>CM048745.1:694184683-699672183 GCA_026315105.1 Locusta migratoria | reverse complement strand
GTAATATATTACCCTATTCTAAATCTGATACCAATATTTTCCTGGTATTACAGGCCAGAAAATAAGTAGCCTTACTTTGGTAAATTGTCACTAAGTGCAAATGCTCCCTCAGCTAACCTTGTGGAGGTGCCTCTGATACTGCATAAATTGCATATACGGTACTTCAGCAGTAATTTCAATCTTCTTATGCGACCAGTTTCAACGTTTCACCACTCTGTACCCCAATGAAAGCATAAAACGCCCAATGTAGCCAAGCTGAGGCAATATTTAAGAAATGCGTATGCAATTGTCTGGGGTGTCACTCATCTTGGTCCAAGCTTTAATTCCAGTCGCTGTAATCATCTCATAGGTCATGTAAGAAATAAGACGTTTCATAGGCCCGATAACTGAAAAGGATTAAAAATCACCTTCAAAGCCACTGGTAAACAAATTGTTTAAATCTTAGTAACATTGGGAGTGACTGACACCATGAACATCGATAATTACAAGAAGCAGAGATGGTGTTGCACAGTCGTATCCTGCATGGTCACTGTGAATCTGGAAAGTGACTAGTCGGGATACGCATCTGCATGCACCATCCCTCCATCGTGGATCATCTAGTAGAGCTTCAGATGAAATTTTGTATTGTTGCTAAATAATTGCTAGCTTATACTCCGGAGAAAGGCGTTAAGTGCATTTTACGGATCGTGACATCAGTGCTTCAACCAGTTACTGCAGCTATTACACCGTTACAAGAGTTGCGGAGTTTGAAATGAAATTTCGCACGAGCGGGACTTTCATTCAGTAAAAGATGAACCACTTCAATGTTTCCGGTTAAATAGTACGATGGGAAGAATTTTTTGGCAAAATGTAACTCCTGATGGTCCAATCTGAGAGGTTGATGACGCTGAATGAGTACTTCGATAATTTTTAAAAATACGGGGACTCGTGTAAAATGGAACTTTTGTAATCAAATTGTGAGAAATTGTTGATTTCTAAATAGACTTTGTACGTTAGTGTTGGCGTCATCACGAACGTTTAACATGAGTGAGCATTCGTGCTCTGTGGTATAAAGGCCACTGGTACTGACATGCTGCCCTGGGGGTACCCAACTGCCCACCAGCATTCGTCGTGCCAGATAAAGAAAAGAAAAAAAAATAGGGGATCACCTGTAGTTACAGTAGCTTACAAAGTAGTAAGGCCTCAATTCGTATTTATAAAGTTTTTTGAGAGTTCTCAAATTCCGTATTTACGGGGCTACAGCAACGCAGTTTGATTGCTAAAATAGCACATACTATGCATGACAGGTGGAAGGTGCTCCGTTTATCAACGCAGAAAACTTTTCACGATTATCATTGTGGCAAAAAGGTGATGCTACGTATTAGTTACCCTCCATGATCGCCATGTATATGGAAGCGACTAGTTGGAAGACACAGCCCTCTGCAATACAATAAAGCGTTAATTGGGAAGAAAGTACTTTGACTGTAGCAAATTGTGCAGTCAGCCGCAACGCCTTTACTGTAAACCGAACGGAAGGCTGATTTCGCTTAGATGCTTGCGCTAAATTCCATGGAATGTCACTTGTTGCTTAAATCGTAGAACTATCTTCTTTTAAAGTGGCTGGTGTTGGCAAGCAGCCATCTAGGTCATGCTTGTCAGTTTCATTCGTGGGAAGTTTGCAGTCTCGGGAGTCCTGAAGAGGCTGTGCGTGAAGGGCTGACGGCGCACGTGTAAAGGACCTCTGGAGCGGGAAGAGGTCAGCCCGAGCGGGGCCACGTTTGGTGCCATGTCGCTAAGGTTAGCTGTTAAATTTGGCTGGAGAAGATGAAATTGACTTTCCTATAGTCTATCGCCCTGTTAGACTGACGGAGCTCACATTTATTAGTGTGTATAAAGTGTGAAGGGCACGGACTTCGATCTTATTTCCTCGAATGCTGTGAATAGTAAGATGATACGGCAGCACACAAATTACTTATTTGGATTATTTTTGTGTATTTCGCTTCCATGTTCAATTCGTTCGGAAAAAATAGTGTTCTAACATTAATTGCGTGACCTTATATACGAACGGTAGTAACTAAATTGCCTGGACAAAAATACCATCAGTGAATTTTTCTCAAGTGTGGTTCAGACTCAGTAGCGAGTTACCCTTGTTCGTAATAGTCTAACTTAGCAGGTTCCCACTGGCACCCTGTGATCTTACGGGGACAGATGAAACGGCGAGCGTTTTCAATACACGGTCTTTTGGTTCCGAGGCCTGGTATATCTGTAAATTTAACGTCTTGTAATTTCTGTAGGGCTTGTTTTATGAACGTCCTTTCCGCAGTGGTGTCAGTTAGGCTTCGTGATGGTTCTTGACGAAATTGTTGTTACAGGAACTGCTGCAGCCCTGGGAAATGTGCAGATAGTCCGGCAGTGTCGTTGGAGCTGTTAGAGCTATCTTTGGAGCAACAAAAACCCAGTTGAATTTCCGTTGATGTGTGTGGGAACTTCACAGCAGTGTTCATTTCAGCATTAAGCTAGATGCCTATTGATACAAAAAGATTTCTATTGGTAATTTGCATACTGCGCGTTCCTGTAGAACTAATGGGACTCTGTTGTGAGGAAGTCTCTTCACCCCTAGTGAAACAAGTGATGTTAAAAAGGTCACGACGGAATTAACAGCCCGTGTGTAAATGAAGTTTCCGCCTGAAAAAGTAGGAGACACGTTTCCTGCTGAGAATTGATAATTCTGCATAATGTTCCATGGGTAGGACATACTTAGTAATCTCTCGGTTACACAAATTAATCTGCTAAATTAGGTGTACGGATATGTATCTTAATACTAGTGCATTTTGATTTTTCATTTCCGGAAACTTAATGAATACTTCTGTGCAGTCCATTACTTGCCGCAACTTAATTGCGATATTTGCGTGATTTGGATATCAGTGTAAGACACATAACGCCAATGGAGATCAGATCACAATTTTGTAAAGTATTTGAAATCTGGAGATTTTTCCACAAATTAGGCCTTCCCGAGACTGCAGGAAGCAGACGTTCAGCGTAACCATTTCGCAATGCATTGTTCATTTTACTGTTTCTCGTAGAATCTAATTTTTAGATTAGGCAGATTATTACGGTATTCCTTCTGGCAGGAGTAAGGAATAAGATCCTCTCGCATAGTGCAACAACGGCACTTTAGTCATAAATTTTTGCGTTTTATTTTAACTTCACGGAAGAAATGTGTTCGCATGACATACCGTCAAGCACTGATGCAAGAGCTCTTGTACTGTGACGGGCAAATCTTAGAAAAAAATGCGGAAGTTATTAAGCTTTCTCGGCCCAAGTTATTTTCGATAACCTGTACCCCTTAAGTAAATTTTCAGTACTTGTTCACCGTTCACATCTAAAGACAAATGAATTGAAATAGGAAAATAGAAATCGGCTTGATTCTTAGTTCTAATTCCCAGGAGTTCATCGGTTGACCTGATCTAATAGCGAAAAAACTCGCCGGTTTTAACCCCCTCTCTGAAAAAGTAAAACCTTAGAACGCTTTAGTCACGGAAAGGAATAGTTAAAATTTCCGAAGATGTCTACTCTGTATTCATATAAATTTATTACAAAGTAAAGCTTTAACTAATATAAGTATATATTTATAATGTATAATATATTTTTTCCTCAGGCCTCATTTTTGTGCTGACTACCTGATGTCTGGGACGAATAATCCCATTTCTGTGACGCAGTTGGTACGACGACGCCTAATCTGACAACTTAGAGTTGTCAAAGATACTCTGCCTGCCTCTCCAGTGCTCGTGGTGTCCTGGAGGCGTCTGCAGAGCTGCCGGCTGGTCGTGTGCTCGGCTGATCACCGGGGGCCTCTGCGGCCGTCTCCTAGACGCCAAAGACACCAAATCAGACCACTCTACATTTTCTCATTCTACCTTGGTGAGACTTCGGTCTATTTACTAGACGTTTCATGGTACCTCTCTTCACGCTATCAGCAGAGAACTATTGATAAACAGTTTACAATCGTTGTCACATTTTGTATAGCGAATCCTGCCGGCTTGCAGGGGAAGTGAGTTTGACGCCAAGAACACTAATACTGAAGCAGAGAGATGGTGTTGCATAGTCGTATCCTTGCTTAGTCACTGTGAATCTGAAAGGTGACTAGTTGGTATGCGCATCTGCATGCACCATCTTCCATCACGGATAACCTTGTAGAGCTGCAGATCAAATTTTCTACTGTTGCCAAATAACTGCTTGCTTATACCCACATAAATGCGTAGAGTGCGTTTTACTCGTATTTAAGGGCCGTGCCATCAGTGCTTTAACGGCAGTTTTGTTGGAGCTGCTTACTAGCTGTCTTTGGAGCAAAAAATCGGCTTAAATTTCGTTGAATTTGGGATTAAATACTGGGTAAGAATATCACCGCAGTGTTGCTCTGAGAATTAAGCTAAAATATCGTGTAATGCCTGTTAAGGTGAAATAAGAATTTGATCAGTCATTAGCATATTGCATGCTTCTGAACTATAGAATCTCTGCTGTTATAAGCAAGTCTATTCACGCAAGTGAAGCAAGTGATGTGAAAATGTCTCGAAGGAATGAACATACCTTGTGAACATTGTTAGGCCTTAAAACGGATGATTATTTAAACAAAAAGTACATGGATGAAATGTTTGCTGCTTAGAAGTGGCTAAGACATGGTTGGTAATCCATCATACAACTTTATTTCCTAACTTTGTTGTATGTATATGTATCCTCATACAAGTAGTGAATTTTAATTTTCTATTCAGGAACGTCAAATGCGACTTACTTGGCAGTCTACTACTTGCCAGATCTTCATGTCATTTGTATATGACAGTGTAAGATATGTAGTAACCCCAGTGGAGATAATATTACACAATTTTGTGAAGCGCTTATTTTACGGAACTATTTCAAATGTGACGATTTTTCACGAGTTAGGCCTTCCCTGAGGTTTCCGGAAGCTCACTTTAAGAGTAACTCTTCCTCATTCCGCAATGCGTTGTTAATCCTACTGTTCCTCGCAGACTGCAATTTTTTCAATAAGACAGGTTCGACAAATATGATCACGTGATTAAGTAACGAAAAAGGAAGAATCGTGTAGTGCAACAGTGGTATTTTTTCCGTCATAAACCTTTGCATTTTATTTAAATAATCTCAAGCAGTTAATTGTTAACGATGATAGGCGATCAGGAATTGGTTACTCTTGCACTGAGGGGTTCAGATCGTTAGAAAACAATGAACATAATCTGTAAGATTCGCAGAAGTTGCAAAGCGTTTCTCGGTCTGTTACGTCACTTTGGATCGCCTATACTAGTAATGTCAATTTTCCCTACTTCTAAATCGTCGACCGTTGCTATCACATTGAATATCAGATATAGAAATAGGCTTGTTTGGTGATTGTTGGTTTTTCACAGTTAATCGGCGACAAATTGGAATATGGACTACCTAGTCTCGTTGGTAACTTCACAGCTTCCAGAGCTACTCGCCAGCCTGTCTCTGCAAAGTGTGTGGGTCCTGGAGGCGTCTGCAGAGCTGCCGGCTGGTCGTGTGCTCGGCTGATCACCGGGGGCCTCTGCGGCCGTCTCCTAGATACCAGATGCCACCGACGTCTACCCTATATTCCATTAAAACCTACTTGCTGCGACTAGGTTCCGAACGACAGTTTGCTATGTTGAAAAAGTACCCTGGATAGATTTTCCTTCAGTTTTATTGTACCTTTCTTCAAATTGCCAGAACACAGCAGAATTAGTAGTCCTGATGAACCGACGCTTTCCGAACGGATGATCATGTAAAAGTTAACGAATTAATACAGAGTTCTTACTAGGCTAGTAATCAAATCGTACAAATCTCGTGTAAGAATAATGGCAAATACTAAAGACTGACATTAACTTAATCAAATCTTATGGTACTGCAGCTAGTTTCTATAAAGGTTACCATAAGTTTCTGTAATATCTAAATTCAACATTAGTATTTGCGATTTCGTTCACAAACTAAATGCATACTTATTCAGTAGCTTCAAGAGAATTTTTTTATGCGACATTTTCCAGCTCAGGTTGGCAAGCTGCATGAATTGAGATTTTGGCGAGACTCTACAGCAGTTTTAGCATCACATACACGGGAATAGCCAGCCGTCCCAAAGACAGCCCGATGCAGCTCTTCGTCGTGTGCTGAAAGATCACGGGCTTTGCGGGGGATGTTGGTGGCAAACTGACATCTTTCACTAGATGTCAGAACAGTTCTCATAGCATTCTTCTGCCAACCCCATATCTCTGGCCCATCCCCGCATATAACTTCACTTTGTACCGGGATTCAAAGACGTCAGTTTCACCACTACCTCTGCTTCACAAGTTTCTAGCCATTCTCGACACGTTCCGTAGTGCAGAAGTGGTCTATAATAATGGCTTCTCTGTAGACGGCAGAGGGTATGTCCACGTTAACGGCCACGCTGAACTGCGCTCCATTCCTCCTGGCTGCAGCGTCTTTACGCAGACCTGAAAGCGATATTTCGTGCTTTGGAATTCTCATCTCGCCCCAGGAAGTAGTTTCATTTGTAGCGACTCCATGAGTGGCCTAAAAACCTACGGCGTTTTTTTTTTTACTGAACCCCAGTAAGCTACAAACTATATCATTAGTGCTGTGACTATTCGTACTTAAACGCTGTTTAAACTGCGTGGCGACTCCTACAGCTACCAGAGCTACTCTGCTGCCTGCCTCTCCAGATTGTGTGGTGTCCTGGAGGCGTCTGCAGAGCTGCCGGCTGGTCGTGTGCTCGGCTGATCACCGGGGGCCTCTGCGGCCGTCTCCTAGACGCCAAACTCCACCGACGCCACTGCAAGATTTGATAAAAATACGTCAAATTGGCGGATTTATTGTTTTCCAGTGATCGGCAGTTGGTCTTCCTTAGTTTAGCAGAGACGCAGGCTACAGACAAATGTCTGAGGACTGGCCAGCCAGCAGTTGGTTTTCGGAGACGGCTCTCAGCAACCGCAGTGCTGTCGTATGCTGTTAGTTAATGGGTGCGGTGGGACGTTCCGGTTAAGCTTGATACAACTGGCATACCTTTCACTAGCGCAGATGTCAAGAGTTGTCGTTATGTCCGGCTGAAAACATATGTTCACTGCGGTGGCTACCCTGAAAGTTTCTTTCACTGAAATTATTGCTTTTAGTACTACAATAAACAATTTAGTGTAAAATGCAACTTCACAATTAGCTACAAAAGAACATTTCAACGTATAAACTACTGAACTTGGCATTACACATTCTTTGTAAATTTAAACTGACTTACATCTCTTACCTACAGTTAGATTTGGATTCAAAACTAAAATGCTGTGGGTAGTATTGGGAGCTATGAATGAGTCGCTGGAACTGTTACTAATTACAGGTCTTGCGACTTGAAGTATGTTTCTAACGCTTCGTATATTTCCGGATTCCAATATTTCCAGAATACAACGAAATTTAACGACTAGTGTAAAAAAAAAGTCGAATGAAATGAATGTATGAAATATAATTAAAGCACTACCAAAGTAGGGACCACGTAGCTGCAGACGTGAATGTAATCCTCCAGAGGGATTGTAATGTTGCGGAAAATGCTTTCACTTGAACCTGCTTCAGTAAGTCCTGAAATACATTATCAGGCTGACAGCTAAAGAAATCTGGATTGGGCAGTCACAGATGAAAGATACCCAACTACCGAATTAGTGTTACTATGAGTCTGCGCCGACTCTGCTGATGAAAGTTTAGTTGCCTAGTTTTAGACGTGAAGCAGAAAAGTAATCGCAAGACTTAAAGAAGTTCTCACCGGTTGCGAGTCGCAGTTGCACTACCGGCTTGATGAACGTGCCCGAAGATCGGCAGTGAATCTGTACGATTCTTGCTCTTATCGCTCCTGTAATGTCGAGAGCACTACCTGCTAGTGGCCTCGTATATAGGCGGTTATACTTGACGGACCGAGGCGGTTTTTATCGGCCAGTTGGTTCCTCGCGCAGTACACGGCTAGTAAGATTACAGAAGACAATCGAATTTGCGGCATATTCCTTTCCATTGTTGTACTCAAAGAAACCAGCAACTTTGCCTTGTAAAGAGATCGTTAAGAGGTGCCTTTTTACCAAGCGTAATTTATTTGAAAGGTCTTACGGCTAAGTTCGTTCTAGGCTTCTTGACAAAATGAATTTCCAGAAAGTTGCTCTGATATGGCAATTAATAACATGACAAAATTGTACCTACGTGTAGATGTCGGTAATAAAATTGTAATGCATACAGAAAGACATAAAAAAATTAAATTTTGCTCCAGTCGAAAGTAAATATTCAGATCCAAAAGTTTTTGGTCCACCTTATTCATTGTTTGATAAGGGTTCACTAACTCCATAACCTTGTATAACAATCTTTTTAACAGTTGTTTTGTAATCATAAAATTTTAGCTCCATGATGTTGAAGGTATTGCTCCCGTACTTCTGTCTCCATTTGGAAAAACAGCAAGAATTTAAACTGTAATTTTTAAAAAATGTGTCGTATTGGGTAGTATTGTTTTCAGGTACTGGACGCTGTGATGGCACCAGTGGCTGCACTAGCCGTTGGGGCGCGCAGCTGCCCACCTGGCTTGATCGTCTCTCTGCCAGATCACCGGAGGGGCAGCTGCGCGTTTCTTGGGCGCCAGGCACATTCTGAGTCCATTGCAAAATGATTGACCCGACTTTGAGCTCTCATATTCTGGTCACATCGCACGACGAACATAAATGTTTTATACCTCGCCAGAACCGCTGAAATGTCTTTTATTTTGGTGTATTAATATTAGTTTATTTGAAAAGGGGACGACATACGCGGTAATATTTAAAAGAAAGCTTGCTTTTCTGACTTATTTGGGCGAATGTCAACTTTGATACACAGAATTCAGACCGGAATTAGAAGAAAATTTTCCTTTGCAGTTTAAAGATCCAACCTATTTAGTTGAGTTTTTCTGATTAGTCGTTTCGTCGCTGTAATATAAAACGCAAGAAGCTGCGATTAAGTTTACTGTTGTAGCTGTTGGGACGGAGAGAGCATTGTAGTTTAAGCTTAAACTTTTGTTGGTGAAGTCAGATGTCATTCTTTCGTGTCTGTCAGTTAAGAGTTAGTAAAGCAACTGCGTTGGTGGCTGCAGCATATGCGACGCTATGGTGGAGCGTAGCTGTTAAACCAGCGCGCCGCCACTGTTGCATGTGATACCAGCACTAGGTGTAGATTTCTGAGCATGAAAATGTAACTGCGAAAGGCAAGGCCTTTTCGTCTTGATAATACGTATCAGGCGAACTGCCAGTAGTCTACGCCTATCATTATTAAAACAAAACGACTAATCAGAAAATAACCAAACTCCGTCTGTAGATACAAGAAAGTTGGATCTTAAAAGGAAAACTCTTTATTACAGTGATTTCTGTGCATCCTTAAACTTGACATTCGCCGAAGACGCCAGGAAGCTCGCTTTCTCTTAAATATTACCGCGTATGTCGTCCCCTTTTCAAAAAATATGTAATATTATGAAATGGATAAGTCACGGTTATTACCCCCCCCCCCCCCCCCCCCCACACACACACAGTGCTAAAATTGGCTAACATATATTTTAGAATGCTCCATATTTTGGAGCATATTTGCTCTACATCGCTATGGGCAGGGTTTCTATTGGTGTAGTGCTACCGTCAGAACTATAAGTATAAAACTCGTACTGCAATGCTAATAAAGCGTGCTCCGCACTTGTAAATGTTAACACGTTCTGTTAACATTGCAGTTTTAACGACATAAAGATCATATGCGATTCCATTTTTATTAGAGTACTAAGGTTGTTGCTGAACCATTGGTTCTGGACTATAAGAAAATGCCTTAATCGAAATAAAGCCTACGAAAACAGAATACGGTTAGATACTCTTCCGATTTTTAGAAAATGAGTATAAAAGACGCTACTCTAAATCAAAGAGGTCCACACTTATCCTGGTATTGCCGGTACCAGAAATATTACAAAAGTAAATTCTCACTAACATCTTCCCCCCACAGTCAACCTCCTGAAGGTGCCTCTGCTTCTATAAGCATCGCATAGAGTACTTCCTTCAGCTGTTTCCAATTTGTTTCATGCGACCAATTTCAGCGATAAAATTTCACCATCCTCAACCCCAATGAAAGCATACAACGATCAATGTTGTCAAGATAAGGCAGTTTTTTAGAAATCTGTATACGGAGTCTGGGATATCACGCGTCTTCGTCCATATTTTAATTCCACTCCGTCTAGTAACATCATAGCTGGATTCGTGTCCATATAGGGAATAGTACGAATATCAAACGTTTTATAAATCCATGATTAGCAATGGCTCTTCCAATGTGATTTTTAAACAAATAATTCGCAAACGTTATGGACCTTTATTTAGCGAATCATGTCGGTTTGCAGGGAGTGATTTTGACACTAAGAACGTTGATCATTAAATGAAGCAAACAGATAACGTTGCAGAGTCGTATCACTGCGAATCTGGAAAGTGACTAGTCGCGATGCGCATGCTCCATTCCTCCATCATGGATCTTCTCGTAGAGCTCCAGATAGTTTTGTACTGTTACCAAATAACTGCTTGCTTATATTTCCCAAAAATGTCGAGTGCATTCTACTCATATTGTGACCTCAGTGCTTCAACCAGTTACTGCAGCTGTACCTTTATACGAGTTGAAGAACTTGAGATTAAATATCGCACGTGCTAGTTTCTAAACCGTTTCAGTAAAATATGAATTAATATTACCAGCGCGGTGATACTTTCAAAGGGTGGTGGGAAGCGTTAATTGAGCATCGGGACTTACCTAGAAACACAACAGCACATTTTGTAATTTTCGGTTTTCATGAAACAATTCAATACTTCCAGTATTGACACCCGTTAGTACGGCCACACGTGTGAACGTATTTGTATTGTCTTAGTCAAATATTGCAGAATGCAGTTAAAATAGTTCAGAACTCATCTTGTTCTCATGGTGTAATTGTCTAGCAAATATAGCATAGTACACTAATTTTTTGGTTCAGCCTGCGGTACGATGGATCAGATATTTTTTATTCTGAAAGTGTTTTCCCTGGAAACAGAACATTGGATTTCGCGCATCGTAGTTTCTCCTTCGAAAACAGCTAATCTGGCTATATGTGTAAATAATTCGTCGTCCTCTATTCATATCCAATTGTGGCTAAAAACTCGTAATATAGCGTTCTTCAGAAGCACTACCTTAAAGCCGGTTTAAAAGGATGTTAAAGTAGTTACAGAACAAAGCAATTCCTGACTGAAACCCACACAAGCATGACGTGTCACGGAATTAAACTGCTGTAGAGGTCTTAACCCATGATGCGTACTGGTATAAATAACTGCGGTGGCAGTGGTTAGTACTGAAATCTCGACAAATTAGCTGTGACGTAGAACATCTGTATTCTTTACACCACTTTGATTCGATAAGCACTTAAGTGATTAACATTGCTCCATCACGGAACTCCATTGGGTATCATATACGCATCAGTGATTCTAAAACGCTGAAACTGAAATGTTTCACGTAAAATCAAATGCTGCAAGACAGTACTTCGTAAATTTTTCCAAACTATGGGGACTCATGTAAATTGTAACTTCTGGATACACATTCTGAAGCACTGATGATGCATTTATCAAACCGAAACGTAGGCTGTGCATTAGCGGTGACGTCATTTAAAACATTACAGTGCACACGAGGATGTTCGTTGGCGTGCGTTCGGCCTGGTATGAAGGCCACTGGTACGGAACGCTACTGACATTAATTTGCACTGGAGGTAGGTAATTGCCCACCTGCACTCGTGTCAAATAACGAACAATTGGTGTAAGCAATGTAGTTGTAGTAGTTTACAAAGTAGCAAGCAAGCGCTCAATTCGTATTCATAAAGTTATTAATTTTTACCGCGTTCTCTAATTTCGTATTTCAGGGTCCAGCGACGGCGCTCTCCTGTGGTGCTCAACGCAGCTGAGCGCGGCCACGCGTCTGAGCCACTGGTGAGATCTTTAAGTGAAAAGTGGCATGTCGCGAGGGATAGTGGCAGAATTTGGTTGAAACGGATGTGAAATTCACTTTCATATATAGTCACATTTTTATACATTCTCACCTAAATCTCACAATTATTGTAATTACTATTTCCTGCCATGAATGAAGACAGAAAACATCTAAGATTTGGAATATTTCAGTGTATTTCGCTTCCATGTCCCTTCTAATCCGTTTGAAAAATTTATATTGTTCTAGTATAGAGTAACTGCAAAACCTGATACACGAACGGTAGTAACGTAAATACCCTGGACAATACCTTGAGCGGATTGAGACGTCTGTGTGGTTGACACATAAGCTAGTTGTGATCAACCATAATCGCTTAACAGGTGCCCACTGGCCCCATGGCATCGTATTGGGGGTCGACTGAATGGCATGCGTTCAGTTTGTGGTCCGTTATCTTCTTAAGAGAATTTTTTTTCCTTTTGGAGTTTGGGCCTGTTATTTCTGTAAATTAAACGTAATTTCTGTAATGCTTCTTTCCTGAATGTTGTATCCGCGCTAGTTTAGATGAATCATTTTCCAAGTATTTTCGTGGTCGAGATTTACGAAATGTAAATATTAGGGGAACTGAATGCAGCCCTGGGAAGCATGCGGATGGTCCGGCAGTGTTGGTTACGGCCGTTGCAGCTGCTTCAGTCCCATCTTTGGACGAATAAAATCTGTTCAAATTTCGTTTAATTTCGGATGAAATGCTATATGCGAACTTCACCTCAGGGTTCATCTGAGAATTAAGCTATAAATATCTTCTAGTAATGCCTATTAACCGTAAATAGAATTTTCCATATTGGAGATTTCTGAAGTAACGGAATTTTGCTGGTTTGACCAGGTCTCCTAACTCCAGTGAAGCCAGAAAAGTGGAAATGTCTGTCACGAAGGTATTAACAGCCCATGTGAACATTACTGTTGGGTCTAAAACACGGATATGTGATCAATTAAATGAAAAGGTCCGTGTTTGAAATGTTTGCTGCTTAGAATTGGTCTGCATAATAGTCTGTGGTTGACATGCTTGGTAATCCACCATACAACTTGATCTAACTTTGGTATATGTATCCTAATACGAACAGTGCATTTTAATTTTGTATTTGAGGGAAGGCATTTACACAATACTTTCTCTTTATTTAGATATTTCCGTGATTTGCGTTTTGCAGTGTGGGAGACAGAGTAACGCCCGTGGAGATGACACAATATTTTGTTAACCGCTTATTTTACAGAGGTATTTAAAATGACAATTTTTCACATATTAGGCCTCCCCTGAGACTTTTGAAAGCTTACTTTCAGGCTAACTTCATTCCACAACGCGTTGTTGATTCTACTGTATCTCGCAGACTGAAATTTTTCAATAAGACAAAGGTTCTACAAATATGAAGACCAGGTTATTACGGTATTGCTTCTGGCTAGAGTAACAAAGATGCATTCGCTTAGTGCAGCAACGGGGTTTTTCCATTCTAAAGCTTTGCGCTTAATTTTAAATTCACGCAAGCAATTTTAATGTTGGCAGTCATAGACCGCCAGGCCTTGCTACAAGAAATCGTAATGCACTGTGCTGTTGAAATCTTAGAAAATAGTGCCCGAAATTATCAAGCGTTGCTCGGTGTAAGTTGTGCTCTCACTCTGAATCGCTTGTACTACTAACTTCAGTACTTCAAACTCGTTGACTGTTGCAATGGTTGATATCGAAGACATCCGAAAATGAAAGAACTGATATAGCAATATAGAAATGTTTGATTCGGGGATTGTTGGTTCTTTGTCGTTCGTCGGATGTCTTTCTGTATTAACCAGAAAATTTAGGTGGTTTTAACGGCCCCCCCCCCCTCGGAGAAAAATGAACCCTTAAGAACTCGTATCACAATAGCAGACTAAGGAACGAAAGTTAACGTTTTCAAAGACGACTGCTCTGAATTCATATCCGATAGCTAATTTGTATATTCCACTGAATTTTCCTGATTAATGGGCCAAGTATTAAATGCACATAACGTTTCCTGATAACCACAATTTTCCTCAGTTCTTTGTGTATGAAGTACCTAATCAGTCTGGGCGTAAGCATGACATTACTTCGTTGTGACGCCACACACTTGGTACCCAGATACTGTTTAAAATAAGTGGTGACCACCTCCAGCTGCCACAGCTAGTCTCTCCTGCTGCCTGCCTCTCCAGTGCTCGTGGTGTCCTGGAGGCGTCTGCAGAGCTGCCGGCTGGTCGTGCGCTCGGCTGTTCACCGGGGGCCTCTGCGGCCGTCTCCTAGACGCCAAACTCCACCAGCGGCTACGTTGTTTTTCATTCTACCTTGGGTCTTATTCAGACAGTCAACGTCTGATATGCTTAAAACTTATCTTGATTTTCTACATATTTCGTTTTACCGATCTTCATTGTCATAAAGGAACAAAATATTCTGATTATCCGACGCGTTACTGTTAGCAAGTGGAAGTTAACGGATTAATACAGAGTTGTTACTAGGCTAGTAGTCAAATCATACAAATCACTTGTATAAACGGCGGCTATTAATAAAAATTGACATTCATCTACATCCATAATCTGCAAGTCACCCGACGGTGTGTGACATTTAGTTAATCGGATCGTATGGTGCTGCAACTGAGTTTCTTGAAGGGTTCCCATAAGTTTTTCTAAAATCGTAATTCAACATTAGTATTGGCGATATCGTAAAAACACCAAATATATACATTTGTTCAGCAGCTTTAAGAGAAACTTACGGTTGCAGAAATCTAGTTTGGCCAGACACGCCCTAAATCTATTTAAGACAGTCAAAATGGGCTGGGCCAACTCCTTTCTGCTCATGGGCTATTGCAGCAATTTGTATCTGTGTACTAGCACTTCCAACGTAACTATTAGACCTAATACTCGTTTCAGTTCTTACAATGTTGAATTTGACGAAGTGTCCCACTGATTTGTGGCCACTGTATTACCAAATCAATATGGTAAGTTACCTAATTAGAAATGACAACTTTTGCGGTCTGGTCATTTGTAAGATCAGTCTGTAGGGGTAGTTCTAGGACCTTGGTGTTGCAGTAGGGATAGAATTCCGCCTAGGAAGCAACAGCCGCCACGCCGGCGTGATAGTGAAGTTTCTGCTGATATTGCTGTGGTGTTTCTGCACTTCCAGGTCGCCAATCGAGGCTGTCATAGGAATCTGCTGTAAAATTCTCATGCTCGCCCTCTATACTGCAGATTAGAACATCGGTAAGGTACTTCTTTCAGTACTTCTGTCAATTTGTAAAAACCGCTAGAATGTTGGTGGTACTGGGAGAATGTCTCGGTCAGTCGTTAGTACTGAGTCTGCTGGAACGGGACGTAGCTGAGGTGTCAGCAGTGCCTCCAACTGGCCTTAGGGGCGCGTGGCTGCCAATCACGAGTGTGGCAGCTCCACATTTCTTGGGTACCAGCTGCATACTTGACATGGTTAACATCGCCGAGATAAATTACATATGAGCGTCTTTTAGTTACTTTAAAATTTGGATTTCTTTAATGTCTATTTTAAGCTTCTCCATACTTCAGAGCATGTTTTCTCGACATTGCAGGGGTCATAGTTTTTAGTTAAGTAATTATTTGGAACTGTAAACACTGATATAATGTTTTTAATCTTCTACCTATTCAGTTGAATTCAATCACAAATAT
Source organism: Locusta migratoria (assembly GCA_026315105.1). Taxonomy (NCBI): domain Eukaryota; kingdom Metazoa; phylum Arthropoda; class Insecta; order Orthoptera; family Acrididae; genus Locusta; species Locusta migratoria. The sequence continues at coordinate 699,656,523 of CM048745.1, read as the reverse complement.
GCTTGAATAAACTATTTGCAGATTGCTGCTGAATACATGATCATAGCTCAATGCAGAGTAGGAGTACTAAGCGACAGTTCTGAAACTGTCCTATCGAGAGATTGTTGAAAACTCCACATAAGCGCCACACCGAACTCCAACAGCCCACAAAATCAGCAATTGCTGAACATTGTCTGGAAACAACACACAAGATGAAATATGAAGACACAGAGGTTCTCCACAATACATCGCGGTACTGGGACTGTCTGTATAAGGAGGCCATCGAAATCCGGCTACGCGAGAACCTCATAAACAAGGACAGTGGATTTCAATTAAGCCACGCATGGAATCCGGCACTAAAATTTCTTCGATCGCGGCGCAAGCAGAACACCGAGCACAGCGAAGGCAGAGCACAAACTGAGGTCCGCCACTCGAGTCCAGAGCAGGAGCTACCCCCACCACCGCAGCATCCCGGTGTCCGCACTCGAGGTCAGTGGAGGGGGTGACCGCAGGTATATATAGCACAGCCGCCGGTCCAGCGCCTCAGTCAGCGGGAGTAACCTGATGATGGCACGTTACGCTATCGAAAATTCGTTCTACAACGACCAATCCATCCGGCTGCACGCCCGAGAGATCTTCACTCAATTCCATTGTTATTGAACGCTGCTGAGATTTACTCGGGGTTTGTAATTGCCCACCTGCAGTCGTGTCATATCCCGAACAAATGGCGCAATCTCCGTAGTTGTAGTAGCATACATTGTAGAAAGTAAGGCATCAATTCGTGTTAACTTCATTATCATTCTCTAATTTCGTATATAAGGTAACGTTGAAACGCAGTTTGATAATTGCTACGTAGCACATACTGTACATTCTAGCAACGCTGAGGTGCTGTTGTTTGCCAGCATCGAAAACCTTTCACGATTGTCGTTGAGGCAACGTGGTGACGCCTTTTCGTCTCTCCACATAGTCGTTCACTCTGGACGTCCTCATGAAATACATTGCTTTGGAGCGTTTAATGCAAGTACTTGGATCATGCCAAAGACGCAATACTATCAGCAGTTGTGCCCGTGGGTGTACTGCAAACGAATCAATTTGATAAAACGTCTAATTCCAGAGATTTCATCACCTGTTCATTAGATTATAGAACTACCCTCTCGTAAATCGGCTCCACTGTTCTCCGTTTGCAGGTACGATACTGCATATGGATAGTGAAGAGGTAATGGTTGAAGGGCAGCGACCACGTCACCTGTGGTGTCGACGTCTAAGGCAGGATGTAGACCAGCTCGTGTGGAGTGAAAGGGCGTAAGTACCGCATCTGGCTGGCGCTTTCTGGTAGGGTTGAGAGAGATAGCGATACGTTTCTTCTGGTGAAATACTGAGAGCCTTAACCTAGTTTCCATCTGAGGTATTTACACTTTTACGAAAGTCCATTTGTCTTCCATAAGGCGTATTTTAACAATACGTTTAGCATTATATTTCCACCATGTCGGAGATTAGATCAGCACCTTCACATCTTAATCATTATATACGTGAAAGTTGCGCAAACGTATTTTATTATGGGTGACAAGTTTCCGACATATCTATTTTCAAGCCATCCCGTAAGTAATATCTAACACACAAACTAGCCACATGATTTTACTCTAACGATAGCTGACTATACATAATGTGACCAACAAACAGATCTTTGATATTTCAGGGATAAAAATAAGGGAAAAACTTTTATAAAACTTTTACAAACACCAGACAGCAGTTACTAGTCAAAGAGCACGAAAGGGGCACAGGGTTGTAGCCTTTCCTCAATGTTGTTCAGTCTGTTCACTGAGCAAGCGGTAAAAGGATGCAAAGAGGAATTTGGAGAATTAAAGTTCAGGGTGATGAAATAAAATATTTAGTTTGCCAATTACATTGTAATTGTCAGAGCAGAGGATCAAGAAGAGCAATTGAACAGTGTATTTCTTGAAAGGTGGTCATCAGAGGAACAGTACCAAGAGCGAAACAACAGTAATGGAAAGTAGTCAAAGAAAATCAGGCGATGCTTAAGGAATTACATTAGGGAATGACAATTTGATTATCTTGTTTTTTCAAGATTTCATCGGCTGATTTACAGGGACCTCAAGAGTAGTCACCTTGAAGTTGTTATAGTACTTCACAAAATAAAAATCTTAGGAATCTCATTAAGTTAGCAGACTTAGCGAAATCATTGTAAATATTAAAGATTTCTTAGTTGCGTTAATATAGCTGAATTTCTACTTACTTTCACCCTAAAAATGGGCCAAGCATGAGATTACATGTTTGATGGCCGTCCTTGTTTTTTTCTCCATTGTCTAAACTGTGTTAACGCTGCTACAGCTTTGAGTTCTAGCCTCCCGCCTGCCTCTGCAGAGTGCTCGTGGTATCCTGGAGGCGTCTGCAGAGCTGCCGACTGGTCGTGTGCTCGGCTGATCACCGGGGGCCTCTGCGGCCGTCTTCTAGACGCCAGAGTCCGCCAGCGTCTGCACTGTATCCCAACTAAACCTGTCTGCTGCGAGTAGATTCACACTGTAAACGTTTGCTGGGATTAAAATATATCCAGGTAAGCGAATTTCCGGTTATTTTATTGTATATGTATTTAGATTACCAGGACAGTGCAGAAATAGCAATACTGATTATCCAACTCCCTTAGAACTATATAATAAAATGAATGTTAAGGGATCAGCTGTTGTCGCATCTACTGGAGTAGCCAGCAACTGGTGTCCGGAGAAAGCTCTACACAGCCCCAGTTCGGTCGTGTTGACAGTTCATCACGGTTGTGCAAAGGTGGTAAGTACTTAAAGCTTTGAATGTAGTCCCGTAATAACTGACTTTGCAGATATCAGGCTAAGGAAGTAGTAAAAAAATATGTACATTCCAGACACGGCTAGAAGATAATTTATTACGAGGTAGTAAAAATGTGATCTCCAGTAAAGTGGGCCATACTGTATTTGAATGCTACCACTTGCCACATAAATGACGAAAAATTGTCTGCTTTTAGAAGCAGTGGTTAAGTTTTGTTACTAAACTTGAAACTATCTTGATATTTAGTTATTTGGATCCTTTTTTTTTTTTTCAATTAGTGAGCAGCTGTGACCGTCGATGATTTGTTAAAGGAAATCGGCAAGCGTTGAAATTCTATTACAAATACTCTACTAGTTGTTAGCCATCAGTATAACGACAGTAAAAACAGGTCAACATAGTGACGGTACATAGATAATAGTAGGAAAACTAAAAAGTTGATAAACAGACATACCGTATGACAGTGAACTTAAGTGAACCTACGTAGTTACTTAAAAAAAATATATTACATAAAACCATCTGTCACAAATCATGAGCTCCTTCTAAAAGGGCGCATTATAAACAAGCGCAATTTTTTATCGATCTAGCTACTTGAATCAAATAGTTTTAAAATTTAGATCATTATAACTGGATAATTTTGAATATTATGCGTCTCTGATACGCGGATGGGGCACAATCAAAATAGGAACAGGTTGTGACAGTGAGTATAGTTTACACGAAGGATGCTGTGGCGAAATTACTGAAGATATCTTCCGATCATTGATAAGCACTCATTTGATAGGATGGTTATTTTTTTCACAACATCGAATTGCTTTCAGAGAAAGGTCCAGCAACTGACAGTAATTGAAAATTGAATTGAAAATTTTGGTTACTGTGACTTTCTATTTTGTGTGGACCCAAATCGTATCTTTTCAATGTCGGATCTCGTAGTTATTCCCTAAACTATAGGACAAGGTTTGTTTTCAGTCCCTTGTGCCGAATTGACATACATAGAAAGCAACTATCATTACATGTCGCAGAGGTAAAACTACTTCATAACTGCACCCTGGATGATCGTCGCTGGACGTCGCTGTTCTGGTATGCGAATACTGCTGACATGGTACTGTGGCATCGTTGGGCTGTGAGGCAGGCCTTTGCAGCGGAGGGCTGCGTTGCCGGGTGTCGTGTGGTCGACACATCACTGGCCAGGCGGCATCCCGTTCCTTTCGCTAAGACATCGGGTTACTTGATCCGTGCAATGGATTGCTTTGTTTATAGCAAAAAACATTCCTGTATGAGAATGTTAGAAATTCTATTTTAACTTGTACTGCTAAATTGGTGTTCCTGTAACATGCCCGGAGAGAAAACAGTATTATATAGACTTACGCGACTTGCAGGAATTATAAAAAGTCGTTGGAATCGGCTGTGCATCAATGATCGGAATACAATAGATGTTCTTGTTACCATTCCTACCAACTCTAGATAGTTGTAACGTTGCTAGAAGACATAACCGGGATTGACGTGCCACTGGAACTTAAACATATTATGTAAGACGTCGTACTAGGTGTAATTTTAAGTAATGTAAAAATCTTCTCTTGATGGCAGAACAGTTAATACTAGCCTTCCATTACACGGTTCCTGCACCAGCTTCTATCCATATATTCTGTACGTTAGAGGATATATGCCCAGACTTCGCTTTCTTCCTGTCACAGAATTGTTTCCGGAAATGTGATCGTCTTCTGCAGGGACTTGTTTCGTCTTCGTGTCGTGCCAAAAAATTCCGTTGACAGGCGTTTCGTGATTATCACTTGCCGTAGTGATAGGGTCTGTCACCTGGAGCGGAATTTTAAGCTCGTTGTGTCCATTAAGAGATGGCCTTCGGTAAGCAGCAGTGCCACATGAAGTTAAGACGAGCCCACCTGGTACTGGAACAAATTTGAAAAGTGTTGTTAGATACCTATCTGTAGGGGGTTCCAGCTATATTAGTTGAACGCCAGTGTTCGAAAAGGTGATTTACAAGGAATACCGTCGAGTGTTGTCGAAAACCTTTATCTAGGCAACAGGTGCCCAGAATTATGTATGTTTCACATCAGCGAAGCGCACAGCGTCTTTCAGATAACCTGTTACACATGAAGCAACAATGTAATAAGTACCCAATTAATGACGTGAGAAGGCAGGTATACATGTCCGTGGGCTCTTGGGAGTATATGACGGAAACGTTGGAACTACGTCTCGTGTGGAGTGGCTGTTGTAGTGACACATTTAAGGCTATAATTTCTGAGCAAAATGGTTGACCATACAATTTAAATTTCAGTGTAGATGTTCCGTTTATCTTCACCGTGTCGGTGTAATATTATTAGGTAGACTACATAAATCTAAAGGTAAATTTTAAAGAATATGGCTATTGCACGCAGGCGAACTACTGGTCAAATCACTCAACTCAAATATCTGAATTAATCGAAGTTATACAAGCTACTTCTCTCGGTATGTTTTATAGTACCACAGAACTCTGAATGATTACGAAATTTAATGTGGTTTAGCCGTTCTTCAGAACCTATGAAAATGCAAAATTTGCAGTATTAAGTTATGAAGTTATTACCTGTTGTCGTACGAAAACTAAGGCCGACTTTCCAGCGTTTCTCTCCCTTCAAATTTAGGCACTGGAGTGTAACTATTTGCAACGCTTGTTAGTAAACCATTTCCATGTCTTCTTTCTTGCATGTTAGTTTGCTCACGGAAAAATGATTTCCTACAAAATAATGTTAAAAGATAGCACTGAAATGTTTTGGGGTAAATGTTTGTGTACTTTAAATTTCTTTCAGCACTACTATCTGCAATGAAAACTCGCCAGATGCAATATTTCATGTCATAGTCTTTCAGCTAAATTAGATTTTTAGGATTATGCTACGGTATCAGACGATTTGCTTACCTGCAAAATGTTTGCTAGTTTGTTTCAATAGCGTATTAAAGTTTCTATGAAGTTCCATATACCGGGTGATCAAAAAGTCAGTATATATTTGAAAACTTTATAAATCACGGAATAATGTAAGGGATACAAATTGAGACATGCTTGGAAGGACATGAGGTTTTATTAGAACAAAAAGAAAAAAACCGCGCACGCGCACAGTGAACAGATGAAGCGCCATCTGTCGGACATTTTTTGAACTTTAGTTTTTTGGTTCTAATAAAACCCCATGCTATTCCAGGCATGTCAATTTTTACCTTTATCTGTATTATTCCGTGATTTATTAAGTTTCAAATTTATACTGACTTTTTGATCACCTGGTATGTTGATATACAACGTACGATCTATGTAGCATAGAGAAAAGGGGACATAGTTAAACGTTTGACAATCCTAATTTTCCCTCAGACTTAAATTCTGAATGGACTACCTAATCATGTCGGGGATTAAGCGTCGAATCAGCTTGGTGTGCAGTGACCCATTTTGTATCCCAAAGCTGTCTAATGGCAATGTTGCCCACACTATACCTTCGAGAGCTACTCTCCTGCCTGCATCTCCAGAGTGCTCGTGGTGTCCTGGAGGCGTCTGCAGAGCTGCCGGCTGGTCGTGTGCTCGGCTGATCACCGGGGGCCTCTGCGGCCGTCTCCTAGACACCAGACTCCACCGACGTCACTTGAGGATCTTATAGTAATACGCCAAACGTGTGGATTTAATCAATTTGGGAATATTCTGCAGTGATATAGCGCCAGCTACTTTTCTTCGTTACGTTGGCATTTTGCAGAGACGCAGGCACGAGACAAATGCATCGCACCTGTACTGGTAGCCAGCAGTTTGCTTTCGGAGACATCTCTCCGCAGCCCATTCCGCTCCTGTGCTGTCATCCAGATCACTGGTGCGGCGGGACGTTTCAGTTAAACTTGATACACCAAATGGTATACCTTTTACGAGCTCAGAAGGGAGTAAATTGGCTTATTATATACAACCTAAAACAAATTTTCACTGCGGTGGTTTCCACGATGGTTTCTTTCAATAACACTAATCTTGCATGAAAATAAGTACTTAAATAATGTAAAAAGTTCAGAGTATAAACGTCCCATTTTGCATCAAAGCTGCGTTACAACGTACGCCTACTGCAGTTAAAATTCTAGAACCTACCCTTTAAATTATACTCAAAACTAAGATGTTTTTGGTAGTCTTGTGAGCTATGAATGTCACTGAAGCTCCTACTGATAATATTCAAACGCCTTGAATTACATTTCTAACGCTTCGACGTATATTTTCTGATATTTTAAGAATAGTACGAAATGCAAGTGCTCAAAAAGGTAGTGTAGAAGAAATTTCGAATACCATGAATTTATTAGAGACGATGAAAGTACTACCAAAGAAGGAACATAGGAACATGGTGGCTGCTGAACTGAATATAATCCTCCCGAAAGACTAATGTTGAGGAAAAGGCCTTCAGTTAATTGTTTCTGTAAGTTCTGAAATAACGTGCAGAGCAGGTGTCAGACTGCTACACAACTCTGGAAAAGGAAGTCACAGTCGCAAGATTCGCCACTGCCAAAACTGAATTAAGAGTTTGTATGAATGGGCTTGTCACAAGCGATCTGTAATAAGGTGTAGGCATTTGAAAGTGTAGCAGCACTTCCCATACAACCGATGGAAAAAATAACTTACATAGTTTGCGATTGGAAGCTGAAAAGTAATCTCAAAACTTCGAAACGTTCTTACCCGCTGAGAGTAGCAGTTCATTCAGGATTACACCGACAGTGAATGTGCACAATTGTGGTGTCGCTCCTGAAATTTCTAGAGCACTACCTGATAGCAGCTTTATATAAAGCAGTTATACTTTACGATCTCAGGTGTTTTTTATCAGCTAGTTAGTTCCTCGCTCAGCACACAGCCATTAAGATGACAGAAAAACTTACGGCATTTCCATTTTTTTACTCCAAGAAACGTAACCATCTTAACAATGTACAAATTATTCGTAGGAGACAGGGATCGTTAAATGTTCTTATTAACCATGTCTCATAAGTATCTGGAAGGTCTTCAGGCTGATTGAGTCACTGTAATATTGGTGGGAAAATTGAACGGTGCCCTGGTACTGCTCTTGGAGAACATAGCAAAATTCTGTCCCTACGTGTAGATGTGTCAGCAACAGAAAGGAAATGAGTACAGTAACGTAGATAAAAAAGGTTTTCATTTTACTCCACCCCACAGTGAATCAAGAATCAGACCAATAGCGCTTCTGGACAACTTCATTCTGTGTCGGTACCATTTAACTCGATAACCTTGTATGTTAATGGCTGTAACTTTTATAATTTGTTAGTCGCATTATGTTGCAAGTATTGCTTCCGTAATGTTCATTTGAAGAAACAGCTTGAACGTCAGCGGTATTGGCAGAAAAATTCCGCCAAGTATTCGGTAGTATTGTTTGCAGGTACCGGACGCGGTGGAGACGGCACCAATCGCTGCACTTGCCGTTGGGGCGCGTAGCTGCCCACCTGTCTTGGTCGTCTCTGCTGGATCAACGGAGAGGCAGCTGTGCGTTTCTTGGGCACCAGGCACATTCTTAGTCATGGTTATTACTGCAAAGACATTGCTAATATAGTGTATTGTAACCAAAAATGAGTATTTAACGTATATCTTAGAATTCTCCGTATTTTGCAGCATATTTTCTCGACATCGCTATGGGCAAGGTTTCTAGCGTTGCAGTGCCAGGCTCAGAACACTGTTCGGAACTGTTAATTCCAGTTTGTCTAATAACTTACAGCTTTCGATTGAGGAAATAGTAAGTATATCAAATAGTTCATAGAAGCGATAGATAATTATTCCAGTATTAGAAGTCACCTTCGAAGAGCCATTGGTGAACAAATCATTTACTACAGTTATCTCACATTTTCTACAGCGACTATTGCCAGTTTGCTGCTGGGAGTGATTTTGACACCAAGTATTACTGAAGCAACAAGATGGTGTTGCATAGTCGCATCCCTGCATGGTCACTGTGAATCTGAAAGGTGACTAGTCGGGATGCGCATCTGCACACACTATTCTTACATCACGGATCACCTTGTAGAGCTCAAAGTGAAATTTTGTACTGTTGCCAAATAATGCTTTACTCCGGAGAAACGCCTTGAGGGGAGTTTTCCTCGGATCGTGACATCAGTGCTTCCACTGACTATTGCAGCTGCACTTTTAGACGAGTTGGGGTGAATGAGATGAAATAGTGCACAAGCTTGTTTGTAAGCTATTCTTAGTTTCAGTAAAATATGGACCACTTCAATGAAGTTTCCGCTTCAGTGATATTCTTTTAACGGGTAATGGGAGGAATTTTTACGCAAAATGTACTGCGTGCTGGCCCAACCGGAGAGGTTTCTGACGTTAAAGGCTCCGTCAAACAGAGCGGGCAGAACGCGCTGTTGTCCGCCGCGTTCCGCAGCAGTCAGGCACAGCGCGGGCAGCGCTCGGCGTTCCGGCTGTTGAATGGCGCTTGTGTGTCAGCCGCGGAGCGTGTAAACATGAGCAGTATTCAGATGAAGGCGAATTTCTGCTCCTTACGGTTGCTTCAAAGAAGCGAAGAAAATGAGTACATGAAATTAATACTAAACGAGAATATGGTGAATTTCATGGTCTTTGTAAAGAACTTTGACCGTGTGAAGAGTTTATTTACTTATTTTCTATTTTTTTTCCAGTGACTCGCGAACAATTTGAAAAGATACAGTCTGAGTGATATAGTTCAAAAATTCAATGAAACTGGAGAAAGCCTATTAGACGTCGGGAAAGATTGTCAATTTGCTTGAGGTAAGCATGTTATTTCATATGTCATTCATTTTAATATTTCATTTGTTTGTTGTAACTACATAAGTTGCCTTTTATGAGCCATGTAACAACTAATACCACTATCGTAGTTTTGAGCTGTAAATGAATTCCCGCCAAAATCCGAACCTACCCTAATACCATTACGTTTCTAGACACAATTATAACCCTGAACTAAAACACAAACACCCGTATACAAACTGAAAACGTCTTTCAGGGTTTTATGTGATTGAATGACTGTGTCCACTCATAAACTTGCTTCATTGATGAACATTCCTCTTCCATGTTACTGCATCGAATTTTTGTTCTGGGTCGCGCGTGTTCTACAGGAATGGCTTTGAACGCACCGAATCGATCACTTTGTTTCTTACGCCACCCTGCTCACGCTTTCCCGCTGCGGTCTCTGTAGAAAACCACAGCAGCCTGCCCTCTCCCTGTCTGACAGAGGCGGTGAGTTCGAATGCAACACAGCGCCCGCGCGGGCTGCACGCTCTGTTTGACAACGATTTAAGAGATACTATTTCGTAATTTTTTTCAAAGTAAGGGGGCTCATGTAAAATGTAACTTCTGAATTCAGATTGTGAAGCACTGATTGTGCATTTTTAAATAACTAATCCTACGTTGTGCATCAGTAGTGACAGCATTTCGAACGTTTATTTGAACAGTCTGTGCATGTGTGCATTCGATGTGGTATAAAGGTCACTGGTACAGAACGCCGATTACATTAATTTTCGTGTCAGGTCACGAACAAATGCTGCAATCACCGTAGCTGGAGTAGCTTATAAAGTAGCAAATAGGGCCTCCATTCGTATTCATAAAGTTCTTAATTTTTACCGCGTTCTCTAATTCTGTATTTCAGGGATACTGGCAACGCAGACTGATTACTAACGTAGTACGTACTGCGAATCATAACAGTTGGATGGTGCTGTCACTTGCCAACGAAGAAAACGTTCTAAGAGTATCATTGAGGCAACAGGTGATGTTGCATACTCCTGTCACTCCGTGATCTCCGTAAATCTAGAAGTGACTGACTGGGGCTCACATCCTCTGAAATTACAATGGAGTGTTCTTTGTGGGAAGAAAGTACTTTGATCGCGCTTAATTCCACAGACTGTTGTGACCTGTTTCTTAGATCCTACAACTAACTTCTTGTAAATTTATAACGCCATTGCCCAATTTTGACTATTTTTGGTAATCATTAATTTTTCATGTTATGTAAAATACTAAATTTCATGTATATCACAATCGATCCTACTACTGTATGGTATGTGATTTCAATAATCCATATGCTTTGTCTTATGAATACCTACGTCATGTTTATTTTTGTATATTATTTTGTAATTTGCTTTGCTAAGAGCATTTTTTATTTTTGAACTGTTTAATGTATGTGAATATTATGTAAATTGTAATATCTCACGACCAGCATGCTATGTAAAAGATGTAGTGATTCTACGGTGAACAGAGTTCCATTACGAATGAATGGCCTGCAGCTAACGTAGTGAACAATAGTCAGTCTGAGGCTGGAGCTCACGGCAGCAAGACGTCGGAAGGAGCAGGCAGACCACAGTTGTAGTTCGCAGGCAAAGAGCAGTGGCAGACTTGCTACCTTGTTTTCTGGGCCAAATATCTGTTCACTGGAGGCAGAAGACCAATCTACCTACAACGGACTCGGTGAACGTGCAGCTGTAATGGTAGCATTTATATTGTCTGCATGTGGAGCTAAATGGACGCTACTGGAAACTGCAGTTAAAATGTCTGCACATAGCCTGCACGAAAAGGAAATCTGAGCTGTATACGCTACACCTCCACCTTGCCGCCACTCCGCATTAATAACAGGTCACAATACTTATTTTTTTCTTGTAACTGGTCGATGAGAACGTTAATGTTTTGACTGTTACCAAGTTACATTTCTGTAAAAAGAAGTGTACGTAACCTTAATTTTTCCTAAGTCACAGAACCTATTAGGAATTCTCACCTGTAGAGAATTACAAACTGAGTAATCCAATTTTATTAAGAGCAGCAACCAATTTTAATAATGTAAATTTTTTGTGGAGTATCTTTCCTTTCCAATTTGCTTAATTTTGAAGTAGCATTCCTTTGTATGGTTACTCCACATATCCGTATAGAAATTTAAGGTGCAATATATAGTGCTGCAACTATATATTTCATTGCTCATTGCACAATGTAATAAGTTACTGTTTTTCCACATAACTACTTTTAAATATCTCGTGTAATTAAAATAGTTCAGATACGAACATCTGTGGCAATAGACAAAATTTGGAACAGTATTCTATAAATCATTACAGTTAGTTACCTGATTCTAGATTAAAGGCTAATAGATTTAATTGATAAACCTATTCAGATAAGTGTTACCTAAAGATTAAGTTTGACAATCATTTCTTTCATGGTAGGCAAAGACTTACTACGTTGCTGAAAATTATTTACTAGTCAGTGTTCCTTATGTAGGCTTTCCAAGAGAACATAACTAATTTCTTGCTTACTTGTAAAGAGCATTAGGAACAGCAATAATCGTAACATTAGTAGATTTTCTTTTTTTACTACTAATTATAGGTTTTTCAGTAATTTTGTTTTTGAGTGACAACTGTATTGAATTTCTATATCCTATGCCACACTCATAGTATCAGAAAGTAACTGATAAGACTTGCCTTTACAGTAACTGAAATAGTTCCTGTTTTTGAGTCTTAATTCTGTGATTATGAAACTGGTGACAGTTCTTCCACCCTGCATTTATTCTGTACCAAGTTTCCAAATTTAAGTGCATTTTTTTACTTTCATTGCTTGATATTCTCATGCCTCATTAGGCTGGCGATCGTATATATTTTTTAGTAATGAATCATCCTGTTAATGTTAATTAGTACAGCAATATTATTTCTTGGGTGCATAAGTCAATTTCATACTTCATAGTAACCGGATTCCTTTTTAATGACATGTTACACCTGTTTCAAGCATAGTTCTCACCTCCCACAATTTATTTCGTGTTTGGGTAAATCTTTGGGGAGTTTCGGTCCAAGTCTTCTCCTTAGGCTAGTAAGGAGTGCCACTCCTAGTGGCGCATGACTGTTCGATTAATCGCCGTTGTCACAAATTGGCTTGACTGTGTTCGCAACTAGCCGTCATCCATGTCACGCTTCTCGGTTTGTTCCATTCGTGGAAAGTTTGCGAACTCGTATACGGGAGCTCTGAGAGGGTTGTGACTGAAGGGCTGAGCGCGTAGTAGGTATAGAGAAGACACGGAGGAAGCGAGAATAGGTCAGTCGGACTGTAGTTCTGTGATGGGGCGCAGAGTTGATTTGGGAAGCAATATAGCTGGAACTACTGCATCTGGCTGGCGGTTCCGAGTAGGGTTCAGTGCAGCTGAGCACGGCCACGTATCTAAATCACTTGTGACTTCTAAAAGTGAAAGTGAGATGTTTAATTTGGCTGAAAGGATGTGAGAAATTTGCGTTTTTTTTCAAACATATCACCTGGAAGACTGACTTAGCTCGCAAACATTTATCAAAGTTGAATGTGAAAGACACTAACGAAGATTGTACTTCCTCTCAAGAATGCTGTGAGTAAAAAGGACAGCTCACATCTAATTACTTACGATTTTTGTGCATTGCGCCAAGTTCGTTATAATTCGTTTGAAATAATTGTTCTAACACACAGCAACTGCAAGACCTAACTAATATACGGACGGTAGTAATATAAATTCCCTGGACAACGATACCTTCATTTTACGTAGACTTCTTTAATGTGTGGTTCAGACGCAGTAGTGAATTGTGATCGTTGTGCATAATCACATAACTTAGCGGTTGCCCTGTGGAACCATGGCATCCTATTGGGACGGCGAGCATTAACACTTTGTGGTCCGTTACCTTATTTTAATCAGAAAATATTTCGCAGGTTCTGAGGGCTGGTCTTTCCGTAGATTAAACGTAATTTCTGTAGGGCTTGTTTTCTGGACGTTCTTTCCGCGCTGGATTCAGTGAGCCTTTGAGGTTTCTAAGTTTTTTCGTGCTCCAGATTTCGAATTTCAGCTGTTACAGGAACTAGGTAAATGCAGCCCTAGGAAATTTGCGGATAGTCCGGTACTGTTCTTGGTTACTGCAGCTGGGCCGCCTAAGAGCTGTCCATTTCCGTTGGTATACTGTATGGGAACTTCACAGTAGTGGACGTCTGAGAATTAAGCTAGAAATATTGTGTAGTAATGCCTATTCTTAGTCATTTGCACACTGCATGTTCCTGAAGAACTAATGGAACTCTGCTGTTGTGAAAAAGTCTGTTCACTCCTATGAAGCAAGTGATGTTAAAATGTTGTTCCCGGGGTGTTAACAGCCCGTGTGTATATTACTGAAAAACGGATATGTGATAATTTAGATTAAAAGGTACGTGGATGAAATGTTCGCAGCTTAGAATTGATAGTTTTGCATAATATTCGGTGGATAGGACATGTTTTTGGTAATTCCTGTTATAAAACTTGCTCTTCTAACTTTGGTATATGGATATGTATAATAAGACTAGTGCATTGTATTTCAGGAAAGGTAAATGGACAATACTTTCTCTTTTTAGTCTATTACTTGCCGGAACTTCATTTCGATATCTCCGTGTTTTATATATCGCAGTGTATGACATAGTAACGCCCAAGAAGATATGTTAACATAATTTTGTGCACCATTTTACAAAATATTATCAAATGTTCTGATTTGTTTTCACAAGTTAGGCCCTTCAGCTTTGTTTCAAACCCTGAAACATCTTGAAGTTTAATTTGAGAGATTCTCTTCCTCATTCCGCAATGCGTTTTCTCGTAGGCTAATTTTTGGATAAGATACACAGGTCAGACAAATATGAAGATAGTTATTGCGGCATTCTTCTGGCTAGAGTAACGACAATAAGCCATTCGTGAAGTGTAACACCAGTGGTTTTTTCGTCAAACCTCTGCATTTTGTTTTAAAATGCTCAAGCAACGGTAATCTTGTTGGTAATCGTAAACTGTTACACCTTGAGACAAGAACACGTCGTGCACTGAGTGGTTCAAATCTTAGAAAACAGTAAACATAAGGCGTACATCGGTCTGTTGCCGTCTTATTTCAGATTGCATATTGGAACCGTTTTAGTTACGGCAGTGTTCAGATTTTCAAATCGTAGGCAATTGCTATCGCGATTGATACCCAAAACACCCGAAGTGTTGAAACATGGAAGAATGAAATGCAAACATTGAGATCGGTTAGCTCAGTGATTGATATTTTTCCAGTATCGTCTGACCTACTGGAGCATTCAGATAAGATATTTGACTGAAAACCCAGAGATTTTGGTCATATATTAAATATACTGGTGGCAAAACACAAACAATACCCTCACTACGCGATAGTAATGGCGATCCTGCCGATGATAGCGCTTCTAAAGTAGTCGCACCTATATTCAAAAAAGGCAGGAGGAGTAACCCACTGAACTACAGGCATATTTCATTGACATAAATTTGCAGCAGGGTTTTGGAACATATCCTGTATTCAAATATTTTTCAAATATTATGAATTATCTCTAGCAGAAATATTGACAAACTTTCGTTAGGCACTCGTTTAGGGGCGGTACCAGGTGTCTAACCCATAATTTCGTAATAAATCGGTGTAACGAAGTTTTCATTATTTCATTGGAATTACGGCGTCACTATGTTCCTGTTTTTGCTGCAGTACTTCAGTCTCCATTTAGAAAAACACCGGAATGGTTTGTTGTACTGGGAGAGATTGTCTCGCTTAGTCGGTAGTATTGTCTGGTGATGCGGGACGCAGCCGAGATGGCAACAGTAACTCCAGTTGGCCCTGGGGGCGCGCAGCTACGCACATGGCTTGGTCGTGTCTGCCAGATAACCGGTGGGGCAGCTCCACGTTTATTGGGCACCAGCTGCATACTCAAGTCAAGGTTATTACCGCGGAGACAAATTGCTAATATAGTGGATGAGAGCCTATTTTGTGTTTACTTAAAAATTTGGTGTCTTTTATTTGATGTATGTTTTAATCTTTTGCATATTTTAGAGCATGTATTCTCGACATTACAGGTGCATACTTTTTCTTCAGTTACTATTTGGAACTGTAAACACTGATGAAATGGTTGTTAATCTACTGAAGACATGCTGGAAGCTCAGAGCAGCGTAGGCCTACTACGCGAATTTTCAAACGTCCTGACCAGAGTTAATGTTTAAAAGAAACTGAAAGGAATAAGTTTAACTGAAATAAGGCATTCTTACAAATGTAATGCTCTTAAATGAGCGTTGCAACTGCCTGCTGTTTCTTGAAGTGTTTAGCATATGTGCGTTTCAAACAGTTGTTTACATCAACAGATACAAGAGCGGTATTACGTGTTCTGCACAAGTGTTCGCTGAATCTGAAATCCAGTTCTTTCCTAATACTTTACCTGGTGTTAGGCTATGCCAGTCCCAAATACGTTTCGGCATAGTAATGATAAATATGACACTAAAAGGTAGTGGATGGGCTGCTGTGAGAGTGAGCTGGGCATACTGAGAAGGCGAGGAGCGCAGTACTTGTCTTGTGGCGTACCACGACCTCATTACTCACTTTGCAGGATTTTACCTCTATGCATGAAGGGCAACAGGTTTTGTCACTAGGTGTAAAACATTTCCCCATGCATGTGATGAAAAAAATTTGGATGTTTAATTCATTGTATGTTATTCTATAAATATTTGTCAGATCCTTCTCAAAATTTTCTACGTATTTCTCGTAGAAACCTCTTTTCAGTCTCGGGAAAGAATCTTTACCATGAGCACCTGTCGTCACTGGCTACCACCAGAGTTCTTCCACGGCATTGCGTACTCTACATTATACTACCAGTGGTCTGTTTGCAACTTATTTTATGCGACTGGTTTCGGCGATAAAAATCAGAACCTGTTGGGGCAGTCGACCTGTTGGGGCAGCATTTAATAACGGTGTCCGTACACCAGAGTCTGCAATATGACTTCTGTATGTGCATGCTGTTACATCCACTGTCTAGAAACATTATACACTTATTAAATAGTACCTATATGGACATTTCTTGCCTTCGAAAAGGCACTAAGTGGAAAACAATTTTAGCAGTAATGAATCATGTCGATTTCCAGGTGTCTGATTTTTGACACTTCGGAAAACCTTTTACGAAGTGGTATTGCATAGACGCATCCCTATGTAGTCACCGTGAATATGAAAAGTGACTACTCCGGATGCGCATCTGCACGCACCATCCGTACATCACACACCACCTTGAAGAGCTTCGCCTGATGAAATAACGCAGCTGCTACCTAGTAATACCAACTTACTCTGGAGACACGCCCTCATTTCACTTTAACTTCTATTTAGCGCCTGTATAAAGTAGATGTGCTTCAACGATTGTTACTCCAGACATCCCTTCAAAATTCCTAATGAATCAGACGAAATCTACCACGAGTTACTTTTTAAGCCGTTCATATTTTCACTAATATATGAACTATTAACAGCAGCTGCCGCCATAAGTATTTCTGTAAATCTTAATCAGTTGTTAGGTAATGCAGTAGACAAAGTAGCGAAGAAATTTGTTTGGTTCTAATATTTATTTCCAGCAAATATGGGGTGAGACCATCAATTTTTTCTCTTAACTTCTGAAATTTTTAGCTAAACTGCACTGTATCTATAATCATAACGCTTTTGTACTCCAAAAAGACCTGTCTCCCCCAAAGGCAATCCGGTTTGTGGATTTGGCGCCTCCGTCGTTCTTACTTCGAAAAACCAGCAACAGAGCTGAGTGTGTGAACTGTTCATCGTTCTGATGGTTACCAGATTTTGTCTGCTAAAAGTAAAATAGCGTTTGTACGAAGTGCTACCTAAAAGCTACCTACCATGACACCGTACTTTATGCCAGTTTCTAAAATTATTTAACTGAGCATATTTTTATTTTAAAAATTTGACGTGATAATGAGTTCCAAAATGACTAGAACTTAACGATGCCTATTACAAAATTGTTGATATGTAAGGTGAAACGGTGTTACAAACTTGTTCTTCAGCTGTTTGGTTAGACCACCACTTGGCTCGGTAAACGCTTCAGCAGCTGTAAAAAATCTTTGTCGAAACTCCATTGAGTAATATATGAAGGTATAAAATTAGTTCTAAAGCGCTGAGAACGAATAATTCTCTTTGGTCTAATCGGAAAGGTGGCTGACGCTATCGGACGGTGCTTGCTATCAAAAGCGGTATTTAGCCGCCAGTAACTAGGCGGGAACACTCTAGCACGAAAAGTGTGCGTCGTGTAGTGTTAGCCTCTAATTAGGCTAGAAAACAGATTAATTTATTTCAGAATATGAGCTATAACGATTATGATATCCGCGCACATAAAGGCAATGAACCTAATGGTTTCTGCATCACAAGGAACAGGGATAACCCTCAACCTTAGGTGAACGCAACTACTTTTGCCGCCATTCGACAATATCAAGCTCTCCAAAGAATCGGACCATTTCATGAATCTTGCCACGCGTTCGAACATGCTGCGAACATTCATGCCTCCCAACTAAGCAACACGTCGATAAGAAATACGCTTGTCGGATGCAAATCTGACTTCCAGAACCTTTTATCAACTGCCTCGAAGAACGAAATATACGTCCTGTTAGCGCACACAGCTGACTAATGTTGTGGAAACACCCACAGGAAAGCAAAGCAAATATTCGCGGTGATCATCTCAGCTGCCCGGAACAACACACACGACCCACAAACAATGTACACAACACTGGAGAGCATGCCTGAACTATCAGACCAGCGGGCCAAAAGGGCAACCGTTAGATTAGGATGCGATAACTCCTTGTCTCGCCACCACAAGATAGCGAGCTCTGTCCCTTTACGTATCGCGTGGCTAAGCTCCTCGGCAGGCTCCGCACTCACCATGGCAGAGTAGCCTTGCGCCCTTAGGCGCTCTGCTGCGGTGCGCGCTGCCGTTCGCCGTCGGGGGTTCGAGTCCTTCCTTGGGCATGGGTGTTTGTATTGCCCTTAGTATGTTACTTTAACCTTTAACTGGGGACGTGAGCATTCATAACTAGGGACGTGGTGTGTTCACAGGACCCTTTATAAATGATATTTAGGATACTTATTCTTAAATTGTTTATTATACAATAAACAAAGCATTTAGTCTTTTATTCATTTAAGAACGATTTTAATCACTGAAGTACTCGAATAATTACCCATAACTAATAAATCAATAACTTGTGTAAAATGGTTTCAAATGTTCGTATACGTACTATTTTTAAATTAATCAAATAAAAGCTTGAACCATTTCCAAGTTCTAGAGATATGTTAACAAAGCAACAGACATATTTTATAACTCAAAACAATCGTTCCTGTCAAAAAACTAGAGAAAAATCACGTATCCACATTGAACATTCATCACCACTCGAGGAAGATTCTGAATATATTGACTGCAGACGATTTTCATATGATTTACACACACAAATTAGTTAAGTTTGCGACAGAAGAGCTTGGTTTTTTGTGAGCATTTCTTGTGCAAACTTTGCATCTTCGTGATGTACATTTCTTTGATATGCTAGAATAAACTCTACCGTGTTTGAGACCTTAGCTGCCGTCAGTCGGATGGCTCTTGGTACAGCCGAATTTGTAGCTCTTTTTAAGACCTGAGGATGCATATAAATGTTGGTGCACTCTGCTACTGAGCGAATTGTTTGCTCATTTGAGGGACAGCAAAGCACTCTACAGCAGTCATGCAGTTTTTAGCTATTATTGTGGTACCAGGAAGCTGTGTAACTATATTTTGCTTCCTCGTTCTGATATTTTTAGCTTAGGTATAGTCATACATTTATTTTATCCTCACTAAGCGTAAACCTCTCCTGTGTTGCTGAAAAGGACGATGCCATAGCTTTAGCAGCATCGTCAATAGACTGATCACTTTCAGTTCGCACTGCTCTTCTTCATCGGAATCTTCGAAATCTGGAATCTCGCAGCCTTCATTATCATTAAAAACTTCCTCCAACATCGTTCTTAGAAGTTTTTGGTCCTCCACATATGACATGATGTGCACCATTCGACACGTAGTCGCATTACTAGGGTGTTATCAGAACCCCTGCGTTTAAAACTTGTGTTCAGTGTTGCGTACTTTTAAAAACACGAACAATGGTTTCGCAACAATGTACATCCCTTTGAACGAAGATAACAAGCCGCTCATCAGTGTGACCAAGATGCTTCACGAAATACTACTAAACTTTTACCGCTGGGGTGCTGTGAACACTCCACATCCTCAGTTAAAGGTTATTACAAGTAGTTCGTAAGCTTAGGGACTGATAACCAACGTAGTTAGTCCCTTAGATGTGCAAAACTTTGAAAGCTCAGTTTAGAAGCTAGTTATGGTATGTCCAGTGGCATTTCAATTTTAGAACGATTTCAATAAATTGCTTTTGAATCCGTTAGTCACGTATTTCCATATGCCGCTGAAGGTAGCCCATCGACATAAATACGTCTAATTGGAAGTTGCTACTCCCTGTCAGCATCTCAAGTGCGATTTGGCAACCAGTTATCACCACCATTCAATATCCAAAATGGATTGATACAATATTATTCAATTTGGCCTTAGTAAAAGTAAGCCGGGACAATTGTCGAACCAGAGAGATAAAGATGGCGGGAGCAGAAACTACCCCCGGTATTTGCTGACGATTTTGTTATCTTTGCGACCCTCTAGAGCAAGTAGTGCTGATACTTTCCGATTCCTCCACAATGCAAAGAAAATTGGGCTGGTGGTGAACGAGGACAAAACTAAACATCGTGAAGAGATCTCCTTCCTTCCTTCCTTCCTTCCTTCCATTGCTGTTAACCGGCATACCTTTCAAAGAGTCGAAGAGTTAAAGTACCTGGGCTCCGTACTAAAGCGAAGTGTCGAAAGTAGTACATCAACTTATAAAAAATGCTAATCATGTATTCTATATCTGAGCAATCCTTTCAAATCTCGTCTCATCACAGAAGAAAGAGTTCCACCTAGACATGACATTAGAAAGGCCAGTACTTCTAAACGGTTGTGGAACTTGGGCGACATTGGCAACAACAAAATAGATGCATTTGAAAGGAAGGTACTTCCAAAGATCTGTGGTCCCCTCTACAATATGAAAGATAAATGTTAACAAAGAAATAAAGACCTAAATCAGCGGTTTGAAAAGCTGCACATCGGAAGGATGTTGGGCATAAGACTACAGTGGTTTTGCCACATCTTACGAGCGACGGATCCCTTCCTAATCCACTACTCTCAACCCGCGGGAAAAAACCCAAGAGGATGCCAGAGGACGCGATGGATAGATTAACAGCGACCCTTAAAGAAGTGGAACCGGCAGCCGTGGAGGATGAATCTTAGAGACCGGACAAGATTGTGTAACATTCGCAACAGACACCACGTCTCAGTGTACCTTTGTGGTGTTTTTTAGTGCTCTGTTTTCAGGTTTCTATCTTGTAATGTGTTCCGTGTAACGTGTTTAATATTGTAGTGTGTTCTGTTTTTATGTGACTTTCTGTTTTCATGCGTAGTCACTAACGTTTTACTGTCCAGCGCCATCTGTACGACATTTTTGAACTTTTTGTTCTAATAAAACCGCATGTCATTCCAAGCATATGTCAATTTTTACCTCTATCTACATTATTCCGTGACTTAAGTTTTCAAATTTATACTGACTTTTTATTACCCGGTACAATTAAAACAGGAGGTTCCAAAATCTTAAACAATTAGCTGGTTCCTAAAAAACTTTTCAGGCTACAAACACTTAGGCAAGATCCGCATCCGTCAACTAAAACAACAAAGCAGGAACGAAGCGATACGGGTACTGACATGTATGGAGGTAATATCGTCGGTTATAGAGAAATTAGTAGTGTTAATTCTCATACATGCAGTTGGCCACTGCGAAGAGTTTCAGCCACCAACCTTGTAGAGCCTAGCTGCAAGTAAACAAAAAATATTTGTTTGTAAATCTATGGGACTTAACAGCTGGGTTATTAGTCCCTTGCTTAAAACTACTTAAACTACGTTAAACTAACCTAAGTACAACACGCACGCGCACACGCACGCGCACACGCACACGCGCGCGCACACGCGCGCGCACACGCGCGCGCACACGCGCACGCGCGCGCGCACGCGCGCGCGCACGCGCGCGCGCACGCGCGCGCGCACGCGCGCGCGAACACGCGCGCGCACACGCGCGCGCACACACGCGCGCGCACACAGCGCGCGCACACGCGCGCGCACACGCGCGCGCACACGCGCGCGCACACGCGCGCGCACACGCGCGCGCACACGCGCGCGCACACGCGCGCGCACACGCGCGCGCACACGCGCGCGCACACGCGCGCGCACACGCGCGCGCACACGCGCACAAACGCGCGCACATCCATGCCGGAGAGTGGATTCGAACCTCCGGCGCGGGAGGCCGCGCGATCCCCAACGTGGCAATTAAACACAAATGGCGACCCGTTTGGAAGGTTTTTCTTTTGGGAAACTCATTTAGCTGATTTTTGCTGACGAGACGTTGAAAATCGGCAGAAAGACATCGACAGTTGGTAGAAGTATATGGAGATTCTATGAAGAGTCGTTAGCATTTCACAGAATGGCGTCGAAAGTTTTCAGCTCGTAGAGAGAACGTCGCTGGGACATCATCGACCCTACAACCTGGACCTCGTTCAAAGCAACTTTCACCTTTCACATCTCTGCAAGAAACTCCGGAGGACCGATTCGTATGAGGAGCAGGAACATTTTAGACAATCGGACTGAACACGCAAGGAGTGCGGGAGTGTAAAATGCCTTAAGCGATTTGGTGACTATGTATAAAATAGCGCCACGTGCAGGGTGAATCATTTTTTAAAAATCAGCATAAATTTGGAAACGTGAATATTCCAGTAAAGTATGGGTGAGGTTGTCTATCTTCTACGGTATTTAACGAACAAAAGCGCCCTCTTGAAATACTCGATTCCTGTAAATAGATCCGACGTACGAGTTATGGTTCAGAAGTTACCAATTTGACGGGACTGTTCTCCATAACGGTCATTTGTCTCTGTGTTCAAGGCACATTTGAAAGCGCTGAATCCAATCCTTCTGCACTCTTTCATCTTCAATGAGTTGCTCGAATTGGTGTCTTGCTTTTTTGCGTGCATATGGTGTGAATGGCCACTAAGATAAAAGTTATGGGTGGACATTCTACAGAATTACGTCTGCCAAACACTTTCGAAACCATGAAACAGTGTGTATTATGGGCCTGTTTATTGTATCATCCTCAATGTTTGCTGTTTAAGTATTACTCCAGAACCACAAACATACCGTGAGGACAGTAACTATAGGAGAAAAAACTAAACTTTTATTTAGATGCCACGGCAGTTTTGTATTTCCTGCACCGTTTAAATTTTACTTACCTTCCTGGCAGTTTCGCATGATAAGGTTGCCAATCATGTGACTTTGGCATTAGTCAATCGCTTGACAATTCAAATGTTTTGTCATGGAAACTTCTTTTAAGAGGACAATTTCTGATTGGATACAAGTAGATATAAGAACCTGTCAACCGTAGAGTACGAACAGCATTATTTATTTCATTGTCTCTACGAAACGCCAATCAAATCATTCTTTGTGTATTTCAAGGAATATTAACATCTTGGCAAAGATTTTTTGCCGTTTTGTCGTTGCCAACATAATCACGAGAGGCCGCTGGAATGGTAGGCAAAATACACCGCTTTCGCAATAAGTAACGTTCCTGCTATCCCATTAGCCGAGGACTGACGTTTTTATGTTTACTATACTGAGTTTAATCAAGGTAACTATAACAAATACATTGCTTTACTGTATTCTAGTGCCTAATTTCGATAAGTGTTGTGTGTGCTAACCTACTTGTGATATCGAAAAGGCATTATAACATTAAATTTATTGAGCTAACAGTTTGGAAAGGGTTAAGTTTTTATAAATTTTTATCGGACTACTGGATACTTTACTAAAATAAAACTTATTTTAAAATTAGAGTTCTGTAAATATCTTTAATTCGCGATTTCATTTACCGTCCAATCTGTCGTAATATGCAAATATAAAAACGAAATGCGGCACATTGTAAGTTTAGTCGTATGTTTTTAATAGAAATGTTCAAATGTTTGTATAGCTTATGGGACTACGGGGTCATCAGTCCCTAAACTTACAATCTACTTATGAACTAGCTAACACTAAGGACGGCACAGATATCCATGCCCGAGGGGGGATTCGAACCCCCGACCGTAGTGACCGTGCAGGCCGTGACTGGAGCGCCTCAGTCCCCTCGGCCACTGCGGCCGGCTGTTTTTAATAGAATTTTATTGGATATTTCAAAGCAACTAGTGGGTGTTTTTATTGTAACGTGCGTTTATAAATCAGACATTGTAATTTCTGAAAACACCAGTGAATTTAGAAACGAATCTTGATTTCTGTAATCTTACGCTGCAGACTCTTACAACTGTTTTAGACACTCTTAAAACTGTTCATATAGTAGTACGTTAAATGTGTACCTATGGCGAGCTTCAGTAAAATGAAACATCACTATTTCCATACACTTCGCCGGTTCCGCCTTTCTACGTTTTGGTCTGAAACACCGCTGTTTCCAAACAGTGAAACCGACCGGACGAAACAATTTGTTTCGATCGCGAATGTGATCCGAAACCGAGCAGAAGGAACACGGCGGATTTGACATCGTGAAACATTTCGGTTTTGAAACACTGAAACATTTTCGTGTATCGTAACAGTGTTTCGAAACAGTGTTACGAAACAGTGTTTCGAAACAATGAAACCGTGGCCACGCTACTCTGTGGTATGGTGGAGCCACGTTAAAGTGAGGGGGAAAGCTGCCATCGTCATTTAGAACTAAGAGCTCAAAGTTACGTACCGATTAGGTGTTGGACAGCGCTTTCTGACAGTGATTGAGGACATATTATCGGGTGCAACGTCTGTTGTGACTATTAACGGGTATCCCACGCAGCCTATCCCGATAGACCGGTGCGTCGGGGGTGCCCGTTATCTACTTGTCCTGGCCGTAGACCCGTTACAACAAGCGCTGGGTGACAGCATCACTAGCGCGCAGGTTCACACCGCCTCCGAGCGGTGCACTGCCAACACCAGCTAGAAGACAAGGCCTTACAACAGGCCGTGCCTACGTCACACTTAAGAGCCCGCGGCCGCCATCTGGCTGGCCGGCCGCTGCGCGGCGGTGGGCGTGCCCCAGCGGCCAGCCAGTGAGGTGGCGGCCGGGGTCTCTAAGTGTGACGTAGGCACAGCCTGTTGTAAGGCCTTGTCTTCTAGCTGGTGTTGGCAGTGCCTACGCTGGTGATGTCGGTATCTTCGTAACCAAGGCTGAAGGCGTAAATAGTGTCCGGACCACCATCCGGCTACATGAACTCGCATCGGGTGCCGTCATCAATCCTAAGAAGACCGTGATGATCCCCATTGGCCACCATGGACTTGATGCTCCTCGCCCGTGGTATCGGGAGGTTGAGGAGTAAAAGATCCTAGGTCTCACTGTTATCCGCAAAGCTAAACAACTGCAGGTCCGCACTTGGCGAAAGATCCTCGCCCTCATTCGTGGCCAATACAGAGAAAACGCAGCACGCCGACTCATCTACACGGGATAATCTGCAAATCACATTTAAGTGCGTGGCATAGGGTTCATCGAACCACCTTTATACTATGTGTCTCATTCCATTTTCGAATAACGCGCGTGAACAAAGAACACATGAATCTCTCCGTTCGAACTCTGATTTTTCGTATTTTATCTGATGATCTTTTCTACTTTTGTAAGTGGGAGTCAATAGTATATCTTTGCATTCGGAGCAGAATGTTGGCGATAAGTTTCGTAAGTAGACCACGCTGCAGCGATAAAAGGCGTTGTTGTAATGATTCCTATCCCAGATCCTTTATCATTTCCGTGACGCGTTCTCCCCAGTATCGCAACAATACAGAACGTGCTGCCCTTCTTTGGACTCTTTCGATGTCTTCCATGAAACCTACCTGATAAGGATCCCACACTGGGCAGCAATACTCCAAATAAGGACGGACAAGCGAAACGTATGCAGTTTCTTTAGTAGTTCTGTTGCATCTTTTAATGGTACTGCCAATAAAAGTCTGTGGTTCGCCTTTCCTACGACATTATCTACGTATTCTTTGCAGTTTGTCTGCTGTGGTAGTAATTCCCAGGTATTTTGTGGAGTTTACGGCCTTCACTTTTGATTTATCTTGTAAACAAAGTTTAATGGATTTCTTTTCGTACTCATGTGGGCGACTTCACACTTCTCATTATTTAGAGTCAATTGCAAATTATTACATATTACTGATATATCATTTCGATATTTCTGCAGTTGGTTATGATCTTCAGATGATTTCACTAGACAACAAATGACGGCGTCATCTGCAAACAACCAAGAGAGCGGCTTAGATTTTCTTCCAGTTCATTTACGTAGATAAGGAACAATAGAGGACCAATAACACTGCCCTGTGGAAAGCCGAATATCATCTCTGTATTAGTCGATGCCTTACCATCAATTACTAGAAACTGTGTTCTCTCTGACAGTTAATTACCCTGCCTAGTCGCAAATCTGGGGCGATATTCCATAACCACGCAATTTCATCAAAAGCCGTTTTTGAGGTACTGTCAGAAGCCTTCTGGAAATCTAGAAATACGGAATCAATATGAGATGCCTTGTCGATAGCACTCATCACTTCGTGTGAGTAAAGAGTTGTTTCATATAACGATATTTTCTAAATCTGTGTTGACCTTGGGTCAATAGATAATTCTGTTCGAGATAATTCATAATACTTGAATGCAGGATGTGTTCCAAAACCCTGCTGCAAATTGACGTTAATGAAATAGGCCTGTAGTTTAGTGGGTTACTCCTACTACCTTTCTTGAACATAGGTGTGACCTGTGCAACTTTCCAGTTTTTTGGTACAGATCCTTCCTTGAGAGAGCGGTTGTATATGGCTGTTAAGTAAGGAGCTATCGCTTCAGCATAATCAGGTAAGAAATGTAATGGACATACAGTCCAGACCAGAAGACATGTTCTCGTTAAGTGATTTCAGTTGCTCAGATGATATGTACTTCTACGTTACTCATTCTGGCCTCTGTTCGTAATTCGAAATCTGGAATCTTGGTTTCGTCTTCTTTGCTGAATGATTTTCGAAAAGCTGTGTTTAGTAACTCTGCTTTAGTAGAGCTATCATCGGCGGATCGCCATTTCTAAGACGTAGTGAGGGTATTGTTTGTCTTTTGCTTCTGGTATATTTGACATATAACCGAAATCTCTCTGGGTTCTCAGTCAAATTTCGAGAAAGTTTCGTTGTGAAAAGTATTGTAAGCATCTCGCATTGAAGTCCTCGCTAAATTTAGAGCTTTTGTGTAGGATCGCCAATCCTGAGGAGTTTGTGTTTATTTAAATTTAGCATGCCTGTTTTGTGTACCTAGGTGACCACCTTATTTTATTAATTTATTTGGTATAAAACTGTCAATTGCTGTCGATACTACTTCTTTGAATTTGAGCCACATCTGATCTACACTTAAGGTTAGGGTTTGGAATGAGTCGAAACTGTTTTTCAAGAAGCAATGTATTGTATTTCTATCCGCTTTTCTGAACAAATATACTTTCCGTCGTAACTTTGGGACTTCGATATTCAATCTCGCTACGATTCCTGTATCCGTTTTTATGCTCGTTATGAACTTGAAATTATTTGTCGCAAGGAGATCATACGTGTTTTGACATCCATTTACTAACTGTTCGAAGTAATTCTCAGAGAATGCGTAGAGTACAATTTTCCACGATGTTTTATGCGTACCTCCTGATTTGAAAATATACTTTCGCCATCAGATGGAGGTTAAATTAAAATCACCTACTATTATTATTGCGTGAGTCGGGTATGTGTTTACAATTTGAAACAGGCTCTCTTTGAACTATTCTGCTATTGTCGTCAGAGTCGGGAGGCCAGTAAAAGGAAACAAAATACTGGCCATTAAAATTGCTACACAAAAAAAGAAATGCAGATGATGAACGGGTATTCATTGGACTAAATACTAAAGTATTGATTGGACAAATGTACTAAACTGACAAGTGATTACATTTTCACGCAATTTTCCTGAGAAATCAGTATCTAGAACAACCAACCCTGGCCTTAATAACGACCTTGATACGCCTGAGCATTAAGTCAAACAGAGCATACCATCAAGCCGGGTGATACGAAAGTATGCGATGACGAATACACGCTTCCAATGTGCGTTCACCGCGATGTCGCCAAACCTCGGATGCGACCATCTTGATTCTGTAAACAAAACCTGGATTCGTCTGAAAAAATTCCGTTTTGCCATTCGTGCACCCAGGTTCGTCATCGCGTACACCATCGCAGGCGATCCTCTCTGTGATGCAGCGTCAAGGGTAACCGCAGCCATGGGCTCCGAGCTGATAGTCCATTTTGCTGCGAATGTCGTCGAACTGTTCGTACAGATGGTTGTTGTCTTCCAAACGTCCCCATCTGTTGACTCAGGGATCTAGACGTGGCTGCACGATCCGTTACAGCCATGCGGATAAGATGCCTGTCATCTCGACTGCTAGTGATACGAGGCTGTCGGGATCCAGCACAGCGTTCCGTATTGCCCCCCTGAACCATCCGATTCCATATTTTGCTAACAGTCATTGTATTGCGATCAACGCGAGCAGCAATGTCGCGGTACGGTAAACCGCAATCGCGATAGGCTACAATCCGGCATTTATCATAGTCGGGAACGTGATGGTACGCATTTCTCCTTCTTACACGAGGCATCACAACAACGTTTCACCAGGCAACGCCGGTCAACTTCTGTTTGTGTATGAGAAATGGGTTGGAAACTTTCCTCGTGTCAGTACGTTGTGTCGCCACCAGCCCCAACCTTGTGTGAATGCTCTGAAAAGTTAATCATTTGCATATCACAGCATCTTCTAACTGTCGGTCAAATTTCGTGTCTGTATCACGTCATCTTCGTGGTGTAGCAATTTTAATGGCCAGGAGTGTATTAACTTATTACGGTTTTCACGTACAACCTCTACCCATAAGCCGCGGTGGAGTAGCCGAGCGGTCTAAAGCGCCTCGCTGCGGAGCGCGCGGTTACTCGCCGTGGAGGTTCGAGTCCTCCCTGGGGTATGGGGGTGTGTGTGTGTGTGTGTGTGTGTGTTTGTCCGTAGGTTAGTTTACCTAGGTTTAAGTAGTTTGTAAGCTACGGACTGATGACCACGCAGTTTGGTCAGATAGATTTACAGACATTTGAACATTTCTACCCATAATAGCTCACAGGAACTATCAATTTCAACTTCGCTACATGATAGACTTGTTTTGATGGCGACAAACACGGCTCTACCTATTTTAATCTATCCTTTATGAACACAGTTAGATCGTTTGCAAAACGTTCGGCAGGACTGTTTCCGGCTTGAGCTAACTTTCACTACCTATAATGTGTGTTTCGGTGCTATCCATTAACACTTGCAGTTCGGGTACTTTCTCGACCTGATTCAGAAGGTCACGCTAATAAATAGCCACATACTCGCCCTGGCCTGGTATGTTGCCCAATTGTTGACCATACCTAAAATGATGGCATGTACCGATTCCCAAGTAACATTCTGGGTCCTGTGGAGACATATTTTTGAAGTGCGGCGTGCCACTTGCGTGCTCGCCCCACCATCGGAGTGTTGGGTCTCGTCCCAATAGGGCTGAGTGGGCATCCGTACAAGATGTCACACATTCGTGACTACTTTTTTGATCGTAGTTGTGCGCTCAAGTCTTGCCAAGTCTCAGCACCACACGGTCCGTCTAAACCAGTGCCGCTCAAGGTGCATGCACCGGCGCATCGCACAGTGCAGAGTGCAGAAGACGGCTGCGCTGTGTTGACGACGGTGCAAACCCCCCACTCCTCGGCTTTGCGCAGTAGCGCTGCTTCCCTCTTTCCTTACTCTTGCGTCGCTCGCGCCGCCTGTCTCGACCTTCTCAAAACTTTTACCCTGTTTTCTTCTTTATTGCCAAATAGTTATGTACACTAGGCGGACAGCTTAGTTTGATGGAACACGATTACCGGTATAAAAGAGATTTAAATAATAGTAATAATTGTAATGATAACAATTTTAAATTTGGTTTTAACACAAATTTATCTCTTCTATTTTCTCTTTTTTTTATTTGCAATTATGCTACTAAGATCTGGAACAAGAGATCGGCTGACAGCAACTCGCCGGCCGCGGTGGCCGTCATGGTCTGCACGGCCACTACGGTCGGGAGTTCGAATCCCCCCTCGGGCATGGATATTTGTGCCGTCCTTAGGATTAGCTAGTTCATAAGTAGTTTGTAAGTTTAGGGACTGATAACCCCGTAGTTAAGTCCCATAAGCTGTACAAACATTTGAACATTTTTTGACAGCAACTCTGAGAGCATTTTTTTAAATTACTATTAGAAATACTTGCACGCAACCTAGTTTTCGTACAAGACAAAACAGAAAGAAACCTTTCACACACACATGTGGAGCCAAACATAGAAATAATCTTCGCTGCTTCTCTGTGTAACTTGGGAAATTCTTCCTTCGACAAATTCTGGTAGAACTGGAGCAAACCTTTTAGTGTTGTAATACAAATCCTTTCCGTGAACATCGGTTTACAAATCAATCAGTTCGAAATCTAAATCTGGAGGCGCACTTTCAATATCCATCGAAAAGGGTTTCACAAAAACATCGAGAATTGGCTGCAGGTTGGTAATTTCCTGAAACAATAACAAACCAACCTTGTTTGTAGATACAGAATTCTCTTCTGCAAGAGTTTTCAGCTTCCTTAATTCTTCCTCTCTATCACTATACTTTTCTAAATGCAATTTGCTGTAGTGTTTTTCAATAGACGATTTTCCGACACACGTAATTAGTGTACCGCAAATTAGACATTTGGCTATATATATATATATATATATATATATATATTAGCGTGTGGTTCCATTATTGTAGTAGTTGTCTTGCGCTTACTTAATCCAATGTTGACTAAGCAGTCTGGCAGCGCATTCGGTAGCGTACAGCGACGGCCTCACCCAGCAAGCCGAGTCGAGGCGAAGTATGCCGAGTTGAACCGATGCACTGTGCAAACACTCTCTGCACCTCGCTTTGCACGCGTGCAGTTTTCCGTGTTTGTGCGGCCCTGGTCTAAACGGTTGCCCGTCAGTCCACAAAGTGGAGACTCTGTTTCCGGAGATCAACTGGCGACATCTTCCACCCTTTCATGCCGTCGGAAGTCTGCAGACTTTGGTATAAACTGGTGTATAACGTGTTGCCGAAGAGCCAAAGGATGGCAGATATACACCCGAAAATGGAGGCCATTATCAAACTCCGGACTCTGGGAAACACCGTTTCGAATGCCGCTGGGTGTGTGTCGTGTGGGAGCTCGCTAATGGTACTACTCCAAGAAACGTGCAGGATGAGAGGTTCACCAGCCCTGCCACGAAGCCTTCTCCACGCTCAAAATACAACTCTACAATCTGGTTAGTGGATTACACATTGTATGCCATTATTCAGCTTCAGCTATCGAAGAGTGTAGAATTTCTGAATTACCTGTGGAAAGCCCATCAACAATAATTGAGGTTACATTCAAAGTACCAGGAATACTTCGTAAATAGTCAGTGCCACTTGTTCACGGTAATTAGAAGCACCATTAAATGTTGAATTTGCACTTTTCTACGTGGTTACAATTCATACTCCAAGTTTTTTTATGTTGTGGTTTTAAAGCGCGGGGATAGGGGTTCTAGTGTTCTCGTTTTCCGTGGGAGATTCTACATTCTTTCTGTTTTGTGTGAATCACATCTATGCTCCTTTTATACCCCTCCAGGAGCGGGTACCTAGTTTATAATAGTTTTCATACACAATTGGTTGTCCAGTCCTTTGGTTTTTTGGAGACATTTCATCCTTAAAATTTGTTTTCTTTATTCCATATGTTATTGCATTTAGACATATGTTAAATGTCTTCAGTTTGTTGTCCTCTGTTTTCCCATATGGTGAAGGCAGTTATGTTGATCAGATACGCCTATTTTCGTTTCATTCATTCACTGGAACCGTTCCTTCTTTTTCGATATTCCGGACAGACTATTAATTTCGTTATTTGCAGTGGAGCAGTTTTTACGTTCAGGAAGATTCAATTTTGTTCGCTCAGTATGGCATATTATAGGAACGATTAAAAAATGTTTCTTCGGAAATTATTGAAAAAATTTAAAAAATACTTTACTCAAAAAGAGAGGGGAACACCATTTCTTGCAGAACTTCCAGGTAGCTTTGAGCTAGGGATGATCGATATTAGGAAAGCATTTATGTTAACATCGATAGAAACATAGTTAAACGAATTCGATGTACGATTAATATCGAAAGGAAAAAATAGATTTTCGAGAACATAGATGTTTTAGCTGCAAAAATAAACAATCCAACGCAAGGTAAAAGCATGGATCACCGGTAGCGACGCTCTGTATTGGCTGTATGTACTTACGTGACTTGTCCCAGCACTGTTGAAAGCGGTCGCTAGGTGGCATTCTGAGACGAAGCTGCGCGAGTCTGCTTATGTGCGTCAGCTGACACAGATGTGTTCCAGTCAAAAATTATGAAGACGAAGTGAAATTTCGTCTCACTATAATATCAATTGTAAAATGTTTCAAATGATTAGTCTTTTAATGTAAATATGTGGCTCGCTAACTGGATGCATGAAGGTAAATGTATCAGTTTCTGTTATAAGAAATGATGACGCGTTCTTAACCAAAAAAAAGTCAAATGATATTTTTTTCAAATGATCAGTGCCTTTACTTTTTAACATGGAATTCGGTAGGTGGATTGAAGAACGTTAAGACTATTCTAAATATCAATGAAACAAAAAATGATTATTCACTTCATTTAACTCCATACATTTAATGGACCGGCCTGCCATGATGACGCGAAAACAGGCGTTTCATTCCTGTGTTATAAACTCATTCAGTCTTTTCTCTCTTGTCGGTCACATCAAAGTGGCACGCCATTGGCTACACGAAATGTGGTGCGTTCCCGACCTTTGAGCCGGTACGGAAGCGCCGCCGACCATCCGTTACCTGCGACCCCGACGTAAGCCACTTGGCAGATCAACTGACATACATTATTAGACTGGAAATGCCGCACACAGTGTAACTGCTGGCATGACGGGTAAACAGCTATTTGTGTCCGGATAAAGTAACCGTGAGGCATCACTTCGATTGTTCAATTTTACCTACAGCGTTGTCGTAGTGTGCTTATGTTGGACACAAGATGTTCGCTTCACGAGTAACAAACAGTAGCATTTCGCGGTCCTACAACTTCAGCATACTGTCATGAGTAAAATTTTACCCTTTACTGGAGAAAGAAATAAAGTGTAATGCAGAATACATATTTATATATATCGTCTAATTCGTTTGTAGCTTGGCGTCCTAGAATGTACCAAAATTATTAGATCGTCAAGCTCAATCAACAACACGGAAGCATCGATGGTCCGATGTCATCATGTCATCGATGTTTTAGAGAACGTGACATCGGGTGGTTATTTTATAATTGTAACAGTGTATAGCCCCCTCCCCCCCCCCCCCCCCCAGGAAACTTTCATTGATTCCTGGAATATTAGGATGCCTTGTTGTGCTATCTGTCAGAAAGGGGATAGCAAATTATTATCTGTGGGGATTTTAATGTTGATTCATTACAAGAGTGTAATAAGAAGAATGACCTGGAAGTCTTACTCGGTTCTTTCAATTTGACATCTGCTATTGATTTTCCTATTCGGGTAGTAAAGAACAGCAGCACATTGATAGACAATTTTTTTATAGACCAAGATAGGTTTAACAACATTAGTGCATGTCCTGTTGAGAATGGTCTTTCTGATCATGGTGCACAGTTAGTTACATTATATGATATAGCTCCTTTCAGTAATTTGAATCAGTCCTCCAAAGTTGTTCGTACAATTAATGATTCGACAGTTACAAATTTCACGGAAAGTCTTCAGCAGTTAGATTGGGATGAAGTGTACAAGGAACCTGATGCTAATTTAAAATATAATTTCTTTCATGATACTTTTGTAAGGGTATTTGATAACTGTTTCCCCAAGAAATTAGTCAAATTTAATTGTAAGGAACCAAGCAAAAAAAAAAAAAAAAAAAAAAAAAAACATGGCTCACCAAAGGTATAAAAATATCTTGTAACCGGAAAAGGAACTGTATTTGACAGCAAGAAAGAGTAGTGCCCCAGAAATATTCAACTATTATAAAAACTACTGTTCTGTGTTAAGGAAAGTTATTAAAAAAATCCAGAAGCATGTGCATCATGTCTGAGATTAGTACATTACATTAAAACAATCTGGAATATTATAACAAGGGAAACAGGGCAACCAAGAACACAGGAAGACAGCATTACCATCAAAGTGAATGAAAAAATTACAAACAAAAAGTCAGAAGTTGAAAACACTTTTAATAATTATTTTTTAAATGTTGTGGAGAATATAGGATCCAAATATTCATTAGAAGAAGCTAGGCAGTTAATGGAACAGGGCGTACCTAGACAGTTTGGTACAATGGAAATCCCACCCACCTCTCAATCTGAAATTAGAAAATTAATAAACACTCTCAAGAGTAAAAGCATTGATGGCATATCCAGCAGGGTATTAAAAGCTTGTTCCCAAGAAATATGTAGGATTCTTAGTACATTTGTAGTAGCTCACTAGAGCAGGGTATTTTCCCTGATAGACTGAAATATGCTATTGTCAAACCAATTCATAAAAAAATGTGATACGTTGGATGTCAACAACTACCGCTCAATCTCACTTCTGACCGCTCTATCAAAAATCCTTGAAAAAGTAATGTATTCCAGAGTAGCTTCATATATTAATAAAAATAAAGTTCTAGCAAAATCAGTTTGGTTTCCAGAAAGGCTTTTCAACAGAAAATGCAATAAATATTTTCACTAATGAAATAGTAAATGCTCTGGATAACCGTAAATCAACCGTTGGGATTTTTTGTGATCTATCAAAGGCCTTTGACTGTGTTAACCATGGAATTCTTCTAGATAAGCGTAAGTACTGTTGTATGAGTGGGAAAGTGCACAAATGGTTTAAATCATACCTAACTGGAAGAGTTCAGAAAGTTGATATAAGTAATTCACATAATATATAAAAAAAAAAACACAGTATATTCAGTTTCACACAATAAACGGCTTTACACCATTAATTAATATTTACTTCAACCAGAAATCTATAGCTAAGGTAGAATATTCAAAATTGTTAGGTTCATGCATTGATGATCCGCTGAAACGTTTGAGCTCAGCTACTTATGCTATTAGGTTGATTGCAAACTTTGGTGATGTACAACTCAGTAAACTAGCATACTATGCCTATTTTCATTCTCTGCTTTCTTATGGCTCCATATTCTGGGGCAATTCATCATTTAGTAAGAAAGTATTCATTGCCCAAAAGCGGGTTATCAGAATAATTGCTGGAGTCCACCCAAGATCATCCTGCAGACATTTATTTAAAGATCTAGGAATCTCCACAGTAGCTTCACAATATATATATTCATTTATGAAATTTGTTATTAACAATCCAACTGAATTCAAATGTAATAGCAGTGTGCGTAGCTACAACACTAGGAGAAAGGGTGACCTACACTATTCAAGGTTAAATTTAGCTCTGTCACAGAAAGGGGTTAATTATTCTGCCACAAAAGTCGTTTACATATCTGAAAGAAAGGGGAAAAAAACCCACGCAAGTTTCAGGGCCGCTGACTCCAAAGCACGTCTCTCTAAATCCTCCATAAACAAGTGAAACGCCACGTTTTTGCTGAACAAGGACGATTACATTCAAAAGATGCAATGTCTACTTTCTGATTCGGCGTATCGTAGAATCGGTGCTGAGCACATAGTGTGTTGACAGACTAATAACCTACTGAAAAAAAATCATGTCACAGTAAACTATAAAGAGTCGTAATTCTTACTGTATTGTGCCACATAGATTATATGGCCTTCCTAAGATCCACAAGGAGAATGTTCCTTTGACTTTAGTATCTAACATTCGTGCTCCAAAAAATGTTCAAATGTTTGTAAATCTATCGGAGCAAACTGCATGGTCATCAGTCCGTATCTTAAAAGTTACTTAAACCTAGGTAAACTAACCTACGGACACACACACCACACACACCACACACACCCATGCCCCAGGGAGGACTCGAACCTCCACGGCGAGCAACCGCGCGCTCCGAAGCGAGGTGCTTATGACCGCTCGGCTATTCCACCGCGTCATTCGTGCTCCGACATATCGTCTAGCTAAACATCTTGTTAATTTGTTGAGCCCAATTGTAGGTAAATGTGAACACCACATTAAGAAGTCGGCTGATTTCTTACATCGGTTGCAGGAATTGCGATTGTTGACTCTGATATTTTAGTGAGTTTTGATGTAGTTTCTAACATTCCTCTGTGTGATTCATTACAGCTAACTGAGGTTAAGTTTGGTGCCGAGTTAACAAATCTATTTCGGCTAGTGCTGACTTCCACTAACTTTTTATTCGATGCTCAGTGCTACGAACAGACTGATGGATTTGCAAATGAGAAGCCCGTTGTCACTTACTGTGGCCAATTTGTTTATTGAGGATTTCGAGGAACGTGGTTAGGAGTCAGCGACCTTGATACCTGCGTGTTATTTATTTATTTTTCCAGAATGTAGACGATACCTCTGTCCTTTGTCCTCATGGTAGTGAGAATACTTAAATTTAATCCGAATACCCAGTTCACTATGGAGGTGGATAAAGAATGGCTGCCTTTCCTTCCTTAATATGTTGATCAGAAGGAACGTTGATGGTACGTTGGGACTCGCTGTTTATAGTAAGCCTGCTCACACTATCTGCGAGTTGATAGTTGTCACCATTGAGTACTTTGAACATTGGTACACAGGGCCCATGTTATTTCAGACCCTGAAAGTTTATCAACTAAGTTGACACATCTCGAGGTCACCTTTCGTCAGAATGGTTATAGTGAGAGGCAGATAAAACACGCTGCGCCATCAGCCTACTGTGCAACGGGTGATTGACGATGGTAACGTAGTCGCAACTAAATCTAAGGCCTTTTTGCCTTACACAGGAAGCGTTTCCAACAGGATTGGACGTATTTTACAGATATATAATGTGAATTGTGTTTTTCGTCCACCTTCTAAGATAAAGAACCTGTTGGGGTCAAAGAAAGAATGATCTTGGTTTGCGCAAGGCTGGAGTCTACCGTATTCCTTGCAGTTGTGGTATGTCATATTTTAGTCCGACAATTAGGACTGTGGAAGACCGGTGTATTGAACACAAGCGTCACACACGCTTACAACAGCCGAGCAAGTCCGCTGTTGCAGAACATTGACGCCGACCACAACACAGATTCTGACATACACTTCCCCCCTAATGGGCTAGTGATATTAAGGAAGCTGCTGAAATTAAACTAGCAAGTGACCTTATAAATGGAGATGGTGGTTTTTGATCAAATTCTGCTTGGAATCCTGCTCCCCCCCCCCCCCTCTCTCTCTCTCTCTCTCTCTCTCTCTCTCTCTCTCTCTCTCTCTCTCTCTCTCTCTCTCTCTCACACACACACACATTATTTTGACTACCAAAATAAGGAGTCCAGGTTATATAAAAAGGTTTTTCAGATTTTCATTGTCGGATTCCGCACTCTAGCCCGCTGGGAGACTCCGGACGCGTAAATCGTTGGGACTGCGTAATGTCTCGAATACCAAACCAATCATCGAGTAAGTAAGACAACGAGGGTAGATGGTAATAATAGTTAGAGATTTTTTGGTATTTGAATCGTTCCTCTTTTGTTTGTTTCTTCTTAATGATGGGTTAGATCCGTCTATGTATTAATGTAGTTGAACTTTGTATACATATGATGCATTTTTTCTTCACTGTTTCCATATTCTAGCTTTAAATTAGAATATCACCTAAATAATATCACTGAGATCGCTGGTAAATATGTGATGAAGTGTTTCTAATATTCCTCTGCTGAAATCCTTCTAATGATGTTTTAGATCTGGAGGGAATGTCATATGACAGGTGGAAGATTAAGAGAACGTTTTATATGAAGCGTCATGATCCTTGGGGTGGTAGAAATGTTAAGCGTTGCATACATAGACATGTAAAGATGTAGTCTGTGGGGAATGTAGTAGTGATTTGAGAATAGTAAGGGCAGAAAAGGATACAAACAGTGTTTATGTGTCTACACTAGCAATAGCCTGTGAGAATGAATCCTATCATCTTGTGCGAATGAATGTGATATCCCATGTAAAGAAAGAGTTTTTCTGCTTTTACAAAAAGCTCTTAATCTCAAGAATCTCTACTGGTCAAAGCTCAAACAAGTTTGTTTATAACTATTATTACGTTACATTATTGATAAACTACAAATTGTAAACTTAACTGAAATTTTTTTTATAAGTCCTCACATGAGAAGTAAAGTTTTGTGTGAATTTATTGAATTTTTAAATTATAAATTACGTCCCTTAATCCGGGTAGGAAGATTAGAATATTTGAAAAGGGCAATGGGTACATTGAAGTTATATATAGTGGGAATTAGTGAAGTTCGGTGGAAAGATGAACAGGATTTCTGGTCGGTGAGTATAGCGTTATAAACACAAAATCTGTTGGGGATATTATAGGTGTAGGTTTAATAATGAATAAGACAATAGGAATGTGGGTAAACTACTCTGAACAGCACAGTGGTCGCATTATCTGATTCAAGATGCATTATAAGCCAACACCGACCACAGTAGTGTAACTTCATTTAAAACTTCCGGGCTCATAGGCCGTGGTCGATTTGTAAAACTTTCCCCTAACGTTTCGTCTTCGGCTGCGGAAGACATCTTCAGAGATAGAGTGGCGAACTGCGATGGGAACTTGAAGGAGCGCCGCATATATAGGCGATGCAGAGGGCACCACAAGACATCACGTGATGTCGGCTACGACACTATCTCTGGTATTGCCAACATTCTTTGCAGAGATGAATCGATTGTCATTCCGCTGGTGTAAAACAGAAGTCCAAATTCTGTCTAATTTAACAGCTTCCTCTTTCCTATTAAAATTATTACGATGTTTGTAGATCTCAATTGCTTCTCTATATGTGCGCGCATGATAGTGCGAAGTTTTCGAGATGACACTAGTCTCATTAAATTTAATTTCATGGTTGCCTTCTTGGTATACATGTTCCGCTACGGCCGATTGCTCCGTGTGCCCCAAGCGGCAATTTCTTTTATGTTCGACCAGACGAGTGTTGACGCTTCTTTTTGTAGTTCCAATGTAGCAGCTGCGGGGAATTTTATATACACCTGGTGTATTCAACGGATGTCGTACATCATCTGCAGATCTTAAATATTCTTTTATCTTCCTCGTAGGTCTGAAAATAGTTTCTATCCTCTACTTGTCCAGCACTTTTTCAATACGGTCTGTAACCTTACTTATGAACGGAAGAAAAACTTTCCCCTTATATATTTATCACTGTACTTAATTATTGCCATTAAAGCTTGTTTCCTTTCTACACGAGTAAGGTTTATTACAGATTTACAAATGAGTGACAATTACAATTTTTAAAAGTAACTGTAAAAATAACTAAATTAACTTGTAACTGAAACAGTTACATTCGGCGTATAGTAACTATAACTGTAACTAAGTTACCATTCAAAGAAGTAGCTTTAACTGTAACTGTAACTTACTGGTCATTAAAATTGCTACACCAAGAAGAAATGCAGATGATAAACGGGTATTCATTGGACAAATATACCAGAACTGATATGTGATTACGTAGTCACGCAATTGGTCTCCGAACTGATAGTCCATGCTGCTGCAAACGTCGTCGAACTGTTCGTGCAGATGGTTGCCTTGCAAACGTCCTCATTTGTTGACTCAGGGATCGAGACGTGGCTGCACGACCCGTTACAGATTTGCGGATAAGATGCCTGTCATCTCGACTGCTAGTGATACGAGGCCGTTGGGATCTACCACGGCGTTCCGTATTGCCCTCCTGAACCCACCGATTCCATATTCTGCTAACAGTCATTGGATTGCGACCGACGCGAGCAGCAATGTTGCGATATGATAAACCGCAATCGTGATAGGCTACAATCCGACCTATATCAAAGTCGGAAACGTGATGGTACGCATTTATCCTCCTCACAAGGGGCATCACAACAACGTTTCACCAGGCAACGCTGGTCAACTGCTGTTTGTGTCTGAGAAATCGGTTGGGAACATTCCTCGTGTCAGTACGTTGTAGGTGAATGCTCTGAAAAGCTAATGATTTTCATATCACAGCATCTTTTTCCTGTCGGTTAAATTTCGCGTCTGTAGTACGTCATTCCGTGGTGTAGCAATTTTATTGGCCAGAAATGTAGCTTCTTTTTAAAAGTAATTTTCCCAACCCTGCTTACTGGTCATGAACTTCAGAAAGGTAGGAAAGAAAGAGATGGAACTTGAATAAGTTGAAGGAACGTCAGGTCCTTGTGAACTTCAGGGGGAGCTTTAGGCAACAAGTGACTGAAAATACGGGACGTAACACAATAGATGTATGGGTTTGAGAGATGAAATAGTGAAGGTAGCAGAGGAGCAAATAGGTAGAAAGACAAGACACACAAAAAGTCCTTGTATATCACAGAAAATACTGAATTTAATTGATGACAGGAGAAGATATAAAACTGCAATAAATGAAGCAAGTAAAATGGAGTACAGGCAGCTAAAAAGTGAGATTGAAAGAAAGTGCAAAATTGCAAGGGCAAATGTAAGTCTGTAGAAAAATATATAACTAAGAGAAAGATAGATATCGCCAATCCCGGTTGGGAGTTCGAATCCCCCCTCGAGCATGGATGTTTCAAGAAATGTTCAAATGTTTGTAAATCAATCGGAGTTCTTGGTCATTAGTCTGTAGCTTACAAACTACTTAAACTAAGGTAAACTAGCATAAGGACAACACAAACATCCATGCCCGAACGGCCTCGCGCACCGCAGCACGGCGCCCAAGTACGCACGGCTAGTCCGCCGCGGCATGGATGTTTGTGCTGTCTTTAGTATAAGGTAGTTCATAAGTAGTTTATAAGTTTACGGACTGATAATTTCGCAGATAATCCCATAAGCTTAACAAACATTTGAATTTGATACCGCCAACAAGAAAATGAGGCATTTGGAGACAAGAAGAGCAGCCGTATGAATATCAATATCTCAGACGGAAAATAAGTTCTGAGCAAAGAAGGAAACCTAAAAGGTGGAAAGAATATGTAAAGGAGCTCCAGAAAGGAAGTGAAATTCAATACGATATTATAGGAAGGGAGGTAAATGAATAGGAGATACTGTATTAAGGGAAGAATGTGACAGAAACTGAAAGACCTTTAGTCGAAAGAAGGCCCCTGGAGTAGACAACATTGCGCTACTGAAGTCACTGGGAAAGGCAGAACCATCAGTTTAATAAGTCATGGTTGTAAAATCCTGATGCGAATTTTACGTAGAAGAA
Source organism: Locusta migratoria (assembly GCA_026315105.1). Taxonomy (NCBI): domain Eukaryota; kingdom Metazoa; phylum Arthropoda; class Insecta; order Orthoptera; family Acrididae; genus Locusta; species Locusta migratoria. The sequence goes on along the minus strand of CM048745.1, from coordinate 699,615,466 downwards.
CAGAAAAGCAGGTAGAAGCCGACCTTGGGGAAGATCAGTTCGGATTCAGGGGAAATGTAGGAACCGGGAGCCAATACTCACTTTACGACGTATTATAGAAGATAAATGAAAGGCAAATCTACATTTCCAGCTTTGGTAGATTTGGAGAAAGCTTTTGACATTTTTGTTTAGAATACAGTCTTTCACATTATAAAGTCATCAACGGTGAAATATAGGAAACGGAAGGTAATAACTTGTAAAAAAGCCAGCAGCAGTTATTAGAGTCGAAGGGCATGAAAGGGAAGCAGTGGTGGGGTATGAGACATGGTTGTAGTATTTCTCCAATGTTATTTAATCTGTACATCGAGCAAGCTGTGAAGTAAATAAAAGAGAAATTTAGAGAAGAGATCAAAGTTCATGGTGAGAAAATGAAAAGTTTACGGTTTACTGGCTCAGAGACAGGAAAATACCTGGCAGAGCAGGAGCGTATAAGAAAAATATTAACATCAAAACAAGGGTAATGGATTGCAGTCTTATAAAATCAGGCTGTGCTGAAGGTACTAGATGAGGTTTCTTAGTTGGGCAGTAAAATAAGCAGAATGGAAATGGGTAGAAAAGCGTTTCAGAAAAAGAGAAATTAGCTATCTAATATTAATTTAAATGTTAGAAAATCTTTTCTTAAGGATTTTGTGTGGAGTGTTGCGCTGTACGCTAGTGAAACATGGACAATAAAATAGTCAAGGGAGGAAGAGGATAGAAGCTTTTGAAATTTGGTGTTATAGAGGAATGCTGAAAATGACGACAGATTGTGTATGCAGTGAGGAGGTATTGAACATAATTGTGGCGAAGAGGAATTTCTGGCATACCTTGTCTAAAAGAAGTGATCGACTGGTAGGACACATAGTTGGACATCAAAGAATCGTGAATTTAGCATCCGAGGGTTGAAAATAGCAGAGGGAGACCGAGACACAGATACAGTAAGTGGGTTCAAATAGATGTTGGTTGCGGCTCTTATGGGGAGATGGAGAGGCTTGCTGAAAATAGACCTGCATCAAGCCAGTCTCTTGACTGAAGATCAGAACTGCAACAAGTAAGTTCCAAGTTGTGTTAAGATGAATCTGTACCCTGTATAGCTAATTGTGGAAAATAGATGGTGTAGTATTTGTTATATCACTCTGTAGGCGGGCGCAGGACGGAATCCTCCCAACGGCAGGTAGGCGAACAGGGGACAGGACTGAATCCTCCCGAACTAGCACAACGGCACCTCCTGCAGGTACCAGCCCACAGCCCCCACCCCCGCCCCAAGCCTTTTCCAGCCTTACTTGTCACTTATAACAAAACGAACAGTTTACTTACTCTATGGTATTATACGTGATTAAATTTAGTATGAAATGTTGTTGTTGTGGTCTTCAGTTTGATGCAGCTCTCCACGCTACCCTATCCTGTGCGAACCTCTTCATTTCTGAATAAGAACAACAGCTTACATCCTTTTGAATTTGCTTACTGTAATCGTCTCTCGGCCTAACTCTGCGATTTTTACCCCATACACTTCCCTCTAATGCTAGTTTCACGATACCTTCATGTCCCAAAATGTGTCCGACCAATCTCTCCGTCTCTAATGACCACGCTGTCGATGGGACGTTAAACCCTAAGCCTCCCTCCCTCCACCAATCTATCCCTTCTTTTTGTCAACATATGCCAAAGACTTTTCTCCCCAATTCCGTTCAGTACCTCCTCAATAGTTGTGAGATCTACCCAATCCGAGCGTGAGCTCCGTCTCTAATGACGACGATCTCGATGGGACGCTAAAAATTAATCTTCCAATAGTATAAACAATAAACAGTGCTGATTGCAAGATTGGCAAAAGGTCTCCGCATCCTTGTATACCAACCAGTGTTCAGCGTTGATTCATACTGTCATCCGGTATGATCAGTGTTGATCACATAACAAGTGTTGACGTTTGGCATTATAAATCTCTTCTCCATGCGTAAGTTCTCTACTGCTCCTACCAAAGTTGCAACATCATTCGTGCTAACAAATTTGGTGAGTAGTTGTTGTTATTGTCTTATGTAATGTTTACGTTTGAAGCTTTTTACCCAGGTTCCACTAGCAATAAACAAATTTTTATGAAAAATACGCGAATAGAACTGTCATTATCCATTGTTGTAATGTTTTCGTTGTACTCGTTTATAACAGCCTGGTGCTTCCTTATATCTCTTCCACGTTTCGGCGTTGATTAATGGATTTTTTCTTGTGTTACCTTTATCTATTCATTACCTCCGATTTCCTATTAAGGCAAGTTTTATTAGAAACTAGAGATGTTCATAACTTGCTTCTATTCACGTTAAGTCAAGCCAGTTCAATAAGAATCATGTCCCGACCTCCCGTTGAAAGCTGAATTTCTTCTTTTTTAGGAAAAAAATTAGCCTGCCTTGTCTCTGTTTATAATTTGACGCTATATCAAATAAACTTGTATACCAACTGCTGAAAATGTTGCACAGATTTATCAATTGCGAGTAAAACGTAATCTTTAGTTTGTAAGAACCAAAGTGATATTACTGTACGTGTACTCTGACTCTAACGTTTACTGGGGCTTCATTCTCACTCTTACTTTACTGTACAATGTAGGAACATACACTGGAACAAATGCTAGATAGCTTTGCTTGCCTGGAATATTCAAAAAGGTCTGGCCACACACTCTGGTCTCGGGCCGCCACCAACTACCTGCTTAAACAGGTTATGGGAGGATTCAGTACCGTCCTTTTCCAGACCCTTGCAGGCTCGGGAGGATTCAGTCCTATTTTTCTGACCGCGGGAGGAATGGACCCTGCGCCCCTGTAGGCTATTGCCTGTGAGTCCAGTGGACGGAGAGAGTAGCTCACCGGCGTGACCCAGGGTCACCGACAAAGGGGCTGTGGGCGAAGCAGGTAGTGGCCGGGACAGCTGGGGCTTCCCGGGCCATCTGCGGGGGCTGCCGATGCTGCTGGTCACTCACTCGGCTGCCTTGCTTGAATGCTGGACACTTGCTACTCCGGACATTTGCCACACCTGACCCTTCGCCAGGTAGTTGGATTAGCGGCCCCTCAGGCAAGGGACGCCCCTCCCCGTTCTCCAGCTGTTTGCTTCCAAACCTCTGTCTCTGCATTCCTACTCGATACAACCAATACTCGAGGGACAAGAGGTCTTTTTTTTCGACATCTCGCCGAAATGTACAGCTTCTTTTCAATATCCCGAAATCGAAATATTTATAACTTATGGGAAACGAAAGCAATGCCGTCGTCTATGTCAGTGTGTAATTAGTTCTTCCAACCACAAATATGAATCCATTCTACATCTACATAGATACTTTGCAAATCACATTTAAGGGCCTGGCAGAGGGTTCATTAACCACTTTCATAACTTTTCTCTACCGTTCCATTCTCTAATAGCGCGCGGGAAGAAAGAACACCTAAATCGTTCCGTTTTCGATCTGATTTCTCTTATTTTATTGGGATGGTCATGTCTCCCTAAGTAGGTGGGTGCTAGCAAAATATTTTCACATTCATAAGTAAAAGTCGGTGATTGAAACTTCGCAAACAGATCACGCCGCAATGAATGTCTTACTTTTAATGATTTCCACCCCAATTCGTGCAACATTTCCGTGACGCTTTCCCCCCCGTAACGTGATAAAACAAAACGAGCTGCCATTCTCTGAACCTTCTCAATATCTTCCGTCAGTCCCACCTGGTGAGGGTCCCAGAAGGGGCAACAGTACTCCAGGATAGGACGCACAAGTGTGATGTAGGCAGTCTCCTTGGTGGAGCTGGTGCATCTTCGAAGCGTTCTGCCATTGAAACGTAACCTTTGATTCGCCTTCCCCACAATATTTTCTGTGTGTTCTCTCCAGTCAAAGTTGTTCGTAATTGTAACTCCTAGGTATTTGGTAGAATGTACGACCTTAATGTTTGACTGATTTATCGCGTAATTGAAATTCAGTGGATTTCTTTTAGTGGTCATGTGTATTCCTTCACACTTTTCTTTATTTAGTGTCTCCTTCCGTCTGTACGGTAGCTTTCTACACACTTACTGATTGCGATAGAAACAGTCCATCGCCACGGAAGGAACACGAAAGGAATGATAGAAAGATAATTCGAATGTTCGCTGATCATTCAAATTTGATCACTGCATTTGTACATATATTAAATGCTACAACTACATGACAAAAGAAAGAGGAAAGAAGAACGATACACTTCATAAATTCAATCTCTTGCAGCGCAACATTAGTTAATAAAGTGCATTGGGACAATTTTCAAAACAGTGACAGAAAATACTAAGGCAGCCAACTTTTTCAAAACTCAATGCGGGTCATTTCGAGGTGTGAAGTAGGACTAAGATCACGTGCTTCATTGTGCCAGTTATTATGAAACTGGGAAAGATAGTTTAGCGACAGAGTATGCCTACTCATTTTCTTTTAAAATAACATACCTAAGATTCCACCCTTTAGACGATCGCACACCACACATTTAGATAAGTAGCTTACTCCGCCCAAAGAGTTATGTTTTTGCAACAATCTCGAATTAAATTTAATAAAAACTACTTTTTAAAACCATTTGTTGTGGATGTTATTTGGGTGAATTACAGGGCTTAACTGTGCCCTACGACATACAATGTCCACTCACTCTCGTTGTTGCATTTTCCGATATTGTATTTGCACATCATATTTTAAATTCCTTTATACAGACCGTGATAATATTACATCACGTTTGCCAACTTGAGCAGCGAAAAATATTCCAATACAATTATTGAAACGTACTTAAGAAGGCACAGAAAATATTCCAAAAACTGACTTTTTTTAATAAGTCACCCTCTCAGCAAATGCAGTACCACCTTAAAACAAAAACAACTACCACTATTAGCGAATTTGTCATATTGAAATAGTCAGATAAGTTTTTTTTTCTCTTTCTTCCCTTTCGTAATTAATTTAAGAAGACTGCCATTTATTCATAGATGATGCATTGCGAAGTTGACTTGCAAGCAGTATGACATAACATGCCGTACACAAATAGTTACGGCTTGTGCTCTTAGACCAACAATTTTAAAATTCTTGGAATGCGGGGACGCTTTTGCCATTCTCCGGAACATTTTCAATAGTCATCCCAATGCGGAACAGAGAGTCCAAATGCGGAACTGTTCCGCAGAATCCGGGACGGTTGGGCCGCCTTAGAAAATACGTTTACAAAATAGAGAGAAGAACATCTACGTTTGACAGGACACCTAAAGTAGACATACAATTTTAAAATATTTGAAATAAGTAAATGAAGGAAAATAAACTGCTATGCTTGTAACGGACACTGTTGTTCTGCATTGTTTAGCTTTGGTATCTGCTGAGTCGGAGGGAAAGCATCCTAGTTTTTTAAGGGAAAAGCCATAATTACTATGATCTGCACTACAAAAGAAACAAAAATCACAACCTAAGGAAGTCGTAATATGTGTACTAGCTCAAAAGTGAAACTGAAGTCTATAGTTCCTGTGAGTTAGTAAGAGCAGATGTACTCGACAACCGGAATAAATTAATAACTGATTCCGTTTACCTACCCCCGCACTCTCATGATGCAGTCGCTGAACAGTTAATAGAAATCTTGAGTCTCGTCATAAATAGGTACACTACACATACAATTATAGTTGGCAGTAACTTAAATCTATCATCCGTATGTTGGAAAAAATACACCTTCAGACACGGTGGCAGATAAATCTTCCGAAATTGTTCTAAATGATTTTTTCTTATTATTTTGAACAATTAGTTCACGAGCCCATTCAAATTATAAATGGTTTCGAAAACACACTTGAGCTCTTAGTCACAAATACTCCTGAGTATCCACGACGGATAGAGGCGATAAGTGAACACATAGTTGTAGCGAGCTCAAATCCGTAACAAAGATATTTACCAAAACTAAACTCTAAATATGTATATCAAAGAGAGAGAGAGAGAGAGAGAGAGAGAGAGAGAGAGAGAGAGAGAGAGAGAGAGGTAAAAATTCGGTTGACATCATCTTAGGAGACCGTCTCCATTTTTTTTTAATTGTGTAAGTGAAGACCATATGTGGGCTACATTCAAAGAAACAGTATCAACAGCACTGGAGGGATTTTTACAAAATGAATTAATAAGTGACTTAACTGATGCCCAATGGTACACAAAACAGAAGAGAAGGCTTTTGCAGAAAATTTAGACGAATGCAAAATCCCCAACATTGCCGAAGTTTTACTGAAGTTTGAAATTTAGCGCGGCCTTCAATGCGACATTCGTTTAATGGTTTTGTAGAAATGTGGCGGAAAATCCAAAGAGATTCTGGTCCTATGTTATCTACACCAGTGGAAAGACTAAGCGAATGCCTCTACTGCTCGATAGCGACGGTAATGTTACTGACGACAATGCCACTAACACGGAGATATTAAATGCAGTTTTCCGAAATTTTTTCACCCAAGACGACGAAGTAAATATTCCACAATTAGAAATGAGAACTGCTGCAAGTATAACATAGAAATAGATACCCTTGGTGATGCAAAGCAAATCACTCTATCAAATAAGTGATTTTGCAGACGAAATGATCAAATATGATTTTAAAAAGTTTTTAATGCATGAGAAAAATACGTCTAATACATGTGTTTATGATATTCTTTTGTAACAATTATCCTTGCCTTGTTTCAATAGCTTTTACTGGCCTGATTAAAGATAATCAACAACATGGTGAGAAACTTTACTTTTAAGGACTACAGCTAAATATACTTCATGAGATCTACATCTATTTTAAAGTTATTTCTATCCTTGTCCAATTTGGAAGATATGGAAATTATTTCAACACTATACCTGCCGAACTTGTCAAACTTAGGAGCAGATCTGTTTTAGGGTGTCTATTTTAGGTGCAATTCAAAAGCTGAGATTCTTTTTAAAATCTAAAGTGTACCTTCTCAGTTTAATAAAAATGAGATTTTTAGGGGCTACTTGCAACTCTGAAGTTACAGGAAATAGCTTTAGAACTCACCATCTTTGACGGTATGGCCACAATATTAGAAGATAGTAAAAAGATTCTCTTAACGTGCCAACTATAGGAGCTTCTATCTAAATCGTAAATTGCAAATTGAAAAGCGGTAGATGGAACTATAAATTCATTTTGCAGGAGGATTATTTGATTAATGTATTTGCTTCGTTGAGTCAAATTTCACTGCGTATTGATTAAACGCCAGTGAACCGAACTGGGACCAGCTAGTTTCATCATTAAGTTATTTCTACATCTACTTCTACATGGGATACTTTGCAAATAACATTTATCTGCCTGGCAGAGGGTTCATGGAACCACCTTTATACCAGTTATCTCCCATTCTATTCTCGAATAGCCCGCGGGATGAAAGAACGCCTGAATCTCTCCATGATTTCTCGTATTTTATTCTGATAATCATTTCTTCCTATGTAAGTGTCAACAAAATATATTTTCGCATTCGGAGGAGATCTGCCGATTGGAGTTTCGTAAGTAGCCCACGCCGCAGCGATAAGCGCCGTTGTTGTAATGATTCCCATCCCAGATCCTGTATCATTTCCGTGACGCTGTTTCCACCGTATCGTGACAATACGAAACGAGCTGCCCTTCTTTGGACTCTTTCGATGTCTTCCATCAAACCCACCTGATAAGGATCCGATACTGGGCAGCAATACTCCATAAAAAGACGGACAAGCGTAATGTATGCAGTTTTTTTAGTAGTTCTGTTGCATCTTTTAAGGGTTCTGCCAATAAAACGCAGTCTCTGGGTAGCCTTTACCACGAAATTGTCTACGCATTCTTTCCAGATTATGTCTGCTGTAATAGTAATTCCTAGGTATTTCGTGGAGTTTACGGCCTTCACTTTTGATTCATTTATCTTGTAAGCAAAGTTTAACGGATTTCTTTACGTACTCATGTGGACGACTTCACAGTGAATGAGAAGTCATTATTTAGAGTCAGTTGCCAATACTTACACCATAGTGATTTGAATTGATTTTTTCAGGGAAGCCAAAACAGTCTTGGTCCAACCAGCCACTGCCCGTATCGCTCCCTGTATATCTAGTAAAGCCAACCAATGCCCTTGAACAGTGCAAGGAGTCCCTTTACCAGTTCTTTATTAGACACAATTTCTTCTGGTCTTGTTGTCCCAAATGTTCTGTGCCTTTTAGTCTCCAATGCAATGCATTCGAAGATTAGATGTGATGCAGTTTCATCACCGCCATCACAGATCCTACATTTAGGGTCCTCTTCTGTTATTCCCATTGTATGTAGGTTTTTTTGAAATTCCCATGGCTATCAGCAATCCAACCATGAGTCTAATCACTCTCCTGTTCAGGCCCAGGATTGCAGAGCTTCTTTTAAAACATGGCTTTGGCATCATTACCTTGCCATGTTTTTGTTGATGGACTATGTTTACACCATAGTGATAGTTTGTGAGGTACGGTTTCAACAGCCTTCTGGAAATCAAGAAGTACGGAAACAGTTTGAGATCCCTTATCGATAGCACCCATCACTTCGGGTGAGTAAAGAGCTAACTGTTTTTCGCAAAAAACGATTTCTAAAACTGTGTTGACCTTGAGTCAATCGATCATTCTGTTCGAGATTATTCATAATATTTGAATACAGGTTATGTTCCACAACCCTGCTTCAAATTTACGTCAGTGTAATAGGCCTCTAGCTTAGTGGGTTGCTCTTACTGCATTTCTTGCATATAGGTGTGACCTGTGCTACTTTCCAGTCTTTTGGTACAGGTCCTTCTTTGAGCGAGTGGTTGTATATGGCTGTTGTGATAAGTATTGTAGGCATCTCGCATTGAAGTTCTCGCTAAATTTCGAGCTGCTGTGTAGGACCGATAATCCTGGGGATTCTGTATTCGTTTAAATTTAGCATGCCTTTTCCTTTAGTTTTGCAACAGTGTTCAAATGTTTGTTAAGCTTATGGGACTTAACTACGGGGTCATCAGTCCCTAAACTTACAAACTACTTATGATCTACTTATGAACTAGGACGGCACAAATATCCATGCCCGAGGGGGGATTCGAACCCCCGACCGTAGTGGCCGTGCTGACCGTGACTGGAGCGCCTCAGTCACCTCGGCCACCACGGCCGGCTGCAACAGTGTCCTGACCAATTTAGTGTACCAAGGGGGATCACCACTTTATTTTATTAATTTACTAGCTTAAAACCGCGGCTCCACTCGTGTGTTGGTAGATCAAATCACACGTAAAAATGCACTTGTTTCGAAGAATCCAATCACTAAATTCAACAATAATGATTGTAATAATATCACAGATCGATCACATGATGTAATACGCGAAACGTCAAATTGTTTTTTAAAGAGATGTGTTAAAAGAAATTTCTTTTTGACTGCTTTATTTATTTATTCTTATATTTCCTTATTCGTATGCTTATCCTTACAGAGAAAGAGCTGAAGACATAGACCAAAGATACGGTCTGTGGCATCACGTTTCGTTGTATGTAACCTACTTGCTGTAGAGTCGCAAACGTCATCGCTGGCCTAATTTTTTTCAACAACCGTATCTTCCACCCCCTTATAGTTATCGGGATGGAACTGCTATGGTGTACAAAGGGAGACTTCGGACAACAATTACACACAGACGTTTGCGTTCTGCAGCTTTCGCTGCTGAGCGAAATATTAACACACACACACACACACACACACACACACACACACACACACACATACGTAGAATTTTATATACACCTATAACTTTTCATCCCAATATACTCCACCCTTTTATCATTATCAACCCTCAAGCAACAAATATCATTTTCAAAGAGTAATTATTGCTCCGCATTTCGCGTTATATCCTTTTTGAACAAATATATTTTTCGTCTATTTTTGGTAACTTTGGGACTTTCGATGTTCAATCTCGCTACGATGCTCTGTGTTCACTAATACCTGTATCCGTTTTGATGCTCGTTATGAGCTCAGAATTATTTGTTGCTAAGAGATCAAGTGTGTTTTGACATCCATTTACAATTCTTGTTGGCTCATGAACTAATTGTTCGAAGTAATTATCAGGGAATGCGTTGAGTACAATTTCGCACGGTGTTTTATGTGTACCTCCTGATTTGAAAATATAATTTCGATAACAGATTAAGGGTAAATTAAGATCACCGCCTACTGTTATTGTGTGAATCAGGTACATGTTTGCAGTTTGACAGAAGTTTTCTTTGAAGCTTTCTGCTATTGTATCGTCAGAGTCGGGAGGCCGGTAAAAGGAACCAATTATTAACTTTTTACGATTTCCGAGTACAACCTCTATAGCTCACAGGAACTATCAACTTCAATTTCACTACATGAAAGACTACTTTACTTTTGACGGCGACAAACACGCCTGCACCTAGTTTGTTTAATCCATCCTTTCCGAACACAGATCTTTTTCAAAAACATGGTTTTGACATAAAGTCACAGAGGAGGCAAGCGACCATGATTAATAGTAAATAAAGTCTGCAATAGGCTGCATAGGTCGCTGTATTGATTAAAGCCATGAAGTGGTTAAAATATGACTTTATTTGACGCATTTCGGCCTGGGCCATGATCAGAATCCTGCATACATTGATTACAAGTACGTGAGTACAAATGGTTACATGTTCTTGTCGTAACTTTAAGGAGCAGTCTGCAGGATTCTGATGATGGCCCAGGCTGAAGCGCGTCAATTAAGTCATATTTTAACCACTTCATGACTTTAATTAATACAGCGACCTATGCAGCCTATTGCATACTTTATTTACTTTTGAAAAAACTTCTGCTGAACTTATTTCCGGCTAGAGCCAACTTTCACTGCCTATAATGATGTGTGTTTCGGTGCTTTCTATGATCGCTTTGAGCTCTGATACTTTCCCGACACAGCTACGACAATTTAAAAGTGTTATACCGATAGTTCCTATATCTATATTTCTCCTGTGATCGACCTGCACCCTTTGAGACACTCCATTTTGTTTTTCCCCAAAGCCCTCTAATCTAAAAAAAAAAAAAAAAGAAAAAAAAGAAAAAAACGCCCAGTGCACGCCAAACAGCCACCGCTACTCGTGTAGCCACTTCTTGGGTATAGTGGACTCCTGGCCTATTCAGCGGAACCCGATTTAGGAATACTGAGGTCTGATACACTCTTTTTATTTTTACAACTGATAAAGGTCGCATCGTTAGGTTGTCCTCGGAGATGTTCTCTACGTTCAGTACCCCTCCGTTATTCGAAAGCAGCTTTCCCTTGCAATGATCCTATTTTCGGCGTAAGCACATCCGCACTTGATTATCGCGTAACCATTGTGATGGGCAAAAGGCCTGTCGTTGGCCGTTGTTATAACTTCCATACTGATGGTCACATTACGAAATGCGAAAGCGACCATTGTGCAGATCTCGGGACATCGTCCACGGAATTCTCGGGCCGGTTGGTAAGGTGGGGGGGGGGGGGGAGGGGAGGAAGAGGAAACAACGGCACCCGACCCTTCGGAGCAGGTAAATGTGTGACGAGTGTCCGGACACCGCCATCCCTAGCCTACCCTCCTCCTCCCCCCTACTCCACCTCCCATGGTGGCGGCTACGTAGCAGCACAGAGTAACATATTTGTCTGTGGTAGCAGTCACTTCTTGCACCAATGTTCAATGTTTAAATCTTTCCAAGCCTGTAGGATCAAACTAGTATGGTCATCAGTCTCTAGACATAAGTATGTTATCAAGACTTATAAAATACGCAATATTACGATAAGAACAACACACAGACTCATGCCGGCAGGAACGGCCATTCTGTCAGTCGCATGACGCATTAAACCACGCGGCTATTCTACTTGCGCGAGAAGATTGACGGTGACTAGGTGGTCAGGAGCGCGCTGCGAGCATCTGCGGATTATTGTGGGCAGTGTGTAAACACGATCCGCCGCCGCGAACACGTTTCAGCCACGGGGGGCAGTGCAGAAGCACGACCCGCCCACTTTCAGGGAGCTTTCAAACCAGTCCAGTGCCACCACGTGGCGAGATCACAGCAGTGTGTGAACACGACTCGCCGGCCGCGAAGGAGCGGTCGAACGCATTGAGGCGCTATGCTACGATGCTCTAGGTCGTACCCCGTCGGGGGCTCGAATCCCCCCTCGGACATGGATTTTTGTACTGTCTTTAGTATAAGGTAGTAAATAAGTAGTTTGAACGACTCGCCGCCGAAAGAGTCAAACCTGAGAAGGCAGCGCAGGATCGTGACAAACGCTTCAGGGCGATGCTAAGCATGGCGGCAGTGCGCAGACGCGACGCGCATACGGCAGCGCCGTCAAGAGGCGAGTATAGGCCGCCCACGACCTGTACCGCCGTGCTGTCCGAAACGAAAGTTGGTACAAGCAGATGGCGGGTGCTGCCAGGGGGCGTGTCTTTCTGCCGCCCCTGACAGAGGCCATAACGAGCTGTCAGCTGGGGCATACAGTGCATCATCAGCGAGAGACGACGTCATATCCGGCTAACAGCCCGTCGAGACAGGAACTCACAAGCAACGCATCCCCAAGGCGGCAACAGGATGCACGGTATCAACGCAAACAGACCGAAATCGCCTTCGAATGCGTCGTCTCTACGCATGGAGGCCTATGGTGTGTGTCCCATTAACCCTCGCACCGCACACTTCTTTTCATTTACCTTCCACTGCACACTCGGGTCTACTGGACCCCAGAAAAATTTTATCATATATCAAGTGTTCCAAGCTCATTAATATATACATTGGAACGTCTTATGTATCTGGAACATTGTAAATAACTATTTAGGTACGTGTAGTGATTTTTTTTAATTATTATAACTATGAGTCACGAATGGTATTTATAAAATGAGCATAGTATTATTAATAAAAAATGTTTTATATTTCTATATGTTTAGCCTTCTTATATTTGAAAGTATATAATGCAACAGAATATCTTAATGACTTTTTTTAGTTATTACAATGAGTATGGTATTTACAAATTTGATACATGTTACACTTCAACATAATGTATAAATTCAACCTGAGTCTGAACTTCAATGTACAATGTAATATATTGTAATATAATATAATGGATTATTTGATATTTACAGTATATTTTGACATAAGATTTTTACAAAATTGCTAATGCAGCATATTTGTGCAAAAAATATAAGAAAGATGAAAATAATGTATATTAGAATGAAGTCAAAGCCTGCAACTAATATATCAGTCACCACTTACATTGTCAGTGAGCACACTCGGTACAAACTATGGCTCTATGTTCACCACAGATCGCCCTTTTACAATCCTGGCAACACATTTGGTTTTTGTGTCCCTTTTTCTCGAATATAGTGTACCATAAATGAGCTACACGGAATGCACACTGGGGTAATCGAGACCCCACGGGCGTTCAGCGATCTTTACATCTTGACAGCAGTGCAAAAACAATGCGGATGTTTGAGTTAACATCACGTACGTGTAGGGAGTGTTACCAACCTAATATACACCAAGTTTCAAAAACTTTTAGCCAACGTACTCTCTGTAATACACAACACAAATTACGCTGGGGTCACTAGGACCCCCAGTGTGCGGTGTGAGGGTTAAAACCGCAACCCCGTTTAGCCCGCAGGAACTGGGCGGAGGAATATCAGAATCCGCGTGGGAGTAGCCGAGCGGTCTGGAGCGCATGTCTGGGACGCATGGCAGACGCGTTGCAGTCAAACCAGCACCGTTGCAGAGCTGGATATTGCACTCAGCTGCTGTGATTAAATATCCCTCTAGAGCTGATTGATAACGTCACACTGTCCGTGCCACGCAGGAGTGCAACTGCAGTAGCCGTCCGAGGTGATGAGAGGGCAGCGAGAGTGACTTTTTCACTGTTATGGTAGCCCCTTAGTACCTCTCTCTGAGTAAACGCCAAGTAAACCTCAAGTTGAGACAACGGAATATCGTGCTGTATCACACAAATTGTTTTAGCAGTGTAATTTCAAAAGTATCGTCTGATTTACTTCGAATGCATGCCATTCCCCAAATCAGTGGCTATATTATACCCTTCTTTCAGGACAGTACCCATTTCATTCAAGTGATTTTCCATGTCGTTTGCTGTCTTCGACAGAATTACACTATCATCTGGAAACGCCAGGTTCTTATTTTCCTTAAGTACCGGGAGATCAAAAAGTCTGTATAAATTTGAAAACTTAATAAATCATGGAATAATGTAGATAGAGAGATAAAAAATTGACACACATGCTTGGAATGACACGGGGTTTTATTAGAGCCAAAAACAAAACAAAAATAAAAATAAATAAATAAAATAAAAAATATAAAATAAATAAAGTTCAACAAATGTCCGACAGATGGCGCTTCATCTGATCAAAAAAGCAATAATTAGCATAACGAATTAAGACAAAGCAAAGATGATGTGTTCTTTACCGGAAATGCTCAATATGTTCATCATTCCTCAACAATAGCTGTAGTCTAGGAATAATGTTGTGAACAACACTGTGAAGCATGTCCGTAGTTATGGTGAGGCACTGGCGTCGGATGTTGTCTTTCAGCATCCCTAGAGATGTCGGTCGATCTCGATAGATTTGCGACTTCAGGTAACCCCAAAGCCAATAATCACACTGACTGAGGTCTGGGGACCTGGGAGGCCAAGCATGACGAAAGTGGCGGCTGAGCACTCGATCGTCACCAAACGACGCGAGCAAGAGATCTTTCACGCCTCTAGCAATATGGGGTGGAGCGCCATCTTGCATAAAAATCGTACGTTCCAGAAAGTGTTTATCAGTCAGGTTGGGGATGATGCGATTCTGTAACATATCGGTTGTACCTCTCACCCGCCACGGTAGCAGTTACAAAACTAGAATTACGGTAGATGTGGTAAATCAAACCCATACCATGACTTTCTCACCGTGAAATGTAGTTTCCACGACAGTTCTAGAATTTTTGGTAGCCAAAATTCTGCAAAACGTTACTCAATCAATCGTCATCTTCCGCCATCTTTTGAAACGCTCATACCGCAAATGCCTTCCGCTTCACTAAATCGCCAGGTAACAGTTCATGATGCCAATGGATTTTGTAAGGATAGCATCGGAGGGTACGTCTAAGTGCCAACCAAACAGTAGTGTATTGAATGCCGGTACGACGTGCGACTGCACGAGCGCTGACTTCCCCGTGCATAGACGAACCCGCCACAGTCTCCATTTCTTCCTGAACTGTCTCAGCAGCATTACGCCTTAAGCTCGGTCGGCCACTACGGGGCTTCGAACTTCGAAATCATTATCGCCACAGCTGCATTTGTCAACGGACCTTTAACCATTAGAATCCCCTTCCTCTGGCCATAGGATCGTAACGCTGAACTAGCACATTCCCCATTCTGATGATGCAGCTTCACTAAAAGCGCCTTTTCAGGTAACGTCAACATGCTGCGACTGCTGGTGCATCTGATTCTCTCTCTCATTACAGCTCCTTTTATACACGATTTTCATGCGCAGTCACTGACGTTTTGTTGTCCAGCGCCATCTGTCGGACATCTATGAACTTTTTTTTTTGTTCTAATAAAACCTTATGTCATTCCAAGCACGTGTGTCAATTTTTACCTCTCCATCTACATTATTCCGTGATTTATTAAGTTTTCCTGTATTTTACCCCAATTGTTTTCTGAATCATAAATGTATTCCAGTCGACGTAGTCAAATGGCTTTTCTAAATCTACAAAAGCTATAAAAGTAATTTTGCCCTAACCTATCTTGTGTGAGGAGTCGTGAGTATTGCCTAACGTAAGGAAGGAAAGAATTAAGTAAGTTAGGGTTTAGTGTCCCGTCGACATCGTGATCATTACCAGAGACGGTGTACACGCTCGTATTTCTTTTGACAGGGATTTGGAAGAAGTCGGCTGTGCCCATCCCGGCATTGCCTGGAGTGATTTCACGTGAAACGTAAATCAGGTTGGCCAGAGGGGATTTGAACTGCGGCCCTCTAAGAGGCGAGTCCAGTGTGTCGTCACTGCGCCACCTCGCTGCATATTGTCTCCTGTGTTCCTAGATTTCTCTTCGAATTGATCTTCGTCGAGGTCGGTAATTATGTGAATTACAGAAAAACATGCTCTTCTTCGTCCTGGTAGTCATTACATAGGAGTGCCAGAATAAGGGACTGCTACTTCTGGATAGCCCTTTGGTAACACAGAGGTCGCGGACACACAAAAGTGGACATCGCCGCTACCAAACACACACAAAAGACGACCACAAAGACGAATTCGACGGAGGATATCGCTGTAGCCGCCGCTTGTCAACGCCTGCCGTGTCTGCTACCCGCCAAACAACGCGACTGTACAGGCTGCGACCACGGCAGGCGCTAATTCCCGTAAACAGCCAGGCAGTGGTCAAAATAGCCAGAGTGCGTAAGTGACGAAAAGTCTGAGCTGTAGACCCGTTAGGTAAGTCCACTCGAGCGATCGTGGGCGTGCCTTGCGACAGCATCTGCACGAGACCAGGAGAGACGACGCAACGCTCAAATGTAATTCGTTTTCGTTTCTATAATTCAGTTAAAATGTAAGAATTTTACGTGGAACAACATGGCTCGCAAAATATTACTATCGTAATAGAGCTGCAAAACAAATATAATTCCATCTTTGCCCCATTGCACCAGCAGTCAGTATCGGTGCAATAGTATTAGGATCTATAGCTTCGCATACGAAACGGTCTCGTGTGTCGTGGGAGACGGTTCTGCCTTCCAATCGGCGACTCTGCAATCTGTTCCTCCACAGACAGCACAGCAGCGTGTTAGGACAAGTGTGCCATCAATGTATAGGTAATGCTTTCTAAATATAATTCAGTAGAATAATAAAGGTAGATGTACGTTAACTTGTCAACTGAAACATACGTACAGAGGTGCATAGCTCTAAGTATAGATCTACATACGATCAGATTTTGTTCATATCTGTTTATCTTTTATTTTGTTCAATTTTCTGCATAGAATTGTGTTGTGGTCTTTTAATTATCCGTAAATGTTAATATACATGCATACTTTTCACGAAAAATTGGTAAGTATAATACAATACTTGCGTCCTTAACTTTACATGTAACGAGAAATCATTGATAGAATTTTTTTAGTCTACAAGTTAATTGTAAAGTAAAAAGGCGAGATAAGAAAGTGAGTAAACAAGCAGACGGAGAGAATACAATAAGGGGAGGTGGGTGCAAAAATTATTACCTGAAAAGAAAAAAAGTGAAGATACAAGAAATTAAATTTTTAATAAATTCGAGCCAAGTTTGCGAAATTTGCCCAAAGAAATAAAAATGTAAAAATACGCGAGATTGCAAAAACGATTTTTCTCAAAGAGAAAACGATATCTCCGACGGGAAAATGTTAAATTTGAAAGTTATAGGACCTAAGATTACCTATCGATGTTTCCTTCATGCCCTTCACACCACACTGATTTTATTTGCATGGCAAGAATACTAGTTTTTTATTGTAATAGACTTGGGCAATTCTGCTCGTAATATTTTTGACGTCATGTGTTTCATGTAACTGTTTTTTTATTCTTCTGATGAACTTGTCCCTAGCGACAACGAAACCTAGGTCAAGTACCTTAAAACTAAGCAACCGGTTAGCTGTTATATAAAATTGTTAAAAAAATTTTGTTACTACCTTATCTTTACAAATTTAGGAGATACTCTTGAATACATTACTTTCTCAAGAACTTTGGATGAAGCTGTCAGAAGTGAGATTCGGCGGTAGCTGTTGACATCAGACGTATTTAATTTTTTATGCAATGGTTTAACAATAGCATATTTGAGTCTCTATTTATTCAACTATATTTAAAAAGTAATTACTAAAAATATTTTCGGCTCCTCACTTGATGTTAGTAAATTTTTCATTCGTTTTAATGGTAATACATTCTTCCTATGCTCTTGGTTGTCTTTCTTCCCTTTTAATTACCTACCAGATTGTTTTAATGTTATCGCTATCATAAAAAACCTCCTGTGTAATATTCATTGCTACCATACTAAGTATAGTACAGTCTGAACTCTATATCAGGATCTATCAACAATTTTCACCAGACAGCAGACCTCAAATGCTAATCTGTGTTACAGGACCGATGCACTTATTCAGGCCAAAATTCGCAGGTAGTTCAAGCATTGTACAGTGCTCACCATAGCCCACAGACTTAACACCATTATTGGTTCTAATAAAGTACTTGAAACGGACGGGGGTACTATGGTGGTAAGCTGTACATAAACGTTTCAGTAGAAACAAATATTTTACTTTAAAAATACTGTTTTAATTTGTATTCAACGAGTGCACTGTCGTTTTCCGTGAATGTTCTACGTCTACATTAATGCTGTAATATTTATCTGTTGTAATGTTTCACGGTATGTGGATAACAAAATACAGGTCTCTTAGGGTAGGCTTCATCTCGAAGTGCGAGAATTATATACAAGCACAACTTCAACGGAAACCCAGTAGTTTATTTCATTATTTAAAAGGAGGCGTTTAGGTACGGTATCTTGTACTGACGTCTTTCTTAGTGCAATGTCAGATCAGAGGCAATGATTATAGAGACAAATTTCTGAGCACTAATTTTGAGGGTAAAAGTTATCAGTGGTAAGGCCAAAACAATGTTTCAAATAGAGCAATTGTTGATACAACAATCAAGTTTCATTTGTGTTATCGGTTCTCCGGTACGGCTTGAGAAGTGACGATAATCTTACATAAACATTTCATTAACTGTGGCAGTCCCTCGCTAAAGAACAGCAGGCTAGAGTGAGGCCAGCTGGCACCGGCACTCGAAACACGGCGGCTCAAAGTGGAAAGTTGCAACAGGTGACTGGCCAGGACGATGCTGGTACCACTTTCCTTGACATTCGTAACTGGACCAGAAGCACTACATTAAGGCGTATGTTTAATGTGTTTAATTTATAATGCTTCGGAGCACATCAGTAGCGCAATGTCGTTGAAAAATCTGACTAGTAAGCTAGAAACGGAAATAATTCATCACGTATTTGTATCTTGTCAGTGACAGGTAAAATTTCTTTCTCAAACTCAATTTATTGCTCGAATTTCTGGCAGCCTGCATCACGTGGCCTACAACAGCCTTGAGTAATTTAGAGTTCCTTGCAAAAGATGTTTTAGCTTTAGTCCTTGTTTTCCCTACAGTTTTTCAATCAGAAAATTTGAGCCATATAAAATAGTTGTAAATAAATCGATATGTAAATGATGCAGATTGTCATTTTTTTCTTCTAAACACAGTTAGTGACAATAACAGTCTATACGGCGAATACGAAACATGTTTCCAATCAGCCATCCGGTATAATTGCTTAGGTACTTACGACTTTTTGTGTAAGTTAAGAACAATCCTTCTTATAAAGACTTTGAGTAAAACGGAAATGCCGGCCTCGGCGGCCGAGGAGACTGAGGCGCTCCAGTCACGGTCTGCACGGCCACTACGGTCGGGGGTTCGAATCCCCCCTCGGGCATGGATATTTGTGCCCCATAGTTAAGTCCCATAGACTATACAAACATTTGAACATTTTTTGAAAACGGTAATTTCTTCTGCCAGGAATACAATCATCTAAAAACCCTCTGTCTTTCTGTCAAAGCTTGTTGAAGAAACGGGAAATGCAATGGCAAAGCTGTTAAGAAGCGTTGCTAAAGAGGTGAGCGTTTTCTGTTCTAGATACGTAATCTTATTCATAAGTGGCTTAAGTGTGTGTCAATTTGTCGCCAATATAAATGCGCAGCGCTCTTGTCGAGTTCCATAAGCAGCCATGCGCATGCGCTGTTTTGCACCTTACTTATGTGCCCGTTCGTCGCCGATAGCTATTATAAACGTTTTTGCCTTGAAGTAACTGCTAGAGTTGATCGATATTCATAGCTGTTAGACAGACATTGGTGTTAGAATCAATTTTTAAAAATATTTTTAGACTTATGCTGTTAACACGAGCGACGGAAATATGTTACAACTGGACAGAGATATAGAGTACAATACAGAATACAGATTTATTATACATACCTATTTCGTTTGTGACTGGGTATCCTCGACAATATCAGAATTTTATTACACAATCCAGGTGAATCTCCAGGATGGAGATACAGATGGTCCTATATTGTATTCTTACCACCGTTGTGTTGTTTTACAGAACTTAACACCGATGAAAGAACATCGATGTTTCCCACTAAACACCAATGTCTATCTAACAGCGATGAATATCGATCGACTCTAGCACAGAGCATTAGTCTTTCGCAGTTACTTCACGGAAAAACGTTCATAATAGCTATCGGCGACAAATTGACGCACACGCAAGATTGAAACGATTTAACACTGAACGAGCGTGTCAGGGGGAAGGTGAACATTTGTTTACATTGACAATAATCTGTTTTAAATAATAATTAGTCTTTACGTAATTTCTTTCAAACATGTCTCAAAATATAGGTCTGAAGAGGAGAGAAAAGAAGATAAAGCTGCACAGAAACGGCTTTCTCGACAAAAATAATTAACTGAAGAGTGAAAATACAAGACTTGCTTCAGTCGCAAAACAGCTGCGTCTCTATCAGCAAAATGAAACAGCTTAGCATAGAGAAACAAGGCTTGCACCAGATGCAAGACAAAGAAGCCTGCCTCGACAAAGGTAGAATGTTGATCAAAGTAAAAAAAATTGGTTTTGCAGGTAGAACTTACGGGTTATAAGGCCGTGGTCCATAAAACTTTTCAGTTTCTCCTAACGTTTCGTCCAGAGCTGCGCCGGACATCTTCAGAGGTCTTCTTACTTGCGTTGACTCAGTCGGCAAGACTCAACGCAAGTAATAAGACCTCTGCCAAGTGGCCTTTGTGTCACCTATACAAAGTATTGATTAGTCTGCTAGCGTGATAGAATCACACAGCAACTGCCTAGCGACGCCGATGCTAGTGACGCTGTGTTAAGATACATGTCGATCCTGCTTAACAGGTCGCAGCAATTACGGTCGGATAAAAATTTCAGCTCATCCGCTCCCACCGCCTGCTGCCTGCGAGCCTGAGACGCTGCCATCAATAATCATCTGTGTGGGTAAGGTAACGCACTTGGTGGAGGGTTAAAATGTTAAAATATTTGTTAAGCTTAAGGGACTTAACTACGGCGTCATTAGTTCCTAAACTTACAAACTACTTATGAACTACCTACAACTAAGGACGGCACAAAAATCCATGCCCGAGGGGGATTCGAACCCCCGACCGTAGTGGCCGTGCAGACCGTGACTGAAGCGCCTCAGTCCCCTCGGCCACCGCGGCCGGCTGGAGGGTTATATGAATCAGACTTGTTGGATTCTGTCCCTTATTTTATTCTTTTGAGATCTACCTATTTACTCTGGGGAGCTTAGGGCTAACGATAATTTCAAGCCCCTGTGTAGCCAATGTAATAACATTCTGTTTTGCAAAACCTCCGACCTTTGACTAAGCCAGTCATTTTTGTGTCTCAATCTTTTAACATTTGTAAAGGGTTGTTTGAATACCATTATCTGTTTTAAATGATAGGAAATGTCATCTGATTTATTTTTCATGTTTACTTATAATAAATTGATTTTGAGCAGATCGTCTTTCATTGAAGAACATTCCTTTTTCACTATTTTGGAGGGGAAACAGAATAGTTAAATTCCACAGTATACCAATAATTTTTCAAGTACATTTTTTGTTTGGTACAACTGATCATTGCAATAGAGTAGGAATATTTATTACATGTTTGGAAATATCTATGATCACATCATAATTGATCAGTAACATTTTAATTTTCCATATTTTGGAGAAATCTGGTGGTGACCCAAGATAATTAATTGCTGTCATATATATATATATATATATATATATATATATATATATATATATATATATATATATATATATATATATATATAAATTAATTAATAACAAAAGACATAGATCACACTGGAATCGCCAACTGGCACGGAATCGCCAACTCGTCCGCAATGGCCAACTCGTCCAGTTGGCGATTCCGTGCCAATGTATAGAATTTAAAATGTTACATTAAAATAACCTACATTAAATATTTTCAGAACAATTGCTTCACATATTATTATATTTATATTCTGTTTACCATCAAAATGGCAGCTGATATTCCTAGTTCAGCTATTTGTTTTTTTGGGCATCTCAGTTGAATAAATAATAATAATAATAATAATAATAATAATAATAATAATAATTTCCACTCATTCTTCTAAAACGTTTATATGAACATTTCAGCTACATGAATAGGGACACTTTAACTCTATTTATGGCATGTTCGTTCCCTCATACTCTATCTATAAAGCGCAATTCCTTATTGCATGTCTGCTATCGATCATACAGCAAAGATGTTACAAGCATATAAGTATCAGCAGCAATTCACTTGAATCAATAAACTGTATATGAGGAGAAGCATTGAATTAATATATTTAATATGGCCATGATTCGAAACCAGCACCTTCTGCTCATTAGGCAAACGCTTTAACTATTCAGCTACCACAATATTATTGATAAAGCGCCTACATGAACTGTTTTACATCAAGTCTACGTTCACATCGAAGTAGAATTAAGGTGTGTATTCTAGAGAGACAGGAGTTTTAAGACCATGTAGTCATGTTAGCCATAAGGGATTTGTTAGCTGAGTGGGTAAAAGGAATGTGGTTGAAGCAGGAGGTTCTCTGTGCGAATCCCAGCCACAATACAAATTTTAATTCAACGCGTCTCCTTGTATTCATTAAAATAATTTTTCACATGTCGCCCCTACACAGCATTGTCTAGGGTTGACTGCACTGTACGAATGGAGATGTTCTTAGTGGCTCTTGGAGGCATGCAGCCATTATAGAAACTACTATAAAAAGACTGTAGAAGACTGCTAGCTGCAGTAATGAAGAAGATCCAGATGGTGGTGAATTCTTTGTTCTCCTTAGGCATTTCAGGCGATGCCCATCATCAAAGAGTTAACAGAAAATACAAATATCAGCAGAAAATTACAAAGTTGAACGTAGTTTCCATAAAATGTAAAACGCCAGAATCGCCAACTGGCGCGGAATCGCCAACATGTCTGGAATCGCAAACCCGTCCGGAATCGCCAACCCGCCCAAAATCGCCAACTCGTAAGGTATCGCCAACTCGTCCGGGATAAAAAAACTCGTCCGTGATCAAAAACTCATCCGGGATCACCAACTGGCACAGAATCGCCAAATGGAATGAAATAGCTCATAGTAATTTAGCTCACAGTATGTTGGGTCACAGAATGCTGGCCCATGGTATGCTGGCCCTGCTGGCCCGTGGTGTGCCGGCCCGTGGTGTGCCGGCCCGTGGAGTGCCGGCCCGTGGAGTGCCGGCCCGTGGAGTGCCGGCCCGTGGTGTGCCGGCCCGTGGATTGCCGGCCCGTGGAGTGCCGGCCCGTGGAGTGCCGGCCCGTGGTGTGCCGGCCCGTGGTGAGCCGGCCCACAGCATGCTGGCACACAGCATGATGGCGATAACTATGTTGGCGCATAGTATGTAGGCGCTTAGTATGTAGGCACTTAGTATGTCTGCACTAAGTATGTCTGCACTAAGTATGTCGGCAAAAAGTATGTCGGCACACAGTATGTCGGCTCGTAGTATGTCGGCTCGTAGTATGTCGGCACAACGTATGTCAGCTCGTATGTCGGCACAAAGTGAGTCCATCGTAGTAGGTTTGCCCATAATCTGTTGCCCCATAGTCTGTTGGGCTATAGTCTGTTGGCCCATACTCTGTTGGCCCATACTCTGTTGGCCGATAGTTTATTGGCCGATAGTTTGTTGGCCGATAGTTTGTTGGCCCATAGTTTGTTGGCCCATAGTTTGTTGGCCCATAGTTTGTTGGCCCACAGTTTGTTGGCCCACAGTTTGTTGGCCCACAGTTTGTTGGCCCACAGTTTGTTGGCCCACAGTTTGTTGGCCCACAGTTTGTTGGCCCACAGTTTGTTGGCCCACAGTTTGTTGGCCCACAGTTTGTTGGCTAATAGTATGTTGGCTCATAGTATGTTGGCTCATAGTATGTTGGCTCTTAGTATGTTGGCGCTTAGTATGTTGGTGCTTAGTATTTCTTCTCATAGTATGTTTTCTCATAGTATGTTGACTTATAGTACATTGACTAATTGTATGTTGGCTCACAGTATGTTGGCGCTTAGTATGTTGGTGCTTAGTATGTTGGCTCATACTATGTTGGCACTTAGTATGTTGGTGCTTAGTATGTGAGTGCTTAGTATGTTGGTGCTTAGTATGTGGGTGCTTAGTATGTTGGCTCATAATATGTTGCTCAAAGTATGTTGGCTTATTGTACATTAGCTCATAGTATGTTGGCTCATATTATGTTGACTCATAGTATATTTGCGCTTAGTATGTTGGCGCTTAGTATTTTGGTGCTTAGTATGTTAGCGCTTAGTATGTTGGCTCATAGTTTGTTGGCTCATAGTTTGTTGGCTCACAGTTTGTTGGCTCACAGTTTGTTGGCTCACAGTTTGTTGGCTCATAGTTTGTTGGCTCATAGTTTGTTGGCTCATAGTTTGTTGGCTCATAGTTTGTTGGCTCATAGTACGTTGGCTCATAGTATGTTAGCACTTATTATGTTGGTGCTTAGTAAGTTGGTGCTTAGTATATTGGCTCATAGTATGTTTTCTCATACTATGTTGGCTCATAGTATCTTGGCTTATATTACATTGGCTGATAGTATGTTGGCTAATAGTATGTTGGCTCATGGTATGTTGGCTCATGGTATGTTGGCTCATGGTATGTTGGCTCATGGTATGTTGGCTCATAGTATCTTGGCTCATAGTATGTTGGCTCATAGTATGTAGGCACTTAGTATGTAGGCGCTTAGTATGTAGGTGCTTAGCATGTTGGCGCTTAGTATGTAGGCACATAGTATGTTAGTGCTTAGTATTTTTTCTCATAGTATGTTACCTCATAGTATGTAAGCTCATAGAATGTTGGCTTATAGTACATAGTCTCATAGTATGTTGGCTAATAGTATGTTGGCTCATAGTATGTTGGCTCATAGTATGTTGGCTCATAGTATGTTGGCTCATAGTATGTTGGCTCATAGTAAGTTGGCTCATAGTATGTTTGCTCATAGTAAGTTGGCTCATAGTATGTTGGCTGATAGTATCTTTGCTGATAGTATGTTGGCTGGTAGTATGTTGGCTTATAGTAGTATGTTGGCGCATAGTATGTTGGGTCATAGAATGTTGGCGCATAGTACGTTGGCGCATAGTACGTTGGCGCATAGTACGTTGGCGCATAGTACGTTGACGCATAGTACGTTGCTGCATAGTACGTTGGCACTTACTATGATGGCGCTTAGTAAGTTGGCTCATAGTATGTTGACTCATAGTATGTTGGATCATAGATTGTTGGCCCATAGTTTGTTCACTCATAGTATATAGCGCTTAGTATGTTGGTGATTAGTATGTTGGTGCTTAGTATGTCGGCTCAAAGTATGCTGGCTCATAGTATGTTGGCTCATAATGTATTTGCGCTTAATATGTTGGCTCATAGTATGTTGGCTCATAGTATGTTCGCGCTTAATATGTTCACTCATAGTATGTTGGCTCATAGTATGTTGGCTCTTAGTATTTTGGCTCTTAGTATGTTGGCTCTTACTATTTTGGCTCTTGGTATGTTGGCTCTTATTATGTTGGCTCATAGTATGTTGGCTCATAGTATGTTGGCTCATAGTATGTTAGCGCTTAGTTTGTTGGTGCATAGTATGTTGGTGCTTAGTATGTTGGCTCACAGTATGTTGGCTCATAGTGTGTTGGCTCATAGTGTGTTGGCTCATAGTGTGTTGGCTCATAGTATATTGGCTCATAGTATGTTGGCTCATAGTATGTTGGCTCATTGTATGTTGGCTCAAAGTATGTTGGCTCATATTATGTTGGCTCAAAGTATGTTGGCTCAAAGTATGTTGGCGCTTAGTATGTTGGCTCATATTATGTTGGCTCATAGTATGTTGGCTCATAGTATGCTGGCTCATAGTATGTTGGCTCATAATGTATTTGCGCTTAATATGTTGGCTCATAGTATGTTGGCTCTTAGTATTTTGGCTCTTAGTATGTTGGCTCTTAGTATTTTGGCTCTTAGTATGTTCGCTCTTAGTATGTTGGCTCATAGTATGTTGGCTCATAGTATGTTGGCTCATAGTATGTTAGCGCTTAGTATGTTGGTGCTTAGTATGTTGGCTCATAGTGTGTTGGCTCATATTACATTGGCTCATAGTACATTGGCTCATAGTATGTTGGCTCATAGTATGTTGGCTCATAGTATGTTGGCTCATAGTATGTTGGCTCATAGTATGTTGGCTCAAAGTATGTTGGCTCAAAGTATGTTGGCGCTTAGTATGTTGGCTCATAGTATGTTGGCTCATAATATGTTGGCACTTAGTATGTTGGCACTTAGTATGCTGGCTCATAGTATGCTGGCTCAGAGTATGCTGGCTCAGAGTATGCTGGCTCAGAGTATGCTGGCTCAGAGTATGCTGGCTCAGAGTGTGCTGGCTCATTGTGTGCTGGCTCATTGTGTGCTGGCTCATTGTATGCTGGTTCATAGTATCCTGGCTCATAGTATGCTGGCTCATAGTATGTTGGCTCATAGTATGTTGGCTCACAGTATGTTGGCTCATACTATGTTGGTGCTTAGTATGTTGGCTCATAGTATGTTGGCTCATAATATGATGGCTTATAGTAAGTAGGCACATAGTGTTGTCTCATAGTATGTTGGTGCATAGCATGTTGGCTGATAGTAAGTTGGCTGATAGTAAGTTGGCTGATAGTAAGTTGGCTGATAGTAAGTTGGCTGATAGTAAGTTGGCTGATAGTATGTTGGCTCATAGTATGTTGGCTCATAGTATGTTTGCTCATAGTATGTTTGCTCATAATATATTGGCTCATAGTATGTTTGCAAATAATATGTTGGTTTATAATATGTTGGCTCATCATATGTTGGCTCAAAGTATGTTGGAGATTAGTATGCTGGTGCTCAGAATGCTGGCTCATAGTATGTTGGCTCAAAGTATGTTGGAGCTTAGTATGCTGGTGCTCAGAATGCTGGCTCATAGTATGTTGGCTCTTAGTATGTTACCGCTTAGTATTTTGGCACTTAGTATATTGGTGCTTAGTATGTTGGTGCTTAGTATGTGGGCTCATAGTATGTTGGCTCATAGTATGTTCGCTCTTATCATGTTGGCACTTAATATGTTGGCACTTAGTATGTTGGCACTTAGTATGTTGGCACTTAGTATCTTAGAGCTTAGTATGTTGACTCATAGTATGTTGTCTCATAGTATGTAGACTCATAGTATGTTGAATCATAGTATGTTGGCTCATAGTGTGTTGTCTCATAGTATGTAGTCACATAGTATGTTGGCTCATAGTATCTTTGTGCTTAGTATTTTGGTGCTTTTTATATTGGCTCATAGTATGTTGGCTCATAGTATGGTGGCTCATAGTATGTTGGCATATAGTATGATGGCTCATATATGTTGGCTCATAGTATGTTTGCTCATAGTATTTTGCTCATGGTATGTTGGCTCATAGTGTGTTGTCTCATAGTATGTAGTCTCATAGTATGTTGGTGCTTAGTATGTTGGCACTTAGCATGTTGGCACTTAGTATGTTGATGCCCAGGATGTTGGTGCTTGGTCTGTTTTTGCTTAGTATGTTGCCTCATGGTATGTGGGCTCATAGTACGTTGGTTTACAATATGTTGGCTCATAGTGTGTTGTCTCATAGTATGTTGGTTCATAGTATGTTGGTGCTTAGTATGTTGGCTGATAGTATGTTTTGTAATAGTATGTTGGCTCATAGTATGTTGGCTCATAGTATGTTGGCTCATAGTATGTTGGCTCATAGTATGTTGTCTCATAGTATGTTGTCTCATAGTATGTTGTCTCATAGTATGTTGTCTCATAGTATGTTGTCTTATAGTATGTTGGCACTTAGTACGTTGGCACTTAGTACGTTGGCACTTAGTACGTTGGCACTTAGTATGTTGGCACTTAGTATGTTGGCACTTGCTATGTTGGTACTTTGTATGTTGACTCACAGTATGTTGGTGCTTAATATGTTGGCTCATAGTATGTTAGCTCATATTATGTTGGGTCATAGTATGTTGGCTGATAGTATGTTAGCTGATAGTATGTTGACTGGTAGTATCCTGGCTCATAGTATGTTGGGTCATAGTGTGCTGGATCATAGTATGCTGGATCATAGTATGCTGGATCATAGTATGCTGGATCATAGTATGCTGGCTCATAGTATGTTGGCTCATAGTATGTTGGCTCATAGAATGTTGGCGCATAGTACGTTGGCGCATAGTACGTAGGCACTTAGTATGTTGGAGCTTAGTATGTTGGCTCATAGTATGTTGGCTCATAGTATGTTGGCTCATAGTATGTTGGATCATATATTGTTGGCTCATAGTTTGTTCGCTCATAGTATGTTGGCGCTTAGTATGTTGGCACTTAGTACGTTGGCACTTAGTATGTTGGCACTTAGTATGTTGCCACTTACTATGTTAGCGCTTAGTATGTTGGCTCATAGTATGTTGGAGCTTAATATGATGGTGCTCAGAATGCTGGCTCATAGTATGTTGGCTCTTATCATGTTGGCACTTAGTATGTTCGCCCTTAGTATGTTGGCACTTAGTATGTTGGCACTTAGTATGTTGGCACTTAGTATGTTGGCACTTAGTATGTTGGCACTTAGTATGTTGGCACTTAGTATCTTAAAGCTTAGTATGTTGACTCGTAGTATGTTGACTCATGGTATGTTGACTCATAGTGTGTTGGCTCATAGTGTGTTGTCTCATAGTATGTAGTCGCATAGTATGTTGGCTCATAGTATGTTTGTGCTTAGTATGTTGGTGATTAGTATATTGGCTCATAGTATGTTGCTTCATAGTATGGTGGCTCATAGTATGTTGGCATATAGTATGATGGCTCATAGGATGTTGGCTCGTAGTATGTTTGCTAATAGTATTTTGCTCATAGTATGTTGGCTCATAGTATGTTGGTGCTTAGTATGTTGGCTCATAGTATGTTGGCTCATAATATGTTGGCTTATAGTATGTAGGCTCATATTGTTGTCTCATAGTATGTTGGTGCATAGCATTTTGGCTGATAGTAAGTTGGCTGATAGTATGTTGGCTCATAGTATGTTGGCTCATAGTATATTGGCTCATAGTATGTTGGCTCATAGTATGTTGGCTCATAGTATGTTGGCTCATAGTATGTTGGCTCATAGTATGTTTGGTCATAGTATGTTTGTCATAGTATATTGGCTCATAGTATGTTTGCAAATGATATGTTGGTTTATAATATGTTGGCTCATCATATGTTGGCTCAAAGTATGTTACCGCTTAGAATTTTGGCACTTAGTATGTTGGTGCTTAGTATGTTGGTGCTTAGTATGGTGGTGCTTAGTATGTGGGCTCATAGTATGTTGGCTCATAGTATGTAAGCTCTTATCATGTTGGCACTTAATATGTTGGCACTTAGTATGTTGGCACTTAGTATCTTAGAGCTAAGTATGTTGACTCATAGTATGTTGACTCATAGTATGTTGACTCATAGTATGTTGACTCATAGTATGTTGACTCATAGTATGTTGACTCATAGTATGTTGACTCATAGTATGTTGGCTCATAGTGTGTTGTCTCATAGTATGTAGTCACATAGTATGTTGGCTCATAGTATCATTGTGCTTAGTATGTTAGTGCTTTTTATATTGGCTCATAGTATGTTGGCTCATAGTATGATGGCTCATAGTATGTTGGCATATAGTATGATGGCTCATAGGATGTTGGCTCATAGTATGTTTGCTCATAGTATTTTGCTCATAGTATGTTGTCTCATAGTATGTTGGTTCATAGAATGTTGGTGCTTATTTTTTTTCCTGATAGTATGTTTTGTAATAGTATGTTGGCTCATAGTATGTTGGCTCATAGTATGTTGGCTCATTTTATGTAAGCTAATTTTATGTTGGCTCATAGTATGTTGTCTCATAGTATGTTGGCCCTTAGTACGTTGGCACTTAGTATGTTGGCACTTAGTATGTTGGCACTTGCTATGTTGGTACTTAGTATGTTGACTCATAGTATGTTAGTGCTTAATATGTTGGCTCATAGTATGTTAGCTCATATTATGTTGGCTCATAGTATGTTGGCTGATAGTATGTTGGCTGATAGTATGTTGGCTGGTAGTATGTTGGCTCATAGTATGTTGGGTCATAGTATGCTGGATCATAGTATGCTGGATCATAGTGTGCTGGATCATAGTATGATGGCTCATAGTATGTTGGCTCATAGTATGTTGGCTCATAGAATGTTGGCGCATAGTACATTGGCGCATAGTACGTTGGCACTTAGTTTGTTGGAGCTTAGTATGTTGGCTCATAGTATGTTCGATCATAGATTGTTGGCTCATAGTTTGTTCGCTCATAGTATGTTGGCACTTAGTATGTTGGTGATTAGTATGTTGGTGCTTAGTATGTTGGCTCATAATATGTTGGTGCTTAGTATGCTGGCTCATAGTATGCTGGATCATAGTATGCTGGCTCATAGTATGTTGGCTCATAGAATGTTGGCGCATAGTATGTTGGTGCATAGTATGTTGGCACTTACTATGTTGCGCTTAGTATGTTGGCTCATAGTATGTTGGCTCATAGTATGTTGGCTCATAGTATGTTGGATCATAGATTGTTGGCTCATAGTTTGTTCACTCATAGTATGTTGGCGCTTAGTATGATGGTGATTAGTATGTTGGTGCTTAGTACGTTGGCTCATAGTATGCTGGCTCGTAGTATGTTGGCTCATAATATATTTGCACTTAATATGTTGGCTCATAGTATGTAGGCTCATAGTATGTTCACACTTAATATTTTCACTCATAGTATTTTGGCTCTTAGTATGTTGGCGCTTAGTATGTTGGCGCTTAGCATATTGGCACTTAGTATGTTGGCACTTAGTATGTTGGCTCCTAGTATGTTGGCTCCTAGTATGTTGGCTCCTGGTATGTTGGCTCCTAGTTTGTTGGCTCCTGGTATGTTGGCTCATAGTATGTTGGTTCATAGTATGTTGGCTCATAATATGTTGGCTCTTTGTGTGTTGGCTCATAGTATGTTGGCTCGTAGTATGTTGGCTCATAGTTTGTTGGCTCGTAGTATGTTGGCTCATAGTTTGTTGGCTCATAGTATGTTTGCACATAATATTTTGGTTCATACTATGTTGGCTCATTGTATGTTACCACTTAGTTTGTTGGTGCTTATTATGTTGGCTCATAGTATGTTGGCTCATAGTATGTTGGCTCATAATATGTTGGCTTATAGTATGTAGGCTCATAGTATTGTCTCATAGTATGTTGGTGCATAGCATTTTGGCTGATAGTAAGTTGGCTGATAGTAAGTTGGCTGATAGTAAGTTGGCTGATAGTAAGTTGGCTGATAGTAAGTTGGCTGATAGTAAGTTGGCTGAAAGTATGTTGGCTCATAGTATGTTGGCTCATAGTATGTTGGCTCATAGTATGTTGGCTCATAGTATTTTGACTCATAGTATGTTGGCTCATAGTATGTTGGCTCATAGTATGTTGGCTCTTAGTATGTTAGCTCTTAGTATGTTAGCTCTTAGTATTTTGGCTCATAGTATGTTGGCTCATAGTGTGTTGGCTTATAGTACATTGGCTCATAGTACATTGGCTCATAGTATGTTGGTTCATAGTATGTTGGCTCATAGTATGCTGGCTCATAGTATGCTGGCTCATTGTATCCTGGCTCATTGTATGCTGGCTCATTGTATGTTGGCTCATTGTATGTTGGCTCATAGTATGCTGGTGCTTAGTATGTTGGTGCTTAGTATGTTGGTGCTTGGTATGTTGGTGCTTAGTATGTTGACTCATAGTATGTTGGCTCATAGTATGTTACCACTTAGTATGTTGTTGCTTAGTATGTTGACCCATAGTATTTTGTTGTTGTAGTATGTTGGCTCATAGTATGTTGGCCCATAGTATGTTTGCTCATAGTATGTTAGTTCATAGTATGTTGGCTCATAGCATTTTGGCTCATAGTATGTTGGCTCATAGTATGTTGGCTCATAGTATGTTGGATCATAGTATGATGGCTCTTTGTATGTTGCCTCATAGTATGTTGCTCATAGTATATTGGCTAATTGTTTGTTTGCTCATAGTATGTTTGCTCATAGTATGTTGGCTCATAGTATGTTTGCAAATAATATGTTGGTTTATAATATGTTGGCTCATAGTATGTTGGCTCAAAGTATGTTGGAACTTAATATGATGGTGCTTAGAGTGCTGGCTCATAGTATGTTGGCTCATAGTATGTTGGCTCTTATCATGTTGGCACTTAGTATGTTTGCCCTTAGTATGTTGGCACTTAGTATGTTGACACTTAGTATGTTGGCACTTAGTATCTTAGAGCTTAGTATGTTGACTCGTAGTATGTTGACTCATGGTATGTTGGCTCCTAGTATGTTGGCTCATAGTGTGTTGTCTCATAGTATGTAGTCGCATAGTATGTTGGCTCATAGTATGTTTGTGCTTTGTATGTTGGTGATTAGTATATTGGCTCATAGTATGTTGCTTCATAGTATGGTGGCTCATAATATGTTGGCATATAGTATGATGGCTCATAGGATGTTGGCTCATAGTATTTTGCTCATAGTATGTTGGCTCATAGTATGTTGGTGCTTAGTATGTTGGCACTTAGTATGTTGGCACTTAGTATGTTGGTGCCCAGGATGTTGGTGCTTAGTCTGTTTTTGCTTAGTATGTTGCCTCATGGTATGTGGGCTCATAGTATGTTGGCTTACAGTATGTTGGCTCATGGTGTGTTGTCTCATAGTATGTTGGTTCATAGTATGTTGGTGCTTAGTATGTTGGTGCTTAGTATGTTGGCTCATAGTATGTTGGCTCATAGTATGTTTGCTCATAGTATGTTGGCTCATAATATGTTGGCTCATAATATGTTGGCTCATTTTATGTATGCTCATTTTATGTAGGCTCATTTTATGTAGGCTCATTTTATGTAGGCTCGTAGTATGTTGGCTCGTAGTATGTTGGCTCATAGTATGTTGTCTCATAGTATGTTGGCACTTAGTACATTGGCACTTAGTATGTTGGCACTTAGTATGTTGTCACTTACTATGTTGATGCTCAGTATGTTGGCTCATAGTATGTCGGCCCTTAGTATGTTGGCTCATAGTATGTTGGTGCTTAGTATGTTTGTGCTTAGTATGTTGGCTCATAGTATATTTGCTCATAGTGTGTTTTCACATAGTATGTTGGCTCATAGTATGTTTGTGCTTAATATGTTGGTGCTTAGTATGTTGGTGCTTAGTATGTTGGCTCATTATATGTGGCTCATAGTATGTTGGCTCATAGTATCTTGGCTCATAGAATGTTGGCTCATAATGTGTTGTCTCATAATATATTGTGTCATTGTATTTTTGCTCATAGTATTGTGGCACTTAGTATGTTTGGTAATAGTATGTTTGGTCATAGTATGTTTGCTTATAGTATGTTGGCTCATAGTATGTTGGCACATAGTATGT
The DNA here is from genome assembly GCA_026315105.1 of Locusta migratoria. Taxonomy (NCBI): domain Eukaryota; kingdom Metazoa; phylum Arthropoda; class Insecta; order Orthoptera; family Acrididae; genus Locusta; species Locusta migratoria. The sequence continues at coordinate 699,581,936 of CM048745.1, read as the reverse complement.
TGACTCATAGTATTTTGGTGCTGGAAATGTTGGCACTTAGTATGTTTTTCATTTGGTATGTTGGTGCTTAGTATGTTGGTGCTTACTATGTTGATGCTTAGTAAGTTGGTTCATAGTATGATGGGGCTTAGTATGATGGGGCTTAGTATGTTGGGCTTAGTATGTTGGCTCATAGTATTTTTACTTATAGTATGTTGGCACATAGTATGTTGGCACATTTTATGTTGGCTCTTAGTATGTTGGCGCTTAGTATGTTGGTGCTTAGTATGTCTACTCATAGTATGTTGACTCATAGTATGTTGGCTCACAGTATGTTGGCTCATAGTATGTTGGCTCATAGTATGTTGCTTCATAGTATGTTGCCACCTAGTTTGTGAGATCATAGTATGTTGACTTATAGTATGTTGGCTCCTAGTTATTGGCGCTTAGTATGTTGGCTCATAGTATGTTGCCTCTTATTATGTTGGCTCTTATTATGTTGGCGCTTAGTATCTTGGATCTTTGTATGTTGCCTCTTAGTCTGTTGCCACATTGTATATTTGCTCATAGAATGTCAGTAGAGCCGGTCAAAACGTCCGCCACTCCCGCCGGTTCCCGCAGCGCTCGCGCCTCGCTCTCATTGGCTGACGTCGGGTAAAGGGTTGGTTGAGGGGGAGCGGTGACGTCACACTAGCGAGAGCGAGACATTTCGGTTAGGACGAGTCACGAATACTTCCGGGTTCTCGTCCCGCCCGCCGGGGCAAGCTGAGCTTGTCTGAGCCGCCTCAGCCTAGTCGGCGCATGCCGCCGGCTGCGTGTTCACACTTGTGTGCCGACGTACCCGAGACTAAAAACGGGGAAATACACTTTTCTCGATTTGCACGTTGTAAAAATTGCTGATGGTATACACGATCACGCTACATCGTTTTATGAAATTAGTTTTTCCTTACTAGCTCTGCCTTGCCTGTGAAAAAATAAAAAGGCTAATTTTCATTCCGCACTAGTTTTTAGGTCCGTAACGCTCCTCACTCGATTTTGTTGAAAGTATTCGTTTAAAAAATCTGTTTTTTGGACACATTATGGTAAAATATTTTAGCTTTCGTATAAGACATTCACCTTTTCGTAATTTCTAACAGTCGTTTTCAAATGACTCTATTTCTCAAGTATATGCACCTGATTTACAAATCGTATATTGAAAAAGTTATATAGGGGGCAGGTAACTGTTCTATGATTTTTAGACCATATATTACAGCGAGTGAAATGGAGCTAAAAGAACAAAAAAGTTTTTGAAATGGTAATCACACTGATATCTACCTCCTTTCACAAGTAATTGCAAGTTATCTGAGCGCCCTCGGGCCGCGATCACAAGTCTACGAACTCAGCCTGCGTTGAGCGTAGCGTGAAGCACTGAAATGCCGAAAAATCTGAATTGCTGGCTACGTTTGTCGGTCCCTCGTGATGTGTTAAAGATCCATAATCAGAGAACAATAATGAACTAATTTTTCTTGGGTGGCAACCGATTACAATGGACAACTATCTGCTATGGTTTTACAGCAGATCATACTTGACTTTGAGAGGCATACATCTGGTTTTTTCCACATAATGCAATTCATGGAATTTATAATTCGTGTTTGGAACTAGAAGAGAAGAACAAAGTAATGTAAACTGCGACTTTGCTCTTAATGGACTGAAATAATATTGTGACATTACAGTTGACGGCTTTCTAGTTGCAGATGAACGAGAAAGTCAAAAGATATTTATATTTATTGATGCATCTACTCCTAAGACACAATATATACCTTTTCGCTTTTGTAGCTATCGGAAAATGTGTTCCCACAGGGTGAAAATAATTGTATGCAGTGTGTCCAACATAAATGCGGTACTTTCACGTCTGAGATGAAAGTAAGAATGAACTGAGTTGCTTTTAGTAACCTGTCTGAGACGAACAACGTTTCTACGAAAATTTTGCTGTATCATTTGAAAACAATTTTCTTTGTCTGCAAGATGGTACTTCGAATTTTCAACATACGCTGGTTTACTTTAGCCTCAGACACTGCAGGACAGGTCTGTAAGGGATGAGAAGCGTCTGTCACTTGTTTCTAATTTTTTTTCCGAGGGAAGGGGAGAGCTTGTCCCCAGCTATAATGAATCCCAACCCACTGTCAGCAGAATATCGATTTCTGGCCACTTCAAGAATCCAGCTAACAGTTCATTGATTTTATTATATATTAAAAGAATCTACTAAAACTAAAGTCAGTCGGACAGACTAAACTACCCAGCTGATTTCCTTCATTTTTGTGTAAAACTAAGGTGTTCATCCACTTTTTCTACACTCAAACGAGATTTTTTCTGTATATTTCTTATGGAGATGTCCTGGCATTAAACTAAAGTCATTCTGTCAGGCTGTTCTATCCGACCAATTTCCTTCATTTTCGCTTTAAACGAAACGTATTTATTCGCAGATTCGTCATCAGGTATCATAATTAACTTAAGTCTCTCCTTCCTTTACTTTCATTCAAATGCGGGATTCTTCTGTCCTTGCATTGAATATTTTAATCGGTTTGTTTTAGGATATCTCCGGTTCTAAATAAAGTACACAGTTCTCTTTGACCTAACAACGCTCAACGGATCAAGATCTTTCATTTGTGCTTTTAAACACTTGCACGGATTGATTCTGAAGAAAGTTATGCGTGAACATTCAACTTTACTTTCATGTCTTCCCAACGTTTTAGTCATTCCATTAACGGTGCGAAGTATTCGCACGGGTCCTCTATCTTTCTTATATATTGTAAGAAAATTGCCTGTTGGAGGTCGTCAAATAATATCAAAATTTAGAATGCGTAATAATATACTGTAGTAATAATAATTTCATTATTGAATGTTGCAGCAAATCACAACTAATGGGTCGCAACAACACTTTCACAGTGAATGTTAAAATTTTGAATAAAAAAGATATTAACTTGAAACAGTCACTATGGTAATTAATTAAGCTTGGCCCTATCTGACTTAGCACTGACTACAGCCTCCAACTAGCACCTCTTATAATTCACGAACAGCACAACTTCACTAACAAATGTGTCAGAATTCATGTAGTGGTGATGGCGGTTTCGTGTTATAATCAAAATTGTAATAGCAGATAGACTCTGATTGCAATGATAATAGCTCAATACAGTGAAACTCCGTGATGCAATGAGCTTCACAAATACTACAGTCAAAGTTCTCAATAATTTTGATATTATTGTTTAAAGCATTCAAGTTCCTTATAAAACTTTACGTAAACTATTATTATTATTTTTATTTTATTGGTTCCAGGGCCTGGGAAGCGTACGCGTGTAACTGGCTGAGCAGAGTTTGGCATTTAACGTATTTCATAAAAAAATTACTTCAGTCAAGTCTGGTTACTCAACTATAATACTTTGACTACTGTTAGCCTGGTTACTTTCTACATAAATGAAACCAACTTTACTTTACTTGCAAACTCTCTTGCACTCTCATTACTAGTCTCTGTGGTTGTAACACGTTTAGCAATCCTTTAACTCGTCTAGCAATTTCTTTTAAACTGATCGTAATTAATTTGAAAAATGATTGAACTTGTTGGTCAATGTATAGGCTTGCATAATCAACATAATCTAATAATGGTGATAATGGGGTGACTACAACTACTTACAAAATGAAGACTGATTTCAAAATAAGTCATGTATAATTGAACCAAAGTTCTGATGGGGTTGACACTACATTTACATGCATACAAAATAAAATGTTACAAAAGTACTCATCTGCTTTCGTCGTCTTCGTCGTGAAGTCCATACAAGACAGATATGATTACAATAGGTACTCTTACTACAACAACGATCACACTCGGTGACAATAGACTTGATACCAAACAATTACTTTTCTTGCACACATGAAAAAACATTACTCTGATCACTTTCGAGTATAAATAAACATATTTCGCACTTCGTTCAATAAATTAAACAGTACGCCTCTCAGGCTTATTGCAATTGCATAAAACTCACGCCACACTTCACCTACCGTTCCTCTGCACCATCAACAAAACATTTATGTGTTTACTATAGCGAGTCCGCTCCGCGACTGCTTCAGCAGCGCGACACTCACAGCTACTACTTCTGTGCCAAAGACAGTCTTTACAACAGGTTCAACATTTTCTCTGGCGCATTGCTAACTTACAGCATAAGAATGTCCGTGCATTCATGCAGGTTTACACATATAGTACATGTTTACCCTAAATGATTCAATATAGAAAATGACGTTACATAAGAAATATATCTAGCATACAACAAATGAAAAATACATGAAATAAACAAATTTAAGACCATATACACATTAAGTTAAATCAAACTGTAAGATACAGCGACAGGTGTACTCTTACAATATTAAAATAATCTATTTTATAATTATAATTGATTTTAAATAAGTGTTTTGATATAAATTTAAGAAAACACAAGCTTATAAAATATTCTGTATACTGTTACTATCTATAATAAATATTTTTAAACGATAAATATTTAATTTTATTTATTTCCATTTCACATGAATGGCCACTAATGCTGCAAAGTATTTGCACAGGTCGCCTAGTTTTATTACTATTGTTCTCACACTGTAGTGAACCGTCGAATTTTATGAACATAAGAAATAGGTGGTAATGCACTCGTTCCATCCATATAGACTAACATTTAAGAGAGTATTTCCTTCATTTAACATTCGATATCTTTAATATTCCCGGTGCGAGTCGGCGCAGGCACGAACCGATTGGAGTATGGTGTTGCTTCTGCAGCACAAGTATCACAAGTCTCCAGCCTGCTTTCAGCAGAAGCTCCTCTGCATGAGTTTTTTTTTCAATTATACTTATGATAATATGTTTATTTTTCTTCTATTACTACTAATTCTGTAATATGAATGTAAAAAATTAAGAAATGTTTAGTTTTTCACATAAGGAAAAATTCTCCTAAATGGGTCCATACCACATATTTCTAATGTGTTTATAATTCTATGAGTCACTACAGTGTGCAAACAATAGTAATAAAATTACAAAATCAGTTAGCAGTTAGCTGGCTCAAAGTAGATGGCAGTGAACAAGTACTGGTCACACCCGTGTTTCCTTCGATCTTCCAGTGACAGTGGGTGACTATCCCTTGTTGCTGGCCACAAAGTCACTAAGAACGAAAAAACAAATCACAACATGAAACAAATGACACCTGCTTCTCATCCTCTACTGACCTGCAGTGTCTGAGACTAAACTAAATCTGCGCGTTTTCCTTTCATTTAAAGTATAAAAATCGATATGAAAGTACCATGGAGACAAGGAAAATTGTGAGAATCAGGAAATGTTCATAGAAAAGCAGTTCCCATCAGACAGCTTCCTAACATAATAAATAAAAATTCTGAGAACCGTGTAGAGTTCTTTGAAAGTGGAGATGAGCTGAAACATGTACAGCGTGTACCACATAAATCTGGCACACCTGACGTACCCCCATGGCTATAAGTTGCAGCATCCCTTATCAGGAGGTAACTAAATGTCTTTCAAAAAATCAAATGTTTGTAAAGCTTATGGGACTTACCTACGGGGTTATCAGTCCCTAAACTTACAAACTACTTACGAACTAGGACGGCACAAATATCCATACCCGAGGGGGGATTCGAACCCCCGACCGTAGTGGCCGTGCAGACGTGACTGAAGCGCCTTAGTCCCCTCGGCCACCGCGGCCAGCTAAATGTCTTTCATTTTACTGTTATGTACTCCTACTTTAGTCTCGGTGTGAGGGATAGCGCTTTTATGTGAGACACTGTATATAAATTGTTTCACCTTGTGGTAGAACATTTTCTGGGAGTTACAAAAGGGAAAATTAAGAGAAGGTTCAAATGTTTGTTAAGCGTAAGGGACTTAACGGTGGGGCCCCTAAACTTACAAACTACTTATGAAATACCTTATACTAAAGACGACACAAATATCCATGCCCCAGGGAGGGATTGAACTCCCGACCGTAGCGGCCGTGCAGACTGTGACTGGCGCGTCGCAGTCTCCTCGGCCACCGCGGCCGGCTTAAGAGAAGGCTAAATAGTGTAATCTTTGGTGTAGATGCATCAATAAATGTAAGTATATTTTTGGGTTTCTAACGTTTATTATCCTCAACTAGAAAGTCATGGAGTAGAATTTCAGAAAATTTATTTCAGTCCATCAACAGCAAATTCGCAGTTTACATTGTTTCTTCTCTTGTAGTTTGAAACACGAAATATGTATTCCATTAATTGTACAATGTGGACTACAAACTACTTGTATATCTCTTTAGTGAAGTATTACCTTACATAAAACCATAGCAGATCATTGTCCATTGTAATAGGTTGCCACCCAAGAAAAATTAGGGTATAGCTATTTTCTGGCTATGAATTATTAACACATCACGAGGGACCAACATACGTGGCCAGCAAATAATTTTTTCCGACGTTGAGTGCTTTACGCCACGTTCAACAAACGTCGAGTTCGTAGGCTTGCGGACGCGGCATGATGCCGCTCAGATAACTCACAATTACTTGTGAAAGGAGGTAGATATCAGTGCGATAACCATTTCAAAAAAATTTCTGTTCTTTTAGCTCAATTTCACTCGCTATAATGTATGACCTAAAATGCATAGTACAGTAAGCTGCCCGCTATCGAACTTTTTCAATACACGATTTATAAATCAAGTCCACATACCTGACAAAAAGCATCATTTGAAAACGATTGTTACGAATTTCGAAAAGGTGAATGTTTTATTGGAAAGCTAAGATGTCGTACTGCCCTGTGTCCAAAAATCAGATTTTTTAACTGAATACTTTCATCAAAATCGAGTAAGGAGCTATACAAAACTTAAAACTCGTGCGGAAAGAAAAGAAGATTTTTTTATTTTTTCACAGGCAAGGCAAAGCTTGTAAGGAAAAAATAAGTCAATAAAAGGATGCTATGTGGTCTTATATACCATCAAAATTTCTTTCAACTTGAAAATCTAAAAAGTTGTTTTCCCCCTCTTTTTCGTCTTGGCACATCCCGGCTCGGCTCGGCTCGGCCCGGCCGGCAGTGTGAACGCACCGTTGTAGACATGTGCCGGACGGGCGCAATAATTAACAACGTCATGAGGGGGTTGGTCGTGCGCATGAGCACTGCTGTCGGCTGTTCTGCATGCCAGGTGGGAGTACCGAGTCTTCTCGCTCCCGAGACTGCATTATCAGCACGGCCGTCTACCGGGTACGGCGGTCTCGCCAGTCGCTAGCTCTGACGGGAACGAGCGGGAGCCAGGCCACGTTTGACGGCCTCTAAATGTCGGATCATAGTTTGTTGGGCCATAGTATGATGGCGCATAGTATGTTGATCATACTATGTTGGCTCATAGTATGTTGGCTCATGGTATGTTATGTCATAGTATGTTGTCACATAGTATGTTGGCATATAGTATGTTGGCATATAGTATGTTGGCTCATAGTATGTTGGCTCATAGTATGTTGGCTCATAGTATGTTGGCTCATAGTATGTTGGCTCATAGTATGTTGGCTCATAGTATTTTGGCTCATAGTATTTTGGCTCATAGTATTTTGGCTCATATTATGTTGGCTCATAGTATGTTTGCTCACACTATTTTGGCTCATAGTATGTAGGCTCATAGTTTGTTGGCTCATAGTATGTTGGATCAATATATGTTGACATTTAGTATATTAAAGCTAAATATCTTGGTTCATAATATGTTGGCTAGTAGTATGTTGGCTCATAGTATGTAGGCTCATAGTATGTTGGTTCATAGTATGTTGATTCATAATATGTTGGCTCGTTGTATCTTGGCGCTTAGAATATTGGAGCTTAAGATGTTAGCTCATAGTGTGTTGGCTCATAGTATGTTGGCACTGAGCATGTTGGCTCATAGTATGTTGGCACTTTATATGTTGGCACTTAGTAAGTTGGAGGTTAATATGTTGGCACTTTGTATGTTGTCGCTTAGTATGTTTGTACTTAGTATGTTGGCTCATAGAATGTTGGCACATAGTATGGTGGCTCATAGGATGTTAGCTCATACAATGTTGGCAAATAGGATGTTGGCAAATAGTGTGTTGGCTCATAGTATGCTGTCTCATCGTAAGTCAGATCATAGTATGTTGGCTCATGGTATGTTGGCTCTTAGTGTTGGCTCTAATTATCTTGTCTCTTAGTATGTTGTCTCATAATATGTTGGATCATAGTATGTTAGCACATAGTATGTTGGCTCATAGTATGTTGGCTCATAGTATGTTAGCTCTTAGTATGTTGGCTGATAGTATGTTGGCTCATAGAATGTTGGCTCATAGTATGTTAGCTAATAGTATGTTGGCTCATAGTATGTTGGCCTATAGTATGTTGGCACATAATATATTGGCGCATAAAATGTTGGCTCATAATATGTTGGCTCATAGTATGTTGGCACATAGTATGTTGGCGCTTAGTATGTTGGTGCTATGTATTTTTGGCAATAATTATGTTGGTGCCTAGTATGTTGGTGCTTAGTATGTTGGCTCATAGTACTTTGGCTCATAGTATGTTGGCTCATAGTATTTTGCCTCATAGCATGTTGGCTCATAGTATGTTGGTTCATAGTATGTTGATTCATAGTATGTTGGCTCGTTGTATCTTGGCGCTTAGAATATTGGAGCTTAAGATGTTAGCTCATAGTGTGTTGGCTCATAGTATGTTGGCACTGAGCATGTTGGCTCATAGTATGTTGGCGCTTTATATGTTGGCACTTAGTAAGTTGGAGGTTAATATGTTGGCACTTTGTATGTTGTCGCTTAGTATGTTTGTACTTAGTATGTTGGCTCATAGAATGTTGGCACATAGTATGGTGGCTCATAGTATGCTGTCTCATCATAAGTCAGATCATAGTATGTTGGCTCATGGTATGTTGGCTCTTAGTGTTGGCTCTAATTATCTTGTCTCTTAGTATGTTGTCTCATAATATGTTGGATCATAGTATGTTAGCACATAGTATGTTGGCTCATAGTATGTTGGCTCATAGTATGTTAGCTCTTAGTATGTTAGCTCTTAGTATGTTGGCTCATAGTATGTTGGCTCATAGTATGTTGGCTCATAGTATGTTGGCTCATAGTATGTTGGCTCATAGTATGTTAGCTCATAGTATGTTGGCTCATAGTATGTTGGCCTATAGTATGTTGGCACATAATATATTGGCTCATAATATGTTGGCTCATAATATGTTGGCTCATAATATGTTGGCTCATAGTATGTTGGCACATAGTATGTCGGCGCTTAGTATGTTGGTGCTATGTATTTTTGGCAATAATTATGTTGGTGCCTAGTATGTTGGTGCTTAGTATGTTGGCTCATAGTACTTTGGCTCATAGTATGTTGGCTCATAGTATTTTGCCTCATAGCATGTTGGCTCATAGTATGTTGGCTCATAGGATGTTGCCTCATTGGATATTGGCTCATAGTATATTGGATAATAGTATTTTGGCGCTTAGTATAGTGGCCGTTAGTATGTTGGCACTAAGTATGTTGGTATTTAGTATATTGGTGCTTAGTATGTTGGCACTTAGTATGATGGCGCTTACTATTTTGATGCTTAGTATGCTGGCTCATAGTACGTTGGTGCTTAAAATGTTGGTGCTTAGTATGTTTGCACTTAGAATGTTGGTGCTTAGTATGATGGCTAGTAGTATGTTGGCTCATAGTATGTTGTTTCATAGTTGTTGACTCATAGTATGTTGGCTCATAGTATGTTGGCTGATAGAATGTTGGCTAATAGCATGTTGGGTCATAGTGTGTTGTCACATAGTATGTTGGTTCATAGTATGTTGGTGCTTAGTATGTTGGCTGATATTATGTTGGCTCATGGTATGTTTGCACATAGTATGTTGGCTCATGGTATGTTGGGTAATAGTATGTTGGTTCATAGTATGTTCACGCTTAGTAGGTTGGTGCTTAGTATGCTGGCTCATAGTATGTTGGTTCACAGTATGTTACTGCTTAGTATGTTGGCACTTAGTATGTTGGCACTTAGTATGTTGGCACTTAGTATGTTGGCTCATAGTATTTTGGCCCATAGTATGTTAGCTCATAGTATGTTGGCTCATAGCATGTTGGCTCATAGGATGTTGCCTCATTGGATGTTGGCTCCTAGTATGTTGGATAATAGTATGTGGCACTTAGTATGTTGGCACTTAGTATGTTGGTGCTTAGTATGTTGGCACTAAGTATGTTGGTGCTTAGTATGTTGCCTCATAGTATGTTGCCACATAGTTTGTCAGATCATAGTATGTTGGCTTGTTGTTGTTATGGTCTTCAGTCCGGAGACTGGTTTGATGCAGCTCTCCACCCTACTCTATCCTGAGCGAGCCTTTTCATCTCCTCATAAGAACGGCAACCCACATCCACTTGAATCTGCTTACTATACGCGTCTCTTAGTCTCCCTCTGCGATTTTTACCCCACACACTTCCATCCAATGCTAAATTTACGATTCCTCGATGTCTAAGAATGTGTCCTACCAAGCGATCCCTCCTTTTAGCCAGGGTATGCCAAAAATTCCTTTTCTCACCAATTCTGTTCAGTACTTCTTCATTGGTTATGCGATCTACCCACCTAATTTTCAGCATTCTTCTGTAGCACCACATTTCAAAAGCCTCTATTCTCTTCCTGTCCGCACTGCTTATCGTCCATGTTTCACTCCCGTACAAGGCAACACTCCACACAAATGCCTTCAGAAAAGACTTCCTTACACTTAAATTAATGTTCGATGTTAGCAAATTTCTCTTTTTCAAAAATGCTTTTCTTCCCATTGCCATTCTGCATTTTATATCCTCTGTACTGCGACCATCATATGTTATTTTACTACCCAAGTAACAAAACTCATCTACCACCTTCATTGTTTCGTTACCTAATCTAATTCCTTCAGCATCGCCCGATTTTCTAAGACCGCATTCCATTATTTTTGTTTTGCTCTTGTTAATGTTCATTTTATACGCTCTCTTCAACACACTGTCCATTCCATTCAACTGCTCTTCCAGGTCCTTTGCTGTCTCTGACAGAATTACAATGTCATCAGCAAAACGCAATGTTTTTATTTCTTCCCCCTGAACTTTAATCCCTATTCCAAATTTTTCCTTGCTTTCCTTCACCGCCTGCTCGATGTACAAATTGAATAACATCGGAGAAAGGCTACAACCCTGTCTTACTCCCTTCCCAACTGATGCTTCCCTTTCATGCCCTTCGAGTCTAATAACTGCGGTCTGGCTTTTGTACAAGTTATAAATAACTCTGTTTTCCCTATATTTTACCCCTGCTGACTTCAGAATTTGAAACAGTGTATTCCAGTCAACATTGTCAAATGCTTTCTCCAAATCTACAAAAGCTAAAAATGTAGGTTTGCCTTTCCTTAATCTATCTTCTAAGATAAGACGTAAAGTGAGTATTGCCTCCCTGGTTCCTACGTTCCTCCTGAATCCAAACTGATCTTCCCCAAGGTCAGCTTCTACCAGCTTTTCCATTCTCCTGTAGATAATTCGTGTTAAAATTTTGCAACCATGACTTATCAAACTAATGGTTCTGTAATTTTCACACCTGTCTGCGCCTGATTTCTTTGGAATGGGGATTATTACATTTTTCTTAAAGTCTGAGGGTATTTCGCCTGTCTCATAAATCCTACACACCAGTTCAAATAGTTTTGTCATGGCTGGCTCTCCCAGAGACTTTAGTAGCTCTGAGGGTATGTCATCTACTCCTGGGGCCTTGTTCCGACCTAGGTCTTTCAAGGCTCTGTCAAATTCATCTCTCAGTATAGCATCTCCTATTTCATCTTGATCTACGTCCTCTTCCCTTCCTACCACATTGCCTGTAAGTTCATTTCCTTTGTAGAGCTGCTCTATGTACTCTTTCCACCTTTCAGCTTTCCCTTCTTTGCTGAGAACCAGCTTCCCATCTGAGTTCTTGATATTCGTAGAGTTGCTTTTCTTGTTCCCAAATGTCTCTTTTATTTTCCTGTAGGCAGTATCTACTTTTCCCCTTCTTATACATTCTTCTACAGATTTGCATTTGGCTTCTAGCCACTCCTGCTTAGCCATTTTGCACTTCCTGTCAATCTCATTTTTTAATCGTCTGTACTCCATTTTGCCTGTTTCATTTACTGCATTTTTATATTTTCTCCTTTCATCGATTAAATCTAGTATTTCCTGTGATATCCAAGGATTTTTGTAGGTCTTGCCTTTCTACCTATTTTGTCCTCTGCTGCCTTCACTATTTCATCTCTCAGTGCTACCCATTCCTCTTCTACTGTTTTATTTCCCGCTGTTTCTGTCAATTGTTGCCTAAATCTCCCTCTGAAATTCTCCAGAACGTCACTTTCCTTCAATTTATCTAAGTCCCATATCTGTATTTTCCTACGTTTCTGCAATTTTTTCAGTTTCAGCCTACAGTTCATGACTAACAAGTTATGATCAGAGTCTATATCTGCCCCTGTGTACGTCTTGCAGTTTATAACCTGGTTCCGGAATCTATGTCTTACCATTATAAAATCTATCTGATACCTTCCGGTATCTCCTGGTCTCTTCCATGTATACAACCTTCTTTTGTGATTCTTAAACCAGGTGTTTGTTACGATTAAATCATGTTCCATGCAAAATTCTACCAGGCGACTTCCTCTTTCATTCCTCCTGCCCAGTCCATATTCACCTACTATTTTTCCTTCTCTTCCTTTTCCTACAACCGAATTCCAGCCTCCCATCACAATTAAGTTTTCCTCTCTCTTAAATGTCTGAATAATTTCCTTTAGCTCCTCATATATTTCTTCGATCTCCTCATCATCAGCAGAGCTAGTTGGCATATAAACCTGTACTACTGTTGTCGGTGTTGGCTTCGTATCTATCTTGACAATGATAATGCGATCACTGTGCTGCTCATAGTAGTTTACCCGCATTCCTATTTTCTTATTCATTATCAGTCCTACTCCTGTGATACCCCCAACTGATTTTGTATTTATAATCCTGTACTCACCTGACCAGAAATCCTGTTCATCCTGCCACCGAACTTCACTAATCCCCACTATATCTAACCTCAACCTAACCATTTCCCTTTTTAAATTTTCTAATTTTCCTACCCGATTAAGGGATCTAACATTCCACCCTCCGATCTGTAGAATGCCTGTAGTTTCCCCTTGCTTTCAGCTGTTGGCTTATAGTATGTTAACTCATAGTTATTGGTGCTTAGTATGTTGGCTCATAGTATGTTCGCATATAGTATGTTGGATCATAGTATGTTGGCTCATAGTATGTTGGCTCATAGTATGTTGGCTCATAGTATATTTGCTAATAGTATGTTCACTCATAGTAAGTTGGCTCATAGTATGTTGGCTCACATTATATTTGCTCATAGTATGTTGGCTCATAGTATGTTGGCTCATAGTATGTTGGCTCATAGTATGTTGGCTCATAGTATGTTATCTCATAGTATGTTGGCTCATAGTATGTTGGCTCATAGTATGTTGGCTCATAGTATGTTGGCTCATAGTATGTTGGCTCATAGTATGTTGGCTCATAGTATGTTGGCTCATAGTATGTTGGTTCATCATATATTGGCTCATAGTATATTCACTCATAGTATGTTCACTCATAGTAAGTTGTCTCATAGTATGTTGGCTCACATTATATTTGCTCATAGTATGTTGGCTCATAGTATGTAGGCTCAAAGTATGTAGGCTCAAAGTATGTTGGCTCATAGTAAATTGGCTCATAGTAAATTGGCTCATAGTATGTTGGCTCGTAGTATGTTGGCGCATAGAATGTTGGGTCATATTCTGTTGGCACTTACTATGTTGGCACCTAGTATTTTGGTGCTTACTATGTTGATACTTAGTATGTTGGGGCTTAGTATGATGGGGCTTAGTATGTTGGCTGATAGTGTGTTGGTTCATAGTATGTTGGCACTCAGTATATTGGTGCATAGTATGTTGGTGCTTAGTTTGTTGGCTCATAGTATTTTTGCTCATAGTATTTTTGCTCACAGTATGTTGGCACATAGTATGTTAACATGTAGTATGTTAGCATATAGTATGTTGGCTCATAGTATGTTTTCTCATAGTATGTTGGTGCTTAAAATGTTGGTGCTTAATATGTTCGCACATAGTATGTTGGTGATTACTATGTTGATACATAGTATGTTGGCTCAAATATGTTGGCTCATAGTCTGTTGGCTTATAGTATGTTGACGGTTAGTATGTTGGCTCACAGTATGTACGCAGGTAGTACATTGGAACTTAGTATGTTGAGGCTTGGTATGTTGGTGTTTAGTATGTTGGCTGATAGTATATTGGCTCATAATATGTTGGCTCATAGTATGTTGGCATTTACTATGTTGGCACCTAGTATTTTGGTACTTACTATATTGATACTTAGTATGTTGGCACATAGTATGTTGGCTCATAGTATGTTGGATCATTGTATGTTGGCTCATTGTATCATGGTGCTTAGTATGTTAGAAGTTAATATGTTGGCTTACAGTATGTTTGCTCATAGAATGTTGGCTCATAGTATGTCAGCTCATAGTATGTTGGCACTTGTTGGCTCATAGTAAGTTGGCACTTAACATAGTAGGTTGGCACTTGATATGTTGGCACACAATATGTTGGCTCTTAGTATGTTGGCACATAGTATGTTGGCTCATAGTATGTTGGCTCAAAGTATGTTGGCCTATAGTATGTTGGCACATAATATATTGGCTCATAATATATTGGCTCATAATATGTTGGCTCACAGTATGTTGGCACATAGTATGTTGGCACTTAGTATGTTGGTGCTATGTATTTTTGGCAATAATTATGTTGGTGCCTAGTATGTTGGTGCTTAGTATGTTGGCTCATAGTATATTGGCTCATAGTATGTTGGTGCTTAGTATGTTGGCTCATAGTACTTTGGCTCATAGTATGTTGGCTCATAGTATTTTGCCTCATAGCATGTTGGCTCATAGTATATTGGCTCATAGGATGTTGCCTCATTGGATGTTGGCTCCTAGTATGTTGGATAATAGTATGTTGGCGCTTAGTATGTTGGCACTTTGTATGTTGGTGCTTAGTATGTTGGCATTAAGTATGTTGGTGCTTAGTATGTTGCCTCATAGTATGTTGCCACATGGTTTGTCAGTTCATAGTATGTTGGCTTATAGTATGTTAACTCATAGTTATTGGTGCTTAGTATGTTCGCATATAGTATGTTGGATCATAGTATGTTGGCTCATAGTATATTTGCTAATAGTATGTACAGTCATAGTAAGTTGGCTCATAGTATGTTGGCTCACATTATATTTGCTCATAGTATGTAGGCTAAGAGTATGTTGGCTCAAAGTATGTAGGCTCAAAGTATGTTGGCTCATAGTATGTTGGCGCATAGAATGTTGGGTCATAGTCTGTTGGCTTATAGTATGTTGGCTTTTAGTATGTTGGCTCACAGTATGTTCCCAGGTAGTACATTGGAACTTAGTATGTTGAGGTTTGGTATGTTGGTATTTAGTATGTTGGTATTATATACTGATAGTATATTGGCTCATAATATGTTGGCTCAGAGTATGTTGGCATTTACTTTGTTGGCACCTAGTATTTTGGTACTTACTATGTTGATACTTAGTATGTTGGCACATAGTATGTTTGCTCATGGAATGTTGGCTCATAGTATGTCGGCTCATAGTATGTTGACACTTGTTGGCTCTTAGTAAGTTGGCACTTAATATAGTAGGTTGGCACTTGATATGTTGGCACACAATATGTTGGCTCTTAGTATGTTGGCACATAGTATGTTGGCACATAGTATGTTGGCTCATAGTATGTTGGCTCAAAGTTTGTTGGCTTATAGTATGTTTGCTCATAGTGTGCTGGATCATAGTATGTTGGCTCATAGTATGTTTGCTCTTAGTATGTTCGCACTCAGTATGCTGGCTCTTAGTATGTTGGAGCTTAATGGGTTGACTCATAGTATGATGGCACATAGTATGTTGGCACTTAGTATATTGGCACTTAGTATGTTGGCTCATAGTATGTTCGCTCATATTATGTTCGCTCATAGTATTTTGGAGCCTAATATGTTGACTCATAGTATGTTGGCTTATAGTATGTTGGCCCATAGTATTTTGGCTCATAGTATGTTGTCTCATTGTATGTTGTCACATAGAATGTTGGCAAATAATATGTTGGCAAAAAGTATGTTGGCACATAGTATGTTCACTCATAGTATGTTGGCTCATAGTATGTTGGCTCATAGTATGTTTTCTCTGACTATGTTGGCTCACATTATGTTGGCTCATAATATGTTTGCTCACACTATTTTGGCTCATAGTATGTTGGCTCATAGTATGTTGGCTCATAGTATGTTGGCTCATAGTATGTTGTCTCATAGTATTTTGTCCTTAGTATGTTGGTGCTTAGTATGTTGACACTTAGTATGTTGGCTCATAGTATGTTGGCTCATAGTATGTTGGCTCATGATATATTGGCATATAGTATGTTAGCACATAATATGTTGGCATATAGTATGTTGGCATACAGTTTGTTGGCACATAGTAAGTTGCCTCGTAGTATTTTTGCTCATAGTATGTTTGCTCATACTATGTTGGCTCATAGTATGTAAGCTCATGGTATGTTAACACATAGTATGATGGCATATAGTATGTTGGCATATATTATGTTACCTCATAGTAAGTTGGCTCGTAGTATGTTGGGTCATAGTATGTTGGCTCATAGTATGATGGCTCATAGTATATTGGCTCATAGTAGGTTGGCTCATAGTATGTTGGCTCATAGTATGTTGACTTATTGTATCTTGGCACTTAGTATGTTGTCACTTAGTATCTTGGAGCTTAGTATGTTGCCACATAATCTGTTGAAATACAGTATGTTGATTCATAGAATGTTGGCACGTAATACATTGGCACACAGTTTTTTGGCTCATAGGATGTTTGCTCACAGAATGTTGGCTAAGAATGTTTGGTCATAGTATGTCGGGTCACATTATGTTTGCTCACAGTATGTTGGCTCATAGTACGTGCGCTCATAGTATTTTGGATCATAGTATGTTGTCTCACATTATGTTTGCTTCTAGTATTTTGGCTCATAGTATGTTGGCTCATAGTATGTTGGCTCATAGTATGTTGGCACTTAGCATGTTGGCTCATAGTATGTTGGCGCTTGATATGTTGGTTCTTAGTATTTTGGAGCTTAATATGTTGACTCATAGTATGTTGGCTGATAGCATGTTCGCTCATAGTTTTTTCGCTCATATTATGTTGGCTCATAGTACTTTGGCACTTGATATGCTGCCTGATAGTACGTTTACATATAGTATGTTGGCACTTAGTATCTTGTACACTTCGTATGTTGGTACTTAGTACGTTGGCTCATAGCATGTTGGCCCATAGTATGTTGGAACATAGGATGTTGGCTCATACAGTGTTGGCAAATAGGATGTAGGCAAATAATATGTTCACTCACAGTATGTTGACCATTAGGAAGTCAGATCATAGTACGTTGGCTCATAGTATGTTGGCACTTAGTATGTCAGCTCTTAGTATGTTGGCTCATAGTATGTTGGCTCATAGTATGTTGGCTCATAGTATGTTGGCTCATAGTTTGTTGGCACATATTATGATTGCTGATAGGATGTTTGTTCATAGTATGTTGGAACATAGAATGTTGGCTCATAATATGTTTGCCCTTAGTATGTTGGCTCAAAGTATGTTGTTGCTTAGTATGTTGACACTTTGTATGTTGTATCATAGTATGTTGGCTCCTAGTATGTTTGCTCATTATATGTTGTCACATAGTACGTTGGCACATAGTATGTTGGCACATAGTATGTTGGCACATAGTATGTTGGCAAATAGTTTGTTGGCTCATAGTATGTTGGCTCATAGTATGTTGGCTCATAGTATGTTGGCTCATAGTAATTTGGCTCATAGTATGTTGCCTCATATTATGTTTGCTCACACTATTTTTGCTCATAGTATATAGGCTCATAGTATGTAGGCTCATAGTATGTTGGCCCATAGTATGTTGGCTCATAGTATGTTGGATCATTGTATGTTGGATCATTGTACGTTGGATCATTGTATGTTGGCTCATAGAATGCTGGCTAATATTATGTTGGATCATTATTTGTTGGCTCATTGCATCATGTTGCTTAGTATGTTTGAGCTTAATATGTTGGCTTATAGTATGTTGGCTCATGGTATGATGGCTCATAGTATGTCGGCGCTTAGTATGTTGACACTTAGTATGTCGGCTCATAGTATGTTGGCTCATGGTATATTGGCAAATAGTATGTTAGCACATAGTATGTTGGCTCATAGTATGTTGGCTCATAGTATGTTGGCTCATAGTATGTTGGCTCATAGTATGTTGGCTCATAGTACGTTGGTGCTTGATATGTTGGTGCTTAGTATGTTGGAGCTTAATATGTTGAATCATAGTATGATAGCTGATAGTATGTTCGCTCATAGTTTTTCCACTCATAGTATGTTGGCTCATGGTACTTTGGCGCTTAATATACTGCCTGATAGTATGTTGGAACATAGTATGTTGGTACTTAGTATGTTGGTACTTAGTAAGTTGCTCATAGCATTTTGGCACATAGTATGTTGGATCATAGGATGTTGGCTCATACGATGTTTGCAAATAGGATGTTGGAAAATAGTATGTTCGCTTATAGTATGTTGTCCAATAGTAAGTCAGATCATAGTACATTGGCTCATAGTATGTTGACTCTTAGTACGTCAGCTCTTAGTATGTTGGCATATGGTATGTTGGCTTATAGTTTGTTTGCATTTAGTATGTTGGTACTTAGTATGATGGCTCATAGTATGTTGGCACATAGTACATTCACTCATAGGATGTTTGCTCATAGTATGTTGGGTCATAGAATGTTGGCTCATAGTACGTTGCCTCGTAGCATGTTGGCTCCTAGTATGTTGGCTCATGGTATGTTGTCACATAGTATGATGGCACATAGTATGTTGGCACATAGTATGTTGGCTCATAATATGTCGGCTCATAGTATGTTGGCTTATAGTATGTTGGCACATAGTATGTTGGCTCATTGTATGTTGGCTAATAGTATGTTGGCTCATATTATGTTACCACTTAGTATGATGGTGCTTAGTAGTTTGGCTCATAGTATGTTGGTGCATAGTATGTTGGCTCATAGTATGTTGGCTCATAGTATGTTGGCTCATGGTATGTTGGCACATAGTATGTTAGCACATAGTATGTTGGCATATAGTATTTTGGGATATAGTATGTTGGCTCATAGTAAGTTGGCTTGTAGTATGTTATCTCATAGTATGTTATCTCATAGTATGTTGACTCATAGTTCGTTGGCTCATAGTATGTTGGCTCATAATATGTTGGCGCTTAGTATGTTGGTGCTTAGTACACTGGCTCATAGTATATTGGCTCCTAGTATGTTGGCGCATAGAATGTTGGCGCTTAGAATGTTGGCGCTTAGGATGTTGGCTCACAGTATTTTGGCTCATAGTATGTTGGCACTTAGTATGTTGGTGCTTAGTATTATGACTCAGAGTATGTTGCCCCATAGTTTGTTGGATCATAGTATGTTGGCTTATAGTATGTTGGCACATTGATATTGTCGCTTAGTATGTTGGCTCATAGTATGTTTGCATATAGTATGTTGGATCATTCTATGTTAGCTCTTATTACGTTGGCACTTAGTATCTTGAAGCTTAGTATGTTGCCTCATAGTCCGCTGACACATAGTCTGTTGGCTCATAGAATGTCAGATCTGTTTGTTAGGTCGTAGTATGTTGGCACTTAGTACTTTGGGTGATAGTATGTTGACTGATAGTATGTTGGCTGATAGTATATTGGCTCATTGTGTATTGGCTCATGGTATGTTAGCACATAGTATGTTGGCATATAGTATGTTGGCATATATTATGTTGGGTCATAGTAAGTTGGCGTGTAGTATGTTGGCTCATAGTATGTTGGCTCATAGTATGTTAGCACAGAGTATGTTGACACACAGTATTTTGGCATATAGTATGTTTTCTCATAGTAATTTGGCTCGTAGTATCTTGGCTCATAATATGTTGGCTCATCGTATATTGGCTCATAGTAGGTTGGCTCTTAGTATATTGGCTCATAGTATGTTATCTCATAGTATGTTGGCTCATAGAATGTTGGCTCATAGTATGTTGGCTCTTAGTAGGTTTTCTCATAGTATGATGGCTCATAATATGTAGGCTAATAGTATGTTATCTCATAGTCTGTTGGCTCATAGTATGTTGGCTCATAGTATGTTGGCTCATTGTATGTTGGCTCATAGTATGTGGGCTCATAGTATGTTGGCTCATAGTATGTTGGCACATAGTATGTGGGCTCATAGTATGTTGGCTCATAGTATGTTGGCACATAGTATGTGGGCTCATTTTATCTTAGCACTTAGTATGTTATTGCTTAGTATCTTGGAACTTAGTATGTTGCCACATAATCTGTAGAAACATAGTATGTTGACTCATAGTATGTCAGATCATAATTTGTTGTGTTTGCTGTTAATATGTTGGCTCATCGTATGTTGGATTATAGTATGTTTGCTCACACTATTTTCGCTCATAGTATGTAGGCTCATAGTTTGTTGGCTCATAGTATGATGGATCATTGTATGTTGGCTCATTGTATGTTGGAGCTTAAAATGTTGGCACTTAGTTTGTTTGCACTTAGTATGTTGGTGCTTACTATGTTGGTGCTTAGTATGTTGACACTTGGTATGTTGGCTCATAGTATGTTGGCTCATGGTATGTTGTCTCATGGTATGTTGGCTCATGGTATGTTGGCTCATAGAATGTTGGCTCATAGGATGTTGGATAATAGTATGTTGCCACTTTGTTTTTTGGCACTTAGTACGTTGGCTCTTAGTATGTTGGCTCATAGTATGTTGGTGCCTAGTATGTTGCCACATAGTGTACTGCCACATAGTTTGTCTAATCATAGTATGTTGGCTTATAGTTCGATGGCTCATAGTTATGTTGGCTCATAGGATGTTGGCTCATAAGCTGTTGGGTCATAGGATGTTGCCTCATAGTATGTTGGCTAATAGTATGTTCGCATATAAAATGTTGGTTCATAGTATGTTGGCAGCTAGTTTGTTGGTACATAATATGTTGGCTCTTATTATGTTGGCACTTAGTATGATGGCACTTAATATCTTGGAAATTATTATGTTACCTCATAACCATTGCCACATAGTATGTTGGCTCATTGTATGTCAGCTCATAGTTTGTTGGGTTATAGTATATTGGCTCTTGGTATGTTGGCTCATAGTATGTTTGCTCATAGTATGTTGGCTCATAGTATGATGGCCCATAATACGTTGGCTCATAGTATGTTCGCTCATAGTATGTTGACCCATAGTATGTTGACCCATAGTATGTTGGCACTTAGGATGTTGGCTCATAGTATGTTGGCGCTTGATATGTTAGCACTTAGTATGTTTGCTCATTGTATGTTGGCTCATAGTATGATGGCTCGTACTATGTTTACTCGTTGTATGTTCGCTCATAGTATGTTCGCTCATAGTATGTTGGCTCATAGTATATTGGTGCTTAATATGTTGGCTCATAGTATGTTGGCTCATAGTATGTTGGCTCATAGTATGTTGGCACATAGTATGTTGGTACTTAGTATGTTGGCACTTAGTATGTTGGCACTTAGTATGTTGGCACTTAGTATGTTGGCACTTATAATGTTGGTACTTAGTATGTTTGCTCATAATATGTTGGCACATAGTATGTTGGCTCATAGTATGTTGGCTTATATTATGTTGGTGCTTAATATGTTGGTGCTTAGTATGTTGCACTTAGTATATTGGCAGAGATTTTGTTGGCTCATAGTATGTTGGTTCACAGTATGTTCACTCACAGTATGTTCGGTCATAGTATGTTGTCTCATATTATATTGGCACATAGTATGTTGGCCCTTGGTATGTTGGTGCTTAGTATGTTGGCTCAAAGTATGTTGGTTCCAAGTATGTTGGCTCATAGTATGTTGGCACTTAGTATGTTGGCACATACTATGTTGATGCTTAGTATGTTGATTCATAGTATGTTGGTGCTTAGTATGTTGGCTCATAGTATGTTACTGCTTAGTATGTTTGCGCTTAGTATGTTGGCACTTAGTATGTTGGCCCATAGTATTTGCGCTGGTAGTATGTTGGCTCTTAGCATGTTGGCTCATAGGATGTTGGCTCATTGGTTGTTGTCTCATAGTATATTAGATAATAGTATGTTGGCACTTAGTATGTTGGCGCTTAGTTTGTTGACACTTAGTATTTTGGCACTTAGTATTTTGGTTCAAGGTATGATGACTCATAGTATGTTGGATCATAGTATGTTCACTCATAGTATGTTGGCTCGTAGTATGTTAGCTCACAGTGTGTTGGCTCATAATATGTTGGCTCATAGAATGTTGGCTCATAGTATGTTGGCTCGTAGTATGTTGGCTCGTAGTATGTTGGCTCGTAGTATGTTCGCTCGTAGTATGTTCGCTCGTAGTATGTTCGCTCATAGTGTGTTGGCTCATAGTATGTTAACTCATTGTATGTTGGCACATACTATGTTGGCTCATAGTATGTTGGCTGTTAGTATGTTTGCACTTCATATATTAACACTTACTATGTTGATGCTTAGTGTATTGATTCATAGTATGTTGGTGCTTATTTTGTTGGGGCTGAGTATGTTGGCATTTGGTATGATGCTGTTGCTATGTTGGCTCATAGTATGTTGGTTCATGGTATGTTGGCTAATAGTATGTTGGCTCATAGTATGTTCACTGATAACATGTTGGAGCATTGTATGTTGGCTCATATTATGTTGGATCATATTATGTTTGCGCATAGTATGTTGGCAGTTAGTATGTTGGCTCAGAGTATGTTGGCAGTTAGTACTTTGCAACTTAGTATGTTGGGGCTTAGTATGTTGGTACTTAGTATGTTGGCTTATAATATATTGGCTCATAGTACGTTTGCACATAGTATTCTGGCTCTTACTATATTGGCACTTAGTATTTTGGTGCTTACTATGTTGATGCTCAGTATGTTGGCTTATAGTATGTTGGGGATTAGTTTGTCAGGGCTTAGTATGTTGGTGCTTAGTATGTTGGCTCATAGTATGTTGGCTCATAGTATGTTGGCACTTAACATGTTGGCTCGTAGTATGTCGGCACTTGATATGTTTGCACTTAGTATGTTGGAGCTTAATAAGTTGTCTCATAGTATGTTCGCTCATAGTATGTTGTCTCATAGTATTTTGGTGCTTAATATGTTGGCTCATAGTGTGTTGGCACATAGTATGTTGGCACATAGTATGTTGGCTCATAGTAAGTTGGCTCGTAGAATGTTTCCACATAGTATGTTGGCTCATAGCATGTTGGCTCATAGTATGTTGGCTCATATTATGTAGGCTCATAGTATGTTATCTCATAGTATCTTGGCTCATAGTATGTTGGCTCATAGTACGTTGGCTCATAGTATGTTGGCTCATTGTATCTTGGCACTTAGAATGTTGGAGCTTAAGGTGTTGGCTCATAGTATTTTGGATCATTGTATGTTGGCTCATAGTTTGTTGGCAAATAGCATCTTTGCTCATAGTGTGTTGGCACTTGATATGTTGGCGCTTAGTATGTTGGCACTTAATATGTTTGGCATTTAGTAAGTTGCTACTTAGTATGTTGGCTCATAGTATGTTGGCACTTAGTATGTTGGCGCTTAGTATGTTGGTCCTTGATATTGTCACGTTGCAATGGAAGCAGGCTTGACTTCGAAGGCAACTAAACACAGCACTTATACTGAGAGCACGTTTATTACGAACTCAATGTACACGCAGCACTGACTGCCTCTCAGGCAGAGTGCTCTGCTATTTATACACAGACAGAATTTACCAGAAATTAGAAGAACAGTTAACATAAGAAACAAGTAGTATTTACAAGTGAACATAAGAAAGATGTAGGACCTTCTGGAATTGTAAATTAGAAAGAAACATAAATTTTCCGGTGGGCGGGATTGAACCAGCGACATTCTGCTCCGCAGTCCGTGACGCTATCCCCTGCGCCATGCCGGCAGTTGGTGTTCGTGGTCTCTCGCGGCACTGCTCCCTCTCCTGGAGAAACAGCGACCCGCTGTTATGATCCCTGTGGAGCCAGCTGCAATGTCCTGGATCTTGACCTTGTCATGGGTCCTCTGTATGACAATTCAAGAGAAACCTTCCCTTATCCGCGATTATCGACGATAGACGTTCCTGTCGTGGATTCATAAGGAACATTACCGTCCTTAAAGTCCTTGAACAAGAAGCCATTGTCGTCTACCTGCTCTTCAGGATCGTAGTAAGGCTTCATGCGCAGGACGTGAACAATGTCTCTTCGTTTTTGACGTTTCGACGACGGCTCATAATCCTCAACTTCGTATGTGACGTCTGACAGGCGGCGTATGACACGATACGGACCAAAGTATCGCTTCAATAACTTTTCTGACAGTCCAACCTTCCGTAACCTTCCAGACCAGATCTCCTGGGCTGTACACAACAGGTCGGTGCTTGTCGTTATACCGCTGACGGTCCTTCTCCTGGGCGTCCAGTGTCCGTATGCGAGCCAGCTGTCTTGCTTCTTCGACCCTGGTGATGAGCTGTTTAACATAGTCATCCTGAGTGTCGTCCGGTTGGAACGGGAACAGTGTATCCATTGTCGTCTCAGCTTCACGGCCATGGAGCAGGAAAAACGGAGTGAAGCCTGTGGTGTCTTGTCTTACGGTATTGTAAGCAAATGTCACGACTGGCAGAATTGTATCCCAATCCTTCTGCTAAACATCGACGTACATCGACAGCATGTCGGCTAACGTTTTGTTAAAACGTTCCGTAAGTCCATTTGCCTGAGGATGGTATGCAGTTGTCAATCTGTGGACAATGTTGCACCGTGCTATTACCTCTGATACTAGTTTTGACTGGAATACTTTTCCACGATCAGATATCATGACACGTGGTGCTCCATGCTACAAAATAATGTCTTCTGCAAGGAATTTTGCGATCTCTGGTGCTTCTGCAGCCGGCACAGGTTTGGTGACAGTGTAGCGTGTGAGGTAGTCAGTGCAGGCTATTATCCAGCCGTTACCGGTTGTCGACTTCGGAAACCTCCCTAAAAGATCGATCCCAACTCGGTGGAATGGAGCTGCTGCCGGAGGAATCGGTACGAGATGTCCTGGAGGTAATTGCGGCACATGCTTCCGTCGCTGGCACTCTTTACAGTGACTCACATAGTGCTTGACAGATCGGTAGAGACCTTTCCAGTAATACCTGTGTCTGATTCTGTCTAGGGTCTTCACGAATCCCAGATGACCGGATATTGGAGCATCATGGAAATATTTGAGAATAGCTGGCTGGAGATGAGCTGGAACAACAAGTAGCAATTTGGGGCCCAGTGGATCGTAGTTGCTCTTATACAATGTTCCGTTTATAAGTTGGAACTCTCTATTGGTCGGTTCTCCTTTTCCAAGGCCTCTATCATTTTTAATAGTGTTGGATCTTCTCTCTGTTCAGCTGTAACGTCATCTAATTCAGTGAGAGCCGAAATTTCATCAATGCTGTTGTGTTCCACTAATGGATTCCTCGAAAGGCAGTCGGCATCCTTGTGTTTGCGCCCGTTCTTGAATACCACTGTGACATCGTACTCTTGGAGTCTTAGTGTCCATCTTTCTAGTCGACCTGATGGATCCTTCAAGAAAGTCATCCAACACAAAGAATGGTGGTCTGTCACGACGGTGAATGGTTTGCCGAATAAATGCGGCCGGAACTTGTTGATAGCCCAGATAACTGCGAGACATTCTTTTTCAGTTGTAGAGTAGTTTATCTTGGACTTTGAGAGTACTCTTGACGCATAGGCTATCGCTTTTTCGGCACCTTCCTGTACTTGTACAAGCACTGCACCAATCCCATAGCCACTGGCGTCTGTGTGAATTTCCGTTTCTGCATTCTCGTCGTACAAGGCTAGCACTGGTGCGGAAGTTAGAGCCTCCTTAAGTGCCCGGAAAGCTCTTTCTTTTGTCTCATCCCAGTAAAATTTGGCGTCTCCCTGCAAAAGTTCTTGTAATGGACGTGCCTTGTTACAAAATCCTTTTATGAAACGTCGGTAGTATGAGCACAGCCCGAGAAAACTTCTCACATCACGAATGTGCTGAGGAGTTGGAAATTCTGTGACTGCCCTTACTTTATCTGGATCAGGACGAACACCATCTCCGTGGACTAGGTGCCCCAGGATTTTTATCTCTTTGGCGACGAAGAGGCACTTCTTTGGATTGAGGTGGAGACCTGCAGCCTGACCACACTTCAACACAGTTGACAGGCGACTCAGATGTTCTTCAAATGTTTTCGAGAAAACGACAATGTCATCTAAATAGCAGAGGCACGTCGTCCACTTAAGGTGTCGAAGCAAGTTGTCCATCATGCGTTCGAATGTGGCTGGAGCATTACATAATCCAAATGGCATTACTTTAAATTCATAGAGGCCGTCAGGTGTAATAAAAGCCGTCTTCTCCCTGTCAGCTTCGTCAACCTCGATTTGCCAGCAACCTGTCTGCATGTCCATAGTTGAGAAGTATGTAGCTCCTTTCAAGCAGTCTAAGGTGTCGTCAATACGCGGCAGTGGGTAGACATCTTTCTTTGTGATTCTGTTCAGCCGCCGATAGTCGACACAGAATCGCCACGTGCCATCCTTCTTCTTTACGAGGACCACCGGAGACGACCAAGGACTCTCCGAAGGTTGAATAATGTCATCTCGCAACATCTTCTCCACTTCCTGCCGAATTATCCGTCTTTCAGCTGGCGACACTCTATACGAACGCTGGCTAATTGGCGGATGACCCCGGTATTGATACGGTGCTTTATCGTGGGCCGTTTCGTCTGACTTTTCCCCCGCTGAGGTGTGAATGCACCCGAAAATTGGCGTAGTATACCTAACACCCGCTGGCGTTGTTCCTTGGTCAGTCCAGGCCCTATCGGCAGTTCCACGTTTCTTTCCTCCAGCGTGTTGTCTGTACTAACAGCAGGGCATGGGTCTTCATTGATGACATTGAGCTCACCGTCCTGGATTGGTTCAGCTGTCCCGATACACATTCCCTTGGGGATAAGTTGTGACTGCTCGTGACAATTTGTGATCCAAATCTCTCCTTGACCACCGGTAATACTTATGATAGCCGCTGGTATGTACATTTCTTTTGTGAGCCTCATAAACTTTTTACTATCAACAAGGACTTCACAGTTTAACCAGTCATCTGTGTTTGTGACTGCAACTCTTCTCATTGTCAATGGCGGTATCGTCACATTGTCAACGACGAATAGATTCCCAGAAAATTCTGTATTACGTGTATCCGGCGGAACAACTTCTTCAATTTGCAGCTCAGATCTTCCACAGTCAATGATAGCTTGGGATGCCTGAAGGAAGTCCCATCCGAGGATGACATTGTGACTACATTCTCTTAACACGACAAATTCAAACGGCTGCGTCCTGTTGTTGATGGTTATTCTTGCGGCACAAGTTCCTGCTGGATGGACGTACTTTCCATTCGCGACCTTCAGCACAGTTGCTCCCGTATCACAGAACATTGTCTTCTTTAGTGTGCGGCGGTAATTATCCGATAATACAGAAAAAGAGGCTCCTGAATCAACAAGTGCCCGGACAGGTTGGCCGTCGATTATGACGTCGATGAGATTTCCCGACATCTTGGCGACTGTCGTCCATGGAGGATTTTCATCTGCGGCGGCCTCACCTCTGTAGATGGTCGCCTCGCTTAGTTTTTCTGGGCGTGGCGGCTAGGGGAGCGGTTGGTACCTCTGTATGGCGACGATGAACGGCTGCGGCGCGTCGGGGAGCGACCTGGTCTAGGGTACGGCGATGGGCTTCTTCCCATAGGTCGACTGAACTCATCAGCAGGTGACTGCCTTGGATAGAACTGCTCCGACGGCTGACGTCTTGCGGCAAAATAATCATCGAATACTCGCCTCCTCTCTCTGCAGTAGCGTACGACATGTCCAGGGCGTCCACAGTGGAAACACAGTGGTGTGTTGTCTTCTGTCCTCCAGACGTCTGTTCTTCTGCGGGGCGTCATAGTTACCGGGGGAGTTGGCTGTGGTCACGTCGGTCGGTTCATGGGCTGCCGTTTGGCGGCTGCAGCGTAAGTCATAGCAGGGCGACGCCATTCTTCACGTCGGGTGCGATTGACGGGGCAGACAGGAGCCAATGTTTGAAATACCTCGTCCTCAGCGGCGTCGGCTACCTCGCGACTTACAGGGCTCACATCCATGGCCATAATCTGATGCTCGCTCGGTCTAATAGTCCCGGCTGTCATGCATTGTTGTAATTCTTCTCTCACGATTTGTTGTATGAGAGAAGCCAAATCCTGCTGGTCTTCCACAACGGCCATAGGGACTACAGTTGGGAGTCTGTCATACTTCTTGCGTCCAACCCTCCTTTGTTGCATCTCTTCAATACGCTGGCACCACTTGATGAACTCTTCTGTCGTAGCGACGTCTTTTATCAGAAGAGCTTGGTACATGTCTTCTGCAATTCCCTTCATCAGGTGCGTTATTTTGTCCGCCTCAGTCATGCTCGGATTCACTTTGTTACACAGGGCCAAAACATTCTGTATGTACGATTGTGTCGGCTCACCATGTCGTTGGGCCTGGTTCTTCAGTTGTTCTTCCGCCGAGCGGATTGGACGCTGGCGGTCTCCAAACGTCTTCTTCAGTTCCTCCTGGAACGTCTCCCAGTCATTCAACTTGTCTTCGTTGTTCTCGAACCATTGCTGGGCTGTTCCATCCAGATAGAAGTAAACGTTGGTCAAGCACATCGTATGATCCCACCTGTTGTACTTGGCGACTCGGTCGAACCCTTTTAGCCATTTGTTTGGGTCCTGTCCAGCGTCTCCAGAGAACACCGACGGGTGCCTGATGTGTAGCTGGCTTACTGCTGGTTTCGTTTCCATAGTTCGTCTGATGATACGGACTCTTGGAAGGACGTACTCGGTGTATCCCTTGTATTCCGGTTCCAGCCCATGTAAGCGACGGCTTTTACGTTCCCTAATCGGAGCCACGGTGATGCAGTTGTTGCACAGTGTACCCGGCGCCTCCACCAAACAATGTCGCGTTGCAATGGAAGCTGGCTTGACTTCGAAGGCACCTAAACACATCACTTATACTGAAAGCACGATTATTACGAACTCAACATACACGCAGCACTGACTGCCTCTCAGGCAGAGTGCTCTGCTATTTATACACAGACAGAATTTACCAGAAATTAAAAGAACAGTTAACATAAGAAACAAGTAGAATTTACAAGTGAACATAAGAAAGATGTAGAACCTTCTGGAATTGTAAATTGTTGGCTCATAGTTTGTTGGCTCATAGAATGTTGGCACTTAGTAAGTTGGCGCGTAGTATGTTGGTGCTTAGTACGTTGGCTCATAGTATTTTCGCTCATATTATTTTTGCTCATAGTATGTTGGCACATAGTATGTTGCCACATAGTTTGTCAGATCATAGTATGTTGGCTTATAGTATGTTGGCTCATAGTTATTGGCACTTAGTATGTTGGCTCATAGTATGTTCGCAAATAGTATGTTGGATCATAGTATGTTGGCTCATAGTATGTTGGCTCTTATTATGTTGCCGCTTAGTATCTTGGAACTTAGTATGTTGCCTCATAGTCCGCTGCCACATAGTATTTTGGCTCATAGAATGTCAGCTCATAGTTTGTTGGGTCATAGTATGTTTGTGCTTAGTATGTTGGCTCATAGTATATTGGCTCATAGTATGTTGCCTCATGGTATGTGGGCACATAGTATGTTGGCACATAGTATGTTGGCACATAATATGTTGTCACATAGCATGTTGGCTCATAGTAAGTAGGCTTGTAGTATGTTAGTTCATAGTTGGTTTGCTCATACTATGTTGGGTCATAGTGTGTTGGCTCATAGTATGTTAGCTCATAGTATGTTGGCACATAGTATGTTGGCTCACAGGATGTTGGCTCATAGTATGTTGGCTCATAGCATGTTGGCTCGGTATGTTTCCCTTAGTATGTTGGTGCTTAGTATGTTGGCACTTAGTATGTTGGAGCTTAATATGTTGATTCATAGTATGATGGCTCACAGTATGTTGGTGCTTAGTATGTTGACAGTTAGTATGTTGACTAATTGTATGTTGGCACTTAGTATGTTGCACCTTAGTATGTTGGCGCCTTTATTTTCGCGCTTATTATGTTGGTGCCTAATATGTTCCTGCTTAGTATGTTGGTGCTTAGAATGTTGGTGCTTAGTATGATGCCTCATAGTATGTTGCCACATAGTTTGTCTGATCATAGTATGTTGGCTTGTAGTATGTTGGCTCACAGTTATTGGCGCCTAGTTTGTTGGCTCATAGTATGTTCACATATAGTATGTTGGATCATAGTCTGTTAGCTCATAGTATGTTGGCTCTTAGTTTGTTGGCTCATAGTATGTTAGCTCATAGTATGTTCGCTCATAGTATGTTGGCTCATGGTATGTTGGCTCATGGTATGTTGGCTCACATTATGTTTGCTCGTAGTATATTGGCACTTAGTATGTTAGTGCTTAACATGTTGGCTCAATGTGTGTTGGCTCATAGTATCTTGGCACATAGTATATTGGTGCTTAGTATGTTGGTGCTTAGTATGTTGGCTCATAGTATGTTGGTTCATAGTATTTTTGCTCATAGTATGTTGGCATATAGTATGTTGGCTCATAGTATGTTGGCTTTTAGTATGTTGGCAGTCAGTATGTTGGCTCACAGTATGTTTCCTGTTAGTACATTGGAACTTAGTATGTTGAGATTTCGTAAGTTGGTACTTAGTATGTTGGCTCATAGTATACTGGGTCATAGTATGTTGGATCATATTATGTTGGCACTTACTGTGTTGGCACTATGTATGTTGGTGCTTACTATGTTGAAGCTTAGTATGTTGGCTCATACTATGTTGCCTCATAGAATGTTGGCTCATAGTATGTTGGCTCATGGTATGTTGTCACATAGAATGTCGGCACATAGTATGATGGCACATAGTATGTTGGCTCATAGTATGTTGGCTCATAGTATGTTGGCTCATAGTATGTTGGCTCACACTATTTTGGCTCATAGTATGTAAGCTCATATTATGTTGGCTCATAGTATGTAGGCACTTAAAATGTTGGCTCGTAGTATGTTGGCATTTGATATGTTTGCACTTAGTATGTTGGAACTTAATAAGTTCACTCATAATATGTCGGCTCATAGTATGTTCGCTTATAGTATGTTGGCTCATATTATTTTGGGGCTTAATATGTTGGCTCATAGTGTGTTGGCTCATTGTACGTTGGCACATAGTACGTTGGCACATAGTATGTTGGCACTTTTTATTATGGCAGTTAGTATGTTGGCTGATACTATGTTGGCTCATAGTATGTTAACTCATAGTATGTTGGCTCTTGTCACTTAGGATGTTGGCGCTTAGTATCTTGGAACCTTGTATGTTGCATCATAGTCCATTGCCACATCGAATGTTGGCTCATAGAATGTCAGATCTCAGTTTGTTGGGTCATAGTATATTGGCTCGTTGTATGTTGGCTCATAGTATGTTGGCTCTTGGTATGTTTGCACATATTATGTTGGCTCATAGTATGTTTGCTCATACTATGTTGGATCATAGTATGTAGCCTCATAGTACGTTGGCTCATGGTATGTTGGCACATACTATGTTAGAACATAGTATGTTGGCATATAGTACGTTGGCATATAGTATGTTGGCACATAGTAAGTTGGCTCTTAGTATGTTGGTTCGTAGTATGTTTGCTCATACTATGCTGGCTCATAGTATGTAGGATTATATTATGTTAGCTCATGGTATGTTAGCACATAGTATATTGGCATATAGTATGTTGGCATATCATATGTTGGCTCATAGTAAGTTGGCTCATAGTACGTTGGCTCGAAGTATGTTGGCTCACAGTATGTTGGCTCATAGTATGTTGGCGCATTGTTTCTTGGCACTTAGAATGTTGGAGCTTAAGAAGTTGGCTCATAGTGTGTTGGCTCGTAGTATGTAGGTTCATAGTATGTTGACTCATAGTGTGTCAGATCATGATTTGTTGGGTCGTAGTATGTTCGCTCTTTGTATGTTTGCTCATATTATGTTTGCTTATAGTATGTTTGCTCATAGTATGTTTGCTCATAGTATGTTGGCTTATAGTATGTTGGCTCATGGTATGTTGGCACATAATATGTTGGCACATAATATGTTGGCACACAGTATGTTGGCCCATAGTTTGTTGGCACATAGTTTGTAGGCACATAGTATGTTGGCTCATGGTATGTTGGGTCATAGTATGTTGGCTCATAGTATACTGCCACATTGTTTGTCATATCATAGTATGATGGCTTATAGTTGGCACTAGTATGTTCTCTCATAGTATTTCTACTGATAGTATGTTGGCTAATAGTATGTTGGCTCATAACATGTTGGCACTTAGTATGTTGGCACTTGTATGTTGGCGCTTACTATGTTTATGCTTAGTATGTTGGCTCATAGTTGTTGGTGCTTAATATATTGGCGCTTAGTATGTTGGTGCTTAGTATGTTGGTGCTTAGTATGTTGGCTCATAGTGTGGTGTCTCATAGAATGTTGGCTCATAGTATGTTAGCTTATTGTTTCTTGGTCCTTTTAATTTTGGAGCTTAATAGGTTGACTCATAGTATGATGGCTCATAGAATGTTGGTGCTTAGTATGTTGACACTTAGTTTTTTGGCTCATAGTACATTTGCACGTAGTATGTTGGCGCTTGTTTTGGCTCATACGATGTTGGTTCATAGTATGTTTGTTCATATTATGTTGGCTCATTGTATGTTGGCTCATAGTTTCTTCGCTCATAGTTTGTTGGCTCATAGTATGTCGAGCTTAGTATGTTTTCACTCAGTACGTTGGTGCTTAGTATGTTGGCGCTTGGTATGTTGACGATTTGTATGTTGCAACTTAGTATATTTGCACTTACTATGTTGGTGCTTAATATTCTGGCTCATAGTCTGTTGGCACACAGTCTGTTGGTCATAGTGTTTTGGCTCATAGTATGTTGGCTCCTAATGTGATGGCACTTAGTATGTTGGCACATAGTATGTTGGGGCTTAGTATGTTGTCGTTTAGTATGTTGCTGTTACTATATGGGCTCATAGTATGATGGCTCACAGTATGTTGTCTCAAATTATGTTGGCTTATAGTATTTTGGCTCATAGTATGTTCGCACATAGTATATTGGCCCATAGTATGTTGGCGCTTAGCATGTTGGTTCAAAGTATGTTGGCTCAAAGTATGTTGGCTCATAGTATGTTTGCACATAGTATGTTGGCACATAGTAAGCTGGCAAATAGTATTTTGCACATAGTATCCTGGTGCTTGGTATGTTGGTGCTTACTATGTTGGATCATAGTATGTTAGCTCATAGTATGTTGGCTCATAGTATGTTGGCTCATAGTATGTTGGCTCATAGTATGATGGCTCATAGTATGTCGGCTGACAGTATGTTGGCTTATAGTATTTTGGCTCATAGTATGTTGGTGCTTATTATGCTGGTGCTTTGATTTTGGCTCATACTATGTTGGTTCATAGTATGTTTGCTCATATTATGTTGGCCCCTTGTATGTTGGCTCATAGTATGTTGGTTCATAGATTGTTAGCTCATTGTATATTGGTGCTTAATATGTCTGCACTGAGTATGTTGGTGCTTAGTATGTTGTCAGTTAGTATGTTGGCGATTAGTATTTTCGCGATTAGTATTTTGGCTCATAGTATGTTGGCTCATAGTATATAGCCTCACACTATGTTGGGACATAATATGTTGATTCATAGAATGTTGGCTCATAGTATGTTGGTGCTTGCTATGTTGGTACTTAGTATGTTGGCTCATATTATGTTGAGTCATGATATGTTGGCTCATAGTATGTGGTTCGTAGTATGTTGGCTCATAGTATGTTGGCTCATAGTATGCTGGCTCATAGTATGCTGGCTCATATTATGTTGGCTCATATTATGTTTGCTCATAGTGTGTTGCCAGTTAGTATGTTGGCTCACAGTATGTTGGCAGTTAGGACATTGAAACCTAGTATGTTGGGGCTTAGTTTGTTGGTACTTAGTATGTAGGCTCATAATATATTGGCTCATAGTACGTTAGCTCATAGTATGTTGGATCTTAGTATGTTGTCACTTACTATATTGGTACTTAGTATTTTGGTGCATACTATGTTGATGCTTAGTATGTTGGCTCATAGTGTGTTGGGGCTTAGTATGTTGGATGTAACTATGTTGGTGCTTAGTATGTTGGCTCATAGTTTGTTGGCTCATAGTATGTTGGCTCATGGTATGTTGGCACATAGTATGTTATCACATAGGATGTTGGCACATACTATGTTGGCTCATAGTATGTTGGCTCATAATATTTCGGCTCATTGTATGTTGGCACTTAGCATGTTGGCACGTAGTATATTGGCACTTGATATGTTGGCACTTAGTATGTTGGAGCTTAATATGTTAGCTTATAGTATGTTGGCTCATAGTATGTTGGTTCATATTATGTTCGTTCATAGTATGTCCGGTCATAGTATGTTGGCTCATAGTGTTTGGCTCATAGTATATTGGCTCATAATATGTTGGCACTTAGTATGTAGGTGCTAAGTATGTTGGGGCTTAGTATGTTTTCGTTTAGTATGTTGCTGTTACTATGTAGGCTCTTAGTATGCTGTCCCATATTATTTTGGCCCATAGTATTTTGTTTCACAGTATGATGACACATAGTATGTTGGCACATAGTATTTTGGCGATTAGTATGTTGGCTCACAGTATGTTACCTAATAGTATGTTGGCTCATAGTATGTTGGCTCACAGTATATTATCTCATAGTATGTTGGCTCATATTATGTTGGCCGATAGTATGTTGGCAGTTAGTATGTTGGCTCAGAGTTGGTGGTTAGTACATTGGATCTTGGTATGTTGGGGCTTAGTATGTTGGTGCTTAGTATGTTGGCTCATATTATGTTGGCTCATAGTATGGCTGCACATATTATGTTGGCTCATACTATGTTGACACTTAGTACGTTGGCACTTAGTATGTTGGTACTAAGTATGTTGGTGCTTAGTATGTCGACTCATAGTATGTTGGGTCTAGTATGTTGGCTCATAGCATGTTGGCTCATAGTATGTTGGTGCATAGTATGTTGGCTCACAGTATGTTTGCTCATAGCATGTTGGCTCATAGTATGTTGGCACATAGATTGTTGTCAATTACTTTGTTGATGCTTAGTACATTGGCTCATAGTATGTTAGTGCTTAGTATGTTAGCGCTTAGTATGTTGGTGCTTACTATGTTGGCGCTTAGTATGTTTGTGATTAGTATGTTTGTGATTAGTATGTTGGCATATAGTATGTTGGCACATAGTATGTTGGCACATAGTATTTTGGCTCATAGTATGTTGGTGCTTAATATGTTTGCACTTTGTATGTTGGCTCTTAGTATGTTGGCACTTAGTATGTTGGCTCATTGTATGTAGGCTCATAGATGTAGGCTCATAGTATGTAGGCTCATAGTATGTTGGCTCATGGTATGTTGGCATATAGTATGTTAGCTCACAGTATGTTTGCTCATAGCATGATGGCTCATAGTATGTTGGCACTTAGTATGTTGGCACATAGATTGTTGGCTCTTACTTTGTTGATGCTTAGTTCATTAGCTCATAGTATGTTGGTGCTTAGTATGTTGGTGCTTAGTATGTTGGTGCTTAGTATTTTGGTGCTTAGTATGTTGGCGCTTAGTATGTTGGTGCTTAGTATTTTGGTGCTTAGAATGTTGGCGCTTAGTATGTTGGTGCTTAGTATGTAGGCGCTTAGTATGTTGGTGCTTAGTACGCTGGCTCATAGAATGTTTGCATATAGTTCGTTGGATCATAGTATGTTGGCACATAGTATGTTAGCTCTTATTATTTTGGCACTTAATATGTTGGCACACAGTATGTTCGCATGTAGTATGTTGGATCATATTATTTTGGCCCATAGTATGTTGGCACATAGTATGTTGGCTCTTATTATGTTGGAACTTAGTATGTTGGCACTTAATATCTTGGAGCTTAGTATGTTGTCTCATAGTCCGTTGCCACATAGTAAGTTGGATCATTGTATGTCAGATCATAGTTTTTTGGTCATAGTATGTTGGCTTTTAGTATGTTGGCGCTTGGTATGTTGGTGCTTACTATGTTGACACTTAGTATGTTGGTCCTTAGTATGTTGGTGCTTAGTACGTTGGTGCTTAGTATGTTGGCTCATAGTGAGTTGGCATTTAGTATGTTCGCACATAATATGTTTGCTCATAGTATATTGGCGCTTAATATGTTGGCTCATAGTATGTTGGCTCATAGTATGTTGGCTCATGGTATGTTGGCTCATAGTATGTTGGCTCATAGTATTTTTGCTCACAGTATGTTCACTCATAGTATGTTGGCTCATAGTATGTTCGCTTATATTATGTTGGCTCATAGTATGGTGGCAGTATGTTGGCTCACAGTATGTGAGCGGGAAAACACAAACAATACCTTCACTACGCGATAGCAGTGGTAATACTACTGACGACAGTACTGCTAAGGCAGAATTACTCAACACAGCGGTCCGAAATTCTTTCACCAAAGAAGACGAAGTGAACACTCCAGTATTCAATCCAAGAACAGCTGCCAGCATGCGAAACTTAGAAGTAGATGTTCCTGGAGTAGTAAAACAACTTAAGTCACTAAACAGAAATAAATCTTCCATGCCAGATTGTATAGCAACTAGATTCCTCTCAGAGTATGCTGATGCAGTAGCTCCGTACTTAGCTATCATTTACAACCGATCACTCAGCGAAAGATCCGTACCCAAAGAGTGGAAAGTTGCCCAAGTTACTCCATTATTCAAGAAAGGCAATAGGAGTGATCCCCAAAATTACAGGCCTATCTCATTGACGTCGATTTGCAGTAGGATTTTGGAACACATATTTTGTTCGAATATTATGTACTACCTCGAAGAGAACGACCTATTAACCAATAGTCAGCAGGAATTCAGAAAGTATCGCTCTTGCGAAACACAGCTTGCCCTTTATTCACATGAAGTGTTAAGTGCCATCGACAAGGGATCTCAAATCGATTCCATATTTCTGGATTTCCGGAAGGCTTTTGATACTGTACCCCACAAGCGGCTTCTAATGAAATTGCGTGCTTATGGAATATCTCCCCAATTGTACGATTGGATTCACGATTTCCTATCAGAAAGAACACAGTTCGTTGTAATTGACGGTAAGTCATCGAGTAAAGCAGAAGTGATATCTGGCGTTCCACAGGGAAGCGTTATAGGTCCCCTACTCTTCCTCGTGTTTATAAACGATTGAGGAGATAATCTGAATAGCTCCCTTAGACTGTTCGCGGATGATGCTGTCGTTTATCGGTTAGTGAAGTCAACAGAGGATCAAAAGCAACTGCAAAGCGATTTAGACAAAATTTCTACTTGGTGCGAAAATTGGCAATTGACACTAAATAAAGAAAAGTGTGAAGTAATACACATGACCACTAAAAGAAATCCGCTGAACTTCAATTACGCGATAAATCAGTCAAACCTTAAGGTCGTAAATTCTACCAAATACCTAGGAGTTACGAACAACTTTGACTGGAGAGAACACATTGAAAATATTGTGGGGAAAGGGAACCAAAGGTTACGTTTCATTGGCAGAACGCTTAGAAGATGCACCAGCTCCACCAAAGAGACTGCCGACATCACACTTGTGCGTCCTATCTTGGAGTACTGTTGCCCCTTGTGGGACCCTCACCAGGTGGGACTGACGGAAGATATTGAGAAGGTTCATAGCAGGGCAGCTCGTTTTGTTTTATCACGTTATGGGGGGGAAAGCGTCACGGAAATGTTGCACGAATTGGGGTGGAAATCATTAAAAGAAAGACGTTATTCATTGCGGCGTGATCTGATTGCGAAGTTTCAATCACCGACTTTTAGTTCTAAATGTGAAAATATTTTGCTAGCACCCACCTACATAGGGAGACATGACCATCCCAATAAAATAAGAGAAATCAGATCGAAAACGGAATGATTTAGGTGTTCTTTCTTCCCGCGCGCTATTAGAGAATGGAATGGTAGACAAAAGTTATGAAAGTGGTTAATGAACCCTCTGCCAGGCACTTAAATGTGATTTGCAGAGTATCTATGTAGATGTAGATGTAGATAAGTTGGCAGTTAGTACATTGCAACTTGGTATTTTGGGGCGTAGTATGTTGGTACTTAGTATGTTGACTCATAGTATATTGGCTCATAGTACATAGGCTCATAGTATGTTGGCTCGTAGTATGTTGGCTCGTAGTATGTTGGCTCATGGTATGTTGGCACATAGTATGTTGGCACATAGTATGTTGGATCATAGTATGTTGGTTCATCATATGTTGGCTCATCATATGTTGGCTCATAGTATGTTGGTTCATAGTATGTTGGCACTTGGCATGTTGGCTCATAGTGAGTTGGCACTTAGTATGTTCGCTCATAGTATGTTCGCTCATAGTATATTGGCGCTTAATATGTTGGCTTATAGTATGTTGGCACATAGTATGTTGGCACACAGTATATTGGCTCTTAGTATGTTTGCACTTACTATATTGGCACTTAGTATGTTGGTGCTTACTATGTTGATGCTTAGTATGTTGGCTTATAGTGTGTTGATGCTTAGTATGTCAGGGCTTAGTATTTTGGTGTTTAGTATTATGGTTCTTAGTATGTTGGTGCTTAGTATGTTGGCTCATAGTATGTTGGCTCATAGTATGGCTGCACATTTTATGTTGGCTCATAGTATGTTGGCGCTTAGTACGTTGGCGTTTAGTTTGTTGGTGCTTAGTTTGTTGGTGCTTAGTATGTTGGTGCTTAGTATGTTGACTCATAGTATGTTAACTCATAGAATGTTGGCTCATAGTGTGTTGTCTCATAGTATGTTGGCTCATAGTATGTTTGCTCATAGTATGTCAGTGCTTACTATGTTGGCGCTTAGTATGTTGGCGCTTAGTTTATTGGTGCTTAGTATGTGGCCTCGTAGTATGTTGGCTCATAGTATTTTGGTGCAGAGTATGTTGGTGCTTATTTTGTTGGTAGATAGTATGTTGGATCATAGTATGTTGGCTCATGGTATGTTGGCACATAGTATGTTGGCTCATAGTATGTTTGCTCATAGCATTTTGGCTCATAGTATGTTGGCACTTGGTATGTTGGCACATAGATTGTTGGCACTTACTTTGTTGATGCTTAGTACATTGGCTCATAGTATGTTAGTGCTTAGTATGTTGGCGCTTAGTATGTTGGTGCTTAGTATGTTGACTCATATTATGTTGGCTTATAGTATGTTGGCTCATAGTATGTTGGCTCATAGTATGTTGTCACATAGTATGTTGGCACACTGTATGTTGGCACACAGTATGTTGGCACATAGTATTTTGGCTCATAGTATGTTGGTGCTTAATATGTTGGCGCTTAGTATGTTGGCGCTTAGTATGTTGGCGTTTAGTATGTTGGCTCATAGTATGTTGGCTCATAGAATGTTGGCTCATAGGATGTTGGCTCCTAGTATATTGGACAATAGTATGTTGGCACTTAGGATGTTGGTGCGTAGTATGTTGGTGCTTAGTATGTTGGCACTTAGAATGTTGGCACTTAGTATGTTGCCTCATACTATACTGTCACATAGTTTGTCATATCATAGTATGTTGGCTTATAGTATGTTGGCAAATAGTTATGGGCACTTTGTTGGCTCATTGTATGTTCGCATATAGTATGTTGGATCATAGTATGTTGGCACATAGTATGTTGGCTGTTTTTATGTTCTCACTTAGTATGTTGGCACTTAGTTTTGTGTCCCAGCTCGTCGCCAGTTTTGTGTCTCGTTTCCGTCAGAGGTGTTGGTGGCCGAGTGGAATGAGACCGATACAGGAATAAAGATAGCACGCTGGTGCAGGTATGGAGGGGAGCAGCCAGAAACTAGAAACACTAGAGTAAATTAGAACGAGATATATATTGCTCAGAATTTATACAATACTTAACTTTTACATAGCTCAGTACTACAGAATGACGATACACAGTTGAGCTAGAGGCCTGCCTAGTGCCTATTCGATAGCCAAGTCTTCACCGGTGCCTATCTGATTCCGAAGGTCTTAACCGGTTCCTATCTCAGTCCCAAGTGAACGATGTCTTTCAGTGGTGGGCACGAGCGGAGTTGTAGCAGAGGGCGCTCGTGGCTGTCGTGGCAAGAACGCCGCGCCGTGCGTGCATGGCGGCGCGCGGCGAAAGTAGGTGGCGCGCACTTTGTACTTGTGCGACACCACACCCCTCCCCCCCAAACCGCCGCGCCGTCGTGGCGTAGGGCTGAGGGCCACGGCGACGGCACTGGGAGGAGGGCCTGGGCGGGGGCGTTACTGGTGGGACCGGCGTCGTAGCAGAGGCTGGGATCGAGACGCCGTCCTCGCCCCGGCATCCGCCTTGCGATCCTGCAGGAAACCCACCGAAACCTGGGGAAGGGCGCACAACCCCGCTCAGCGGGAGCAGGTCATCTTCTTCTGAGGTGCGTGGCCCAGGCAGCGGGGGCACGCACGGTCCCTGAGTTCCTCTCGGTGACGCTGTCATCTGCGGCGGCGACAGCGGCGGCGACGACTGCGTCGGAGGTGCGTCGACGTCCATAGGGATCTCGTACTCCGGGGACGAACGATGTGGCTGTGCTCCCTAGCGATGAACTGGGTCTGGAATCAAGAAACCGGAGACAGGATCGCGCGGCCTGTGCAAGCGCAATTGGTTTGCGTGGCGCCGCAGCTCCGACCCTGTGGAAGAACGTACAACATACATATTGAGACCGAGCACGCGCTGAATGATGCCTGGCAACCATGTCTTCTTGTTGCCAGCAAACACCCTGTAAAGCACCGGCGTGGAAACCTGAAAACGCGTAGCGCCATACGAACCGACTCGGTGCGTCGGAGGCTGCAGCAGGCGAAGGAGAGTGCGGTGACGGCGGCCTTGTAGCAGCTCGGCAGGAGACGGGCCGTCACGTGGCATGCACCGATACGTAGA
Organism: Locusta migratoria; assembly: GCA_026315105.1. NCBI lineage: Eukaryota > Metazoa > Arthropoda > Insecta > Orthoptera > Acrididae > Locusta > Locusta migratoria. Next base: position 699,540,743 of record CM048745.1, on the reverse strand, counting down.
CAGGAAAATTTGAAGAGGTTGATGCCTGGAGTGCTGACCTCTCATCTTTTCCATGTGAGACTTGAATGTTCGAACGAAACGTTCTGCTTCACCATTGGACTGAGGGTGAAAAGGTGCGGTGGTAATATGCTGAATGCCATTCACACGACAAAACTGTTGAAATTCCGCACTAACATACTGAGGTCCATTGTCACTGACGATAGTTTCAGGCAAACCTTCGATGCAAACAATGATGTTAAGGCACTGATTGTACTACACGCCGTCGTTGAGTTCATGGCAATCACAAAAGGAAACTTGCTGAAAGCGTCTACAACAATTAACCAGCGCGTATTCCAGAAAGGTCCGGCAAAGTCAATATGTAAACGTTGCCATGGTCCCTTGGGGCGTGGCCAGTCTGAGAAACGTTGCGGAGGAGCGGCCTGATACTCCGCACAAACAGTACACTGTGACGTCATGCTCTCTATCTGAGCGTCCATACCAACCCAGGTACAATGACGTCTGGCCAGTTGCTTTGTCCTAACAATACCCCAATGTCCTTGATGCAGGAGGTGTAACACTTCACGTTGCAGGGAACGAGGCACAATCACTCTCGTTTTGTCGTTGTCGGTAAGCAACAACAGTACACCCTGACTCAAAGATAATGCATGATGTTGTGCAAATTAACGTCGAACCAGAGGCAGATCAATGTCTTTGGCTCTGGCAGGCCACCCAGAGCGAACAAAACGTGCTACCAAACTGAGGTCTGCATCCGCAGCTGTTTCCTTTGCAACCCGACGAGAATTCAAAGGGAAATCTGCGACAGCGGAAGCATCTCTGGAGTCTGTCTGACAACATGCCATTTCCGAAGAATCAAATGACACATCCTGGCCAACCGGAAGTCGGGAAAGTGTGTCCGCGTTGGCGTGTTGAGTGGTAGGTCGGTACAAAATCTCATACTGATAATTAGACAGTATCAAGGACCATCTCTGAAGCTTTTGTGCCGTTCGTGGCGGAATTGGCTTTGTGGGTGAGAACAACGACGTGAGAGGCTTGTGGTCAGTCAACAAATAGAATTTTCTGCCATACAGATAATGATGAAACTTTGTGACGCCGTAAATTATTGCTAAGGCCTCCTTTTCTATCTGACTGTAATTCTGTTGCGTCGGCGTCAGTAGCTTGGATGCAAAGGCAATAGGACAATCGTGAGAACCAATACGATGTGAGATTACTGCGCCCAGACCGTACGACGAGGCATCAACTGCTAGCACTACAGGCTTCTACGGGTCAAAGGGAATCAAACATGCATCCTGAGTAGTGCAGACTTTGTCAAAGGCAACCTGGCAATCTTTAGAGCACACAAAAGGAACATTTTTCCTACGTAAGTGATGCAGTGGAGCTGCAATCTGAGAGGCATTGGGAATAAATCTGAAATAATAGTTAAGCTTTCCCATTACTGCTTGCAATTCATGCACATCCTTAGGAGGAGGCAAGCCTTTGATTGCTCTAAGATGTGACTGTAAAGGATGGATTCCTTGGGCATTAATCACATGGCCTAGATACTCTATTTCAGTTTGAAAAAACGAACACTTTGCTTTATTACTACGTAGACCTGCTGCAGTCAAAACTTTGAAAAGGCACTCCAGGGTTGCTAAATGTTCTTCAACTGTACGTCCGGATACCACAATATCATCTAAATAGTTCGAGCAACACGGTACAGAAACTGTCAGCTGTTCCAAAAAACGCTGAAAAATAGCGGGGGCGGAAGAACTGCCAAAGGGTAGGCGTTGAAATTGAAAAAGGCCCATGTGAGTATTAATGTCGAAAATTTTTTTTGACTCGTCATCAAGCGGAATTTGCAAGTATGCCTCTGCTAAATCAATCTTAGAAAAGAAGCGAGACTGTCCTAGTCTGTCCGTCAGTTCCTCAGGTCTGGGCAAAGGGTATGTGTCTACAATTGTTTGACTGTTCACTGTTGATTTGAAGTCCGCACAGAGACGAAGTTTTCCCGACGGCTTGGGTTTAATTACTAAAGGCGAGGCCCACTGACTCGCAGCAACAGGAGAAATCACCCCACTATCTTGCTAACGTTTAAGTTCTTTTCGGCAACTGTATCACGCATTGCGATAGGCACTGGTCTAGCTTTACGAAATTTTGGAACTGCAGGTTCTTTTAAAGTTACATGTGCCACGAAGTCTTTTGCACAACCTAGTTCCGGCGAAAACAAGTCACTATATTTTTCACCCAATGCGTTGATTTTGTCCTGAGGCACTACTGACGAAATCTGAAGCACATCCCTTTGAATGGATAAACCAAACAAGTCAAAAGCATCTAGTCCAAAAATGTTCTGTGTAGATTTGGCCTGAAGAAGTACAAAAGCAACTGTTTTTGTTACACCTTGAAAAGAGGCGGGCAGGCTACACGTTCCTAGCACGGGAATATTTTGACCTGTGTACGCTGTTAGCACTTGTTGACACGGCGACAATTTTGGCGAACCCAGAAATTCATAAGTGTCTTTATTTATTAATGTGACAGCGGAACCAGTATCAAGCTGAAATTGTACAGTCTTATTTTCCATGCAAAGATTCACAAAAAGCTTTTGCTTGTGGCGCTCGACAGGTGCGGGAATGTGGGCAACGTCTGATTGAACTTGTGTACTACACTTGCGCATGCGCGGGCTGCGTAGTGAAGTAAGCGGCGCAGACTCGGCACACAGATTAATATCACTGTCACTAGATGGCACTACCGCCGGAACGTCGTCCGCGCAATGCGAGGCTACTGCACTAAAATTACTTTGAGTATCTACAACAAGTCTACTGTCGCTATCTACACAGTACTGGGCACTATTACAAGGAGAAGTTGCAGAAGGCACTAGGTTCACTACAGGATTGCACTGTAAATAGTCATGTTGCTTGTCCCGAACCCGTTTCCGTTGCACTGTTTTACGTGCTCGTCGGCGCTTGCGACGTGGCTCACTACATAGTTTAGCAGTAGGCGCAGAAGAACTTTCATGCAGTTGAGAACTAAGTAAAGCACTGTTCAAGTTCACAGCGTGTATGACATTTACTGCATGCACTGCTCTCGCACTTTGCGAAGCACTGTTTCTAACGTTACTGTTCTTAGAATTTACACTCTGCATACACACTGACTGTACATGTCCTGTTTTGCCACATTGATAACAGGTTGCGTTGCGGCTAGGGCATTGCGCACGTTTGTGGCGAGATACACACTGAGGGCAAGATTTACGAACATTTTTCTGAAATGAGCTTTGGCGCCCGTTATTTAAATTACTGTTTCTAACTCTATGGGGCGACCTTTGCGTCGCACTTTTACACTGGCTACTGTTCACTGTCTGTTCTGCACGGCCGGTAGAAAAATAAGAATCACTAGTGCTATACTGAGAACTACGGCTAGGAAAGCGTCCGTTGCGACTCACTGAATTTACACTGTGGCTTTGCATTTCTACATCTGCTAAGTCAAAAGTATCATGCGCTTCAATAAGCTGCAGTACACTGTCTAATAAAGGGTCAGGCTGTTTTAGAATTGCTGCCATAATTCTGGGGTCCTGAATGTTCTGCGTAATCGCATCTCTCAACATAACGTCACTATAAGAAAGTCCACAAGAGCAAGTAAATTTACATTTCCGGGTTAAGCCCTTCAAATCAGTGATCCACTCTTGGTGTGACTGTTGCGGTAATTTTTTAAGTCTGAAAAATCGGTACCGCGCCGCAGCTACGAGAACTTTTCTCTCATAATGAGCATTTAGTGCCTCTACTATTTGTTCAAAGTCTACATCACGAGGAGATGCTTGCGGGAAAAGTTTCTGGAGTGACACGAAAGTCTTGGTGCCAACTACGGAGAGAAATAAATGTTTAACTGTCTGACCTGTTATTTGATGAGCCGCGACGAGTTCTTGAAATTGAGCGAAGTAGTCATTCCATTCTTCATCTCGTTCGTTGTACTGGCGAAACGTAGGAAGCGTTGCAGCGGCAGGTGTGCGCTGCTGAAGCGACGGCTGTTGTTGTTGGTTAGCTGCTTGCACTGTTATCTGGGCCACAGCTTGCAGGAGTTGTGTGATTTGCGCCGTCTGTAACTGAATAATTTCCATTAAGTTTGGGTTCGGAGTAGTGGCCATGCTGACCGATTAGGCGCCGCGCATACAAGTAAAGTATAACAAAACACAAATGCAATATGAAAGAGGACGCTCTGCAACAAAAAATTCCACAAAACACACAACAAAATATCTTCCCCCAAAATTCTTATAATAAGGGTGGATGGGCGGGAGCAATTTCTGCATGCTCCGACTGCTGCTGTCTGGATGCTGCAAGAGGGCTGGTCCAAGGTTCTTCTATCACTTCTCGTCGCCACTTTTGTGTCCCAGCCTCGTCGCCGTTTTTGTGTCTCGTTTCCGTCGGAGGTGTCGGTGGCCGAGTGGAATGAGACCGACACAGGAATAAAGATAGCACGCTGGTGCAGGTACGGAGGGCAGCAGCCAGAAACTAGAAACACTAGATTAAATTAGAACGAGATATATGTTGCACAGAATTTATACAATACTTAACTTCTACATAGCTCAGTACTGCAGAATGATGATACATAGTTGAGCTAGAGGCCTGCCTAGTGCCTATTCGACAGCGAAGTCTTCACTGGTGCCTATCTGATTCCGAAGGTCTTAACTGGTTCCTATCTCAGTCCCAAGTGAACGATGTCTTTCAGTGCTGGCCACGAGCGGAGTTGTAGCAGAGGGCGCTCGTGGCTGTCGTCGCAAGAACGCCGAGCCGTGCGTGCATGGCGGCGCGCGGCGAAAGTAGGTGGCACACACTTTGTACTTATGCGACACCACACTTAATATCTTGGAGCGTAGTATGTTGTCTCATAGTCCGTTGCCACATAGTAAGTTGGCTCATAGTATGTCAGATCATAGTTTCTTCGGTCATAGTATGTTTGCCCTTAGTATGTTGACTCTTAGTATGTTGGCTCATAGTATGTTGGCTCATAGAGTGTTCGCTCATAGTATGTTGGCTCATAGTACATTGACACATAGTATGTTGGCACATAGTATGTATGCACATAGTATGTTGATGCTTTGTATGTTGGTGCTTAGTATGTTGGCTCATAGTATGTTGGCTCATGGTACGTTGGCTCATGGTACGTTGGCTCATAGTACTTTGGCTCTTAGTGTGTTGGCACTTACTACATTGGCACTTAGTATGTTGGTGCTTACTATGTTGATGATTAGTATGTTGGCTCATAGTATGTTGGGGCTTAGTATGTCAGGGCTTAGTATTAATTGTCTTAGTATGTTGGTGCTTAGTTTGTTGGTGCTTAGTATGTTGGCTTATAGTATAGCTGCACATATTATGTTGGATTATAGTATGTTGGTGCTTATTACATTGGCACTTAGTACATTGGCGCTTAGTACGTTGGCGCTTAGTACATTGGCGCTTAGTATGTTGGTGCTTAGTATGTTGGTGCTTCTTATGTTGACTCATAGTATGTTGACTCATAGTAAGTTGGCTCATAGTATGTTGGCTCATAGTGTGTTGTCTTATAGTATGTTGGCTTATAGTATGTTGGCACTTACTATGTTTGTCCTTAGTATGTCAGCTCATAGTATGTTGACTCTAGTATGTTGGCTCATAGGATGTTGGCTCATAGTATGTTTGCTCATAGTGTGTCGGTGCTTACTATGTTGACGCTCAGTATGTTGGCGCTTAGTATGTTGGTGCTTAGTATTTTGGTATGGTGCCTTGTAGTATGTTGGCTCATAGTATGTTGGCTCATAGTCTGTTGGCTAATAGTATGTTGGCTTATAGTGTGTTGTCTCATAGTATGTTGGCTTATAGTATGTTGGCTGATAGTATGTTGGATGATAGTATTTTGGCTCATAGTATGTTGACTCATGGTATGTTATCACATAGTATGTTGGCTCATAGTAGGTTTGCTCATAGCATGTTGGCTCATAGTATGTTGGCCCTTAGTATGTTGGCACTTAGTATCTTGGAGCTTAGTATGTTGCCTCATAGTCCATTGCCACATAGCAGGTTGGCTCATAGTATGTCGGAACATAGTTTTTTGGGTCAAAGTATTTTGGCTCTTAGTATGTTGGATTGTAGTATGTTTGCTTATAGTATGTTGGCTCATAGTACGTTGGCTCATCATATGTTGGCTCATAGTATGTTGGTTTATAGTATGTGTCGAACTTAGCATATTGGCTCATAGTGTGTTGGCACTTAGTATGTTTGCTCATAGTATGTTCACTCATAGTATATTCGTGCTCAATATGTTGGCTTATAGTATTTTGGCTCATAGTATGTTGGTACATAGAATGTTGGCACTTAGTATGTTGGCACTTAGTATGTTGGTTTTTAGTATGTTGGTTTTTAGTATGTTGGTACTTAGTATGTTGGCTCATAGTATGTTGGCACATAGTTTGGTGGTGCTTAGTATGTTGGCTCAAAGTATGTTGGCACATAGTATGATGGCTCAAAATATGTTGGCTCATAGTATGTTGGCGCATTATATGTTGGCTCAAGGTGAGTTGGCACATAGCATGTTGGCACTTAGTATGTTGGCTCATAGTATGTTGACTCATAGTGTGTTGGCTCATGGTACATTGGCTTAATATTTTGGGGCTTAGTATTATGGTTCTTAGTATGTTGGTGCTTAGTATGTTGGCTCATAGTATGTTGGCTCATAGTATGGCTGCACATTTTATGTTGGCTCATAGTATGTTGGCAGTTAGTATATTGTCTCACAGTATGTTGGTGGTTAGTATATTGGAACTTAGTATGTTGGTACTTAGTATGTTGGCTCATAGTATATTGGCTCATGGTACATTGGCTCATAGTACTTTGGCTCTTAGTATGTAGGCACTTACTATATTGGCACTTAGTATGTTGGTGCTTACTATGTTGATGATTAGTATGTTGGCTCATAGTATGTTGGGGCTTACTATGTCAGGGCTTAGTATTAATTGGCTTAGTATGTTGGTTCTTAGTTATTTGGTGCTTAGTATGTTGGCTCATAGTGTGTTGGCTCATAGTATGGCTGCACATATTATGTTGGGATGTAGTATGTTGGCACTTATTACATTGGCGCTTAGTACGTTGGTGCTTAGTATGTTGGCGCTTAGTATGTTGGTGCTTAGTATTTTGGTGCTTAGTATGTTGACTCATAGTATGTTGACTCATAGTATGTTGGCTCATAGTGTGATGTCTCATAGTATGTTGGCTCATAGTATGTTGGCTCATAGTATGTTGCCACATAGTATTTAGGCACTTAGTATGTTGGCACTTAGTATGTTGGCACTTAATATGTTGCCTCATAGCATTCTGCCACGTAGTTTGCCGTATCATAGTATGTTGGCTTAAAGTATGTTGGCTCATAGTTATTGGCACTTAGTATGTTGGTTCATAGTACGTTCGAATATAGTATGTTGGTTCATAGTATGTTGGCTCATAGTATGTTGGTACATAGTATGTTGGCTCTTATTATGTTGGCACTTAGTATGTTGGCACTTAGTATCTTGGAGCTTTTTATGTTGCCTCATAGTCCGTTGCCACATAGTATGTTTGCTCATAGTATGTCAAATCATAGTTTTTTGGGTCATAGTATCTTGGCTGTTAGTATGTAGGCTCGTAGTATGTTTGCTTATAGTATGTTGGCTCATAGTATGTTGGCTCATAGTATGTTGGCTCATCATATGTTGGCTCATAGTATGTTGGTTTTTAGTATGTGTCGAACTTAGCATATTGCCTCATAGTGAGTTGGCACTTCGGATGTTCGCTCATAGTATGTTCACTCATAGTATATTGGCGCTCAATATGTTGGCTTATAGTATGTTTGCTCACAGTATGTTGGCTCACAGTATGTTGGCTCGTAGTATGTTGGCACATAGTATGTTGGCACTTAGTATGTTGACTCATAGTGTGTTGCTCATAGAATTTTGGCCAGTAACATGTTGGCTCTTAGTGTGTTAGCTCGTAGTATGTTGGCTCATTGTATGTTGGCTCTTGGTATGTTGGCTCACAGTATGTTGGCTCACAGTATGTTGGCTCACAGTATGTTGGCTCACAGTAGCTCACAGTATGTTGGCACTTAGTATGTTGTCGTTTATATGTTGGTGGTTAGTATGATGGCTCATAGTATGTTGGTGCTTAGTATGTTGACTCGTCATATGTTGGGTCATTGTATGTTGGCTCATCGTATGTTGGCTCTTCGTGTGTTTGCTCATATTATGTTGGCACTTAGTATGTTAGCTCATAGTATGTTGGCTCATAGTATGTTGGCTGATAGTATGTTGGCTGATAGTATGTTGGCTCATAGTATGTTTGCGCTTAGTATGTTGGCGCTTTGTTTTTGGCTTATAGTATGTTTGTTTCATAGTATGTTGGCTTAGAGTATATGGCTCATTGTATGTTGGCGCATAGTTTTTTGGCTCATAGTATGTTGGCTCATACTATGAGTCACATAGTATGTTGGCACATAGTATGTTGGCTCATGGTATGTTTGCTCATAGGATGTTGACTCATAGGATGTTGGCTCATAGTATATTGGACAATAGTATGTAGGCACTTAGTATGTTGGTGCTTAGTATGTTGGCGCTTAGTATGTTGCCTCATAGTATTCTGCCACATAGTTTGTCATATCATAGTATGTTGGCTTAAAGTATGTTGGCTCATAGTTATTGGCACTTAGTTTGTTGGTTCATAGTATGTTTGCCTATGGTATGTTGGATCATAGTATGTTGGCTCATGGTATGTTTACACATGGTATGTTGGCTCCTATTATGTTGGCACTTAGTATGTTGGCACATACTATCTTAGAGCTTTGTATGTTGCCTCATAGTCCATTGCCACATAGTAAGTTGGCTCATAGTATGTCAGATCATAGATTTTTGGGTCATAGTATGTTTGCTTATAGTATGTTAGCTCATAGTATGTTGACTAATAGTATGTTGGCTCATTAAATGTTGGCTCATGGAATGTTGGCACATAGTATGTTGGCACATAGTATGTTGGCACATAGTATTTAGGCACATAGTATGTTGGCTCATAGTATGTTGGCTCATCATATGTTGGCTCATAGTATGTTGGTTTATAGTATGTGTTGAACTTAGCATATTGGCTCATTGTGTGTTGGCACTTCGAATGTTCGCTCATAGTATGTTCACTCATAGTATATTGGCGCTCAGTATGTTCGCTTATAGTATGTTGGCTCACAGTATGTTGGCTCATAGTATGTTGGCACAGAGTATGTTGGTTCATAGTATGTTGACTAATAGTGTGTTGGCTTATAGGATTTTGGCTCATAATATGTTGGCTGTTGGTATGTTGGCTCATAGTAAGTTGGCTCATAGTATGTTGGCTCATAGTATGTTGGCTCATGGTATGTAGGCTCATGGTATGTTGGCTCACAGTATGTTGGCTCACAGTATGTTGGCTCATAGTATGTTGTCACTTAGTATGTTGTCACTTAGTATGTTCTCACTTAAATGTTGGTGGTTAGTATGATGGCTCATAGTATGTTGGTGCTTAGTATGTTGGCTCGTCACATGTTGGCTCATTGTATGTTGGCTCATCGTATGTTGACTCTTCGTATGTTTGCTCATAGTATGTTGGTGCTTAGTATGTTAGCTCATAGTATGTTTGTGCTTAGTATGTTGGCGCTTTGTTTTTGACTTTTACTATTTTTGTTTCATAGTATGTTGGCTTAGAGTATGTTGGCTCAGAATATGTTGGCTCATTGTATGTTGGCTCATAGTATGTTGCCACATAGTATATTGGCTCATGGTATGTTGGCTCATGGTATGTTTGCTCATAGGATGTTGGCTCATAGAATGTTGGCTCATAGTATATTGGCTCTTATTATGTTGGCTCATAGTATGTTGGCACATAGTATGTTGGCACTTAGTATGTTGGCTCATAGTATGTTGACTCGTAGTGTGTTGGCTCATAGGATTTTGGCTCATAATATGTTGGCTTTTAGTATGTTGTCTCTTATTATGTTGGCACTTAGTATGTTGGCACTTAGTATCTCGGAGTTTTGTATGTTGCCTCATAGTCCGTTGCCACATAGTAAGTTGGCTCATAGTATGTCAGATCATAGTTTTTTGCTCGTAGATGTTGGCTGTTAGTATGTTGACTCATAGTATGTTTGCTTATAGTATGTTGGGGCTTAGTATGTTAGCTCATAGTATGTTTGCGCTTAGTATGTTGGCGCTTTGTTTTTGGCTTATACTATGTTTGTTTCATAGTATGTTGGCTTAGAGTATGTTGGCTCATTGTATGTTGGCTCTTAGTTTGTTGGCTCATAGTTTGTTGGCTCATAGTATGTTGCCACATAGTATGTTGCCACATAGTATGTTGGCTCATGGTATGTTGGCTCATGGTATGTTGGCTCATGGTATGTTGGCTCATGGTATGTTGGCTCATGGTATGTTGGCTCATGGTATGTTTGCTCATAGGATGTTGGCTCATAGTATATTGGACAATAGTATGTAGGCACTTAGTATGTTGGCGCTTAGTATTTGGTGCTTAGTATGTTGCCTCATAGTATTCTGCCACATAGTTTGTCATATCATAGTATGTTGGCTTAAAGTATGTTGGCTCATAGTTATTGGCACTTAGTATGTTGGTTCATAGTACGTTCGCATATAGTATGTTGGCTCACAGTATGTTGGCTTTCAGTATGTTGGCTCATCGTATGTTGGCTCTTCATATGTTTGCTCTTAATATGTTGGCGCTTAGTATGTTAGCTCATAGTATGTTGGTTCATAGTATGTTTGCGCTTAGTATGTTGGCGCTTTGTTTTTGGCTTATAGTATGTTTGTTTCATAGTATGTTGGCTCATTGTATGTTGGGTCATTGTATGTTGGCTCATAGTTTGTTGGCTCATAGCTTGTTGGCCAATAGTATATTGGCACTTAGTATGTTGGCACTTAGTATGTTGGCACTTAGTATGTTGGCACTTAGTAATTTGGCGCTTAGTATGTTGACACTTAGTATGTTGTCACTTAGTATGTTGGCACTTTGTATGTTGGTGGTTACTATGTTGGCGCTTAGTATATTGGTGCTTAGTATGTTGGCACTTAGTATGTTTGCACTTAGTTTGTTGGCGCTCAGTATGTTAGCGCATAGCATGGTGGTTCATAATATGTTGGCTCATAGTAATTTTGCTCATAGTATGTTGGCTGATAGTATGTTGTTGCTTAGTATGTTGATGCTTAGTATATTGGTGCTTAGTATATTGGAGCTTAATGTGTTGGCTCATAGAGTGTTCGCTCATAGTATGTTGGCTCATAGTATGTTGGCGCATAATATGTTGGCACTTAGTATGTTGCCACTTAGAATGTTGGTTCATAGTGTGTTGGCACATAGTATGTTGGCTCATAGTATGTTGGCTCATAGTATGTTGGCTCATACTATGTTGGCTCATACTATGTTGGCTCATAGTATGTTGGCTCATAGTATGTTGGCACTTGATATGTTGGCGCTTAGTATGTTGGAGCTTAATATGTTGGCTCATATTTTGTTGGCTCATAGGATGTTGGCTTTAGTATTTTGGCTCATAGTATTTTGGGTAATAGTATGTTGGCACATAGTATTTTGGCCCATAATGTGTTGGCACTTAGTATGTTGCCACTTAGAATGTTGGTTCATAGTGTGTTGGCACATAGTATGTTGGCTCATAGTATGTTGGCTCATACTATGTTGGCTCATACTATGTTGGCACATAGTATTTTTGCCCATAGTATGTTGGCGCTTAGTATGTTGGTGTTTAGAATGTTGGTTCATAGTATGTTGGCACATAGTATATTGGCTCATAGTATGTTGGCTCGTAGTATGTTGGCTCGTGGTATGATGGCTCGTGGTAATTTGGCTCGGAGTATGTTGGCACATAGTATGTTGTCTCGTATTATGTTGGCTCATAGTATGTTCGTCATAGTATTTTCGCTCATAGTATGTTGACACTTAGTATGTTGGCACTTAGTATTATGGTGCTTAGTATTTTGTCACTTAGTATGTTGTTGCTTAGTATGTTGGCTCATAGTATTTTGGCACATAGTTTTTGGCCGATAGTATGTTGGCGCTTAGTATGTTGGTGCTTACAATGTTGGTTTATAGTATGTTGGCAGATAGTATGTTGGCACATAGTATATTGGCACATAGTATGTTGGCTTATAGTATGTTGGCTCATAGTATGTTGGCTCATAGTATGTTGGCTCGTAGTATGTTGGCTCATAGTATGTTGCCTCAGAGTATCTTGTCGCTTAGTATTTTTGCGCTTAGTATGTTCAAAATGTTTAAATGTTTGTAAATTTATCAGACGAGACTGCGTGGTCATCAGTCCGTAGCTTACAAACTACTTAAACCTAGGTAAACTAACCTAAGGACAAACACACACACACACACACACCCATGCCCCAGGGTGGACTCGAACCTCCACGGCGAGCAACCGCGCGCTCCTCAGCGAGACGCTTTAGAACGCTCGGCTACTCCACCGCGCATGCGCTTTGTATGTTGGTGCTTAGTATGTTGGCGCCGTTATTTCACACGAACGGCTTCAGCATATGCAGTTTACAACAATTTAAGCAATGGCTCCAAAGCCGGTTTAAATAAGTAGGCACAGCAATCGAGCAAAAGAAGCGCGGGAGGGTCAGCCGCCTGCTGTAAGATAGTGCAGTACCACAGGCAAGCCGCTGGCTTGGTTTCTGCGCAGCCTGGACGTAGCGGGTGCTTCGAAATAAGCGAAAATGATCATATGTCACAAAGTAATTGGGGATACTGTTTAACTGCATCCTGAGATGATGATAATTACTTATTTTGATTACAGGGGCTAATTATATTAAATGTTTTAAAGTTGATGATATTCAACTGCGGACATCGTTTTAAATTCATACCACTTCTCGTTCAAGTAAATTACTTCATTTGACGACTTTTTGGTCTGTTGATTTAGTAGTAGCCGCGTGGTCTAAGGCAGCCACTACCGCCGGAGTTACAAGTCCCTCCGTTGGTCATGGGTGTCTGTGCTGTTCTTAGTGTAAATTAGTTTAAGTAGTTTGTAAGTCAACGGGGACTGCGGCACGCCAGTCACGGTCTGCACGGCCACTACGGTCGGGGGTTCGAATCCCCCTCGGATATGAATAGTTGTGCCGTCCTTAGTATTAGCTAGTTCATAAGTAGTTTTTAAGTTTAGGGACTGATGACTCCGTAGTTAAGTCCCATAAGCTCTACAAACACTTGATTTTGTCAGTCAATCGGGTGGTAACCATAGCAGTTTGGTCCCATAGTTAAAAGAACCGAATTTTCGATTTTATAATGATATCGCTAGGTTCTGTAGCACTAAATTAAAAGGAAATATGCGATAATCATTTATATTTTAATAAAAAAGTTTTCAAATGTTTGTTAAGCTTAAGGGACTTAAATGCGTGGTCATCAGTCCCAAAACTTGCAAACTACTTATGAACTAACTAACACTAAAGACATCACAAACATCGATGCCCGAGGGAGGATTCGGACCCTCGACGGGAAACGGCCTCGCCTATCGGAGCATAGCGTCTCAATGCACTCGGCCATTCCACCGCAGCTTATTTTAATATTATTTTAAACGCGGCTGCAGCCAAATACCACCGTAAATGCGTAATACACCGTAGATTATTTGTGCATTGGCAGAAAGGACAGAATGGAGCTTAAATTAAATTTTGATATACTATTACATAGGAAGAATATCACATTATTATAAAGAAATAAAGGAAGAAAGAGTAAAATATTGTAGAATACGTTTTAAAACTAGATGACCCAGTGAACTTAGTATCACTCACCTTTTAGTATGAACCACATTAATTTAAATCATATGTTTTTAGACCCCGTAGCTTTGTAAAGGCATAATCAGATAGTCCAAATATCTGCTCAATAGTGGGCGGAAAGAGTGGGCAAATCACGCACACTTGTCCAGGATAATGTTCATGTCACATTCGTTGAAGTTCAGGGAAAGTTTTTAAACGGTGATAAAATTTAGAAAAATTGCAGGGAAAATTTGAAACTTGTAAAATAATGACTTGGCTGTTGTGTTGGGTGCGTTCAGAAATACACTTTCAAGGAGCAATGTTCGTTTTACACGATCTGAATCCGTATATGAACTGACAAAAATAAAAATGAATTGCTGTTCGTTAGTCTCGCTAAACTCGAGAACGACTGAACCGATTTGGCTTTACATCATTACATAAACCACTGCATCTATCGTGATGAAGTCTGGTGTGGAGATAGCTTGAGCACTGAAGTACCGGATAAGACACTTTAGAAAGTGTGTAATTCAAGATAATTTTTGATTTGACGTATATAAAGCAAAACATCGAACAATAATTACTGACTGGAAAAGCTGTTTACTCTTTGACTACTTAACTATTTTTCAGAAAATGCATTGTCGCTTTTGTAAAAAGTGGATAGAACTGCAAAACAACAGAAGTACCTGTCAGGTTTCCACAAATTTTCCTATTTTCTGCCTAACTATTACAAACTTTTACTTCACTCAAACCTTCCTCTCGCTTTGAACGTCGAATGTGCAAAATTTTATCGCATTCAGATGAATGGTATTGATATTTCATAGAACAATCTCTTTTTTTTCTAAATTTTCCAATTTTCTGGGAAACTTTCCCAAATTTTTATATCATAAGAACGTTACTCTTGCTCAAAACAAAATAAGAATTACCCTTCTCCGTTCTACGAATAGGCAGTTGTAGTGCTGAATTCAATAAAAAACACACTGAAAAACCTACTATCAGTTTTCCTCAAATTTTCCAATTTTCCGGTAGATTTTTCAAAACAATTACTTCATACAAACCTTGTCCTGTCAAGCCATGAATCTCCTGATTCTCTTAGAATCTTGCGACAATTGATTTTTATTCATAGAAAAAAAATCGCTTTCGGTTTTTCCTAAATTTTCCTACTTCCCGGTCAACTTTTCCAAATTTTTATTTGATGCGAACCCGTCTCTTGCTTTCAACATGAAATGTAAAAAAAAATTATCGCAGTTGGACGAACGGTATTGATAACTCACTGGAAAAAGTTTTTTCAGTTTTTCCCGATTTTCCTCTTTTCCGGACAACTTTTCCATATTTTATCACCGTTTAAACCTTCCCTGGACCTATACGAATATTTCAAGACAAAAATTAGCCAAATGGGTTCAGCCGTTCTCGAAATTTAGCGAGACTAATGAACAGCAATTTATTTATATATATAGAATAGATATGGTGCAGTTCTCTGTATATTGTAAAACACTGTTCAGTATTCACTGAATATATGACATCAACTGCGATTGGGCAAAGCTGAAAATGTGTACCCATCCGGGATTCGAACCAGGGTCTCCCGCTTTCTAGGCAGTTGCGCTGACCCATACACCACTGGGGACACAGTGATCACCGCACCTGCAAGGACTACCTAAGTATGCCTCCCGACAGATACAAATTCCCAGCTTCGCCCTGCCCACTGTACTCAAACTCGTAGTTATGAACTAATTCCCGTAAGAGTAAGGGCTTCAAACTTTGCCCACCCCTCCCCACTAACGATAGGATCATTGCCCGTCACCGGCATATTATATATATACATGTGATGTCTGTTCCGAAAGAATAGACGTCACTTCTGATCCTGCAGTTGTTATTATTCAATATTCACAGAATATATAACATCAACTGCGATTGGGCAAAGCTGAAAATGTGTACCCAGCCGGGATTCGAACCCGGGTCTCCCGCTTTCTAGGCAGTTGCGCTGACCCCTACACCACTGGGGACACAGTGATCACCGCCCAGTGGGGATCGCAGTTGATGTCATATATTCTGTCAATATTGAATAATAACAACTGCAGGATCAGAAGTGACGTCTATTCTTTCGGAATAGACGCCACATGTATATATGTAAAACACTGTGTTCATAGAGTTATAGGAAATTTTATGATCGAACTTCGGTATGTGTAGCTCATCTTCTTCTAGTAATAAACTCAGTTTACATTTCACCAGAATAATTATTTAGTGGAACTAAATGTACATATCTGCTCATTCTGCAAGTCGTATCGTAATTACGTAGGCGAAGGTTCCACTTCCTGCTGCGATCCTGAGAAGTACTTACTGAGGCTTAACGAGTTACACATAATTACCTGAAGTGCCGTCAAGCAAGTTCACCTGACGCCTCGTAGAGGTACGAATGTGTTTACCGCTTATTCGCCGCCTGCCCTTGGCAGGTAATTTTACGGTGTCGCCTGTAAAAATTCCGTCTGCCTGCGATAGCAGAGCCCGTCGATATCTGCGAGGTCGGGACTTGGGCCTTGTTTCCCGAGCCTCACTGCAGACGGACGCCTTCGGAGCCACCGCCAGGACGGGTGAGTGCACGCCTCTCTCTTAACGCTGCTCCCGCAACATTGTATAAAGAGCATAATTCACGCACTTGATTCTAGTATACGGAGCACTTGACGTGTGGCAGTACTGCCTTTGCTACACATGAAATGAGACATGAAAGCTACAGTCAGATATAATATTTTAATGGACGTTAAAATGCGTCACACCACCAAAGTGCATAGTCTTGGAATTTCTTGTATAGGACAGACTAAATACAGTTGGTGGAGATGAATTTGTAGTTCAAATGTTCAAATGTTTGTACAGCTTATGGGACGTAACTACGGGGTCATTAGTTCCTAAACTGACAAACTACTTATGAACTATTTAATCCTAAGGACGGCACAAATATCCATGCCCGAGGGGGGATTCGAACCCCCGACCGTAGTGGCCGTGCAGACCGTGACGGAGGCGCCTCAGTCCCCTCGGCCACCGCGGCCGGTAATTTGTAGTTGTTCCTAGCACTTTAGTGACACTGAAAAAGATATTTATTGTGTATTATTATGGGTAGAGATTATAATCAATAACTGAATTAATATTAGACTCCTTTTACCGCTCCCCACTCTTCGATTACACAGTTACTAAACGGTTCAAATGAAATTTGAGTCTCTTTACAAATATTACCCACGCAAACAATTATAGGAGGTGGAAATTATAAGGAAATCTCTACCGCATACAGATGAGAGAGGCCATACAATGACATTTTAATTTCTGCTGTATTTGTGTGTCTCTTTCACTTTATAGGTGACAGTCTACGTAAATTCCAAGAAATGTTGTTGGGTATCAGAGGAAATCTATCCACAATGATTTCTCGATAACTGCTATTCATAGCTGGTATTAGGCAGATTACATGTTTTGAAATACTACTAAATCCATTATCTTCAAAAGTAGAAAGCCAAAATCGCAATATAATTATTTATTTTATGACCTCCTATTTCGAAGTGCTATGACCATCATCTGGTCATAGAATAATACAGAATGTGGTCGTATTATGTTATTTTAAAAATTGAGGTTAAATATTACGTACAACATGCAACTTAGGCGAAATATAAAATACATAAGTTAAACTATCAGCAGCAAGTAAGACCACCTCCACAACTTACGATGTCGGGTAATTGTACTACATCCCTTCTTGCAAAAATTATATTGATCAACTATTTCATGCGACCATGCTAATTGTTAATGATTGCAACAATGTACTTGAGCTCTTAGGCACCCTAGGTCGAAAATAATAATAATTTTGTGTGGCTCTGTGACCTGGTGCAATTCTTTCGATTGGATGCCACTTCGGAGACTAGCTTGTTTCTAACCTACCTCAATTATCCAAAAGGGGGACCTACAATTTAGCGTGGAATCCGAACCAAGTGTCTTTTCTGGCAACTCCTCACACAGCTGAGAGCTTGAGTTGAGACTCAAAGTGAAAAAAAATCCGTCATTTCAGCAAGTTTCGAATCCATGAGGTTTCGTTCTCCAACCAAGCACTTAGCTTCTAACCCAAACTTCAGTTGAGAAACATAGTCACATGTTGGACACTTAACAGAATTAAATAAAAACGTTTAAATTCCACAAAGAATAATATTGCGGTTATCAGTCGATGTCTGTCCTACCTTTTAAGTGTGACCAAATGATACACACCGTGCACAATTTCATCGAGATCAGATGAGTACTTTCGGAGTTCGTCGCGGACAAAAATCGTGACGTGAGACAAAAATTCGCTTGACGCCTTCCTAAGTGACAGTCTTCATTCCCTCCAAACTAACGATGCAAGTGTAGACCAGATGAGGCTTGCATTCAATGAAATAATATTAACTACAGCGGAGTCATAGCATATAAGTTAATATGAAACGGAACTGATCAATCATGATAAACGGAACACATAGCAGATACAACGAAGAGAGCATATTAAATTTTGCGAAATCCGCCATATTGGTTAACTTTTGCGGGATTTCGAAATTAATGCGAACTTAAGTACGAGATGATTTTAGTAGTTTCCACACTGAAACACGGTCTCCAAAAAGGATGTAAAATCGAATGACATTCTGGTCTTAAATTACGTGTAAAACGTGGCACTAAATCCCTTCACAGCGATAGCGATGGCAATACTAGCGATGACAGTACCACTAAAATGGAGTAACTAAGTACTTTTTTCCAAAATTGTTCACCAAAGAAGACATACATATTTGAGAACACGTTAGCATGAGTAACAAGGAAGTTGATGTCCTACGTGTTAAAAAGCAACTAAAGTCACTGAATAAAGCTAAGTTTCGAATAAATTTCGAGTATTCTCATATATTGCTACATACTTAGCAATCATGTACAACCGCTTGCTAGCCAAAATCGGTCGAAACACTAGTAAGTTCCATAGAAAGGAAAATGGGGGTAATCAATTCAGTTACAAACTCACATCACTGACATCAATTTACGGTTGAATACATACTGTATTAGAACATTATGAAACACCTCTAAAAACATTTTAATCATTCGTAACCCACAAGGGTTCAGAAAATACAGTTCTTTTGCAACTCAGATAGCACTTTACTCTCTGGAAATAATGAGCGCCGTTAATGAAGGAGCTCAAATAGGATGTATATTAGCCACGTGGGCATGGCCGCGCGCTCTGAGGCGCCATATTTCATGGCCGCTCCGACAGGAGGCTCGAATCCTCCCTCGGGCGTGTGTGTGTGTGTGTGTGTGTGTGTGTGTGTGTGTGTGTGTGTGTGTGTGTGTGTTAGTGTAAGTCTCGATACCGTTGACCCTAGCAGTTTGGTCTCTCAGATTTACAAACGTTTGAACATTTTGATTCAGTAGTACTCAATTTCCTGAAGGCTTTCAACACATGTCCTCATAAGCGACTTTTAATCAAATTGCTTGTCAGTTAAGTTACTGGATACGTGATTTCCTGTGGCAATGTCAGCGTTCGTAAAAATAGACGGAAAATGAACAAGTGAAACAGAAGCGTTGTCTGGCGTTCCCCAATAAAATGTTATAGGCGCTCTGCTGTTCCTTATGTACAGGACATAACCTGAGGAGCGGTCTTCAGTTACTCGTCGATTATGCTGACGTTTACCCAGTAGGAGAGTTATCTTAAAAACAACAACAATTGCAAAATTATCTAGACAAGATATATGTATGGAGATAAAAGTGGCTATTGAAACCGTATAAGGAAAAGAGTATTAAAAGAAGAATATTAAAAGAAATAGGTCGATTTTTGGTTACACGGTAAATGGCACAAATATGAGCACTGCCATTGTAATTAAATACCTAGGACTTACAATCAGGAAAATCCCACAGAATAATGTAGGGAAGGCGAATGAAAGCCAACGCTTCGTTGGCAGAACAGGATATAAGAAATTCACTAACTAGACAACCTACATTACGTTTGTTTGTCTTTTGCTGGAATGCTACTGCACGATATGGTATCCAAACAAGATAGGAGATTGAGAAAGTATAAGAAAGTGCAATTCGTTTTGTACGTTCACGCAAGAGGGAAGGAGAGTGTCACGTACATAATGCATAAGTTGAGACGAAAATCATTAAAACATAGGGGTGTATCATTTTAGAGAGATCTATGGACGACACTTTATTCAATCATAACATTTCTCCTCCGAATGCTAAAATATTTTCTTGACCGTCGTCTACGAAAGGATAAATGACCACATATTAAGAGAAATATCAGGCTCTAACGGAAAGAGTGAAACGAAAGGGAAATAGCCTGAAAATGGTTCAATAAATCTTATTCCAGGCCCTTAAGTGTGAACTGAGAGTACGTGTAGAGATGTGGACGTAGCATTTGTTAATTAATTAAAACATTTTAATAATGATTTAGGTCGTAGCCCTTTACCAGATAATCAGTGTGCATACCTATGACTTACTGCAAGCAAAATCCGGTCTAAAGCGCCTCGCTGCGGAGCGCGCGTTTGCTCGCCGTCGGAGGTTCGAGTCCTCCCTGGGGCATGGGTGTGTGTGTGTGTGTGTGTTTGTCCTTAGGTTAGTTTACCTTAGGTTAAGTAGTTTGTTACCTACGGACTGATGACCACGCAGTTTGGTCTGATAGATTTACAAATATCTGAACATTTGAACATGCAAAATCCAAGGAAGTAAGGAAGTGCATTTGTTGCATGTAAGTAGGTAAGCCATCTCGTCAGTTTAATGATAACTCGCTGCGGCAATTTAGATTTTCCCGCTTTACGTCCGGAAACATCTTCCAGGTAGTAATGTAGAAAGCAGCTAATTCAGGCATGAAATAAGCTAATATTGATTATCTGGTAATTAACCATTCAAAATCAACAGGTACGCGTAAATAAACCCTAGATAATGACGGTTTTTCAAGTCGATTGCAACACTGGTTAGAATTCACTATTTCTTATCATCTTTTGATTTAATTTATAAGACGGAGGACGAAAGAGCAGAAAGATCAGCAGGTAAGAAAGTGAGGTTAAAATACATCAGTGAAACGTTAGCTTTTTCTTTCATTCGATCAAAACAGCTGTCTGATAGTACAAACGTACGTTCTTCTTCATCGTAGTTTAGTCACTTGTAGCTTTGTGGAACGAGTTTGAATATATGTCCCTTGTAAAAATATGTCCTTTGGTAGTCAGCTACGTTGTAGCGAAGTGTTTCACCAGTTCGGCTGAAGCGAATAGCGTAAGGTGACTACTGAATGGAAATTTCCTACCTTAAGTTTTGGGATTTTATATGTTGGCAACAACATATATATAAACATCTTTGTTGGGTCCGCAAGGATTATCTTTGGCGGCCGGTAGGCGGGGTTTTTGCTGAGTGTAGCCGCGAGAGAGCCGGAGAGTAGTAGCGGAGCGTGACGGTTGCACTGGAGCTCGCGGTGGACACAGCGCGGAGTTCTTCATGATGCTGCTAATTTTTTGGTAATTTACTTTAAACGTTTTTCTGCATTGCGCAAGGTCGTTCATCGCATTTGATTTCACTTTGTCACTTCCATTCAGTAGGAACCTATACATAACCTTGATTAATTCGTGGCTCGTCACTGTAATTGTTGTAATAACGAGGATAGGGCATTAAGCAAACGCAATAATAATGAAAAAGCAGTTCCTATCACTTTTTGACATTTTCACTTTTTATAATTAATCCTTTCCTGAGGGTAGGGCTGCATCCCTATTTTAGAAACTGCCTCAGTGCACGACTTCGCAATAATATGCACATTCTTCATTTTTGTAGTTTATGTTACTCATGTCGAATTTGCTGATTGCTAATATTCTAATTTTCTTTAATACAGATTTATTCAGTTTGATTGATTTAATTTTGTTTGTGATTATTCTTGACGCTGTAAGTTATTGTAAGTTAATGGTAATTAAGTACATTGTAACAAGTGGGTGACATGAACAATATGAAGTGAGGAATGTGTGTTGGTATGAAGCGAGGTATCACTTCCCTTTTTTTCAGCAAAATAATAATTCTTGAAGACTGATTGTATAGTAGTGCTAAGACTGGGCCAACAAGTACAGCACAGTACGACATTCTTTTATTGTTCTCGAGAGTGACTATCAGCCAACCAAGTTTTTGCATCTTTTTAATCCTTCTAATTTTGCAGTCAGATAGCGTAAGTTTCGACGTGCCGAAACTTGCCTTACGTTGGTCAGCATTACGTTGCGCACTAATTGTCAAGTCACTCTCCTAGTAGTATTGCAGTCAGATCCATAATTTTAGTAACCCGATACGATCTTTCATTTTTGTAGACCTCTGTCAGTACTGAAGGCAACTCACACACACACACACACACACACACACACATTATGTAGCCCCTTTACACCTCACACTCACACAACCCGACCCGCTGACATGATCCTTCAATTAAAAAGAAAGATGACAGAAACGCGCGATAGGAGGCTGCTACGCCTACGTCGCTTGTAGCTGTTTCGCTGCGACATGGAGGAGGAAGGAATCTTAGGGTTTAATGTCTCGTCGACCACGTGGTCATTGGAGACGGAGCTCACGCTCGGATGTTTGGGGAAGGATGGGGGAAGGAAATCGGCCGTGCCCTTTGAAAGAACCATCCCGGCCTGGAGTGATTTAGGGAAATCACGGAAAACCTAAATCTGGATGGTCGGAGGTGGATTTGAACCACCATCCTTCCGAATATGAGTCCAGTGTATTACCACTGCGCCACCTTACTCGGTATGCTGTGACATGATCGGCGCCGCGCGGAAGTAGCCGAGCGGTCTGGAGCGCGGCCTCCCGCATCGGAGGCTCAAATCCTCCCTCGGGCATGTGTGTGTGTTGTCCTTAGGTTAGTTTAAGTACTTTGTAAGACTAGGGACTGATGAGCAACGTAGTTTGATCCCATACGATTACCAACATTTGATTTTGACATGATCGGCCACCGTCCTTACATCCCAGAGGTCGCTCCCACATCCACACGAGCCGTAGAGTAGACGATCGCAAACGCTCTCTCTTTTGTGTAAAGCCGACGTCACAAACGCAACAGAGTATCTTTTTTATATGTAATGCTGGGTCTCCGTATACGTATTGATACAAATCTACAGTTTTGCGCCAATCTCTATGAAATTTCGTATACGTGAGCTTCAATCCATGAGGACTGTCGCCGTAAGTGTAAGGATCACGTACAACACATAGTTCACGAGATAATTATGACCTCATAAACAATGAGATGCGAGAAAAACTGCTGTATTACGCGACAATGTTACACATTTCCTCCTAAACCACGAGACTGATTTCAACTAAATTTGGAACACATCTTCCTTATCGTGAGGTACCAATTCTGTAATGGTAAGAACCAGGAGTTGCAAGAAACTGCCACATAATGCGACGAGACTTTATGAATACAGTATATGAGATCGAGATTACTTAGCGACTTTCAACAAACATTAAACATAATTTCAAACCTTTATTGAACTATTTATCGCTGACATGAAAGGACAAAAGTTTCTCGCTTACTACTTTTCCGCTGTTCATTCGGTATGAGGTTACAATTTATACTTTCTACACTACAAATTTCAGCCGCAGGAAATTTTACAGACAGTATACAAACATATAGTTGAATGTACCGTCTAAATTGTATCACAGAACGACACGTAATTTATGAGATATGACCACATAAATAGTAACTTTCATGGAAAACAGCCCCATCATGCACCAAATTTTTATCTATTACTTCCTTACTAGTACTTCTATTTCCAGAGATTTTATAGACATACATCACTTATACAAATGAATATATACCTGACAAATTATACAATTGTACAACGTATAATTCAATAAACATGAGATCGTTCGAATTTTACATGTCACTAGCTTAAACCCGCTGCTCCGCTCCGTTGATTATGACAAATAAGCTATCTTTCAGTAGTGTGTTATAAGACTGGTTTTAAAGGACGAAATGAAATACAATACCTTCATTAGAAACAAACATTTTAAACCAAAATTCAAATAAAAAAATAAAATCATGTGAAGTGCTTAATGATTTACAATAATTAATACATACATTATTTCTTATAGCCTGTGTTGCAATATCTCAACACGTACGGGGAGAGTAATGTCCAAATTAATTTTAATTTCATTTTAGGGCGTTCTGGTAAACTACGTTATTTGTAGTATTATTTGGAGCGTAAATATAGAGATTTTTTGGGTTGCCCATCCTTGAGCAAGCGACGTTTAATTGGCCATGTGAAAAACATGAGGACTGTAAATGGATTCCTGCGACTTTTAATGATTGTCCTTGAGCTTTGTTAATTGTCATGCCAAAAGCTAGACGAACTGGAACTGAAGTATTTTGAACTGAAACGGCATATCTGAAGGGATTAAATGAATGCGAGGTATGAAAACATCTTTTCCGGCTTATGTTCTTTATTCCTGTGCTTATTCTTACAGAGAAAGAGCTGAAGACATTGTAGCACGTATAGACCAAAGATATGGTCTGTGGCATCATGTTTCGCTGTATGTAACTTCCTTGTTATAGAGTCGTAAACGTCATCGCTGGTCTTCAGTCCGAATTTTTTTATAATTTGACGACTTTCAACTACCATATCTTCCACCTTCTTATAGCTATCGTCATGGAACTGCTATGGTGTACAACGGGAGACATCGGACAACAATTGCACACAGACCATTCGTTTGCGTTCTGTAGTTTTCGCTGCAGAGCGAAATATTAACACACACACGTAGAATTTTATATACACCGATAACTTTCCATCCCAATATACTTCACCCTTTTATCGTTATCAACCTTCAAGCAACAATGCAACCAATAAAACCATTTTCAAAGAGTAATTATTGTCCTGCATTTCCCGTTATATGTTTCAAATTACTAAATATATATCAGATCGCTATAAAACCGCGCCTAAAACCTTCCTCAGGTATAGCTTAGTAACTGTACAAATATTTAAGGCTCTGTGTCTTGTCGTACAGACGTGATAAGCATACACCGAACGGACGTTCACATTTATAGATACAGATAAATAGCTATCCGGTCGCAATAAAACCGTGCCTAAAACCTTCCCCAGGTAGACAATGGTAACTGTACACATTTTTAGCTCTTTATGTCTTGTGGTTCAGACGTGATAAACGTACACCCAACAGACATTAACATTTATTGATATAGATTAGTATTTTGACTACTATCTTTCTTTTTTTGGATACTACACTTATAATTTTGTACATTATGCAATACAGCGTTATTTCTTATATATTCTCCGACAAATATTACATGTTTTTAGTAAAAATGGACAGAGAGAGAAGGACTAGGAGAAGTACTAACCGAAGGCAGGAATAGATAAACAAATACTCGGGCAACGCCGGGTTTCTAGCTAGTTATATATAAAGCAGTGTATCCGTGTGTTTGTTTCTGTGTAGGTATTGCATACAAATGTAAAGTTTTGTTCCAATCTTTATGAAATGTTGCACGCGTAAGTTTCGATCTATGAGGACAGTCGCCGCAAGTGTAGCATCACTCACGTACAACACATAGTTCACGAGATATGACGTCATAAACAATGAGATGCTACACCAAGCGACAATGCTGCTCATTTTCTCCTAAACCACTGGACCGATTTCAATCAAATTTGGTACACATATTCCTTACCTGATGTAATAATTGCTGCAGAGGTCAGAACAACGTACACACATGGTCCACGAGATACGACGTCATAAACAGAAGGAATCGCAAAAAACTGCCACATCATGTGATGAGGCATTATTCGTTCACTGTATGAGAATGAAAGTACTTATCGACTTGCAGCAATCATTAAACATAATTTCAAACCTTTATTGCACTTTTTCTCGCTTATAACCACAGAAAAATGATGAAAGGAAAAAACGTTTCTCGCTTACTATTTTTCCTACATTTTCGGCATTCGGTATGACAATTTATAATTTCTAAATTACAAATTGTAGCCATAAGAAATTTTACAGGCAATATACATACATATAGCTTAATGTGCCTTCGAAATTGTATCACAGTACGATACATTCCTCATGAGATATGAGGACATAAATAGTAACGTTCATGGAAAGCCGCTCCATACGCACCAGATATTAATCTATTACTTCTTTACTACTAACTGTATTCGTACCAGATTTTTCCGACATGCAGCACTTATACAAATGAATATATTCATACAAAATTATACAATTTTACAACATATATTTCAATAAGTATGAGATTGTATATACTGCAATGGGTAAAACGCTTTCACATCATGCACCACATTTTAATACATTTACATACATACTGCTTAGACACTCCTGTATTTCAGTCAGCTGAAAGAAATTCCTGAAAGCTGACAGTGCTGTTGACAACTGTGAACCATCTGTGAAGAGCACTCGGCTGTAGGCGAAAGCAAGAGGCTTCTATAGAGATACAGGGAAAGGAAGAGAATGAAACTGCACATCCAACGAATACGCATTATTTCCTGCAGATCTACCTTCCTAACTATAGAGGCTGTAGTTTCCAGTGAGACTCCAAGAGACTAAAGTACTATTACGATTAATAAATCACAGTGCAATCTAATAAATTCTGTAGAGTGGTTTTGACATCTCCATGTTTCTCACACGGACAACTACAAGTCGCTTGCTCAGGGGAGCGCTTCGCAAAGAATTTATTCATATTAGATTTTGAACAAGTAACCAGATATATTGTTTATAATAAAATTTTGAATTAAATGAACGTATGAATGTAACATATCATTTGTATTTTGATAACTACCATTTTTTTTTGTTTGGATATATAATTTTGTACATTATGCAAGACAGCCTTATTTCTTGAATACTCGCCATAAACATTAGATGTTACTATAAAAAAAAAAAAAAAAAAAAAAAAAAAAAAAAAAAAAAAAAAAAAAAAAAAAACAACAACAACAACCAGGAGATGGACAGGTAGAAAAGGGATATGCAAAGTACTAACTTAAAAACTGAATAACTAAATAAATACCGGGTCAACGACGGGTTTTTAGCTAGTTTGAAATAGAAGCGTAACGCATAAACACTTGTGTGACCCACATATGTGGGTATAAATGGCCAAAAGCCAATCACAGAGAGTACCTGCGCATGCTTTCAAACGACAAGGAAGTTATTTCACGACTTGTTCTATAATCTAATAATGCGATCATTATGGACCTGTTACGTTCAGTACCTGAGACTTACTATGCAGACCACATCTCACTGAAGAGAAACATGTAGCTGCTTTAAAGTGCTGCACTATATGCACCTCCTCAATCGGTGCCTTCGAGAACTCTCCATCGTTCATTATCATGCTTTAATTAAGCGTTTACAATTACTGGGCAGGAAAAAAAAACATTCCGTGAACACACGTGTGAACGGTAATGAGCTAAGGATAAGATAGCGCAACCTTCCGTTTAAAGGCGGAGGGACATCAGAAAGCGACTTGAAGTACTTGACAACATGACTTTCCAGGGCTTAACCTAAAAAGAGTGGTTTCGTAACAATGTACTGCAGAATTCTGATGAAAACTGCCAAGAGGAAGAGACAAACTAGAACGCATTTTATTAAAAAGTCCTTTATTTACTGATTACCGGTTTCAATAAGCAAGTCTGATAAGTATGCGATTTTCTTTCAAAGAAGTTACAGTTTTAGTCACCAACTGGCACATCATTGTAAAATGATGGGTACACAAGTGTAAAAAGTCATTAAAATGTAGTTGTTTCTTATGAGGGTCTCATGTTTACTGCTTGACATGTAGTGATTGATACACTGTATTTCCCAGATCGCTTTCCTGATCCTGCAATGTCAGGTAATTTCAGTACTGCAGAACGATGTATATGCTGTACGTCAAGGGAATGGACATTTTAGCTGTAATGGTTGGCATTCAGCAAATAGTCCAGGCCCTATGTGAAAAAAAAGTCTGAATAGGAAAAAATCAGTGGAGAGATTAAACGTATTGTAGTAGTCTCAGTTTGATGGCCTATTTAACATACTGAAAGACCCCGAAGCTCCGGGATGTAGAATCGCGGTTTTGACGCCATCAATATGGCGGCCAAACAGACTACAATCTTAGAAAAGCTATAAATTCTCACAGGATTGACATAAAAAGGTCCTATTTGAGTCAAATTACAGAGTAAGAGCTGGAAAACGATTATATAGCAATATCACATGTATATATAACATTTCGTCTATGTTATACTAACAAAAATGGAAAAAATATAATTTTTCAAACCTTTTGTTGACGTTTCTCTATTAATAACTGCTTTATTATGCAACGAAATGATGATTTTTTTAAAAATTTATTATGTAATATATTCTTAGAGATTTAAAACAATAGTAGTATGTTTTTCCTATCATTAATAAGAAGAGAGTTTGAAAGCAGCTTGTTAATTTTTCTAAGATCTCGAGCAGTAGAGACCTGTAAATGCAAGTTAAAATGCTCACTTTTGCTCTAAATTACTTTACGAGTGGCCCAGTACTTGCGCAGCCGAAATTTATCTAACTGCTCACTCCTAAAGGGAGCAGCCAACGATTTAACAAACACAAATAATATATAGACTAGATAATTAAACATGGGTCGTGGAGCATGATATTATAATATTATTAGCTATTGAATAAAATAAACAAGCAAAATTTGGGGAGACCAAATAATTATAATAAAACACACACCTTGTAAGACAGTGAATTAAATCATAAAGTTACTGCCTGTAGTAAAATGGTTTCTACCTTTTATGAATAATGAGGTAACGTGGGAGAATATTTACAAATACACAGGGGATAAAGGAAAGCACATTCATTCACTCACAGACACACACATAATGCTTGTGACACATTACTCAAGCGAGAACACTTCATATCGGTGGCAAAACGAAGCGTCGGCAGCTTTTTGACGAGATGGCGGGTGTCTTCAAGCACAATAAAAAAAATCAAACTATGCACCAAACGAACTCTTGTGTGGGGAGTCAGCAGTGTACTATCCTACCACATGGTGTATGACCACAATGAATTACATAAAATTTACAAAAAGAAATTAATTTAGAATAAGCAAGTAAAGCACAAGTGAAGATTCATATGGAAGATAGCTAATATCAGTAGAAGCATGGCTGAAGGCCGAACTAACGACTGTTATGAAAGCATTTTGTGTAATTGGCCGCCATACCGTTACAGTAAAGACGGAATCAATTGAGAAATTCCGAAAGAGAATTTAACATGCTCGGGGAAATGGAGAACAAACGAAAATGTTAGTTAAAAACAGCAAAGAATTCAAACATACTAAGTTTACACAAAGACTGAAGGCCACACACGTCTATTCTAACTTTAGAAAATCGGACACAATATCATCACCAGAATAAAAATGCAAATACTAAAGGTACACTGAATTACTCGAGTTCTGTAAATTAAGAAACACTTTGCCTCGCATAGCAAAAGAATTACTCAAGAAAACTATCACTGACAAACCAAAACTGCCTGATCACCATAAAGAAAAGTTCTAACAGCATGCCATCCCATCAGCATTATTCGACGAACTACTCACTATAGCGGTCATGGCCAGAGTGATGCCTCAGGCCACACACAAAGCCTTCCCCTTTCTGGACCGGATGTAGGGCGCGTTCAAAGCGATGCAGAGTGTGTTCAGAGCCTACTGTCTACCAACCCTCGCTATATGGAGATAATACCCTCTACTAGAGCTTCAGAGAGGTCTCTTTTGTCTCCTCTTTTGTCCATGATTATGTTGGTACTACACTAAGAACAGACCACCTCGCCAAGTAAGTCTCTGGATACCTAGCAGACGGCAGTGCAAACGACATACGGAGACATGCGTTCTTAACTAAACGAGGCCTAAAGTGCGAAGCGGGGCTGTAAGCCATTGTGTGGCAGTCAGTCAATATTAAAAGTAACCTTCCACGTTCATACGAACACACATTAATAAAGGAATAAAATAATTGACGATCTGGAGGAGCAGTTGAATGGAATGGACAGTGTGCTGAAAGGTGCATATAAGATGAAAATTAACAAGAGCAAAACTAGGGTAATGGAGTGCAGTCTAAGAAAATCAGGTGATGCTGAAGGAATTAGATTAGATAACGAAACTATAAAGGAGGTAGATGAGTTTTGTTACTTGGGCAGTAAAATAACAAATGATGGTCGCAGTACCGAAGATATAAAATGCAGAATGGCAATGGGTAGAAAAGCGTACTTGACGAAGCGAAATTTGTTAATATCGAATATTGATTTAAGCCTAAGGAAGTCCTTTCTGAAGGCATTTATGTGGAATGTTGCCTTGTATGGGAGTGAAACGTGGACGATAAACAGTGCGGACAGGAAGAGGATAGAGGCTTTTGAAATGTGGTGCTACAGAGGAATGCTGAAGATTAGGTGGGTGGATCGCGTAACTAATGAGGAGGTACTGAACAAAATTGGGGAGAAAAGGAATTTTTGGCATACCTTGACTAAAAGAAGGGATCGATTGGTAGGACACATTCTTAGACATCAAGGAATTGTGAATTTAGCGTTGGAGGGAAGTGTGTGGGGTAAAAACCGCAGAGGAAGTCCAAAAGATGGATACAGTAAGCAGATTCAGACAGATGTAGGTTGCCATTCTTATATGGAGTTGAAGAAGCTTGCTGTGGATAGGGTATTGTGGAGAGCTGCATCAAACCAGTCTCCGGACTGAAGACCACAACAACAACAACACAATAATTGTCATACAAATAGACAATATTAATGGTGGAGAAACACTTAAGAGTAACTCAAAATGGAACACGACCACAAATTCAATGGACGTGTTTCAAGTTATCTGAAATTATTTACTGTAAGGTGTGATTATTCACTAGTCAGACCACATGTTAGAATTGTAAGGAGATATTTCTTAATACCTTGTTCAAGACTTGCAAGTACATCTACATCTACATGGGATACTCTGCAAACTACATTTAAGTGCCTAGCAGAGGGTTCATCGAACCACCTTTATACTATTTACTTCCAGTTCCTTTCTCGAATAGCACACGGGAAGAAATAACACCTGAATCTCACCGTTCGAGCTCTGATTTCTTGCATTTCATTCTGATGATCATTTCTACCTATATGAGTGGGAGTTAATAATGTATTTTCGCATTAGGAGTAGAATGTTGGCGATTGGAGTTTTGTAAGTAGCCCTCACCCCAGCCATAAATACTTTTATTGACAATAAAAAACGAGCTGTCCTTCTTTGGACTCTTTAGATATCTTACGTCAATCTCGCCTGATAAGGATCCCACACAGTTTCTTTAGTAGGCCTACTTCTGTTACATTTTTTAAAGGTTCTGTCAATAAAATGCAGTCTCTGGTTCGCCTTTCCCACGAAATTATCGATGTGTTCTTTCTACATCTACATGTGATACTCAGCTAATCACATTTATGTGCCTTGCAGAAGTTTCGTCGAACCACGTTTATACTCTTCATCTACCATTCTATTCTCGAATAGTGTGCGGGAAGAAAGAACATCTGAATCTCTCCATTCGAGCTCTGATTTCTCGAATTTTATTCTCATGATCATTTATACCTATGTAGGTGGGAGTCAACAATATATTTTCGCATTCGAAGGAGAATGTATGTGATTGGTGTTTCGTAAGTAAACCACACCGCAGCGATAACCGCCGTTGTTGTAATGATTCCCATCCCAGATCCAGTATAATTTACGTGAAGCTTTCTGCCCTGTATCTTTGGACTCTTTCGATGGCTTCCGTCAAACCGACATGATAAGGATCTCACACTGGGCAGCAATACTCCAAATGAAGTCTCTTTAGTAGTTCTGTTCCATCTATTAAGCGTTCTGCCAATAAAACGCACTCTCTGGTTCGCCTTTCCGCAGACAATATCTACGTGTTCTTTCCAGTTTAAGACTGATGTAATAGTAATTTAGTGGAGTTGACGGCCTTCACATTCGATTGATTTATATTGTAAATAAAGTTTAACGGATTTCTTTTCGTACTCATGTGGACGACTTCACAACTTGCCAACTTTTAAATCTCAGTGTTATATTTAGATCGTTCTGCAGTTTGTTTTGATCTTCAGATGGTTTTACTGGACGGTAAATGACGGCGTCATCTGCAAACAACCCAAGAGATCGTTTATGTAAACAGCAGCAATAACACAGCAGCAATAACACTACCCTGTGGAACACCCGATATCACCTCTGTTTTACTCGATGCCTTACTATCGATTACTGCGAACTGTGTCTGACAGGAAATCCCCTATCCAGTACATGTGAATATTCTCAAAAGATAGTCAAACGATTGTTTCTAAAACATTGCACACACATTAGCATTTAGTTATTATATCTAAATATACAAAGACTGATTTGTATTAAAAATTTACGTCAATGATGTGGAATCATTCATTTATATATACATACATACATGTACTTGTATTTACCAGCTTTACTGCCTGGTTAAAGGTGAGACGTAAATTATTTTGTCATTGATTCAAATAATAATGGTGCAATCTGACAGCAATTAACGCCAATACGGAGTGCCACACACTAATGTAATTGTTACAATATAAGTAGCTGAATGCCTTCATAAATTTGCTGTTAAAAATATGAATCACATCTTAAACATTTGAATGGTCTTTCTCATCCTACTCCTGCACAGAAGGTTCATTATCATCCTCATAAAAATCGGAAATATATGAGTCGCTACACCCACTGCCATTGCAGTATCCACACAAAACAGAACACTGTAAACCAACACTGCGACAAAGACAATTTCGTTCACATCCAGATTCACACTTGCAAGATATTTAAGATGAAGTCAGGGGCAGGAGGTTCTCGAGTTAAAACTGACTGAAGAGAACCATTTCTAGAGCCCCATCCCCATGAAGTGGGTAGCAACTCTTTGCTTCTCCACTGCTGCACCTGAAGATAACCACGTTTTGAATGCTCTCTTGTTGCCACAGATGTTGGAGGAAGTCGAGCAAGATCTATCTGTGATGTGATTGGACGAGTTTCCACAGCTTTTAGGAAACGCTGACATCTAAGACTATTTTACGACTTCGTTCCTTTAGGTGCAGCATACAATGCTAACAGAAATTGCTCTTGAGCATTTGTGTTGTCATTATTGAAAATAGAAGTAATTTTCCGTAGATTAAGCTGTGGTTGGAGGAGTCTGAGTGCTGTTTCCTTCCCTTGACCAAACAAGGACGATGTCGTGTCACATCCGGATACAGCATGCAAAAATAACATACTTTGACATAATCTTCAAGTGCTTTTTGGAGGAATGTAATGTGATAAGTGCTAAAGGTTTTTTCTCACAGACGATTTCTGAAAGTAAATGGGCACGTTGCCAGGAGCAAGTGCAATTAGAAGGACGAGTAAATCGACATCTGTACCAACCTCATAGTTGCCTTCTCCTTTGCCATACCTAGTGCTGTTATAACAATCAGATTATCAGCATCAGCCATATGACTTCTGATACCAACAATAAATAGTTCCTTTTTTCCAGAATCGTTCAGAAATTTTTTGACATATTGCGCATATCATATTTTCTACACAGTTGATGACACGTGACTGACATTTTGCCTGACGTCTTCTGTGCTCTTCGCGTTTTTGCTGGGCATGGAATAACCATCAAAAACGACAACTCATTATCATTATTTTTCCTCACATAATTTACGTACATTCCATATAATTCTTTGTAAGTCAAACATTGTGACCAAACAACTCTTCGCAATAAATATCCACCATCTACAACATAGACACAATCTTGAGGAGGTGAAAGATGCTTGTCACTTGATATACTGTAATCTGATATATCATACAATACGGATTTTTGTGGTTTTCTCTTGTAATAATCATCAAACAAGGGTAAGGGATGAGCTGTCAGTTCATGTTTTGAGCATTTCTGGAGGTCGTCATCAGTTTTCGCAACACAACTAACTCTGAAGAATAGCTAAATGGTGTTAATAGGGTAACAATGTCATCATTGATCTTGACAGCGCTAGTCATGTATGCTAATGTCCGCACCTTGTCACTTCGATGTAAATGAACATCCGTGAATGTTTTCCCTTCAAATTCGCCCAAATGTAGCTTTTCCGACATTAACTGCATCGTCACAGTTAATAGCCTCACTTGCTATAATACCACTTGACAATGATATGAGCTCAGAACGAATTGTGAGCGGAAAATGTGAGGGGAACCGCGCCACAACTTTTGAACATCGATATTATCATGTGCTTGTCGTGATTTCGTTAGCAGAACGTATTGGTTAGAGGAAGTTACTTCTATACCACAAAATTCCTCAAAGTGGTGGATGAGCTCTGAACATGCATACTTCCCCTGCACATCGATTCAGGGTACTGCTCGTTATCGCACGTCCATACATCTGGCCACCAGGTTTGAACGATATCATCATTACTTGTTTTATCGTCATGTCACTCCAATTACCAATCCACATTTTGTTGGCACATCTAATCGCAAACTGTCCCGTGATGACAAATTTTTGGAACTCTGTGGTGTCAGTCTGTCTTCAAGTGTTGATATCTGTTGTATCCATAAATGTGCACACTTTTCATTTGCAAGGTGGCCAGCTGCACGAAGAAAAGATTTTTTAAAATCATTTCTACATGCAATCCCCAATCACCTGTTCGCTCAGCATGGAGAAGAAGAGTTATTATGCCAAATTTCATACTACTGCACACAAGATTTGTCACTCAAAGTGCTACACACTCACATTATGTCACTATTCTAGTAAAGCGTAAGCTGCTCTTGAGAAAGTGTGGGAAAACTGTATTGCAGAACCTGAGTCTGATTAGTGAACACCTACAACTTACGGTAAACAAATTCAGATAAAGCCCTTATTATTAATGGCAAGAAAAACATATTGGTATTATTTTAAAGCTCTAAGAATGCGCTACAAGATTTGTTTCATAATTATCCGGTTATTCATCGAGAAACTCCAAAACATGTTTGGAAAAATGATATTTTCTCCTTTTCGATTAATATAACTCAGAAGGAATGTTATATACTGCTACATAAAAATTTTTCACCTCTTCCTCTGTAATTTGGTACAAAAAGGACCTTTTTATGTTAATTCTGTGGGAATTTAGAGCCGTTCAAAAATTACAGCCCAAACATTTAGGTGGGCCATGTTGATGACGTCTTAACCGTGATTCCACAGCCCGGAGCTTCGGGGACTTTTAGTATGTTAAATAGTCCATCAAACGGAGACTATTACATAAGGTTTCATGTCTTCCCTATTTTTTCGTACTCACTGCATAAAGGTCCTGGACTAAAAGATAATTAAGTCAGCGAGCTGGCGATCACCGCATTCAGCTGCTATCGTGAATCATGCTTTCCGTTCATCGAAAAGATGCCGAGCAGTATCAGCGATAAATCGAAAATACTGGCCAAAGGATTTTCCTCTCTCTGACATAGCTGGCCACTCTGCTGTGGAACGCAGAAGTCATTTTCTTCGACGGCAACCTGACAGATTTAACCACGTGAATGAAGACTGTCACATGAAGGAAATGGGTTTGTATATTCTTATCAGCTCCACCCCGCGCTGCTACCCTTAGTTATATGTAAAAAAGTTGATGCCGATATTTACTAACTACGTGTATGTGCCATTACAAAAGTTATCCGTTGGAATTCCTGACGTGAACCACTTGTGACTCGGAAAATCATGCGACACTGGGAAAAAAGGGGCCAATTAATGTCACGGAAAAGCTAACAGAAGTCATTCACGTTTTATAAGTTGGTCATCTTATTTGAAAAATGGCCAGTCAGTCAGTCAGTATCTTGCAAGCTGTGATGTTTTAATGTGTGTATTTATATATTTAGACTAAGTGCGATATTCCACATAGAACTTTATCTCCAGTTTTAAATAAGATGACCTTGTGGCATACTCCTCCGAAATCGGTCGTCGTGAAACAAATAAATATTTCTCGATCTTGTCGTTTTACGTTTTACTTTTGGAGAAAAATAATTTTGCGACTGACTGCGTATCAGTGTCAATCTGGTCTATTTCCAGAGGCCGCCTCCTCCTCATAACCCTCCTGCCCCTCCCACAATACACTCCTCCTGTCTCTGTCCACGTCCTCCTCCTCTCTTGATAATGTCGACGACGATACCTGTAACTCCCAGTAACATTTCCTACATTAAACATTTACTCCAGACTTCTACGAGTCCATCACGTATGTTAACCTGCAGCGAACATACTAACACACACACACACACACACACACACACACACACACACACACACACACTCAAAACGCATTTATTATATATGTAACATTTGAAACATTCGTATAACACAAGCCTTTCTTAAACTTATAAGTTTTTGAGTAAATGTAGCAGAACATTTAATGAACTTTTATGTCTCAAGGCAATCGCGCTGATTTGTTTTAAATCAAATGTCTGTAAATCTAAGGGACTTAACAGCTGCGGTTATCAGTGCCTAGGCTCAGAAACTGCTTAAAGTAACTTATGCTAAGGACAACACACACACCCCTGCCCAAGGGATGGCTCGAACCTCCGACGGCGAGCAACCGAGCCTTAGAACGTCCGGCCTCTCGACCACGGCTTGGTTTATTTAAAGCGGTGCCCCTCATACACGGAAAATAGCACGCGTACAATGGGAGATGCAGAGAGTGTTCGCAAGGAACATCGGCCCAAATCGGCATGTTTCGCCCGAACAAGGCCTGTATGGAGAAACTGAAGTGGAGCGCTGCCGATTGCGCTGATGGTCTGCTTATTCCGCACTAGCAGCAACACACTTACTATAATTACGAGGAAACTTATTCTGAAGAAGCTAATACGAGAATACACATAACGCATTGTGGAAAGTTTCCTGTTTTTCATTGTGACGTTAAAGCTACATGTTTAATTGTCTACGAAAATCGTCCATCGAAGGACACTACATCAAAACGGACTTTAAAAAATTATGGAGAACGTCAGAGGAAGACGTAAGGAAGCAGGAATCCCTTTCAGAAGAGAAATCTATCTTCAGCATGTTTATTTTGGTTAAAAATCCTCCGAAACGACTTTCTATTCTTTTTCATTTTCAGTGCGATATCGCCGCGGTGGAGTAGCCGAGCGGTCTAAAGCGTCTCGCTGCGGAGCACGCGGTTGCTTGCCGTGGAGGTTCGAGTCCTCCCTGGGGCATGGGTGTGTGTGTTTGTCCGTAGGTTAGTTTACCTAGTTTTAAGTAGTTTGACCACGCAGTTTGGTCCGATACAATTACAAACATTTGAACACTTTTTTCACTAGTATTGGATTTTTTTTTTCCTTTATCTGATTTAGGGCGAAGAAGGGTAGTGCGACAGGAGTCTTAGAACTAGTTATAATAGTTGCTCTCCGTTTAGGAAGAGTTAGAAAGCGACTAATAAATACTATTTTTATAGATTTTAACTGGTGTTTTTGAGTTTCTTAGATGTAATTGCACAACAAAGAATATTAAAATCTTTGCCGGGGCCGGGATTCGAACCCAGACTTCCTGCTTACTAGGCAGTTGCGCTAAGCCTTTACGCAACCGCAGCCACATGTACATACAGAAAATATCGTGGGGAAGGCGAACTAAGGGCTATGTTTCATTGGCAGAACACTTATAAGATGCAACAGCTCTATTAAAGAAACTGCCTGCCTATCCGTCCTATTTTGTCGTTGCTTATTGTGTGGTCCCCAGCAAGTCGAACTGACGGAAGATGTAAAGAAAGTTCTGGGGAGGAGAGCTCGTTTTGTATTATCGTGATACAGAGGAGAGAGTTCACGGAAATGATGCACGAGTTGGGATGGAAATCATTAAAAGAAAGGCGTTATTTTTTGCGTTGAAATCTATTTGTGAAATTTATTTCATCCATTTACTCCCCCGAAAAAGAAGCATATTTTTGTTAGTGGCCACCAACATAAGGGGATATCATCATCATAATAACATAAGAGAAAGATTTAGCTTGTCCTTTTCCCCGCGCGCTATCACAGAATGGAATGTTAGAAAAATATTGTAAAAGCGGATCGATGAGCCGTTTACCAGGTCCTCGGCTGTGGAATATATCAAAGCAAATGGGCTTAAACATGTGCCATGTACCGAGCACGACCCAGAATTTAGTATGTCCCCCTATACCGATCACTGTACTCCATGGCTCGCAGTAGGCAGTTTTCCGTAAGCAGTGAAGTCATCGTGTGCATCCGCACTGAAAACAGGATCACGCCTCCACTGGGTGGATCACAATTAAGAATGTCGGCATGTCTACGTTCGGACTTGTCCGAAAGTACTGACGCTCAAATTCAAATGTTCAAATGTTTGTATAGTCTATGGGACTTAACTACGGGAGTCATCAGTCCCTAAACATACAAACTACTTATGAACTACTTACGAACTAGGACGGCACAAATATCCATGCCCGAGTGGGGATTCGAACCCCCGACCGTAGTGACCGTGCAGACCGTGACTGAAGCGCCTCAGTCCCCGCGGCCACCGCGGCCGGCAGTACTGACGCCGTTGTAGTGACAATGAATCCCACACACAGTAAAATAAAATATTCCGGGATAACGAGGTGTTGGCGAATCAGAGATATTTCCGCGAATTTTTATGAACAACTGGAGGTCAAAATTGAAAAACTTCTAGGTACATCATCATACTTGACTTATATTAGTGACCCGGCGCAGTTAAGTATTTTTCTCCGTGACTCGGACAATAACCTACATGTAAGAACGTATGCTTTCGCTGTCATTATTCTTAAAATTCTCCTGAGCTGTTTGCCGCGTCATAGAGATAAAATATTTCCAACATTTCGGATCCGTTAGAGGAGCCTTTCCTTCTGTGCTTGTCTTATTCTGTCCCCACAGGTTAGTTCTGATTGGTTGAAATTCGATAGTAGGAAGGGAAGTAATAAATTTATTGGTGCTTGCACTGATGTTTCTGATAGGTGGAAATACGATAGGAAGATGTGCGCCGTGCCGAGCGTTCTGCGGCGTGCCAGTCACTGTCCGCACAGTAGCTGCGGTAGGGGGTTCGAATCCCCCCTCGGGCAGGGATGTTTGCGCCGTCTTTAATATAAGCTAGTTCATAAGTAGTTTGTAAGTTTAGGGACTGATGACCCCGTAGTTAAGTCCCATAATCTCTGGAAAAAAATTTAAGTGCACCGGCAACAGTGACCGAGCGGTCTGCGGATCGCCAGTCACGGTCTGCACGGCCACTACGGTCGGAAGTTCGAATCCTGTTGTCTTTAGCGTAAGTTAGTGTAAGTTAGTCGAGTAATTAGTGTGTAAGTCTAGCGACTGATAACCACGAAGTTTAAACTTTTATTTATTTATTTATTTTATTTTATTATTATTTTTTTTAATTTTTTTTTTTTTTTTTTTTTTTTTTTTTTTTTTTTTTTTTTTTTTTTTTTTTTGATGGTGTGCTTATTGATGTTTGCATCGGTGGTTATGATTGGTGGAAAACAGGAAGGTATACGCTTCTTAGTGTTTGCATGTAATTGGACAGCAACAGCGAAAACCGAAGTTTCCTGGTCGGCCTAGTTCTTCTAAGTAGTGACGTGGCTGCGCATCTGCGGCATACAGAAGACCGCTGTACCGCTCGCCGCGAACCGTCGCCGCGCTGCCAAAGACATAAAACCGCGACCAACTAAGGAAAACGACACGGAAGTCAGAGAGTTACCGGTGGCACGTTTGCCATACATTAAGGGGATTAGTGAGCGCACTGGGAAAGTCTTACGAAGAGCTGGCATCAAACCTGTCTTTTCCAGCAATAACAAAATTAAACATATCCTCACATCAACTAAGGATCCCATAGGAATTCCGAATACTGCTGCTGATTATAAAATAAACTGTGGATGTGAGACTTTGTACAGGAAGGCCTATTAATTTACGGATGAAGGAATATGAAAGATACATACGTTTAAAGCACTACAGCAAATCTGCAGTTGCAGAACACGAGAAAGAGTGTGACTACAATATAAACTTCAAGGATGCACAAGTGCTCTCTAAACGGCCATTTATAACCAAGATAAAAATTTGTGAAGCATTTGAGATAAGTAAACACTCCTACAATATGAACAGAGAAGATGGATTCAAACTCTCACTGTCCGGGCTCTTGGTTTTGGCAGTGCGGAGACGCTTTGCGGCGAGCGGTACAATGGATACTTGGGCCTCGTGGCAGCAACTTCACTACTTAGAAGAACTACGCCTAAACTTCGGTTATCGCTGTTGCTGGCCAGTTGCATGCAAACATCAACAAGCGTACACCTCCCTGTTTTCCACAAATCAGGATCACCAATGCAAACACCAATAAGCGCATCTTCCTCTCGTATTTCCACTTATCGGAAACACCAATGCAAGCACTAGTTTCCACCCAGGGGGCTCACGGTTCTTTCGTTAAGTGCGTGGAGAGCACGGGACCCCGAGCTAATGCAGTCTTCCTTCCTACTTTACTTCCCGGACTGCATTTCCTTTCAATGTTCAAATGTTTGTGAAGCGTAAGGCACTTAACTGCGGGGTCATCTGTCCCTAAACTTACAAACTACATATGAACTAACTTAGACTAAAGACGATACAAACATCCATGCCAGAGGGGGGATTCGAACCCCCGACGGAGAACGGCCTCGCGCATCGGAGCACAGCGCCTCAATGCACTTGGCCATTCCGCAACAGCGGATTTCTTTCCCCCTCTCCTCCTTTCCCATCCTCACTCCTTCCCCTTCCCTCCGGGGGACTGATAACCTTAGCAGTTTAGTCCCCCTATCCCAACCAAGCAACCCAACTCAACCTCCGCAAGCACCAATATAGTTATTCGTTCCCTTCCTGCTACCGAATTTCAACCAATCAGAACTAACCCGTGGGCACAGAATTGACTGTATAAGACAAGCACAGGAGCAAACAAGTCAGTATTCCCTGAGGAAGGCTCCTATAACTGATCCGAAACGTGGAATTATTTTATCATCATGTCGCGGCAAATAGCTCAAAAGAATTTTAATGACCTACATGTAACGGAAGAACTTATGGATATGACAGGGGCGGATAATTTACAAACGGTCCAAGTGGCAGCTGAAGGAACAGGACTCACTTGGGAAAATCTGTTTTACGTAACATAGACAGGGCGCCACCGATGAGTACTAATTTAAAAGAGTGTTTGGCCATGCGCTAAAAGTTTAACATGCTTAATTTGCCTTTCATTTATTGTTCATCACAGCAAGAGGCTCTCCGTGCAAAAACTGTTAGTCTTCAAGACGACCTACTTACAGGTTTGCTTTCGTTACAGGAAATTACAAACTTGCTGTCAATACTCTTCTCAATGGCAATTGAAAATGAGCTCCCGATTTACATTTCTAACTAACTGAGGTGTCAACTGATAACCGCTGAATTATTTTACAGTACCAAAGATTAGCTTTAATTCTGCCAGAAACTGTTGGAGGAAGCCGTGTATTTCGTATTTATTTGATGATAGCCAGATTCACGAAAACTCGGGGTACCGTTCTAGTATCCGGTCGAAGGTATGTTTTAGATTATCGCTAAAGATTTCATTATTAATCAACCAATCTAATTTTTTTGCAACCCTAAAGTATCAGTCTGTAAAGCACTGCGCTTCAGACCACAGCCTGAGATAATCATAGTTTTCTCAAAATAGGAGCCACTGTACACTGATATCAGATTGTCTTACATCAGTCGGACCGTATTCTTATATAATCGCTTCGTATAATTCGTGTAACACTAACTGTAGCTGTTTGTGATTACAAGAGTTCAAATATTACTTGCAGATCGAATGCAAGCCATCACCATTACCTGAACTGCGTGTGGCGGAAACGGCTGGAGAGGAAAACCATGGACTCCAAGGTGTACATAACCAACGCCAACCCAAAGGCTACGGCGGGCCCCGTCTCAAAGCTATTCGTGTGGTAAGTAAACTCAACGTCTCCTGTACTTCAACACAACACGAGATAAACAGGCTAAGTTCACTGCATTGAAAAATTCCTATGTTTTCATTATTTAAATTATTTACGCACTGGTTTATGCAGGTCACGTAATTTGTGAATTGATTTTACATGTGACATACCGACACTATGATGTGTCCTTTGCTATCGTTACAGAATTGTTGTGGGTTAAAGACTACAGCTGGGAATATTACTTACCGAGACGCTATTTAGGCGCAGAAAGGTACAATGTAATGTTGTGGCAAATGATTTATTCATCCTAGCCGCAGTGGAGTGGCCGTGCGTTCCAAAGCTCCTAGCTACGGAGCGCGCCGCTGCTCGCCGTCGGAGGTTCGAGTCCTCCCTCGAGCATGGGTGTATTTCTTGTCCCTAGCATAACTTAGTTTGTAAGCCTAGGGACTGATGATCAGAGGAGTTAACTCGCGTAGATTAACAAAAAGTTGAATTTTATCCATCCCTCATTAGGTGTTAAGAAATACCCCACCCATCTCAACGCACTTACAATGAGTTTAAGGGTGTGTTAATATCGAACATCATCTCAACAGGCTTTAATGCGGACAACAGAACCAGTGACGCAAGAGACCAGTTCACTTTTATCCACCTTCGTATCGTACAGATACCCCTTTAATCAGAGCCACAAACGAACTCTAATAGGGCATATTGGCATTCAAAAAAATGTTCAAATGTTTGTTAAGCTTATGGAACTCAACTACGGGGTTATCAGTCCCTAAACTTACAAACTACTTATCAGCTACCTTATACTAAAGACGGCACAAATATCCATGCCCGAGGGGGGATTCGAACCCCCGACCTTATTGGCATTCAAGGACATAATGGGCTTTCTGAATTTAACATCACTCAAGCACAACATATGCACGGCTTCACAACTGCTCACTGAGCCAACTCAATTTTGCATACTGCATTAGACTGTGCAAACCAGCACCTACATGCTGTTGTAGTCTTCAACCTGATCCAGTTCCACTACAATGCAAAATCGGACACATCTTCATTGGACTTCAGATAAATTTTGTTCTTGGTTCAGGCTAGGCCTTTTTCCTTGAAAGGCGATTAAAAAAATTACAAACTTCGAGGACTTGTAGACGGGGTGAGTATATAGTTTTTGTTTTGTTTTGGTCCATACTACCTCTTTCCAAAAGCGGAGCGGCCGAGCTCACTGAGGCACTATGCTGCGATGCGCGAGGCCGTTCCCCGTCGAGGGCTCGAATCCCCCCTCGGACATGGATTTTTGTGCTGCCTCTAGTACTAGGTAGTTTGTAAGTTTAGGACTGATGACCCCGAAGTTAAGTCGCAAACATTTGAACATTTGAACAACCACTTGCTCTAGTCGAGATCTGTTTCACAGTATGGAAGGTAAAACAACCTCTTTGTAGCTGATGAAACATATATAATTTCAAAAGGTAACAGAAAAATCAAATAGTATCATTTTTTATTTATAAACATATTTTTGCTAGAACACTTAACATCCATGTTAAGACTGAACATATAAGACTGTCAATATATGTCTAAAGAAAGGCGTTTAGTGCCCAAAACCCGCGAATAAAAGAAAAGCGCAACTGGTTGCAGCTATTTTAAAAACCACATTCTACAGTGACGGTATCGACAAAATGGTCTCACGATGTGAGTAATGAGTTCATCAACAAGGTGATTGTTAACCTTTTCATTCCCAGTGTTGTTCCTGGACAACAACGTATTAAAAGCTGATTTATAGCGTATTTTGTGTATCAGTCTTTAAAGTCGCATTTTTGGTGATGAACCACATGCTTCTAGTACGATATTTTGCCGCTTGGTACGGCGTGTAGCCACTTCTGAGGAAGTAATTTATCCATCTTGGAGATTGCGTTACGTTCCCGTCTGAATGTGACTCTGAGTGTGAGCGTGAGTGTGGTTCATATTATTTATTTCAGCAGCGAATTGTCTTGTCTTTGGTGTTAAGACGAAACTTATGCTACCATTATTGATCTGTTAGTGTTATCTACAAAAAAATAACGTCCTACATAATAAAATGCCTCGATACAAACGTCTGTGTTGCGCATGAAATACAAGACGTAAAAAAAACAATAGTTCGATAAAATGTTTAAAACGCATATTTTTATGTTCGGTGCACTGTACTGATACAGAAAACAATGAATTTTAATTCTTCCAAAGCTGAATTCATTATGTGGGACTGAAAGGGTTAAGAAAAAGACAGACACGAAGGAGAACGTTAATAATGTTGTTTTTATTTAAATACTTTTAAGTTTTGACATAAGAGTTTTTTTTTTATTACGGTGAACAGGGATTTTGGTTTGATTTCCTGTTTGGTATCAGGTCGTAGGAAGGCAACGAATACTTGCCGAGGACCACTGGGGAAATGTGCTACAATCGTAATAGTAACAGATAAAATACTCGAAAATATAACAGCTGATATACATTCTGAAATCAAACCAGGACAAAGAAGAGAAGACACTCACCATTAGCAAACACAGAACAACATACTGAATGAGCAGTATATTATAACTGCACTCACTGCCGTGTTTACTAGCCGCTAATTAATAGGAAATAAATAAAATAACAATTTTAATAGGCTTTTTACAACCAAACCTGACTAGGAATCTATATATGGTTGTCACGCGCCTATTATCGTTTGCATCGCGTACAATTCTGCGCAAAATAACCAAAGTTTCGTACCGAGTTTCACGTGAAGCCTAAAATATGGTGTATTAAAACGACCATCAAATTTAGTAAATTGGGTGGCCCTGTCTTACACTGGCGTAGGAAGTGGGAGGACGTCATTGTTAAGACGACCAGTGACCGATCATCCATTGCATTAATAATACTGCAAGATACACACAAATGGTCTGTCCACATCTCAGGGACGTACTGTGGTTTACGCAGAGAAAAATGATTGCGAAACATGAGCGCTCAGTCATTAAAAACCTCTAACAATACACCGCCGATTCGTCTGTTCCTGCCGCCCATTGCTGTAATCACACTCAGATAATTCTAAAACATAGTGGTTAAATAAAATTAAATAAAATGACAAAG
This sequence comes from Locusta migratoria, assembly GCA_026315105.1. NCBI lineage: Eukaryota > Metazoa > Arthropoda > Insecta > Orthoptera > Acrididae > Locusta > Locusta migratoria. The sequence goes on along the minus strand of CM048745.1, from coordinate 699,495,997 downwards.
AAATTTAACGTCGTGTCGTAGTAATAAAATTGGCCCCATGAAAAATTTAAGCAATAAAGTAAGTCTCAATTTTTACAATTTATTTAGCAGTGATGCATTTCACGCTCGTGGAACATCTTCATATTGCAGGATCTGTAAATAACATACAACAGCTGCTACATAAAGCCGTCCTTGATATGCTCACGTACCTATTTAACACCGTTTATGAAGTAAGTAAATTAAAAGGAAGAAATGGATGATCTGCCTTTAAACTGTGGAAGCTGCATTAAGAAAGATTAAAATCATCTAAAATCATGGCATTAAACCCTTAAATAGGATTTTTTAACAGTGCGTTAATTCAAATTAACATAATATAAATATGATTTTAATAAGCAAAAGAAAACAATAAACGCTACATTACGGCAGCTAACTGAGAATTCCAAACCATGAAAACCAGGTTTACGCAGCTAAGGGAAGGTCAATGGTGGTAAAGAAATTCTAGAATCTTTGGCAAGGTTTAATATTTGCTAATCACATCTCGAGTCATCCTTTGTTTTCAAAAAAAAAAAAAAAAAAAAAAAAAAAAAAAAAAAAAAAAAAAATGTTCAAATGTTTGTAAGGCTTATGGGACTTAACTACGGGGTCATCAGTCCCTAAACTTACAAACTACTTATGAACTACTTACGAACTAGGACGGCACAAATATCCATGCCCGAGGAGGGATTCGAAACCCCGACCGTAGTGGCCGTGCAGACCGTGACTGAAGCGCCTCAGTCTCTCCTTTGTTTTCAGCTTTGTTCTCCTATTACGTGCTCATTATTGTGTGTTACAAGAAGACTAAGTGGACCATGTCTCAATAAGCCTTTATTTCGGACAAACGTTCACAGGACACTATATGCTTGTGTGACGAGTACTATTTTCAGTACGTGTAACGCAAGTTAAAGACGATCTTTCTCAGACTGTCGTATTTTAGTGCTCAGTGCGGCAGTCAATAATATAACTCAGAAATTATGAAAAGTCTCACACAGGAAAAGTTTAACAATATAGCAAGTTGAGCAGGAAGACATATTGCTAAGCTTCAAGTTTCTAATAACTGATATTCATTTCATATTTCTTTCATACAAATGTGTTCTACGCATTTTGAAACAAATTCTGCGTTCCAGGTGGTTGCGGAAACTAGTATGGAAGGGAAACCTGACGGAGGGCGACCTGTTCGACAGACTGGACTGCGATGCAACGGATAAGCTGGGAGACCGGCTGCAGAAGTGAGTGTTCCAGCAGCTGACATCACGAGCGAGACATTCACCACAGGTCTTCATTTCCTTCTATTTGTTTCAGATCATGGGACGAGGAACTAGCGCGATCGAAACAGAAGGGTACGAAACCCAGTTTCGGAAGAGCAATAATTAGAACATTCGGCCTGCGCTACTTCATGTACGGCGTAATTCATCTTTTTGATCAGCTAGTACTCAGGTACGTTCAAGAAAGAAGAAACCATACACTTCAAATCTCACAAATATCCCATTGTTTCTGTTTCTCCTATAATTGGAGAGCTAAAGTGAGGGGAGCCGTTTTAAAATAGATCATTAAAACTTGGGCTAAAGGTCAAAATACTGGTGAAACACTCCTACATCTTCATTTACTCCACTAATAGTCAGCTATACTCAGTGGCAGAACAGAAGGTACTTTGTACACTAACGGCTCCTTCTCTCCCTGATCCAATCAAGCATGTCACGAAGGAAGACTGAACGATTTTAAAGGGCCAAAAAGTGATGTTAGTGGGCTGTACTTAAATTATTATTGTTATTATTATTTTTGTGGGAGGGTACAACTCTTTTCGAGCTTATCGCGACTCAATCTAAATAATTTCACAACACCCCAACAAAACAAAAACTATTTGATCGTACCTTCAATAAGTGGTGTATATGTGTCTGTGCATTCCTAATTTAGAAATTGTTTTATACTTGCAATGGGACTTAAACAGGTTAGCTCGTAAGAGGGTTAGTTTCGGTAGGAGTACACAACGTACGGCTATAATTTAGTAACACAAGTAGGATTACCAAGTTTTCTAATTGAAGAAAGGGATAATTCTGGAAATATCTCTTTGTACGATGGAGGATGTAACACAACCGAAGTTTTCTATACCATTTCAACTGCTGAGTATTATGTAGCCAATGGACATTTTACTCTCACACAAGAAGGATATTTAAAACACTTGAATGAAAAAAAACATGGTTGCAAATATCTGCAATCTCATTTCCATATACAATTAAACTTAAAATAGATTTTACATATTTGAAAAATTATTTACAGGTTAATTTGAAGTATGTTACAATCTTAAGTTCAGTTTTTACGAGTACTGTTTGATCTGTCACTGAGAATATTTCGATAACTAATCAAAAGATCGTTCGGAAAAAGTCGAAAGTTTTTTACCTTCAATCGTGCAATGAATAAAATAGATAAGAAATATTCTAAAATAATTGAAACGTAGACTGATAAAAATAAGGTCAAAAATACATGAAAACTTAGAAAATACGACTAACCCTAATCACAAACAATAAGAAGAGATTTTACTTTCCAAACTTGGGTACGAAACGGGACATAGACTGCCGTAATCGTACTAGTTTCTGCTTTAGCTACATACGTATCTTTTCTTTCTTTACTTGTTGCAGAGTAGCCCAACCAATTCTGTTGGGGTTAACTATCCAATATTTCAACCCGGATAGTGATATTACGCAACAGGAAGCGTACATCTACGGCAGTCTTATGGTGATAATCAACTTCCTGAAGCTCTTCTGGCATCATCACCATACGATGGTGACCACTTACATCGGCATGAGGGTCAGAGTTGCTTGCTGCTCCCTTATTTACAGGAAGGTGAGTCTTCTCGAAGCAATATTCAGGATATTCCGAAAAAAATGTGTGTTCTGCTGTTTTTTGGTATCGGTTGTTTATCATTATAATACTGACAAGTACAAAGAATGCATCACTGCTTAATTGTGTACTCCAAGCATCTGTTTCAAATTAGTGTGTATGTCTTCAAATGTTCAAATGTTTGTAAAGTCTATGGGACTTAACTACGGGGTCATCAGTCCCTAAACTTACAAACTACTTATGAACTACTTACAACTAAGGACGCACAAATGTCCATGCCCGAGGGGGGATTCGAACCCCCGATCGTAGTGGCCGTGCAGACCGTGACTGTGTGTGTGTGTGTGTGTGTGTGTGTGTGTGTGTGTGTGTGTGTGTGTGTGTGAGTGAGTGAGTGTGTGTGTGTTGTCCTTCGCATACGTTAAGTTAGTTTAATCTGCTGTAAGTCTAGGGATCGATTACCTCAGTAGTTTGGTCCCTTTTGGTTACAAACATTTGTATCTTTCATATAATATTATTCGGCCTCATCAAAGTGCAATGGTCAGTATGAATCTTATACCTATAATCACACATTTAAAGTATTCAACAACATAGTAGAGTAGTAGTTTGTGATGACCGCTATCATATTTTAAAAATAACTCTACAATCTCAAACTGACTGTAAAAATTGCATGTTATGCTAAGAAATCGAGTTAATACAGGGTGATTAATATTCATACCATTAAAACATGCAATCAGAGTATAGTTCATTATATAATCTTCCATCCAAAAAATTTCAAGGATAAATTATTCCAGCATTCTACACGGATTATGCATTCTTCTTGTTGATTTTGTCAACGTTGGAGGCAGCAATCATCTGCCTTTCATTTTTTTTCTAGTTGTACTAGAATATTGTAAGTCTAGATATTCATACATATTTAGTTTTTTCTTTTGATAACTAGTTTGAGCTGGATCGAGCAATCTTCAGGTAATTAAACTATTATTGACTAGTAAAATAACAAATAGTTATAAGCTTTTTTTTTTAAATAACAATATCCTTGCAGAATGTGAAATTAAAATAATGACAAATGGCGTATACTGGCAATATTGTGAACGTACACACAGGCGTAACCCAAGGTGTCATGGTGTGGGGAGCCATGGCATATGCGCTCAGGTCACGTCTAATTGGCTACTTAACTGTAGAAAGGTGCTAAGTGCCAAATTCATGAAAAATGTGATTAAGTGGTTTGTAAGGTTCAAGATACCAAAGACGATCACGTATGAAGAGGGCTGTGACCACTGAGTATTCGAAGTGGTTACACTTTCCACCAGTAGATAGCAATGGTGCTAAGTTGCCTCTTGAATTCATAAAAATGGTGCAATGTGCCATTCGGTTGAGTTTGTTTCACTTTGCTGTCGTGTTAAGTGTATGCAAAGACTTCTGTTCTCCCCTTCATTCTGAATCATTGCTCTTCAACTTGTGTAATAACTGCATAATACAGGGTGTCTCACGAAAGACGCCTGCGAGAGGTCCGCGAGTTGCGCAGCGCGTTTGCCGGCTGCTGCCACTCCGCCTGCCGGTCGTCACTATGCGTGTTCTGGGACACTTGACATCAGCGCAGAGTCCTGCCCTATTATCGTCAGGTAGAAACACTGTGCTCTTGTGTTCTGTACTGCGTGACAGAGTGTTCGGGTGTTTTGTTTTGAGTTTGCTGTCGAGTTTCCTTTCGGTATGGTATACACGAAGGGTCAACGAGCGTTTCTTGTGCTGAGCTATGCAAAAACAGAATCGTATGTGGAATGTATTCTGTGGTAGCAATACAAAATGTTTTAGTGATAGGATAGTTGACTGGACGCCTCGTTCTCCAGATCAAATCCCTGTGACTTTTATCTTTGGGGAATGTTAAAAGACAAGATGTATGCAAGTAGTCCCCATACACTCGAAGAGTTGGAAGACAGGATTCGACTAGTCATTTCCCAGATTTCGGCAGCCGAAATTCGTTGAGTGTTTGCAAATGTTTTCAAGAGATGTCAGGCCACTCTTTCCATAGAGGGACATCATTTTGAACATCTACTGTAAATAAAGGTAAGCTTAGGTTACGCAGATGACAATGTTTTTTACAGTTTTAATCAGTGTATGCGCCTGTGGCACAATAGAGTCCGAGAATCGGGCGCTGCCTTGGCCGGCGGATGCGGTGGTGGAGGTCGGGAGCCGTACCGCGAGATCCACAGACGCCTGGCAGGCGTCTTTCGTGAGACACCCTGTATTAAGATCATATTCAGTCACATAACATTGTCATATAAATCCAATATTATATACCTACATATTATCTTTAAATCATTTTCTATATATGTGATGTTCATATGTTAGGGAATGGTGAATGAAAGCAGCATGGGTAGGGGACGGAGGAAGAATGGTAGTGGATCATTCAGAGATGAACAGAAGAAATTGAAGATGAAAGATTTGTCGTATGTAAAGCACAAAAAACACTTACACCAGCTAAGAACCGTCCTTCACCACAGGTACGATTTTAAGCCGTTCGCTGGCTGTGGAATCTATCTAAGGAATTATTGCTGTTGAATGTGAACACATTCCCAGTGTCCTCAAAAAAAGAAAAAAAATGGTTTTGTTGTTTTTTCCTTTAGGTACAGTGCCAATATAGATTAAGATGCAGTGAACTTACTTCTGCATTGAATATAGATTTATTTTCTAAGTTCTATAACAAGATTACTCAAAACAAGGAACCTTCTTGATGGATCTTCTTAGTGTCACACCAATACAGCGTCGTTGGCATGGAACCTATGATAATCCCGCTGAGAGTCGCCGGGAGGAAACAGTTCGATATTCTGTTCGAAATGGTTCAGGGGATCTTGTTGCAGTTTGCAAAACCACTTTTATAAAAAAAATTTACAGTTGGAAAGAAAAGGCTGGAAATACTTACTAAGAAGAAAAAACTTGGAGACATAACATTTACCAACCGCAGAACAAGACACGCTCAATCAAAATACAGCGATGAAGGCAAAAATTATAAAACAGCATATAAATGGCTTTCCCCGGGAAGTTAGCCATTGCAGCCGAGCAAGATCAAGCAAGAAGTACCTTCATTCTTGGCCTGAACATTTCAAGAATGTACTCCCACTTTAAAAAGGTGTTTCCTGTAAGAACCATAAGTTCGAGTTTTTATCGCAGAGTCTTTCTGAAAGAATTTCCCAACATTTCCTTCCACAGACCTAGGAAAGATACCTACAAGACATGTGACCTACTTAACGCTGAAGCAAGAGCAGGTTCACTGCAGTCACAGGTGCGTTTAGAGGGTCACCATAGGAAGGCCGAGATGGCAAAGATCCTTCTAAACAGTGGCATCAGTTCGTCTCAGTTTCCTGACAGTGACGTTTGCTGCATATCGATCGACATGCAGCATGTTATGTTTGTGCCCACACTAACGCACACCGAGATGTTTTATTGCCGCCAGTTATCTTGTTACAGCTTGGGAGTATCTGTAGGTGACACCCTTCAGTTTTGCATGTGGGGATGAACGCATTGCTGGTAGGGGTGAAAATGAAACAGCGTCATGTATTCTGAAACTGTTAAACAGCGGGACAACAACGAATAAAGACATTGTTTGAAGTGACAACTGTGCTGCACGAAACAAGAATCGAATGATGATATTTCTCTTTCTTTTTCTGGTAACGAATGGATTGTTCACACGAATAGAACAACGGTTTCTTGTTAGTGGGCACAGCTTCCATCCGTGCGACTCTGAGTTTGCTGTGATGGAGAGAAGCAAACCGGCGACGGAGGTCTTTGTACCCAGCGACCGTTGCAAAATGGTAGAGGAAGCAAAGGTTGTGAGACCTTTAAAAAGTAATTTCTATCAATACTTCCGATTTTTATATCTCTCTACAAAAATGCTGAACATTTAAAAAGCTGTCAGCATCACAGCTTCAACAGATGTAACACATGTAGGAACAAAAGAATGTTACACCGACATGAAGAGGATGCGTAAGGTGCATGTGCTCAAAAAAGGGAAACATGCAAGAAAAATTCAATCTGCTACCTTTGAATCTATCTCATCAACTCATTCAATTACAGATGAAAAGAAGAAAGATTTAAAGGCTATGATACCTTATCTGGAAAAGAATGAGCATGAATATTATTATAATATGCAGATCTGGGGAGGGTGACTAAGAACTTAGCACATAGAATAATTTGATGGGACTTATCACGTTTCATAAATGTTTATGTTTCAGCACCAAACAATTCCAAATGTGTCATGAAACCACCACTAATATACGATAAAATACTCTCTTTTGTAACATGTAAAAGTTTGAGGAATAAATAATTAAAACTCTGCAATACAGCCAGTTTTTTTGCAATAACTTCTGTTCATATATTTGGCACTTTGCACCTTGTTACAGTTAAGTATCCAATTGTGCTTCAGATGACAGAAAGACATGGCAATATGTAACAAACATTCTGCATCTGCACGTCACTCCACCCCCTCCCTCTGGTGGCACAGCACACTGGGATAGTCTTCTAATAAGATAACGGATGCCCACAAACACCGCATGTCTATAAATGGATGAACACACACCTTCGGTCGTTAATATTATAAATCAATTATTACTAGTTTCTGTAACTCATTGCTACCATCGTCTAACCCCTAATCAGTTGACTACCATCACATAACCAGCGTCTATATAGATGATCTTATACCTGCCTAAAGAAGTTTCACTATCAGGTATCAGCACACGTCTGCTGATACCTGATAATGCAACTTCGTTAGGCAGATATAAAAGATGAAATCATCTATATGGACCGAGGTTATGTAATGGCACTCAACTAAGCAGGGGTCAGAAGACGGTAGTAATGAGTTACCGGAACTAGTAACAAAGGATTTATAACATTAACGGCTGAAGGTGTGTGTGTTGATCTATTTATAAGTAATTATGCAGGTGTGTCCCAGTAATCTTAGACCAAGATGGACAGACTGAAGCAACACGTGTGTCTATGGACTGCCTACATCATGATGATATTCTACTGTGGCCAGCACAAACAGAAGTGGGATGAATGTCAAACAGGCCTCCATCCCACTACCAACTCATGGGATTGGGACCGACAGCTGCACCAGTGGGGATCGAAAGGCCGCATAAGGGAATGATTTGTTTACAGAGGGGATGCGTCACCCTGCTGATCGGGCACCAAAGTTCCAACCTATAACTGCTAACGCCCTTCTCCTTCCTTCCATATTGGAATCAGTTCACTAAAGTCACATGATCCTTCATAGCGTGTAGTTCCTTTCACTTCCAACCACTGTTTCTGGGTACATCAAAGACGTACATTGAGCAGAATCCCCCTTTTTTTAACGCAGGTGTACGCCATGTTATAGAAAATTTGCTTCTGACAGGAGGTAGGCTAGGGCAATCTTTGCAGGTGTGTGGTCACTATGACTGGGTGGCGTAATGAACAGTGCCAGTGCCTAGCAAGCAGGAGACGCAGATTCGAATCCCAGCCCAATAAAACTTTTAAACTTCCTCCATTGATTTAATTTAATGCCTATTATCCTTCCTTTTTGTCTTCATCTTACATAACGACAACAGGACCAAAAATTGTCTTTCTGATATGTCTGAAAGACAAACTTCTTTTTTTGGTCGTGTATAATGAGTACATGAGTGAAGGGCAGTGGCGCCTCGCCTGCGCAGATCCTGCGCATCAGCAAGCAGTGCATGGACGCGACGGCGACCGGCCAGGTGATCAACCTGCTGTCGAACGACGTGGCGCGCTTCGACGCGGCCTCGCTGCACGCCAACTGGCTGTGGTTCAGCCCGCTGCAGCTGGCGCTGGTCACCTACTGCCTCTACCGCTACGTCTCCTGGGCCGCCTACGCCGGCGTCGTCTACATCGTCATCATGACCGTCCCACCGCAGAGTAAGCCGCAACCAGTTACTGCCTCTCACACTGACAGCAGATGCACAGAACGATTAGGTAGCCATTAAGTCTGGTGATGCAGAACGTTTATGTACCAGGTGTGTCACACCGTTGCTTTTCTCTGGCAGCCAGGTAGTTCATCCACCCAACTATAAGAAGACCTTCTACCATAAGAAATCGACAACAGTGCAGCAATGAACTTTTCGGCAGAATCTGTTGATAATAAAATCAACAATAATTCGTACCAAACGTATTGAATATACGGAGATACGTTGAATTAAAATTCGTGCTGTGATTGGGATTCGAACCCGAAACCTCGTGCTTACTAGGCAGACGCTTTAAGCCGCTGAGATAACACAGGTAATGTGGCTGTCATCAAGTACGTCTCCCTCCACCCCACATACTTTAATTCTGCCCTGATGTTCCTGTGAAGTATGTAACGAATTGTCAAGGCACAGAACTTGAACGGGGGGCGTGCTTGAAGACAGTGTAGTCGCATTATTCGTAAAGCTGTGTTAGCTTAGTGGTTTGAAGTGTCTGCTTAGTAAGCAGGACCTCGCTGTTTCGAATCCCGGCCACAGCACAAATTTTAATTCAACGCCTCTCCTTACATACAATACCTGTGTTGTAATGAAACAATGTTTGTCTCAAGGGACTGAATTATTGTTGATATATATATATATATATATATATATATATATATATATATATATATATATATATATATATATATATATATATATATCACCTATCACCTCTACCTGAAGAACAAGACGGGATTGTTCCCATTCACGTTCTTTGCCGGGTTGCTATTCCAATATAGGAGAGCCGTGGCAATTGAAGTATGTGGTGTGGAGGGAGACGTGCTTGAAGACATTCCGTGACGATGAGTTAGCTGAGCGCTTTAAAGCGTCTCATCCCATACCTCTAAGCAGCGTAACGTCATTCTGAACGACGTAGAGGACCGTAGGTCCGTCAATGCTGACTCCTGCCTACACCATTCGTTCACCACCATGATATAGTGATATTTCCTGTTCCGAGTTGCATGTTCTCTCGAGATTGGCAGGCTGAACAAAACATCTTGATTCATCTGTGAACAGAATCTGTCGCTTTTCGTTACGACTTCAATCCTGATGCTTCAACAGACAGTTTCTGCGGGTTAAAGGGTGACGTAGTTTCTATAGGACACATGCCATATGCCTCTGTGCGCAGATGTCACATTCCCGAAGGTGATTTAGGACTGTTTGTGTTGATATTGCGCGTCCTGATGCTGCCTGGAGGGTGCGCTGCAGCCTTCTGTCTCGACGGCTTGTTAACTGGAGATAACGATCATCTTTTGAGAATGTTACCCGTGGAAGACCTTGGCCTTGCGTTCTTTTAACGGTTCCTGTTGTTTGAAACCACGTTCAGGTCCTGGAAATTAGATTGTAGGACATACAGCTTGGCAAAATAATTATTCTCTGATATCAGTTGCAACATTTATCGTTTTTTTTCCTATCAGTAAATTTTAATGGTCATAAAGAATTGCCCATTATTTCACCAACTAACTCCCAGATGGCGTTGCTACAACATACTGATGCTAGATAGTAGCGACACTGTCAGTTATCGGACAGTTATTAGTATTCCGTTATTTCTGCTAGGTAGTGACATTGCGCAGTTATCGCACAGTTATTGCTATTAGTCGTTGTTGTTATGGTCTTCAGTCCGGAGACTGGTTTGATGCAGCTCTCCACAATACCCTATCCTGAGCAAGCCTTTTCATCTCCTCATAAGAATGACAACCCACATCCACTTGAATCTGTTTACTATACGCGTCTCTTGGTCTCCCTCTGCGATTTTTACCCCACACAATTCCCTCCAATGCTAAATTTACGATTCCTCGATGTCTAAGAATGTGTCCTACCAAGCGATCCCTTCTTTTAGTCAGGGTATGCCAAAAATTCCTTTTCTCACCAATTCTGTTCGGTACCTCTTCACCGTCTATCCTTTGTCACTGTCAAGTATTCCGACTCCAGGTTGTTTTACCCCTCTGCCGTGGAGCCCCAGGGCTCTGTCCTCTCTCCCCTCCTCTACCTCATATATTCGGCAGACATGCCACAACCCTAGCCTCCTGCCCACCTCTTACAATACGCTGACGACACCGCCATCCTAGCCCTTGGCCACTCCCTCGCCTGATCCCAAAACATCCTTCAATTCCATCTCTCCGAATTCTCCACCTGGTGTAACCAGTGTCTCCTCGCCGTTAAACCCACTAAATCCTAGGCAATCATTATAGGTCACACCACCCCATCCTTCCGACACCACGACCTCTACTTCACGCTCCATGACTGCCCTATCCCGCAAACCAAAACCCTCAAGTACCTAGGCCTTACCCTTGACCGCTCCATGTCCTGGAAACCCCACCTTCAAACAGTCTATGATAAAGCCCTCTACCGCCTGAATCTCCTCAAACTCCTTTCCGCCCGGACAAGGGGCCTCAACCCTTGCACCATCCTTTTCACCTGCCGTTCCATCATGCTGTGCGTTCCTCTACTGTTTCCACCCAACTTTCTGCTCCCCCTACCCACTACCAATCTCTCCAGATCCTCGAACGCCGCGCCCTGTGCCTCACTTACCGCATCCATCTTCCTTCCCCCACATGGATCCTTTACGACCTTATTCCTTTCCCACACCTGCACAAGTTCATCGAACACCTCCGCCTCAGATTTGTACCCCGCAAACTCGATTCCCAGCACCCGCTTGTATCTGTTATTGCATCCCAGGCCTCTGCCACGGTGTTACCTTGTTATCCCTCCCTGCCTTCACCTGCACAATCTCCACATCTTCTCTGAAGGTAACTTCCGTCACCTCCCCCTCCCAGATGACGCTCTCCGTTCTGACTTTTACCCATCCTACCAACCTTAATCCTTCCCCATATTTGCACCATCCCCTCTCTCCTGTCCCCTTCCATCCCATTCCCCCTCACGCTTGACTTTCCTCTCCCCTTTCCTTGGAGTCCTTGTGATATCCTCCCTCATTACCCCCTCATCCCCTCACCTCCCATCCCTCTCCCTCTGTGCCTCCCCTCCCGTCCTCATCCCCTGCAAGGGACCTGCGCTACCAGATTCTAGCAGTGCATTGTCTGTGTTAGTGTCAGTGCCAGTGTTCGTGTTCAGTGTTCAGCAAACGCCGAGTGGGCAGAATACCTCAACCATGGTCTGAAATAATAGTAGTACAACTCTTAACTACGTTTCGTTTGTAAAATATGTGGAAAGCGTTAACTGTAGGGAGTTTTATGTTGTGCCCGACACTTACAGCTGTGACAACAGATGTATTGTTTTCCAGTGCAAATAATTCACCAAGTATGAAAGAAAACAAACACAAGTTACACGTTGTTCGAAACAGATTAAAATGTGCGATCTGATGGTGAACTGCTAGGCGGTTCTAAACGGTACGTCGCTAGAAAATAACGAAGAAAAGCAAATAGCGTACGAGTCTTCGTCTCTTTATTTTAAATTGATTGCCTTAGCAGATGTACTTGCAATAGAGTCCGGTTGTTTTAGTAACTTACTTTGCCCGCAGTGTACATGGGGAGACTGTCGGCGCGATTCCGTAAGCGAGTGGCGGTCAGGACCGACGAGAGAATGCGGATGATGAACGAGCTGGTGCAGGGCATCCAGGTGGTCAAGATGTACGCCTGGGAGAAGCCCTTTGCCAAGCTCGTCGCGTTGGCCAGGAAGTGAGTCACAGAACCTCTATATCAGACAACAACCGTCAAACTTGTCTGTCTCGGTATCATTCGAGGCGTACAGGGAGTGTGCCTACAGTCGTGTGTTGCTTCCAGGTCTGAAGTTCACAAACTGCTGCACGTGGCTTACCTGAAGAGCGTGATCCTGGCGTCCAGCGTGTTCATAGAGCGGTCCGCTCTGCTGGTGACCCTCGCCGCTTTCTTCCTGGGCGGCAGAATCGCCGGACCCGAGCAGGTAGGACTGCCCGCCTCGACTGTGAGCAAGGCTTGTCGTGCCTGGAAGAGCCTCCACTTCTGGCTCTGTGTTGCAGATCTTCGCGATCTCGCAGTTCTACAACGTGCTCAACCAGTCGCTGGCGCTGTGGGTGCCGCTGAGTCTGTCCGCGCTGCAGGAGGCGCGCGTGTCCGTGCAGCGCATCCAGGTGAGCTCACCGTTCCCACTTTCTGTAGCTGCGTCCTCTAGACGATAAAACATACCACTCTCCCCAGTGCCGATAGAGATGGAAAGGAATGACAGTCACAGCAGCAAGTGGCAAACGTTCCAGGACACCAGAGAAAGAATACCTCCTGCTGATTTAAAGATTCACCGTTTAAGGTTGAATGTAGTTCTCGCCCATAAGACAACATAGGAATTTACCAGAACCATACAGTATCGAACATGTTGTTAATGCGGGCTTCAGTCTGCAGACTGGTTTGATACAGCTCTCCACGCTACCCTGTCCTGTGTAAGTCTCTTCATCTGAGAACAAGTTCGGCAACCTACATTCTTTTCAATCTCCTTACTGTATAAGTTCCTCTGTCTCCCTCTACGATTTTACCCGCACAAACTTCCCTCTAATACTACGTTGACGATTCTTTGATGTCTCAGAATGTGTCCCACCAACTTATCCCTTCTCTTAGTCAGGATATGCCAGAAACTCCTCTCTCCAATTCGGTTAAGCACCTCCTCATTAGTTACGTGATCTACCCATTTAATTTACATAATTCGTATGTAGCACCACATTTCAAATACTTTTATCATCGGCGAACGGTCTAAGGCGCCTCACTGCGGAGCACGCGGTTGCTCGCCGTCGGAGGTTCGAGTCCTCCCTGGGGCATGGGTATGTGTGTTTGTCCTTAGGTTAGTTTACCTTAGGTTAAGTAGTTTGTAAGCTTGGTCCGATAGATCAACAAACATTTGAACATTTTTTTTTCGTTTTATCATCTTTTGTGTGAATTTCTTATCGTTCACGTTTCACTCCCATACAATGCTACACTCCAGACAAATGCTTTCAGAAAGAACTTCCTAACATTTAAATTAATATTGGATGTCAACAAATTTCGCTTTTTCAGAAACGCTTTTCTTCACATAGCCATTCTGCATTTTATATCTTCTTTACTTCGGCCATCAGAAGTTGTAAGCTACGGACTGATGACCATCAGAAGTTATCGTGCTTGCCAAAAAACAAAACTCATCTACTACTTTTTATGTCTCATTACCTAATTTAATTCCTTCAGCATCGCCTGACTTTCTGACGCTACATATGAAATGAAAATGAATAAGTGAGAGAAATGTCATTAAGGCCAAGTAAGTTAGGTATCTTAAGTTTCAGATGAATCCGCGCAACGGCTAGCGCACTTTTTCCTCTTCCTCCTTCTTCGTAATTTATTTGGTTTGAGTATCGAATCGTACTACTGAGATTGATAGGTAAGAAATTAAGAGGTTCGAGGTATGTGACGAAGTCAATCGAACGTTTGTAAGGGGTGAGGTACGCAGCGGGTTGCGTGGGGCGGACTCGCGGAATTTCGCTCACTGCATTTTGGGAGCCATCGTCTTCTCACTCGACATCCCGGCTTGGTTTTGGTTTGGCGCGTAGTTTCCATCGCTGCATGCAACTGGACTCCGAAGAATATCTGTGCATGTCCTGTCCGGACGAGCCTTGACTAGAAGCCGATTACGTAACTTTTCTACCTCTGTGCGCCGTTATGGAGTGGCTCACTGAAATGGTAAAGCGAATATTGTAATTAAGCAAATAATTCTGTCTCGACGTGACGGCGGCGGTGTTCGGCAGTAAGACTATCATTCCTATTGGGCCGGTATTTATCCATTGGTTATCGCGGGCTTTCCATTGGTGGGATTTACTGTGCTGTTTTCTGCTCCTTCTGCGTGAGCTTTGGTGCAAGTGTGTGAATCAGTTCTCAATGTAATAGGGTCAGACCCCTCGTGTAACTGTTTACGCATTGTATCTTAAACTGATGTATATGTGTCACCGATTTTCTTATTTTAAAAGGATCACTGTTTAATGCTACGGATTATGGATAACTTGTATATGTGTCCTTGGATAACGACTCTTGCGCAAATTAGCTCTCATGTCGAGCACTCATCGTGATGGCAGCAGCATTCGCATACAGCGAGTTGAGAATACACTTGAAAAATACAAGCGAGATACTGAAAGTGACCGTAATTATCAAGTTGAAATTGAGATGCTGCGCAAGGATGAGGATGGAATTCGTGCGAGTATTGTGCAACTGAAAGGAGTAATGAGCGATTCGAGACGAGTGTAAACAGTTTAGATGGTCGGATATCAGTTATTGAAAACGAGTAATAGGTGTACATATAAACATGGCTCTACGTTAAAGTTTACAAGATATCGACCAAGCAGAAAGTCATCAATGCGCGGAACGCGGTTCGAGAAAAATTGCCACTGCTAAAGCAAGGACATTTGGAACAGGAGCGAAGGCTTCCGAGACATTTAAACTAGTTACCGACTCCCGAGCATCTCAAAGTGAAAACATACGATGGCGATGGTGATGATAGCGGCATAAGTAATTTCATTAACCGTCACAGTGCATCTAGAATAGGACATTTGGTTTTAGCAAGGTAAAACCACACATGCTAGGCTCACAGCCTGTAAATCTAACTACCAACACAGTGAAGATTAGTAACAAGGAATTTCAAAGAACGCGTGGTCTATTACACCTTATTTTCCTAAAATCTACAAGAACATCGAAGTATTCGCAAAGGGATCTAGATACATTTCGTGAAATATTACAGCTGACAGATCTACATAAGAAAGCGAATGGGGAGCCAAAAAGCAAGACGAGCATCAAATACATTAAATTTATAGAACCTTTATTGGTCAGTGAGACTAACCGTGGTGACGATATTGACATTCAGCATAAAAGAGTAAATGAGGGAGTTTCTCAAAATATATATTATGACGACCCCAATGATCTAGTAGACCGCTTACGTCTGCTGATAGCGTCATCTGCTGCTGGTAATACAGCTCATTCAAACTAAGTTGTATCTATAATTTCAAAGCATCGAGGGGAAGAAGAGGTATCATCGAGTAGTAGGAATGAAAACAGTAGTTCAAGAACTTCACAAACCTGCACGCAAGAAATACTAACGCAGACAAGTTGTGATAAAAGGACTGGATGACTTATGACAGGCGGATCTTGTTGATATTCACTAATATTCAAGTGATATTAAGGGATACAAATACATCTTAATGATCACTGATACTTGTTCCAAATTTGCATGGGCACTACCGGTGAAAATGAAAACGGGGAAGGATGTTGCACATACGTCTGAGGGGTTGCTGCAGACTGGAACTAATCGTTGCCCCATCAATGTTCAAACCGATCATAGCGCAAAGTTCTACAGCCGATACTTCACGACTGTTATGGAGCGGTATGGAATAAATCCCTACTCGACATTCACTTATCGGTAGGCGAGCATCATGGAACGATAGAATCGAACAATCAAAACCAGTATATGGATATAATCAGTCTTCTCGGCTGATACAAATGGAAAGAGATTTTATCGAAGATAATTGCGCAGTATAATCGACGCAAGAACCATACAGTAAAAATGAGACCTATCGATGTTATCAATAATGGACTCATGGATACAGTATACTTCCGAATTAAAATGTTGGATCATCGAAAACACAAGTTTAAAGTTGGTAACTTAGTACGTGTTTTAAAGTATAAGACGGCCTTTCATAAATCATACAAGCCAAACTGGTCAGCCAAGATTTTTTTCAGTTTCTAAGGTGAGAACGACGAATCCCAGGACATATATCTTAAAGGACAGTAAAGGAGAAGAAATTGCTGGGAATTTCTACACAGAAGAGTAGCAGAAGAGTTCAGAACCACACGTGTTTCTCGTAGAGAGAGTCATAAAACGTCGAGGTAGAAAAGCTCTAGTTAAATGGCTGGGATTTCCTGCTACAGAAAACATTTGGCTTGATGTGAATGATTTGGTATATAATAGAGTGCGTGAACCGAAACCGGTGCAGTAGCGTAACATACATGGTGCGAACAGGAGGTATTCTAGACAAACTACCAGTTGAACTACACATTCACGAATACAACTACTGTGGACCTGGAACGAAGCTTCAAAAACGTGTGGCACGAGTTGATAAAGGGAGTAATCTACTCGCCGAAGCGTGTAAGGAGCTCGTCATTCCATACGCATCGAATAGTGATCGTCACACCGCTAACCTAATTTTAGTAGATAAAGCAAAGGCGATACGGGAGAGAAAAGATATTGGTTTAGGTCAGCACATTGCTGCATTTTTAGTAGACAAAACTATGCGTGGTAAAGTAAAGCTGTGTTTGGATATCAAGCAAACTGAACTAAAGATGACGAAGAAGAAAGTTAGCAACCAGAAAGCTAAAAGCAGGCAAGGAAGTGTGAATCGAATTCTCCCGGTACCCCCGATATATGGCAGTATTACCCTCTTCCTCTGCCCGACCTTCGCAGCGTTGGGCTCACTGGCGGTGGTGCTGCAGCTATTATCAACGCAGTGAAGAACACAAAGAACGCCCAGGAACAGTTGGATGAAGAAAGAAGACATAATCGCATGATTGAGGACGCTGCAATCGCAAAAGGAATGTACTTGAAACTCTACAAGAAAGGACTAGGCCTCTTCAAGAATCTATATCTATAAATGTGAATATCTGTTAGGTGTACGTCCGAACGACAAGACGCAGAGACTTAAATATTTGTACAGTACTAATTTATACCTGAAGAAGGTTTCAGGCACGGTTTTATAGCGATCTGATAGATATTTAGTAATTTGAAAAATATAACGCGAAATGCGGAACAATAATTACTCTTTGAAAATTATATTTACTCTTTGAAAATGGTTTATTGGTTGCATTGTTGCTTAAGGGTTGATAATGATAACAGGGTGGATTATATTGGGATGGAAAGTTATCGGTGTATATAAAATTCTACGTGTGTGTTAATATTTCGCTCTGCAGCGAAAACTACAGAACGCAAACGAATGGTCTGTATGTAATTGTTGTCCGAAGTCTCCCGGCAGTTCCATGCCGATAGCTGCAAGGAAGTGGAGGATATGGTGGTTGAAAGTCGTCAAATTATAAAAGAACTCAGACTGAAGGCCAGCGATGACATTTGCGACTCTAGAGCAAGGAGGTTACATAAGGCGAAACGTGATGCCACAGACCATATATTTGGTCAATGCGTGCTACAATGTCTTCAGCTCTTTCTCTGTAAGGATAAGCACACGAATAAGTAAATATAAGAATAAATAAATAAAGCAGTTCAAATGTTCAAATGTTTGTATAGCTTATGGGACTCGACTACGGGGCCATCAGTCCCTAAACTTACAAACTACCTATGAACTACTTAATACTAAGGACGTCACAAATATCCATGCCCGATAGGGGATTCGAATCCCCGACCGTAGGGGCCGTGCAGACGGTGACTGGAGCGCCTCAGTCCCCTAGGTCACCGCGGCCGGCAAATAAAGCAGTAAAAAAGAAATTTCTTTTATTACATCTCTTTAAAAAAATCGATTTGACGTTTCGCGCATTACATCAAGTGATCGATCTGTGATATTATTACAGCCATTATTGTTGAATTTAGTGACTGGATTCTTCGAAACAAGTCCATTTTTACGTGTGATTTGATCTACACTACTTTCTTTTCTGATAATGTTGATTTGTTTCTGAAGAAGGTATTGTATATCATTTCATCCTTCAAAACCAGTCTCATAGCACACTAGATACCTTATGCATCATAATCAACCAACACGCGAGCGAGCCGCGGGTTTAAGCTGGTAATAAATAAAGTCCCATAGCCGTACTTCCAGACAGAGCGCTCACGTATAGGGAACTGAAAATGATTGTTAAAAATGTAGGCATCCGAACATTCCGTGGAGTCTTCATGCAGAATACACTACCAAAGACTATGTGGAAATCTACTGAATATGGGATATTGAACCTGAGTGCTGCGGGTGGTCCTGGTACTCACTGGGTGTCGTACGTCAAGAAGCACAGCAACGACGTCTACTACTTCGATTCATTCGGTGACTTGCAACCACCAGAGGAGCTACAGCAGTACTACACCAGTGGAAGACACGTGTTCTACAATTTTCAACGTTCTCAGGACTGTAACACGTAACTATGTGGACATCTTTGCATCAAGTTCCTTATATACACCTACAGGTGTATATAAGGATAAGCAGTAATCAGCAGCTATTTAGTTTTTGATTAGATGCAATGTCGTACAGTCTGACTTTGAAAGACCGGTCGTCGCTATTACACGCACATTACTTTCCACCTATTGATTGAAGCTATTCTAGGTGGTCTATTGCATTGATTGGACTGAAAATATATAACTCCATCCAGAATATCACAAAGGTTAACAATAAACTACATCTCGAAATTGTTGGTGTTAGACATTCTGGAAATCGAACCTAGCGCATACAATATTGATGGCTTAAATGAAATTTTAAAAGTCTGGGAAAGGAATAGGGTTACGCGCGAATGAAAATACACTTAAAATTGAACTAAAACAGTGAATGCAACGATTGACTTCAGTTGTAAAGACACAGTAGGACAACTTCTGGGCTTCACAAAGAGAATTCTACGTCTCTGATCAGACTGAGGATATACTACCAGTCACCACAATCCAAGTCGATAATTTGAAACATTCAGTTTACGGTTCTTCCCATCAGTTGAGTCAGGATATAAAATAATTGAAAAACCTGGCAATCCAATATATCAGCCTGTGACAGTTGAGACATTGAACTACCTGGAGGTTCACAATGTGGATCAGAATATAAACTAGCAGATTTTAGCGACGAGGAGAGATTATCTTGCGACTGTGTCTAAAGCGAGATGGGAGTGAATTATAAAGACAGTACACACAGGCCAGTGAACTGTAGATTATGATGAGCCAATTATCCGTCAAGAATACTTTGCTCATAAACCTTGTCTCGTCTACGTTTAGTAATAACGATCAGATACGAATACTGATTCAACACCAGGATACTTTAACAATTCCGAGCAAGAGCTTCCTGTACCAGTAGGGGAAATTTCAGAAGACTGATGGAACAGCTGCAACTTCCTAGCATCCTACAAGGAACGCCTTCGCATACCTTTTTCAAGAGATCCGTTATGAGCTCAATGGAGGTGAACTCGAGCGCAACAGGAATCTTCGACCATTAAAACGTACATATCTGCAGCAACGTCTGAACTAATTGGACTGCTGAACTCTGTATGGTTTCTGGACGTAGTTACTGACAACATTAAAAACCGAGTGCATGCATTCCTCTCAAGATGTTGATGGGCTTCCTTGAGGACAAGATGACAGTTATCATGCACGTGAACCAGTATCTCATTATCGTACGTTCTGCAACATACCAAAATGCGTACAAGCTTGGTGCCACGGCCGAAGAGAGTAAATTTGTCTTGGATAAAATAGAGTGGAGAAGGGCAGGAATGAGTAGAGACTGAAATTCCTGCAGGGCTGAATTCCGGTCCGATGTTGTCACTAAGTTTTAGATCATGGGAGTTGTTTGAATATCCATTTCTACCTGCAAAAAGCAAACAGATCTGGACTCTAAAAACATCTGTCCAGCTAGAGACACCTCGTTAGATAATTCTAGCTCTGCAAACAGACAGAAGAGGCAAACCGAAGAATGACTCAAGTGTGTGCGCCTGTGTGCGATAACTGCAAGCTGGCCAGTGCAAGAGTTTCCTTGAATTCTGAGTATTTCCCATATGACAATAACTTACACTTCAACTGGGGCAATAATAGTCTGCTGTATGGCGTATATTCAAAATTCCGCTCGTCTTTCTATGGGACAGAGGGAACTGATTGCATGCTCAGTCCACAGAATTTTAAGGACCTGGCTCCACTTGTTGTGATTGACTGTTCAGAACAAAATGAGACTATTAAAACTGGTCCTATGGATGTCCAAATCGAGTTTGAGGCCTCTTAAAATTTTCCACCTAACACTGCTGTGTATGCACTAAAACTCCATGACACTGTTTTCAAATACTCACCACTTGCTGGCATTGTGCAGCGTGCTGTTTAAAGAGGAAGTGTCATAACATACCTGCGGTGTCAAATTGCAGGCACGAGCGAAAGCGCGAGGCGCGGTGGCGGCCGTCGGCGCGAGACACAGTGGTGTGGTGTCGCACAAGTACAAAGTGCGCGCCACCTACTTTCGCCGCGCGACGCCATGCACGCACGGCGCGGCGTTCTTACGACGACAGCCACGAGCGCCCTCTGCGGCAACTCCGCTCGTGGCCACCAGTGAACGACATCGTTCACTTGGGACTGAGATAGCAACCAGTTAGGACCTTCGTAATCAGATAGGCACCAGTGAAGACTTGGCTATCGTATAGGCACTAGGAAGCAGTACTAGGCAGGCCTCTAGCTCAACTATGTATCTGCAGTATTGTATAAATTCTGTTCAATATATATCTCGTTCTAATTTACTCTAGTGTTTCTAGTTTCTGGCTGCTCCCCTCCGTACCTGCACCAGCGTGCTATCTATATTCCTGTGTCGGTCTCATTCCACTCGGCCACCGACACCTACGACGGAACGAGACACAAAAGCGGCGACGAGGCTGGGACACGAAAGTGGCGACGAGGATGGGATACAAAAAGCGGAAACAAATATTCAAGGAAGTGGGACGACGGATTCCACTCATTGCATGTACCATATAGTCTCAAAACTTACAACACTGTTAGGGGAACTGTTACAAACATTACGCGAGCTGGGGAATTTTTTAGCAATTTGTTATAAACAATAATTTCTGTGAGTTCGGAAATATTAACTTTTTTATAAACATTTACAATAATTTACATGAGCTGGGGGAAATTAACATTTTATTGTAAACATTTAGGCGAGTTGGGGAATATTAACATTTTATTGAGCGATTAATTTAGCAGTTTGAATCTGAATACCCATAAATTGATTTTTGATGATTCAACAGTCTGGTATGTAATATGGGTTACGTAATGAGTTTGATACAGTACTGCCAGCAATTGAGTTTTTTAATGACTCATGCTCTGATTGCTTGCCCTCCCCTCCACACTTGCGGAAACTGGGCTACGTAATCAGTCTGTGCCAGTACCCCTATCAACTGATTATTTTTTAAGACTCAGAATTCTGGCGGCCTTCCATACCAGTGTAATATGATACCCTCGTGACGTCATCAGTTTGAATTCGTACTCCTATCATTCCACTACTGCCGTCCTCTGAGAGTTTACATTTCTGTGTGTTTTCATACGCTTGCGTATACCACTTTCTTTGGCTCTTCAGTGAATATTTCTGATGATGTTCTAAAGTCGCCCAACAAATAGGAGTGCCTTTGTAGCAGTTTTCTTCTGCACCAAGTATATACCGGTAGCGGAATAGTTGCCTCAGTCACAGTTTACGTTGCAGTAAATAATAGAAAGCGAAGTATTTCAATTTTAGAAAGGAAAGAAACGAAATTTTTGTTTCAAAAACACATTACACACAACTACAGAAGTTCTTTTATCTAGAAAATATTTATCTCGTTTTACAGGCCATGTAAAACACTTCTCATTCAGTGTCCTTTTACCTACACTTAAACGACCGGAAAATTTCTTTTAATCAAGAACTACAGCAGACGTTAGTAAACTGACACAATTTGTAGAAATATTGTTTAGTTCCACCTGATTGCATAAAGTATTGTGATCACTTTCATCAAACATCATAATTCCATTTCCATCAGAATAATGCAGAAACATTCCACTTTTTTTCTTTAAAATTTACTCTCTGGTGTTTTTGTTTCTTTTTGGAGGTTTCTGTGGGAGATATTAATGCACAGTTCATAAAGAGTTACAAAATTAGAAACGAACAAAGAAGGCACCATCAACTATGAAGGAAAAAGGTAATATCGCAACTGCTGTCGAACAAATTTGGGTAAAAAGAAAGCACAGTGCTTTGCTCAAGTCAGGCCCTTCCAATTACAAAACTAAACATCTTTAAATCAGACACGTACCAGAGGAGCTTCGACATCAAGATGATCATAAACAGTGTCTTCTAAGTATAGAGGCAGCTGAGCTTTCTGAAATAAAAGAGTGTAAGCTAATAGTAATAAGTCAGACATATAATAAATTAATAGTGGAAAACTCAAACAAACCAATTAAGAAAGAAAAACCTTTAAAAATCATTATTAAAATTACCTGACATACTCGGGTTTGGGGGCGATCTGATCGTTTTATAGTTTTAAAAATTAAATGCCAATATTGCACATTAATAATTTATTCACTGACGACCGGTTTCGGTGAACTGTGTCACCATCATCTGGTCAAATACATATTACAAGCTGGTCATCTTGTTAAAAATTGGGTATAAAGTAACAAGTGCAACATTGCACTTAGTCATTATGTATAAAATACACAAAACTGTAAGCTGTCATGTTTTTAACTTTGCACTTAGTCATTATATATAAAATACACAAAACTGTAAGCTGTCATGTTTTTAACTTGTGTATTTTATATATAATGACTAAGTGCAATGTTGCACTTATTATTTTATACCCAATTTTTTAACAAGATGACCAGCTTGTAATATGTATTTGACCAGATGATGGTGACACAGTTCATCGAAACCGGTTGTCAGTGAATAAATTATTAATGTGCTGTCTTGAAAAATATAAAATCCAGTATCACCTAATAATATACGAAGCAGTACGAAGAAGCTCGATCAGTTCAATTTAACTGCACGGAAAGCTGATAAGGGCGATTCAGCAGTGATTAATTGTAAATATAATTTCTTTCAGTTCTACCACATGCAGTGAATCTCACAGCATCCCACATATAAGCAATTAAATAAATGATTCTTATTCATAAAGGAAGAAGCTCAGAAATTAATAACTCATAGGTTGATGGTTGAAGGCCAATATGACAGGTCAAAAGTTGAAGGCATACAAAAAAATAAAAGAAATAATCCATTAGACGCATTGTATATTTTATCCAAGTTGCATACAAAGTAACAAAAATGTTCCTTTCAGCTTTGAAACCGATATAAAATTCCAAACTTTTTATTAAGTAAAAAAATAATTATGAAGCAATTCAAGGCATGAAAGAAATTCAGGTCCCTGTCAATGCAAATTTTATTTCCCTAGGTACTAAACGTATGTAGCAGCATATCAATCACAGTATCCATAAACATAATTAAATACAATTTATTAAAATATGAAACAAGGTTTGCAGTTAAAATGCTAAAACTAATAAATTTCTAGATATTGTTCTCTCAAACAACTGTTTCTAATTTATGAATAAAATTGTAAACAGGATAAAGCCCTATAAATAGGTAGTGCTATCAAAGGTATAATTGTAGAAATTATGCATTACTGCAGATTTGTAGATGGCACATTCACAGTATGGAATAGTACTGAAAACAAAGTACAAACTTTCTTCAGTAGATAGAAATTGGAGAACTTACAGCTAATAATGTGGTTCTCTTAATTCAGTTGGTCTTTAATGTACACTTGGTAAATCAGTTAAAAGTGTGGATCAGATCGAAAATTTTACTTAATGATACCTGGCTATGGTAAACAGTGTTTGACATGAATGAGCGCTCAGTTGCCTATTTTTGCAATGTAATTATTGGAATCCTGAATTATGAGTTCCTATGTAAGTGGAATGTCAGAGATGAAGGGTATTTTCAAATGTCTCAACTTTACTATATTTTGTAACTGGACGACTGCGAAGTGGCTGTTGTTTTCCGCTGTATGCAACATGTTCTGCCTTGCATGAATTCCAACTACAGTAGAACCTCTCAAACTTGACACAATGTGGACTTAAAGGTTGCCGAGTTTTGAGGTTGTCGAGTTTTAGGGAACTTAAATAAAAATAACTAGAAGTTGAATAAAAACGCCTATTTAAAGTATTAAAAGTGTACATTTATTGATTTATTACATACAATTATATATTTATATCAACATTTGTAACTTATAATCAAAAAATCAAAAATAATTTTGAGACAAAAGGCCTAGTAGAACCTGAAAATACAGTGTTCATTACAATTAATACTGAAAACTTACTGAAGTCGTTTGAAAACCCTGTGATTGAAGACTACGTTTCTGTCTCCACACGGGTCCAAATATAGGCGTTCCCTTCTCCCTGTGCACACGGAACCATTGGTAAAGGGTTTCGCCAACTTTTTCGAACTTAGCATTTCTCATTGTTTTTTGTTCCGCGATGGATTCTATACACTGTCGTTTCAAACACCATGATTCAATTACAGATTTCTTTTTCTTCCAACCGGGCACTGTAGACCGACCGATGTTCAAAAATCCAACGCTATTTTATTTACGCTTTCACCACGCCACCAAACTTTGCTTCCACTGACACTTGTTTTCTTCTCCGCCACACTGTCGCTCTATATTCCAGCACAAAACTCGTTTAAACAATTGTCAACCTCTCTCGAACAAAAGCAACTGACCACAACTGTGTCTCAACAAACACTAAACTGAACGCCCAGTGACGACAATGTACTGACGGTAGTTTATGACCTGCCCGGGAATCCCAGGTCAACGCGCGGCCTCACGATAAGGAAAGTGGCCACTGAAATCCCCGAACGTGTGCAAGCAATAGCCCGCCCCAGCTGGCCAGGTAAAGGGTGCGTTGAACGACCTTGGAAAACACAGTAACCTAGTCTGAGGGGCGGCCTATGTACTGATGGAAAGCTTTACGTTATGGGCGATGTAAAAAAAAAAAAAAAAAAAAAAAAAAAAAAAAAAAAAAAAAAAAAAAAAAAAAAAAAAAAAAATTAATTCACCAGCCCTGTCAAGTTTTACGGAATGTCTAGTTTTCGGGAATCGAGTTTGAGAGGTTCTACTGTACTATGTCCTCCAGTTTTAAATAATGTTTGTGACGATAAAAGAAGTGATATTACGTAAAATGTGCAAGAAAAGTCTATTAACAATGTTCCAGTTGTGAAACCGAACGTGCCACCAAAGATTTTCATGTTTTATCTATGCAGCGACTATATTGTAATTATAGTAAAGATATTATTATCTATGCATTACTAATGTATAAATATTTGTAACACAAAATGATTGTTGTTCTTGTTCGTTAGTATTTCGTTGTGGTAGGACTTATGAGAAAGAGTTACAATTTTAGTTCAGGCGTCGCTAGATTGTTTTTAGATACTAAAGGATTCGATCAGTAAAGAAATGTGTGTAAATACAAAATGTTGCCTAAGCATGTTAAAATTGTGTATTAAAATGCGTGTATCGATTTCAATTTAATTTGAACATTACATTGCAAACATAAAAATAGTAACGTGAAAATTTTTCTGAGCTATTTGCTTCGTCATGATAATAAAATCTTTCCAACGTTTCTGATCCGTTGGAAAGATTTTATTATCATGACGCGGCAAATAGCTCAGAAGAATTTTAATGTTAACAATAATGACCGCGAAAGCCTACGTTCGTACATGTAAATTGTAACTCAAATATATTAGGGTCGGGTGTTAATCAGTTTAGTAATGATTTATTAATTTATTTTAGCTGTTCTTGGAGAATGCAGTGAACTTGAATGTAATTTTACAAAAATTGTGGTAATGTATCAAGGTATTGTGTAAAGACATGGAGTGCTACGAGATTCTAACAGTGATTTTCATCTCTTGCCAGTTAGGAAGGATGATAGTATTTCATTTAATAATTTTCACACAGTGAGGTACACTCTTTGACAAAAAACCTGGCCGCCGGCCGGCCGCCGCTGAGCCTAAGTCCGAGCCGATCGCGACATGGGACAATAAACGTGGCCGCGCTGATTCGCTCTAAGTCCAGCTATCTGCACAATATGGCAACACTGTGGACTGCGGGAGTTCATACACTACTTCTTCTGTGAAGTTAGAAGATAACTAGGTCACCTACATCCGTGGTCTTGCGGTAAAGTGCTTGACTTACATGCGAGTCTTTGTGATCGAAACAGACTGTGGACAAAAATTTTAATTCACGTCTCTCGTGCATGCTGATGCCACATGTGTAAGGGGAGCATACGCGTAACGTATTTCATTTTTTGGTACACTGGTAATAACATTTCGGCCCAATAACATTGCCACCTCTGGCCGCAGCACTTGGCAGAGCTCTCCGCGGCCCACTCGCCGGCAGCAGCGGTGGCGGCGCTGCGCTGCCTCGCCCTCTGCCCACAGCGCCTGCCGCCGCTCATCGCCCTGCATATGTAAAATGCTGTAGTGTTGCTGAATGGTGATCCACAAAAAAAGGTTGCGATGGGTATTTCAAACAGGATATAACTAAGCAGACCACCCATTTTGAATGATGAGCATATTATTACACTAATACACAACACATTAGAGAGGCAAAAAATTGTCATAGTCGTTGGCACTCTACGATGGATAACACTTACTTGTGGTTTAAATCTCGATCCTTTTCCTTTCAGAAAAGCCCTTCATGTAATTTCTTATTGTCTTCAGTTCATATGTTGTTGCTTAGTATCTGCCATCACGATGTTAAATCAACAGAAATTGTTACAAAGTTTTTACCTACTTTTTCCTATTGTCCTATTTTTCGTCAAACCACATATTCTTTCTGGTCTCTCTGCCACGTGGGAAAGAACGCTTTTGCAACTGAATTAATGATAATAATAATGGTAATAATGATCATAATCAAAGATGTTTATGGCAATACAGCAGAATGATAATGATTACGATAACAATAGAAAGTGCCGATCTCTTGGTTGATACACTGCATTGAGTTTTGGTATTTCGTTGCTGAATACCATTTACGACATTTTTCAGAGATAAAAAATAGACCTGTAGCCCACACCTCATTAGTACAACGATATCTCACTAATCAACTATGCTTGCTGTAGATCATGAGACGAGAATGGCGCCACCGTGCTAGAATGAGAGTACTGGTTCAGTTGTCTGACATTTGTTGGCAGTTAATACAGACAGTCCCGACATGAAACACAAAATTGTTTGCAATTTTAGCAGGGGTCGACCTGTTTTCGGTCGAAAAATTAATTCAGGATAACAGTCATACAAATGCAATGACTAATCTCAAATCCTCGTGAATACTGGAAAATACCTCGAATTCTCGAACTGAGGGAACGATAAGAGTTCCCTAGCGTCGTAAGCAATACTGCTAAGCTATAGGAAGAACTTCTTGGCCATCCCACAATATCCTCATTCCTACAAACAGTATGCTTCAACTGGCCTTTAGCCATGCTGCACTGCCAAAGCCCATTCTAAGTAAGGCTTCAGTCGAAAAGCAGACAACAGCATTGAAAAATGCTGATGAATAGATGACTTACCCTCATTAACTTCCGCGGAGAGTTTCCTTTAACAAAACGAAGAAATGTGATACGACTACTTTCTCCAAGAGTTCCTACGGACTTTTGTCGCAAATTGGACGTATATACGTCCAATCTTGTCATACGCGGCTCACATTCCAGGAATAACACCAAAATGAGCATCTTGCGGGTACCGTCCTAGAGCAGCTATTAGGCAAGTTTTACCGATAATCATAAAATTGACCAGACGGCTTTTGCTGCAGAATATAGCGACTTCTATTACATCCTTGTAATCTTTCCCGATAAGAAACTGTTTTCTTCGTATAGTGATGCCACTTTTTAGGTGAATTACAATGCTAGTGTTTAATGTTGCTTCAGAAGAACTTTTTGCCTTAAATATTTTTATCTGTGCAGGTGATTCAAAGTAATTGTAATAATTAGTTTCCCCTCAAATTACTTCATTCATTTGATCTATTATTTGTAAAGTAATTGGAACCGCCAAAAGTGAAATTGTCCTATAAACCAAATCGTTTGGTTATTTTAGGTCTATCATCCATGGGCAGAACGCTTTCATCTGAAATATCTCCACGAAAGGCAGGGAAGCGGACGGTTCCCTGTCATAGTAGAGTAAGGCTCGCGTAGCCGGTCCTCTGAGAAGAAGAGATGTAATTATATGTTGAAGCAAGAAGTCATATCTAAGAAACTTGCATATTTATTTTTCT
Organism: Locusta migratoria; assembly: GCA_026315105.1. Classification (NCBI taxonomy): domain Eukaryota; kingdom Metazoa; phylum Arthropoda; class Insecta; order Orthoptera; family Acrididae; genus Locusta; species Locusta migratoria. The sequence goes on along the minus strand of CM048745.1, from coordinate 699,467,241 downwards.
CATGTATTTATATTTTTGAGGCTTATATTCGCCTTTACTTCTCACAAAATAATGAGATGTATTTTTCTCTGTTAGTAGCTACCTTTGGTTGTTTCCGAGAGCATTACTTTGTCTCCGCCGGTCCCAGATTTCACGTCGAAAGAAAACATGTGCTCCACATCATTCATTTCGCAGGAGGCGGTCGTATTTTTACCGTTGGTATATTTACTTGTACGAATATTGTTCGTAACCGTAAACAGTTTGCTCTTGCTGTTCGTCGCCTTAATATCGTTAAACACATATTTGCCCTATAATTCTCCTCGTGAAGTGGTTGAACTGCTGCGCTTTATTATTGTTAGTACCATTATTTCAAGTTGATCTTTGAATTTGTATTTCTTATTACCGTTACATTTGTTTGTTCAATATTTAAGATCAACAAGTTTTCATATCTATTAACATAAGCGAGTTAGACCTAATGTATATCGGTCATTTTTATCTTGTTTCATCTGTAAAAGTTCCTCTGAAAATGTGGAGCACTTATTTCAATACCCTTCATTTGAAATCGATATGTAGCCAGACGACATTCACGTATTACTCATTTATTAACTCATTTAGTAATTTCATTCATAATGATAATTTGCATCAAATTTATTTACAAATTTTGTACTCAGTCCATTTAATTTTTATAATAGCGGTAAAATTGCAGCCTTGCGCATTCTACGGCATCTGTTCAAAATCAGTGAATAAGAGATACGTCAATACGTTCATTTACTATCTTTTAACAAGCAACAGTGCAATTCCTTTCCTTAATACTGTTTTAAACCATGGCACAATTCATCGATCAATTTTAATCGTTGTAACACGTGCTTATTAGGTTGCTTTATTGTCTATTGTGTGTTTGTTACAAATTTTACAATTTATTTTATACTAACGATAGCCAAAAATGTTCAAATGTTTGTTAAGCTTATGGGACTTAACTACGGGGTCATCAGTCCCTAAACTTACAAACTACTTACGAACTACCTTATACTAAGGACGGCACAAATATCCATGCCCGAGGGGGGATTCGAACCCCCGACCGTAGTAGCCGTGCAGACTGTGACTGGAGCGCCTCAGTCCCCGCGGCCACCGCGGCCGGCTAACGATAGCCCAGAAACTTAATTAACGTAACTTAGAACCGCGTGACAATATTTACTCGCATTCGTTTTTGCTACGGAGCGAGTTGGTGCAGTGGTAACACACTGGACTCATATTCGGCTGCACGTCGCATCGAACTGGCCTTCGGCCATTTGGGTTTGAGTTTTCCATGATTTTCCTAAATCAGTCTAGGCAAATGCGGGAATGGTCCCTGCGGCAGGGCACGGCCGCATTCCTTCCACATTCTTATCATAACAATCCGAACTTCTGCTCCGCTCTAATGACCCGCTTGTCGAGGGGACGTTAAATCGTAACCTTCCCTCTTTCTTTCGTGTCTCTTGTGCAATAGAGCTTACTTTGTTTATATTTCCGTATGTTGCTACAAATTTTGCATTTCGCTTCAAACCAGCTTCCCCATGAACAAGAGGCCTTAAACTTTCAACTTAACTTAGAACTGGATGACACTGCTTCATTAACGCCATTTCTTTATTGGTGTGTGGTGGAGGGCACTTTTTATACAACTGCTGTTTCCGCCAGTTTCTCTTCCAGACGTGAATGGTTCGCCGTTAAAACTATTTCTGGTAAGACTTAGTGTGAGTTCATATCGCCCTATCTTTTACCTTCGCGATCTTTCCGTGACTAATACGTAAGAGGGGTCAGGCGAAATAGAAATAAAAGAAATGTTTCCAATGTCTCTGTTGTATTCTCATGAAAACGTTTGAAATTGAATGAAAAATTTCACATATACAAAATTTGAAAAGTGTAAAATAATCATTCAAATGCCAAATTCATATAAACGTGGTTTTAAATTTGACTAAGACGTATAAAGTAACTTTTGTCCACTCGAAAATTGCTACCGCATTAAAGATAGTTCCAAAAAATGTTTGAATTTTTAATAGCTATGTCAGGCATCATAATAACACTGGAACATAAAGTGTTATTTCTTCAAGAGTGATGCTAGCAGTAGCGTTTAGTCGCCACCGACTTGAAGGGTAATTTATTTCATTAACTTTCTGAAGTCGATAAGAGGTATAACGCGGTGGCGACAGCCACGGTCGTTTCGGTAAATGCGGCACAACGAGCCAGCGAAGGCGCGCGCGTCTGGAAACGGAGAAGGCGGAGCGCGCCTGCTGGAGGGAAAGGATGGTTGTCGTTCTGAATAGACGAAGCCATCAAACGGAGTTCGGTAAACCTCCTCGAACTTTCGCGTTTTGACTGTAACGTAAGAAATAAATGAAATTCACGAATTGCATTGAACATTGCAATGGTTAGTAAATTAATGTCGTCCGCTATCTGCGACGATACCGATCGAATGATAATCTATCGACGTGAGATACCTGGCACCTAAAAGTCTCCATTCAGTTTGTATTCTGAAACCTGTCACCGCGCTGTAATGAGCAAATTGCAATTAAAACTATATCTGCAACGCATCCGGCCATGAGACTACGTAACATTTTATGAAATCAACGAGGCAGCCAACAGTAAGATAGGTTCGGAATCTATTGAGCACGTCATCAAGGAACGTTCACAAAATTAGTGTTGGATTCAAATGGAACGCTATTTAACGTAACAAGATGTTCTACCAATAAAAGGTCGCTTGTAATTTCCATATTGACCTGCGGACATATAATTTTATCGGGAAGCAAACTGGAAGGAAACTGGACAAAATTTGAGTATTTAGGAAGACTTTTTACTCTTTAAAAATAGCTGGCCACGTGGCATATATGCAATTTGGAGAGCACCGTATCTCGAGCCAGAGTGCAATTACGGATCCTAACATGCATGATGCCAGCTACAAAAACTCGTTCATCAGGCCACAAGTGTACTTAAGATTTTCCGACGTCTTAGTAGGGCCTATTGTTTCGCAACTTCGACGTCATGTGCATCATGTAGATGTGAGTCTGATACGTAATTCTTCAGTCAGTTGACTCTTTCTTGTCACCTACATTAAATATTTTGAAAAATTAACATCATAATATGCACATTGTAGTAGTTAACGAATTTGTGTTCAAGAAGGTCGTTAACTACTTCTATTCTCTTTCACGTTGCGAGCAATCTGCCTCAGCTGTGAGTATATCAATGAGGTAGGGCTTACAGCAGTAAAGTCTAGCTGTATAAAAACTTAGCCCATTTCGAAATGGGGTCAGTTTTGTTGCAAAAGCTGGATCTCATCATTTCGTCTCGTTACGTCTTTAATTTATCCGCATACTGTCAAACAAAACCATCCATGCCAAATGTCTCCTGGCAAACTCGTAGCAGATGCCATAGCCACCAAAAGAATATCATGTGACATCACAAACAAAACGATAGAACATTTTCTTAAATGAATTTATCAATTATTCTAAAAAGATGGTAAAATTTTAAATATAGATAGAACAACTTATTTGTAAATTACTTCAAATGTTGTAATCCCATAAAGTAAATAATAAATTCTGAAGCCGCGTCAACTGCTTTTTCTTTTCTTTTATTTTTTTTTTTTTAATTAAAATCGTTGCTTTACAGGTCCACGACCGTTTTCATTTTTTTAAACACCCATCTTCAGGTGTTAATTTTTTTATGAAAATTCATTATAGTGACCCAACGTTCTAATTGCTTTCATCTGTCATGGGAATAAAATTTCATTAATTAGGCCCAGATATATGGAACCAATTCAACAGAAATTATCACTGTCATCCAGAATAAAAACCAAGGATGTTAACATGTGGGACAAATAGTCGCGTAATTTTGAATACTGTATTTTCCATGAAACCAGTAGATCGCCGACGAAGTGAAGGAGTACAAACCAAAGAAGACTGTCCAAAGAATTGAAGAAACCGATAGATGATGGATTTGTATTTCGTTCATCTTTGCATCAAGTATTAAGGCAAGGTAAAAAACACGAATATGCACAACCACCCACAGTCTGTTTTTTTTTTTTTTTTTTTTTTTTTTTTTTTTTTTTTTTTTTTTTTTTTTCAGCTTCAAGAGGACTAAATTCAAAACATGCTTGTGTAAACTTTATTTGATTATAATAGTCAACTGCATCGATGCTTTGGGTATATTTCCATTGTAGCTGCTCATTTAGGTAATATTCCTTGAATGTGAGACGAGTATGACAAGACTCAACGTAGATACAGTCCATCTTCGGACAACAGTGCCTAGTATCATCGCAGAAAATGATCGCATTACTTTTATTTTTGTTACAAAAAGCTATCACTGAAAGTTGGTGAGGGTAAGTTATCAATTCTTCAGCATTCCTCAATACTGTTGTCAGCTTTCGGACTGAAGCCTTTCCTTAGATGGCATTTGCTAAAAGCCAGTTGAGGCAAGATGCTTGTAGGATTGAGGATATTGTGGGCTGTCGCTTTCAAGATATTAAGTGTTTGATACCTTACTGTTTAGTGATGGATTGGGCAACGTTCATTTCCAGTAACTTTTCATGGAAAAAAAATTAAATACTTGTCACAATTTAACAAAGTAATTGTTTTAGGCTTTTTTTGGTGGGGGGGGGGAGTAAACAGTAATCGTGATGGATGTTAACGTATCTCAATCTTTGACCTGCCGTATGTTTCAAGCACAATATCAGTATTTCTAACTTCTCTAGTCATTTGCTGAAAATATATCATAATGCTGTAAAGCTTCAAAAAATTTAAACGCTGGTTTCGGCCTCATTGGACGAATTAAATATCTGCATCTTAAATGTGACGCTGAAATCTAACAGGAGATAGCGCCGCATATTAACCGAAATGCGCGACTCCCATCTAGAAGCCCGTAAGAGACGAGCGCGATTTCGCGTCGCTTATCGCTACACAGGTCTTCCTAGTACAGCTAAGAACTGTCAACATCGTTCCTGATATTTGGCAACACTGTGACAGTGCAGTTACTTCCGCAAGTGGTACTGAATTGTCTTGCTAAGTTCACTTGACATTCCTCTTCTACTTTCATGAGTCATGCTGCATAATGCCCACGTGATATGAGAGACAGAAATTTAACTTTTGCACTCAAGGAATGCAGTTATTCGTATAGGTGACTTTCAGGTTATCTTTCGCGATCCGTTATAGGCCCAGCATTGAATATGTGAGAGACTGAAGGCACAATGCGACAGCGTGTGTTTGCCTGCGCGGTTCTGCTTGTGTCTTGTGATGCAACCGTGGCGTGAGTCGGCAGTTCTAATCCTGGTTGGAGAAGTTGCGTTTGGGGGTGGAATTTCATTTTACTTCGTTTTATTTTACTTTATACGCTGCAGATTGCAAGAAGAAACTGTTTAACAGAACCAGAAGAAGAGCTTTATACAATAAGTCTTTCAGAAAGGTCGACTCCAAATTACGGAAATGGTATTAGATGTCTTCTTTGCTTCATCATACAAACGCCTTTGAAGAAATTCGAATTGACCTCCATTGATGCGAAATATCTGCTGTAGAAATGAGACATGAAGACACGAACCTTGCAGTGTTCCTGTGTTGCTTTAGAACGTGCACTGAAACGTATTCACATAATTTAGCTCATACATTTACCGTAAGGAATGAAACGACACTAAAACATTTTAGTGAATTACGCATTGTGTCGTGATGAAAACATATGAACTGAAGACAATAACAAATTACATGAAGGGCTTTTCTAAAAGGAAAAGGATCGAGATTTAAACCACAAGTAAGTGTTAACCATCGTAGAGTGCCATTGGATTGGATCAAACACTATGACAATTTTTTGCCTCTCTAATGTGTTGTGTATTAGTGTAATAATATGTTCATCATTCAAAATGGGTGGTCTGCTTAGTTATATCCTGTTTGAAATACCCATCGCAACCTTTTTTGTGGATCACCATTCAGCAACACTACAGCATTTTACATATGCAGGGCGATGAGCGGCGGCAGGCGCTGTGGGCAGAGGGCGAGGCAGCGCAGCGCCGCCACCGCTGCTGCCGGCGAGTGGGCCGCGGAGAGCTCTGCCAAGTGCTGCGGCCAGAGGTGGCAATGTTATTGGGCCGAAATGTTATTACCAGTGTACCAAAAAATGAAATACGTTACGCGTATGCTCCCCTTACACATGTGGCATCAGCATGCACGAGGGACGTGAATTAAAATTTTTGTCCACAGTCTGTTTCGATCGCAAAGACTCGCATGTAAGTCAAGCACTTTACCGCAAGACCACGGATGTAGCTGACCTAGTTGTCTTCTAACTGCACAGAAGAAGTAGTGTATGAACTCCCGCAGTCTACAGTGTTGCCAGATTGTGCAGATAGCTGGACTTAGAGCGAATCAGCGCGGCCACTTTTATTGTCCCATGTCGCGATCGGCTCGGACTTAGGCTCAGCGGCGGCCGGCCGGCGGCCAGGTTTTTTGTCAAAGAGTGTACAAAAGAGAATTTAAAGCTTAGTAAATCAGTTTTTTCCGTCAGGGGAGCTTCATTTAATTGCGATGTGGTGAGTGTATTTCAGTTACGGACAAGATCTTTAATGCTAATAATTTTCTATTGTATTAGTTGAACAGTGATTAAAAAATCTTAACATCATCAAAGAATTTACCTAAGAACAGGGATAGGTTCCACATAGAATTTCATACAATTATAATAAATTTAAATCCAGTAATATGAATTTATGTTCGCAGTAAATAATATGGAACTGTTTTGTAAAAATACTGGTACAGTCAAAACACTATAGAAAATTTAGCACTAACAGAGCTAGCCGGTGAATAAATAATAAATCACTAATGAAATATATAATATTATTAAAAATTAAATAAAAACCAGATACTAGTATGTATGAATGCATAGTTTCGCGGCGAGTTACGCTGATAAAATTCTCTCGGGTTTCCAGCCGCGTCAAGTGGTTTGATATCCACGAGCTTTCGGCCGAAATCACCTCGGCCATTGTCAACTGGTGACTGTCTTATCATTGCTGCTGTCGTCCTTACACACCTGCGCGGCCTCCTGTGACGTCACTGGTGCTCAGCCGCATCGCCATATATGGCAATGTTTTGGTCGCGTGCCTGCCGCGACCGCTTCAACCATCCGATGGCCGAGTCCCAAGCTGTGCTCAGCTGCAAGCCACCGTCTTTATTAAGAGATTTTTCAGATATTTTGATTTCGATAGCCTCTTTTATTACACTATCCCAGAAAGTATTTGTTCTGGTAATGGCTGATGTATTCTCGAACGCAATGCGATGCTTGTTTTCTAGAGCATGCTCCGCAATTGCTGATTTCTTGGGATAACGTAGGCGGAAACATCTTTCATGTTCAACACAGCGCTGTTCAATATTGCGCACTGTCTGTCCGATGTAGAATTGTCCACACCCGCACGGTATCTTGTACACACCTGGCGTCCTAAGGCCTAGATCATCTTTCACAGGTCTCATGATCTGTCGCAGCTTTGTAGGAGGCCTAAAGACCGTGTCGATCTCGTGTTACTTAAGAAGCCGGTTAATCTTTCCCGTTACCGAGCAACAAAACGGCAAAAATACAAGCTTCTTTGTCTCCTCCTCGACGGTCTCCCGATTGCTTGTCGTCGGATGGAGGGCTTGTGTTTTCTGGTAGTTGCTGTAGCCATTTTTCTTGAACACTTTCCGTAAGTGGCTCAGTTCCTTCTGCAGAGGTTCACTGTCCGGGACTACTACTGCTCTGTGCACCAGCGTCCTTAGAGCAGATCGTTTTTGCGATGGGTGGTGGTGGCTCGTAGCCTGCAGATACAGGTCCGTGTGGGTGGGTTTCCGGCTAAGGCATTCATTTGTTTTGCGCCTGACAAGTACGTCAAGGAACGACAGGCACCATCTCTCTCTACCTCCATCGTGAAATTGATGTGGTCAAAGTCTTAATAAAGACGGTGGCTTGCAGCTGAGCACAGCTTGGGACCTGGCCATCGGATGGTTGAAGTGGGCGCGGCCAGCACATTGCCATATATGGCGATGCGGCTGAGCACCAGTGACGTCACAGGAGGTCGCGAAGGTATATAAGGACGGCGGCAGTAATGATAAGACAGTCACCACTTGACAGTGGCCGAGGAGATTTCGGCCGAAAGCTCGTGGATATCAATCCACTTGACGCGGCTGGAAGCCAGGGAGAATTTTATCAGATACTAGTATTTTCACAGAAACTGGATAACTACCTTACGAGCCAATTATCAGTTTCTAAAGCGGTGCCCTTTGCTAATTCGCCTCCAAGGAAGAAGTTTTATTATTTCGTTTAGTCAGATGAACGTATTGCTGCCCTACGTTGGAACACATTATTTTTGATTCTACACGGCTGACGCGGCACTGCCTGCAGGAGTTCCTGCTGAAGCCGGAGGCGAGCGCGGAGGCGAGCAGCGAGAGCGCGGCTGCGGCCGCGGGGGAGGTGCGGCTGCTGCACGTGTCGGCCACGTGGGACGGCGGCGCGCAGGCGCTCTCCGGCCTCAGCCTCGACGTGGCGCGTGGCCAGCTGTGCGCCGTGGTGGGGCCCGTGGGCTGCGGGAAGGTACCTGCCCTTCTGAAAGCCGCCGGCAAACGTAGACATCCTATTAGATAACTCACCCACATGTTATACTTGTGACCAATAACAGCTCAACAGTACCATTAAGTTACTATTTCCTCAGCAATGAAAATATCAAAATATTCTAAAAATGTGTTAATGATCCATTATTCAAGAATACTTTCGCAATGAAACACAACGTTTTCTTTAACTAAATTGTTAAACACAGGAAAACGCAAGTTTACAACAACACTGCCAGACTTGACGCCTGCCGGCCGCGGTGGCCGAGGGGACTGAGGCGCTCCAGTCACGGTCTGCACGGCCACTACGGTCGGGGGTTCGAATCCCCCCTTGGGTATGGATATTTGTGACGTCAGTGTTAGCTAGTTCATAAGTAGTTTGTAAGTTTGGGGACTGATGACCCCGTAGTTAAGTCCCATAATCTATACAAACATTTGAACATCTGAACTTGACGCCCCTGGATTTTTATTGTGGGAATTCGTAAAAGTCATTGTTTATAAGATATGCGGGGGAGACTTGTCAGAGGATGTGTTTCGATAAGTGCCGAAGTGATACTGAATATCACTCAATCCATGATAAGAAGATTACAGCGCTGCATTGATACCAATACCCAATGGTCATCACTTCGAACACCTTCTGTAAATGCCACCTTTTTGAACTTAGTTGAGCTTCAAAGACCTTACAGTTGCACATCACTGGATTCGTCTCGATAGCCGCTATCAGAAAATAAGTACCAAACTGAGGTATTACATTAAAAAAAGCAAAGTTGACCTTGGGATCTCTGAAGCGACTTCACCTAGCAACAAAACACTGACGTCGTATTCTGGCGCACGTTGTCCCACGAAACTTTTGCCACACATTTTTAGCTCCTATCATACTGTCTGACAATAGTTCTGGTGACAATAGTCAGTGATCCCCCTTTAGGGGAGCGATTGAACTTAAATACATTTTTGGATGTTTTCCCTCTTCCTCTTCCAGAAACTCTTCATCTTCTCAGAATGTTCTCTCTACCGTCACTCTGTCCACGTCTTACCGGGATGTTGAGTTGTTATTTGTTCAAACTTCACATTCATGATTTTACTCCGGCACTGTTGCAGTCTTGGAGATTTTCCATGTTGATCTGTTGCATGTCCCTCTGGGCCTCCTTTAGCCACTCCGTGCTGCACTTACTCTTTGTTATGATGTCGAGTAATTTCTTTGCTGTCCTAGTGTTTTCCATCCTGTGTATGTGTGTGTAGAACTTTGCTCGTAGTTTCCTGATTTATTAGGTTATTGTGTTGGTCTTTTGGTAGAGTTCATTCTGAAGTCTCCTCATCCAAATGCCATTTTTGTTTATTGCTCCATACATCTTCCTAAAAAATTTTCTCTTCTGTTTTTCTATTTCCCTAATATTGGAGTGTCCACAATTACCATTGTTTGAGCTGCCTATGTTGCTTCTGGAAGAATCACAGTTTTGTAATGCCTCAGTTTTGCATCTGTCGAAATGCATTTCTTGTTGTAGTAGGCCCATGTTAATTTATATGCCTTTTGCAGTTTGGTGATCCTTTGTTCATTGCCGGTTCTGTTCAGTACTGATGGTTGTATAATTTCGCCAAGATATTTAAAGTGATTTTACCATGTTTCCTGATTAGTGGGGACTTATTTTACAGCCCTCTTTCCATATACTGGGTTTGTCTCATTAACGTTATGGATTCTATTCCCGCTCACTAAATTTCCATTTTTTTCAGAGTTCGCTGTTATACCTGCTGATAAATGAACTCTCTCCGTCCTCTGGAACGCTGAGGATTGGAGGGAGGGTGTCGTACGCGAGCCAGGAGCCGTGGGTGTTCGTGGGCACGGTGCGGCAGAACATCCTGTTCGGGCAGCCGTACGACCGCAAGAAGTACCAGCGGGTGGTGGAGGCGTGCGCCCTGGCCAGGGACTTTGAGCTGCTGCCGTACGGCGACCAGACGCTGGTGGGCGAGAAGGGCGTCACCCTCAGCGGCGGCCAGAGGGCCAGGGTCAACCTCGCCAGGTAGGCACCACAGTACCGCGGAAATAAATGCCAAGTCCTTTCCCGAAGGAAACATGTATGTGCAACATTTGCACCTGAATCACAGGAGTCATTATGAACACACTCCAGGCACTTTGTGTGTGTTATATATATTACGAGTGTATTCGCTGTAAGTCACAATGAGTTTCAAACATCTGATTTTCAGCATATGACCATTTGTCCCATATTTATGGTTAAATAAATAAGGAAGAGTAAGTAGACGTACAATGTTCGTACAAGCACAGTTGTGATTGACAGGTGCAAGAAACCAACTCTGCCGGCCGCGGTGGCCGAGGGGACTGAGGCGTTCCAGTCATGGTCTGCACGGCCACTACGGTCGGGGGTTCTAATCCCCCCTCGGGCATGGATATTTGTGCCGTCCTTAGTATTAGCTAGTTCATAAGTAGTTTGTAAGTTTAGGGACTGATGACCCAGTAGTTAAGTCCCATAATTTTTACAAACATTTGAACATTTGAACATTTGAAACCAACTCTCTCTCCTTCCTTTCCCATCATACTGGAGATCCTGTGTCTCATGTAACAGTCGATCACAGACGGCTTCCCATCCCGCTTATAGCCGATTCTGCGCCACTTTAATATGTAAATTAATCACCCTCCCCCCACCCACCTCTTGTCTACAGCACTGGAGAAGTATGTAGTATTTATTTATCAATTAATAAGTTTGGAGCAGAAGGTCCTTTGCAGACCAACCACTCTATACTGTATCTCAAGAAAGACAGCAGAGTAGTAGTCTTTCAGTTACATCAACCCTTCCCCTCACCTCATCAAGCTCATCCCAGTGCAATACCCTCTCCCAACTTCTTGAAACCAGTACATATCATTGAGGTAATTTTCCTTGAAATACCGTAAAAATCAAAGTAATGTTGGGGTTCATGATGCTGTCTATATCGTGGTCATTAGAGACGTAGTTGACGCTTCCGCAGTTTTTGTTGAGGATTGGGGGGGGGGGGGGATCAGCCTTGCCCTTTGAAAGAAACCACCCCTATATTATCCTGAATTGATTTAGGGAAATCGTGAAAGCCTAAATCAGGATGGCCGGAGGCGGATTGAACCGCCGTCCTCTCGAATGCGAATACAGTGTGGAACCACTGCACTACCTCACTCGATTTTACAATTACATGAGCGTCAACTCTAAACTTCTAATATAGTAACAATTTTCTTTTAATGCGACAGTCAATGCAAAATATTTACTTTAAAATTTATTCACAATTGATGTTCAAATGTTTGTTAAGCTTATGGGACTTAACTACGGGGTCATCAGTCCCTAAACTTACAAACTACTTATCAACTAGCTTATCCTAAGGACGGCACAAATATCCATGCCTGAGGGGGGATTCGAACCCCCGACCGTAGTGGCCGTGCAGACCGTGACTGAAGCGCCTCAGTCTCCTCGACCACCGCTGCCGGCTATTCACAATTGATAATAAGCTTATAACGACATGTTTGATACTAAGCATGATCCATTTTAATAAGTCGGTAAATGAATTAACTATTTTGATTCCAAAAGAATATTCAATTCATGTAAACGAAAGCTTGCTCGACCGTTGTCACTGTCAATCAAATTAATTGGGGGCGATGGACCGGATAGTTCAATCTATTAAAGTCCGCCGAATGTTCCAGGCACTATTGCAAGCAGTCTTCCTATGGTACCGTGTTTACAGCTCATTTGGGAGGGGAGGAGAGGATATTGGGGACCTAAATTCTGCTAGTAGTAACTGTCACAATTTAATTGGATACTGCAGATATGGAATAAGCACAGCGTCCCAGTGCGTACGGTTAATCCACCGCGGCTGATATTCTGTATCTTGACTAATTACAACATGGCTGCTATGAAGTATTACAAGGAAATGAAAAGGAAATATGTTTCGATTCTGTGCTCATACGCGTCTGTTAGTTCACATATTGACATACATTTCAAATGCAGAGGCAATCAACCAATTATTTGTCTTGTACTAACAGACAGAAATTAACTAATTACAACATGGTGGTCAGCAAAATTGTGTGCAAAACATATGAATGTGCAGGCACGCTACAGTTCTATGCTCAGAAACAAGAGTTATACATCCAGGTTATACAGATATCACTGGGTGTGTCTGTCAATGATGTTTGCTCACTTGTTATGTCTCTGCAAATGTCAGTATTTCCAGACATTTATTGCATGAGCTAATTGGATCCACGTTGAGAGCAGTTTTGTGTTTGTCTTCTCAGAGCTGTTTACCGTGACGCGGACATCTACCTGCTGGACGACCCGCTGTCTGCCGTGGACAGCCACGTGGGCAGACACCTGTTCGAGGAGTGCGTCGGCAGCTACCTGAGCGGCAAGACCAGGGTGCTGGTGACGCACCAGCTGCAGCACGTCCAGGGCGCCGACCACATCGTGCTGCTCAGCAAGGTGCGTGCGCTTGTGTCTGGCACTGTGTTCAGGCAACACCACCTAGAGACAAGGCCTCACATCAGCCCGTGTCACTGGATGGCACTACGAGGCAGTGGGCTGTGCCCCAGTGGCCGGCCAGTCAGCTAGCGATGGCAGCCTATCGGTGTGACGTGACACGGGCTGTTGTGAGGCCTTGTCTCTAGGTGGTGTTGGTTAAGGAGAGCTTGCCGTAATGACGCTTTATACCGCAGGGAAAAATTGAGTACCAAGGAACCTTCAAGGAGATTATGGAAAGCGGGGCGAGCTTTTCAAAATTGATGTCCAGCATAGAAGAAGACGATGAGATGGAGGAATTCACCCTAATACGGAAACTCAGCACTCGAATCTCATTAAAGGTAACCGTTTGACAGTGCCTGTGAACCTTCGTAACAATTTCTTCGTTTCATTTGCTAAAACTGGCCTCTTTTCCAGGGCGAGAACAATGTACTAAGACGTTCGAAGCGTTTAGGATCACAGAGGAATAAGGCAAGTGTTCTACAGGGAGATATCTCATCTTTGTCCGAAGTGGTAAGTATTGCTACTAGTTAAATCATTGCTGTTAACGGTTCATTGTGTGCTGGCCGCAGTGGCCGAGGGGTCCGTGGCGCGTCAGTCTGCACGGCCGCTACGGTCGGGGGTTCTAATCCACCTCCGGCATCGATGTTTGTGTTGTCTTTAGTATAAAGTAGTTAATAAGTAGTTTGTAAGTTTAGGGACTGATGACCCCATAGTTAAGTCCCTTAAGCTTAACAAACATTTGAACATGTTTGGTTCATTGTGAAGGTATGACTAGAAGTTAAGTAGTAAAAATATTTTTAATTATTTTAGTAAGTAAGTGTAATCACCATTATATCCAAAATAATCGGTAAAACTCTTATTGCAATTACTATTGAGATTCAATACGGTTAATACCTTCATGGAACATCCGTATCTAATGACAACAATGACGTCAGGACGTTAAGCCCCAAGATATTTCTTCATCCATTATGGAACAATGTTTGTAGTTGTGTTCAGAAAAGCAGCACTGTTCTTCGTGCGAAGCAAATCACCGGCCATGAAGGTCTTTCTTCAGGCTACAAACATATAGCAATGTCATGGAGATACATGGGGTCTGTACACAGCTTTGTGTAAAACCTGAGCAGCGGCCAGAACAGTGTGCCCACTTGGGGCAAATTACACGACGCACTGGTCTTCGAGTTCATCCTGTAGCTCCTATCGACGGACCTGTCTTAACTGCCTCGTCTGCGACACTATCGTCAGTACACGACGGTCGCAAGCCTCGCGTTTACTAGGGTGATAAAGCAAAATTTGCAGATAACAGGAAAGAAAAGAGAACAAGCAAACGAATGCCGGCATTAGCGCACAGAAATACTTCAATGTCGGCAAGTAAAAATTTTTGCGGACCGGTATTTGAGCCCGGACATTTACAGTCCTAAAGAATGCGCTGCGCATACGGATAATTTCTTCACCGCAAATGCGATTATATCGTTCGAAATTAGGCAGCATTTCTATTGACGAGCGTAAGAGGGCATGGACGACACGGATGCTACTTTTGTAGTCTGCAGCTTGTGGGAATTTTGGTGGACGAGAAGCGTGCTCGGACATCCAAATGCTTAAGGCGACCGTTGGCCCAAAATTTTCAATTGTCTCCATTGAATTATATCAGAGCCCAATAGTCATTATTTTCCTTCTTCTTCCATCCAATCATTAAAATGTAACTGAAAAAGGCTTTGAACCAGTTGTATATTGAATTATGCATATATATGGTGAATCACCTGAATCTTTCGCCCCAAATATTGCAAACTCCTGCATGAGTGTGTGTGTGTGTGTGTGTGTGTGTGTGTGTGTTGTCCTTAGTATAAGTTAGGGTAGTTCATAAGTTTAAAGGCTGTCTACCATAGCAGTTTGGTCCGATAGTTTACAAACCTGATATGGGCTCCTATTGTTAGCCAATAATGTTAATAATAATCGGGGACTTTATTTTTGTGCCAACTATACTTTTTTGGGACAGTGGATATTCAGATTAACAAACTAAAAGTGTAATAAATTATAATCTCAATTGAGTGTAGTGTCAGTTGTTTACGAGATGTTGTAGTGTGAAACGTTTACACAGCAGAATACCTGTGGTAACACACACCAAAGAACAACACAAGTGTATATAGTAGTGATGTGGTTTCTGACCAGTAAAGAGACATCTGACCATCACAGATTGTCCTCAAAATAACTACCCGCAGCAGCAATACATGCTTCCGGTCTAATGTGGAAAGACAGCTTCATAAGTGTTAGCATATCAGCGGAGATGTACGTGCCACCTGCAGTAATACGTCGTTACATATCATCTGGTACAGTTGTTATTTCTTTGTAGACAGCGTCTTTCAGGTTTTCCCACATAAAAATGACTGCAGTAGTCATATCTGAGGAAGGGGCCAGCGAAGGTACATCTTATCTACGTCCAAACCAACGATTTGGAAATAATCGATGAAGACGTACTATAGTAACCCGTACACTATGGGCTGAACAGCCGTCATGTTGGACCTTAGGTTCCTCCTATTATACAGAGTATCATTTTCTAGCAATATGCATCTGCGGTTAGTTGAATGAGATGCTTGTACTCATTAAGTGTAACGTCTATGACAAATGGGAATGTGGGCTGATGGTTAACTATGCCACACCACACATTTACACTGCATTAACGTTCCACGTGACGAAGCCAACTGAGATTGTCAACTGGACAATAATGCATCTTTAGGCTGTTCAGCTGACCATGATTGGCAAATGTGGTTCCATTACTAAAAAGAAACGTGATGTATCTGGAGTATTCTGTCCTAATGCCCATGTACTGAAGGTAACAAGATTCCTATAATCGTGTCCATCCAGCTCTTGATTCGTATGGAGCCGATGTCGATGGAGAATTCGTAGGACACTCATCCGGCTCGTGCCATTCCTGGTGCGGTTGCGCGAAAACTAACGTGCGGACCAGCTGCAACAGCAACCAAAACATTAATTTCGCCCACTTCTGTTGTAACTTCTTTCCATCTATTCCTTTGTTAGGCCCGGTGGTCTTAGGGTAAAGTGCTCGACTGGAAACCGGAGGGTCGCGGGTTCGAAACCCGGTCGGACCTCGCGTTTTTTCAGTCTGCACTTTAACCCATCCTTCACCTCTCGACGATGTGAGGAGTCGCCAGAAACGACACGTGGTTCGGATTCCACGTTAAGCTGTAGGTCCCCTTTCCCCGGTTGTATAACTGGGGTTGGCTAGGGACACGCAAGTCGCCGAAGTGGCGTCCAATTGAAAGACTTGCAGCAGGCCAATGAACCACACGAAATATTATTATTACTATCTATTACTTTGTCTAGGTGTTTACCACATTCACAGAACTGGTTGAAGAGGTTGATAAATGATTGCCGAGAGGGGTGGTCTTATAGGATGTTTCCGCTTACACCGTACAAGCATGAACTGCATTCTTCCTACACTATCCCTACACCATGTCGGCCTTTTCTACATTAGTGAAGGTCATTGTGTACTCACAATCTGCTACTTCGATTGTCACACACTAACTCACAATCAAATCGCAACTCACTCAAGGCCGAGGGGACTGAGGCGCTCCAGTCACGGTCTGCACGGCCACTACGGTCGGGGGTTCGAATCCCCCCTCGGGCATGGATCTTTGTGACGTCCTTAGTATTAGTTCATAAGTAGTTTGTAAGTTTAGGGACTGATGACCCCTTAGTTAAGTCCCATAAGCTACACAAACATTTGAACATTTGAACACACTATCAATTTCCGCAATATTTGCGGTGTAAATTTTAGGTGATTAGCCCAATATTACCAAGTGGCCATCGCATGCCGTCCTTATTGTCTTTTGTTAATGACGGACACCACAGACACCGAGAGGTATGCGTAAGCACAGTGGTACAGGGGACTCTACTACAACAGGGAGGAGACGTTGCTAAACGTACGACCGGCGCTCGAATGCTAACACTAAACAGCTAGAACTCAACTGGTCCTGTAGTTGATCGTTAAAAACTTGGTCGCTGTAGGAGGGGTCCGGGTTCGGTCCTGGGCTCGAGATGTGTTTCTGTGTAGGAGAATTATTGTCCGTGGCCAAAACAGCGCACGAGAGCCAATACATTTTAATTATCTGTTTCAAATCATATCAACATATGGCAGATAATTTATAAACGACACATAATGCACACTTAACGTTTCACAATTGACAGTATTAAATTGACAGCTACAAAGAATAATGAATATAATAAACGATATTCCTTTAAACCTATTTAATATACTTACTTTTGTTATTGCTTTATGCCTAATTAAAATGTTCAAATTCATGTCCGTCTTGTTGGATGCATGGCTATAAACACGTCTCGGTATTAGCATGGGGGACACTTCTTAACATTTGTAATGATACTGAAGCGCGAACTCGACGTATTCATTCTTTTGACAAATCTACATTTCCGATACCTTTACGTAAACTCTGGTTTTGATACTCCCAATAAGAAAAAATCCAAGGGCGTTAATTCAGTCGATCTCGCTGGTCATAGATTGCAGGCACGACGACCTATCCACCGATCGGGCTACACATTGTTGAGATATTTCTTAACGTCTCTACAGTAATGGACCATAGAGCTGAAACCGGTGGCAGACAGCTAGGTGAAGTTGAATATGTAGGATTCAGCTCATTCTGTAGGGATGGCAAATATAGGCGACCAGTTAATCTGGAAAACAAACTGGTCCAATGATGTAGAATACCGCACACATGTGCACTTGCATGTGATGTGGTCATAAGCAGCGAGGATTTGATTCAGTTATTATTAGTGCCGTCATTAGTGAAATATAAAATGTGTCTTGTGATATCCGGATTTACTTCTACTTTAAGAGACGTTTGCAGAACGACACCCGATTTTAGAAATCGTTTCCGTATAGCTATTGGTGTAGATGCAACTTTAAAGGAACGCTGTTTTCGTCCCCCCACAATCATTTAAAAGAAGAATTCGTTAACCCAAATTTGATGCAGATATTCTTCGTCCTAATTAAGATAAGAAATGTGATTCTTCAGTTTCTCCCAGCGTATTTGATGATCAAAATATCCACGGGTGTACTGCCGGTCTATAGTGTCCAACGGGCACAATATTTCGGCGATCAAACATGTCGCCATCATCAGGTGAACTGACGGACTGAGCTCCTGGAAACGCGCCGGTACGGAGATCCGCACGCTACGGCTGCTCGAAGGGAACTGGGTTCTAGCCCGGTAGCGGGCCATTTAAATACCCTCGGCCCGCGGAGCGACCCTTCCGCGGTCCGCGCCCCGCGCCGCGGCCGCGCAGTGGAACTGATCGCGCCGGCGTCTGAGAAGACGTCGGTGTGAGGGCTCTGTCCGCCGTGGTCGTCACTTCGTTACGTTTGCTAGATTTACTCTTAATTAACCCAATCGCTGGTTCCCAAGCTTTGCTAAGATTATAGCCAGAGTCACGGTTTATGAGGTCGTCACTTGTGCGAATTTCAATGGCCTCTCTAACGATGCAGTCCCAGTATCTCGACGTCTGTACCAGAATCCTAGTGTGTTCATACTCCATGGCGTGATTCTCCGACAAACAATGTTCAGCGACCGCCGACTTGCTCGGATACATCAATCGTGTGTGCCTCTGGTGTTCAACGCATCGATCCCATTGTCAGTAACATCAGAGCACCTACATATTTGTTGGCCAAATACTTGACGGGAATATTAAGTCCTTATGTGGGTAAATGCCCTCATCACATCCGTAATTCCGTGGATTTTGTGAAACTCCTTAACAACTTCAGGCTGGATGAGTCAGATATCATGGTGAGTTTTGACGTCGTTTCGTTGTTTACGAGGGTGCCCCTTCGAGAGTCACTAGAATTGATTGGTCAGAAATTTGACGAGAAGACCACCGAACTTTTTAGGCATGTCTTGACCTCCACGTATTTTCTTTTCAATGGCGAATACTACGAACAAACGGAGGGAGTCGCCATGGGTAGCCCACTCTCCCCTGTGGTTGCAAATTTGTACATGGAGAATTTCGAGGAGGAAGCCCTGGCATCATCTGAATGGAAACCCACTTGCTTTTTCCGTTATGTGGACGACACTTTCGTCATCTGGCCACATGGTATGGATAAACTCCTTGACTTCCTTACACATTTGAACTCCATACACCCCAACATCAAATTCACTATGGAGACTGAAACGGAGGGTAAATTGCCGTTCCTTGACGTCTTGGTCAAGAGAAGAGCTGATGGCACCCTGGGTCATAGTGTATATCGGAAGACAACGCACACTGATCTGTATTTCGAAAAAATGGGTACTCAGAGTGGCAGATTCAGAGGGCTCTCCGCCCAACCACTACAACACAACCTGTGGAAACGGATGAAAACGCAAGGGAGGATGTAGGCACTGCGTTCATTCCATATACCGGCGCACTCTCAGGGAAGATCGCCCGCATTTTGAGAAAACACCAGGTTGGAACTGTTTTTTGTCCGCCCAATAAAATTCGTGCACTGGTGGGGAGCGCTAAAGATGATCTCGGTTTGAGGAAGGCGGGCGTGTACCAGATTCCGTGTCAGTGTGGAAAGTCATATATTGGACAGACGATGCGTACCGTCGAGGATCGATGCGTTGAACACCAGAGGCACACACGATTGATGTATCCGAGCAAGTCGGCGGTCGCTGAACATTGTTTGTCGGAGAATCACGCCATGGAGTATGAACACACTAGGATTCTGGTACAGACGTCGAGATACTGGGACTGCGTCGTTAGCGAGGCCATTGAAATTCGCACAAGTGACGACCTCATAAACCGTGACTCTGGCTATAATCTTAGCAAAGCTTGGGAACCAGCGATTGGGTTAATTAAGAGTAAATCTAGCAAACGTAACGAAGTGAAGACCACGGCGGACAGAGCCCTCACACCGACGTCTTCTCAGACGCCGGCGCAATCAGTTCCACTGCGCGGCCGCGGCGCGGGGCGCGGACCGCGGAGGGGTCGCTCCGCGGGCCGAGAGTATTTAAATGGCCCGCTACCGGGCTAGAACCCAGTTCCCTTCGAGCAGCCGTAGCGTGCGGATCTCCGTACCGGCGCGTTTCCAGGAGCTCAGTCCGTCAGTTCACCTGATGATGGCGACATGTTTGATCGCCGAAATATTGTGCCCGTTGGACACTATAGACCGGCAGTACACCCGTGGATATTTTGATCAAGATAAGAAATACTTACTAATTGGAGAAATCTAATGAGTTAAGTAATAATAATAATATTATTATTGTAACTAGTAGTAGTATAATTGATATATAAAAATGAATTTTTGTTTGTTTGTCTTTTTGTTTGTATTTTATTAACGGCCATACCGTACATGCGATTGCGATAACACTTTGTCAACTTATTGCCTGCACTCGCGCGAAGTTAATAGGCATACTAAAATTAACTTCGTATGGTGCATGGCGGAGAGAGCTTTACAATTAGTTAATTCGTTCCTTACGCCTTCATCCTGAAATGGCTGGACGGATATGAATGAAATTTGGAACAGAGGTAGCTTGTACCCTCATTAGTTCAAATGTTTGTAAATCTATGAGACTTAACTGCTTTGGTTATTAGACCCTAGGCTTACAAATTACTGGAACTAAATTAAACAACCTAAGGACAATACATCATGCATGCCCAAGGGAGGACTCGAATTTCCGACGGCCAGCAACCGCGAGCTCCGCAGTGAGGCGCTTTAGACCTCTCGGCTACTTCACCGCGGAGAACATTAGTACATGGGCTATCTTTCGTAGGTCATCGTATGGTGTGTGGCGGAGGGTACCTCACAGTGGGTTAATATGTTTGCTACTCCTTCATTCTGAAATGGATGGACAGATTTGAATGAAATTTGGAATGGAGATAGTTTATACCCAGAGATAATACATGGACTACCTAAGCCTCCGTAAGCACACTTGGGTGAATGGCGGAAGGTACGTTACAGCAAAAACCCAAATTGTTTGACTGGTCACCATGAAAGTCAACACACAAATGTTTGTTTTCATGAAGGAGATTTTTATAATTTAGAAGCTAGTGAATTTACCATGGCGGAGGGTAACTTGCGACTTTGACACAGTTTCATCAGTAACCATGAAACATAACGCAAATATGTGTGTTTTCATATATAGGGGGGAGAGGAATAGGTGGAGGAGAAGACGGACAGAAAGGGGAGGGAGGAGACGGACAGAGAGAGGGGAGAGGAGGAGAATGAGAGAGGAGGGATAGTGACAGACAGGTGACGAATTATGCAGTTCATAAGGAAGACAGAAATGAAGCAAGGGATCACTGAAAGGGACAATGCAGCGTGTAAGGAATGGTAAGCTTCTTAAAGGTTTTAATTTTTTTTTTCAAAAATCGTTGGAAGACACTGTAATTTTGCATAGGGAAGCCAAGGGAAGAATATAAAATTTTAAAACACCTCATCATCAACGATGGTAATATGCTGAACGACCAACTCCAACTTGCAAGTAGACAGTACCTAGAAGGTTTCAAACCTATACTGTTTTAGACAATTGGTAATGCAATACTTGTTCCTGCATGGTGTTTATTGTCCTCAAAATTCTAGCGTTGCACTTGTTTATAGTTTTATACTGTTGTGATGCATAATGCTTATCCTCAGATTTCTAGTGGCGCCCTTGTTTATAGTTTTCTGGTGTTGTGATGCGTGGTGTTTGTACCGTTCCATCCCACCGGGTGCGTGCTGTTTGTTTTGAGTTTGTGGTGCATGCACTATGTGTGGCCGCTGAATATTTTCTAACTTTTCTTTCTCCAATTTTTGCGTGTACGCACGTATATATATACTGCCACCCACATAGCTCGGCTCCAGATTTCTTTGCATCTCATCTCCCATCTTTCCTTATTTTATGTTTTCTGTCAGTATAATATTACGCATAGTTCCTGCTTGTCAAATTCATTCGCGTCCGCGACTGCGCGCACGCCCATCAGCCCTCTTGGCGCCACCTAGTGCGAGCGCACGTCACTAGGGCTCCTACGCTTCTGCCAGTACGCAGTGTTAAAAAAAATGTTCAAATGTTTGCATAGCTTATGGGACTTAACTACGGGGTCATTAGTCTCTAAACTTACAAACTACTTATGAACTAACTAATACTAACGACGGCACAAATATCCATGCCCGAGGAGGAATTCGAACCCCCGACCGTAGTGGCCGTGCAGACCGTGACTGGAGTGCCTCAGTCCCCTCGGCCACCGCGGCCGGCTACGCAGTGCTCACTCGACCTGTGTGTGGACGGGCTCCACAATTTTATATCTACATCTACATAGATACTCTGCAAATCACATTCAAGTGCTTGGCACTTTCATAACTTTTCTCTACCGTTCCATTCTCTAATAGCGCGCGGGAAGAAAGAACACCTAAATCGTTCCGTTTTCGATCTGATTTCTCTTATTTTATTGGGATGGTCATGTCTCCCTAAGTAGGTGGGTGCTAGCAAAATATTTTCACATTCAGAACTAAAATTCGGTGATTGAAACTTCGCAAACAGATCACGCCGCAATGAATAACGTCTTTCTTTTAATGATTTCGACCCCAATTCGTGCAACATTTCCGTGACGCTTTCCCCCCCCCCCCCCCCGTAACGTGATAGAACAAAACGAGCTGCCCTTCTCTGGACCTTCTCAATGTCTTCCGTCAATCCCACCTGGTGAGGGTCCCACAAGGGGCAACAGTACTCCAGGAGAGGACGCACAAGTGTGATGTAGCCAGTCTCTTTGGTGGAGCTGGTGCATCTTCGAAGCGTTCTGCCGATGAAACGTAACCTTTGGTTCGCCTTCCCTACAATATTATCTATGTGTTCTCTCCAGTCAAAGTTGTTCGTAATTGTAACTCCTAGGTATTTGGTAGAATCTACGACCTTAAGGTTTAACTGATTTATCGCGTAATTGAAGTTCAGCGGATTTCTTTTAGTGGTCATGTGTATCACTTCACACTTTTCTTTATTTAGTCTCAATTGCCAATTTTCGCACCATGCAGAAATTTTGTCTAAATCGCTTTGCTGTTGCTTTTGATCCTCTGTTCACTTCACTAACCGATAAACGACATCATCATCCGCGAACAATCTAAGGGAGCTATTCAGATTGTCTCCTAAATCGTTTATAAACACGAGGAAGAGTAGGGGACCTATAACGCTTTCCTGTGGAACGCCAGATATCACTTCTGTTTTACTCGATGACTTACCGTCAATTACAACGAACTGTGTTCTTTCTGATAGGAAATCGTGAATCCAACCGCACAATTGGGGAGATATTCCATAAGCACGCTATTTCATAAGAAGCCGCTTGTGGGGTACAGTGTCAAAAGCCTTCCTGAAATCCAGAAATATGGAATCGATTTGAGATCCCTTGTCGATGGCACTTAACACTTCATGTGAATAAAGGGCAAGCTGTGTTTCGCAAGAGTGATGCTTTCTGAATCCGTGTTGACTACTGGTTAATAGGTCGTTCTCTTCGAGATAGTTCATAATATTCGAACAAAGTATATGTTCCAAAATGCTACTGCAAATCGACGTCAATGAGATAGGCCTGTAATTTTGGGGATCACTCCTATTGCCTTTCTTGAATATTGGAGTAACTTGGACAACTTTCCAGTCTTTGGGTACGGATCTTTCGCTGAGTGATCAGTTGTAAATTATAGCTAAGTACGGAGCTATTGCATCAGCATACTCTGAGAGGAACCTAGTTGGTATTCAATCTGGCGCGGAAGATTTGTTTTTGTTTAGTGACTTAAGTTGTTTTACTATTCCAGGAACATCTACTTCTAAGTTTCGCATGCTGGCAGCTGTTCTTGGATTGAATACTGGAGTGTTCACTTCGTCTTCTTTGGTGAACGAATTTCGGAAAGCTGTGTTTAGTAATTCTGCCTTAGCAGTACTGTCATCGGTAGTATTACCATTGCTATCGCGTAGTGAAGATATTGTTTGTGTTTTGCCGCTAGTGTACATCACATATGACCAGAATTTCTTTGGATTTTCTGCAAGATTACGGGACAGGATTTCGTTGTGGTAACTACTATAGGCTTCTCGCATTGACGTCCGTGATAGGTTGCGAGTTTCAGTAAAAGATTGCCAGGCTTGTGGATTCTGTGTCTTTTTTAATTTTGCATGCGTTTTTCTTTGTTTCTGCAACAGTGATCTGACCTGTTTTGTGTACCACGGGGGGTCAGCCCCCTCTTTTATTAATTTATTTGGTATAAATCTCTCGATTGCTACTGATATTATGTCTTTGAAAGTAAGCCACAACTGATCTACACTCGCATTTTTAGTTTTGAAAGACTGGAGACTATCACTCAGGAAAGCGTGAACGAATTTTTATCTGCTTTATTGAATAGATATATTTTTCGTTTATTTTTGGTGCATTTGGGCATTTCGAGATTCAGTCTCGCTACTACAACTCTATGTTCGCTAGTCCCTGTATCTGTTTTGATGCTCTTTACTATCTCCGGATTATTTGTTGCTAGGAGATCAAGGGTATTTTCGTAACCACTTACTATTCTAGTGGGTTCATGAACTAACTGTTCGAAGTAGTTTTCAGAAAAAGCATTCAGAACTAGTTCGGACGATGTTTTATATCTGCCGCCGGTTTTGAATACGTAATTATGCCAACATATCGAGGGTAAATTAAAGTCGCCACCGATTATAACAGTATGCTTCGGATACCTATTTGAAATGTGATTCAAGCTTTCTGTGAACCTTTCGACAACCGCATCGTCTGAGTCAGGGGGCCGATAAAAAGATCCAATTACTAATTTATTCCGGTTGTCAGGTATAACCTCTACCCAGACCAACTCACAGGAAGTATCCGTCTCAATTTCGCTGCAGGATAGACCGTTAGTAACAGCAATAAACACACCACCCCCTTTTTAAATTATTCTACCCTTTCTGAAGACCATTTGGACCTTTGAAAAAATTTCGGTCGAACTTATCTCAGGCGTCAGCCAGCTTTCAGAACCTATAACGATTTGTGCCTCAGTACTTTCTATCAGCGCTTGGAGCTTTGGAACTTTCCCAATACAGTTACGACAATTTACAATTGTTATACCAATGGTTTCTAGATCTGCTTTCTTCCTGTGTCTGACCTGCCCCCTTTGAGACTGAAACCCATTTTGTGTATTCCCGAGGCTCTCTAACCTAAAAAACCGCCCTGTCCACGCCACACAGCCCCCGCTACCAGTGTAGCCGCTTCCTGAGTATAGTGAACTCCTGACCTATTTAGCGGAACCCGAAAACCCACCACCCTTTGACGTTAGTCGAGGAATCTGCAGCCCACACGGTCGCAGAACCGTCTGAGCCTCTGATTCAGACCCTCCACTCGGCTCTGAACCAAAGGTCCGCAGTCAGTCCTGTCGACAATGCTGCAGATGGTGAGCGCCGCTTTCATCTTGCAAGCAAGACTGGCAGTCTTTACCACTTCTGATAGCCGCTCAAAATCAGAGAGGATCTCTTCCGATCCAAAGCGACACACATCATTGGTCCCGACATGAGCCACCACCTGCAGCTGGCTGCACCCTGTGCTCTTCATGGCATCCGGAAGGACCCGTTCCACATCTGGAATGATTCCCCCCGGTATGCACACGGAGTCACATTGGATTTCTTCCCCTCTTATAATGTGACATTGTTTTTAAATTTTACTTTTTAATTTATTGACATGGGGTAGCCAAATTTTTATTTAACAACTTTTTTAATGTGTGCTTTATTGTAAGTACATTTTCACCTATGCTGTAATTTTAATTTCTTATTTTAGAAACACTTTTGTATTTTACTATTTTTCATACTTGTGTGTTACGTTTCATTAGGTATACTTCTGAAGAAGGCAAAGTTAATTTGGTCGAAACCTATGTAAAGGTTTATACATGTAAACCATTTTATGCAACTGGTCGGCTGACACTGTGTTGACATTTGGATCTTCTTAAAGGTGCCGCTATGAAGTTCAACTACCCTGAAGCTACTTTTGGGCCCCATGAAAAAAAAAAAAAAGTAGGCTCTGCTCAGTGTACGGGCTTAAATTACAGCAATGCAAAGAAGAATGTAATGTCTGTGTCTCTTCTGATGAGTAGATAAGCGTCGATAAAATGTTGTTTTCTAAATAAAATGTTGATTTCGTCATCTTACCCTATCTGTAGGGCAAGTCGACGAATGGTACTGTCACAGGTCTAGCTAAGAAGTTCTTCAGTCTTAGGAAACGTTTAAGAGCTTTATTACAAAGGAGATACATTAAGCAATCATTCTTCCATAAATAAAATATCTGATTTCAAAGTAAAAGCCAGAAAAAATATAATATACGTTAATGTCGTCATCTTACGCGACTTTCCCCTATGTATACACAAAAATATAGGCTTGGTGTCAGAAATACTAGTCCAAACCTCGGTGGCTTCATTATGATAACAGTAACGATCACCTCCTTTAGATAATGCTTATTGATGACGAAAATATTTTTTCATGAGAAAACCACATTTAATTTTTCGGTATCATTAATCTGTACGCACGCGTCTGGTTCTTGTTGAGATGTTCCACATTCACTACGTGGGCTTCACGGCAGTGCATGGAAGCTGTTCCGCTGACGTAAGCGGCCCACTACAGCGTCTGCGCTGTCCTCTGCTTTTGTCCAGAGCGTCATTATGGACGAGAGCGGGCGGCTGCACAGAGACCCGTGCGAGCAGGACGGCAGCGAGCGCATGCTGCAGGCGCAGTTCCGCTGGGCCACGGTGTGGCAGTACTACCGCGCCGCCGGCGGCGCCTGGCTGCTGCTCGCCGTCATGGCCATGATCGTCGCCGCGCAGGCCATCACCAGCGGCTCCGACTACGTCGTCACCTACTGGTAGGCCAGTGCCGTTCTCAGTGAGTACTTATAGCGTGTTAGTATATCAGTGAACCAGTGCAGGATTAGTTACTACATTTTAAAACGTTACTAGGTTCTTAAGCAATTACAGTTCAGACATTCTACCACTTCCAAAGACGATACTCAGCTTTTCAACATTACGATGTATGGGGGTTCTGCTCGCTGCAAAATTATTCACCTGGGGCGTCGTGGTAGAAATAAATACTCGCAGGCACAATTTTTCACTTATTATTTAATTTGCGATCAAACTGCTTCTTATTCCACCAAAACATTACAACTTCATAACATACACAATGCAATAGAGCTTAGCTGATACTACTTCCATTTTAAAACCCAGACCAGGGTTGCCAACGTCAGTGGTTTCCCACCGAATCTGGTGGTTTTTTAAAGCCGACGGTGGGAAAAAATCTGAGTCAGTGGGAAATTTGGTGGATTTTAATGAAATCGTTAAAAAAAAGGTTGCAGAAGTAATATAGTCCTAATTTAAAATTAACAAATATGGACAGATAAATGACTAGGAAATGTATCACATTATTGGATAAAATGTAAAATTCTTAAGAGTTCAAAGATATTAACAATGGTATGACATTGCTCATTGTTGAAGGCTGTTAGTTCTGTGTTGACTTCTCCAATCTCCATGGAGAGGAAGTGTTGTACTTGCATCACACACTGACATTGTGTTAATGGTATGTATTTGTTGCTACAGCACTTTATCAGAATTTTCTAGTTGTGAAGATGAACATTGCAGACAATATGTGTACTTTCACTGTTAACTTTTTTCTCAGATGTGATTACATAGGAATATAGCTGAAATCTAGATCTTCGGACATAAAGACAATAGAATGAGTGACGCTGTCCTTTCCAGACTGGATTACTTTCTGTTTTCGAGTTCAAATATTTCACAATTTCTTATCTGTACCCGACAAGCATTGCAACGGCTCAAATTAATTGTTTGTTTTTATATATAACATGTTTACTGAAGTGCTTTTGAATAAACAATATTTTTTGTATTTTCGTCTAGTGTGTATACAGATAAGTCAGGTACATAAAAACTCCCTTAAAATGCATAGTTGCGTCCAAATTTGAAATCAATCGGTCAAGAACAAACGAATATATGTTTTTTTTTTTTTTTTTTTTTTTTTTTTTTTTTTTTTTTTTTTTTTTTTTTGCATGGGAACTTCGGAAGGATCGGTGGTTTTTGGTGGGATTTTACGGTCACTTCGGTGGTTTTTATCATGACCCTGACCCAGACTGACATAGCTTCCAGAGCACTTTGCAAACGCTAAGACTCGAACTCCCTCACACAAGGCGGTGAGGCAAATATATAACATTGACAATGATGGCATTACATTACGCATTGTTCATAACAATTGAATATACTAATTTACAATTAACAAACATACAAGTAAAACATTTCATATACACAAAAATAATCACAATATAAAATGAAAACTATACATACAATAATTTTAAATGGCGCATATCTTTTTAAGTTTTAATCGCAGACCTTTTTGTTTGACAACAAAGTGCGATGTTAAATGTCAATTAATTAGTTAATGAGTACATCATACATGTTCCTAACATATATTGAGCTATCAAATATCTTGGCAATTCTGAAAATCAGCTCAAAATCTCACGTCAGTCAATATATATAAAGAATCACAATCTTCAAATCTCGACTATTACATTAATTAACACAATTAGCTGGTCAACACAACTTGTTTATGAGCCTAACATATATACAATGCTATTTATTTTCATGTCTTTTGGATTTTCATGACTTTTCTGTCTAGTTCTTGAAATAATGTACAATGACAAAACTATTGTTTATAGAACTGTCTAGAAAGCACCTAAACGAATCTCTTAATGAAATCTATCGCTCGTTAACTAATCACAGTATCACTGAGACACTGTGCTACACTGATTCCTAGGCTGGCTATTTCGTTTGTAACTAACTTCAAACGCATCATATATCACTATTAGACCACACGATTCCGGGTCTGACGCAGACGGTATCGTACGACAACATTCAGATGAGAGGGTCAGCAGTATCATCACAATTTCAATGAATTTTTCATGCCTTAATGCATATTTTATATACCTTATGACTACCTTATTCTCTGAAATAAAACTCTTTTATTTCTGAAATAAAAAGAATTATAAATATTGTGGGAGTATGTAATGATTGTTCATCATAGAATACCTACACTAAACACATATACATATTTTATTCCATTTCTTATTGAAAAGTATAGAAACAGTGGAGAAAAAAATACGAATTGAGAGCAAGAGAGATTGCTCTATTCGATCTAACCACGTCCGCTACCCAGCATTCAACATAATTAACTGCCTACCAGTTATACATCCCTAAACCATATTTCAATTTCAAAAAATAGCGGCCATCTACAGACACCAAACAAGTTTATCAACATCAGAGTGTGCCACAAACACAATCTTACTAGACTTGTCATGAAAACGTTGGTCCATTGTGCTGTCATGAAATGTGCATAAACTTGCCTACAGCTCCGTCTATCGAGAATAGACGCATTTCGTTGTATGTAGATGAGACATAACATTTGTACCTACATTCAATAGACAGTGTAGGAACAGTGTTGGGCGTTTGTTGACTTTTTATGGACGTTCTCCGGTGGCAAGAAGAAGAAAATCAATATTTGATCCCACACAGATTGTTGCTATATGCCAACAACGATTTTCATTAAATAAAGTTCCAAGGCGAATAGTCGTGATTCAGAGTGATGCGGTAAGGACCAATTGTTTTCAAAATACGCGTTTTCGACTTGCCTTGGCAACGATTGTAGCAGACGACCTGTGTCTGCTACTTCTCGTCCAAAAAATCCCAGGCTTTGCTAGGGCCACCCGGAGGCAACTACCAATCCCAACTGTATGAAACACACTACTCAGCAACTCTTTGTATTCTATAAGTCATGCACAGGTATGGCCTTTAAAACTAGATACGATGAAGCCAAAATCACCGAGACTGGACTGTGAAAAAATGGCGGAATGTTGAAAAATGAATAACGCATATGACTGTGCACGGTACAGGTGCAGCCAAAATCACCTAGATTGGAGTTTGAAAAAGAAGACACAATACTGAAAGGTGAATACCGCACATGACCGTTGACATGTGTGGAGAAAATTTGGTACTACTGCACACAATAGGCATAGCGTCAATCGAGCACAAGATGGTGGATTAATGATGTTCTGGTCGGGTATCATGTAGGCATTTCGGACGCCATTTTTGACTATCCGGGACAAGCACAAGGTTCAAAAATACGGAATAAGATTCATCAACCCATCCTTGAACCATTTCATCAGTACTTCGCGGAGGAATTCATGTATGTGGGTGATAACTACTGAGTCTATCGTCAGGCATCATTAAGGATTTCATTACTCGTGCCATGCATGAATGGTTTGGCCTTCATGTACCTCACCCCCTCTTCCCGAAATGAATACGACTGAACATGCTTGGGATAAACTGAGAACAGCTCCGTGAGCACGTCCTGACGAAGTACAAAATGTACGGCAGTTAATCAGGATTTACATAGCAGCTGTTAAATACTGGTGGGCAAAATGCTGTGTTGGGAGCAGGCTTGTAATCATGCATGGTGTCAACAACTTTACTACATAAGGTTGCTGCACAATGGGCTTTCCTAGAAAAAAAGCAATTTTAGGTTAAGTTTAAATACATGTGATTTGTTGAGTTTAGTTCGTCAATAAATCGGAGCAACTTTATTACTTTATAAACACCAAGTCACCAAGTCACCATAGACCATAGAAATTTTCTTTGGTGGACGATGCAAATATTTTTCAGGTGTGTGTACAGAGTCATTTTCATTGGATTAATGCCGGTCAGGCATTAATTCAGTATATGAGTGCATCATTTGCAGTCATTTTTGAGAGTTGAACGCAATGACAGGGATAAATACTATTAAATTACATATCACACTACTGGTCATTAAAACTGCTACAACAAGAAGTGCAGATGATGAACGGGTATTCATTGGAGAAATATATTATACTAGAACTGACATGTGATTACATTTTCACGCAGTTTGGGTGCATAGATCCTGAGAAATCATTACCCAGAACAACCACGTCTGGCCGTAATAACGGCCTTGATACGCCTGGGCACTGAGTCAAACAGATCTTGGATAGCGTGTACAGGTACAGATGCACATGCAGCTTCAACATCATCAAGAGTAGTGACTGGCGTATTGTGACGAGCCAGTTGCTCGGCCACCATAGACCAGACGTTTTCAATTGGTGAGAGATCTGGAGAATGTGCTGGCTAGGACAGCAGTCGAACTTTCTCCGTATCCAGAAAGGATCTGCAACATGCGGTCGTGCATTATCCTGCTGAAATGTGGGGTTTCGCAGGGATCAAATGAAGGGTAGAGCCACGGGTCGTAACACATTTGAAATGTAACGGACATTGTTCAAAGAGGTGACCGAGACGTTTAATCAATGGCACCCCATACCATCACGCCGGGTGATACGCCAGTATGGCGATGACGAATACACGCTTCCAATGAGCGTTCACTGCGATGTCGCCGAACACGGATGTGACCATCAATATGGTGTAAACAGAACCTGGATTCATCCGAAAAAATGGCGTTTTGCCATTCGTGCGCCCAGGTTCGTCGTTGCGCAAGTGCTCCTGTCTGTGATGCAGCGTCAAAGGTAACCGCAGGCATGGTCTCCGAGCTGATAGTCCATGCTGCTGCAAACGTCGTCGAACTGTTCGTGCAGATGGTTGTTGTCTTGCAAACGTTCTCATCTGTTGACTGAGGAATCGAGATGTGGCTGCACGATACGTTACATCCATGCGGATAAGATGCCTGTCATCTCGACTGCTAGTGATGCGAGGCGGTTGGGATCCTGCATGCCGTTCCGTATTGCCCTCCTCAACCCACCAATTCCATATTCTGCTAACAGTCATTGGATCGCGACCAACGCAAGTAGCAAAGTTGCGATACGATAAACCGCATCGCGATAGGCTACAATCCGACCTTTATCAAAGTCGGAAACGTGATTGTACGCATTTCTCCTCCTTACACAAGGCATCACAACAACGTTTCACCAGGCAACGTCTGTCAACTGCTGTTTGTATATGAGAAATCGGTTGGAAACTTTCCTCGTGTCAGCATGTTGTAGGTGTCGCCACCGGCGCCAACATTGTGTGAATGCTCTGAGAAGCTAATCATTTGCATATCACAACATATTCTTCCTGTCCATTAAATTTCGTTTCTGTAGCACGTCATCTTCGTGGTGTAGAAATTTTAATGGCCAGGAGTGTATATTTCTTCATTTGTGATAATTCGGATAGTAAAGTGCTGCAGTTAACTTTTCAGTTATGTGTTTAGTATAGTTCGCTCACACAAGATCCCACAGAATAATTCGTATCGTCCCCTATGAGTGACCAGATCATGCTATGTATTCCCCCAGGATTTCATGGTGACAGCAGTCTGCCATTCATACATGTAATGCAGCTGACTCCAAAAAATACTGTATTAAAGGACGTAGAAACATATTGAAATAGTACACTTGACTTCGAATCAAAAAGCTTGAATCATCAAGGAAAAATCATTATAAATTTAATAACTAGAATCTCTATTAGATTTAATACCAATAATTGCTATAATAATTACAACAATCATATCAAATAAATCCATTAATAATAGAAAAAAAAGATCACCATTTGAATGTGGTTTCGACCCAAAGAGATAGGCAACAGTACCATTCTTACTTCAGTTCTTCTTAACGCCAGTAACTTTTCAATTTTTGATGTAGAAATTGCAATGATTTTTCCGAATGTAAGCATATAAAAACATCGTACATTATACAGACATACTACAGAGGGTGTAGTGCTGCAGATTATTAATTCACCTTGTAGATCAGTTGACATCCATGACTGGTCTACAAAGCAATTATACTTTCAGGTAATTTATGACATACAATACCTGTAATAATTACAGTTGTTGTATATGACATTTTTATGACATATGATAATCAGCTTAAGAAATTTTCAGGCAACGGGTAATAAATATGAATAAATCAAGTAGCTCTGTGATTCTGATTCATTGTCCCTCTAAACTAATGGATCTGTAGATTCACAGATCAGAAGCAGGCAAGAATAATTCAATTCTATTGGCACAATTACTACCGCAACAATTTGTATCGGTAGATACTACTTGGTAGTTTACTCCCAAACTCTCTGGTAACATTTCATTTATTTCTCGTTTAAAGTTCTGCTGCCTTTTAATATAAAGCAGGACGTACATTCGCAATTTTTCATGTTACAAACAACGTTCAGTTCATATGTAACATTATTTTAAGAATTTAGAAATAGATATAAATAGGAAAGAAGCAAAAACAAAGAATATATCTATTACATTTGTTGCTAACAGTTTTAATGACAATACGTATAACTTATAGTGTCTTCATTTTAGATTGTAAGAAAAAATTTGGTCACCGAAGATGAACGGCCGTACTTGGCGGTGAGTAGCTTGATATCGTTATACCAAGCTTCTGACCGCCAGACACGGTGTCTATTGTTAGTATTTCCTTTCTATTTGGGTTAGTTATGACATAACATGCCAAGAAAATACAAGAACAAACAGATATTAATAATAGGTAGGCAAATATGTTCATGTATTAACACAAACACAGACCAGAGCCTACTAGCATACGTAAATGGCGAATAATGGCAAATCTTAAGGCTGCTAACAGCTCAAATTAATTCAGAAGCAGTGAAACAAATAAGCTTGTTACAATAATGCTACACAAATAAAACCCCTGATAATGAATAGGAAACCAAGAATTCTAACTCCTTACTTAATAAAACACTTGAAACAAATACTTATCACCAGTTAGTTGGTTTTGAAGAAGCGCACTACGTGCCAACTCACAACAGTTTAGGTCCAACTGCACAAGGCAAACTAAATCCCAGCCCCAGGCAGTTCACACATTGTATAGAATAAGTCAACTTTTGATTTGGCAGCAACCTGGATAACCGTCATTAATTAACATTAAAAACATATCCATGACAAACAAGACCAACGTGATAACACTTTTAAACGACATACAACTCAAATTAACATAAACTACATAAGCTGGTTCTGGAGAAACACGCAACACGGCTTCTTTCGGTAATTCAAGGTGAAACATACGTTATATGCGAAGAGCGAAACCTGTAAATTCCATATATCTGGCCAGAAACCGAAGGCTCAAGCAGATTCCGATGTTTCCCGCCGTTACGTCTCAGTGCAGGCACAAGTTTTAACCCAGCGGGAGGTGCCTCCATTGCTGCCACACTCATTTCTCCTGTGAAGCTAAAAACCAACTCCCCAATACCGCTCACCGACCCGCTCAGCGGCGATGCGCAACCTCTCGCGTTAAGGCTATTCCACACTGCACGTGGCGTGCGTGTCTGGATGCACGCTAGCCACGTACCATTTCACACAGCGGCCACAGTTGCGATGCTATAGCGGCTACGTGTTTTCCTAGTATGCAGAAAGATGTCAGCTCCGAAGGTTCCGTGGTGTAAGGAGTTAGAATTCTTGGTTTCCTATTCATTATCAGGGGTTTTATTTGTGTAGCATTATTGTAACAAGCTTATTTGTTTCACTGCTTCTGAATTAATTTTCGTGTGGCTTACCTTGGTATGATGACACCAGCAGCAGCTACAGTAGTGACGATGAGCTGGTTTTCTTGTATTCTTTGGCTTCAAGAAACGAGTGGGTGCATCCAATCAATAAGAAAAGGAAGAAGCATGGCGAATACCTGACTTGACGCGTGATCTTCAGAGAACATCATAGAATCCTACAAGAATTGCTGGAAGTCTGTGTGTCGATTTGGATCGCAGCCCTCCAATGAAGCAAAAAATATTCGCGATACGTTTGTGGCTTACTTTAATTCTGAGGAGGGCAAAGTGCCATGGCAATGATGGCTTACTTCATAGCATAGATGGCGCAACATGTCTTTTGATACTGAGAATACTGTCTCATTAATTCTCTTAAATGAAATAAATTGCAATTTTCCATAGCAAACATCATTTAAATATCCTGTTCTCATAAAAATAGGTGAAAAAGATAATTTAGTCACAACAGATTTGCAATGTGGTTTATTTAAGATATAGTTAAACTGTTTTCCGTGGGGATTTGAATAGAATAAATATTTTGGTTGTACCTTTTTTGGTTTGTTTGTTATTTAATTTAAAGATGAACCATAATTCAACGAAAACTTTTTTTAGGGGGCTTAACTACTGAGGCCATCAGTCCCTAAGCTTACAAACTACTTAAACTTACTTAAAGTAACTTATCCTAAGGACAACACAAACACCCATGCCCGAGGGAGGACTAGAACCCCGACGGCGAAAAGTCGCGCGCACCGCGGCAGGGTGCCCCAATCCACATGGCTATTCTGCCGCTGCTTAATGGAAACATTGGATATTTCCTGTTCCCTGTTATGGGTATTCACTGTCTGTAAACGCAGTGAGCACTGGATATTAAGACTGCATTTTATTCATCATTACTGCATTTTCTCCGCTATTATTTGAACAGTAGTTAATATTTTAAAAATTTTAAAAAATGTTCAAATGTTTGTAGAACTTATGTGACTTAACTACGGGGTCATCAGTCCCTAACCTTACAAACTACTTATGGACTAGCTAAGACTAAGGACGGCACAAATATCCATGCCCGAGGGGGGATTCGAACTCCCGACCGTATTGGCCGTGCAGACCGTGACTGGAGCGCCTCAGTCCCCTCGGCCACCGCGGCAGGCTAAAATTTTCTTCTGATTATTTCAGTTTATTGGAACACTAGTTTCTCTGAAATGCAATAATAAAAAATATAAATACAAATATCATTAATCAGTACAGTGAACAATTATGGTGAATGGATTCTTAGTACGACTGGATACTTAGAACATTTATCAATATTGCCGGTTTAATAAAATATTGTGAATTTTTTTCTAAGATATTTAATAATATTACCGCAGGATATGTATGTACTTACTGTCTTTTGATAACGCTTCGGCAATTTCATCCCATGCTTTTTCTTTCAAAGTTATATCTCTGTAGATTTCCAATGTTAAGTCCCAAATGACAGAATGAGAGCGTACTTGTTCATTTAAGTGCTCCGTTTTGAGCCTAAAACGTTACTGGAACACACAATGGCACACCAACTACTCGTAAATCATCAATAACAAACACACAGCTCAGACAACAAAGATGACGCGCTGTGTAGTGCTCGAGGGTTGGCTTGCACTAGTTCTTACCTTCGTTTGCGCATGCGCGGACTGAAAACGTGGCCGGCCACGTCTAGAAAGATCGCTCAGGGAGCGAACGGAAGCCACGCGTGTCCGGCGCGTGGCCGTGGCCTGCAGTGTGAACGGCCCCATTTGATAACACGGGAAGCCACTCTTTTAAACGTAGCTAGCGTACGTCCGGACACGCACGCCACGTGCAGTGCGGAATGGCCTTAAGGCCGGCCCAGAACGCCCTCTAAAACTAAGACAAATGACGGAGCCACGTGGGGAATTGAAACGCCGCCGAGCCGTGACATACACTCTGTGGTCTCTATTTCACCTACAGTATACATGTCTGCACTGGTTGCACAAGGGTCACTACGTGAAACTCAGTGACTCTTGTGCAACCAGTGTGGACATAACATTTTTTGTAACTTTTACATCTTTAAACTATTATTTTAATATCTCTCCCACGTTTCCATTATCTTCTTCGGTTAAAATATTGTTACATGTCTTGCCGTGGTAGTTTGCCCTCTTTTTCAAGTTTATTTTCTTTGCCTGTACTGGTTTACGTAAAATTAAGTAACAGTGTGAATTCACCTTTATTTTTTTCAAGTATCTCTGAAACGGTACGATTTATGAAAATAACATAACAGACCAAATTGGATTAGAATTTTCTCCTCTACAAATTAGTTTATTCAGTTTTCGTCTCTGATGAATATCTTGCTGTCAATAGACCATCGCAAACGGCATATATTTAGTGCTACTAACTTGTTTTTTGTCCGAAATATTTGAAAGAGGGAGGTTCTGGTCTGTAGCAGCCAACAATTATGTCTGTGAAATTTTTGTACCGATCGGTTGAACGGCTCGACCTAGAAGTAGGAACTAGTTACAGACAGGCAGTATCAAATCGCCGTTATTTTTGCAAATATCTCTAACTATGCGAGGTATGGAAAAAAATTAGAGAGCAAAGTTGTAGACAATTTTCTCATCTACAAATTACTTTATTCAATTTTCGTGCCAGATGATAGGTTAAGCCGTTATTTTTAGTTACATTTCCAGCTCATTATTGTTACTTTATTGTCGTTATCGCCCATCACAACAATATGTCCAACATATATTCAAACAAGATAAGAAATATACACACATATATATACATGAAAGTGAAATTATTTACAAAAAATGAATATGAAATGGCCCAGATTACACACGGATGCTTCATTTAGCTACTTAATGCCAGCAGGGAAACATCTGATAGGACAGTCATTTACATGATTATCAACTTAGGTTTGTGTCGTCTTCCATCCAATAACCCTTTCTCTTCTCTCTACAAAGCCATCAGCGCTGCATCTTTTACTGGTTCTCACTTCTATCTTATTATACCATACACCCATTCAGCGAATTTTGAAACTTATATAATTTATTTATTTTCTCGAATCAGAGGTAGATAAATAA
This sequence comes from Locusta migratoria, assembly GCA_026315105.1. Taxonomy (NCBI): domain Eukaryota; kingdom Metazoa; phylum Arthropoda; class Insecta; order Orthoptera; family Acrididae; genus Locusta; species Locusta migratoria. The sequence continues at coordinate 699,429,611 of CM048745.1, read as the reverse complement.
GATTGTATAACATATAAAGCAATGAAATACAAGAAATTTATACATAGAAATAATAAAATTAAGTCATCTTTCAAAAGAAATACACAGAATTTATATACACAAATAATAAGGTGAAACAGTCTTTGCCCAGAAACTGGACGCAGCTGCTGCATTTTTTGTTCTTCTCCTCACTGCAAGAGACAGGGCAGCGTGAGCACTGACACAGCGGCTGTGTGGTCTGTACCTCTCCACATTCACAAAGCGGTGATTATTGCACGTAAGATCATCTTCGGTTGCACAGTGGTAGAATGTCAGGCTACAAATCCAAAGGTCGCGGGTTCGATGCCCGCCAGGTCCTGGGGTTTTTATCTGTCACTTTCCACTTCTTTCCCCTCTGGCGCATGTGAAAAATGTCGAGTAGCACGTTGGTTCGGAACCCACGTTAAACTGTAGGTCCCCTTATAACTGGCTGGGTAAGTCAGTTCGAAGGTCGAAGGAAGGCAACGGCATACCACCTCCAAACAGGACCCAGCCTAGTAAAGCACTGTGGTGTTCAAACCAATCTTCGGATTATTGACTACTTAATCTTACCATCCTTTTGCCAACACCTGCTCTTAATTTGTTCAGCGATTTCCATGTGGTCCAGTCAAAATTGTGTCTGGCTCGCAAGCATTATGTTGGTACTAATTGACTTATACACCTACATCTACATGGGATACTCTGCAAATCACATTTAAGTGCCTGGCAGAATGTTCATCGAACCACCGTTATACTATTTATCTGCCATTCCATTATCGAATAGCGCGTGGTAAGAAAGAACACCTGAATCTCTTCGAGCTCTGATTTCTTCTATTTTATTCTGATGATCATTTCTACCTATGTAAGTTGGAGTCAACAATATATTTTCGCATTCGGAGGAGAAGTTGGCGATTGGAGTTTCGTAAGTAGCGCACACCGCAGCGATAAGCGCCGTTGTTGTAATGATTCCCATACCATATCCTGTATCATTTCTGTAACGCTGTCTGCCCTGTATCGTGACAATACAGAACAAACTGCCCTGCTTTGGACTCTTTCGATATCCTCCGTGAAACCCACCTGATAAGGATCCCACAGTGGGCAGCAATACTCCAAAAAAGGACGGACAAGCGTAGTGAATGCAGGTTCTTTAGTAGTTCTGTTGCATCTTTTAAGGGTTCTGCCAATAAAATACAGTCTCTGGTTCGCCTTTCCCAGGATATTGTCTGAAGTAATAGTAATTCTTAGGTATTTAGTGGAGTTGACGGCCTTCACATTCGATTGATTTACCTTGTAAATAAAGTTTAACGGATTTCTTTCATACTCATGTGGACGACTTGACACTTCTCATTGTTTAGAGTCAATTTCCATTTTTTACACCATACTGATATCTTATTTAGATCGTTACGCAGTTCGTTTTGATCTTCAGATGACTTTACTAGACGATAAATGACGGCGTCATCTGCAAACAACTTAAGAGAACTACTTAGATTTTCTCCTAAACCGTTTATAATTGCGAATTGTACTGTAGCTGTATAGCTGTGAAATAATAATCTTGAATTGTGTGCCTTAGACGGAAAAAATAGTATTAGCTAGTAGTAATTTCACCCATCCATAGAATATGGGTCTAATTTCAGACTAGAATTATGTGACAAGTTCTTTTTATGCAATAACTGATAATATTGTAATATTTTATTTGTTTATTCTTTTTGTAAGTTTCATTATGAAACTATAAATTGTTCTCCAGTATACACTCCTTAACGTAACATTATGTAATAAAATTACTTCTATGTAACTAGCTTCCAAAGTAGTTTCCTGCTATGGTGCTGCCACCATGCACCAAGTCTATACAACAAACTTCCATGCTGACAGTATCTTGGGAACTGTGATGTGTTAATTTATGTATTATATATGTAGACTATGTGCTATGTTCCACTTATTATTTTATCTCCATTTTTTAAATAAGGTAAGGTTAGTGCCTCTTGATCCGATGTAAGTGATATTTATTATGTCGTTACTTGATTTCTGGTCGTCATTAATTAAAATGAGTATTCCGCTATCTTGGCGCTTTCACTTTTGAAGGTTACCGGTCTCATTATTTTTGAAACACACATCGTACATTTCTCTAATGGCAGCTTAGCCAAGGCTAGAGACGTTGCAACTCTCTGTCGGTAACGAGACTTTATGTGTTAGACGTGTAACGTAGCGCGCGCTTGCAGGTCTGACACGGAGGTGCTGAGGCGGTCCCTGCAGGAGGAGGCGTCGCAGTCTGCAGTCGGCAACAGCAGCGGCAGCATCACGCTGATGGCGCAGGCGGCGGCGGCGGCGCTGCCCACGCCACAGTGGTTCCTGCAGCTGCTGGCGGGGCTGGTGCTGGGCTGCATCGCCTTCACGCAGCTGCGCTCCATCGCCTTCTTCACCTTCTGCATGCGCGCCTCCAGGAACCTGCACAGCCGCATGTTCACCAGCATCCTCCGGGCCACCATGCGCTTCTTCGACACCAATCCGTCGGGGAGGATTCTCAACAGATTCTCCAAAGACGTCGGCTCCACAGACGACCTACTTCCGCAATTTATGATGAATATGATACAGGTACGTATGTGACAGGTACACGGGAAGCCTTGGCACACGCTTTGAATTTACACGCTGTTGTTGTTGTGATCTTCAGTCCGCAGACTGGTTTGATGCAGCCTTCCACGCTACCCTGTCTTGTACAAGCCTCTTTATCTGAGAATACTAACAGCATTTACATCCTTTTCAATCTGCTTACTGTATTCGTCCCTCGATCTCCTTCTACGATGTTTACCCCACACACTTCCTTCCAATACAAAGTTTACGATTCCTTGATGTCTCAGAATGTGTCCCCACCAACCTTTCCATTCTCTTAGTCAGGGTATGCCAGAAACGCCTTTTCTGCCCAATTCTGTTTGCTCCTCCTCATTACTTACGTGATCTAACCATTTAATCTTCTTAGTCCGTCTGTAGTACCACATTTCGAAAGCTTCTATTATCTTTTTGTCTGAACTCCTTATCGTCAACGTTTCGCTCCCATACAATGCTACACTCCAAACAAATGCCTTCAGAAACGACTTCCTAACATCCAAACTAATATTGGATATCAACAAATTTCGCTACACGCTACTAAACGTAATAAGGGCGTTCATGGTGAATTTAGCTAGTAGCGTTGGGATTACTCACATAGTTGTCTCCGAGTGAATGGCTTTAGCTGCTTTATACAGGATTAATTATGCTAATTGGGAGTTTAAATATATTTGATTTTATGAATTTTCAGTTTTATTGTTGATTTATTGGTTTTTTTTCTTTTCCTTTAGCTTCATCTTTTTTGGTTATTGTTTAGCGGAAACGAACCGAACTCCTTTTGATATTGCTGAAGGCAACGACGGTGATTTCTGTAAGAGTGGCTCATCCATATATACTACTGAAAACAATTAGGAATGAGATATCATACACAATATACATGTGCTAATGTATTTTATTCAGATATTTGTAGCAATTGTAAATTGTCTGCGATGCAGTATGTTATCTTGCTGTCTCAAATCTTTACTTGACGTTTACATGGCGTTTAATTAGACGAGACGCCATAGGGCTACCGTAACAGTGAAAAATTCGTTCTCGTTTCTCTCTAATATAGTGTGTGATCACTTCCAACGACCAGTAAAGTTACTCACCTGCTTGGCATAAGCAGTATGAGATTATCAACCAGCTCTTGAGGAATATTTGACCATTTTTCCATGAGTGCAACATCGAGCTCTGCAACCTTTGTGGGAGGTGCTGGTCTGGCTGCAATGTGTTTTCTAACTGCATCCCAGACATGCTCAATAGGGTTTACGTTCGGTGAACAAGCTGGGCGCTCCAGTTTCAAGCATTTTGTCCACCAGTGCAGCTCTATGACGACGAACCGATCTCCTCTGGTACCAGAGAAACGACATAACAAATATCGAAGGATCTCGTCTCTGTAACTCTAAGCAGTCAAAACGCCGAAACGACATAGATGTCCGTACGTCCACTAATACCAACTCTTGCCCACACACACCATTCGTCCACCACCTTGATATGATGACGTTACCTGCACATACGCACGATTGTTCCACGTTCTCCACGATTGTCGGCTGAGCACAAAATATTGACTCATTTGTGAACAGAACCCGGCGCCATTCTTTACGACTCTACTGCTGATGTTCCTTCGCCCAGTTTCTAAGGGCTAAACGGTGTCGTGGGACACCGCCATACGCACCCATGCGTCTTGTTGCTGCCTGGAGGGTGCGTTGCAGCTGAGTTGCATTGAGCCTCCTGTCTTGACGGGCTGTTAACCGCAAATAACGGTCATCTCACATGAAACCACAAATCTGATACTGATGTAATGTCTGTTCCAAATGTAAGCGAACATCACTGCACTTTACAATGAATGCAAATATCAACAGGAATTTATTCTGTTTGGCGGTCTCTGCACAAGGAAACAATTAGGTTTCGTTGACGCACTTGCATGGTACAGTGAAATACCGTATTAAAAGGATACACATAAATACAGTGCAAAACGTAGATATTAAAAATGAAGAACGATATGACACTAACGTTGTAACACCGCCTTGATAATTATCTCATTTCGACTAGGAAGATACCCCGCGGCTTTCTCAACACCCAGCTAAGGCCACTCATAAGCCGTGAGGACTCGCAACGGATCGAAAGATTTAGGTGTTCCTTTTTCCCGTGAGCTATTAGAGATTGGAATTATAGAGAAATATCATAAAAGTGGTTCGATGAACCCTCTGCCATGCACTTCAATGTGATTTGAGAGTATCCATGTAGATGTAGAACACCACGGTTTCCTTGTCACTGTAGTCACAGTAATCACTTTTTCTAGGGGGTTTAGGATTTGATAGCGGATCACTCGAGAGGCAATAAAGAGCATGAGTGTTCATCAAGTGAGAAGCGTGTGCGTGTAGTTTTGTGAACATGACTTTTGTAGTTGTTTGCTGTCCTGCTTCTCAGTTGCTTATGTTAGTGTGCAGATACTTGTTTATGAGCGCATATGTTCAACCGAAATAATACCTTTTTTTTCTACCTGCTATACTGTAATCTGTACTGTGAACACATTGCATCGCTAGAGTTGGTGATGTTAAAATAAACTGTCATAAATATTTTCACGTAGTTCACAAAATTAAATTACACAGAAATAACATGATCTCATTATGTCAGAGAGACATATACTTTCAATCCAAAGTGTAATGTGGACCTTCTGATAACTAACACGAAGACATAACAAATCGAAAATCAAAAAATACAGACGTAAGGAATTAAATTAATTTATACGTATTATATGCAGGCAATAGTTAACAGTGGCATAATGCCGTAACGAGCTCATCCTATTGTAACAAATTAAATAAATAAATCGTGTAGCAAAAAATTGAAACTAAAGTGAAATACACTATGTGATCAAAAGTATCCGGACACCACCAAAAGCATACGTTTTTCATATTAGGTGCACTGTGCTGCCAGCTACTGACAGGTACTCCATATGAGAGACCTCAGCATGAGACATCGCGAGAGAGCAGAATGTGGCGCTTCGCAGAATGTGGTCAGGTGATTGGGGGTCACTTGTGTCAGAGGTCGGTACACGAGATTTCCACACTCCTAAACATCCCTAGGTCCACTGTTTCTGATACGATAGTGAACTGAAAACGTTTAGGGGCACGTACACCACGAAAGCGTACAGGCTGACCTCGTCTGTTGACTGACGGAGACCGACGACAGTTTAATAGGCAGTCATCTATCCATTACACAGGAATTCCACACTGCATCAGAATCCACTCCAAGAAGTATGACATTTAGGCAAGAGGTGAGAAACCAGGAGCTCAGTCCGTCAGTTCACCTGATGATGGCGACATGTATGATCGCCGAAATATTGTGCCCGTTGGACACTAAAGACCGGCATTACACGCGTGGATATTTTGATTATCAAATACGCCGGGAGAAACTGAAGAATCACACTATTATTTCTGATTGCTGACACAGGAATTATCTTTTCAGAGATTTCCGTACATAATTATTTCTTTAACATTTCTTACCATCACAATTACGAATCATATTTTGCTTTATAAAATAATTGCTGCAACACGAACTACTGTACGTTCACCTGACAACGACTAGCTTAGTACGACAATTATAAATATAAAAATGTACACGTTTACCGTCAAGATTGTCCTTCCGCAGAAACACGTATATGCCGTTTCTCACGTGAAAATATCATTTAAACAACTTTTCTTACCCAACTGTTTCCTCCTATGTTGAATAAGCTAGCTTCTATCTTTCATGACTGCTTGTTAGCAAGTCTGTCAACACCAAAGACCTTGTAAAAAATAACTAGACTTACGAACGGCGCTGCTGTCGCGGGATAGTTTGAACCTTCGGCCGGTCGCCATGATAGTGGCAAGCGTCACATAAATGCGAGTGGTTTTAGGAGATAAATCGTGTATTATATAGCTACTGCGGTATATATACTCTGTTGGTGGTCACGACTCTATTGCTTGATTATTGCACTATACGTGAAGCACGATGGTGAAGAGCTGCTCAGTATTTAACTGCATAAATCGATTTTAGAAAGAAATAAAAAGATCAAATACTGTCTTCTCATTTATATTTCTCAGGAATACAAGTAGCCCTACTACTTGTGTTCAGAGATAGTTACTCTTGCTTAACAGGCTGTTAGTCAAGACAATAAAGGATTGAATGAAATAAATAACAGGCTGGTAGCTTTACGTTAGGCAGTACTGGTGGACAGGAAGTTCAAAATGATTCATTTTATGATTGTCTAAAATAACTATTGGGGGCAGGAGATCCGTTGCCTCACTCGCACTTAGAATTATTGTTCATGAAATTGATATCAGTAACTTGTAACAAAGAATTTAAAGGTCATCTGCTTTACATATAGGTATAACAACTGAAAGAGGTTTGCAGAATTGTGTATAGTTCCATATATGAATGACACATAGCCACACTGGATGCACATTGTGAAGTTGAATCCTATGACGTTAGTTGCTGACTTTTGAGCAGTTCACGCTACTGTAAGGTAATTGGCTTACAGCATTAAAAATCGTGATATTCGTGCTAGATATCCTGATGATAATCTTAGATCACTTAGTTAAGAAAAAGTTATGGCATTCTTCGTGTTCTTAAAAGAATTTGGTAGTGGCTGGATCCTGTATTAACAAGGTAAGAAGCTATTTTACTGTCATGTATCTGATGGGATATTTCATTTTCACAGCCGATTTTTAACATTAGCTGTTTCAAGCAGCTGTGTTTCATTTTTAAGGCTGTAAAATATCTAAACATTGGATATACAGCAGACATTCAAGCTAAGACGTGAAATGTAGCGAAATTCTTCCTAAATTAATGTTTGTTCAAAAGTTTCACCACCGTATAATATACTGAGAAAGTTTCACAACATCGTGTCTGACGATAAATTCCATTCATATGCTGCACTTAGAACGCTAAAATACTAAATTTTATAATTCGGTTTAATTAGGAAGAACCCTGTTTCCCGATTTCTACACCGTATGTGTAATGAATTTACACACAACCAATAGTTTCTGTATATTCAAAGAATCTTGTTATGTAGTTATATACTTAAATGAAACGTAGTTATCGCGACTCAACTCGAATTAATATACACACCAATCAAAAGAGTCTTTCACGCATTTAAAGTTCGCGCGGAAGTTTGACACCATAATGGCCGCCGAGGCGCTCTTCAATTTTCCCGCTGTTCGCAGTCGGCCGCTTACGCAATTGTAAGGGCTTGGTCAAGACACTACTACTGATCTCTGTGGAAAATAATGATGACTGTGCTCAATCTTTGCACACGAATATCAACTGATATGTATTGCAGAGAATTTGATTTTAGAAATAGAATGTATGCTAATAAAATAATGTTACAGCTGACTACTGAGTGAGACAAAATGAGTGTACAATGAGACAAAATGAATGCGCCTAAAAAGACAAAGCCCTTTCATCTTGGCGCTTTATAAGATTTTAAAGGTATTGAGATATGGAACTTTATGATGTACTAACCCTTGTTGTTGCTGTGTGAGGCGAAGTGAGAGATTTTTTTCTATGTGGTTCACTGCTACGTAAAAATTTTAAGCCATGTGTGATTTTCAAACTTTACTTGACTCCGAGAAAAACATGACTTCCGAAAGAGATTTAGTAAGCAAAAATTATTTTTGCACTAGCTGCCAAAATCGTTCCTTTCCCTAGAAGCGTATTTCAGCGGTGTTCCGGCTGCAGGTGCACATGTCGCTGTGCGGCATCCTGGCGATGGTGCTGGTGGTGAACTACCTGCTGTTTGTGCCCATGGTCATCATCGGGGCGCTGTTCGCCGTCGTGGCGAGGCGCTTCATGACGACCGGCAGGAGCATCAAAAGACTCGAAGGCATCCGTAAGTATTGAAGCAACGCCTGCACGGCACTTTTCTGCTCACAAATTAGCAATGAAAACACTGTTCACGTGGTTATCAAAAGAAATGGAACTACTGTGCTTTTTAGAGTTGTAAAGATTTTGTTTTGTACTTGCTGTTTTTGCTTCTGTTGGATATTGATGTGTTGAAATGTTCAAATGTTTGTGAACCTATTGGACCAAACTACTACGGTCATGAAACTACTTAAACTAACCTGAAGACAACACATGCACTGATGCCCCATGGAGGACTCCAACCTTCGATGTCGACCCACTGTGATCTCCACAGCAAAGTGCCTTAGAACGCTCGGCCAATCTATCATGATGCTAAACTCCGTGTTCAGCTGATTGAGTACAACTAAGCTGCAGCCAGCTATTTCACTTCAAAACTTACCGTTCCTACCAAGAATGCATCATAAAATCACGGATTTCATATGGCTAAGATAAAGAGAAAGTTTGGCAATAGTTTCTTAACTTGCATACCTATGAGTATATGAACATGAATCTTTCGTGTATCGTGAAACACGCTATGTTCTACAATCCGGGCCCTCCAAAATGGTACACCCAGAAGTGTCAGAGATATCAAAGACAAATTTATGTTGGAGTTCACACGTTCTACAGAGATAATATGATTGAAAGTAAAGCCCCCTGTAAGTGAGGAAGATTTTGAAATCATTACTGAATATTGCCGTCATTGCTAGTTATAACAGCTCCTACACACCTCGGAATTGATTCAAAGAATATCTGGTTCTTGTTCTGGTATAAGAGATCATTTAGTTTCCACATATCGCCAAAGATGTTCTGGTGAAACAGCTGGTTAGGTTCCCCAGGTCAGTCTTGTAACAGCCATCAACATTTTCTGAAGATGTAACATAGGGAGAACTCAAGGCACCAATACAGTAGGATGGTCGGCGCAGAAGTCTTGAACATTGCGTGCCACATATGGTAACACATTATCATGCGCGATATGGCTGTCAACAAGCTCCACAGGTATGGAAGGAGAACAGGCTCCAGCCTTTCATAGATGCAACACTGACTGGTTAATGAACCGGATTGTGTACTGGGTGGTTGCAAGTGTAGAATCCAGGATCAACCCGAACCATAATAGTCTGTGCTTGACGAGTAAGGTGATTCGTAAGGCAACATTTCGGCAGTCTCTCACATAGGCATCTCCAGACTAATCCGAGCATTGTTGTGATACAGGTATAATTGGGATTCGGTAAAAACAACGTTGTTCCAGTCACTATTCGGCCTGTAGAGCTTGTGAAAGCAGTTGTGGCCCGGGCATAGAAAAGCATTTCCGAGTTGTGTGCAGAGCGAGTCTATCCCTTTGTTTTGAAGGGGGGCCGGCTCAGTTGCTTGCTGAGCCGTAACCATTTTTCTGCCAGTAGGCTGTCAACTGCAGCCCGCGACCATTAGGCAATACACAACTGAGGCGGCCGCTCCTCACAAACAAAGGTATGGAATCGCCCAGTGCAGCTGACAGAAAAAACATTTCCATGCATGGGCCATGACTTCTTGCACGTGCTCTACCACCGCAATGGTCGGATAGAGTGTGCAGACCCCTTTGTGAGAGACTGCTGAACTTTACTAGTGCTGAATATGGCGCTGTGATTTGGGCTGGTATTGGGTTTGCACCTCCCTATTTTTTTTTTTTTTATTTTGCCGATTCACTGAGCTGGCAGCGTTTGGTCTCATAATTTGAAGCATGTTCTCCTTGCATATCTCTGGAACTACCCGACAGTCACGTCCCAACAGGATAATTCACGGACGCACGTGGTACCCAATGTTCGGCACTGCTTCGTCACCCATCAGATTGCATTTACTGTATTGGTCACGTTGATCTCCAGATGTCTAACATATCTAAAAAGTCGATAATTGTACAACGACTGTGCCTGGTCACACATGGAGTTTAGCAATATTTGTAAACTGCCTACACTTCACTTGTGCGTCCTATTTTGGAGTACAGCTGCGCACTGTGGAATCAAATCAAATGTTCAAACGTTTGTAAAGTCTATGGGACTTAAGTACGGGGTCATCAGTCCCTAAACTTACAAACTACTTATGAACTAACTAAGACTAAGGACGGCACAAATATCCATGCCCGAGGGGGGATTCGAAACCCCGACCTAATGGCCGTGCAGACCGTGACTGGAGCGCCTCAGTCTCCTCGGCCACCGCGGCCGGCACTGTGGAATCCACACCAGGTGGGACTGACAGAGGGTTTAGAGGAAATTCCGAGAAGGGCAGCTCGTTTTGTATTATCACGATATATAGGAGAGGGTGTCACAGAAATGATGCACGAGTTGGGCAGGAAATCATTAATAGAGAGGCGTTATTTGTTGCGGCGGGATCTATTTGCAATATTTCTTTCACCAACTTTCTCTTCAGAATGCGAACATAATATATTGTTAGCACCCACCTACATGATCATAAGGCATAAGAGAAAACTTATTGATAACAGAAAGATTTAGGTGTTTATTTTTCCCGTGAGCTATTAGAGAATGGAACTACAGAGAAATTTCATAAAAGTGGTTCGATGAACCCTTTGCCATGCACTTTAGTGTGACTTACAGAGTATCCATGTAGACGTTGATGTAGAAGTAGCATGGACTGATATGTTGTAACAACACATCGAGAGTCTCTTTGATTCAATGCCAAGGCGTTTAACATTGGTCATAGCGGCGGTTGTGGTGGCAACACTCAACAATCTTTCTCACTTCGCTTGAGGCTGTATTTCATTCATGTAATCTTTCTACAACGTGTTATCAGCCAAATACATTTCTCTGTGATGTCTCCGGTCCGTCTTGGTGTTGCATTGTGGATGGCAGGCAGTGATAACTATCACTGTCCTTTAGTCACTCAGTAGAAGGAGACTGAAACCATAGTCGAAGTCTGTTGTGTCCAGTGATACCTTTTTAGAACATGAGACGTTACCATACAAAGAAAGCCTTTACGTTTACTGACTCTAGCGTATGCATCTTCCGTTTTACGGATGGTGTTTAACAGCAACCTGGTATGTAAAAAAAATTTAGCTTTACAGGAGCGTGAAATAAGAATTATTATTTTACAGTTATCGCGATAGCAAATAAATAAAAACAATTATTATAACTATAAATTATTTCATTAATAAAATATTCCATGACACATACTGGAAAATAATTTTCAAGCCATAAATTAAACAAAAATTGTCAACGATGTTCTTACTGAACAAACTGACATACGAGGTTGCAGCTCAACACCATTGAATGTGTTTTCCAGACAAGAGTCCACATTAACAAACAACTGCTGATCTGATTATACAATAGTAACTTTTATCTGCGACTTCGCTCGCTTTGATTTCTTTGCATACAGTCGTATCAAAGACCGTCGAAAGTACAAAAATTTCGCAACTTTGTTTTCCCGTTATGATCAGGATCATCAGGATAAAATAAAATGTTCCTATTTTTCCGTTTTAAATATCAACCGTGCTTAGAATGGCGGTACATACTCTCATTTATCGAGATGAAAAACAAGCTGTTATTAAATATCAAAAGAAACTCCAACATTCTCCTCCGAATGCGAAAATATATTGTTGACTCCAACTTACATAGGTAGAAATGATCATCAGAATAAAATAGAAGAAATCAGAGCTCGAAGAGATTCAGGTGTTCTTTCTTACCACGCGCTATTCGATAATGGAATGGCAGATAAATAGTATAACGGTGGTTCGATGAACATTCTGCCAGGCACTTAAATGTGATTTGCAGAGTATCCCATGTAGATGTAGGTGTATAAGTCAATTAGTACCAACATAATGCTTGCGAGCCAGACAATTTTGACTGGACCACATGGAAATCGCTGAACAAATTAAGAGCAGGTGTTGGCAAAAGGTTGGTAAGATTAAGTAGTCAACAATCCGAAGATTGGTTTGAACTCCACAGTGCTTTACTAGGCGTGGTTCTGTTTGGAGGTGGTATGCCGTTGCCTTCCTTCGACCTTCGAACTGATTTACCCAGCCAGTTATAGGGGGACCTACAGCTTAACGTGGGTTCCGAACCACGGCGCTACTCGGTATTTTTCACATGAGCAATACTGCCAGAGGTGAAAGAAGTGGAAAGTGATAGACAAAAATCCTAGGACCTGGCGGGGATCGAACCCGCGACTTTCGGATTCATAATCTGCCACTCTACCACTGTGCAACCGAGGCAATAGAACGTGTAAATTATGCAGGATACAAATGTCACTGAAGTCTGTACGGCGGTTTGAAGACGTTCGCGTCTTCTGTACGCATTGTATTCATTATGTCAAATCGTATTATGTACATCGTATCAACCATTAAAAGTATATTAATAAATGTTATAAATTTCAAATACCAAAGAATAAATAGCTTTTCTAATGGTCTTCAAGTGTCTCAGAAAGTATAAGAGGAATGTTGATGTTCAAATGTTCCATACTTCAAGTTATACACGTAAAATCAACAAATCGTGAATTATACACCTTATAAAGTAGCCTATGTTCTTCTTCAGTGTTCAAGCTATCTCCTTACCCAATTTCATGAAAATCGGTTAAGCGGTTTAGTCGTCAAATCGTAACAAGCAGAGCTTCTTTCGAATTTATAATACTAGTATGCATACACTATATCTTTAAATAAAACATAAATTTTTGGGCGATGCCGGTCATATAATGGTTTCGAAGATGACGATACGGACATATATTACTTACATTCTTTAGATACAATGCTGTTCAGTAGAATAACCGACGAAAATACTCCATTCTGACGTTTTTTAGAAACTATTTGGCGACACGTTCACTAAAAGAGGTGAAGATTAGCTAACACATTGGCTGCTTTCTGATAATACAACTAAGCTGTTTGCACTAAATCTATTACTTCAAATAACAACCGTGCGCTTCTCATCTTAGGATCGAGTGCTTCATGATATACCCTCATCGACGCCATTCTATATTTTTCATTGTTATCTGTAGTTTAAACTAGTTTTACTGAGAAAAAATTTTCACTTCCTACTTTTTCCCCCCTCAATTTTCGAAGACTTGGAGACTTCATAAAGTCACGGGTGTAACAAAAGCTAACTGTTTTTACAAAACTTATTTGTGCAAAATACAAAGTAGAACCACTTTAGATGTCGAAAACATTTACCAACACTCTTAATTTTTTTCAGGTAGAAGTCCCATGTTCTCGCACCTTTCAGACACACTCAACGGGCTCTCCACAATTAGATCTTCAGGAATTCAGGATATAGTAAGAAAGGAATTCGATGACCATCAGGTATGTTGCATATTTTCTTATTCCAGCAAAATTATTGATGCCAAAAGGGCTGAAATATACAGAAACGACAAGAAGAAGCAATTAATAATAAGCTAAACTATTGTTCTTAGCCTGAGTTTCCCCATTGCTCATACTAGTCAACTTCAGTGTGCACAGCAACGAAACACGCATTCAGCAGGTCGAGAGAGCAGTTGTATATTTCAGCCGAGAAATGGAGCAATACGAGACAAATATAGCTATTGCGTGTCTGTTATTGACTGGCAAATAACTCATAAACTCATATAATGGTAAAAACAGAAAGAGTCTCTCTTATTCAGTTATGCTATGTTTCTGTCAGAAATTTTCTAAGACTACAGGAGGTTCATGTGTGGGGTATCCAGCTGAACTAGTTGTTGTTGTGGTCTTCAGTCCGGATACTGGTTGGCTATAATTTTTTCATAACCGTTTAAGACCCGGACAGTGTCCGCTGAACGACTTTGTAGCCACATCAGTTACAAAGAGATATCGCTATCAAATCTGCTGTTCCAAATGCAACCAATGTAAAATGTGGTTATCGGAGATCTCAGAACTACGAATTTAACCACGTTTCATATTCCAGAAAATTATGAGCTTGTGAAATTTCAATATGTAGGACTTAGGGCCTATCTGTTTGAGCGTCAGACTTCTGTCTTACGCAGCTTCGTCATTTCGGATGGATGGATGGATATGATGTTATGGGCGCACGACAACTAGGTCTTTAGCGCCCGTACAAGATAATTAGGCGATACGTGTGACCTGAATAAAAGGAAATATTCACAAATAGGGGACAGAAGGGAAAGTAACTAGCCAAACAATAAGGGGAACGAAGCAAAGACCCAACCAAACATGGCAAGGTAGTAACAGATGGTGAGCGTCTAAGGTTTACCGACGTACTCAAAATGCCATGCCAGAGGAGTGGTGGGCTATCCAGTCGTTAACGTCACACTCGCCTCGTCATCAGCTAAAACAGAGGACAGGGTCACCGCTGCCCTAGCAGTACGGTAGGAAATACATTCCAGTAAATTGTGGCGTACAGTGATTTGCACACCACAAGCATCGCAAATCGGAGGGTCCTCTCGACGGAGTAAATAGCCATGTGTCAAAGGACAATGCCCGATTCGGAGACGTGTCAAGGCCACTTCATGCTGCCTCAATGACTGACAGGATGTTCGCCACGGTCGGACAGTTGGCTTAACCAACCTCAGTTTATTGTTCGTCACTGCCTGCCACGCCTCTTCTCACAAACGAAGGGACTTCCGCCGCACCACAGAGAGGATGTCCGGCAGGGGAACGGCACAATGTGTAACACCAGAACCTTCGCAAGCCTCCTTGGCAGCCCGATCAGCCATTTCGTTACCACTAATGCCGACATGTCCTGGTACCCAACAGAATGTCACTTGCTTCCCCCGCTGCTGGAGAGTGTACAATCTGTCATGAATGAGCTGCACTATTTTCTCAGCTGGATACAAATTGCGTATGGATTGCAGCGCACTGAGAGAATCGAAGCACAGGAGAAACTTCGTACCACGAACCCGCTGCATTTGCTCCAGCGCCCGCAGGATCGCATGGAGTTCTGCTGAGAAAACGGAGTATGCAGGAGGGAGGCGAATCCTGATGGTGGTGTTGGGGAACAATATGGAACAGCCTATCGAGTCCCCCTGTTTGGACCCATCCGTGTACACCACGGTAAAATCACGATGCTGATCTAAAATGTGAGAGAACAGAGATTGAAATATAAAATCGGAAGTAGAATGCTTCTGAACATGTGTCAACTCTAAAAGTAATCTCGGCCGCTGGAGGAGCCAGGATGGACATTTACTCCAACCTCGCTGCAAAACATTAAAACCAGACACATCCATATCCAAAAGACAATCTTGAGAACGTATCCAAAAAGGCCTCGTTGCCCTTAGCCTGGTACGAAAAAGCCGTTCCGCAGGAGGGTGGGCAACGACAGGATGGGCTGGTGTATTTGGCGAGGACAAAGTCGTATATGCCTGGCGTGCCACGAGGAACTGTCGCCGCATGTGAAGTGGTGGCTCACCAGCCTCGGCGCAGATACTTGGTATGGGACTCGTGCGGAATGCCCCAGTCGCGAGCCGAAGCCCCTCATGATGCACCACGTCCAGCATCTTTAAATAAGAGGGTCTTGCTGACCCATACACGGAGCACCCATAGTCAAGGCGAGAACGCACAAATGCTCTATAAAATCGTAGCAGACAAGTCCTGTCGGCTCCCCACGAAGTGTGGCTAAGACACTTTAAAATACTTAGTGCCTTGAGGCACCGTCTCTTCAAATCTTTAAGATGTGGCAACCAGGTAAGTTTAGAGTCAAATGTCACACCCAGAAAACGCACAGTGTCTTTAAAATTCAAACGGTGTCCCTCATCCGCAGTTCAGGTAAGTTAAAAATAGAACGAGAACGTTTAAAAAAAACACACACAGACTTCTCTGTTGAAAATTTGAAACCGGTCTTCTGTGCCCATTCGTCGAGCCGCCGGAGAGTGAGCTGCAACTGTCGAGTTGTCGTTGCAAGGCTGGAAGAAGAACAGAAGACAGAGAAGTCATCAACAAATAGTGAACACTGGACAGGACTTTTCACAACACATGTGATACTGTTAATGGCTATAGCAAACAACGTCACACTTAAAACACTACCCTGAGGGACACCGTTTTTCTGCTCAAAGCGGCCAGAGAACACGCCACCGACTCGGTATCTAAAAAAACGTGGAGAAAGGAATGACCGGATAAAAATTGGAAGGCAACCGCGAAATCCCCATTCGTGAAGCTGCCTGAATATAAGATGCCTCCAAGTAGTGTCGTAGGCCTTCTCGATATCAAAAAGTACACCCAGAAGGTGATGACGGCGCAGGAAAGCCTGTTGTATTGCCGCCTCCAGAGAGGCCAGGTTATCGAAGGTGGAACGATATCGCCTGAACCCACATTGGAAGCGACTAAGTAGCTGCCAGGATTCCAACATCCAGATAAGGCGGCGGTTGACCAACCGCTTCAGGGTCTTTCCAATGCAAGTAGTGAGGGCAACACTACGGTAACTGCTGGGGCATGTGGAATCTTTACCGGGTTTTAAAAGGGGAATTAAAATAGCCTCTCTCCACAAGTCGGGAAAGTGTCCTGACATCCAAATGGCATTAAAAAGGTTAAGGAGGATAACTTTGTTGCGATCTGTAAGGTGCCGTAACATAGCATAGTGGATCCCATCGTGACCAGGTGAAGTGTCTCGGGCTACACACAATGCAGAATCTAATTCCCACAGGGAACCTGAAGTCCAGCGGGCCCCTCTCAGCAGCCACTCTGTGGCGCCGGAATTCTGGATCCTGACTGGCAGTGGCAGTAACGGAAGCGAAATAAGTAGCCATGGTCTGGGCAATGTTTGCTGGTCGTGTTTGAAAAGTTCCGTTACCCAACACAGCAGCTATGGGGCACCTTCCTCCTCTTCCAGAAATCCTCCTGATGGTCTCCCATACTTTCGTGCTGGTTGTAGAACGGTTAATGGAACTCAGGAACTGCTGCCATTACCTCCGTTTGCTCTCTCTAATAGCCTGACGACACTTGGCCCTTGCAACCCGAAAAGCAGCGAGGTTCTCTGAAGTCGGACGACACTTGACCCGACGCAGAGCCGCCCGCCTGGTCCTGATGGCAGATCGGCATTCGTCATTTCACCACGGGACTGGCTGCCGTTTTCGACGTCCCGAAGACTGTGGAATGGATGCATCAGCGGCGGAGTGCATCACGGCAATAATATGGTGAACCCATTCTGTGACATTGTCACAATGTTCAAAGTGGGCAAGTTGGCTGTAAAGTGCCCAATCCGCTCTACTGAATATCCATCGTGGCGGGTGTCTTTCAGGTTCGATTCCACACGGTTGGGAAATGGAGATTGGAAAGTGATCGCTGCCATGGAGATCATCGACCACGTTCCATTGTATAGTGTGGGCAAGGGGTGGAGAGCAAAGAGTGAGGTCTATGGCAGATAATGACCCTGTTGCAGTACAAAGGTGTGTGGGCTCACCGGTGTTAAGTAAGTGTGCGTTCGACGACAAGAGGAGCCGCTCAATGGCTCTACCCCTGGGGCAAGTAGTGACAGAGCCCCAAAGCACATTATATGCATTAAAGTCTCCACACAGAATAAATGGCTGGGGAAGCTGAGTAAGAAGGTCCTTGAGATCCTCTTCATTAAGCGTATCATGAGGGGGTAGATAGAGGGAGCAAACAGTCAGTCGATGACGCACATATACAGATACTGCGACTGCTTGGAGGCTTGTGGTGAGGGAGAGGGAGTCAGAGTGGTAGGCTGTACAAACAAAAATAGCCACTCCACCCCTAGCTCTCGCCCCACTTACGTCATCCTTCCTATGTAGAGTGTAACCACGTATCTCAGGGGAGTCAGAAGGCTTAAAATTTGTCTCCTGGAGACACATACACAGAGGTCGGCCCTGAGATAAGAGACGAAGTTCCTCCACATGGGTCCTAAAGCCCTGCATATTCCATTGTAGTATGGGAGCCATTGCTTACGAAGGTTTCACCCTTACCTTCTCTCTCCGCCGAGGCGGCAAGACGCTATGGGGTAGAGGGTCCGACTTGGGGCGGTTTGGCTGCCCCAAACGCACATCAAGGTCCATTGGCTCGGACAGAGAGTCGGATGGAGCATCTGTTACACATAAATGAACAGGCTCAAACAAAGTAACTTCTACTTTATCAACTGCTTTTTTAGCCTTAGGTGGTTTCGGATGGGCGCCTGTTGCAGAGGTAGTGGCTGTGGTGGACTTCTGCACAACCTCTACTACTGGGGGGGGGGGGGGCATCATCTCCACAGGAGGCGGATCAGTGCCTTTTTCCGATGTTTCGGAACCAACCGGACTGGAATCTTCTACGACTGCAGCAGCCGCGCCTGGCAGGTGCACTGGCAAGTGCAGGTGATAGTACCAACACAGACAGACTCAGTTTGCGTGACAGCATCACATTTGACAATCGGCCTCTGGGCAACAGAAGCGAAAGACGCGGCAAAGGCTGGTGGTTGCATGACCTGGAAGATTGTATTGGCCTCAGCATACGAGATGCGCTTCGTGGTCTTTATTTCCGGCACCTTTTTTTCCTCAAGGAAGACTTTACAATTACGACTCCAGACGGGGTGATCCCCAGAGCAGTTTACACATGTGGCAGGTGGTGTACACTCTGCTGCGTCATGTGCCACCTTGCCACATTTGCCACAGGTGGCCTCACCTTTGCACCCCAGGGTGGTATGCCCAAAGCGCTGGCATTTGAAGCAGCGAATTGGGTTGGGGACGTAAGGTCGAACATTGAAACGAAGAAAACCTGCTTTGACATGATCTGGAAGGTGGGGATTTTCATAATATTTTGCACATCCAAAATACCCTCATGTGCCCACTCAGATTTCAGTACTTCCAAAGGGATGTTTACTATATCTCTACAGGTAACTACGCCTTTACTGTAGTTCAAGGTGTTATGCAACTCAGCCTCTGTGGCATATTCACCCAGTAATTTCGCCTGCTGCAGGTTGGTTGCCTGCTGGGAACTCGATGTTTCACTGATTTTAAACTGCCAGCAATTCCCTCAGGCCTTTTTGAATATAGAAGGGAGATACTCCCTCAAACGAGCCGTCCTTTCGTTTCACAACAATAAACACATTCTGCACAACAGCCTGTGATCTGTTACTATTCACAAAATACTTTTTCTTACTCCCTGAAACAGGAGGACTGGATATCCTAGCCCTCTTTTTGGATTGGGTGTTGGTACCCCCCAGTGGTACACGCCTCCCACTGGAAGGTTCGAGGGACAAATTGGAATTGCTCATCTCGGTCCCACGAGCAGCTAGGGAAGTACGTGTCCGCCTAGACAGAGCCCCACGTGCTTAGGTAAGCCTTATACAACTGAGGTGCGGCAGTATCCCCAGAGGTTGCTCGCTAGCGACTGTTCCTCTTCAACAGCCATGCATCCCATCAGCACGTAGCACACCTTGTGATTGAAGGTTTTTTTATAGAGGTTTGTACCATCCTCGCGACCCGGGCGGTCAAGCCAAGATCCCCATTCCCCAGTACACACAACGTTCCACCGCCGCGCCACACGGTGGTCGCTGAAGCGTGCCCAGAGGTTACGGTGTCTAGAGGACTGGCGGCGCTTACCAGTCCCCAGCTCAGGACCCCGGGTTCGCCAAGCCCGTACTCAGCAAATTAATGCTGAGCCCCTGAGGGGTTCGTCATTTCGTACCGGCATAAGAATATGGGGGAAACAAAACTTCATCAGAGGGATATACCTATAATTGTGTACTGGTCAAATGTAGTCTTCGGTTAGGTCTGTAAAGTTGCCGTGCATTACGTGGTAATTTTAAAAATACTAACAAACTAAGAAAAAATGAGGACACTCCACATGGAAAACGAAAAGGACCGCGAATTGCATGCATAAAGGTATCGTTACGAAGATATCCAACAAGAATGGCATCTCACTTGAAATGTGCATAGGAGATATAAGCCATACCTGGTATGAGCAAGCGAAGAAATGGCTATTTTGGCATCTGTTGATCACAATTCACACGTCACCTTTAAAGAAATCTGGACCTGTTTCTAAATTATATCCAAACACATCATGCGCACCTCGCCAGAAAGTTAAACAGTGGCGTATCAAAATGTGTGTGATAATATGTCCCTCTCTTCTAATGTTACATCACTACAATAGATTCCGTTTCGAAAACAATTCTGTTTGGCTATAAAGCAATCTTTACAACTAACAGAAAGCTGATGATTCACGGATTATTGAGCCGCTGAGTATTTGCATTGGCTAATGTAGCTTCAGAAGTAAATGGATGCTCGACTCACTACTTTGCAGTTGCTAGGCAAGCCCTCACAAATCCTTTTCGTCTCTTTTTGTGACATGTAGTTGTTATCAGCTGACCTACACATTCTCCTGATCTGAAGCCACTATTTTTCTCTAGGAAGAATTGAAGCCTCAAATCAAACTGAAATATTTGTAAGTCGGCCATAACGTATCTATATTTCTTTCTGAAGACATAAAATAATTGCTAAATATGGCATTTTAGACCATTTTTCTGACGACCTAGTTTTACAATGTATTTTTGTTTCCCAATTAACTTCCAGTATTTGTGTATTTTTAGTGCATAATTATTTTAGCAATCTTTATACTTCGATTTACTGTTTTTCAATCCATTCATAGGTCATAATGTATCACTGATCTTTGTTTCAAATATCCTATCGAAAAAAGTGAACTGCAAGTGTCAAAAATTTTAGTTGGGCGGTCTAATTAGAAGGTGCCAATTGTCATTATTGAAAAACTGTTCAAATGTTTGTATAGCTTACGGGATTTAACTGCGGGTCATCAGTCCCTAAACTTACAAACTGCTTATGAACTAACTTATACTAAAGACGACCCAAACATCCATGCCCGAGGGAGGATTCGAACCTCCGACGTGTCATTATTACCAAACTTATGTTTTACAGCTGTTGACAATTTGTAAACTATGTTAACTACGTCAGTCTGTACATTTCTGATCCGCAGTTAATAAGAACTATCTCAGAAAAGAGCTGCCCAAAAGAGATAAATCCTTTTGAAACGTGTCTGACCGACGTCTTATTTTTCATTAAATAGAATGTTATTCCACCTAATATATATATATATATATATATATATATATATATATTGAGGACTGTAGGCGTAATTCGGCTTTTGTAACGAAAAGAGCTAAATGGAGATTGTGTAGAGTATCCTTTCCCTTCAGAAAATCCGTACAGTAGCTTACTTCAGCACAGTCTCCACATGTTTGCGCGCTGTAGCATCCGAAAGCTAGGAGAGGCCTGTTCAATTGTCAAGGGTCGATTTCAACGGGTCTGTAGTCGGCGGAGGATGGCTGCCATCTACTCGCTGCCCTTACTCATTACATGTCGGTGGTTAGGGCAATTGTCTCTTTTTCACTGTTAGAACGCTAGCACATTGGAAGAGCTGTATCATTTAATCAAAATCGCGTTTCTTGACTTCTTGCAACAACACGCGCGGTGGTAGTGGTACTAGGAAGAAAGTTCTCCTGTGAACAGCAGGCACGTCGGTCTGTCCAGCAAGATAATATCCTTTAAGAACGCATGTTTTTAAAGTCACGGGACAGTTCTGAAGTATACTGCGCTTTTCTGGTGCCCGCCACCAAAGAACAAGCTACGTGCACTCTACGAGCAAAATCTACGGCGCATTCTGCCTGGACAGCATATAAGACTTGCGAAATCAGAGTTCTGTTAATTGGACAGACCTCCCAATTTTTCTATAAATGAAATGACATAACTGGTTAGAGTTCTAATCGAATGATCTGAACAATGTAACAGTACTGTTTGTGTTTAGACTACCATTGGCCGTGGTTTGTTCAATACTCCAGATTGACTCAAATTCAAATGTCTGTAAAGCTTATGGGACTTAACTACAGGGTCATCAGTCCCTAAACTTACAAACTACTTATGAACTACTTACGAACTAGGACGGCACAAATATCCATGCCCGAGGGGGGATTCGAACCCCCGACCGTAGTGGCCGTGCTGACCGTGACTGCAGCGCTTCAGTCACCTCGGCCACCGCGGCCGGCCCAGATTGACTGATGAATAATTTTGACAACATTATGAGAAAATTTATGTAAGAGGGTAGATTTTAACTTCACTCAGATTTTACGTGTAGTAGGATAAAAACTTTATCGAGAGTTCATTTTCATTCCGAAATGGGTCCGGGAGAGAGAATCCAGATTTTCATTTCGGTAATTTTTATTCGAACTTCTTTCTGATTTGCACAACGAGCGCGGAGTTCTACAACATATGTTTCAAGCTGAGACAGATTTTGGTCTGTCGACTGTTGCAACGACAACATGCATCACCGTTTATATTTACAAATGTGAGTCCCTGGTGTGAGAATAGCTGCCTTTTACTTACTTAGCAATTACGAACTTCGAAAGCATGTAGTCTGAGCTGCTATCTACCACGTGGCCCAGCTCCACATCCTCGTAATCGACGCAACCATCATGACCATTACGACCTTAAATTTCTTTCAGTTTGATACGTAACATTTTATTAGCAGATTGACATTTGATCCTCCATAACAGATTCTTTCCGAGCTAGTACTGTAAACTTTGATACTTGTATGAATCTTGTTTCTATCCTTGCACTCATCTCCAGCGAATGACATAAATGAATATTGTGTCCTGTGTTTATCTCTGTAAGTGATAATAAACATCCGTTTTGACGAATTCTACATTTAGAATCCCCTCTTATACAGCAACAATTTATTAATTTGACACGATTCAGTTGTCACGGACACCCACGTTTTCGATTTCCGTCCGTTCATCTTTTATTTCCTTAATAGTAAATAAAAAAATTAAATAAAAAAAAAAGATCGGCTTGATTTTAGTTTGAAACTTTACACTAAAAGTTGATGTTGTCTATTGAAAGCTTGAACTGCTACTGAAAAATTGAAAAAGGTTAATCTGCAATCTTTATACTAAATATTCGCACTCTCTGTCTTAGGCGTGCAATTTTATGTTTAAAGTCGTTAATGACTCTTCCAATGTAAACTCTATCTAGTCGTCGAGAGCTGTAAGAAACCAGGTTAGTTTTTATCTTATGAAGATACTGATCTTGGAAGGGGTGGTTATATTGCGAAGAAACGTCGGCTGCAATATGCACTCGCTACACTGAAATAATTAATCTCGTTTCTTGCACAGAGTAATCGTAGAGATCATTTCTCCATTTAGAGGGAAAATGATGTTTACTATCAATCCTGGAAATGCATACGGAATGTGTATGCAGTTGATGACTGAAATTATCATCCAGTTTTGAATAAGGAATGACCATGAGTTGCGGGTTCGATTTCCAGAAGGGGTAGTTCTTGTCCATTACTTCAAATCAACTTATGTCAAACCAAGGACGTTAATTTAAATAATGTTGTTATACTTCTGAATTGCTGATTATTATTCTCTTCATGTATATAATACTTTGAACGTCCTAAACATCGATTAATCTCTTCAAATTCTACACATTCCAGTATGGATGTCTAACAATAACTTCATAGCTGATAAAAATTACATGCCACCTTCCTCATCCCGACCTTTATACAAGGAAAATAGTATTTAGCGTCTTTGGTTTGATTTATTTGGAAGTTCTATAACTCGGTGAACTAATATTATTGCGGCGGCACATTATCTTTTGATATGAACATTACAAGAATATTCCTATGAACATAATGATAGTTGAAGTAAATACAATAAAAAAATTACATTAATTTCAGCATATATAATGTGATTTTGCGAGTACATTATATTCCGGTTACATTATAATCTTATTACCAAGCTCCTGAATTGCATGGGAGCGATCTATTCATAGAGACAGAGAGATAGGATACTACTGCATATAGTTTTACGCCAGTGGCGTATTGCACTTTCCCAAAATACTAATTTTTTTTCCAAAATAGTTATTTGCTTTCTAAAAGTGAAGCAACTCGACCATTTCCTTCCAAAGGTAACATCCCGGCATTCGTATGTAACGATGTAGGAATTCGTAGTTCATTTGTTCTTAAAACTATATTGATTATTCATCTATACGTTTCGGGTAGCCTGTCATGAAAAGAGTTAATACAGAGTAAAATACCATCAATATTAAGACTGAAATTACGTGACACGATACCATGATGTTAGTCCTTATGTTTTGTAGCAGGCTAGAGATGCGTACATCAATAATTTTTAATAACTAGGTGAATAAATTTATTATTGACCAAAAATGGTATAAAGACATACTCAGAATCCACACAACAACTTCAGACATACCGGCAGAGAAATACTGCAAACTCCCTTCAGTGGTTTTGCTGCTTTGCTCTCGTTAAATGTTTATCTTACACCCTCCTTTCAGGACACAGTCCATTCAATTGCTTCTGTATGTCCTTTGCTCTCTCCGACTGAATTACAGTGTCATCGGCAGGCCTCAAAATTTTTATTTGTTCTCCCTGAACCTTTTTTTTCGAAATAGTTTTTGCTTTCCTTCACAGATTGCTTAATGCACAGATTGATTAACAAGGGGGAAAGTCTACAAGCCCTTCATACTCGCTTCCCGTCCGCTGTGTCCTTTTATAACCTTCGGTTCTTATAACTGGTGTCTGGTTTCTGTAAGAGTTCTATATAACTTTTCATTCCATAAATTTTTACCCTGCTGCTTTCTCTCTATATCGATACATTTAGTAGTTTTTGACATTGTCTAGAAATACAAAAACAAATACTTGCGGATTAAAAGTTAGCGCTACTGAACGCGCCGTCAGACATTATACGTGCAAGGAGGATAACGATGAAACACGAAATAGTTCTGAGATTTCACTACATGTGACGCAGAGTACTCGTCCTACTAATTAATACCGTACTCTTGGTAGCAACAGTCTTTATACTTGCAACTTAATGTTTATTAATTTACACTGTTAACGATGTTCCCAAAACTGCGGCATGTTTTGTCAGTAAGGAACCGATAAGAAATGTTGTGAACGTGTAATAGCAGAAGCAGAAAAATTAGAAATAAATTTCAAGTATTCCTACTTATTTTACTTAAGGTTAGCCTTTATTGTAGAATTACCTTTGTTATTTACTAATTGACAATTGGCTCCTGAGGCATGCATAACTTTTAAGTTTACTTGTTGTTATTTTTTAATTTATCTTTATGTTCATTTCCTTTAACTTTTTCAGGATCGCCATACGTCGGCGTGGTTTCTTTACATTACGAACACGGCAGCACTCGGAATATGGCTGGATTTGCTGAGCAGTACATTTGTCGGTGTTGTGACGTACAGTTTCCTTATCCTTTCTATAGGTGAGGATTATACAAGACTTTGGAAATACACTGTTAAATGATAATCATCTTTAGTAGGTTGTTGTTCACAGTCAGTTACTTCGTCTTGTTCAAAAGTGGTTATACATCAACAACATTATGTACCTTCATTGTGCGTACAAAAATATTTAAATAACGAGCAGTGTTAGGGGCGTCCCCGCCGTATGGCCGTGTGGTCTAAGGCGTCATGCTACGGACTGGACGGCCGTTCCCGCCGGAGGTTCGAGTCCTTCCTTGAGCGTTACTGTTAGTTCAAGTAGTTAGTGTTAGTTCCAGTAGTTTGTAAGTCTAGGGACTGATGACCATAGCAGTTTGGTCCAATAGGTTTACAGATATTTTTTGTTAGAGGTAAATGGACGATAGGGATGATGAAACCTGCTAGCAGAATGGACTGACGTAAATCTCCGAGGATGTATACACAGTTTATTCAACAATTATACATGAAAAACAAAAACAATCAAACATTGCAACTTGTACAATGTTTTAACATGATTCGGCACGTGACCTGTAGGAAAAGTTCACAGACTCGCAAGCAGTGTACGGGCCCTGGTCCAGTATGCAGAAATGCATCCGCCGACACCTACTGACCTGCACAACGACCCCTGCCACAATTCAGTACGTATGCTTCCAGTTATTTTAATAATAACTGGAAGCATACGTACTGAATTGCATCTGTAGGCGCTCTCCTTAAATAGCCAAAAGAAACGAAATTATTTAATTCACAGTTAAAAAACGAATTTACAAATCAGAAGATTTTGCAGCTTACCTTTTATTTTGTTTAATAATAAAAATGCCACTCTAATTCACTAAGCATATACATAATAGCCAGTTACAAGTTCATAACTGTTTATGAGCAAATTGAAACTGCTCTTAGACAAATGGAAATTCTGCACATATCATTACATTTTTGTATTCTTAGAACATCGAGGTTTATAAGTCTGTTAAGTAAGTTACCTTATTATTGTCACATGGTAACAACGTCCCAATACAATCTCCTCAAAAGTGACACTTGCGCAATATCTCACACAGTCTTTCGTGGTCTTATGAAATGCAGAGAATCTTTTGGAAACAGTTTGAAAGTTGTAGCAGGCCTGTGTCAATATGGGAATAAGCATAATAACTCTTCTGAAGGAGTTCTTTTTTACCACCAAATGTTGCACCACTGTTCGTTAGTTGGAAATGTTCATGAAGCTATAGACTTTTAAAATTAATAATGCATCTGTAGCATCAACTGTGCAGCGTCTTATTCAAATTTTTGTCGACTGGATGGAGGATTCAAAACGAAATTCACAGATAATAAATATTTACCTCAGAGTGACAATTATTTTGCAACGATAATTGTTCAGTTCACAGTAAGTATCACACATCGCATTCTGAAACAATTTCATGTGTCTTTCAAAATCTACAATCATTATGATAAGCATTTTTATGAATTTACTGATGCGATATAGACTTTAAAACTCATCAGTTTAATTATATGTGATTCCTGTAGTACTGTTTCTGACTCTGGTGATTTGCTTACATAAATTTGATTCACCATGAGGAACTCAAAGCAGTTACATACATTTGTTCAGTGATCTGGACCACCTTTCAGTGTTCTAACGCATGTTGCACAGCTTCCTTCGGAGGGTCCGGCGTGGGACTGGCCATTTCGCAGTCGCTTACTCTGACAGTCATGCTGCAGTTCGGTATACTGCAAATGACCGAAGTTCTCAGTCAGATGACGTCAGTGGAGAGAATCCTCGAATATACCAAAATACCATCGGAAGCTGCTTTGGACTCGACCCCAGGTAACCAAAAGCAAATTAAAATATCTATTTGATCGTCTAAGTGTGATAAGCTGATCGATGTAATTTAATAAACAATAAAATTACTGAAATGCTACGATGTTACATCTTACACCATAGCATGATTTTTTTGTGCGTCTGCTAGTAATCGGGGAGTTAAGCTCTAGAGATAATCTCTTGCACATCTGCATCTACATATTTACTGTGCAAATTACATTTAAGTGCCTGATAGAGGGTTTATCGAACCACTTTCATAACATTTCTCTGCCGTTCCATTTTCTAATAGTTGGCGGAAAAAGGAAAACGTAAATATTTTCACTATGGGTCTGATATCTCCTGTTTTATTATGAAGATCATGTCCCCCTATGTAGGAGGATGCTAACAAAAGATGTTCGCATTCGGAACAGAAATTTGATTAAATTAGCTTCGCCTTTCTTATATTTCCATCCCAACTCGTCCATCATTTCCGTGACTCTCTCCCCCATATCGCGACAATACAAGACGTTCTGCCTTTCTCTGCTTTCAGTCCCACCTGGTGAGGCACCCACAATGCACTCCAACAAATAAGACGGCCATATGTGGTATACTGTAACTGTCGCACCTTCTGCAGCTTCTCCCACTGAAACTTAGCCTTTGAGGGGAGAATAATATTCTAGTTTTTTGTACTTTTTAATATTGTTTTGCATTATATTTTCTATATGCATTTACTACGTCCTATTTTGTTTAGTTTTATTTTTATTGTACGTGTTTCATTTACACTCTAAAGTTTTATTCTTGCTTATTTATTCACCTTTTCTTTGTAGTATATATATGTTTTGTTTAACTAAATGTTATTTTATTTGTAGTAATTAAATTTAATTATCAAGTTATTTTGGAAAGAACACATAGAAAATATCGTGGGGAAGGCGAACCAAAGACCTATATGTCTTTTCACGTATTTGACTTAGCAAGACATTGTTACTTAAATAATTAGAACATTCATGTTCATTATCTCAAACAGGTAGAACTCAAATGCTACATGACTTGCTACTGCTTGGAATACCATCGAAGTAGTACATCGAAGTAGTACAAGTAGTATTAGCTGGCTGAAAATCTGTAGTGCGAGTGGATAGAGAAGAGAGCAAGTGGTTTAGCATTAGCAAAGGATTCAGACAAGAGGACGTGCTCTCTACAAAGCTTTTAAATCTTATTCTGGAAACACAGATGAGGAAGCTTCAAATATCTTGTTGCATTGGCAAAAAGTCAACCCAGATATGTGCATATTTTGATGTAGAGGAGTATCACTAGAGAGAGAACAATGTAAGCTGAAATCAGACACATAAACTACCGACCTTGCTTTCAATGAAGTGCAGACAAAGTACATGAATTTCACCAAGAAAGTAGATACAAACTTGGATACACTATCAACAACAGGTTTAAATTGTAAACATGTGCAAAAGTTTCCTTCTGATTGTAAAAACACTTAATTATTGTATTGGTGTGGTGTCTGTTCTTTCGGACCCGAAAGAACAGACACTACACCAATAGAATAAGTATTTAAACGCGACGACGGCGTTAGCTTCAGTTATTTCACCGCAGATGCAGTCATACGTCCGATCTCGCACGAGAATCAGTAATGGCGAGTTTAAGAGGGCATGAACGATATGGGCGCTGCAAACATAATGTGCGACTTGTGGGGATTTGAGACGGACGGGAGGCGAGCACGTGTGGCCAAGTGGTTAAGGTGACCCCTGGCCCGAAGCGGAAGACCGCGTTCGATTCCCGGTCCGGATCACATTTTCACTTGTCGCCATTGCTTAATATCAATGTCCAAATGCGGCCACTGTTAATCCTTTCTTTCCTATCCTTCTTCCCTTCCTTTACCAATCATTTGCAAAAAACACTTAATGTCGTGAAATGAGTTGAAATGTAGGCTAACACACACTGTTAGCTTTCGTGCGCCTACATTGTTTATTGGTCTTAAACTGTCACTTGAGTGTGCACTGGTACTCTTCATTGTTGAGTCTTTATATTCGCATTACACATTTGAATTTAATAGCACGGGGGTTAATGTCCTTTTTGTCACTGTAAAGTCGCGTGGTTTTCACCGACAGTTTATTTAACTGCAAGCCATCACATTAGCAACGTCCACTCTCGTTCATGTATTTACTTTATCGGGTTAACTTGGTTATTGCATTGACTGTGTAATTGTACTGTGTTGGCTCTGATATAGAATTTAAAGTGATGACCTACCTGAAAATTAAAAAAAAAAAAAAAAAAAAAAAAAAAAAAAAAAAAAAAAAAAAAAAAAAAACACCTGAACAGTTTGTCATTTCTTCTCTTACAAATCATGCATTTGAAAATTTCCTTGCTTCTGTCTCAAAATACTTTTCAATTTACTCAATATTATGTTGAGGATCACTCAGCGTGGTTGCTAAATAACGTCCCTTCACTATTATAAAACAAAAACAAACAAAAGAAATAAAAAAAACAGTTTATACTTGAAGCGATAGGTTAATGAAAACAAATTTTCGAAGTGAGATAGTATTCGTTTAGACTTCATACAGTCTCTTCGCTTTTTATACGCTATTAGCAAGAAGAAAAGTAGGGAAAGGTGATTTTTATTTTACTTTATTTATAAACTAATTTCTTTTATACTACGGATTTAAAAGTAATTATGGACTATAATAATAAATTATAACATAAATAATGTTCATTTTCCTTTGTTCATTTTCTAAAATGCTATGAGAAAGTACTTTGTAAGGATCTATTCTACACACACACACATACAATAAAAATAGAGACGTTACTGTACTGACACCATTTCATTTGTGTAAGTACACTCCCAAATATACTGTTGCTCGACTATTAGTACAGCAACAGTGTATGCCTACTCGGCACCACAGCCCTGTTTCATGTATTTCATATTTAAGTGTATACTTGTATGTAACCATCAACATTAATCATTTCAGATAAGAAACCGCCCGATACATGGCCTAAGAGAGGACAGATCACCTTTAGGAGGGTGTCTCTCCGATACAAGCCGACAGAATCTCCTGTTCTGAGAGACCTCAATTTTTCTGTTCAAGCAATGCATAAGGTGGTAAACCTCGTCTCTTTAAGGAATGCTTTTAATCGTTACTTTTGACTTCACTCGTCTTTTAATCTTGAAATCTGTTTCTTCTCTGTAGGTTGGTATTGTGGGAAGAACTGGCGCTGGAAAATCATCGCTGATCTCTGCGCTTTTCCGTCTGGTCGCTTTTGACGGGACTATTCTAATAGATGACATCGACATTAGCAGTATTGGTCTGCACGACTTGCGGAAGAAAGTCTCCATTATTCCCCAGGAGCCTGTCCTGTTCTCAGAGACGCTTCGTTTTAATCTGGACCCCTTCTCAGAGTTTGATGATGGCAAACTGTGGGATGCTCTTGAAGAGGTAATTCAACGCAATGACTTACGAAATAGACTTTCTAATACCTGGGCTCACGAGCGAAAGAGCGAATCATACGTAAGTACGACTTACATTAGCGCAATGTGAGAAGGCGCCAATGTTGGTAATATTTGTCTCCGTCAATGTTATAAATGTGCTGTATCACTATTTCTCTACATTTGCTCGGAACACCCAGTAATTAATCTGAATTTCTTCTTTAGTTCCATTAATAACTTGTGGTGATAAATCTCTTCCTGGCTTCATAACTGTAATGTAAGTGAATCAATCTCTACCCTGCAGGAATGCTTCCACACGACAGTCGTGAAAAAATTTGTTTCCTATTTGTTTTGTTTACCAACTGGGTTTTGTATATTGTGCGTCTTGTCATTGATGTGACGTGTTTCCAAACATCTCACCCAATACCTATGAAATAATCACAGTTATAAAGCGTAATGTGTCTTTTTTGGCTGTCTACTCAAGGAAAAAGGTAGATAGAAAGTTTTATATCGATGGGCAAATCTGAATGATGATAGCAACTTCGGTATGTGTATCAATACCAAGTAACATAGCTCAATCAAACTTTGAACACACTTAAAAAATTCCTCTCCACGTGGTAACACCTAGACAAACAATACGATCATGTTTGACAAAGCCCAAGCATGCATTACGGGTTCCCACCTGTTTCTACATAATGTACTCAGATACATTTTCGAATTTATGTGTCAGTATTTCTGAATATTGTTCATGATTTTAAAAAGTTTACAAACTGACATGGTACTTCGAGAATACGACAAGTATGAGTAATCACACAGGAGTCGGACGTCTCAAACGCCTCAAGAGGTTCCTACGGTCACTGGTATCATCAGAAAACTTTTGGGAATGTTTGATAGTGTCGTACATTTCACCTCCTAGAGGTTCTCTCGGACATGTCTATTCATCACCGCATACGATTTCACCACGACGGAGCCACCGCGCGTTTCAACAGAGAAGTGAGGAAACATCCGCAGGCAACTTTTCCAGCTTTTCCCGGCCGCGGGATTGGGTGCGTGTACCAGGCAAACCTGTCCTCCTATGTGAGGGCATGTGAGGGACCTTTTGTTCCAACTAGACAGGGGCGTTGGGACAGCACGATGTCTTGAATATATGCCAAGTATCTATGGAAGGGTGCGCCGTTCAATGTCAGTGACAAGCGTGCCTAGATGCACATGGGCAAAACTACAAGCATTTTCTGTGTAGTGGGCGTCAATATTTTCCGCCACGGATGGCCTTTATGACCACCGGTTCATATGTGATTACTGATCATTATTGTATGCCTATGTTCCATTACATTTTGTAAACTTTTTAATCATCCTATATAGTGGAACGAAGTCAATAAATAATGAAAATGCTCAACTTTTGTAACATCAAAATAAAATTCTGTAAGTCGACAAAACCATACCTCTACAGGCGTACTAGAAAAAAGTCTAAGAGGGCTGCTCAGATTTTTTTCCAGGCCGTTTACATAGATCAGAAACACTGGACGACCTATACCACAACGTTTGAGAACACCAGATATCACCTCCGTTTTAGTCGATGCCTTTGTATCAGTTAGTACGGACAGGAAATCACGACTCCAATCACATATCAGACACAATATTCCATAGGCACACGATATGATTAAAAGCTGTATGTAGGTAAGGAGCTAGTTGTTTATCTAAAGAACGATATTTTGATAATTCGTATTGACCACGGGTCGATAGATACTTTTACTAGAAGTGTTTCATAAAGTCTCAACACGTACTATTCAGTAGTAGTCATTGTTTTGGAGCAAATTGCTTAGAACGTTTCATGTATCATAAAGTTATTAGAGAGGGCTTGTTCGAGAAAGAAATGTCTGAAATGTGGAATTCAATCATATTCAGTTCTGGAAAGTAAATGATGATGCCAAATAAGACGGTTTCGCCCTACACGATAACGTCGTCGGAACATTACCCTAAAGATCAGTGTTTGTTGAGCTTAGTCTCCGATGTAACGAAATTCACCTATGAACCGAGGGAACCAAGCCACTTTAAGCAACGAATTAATTAAAGTTCTTATACTGTTACACCTTCACCACACTTCGGAGAGTAAGTGATTGCTTGGGGTCCTCATCCAATTCATTGCCATCAGATGTATCAGGCCATCAGGAACAATACAAATGTTCTGCTCCTGCGATTTGCAAAGAATTCTACAAATTATCTGCCTCAAGTCTGAAACAGCAAAATAGGTACGTATGTACAAACATCTCAATGCCTTGATGTGGCAAGAGAATCTATGCTATTTCACATAAACCAACAGCGACACCTGGGGCAGTATCGTAAGTCATTAAGATAGGGTCTTTTTTTTTTTTTTTTTTTTTTTTTTTTTTTTTTTTTTTTTTTTTTTTAATTTAATCACTCTGTCAGTCAAACTACTACTGACACTTGTTACACTTCACAACATATTTTCTGACTGAATGGTAGGAAGAGAAGCAGTTGACTTTAGATGATACTTTATGCATTGTTATTACAAAAAGTTTGATTTGCATTACCAACATCTTATGATTGGTATTTATAACGGATATTCTAAATTACGAAGTTCTCCAGAATAATGTGTTATATTTTCATGAATAAAATGACAGAGCTACACTCGGTTCTACTGTACACGAAACAGAGAGGTTACCTGAAACAAAACACTATAATTTATTAGCGAATACTAAGCAGTTACTACTCTAAGAACTCATACGTCTCTCCCCAATATATCAATAATAGTGGGGACTTGTCAGGTGGAGCTGAAGTCGAGCATCCAGTCGCTGGACCTGCGGGTGACGGAGGGTGGCAGCAACTTCAGCGTGGGCCAGCGGCAGCTGGTGTGCCTGGCCAGGGCCATCCTCAGGAACAACCGGCTGCTCGTGCTGGACGAGGCCACCGCCAACGTCGACCCGGAGTGAGTCAGTCGCTCGGAAATGCGCTCTTCCAGTTCGCACCTATTTTGTACCTTACTATTTTAAACGATAATTTACTCCTCTGCGTATTTTCTCAGTCACCTTGAAGTACGTCCGTGAAGGTCGTTAATGTTGTTGGTGAGAAAATGTTTCATTTACGATGGAGGAAGTACAGATGTCACACAATACTTCTCTAATATTGGTTCTCTACATACCAAGGGGTAAAAAAATGTCATGGGATACTTTCTAACATTTGTGTAGAATCTCCTTTTTTTTTTTTTCGACGTAATATGGACTCAACACTAGAAGTCCTCTGGAGGAATATTCAGTCATGCTGCTCTATATGCGCCTGTAATTGCACGGATTCAATTGTATCACATAAAAGTTCAGATGGGATCCATGTTGCCTGATTTAGATGGCCAGACCATTCGCTAGAATTGTCCAAAATGTTTTTCAAACCAATCGCGAACAGCAGTGGCCTCTGAGTTCCACATAAATTCCATTTTGTGATTCTTGAGTTTCTCCCGGCGTATTTGATAAAATATCCACAGGTGTACTGCCGGTCTAAAGTGTCCAACGGGCACAAAATTTCGGCGACCATACATGTCGCCATCACGGGGTGAAGTGGCGGACTGAGCTCCTGGAAACGCGCCGGCACGGAGATCCGCACGCTACGACGGATCGAAGGGAACTGTAGCTGTAATCTTAGCAAAACTTGGGAACCAGCGATTGGGTTAATTAAGAGTAAATCTAGCAAACGTAACGTAGTGACGACCACGGCGGACAGAGCCCTCACATCGACGTCATCTCAGACGCCGTCGCAATCGGTTCCACTGCGCGGCCGCGGCGTGGGGCGCGGACCACGGAGGGGTCGCTCCGCGGGCCGAGGGTATTTAAATGGCCCGCTACCGGGCTAGAACCCACTTCCCTTCGAGCAGCCGTAGCGTGCGGATCTCCGTGCCGGCGCGTTTCCGGGAGCTCAGTCCGTCAGTTCATCTGATGATGGCGACATGTATGATCGCCGAAATATTGTCCCCGTTGGACACTATATACTGGCAGTACACCTGTGGATATTTTGAAATTCCAATTTTGTTTGCGAACATGAAGTCCATGAATGACAGCACATTTAGCCGAACATAGACATTTCCAGTCAATGGTTGGTTCAGTTTGACCAGAGGACCTAGTACATTCCATCATATTAAAAGCTGTAAATAACCGGACATCACCATTGGATTTTTTGTTATTTCTCAAAGGCTTCTGACTGTGTAAACGATAGAATTCTTCTAGATAAGATTAATTATTGTTGTATGAGTGGGACTGTACACAAATGGTTTAAATCTTTCTTAACTGAAAGAGTGCAGAAAGTAGTAATAAGCAGTTCACATAATGTGCAAGAAACAGCTAATTACTCTATGTGGGGATATATCAAAAATGGGGTCCCACAAGGTTCGGTCTTGGGACCTATGCTGTTCTTAATATATATTAATGACTTACCATTCTATATTCACGATTATGTCAAAGTAATTCTTTTTGCTGATGAAACAAGTATAGCTATCACTCCTGACAAATAGAAATTAGCTGATGAAATTTCAAGTGATGTCTTTCAGAAAATTATTAAGTGGTTCTGAACAAAAAGATTCCCATGAAACTTTGATAAAACCCAGTATATACAATCTCATACAGTAAACGGCATAGCATCATTAATAAATACAGGCTTTGAGCAGAAATTTCCAACAAAGGAAGTGTATGAAAATTTTTAGCTGTTTGAATTAATGAGGGATTGAATTGGAAGAAACACATTGAAGATTTGCGGAAACGTTTGAGTTTAGATACTTACGCTATCAGGGTCATTGCAAATTTTTCTGACAAACATCTCAGAAAACTAGCTTACTATGCCTGTTTTCATTCGTTTCTTTCGTATAGGATCATATTCTAGGGCAATTAAACATTGCACAAAAGCTTGTAGTTGTAAGAATTGCTTGAGTCCCTCCAACATCACTATTCAAGGTTAAATCTAACTTTGGCACAGAAAGGAGTGAATTATGTTGCCCCAAACATCTTCGGTCAGTTTCAAGTAGCATCAAAAGTCTGACAGAAAGCTAACCAGTGTTTAAATAGAAAATAAAAGAATATCTGAATGGTAACTCGTTCTACATAATTAGATGAATTTTTGGATGAAACTTAGTAATTTCGTTACAAAAAATCCTTAAAACATTGAATATCAGGTATAGATACCTCTTATTAAACTCATATGTTGCATATCATCA
Organism: Locusta migratoria; assembly: GCA_026315105.1. Classification (NCBI taxonomy): domain Eukaryota; kingdom Metazoa; phylum Arthropoda; class Insecta; order Orthoptera; family Acrididae; genus Locusta; species Locusta migratoria. The sequence continues at coordinate 699,393,583 of CM048745.1, read as the reverse complement.
CGAAATGTCGTATTTATGATCTAGTTCTTAACAACTGAATTCGCTATGCATCTGACCAAACCCCAGTTTTCCAGTGGTCTAGGGTCCAACCAATATGGTCACGAGCCCATGGCATGGTATGCCGGTGATGTCGTTGGCAAAGGCACTTGATTTTGTCGTCTGCTGCGCTAGTCCATTAACGCCGAACTGAGCCACCCTTTCCCGCATAAATCTCTGCTAGTACACCTTCTGTCAATAAGGTTCGGTGAATAGTCCTTTAACATGAACGTAGGTGCACTTTGAACTACAGTCACCTCAGCGTCCTTCGAAACAGTCACCTCCCATACCTTTGCACCGCTGAGCTGTGCGAGACATGGCCTGGAAACTTTGCACGAAGTCTTCCTTTGGAATAGTGTTCAAAAGCCTCGACACATTTAGTTGGATGTTTGAGGAGAGTTTATACGAAGGAGTCTGGAGTATTGAGATCTGGTGAGCCCACACACAGCCAATATCGTCAAACAGTTCCTGGCAAAAAATGGTGCGGTGCAAGTTGAACATCCACCATACTCGCCGGATCTCAGTTCTCCAGGCTTCTCCACATTCCTTCCACTCAAACTCGATTGGAAGTGAAAGAGATTTAACGATATTGCTGACATCCGACGAAATGTGATGAATCTTTTGAACGCCATTTCAAAGGAAGACTTCCTACAGAGTTTCCAGGACATGTATCGCAGAGCTCAGCGGTGCTTAGTTATGGGAGGTGACTATTTGAAGGACAGTAAGGTAACTGTAGTTCAGCTACATTAATGTTACTATTCACAAACTTTATTGCCATAGGTTGCGTTTTGCAGTGTGCTTGTCTGTTGACACAGGAAACATGCATCGCTGCACTCGGTCATTGAGTACAGGCCGTCAGTCTCTGCGTTGTCGGTGGTGAGCGATAGTGCTTGAAACTCGGTATTTTCGGCGCACTGTTGACGCTATGGATCTCGGAATGTTGAATTCCCTAACGATGTTCAAAATGAAATGTCCCATGGTTGCAGTTGAAACTACTACTCCCGCGTTGAGAGTCTATTAGTTCCCATCATGTGGCCATAATCAGATCAGAAATCTTTCCCGTAAATCACCGGAGTACTTATATGTACGGGTCTTATTCTGAGCGAGCGGTTGTGTATGATAGCTAGGTATGGGCTATTGCGTCAGCACGCTCGTGTCGTGGAATCTAGGCAGTCTGTGGCAAGTCGCTGCAGTAACTGACACAGGGCGTGCCCTCTACGCTGGCTACTACACCCGACCTTCCGGGCTGGACCCGTGTCCTTAAATAAGACTCTTCCCTGCTGAGTCGAGAGGTTTTCACTCCTTAGTAGATCGTTAGGAACTTACAATTTTCATAACTGGGGCTGCTCGGTAACGACAGGACGGCGATATCCGGCCTTGTTTCTGTGTTGCATAGTGTACTGGCCAACATCCCCAAGTGATGCCAACCGCCGCTGTAAATGGCCGTGCGCTCTAAGGCGCCTTCCTGCGGATAGCGCGGCTGTTCCCCGTCCGAGCTTCGAGTCCTCCCTCGGGCATGTTGCCCTTAGGTTAGTTTAAGTTGTTTGTAAGCCTAGGGAGTTATAACCAAAGTAGGTTAGTCCCACAGATTTACAAACATATGAATATTTGACACCAACCTGTGGTCAGCGTCTTCACTTACGACACTGCATTGGCTGCTTCAGTGACACAAGAAATAAGCAACTCCCTTGGAGCTAAACTATATTTTCAATACACTCGTTTTGTTTCCACTAAAAATGTCAAAAATCGTCTTCATTTACTAGACATACAGTATGCATTTATTTCTGCTTTTCACTAATTATTTGTAAAATAATTTGTGTTTCAGGACAGACGCCCTCATTCAGGCTACAATTCGCAGAAAATTCAGGCGTTGTACAGTTCTCACCATAGCCCACAGACTGAATACCGTTATGGACTCCGACAAGGTTTTGGTAATGGACGCTGGAGCTATGGTGGTAAGTAGAAATATTTATACACAGGATGTGACGACTTAAAGAAAATAATAATCTTCAGCAAATACGTTTCAAATAGTATAATGATAAGTATTTCATAATAGTCACCAAGCTAACAAGGACACAGCACAGCACACTGCTTGTGTCAGTTCCTCGGACACAAAAAGCAGTATCTCGTATGCCAAATGACGTATATTTGTGCTCTGAAGCTTAAATATAATTTCAATAGCTCTTCTAGTTTTCATACGCTGCTATCTATGAGCTGAAAACTGCAATAAACAAAGTCTACACTACGTATCTTTACTTCTGCTAACTCTTTAAAATGTCGTTAATACTGTACCTAATCTGACACTACACAATAATTGGCAGATAACGAAAATGAAATCAGCCTTTCTTCAAACAAAGATTTCATACTTTAACATGTGGATATTTTATTTATTTATTTATTTATTATTATTTTTTTTTTCAGTAAAGTTTCCTTAGAATCGAATGCAAAGTTTCGTAGCACAGACGACGAGTACAACGACTACAAAGCCGCGCTCAACACGGAATGCGTAAGGAAGGAAGATTAGGATTTAACGTTGACAGCGTGGTCATTACAGACGGAGCTCACGCTCCGATTTTTGAGTAATGAATGTGAAAACACTCGGCCGTGCCCTGTCAAAGGAACCTTGCCGTCATTTTCCCTGTAGTGATTATGGAAATCATGGAAAACCTGAACATGGATGGGCGGAAGTAGATTGGAACCACCATCGTCCCGACTGCAGGTCCAGTGTGTTACTGCTATCACTGCACCGCCTCGCTCGGTACGGAATGCAAAGACAACGACTGTAGCTGCCGAAGGAATAAGGACAGTAACTGCGAAGCACTTGCGACTTTACGCTTTATCAAAAAATGTTCAAATGTTTGTAAATCTATCGGACCAAACTGCTTGGTCATCAGTCCGTAGCTTACAAACTACTTAAACTAGGATAAACTAACCCTTTATCCTGCAAGCATTTACCACAACTAATATTAAAGCAAGTGTGACTATACGGTGTAAGAACCTGCGTATTGGGCTATGTACGATTCTGATTTGAAAGTTTGTGTCGATGTCATCTTAGGGTCGAACCTTACAAATCTGATTTCATGACCCAGCAACTACGTTGGATATTTTCTTTTACCCGTGATTCTGTAGTTAAAAACACTCTATGCAGAGGCTGTAGTTTGCGAAACAAATAAGAAATATTACATAACTTGTACATTAATAAAAATAGTTTTATTCTAACGTTTGCAAATGCTGCACACAAAGTAAGAGATTTAGTTGAATAAGGTTTATTCAGTAAAACTGGCTCCTTATTGGAAGTGGTCAGATGAATTATTAATCATAAATAGAACAAAACGGATAATTAGTTGCATTGTCTGTAATAAGAAATTGGTAGCACTTTTCACCAACTAAGTAATCGTAACTTCAAGAAACAACGAAACACTGTATATTTCGCGAGCACTCAACATGAAATTGTCAGCAGTTCAAAATAGTTTAAATTTCCCGAACACCATTTCTACACTCGTACGTTCTTGTGTAAAAACATAATCACATATCAACTGCGCTGGCGTTCACTTGTTCTCTCCAAATTTAGAGTCGCGAGAAGTGACCGTTCACTGCGCTACTCTTAACACTCTGCCCAATCGAATCACTCCTATCATGCAGGAGGGTCGTTCTACTGCCAAGACTAGACATGGAGTTCCATATTTCCTCTCCGCCCTCTCAAACACTCAGTTCTGTACCTTGGCCACTTCTTCACTGGACGATCACCATCTCTTCCAAAATGTTATATATCTTAACATGAGATATTTCTTTAAGTGAAAACTGACCACCTGAAATCACTTCCTCACTAACACAAATTATTTAAATACGAAAATGACTGTTAATTTGTATTACGTAAAGTCTGAAATAAATAAATAAATAGACAAACCAGGATCCATGAGCTTGACCGCTCACGTCACTCAATATTTATGTAAATTACTGACCAATTGTACAATAAATCGACACACTAAATTAAATACATGAGAGGTATATCATGCTGCTTGCATTTTCAGTATTACTGTGGAGAATATGATCATCTGTTTTTATTTCCATTACAAATTTATATTAATTAAAATCAGCCATAAAATAAATATATACAAGTGTGACACTTTGAAGATGGTAGCTAGAGACAATAAGCTATCATCTAAACCAGAGTTTGTTGAAATTGCGTGACGGATTCAAATGTTGGTTATTTTAAGGTTCATTTTTCTACTTTTTGATTTAGTAGACACACAAATTCGTAATTTTTCAGGTATTGAAATTAATTTTAGAATCATTACATGTGCGTAATTATTTCGACATTGTAGATGTCTCAATGTTGATGATAAACAATTTTATAGATTATTTTATGTTATTCTGAATTAATGGCATGGGGAATTCAGTGATGTCATGCAGACACCCTTAAGAAATGCACGGCTAACACCCTTCATTAGTTTTTAGTACAAAGCATGGACCTGTCCCCGATTTCCGCTGATTTGGACAAAACCCCGGCTGCTCCGTTTAACACGGTACATGGCCTATGTGTCTAGTAGCATTCTGGATATTCATCAATGACAGTTACAACGAAAATAATCTCAAAGTTCCACAACATCATCTTAAGAAAACGTGGTAAATTTTTTATGATTTCCCATGAGTATAAATTATAGAAGTGGACACCTCTTCAATCGGTACTTTTGGTACCCAAATATCATACTATTCGGGCACATGTTTATAACGGATAAAAAATTTAGGGAAAGGAAAATAGCGTATCTATATCAACGGCTAAATAATACACAGTTAAAGTTTGAGCAAAATGCTGGAGTGTACCGTGTTAAAAGTAACAGTTACGTACTTTGACACACGAAGCCAACGGTGCAAAAACGTCTAAATGCCGGTTCCGGCACACAGTTTTAATCTCCCAGGAATTTTCGTATCAGCTCACACTCTGCTGCACAATGAAAATATCATTAAGTCTGTCTTTTTTTCTGGATTTCGGTAACGGAAAAGATATCAAAAGAACATAAAATTTACCTAGAGAATATTATCGTGAGAATATGCGATAAAAATTTCAATACTTTAGAGTAAATAGTAATCAAAGAAGTAGTTTTGGCACCCAAAAATTGGTTTCTCGGATTTCCTCAGTCAGTATCCAAGAACAAGCGGTGCTTTGTAATATTATACTTTGAGCCTGCACTGCAGGCCATAGCTATCCAAAACACTTCATTCATTACCTCTGAGATCAAAAGAACCCGAAATATGGGCCGCTGAGTAATCAATACTCGTACGCTGCATTTTCGAACATATTAGTATCACCAACTGGCGTGCACTGTACGGTACTGAATCTCTTGTACAAGCCCAGCAGCTCTTTTATGTTCAGACCTTTCTACTCATCTAATTCGCTGTTCCTACTTGGTCGCTCCATTTTGAAACATGAGTACTGGTTTCAGTTAGGAGTTTCTTGCGCTCCAAATCTCACACCCCTAAGGAATATTAAAGGGTATAAGTGCCTATCATGCTGTATTTCGGGAGCTCAGTTCCTTATAGAAAACATTAACAGTCCATTAGGTATGTGGATTCTGGTTTTAATATCGCTGATATAATGTATTTTTCTGTTAATGTTTTTCCCTTCACGAGTTTATAGTTGCCCCTTATGTGTCGCCTGTTCTTGTGTTCCTATCACCATACTCTTTACTCTTGAAGTGCTGAAATTTAGCCAAAATTTGCAAAATAATGTAAAATATTTTCAGTTCCTTACCAGCTTTTAACACAACTCGTTAGTGGCATTATGGTTGTGTATTCCCTCTGTTTTTCGCTCTGGAAATATATCAGAGAGAGCAGTTGCGTATATGAGGAGGGTGGCCAGGGGGCTGCTGCCTCCCTCCCCACTTCACCCCTCCACCGAAATAAGGAACATAAGGAAAAAAGATATGTACGGTAACTGAATTATTTTAATGAATGATTCGTGAAGGCATCGCCCTGGTATACAGTGATACATCCCCATATTGTTGAGGGAAGTGGGGACTTAGTAGTGTGAAGTTCATGCAAGTTTCTTACTAGCTAAATGTTTATGATGTCAACAATAGAAAAGCCTGACCTCAGTAAAGTAAAAGGGGCTTCTGAATATGAGCAACAAAACTGATCAAAATATCATGGGGTGCCTACTTAAATTACTCACTTATCTTCACATTAATCTTGCCTCCCCCCCACACACACACAAAAATAAGAAAGAAAATACATGATGTATTTGCCAACGAGAGACAGAGAGAGATGTTAGCAAATCTCAGTGGTAAATAACAAGACCATTTCAACATGTGTCAGTCTGATTATTGTGTATGACAACGTCAGTATTCTGAAACAGCGTTTACGTAGGTGAACGGATAGTGGAAATGAATTCTTGTGACTTAACAGAAAAATGGACCTTTATATAGCTATTTTTCTTACTTTTGCAGGAAAAATATTGCACGTAGCATTACAAATAACTGATGCATTTGCAATAATCAGTTTTTAACATTTTCAGGAGTATGACCACCCATACATTCTGCTAAGAAATGCAAGTGGTTTTCTTTCAAAGCTTGTTGATGAGACGGGTCCTGCCATGGCAGAACAGCTGAGAAACATCGCTAAACAGGTGAGACTCTTCTGTCTCTTCTGTCTCAACTACAGTTGAGTCCTTGTGTTAGCAATGAAAGCAACAAAATAAAAATGTAAGCTATAAATATTTTTACTCGTATTTTCAGAGCTATGCTGAGTTACTTGGTATGGAAGAAGAATCAGACGATGAACGGACGGCAAACTTATGAAAATTTCCCTACGTCTTCAAATTCTGTTTGTATAAAACGTTTGCTGCAAAACAAACTACGTTTGGGAGATACCGACTCCATGTTTCCCTCGAAGGACGATTACATTTTACAATCTTAGACAGATAAAAAGGAAAAAGTCTCTTTTTTTTATTAAATATCTAAATATAACTCAACTGATGTACTACAACCGCTACAGTCTAGATCAAGACTGTGCCCAAGGGTCCATATTAATTGAGCCCGTAACTTAAATACTCATATATTTTGGTGGTGACAAATTTTATGAGACCTCTGTGTATTGAATAACAAGTCGTATTCTAGTAAATTTGCTTTCTAATTACTTGCTTACTCAGATGTAATACAACCTACGTAGTAATTAATTATAAGTAAATTGTATCTGAGGAGGACACCTACAATCAGTTTCAAATGAAAGGATTATGAGCACAAGAAATATTCACAATATCTATCTTATTCATGACCACGGATAAACTGACTGCAGGTCCTGTTCTCATAAATCCACGCCATTTATCCAAACCAAAGGGAGACAATAAAGAGGTCATGAAGTTAATTATTATTTCAGGGTATTAGAATAGTCTGAGTCGAAAATAACTCTATGGGTCAGACTGTTACTGGAGTTCGTCGATGCATTTACGTATCTGGTAGCAGTCGGTCTTCGCTTAGCGTCAGATACCTTAACAACAGCCATACTGCACATTCCATGCAGCATACATTGGCTGTCAAGCACCTGACACATATTCGGAGTGATACCTTTTCTAAAAATCTATGTGATGCTACAAGTTCATTTGGATGAAAAACGTTTTTATATAACCATTTAAGTTAGATCATATTAATTATTGTTCCGCAGGTCATCCATACGACATTTAATAATGATGTGGACAGTGTCAGTTTCATAACAGCATTCAATACTTTTTGTAAAATTACTAATTTGTATCTTAAAATTAATCTACTGAGTAGAAGGAGTTGTTAGTCAGAAATTCTATAAATTTCTTTTCACATGGTAGAGGGCTGAATCTAAGATATTTTATGCTATTTGATAAGAACAAGCACATCTATGGTAGTATAAAATACATATTTCTGTGCCAAAGTTAGATTCATCTTCTAATAAGGAAGATCATTCTATCTACTAGTGTTTAGCTATGCACAGTGTTATTACTTTCGAATATGGTTGGATTATTCATAAAAAAATCATAAGTGAATTAAAATAAGGATAATAATATAATTTAGTGAGGTGTCCATCATCAAATTTTCAAAAACCGTAATAGCATAAGAATTTGAAATCAAACATTTCAGCAGATCATTAGTGTATTTCTTCCAATACAATCTCTCATCAATGAACACACCAAAAAGTTTTCAGTATTCTATCTTAGCTAAAAAAAAATTGTTCAGTGTCTATATTTATTAACGGTGTCATGCCATTTACTGTACATAACTGTCTATTCTGTGCTTTATCGAAATTTAATAAGAGTCCCTTTGCAGAGAACCACTTACTTACAACTTCATCTGTTAATTCTTACTTGGCGTATGTGATTATAATGCTTGTATCGTCAGTATAAAACAGAAAACATGGGCTTTGCATCTTCGTGAATATAGAATGGTACGTTAAAAAATAGTAAATAATTCAAGATGGAAACCTCTGGAACCCCGTTCTTGATAGCTCTCCAGTTTGAGGAATCATCAGATTTTTGCGTATTCTGTAGCCTCTTCTTTCAACTTTCTGCTGTTTCTCCCGTTAAGTGGCCAGCTAATATTTTACTTCGGTTTTGATTCCCATTAGCAACACTGGAGACAGAGAAAAATTATAGTGAATTTCATCCCCGCCCCGTCCACTGGCTGTTACCTTGAGACACCTTTTAAATTCTGATGCATCATGTGCCCGTAAGCTACAGAAATCCTCTGCGAACAACTCTAGGAAAAGAAATAGATTTTCCTAATTTTGGAAATCAATTTTCCATTTTAATTAAATGTTACTGGTATTGAACATTGCTAATCTGTGTCTGTGCTTACTATTTCTTTGAAATACTGCTGATCTAATGCTACCAGTAACAGATACTAGATACTTAGATCCTGTGGCATAGCATCAATCACAGCATTATTTTAAATGCCCCAACTATGTATCCTTTTCGCGCCCTTGGGGCATACAGTTCTTGCTGCAGGTATTCCCTTACTGCATTCATGGAATAAGTGTTCCGCACGCTCTTGCCCCTTAGTGGTATCCGCTGCCGTAGTTCTGGTATGTTTATGGTGAAATACACCTTTTTGGGCTCTGAGAAGTATATGTCCCACCAAATAACGGTGTTCCGGTGTTCTTTGGAAGTATTCTTACCACTAAAGTCGATCCTGAAAAGGGGCTTGGGAAATATACGTACCACAATGACTTTTTTCCACAGGAAGCATACTTACCACCAAACGTCTGCGTACCCCAAAACTTTTGGAAATACGTCTTACCACCTCATTATGTGTCTGACATCTTATGGTAGTATACAGTAACAGGTATATGAAATTTGAATCCTTTTTCCGGATGGTGCTCAACGACTACGCAGTGATGAACACACCAGATGTAATGAGCAGCATTGGCCGTTAATGTCTTATTTATAAACAACAGATAGATTTCAATCACATAGTGATCATCTCCAGTGTATCCTTCAAACTATAGAACAAGATCATAAAATCAGTATGGAATTAAAGAAAAATACAAAATGAACTTAAATACAATTTCAACTATAAGATACAGACAGAATACATACCAAGCATTGTGAATGCACTGAATGTAACTGCAACTGTGTCGAAATAAGTTTCGGATGGAATAAGCGCTGCTTACAAACGACATGCAGCGGCGCTGTAGGGATGGGTGTTATTAACGCCCTCTTTTACATAGATATTCCACTGACATTAATTTTTTACGCTCTTTCAATTATACAAAATAAAAATTAGAATGTATTTTTATATAATTTTTATATAACAGCTTCGCTCAGTGGTCACGTAAATGAGCCCGCGAAAGGGTTGTAATCTATTTCCTTTAGACCCTCAACACCCACTGATAGCGCTTTCAACTTAGTAACTTGGATGATACTCTAATTTCTTAAATAGCAATGTGCCACCTGAAATAACTCTGACGTAAAAAACCAACAGCTCCAAATTTAAGAGCTAGCTCATGGAAGGTGTTGCACAAAGTAGAAACACTTTAATAAATATGGTAAGTAATGTAATAAACTAGTTCACTGAAATGCAACGATGTGACGGTGTGAGATGGGAAACTATGACCTCTACAGACACAAAGGAAATAGAGGCTTTAGCTGCCAGTTGGCACTGAATTACATCAATGGGGGAATTTGAAGATTTGTCGCAGAATGATATTCGAAAGCTGGTTGCCTGCTCACTAGGCTGGTACACTGACCACAACGCCTTCTGGACAGAGAGATCAATGCAACTGTACGAAGTAAACTAGAGCGCCTCCCGTCTCAACCTTCCCGCACACTTGTGATGTAGCGTCGCTCACCATTACCCTCTTTACTTGCCGAGTTTCACAATTCCCGTTGGACTTTGAGCACGGTGTGCGTCAGCACTGGAAGGATCACTGGAGTGTCACCGCCTCTGTTTCGTATGTTGTGTCCGTTCCTTCAGGTACGTTTTAAAGAACAGACACCAGACACGCGACCGAAAATAAAGACTAGTGGACCCTTTTACAGTTTTCCAATTGACTTTATACGGGGCGACAAACGAGAACATTTCCTCAGTCTAATAAAACTAGAAGTGTCAAAGGAAAGAAATTTAATTCATAGTAATTGGAATCTTACAACTTCACAATTTACGAAACATTGATGTCATCTATCGTTTTTTTTTTTTTTTTTTTTTTTTTTTTTTTTTTTTTTTTTTTAATTAGGTTCTTTAGAGGTGTCTTCCTGTACGAATACATTCGTAAAATCTACTGTAGAGATTTCTCATCAACCGCTGCAGTTTGTAAATTTCCTCCCATGTTCTTTGTTTTAACTCATTCAGGGTTCTTCGTCGAGTCGTGTAGACTTCGTTCTTGAGATAGCCCCGAGAGAAAAAAATCAGAAATGGATAAATCTGGCGATTTGGGGCCAGGGAACGTTACCGACTCGTGAGATGACACCGTCACCGAACCATTCTCGCACACATGCCACTGACTGCCGTGCAGTGTGTAACGTCGCCCCGTCCTGTTGAACCAAGGCTTCTTGAACGTTTGGAAAGTTCTTCAATGCAGGTGTAATGAAAGTTCGGAAAATGTCCATGTAACGATCGGCAATCACACTGTTGTCTTTTCCCGTTTATTCGCGCAAAAATACGGTGCGATAACCCCATGTAATGAAACTCCATGCTGTCACATTACTAGCGTGTAATGGGCGCTCATGGTCGATATTAGGATTTGTGTTATTCTTAGTACCGGTAGTTCTGTTTATTCACCTAACGTGTGAGATGAAAATGTGCCTCATCTGACATCCACAACATCTTTAGAAGTTCATCGTCATTGCTTATTTTTGTTATCATTTGTTGACAGAATCCCAATCGCAATCTGTAATCGTTGTCCTTTAATTGTTGCACTATCTGTAGTTTGTACGGATTAAATTTTAAACCAAGACGAAGAATTCTGCGAACACTTTCCCGGGACATTCCAACCACTGCTGCTTGCTGAAGATTTGAACTCCATGGGCTGCGTAAGACAGACTCGCGTACATCATCAATATTCGCTGGAGAATACATATTTCTTGGTCGTCCTGTTGGTTTCTTCTTGAAGGCAGATTCAGTCTCTTAAAAGCTGTTACCCAATGTTTTACCTCTATTTCAAAAGAACGGCATCATAACGTCATAAAGTATAAAAACGTCAAAACTGCGTCTGCGCCGCTACCGAGCTATGGTTGCCGGCCGCGGTGGCCGAGGGGACTGAGGCGCTCCAGTCACGGTCTGCACGGCCACTACGGTCGGGGGTTCGAATCCCCCCTCGGGCATGGTTATTTGTGCCGTCCATAGTTCGTAAGTAGTTCATAAGTAGTTTGTAAGTTTAGGGACTGATGACCCAGTAGTTAAGTCCCATAAGCTTAACAAACATTTGAACATTTTGAACTATCGTTGTTTTATAAAAATATTCCGAACGCACACTGATTCTCATTACACTGATCAATGATTACTGAAATTTCAGACTGTTTATTCGCTGTCACGAACCCGCAGTGCTGCCACTACTCATTTCAAAACTTACCGTTATTCTGTGTCACCCTGTATTTATTCTCATAACAGTGCGCATGCAAAGATTCCATTTACATATCAGTAGATGTATCGGTACTGAGGAAGCATTTGTCGAGCCGTGCTGAAACATCCATATTATTATGTGGTGTAGCCTCTGCGAGCAGCACTGCAGGCACCTATTCTGGCATCCATTCGGTCATAGAAATAGTGAATACTGTCTTGTGGTACATTATTCCACGCCTGTTCGACCTGTTCGGTTAGTACTGCAAAACATGTGGGTTGACGATTCGCATATGTCAGTAGTCGTCTCACCATATTCTCGCGTGCTCGATAGGAGACAAGTCCACAGATCGCGCTGGCTCATGAAGTTGTGCACGTCTTGCAGAGCACGTTGATCTTCACGGGCCGTGTTTGTTCCAGATTATCTGTTGGAACAACGTATCACCTTCCTGTCCCAAGAATAGCAAAGGCAGCGGTCTTACAACATTCTGCACACACTGAGCGCTGGCCAGTGTTCCGTCCATAAAAGCCAAAGGTAATAAATAATTATAATGTTGTATGGCTCATTCGCCTGGTGCAGATCTTTCAATTGAATGCCACTTAGGCGACTTGGGTGACCCTATCCTACCCCAGTTATACAACCGGGGAAAGGGGACCTAAAGCTTAACGTGGAATCCGAACCATTTGTCGTTTCTGACGACTCCTGATATCGTTGAGAGGTGAAGGATGGGTTAAAACGCAGACTGAAAATAATCGATGTTGATCCGGGTTTCGAACCCGCGACCCTTCCTCAACCCAAACTATGAGGTCTCGGGTGTGGCAAGTGTGTCTGGACTAATGCACTCTACCGGAAAGCCCTCGCCAGATCTTCGTCGAACATGCAAACCTTTATCACTTGCATTAAGGCAGAATCTGCGTTCATAGGAAGGTTGGAAGCGGAAGGCGGCTGCAGCTATTGGAGGGGCCTAGAGTATAATAACCAGGTCCTGGGCGTGGTTTCAGACAACAGGAACAATTAAAAGAATGCAAGGCCACGGGGACATCAGCGAAAGATGACTGTAATCTCCATCAACAATCCGCCGAGACAGAAGGCTGACTACAACTAAGCTGAAACGCACGCTCCAGGGAACCAAAAATTTTCAAGTGTTTGTAAATCTATCGGACTCATCTCCAACACAAACAGCCCGAAAACACCCTCGGGAATGTGGCCTCTTCGCACCGAGACCTGTAGTATCTGTTCCATTAAACCACGACACCGTTTAGCCCGCAAACACTGGGAGGAGGAAAATCAGGATTGGAGTCGTAATGATGGCGACGGGTTGCATTCACAAATGAATTAAGATTTTGTGTTCAGCCGAACAATTGTCGTTCCCTCACCTGGAGAGAACGTGGAACTCGAAACAGAAAACATCACAGTATCAGGGTGGTGGACGAAAGGGGAGTATAGGAGTCAGTTTTGGTGGACGTAAGGACCTCTATCTACATCTACACCTACATGGGATATTCTACAAATCACATTTAAGTGCCTGGCAGAGGGTACATCGAACAACCATTATACTATTTATATCCCATTCCATTCTCGAATAGTGCGCGGGAAGAACGAACACCTTAATCTCTCCGTTCGAACTCCGATTTCCCGTAATTTATTCTGATGATCATTTCTAACTATGTAAGTGGGAGTCAACAATATATTTTCGCATTCGGAGGAGAATGTTGGCGATTGGAGTTTCGTAAGTACCCCACGCCGCAGGGATAAGCGCCGTTGTTGTAATTATTCCCATCCCAGATCCTGCATCATTTCCATAACGCTGTCTCCCCTGTATCGTGACAATACAAACGAACTGCCCTTCTTTGGACTCATTCGATGTCCTTCGTCAAACCCACCTGATAAGAATTCCACACTGGGCAGCAAAGCGTAGTGTATGCAGTTTTTGTAGTTCTGTTGCATCTTTTAAGGGTTCTGCCAATAAAACGCCGTATCTGGTTCGCCTTTCCCACGACATTATCTACGTTTTCTTTCCAATTTAAGTCTGAAGTAATAGTAATTCCTAAGTATTTTGTGGAATTTACGGACTTCACTTTTGATTGATTTATCTTGTAAACAAAGTTTAACGGATTTCTTTTCGTACTCATGTGGACGACTTCACACTTCTCATTATTTAGAATCAAGTGCCAATTTTTACACCATACTGATATCTTATTCAGATCGTTCTCCAGTTGGTTTTGATCTTCAGGTGATTTAACTAGACGGTAAATGACGGCATCATCTGCAAACAACCTAAGACAGCTACTTAGATATTCCCCTAAATCGTTTATGTAAATAAGGAACAGCAGAGGACCAGTAACACTACCCTGTTGAACGCCCGATATCACGTCTGTTTTAGTCGATGCCTTACCATCCCCTATCCAGTCGCAATATTTGGGGCGATATATCATAACCACGCAATTTGATTAAAAGCCGTTTGTGAGGTACGGTGTCAAAAGCCTTCTGGAAATCAAGAAATACGGAATAGATTTGCGAACCCTTGTCGATAGCACCCATCACTTCGTGTGAATAAAGAGCTAGTTGTGTTTCGCATGAACGATATTTTCTAAATCCGTGTTGACCTTGGGTCAATAGATCGTTCTGTTCGAAATGTCGTTCAGAATGGCACTTTGACAGCTCATAAGTACGGATACGAGATCCCTCGCCTTTTTGTTCTGCCCTACGCTGGTGCCATTGGATTCTTTCTGGTGGATGATAACGCTCATCCTCACAGAGATACACTGGTCGATGACATGCTCGAAGCTGAGGGAACTGAACGAATGGAGTGGCTGGTTTGTTTACCGAACTTAAAACCCATTGATCATGTCTAGGATGAAGTTATCAGACGCAATGCAGCCAGACCAGCACGTCCCACGTTTGCACAGTTTGATATGGAAGAATGGCCAAATATTCATCAAGAGCTGATTGATAACCTCATACTACACATTCCATCGGATATGTAAATGTACTGTCCGTCCGAGACGATCACACACCATATTTGAGGGCAACGAGAATGACGATTTCGCTATTATATAGTCCCATGGTGACTCGCTATAAGTAAACGCAATGTAAACCTCAAGTAAAGAGATGAAACAGCAAAATATCGCACTGTATCACGCACAAATTACAATTGCAACCAATATGTGAATATAATTCATTACCATACGTATATTCTGTATGATATGTCACCTGATCCCATAATTGTTTTGAGCAGTGTAGATGGATACACTCCTGATACTGTTCATTTTTAAAATAACGTTTGAAAGTTGCCTGTTTAACTATTTAAGCAATATCTCGGGCAGTTGAGATCTGCAAAACCAAGTTAAAACACTCACTGCTGCTCTAAATTACTTTACGAGTAGCTACAGTACTTACGCAACGGAAATTTAGCTAACTGCTCACTCCTTAAGGGAGCATCCAACGTTTTAACAAACACAAAATTAATGTTAAAAATAAATGAATGAAATTATAATCAGAGGTTTGATACTTTAAATCATCATCTATTCAATAAAATAACAAGCAAATAAATGTGGGAAATTAAGCACACACCTTGTACAAAACTGAATTAAATCATATAAATACTGCCCATATTAAAATTGTTTCTTCCCTTTATCAATATGGAGGTAACGTGGGAGGAAACTTGCAAATACTACAATGTGAAGAGGAAAGCACATTCATTCATTCACAGACACGTGCATAATACTTGTGACACTTTGCACATGTGGGATCACTTGATAGCAGCGACTAACGAAGCGTCGGCGGCGTTCTGATGAGATGGCGGGTGTCTTGAAGAACTAATATGGAAATCACTATGCACCAAACGAACTCATGATTGGGGAGGCAGTGGCATACTATTCTTAAGTACCATGTGGAAGGCGACCACGCCGAATAGAATTTACAAAAGAAATTAATTTACAATAAGCAATTAAAGCACTTGTGAGAATTCATATAGAAGAAAGCTAGTATTAATAAAAGCATGGCTGAAGACCGAAGTAATGACCGTTACGAAAGGACGTGGTGCAATCGGTCATACAAGACAGGAAAGGCGGAATCAAACTAAAAAAATCTGAGAAATATTCAGCATACTCACTGATACAGACGTAACACGAAAATGTTAGTTAAAAACCAACAAGAAAAGTTAAACATACTAAGTTTACACAAAGGATGAAGACCAGACACCAGTATTCTAACTTGGGAAAAACCGGACACTAAATCATCACCGGAATGAAAATGCAAATACTAAATTTACATTGAATTACTCGAGTTCTATAAATTAAGAAACACTTTGCCTCACATAGCGAAAGAATTACTCACTGATAAACCAAGACTGCCTGATCACAAAGAAAGCAAAGTTCTAAAAGAATGGATTCCCCTCAGCATGATTCGATCAGGTACCTACTTTCACGTTCACAGCAAGAGTGAAGCCCTAAGGCTACGCCAAAACCTTCCCCACCACACACCGGATGTAGAGCGCGCCAAAAACCCACACAGAGCGCGTTCAGAGCATAGTGTCTACGAACTAGAGTTCCGACGATGTTTAAAACCATGTCGGTATATTTCGTATAATACGACAACCTTAGTTTTAAACCGTTTAATACCAGGTAGTATTGATATAATGGATTAGATTGGTATATTCAGTGTGAAAACCAAAACATTAGACATCTGAAATGTTACAATGGGTATTTTATTTCTTATATACATTTCATACTACACAATATAGAAATATAGTACATTTTCAATCGTGATGTAACTCTAAATTTTTTGTAAAGCACACCTGACAAATTACGAAACGTAATTACACTACAGGAAAACATAGTAAAAAGTCTTCTTCATTTATGACACTGTAGATGACTGCAAAATATAAATCAAAAGCTTGCATTACAAACAATATTAATATTAATAATAATGACAATTAAAAAAAATTCTCTATGGAAGAAACAAACTCTTCCTGTTACTGGAAAAAATATACATGCCGGCAGTCTCTTATCATAATATTAATGAGATTCCTCCCCCACGATGACGGCAGCATGTCGATGTCTTGTGAGTCACACATGTACCTGAGGTTCCACTGTATACACATCAGTTTTTCCGTTCTATCTGGAGTCAGTCTGTTCTGCAATGGTGTGTGAATTCCACCATACAGACGGAGATACACGTTTTGATGCAAACCATAAGCTGTGTTGTTAGAAAAAGCCTTCCGCCGCCCCAAAATGAGGCCAATTTTGCCATGATATCGCAACTGTCATATCCCAAGACTTCAATCAATGTTGCGATGTAGTCTACAGCCTGTATTTCTTCCCCCTGATTAAAGGTTTCTCCTTTAACCCTGTGACGCATGGCGTCCACTGTAGTCGACAGCTGCCATTAGAATCATTTCTGAGTATCCTGGATCGTTTGTTAAATCATAAAGGAATGGAGTCTCCACTCCAGGGCACCTTACCGACAGGTGCTGCACTGTGTCACAAGCTGAACTGACAAGCGTCAGTTTTTCACCGGAAGGTAGTAGTAGGTCAAGATGTCGTCCGTGAAGCGCAACGAGCGTTCTCGAACAGTATACCACCAATGTAACAAAAAAGAGACAAAGTACATTTGCACTAAATACAAGGAGCCACTATGCTTCGAACGTTTCCATAGAAAAACGAAAAACTCACAGAGAGGACTCAGGAGGTTTCAACTAAACGGTGGCCTGTGCAATGCATATTCCTATTTCTTTTTACAAAAAGTAAATTTCAATAATATTTTGTTTTTAATGAAACCTGACATTCTTCTTCACTTTATAAGCCCCATTTCAGAATGTATACCTCATTTGTTAATAATTCATTCATCAAGGGGTTAAAACGTGGATCCAACATATTTTCTGCAGCATGGATCGATTTACATGCAAACGTGTGCCTCGAGCTCACAGCTTCTTTGATCGATGCTCTCTCTGATTGAGAAAGTGCGTTACACTCTACAAGTACAGCATCTACCTCCCTAGACAAGCTAACAGAGGCATCCGAAAGGACAGCATTATGGGCTTCAACCTTGCTTATGGCTTCCGATATGGTTCGCAAGATACGCCGTACTTCCTCAAACCGCTGCCATGTTTCGTCTGCCAACACAGAAGATTTAAGTGCTTTGTCACACTGCATATGTGGAAAAACAATTGTTTCTAACACAGCCACTTTATTCTTAAGTAAGCTGTCCAAATAAACCGCTGTACGTGCCCAGCGGATAGTGATGGAAGCTTTAGTGTCACAGAAGTGTGACCGTATTTTTCTTTATGTTTTGTTATCAATAAACCTTAGGGGACATGACGCTCCTTAAGCAATTTAACTATTTTCTTCGCTAGATTGAAGCACTCTTCCAGCGTTCTCTATGACATTATGACCTTTATTAGTACGTTCAATGGATGTTCTGCGCAACCTAGGCAGGCTATGTGTGTAAAATTGCTCCTCTACTACTTTCCAAGCAGCACGCATATTTCGCGCATTGTGTGTTACCACTGCTATGAACTTCTCCGCACCCATTTCACGAACGACTTCCGTTAGTTGTGAAGCAATATACTGTGCAGTTTCCCTTTCGTCTCTATGTCGTATACTTTTAGAGAATTTTGGCTGAGGTGTTTTCACGAAGAAGTTAACGATTTTGATCTCTGATATATCGGTCCGTCCATCCATCCGAAATCAATGCAAAAGCAGTTGAGCGCTCCAACTTCTTGGTGACAAACGTCTTCATGTTTATATTCGGCAGTGGCGACTGGAGGCTCATAGATCGGCCGTACTTTCTGCAATGCTTTCCCAGCAGTATTTCGAATTCAGCATAGATAGTGGAGTAGCTAAAGCATATATTGTTGTAGTAATGCCTTCATCGATATCACCATCACGTGCTGAATGGGTATCTTTATGTCAAGATGTCGAAGGTTTTTTTTTTTTTTTTTTTTTTTTTTTTTTTTTTTTTTTTTTTTTTTTTTTTTTTTTTTTTTTTTTTTTTGTAAACTGTTCACTGAGACCAGAACCAGAAGGCAATGACGACAGCGTAGATGAAGACGCAGTCTCTGCACCCCAAGTATTTGCTCGCATTCCTCATTTCTCCTGTTCACCTGCGGTGTTTCATCTGAAGCTATACGTTTAACAGACTGAGGGCACAAATCGCTCTGGTAAGATGTTCCTTTAATCATGATGCCAAGGCGTTACGATATGTAGTGTTACAATATTTACTTGTTGCGTGTCTTTCACCATCAACTTGCCGTACATCGAAGAGCTGCCACACCTTTGATCGAGGATGAATTGCACTAACTCTCCTATCCTGTCTGACTGCATATGACAGCTCAGCGTAAGAGCAACTGAGGAGTGTCCCAACTGCTTGGCTTTATATAAACCTGTCGGCTATGACGCCAGTTCACTTCTAGTTGTTTCGGGATTCCTTCCGTTCATTCCCGAATGAAAGCGCCTGATGTGTATTCAGTTCACACTGCCGTATTGCATTGCTGGTTGCCTGACAACCAGGATGAAATGAACCTCTCCCGAATCATACATGGTTTTAAACGGTTTTAAACAAGTTTCTGAATTCAGCCGTATTAAACGGTATTTTTAAATCTCTACTATCAACCCTCTCTACCTGAAGAAGATAATACCCTCTTCAACGACTCCCAGAGAGGTATGTTATCACGTCTTTCGTCCGAGATTAGGTTGGTAACACACTAAGAACACGACCACCTCGCCATCTTGCCAAGTAAGCTTGTCTCTGGCCACCCAGCAGAAGCCATGCGTTCTTAATTAAAGTAAACGAGGCCCTAAAGCGCGAGGCGGCGACTGTAAGCCATTGCGCTATCAGTCAATATTGTCGCGTTGAAATGGAAACAGGCTTGACTTCGAAGGCAACTAAACACAGCACTTATACTGAAAGCACGTTTATTACGAACTTAACATACACGCAGCACTGACTGCCTCTCAGGCAGAGTGCTCTGCTATTTATACACAGACAGAATTTACCAGAAATTAGAAGAACAGTTAACATAAGAAATAAGTAGAATTTACATAAGAAAGATGTAGAACCTTCTGGAATTGTAAATTACAAGGAAATAAATTTTTGCCGGTGGGCGGGATTGAACCGGCGACCTTCCGCTCCGCAGTCCGTGACGCTATCCCCTGCGCCACGCCGGCAGTTGGTGCATGGGGTCTCTCGCGGCACTGCTCCCTCTCCTGTAGAAACAGCGACCCGCTGTTATGATCCCTGTGGAGCTAGCTGCAATGTCCTGGATCTTGACCGTGCCATGGGTCCTCTGTATGACAGTTCAAGAGAATCCTTCCCTTCTCCGCGATTATCGACGACAGACGTTCCTGTCGTGGCTTCATCAGGAACATTACCGTCCTTAAAGTCCTTGAACAAGAAGCCATTGTCGTCTACCTACTCTTCAGGATCGTAGTAAGGCTTCATGCGCAGGACGTGAACAATGTTTCTTCGTTTTTGACGTTTCGACGACGGCTCATAATCCTCAACTTCGTATGTGACGTCTGACTGTCGGCGTGTGACACGATACGGACCAAAGTTTCGCTTCAATAACTTTTCTGACAGTCCAACCTTCCGTACAGGGGTAAAAATCCATACCAGATCTCCTGGGCTGTACACAACAGGTCGGTGCTTGTCGTTACACCGCTGACGGTCCATCTCCTGGCCGTCCAGTGTCCGTATGCGAGCCAGCTGCCTTGCTTCTTCGACCCTGGTGATGAGCTGTTTAACATAGTCATCCTGAGTGTCGTCCGGTTGGAACGGGAACAGTGTATCCATTGTCGTCTCAGCTTCACGGCCATGGAGCAGGAAAAACGGAGTGAAGCCTGTGGTGTCTTGTCTTGCGGTATTGTAAGCAAATGTCACGATTGGCAGAATTGTATCCCAATCCTTCTGCTCAACATCGACGTACATCGACAGCATGTCGGCTAACGTCTTGTTAAAACGTTCCGTAAGACCATTTGTCTGAGGATGGTATGCAGTTGTCATTCTGTGGACAATGTTGCACCGTGACATTACCTCTGATACTAGTTTTGACTGGAATACTTTTCCACGATCAGATATCATGACACGTGGTGCTCCATGCTTCAAAATAATGTCTTCTACAAGGAATTTTGCGATCTCTGGAGCTTCTGCAGTCGGCACAGGTTTGGTGACAGCGTAGCGTGTGAGGTAGTCAGTGCAGACTATTATCCAACGGTTACCGGTTGTCGACTTCGGGAACCTCCCTAAAAGATCGATCCCAACTCGGTGGAATGGAGCTGCTGCCAGCGGAATCGGTACGAGATGTCCTGGAGGTAATTGCGGCACATGCTTCCGTCGCTGGCACTCTTTACAGTGACTCACATAGTGCTTGACAGATCGGTAGAGACCTTTCCAGTAATACCTGCGTCTGATTCTGTCCAGGATCTTCACGAATCCCAGATGACCGGATATTGGAGCATCATGGAAATATTTGAGAATAGCTGGCTGGAGATGAGCTGGAACAACAAGTAGCCATTTGGGGCCCAGTGGATCGTAGTTGCTCTTGTACAATGTTCCGTTTATAAGTTGGAACTCTCCATTGGTCGGTTCTCCTTTCTCCAAGGTCTCTATCGTTTTTGTGTTGGATCTTCCCTCTGTTCAGCTGTAACGTTATCTAATTCAGTGAGAGTTGAAATTTCATTAATGCTGTTGTGTTCCACTAATGGATTCCTCGAAAGGCAGTCGGTATTCTTGTGTTTGCGCCCGTTCTTGAATACCACTGTGACATCGTACTCTTGGAGTCTTAGTGCCCATCTTGCTAGTCGACCTGATTGATCCTTCAAGCTAGTCAGCCAACACAAAGAATGGTGGTCTGTCACGACGGTGAATGGTTTGCCGAATAAATACGGCCGGAACTTGTTGATAGCCCAGATAACCGCGAGACATTCTTTTTCAGTTGTCGAGTAGTTTATCTCGGACTTTGAGAGTACTCTTGACGCATAGGCTATCACTTTTTCGGCACCTTCCTGAACTTGTACAAGCACTGCACCAATCCCATAGCCACTGGCGTCTTTGTGAAGTTCCGTTTCTGCATTCTCGTCGTACAGGGCTAGCACTGGTGCGGAAGTTAGAGCCTCCTTAAGTGCTCGGAAAGCTCTTTCTTTTGTCTCATCCCAGTAAAATTTGGCGTCCCCCTGCAGAAGTTCTTGTAATGGACGAGCCTTGTTACAAAATCCTTTTATGAAACGTCGGTAGTATGAGCACAGCCCGAGAAAACTTCTCACATCACGAATGTGCTGAGGAGTTGGAAATTCTGTGACTGCCCTTACTTTATCTGGATCAGGACGGACACCATCTCCGTTGACTAGGTGCCCCAGGATTTTTATCTCTTTGGTGACGAAGAGGCACTTCTTTGGATTGAGGCGGAGACCTGCAGCCTGAACACACTTCAACACAGTTGACAGGCGACTCAGATGTTCTTCAAATGTTTTCGAGAAAACGACAATGTCATCTAAATAGCAGAGACACGTCGTCCACTTAAGGTGTCGAAGTTCAGCCGCCGATAGTCAACACAGGATAGCCACGTGCCATCATTCTTCTTTACGAGGACCACCGTAGACGACCAAGGACTCTCCGAAGGTTGAATAATGTCATCTCGCAACATCTTCTCCACTTCCTCCCGAATTATCCGTCTTTCAGCTGGCGACACTCTATACGAAAGCTGGCTAATTGGCGGATGGTATTGATACGGTGCTTTATCGTGGGCCGCTTCGTCTGACTTTTCCCCTTCTGAGGTGTGAATGCACCCGAAAATTGGCGTAGTATACCTAACCCCCGCTGGCGTTGTTCCTTGGTCACTCCAGGCCCTATTGGCAGTTCCACATTTGTTTCCCCCAGCGTGTTGTCTGTACTAATAGCAGGGCATGGGTCTTCATTGATGACGTTGAGCTCACCGTCCTGGATTGGTTCAGCTGTCCCGATACACATTCCCTTGGGGATAAGTTGTGACTGCTCGTGACAATTTGTGATCCAAATCTCTTCTTGAGCACCGGTAATGCATATGATAGCCGCTGGTATGTAAATTTCTTTTGTGAGCCTGATAAACTTTTTACTATCAATGAGAACTTCACAGTTTAGCCAGTCATCTGTGTTTGTGACTGCAACTCTTCTCATTGTCAACGGCGGTATCGTCACATTGTCAACGACGAATAACTTCCCAGAAAATTCTGTATTACGTGTATCTGGCGGAACTTCTTCAATTTGCAGCTCAGATCTTCCACAGTCAATGATAGCTTGGGATGCCAGAAGGAAGTCCGATCTGAGGATGACATTGTGACTACATTCTGTTAACACGACAAATTCAAACGGCTGCGTCCTGTTGTTGATGGTTATTCTTGCGACACAAGTTCCTGCTGGATGGACGTACTTTCCATTCGCGACCTTCAGCACAGTTGCTCCCGTATCACAGAACATTGTCTTCTTTAGTGTGCGTCGGTAATTATCCGATAATACAGAAAAAGAGGCTCCTGAATCAACAAGTGTCCGGACAGGTTGGCCGTCGATTTTGACGTTGATGAGATTTCCCGACATCTTGGCGACTGTCGTCCATGGAGGATTTTCATCTGCGGCGGCCTCACCTCCGTAGATGGTCGCCTCGCTTAGTTTTCCTGGGCGCGGCGGCTAGGGGAGCGGCTGGTACCTCTGTACGGCGACGGTGAACGGCTGCGGCGCGTCGGGGAGCGACCTCGTCTAGGGTACGGCGATGGGCTTCTTCCCATAGGTTGACTGAACTCATCAGCAGGTGACTGCCTTGGATAGAACTGCTCCGACGGCTGACCTCTTGCGGTAAAATAATCATCGAATACTCGCCTCCTCTCTCTCTGCAGTAGCGTACGACATGTCCAGGGCGTCCACAGTGGAAACACGGTGGTGTGTTGTCTTCTGTCCTCCAGACGTCTGTTCTTCTACAGGGCGTCATAGTTACCGGGGGAGTTGGTTGTGGTCGCGTCGGCTGGTTCATGGGCTGCCGTTTGGCGGCTGCAGCGTAAGTCATAGCAGGGCGACCCCATTCTTCACGTCGGGTGCGATTGACGGGGCAGACAGGAGCTAATGTTTGAAATACCTCGTCCTCAGCGCCGTCGGCTCCCTCGTGACTTACAGGGCTCACATCCATGGCCATAATTGGATGATCGCTCGGTTTAATAGTCCCGGCTTCCATGCACTGTTGTAATTCTTCTCTCACGATTTGTCGTATGAGAGAAGCGAAGTCATTCTGGTCTTCCACAACGGCCATAGTGACTACATTTGGAAGTCTGTCATACATCTTGCGTCCAACCCTCCTTTGTTTTATCTCTTCAATACGCTGGCACCACTTGATGAACTCTTCTGTCGTAGCGACGTCTTTTATCAGAAGAGCTTGGTACATATCTTCTGCAATTCCCTTCATCAGGTGCGTGATTTTGTCCGCCTCAGTCATGTTCGGATTGACTATGTTACACAGAGTCAAAACATTCTGTATGTACGATTGTGTCGGCTCACCATGTCGTTAGGCCCGGTTCTTCAGTTGTTCTTCCGCCGAGCGGATTTGTCGCTGGTGGTCTCCAAACGTCTTCTTAAGTTCCTCCTGGAACGTCTCCCAGTCATTCAACTTGTCTTCGTTGTTTTCGAACCATTGCTGGGCTGTTCCGTCCAGGTAGAAATAAACGTTGGCCAAGCACATCGTATGATTCCACCTGTTGTACTTGGCGACTCGTTCGAACCCTTTTAGCCATTTGTTGCGGTCCTGTCCAGCATCTCCAGAGAACACTGACGGGTGTCTGATGTGCAGCTGGCTTATTGCTGGTTTCGTCTCCATCGTTCTTCTGATAATACGGACTTTTGGAAGGATGTACTCGGTGTATCCCTTGTATTCCGGTTCCAGTCCGTGTAACTTTTACGTTGCCTAATCGGAGCCACGGTGATGCAGCTGTTGCACAGTGTACCCGGCGCCTCCACCAAACAATGTCGCGTTGAAATGGAAACAGGCTTGACTTCGAAGGCAACTAAACACAGCACTTATACTGTAAGCACTTAACATACACGCAGCACTGACTGCCTCTCAGGCAGAGTGCTCTGCTATTTATACACAGACAGAATTTACCAGAAATTAGAAGAACAGTTAACATAAGAAATAAGTAGAATTTACAAGTGAACATAAGAAAGATGTAGAACCTTCAATTACAAAGAAATAAATTTTTGCCGGTGGGCGGGATTGAACCGGCGACCTTCTGCTCCGCAGTCCGTGACGCTACCCCCTACGCCACGCCGGCAGTTGGTGCTCGGGGTCTCTCGCGGCAATATTAAAAACAACCTTCCACATTCACATGAACACACAAGTTCAATCACATGGGTGGAAACACATATAAACATGGGGCTTTGATCATTAATAAACAGAATAAAAATAATTAACATACTAATAGACAATATTAATAGTGCAGGAACACTTTAGGTTAATGAATAACTCAAAAATGGAACACGACCACACATTCAGTGGACGTGTATCACATTCAAATGTGATTAGTAGAAACTATCACTGTACAGATATACAGGAAAAAACGCAGCGCTCAGCTACATCTGTTATCCATAAAACTCACGCACATCGTTTGGCTTATTCCAGTAGACACAGAGTACGCGAAGGAACTGGCCCCCCTTCTCTCAGTGGTGTATCGTAGGTCTGTAGAAGAGCATAGCGTTCCGAAAGATTGGAAAATGGCACAGGTCATCCCCGTTTTCAAGAAGGGTCCTCGAACAGATGTCCAGAACTATAGGCCTATATCTCTAACGTCCGTCAGTTGTAGAATTTTGGAACATGTATTATGTTCGAATATAATGATATTTCTCGAGACTAGGAATCTGCTCCGTAGGAATCAGCATGGGTTTCGAAAAAGGCGTTCGTGTGAAACCCAGGTCGCGCTATTCGTCCATGAGACTCAGAGGGCCATAGACACGGGTTCTCAGGTAGATGCTGTGTTTCTTAACTTCCGCAAGGTGTTTGATGTAGTTCCCCACAAACGTTTAAGGAACAAAGTAAGCGCGTATGGTCTATCAGACCAATTGTGTGATTAGATTGAGGAATTCCTAGATAACAGAAAGCAGCAGGTCATTCTCAATGGAGAGAAGTCTTCCGAAGTAGGAGTTATGTCAGGTGTCCGTTGCGGTTCACGACATATATAAATGACCTTGCGGATAACATCGGAAGTTCACTGAGGCTTTTTGCGGATGATGCTGTAGTATATAAATAGGTTGTAACAATGGACAACTGTATTGAGATGCAGGAGGAGCTGCATCGAATTGACGCATGGTGCAGGGAATGGCAATTAAATCTCAATGTAGACAAGTGTAATGTGCTGCAAATACACAGAAAGAAAGATCCTTTATAATTTAGCTACACTATAACAGGTCAGAAACTAGAAGCAGTTAATTCCATAAATTATCTGGGAGTAGTCATGAGGAGGGATTTAAAATGGAACGACCGGATACAATCAGTCGTCGGTAAAGCAGATGCCACACTTAGATTCAGTGGGAGAATTCTAAGGAAATGCAGTCCGAAAACAGAGGAAGTAGGTTAAAGTACACTTGTTCGCCCACCGCTTGAATACTGCTCACTGGTGTGGGATCCGTACCAGGTGGGATTGATAGAGGAAGTGGAGAAGATCCAACGGAGAGCAGCGCGCTTCGTTACAAGATCATTTGGTAATCGTGAAAGCGTTACGGAGATGATCGCTAAACTCCAGTGGAAGACTCTGCAGGAGAGACGTTCTGTCGCTCGGTACGGGCTTTTGTCGACGTTTCGAGAACATACCTTTATCCAGGAGTCTAGCTGTATATTGCTCCCTCCTATGTATATCTCGCGAAGAGATCAAGAGGATAAAATCAGAGAGATTAGAGCCCAGACAGAGGCATACCGACAATCCTTTTTTCCGCGAACAATACGTGACTGGAATAGGAGGGAAAATCGATAGTGGTACTCAAGGTACCCTCCACCACACACCGTCGGGTGACTTGCGGAGTATGGTTGTAGATGTAGATGTAGATATATTCTGATAAATTTCAAGTTAACTACAGTTGTCTCCACATATGATCCATCACGTTTATTTATTTCAACTGAAGCCACTGTTGGCATTCACTGGAGTGTAAGAAAGGTGGTTCTGTGGATGAGCGTTGATAGTGATGAGAATTTTATAATAAATATGATGAGTCTCTGTTGTGGAATGTTTTCCTCGAGCCGGCCGCGGTGGCCAAGGGGACTGAGGCGCTCCAGTCACGGTCTGCACGGCTACTACGGTCGGGGGTTCGAATCCCCCTCGGGCATGGATATTTGTGCCGTCCTTAGAGTTAGCTAGTTCATCAGTAGTTTCTAAGTTTAGGGTCTGATGACCACGTAGTTAAGTTCAAATGTTCAAATGTTTGTAAAGTCTAGGGGACTTAACTACGGGGCTATCAGTCCCTAAACTTACAAACTACTTATGAACTACTTACGAGCTAGGACGGCACAAATATCCATGCCCGAGGGGGGATTCGAACCCCCGACCGTAGTGGCCGTGCGGACCGTGACTGAAGCGCCTTAGTCCCCTCGGCCACCGCGGCCGGCACGTAGTTAAGTCCCATAAGCTCTACAAATATTTGTATATTTGATTTGGTTTCCTCGAGTGTAAACAAAACGTTATAAAGGGTCTTATAATCTCATTTCTATTCTTCATCATCTAGTATTTTTACACCAGATAGGCTTAAAATCTGCATCTTATTCATCTCGATCATTTGTCTTTTCAGTGTAGCTGCCTTTCTTTCTGAGTTTAGTTCCCCGTGCAGTGTCGGCTTCATCTTTCCAGAAACGATACCTTATTGCAAGTACTTTGCAACATTGCTGAAAAAATTAGTACACCTCGGAAGACGACGTAGATCCGAGGACGACAGATGCCAGCTGGGGGATAGTAACTGTACTGATAATGGTTTCAACGTCGTCCACCAACAAATAGCGTAGTGAAATAGCTGCCAGAGCACCATCTTTGCTTACCCTCTAACAGGGAACAAATGCAACTTTAAGGCTCAGTGTGGTAACAACGTGTGAAGCCATACAGTGCCAAGTGAACGATCCACCACTTGCCCTTACAAGTGGTGGAATGACCGCCTCTGTAGCAATTTTCTGTTATTACCAATACCTCGGTTGTAGTCTCCACTCCGTAGAACCGACAGAAAGACGTCGAACCATTTTAGGTCATTCTGCCGTTGACAATACTTCAGAACCTAGATATCTGAACAGATCCCCTGTTTTGATCTGTGTACATTGATTTACAGGTACTGCATTCATTGCTGGAGTACAGTATAGCTAGATTGTCCACAATTATAATTACAAATTTCTCACATTGTTTAAGTTCAAATTTTGCTTTTCTCGTGGTAAATATTTGTCACTGTGGTAATCTTTGGAACTTCTAGCTCACATCTTCAATATAGCATATTAGTAACTGCAGATGGAATTAACTGTCAATAGTTACTTAAATGTTTTATAAACCTTGTAACGTAATATTAAACATTATAATATGAACTTCAATTGGTTTGATTTATTAAGCAGCTTATGATGTACATCTGTGTAACATGACTTTTTGTTCTGTCAATATTACGTTAAAAACCTTTCGTTTGCTGAATACAGTTTCAGATTTACTAAGATAACAAATACATTTGACCTCCAATCATACATTATTTACATACTTTTACGTAATATATATTTTTATATACAGTAAAGCTTTTTTT
The DNA here is from genome assembly GCA_026315105.1 of Locusta migratoria. NCBI lineage: Eukaryota > Metazoa > Arthropoda > Insecta > Orthoptera > Acrididae > Locusta > Locusta migratoria. The sequence goes on along the minus strand of CM048745.1, from coordinate 699,364,765 downwards.
TGTGACATTTATGTTCGACACGCATCAATGAATGAAAATTCGCTATCAGATTATATCATCTTAGATTTAAGGCATAAGACATTCATACATGTACCTTATTCATAAATGTCTTATGCCTTATATCCAAGATATAATCTGGTACCGAATTTTCAATCATTCATCTGTGTAACAGTATATGAAAAGATATTGGAAAGTAGAATTCGAGCCAAAGTCAAGAGGGAAATGAGAGAAGATCAGTATGGATTCCGACCTGGAAGATCAACAGTGGACCTCATATTCGCAGTAAGGCATCTCCAAGAATAGCATTATGAATATGGGGAGGACCTGTTGGTGGTCTTTCTAGACATAGAAAAGGTGGAAAAAGATTTGTAAAGCACTTGAAAGAGGAGTGGAAAAAGAAACTGTAAGCAGAGTGAAGGAGATGTAGTGTGGAAGTTTGAGCTGGGTGAAAGTGATAGAGGGAAGAACAGAATAGTTCAAACAAATGTGTGGGCTGAAACAAAGCACTGATTGTCACCCTTTCTCTTCATTGTGGTCATGGATGACGTAATGACAAAGGTAGCAGGGAAAATTGGGGAAGAAAAGATTAACGCAATGGTGTTTGCAGACGATCTGATGGTCTGGGTCAACAAGGAGGAAGAAATCAAGGAGCAGCTGGATGCTCCGGAAGAAACAGTCGGAGAATACGGATTGAAGTTCAGCATCCGTAAATGTGAGTTCAAGTTAACCACCAGGAAAAAGCATAGACCAGTGAAGATAATAACACTTGCAGGTGAACAGCTGAACCAGGTAGAAAGCTTCAAGTACCTGGGAATTGTAATCGCGGAAAATGAGAGAAATAACAAGGAGATTACACGACGTGGCAGACAGGCCGAAATGTGTTTCTGACAAGTGTAATGAGTTTAGCGTGGAGTAAGGATGTTGCACAGAAAAGTAAAGAAGTGTTAACCGAAGTTATTATGTTCCGATATTAACGTATGCGTCGAAAACTTGGGTAACAAGGAAAGGAAAATGAGCAGAATACAAACAGAGGAAATGAATTTTTTGCGAAGTAGAATAGAGGTAACAAGAAAAGACAGGATGAGGAATGAAAAGATCAGGGAAATACTGAGAGATCCATTACAGGATAGGATAGACAGATCAAGACTACATTGGTATGGCCATTTAAAGAGAATGGAGGGGAAGAAGATCCCCAAGAGGATACATATAATACAGATGCAGAAGAAACTACCAAGAAGAAGACCAAGGGATAGATGGCTAAAATGACTGGAGGATTGTGTCAAGAAGAGAGAAGAGGACTGAGCGAGAGTGATAACAAAGATATGATGGGAAGACAGGACAAAGAGGCGGGGCATGTGTTCCAAACACATCCAGCCGGTGGCTGGAAACTATGCAAGTCGATGATGATGACATTCATACAAGACTTACACATTCTAACTACAAATTTATTTCCATTTGTGACTGTCTGTGTACCATTTACAAAATTCAGATATACAGCCGTAAACTCAGTGGTTCTCTGTGGGTCTGTACCTATCAGTCCAGTCTCAGTTTCCATATCAAACAGAGTATTCCATTTCCTTCATGTATTGTTCATTTGTTTGGTTTTCCCCTTCCTTTTGAAGTATATTATGTAAACAAATACTTAATTTTTGAATCTTATCTTTGACTAGACTGTATTTATATCAAACAACAAACGTTTAGTTTAACAGAAGGTACACCACTAATCTGTATAATTGTAATACTTTCACAGTGTTGCTACTTGAAAATAAGAGAAGCAAAAGTCAAAGCACTTAAAGCATCTTTTGTGAAATGAGACTCACACTTAAAACTTTTTCCGACTAATAGCAATGCAAGTGATAAATATAAATTGGGGTAAGTAAGAATATCTACACTCATTTTAGGAATCTTATAAAAAAGCTTAAATACTACTCATGATTCCTATTCTATGAAAAAGAATTAATATGACTACAATGTAAAATTAAAAACAAAATATTGAAACACCCTCTGTTGAATGTCATGTGGACCAGTAGGGCCAAATCATGCTTAATATAAAAGTTGATACACTTGCATGATTTCAACCATTAAGGTCACTTTATTTGTAAACACGACTTTTTACACATATGTCGTGTTTACATGGCATAGCCTGAATCGGATTTCGTAGCCCACTTAATATGGCGGCTGAAAAACAGCACGGCCACTACAGTCGGGGGTTCGAATCCCCCCTCGGGCATGGATATTTGTGCCGTCCTAGTTCGTAAGTAGTTCATAAGTAGTTTGTAAGTTTAGGGACTGATGACCCCGTACTTAAGTCCCATTAGCTTTACAAATATTTTTGAAAAACAGCTGATTCAGTTCCTGCTTTAGTCAGCACGATAGCTATTTTTCTTTATTTAAATACGCAGATTCATGCTCACTCTAATATGTATACTTTTATTTCACATTAGAAAAATCACTCTGTCGATATGTGCCGAAAATTCTTAACAAGAAAACACAATCTGACAAGCCAAGAGCGCTTCAAAAACGGTTGCGTTTACATGAGCACGAAAATCGATTGTAGAACTGGAAAACCGATTTAGAGAAGCGGATTTCCAGAATCGATTTTGAAGTGTTTACATGAACAATCAAAAGCGGAATTGGGTAATCGGTTTACAAAATCCGGTTTTGGGAGGCCATGTAAAAGGGGGGATAGTGATCACGAAGATGAGATATGTAAACAGTTTCGTTCAGGTTGGTACTCAGATAAGTTTAGTAGTACTCTTTATCATTAAATAGAACATGATTGATGTATGACATGTGAATTGTTTAGCTCACTTAGCTTAACAGTTTTAAGAATATGTTAGAACGTACTGCACACATAATATTTCGATGCTAAACAGGTACTATAATTCTATATTCTAAAAATTAATGAAGGCAAAGGAATATGTTACATTTTTGAACTATGCAGGTAACCTTAGCTGATAATCACGTTCTCGTACTTCTTTATTATCTGCTATTAAAGGTTTTTGAGGTTTAAATGCAATTTTTCTCCCTTTAATGTTGTTGATAACCTAGTAATTAAAATGCATAGTATTTTCGGAAGCTAATTTAGAACTCTCTAGATCAATAAAGTAACACAAATTTTAATGTGTAATTGGCCAATTCCACAGTCATGTCTAAGGTGTCAAAGTGTGGTCCCCTTGGAAATGTTGCCGTTAGTTTCCACTCGAAATGTCAGGCACATCTTCATAAATTGAATCATAAGTGTACAGTTCTAGAAATTTATTGATTTCACTGAATTTTGACATAAATATTTCTCTTAGAGAATCATAAAAAATGTTGTGTGTGTGTGTGGGAGGGGGTGTATGTGTGTGTGTGTGTGTGAGAGAGAGAGAGAGAGAGAGAGAGAGAGAGAGAGAGAGAGTTGTTCAGATACCTTAGAACATTATGCCAAATATTATGTATTTTTGATAAATAATACAGAAATGGAAGCACTGTAAGGTACAGTAGTATCTTTATACGTGTTTGGTTAAAAATGTAGGCCCGCGGTGGAGTGGCCGAGCGTTCGAAGGCGCCTAGCTGTGGAGCACGCCGCTGCTCGCCGTCGGAGTTTCCAGTCCCCCCTCGGACATGGGCGTTCAAATGTTTGTTTAGCTTATGGGACTTAACTACGGGGTCATCAGTCCCTAAACTTACAAACTACTTATGAACTAGTTAATCCTAAGGACGGCACAAATATCCATGCCCGAGGGGGGATTCGAACCCCCGACCGTAGTGGCCGTGCAGGCCGTGACTGTAGCGTCTCAGTCCCCTCGGCCACTGCGGCTGGCGGACATGGGTGTATTTACTGTCCTTAGCATAAGTTCGTTTAACTAGTTTGTGAGCCTAGGGACTGATAACCAGGGTAGTTAAATATCATTGCTTTACAAACATTTGAACAGTTATTTTCAAAATGCTGCCACTTGAACTTTTATTCCAACCGCTGTCTGTTTTTTGCATAAGTTGAATATAACTCTTCGCTCCCTATATTTTACCCCTGTTACCTTCAGAATTTGAAAGAGTTTATTCCAGTCGACAGAGTCAAACATTTTCTCCAAATCTACAAATGCTAAAAACGTAGGTCTGTCTTTCCTTAGCCTATCTTCTAAGATAAGTCGTAATATATTGCCTTCCGTGTTGCTATATTTCTCCTAAATCCAAACTGATCTACCCCAAGGTTGGATTCCACACGTTTTTCTATTCGTCCGTAAATAATTCGTGTTAGTATTTTGCAACCATGACTTATTAAACTGATAGTTCCGGAATTATCACATTTGTCTGCACTTGCTTTCTTTGGAATTGGAATTACTATATTCTTCTTGAAGTCGGAGGGTAATTCTACTGTCTCATTCATCTTGCCAACCAGGTGGAACAATTTCTTCGTGACTGGCTCTCCTAAGGATATCAGCAGTACAGACGGTGTGTGATTACCGCCCAATAGAAATACTGGTAATTAATAGCATTTGATAATTAAACAGTATGAAGTTCACTGCAAACATTGACCATGCCAATGCACAAATTTTACACAATTTTAATCTTATTAATTATGGTAGCAATGTATGTACGCAGTTGGGTGACAACATTTATAGTTAGGCCATAGGTAGAAATTCTGCACGTTGAGATTTGCTGTGTGCTTGTAGCTGACGGGAGGCCAGCGAGCAGGCCGACGTTGGTGGCTTGTTCCAGCTTATGATTTTCCAGGTTCGTTTCCGGTGAGGGGAGAGAGGGACAATGGCGAGTGCCAGGCACAGTGCAGTGCACAGCGTGAAATAAAATATTCTAATACTACTGGCATTTGAAGTAATACGATGCAGTCAGGAACCTTTAAGGCCCTCATTAAAAAATAGCCTGTTGACAAATAAACAATACATTAGCTGATATAGTCACATCTGGCGTAATATGTTTAATTGACAATGAAAAGTAATAAATTACCAATGAATACAAGACAGTTACACAACTAGCATCGCAATGTTTGTTTATAAAAGTAATATATTAACTATTTCTCATTTTATTTTCAATTAATCTTGTGTATTTTATCTTGAAATATTCGGTTAAATCACTTATCTGTGATATAAGAAATTGCACGATTGTAATAAATAGTGCAAAGGATGTTTATACCAATATAAAAACATAATAAGAAATTTGTTTAATGTGTAGTGTAATTATTTTGATTTTAAGTGAAGTTTTAGAAATGTATTGGCAGAGCGCTGTACGTTGTAAGTCGGTTAGAACAGCTCACATGGGGAAGTTGATGACGTAGGGAAAAAACCCGGCAGCTGGGCTTTTGGCGCGCGCGCAAGGGCAGGAAGTGGTGTAGCTGGCCGGGCGGCGTCGCTCTAGGACAGTCGGCATGTGGATATCCAGGTGGAGACGATAGATTTTGTGTGGCAATCGCCAGGTGTGGGTGCTCGTCGTAGACTGCACAAAGTTGAATCGAGTGCTACTGTGTGTTGTGAATATTTAGCCGGTAGAAAAAGGTGTGCATCGAATTGAATTAAAGTGACTGTGTTTTGTTAATGTAACACGTGTCGTCGCATAGGCATGAACATAAACGGTGTTTGAGACAGGCACATGGTGTGAAAACAATTTGCGACAAATATTCATTTACTCTGGGGGCTCACGAGCTATAACTCTATTTGATAAATGTGTCGACGTACAGACGTATCAGCCACAGGGTTTTAATATGGTGTAATAAACAACATAAAGTGAACGTTCACGTGTTTTCAAAAATAGTAGTTAGTACACCCTTTTCTCTCGTGAACTAACTTTATTATGAAATTTTGTTAATAATATGCAGGGAAGGAAAGCTGCGAACGTGTGATCTCATCCCCTAGAAAACGAGTCAAACAGTAGCAATCACAGGTCCAGTGTTTTTGCATATTTAGGAATTTGGTTCGCAGTTGGTGGTTGTGAGTTTAAAAAATTAAACTTTCCCTATTTTAAACTCTCACCCCGACCTTCACTCTCGCAACGGTATATCATCTACTCCAAGGGCTTTGTTTCGACTGATATCTTTCAGCGCTCTGTCAAATTCTTCTCGCAGTATCGTATCTCCTATCTCCTTTTTCTCCACATCGTCTTCCATTTCTAGAATACTACCTTGAAGTTTATCTCCTTTGTACAGGCCTTCTATATATTTCTTCCACAATGCTGCTTTCCCCTCTTTCCTTAGTACTGGTTGTCCGTCTGAGTTCTTGATATTTGAACAGCTGCTTTTCTTGTCTTCAAATATCTCTTTTATTTTCCTGTAGGCGGTATCTATCTTTGCCCTGATTATACATTCTTCTATGGTTCTGCATTTGTTTTCTAGGCACTCCTGCTTAGCCAGTCTGCACATCCTGTCAGTCTTATTTTTCAAACTTTGTAGTTCCTTTTACCTGCTTCACTTGATGCATTTTAATATTTACTCTTTTTCAAACTTTGTAGTTCCTTTTACCTGCTTCACTTGATGCATTTTAATATTTACTCCTCTCATCAATTAAGTTCAGTATGTCCTATGTTACCCAGGAATTTCTATTAGGCCTTGTCCTTCTGTCTATATGACACGCTGCTGGTTTCACTACTCCATCTCTCAGAGCTACCCATTCTTCTTCTACTGTATTAATTTCCCCCGTTTCACCCAGTCCTTCCGTAATGCTCCCTCTGAAACCCTCAACCACCTCTGGTTCCTTCAGTTTGTCCATGTTCCATCTTCTAACTTTTCTAACTTTCGGCAATCTCAAGTTTTTATCTACAGTTTATTACAGTAAGTTATGGTCAGAGTCTATATCTGCCCCCGGGTATGTCTTACAGTTTAAAACCTGGTTCCTAAACCTACTTCTTTCCCGATCAACAAAATTACACTTGATTGTGTTTCGAGAAGAATTTCTACTGGCATGAAAATCCGTTTTATCTGATGTGCGGAAAAATGTCATTGAAACTTCTAACTTGCTCCAATAACTAGAAAATCGAAAGATTTAGCTTAAAAAAACTGTTTATAATGCGTCATAGTACTATCTATTAGTGTCTAGGAAAAGAACGCAGATGATAAACTGATTACCGATTACAGGGATTAAACTCTCACTATAAGTAAAAGGTAATTATGCCGAGATTCTCTCCCTGGCCGGCCGCGGTGGCCGAGGTGAATGAGGCGCTCCAGTCACGGTCAGCACGGCCACTACGGTCGGGGATTCGAATCCCCCCTCGGGCATGGATATTTGTGCCGTCCTAGTTCGTAAGTAGTTCATAAGTAGTTTGTAAGTTTAGGGACTGATGACCACGTAGTTAAGTCCCATAAGACTTACAACCATTTGAACATTTGAATTTCTCTCCCTGCTTCAGTCTCGCTCCCTGGTCTCACCCTCCCCCCCCCTCTCTCTCTTGTTTTTTTTTTTTTTTTTTTTTTTTTTTTTTGCCAGGCTTTCTGTGGGGTGGGGAGGGGGCACTGGGGCCTTGATTACGGGCCACAGAGGCCACAACAGCTGAGTCTTTGTTGCATGTCGCCACTAGCGTGTAGTTGACATTACCCCTGTTTACCTGCCTGCCGGCAATTCAACTGCTCTGGTGGCCCTTGACAGCTCGGACAGTTCGGTAAGCTGCATTTCTGTATGGGACTTAACATTTGTGGTGCTCGGAATATACAGCCACTGTTCTGTTCTTTAGAGTGCTGATTTTCTATCTTTTCGATGTTCCGCTTTTTAATTATGGGACTTATTGTTTTACATGCAGACCCTGCCTTGTGAGTGGAATGTCTAATTGCCAACAGTGTCTCCCGGTTGGTTGCATGAACCCGGGGCGGCGGCAAAAAAAAAAAAAATGAGGCCCCCCATCCATTTGGAAACATGTATCACTATGAAAAAACTAACTTTTGAGATTTGGGTGCCCACCAGGTAAAGGCACGTGACAATCGAAAAAAAAAGCTTTCATTATTTGCAGGCCCCAGAACGAATAGGACACACAAAAAATGTAAAATACTTTCGAGTCATTTGGAGGCCCCCCCAAGACGAGAGGCCCGGGGCGGTCCTCCCCCTGCACCCCCCCCCCCCCTCTCTTAGTTCGCCACTGGACCTACTATTTTAATTTGTTGTCACATGTAACAGGTTTATGGATTCACTAAGTACGTATACTCCCTTTGTTCTAAACCATTTTAGTAAAGATGAAGGGTAGCCATTTTATTACATGACAGGCGTTTCTATTTTAATTGACTGTAATTTGTAGATATCCCTGATTATGAGACATAGGTCTCGAAACTGGATTAGTGCATACAAAAAACAAAAACAAAAAAATCAGAAAATGAAATTAAATTTAACAATTGTTGCGTATCCCAATGTTAAAGATCATGGACAGTGGTGTATGTATCGAAGGAAGAAATATATGTTAAATACCAGCTGCTGTTAACTACTCATGCTGATGATTAACATGTACGTAGCTATTTTCTTTGCAGTGTCATTTAAATCGAAAATGGGCCAGGAACAAAGCCAAAGAAAAAGATCTTGAAAATTATTCGGATGGAGCAGAAATATATATTCTTTGTGAATCTAATGTAATGAATTAATATCATTCCGACCTCTAAACTTAAAAATTAAAGTTAAAACTAGACTTTTAATTATTTCCTACAGTTCTTAACCATTATTTCAACAGTGTAACGTACATTGCTTACACCAGTCACAAACAATTTTCATAATTTTTTTGTTAAATAATATTGAGAATATTATTACCATGCTTTGTCGACCAGGGGTGCAGAAGAGCGCTAATGTAGGCACTGCTCGCCGCCACGCCTGCAACAACGTCGTTCCCTGCGGGCTTTTATGTTTCGTGTTGTTAGTATTGTTGGCGTCGAAGTCCTACTAGTGTTCGACGTAGAACAAAATTAGTAACTGGTGAGAAACAACTGAGATCCTTCAAAGGACAATGATACACCAGTCGATATATTTTGTGTTAATACTCACCTTACAAAAATACCTAAATATCAGTGCAAGTTCGCAGAATAAACGTAAAATAATTTACATATAAAAGTGAATGTTTGTTTGTATTTCATGCGCTGGCACACTGTACACCCGGTTGCTATGAAAGTTTGTACACTCGATCTTCAAAACAAGAGGAAATTCACCGTCTGCTTAAAATTTTGTAGGGTGTATCGCAAAGGGTACTTTACCAACTAATGTCGACAAAATTTACAGTTTTATTCCTATCTTGATGAAATTTTGAACAATTTACCTTCAGAGCAACAGTAACTTAAGCGTGTACCTAAGTTTTCATACTGTACATGGCGGAGGGCATCTATACCAATAATAAATCTATAAACGTAGGCCTGTCGCTGTTCCCTTAAATCTTCAAAACTACTGGACGAATCTTCAAGCGGTTTTCACAGGAAACATGGGAAAAGTTTCGGTCAACATATAGGCATAATTTTATCAAAATCAGGTCACGGGAACAAAAGATATCGTAAATTTATGTATTTTTGTAACCGCCATGTCTGTTTGTTCAACTATTAAAAACCTTTTATCTCGAAAACTACTTCACCAATTTGCATGGGGTTTTCACAGGTAACTTGAGCGTAACTCGGGGTAACATATAGACTTCGTTTCATAAAAATCGGATCATGGAAAAAAGAATATCGTAATTTGAAATTTTTATCTACAACTGTCATGTCTGACTGTCTCTTTGAACACGTTTATCTCCAAAACTAATTAACGAATTTTCATGGGGTTTTCGCACGTAACTTGAGCATATCGCGCTGTTTCATAAGGCTTCAATAATTAAAATCGGGGCAGAGAAAATGAAGATATCATAATTTAACCATTTGTTTAAAAGCCGTCCTGTATGTCTATTTGTTTGAGGTAATCTTCAAAAGTACTACACGAACTTTCATGGGTTTCAACAGGTAAATTGGGAATAATTTGGAGAGTAACATAGACTACATTTCATCAAAATCAGATCAGAGGAAGGAAACATATGGTAATTTGAAGTTTTCTGTGTATACTATGCTTATAAGTATGTTGTAGTTCAGCAAATCTCCAAGAATACTATACGAACATTCGTGGGGTTTCATAGGTCAACTGAGGATACCTTGGGGCAACATATAAGCTTCGTTTCATCAAAATCAGATCAGGGAAAGAAGAGATATCGTAATTTGTAGTTTCTGGTGTATGATGTGCTTGAATTTCAGCGTAGTATAGCAAATATCCGATAGAGGAGCTGCTACATAGCATACCAAATAATTAATTAGAATCCTTCTTGAAAAATTAGTCACGTACGAGGGGAATAATTCTTTACGTTGATAATGAAATAAATTATTGTTGTTTAGATCAATAAATTAATGATCCCCCTTCAGCTAAAATTTCGTTGCCAACGTAAACATACTAAACCGCTACCACTGCAAGTAAAATTTAACCCAGGTACGACAAAAAAAAATAATTGTTTACTAGCTGCATCCCGCATGCCTTGCAATGGCATGGAAAGAAAAATACTGCTTCTTTCCGCGGGTATCATTTGAATTTAAAACATAAGACGTTCCTTCACGTCTATCGATGTTTTAATTTACTAAGAATTCTTTGCAATGAAAATCGAATTTATGTAGTTCCCTTTCTGATTTCGGTATACCCTCATTACATTTTGAGTGCGTCCTCTTGAGGAATACTCGAAAACGCCATAGTACACGAAAGGACAAAGTGAGGCGACTTAATTACACAGTACACCAAATAACTAATTATGGCGTTCCTGCGTTTTTTTCATTCCCATAACTATGGTGTAATACACTACAAGAAGTGGTACATTTTTACTTACGGCGGCGGCCTTGTGTGCTGATGTTGGCAACGGCCGTTGAATGCTTTTTCAAAAATCACTCACGTAGAATGAGGTGAATAATTATTTAAGTTCACGATGAAATAAATAATTTATGCTGTTCTGGTCAGTAAATTATAACATCTAAATATATGTGTCACAGAAGCAACAAGAAAGTTGAGGAAGCCATTTACACACAGTCATCCGTCTTAACCGAACACAAAAAGGTCCAAGATAAAGTCAGCGATTAGCAAATTTATTGTTGAGTGTACAAAGTCTGTTTGCGCATCTGAATACTCAATCCAGAGATATTTCTGCTCTGTGCCTGCCACCAGAGATAATATACACACATGAGCCACAATCTCAACAGAAACATCTCTGCTTTCATAATTGTTCGGTACAATATTGTGATTAAATTTTGTAATTACTTACTTTTGGTATGGACTACATTAAGATAAAGACATCTTCTTTTGCAGAGACAACTGTATAATCAGGCTTCTGAATATATAGTTCTCTTACACAAGGTCGATTTCAACTTCGTGTCTTAATATTCAAATGTTCAAATGTTTGTTAAGCTTAAGCGACTTAACTGTGAGGTCATCAGTCCCTAAACTTACAAACTACTTATGAACAACCTTATACTAAAGACGACACAAACATCCATGACCGAGGGGGGGATTCGAACCCCCGACCGAAGCGGCCGTGCAGACTGCGACTGGCGCGCCAAAGACCGCTCGGCCACCGCGGCCGGCCGTGCTTTAATACGTGGGGACATTTATTAGCTGAAAGAGTGGCCGATGCTGCTGACACAGTGAATTCCCCGGAAATCCTATATTTAATGGAAAGTTGTATACAGACGATTAGCTGACGCCATTCCTTCAACGATCACCCAGACTTACTTTATCGGACATTGACACCACCATGAGGTCGTATTTAAACAGACATGAACTGCTCTGTTGATTTAATTACCAGACTTTCAGCATTCTTTGAGTTTTCGATAATAGGGACCACTGCATACAGAATAAGTACATTGTCACCAGTGCAACACCGCAGTAAACTAATAATTCACCATGCACTTACTGTGAGAGATAAACAGTTTAGTACTACACCATAGAACCAATACATGGCGCTGTTATTATACATCTCAACGATAGAAGTGTTTTCAGAAGTTTACTCCAAACAGACAATTACACACCGCAGTTTTAACTTTGTGAACACAAGCTAATATTACCGAGCGAGGTGACGCAGTGGACCCGCATTCGGAGAATGGTGGTTCAAATCCACCTCCGGCCATCCAGATTAGGTTTTCCGTGATTTCTCTAAATCACTCCAGGCAAATGCCGGGATGGTTCCTTTCAAAGGACACAGCCGATTCCCTTCCCCATCCTTATCCAAAACTCCGAGCGTTAGCTCCGTCTCTAATGACTAAGCTGTCGACGGGACGTTAAGCCATAAGCTTCCTTCCTTCCTTCCAACCTAACATTGAATTAACATCGTTCCGGAGTTTGTACTTAAATTAATTTCACTTTGGTATGAAAAACCTTATGAACATTCATCGTTTACGACAATGATTTCTACTTACATTTGACATCTTGGCTAGGAGAATCTGGTTTTGCTGACCTAGGTTCGTAACCCTAATAAACAATTATATACACAGGTCCCTCTAACAACCATTGCGAAGCACGGGCATATAAGCTAGTCTTGCAATAAAGTTAGACGTCACTTCACCGATCATCAAACAGGTTAACAGACTTTTCACTTATGGAGGAGACACTGCACTGAGGTAGTGGAGGAGGAGATCGAGACGAGGAGCTGATTGCAGAGAAAGGGGAGGTGGGCAGAGAAAGGAAGGAAGAGGACAGAGAGATAATAGGGAGGAAGAGATGGAGCAACTTAAGTCTGCGATAAATAAGTAGCCGGGCGACACCGGGTTTTCAGCCAGTTACCGATATCGTTGAAACCATACCTAGTTTTTTTTTAATGCTATTCTGGAAATTTCGTACTTCTTCAGGTTTTTCTGCACTTGTGCACTGTATTACTTTGCACATTACAGCATCACGCAGTGATAGGCAGTCGATTTGATGACATGAAAAAAAAAAAAATCAAACATAAAATATAAGTCACTGACGAAATAGCCCAAAAATTACATAAAAATCCTTATGTAAAGAGCTGGACATAAAAAGCACCTGTTAGAATATAAATAATAATTTATTTACTTTTCTTCGCGGAAGAATCTTCATAATTTTTCAAATATGTGATTTGCAGGAATCAGTCGTTATTTCTAAAACCGCTTTACTGTACAGATCAAGAGTTCGGCAAGCGACTTGCTAAGCTAAGTACATGCATTCCTTTTACTGGCACAATCACTATTCAGAATACTAGAGTATCGCAACTAAATTAAACTGTGACAAGTTCTGAATGGCTATTAGGGCACATCTTGGCATACTAAGGTAAAGCCGGCCGCGGTGGCCGAGGGGACTGAGGCGCTTCAGTCTTGGTCTGCACGGCCACTACGGTCGGGGTTCGAATCCCCCCTCGGGCATGGATATTTGTGCCGTCCTAGTTCGTAAGTAGTTCATAAGTAGTTTGTAAGTTTAGGGACTGATGACCCCGTAGTTAAGCCCCATAACTATACAAACATCTGAACTAAGGTAAAAAATGTATGCATTGAGAATGGCAAGTTACTTGCCGAAATCTGGATCTGCACAATAAAGCAGTTTTAGAAATAACGACTGATTGTTGCAAATCGCGTTTTTGAAAAATCAAACTCGGTCTAGGGCGCAAAAACTTTCATAATGAAAGGCAACCCGAAGAATCATTATAAAATTGTTAGCAATCATACGTAAATATTTTGTTTATTCACCAGATCTAAATTTCCATCACTGTGTGAGCATTATCAATACTTAAAACATTTCTACCTCCATTTTGGAGTATAAATGTAATCTCCAACATGGAGGTCGAAAAGTTTTGTATTAAGCATTGATAATGGTCACACAGTGATCGAAATCTAGATCTGGCGAATAAACAAAATATTTACGACTGATTTCTAACAGTTTTCTACAAATCGAAACACATTCGTTGAGCACAAGAGCCAAAATCGAATAAAGTCCGTTAATCTTTATTGGTCAATTGTTCTTACTTTCCCCATTCAATATCACATTTGTGCCATACAAGACTGTACTTTAAAGTTACAGTTCCTCTTATACTGTGCACATTGATATATTGCATTGACATAAATACATCAATACGGAAAATACTTCATTAATGAATCTTCTGAATTTTTTGTGTACTCTACTACAAACTTACGTTGCCAGAAGTGACACATTTGTACCACACAGCATCTGAAGTCGGGGTAAAAAAGAAAACAAACCATTACAAAAATAAAGTAAATTTATGATACTTGCAATTAACTTAGATATTAACATCTACAATGCTGAAGTTATTATCAGCGAGACTTTTACAATAATTTCACAATTTTCATGAATTTATAATAAACAGCAGACAAAAGTGTAACGATACACTATTTTTTTTTAATTATCTTTGATCATCGATGCTTATCGCCTCAGGTTCCCTCTGACTCGCAATGCAACTAATTTAATTTCGGTCGTCATTTTTTTTTTACTTCCAAACAAGCGAGAAGATGGAACCGTGATAGTAGTTTTACTCAATCTCTGGTCTGTATCTAATCGGTGTAGACGTCTTTCATACCTGTATCCACTCATGTAAGTAAGAATAATGCAAGCTGTTTGCTGAAAATGTATTATTTAAAATTAAAAGCATTCCCTCTGCTTGGTTTTCATTTAAATCAAACTCCTCCACATCAAATATTTAATTTCTTAATGTTTTTCAGCTCCTCGTCATCCGTAATAGTTTAATGTTTAGACTCCATTACAATCGCTTCGCATTGTCTGCAAATTTCAATCAATCAATCATCCTTACACAATACTTTCCTTGATTTTAGAACCTGCAATCATTTCTTTTGTAATTTCACGAAGTCCGATCATTTTTTAATTATTCTATCATTACCAGTAACGTCATGTTCCACCGACGGTCACACAACAATGAAAAGCGAAGTGAACAGTCTGAACATTGACCTCCTACGGAAAGTATCTCTAACATTCACGTCTTAAATAAGTACAGGTTATCATTTCCAGCTTCTACAATACGAAGCGCAGGATCCAGATAGATGCTTTTCGTAAGTCTTATAACGTGCTGTTGCTTGTATGGTGCCCGACTTTAATATGCAACCTGCGGTTTATTTGCTTTAATGTTCATTTTGTGCTGTACTTTAACTAACTTATTTTATATTCAAAAATTCGGTGCCATCAATTCCTTGTCCAAAATATAATCGCGGAAACTACTTTAACAATTATGGCATCATATGAAGCAAGGGCAACCTTATAACAGGGAGAAAATGGAATAGCAGAATTACGAATGTTTCAAATATCGTCTCAGAAACAGCTAAGTAGGTAAAATATTAAGTCATTGCTTCCAAACAGGAAATAAATATTCAATAAATACATTTTAGTGATAGAAGGCGTTGATAAATATAATGTCTCCCATAATTATTTTGTCAAGTAGGCTCAACCAGAGATCTGTGGCTGTGCCTACTTGACAAAATGATTAAGTATACAACCGCGACCTCACGTCCATTATGGATATAATTAAGGCTAATGTCTCCCTGCTCCGTGCGCACATGTGAGCTCTTTCCGAAAAACAGATGACGAAGAAGTGTCTTGAGGCGAAGTGCGTGGGAGGGGGGGGGGAGAGGAGGAAGTCGAAGTCGATGAAGGACTACAACTTCGTGACTTGGTCTCCTCCTTCAACGTCGTCGTCTTTCGTTTCTTTTTCTCTGTAGCTCTGAAACAAGCAATAAAGTATATATGTTTCACGTTCCAATATCAGTGAGACAGTTCTGAATTTTGACTGCATCTCTGAAAACTTTCGTTGTGGTCTCACCTTCTCAGCAACAGTTCGCAGTTGCTCCGCCATTGCAGTTCCTGTTTCTGCCACAAGTTTTGACAGAAAGCCATTCCGATCTTTCAGCAGAATATGTGGATGGTCGTACTCCTGAAAAATAAAATGTTCACTCTTTTCCAAATATCCATGAAGAGTGGAATCCCTCGTGCCTTAGCAATTATTGTTAGTAAGGGAACTTAATAAAATTAATGCAGGCTTCAGCAACCTAAATGATTAACAGTTTCCTCTTACTGTTACATCGTGATCCACGTAAAGAAATTACATTTCCTCCTCACGACCATTCCTCACCGTTCGTACTTTATTGCAGAGCATAAAATACAAATTAGCAGTAGCGTGAAGTTAGTAAAATATGTAATGTTTTCCGTGAATTGAAACTGTTACTAACTAATTCTGGTTCCTATCGCTACTGAACTTCCTAATAAGCCTACATATGTACCTCAGCCTCGGACAGAATCTGCAAAGTAACCTGTGAATTCTGTGACCTCTCACACACGCCCTGTTTCTGCGGTTGACTCCATTCGCTGACTTCGCCGTTCCTCCACCCCCCCCCCTCTCCACTCTCCCTTCGCGCCACCATCTTTTCGTTCAGTTTTTCTGCAGAACCACCACTGATACTTCTGATACTTCGTTACTGATACCGCCATTGCCATTTCAATGTTCCTTTCTGATTGTATGCAGTGTAGCTAACAGAGTGCTAAACAAATTAATATTAGTGTTATTATTGATGTCAGATATCATTACTATAATTATGTATCACTGTTACTGTCTGAGTTGTTAATCATGATTATTCTCATAATAGTGTAGTACATATAAGCATAACTGCGAAACGTATGAATAGTTATGAGACGTTTATTAAAGCATATTTTGCAATAGATTTGGATATCTATGCTACTGAACCCAGTGTAAAAGAGTACCTGAAGGCCATGACATGGACTGGCTCTATAAACCAACAAATGAAAGGTTTACCCTATTTCAGGTTACTCACTTAAACTACTTGTTGAACAATAAACGACAGTCTCCTCCGTCACTGTCGTTCTATCAGAGAAACTTGAAGCACTGCATTAGAAACTGTACTCCTGGGTAGGGAACCATCTACGTTACTGGAAAAAAATCATCTCATTTTATCATATAATGAAGAATTTCACGACCGGATGTCATAATTGCTAATGATTCTTTTGGGTTGTATGACTGTCGTTCGTTAAACATTTATGCTCCTGGTGTTTCATCCAGAGCAGCGCTGGACATCTTCAGAGGTGCTCCTGTAAGCGATTAGTCTTGCAGACTGACGGGCATCGGGGAGAAGCATAAATACCACGCGATTCCTAATAACACCCGACGTACGGCGTATTCACAAAACTTACGGTATTCAGCCAGGTATAAAACTCGACTTCGGCTGATATTTTGGCAGAAGCACACCCTACCATTCTCAAGGCAATACTGCAACGACGTTTAACACCTCGGTTCCCAACACACACCGAGCAAGCAGGCACACAGTGCCATCACACGACGAAAGATGAAAACCAACAGCAATATCGATTTACAAACATCAGTTTTCAGCGGATGAGGTGCCATTAATTTTGTCCCTCTGCTTTGGACAAGTGAGAGAGCAGGATACACAGAATGTAATCGAAATTAGTTTTATTTCAATCGTTTCCTTGAGAACACAATCCCAATAGTGGGATTGCACCTGGAAGTTCTGCAAAAATTTCCGCTTTGTTGTATTCCATCGGGTGGCCTGTGTGCAAGCGGTCTTGGGCATCAGCAGACTTATTAGGTTGTTGAAAACGTGTGTGACGTTTATGCTCAATATATCGGTCCTTCGATAGTCGTAATTGTTTGACCAGTATGTGACATGCCTCAGCCGCATGGCATATGGTAGACGCCGGCCTTGCGCAAACCCAACTTATCCTTAACGGACCCTAACAGCGCCTTAATTTTAGAAGGTGGACGAAACACACACTTCATGTCATATTTACGTAAATTATGGCCAATTTTGTTAGAAATGTAGCCAACGTATGGCAGAAGCACCATTGCGTTGGGTGCCATCTCGGTGCTATCATAATTATCCCGTTGCACATTTGGTTGATAGCACAATCTGCCCGTCACTATAACTATTCTGGCTAAAATTGACCTCCAGGTGGGACAGCTCGGTAGACCGAGGGCGTTGCACATTGCTTCCTCGCTGCAGTATTGCCTCGAGAATGGCAGGATGTGATCCTGACGAAATATTGGCCAAAGTCGAGTTTCATACCTGGCTGCAGAAAAGTGAGGGTTTGGTTTTTTTTTTTTTTTTTTTTTTTTTTTTTTTTTTTTTTTTTTTTTTTTACAGCATGAATAGGCTTGGTTAGGTTTTCACGTGATCGGTAGAGATAACTTTGTCAAAGATAAAACTTATCTAATGCCACTAGTCAAAGATAAAAACACATCTACCTATTCTGAAGAGACACATTCCATACATCACAAAGCTTCATGGTTTCTCCCTTCCTCTCGACACTGCCTTACTTCGAGTCAGTTCCAGTGGGCTGGAAAAAATGTTTGTAAATGTACGGGAGTTAACTACTCTGATATCAATCCCTATACTTACAAACTACTTAAAGTAGCTTAAACTAACCTAAGGACGAACACACACACGCCTGCCCCTGGGAGGACTCGAACCTCTGGCTGCGAGCAACCGCAATCTAACAAGGCGCCTTGGAACCAGTGCGTCGATGAGATTTATGACGGTAGGCCAAAGGGTAACAGTCAAAAGCAGCGATGGAAGAATACAGTTTCTCTCCCTTTCATCAAATCAGGAAGATTTTACAAAAACATGATATCAATTCAGTTTTTAGGCCAACTAAGAAGATAAACACTCCGGTCCGTAAAGGATTAACGCCCTTCTCTAGCAACATGTGGGGTGTATAAGATTCTGTGTACTTGCGAAAAAGTATACATCAGAAATAGGAAGTGTCAAAATAAGACTGAAAGAAAAGTCTCTGTCGACAAGGGGAAACTGAAAAATCAGCCTTGGCTGTGTAGGCACTTCCGAAACTACAATTTTATCCAACAATGTCTTATTATCCATAGAGATATAGAGTAAAAAATTGAAATACAGAAGTCTGGGGACAATTTTAACTGAAAGGAAGACTGTCGCTCTTCATAAAAGATAGATGTGCTTTCATCTTTGACCAGAGGCAGTCGATAGTTAAGTTTTATCTTTGTCTAATGTTATCTCTGTCGATTACGTGAAAACCTGACCACGCCCATTTTACACTATTGTTACACCACAAAAATTTTGTTTAAAATATTGGATTGCTCACCGTAACTGGACAGAATCAGGTCAGCAGCTCTGTAGTAGAAATGTTCGCTTGTCTTTCGTGACGACGTCAGATGCTGCGTCGGCAAGTTGGAAAGCCTACCGTCAGCGAACTGCTGAGTGAGTGAGACAGCTGTCAGACAGAGAGGCAGCTAATAAACATTTCATAAATACACGTAACTTTTTCACAAGAGTGCATAAGACCGTGGATGCGTCAGCGTTAAAGGGACATGACTGAACACTACATTTTCAAATGGAACACATTCGAACCGTTTCAAACGCCATAGCTTCAGCAAAATTTATGTATATTTACTATTTACTCCGGCTTTTAGAAGTAGCAGTCACTTGGTCTTCGGAATCGACGATGCTCATGAGGTAGATGTCGATTCACTGACTTAATCAGTGGGCTCAGTCTTTGTCACAGGTAGCAGTACATACTGGTAGCTGCTAAAGGCAGCTAGGAGATGGAGTCAGGGCGATGCCATACTTTGCACTAACCATCATCCGGAAAAGATGGTGATCCGCTGTGCTGCCGGCCGCGGTGGCCGAGGGGACTGAGGCGCTTCAGTCACGGTCTGCACGGCCACTACGGTCGGGGGTTCGAATCCCCCCTCAGGCATGGATATTTGTGCTGTCCTTAGTTGTAGGTAGTTCATAAGTAGTTTGTAAGTTTAGGGACTGATGACCCCGTAGTTAAGTCCCTTAAGCTTAACAAACATTTGAACATTTCATCCGCTGTGCTGAGGACTTCACAACCCTATGGTGGCTGCTTGAGACCAGCGCAGTCTTCATTGGTTAGTTTCTGAGGGCCTGTCGTTGAGTTAGCACTCTGATGCTGATCCTGCCAGCCAGTATCCAGAGTCAGGTAGCAACACAACATTCGACTTCAGGGGGGGTCCACGCATGGATCCACTAGCAGCTGCATATACTGGAGAAGGGACCGAGTACTTCTCAACAACAGTTTCTGCTTCGACTCCCAGACGTCGCGGCGCGGGCACTTACCATCCGGACGGCTCACAGCAGTCGGAACACCGAGGTAGCAGTGTGGCGGCGAGCGGGCGCGCCTGAAGGCGATGCCACCTACTGCTCTAGCTCTTGTCGAGATAGCGCCTTCATCCGAATTATTGTATGCTACGGAATAAGAGTGTAAACTGTAATTATGTTTTATTAGAGTCCTCTGGCCCTACTCCAGGTTCCACGCCTCATCCTGACATAAAGCTGGGAACCCACCGCTCAGCCCCAGCACTATTTATGCCGCTCTTCTACGTCCGACTTGTCAGTCGGCAAGATTCAACACAGAAAGGAACACCTCTGAAGATGTCCAGCGCAGCTCTGGACGAAACGGCAGGAACAGAAATGTTTCATTTACCGTGACTGTACAACCCAGAAAAATCATTAGCAGTCTCATTTTATGTTCAAAATCTCATGATTAAAATACCGAGGAGGAATTATCTTGCTTGCTCTAATTCAAGTCCACTTTACATTGCTTCTCCTATTCAGTTTTACAGTGTCACATCTGTAGCTAAGAAAGCAACTCCACATCAGCGTGGCTCTGTTTACTGTTATCAATTGTGTTGAACGATAAATCATAGGAATTTCGGTTACTATTTCTTCATGATGTTAAAATTTGAAAAGTATCACTCTGTAAAACAGTAATAACCAAAAATATGATAATGAAAGGGGAGCAAAAAAAACTGATTAAAATCGTCGAAAAGTAAAATGCAAACTCTGTTAGACTGCACTTTGCTATTTATTTCGAGTGGACTTGTGATCAGAATTTTTGGTTTATGTTTTATTATTCGCAGTTTGTATTTTCAGCATAACCTTTAATTCTTCTACTATAACTGTTTGTGTTTTCAGCATAATCTTTAATTCTTCTACTATAGTTGGAACCAGGGACGACGGTGGTCTTGTTTAGGCTTGGTCTGCGCATCTACGTCACGCATTCTCCAACTGTCGTAGGCACTGCCAAAATTAAACTCCGCTACTGGATTGGCACGGATTCGATTCCCGGTCGGATGGCAGAGTTTCTCCGCTCGAAGACTGGGTGTTGTGTCGTCATCATCATCATTGACAAACAAGTCGCCGAAGAGGCGTCAGCTCTAAAGACTTGCACCAGGCAGGCTGAACATGATCCCAGTCGGAGTCTAACGGCCTAAATGCCACACAAAATCATTATCATCAACTGTAGTGTAGCTGGCTGTTTATTGGATTTTGTTCCATTTTTTGCAAGTTGACATAGCTGATTGTGCTGGCTTGTAACAAATTCTATGTATGGGAGCGGGAGCCATTATTTGCGTGCTATAAGGATTCTTCAGGCGCAAAGTACGTACTTAAACGTACATCAGTTAACGCTTGAAACCTGCAAAGACACTGTTGTTTAGACATGCGTAACCAGCCATCGAACGCTGGCCGAACTGTAATCAATTTGGTAATATGATGAAATACTGCATAATCTTGGAATATTAATGGTCTTTAAGGGCTATTAATAGAATAATATATCTTGGTGCTATATCCATT
The DNA here is from genome assembly GCA_026315105.1 of Locusta migratoria. NCBI lineage: Eukaryota > Metazoa > Arthropoda > Insecta > Orthoptera > Acrididae > Locusta > Locusta migratoria. The sequence continues at coordinate 699,343,194 of CM048745.1, read as the reverse complement.
TTTAAGATAACTTCAGCTAAAATGAAACAGTAGGATTCGGTGTACATGACAGTTATGGAACATTCTGGAGTAAAACATATTTTTTTCTTACCACTACGATACCAGCGTTCATCACGAGCACCTTGTCGGAGTCCATGACGGTGTTGAGTCTGTGGGCGATAGTTAGCACCGTACAGTTCTTGAATTTTCTGCGAATCGTGCACTGAATGAGGTCATCCGTTCTGTAACACATGTTTTCATATTGTCTACATTATATAAATGTCACTATGGAGATAATTTCTAAGACTTAAGGAGTACTGGGAGTGGCAAAACAACCTCACTAGTTTAGAGTTCAGTTGGTTCAAAATATACATACTATGATTAATTATAAGTATACAGCGAGAGTGATTCATTTTTTGTATAATGTGTCACTCAAGCTGTGTTCTACTATAAGTCTATTGTTGGATACGACTTCGTAAATAACGCATATCTCTAATGAGCATCTTTCGAAAAATAAGAACAATTTTTCGCGAGATATCTGATCCGTGTGAGGGGTAGCTCATTCTGCCGAAAGCATGTGGTAAGTCAAGGTCATATTGAGACTTGCTGCAACAATGTGTTGACAAATTATTGAGACGCTACCACTTGTGCACGTGATGAGATGTTAAACTCTAACTCATCCTTCCGTCAGTTCCACACGGCACAGTAGCGCGATCACTGTATGGTGTTTTTTGGGGGCTTTTGTCGACTTTAAAACAGTAACTTTTGCCTATTAACTTATCGTGGTAAGTGAAAACGTGTTTCATGACTTCAAAAAATTGCAGGAAAATTTCAAATATGTTTGAGATTCCCTCACAAGATTAGTGTAATCCGATCAAACAGTAACCATTTCGTACGCAGGAAATCGCAGTTCATGTTTCAAAAAATCGACTCACATCCGAATGGACGACTGAAGAGCTCTGGTGAGGTTCTTAGCAAATCTGTTTGGAGACTGCTGAAGTTATCAGCCGAGTGCACTTGTGTATCCTGAAGTTTGAATTCTGTGTGCCTTCCCTTCTAGTTTTTTAACCATGTCTCCACCTGTAAACATAACTTACTACTCTGTAGGTATCATTCATGTTGATAGAATGTATCTACTCTGTTCAACCTATTTATTTGAACTTTAAATTAAGGAGGATATTCTGGCTGCACCTTGGACTTTTCTCATTAGGATGGTAAGCGAAACACAAGATACAAAATTTAAATCACAATGGCGACAATGTAAAAAGATAAATATCAAAAGTTGTGGACATTTGGATAACCAGGATACACTACATAAAGAAAATCTGAAAATAACTCTGTTCAGTAAATTACGATGAAATCAGCACAAGTTTCAGATATGATGAAGCACTCACTCTGGGTCAACGTTGGCAGTAGCTTCATCGAGCACCAGTATTCTGTTATTCCTGAGTATTGCCCTGGCAAGGCAGATCAGCTGCCGTTGACCCACGCTGAAGTTAGTGCCACCTTCCGTAACCTGAAAGTCAAGTGTCTCGACACTGGATTTCAGCTCCACCTGCCAACATTAAGGGAAATGACACAAAAACTACTGCGATAATGCAAGTGAAAATGTTTGACATGCTCATTTGCCTTATTTGTTTCATATTCATGTTGTTCACCTGACCTTTGCAGAAAACTACTAAAAAAATTCGGCATCGAACTCTACAAATGGTGACTGGTCGTGTCAGATGGTGATAAATACAAAGAGGACTTTTTTTGTATTTTTCTAATATTTCTTACATTAAATAACAACGACGGGATAAAATGTATTAAGTAGACATCCATGAAATGAAAATAGTTTACATGCATCTAATACTAAAAACTAGCTAATGATAACTAACGGTTTAAGTAAATACCAATTCCAGTCATTCTTTGCTTAACACACATTTGGGGAAACAAGAATACTAACCATAAAATTTAACGAATATCGCTCTTATCTCAAGAATTATGCATTGTGTAGCTGACATAGTGAATAAGTATTTTAAATATTTCAGACGTTGAAATTATTATTTACTATCGCTTGAAGGATTCACGTAACTTGGATATACCTTAGGTGCAGTGTTACAAAGAACCCCATTGCAAATACGAAACAATTTTTTATTTTTTATTTTTTCTAAAGGAGTGATTCCTTCTCCTATACATTTTCCGTATTTTTTGTGTTGTGAAGATTCTTAATAACAGAAGTGGTTCCTGAAAAGATTTCTTTTCTTTTTTGACTTACGTTATAGAACAATGTAATATTATCCGTATCCCAATGTGAAAATTTTATTTCAGAAAAATACGTCCAAGAAAGAAAAAATCATTTAACAAAAGTATATTTGACAATTTATATTTCAGGTCTACATTATGGAGTGACCGTATTTCCTGTGAATTGACTAAATTGTTTGGCACACCATACCCAGATTTGCGAAATTTTATTGGAAATTAATGGGTAATCATTAAAACCGTAAATATATTAATTACGCCCTTTTATCATATTTGAAATTTCTCATTGCTTAGTGGGGTTTTTGTACAAGGAAAACTGAAAATGGCGAAGGTAAGGCCTCTGTTCAAGAAGAGAGACGGGACGAACTAAAAGAGACTTAGACGAATATTTCTGGGGTTTGGTTATTCTAAAAATTTGGATAAAAGACTTATTACATTCATAGTGTAGAATTATTGTGTATCAAGGACCGAATAATGACTCAAAGACAGAAGTCGACAGAAGTTGCCATTTTTCTTTTTGTGGCGGAATCTTTGGCTGCCAATATACCAGGAAGAGTATGTGCTAGTAAATTTATGTATGTCATTAAAGCGTATTAAATGGCAGGTCACAAATACAAATAACCGCTTTATGTTGATGTTATTGTTTTAGTGGGGGGAGGGGGCTTGAGGGGACTAAATTAAAAGGTTATCAGTCCCCAAGCACTTTAAACGTAAAGAGCAGAGAGTAAAAAATCACATACCATGAAAAGACCATATATGAGTGGCGTGTCCCTAGGTTGTATTCAGGACTCATTATTATCCTTGACATTTATCAAGTAACTCTAACGCATGTGATCCAAACTTATATAATGCCTTGTGAAAGAATGGACACCATCTCACACGAAGGCGGGAAGTGAAATTTAGATCAAGAGATTATTATGCTGTTATGTTTGGTAGATTTTGTTGATACGGTATTGAGCCTCGGTACAACGCATTTGTGTTCAATAATCCCCTCTCCGTCATGATTTGCTCAGAATTATTTGTAGCTAAAACTTACGTGTGCTTTTGCAATTCGCTTGGACCACGAAGGAACTAAACACAACAATATTTGGAGAAATCATTCAGTAAACTTTCGTGATGTTTCCTTCCTGCCAGCGCATTTTAACATTAAAGCAGACGTGTGCGACTCGTCTGCACGAATTCATTAAGTCATCCTTATTAAGCAGAACCGCGAATAGTGCAATTGGTTGTAAAAGACAAGAACACAACTCCAAGCAAAGTCGCAGTAGGTAAGTGCAAATATTTGTCCCTGATTGTCGCTGAACACATTGTCTGTCTTGAATCAACTGGGATAAATTTATTAACAGTTACATTGAAATCATAAACACTTTATTTACTTTTTGTTTGTTTTGTTCTCATACGCCTGCCTCTTAAATAACGGAGATTATTCTTATCTACTTCTCGTAAGTAAATTATTATGTTCAACAAATAAATATTTCTTTCGGAGACGACTTCTGCAAGGGGTCCTCCAAACGATGTACATCAGCATAATTGGCAAAAAAGTGCTGCTGACCTCCAAGTATAGCACTATCGCAATTTTGGAAGACGAAAGAGGAAGGAAAGGAATTATACTGTGGTTGCACTAGTGCATTGAAATATTTACTCGTCCTAGGCAGCAATCTTATCATAGTAATATAATGAGGAGAATGCAAATTTTTTATGCAAGACGACCAGTTTCGGCAATCAAAGGTGTCATATTCTAGTCCCGGAACAATAGGCATTTATCTCCTTTGAAGCGAAGATGACTTCCTTCAGTCGTCGAAACCAGTCGTCTTGCATTCAGTATAAAAACAAAATATTGCGATGTTGGCAATTTTAGCACTGACATAAGTCAATAACGACAAGTGAAAATAAGCGCCGGGCGCGAATCCGCATCTGGGTTTCCCGCTTCGGGCCAGCGGTCGCCCTGGCCACTTGGATATCCCAGAACGTCTCCAGTCCGCTTGCGTCCACAAGTCGCACCTCACGGAAATAGCGACCCTGTCGTCCATACCACCTTCAGCTCGCCATTCAGTTTCCTGCTCAAGGTCTAACAATATCGTCGAATCTGCGGCGAAGAAATAAGCCACTGACTGTCACCGCGTAGAAACACTTGTATTCATAGTGTGGTGCCTGTTGTTTCGCGAAACTCGAACTTCAGCCACCATTTCTACACCTCCTGTCATTCTATATCACAAATTTCTCCTCCAACTAATTTTTTATTTGAGTTGAATTGATAATTTTTACAGGGGCTTGCTGACACGTTGGCATTTTTTCACTTCTAATTTACGCAACGATTTCTCTACATAACATTACATAAGTGTGTTTTATCTTGTGAGTTATGATAAGTCACATTTGTCTTCAACTTTCAACTCATTAAGTGTTCAGATTATTGCTCTATTAATATCATTTCATTTTAATAATTCTAATTCTTGAAAATTACTGTTTAAGCAGTATTCTTTAAGTGAGTGACTTTACGGTAGTAATGTCCATAGGGTCGCGAAATTAGTACAATTAATAATATTGTATGCAAAGATAAAGGGCCGACAGTGGACCGCGGCAAGCGGTTAGGGCAGCTACTAGATACAATAGGCTAGGTGTCGGATTAAAGAGAGCAGCCGGCCGAAGTTTGTCCAAATCGGCGAAAATCGGGGACAGGCCCATGCTTTGTACTCAGAACTAATAAGGGCTGTTAGCCGAGCGTTTCGTAAGCTGGAGACGTTCTGATAGCTCCACACACCAGTAATACAGAATAAAATAAAATGATCTGTAAAATTGTTTACCTTTAACATCTACGATCTCGGAATAATTACACGCATCAAATGATTCTAAAAATAATACCAATATCTCAAAAATTATAAATTTTTAGGACTGTTACACCAAAATATACAAAAATCTAGCTGAAAATAACTAAATTTTGAGTGCGTCAACAAACTCTAGTTTAGGTGATAGCTTGTTGTCTCAAGCTACCATATTGACAGAGTTACACTTACAGACATTTATTTAAATATTGATTTCAACTGATATAAATTGATTATGTAAATATAAACAGATCATCATATTCTCCTCAGTAACACTGAAAATGCAAGCAGCATTTAATTTATTGTGTCGATTTATTGTAGAATTTGCCAGTAAATATTGTGTGGCATGAGCTGTAAAGCTCATCAAAGCTGGTTTGTCTGTTTATTTATTTCAGACCTTATATAAGACTAATTAAGTGTTTTTGTGTAGTTAAATAATGTTATATTAGTAAGGACGTGATTTCAGATGATCGGTCTCTACTTAAACAAATATCTCGATTTTTAAAGGGTTGCCGATCAGCCAATGAGAAAGCAACCAAGGGAGAGAACTGGTGGTGGAGAGGGGGGTTGAGAGGGAGGAGAGGAGCGTAGCGTGTGCGTAAACTCCTAGTCTTGGCAGCTCCTATATGATAGGAGTGATATGATCATTGCGAGTTAAGACTTGCGCAGTGAACGGTCGCTTCTCGGGACTCTAAATTTGGCGAGAACAGGTGAACGCCAGTGCAGCTGATATGAATTTATATATTTACACAAGAATTTACGACTATAGAAATGGTGTTAGGGAAACTTAAACTATTTGGAACTCTTGACAATTTCATGTTGAGTGTTCGCGAAATATACAGAGTTCCTGTATTTACTTCTTTGGGGGAAAGTTCTACCAATTTCTTATCAAACACAATGCAACTGTTTAACCATTTTATTATATTTATGATTAATAATTCATCTGACCACTTCCAATAAGGGACTAATTTAATTGAATAAACCTTATTCACGTAAATCTCTGACTTTTCATACATCATTTTTTTAATATAGTCCATAGCTTATGGGACTTAACTAGGGGGTCATCAGTCCCTAAACTTACGAACTACTTATGAACTAGCTAATCCTAAGGACGGCACAAATATCCATGCCCGAGGGGGGATTCGAACCCCCGACCGTAGTGGCCGTGCAGACCGTGACTGGAGCGCCTCAGTCCCCTTGGTCACCGCATACATCATTTGCAAATGATATAATAAAACCCTTTTTATTACTTAACGAATTATTTTATGTAATACTTCTTATTTGTTTCGGAACCTACAGCCTATGCATAGTGTTTTTAACTACAGAATCACAGGTAAAAGATAATATCTACAACTCAGGTAGTTGCTGGGGCATGAAAGCAGACATGTACGGTTCGACCCTAAGATAACATCGAGCCAAACTTCTTAATTTTAACCGTACATAGCCCAATATGCACCGTATCGTAACACTTGGTTTAATGTTAGCTGTGATAAATTGCGATAAATGAAACAGCGTAAATACGCAAGTACAACATTAAAAATACTCTGGTTCTGGATCCAGTTCGAATCTGTCACAGAAGTTTCTCACTCAACATAACATTCTGCTGTTTCGTTGTACATACGTACGAAGGGCACCGCAATCCAGGTTCCACCATCAACCTTGGGTTTCTTCTGAAAAATGAACTACAAACCTACCAGTCATAGATCAATAGGACTATTCATAGTAAATGAATCAAAACAACCTTAGGATCGATATTCGTTTCACATTTTGTTTGCAGCACTTGCTGTTCACTTACGAGATGATTAAGATATTATTAGTCACCTCTTCAAGAACCTCCCAGAGTTTGGCATCCTCGAACTCGGAGAACGGGTCCAGGTTGTAGCGGAGGCTCTCGGAGAAGAGCACGGGCTCCTGCGGGATGATGGAGATGCGCTTCCGCAGGTCGTGCAGGCCGAGGCGGCTGGTGTCGACGCCGTCAATGGCTATGGCGCCCTCTGTGGGGGCCAGGCGGAACAGCGCGGCAATCAGAGACGACTTCCCAGCACCAGTCCGCCCCACGATGCCGACCTGAAGCAGGTTTATAAACCGTCTCAGAAAACACACTTTTGGATGATATCCCTACTGAATGCTAACAGTATAACCACCTTCCTTTTTTCTTCAATAATAAAATTAAGATTCTTCAGTACAGGAGGATCTGATGCATTATATCTGAGATGTAGTTTCTCGAAGACGATTTTCCCTCTCTGTGGCCATTCAGCTGGTGGAGCTGCATCTGCAACAACAAATAATTTTGTTTTCACTATATATTATTAATAATCAGGCCTATATCTACATCTGCATAAATACTCCGATAATCACATTTCATTGCATCACAACAGAGGGTTCATTAATCGAACCGCTTTTATGATATTTCTCTACCGTTGTATTCTCTAACAGCGAGCGGGAAAAAGGAATACCTGAATTTTTCCGTTTTCGACCTCTTATTTTCTTATTTTATGATGATAATAACCCGCTCGGTTAGCCGTGTGGTCTAAAACGCACCGCTTTCCCAGACGGAGAGGCATACCGGCCCCCGTTCGAATCCGTCCGGCGGATTAACGAAGGGGGCCGGAGTGCCGGCCAGCCTGGGTATGGTTTTCAGGCGGTTTTCCACATCCCCCTCGGTGAATTCCTGGATGATACCACAGAGTATATATTTGTCTGTGCTGATACGCAGACATTTGGGGTACACGTTTTCTCCCAGGGGGCATGGGGTGGCGACAGGAAGGGCATCTGGCCACCCCCTAACTGTTAAGACACCAAATCCGCGTAACAAAGTCGACCCTGCATGTGCGGGAACATGGCTGAAGAGAAAGAACAGGAGAGAAAGATTTTATTATGACGATAATGTCTCCATATGTAGGTGGTCCTAACGGATTACGTTCGCATTCTGAAGAAAATAACGCCTTTCATTTAATAATTTCCAACTAAATCGAGCATCATTTCCGTGACCTTCTCCCCTCTGTATCGGGATAGTAAAAAACGAGCTGTCCTTCACTGAATCTTCTCTATATCCCCCTCAGTCCCACTTGGTAGGGATGCCACAATGCGTAGAAATACTTCAAAATAGAACGCACAATAGTAGTGTAGGCAGTTTCTTTAGTAGAACCATTGCACCATCTAAGTGTTCTGCCAATGAAATGTAGACTTCAAATGTTTGTAAATTTATCGGACCAAACTGCGTGGTCATTAGTCCGCAGTCTACAAATAACTTAAACTAAGTTAAACTAACCTACAGGACAACACACACACACACACCCATTCCCCAGGGAGGACTCGAACCTCCGACGGCGAGATGTAGACTTCCCTACGATATTTTCTGTGTGTTCCTTCCAATTCAGGTTGTTCGTAGTTGTAAGTCCTAGGTATTTAATTGAATACGCGACCTTTATATTTGATTTAAAGGTTAAATAAGGTTTAACGGATACCTTTTAGTACTCATACGGATGACTTCACACTTATCATCATCAAGGGTTAATTGCCAAGTTTTTAACAATGAAGATATCTTACCTAAATCGTTTTGGAGGCGCTGTTGCCATTCTGGTGACTTTACTAACTGATAAATGACAGCATCATTCACGAACAATCAAAGACAGCTGCTCAGATTGTCTCATAACCCTCTCATGCGTAGCGTCCTCAAATCAGGACACTTAAATTTCGGCTTCTTTCTATCATATTTGACATTGAGTTGACTGTAAAACCACAGGTCCTCATGTGAGGACTAATAATAGTTGCAAGAATGTTAGTGGTTGGCGAACGGGAACCTTTGTTTCATCACTACTTCCTTAGTATAGTCACGAAGCTGTATTGTGAAAGTCTCATATTGTTCTGTGGCAAAAATAATGCCGTCCTTGGAAAGTTGTGTGTTATAATAACTTTGTTAATACTTATTACAGATCAACTTGACACTGTTGGCAGATATCTGAATTATATAAATGATTTTCGTAAAAATTACTTGTGTCCTCATTTTAGGACTTTATGCGATAAGATGATTTTACTGTCTTTAGTTCATACAGAATATTGACTTTCTTCCCCTCAGAAAATTACGTAGTTACTTTCAAAAAAAAAGTGAGTAAATTATTCGTTTAGGATGACAGACAGGCCGCATTCACCAGCCAAGATATTTGAAGACGGTAAAATTCTTTCAAACAAAAGAATGAAGTAAGAACTTTTGGTGGGTTATAAGTGATGCAAAAAATCACAAAGTTTGGAAGCTGACTCGGAGATGACGTGGGTTGGAGTGATGACTCTGACAACAAGCCATTATTTGAAGTGGACCTCATCACTGATACTTGTATCTTCAGAAATAAGTGGCAATGAGAATGAAAACATTCCCGTCAATGAAACTGGTAGTACAAATGACACTGAGAATGAAACTGAAATTCTAAGAGATCCTTCTGAGTTAGGAAAAGGAATGTTACTTGGTTCAATGAATTATATAGCTCAATTATTGCGCCGCCATTTACTGAAAGAGCAAAAGTGTGCATTACTAGAGAAAGTCCTCTTAATTCCTTTAAGGAACTATTTCCCAGTACCTCATAGCTGAAACAGTACATAAGACCAACTTACATGCACATCAGAAAGGAAAAGAATATTTCTTTGCTTCTGTTTCTGAACTGAAGATGTATTTTGGAATAAGACTCGTAATATCCGAGAATAAGACACTATTGGTCTCAGGCAACTGGTTTACGCATGCAGCTGATATGAAGAACTGTGCCGTTTCCTACATTTCAAAGATGTTTCTACGATGCCTCACGACAGTACTGATAAAGCTATCAGATTACGCCCAATTTTGGAAGACCTGCACGATAACTATCAAGCGGCTCTTGAACCCGAAGAATTTGTCAGTATTGACGAGATGGTGATTCCTTTCAAAGGAAGATCATTATTTAAGCATTACTTGCCGAAAGAAATGAGTCTATAAAAAGTGGGTGCGGGCAGGGTTGTGTCTGGTTATATGAACTGCTTCGAATTGATTCAAGGCGCTGGAGAATGATGCAATGATATCTCTGGATGTGGGGCAACAGGAATTGTGGTGCTCCGTCTGTGACACAACATCCGTGCAATGAACCACTTCACTTTAGCACTAAGGATATGTTCCCGAGGCCCTCTAACCTGAAAAACCTCCAGATCACGCCACACAGCCCCCGTTATCCGTGTACCCGCTTCCTGTGTGAAGTGGACGCCTGAGCTATTCAGCGGAGCCCGGAACCCCATCACCCGCTGCCACAAATCGAGGAATCTGCAGCCTACACTTTCACAGAACCATCTGAGCCCCTGATTCAGACCCTCCAATCGGCTCCGTACCAGAGGTCACAGTCGTTGCTGTTATCTCGATGGTGAGCTCTACCTTCATCTTGCAAGCAAGATACCCGCTCAAAACCGGAAAAAATCTCTTACGATCCAAAGCGACACAAATCGTTGGTACCAACGTGAGCCACCTCCTGCAGCTGGCTACACCTGTACTCTTCATGGCATCCGGAAGGGTCCGTTCGATATCTGTAATGACTCCAGCCAGTACGCACACGTAGTGCCCATTCGCCTTCTTCCCTTTCCTAGCAGTCATATCCTTACTTAAGGATATGCCCTCAAGGAGCTCCCAATTACCAGCAATCGCACCCTTTGCGATTTCCCGGATCTTGTAGCTGAGGTGTAACATGATTTAGATAATTGTGACATGGGAATAATTTTGATGTTCTTTCTAATAATAGAAATTCTGGGAGAGGATACTCCTGTCTAGTCTTGGAGAAAATGTGTCTGTTCAGGAAACCTGTAAGACAACCAATGAATTCTGAAGAATGAAGAAAATATTTTGTCGAGCAAGAGCTGACACATAAGAAAGACATTTCATGGCGTTCTTTTAACAGTAATTTTCACGTGTCAGTTGTCAATTTTCACTACATAAATTGATAACTATTTTACTAATGATTTACTACTTGCAATGGTAGAAAATACAAACTTGTATGCAGTACAGAATCATGGAGGTAATTATACACCGACAAATATAGACGAAATTAAATGGTACGATTGGATTCTTCTTCCAATCACAAATTTGAGTTACCCACGGATACAACTGCTTTAGGAAACAAACGTTTGTTTCAGAATCTAAGGCATTGAACAGATTTACAAATTTGAGAGAAAAATCTGCATTTTGAAGACAAGAGAGGTAGACCTTCAGATAAATGAATCCCCATATATTTGCCAGCAAAGCCTAGAAACGAAGTCAAATCCGTTGAGGACAACCAATACGATTCAGTGGACCATTTTCCATAGATTGAGCAATAGTAATGTGCTTCAAGATGCAAAACTCCCGGGTGCAAACTGCACATACATTGTGCCAAATGCAAACTCCATCTTTGTACAGCAACAGGGGTGAACTGTTTTGTACAGTTCAATCAAAAGTAATTTTTTCATGTGGCTATGCATAAACTGTAATTTTTCACTTTTTGTAACAAATTTTCGTAAATATTTTAAAATTATATTATTACATACTTTTAAATAATGTCTTAAGAGTAATATAACAGATGGAAACAATACAACAAAAAATTCTGAAAGTTACGAAAAATTATACATTTCAGTCACTAGGTCCCCTGAAGTGGACAGTCCAAACATGGATTCAGATACTAATATTACAACATTAGCTCTTTGAAAAATTATAAAAAGTAAACTCTTCTAGGATAGCAAAATTTTATCTTCAGAAATGATACAGAGTGACTGAAACAGTTCTTTTAAATTCAGAGGACATTTTTGAAAGCCGGTAATGCTACGAACACAACAATTTTCGAAATATGGTCCGATTTTTGGGAACTCCAGCCAATAAAATAGAACAATTTACTACTGTGTAAGTTATTTGGCTGCTGTAACACCGTCAGCGGCCAAGAGAAGGTGTCTCGTGGCTGGCCGCGCCGAGCCTTCATAGCGCTGTGGCGTAGGAAAGAGACAGCGTGGCGAATGGAGATTTGTATGTGGCGGGAGACGTGCAGGGAAGAGTCCTCTGCAGTGGGGATGGTCACTGTGTCCTCGATGGCGGAGTGGTCAACGCGTCTGCCCAGTAAGCAGGAGATCCCGGGTTCGAATCCCGGTCTGGCACGTATTTTCATTCGCCGCACTTTGGTATTCCATCTAAACCTAGTACAGTGAAGCCATAACTGATCGCAAATTGCAAATTATTTCATTCATAAGGGACGGTGCGTGTAGATGGGAGGACAGTTCATTTCAGGTGATCATATACACTCCGCGCCAGCCGACGACATAATCAGGGATCCGATGTCTTCTTTCGTGTTAGCGCCTGTAGACATTTCAAAATCCGCGTGAAGAGTGGAGTACCTTCTCCACTTTCGAAGCAAGCATTGTGGTCTTTAGGTGTTTAATAATGGAAACAGTAGAATCTCGGAATTTTACTTGAAAATTGTACGTGAAATAGTACTGTTTGGATAGGATCAGTTTAATGCAATTTGTGATACGTAGTTGCTATTTTAAAACCATATGTACATTCATTAAGAACTATTGAAATTCATTATTCGTCTTAGTAAACAAGGGTTCAGCATTTAATTGAGACTCTTGGTTTCTTCCGGTCCAGATTGTATACGAATTAAGTTCCTTTAAGATTATGCTGATGTAATAGCTCCGTACCAACTTATCATATACAATCGCTCGCTCAGTGAATGATCCGTACCCAAAGATTAGAAAGATACACAAGTCACTCCATTATTTAAGAAAGGCAGTTGGAGAGACCCACAAAATTAGAGGACCATATCACTGACGTCCGATTACAGCAGATTTTGTTCGAACATTATGAACAAACTCGAAGAGAACGACCTATTGACTTATAGTCAACACGGATTCAAAAAGTATTGTTTTGTGTTACTCAGCTCTTTACTCACATTAAGTTATGAGTTCCATTGACAAGAGATCTCAAAGTATTATCTATTATTCAACTTGTAAATTTTGTTTCTTGACATGTTCCACATCCACGAGGATCTCCTCAACATGGATCTACGGAACGAAAAACTAATCTAATCTAATCTGGAGAGAGAACCTTGAAAATGATACCTCAATCATTAATTTTGGATGAGTAATACGGGAGATATGGCGTACCCACAAAAAAAAAAAAAAAAAAAAAAAAAAAAAAAAAAAAACAACGATGAGAAACATAGGGGTTCGTATTTAAGATTTCAAAGTCACCCCTCTCCCGCCCCGGCGGTAGTGCAGATGGGTCGAGCTTTACATTAATGGATGTCCGTCTTCGATTTTTTTCCACAAATCTCGAAAAACACATATAATATAGTTCCAGGAGAAACGCGTATTCTCGGGATTGCCTCCTTACCTGCTTTTGACTCGAGCGCGCCCTCTGCTGGGATCCTGGTGTACTCGACGACTCTCTCTACCGACGTCATCAGACTGACCACTTCCGTAGTCTGCACGATCCCCACCTGCAGCATGCCTGTCAGAATCAGCGACTGCGAAATGGCGAGACCCACTCCAGAGCTGCCGAACTCTCCTGAAAAAGCCGAGTGTCAGTGCTTACACCATCTGTTGTAATGACGTTATACTTCCAGCTGCCTTCCACATTTGGAAATCCTATGAAACTGTACAGTTTGCAGGTTTCTTGTCATATATTCCACAACACATTTCATCTTCAACTATTTCCTTACGACAAAGATAGGTAACCGATAATGTCTTAAACGTGTGTGAAGAGGAAGAAGAACCTTATAGTTAGACACGCTAAGCTAGAATATCATATCGTAACCACATTACCTGTACTCGTGCCGTTTCGTAATTAGAGATCTGATTCTTCTCTTATGATTGTAGTCACCTGTCGGAATAATTAATAATGACCAATCTGAAACATGTGCATAGCTGCTCCGTTGGTGTCAGTAATTCTTTGATTTATTTCGTATGTTCCCTGTTTTTTAGTAAAAATTTGTTCTAGAGATTTTTAAATTAGCTATGAAGAGAGAGAGAGAGAGAGAGAGAGAGAGGAGGGGCTGGGAGGAAGAGAGACAGGACAGAGAGAGAGGGAGAGAGAGTGTGTAGACGGAGAGTTTAAGTTGAAGCGCCGTAAACAGGAGTCTACACTGCATATAAACGTACACAACTTATACTTGAACACAGACACTATATTTGGTATGCCTTAGTTTCATTTGCAATTCACTATATATGGTGCTATCATAGTTGAAGACGTATACACATACAGTTGCAGTTACGCAACGTCAGTAGGAAACGTGTCTTGGGTAACACTGGTCCGCAGACGAACCTTTTGCGATGTAACTGCGACTTTGTGGTTACCAGCCACCACTGACATTATTCTCTTTAAACGTCATCCAATTCAAGTAAAGGTTACAGTACTGCGCATCATTAAGAAAAGTTATTATCACAATTTGATGAAAGTGCAGGTGTTTTCAATTAACAACACGATTGTTAGTTGACTGTTCTTAGTTATAGGTGTTCAAAGTTTCGTCTTGTATCCGGATGCAGTCCAGTTCTTCATACGTATTCGCCGGAGTGGTCGCTAATATTAAAGTCAATTAGATTAGGAGGTTGCATTATTTATGAAAATCCAGCATGCCGGATGTTTTTCTGGGAATAGTTTTTTATTGATAGACTAGTTTAGACCTGCCCAGAGCCCATCTTCTAGTCATCCACATGGCGCACAAGGAAAAAATTAAGATATTTTTTACTGTGACCTAATGTCATCCACTCCAGGCATCAACTTCAAACCTAGAGAGAATGACGTGGGATCATTAAAAAAAGAAAAAAAATCTTACATATTTCGAAGAATTCTACACCTGGTCTATGAAATGAAGATGGTCTCTGTCTAGCCATACACTAGTTGTTGTTTACTAAAAACACAATTTTGCAACTTTAGCTGTTACAACATCTAGAATACAACCCGTTTCTGGCTTCGGCTTCGTAGATGTTAGGAGCAAAATGTGCCGGTCTTCCATCACATTACATATCACAGCCTTTGGCGTTGCTCTATGGGTACATTCGCCAGAAATACTGGAGGATGATGTTGCAGAAACCGGACGTAATTTCATCCATTAATTTCGTTTTGTAAAGTGTACGGCCCACTGAAACGATCACCTAGTACCCCTAACGACACATTCAATGAGAAATATCACGTCTCCTTGTAATGTTCTAATGTTTTCAGTACAATACCTTCAACCACTTGTGGATTTCGTGCATGCCTACCGCCCTCATCTGCCTACCACGGCAACATGTGCAAGACACCCAGTTTTTTGGAGGCGTATCAATGCACTCTTGTAAATGTTCCACGCTTGGGGTGTAACCGGATTGGGTGCGCTTCTGGGTAAAACCGTGCTTCCTAACGTGCACTGCAGTTAACCTTACCATTGATTAAATTAATATCCGCTTATTTCCCGTTTCTGTGATGTTCCATGTTGCCACTTCTCTCATACAACTAATGCTCCACAAACAACTTAATTGAGTATTGTATTGCCGTATCCATTCTGTTTACAAGTCCACGTCTCGTAAATGTAAAGAGAGGCTACACCACAGACCGGTATGACAGCAGTAATGGCATCAATAATAACACCACAGAGTCACATCTCGCATCCAAAAGGGTCGATTTGCGGAACTATGTTTATGAGCTATTGAGCTTTTATTGTGTTTCTCGAATGGTGTACTGTCAATTGTAGGTGTTTAGACCTTCAATTATCATACATCCCATAAAAAAGCGGGTGCGGTTCAAGCTTCATGATGTCATACATTTACTGCTGCTTGCATACAAATACACCTGTCCTTGCTAACTTAGAGGTGTTTACAGGTGACCGCAATCTCTTCGCCGCACCCCCACCCCCTGTATTCCCACTCAATAATAAAGGCAAACTACTTACAGAACGGATGGAATTAGCCATTAACCCTAGGCTCACCACCAGAAATACCGTTTCTGTAATACGGACCTATGGTTTTACAGCCTTCCTGCTGAATGTTGGTTATATGACAGAGGAGTGAAAATATTAATCAAAGGTTTTAATCACTATGATCTAGGTTATTCTCACTGCCAGTTATAGAAATGGTGATTAATCACATCAACCTGACAAAAATTGAAGTAGTAAAATTTGAATTTAACTACTCAACTGACAAACTTTTACTGTTATGCGTACATAAAAAATTCTAATTTATAACAAACAGAGTTGACTGAGAGTAACAACAACTAATTTTGTCAGCACTACAAATTTTAGAAATTACGTCGAAACTATTGTACCACGGAGGATCGCGTTATCGTTGCTCTCGCCAGAGTGTCTGTGCTATTTCGATAGCTCGTTCTCCGTGGGCTTTATCTTCGATGTTTTCTTCCACCGGAGGACTGAGCTCTGGCGTGGCAGTTGGTGTACGCTTGTCTGGCAATGAGCTTTCGAATCAAGGAGGTTAGAATACGGGGAGACGCCCTTACGCTGACTGAAAAAGTGAAGCTTGCCTCCGCCATATTGTTAAGTTTTCAAGAAGTGTTCGTATTGTATAGCTAATGTTTTATGTCACTAAAAACAGGAATAAAACGGCCGAACATTTTGCCGTGATGTACAACGTATTAAAAGAGTGCAAATTACCCATTGAAAATTAAGTTTTCAAATATATTATGATGAGTATTCTTTACTATTCATTCAAGAAAGTATATTGTTTGAAGGTACAAACATTTCAGTGTCTGTCAGTTGACTGCATTAACAGTAAGAGGGTCAACTTAACGTATAGTTTGAAATTTGTCTGCTATGTGGCCAAGGTGCATTGGCTTTGTATTTTGTGTCTTATATAAAAACTTGCACGATGTGAAACCGCTGATGTGATACTGCAGTTTGAATTCGGCGGATCACATTTAGCTGAAAATGTTCAAATGTTTGTAAAGCTTAAGGGACTTAACTGCGGGGTCATGTCCCTAAACTTACAAACTACTTATGAACCACCTTATACTAAAGACGACACGAACAATTATGCCCGAGGGGGGATTCGAATCCCCGAAGGCGGACGGCCGCGCGCACCGTAACACGGCGCTCCAGCAAGCGCGGCTAATCCGCCGCGGTCACGCTTAGCTCTTCGATCGGGTAACGTATGGTGGTTGGCACCTGTGGATAATTGTGACGTGCTTGTCAGGTACTTTTATCTTGCTTGTATAGTATTCTAAGTGAGCTCAGTAATTGTGCCACAACATTTACGGTCAACAGTGTTCCTAATCTATCTTGGCCGAATTATCTATAACTAGCTGAAAACCCGGCGTTGCCCGGGTATTTATTTATTTATTCGAACCTTGAGATAGAACTTTTCCTATCCACTCTATGTCCATCACCTTTTTTCTAAAACATGTTACATTTTTCAGAGTATATATAAGAAATCACAGGTAAAAAGGCACTCGTTTCGAAGAATCCAGTCACGAAATTCAACAATAATGATCATAATAATATCACAGGGGCTGTAAATAGATTCCTGCGACGTTTAATGATTGTAATAATATCACAGATCGATCACTTGATGTAATGCAGGAAACGTCAAATCGATTTTTTTAAAGAGATGTATTAAAATAAATTTCTTTTTTTCCTGCTTTATTTATTTATTCTTATATTTCCTTATTCGTCTGCTTATCCTTACAGAGAAAGAGCTGAATACATTGTAGCACGCATAGACCAAAGATACGGTCTGTGGCATCACGTTTCGCTGTATGTAACCTCCTTGCTAGAGAGTCGCAAACGTCATCGCTGGCCTTCGAATTTTTTTATAATTTGACGACTTTCAACCACCATATCTTCCACCCCCTTATAGCTGTCGGCATGTAACTGCTATGGTGTACAACGGGAGACTTCGGACAACAATTACACACACACCAATCGTTTGCGTTCTGTAGTTTTCGCTGCAGAGCGAAATATTGACACACACACACGCGTAGAATTTTATATACACCGATAACTTTCCATCCCACTATACTCCATCTTTTTATCATTATCAACCCTCAAGCACAAATGCAACCAATAAAACCATTTTCAAAGACTAAATATCATTTTTAAAGAGTAATTATCGTTCCGCATTTCGCGTTACATTCTTCAAATTACTAAATATCTATCAGATCTCTATAAAACCGTGCCTAAAACCTTCCTCAGTTATAAATTAGTAACTGTACAAATATTCTAGTCTGCGTCTTGTCGTTTGCACGTGATAAGCGTACACCGAACAGACATTCACATTAATATATATATAGGTAAATAGCTATCCGATCGCCATAAATCCGTGCCTAAAGCCTTCCCCGGGTAGACATTAGCAACTTTATGTCTTGTGGTTCAGACGTGATAAACGTACACCGAACAGACATTCACATTTATAGATATAGATATAATATAATTTTATAATATTAATTTTATACTGTAATTATTTTATGTAAGCAGGTGCATATTGTACTCTTCGCTACTTGTATCTGTTCATCTAGGCCTTTGGGCCAGAGCAGTAGTGCACTATTCTCATGTATTTATGTCTGGATATTTGTACTGAGCCACCACAGTAGAGATTTGTGTTGAACTGTCTGCCTTATTGAGTTACGTCCGCTAATCGTGGCGTGAACTGTTTAACCGATACTTCGCAGTGGCTGATTTTAGTTAAGTTTAAGCTCAGTTTAGTCTTAAGTCTTTTACATGGAGGGGTTTTACTGTTTATATTTTCAGATCATTATTATTATTCAATTTTATGGATTTGTATCTTTGAATTGTGTTGCCGCCCTATATTTGTTCTGGTTGATGTTGCAGATTGCTTCTGGAGTATTCTATGGGGGATGATGTCTTGGTCTGGTCCTCCTATTTGACATGACTTCAGTTAAGTGTTCTTTGTGTTGATGGGTGCCACCCTTCGTATACTTCTCTTCTTCCTCACAATCTGAAACGTTTTACAACGCTTATGTATTACTGCTTGCGAGTGTAATCCTTGGGTTGTATGTTTTATGCGTGCTGTTTTAGTGTGAAATCTTAAAAAACTTTCAAAGTCATTTATTGTTTTACTTAATAACTGTATTTGCTTGCTGACCCTCCCTTAGTGGGCAAATGATTATTGTCATATATTTAAAGAAATATTGTTTTAAATAAGTCTCTCTTCAAAAACAAGCTCTTCTGGCTTAATGTATTCATATGTTCTAATTGTAATAAAATTTTGAAACTTGGAATCCAGTAATGAGAGATTGGTGTACCCACCATTCCTAAATTAGGTTCTTTTTCTTATCTGATACTGCTTGGTATCAACATCGAGCCAGAATATAAACTTCAACAACCAGTTAAACTCCACTATTCTTCCTACGTCCACTTTTGTTGGCCCGCTTAGGAGATCTACCAGTTAAAGGTAGTTGGAAATGAAGCGAGGGTCACACTGATCACAGAAACATCAGTTTCAATAATAGTCGAATTAGAGTAATGTTCACTATTTCAAACGTTTCAGACAATGAGTGCCATGTGACCCAACGTATGCTCCTTCTTCGGAAAATATCAGCTCTCGGCCTGAGGTAAAACAATGAGGTAACATACCGCTCGTGTAAAGGAAGATATGACCACTAAACACAACTCGCTAATGACTGTGTGTATGGCCAAAGAAAGCACACTGTCGTATTATTTCAGGACTGGCTTGTCTCATAGTCCTTATCAGTCATTAGATAATCGGAATTCATTATTTCTCTTAATAATGTTATTCGTCTATTTTTCAGTGCGTTGTTGCTACATTAATCAACTTCCACTTACATATTCAGCAGGATGCTGTACGATGCATGTCGGAAAGTGTTTTGCAGACATAATATCGATTTTCCGTCATATAAAATGCCCATAATTAGCGACGAAAATTAAATGGTATATATGCGCCCTAACCTTTTATTCTCAAGATGACTGTATAACATATATGATTATGACAGTATATATGTTACAAAATCTCCACCGCGGCAGAATAGCCGTGCGCACTGAGCCGTCCTGCTACGGTGCGTGCGGCCGTTCGCCTTAGAGGGTTCGAATCCTTCCTCGGGCATTGTTGTTTGTGTTGTCGTTAGCATAAATTACTTTAAGTTATTCTAAGAAGGATACCTTAACTTTTCCCGGCGTAATGGATGTTCAGACAACGTACGGGTATGTTGCCGGGTGACGTCGTCGACAACCGCCGATATTTCGGCAAGATGACACCCTGCCATTCTCAAGGCACAACTGCACTAAGGAAGCAACATGTGAGCGTATTTAATACCTCGGTTTGCAAAGGGTAAACGAGGAAGATAACACACACACAGTACAAGTCACTACAGAGTCAACACAACCAAAGATGACCAAACATCAAAAATCTCGATACTGACTGTTAATTAACAGGTGAGGAAGCATTAATTTTGTCCCTCTGTTTTTTGACGAGAGACAGTGCCGGATTCCAAGCAGAATTTAAACAAATACCACCATCTCCGTTAATAAGGTCGCTTGCTAGTTTAATTTCAACAGCTTCCTTAATAACACTATCCCAATAGGTGGAAGTGCATGCCAGAATCTTCGTGTTGTATTCCATAGGATGACCGGTGCCAAGACAGTGTTCTGCAACAGCTGATTTGTTTGGGTGTTGTAAGCGCGTGTAACGTTTATGTTCAATACACCGGTCTTCCACAGTCCTGATTGTCTGACCAATATATGACATTCCACAACTGCAGGGAATACGATATACACCTGCCTTACGCAAACCAAGATCATCCTTTACGGATCCCAACAGCGTCGTTATCTTAGAAGGTGGTAGAAAAACACATGTCACATCCTATTTCCGCAAAATACGACCAATTTTGTTGGAAATGCTTCCTGCGTAAGGCAAAAAGGCCATAGATTTAGGTGCCACTTCATTACTATCGTCACTCACCCGTTGCACAGAAGGCTGATAGCGCAATGCACGTTTTATCTGTCTCTCACTATAACCATTCTGGCGAAAGGTCTCCTCGAGAGGGGACAAGTCAGCTGACAAACTATCATGGTTTGAAATGACATGTGCCCTGTGAACCACATTGAGCTGGATGGTGACAACTATCAGCTCGTAGATACAAATCAGTGTGAGTAGGCTTTCTATAAACAGAATGTCCCAACCTCAAACTTCAACCTTCCTTCTTACCAACACATCAAGGAAAGGAAGACAGCCATTCTTTTCCACCTTTTTGGAACACCTAAATTCAATCCACCCGAATATTCAGTTCAATATGGAGGTGGAAAAAATGGCTGTCTTCCTTTTCTTGATGTGTTGGTCAGAAGGAAGGCTGATGGTACATTGGGACATTCTGTTTATAAGAAGCCTACTGACACTGATTTGTATGATTTGTATCTAGAGCTGATAGTTGTCACCATCCAGCTCAACGTGAAGGAGAACTTCGTACTTTGGTTCACAGGGCACATGTCATTTCAAACCATGATAGTTTGTCAGCTGACTTGTCCCCTCTCGAGGAGACCTTTCGCCAGAATGGTTATAGTGAGAGACAGATAAAACGTGCATTGCGCTATCAGCCTTCTGTGCAACGGGTGAGTGACGACAGTAATGAAGTGGCACCTAAATCTATGGCCTTTTTGCCTTACGCAGGAAGCATTTCCAACAAAATTGGTCGTATTTTGTGGAAATAGGATGTGACATGTGTTTTTCTACCACCTTCTAAGATAACGACGCTGTTGGGATCCGTAAAGGATGATCTTGGTTTGCGTAAGGCAGGTGTATATCGTATTCCTTGCAGTTGTGGCATGTCATTTATTGGTCAGACAATCAGGACTGTGGAAGACCGGTGTATTGAACATAAACGTTACACGCGTTTACAACAGTCAAATAAATCAGCTGTTGCAGAACACTGTCTTGGCACCGGTCATTCTATGGAATACAACAACACGGAGATTCTGGCATGCACTTCCACCTACTGGGATAGTGTTATTAAGGGAGCTGTTGAAATTAAACTAGCAAGCGACTTTATAAACAGAGATGGTGGGTTTTGTTTAAATTCTGCTTGGAATCTGGTACTGTCTCTCGTCAAAAAAACAGAGGGACAAAATTAATGCAGTCTCACATGTTGATTAACAGTCACTATCGATATTTTTGATGTTTGGTCATCTTTGGTTGTGTTGACTCTTCTGTGACTTGTACTGTGTGTGTGTTATCTTCCTTGTTTACCCTTTACAAACCGGGGTATTAAATACGCTTGCACATTGCTTGCTTAAGTGCAGTTGTGCCTTGAGAATGGCAGGGTGTCCTTCTGCCGAAATATCGGCGGTTGTCGACGACGTCACCCGGCAGCATACCCGTAAGTTGTTTGAATAGATTATTGTAAGTAGTTTGTAAGCCTAGGGACTGATGATCAACATAGTTAAGTCCCATAGATTCACAGACATAAAAAAGGTGTTCGTTAGTGAAACGATAAAACAACAAAAATGGCACCACCAGCATCTAAGATTGCATTTACAACAGTGCTGCTATTTCCAGAAACCTTTGCAATAAAATAAGTCTTGATCTTCCCTGTTATCGGATTTACATGATCGTAGTTTTTTATTATCATCCCGAAATACTTGATTATATGACGTGCGCAAGTAATGTTATAGACGGATAAAACTGGATTCTTTTGCTACTCAGATCGATTACAAGATGAAGACAAGAAGTTGTTGTGACCCTATACTAATCCGAGTCACTCTTTTCAGAGGTACATTTTGTTGTTACTTCATACTTACGGATGACAATACGCGACCGCATTCGGCAGCGCAGTTGGGGTAGCTCTGACAATCTTAGGAAGTCTGGCGTGCCGTTCCTCTGATTATATCCCACCGGGACGAAACTATCTGGCTAAACTATAAAAACTAACTTATAGTAAGGACAACACTCACACCCATGCTCAAGGGAGGACTCTCACCTCTTACGCGAGTGGCCCAGCGCTGAACGAAACATGATGCTCCAGACCGCACGGCCATTCCCGCACGGCTGTGGGGTGCCTCTGGGAGGTGTCCCAGTGCATCAGCCACCATCAAGAAGCTGATAACAGTGTTTTGTAGCGCGCTGCACTGTAACTTATTAGAAATCGTGCTGATCACTTGTCCATCTGATTGTGACAATAAAAGAAGGAATATGATAGTTTTGACGTACTGTCGACAATGCCATCATTAGATAAGCTCGGTTATTTCTGTTAACAATGGGGACGGACCGGCGGGACCCTTTCCAGAGGACTATCGCCGCTCAATGAAGTCACGGAAATCCTAATCTGGATGGCGGCAGCCGGGTGTGATACGCGTCCCCCCGAACGCACAAAAGACGGCGTCACCGCTCTCGGTAATATGCTTTGTGATGTCCAGGAGAGGTGGCTGGTATTGATATTGTCTCAAATAAAGCAGCTTTCGTATGTAAGTTTTACACACCAGTCTATTTATCATTATTAGTTCGGTCTGTCGACGAACCCACAGTAATAGAGACCAAAAACAAATTTAAAACCACACGTGTTGTAGGCACGACTTCGAACAAGTCGCTGTTTCTCAAAGTAGGCAGAACGCGTGTGCATAAAAGCCACTGAGCAGTCGTCTAGAGAAGGGAAGCGAAAATGTTCAACTGTTTGTAAATCTATGGGACTCAAATACTGTGGCCGGCCGCGGTGGCCGAGGGAACTGAGGCGCGCCTGTCACGGTCTGCACGGCCACTACGGTCGGGGGTTCGAATCCCCCCTCGGGCATGGATATTTCTGCCGTCCTTGGTGTTAGTTAGTTCATAAGTGAAAGTTTAGGGACTGATGGCCCCGTAGCAAAGTCCCATAAGTTGTACAAACATTCAAATACTGTGGTTATGTCCCTAGGCTTACAAACTACTTAAACTAACCTGAGGACAATACACACATACACACACACACACACACACACACACACACATATTACTCCCGGGGGAGGAGTCGAACCTCTGACGGGGAGCAACCGCGCGCTTCAAAGCAAGGCACCTTACAGCGCTCGACCATTCCGCCACGGCTAGAGGGCAGCATTTCGTCGGTCTCACCTGAGGAGATCGCGAAGAAAGCGTACGTCACCACGGCGACGAAAACACTGCTCAGGAAGTCGAGCCATATGCCCAGCGCTGCCCCGTTCGCTCTGTGCAGGAACCATGCTGATGTGTGTCTATCCTGGAAATGGACAAAGTGTAGCAGCTTTAAACGAAGACAGCACTAATGTTCATTTAACGATAAAATATATTTATTTAATGAATGACAGTATGGTATAGGGTATATGGTACCTTGAATAAACACTGTGATCTAAAGTATTCGGAAAACCCCCAATAAAATAAGTTTTTCTTATTAGGTGCATTGCGCTGCCACCTACTGATAGATACTCCGTATGAGCGGCCTCAGTAGTCATTAGACATCGTGAAAAACCAGAATGAGGCGCTCCGCGGAACTCACGGACATCGAACGTGGTCAGGTCGTTGGCTGTCACTTGTGTCAGAAGTCTTTACGCAAGAATTCCACACTCATAAATCCCAAAGCCCACTGTTCGTGATGTGATATTAAACTGGAAACGTGAAGGAACACTTACATTACGAAATCGTACAAGCTGAACTCGTCTGTTGAGTGACAGAGACCGCAAGCATCTATCCAGATCATCACACAGGAGCTCCAAACTGGATCAGGATCCATCCAACTACTACGGTAAACGGGAGAAGGTAAAACGTGGATTTCATGGTCGGTCGGCTGCCTCTAAGTCACACATCACGCAGGTCAATGCCAAACGATGTCTCGCTTGCTTTAAGGAGCTTCAACATCGATTGAACAGTAGAAAAACGTTGTGTGGTATGACGAATCACAGTTCGCAATGTGGCGATCCGATGGCAGGGTGTTGATATGGCGAATGTCCGGTGAACATAATTTTGGAGCGTCTGTAGAATTCGGAGGCGGTGATGTTATGGTGTGGTCGTGTTTCTCATGGACGGGGCCTGCACCCCTTGTTGTTTTGCGTGGATCACAGCACACGCCTACATTGATGTTTTAAGCACCTTCTTGCTTCCTACTGTTGAAGAGCAATTCGGGGATGGCGATTGCACCTTTCTACACAATCGAGTACCTGTTCATAATGTACAGCTGGTGGCATGGAGGTTGAACGACAATAACATCCCTGTAATGGACTGGTCAGCACAGAGTCCTGACTTAAATCCTATAGAACACCTTTGGGATGTTTTGGAACACCGACTTTGTGCCAGCACTCACCGACCTCTCCTCAGTGCAGCACTCCATGAGGAATGAGCTGCCATTCCCCTAGGAACCGCCCAGCACCTAACTGAACGTATGCCTGCGAGCGTGGAAGCTGTCATTAAGGTTAACGGTGGGCCAACACCACATTGAATTCCAGCATCACTGATGTAGGGCGCCAAAACTCGTCATTTTCAGCCAGGTGTACGAATACTTTTGATCACACAGTGGAGTATTTTGGTTGAACAGTAATACATATTCTAAGTTCTTTGTATATTTGTTCAATCGTTCGACATCCGATCCGATTTGGAATTTCTCGATTCGTAACTGCTACATAATTTGCATTAGATATACCTCACATATCGAAATATTTGTAGAATGTCATTATGGTTGACCAAAGCTGTTTATTTATTGGCTCAAAGCTATCGGTTTCGGTTTTAAACCATTTTCATGCGCTAGCAGAGCTTATACAGTTGGTTAAAATGACAAGTTACAATCTTTAAAGAGAGAAAGTGATCTCGCATTATGCTTCATTTACCAGATGTGTATCTGCAGTGGCTGCTCGTTACCGAATGGGCTTTGGCCCAATAAATAAACAGCTTTGGTCAACCATAATGACATTCTTCAAATATAACCTGTTAACCGCCAGTTTTCTAAATCTAAATAAGAGGTCAGTAATTTTTTATGAAATTCGTGCCAAATGGAATTTACCAAACAAACAGGACCAATTCCAGAACCGACTTAAACTCGTGCATCAGGTATGTGACCATTTGGGTTAACACAGTATACCAGAACAATGCTAATTGGTTGCTGTCTGTTTGATTAAGAGTAATTGGCTCATTGGCCTGGTGCAAGTGTTTCAATTGAACGCCTCTTCGGCGACCTGCGTGTACCTAGACTACCCCAGTTATGCAGCCGGAGAGAGGGGACCTACAGCTTAACGTGGAATCCGAGCCACGTGTCGTTCCTGGCAACTCCTCACATCGTTGAGAGGTGAAGAATGCCTATTTCTTACTAGTTCGGAAGTGTCCTATCATCAGATAACATGTTGAAATACACAATCATGAGCACAAGAGTTCTTGAAACAATATTAAAATATATTATATAAACCAATGCATATCGTTCACAAAATAAAAAGCACTGAAGAATGACTAACACATCATATGCAAACATAGACATGCGTTATAGGATGGCTGCTATATGAGTTTGAAAATCGTAATCCTTTTGGCGAGGTAAATTTTTAAGCTCACCAGATGCCGTGCGGTAGCATAATGATAGCGTTACTTTTAAAAATGGATTTTACATGGTTTTAGCTTGTTACTCTTTTGAGATTTCGTGCCTTTGTATACATTGACGTCATTCTGACGTGTATAATATATGTAGTCTGTATTTCAGCGCTAGACAGTTTGTCAGTTCAATTTCGTGCGGTCTACTGCTGCCATGTAATCCTTTCATCCTGCTCTCATGGTTCTAATACAATTTAATATTTTTCACAAACATACCTTTTTATACATATTTCTTTGCGTTTTTGGCCTCCTTTTCCACTGTTGCAATTATACAATTTGTAGGTTATGGGACCGTCTTATGCAACTATAAATTAAACTACTTTAGTCCAGACGCGTTCGCTTTATTCTAAAGCATCTTCAGTGGTCAGCTGTACAAGAAATTGTTTCTATTACTTTATTTGTTTGATTTTTTTACTAAATTCGATCGGTATCAGTTCTCATGCAATTGGATTTATTCAGAATCAAAACAATCCAATTGCATGAGAACTGTTACCGATCGAATTTAGTAAAACATCAAACCAATAATGTAATACAAACCATTTCTTGTACAGGTAACCACTGAAGATGCTTTAGAATAAATCGAAACGCATCTGGTCTCAAGTAGACTAATTTACAGTTGCATAAGACGGATCCATAACCTATACAAATTGTATAGCTTTTTATATTGGAGGATTTTTATAAAAATACGTTTATACTTTTTTTTCCTTATCTTTTGTAACCCTTGCATGTACTTGACCAACAACTTTTAAACTTTTTGATTAAGTTTAGTAATTGTTTATTTTATTGTACTACAATGGCGAAGCTACCGTTATTGTATGAAAATATATTTTCATTTTAAAAAAGGAGAAATTTTGTTTATTGTCAAGTAATATTTTCACAATTGAATTTGTAGGCTATTAAATGTACCATGTCCGCACGCCTATCGATGAGCTTAAACATTTTACTCGACACGGATACGAGGCGCGTCCAGAAAGTAAGTTCCGTTTCAATTTATCTCCGCTGCAGCGCTGCGATTGCAGTTCCGCACATGCGCTCTAGACGATGTGTATCAAGGAGAAAAACGTGCGCCATTTGGAGATCGCTGTCAGTTACGTACGCTTTGTTATGCTTGCTTGAAATGTCGGCGTTGATTGAAAATCCCGCCGCCTGTGAAATCAGGTCGGTGATTCGGTTTCTGAATGCGAGGAAAGTCAAACCAAGTGAAATTTATCGGCAAATTTGCGATGTTTACGGACCGAATGCGATGAGTGATTCGATGGTGAGAAGATGGGTCCGACAGTTCAATGGCAGTCGTAGTGGGCGTCCACCTTTGGTTACAGAAGAACTGGTTCACGCGATTGATGACAAGATCCAGGAAAACCGTAGGTTTACAATTAGTGCTCTTGCTATGGACGACGAACTGAAAGAATCTGTTTCCAACTGGTGGAAGACACAGGCGGCAGATTTCTATGAAGAAGGTATACAAAACCTGGTGCCACGCTATGACAAATGCCTGCAAAATTTCGGCAGTTATGTGGAAAAGGTAGTTTAAGACTTTTAGAATTTTGTGCAATAAAAATTTCTTCTGTATCTGTGTACAATTTCATTTTATTACCAAATGGAACTTACTTTCTGGATGCGCCTCGTATTTTTATTTTCACACATGTAGCAGCCACCTTTCAACGCACGTTACTGATTGATTGTGACGTGTTAACCATTCGTCTGTGCTTCTTAGATTGTGATCGATGTGCAGTGGTTTATATGTTATATTTTAACGTCGTTTCATGATTGTCTGTGCAGAATTCTTGTGCTCATGATTATGTTTTTCAATACATTATCTGATGCTGGGCCACGCCCGAAAATAGTAATAAAGAGATTCTACTGATTAAACAACGGCGACACTTTGCAGTGTTCTCTTATACTGTGTAAACAGGAGAGATAGAGGATGTTACGGTTTCATTCTCCGACACCCCATCGGACTTGTGGGGCTAGAAATACCAAAACAACGTCTGCTCAGTAACGTGAGGTCAAAGAGAAATAAACAACGACTCAAGACCAGGTTACCGAACTAGTATACAATTGTTATATATTGTAACTAGATTGTACGTCACTCACCATCTTCCGAATGAAATTGGTTTCGATTTCGTAATAACGTCACGTTCCAGTTAATAAATATTTCTTTTCCTTTCCGCGTTCAGCACACTTCGTAATTAAAATTCGATTCTCGACGGATGCTTATTTGCCAATTTATCTGCCTCAGGTTTTCAGCTGTGGTGACGCCAATGTTTCACCTACGAGAATACATACTCAAATCCCTGCGTAAGTAATGAGCATTAATTTAGATGTTTGCGTCGTTCTGGCTACTGAATGTTTAACGTCTTGTGTCTGAGAGAAGTAATCACATTCGAACTTTTCGTAACATATTAGGTACACTTTATTTCCATTGCCTCTCCTTCTGCTTATGTTCGTAAAACAGTATTTCGTCCAACAGTTGATTTGCTGTAGTTATTTTACAAACTTCAGAAACACTTTCCTAGATATCGAATCCGTGAGTCCAAAGTGAATAAATATGGCTGTGAAACTGAAGTGACAAACTACTTGCGGTAACATAAATATAAAACATTACTCAAATTTGTTACAATGACAAATGTCGCTACTACTTTGTCTTTCCATAATATAAACGTCGTCGTGTTATTAACAATATTCGTTACTAGTGCATTTTCAAGATTCAGTACCAAATAAAAGTGTGTTAATAAAGAGAATTTTCTAAAACAACAAGTCACAATGAGACTTACTTACGTTTTCTTACTCCTGTTGTTGTTGTCATGTAAAATATGAGTCTCTATAATAACCTTGGACAATTGTGATTGATATTGTTGTGTAAAGAGATGCGGCGTACCTGGTGGTGATCGAACTCCTGCTTCACAAGAGCCAGCGTTCCAGAAGCTCTGATTGTTGCCAAACCATTTATCGTGTCGGAAAGATGCGAATAAATAGGACTTCTTCCTGAAACAAACTTACATGTAGCATACGTGGAGTACAGAAACCATTTACATAAATAAAAATGAAAACGTTTGTTTCTTCAAAATTGTTAATCACGCAAACCTATTGACTGACTACTTTGAAATTTTGACACAATGTTCAATTTTAATATAGGAAGCTTTTTATACACCTATTTATTTAATACACAATAGATAAACTATTAGTAACATTTACTATTTTTGCAACAACATGTCCCCATTATAATGTATAATTGCATACGTATGTGACATTTATTAAAATTATGTATATAAATCCATGGTCGTATTCCAATTTCAAAGCACTTTGTGAAGAACTTTCGGAGATTCGTGGTTTGGAACATGTACATTTTCTATATAAGTACAAATGTAAATCTGTACTTGGCTCTAAGGCGCCTTGCTGCGGAGTGCGTAACTGCTCCCCGTCGGAGGTTAAAGTCATCCCTCGGCCGCACGCACGCGCGGGCCCGTGCGTGTGTATGTCTGTGTGTGTGTATGTATGTATGTGTGTGTTTGTGTGTGTGTGTTTTGTCCTTAGCACACGTCAGTTTAAGTAGTTTGTAAGTCTAGGGACTGATATCCACTGCAGTTTCTTCCCATACCTTTACAAACATTTGAACATTTTGGATTTTGTTCGTTTCTTCAGAATCTCACGCTTCACGAAGTTCTTCATAGATTGCGTTGAAATTTTAAGAACCGAACAGACATATATGGGTTATATGGGTAACATTGTCTAATAAATGGGGGACCTTAGAGAAATATAAATATTATTTTGTTAAAAATCGTTAATCTTCCGAAGTTCTTGACGGATTACTTCGTAATTGTGACGTTGCATTCCAATACTGGCGGGCTTTATGTACCTTTTTTTTAATGTATGACACACACTGCTCAAAACATTTAAGGGATCATTATAATCTGACATAATGTCTCTTAGGAGTGCAACTGGAATAAATTATGTAGTAGGGAATACAAATGTATTCGAAGCCGCAGAAACTTGTTGAAAAATGTTTCATCATTTTCAAGAGCTCCACAATAAGGAAAATTTTTATAAAAGTACAAAGGTAAGACAAAAAATAAGATACATTACAGTTTTGGTAATGGTCAGAAGAACGTTATAACATATGATCCTCTATGAATCATTTTGGCCAACAGTTGTTTTAGGACCAAGTTTTACAGTAGCCTGTACTTGAGAGAGGTGGTCAGTCCTAGTCAACCTAGAAATCACATTGTTCCAATCTATTTTCCTAGATTGGAACAATGTGACATCTGGGAAAATTAATTAAAACAAAGATGCCATTGAAAATGATGCCATTTTTCAACAAGTAACTGTGCCTTAGAATACATTTGTACTCCCTACTACATAAGTTAGGGGATCCATTCAGATCTCTAGGTTCTGAAGTACTGTCATCAGCACAATAAACTAAATCGATTCGACGTCTTTCTGTTGGTTCTACGAAGTGGAGACAGCATTATGGCAACCAAGATAGTGGTAATTACCAGAAAGTTGTTGGAAAGGGGGTTGGTGTTGGTTTGTATTTGCTCTACCAAACGAATTACACGAGCATTTGGGTTCAGATGGTGTAATGAGCAGATAGTACAAAACATCAACAATGTGACTCACCCGAAGCTATGGCATGGGCAGCTATAGGCACGTTGAAAAGGAATAGAATAAGGTGGCTCCAGCTATTGGAGTGTCCCAAAGTGTAATTTCCAGAACCTGGATGCAATTACAGACAACAGGAACCGTCAAAAGAAGGCAAGGCCAAGATTGTCGACGGGTAACATCAGCAAGAGATGGTATGAATGGGACAGTGCACAAATGGTTTAAATCGTACCTAACAGGAAGAGTGCAGAAAGTTGACATTAGTAGTTTACCATAATATGCAAAAAACAGCTGTGTCCTCAAACTCAGGAGCAATCAAAAATGGTGTGCCACAAGGTTCGGTCTTGGGCCCTTTGCTGTTCTTAATATATATTAATGACTTGCCATTCTATATTCATGAAGATGAAAAACTGGTTCTTTTTGCTGATGATACAATATAGTTATCACACCTGAAAGACAAGAATAACTGATGAAATTGTAAACGACATCTTTCAGAATATCATGAAGTGGGTATCTGAAATGGACTGTCATTAAATTTTGATAAAACACAGTACATACAGATCCATACAGTAAATGGAATGACACCATCAATAAATATAGACTTTGATCAGAAATCTGTAGCAAAGGTAGACTATTCAAAAATTTTAGGTGTAAGCATTGATGAGGGGTTGTACTGGAAAAAACAAATTGAAGATCTGTTGAAACGTTTGAGTTCAGCAACTTATGCTATTAGGGTAATTGCAAATTTTGGTGATATATATCTCAGTAAATTATCTTACTATGCCTATTTTCATTCTCTGCTTTCGTATCGCATCAGTTTCTGGGGTAATTCATCATTGAGTAAAAAAGTATTCATTGCACAAAAGCGTGTGATCAGAATAATTGCTGGAGCCCATCCAAGATCATCCTACAGACACTTATTTAAAGAGCTAGGGATCTTCACAGTAGCGTCTCAGTATATATATTCACCTTTGAAATTTGTTATTACCAATCCCACCGAATTCAAAAGCAATAGCAGTGTGCATAACTACAACACTAGGAGAAAGAATGATCACTATTCAACGTTAAATCTAGATTTGGCACAGAAAGGGGTGAATTATGCTGCCACGAAAGTCTTTGGTCACCAACCAAACAGCATCAAAAGCCTGACAGATAGCCAACAAGCATTTAAAAATAAATTAAAAGAATTTCTGCAAGGGAACTCCTTCTACACTATAGATGAATTTTTAGATATGAATTAGTAAATTAGGGGGAAAAATTGTGTCATGTAATATTTAGTACAAATTAATAATTTGTAAAGACACCTTTCATTAACCTGACACGTTCCACATCATTACGATGTGTCGTATTCATCATCTATGAAACAATTACTAATCTAATCTCTACTGTGATCTCCGGTTAACAGCCCGTCGAGACAGGAGGCTGACCGCAACTAAGCTGCATCACGCCACCCAGGCAGTAAAAGGACGCGCAATATCACAATATCAACAAAAACAGTCCGAAATTGCCCACGGGAATGAGGTCTTTAAGTACGGAGGCTTATGGTGTGCGTTACATTAAACCACGGAACCGTTTAGCCCGGCCGGCCGTGGTGGCCGAGGGGACTGAGGCGCTTCAGCCACGGTCTGCACGGCCACTACGTTCGAATCCCCCCTCGGGCATGGATATTTGTGCCGTCCTTAGGATAAGCTAGTTGATAAGTAGTTTGTAAGTTTAGGGACTGATAACCCCGTAATCCCATAGGCTTAACAAACATTTGAACATTTTCGTTTAGCCCGCAGAAACTAGGCTGAAGAAGATGAGGATTGGAATCCTAACGAATGGCACCGGGTTCTGTTCACAGATGAGTCATGATATGTATTCAGTCGGTAAATCGTCGTTCTCTCATCCTGAGAGAACATGGAATTCGGAAAAATCCTTCTTATGCGCAGGAAACATCACCATTTTATGGCGGTAGATGAATGGTGTAGGCAAGAGACACTACTGGCGGACATGCGGACCTCAATGTCGTTCAGAACAGCGCTCTGACTGCTCATAGGTATAGAACGAGACCTTTCGATCTTTTGTTGCGCTATACCCGAGTATTATAGGACATTGATTCTTTCTTCCACAACTGTGCTGATGCACTGGTGGACATCTCTTTGAGATATATTACAACATAATTTGCCCATTTTAAGCGCATACGACTGTGCAAACATTTAGTGAAGAGACTTTATAAGTCTACGATTTTGAAAATAACACAAAACAAGTCTCTATATTAGACTCGTAAGAAGAGATGGAAGAAGTCGTCTTAGAGAGGGGGAGGAGGAAATGAGCAGGAAAAGCATGATGCGGAGATGGACAGGGAGAGGAAACAGGTGTCGCGCAGAATGTGGAGAAGGATATAATGGCCAAAGAGTGGAGAAGGAGATAACGAGTGCGAGGAAGGGAGGAAATGCGCAGCAAGTTGGGAGAAAGAAGAGGAGAGGGGAACTGCGAGGGTTGAGAGGGGGGAGGGCAGAGACAGGGGGACAGACGTAAGGAAGGCAGGGATTGTTTACATTATGTGATTAAAAGTAACCGGACACCCCTAGGCTCATCGTGCTGCTCTTACTGTTAGGTACTCAGCGACCTCAGTAGTCATTAGATATCGTGAGAGAGCAGCTTGGGGCGCTCCGTGGAACTTACGGACTTCGGATGTGTCAGGCGTGTCAGAAGTCTGTACGACAGATTTACATTCTCCTAAACATCCTTAGGCCCAATATTTCTTATGTGATAACGCAGTGTTAACTTGGACACGTATAGCACGAAAGTGTACAGGCCGACCTCGACAGATGAAGAGGATGGTACAGTATAATAGGCAGGCATCTATCCACACCATCGCAAAGAAATTCGAAACTGCATCCGGATCAAGTACCATGACAACCGGGAGGTGATAAAATTAAATTTCATGGGCCCGAGCGGCTACCCATAAGCTACACATCACGCAGGTCAATGCCAAAAGACGCCTCGCTTGGTGTAAGGAGCGTAGACATTGCACGGTTGAGCAGTGGAAAAACGTTGTGTGGGGTAGCGAATCGCAGTACACAATGTGGCGATCCGGTGACAACGCGTGGGCATGGCGAATGTCCGGTGAACGTCATCTTTCAGCGTGTGTAGTGCCAACAGTAAAATTCGGAGGTGGTGTTGTTATGGTGCGGTTGTGTTTTTCATAGAGGGGGTTTGCAACCCCTTGTTGTTGACGTGCCACTATCACAACAAGGCCTACACTGATGTTTCAAGCACCTTCTTGCTTCCCACTGTTGAAGAGCATTTCGGGATTGGCGATTGCATCTTTCAACACAATCCAGCACCTGATCTCAATGCACGGCCTTTGGCAGTGTGCCTACACGACAATAAAGGTAAAGCAGTCAACAATCCGAAGATTTAATATTCACAGAATATATGACATCAACTGCGATTGGGCAAAGCTGAAAATGTGTACCCAGCCGGGATTCGAACCCGGGTTTCCTGCTTTCTAGGCAGTTGCGCTGACCCCTACACCACTTTTTTTTTTTTTTTTTTTTTTTTTACATGAACCGCGAACATCTAGTAAGCGACAAAACATTTTTCATTTCATTATTTTGTGGTGTGTGTCTGCTAGAAAAACTTTCGTACAGGTTTCACATTATATGTGAAGTATATTGGAAGTCACAAAGAGTTATCATTTTAGAGTAATGGTTGCACAAACTTGGAATATTTAAATGTTGTCAGCTTGAAGACAAACACACAGTTTCTAAATGCATAACTTGTCTCATCGTGTTAAACTTAACATAAGATTTTTATGTCTTAAAGAGCAGATTGCGAATGCATTTCAGACTTTTAAATTCAGTCACTAATTACACGTAACATTGAAATTCATTTTTTCAACAAAATATTCAGGATACCGAAAATAGGATTTTATACTGTAGGGTTATACTCTGATGAAATGTGTGGGTTACGGCCGATTAGCCGTGCGCATATTTTTTCTCTTGGATTTGAAAATAAAAGCCCGTCTTGCGTGAGTTCGTTGAAAAATAATAGTAATAATAACAACAATGAAGCTGATTTGACGAATTTCCGTCTCGCTGTTCCACAGATTTATATCGAAAATATTGCAAACCAAAAGAAAGTCACTTCTTCAGTGGTAAACAAACTATTTCCTCCTATTTACTATTCGATAAAATAGCTGTTTTCTTCTTTTTCCATGGCACTGACCACCGTCGATTTCAAAGTTTGTCTTCACGTATTGTGTTCGCAGTTTTGCGTGTCCGTTTGAAGTTCATTTTCTTTGTACTTCTTGTATGTACTTAGTATAAAATGGTTTCTTCTCTAACCCTGAAACGCGTCAGTCGGCTAGTGCATAGGATTTAAAATATATAAATGAAAGAGGTGGTTAATGATATATCTTGTTTCAAAAACAAAAATTTATTCTGCGGTACTGCTCGTTTCATTATTACTTTGTTCTTTATTTGTTCATGTTCTTTTCATTTGGTTTATTGTAATTATTGATTTATTTGTTTATGTAATTAACGTTAGTTTTATTTTACATACTCCATCGCTAATCATTTTGTTTCAGGTTTCATTGGCGTATTGACGATGATAATCATGTACTTGTAGTAGGTTTTGGTGCTGGGTCATAATATACGTCCAAAAGTCCTCTTCACTCTTTTCATTGTTTGTCAGAATATAAAATACCGTATGTCCCCTTGACCAGTTGACGGCATTGTTCTTTGTGTTGGGATAAAGTATTTCATCGGGCAACAAAAAACTCGTGGGTGTGATTGTATGCGGAGATGTTCTCTGGATGATTGCCAGTTTTCGTCTAACCGACTGCCAAATGTTGTTGACTTTACTACATACAAACTGGTGTTCGTCCGTGTCGTTGAGATTGCAGGTAATACACAGAGAGGAGTCTGCCATGTGAATGGAATGAAGACGTTCATTCGTTGGTACTTTTCTGTTAACTGCGTAGTACCACGTTGCCCGCACGTTAGTTGGTAAGTGCAAATAATGGACGTTTTTCCAAATATTTGACCAATTGAAGGCATTGTACTTTTTTTCTATTATATTCTTGCTATGAAACTTCATAAAGTTTTTATATACATCTTTAACACTAAATACATCTTTCTCTGCAATCCTCAGTTTTAGATAACTGTGTTCTATTAGAAAATGCTTGAATTGGTATAGTTGATTGGGGATGTGATGAACATCAATTGGTGCATCGCAGTTGACTGGTACTATTTCATTAAGTTAGAATGCTGCTATTCTATTCGGTGACTTTTTCCACTTATTGTAGGTCTTGCAGGTATACAACGCTTGTGCTTTATTATAGACGTCTGTAAGGTTTAGGCCACCTTCGGTAAATGGTAAGGTCAAAGTTTCAAACTTAACTTTGAACATGTGACCACGGCTGACGAAATGACCAAAAGCAGCCAGAATCCTATTTGCAACGTCTCTTGGCATGGGCAGTACTTGCGCCACGTCATTTATTTTTGATGTTAGATAGATGTTGACGAGTTGCACTCTCTGTATTTCATCGATCGTCCTGAGTGTGTGTTGGTGAATGCTGGCACGTATGTTATTCAGTAATTTTCGATAGTTCAAAGCTATTGCCTGCCGGATATTTGATGCATATTCTATTCCAAGACATTTGATTGTGGAGGTCTCCTTTATTGGTCCTTGGATGGGAATTCCTAAACCACGCCCCACATTCATTATTGCACATTTATTCCTGTTCAGTTTTGCGCCGGAAGCAAGTGCGTACTTATCTATTATTTCCAGTGTCTTGCATATCTCTTCGTTATCTCGGACCAGAAAGACGACATCGTCAGCATAAGCCTTGCACACTATCCTTTCTCCATTTATCGTTATGCCTTGGAGATGTTGACTTAAATCGAAAAGCAAAGGCTCAATGGCTATTGCGAAGAGGGACATGTATAATGGGCATCCTTGTCTCACTGAACTGTTTATTGTAATGGATTTGCTGGCTTGACCATTGACCATAACTGTGAAGGTGGCACTGCTTAAAAAATTCTTTATAACTCCGATAAAATGTTGCAGAAAGTTCATGCAACCCATAGTATGAAACAGATAATTATGGCTGACTCTGTCGAAAGCCTTCTCAAAATCTAATGATACTAGCGCGCCTTTTATTTGACAAGCTCCAGCAATCGATATGATATCCCTATAATCGCACAGTGTGTGGTGGGTAGATCTGTCTCGTCCTACGCTCGACTGATACGAACCGGTGACGGTATTCGTTACATATTTTAATCTTTCGTTCACAATGCGGGAAAATATTTTGTAGTCACAATTGAGTAATGTGAGCGGTCATAGATTTGTTATACATTTTACTGCGTGATTTTTCGGGACTAGAACTATTATTCCTTCTCGAAAGTCACTTGGGATATCACTGCTGGCATTCATTAGTTCGTTGCAAATGCTCGTCAGTTTGGGTATCATTTGTCTTCGGAATGTATGGTATAGCTCAGCTGGAAGTCCGTCACGCCGAGGAGATTTGTTTTTCGGACTTCGTATTATGGCATCTTTAACTTCATCTTGCGTTACTTCAACTAGCAGGTTATTTGCCTGATCCTGGTCCAGCTTCCGTGTCAGTCATATTGTCATCACATTTTGCGCCATAGTGTCAGTTGTGGTATTGCTTAATAACTCGGTGAAGTATTTATGGATTTCGTTTTTAATCTCATTTTGCTGCGTGAGTAGTCTACCATCCGTGGATCGCATTTCAGTTAATAATTTATTTCGGTGACCCTTCCTTTCAAGTGGTAAATTGACGTTTGTTCTCTTTTGACATCGTTTCGAAGCCTTGATCGTATTTTACAACCTTCAAGTTGTTTTAGTTTCAAAGCTAAGAATTTCGCCTGAGTTCAAATGTTCAAATGTTTGTACAGTTTATGGGACTTAACTACGGGGTTATCAGTCCCTAAACTTACAAACTACTTATGAACTACTTACGAACTAGGACGGCACAGGCCGCGGTGGCCGAGGGGACTGAGGCGCTCCAGTCACGGTCTGCACGGCCACTACGGTCGGGGGTTCGAATCCCCCCTCGGGCATGGATATTTGTGCCGTCCTTAGTATTAGCTAGTTCGTAAAGTAGTTTGTAAGTTTAGGGACTGATGACCCCGTAGTTAAGTCCCATAAGCTTAACAAACATTTGTAAAAACAAACAGGACGGCACAAATATCCATGCCCGAGGGGGGGATTCGAACCCCCGACCGTAGTCGCCTGAGTTCTTTTTATATCCAAATGGTTGTTAATTACTGATGGATCATTTGTGTACAAGTCTCGAAGGACTTTAAAATAAAATTCAGTTGTCTGTTTTTGCCAATCATTTTTGTCACGTGAGTAGTGCATCATCGCCCGTCGATCGACGGTTTAGCACATTTCAGCCACCATGTAAGTGTCGAGGGGTATGAGGTGATTTTTTTCTCGCACTCAGTCCACACAGTATTGAATATGTCGTGACACTCGGGGTCCTGCAAGTGTGCTACATTTAACTTCCACAGGCCTCGTCCCCGATATGTTGTTTCCTGTCTTTTGAGGTTAATGGTGCAAATATATGTTATGTGATCTGAGAATATCGAAGGCCATAACTCTGACTGCAGCACGTGCGTTTTTAAATGATCAGACACATATATTCTGTCGATGCGTCTGGAAGAATGACTTGTAATGTAAGTAAAGCCTGGCAGCGCACCGTTTTTGAGTTCCCAGGTATCAGTCATCGTCAGTTGTTTGATTATAAGGTCACGTTCGGCACAATAGTTAAAATTTAGCGTTTGATCTTTAGCCGACAATACACAGTTATAGTCCCCTCCAAAAATCATATTGTCATATCGTCCACAGAAAAGACGAACAACATCATCTTTAAAAAATTCAGCTCTACGCCGCCTATTACTGGAGCCAGAGGGTGCGTAGATGTTAATAAATCGAGTACCGTTGATAGTAACAGCTAAATCTCTGGCGTTTGTCAGTTTTACAACATCGTGCACAATAATGCCTTCCTTGCTTAATATTGCTGTACCGAGTTCTGAGTCGTTCCCTGAATTGACAATTGCATTGTATCCTGTGATATCATCAAGTTGAATGTCTGTAACTTCTTGCAACATGGCAATATCAATATCGGCTGCATAAAGCATATCCTGCAAGGTATTGTTTTAAATGGCTGCGGATCTTATTGATGTTTATCGTCCCTATTTTATACGATTGCAATGCAATTGTAAAAGTTAGATAGACGAAATCGGTGAATATGGCGACTGATACTCATGGCGTCTAATGTCTTTAATGAATCGGAAGTGGAGGTGGCGTCCTCTTAGTTTTCTCGTCTCTCGGTCTGGAGAACGAGTCTCTTTTTGTATTTGACACTTCCTGCATTTATTCATCCTCGGGGAATTGTGCGGTTTCCTCTGCCCAGTTCCCTCCATCGGTGCATTGAAGCAACTCTTTCTCAGAAACATGTTGAGATGGAACTTTATTTCGCGAGTCTTTCGGTGTAGAATTAGTATTTTCACCGCCCTGTTCGGTGTGCGTTTCTATATTTGGCGAAACGGCCATACTCACAACATTTATCATCTGTTGACTCCGTTGCGACTTCCCAGATGTCGCATCGCTTAATTTTTTACTAATTTGTTTTGCTTTTTCGCGCACTTGCTGTACATTCTGTTTGGCGTCAGGAGGTGCTATACGCCGTTTCTTATGCTTCTTCGGAGAGGGTTCAGATTTTGAACTGTCTTCACACTCTGAAGTGCTACTGAGATCTTGGGTATTACTGTCCTGAATACAAACTTCTTCCATCTCACGCCGTCCATCTTGTTCAAAGGTTTCCGTGACTTTTTTTATCGTGTTCGTCTCCAGTAACTGTTTCCGTTGCGTTGGAGGGAACGACAGCCGTCGTCTCATTATTACTGGTGTCCATTGCCAGGCTTACGGTAGCATCGTCTTTCTCGTTGTTTCCGTCTATTGCGGCGCTAGACGTGGTGGCCGTGTTTACTCGGAGCGCCGTGGCGTACGTCACAGGTAGTGACGTCATCTTTAGTGGCGCGACTGGCTCCCTGGCCGGCACCTGCGGCAATCTCCGCTGCACACATTCAGATCTAACATGCCCTGTCTGCCCACAACCCGAGCATGTACGTGGTTGGTCGTCGTACATGACAATGGCTCTATATCCGCAAACGTAGATGTAAGATGGGATATGTTTTTGTAGCTCCATTTTTATTTGTCTGACACCGTTTAGTACCGGGAACGTTTGGAAAATTGTCCATTTTTCCGCAATATTGCTGATAACCCTCCCGTACGGTTTGAGAGCTGTATTAATCTCATTCTCAGTTATCTCGAAAGGCAGTTCAAACATACGAACGGTTGGTTCTAGTTCCAAATCCAACATAATCAACTTGAACGTTACCAACATTGCCGTCACAATGATTAAATTTCAGTTTGCCTCTACATTGTTCAATAACCTTTTCACAGCATTCAGCATTGATCATTTTGACGTATACAGTGCTACTCACAATCGATAAATGGATCCCGACTATCTCACTAAAACTGAGCTTTACTACATCTCGTAAAAATACTTCTACTTCAAATGCTCTTGGTCGGGCAAAGTGTTCATCGAACGAGAAGTTCAAAATATATTTTCTTTTAGTTTGACTCATCTTGGTGATCTACACATTTTGAAACCTAAAGCTACTATTTACGCTACAAGAGCGTCAAACTCACCACATACTCCCGTCAGATACAAATTCCCAGCTTCGCTCTGACCACAGTACGTCTTTCACAATATTCAAAAATTTTAGGTGTAAGCTATTAGGATAATTGTAAATTTTGGTGATATACATCTCAGTAAATTAGCTTACTATGCCTATTTTCATTCTCTGCTTTCGTATCGCATCAGTTTCTGGGTAATTCATCATTGAGTAAAAAAGTATTCATTGCACAAAAGCGTGTGATCAGAACAATTGCTGGAGCCCATCCAAGATCATCCTGCAGACACTTATTTAAAGAGTTACGGATCTTCACAGTAGCGTAGTTATGAAACTAATTCCCGTAAGAGTAAGGGCTTCAAACTTGCCCACCCCTCCCCATTAACGATAGGATCATTGCCCGTCACCGGCATATACATATATATACATGTGGCGTCTGTCCCGAAAGAACAGACGTCAGTTTTGATCTTGCAGTTGTTATTCTTTAATATTCACAGAATATACGACATCAACTGCGATTGGGCAACACAATGGGTACACATTTTCAGCGTTGCCCAATCGCAGTTGATGTCACATATTCTGTGAATATTAAAGAATAACAATTGCAGGATCAAAAGTGACGTCTGTTCTTTCGGAACAGACGCCACATGTATATATATATAATCCGAAGATTGGTTTGAACACCACAGTGGTTTTCTAGGTATGGTCCTGTTTGGAGGTGGTATGCTGTTGCCTTCCTCCGACCTTCGAACTGACTTATCCAGCCAGTTATAGGGGGACCTACAGTTTAACGTGGGTCCCGAACCACGGTGCTACTCGGTATTTTTCACATGAGCAATACTGCCAGAGGTGAAAGAAGTGGAAAGTGACAGATAAAAATCCCAGGATATGCCGGGGATCGAACCCGCGACCTTTTGAATTTGTAGTCTGGTACTCTACCACTGGCAAACCGAGGACACGACAATAACATCCCTCTAATGGACTGGTCAGCACAGTCCTAACTTGAATCCTACAGAACACCCTTTGGATATTTTGGAACTCGGACCCCGTGCCAGGCCTCCCCGGCCTACATTGATACTTCTCAGTGCAGCAGCATTTCATGTCACTTCCCAAAGAAACCTTCCAGCACCTGATTGAACGTATGCCTGCGAGCGTTGAAGCTGGCATCAACGCTAAGTATGGGCTAACACCATACTGAATTCCAGCAAAAAATCAAATGTTCAAATGTTTGTAAAAATGCGGGACTTAACCACTCTGGTTATTAATCCCTAGGCTTACAAACTACTGCAAACTTAAACTAACCTAAGGACAAACACATACACCCATGCCCGAGGGAGGACTCGAATCTCCGACGATGAGGAAACGCTCGCTCCGCAGCCTTCGGCCATTCCACCAGCTTTAGCAATGGGGAGCACCACGAACTTCGTTTTCAACCAGGTGTCCGGATACTCTTCATCACACAGTGTATAGCCAACTACCATCCCGAAACATTATGAAATTACACATATCATTATAAATGTGTGCTTTCTCTTCTTTTATTTCCATTTAATCTGTAACAAGCCACAGCTAGAGTGGCCGGGTACAGCTATCATTATAATAAAAATCATCGTATCTTATCGTAAAGACTGAAAATTTATGTTTCCTCAGTTCTACCTCATGTTAATCCATTCGTTGGGTTAAAATGTACGAAACTGTTTACAAAGTATTTTATATACTTACGAATGCCCTCAAGACTTTTCACATTTCTTCCCGTAATCATGAAAAGTCTTGCCATAAAGACGAACACCGCTCCAACGACAATGATGGGAACAATGAAAATATAATTCACCACTATCACCATTGCTAAAATTCCACAGAGCACCAGGTAAATCTGAAATGAGAAAATAACTTCTTTGTCTCTCACAAATGACACAAAAACGTAGTTACCGTCAAAACAAATATAATGCTAATTAAGAACGTTATTTTTTAGGACACTGTGAAGCTCAAATTCAAATGTTCAAATGTCTGTAAATCTATCGGACAAAACTGCGTGGCCATCAGTCCGTAGCTTACAAACTACTTAAACCTAGGTAAACTAAACTACGGACAAACACACACACACACACACACACACACCCATGCCCCAGGGAGGACACGAACCTCCACGGCGAGCAACCGCGCGCTCCGCAGCGAGGTGCTTTAGACCGCTCGGCTACTCCACCGCGGCCACTGTGAAGCATTTATTACATTGAGATGGACTATTACTGACTGGTTTCTCTCCTAAAGTATCTGAACTGTTCATTCTCGTGTGTGTGTGTGTGTGTGTGTGTGTGTGTGTATGGTGTATCTTTGTAAGAGAGAGAGAGAGAGAGAGAGAGAGAGAGAGAGAGAGACGTGGAGACGACAGTAAAATCAAAAGTAACGAATATTAGGTTTTAATAGGCAATTAATGATGCCATTGAACGCGAGCAAGAGATCGGTCGACCTGAGGAACATAATATATCTGGCAAGGTATCCCGATAGATGGATATTAGGCTCTCATGAAATGAACTTGTAAGGCATATTATTACTTTTTCAGCAGCTTAATCTGCAACATGTATAGTGTTATTTTTCCATCTAGGATCGTTTACAATTTTCGTTGTGTTCTCCGCAAAAATAGCTGGATCATCTACTGCGGTGGTCCATGAAGCAGTATTGTACTCTCTAGAATTCTTAAACGTTCGCCATTATTGTACTCTAGTAAGTGAAACATCAAGTTGCCACCTTTCATCATAATTCGTCAAAGTCTGATGCAAGTTAATGGCGGTGAAAGGTGCAAATCCGACGACCTACACCATTTGTTTACTTAATTAGAATCACTACGCCTTGACTACATCTCTTTGAACCAGCACCTCACCCATTTTCCGTACTCAAGACGTCAGATTAAATTGTCCGTATTCTTGAAATAACACTTTTTTCAGTGTGTCTCGAGTTAATCATTCCAATGTCGGTAGCTCGTATTGTCCTGTATACGCGGTAGGGAAAATGAAACTTGCGAACGACATACTTGTAAGTCTGACAGAGGAGTCACCATTTTTAACGAACAGGAGAACTTTCCATCACAGAGTTTGAAGCCCTGATGTCTATGCATCAATCGACTGATACATTTATAAATACATATCACCAGCATAGTCTGCCTCATTACGTTTGAGTGACCATTTGACCATTTGAATGCAACACAAAATGGTGTTCACAACAAAACTACCTCCTGTTCACTATCGATTACTATGCGAAGCGCAATCAGTGGAAAACGTGTTCCAAACAGTTGAAGGAAGACTGAGAGTGTTTGGGCAAAACCTCAAGAAAATTCTACTATGCAGAATGTAGTCGAGAGGCTCTGTAACGAATACGAATCGTAACTATTAAAATATGCGGAACACCATTGCTCGAAGGAAGAAAGCCCTGAACAACGCCACTTATCCGCAAGGCGTCTGAAATCCGTTCATGGACCAACGGGAACCCATACGTCTGCATATTGTAGCGAGTCGCTATATGACGACCCCTGCTCGCTTGCCACACAATCCTTCATTCCTCTTCCCTCATCGTCTTCCCGGTACGTCAGACCCGGTACGACCGGTGCCATCTCGTGTTCAACGCTCCTAAAATAGTCACACGGCTCATCGTGTCAATGATTAGGCCCCTCTCAAACTCAGCTCTGAGAAATGTCTACTTAGCAGTTTGCTGCCAAAGAACCCGGGACGTATTAGTTACATGACTGTCCACTTTACGCTATTTAAATAGCGTCCGCTGTAGACTGTAGAGTTTGTGGGCACCAAAATTGGATCACTTACTTATGGGATCGGACCGCTCTTACTTGCAATGTTTCACGTTACTGCCTTTCGTTACTTGACTATGCTCTCTTTAATTAACATTTTATGGAGCATTGC
Organism: Locusta migratoria; assembly: GCA_026315105.1. Taxonomy (NCBI): domain Eukaryota; kingdom Metazoa; phylum Arthropoda; class Insecta; order Orthoptera; family Acrididae; genus Locusta; species Locusta migratoria. The sequence goes on along the minus strand of CM048745.1, from coordinate 699,298,437 downwards.
TTCTGATGAAAACAACGATCTTTGTACAGGTTTGATAACATTCAAAATCGCATTAAATCTTTTATTTTGGTCTGTGATGACCGGTTTCAAACTTATAAGATCGTCTTCAGATCATAATACTCGGTGTCCTGGAAATGGTGTGGACGATCTTTGTACAGGTTTGATAACATTCAAAATCGCATTAAATCTTTTATTTTGGTCTGTGATGACCGGTTTCAAACTTATAAGATCGTCTTCAGATCATAATACTCGGTGTCCTGGAAATGGTGTGGAGCCCGCCCATCTGCCTTGTGAAGCAACACTGTTCTTGAGTGTCTTACACAGTGATAAACATACACAGCGATATGCGAAGTCTGTAACAGCCTTCTACACATCATCTGTCATAACCGTCATATTGTCAGGGCAGCAATGCAAAAGGACTGACAAGTATAGTCTGCGATCCTTTTCCTTTACTCTTCGCAGTATTCTTCTTAGTAGAATCACCACCATTTTCAATCCCTGTATACACAGAAGCACAAGAGTGCATCCTACGACGAAAAAAAGTGCCATTTCGTAAGCCGTCCAATGGCTATGCAGCTTCCTGAACCAGACTGGCGCAGCTGCTTATGTAGCCTCTGTTATCTCCTTATAACCGGAAGTTAACTTCCTGAAAAATCCCGACACGCTCCTAGTAAAACTAAGGAGCGTAACAAAATGGCGGACACAATACTGCTGGCAGCAGTATTACTGTATACAGTTCTTTAAACAGCAGTGCTGCCAACAATAACATTGATGCTCATAGATGTACTCATATGTGCCACACACAGAAAGCATTCCAGGGAGCCCCTGAGAGCTACAAGAATCACTTCTTGGCTTTTGGCAAATTGAATGTGAAAGTATCTCACCACAGGTGATTTGTGAGCTTAGAAGTATCAACTGTTTCCTACGAGTTACTAGCATTGTGACTACATAAATGGACCTCCACTACGCCACATCTTTGAAGTACACGGTTCGACTGGTTCGGTCAGAGGGTCGCTTGGAATGGCAGGCCGTAGTCTTCAGCGATGAAAGCAGATTCTGCCTGTACGGAAGTGATGGTCGCTTGTGCGTACAACGTGGACCTGGCGAGCTCTTTCTCATACAGTGTATTCTTTCAAGAGTGGCCCCATCCATATACTTGTGATTTAGGATGCGAAACGCTACAAGTGTCGTTCACCATTTGTCGAGGGAATGCTGATCAGCCGCGGCGGAGTGGCCGAATTAATTGAGGCGCTATGCCCCGAACACGATTCCGTTCCCTCGGGAATAGATGTTTGTGTTAATTCATAGGTAATTTGTAAGATTAGGGAATGATGACCCCGCACTGAAGTCCCATAAGCTTAAAAAACACTTTAATGCTGACCATCGTTGGATTCGGGCAGTATTCTGTAAAGACCTGTTGTTTCCTCATTCTTGCTAGTAGGTGATGTGTTGTTCAAACAGGCTAATGGTCACCCACACACTGCACATGTAACTAAAAACGGTCTGCAAGATGTGCAGCAGCAATCTCCCCTGACCGTCACGATCTCGTTAATTGTCTCCAATGAAGCAAGTGTGAGATGTGATGGGACAAGAACTGAATCATAAAATTTGTCTACCCAAAATTGTTGCAAAACTGCGTTAACAGGTTGAGGTGGAAAATATAATTAAAGATCCCCATCCGAATAGATGCCAGAATCAACGCCTCCATTGCCGACCCATACCACGTACTAGTATGGGTGTTTGGATAGACACTTGTTACGTCAGTACCATAGTGAATTTATTTCATACTAGCTGTAAACCCGGAGTTGCCCGGGTGTTTTTTATCCTACACTCTCTTAGTCAACATCCCCTTCCCCGCTCTCTCTGCATCTACCTCTTTCTCTCCCATGTCTCTCTCTTCGTTGCCATCTTGCCCTCTCTCGGCAAAGTTCTCTGTCATGTACCATACAAACATTTATGTACCCAGTGATCTTCCTCTTGATTTAAAGGTCATATGTGCAAAAATTCATAAAGATTGGAGCAAAACTATGCTTTTTGTAAAATTCCGTAAATACCCTCTACCATGCACCGAACGATATTTTATACAGACAGTGACATTCCTCTTGTTTTGAAGGTCAAGCGTGCGAAATTTCGTGATGATTGGAATGAAACTGTAGATTTCATGAGTCTTTAGGAGAAGTATGCTTCCGCCATGCACTTATCTCAAAATACTTTCTTATCTAACGTTTTCTACCTATAAATTACATTCCTGCCAAATTTCAGCTTCATAGATGAAGTATTTGAAATTTCGTGTTATGTCAGTCAGTCAGTGAGTGTCCTTTCGCTTTTATACAGATAGAGATTAAGAAAACAGATTGCTTTATTTTGGATGCAAGAGAATTAAAGGAGACATACAGTCAAAAATAAATAGTATCATGCAAATGTGAAAGCTAACTTTATTTGATACAAGGTCATGCCTGATGCGACAGTTTTACGGCATCTACAACGAAACTGTTGTCAGCGGTAGACTTCTTTTCGTTTCATCATTTTGTGTGTGGGGGAGGGGGACAGTTACAAAGCGCTTCATAAACGTCCGAAATTACATGCAAACTTTGTTGTAGGTCCCTAACTACACCCATTTTTCAATTATTGGCACATAAATGTGGGTATTCTCACGCAGTGGCCTCTCATTATTTATGACGTCGTATCTCCTGAGCTATGTGTCGTGCTGTTTTGTTTTTGGGACAGGAAGCTTCGTGGACGTACGGTAAACAGTTCACCAAAGTTTCATTGCAATCGAATGAATGGTTTATGAACATATAGAGGACATACAGACAAACATTCATTTATATATACATATATAGATACTCCGTACAGACTGTTTCAACAATATATATTGGATGAAATGGAGAACTTTAAGAGGCTGTTGTAATTTTGTTTCTGGCAGCGTATCTATAAAAGCTGCACAAACACACAACCACATCTCTCAAAGCAACTAGAGTAATTTATGTCCTAAACTGATAATTATCGTCTGTAATGCATGTTGATTGAAGCAATTCTTAACGCTTTCAGACCTGAATTTTTTCTGGAAGAAAGAAATTTTTTCTGTATTCCTTTTAAGTTTCGTTTTTAATGATTTTATAAGCAAGATTTACGTTGTTGTATGCATCAATTTACATACTACAAAATTGCATATGCTGAATAGCAAGGCTTCGTTTTATGGACTAAGATAATTAATTTTGTAGCACTAACTTTAGTACTAAATAAACTGATCATTCAATAGTTGCCATACAAAATAATTACTACTACTTTCCAGTTGTACAGTGGAATACAAGTAACCCACAACTTGCGTGTTCTTTGGAGTCCACAAGCTGCTGTGCAGTGCAACAGTGACTACTTGTTATTTTTATAGTGATCTTCCGCAGTTGACAGAAAGTGTGCACGATGAAAATGTTGAACACTCATAGTAATATGCATGTTGTTTCAATTGAGAATGTTTCTGATCTATCTTAGACAGTGTAAAAGTTATGTACACAATTGTAGCCAGAGGGTCTGAAAGGGTTAAATCGGCCGGAAAAGATCGCATCTGGTTTCAGTATCCTTAAAATACAAAATTCTACGCTATAGTTTACTGAATATTATCGAAATAGTTAAATTTTCAAAATGAACGTCACCTGAATCGCCATCATCGCAAACATGGGTAGGAGCTCGTCGACGCAGCCGATGTCCTTGGAGAACCTGTTGAGAATGCGCCCGGAGGGGTTGGTGTCGAAGAAGCGGGTGGCGGCCCTGAGCACGCAGGCGAACATGCGGTCGTGCAGGGCGCGGGAGGCGCGCAGGCACACGCAGAAGAAGGCGCGCACGCGCGCCAGGTTGAGCAGCACGCACGCGGCCACCAGCGCGCCGTACAGCGACAGGAACACCTGCGCCGGCGGCGGCGGCGGCTGAAGCTGAGGCGACACTGCCGTCTGGTTGCCGCCATGGGGCTGCGGCTGCAGCGAGCGGCGGCGCACCTCCGCGTCAGACCTGCAGCACACCACGCCAGCCGGCGCTGCTTTTACTCAAATCACACGACTTTTGTGAAATCATCAGCAGCTGAGGCAGCCGAATGTGTGCCATTCATGAGCCTAATAAGGGCTTTTAGTGCAAGGATAGCGAACCTTTGTACATATACGAGACATTTTAAACAAAAAAAAAATTAATTTATGTGTCGTAGACGTGCCTCGGCATGAGGCTTTGTAAGGAGGCATTTGACGCGGTGCCACACGGCAGACTGCTAACGAAGATACGAACGTATGGAATAGGTTGACAGATTTCTGTCTGGCTGGAAGACTTCCACAGTAATACAATGCAGTACGTTGTTCTCGACGGGAATTGTTCATCAGAGACGAATGTATCGTCAGGCGTGCCCCAGGGAAGTGTGATAGGACCGCTATTATTTTCTATCTTTATAAATGATCTCACGGACAGATTAAATTGTATATATACATGTGGCGTCTATTCCGAAAGAGCAGACGTCACTTCTGATCCTGCAGTTGTTATTGTTTTCATATTTAAGAATATATGACTTCAACTGCGATGGGCAAAGCTGAAAATGTATACCCAGCCGGGATTCGAACCCGGGTCTCCTGCTTTCTAGGCAGTTGCGCTGACCCTTACACCACTGGAGACAAAGTGATCACAACACCTGCAAGGACTACCTAAGCACGCCTCCCGTCAGAAACAAATATTCAGATTTACCCTGCCCACAGTACAGAAGCGACGTCTGTTCTTTCGGAATAGACGCCACGCCACGCTTCACACACACACACACACACACACACACACACACACACACACATATGCCAGTGACAGGCAATGATTCTTTCGTTAGTGGTGAGGGGTGGGCAAGTTTGGAGCCCTTACTCTTACGGAAAATAGTACATAGTGACTACGAGTTTGAGTAATGTGGGCAGGGTAAAGCTGGACATTTGTGTCTGACGGGAGGCGTGCTTAGGTAGTCCTTGCAGATGCGGTGATCACTGTGTCCCCAGCCTAGAAAGCAGGACACCCGGCTGAGAGTAAATTGTAGTTTGTGGCCGTTTGCTGATGAAGCTCTGGTGTATGACACGTTGTCGTCTTTAATTGACTGTAATAGCATACAAAATGTCTTAGACAAAATTTCAAGTTAGTGTGAAGAACGGCAGCTAGTTCTAAATGTAGAAACATTTAACATGGTGCTCATGAGTAGGAAAAAATTCCATAATGCTCGAATATAGCATTAGTAGTGAACTTCTTGATGCAGTCGCATTGTTCAAATAGCTACGCGTAACATTGCAGAGCGCTATGATATGGAACAAACACGTAATCATAGTAGAGCGGACAGCCGACTTCGACTTATTGGGAGAATTTTGGGAATATGTACTTCATCTGCAGAAGAGACCGAGTATAAAACGCTTACATAGTGCTTGGAAATTAAATGTCAGACATTAAATTCATCAATGTTCATGCCCTTACTGACGATAAAGTGAAGAGGAAAAGGAAGAGTTTTACGACCATCTAGAACAAATAATTGATAGCACACTAACTACAAATATCAAAGTAGTGCTGGGAGATTTGAATGGAAATGCAGGAAGAGAAGACTTCTATATACCAACTATCGGAAGGCACAGTTTGCATGATGGGACCAACGAGAATGGTGAGAGGATAATCAACCTAGCCATCTCAAAGAATTTGAGAGTAATTTCAACTTACTTATAACACAAGAGAATACATAAGGGAACATGGGGCTCACCGGATGGAAGAACTACCAACCTGATAGATCACATCTTGGTGGACCAGCGCTATAGCCACAGAGTCATAGACCTAAGATCGTATAGAGGAGCCGACTGTGCATCAGACCACTTTCTCGTTGCGTGCAAGCTTAAATTGATGTTCACCTAAACACTAGAGCCTGCCTTGAATGTTGAGAAACTTCGTGAAAGTGACATTAAAGAACAATATGCTATGGAAATCAAAAACCGTTTTGAGGTTCTAGAGACCCTGGAAGCAAGAGAGAACGTGGAGAAAAGTGGAAAGAAATAGAGTTCATGGTACTAACTATATCGGAGGATACATTGGAAAGAAAGAAGATAACGAAGAACAGGAAATGGTTTAATGAGACATGCCAGAAGGCTACGAAAAGGAGAAGGAAGATGTGGGCAAAGTGGCTGGCTGATAAAGAGAATGAGCAGAAAAGAGAAGATTTTATGAACGTCAGAAGGGAGACGAAGCGAATCGCCGGCCGCGGTAGCCGAGGGGACTAAGGCGCTCCAGTCACGGTCTGCACGGCCACTACGGTCGGGGGTTCGAATCCCCCCTCGGGCATGGATATTTGTGCCGTCCTTAGTATTAGTTAGTTCATAAGTAGTTTGTAAGTTTAGGGACTGGTGACCCTGTAGTTAACTCCCATAAGCTATACAAACATTTGAAACATTTTTTCGAAGCGAATCCTAAGAGCAGAGGAGATAATATATCTAACCAGTTTGCTGGAACAAGTGGAGACTGAGAGCCAAAACAAGAATTCGAGGCATTTCTTCCAACGCATAAGAAATCAGAAACGTGGATTACAGAGCCCAACTTTTTTCATTAAAGATAAGAACAGCAATATGATAAATGATAAGGAAATAATCCTAGAAACATGGAAAGAATACTTTTCAGAACTGTTGAATCGCTCAGACCCTGATGAGTGGTTTCTTGCAGACACTACAGAGGAAAGAAAATATGACGAAGAATGGGTAGTGAGTGAAGAAGACGTGAAGATCACAATCAAAGGACTCAAAAACAACAAAGCCCCAGGGGAGGACAAAATAACATCAGAACTAATCGAGGAGGGAGGTGAGAGCTTGCACTTAATGATATATAAACTGACCCAGTTGATATGGAAGAAAGAGACACTGTCATAAGAATGGAAATTGCCTATGACATGCCCAATATACAAGAAAGAAATCAAAATGGAATGTGGCAACTATAGAGATATCAGCCTATTATGGTAACATATAAGGTACTGTCTAACATCATACTCAGAAAATTGAAGCCATACATAGAGAACAACATACAGAAATACCAAGCTGATTTTCGACCAAACCGATAAATAATAGATCACTTTTTCATTCTAAGACAACTGTTTGAAAATCTCTGGGAATATGACAAACATATCTACAATCTGTTCGTGGATTTTCAACCGCCAGCCGCGGTGGCCGAGGAGACTGAGGCGCTCCAGTCACGGTCTGCACGGCCACTAGGGTCGGGGGTTCGAATCCCCCGTCGGGCATGGATATTTGTGCCGTCCTTAGTATAAGATAGTTGATAAGTCGTTTGTAAGTTTAGGGACTGATGACCCCGTAGTTAAGTCCCATAAGCTTAACAAACATTTGAACATTTGATTTTCAACGTGCATATGGCAGCATCAGCAGGAATAGCCTGCACAATGCAATGCGTGACCTCCGAATACCTGAGAAGCTAGTGAGAGTGGTGCAAACCTGTATGGAAGGGTCAAAGGCAGCAGTAAGTTTCGGAGGAGTCACATCAGAAAGTTTCATACTTATGAACTACCTTATACTAAAGACGGCAGAAACATCCATGCCCGAGGGGGCATTCGAACCCCCGACCACAGCGGCCGTGCAGACCGTGACTGGCACGTCGAAGACCGCTCGGCCACCGCGGCCGCCGGTGTCTTAGGTAGTGCGGTTGCTACAAAATACAAAAGCAGCCCAACAGTGAGGTAAGTTATAATCAAAACCAACTGTACGCTTCCCTCACTGTGAAACAACAGACGGCGGGCGCTCACCAGCAAGTGAGGACGTAGTCGGAGGCGCTGGTGACGGCCTGCGCGGCCAGCAGCAGCAGCGCCACGGCGGCCAGCAGGCAGGGCCCGCCGCCGGCGCGCAGGTACTGCCACACCACCCACCAGCGGAACGCCGACACACACCGCTCCTCGTTGCTCTCCTGCTCCGCAGCGTCCGCCTGTGTCTGCTCCAACTGCTCTGCGGTGTCACTCTGCAAGAAGGACACCTGTGCGTCAGCTGGAAGTCAGTCCTTTGTCGATGCTCCGATCGTACCATTACTTGAAAGCACTACACAAATCAAGTGAGTAAAGCAAATCAGTTCCATAACACTCCGTAACGTACCTTGTCGTTTTTCTATTGAACTTTAACCTCGAGTCTGGACTGTGTATCAAACATTCTATCTGCCTATTTGCCCGTAAACTTGAGCACTGAAGGTACCTACCGCAATTTCAATGCAATATGGCTCCCACACGTTTGTATGTGGAATGACTTGCCTACGCAGGCTTCATTCAGTTTGAGGACAAAATCAAATGTTTGTAAAGCTTATGGGACTTAACTACGGGGTCATCAGTCCCTAAACTTACAAACTACTTATGAACTACTTACGAACTAGGACGGCACAAATATCCATGCCCGAGGGGGGATTCGAACTCCCGACCGTAGTGGCCGTGCTGACCGTAACTGGAGCGCCTCAGTCACCTCGGCCACCGCGACCGGCGTTTGAGGACACATATAGATTGATGCCACGTGCGAAATAAGCACGCTCGACAACACCAATGAAATTTAAGACTCATAAGATTGACCCGCACAACGGATAACATTACAAACGCATCTCACCTAATCAATCGTATCCAATATACGTACTCAAATGAAACGAATACGCTACTTAGATATTTACGCTCCAGTGCACCACTGCAGGCCACAGCAAGAACTTTAAGAATGGGATTAATAGTGATGAGTAGGGTATTATGAAAATTTAGAAATTGCTTTGACACACGTCTGAGGTAAAAACATTATTTATTAACAAACCCTTTTAAATAAATGCTTTATCATGTTAATTTAAATGCGACTTTTAGTGTAAATGAGAATTTAAATTAAAAAAAAGAAAAGTTTAAAAATTGACACCTATTGCCTGTTGATTACGTCCGCTAACAACCGGTGGTGAAAGCGTCACCATGAACCGATCTCTGTCTCCCACTAGGCGCCAGCAGGGCGAACTGTCTCCTCTTCGAATTGGTGGGGGCGGAGCGCCCTGATCCTCATTGGCTGGACACCGAATGTCCGTTACTCCACCAACTTCGTGATCCCCTCTACTTCAAAGCTCAAATAAAACCTTTGCTGCTAGGGAGTCCTTGCCGCCACCCATTTCGTTCCCAAAACCAAAGATTACACTAATGTCCTCTTAACAACTCCCAGAGACTTCGATATGTTGTCAAAGATAGAGAATGTTTTAACTACACAGGAAAGTAGCTGTCTGCGTCCATTCTTACTTATTGCAGATGCTCAGTCTTTTACCTTAAATTTTATTGAACCTGACCTTCTAGAGCACTAATAAGTTGTGAAGGTATTATGGAAAACAAACGTGAAATGAATAACAGCAACAACTATATTAACATTTACAGCGTGGGTCACACGTACGTCTATTCTCCACAAGCCACCTGACACTGTGTGTCGGAGGGCACTTTCCATACAACACCTAACGACATGGTCCAACAATGACGGCGCTTCAAACCGCCTGCAGCCATCCTAATTTTGATTTTTCTGAATCACTCCAGCCAAATACACGGTTCTTTTCGAATGGCATGACTGATTTCCTTCCCTCTCCTTACAAATAAACCATCCTGTAATCATTTGAATTAATAAACATAATCCTAATAATGAGCCAAGGTTTCAAATCAAATGTTCAAATGTTTGTAGAGGTTATGGGACTTAACTACGGGGTCATCAGTACATAAACTTACAAACTACTTAGGAACTAGCTTATACTAAAGACGGCACAAACATCCATGCCCGAGGGGGGATTCGAACCCCCTACTGCAGCGGCTGTGCAGACCGTGACTGGCACGCCGCAGACCGCTCGGTCACTGCGGCCGGCCATAATTCTCTGTGAATAGTATAAATGAAGAAAAACAAGCGTACACAAACAGTTACAAAGATATAATTACGTAGGCTTCCTCGGCCAGAGTCAGATGACATAAAAGTTTTCAATAAAAAAAAACGTTGTGCTGTGTTTTAATTTTATGCCTTTAGATGGCACATCTTATTCGGTAATCTTTAATTATTGCAAAGGCTCATTAATGCGATTTTTACAATTGATAAATATAATTCAATTACTCTCAGTACTTGGATAGTCCCACAAATAAATTTCAACGTTAATAGCTATCCCAAAATATAGGAAATGTTACAACTCACTCAAAATTAGGCTCAAAAAAGGAAAGCAATAAAACATCATGCAGTTAACACACGTTATTCAACAGTGGCATACTTGTAACAAACATCAAGCACTCAGTATCCTCGTCTGAACGGACACACTTACTCCTCACGTAGTGAGTATCCCAAGCAGCAATTTCCTTGCACCATTACGAAAGATCATTGGCAACCGTATAACTGCAGGCTATGACAAAGAATGTCAGGAGCGTAAACAGTGACGCTCTTGAAGCAACGGTATCCAAAGCCTTATTCGGACTTCGCAATCTACTCCTTACACTCAGGTGATGTGGTTGTATAATTGACCCGCGATCACAAAAACAGTTCTCCACTATAACTAAATTGCTGTTGAAATACTTATTTACGATTATGGGTTGCAGTAAAACTAATCGGAAGGTAAATATGTGAAATTGGTATTTATATGTCAGTTTCTATTTCACATACCCTAATAATATTAATTTTTGTCAACAAAACATCCATCGGGTTGTCAGTTTTAAATGTAGATGCGAAGCGTGACCCAGATTTAGCATCACATAAATCATCAACTATAATACTACTGAAAAACTTACGCAGGCACATTACAAACACACATGCTGTAGAAATACAACAGGAGGCAGCAGAACTTACCATTTGCGACAAATGAGAAACTCGACGGCGGATTCCTCCTGTGTAGTCCTTACACGAGCCATTAGGCTTACGCTTTGAGGAACTGCGCGCATACTTCTTTCTCTGCAAATTAAACCAGGTTTATCAGCAATCGTTTCGTAATTAACGAAAATCTAAATTAATTTCAAAATAAATTAGAAGTTAATTACAGTAAACGATTTTCTAGTGCTTTCCAGTCGAGAAATGTTGAATTCCTCCATTTCTGACTCGCCCTCAGAGTACGACATCAGTTTTGAGAAGCTGACACCGCTTTTGATGATTTCTTCGAAGGTCCCTTGATGTTCGATCTTTCCCTGAAACGCAAACATCCAGTAACTAGAGCGAGAGCAGCAGTTTCATACGGATATTGAGATAAAGTTGTCAGAAGAAAAGAACGTACTTTGTTAAGCACCACGATGTTGTCAGCGCCTTGCACGTGCTGAAGTTGGTGGGTGACCAGAATCCTCGTCTTGTCGCCCAGGTAGGAGTTTATACACTCGTCCAACAAATGTTTTCCTACGTGAGTGTCGACTGCAGATAAAGGGTCATCCAGCAAGTATATATCCGCATCGCGGTAGACTGCCCTGTTAAAATTAAAACATAATGTACAGCATTAAATAACAGTTTATAAGCTCCGTTAATAATCACTTATGAATACCAAAGTCACAATTTGTACCAGCCTTTTTAAATACGAGTTCATAACAGTTATTTTATATATTTCATAATGTTAAAGAGTATGACCAACTGTTATGTCATAACGAGGCTGGTAATGGATTGTAATTTCTCAGATGTACTCGGCGTGATAGATTAATGGTCTACTTAAGGCTGAGTTCTATTTCATGCTGCGTATACAGGGTGGTCCATTGATAGTAACCGGGCCAAATATCTCAAGAAATAAGCACCAATCGAAAAACTACAAAGAACAAAACCTTCCTAGTTTGAAGGGGAAAAACAGATGGCGCTATGGTTGGCCCGCTATATGGCGCTTCCATGGGTCAAACAGATATCAACTGCATTTTTTAAAAATAGGTACCCCCATTTTTTATTACATATTCGTCTAGTACGTAAATAAATATGAATGTTTTATATGGAACACTTTTTTCGCTTTGTGATAGATGGCGCTGTAATATTCACAAACATATTGCTTACAATTTTAGACGAACAGTGGATAACAAGCAGGTAAAACACAGAACGTAGGTACGTTAGAACTTTATTTCGGTTGTTCCAATGTGATACACGTACTTGTTACTGCGTGATTACCTGTAATTCCCTCATAACTTCAATAAATGCTCAGAATGATCTCCAGCTTCAATGCATTTGGCAATACGCGTAACGATATTCCTCTCAACAGCGAGTTGTTCGAGCACCCCCTATAGAAGAAAGCCTGCGCACGACGTCACAACATGGCGGCGGTGAGAGGCTTAGAGTCCTCTGAAAGGTTCTAAACATTAGCAGTGCACACTGTTTATATTCAAATGTTCAAATGTTTTTAAAGCTTATGGGACTTAACTATGGGGTCATCAGTCCCTAAACTTACAAACTACTTATGAACTACTTACGAACTAGGGCGGCACAAATATCCATGCCCGAGGGGGGATTCGAACCCCCGACCGTAGAGGCCGTGCAGACCGTGACTGAAGCGCCTCATGCTCCTCGGCCACCGCGGCCGGCTCTCTGTTTATAGTGCATTCTTTCGTTCAGGAGTGTATTTTTTACGTAAATTGGTGTTGTGTACGGTGTGATCGCTACGCTGGACGATCTGTGTATATGAGAACAACGTGTGGTCTCTTTTTTATTGACAAAATGTCGTTTCGTTGTTCTGTGCCGAAATGTAGAGGAAATTACGACTGTGGCCCAAAAGTTACCTCTTTAAACATCAGAAGAAGAAGAAATGGATATCAAGAATTCCCAGGATAACTTGGCTCCTTCTTCAAGTTAATGAGTAAGATTTCGTTTTTGTTGAACCTTATAAATGAGTTTTAAGTCATGACTGTTTACAGTTGGATATTGCGATTCATTTTTTTTTTTTCGTAACCACCCCCATTAGCTTATTCTTCTCCGGACGTTTAAAGACGGTAACTTTTGGGCCACAGTAAAAAAGAGATCACATGTTGTTCTCATACACACAAATCTCCAGCATAGCGATCACACCGTACACAACAGCAATTTACATAATAAATACACCCCTGAACGAAAGAATGCACTATAAACAGCGTGCACTGCTAATGTTTACAATCTTTCGGAGGACTCTAAGCTTCTCAACGCCGCCATGTTGTGACGTCGTGCGCAGGCTTTCTTCTATAGGGGGTGCTGGTAGTTCGCCTTCAGTAATGTTCTCACATGCATTGAAAATGCGCTGACGCATGTTTTCAGGCGTCGTCGGTGAATCACGATAACAAATATCCTTCAATTTTCCCCACAGAAAGAAATCTGGGGATGTAAGATCCGGTGAACGTGCGGGCCATGGTATGGTGCTTCTACGACCACCCACCTGTCATTAAATATTCCATTTAAGACCGCTTCAACTGCACTCAAGGAAATAGGGGCCAATCACAACCTTAATTCTGCATGATGAATAAAAAGACTTCCAGTCAGGCTGTTAAAAACCTTATAATCAATTAACTATTAATTTTTATTATTGCTATGCCCAAGTTTAAACTGTACTTGTGTTCGCACCTGGCGAGGTTGACCCTGGCCCTCTGGCCGCCGCTGAGGGTGACGCCCTTCTCGCCCACCAGCGTCTGGTCGCCGTACGGCAGCAGCTCAAAGTCCCTGGCCAGGGCGCACGCCTCCACCACCCGCTGGTACTTGCTGCGCTCGTACGGCTGCCCGAACAGGATGTTCTGCCGCACCGTGCCCACGAACACCCACGGCTCCTGGCTCGCGTACGACACCCTCCCTCCAATCCTCAGCTCTCCCGATGTTGCATTCAGCTCATTTATCAGCATGTATAGAAGTGAGCTCTGCAAAGATTAAAACATTGATATACGACATAGATATTAGTTTTGCGTGTTAATTGTTACATCCATCTGTACAAAATGTTATCTTTCAGGCTTCAAGTCTAATTTAAGATATAATTACACCAGAATAGTTCCATTCACCATAAATATCCTAATGATTTTTGGCGTATTGCTGCCCAGTGTGGGATTTTTCTTTTTTTTTTTTTTATGGGACTTAACTACGGGGTCATCAGTCCCTAAACTTCTAAACTTACAAACTACTTAAGAACTAACTAAGACTAAGGACGGCACAAACATCCATGCCCGAGGGGGGATTCGAACCCCCGACCGTAGTGGCCGTGCAGACCGTGACTGGAGCGCCTCAGTCCCCTCGGCCACCGCGGCCGGCAGTGTGGGATTCTTATCAGGTGGGTTTGACGGAGGACATCGAAAGAGCCGCGGTGGAGTAGCCGAGCGGTCTGAAGCGTCTCGCTGCGGAGCTCGCGGTTGCTCGCCGTGGTGGTTCGAGTCGTCCCTGGGGCATGGGTGTGTGTGTTTGTCCTTAGGTTAGTTTAACTAGGTTTAAGTAGTTTGTAAGCTACAGACTGATGACCATGCAGTTTGGTCTGATAGATTTACAAACATTTTTTTATTTTATTTTTATTTTTTTGTTTTTTATTTTTATATTTTATTTTATTTATTTATTTATTTTTGACATCGAAAGAGTCCAAAGAAGGGCAGCTCATTTTGTATTGTCACGATACAGGGGAGGCAGCATTACGGAAATGATACAGGATCTGGGATGGGAATCATTGCAACAACGGCGCTTATCGCTGCGGCATGGGCTACTTACGAAAATCCAATCGCCAACACTCTCATCCGAATGCGAAAATATATTGTTTACTCCCACTTACATCAGCATAAAATACGATAAATCAGACCTCGAACGGAGAGATTCAGGTGTGCTTTCTTCCCGCGCGCTATTCGAGAATGGAATGGGAGATAAATAGTATAGAGGTGGTCCGATGAACCCTCTGCCAGGCACTTAAATGTGGTTTGCGAAGTATCCCATCTAGATGTAGAATGATATGCACGATCTGCATCATTGTTGCTTTAACCAACTGCTGGCAAGGAGAATTAAAAATCTGAAATAGAAAATCTTATTTGCTGTTTTCAGTTGCGATCCACCAGTCATGTTCAAAAAGTTATTGTTTGGTCACAGGCGTGGTTACCTACTTGTGTGACCCAAAGTTCTAGTCCTAATGCGACTGTGAAGCTTGGTGTTTATATTCTATGGAATAACGACAGGATCGAGACTGGACGAACTAACTGCAACTCTGACTGTCAATAAAGTTTCCATCCAACAAGTAACCTTGTCTAGTGATCCTATGGTAAATATAATGTTATATGAGACTCAACTATAACTATTCTCAGGTAGTCCACGACATTGATACATTTCTCACTAAGGATTTCTGTAGTATTTTCAGATATAAAATTGTTTTCTCATTTATTACAATGAAAGAGTGCCTGGGCGTCTTAACACGATTTTCAGTTGAGTAGCCCTTTACTCTTAACAAGTATGCTGACCATCCACCGCATTCTACCACCACTGTTTTGATTATTAGAGTGATTTCTATAGACCATAATAAATTTTCTAGTCCCTCAAACGTCACGGGTGATTATTTATTGAGCGTTTGATATGGAAAATTGAATTCAACCGCATTTAGTAAGTTAGCCTCGAAGTACATAAATTTTGTGCTATTTGCTAGTCGAAAATTAACGATTATGCCTCGCTGGTTGTGATAGGTAACGATGCTGTTACTATGTCTTTATTCCTGATACTTGTTTTTAATTGGAAGATGATAATTATCTTCCTGTATGGCACTGATTTTTATTTGATCTAAACGGAAACTGTTAATATCAAAAACATGGTTTAAGAAGTGACGATTACAGTAGGGTAATATTTCAATGATTCACGCTTTAAGGTACTGTAAGTGAACGACAGTTCTGATAGAGAAATGTACCAAGTGAAACGACTACATTTGCATGAATATACACGAGGGTTGGAACTTAAATAGTGGCAACTATTTATTCACAAAAGCGTTACATGTTTGCACCTGTTACTGTCCTTCAGTCACCAGCAATTGTGTAGAACCAGTTGCTAGGGATGTGGAAGGCGTAGTATACGAAGTGGTTCCTCCATCTTCGGAAGCAAATAAAAGTCACAAGGATGTAAGCCCAGGGAGTATGATGTACGGTACAATACCTCCCAGTCCCATCGACCGAACAGAGCAGCCATAGCTTGCGCTGTATGCGCCCCCGCAATGTCGTGCAAAATGATGGGTGGATTGTGCAGAAAGAGTTTCCGCGTCTTTCGCAAAGCTAGGCGCAGGTGTTCCTCCAAAAACGTGCCCGATGCATGTCTGCCAGATTTTGCCTTCCGTCGTTGAAGGCTTTTACCCAACGTGTCACTGTTCTGTTCGGCAATGCTGATTCCCCGCATGACACTCTCGTGCCGTACGACATCTGGCACATTAAACCTTGATCCAACTCCGTTGTTCCTGTTTCGTAAACATAGTAACACCGTTACGTTTCACCGCTCGCTCACATTTCCCTGTATTGTGCGGACGCCGGTGACGAGGGAGGTAAGGTAGCTATGTCAGCAACTTCTGCTATCGGCGACAATACTAGATTCTATTACATAGTGACTCCACACTATTTAAGTTCCAACCCTCGTACATGGCTACTCTGCAAATCATAAACAAGTGCCGTGCAAGTGTTTACTGAACCATTTTTGTATCTACCACCCCATTCTCGAATATCACGGGAAGAAAGACCACATGAATCTCTCCGTCCGATCTCTGATGTGTCTTTCTGTCTCTCTCTCTCTGTCTCTCTCTCTCTTCTTTTCTTTTTCTTTATGTCTCACAATCTGAGTGGGAGTCTGAAAGTCTAAATCTTCGCATTCCTAAGCAGATCTTGTGCCAACGAAACACGCAGTTGTTGTAATGACTCTGTATCATTTCTGTGATACTCTGTCACCTGTATCGTGATAATGCTGAACGAGCTCCCTTCCTTGCGCTCTCTTCAGTTATCCTGTTACATCTTCTCTGTGTTGTACCAACAAAACGCTGTCTTTGGCTCACCTTCCCCACAACATTCTCTGTGTGCTCTTTCCACTTTGAAATCGGTCGTAATTCTGATTAGTAGTTCTACAACCAAACAGTTGCAGGTAATATTTTTAGTGATCCTTAGCACCCTACAGATATTGTCGCTGACATTGCTTAAAATAACTTGATAAACCATAATGTTCTTGTCATAGGGCGCGGCTTTGGTCAGAGATATTAGGCCCAAACTCGGCTTTCGCTTCATTAGGAACATGGGCCCGCTATAGGAAATTTTGCTACCTGTTGGATATTTGTGGGCCTTTGGTGATGCTTTTTATAATTGAATATGGTTGTAGGGCATTTATATGTGTTTGCAACTTGGACTTACAGCTGCAATAAGATTTTTGTAATACTCAGTTTTCAAAACCTATCTTATTAGTATTTAGTAAAGATCTCCAAAAAACACCAAAGTAATGAAAATTGTTAATGCTATATGTTAAATGTTTCGTCTATAATATGCTAATTATGTGCTTCACATCTGCTAAACAAGTGTCATATGTAACTGGGTAAATCATTACATGAATTAATTCATTTTTAATGATATTTTAGTTTGTGTCAAATGAGTTATCGAAAAAAAATGTAGAAATAAATAAATACGATGTTGTAATGTGAAGCTGACATGTTCCGATCTATTAGTATCAGAAAAGTAACATCAGACTGCCTTGCACCAAAATATAAAATTGTGACCACCAGACTCATGAGTGAAGAGAAGTTAGACAGCATCAGACATGCCCTCACCTGCTTTAGTTGCGACTACCTGTTTAATAAATTTGAAAATTGTTCCTCTTATACTGTTTTCACCGAGTTTTTTTCTGTATTCTTAAATATGTTTGAAGATAATATCCCTTTGAAAAAGTGCACTGTGAACATTAGTAGTAATTGTAAAAATAAAAATAAAAATAAAACAAGAATTGGTATAATCCAAATTTAAGGCAATTGAAAAACACTGTCATGCTATATTCTGTTCTATACAAAAACAGTAGGCCTAAATCAGAAACGTATAAAAAATTATTTGCTAGAGGTACGTTTACATATAGGCAGGCAATCAATGAAGCCAAGAAAATGCATAACATAGCAAATATTGATAAGTCCAAAAACAAATGTAAAAAAGCTTGGAATATGATCAACTCTGTTGCACACAGTAAACAAATAGATGAAATTGCCATAACCCCAGAAGAATTCAATAAATTTTGCATACAATCAGCTGAAGAAATTAGTAGCACAATTAACAAACCCTCGCAAAACGCTGTTAGTATCATGGCTAACTGCTTTGATAAGACTCCCCAGAGCACATTCACTTTCACAGAAGTATGTCCACATACTATGCAGAAAATAGTGACAAGTTTCAAAAATCCAACCAGTGTTGACTATTACGATCTGTCTTGTAACTTGTTGAAAGTTGTTATTGATTGTTTAATTTGTCCTTTAACTTATTGTGTAAACAAATGTCTTGTAAAAAGTACGTTCCCAGATGTGTTAAAAATATCTAGAGATGTTACCATTTATAAAAAATGTGAAAAAAACTGTCCCGCTAGTTATAGGCCTATATCGATAACCCCTGTGTTTTCAAAAAATTTTGAAACAATTGTATATGATCAAGTAAGTACTTACTTGGAGAAATCTAATATAGTTCGTGATAATCAGTTTGGATTCAGGAAAGGTAAATCCACAACCAATGCAATGGATTCCCTAGTACTATTTGTTCTTGATATGTTCGAAGCTCGGGGCTATGTTCAGGCTACATTCTGTGACCTGAGCAGAGCTTTTGACTGTGTACAGCATCAGACTCTGTTAAAGAAGCTTGTCTTTTACGGTTTTGATTGCAACAGCATTAACTTGTTTAAATCTCTTATGGAAAACAGACAACAAGTTGTTCAAACAACTTACGGGTATGCTGCCGGGTGACGTCGTCGACAACCGCCGATATTTCGGCAGGAGAACACCCTGCCATTCTCAAGGCAGAATGGCAGGGTGTTCTCCTGCCGAAATATCGGCGGTTGTCGACGACGTCACCCGGCAGCATACCCGTAAGTTGTTTGAACATTCCTTACGCCGGGAAAAGTTAAAGTCAGACAACAAGTTGTGTGCATTGGCAGTGAGAAATCAAATTTCACTTTTGTTAGGGCTGGGGTGCTACAGGGTCGGTGCTCGGGCCGCTATTGTTTTTATTAATGATCAGTGACCTACCATTATTCATAAATTCTCACACAATATTGTATGCTGATGATACTAGTTTTTTAAATAAAAGCTCAGATCTAAGCAAGCTGAAAACATTAACGAAAGATACCCTTGACCAAGCTTCATTATGGTTCAGAGCAAATGATTTCCTGTTAAACGAAAGTAAAACCCAGAAACTTGACTTTAGCTTCAAAGAGATACCTGATCATCATGAATTGGAAACTGTCAAATTTTTAGGTGTACTTATTGATAACAAATATATGTGTGAGGCTTTCAAGGGTTATTTATTTAATTAGAAATCTAAAGAAACATGTTCCAAATAACTACATAAGAGCAGCTTATCTTGCTTTCTATCAAAGCATTATAAGATATGGAATTTTACTGTGGGGCAGCAGCAGTCATTTAAACGACATTTTACTGTTGCAAAAGAAAGTAGTTAGAATAATAAGTAATGCCAACAAAACAGAACATTGTAAACCTCTTTTTGTTAAATTGCAATGCCTGACTGTAGTAAATTTATACATTTATAATGTTTTATTGTATACTAAAAACAATGCTTCTAATCTTGTACTGAGAAGTGATGTGCATAGTTATTTTACTAGAAATAGAACATGTGCAGATGTTCTATATCATAGATTAACTAAATCACAGAACTCTTATATAGTCCTTGGACTAAAACTGTTTAATAAGCTGAGAACAGATTTTAAAGAATTGCCTCTAAATATCTTCAAATCTAAACTGTATAAATTATTATTAAACAATCCTTACTACTCTGTTGGAGAATGTTTTGAGGATGAAATTAACTATCTGTAAGATGTGGTTTGTAATTTACCTACTTTGTTTAATCTGATCAACATTGTGTAATAGAATTTTAGAATAAGTATCTTCCAAACGTTGTCTATTGCTGTAAGAGCCGAATGACAATAAAATTATATTATTATTATTATATACTACTAGCACCACCTAGTGTCCACTTTTGATGATGCCTTCAGTGTCACTTTAGTTTTGCATAACAAGTCAAGGATGCAACTTCGACTGATATTATGTGACGTCTGCATGTCTGATCTGCAGACATCAGACGAACTTTGTTTGAAGTTTGGGCTATTCCAACGCATCCAACATAGATTTCCACTACAAAAGTATGGTAAAGCTAAAAACATGACCATGTAAGATGATATAGGAGATATCGACAAATATATTTTGTGAGATCTGACGATATTATGATCTTTATGTCCCAACATGAGGCTTATAGCCTCTTATATAAGGTAACATATTTCTCCTTCTATCAATCTTCCAATTGTTAATTAAATAATGTCATGTGTTAATACTCCATGTAAAATCAATTCAAGAAGTGACATTAGGTATATTATGTTACAGATTTTATTTGAAAATGTTGCACTGAAGATGATGTGACAACATAGAAACTGGTCATCGGTCATGTTTGTTGTGATTGGTACATGAACTAAAGTTTGATTTTGAAGTCTTTGAGATCTATGGCATGTATTCCCTCATACAAAGTAGTATCATTATGGAAATGCTTGTACAGTAGGTATTGAGCTTGTGACGAGTTTACTAGATGGTAAATGACAACAAGAGGACTCCAGAATGAAACTTTCACTCTGCAGTGGAGTGTGCGCTGATTTGAAACTTCGTGACAGATTAAAATTGTGTGCCGGAACCGGGACTCGAACCTGGAGCCTTTGCCTTTCGCGTGCAAGGGCTCTACCACTGAGCTACCCCGACTCGACTCACGGTGCCGCCTCACAACTTCAATTCTGCCAGGACCTCGCCTCCTACTTTCCAAATTTCACAGAGGTTCTCCTGCGAAATTTGCAAGACTAGCACTCCTGGAAGAAAGGATATGGTGGAGACTTGGCTTAGCGACAGCCTAAGGGATGTATCCAGAATGAAAGGCAAAGGTTCCAGGTTCGAGTTCCGATTCCGGCACACAATTTTCATGTGTCAGGAAGTTTCAACATGAGGACTCACCTTGCCGCACCCGACCGGCCCAACAATGGCGCACAGCGTGCCCCTCGCGACTCTGAGGCTAACGTCGGCCAGGGTGGGGTGCTGGCCGTCCCACGTGGCAGACACGTGCTGCAGCAGCACCTCCCCATCCCCCTCCTCCCTTGCTGTTTTCACTGCCCTGTCTTCCGCAGCCGCTTCTGGCTTCAGCAGGAAGTCCTACAAGCCGGAAAAGTGGAGGGTAAATGTTCAGATGTTTGTAAATTCTGCGATTATGTCCCTAGGTTTACAAATTACTTAAACTAAGTTATGCTAAGGACAACACAAACACACACCCACGCCCGAAGCAGGACTCGAACCTTCGACGGCGAGTATTCGCGCTCTCCGCAATAAGGCGCCTTAGAGTGTTCGGCCACTCCTTCGCACAAAAGTGAAGGGAACCAGTGGCGATTCACGAACACAAGCATAGAGACGGGACACTTTCGCAACAGCCCGTTGACGCGAGCAAGCGTTCGCGGCGGGAGTTCTCTGCAGTTGCGTCATATGGCGCACGATGGCGCTGGTTCTAGAGACTTGGTCATATAAGAAAACGTTCAAATCAAAATATCCACGGGTGTACTGCCGGTCTATAGTGTCCAACGGGCACAATATTTCAGCGATCATACATGTCGCCATCATTAGGTGAACTGACGGACTGAGCTCCTGCATACGCGCCGGCACGGAGATCCGCACGCTACGGCGGCTCGAAGGGAACTGGGTTCTAGCCCGGTGGCGGGCGATTTAAATACCCTCGGCCCTAGATTCTCCATAAGACTGGATGTGTTTATGGAGCATCTGGGATTGAGTATTTCTTTAATCTGGCAGTAAATTTCAAATCAATCCAAACTCCATTGCATACACTACGGTTTCACCACCTCATCGGAAAATTCTTTCGTCTAAGACAGCTGATCCTAAGAACTTATTTTTCTTGTGAAATACAAGATTTTGGGTTTAAATCCCAGATCGATGCACAGTTTTAATCCATTATCATGAAATAGAGAATATCTTTTAGTAGCTGAATACCCGGCTTTGCCCGGATATTTCTTTCTTTATTCGTGCCATTTTTCAGGTATATATTCATTTGTATAAGGACTATATGTCTGTAAAAACTCTTGGGAATACAGTTAGTAGTAAAGAAGTAATAGATTAAAACTTGATGAGAGAACGGGCAGTTTCCTATGAACGTTACACTTTATGTGCTCATATCCCATAAACAACGTGTCGGAATGTGATACAATTTAGAAGATACAACCAACTATATGTGTGTATACTGTCTGTGAAATTTCCTGCGGTTACAATTTGTAGTGTAGAAATTATAAAATGTAACGTCATACCGAATGCCGTAGTTTTACTCCATAAACAGCGGAAAAGTAGTAAGGGAGAAACTTTTTTCCTTTCATCATTTTTCTATGGTTGCCAGAGAGAAAAAGTTTAATAAAGGTTTGAAATTATGTTTAAAGTTTGTTGCAAGTCGATAAGTACTCTCATTCTCATATAGCATATTTTTAAAGTCTCACCGCATTATATGGCAGTTTTCTGTGATTCCTAATGTTTATGACGTCATATCTTCTGAAACATTTGTCGTATGTGATTCTTAACCCCGCAGCAATTGTTACTTCCCAGTAAGGAATGTGTGTTCCCAATTTGGTTGAATTCGGTCCAGTGGTTTAGGAGAAAATAAGCAGCATTGTCTTAAACGCAGTAGTTTTTCGCCCATCTCATTGTTTATGATGTCATATCTCGTGAACTCTTTGTTGTATGTAATCCTTAAACTTACTACAGCTATAACTTTATTTGATAAATGTGTCGACGTACAGACGTATCAGCCACAGGGTTTTAATATGGTGTAATAAACAACATAAAGTGAACTTTCACGTGTTTTCAAAAATAGTAGTTACTACACCCTTTTCTCTCATGAACTTGACTTTATTATGAATTTTTTTGATAATCATATGTAGGGAAGGAAAGCTGCGAACGTGTGATATCATACCTAGAAAACGAGTCAAACAGTAGTAATCACAGTTCCAGTGTTTTTGCGTGTTTAGGAATTTGGTTCGCAGTTGGTGGTTGTGAGTTATAAAAATTAAACTTTCCCTAATTTAAACTCTCACCCCGACCTTCACCCTCGCAGTATGCAACACGTACAAATATACGGACACTCTGCTTTATATATTAGACTAGCTGAAAACCCGGCGTTGCCCGGGTATTTATTATTTATTCCTTCCATTTTTCGGGTATATATTCATTTGTATAAGGGCTGTATGTAAAATCTCTTGGGAATACAGTTAGTAGTAAAGAAGTAATACATTAAAACTTGGTGCGGGATGGGACGGTTTTCCATGAACGTTACTGTTTATGTGCTCATATCTCGTGAACTACGTCTCGTACTGTCATACAATTTAGAAAGTACACTGAACTATATGCTTGTATACTGTCTGTAAAATTTCCTGCGGCTACAATTTGTAGTGTACGAATTATAAATTGTAACGTCATAGCGAATGCCGTAGTTTACTCCATAAACAGCGGAAAAGTAGTAAGCGAGAAACTTTTTTCCTTACATCATTTTGCTATGGGTGTCAGCGAGAAAAAGTTTAATAAAGGTTTGAAATTTTGTTTACAGTTTGTTACAAGTCGTTAGGTGCTCTTATTCTCATATAGCGTATTTATAAAGTCTCGCCGCATTATGTGGCAGTTTTCTGCTATTCCTATTGTTTACGACGTTATATCTCCTGAACCATGTGTTGTATGTGGTTCGTACTCGTACGGCAATTGTTATCTCACGTAAGGAATATGTGTACCAAATTTGGTTGAAATCGGTCCAGTGGTTTAGGAGAAATTGAGCAGCATTGTCGCTAAATGCAGCAGTTTTAGACACATTTCATTGTTTATAATGTCATATCTCGTGAACTATATATCGTATGTGATTCTTACACTTACGGCGACCGTCCTCATGGATTGAAGCTTACGTGTACAAAATTTCATAAATATTGGAACAAAACTGTAGATTTGTATGCAACACATACAAATATACGGACACTTACATATTAGATGTGAACAAAGAATACTGACATACAGCTAATAATCAAACTTGTCCTTTTAAAGAATCAAATTCCGAAGGTGTACATTAACATGGTCTTTCTCCGACCTGAAAGCAATCGTCATAACACGTCGAAGGGAAAATGGACTTAATATTTCTTTGTTATAGCCAGTCAGATGTAGACCGTATCGTCAATTGATGCCTGAGTGTCTGTTACGTAC
Source organism: Locusta migratoria (assembly GCA_026315105.1). Lineage (NCBI taxonomy): Eukaryota > Metazoa > Arthropoda > Insecta > Orthoptera > Acrididae > Locusta > Locusta migratoria. Next base: position 699,274,035 of record CM048745.1, on the reverse strand, counting down.
CTCTATGCGCTGGACGGATACCTTAGCTTCCTGAAGACCCGACATCGCTAAGGGAAACATCGTCGCCAGACAAAAATTGAGAATATTAAAGAACTGTGCCATCGCAAATATCTGAAAAGAAAAAAAATGACAGTTTTTTATATGGAAAACGAGCACAGTGAAATGCAAGAGGGACGCCCCGTACCTTTTCAGGACCTGCGACTTGGCCAAGCAGGAAGTGCACCAGCAGCGTGACGAGCAGTGAGGACCTCTCCATAAACACCGAAGACGCGACCAGCAGGCCCTTCACGTAAGATGCTTTCAGCATTTTGTGAAATTCAGACCTGGAAACAACATATAAAACCAAAGTTTTCCTCATATTTGCATCAATAGATAGTATAAATGAACGCTCAGAGCTGCATCATAAAACTGTTCACGGATCTGCCGAAGAACTGTACAGAACGTACGTGTAACTTTTTTCGTTTGCGTTTCAGATATTGAGTTCTGAAAAGGGAGAAATAGCAATATGACGCGTAAATATCCAATTTTCTACCTCTGCTGCGCAATGGCAACTACTGAAATAGTAGAGCCAATTCTGTTTTATATTTTGGGATTTTATAAAAGATTTAGAAACCAGTGGGATTAAACTTTGAAGCATCCCATTAACAGTACACCGATGCAGTCTTTACAATATTTCTGAAAGAATGTTCATCCGTTTTTACTGCTCTTTGAGACTTCTTACTCCTTCCCTTTCCAGAAACGTGACTCAGAATCCTCTCTCCACCTGCCCTAACTGTTCCTCATCCAAACAAACCCTCTTACAACATTCCAAACAATACGTTCTACATATTTTCTAATTAACTAAAGGGACTCACACTTCACTCCTCACTCTTCATACCTACAAAGACTCATTCGATTCTTATTTTTCGTACATTTAATTTAGAATATTATGTGAAGAATTATCTGCAGATCCACTAATCCACTAATTGTAAGAAGTGGGCGGATCCTAAAGTTGAGGACTTATAAGCTGTACTGACGACCTTTCCTGGAACATGTCTTTCAGTTAAGTAAAATTTCCATTTCTTTTGTAACCGGGCTGCCTTGCGTGACGGTCTTGTACCGAATTGTTTCAGTCTAATATCTGATTCTATTTATCCTCGCCATTCTGGCGTCAATCCACAATTTGCTTTAGAACTATGGGAAAGGTTAGTATGAGGTACGCAGGTATTTGCAATCTGCACAGCGTTTGTTCCTGACAGGCATTCTTTACTGTTGTATTGCTGTTTTAGGGGCATTAACTTGTTCTGTACTGCTATGTGGCCCCCTTTAATTCGTTCGCTTTTTTTTCTGTTGTGTGTGTATTGTGGTTGGCAAGAAGCTATTGTAAAGTTGGTTTCTACATCTACATATATACTTCGCAATACACCGTAAAGTGCGAGGAGGAGGGTATTCTGTACCATTACTAGGGATTTCCTTTCCTGTTCCACACCCAAACAGAACGAGGAAAAAAAGAATATCTATATACCTCCGTACGAGTCCTAATTTCCCTTGTCTTCGCGATCATTACGCGAAATGTAAGTAGGCGGCAAGAAGATCGTTCTACACTCAGCTTCATATTCCGGCCCTCTACATTCCCTCACTTGAATTTCTCGAAAAGAACGTCGTCCTTCCTCCAGCGATCCCCATAATGAGTTCCCGGAGCATTTCCGTGACACTCGCGCATTGGTCGAACCCACTAGTAACAAACCTAGATGCTCGCCTTTGAACAGCTTCTATACTTTCCTTTACACCGATCTCCTGTTCTTGTCTAAAATTTAATTGTCCTTGAGAGATTTTACTTAAATTCGTTGCTTGTTCTTAGTGTTTATTTTGAAGTGTTCATTCTTAATTTCTGAGTGCCTGGAATCATTTTGCTATCACTTAAAAAGGTGTCAGTAAGGAATTTAATTACCTGTAGGCAGTGCCTTCATTGTATCTGTTCAGTCTTGAAAAAATTGGCAACAGATGTTCTTTTAATAAAGGTGTAAATAAAATTTTGGTTTCGTACTGTGTTTTTGAGTTTATCACCTTACCGTGTATTTTAAATAACCTGCCATGTATCAGAAGGTAGGCGGCAAAGAAATAAAAACACATCTGCGGAAAATAATAGTACGGAAAATACGTAATTACAGAAATTAAAGACAAGTGGGCGTATGATCGAACAAGATTGTAAAATTGTAAGGAAATTGATGGGATGAATCATAGATATGACAAAACCAAGGGAAGACCACAGTAAAACCATATATAGAGAAACAGTGCTGTTTCTAACTGATGAACCAAAGAACTGACATCAGTTAGGCCGTCCCATAGAAAAAAATGGTGCTTACAAGGCTTCCCGATAAATGTAGTGCTAATATTTACAAGTCGTGTCACTTACTTCCTTACTGCACCCACTAGCTCCGCGAAGGGCTTTTCCCAGGTGTACATCTTGATCACCTGGATTCCTTGCACAATCTCGTTCATCATCCTCATCCTCACGTCGGTTTTCTGGGCGATCTTGTTGCGAAATCGGGCAAGGAGCTTCCCAGTGTATACTGTAAATAAAATGCATCCCATGTCAACGTTGACTGTGTTGTTTCCTGAGGGTGAAAAATATATTTAAGAATGAATGAAAAACAATGTATTTTCAGGAGGAATTTATAAAGAGGCCTTCAGCTTAACAAGATTTTGTAGGGTTCCGAGTCATTACAGACTGAAGGAAGATGACAGAATTACTACGGAATTCCATGATTGAATAGCTTATGGAATGAACGTAATATTTACAGTAAAATATAAACCAAAACCGTAAATAATTTGAAATCTGTAGAAACAAAGCACCAAGCTGTAATGGAGGTATTACTAAAAATTTTAATACGTTACGTTTGTCATAGTTTTGTAACACGTACAGACTGATTCCTCACAGTTGTTCGTATTATACTTGTTGCTGCGCTCGAGAATGGGGTGTGTACATGGCATAATGAACCAATCCCAAGTCTTCAACGAACCCTGAACTGCCACCTCAACCAATATATTAAAAGTCTAACACTGTACGTAACAAGAGCCTTGTTTTATCATTAAAATTAGCAAATGAGGTCCGTGTGAACTACTGGTTATTCCCTGCTACAGAGCCTTGTTCCCTGGCCCAAACAGAGAACTGGCTTGTTTCAAATTACTTCAATAACAGGAAGTTAATACTACAGTGATCAATATACATGGCAGCTCACACGGTATTACAAAAAATGTACAAATGTTTGTACAACTTATGGGACTTAACTACGGGGTTATCAGTCCCTAAGCTTACAAACTACTTATGAACTAGCTAAGACTAAAGGCGGCACAAATATCCATGCCCGAAGGGGGATTCGAACCCCCGACCGTAGTGGCCGTGCTGACCGTGACTGGAGCGCCTCAGTCACCTCGGCCACCGCGGCCGGCACGGTATTACACACAGACATTAATAAGCAAGCAACCACAATTAAAGTTACCTTAGAAAGGTGGCTAAGAAAACATTTATGGCGCAACGGAATTTAGACATAAGAAAATTTGCATCTGATCTTATTCTCAGCACTTGTGAAGAATAATATTAAAAGAGGGAAGGTGCTCTAAAACTACAATTCATAGGCAACTTACGGATTATGCTGAACTTAAACTTGTTTATTTAGACAGAAAACAAGCAAAATCGGGAACCAATTTCGTTAACACAATAAAAATGCATCTCTTACATGGATTAATGCGGACGGTGCCCAGCCTAAATTATAAATGGTTTAACGCTATGGGGGAAGGATTCACAAACAACACTCATTCGCCTCACACACTCGCAATGCCACGGCGAAACTCACCAAAATCAGACTAAGAGGAAGCAGGCGCTGCTATTGTAGGCGAAATTCAGTAAGTCGGGCGTAGCTAAAATAAAATGTTCAAATGTTTGTTAAGGTTATGGGACTTAACTACGAGGTCATCAGTCCCTAAACTTACAAACTACTTACGAACTACCTTATACTAAGGACGGCACAAATATCCATGCCCGAGGGGGGATTCGAACCCCCGACCGTAGTGGCCGTGCAGACCGTGGGGCGTAGCACAAAACACAATATACAAAAACACTTTGAAGCTGTATCTGTTCTGTCATGCCTATTTTGAGATGGTGCGTGTTTATAGTCAAGTTAAATTACATCTGACTTGGACCGCGAGCAAACACGCTAACGGCGACACACCGCTACGTTATATGAACGCACTCCACTGAATGTGAAGTCGTTGAAAATCGGATTCATTATACAAAATCACGGTGGATTCTTAAGTTGCAGACTGTTAGAAATCGATCTAGTACAGGTTTTATATGAGAAGTAGCGTGAATTCAGGTGACTAGCTGCAAATCCCGGAAGTCGGAAGTCGGACCCACGTTGTTCCGAAAACCGATAAAATTGAATACATTCAGTTTCCGAAAAATAAAGAAAATTTACTACAGCATGCAACCCATAGAAATGCTTAGAATTATATAAGGAAGCGAGTGAAATGCAGCTACACGCGAGAGGGGGCGATTACAGAGACGGATGAGGTCCTGTATCAGAAAAACCACAAAAATTAAATAATTACAACGTCGAAAAAATAAAAATAAGAATTACGGCATGCAACCCATAGAAATATTTAGATTTACATGAAGAAGCGGAAGAAACGCAGTGACACGCGATAGGGAGCGATTACAGAGACGGATGAAGTCCAGTCTCAAAAAACCCTTAAAAGTGAACTAATTACAAAGTTGGAGAAATAAAATAAAGAATTACAGCATGCAATCCTTAGAAATGTTTAGAATTACATAAGGAAGCTTTTGAAGGAGGTTGTACAGGGCTCAGAGAGAATTACTGACAAAGACAGAGTGCGTACTACCAGTCGGAGAAGAGACAGCAAAATTAAAATAGGCAGGACGAGAAGATCGCGAAATATTAGTGGAAATCAGAAAGATACTACCGTAGTTACTTGCCTGATGGGCATGGAACAAACAAGAGTGGAAGGCTTTGTTCTATGAACCAACCATGTGGAACACATATCACTCACGGAAGGAAACGATGAGAAGATTTTTACATTCACTGTATAAAAATTAACACATCACCTATTAGAAATTGGGCCCCACAAACCTAGAAAGTATGTACTCAGAGTTCATACGCCGCCAAATGATCACAAAAGATTTTAACATACCAGGCCCTTAACAAACTGCAACTAGAATCACACACACCACGTTTATCTATTGGAAATCACTGAATTGAAAAACGAGAATACATTTCCTCACACGATCGGGGAAAAATCTTCAAAAAAATAAATAAATAAATAAAATAAATAAATAAATAAATAAAGTTCACAAATCTAAGTTAAACATGCTAGTTAATGAAACGCTACCATCTCCAAAAATAAGAGCAGAACCAACCTTACCTCACGAGATGACCAGCCCAGAATGACCAGACCGAGCGGCCACCGGAAGCCAGAAAATCCAAGAAACACCGGTGGTGGGGATGGATAAGCGAGACTGGCGCTGAAGGAAGGGCTCACCAACTAACTCGAAACCAGCGATACCCGGGCTGGAGGGAAAGTTCGCTAACTATCCCGCAACCAAACGGTGTGGAAACCTCTTTGGTAGTATCAGCAGCTATCAACACTGAGCCAGAGAGAACGATGCAAAACGAGCTATCACTCCACATTCGGACAGCCATAGATTTTCGCACCCACTTAAAAGTAAAACAACTGCACATTCACACAGGGACAGTACCGTAGCGGAGAAGTCGTACTTATGCCACATTAATTAATATAATAAAAATTATTAACGTAACAAAATAAGAAAAAAACTAGCAATATTAACTAACATTTTAACACATGAAATAAAAATGCTATTCCTCAAGCCTGGAAAAGAGTTGGGTTCAAGTTTTAACAAAATGATGATCTAGCGACATTAAATAAATTATAACTTTACAGAAATATACAAAGAATATATGAAAGAGAACAGACGGTTGTCTTTCAATATTTAAAAAAATGTTCTAATGTTTGTAAATCTATCAGATCAAACTGCGTGGTCATCAGTCCGTAGCTTACAAACTACTTACACTAAGGTAAACTAACCGAAGGACAACACACACACTCATGCCCCAGGGAGGACTCGAACCTCCGACGGCGAGCAACCGCGCGCTCCGCAGCAAGGTGCCTTAAACCGCTCGGCTACTCCACTGTGGCAATATATTCAGAATGTGTATCAGCTATTAAAATGACACATCTTAATACACCGAAAAGTATATGCTGCATCTACCATTATACTTCATCAGGCTGGTGAGGTATATAGAACAAAAAGAGGAGTCAGGGAAAAGTGAGTCCGTAGCAGCACTATAAGAAGCTTACACTTTCGTAAACTGTAACAAGGAGGGAAGAATGTTTTTTAGTGGAATAACAAATGAATCACTTTCGTTCTGCTAATGACATTGCACATACAATTTGATAGCTATTGAACTAACGTAAGTCATCAACTTAGAAACTAGGACTGAAATCAAGTACAATAACTACATACACTATGTAATCAAAAGTATCCGAACACCTTGCTGCAAATGACTTATAAATTCGTGGCTCCCACCATCGCTAATTCTGGAATTCAGTATGCTGTAGAGCCACCCCTTTACCTTGTTGTCATCTTCCAGTCTCGCTGGCACACGTTCAATCAGGTGCTGGAAGGTTTCTTGGGGGGGGGGGGGAATGGCAACCCATCCTTCACGGAAAGCAGCCGCACTGATGAAAAGTATTGATGTAGGTAGGCGAGGCTTGCCACAAAGTCGGCGTTCCAAAACATCCCAGAGGTGTTCTATAGTATTCAAGTCAAGACTCTGTGCAGGTCATTCTGTTACAGGCATGTAACTGACGTGTTACCGCCAGACCGTCAAGGTCAACATGGATTTAGAAAATCTCGTTCATGCGAAACACAACCAGCTCTTTATTCACACGAAGTGATGGGTGCTATCGACAAGGGTTCGCAAATCGATTCCGTATTTCTTGATTTCCAGAAGGCTTTTGACACCGAACCTTACAAACGGCTTTTAATCAAATTGCGTGGTTATGGTATATCGCCCCAAATTTGCGATTGGATAGGGGATTTCCTGTCAGATAGGACACAGTTCGTAGTAATAGATGGTAAGGCATCGACTAAAACAGAGGTGATATCTGGCGTTCCACAGGGTAGTGTTATTGGCCCTCTGCTGTTTCTTATTTACATAAACGATTTAGGGGAAAATCTAAGTAGCTCTTGTTTGCAGATGACGCCGTCATTTACGGTCTCGTAAAATCATCTGAAGATCAAAACCAACTGGAGAACGATCTGAATAAGATATCAGTATGGTGTAAAAATTGGCAATTGACTCTAAATAATGAGAAGTGTGATGTCGTCCACATGAGTACGAAAAGAAATCCGTTAAACTTTGTTTACAAGATAAATCAATCAAAAGTGAAGGCCGTAAACTCCACAAAATACCTAGGAATTACTATTACTTCAGACTTAAATCGGAAAGAAAACGTAGATAATATCGTGGGAAAGACGAACCAGAGACTCCGTTTTATTGGCAGAACCCTTAAAACAAGCAACAGAACTATAAAAGAAACTGCATACACTACGCTTGTCCGTCCTTTTATGGAGTATTGCAGCCCAGTGTGGGATCCTTATCAGATGGGTTTGACGGAGGACATCGAAAGAGTCCAAATAAGGGCAGCTTGTTTCGTATTGTCACGATACAGGGGAGACAACGTTACGAAAATGATACAGGATCTGGGATGGGAATCATTAGAACAACGGCGCTTATCGCTGCGGGGGCAACTTACGAAACTCCAATCGCCAACATTCTCCTCCGAATGCGAAAATATATTGTGGACTCCCACTTACATATGTAGAAATGATCATCAGAATAAAATACGAGAAATCAGAGCTTGAACAGAGAGATTCAGGTGTTCTTTCTTCCCGCGCGCTATTCGAGAATTGAATGGGAGATAAATAGTATAATGATGGTTCGATGAACCCTCTGCCAGACACTTAAATGTGATTTGCAGAGTATCCCATGTAGATGTGGATGTAGATGTATGAACAGGTGCTCAATCGTGTGTGAATGATGCAATCACTATCCCCGAATTGCTCCTGCCCTGTGATACTTCCACACGAAACAACAAGGGGTGCAAACCCCTCCATGACAAACACGACCACACCATAACACCACCGCCTCAGAGTTTTACTGATGGCGCTATATGCGCTGGCAGATGAACGTTCTCCGAACATTCCCTATACTCACACCCTGCCATCCGATCGCCACATTGTGTACCGTGATTCGTCACTCCGCACAACGTTTTTCCAGTGTTAAACTTCCAATGTTTACGCTCTTTACATCAAGCGAATCGTCGTTCGGCAATGGCCTGCATGATTTGTGGCTTATGGGCAGCCGCTTGAGCATGAAATCCCAGTTTTGTCACCTCCCAAAAAACTTGGAGTGCATCCTGATGCAGTTTTTGATAGTCTCGATAGATGCCTGCCAATTACACTGTACACATATGTGACCAGATGATGGTGACACAGTGCACCGAAACCGATCGTCATTTAATTAATTATTAATGTGCGGTCTTTCATTTTGAAAACTATAAAACGACATTTTTCACTTGTCGTCGGTCTCTGTCAGTCAACAGACGAGTTCGGCCTGTACTATTTCGCACTGTCCGTTACCCTTCACGTCTTCAGTTCACTGCCACATCAGAAACGTGAAACTTTGAATATTTAGGAGTGTAGAAATCTCGCGAACAGACTTCTGAAACACGTAACACCGTATCACCTCATCAAGTTCGAAGTCTTTCCCCGGAGCGCTCCATTCTGCTGTTTCACGATGTGTAATAACTACAGAGTTCGTTGATATGGAGGATCTGGCAGTATGTGGCAGCACAATGCAGCTATTATGAAAAACGTATGTCTTTGGTGGTGTCCGTATACTTTTGATGACATAGTGTATTGATGTAAGACGATATGTAATTTAAGGAAACTGCAATAATCACAGATTTCAGGCTCCGTACTGAAGTAACTTTGGCCTCTCAATAAATGTTCAAATGTTTGTATAGCTTATGGGACTTAACTAAGGGGTCAGCAGTCCCTAAACTTACAAACTACTTATGAATTAGCTAACACTAAGGACGGCACAAATATCCATGCCCGAGGGGGGATTCGAACCTCCGACCGTAGTGGCCGTGCAGACCGTGACTGACGCGCCTCAGTCCCCTTGGCCACCGCGGCCGGCTCACTAAATGAAAGTGACGTCTTACTGAATGTTGATTTAACACCACAGCACATCATTAGACATGTGGTAAATCATTGCTTCCTCCGGCCTCAAAGCTATTAGTATTAGAGACCACAGCTTAGGAGTTGAGTGTTAATAACAGCGGACGAGATATTACTTTAACAGTATTCCCAGTACCGGCTTTGTCCTGTTGACTTCATTATTAGTTTGTTGTTGCTAATGTACGCCGTCATCTGACAGTAATGCTGTTATATACCAGAAACAGCAGTCTTCCCTATATCTGCCGTCCCACGTCTATCGTTAATAAGGCTCCGCGGAGTGAAAATAAACAGTATAATACATTCTTATTACAGTGACAGATACGGTGACCTCCTTTTGTTTCGCCAAGAGCACGTGTCATGTACACCCAACGATAGATAGCCTCAGTACCACATTCCACAGGAATAAATAATAACAGGTTATTCTAGTCACTTACATATGCAAGATAAAACACGAACAACGACAAGTGAGACATCCCGTAGAGTTCGCGCGCCTGATAAAGGCGCAAGTGTTACGACAAGAAGAGGACGCTTAAAAAAGTGAGCGAGGAACTAGAACCACCTCAGTTACACTGAAGAGCAAAAGAGACGTTTAATCATCGGTATGTAAACAGTCAGAGGATGCCGCTGTAATCGAAAACATATACACTCCTGACCATTAAAACTGCTACACCATTCAGATGACGTGTTACTGACGCGAAATTTAACCGACAGGAAGAAGATGCTGTGATATGCAAATGATTAGCTTTTCAGAGCATTCACATGAGGTTGGCGCCGGTAGCGACACCTTCAACGGGCCAACATGATTTTAACCGATTTCTCATACACAAACAGCAGTTGACCGGCGTTGTCTGGTAAAATGTTGTTGTGATGCCTCGTTTAGGAGGAGAAATGCGTACCATCACGTTTCCGACTTTAATAAAGAACGAATTGTAGCCTATCGCGATTGCGGTTTATCGTATAGCGACATTCCTGTTCGCGTTGGTCGCGATCCAATGACTGGTGGATTCAGGAGGGCTGGAGTGCTGGATCCCAACGGCCTCATATCACTAGCTGTCGAGATGACAGGCATCTTATCCGCATGGCTGTAACGAATCGTGCAGTCACGTCTCGATCCCTGGGTCAACAGATGGGGACGTTTGCAAGACAACAACCATCTGTACGATCAGTTCAACGACGTTTGCAGCAGCAGGAGCAGCAGCTCGGAGACCATGGCTGCGGTTACCCTTCACGCTGCATCACAGACAGGAGCGCATGCGATGGGGTACGCAATGACGAACCTGGATGCACGAATGGCAAAACGTCACTTTTCGGATGAATTCAGGTTGTGTTTACAGCATCATGATGGTCGCATCCGTGTTTGGCGACATTCGAAGCGTGTATTCGTCATCGTCGTAGTGGCGTATCACCCGGCGTGATGGTATGGGGTGCCATTGGGTACACGTCTCGGTCACCTTTTGTTCGCATCGACAGCACTTTGAACAGTGGCCGTTACATTTCAGATGTGTTACGACCCGTGGCTCTACCCGTCATTCGATCCCTGCGAAACCCTATATTTCAGCAGGATAATGCACGACTGCATGTTGCAGGTCCTGTACGGACCTTTCTGGATACGGAAAATGTTCGACTGCTACCCTAACCAGCACATTCTCCTGATCTCTCACCAACTGAAAACGTCTGGAATGGTGGCGGAGCAACTGGCTCGTCACAATACGCTAGTCACCACTCTTGATGTAGTATCGTGTTGAAGGACATCTGTACCTGTACACGCCATCCAAGCTCTGTTTGACTCAATGCCCAGGCGTATCAAGGCCGTTTTTACGGCCAGAGGTGGTTGTTCTGGGTACTGATTTCTCAGGATTTATGCACCCAAATAGCGTGAAAATGTAATCACATGTTAGTTCTAGTATATTTGTCCAATGCACACCCGTTTATCATTTGCATTTCTTCTTGGTGTAGCAGTTTTAATGGCCAGTCGTGTATATATAACAGGAATCTGCTGCTGAAGTGACAGGTTATCACAGTTTAAGTGAGTTCGAACGTGGCTTTACAGCCACCGCACGAGAGAAGGGACACAGCATCTCCGAGGTATAGATGAGGTGGGGATTTCCCCGTACGACCATTTCACGAGTGCAACGTGTATACCGGGAATCTGGTAAAACATCAAACTTTCGATATCGCTGCGGCCGGAAAAAGATCCTACAAGAACAGGACCTACGTGAATTGTTCAACGTGTGTTCGCTTTCACATATTACTGCGGATTTCGATTCTGGACCATCAAAAAGAGTCAGTGTCAGCGTACGAACCATTCAGCGAAACATCATCGATATAGGCTTTCGGGGCCGAATGCCCACTCTTGTACTCTTGCTGACTGCACAAGACAAAGCTTTACGCCTCAGCTAGGTCTTCAAAACCCGAAATTGGACTGTTGATGACTGCAAACATTTGCCTGCTTTGGCTACACACGTTTCCATTTGTACAGAACAAATGGACGTGATGGATATGGAGACAACCTCATCAATCCATGGTTCCTGCCTGTCATCATTGTTCAAGTTGGTGGAGGTTCTGATATGGTGTAGGGCCTATGCAGCTGGAGTGATATGGGACCCTTGATATGTGTAGATACGACTCTGACAGGCGTATCATGGCTGATCGCTTACACCCATTCATGTCCACTGTGCTGTACTACAGACATGGACAATTCCAGCGGTACAATGCGACACCCCAAACGACCAGAATTGCTCCGGGGGCACTCTCCTCAGTTCAAACACCTCCGCTGGCCACCAACATTATTGAGAAAATCTGGGACGTCTTGCACCGCGCTGTTCAGAAGAGATCTCTGTACCATTTCCAGGATTTATGGACAGCGCTGCAGGATGCACGGTGTCACCTCTCTCCAGCACTTCTTCAGACATTAGTCGGGTCCGCGCCACGTTTTCTTGCGGCTCTTCTGCGTGCTCGCAGGAGTCCTACAATATATTGCGCAGGTGTGCCAGTTTCTTTGGCTCTTCAGTGTACTTTGTCCGATTCATCTTATGACGATCCCTCTTTGAATAAGGTGATCGCCACATTTAATAATTAATTTGTTATAAAATTTGAACTTGACGATAAATATTAATTGTGAAGGGGTGTTTTTCAAAAAGAACAAATACTTCTTCGAAATCCACTTCGATTTATTGCTACAGGCAAGATACAACTGGCTTGAACTGAACTCTAATTCTGAAGTACAACAAGTGACTGACCACTAATTCCCGCGCATTACATGTATTTATTACATTAATAGCTGAAAACCCGGCTTTGCCCGGGTATTTATTTATTTATTCGAACCTTGAGTTAGTACTTTTCCTATCCACTCTCTCTCTCTCTGTCCATCTCCTTTTCTCTAAAAACATGTTACATTTATCAAAGAATATATAAGAAATCACAGGTAAAAATGCATTCGTTTCGAAGAATCCAATCACGAAATTCAACAATAATGATTGTAATAATATCACAGATGTATCACTTGATATAATGCGCGAAAAGTCAAATCGATTTTTTAATGAGATTTATTAAAAGAAATTTCTTGTTTACTGCTTTATTTATTTATTCTTATATTTCCTATTTCGTATGCTTATCCTTACAGAGATAGAGCTGAAGACATTGTTGCACTCATAGACCAAAGATACGGTATGTGGCATCACGTTTCGCTGTACGTAACATCCTTGCTATAGAGTCGCAAACGTCATCGCTGGCGTTCAGTCCGAATTTTTTTATAATTTGACGACTTTCAACCACCATATCTTCCACCCCCTTATAGCTGTCAGCATGGAACTGCTATGGTGTACAACGGGAGACTTCGGTCAACAGTTACACACACACACCATTTGTTTGCATTCTGTAGTTTTCGCTCCAGAGCGAAATATTAACACACACACACGTAGAATTTAATATACAACGATAACTTTCCATCCTAATATACTCCACCATTTTATCATTAGCAACCCTCAAGCAACAATGCAACCAATAAAACCATGTTCAAACAGTAAATAAAACAGTAAATATAATTTTCAAAGAATCATTATTGTTCCGCATTTCTCGTTATTTTCTTAAAATTACTAAATATCTATCAGATCGCTATAAACCGTGCCTAAAACCTTCCTCAGGTATAAATTAGTAACTGTACAAATATTTAAGTCTCTGCTTCTTGTCGTTTGGACGTGATAAACGTACACCGAACAGTCATATTAATCGGATCCGATCGCCATAAACAAAAGTGCCTAAAGCCTTCCCCGGGTAGACATTAGTAACTGTACACATTTTTAGCTCTTTACGTCTTGTGGTTCAGACGTGATAAACGTACACCGAACATACATTCACATTAAATCTATAAATTTTATAGATATAGATTAACAATGTTAAGTGATGCATAATTATCACAATGATAATTTATGAATCGGTTCTTTTATAAACAAAAAAATCATGAAATTTGTATTCGTTATACAATGTATTAGTATAACAAATAACTGATTAAATAGTTTTAATATTTTATAAATGAAGTGAAGTGAATCCTATTGTTTGGTTGAAGTTAAATAATCTGCTTTACAATGAACTACAATGTCTGACAATTAGCCATAATGACAGTTAGATGTAACAACAACTTTAAATTACAATCTGTACTGGTATTTCGTCAAGCCAAAAATATTATGAAAATTAATCTAATCTTAATAAAGGAAATGAAAGGAAATAAATGCTGCAAAATAAATACTACCAAGTTACTAGGGTTTAATAATGGGAACAATGGTAATAGAGCATTACGAAATTAATGAGGTTTGATAATGGGAAATTAAGGTAATAGTAATTACGAAGTTATAGAAATTTAGTAATGGGCATAAAAGCTGTAATTACTATGAAATTAATGGATTTTATTAATGGGAATAAAATTAGGTAAATAATTAGCGACATAAACAATGAAGTTGTTATAATGTAGAAATGAATACGGGTGGTATCACAAACTTTACTACAGGATAGAAAGTGTTGGAGCGCGCCACTGCAAGCCGCGTACTATCCGTCCGCGGCATCTAAAAGCCGCGCCACGGCCGAGTCCGCCGCACGATGGCGCCGCCTCTGAGGGCCTGCAACGCGGTGTGCGAGGCGTGCCTCAGTCTAGTGGTAGCTCTCGCCGGTTGCACATGAAAACCTTAGCTGTGTCCGTTACTTGCCAACTCAGTTCTGTCATTATTGTATCCATTGTACCGTCCAATGTGTACAATAAATTATACTGTTACAACAGTATAATTGGCGACGAGTTTTGTTCTTACGCGTGTTTTTCTGTTGCGGTGGTTATGGATTCGGCGTTGCTTCAGTTACTGCAAAAGCAGCAGCAGCAGTTAGATCAACAGCAGCAACAACTTGTTTTGCTTACGGAGTTGCTTACACCTTCTCGTCCCGCTGCGGCCCCTTCGCCGCCGCCCCATGCCTACCCTCCCGCTCCTCCGGCTTTTCCGGCTTTCCAAGAGTCTAAGGAAGACTGGGACTCCTACGTGCGGCGTCTACAGCAGCATTTTGCGGCTTTTAAGGTAAGGGATCCTGACTTACAAAAGTCTTTCTTCTTGTCGTGGATCGAGCCCGATACTTTTCGTTTACTACGAAAACTAGCTCCGCTGTCAGAGCCCGCCCAGTTGTCTTTTTCCCGTATGTCGGAATTGCTTAGTTCATATTATCGGCAGCAAACGCACGTGGTGCTTTCCCGCCTGGATTTTCATCAAAGCAGGAAGAAACCTGGTCAGTCGTATCAGTCCTGGGTGGCAGACCTTCGCGGTTTGAGTCGTAAGTGTGGTTTTGTGTGTGCAAGTTGTCAGCAGTCGTATGCAGATTCCTTAATTCGCGATGTCGTTGTCCGTTCGGCTCCGATTAGGGCTGTGCGTCCGAGGCTTTGCGGTTACAGGATCCCACCGTGGACGAGGTTTTGTCTATTGCACAAGCTTTTGAGGTGTCTAAGGCGGCAGCGGATCAGGTTAAGGAAATGGTAGAGGTGGCGGCGGTACAGTCCTCGCGCACCCACAGGCGTCGTTCTTCGCTCAGCTCTTCGTCGTCTACGTGTTCTTCACGGTTACCTTCCGCCGTTCCATACCGACGACGTGACTTTCCCTCTTGTCCGGATTGTTTTCATGCGCATGACCGCCCGCGCTGCCCCTTCCGCCGCGCGCGGTGCGCGTCCTGTCGTAAACAAGGCCACGTGGCGGCTGTTTGTCGGACTTCCGCACGCGGTCGGCCACCGTATTCTGACGAGTCCCACATGGAAGTACACTGTCTACCGCACCTGGACAGGAGCAGGTCACTTCTTCTAAGATTTATGTCACACTTCCAATTCAAAATCGTCCGTTCCGTTTTCAAGTTGATACCGGTGCCTCCGTCTCTCTCGTAAATTTGGATACGTATTTGGCACTTGGGAAGCCGCCTCTTGTAACGACTTCTCGTCGTTTGGTCGGCTATGGTAAACAGCTGATTCCAGTGCTCGGTCAGTTTACGATTGAGGTGGAGTACCAGCACGTAGTGCGCGCCGTCACGTTTTTGGCCGTCACAAGCGCGTCTTCGGAAAACATTTTTGGCCTGGATGCGTTCACGGCGTTTGGTTTCAGCGTTCACGACGCTGTTCATCTTGTGTCTGACTCCATACCGTTTACTGAATTGGATTCCCTTTGCCGCGAGTTTGGAACACTTTTCTCGGCGGGTTTGGGAATGGCCATCGGTTACGAGGCGCACATCACTCTCAAACCTACAGCGGTTCCGAAATTTTGTCGCACCCGGCCTATTCCTTTTGCTTTGCGCCCCGCGGTTAAGGACGAGTTGGATCGGTTGCACGGCTTGGGTATCATCGAACCAATTTCCTCTAGCCTGTGGGCGACACCTCTGGTGATAATAAAGAAACCCACAGGAGCCCTTCGGTTGTGCGGTGATTTCAAATCTACGGTTAACTCGCAGTCAGTGATTGATTGTTTTCCCATTCCCCGCCCGGACGACATTTATGCGAAATTGACGGGCGGTGAGTGTTTTTCAAAAATTGATTTGGCGGAAGCGTATCTCCAGCTTCCCTTAGACTCTGGTTCTCAACAATTCATGGTTCTCAATACTCCTTTCGGGCTGTACCGCTACAAACGTCTGCCGTTTGGGGTCGCGAGTGCGCCCGCGATATTTCAACGGTTCTTGCAACATTTATTGGACGACATTCCTTGCTGTGCGAACTATCTGGACGATATCATCGTCACTGGTTCTTCCCGCACAGATCACTTAAACAACCTGCGACTTTTGTTTACGAAATTGCACGCGACGGGCCTCAAATGCAATCTTCAAAAATCACAGTTCTTTCAACCTGAAATTGAGTATTTGGGACACCTAGTGTCACGAGATGGAGTCCGCCCTAGGTCAGAATTGGTTACGGCGATTGACCATCTTCCTCGTCCTACGAATTTACAGGAACTCCAGTCCTTTTTGGGCAAGGTCAGCTACTACTCCAAATTTCTTCCTAACGTGGCGGAGGTCACACATCCTTTGAACGCGCTTCGAAAGAAAGGTGTTCCGTTTGTGAGGTCTGCTGCGTGTGAGGCGGCATTCGCACGCACCAAATCCATGTTAAAGTCTTCACCTTGTCTCGGCACATTTACACCAGGCCGACAGCTAGTCCTAGCTACGGATGTTTCTCAGTACGGGATCGGAGCGGTGTTGGCACACAGACTGGGTGATGGTTCCGAGCAGCCCATTGCCTATGCGTCTAAGACGTTGTCGGATGCCCAACGTAATTATTCTCAGATTGAGAAAGAGGCTTTGGCGATTGTTTATGCTGTTCGGAAGTTTCATGTGTTCCTCTATGGCATTAAATTCCACCTTATCACGGATCACAAACCCCTGGTGGCACTGTTTGGCCCGCGTTTTCATCTTCCGGACCGGACTTCGCAACGTCTCCAACGTTGGGCTCTGTTTTTGAGTGCCTATCACTACGAAATTCATTATCGGCCCTCGTCGCACCATGCCAATGCCGACGCCTTGTCCCGTCTGCCCATGGGCCCCGACCCTTCCTTCGACACAGACGAGGTAGCGATTTTTCAGATTGACGAACGTTTGCACGACGCAGTTGAGCGACTTCCGATTACGGCCAATAGAGTCGCGCAATCCACCCGTCGGGACCCTGTGCTCCGAGAGGTGCTTCAGCATGTCGCCGCCGGGTGGCCTGAGCGATTGTCCGCCAAAGAGGCTGGCCCTCTGCGCACCTATTTCCAGCTTCGACACCGGCTGTCAGTTATCGACGGTGTCCTCCTCCTCAGTACCGATTCCGACGAGCCTCGTCATTCCGTCTGACTTACGGGCTCGTATGTTAACTCTGTTACATCTGGGTCACTGGGGTATCACACGCATGAAGGTGCTTGCACGCCGTTTTGTCTATTGGCCAGGAATCGATGCCGCCATCGAGCAGTTGGTTCGTACGTGCACTCATTGTGCTACCCAGCAAGCGGCCCCCCGGCGCACTTTTTCCCGTGGCCTACTCCGGAGCACCCCTGGGACCGCATTCATGTGGACTTGGCCGGCCCTTTCTGTCACTCAATGTGGTGCGTGGTGGTAGATGCACTGTCTAATTATCCGTACGTCGTGCGTATGCGCTCCACTACGGCAGAAGATGTGGTCAGAGCCCTGGTACAGATCTTTGCGATTGAAGGCCTTCCTCGGACGCTCGTCTCTGATAATGGCCCACAATTCACGTCGTCTTATTTTCAACAATTCTGCACTAATAATGGTATTTCCCACCTCACCTCGGCTCCTTTCCACCCCCAATCCAATGGACAGAGCGTATGGTGCGAACTTTTAAATCACAACTTCGTAAGTGCCTGGAAAAGTCATCCGCCGAGGCGGCGCTCCCCTTGTTTCTTAGTACTTATCGGACAACACCGATAAATGGTCGGAGCCCGGCGTTGCACCTGCTGTGCCCGGAGCCACGACCTGCGGTGCCCACACGCACACGGCGTTACGCACCGGGCACCCCTGTCTGGGCGCGCACCTTTGGCCGCCGCCCAGGGTGGACGCCAGGGGTAGTACGGCGTTCGCGTGGTCGACAGATGTGCGTGGCAGTTGCAGACGGGGGTGACGATCTCAACCAACTACGTCCTCGGTGGGGCCCCACCCCACCGCCTTCAGATCTCACGACTGGGCCTCTCGGATACCCCTCCGTCGATTCGGAGGTCGAGAGAGGACTCCATCCGCCATCACGGTGGCACCGGCCTCCTCCCGCCGACGGCTGTCGGACGGCAGCCTCTGCTGCGTTCTCGCCCCCTTCCCACCGCCACGACGACGCCTTACCGTCGGAGCCGACACTCGACGAGGCTCGGGGAAGTGGCGCTACGGATGGGCGTCCACAACGCCGACAGTCGGCCTCTCATGATGACGTCGAGATGCCGCTTCTCTCCCCGCGGGTCGACGCTCCGGCCGCTGCTTCTCCGTCGCCCCCGCCTCCTGCCTGCTCGGGTCCTGCTACGGACGCGGCCGCCGCACGATGGCGCCGCCTCTGAGGGCCTGCAGCGCCGCCGCGACCGGGCGAGCACGCGGTGTGCGAGGCGTGCCTCAGTCTAGTGGTAGCTCTCGCCGGTTGCACATGAAAACCTTAGCTGTGTCCGTTACTTGCCAACTCAGTTCTGTCATTATTGTATCTATTGTACCGTCCAATGTGTACAATAAATTATACTGTTACAACAGAAAGGTTTAAAGGTGGTATCTATTGTACCGTCCAATGTGTACAATAAATTATACTGTTACAACAGAAAGGTTTAAAGGTGGTATCATAAACTTTAATACACGAAAGAAAGGCATTTGGAGCTTCAATTGGAAATGGTATGCTAAATTACACTTTAAGGAAAGAATGGTATCCTGGGTTTCAGTAAAGATAGGTATCGTATACTACATTTGATGGAGGCTCATGTTGTTACATTACAACCTACAGTGTCAGCAAAGCACCATTCCAGATTTGAATCTTTCAGACGGTTTCTAAGACGGAACGCTGAAGATGTATAACGGGCAGTCCAATGATGGTGTACACCCACCACAACGGAACAGAGGAATGGTTTCTCCAAAAGTAAGAGTCACACGCGCTAAGGCATTCAGCCTACTAGGAGACGAGGCGATCCAGTCGTAGTCGTCGCATAAGGATCCAAGATTGCACCCACTCTTACACCTCCTCGTCCAACAGAAACCGGCGGCTACGCTTGTCTTACTTCAGATCGACGAAAATGTGAAAATCGTACGGAAAGATTTGCGTTGTGCAGAGTCGACGAAATTTGGTTCCAACGTTTCGAGCCCGAGAACAAATGACAAAACCAGCAGCAGGAACACCCCATTTCTTCCTCGCCACAGAAATCCCGTAAAGTCATGTTGTACTTTTCGACTACAGACACCCTCAGCTTGTCGAATTCTGCAAGCGTGGAACCACAATAAATCAGCAACGCTATGAAAAAACTTTTCAGAAAACGTTGCGCGTCACAAAATCCACCCAGGATTTCTACTGGACGGAATCACCCTGTTGCGTTATAATGGCCATCCTCACACTCCCAATGCCAATAACAGTGCGATTTTGGTTGTGAAACACTGCAGCGTCCTCCGCACAGCCCGGATCTTTCGACTATCACATATTGGTGACTTGGATGAGGACAAGCGTGGACTTCGGACGAGAAGGCGCCACAGTGAGTGAGCCGTGCTATTGGAGAATGTTACCCTTACAGAAAGGCAGCGCATGTTGTCTACGAATCGTCCTATTTTGAATCGTCTTGCAGCAATATGTAACAGAAAGTTTTATAGGCAAATGGTTGCTCGAGGAAGTTCAATAGCATGGTGTTCGTTCATCTGACATTTCTCCCTTAATTCTGTATTTCGGGACAGTTAGGGATATCGCTGAATTTTTCAGTCCATAAAATATATATACGAGAAAGGAATGTCTGTTTCACCCCTCAAACCAGAACCGAGGGCGACCAGGTTAAGTTACATCAGGTTATGATTCTTTGAGGAGGAACGCTAAATTATTATAAGAATGGGCGCTAACCACATTTTGCATATTCTATATTCTCAACAGATAGGGGACTGACATAGAATCAAAGGGTTCATTTTTCTAATTTTGACCTGCAATAATAATTTGCGGAAATCATTGACGGATCAAAAACTCAAGCGGTACTGAGGTACCATGTGTCGGCCCACGTTGAAACACCCATATCAATACGTGGTGTCGCTCCAAGGATATTAGTGCCGGCATCTATCATACAAATGGCGAATACTGTCTTGAGATAAATCATACCACGCCTGGTCGAACTATACACATAGTTCTGCAAGGGTTGTGGGTAGACAGGTGTCAGTCATCGTCCCATCATATCTCACACGTGCTTGAGTAGAGAGAAGTCCTGAGATCGTACTGGCTAGGGGTATTGCTGCATCGCACGTTTTCAGGAGCAGTGTCTGGGCGAGCGTTGTAATGCTCTGCACTTACCGAGCGCTTTTCACCGTTTCGGTAAAGACAATCCCGCCGCTCGCAAGGCCCCTTTCACACTCGCGCACTTGACTGTAAGAAGCACGAATACATCTCCGTGGTATGGCACCATTTTCCTATCACACTAACAAGGGGACCAAAAAAAATTTAAAAAAAAAAAATGTTCAAATGTTTGTCAAGCTTATGGGACTTAACTACGGGGTCATCAGTCCCTAAACTTACAAACTACTTATCAACTACCTTATACTAAGTACAGCACAAATATCCATGCCCGAGGGGGGATTCTAACCCCCGACCGGAGTGGCCGTGCAGACCGTGACTGGAGCGCCTCAGTCCCCTCGGCCACCGCGGCCGGCAACAAGGGGACCATCAGAAGTATAAATAATGGTTTTTGATGGGACTCGGATATGTTGTAGAAGGACTTACCCTGAGTATGATGCTATCCGCTTTGTAACGACGGAGCGTGGTTTTCGAGAAAAATGATGCTGAAGTTCGCTGCGCGATGTAAGATGCGTAAAATTAGCTACGATCCAAGCCTGTGAACTTGGCACAGCGGTTAAGGTCTTAAGATTTTTTAATCAGAATAGTCTGACATTTTTCCGTTTTATTTTAAACAATATCAACAGTGTACGTTGTGTGAAATTAGTAAGACCTATTCAATGTAGTAATTTAATAATCTTCACGTCATTATTACAAAATCTTACTCCCTATCGCCTGCATCGCTTGCTATGCCACAACAGAAATCCGGATGATATATGTTTTTGTTAAAAAAAAAACACACACACACAGTCGTAGTTGCATAAACTTGATGTTTTATTTATTTAAACATGACGTGTTTCGCCTCTTCTGGGCATCATCAGACGTTGAAATCGGGTGAGGGGGGGGGGGGAGATTTACAAACTTGTTTAAACACAACAAAAATATGTCGTGTTTTTTAAGCAAATTTGTAAATCTCCCGCCCCCCTTTTCAACGTTTGATGATGCCCAGAAGAGGCGAAACGCGTCATGATTAAATAAATAAAACATCAAGTTTATGCAGCTAAGACTGTTTTTTACCAAAAATATCAATTACGGTTGCAGTGCCAGCACTACAAAATTATGGAGTGATTTTAGATGATACATGTCATATAATCGACCAAAAAACATTGTTTACAGCACCAAGCACATTTTATAAAGCTACAGTCTTGCAGGCGCACGGAGTTTTCAGAAGTGATACCAGAAAAACTTCATTTACATAAACAGAGTTGTCTTTCATTCCTTAACTTTGATGCGAACCATGCGTATTTGATCATCTTCGAAAAAGCACGTTCCCTGAATTGATGCAATATTAATGAAGGTGCTTTTGCGAAGAATACCATTCGGATTTCTGTTGTGGCATAGCAAGCGATGCAGGCGGTAGCGTTTAAGATTTTGTAATAATGATCTAAAAATTAAATTACTACTCCAAAACGAATATTTGTTATGAATTTCAGACAATGTACACTGTTTGTTGATATTCTGTAAAATAAAATGAAAAAAAAAATGGCAGACTATTTTGATTTCTTTAAGCAAAAACACGAAAAGCATCCGAGCACAGTGCGTCTAGCGTGGTAGCTGGAGACCTTAACCGCTGCGCCACGATCACTTCGCTAGAACAGGGCTTAAGTTACGCGCGTTAAATCGAGCAGTGGACTCGAAAACCAAGGCCTGTCGATAAAAATGCGGGTAGCCTCGGACTCAGGGTACGTCCCTTTATAACATATCCGAGACCCATCTAATCTGTTATTTACACTTATGATCGCCCCCTTGTGAGCCTTATTTGATGACACAATGATGAAGGTAACTCAACATTTAACGCTTCCTATAACTTTTCGTAGTCTACTGTCCTGCGCTTCGATTGCTGCACTTCTCACTTTTGCTATAATTATTTATAGTATTTAATTATACGCTAATGTAACGTAGTTTGTACTTGGTACACATGCTTAAGATTATAACATTATTTCCCTATCATCTGCTGGCTTCTTTTATAATTCAACTTTGAACTACTTTATCCGATGTGTCATCACTTAGACCTTCAGTCACACTGCTCAAAACAGTTAGGGTATCAGTGAGATATCATACACATTACATGTATTGTAACTTATTTTATTCAGCTATTGGTTACAACTGTAATTTGTGTGTGATACAGTACGATATTTGTGCGCAAACAACATACCTGCGCCATTTACACCCCACTGTACAAGACATTTGCTACGTCAGTGTATAATCTTATGTCTTTTGGACTTTGTTCTTCGGATAAAAGGTAAAGCAGATTGGTTTGAACACCACAAAAAAATAGTTCAAATATTTGTTAAGCTTATGGGACTTAACTACGGGTTCATCAGTCCCTAAACTTACAAACTACTTATCAACTACCTTATACTAAGGACGGCACAAATATCCATGCCCGAGGGGGGATTCGAACCCCCGACCGTAGTGGCCGTGCAGACCGTGACTGGAGCGCCTCAGTCCCCTCGGCCACCGTGGCCGGATGAACACCACAGCGCTTTACTAGGCATGGTCCTGTTTGGAGGTGGTATGCCGTTGCCTTCCTCCGACCTTCGAACTGACTTACCCAGCCAGTCATAGGGGGACCTACAGTTTAACATGGGTTCCGGTATTTTTCACATGAGCAATACTGCCAGAGGTGATAGAAGTAGAAAATGACAGATAAAAATCCTAGGACCTGGCGGGTATCGAACCCGGACTCTACCACTGTGCAACCGAGGCGCACGTTCTTCGAATATGATTCAATTAATGAATATGTTCAAATTATTATAAATCTATCGGACTCAACTGCTAGGTCATTAGTCCGTAGCTTACAGACTAAACTAAGGTAAACTAACCTAAGGACAACACAAACACCCATGCCTGACAGGAATCGAACCCCCGACGGCGATCGGCCGCGCGCATCGCAGCAAGACGCCCCAGTGTGTACGGCTAATCCGCCGCAGCTAATGAATATTTATTATTAAATAAACAATATGTTGTTTATTGATCATAACCCTAGACATGAGGTTATTTCTCATTATATTCATAAATTACAATTTTTGTAGCCAATCGTGACATCTAATGGTTCAGTTGTGCTTGTGCATTTTTAAGTTCATCGTCGATTTATTCGATTTTTAAGTCATATACCGAATTTCTTTGCTGTAATATTCGGTGTTATGGATAGCGGTTTGTTGGTCACAGGTAATGTAGATACTCTCTCGTACCAATTGTGCTGTTTTTCGACCTACAGTGTATTCCAACTTTCTGTGTCACTCCGCACTTATTATAATGTTAGACTTAGCGAACCGATAAAGATTGCGAAGTTGATATACTTAGTGAAAGGAAGTCTAGAAGAGTTCGTGTTACCGTGACGTGTGTTTCTTTTTTCCGCGAATTTGTAAGACTGTTTGGTTCGTGGCACCATCGAGTAATTTTATTCATGGAACCATGACGCCACACATCAGCCAGTTCTCTGACAACCGTTCAGAGGTAGCCAGTGTTAAGGGATCACATGCCTGTTTTCATCCACATAATTAATTGTTTTTCTGTTAACTCACAAGTGCGACAGTGGGAACACTGGGTCTATATATGATAACAGTTTAACTTCAGTTTACAGACCCGCTGACAATGTTTTATTTCAGGTAAGTTAATACTTTCATACTCTGTGCTAAATATAGTTTTCAGTGTTTTTATTTTCGTTACAATCTAATACTTTTCTTTTAAACGACCTACAAGCCCGCATGATCCTTCAGTTTTAATAATAGCGATAGAACTCACATTATGCCGATATATCGTGCCTTAGAGCTGATACATATTTTTACATTGGCAATTACCGCACTATAGAAGACGAAATAATAAATGTATGTTATGGTGTTATTATTCACAGCTATTATGCATTTTACTGAATTTTTAAATCTGGAGAGTGTTCGTCAATCAGTCGAAACTAGTAAACAATCAATTTTTGCGACTTAAACTGGTAGTTTTTCTGCCTCAGGTAGTATTAGGTGTTGTAAACATACAACATGGACATACACTATGCGATCGAAAGTATATGGACACATGGCTGAAAACGACTTACATGTTCTTTCCCATCGGTAATGCTGGGATGTCGTATTGGCCCACCGTTAAGCCGTGTTTATACTGCCGGCCGGGCCGAGCCGAGCCGAGCCGAGCGAGCCGAGAGATTAAACACATCGTTTTCAATTGTACTGTTCAAGGTTCGGATGGGTTGTTTGCTTGGGTTAGGGGGACTAAACTACTGAGGTTATCAGTCAAATGTTCAAATGTTTGTTAAGCTTAAGGGACTTAACTACGGGGTCATCAGTCCCTAAACTTACAAACTACTTATGAACTACCTACAACTAAGGATGGCACAAATATCCATGCCCGAGGGGGGATTCGAACCCCCGACCGGGTTATCAGTCTCCCAGTGCGGAGGGGAAGGATAAGAAAGGAGGGGACGGGGAAATGCAGTTTAAATGTTCAAATGTCTGTAAATCTATCGGACCAAACTGCGTGGTCATCAGTGCGTAGCTTACAAACTACTTAAACCTAGGTAAAATAACCTAAGGACAACACACAAACACCCATGCCCCAGGGACGATTCGAACCTCCACGGCGAGCAACCGCGCGCTCCGCAGCGAGGCGCTTTAGACCGCTCGGCTACTCCACCTCGGCGGAAATGCAGTCCGGGAAGTAAAGAAAGAAGGAAGACTGCATTAGCTCGGGGCCCCTTGCTCGCCACGCACGTACTCACGAAAGAACCGTGAGCCCCCTGGGGGGAGCACTGTTCACACTGCCGGCCAGGCCGAGAGGACACCGCTTCAGCTGGCTCACGCCGAGCCGACGACATTCGTAATCTTCTCCATATATAAAAGGAAGTGTCCCGATTGACTGACTGACTGACTCATCATCGCCCAGCCCAAACCACTGAAGATAGAAACTTGAAATTTGTCGAGGGTGTTGATCTTACTCTGTAGGCGCCATTTAAGAAGCGATTTTTCGATATTCCGTCCGTAAGAGGGTGAAATAGGGGATGAAACATTTTTTGAAAATACGTAGCTATTTAGGCAATTTTGAAGCTAGAACTACAAAATTTCGGATTTTAATTCAGGGTTCGAATTTAAAAGACACGTGTTTCGGCATTTTTTGAAATTCGACAAATAAGGGGGTGAAATAGGTGGCGCAAAAAATTGATTTTAAAAAATATGTTGCTGTTTATTCAAATTTTAAGCCACAATTACGAAACTTCGGATATGGAATCTTGGTCAGAATTTAAAAGACACGAGTTTCGGTATTTTTGGAAATTCAAAAATTAAGGAGGTAAAAGAGGGACTCAAAATTTATTTTCGAAAACACATTGTTGTCAAGACAATTTTGAAGCTAAAGCTACAGAAATTGGTATTTGTATTGCTCGTTATGATTTAAAAAATACGTGTTTCGGTATTTTTGGAAATTCAACCATCAAGGGGGTTAAATTGGAGTGGAGGGTGTTTTCGAAAATCTGTTGCTATTTAGGCAATTTTGAAGTTAGAACTACAATTTTTTTGTATTTGTATTCGGGTTTCAAATTTAAAAGACACGTGTTTCGGTATTTTTGGAAATTCGACCAATAAGGGGGCGAAATACGACAACAAAAATATATTTGCAAAAATATGGTGCTGTCAACTCAAATTTTAAGCTATAACTACGAAACTTGAGATATGGATTCTTCATCAGGATTAAAAAGAAACAACTGGTGCAGACCAACCAGCCTACGCATGCGAAGCAGAGGGGTTTCAGCTAGTGTTCAATATTTACGGCGCGAGCCGATTGGTCTATGGTGTTGCTTCTGTAGCACAAGTATCTCACGTCTCCAGCCTGTTTTCGGTACAAGTCTATCTCCATGATAGCTTTAAACAAGAAAAAAAAAAAAAAAAAAAAAAAAAAAAAAAAAAAAAAAAAAAAAAAAAACCATTGTGAAAATATGTTCTGTTTATTTTTTCTTGTATTACTATTAATTCTGTAAAATGAATAAAAATTCAGAAATGTATTTTTTAGCTGTTCTCAGAAGGGAAACCTCTCCTAAATATCTGTCGAAATTCATGGGGTGAGTCCATTACCACCTGTTTCTTATGTACTTAAAATCCGAGGAGTCACTACAGTGCGAGAACATATTATTAAAATAAAAAAATCAGTTAACTGTTAGCTGGCTCAAAGTAGACTGCAATGAACAAGTTTTGGTCACTCACGTGTTTCAAATGTTCAAATGTTTGTAGAACTTATGGGACTTAACTAAGGGGTCATCAGTCCCTAAGCTTACAAACTACTTATGAACTAGCTAAGACTAACGACGGCACAAATATCCATGCCCGAGGTGGGATTCGAACCCCCGACCGTAGTGGCCGTGCAGACCGTGACTGGAGCGCCTCAGTCCCCTCGGCCACCGCGGCCGGCACTCACGTGTTTGCTTCGATCTTCTACTAACGGTGGGTGGGGATTTCTTGTTGCTGGGGACAAGCCCACCAAAAAGAATAAAGAATTTTTTTAAAGTGACACACTCTTCTATCCTTTACTGACCTGTCCTGCAGTGACTGAGGCTAAAACAAACCTACGTATTTTTCTTTAAGTAGAAAACTCGAAATTAAAGTACCATTATCCAGACAAATAAAATGGTCATCAGACGATTGAGTAAACATAGAAACTTCGTTCCCCTTTAGAAAGGATCGTAAAAAAATCAATTAAAAAGTGAGAGCTGTGTAGAGTTGTTTGAACGTTGAGGTGGGCTGAAATATAATACAGAATGACGCATATAATAGCAGTACACCTCACGTACGCTTGTAACCACAACTTGCAGCATTTCTTGTAAGAAGGTAAGTACGTGTTTTTAATAACACTGATCGGTATTTTTTAACTTCATTCATTCTTAATTTAATCTCAGACGTGAGGGCACCGCTTTTATGTGGGACACGCTGTACACAATTATTTTGACTTTGTGGCACAACATTATTCAAAAGCTACAAAAACGAAAATAAGGAAAGGTATATATTTTCTATTAGGAGAAGATACATCTATAAATACAAGTGTACTCTATTTTTTGGCTTATTATTTTATCATCTCCTACTAGAAAACCATTAAGCGTAATGCCAGAAAATTTAATTTCAGTCCATCAACAGGAATGTCGCGGTTTACATTAATTCTTTCTTCTCTTCTAGTTCCAAAGACGAAAAATACATTCCATTAATTGTCTGGTGTGGGGAAAAAACCAGTTGTATGCCTCTCATGAAATCGAGTATGACCTGATGTAAAACCGTGGCAGATCGTTGTCCATTGTAATCGGTCGCCACCCAAGAAAAATTGGTTCAAAATTGTTTTTTGGTTATGGATCATTAACACATCACGAAGGATCTACAAGCTTGGTCAGCATTTAAAATTTTTCGGGACCGCAGTGCTTCACGCTACGCTCAACAGCCGCCGAGTTCGTAGCCTTGCAATCGCGGCACTGACGTCGCTTAGATAACTCGCAATTACTTGTGAAAGGAGGTAGATATCGGTGCGACTACCATTTCAAAAACCTTTCCATACCTTTAGCTCCAATTCACTCGCACTAATATATGGACTAAAATGCACAGAATAGTAAGCTGCCCGCTATCGCACTTTTTCAATACACGATTTGTAAATCAAGTACGCGTACTTGACAAATAACGTCATTTGAAAACGACTATTACGAATTACGAAAAGGTGAATGTTTTATTCGAAAGCTAAGAAGTTGTACTAACATGTGTCCAAAAATCAGATTTTTTTAACCGCAAACGTTCATCAAAATCGAGCGAGGAGCGTTACGAAACTAAAAACTCGTGCGAAATGAAAACTAGTCTTTTTATTTTTTCACGGGCAAAGCAAAGCTTTTATGGAAAAAATAAGTTGATAAAACCATATGGCGTTGTCTTACATACCGTCAAAATTTTTCACAAGTCGAAAATCGGAAAAGTTGATTTTCCCCCTCTTTTTCGTCTCATAGGTGTTCTATAGGATTCAAGTCAAGACTCTGTGCAGACCAATCCATTAAAGGGATGTTATTGTCGTGTAACCACTCGACCACAGGCCGCGTGCATTATGAACAGCTGCTCGATCATGTTGAAAGATGCAATCACCATCTCAGAATTGCTCTTTAACAGTGGGAAGCAGGATTGTGCTTTAACATCAATGTAGGCCTGTGCTGTGATAGTGCCACGTAAAAAAAAAAAATAATAATTAAAAATTAAAAGAAAAATAACATGCCGTGTAAACCCCTCCACGAAAAACACGACCACACCATAACACCACCGCCTGTGAATTTTATTGTTGCCACTACATTAGCTGGCAGATAACGTTCATCGGGCATTTGCAGTACCCACACCCTGATTTCAGATCGCCACATTATGCACCATGATTCGTCACTTCACACAACGTTTTTCCACTGTTCAATCGTCCAATGTTTACGCTCGTTACACTAAGCGAGGCGTCCTTCGGCATGGACTTGCATGATGTGTGGCGTATGGGTAGCCACTCGACCATGAAATCCACCTCCCACCTGTCATAAGTACTTGGAGTGGATCCTGATGCATTTTGGAATTTCCGTGTGATTATCTGGATAGATGGCTGCCTTTTAGAATGTATGACTCTCTTCAGATGTTAGAGGTCTCTGTCAGTCAGCAGACGAGGTCTGCCTGAACGCTTTCGTGCTTACGTGACTCTTTACGTTTGCACGTCACTATCACATTAGAAGCAGTTGACTTAGGGATGTTTAGAAGTGTAGAAATCTCTTCTGGCACAAGCGACAACCAATCACCTGACCACGTTCGAAGACCGTGAGTTCCGCGGAGCGCCCCATTCTGCTCTCAAGATGTCTGAGGTCGCTGATATTATGGCAGTAGGTAGATTACATTAGCCAAGATAGCGCTGACGCCCTTCCAGAAGGACGAGGACGGAAGCTTACTTTTTTATTCTTGTCTGTAAGAATTCGGTACAGTGTCATATTTTATTTCATATATCGCCTGTTGCAGATCAATTTTAGCTTGTATTGTCGATTGCAAAGTAGTTGGATACAGCTGCAAAGTTGAGGTTCATACAGAAGATACTAAAGACTCCTGGTAACAGGGTTTATATTTCTTGAACTTTCTTCAATTTTTGAGACGTTTATATGTAAATATTTCATCTTAAATGTTGTTTTAACGATACATCAGATTAAAATTATAAAACATTCATTTTGACGTCATTCCAGAAAGAAGGTCAGTATTTCAAAACTAATGGCGTGATTGAGAAATCACTTATAACGATCTTGTGCAGTCATATGATGGTAATTAATAGGTTCTGAGAAAAAAATTAAACCAAAAATAATTCCGCCCTATCTGGATTAATACTTGTTCCATAGATAGTAAATAATACATTTCGCAATGATGTGGAACGTGTCAGTTTAATAAATGGTATCTATACATGACACTCAATATTTTAAGGATTATATATATATATATATATATATATATATATATATATATATATATATTAACCACGGGGTCATCAGTCCCTAAACTTACAAACTACTTATGAACTACCTAACACTAAGGACGGCACAAAATATCCATGCCCGAGGGGGGATTCGAACCCCCGACCGTAGTGGCCGTGCAGACCGTGACTGGCGCGCCTCAGTCCCCTCGGCCACCGCGGCCGGTTATTTTTTGTGTATCTGTATTTTTTAGCGAAAAATTCATCTAAAGTTAGAAGGAGTTGTCTTTCAAAAATTCTTTTAATTGCTTTTTAAACACTAGTTGACTATTTTTCAGACCTTTTATGCTACTTTGTAAGGGACCGAAGACTTTTGTGCCAGCATAATTCACCCCTTTCTGTGACAAAATTAGATTTAACCTTGATTAGTGAAGATCATCCTTTCTCCTAGTGTTGTAGCTATGCACCGCACTGTTACTTCTGAATTTGTTTCGGATTGTTAATAACAAATTTCATAAGTGCGTATATACATTGTGAACCTGCACTGAAGATCCCTAGATCTATAAATAACTGTCTTCAGGATGATGTTGTGTGAGCTTCAACAATTATTCTGTTTACGTAAAAACGTATTCATTGCTCAAAAGCGTGTAATTTTGAATGTCCCCAGAATATGATCCCATACGAAAGCAATGTATGAAAGTACGCAGACTAAGCTTATTTCCTGTAGTCTTTGCAGGTGTGTTACGCCGTTTGCCTGGAGTGGCGTAGAGTCTCAGCGCAACTGCGTATAAGCATGTTGTATAATTACAAGGCCTACTAGCAGCGGAGACAGAAAAACCCCAGTTACAATCTGCAGTGTCACACAGCAACGTCTATTCTTTCCGACATGTCCAAAAGAACAGACGCCGCTATTCGCAATATTAATGCGATATTTATGTAGGAGTATTAATGCATACACATTTGTTTATAAACAATCTATTATTGGCTGAATTTTAGTAAGCTTCAGAATGTAGTTTCACTCTTTATCGAATGAAATTTCTTTGCAGGTTTCAAGGTGTGAGCCATACCGGGACTCAAGCCCGAGAAGTTGGCCTTTCACGGGCAAGTGCACTCTCTTGCTACAGCTAAGGCATGTCTCCACAGTATCGTTTCTCCCTTAATTGCTATCCCCGCAAGCAACGCAGGAAACCTGTGAATTTCGGAAGGTAACATGAGAATCAGGGAGGAAGCTGCGAGCTGTTCAGTTGACTGAACACTTCTCCCTGAAAAACTAAGGACTCCGGTTCGAATTCCGGCCCGTCAGACAGTTTTAATCCACCAGGAAGTTTCAGCAGTAGGCTTGGAGCTAGTGTATTCAGTGTTGATTGTGGTCGATAAAATTTGTCAGACTCCAAAACTACTGAACAATCACTGGAAATATTTCCATTAAATCTTTGATAATTTGCGTAGGAAATAATTTAAATTGGAACGACTACATAAAACTGATTATATGGTAAAGCTGATACCAGACCAAGAAAAATATTCAGAAAGTGTAGTTCATTGTCTAAGAGTCCGCCTCCGTAGCTCAGTGGTAGCGTCGCTGACTACCACGCAAGGGGCCCGGGTTCGATTCCCGGCAGGGGACTGGGTGTTGTGTGTTGTCCTAATCATCATCATCTCATCATCATCTCATCATCATTGGCACGTAAGTCGCCCACGCGGCGTCAGATAGAAAGACTTACACTCAGGCGGCCGAACAATCCTGTAAGGGATCTCCCGGCCAAGAAAGCCATACGCTCATTTCATCGTCTAAGAATGTACAAATCGTTCGGCGTTCGGCATTTTCATACGTTTAACGGCTAGTGTTGATAAAGGCAACACAGTAAACACCAAAAGCAGCTGGGAATTCTGGAAAATACAGAAGCGTCACGGAGCTGCTGACACTATGCTCTCAGTTATACTGCGGTTTTCTGTAAAAATTCCGAAATGGTGATTACAGAGAAGACTCAAACAATGTTTAATTCCCACAGACATCTCTTGAAACATGAAAGACAAGGGAAATCAATGCTCAAGCCTACGGGATAGTTATTCTTCTCCAGAATCATTTTTCGCGGGAGCGATAGCAGCAGCACCCTGAGTTCCCACACCGGCAGGTGGGCGTGGACGGTGGAGTAGAGATGCAGGTGCGAGCACACCTGTCCACTGGCGGCAGCTCGTTAAGTTTAGATGAGTGACAGCCTGCCACAGGTGTTGCAGTGTCGGAGACTTACTGTGTGTCGGAACAGTCATGATGAAGACGGACGCGACGCCGGCGAAGGCCGCCCAGGACACGAAGTGGTAGAGGAGGCCGGTGACGGCCGCGGTCGCCACGAAGCTCGCCCACAGCCCGTTGGCCTGCAGCGCCGCCACGTCCAGCCGGCCCACGTCGTTCGACATCAGGTTTATGATCTGGCCGGTCACCGCCGAGTCCGTGCACTGCTTGCTGATCCGGAGCACCTGTAGTGCAGACCACCTGAGTGTCGTATCGAAACCTTGTTAAACGACCATATAAGAGTTGTGCTCAAGTTCAAAATGATCATAAACGTTCAAATGTTTGTAAATCTAATGGACTTAACTACTGTCGCTGGACTTGCAAACTACTTAAACTACCTTTAACTGATGCTAAGAACAGCACACATACCCTTGCCCGAGGCAGGACTCAAACATCGAATGGCGAGCAACCGCTCGCTTCATACCTAGGCGCCTTAGAGTGCTCGAACACTTCTCCACGAATGCTCAAGTCCCCCCCCCCCCCCCCTACAAATTCATCAAATTTCGCAACAGATTTACTACAGAATTGATTCTCTCAAATTTTATAAACACAACGACCTTCCTCGCAAGCTGCACCCAGAGCGGGGGGGTAGCATCATGGACATATCGGTTCTCAGTACCCATGGTTCTCCAATCTTGAGGGACTTCTCTGGGGAAGTGAAGCGTCTTATATAGCCTCATAGCGAGCAACCGCCCGCTTCATAGCTAGACGACTTAGAGCGTTCGACCACTTCTCCACGAAAGCTCAAGTCTCCCCCACTACAAATTCAAACAAATTTCACAACCGATTTACTACAGAACTGATTCTCTCAAATTTTATAAACACAACAACCTCCCTCGCAAGCTGCCCCCAGAGCTGGGGGGGGGGGGGGGTAGGATCATGGACATATCGGTTCTCGGTACCCATGGATCTCCAATCTTGAGGGACGTCTCTGGGGAAGTGAAGCGTCTTATATAGTCTCTCCTTCCCAGGTGGCTGTTTCCGCCTTCACAAGGTGCGGGGGTGCAACCGGCACCACCCGGATCCCAAGTTGTCGGGCAGCACTGGCCACAGAAGGAATGGGCTGTGACCCAACCCGATGCAAAAGCGAACGGTTCGTGGCGCAGGAGAGTTACGATAGGGACCGACCATCTGTCCCCAGGGGTGTAGAGTGGTGGCGGCGGCCAGGCCGTGGGGGTGTGCATCACTTATGTGCACTTCTCCTGCCTGTTGCTGCCTCTGCCGCCTCCCTCCCTCCTGCAGGGGCGCGCTACCATCTGATCCTCTGCTCCTCCTGGCTTGTGTCTGCAGGTGCACTTCACCGTGTCCTTGAGTATCTGGGACACGATCTGCCAAGCCATTACTGTGGTGACATAGTACGGTTAGGTTAGATGGGTGCAGACCCCTGAACGACTGGATGACTGGTCCAGCACCTGAGTAGGAGTGGATCATTCTGCCATCAGGTGGAACCCCGGGCTAGTAGGGGGCGAAGGGCGAGGGGCGCATCCGCCTATCCAGAGTGCTGGGAGAACTTGCTGGCGTGGGCCAGGTGAAATCTTTAATGACAGGGCCACTGAAGGGGCAATACCCTCCTCCCCCATTACTGTCCTTATGTTCTCATTCCCTTTCATTTCGCTCTGCAGCATTATGCATAGATATTTAATTGACATGACCATGTCAAACAGGAATACTACTTAACGCTCTATTCGAACATTATGGGATTGTTCTTCCTCCTCATCTACATCAACTTATATTTTCTGCATTTCTAGTTAGCTCCCATTGCTCACACGAACTAGAATTTATAAAGACACCTTCACGTACACCACATTACCATCATTATTAAGCAGCCATAGATAGTTACTGAATCTGTCATATCATTTCTGTAGATAGAAAATAATAATGGCTCTATAACAGTTCCCTGTGGTACCCCAGATGATACGTTTGATGAACACTTGTCGTCGATGTCAACGAATGGAAATATATTACACAAGAGCCACTCACACGCCTGTAACTTCGAACGTATGTCATATGCTCGGACCGTTAGCACGGCACCTTAGAAATATGCAGTTTGCTTTTATCTCTTCATCCATGGCTCACTAGATGTCATGTGAGAAAAAGGCGAGCTGAGTTTCACATAAGTGATTTCTAAAACCGTGCTTGTGAATGTGGAGAAAACCGTCTCAAGAAAGTTTATGATATTCTAACAGAGAACAAGAATTCTAAAGGAAACTTATGTTAATGATATTGGCTGTAATTGTGCGGGTCCACTCTTTTACCTTTTTCATAAATGGGATTTACTTGCACTTCTTTCAAAACTGCCTCTATAGTGACTTCATTCACAAGGTCAGGCGTATTTTTAGATAAAAATGTCTAAAAGTTTTCCACAGCATTCGAACTGTCGATTTAGCTACTAAAGACAATATTCCGTAATCGTTGTCCCTACAGTGACTTCATTCACAAGGTCAGGTCTGTTTGAAGCTAAAAATGAAAGATTTCTATTGCATTTAGGCTGTAGATTCAGCAATAGTTCTCAAGACAGCTTGTCTGAAACAATATACGTAGGTCCCAGCCTACACGTCTCCAACTAATAATACATGGTCCGGATCGTATACATTGGCGCTAATGAGCTTAGACATTCTTTGAACATGTAGTGCATATCTGGCAGGTCTTTTATGTATTTATTTTATCGGTTAAGAAATTTTTAAGTGTTGAACATGATTCCCCCGGTTTCATAACTGTAATCAAGATGTTCAACCAATGAACGAAATCGATATGCTATATTTTAAATAGATATTTTGTGGTTGTTGTTCTTATGGTCTTCAGTCCGGAGTCTGGTTTGATGCAGCTCTCCACAATACCCTATCCTGAGCAAGCCTTTTCATCTCCTCATAAGAACGACAACCCACATCCACTTGAATCTGTTTACTATACGCATCTCTTGGTCTCCCTCTGCGATTTTTACCCCACACACTTCCCTCCAATGCTAAATTTACGATTCCTCGATGTCTAAGAATGTGTCCTACCAACCGATCCCTTCTTTTAATCAGGGTATGCCAAAAATTCCTTTTCTCACCAATTCTGTTCAGTACCTCTTCATTAGTTATGCGATCTATCCACATAATCTTCAGCATTCTTCTGTAGCACCACATTTCAAAAGCCTCTATCCTCTTCCTGTCCGCACAGCTTATCGTCCATGTTTCGCTCCCATAGAAGGCAACACTCCACACAAATGCCTTCAGAAAAGACTTCCTTACACTTAAATTAATATTCGATGTTAGCAAATTTCTCTTTTTCGAAAATGCTTTTCTTCCCATTGCCATTCTGCATTTTATATCCTCTGTACTGCGACCATCATTTGTTATTTTACTGCCCAAGTAACAAAACTCATCTACCTCCTTTATTGCTTCGTTACCTAATCTAATTCCTTCAGCATCACCTGATTTTCTTAGACTGCAATCCATTATCCTAGTTTTGCTCTTGTTAATGTTCATCTTATAAGCACCTTTCAGCAGCTTTGTATCATATGCTATATTTAAAATAAATATTTCATATCATATATAAATATTTTCCACCGTGGGAAAGCTTATATTATTATTCTTTGAAAGAATTATAACAGTGACGGTAGAACGTGGGGGTCGTTAAAAGCACCTAAACATTAACTTGATTTCTAATGCTCAAATGTTTGTAGATCTTATGGGACTTAACTACGGGGTCATCAGTCCCTAAACTTACAAACTACTTAGGAACTAGATACACTAAAGACGGCACAAACATCCATGCCCGAGGGGGGATTCGAACCCCCGACCGCAGCGGCCGTGCAGACCGCAACTGGCACGCCGAAGACCGCTCATCCACTGCGGCCGGCTAACTTGATTTCTCTTAGACCAGATAAGATCATAGTCATTCTAGAATTCAGTCTCGATAGAAACAATATTTTTGTTGACTGCAATGAACACACACCCTCCAATTGTGCCTGATCTATGTTTGCGATACGCACAGTCGAAAATAAAAATTACTGCAGCCTCTAGAGATTTATTCTTGATCCAATGTTTATGGAGATGCTACATGAAATGGTTACATTTACAGATCAGTAGATCATGTGGTTCTGTGGTACCAGGTGTCGATCCGCATTGAAACACTGATAATAGTACCTGGTGTAGACTTCACGACGGCAATGCAGCCTTTGATTCCGGCATCATATAGATACCGACCAGGGGAAGTTGGCGCACGTCTTGCAGAGCACGTTGAGTTTTACACGCAGTGTTTGGTCGAGCAGTACACAGTTGGACAACACATCACCTTCCTGCAGCAGGAGTGGCAAAATAACGGGTCTCACAACATTCTGCACGTGTGGAGCACTGGTCAGCGTTCCCTCAATAAACACCAGACCATAAGGCCTGGGGAGGGGCCAGAGTGTCTTGGACTAACGTGCTCTACGAGACAGCGCTCGCCAGGTCTACTTCGTACGGGCAAACGTCCATCATTTCCGTGTAGGCAGGATCTGCCTTCATCGCTGAAGACCTCGGCCTACCATTCCATATTCCAAGTGGTCCTCTTACGGCACCAGGCAAACCTTTCACCTCGATGCTGAGACGATGCCTACCTTTCTGTAGAGAAGGGAGCAGCAGGCCACCCTGATCCTCATGCCGACCAGGGAGACGTTGAAGTTGTAGTGGTGCATCCAGAAGGCCCTGGCGAAGTTGGTGAGCACCAAGGCGCTGGCGTACAGGTAGGCGTCCTGCCGCGACACGCCGCCGTCCGGCGAGAAGTGCTGGATGACCAGCCCCAGCAGCAGCGGCTGCGACAGTCTGCAACGCGACCGACACACCTAGCGTCATACCTACGTCTGCTGCGTTTCTAGCCTCGTCTGCTACTATACTCCATTCATCGTAAGAAGGGTCCTGATGCTCATCAGATTTTATTTCCCGCGGAGCTTCCGCTGCGTATACAATGATAAACCTTACGTTTTATGTGCCAGCGTAGCTTGCTCGCACAAATGAATGACAATAACCCAACTCAAGAAAACGTACAAGCGTATTTAAAAAGGGAAGGCAGTTCATCTAGCCCACAGTGATGTGAACAACTGCAGGCAATCGCGTGAAAGCTTATCTGCTTAATGTCAATAACGTTTCATTTAAGGGTTCCAATTGCTTTATTTTAACATTCCTCAGATATAGGTATTTAAAAATGCTGGAACACGGAAATCATTCGCGCGAAAGCATTAAAAACAAGCATCCGGAAGCAAATTAGATCACACATTAAACGTGCAGATAATAAAATCGTCGAACGGCAGACAAAAAACATAACTTGCATGCCCATTTAAATATGAAAAAAGGTAAATTAATTGCGGTAATACGCTTCGTAAGAGACCAGGAGGAAACCACATCATACCTTAGAAAACCTCTGAACTCCTTCCAACTTTGAACCTGAAGAACACCTTCATCACTGGAACTGGTCTTCAACATTTATGAGAAGCAGATCAACAACGCAATCTATGAATCCATCCAAGTACCACATTTTTCTCCTGCTTTCATGACGTGTTGCTCGGCATCCCACCAACATTAGGCAGTAACGTATGATAGATCTTCGTGCATTAAGGACGTCTGGTAGCCTTACAGTTGAAGGCCTACTGTTTCAAATTAGTTCTATGGGGTTGGGATTGCAGTGGTACGACGGTAAGCTAACTACAAAGTGACGCCCAAACTGCGCAGTTTCAGCAATAACATAGTCTACTGATATTCGACCTGTTTCAATAATTCAATCTTGATCGCAGTAGGATCTACATATGCTCCATTTCTAATTACCCAATTTACAACGT
The DNA here is from genome assembly GCA_026315105.1 of Locusta migratoria. Classification (NCBI taxonomy): domain Eukaryota; kingdom Metazoa; phylum Arthropoda; class Insecta; order Orthoptera; family Acrididae; genus Locusta; species Locusta migratoria. Next base: position 699,235,661 of record CM048745.1, on the reverse strand, counting down.
CTTGCTTTCTCCACAATTTTGTGGCCTACGCTCAACCTCAACAAAATATGAAGCATTGTTCATAATTATAAACTGTTGGTCTCTAGAGTGGGTAGAATATCTTTGAACCACTGTAGGAACACTTCACCAGTCACGTCTTCATCATAATGGGAGGACTTTTTTGATTTAAATATCAATTCAGCGCCCTCCACAAAAGCATAATTGCTTTCCATACGTGCTGTTACTAGCCATTTTCCTTTTCCATCCGGATTATTTAACCCCTGCGACAGACCTGCAACAAACGCTTGTCTCCTGTCAGTCACTGTTTTGTCAGTCCTCACTTTTTGAGTGACATGTCCTGCATTATACCTAATAAATTAATAAAAGAAGGAGGCGATCCCCTTGGTACACAAAACAGGTCAGGACACTGTTGCAAAAGCAAAGGAAAAGGCATACTAAATTTAAACGAACACGAAATCCCCAGGATTTGCGATCGTACTCAGAAACTAGAAATTTAGCGAGGATTTCAGTGCGAGATGCCTACAATATTTATCACAACGAAACTCCCTCTCGTAATTTGACTGAAAACCCAAAGAGATTTTGGTCATATGTTAAATATACTCGGGGCAAGTCACAAACAATACCTTCACTACGTGATAGTAATGGCGATCCTGCCGATGACAGCGCTACTAAAGCAGAGTTACTAAACTTAGCTTTTAGAAACTCATTCACCAAAGAAGACGAAACCAATATTCCAGATTTCGAATTACGAACAGATGCCGTAATGAGTAACATAGAAGTAGATATCATCGGAGTAAAGCAGCAACTAAAATCACTGAACAAGAACAAGTCTTCTGGTCCGGATTGTATACCCATTAGATTTCTATCTGATTATGCTGAAGCGATAGCTCCTTACTTAACAGTCATATACAACCGCTCTCTCATAGAAGGATCTGTAGCAAAAGATTGGAAAGTTACACAGGTCACACCTATATTCATGAAAGGCAGTAGGAGTAACCCACTAAACTACAGGCCTATTTCACTGACATCAATTTGCAGCAGGGTTTTGGAACATATCCTGTATTCAAATATTATGAATTATCTCGAACAGAACGATCTATTGACCCAAGGTCAACACGGATTTAGAAAATATCGTTCATGCGAAACACAACTAGCTCTTTATTCACACGAAGTGATGGGTGCTATCAACAAAGGTTCACAAATCGATTCCGTATTTCTTGATTTCCAGAAAGCTTTTGACACCGTACCTCACAAACGGCTTTTAATCAAATTGCGTGGTTATGGAATATCGCCCCAAATTTGCGATTGGATAGGGGATTTCCTGTCAGAGAGGACACAGTTCGTAGTAATCGATGGTAAGGCATCGACTAAAACAGAGGTGATATCGGGCGTTCCACAGGGTAGTGTTATTGGTCCTCTGCTATTCCTTATTTACATAAACGATTTAGGGGAAAATCTAAGTATCTCTTTTAGGTTGTTTGCAGTTGACGCCGTCATTTACCGTCTAGTAAAATCATCTGAAGATCAAAACCAACTGCAGAACGATCTGAATAATATATCAGTATGGTGTAAAAATTGGCAATTGACTCTAAATAATGAGAAATGTGAAGTCGTCCACATGAGTACGAAAAGAAATCCGTTAAACTTTGTTTACGAGATAATCAAAAGTGAAGGGCGTAAACTCCACAAAATACCTAGGAATTACTATTACTTCAGACTTAAATTGGAAACAATACTTAGATAATATCGTGGGAAAGGCGAACCAGAGACTGCGTTTTATTGGCAGAACCCTTAAAAGATACAACAGAACTAATAAAGAAACTGCATACACTGCGCTTGTCCGTCCATTTTTGGAGTATTGCAGCCCAGTGTGGGATCCTTATCAGGTGGGTTTGACGGAGGACATCGAGAGAGTCCAAAGAAGGGCAGCTCGTTTCGTATTGTCACGATACAGGGGAGACAGCGTTACGGAAATGATACAGGATCTGGGATGGGAATCATTACAACAACGGCGCTTATCGCTGCGGCGTGGGCTGCTTGCGAAACTCCAATCGCCAAAATTCTCCTCCGAATGCGAAAATATATTGTTGACTCCCACTTACATAGGTAGAAATGATCATCAGAATAAAATAAGAGAAATCAGAGCTCGAACAGAGAGATTCAGATGTTCTTTCTTCCCGCGCGCTATTCGAGAATGGAATGGGAGATAAATAGTATAATTGTGGTTAGATGAACCCTCTGCCAGGCACTTAAATGTGATTTGCAGAGTATCCCATGTAGATGTAGATGTAGATGTAGAAGTTAATAGATCTTCCGTTTCTTGCGTCTGAACAGTTTAATCTGCCGAAGATAACGTATGCTCCACAAATCAATATCTTCTTTGTCTGGAATTATGCTATTTCTTTTCCTGCTTTCGAAATGAAAACCAGTATATTTTATCAGTTTGTACAGTGACGTTCTTTTAAAAGTAGGCAAGTCATTGTCGTTATTTACTGCCTGTACCGCCTTGTTTATTGTGGTCGTATCTTTCCTGAAGTAAAATTCGTGAACCTTTGACCGCACAGCATTTTCGAAAAAATCGTCACATTTTCCTAAAACACACGATTCACGTTTTCTTCTCATTGCTGGAGTCGACAGCTTACCATAATTGCCTCTTTCCTCACGGCGCGCATTACACTTGATACAGAAACACCGATGGATTCGGATATCATTGCTGCAAGTTCCTTGTTTTTCCAACAACTTCCCAAAACCATTGAGAACTTCCAGTTTTTCGCCGCTTTTTAACGGCTTTCTTCTTGTATGTTTCACAAAAGAACACGACGGAGTTTCAGCCATTTAGACTATACACGATGGTAACACGAACGAGTAAGGAGCATAACACTAACTTCCCGCATGATGTTAAGTGGCATTTGGGGGGGGGGGGGGGGATTCTCGTGGTTTTCTTCAGTACTCACATCGGTAAAGGTACTTTACACCCTCCTACTCTTCGGATGTGTCTTCATAATGACTTGTATAACTGAACGTTTCTGTACATGAAGATCACTATTTACAAGCAGAGGAATGGTGAATGATGCATCCACTTTCTTCAATACAAGGATTTATTTTCCTCTCCCACACTAAAGTTAGTTTGAAGTGTGCATCACAGAATTTTATACATAAATAAGACATGTCAGAAACAGAAAAAAAGACGAAATCACTGTGCAATTTTATTGTTTGAAATCAGATAAAACTATAGTTTACAGTGATTGGATATTCTACAATGTGGAGAGTATGATTGGAACTAACTCCATAAAAGAAAAATTATCATTTCTAAAAATGAGACTCAGTTGTAAATAATCAACGGTTTTCGGTGTGCAAGAAGTAATTAGAAATAAAAAATGGTTAATCAGCTATTAAACAGGACGGTGTCAATAGCGCCGCACTCACAAAGTCATCCTCTTTCTGTGATTAAATACTTAGTTCCTAATTTCAATTAAGACAATGTTCAGACGGGTATTGAACTCAAGACCAACTACACCAGAGCCTTTCAGGATATCTATTGCGCTATCACGTAGACGTCGGCGATGGCATTATAATAAATACTGCGCCACATTTCGCAGATATAGCAAGAAGAAGGTGAAAATTAAAATGTTATGGCATTTCATGTTCAAAGGAGAAACTTATCTGGTATTTACAAACCCAGCCGACATGTACCCAAGACAATTCGTCATAATGTCGTGCTCAGAACTGTTCAGAGGAAGCGACAGTACGCTGTTATTTGGTAGAAGAAATATGTGGCGTAAGCATGCAGAATACTGATCATCCAAAGCATTAATTTATGTGAAGGCTTTAGATGGTGTTAAAGTTTAATTAGCGATAGCATAATACTAAATATCTAATACATAAATAGGGTCTACTTCCCATGGCGCAACAACACCCGTGAACGTGTGCTACGACCGCTAACCAGTCGCCGCACACCTTGGTGCAAATGCGCCTTGTGCCTTGTAAGCCAGCAAACTTGAGGGGTGGAAACAGTGTAATGGAGATAACACAAACTTTGCGATTGGCTGTGGCAGCTGCCATAAAAAGTCACCAATTTAAGAGTTAGATTTAATTTATCCTGAAATTATTTCTGGAAGAGATAATTTTAATAAAATTTACTGGTAATACTTTAAAGTGTAGATTGAGAATTTGAGTGTTCCATCACCGTAGCAGTCATCTGAAATGGACATTGTACGCATCAAACTATCGTAATCTTGTTAATGGAATTCATCCATCTTAAGCGAAAGGAAAGAAAAAAAAGAGAGAGAGACAGATGCCTTTCGAACTGCAGATAGCATCAGGTGTCTTCAGTAGGACAAATTACAAATCCGGCACTGGACAAGAGTGATTTTGGAGAATGATTCTATGAGGTTTCTCTATGGACGGTTTGAAGTGAATATCTGGCCATAAAAGTGAAGCAATGGAAGAAGACGACGAAGTTTTATTGATTATGCGTATACAATTTGGCAGGAAGAATAAATGATTAAATTTATTCGTCATTTGGTTCCGCATATGGTCATCAGTTAACATGGCTGCCACCTCTAGCAGCAACAAATGTTTTAATTCGGTTTAACAACAAACCGAAATGAGCGTGAATGGCATATAATGTACGTAATTTCATACTTCACCAACTCTATCACAATGAATCGTAGTAGCTGTATTTTCTCGTTGCAGCCTATGATCAGACGTTTTCAATAGTTGAACGTGAGAGCATACTAGCCAGGACAACGAGTTCGAAAGTCGTTTGTTTCGAAAGAGATCATCCTGTGATCACATATTCTCTTATCGAAAGTTGACGTCACAAAGTCCTCATAATAGGGCACCTTATAACTTTTCAAATATAAAGGCTGCTTTACAAATTTCTTGCTATGCGAATGAGGAGTTGTCGTGTTTAGTACATAACGGCGCTTCGTGCCATCAAGCCATTTACTGTGAACGTACCAACGTGATGAATTCAGTCTAGCGGAACGTTTGTTCCACTTGGAGCTTCCACACAGAGCTGCGTTTACTGTGATGCTGCACGAAGATGAAGTTGTGTGTGTAATGATGAGACTGGGATCTTCACCATCAGCACGTACCTGCCCGGCGGAACAGCCGAGCGCACTAAGGCGCCTTGCTGCGGTGCGTGTGACCGTTCCCCGTAGAGGGTTCGAGTCCTCCCGCGGGCATGGGTGTATTTGTCGTCCTCAGTTTACGTCAGTTAAGTAGTTTGTAAACCTAAGTCATTGAGTCCCATAGGATTACAAACATCTGAACATTTAGCACGTGTCTCTCTGCTGTCCTGTAGCGATGTTGCAGCAATTCTCGCCACGCTGACAGTCAGCAGTGCTCCACTTATGGTTGCATTGTCTCTGCAGGCTCTTGTATTGTGCAAAAGAGGCCAATATTCTGACTCACTGCAGGAACTTGTACTTCTCAGGAAGCGATATGTCATATCTCATAGCTCTCTGTCAATAGTGGTAATAGTTGTGTGGGACTGCTGAGATAATGTATGGTGTTGAGTCCGGCCATCGTGAACCTATCTGTCCATATTCATGTAGAAATCCAGGACTAAGATTGGAGGTTGAAGCCGAGGAAGACTATCAGCTAAGTCCCATTCTCAAGTGCTGCATCGATCTCAATCTGAATGTAGTTACGCGTACAAGAGTGGCTGTCTAACTACGAGCCTACTCCATTTGCTGTAGATATTTTCACATGTAAGTAATTGTCTCCTTCCTCCCAAACAATTATTAAAAGCAGAATTATACCACAAAAGTTAAAGATTATTGTTAACCAGAAACTCAAAAATAAGTATCGATACAGTGGAGGGGGAATTTTAAAGTGCTGTCATATTACAAGAACACGGAATGTTAGTATTGTCATGCTCTTCTGGGTACAGTCTCTGGCAAAAAAGTCTTGCCACCATGCGAATACCACATGGACTGAAGTTTAGTGTGATAGAAAGTCTGCAACCTTCATTAGTCCACTTACAGTAATCTGCAGTAAACTGCAGCAGTCTGCAGAGTAAATTGTATCATTCAGTTCATCTCAACTCTAGCTGCTTGTGGTGTATTGTAAAGGGTCCATACTGTGAATGGGAAGTCCAATTTTTGCGACTGCTAGTTGGAATTGTTCCTTAACCAATCTTCATCTGTAGACAACACCAGGAGGCAGGATTCAGTCTTTGGTTGGATGAAAACTGTGAGTGAATATCTATACACTACATACTGAACCTTCTTATTCATCGAGGAATGTTCAGTATATCTGCATTAATGATTACTTCGACGAGTCTTTTAAAATCCTATATTTATTTCAATTCCTCGCACACGTTGAGTATCAATTTGGAGGAAAGACCGAGGGCTCCACACCACGGCTTCACTTGTTTCCACTTGGGGCGTGGCACCAAGCTAAAACATCAAGATATCCCATTAGCAACAGATTCTGGAATAGTCCCTTATTCGAATCTGATCAGCGAGGGGATAACATTTTACGAGGTGGGGCATCGATTGTCATGAGTTTGAACGTAGTAGGTTAGCTAGAAAATCTGAAAAGAGAAATGAAAGGCTCAGTTTACATATGGAAGGATCACTGAATCAGGTGTCATTTGAATTTAGAAGCTCTGGATACACATTTTGGCAAACAGTGATGCCGCATTGTTGTTCAAATGTTTGTAAAGTCTAAGGGACTTAACTGCGGGGTCATCAGTCCCTAAACTTACGAATACTTATGAATCACCTTATACTAAAGACGACACAAATATCCATGCCCGAGGAGCGGATTCGTACCACCGACAGCGGACGGCCGCGCGCACCGCAACACGGCACTCCAGTACGCGCGGCTAATCCGCCGTGACCCGCATTGTTGAACAACGTTCAATACTGCATGGAATCACAAGTTTATGACTTGGTGGAATCTTCATGGAGTGGCACCAAAATTTGGCGATTTACAGTGAATAGAAAAGATTATCAGTCTTAATGATTAGTTGATGATGGTGTCTTCTTGAGTAAAATATTCCGGAGGTAAAATAGTCCCCAATTTGAATCTTAGAGCAAGAACTATTCAGGTGGATGTCGTCATCAAGAGAAACAAAACAGGTAAAAAAAAAGTCCCCTATTTGAATCTCCGAGCGGGGACTACTCAGGTGGATGTCGTCATCAAGAAAAACAAAACCGGCATTTACGGATCGGAATGTTCTATCCCTTAATCAGGTAGGTAAGTTAGAATACTGGAAAAGATAAATGAATAGGTTAAAGTTAGATATGGTGCGGATTAGTGAAGTTCGGTGGTAGGATGAACAAGATTTCTGGTCATGTGAGTACAAAGTTATAAATACAAAATCAGTTAGTGGTAACGCAGGAGTAGCTCTGATAATGAATAACAAAATATGAATGTGAACAACATAGTGATCGCATTATCGTAGCAAAAATAAACACGAAGCCACCACCGACCACAGTAGTACAAGTTTATATACCAACTAGCTCTGCCTATGATGACGACACCGAAGAAATAAGAGATAAAATAAATTATTCAGACAGTTAAAGGAGAGAAAACCTTGATTTTGATGGGGTACTGGAACTCGCTAGTAAGAAATGAATGGGAAGTAAAGGTAGTAGGTGAATATGGACTGGGTAAAAGGAATGAAAGATGAGATTACCTGGTTGAATTATGTGCAGAGCACAATTACTCATCAATAACACTTGGTTTAATAATCACGAAAGAAGGTTGTATGCGTCTAAGATACCATGAGACACTTTACAATGGTAAGACAAAGGCAAAAGTTTAGAAACCATGTTTTAAACTGTCAGGCATATCCAGGAGCGGATATAAACTCTGACCACAACTTATTGGTTATGAACTGTAGATTACAACTTAAGAGACCGAAAAAAAAGTAGGAAATTCAGAAGATGGAATCTGGACAAATTGAAGAAACCAGATGTGGTTAAGAGTTTCAGAGGGAGCCTTAGGCCAAGGTTATCTGAAACGGAAAAAATAACACAATAGAAAAAGAATGGGTAGCTCTGAGAGATAGAGTAGCGAAGGCCGTAGAGGATCATATAGGCACAAGAGCAAGGCCTAATAGAAATCCCTACATAACATGGGACGTACTGTACTTAATTACTGAAAAGAGAAACTATAAAAATGCAGCAAATGAAGCATCCAAATGGGAATACATACTTCTGAAAAACCAGGTTGACAGGAAGTGCAGACTGGCTAAGCAGAAGCGTCTAGACGAGTAATGCAAGATAGTATAAGAATGTATAACAAAGAGAAAGATAGATACCGCCTACACGTAAATAACAGAGACATTTGGTGACAAGAAAAGCAGTGGTGTAAATATAAAGAACTCAAATGGAAAACTAGTGCTAAGCAATGAAAGGAAAGCTGAAAGGTTGAAGGAATATAGAGAGGGCCTATACAAAGGGAATAAACGTGAAGGCAGTGGTCTAAAAACGGAAAAGAAGAGGAAGATCAGGTAGGACATACGATACTGTAAGAAAAATTTGATAGAGCACTAAAATATCTGAGTAGAAACAAGACCCGTGAGCTGAACTGCTGTTATCGTTGGGAGAGCCAGTCATGAAGAAAACGTTGCAGCTGTTATGCAAGCTGTATGATACAGGGGAAATACTACCCGACCTCAAGAAGAATATAATTATTCCAAAGAAAGTGAGTGCAGAGAAATGTGAAAATTATAGATTTTTTTATCTTATAAGATAATAATACTAATATAGTATGTGTACATGCATCATCATGGCGACTCAGGACAGATACAAACCCCACACTAGTATGCTTCGTTGCTGATGATATCTTCACCAGGTCAATATCTATAGAACATTCACAGTTTCTGTCAATGCTGTTTCCCGGGCCACCCACTATAACCACAGTATCCTCCATTGTGAAATCTTTACATAAAGAAACTATATTCTCTGTTACCTGACCCAGGCCCGCATTTGGTTTGATAAAGTTTCTGACCTGGTACTCTGGTCCTAGCTCTTCCTGCAGTAGTTGGCCAACACCTCTACCATGGGAACTACCTAACAACAAGAGTTTCTTTCTTTTCACAGTTTTCCCTATCTTTTTCAAATCCTTCTTGAAAGTCTGTTGTGTCCTTTCTACAGCTTCAGCTGCATGAGGCTCATGCAATTCTGAATGAAGCAACAGGTCAAATCTATTTTTCACATTAAGGAGAAAGCTGTCTGAAACTGTCCTAAGCTTGTTCCCCCTCTTACCTGTTGCCACTTTCCACCGCTGATCACCCTTCTCCCTCCTTAACCTGTTCAAAGTCTCCCTTGCCTTATCTAACTCATCTTGAAGAGCTGCAATTTTCCCCTCCTGTACCATTATTTTCCTATCTCTATTGCAGATCCTACAAAACCTCTGATGAGCCTCATTTATATCCCCATTCACCACGCCACTACTTTCGCCCCAATGAAAGAAACCATTACAACTATCACACCACACACCGGAACTAACGATCCTATGGCATGTCACACACTTCTCACCCATGGTAAAAATAGAAATCGTAAAAACTTGATTAAGTACTGACTAAAACGTGAAAGGTACATCAAGAGACACTAAAATCTGTTCACGCAAATATAATTAACTGAAAGGGCACTGGATATAAAGAAACTCGTTCACGAAAGCAAAAATTGCGCCTAAAAAACACGCTCACGAAAACAAAATTTAGGCCTATAAACCATAAGCTGATTTATGCTAGAAATCTAAAAAACTCCAGAACATGCATTTATGTTAGAAATGGTATACCTTTCATACCAATGATGGATTTTTGTTCCAGGGACTTGGTGACCATCAGGATGCAGCAACGGAAGGAAGGCATCAAGAGGGAAATTGTTTTGGCCTCAGCATACCTTCCTTATGAAGACAGCTCTCCACCTCCTTTGGAAGTGAGGAGACTGACGGAAGCCTGCCACCGGCAAGGTGACGAACTGTTGGTGGGATGTGATGCCAATGCCCACAATCTATCGTGGGACAGCAAGGACACCAACAGTAGAGGTGAGCACCTTCTTGAATTTCTCCTATCTAACAACTTGGAGATCCTGAATAGGGGTGATGAACCTACATTCAAGAATAGTAGAAGGAAAGAAGTAATTGACATAACTTTTGGTTCCATGATGATGGGAAGTTACGTCAAACAGTGGCATGTGGTCCTGGAGCCATCCTCATCAGATCACATGTATATTAAATTCAAGGTTGAAATGGGGACCAGACAGACCATGGCCTATAGGAATCCCAGGAAAACGGACTGGGAGACATGTAGGAGAGACCTTGACTTCAGCCTATCGGAAATTAAAACTTCGATAAGGAATCCAGCAGAGTTTGAGGAAGTAGCAGAGGCCGTAACCTCTGCTATAGTGACCTCATACCAGGACAACTGCTCAATCACTAAGAAGTGCACAAATAGGAGTGTGTCTTGGTGGAATAATAACCTGGAAATGCAAAGGAAACAGGTACAAAGACTGTTTAACCTTGCGAGGCGCAAAGGACAATGGGCAAAGTATCGTGAGGCCCTTGTCAATTACAACCTTGCCATCGGGGTTGGAACCCTTGCACGGAGTGACACTTGCGCGGAACCCGGGATCCTCGGGGCGGCTAATGGCTTTTCCTGGGTACAGGCACACCAAGAAGTCTAGCACTGCTGTTGTCAAGTTTCCACACTGTCAACATAACACGAAACTCAGTGAAATTGCACAACCCTTAAAGCTGAAGAGCAATATAGTAACTTGTTCTAACTACATATGAATTCGTTGAGTGTTCCTCCTGAAAACAAAAAGGTATTTTAATACTGATAATGTTTGGAGAGTTATTAAGACATTCTTAGCTACTACAAGACGATGACTTTCCACAGTCATACCTCCTAAAAACATATTATTCAGAACACTAAGCATATCAAGACACCTGCGCAAGCAATAAATATATTAGGCATTCTGCACAGATACGTTGATGTAATTGACCGCTATGTAGTTAACCCCACTATCACGCAACTTCCATCTCTTTAAAAATAGCTACTATGCTTTTTAATACGAGACGCAACCTTAAACCTTCAATTAAAAAAACGTTAATAATAAGTCAATGAGTATTTTACATACTTGAAGCGTTTATTCGTAGACCCCAAAACGATTTGATTGTATTCGAATTAGAAACACATCTAAGAAATGTATGAAATACGGAATGTGTAAGGGAATGTCACACACCGAAAAATGCTAAAGATAAATTCTATTTTCCATCACCGTCATATAGAACCGTTTTTACTCCGAACTTGGCATAAATCAACAGGGAGAAACAAGTTGCAAGACTTCCAGGAAAAATGAAGCGAAATTGACAGCCAATAGTGGGGTATAAATTACATTGCCTGTTAACTGTATAAATATAAATTACGGAATACGCGGAACCCGTGTTCAGTACAGTCAAAAAGGTCTAGGGTAATAGACAGTGGTTTACAATCAGATATCCGTATCACTCTCCCCTCAAGAAGTCTGTGTGAAGATTTATATTCAGAACATTCAAGAAAAAGGTGTTGAAACTACAAGAAGCAGCTCATTTACTCAGGAAGGGAATACGTTATGGTGCCCGTAAATTTGAATGGCTGTATCTCTTGTAGTAACATTCATTTTTTGATAAAATGTTAAAATCCAATATACCAGAATTTTGTTTTTCTAAACTCAGTGCCAACTTTTTTTGTCGAAATTTTTGCAGGAAGTAGTCTTGACGTGATTTCATACTTCTATGCATTAATATTATCAAACACGTAATTTGTGTCACAAATTGCGCGGCCGGTCCGGTCGGATGTTCGAGTCCTTCCTCGGACATGGGTATGTTTGTTTGTACTTTGCCTACGTTATTTTAAGTAATATTAAGTAGTGTAAGTCTAGCGACCGATGACCCAAGTAGTTTGGCCGCATAAGACTACACATATACACGTAATTTATTTATTTCATCACCACATTTAAGTACTAATAATTAAAGAAACTTAAATGTAGAAATTTGAAATAAACACTGAAAACAAATGATTGGTATTTCTCATAAAATGAATGCACAGAACCGTTGAATTATGTCTTGTGAATGTACCTACAAAATCTGAAAAATGAAAAATTGTAGTGTGAGTCCCAAATTTGTTTTTTTATGTAATAACATTAAAAACATATTAAAAATTGAGAACTCGAAAACCAGTGAAGTTATGGACTTGAAGCGTTTTGTGTTGTTAAATCTTTACATAGTAGACACGATTTTAAAATTTGGTTGCTATCGTCGAAGTGGACGAAACGTTAAATTTTTTGGTGTAATCTTCGCCGTGTAGATTGTATGTTGTAGAAGTCTACGTCGAACCTAATGCGAATCATACCTCTGAGGAGAGAACGTTGCACGTCTGCGTTTCCAGTCGCCGTGCTGTGCTACGTAACGACATCGTACCTTTCCACTTTACCGAGAGCTATATATGTATTGGTGTGATGTTTGTTCTTTCGAAATAAGACATCACACCAATATATGTATCATTTAGACGCAAAGATTCTGGGTTCTGTTTTCATCGCTAACGTGACTAACGTTAGACCTCGTGTGTAAACAGTTAAAGGTTATGAGTGCCACTGGAAAAATGCATAAGTAACACCTGTTGTTTGAGACTTGAAGATGACCTGAAATTAGCCGAAATCGATATCTCATAATAAACATAAGGTGTAGCTGTCTATATTTCATAATGCTATTCCTAACAATTTAAAAGCTGCTCAAAACCACCTACAAAAACCTTTATAATGAGATTGTATATAATTCCACGATCAAATTGTGTTTTAGTTATTTGTAGTAATACACCCAAAGATCTGCCATTGCTTTGGTGCCTTGATCAGCTGTTTATTTTTAGAGGTATTACTAGGGACAGGAAAAATTCGCATTTGCGATAAATGCGAATATAGATGCGAATTCTGACTCAAAATGCAGTAAATCCGAAATTGTAGTTAGCAACGGTTGCGCTCAATTCCGATTTCATCACATTCCTCTTCACATGGTGCTGTATTGTAAATCGAGTGATATTTGTATGACGTGTTATCTCCCTGTTGAATGAGGCTGTGATATCTCCGGGCCGTTACTACAGCTCCACCTCGCTCGGTGGGTCTTTCCCTGAATACGGCACAGGTAGCGGCTGGAGGGCGTGGAGTAGGGGTGGTGTATCCCTACTTCTGGAACACCCTGTTCACTACCTGCAGCGTCCGGGTCTCCGCGCAAGTGTCTACAAAGTCCCTTTCCGCGCAAGTGTCACTCCCCACAAGTGTCACAAACTCCTTGCCATCAGACGGGCAAAGGAGGCATCCTGAAAGGTATTCTGTGAGGAAGTGGAGGGCACGGCTGCTCAAGCGAGACTTCATAAAATCCTCACTAGAGTACCAACTAATCCAGGAGGAACATTGAGGAAGGAGGATGGGGAGTATACAAAGACAGGACATGAAACGCTGGAACTGCTCCTCAAGACTCACTTTCCTCAATATACTCTGGGGGATAACTCAGACCAGAATGTGATTCCCGAGAGACAACGGTTCTCAGGTATTCGCAAAGAGGACTGGGATCTGGCCAAGGAGTGTGTCGATTTCAGTAAGGTCCGATGGGCGGTGGGAACATTTCAACCGTTCAAGTCACCTGGCCCCGATGGAATCTTTCCAGCTCTCCTGCAACAAGCGGGAGAAAATCTTATTAGATTCCTATGCAGGTTATTCAGGGTTAGCCTAGCAGTAGGAATCATTCCCAATGCCTGGAGGCAGTGAAGGTTGTCTTCATTCCAAAGCCAGGGAGAATTGATCATACCAAGACCAAGGATATGAGACCAATCAGCCTGTCCTCCTTCATTCTTAAGACATTGGAAAAACTGGTTAATGTGCATGTTGGAGAAAGGAGGTTAAGTAGGGTTCCTCTACATTCAAACCAACATGCATATCAACCAGGTAAATCATGTGAGACAGCTATCCACCAACTTGTTGGGAAGGTGGAGAAAGCACTACACTTTCAAAAAATAGCCCTCTGTATCTTCCTGGACATTGAGGGGGCTTTTAGCAACACGACCTTTGATTCCATGGTTAGGGTAGCAGAGGTGCATGACCTAGGGACCACTATATGTAGGTGGACTAGGGCCATGCTCAGTGGAAGAAAGGTAGAGGCTTCCATGATGAATGAAAAAATGGTAATCAACACCACTAGGGGTTGCCCACAAGGAGGAGTTCTTTCCCCTTTATTGTGGAATCTAGTGGTGAATGATCTCATTGGAGAATTAAACTCTAGGCAGTACTTTTGCCAAGGATATGCAGATGATCTTGTCATAGTAATACTTGGCAAATTTGCTGACACAGTGAAGAATATGGCACAAGGTGCCTTGGACATTGTGCAAGACTGGTGCAGAAAACAGGATCTGGGGGTTAGTCCTAAGAAGACTGTTCTTGTACCATTCACAAGGAAACATATCCAACACTCACGTTGGAATCTAAAGCTTTTCAATGAAGCGCTACCTGTGAAGGGGACAGTGAAAAATCTAGGGGTTACCCTAGATGAGAAACTGACATGGACCCCTCACATTAGGAATATTTGCTCCAAGGCAAAAGGTACTTTAGTAAGTACCAGGAGAGCTTGTGGCAAAAATTGGGGCCTGAGCCCCAAGGGTATGCACTGGATATACACCACAGTGATTAGACCCAGGATCACCTATGGGGCGGTCGTGTGGTGGAAGAAGGTTGCTGCTAAGGAGCTTGGTACGGTGCAGAGACTAGCCTGCTTAGCCATAACAGGCGTAATTAGCAGCACACCAACTGCTGGGATGGAAACCATGCTGGATATGCCCCCATTACACCTTTTGGTCAAGATGGAGGCGGCAGCTGGTGCCTACAGACTCAAATCTGTCAACAACTGGAACTCTTTGGGATATCCAGAGTCACACACTAAAATAGTGAGTGAGGTAAATATAGGAAAGGTTGGGGAAATGCCAGCCGACTATATTATAACCCCATACTGCTTCAACAAGCCTTTCAGTATAACAATTGGAAGTAGGGAGCAGTGGGAGAAAATAGTTCGACACCGTACGGGGGATATTGTCTGGTTCACTGACGGGTCGAAATCAGACCAAGGCGTTGGGGCCGGGGTATACGGGGTGCAGCCAAGACGGGAGGGCGTCATCTCTCTAGGGAAACCGGCCTCAGTACTCCAGGCCGAAATCACTGCCATCAGGGCATGTGTGGAGGAGAATTTGCGTAGGTGCTACAAAGATCTATATCTATTCAGACAGCCAGGAAGCCCTGAGATCACTGGCAGCTCCTACAACAAGGTCTAAAATTGTTGCAGAATGTCACAGGGTTCTGGTGGAGCTAGGGGAAAGCAATAGAGTAAACCTATTGTGGGTCCCTGGCCACTCGGGGATCAGTGGCAACGAACATGCCGACAGATTAGCCAGGATGGGGGCAGAGGCTCCATTTATTGGACCGGAACCTGTTCTGACAATCACCAAGGCAATGATTAAATTGGAGCTACGTAACTGGCTCAGAAGACAGCACGTAGAATATTGGACCAAAGTCCATTAACAAAAACATGGCAAGGTAATGATGCCAAAGTCTTGTTTTAAAAGAAGCTCTGCAATCATGGGTCTGAACAGGAGAGAGATTAGACTCATGGTTGGATTGCTAACAGGCCATGGGAATTTCAAAAAACACCTACATACAATGGGAATAACAGAAGAGGACCGTAAATGTAGAATCTGTGATGACGGTGATGAAACTGCATCACATCTTATCTTCGAGTGCATTGCATTGGAGAGTAAAAGGCACAGAACATTTGGGACAACCAGACCCGAAGACATTGTGTCTAATAAAGAACTGGTAAAGGGACTCCTTGCACTGTTCAAGGGCATTGGTTGGCTTTACTAGACATACAGGGAGCGATACCGCACAATAAACTTAGTTTCGGTGCGGGCAGTGGCGGGTTAGACCAAGACTGTTTTGGCTTCCCTGAAAGAATCAAATCAAATCAAATCAGATCAACACGGATTGCTATGCACACTTTTGATAAATCACGAAATTTACGTTTGATAGACTTAATAAATCCTAACTACTAGATGCAGCGAGTCAAAAATAGAACAATGGGTAATTAGATATAAGTTACTGTTTACAACGATTCGCGCGCGTTAAATAAAGCCTACAAATACGTGCAATAGACGCGAGAAGAAAAATAAACTTTTTACACAGTTTTCCCTTAATTAACACTACACTAATACTTCCACTAATTTAACAACACCTATATTTATACCAACTGGAAACGATTAAATATAGCTTAAAAACAACGATTTTTGTAATTATTTACTGGAGCAAATACTCGAAACGTTCGCGCGGGTGCAGTTTTACCAACACCGAAAGAGACGCAGTGGCCGGGAAGGGAGTAAGATAGGATTGTAGCCTTTCCCCAATGTTGTTCAATCTGTACATTGAGGAAGCTATGAAGGAATGCTAGGAGAAATTTGCAGAAGTAAGGAAAGTTCAGAGATAAAAAATAAAAAAAAGTGCTGTTTGCTGATGACATATAATTTTGCCAGAGACAGAAAGGACCTGGAAGAGCAATTAAACGGAATGGACAGTCTCTTGAAAGGAAGGTATAAGATGAACATTAACAAGAGTTAAGCAAGGTTAATGGAATGTGGTGTCGGAAAATCAGGCGAAGCTGAAGGATTTAGATTTGGTAATCAGACATTAATAATAATAGATGACTTTTATTAAATAACTTTTGATGGACGAATTACTGAAGATATAAAATGCAGAATGGCTATGAGAAGAAAAGCGTTTCTGAAGAAGCGAATTTTGTTGGCATCCAATATTAACTGAAACATTTGCAAGTCCTTTCTGAAAGCATATATATGGAGTGTAGCATTGTATGGGAGTGAAACGTAGACGATAAAGAGTTCAGTCAAAAATATGATGGAAGGTTTTGAAATGTGTTGCTACGGACGAATGATGGTGATTACATGGGTAGATCACGTAACTAATCAGAACGGATAGGTTGGTGGGACACATTCTGAAACATCAAGGAATCGTCAACTTAACATTAGAAGGAAGCGTGTGGGGTAAAAATCGTAGAGGGAGACCGAGGGATGAATACAGTCAGTAGATTCAAGAGGATGAAAGTTGCCGTCATTATTCTCAGATGAAGAGGCTTCCACGGACAGTGTAGCGTGGAGAGCTGCATCAAATCCGTCTGCGGACTGAAGTCCACAACAATAACAGTTGATGATTGTCTTTAGCTTTAAAGTGCAAAATGTGTCGAATTATTACATCTCAAAGTTGTCATCATCTTACGAGTCTTCACTTTTGAGGGCTTCACTCAACTACCTTAGTGTCCCGTCGTATTTAGACTTCTGAAAATGTTTTTAGTCTTGTTTGATATAGAGAATATTTCCTTTGTGTTTATCACATTGTCTTACGTGTCATCATATAAATCTGCCCAGGTTAAAAAGTCTCTCAGAGTAATTGCAGACTTTCCCTACTTCTTCATCTACGAATTTGTTTCCATTATGGTGATTGTAAGACATAGCTTTTAAATTATGTTATTAGTATTGTTTTACCTGGAAAATATTGGTTTCAAGGCTTAACATATTGAAAATAGCAAAATATATACCAACCTGAGTAGAAGGACATCGAATAGTTGGAAAACGCCATACAGGAAGTAGCGCAACCAAAACACCCTAAGAATAGTCCTAATGAAACATGGTTTCACTCCCTTCTCTTTTGCTCGTATCCGTTCATCGTCCCAAGACCTGAAACAAAGTATGTTTGTTAAGTTTATGAGACTTGACTGCGGGGTCGTCAGTCCCTGAACTTACAAACTAACATATATTAAAGACAGCACAAACATCCATGGCCGATGAGGGATTCGAACCCCCGACGGGAAACGACCTCGCGCATCGGATCATAGCGCCTCAATGCGCTTGACCACTCCGCTGCGGCAAACAAAATATGCTGAAATGATTTACATAAATACAAAAAACACTAGCAAAGTTTTATTATAAGTCGCTACAGCTGGGTAGCTACAGAACTGCGTATACGTCGTCGACGTTGTGAAATTACCGCCCAATAGAAATATTGGTAATTAATAGCATATGACAATTAAACAGTATGAAGTTCACTGCAAACATTGACCATGCCAATGCACTAAATGTTACACAATTTTAATCTTATTAATAATGGTAGCAATGTATGCACGCAGTTGGGTGACTACATTTACAGTTAGGCCATAGGTAGGGATTCTCCACGTCGATATTTGCTGTGTGCTTGTAGCTGACGGGAGGCCAGTGAGCAGGCCGACGTTGGTGGCTTGTTCCAGCTTTGGATTTTCCAGGCTCGCTTCCGGTGAGGGGAGAAAGGGACAATGGCGAGTGCCAGACACAGTGTAGTGCACAGCGTGACATAAAATATTCTAATACTACTGGCATTTGAAGTAATACGATGTAGTTAGGAACCTTTAAGTCCCTCATAACAAAATAGCCTGTTGACAAATAAACAATACATTAGCTGATATAGTCACATCTGGTGTAATATGTTTAACTGACAATGAAAAGTAATAAATTACCAATGAATACAAGACAGTTAAACAACTAGCATGGCAATGTTTGTTTATAAAAATAATATATTAACTATTTCTCATTCTATTTTCAATTAAACTGTGTATTTTATCTTGAAATATTCAGTTAAGTCACTTGTCTGTGATATAAGAAATTGCACGATTATAATAAATAGTGCAAAGGATGCTTATACCAATATAAAAACCTAAGAAGACATTTTTTTAATGTGTAGTATAATTATTTTGATTTTAAGTAAAGTTTTAGAAATGTATTGGCTGAGCGCTGTACGTTGGCAAGTCGCTTAGAACAGCTCACATGGGGAAGTTGATGACGTAGGGAAAATCCCGGCAGTTGGGCTTTTGGCGCGCGCGCGCACGGCTCAGGAAGTCAGGGAGTCAGGAGCGAGTGGGGTAGCTGGCCGGACGGCGTTGCTCTGCACAGTCGGCATGTGGATCTCCAGGTGGAGACTTTAGATTTGTGTGTGGCAATTGCCATCTGCAGTTGCTCGTCGTAGACTGCACCAAGTTGAATCGAGTGCTACTGTGTGTTTGTGAATATTTAGCCGGTGGAACAAGGTGTGCATCGCACTGAATTAAAGTTATTGTGTTTTGTTAATGTAACACTTGTAGTCGCACAGGCATAAACATAAACGGTGTCTGAGACAGGCACATGGTGTGAAAACAATTTGCAACAAATATTCATTTTGTCTTGGGACTCACGAGCTATAACTTTATTTGATAAATGTGTCGACATATCAGCCACAGGGTTTTAATATGGTGTAATAAACAACATAAAGTGAACTTTCACTTGTTTTCAAAAATAGTAGTTAGTACACCCTTTCCTCACATGAACTTACTTTATTATGAATTTTCTTGTTAATTATATGCAGGGAAGGAAAGCTGCGGACGTGTGATATCATCCCCTAGAAAACGAGTCAAACAGTAGCAATCACAGTTCCAGTGTTTTTGCATGTTTAGGAATTTGGTTCGCAGTTGGTGGTTGTGAGTTTTAAAAATTAAATTTTCCCTATTTAAACTCTCACCCCGAGCTTTCACCCTCGCGTTCCGCGAGCCGCCTAAATGTAATGGTGGCGGGCTGAATCGGAGCTTGTGCGAGTCCCGTGATTTACAGTCCACGCCACTTGTGGAGAAGGGTGGGCAGGTAGCCTCTGTAAGAGGTCCGTTTTCTTGCAGTCATTTCGCAAAATTCGGATATACTGGAGTTTGAATGACTTGACGAAAGGACCAATGAGAAAATACCCCTGTCTTATTTCGACCTTATCTATTAATGGTTCCAAACTAGCCATCAGTTTTCAACAATAGGTTGAATGACTCTTCTGTAGATTATCGCTTTATTAGATGGTTGAAACGACCCTCGAATTCTTCCAGTTAATCGCACTATGATAACTGCCATTGCCACATCTATTTTTATATGGTTGTTCCATTTGTGTCCCTCATCATATATACACCCAGGTATTCTAGTTACGACTATTCTATCTATTCATCACCCAGTGTCTAATCGAACAATAGTGATTATTCCCGCCTATTTATGAATACTACATTACCTTACATCAATACCACTGACTATTTATGCCGTTCCTGGTGTTCAGTCCACCATTCCCTCCATCTAACCAAATAAACATGTCAATACCTACGTGGAGAGAATAACGTTGGACAATGTAGTAGATTGTAATTTAAATGTTTGTTTACTAAACGCTGCACACGGAAATTAAATCACATTAAGAGGAACATTAGGCCATAGAACAAACGATTAGTGACACATAAGAAAGCAAAATTAAGCAATTCCATCAATGCATTATTTCAGGGTAGCATTTGCATCATTTACGGTTTTTATTTTGTGGGCTTTCAGGCGTGGTCCAAGGCAAGTTTCGTACCTAAATGTTCGCTTCAAATGTTCAAATGTTTATATAGCTTATGGGACTTAACTACGGGGTCATCAGTCCCTAAACTTACAAACTACTTATGAACTAGCTAACACTAAGGACGGCACAAATATCCATGCCCGAGGGGGAATTCGAACCCCCGACCGTAGTGGCCGTGCAGACCGTGACTGGAGCGCCTCAGTCCCCTCGGCCACCGCGGCCGACATGTTCGCTTCCTATCCCTGGCACATCATCAGAGATTATAGAGGGCCTGTTTGCAATCCGTTAATTCCTCGCAAGCTCAGCAAGACAGACTGGTTTAAAGAAAGTACCGGCCACATGCATTAGAAGAAGGTCAGCGGGAGTGAAACACAAAACTACGCCGCGGCGGAGTGGCCGAGCTTTCTTAAGCGCCTTGCTGCAGAGCGCGCTGTTGCTCGGTGTCGGAGGTTCCAGTCCTTCCTTGGCGATGGGTATCTGTGTTGTCCTTAGATTACTGTTACTTGAAATTGAAATGCTTCTGTGCGATCTGCCGCGTCATTATAGTATACTTCTCCAACGTTTCGACTCCGTTGCACGAGCCTTTCTCAGGGAATACTGACATGATTCCTCCTGTGTTTGTATTATACAGCTAGCAGGAAGGTAAGGCGCTTGCATTATTCTGATAGGTGGAAATGCGGGAGGAAGATGCGCTTATTGGAGTTTGCAAAGGTGGATCTGATTGGTTCTATTGGGGAAGGAAAAACTGCATTAGTGTTTCAAATGTTCAAATGTTTGTAGCACTTATGGGACTTAACTACGGGGTCATCAGTCCCTAAGCTTACATTAGTGTTTCTTATAGCTTGAAATATGGTAGGAAGATGCGCTTATTGGTTGTTTGCATCGGTGGTTCTGAAAGGTGGATGCATGTAATTAGGCAGCATATGGGACTTAACTACGGGGTCATCAGTCCCTAAAGTTACAAACTACTTATGAACTACCTTATACTAAGGACGGCACAAATATCCATGCCCTCGGCCACCGCGGCCGGCCAGCCAATATTGTGAGAGTTTGTATCTGTCTTCCCTGTCCATATTGTCGGGGTGTTTACTAATCTCAATTTCTTCACTAATTTTCCTATTGGTTTTAAATAGCTGTTGAAAGAGCACTTGTACATCCTTGAAATTAATACTGTGGTCACTCTCTTCCGCGTGTTCCGCAACTGCTAATTTGCTGTGCTGCTTTAAACGTATGTACCTTTCATGTTCCGCCATACATTTGTGAATAGGCCTTAGTAGTAATGTTTTGAGCCGCGTACTACAAAATGGCGGCAGGTAGAAAGCACCCCTGCCACCTCCAGCATCCGGGGTGCGAGCGCGAAGGTCGGGGTGAGAGTTTAAAATAGAGAAAGTTTAATTTTTAAAACTCACAACCACCAGCTGCGAACCAAATTCCTAAACATGCAAAAACACTGGAACTGTGATTGCGACTGTTTGACTCGTTTTCTAAGGGATGATATCACACGTTCGCAGCTTTCCTTCCCTGCATATGATTAACGAAACAAATTCATAATAAAATCAAGTTCATGAGAGAAAAGGGTGTACTAACTAGTATTTTGGAAAACATGTGAAAGTTCACTTTATGTTGTTTATTTCACAATATTAGAACCCTGTGGCTGATACGTCTGTACGTCGACACATTTACCAAATAAAGTTATAGCTTGTGAGCCCCCAGACAAAATGAGTATTTGTCGCAAATTGTTTGCACACCATGTGGCTGTCTCAAACACCGTTTATGTTCGTGCCTATGCGACGACACGTGTTACATTAACAAATCACAGTCACTTCAATTCAATGCGATGCACACCTTGTTCCATCGGCTAAATATTCACAAACACACAGTAGCACTTGGTGCAGTCTACGACGAGCAACCACACGTGGCGATTGCCACACACAAATCTAAAGTCACCATCTCGAGATCCACATGCCCAACTGATGCAGAGCGACGCCGCCCGGCCAGCTGCCCCACGTGCTTCCGACTCCCTCACTTCCTGCCCTCGCACGCGCGCGCGCGCGCGCGCGCCAAGAGCTCAACTGCCGGGTTTTTTTTTCCCCTACGTCATCAACTTCCCCATGTGAGCTGTTCTAACCGATTTGCCAACCTACAGCGCTCAGCCAATACATTTCTAAAACTTTACTTAAAATCAAAATAATTATACTACACATTAAATAAATTGTCTTCTTAGGTTTTTATATTGGTATACACATACTTTGTACTATTTATCATAATCGTGCAATTTCTTATGTCACAGATAAGTGATTTAACTGAATACTTCAAGATAAAATACACAAGATTAATTGAAAATAAAATGAGAAATAGTTAATATATTATTTTTATAAACAAACATTGCCATGCTAGTTGTGTAACTGTCTTGTATTCATTGGTAATTTATTACTTTTCATTGTCAGTTAAACATATTACACCAGATGTGACTATATCAGCTAATGTATTGTTTATTTGTCAACAGGCTATTTTGTTATGAGGGACTTAAAGGTTCCTAACTGCATCGTATTACTTCAAATGCCAGTAGTATTAGATTATTTTATTTCACGCTGTGCCCTGCACTGTGCCTGGCAGTCGCCATTGTCCCTCTCCCCCCTCACCGGAAACGAACTGGAAAATCCAAAGCTGGAACAAGCCACCAACGTCGGCCTGCTCGCTGGCCTCCCGTCAGCTACAAGCACACAGCAAATCTCAACGTGGAGAATTTCTACCTATGGCCTAACTATAAATGTTGTCACCCAACTGTGTACATACATTGCTACCATAATTAATAAGATTAAAATTGTGTAATATTTAGTGCATTGGCATGGTCAATGTTTGCAGTGAACTTCATACTGTTTAATTATCAAATGCTATTAATTACCAATATTTCTATTGGGCGGTAATCTTACAGGGGGAAACCAAAATCCGCCTCCGGCCCCACCAGACTGACGCCACCTCCAACATCTCCAGAACTGCCCATCCCCACCAGACTGGTGACACCTCCGACTGCCCCCGCCTGACTACCGCCTTACTGTCACCGCCCTCGACTAGTTTTTTTAATTTGAATATCAAATTAACTGCAAGCCGACACTGCCTGCGCCCACCCCCACTGCTCCCGACGCCACCCCCACCCCTCCGAGAGATCGTACGCTAATTATGTAATATATGAAACTTCCTGCCAGATACAAATAGGGTGCCGGAAGCGGGACTCAAACCTGGGAACTTTGCCTTTCGAGAGCAAGCGCTGTGCCGACTGAGCTATCCCGACACGACTCACGATGCCGCCTCACAACCCTGGGCTGGCTGCGGTGGCCGAGAGGACTGCGGCGCTTCAGTCACGGTCTGCACAGCCACTACGTTCGGGGTTCGAATGCCCCCTCGGGCATGGATATTTGTGCCGTCCTTAGGATAAGCTAGTTCATAAGTAGTTTGTACGTTTAGGGGCTGATGACCCCGTAGTTAAGTCCCTTAAGCTCTACAAACATTTGAACCTTTTTTTTTTCACAACCCTACTTCCGCCAGTACCTCGCCTCCTACTTTCCAGGAGAGCTTCTGTGAAGTTTGGAAAGTAGGAGGCGAGGTACTGGCGGAAGTAGGGTTGTGAGGCGGCATCGTGAGTCGTGTCGGGATAGTTCAGGCGGTAAAGTGCTTGCCCGCGAAAGGCAAAGGTCCCAGGTTTGAGTCCCGGTTCCGGTACACAATTTTAATTTGCCAGGAAGTTTCATATCAGCGCACACTCCGCTGCAGAGTGAAAGTTTCATTAAGTGATATATGTTCGGAGCTACAGCTTAAGCAAGAGAAAGCGAATACCGCAGACCACAAGCGGCCGGTCGTTGTTTACACAAGTGACCGAAATAGATCCAGCGCGCTCGCCGAGCCCGAGCCCGCCGCCCCTGATTAATTTGTATATCACATTAATTATGAGCCCGCCCCTGCCGCAGCATCCACCGACAGTCCTAAAGATTGCCGCCCTCGCACCCCCGAAAATAATTTTTACAATAGTCATTACTAACCAACGTACATGTTGTATTACACCAAGAAAGGACCCAACTATTCAGTACTTCGGACAGTACAAATACCTGGAATGACACGAGAGTTTCGTAAACAAATTGACCCTGCCAGCCGCCAGGCAATCGACCACCGATCCCAATTATTAATTGCGACATCCTATGTTCTAATTAGAACATTACGTTGGTACATATAGTTTAATGCCTCAAACCTCTAGTATAACTTGGAATATAGTCACAGCGCAAAGAAATTAGGTGCAATGCTACAGGTGGGTGTTGTACAGACATTTAGGACTATAAAAGAATATTAATAATTGTTCCGTCAGGTCGCCAGTGCAAAATACCTGTACAGACGACGCGTGTAACAGCCGATGGACGAGTTAAAAATAGTACACGTTAGAATGTGAAGGTAACGAGTGCCCCAAAGCTGGGTGTCAAACACTCTTCCGGTAACACAACTGGTGCGGTCGGGGGTTCGAATCCCCCCTCGGGCATGGATATTTGTGCCGTCCTAGTTCGTAAGTAGTTCATAAGTAGTTTGTAAGTTTAAGGACTGATGACCCCGTAGTTAAGTCCCATAAGCTTAACAAACATTTGAACATTTTGTGACACAACTGGCTTAACAATTTCTGCTATGTATACAGTCCC
Organism: Locusta migratoria; assembly: GCA_026315105.1. Taxonomy (NCBI): domain Eukaryota; kingdom Metazoa; phylum Arthropoda; class Insecta; order Orthoptera; family Acrididae; genus Locusta; species Locusta migratoria. Next base: position 699,210,511 of record CM048745.1, on the reverse strand, counting down.
ACTCCGCAGTTTATTTTATACACACCAGCAATATTCAGTTTTCCCATGGGCTCCTTAGTTGATTTGAGGATATCTTTAATTCTTTTATAGCTGGAAAAAACAGGTTTGATGCCAGCTCGTCGTAAGACTTTCCCATTGAGCTCTCTAATCTCCTTAATGTTTTGCAAACGTGCCACCGGTAACTCTTCAATTTCCATGTCGTTTTTCCTTAGTTCTTCACGGTTTTGTGGCTATCTTAATGCGTCTGTCACTGTATCCGATGGCACGGAATAGCGATCGCAACTTGGTGAACTCTTCTTCCAAAGTTTTGTCATCACTAATCAAGTGCGCTCTGGTGGCTAGTGTGCGTAGAACTGAGTTCTTCTGGGCTGTGTGGTGATTAGACTGCACTTGCAAGGTACCGGCTGGTATGGGTTGGGCTTCCTATGCACTCTGTGGCCTAGTGTGCCTGTTGCTGTTTTGTACATTAGTACGTGGCATCGTATCTCAAAATGATACCTAAAAAGAAAAAGTTGCATGATGTTCCAATCCATGCTTGTTTATGGCGTTTTCAGGACAGGCATACCACCATTATCCTGATTTCTAAGAAGAAGAAAAAAGACAACATACTTATTTTCGTTCTTTATGTTCACAATTAGTTACTATGTCGCGAATGAAACGCTTTATTCGTGACGAGAGTATTTTGGTTGACATTCATGCTGCGCACTTCTCATTGTGGAAGTAAATCTTGCTCTTCCAAAACTTGTACGCACTGAATGTAGTAAGGCCGCAGACGCACCTCTTTCATAATGCGATGAACGACAGTGTGTGCGACATCCACTTGGCGAGAATGCTTCTAGTACTGTCAGTAGGATCTACCTGGATGTAATCCAGAATTTGTTCAAAAATCAAAATGTTCAAATGTTTGTAAATCTATCGGACTCAACTGCTTTGTCATTAGTCCGTGGCTTAGAAACTACTTAAACTAAGGTAAACTAACCTAATTACAACACAAACACCCATCCCCGAGGGGGGAACTAGAACCTCCGACGTCGAACGGCCGCGCACACTGCAGCACGGCGCCCCAGTGCGCACGGCTAATTCGCCACGGCCAGAATTGATCCTGAGCTTACAATGTACGGGCATCGCTTTGTGATCCTCTGCCTTCTGCGAGGAGCAGTAAAAGAGCCAGTATCTCTCAGTCCACGCAGATTAAATACGTAAGCGTACATTTTATTCTGTCGTGATTTATTAAACAGAAACGGAAAGCATATCATGACATTACGTTTCATATACAACAGTAAGTGTAAAAAGGTAAAGATAACTACTGTCCTTTATTAAGAATGAATTGCCAAATAATCGCATAAAATTAGAGAATTACGATAAAACAAACTTTTGATAAACAGCAACGAATGTCGATCGTGCAGGAAGCCTTCGTTGTGAGAAGCGTTGTCGACAAATTCGTGGAGTTGCCCTCGTAATATCTTTTGCCTCACCATAAATTAAATGAACATCACGTACTTCAGCGATAGTAAATCTCCTTCCCAACCTAGCGTTTAACAGAGTTGCAATAACGTCTGCACAGATTACTCGACGACTGTCATCGATTGGCGTATTATAATCCGGGTACCGTCTGTGACTCATTATCAAAACGTCATCTGTCCCGTATTCTAATCCGGCCAATTCTTCAATTTTTGAATAAGTATCATCAGTAATGGTAACCGATGACTGGAATGAAAGATAAATGGACGGACAGAATTTCAGGATACTCTATTGAGAAGGGGATGAGAAAGTGCACCAGGCGTAAGTATTCGCAATCGTCAATGGAGTTAGGCAGCAGAAGGCAGTGTAAACTACTGCAATAAAAATGCATAATGAGACTTACAGAAAGGGGCCTGAAGTTAAAAAGTAAGTTCATGATTCTCTCTCAGTTGGCAAAAGATTCCGCAATAGACCTCGTTTTGACAGCCGGTAGGCGACTGCCAAGGTCTAGTTGACCATGAGAAAAAGACTGACTAACCAAGAAACGAAAACGTTCTACGAGATGGCGTATGGGATATCAGAAATAGTAGCGAAGGTAGATATCTGGAAAGGGAAGTGAAAAGCATCATTCTAGATACAGTGGTGGTCAGTGAACTAAAATGGAAATTACTCCTGATCAGAATATAATATTAAAAAAGCAGAAGACGGTATATGGGGATTAGGATTCGTTACGAATAGCAAAGTAGGGCAGAGAGAAACTGTGTACAGTTCATTAACAGGATTGTCCTGATCAGTTTGGTCAGCAAACCAACACCGGCAACGATTGTTGTACGACGGTATAGTAGAGGTAATTCAGAATATAAAGGGAGATGAAAATTTAAAAAAGCATGGGTAATTTAACGAGATTAGATTAGTTGTTCGTTACATAAATTCATGTTAAGATCCTCGTTGATGTGGATTATGTTAGTTTTTTGTTTTTGTTTTTTTGTTTTTTTTAGTATATGACGTAAGAGGAGTAAGGGTGGTGGGAGGCACTTGAAGGTTAAATTGACATCATGACCAGGCAGACATTTTAAAATTAGCTAGTAATTGAAAACGTACCCAGACACCGGTATAGACTTTGATCACAATTCAGTAATGATGACGAGCAGACTGAAGTTTAAAAGAACGAAATAACCAGTGTGAAAGAAAATGGGTTATCAAAGTACTGAGGAATTATGAGAGGCTATAGATACTGATGTGAATAATACGAGCACAGACTGTTCAACTGAAGAGCAATTACATATCTTGGAACTGGAAACATAGGTACATGAAAGGAAATTGAAAAGAAACAGCAAATAACAGAACAAATACTTCAACCGATCGACGAAAGATGGAAGAACAAAAATTTTCATGAAAATTAGCGAATAAAGAAAAAGTGGTTGCATACGAATGAAATGAACAGGGCGTATAGGAAAGCCAAGGCGAAATGACTGCGGAAATAATGTGAAGAAATCGAAAAGAAAATATTAGAAAGGACTGACTAAGCCTGGAGAAAAGATTCAAATCAAATGTTCAAATGTTTGTAAAGCTTGTGGGACTTAACCACAGGCTGATCAGTCCCTAAACTTACAAACTACTTACGAACTAGATACACTAAAGACGGCACAAACAACCATACCCGAGGGGGGATTCGAACCCCCGACCGCAGCGGCCGTGCAGACCGTGACTGGCACGCCGCAGACCGCTCGGCCACTGCGGCCGGCCTGGAGAAAAGAAAAAGTCATCTTTTGCAGAAATCAAAACTGCAATTCAAACGCAGATGAGAGAGCAGATGAATAGAAAGAGTAAATTGAAGGCTTTTATGAATGGGAAAGATTTGTTTGGTGTCTTAACAGAAGAAGAAATTGGTCTCGATACTGAAAACGATCTCTGAAAGACTTGAAAATCAAAATCCTGCGTCCTCATAGTCTGTTATTATATCTCCAGCACTATGAACGACGCGATAGTTACGGAATAAAACGCTCCAGACAACGTCATAATGTTCATATAATTAAAGGATGAACAAAAGCTGGAAAACTGGACATGACTCAACACTTCGGTACTGAGATGCCGTTTTCAATGGATGAAATCTAACCCCCCCCCCCCCCCCCCGAAGTTTCAACTGCGGAAGGCGTCCTCCAAGGTAAAGCGGCGAACTGCAACTAGACTCGACCTAGTGCCGAATAAATGTTCAAATGTTTGTAAATCTATGGAACTCAACTACTCTGGTCATCAGTCCCTAGGCTTAAAAACTACTTAAACTAACTTATGCTAAGGAGAACGAATACACCCATGCCCGAGGGAGGACTCGAACCTCCGACGGCGAGCAGCGTCGCGCTCCGCAGCTAGGCGCCTTGAGACACTCGCCCACTCCACCGCGGCAAGTGCGGAATATACGAGGTGACCGATATATCTTGACCACACAAAATATCTCTGGAGCAACAACAACTATTGTAAAAGGACTTTGACCGGTATCGATGTAAGGCAGGACCTCATGAATTTTGAAACCTTCTAAAACGAAAACATATGTGTGTTTAACATAAACTTATTTGTTTTTAAATGGACACTCTATATTATTTCATCAGTAATCTATTGCATGACAAATCACATAAACCATGGTGTTATCGCATCGCAATACGTCAATTGCATCCCTAGATACTGCGAAACGAAGTTGGTGTTTGAAATACGCGAAACGCGCGGCTAGCGCACATTCTGAGCAGCATGGGGTTCTGGCCTGTCTCTGGACGTGCGCTAGCCGCGCGTTTCGTGTATTTCAAGCGCCAACGTCCTTTCGCACTATTAAAAAGACATAAGTTGGCGTTAAGAAACACATATGTTTTCGTTTTATAATGTTTCAAAATATTTACATTCATGAGCCCCTGTCTTATATTGATACCGGTGAAAGTCTTTTACAAAAGCTGCTATTCCAGTGATATTTTGAGTGGTCAAGATAAATGGGACACCGAGAGGACGCCACTGTCAATCACGTGACACCTGTGTTATGGTCTCTGATATTGCCAACATTCTCAATTGAAAGTAATCGGTTGTCATTTTGTCGCTGCAACATTGACATCCAAATTTCATCCAGTTTAACAGTTTCCTCTTTCCTGTTAAAATTTCTGCGTTGTTTTAAAATCTCAATGTGAAATCTTTGCAATAAGTCTAGTCTCTCTAAATTTTATTTCGTGGCCAGCCTCTTGATAAAAATATACCACTACGGTCGATTCATACGTATGTTCTAGGTGGCAGTTCATTTTGTGATCGTCCAGACGGGTGTTATCACGTCTTTTCGTTGTTCCTATATAAAACTGTCCACAAATACAAGCAATTTTGTAAACACCTGGTGTAGCCAGAGGATATCTCTTATCTTTTGCAGATCTAAAATATTGTTTTATTTTCCTGGTTGGTCTGAAAACAGTTTCCACGTCATACTTGATTAACACACTCCCAAGGTGATATTTCTTTGACAAATAGAAAACCTTCAGTCGTTATTTTTGGGCTGAAGGTTTTTCATTTGTCAAACTAATACATCGCCATCGTCCCATCATCCGTCTAACTAACACGAATAAACAGAGGAGACTCAATGTGATCCGTGACCTTGCTGATGACTGAAAGAAAAAATTTCTCTTTGAGCTGGTATAGCTTCTCTTTCATCTACGTTTTTTGCCTATGGCAAAATACTCGGTCCATTTCCTAGTTAAAACAATAATTTTTAATGTCAATCGTAAGTGTTGATTCTAATCAAATTGCGTGCTTATGGAATATCGCCATAGTTGTGTGATTGGATTCGTGATTTCCTGTCAGAAAGGACACAATACGTTTTAATAGAACCAAACTGATATCTGGCGTTCCACGCGGATTTTGGAGACAATTTGAGTCTCTTAGACTATTCGCGGATAATGATGTTATTTATAGGCTAGTAAAGCTACCAAAAAATCAAAAGCAAATGCAAAATACTTTAGATAAGAAATCTGCATGGTGCAAATATTTGCAATAGACCGTGAATAATTAAAAATGTGAAGTCATCCATATGAACGCTAAAATACATCCGCTAAACTTCATTTATGCCATAAATCAGACAAATCTACAGGAATAACAATTATGATCAATTTAAATTCGAAAGAACACACTGAAAATGTTGTAGGACAGGCGAACCAAAGGCTACATTTTATTGGCAGAACACTTAGAAGATGCGACAGTTCTACTAAAGAAACCGCCTACACTATACTTCTGCGTCATATTTTAGAGTACTGCTGCGCATTGTGGGATCTACATCAGGTGGGACTGAGCACTCACTCTAGTTCAAAAAGGAGTCCACCACTCAGGAACACATATTTTTAATAATTTGCCATCAACCATAAAAAATTTAGCTACAAATAAAGATCAGTTTAAGAGGAGCCTAAAAGACTTTCTAGTGGCCAACTCCATCTACTCCAATGACGAATTCTCAAATAGAACCAAATGATGCATTTATCTGTATTATTATATTATCAGCTTGTAAAAAATGTATGCACCTGCATTAGTATTAATATATTATCAACTTGTAAAAAAAAAAAAAAAAAAAATACATGTCCCATATCCACGAGGATCTCCTCAACAGCCGGCCGCAGTGGCCGAGCGGTCTGCGGCGTGCCAGTCACGGTCTGCACGGCCGCTGCGGCTGGGAGTTCGAATCCCCCCTCGGGCATGGATGTTTGTGCCGTCTTTAGAATAAGCTAGTTGTTAAGTAGTTTGTAAGTTTAGGGACTGATGACCCCGCAGTTAAGTTCCATAAGCTGTACAAACATTTGAACATTTTCTCCTCAACAGGAATGTATGGAACGAACCAAGTAATCTAATCTAAACCGACGATTTAGATAAAGTTCAGAGAAGGGCAGCTCGTTTTGTATTATCGCGATATAGGGGAGAGAGAGTCACGGAAAATAAAGCACAAGTTGTGGTGGAAATTATTAATTATTTGTTGCGGCGAGATCTATTTGCGAAATTTCTTTCACCAACTTTATCTTCCGAATGAGAACTTATTTTTTAGCACCCACCTACACAGGGAGACATGATCATCATAATAAAATAAGAGAAAACAGAAAGATTTAGGTGTTCCTTTTTTTTTGCGTGAGCTATTAGAGAATGTAACTGTAGAGAAAGATCATAAAAGCGGTTCCATGAACCCTCTGTCATGCACTTCAATGTGACTTACAGAGCATCTATGTAGATGTAAATGTAGATATTGTTGCGTATGGGTGACAAAAACAAAGTTTTATGAGAAAAATAATTACAACTCCGTTTGCTACCAAGAGAATCAATTTAATCTTGGCTAATATTTTATTTACTTCGAGAGTGATCACATCTGGTATAAAATAACGAAAAGCCAACAATACTAATAAGGAACGTTAACTCAGATAAAACACATTTCAAAATTTATACATTGATAAAAGTGTTAGCTGAAACTGAAGAAACTACAAAAAGGTAGGAAAATAAGGAAATGGGACCTGGATAAATTGAAGGAACCTGAGGTTCTTAAGAATTTCAGAGGGAGCTTTAGGCAACAATTGACAGAATCAGGGGAAAATAAAACAGTAGAGGAGGAATGGGTAAAATTGAGAGATGAAATAGTGAAGGTAGCAGAGGACAAAATAGGGAGGAAGGCAAGACCTACAAAAAATCCTTGGATATCACAGGAGATACTAAATTTAATTGATGAAAGGAGAAAATATAAAAATGCAGTAAATGAAACAGGCAAAATGGAATACAGACGACTAAGAAATGAGATTGTCAGGAAGTGCAAAATGGCTAAGCAGGAGTGGCTAGAAGGCAAATACAAGGATATGGAAGAATGTATAAATATGGGAAAAATAGACACAGCCTACAGGAAAATAAAAGAAACATTTGGAGATAAGAAAAACAGCTCTATGAATATCAAGGACACTGATGGAAAACCAGTTCTCAGCAAAGAAGGGAAAGCTGAAAGGTGGAAAGAGTATATAGAGGGGCTCTACAAAGGAAGTGAACTTCGAGACAATATTGTAGGAAGGGAAGAGGGTGTAGATGAAGATGAAATAGGAGATACTGTACTGAGAGAACAATTTCACAGAGCCCTGAAAGACCTAAGTCGAAACAAGGCCCCTGGAGTAGATGATATTCCCTCAGAGCTACTGAAGTCTCTGGGAGAACCAGTCATGACAAACCTGTTTCACCTGGTGTGTAAGATGTATGAGACAGTCGAAGTACCCTCAGACTTTAAGTAAAATGTAATAATCCCCATTCCAAAGAAAGCAGGTGTAGACAGGTGTGAAAACTACAGAACCATCAGTTTAATAAGTCATGGTTGCAAAATATTAACACGAATTATATACTAAAGGATGGAAAAGCTGGTAGAAGCCGACCTCGGGGAAGATCAGTTTGGGTTCAGGAGAAATGTAGGAACACGGGAGGCAATACTCATTTTACGGCTTATCCTAGAAGATAGATTAAGAAAAGGCAAACCTACATTTCTAGCTTTTGTAGATTTGGAGAAGGCTTTTGACAATGTTGATTGGAATAAACTCTTTCAAGTTCTGAAGCAAGCAGGAGTAAAATATAAGGAGCGTAAGGTTATTTACAACTTGTACAAAAACCAGACAGCGGTTGTCAGAGTTGAAGGGCATGAAAGGGATGCAGTGGTTGGGAAGGGAGTGAGACAGGGTTGTAGCCTTTCTCCAATGTTATTCAATTAGTACATTGAGCAAGCTATAAAGGAAAGCAAGGAGAAATTTGGAGAAGGAATTAAAGTTCAGGGGGAAGAATTAAAAACATTGCGTTTTGCCGACGACATAGTAATTCTGTCAGATACAGCAAAGGACCTGGAAGAGCAATTGAACGGAATGGACAGTCTGCTGAAAGGTGCATATAAGATGAACATTAACAAGAGTAAAACTAGGGTAATGGAGTGCAGTGTAAGAAAATCAGGTGATGCAGAAGGAATTAGATTAGGTAACGAAACAATAAAGGAGGTAGATGAGTTTTGTTACTTGGGCAGTAAAATAACAAATGATGTCGCAGTACAGAGGATATAAAATGCAGAATGGCAGTGGGTAGAAAGGCGTTTTTGAAAAAGAGAAATTTGTTAACATCGAATATTTAAGCCTAAGGAAGTCCTTTCTGAAGGCATTTGTATGGAGTGTTGCCTTGTATGGGAGTGAGACATGGACGATAAACAGTGCGGACAGGAAGAGGATTGAGGCTTTTGAAATATGGTGCTACAGAAGAATGCTGAAGATTAGGTGGGTGGATCGCGTAACTATTGAGGAGGTACTGAACAGAATTGGGGAGAAAAGAAATTTCTGGCATACCTTGACTAAAAGAAGGGATAGATTGTTAGGACACATTCTTAGGCATCAATCAATTGTGAATTTAGCATTAGAGGGAAGTGTGTGTGGTAAAAATCGCATAGGAAGACCAAGAGATGGATTCAGTAAGCAGATTCAGACAGATGTAGGTTGCCGTTCTTATGTGGAGATGAAGAGGCTTGCTCAGGATAGGGTATTGTGGAGAGCTGCATCAAACCAGTCTCCGGACTGAAGACCACAACAACAACAAAAGTAAATAATATCCCGACAAAAAGCTTGAAGGACAGAGTAAACAAAATGGACGTAATGTTAAAACTTTTGAGCTTGGATAAAATGCAGGTGTTAAAAATGTACATTGTTATTTAAATAGCAATTTAGAAACATACTAATTGCCACACATATAGTTATTAAGGACATGTTTCGATTGTTTCAGCTCTAAAAAAAACATTTAAAACTATAAACAGATATTTTAAATTCTAATGTTATACAACCTCACTGACTAAATCACTATTGAAAACAGACATACAGCATGATGTAGAAAACTAAATTTTATGTACATAATGCTATCATTACAGAAGTAACTATATTGCGTTAAAGTTGTAAGCATACGTTTGATATTTAATGTACATTTGTATAATTATCAATGAGTTTATAATTAAATTCGTATGTGATAACTGTGTTGACTCAGTTGTGATATGGAAAAAGAGATGTCTGTAATTTATACGTGTGCCGTATTAAGCAATGTTAATGAGTATGTTTAAACTTCATTGTGTTATTACTTCTTTTCGTTTCTTTTATGTATATACATATGTTGTGTTACTGATTTGACAGCTTTTTCTAGATTTTATACGATTTATTTCACAAAATCTATTGTGTAAAATTTTTCGTAATTTTGCTATTTCTAATCTGAAGATACTATCTACCTATTTTGTACGTCTACGTGATCATTAAGAATAAAGTTAAGTATATTGTGCCCTCAAGCTATCTTGAACTGAACGGCACACACAGAATACAATCACATTCCGAATGACATCGATGTATCCCAAAAACGTTGACACACTGCACTTTATAGAAACGTTCCTACTTATTCCAATGAGTCGAAGTTTCATTTAGAGATAAAGAGATAGCTTACTTTTCCAATCTATCGGCTAAGACATCACTGGCGTCTTCATCGAGCCTGTCAAATAGATCGGCTTCTGTCACCTTTCCCTTCCACACCAGTTTCCGTATCCACCTGCAACAAACACTTTTAGATTAATCTTACGCTTTACCATGCATAACCAAATTCTTCCAATTCCTTCTTAATTGTAATTATTATTTCAATTATAATGACTATTATTTTGATATTCGTTCACTCTAATACAATATATGTAATTCATGTGGCACCACAATGCGACAGAAGTACAACATGTTGAAATGTTTATAAATCTATGGGAGCAAAATGCAGTGCTCATCGGTCCATAGGCTTACAAACTGCAACCTCTGAGAATAAAGTTCGGTGAATGGTCTTATAATATTAACGTAGATGAACTATGAACTACAGTTACCTAACTGTCCTTCGAAATAGTCACCTCCCATAACTATACACCGCGCCGGCGTCTGAGAAGACGTCGGTGTGAGGGCTCTGTCCGCCGTGGTCGTCACTTCGTTACGTTTGCTAGATTTACTCTTAATTAACCCAATAGCTGGTTCCCAAGATACTGTCCTGTGGACTTTGCACAACGTCTTCCTTTGGTGTTAAAAAGCCTCGTCACCTTTCTTTGGATGCCAGGAATATCGACAAGTCTCTTTCCTTTCTAACAAGGAGACCACATGGGTATCAGATTTTAAAAAGTTTTTGATATTTATGATGCTTAAAGTTCAGAACTTAAATAACAATCAGCCAAAGCCATTCAATGCAACTCTCAAATATTCTCGAGAATATTGATTTTGATGATCAAAATATCCACGGGTGAACTGCCGGTCTATAGTGTCCAACGGGCACAATATTTCGGTGATCATACATGTCGCCATCATCAGGTGAACTGACGGACTGAGCTCCTGGAAACGCGCCAGCACGGAGATCCGCACGCTACGGCTGCTCGAAGGGAACTGGGTTCTAGCCCGGTAGCGGGCCATTTAAATACCCTCGGCCCGCGGAGCGACCCCTCCGCGGTCCGCGGTCCGCGCCCCGCGCCGCGGCCGCGCAGTGGAACCGATTGCGCCGGCGTCTGAGAAGACGTCGGTGTGAGGGCTCTGTCCGCCGTGGTCGTCACTTCGTTACGTTTGCTAGATTTACTCTTAATTAACCCAATCGCTGGTTCCCAAGCTTTGCTAAGATTATAGCCAGAGTCACGGTTTATGAGGTCTTCACTTGTACGAATTTCAATGGCCTCTCTAACGACGCAGTCCCAGTATCTCGACGTCTGTACCAGAATCCTAGTGTGTTCATACTCCATGGCGTGATTCTCCGACAAACAATGTTCAGCGACCGCCGACTTGCTCGGATACATCAATCGCGTGTGCCTCTGGTGTTCAACGCATCGATCCTCGACGGTACGCATCGTCTGTCCAATATATGACTTTCCACACTGACACGGAATCTGGTACACGCCCGCCTTCCTCAAACCGAGATCATCTTTAGCGCTCCCCACCAGTGCACGAATTTTATTCGGTGGACAAAAAACAGTTCCAACCTGGTGTTTTCTCAAAATGCGGGCGATCTTCCCTGAGAGTGCGCCGGTATATGGAACGAACGCAGTGCCTACATCCTCCCTTGCGTTTTCATCCGTTTCCACAGGTTGTGTTGTAGTGGTTGGGCGGAGAGCCCGCTGAATCTGCCACTCTGAGTACCCATTTTTTCGAAATACAGTTCTCAGGTGTTCCAATTCCTGGGGTAGACTCTCTGCGTCGGAGATAGTGCGCGCCCTATGTACTAGAGTGTTCCAGGAGCTCAGTCCGTCAGTTCACCTGATGATGGCGACATGTATGATCGCCGAAATATTGTGCCCGTTGGACACTATAGACCGGCAGTACACCCGTGGATATTTTGATCATCAAATACGCCGGGAGAAACTGAAGAATCACATTGATTTTGATGTTTTGCAAGTACATGTAAGTATCAATAATGAAAACGGTTGGAGCATCTGTCGGTGTAACTTAGGTGATAGCGTTCTGGCCTCATAACCAGAGCATCAGTGGTTCGAATCCTGTTGTGACAGAAATATTTTTCCTTTTCAAATTCAGTAATATAAAACATTTTGCGATCTCTGATTTCATGTGTTGTGGCAGTTTTTGTTTATTTATATGTAGACGAGCTGAACATCTTGTCGACACCTAAAACGATGGTTGAGTAGGTTAGCTGCTTGGAGAGCCATTAGTAGCTACGGAGATGACTTTCCGAAAACATCTTCGTAGCAGTTCACAAACTGAACAGTCAAAGACTAGCGTCGTCAGCGAATAGTGAAACCAATACTGAAAAAATGCTACTTTCTTTTACTGAAATCATGATTTTTAACGACCTTTTATAAAATGTAGAAATTATTAATAAATAAAAAAAGGTGTATTTTTCATAAAAATTACCATTAAAATTGTGTAAGTATTCGAACACAACGAAAAAATATTAAGAATCTGTCTCTGCAAGATTCGAATGCTGGAAACTTTGGCTGCAAATCCAGAACGCTAGCACCTGCGCTGCACTAACAGATGCCGTCAGTCCTTTAATCATTGGTACTTTTATGTACTTGCCAAACTTCAAAGACGATTTTCTCGAGAATTTTCGAGAGTTGCGTCGAATGGCTTTGGCTGATTGATATTTAAGTATTTAACTTCACTTGCCATAAAAATAGACAAATTCTAAAATCCGATACCCATGTAGTCTCCTTGTAAGCCAGTTTGAGCAGAGAGAATAGGAAGAAGTCTTGCGAATTGAGATACGACGAGTATGGTGGATCTTCAAGTTGCACGATATCGCCCGTTCACATACAGCGAATATCGTCAAATTGTTCCTGGAAAGAAAGGGGTTGATGCAACTTGAACATCCACTATATACGCCGGATCTCAATCCTTCAGACTACATCCAATTCCCTCGACTCAGACTCGCCTTGAAAGGAAAGAGATTTGACGATATTCCCGACATCCAGCGAAACATGACGAGGCTTTTGAATACCATCCTAAAGGAAGACTTCGTACAAAGTTTACAGGACATTAAATCGTAAAACTCAGCTGCACATAGTTATGGGAGATGACTATTTCGAAGGACAATAAAGTAACTGTAGTTGATCTACGTTAATGTGACAGGACTACTCACCGAACTTTATTGTCAGAGGTTGTATTGTAACTAACTTAACCTAACGAAAAAACAACACACACACACACACACACACACACACACACACATGCCCGAAGCAGCATGTAACATTAGTTTACAAAGCGACACATTGATCTATGTCACATGGTCTCCTATTCCCTGTTACTGAGCTAAGGTTTAAGAGGTGGCATGCGTCTGTTAAGCGTGTGATACAATTTGCGTCTAAAAGGTCCAGTGAATGGTCCCATTTTTTTCAAACCGCGCTGGTGAGGATTAGGTTCCTGCTCATACATATTGAGGAACATGTCAACAAGCGCCTCCTAACGTGCAAAGCACTGCAATGAGCCGTGGTACGAGCTGCGATCCAGCTAACAGGATCATTGTGAGCACTCGTGTCGTTGCAACATTCAACGCAAAATGAAGGAGCGAGTTAAAATTAGGCAAAATTACGACGGAGATATGTGAGATGTTAATGCAAATGTATGGGGTTGAAGTAGTGAGTAGAAATTATGTGTGTTCGAGTGTTTAAACGCTTTAGAGACGGAAATGAAGGTCTCGAGGATGAGCCAGATTCAGGTCGAGGTCTACAATCACAGTGCCAGACAACATCGAACGAGTGCGACGGATGCTTGCGGATGGTCTAAAGCTGTTTTTCAGAACGATAGCACACGAGTTGATGGTGAGCAACGGTTCACAATGCGTTACCTCAAGTGATTCCACAAGAAGCGTTTGAATGATTTCCAACAGTTGTACAACCGATGCAGTGGCGCCGCGTCCTATGTGTTCACCGGTTCATTGAAACCCGGAAAAAAGAAGCTCTTCGTGAAAAAGTGAATAAATATGTAAGAAGTGTTTTTAAACTATCATTCTTCGATTCGTTATTCTATCAGCTCGTTTTATACGCACATTCAAAGTATTTTTATCGCATGAGAAAAGTTAATTACGTCGCGGAGACAGCACGTATACGAGTCGTAGCGCAGCCGCTTAATATAGACGGCAGTGGCCGCAGCGGTGCAATGCGCATGCGCGGCTGGGTTCGAATTCTCTTCTGAACACCCTGGAGGCAGCATATGGGCGCTCCCGCGACAGGGAACGGCGAGGGAACGCCGTTTTTAACATTATCGTTGGAGCTGGTAGAGACACCAGCTCCTTGCTACTCGAGTTCTGGGGTTACGCACGAATGGTCCCGAAAAAAAAAGAAAAAAAAGAAAAAAAACGAAAGAAAAAATGCAGTGGAACTAATGCGCACCTCACGTGTGCATGAGCAAATCCTCCCTTAAGACAACTTCCACCCTTCATATTTGTTTTTTGCTCATTGAAAATTCATCAAAAACACGTCATATTTGAAAAAAATAACTTATAACTATAAATTAAAGTTCCGTCAACTGTAAAAGCCTTCAGACGTTCCGATCATGAATAATAATGAGATCACTAGTCTCCACCTAGAAAGAATAGCCGTGTAGTTAGCGGCACCACCGCACTGCACAGTAGAAGGTAGTAGGTTCGAGACCGACAGCAAGCAGTTTTTTTAAATCAATCTTTTTAACAGATACGGGAACAACAGTGACTTTTGTAGTGTTACTTGCCACAAGGACTTTTCAGCAAATGTGCCGCGATTTTGAGGGTAAATGACATGTATACTCTTCGTTGTAACAAATATTTAACTGTTTGAAAAGATGTGGGGGAGAGCAGCCTTTGCGCATGCGTAAGGTTTGGAAATGCTGCTTACCGTGTCATGTGTCACGTGACCTGATTGTAGCCTATCTCTTCATCGTAACAGATTTATTTTGTTACAGTCACTTAACGGCGTAATCAGTTACTTACTATGTTTTAGTGTTCTTATGCTTATTCATATTTTCTTGGTGTTAATTATCAAAGAAAAATGAACAACTTTCAGTATCTTTTAGAAACAAATTACTCAGCTTCAAGCTTGGAACAAAAGTGTGAAATAAAGGAAATTGATAGACCAACGTCTCAGGTCGTGTTGAAGGAAGCGCAAAGAAACCGAGGTAAGACATTCTGCAGATCTTTTTACGAAAATATATCTAAAGGGGGGGGGGCGGGGAGGCGCAACCCGGCTCGCTTTCCCCTGGCGCCACTCGCAGAGGAGCGCCACATTGTCTCTTTGGACGCCGAACGGGGGGAAGGGGCACTATCAAGATCCGGCACTGAAAGAGGTGAAACCCCAATCACCTGAAGAACCAGCCGCCACGGAACCGCTGTCAGAAGTGTATTGTACCCAATGGTGGTTACTTTGGAGTTCAGTGTTTGTAGCTCTTGTTTCCTGTATTTCCTTAAACCATTCACCGAACTTTTAAGATACACCTTGTACAAAATTTATACGAAAATAATAGTATTGTCATGTTCAAAACTTCAGGTGATCCGGAATTCGAAGGCTCGTCGTTTCGTACACTCAGTACAGACTGTCTCTTGCTTGGAGTGCTCTAATATTTATAAATAGAAAGAATTTTCTGGAACTTACAAAAATTGTCCACTTGGTATGCAAGATATCTGCGACAGGGGAAATACCCTCTGACTTCAAGAAGAATATAGTAATTTCAATTCCAAAGAAAGAAAGTGTACACAAACGTGAAAATAACAGAACTGTTAGTTTAATGTCATGCATGTGAAATAATACAACGAGTTATCTACAGACGAATAGTGAAACTGGTGGAATCCAACTTTGGGTAAAGTCAGTCGGATTTAGGAGCAATGTAAGAACACGGGAGCCACTACATTACGGTCTTATCTTGGAAGATAGGTTAAGGAAAGGCAAACCTGCGTTTTTAACATTTGTGGATCTGGAGAAAGCTTTTGACGATGTTGATAGGAATACACTCTTTCAAATTCTGAAGGTATCATTGGTAAACTATAGGGAGCGAAGAGTTATATTCAACTTGTACAAAAACCAAACAGCAGTTATTAGAGTCAAAGGAGATAAAAGGGTTAAGGTGGTTAGAGCCATTTCAATGTGCTGATTTGTAAAAACAAGAATGAATAATAGAAATCTGTTCACTTACCAGACAAAGAGTTTGGATATGATGTTCGCACTCGCCGCTGGGTTCGGGTTAGCCTTGTAAACTGTAGCGTCCATCGATGTTGCTTACTTCTAGTCGTGTTATAGGTGTGCCTTGCGTGCCATCTGCGGCTAACCTGAAATCATTTGTCGGTCTGAAACGTTGTTACTGCTCGGATTATATTACAGTTACAAGTCACAGTATTGCAAAGATGTATTGTGAGGGAGGATCAAAGCGTGAAAGAGATAGGAAGAGTTACAAGAAGCGATTGGTGTATAAATGTCTTAACATTGCGATGTTCGCCATTGCATAATATTAGTAACTATATATTTATATTTACAGCATCCCAGAAATTCCCGTTGCAAACTCCGAGGCCTTGCAGACGGCAGTGTAAACATGATATTTCAGTAAGAAACCAACGTCCGGAAATGTTATCCAGAAAGGATATCTTTCAAACTGTGTAACAAATCTCTTCTACTGCAAGCTCGAGCCGCCCAAGTCCGTGCAATGTTGCCGCTGTCTGTTGCTGGAAGATGGCGGACGGGAGAGAGCCGGTGGTCGTTGCGTGTCGACTTCAGCAAAACCGTTCTGCTTGCATTATTTTACTGTATTTTTGTAAATAACAGCAACTAGCCACTTTTTAAACAACGAATTTGTTTAGCCAAAACGCGCTTCGGGTTTTCACCCATTATCAGTTGGCGTTCCTTTCGTACATTATTCCCCAGTGGGTGCTCATTGCGGTCAAAAAACTTAGTATAACTATAATATCTGTGGTCAGAGTTATAATTTATTCATAATTTACTAACAACTTTTGCTTTGGGTTAACCTATCGTTTTTTAACAATTTAATTGTGCTAACATGATTTTGAATTACTTACAGTACTCCAATTTGAAAATCATAAATTATAAATTACCATATTACTTTATATACACAGGAAGATTATTACTCATTTTACATACATTGGGAGTGTTTACAAGTGGGTAGTACATGGAGGAAAACTATACTTGCATTTTGTTAACTTGATCTCAGCATTTCGTTTGTCTCAGGTCTGGTGAGTGAATTGTGGAAGTTTTTAGAAAATTGTGTTGGGCAGTTCTGATTGGTCATTTAATAAGTCAGATGGGCATGCACATTTATGTGTATAGATTTCAATTTCCTCAAGGAGGCTCATCCTTTTCCCTCAGCTGGCCAAGTGGAGTATTTTAGGTTTTGGTATATATCTGTTACTTGATGCTCTTCCTCGGCTATAAGTTGAGAAAATGTAGATTTGATTAAGTTTTTTTAAACGAAGAGCATCCACATATTACCGGAAACGTATGCTGAAATTTCTACCAGTTTGGCCAATGTGTATTTTCGAATAAGAGTTGCAGTTTAGTTTGTAAATTCCTGATCTATTGTATGGTTTGCTGTTATTTTTAATGTTATGGGTGGCTTTTTTTCTTTATTTTGTTATTTATGTAATAGCTGATTTTGAAATCTGTGCCTCGGAAAAGATTTGCTTTTCTGTGTGACAGTTTTCCTACAAATGATAAGCTCACATATTTTTGTGTCTGTTGTGTTATGGTATTCTTTAAGTGCTGTTCTGCTGTTGTGGTTGTTTATGTGCGGATTTATCTTTAGGTTGAGCTCATCTATTACTTCTGGGTTGTAGCCATTATGATGAGCTATTTTTAATGATGTTCAGTTCTTCAGTCTGGTCAGACTGTATATCTTCAGAGTCGCAAGTCCGCATTGACAGAAGTCGTCCCACTCCCCGCGTCTGTTCGTCGGATTTGATGCCCTAAATCTCGAGAATGAAAAGAGTTACCGTTCTGGTCTCAAGCTTACATAAAATTTCGATATCTTACCAACATGTGATCGGCAACTTTGTGTAGGCAAAAATCAACCATAAGCAAAGTCTACACAATGCCTTTTTTCCTCTGCAAATTCTTTAAAATTTTGCGCAGTAGTTTACTCAATTTCCTGTAGCACAGTAACTATTAGGAAATATAAATAGAAAGTCACATCATTATCGAGTGGATATATCACAAAACAAGATATGAATTCATTAATTTTTTTATTGAATAGTTTTCTCAAAATCGGTTGATAAAGCGTGAAGCGAATTTTTATCTGCTCATTGCCGTATAATCTAATGGTCTCATGCTGACTTTATTACTTTGTTCAAAAATTAAAGTTTTGTTAGTGTACCAGTGTTTTGCTGATAATGAAAGAAATCACAATATTCCAGAATAAACTCTGCAGCTGAGTGTGCGCTGATATGAAACATCCTGGCAGATTAAAATTGTGTGTCGGAACCGGGACTCGAATCTCGGACCTTTGCCTTTCGCGAGCAAGCGCTCTACCACTGAGCTATCCCGACACGACTCACGATGCCGCCTCACAACTTTACTTCCGCCAGTACCTCGCCTCCTACTTTCCAAACTTCACAGAAGCTCTGCTTACCGGCGAAAGGCCAGGTTCGAGTCCCGGTTCCGGAACACAATTTTAATCTGCCAGGAAGTTTCAATCACAATATTGATACGTACACTCTGAAACTGAAGTACCGAGTTTTAATATGAATCGCCCAAGCTGACAAATAATACATCATTCGAAAGGTGCTTTCTCATAGCTGTGCAAAAAAGAAAAAGAACATTTGTTCGATGCCGTTGAGATTGTTAAGAAAAAAAGATATTTTTTTGTGATGTTACCTTTCCTTCACACATTAAAATCTCCAACTATCACAATTAGTTAACATCGAAAATCGAAATGTAACCAAACTCTGTCCTCCATACGAATTAGGTGCTATGGTAAAGATTCCATGCGAAAGTAACAACTTTTCGTCAAATCGCACCTAGCGACTTTCGTGTTTGAATGATTTATTTTCAGTTACATACGTATAGCGAACAGCTGGAATTCCACAGATTTTATGTCGATGATATTGTCAGCAGTAGCGAAGTCAGTAAACATAGTTGTTTATTGTTGTCGTTATTTATTTTACTTTTCTCTAACTTCATTGTTCTTCATTACTACAAAATTTGAGTAAGTTCCAAATCTGTAACTTCAACATTTTGAAAAGTTACGACGAAAGAAAGAAGATGACAAAATCAACAGAGAGGAGGGAGGAGGATATTGAAGACAGAAAAAATGGAAGGGGGAGATGGACAAAAGACGGGGATGGATGAGAGGAGTAGGTTCAAGAAGAGGAGCACACACTCCAGATTTGTTAAACCGTCTGTTTTGTATGTTTATGCAGAAAACGGGCAATGAAAAAATAAATTAATCAAACCACTGGCTTTACGGTAAATACTGACTATTTGAGATATTTTTATTTTTTTAATTTTCTTTTATTGCACATCGCCACAGCAGACAATTCACTTCGTACGTTTATTTTCTCAATTGATACTATGTACGCAAGAATTCTTTTATTTGCTTTCCCATTCATTATATATCGGACTGAGTCACAGATAAGCGTAATCGGGTGTAACTAGCAAACTACTTTAATTATTTCATGAAACGTATTGTGCACACTTGACTTTTTGTGCTTGGAATACGCATTCCGTCATTTAGTTTAAAATATCATTTGTAAAAATGTTGATAATAAGTAACTTCAGAGCTAAGAACTCGACTAGAAGGACATTTCTACGCACACACGTGTCTTAATTTTTCTCTTTCCATTTTTCACTGTTAAGTTCCATCGGGCTTTTCGCGGACGATGCTGTGCTGTATAGAAAAGTCGCTACGCTGGAAAATCGTTGTGAAATGGAGCAGGAGCCGCAGATAATCACGCTTGGTGCAAGGAGGCAATTGACCCGTCCACACATGTTCAAATGTTTGTTAAGCTTAAGGGACTTAACTGCGGGGTCATCAGTCCCTAAAGTTACAAACTACTTATTAACTACCTTATACTAAAGACGGCACAAACATACATTCCCGAGGGGGGATTAGAACCCCCGACCGTAGTGGCCGTGCAAACTGTGACTAGCGCGCCGCAGACCGCTCGGCCACTGCGGCCGGCTTATGATTGGTCTCATCCAGGATCAGGAAGGTATAGCGGTATTAATCACAGTCAGATCCGAAGATGTAAATTCAAGGATAGGCAGCAAACTGAACCATTCGTATTGATTACAGCTTCGCACGAACAAAAACTCGATCCTCCATTGTAAAATCCACCTTGGTTGTAACATCTCATCCACAAGCCTATATTTCGTACAAACTGTGTGCAGCTTTATCGGAGAATAACTGTGACACCGCTTGTCCCAGAAGCGTTAGTCTACCATACCGGACAAGGAGGCCATCTGTAAAGCCGAGCGACATAGGGGTGTACTGACGAATTGTAGCTTTGAATCCGTTAGATAAGAGAGCGCTGCCCACCGAAGTCAAAGATCAATTTTCGTATCCTCGGTGAACACATTTTATCGACTGTAAAGGCTGTATTAAAAACCATTACAGAATTAGTAAGCCTATTTATAAATGTATTACATGATTATGAATCACTTTATGTAGCGATAATTGTATTATTATTTACTAGCGAAGCCGACATGCTTCTAAATAGCTAAATACGTGTGGGAATCGGATATACATCATGCCCTCCTTACCTTAATCTCTCTGCCCAACACTTCCTTCATCTTTATGTCTATTTCTTACCTTCCTCTTTGCCATGTTAGGCTTCTCTCTGTATTAGTAAGGTGAAAACCCGGCGTTGCTCGGGTATTTCTTTACTCGAATAATGTTAGTCCATGTACTGCTCCTCTGCTTCCTCTCTCTCTCTCTCTCTCTCTCTATGTATCTATCTACATCTGCCAACTCCTCCTCCTATGTTGCCTCCTCCTCCGCGACATTCTCACCTTCCTCTTCCTCCTCAAATGTTCAAGTGTTGTAAATGTATGGAAAGTAAATACTGTGGTTATCAGTCCTTATGCTTATTGTCCACTTAACTAATCTAACCTAAGGAGGGAGGACTCGAACCTCCGACTGATAGCAAAGGTGCGTTCCCCAGCAAGGCGCCTTAAAGCGCTCGGCCATTCCACCGCAGGTCCTCCTCCTCCCCCTTCCTCCTCCTCTTGCCACCTATCCATCCGATCTGTCCCCTCTTTCTATTCATCTCCTCCCTCCCCTGTCTATGAAAAATTATATTTCTCTGCCAAATTTAATGGTGAGGGGCCAAACGGTGTCGTCTGGAGTAAGGTATCGCTCGCCGTACGGATTATTAAACAATGATATTTCGTAGAATGTTTTTCAGCAATAAGTCGTAAATATTTGTTTGTTCACATCTAGATCTCGACCACTGAGTGATCATTATCAGTGCTTAAATAACAGTTAAAACATGTAAAACTTTTCGACCTTCGTGTGGGAGGTTATGTTTTACATTAAAACACGTCCACTGAATGTGTGGTCGTGGTCCATTTTTGTGTTATTCATGAACGTAAAGTGTTTCTTCACCATTAATATTGTCTATTAGTATGTTAATTATTTTTTATTCTGTTTATTAATGATCAATGCCCATGTTTATATATGTTTCCACCTGTGTGATTGAACTTGTGTGTTCATGTGAATATGGAAGGTTGTTTTTACTACTGACTGACTGCCACGCAATGGCTTACAGCCGCCGCCTCGCGCTTTAGGGCCTCGTTTACTTTAGTTAAGAACGCATGGCTTCGTTTGTCGGCTGCGCTAGCGTCTGCTGGGTGGCCAGAGACAAGCCTACTTGGCGAGGTGGACGTGTTCTTAGTGTGGTGCGAACCTAATCTTGGACGAAAGAGGTGACAAGAGACCTATCTGGGAGCCGTTGAAGAAGGTATTATCTTCCTCAGGTAGAGAGGGTTGGTAGACACTATGCTTTGAACGCGCTCTGTATGGGTTTTTAGCGCGCTCTACATCCGGTATGTGGTGGGGAAGGTTTTGGCGTGGCCTTAGGGCTTCACTCTTGCAGCGACCGTGGAAGTAAGTACTTCGTCGAATCATGCAGAGTGGATGGCACGCTGTTAGAACTTTACTTTCTTTGAGATCAGACAGTCTTGGTGTATCAGTGATAGTTTTCTTCAGTAATTCTTTCGCTATGCGAGGCAAAGTGTTTCTTAATCTACAGAACTCCAGTAATTCGGTGTAAATTTATTATTTGCATTTCATTCCGGTGATGATTTTGTATCCGGTTTTTCTCAAGTTAGAATACTCGTGTGTGGCCTTCAGCCTTTGTGTAAAGTTTGTTTAAATTTTCTTGTTGTTTTTAACTAACGTTTTCGCGTCACGTCTGTATCCACGAGTATGCTAAATATTTCTCAGATTTTCTAGTTTGATTCCGTCTTTCCTGTCTTGTATGACCGATTGCACCACGTGCTTGTAACGGTCATTACTTCGGCCTTCAGCCATGCTTTTACTGATATTAACTTTCGTCTATATGAATTCTCGCATGTGCTTTACTTGATTATTCTAAATTAATTTCTTTTTGTAAATTCTATTCGCCATGATCGCACACCGCGTGTTACTTAAGAACAGGTTGCCACTGCCTCCTCGAATATGAGTTCGTTTCGTGAATAGTGATTTTTAAATTTCTGCTTCAAGACACCCGCCATCTCGTCAAGATGCCGCCGACACTTCGCTTGTTGCTGCTATCAAGTGATGCTGCATGAGTAAAGTGTTGCAAGCATTATGCGCGTGTATGTAAATGAATGCGTGTGCTTTCCTCTTCTCATTGTGTATTTGCAAATTTCTTCCCACGTTACCTTCATGTTCATAAAGGGCAGAACCATTTTATTATGGGCAGTAACTTTATGATATATTTCACGTTTGTACAAGGTGTGTGCTTCATTTGGTCTCCCCAAATTATTTGCTTGTTCACTTTATTGTTCAAAATGTTCAAATGTTTGTAAAGTCTATGGGACTTAACTACGGGGTTATCAGTCCCTAAACTTACAAACTACTTATGAACTAACAAGACTAAGGACGGCACAAATATCCATGCCCGAGGGGGGATTCGAACCCCCGACCGCAGTGGCCGTGAGGCCGTGACTGAAGCGCTTCAGTCCCCTCGGCCTCACTTTATTGGATAGATGACGATTTGAAGTATCAAACCTCTGTTTTATAATTTCACGCTCCCCATCCCACGTTTAATTATCTATTCATTTATTTTTAACATTAATTTTATTTTTGTTAAAACTTTGGCTGCTCCCTTAAGGAGTGAGCAGTTAGATAAGTTTCCGTTGCATAAATACTGTGGCCACTCGTAAAGTAATTTAGAGCAGCAGAACCATTATGAGCGAATCATTGTCCTACGTTCCACATACTGAACGAGAGAAAAATAAATATAACTGCCATTTTATCCTTATAATCCATATTCTAGATATTCCATGTAGACAACAGAATTTTCGCTCGGTAATCAGCAAGTAACAGTTCTTTAAATTTACCCATCACGGTTAGGCAACGTCGGCTTCCTTACGAAAATTTCCGTTTAATTTCCCTGTTAGTGTCAGCTGCTCTCCCGTGCAGGTTATTTCGATCCATACAAACCTAGAAGTGTTCCCTGGAGTCCAGTATGCCTCCTGGATAACAAATGATGGTGTCTCTAAAACTGACAAGGAAAGTACTTGGGGTCGAACAAACACATATACACCAAAATCGTATGAGAGATAATGTAAAGGTCCCTTATTGCACTAGTGATACTCCCGCATCTGCAAAACTCTGCAGTCGTCCGTTAGAGGCCTCTGCGTGTGCCATGCCGCATTGTACTTTGACCTGTCGGCTCGCCAGTAGGGACGGTGCAGTGTGCCTCTGAAGTTGCGTTTTGTGATGTTATTTGTTTGGTGAAGCGTCAGATGGGGCGGCGATTGCTAATCAATCCTGCTAATGTATTGCGATTAGTTGAGATGAAGTTACGAGGAACCCTTCTTCGTGAAGATGGTATTAGTGTAGAAGATGAATCATTTGCATCCTTTCCCGTGTCTGTTATGGTACAGAAATATGAGCATTAGTTAGATACTGTTGTCACAAACTCATAATAATGATAATAGGGTTGATAATGACAAACAACTCATCGCAAGCGGTAGTGCTACGGTAAGTGCGGGAAGAGGCTATGGAAGCCGTGGCAGTGAATACCAACAGTCTTTCGGGAAGAAGGTTAAAATTGTAACTATCATCACGGCTTTTCATGACAACTCGCTAGAGAACACGTACGATGATTATTACATAAGTTATAGTTTAGATATCTGCATTACGTATGGCATCTACAATTACATCTACAGTGCTATCTAGAGGATGGTTGCAGAGCTTTGCAGAAAAACGACACCCACCAGCACATTGAGGATCCTGTAACCAAACGTTCATACAAATATGTTTGTTCGAGCCCATGTACTTTTCTTGTGAGTGCATTAGCATGTTATATAAATCCCAGCTTACAGATTCACCGAACGTTCCAAGAATCCTTCCATCAACTCTAAGTCTACCATTTGCCTTTCCTACTACTGACCTTACATCTACGTCATACTTCTTATCGACTCGTATATTCCCTAAATAGTTAATACTGATACAGGCTGCATATGCTTACCATTAATTTTGAACACGATTCTTGGCCTTTTTTTTTCATTTTAACACTAAACTGCAAATACTGTCAATGTATTCATCCGCACATAGCACGTCTGGACGATAATACAGTTGATGTTCAACTGCAAGTGTGATGGTCACCATGTAGAGTAGCCCACACCAAGTGTACAATGTATGGCACTTACAACTGCCTTTAAAAATCAGTACATGTAACTTTTGGTACGTATGTTATTTCCTGTAATTTTGTTTGTGATGTTACGTCATAAATTTCTGTATTCCTTAATTACGAGTATTCACAGTTGTTTTTTGTTACAATTTTGTAATTCACGCTTTATTAAAGACAAAACACTGGATAGGCTGATCCAGAAACATGTTGTGAAGTTTGAAATAAAACTATTTCCAGTTAATGCCTGTGAGAATTTTTCTGCAACCGAGAAGAATTTTCAGAGCCAGTTCTGTTATTTCTTCCGCTATGTCGACGACAAAAAAAATGTTCAAATTTTTATGGGACTTAACTAAGGCGTCATCAGTCCCTAACTTACAAACTACTTATGAACTACTTACGAACTAGGACGGCACAAATATCCATGCCCGAGGGGGGATTCGAACCCCCGACCGTGACTGGAGCGCCTCAGTCTCCTCGGCCACAGCTGCCGGCATATGTCGACGACACTTTTGTGGGTCGTTGACACGGCAGACATTAGGTTAAATGGACGTATAGCCTTGTTAGACACAGTAATAAAGAGAAATACGGCGCACGGTCTTGCAGTGTATAGCAGTATAAAGGAACAGACAACCTAGAGCAGAGGTGGGCAATGAGCGAGCCGCGCTCTAGGAGCCGCCTGCCTGAGCGGGAGCAGAGCCGCGAGCAGCTGGCGTCCATCACATAGTTCCTGCTGAAAAGACTATATGGCGTTATGTGAAGCCAACGCGCTAACATAGCCGCTAAAACGCACCTGGCTGAGTGCGTTATAAAATAACTTATAATAGTGCAAACTCTTTAGTATCCAACTCGAATGAACAGATTCCACTGCCAGGGGTATCTCCTGAAAAATGCTATTATGTTTATAAGTAAGTAACTTATAAACATAATACTGGAAACTCTTCTCTAAAACGTCCAGCACGTGCAGTCGAGCCGGCAAATATCTTATAAAGATAAGAGCGATTTTTTTTGTTTTGTTTCAGAAGACACCGCGAACAGTGCCATCTGTTAGTTCGAATTTTGTACTTCAGGGTTTTCGTTTTAATAATCTATGATATTACGTCATGGTACAGTACGCTGTGGAGTTGAAATGGCTAGTCAAATCGGCACGGTAAAGCGGCGTTCTATTTTCCAGTTCAACTCTAGTTGGGAGTGTGATTACTTGTCCAAATACACAATGAGAAGGAGGAGCAAAATGTTTGGTATGTGGTAAAATACTAGGCATAAAAAAGTACAATTTAGAACGCCACTATAGAACACATCACTTCAACCAGTATGGAAGTGTAGAAGGTGAAATGCGACTTAATCTTCTTAATAATCTACGCGAGGAAGGAAGTAAAGTAGAGGTATGTATTATAATGCTGTGCCTACTTACGAGATAACTTAATCACAGTGTTTTGTTTAATACAACCAATTTTCCTTTGAAATGACAACTCTGTTAATTTCTTAAACAGGAATCTGATGCCTCATCCTCCGATGCAGCTGTTCATGCTTGTTACAGAATAGCTTTGCTGTGACGGTGAATTTGTGAAGCAGAGTTTGGAAGTCGTAGCAGACGAACTATATCCACAGTTATCACGTTCTTTCGAAAGTTTGAGTCTGTCGCGGCGTACTATAACTCGCCGTATCGAACGTTTGTCAGGAGCGCCAGCAAGCATGCAGACCTCTAGCGGCAACTAGGATAACTACCGGCAGAGCGCTAACGCTGCTCTTTTCCCGGCCTGAGCCGGAGCGCTGCTCATTGAGCCGATTTCTGCCCACCTCTGGTCTTGAAGGAAGCCCCAGAAGACGGCCACGCCACCCGCACAGCGGCCCGTAGCAGCAGGAAGCGTACCCTGCAGGCGCAACGGAGGAGAGTGCCATTGGCCAAGATCTGCAGCAACGATCGCCTCAAGAAATGTTCAAATGTTTGTAAATCTATAGAACTTGGTTATTAGTCCCTAGCTTACAAACTTCTTAAACTAAGTTAAACTAACCTAAGGACAACACAGCATTCCCGAAGGAGGACTCGAACACCCGACGGCGAACGGTCGGGCGCACTGCAGCACGACGCCTCAGTGCGCACGGCTATTCCGCCGTGGCTTTGCGGGAAACAGCCGCAATGGGCGACTCAACTCCTTAGATCGAATACTACCGCCACAATAGAGCACAGCAGGCGCGGACCGCACTGAAAGCACCAGGAGCCGCTTATGCATAAACATAGGACGTATCTACCGGTCTCAGGCAACACCTGATACAGACTCCGAGTTACGACGTCTAAATATCGGAAAAACAAGACCCACAAGCAGTACACCAGAGTCTACGCTGCGGCAATTCTCAGGTGCTTCGGATAGGTTGGCATTTCGGGTCCAAAAATCCAGCAAAATGCCAGTGATGCCGATAGCTACAAAAATGTAGTCACGTCAAAGAAAAATGTGTTGGTACATTTTATATGGATTGTTCTTAAAAATGTTCAAATGTTTGTAAAGTCTATGGGACTTAACTACGGGGTCATCAGTCCCTAAACTTACAAACTACTTATGAACTACTTACGAACTAGGACGGCACAAATATCCATGCCTGAGGGGGGATTCGAACCCCCGACCGTAGTGGCCGTGCTGACCGTGACTGGAGCGCCTCAGTCACCTCGGCCACAAGGCGACCAAATGGGTATCGGATTATATAATTTCTTTATATATGTGTTACGTGAAGTTCAGAAGTTAAATAACAACCAGCCAAAGCCATTCGACGCAACTCTCAAAAGTTTTCGAGATAATCGACTTAAAAGTTTCGCAAAGTACACGTATGGACTAAGTACCAGTAAGTAAAATGGTAGCCCCATCTGTTCGTGTAGTTCAGGTAGTACCGTTACGGCCTTCCAACCCTGCAGTCGGTGGTTCGAATCCTATTATGTCAGGGTTTTTTTCCGTTGTGCTCAAGCACTTATACAAATGTAATATCTAATGGTTAACTTTTACGAAAAGTGCGCGTGATTTTGTTTTTCGTAATTTTCTATATTTTATTGAAGGTTGTTAAGAATGATAGTCAATCAAAAAACGTAAGTTACATTTTCTACAGTACTGGCTTCACTATTAGTCGACGACGGTAGTCTTTGATTGTTCAGTTTGTCAAGAGCTATGGTACTGTATTTGGAAACTTATCTCTCTAGATACTGAAGGCTTTCCAAGAAGCTCCGCTTCTCAACCATCATTTTACATAATGACAAGGATTCCAACTCGTCTACATACAAACAAAAACAAAAACTGACACAATAAGTGAAATTAGGGATCCCAAAATGTTTTATATAACTGAATGGGAAAACGAGAATATTTATATCTGTCCCTGTGGGATTCGAACCTCCGTCTCTGTGATTATGACGCTACCACATGAGCTAAACCGACAGATGTTGCAACCGTTTTAATTACAGGTACTTACGTGCCCTTTGCAAAATATCAAAGTCGATTTTCTCAAGAGTTTTTGAGAGTTGCGTCGAATGGCTTTGGCTCGTTGTTATTTAACTTCTGAACGTCACGTAACATAAATATGAAGAAATTGTATAATCCGATACCCATGTAGTTACTACTAGACTGCTACTAATACTACTAATATTATTCCTTACTAAGACTCTTTCTTCGTACCTTGTGATACCATGTATTAGGTCACTTTCCTGCAGTAATACAACCTCAGACAATAAAGTTATGTGAATGAAGTCAGAACAGTCGATCGGGCAACACAGGCGAATAACAACGCTGCTGCACCTGCGTAGCGGCCAGTGTTAACAACTGACCCCATCGTAGTTCAGTTGAGCGTCATATGTGTTCCGTGTTAGACTTGATGGACGAAGTCCTTTAGTATGTTGGTTCTCAACTGATAACAGAGTTTTAAGCTTGGCAAGACACCTATAGAAATGCATGCGCTGGTGGTGCGTGTTTGTGCAGATCTAGCACTGTCCATGAAGAGTGTGTACGAGTGGTTTGCTCGTTTTCAAGGAGGCCGGGAGAGTGTTTCTGAACATCCGCCGTACATGCCGGACCTCGATCCTCCTTCGCCTTCAAAAGGAAAGAGATTTGACGATATTCCTGACATCCGACGAAACGTGATGAAGCTTTTGAGCACCATCACAAAGGAAGACTTCGAGCAAAGTTTTCAGGGCATGTATCACAGAGCTTAGCGTTGCATAGATTTTGGAGGTGATTATTAAATTTAATGGTTCATGTACGTTAATGTTACAGGACTATTCACCGAATTTTATTTTCAGAGGTTGTAGAACGGCAAATATCTGCTTCTTATGACTTTCACTGATGACTCATTTTGCATATATATTTTTTCTTTTTTGTACTTTGAAAGTACATTTTGTAGTCTCCAAAACTCATCAATATGGAGCTTAATTGATTAAATGTTCTGTTATATCCTAAGCCATCACCAGTAGTGTAGTAGTTTACGAGTGATGTTAGTAAAAAAGTGTAATTTAAAGCAGTCATAAATGCGGAGAGGTTTGCTAGGGATGGTCCGGTTGAAGAAGATGTGTCCCTCCTTACTCCGACCTTACACTATTATAGCGTTATTCCCAGTCATGGTTCATGTCGGCATTTTTCACATCAACAACATTGTTAGATGGGTAAGAAGAGGTAAGTAACAGACAAAAATCGTAAGAGTAGCCCGGCATCGAACCTGTCACCTTTGTGTTTGTAGTCTGGCACTTGACCATTTTTTCTTTGGCTCCATAGGTCCTCTGCAAGCATGAGGTCGTATTTTCTCTACCTTGATCACTCATTTCTGGGCTAAGTTCTGTATTAAAGAGAGCGGCTAGGTCTCTGACCGAACATGCTGTGCTACCGCACCACTCAGCTTGGTATTCGAATATAAAAGAATCAGAATGAGAAGTACGCTCGCTCATTCACTTCATAGGGGTTTGGAGATTTTAGCCGTAGGTGGGATGGACCATTCCTTATCTGATTTTCTATTGCATTATTCATGCGCATAGTGAACTCTGAAACAGTAATGCAGATTGTTGTATGACACAATAATACACTATGTGATCAAAAGTATCCGGACACCGGGATGAAAAGTTCGTGGCGCCCTCGATCGGTAATGCTGGAATTCAGTACGGTGTTGGCTCAACCCGTTAGCTTTGATGACAGCTTTCACTCTCGCACGCATACGATCACCGAGCTGCTGTAAAGTTGCTTGGGGAGTGGCAGCACTGCACTGCACTGTTGGAGGTATCTATCTAGGTACGTAAGGCCTGGCACGAAGTCAGCATCCCGAAGGTTAAAAGTCGACCACTGTACGTAACAGGAGCCTTGTTTTATCCCTAAAATTAGTAAATGAGGTCCGTGTGTACTATTGGTTACTCCCTGCTACAAAGCTTTGTTCCCTGGCCCAAACTGAGAACAGACTCATTTCAAATTACTTCAATAATAGGAAGTTAATAAATGTTCAAATGTATGTAATTCTATCGGACCAAACTGCGTGGTCATCAGTCCGTAGCTTACGAACTACTTACAGCTAGGTAAACTAACCTAAGGACAAACACACACACACCCATGCCCCAGGGAGGACTCGAACCTCCACGGCAAGCAACCGCGCGCTCCGCAGCGAGACGCTTTAGACCGCTCGGCTACTCCACCACGGCGAAGTTAATACTACAGTGGTCAATATACATAGCAGCTCACACGTTATTATATACAGACATTAATAAGCAAGCAACCACAATTAATGTTATCTTAGAAACGTGGCTAAGAAAACATTTATGGCGCAACGGAATTTAGTCATAAGAAACATTGCATCTGAGCATGTTCTCAGCACTCGTGAAATAATATTAAATAAAAGAGGGAAGGTTCTCTAGAACTACAATTTATAGGCAACTTACGGAATATGTTGAACTTAAACTTGTTTATTCAGACAGAAAAAAAGCAAAATGGGGAACCAATTTGTTAAGACAATAAAATGCATCTCTTACATGAATTAATGCGGACGGTGCCCAGCCTAAATTATACATGATTGAACGCTACTGGGGGGGGGGGGGGAGGGGGAGGATTCACAAACAACACTCATTCTCTCACACACATGCAATGCAACAGCGAAACTCACCAAAAACAGCGTGCTGAGACGAGGCGGAAGCAGGCGCCTCTATCGTAGGCGAAATTCAGCAAGCCGAAGGTAGCACAAAACACAATATACAAAAACACTTTGAAGCTGGCTCTGGTCTGTCGTGCCTGTTTCGAGATGGTGCGCGTGTATAGCCAAGTTAAATTACATCTGAATTGGACCGCGAGCAAACACGCTAACGGCGACACACGGCTACGTTACATGAACGCACTCCACTGAAGGTGAAGTGGTTGAAAAACGGATTCCTTATACAAAATCACGGTGGATTTTTAAGTTGCAGTCTGTCAGCAATTGATCTAGGTACTGGTTTTATATGAGAAGTGACGCGAACTCAGGCGACTAGCTGCAAACCCCGGAAGTTGGTCCCTCGTGGTCCCGAAAACCGTTAAAATTGAATAAATTCAGTTTCCGAAAAATAAAGAGAATTGGCTACTGCATGTAACCCATAGAAATGCTTAGAATTATATAAGGAAGCGAATGAAATACAGCTACACGCGATAGGGAGCGATTAGAGAAACGGATGAAGTCCAGTCTCAAAAAACTCGTAAAAATGAAATAATTACAAAGTCGGAAAAATAAAATTAAGAATTACAGCATGCAACCCATAGAAATGTTTAGAATTACATAAGGAAGCTATTAAAGGAGGTTGCACAAGACTCAGAGAGAATTACTGACGAAGACGGAGTGCGTACTACAAATCGGAGAAGAAACAGCAACATTAAAATAGGCGGGGAGAGAAGATCGCGAAATATTGGTGGAAATCAGAAGGATACCCGCATAGTTACCTTCCTGATGGGCATGGAACAAACAAGAGTGGAAGCTGAAGGCTCTGTTCTATGAACCAACGACGTGGAACACAAACCACTCGCGGAAGGAAACGATGAGAAAAATTTTACATACATTGTATGAAATGAACATATCACCTATTAGAAATCGCCCCCTCCCCCCCAAAGCTAGAAAGTATTAACACAGAGTTCATACACCGCCACATGATCACAAAAGGTTTTAACATACCAAGCCGTTATCAAACTGCAACTAGAATCACACACACCTCGTTTAACTATTGGACATCATTGAATTGAAAAAGGAGAACACATTTCCACGCACGATCGGAGAAAATACTCCAAAAAATGATTCTAAGTTCACGAATCTAAGTTAAACGTGCTAGTCAATGAAACGCTACCATCTCCAGAAACAAGAGCAGAACCAACTTTACCTCACCAGACGACCAGAGCAGAATGAACAGTAGCGCGGCCACCGGGGCACGGGAAGACGTGGGAAGCCACCGGAAGCTGGAAAATCCACGAAAACAGCGGTGGTGGGGGACCGAGAGACTCGACAATCAGCTCGCAAGCAAAGGGTGTGGAAACCTCTTTGGTAGTATCAGCAGCTATCGATACTGAGCCAGAGAGAACGAAGCAAAGCGAGCTGTCACTCCCCACATTCAAACAGCCATAGATTCACGCACACAGTTAAACGTAAAACAACTGCACATTCTCACAGGGACAGTGGCGTAGCGGAGAAGCCGTACTTATGCCATATTAATTAATATAATAATAAATTATTAACATAACAAAATAAGAAAAACCTAACAATATTAACTAATGTTCTAACAAATGAAATAAAAATGTTATTCCTCAAGCCTTGAAAAGAGTGGGGTTCATGTTTGAACAAAATCATAATCTAGCGACATTAAATAAATTATAACTTTACAGAAACTATACAAAAATATATGGAAGACGACAGACGGTCGTCTTTTAAGGTATTCTATAGGATTAAAGTCAGGATTCTGTGCAAGCCCGTCCATTATATGGCTGTTATTGTCGTGTAACCACTCCGCCACAGGACGTACATTACGAATAGGTTTTCGATCGCCATTACTTAATTGCTCTTCAAGAATGGAAAGCAAGAAGATGCTTAAAAGGACAATGTAGGTCTCTGCTGGAATAGCCAGCAGGACTGAAACTGCTGGCGATGGCTTAGGATATTAAAGGACATTTAATTAATTAAGCTCCATATTTATGATTTTTGGAAACTACAAAATGTACTTTCAAAGAAAAAATATGCAAAATAAGTCCTCAATAAAAGTTATAAGAAATTGATATTTGCCGTTTTACAGCCTCGGACAATAAAATTCTGTGAATAGTCCCACGCAGAACAATAAGAAGTGCAAACATCCTCTAAGAAAACACGACATTCTACAACACCTCCTCCGAATTCTACTGTTGGCACTACACAGCCTGGTAGATGTGGTTCACCGGGTATTCGCCATACCAACACCCTGCCATCGAATCGCCATATTGTGTACCGTGATTCGTCACACAACGTTTTTCCACTGTTTAATCGTCCGATGTTATGCTCCTTACACCAAGCTATGCCTCGTTTGGCGTTGAACAGCGTGATGTGTGGCTTATGGGCAGCCACTCGACCATGAAATCCAAGTTTTCTCTCCTACCGCCTGCCATAGTACTTGCAATGGATCCTGGTACAGTTTGGAATTCCTGTGTGATGATCTGGATAGATGCCTGTCTTTTAGACTGTACGATCCTCTTCAACTGTTAGCGGTCTCTGTCGCTCAACAGACGAGGTCAGCCAGCACGCTTTCAGCTGTACATGTCCCTTTAAGTTTGCACTTCACTATCACAC
Organism: Locusta migratoria; assembly: GCA_026315105.1. Taxonomy (NCBI): domain Eukaryota; kingdom Metazoa; phylum Arthropoda; class Insecta; order Orthoptera; family Acrididae; genus Locusta; species Locusta migratoria. Next base: position 699,176,953 of record CM048745.1, on the reverse strand, counting down.
CAGAAACAGTGAACCTAGGAAGGTTTAGGAGTGTGGAAATCTCTCGTACAGAGTTGTGACACAAATGACACCCTTTTGTTGAGTATTACTGCCCAGTGTGGAATTCTTATCAGGTGTGTTTTGACGGAGGACATCGAAAGAGTCCAAAGAAGGGCAGCTCGTTTTGTATTGTCACGATACAGAGGAGACAGCGTGACGGAAATGATACAGGATCTAGGATGGCAATCATCACAACAACGGCGCTTATCGCTGCGGCGTGGGCTACTTACGAAACTCCAATCGCCAACATTCTCCTCCGAATGCGAAAATATATTTTTGACTGCCACTTACATAGGCAGAAATGATCATCAGAATAGGAGGCCGTGGCGGATTAGCCGTGCATACTGGTGCGCCGTGCTGCGGTGCGCGCGGCCGACTGCCGTCGAGGGTTGGAGTCCTCTCTCGGGCATTGGTGTTTGTGTCGTCATTAGGTTAGTTTACCTTCGTTTAAGTAGTTTGTAAGCTACGGACTAATAACCTAGCAGTTGAGTCCGATAGATTTACAAACAATTCAATAAAATACGAGAAATCAGAGCTCGAACGGAGAGATTCAGGTGTTCTTTCTTTCCGCGCGCTATTCGAGAGTGTAATAGGAGATAAATAGAATAAAGGTGGCTCGATGAAACCACTGCCAGGAACTTAAATACGATTTGCAGAGCATCCCATGTAGATGCAGAATAACGTGACCACGTTTAAAGTCCGTGTGTTCCGCAGAGTGTCCTATTCTGCTCTCTCACGATGTCTGATGACTACTCAGGTCGCTGATATGGAGTAGCTGGCAGTAGGTGGCAGCACAATGCACCTAATGTGAAAAACAAAGGTTTTTGGGGGTGCTGGGAGACTTGTAATCACATAGTGTATATGTAAACATACAGCTAGTACAAAGCAAACCAACCGTCAGCGTTGCTGTTGGTGAGTGGGCGTGCGACCAGAGGTGAGGCGAGCACTGGAGGCGGAGGCGGCGGCGGCGGCGGCCGACTGCCGGCACTTGCTACTCTACTCGCTGCCCGCTGACGGCCAGTCTGGCTATCGCCTGATTAGACGGCGGACGGCGGTGACACGCGAGCCCGATATGCACGTCCTTCCCACCGACCCGCGTCCTACAAACACAGAGTAACGCAAATGAAGTGGTTCAAATACTGTATTCTCTTTTTCTTTCTAAGTGGCTGTTACAACACAAACAGAGACACGGTAGTGAAATAGCAAATTTTCCGTTACTTACGAGGTACATTCAAGTTGTAACACCTACGTTTTTTTTTTCTTTTGTCACGACCTTCTACTGATATAAACATTTTTTTTTGTATCCGAGCCTCATCGCCGCTTTTGTGTCTCGTCCGCCGGTTGTCGTAGGTGTCGGTAGCCGAGTAGAAAGAGACCGACACAGGAATAAAGGATGCACGCGTGTGCAGGTACGGAGGTGACCAGCCAGTGGGACAGCAGAAACTAGAAACACTAGAGTAAATTAGAACGAGATATATATTTCATAGAGACTTAGTAATACTTAACTTTTACATCTTGACTGCAGAATGCTGATACATAAATTAGATAGAGGCCTGCCTACTGATGATTCCTAGTGCCTATCCGATAGCCAAATCTTAACTGGTGCCTATCTGATTCCCAAGTGGCCGATGCAGCAGTCGTGGCCACGAGAGGAGTTCCAGCAGAGGGAGCTCGTGGCTGACGTCGTAAGAACGCCGCGCCGTGCGTGCATGGCGGCGCGCGGCGAAAGTACGTGGCGCGCACTTTAGACTGGTGCGACACCACACATTTAGTTTTTGAAACAGTGTATTATCAGCCAACAGTTGCGAAAGATTTTTACATTAATATGTTTCAATCCTTCTGATCATCATCAGAAACTAAAACAAGATAAAAAACTAAATATATACTAACTGACATTTTAAAATAATTTCACTGAACAGAATTTACGTCCAACAAAGTTGTACACTCCTGACCATTAAAATTGTTGCACCAAAAAGATGACGTGCTATAGACACGAAATTTAACCGACAGGAAGAAGATGCTGTGATATGCAAATGATTAGCTTTTCAGACCATTCACACAAGGCTGGGGCCGGTGGCGACACCTACAACGTGCTGACACGAGGAAAGTTTCCAACCGATTTCTCATACACAAACAGCAGTTGAACGCCGTTGCCTGTTGAAACGTTGTTGTGATGCCTCGTGTAAGGAGGAGAAATGCGTACCATAGCGTTTCCGACTTTTATAAAGGTCAGATTGTAGCCTATCGCGATTGCGGTTTATCGTATCGCGACACTGCTGCTCGCGTTTTTCGCGATCCAATGACTGGTAGCAGAATACGGAATCGGTTGGTTCAAGAGGGCAATACGGAACACCGTGCTGGATCCCAACGGCCTCGTATCACTAGCAGTCGATATGACAGGAATCTTATCCGCATGGCTGTAACGGATCGTGCATTCACATCACGATCCCTGAGTCAACAGATGCGGACGTTTGGAAGACAACAACCATCTGCACGAACAGTTCGACGACGTTTGCAGCAGCATGGACTATCAGCTCGGAGACCATGGCTGCGGTTACCCTTGACGCTGCATCACAGACAGGAGCGCCTTCCATGGTGTACGCAACGACGAATCTGAGTGCACGAATGGCAAAACGTCATTTTTCGGGTGAATCCAGGTTCTGTTTACAGCATCATTTTGGTCGCATCCGTATTTGGCGACATCGCGGTGAACGCACATTGGAAGTGTGTATTCGTCATCGCCACACTGGCGTATCATCCGTCGTGATGGAATGGGGTGCCACTGGTTACACGTCTTGGTCACCTCTTGTTCGCATCGACGGTACTTTGAACAGTGTCCGTTACATTTCAGCTGTGTTACGACCCGTGGCTCTACCCTTCATTCGATCCCTGAGAAACCCTACATTTCAGCAGCATAATGTACGACCGCATGTTGCAAGTCCTGTACGGGCCTTTCTGGATACGGAAAATGTTCGAATGCTGCCCTGGCCAGCACATTCTCCAGATCTCTCACGATTTGAAAAAGTCTGGTTAAGGGTGACTAAACAACTGGCTCGTCACAATACGTATAGGCAGGTATAGGCAGGGGAAGGCAGTGGCCGAGCGGTCTGCGGCACGCCAGTCTCGTTCTGCACGGCCACTACGTTCGGGGGTTCGAATCCCCCCTCGGGCATGGATATTTGTGTTGTCCTTGGTATAAGGTAGTTCATAAGTAGTTTGTAAGTGTAGTGCGAGGGTGAAGGTCGGGGTGAGAGTTTAATATAGGGAAAGTATAATTTTTAAACTCACAACCACCAACTGCGAACCAAATTCCTAACCATGCAAAAACACTAGAAATGTGATTGCGACTGTTTGACTCGTTTTCTAGGGGATGATATCACACGTTCACAACTTTCCTTCCGTGCATATGATTAACAAAACAAATTCATAATAACGTAAGTTCATGAGAGAAAAGGATGTACTAACTACTAATTTTGAAAACACGTGAAAGTTCACTTTATGTTGTTTATTACACCATATTACCACTCCCATGAACCACAGACATTGCCGAGGTGGGGTGGCTTGCGTGCCTCAACGATACAGATAGCCGTACCGTAGGTGCAACCACAGCGGAGGGGTATCTGTGGAGAGGCCAGACAAACGTGTGGTTCCTGAAGAGGGGCAGCAGCCTTTTCAGTAGTTACAGGGGCAACAGTCTGGATGATTGACTAAGCTGGCCTTGTAACACAGCTACTGCGGACGGCTGAAAGCAAGGGGAAACTACAGCCGTTATTTTTCCCGAGGACATGCAGCTCTACTGTATGAACATATGATGATGGCATCCTCTCGGGTAAAATATTCCGGAGGTAAAATAGTCCCCCATTCGTATCTCCGGGCGGGGACTACTCAGGAGGATGTTATCATCAGGAAAGACAATACTGGCATTCTACGGGTCGGAGCGTGGAATGTTAGATCCCTTAATCGAGTAGGAAAATTAGAAATTTTAAAAAGGGAAATGGATAGGTTGAAGTTAGATATAGTGGGGATTAGTGAAGTTCGGTGGCAGGATGAACAGGATTTCTGGTCAGGTGAGTACAGGATTATAAATACAAAATCAGTTGGGGGTATCACAGGTGTAGGATTGATAATGAATAAGAAAATAGGAATGCGGGTAAACTACTATGACCAGCACAGCGATCGCATTGTCATTGTCAAGATAGATACGAAGCCAACACCGACAACAGTAGTACAGGTTTATATGCCAACTAGCTCTGCCGATGATGAGGAGATCGAAGAAATATATGAGGAGCTAAAGGAAATTATTCAGACAATTAAGGGAGAGGAAAACTTAATTGTTATGGGAGACTGGAATTCGGTAGTAGGACAAGGAAGGGAAGGGAAGATAGTGGGTGAATATGGTCTGGGCAAAAGGAATGAAAGAGGAAGCCGCCTGGTAGAATTTTTTGTGTCCCGACTTGGTCGCCGCTTTTGTGTCCCAGCCTCGTCATAGGTGTCGGTGGCCGAGTGGAACGAGACCGACACAGGAACAAAGACAGCACGCTGGTGCAGGTACGGAGGGGAGCAGCCAGAAACTATAAACACTCGAGTAAATTAGAAAGAGATATATATTGCACAGAATGTAACAATACTTAACTTTTACATAGTACTGCAGAATGTTGATACATAGTTGTTAGAGGCCTGCCTAGTGCCTGTACGATAACAAAGTCTTCACTGGTGCCTATCTGATTACGAAGGTCCTAACTGGTTGCTATCTCAGTCCGAAGTGACCAGTCCTTCAGTGGTGGCCACGAGCGGAGTTGTCGCAGAGGGCGCTCGTGGCTGTCGTCGTGAGAACGCCGCGCCGTGCGTGCATGGCGGCGCGCGGCGAAAGTAGGTGGCGCGCACTTTGTACTTGTGCGACACCACAGAATTTTGCACGGAACATAATTTAGTTATAACAAACACCTGGTTTAAGAATCACAAAAGAAGGTTGTATACGTGGAAGAGACCAGGAGACACCGGGAGATACCAGATAGATTTTATAATGGTAAGACATAGATTTCGGAACCAGGTTTTGAAGTGTAGGACATACCCAGGGGCAGACATAGACTCTGACCATAACTTGTTGGTTATGAACTGTAGGCTGAAACTGAAGAAACTACAGAAAGGTAGGAAAATAAGGAGATGGGACCTAGATAAATTGAAGGAACCTGAAGTTCTTAAGAATTTCAGAGGGAGCTTCAGGCAACAATTGACAGAAACAGGGGAAAATAAAACAGTTGAGGAGGAATGGGTAAAATTGAGAGATGAAATAGTGAAGGCAGCAGAGGACAAAATAGGGAGGAAGGCAAGACCTACAAAAAATCCTTGGATATCACAGGAGATACTAAATTTAATTGATGAAAGGAGAAAATATAAAAATGCAGTAAATGAAACAGGCAAAATGGAATACAGACGACTAAGAAATGAGATTGACAGGAAGTGCAAAATGGCTAAGCAGGAATGGCTAGAAGGCAAATGCAAGGATGTAGAAGAATGTATAAATAGGGGAAAAATAGATACAGCCTACCGGAAAATAAAAGAAACATTTGGCGATAAGAAAAACAGCTCTATGAATATCAAGGACACTGATGGAAAACCAGTTCTCAGCAAAGAAGGGAAAGCTGAAAGGTGGAAAGAGTATATAGAGGGGCTCTACAAAGGAAATGAACTTCGAGACACTATTGTAGGAAGGGAAGAGGATGTAGATGATGATGAAATAGAAGATACTATACTGAGAGATGAATTTGACAGAGCACTGAAAGATCTAAGTCGAAACAAGGCCCCTGGAGTAGATGATATCCCGTCAGAGCTACTGAAGTCTCTGGGAGAGCCAGCCATGACAAAACTATTTGAACTGGTGTCTAGGATGTATGAGACAGGCGAAATACCCTCAGACTTTAAGAAAAATGTAACATTCCCCATTCCAAAGAAAGCGGGTGCAGACAGGTGTGAAAACTACAGAACCATCAGTTTAATAAGTCATGGTTGCAAAATATTAACACGAATTATATACAGAAGGATGGAAAAGCTGGTAGAAGCCGACCTCTGGGAAGATCAGTTTGGGTTCAGGAGAAATGTAGGAACACGGGAGGCAATACTCACTTTACGGCTTATCCTAGAAGATAGATTAAGAAAAGACAAACCAACATTTCTAGCTTTTGTAGATTTGGAGAAGGCTTTTGACAATGTTGATTGGAATAAACTCTTTAAAGTTCTGAAGCAAGCAGGAGTAAAATATAGGGAGCGTAAGGTTATTTACAACTTGTACAAAAACCAGACAGCGGTTGTCAGAGTTGAAGGGCATGAAAGGGATGCAGTGGTTGAAAAGGGAGTAAGACAGGGTTGTAGCCTTTCCCCAATGTTGTTCAATTTGTACATTGAGCAAGCTATAAAGGAAAGCAAGGAGAAATTTGGAGAAGGAATTAAAGTTCAGGGTGAAAAATTAAAAACATTGCGTTTTGCCGACGACATAGTAATTCTGTCAGATACAGCAAAGGACCTGGAAGAGCAATTGAACGGAATGGACAGTGTGCTGAAAGGTGCATATAAGATGAACATTAACAAGAGTAAAACTAGGGTAATGGAGTGCAGTGTAAGAAAATCAGGTGATGCTGAAGGAATTAGATTAGGTAACGAAACAATAAAGGAGGTAGATGAGTTTTGTTACTTGGGCAGTAAAATAACAAATGATGGTCGCAGTACAGATGATATAAAATGCAGAATGGCAATGGGTAGAAAGGCGTTTTTGAAAAAGAGAAATTTGTTAACATCGAATATTGATTTAAGCCTAAGGAAGTCCTTTCTGAAGGCATTTGTATGGAGTGTTGCCTTGTATGGGAGTGAAACATGGACGATAAGCAGTGTGGACAGAAAGAGGATAGAGGCTTTTGAAATGTGGTGCTACAGAAGAATGCTGAAGATTAGGTGGGTGGATCACGTAACTAATGAGGAGGTACTGAACCGAATTGGGGAGAAAAGAAATTTCTGGCATAGCTTGACTAAAAGAAGGGATAGGTTGGTAGGACACATTCTTAGACATCAAGGAATTGTGAAATTAGCGTTGGAGGGAAGTGTGTGGGGTAAAAATCGCAGAGGGAGACCAAGAGACGCGTATAGTAAGCAGATTCAAGTGGATGTGTGTTGTCGTTCTTATGAGGAGATGAAAAGGCTTGCTCAGGATAGAGTAGGGTGGAGAGCTGCATCAAACCAGTCTCTGGACTGAAGACCACAACAACAACACACCATATTAAAACCCTGTGGCTGATACGTCTGTACGTCAACACATTTATCAAAAGAATTATAGCTCGTGAGCCCCCATACAAAATGAATATTTGTCGCAAATTGTTTTCACACCATGTGGCTGTCTCAAACACCGTTTATGTTCATGCCTATGCGATGACACGTGTTACATTAACAAATCACAGTCACTTTAATTCAATGCGGTGCACACCTAGTTCCACCAGCTAAATACTCACAAACACATAGTAGCACTCGATTCAACTAGGTGCAGTCTACGACGAGCAACCACACGTGGCGATTGCCACACACAAATCTAAAGTCTCCACCTGGAGATACACATGCCAACCGATGCCGAGCGACGCCGCCCGGCCAGCTACCCCACATGCTCCCGACTCGTCACTTCCTGCCCTCGCGTGTGTGCGCGCGTGCGCGCCAAAAGCTGAACTGCCGGGGTTTTTTCCCCTACGTCATCAACTTCCCCATGCGAGCTGTTCTAACCGTACAGCGCTCAGCCAATACATTTCTAAAACTTTACTTCAAATCAAAATAGTTACAATACACATTAAAAAAATGTCTTCTTAGGTTTTTATATTGGTATAAACATCCTTTGTACTGTTTATCATAATCGTGCAATTTCTTATACCACAGATAAATGATTTAACTGAATACTTCAAGATAAAATACAAAAGATTAATTGAAAATAAAATGAGAAATAGTTAATATATTATTTTTATAAACAAACATTGCCATGCTAGTTGTGTAACTGTCTTGTATTCATTGGTAATTTATTACTTTTCATTGTCAATTAAACATATTACGCCAGATGTGAGTAAATCAGCTAATGTATTGTTTATTTATCAACAGGCTATTTTGTAATGAGGGCCTTACAGGTTCCTAACTGCATCGTATTACTTCAAATGCAAGTAGTATTAGAATATTTTATTTCACGCTGTGCACTGCACTCCACCTGGCACTCGCCATTGTCCCTCTCCCCTCACCGGAAACGAAAACTTGAAAATCCTAAGCTGGAACAAGCCACCAACGTCGGCCTGCTCGCTGGCTTCCCGTCAGCTACAAGCACACAGCAAATCTCAACGTGGAGAATTTCTACCTTTGGCCTAACTATAAATGTTGTCACCCAACTGCGTACATACATTGCTACCATAATTAATAAGATTAAAATTGTGTAACATTTAGTGCTTGGCATGGTCAATGTTTGCAGTGAACTTCATACTGTCTAATTATCAAATGCTATTAATTTACCAGTATTTCTATTGGGCGGTAATCTCACAGTAGGAACCGATGACCTCGTAGTTAAGTCCCATAAGCTCTACAATCATTTGAACATTTGAGGCAGGGGAAGGTGGGAAAGTGAGCTTTGTGGGGGACGGTGAGTAATTGCGAGGGTAATTGCAACAGAGGTAAGAAGCAGGTTGTGGGAGGGGGTAATGAGATTTAAGTAAGTATGGTCTTAACTAAACTTACAAAAAAAGAGTACTTAAAATTATTTTTCAGTTTTGTTAGAATATAAATAGTGCGAACCAATTACTTGTTATTTTTTAAATGATCTATCTCACATTTTTTCATTTTTTCATGATTTCTACAGTATAATCCTCTAAATGGTTCGCACTGTTTATCTTCTAACAAATATGAAAATATTTTCATGTGCTTCAGGAAGCACCTGATGAAGATCGCGAGTAACGCGATCGAAATATCGTGCAAGTACGACGCGGATTACCGGCAGAAACCCGATTCTCCAAGATGACAACACCCCGCCAGGAGAGTCTTAATATGTAGATCTGAAAATGGTTCAATGAACCATCTACCAGGAACTGCGAAGTATTGAGGTAGATGTAGACAATCACAAAAATCGTAAAATGGTTTTGTCATCACACAATTGTTTCCGAAGAATTTGTTACTCCTGAATGCTACACATAAAATAAACGTGGTAAAATTTAAGCTAGATCTGTAGCTAATTGTATTAAATCAAATACAAACGCAATGCATATTTCGTTCACAAACTTCTGATAAACGAATGTGTTATTCATTCTTATGTTAGTTCTTTGCCGCACTGTATTCTCGTCACTCCCCTCCGCCTTGTGCCGCTTTCTTAATCCGCTTTTAACTTCGTCTACTTTTCTGTCTTATATGATTCCAATCCTACTTCTCTTCTTTTTGTGTCCCTTCTCCGCAACCTTTCTGTAATAGCTCTTTGTCACAGACACTGTATTTGCAATATAAGATAACAAACATTTGAAGACGTTGCCCTCGCTCTTTCCGTTTCAACCAGTCTTCCCTCCTCTGTTTAAGGTAATTCTTCTTTCCTCATTCCATCAGTCCATTTCATTGGACGTATACTTCTACACAACCATATTCAAAAACTATGCGAGTGTTGTTTCCTTTCTTTTTTTTTTTATGGCTGTGATTTACTTCCGTATAACACAAAAAAGAGCTTAAAACGCTTTGTAAATCTCTTTATAATATTTGTAGCGCGTACTGCCTAGTCTCACACTCTGAGCAACGTGAAATCAACCAAAGAAATAATGGAAATATCATGCTGAAATGTATGAGTCTGGTTACCAGTTTAGTACATAAAGGCTCGCATATCAGAGATTATCACGTTCCATGAGACGAAAACGTCAGAGAAAGAGAGAAATATGAAGTTACTCGAGTAACTAGTGAGTAAATAATACCAAATTTGTCTTGGTTAGAAAGAAGTTAGAGAGCTTTATTGCCCGAAATATTCGTCACTAAAGAGTGTCTTTAACTTTCTGTCTACACCAGTTCATATCTCATCATTTGAATAACTAGTATGCTTGGAAACAGGTTCCGCCAGCAAGCTAGCGTAAACAGCTATCGCACTTGGTAATGAAGCCACTCGCGAAGTAACAAAGACTTGCACCGCTCTATTAAGTTCAGTGTCTTAGCAGTATTTATCACTTTAGCACAACCTTCGGAGATAAAGGCATGGCACACATTTAGTTGATAACAACCAAGAAGCAACACGAAGCTTTTGCCCCTGACTTACAAAATGTGGGTTTTTCGGTGACCTGATCGATGTAGCGTTGGGCCCATCTTGAGAGTTCGTAGGCCACACACATTTTGACACATATAAAGTGCGATTACCTGGGTAATGAAACGAAATGTATGATCCTGTTAAGGTGCATATACGTGATGGAGGGTCATAGACAGTGGGGAAAAGAACAGTGCACCCGGTAACCGAGTTGATAGCACTGTTGTTAACGTTGTAAATTAATTCTATTAAGACAATGTCAACAGTTACCTTAGATACTTTGCAGCTGATGATCAATAGCAAAGAACTGTCTGAAAAAGTACGCACGGTATCCAACTAGAGCACTCTAGGTTTTTAAAGTGGAGTAAAGATTGGAAATAAGCTTAAAATGTTCAAAACTGTAAAATTATGACTTTGGAAAAAACTTGTTTCGTATGATTATATTTTCAGTGATCCACAGCGTTAAAGGGTCGTGAGAAAAGCAGTAGTCAATCCGAAGATTCCTTTGAGCAGTACAGTCCTTTACTAGGCGTGGTCCTGTTTGGAGGTGGTATGCCGTTGCCTTCCTTCGAACTTCGAATTGACTTACCCAGGGGACCTACAGTTTAACGTTGATTCTGAACCACGGTTCTACTCGACATTTTTCACATCAGCAACATTGCCAGAGGGGAAAGAAGTGAAAAGTGACAGATAAAAATCCTACGACTCTTGGATTCATAGTCTGGCACCTTACCAGTATGCTAGCGAGTCTCCTGTCATGTGACAGAATAATCTGTGTATACGTAAAATATAAAGATCGTGTTATCTAAGTACTAGATAAGACATGTAGCCAACATTGGGTTATTGATGGAATACTTGGGAAATGCGGTGTCTACAGAGAGGGTAGTTTACACTACACTCGTACAATCAGTCGTAGAATGATGCTCAACCCTTACCAAACAGGACTTGCGTTTTAGAAAGTATGCATAGGACTAATTTACCACTGAAATCGTCAGGGATATGATGAAAAACTTGTTCAAGCAACACTTGAAGCTAAAGGTAAGTATCCTACGACAACGTAAACCAAAGTTTCCTGAATCGGAATTCAGTAAGGGAAACAGAAATATGTAACAGCTCACCGCGTGACGCTGCCGCAGATACTAGGAATAAAATAATAATCATTGAGCACATGAAGGCTTCTGTCATTCACACGCTCCCCGTGTGGCAATGGAGAGAAAGAGACCTTAATACGTGATGCAATGCACGGTACTCGCACTTCACAGTTGTTTTCGTAGTGTGGATGTAGATGTCCATGTCTAGGTTTACGAAAACCCTTCAGGACACACCAAAGTTTTTTCTGACCACAGGATCACGCCTGTCTCCCACCGAATATGTACGCAAGTGCATGAGCAGTACAAGTGTGTGGTACACACGAGTAACGAGGAAGCGTCCTCAGAAGAGACTCCTCAAGGACGGTTTGCGAATTCTCGGCAACACTAAATAAAGAAATGTGTGAAGTAATACACATGACCACTAAAGGAAATCCGCTGAAGTTTAATTACGCGATAAATCAGTCAAACCTTAAGGTCGTAGATTCTACCAATTACCTAGGAGTTACAATTACGAACAACTTTGACTGGAGAGAACACATAGAAAATATTGTGGGGAAGGCGAATCAAAGGGTACGTTTCATTGGCAGAACGCTTCGAAGATGCACCAGCTCCACCAACGAGACTGCCTACATCACACTTGTGCGTCCTCTCCTGGAGTACTGTTGCCCCTTGTGGGACCCTCACCAGGCAGGACTGACGGAAGACATTGAGAAGGTTCAGAGAAGGGCAGCTCGTTTTGTTTTATCACGTTACGGGGCGGAAAGCGTCACGGAAATGTTGCACGAATTGGGGTGGAAATCATTAAAAGAAATACGTCATTCATTGCGGTGTGATCTGTTTGCGAAGTTTCAATCACCTACTTTTAGTTCTGAATGCGAAGTTTCAATCACCTACTTTTAGTTCTGAATGTGAAAATATTTTGCTAGCACCCACCTACTTAGGGAGACATGACCATCCCAATAAAATAAGAGAAATGGCATCGAAAACGGAACGATTTAGGTGTTCTTTCTTCCCGCGGGCTATTAGAGAATGGAACGGTAAAGAAAAGTTATGAAAGTGGTTAATAAACCCTCTGCCAGGCACTTGAATGTGATTTGCAGAGTATCTATGTAGATGTAGACGAGTGCTTTACATCAGGTACCAAATTTCCACCAACACTGGCTGAAAACCTGAGTTTGAGTAGGTAGTCTTGCTTAGCGGTCGCGTCCCTGCACTCCGTACATCAGCGGTCCTCAAACTGCTGCCCGAAGAGAATACGTATCCCGAATCAAATATTCGTACAGCTGTGTCAAACGAAGCTGCGCGAAGCTTTTTTTACTCACGTAAGAGCCGCTCTCTGCCACAACCGCGGGCCAACATCTGTTGAAAATGTTCTTCTTCCTAGATATTTGGATCAATGATTGGATTTCATTACTTCGTTTGGCTTAGCAGACAATACGCCTTTTAAATCTTAACATATAATGTGCTAATTGTTCCCAGGGACCAATACGTGAAGCTCTGAAAGCATATTCCTATTTAAATATTTATACTTACACGCTGCTCCTCAAACTGAGCTTTCTTAGTAGTAATCATAGTGATTTGTAGAACTCGTGAGCTATAGAAACTTGCTTCGTGTTTCGTCAAATAAATGAATGCTGTAACTCGTGACAAGGGTGGGTAAATGTCCCGTGTGAAACGATTCTTTTCATCACGCTGTTTACAATGTGACCTTAGCTTTTCCTCTCTTACGACACCAAGAGCCTACAAATGGCCGTGTGCTGGAACTCAAGGACTAATGGCTTCAGTGCGAGGAGAAACATATCACTTGAAGTCGCTTCAGTGGTCCACACTCATAAAGTCTGTTCGATGACACGTAAAATAATTTTTACAGACCAACTACCGTACTGATAAATACATGTGTTTTAATAAAAATGGGATAGATGAAAGACCTACCTATAAACCGTTAACATTGAAAGGAAACCCTCTCATCTCTGTAGCGATACGGAGCGTGTGATTATAGGTATGTTTTCTGAGTACAATATTACACTGATGTTGAGTTTGAAAAAACCTAAATACTATGAAAGCTAAGTGAGTTTTACAGTTCATAAATGGAAGCAATTTTAAGAAAAATTCTCAGAGATCTGCAATATTTATTGGAAACGTACTATATTTTCAGTTAAAATAGAAAATCATAAAGTGTACCGTACAGACTTTCCTCATTGCATTAAAAAGTACAATTATAGTGAAAACATGCACTTGCAGTTTGAAAGTTCCAAAAATCCTGGGTACTATAGTGATGCTATTTAGAGAATTGTAAATCTTAGAACTATTTGACAGTTTTATGTAAGCAACATATGCGAAAACTTATTGTCTGAATTTCAAGGATCTATGTCTAATTATTACGATAACTGCGACCCTGTACATGTACCTTACGTAGAGGAAGTCCAAAATTAAGCATATTGTAGTGATGTTATTCAAAGAACTGTAAATCTCAGAACTAGCTGACAGCCATGTAATAATAATAATAATAATAATAATAATAATAATAATAATAATAATAATAATTTCGTGTGGCTTATTGGCCTGGTGCAAGTCTTTCAATTGGACGCCACTTCGGCGACTTGCGTGTTCCTAGCCTACCCCAGTTATCAAAAATGTTTCAAATGTTTGTAAATCTTATGGGACTTAACTACGGGGTCATCAGTCCCTAAACTTACAAACTACTTATGAACTACTTACGAACTAGGACGGCACAAATATCCATGCCCGAGGGGGGATTCGAACCCCCGACCGTAGTGGCCGTGACTGGAGCGCCTCAGTCACCTCGGCCACCGCGGCCGGCACCCCAGTTATCCAACCGAGGAAAGGGGACCTAAAGCTTAACGTGGAAACAAGCAACATATACAAAAATTTATTGTCAGGCATTACTGAAATAGTACGCGGTAAATTACAAGGATCAGTTTCTAAATATTACGATATCTACGACACTGTCAATGTATCGTATGTAGAGAATGTTGGTAGTGAATTGAAATAATATTTCAGACAATTTACCTATCCATCTATATAAAAAACTTCGAAATAAAGTGAATGTATGTCTTTCTGTTTCACTATAAGACTCTTACAAAGTAAACTAAATGTCCAGCTTATGAGCAGTTCATTTATCACTCGTATAAAATGTACTCAAATCATCTGAGATTTATTGACTCTGCGTCTCAAAAATCTCTTACGTGTTCAGTGCTTTATTAAAATTATACCTATCACTTGCTAACTGAGTTCTGTTAGCGTACTTCCAATTAATACATTGAGGTATAACTAAAAGTTGTTTGGGAAACCACGATTTCTTAATAGTAGCCGAAGTCATTGTAATTTATATGTACTAAATATTTTTTCAATGAAAGATTGCTGTATTCTACTATACTACTACTAAATGCTTTCCTCATAAAAATGCGAAACGTTGGATGATTTCATTGGGAAAATGATCGATGAGGATGTGAATTATGTTGTTGTTGTTTTTCTATTTTTTTTTAAGAAAAACCGCACTGGCGTTTTTTACGGCCCACTTAGCTTTTCCTGTACTTGTATGACTTTATTACAAAAATTTTCCGACAAAAATAATACAAAAATATGAAGAGCAAAGGGAAAGAACATGTCCACATTATCAAAATTCTCAGGAGAGCAATTTTAAAGTTTGAAACCGAAGTTAACGGATGCAAATGAATAACATTAATGAACACGGATATAATTTGGAAAGACATGTTATAAACATTACATTTAAAAGGAATTGATACCTTAAATATTTCAGTTATAGTTTTATTGGCAAAATATTTAAAGTAATGGCATAGAGTTACGAGGGAAAAAACATGCTACCTATATATATAGCAGAATAGATTTTATTGCAATTAAAAATATAATTTTTATTAAACATTATACATCAGAATATTTTGTAATGAATAACAATGTTTGAAACAAAAAATACTTTTTAAACTCTTCCTGTTTGCAATTTTAAACTTATAGTGAAAACGTGGTAATAAGAAGAAAATACATCTCTATGTCCAAACATGCACTCCACTCTATATGTTTCATGTGAAATGCCAAAATTTGGATATTTGTCCTGGAACATTTCATGAATTTATTTTAATTGAAAGTTCCTCTGTGCGATACAAGTTCTTAATCTTTTCATTGTTGTGATGACTTGATCTACCCTTGACTGAATCAATGTGATTATAAATTGTCTGTTCTATTACTTCTTCAATTTTACACAGTCTGTTACCATGCTTACTCGTCCCATCATGAGGAAACTGCCCCAATTTCATAAATTCCTGAACTGTCATTAACCCTAGGCTTTTTATTCCATGTACTAACACGAATGATAGTGTGCATACAAGAATTTCATGTACAATTTTGTTTCGTTTCATTGTCATTCACTACGTTAACATGCAACATATCTTCTGGAAGACGAAACAAATTTTCGGAAACCGTTTTTCGCTGTCGTGTTTACATGTTGTTATAGTCTCAATCGGATCTCCTAGCCAAATTAATATGGCGGCTGGAAAACAGCTGATTCAGTTCCTGATTTAGTCAGCACAATCGTCATTTTTCGTTACTTAAATACATAGATTCGTGATCACTCTAATATTTACACTTTTCTTTCACGCTATAAAATGTCATTCTATCTATATGTGCCGAAAATTCTTAACAAGAAAACAATATGACAAGCCAAGAACGCTTCGAAAATGATTGCGTTAACATGGGCACGAAAATCGATTGTGGAATTGGAAAACCGCTTTACAGAAGTGGATTTCCAGAATCGATTTTGGATCGTTTAAATTCCAACGAAAGGCGGAATTGGAAATTCGGTTTATGAAATCCGGTTTTGTGGGTGATTCTGTAGTTGAAATTATACTATTAAAGCTGTGCTTCATTTTCATTCTTCCTTGATCGCCTTCTGCTAACTAAATCTTTTGTAATGCGGCCTGTGAGCTGCAATGGTCGTTCATTCCAGTCAAATTTTCTTATAATATACGATCTTTCTTCAGAATTTAGTTTTTCAAAATACTTCAACTTACAGTTGCAGTCTTTCTAGTTTGTGCGTTTGAATTCGTAATTTCTTCATGACAGTACTCACTGGCCCTTGCATTGATCTTTTCTTAACATTGTTAGAATCTGAAGGTCTCTGTATTTCCTCCTCAGACGAAATCCTCATCATTCAGTATAAGTAAACTTTAAAAATTGAAATGAGCCACAACTCCAGACTTACTATGCAACAATGATGAGCTAACAATGCAAATCTTTCTTGCCTTAATAAAGTTTGCCAACCCACAAGGCGTTTAAAAATTAATAACAACTTTGGACAAAGCACAATTATTCTCTGCAGAGAGAGACATTAGCACGTTCTTTCTCTGCATACCTAATCTACATTAGATTTCTCACATAATCACACTGGTCGTTTAACAATTTTAAAGAGTATGGAATCCTACGTCTCATAGCATAGCCCATATAACTCATCACAAAAAAGAAAAAGAAAACCTGGACAAAACACGTTCTTTTCTGTACTCTTCATATTTGAAAAGGGTAGGTTCTGGTCTCTGGGGTCCAATAATTACGTCTGTAAAATCTGATGTCCACCGGTTCAACGGCGCGACCTAAAATGTGAAATCACAGATATTTTTTAAATATCTCTGAGACGATGCGAGATATGAAAAAAAAAAAAAAAACTGAGAACAAAGTTTTAGAGAGTTTTCTCTTCTAAAAATTCGTTTATTCAATTTTCGTCCCAGGTAAACGTTTCAGCCGTCATTTTAATTTTAATTTCGAGCTGTATAAATGCGATCGCAAAGGCCCTGTTTTAGTGTTACTACCGTAACATAAAGTGGACCAAAAAGTGCCATGCTCTGCGCTGGTAGAGAAAACAGTGTAAACTTCACGGAGTGAAAAAACCGTGTATTTATTATCTGAATTTATAGATATCAATACGTATATATATTATTTCCCACGTGCATTCTTTATACGTATAATGTACTTACCGAGGCTGTGTCTGTGTCCCGTCGCGGACTTCCTCTGACTGCTGCCAGCTCAACCTTCCTATTGCCCTGCTTAATAGCTTTGGCAGGAATACACTGCATGGACCGCGAGCTTACGTCAAACCGTTCCGGAGCTATACATTTCACCGGGCTAAAAGTTAAATTTTACGCTGAGACCATTCTAACAGACATCTTTCCAACACTGCTATCCTATTTCGCTCTCCTTCCAGATTCTCATGTAAAATCAAAGTTTCATTCGAAAGTTTCATTTAGAATTTCTATTATAAATGGGGTGCTTATCAACGTAAAAAGCGTACGAAAATGACGTTCTTATTCTTGTAATTATCTTTTTCGATTTCATTTAGAACGGCGCAAATGCATCAATAAGTGGTACAAATAAGCTCATAGCGCTTTTGTTTACGCGAATGATTTTCTTACTAAAATGTCACATACACTAGGAAAATCTTTCCTGCTGCACTCTCAAAATGCTGATGTTTCGATTCGAGACTGCGAATCTTACTGTTAAATGTCAATCCTGCAGCGAGCGGTCTACGACATCAACAGACGATGCTAGCAGAGACCTGATTATTAACGACTCGCAAATAATACCTGAAAAGATTGTTACGTACCAGTTAGTATCATTACTAACAGCATCGACGTATATAAGGGAGGGGTCCAGGGGGTCCGGACACCCTCTTAGCTTACATTTCAAAAAGGTAAATTAAAACCAAACTAGAATATTTGCCAATACCCGCTTTCTTAAATTCTGTGGCATAACATTGTACTCATGGAACGTCCTTGGTTTGCATAGCAATAATCTATATCGAGGTATGATTCAACATACAATAGCTGTGCCCTGTAGCTGAATGTGTTCTTGTTTAACTGTTACATTTGAAACAACTATCAAAAGAATATGTTAGATATTTTGAGTTAATGCATCGCCAGTTGCTGCTTTTCGCACCCTACAGATCCCCCGTCTAGAACATTTTGTAAATAGTACTGACTTTATGATGATTTTACTAGACTGTAAAAATCATCATCATGATGTGCAAATAACCTAAGAGGTTGCTCAGAAAATGTCCTTGATCATTCCTACACATTACGAGAAACAGAGGACTTGTGATACTTCCTTGGGGAACACTAGATATCAAGACATTACACTAGGATTTCCGTCTATTACTGTGAAATGTGATCTTTACAGGAAATCATGAATCCAGTCACACAAATGAAACGATAATTCGTAGGCACGTAATTTGATTAAAAATTCTTTTTTACGAACGGTGTAGAAAGCCTTCTGGAAATGTTGAAATATGGAATCAATCTCAGTGCGTCAGTGACGCACTGGAAGGCTCCCAGTTACCTGCCAGTTCCGTAACATCGATGGAGTCAAATTTCCTGAAGATGGTCTAAATAAGACTGAAACTAGTTGAATTAAATATATTATTGCACCCTAGTCTGTTCTTGATTCATAAATTTAAATAAGAGTGCTGTTGACCCAAACATAGTGAAACGAAAATGTTTCCAAAAATATGTGAAATAGTTGATCATTTATGACTATTGACAGTTCCATCAGGAGTTGATAGTGCAGATTAATTTTTAAATTAATTTCAGAGCTTCTTACATATGTCATACTCTTAGAAGTAGAGGTATTGATAACAAATGCTTTGCTTTCTCTGGAAGCAATATCAATACAAATTTCGGGGGATCAGTGGCACTGGTAAGAGGTCGGGAAATTACGTTTTCACCTACCAGAAAAACAATTTAACTGATAGTAGACCTATAGTGTGAGTAGGCTACCATGCTCACGTTTTACATAACTGTATTCAAATGGTATTGATGCAGGAATATCTTTAGATGTTAGTTCCATAATATTAAATTTTTTTATTAATTTTCTGTTTACACAGTGCCCGCTGAAAGTCTTAAAGACTTCTGTGAATTTGTAGAAATACAATATTCATTCTAAGAATAGGCGGCTGTCTCTTTTATCTTGCGTTTAAAAGTAATTGATATATATCATGTACTGAAATCACATTTCATTTCTCAGGATGAAATTCCAATTTTGATTAATGTGTTTTCCCAAGATAAACTTAGCGAAGCATGATTATGATTTGTTCATTCTCTTATCTCATTGTTTCACCATAATATTTCAGCTCTAGAAAAAGAGAGAAATTCAATTGTAAAAACGATACACATGAAAATGACTATTTTACTAATGATGCTTTCGTTGTTAGTTGTATCAAAATCTGCCTCATATTACTTTAACGTTGTATAGTTACATGAAATGATATGAGATGTTTCACCTGTAAATCATATAGTGTAGTACACATAGTATAATTTCAAGCGCTCCCTTTAAACATCGTTATATATAGGCCTACAGGCTTTCTCTGGTCGCAGTATTGTGTGACAGAGGCTCGACATTTCTATTTGTTGTACGCCTACCACACTTACGACTTTAATATCAAAAACTAGTGCAATGTTCGTTATACATAAATTAAAACCTTGTTCAAAACTTCATACAAATGAGGTCAGATGCCACAGTCACCACTGCCGTTTCACCATTCGTCTGTTTAGGGCCAAAGAGACGTAACTACAAAAACAGTGTTTTGATATAAATCGAATTAAAACCTATGTCCTGAAAAATGAGTAGTTTCTAATAATTATTTGCGAGCCTGTGAGCAGCAAATAAAAAGTTTATTTCATTAATTGCTTATTTCCTCTAGGTGTTACATATTCCAGTCACTCACTAGAATTTAGATGCTAATTATTATATAGTCACGTCGGTCTGATCTGCAATTGGCGCATAGCTATATCAAGGAACGGGTAGATAATTTTTATAGTTATTTCATTCGTGAGGATTTTACAGCCAACAGGACTATGGTTTCCATAAATGACGCATCATAAAACATTTTAGGTGAAAGCGGGGGCTGTCAGCAAGGTATAAAATAAGTATGAAAAAACGTTCAGCAATAAAGACGAAAATAACAAGTGGTTAAGTGATGAAATATTAGGGCTTCATTGCTACGTATTCATGTACTGTAATTGATTCCATGGGTCTCAATATTTAATGCTTCTTGTTTGTATGATCACTAGAGACCGGATTATATGCAACTTAAAAAGCTCAAAATATGCATTCAAATATGCAAGAAAAATGCTGGAAATATGCATGAAAAGTGGTGAATTATGCAAAATCAATAATAAACCACTGTTTGCTGTATATCTCTAAGTTGAGCCTTGCATATAATTTGCGAAGAGGAGCGCAGGCCACGCGATAAATCGGGACAAAATTCATAAAGAACACGCATATTGCGTTTCAAATATTGTTCCTTCCTTGCCATTGATCGCTATACTACCTGGATGTTGAACTACAGATTTCTATGCTTGCCAGCCAGAGGTGTACAGATTCTTTTTCTTGACATTACAACATGGCTGCTAGGAAGTATTACAAGAAAACGAAAAGTAAATATGTTTCGATTTCGTACTCACGCGAGTCTGTTACTTCGCATATTGACATAAATTTCAAATCCAGAGGTAATCTAGCAATTATTTGTCACCTCTGATCACGTACTAATTGATGGAAATTCGTTTGACTATTTACAACGTGGCGGATAATGCGAAGTCGTATAGAAAACATACAAATGTGCAGGCACGCTACAGTTCCAACCTCCTAGTACATTTCATGCTCAGACACCAGAGTTACATAGAGATCACTGTTCCTTGCTATTGCCGCGAAATAATCGATATACACAGGACCAACTTCGAGATGTATCGCACGCAGAGGGGTAGGCACAAAATCTCCGTAGTATTTTAATTCAAAACAAACATACAATCAGAAGATTTGAACAACATTAACTTTTAATATTATCGGAGAAAAGTACAGTTTCCAAAAGTTTTATATTTTCCTACTACAGTAAACATAAACGTTCGGGTACTATTCCAGATGATATGTATTAGATTCTGTCTTCGATCCCTCAAAAACATTTTTATAAGAAGAAAAAGACCGTTCTACATCAACTGAGGTAACAGGACAGTATTCGCATTTTGGTGCTATGTTGGCACTTACTGTTTCTGGCAAATTTTCACCCATCCCATTAACAAATCTATCAATTTGGGACAATGGTTCAAAGCCTGGGTCATTGTTCAAAACGTTTTCAAACTTTTTTTTAAGTTTTATCGAAAATACCTCCGGCAATGAGGAATTCAATGCACTAAATTTATTCATTAAATGAATAGATTTATTCAGCGCCAAACCTTGAGTTCCAAGTTTTTTAATACTCGCAGGTATATGAGAAAAATGAATGCTTAGTATAGCAATGTCTTTTTTTTATAGTGGACTCTTAACTGCTTCATTGTACTGGTAAACAGCCAAAGACTCCGCACTATCGAAGTCACTTACTACGCCTCTGATGGCCTCAAAATGTTCATTGTAGAACAACACAGAGTTGACTCGCGTACCTAAACGAGTTACCACTGGATCGGGAGGTAAGGGTACATTTAGTAGTTTTTGGTTGTAGGTCCTGATGCGAGCAGGTGCCTTTAGAAACACTTTCTTTGTGGATGAAATCATTTATTTACATTTCCAAACTTAAATCGTACTTCTTCAGCTAGCTTATGAACCCTGTGAGCAAAGCACGTCACATGAATCAACATCATCGTCATCACCATCATCATTAGACACTGATTATGCCTTTCAGCGTTCAGTCTGGAGCATAGTACTTCTAATAAAATTCATCCATGATCCCCTATTCAATGGTAACATTGATGGCTCGTTCAAATCAAATGTTCAAATGTTTGTATAGTCTATGGGAATTAACTACGGGGGCATCAGTCCCTAAACTTACAAACTACTTATGAACTACTTACGTACTAGGACGGCACAAATATCCATGCCCGAGGGGGGATTCGAACCCCCGACCGTAGTGGCTGTGAAGACCGTGACTGGAGCGCCTTAGTCCCCTCGGCCACCGCGGCTGGCTGATGCCTCGTCTGACGTTATGCCTTTTACTTCAATATCATTCTGCACCGAATCTAAGTACTTTCTTCTTGGTCTACCTCGACTCCTCTTACCCTCCGCTGACGAGCTCATAGTCTCTTGGGTAACATTGCTTCTCCCATGCGTGTAACATGACCCCACCATCTCAGTCTATTCGCTATAACCGCTTCGTCTATGGTGTTCATTCCCAGCTTTTCTTTGATTTCCTTATTATGGACACCCTCCTGCCATTGTTCCCATCTATTGGTACCTGCAATCATTCTTGCTACTTTCATATCTGTAACCTCTATCTTATTTATAAGGTAACCTGTATTCACACAACTTTCACTCCCATGCATCAAAATTGGTCGAAAGATAGAGCGGTAAACTGCTAACTTAGTCTTGGTAATTACTTCCTTCTTGCAGAAGAGAGTAGACCTCAGCTGAGCACTCACTGCATTGGCTTTGCAGCACCTCGATTCCAGTTCTTTCGCTATGTTGCCATCCTGTGAGAAAATACATCCCAGGTACTTGAAACTGTCTACCTGTTCTAACTTTGTTCCTCCTATTTGGCACTCAATCTGTTTAAATCTCTTTCCCACAGACATTACTTTCGTTTTGGAGATGCTGATCTTCATATCATAATCCTTGCACCTCTGATCGAGCTCTGAAATATTAGTTTGCAACCTTTCAAACGAATCGGCCATTACAACTAAGTCATCCACAATGCGAGACTGCTTATTTTGTTTTCACCTACTTTAATCCCGCCGTGCCAGTCTACTGTTTTCAACATATGATCCATGAATAGTATGAACAACTGTGGTGACAGGTTACAGCCTTGTCTTACCCCTGAAACTACCCTGAACCATGAGCTTAATTTGCCATCTACTCTAACTGCTACCTGACAGTCTACGTAAGGCCCTTTAATTGCCTGCAGAAGTTTGCCTCCTATACCATTATCTTGAAGTACTGACAGTAGGTTCCTCCTAGGAACACGGTCATAAGCCTTTTCCAGATCTATGAAACATAGATACAATTTCCTGTTTCTATTAGCTGCCGTAAGCTAAAGGTCTGGTCCTGACAGCCTCTAAGAGGCCTAAACCCACACTGATTTTCATCTAACTTGTCCTCAATTAATATTCGCACTCTCCTTTCAACAATACCTGAGAATATTTTGCCTACAACGCTAATTAAAGAGATACCTCGATAGTTGTTGCAATCTTTTCTGTTTCCATGTTTTAAGATTGGCGTTATTACCGCTTTCGTCCAGTCAGACCGAACCTGTCCCGATTCCCACGCCTATTCAATTATCCTGCGTAACCATTTGAGACCTGATATTCCACTGTATTTGACGAGTTCCGGCTTAATTTCATGCACCCCAGCCGCTTTATTGCACTGTAATCTACTGACCATTTTCTCCACTTCCTCAAATGAGAACCTGCTTCCATCGTCGTTCCTATCCCTTTCTACCTGAAAATCTGATACAATATTGAACGTTTCACCTACATTGAGCAATTCTTCAAAATATTTCCTCCATCTGCCCAAGGCATCCACAGGATTGACAAGCAGCTTCCCTGACCTGTCCAAAACGCTTGTTAATTCCTTCTTCCCTCCCTTTCGAAGATTGCTAATTACGCTCTAAAATGGTTTTCCCGCATCTTGACCCAGAGATTCTTGCTTGTTTCCAAAGTCTTCCCATGATTTCTGCTTGGATTCTGCAATTATCCGTTTGCCTTTGTTTCTTTCTTCAACATAACTTTCTCTGTTTGCCTGATTTCTAGTAAGGAGCCATTTTTGAAATGCCTTTCTTTTCTTTTTACAGGCTGCCTTGACTGTGTCATTCCACCAGGCTGTCTGCTTCTTCCTACCTTTACACACTACTGTTCCAAGACATTCTCTAGCTGCTTCCAGTAGTGTGTCCCTGTACCTTGAACATTCCTCTTCCAGTGACTGTAAATCATTACATTCAACTAACTGGTAACTTTCCGAGATCATTGTTATGTATTTGTGCCTAATTTCCTTGTCTTGGAGCTTCTCCACTCTTATCCTTCTACACATGGACGTGACTTTCTGCTCTTTTGGCCTCACAAAACCAATTTCACTGCAGATTAAATAATGATCAGTATCATCAAAGAACCCTCTGAAAACACGTGTGTCCTTGACAGTCTTCCTGAATTCCTGGTCTGTTATTATATAGTCAATGATAGATCTGGTTCCCCTTCCTTCCCACGTATAGCGGTGAATGTCCTTATGTTTAAAGAAGGGGTTTGTGATATCTAAGCCCATACTGGAACAGAAATCCAAGAGCTGTTTTCCGTTCCTGTTGGCCTCCATATCCTCTCCAAACTTACCCATAACCTTTTCATAACCTTCTGTTCGGTTTCCTACCCTGGCCTTGAAATCACCCATGAGTAAAACATTATCCTTATCCTTCACTCTAGCAACTACATCTCTAAGTGCGTTGTTAAATCTGTCCATCTCGTCTTAATCTGTCCCTTCACAGGGTGAATACACTGCCACAATCCTAATTTTCTTACTGGAGATGGCCAAATCTATCCACATCAGTCGTTCATTTACATACCTTATTGCAATTATGCTGGGTTCGATTTCTTTCCTGATGTAAAATCCTACACCCCACTGTGCTCTTCCTACTTTAACTCCTGACAGGTAGATCTTGTATTCTCCGACTTCGTCCTCTTTCTCTCCCCTTACCCTCACATCACTAACAGCTAAAACATCTAACCCCATCTTACTTGAAGCCTCCGCCAGCTCTACCTTCTTCCATTGTAATCCCCATTGATATTAATAGCTCCCCATCTCATTCCAGACATAAATCAAATTGGGATAAAATACTTGGAGGGCTTTTCCGGCTTAGATCATATAGGAAGCAGCAGCTGAGAGAAACACAAACACCCTTTTATCTGCTGAGGATTCTGGAAATATCTTTTGATACCCTCATTCACAAATCTGGCGATCGTATAATGATTTGTCTTTTCAAGTTCTTTCCGGGCGCTAAATAAGAAGAAGAAATTTCTTGTTTTAATGCACCAACAACTAAATTTGCTATAGAACGGCCACTAGTGTCGGTAGTTTCGTCAACTGAAATCCAGATAATGTTGATCTTGAGTTTACTGCTTATTCTTTCCATAATTTGTAGGTATGTAATTTTTACACAATGTTGATTCATCTAGTATATTTTGATGTAAGCATTGTTTTCGCAGGATACCTTTGAAGATAGGGTTTGTAAGTTTGTGAAGAGGAATATTACTTGCAATAAATGCTTCACACAGATCCATGTTAAAACGATTTTTTGGGTTACCTTCAGAGATTGAATCCCTGCTGCTGCTACTTGCCACCATCAAAAGTTGTTGTTGTGGGCCTTTCTTTAGCATCCCTGCGATATGAAGACTTGTCTTGACATGCTGATCTATTTGGAACTTTTTTCTTGCAAAGTTGACGATATAGAACATTTTCATAAGGAAATGTTACAGGATGATCAGCTATCCACGAAACGACGTCTTTTTTCGGGTGGCATAGCGCACAACACGTTTCGCAGTACACACTACACGTAAACACGTTAAACTTTATACAAATAGAAACTTGCGACTAACGTTAAATTTAATTGTTGCCGACTCGTGCAGTTTGACAGGGGAGGGGATTAAGCGGGTGGCACGACCGTTGACTGTCTCCTCCCTGCAGTGCTGCCATGTCTACTTCTTTAGAAGGAGAGGTCTTTTTTTTTGTGGGTGGGGGCATCTACTTTTCTGCTTTCGGCTGATTACAAAAATGCAAACTCTCCTGTTTTAATACTCGTAAAATCTACTTAATTTTATCCCCCACCCCCTTAGGGTTATTCGCAGTCGATAAGGAATGCAGTCAGCCATCTTAATTATTACGGTGAAGTGCTTTTCATATGGTCTCACATGAGAAATAGACTGCGTAGTATCTCTATGTGTTGAGGAATGAAAGGGGATTCCCATAAGAGTCACAGGCAAGTTGCGAACATTGTGACGTAGAGGATTTTGGTGGGGATGATTTCTTAAGTGGTTGTGTAAAACACCGATAGAGGTCAGGCCGGAACTACCTCTTTTTATGACCACGTCCACCTCCGCAAACAACTGGACTGCAGCCGTTGCCGAATGGTTTCTGTATTCCGCCTTGTTGTTTCTGAAATGAGTGGATAGACTAATATTGTTCAGTAATGGTAATGAAACGATAGTTTCCAACTTCCAGGGTTGGTGAACTACGTCATTAATGTTTCACAGTGCACACTGTATTGGTTTTCTTGTCTTGTGTTGAAATCAGGTTTTTTTTTTAGGCAAGGATGGGGCCCCTCCACGCCCACACCAACGTGGTGACCATCACAAAAGTTCTACTGTCACCTCCGTAATTAAGTTAGTTTGCTAAGGTGGATCACGGGATGTGGGAACCGCGATGTTATCCGTACGTGTGGGCGCGATCACCCATTAATACGGTGCATCTGGAGATAGAATTGGTCGAAAGGTATACGAAGGGTAAAGGTATGTAAGGGCAGAGGAAAAAAAGTGCCAAGGCAAGAGCCAAGGGAAAAAAACCTCTGCGACAGTGGGGTAGGTATGAAGGGCAGTAGCGGTATGCTATCTGCGACAGATCATGCAAGGGTTGGTAATGTTAGTGATGGGTATTTTCTCAGTACCATTAACTTTGCTAGGTTTGTCATAAAGAATCAGTCCGTTTAGATGCGAGGTTCTGCTGCAGCTGAGCTCCAATGATGCCTCCTGGGTCGGCTGTGGCAGAATACCTGTAACATAGCCAAGTCTGTCAAGGTGGTTAGGCAGTTCGGTCATAGAACTGGCTAAGTGTGCGGGACTGTTTAGGTTTGTTTGTGTTTAGTGCGATGAATATGGTTTCCCTGCCTTGCCTGTAGGTCGGCTGTGGGCTCAGCTGGCATTGCCAGTCAGATTGCTGTTTTGCAGGGGTTTGCCATGTTCATCGTGTTTGTGAGTTGGTGTTCCCTACGGCCGTAGGTGGTTAGTCTCTGAGGAGAAGTGTTTTTGGGCGATATTGTTTCCACCTACGGTTGTGATCGTAGTTCCCCAAGCGTAGGATGAAGGGGTTGTTCGAGTGTCTCGAGTTTCTGTATAGTCGTGTGGCGAGTTTCTTGAATACCACCGAGAGGCGCTCTAGGCGGTATTCATTGTGAAGGTCCACGGTGCGTGTGTATCGTGGAGCGTTGCTAATGATGCGTAGTACCTTGTTCTGTATGAGCTGCAGGCGGCGCAGCCGTGTTGGCGCCGCGTATGCCCAGCACGGAGCACCGTACGTCATCAGAGGTCTAATATGTGTCATGTAGAGGTTCCTCGACACCCGGCTATTCAGTTTGCTTTCCCTGTTGAGCATCGGGTAGAGTTGTTTGAGCCTCGCGTTTGCTCTGTTGGTCATGTGTTGTATGTGGTCCCCCCATATGAGTTTCCGGTCCAGCCAGACACCAAGGTATTTGACCTTCTCACGGAAGCGTATTGGGCGTGTATGTAGAGTAATTGGTCTACAGTGTTGGTGTTTGCGCAAGTGTTTCGGTCTGCGTGTGAACAGAACTGCCTCACACTTGTCGACGTTGACTTTAACACGCCATTTCTCCAACCAAGGTTCGGCAGTTCTGAGTGCTGTCTGTAGGCGTGAGTTAATGTTTGATGGCTTCCAATCTTGCGCCATGATGGCGGTGTCATCTGCGTAGATTGCAGTCATCGTGTTATGTGTGGATGGAAAATCATTAATGTATAGGTTAAACAAGAGGGGCCCCAGGATGCTGCCTTGGGGTACTCCGGCTTGAATACCATGTCGTGTAGACTGTTTGCCCTGCACGTCAGTGTTGAAGCTTCTGTTGGTGAGATATGAGTGTATGAGATGCACGAGTCCGTCGGGAAACGCGGCGTCGTTAAGTTTGCGTATAAGGCCGTTGTGCCAGAGACGATCGAAAGCTTTTTCGATGTCCAGGAACACTGCCCCAGTGGCTTTGTTTTTGTTGTAGCCGTCTGTTATGTGTTCAACTACGCGGAGGAGTTGTTGTGTTGTGGAGTGGTGATTCCTAAATCCGAATTGCTCCGGTCTTAGGGTGTCATTGGTGATGCAGTGCCGAGTGAGACGTTTAAGTATTACCTTCTCAACTATCTTACTGAGCGAGCTCAGCAGACTGATGGGTCGGTAATTTTGTGGGAGGGAGTTGTCTTTCCCTGGCTTCCTGAACATCAGGACCTTGGCCGCCTTCCAAAAGGCAGGGAAGTGTTGGTGTTGCAGGATGGCATTTGTGATGTGTGTCAGGTACTCTACTGCTCTATCCGTGAACTCCTGGAGAACCCGGTTTTGAATGCCATCATGGCCAGGCGCTTTTCTGGCTGTGGTGTGCTTGATGGCCCATGTGATTTCATGTGTGCTAGTACGTCTAATTTCGTTGCGCGGAGGCTGGGCCATGAAGCGTGTGATCGCCTGGTCCGTCTCTAGTGTGAACACTGGGTCGGAAGGAGCCAGGTTCGGTGTGAATGACGCTGCTAGTGTTTGGGCCATTAGCTCAGCTTTCTCTTCCGCTGAGTATGCTGGGCCGTTTGGTCCCTGTAAGGTAGGCGTGTAGAGTTTCTCCCTGGTGAAGTGTCTGGCCAGAGCCCACACTCCAGGACGTGTGGTATCAAGTCCAGCGAGTTTCTGGTCCCATTGTGTCGTTTTGAATGTTGTTATTTTACCCCGTATGATACCCTGTAGCCTGTTGACGTGATGTTTATACACCGGACGCCTGGTACGCTGCCAGTATCTCCTGAGTCGGTTTCTCATTGAGATAAGGCCCAGGATTTCCTGGGGCAGGGCCGCTGAGTGTTGTTGTGTCGCACGTAATGGTATGGATTCGGCTATTGCGTCTTGGACAGCAGTTGTGAGGACTTCAACAGCTTCATCAATTTGTTCTGTTTGTGTAATCTCGTGAGTATCAGGAATACGATTATCAAGCGTTTCCTTGAACAGAGCCCAATTTGCGCGCTTGTAATTTAGTATCCTGCGTGGTTCATTGTACTGCAGTGTTTCTTCCGTGTGAAGTATAACGGGGGTGTGGTTGGAAGGCAGATCGTTTACAACCTCAAGGTTGAGGGTAACTGTTATGCCCTTGATGAGAGCCATGTCTATCACGTCTGGCCTTTGATTCCTTTGGTAAGGAATATAAGTCGGTTCAACCGGTGCAAGTGTGATGTAGTTTCTGCCTAGTGAGTGTTCGTACAGTTTTTTGCCGTTGCGATTTTGTCTGATTGAGTTCCAGTCGCGGTGTTTTGCGTTCAGATCTCCAGCGGCGATGACTCGCGGTGCAATGTTGAGTACTGTGCTGATGTCGCGTGTTACAATGTTACCAGGAGCGTTGTAGAGCGACACCAGTGCAGTGTATGCTCCGTTGAACTTGACCCTGACGGCCGTGGCCTCTAATCTTTCAAGTGCAGGGAGCTGGATATTTGTGTGTTCAATGTCTTTGTGTATGATGATTGCTGTTCCGCCTCCTTCTCTGCCGTCCGCTCGGTCGGTACGATAGACGCAGTAGCCAGTAAAGTTTAGTCTGTTGTGAGGTTTGAGTTTAGTCTCGTTCACAAGGGCAATCAGTATCCCCTTTGCCTCAAGGAGCGCGGCAAATTCTGCCCTTTTGTTGGTGATCCCGTCTGCATTCCAGAACAGGATCTGTGATAGTGTTACGTTGTTTATGTGGGGGGGGGGGGGGGGGGGGCGGGTGTGGCGTGTTATCCATGTATGGGAGTAAACAGGTTTGTGATCGCTGTTTGTATGACAGTCCAGTACTGGCCGGATTCGGCAGTCATGAGCTGCGTGAACAGTGTGGTGACGGCTCCCCAGATCTTCGAAAAGATCTGCTGAGTCGTGTGTTGGGGGAATAGTGCCTGCATCACTGCCTGCAATATTCCTCCCGGTGTTGTTGGGATGTTGGGTATGTCGGCCTGTGTTGGCGAGTTGGCGGCCGTTTGTGCTTGTGTTAGCGTTGTGTTTGGGCTGGCTTGTGTTTCAGCTGTACGTATAGCTTCTGTTGGCGCCTGTGTTTCCGGTGTGGTGAGGGGTTGTGTAACGTGTGTTCTCGTTTCCTTTGTTACGTTTTGTGCCGGAGAGTTGGTGTTCCGTTGTTGCTGATTATTTTGTTGTGGTGTGGTAGTGTTCCCTCTCTGTTTTCTGGGTCCCCTTCTCCTACGCTGGGGTTTTGGTTTCCCTTGTGTATGTGCGTTTATCTTGTCGTGCGTGTAACAGCTCGACGTGGAGGGGGTAGGTGAAATGATCACTGTACATAAGGGTTGGTTAATGACATGTAAAAAGGGGGATACGCTTGTATATTGCAAATCATGTGACATCGACATTAACATTTCTTCTGTAGGCGAAACAGGGCTGGAAAAACATGCTGAAAGTGAGAAACAAATAATGCTAAGAGATTTGTAGGTCAAGGAACTCTAACGTCTTTTATAAGTGCTTCTTCTACATGGGGTAATTAGAGAAAAAAAATATTTCTACAAATTGATAGATAAGCTGTAAATAAATAATATTCAGGTAAATGTTAGAGAATTTAAACTGTGTCAGGGAAATTTGAAAAAATACAGGATATTTTTTAGTCTTCATCCTTGAGATCTCTTCAGCATTGCCATTCGAAATTCTACTATTTCCTACTTCTTTTTACGATTCGCGTCTACTTATTTCCGTGGAACCTCGTTGGCAACACTGCCTCCTTGTTCCTGTTCTCTGTTCGCTAGCTAGTAACCTCTTGTGATCGTACGCAGTTGTAGGGCGCAGTCACTCTGTGAAATATCAAACTAAGATGCATCTCTAGCCCGCCTGTCTAGATTTTTAAAATATCGCAAACAGAGAGCGAAAGTATGCACTAGTTTTTAGTCAAAGTATGCAGTAACCGGTGAAAAGTAGCCAAATATAGAAATGCATATGCAACATGCAAATGCATATAATCCGGTCTATAATTTTGACAAACCAACAATAATGTTGGTGAATCGGTAATCAAGGTACAAAATTATAAGCGATCTTGACTGTTATCCCTAATAAATTGATTGAATAGATCGCCCCAAAAATAACAACAAACTTTTACATCAATAAGCATTTGATGATTGACACAATATAATATTTAGTATGTTATCGTACGACACAGGGAGTTTACACAACAGAGATACTCTTTGGCAATATTATGACCAAGGATGTTAGAATCTCCTTGATTATGACATAGCTAGAGCTGTGAGAAAACATCCGTATCCGCGTTACTCTCGTCACCAGTGCCACCCACAAATACGGCCGCTACACTGTCTCGGAAAAGAATGAAAAAATTCCATGTTGAAGTAATATTAAGAGTAACAGTTAGAACTACTGTTAATATTACTTCAACATTTAAATTTACCACGTAGATACTAAATGAGGCAATTATACTACTGAGGAAAGGATCAGTACAGTCCATATCCCTCGTGATTAAAATGCAATTGTCATACAAATAGATCAAAATTAGCGAGACCCATCCGCGATCTCCATTTTAAATACTGTTCCTGCACTGTACTTAGACGCTTGGAATGTCAGAATCAATCGGAATGTTTGGTGACCAACGGCAGTGTGACCGATCATTGAAGTAAACTACATTTGCTAGCAGTGGGACTGTTGCACTGTTACAATAATACCGTCACGAATGAAAATGTGCAGATGATAATTTTTGAGTACTTTTTACATTTTTTATAGTAGACAAGATCAAAAACAAATAACCATTAAACTGAAAGCATTATAGGTAAAGACAAATACAACACAACTTATGTTTGCGTTAAAAGCGGATGTCAGATCATCGAGGATTAACCTGCAAAAACGGGCCAAGAAGTGTAATCCAAAATGAAACTAACGATCTATAGTCGTAGAGCTAAGTGATATGCACTTAAAGTTCGTCTATATAAATTACTCATCTCATAATAAATAATATCACAGAATATATCCATACTCCGTATTGGTTTTCGTTACAGAGTTCGTATCGATACGGTACACGCGAATCAAAATGAGCCCCCCCTTCCCCCGTCCACTTGGAAATACATGTATTTCTATAAAAGAAAAAAAATGTAGGCCTCCACAGGACGAGAGACACGGGACAGTCTACAAAAATAGCTTTCGAGCTTTGGAGGCCCCAGCAGAACGACATACCAAGTGCGCTCAAAAAAATAAATAAATAAATAAATAAATAAAAATAAAAATAAAAACCTTTTTTTCGAGACATATGGAGGCCCCCAAGACCGGTGGCCCGCCCCCTCCGCCCCCCCCCCCCCCCCCCCTTAGTCAACCACTGTGCGAATCACAAAATGTATGCATGAATGAATTCGTATCGATACGGTATATGCGAGTAACGAAATGTATTTATGAGTAACGATTCAGTATTTCGTATCAGCCAAAGTTTTCGTTACTCAGTACCGAATACATGGTTTGCTACAGCTCTAAACATAGCTCATTGGCCGACGGCATTCCTATTTTTCATTGGCCAGAGACAGTTTCTGTGTGTTGAAATAAGTGCTCGTTCATGGAAGTGTCGAAAGTGACTGATTATGCTCTGCAACTGTCATCAGCACAGACAACGTTTAAGAAAGTATAGTCTTCTACAGTAAGAATGGTCATTGTTGCAACACAACTGCCGTAATAAGAGAGGCCAGCCAGTAATCAATAACATCGTAGTCGTTATCCAAGGCATTAAACTGAAGACAGAAAAAGAGCTTGGAATTTGCTAATGAGTGAATCAATTGTAGAAAATAAAATTACACATTACCGATCAAAACAAGGGCGGATTCAGGGGGAGGGAGGGCACAGGGACACGTGCGCCACTCCCCCCACCCCCAGACGGTCCGACGAAAAATGAGAGAGAGAGAGAGAAGAGGGGGAGAGAGAGAAAGAAGGGAGGAGAGAAAGAGAGAGAGGAGAAGGGAGAGAGAGAAAGAAGGGAGGAGAGAAAGAGAGAGAGGAGAGGGGAGAGAGAGAAGGGAGGAGAGAAAAGAGAGAGAGAGAGAGAGAGAGAGAGAGAGAGAGAGAGAGAAATTGTGAGGAAGGAAGGGAGGGAAAGAATCTTAGCATTACAATAATTAACTTTTACTTATGGGCAGCATGTAATTGTGAGTTTAAAAAGGCAAAATCCCTGTAATTAACATAACGTAATTTGACTTTTTGTAATATGCTTCCACTTAATTGCATCTTGCTGTTTTTTGTCAATAATTTACAATAAAAGTAAATAAAAGTTGTTCATTGTTTCGTGATTGCTTGGGAGACAAATGAGCTTCTGTTTGTTTTACTCATACGTAAATAAAGTTGAAGGATTCAACTATGTAAAATTATGTATGTGAATTTCAAGGGCTGCGTCCAGGCTGGCGCATTCAGATGTTTTCGGTAAACGGTTTATCTGATTTTTTTTTCCTAGACACTAAAAAATAGTACTCCCACCCATTATCTCTCTCGTTCTCAATCTGAAGATTGGTTGCCAGCAACTCTTCTCCTCCACACTTGTTATCGGATAGCCTCTTCATTTCATGATATGATTCCACTCCTATATGTCTTCGAATCTGTTTCAAGTACTGCTATCTGGGTCTTCCTCTGCCTCGTTTTCCTTCTACCGTTCCTTCCATAACATTGACTATAAACTAATTGTGCCTATACAGATGACCTATTAACTTTCCTCTTCTTTATCGTTTTCACAAGTGCTCTTTTTTCGCCGATTCTTGTAGGAACTTCTTCGTTTGTCATCTTTGCCGTTCAAGGAATTTTTTGCATCCTCCGCCAACATCATAATGCAAATGCTTCTAGTCTTCTCTTGTCACAAACGCCGAGTATCCAAGTTTCAGAGCCATACAATGCCACACTCTACACATAGCATTTTGCAAATACTTTTTTGGCCTCTTCTTTTATATTCCTTGATGTAAGAAGCATCCGCTTATTGTTGAAGGCTATTTTAGCTTCCGCAATCTGCTTTTTATGTTTGCTGAACTTTTGCCATCTTGTGTAATTTTACTTCCTAAGTAGGTGACTACATTAACTTGTTTCAATGGTACATCATTAATCTCAATATCAGCTGTAATTTGCACTTGGCTGCATACCATGATCTCTGTCTTTTTTGTGTTCATTTTCATGTTATATTATTTATCTGGCAGCATCTCATTCTTGATAACGCCTTTTGCAGATTTTGTTCGCTTTCTTCAATGGTGGCTATGTCATCAGGAAGCGTTATCATTTTAATTTGTACTCCATTGATCTTAATTCCTTCCGTAGACTCTTTAATTCCTCGATTCCCTCCTCAATATACAAGTTGAAAAGCACTGGTGATAAACTGTATCCTTGTCGTACTTATTTCTTTATGTAAGCCTCTTGTGTTTCACTATGTATATTTATAACCCCTCATTGATTTTTGTAGAGTTCATGCACTATCCGTATTTCTCTGAAATCTAGACCAACAGTAGTCATAATTTCCATCAGAACATTCCTTTTTCCAAGTCCACAAAGCGATAAATAGTAGTCTTTTTAGGTCCAGCATTTTATCCATGATTTGTCTTAACATTAAGATAGCTTCCCTTGTTCCTCTATTCTGTCGAAATCCAAATTGATCTTCATCCAGATTCTGCTCAATTTTACTTTTTATTCGGTTATGTATTAGTTTTGTTAATATTTTTGACATACAGTATGTGATATTATGCTCAAGGTACGATGTTCTTCATATTTTATAGTACCTGGTTTCTTTGGTATAGGAATTATGATAGTCTTCTTAAAGTCTTGCGGAATTTCTCTAGTTTCATACATATCTTGGATTCGTTTGCAGATATAGTGATGTGTTTCGTCATCCAATCCTTGTATCATTTCTACAGTTAATGCGTCGCATCCTGGTGCTTTGTTATTCTTTAGTTCTCTCACAGCCTTTAGCTATTCTTCTTTTCTTAATGAGGTTCCTAATTGATCATTTGTGACATTTTCTTCGTTTTCAAGATTATTTATCACATCTGAATCTTCGTATAATTTTCCTATATAACGTTTCAATCTCTCTCCCACTTCCTTGTTCTCAAATAGCAGTTTTCCATTTTCATCTAATAAGTTATTGCTTTGGCCATCGACTTTCTTGAATTGTTTCTTAATCAGTTCATAGGGTCCTTACATATTTCCTTTCTCTAGCTTTTCTTCTACTTTCTTGCACCGCCTCATTATATATTCTTCTTTATCTTTCTTTGCTTCCATGTTCACCACGTTTCGGAACCTTTTCTAGCTTTTTATTACTTCTTCACTCTTCGAATTCTTGAACTCTTTCCTTTTTTCCATAAGTTCAAGTGTGTGATCACTAATCCACGGTTTTTTTTTTTTCTATTTCTTGATCAGCTGCTTCAAGGATTGAGTGTTTCAGTCCAATCCATTTCTCACTTATTGTGCCATTTGGTTTTTTTTTTTAACTTTCTGCTGTGCCTGCTTTCAGTATCTTTCCTTAACAATGTCTTGCCCTAACTTTTTTACATCATATTTGCAATATCTTTAGTATTTTGTCCTTTTCTTCTTAGTCTTAGATTGGATTTTAACATAACTAGATTGTAATCAGTGACTACATCAGTGCCAGGGTAACTTTTGCATTGTTTAGCTTGATTGCGATACCTTCGTCTTATAATTATGTAGTCTGTTTGGTATCGTGCTCTGTCTCCCGGTGCATTCCAGGTGTATCTTCTTCTTCTCTTGGGCTGCTGGAACCACGTGTTTGCAATTATTAGTTCCTTTTCTTTGCAAAAGCCAACTAGTTGTTGTCCTCTGTCATTTCTCCTACCAAGTCCGTATTTACGCACGGTATTTCCATCTTCCGCTTCACCTACAGAAGTATTTCAGTCTCCAAGTAAGATGAGGTTGTCTTTATCCTTAACCATTTCCATGATTTCCTCTAGTTGTTCATATACTTGGTCCAGTTCTTAATCAGCATGACTAAGACGCTGTCATGTATACCTACATCATTATGGTATCAATAGGATCATTTTCTATTCTTAAAATTATTATTCTATCACCGTATTGCACGTAGCTCTCAACACAGTGTTTCCTTATAAATCCCTTCTTCTCCAGAGTATATAATTCTACAATTACCACTCCAAAAGTCTCCCTTTTCTGGCCATCGTATTTCACTTATTCCTAGTATGTCTATATCATGTTCTTCCATTTCCTTTGTAACATTCTCGAGTTTACCACAGATGTTAAGTGATCTGATGTTCCATTTCCTATTTTGACTTCTGTCATCTTTGATAACGCGCTTTGAGATTGTCCCCTGCCGGAGATCCGAATTGGGAACTATTTTACCTCAGGATTGTTTAGTTATAAAGCCTGTCATCATTGCTACTTGACATGGGATATCGAAAAGGATCATTAAAGGAGTGATTTCCCTCTTGCCTTCTCCATTCCATGCCGTTGACCTTGCTGGTTCTTCCGCCTTTAGGAGCGATTTCACACTCCAAGGACAAGAGAGTGCCCTATCCTATACCCGCTCATCCACCCACATGGAGGCCTTTGGCACTTGGTGTAGGGGATCCCCTTATCCCGGAGGATATTCGGTCCTGAATTCGTTAGCCACTTGCTATGCAAGTGTTGCCCCCTCCCTAACCCGTGGAGGGGAATGTCAGGATTTTCCTTTCATTGATTCTAGTACCGTAATGGCGTTTCCTAGAATCTCCAGTACTTTGATTATAAACAATTTTATTTGAAGCTTCACTTTTCAATTTTCCAGTTATAACAGTAGCAAGAATGATTGCAAGTTTCGACGCAATACGGCGTCATTCTCGAGTTCCTATTAAAAGAAATATTACAATGTTTCCACCTCATTAAACAGTCATCATCATTAGAGACTGATTATGCCTTTCAGTGTTCAGTCTGGAGCATAGTACCTCTAATAAAATTCCTCCATGATCCTCTATTCAATGCTAACATTGATGCCTCGTCTGATGTTATGCCTTTTACTTCAAAATCATTCTTCACCGAATCTAAGTATTTTCTTCTTGGTCTACCTCGACTCCTCTTACCCTCCGTTGCCTATTAGGTAACCTTGCTTCTCCCATGCGTGGAACATGACCCCACCATCTCAGTCGCTCTAACTGCTTCATCTATGGTGTTCATTCTCAGTTTTTTCTTTGATTTCCTCATTATGGACACCCTCCTGCCATTGTTCCCATCTATTAGTACCTGCAATCATTCTTGCTACTGTTATATCTGTAACCTCTACCTTATGAATAAGGTAATCTGTATCCACCCAACTTTCACTCCTATACAACAGAGTTGGTCGAAAGATAGAGCAGTGCACTGCTAACTTAGTCTTGGTACTTACTTCCTTCTTGCAGAAGAGAGTAGATCTTATCTGAGCACTCACCGTATTAGCTTTGCTGCACCTCGATTCCAGTTCTTTCACTATATTGCCATCCTGTGAGAAAATATGTCCCAGGTACTTGAAACTCTCTACCTGTTCTAATTTGTTCCTTCTATTTGGTACGCAATCTGTTTAAATCTCTTTTCCACAGACACTACTTTCTTGCACTTCTGATCGAGCCCTGAAATATTAGTATGTAACCTTTCAATCGAATCTGCCATTACAACTAACTCATCCGCATATGTGAGACTGCTTATTTTGTTTTGACCTATTTTAATGCCGCCGTGCCAGTCTACTGTTTTCAACATATGATCCATGAATAGTATGAACAACTGTGGTGACAGGTTACAGTCTTGTCTTACCCCTGAAACTACCGTGAACCATGAGCTTAATTTGCCTTATACTCTAACTGCTGCCTGACAGTCTATGAAAAGCCCTTTAATTGCCTGCAGAAGTTCGCTTCCTATACTATAATCTTGTAGAACTGCCAGTAGCTTCCTCCTAGATCTATGAAACATAGATACAATTCCCTGTTCCACTCATAGCACTTTTCCATTACCTGCAGTAAGCTAAAGATCTGGTCCTGACAGCCTCTAAGAGGCGTAAACCCACACTGATTTTCATCTAACTTGTCCTCAATTAATACTCGCACTCTCCTTTCAGCAATACCTGAGAATATTTTGCCTACAACACTAATTAAAGAGATACCTCGATAGTTATTACAATATTTTCTGTTTCCATGTTTGAAAACTGGCGAGATTACCACTTTCGTCCAGTCAGACGGAACCTGTCCCGATTCCCACACCTTCTCAATTATCCTGTGTAACCATTTCAGACTTGATATTCCACTGTATTTGACGAGTTCCGGCTTAATTTCATCCACCCCAGACACTTTATTGCACTGTAATCTACTGACCATTTTCTCCACTTCCTGTAATGAGAGCCTGTTTCCATCGTCGTTCCTATCCCATACTACCTGAAGATCTGACACGTCATTGAACGTTTCTCCTACATTGAGCAATTCTTTAAAATATTCCCTCCATCTACTCAAGGCATCCACAGGATTGACGAGCAGCTTTCCTGACTTGTCCAAAACATTTGTTAATTCCTTCTTCCCTCCCTTTCGAAGATTGCTAATTACGCTCCAAAATGGTTTGACCCAGAGTTTCTAGCTTATTTCGAAAGTCTTCCCATGATTTCTGCTTGGAGTCTGCAATTATTCGTTTGGTTTTGTTTCTTTCTTCAACATAACTTTCTCTGTCTGCCTGATTTCTTCTATGGAGCCGTTTTTGAAATGCCTTATTTTTCTTTTTACAGGCTGCCTTGACTGTGTCATTCCACCAAGCTGTCTGCTTCTTCCTGCCTTTACACATTAAACAGTGAAAAGTTTCATAATTTATCAAACCACGTGTGCCGCACGGGAATGACCGTGTGATCTGGGGCGCAACGTCGTGGAATACGCGGCCACTCCCATCAGTGGTTCGAGTCCTCCCTCGGGCATGGGTGTGTGTGTTGTCCTTAGAATAACTTAAAGTAGATTGTAAGACTAGGGAAAATGACCTTAGCAATTTGGTCCCTTCGGATGACAAACATTTGAACTTTTTTTGAAACAATATGTCCTACGTTTTTGTACAGTTACCATTAAGTCATTTGGTTAATGTAATATGTACATTTTTCGACTATATTGTACAGTTGTTTGAATTTTCAAGTGGTCAGTCAAAATGTTAAAATGTTCAAATGTCTGTAAATCTATGGGACCAAATTGCGTGGTCATCAGTCCGTAGCTTACAAACTACTTAAACCTAGGTAAACTAACCTACGGACAAACACAGACACCCATGCCCCAGGAAGGACTCGAACCTCCACCGCGAGCAACCGCGCGCTCCGCAGCGTGGTGCTTTAGACCGCTTTTTTTTTTTTTTTTTTTTTTTTTTTTTGTCATATAGGTTGTTCTCTATTTTGCGGACGCTGATCGTGATTGCTCGTTGTAGTTCGACGACTGGTTCGCTCAGCTTTTTTATTACAGGGGACGCTCAGCTCCCTGACCGGGCGCGCTGAGCCACGGCGCCCGGCTCCGCTCGGCTACTCCACCGCAGCAAGTGGTCAGTCTTATCCAGTCGTATAGTCCAATTATTCCAAAGTTGTAAATATGAAGAGAAACCTATGCCAATTTCGCATGGCTTCCTCTGTATAGGGATTCGCATATGCCCACCTGACGAAGCTCAGAATCAGTTACATATTGAATTAAATTAAGAGCCTGAATGCCCAGTGTTCAGCTGTTGGCAATTGTTTCATCCTTTATGATGATGAAGTATGAAACAAGTGTGTCCACAACTGAACACAGGACATTTACGCTCTAAATTCTCTGTTTTATTTACTTACGTTGTGATAAATTTAGAAAATTTACTCTGTCTAATGTGATTAAGTAATTGCAATATTTTTGCGATCATGGGCATTTGAAAATGACATCATAGTGCACAGAAACAAATATTGCATTGGTAGTTAGATGGAAGTAAATTTAAAAAAATTTCTAAGAAGCGACTGAGGCTTTGGAATATATATATATATATATATATATATATATATATATATATATATATATATATATAGTGTGTTTTACAAATAATTTACAATTAATCTCACAAAGCCTTTAAGGGCATGTTCACCCATCTGAGGCTAGTGCCGCCCCCCCCTCCCCTCCAAAGAAAAAATTATTTATCCGCCACTGGATCAAAATATTCAAGTCACGAGTCTACATTGTTCCGGTCGAACTTTAGGCCGATATTACCCGTCAAATTTTCTTTAACAATAAATCTGTCAAAGTGCATTGAAAATGGAGGACGAATATTTGTTATTAACCTCAGCTGTTGAGTGCAACAGACTATAAATATCTATTTGTGTGCTATAGTTCCATGTACCTGTACAGTAATTGCAATTGCTCGACGTTTGAAGGGCTATCAATATCTATGATACATGCTCCTGCAGTGGTATTCTGCTCTAAAAATTTCAAGAGATGGAATTAATACACTAGTGGCTGGTTCCACTTTTGCTAGTTCTCTGTCGCATCTGTAGTTAACTAAAATATTCAAAGAATTTTTATTTTGTGTAACTATAACTATATGTAAATATTGTCTGCATAAGAATATGTAGTGAATTAAACACAGTGACGTTATTTACTTTTGCCTTTAGCGCTGTATAATTGGTGCGGAGGTCATTAATTTTCTCTCTCTGTCTCTCTCTTCTTTACGTGGTCTGCCGTGTAACAAGTCCTCACTTAACCCTCCTACTACCACTGGGGTCAATATGACCCCATAAGCACATTTGAAATCTATATCTCCCTTATTTTCAATGCGATTATTTTCAAAATTTATGACTTTGTCTCTCTAACTTGCTTGTATGCAATGACATCATATTCAGTTTTACATTTACAACATATCAAAATTTATTCATGGACTATGCACTGAGTACCACTGGGGTCAGCATGACCCCAATCTAATTTTTTTTGTTTTGTTTCTTGAATGTAACATTATAAAAACAGAACAGCGAATATTACGTTGAACAAATGTTATAGGAAACATCTGCAACAATGAAACTAACACTTTCCACTTCTTATTTATACCCATTGTTGTCGTTTCTTTCCTCAGCAGTTGTGTGTTGCCTCAGTTGTTGCTAGTGTTTTGTCGCAGCGTGTGAAAGAACTACATTATGTCTAGAAAACGTCTGAGTAGTGTTGAAATACAAGCAATTTTGAATGAAGAAGAGGAATTAGGAGATACAGCGTCTGATGACGACGAAGAGATTGATGGTGTTATTTCTGGAGGTAGTGAATCAACTGAAGATTCTGATGAAGACGTTGGAGATTTACTGAGTACTATGCATTTCAGGAAATAGGTGACGGCAAAGCAGCGAAACCTATTATAATCCTAGACTATAATGCAACGAAATCAGGTGTAGACACTATGAACAAGTTAGTCAGAACCTAAACTACAAAATGTATGACAAGAAGATGGCCCATGGTGATTTTTCTATAATATTTTGGATATTAGTGCCCTGAATGCTTTCATAATTTGGTTGGACTTAAATCCTGACTAGAATAAAAAAACCAACTACAAAAGAAAATAATTTCTTCTGGAACCGGGAACAAGTCTAGTACAGAAAGACAGAAGTCAGCGCAACAAAGTTTCTCTGCCTCGTCCTCCTCCTCCTTCAGCACAAGTGGATACGGGGTAAAACGTAGACGGTGCTACCTGTGCGAAAGTTCAGTGGATATAAAACATCCAGAAACGTGCAAAAGATGTTTTTCCTTTGTCTGTAAACACCATTCAGACATTCTTTGTTCTAAATGTACAGAGATTTTTTGTTTCACATGTAAGGATCTATAAGATCAAGTGTTGGGACAAGATCTTTAAGTGCTTATATATCTACTTCACCTGGTTTCAATCACTAATGTATGCTTTTGTGTTAGTTCATTAAAATAAATTAAATATTGTCAATGTATCCCGTGATAATTACTTGGGGTCATATTGACCCCAACGGTACTCAGTGTAACAAAAAAATTCTGGTAGTAGGAGGGTTAATCGCTAATGCACTCCGCAATAGTCTTTTTAGCTTTCGGATCGATGCAGCCGATTTTTATAATCAGCCTCACACAACTGTATTAATTTCGCGGTCATATTTTAAAACAGTACGTCAAAACCTGCTACTGCGACCCTGGTGCTTCAAGTAAGATCAGAGTCTAGACTGTGGTAAGACTCCTAGTAGCTCTAGCTTCAAGCGGTCACATTTCTCACCAAGTAGATTGTTTCTCACCGCAGTTAACATAAGAAAAAGCTTTATTTGATCAAATCTAAGGTGAGCAGCTAGATTTGATCAAAGAATCAAGGCAAATTTGACAGAAGTTCCATATTAAAGCGGCCACCCACGTAACAGCGTGCTTGACAAGCACGCTTGCGCAAGCGTGCTTGCACAAAGCATGCACATATTGCACACGCACCTACACGGCTCAGGCATGCTTGTACAAGGAACGGTTTGTTTACGTCTGAAAATGTCAAGGTCAGACGAATATGTGCTGGCTGTGGTAGATTTTATGCTCGTGTTGAAAAAAAAATTAAATAAAATAAAAAAAAACCCAAAAACTTAGTGAAAGAGTGATTAAAACAACGATATATCCTCATGATTGCATAACTATTTCAGGATGAATGAAGATACGAATTTGAATCTTCTGTCTCTCATTATGCCTTTGATCAAGAAGCAGGATACAATAATGAGAGAGGCCATAACACCACATGAAAAACTAACAGCAGCATTGCGATTTCTCGCGACAGGAAGTTCTGAAGACCTCAAATATACTACTTTTCATCAGCACCAACTCCTGCTTTGAAACTCATTTCTCTTATTTTCTTTTCTCTTCTGTAATTAGTTCTTAAGGAATTTATATTCTTCACAACAGTCTCTTTTGTTGCTGCTTGATCTAAATGTTTATATTTCGCGAGTAGTAGGCCTATGCCATATGCAGCGTCTCTCTTATTATTATCATGATAGTCCTTACATTTAATATTCCATAAGCAGAGATGCTTTACATAGAGTCTAATAAATACCTCTAAGAGGTCGTGGTTTGTTTCTAAATTAAGACATTGCTATTACAGCACTAATTCAAACTTATCGAAAACAAAGGACGCTCACGGTATGCAGCCTCACGGTATGCTTGCACAAGCATCTTTATTGTCCACAAACGCTCAAGCATGCATACGCTTCAACGCTTGCACAAGCATGCATAATCGAAATTCGATCCAGCATCAAGCTGCTTGTACAATCCTGATGATTGATGAAATTTATCTTACGCACGGCCAAGCATGCTTTTGATTGTCAAGCGCGCTGTTGCGTGTGTGGCCGCCTTTACACTGTCCACGTAGGCCAGTCAAATCGTACAAAAAAAGGGGGGGGGGCTAGAAACGCAAATCGTGATGTAGTTCTAATTTTTTGATATGTTGTTAGGACCTGTTAGAGTAGTATAAAACCAAGTTTGCAGCTTCGAAAACCCTGTGCTTCCCAAGTTACAAGTGAAAAACTCAGAAATTTTCGAACTTTTTTTAGATTTTGCCTTCTAACGCATAAAAATGAGATTTACGATGTTAGTAGTTTTTACCATTTCCAAAGTACATA
This sequence comes from Locusta migratoria, assembly GCA_026315105.1. Classification (NCBI taxonomy): domain Eukaryota; kingdom Metazoa; phylum Arthropoda; class Insecta; order Orthoptera; family Acrididae; genus Locusta; species Locusta migratoria. Next base: position 699,133,044 of record CM048745.1, on the reverse strand, counting down.
GAATATGTAACAATTTAAACCTAACCGCAGCGTTATAGTCCAAATTATTTCCAATAGTTTTCTAGATATGAAGCGTCAAAAATGGGCTTATTTTTACAAAAAATGAAAATCTTAAGTTTTGCTCTGATTTAGAGCTGGCATAACCGCTCATCCTGCGAGAATAGTCATGCGAAGTTAAGTTGTAGTAAATTTTATTAGCTTTAAAATAAGCACAAGATGAACTCTCTAGAGCGAGTAGTTCTCTTCAAATTGTACAAAAACGGAAAGTCAGGAAACTGAAATTTTGGAAGAAATGAGTCTAAACACTAATGACAAATTGTGGGCAGCCAGCAAAAGGTTCGATTTTATGTTTACATGAAACTCGTGTATTATAAAAATTGTAACGAGCTGTGGACCCACATAAAATGTACAACTTCAGTCTTCGCCTGTTTATATTGTTGGAATGTCAATCTGCTCATCGCAACAATAGGTTCCTTATTTAAGCTGTTGCTCGTTCCCTCGCACTGTGACCTTTTCAGTCACATTCAGTTGTTTGTTCCGTGAGTTTCTCAGAGCCTTTTGTAAAATGTCGATTGTGTCAAATGTTTGTTTCATATGTCGAAGAACGCTTGATGGAAGTGACAGTGATAAAGAAACGTGGGGTCCTTTCGTTAATAGAAGTGAGTGTGAAGCGTGGACTTCACGAAAATCAACAGCTTTTAGAAGCTTTAGATGAAGTGACTGTGGTGTCGCACAAGTACAAAGTGCGCGCCACCTGCTTTCGCCGTGCGCCGCCATGCACGCACGGCGCGGCGTTCTTACGACGACAGCCACGAGCGCCCTCTGCTACAACGCCGCTCGTGGCCACCACTGAACGACTTGCCACTTGGGGACTGAGATAGCAACCAGTTAGGACCTTCGTAATCAGATAGGCACCAGTGAAGACTTTGCTATCGTACAGGCACTAGGCAGGCCTCTAACAACTATGTATCAACAGTCTGCAGTACTATGTAAAAGTTAAGTATTGTTACATTCTGTGCAATATATATCTCTTTCTAATTTACTCTAGTGTTTATAGTTTCTGGCTGCTCCCCTCCGTACCTGCACCAGCGTGCTATTTTTGTTCCTGTGTCGGTCTCAGTCCACTCGGCCACCGACACCTACGACGAGGCTGGGACACAAAAGTGGCGACGAAGTTGGGACACAAAAGTGGCGACGAGGAGTGATAGAACCTTGGACCAGCCCTCTTGCAGCAGCCAGACAGCAGCAGTCGGAGCACGCAGAAATTGCTCCCGCCCACCCACCCTTATTATAAGATTTTTGGGGGAACATATTCAGTTACGTGTTTGTGGACTTTTTTTTGTTGCAGAGCGTCCTCATTTATCTTGCATTTGTGTTTTGTACTAATTTACTTGTATACGCGGTGCCTAATCGGTCAGCATGGCCACTACCCCGAACCCAAACTTAATGGAAATTATTCAGTTACAGACGGCGCAAATCACTCAACTACTGCAGGCCGTGTCGCAGTTGACGACACAGGCTGCTCACCAACAACAACAGTCGTCACATTAGCAGCCCACACCTGCCGCTGCACCGCTTCCTACATTTCGCCAGTACAACGAACGTGAGGAAGAATGGAGCGACTACTTCGCACAGTTTCAAGAACTCGTCACGGCTCATCAAATTACAGGTCAGAGAGTGAAGCACCTTTTCTTATCGATTGTGGGCCCCCAGACCTTCGTACTATTGCAAAAACTTTTCCCTCTCGCATCTCCTCATGATGTAGACTTTGAAAAAATAGTAGAGGCACTGAATGCTCATTATGAGAGAAAAGTTCTCGTAGCTACGGCTCGGTACCGATTTTTCAGACTTAAAAAATTACCGAAGCAGTCACACCAAGAGTGGATTACGGAATTGAAGGGCTTAACCCGCCAATGTAAATTTACTTGCTCTTGTGGACTTTCGTATAGTGACGTGATGTTGAGGGATGCGATTACGCAGAATATTCAGGACCCCAGAATTAGAGCAGCAATTCTGAAACAGTCTGACCCCTCATTAGACAGTGTACTGCAGCTTATAGAAGCGCATGATACTTTTGACTTAGCAGATGTAGAAATGCAAAGCCACAGTGTAAATTCAGTGCGCCGTAACGGACGCTTTCCTAGCCGTAGTTCTCAGTGTAGCACTAGTGATTCTTACAATAGTACAGGCCGTGCTGAACAGACAGTGAACAGTAGCCAGTGTAAAAGTGCGACACAAAGGTCGCCCCGTCGTGTTAGAAACAGTGATTTGAATAACGGGCGCCAACGCTCATTTCAGAAAAATGTACGTAAATCTTGCCCCCAGTGTGTGTCTCGCCACAAGCGTGCTCATTGCCCTAGTCGCAACGCGACCTGTTATCAATGTGGCAAATCGGGACATGTGCAGTCTGTGTGTATGCAAATTAAAAACTCAAAGAACAGACACGTTAGAAACAGTGCTTCGCAGAGTGCGAGAACAGTTCGTTCTGTAAATGTTATACGGGCTGCGGAATTGAACAGTGCTTTCCTTGGATCTCAATTGCAAGAAAGTAGTTCTGCGCCTATGGCAAAACTATATAGTGCACCACGTAGCAAGCGCCGACGAGCGCGTAAAACAGTGAAACAGAAAAGAGTTCGGGACAAGCAAAATGACTATGAACAGTGCATTCCTGTAGTGAAAATAGTGCCTTCTGCAACTGCTCCTTGTAATAGTGCCCAGTACTGTGTAGCTAGTGACAGTAGACATCAAGTAGCTACTCAAAAGTGTAGTGCAGTAGTTAGTACATCTGGAGTAGCTTCGCATGCTTGCGCGGACGCCGATCCGGCGGTAGTGCCATCTAGTGACAGTGTTGTTAATCCGCTGCGTGCCGAGTCTGCGCCGCTTACTTCACTACGCGGCCCGCGCAAGTGCAGCAAACAAACCGTAGCAGACGTTGCTCACATTCGCGTACCTGTCGTGCGCCAGAAGCACAAACTTTTTGTAAATCTCTCCATTGAAAATAAGACTGTGCAATTTCAGCTTGACACTGGTTCCACTGTTACATTAATAAATAGAGATACTTATGAACTTCTGGGTTCGCCAAAATTGTCGCCGTGTCAACATGTGCTAACGGCGTATACGGGTCAAAATATTCCCGTGCTAGGAATGTGTAGCCTGCCTGCCTCTTTTCAGGGTGTTACAAAGACGGTTGCTTTTGTTGTTCTTCAGGCCAAATCTACACAGAACATTTTTGGACTAGATGCATTCGATTTATTTGGTTTATCAATTCAAAGAGATGTGCTTCAGATTTCGTCAGTAGTGCCTCAGGATAAAATCAATGCATTGTGTGACAAATACAGTGACTTGTTTTCGCCGGAACTAGGTTGTGCAAAAGACTTCGTGGCACATGTAATTTTAAAAGAATCTGCAGTTCCAAAATTTCGTAAAGCTAGACCAGTGCCTATCGCCTTGCGTGATACAGTTGCCGAGGAACTTAAACGTTGGCAAGATAGTGGGGTGATTTCTCCTGTTTCTGCGAGTCAGTGGGCCTCGCCTATAGTAATTATACCCAAGCCGTCAGGAAAACTTCGTCTCTGTGCGGACTTCAAATCAACAGTGAACGGTCAAACAATTGTAGACACTTATCCCCTGCCCAGACCTGACGAACTAATGGACAAATTAGGACAGTCTCGCTTCTTTTCTAATATTGATTTAGCAGAGGCATACTTACAGATTCCACTTGATGACGAGTCAAAAAAATTTTTCGTCATTAATACTCACATGGGCCTTTTTCAATTTCAACGCCTACCCCTTGGCAGTTCTTCCGCTCCCGCTATTTTTCAGCGCTTTTTGGAACAGCTGACAGTTTCTGTACCGTGTTGCTCGAACTACTTAGATGATATTGTGGTATCCGGACGTACAGTTGAAGAACATTTAGCAAACCTGGAGTGCCTTTTCAAAGTGTTGACTGCAGCAGGTCTACGTTGCAATAAAGCAAAGTGTTCGTTTTTCACACTGAAATAGAGTACCTAGGCCATGTGATTAATGCCCAAGGAATTCATCCCTTACAGTCACATCTTAGAGCAATCAAAGACTTGCCTCCTCCTAAGAATGTGCACGAATTGCAAGCAGTAATGGGGAAGCTGAACTATTATTTCAGATTTATTCCCAATGCCTCTCAGATTGCAGCTCCACTGCATCACTTACGTAGGAAGAATGTTCCTTTTGTATGGTCTAAAGATTGTCAGGTTGCCTTTGACAAACTAAAGTCTGCACTACTCAGTGATGCATGTTTGATTCCCTTTGACCCACAGAAGCCTATAGTGTTAGCAGTTGACGCCTCGTCGTACGGTCTGGGTGCCGTTCTGTCGCATCGTATTGGTTCTTACGATCGTCCTATTGCCTTTGCATCCAAGCTACTGACGCCAACGCAACAGAATTACAGTCAGATAGAAAAGGAGGCCTTAGCAATCATTTACGGCGTCACAAAGTTTCATCATTATCTCTATGGCAGAAAATTCTATTTGTTGACAGACCACAAGCCTCTCACGTCGTTGTTCTCACCCACAAAGCCGATTCCGCCCCGTACGGCACAAAAGCTTCAGAGATGGTCCTTGATATTGTCTAATTATCAGTATGAGATTTTGTACCGACCTACCACTAAACATGCTAACGCGGACACACTTTCCCGACTTCCGGTTGGCCAGGATGTATCATTTGATTCTTCAGAAATGGCATGTTGTCAGATAGACTCCAGAGATGCTTCCGCTGTCGCAGACTTTCCTTTGAACTCTCGTCGGGTTGCACAGGAAACAGCTGCGGATGCAGACCTAGGTGTGGTAGCACGTTTTGTTCGCTCAGGGTGGCCTGCCAGAGCCAAAGACATTGATCGGCCTCTGGTTCGACGTTATTTTGCACAACGTCATGCATTATCTTTAAGTCAGGGTGTTCTGTTGTTACATACCGACAACGACCAAACAAGAGTGATTGTTCCTCGTTCCCTGCAACGAGAAGTGTTACGCCTCCTGCATCAAGGACATTGGGGCATTGTTAGGACAAAGCAACTGGCCAGACGTCATTGTACCTGGGTTGGTATGGACGCTCAGATAGAGAGCATGACATCACAGTGTACAGTTTGTGCCGAGCATCAGGCGGCTCCTCCACAGCGTTTCTCAGACTGGCCACGCTCCAAGGGACCATGTCAACGTTTACATATTGACTTTGCCGGACCTTTCTGGAATACGCGCTGGTTAATTGTTGTAGACGCTTTCAGCAAGTTTCCTTTTGTGATTGCCATGAACTCAACGACAGCTTCTAGTACAATCAGTGCCTTAGGCATCAGTGTTTTGCATCGAAGACTTGCCTGAAACTATCGTCAGTGACAATGGACCTCAGTTTGTTAGTGCGGAATTTCAAAAGTTTAGTCGTGTGAGTGGCATTCAGCATATCACCACCGCACCTTTTCACCCTCAGTCCAATGGTGAAGCAGAACGTTTCGTTCGAACATTCAAGTCTCACATGGAGAAGATGAAAGGTCAGCACTCCAGGCAGCAAGCTCTTCAAATTTTCCTGTCTACGTATCGATGCATGCCACGTGACGGCCCGTCTCCTGCCGAGCTGCTACACGGCCGCCGTCACCGCACTCTCCTTCACCTGCTGCAGCCTCCCACGCACCGAGTCGGTTCGTATGGCGCTACGCGTTTTCAGGTTTCTACGCCGGTGCTGTACAGGGTGTTTGCTGGTATGAAAAAGACATGGTTGCCAGGCACCATTCAGCGCGTGCTCGGTCGCAATATGTATGTTGTACGTTCTTCCACAGGGTCGGAGCTGCGGCGCCACGCAAACCAATTGCGCTTGCACAGGCCGCGCGATCCTGTCTCCGGTTTCTTGATTCCAGACCCAGTTCACCGCCAGGGAGCACAAACACATCGTTCGTCAACGGGTCCAGCGTCCCAGGACTACGAGATCGTCCCGATGGAGATCGACGCGACGCCGCCGCTGTCGCCGCCGCAGATGACAGCATCACCGAGAGGGACTCCGGGACCGCGCGGGCCCCTCCAGCTTGGGCTACGCACCTCAGAAGAAGATGACCTGGTCAATCTGGGCGGAAGCGTGCGCCCTTCCCCAGGTTTCGGCGGGTTTCCTGGAGGATCTCAAGGCGGATGCCGGGGCGCGGACGGCGTCTCGATCCCGGCCTCAGCTACGACGCCCGTCCCACCAGTAACGCCCCCGCCCAGGCCCTCCTCCCAGTGCCGTCGCCGTGGCCCTCAGCCCTACGCCACGACGGCGCGGCGGTTTGGGGGGGAGGGGTGTGGTGTCGCACAAGTACAAAGTGCGCGCCACCTGCTTTCGCCGTGCGCCGCCATGCACGCACGGCGCGGCGTTCTTACGACGACAGCCACGAGCGCCCTCTGCTACAACGCCGCTCGTGGCCACCACTGAACGACTTGCCACTTGGGGACTGAGATAGCAACCAGTTAGGACCTTCGTAATCAGATAGGCACCAGTGAAGACTTTGCTATCGTACAGGCACTAGGCAGGCCTCTAACAACTATGTATCAACAGTCTGCAGTACTATGTAAAAGTTAAGTATTGTTACATTCTGTGCAATATATATCTCTTTCTAATTTACTCTAGTGTTTATAGTTTCTGGCTGCTCCCCTCCGTACCTGCACCAGCGTGCTATTTTTGTTCCTGTGTCGGTCTCAGTCCACTCGGCCACCGACACCTACGACGAGGCTGGGACACAAAAGCGGCGACGAAGTTGGGACACAAAAGTGACTGTACACGATGCATGCAGGAAGAGATACACCGTTCAAAGCAATGTTGTGGCGAGTGTTCGACGTGGTGGCGATACAGTTCTTGGACCATCGTCGTCAAGGTTATCAGTGGAATATTTGTTTACTCTGTGGAGAAAATATCACTGAGGACTTTATCAAACACCATAAGAAACTGCCTCAGTCAGGAAGGAATAATGTACACCAAGTGCAATCACTGAGTGCAAAGGAGACGATTCTTGAAGTAGCAAGTCGTCGATGTGATGACTGGGGACAGCAGATTATAATCGCCTTGCATCTGAAACTGACCTCGTCGCTGCTGATGCCAGGTACTACTCTTTATGTCATAAAAAGTTGTACAGCATGCTAACATCTAATAGATTAAAAAGAGACAGCAAAAATCGCGGAGTGCATGGAACATATTTATACCTACTTTTCTGAAAACCGGGAAGAATGTCAGTTCTCGTTGAATGAACCCATGAGCCAAATAAAAAGCGATTATGTGCCTGATATCAGAACTGTCAAATCTCACCTCATGTAACGGTACGGCGATAAGGTCAAAATTGCAGAAGTCGGTCGTGGCGGCAGTCAAAATGCAGTGCTTTGTTTCGAGGACAGGCAAAAGATTCTGTATGACAACTGGTACAAGGAAAGAAAGAGCAATCCTGCAAAAGAGCGGATGAGATTGGTGAAGTCAGCAGCAGAGATAAGCTTAGAAGACATTCGCTCTCAAGTTTATAACACCACAGAGTATCCTCCATCTGATAACTTTTTACGAGAAACTGATTCTGTTGTTCCTGACTCTCTGAGGTTTTTACTTGAAACGATTGTGACAAAGCACAAACGCCATTCACTCGGTGTGTGGAAGAAGAAATGTGTTTCAATAGCTCATGCAATCATTTCTGCCGTAAGACCAAGCTCTTTCCTCTCCTCACTGAAGACTAGCCTAGGTACGTACCTATACAGGAAATTTGGCTCGAAACACCTTGTTAACCTCTGCGCAGCAATAGGATTTTCCTGTAGTTACAGTGAAGCAATGCTTTTTGAAAGTTCAGCCATTGTCCGGTTAGAAGGAACACCATCGATAAAAAAAAGAGGCGTTCATACAATTCGTCTTTGACAATGCTGATGTAAATGTCTGCACCATAGATGGCGAAAACACCTTCCATGAAATGGGTGGATCATGATCATTACACCTGTCAACGCTGTATTGCCAGACAAACCAATACCTCGTTTGAAGAAGAACGTGTATGCTGACAGAATAAGTTCTTATGATGTCTCACAAATCCAACAATGGAAAATGAGAAAAAATACTAGACTTTCTGCTATTTCTATCGCCGATGTAAATGAAAGTCTTCAAGTGGATGGTGACATACTATAGATTTGCTGTGGTTGTTTGGAAAAACTAACAATACCTCTGGTATTCCAGGCTGGAATGGATTCATGGAGCAAATGATGTTCAACTCAAGTGCTCAAAAATTGTATTTCTTCCATTTATTCACGCTCCACTCACAGATTATGATAACGTATTGACATCTCTTCTTATCGCCAGTGCAAAAACCAAAGCCCATGGTCAAAAGACCTGCTATGTAACATACGATCAACCGCTGAACATGAAAGCCAGAGACATTGTTGAGAACTGCCAAAATTCCGATTTAAGTGCCGTGGTGGTGAGGTTAGGTGGTTTTTCATCCACTTATTTCTTTTATGGGAGCCATTGGTGCTACATTGGCAGGTAGTGGCCTTAAAGAATTGCTCGCTTCAATATACGCCGAGAACAGTGTCGACAAAATTCTCAATGGGCATGCATACTCGGGGGCTGTGAGAGCTCATATGTTGACAACTCTTGCGTTGGCTTCTTTGATTTTTAATGATGTTCAGCTAACTGAGATAGAGCGAGCAGAAACTGAGAGATTGTTAATTGATAATAACCGGTCACTTCTCCTTTCTGCCAGAGTGAATCGAACAGTCCAGATTGTTAGTAACAAATTCAAAAATGCGTTGGAAAACCTGGAATGAGAAGGCCCTACCTCTAAACTCTGGGTGTAGTATTATCGAATGACTGTACTTATGAAGAGATTCATTCGGGCAGAGAGGATGGGGGATTGGGAGCTACACTTGGATACAATAAGCAAAATGCTTCCTTTCTTTCACTCAGCTAAAAGTGCTCGTCTATATTTACAGGACATGAGTAACCTACAACACCGAATGATCCCAGAGGAATTTACTGTTTTCACTAGAGGAGACTTCACGATTCGCAGATCTCATAAATTTTGGTCAGGGCTGTGGACAGATTTAACTATCGAACAGGTTCTAATGAGATCAATGAAGAGCCCGGGAGGATTAACTCACGGCCGTGGTATATCCAGCAATGTGATTTCGCGGTGGACAGGAGGAATGGTGTACATGTTAAACCTGCGCGAAGAGCTTGAACGTTTTTGGGACATTTTTTCTGTAACATCAGAGCAACACATTGACATGAGGTCAGCACAGATGATACGAGACACTGCTGACTTGGAAAAAAATAAATGGTTCAGTATCCACCATCCATTTCCATCTACAGACAAAATACTATCCATCAGCAACGGAATCGTGGGAGGTGCTGAAATAAATTGCCACCTAACTCAGGAAAAATGCATTGAAGGGGTCAAGATATAACTGGCAGCACGTTTGGCAAACTAACTTTCGAAAGAAAAGACAAAGTGGTAACTTTGTCGACAATCACGAACTCCATTAAAGTACACAAGAAGCGTGTCGGCGTTAATCCACTCACCATTTTTCAAAGGATGTGTATCACAAAAAAGTCGGACAGTGAACTGAAAGAGCATTTAAAGTTCGAACTGGCCCCTTATCCACTGGCATTGTTCAACGAAGAGGGGATGCGTAAGGGAGCGAAGTCAACTTTTTATGCTGCTTTCGCACCACTTTCACAAAACTTTTCTCTTGGAACCAAGACATTTGTAGTGGTCGATGGGGATACCTTCTCCACAAGGCTATCTGGCACAGAAACGACTCGATGAAGGCTATAGTTGCTACCTACATTACCTACACTTTAAACAACTTTGGTAGGAACGTCGCAGTGGTGTTTGATGAATATCCTGAAGATGGAGCCCTCAGGAGTACTAAAGCTGCAGAACGATTGCGCCGCTGCGCTGCCCTTTCTTGTAATGAGATCGTATTTGACTCTTCAACTATCATCAGTAGTAGGAGAAAGTTTTACCGAACGGCTCAAACAAAAGACGTCTCAATGACCAACTGTGCTCTGCGTTTGAACTCGAGGGCATTGAAACTAAGAGAGCAACAGAAGACGCAGACCGCGACATTATCTGCACTGCCCTCGATAAAAGGGTATCCTACGAGAACGTTATCGTGGTTTGTGAGGATGTGGATTTACTCGTTCTCCTTTGCGGCTTGGGCTCTACCATCCGAAATGTTTATTTCCAGAAAAACAATAGAGGCGAGTCAAGTGGTACTCAGTTTTCCACTACTTCTTTTTGTCGAGGAGAAATAGAATTGCCCCCCGGATTTGAACTCTTTCTACATGCATTTAGCGGATGTGACACAACTTCCGCTCTTTTCTGGCAAGGAAAAACAAAATTGTGGAGTGTTCTTCAAAGGTACAAGTACCTGATTGACCTGGCCGCTGTGTTTCTATTGCCAGATACTAGTCATGAAACTATAGTTGATGTTGGAAAGAAGTGCCTTATCGCTCTGTATGGAGGGGACACATCCTCCGACAACCTACGCGGCCTTCGATTCCGCCTGTTCGTCAAGTCAGCAGCCAATGCGAAGGTGGACCTGGGACGTTTGCCCCCGACCAAAGAAGCAGCTTCCTTCCATTCCTACCGCACATATCACCAAGTGCAAACATGGTTGGGAGTGGCGAAGGATGCCACACAGTGGGGTTGGTCGAAGAGCTCCGTTGGTCTATTACCAGTAACAACATCATGTGAACCAGCCCCACCTAAACTTCTCAGATCGCTCTCATGTAAGTGCAAGAAGGGATGCATGGGATCGTGCAACTGCCAAAGAGCCGGGCTTCAGTGCTCAGCTTTGTGCACTCACTGCTCTGGAACCACTTGCTACAACGTCACTACGAGTCTGATGTACGAGAATGAAGACGATTACGATGATCTCCCGCCTTCGGACGAACAGCCAGGAATGGATGCAGCACCACAGGAGCCTCCGTATGTCCTAGAACACGACTTTGAACAACCAGGACCTTCTAAGAAACCAAAACAGTGAGAGTTTTCAGTTAGTGAAATGTATGTTTTTTATTACACAGTTGCATTTCTTTAACGACAATAATACACATTTTTATTTCTTTGCATGCCCACAATTTGTCATTAGTGTTTAGGCTCATTTCTTCAAAAATTTCAGTTTCCTGACTTACCGTTTTTGTACAATTTGAAGAGAACTACTCGCTCTAGAGAGTTCATCTTGTGTTTATTTTAAAGCTAATAAAATTTACTACAACTTAAATTCTCATGACTATTCTCGCAGGATGAGCATAATCACTAATTTTCAGCTCTAAATCTGAGCAAAACTTAAGATTTTCAGTTTTTGTAAAAATAAGCCCATTTTTGTCGCTTCATATCTAGAAAGCTATTGGACGTATAACGCTGCGGTTAGGCTTAAATTGTTACATATTCTATGTACTTTGGAAATGATAAAAACTACTAATATGATAAAACTCATAGTTTATGCGTTAGAAGGCAAAATCTAAAAAAAATTTCGAAAATTTCGGAGTTTTTCACTTGTAACTTGGGAAGCACAGGGTTTTCGAAGCTGCAAAATTGGTTTCATACTACTCTAACAGATCCTAACAACATATCAAAAAATTAGAACTACACCCGATTTGCGTTTTCAGTGTCTAATTTGACTGGCCTAAAGACAAATTTTTGTCAAAGAAAATTTGATAGTGTAATATCGGCCTTATGCAAGTGACGATTCGGGATGAGGTTCTTTCATCGTCTTTGCGGATACTACGCTGGGAGACACAAAATCAGTAAACAGAATTTATAGGATTTTGTGAAAAACTACATGACATAGGAGTAACAAAATGCGTCCAATTTATGAGGGATCAATTTCATTATTCTATATTTAAGCGATTTCTCCAGTAAATAATTGAAAGTCACTGTAATCCTGATTTGCCTTTCACTGTCTGTAAACTCAGTCTGTGTGGTTGAGAACCTTTGGTCCATCTTTCCAAGCGTACCACATGTCGTGGCTTTCTCGATTCGTGTAAGACCGGATCCACACATTGGACCCAACGTTGGTGCCAACAGTGTTGGTCCAATGTGTGGATCGGTGAAATAGCGTTGGAACCAAAGTTGGCGCCAACGTTGGTACGGCTCCGTTGCTTGTCGGTATTTGGACCAAACATCAAAGGACGTTGGGCCAATACGGGTACGTCGTCCACACATTGGCGCCAACGTTTCCTTGTGTCTTTGTCGTCTGCTCATCTCCAAACTGTTTCTTTCTTCGTCGGGACTGATAACCATAGCCGTTTAGTCCCTTTAACAATCAAACCAACCAACCTTTCTTCGTCCCCGTTTTAAAGTTTCGAAATCTCTTTCTAAATATTAGAACTGTATCACAAAGTGATTCATTTGTGAAAGAAACCTCAAAAAAAAAAAAAAAAAAAAAAAAAAAAAAAAAAAAAAAAAAAAAAAAAAAAACGGATTGCCACAGAAAAACTTAGACGCGAACTGTGAAATAAAAAAACTTTTTAGACTTTCGTCACACTCCATGACTGAATTTAATTTTTTAAATTAACAGTACAGTACTTAATATTTCCTGTCAAGCTTTAAATATAGTTTTGCAAACTTCGAGCACTACTAGTGATATCAATTACATGGTTATTTAAAAAGGGAAGTGTAGATTTCTAAAATTGTCTCCTTTAGCAAGAAATCGAAGCTTAATACCAAAAGCATAGCATCCCTCCAAAACATCTCTTTCTTTGTTATTTTATTTTCAATCATTTAAAGTAGCAGGTCTAAGTTTTTATAAAGTGTATCGTTTACTTGTACCATATATTAAAAAAAATTATGATTTCGTACCGTAATTAATGTTCGGTAGGAAGTGATATAACACCCCATCATCTTTTACGTATGTTTCCCACTTTGATTTACAATGACAAAATGTAATTATTCACACTCAGAAGCGTTAACGCATTGGCCGCGATTTGTGCGTCAGATGTTTTCGTTGGCTGTCGACGAATTCAACTGAATATTGGCTCCAATGTGTGGACGCTGTCTCAAAAATATTGGCCAATGTTGGCGCCAGCGTTGGTACCAATGTGTGGACGCGGGGTAACAATAGTAGTGGTATTAGGACACAGACATATATGTCTGTGGATTAGGCATACAGCCAACGTTATGGTCCCTTTTGAGGCTAAATTAAATACTCTCCACTGATCTTTAAACGTGTTACAACGAGTGGAATGAAAAATTTTCTTTCTTCATTGGCATTTTGTACGACAAGCAAATTTTTAATTTGATTGTCTGCAATTGTTAAGTCAGTTTCTGGTTCGTTGGCAACACTGTTGCCGCAGCCTGCAAGCGTGGCAGTTTAATATTGTAGTTAACTAGTTATTAAAAAGCACTGTAATAGTCAACAAGAAGTTTAATTTTAGAGTGTTCTCAGCAGTATAAGTGTGAGTACCATACACATTACATGTTTTACACAAATTGTGTCAAATAGTGACAGTACCGGTAACTGATTTCTATGAAGAACGATTTTAAGTCCCGGTAATATAGTGAATTTGTTATAAAGGGATGTTGTAACGTAGAGAACAGTTGAAGCGTTAATTCAATGCAGAAGATACAAATGAACTTAATTATCGGTACGCTAGTATGTTTCACCAACATTTTCGTCTGCTGCAGCGGCACTCAAATTATGTACGGTACACATGAGTTACCTTCTTTTCGGGGAAAATATTTAGTACCTTAACCGAACATTTAACATTTTTTTGTACTTCAATAACCCTTATACATAACGATATTTTAATGCCGTACATGTGTTTCTTCCTAAAATTATAACGAACGCCCCAATTGTAGGCTTACTCACAAATGTAGCTAGGATTTTATTTCAGGAGTAGTATTTAACAAATCGAAATTGTTACGGTATAACGTGCGCTTGGATGTAATAGATCCCATATACATTTCATTTCAGTCAACTGCACCGTATGCTAGGGAACCGCAACGATATACAAAAACTTATTAAGAATTCTCCCCAGTAGAAACAAGGCAAACCATATCCTGAAACATGCAGATCCTGATCGAAACACGAGTGGCAGTAAGAAAGTTAGTGTGTGAAGCGTTCAGGGACGCGAAACATCACAAAAGCTCTCTCAACTCAGATTTTGGCCGTAGGTTAAGGCTGCCTAGTGGCACTTGTTGATGAGATAGAAACCAAAGCAGAAAAATGTAAATTTAAAACCGAAGTGCCAAATACGGTCTACAACTCTACTTTTTCAAAGGAATACGAAGAAATATTTCCATCTCTCAGTAGCCTTATCGACATTGTAGCCAGTATAAGAAGTTTTGAAAATAGCCCAAATCTCCAAAACACATTAGAGCATCATAGTTCGACGACGTCAGTGAAGTTTCGAAAACGGAAAAGCATTAAAAAATGTTCAAATGACCAAACTAATCTGGTCATCGGCCCCTAGCTACTTTAACTTAGGACAACACACACACACACAGATGCTCGAGGGAGCTATCGAACATTTGACGCGAGCGGCCGCGCGATCCATAAACGTGACGCCACAGACCGCACGACCATTCGCACGCGGCGACATAGTATCCGCGCTAGAATTAGTCTCCCACCTTGGCCTCCAAGTAATACAAAGCCTACTCACTAGGAGCTTACCTCTGATGAGCAGTGTCGCCGCTGTAGTTCACACTTATTCCGCTGTTGGCGCCACAAGCCAACCTCATTCCGTGTAGATTCTTATGGAACCGAATAGGAAATAAGGCTTAAAAAATATGTCCATATATCACAACGATTCATTTTGGTCACTGATGGCGAGAACAAATATTGAAGTTCATGTTACTGTCTTTATTTAACAATGATAACATCGATTGTTTCTTGTTATTATCACTGCCAACATATCTCTTTAAAGTAGATTTTGATGGCAAGCTTAATATATGGGCATTTCTCACAAATTCATAACCTGACGGTGACTTGCTTTACCACAGAACACAATATCTAATTGTCGAATCAGTCCACCGAGGTTTTTTTCTGGGAGAAAACCCGTAATTGCTCCAATAAGAACGCTGCTTTGATGTTTCCATCTACACTTGCGCTTTAAATTTTATTAAGATTGTAGTTAGCAACAATTCAATTCCCTAATTTTTTTCAGTTTTTTCTGTTCTTTTCTTAATTCACGTAGTTGTCGTTTAGCACGCCGACGAAATCTTTGCAGTTTTCAGTCTTCTATTTCTAAATGATATACTTCGCCTATTTAACTTTGTACTATGGCATCTTTATTATGAGGTTGTGAAATATGGCTTTCTCGGCAGACTTATTTGCTTACATTTCAGTTGTCTGTAGCGATTTTGTCGATCTTCTGTTTCAAAGATTTTGTCCCACATCTTTCAATTTCAATTCTCGGTTCTTTTATCTTGATCTTAATTCATTTGCTTGGCGGATACATTTCGAAAACACTGGGAACTGCATCAGGATTCAATTTCTTTATCTTCAGGCCGGATTTATAGTCTGAGGTAAGAAAATGGTTACTTCATACCACAGAATGCTCACTGGGCTGCCATAACGTATCCTTTGTATCACCTACGTAAGGGATAAAAATGAAATATTTAGGCAACAATAAAATAAATTATACCAGCACTGATCACTTAGAAATGCACATGCCTTGTCTACTTATTGTTTTTATCCATAGTTGTCTCGTGGATTCGTTACTCGGGAATGCGTGAAAACTAACTCCAGGAGCTTTATTTCGGGAGCCCTGATTGCAAAATGGCACACAACAATATACCATTTTCCAAAAATACTTAAACAGTTGTAGATTTTCACGTAAAAACAGTAAGTTACGCTCTTTTGGGGCGCACAAGGTGCATTACAACGCAATGTAGCAGAACGCACTTCAGTCAAGTCTCGCGCATGTGTGGTTGTTATGTGGCGCCTCTAGTGGCTGCTGTTTCAACGAGAGCGGCGACAAGAGTTTACTCCAAGTGAGTAGGCTTTGTATTATTTGGAGGCTAAGCTCCCACAACTGCTGCGGTTACATTGAGCAGGGAACTGTCCCTACTGACTGGAAATCGGTACAAGTTACAGCCATCTAAATGGACAGTCAAATGGGAACAATACAGAGGGGAAAAAACTACAGTAATTAAAAGTAATCACTACGAGTGTTATAAAAATTAATCTAACCTAGTGTGAACAAGATAGCCAGTGCCGTAATGAAAAAGTTTCTGCAGTTACCTGCTGAACTATTATTCTAGATAGGCCTATGTATGCATCACCTTCATCTGAAGTAAGCAGATTTTCAGGAATACTCTTCTTCAGGGCTTCAAGGAGAATAATAATAATAAAATAAAATATGGAAACGCTTGGGGAGAAATTGTGACTTAGGGTGCATAAGGGTTTCCCAGAAAACCAATGTAGCATAACAACTTCAGCAACTTGTGGGTGGGCTTTATCCTACAACAGTTTGATGCTGTGTCCATGTACATCACAGTACTGGTATCATAAATCAATCTGTTTTCACAAATAACAGCATAAAAAGTTACATTATATAACATTTTCGTTGAATAACTTTTCCTAAGTATTCTCACAAGACTATAATAATTATATCTCATAGGACAAGTATGGAATCTTCAGAAGAGTACGGGTAATAGTTGACATTGAGACTGGATAGGCCTGTATTCTTTTTCCATCATGTTGGGTACTGTGATGTAGCCAAAGTGAACAGAGTTGGGACTCTCCCCTAGTGCAGACAGAACAGCTGATCTTTAAACTAAAGTTAGTCTGGAAGCATCAGTAGTATAATCAGAATTGGAATAGATGAGGGCAGAAGTTGGCAACAGTGAAGTTAGAAATTATACAAGTAAGCCTAATTGGACTATACTATAACTTACCAAGTTAAGCAAGAGATTGAAATGGTTCTGCAAGATTTCGGGTTTAATCTAGACATCTCCAACTGCTTCACTGCTGTGAAAACTATCAACAAAAACAGACCGATAACCCAAGGAGTTCAGAAACACTCAAACAAAACAACTAAAAAAACTGCAAACTAAGATTATTGTGTTAAAGAAACACCAAGGAGGTCATTTTTCTACAAAATAATCATGGGAGATAATGTCGAAACTAGTACACAACTTCACAAGTACTGGTAGTTATTAAGCTAAATGCAAGGCTCAGTAAAATACCTGAGATTAAGCTCTCTAGGGAAATTGTGTGAAAGGATGTTCGGAACTATTTGGAGTGTACCTAACCGTTAATATGAAATGGATGATTAGGCCTAAATACTCCAGGCAGATCACTGGGAATGCACCTCATACAATTGCAAAATGTCAAATGTTTGTAAAGCTTATGGGACTTAACTGCGGGGTCATCAGTCCCTAAACTTACAAACTACTTATGAACTACTTACGAACTAGGACGGCACAAATATCCATGCCCGAGGGGGGATTCGAACCCCCGACCGTAATGGCCGTGCTGACCGTGACTGGAGCGCCTCAGTCACCTCGGCCACCGCGGCCGGCTACAATTGCAAATATTGTCACTATATGAATGATACAAGAAGTTTAAGTCACTCTATGATCAATAGGATAAGCCCAGAATGAAGAATTTGTGCAGACCAGCAGATACAGAGCTTCAGGGGTCTAAAAGAGTAGGCCTGACTGATGAATCATATCTCACATAGTCACACCAAACACTTGATCTAGTATAGAATATTTTGAGTAAAAAATTACTTGCACAACTAATTTACATAAGCCTTAGGTGTTTCCGTATTTCCGAAGTTTTCACTGCAACTTGGTCAGAGAAAATGTTTCTAATTTTGAACACAGTTGCAACAATTAGTAGAAAACAGAAAAAAGGAAACAGCAGCTTATGAAGTATAACGAGTAACAATCATAGAGTAATAGGTACTTCTAGACTTTGCCATAAAAACATAAGACTTATTTAATAAGAGACACAAGTCTCTCATGTAAGTAGAAAACATTGCAAAATCTAAAGGTAGGCCTACTGTTATTTTTACAGCTGTTTTACATCTTCTGTAAGTTATAGAAATTGAGCATATGCATGTAGATGGATACTAGTTAATACCACATTACTGTATTTATTTATTATTAGCTCAAAAGACAGCTTTCAAGCTGTATAAGCATTATCCACAGCTACATATACTTAAATGTATGCTATTCCTGTTAACATTCAGATTGAATTGCTCAGTATACAAACTTATAATTAAACTTCAGACATAAGTTAAATTTAATTTAAGCTGTACAACTTAGTTTGGCCAGTAAAATAATGACGGAGAACAACATGTAGGTTGCTGAAGACTTATCATGTTTAAAAAAATCAGTATAACGCATAAAGCATTGTTGCTAAAACGTACAAGCTATGAAAGTTAACCTTTTTTTTTATTCTTCTGCAGAATGATGACTGAACAAGGTGTCACAGTGGTTACCACATTGGACTCACATTCAGGAGAAAGGCAATTAAATTCTGCCTCCATCCATATAGATTTAGGTGTTCCTTGGTTTCCCTCTATCACTCCAGGCAAATGTTAGAATGGTTCTTTCAAAGGGCAGTGGAAAATTTCTTCCCCATCCTTACCATAAAACAATCTCTAATGTTCACGCTGTTGAAAGGATGATGAACCCTGATCTTCCTTTTTCATAATGATGATCAATCAAAATCATGCCATTTTTGTACTATTTTCATTTTTAAAGGTATGACATTTGTTAGTACTGCCTTTACATTGAATATTCTTTGATGGATATTAAGGGGCTGCATTGAAGGAAAGGTGGAATAACCTTTGTTGAGCACCTTGAAGCCATAGGCAGAACATTCTTATTCACCTCCTTCCAAATTGTAACAGTGGGAAGTCCAGGTTGGAATATCAATTAGGCATCACATTCTTGCCCACCTGCTCCCAATTTGTAAGAGTGGAAAATCAAGCTTGGAATATCAATAATAGAGGATAGAAAGCAACTCACTGTAAATACAATAGGTGAAAAGTAAAGGAAAGTAAACTAGATATTCACACAATTGGCCATGGACTTCATCAGAAAAAAGAAACACACACACTTACTGAGACGTAACACTAGCCAGTGTCGAATCCAGTATTATGGTCGTGGTGGTGGTGGGGGGGGGGGGGGGGCTGAGTTCATTCAATTTTTGTGCCTCGCACTGGTGTCTTAAAAAGAGACTATCCTGATCCATGCTTAGATGTCATTTTCAGAAGAGGCATAAAGTAACTTAACTGATTTTCTGCAGTCCCATAGCACATACACACACACACACACACACACACACCTCCTGCATTTGCTACTGGCTCTAGCAGATATAACCAACATTGCTGGTGCTCCAATGCAAACATCATCTTGACAGCCAAGATACTTGATGCAATGGAGTGGCGATAGATGGTGGTCGTGTGTGCTTGAGTTATGTCTGAGTGACTGTGTGAATGTGATTGTCTATTAACTGCTTGTTTGCAGTACAGTGATTGTCTTTATAGTGAGTTGCTATCTATTCTCTCTTATTTCCTTTCTTTTTTTTTTCTTGCCTATTTGTTGGACTTTCTCTATAAGTATACCTCTGCAGTTACCACAAATAACATACAGCACAAGAGCAGAGTCTACAATCTGAAGGGTCCCGAGAGAGTGTTTAAATCAAAACAACATTCCCTCTGTCACCAAATTCCAAGTTGGGTGTAAGAACCATCAAGAAAAAGACTTCCACACCAAAGCCATCAGACCATCCAACTTGGTTACGTCAGATGGATGAGAGATGAGGCAATGATAAAAACATCAAAGGTATGGACTTTGACATCTACGTCAGGAACCCAGTGAGATCATCAATTGAACAACCCCCCTCCTCCTTCCACCAGTGTACCCCCTCTCAGCTGCACTGTCCCTACCATGGCGGTTCAACAGGTGATAGAAACACATAGAGGAATTATGTTTTGTGTCTTAGGATAGAGCTCTCTCTATATGTCTGCAAGAAACTAACTTCACATCATCTAATACCCCCGAGTTGGTAGCTATGAGATAAAATTAGCGATGATCAAAGTACAGTATATATGGTGTGAAAATGTCGCCATGACACCTTGTCAATGATATAACTTACGATGGTTGCCTAAGATATATCATTTTCACACCATGTGTACTTTGATCATTGCTAATTTTATCTCATTGACTGATGTGTTCAATAGTTGTGTTAGGTTCTCTTGTAATAGACCTTGGTTCACCATCACACAGCCTGGCATTGCTTTTATGTTTTTAATCAAGACTTGATGCCTAGTGACGTCTCATTTATTTTTATTGTGTGACATGCATGCCAGTATGCATAAGGAGGCATATAATGCACCTGTTTAATCAGTCTGGCTAGTTCGTAAGTATTTACTATATGAAACTACTGGGTTATATTATGCATTTTACTTCAGCTTGTGTACAATTCTATTTATGTATATTTATTTAATAGTCTAGTTTATAACCAAAACCGGTAGAAGTTTGAAAAATAATAAACAGCTGATGGTTTACAGTATGCATTTCCTCAAATATCTTAACTCACCTACTTCATAGATAAACAATAACATGAAAATGCCATATACATGTATCATTACTTTTCAGCATTTCTGGGTATTAGAGCATTAAAACTTTGGGTAATCCTTGAAACAGTGTTCTCAAACTGTACATGGTTCACCTGAGGGGCAGAACTGTATACTAGTGATAGTTGAAAACATTTACTAAGCATTTACTTAATAAATATGTTATATTTAACTTATATCAGCTTGAGTGCTCAAATGCAACAATATATAGGCTACCAGTATTCTTATTCTATAACTGTATATTATAAAATATAATAATGGAAAGTCCAGGTTGGAATTAATAATATATGCGGCAGCCGGAGGTGATGATTGTATTATTGTGTAGTGTGCCTGTGTGATAGCGTGAATGTTATATTTTCTGAAGAAGGTCATGGCCAGTAGCTGAAAGTGTTGTATGTGTGTGTCTTCTGTATGTTCCTGTCTCAACTCATCACCACGTCTCTGCAGTGAGTTGTATATTAACAACTGTATATTAAAATGACAAAACCATGAAATGAAATTGATAATTAAAGCAATAATGAAATTCATGAAAAAACATACATATATGTAACCTATACTAACATACAGCCTAATATGCCAACAGTTTGCAAAGAACACACTCACAAGCCGATTTGAAGATACAAAAAGAAACACATCTTTGCTATAACTTTGTATTTCTAATATACTGATCCTAAAAAACAAAAACGTTATGTAAAGATGAGAGACAAGATCTTTTCATAACACTTACCATCTAACTTATATAACCGGGCACTGTGGCTTTGTGATGATGGGTCATTGATCTTTCATTTAACACTGGAGAATATACTTCAGTGATGGTGCTGCTTCGCAATAGGCCTATAATAATTGCAAGAACCTCAGAAACCTAAGTTACCATCAATAAGATTCTGGTATTGAGGCAGAATGGCATTTTTATATGTGCCAGGGCACGAGGCGCTGTGATACTATTAGAGGGACTGTAAAACGCTTAGCTAGAAGAGCCAGCTTGCAGGCTATATTTCCATCCAATTGCGTCTTGACACCAGAAAACCTGTATACTTGGCCACTCAACAAAATCCAGGGCATTATTATGTTCTTTGTGTCTTCACAGGAGATCAAGTAATACAAAGTTTTTTTGGAAGGCATATGCAGTGCAATGAAGACTGTTTGAGGAATATGGTCACACCTGGCATTTCTAGTTATTGCTACTAACACCATTCTAATGAAGAGGCTTTCAACAGATGCAAATGGGACCACTGTTGCTATGGGAACTCCTGAAAATTATTCATTTGGATACTTCTAAGTGGGGCAGTATGTGGCTTTCACATTTCCCAGGTATCCCATGAATTTAGAGATTTTGAAATTATCTGTATGCCTCCTGCTGAGGTACAATTATTAAAATGGCCCAATAGGAAATACATAGTTTGTGTCTCCTTGTCCAGTTTTATATGTAAGGTCAATTTCCCATCATTTCAAAGCCACAGTACCTGGTTATATAAACTAGATGATAATTGTTATGAAAAGATCTTGTCTCTCACCTTTAGGTAACCCTTTTTTTTTGTTTTTTGTTTTGAGACCAGTATATTAGAAATACAAGATTATAGTAAAGATATAAGTGTCTCTTTTTATATCTTCAAATTTGATTGCGAGTGTGTTCTTTGCAAAGTATTTGCGTATTAGGCAATATGTTGGTATACGTTACATATATTTATATTGCTTCATGAATTTTGTTATTGCTTTAATTATCAATTTTATTTCATTATTTTGTCATTTTAATATACTGTTATAGAATAAGGATACCGTATATATTGTCGCATTTGTTCACCCAGGCTGATAAAAGTTAAATATAACATATTTATTAAGTAATTGCTTAATAACTGTTTTCAACTATTACTATTATACAGTTATGACCTTCAGGTCAATCATATACGTTTTGAGAACACTGTTTCAAGGATTACCCAAGGTTTTAAAGTTCTAATACCCAGTAGTGCTGAAAATTACTGATAGAAGTATATGGCATTTTCATTTTATTGTTTATCTATGAAGTAAGTGAGTTAGGATACTCTTTTTTGCACCCAAGATTGCTACCAAATACTTAAACATTTCAGCAAAAAGTCAAGTTCAAATCCAGGACTTTCAAGTTAATCAAAATCGACCATTTTTCCAGATGAAGTCAACTTTAACTGAAAGTAATAACTATTAAATGCAATGCAATACGCTTTCCATTATTTTTATAATTAATACTGGGACTGAAGAGCTACAATACCAAAATTGAGGGCTGTACTGTTTTCATAGGGAGAGTTATGAATTTTTTTAAAAAATCTTGAAACTGCAATGTGAAAAAAGTGTATTTTTCAACTTTTTTCATAAACAATCTAAATGATGTTTCTCACTTTTTATATCATATATCAACTTAGTGCTCTACATATGTGATGCATAAAAATTGATGGCTATAGGTCGTCTTATCACTAAGCAGTAGCCCTCTGAAGATGGGGATTTTGGTGCCCGACTGTTGATCGCATACACACCTTTCAGACTTCAAACATAATTTTCTCAACAATGGTTGGAGATAGGGCAGTCATATTTGGTAGTTTTTCTATTAAGACACCAAATATGATCAAATTTTGGAATTGTCACCTTATCACCCCCCCCCCCCATGAGTTTCCACGGAATGACCCGAGTACACTCACAGATGTCTCAGTTGACAATTTGAAAACTCTTTTCTCTCTACACTCATTCAGCCGTTGAAGAGTTAATTGCAACTGAAGAGTTTACTGCAAGGCTTGAAGAAGAAGAAAAGAGAGAGATATCCACAAACAGAAACACTGGGCAAGACATTTAACCGCTCGTTTCGGGTGAGGGTTGGGGCCTCTCTTATCTTCCCTCATATTCAAGAGAACGATGTCCCACAGTGTCCCATTGTTTTGGTGGCAATAAATTGTCTTGCTGCGGCTGTGTGGTCATCGGTCAGTTGCTCCCTGTTAGTCGGTGACTTCTGCTTGTATTTCAGCTCAGTTGGTATCGGTTTAGCTGAACGGCGGCTGCAGGGTGCCATCCAAAAGGCCCACTCTTGGGCCTCTACTCATGGATTTCAGTCCTCCGCGCAGAAAACCCATGTGATGCACTTCTGTCACCGTCTGGTAGTTCACCCTGACCCAGAGCTCTACCTGGGTGGTGAACTACTTCATGTCGAGGAAACACATCGCTTTCTGAGCATGGTTTTCAATGCCCGGCTGACTTTAGTGCCACAACTACGTCAGCTGAGACAGAAGTGTTGGTGGCGTTTAAATATTCTTAGATGCCTCAGCCATACTGGTTGGCGAGCAGCCCGTTCCACCCTCCTTCAGCTCTACAAGGCTCTTCTTCAGCCGCGGACTGATTATGGGAGCTTGGTTTACGACTCAGCAGCCCCTTCTACTTTGCGTCTCGCAACAGGGGCTTTTCGCGCCAGTCCAGTACCGAGCCTCCTAGCTGAAGCTGGTGTTCCCCCTCTGCGGTGTCGCCGGCAATGCTTGTTGGTGTCTTACATTGCAAGGGTTCATGCTTCACCCCGCCATCCAAACCACAGGCTTCTCTTCTCACTTTCTGCACTCCCTTCCCCACGACGTCGGCCCAGGTCGGTCTTCCGATTGCAGTCCGTGTTTGTTCCCTTCTCTCCTCACTTGATTCCCTACACCTTCCTCCACCTTTCCATTACTACCCCCGTATCCCCCCCCCCTGGACAATTCCTCGCCTGGAGCTTCGATTGGATTTGTCCCGGGAATTGAAAGCCTCCATTTCACCACTGATTCACCATAGCCGGTTCCAAGCACTGCTTGACAGCAGCAGCACAGGTGTGACAGCAGCACAAATAAATAGAACACACACACACACACACACACACACACACACACACAAATGCAAGCTTTCACATCCCAGTTGCTTCTTCAGGCAGAAGGGAAGGAGAGGGAAAAGGAAATGATGAGGCTTTTAAGGAAGGGGGTAAGGAGCCATTCCAATCCCGGGAGAGGAAAGACTTACCTTGGGGGAAGAAAAGGAAGGTAAACAAAAACACACACACACCTACAGTTACACAGACGCAAACACACCTAGGCAGACATCAAGGTAAGTCATTCCTCTCCCAGGATTGGAATGGCTCCTTACCCGCTTCCTTAAAAGCCTCATCATTTCCTTTTCCCTCTCCTTCCCTTCTGCCTGAAGAAGCAACTGGGTTGTGAAAGCTTTCATTTGTGTGTGTGTGTGTGTGTGTGTGTGTGTGTTCTATTTATTTGTGCTGCTGTCACACCTGTTCTCCTTCGCCTGGTGTGTGTATATATATATATATATATATATATATATATATATATATTATAGAAGGAAACTTTCCTACTGGGATAAAGAAATATAAAAAATAGAAAACGGATGACTTACCTAAAAGACCGGCTCTTCGATAGACACAAATAAAATCACACACATACAAGCTATCGCAACCGTTGGTCGCTTCTTCAGGATAAGAGGAAAAAAGGGGACGAGAAAGGGAAGGATATGGGGTTTAAGAAAGTGGAAAAGGAGTCATTCCAATCCCAGGAGTGGAAGGACTTACCTTGGGGGAAAAAAGAAAGGTAAACAAATACACACACACTCACACATATCCAAACACAAACCCACCTAGACAGACATTTGTAAAAAGCAAAGAAGTTGGACAGAGAAACCACTTGAGGCAGAGCCTCTGTCCACAGAATCGAGGCAAAGATGCTAAAGATGGTGGGCGGGAATTTGAATTAGCGGAGGTTGAGACCAGGTGGGCAACAGCAGGAGAGAATAAGCTGAAGGGCAAGTTCCCATCTCTGGAGTTCTGAAAGGTTGGTGTCAGTAGCAAGTATCCCTGGATGTCAGTTGGTAAATCACGTGGGTGCTATCGCAAGTGGCTCTGCCCTTGATCGTGTACACCTTCCGGGTTACTGGACTGGAGTAAGTGGTGGTGGAAGGGTGCTTAGGGCAGGTTTTACAACGGGGGCGGTTGTATGGGTAGGAGCCAGAGGGTAGGGAAGGTGGTTTGGGGATTTCATAGGGATGGACTAGGAGATTACGAAGGTTAGGTAGGAGTCATTCCAATCCCGGGACAGGAAAGACTTACCTTGGGGGAAAAAAAGGAGGGTAAACAAATGCACACACACCCACACATTCACACAGACACTAGTACACCTAGGCAGACATACTGTAGAAAGCAAAGAAGTTTTTGTTTACCCTCCTTTTTTTCCCCCAAGGTAAGTCTTTCCTGTCCCGGGATTGGAATGACTCCTTACCCACTCCTTTAAACCCTCATCATTTCCTTTTCCTTCTCCTTCCCTTCTGCCTGACGAAGCAGCTAGGCTGCGAAAGCAGCGTTTGTATATGTGTGTGTGTGTTTATTTGTTACTATCACTGCCTGTGCTCCTTCGCCTGGTAAGTAGACTTCTTCTATATTTTTTTTACACACACACACACACACACACACACACACACATATATATATATATATATATATATATATATATATATATATATATATATATATAGAAGGAGACCTTCTAGGTGGGAAAATGGTATAAAATAAAGATTTTTGACTTACCTAAAGTACAGGCTCGTCGATAGAAACACGAAACACACAACCATTCGAGCTTTCGCCACCAGTGGTGGCTTCTTCGGGAAAAAGAGGGAGGAAGGAGAGGATAAAGGGAAGGATACGGGTTTTAAGGAAGTGGAAAAGGAGCCATTCCAATCCCAGGAGTGGAAGGACTTACCTTAGGGGACAAAAAGCAAGGTAAACAAATACACACACACTCACACATATCCACATCCAAACACACCTAGGCAGACATTTGTAGAAACCAAAGAAGTTGGACAGAGATGCCACTTCAGGCAGAGGCTCTGTCCACAGAACCGAGGCAAAGATGTTAAAGATGGCGGGCGGGAATTAGAATTTAGCGGAGGTTGAGACCAGGTGGGCAACGGGAAGAGAGATTGTGTTGAAGGGCAAGTTCCCATCTCCGGAGTTCTGAAAGATTGGTGTTGGTGGGAAGTATCCAGATAACCCGGACGGTGTAACACTGTGCCAAGATGTGCTGGTCGTGCACCAAGGCATGTTTAGCCACAGGGTGATCCTCATTACCAACAAACACTGTCTGCCTGTGACCGTTCATGCGAATGGACAGTTTGTTGCTGGTCATTCCCACATAGAACGCTTCACAGTGCAGGCATGTCAGTTGGTAAATCACGTGGGTGCTATCGCAAGTGGCTCTGCCCTGGATCGTGTACACCTTCCGGGTTACGGGACTGGAGTAAGTGGTGGTGGAAGGGTGCATAGGGCAGGTTTTACAACGGGGGCGGTTACAAGGGTAGGAGCCAGAGGGTAGGGAAGGTGGTTTGGGGATTTCATATGGATGGACTAGGAGGTTACGGAGGTTAGGTGGGCGGCGGAAAGACACTCTCGGTGGAGTGGGAAGGATGTCATGAAGGATGGATCTCATTTCGGGGCAGGATTTAAGGAAGTCGTATCCTTGCTGGAGAGCCACATTCAGAGTCCGCTCCAGTCCCGGAAAGTATCCGGTGACAAGAGGGGCACTTCTGGGGTTCTTCTGTGGAAGGTTCTGAATTTGGGGGGATGAGTAAGTGGCTCTGGAAATTTGTTTCTGTACCAGATCAGGAGGATAGCCGCGGGATGTGAAAGCTGATATTAGGTTATTGGTGTACTGATTCAGGGATTCGGGACTGGATGGTCGGCGTGAAAGGAAATACTCCATCGCAGCAAGGCCCTGGGCATGTGGGATGTTTGTGTACAAGGAAATGGCATCAATGGTTACAAGGATGGTATCTGGAGGTAACTGGCTAGGCAAGGATTTCAGGCGATCGAGGAAGTGGTTGGTATCTTTGATATATATATAAAACGAAAATTATAGAGGGAAACTTTCCCGGTGGGATAAACGAAAATAAAAATAGAAAAGAGATGACTTACAAAAAGGACTGGCTCGTCGATAGAAACAAATAAAATAAATAAAATCACACACAAACACACATACAAGCTTTTGCAGCCTAGCTGCTTCGTCAGGCAGAAGGGAAGGAGAGGGAAAAGGAAATGATGAGGGTTTTAAGGGAGTGGATAAGGAGTCATTCCAATCCCGGGACAGGAAAGACTTACCTTAGGGGGAAAAAAGGAGGGTAAACAAATACACACACACCCACACATTTACACAGACGCAAGTACACTTAGGCAGACATACTATATATATTACAGATTGTTTGACTTACCGAAAGTACAGGCTCGCCGATAGAAACATAAAACACACAAACATTCAAGCTTTCGCCACCACTGGCAGCTTTTTCAGGAAAAAGAGGAAGGAAGGAGAGGAGAAAGGGAAGGATACGGGTTTTAAGGAAGTGGAAAAGGAGTCTTTCAAATCCCAGGAGTGGAAGGACCCACCCTAGGCGACAAAAAATGCATAGTTGCAGATTTTGTATAGTTTAGAGATGTAATAGGTTCTTTTATCTTTTTAATGACACCAACTTGAATAAAATTGATTGATAAATAAAGAAGTTACAGTAGTTACAAACTTTCAATCCCATTTCGTACTGACGGCAGACTGAGAAAATGCTAGACATTTCAAAATGGCGTTTTGACTATAGTTTTGATGAAAAACAAAATATTTTAATATATTTGTGTACCAAATTTTCACAAATATCTGTGACATGATGGCAACGAAATTTCCTTATTTTGGGTGATTTGAAATGAAATGAGCGAATTAGGTAAGAGGAGACACTGAGGAGTGAGGAGTACACAGACTAACAGAAAACTGGAGTGACAGGTTACAGGATGTATATCAATTCTCATGAATATTTTGCAGTTGGGAAGCATTGCTGGGTTCACTATTCAGATTTAAATAGTAAATTCAAATAATGGATTTTATAATCACAAAGTTATAAATTTCATAAAACAACCCATTGATTAGCATTGATAATGCCTGGAGAACAGAGTGAGAGACTGATAGCAGAGAATGAAGCTGTTGCATTGCAGAGAATGAAGCTGTTGCATTGCAGAAGTGTGTGCACTGCCCCACATGTATTAAATATGCACATGTGAACATGACTATTGCTCTACCCCTGGGGTAGGTAGTTGTAGGACTCCAAAGGAGTAGAATACAAAGGTTACAGAGGCTCTTCTTTTTGAGTGCATCTTGTGGAGGCATATAGAGTAAGGGTCATTCTGTGGAAACTTGCGGGGGGTGATAATGTGACCTTTTCCAGTTGATATATGATATAAAAAGTGAGAAACATCATTTAGATTGTTTATGAAAAATGTTGAAAAATACACTTTTTTTCACATTGCGGTTTCAATTCAAGATTTAAAAAAAAAAAAAAAAAAAAAAAAAAAAAAAAAAAAAAAAAATAATCAGAACTCTCCCTATGAAAACAGTGCAGCCCTCAATTTTGGTATTGTAGCTCTTCAGTCCTAGTATTAATTATAAAAAATAATGTAAAGCATATTACTTTCAGTTAAAGTTGACTCCATCAGGAAAAATGGTTGATTTTGATGAACTTCAAAGTCCTGGGTGGGTACGTAGGCAGTTGAATCTGGACTTGACATTTTACTTAAATGTTTACATATTTGGTAGCTATCTTGGGTGCAAAGAATATCCTAACTCACTTACTTCATAGATAAACAATAACATGAAAATACCGTATACTTGCATCATTAATTTTCAGCACTATTGTGTATTAGTACTTTAAAACCTTGGGTAATCCTTGAAACAGTGTTTTCAAAATGTATATGCTTGACCTGAAGGTCATAACTGTATAATAGTGATAGCTGAAAACAGTTATTAAACATTTACTTAGTAAATATGTTATATTTCACTTTTATCAGCTTGAGTGCACAAATGCAACAATATAAAAGGTACCAGTATTCTTATTCTGCATCTGTATATTATAAAATATAATAATAGAAAGTCCTGGTTGTAATTAATAATACCTATAAGCGGCAGCCAGGGGTGATGGTTGTATGTTTGTGTTGTGTGCCTGTGTGATTGCATGAATATTCTATTATCTGAAGAAGGCCATGTCCGATAGTTGAAAGTATTGTATTTTTTTCATAAACAATCTAAATGATGTTTCTCACTTTTTATATCATATATCAACTTAGTGCTCTATGTATGTGACCCATAAAAAATTTAGTTCTATAAGTCAATTCATCACTAAGCATTAGTTCTCTGAAGATGGGGATTTTGGTGCCCAACTGTTGATCACCATCTTTCAGACTTCAAACATAATTTTCTCAACAATGGCTGGGGATAGGACAGTGATATTTGGTAGTTTTTCTATTAAGATAGGTAGGTACCCATGCACCAAATATCAACAAAATGGTCACCTTGTCATTCACCAAAATATCTTGATTGTCCCATTCATATTAACCATCATTTTCACATTGTTTTAAACTTAGTTTGCTGAAGGATATTAGTCTCAATTTTAAAAATATGCTGATGATTTTTGGGACTTCTGATTTGACTTCATGATAACATTAATACCAAGCCTTAAGGAGCTGAAAAGATTGGGGCTCAAAGCACTGATTTTTTTTTTTTAAATGCCTCAGCCACAATTCATGTGACACAGCCAGGGCTTTTCTGTTCCAGTTTTATGCAGCCTAGAGACATTCTAGGACTAGAGAAACAGCAGTTTATAGCCTTACAAGCTACTTTGCTGTTTTATGTATAAGATATTTTGAAGAGGAAAACATTATAAGAGAGATCTTCAAGGTTTATTTACAATTTTTTAAATTGTATTTATTGATGACAACAATGTGCACAATGAAGATTAGATTTGATTAGATTAGTTGCTCATTCTATTGATCTATATTGAGGAGATCCTAGAGGATATGGATCATGTCAAAATATTTTTATTTAAATAGTGGCTGCTATGTTGATTGCTAACCCATGAAAACAACATGATTGGTTGAAGTTACACATCAAACTGCCAAAGCGTTGCGCCGTGTGTGTGCACTGTCTCATATAGGGTGCAGTTTGTTCGGTGCTCGTGGCCACCCGGCGGCGGCCTGTTGCACTAGTGTGGGCACCGTTTTTAATTACACGGTGCGTGAACATATCACACCTCTCCCCTTCAAGGAGCCTGTGTGCACAACACTTAAAGTCCATTTGCTCACGACCACTATCACTACCACTGTTTCACAGATGCCAAGGCTGGACCACTGTATATGGCTGTGATAGGAGGAAAATTGATATATTTGTGCATCTGATTTTTAAAAGTGCGGACCGTTCTCTGAACCTCCCCATTAGACTGTGGGTGGAAAGGTGGGGCCAGGACATGGTGGATACCCCATTGGGCAAAAAACTCTTTCAATTCATGAGAAGTAAATTGTGGTCTGTTGTCTTTAACCAGGGTAACAGGAAGCCCTTCCATAGCAAAGATCTTTGAGAGTGTTGCAATTGTCGCAGAGAAAGACAGGTGTGTGCAGCATGCAACAAATGTAAACTTTGAATACACATCCACAACAAGGAGCCTGTACGAGTTCAAAAAGGGTCCCGCATAGTCCACATGTACACGTTCCTAGGCTGAGGCATGGAGTAAGTGAAGCAGGGCGGACTGCCTGCTGTGTGGCACGTCTCACGTGCATTTACTAATTGTACAATGTCAGTGTCCATACCTGGCCAGAAAATGTGACGCCGCACCAATGCTTTAGTACAGACAGTGCCCAGTGGTCTGCAAGCAAGAGGAAAATCCCCCCACACTGGAGAGCACTAGGAATTTTGCCAGTACTCAGTCATGCATGGCCAGCTGATATTGGAAGGCGTAATAGTTGTTGAAGGGGTCTGAAGCCCATTGAGGAGGAGACTCCGACCACCCATATTGAACATAACACACTACTTGATGCAACACCAAATCTGATGCCACTGCTGCAGCAAGGCAGTCAGAAGTGAGGGGGAATCCGTCGACCATCTGCTGCGCCTCATCATCAATGTGGAAGCACAGAAGTTTATCGTGATCAAAAGCAGCATCCGGTCCAATCGACAGACAAGACAATGCTTCAGTATTTGCATGCTTTGCTGTAGGGTGGGAAATGGATCTCATAGCAAAACCGAAAAAGAAACAGTGCCCAATGCTGAAGCCTGTATGCAGCTTTGTCTGGTAGTGGGGCCGAGGGGGGACACCAAAGCCGTGTGATCTGTCACTAGATGAAATTTCTTACCGTACAGGAAGACATAGAATTTCTTAAGAGCATACACAATTGCCAGAGCTTCTTTTTCATTTTGAGAATACTTTGACTGGGCCAGTGTAAGCGTTTTGGAGGCTGTGGCGCTTTTTTTTTACTGGACATACATTAAAGCCACATTTTTAATACATCACCTGTTGTAAGTGTTCAGTGGTCTCGAAGATCTCTTAGCTCGCCTGCCAATAATACATCACAAAATAATAAGACGTCCGATTCTTGGGAGTCTTATGGAAACTACTAATATGACACATTTCATTTTTTTACGTACATTTATTTATCCATTCTTGATGAAGCACAAAAGTAATACAAAAGTAAGATTGGTTCACAACTCATTTCCATACTAACTCAAGACTAAGTTGTTACTACTCCATTACTAACTTCATACTAACATTATACTGACTGAGTTCGCACCAATTCACGCGTGTTAATATGTAGAGCATATTCTAGAACATTCTAGAACACGGAAGTTACAAAGTTTAATATTTAACAATTTGTTTATGAAACATAAATGAATCCTGCTTTATGTAAAGATACACAAAATTATGACAGATGTAATATTAGTTTTTCTTATGAAAATAAACAATAGAAAAGATCGTAAGTAAACAACAATTAGTTCAGTATTAATATATGTTTACATTATTGTTCAACATTAGAAGACCCTCGTAATGCAAAAGATAATCGAAGTAACTTGCCAGAAGCGCTATAAGATGCTTATATATTATAAATATGGAATATTAGGGTATAATACCACGACCAACTATGGTATCCAGAATGAAACTTTCACTCTGCAGCGGAGTGTGCGCTGATATGAAACTTCCTGGCAGATTTAAATTGTGTGCCGGAACCGGGACTCGAACCTGGGACCTTTGCCTTTCGCAGGCAAGCGCTCTACCACTGAGCTACCCCGACACGACTCACGATGCCGCCTCACAACTTTACTTCCGCCAGTACCTCGCCTCCTACTTTCCAAACTTCACAGAAGTTCTCCTGCGAAACTTGCAAGACTAGCACTCCTGGAAGAAAGGATATGGTGGAGACATGGCTTAGCCACAGCCTAGGGGATGTTTCCAGAATGAAACTTTCACTCTGCAGCGGAGTGTGCGCTGATATGAAACTTCCTGGCAGATTAAAATTGTGTGCCGGAACCGGGACTCGAACCTGGGACCTTTGCCTTTCGCGGGCAAGCGCTCTACCACTGAGCTCAGTGGTAGAGCGCTTGCCCGCGAAAGGCAAAGGTCCCAGGTTTGAGTCCTGGTTCCGGCACACAATTTTAATCTGCCAGGAAGTTTCATATCAGCGCACACTCCGCTGCAGAGTGAAAGTTTCATTCTGGAAACATCCCCTAGGCTGTGGCTAAGCCATGTCTCCACCATATCCTTTCTTCCAGGAGTGCTAGTCTTGCAAGTTTCGCAGGAGAACTTCTGTGAAGTTTGGAAAGTAGGAGGCGAGGTACTGGCAGAAGTAAAGTTGTGAGGCGGCATCGTGAGTCGTGTGGGGGTAGCTCAGTGGTAGAGCGCTTGCCTCGAAAGGCAAAGGTCCCAGGTTCGAGTCCCGGTTCCGGCACACAATTTTAATCTGCCAGGAAGTTTCATATCAGCGCACACTCTGCTGCAGAGTGAAAGTTTCATTCTGGAAACATCCCCTAGGCTGTGGCTAAGCCATGTCTCCACCATATCCTTTCTTCCAGGAGTGCTAGTCTTGCACGTTTCGCAGGAGAACTTCTGTGAAGTTTGGAAAGTAGGAGGCGAGGTACTGGCGGAAGTAAAGTTGTGAGGCGGCATCGTGAGTCGTGTCGGGGTAGCTTAGTGGTAGAGCACTTGCCCGCAAAAGGCAAAGGTCCCAGGTTTGAGTCCCGGTTCCGGCACACAATTTTAATCTGCCAGGAAGTTTCAACTATGGTATCATATACTTCAATTATTCAAACAAATGGAACCCTCCTGGCTAAATATATTACAATACCCTCCTCACACAATGTCAGATTTCACATGTGGATGACATTGTGTGATTACAGAATTGAGAAGTATGTATGATCAGCAAAGATTTTAAATTTATATCACACAAGACAAAACTATGCAGGAATTGATTGTTGGTAACTCAAAAGCTTCTGTGATGCCTGTTGCAAAGGGGGGAGGGGGGGTCATCCAAGATATACGTATCTCTGAGAGTTCAGTAATGTGGCTGCCATCTCCATGCCTACCTCCATCTGCACTGCACGGTTCAGATCAGATACTTCAATGAAAAGATTGGCAGGAGTGTGTGTGAGTGCTGCAACATTATTAATTTCCATAGCCATATCACATGCGTGTGGCACTGGTGCCGAGTGGCATACTGAATAAATGTGCCCCTTTTTCCTAAAGTGCCGACATGTGGCCCAACACCACGGGCAATCATTTTGTTCATGTTTATAAAAACATTCGGGACAAGATGGGAACGGCACCACCCATGTACCGGAGTGAGGAGGCTGTCGACTGTACTGTTGAGCTGAGCTGTTGGGCCTGTGACTGGGTTGGACGGTTTGAGGTAACCGCCGCCACCTCCCTCGTTGCATCAGCAGAATGGTGCCACATAGACTCGGGTGGTTGAAAGGTAGAAACTTCGCCCCATGTATCGATAGGGCTGCCACCCGCATAACCTGGAAAGCCTGAGAAATTTAAAAACATTGCCCAAGGTGGGGTCATCCTGCTGGAGGGCATGGTTGCGGATTTCCCTGTCAGGAGCCAAGTGTAGGATAACGTCCTAAACCATGTGATCGGCACAGGATTCCTTCTGAATATCTGAAATAAAACAACAATGATGGCTAAGCCCCTGGAGTTTGGCTGTCCAGGCCTGGTACGTCTGATTGGGTTGTGTATGACATTGGTATAATTGCAAACTAGAGATCACTGTATTTGTCCGTTGAGAGTAATACCCAGAAAGCAAAGGACACAGCTCATCAAAAGAAATGGCAGATGGATGCCCATGGCATCAGTTTACACAAAATCCAATACACCCGAGGAGAAGACCATGAAAGAAACAATCCATGACACAATCTAGGTTCCATAACACCAAAATCCTGAAAGTGTTGACGTAAATGAGACTCGTATTTGTCCCATTCTTCCGTGGCCTCATCATAGAAAGGAAAAGGAGAAGAACCGACGGCACCACAACATAGCGCAACAAAGTAAACAAGTTAGTTAAGAGGTCAGTATGCTGTTGATGCTGCTCATGCTGCTGCTACAGCAGTTGTTACTGCTGTTGCAGCATCTGAAGTAACACAGGTCCAGAGTAGTCATAGAGCACAAAGGAAACACACGATACCCCAGAGAAAACAGGAAAAGATCAGACACTGTGCCTGTAGACTGTAGAATAGGGTCGATATGGAAGCTACGAAACATGTGAGCAATACAACTGACTCATTGCCAAGTGGCGCACCAGACAGTGGCCTGTTGCACTTGTACAGTCGCTGCTTTTAATTACACGGTATGACGATCCCCATTTAATCTGGGCTACTGTCATAAATATTAATTTAATTTGAAACTTAGACATGAGGTCACTTTGAAGAATTTTTATTTCTATCACAGATTCATATTGTACAACAGCATCAGAACTAGTTAACAACCGCACCATCCTCCTCGTGCTCAGTTCGTCTCCCTTATATAGAGTTAATGAGAACATTGGCACAACAATGACTTGTAATTATTGGTATACAATTAAATCTTTCAAAATAAAACAGTCTGATAAAAATGTAAATTATAATTGGATAGAAACCGCAAGACAAAATAGTTTTATGTTACAAGAAATTAATAAATTACACCATTATTTAACAATATGATAGTATTAAATAATCAAACAATAGGATTTTATTAAATAATCAAACTTCTAGAACATACTATATTGTTACTTAAAACTTGTAAATAATGCTTGACAATCAATCGTGAATAATTGCTTCATTAACTAGATGTACTGAAATTTGGTCAGGCCATAAATATTACGAATTTTATTAGAATTTCATAAAGGAAATAAAAGGAAAGGGATTCTTAGAAGTAGAAACAATGTGGTTGATATAAGGTAGAAAGGAAGAAACGTGGTATCCTGAGCTTCACTATAGAAAAAAGGTATCCTGTAGTTCAGTAGACCGTGGCTCATATTGTTACATTACAACGGTGCGTGGACATATCAGTGGCAACTATTTATTCACAACTGATACAAAAGCGTTACATATTTACCCCTGTTTCTGTCCTTCAAAGTAGTCACAGAAATTGTGTAGAACCCATTGCTAGTGATGTGGAAGGCATTGTATACCATCAGCATAGCCTGTTTTGTTGATGGTGCGGTCTAATGCCTGTCAAACTTCTGAAGTAAATGCCATGAAGTGGTTCCTTTATCTTCAGAATCAAATCAAAGTAACAAGCACTTAAATCTGGGGAGTAGGGGAGACTGTTGTACCTTGGACATAGTGTACCTTGGATCATTTGCTTGTTCCTCAGAACTTGCTGCTGGCTAGAGGCCAACTGTAAAAATGATTCATGCTTCACTGACCAGAGCACTCTGCCAACCTGCTTTTGTAGTGCTATGAGACTGAATGCGCAAGTGAAATTACATAACAGATTTAGAGTGCGAAAAGTAACAGTTTTCATGTTTAGTTTCTGTTTTTTGGTGACCACTTGTTAAGGTTGACGAATACATCTTTTACCCCACCTCAATCTTTGTCATCTTGTGAGTAAACTGACACATAGTTTGTAGATTTAAACCTAGCCTCAAAGCAGTAGTAAGGCTTTCAGTTGCAAGATGCACCATGCTGTATCCCGGATCACAAACACATACTGTACCTTGGATCAACGATTCTAGGTACAAGATGTTAACATTTTGTGTTTTTGCATTTTAGGCCACAATGCCAAGAAGTAGAACAGGCAAAAAGAGGGTTTCTGTTGACCCATAAGCCATTAACAAAGCAGTAAAAGCTATCAGTTCTCCAGGAGAAAACAAGATTTCCATCAGTAGCCTGTGAAATTTATAATGTCAAATTCACAACACTTGTTTGACATTTGCAATCATTTAAGTAGTCTAGCAGAGAAGAATATTCTTATGATATTAGGTATGATACCACAAAGGTGTTTAATGATACTAAATAATTAATTTTAGTAGAGTATATACAGACCATTGCAAAAATGAAGTGTGGACTTACAAAAAAGGGAGTCAGGATCCTTACATATAAATATGCTGTTGTTAACAATAAGAGAAGTCCATCTAAGTGGGATGAAGATGAAATTGCAGGGGAAGCCAGAGAAAACAAGCCTGTGTCGAGCAACCAGCTTTAACAGAATTAATGTCGAAATGTTTTCCAACAACCTCAAGGATGTGCATCGACGATTGGGCCCTTTTCCACCACACCGTAATTGGAATCAAGATGAAACTGCCCTGACAGCTGATCAGATCCCTGCTAAAATAGTTTTCCCAAGAGGAGTAAAACAAATTGGCAGTGTAACTTCAGGTTCAAGAGGACACTTAGTAACGCTGAATGCATGTATAAATGCTCTCGGGAACCATACTCCTCCAATGCTTATATTTCTGAGTGGCCACTCCTGGAACAATTGGTGCAGCAAATCCATCTGGCTGATCAAATGAAACACTTTATCTCCAGTTTCTTGACCATTTCATAGATCACATGAAGCCATCCAAAGAACAAAAAGTTCTTTTATGAATTGATAATCATGAGACCTTCTTGTCTGTGGAAGCTGTGGATAAGGAATCAGAGGCTGGCATAGTTATGCTTACATTTCCCTCTCACACTTCTCATAGGCTCCAGTCTTTGGATGTTTCTGTCTACTCTGGTCTAAAAAATAGTTACAACCAAGCTGTTAATGCATGGCTCTTAAACAATGTGCGTAAGACATTTGACATCTATAGTGTTTCAGAAATTGTTGGTCAGATTTACTCTCATATATTTATCACAAGTAACATTGTTCGTGGTTTCAAGAAAATGCACATATTTCCGTTGGATAGAAATGTTTTCACAGATGATGACTTTTTAAGTTGTTGTGTTAGTGATCACCAAAGCCCAACAACAGCTTCACCATGAAATTTCAAGAATGCACATAAAAGTCTAAAATGTTGTATAAATATATTGTTTGGAGCTTTTACAACATTATTATTACTCCCCTGCCTATATTTAGCGTACAATTTGTATGATGCAAAATACAGGAAGGTGTTATTTTATCTGATCCAAGCTAAAAGAAGGTGTGATCTAGGGTACAAGACCATCTTGTACTATGGATCATTTAAGCAAATATTGCAATAAAATCTTTAAAAATTTTTCATTGATGGTTTTGGAATATACCAGTAGTAAATGTTGGAGCAAAATATGTAGTAAACATTATGAAATCTTTCTCATTACAATTAAGATACAGGGATATATATTTTACCCAATTTCTATAAAAACTGATTCAAGGTACAACAGTCTCCCCTATGTTGGATGGTACAGCACTTCCCAGTCCCATTGACTGTGATGGTGTTATCCTAACGCATTATGTTTCTCCACAGCGGACTAATTAGATTTTATACCATTACCTGTGACCAGCTTTGCAACACTTTGTGCAATCCACCCATCATTTTGCATGACAATCCATGGGCACATACAGCACAAGCTGTGGCTTCTCTGTTTGGTCGATTGGACTGGGAAGTTGGTCAATGGGACTGGTTAGTGCTGTACCATCTACCATACCCCCGGACTTGTCACTTTGATTTCATTCCTAAGATGAAGGAACCACTTCATGCCATTTGCTTCATAACTGTTCCAGAGATTCGACAGACAGTAAACCACTCCATTTGCACCATCAACATATCAGGCAATGCTAATGGTATACTATGCATTCCACATTGCTGGAAATGGATTCTACAGAACACTGGTGACTGCTTAAAACAGAAACAGGTGCAAACATATAACGCTTTTGTATTGGTTGTGAATAAATAGGGCCACTATTTAAGTTCCAACCCTTGCAGTATGAATAGTCAACAACTGGTAACTGATGGATAATAGTCTGCACTGACTACCTAACCTGCTACACTGTCATGAAACTTTTGCTGACTGCAGAAGCTCCAGATACAAAATTCCTTGTAGAAAACATTATTTTGAAGCATGGTGCACCACATGTGATGATATCTGATTGTATGAAAGTATTCCAGTTCAAACTAGTATCAGAGGTAATGTCACGTTCCAACATTGTCCACAGAATAAGAACTGCATACCATCCTCAGACAAATGGTCTAACAAAACATTTTAACAAGGATATTAACAGTTTTGCTGTTGATGTATGTTGATGTTGAGCAGAAGAATTGGGATACAATATTGCCAATCATGACATTTACTTATAATACAGCAATGCAAGACACCACATCCTTCGCGCTGTTTTTCCCGCTCCATGATCGTGAAGTTGAGACAACAATGTATATGCTGTTCCCATTCCAACTGGACGACATTGTGTCTTCCAACAGAATGTGTGGTGCAGTGGTTAGAGTCACAGATCACTACTTCTTTGTATTTACTATTTCTAGAATGTTCTACAAGTTTCTTATGTTGATATAAGTCCAAGAAAATTCTTTCTATGTATAAATAGCAGAGCACTCCAAGCAGAAGGCAGTCTATTCCGAGTGGATGCTTCTGTAGCAGTAAACCTGTTCTAAGTGTGAAGTGTTATACTCTATTAATGACCCAGCCTTCGATTCAGTTTTGAATGTGAAAATCTATTTAACATGCACTTTATATCTGTTACTGATAGTATGGGATTGTCAAATAATTCCCTTGAATATCTAAAACTAGTATTTACAACTAACTTACGATACATGAATAGGCCATTCACTTCACCAGAAGAAATAACTTCCATAATAAAATCTTTACAAACCAAGCATTCTAGTGGTTATGATGAAATATCAACAAAGTTAATTAAGGCATGTTCTTAAGAGTTTAGCACAATTTTAAGTTATTTGTGTAACCAGCCTGTTATAACTGGAACATTTCCTGATTGCCTGAAATACATGGATGTTAAACCTCTGTTCAAGAAAGGGGGAAAAGAGATATCATCAAACTGCAGACTGATGTCACTTTTGCCAGCATTCTTGGAAATTCTAGAAAAGGTAATGTACAAGCAGGTTCTCAACCAAAAAAGTTCAAATGTTTGTGAAGCTTAAGGGATTTAACTGCGGGGTCATCAGACCCTAAACTACCTTATACTAAAGACAGCAAAAACATCCATGCCTGAGGGGGGATTCGAACCCCCAACGGGAAATGGCCTCACAGCATAGTGCCTCAATGAGCTTGGCAACTCCATTTGACCACAAATAATGTATTGTCCAGAACAGAGTTTGAATTTCTGAAAGGTTCCGATATCGAGAAGACTATTTACACCTACAGTGAGAATCTACTTAATTCATTAGGTAATAAATAACAAGAAGCTATATTTTCTGTGATTTATGAAAGACATTTGATTGTTTGAATCACAAATTAGAATTTTACAATCACAGGCAGTGCTGCTAAATAGTTCAAGTCGTTCCTCATTACGAGGAAACAAAGTGCAAGGGACTAGCGAATGAAGCTATCACTCATGATTGGATAGGAATGAAATTACGTGTGGTGTCCCCCAAGGATCCATCCACCTTAGGGCCACTGCTTTTTTGTGTGTACATTACTGACCTGTCATCATTTACACTGCCAGAAGCAGAGTTCATTTTGTTTGCAGATGATAGAAATATTACAATAAATATAATGACGAGCAATCATTCTAGAAAGGTCTGCTTATGATATTTTCATGAATATTAATAAATGGTGAAAGGTCAACTAATTGACATTAAACTTTGAAAAGACTCACTACATGCAGTTCAGACCCTGTAAGAGGTTTCCATCCAGCATTTGCATAAAGTATTAGGAGCAGATAGGAGAGGTTGACAGTATTAAATTGCTGGGATTATAACTCGATAATAAATCCAGTTGGGAGGAGCACAACGCAGAACTGCAGAAATAACAACAAATCTATATTTGCAATTATAGTGCCATCAGACGTAGGAACATAAAAATAAAAAAGCTTGCATACTTTGCTTACTTTCATTTTCAACTCTTCAAGCCAAACAAAAGTTTTCAGAGTCCAAAAGTGTGTAATACAAATTATTTGACAAGTAAATTCACGAACATCCTGTCGAAGAACCTTCAAATAACTAAAATAACTAGGTATAGTAAGTACTACCTCCTAGTATATTTACACAAGGACTT
This sequence comes from Locusta migratoria, assembly GCA_026315105.1. Lineage (NCBI taxonomy): Eukaryota > Metazoa > Arthropoda > Insecta > Orthoptera > Acrididae > Locusta > Locusta migratoria. The sequence continues at coordinate 699,092,038 of CM048745.1, read as the reverse complement.
AAACTTTAGTTCAAAAAGGGGTCTACTACTCAGGAACACATGTTTTCAATAATTTACCACAACCATAAAAAAATTAGCTACAAATAAAGATCAATTTAAGAGGAACTTCAAAGACTTACTAGTGGCCAACTCCTACTCCAATGACGATTTTTGAATAGAACCAAATGATGTATGACATTATGGAACCTCCCTAAAAGGTGATTCCACTCCAGTGGAATGGTACTGCTGCAGGTGGAATTGGTACCAGATATCCTGGTTGTAATTGTGGCACATGCTTGCGTCTCTGGCACTTCTTACAGAGACTCACATAGTGCTTGACAGATCGGTAGATACCTTGCCAGTAATACCTGCATCTGATTCTGGCTAGGGTCTTCACGAATCCCAGATGAGCAGATATTGCAGAATCATAGAAATACTTGAGAATAACTGGCTGGAGATAAGCTGGAAAGACCAGCAGCCATTTAGGGCCCAGTGGATTGTAGTTGCTGTTATACAATTAAATCTCTCATTGATCAGTTCCCGTTTCTCCAAGGCCTCTACGCTTTGTAATAATGCAAGATCTTTCCTCTGTTCAGTTGTAATATCATCTAACTCAATAAGGGCTGAAATTTCATCCATGCTCTTAATCCGCTAATGGATTTTACGAAAGGCAGTCAGCGTGCTTGTGTTTGTGCCCATTTTTTAATAACACTGTGACATTGTACTCTTGGAGTCTTAGTGCCCATCTTGCTAGTCAAAAAATGTTCAAATGTTTGTATAGTCTATGGGACTTAACTACGGGGTCATCAGTCCCTAAACTTACAAACTACTTACGAACTAGGACGGCACAAATATCCATGCCCGAGGGGGGATTCGAACCCCCGACCGTAGTGGCCGTGCAGACCGTGACTGGAGCGCCTTAGTCTCCTCGGCCTCCGTGGCTGGCACTTGCTAGTCAATCTGATGGATCCTTCAAACTGGTTAGCCAACATAAAGAATGGTGGTCTGTCAAGACAGTGAATGGTTTATTGAATAAATACAGCCAGAATTTGTTGATAGCCTAGATAATGGCAAGACATTCCTTTTTGGTTATACAGTAATTTGTCTGAGACTTTGAGAGTACTATTAATGCATAGGCTCTCAACTTTTCAGCACCTTCCTGAATTTGTAAGATCACTGCACCAATCCCATGACCGCTAGCGTCAGTGTGAAGTTCTGTTTCCGCATTCTTGTCTTATAAGGTAGAAATGGTGCGGAAGTTAGAGTGTCCTTAAGTGCCCAAAAAGCTCTTTCTTTTGTCACATCCCAGTAAAACTTTGAGTCTCCCAGCAGAAGTTCTTGCAGTGGATGTGCCTTGTTACAAAAACCTTTTATGAAACAGCGGTAGTATGAGCACAGCCTGAGAAAATTTCACACATCATGAATGTGCTGAGGAGTTGGAAATTCAATGCCTGCCCTTACTTTATCTGAATCAGGATGAAAGCAATCTCCGTTGACTATGTGCCCAAGGATTTTTAAATCTTTGGCAACAATGAGGCACTTCTTTGGATTGAGGCGGATTCCTGCAGTCTGAACACACTCCAACAGAGTTGACAGCCGGCTTAGATGTTTCGCAAATGTTCTCGAGAAAACAACAATGCCATCTAGGTAAAAAAGACATGTCGTCCATTTAAGATTTTGAAGCAAGTAGTCCATGTGTTTGAATGTGGCCGGAGCATTTTTTTGTCCAAACGGCATGACTTTGAATTCATAGAGGCCGTCAGCTGCAATAAAAGCAGTCTTCTCTCTGTCAGCTTCATCACCCTTGTTTTTCTAGTAACCTGCCTGTATGTCCATGGTTGAGAGGTATGTAGCTCCTTTCAAACAGTCTAAGGTGTTGCAAAGTGCGGCTCTGGGTGGACATCTTTCTTTGTTATCTTGTTCAGCTGCTGATAATTGACACAGGAATGCCACATGTCATCGTTCTTCTTCACGACGACCATTGGAGTCACCCATGGACTCTATGAAAGTTCAATAATGTCATCGTGCAAATCTTCTCCACTTCCCCTTATCCAACTTTCAGCTGCTGGCGACACACTGCATGTATGCAATTCCATATTAGTTTACTCTAGTGCATTGTCAGCAGTAACATCAGAGCATGAGACTCCATTGATAACATTGAGCTCACCGTCCTGGACTGTTCAGCTGTTCCAATACATATTCCCTTAGGAATTAGTTGCAATTGCTCATGAAAATTAGTTATCCAAAGTTCTCCTTGACCACTTGTAATGCTTATGATAGCCACTGGTATGTAAATTTCATTTGTTATATTGATTACCTTTTTGCGATTGACAAGCAGTTCACAGTTCAACTGGTCATGTTGTCTGCTGACTGGAACTCCTCTCATTGTTAACAGTGGAATCTCAACTTTCTTGACAACAAGAAACCTCCCAGGGGAGTACATGTTAGGTATACTCATCAGAGTGACTTCCTCAGTTTGTAGCTCATATCTTCCACAGTCAATGGCAGCCTGGGATGCCTCAAGGAAGTCCCAACTGAGGATGGCATTATGCCTACATTCAGTTAAAACAATAAATTCAGACGGCTGCGGCCTGTTGTTGATAGTTATTCTTGCGACATATGTTCCCGCTGAACGGCATATTTTCTATTTGCGACCTTCAGCACAATTGCTCTTGTATCACAGAACATTATCTTCTTTAGTTTTCAGTGGTAGTCATTTGGCAATGCAGAGATGGAAGCTCTTGAATCGACTAGTGTCCAGTTGGCTGTCGATGATGATGTCAATTGAGATTTCCCAACATCTTAGTGACTGTTGTCCGTGGAGGATTTTAATCTGCGGCAGTCTCAACTCCGTAAATGGTTGCCTCGCCTAGTTTTCCTAAACACAATGGTTAGATGAATGTCAGGCTGTTCGAGAGTGACCATGTCCAGGATACAGTGACGGGCTTTGCACCATAGATCGACAGTAATCATCTTCAGTTGACTGCCATTGAAAGGACTTCTCCATAATAATTCTCAAATACTTGTATTCTCTCCCTACAGTATTGTATGACATGTCCAGGAAGTCTACAGTGAAAACACAATGGTGTCTTGTCTTCTGTATCCAGGTGTCTGTCCTCTTGTGAGGTGTCATAGTTGCTGGGGGAGTTGGTTGTACCTGTGTCCATTGGTTGCTAGGCTGTCGTTTGGCGGCTACAATGTAAATCGTAATAGGGTGAGGCCATTCTTCATGTTGGGTGCGACTGGTGGGGCAGACAGACACTAAAGTTTGAAATAGCTCTTCCTCGGCAGTGTCGGCTTCCTCATGACATACAGTACTGACATCCACAGCCATAATCTGGTGATCACTTGGTGCAACAGTACCCGCTGCCATAAACTGTTGTAATTCTTCTCTCACAATTTGTTGTATGAGAGAAGCAAAATCAAGCTCATCTTCCACAACAGCCATAGGGACTACATTTGAGAGTCTGTGATACTTCTTTCGTCCAACCCTCCCCTGTTGCAACTTCTTTTGTCCAACCCTCCCCTGTTGCATTTCTTCAATTTTCTGCCCCCATTGGATAAACTCTTGGGTCATTGAAATGTCTTTTAACAGAAGAGCTCAATACATGTCTTCTGCAATGTCCTTCATAAGGTGTGAAATTTTACCGGCCTCAGTCATATCCGGGTTAACTACATGATATAGGGCCAAAATGTTCTGTATATACGACTGCGTTGACTCACCATGTCATTGGGTCTTGTTCTTCAATTGCTCTTCTGATAAACAGACTTGCTGCTGGTGGTCTCCAAACGTCTTCTTAAGTTCTGCCTATAATTCTTCCCAGCTATTGAGCTTGTACTCGTTATTTTCAAACCACTGCTGGGCTGTCCCATCCAGGTAGAAACATATGTTTTCCACTTATTATACTTGGCAGCTTGGTCGAATCCTTTCAGACATTTGTTTGGGTCCTGAGAACACCAAAGGCTGCCTGATGTGCAGCTGGATTACACTGTTTTGATATCAATAGGTCTTATGTGGACTCGGGTCTTCGGACGGAGGTAGTCAGTATACCCTTGGTATTCTGGTTCTTGTCTGTGTAGGTGGACGGCTCTTACACTGCCTAATCGGAGTCACAATGATGCAGATGTATTGCAGAATACCTGGCACCTCCACCAAATAGTGTCATGCTCAAAACTAAATTTGAAGGCATACACTCAGAACAGACTGCCTCCTGCTTGTAGTGCTCCAATATCTATACATGGAAAGAATTTTCTGGAACTTACAAGTACATCAAACATAAGAAACATGTAGACCACTTTGGAAATACTAAATATAAATAATTAAATTTTTTCTGCCAGTGGGGAATTTGAATAGGGGACTGCCAGTACAGCATCTGCGACACTAGCCACTGCACCACATGTTCCGTCGGAAGACTCATAGCAGTATTTGCCACACTGTGCTCATCAGCTACTGACATATCATATATTCTTAATGTTATATGCTCCTGTTCATTTCTGGTTCTACCAGTATCCTCTTCCACTATATTCGATATTGTTTTTATTCTGTTGCCTGATATTGCCATCTTCTTTTCATAATGCATTTGTTTAAATGTGTGACTTACTTTCCTTAATATATTTTCAATATTCCGTATTGTTGTTGTGGTCTCCAGTCTGCAGTCTGGTTTGATGAAGCTCTCCATGCTACCCTGTCCTGTGCAAATCTGATCTTCTGTGAATACGTTCAGCAACCTACATCCTTTTGAATCATTCCTTATATTTAGCTAAATCATCAGCATTGGAGCTTCTCTTGGCTGCTAGATACATTTTCCTTTTTGCCTTACAGGAAATCTTTATTCCTTGTGTAATCCATGGTTTTATTATTGACTTCTGTTTCGTTTGAGTTAATTTTAGAGGAAAATAGTTTTCAGACATGATACTGGCATTATTAATGAATATGTTATATTTTTCATTCGTGACATTAGTACTACAAACATATTTAGAGGTCATACTTTTGACCAGTCCTCTAAAATACTCGATTTTTGCTGGATTGACTACTGTCCTGTATGCAGATTTATCAGTCTTCATAATCTGCTTAGAGTCTACACCTAAAACAAGAAGCTGCATGTCATGATCTGATAGGCCATTGATTATTGGTTATATGATATGATTTTGTTTTGTCTATATAAATGTTATCAATGGCTGCCCTAGAGGATTTAGTTATCCTAGTTGGAAAGTTTACACTATGAACTAGATTGAAAGGCAATGTTACTGACTGTGATAAATGTTTACTGGCAGACTGCATAAGAAAATCTGTAGTGAAGTCACCAGCAACCAAGATTTCTTTGTTTCTTCCCATTGAATAACCCAATAGAGCTTCTAGAGGATTTAGGAATAGGTTATAATTTCCTGCAGATGCTCAGTAAATCATTACTGTTATATAGCATCTGTTATGGAACTTTGCTTCTGTGGCACATGCTTCTAAATGCTATTTTAGAAAGGATTTCTTAATATCAATATTCCTGAATTTATAGCAGTTTTTAGTAAATGATGTCAATTAGGTTAGAGTAATCTAATTCATCAGTACAAATGAGTAGTTCATCTAGTTTATTTTTGAGTCCTGGAATGTTCTAATGTAATATTACATACTAATGTTTGGACAGATTTACTGGGAGTTTCTGAGTACTTTCTTTTAAACATTGCCTGCTAAATTTATCTCTTGTTTACCTGTTTTCTCAAACTCTTACCCCCTCCCTATCCTAAAAGAGGCACCTGTAGCCACTAGTGTGTTACTATTTGTGACGAACAAAGAAATTATGACTGTGTTGAATTTTCTAATTTCGAGTAATTTCACAGGTAACTTAAGTAATTTTGTTTTATTTGTCCTGTAGATCAAACATTTGTACAGTAGAGCACACAGTGATATAGGACAAGTCACTAAGAATAAAACACTTTTGTGCTTTGTACAATAAGGCAAATGGTGCTATAAAAATTAAATTAAGGCTAAGGACATGGAGTTACAGACTTCAAATGGCAGAAAAATGTATGCAAAATAATTATAAGCAGAAAAATGTATGCAAAAATAATTATAAGCAGAAAAAGAACTGTACTTGTTTAAATTAATGAAAATATCTATAGGGTGAAAATATTAGTTCTTAAAATTATCATGAATAATTTAGTATGCAAATTCTTTCATTTATATCATATTACATTATTACAAGGACATGGAGTTACAGACTTCACATGGCAGAAAAATATATGCAAAATAATTATAAGCAGAAGAAGTACAGTACTTGTTTAAATTAATCAAGATATTTATAAGGAGAAAATAGTAGTTCTTTAAATTATCATGGATAATTTAGTATGAAAATTCCTTTGACTGAAACATATTACATTAGTAAAAGTGTAATCCACAGGATTTGCAAAGTTACCATAATAGATTAATGTTTCAATTTAGCACAGGAAACTTTGTTGCGGATAGATTACATACAAATAAGATGTTACGTGTAAATCTTATAGCTATAACATATCAGTACACAGATATAGCTTAGAATTTTGTCTCCAAAAATTCCTGGATAGAATAGAAGCAGTGATTTAGTAATAGTTCCTTTAACTTAATTCTCATTATTTTTGGATTTTTGATTGTTTTTAAGTCTGGTGGGAGGTGGTTATGAATTTTGATGCCCATATATTTAGCCCCATTAGCATATAGTTTAGTGTTGTGAGGTCTAATCTGCAGGTGGGTTTTATTTCTTGTCTCATGTGTGTGACGGTCAGCATTTCTGTCGAGGGATATTGGACCGTACAACAAGCCACTTCCAGTATATAGAGACATGGGAGTGGGAGTATTTTTAGCTTTTTGAACAGTGGTTTGCAGTGTTCAGATCTTTGTTTCAAAGCTATTATTCTAAACACTTGTTTTTGAATTTTGAAAATTACAAGGGATTCAGAACTACTTCTCCAGAAGATCAAGCCATAGCTTGCTTGGTATATCAGCTTCAAAGTATCTATACTCACTGTATCTCTGATTGATCATAGTAAGTAGCATGTTTTGTTGAGTTTCTGTGACAAGGCCTCAATGTGTGGTTACCAATTTAGAGTATTACTTATGGCAAGTCCAAGAAAATTGGTGTCCTGTCTGTCAGCAATGGAGTCTTTGCCAATGGCTACTGCTGCATTACAAGATGATACGATTTTGTCTTGTGTGAAAATTCATGCTTACAGTTTTCTGTGTATTTATGAGTAATCTATTTGCTTCAAACCAAGAGTGTAATTGACCAGTGGTTTCACTGATTGCATCTTGTAATATGTCGACAAATAGGTAATCAAGATATTTGTATCATCGGCATACAGAAAGGAACTGGCATCAGGTATGTGTTCTGGGAGGTCATTGATGAACAAAAGGAAGAGAATAGGATCAAGAATAGACCTCTGAGGCACGCCATTCCTTGTATGTGGTTTATCTGACCTGCAAGCCCTGGATGTCTTTGGATCTTTTATTTCGACATATTGCTTCCTTTCGCTGAGGTAGCTACCAAACCAACTATGGGCTACACCCCTGATCCAGTACTTTTGGAGTTTCATGAGGAGCAGCTTGTGGTCAAGCATGTCAAATGCCTTGGATTGATCTAGGAAAATGCCAATAGCAGGTTGTTTATGATCAACAAGTTCTGAACACTTTTCCAGAAATGCATACAAAGCATTTGTGGTAGACATATTTTTCCTAAACCCATATTGGGAACAAGAGATTATATTGCTGGACTTCAAAAATGCTTGTAATCTTGTACACATACAAATATTCAAAGATTTTTGAAAAAGCAGATAGTATGGCAATTGGTCGATAATATGACACATCAGATTTTTCTCCTTTCTTATATAGAGGTATAATTTTAGCAAGTTTTAGCTGGCATGGAAATATTCCCTCCAGAAAGGAGGTATTTATGATGTTTGAAAGGGGCTTACTGATGTAGTTTGCACATTTGTGAAGTAGGAAACAAGGTATCAAGTCATGTCCTGCAGAATGGGTCTTTTTAATTTTTTTTTTTTTTTTTTTTTTTTTTTTTTTTGTATCTTCAACTTCACATTGTGTTGTAGGAGTTAGGAAAAAGGACTTCAGAGGAGTACAGTTCTTTGGAGGGGAGTATACAGTATTAGGAGAGGTGGCCAAGATTTGAGGAAATTTCTGAAAAATAACTGTTGAATTTGTTTACAATTTTCTGTACGTTTTCAATCTTATGCCCTTCTATATTGATTGTAACCTTAGGCTCTACCCTCATCTTTCTACCAGACTGTTCATATGCCCCAAATGGTCTTGCATTTATTAGAAGAACCTCTAATTATTTTATCATTATGGGACTTTTTAGCACATTTGGTAACTCTCCTATATATGGATTTGTAGCATCTATAGTACACCTTGAACTCCTCAGAATTACCACTATCTAATTTGCTTATTTTGTGTAGCAGTTTTATCTGTTCTGATGAAGTTTTAATGCCTTTAGAGATCCAAGCATTATTTTTATTTTTTTGTGATAGTTTTTGTTTTTTATGGAAAATTGGTGTTAAAATAATATTGAAATCTCAGTAGAAAATTGTCAAACTTCATTAGTAGTTGATGAAGTAAATACACTTTGCCATTCTTCTTTTTTTAAATCTCAATTAAAAGTTATTTGTGTTATTGTCGTTTATAGCTTCTGGACTTAATAGTATTTTTTTCTGATGGAAGTGCATTAGATGGGGATTTAACATGTATTGTAAGTAATGAAACTTTCACTCTGCAGCAGAGTGTGCACTGATATAAAACTTCCTGGCAGATTAAAATTGTGTGCCGGAACCAGGAGTCGAACCTGGGACCCTTGCCTTTCGCAGGGCTGTGGCTAAGCCAAGTCTCCACCATATCCTTTCTTCCAGGAGTGCTAGTCTTGAAAGTTTTGCTGGAGAACTTCTGTGAAGTTTGGAAAGTAGGAGGCGAGGTACTGGCAGAAGTAGAGTTGTGAGGCGGCATCGTGATTCGTGTCGGGATAGCACAGTTGGTACTGCGCTTGCCCGCGAAAGGCAAGGGTCCCAGGTTCGAGTCCCGGTTCCAGCACACAATTTTAATCTGCCAGGAAGTTTCATGTATTGTAAGTTCACTGTGATCTGAAAAACCAACCTCTATAGTCCTTACAGTGCAGTCAGTGTCAGTGGCTACCTGGTCTAGACAGCTGTTTAGTCTTGTTGGAGAATTGACTTTTACTATTAAATTAAAGGACATCATTAAATTTAGTAATTGAGACCTACAAGCAGAATCTTCAACTTTCTTCATTGTTGTAGATTTTGAAAGTTTCTACCATTCAGAGAGGTATGTTGCAGTCAAGAAATTACTAGTTTGTTTTTGCTTGCTGTTTTGCCCATAATTTGTGTCACCTTCTACAAACACATCTTGGAATTCTTTGTTAGATGTAATTTTGTTGTGAGACTCATTAAAAAAAAAAAAAAAAAAAAAAAAAAAGAAGAAGAAGCAAATTTGACAGAGATAAAACAAAATGAACTGTAGTTACAGCTGAAGCGTTTATAGCAACCAATATTTGTGATGAAAAATTTTAACATATCAAAGCTTTCCTGAATATGAATCTTCTTTGTTTGTGCTCAGATATTTGCCCCTCCAATTCTTTCTCTTCAGTTTATAAAATTTCTTACTCACTCAAGAAATGTAACATAATTGTGTCAGAATTATAGCAAAGTACAGAAGCAAAATTCACAGCGATGTCACCACACATGGCTTAGTCAGTTGTGGCAATAGCTCTTACTTTCACTTTCACTGTCTTTTATTAAAAATAATTCAGTAAATTGACAACAGTCATAGGACAGGTAGCAAGATGTCAATTCATTGTTCTTGTGTGAAGTGAGGTTAGTCTATGAGTGTGGCTCGTGCGAGGTTAGTCTATGAGTGTGGCTCATGCAATGATAAAACCATGACCTGACCTATGCTCAGGCTTGGTCTTCTGAACACATCGTTTTAGGCCAATCTATGGTCAGAGCATTAATGATGCTGGACATGTCCTATGAAGGAACCCGGTTGGGCACTGGGTTATTGGGAACAATCTCCTCACAGAGCCTCTGTGATGAGGCTGCTAAACTGCCACTTCACATCAGGTGATGACTCCTCGTGGGGTACCAGGTGTATAAAATGCTGTCCACATCATATACTCCTGCATACCATGGCACATTGCTTAACCTTTATTGTAATTTACAACAAGAAATGAAGCCTTAATTGATTTGCATGAAGAACTGTCTTTTATAAATGTGTGTGGATGAATTTAATGTTTTTCATCAAGGTTGGAGCAGTTTATATAACCTTGTCTCCTCCTGAGACCCAGAGTTATTTTAAATCTGACAAATTTTGTAAGCTGTTATGTTTTTAACTTGTGTATTTTTTATATTGTGACTAAGTGCAATGTCGCACTTAATATTTTATACCCATTTTTTTTTTTTAACAAGATGACTAGCTTGTAAACTATATATATGTGACCAGATGATGGTGACACAGTTCACTGAAACTTATTAATGTGCATTCTTGGCATTTTATTTTGAAAACCATAAATTTTTAAGGAAGATTGCATCTCATTTTTTACGTTTAAGTCTGTGTTTCTTTTGCCATTTTAAGTAGGTATCATGTTTCTTGCCATTTTAGGTTAGTTATCATAGTTGTGAAGTGCTTAAAGAAGGGGCAGACTCTGTGGGCTCTTCCATGGTGTTCCTCAACTGTGACAGCAGGATTCACTTTCTCAATTACCATAACATTTTTGCAGCTAAGCATCACACGATCCTGAAGAAAATATAACAAACATTTTCTCATTTTCTATGATTCCTACAATCATTGCAAAACCTGTACGCAGCTGAAAGATTAAAGTAGCTGATACTTGATCCACTGTGCTTCCTTCTGTGGCAGAGAAAGCAGGTGATAGTCTTCTAGATGGTAGGGAATCGGGAAAATGAACAAGCTGATCAGGCTGCCAAGGTGACTTGCAAGTAATATAATGTTACATATTGCACTATTCCCATGCAGGATGTTATTTCTGTGTTATATCAGAGGTCCGTGCAGTTATGGGAGAGGAATAGTTGGCAGTGACAGACAAGGAGGTGCAGTTGCTGAAGTATCTGACCAAGGTGATACGGTAATCTTGCCAGTCACTCAAGTGGAATGAAGCAACACTTACAAGACTACAAATTAGGTACTGTTCCCTTACAAGTGGTTTCTTTCTCCTGCGAGGGAATCTCCCAATCTGTGATACCTGTGGTGTGCAAATACCTGCATACTTTATTTTAACCTAGTGCATTTTATATAATATTGAGAAGGCAAAAGCAAATCTTAGTGAGGATCTGCCATCTTCTTAAGCTCATTATGAAGCAAGTATTATCCAAGTTGTAAAGTTCTGTGATGTGTCTGGACTCTGTTGTAAGCTTTTAGGCTGAAGGTCAGAATGTGTTGCAGAGTGCTGTGTTATCTTTTTATTCTTGTGATCAGCCAGCCATGGTCATCTGACTTTCTCCATTTTAGACAAACTTTTAATTTTAACATGAAACACCCTTTTGTGCATCATTGTAGTTCCACACAAGGCTTGTTTCAGTTGGTTACTTTTTACTTACATTGCTCATTTTTTTACTTCTCTTTACTGTAATGTACTAACATTCATCTCTTACTGTTCTAATCCAGACACAAAAGACATATCTGTAATGAACCCAAATAACTATATTCACCAATAGTTGTAAGTGTGCTCATATGAATATGATTCAACACATAGTGAGTACCGTAGCTGAGCTTGCAGGAACAATTTCCTTATTTGTGGTTCCTGATCTGATTTTCTGTGTTCAGAGAATGTCAGTGATGATGCACGAGTGATGACACATGATGATGCACAAGTTGAGGGTGAGAGTCATTAAAAGAAAGGTGTTATTTGTTGCAACAAGAACTATTTGTGAAATATCTTTCACTAACTTTCTCCTCCGAATGCAAATGCATTTTATCAGCACCCACCTACATAGAGTAACATGATTATCATAACAGAAAACGGATAAATTTGATCAAAAATGAAAAGATTTAGGTGTTCTTTCTTCCTGCACTCTATTAGAGAATGGAACAGTAGAGAAATGCTGTGAAAGCAGTTTGGTAAACCCCCTACTAGGTACTTAACTGTGATCTGCCGAACAGGTATATAGATACAGATTTTTGGCCTGTGTAAGAACAGATTATAGTACAATGGAACTTGTTTGAATAAATTCATTAATACTCATAACCATTGAAGAATATTGTTATTCCATGACCATTGAAACATACTATACGCAGCATAACAGTGGCAGTCTTTGCACTGTGCTATACTTTGTAATGGCATCAACACATACATAACCCATATGAAGTGGATGCAATTACAACAGGCAAGTCATTCTTCTCTTTGGCTCTGAGTTACCTGTCTTAATTTTTCTACATCCCTCATTCCCTTCCTTTCTCTTCCATGAGAAAGGAATTATTAGTTCTGAAAGTGAGGTAGCTTGTCAGTTTTATTGTATGTGCATTTATTAACAGTGTTAAATTGCCTCATGAAGATAACACTGACCACCAATTGTTCCTCATAATTTATTGATTCTGAAGATAACTGGCCTCAACAATTCAATTAGAAATTTTTTAGTAGAGCATAGTTATTTTTTGTACAAATACTGCAGAGACTGACACTTACTTTGTTTGTGTTTTTAGGTCTCTATGAAAATCATAATTTTGCAACACATGATTGATAAATAATGGATTCATGGGCAGCTAGAAATGAGAATTTTTCTGTACAGGTTGAGAAGGGTACTTTCGCTCATCACAGACCTCATGAAAACCTTAAAATACTGAGAGAAGAAATGTAGTGTCACCTTCTGTACAGCGTGGGCACACTTGCTTCTTTCTTTGTAACTCCCTACCAGCAAGTACTGGATAAATCTGTTCACACTTTCCAGTCTGTGTTACATTAACTCATGTCTCTCATCCCTGAGTAATAATCCTGCCCTTCTAAAAATATCATTATTTGTATTTTTCGTTCTTTTTTCTCACCCCCCCCCTCTCTTTTTTAACACAAAATAATTGTACCTCAATTTTTAAAAAAAAAAAAAAAGATAGAGCCTATTGAATTTATTAATCTATGACTTATTTTTACACTTTTTATAATTGAACCAATTATACTACAAAAAACAATTGCACAAGAAATGAAATGAGTAAGCTTCCAAGCAGCTTCTGTGTTACTAGCCAAAGAGAAAGGTCTTTACAGTTTAATTAACAAGAGACTCAAAGTGTAAAAATTGAAGAAAAATAACATATTGTTGTTCATAAGATTCCATGTGGAGGCGCCACTGATCTGCTAAGCAGCGGGTGGCCACATATGAACAATCGGCTCGTAACTTCAGCATAGCTGTAACAATAGTGGTAGCATCAAAGCTGGTTGCGGCGGCATAAAAACCTGTCACAGTAACAGCAACACACATTCTCAGTGGCGGCATCACATTGGCAACCCATTGTCACATTCACTTTTGTTTGGTAAATTATAATTACATTGTGATTTATTACATGTGTACTATTTCAAATTTTCGGTGCTGACCTGTTTAAAAAAAATTAAAACAATAAAAAATTTAAAAACAATGTTTTGGAGGCACTGGGGGAGGGGGGCTTCAGCCCCATTAGGCTGCCCTACCTGCCCCCTTGTGACTGCAGTACTGGTACATGCAATTTTTGAGTTGACATAAAACATTAACAAACATAGGGCAAAGTGTACAGTATAAGGGCAAGCAAGCAACCAAAAACATGGCTTAATTCAAAAAGCAATTTGTATACTCATAGAGTTTGTGTGAGAAACAAAAGTCTGTCAACTACCACAGTTTAATATCCCCAAACCTCTGCCCTGTGGGTTATACCCCTCTGTCTCACGCCTATCATATTCCATTCCAAGCTTATCACTAACATTTCCAGTTGCACTGAGATTGGACCACCTGTGAAAACAATTAGATTAATACTTGTTCCATAGATCATGAATATGACATTTTGCAATGATGTGAAACATGTCTGTTACCCCACCAAACTAGAAAGGGCAAACTTGACCACCCAGTAGTGGAACAGTCTATTCAGTACAATATGAAGGAATTCAGTGTGTGATTCAATAATTTCTGAACTGATAGTTGGGAAATATACTACTAAATAGCCTCCATTCCCACCAGAATAACTTCAATCTTCACTAATACCTTTCCTCCATCTGTCTGTCTGTTTTCTACTGTGTTCCACATTTCTGTTCCATCCCGTGTCTCCAGGCAGTTTATGCAAAAGTGATAGGTATCTCCCCAGCACTCTCCAATCTTTCCAACACCAGGATTATTTTTCTTTTCTAACCCTATTCTCACATCCTTCCCATTGCTGTAATCAAGAACTCTAGTGACATTTTGAGCCTGCAGTGATGGGAGACAACAGTATGTAACTTGTTTTTGTTTATTAACACTGAAGATCGGCTTGCTCTTTAATCTTAAAAGTTTATCATACTTACTACATGTCTCTCTTTGGCACCATCTTCTCTGTCTGGTGAGTAATAATTATTTTGCTATACTTACAAATATTGCTTCCTTGATTTTCTTTATATTTTGGGTGATCACTAAAAAAAGGGGGGGGCGGATACTTTTGTGGCTGGACAGATTTATTTGGGGTTGAAACACGAGACTGTTCTCAGATGTCTAAAATAAATTTATGTGTAATACTGGAGACAAATTCTGCACTCACAGAACAGAAGGTTTGATAGCTACTAAATAACTAATTTTTTCCCCTATGTACTGATTTCATAGATTTCATTCTCATGTGTAATATATAATAAAATGGGAAAATTCACAACAAATAATTCCTTTGTTATTAATAATTTAATCATAAAGGGATAATAGGCAGGTTTCATTCCCTCTGTTAAGTGAAGATATTGTCCCCCATATTACACTCTGCTTGTCCACCACTCAGACCATTTTATTTCAGCAAAATACAAGTTACACTATGAAATTGAAACTAACAGATTTTTGTTGTTAGTGACATGAAAAGAAATCTTGTCTTGATTTTTCTTTTTACACTCCTCTGGACTTTGACACAAGTAAGTGTTGTCAGAACATTTCTTGTTGTGGCTTATAATTAACCCAGGAACACTTGTGCTATAAGCATTTTCCTCACAGTAATTTTAAAACAATTGGCATTTTGTTATCTTTAATTATTAAGATTTGAGTGTTTTCTTATAAAAACCACCTAAAGTACTTAGTTACCCAAATGAAGTACATTTCAAATGGTTGTTTGAATGGCAGCAAAATCCTATAAATTCAACCAATTGTCTAAATTTTAATGGCGCAAGTTCTCATGGGTTAATGTATATCACAGTTCTGTCATGCAAAAGTAATGGACGTAATATGTAATGTAATGAGTAATACCACTCTGAGACTTATTTGTTTCTTTTAAATAGTAGAATACACCATTTCTCATTGCACTGTGTTAGTTAACTTTGATCATTGGTAATAGAAACTGTGAAGTATTTTCACTGTAGCACAGTGCAAGACTTCTAAAGTGGTTATTAAGGTATTCACAATATTAAATTAATGAAGTTATTTTGCCACTTGTAGTTCATTTTTATAATGTGGTTTGTTACAAAATAATTATATACAGACTTTCATTTTGTACAAAAAGTAATATTTATTAAAAGTTTTACCAAATAAAGTGTAATAACAAATGTTTTCATATATTGGGGATATTAAAACAATTCATCCCTTACATTATACATTTACATCACAGATGATTTATCTACAATTTTGACTTTAGAAAGCAGTGTACATAATAATGGCAATGTAGTTTTCTAATCTTGTACTGACATAGATCTGGCACATTACAAACATTGAAACATATTCTGAATAGATCTCATTATGAAAGTAGAGTCAAATACAGTAGTATTTGTGGTTTTACTATAACCCTGTCCACAGTGGAAATAGGGGATTCTTTCCTCCTCCATAACACTCATTTCATTAATTGGAACTGACTATGACCTCCATAATAATATTTTACTCTTCAGTACATATATTTATCATATAATATAAATGAGTCATACACCCAGACAGACAATACAACTTTGAGTATGTCAGCACAGTAAAATCTTTGTGGGGTTTTTGCTGCTTGACATCACAGGGTGATTTTATGTGGCATAACTTCAAACATGCTTATATCTTTTATTTGAGATGGATCATTTTGATCTCTGTACTAATGTGTTGTTATTCTTTTGTTTAAAGATTCTGAGTGTTATCTATTTCTCAGCTATTAATGATATGTAAGTTGTCAGTGTAGGGAACTCATACACTAATATATTATTTGTATTCTAGGAACATAACTTTCACACACATGACTTTTCTGGAGAAGTTGTAAATTCTACAATCTAACATAAAAAATGGTAATATTGGTTCTGTTGTATTGTTTCCAAGGAGAACATTTTCATTTTCTTGCGAAAAACTATACTTTTAACTAGGATATTTCAAAGTACTAAAGATGAGGAAACAGTTATCTCTTTGTACAGGGTATCTTCTGATTTATGTACATTACTTCTGCAGCTACATCAGAGGCAGCAGATTTGAAAAAATGTTAATATCATGGTTTATTTACAAATGGCACATTTTAAATATGATAGAGCAAACCATGTTCAAATTTGTGTTATGTATCTACCACTGAAACATTTATTTACAAAGAATAAGCAACATATTTTGGAAAAGTGTATCTTTTACAATCTCTTACTGAACCCTAAACCATCAAGCACCAGTTTTTCCCCTTGATGCATGAATATTGTACAAACTAAAATACAAAAGACTGAATAATGTAAATAATCTCAATATTCACACACAAGAACGAAATAAGTTCTTGAATTCAAATATATTATGTTCCTATTCACAGGTGGCAGATATTTGTCTGTGGAATGCTATACTTATTGTTGTGCTGGTAATATATGACAAACAAATATAGCAGAATTGTAGGAACTTTTAAGTACTCCATTAAATATTGGGCACGCAGCTGCATAAATTCCACTTCATCTAATATTTTGGCTGTATACCATTCTGTCACCATCAGAGTAAGTTCAAAAACTCTGAAATGGTGGACAGTATCAAGTTAAAATATTAAAAAAGTGAAATTTATGCAGCTGTACAGTTGAAATTTAATGAAGCATTCATTGTGCTCAAAAAATGAAAATGCACAACTTTTAAGTAGTTATCTGAGTCTTAATAAGAAAAGTGATCAAAATATGGAGAATGGAGGTATTCAGGTATATCAGAGAGATAATATGTCAATTTAAAGATCAATTTAGTCAGTATGCCAATAACTAATGGCACTAACGTAAGAAGGTTTTAATATCCTTTAAATAATTTTGGAGCATTTTTGGATACTTTATACTCTTGATAGGCACTCATTTCACCAAAAATGTTGTAAAAGGAGCAAACAATGAAAAAGATATCTTTAAAAATTATATCAGACAATATCAATGGAGGATCATTTAGAATCCCAAAAAGTCTTTTCCAATAGTAAAAGATTGATCAATAATCAGTTGATTTACATTTGTGAGATCCAGTTAAAAAAGTATGTTACTATTTTGGGTCTTCTTTGACATAAGTAAAAATACTGTAAGAAATTAGGAAAATGGTTACCATTATCGTAGTCTGTCTATGGTCATCACAATTTATTAGATCTTTATCTAGGGTAATCATTTATCTCAATGAAATGCCATCACAATTTTTTAAATTAGACGAACTTTTATAGAAAAATTGAATATATGGTTGCATTAAAACATTCACTACATAATTATTAGTTATGAGACATTAATGTTTTATTTGATGCTGCCTGTGACTATTGAGGGAGATAAATTAGACTGAAAACTAAATTTACCAGAAACTTAACTCTAGCTGCTCATCTCATTTACTGCAAATCTTCAATAAATGTGGCAATAATTGTCTATACCATGTAATATACTTTGAGCATAACTTTCTGAGGAAGGAAACATTGTAAAGCACAAGCTCAAAAAGTAATCATATTTTTAGAAACTATTTGGTACACTACAGTAACAGGAGAAAATTTTCAGTTGTATAGAAAACAATTTATTATAACATTTTACAAATAAATAATCACAGTTCATGGTACTCTGTTTCTCTCTCTCTCTCTCTCTCTCTCTCTCTCTCTCTCTCTCTCTCTCTCTCTCTCTCTCACACACACACACACACACACACTCACACTATCTCTCTGACAAGCACTTATATGTGTGAATTCACATACACATAAACATATCTCAACAGAGCAAAAATAATATTGATTGAATACTGAATACTGTAAAATGGCTCTCAACGTAGGAGTTTTTACATACTTTCCAGTGTCTGAAACCACTTTGCTAGTGAATCGTCAGTCATCTAATTCCGTGTTCCAATAACGAAGTGAAACATCAAGTGAAAAGTACCTCACTTTTTGAAATATCTGATCATCCACTAAATTTGTGATGTCTTTTCTATTATATAAATCCATTGTCACTCTGTCCAATATTCACTCAATTTTCCAGTTTATTTCTGGTATGTGTATGAACATTGTGTCCCAGTGAAAATTATTCACATTAG
The DNA here is from genome assembly GCA_026315105.1 of Locusta migratoria. Classification (NCBI taxonomy): domain Eukaryota; kingdom Metazoa; phylum Arthropoda; class Insecta; order Orthoptera; family Acrididae; genus Locusta; species Locusta migratoria. The sequence goes on along the minus strand of CM048745.1, from coordinate 699,073,435 downwards.
AACCACATGTACTATTGTAGTACACAATGGTATCTGATGATTAAAGCTGCATGATGTGTGAAGCTCCATTATACACGAATTAAACAAGGCACATTTCACCTTAGTGTGCATTAGAGCTTTGTTGTTTCATCCTCTGAAACAGCATGTCCTTCCACTGTCTTTCTGTATGCCTGAAAAACAGATACATTCAAAATTTTTATTACCACTTTGAAAAGATATCACATATTGCAGTACACATTGGTCCATTAGCTTTTGAGAAAACTATTTTTACCATTTAAAATACTTTCTCTGTCTCTCTCTCTCTCTCTCTCATTCTCCAAAACACACACCCAGGATTGTAATGACTCCTTACCCACTCCCTTAAAACCCTCATCCTTTCCTTTTCCCTCTCCTTTCCTGTTCTTTCTGATGAAGCAACCTTAGGTTGTGAAGGCTCAGTTTTCTGTGTGGTTGTATGTTTTTTTCTTTTTTTAAAATTATTTTTATTATTTTTTTTTAATCAATGAACCGATACCTTCTTGCCTAACAAGTCCAACTTTCTTTAAGTTTTAAAAAAATATTTTTTTGTACAGGATTGTTTCCCTATATACACATATATAAAATAGAGACCGTTTACTTCTTACCCAAAGCACAGGCTCGTTGACAGATACAAAAAAAAAAGGACAAATAAAAAAACACACATACACAAAGATTCAAGCTTTCGCAACTGTTGGACACTTCATCAGGGAAAGATGAAGGAATGAGGGGAAAAGAAAACACAGCAAGGCAGACATTTGTAGAAAGCAAAGAATTTGGACAGAGATAACAGCTGAGGCAGAGGATCTGTTCAGAGAACCAGGGCAAAGATGTTAAAGAATGGTGTGCGGGAATTTGAATTTAGTGGAGGTTGAGACCAGGTGGGCAACGGGAAGAGAGAATATGCTGAAGGGCAAGTTAATCTCTGGAGTTCTGAAAGATTGGTGTTGGTGGGAAGTATCCAGATAATCCAGATGGTGTAACACTGTGGCAAGATGTGCCAGCCGTGCAACAAGGCATGTTTAGCCACAGGATGATCCTCATTACCAACAAACATTGTTCATGCGAATGCACAGTTTGTTGCTGGTCATTCCCACATAGAACGCTTCCCCATGCAGGCATGTCAACTGGTAAATCACGTGGGTGCTATCACAAGTGACTCTGCCCTTGATTGTGTACACCTTCTGGGTTATGGGACTGGAGTAAGTCGTGGTGGAAGGGTGCATACGGCAGGTTTTACAATGGGGGCGGTTACATGGGTATGAGCCAGAGGGTAGGGAAGATGGTTTGGGGATTTCATAGGGATGGACTAAGAGGTTACGACGGTTAGGTGGGTGCCAGAAAGACACACTTGGTGGAGTGGGAAGGATGTCATGAAGGATGGATCTCATTTCGGGGCAGATTTAAGGAAGTCATATCCTTGCTGGAGAGCCACAATCAGAGTCTGATCCAGTTCCGGAAAGTATCCGGTGACAAGAGGGGCACTTATAGGGTTATTCTGTGGAAGGTTTTGGGTTTGGGGGGACGAGGAAGTGGCCCTGGCAATTTGCTTCTGTACCAGATCAGGAGGATAGCTGTGGGATGTGAAAGCTGTTATTAGGTTGTTGGTGTACTGGTTTAGTGATTCAGGACTGGAGCAGACTCGTTTGCCATGAAGACCTAAGCTTTAGGAAAGGAACGTTGGGTGTGGAATGAATGGCAGCTGTCATAATAGAGGTACTGTTGTTTATTGGTTGGTTTGATGTGGACATATGTGTGAAGTTGGCTGTTGGACATATGGAGTTGACATCGAGGAAAGTGGCATGAGATTTGGAATAGGACCAGGTGAATTTGATGGGACCAAAGGAGTTGGGGTACTTCTTCACTGTGAGTCCAGATCATGAAGATGTCATCAATGAATTTATACCAAATTTTGGGTTGACAAGCTTGGGTATCTAGGAAGGCTTCCTCTAAGCATCCCATAAATAAGTTTGTGTATGAGGGGGGGGGGCATCCTGGTTTCCATAGCTGTTCCCTTTAGTTGTTGGTATGTCTGGCCCTCAAAGGTGAAGAAGTTGTGAGTTATGATGAAGACCTAGGTGGTCTAGGTGTGTTTGTGTTTCGATATGTCTGAGTGTGTGTGTATTTGTTTACCTTCCTTTTTTTCCCCTAAGGTAAGTCCTTCCACTCCTGGGATTGGAATGAGTCCTTTTCCACTTCCTTAAAACCCATATCCTTTCCTTTTCCTCCCCTTTTTTCCTCTTTTTCCTGAAGAAGCTGCCAGTGGTGGCGGAAGCTTGTATGTGTGTTTGTGTGTGATTTTATTTGTTTCTCTCGACGAGCCGGTCCTTTTGGTAAGTCATCTCTTTTCTATTTTTATTTTTGTTTATCCCACCGGGAAAGTTTCCCTCTATAATATATATATATATTATAGAGGAAAAATTCCTAACAGGAAAAATATACGAAAAAATTACCAGGCGAAGGGGCACAGGCAGTAATAGCAACAAATAAACACACAGACACACACACACACAAAAATGCTAGCTTTCGCAGCCTAGCTGCTTCATCAGGCAGAAGGGAAGGAGAGGGAAAAGGAAATGATGAGGGTTTTAAGGAAGGTGGTCAGGAGCCATTCCAATCCCGGGACAGGAAAGACTTACCTTGGGGGAAAAAATGGAGGGTAAATAAATGCACATACACCCATCTGTGTAAATGTGTGGGTGTATGTGCATTTATTTACCCTCCATTTTTTCCCCCAAGGTACACTTACCAGGCGAAGGGGCACAGGCAGCAATAGCAACAAATACACACACACACACACACACACAAAAATGCTGCTTTCGCAGCCTAGCTGCTTCATCAGGCAGAAGGGAAGGAGAGGGAAAAGGAAATGATGAGGGTTTTAAGGAAGGGGGTAAGGTGCCATTCCAATCCCGGGACAGGAAAGACTTACCTTGGGGGAAAAAATGGAAGGTAAATAAATGCACATACACCCACACATTTACACAGACATTTATTTGTTGCTATTACTGCCTGTGCCCCTTCGCCTGGTAAGTGTACTTCATCTATTTTTTACGTATATTTTTCCTGTTAGGAATTTTTCCTCTATAATATATATATATATATATATATATATATATATATATATATATATATATAGAGAGAGAGAGAGAGAGAGAGAGAGAGAAACATTCTTGGTAGGAAAAATATGTATAAAAAATAGAAATCATTTAACTTACCCAAAGCATAGGCTCATATACAGATACACGAATAAAAACACACAAACACAAAAGTTCAAGTTTTTGCAACCTTTGTTGCTTCATCAGGAAAAGAGGAAAGAAGAAGGGGGAAAAGGGAAGGATGTGGGTTTTAAGGGAGTGGATGAGTAGTCATTCCAATCCCGGGAATGGGAGGACTTACCTTAGGGGAAAAAAGGAAAGGTAAATAAACACACCCAAACCCCCACACATATACATGCAAACACACCAAGGCAGACATTTGTCTGAATTGGAATGAGTCCTCAATCCACTCCCTTAAAACCCACACCCTTCCTCTTTTTCCCTCCTCCTTTCCTCTTTTCTTGATGAAGCAACAAATGGTTGTGAAAGCTTGAATTTTTGTGTTTCTGTGTGTTTTTATTTGTGTATCTGTCTATGACACTGTGTTTTGGGTAAGTTAAACGATCTCTGTTTTAACAACTAATGTACTGATGCAGGATTATCTCTGAGTGATTCTGTTTAAGGAAGTGGTGTTCTGCCATGCCACACAATGTTAATCATATTCAGGGACAGACATAGGATTTTTTTTTCTTTTTTGGGGGGAACACAGGAGGGGGGAGAGGGGGGTTACACAATAAGAACTAAGGGGTCATCCATGAAGTAGGTCACAACAAAGTGTGACAGTGTTTGAAAAAGGCTTGCATTTCTTACTTTATTATGCTTTTGTAAATTCATAAATGTTTTCATTATTGATTTTGTTTTTCTAATTTCTGGAGTGGGGAGGGGGGTAAAGCAAACACCCCCCTTATCCCTCCCCCATTGCATCTACCACTGATCACATTATGGGTAAATTTTTTGATATAGAAAGCTATAAAGCAATAATATCCTGCAGTATAAAACTTTAAACCTACTGCCTGAAAATACTTTTAATGTAACATCAAATCTCATAAAACTGCTTTCAGTAACTTTTTTGTATTCTCTGTATATATTTATTTTAATACTAATCAGGTGAAATTTAAAATAAATGAAGGGTGCCTCACCTGCTGCGCTACTAAATAGAGATTCTCAGCCATGATCTTCCCAGTCTCTTGAACAAGCTTGTAGAAATAGCCATCAGGATTCTGTAAAAGCTTGTATGGATGGTCGTACTCCTGCAAATTAATATAAAATTAATAAAATTCATGCCATTTTTCTATTTTTAAATATAGATTTGATATAAAGAGCATAATTAATTTACTCATCACACTTCATAGAACTCACCGAAAAGAAAAATCTTCAGAAAGTTGAACATATCATAGTACACAGTAAAAAAAGAGAAGTGATTATTACAATTACGGTTGTAATGTGTACATTGTATTAATAAGAAACTGTGACTACAGTAACAGATAACATTGGTGTTCTAACCAGTAAAATATAACCTAGTATAAGGAAAGCCACTAATGTGAGGAAGAGATACTGCTTTTTCATATTAATTATATTAGTATTTGTCAAAGAAAATAGTAACCAAGATCTGTTGACCTTGCACCATTACTTTTAATGCAGATTTACAATGAACACTGCTACCTGACATGCAAGTACAGGTTTTTCAACACTTGAAACTAGTTATTCAGTTTGTTGGAGTTGTCACTGAAGTATGTTGTCAATTGTTAATAAGTCACATTTTGTCATTTTATTTTAAGTGGATGAACTTAGTGAAAAATCCCCCCCCCCCACTTCCCAGCAAACCCTATACAGAGGCGAAGTGTTAAAACTTACTTTTGCCTCTTATTGTTATCATACAGGTGACAATGGTCACAAGGAATTTGTATTATCAGCAGAAAATGGTGTTAAGAAATAAATGTTCTGCCAAGTGACAGTAACAATAACAACATTGTTTTGAAATAGTATAGGAACCATCACTTTAAACAATCTTTTTACTGTTCTTTTCTGCTGAATAAATACTACATTGGTATAAACAGTAATGGAGGTTCCTGGATAAAACTATACATAAGATAAGGGAAATGCAACCACTTATTTGTAGTGGACTTTTTGTGTCACATATTCAACTATCAAAAACCAGTGTTCACTCTAACTTTCCAGCTCTTATTTTCTTTCTAAGAAAGTACAGACACACACAAACACATGCACACACACAAACACACACTCATTGTTTTCTGTTCCTTCTGTCTATCTGCCACACATTAGTCCATTAGGTGCATTGCTCCAGAATATTACTCAGCCAGATATCATTGAGTGAAAATAAATTAAGCCAACACCCTTGTTGCCCATGGAGTACAATATGACAATTTTCTAAAAGCAAAACATGGTGAAGTGCATGTTTTAATTATGTTAATAATGGAGGATAGATAACAACTCACCATAAAGAGGCTCGCTGAGCTGCTGACAGGCACAAAAAAATACACAATCACATTCACACAACTTAAATTTTCGGCCATGACCTTCATCAGAAAAAGAAATACATACATTCACACAATCACTCAGACAACCATACACACACAACCATCATGTACAGCTGCTCCAGCACCCCAAGCATCCTGACTGTGGGTGAGGTGGGGATTGAAGGGGGAAGGATGGCAGGTAAAGGTGGGGGTGGGAAGTTCCTGGTAGTGTGATGGATTGTAAAGCTTCTGATAGGCGAGAATGTGAGATGCTGCAATGAAGGGGCAGGAGAGGATAAAAGGGAGGGGTAAAGGAGTGTGGTTAGGGAGTGGGGGGACTTAAAATGAATAAAAATAATAAGGAAAAAATAAAAAAAAGTATTTAATTAAGGAGGTATTGTAAGGGGTGACACACTGTTGCAAGGAAGACATGAATTGGAGGGATACAGGATAAAGAGTGGGGAAGGAGCCCATCTGCAAAGTTCAGAAGAGCTGGTGGTGGAGGGCATGATCCCCTTCACTGCCTTCAATGCTGTATCTCACGTTCCTGCCTATCAGAGTGTTTTACAATCCATCATTCAATGCAGAACTCTCCATCCCCACACTTACCTGGCATCCTTCTCCCTTCACCTTCCAACCCAGTCACAGTCAATATGCTTGTGTAGCTGGAGTGGCTGGACATGGTGGTTGTTTGAGTAGTTGTGTGAATGTATGTGGTTTTTTTTTTTTGTCAGCAGATCAAAGAGCCTCTTTAAGGTGAGTTGTTATCTATGGACAGTCCAATTGGACTTTTCATTATTAATTATGTTGACTATTTGTTGACTCCAGTTCAATTTTCCATGCAACTGAAGTAATTTTATGCAGTTTTGAAGCAAGACAGTTAATGTCTGCTTCTATCCTTGTGATCCTATTAGGCCATTCTTGCTTGTTTGAAATTATTTTCTTTGTTTATCAGTATTTTATACCTTCATTCTCTCTCTCTCTCTCATGTCTCATTTTCTCATTCTTAATTGCGCTATTCATTCATTTCCTCTTCCCATTACTCCATCTTTACTTGTCTCTCGGCCATCTCTACCTCTGCACTGAAGTTGTTAAAATGTTAACTTCCATTTCCCCTGAGACCATCCTTTTCATATTTCTCACCTATCCTCATGACAACTGATTTTTTTTTTTTTTTTTTTTTTTCTTTTTTTTTCCAAATCTTTGGGTTTTAGTGACCTTCTCTAATTTACTCATCTATACTCCCTTTGGAAAGAACTAATAGTTCTGAAAGCTAAGACAATTTATTGTAGGTTTATATGTGTCCATAACCAATTATATGCCTTTCACTTCCTGAAGGTAAATACTGGCTGCCTTTCTGTCTCACAGTTTTATAGTTTCAGGAGTAGAAAATCTTGTTTCCAATTTTTCTGGATCATACTCACTTTTGTAATTCTACAAGAGCTGAAGAAACATAAAGGGAGAACATTGTAAACAAATTTTTCAGCACAGAGATTATTACTGAATTCATGTGGAATTTTCACTTCCATATATACTTTGTGGTTCAGTTTCATATATACTTTGTAGTGTCTGTTCTGTTGGACACACACCTGCTTCGCAGCCTGTCAGGCATTTGCACATTTAATGAGAGTAAAGACAAAGGAAAGGAAAGGTAAGGTAAGTAATGAATTTAGTTGCTTTATAGCACTGAAATAATTCAGTTGTGACAAGTGAAAACTTAAGCCAGGCTACGATTCGAACCCGGGTCTTTCAATTCCATAAGCTCTTGGCTATCTATGCTCCCATCCAGTCCACTCAAATACTCATAACTCGAACATTACAGCTGTAGTGGCCCTATCTTCCTTGCCTTCTTTTATATGTGGGAATTTGAGGCAGATGGGAAGTGAGTGTGGCTAGCTGAGAGGTTAAGAAGACTCCTGGCTCGAAGTCAAAGATCTGGCTTTGAATGCAGGTTTTGCGAAAATTTTCACTTGTCACCACTGAATTATTTCAATGCCCTAGTGCAGCTAAGTGATTCCATACCTTTGCTTTTGTACTTCCTTCCTCTCATTAAATGTTCAAATACATATATTTCTTTTTTACATAGTACTTTGGGGAATAAATCTTTCCCACAAATTATCAAAATAAATAATGTGTAACTACCTCTTTATAGTGCTCATTTCTGCTGCCAAAAGCATTGAATCATTGGAAACTTAAAATTGCAACACTGAAAGAAAGTGCTGCCAGACAAAGGAATAATTACACGAATGGGGTAGGCAGTGGCACACGAAATGAAACAGTGAAGGGCTTAATACTCTTTAAAATAAATGTTTGAATTGTTTAAAGAATTTACTGGTATATAAGCTACTCACCACCATTGTTCCTGCATCCATAACAAGAACTCTGTCAGAGTCCATAATTGTGTTCAGCCTGTGTGCGATGGTGAGAACTGTGCAATCACTAAATTTTTTGCGGATGGTTTCTTGGATAAGGGCATCAGTCCTGCAAATAATATGCACTATTAAAGAAACTTTTACATTTAATATACACTATTCTATTTCACATGCAATATATTCAGACATATGGAAATTACTTTTTGATTGCATATGTTTAGACATGTGGCTGATATTTTAAGGCACAAAAACTGATTTTATTTATGTTAGTGATACTTGAAAATTAACTAGAACAAATACAAATGTATGTTGTTACAGTAACTTGTTTTTGATCCTGAATCTCAAAAATAAAAGTGTATGAATCAAACATTTTGATTTATAAGTTTTACAAGAGTAACAAACAGAATTTTGGATTTACTTCTTTTGGTAAATCTTTTCATGTTTTCAATTTTTTTTTTATTGTTTGTATAGCACTTTAAAATATTCACCACTGCTCACATCTTGTAAAAATGGTTCAAACATTCTTACAAATTCACATTCCACATTTTCTTTCTGTTAATATTAATTCAAATTTGTACAATACATTTTTAATTAAAAAATACTATACCCATCCTTCTGATATATGACTTATGAGAGTCATTTTATATAATTTTATTTATTATTCATCCTCTATATGTTATACATAATCCTAATATAGCAAGAGTTCAATTAAAAAATACTATACCCATCCTTCTGATATATGACTTATAAGAGTCATTTTATATAATTTTATTTATTATTCATCCTCTATATGTTATACATAATCCTAATATAGCAAGAGTTTTCATTCGTTCAAGAATCACGGTCAGCATTTTTAAAAATTTTCTTTCCTTGCTTGATTTCTTTTCTGTTGCCAGTAGCCCTTTGTTTTGCTTTCCTTACTATCATAAAGTGTTACACTAAGGGCAGCATTTTCCATTACCACCTTACCATTTTTGTTGTTGTCTACATCACATCTGCAGTGACAAGCAGTTCCTCTCCAAATATGCCAAACACCTCACTGAGGTCTTCACTGACCGCGATTACCCTCCCCTTGTCCAGAAACAGATCTCAAGAGCCCTGTTTGTCCAGTCACCCACAAGCTCCCCCATACTCACCGTCTGACCACAAAGGAGCACCCCTCTTGTGATGCATCACCGAGTACTGGAGCAGTTAAACCATGTTCTCCGCCAGGGTTTTAACTACCTTCACCCTGCTTGGAAATGAGAAATACCCAACCCAATATACTGCCCCCCCCCTACAGATGTATTCCGCCTCCCATCAAACCTACGTAATATCCTTGTCCATCCCTACCCCATACCTGCCCCCAACCCCTTACCCCATGGCTCATATCCCTGAAATAGACCTAGATGCAAAACCTGTCCCATCCGCCATCCCACCACCACCTACTCCAGTCTTGTCACAGGCATTTCCTATCCCATAAAAGGCAGGACATTGTATGAAGGCAGTCATGTTATTGAGCTGCAACCACTGTGTAGCTTTCTATGTAGGCATGACCAGCACCCAGCTGTCTGTCCGAATGAATGGCTATCGCCAAACTGTGGCCAGGAGACAGCTAGACCATTCTGGTATAGAGCATGCAGCTGACTTGCCATCAGAAGCCCAGCCTCAGCTTGTATACAATTATATATTTTTGATGACATTACAGCGTTCGAATCAATTGTGTCTCGATACCTCATGGTCTGTTCTCCCTGATGCGGGAATACAGTATTGTGGCTGTGAGCATTACAGAACATAATAGGCTGTGGTTATAGGAAAGAGACAGAGTGGTGAGTGGAGATCTGGGTGTGGCAGGAGACGTGCAAGGAAGAGTCCTCTGCAGTCAGGTTGGTCACTGTGTCCTCGGTGGCGGAGTGGTCAACGCGTCTGCCTAGTAAGCAGGAGATCACGAGTTCGAATCCCGGACGGGCACAAATTTTCATTTGCCTCACTTTGGTATTTCATCTAAACCTAGTACATTGAAGCCATAACTGATCGCAAATTGCGATTTATTTCATTAATTTGAATGCTGTAATGTCGTAAAAAAATATATACACCTATTGAAAGCTGGTCCACCTATGAAAGCAACCGAATGATTTACCATCTGTGCTGCCATCACTGCACAGCCTTTTTATTTTGGTATTCATAAAAATGAATGGCCATTTACAAATTAAGGTGGACTACCTGTGACACAGCATGCTGCTGACCATATGCCAGGCCATCTGGATCCTCCCCCACACTACCAGCTGAACTGCACAGATTGGAGTTATTCTTGCAGTACTTTCCCCAGTAACCTATTTTCCTACACATTTCGTGCTGCCCTCTATCTTTCACATCTCCCATTTCTTGTATATTATGTGTGTGTACAAGTATATATTTTGATTCCCCCCCCCCCTCCCTCCCCCACATCCACTGCATCCATAAGCTTAATCTCTTCACACTCATTTATCTTCCCATTTTGCTATTCTCCCCTCCCCCATTTCTTCACTGCATTCCTAAGCCACATCTCTTTCCACCCATCCTAGTACTTACATGCTATGTAAGGTCATGCTTTCTCCATTCCCATCTCTGCCTTGAATCCATCCTGTTCCCACTCCCTCACCTCCCATCTCATTCCATCAGCATAGAGCATTATTTGTGGTGGTGTTTTTGTGTCTGTGAGATGTCCCTATGTGATTTTTATGAAAAGGCGGCACCTGTACTTTTTGATGAAGGCTAATTGTCAAAAACTAAGTTGTGAGTGTGTATGAGTCTCTCTGTCTATATGCAGTACATCTTTGTGATGAGTTGCAAATCATCTCTAATGTATTGTTGAATTCCAACCTGGACTTTACACTGTCCAATATTAGAAAATCAATTATGCAATGAGGATTAGTTGCAATTCACTGTAAAAACAGCTGCTGAGAACAGTTGCAGAAAAATTACGAAAAAAGACATCACATATCCATACAACTAGATTTTAAATACAGGTACAACTCCCACAAACATGACCACCATCTCTGGCTGCCATGTCCTGAGTGACTCTTCAACAGTGAGTGCAATTCAGAGAGAACCATTATGACCAAATCCCACTACAGTCAAAAGTAGACCCATTTTTAATATAATGTATTTAATAAACTGATGATCAGCAGGAGAATGTGATTAGGATGCACATTGCTTTCAGAAGTCAAGTAAATATAATTTTTGATAAAACTTCCTGGTAAGTTAAAGCTGTGTGCAGGGCAGGGACCAATAAGCCTCAGTGGCTGCAGCCAGTGTGGTCATGTGTGGGTAAGTTATGCTTGTGTGATTGTGTGAATCTGTGTATGCTCTCTTTCTTGGGTAAAGGCTGTGGCTGAAAATAAATTTGTTTAAATATGACGTGTCTTTCCTTTCAGCCTGTCTGCGGCTCAGTGATCATTTTGATGGTAAGTAGCAAGATGTAGTCATTACATTATTGATATTTTACTCTGGACTTTCCATTGTTAATTACTGTAAAATCACATAAATATATAAATAGTTACCTCTGCCATTACAAAGTTCACAGCATTGCTCAGTATATTACAATAGTTAGAAAAATGTGGAATTCTTATAACAAAATTGAAAAATATGTAATGAACTTACTCTGGGTCAACATTAGCAGTTGCCTCATCCAAAACTAGTATCTTATTGTTTCGTAGGATAGCTCTTGCCAAACACACAAGCTGCCTTTGACCAACACTGAAGTTACTGCCACCCTCTGTTACCATAAAGTCCAGACTTTGAACAGCAGATTTCAGTTCCACCTGGACAGAAGACAAATTTAGATTAATAAATGGGCAGAAACAAATATTGATTAATTTTACTCCTCTGAAAATATTTAACTAGTGATTATTAGTCACATTAGAGCTACAAAATGACAATAAATTAAGTATAACAACAATATAATGAGGACAGTTTACAACTCATCACAAAGATGTAACTACCAGCTGTGGTGGTTGCTTAACCCTTTCGGAGCCTCTGGCTACAAATGTGTATATAACTTCTACGTTGTCTAAGATGGTTCAGAAGCGTTTTTCTCAATGGAAAGAACATGTATACGACACCTGAGAGTTGAATCATTTCATCATGCACAATTACTGCCATCTGCGGAAGATCACTATAAAAATATTAAGAAGCAAGTGTTGCACTGCGTAGCATTTTGCGAACTTCAAAGAACACGGAAATTGTGGGTTACTTGTATTCCACTGTATAACTGAAAGTAGTAGTTGTTATTTTGCAATGTAGTTATTGAATGTTCAGTTTATTTATTACAACAGTTGGTACTACAAAATTAATCAATGTAGTCCTTTAAAAAAAGCCTTGTTTTTCAGTATACGCAGTGTTGTCGAATGAAACTGGGTGCATATAATTGCATAAATCTTGCTTCTAAAATCATTGAAAATTTAACTTAAGAGTATTACAGCATTAAAAATAATTTCCTTGACAGAGAAAAAAATCAGGTCTGAAAGGGTTAAAAAATGACACACACATACAATGCTTAAGCTATTGGCCATTGGCCTTCTTAAGAATATAGAGCATTCACACAGACACACTTCACAGTCACACAACTGTCACCTCCAGCTTCCACACACAGGAAGTGACTGTGAAGTGTGCCTCTGTGATCATGTGAATGCTCTTTACTCTGAAGAAGGCCAATGGCTGATGGCTGAAGTGTTGTATGTGTGTCTCTCTTCTAGTGACTGTCGCAGCTCGTGGTTACATCTTTGCGGTGAGTTGTAAACTTTCCTTGTTATATTGCTGAGTTCCAAACTTGAATTTCCATTTACAAGTATCATTTAAACATGAAATCATATCACAGTCAAAAGTAACATTTATTTTGCAAATATACTGTCAGAAAATGGATTAGTACACTTGGAAACGTGACATCGATTTTCATCCAATGATGCAGATGCACTTAAGGGGATATTCTCCCAACAGATAGTGTAGTGAAACAGCTGAAAGAGCACAATTTGTGTGTACACTTTAATAGGGATGTTTACAGCGCTAAGGCAAGGTGTAATATCAACGTATGAGGCAAACAGGCAGCACGCCACAAAGAAGCACTTGTGATGCCTACACCCAACTGTGTGGGTTTGAAAAGGGTCAAATTGTGGTCATTCTGAGTGGTGGGATGGTCCTTTCAGCATGTTCACATAAGTTGGATATGCTGTATGAGTTGTGCAACAGTACTGGTTGAAATGGTCAGGTGAACATTCTCATGCCTGTAGATGAGGTTCTGGACATCCACCAGCACAGACTTCCTCCAAGATAGTCATATTATAAGGGAAGCACTGACAGATTGTACAGGTACCATAACAATTTATTGTGTTCCTATCTCTACTATCTTCTCAATAGGTTATGTTATTGTAACCTAAAGAAATTTCTTAGACCTAAATGATACAAATAAATTAACTGTGCAGAAACATTAACAAGCAGCTGTCTTCATAGAAAATATATTTCTCCAGTTCTCTGTTAAGATATACTTGAAAAATATTTTACTCCTCCAAGTCTGGCTTTTCAAATCCATTTTGATAGTAGCAGTATTACCTCTTCCAGAGCACTCCACAGTAAGTGATCTTCAAATTCACCAAAGGGGTCCAAGTTTGATCTCAGAGAGGCAGAAAAAAGAACAGGTTCCTGTGGTATAATGGAAATATGCTTTCTCAGGTCATGCAGGCCTATACTGCCAGTTTCAATCCCATCAATTGTAATTTCTCCTTTTACTTTAGCAAGGCGGAATAAAGCTGATATAAGAGAGGATTTTCCAGCACCAGTTCGTCCAACAATTCCAACCTGCAACAAAAAACAAAACATATTTGCTTGCTGACTATTTGACATATGAAGTCTTTCACTATAATTATTATTATAATTATTATTCATTTTTCTCACTTTCCTTTTGCACTCTTGGCAATAAATAACCTACTGATCATTTCCTATTATTATCAAGATTTTGAGATTACTGTAATTTTATAATTTTTTTCATTGCCTTCAGCTGACATTTTATTTTATGTACAACTGTACAATTTCAGACTTATTCTGTTTTCAAGTACCTGAATTGGAAGATGGATATTAACTTAATTCTTTAATTATATGTTACGCTATCTATGGCTTTGTTCATACAAATGCGTACAACTGTCTTCATAATATAAACATGTTTTCTTGTTATTTTATGAGCAAAGCCTTTACATACTAAGTGTCTCTGAGATGGGTACTCGAGATCAGGCATATGTTTGCTTACATAATCGTGGAAAACAACCTAAAAACAGCACTCTGGCTGGCACGTATACCAGACCACAAATTGTTAATCCACTTTGCGAATTTAATTCAAGTCTAGCTCATCTCTCAGGTTTTCAAGGTAGTCCACATTTAGCTATACAAGCAGGTCTAACACTAAGAAAGTAAAACTAAAAATAGCAGGAATTTTCTGTTGATCATATCCTCCTATCGAGTGAGAAATGTTCTTCAAGGAACTGATTCAAATATATCGATAACAATATCAGTATCATATAACATGACAATCTTGAAATATCGGATGGTACATTTTGAACAGATTTATCTGTATAATTAAACATTGGTTTATTTGATTTTTCTCTCTCTCTGATGCTTAGCGTCAATGTCTCAATAATTATCTTAGAAATACAATTAACTATATGTAACTAAACATTTTTATTAGTTTGCTAGTAACTTGTAAAAATAAATTTACAGTTTTTTTTCATTATTCTCTTTGAGGTATTTTTTGCTTAGGCTGTGTTGAACATACTTTAGCATATGAACTTATTTTCTGAAATTTTCGAATGTATTTGAGGATCTCACTACATAGCCTACAGTCCAGATAGAATATTTAATGTTATCTCAAAAAGAAAACTCAGTATCTACATTTGTCTGAACCTTGTAGAACATAAATATTATTTATATTCTGCATCTAGGGATTTAGGTAAAATATTAAATTAAAGTGTAGACTATCAAGTAAGAAAAACAACTTAAAGCTGAATATTGTAAAGAAAAGAGGGAAAGGATTTGTACTTCAACACTATTTTAATCACTATGGACAGCCAATATGCTATATATGTGTGTTTCTGCAATAATAATATTTTGACAATGAACTGATGAAGAATGTCATGCAGAACCTACCATTATCTCTCTTATCCATTCTTTACTGTTTATGATTAAAAGTAGGAATTGGTATTTACCTTATGTCTTGGTTGAATGACAAAATTCAGATCCTTCAGGACTGGAGGATCAGCTTCACTGTATTGCAGACACATATTCCTAAATTCAACACGTCCATGAGATGGCCATTTTTCATCTGGTTTCTTTCCTGCAATTACAAAATAGTTTTATTGTGATTAGCATTTATTTCATTACATAGAAAACAATAAAATAGACTATATAAAAAATAAAAGTCTGTGAAGGAAATAGCAAACCCATACTTCTGCATGAACTAAGACTCTTGGTTAAGTCCAATATAATGAAGATAGTTTGTAACTCACCACAAAGACGCGTGTCGAGTTGTGACAGACGCCCATACTAAGGAAATGTAGCTGTCAGCCAAACCACAGCTTATGTCAGGAAAAAAAATTTTTTAAAATAAAATAAAATACTCTCATTCATATAATCACATAGGCACACTTCACAGAAACATAACTGACAACAGCCATCTCCGGATGTTGCACTCAGACTTAGAACACAGCTGCTGGATATTGTTGTTGTTATTGGTACTTTAAGGCACTCAGTCATGTAGTCATCAGTGTCCATAGAGCAGCAGTCGGAGATTACGGTTAATTATCTGTGAAGTGTGCCTGTGTGAGTACATTAATGAATGAGATTATGTGCCTTTTTCTGATGAAGGTTGTGGCCGAAACTAAGTTGTGTTTGTATGAGTGTATTTCTTATGTGCCTGTTATAGTTCAACTAACTACTCTGTGGTGAGTTGCAAACTATCCTTATTATATTTTTGAATTTCAAACTGGACTTTACGTTGTAAAAACAACATTTTGTGTTAACATAAAATATGTGTAACAATTCAAAATCTTTACAGAACAGTGCACTATACCTTCTTCTGATTCTAAACTTGCTTCCTTTTCTATGTTAGTGTACTCCAAGACCCGCTCTACTGAGGTCATTTGGCTGACTACTTCAGTGATCTGCAGTATTCCATGTTGGACCATAACTGTCAGAATCAGTGATTGTGAGATAGCCAGACCAACATTTGCTCCTGGCACATCTGGAAAATGTTTTGAAGTTTATGAAGGCAGATTTATCTTATACCAATTACACATGAAATACTTTATTGAGAATCTTTTGTTGTTTGTTGATTTCAAAGATTACAGATAATAAGTTAATGAGAACCTCAGTTACTTAGGGTTAGTTGCTTAAGTTGTTACTAATCAGAAAGGCCATCAAACTAAACTTTGCATATTTACTTAATTTGGAATAGACAGTGAGATTATTGCACTCACCCCCCCCCCCAATGTTACCTGTCTTCCCCACCCCCATACTACCTCACCCTCTCTCCACATACTGAAATGCAAACAAACAAATAGTGGAATAGAAGTAATGCATGAAGTTAGAATAACTATGTACAACAGAATCATTAATTCTGGAAACAGTGTAGTACTATGACTGGAGGCACTAACTGTAGTTACCCATTTCCACTATGCACTGAGCTAATAGAAAAGAATATAAGTAAATTAGACACCTTGAAAAGGAAAACAGCAAGATAAAAGATGTAGAATTATTGCAAAGGGCAGTTTCATTGTATGTGTGCTTATGTCCATGTTGTTTAAAATTTTAGTCAGAGTATAAAGACTGAAGATAAATTGCATGTATTATTCTCAGTGTCTGTTCAGATGTTATAAAATTTTACTTTCCAATTGGTTATACATTTTTCCTTCCTTCCTCAGTCAGTGATATTTTGCATGTTTTTCATCTTTAATACTAGGCTCAGTTGCAGAGTTGTTAGCTTTTTGCAAGTGTTTAATTTTCTTCAGTTTCCTAGTACTTATAATGTACTAGATTTCCACTGTCACCTGCATCTTTTTCCAGAGCAGTGCATTTATTAATGTCTTTTGATGGGGTATGTCAACTGCTGCATGTTATTGCCTACAGTGAGCAATTCATATGCATTTGTCTTTGTGTTTTGCCAAATGTTTCATTGATTTGCCTTTATGTTCCTTACCACTAAATAAATTCTTTTATTTTATCCAGTGTCCTGAGAAAAACTATTTTGCTATGAAAGCTCAAGACACCCTTACAGGATCTTACATATGCTAGAACAGAGAGATTCATTCTTAAGGAATTGAGGAGCAAAGGAGACAAATGAAAGTGTTTCAGTCTCATGGGAGCAAAAAAAAAAAAAAAAAAAAAAAAAAAAAAAAAAAAAAAAAAAAAAAAAAAAAAAAAATAAAAAAATAAAAAAAAAAAAATAAAAATAAAAAAAAAAAAAAATAGGTAAATGGAAGTGTTTCTAACGAATTGTGAAATCTGCAGAATGTATCAATGCATTTGAAGAATTAAGTGTCCTTAGGTAATGATAAACTACAAAAGTTTAGCTTTAATTACACTGCAATGTGTCATGATTTTTAGTTTAAATGGTACACAGGATGGTCATTATTGCTGTGTGCAGATATATTAAAAACTTTGCATTAACTTACCTCCTGCAAGAACAAGAAAACTGAACGTGACAAGTGTAACAAAAATTGCACTCAAACAGTCAAGCCAGAAACCAAAGGCCGTTCCAGTAGCAAGGAATTGAAACCATGCTGATGTATGCAGATCCTGTAAAGGTAAACAATTGTCAGTGTATATAAATGAAATGTATGGTTATAGAAGAACTCTAATGCTGAACATTTTATTGCTTGAATGTCTTATTTCACAGTACAAGGAAGGTGCAGGTCATTCTTCAGTATCAGTTTTCACTCAGCAGCAAAGCATGCAAACATTTGAAACATCAGACAGGTTAAAACTCTTTGGTAGAATATTACTTACTGTAAGAAAATTTCGCATTATTTGTACAAAAAATAACTAGACACATGGACACTAGTTAATAGATATTGTAATATTGCATACCAATATTAATTAATTTGTACACAACAATTTTTTAGATGTGGGACAATGAATTTCCTATTCATAATAATGATTTTGAAATACTGGCACTTAAATTAGTTTACTTTGTTAACAGATCAATGGGCTAGGTGTTGACTTGATTTATATTTTAAATAATTCTGACATTTAGCTATTTGTTATTACAAAAGTCTAGTTTTTAAGATTTTAAAAATCACAGGGTATATGATTTTGATCAGTATAAAATTAGTGAGAAAGAGCAGGAACAAAATAATAAAGAAATAGCAATAACAAAGCATTCATTTTGCAACCTTCTCACATTTAAATTTAGCAGATGAAAAATAGATCTTAATATGAGTACCCTTTGTGAAAAGAATGAGTACAACTTTAATCACCATAATAAAAATAATAGTACTATTTGTTCTTTTGTTATATAAATTGATTTCAGAGTTTAGTCATCAACAACTATGTGGAAAAAAATTACTGTGTGATTATACAAACAGTTACAATCACATGTCCTTATGGTAATGTATACTTATCACGTCGTACTCTTCCTTTTGGGTATCACAAAATTACTGGTGGTCTTTTACATCATAATTTATAAATTTGTCAGGTCAAGATTTTGTTCATAATACTCCTTCTTAAGACAAACTTTAAAAAGATGCTGGTATTCTTGCCTTTAAACATGTTTTCTCCCTCAAGAAATTAATTTTAAAACAATTATCATTACTGTTCAGACTCAAATGCACATTTTAATTGCAAGTATCTTTTGAATGTTTTGCAATACTTAAAAAGCAAAACTAAATATGTACCAACTAATGCTTTAGAATAAGTAGAATTTACAAGAAATAATATTTTATATAAATGTAGAGTTTAACTACGTAGTTGCATCTGCAAGCCAGCTTGTCTTCATGTAAACTACATGCTGGAGAGCTTGTTTTCCAATTGCGGCCAACTGTTTAAATTGGTATCTGGTGGGAGAATGTGATAGAGAAGGGGTGAATAATTAGATGGTACATATGTAGTTTTAAATCTGAAGATGATCCAGAGTGATTGAAACTTCCTGTACAATTAAAAATGTGCAGCTGTTAGCAGCTTTTGTAACTATTATTTCAAACAGCTGTATAAACTTCTTACAGCTTTCACAATAAACATACTGTTTACTGCATTCCTCTATCAATCTTTGTTTTCAAGATATTTAATTTTGAAATCAGGGAGTCCCTTTCTGGACACCCTGTACTAATACAGTTCCTTATTCTCCCAGGTTGAATATGTTGACTATAGTGAAGTTTAATTTTAAAACCTTTTGTTGATATTTCTACTTACTTGATGGCTGTCAAATTCTTTCCTCACTATATCTTGTGTACCAGATGATCTTATTGTAGTGAGTCCATTTAATGAGTCAGATAGGTGAGAGAATACAGGGCTCCGTGCTGTGGCAAAGAAATACATTTTTTGTCAAAGTGTCAAAATGGTTTCAATCACCGCTATTTAAGATAGCTAAAACACA
The DNA here is from genome assembly GCA_026315105.1 of Locusta migratoria. Taxonomy (NCBI): domain Eukaryota; kingdom Metazoa; phylum Arthropoda; class Insecta; order Orthoptera; family Acrididae; genus Locusta; species Locusta migratoria. The sequence goes on along the minus strand of CM048745.1, from coordinate 699,053,883 downwards.
GCCTTACAACAGTTTACTAAAACTTATAAAAATGAAGACAGGTATTACTGTAGTATATGGTGCACTGATTATTAGCTTTTAATTAGCTTTTGTTGGGTGTAACAAAAATTATTGTGTTGGAATACTGTAATGTTCCCACTGAAATTTATCTGTGGTACAGGAAAAGAAGGAAGAGTCAAAATATTTCAGTGGATACCTTTCAAAATGTTTAAAATTCATTGGTATTAACTTACTTATGCCTTCAAGTCTCTTCACGTTTCTTGCTGTTGACATGAATACACAAGAGATAAGATAGAAAATAGTGCCAATCACAACCATTGGAAGCACTAACCAGTAGTTAACATACAGAACCATAGCAAATATTCCAGACATAACAAGGAAGATCTGAAAAGATATTGTAAAATTTATTAATATAATTCATATTGTTTCTATAGAAGTTTGACTATATGATTCAGTAACTTTGAAAACTAAGAGTTACGTAATATAATTCAAAAATTTGAAAGATGTCAACTTTACCTGAATTGCCTCAAGAAGAGCTCTTGGAAGAAGTTCATCAATTGCTCCCATGTCTTTTGAAAATCGATTCAGTATTCTGCCAGATGGATTTGTGTCAAAGAATCGCATTGCCCCACGAAGAATAGAATCAAACATGCGATCGTGTAACCTCATTGATGCATTCATACAAAGTTTGTAGAACAGCATTGACCGTGAGATGGTAAGAAGAATACATGCTAACACAACACCACCATAAATACATATGGATGTGGTTTTTGAAAACATAATAGGCAACTGATCATGCGTATTGTACTCTGTTGCTACTAATGTACCATTCACGACAAACTCATATATAGTTTGGCGCCGCTTTGCCTCTTCACGTGTCCTGTAACAATTTAAGCTTTGTCTAATATTCAGAACATAAGACTATATATTTATATATCTTAACACAAGAAAATAAGTTTTTAAAAGAAATATTGTTTGAAAGAAGTAAGAGAATATGTACATTTTTCACTTCTCAATATTATTTCTGTTTCTAAGATGTAGTGCAGTTATGCAGGGCACATATTTACTTATTTATTACTAAATGAAAATAAAAGAAAATTAATGTGTTCTATAGTGAATAATTATCAAACTTTAATCTATTTTTAGGAAAAGTAGCTTTCAAGATTTGGAGGCCCCCAGGATGAAAAACATGGGACAGTCCAAACAAAAATAAAATAAATAAAAAGTTTTTCGAGATATTTGGAGGCCCCCTAACAAAAGAGGCAACCCCCTTTGCTCCTTAGTACAACAATTTGCTGCATACTTTATGTTCCACTCTTCATTAGAGGAGTAAACTAAATTGTTTTTGAGCTTTATTGCTCTCTATTTTCATTCATTGTTGTTGTAGTTATGTTCTCATATTCTCTATGTTGACTCTTAAAGTAATTTCTGGTAAAATGGTCAAAACAGAAATATAGACTACATAGAATCATTTTCCTCCATGGTAGCAACCTACAATGAAATTCTTAGACTCATAGAAAATTACTTGAAGAAGGCTGTTTCTACTACTCATCGATCTAATGTGTTATGAGAAAATTGTTTCAAACATAACCCAATAACACAGCACCACACTTGAGTTTGTTGTGTAGTCCTAACATATTTACAAATTATTTGTAATTCAAAACATCCAATATCATTACTTGTTGTATATTTTAAATTAGTATTTCTAAATTCATTCTTACAAACAAATGTCATAAAATACCTTTTTTTTTCCAAAATAAATTAAACTGACTCTTTGAAATAATGTGTGGAGATGAGCAGGAAGGATAATCTTTTTCATATTATGAGACCTGCCACTGAAGTACCTGTCGAGATATACAGATAGTAGTGGTTGTTTCAAACAAATGAGTATGGTAGAAAGTACCAATGTTACCAGGCTTAAGTTTAAAGTTTGGCAATACTATGTAGTTTAGCAATCCTTCAGGAGCCATTATTGGTGAACACACTCAGTGAATTAGTAAATTTTGATAAAATTGAACATTATTTTGTTATATAATAGTTTCAAGCCAAAGAAATTAATCTGCATAATATTAAAATAACCTAGAATCTGCCCTGAGAGAGTCTGCTTCTTCATTTACAACTGTGCAATATTTTATGTCGGAGTTTAACCAGACTATCCGACTTGACAAAACTGGCATCACAGTGGTCAACCAAATAAGATGACCACAACAGAAATTGTGAAACAATAATTCATAAAATGGTATGGATGACTGTTGAGTGAAAGTTAGGAAATACCTTAGACATAACAAAAGTGCTGAAAACCACAAAGTGACTGAATATTTTGACATGAGAAACCTGTGCCCAATATGGGTGCCATTTTTATTCACACACACACACACAAAGCATATTGAGGATGTTTTACTCAAGTGTTTCATAACAATAAAGCTGAGTTTCTGCATCATTTCATAACCAGGTGTGGCAATACATGTTACTAAACACCCAAAGGGGAGAAGTGATAAATTAGTGGACTGAAAGGAAAAATCAACTTAAAAAAAGGTGAAGATAATTTGATCAGCTAAAAAGGTCTTGGTGTGAGCTTTTGGAATATGCATAGACTAATTTTTATTGATTATCTTCAAAATCAAACAATAGTGAGTATTAATGTGTACTGATTGCAGCATCTGAGTGATAAAATTAAGCCAAAGCAGCCATATTCAGTTAAAAACAAAATTTTGCTTCATCATAACAACATGCCATTTCAAACATCCATTATTGCTCCAAACAAAATTAATGAGTTAAAGTTTGAATTTCTCTCCTGGAACACTTGGTCAGATTTAGACCTCACTGTATATTGTCTGTTTCCAAACTTGAAGAAGTGTGTTTTTGTTATGTGTGCATGCCCCACACTACCAAACGTGTTTCTGCTTCACATGCACACAATATGTTGTGAAATTTCCTCATTCATGATTAATTAAGCATATTAACATCAACACATGCACTTCATAAATCATAGTGAATTGTAGTTAGCAAATGATCATCACATTTTTAGTCCTCAGTGATAAATCTAGGGTATTATGTTAGTACTTCCTACTAACCAGTATGTAACCCAGTAGTCAGCTCCACTTGTTGCTGTTTGAGCAATTATTAGCATAGCTGCAACCAAGAGAAGGAAGCACGCATTTCCACCTGCTCGCAGATATTGTCCATATGCCGTCCAGCTGATACCTCCACTTGTTCGTATCTCTTTGTTCTCTACAGGGCCTCTCAAATTCTTGACATCTTCTTCTTCTTGGGTGCGACTCTGTAAAAACATTGTTAATTAGAACATTTGTTATATGACACCTGATAATGCTGCAATAACTCCTTATCTCATCACACTTCATGAAATTTTTACTAATTAAATTTTTTTAAATATAAGTGTTAAAGAAAATTAAATCATTTTACACCATGAGTACAGAATGAAACTGCATACAATTGCACTACAATAACAAAAAATTCATATAGCAAAAAAGTTGGCCCCAAGCATATGACGTTTCTACACCAGCCAATAGAAATAGCTGATCAGAAGAGCCAAGGAAGATCTGTCTTTCGGAATAACAGATTCTAATAATGGAAACTCCAGGTTGGAATTCAATAACATGACAGTTTACAATTCACCACAAAGGCGTAATGGCAAGCTGTGAAAGGCACTTAAAAGAGACACACATACAGTACTTCAGTTGTCGACCATTGCCTTCTTCAGAATAAAGAACATTCACAAAGGCACACTCCACAGTACAGTCTCACAACCATGATCTCCAAATCGGAGTTGAAGATGACGGTTGTGTGAGTGTGAATCGTGCCTGTGTGAATGTTATTTATTCTGAAGAAGACAATGGCCAGTAGCTTAATTGCTGTATGTGTGTGTGTGTGCGACTTTTTCCTTTTTTTTTTTTTTTGTTTTTTTTTGTTTTTTTTTTTTTTTTTTTTTTTTTTGTTTTGTTTTGTTTAAGTCGCAGAAAAGATTCCTTTTTCATACCAAGAGCAAAGTTAAAAAGTGGAGAAAAATAAGAAAAAGGAAAGGTGAACATGGGTCAATCCATAATGAATAAAGTAAATTTAATTTATGGAAGAATAAGCAAGCCAGAGATTAGTAGTGTTACACATTGCTCTAAGTAAATGAAAGATTACAAAATATGCTGTAACATCCAAAGGACAGATCCAAAAGCAAAGTTAAAAGATTTTCAGCAGTGTGACAACCTCTCAGTACAAAGTTCTAAGATACTGGTGTTAGGGAACAAGATCATTTTTGCAAGTCTTGTGTGTCAATGAAGCTGAAACCAAAGTTACCCTTTCAGAGTATTTTCAGTGTGTTACCAACATAGATTATATCTGTTGCATTCATTCATAGTGACATCATCCTTATGTCAACCTTTTGAAATAAAATGGTAAAGAATTCTCTTACTGACGGCTCTTTCATTCCTCTGACAAAAATACGTTATGGAGAGCACATGATTTTATCAGAATGTTGTATGAAAGAATAGTTAGTCAACAACAAAAGAATCCTGTATTTGCAGAATCCTATACTCCAAAAATTCACCCACATTTGTTAACTGTAATTTGTCAGACACACACAAATCAAAAGCTACTGTACAGAGGCACTAAAAAAGTGCCCACTTTAATGTTCAGTCCACATTTGTAGCCATAGGTGCACTAAAGATTTGGATATGGGTTTATGTTTACTACCTTCTACTGTTGATTAAATTTGTCATTTTTGAACAAAAATATTCTGAATTTCTTTTATGTAAAGAAAAAAAAAAACTATTTACAAAATCGCATAATATTTTTGTGAACATTTTATTAATCAAGCCTTAAGTTTTCACATCTCTGTTGAGTGTGATCATCAAATTTTTATCATCAGGAAAGAGCATTATTTTCACATTATAAGCTGAAAATTTATTTGCACACAACAAGACCAATATTATGTGCAATAACAAACATTGTAGTACATTGGTTGTAGCCATCTCTAGTCAGAAGATAACTTTTTATGCAAATTATTGGAGCTACAGAATGTCGGTCTCCTCTTCCTGAACTAGTTCTCTTTAATATCTGTGACACTTAATACCACAAACTAGTGGAGATACCCATTGTCACCAGAACATTAAATGAAATTTTCTTGTTGTTATTAACAAGTTTTGTGTAAACAGATTGTCAGTAAACTTCCAGATAAAAAAGTTTGCTGCAAATGACCTGGTATCCCTATTAAATGTATATGGGGAAAATGATACATTAAAATATGGAAAAACACTGCATAAAATGATACATTATGTGTATAAATGGTTACAATTATGTGTGTAGGATAAGCTTGTAATATTTTGTTGATATGTTTTCAAGATGTTAATAAACTTTCTACTTGTGAGAAGTTTCTTATTGGTTCAATGTAGTGTACTGTTCTTGGCTACTTGTTGAAACATTATTCAGGAAACTTACACTTGTTGACATTTCAGAAACAAGTCTCTGCCTTTTGGGCGGTTCATCATCAGGCTTCTCTTCTTCATTCCCAGCAAGCAGCTTTGCAAAATTCAAGCCACTACGTTGCATCTCAACAAAGGTACCTTTATTTTCAATTCGACCCTGCAAAATCAGTTGTATTTAATTGAAGTTTTTCCATAAGAATCTCTTATAGTTAAGCTCTACTGTACCAGTGTGTTAAATACATCATTTTGAAACAGACCAATTACAAATTCAAACATGCTCATGGATATTGTTTACTATTTTCTGTAAGATTTTAGCTGGCTTTCTATTCTTGTAGATAAAACACTAACAACTGAGTGCATATTACATGCGACTGAAATTTTAAGTATTCTTGCAAATTCTCATATGTTAGATCTTCATTCACTCATTAATTCATTCATAGGTACTTACATTGTTCAGAATGACAATGATGTCAGCATCTTGGAGGTACTGCAACTGGTGAGTAACCAAAATCCGTGTTTTATTTGCAAGGTAAGAGTTGATACATTCATCAAATAGATGTTTTCCAACATGAGTATCAACGGCTGAGAGAGGGTCATCCAGTAAGTAGATGTCTGCATTGCGGTACACAGCTCTGGGAAAAAAGTGTCCGTTGTTGGCCTTTACATGAAATAGATGATCAAATATCATGTTAAAATAATGTTATATTATTCTATCTTCTTTTTGGATGACAATGTTGAAGGAACACATATGCACCCATATCCACCAACCATATTAGATATATTCTAGATATGACCTTCAGCTGTGTTGGTATTCTTGGAGTATTGAAAAAAAAACCATGCTTAAAATATGAATGTAACACTTTCTATTAGCAAATGGAAAAATGTTTCAGGTATACTCTGTACAATAATACAATCAATGTGTTTCATGAATAACTGTGTACACTATACCATTATGCAAGATTCTTTCCAGGATCAGCTACATATTTAGTATTAAATACATTGAAAATGGTGACAGAAACTTATTGCATTCCAGTACCTTGCCAAATTAATTCTTGCCCTCTGACCACCACTTAGAGAAATTCCTTTCTCTCCCACAAGAGTACGATCTCCATATGGCAGCATCTCAAAATCTCTTTTCAAAGCACACACACGTACAACCTCACGATATTTTTCTGGGTGATAAGGCTGCCCAAAGAGAATGTTTTGACGAACTGATCCAACAAAGATCCACGGCTCCTGGCAGGCGTATGCAATGGACCCTCCAGTGATCATATGACCTGTCTTCAGAGGTAATTCACCCAGAACAGCATGCAGCAGAGAGCTCTGTGAACATACAAGTAATACAATATACAGACATCTGTTTAGATATGTCATGGGCCAAGTTACTGTTCTTTTTTTATGTATAAAGCAAGGTTCAAGACATTTTTAACTGCTATGATCAGTTTTGTTTGAATTAGGCCATCTTCAGATATAATCTAAAATTCATGACTTTTGCTATCACTTCCATCAGCTAGTGATCATAGTTACAAATTTCAACAATGTTCATGAGCCGGCCCTAGAGGCAACAATAGTCCTGTGTTGCAGTTTATATCTGCAAATTTAGCATTTTCTGGTAATTTTAAAAGGAATTACATAAATGGGATAGGATGGACTGATATCGTGAATGACTAATCAGAAAAATATCTGATTTTCTTTCTGTGTTCTAGTGAAATATGTTTTGCACAATTTTCTTACAGGAAAGCATTGAAGATGTGAATACACGACACTGAATTTGAGAAGAAGAGAAGCACAACACGCTGACTGAAGATGACTGTAACATATCAGGGATGATGGAAAGTAGGTACTTGTTAAATAAAAGTAATTTTGATGACACTTTTTTTGTGGAAACTCACCTTTCCAGAACCAACAGGCCCAATCACAGCACACAACTGTCCTGGTTTAACAGTCAGGTTGATGTCAGTCAGTGTGTCATTCTGTGAAATGCGGCTCCACCGTGCACTTGCATCTACCAGCTGCACACCTGTTGGTGCCATCTTTCGTGTTAGTGTTGTATTAGCATTTGGCTCTGGCAGGCCATCATTTTCATCCAGAAGCAGGAATCTCTGTGATAAAACAATAGCCACTTTACAATGACCTCCATCTCAGACTATACGGTAAATGAGACATCTTAAATGATCCCACTATCATATGAGAATCACTAATTACTTATTAATTTACATTTTTAAAACGAAATTTAAATATTAATAGTAATTATGTAATCAATGTTTTTGAAAAGGATCAGTTGCTACTGACCACAGAGATGTCTCGATGAGTCACAGAAAGGCATACATTATGGCTGAAAGCTTTCTGTTAACTTGTAATATGTTGTGTGTGCCTAAAGCGTTCAGTTAACTTGTAATCGTCACATGTGCCATTATGTAACTCATCGAAATGTCTCAGTGGTGAGTAGAAACGTATCCTTTTCAAAAGTATTGTTGAATCCTTCCCGGAATTTCCCTTTTTTATATGTTATTTGTGGTTAAAAATATGAAACAGAATGAAATAGACATAATCATGTGAGTTTTAGATGCTGAGCTGCTTGTTTTTGCATGCAGTCTTCATTTTGTTTACATATAGTCTTATATCTTTGGGAATCAATGTAGTAAACTCTGTCTGCATTATTTACATTTGCTCCCAAGTGTGGTTTCTTAAAGTTTGCTGTTTGTAACTTATTTCTGTACGTGCATCCTCATTTTCTTGTATTCTCACCATGAACTTAATTGCTGTCTGTAATCTTGTTTAGGCCTACTATTCTTCCTTCAAAATCTGCACTTCCCTCTAACAAAGCATTAGAAAGATAGTCAAGGTTTTACTTAGGCCTACAAACTGCAGATGAGTAGAAATTGTTCTTCATACTCTTTTTTACTTGCGTATTTCAATAATTGAGAGCACTTGTCTTGAACTTATCATATGTACTGCGTCATCTGTTAATCAAGTGTGATACTAATTCCACACAAACAAGCAAGAAAGTGTTAAATATTTCTGCTGCTCTTTTTGTGGGTAATTGAGACATTTCTTTCGCGTCATTAAACAAAACTGAGTTAATTAAATGTTCTGTGTAAGAACTGATAAAGAGGATAGATGTAAGACTTTGGAGCCAATACGATGCATTTTGTCGATATCCTATCATTGAATGCGAAAATCAAGCAGACCGCTAGAGGCGGTGAGGCTAAACTTGTTCTTCTCGTACCGCTAATCACTCGATTATAGACGACGCTTTTTTTTAAAAAAGATTTCTACAGACTTGTTTCAATTTGATATAGAAATTAAAAAAAAGTACATTTGACAAGATTCGAGTCTACGATTATCTGTTCAGTAGGCTGTGACGTTAACCTTTGCACTAAGCCACTAATCTGTACTGTACTGCTATTAAAGATTCCAGGCACAGTGCCACATCGTTGAATTTAGTCTTCGAAAAGGTCGGCTTCATGTAAATATTAAACGAAGCTCATCTAATGTAAGCTGATTCCAGCGATTGCCATATAATAACTGTGTATACATGACGCTTAATCGCGGATTTGGCAAAAGGATCTAGTAGTGTTGTCGTGATCGTAGCATCGTTCTGCGACTTTAGTTTTTGGTGCGGTTGTTATGTGTTCCGAAATGAGAAATAAAAGGGGCAGACCTAGGAATTCGGGATCAGAGCACATGGGTTCGGGCGTGACGTTGAGCGTTCGGATTGGAGGTAAGCAGCTTCACTGCGTGAAGCAACTGTCAAGTATAATGTAAAATATTTGTAACCGGTCTGTAGACTACCGTCAAGTAATGTCAGGATGGAGAAGATGGGACAGCGGGCACGAGGTTCTTTAAAACGAATAATCTTCACTAGCAAGTGAATTAAAAAGAATTCATGTACCGCTAGAGAATGAAGTTTTCCATCCGACGCGCGTTTCCATCGCTAGGCTGACTGCAGGAACTTGCCTTCTACTAACCTGATTTATCCAAGGCGAGAATTCTTACCTGTAGGCGTCTGATGGTGACGTAGGTTTCTGCGGCATTCGCCACGGCCAGAGAATAAAAGGACGCCATGGTCTGGTTCAGCACGTTGTAGAACTGCGCCATTGCGAACACCTGAAACCATTACAGTACATTTGTTAAATATTTCCTTGAACGAACGAAATGCAAACTGTATCGATATCAGTGAAGTTGATCACAATCATCTCAATGATCTCATATTCGTTTCTCGTAGACTCAGGAACATGACACGGGTTGCACAAGCAGTAGTAACTTCTGTGCAATTCTCGAGGCTCTTGGCAACTGACACAGTTGCCTTTGTTTGGAAGCTAACGAGAGAGAGCTGAAATAACCAGGACCGGTCTCACGGATTTGCAAACAAGGCACTGATGTTATCATAAATTTTACGGTATATTTCGCATGCTGTACACAATTTTTTAGTACTTTGCGGCGTGAACTCTGCTATAATTTTAAACGTATATATGCCTTGTTGTCGATTTTTGTACTTAAAAGATATAAAAGCGAAAGGAAAGGCCTGGGCGAATTTCACAGTATTACCTTCATATTTCACTAACTCACTTGAGCTATAACTTTCGACGACATTGACATTCTTTTGGTGAGAAATACCGTCATTATTTGCATTAGCCTATTTCTTCTATATTCGTTGCTTGCTTCAGTTACCTTCAGTCATTTTGCCTCAAAGGTATCAAAAATCATTGACTTCGTCTATTTTGCAGTTATATGTTACATTCACTTTAGTTTACCCTCAATGTATACTCCAAGCATATCAGACTGTTTAACTGGTACACAAGTGTATAATTCTTCCTTGCTTTCACAACGGATAACGTCATCACGTAACCTTATGATTGATATCCATGTACCTTGAATTTGAATTACTCTCATGAAACATTTTATTATTATTTCGGACATTGCTTCTTCAATGTACAGACTTAAAAATAGGGGTGAAATTCTGTGATCGTCTTTCTTCATTTTTAATACAAGCAATGTTTTCCTGGTCTTCCATTTTATTGTATCCTTTTGGTTCTTGTACATGATGTGTGCTGCCCTTCTTTTCCCATAGCTTACATCTTTAGAAAATCAACATCTTGTACTACTTTACATTGTGAAACGGTTTTTGTAGGCCGACGGAATCCGTCTATGTGCCTTGATATTTCCCAAGTCTCGTTTGCATTATCAAGCGCAACGGCAGAACTGGTAGCTTTTCCTTTCCGAAAGCCAGTGGCGGTGCTTCATATGTCTTCACTTCGTTCAGTGACCCCCAAGAAATAAAGCTGATCGTCAAAAATAAATAAATAAAGTATTGTACATTTAAAATGCCCATTCTTCGGTTTTTTCCCCTCATATCAGATCATTTGATTTGTATTTTCGAAGTATTTTTATCGCAAGAGAAATTTTAAGTCGTGGAGATAGCACGCATACATGTCACGGCGTTGTTCAGGCGCTGCCGATGAGGTTCCTTTCTGGACATGCTCGCTCTTTAGGCAGGGTGGGCGAGGGAATGCGTCGCGAGTAGCATGAGCGTTTGCGCTGGTCAAGGCACCAGCTCCTATGGTAATCGGACTCTGACGGAACGCACAAATTGGCCCGAAACGCAAGATAATGTAGCTATAGTTCCCGTACCTTACCTTGTTAAATGTTATAAACTATGATAATAGCCATGTGGTTAAAGGCATCTCTATTCTTCCCATCTTCGCTTTTATAACAGGAACTGAAGCCAGCAAAGAAATTTGGGATGTTAGTTGCCACAAATGGTTGGCCGTTTATTCTGAATATGACGCTATCTCGAGGGACAATGACGTTTATATTCTTCGTTCTCACAAATATTTAACTGTTTAAGAAGACGTGAGAGAGAACAGCTTTACGCATGTGTAAGGCGAGATACGGGAGCTGGTCAGTGTCTCGTGATCCAAAGTTACCGTGTCTCTTTATTGTAACAGGCCTATTTTCTTCCAATCGCTGAGGAGTGTATTCAGCTATTTAGTGTGCTTTAGTGTTCATGTGCGTATAAGCTGTTCTTGGAGTTTATTTCCAACAGCGTTCAGTACCTTTTAGCCAAAAGCCAAACTGATGAGCACCTAACAGGTCCTCAGTGCAGTTTGTACGTATGAACTGTGGTCTGTGCGGAAGTTCTCGTAGTTGACTGTCTTCTTTCTTATGGCCGGTAAATCACGCCACAGGACAGTAGCCTCGGTCAAATGGTAGTAGCCAAACGGCGTGGTCCACTGCATCCTTGTGTAAAAAAACCGCCCAGGGTCCGTGAGCCAGCGTGTCCTGGCCTTAGTGACGGGGTCGTATGATGAGGAACGCGGTCGTGGCCCGCTATCCCACAGGGAGACGCGTGGGATCACTGGAGACACTCGTGTGTTCCAAGGACGCCGGGCGCCGCAGACCGCCTGCTGGACAAACGCAACGAGCGCAGAATAACAGAGAGGCTATACCGCCTACATCAGCGTACAGGCAGTGAAGCTCGGCAGCCATCTCGGTGTAGAAACGGAGTTGGGCCGATAAATGCGTAGTTCGTCAAGTGGCGCTCGCATTAAGTACATTGTCATTTGAACCCCTTAGGATAGGAAAAATAATTGCCAAATTTTTCACGCAGACAGGTGAATACTGAAGGAATGCAACAGTGTTCTCAGCAAGTGCAATACGTACTATGTTTGTATAAAAATAATAATTGAAAGTATTACTTTTATATGAAATAAAAATGTGACATGAAAAAGTTTGTCGCCTGTCACGTTTTTTGTTTTGCCGTCAGGAAATTTTCGTCAGCGAGAAAGTTGTATGAAATGACTTTTTCTTTTTATTTAAACAACTTTTTTATAACTTCCCTGGTTTTCTCACAGATTTGGATAAAATAGAGCGGTGGAACTTTTCAAATTCTTACTTTCAGCGAGCTTGCCCACCAGCAAGCACAGATTCTGTTGCCCACTCACCTTGTACTTTGTGACCAATATTGATAAACATTTGTAATTTGGAATACAATTTTCAGTATCCAATAATTATGACTTGACACTTTTTATTTATTATATTACTAACTAGCTGACCAGCTCCGGCTTTGCACGGGTAATCTTTAAACTACATTTACTCGATAACTGTAGAACGTATCGTGATGCGGTTTCTTTCAATTTCTCCGGTATAATCCTGTGTTCAACGTAGGCTATATTAAATTCCAATACGAAAATGAAAAATAATTGAAATAAGAATAATAACGTAGAATGGTTCACCACTTCCGCACTTTCGTAAACTATGAGACCTGCGCCAAAGTACATAGTATAGAATTATAGAACTCACGACGAATAAAATAAACAGCGAGATCATATGTATAACTTACAGATCTCCCACAATCACTATATCTGTAGTCTGAAGTCATCTGGCGCCAGCGCTTTATAAAAGTGATGGAAGTGATGAAAGACGGGTGTTCAATAAGTGTCTTAATACACTTTCCTGTCCTTAAATGTTTAAACGCCTGACTTGGTCGCATAAGCAATAATACACGCGCGCGCAAATCTGAAACAACAATCGAACCCAAAGCGTTGGAAACTAAATACAGGTCTTGGCAGGCGAAGGCGAGGAGACGGACTGATAGCGCGGATGCGAACTGGCAGCGTGTGGAACTGCACGACTCTGGAAGCAGATTCAACGCCTTGGCTGACAGTAGCAGACGGGCCAGGCGGTTCCGGACAGCGCGGAGGATGACTACAATATACGGAACAGAAGAATGAAATTATAATGAACGAAAACACACTACAAACAGATGAAAATACCCTATTATTTTTCATTCAATTTCAACAGGACGCTGACACAAACTTGCACACCCTGAGAAAGCGCCACTGCGTGACATCCGGCTCTACTCTTCAAGACGTCATTACTGTCTGTGGCAGAGGGTATGTAGTGCACCAATATTATTCCCTGTCTCCCCCTCACATTTTTACCTTTCCCATACACCGACTTCACCGGCATGTAGTTGTAGCATAAGACACCATTATAGTTACGAACTCCTTCGATATTGTTGCTGACCACTTGCTTCCATCGGGGGAAAGGGGGGGGGGGGCAAGGCCTGATACGAACTCCATCTGATCTCTCGTGTCTCGAATGTTGCCGATAGCCATTTCAGAACACTGAAATCTGTTAATCTGTAGAAGTTGTGAGAGAACTCTAGCGCAGTTGCACCCATACATTCAAGAGAATGGTGGTTCAAACCCGCCTTCTGCCATCCATATTCGGGTTTTCAGTGATTTCCCTAAATCGTTCTAGTTAAATGCCGGGCTACTTCTTTTGAAAGGAAGGAAGGAGATAAATTTACTGCATTTCGAAATATTCGCGCAGCTTGTTTCCTTCAGTTTGCTGGTAATTTCATCTTGTCATAATTATGCCTATCAAAAGTTACTGCACACAGTATCAGTGATAGAACACGTGTAGTTGACGACAGAAAAACACTCCGACCGTACATACATTCCACCGTATGTGGCTTTACGACCTTAATCGTTTCTACTGTTATTCAAAACAGCAAGTCGGTTGGAATCATTTGTCAGTTGCTGGATCTGTGAGTGCGCGAGCAACAGCAGCTGTCTTATTCACAGAACGATACGAAGATCCACACAGATGTAGACTACGGTCCATATTATTAGAATGGTATCACTTGTCACATAAATAAATTTGTCTTGTTTTCACGTATGTAATAAAAATATGATAATTGCAAGATCAGTCAGAACCTCTTGACTGGGATTTGCTCTCTTCTAGATTGTTAATTCTGAAAGTTAAAGCAATATACTAGTGCGCAAAAGCGCGCAAGGGCGCGTGTGTGTATTGCTATGTACCAACAGTACGAACCTTGTCAGCGGACACCGTGTTTCCTAACAGGGAGTAGGCCATGAGGGTGACAAAAAGAGACGACCTCTCGACGAACACCAAGGAAGATAAGTAGTAGCCTCGCACATAGGATGTCTTCGTTACCACGTCTATTTCACTCCTGCAAATAGAAGTAAGGTTCAAACGTTATCATTTTAATACCTTATGAGATGTAAAATAAGTAAATAATAGTAGTACATAACAAGGTGAGGCGAGGAGAACAAAATGCATCAGTCAATAAATGCAATATAAAAATATCGAGGAGAAGTAGGAAATTAAAGAAGGAAAAAACTCAAATGGAACAGTCATTAACAATTTACATCGCATGGATTTTTTCTGTTATGGTTAGAACAACATGTACGAATTATTTTTAAGAAAGGCAAAAACTGATCTTAACAGACTAGCCTAACATTTGTTACCAAGATAGTAAATTTTTTTTCAGTGTAACAAAATGAAGAGCATGACGACTATTCAGATGAAGAATAATGCAGGTGATAGTAGATTGTATGCATTATTTAAATCTTCAGTGTAAAATACGCAGGAGAAAACGCAAAGAAGAATAGAAACAGATTGTCAAGAGACAGCGTAAAGACGTCAATTATACAATTAAAGACCACGAGAAAAAAATAATGGATAAATAGATATTCATGAAGATAAAATAACTTGTGAAGTCAAGTATTCAAGTGCTTTTTTGGGGGCTTCTTACCTTCTGGCTAATGACACAAGTTTGGCGAAGGGCTTCTCCCAGGCGTACATCTTGATCACTTGTATGCCCGACACGATCTCGTTCATCTGTTTCATACGCTCATCTGTTCGCACAGCGATTTGTTTCCGTAGCCGTGAAGTTATTCTTCCCAAATAACCTGAAAAAAGATAGATTGAGATAAGATAGCCAAAACACTGATAATCTTACGACTACAAGACCGAACATTAGATTTCATCTTAAGGGATTCATTTAAAAAAATATTTATGGAATTCATCATTGGGTCACAAACGCTGTATTGCGATTTGCTTTTGTAAGTCAAGGTACATTCGTGAACAAGAAACAGTATTGTTATTTACGGACCTTAGTTTTAGTCCTATTTTCCGAACCAACAACCAGAGGGTCTACCATTAGGATATAAGAGAACAAGAGGTACGGGTTATCGAAAGGACGTAACGTATCTTGACACAAGAAAATAGATCAAGTAAGTTTTGTTCTTTGTTTGTACCTTAGACTAAATGCTATTTTCTGGGTGACCTTAATTCATTCTGGTTCAGAGTAGATTAATTTTTACGCTACAAAGTTTGTAAAAAATTCTTTTTCGTGAGTTTTCTACCATGTAAAGATTGCAAACGATGTTAACACCCACTTTTCGTATTTAACCTAATTTATACCATAGTTGTTCCATTGAATCGTATGTTTTATTTATTCCATCAGTTTTTTTTCAATAAGAGACATGTCGCCACTAGTTTCTTGTTATTTCTTTTTACTCTTCATATGCACTTAATAGAATAATACCTTAATGAAAATTATTTCTATGTTCATCTTTCTTCTTTTGTTTACATTGAATCTCTCAAGTGAAATGAAAGACTTAACATGGTATTGTGTTTCACTTTTGATTAGCCTTAGAGATCAATAAGAGGGAAAAATATTACTGATTTTCCGAGTACTACAGAGAATAAATTTGTAACTAATATAGGCTACTTAAATATTAATAAATCATTAACAGTCACACTCTCACAATTTAATTATCTTTCGATGTCGTAAATAGCAGTTCAACATACTGTATAGCATAGCTCCATATGAAATCTCAGACGTCTGATATCGCCTTATTTTTGATTTGTTATTGTCATCAGAGTGTAATTCATTATTGAGACTGGTGTATAAGAGACAAGTTACGTTAAGTTTTTGGCCTCCTACGGTGCTTTCTTAATTTCCTAACTAAACCACTATCGTCTAGGCGAAGAATTTTACACTAAAAGAAAGAAACGCTGTTTTGTAGTTTTGTTTGAAAGTTCATATCGAAATTGGTAACTTCAAGGTCATGTACAAACAATAAGATTTCTAGTATTAAAAATTCTCGAACTAGTTCAATGACTCGGCGACTCCTTCATGGACGTTGTTGATGTCTGCGGATTTGCCACAGTAACTGAAATTCGTTATTTTGAAATTAATTTGGCTTAGAACGGACGCAGGCGACGCGTAATTGAAACGTAAAATACTTTATATTTAGGAGTAGATTGACAGCTATGCGCGCACTCACATTCAGATAGAAGAGAGCGAAGCGGATACCATTCATGTGAAAGTTCCTTTCTGCAGCCAACAAAAAGGAAGTTTCACTTTCTTCTAGCAGTGATATTCAATTACGAACTTGGCAGATGTTGATGAAACACTGAATAATGGATGCTTAAAGTAATTTTTCCCCATTTTAAAATTTCTTGTATTCAGTCACATGCAGTCCGGTTCTTGTGACAAGAGTAACTTTCAGTATATCGGGTATAGTTATGGTTCTTAAGGTTACCTATTTCGTTACTGTTTTGTAGCATTACCAAGACGAATATGCGCTATGAAGGAAGAGTGTGTCCTTTGCAGGGATGAAAAATTCAAACTGCAAATGAAAATGTCCAGAACGACACAAATGGTTCAGTTCTATGATAATTTTTGGTTTATGGCATAGAAGTGGGAATCTACTGCATTTATATCACGCACGGCCTAATTTGTTACATATTTTTAGTAGTTAGATCTGTTACAAAACTGGCCATTGGTTAAAAAAGATTGTGACGAAGCATTCAAATATACCCGATACTTCTCACCTACCTATGTCAATCTGACGTACTAGCGAACACGTCAATACTATTGCTAAACATTTCGATATGCGGGCTAATGTCGAGTAACCCTGGAAATTGTGTCAGAACACAAATTTCGATTTCTCGTTATAACTTCGCTCTCCTTGAAGGTACAGAACTATAAATTATATCAAATAACGTAGAACAATAATGAAGGCTCCTTTGTAAAAGATAACGTAGAATATGAAGGAAGACTCCCTTGTTTTAATTTCTTCGTTTTTATTGTTTTTAAAGTTGTTTATTTTTATACATAATACAATTTTTAAAACACATCAGAATATAAATTTTTTTCTGGTATATGTGATGCGGTGTAATGGTTGTTGATGTGGTCTTGGTTTGATGAAGTTCTTTACCCTACTCTATGCTGAGCAAGCCTTTTCATCTCCTCATAAGAACGGCGACCCACATCCATTTGTATCTGCTTATTGCATTCGTCTCTTGGTCTCCATCTGCAATTTTTACCGCACCCACTTCCCTCCAATGCTAAATTCACGATTCCTTGATGTCTAAAAGTTGTCCTACCAATCGATCCCTTCTCTTATACAAGGTATGCTAGAAATTCGTTTGCCGGCCGCGGTGGCCGCGGGGACTGAGGCACTCCAGTCACGGTCTGCACGGCCACTACGGTCGGGGGTTCGAATCCCCCCTCGGGCATGGATATTTGTGCCGTCCTTAGTATAAGGTAGTTCGTAAGTAGTTTGTAAGTTCAGAGACTGATGACCCCGTAGTTAAGTCCCATAAGCTTAACAAACATTTGAACATTTTTGAAATTCATTTTCTCCCTAATTCTGACATTACCTCTGTCATTACCTCCTCATTAGTCACGCGATCTATCCATCTAATATCCAGCATTTTTCTCTAGTACCACATTTCAAAAACGTCTATCCTCTTCGAGTCTAAACTATTTATCGTCCAAGTTTGACTCCGGTACAAGCCCACACTCTAGACAGTTACCTTCAGAACAGACTACCGTGCACTTACATTAATATTCGATGTTAACAATTTCTCTTTTTCAAAAACGCATTTCTTCCTATTGCCGTTCTGCATTTTATATCCTCTGTACCGCGACCTTCGTATGTCATTTTACTGCCCAAATAACAAAACTTATCTACCATATTTATTGTTTCGTTACCTAACCTAATTCCTCCAGCGTCAACTGATTTTCTTTGAATGCGTATCATTACCCTTGTTTTGCTCTTGTTAATGTTCATCTTAACCGCTGTGTAAGGGTATGGAATGTGAAGGACACATACCTGTGAAGGTCACATATGACCATGTTAAAACACTGATCATAAATTAATTACAGCTTATATGGATTTCCGTCCTTGAGGTTTGTTTACTAATGCAAACAAAACTTTGATGAAGTGAATTAAACCGAAGTGGATGTTAGGTGTTTCACATACTGTTTCACGAATTCAAGTTTGAATGATTCATATAAGTGATTGATTATTTTCAATCATTATGATTCTTCCCTGAAGACATTCCTCACAGATGTATCCCGTTCGTTGAAATCCATAAGAGGGCAGAGTTAAAAAATGTCAGGACAGTTATACTGACAAGTAATTTTGTTTTAAAAATTTGATAGTTCTTCTCAGTTTTAACTGTATACTGCTAGTGTGCATTACCCATTGGAGTACCTTGGCGGTGATTGTAGGTGAAATTCGCTGTGGAATGTTGTCAGCAAACGGCATACGGTAAATGTTGTGGGTTGGTGTGCCTTCGGCGGTTTCTCTCAGCGGACTTCGTGAATGCTTAGCTGGTATCAAAAGCCTCGAGTCAGTTAGTCGATTCGCAAACATTTATTAAACATTTGCACACTTTCACTTGGATACCAAAAGCGTATTACTTTTTGGAATTACTATCCAAAGTTGTGAATATCGTCAGCAGTAATTATGTTCGGAATCATTCGTATGTAAGTAGTGTTTTAACAGATGCTTTTGAATTCAAGTGGGTACTGACTATGTGTCTTTCGAGCCCTACGTACGACTTAACGTACCACACGAGGATTGTTAGGTTTAGCACTTCTTCCGACTGGGAAACCACTTCACCCAGCCCCACATGAGGCATTGTTTGTGTCCCGTGGGGTAGCTGACAAGAACCGCAAACAAAACAAAGTAAAATACATGTAAGTGAACGAGTACCAAAGCCAGGATCTCCAATACATTTATTGGGCAGATTATTAGCAAATGCATTATTCCTTGTTGTTTTACAATCCACCAAATTATCTCAGCTCTCGTTGCATTTTTCCTCTCGTTGCAAATTACACTTTTGTATGAGGGGACTTCTAAAAAAAATTGTTACACCTTATTGTGGCAGATGAAGTAACTTGTATAGGGTGTACTATGCTTCAAGATGCAATGTAGTCACAATATCTCTGAAAACAACGGTCCGAATTTTTTACGACCCGTTTGGTTCCTCGACGATAGAAATTCATGTTCACGGTTTCATTCTAGAACCATTATGTGCATGTACACAACGTTGGAAAATGTATTTCTTTCTAGTAGATGTTCTTTCCGCTTGGAGTAAAGATGGAAATAGACCGGTGCAGGGTGTATAGTGTATGGCGAGAGCTTTCAAATCTTCCACTGAAGCATAGCGTATGTATTGAGCGACGTTTGGGTCGTGGCATTTACGTGCATGAAAACATCATCTTCAGATAATTTTTCTCGCCTGATGGTCTTTACAGTGCTGCACATCTTTGTCGGTGTTTTACGGTACGAATTGGCAATAATGGTTGTGTCCTATGCCATAAACTCTTCATGTACTCTTTCACTGTCGACAGTGATCAAGACGCTACCTGCTGCTGACAAAATTTGCATTTCTTCCGCGAAGGACAAAAATGTGTCCACATAGACGCAGATGTGAGATGATGAAACCATGTGTTACGGCCCATAATGAAGCAACTTAGAAAGTAACTGCCTTTCGTGGAGTAGCGCTCGAGGAAGTCCACAGACGCCATAAACCTTTACCTTTGTGTGCATGTGACAATTTCCCGGAAGGCTTTCGACACTGTACCCTCACAAGCGTCTCCTAATCAAACTGCGTGGTTATGGAATACCGTCACAATTGTGCAATTGGATTCGTGTTTTCCTGTCAGACAGGACAGAGTACGTTGTAATTGACGGAAAGGCATCGAGTAGAACTGAAGTGACATCTGGCGTTCCCCAGGGAAGTGTTATAGGGTCTTTACTGTTCCTTATATTTATAAACGATTTAGGAGACTATCAGAGTAACTCTGTTAGTTTGTTCGCAGATGATGCTGTCACTTATGGGATAGTAAAGTCACCTGAAGATCAAAAGCAACTGCAAAATTATTTTGATAAGATATCTGCATGGTGCAAAAAATGGCAATTGACCCTTAATAATGAGAAGTGTGAAGTCATCCATATGACCACTAAAAGAAGACAGTTGAACTTAATTTACACGATAAATGGGACAAAACTACAGGCCGTAAATTCAACGAAATCAAACAATTTAAAGAACACACAGAAAATATTGTAGGGAAAGCAAACGAAAGACTAACTTTCGTTGGCAGAACACTTAGAAGAAGCAACAGTTCTATTGGAGAAATTGTCATTACATTTGTGCATCATATTTTGGAGTATTGCTGCTCATTGTGGGATAGACACCAAGTGGAACTGACAGACGATTTAGAGAAAGTTCAGAGAAGGGAAGCTCGTTTTGTACTATCGCGATATAGGGGAGATAGTGTCACAGAAATGATGCACGAGTTGGGGTGGAAATCATTAAAGCCGGCCGCGGTGGCCGAGGGGACTGAGGCGCTCCAGTCACGGTCTGCACGGCCACTACGGTCCGGGGTTCGAATCCCCCTCAGGCATGGATATTTGTGCCGTCCTAGTTCGTAAGTTTAGGGACTGAACTGTTTGCGAAATTTCTTTCACTAACTTTCTCATCAGAATGCGAACATATATTGTTAGCACCCACCTACAAAGGGAGACATGATCATCATAATAAAGTAAGAGAAATCAGATCGAAAGATTTAGGTGTACCTTTTTCCCGGGAGCTATTAGAGAATGGAACCGCAGAGAAACATCGGTCGGTGGAGCAGTAGCAGATAATGGTCGTCTTCTACCCTTAAGTGGAGAGCGAAAGTGGCCCGCAGCGCTGGCGAGCGGGCATCGCTCGCTTTTGGCAGGGCCGGCGGCTGGTAATTGCGCCGGTGGCGCCGCCAGCGGCCGCGGCGCCAGATTTCTCCGGCGCGCCGTTTCTCCGACTGGCGCCAGCGCCGGCCGCGTGGGAACCTGCCGACGGCCGGCGCTCCCTTATGTTTAATTTATACTCGGCGCGAAAACCAAATGTATTGTCACACGAAGGGGCCAGAAAAGTCATTAATTCCGTTCCGCCAGGATGCTTAGTTACTTTCAAAACAGTCTGCCAGGGAGATACCGACGTAACTTCCGGGTCCGAGGCTGGGTACGCAGCCCCGTTCAACTTGGAGAGCAGGTGCTGTCGAACACAGCTACAAACATGTTACATAGACGATGTAAGTACAGAGAAAAACTGTAGACAAATATAAATTAAGAACAAATGCTCAAAATGTCTGTATAGTTTATGGGACTTAACTACGGGGTCATCAGTCCCTAAACTTACAAACTACTTATAAACTACTTACGAACTAGGACGGCACAAATATCCATGCCCGAGGGGGGATTCGAACCCCCGGCCGTAGTGGCCGTGCAGACCGTGACTGGAGCGCCTCACTCCACTCGGCCACCGCGGCCGGCAATTAAGAACATACACAATGTATACACGCAGCTCAATGTTTATGACAGCATATCTCCTAAACTGTAGACAAGGTGACCAGACGTCCCGTTTTTTACGGGATCGTCCCTTATTTGGCTTAAGTGTCCCGTTATCCCGTCAAAACACATACGGGACGCATTTTGTCCAATTTTACGTTAACCGTGCCATATTTTTAAAACGTTATGTTTTTAAGCAACATGTACCACAATAAAAGGAAGAGCTCTATATGCGATCTGAGCCAAAGGATAGCCAAAAGTTCACTTTCCGATTAAAGAAAAGTGTACGAGGAACGATTTATGAAGTTATTTGTTTGGTACTATGTAATGCTTTCAGATGGCAAGAAGTTGTGCATTGGTTATTGCTTCAGGGCATGTAGATCTGTCGTTTTAAACCATTAAGAGTCATTAGTTGAGAAAATTTAGAGGGCCGGAATTTGAAGCTGAGTGTAGTACGATCTTGCTGTCGCCTACTTACATTTCCCTTGGTGATCACAAAGACAAGATAAGAGAAATTAGGGCTCGTACGGAGGCATATAGGTATTCTTTTTTTCCTCATTCTATTTGGGAGTGGAATAGGAAAGGAAATGCCTAGTAGTGGTACAGTGTGTACCCTCCGCCACGCACCTTACGGTGAATTGCAGACTATGTATGTAGATGTCGATGTAGTTGCGTTACTTTTTCACATAAATTCCGAAAAGAATGTGTATTTTTAATGACATATTTAAGGCGAGTTTTCATTTCCGAAATTGCAATAGCAAAGCCAGAATTTTTTTCGCGTTGAATAGAAGTATGTTCATGGTCGACAGTGACGGTCGGTTTAACTTCGTGCAACACACACGGAATAGCCCTTTAGAGCAAAACTTCGTCATAAAGTAAGCTGTCTTTTGTTGAAAAATGTGAAAATAGTATCATTATAAAAGATAAAGTAAGCATGTCGCTGCTGAGGAAGGCTGCCTTGATTTCCATGCAACGAAACATACTGCTTCTTCATGGGAATGTGGAAAATGTATTTGTAATGATAAAACACGAATTTAGAAATACTCTCCTGCAGAAAAATGTCTTTTGCAAATTATTTCATGTCTTGATGCAAAAATTTACACTATAATTGCCTTTGGACAGTGTCTAACTGTCGTCATTTCTTTATAACTCATGGAAACAAGAGGTTTAGTACGGAAAGTGTTAAGGATATAACTGAAACTCATGTCATACGTTAATTTTCACAAAAATGTATTTCAAATTATCATAATCCTGAATGACATGCTTTCTTCGGAACAATGTTGTTGAGAGATGATAAGTAACGTATTTACATAATAATAATATAAAGTTGATATATAGTGTATTTCAAGTAAACAAATATTTACGCCACTACTATGCAAGTTATTTTTACGTTGTTTTAAGTGTGATTCTTAACAAAAACACACGGTGATCCATGTAGCCGTAGTGTGGAGCAAATATTTGAACTCAAATCTATTTTACTGATATAGTACTTACGAAACGTCACACAAAAGGTAGTTTCATTTCAACTTCTATCTGTCCTGTATGATGAATTTGGAAATCTGGTCACCCTACCGTAAGAGCCTGCGAAAATTTAACTGGACATAGAGGATGCTTCACTCAACAATTTGAGGTAGGGAAACTGGTGTCGGAGAAGCCACCTTAAGCAGACATTGAAGTAAACTTGTCTACCGCTTTGCCTCGCCTTACAAATAACATGAGGACAATTTTACACGTACTGTACTGTTCATTTAAATATAAATGCTTTATTTCCTGGCCGTTTGAATGGCCAGCTGTATTTGAAGTTCTTGCAACTAGTTCTACCTGAGCTTTTGAAGAACATACCCTTGGTTGTTCGTTAGATTGTTAAGAGAAGTCCTGTTCCATGGCGTTCGAGGCCACCTGCCCTGAATCCTCTTGGTTATTTCCTATGGGTATATATAAAGTTACTTCAGCACGGAACCCCGATGGATTCTGAGATGGAATTAGTTGCCAGAATGGTAGTTTCTTGTGATTTCGAAACGTACCAGACATATTTGTCACATTACGTCAGAATTGTTGGCCGATGTCAGCTTGCACTGAGGTTGATGGCCGTCACTTTCAGCACATTTTTTGTTACGGTGCTAATGGTATGTCTAAATTATGTTGTATGCAGTGCAATTAAACAAATAGGAATGTACACAGTAATCTGACTGTACTCCTGTTATTTCCTTAGGTCGGCTTCTCCGACCACAACTTCCCTATCTCAAATAACTGAGTGGAGCGTCTTCGATGTCCTGTTGCAATTTTGCTCACTCTCATGGAAACACTCTGTATGTCACAGTATGATACGGCGGATGCACAGAGTAGTATATGTATACTGCCTAGGAAATGTGTCTCGATGCCGGCCGCAGTGGCCGAGCGGTCTGCGGCGCGCCAGTCACAGACTGCGTGCCACTACGGTCCGGGGTTCGAATCCCCCCCTCGTCTTTAGTATAAGGTAGATTAAAAGTAGTTTTTAGGTTTAGGGACTGATGACCCCGCAGTTAAGTCCCTTAAGCTTAACAAACATTTGAATGTGTTCCGATTACTGTGAGTAATTGAGAAGTAATAAATTACGCCCTCGTGTATAATGCGGAACATTTGACGCATCTCAGTGTTTATTACGTCATATTAAAGTAAAAAATGTATCTCACAGAGATATAATGTTGTAGGTAGGGCCTGTGAAGCAGGTTGCAAATAGAATTAGTAACAAAGAAGCAATAAATTAATACGTCATGCATGATGCTGCAGTTTTTCACACATCACAGTGTTTATGATGTAGTTTCTTCTGCATGCTTGTCGTATAATGCTACAATTTTGCAGAGACATTCAGTGGCATATGTGAATACCGTATGCAAAATACGTCGCGAATACATTTACCAAAACATAAAACGTCGTGCCTGATGTGGCAGTTATACTGTAATTTTCTTTCATACTGTAGTTTGTGTGTGTGTGTGTGTGTGTGTGTGTGTGTGTGTGTGTGTGTGGAGGGAGGATGTTTCAGCGAGATATAGTTTCATATAAGTTTGCAATTATCAATACGTATAAAATGTATTGCAAGTGACAAAGTGCTCTCATTTTCAAAATATTGGAAAAATGAATTCTGGGTTGTGACGCGTCGTTAGATACATGTCTTTTTCACCACAAACCTCATCCCCACCTCAATGATCATAGCACCAAAGCATAGAGTATAAAAACCTTCTCTATGAAAAATTCAATTTCGAGCCAATCGACTGACTATTTTCCAGTTTTGCGAAAGATGGTAAAATCACTCGTAGTTCGCAATGAAGTCTTTAGACAGTAACGTAGTGCTACTGCTGTGCCCTTGATGAAATTACCTAGCTTTTGTCGAGCGTCACTAGGCGGTGTCATTGACTCGAGAAGTGGTGACTAAATATCAACACACGTGCCCGAGAAATTAGCCGAGCGCTAATACACTGGCGTGTGATTTTACATTGACAACAACAGTCTAAGAAAGTTTCGTTTAAACACCTAATAACATAATTACAATGGCCTATAGAGTTTAATTGATCCCAGTGGCACTGCGATGAGACCCCGGATTTGCAATCTAAGACCGGTTCGTTTCTCCGTCCCACCATGCAGATACAAGTTTTCTGAGGTTGCCCTAACTTTTTGTTACAAATACCGGGATATTTCCTAGATTATTGTACCTTACATCTTTTATTCGGAGTGGATCACTACATTTCCAACATCGCATTAAAAAATATCGAACAAGACGCTCCTCAGCCTGATAATTAGCTGTGAGGTATCTAGAGTATTATTGTTGCCACCTCATGTATAATATTCGTTATTTTTACCTCGAATGGTATTAGCAGGAAGTTTTACATATATTATTTGCTCTACATTCGGAGAAAACGGCGTGGCGTACAGTTCTTAACCTTTAAATCCAGCGTATTTGTATTTATCAAATTTCGGGCATCTCCACAATGCGCCGCGGCGGAATAGCCGTGCGTACTGAGACGCCCTGCTGCGGTGTGCGCGGCCGTTCCTCGTCGGAGGTTCGAGTCGTCCCTCGGGAATGGGTGTTGTGTTGTTCTTAGGATAAGTTAGTTTAAGTAGTGTGTAAGTTTAGGGGCCGATGACCATTGCAGTTAGGTCCCATAACTTTACAAACATTTGAATTTGAATCTCCACAATGCCACCTTCACCACAGACAGTCACATAACGCAACAGCATGTCCCAAACATTCTCTTTTCCTGCGTGCTGCGACGATCATGATATCGTCATAGCGTCGATGGTGACCAAAGTTCATAAACCAATCAAGGAGCGTGTTTTTGTCGGGAAGAGCCGACAAGCAAATGTTACGATCGCACTTAGAAAATGAATGGGCATCGTTTAATTCCGGGACTATGGATGTGGAGGAATTGTGGACTAAATTTAAGTGCATTGTTAATAAAGGGTTAGAGAAATATGCGCCAGTAAAGACGATTAAGGATGGTATAACAATAATGTTAGAAAGCTGCTGAGAAAGCAAAGGCTGTTGCACTCTCGATTCAAAAAAGAACACGCAAATGATGACAGGCAAAAGTTATTAGAGATTCGTGCGTCTATAAAAAGATCGATGCGTGAAGCATACAATAATTATCACAGCCATACCTTAGCAAAAGATCTTTCCGAGAACCCGAAAAAATTCTGGTCCTATGTAAAATCGATAAGCGGGTCAAAGCCCACTGTCCAGTCACTAGTTGATCATTCCGGGGCAGTAATAGAAGAAAGCAAACGGAAAGCTGAAGTTCTAAATTTAACCTTTAAGAAATCTTTCACGCAGAAGGACCGCACATATATACCATCATTTGATCAACGTACTAATTCCGAAATGGGGGACATAGCAATAGGTATTTCCGGTGTAGAGAAGCAGCTGAGAGAGCTAAATACGAAAAAGTCTGCTGGTCCGGATGGAATACCAGTTCGGTTTTACAAAGACTATTCTGCGGCGTTGGCCCCCTACTTAGCTTGCATTTATAGCGAATCTTTAATTCAGCGCAAAGTTCCTAGTGATTGGAAAAAAGCGCAGGTGACTCCCGTGTATAAGAAAGGAAAGAGAACTGACCCATACAATTACAGGCCAATATCGTTGACATCAGTTTCATGTAAAATTTTGGAGCATTTTCTCAGTTCGAATATAGTAAATTTCCTTGAAACGGAAAAGCTTCTTTCCATGAATCAGTACGGGTTTAGGAAACATCTTTCATGTGAAACTCAGCTTGCTCTTTTCTCACATGACATCTTGCGAGTCATGGACAAAGGGCAACAGGCGGATTGTGTTTTTCTCGACTTCAAAAAGGCGTTCGACGCGGTGCCACACTGCAGACTGCTAACGCAGGTACGAGCTTATGGAATAGGTTCACAGATTTGTGACTGGCTGGAAGACTTCCTAAGTAATAGAACGCAGTACGTTGTTCCGACGGCGAGTGTTCATCAGAGACGAGTGTTTCGTCAGGCGTGCCCCAGGGGAATGTGATAGGACCGCTATTATTTTCTATCTATATAAATGATGTGATGGACAGAGTAAGTTGTAATTTGCGGCTGTTTGCTGATGATGCTGTGGTGTATGGGAGGGTGTCGTCTGTAACTGACTGTAATAGCATACAGGTTGACTTAAACAAAATTTCTAGTTGGTGCGAAGAATGGCAGCTAGCTCTCAATGTAGAAAAATGTAAGGTGATGCGCATGAGTAGAAAAAACAATCCTATAATGTTCAAATACAGCATTAGTAGTGAGCTTTTTGATGCTGTCGCGTCGTTCAAATATCTAGGCGTAACATTGCAGAGCGATATGAAATGGAACGAGCATGTAAGGAAAGTTGTGAGTAAGGCAGACAACCGACTTCGGTTTATTGGGAGAATTTTGGGAAGATGTACTTCACCTCTAAAGGAGACCGCGTATAAAACGCTTGTACGACCACGTCTTGAGTATTGCTCAAGTATTTGGGACCCGCAGCAAATCGGTTTGAAGGAAGACATAGAGGCGGTTCAGAGGCGAGCAGCTAGATTTGTTACCGGTGGGTTCGACCAATGCGCGAGTGTCACGGAAACGCTCCGGCAACTCAATTGGGGATCGCTGGAAGAAAGACGACGTTCTTTTCGTGAATTTCTGTTGAGGAAATTTAGAGGGCCGGAATTTGAAGCTGAGTGTAGTACGATCTTGCTGCCGCCTACTTACATTTCGCGTAAAGATCACAAAGACAAGATAAGAGAAATTAGGGCTCGTACGGAGGCATATAGGCATTCTTTTTTTCCCTCGTTCAATTTGGGAGTGGAATAGGAAAGGAAATGCCTAGTAGTGGTACAGTGTGCCCTCCGCCACGCACCTTACGGTGAATTGCGGAGTATGTATGTAGATGTAGATGTGATAATCATTATTATCTTCTACATTCACTAGGCGTGCCAAAATTGACTTGTCGTGGGAGATTAACATCTTGGTGTAGGAAATGACACAACATTTATAACGCATTATATATAGAAGCAAACAAAATATTGTCGACGGAAGGGTATATTACATGTCATTTGAAATGTATGCACAGAAAAATAATACTGCATACTATCTTTCGAACTTCAGTCGTATCTGCAAATGAGGCGATAAAAGTTGTGTAAATGAAATCCGCGATTTAGTGAAGGAGTGTTTTCGGTTATCGCATCCGTTGTCGAGATTATAAAGTATCAATTACGGATAAAATGAGTGCCGAGTAAGGATTCCTGGGAAGTATGACGCCAGCCAAATTACGTCGCCGGCCGGTGGCTGTTTCTTTGCTGACGACGCGGGTGACGAAACTTCGGTGACCGATCTGCTCCACGGTGAAAATTGACTTCACCTTCGGAATGGCAAACACGGCGTTGCGTCACTCGGCCTGCAATTACCCCTCCCCATTTGCGCCGCGCACAACTCGAGTTTTGTTTCCTTCGGAGTCAATTATCGGCAGCGCAGCGCTCTTAAACGCCGCAGTGGCTTTACGGCACCCCTACCTCCATTGTTCGACATTTCCCACGATTATGTGAGCAATAATACGCCAAGAATAACACCACTCTCCGATGCTCGCCAAGCTGTTGCATCGCGTCTTTGGCAGTTAAACTTCGACGAAATGTTGATAAATTAGATAATTGTGAATTTGTCAATTCCATCGTGTTCTCCGGTATTCCCAAGTAGTGTCTTATCGAATTCTAATCTGAGAATAAAACCTCTTGTGTTTGAAGTTGCGCGTTGGCCCGTGTAGGCAGTTCATGAGACCAGAACTTGACAGGTTATTAGTTGTTCTCGTAACAGTTCTCGTTTCAGTTATACACTCGCTTCTGTTTGTATTCATACGACTATTATCACGGTGCATTCGGAAAAAGGCTTTTACCGCTTCACTAGCTTTGCAAAATAGCGCCTTAGACTGGAACATTACCGGTATTAAAAAAAAACTTTATATTGTATTAAAAGCCTCTAGAACATTGCAAATGTCTGCATCACTAATTTAGAAAAGAAACAAGAAGCTAAATTATTTTGAATTGACTAAAGATGGAAGACAGCATTACAAAGAAAGTTAAATAAAAATATGTTGTTTATCCAGAAAGTAAAGTATAATCTGAAAAACTAACCTCAAAAACTGCTACATCTACACAAAACAGTCTTACAAATACAACCTCCTGCTTGGCTGAAGCGTGCGGTGCCTCTAGCTGCTAGCTAGAATGTATATTCTATCCTTTTGGTTTTCGACTCCTTGAGTTCTCAATTCTACCACCACTTTCCCACCGTCCTCCCTTTCAGCAATGTAATGTCAGCACTAAATTTTCTTACTTTTTATATTCCCACACCTCAAGTACATCGGTAAGATCAGTGAAACAGCAGAAAACATTACTATCTTCAAAGACCAGAGATTACTCCGCACAACAGTTGTGTAGCCGTGTTACACCAAGGAGAGCGCATTGTAAGCTTTGTTTACCATTTATACTGTCTTCTTAGCACAAAATAAGCATATGTCCCATTATCCCCGTTTTGTAATTCCTCCTTGTAATTGGGTGTAAATTCTGTCACGCAGATAATCTGACGAGTCGTTAATTAAAGAATAAAACAATCTGCAATCAAGACGATTATTTACTGAATGAATAATCAGCCATTATGTGTTAAAAGTAACATGCCTCTAGAGTTTTTTTTCTGCTTTTCTTTTTATAGATCTAATAAAAAGTTTACAGAATACATTTGCATGTACGTATCAATTCCTTTATGTTTAAGAGAATTTCAAGCTTTTTGAAAGTTCGACACTTGTAAATATTACTTAGTATGGAATAGATTACCGCATCAAGCTCTAGAATTCTGCTCATTTATTGAATGTTTGCGTATCAGAAAATTCAAATGTTTGTAATTCTTATGGGACCAAACTACGTTGGTCATCAGTCACTAGACTTACAAACTACTTAAACTAAGTTAAACTAACCTATGGACAACACACACATCCATGTCCGAGGTAGGATTCGAACCCCCGAAGCGGGAGTTCGCGCGATCCGTAACGTGGCGCTCCAGACCGCTCGGCTACTCCAGCGCGGCGTATCAGAGACAGGGCAGGGCTTGGATGCTTGAGTTAATCAGTCACACCGATTAAGATTATTCAGGAACTAATACACTACACCTTAAGTTGGAAGTTCTGGAGTTAAAAAAATCATGTGCCTCTCCAGATTGTGTTTTTCGTGGTTGCCCCAAATAGTTTAAAGTACAGCGCACATGGACTTTGGAAACACTCGCCGCCTTTTTAATCAGTTTCTAGATCTCTTCGTCAATCAGACGTTAAAACCTAACCTAAAATTTCTCCCATCCAATATCGACAGTGTTTACTTTAAGAGACTTTGAGAAACTAAGCGGGATACAAATCAGAGTGTTGCCATTTTTCGGTGTGTATAGTGTGACAACTACTGCAACAACTCGCTCGATATTATCGGTTTTGATACAGTCTGATTCATCTTCAAGGATATAGTTTATGGAGTTGATTTTAGCTGTCACTTTTTATACTAAGAATAAATGCAATATTCTCAACAAAGGATACGTGCGGTCTGACATAAATTAACAACGTAAGATTACATTTTCGCTTGCGAAACTATTTACGGGATAAAAGTCAGTAACTAGTGTCTGTTTTGATTCAATAAAATCTGGCCACCTACAGGATGAAGGACGAGTACGAAACTCACCTTGTACGGGTATGGTGATCATGAAGATGAAGCAGAAGCCGATGATGGCGGCGATGCCGACGTAGCGCCAGAGGCAGTAGGTGACGATGGGCACCTGTATCACGGAGATCCACATCCAGTGCAGGTACTGCGGGCACAGGTCGAACCGGCTCACGTCGTTCGACATGAGGTTCACGATCTGGCCCGTCGCTGTCTGGTCCATTGAGGCCCTACTTAACCGCAACACCTGTACGACAGAAAACCTTCAAGTCATCAGAATATTGTGATTATGTGTTACAAATTACGACTGGAAAATAAAATACTTGATAAATAGGTCAACAGTATTTCATACAATACATTCTATTGTAATAAATTTGAATTTCTGTCGCTTAATGCAGCATCTGAGTGGAGAATAAACACGATGTAAACTAACAAGCGTAGCAGAAAAATAACCTCACTTGTAGAACTTGGGTAATTGACAGAATTGCTACAAAGTAATTTATACTAGAAAAAGTGACGGTTTCATTGGACGTGTGATCCTTGACTAATTAAATTTGGTGGAGGGAGAAATAGCACAGAGAAGAGTGTAGGATAATATAAAGATATTGAAAATGTTGTGCAAACAACTAAAGGCGTCAGGTGTAGCACAATTTCTTAGACTTGTAAAGATACGGCACATCATCATATAGAGAAGAATTTCTCATGCTATTTTCGGTATTCAGGGAGTGTACTTGCAGAGAAGAGGTCGGTTCCAATAAGACAGTTGAATAAACAAGGAACGATATCCAACAGGTAGTTTAATTTTGATAATAAAAAAAAATTACGTTGTTGCTTCTCAAACATTGTCAGGATGTAGCCATGCTAAAAGCTCTATCCAATGTGTTCTAGATTTACTTATCTCCAGCTTGCTGGCTTTCTATCAGAAAAAAATATGTCTTGAACACCGTTGCTTCCAAGAGCTGTCAAAGGGTACGTGCAAGGCCGCTCTCAGATTTCCCAGGCCATCCTCTGCCTACATGTTTCCCACAAAGCTAATAAACTTTCAACACGCGAACGTCAAATTACAGAAAATGCCGCTCTCACCAGGGAATTCAGAAAATTGCTTGTAGGCCTTCCGGTGCCTTCGTTTTGTATTTAGAAACCACGTTGTTTGCCGTCAGCACTTCAGTTCTATAATGTTTTGCGTAAAACTTACCTTCGAAAACAGCCGTCACAAATTCCGAAAGAGCCAATAACTATTATCTTTTGGTAATGTTCTACTGCACTCAGTTTGAATGAGTATCATTGTTTGACCTACAATCATTGTATTTCATTTCAACTTGGTCCGCGTCGTATGAGAGTCGTTCTGCATCGTTTTAAAAATATAAACAGAAGAGAATATTTTCAAATTTATAATGGAAAAATATTGAATATGTAGATATAATGTTTTGATATAACCTCTGGTTTTTCCCATGTTCATAGTGTTCCAAGTAATTGTAGATTTCTCTCTACAGACATAGTCCTTTTACGAAGTCATCTCTTCACAAAAATATGTCCTTTCCCCCAAGATACAAAACGTAAACAAACTGGTTTTCTTCAACTTCTGTTTTCTCCTCTCTCTCTCTCTCTCTCTTACCGTCACTCTCTCTCACACACACATTCTTGCTCAGGCATGCACACAAACTCACACACAAATAGTTAAAAGTGATAACAAACCTTAAGGCGTGCAAAAGAAGCTATACATTATGACTTTTATAATACTGTCCGCTAGGAACATTTTGGAGAACATTCGAGTATTAATTAAACGTTGCCGGCCGCGGTGGCCGAGGGGACTAAGGCGCTCCAGTCACGGTCTGCACGGCCACTGCGGTCGGGGGTTCGAATCCCCCCTCGGGCATGGATATTTGTGCCGTCCTAGTTCGTAAGTAGTTCATAAGTAGTTTGTAAGTTTAGGGACTGATGACCCTGTAGTTAAGTCCCATAGACTATACAAACATTTGAACATTTGAATTAAACGTTCTTTACAGAATGTATATACAACTCTACTGGAATTCGGAGATTGTACAATTCACTAACATTTAGAATACGTTCATGCAGTTTCACATGGCGTGGCGCAGACAATTTAGGATACATAAATTTTGTCTTGCCCGCGTTATTACTAATATTGCGAAATCCAATAATCACGTGAAGCTTTGTGATACTGGCCAGGAAAAAGAAAAACTGTTTCTGCCTCCCAGTCACGTTAGATTATGTGACGAAATTTTCTGAGGACAATATTTAATAAGTATTGTTCCTGTGCGCTTATATAAGCAAATGAAAGTACGACGTCAAATGGAATTCAGCGACCATCACAAACTGTAAATTTTTCTATATTTCTTTTACGACATACAAATACTATATAGAAGTAAACATTATTATTATTTTTTTTTTTTTACCGAAGTACTTATCAAACTCTTAGATATGGGAGTGGTTCGTAGTCAGACAGAATGTTTTCAACAGAGTCAGTGTTATCTTGACGTTAATGAACTGAAAAAAATGCCAATGTCACATGGTGCATATTTGCTACTTCTGCATCTCCGTTCAAGGTGGTTGTAATACTGAAAGCTTATTCGGGGGAAGTACACTTCAAATCGCTGTACAATTACCATGACCTAGGTTCAAATATTTAAATGTTTGTAGAACTTATGGGACTGAACTACGGGGTCATCAGTCCCTAAACTTACAAACTACTTACGAACTATCTAAGACTAAGGACGGCACAAATATCCATGCCCGAGGGGGGATTCGAACCCCCGACCGTAGTGGCCGTGCAGACCGTGACTGGAGCGCCTCAGTCCCCTCGGCCACCGCAGCCGGCCATGACCTAGGATTTTAGTTGTTGGGCTAAATTATTTCTGGCCCGTGCTGAAATGCTGAAACTCTAACCTCCCTTGCTTCCTAATTTGTGACGGAAAAGTTCCATAAGTGCATCGAGTTCACAGAGAAAGCGACAAGCAGGCCTGCCTTGAAGCGTGGCTGCACTCTCTTTGAACGAGAGGTCTGCAGTGTAATGCAAGAGCTTTCGAAGAAATAACGAACACGTTGTTATTCATTGCCGATCAAGAGGCGTATCCATTGTAAACCACAGGCGCCTTTGTTGCATCACTGCAGACGTAAGACTCAGCGATGCCGTAGACAGTTACTTCTTTAGCGAGAAAATCGGCGTCCTTGCTACTGGGGCTGGCACTCGCGAACCAGTGCAGCAATCTGAAAGTCGTGACTAACTACAGCAAAGGTCAGCCAGGCAGAACGGAAAAGTACTTGCCGATACGCACGTTACGATCAGGAGCCTGCGAGAAAGGTAAATAAAAAATACAGAATGGCGAGCAAGTAGCTCAGTGAAACCGCCCGAGGCAACCGTAGTTTATACTGCTACGTTCCAACCTGTAATTTAGAACGTACGAAATATTAACGTGTGTAATTATGACGTAAGTAGCATCAGTAGAGTCGGACTCGTTATAATAAGTAGCTCTTATCTTGTTCTGCTATTTTCACAGACAACATATTTGGTGACTATGTGTTAATCGGCTCTTACTTCAGTAAGTCATTGGCAACATTTCGCGTCACCATAATGAGTAGCGCTTTATTTTTATACAGAAGGAAGGAAAGAAGACTAAGTTTTAACTTCTCGTCGACATCGTGGTGATTAGAGAATGTGTTTTTATACAGGCTTACCTACCACATTAATTCCCCGTACTGTCCAACAATATTAATGATTCTCTTCTTATTAGCTTAACCGACTACTGACAAGTGTTAGTTACATAGGACTATTGATTTTCTGACCGAATCAAGTTGGCGCTCATTTTTATATTCACATTGTCTGATACAATTTCTGAGTTTCGGCTAGGCGTTACACCTGATAGGTCAAATAAAAAGTCTCGAAACATAGCTATCGAACTGTGTAGTATATAATAAATGTCTTTTATACTGTTTATTGACAGCTCTTCGAAAGTTTTAGGAAACTGTTTTATGTGAGTATAGACTCTTTAGTATACAAAACGATCAAACAAAAAGCCTCTTATTAGAACTGTATTTTCTACGGTGTAAATTAATTATTAATCAGAGACTTGCGTCACTGTCATGAAAGCAAGGGAAAAAAAGCAGAACAAAAACGCAGTGCAGAGGGCATAAATCGTGAAGATTTTGTGAATCGTCGCTTAATTAATTGCTTGCAGAATTTTAACAATTGTACAGTGTAACTTCTGCGATGTTTGAAGTGCGGTAATTGTAGCCTTTTTGCCCGCAATTCGAGGATAATATTAGTAGAATGAGATATGATAAATAGTTTCATTGTGATGGCAACCCGAACTGCATTAAATAAAACCATTCCATTACGGGGCATTCAATTTTTGGTGCGATTTCTCGTACTTTACATATATATCAAGCTAATAGTAATTTGTGTTCTTCTTTTGTCGAAATACTTTGCAAGTCATAGGGTGTTGAAACAGTATATTTTCGGAGCGTCACCTTTTTTTACATCGTGAAACGCCATTCGGAAGTGATACGGTACGTCAGAGATAGCGAGTACTGACCTTGCGGTAGAGCAGCGAGCAGCAAGCTATCCTGATGCGCATGCCGATACACGCGGTGCCCATGGTGTAGTGGTGCTGGAAGCAGATGAGGAAGTACACCGTGGCGATCATGCCGCCGGCGTAGTAGTACGCCTGCCTCAGGTCCATGCTGCCCTCCGAGAAGTACTTGATCAGCTCTCCCAGCAGCAGCGGCTGCGCTATCCTGCAACAGGCGTCCGCATTCACTGAGTGACTGGGAAAGGAAATATCATCAAAAACAGGAAACATAAACATAACGAGGGTGATGCGCAAAGCAAGTTCTTATCAGAAATCCGAAGAGTGGTCTGAACACCACAGGCATGGTCCTATTTGGAGGTGGTATGCCGCTGCTTTCCTCCGATCTTCTAATTAACTTATTCAGCCAGTTATAGGGGGACCTACAGCTTAATGTGGATTCCGAACCACGGTGCTACTCGATATTTTCATATCAGCAACATTGCCAGAAGTAGAAAGTGACAGATAAAAATCCTAGGACCCGGCGGGGATCGAACCTGCAACCTTCGGATTCGTAGTCTGGCACTCTACCACTGTGCTACCGAGCCACAAATGCTTGAGTCAGTTAGGAAATTGTTGGAAAGAAAAGGCTCAAAGGGGGTACTATTCACAGGTACCGGTATGTAATAAACGCCCCCACAAAAGTGATTTCTGGAAAGAAATATGGCAACTTACTTTCCTCGAATCGCCCTCTTAGATAGTGGATGTCAGTAGAGGGTATCTTGTATAATGCGTATGAATTTGGCGCGTGATGGAGAAATGTAGAAAGATAGGTACCAAAAAGGATAAAGCCAAGATCATTAGTATATCATTTTATTCGGACGACCGGTTTCCATGAACTCTGTCATCATTTTCTGGTCTAAATATTTTTATATTTATTTATGTATTTACAAAGCCGTCATATTGTGATGTCAACAGTTGCATAGATGCACTATGTCATTGCAGTTAAAGTTTACATATCAGTATCTAACTTTAACTACGACATAGTGCATAGATGCACTTTAAATTATTTTATACAATAACTGTTGACATCACAATGTGACGGCTTTGTAAAAAATTAAAAAAAATATATAAATAAATAAAAAAATAATAAAAATTTGATCGGAAGATGATGACAGAGACTATCATAACCGGTCGTCGATATAAAATTATATACTAGCGATCTTGGCTTTATCCTTTTTGGAACCTATTATAACATTGGATCGCCTCCTTATAATATAAAGTCAAATGTAGAAAGGCCATCCAAAAGTGATTTCTGATCATGAATAGCTCAATTCACTGGCGAGTCACCGTTTACCATAACTGGCCTCCGCAGATCACCGACAATAGATTATATGATTTATTTATCGCGTATTTATTTATTCTGTAGACCTGTGTGGCAGGTTTAGTATTTACGCCTCCTCTGTTAAGAAACATGTTAGACCGCGAGCTCACAACAACAGTGTTAAAAATGAGAGGCACATGCTGCGCCGAACATGAAAAGAGGTTGATTGACGATTTGGCATCAGTAGAAGCAAGGAAAAGAAGGAAGGAAGATGAGGGTTTAACGTTCGTCGATATCTTCCTTGTTATGGACTAAGCACATGCTCGTAACCTTTGAAACACCTTTCAAGTCCATCCCAGTATTTTCATGGAGTGATTTTGAACAATGTCGTAAAACCTGTATCAGGATGGCCATAGGCGGGTACGAAACGCCGTCCTCGCGAATGCGAATCCAGTGTGATAATACTGCGCAACTTTCCCGGTATTGCAGAATCAGTAGGGGGTGGCGAGAGAGTACATGTAATACACTGCAAGAACGTTTTGATGTTTTATATGTGTGCTGAAAGCCCCCTGACAATCTACCAAATATTATAGCAACAGCAAATCTATTACGTTGTTTCAACCTTGTATATGTTTCAGCGAGGTTTGAAAGTTACCGTGTCTATTTTCATCGGGTTCATGATTGTAGGTGTGCAGGAAAGACTGTTTCTCCTGTGGTGCTCTGATCAGAGCCGGCTGCCATTAAAATACCTCGGGGAGAAGCGATCGCGCAGATGCGGGACACACTGTAGCGATCAAAAAGTCGATTAAGGTGAGTAAAAGAAAAAAAAAGAGAGAACGGGATTTCCAGAGGCACTCTACACAAGGAGGAGAAATAGCATGTAGGCGAGGGCAACAGGAGGCCGGAGAGCAGTGATGCAAGAAGAGAACGTTCGGGAAGGTTTCCACTCGTGGACGGAGACAGTGTGGGGGGTAGGGTAGGAATGGCGGGCCCCTTCCCTGCGGGGACACGTACCTGGCGGTCGCGTCCAGTCATGCCGACAATGTCACAAATATCACGATTCAGTTCCACACGTTGGAATCCTGTCATGTGTTCGTTCCATCGGTTTGCAATTTCCTCTATCGTGCGGCAATATCTCTGCTGCATATAGTCAGCATCTTCTATAAGAACCCTTTCAGACTACCGTATTGTCTGTCGAGCTCTTTTTTATTGTCTTGCACGACTATTATTCTTGAATCGTCCTTTCGGTATTTCCCACCTTTATGAGTTTAGAAATCAATTGCTACACGTCTAGTTTATTGCTGGACGGTGTTGCAAGGCCTCTTTTTGCAGTTTGTCACTACTAGCTTTCTTACGAAGTTGTCGTCCGGGTAGTAATTGAGTCAAAGGGTATTCCAAAAGATTTATGCCAAGTATCAACAAAATGAAATGGTTCTTACAGATATATTTTCATGCGAAATCTGTGAATTACTTTTTGTCATATTTATCGGCAATCATGTTCTTAAGCTTACAAGAGACCGTCTCAAAGGAATTTCAAAGGAGTAAAGTATTTTAGCAAAGGGCTATAGCATTATTTTTCTTCGTATTATATCTTTAATACTCAAGTATCTGAGCTCCTTTCGATTGATTTATTTGTAGGAGTATTTGAAACATTGAGATGATCGATACTCCAGTGGAAGACTTTGCAAGAGAGACGTTCTGTAGCTCGTTACGGGTTTTTGTCGAAGTTTCAAGAACATACCTTGACCGAGGAGTCTACCAGTATATTGCTCCCTCCTACGAATATCTCGCGAATAGATCATGAGTATAAAAATCAGAGGGATTAGAGCCCACACAGAGGTATAACGACAATCTTTCTTTCCGCGAACAATACATGACTGGAATAGGAGGGAGAACCGATAGTGGTACACAACGTACCCTCCGCCACACAGTCAGGTGGCTTGCGGAGTATGGACGTAGATGTAGGTGTCTATATCACCCGTAGTAACAAATAATCCTGAACTATAAACTCGAATCAACGACTCGTTACAGTGATTGTGTTGTACATGAAGAGAGATTTGATATCGAGTTAAGTCATTCGACAACAGTACCAAAAACTTCATAAATTTATCTGTTTGGCTGCGAAGTATATAGTGCTATATAATTTTGATACAATATTGTTCTAGTTTTTAGTATGTATATGACTTTGAATGTTAGATTATTTCTTACGTTGTTAATGCTTACACTGAATTCTTACTAAATTAGACTCCTTTACTGGAAGTGGGTGATGGTTGATCCTCCTGAAGACCTTATTTCCTAATTCTTCACTATTTTCTTAGAATCGTAGAGGAGGCAGTGAAATAGCATCATGTTATGTTGTGATGGTAGGTTAGTCATCTGTTAATGTGGCTGGGGACAGAAATGTGTTATGTCGGTGTCAAATGACGGAACTTCAGGGAAAGCTGACGTCTGTAACTGAACTGCAAAATGATAGTTTCTCGGAATATTAGATCAACTACAATAAATTGTTACACTTTGATTCTTTTCGTCTGTAATCTAGATAAAAGAACAGGTATTAATAGAATGCAAGATATTTTAACATAATTTCAAATCTGTTAGAATAACTAACTCAGCAGACATGCTCGGTAAACGCACTAAGTCTACTGGTCGACGATCGTTGGCTTGAGCCATAAGCAAAATTTTTGTCGGCGAGCTTCAGCCATGTTGTTTAGATGTTAAAATAAAGGCAGTGTGAAGGTACACTAATTTCTAACGATTGCATAAATGTCTTGTATACGGATTATTTGTACTGGCACATTCTGAAGTAAAGGGATGATCTTGTAGATAGACATTTCTCTATTCCGAAATGGATCCACTGGTTTTGCTACTACTTTTTAACGTTGGTGGATCTAATAGACTGTATCATAACAGTTTTATGTAGGTGAAGAACCACAAACCGAAAATTGTGGTTTGGTTTTCTGCGCATTTTGTAAACGTTAAGCACAATATTTTGATTTCTTTTCGTTGCGTTTATTTGTATCCGGTCTGTTACCATTTTGCTACCAATCTATGCTGAAACACAGGTATACTACCTCTTAGATCACATACTGTGAAGACTCTTTGTACAATTCTTCGTCAATTGTGGTCTCTCCATCAAGTAAACGAAAACGAAGTATTTTTGGAAAGATGAAACACATACCCGACGTTGAGTTTTCGAGTACAGCAGTGGGTAACAGTTCCTAATTGCATAACGTCGGCTGTTTTTATTATAAACGCACATTTCCTGATACACTTACGTGTATGGAGTATGTCAAGTAATTTTTATAATATTAATGTGCTAATTTGTACTTTTGATTATAGTCTGAGTTCGTCTGAATTTATTTCAATCAAAACTATTCCCTAAATCTAAGGCATTGTTCTAAATACTAGACGAAGTCAGATATGTTCTTGTGGCAAACGGAAGTGACAATTACATATGTCCTTCATAGTTCAGAATTGTCTTTTACGCTTATGAACGCCACTATTTCCGATAAGAAAAAAAGATGACGAGTTTGAGGTAATTTCTTAAATGCAGTATGAAAATTTTCCATGTCGTGAAAATGTTGATAGCATCGCTGACTAAACCGTAAACGATAAAAATAAGTACGTCTTTGAGGGAAATTATTGTTTACGAACAGTAACGAATTACTTCTTATGTAATATACTGACACTGAACTCAGTAATAACCGCTGCGGCTTATTAGAATAAATTTGCATAGAAATGCTAGAAGGAAGATAGCTGCTTTTCGTACCATTTTGTCTTGTTTAGGTCGTAGCGTATTTAAAAGTATCTTCCGCTCACACAGACTAGCTAATTGAATATGTTGATTCTCGTTCTCCTGCACGATAAATCACGGACGTTGGTGCAGCTGCTTAATCCTCTTGCCTGCGCGGCGCAGAGCAGCTGCTTGTATACCGGTGCCTTACAATATAGTTTCTCCGAGTAGCCGAGGTAGCCATTATTAATCGCTGCTATTTATATTCTGACTGTGTGTAGAAGGTTCCCTGAGTAATATGAAAACACTCGTGCTGCCTTCATCAGCTTGCTACCTCCTAGTAGAAAACATTTGAATTACGCGATCTTGATGAGGATGTCTTGTGTATTAAGTGCTGTATGGCTTCTATTTTCCTTCATAAATACGTTGCAGTTGTAAGGAAATGAAATCCGCGAGAGATTTGTTTCAATCGTAACAACATTATTCTCTCGTAAGATTGCTGTGTTACTCGTAGTTCCAAGCTGCTAATACGATGATGCATTTTCTCAGTGGTGTTCAAAGTTAAGAGGTTGGTCACGAAGGTAAATTAAGATACTAAGGTCATCGCTTGCCTTTTATTTATCTTATTAGGAACAACAGCTGTTGCGTCTTTTCATTCAACGTGGAGGGTTATTTGGAAAATGAGGTGGATGTGGATAAACTGGGAGAGCCCGCATTCGTACCAACTGCCACTGTCGTTTCATGGAAGGCACTTCAGGGTGTGGTCGCAACAAGTGGATTCCTATCTTTCTCGGCATTAGGAAGTGGAGAAGTGGAAAGCCGTAGCGGACATGGTGGACATGGCCTCGCTGTGGCCTGTACTAACTTTCCTTCGTAGTGCAACCACGGAAGGTGTAATTTCTACGCGGCCTAAAAGGATACTTGTCTCAATAAATACCCGTTTTTCTTTCAGGTCAGCTACAACTTCCCTCAAAACGTAGCTGTTACAATTATATCAACATTTCTAATCCAGCGGTTCGTCTCGTTTCTGCCATTATGACACACCTCCTCGTCGACTCACAATATTGTGCTGGTTCTAAACAACCGACTGGCAATTTCGGCAGTGGTGGGTCGGTGGCAGCTGATACCTGTTCTGCGGTATTTATAGGATGCCCTTCATAGTTGGTAAGCGTTTATTCAGAACATCATCTAAAGATCTACAACATACAGTTCATTGATGACAGCCGTTTGAATTCGTCAGCGTGTCGTCTATGATTGAAAATTGCGAAAACCGAGTTTCGCGCTTTTATTAAATGTTCAAATGTTTGTATACCTTATGGGACTTAACTACGGGGTCATCAGTCCCTAAACTTACAAACTACTTATCAACTAGCTTATCCTAAGGACGGCATAAATATCGATGCCCGAGGGGGGATTCGAACCCCCGACCGTAGGGGCCGTGCAGACCGTGACTGAAGCGTCTCTGTCTACTCGGCTACCGCGGCCGGCGCTTTTTTTAAACATTATTATTTGTAGGGATAGGATGGTAACGCAAGAACACCGATAAAATTCGTGAGACTTTAAATTGAGAGGGTTGCGTAAGATTTTGCATGTAGAAACAGTTATGAAGAAGCAGTGTTCGAGGTGGGTCTCGCGATTGCTCACAATCCACCAACAGCGCATCCAGTTCAGCAATTCAGTCCAATTCATGGCGATTTCTAATCGCAATCCGCATGACTCAGAGCCGATTTGTGAGTGTTGATTAAACCTGGACCCGTCGTTATACAACAGAGTGAAAATGGCAAAGAAAACAACGGGATAAGGCTCGTGGAAAGCCACAGATGAAGGCAAAGACCATTTTGTCGCGGGTAAGGTGATGGCCTCTGTTTTTTTAGGATGGGTATAACCGTAACTAGACCCTGTTATGTTTATTTGTTGGCTCATTTAAAACTACTGTTGAGTGAAGAACGAGCCAGGTGGTCAAGCAGAAGTGTGAAATAATGCACCATCCAACACATCAGTGACAATAATGACGGAACTGCAGTAACTGGAATGTGATTTAGTTTCTCACCCACCTTATTGACTAGCATCACCTGATTTCTTCAT
The DNA here is from genome assembly GCA_026315105.1 of Locusta migratoria. NCBI lineage: Eukaryota > Metazoa > Arthropoda > Insecta > Orthoptera > Acrididae > Locusta > Locusta migratoria. Next base: position 699,011,156 of record CM048745.1, on the reverse strand, counting down.
GTTCTATTATGAGAAACTTTCCTTTGCTGGGAAGTAATTTTCATCAAATTACGGTAAATGACGGTAAGTTGTCGGACAGAAAAGAAGTGATTCGTGGCTTTCCCCAGGGATGTATTATAGGGCCCGTATTCCTCCTTATTTTCATAAAAGATTTAGGAGACACTTTTGAGTTCCTCTCTTAGACTGTTCGCGAATAATGCTGTCATTTATCGTTTACTAAAGTCACCAGAAGATCAAAAGCAACAGTAAAATGATTTAGATAACCTATCGGGCATGGTGCAAAAATTGGCAGTTGACCATTAGTAATGAGAAGTGTGAACTAATTCATACGACCAGTAAAAGAAATCTAACGAACTTCATTTACACGATAAATCAGTCAAATCTACAGGCCATAAATTCAAATAAATACCTGGAAATAACAATTACGAACAACTTAAATTGGAAAGAACGCATAGAAAGTATTGTAGGGAAGGCGAACTAAAGACTACATTTCATTGGCAAAACACTTACAAAATATAATAGTTCTGCTAAAGAAACTGCCTACATTACTCTTGTGCGTCCTATTTTGTAGTATTGCTGCTCATTGTGGGATCCACACCAGGTGGGACTGATGGACGATTTAGAAAAAGTTCAGAGAAGGCCAGCTCATTTTGTGTTATCCCGATATACGGGAGGGAGTATCAGGGAAATGATGCACGACGATCTGGTGGAAATCATTAAAAGAAAGGAGTTATCCGTTGCGTCGAGATCTATTTGCTAAATTTCTTTCACCAACTTTCTTTTCCGGATAGGAACATAATTTTTTAGCACCCACCTACATAGGAAGACATGATCATCATCGTAAAATAAGAGAAGTCAGATCGAAAACGGAAAGGTTTAATTGTTCCTTTTTTTACGCGAGCTATTAGAGAATGAAACGGTAAAGAAATATCATAAAAGCGGTTCGATGAACTCCCTACCACGCACGTCAGTGTGACTTGCATAGTATTTCTGTAGATATAGAAATGAGAATGTTGGTCAACTAATGTTTTGTAGAATTTGACAGTAATTATTTTTCCGATGGAATGAAAAAAAGGACAAGAGTAAATCCAGAGTGGTTGGACCAAGTGTATATTCTACATCTACATACATACTCCGCAATTCACCGTAAGGTGCGTGGCGGAGGGTACGCTGTACCACTACTAGGCATTTCCTTTCCTATTCCACTCCCAAATGGAACGACGAAAAAAAGAATGCCTATATGCCTCCGTACGAGCCCTAATTTCTCTTACCTTGTCTTTGTGATCTTTACGCGAAATGTAAGTAGGCGACAGCAAGATCGTACTACACTCAGCTTCAAATTCCGTTCCTCTAAAATTCCTCAACTGAAATTCACGAAAAGAACGTTGTCTTTCTTCCAGAGATCCCCAATTGAGTTGCCGGAGCATTTCCGGGACACTCGCGCATTGGTCGAACCTACCGGTAACAAATCTAGCTGCTCGCCTCTGAACCGCCTCTATGTCTTCCTTTAAACTGATCTGTTGCGGGTCCCAAACACTGGAGCAATACTCAAGACGTGGTCGTACAAGCGTTTTATACGCAGTCTCCTTTACAGGTGAAGTACATCTTCCCAAAATTCTCCCAATAAACCGAAGTCGGCTGTCCGCCTTACTCACGACTGTCCTTACATGTTCGTTCCATTTCATATCGCTCTGCAATGTTACGCCTAGATATTTGAACGACGCAACAGCATCGAGAAGGAGACTATATCGAGAAGTCAGTTCTTTACGAAACACATGTTTTTGCTTGCTTTGTTTGCCAGTCTTTTCAAACCAACCTCATACTCTCCTGGCATCTCCACGGTGTCCTATATGTTGTCTATTGTGTGGCCAGCTTATTTATGCACGAGGAAGGCGCTTACAGCATGTGGCACGCGAGCTAGAACGGGCTGCGGGCGTCTCCGCAGCGACACCGCACTCTAAACTGGGAAGCTGGCCCCGCGCATCAGAGCGCGCGGTGCGTGGGCCGTGGGCAGGCAGGGAGCAGGGAGCGCCTGTTTGCCGCGGCTCTCCGCTGCGCACACAGCGGCCACTTACTTCTCACAACAGATGCGCCACCACGGCACACACGTCCGGTGGCTGGACTTCCGCCGCAGCTAGCGGCTCCTGGCCCTCTACAGCCGTCCCGTTACCGCCCTCTGTCTCCGCGCCGGCTTCCGGTCCGAGGCCACAAACTCATACAAGTCTGGCAAACCTTGCAGAAATCTGTTTATCCCCTTTTCTTTGAAGGCAACCATTTATACTAAAGACAGTACAAACATCCATGCCCGAGGGGGGATTCGAACCCCCGATGGGGAAAGGCCTCACGAATGTTCAAATGTTTGTAGAGCTTATGGGACCCAACTACGGGATCATCAGTCCCTAAAGTTACAAACTACTTACGAACTAGCTAATACTAAGGACGGCACAAATATCCATGCCCGAAGGGGACTCGAACCCCCGACCGCAGTGGCCGTGCAGACCGTGACTGGCGCGCAGCAGAGTGCTCGGCCACCGCGAAAAGGCCTCACGCATCGTAGCATAGTGCCTCAATGCGCTCGGCCGCTTCGCCGCGGAAAGGCTAGGTGTACTCTTAACAAATCAAACACTGATATCACCACAAACGTTAGGAGAAATAAACTGTTGTGAAAGTATTCGTTGTGTTTGGACATGTTTCAACAGACTCTTAACAACCGGAATTAGTGCAACATTAAAGTGCAATCAGAGACGAAGGGAACACTTTTATTGCCGCGGCGGAGCGGCCAAGCGCATTGAGGCGCTATGCTGCGATGCGCGAGGCCGTTCCCCGTCAGGGGGTTCGAATCCCCCCTCGGTCATGGATGTTTGTGCTGTCTTTACAGTAGAACACTTGTATTATTTACCAGCTGAAACACCGGCGTTGCTTGGTTATTTATATATTTCATTCTTCTGGCCGTCCATCTTCTTTTCCCCCTTCTCTGTCCATCTTCTCCTCTGCCTAAGAAAAATCAGATATATCCATCCGCCAGCTGTCATGGTGATCGGAGAATTGTTATCGAATTTTATTGCAAGGTACGCTTTGCCAAGCAGCATTCCGTGGTTTTTAGAGTATAAAAACACTTCTCCATGGAAACATACATAAACTCTGGTCAAAACAACCAGTCGAGATATCTAGGTTCTGAAGTATTGTTATCGGTAGAGTAAACGGAGAGGAGACAACAACATTACGGCAGCCAAGATACTGGTAATAATAGAAACTTGCTGCAGAGGGGTTGGTATTAACTTGTGTTTCCCAAACGGAGTATACAAACAGCTGGGTTCAGATAGTGTAGTGAGCAATGCAACAATGTGACTTACCCGAAGCTACAGCATGGAGAGCCATAGGAAGGTTGCAAGCGGGAGACAGAGGGAGGTGGGTGCAGCTATTGGAGTGTCCCAAAGTGTAATTTTTCAACCTGGTCGCGATTCAAAACAACGAGAATCGTTAAAAGAAGGCAAAGTCTAGGTCGTCCATGGGTAACGTCAGCAAGAGACCATTATCTCGGGCTAACAGCCCATCAAGGCAGGAGGCTGAATCCAACTCACCTGCAACACACCTTCAGGCAACAGTCCGAAATCGCCATCGGGAATGTGGCTTCTAGCACGGAGGCCTATGGTGTGTGTCCCATGAACACCACGACACCGCAGAAATTGAGTGGAGGAATATGAGGATTGAAGTAGTAACAAATGGCGCCGGGTTCTGTTCACAGATGAGTCAAGATTTTGTATTCAGCCGGACAGTCGACGTTCCCTCATCTGGAGAGAACATGGAGCTGCCAACATTCCTGCTTATATGCAGGAAACACCACCATATGATGGTGGTGTTCGAATGGTGTGGGAAGGAGTCAGTATTGGCCAACGAACGGACCTCTATGTCGTTCAGAATGGCCATGTGATTGCTCAGACGTATAAAGACGAGATCTTTCGACCTTTTGTTGTACCCTACGCTTGTGTCATAGCAGATGAATTCCTTCTGTAGCATTATAACGCTCGTCTCACAGAGCTGTACTAGTTGCTTGAAGCTGAGGGAACTGAACGAATGGAGTGGCTAGATAGTTCATCGGACTTAAACTCGACTGAGCACGTGTGGGAGGTATTTAGCAAACGCACTGCAGCCAGACAGACTCAAAGAATGATTTTTTGTAGACAATATAAATATTTTATTAGTAGTAGTATTATATTCATTGGAGAAAACAATGTTGATGAACTGTAATAAGTTTTATATGTCCAATATCTAGTTGTTGCTCTCTTGCGCCATCATGAAGTGACAAATAGTGAGGAACGCAGACAAGAGATTCGATGACCTTTATTAGTGATATTCCATGGCTACGGTATTATAATGCCTATTACTGAGGAAAAACTATTATAGACCGCTGTAACAATTATATAAAAGTCTCAATGAAACAATTGAGATAATGCCAGGTCCTATTATTTCCCAGGAGAGAAGGCGGCGTGGAAGAGTTGTGGATGGTATCGTCAACACTAAATGGAATTGTTCTAATTGTGATAAGAGTGTACCCGCAGAAACGTCTAAATACAACAGAAAATTTACTACATGACAGAAGCCACGGTCTTACAAATGTAAATAGAAATTGAATTTGGGCAACGAGAAACGGAATTTCTGAGTAGGGTGAGTCATTATAAAAAACATAGGTAGAGATTGAGCTGTTGATGTAAAATGCTAGAGGCTACAGAGATTGTTGAGACGTCAGAAGCGAATGGGTAAAACATACATACTAATGGACAATTCTATTAAAGACGAGGTCACAGAGAATGTTGTCATCAAAAGGAACACTTTGGTGTAGCATGGCATCGGATCTTCTAGTTGCTGTATGAATAATTAAACTCTATTTTTGACCCGTTTTGGTTGATCTTAATCATCAGCAGATGATGTCGAATTAGATCTGCAAACAGGGTAAAAAAAAAGCTATTTTAAAGCGATCTGGGCAACCTAAGCTTTTTTGCATTATATAGATCGCCCTCAAAGACAGAAATATGATTAAACTCTGTCTCTGTCGCGAGAACCTTGAATCGAGTAAGATTGCTGCTGCCTGGGTTAATGGCCGTGATCAACACACAGAGATATCATTCGGGACCGGCACCAAACAGATGATGCCTGCAGAGGCAACAGAGCAGGGCCCATAGGACAAATCACTATTATGACGGCAACGTGTCAGTAACCTTAATACCTAATTATAAGGTCAAAGCTAAGGAATACAGAAATCAGAAACGAGAGATTTTATTCTCCATGTTCCCTGTAGCAGATATCCTAGCAGCTTGCTGAGATTCATCATTTATACTCCTATCGTCTTAAGTTCGGAGTTGCAGGACTCTGATGCGAGTACGGAGGAGACAGCAACTGTAGTGATACACAGACCGGCCGGCCCGCTGCCCTAGGTTTGCACGGACGGCAGTAGGAAACGCCCTGGCAGCCTTGCCGCATTTGTTCCGGTCTGTTGTGACGTGCTTCCGTTTATTTGACAAACGAGGTACGCTCCAAGGGCCACCCGAGGCGCATCCAAGGCCATCAGCGGGACTATAACACAAACTCTCATGTCGTTTGCATGCGACTCAGATTCCTTATTTCATCGAGATTTCGAAATGGCACCTCCTACTTTCACTACAAACAAGGACTCGGACATAAGGAAATGGTAACAGCGTACAAAGCGTAAGGTAGTTGATCGCTGAGTGAAATTACCGAGGCACATTCCTCTACATATTAAGTTGTATTTTGTTTGTTTGTGCCGCTGGTAGATGTAATCAAACAATACGGACATATGACAAGTTTTGCCGGCGCCGGAACTCGAACCTGGGACTCTTGCTTACTGGGTTGGTGCGTAACTCGTGCACCATCCAGGCAGACGAGCTTCACACACCTGTACCGACTACTCAAACACGTACACCGATTCAGGTTTCCGTACATCATGTTCTGACCATTGTCAGTAGGAGAGACGAGTTCGAGACTCGGTCCCGGCCCAAACTGATTAGTGTTGGTATTGTTTGATTACAACACGTATCACTCGCTGAGACAAAAATACCCCAACTAAATATATATTTATAACAGATCACTTAGAGACCTCTTTTCGTTAGGACACGTGTGGATTTTTTTTTCCGTCTACATCAGTACGTCGCAAGCCATCTGACGGTGTATGGTGAATTGTGGTACCACTTTCTTGTTCTCCAATTCCTATTACACTCATGAGTGACGCATGGGAATAATACCTGTCGATAAGCCTCTGCATTGGCTCTAATTTCTCCAGCTATCTCCTTGTATTTTGGGAGGTGTATGTAGGAGGTAGTGACGTGTTCTCTGACACATTCTCGTAATTTCAATACTAACCCTCTCCGTGATTGGACAATGTCTCTCTTGTAGTATCTGCCACTGGTGTTTGTTGAGGATGTCACTAAGTTTAAATGTGACACATCTTCCGGATGACGAAAACCGAATATCGTAAATCGTGTTTCACTGTCGTGCTTACATTTAAAGGCCAGAAGTGTATTTCATAGCTCAGACAAATATGGCGTCCATAAAACAGCTGTTTCAATTCCTGATTTAGTCAGCATAAACGCTGTTTCCCCTTAGTTGAATTACGGATTCAATCTAATATTTATACTTCTCTTCACGGCAGAAAAAGTTACTGTGTCCAGATTAACCGAAAATTTGTGACAATAAGACATAACCTGACACGCCACGCACGATTGAAATGTGCTTACGTGGGACGAAAGTTGATTGTGGAAGTGGAAAACCACTTTATGGAGGCGGATTTCCAGAATCGAGTTTGCAGTGTTTAATATGACCAACCAAAAGCGTAACAGCCGAATTGAGAAATAGGTTTATGAAATCGGGTTTTGGGAGCTCATATGTTAGGCTCTAGTATCTTTGCTCGAAAGTCTCAATAGTGGTAGGAGCGGGGGATGCGAGCGCAGTCGACTACGATGAACATTTGAGCAATTGCTCTCCCGTTTCAATGCGAAAAAATATGATGGTTAGGGAGTAAGTCCCGTCGACAGCGTGGCCCTTTCTGACAGTGCACCAGCTTGCCTGGAGTGATTTAGGGAAATTACTAAAAACCAAAATCTGGATGGCTGGAGACGAATTTGAACCGCCGCCCTCCGTTCTTGCTCTTTAATTTCATCTTGATGATAAACACATTGATGAGTGCCATTTTCTTTGTAACCTCAAATACCTAGACGACTCTAAGAAGACACATTAGCAAAAGTTTTAATTTCTGTTCGTTGCATATTTCCAAACCTATACTTCATGTGGTCATCCTTGAAAGAAATTTAATAAAGTAATATTCGTTTGTCATTCTCAGCTGTAGATATAAACGGATTACAATGCGCAAAGGAACATTGCAGTAAAATCTCCAATCTTTGGGGAGGGAAAGAAATGGAAAGGAAAAAATGTATAATCATTAACTCCTGCGTGACTAAATCAAGTGCGTGCGATAAGTGGCAGTTAATTGTCATAAATTCCGTTTCATAAAACACTTAAAATTTTACCTCAACACTCCTATTAGGTATCGGAGAGTATGAAATTTCCAACGTGAAACGTATTTACTACAAGAATCAATAGCGAAGGAATTCGTGTGAGTTTACAAAGATTGCGAGAACAAACATTTGATAACTGCTGGGCGTTAAACTCCAACCTTTGTTCCTTTCCTTAATTGCTGTTGTACGATAAAATCATTTTTACAGCTGTAACGCAATGCGGGAAATAATAGTAGTTAAACCTGTTCGTGCTACGCGCAAACACTTAGCCACTCGCCTGTGTTTTTAATTCCCATGTAGTTGGGAACATGTGTAAGAATAGCGCGGAGGGATTTTGTAAATAAGAAATTGTGAACGGTCGTGAGCTGCGGAATTCATCTGGCAACGTCAGGAACTCATAGGAGGCACAATCCGCCCTTACGACCATTGTTAATATCCACTGCTGGCCACAGAATATGAAACACCAAGAAAAATTAGAGATATCGCGGCCAGATTAATTAGGGAGATAAAACGTTGTACAAGGATGGTATGATTGAATATACAGTTCCATGTAAAGTGAGGCAGTCCAAGCTGCTCTCACTTATTGCCAAAGTTTATCTGGTGGGCGAGTGGTGTAACAAAGCCTGTCGTTCCGCAGTCATTATCCACATGTTTGCGATAGGCGAGATTGAGATAACATGGAGACCAAGCCAGTAATGCAATCCGATGGACGTCGAAGAAGTCTTGAACGTTGCGTGCCACGAATGGTTGCGCGTTACAGTGTGGCCGTTGGGAAGATCCGAAGGAACGGGAGGATAACAGGCTCCAACACCAGAGATGTAACGGTAGTTTGCTAGTGTGCCGGCAGTGGTTCTAGGCGGGTGCAGGTTTGGAGTCCAGTTCCAACCGAACCCTTAATACTGGGTGCAGGAGCAATATGACAAGTCATAAGGCGACAGTTCAACTGTCTCTCACTACGGCGTCTCCAAACTGTAAACCGACCATCATGGAAATGCAAGCGAAATTTGGAATCGTCAGTAAAAGTCATACCGTTCCATTCAGTCGTGCATGTCCGTCGTACATCGCGCCAATGACAATGCAAAAGCCTGTGGCGTTGTCTCAGTGGTAAACGCAGCAATGGGGGCTTTCGGGTACTACAGTTTGCTTCAAGCGATGTCGAACGGTGCGTGCGGACGCAGAATTTGTTGTGATGTGTTTCGTGATATGTCTGAGCGATCCATCACTACTGTGCGGACAATGAGCCTGTTACCACGTCTAGTGGCGCAACTGGTCTTTTCAGTCCGCCGTACCCTTCTGCATCTAGCGATTAGAATCCACATCACAGTGCACGATTACGTGTAAAATAATAACCGATTTCTCCGAAGGATAATGTGTAATGCCCATGAGCGATTATTCTTGCTCCAGTCATACTCCGAAACGTAGTAGAAAGACGCTAGCTGTCTTCTACGAAGAATGCTGTAGCAGCTTACGAAAAATAACCGCACGAAAGAATTGTTCGAGTGTGCCCACAAGCTGCTTGTTCCCCCCCTCCATTTATATAGCGCTTACAGGTGGCACTAGGACCGCGTGATGTGCGCGTGTGCTGGAGTGTTAAACATGTGCATCTCTAATCGCTGCAAAAATGTTCTCGAATTTTCACCTTATTTGGTAGCTTCTACCAGAGTGTTGCATTTTGAATGACCATCAGTGCACTTGAAAAGACGCCGTTTACTGCACATTGTTCAACTTGAGCTTCTGCCTCTAAATGTTGCCATCGTAATAAAAAGACACCAATTACGAATCCAGTGGACATGGGATCGTCCCGTTGCTTATCTTGTCATCAGGTCGGATGGATCAAGTCTGTCGTTCGACGAGTTGGAAGATCGCCTTAAATGCTGGACCGTGGCAAACGCACATCGGTGGAGACATTGTTACGCCATAGGGTTCATTTAGCTTTGTTTACATGGGAATTGTCGGAGTAACTGAAGTGACAATGATGGTTGTGCACTACATGAACATCATTGCGGACCACCTGCGTCTCTTAAAGCTTGTTGTCTTCCCCGACGTAGGCGAAATTTTCCAGTACGATACATGTACTTGTCAAAATAGCTGGAATATGTATTATGAACTTACTTCCATGTGTTGTCCAGCAAAGTCACCGATTACGATCCAATCGAAAAAATATGAGAAGTCGTATATTGTACAAAGTCTTTTGACAAATATAAATGCGAAAGGATAAAGATTAAGTGTATCGTCCTTTCGACGCAAAGGTCAACTTGCTAGTGGCATTATAAGTAATTAAATATTGCTATAACATCAGAAAACTACTCAAGACTTTTTCTGTACACCTCGTGTCGATGGAATATCCGTCGACTACCATTGAAGCTTTGAAAATGTGGTGGCACAAACAAATACTGGAACGAGTAAATAATGAGGAGATACGGGGCAGAATCGGTAAGAAAAGAAGTGTATGGCGTATTTTGACAAAAAGACGCGATCGAATGGAATGAGACATTAAGCGGTATCAAGTAATATTTGGAGATGACGAGATGTGTACAGGATAAAGTAGTGTGGAGAACTGTCTCAAAGCAGTTTCCGAGCTGAAAATAGAATAAATAATAACATCGTCTACGTACCCTCGTGTAACATCGAAGTCACCTTTTGAACCTATATCCGGGGTGGTCGGAGACCAGGTTAAATCCAATGATATTTGAACTTTGTTGCCAATACGAATCAAAATTTCCTTCAGTCGATTAAAGTCCAACACAAAGAATTGTAGGCACTTCATTATCACGGTCGGTTACCGATTGAGCATAAAGAAAAAGGTAAGCTTCAGCTCCTGTTGTGGTTGAACTGTTTCAACGGACACCGAGACGAAAAATCGTCCATTTCGAAGCCACAACGCTGTCGCGGCGGACTGGCGTTGCCCTTGAAAGTCAAAAGATGCCTCGTCGCTGAGGCACGACCGAGTACTCCGAACGACGGTAAATGGCGAGTGTATCAGGTTGCTTAGTGGCGGTGTTTGTGCAAACGAGAGGAGAAGACCGGGCAGAGCCAGCGGGGAGGGCGCTGCGGGGCTCGCGAAGGCCAGGCGATGGCGGCGCATGCGCAGGAGCAGGCGCGCTGAGTGGCGGCAGCAGCCGGGGGACTGGTTTGAGGCCCGGCGCGGGGCGAAAGTCTGGGCGCCGCGGAACTCTCGAGAAGCGGCCCGCTCTGACGTCGAGGCCGAGCCCCCCGGCGCGCGGCCGCCATTCGCCGCTTCCTGGTCGCGGCCCCTTTCTCCCAGGACCCGCCCCCCGCTCTGCTCGCGCCGCCAGCTCTGCACTCGTCCGTCGCTGTGTGTCTCACAAATTCTCGCCGGCCGCGGTGGCCGAGGGGACTGAGGCGCTTCAGACACGGTCTGCACGGCCACTACGGTCGGGGGTTCGAATCCCCCCTCGGGCATGGATATTTGTGCCGTCCTTAGCCTTAGCTAGTTCAAAATGTTCAAATGTTTGTAAATCTATCGGACCAAACTGCGTGGTCATCAGTCCGTAGCTTACAAACTACTTAAACCAAGGTAAACTAACCTAAGGACAAACACACACACCCATGCCCCAGGGAGGACTCGAACCTCCACAGCGAGCAACCGCGCGCTCCGCAGCGAGACGCTTTAGACCGCTCGGCTACTCCACCGCGGTTCTTAGCTAGTTCATAAGTAGTTTGTAAGCTTAGGGACTGATAACCCCGTAGTTAAGTCCCTTAAGTTCTACAAACATTTGAACACAAATGCTCACCTCTACGTAATCGAGCGAGGTGATGCAGTGGTAGCACTCAACTATGCAATAAATACGAGGCGCGTCCAGAAAGTAAGTTCCGTTTGGTTATATAATACGAATGGGTACAGATACAGAAAAAATATTGGTTGTACAAAAATCTACAACTGGTAAACTACTTTTCTACATAGCTTCCGAAATTTTGTAGGCAATTGTCATAGCATGGCACAAGGTTTTGTGTGCCGTTTTTATAGAATGTTGCCGCCTGTGTATTCAATCATGTGGTAACATGTTCCTTCAGCTCGTCATCATCTTCGAAATGTTGTCCACCAAGGACAGATTTTAGGTGTCAGAAGAGGATTACTATCAAAGGATTCTTTTTTCACGATAATGCCTGACCTCACACACCGAATGTGACCAAACAATTCTTACGGAAATTTCAATGAGACCTGTTTGATTATCCTCCATACAGCTCGGACCTCTCTCCTAGAAACTTTCATCTCTTCTTACACCTAAAATCTGTCCTTGGTGGTCAACACTTCAACGATGATAAAGAGCTGTTACTACATGGTTCAATACATAGGCGGCAACCTTGTGTGAAGGATGCATGCAAAAACGTGTGGCACGCTATGACAAGTGCCTACAAAATTTCCCCAGTTATGTGGAAAAGTAGTTTAACAGTTGTGGAATTTTGTGCAATAAAAATTTCTTCTGTATCTGTGTACAATTTGATTTTATTATCAAACGGAACTTACTTTCTGGACGCGCCTCGTATACACACAACGTAAACAGTTCCTAAATTTCCATTCTTTTTTTTTTTTTTTTTTTTTTTTTTTTTTTTTTTTTTTTTTTTTTTTTTTTTTTTTGTGTCGGGTTTTCGTTTATTGCTCCATCTGTTCCAACATTTACTCCAGCTGCACTGCTCCCCTGAAACCAAAAATGTCGAAATATCTGCAGTTCTGCGTAACCTCGCTGTCTACTTCGCTCTAGAACGTGCGTTTCAGATTCAAAATTTTACTGTTTGGGAACTTAACCAAAAGTTGTCAACGGCCGTGCTGAGGTGGATACACCGTTTCCCGCCAGATCACCGAAGTTAAACACCGTGTGGCATGGCCAGTACTTCCAAGGTTACCGTCTAGGTACGTCACGTGCTGTTAACAGGAGGGGTGGAGGTGCAAAGTCCTTGATCGCCAGTCTTTGCCTCAATGTCGAAATGTTCGTATAGCTTATGGGACTTAACTACGGGGTCATCAGTCCCTAAACTTATGATCTAGCTTACACTAAGGACGGCACAAATATCCATGCCCGATGGGGGATTCGAACCCCCAACTGTAGTGGCCGTGCAGACCGTGACTGGAGCGCCTCAGTCCTCTCGGCAACCGCGGCCGGCGCCTCAATGTCCTGGATTAAATTCCAAACCTCCCTGCAGTGTCTCATATTGTGAGAGCACGGGACGCTGTTTATTGTGATCCGATCGTCGGATGGGCACGTTAATCTCGGCGGCCTCCTTGGTGCTCTTGGAGAGGAGTAGGATATGTGCCGGCACCGGATTTCACCCTCTTCCTTTCACATCGTCTCCTACACGAAGTCGACACTACACTAAACACGCACCCATTACAGTCAATTACACTTCACACAGGCACTTCCGTACACGGTTCTCATACTTCGCGAAGGAAAAGTACCTATGGGCGCGAAGGATAGGGAAAACATTTCCAATTAGGCGGCTGAAGCTGCCCTTCGGGGTCTCCCAGCCATTCATGCCATACGACTTAAGTTTTTACTGCAAGTTGTCGATGTAAGTACACTGTGAATATTCACAGTACTGTAAATGTTTGTTTATCTTACTCTCTGTCACAGGTGTATATTTTAAACTACCGAGTGATCAAAAAGTCAGTATAAATTTGAAAACTTAATATATCATGCAATAATGTAGATAGAGAGGTAAAAAGTGACACACATGTTTGGAATAACGTGGGGTTTTATTAGAACAAAAAAAAGTATTGCTAGACTTGTGAAAGATCTCTTGCACGCGTCGTTTTGTGATGATCGTGCGCTCAGCCGCCACTTTCGTCATGATTGGCCTCCCAGGTCCCCAGACCTCAGTCCGTGCGATTATTGGTTTTGGGGTTACCTGAAGTCGCAAGTGTATCGTGATCGATCGACATCTCTAGGGATGCTGAAAGACAACATCCGACGCCAATAACCATAACTTCGGACATGCTTTACAGTGCTGTTCACAACATTATACCTCGACTACAGCTTTTCTTGATGAATGATGGTGAACATATTTAGCACTTCCTGTAAAGAACATCATCTTTGCTTTGTCTTAATTTGTCATGCTAATTACTGTTTTAGTGATCAGATTCTCGTGATCAGAGTGCCGCGATTCTCGTCAGCCGAGGAGGATCACGTGATTGGTACCATTTCTAAACCCTAGAGCGTCTGGAAGTGTCTGTGAAAGCGACAAGTATTGAGTCTAGTGAGAATTATTTCTACGTCACTAACAGTTCTGTAATGAGAGAGTTCTGGAGCGCCACGTTACGGATCGTTCGGCCTCCCGCGTCGGAGGTTCGAATCCTCCCTCGGAGATGAATGTGTGTGTCGTCCTTAGGTTCGTTTAACTTAGTTTAAGTAGTTTGTAAGACTAGGGACTGATGACCAACGTAGTTTGGTCCCATAGTATTACAAACATTTGAACATATATTTTTTTTTAATTTAATAATTTTTCTCGGAGTAAAGAAAATTATTGACACGCGTATTCAGCCTATGTGGTAAAAATTCATTGATCTCTAGCGAGCTTCTTCCTGCCGCATCGCTGTTGTCCTTAAAGCAGTGTCTGTGGATTCGCGTAACACTTTTTAAAGCGGAGCAACTTGCTGCGGAGGAGCCCACGGCTAGGGAGCTGGCGGCATTGCAACAGCGCCCCCACTGCTCGCAGATCCTAGGTAGCGGCGTTTCTCGCAAGTAAAAATCCCTGCCAAGGCGAACCTGTTGCGCTGAGGTCAGATCCTGAGCGGCGGCGGCCTGTGCCAAAACAGCGTCGCCGTCACACCGAGCAAGGTCGCCCCACACGACACGCCCTATCCTGCTCAACGGCCGATGTGTACACTCCATTCTTAGGAGTTCGTTTAACCTTTTGAACTGAATTTAATGAGGGATCCTGTAACAGCATCTGGAATTCACTCCACCGCAGTCTGTATCGGTCCTACAACGCACAGCAGACGGTTACTGTACAGTTTGTGAAGTGCTACTTCCCTCCTCCGCCTCCGTCCTCCCGCCTCCCCCCCCCCCTCCTCCACACCACCAGCGTGTACACCAAATGTCGCGTGCAGTGAAAATCATAAAGTGTGTCAACATAGAGAAAATTTTTAACTCTTGGAAGGGGAATAAAACCACCATCGATTTAAAAATAACAAAATTCCATTTTGGTTGTGTGATATGAAATATTTATGTAAAAAGTCACATACCGATTTCGTTCACTTGTTTGAACATCATCAGTACAGATTTCGAGTCATGAGGACTCGTGTACTCCGCATAAAACATTTAAAGGTCAGATCCATAAAACATAAATAAAAAGGAATCTCCAGTGAATGTTACAAGTTAAAAAGATTTACTGTTAATCTAATCTCGAAACTAGTTGGACTGACGGGATGGATGTAAGTAACAGATAGGGATGTAGACTTACACTTTGCCTTTCCACTTATGTAGTGTCTGTCTGAAATGATACTATAGAAAAAAAAAATGTTGTTCGTAATTCTCCATGACGCTCCTAAATTTGTATTGTCCAGATACAATTTCGTTTCTTGCGAATAAGGAAAATTATCACAGTTTCCGAATGTAATAAAGTATGTCATTTTTACGCTACTTGAGCAATACTGTCAGCTATCTATTTCAATGTTTGCATTTAAAAGTAGCACTTGCATTAATTATTTTCAGGGTGCATTCCTGTCTTTTGTCGTCCCCTACTTTTTTCTACAGCTACCTCTTGTACCATAAAGGTTATCCGCTGGTGTCTTAATACATGTCCTGTTATCATGTCCTTTCTTCTTGTCAGTGTTTTCATATATTTCTTTCTTCCCCATTTCTATGGAGAACCATTCGTTATGTTATCAGTGCACGTAATTTTGAACACTCGTCTGGAGCACTACATCTCAAATGCTACGATTCTTGTCTGTTCCGGTTTTCCCTTTGTCGATATTTCACTACCAGATCGTTCCATACTCACCAATGTCGTCTTATTATCTATGCTGTCCTGCACCTAATCGTTGTACGTGAAATCTTTTTTACGGGACACACAGTGTAATTAACAACAACGGACATATACTGAACATTGTGGGACACATTTAGTTGTTTTATTTCTGTCACGGCAAATCTGACGAATCACTAGAATTCTTGTGCATTGTTTTCTCTTAAGTATTAGGATGATCTCTTTAGGATTGTAGTCGGCGCCTAAATCATGCTAAACTCCTCTAAACATACCATTATAAACACCTACCTAACAGCTGATATGTCCTCTTTCGGCTCGGATAACAGCGTCGACGTGTTTTAAGCCATGAGTCTTTGCCATGTCGCTGAAGGGAGTTGGCAGTAGAGTTGATCACACAAATCACCTAATTCCTGTAAATTCCTGGAAGGGGGCGATGAGCTCTCACGCCACATACAACCATATTCCACATACGATGTCTCGGTTTCAAATCTGGCGAGTTTGAAGGACCAACACATTGTAACTCGCCAATATGTTCTTCTACCCCCACTCTGTCACACGCCTGGCCTTGTGACATGGAACATTATCTTGCTGAAAAGTACAAGTACCATGGGGAAACATGATCGTCATAAAGGGGTGCACGTGGTTTGCAGCTATTGTAGCATACTTCTTGGTCATGGTACCTAGCACGAGTTCCACTGGAACCATAGATGCCCTAGTGGATGTTCCCCAGCACACAATTAATCCGTGCTAGCGTCCCACAGTAAATGTGTGAAGGGTTTCCTGGTAGACGACGTATTTGCACCCTCCCATCGTTGTGATGCATAAGGTATCGGGCTTCGTGCAACGCTCTGCCACTACGCCAACGTCCAGTGACGATGTCAAAAGTTCGTCGCCTGCGCTTTTTTACTTATCTGTCTGGTCTTCTACATCAGTCAATGCACTATCTCTGATAGTAAGAGGGGAATGATGACCTACCAGTGAAGTCCCCTCTAAACAACAACAACAATACTACATCTGTAATGAGGAGAGGTGGCCGTTAAACCCTGAACGTGTTTGCATCTGGGTTTCACCACTTGCTGAAGATACTCACCGCAGCACTCCTCGAACACTGGACAAGTCGTGCAGTTATCGAAATGCTAGTGCTGAATCTGCGAGCCATCACAACTGCCATCGGTCAAGCTCAGATGTATCGCTCGCCTAATCCCACTCAACACACGGGCAGTACGCTCACGGATACTGCATGTAGGGGGGAGGGGAGGCAGGAGGGGTAGTCCCCCCACCACTTCACACTTTGCATGGGTAAGATACGGTCCCTGCCGTATTTACTTGGTTTTATTTGATCTTTAGGCAGAGCCATTGAGTAAACTATGCTGCCGTCAGTAACTATGGGACGCCGGACGCGGTGGCCGAGGGGACTAAGGCGCTTCAGTCACGGTCTGCACGGCCACTACGGTCGGGGGTTCGAATCCCCCTTCGGGCATGGATATTTGTGCCGTCTTAGTTCGTAAGTAGTTCATAAGTAGTTTGTAAGTTAAGGGACTGATGACCCCGTAGTTAAGTCCCATAGACTATGAAAACATTTGAACATTTTGAACTATGGGACAGTGTTTTTGATGGTAGCCATTTTCGCCTTTGACTGAAGCATCTTGTAACTACCACTACATTCAGTCCTCTCCATTTATCCCATTTTATTTTTCAGTCTGTGACTGCTAATAGGGGACAACTTCTGTATGCATATACAACAAATTCTGCACAGTAGTTATTTTATGGGGCGCTCAAGGTGGCTGTTGTTGTTATGGTCTTCAGTCCGGAGACTGGTTTGATGCAGCTCTCCACCCTACTCTATCCTGAGCAAGCCTTTTCATCTCCTCATAAGAACAGCAACCCACATCCACTTGAATCTGCTTACTATAAGCGTCTCTTGGTCTCCCTCTGCGATTTTTACCCCACACACTTCCCTCCAATGCTAAATTTACGATTCCCCGATGTCTAAGAATGTGTCCTACCAAGCGATCCCTTCTTTTAGTCAGGGTATGCCAAAAATTCCTTCGCTCACCAATTCTGTTCAGTACCTCTTCATTAGTTATGTGATCTACCCACCTAATCTTCAGCATTCTTTTGTAACACCACATTTCAAAAGCCTCTATTCTCTTCCTGTCAGCACTGCTTATCGTCCATGTTTCACTCCCATTCAAGGCAACACTCCACACAAATGCCTTCAGAAAAGACTTCCTTACCCTTAAATTAATATTCGATGTTAGCAAATTTCTCTTTTTCAAAAACGCTTTTCTTCTCATTGCCATTCTGCATTTTATATCCTCTGTACTGTGACCATCGCATGTTATTTTACTACCCAAGTAACAAAACTCATCTACCACCTTCATTGTTTCGTTACCTAATCTAATTCCTTCAGCATCGCCTGATTTTCTAAGACCGCATTCCATTATTTTTGTTTTGCTCTTGTTAATGTTCATTTTATATGCTCTCTTCAACACGCTTTCCATTCCATTCAACTGCTCCTCCAGGTCCTTCGCCGTCTCTGACAGAACCACAATGTCATCAGCAAAACGCAATGTTTTTATTTCTTCCCCCTGAACTTTAATCCTTATTCCAAATTTTTCCTTGCTTTCCTTCACCGCCTGCTCGATGTACAAATTGAACAACGTTGGAGAAAGGCTACAACCCTGTCTTACTCCCTTCCCAACTGATGCTTCCCTTTCATGCCCTTCGAGTCTAATAACTGCGGTCTGGCTTTTGTACAAGTTGTAAATAACTCTCCTTTCCCTGTATTTTACCCCTGCTGACTTCAGAATTTGAAAGAGTGTATTCCAGTCAACATTATCAAAAGCTTTCTCCAAATTTACAAAAGCTAAAAATGTTGGTTTGCCTTTCCTTAATCTGTCTTCTAAGATTAGACGTAAAGTGAGTATTGCCTCCCGGGTTCCTACGTTCCTCCTGAATCCAAACTGATCTTCCCCGAGGTCAGCTTCTACCAGCTTTTCCATTTTTGGCTATTACATATAAATGAGACGCAAGCGCAACCACAGTCCTGGATTCGTCACCCTCTAAATAAATAGTTGGTACGCTAGTGCGCCCCTGTGTCGGACTAGCAGTCATTCGTCTTTATGTGATACTGCTATCTCCTGCACTGCCAAAATGTTCTGGTTCATCAGCGTATGTCCGAAAGTGCAGCGCGGCTTGCTTCTGGAGTCCGCCTCGCAGCGCTCAGCCGAGGCGCGGGGTTCAACGACCACGCGGCATTCCTGCGCCGCGGGGATCAGCTGCGCGCCCGCCCTCTGCCGTCCGCCGTCCGCCGCCTCTCCACATACTGCAAATGCTCGTTTCCCCTCATTCTGCTCCTATCCATTACGAGATTTCATTAATTTGTTTGCTTTTCTGTAGCCTAAACGCTGAACACAACAGCCTACACGACTGTCGAACGGATAGTAGGTGAAGATTATCAGCGTTCACTGCGGAAGAACCAATTACAGCGACAGGGCTGTACTGTATTTCGAAATGCCGGCAGCCTTGCTCTATCTTCCTTTTTCATCGTCCATATTTCAGCACATTCAGTCCATAAAAGCACTTTATGTTTTTCCGTATTGCAGAAGAAAACTCTCCTTTTATTACGAAATGGATTTTTCGTCATTGCTACTTTGTTATCAATATCTGTTCTGCACGTCCAATAATTTTGTATCCTGCTTCCTAGGTATTTAAAGGTTTGAACATGTTCCACTAAATGCTTTAGTAAGTTCAGCTGTTTACAGAAAGTCTCTTCTGTCCATTGCTATAAGGACTGTGTCATCTATTATCCTGAAACACCCTATTCGTTTTAAACTCATTTTCATTTTCTCGCCATCTAATGATCAGAGATTATACTATCTAAGTACATATTGAAAGGAAAGGAGAATGTTAACAGCCGGGCGTTTCAATGCAGTTGATACTTTCGATGTAAATATACACATGGTTTATATCAACTACATCTGATTTATTCCTGACACCGTTTCAGGTATCATCCAAATATTGAAAAGCACATTTTATATACTTCGAAAGCTAACGATATTAAAAACGCCATATCCCTGCTATCAGGTATTCTTGCATGAGCACAGTAGGTACCGCATCATTCCGCTGTGTCTACCAATTTGTTACTCATTTTACATAAAAGAATGTTTCGTTACACGGCCTGAGGAGAAACGTTTAGCAATGACGACTTCATAATAACGATTTTTAATAAAACCCGTATTAAAGAGCAATTACAGTAAAGCAAAATACAGAGGTTCGCCTTCTTGACAGATAAGTTCCATGTCACAGAATGTAACATTTGTGTTCCATAAGCATTGTAAACATACTGAAACTCATCAAGTTTCGCATACTTCGATTTATTCATGTATCATTCATATGGGATAATTTTTGGGCAATTAATATGAGGCATTGTACACAAGAATGCCACAGGTTTCTTAAAAAAAATTGTAGCTTATTATCCAATGCAGACTAGCACCCCATATTAGATTCCTCAAAATATTTTTTCTGCTTATCTCTATCATGCACGCATCACTTTACGAATAGTTTGAAATTTACATTAAAACGTCAGCGATTTCCGAAAGTGGTCCAGGGTAATGTACCCCCTGTAACTCATTGGTCAACATCTAATTTTACTCTTTGGTGAAACAAAAACTGCGGCTTTCCTGTAGTGTAAATAATAGAATTGTGAGCATGGTGTTAGTAACTACATAATTGAAACCTTAATATTGGAAAACTGTTACATTCGTCCATTTAGAATTACGGAACGAGCACCACTAATGAAATTTGTCCTTTTAGGATTAGGTAGAAACCCATGCCGTAATTTCCCTTGGTCAAATGTTGGGGGAAAAGTGCGTCTTAAATTTGGGTTAGTTCAAATGTTCAAATGTTTGTAGAACTTATGGGGTCATCAGTCCCTAAGCTTACAAACTACTTATGAACTACCTAAAACTAAAGACGGCACAAATATCCATGCCCGAGGGGGGATTCGAACCCCCGACCGTAGTGGCCGTGCAGACCGTGACTGGAGCGCCTCAGTCCCCTCGGCCACCGCGGCCGGCATTTGGGTTAGTACAGCTATGTATTTGAAAACTGAGTTAATGCGCCGCATCGCGAGGTGTTTTGCTTTCGGGAAAGTAAGTTTGGGTTTCACGTTTCGGTGCCAGATTCTCAACATGTAAGTAGAGAATCCAACAGTGGTAAACGTCATGCTGATTGAGTCAAATGTAATTCTGTGTACGATAAAGGCGTAGTGCGGTTAGCGGTCAGCGCTGTGCGGTGGAAGGCTAATGAGAGGAGGACGCGTGAGAACGAGAACAAACAGTGGTCGGCGGTGACGGCTGGTTGCGCTCGAGCGCGTAATACATCTCGGGCACCGACAGCCGGCTGGCAGGTGGAAAGCGGGCCCGCCGCTTCCGGAATGTTACCTCAACGCGGAGCGGCGCCTCAGCCTTCCAGGAACGGACGACTGGCAGCGCTACCTGCCACGCCGCTTGCATCTAAATCGAGCCCACATTGTGCGGCCACGCTGATGCTGAACCACAGCTCAAACCGGGGTTGCCATGTCACTGGGTGCGAACAGCGTACCAGACCTCCGGTGGCAGTTTATTTATAGCTGACGCAGAATTTTATATATTTTTCATTACCAGATCTTTGGTAACTAATCATCCAGTTCTCCAAATTTTCAACTTGGGAACAAGTACATAACACTGTAGACAGTGGCGTGTATAAGGGGCCTAACCCCCCCCCCCCCACTTCGAGAAATAATGAATATGAAGAAAAAAGAGGTACGGTATCTGAATTACTTCACTGAGTGATGCGTGGAAGCATCGCCGTGGTAAACAGGCTCCTATATTGGTGACGGGAGTGAGGTGTTAGTGGTGTGAAGTTCGTGCCAGTTTTTTTTAATAGCTCTATTTTTCTGATTTAATGTCAACAACACGCTTGGTATCAGTAAAATAAAAGGGGCTTCAGCTCACATAATCGTCTGAATATGAGCAAGAAAATTGATACAAAATACATTAATGTTCCCCCCCCCCTTGCTCTACATAGACGTGTGAACAAGTAGGGAAGAAATGTATTGTATGGTTATTTTTAAAAGTGACGAGCTATGACATATGGTTTTAAATTGTGAGACATCTATTTTATATGACGTTGTAGATATCATGAATGATGAGCAGATGCTAATTCTTGTAATTTGGACACAACACGGTTGAACTGTGCTGGGTTTTTTTAATGTAGAGATTCGCCCCCTTGCTCTGAAAAATGTCAAGCTTATACAAAGCTCCAGAACTTGTAAAGTCACGTACGAACCCCACACATTTGACATTAGATTCGGTAGTGAGTATCTGCAACTTTTTTGACTGGTTCGTTACATTTTTTTTAAACGTGAACTTTATATATTACTTGTTAACAAAAAGATCCAATCTTATGTCGGTATTTTGTTCGTTTCGTCAATTTCCGAGCCAAGTGGGTTTAGTTGTTTAGAAACGATCAGTCCAAGATGAAGCCATACTGGGATCATAAGGAAACAGAGACGTTTCGAACTCCATTGTTGGCTCTTTGATCTAAATTAGCATCTCACCTACCTGTCTGTGGCTGAACTTTGCCCCACTCTACGAGAAACATTTAGCTGGCAGCACCTGTACGAATGAGAGGAGTATGTAACAGCGTGCATTTCAATTTGATAAGAGTGGGGAAGGGGGTGAGCGTTTGTTAGCCCGTGCCCTATATAACACAATAAGCAAGAGTGATCGACACTTACTTTGCACAATACTACTCGCACACTATTACTGTGACAACATATGTGGTACAATCATTTAGTTTTGAGACTTAAAGCGTGATGGGTAGGCACCCACACGACTCTGTGTGTTTACACACGTGGTAGCATTCCATCGTTTCAGTTGCGAATCGTAAAGGATATACCGCGTTGTCTTAAGTTATCCGGTTGAGAAACGTCGGATCATCGTCAGCATTTACTGATGAGACCACACAAATCGTCATGCCATCATCACATTAGTCTTGTGACAGGATTCTTGGCACATTTGGCTGGGTAATACGAGACATGTTGCAAGTACAATGGCTGACCTCTACTGCTGCTGCGAGAGCGTCTACCGATTGGGAGCGGTTAGCACGTACCAACGTTGCAACTTCCTGGATCTTGTGTTCCGTTCGAACTGTTCATAGCCGACCAGTATGCATATCAGCTTCCAAACTGTCCCGTCCTTGCACAAAACGTCGGTGCCACCTGCGACTCAATACGTCCTCAGCATACACATGCTGCATGACTTCAAACGTTTCGGTTGCGGTTTTGCCTAATTTCTGTCAGAACTTGATGTATGGACGTTGCTGAAATCGTGACATGTCAAGGTCCGACTGGCACAGTCAACCCACCGTCACAACAACGAGCTTACGTCTGCTTCCAGTGCATGCACTCAACTGTCTCTTGCAGGGGCAAGAAACTAACTGGCACCACGGAGCCACCTATGCGCTATAGTGCACCACAGGGTCGTACGTAGTCAATCTCAGAAATTGTTGACTGTCCTACGTATATGCATAGTGTATTATGTGTGGATCAACATTCTTTTGAACAAAAAATGGTCGTTTTAGTCCTGGTCTTTCCCCTTCTCATAAAAATATAATGTTTATTTTTATTTTCTGAAACTATGTCATCCCGTTCGCATATGACTCGTTTTTTTCGGTACAGCTGAAAGGCAAATCCCATAGGCTTAAAACTTTATTCACTTTTCTTGCGGTTCAGCTGCACATAATGGCAAATTTATCGATAATATCAATGGGATATTCATTTTCAGCACATTGCTTCTACTTCTGCTATGGGATACTTGTACGCCACTCCGCTAGACATCGTGTCGTATTTTCCGAAATCTGCACATCATCGACTTACAAGGAAACATCAACATTTTTAGGATAAATTAGTATACTTGTGAGATATCAGCCTCAACAATCGATCCTCAGATGTCTGGGCCACAGATATGACAGTGTGCAGTTGTGAAAGTAGAGCTTTTTGAAGTTTCACACGCATCTGTTGTTTATCGCTTAAATCGCGAATCCTCGTTGAAAATCTCAAATGCACTCACCGTATCAGTATCTCTTCATTCATACAGATTAGTTCCTTATCACTTTGGCTTGCAACATTTAATAAATAGTTAAAAAGAATCACCTGTGGGAAGGAATGAAATTAGCCGCCTAAAACGAAGCCAAAATAAAAAACCTGTGAATATGACCAGGACCTGCCCGGAGTTGAATTAGAACAGAGGCAGTCCAAGAGTAAAAACACGCGGAAAAGGAAATGGAGAGCAATCGTCTACCTTAGCTAGATAACTAGAATCATGCAGCAACGGCAAAGAAATCAACGAGCACCTACAAATGAATGGATGAACCGCTAGTCAAATGAGACGCACATGTAACGTGATGTAATTATCTCTCTGCCACAACCTACCGCAAGAGTTGAGTATCAGATAATAGCGGTCTGTGGCTGAACCGAGGAGTAATGAGGTTTGTCCTGCTGTAACTTCCTGGTGTTGCAGTCTTATTAGTTTCATTTCTTTTTATGGCTTGCGAAGAGAGTTTACTGTTGTTATGACAACACTGGACACACACACACACACACACACACACACACACACACACACACACACACACATATATATATATATATATATATATATATATATATATATATATATATATATATATATACACACATACTGACGTGTACCCGTGGTAATGAAATTAACGTTATACGTGTCGACAAGTAGAAAACAGAAGAGCGCATCGTATAAAAATTTGAGTTACCAATAACCCATTGGTAACCTCAACCCGCTTACTTTGGGTGACGTACATCTTGGACTGATAACCATTTGAGCAGTTTAGTCTGACGTGTGTCCGTTGTTATTGCAAATATGTAGACGAAAGAAAAGAAGCTAGATGTCTCTCGCCCGGCTCTTCACCATTGATATAACATGAGCCTTTAAGTATTAGTACAACCTATTGTAGATTTCCAGTGCTTGGATTCCATATCAAGTACCCATTAGAGCAGACACAGAAATAGTTCAGAGAGGCCGGCCGCGGTGGCCGAGCCGTCTGTGGCGCGCCAGTCACAGTCTGCACGGCCACCATGGTCGGGGGTTCGAATTCCCCCTCGGGCATGGATATTTGTGCCATCCTTAGTATTAGCTAGTTCATAAGTAGTTTGTAAGTTTAGGGACTGATGACCCCGTAGTTAAGTCCCATAAGCTCTACAAACATTTGAATATTTGAATTCAGAGAGGAGGTGCTAGTTCGTGTCAGATTGGTATGCCGCGCGCGTAAATGTAACAGGGAACTTTGAGGGACATCTTAAGAAGAACAGGAGGTAGTTGTGTAAAATTTTCGAACTTGTGTTCGCACAAGACTGTGCGACCATTACTCTTCCAGGGTTATGTTAACAAGAGAAATATAGAGTGCCCACAGTGGCATGCAAGCAATCAATTTCTCCTTGGTTAGTGTACGCGAATGGAATATGAAATAAGGCCCAGAACATTGCTACGACGTTCCCAGAGTCATACTCTGCTCAGCAGATGCAGACACAAAATAACGACAGGTGTCGGTAGTGTCATGTGGTCTCTCCCAATGAGACAAAATTGGAACATCTAGAATTGAAAACAAGACGTTGAAGCACAGTATGCACTATCATATCCCCGTTCAGGCCAAATACACACGAAGAAAATTTCTTTCCTCTCAGTAATACCTTACCTCTCTTCGAGGGGAAGGTACTACGACGGATTTACGAACTCTGCTGCAGGAGCGGACATATGGGACGCTGCAAAGCCCAAAATATTCTTTTTATTAGCCACGGCTGCTTATTTTTTTGTTCGTTAATTGCATATTACTTGCTTTTAACGCACTACATGTTCTAGAAATTATTTTGCCATTTCAGGAACAAAATATTTTTACTGAAATATTGTTTAGTAATGTTTGTTTGTATGTTGCTTCATTGACATGTCTTGACACACATTTCAACAGGTATCATAACTTAAAAAAAAAGTATTCTCTATGGGTTACAAAAATAATGAACGTATTCTTTATGGACTGAAAGTTTCTTTCATTGTGATAATGCCATAAAAAGTTATTTCCAGTAATTCAGTGGTAATTCGATGTCTGTATATGGAGCAGAACTCTTAGCACAAAAACGAAGAAAAAAAGGTTTGGGCCTGTTTATCCCAAAATGGAAAGTCGTGAACAAGATCTATTGACGAATCTGCGAAGAGAAAACCTGATGAAACAACGGAGTAGCAGTAAATGAAAGCGCGGTAGAGCAGGATACACTACCAGGAAGCCATACGCTTGCTGGAGCAAAGACTTGTTTGCGAGAAAAGAATTGTTGGTTTGCACGCAGTTGGAAGGTCAAGGAAGCGACTGGAATATGAACGGCTTAAAAATGGTAAAGGACCAAACTACTGTCGTCATCGGTCTGTAGACTTACAAACTTCTTAAACTAACTTAAACCTATCATAAGGATAAACAGACGCCCATGCCCGAGGGAGGACTCGAACGTCCGACGGGAGCAGCTGCGCAGTCCTTGACATGGCGCGTAGAATCACATGACCTTTTCCGTGCGACTGAACGGCATAAGGAACTTCCGCAGCCGGGATGTGTATGAGAATTGGATCCAAATTGCACAAGATTGCCATTTAAGGTGTAACGTAACGTATGAAGTTCAGGATCTGTGATCATAGGTGTGTATTTACTTATGTGTGTGCCTATGTGTGGAGATACACCCTACAGGGAGGATCCTTATTAAGACGGAAAACTGACACGGGTGCAATTATACAATAATACAAACAAAATATGCCATTTGCGAAATAACTATGAATTCGTGGTAGTGAAAATCCGTCAATGATGAATTTGAAGTGTAAACTGTCCAGATAAGCGCCGATTTAACGGGGCAGAAACTTTTCCCACTGTCTACCTTTACAAGAAATGCAATAATGCTTCAAGAATTACATGTTAATTATACTACAGTCTATCACTGGATGACTGTGTGCCGCTCAAATGTTTGTAAATCTATGGGACTTAACTGCTTGGTTATTAATCCCTAGCTTACAAACTACTTAAACTAACTAACCTAAGGACCACACACACACACACACACACACACACACGCCCGCGGGAGGCCTCGATCTTCCGACGGCGAACGGCCGCACGCACCGCAGCACAGCGCCCCAGTGCGCATTGTCTGCAGCGACTGTTAATACAATTTCTCAGATAAACTTACTTGTTAATTCGCTGAAGAGTTGTACCAATTGACGGATGTGTTCCATGTCGTCGTTTCATTTAACTACAATTATACAATCACCTCTGCAGAGAGTAATGAGTTTCTTCACTCATTTACAGGTCATCTCGTCAATACTGATAGAACTATAAAACCCGCTGCTTCAGTACTTCAACCGCATAAGCGATAGTGTTGTGTACTTCACTTTTAAGATAAATCTTAAGAAATAAGTTTGGGTGTTATTGGAGCAAAAGTCCTGCTGGAGATATCCATTTCTGACCATATCGTTTTACATTAGCAGAAAAGTATATTCGTGCTTCATCATGTGCCACTCCCTCACCAAAGTTCATGTGTGAAATTGGAGTCTAATTGGGTAAAGACTAAATCGAAAGGTTACATTTTAAATGCGTTTGTACCAACTAGGATAATATGTCAAATGGAAGCCAGTGGCAGATCTTAATCACTAAGTCGCAATTATGTCGAAATCGCGTCATTTGCAGACCTGTGATTTTGCTGCTGCTGTGATGTAATTTCACTGCTGACAGTCTTTTTTTTTTTTAATTTTTTCATTTTTCATTTATACAACACGCCGTATATTGCGTAACCGCTAAATGTGATCTCATAACATTAGGCGCAGCGTACACTGAAGTACTTGACGATTGTTGGACAGACAGATTCACTGGCATTAGATTGACTCGTCCACACGAGTTAGGGCTCACGCCAGACGCCAAATAAGTTTGCGAAGGGTGATCTATTAGAGACTCGAGTTACATGCATATCTATGAAAGCGCTACATGGTACACAGGTAAAAATACTTAACACGTTTCGTGACGTGTTCGTGACTTCTGTACAGCTTTGTTTCCCGTTTACAGTTCGTGGTAGAAACGCGTTATCCATAAAGATGCCGTAAACACTGATGTGGTCTGAAGCGAAGTCCAGAAATAGCAGACGAAGGTGACGCAATAGCTAGAGGCGACGTACCTGATGACGAGGCACTGGACGGCCAGCATGAGGCCGTAGACGGCGTACTGCAGCCAGAAGGCGCGGAAGATGGCTCTCAGCAGGCTAGGCTTCCTGCCCTTGCCCTGCCGCCGCGCCCGCGCGATCTCCTTCTTCCAGGCCCTGTAAAAGCACCAACACCAACCGTGCACAATTGTTTCTTTCTGTTGTCGCTGCTTGGCTTTAGTCTAATATTTGGAAGAGTCACTATCTACTAGAAAAGGCAGGTGCAGTACAACGTTGCCGCTCAGTTTATCGAATTTAATCTATTGCACACACTAATACATACACATACACTCATATTTGTGCCTGAGACATATTAGCTTACAAAAAATGTTATTCGAACCACTTACGAGAATGCACACGAGCGATGTTATCGACTATCTAAGAAATTTAGGCGAGTAAGAATCCTATCATGTTAGCGATACAAATGTAACGAGAAAGCGCTGTACAAGACTACGCTTATAAAGGAAAAACAATACTAATCGTAATCAACTAGTGTCACCACACAACCAAATCTGGCGTTAGATGTCAGTGTAGTGGATATTAACTGGGAAAGGGTGAACAAGTAGCATTATTTTCGTCCGTCTGTTGTTTGGTCAGGAGAGAATAACATTCCAAGAAGATTTAAGCACCAAGCTCCATCAAAAATCAAGCGTCAAATTAAAATTAATTCCAATCACCTGATACAAATGTTTCTGAATCTGTGCGACTTAAATACTGTGGTTGTCAGTGACTAGGCTTACAAACTACCTGAACTAACCTAAGGATAACACACACACACACAAACCATACCCGAAGGAGGACTCGAACCTCAGTCGGAGAGCCACCGCGCGCTCCACAGCAAGGTGCCTTAGAGCGCTCGGTCATGCCACCGCGGCCCCAAACGTTTCACGACAGTTCCCTCTCTGATAATTAAAATGCCTGAACTAATAATTTACTTCCAGATATTCTCAATTGCAAATAGATCGGAACTCCACAATGGAATCATCTCCATCCACCCGCTCTTGTCTTCGTATTAATTAATAATGATTATGTTAACAATATATTACCGCAGTTACTGTCAATTATTGAGCCTCTAACATCAGTATAAATTTATTTAAAAATACAAACACTTCAGTCATTATTTTCCCGCTATAAACAGTTTCTTAAGCTTCGTTCTATAAACAATGCTAAAACAAGAAGCAATTTTTAAAAGAATAGCTCTCATATTCATGTAAATAACAGGTCTACATGTTGTAGATTCCTGATCTAATCTGTTGTTCGCGTAACGCTGTCGTCTTCATCCGCTAGAGTGATTATAATCAATATGAACTGTTTAGGGAGTTGCTTTCCAGAATGTTTCTTGAGAGCTCATGTACCTTGTTAGCAGTTCTAGCACATTCAGGGTAAAGTGATGTGGCCATTAGTACAGGTTCAGTTCTGAGTAGCGGAAGGCCGTCTGTAAGCATTGTAGTTTACGTGGAAGCATGACGTTGGGTGTCTACCTTTGAGGTAGGCGATAGAGATTGTCACTCTGGACAGTACTATTATAGTTATACGAACCAGAACGTCAGGCTGCGAATTCAAAATGGTGGTTGTGTTTACACAGCTATCGGTCTCTCTTCAGTTTACGTGATGATACAGTGAACATTTCAGAAGTAATTTTCTTCTAAGCGACAGGGGGGACTGAATCCTCTTATGCTGCAAACCGATCTGATTTTTAATCACATGCTACAGACGGCAACGAGACCATGCAGCGTGACGCAGCGATGATTGTTAGAGTGTGATATATTGTTATTCGAGATGCACGTTTCTGTACTATTACCCAGATTTATAAGTAAGATCAAAGAAAGTTAGCCAACCGTTCCTGCTACGGACTGTCACTTTATAACGATATGGGCGGCACATTCATGATGTTGCATTAATTTTAATACTAGTCTACAAAGGCGTATATGTGAGTCATACCTAAGCGTTTTGGGAGTATTATTGTGGACATAACCTTTCTAAAGAGCGTGAATACTACTGTGAAGGCCGAAAATTACATTGTGTCTAGGTAGCATCGTGGCTAAGCGTTACGTCGAAGTATCAATGAAAACATCTGGGTTTCGATCAGCCATTGGGTTATTTTCCCTGTCAGTTGAAATTTCTTCTACGTCAGGTGCGTATGTGTATGCGAACATCAGATCTGATCTATGAGCAGTATGGGCACAGGGGAGAGGATCTGCTACAATTATCAACTTTCTTGATGTGTTTGTCGCTGCTTCCTTAGAAGGATCGCAGACAAAGGGTATTGTCCGGAAATCTGTGTGACTCGATAGCGTCAGATGCGTCGTAATAAATCACAGCTCTCTATTTTGTAGGCGTCTACATTTCGTGTTGGCATGAGCTATTTGACTGCTTATTTCATATGGAATTAGTGTTCGATGTAGGCCTAGTTCTAGCATGTGCAAGGAAATATGTATGATCTATGGAGGCGGAATACCGGTTGAGTCTACTTTGAACTCACGGAGCACAGGGAACTGGGAACCATAAATTACAATGGACGCTTGAATGCAAAGCGTCATGCAAAGCTCTTTCGTAATGAATTGCAATTCTGCGCAACGAGATGATAGCTGTGCTTGTTTGCTCGTTGACCTGCCGTTTCATGTTACACTAAACGGATGCTAAACGGCGTGTTTTGTTAACCGGTTCTTTCTGGTGTAGTCACTTTGCCGACGTTTCCGCTTTTAAGGATTTCTATACGCCTTGTGGAAGATCGCGTGGATACTGATCAATAAAACTCACTGCTAAACCTTTACTGATATGTTACATCTGAAGATGTCTGCTGATAACGAATTAACTCAAGTACCTTTTCAATGAATGACATTGCTTACAAGTAGAAGGAAGTGTGTAATGTGCACACTTTTGACACTGCAGACGTGTGATTTCAGAAACGTAAGAATATTTCTGAATAAATACGAGATCTGTCGTAACGCCAGCGATTTTTACTACGTTCGTAAGCATTTATTTATATATTATTAGGCTGAATGTATATCTGTTTTTTTTTTGTTTTTTTTTTTTTTTTTTTTTTTCGTCTCTGCTCGGCAGAACATAAGGAAGTGTGTTCTATCTAATATTATGTTTGAATTCTTTACATTTTCTTGATGTGTCGATCATAACTTTGTACATTTAGTTTACGTTCTTTAATTTGAATAAAAGAGAAATAATATTTTTCCGTTTATCGTGAAAATTAAGACGCATTAAAAAAGCTTGAAGAAATTTTGATTCGTTATAGATAGTCTGCCGGGAGACAGTGACCGTGAAGAACGAATTACAAGTGTTCTAATGATTTTTCATTGCTTTGCTGTCACAATTCTCATCTTCGGACTTGTATTTACGTCAAAGCACTTATTACGCAACACAAAATACCTGTCATGTTACTGGAGTCGAAGAGATCTAAATGCTTTTTACAAAATTTTCCGAGCTGTTTAACTTTAATTGCATATTTTACATTTTACTCTTTCGAAATCAGTGTTTTCATTTCGTTCACTGGAAGTCACAGTCCACATAAAGTTTGGCATGTCCTTATGACTGTCGCACCTAAGGAAAACAAAAATACCAGTCTGAAGAAGAGGGAATTAGGTTAAAAAATAGAAAAAAAGACGTGGAGGTTGAAATATTATTGGAAAAATGTGGCTGCTAACAGTTTCCTTTCGAAAACATTCCAATTGAGCTACGTCTTACAGATGTACCTATAGAAGAGCTATGCGAGACTTTGTATTACAGTTTCGAGCAAGGTCTAATGGTTTAGAGGAGGGTTTGCACATTATAATAAGGCTGATCGCTTGAACCAGCATTTGATCATATGGCTCGTTAATAATTTTTGAAAATGCAAGATTTAGCTTTGAGAAACTAGAAAATATGATGGATAAAGGTGGATCAATTGATTTAGGTTACTGGGGAACGGACACGGGTAACAGATCAATATAGTGGTTGAAATACTGCTGGGAAAAGTTTACTCTGCAGCAAAACCGTGCAACTACAGCACACGGGAATATGAACGGTTGAACATATGAAAAGTAAAAGGAAACGTAGAAAACGCAGTTGGACTTTGTCTGTAAACAGTTTATAAAAAGTGCAGAACAGTGTTGGTTAGGGTAATCGTTTTCCGTATTCAGTGTACGTGTAAATACCAGTGGTGGTAGTGGTTGCCAACAGAGCTAAACACCACGGTGTGTAAATAAGGGAGTTCCTGGAACTTGTCTGATGGAGTGCATTGACACCGTTTGGCCATTCGTATAGCAGGTGCAAACGTAACGGGGAAAGTTTGCTGGAACATTGGTGGTGGGGTATGAAACGCTCGCTGTTGGTTTCCCGAGGCTTACGGAATGTAATGCATGCGCACCTCATAAAGTATTCTCAGCCATCTTTGCAGGCAAGGCCGAGGATGAGCCAACGGCTACGGAACGCACAGCCACGTGTACGGTCACGTGTGCCTACATGGCGCGCACGTGACAGACGCGCCTCCCATCCCTCGCTTCTACAAGCCAGCCAGCGGGAACACATCTAATTACTCTCTTTTTACGGCTTACACCTCATTCACTTCCGGCAGCTGAGAAGTAATGCAAGTGTTACAAGTGGTTTATGCACTTTGCAGTCGTGCATGCACGATTAACAGCCGATGACAATAGCAGTTTCCTCCCTTATGTTTACAGATATTTGAACATTCGAACAAACAAGGAAAATAAGTGACAATGAAGGCAAATGGAACAGTGCACTTTGTGAGGGTTCGGCGGAATTCCACGCATTGCACCAGCCTTGCAGTGATGGTGAAACGCTTGGAAATATTATCAACTAGGTCTGACGACAAGATTCGAATGAATTAATGGGGCGTTGCTACGTTCGATTGACATCAGGTCATTACAGCCCCAACGGAATTGTAAAAGATATTTGCCGCGGTGGAGCGGCCGAGCGCATTGAGGTGCTATGCTATGATGCGCGAGGTCGTTCTCCGTCGGAGGTTCGAATCCCCCCTCGGGCATGGAAGTTTGTGCTGTCTTTAGTTTCAGGTAGTTCATAAGTAGTTTGTAAGTTTAGGGACTGATGACCCCGTAGTTAAGTCCCATAAGCTTAACAAACATTTGAACATTTGAAAAGATCTTTTTCTGGGAAGTTAAATATGGATAATCGATTTTGCTCCTGTGAAATTCCGAGCAATGTTACTGTGAACAACATGTATATTGCATGGAAGACAAGATAAGGAAGATTTGGATGCAAGGCGTGGCACATTTCTGTAGGTGGGAATAGCAAGTTGTTTTGCAGTTAATGTATTTCACTCTGACAATGGTCATTGAATAGCAAAGGCATTAAAACCTCAAAACTCTATTATGTTGGTTTGGTTAAAGAATTCTTACACCGATTTCAAATTAAAACTATGAAACCTAATAACAGGCAGAAACTATCTGGAAATGGGAGAAACTAATGAGCTTCGCCAAATGAAATTACGACCTATACTCAGCAATCACTTTTACAAGAGATTGCACAGTCAGACTGCTTTGCAAAAACTTTTTACTACCATCAATAGCGTCAATATACTATTATCACTACCGATGGAACGCAAATGTTTCCATATTTGCTAATTTTCATTCTCTCATTTGTTGACATTATTCTGAGGAAATTCTGTGCGTTTCCAAGTTAAATTATAAGTCGTGAGAAAAAGTACCGAATGATTAGGACATCAGTGAAACAATGTGTGTGATGTTATTAAGCATACAGGAATTTTAACTCTCCTGTCTCAAAATATATGGTAAATTTCCTTACGGAATTTGTAGTTGCCGGGGAGGAGTGGCCGAGCGCATTGAGGCGCTATGCTCCGATGCATAAGGCCGTTCCCCGTCGGGGGCTCGAATCCTCCCTCGGGTATGAATATTTGTGTTGTCCTTAGTATAATTTAGTTTATAAGTAGTTTGTAAGTTTAGGGACTGATGACCCCTCAGTTAAGTTCCATAAGTTTAACAAACATTTGAGCATTTGAACATTTGAATTTGTAGTTAATAACATGGGATCTTAGAAAATGTACTCAACTGTCAATGCACACAGAGGCAACATTAACGACTGAAAAACATTTGCATGAGTATTTTCTTCAGTAGCTTCAGTATCCAATAGACATACAGCAGCGAAGAAAATGACCAGTATTAAAACAAAAAATTCAGAGCTGAAATATAATCGTACAACATACTCCTTTTATTATGTATGAACCGTAGTTTAGAAATTGTACGTAATGTAGTGATAAATATTACCACAGTTCCTATAATTTTCATCAGTATAATCCTTTTCATTGTTTTCTGTGAACAATGTGCCTAATAATCGAGCCTAATGACCAAATGACATGGATTTTCCTCCGAATATTGAAAAAAGAAATGTAATACAGAGAAGGATAACAATGAATTTAATGACAGCAGGATCTCTGCAACGTTTCTTTAACGATAAACGTAAGGTTACCAAACTTTCAATGTACGCTACATACAGGTGGCCTAAAATCTCCAATTAATGACATGTATTTCTATCTTCGCTACCTGAGTGCGAAAGCTCTCGCCAGTCGTGCCTAACGAGCTGAAACGATACAAGGGAGGCAGGTTTCAGAGCTCAGCTTGCGTGAACGGCTGAGTCAGGATCGACTATATTCTCCACGGTAGCTGCACCGTCATCCACCGTATTAACACTGGACATCGAGACTTGCAACTTTTGCAGAGTCTGAAGCCGTGACTATTAAGCGTCCAAACAAAACAGATTTTTTTATGTCCGCCAGCGCGGCTCCGTCGAAGAACTGCGTAGTCCCCGACAGTCTCATTACCTGCCGTAAAGACACGCAGAAAAAAGAATTGCACTTACGTTTAATGTGGCTTGACAGAGATAAGGTTATGACAATGTTTCTGTTCTAACAACGGAGCTGTATATCAGTCCGTACACTGCTTGAGAAAAACTTTACGAGTTGCATTTACAAGAAGTGGAATCCTTAAAATTTTTAATGGTCACATGACAAAACAAGTTACGTGCTGCAGGAACTATGTGACTTTGTCCTCAACGTGGTCTCAGTAATGAGGAAGTGCTGTGGACAGTCGAAATGTCGGAAGGAACAAAGAATCCGTTCTGCTGGGTTCACTGTGAATACCAATTACTGTGCGTGAATTATTTCCGTAAGAGCTGATATCTGGGTGAAATCGTGAAAAGAACTAGTGAAAGGAAACAGAGTACAGTCGTAACTTGCAGCTAGACTTTTAGTATTTTATTAACAAACATCAGGCTCCTGACTGGTTTTATGCACTGCAGATTTCACATGGAGACGAATTTTCCATTGTCTATACACGTGCTGGATTCGTTAACTCCAGTAGTATTTAGTACGTACTACATACTTTGTATCTGGTACAAATTATTTTCTTTCTAGTGGCCTCCTCGATACAAAACTAATCTGTCAGGTTTCCTTAGTCGCAGCAACCTGTCACTTTTGTAACCTATTCTCTCTATAGATGTCTCGCTTTGCGTATTTTATAAGCCATTGAGGTCTTGGTTTGCTG
This sequence comes from Locusta migratoria, assembly GCA_026315105.1. Taxonomy (NCBI): domain Eukaryota; kingdom Metazoa; phylum Arthropoda; class Insecta; order Orthoptera; family Acrididae; genus Locusta; species Locusta migratoria. The sequence continues at coordinate 698,975,862 of CM048745.1, read as the reverse complement.
CTCTCACTCCCTGTTAGCTTTACATAATTATCTGAAGTACTACACACGCATTTAAAGTCTCCCTTCTTGTTTAAACTTTCAGTTTCTGCATCCATACATGTTCAAGAGCTCATTGCACTTCACTTTCATGCACGCGGTTTTTAACCAACAATTTCCTGCTCTGAATGTGAATTTTTTTTTTTTACCCCCACCATCATCGTAACAAACAGTCAAGAGTTCGAACGGAAAGATTCCACGCACTGTTCGAGAGTGCAGTTATTCTTACTAAGGAAACGTTTGAATGTCTCAAAAGCGAAGGTTCTATATCTCTTTCATGCGGAACATACGACTGGAGTATAGGCAACACACAGGCCACATCCGTGCCGCAGAATGCCTAAGCCCTGGCGTCTCCTCCAATACACGAGAGCAATGCCTAGCGTCGACGGCAAGTGCCCGTGAATTTTTTTCCCCATGGCATGATATTCCACCTATAAACTTTTGGTGCAATCCGAAATAGCCGGTTGCAAATACCATCCCCCATTTAGGTTTTATTATGTTTCCTGATATCTGTTCAGCCATCATAACCTTATCATCGTCGAAGCATCCCGTATTTCATCTATCATCTCTGCTAAAGATGAGGCGTATAGAGTAGCAGTAAAGCGCATGTTCTTAATTCTTTGAGTGGCTAATCAAAATGGACTCTTGAAACATTTTGAATATTTACTCCTCTACAGCTAACTTCTTGTTCTGATATATGAGCTGTTTACATTCTAAGTATCCTTTGAATAAGCCGGAATCTATCGCAGGCGTTAATTTGGTATCAGTGATATTGTGCTTATGATAATAGTTATTCATACTTAAAGGTGTTAAAATGAATTATAAAGACTTGCAAAGACCGATATTCTGGTATGAAAGCTGCGATACCTTGGAATAAAATGAAGCCGGCCGCGGTGGCCGAGGGGACTGCGGCGCGTCAGTCACGGTTTGCATGGCCACTACGGTCGGCGGTTCGAATCCCCCCTCGTGCATGGATATTTGAGCCGTCCTTAGTGTTAGATAGTTCATAAGTAGTTTGTAAGTTTAAGGACTGATGACACCGTAGTTAAGTCCCATAAGCTATACGAACATTTGAATATTTTGAATAAAATGAAGGAGCGTAGATTACCAAGGGCGGGAGGGAGGGAGATGCGACCCTCCCCCTCATCTCGTGAGGCATATCATTAATTCTATTGTTTTTAAGTTATATTTTAACCTGTGTTCTTTTTGTAATGTTGAAACAGTTTGACAGCTTAGCTACTGATCCGAATTATCACTTTGGAGAGAATTGAAAACTCTCACTCCAAAAGAATAAACTATCTATGTCCCTGCTGAAGAGCGTCCATTAGGTATAATAACAGCCCTCGTGTCGTCAGGATGTAGCCAAGTCCTTCAGGAACATATTACGAAGGGGTGGTTCTATGGTTATTTCGAGACTTAAATGATCGTTGTAATTAATTTTAATCCTCTGCCAGTCGTACTCTAAAACTTACGGCATCTCTATAACTACCTAACTGTATAAATATCAGGGTAAAGAGTTTAACGTTTTATTGTCTGTGGAATTAAAGTTACAGTGTTGAGGTTGGGCGAATTTATTCGATAGTAAGATGTTGATGTTCAATTCATTACTTTCACGTCTTGCGTATAGTTAGGCTAATTCAGGCTTAATATGTAAAAACAGAACGTACAGGATATCCGATCAAGTTCCACATCATTATCAGATGCAACCGGAAAATCAAGAAAACTCTTACCTAGTATTTTATATATATTTCGTCTAATAAGCTATGCCGCAGCTGAAACACACAGTGCGCGAAGAAATCTCGAAAGTTCGCGCAGAGGACAAGGTGGGGAAGACGGCCACAGCGGCCGTGTTTGGACTTGACGTAGTCTGATGTCAGACTGTTTGACCTTTCAAGGTGGCAAACAAAAGGCCTTCTTTTTGCGCCGAGATGACAGGGGGAGAAGCACACGGGACTGGCTCCATATAGAAACAGGTTCCTATGGCCTACACGTGGCAACGCTGCGAGCGGTGCACTGCAGCAGCGACAAGTGACCGCCAGAGGCTGGGCCGCGAAGCTCCCAGTCTGGAGCCGAGCTGCATGCGTAGGCCACTCCGCAAGCCATCTCACGGCGCCTGCCATTGCCACTTCCTCCTCTTATTGCAATCGCGGAAGAAACGATTGCCGCTATGTTTGCATCTCTCTGATTTTATTCTCGTGGTCTTTCCGCGAGGTACACGAAGTAGGAAGCAATATATTGATTGACTCCTTGAGAAACGTATGCCCTCGGAACTTTGACAGGAGCCCGTACCCCCTGCAAACGCTCTGTCCATCCTGACTTTGTGTATCACGGCAACGTGTAAATCCACTCTGAATTCTCTTTGATTAATTTGTCTCCTTCCTCATGTAAACGGCTACTCTGCGAATTAAGCTTAACTGCCCGACAGAAGCTTCATCGGACCACTTTCAGTCGATTTATCTGTCATTCCTTTCTCGAATAGCCCGCGGGAAGGAAGAATACCTAAATCTGTGCGTTCCAGTTCTGATTTTTCGTGTTATAATGATCAGTTCTCCCTATCTAGCAGGTAGCAAAAAATATACTTCAGCATTCAGAGGAGATAGTTGGTGATTGAAATTTCGTAAGTAGATCTTGCCACGACGAAAACCTCCAACTCGTGTATCATTTCCGTAACACTCTCTCCCCCATATCGCGATAATACAACTGAATATTCTAGGTGTTCAGCCAATAAACACAGTCTTCTTTTCGTTCTCTCCACGACATTTTCTAGGCGGCCTTTGTCCTTTTTGTCGACCATTATTGTAATCCATAGGTAAACTACTTGAATTTACGGCCTTTAGATTTTATTTATTTTGCAAACGAAGTTTAAGGAATTTCTTTTAGTAATTGTGACGGGATGGCCTCACATTTTTTTGTTTGAGGTCAATTACCAATGTTCTCACCATAGAAAAAACCGTTCTGTAGGTAATTTTTATCTTCAGACGATTTTACTTAAGAGGGCTGTCCAAATTATCTCCTATCTCGCTTATATAGACAAGAAACAGTAGAGGACCTAAAATTCTGCCCTGGAAACGCATGATGTCACCTCCGTTATACTCGGTGACTTTCCTCCAATTACTGCGAACTGTGTCCTCTCTGACAGTAAATCACGAATGCAGTCACATAAGTGAGACCATGTTCTATAAGCAAGCAATTTGTTTAGACCCGTTTGTGGGACTGATATCAAAATAATTTTGGAAATCTTGAAGTATGAATCAATTTGAGATCCGTTGTCTACAACAGCCATCATTTCATGCGAGTAAAGAGCTAGTTGTGTTTCAGAAATACGAAACTTTCTAAATCTGTGTTTGACTATGGGTCTGCCCTCCCTACCCCCCCTCCCCTCCCGCCCCCCAGGGGAATGACTGTTCTTTCGCAAGTACGTGCGTGGCGAGCACAGGGCACAGAGGTAGCGCAGTCTTTCTTCTTTCTTTCCTCCCGGGACTGCATTTCCTTTCCCTTCCCCTCCTCTCCTTTACTCACTCCTTAGGAGTTTGGTTCTCCTGTCCTAAACCATCAACCAACCGCCTATGACTCAACAGATCCTTCTAAACGAGGCAATTCACAATATTTGAACACAGTATATGTTCCAAAACCCTACTGAAAATCGACGTCCGCGATGTAGAGCTTTGTTGGGTTCGCATACTTTGCTGAGCTCAGCTAGCTTTTGCATATGAATTCCATCCATATAAGGACCTAATCGGCATACATCTGCACCGAAAGACTTATCCAGTGATTTAAGTTGCTTCACTACACCCAGTATATCTATTTTTATGTTACTCATGTTGAGAACTGTTCTTTTTCGAATTCATGATTGTTTACTTCGACTTTTTTGGGTGAAGGAATTTTGGAAAGCTGGGTTCACTATCACTGCTTTAGCAGAATTGTGACTACTGTCGGTCAGTGAAGGTATTGACTGTGTCTTGCCATTAGTGTACTTTACTTTGACCACTTTTTAAATATTTTTTGAAACTAAATTACGTGGCAGGTTTTTGTTGTGGAAAATGTTGTATTAGTGGTTAAATAAATAAGGTAGATATGATGTTTTCTTCAAAAAGAAAATAATAATAATAGTAAAATTCATATCGTTGTCTTCAGCCTAAAACGATTTTGTGTGGCTTAGAAACGCTACAGACTAAGAACAGTCTTCCAAGTTGTTGTAGTTAAGTAGGGGAATAATGAAATGCAACGGATTGTGTGAAAGACAACACCAATCTCTCGTTATTTTCAGCAACAGTTAAATATATTCCCTCACATATCTACAGCCAAATTTGGTGTAATTTGGGTTTCCTGTATAGAGAAATATTCAGATGAGTTACAGAGAAGCGATTTTGATTTTACTTTGTTTTTGTAATGAGTAACATATATTTTCATACAGCTATTACGACGCTTGCATATATTGCTCTGAACCAATATTATGTGTAGGTTCCATTAATTACACCATGGTCATAGCGTATTGAGAGGAGGAATTGTGGAAGACGTTCATTTGGAAGGGCGGCAGGCAGTTCTGGTGGAACCTGTGCCCGCGGCTCGTGGTAGCGGATCCAGTGCCTTCACTAGGTCGCAGTCCGCGCTCTCTACGGCTGACTGCACTCGCCCGAGAAAGAAACGCTGCCGGTTCCCGTCCCTGACCATGGACTGAGGCGTCATTCGTCTCAGGGGTCCGCTTGAAAAGGCAGTTCTGCCTTCAAATGACACCCACCAGTGATACAGCCGTTTCGTCACCACAGAACTTGTTAGCCACGTCCAACCTTGAACGGGAATGAAAGCAACTTCTGCGCTTACGCACGCATTTGGCAGCAAAACAAGCAATCAATTTTATACGTTCGGCTACTTCCGCCATTTCCTTACGTAGCTGCTCGCTGAGGGACGCAAATTAAAAGATATATCGTACAACAATGAACACGAAAATAAATCGCGTCATGATTTCTTCATGCGAACAGAACTGAAAAAGGGAGAAGACAAGTCTTAGAATTTGACCACTACTATAAGCAGAAGAAATTATAGTATACTTTTTAGTACACTTGCGGCATTCATATGCCTCTTGTACACAGTCGCAGAATGAACGCAAAGATTCTGTGCTTTCAGTGCAAAAACATCTGTACATGACAAGGCACTACTATCTAACTACAAGAAATGAAATTTGTAAATAAGTAAAAGTCACGGCTGCTTTGAAAACATGTCGTACAGCTAAAGATCATGTACTTATCCCTTTCAGACTTGATTTTTTTCCGGACAAAATTATTTTTATGTTACATTTTTAATGATTTTAGAAGCAAGATTTATGCAATTGTATGCACCAATTTTCAAAACTGTGTATATTTAAAAATATGGCTTCTTTTTATGGACTGAAGATAATTAATTTTGTAGTACTAACTGGTGTACTAAATAAACTGACCATTCAGTAATTGCCACGCAAAATAACAAATACTACTTTTAGTTATACAGTAGAATACAAGTAACCGACAACTTCCGTGTTCTTTGAAGTTCACAAACTGCTGCGCAGTGCAACACTCACTACTTAATATTTTTGTAGTGGTCTTCTGCAGATAGCAGTAAGTGTGCATGATGAAATATTCAACACTCACAGTCGTATAACTTTGTTTTTCATCCAGGAAAAAAATGTTTCTGTTCGATCTTAGATTCCGTAAAAGTTATGTACACAATTGTAACCATTTGGGTTATGGTGTACATCAAGTTATGATTTATAACCGGAAAAAATAGTGGTTATAGGCGTAGAAAATTAAAAGGGTTTTTAATTAGAAAGGCTTTTGTTATTGTTGTGTATATTGGTACTAAACCAGAAGCAGGGATATAAAACCTAATACGCCGAACCGAAAGCCTTGCATATTGCGCAAGTGATTTGATGACTACGGCTATGTTTCAAAATCAAGGATAATTATGAATGATTTCCTTCTACCTCTTGTCCCTTAACTGTAGGCTCTGAAGAACTGTTGTAATGAGTTGTTGATTAATTTCCTTTTTATAAGTGCTGTGGTATGGCTTGCTAACAATCTGCCACCCAGGATTTATTGTATTTTCTTTCTGAAGTCGTAAGTTCTTCCTCTCGCTACAAAGTGAAGTTAGTCCGACCCTGAGAAAGACATTTCATGTGAGATACCCATCTGAAGAAAAATGGGCATTTATTCTATATACCATTCGGTACTGTGCTTCTGATGCGGTATTGAGGAACCAGTCAGGCATATGTGTAGGCTTACGTGTGGAACATCGCACTAATCACACTCACTGAGCTACCTAACCCGTACCGAATAAGGTGTGCGGTCCATGTCTCACAAGCAGCCATAATGTTATTTCATATGTTTTCCTTATCGTTTTCAAATATGCTTGTGCTCAGTAGCGTGCAGCAATTAGTGCGCTGTGTGAGGAGTTAAATATATATTTTTACTCGCAGTCACATAAATTTTTCCCGGAGGCGAATTTTTGGCCAAACTTTCAATAGTTAGGCACTGACCAAATCCATTTTTACCATTTCTGGAAGAAATTAAAAAGAAATAAATGGCTATTACGAAAGCGAGTGTAACAGTAGCTGAACCTTTCGATAACATCTCCCTTGCTCATCGCAACATTTGTACCAAGATAATTGTGATGTCTCTGAGAGAAATACTGGAATTGTGTCGATCAGGAGTGTGCTTACCTCTCGAGGCGGTCTCCCAGCACCTGGGACTGGTCGTTCTCCAGAGGCGTGTACAGGTCGTGTTCCTCCAGCTCGCGCCGGTAGCCCTTCCACAGCAGCTTCCTGGTCCACCTGCCGAGACAGACAAAACTACACGTTACTGAATGTCAAAATATCTGATATTCAGTCTCGTCGTTTCCGAAAAAAAGTAATAAAATATCCTTAAAATATTGATTGTCAACTGTAGACAACATTTACTAGATTGACACGTTTCACATCATTACGAAATGTCGTATATATGATCTATGGAACAAGTATTAATCTAACCTAATCTATATTTAAATCAGCTAATCAGCTTGTTCCAGCAGCGTTCTGCCATGATCACCGACGAACCGTATTGGATAAAATAGCAGTAAATAACGTTTAAAATATTTGTATGATCTTGTATATATCTGGAGTCTCAGTCATATAACATTTAAAAAAAATTGTACTCCATTTGACTGATAATTTTATATTTATTTTCACAAGCAGGTTTCAGCCTTAGGCCATTCTCAAGTGATTAAAGTTATAAGGCAGGTTTTCTTATGTCGTGGTTATAATAATAAAAGCAATAAATACATTGGGAGTGGAGTCCATGTCAGCAGCATAAAACTCAAATTGCCTTTGTGATCTTATGGCAAACACATACTTGTGTTATTATTTTAAAATAAGATGCATTAAAATTACCCATTTTATGCTTCTGACATGTACTCAACTCCGAATGTTTTATTGTTTTTATTATCATGACCACGACATAAGAAAATAAGATGCATTAAAATTACCCATTTTATGCTTCTGACATGTACTCAACTCCCAATGTTTTATTGTTTTTATTATCATGACCACGACATAAGAAACCCTGTCTGACAACTTTTATCACTTGAGAATGGCCTAGGGCTGAAACCTGGTTATGAAAATGAATATAAAACTATCAGTCAATTGGCGGTTTTTTTAAGTGTAAAATATTCTTCATTTAACCAGTTTTGACATCTGTTAAGGTTCATGTTCATAAATTATTGGTCCGTTTGGCTGGTGCTACTGTTACTTGGCTGTACAGATATTCGTACCACGATTGCAAGTACTCAAATTTTATCAATACAATTCATCACAGATCGTTGTTGCCCAAATGGCATAGGACGTTTATCTCAGTAGCCCGGATGGTACATTCACACAACTACTACCAGATGCAAAAGGGATCGCCTCATCTGGGTAAGAACTAGAATAAAACATAACTGACACATACTAGACAAAGTTTCTGTTCCCAATGAGTGAAATTCGTTAATAGCTGAAAAAAAGTTTTATAAGAACAATTTTTCAACGAGAAACACTGTATTTGTAGCAAAATTTCTGTAACATTAATCTTGTCAACAACATATGAAATCCTTTGACATTCTCCTATTCTGGAAAACGTTATGATTCCACTGAAAACAGGTACTCTGCAGACTTTACAGGACTCTCATTGGAAAATCTTGGAACGGAATCTATTAACCTAAAAGAGAAATTCGACATCAAGTCTAATTTTGATTAAAACCAGTCACTATTGCTTATTGTTATCACAATGCATTTCAAGGGTTTAAAGCCCCATGATCAGGTGGAACTTTATATTATACTGTGTTCAAGTGGCTTATATGAGAAGGTGACCTATTGCACTCTCTCCAATGGTCACAGGTTCCTTGCACTGTCATAACCTCACTTAAATGTAGTAAATCACAGGCACTATCGATGTTTACTTCTAAACAAAGATGGTGTCTTTGGTTTACTATATACAAGTGAGGTTATGACAGTGCAAGGAACCTGTGACCACTGTAGACAGTGCAATAGGTCACCTTCTCATATAACCCACTTGTACACCGTACAATATAAAATTCCACCTGATGATGGGGCTTTTAACCCTTGAAACGCATTGTGATAAAAATAATCAATAATGACTGGTAACAGAAATACCTTGTGTTTTAATCAAAATTAGACTTGATGTCGAATTTCTCTTTTAGGTTAATAGATTCCGTTCCAAGATTTTCCAATGAGAGTCCTGTAAAGTCTGCAGAGTACCTGTTTTCAGTGGAATCATAACGTTTTCCAGAATAGGAGAATGTCAAAGGATTTCATATGTTGTTGACAAGATTAATGTTACAGAAATTGTGCTACAAATACAGTGTTTCTCGTTGAAAAATTATTCTTATAAAACTTTTTTTTCAGCTATTAACGAATTTCACTCATTGGGAACAGAAACTTTGTCTAGTATGTGTCAGTTATATTTTATTCCAGTTCTTACCCAGGTGAGGCGATCTCTTTTGCATCTGGTAGTAACACTGCCGGCATACGAAACAAACGTTTTCTTTCATAGTGTAAGGCTACGCACTGCGTTCATTCTACTGTATCAAATCGATTTTTTCTTTACAATGGTAACATGAACCTAAATTTGTCTCCATATTTCATTTTTATCAATAATTACTGACTGTGGCACTCGCCTACCATGACGCTTTCTCACATTCACTCTTTGTGTAAGATTCGTCATCCATATCTTTATTTCACATATCGATGACGTTAGCTCTTTCTTACACATAAAATTTGAGATTATTAAAAACCTCCCGTGTAATTTCTAGATTTTTTAAAATCTGGTTGCAATTTTGGGTGTCATTCATGCCGGCCTCTTTCAAGAGGACATCAAGATTTGAATTCGATCACTGTTTTTAACTTCGGAAAATTAACGGACAAACTTCTTATAATTCTTCACCTACTTTGAATTTCCATTGCCAACAATCTTACGAGATAAATATTTGTATGTCGAGTCAATATTTCAAATATAAACATTTCAGTATACACCCCCCCCCCCAAAAAAAAAAAAATATATCGCTGATTATGATGTACTGTACTTATATTGTTGTTCGACATGCACCACCAAAGTAACAAAAATAAAATCTCAAATTAACGCCACTCATAATCAGATAAAGGGTTGTTCACATTGGTCTCGTGTTAAGTTCAGCAGCCTAGACGTGCATGTAGTAAAATTGCTGCGAAAGTTTTCAGACCAAAAACAAGACGACGATTCAATATTGCACGAACGTATACATATCATCAGCTGTGAATGAGAGGTTTTTGTAATGCCACAGACATTAAGATGAACGCTGAGGTAGCTACACAAATGAAAGATCTGGGTGCCAGTTCGTTGAACAAAACATCGGACAAACTGCTAAAATGACTACTGTAATATAATATATATCATTTTAATAAATTACAAAAACATAGCTTAATACTTCCGATTTTTTTCTCCATCTAAGTCTTCAGATTAAAAATATTACAGATTATTGGGTTATTTAACCTTGCATTAACAGTGAAGTATTTGTTATTCATGTAGTTCCTATACAAATGAATAGTTAACAATTTTGGCTGTCGGAAAAGTTGGTTACTTTGTTGTAAAAATGTATATATAATATGCATAACTTTTACTCACCAGAGGAACAACTTGGAGATCGGATTGGCAGTCGCTTTTGGGTTTGGATTATGCTGTTTCTTGTTCGCCTCCATAGTTCGCTCTTTTACTCTCTGCAACAAAAAATACAAATAATACTTAGTCACAACTGTAGTTTTATTATGTTATAAGCATTACTTAAATTTAAGTTTAATGATCAAAATGTCACCATTAGCTAGTCTCATTATGTGTCATTTTGCCCGGAACGTGATGGAGAAAACAAAACATGTATGAACTGTGAATCATCTCGACTGATGGCGCTTTGCATACTATTTTCTACATTAACGTTAAAGAACAGATCGCTACACCTCCAAGTTACTCACTTCAGTACACACAGGTCGTAGTAGTGTTACTACACCTCGAAGGCATTGGTAACTCCATTACTGGAAACTGAGATGTGTACCTAATACCCATTTATAATTTCCCCCATTTACGAAAGTTTCTCTTTACTAAGCTCAGAATAGTTTTCTGCTTCATTTTTCCTGACACAGGACCTGTTGTGGAGGAAAATTAATGTGTAACACAAAAAGTGATTCCACAGGATTGGTACAGAATTAGAAAGTTTATTAGATGCGATTATAGAATAATTCGTTAGAAAATGTATACCATGCTGCTGTCCACATTCTGATGACTGGTACAAGCGGAATACACAGTGAAAAATATAGTTGTTCTCGCAAGTGCAAAGATGCAAAGACAGGACATTATGCCGAACTCATTTATTACTACTTTAGCGCGAAGGAAACTATCGTTTGTCGCCGCATAGATGTCGACGATATATATGCTCCGCGTTTATATTTTCCAAAGGCTCCATCTCAACGTCGCATTAATTCTGTTAGGGAAACGCAAAGCAAACGTATGCGGTATTTAAATCACTGAATGGATAGGTAACCCCCTGACTCCTAACTGATTGAGTACTGATTTGATATTGCTTGTAGTCGAAAAAATGCGTGGAATGTCCTAAGCAGATCCTCCACTTCGTCAAAGACCAATTTTTTGTAAGATTATATCGATTCCGGAACTTGCAAATGGTAAATAATAAGAGCGAAGTAATGGTTTATCTAAATGGAACCAAAGAAGACATCGTTTCCACAGAGAAACTTAATAATGATATTAAATTTCGCATAAATAATGTGTAGCCTTCTTCTATAGTGCCCCAGCAATTCGTAGGACTCGTAAAGTATGGTTTGGAATAATGCAACTGAATGTTTCGGTAATGGTACTTCTTACCATGATCTACCAGTCCTAAGATAAATCACATGTTCGTTTTTGATTCTTAGCATTGACAAAACAACGGTACACATAAAGATGTAATGTGACACATTTTTGTCGAGGTTTTTGCGAAAGGTGTTGGTGTAGGGAAGTCCAGTGTGTTGGTATGAAAATCTGACCGTTCACGAGCCACTTTATATCGCATAATTTAATTCCTGCACTACTAATCATCCAGCGTGGAAAAATAGTCTGTAGATATATTTGAGAGTAAATACGCTGTGCCGGCCGCGGTGGCCGAGGGGACTGAGGCGCTCCAGTCACGGTCTGGACGGCCACTACGGTCGGGGGTTCGAATCCCCCCTCGGGCATGGATATTTGTGTCGTCCTTAGTATAAGGTAGTTGATACGTAGTTTGTAAGTTTAGGGACTGATGACCCAGTAGTTAAATCCCATAAGCTTAACAAACAAATAATAAAAAAAAATACGCTGTACAGGACTCACACAACTGAAAATACAGCTGCTCGTGTTTTTACATACGCTCAAAGCTGCCTGGAGTGGCGGCGGGTGGTGTGCGTCAGGCCAGTCGTTTCGCAGCCATCGATCAGACGTTTTCATTAGTTGACAAAGTACAGGGAGGACGAGAAAGCAATGTAGTACCATGAGCGACGAAGAAGACATTGCCGGCCGCGGTGGCCGAGGGGACTGAGGCGCTCCAGTCACGGTCTGCACGGCCACTACGGTTGGGGGTTCGAATCCCCCCTCGGGCATGGATATTTGTGTCGTCGTTAGTATTAGCTAGTTTGTAAGTTTAGGGACTGATGACCCCGTAGTGAAGTCCCATAAGCTGTACAAACATTTGAACATTTTGAGGAAGACATTAGTGCCAAGTATGCTCTCGCAGTATCCTGTTGCAAAGCGGCTCTCGGAAAATTCCAAAAATATGACAAGACGAGAGACATAACACTGACTTGTTTATGTAAGGGCAGTGAGTACTAGATTGGGGGGGGGGGGCAACCAACGGTTGCAGGACTAGTAAGTCGATGTACAAGGGAACAGTGTCTCACCACGGTGTCTTCATACTCAAATGCGACCATCGTTGTACCAGTATAGTTTTTTTTTCCGGCTGACGAATCCTGATTTGTGCCTCCTTCTCCTGCCCGCCCTCGGTCTAGTACGCATTGCCAGTACAGTAACCAGCCAGCGTTATGTCTTTGAAGTGTTGCAGCTTGTTGCCGCCACGCTTTAGGATCTTCCGACGGCAACGGGACCACACGAGACACCTAATTTCGTAGCCCATCGAAATACATTCCTCCTTTGGATACCCTGTTCTGACTTATACAAAAGCCCGGGTTAGTCCACCTGCCCCTGCACGAGATCAATATTGGCAGTATTTTGAAAGCGACACGGAATGCTATACCATAATAACGCATCCAGAGCTTCTGATTCAATACCGACGCAAGTAGTAGCGATTAAAGCCAACAACGGCACCAACACTCAATTCTGATTGCATCATCTTCCTCACTCTGCAAGGGGTTGTATTTTGGTACAATGTGAAACTTTCTGGCAGATGAAAATTGTGTGCCGGAACTGTGACTTGAACCTGGGACCTTTGCCTTCGTGGGCAAGTGCCCTACCGATTGAGCAATCCCGGCACGCTTCACGGTCCGTCCTCACAACTTTACTTCCGCCAGTACCTCGCCTCATACTTTCTAAACTTCACAGAAGTTCTCCTGCGAACCTTGCAAGAGTAGCAGTCCGCTGCAGAGTGAAGATTTCATTCCGGAAACATCGCTTAGGCTATGGCTAAGCCATGTCTGCGCCATATCCTTTCTTCCAGGAGTGCTAGTCCTGCATGGTTCGCAGGAGAACACCTGTAAAGTTTGGAAAGTAGGAGGCGAGGTACTGGCAGAAGTTATGAGGACGAGCGTTTGGTATAGCTCAGACGGTACAGCGTTTGCCTGCGAAAGCCAAAGGTCCGAGTCCTTCGCCGGGCGGGAAAAAAAAGAGAGTCAAATATTCAATGACCAACCCAGAACGAAGATGAACAAAAGACCGCAAAATATCGATCAGCGCACACTCCGCTGCAGAGTGAAGATTTCATTTTGGTACATCGTGTTTACGCTAAAATAAATTGGACTGTGTAGTTTCCAAAATGTTCAAATGTTTGTTAAGCTTATGGGGCTTAACTACGGGGTCATCAGTCCCTAAACTTACAAACTACTTATGAACTAGCTAATTCTAAGGACAGCACAAATATCCATGCCCGAGGGGGGATTCGAACCCCCGACCGTAGTGGCCGTGCAGACCGTGACTGAAGCGCCTCAGTCTCCTCGGCCACCGCGGCCGGCGTGTAGTTTCCTCCCAGTTCAATGTAGAGTGAATTCTGACAAATGGTCTTACCTCCGAAGAGAAACAGAACTCCAAGAATGAAAAACCTCAGCTATATACAATTCTTTGCTGATCTGAAACACGGAATGAGACTCCTTAACTCCATTAACTTTTTCCGATAACATGTTCATTACTGCTGATACGTGGGAGCCGACTGATGGTGACGCTACTGACGCTACTAACAGTATGTAATAAGTGTGGTGGAGCAATTGTATAGGTATTTGCGCGTGAGCTGACAGCTTTAATGAGAGGTTCCCGGTGGGGGCACCTCTGATTGGGTCGCGCCCGGGCGCCGGGCAGGCAGCGGCGGCTGCCAAGGCCTGCCCCATTATGGAATTAGCCGGCGCTTTGTGGCCGCGGCCCTCTCGTTAGCAGCCGCAGCTCAAAGTGGCCGCCGGCGCTCCCCCTGACCTCTGGAGGGCACGGCGCAGGTCAGCATAGCCGCCTGCAGGTCGCGCCACTTTGACCGCGACACGTACGCCTCTTTTAGGGGCAGCACTCATGGCCGCTGACGAAGGGGACGCACTTTGTTGCTGGCGGTACAGGCCCATACAATCACCCCATTTACATGGACTCCCAAAACCGGATTTCGTAAACCGATTTCCCAATTCCGGTTTTGGTTGGTCATGTAAACACTCCAAAATCGATTCTGGAAATCCACTTATCTAAAGCGGTTTTCCAGTTCCACAATCGATTTTCGTTCCCATGTAAACGCAATCGTTTTTGAAGCGTTCTTGGCTTGTCACATTGTGTTTGTTTGGTAAGAATTTCCGGCACATATGGACAGAGTGATATTTTCTAATGTGAAATAAAAGTATAAATATTAGAGTGAGCATGAATCTGTGTATTTAAGTAAAGGAAAATAGCGATTATGCTGACTAAATCGGGGACAGAATCAGCTGTTTTTCAGCCGCCATCTTAAGTGGATTAGGAAATCCGATTCAGGCTGTGCCATGTAAACACGACAGCGAAAAACGGTTTACGAAAATCGGTTTTCGTCTTCCGGAAGATGTGTTACATGTAAACGTAGTGAATATCACTTTTTACCACAGAGACGACAAATCCTAAGTACGCATTTGTTTCTCCTAACAAAATTAGAGGCCCCTGGTTCTCTATTACATCTCTTACAAGGAGAACCACACGGATATCGGATTTTAGAATTTCTTGATATTTACGGTACATGAAGTTCAGAACTTAAATAACAATCAGCTAAAGCCATTCGACACAACTCTCAAAAATTCTCGAGAAAAATCGACTTTGAAGTTTCGCAAAGTACAAGTAAGTACCAATAATTGAAAGAATTTGATACCTCAAAATGTTTACATAACTGAATTCGGAAACTAAAAAATGTCTGTCACAGGGGATTCGAATCACCGAGCCTACCGTTGTGAGACCAGAGTGCTAGAACCTGAGCTACACCGACAGGTGCTGCAATTCATTTATTATTTATTGGTACTTACGCTTACTTCTCGATAAGTTTTGAGAATTGCGTCGAATGGCTTTGGCTGATTGTTATTTGACTCTGAACTTAACGTACCATAAATATATATATAAAAAAAATTCTAAAATCCAATACCCGTGTGGTCTCCTTATTAGTGAGGTTAGTCTAGTTTCAGGCATTTAGTGCCCTGCATCAGACATATACTGGCACCGTTATATATTCAGTCTGTGCCGGCCGCGGTGGCCGAGGGGACTGCGGTGCTTCAGTCATGGTCTGCACGGTCACTATGGTCGGGGGTTCGAATCCTCCCTCGGGCATGGATATTTGTGCCGGCCTTAGTATTAGCTAGTTCATAAGTAGTTTGTAAGTCTAGGGACTGATGACCCCGTAAAGTCCCATAAGCTCTACAAGCATTTTTGAAGACCAGGAAAACATTGGTTGTATTAAAAATGAAGAAAGACGTTCACAGGTACGCTGGCATTGTCGCAAAAAGGACTGTAAACAACCTACGGGATCGACAACTGTGTCCTTCGCTCTGCTGCCAAATTCAGCAAGCAGTCATACGAAAAACCTACGTCTTTGTTGTTGTACGGGAGAGTTATTTTAGTGAAAACTCGTTTTTAAGTTGCTGTAATTACAGTAATACTGAATAAAATGAAGGAACCCATACATAGCAATAATAATAATAATAGTACATACATACATACAGTAATGAATAAATGAAATTTCAGAAATGTCAGTATTATTAACTTGATGTCAAGTAGTTTCCAAAAATGGTCAGTAGCATGACGACTTAACCCACGCGGCTATTCCGCGCGGCAAAGCAATTTCCCATTACACTGAAATTGCGCGATGGCATCTGACAAAAATGTATGGCTTGAGTGCCAATCAAAAGTGAAGAATGCCTGACTTCCCAGCGGAAGCAAAAATATATAGGCAAGAGGAAAGCTTTGCTTGTGTTAACAGTATTACAGAGATACTGGTTCTCAGCCGGGATATGACGAGAGGGAAGCTACCACTATGATAAGATAAACTTCAATGTCTTATGATAATATCACAACTAACTCTAGTCAGAATATCTATATCTTTCAAAAATAGATTTTTTTTTATTTACCATCACAGGACTAAGTTGTTCATTTCGTTGTCTGTCACAATTCCAAATTGTTTTTATTACCGCTACCGGATTCGAGTTCTAAATCAGAAAGTGTCGCATACATGGTCATCCAGTAAATATAAAACATGTTGTGTCACAGCGAAGTATAATCTGCTTCAATGCTCATTATACCGCGACTGCTCTGCATAGTTGAAAGTGGCCCAACTTGTTTTATTTTTGACTGGCTGATGATGTATGCGACACTTGCTGATGAATTTAGACTGCTAAACCTGTTAGTAACAATAAAAAACTTAATTTGCAACTGTGACCTATAATAAAACAAACAAATTAAATAAAGTTGGTGATCTTGTTTCACACAATGAAAATTTCCAGACAGAGACGAATGTTGATACTTGTAGTGTTTTACTTTCGAAACGGAAATAGATTGGATCTTTTATGATAAAGAAACCACCCAGTAACTGCGTTTAAAAGATTCAGAGAAACCAGATCTAACCTCAAAACCGGTGCTGTCGGATACGAGACCAATGACTCTCGCAAAGCTCTCACTGGTACATGTGGAAACGCCTGGCACAGATCACGAGAAAGTTACAATCGTTCCAAGCCACCACAATTAGCTCCTTCATCATGACGACAATACTGCAAATCTCCGAAATCTTGTTATCAATTATTCAGTTGTGATGGGCTTAAAAATTCTTAATTATCCTCTATGATCTTATAACGTATCATTTCACCACATGATAATTTGATGCCGCGGCGGAGTGGCCGAGCGCATTGAGGCGCTATGCTGCGATGCGCGAGGCCGTTCCCCGTCGGGGGTTCGAATCCCCCGTCGGGCATGGATGTCAGTGCTGTCTTGAATAGAAGGTAGTTAATAAGTAGTTTGTAAGTTTAGGGACTGATGACCCCACAGTTAAGTCTCATAAGCTTTACAAAAATTTGAACATTTGAATTTGATAATTTTATCACATGATTTGGGGTGCGTTATAGAAGTGTAAAGGCCTCTATAATTATAATGCAGACTGTAATGAAAAATAATACAAAAGATTGTTGTGAAATAGTGTAAGTGCTTCCTTCGCAATAGTGGATAGAGACTTCACTTATCTGTTCAAGTTATTTCATTTGTGATGAATCGTGGCTGAGTGTCGAATTCTGTGCACTCTATACTTTCAAAGTTAACAGAAGTCTGGAAATTCCCGTACAGTGTATTGTCACAACTCATGAAGATCAACAACGCTCATACGGCACACAAAATCATCGAGGGTTTACGATCTCTGAATAACAACATTAGGGGTAGCAGAGAGTTTTCAGAATATTCCGTAAAATGGTGGTAAGTTCAGGAGGATCCACAATTCATGAGCACGTATGCAGGCGTTCACACCTTTTATCTTATGTACTCAGTTATCTACTAAAAGTTAGCAAAAATAAAACAGAAAAAATACTAATCAAAACAGGAATCAGAAAGTGACAAAGAGAGGGCTACAGTGCATTTGTTTAGCGATTGAAATGAACTGTGTTCAATCGCTGACCTCTACCGAAGAAGACACTTTAAAACGTTTAAAGTAGGATATACTGACATGGAGTATTTGGTAGATGGCGCTAAACAAACGCAACACACAGAAAATAAACAGAAAAAATATGTATTGTTGGAGATGAGATGACCAAACAAAGAAATCGTAAAGTAATCAACTATTCGTGATACTTTTAAAGTAGCCTTGTTTTACAGTGCTTGTAGAACAAGATTCCGTCTGTTTTGGGAAATACGGGCTCTTATCAGTTATTCTCGTCCAAACATGATTCAACAGATCTGTGAGTCCTATCTTATTGCTTAAAAATTTACAATACTGTCATGTTCAACTCTTTTAAGAGGTGTAATCTTACTTGAAAATTTTAACACGATGAGACAGGTACTGAAGTTAGTAACTGTATTTTTTTTCTAGAAGCAGCGTGACTGACAGCGTAATTTATAGATCTAGTATTTGAGGTTGAAAACATTCAACGACTTACAACGAACTTTACTAATATATATATATATATATGCCGCTGACGCGCCCCACAAGACGACGAAGGGATGAATGTCTATCGCTTACTATGTTTTTAGTGTTTGAGCCGTCATATTTCAGCATCAGGATTGATTTTAATTTATCGATTATTTACTACCGTCTCTATTAGTAAATCGAATTGCACACACCATCTGATTATACCACTTAAAAATGTACCTACAAAATTATATCAGTACACGACTGAATTTTAGATGCATGGAAAAAACCTAGCATTTGCTTATAATGGTGACGTTTAACTTTATTGTTTTTTACTACTGACTATTCGCTACACACGTTACAGACCTATCTGTGCAAACCATTGAATGTATCTAAAAATTAGTATAAATGTACGACTCAGTTTGAGCAAGGAGCGGGCAAATTATTCATACACTGTTCAAAGTAATCCGTTTTTTTTTTTTTTTTTTTTTTTTTTTTTTTTTTTTTTTTTTTTTTTTTTTTGTAGATGTTCTGTACATGGGAATTCGAAACGGGAGTTTACTAGTTAATTACAAAACATGACTTAAAAATCATTAAGTAGTGGCTATTTTATCACTGTGACTAAGGTGTTGTATCCTCATTAATAAGTACACATGCAAAAGATCAATGCAAATGTCAGTTTTATTAACTGAACTACGAGCTGAAAGGAGCAGGAAATAGAAGTAAAATTCTGAATGACGACGAAATTGGTAATACGGCGCACAGATTAATAAGATCAGCAGCGGATTTGCTATTGAGAAGAAAGCTTAAGTCCAGTGAGGACGAAATGTTCAAACCTTACAAACTATTTAAACTAAGATAAACTAAACTAAACTAAGGACAACACAAACACCCATGCCCGAGGGGGGAAATGCTCAAATGTTTGTAAATCTATCGGACCAAACTGCATGGTCATCAGTCCGTAGATTTCAAACTACTTAAACTAAGGACAACACACACACACCCATGCCCTAGGGAGGACTCGAACCTCCGAGGTCGAGCAACCACGCGCTCCGCAGCGAGGCGCCTTAGACCTCTCGGCTACTGCACCACGGCCCCGAGGGAGGACTCGAATCCCCGACGGCAACTGGTCGCGCGCACAGCAGCGCGGCGCCCCAGTGCGCAAGGCTAATTCACCGCAGCCACTGAGGACGGGACGACAGTGAGATTCAGATGCTGGAGGAAGGGAATGGAATCTATACTCTAAAGTCAAAACAAAAGCCGAATAAGTCGAGGTTTGCGTTGAACTCCTTGAGACATGTGATGAAGCAGCATTGCGCAAGATAAAAAAAAATGAAGGATTAGACTACAGTAATAAAATTATAAGAAATGAGAGTTGAGAAATGTTACGTGGTGCAGCACGAAACGGAACGATGTAGCTGAGTGTGTATATGAGGCTCGACCTACCTGGCCTGATAGTGCGGGGCTGCGCAGAGGAGCGTGTGGATCGCGCCGCTGCTGCGACCCTAAAACCAGGCGGCAGCTGTGCGGGTGTGGGTGGGTGCTGGAGGGGAGGGGACGGCGCGGCGGTCCAAGGCACAAGGCCGCCTCTGTGAGGCGCTGCTCCTCATGAGGCTAATGGCAGGGGAAACGTCGCGGCGCGGCGACCCGGTTCTCGCTAATTCCTAGGTGCGGTGCGCGCCGCCCGAGTTCAACAATGGAAATGCCCTTCAGACGCGCGTGGGTCTCAACGAACGGGCACTGCGCAGACTGCAGCTGCCACGGATACAAGAATTCATGTATTCGCTATTGCGATTATAAACCAGCAACACCTGTGTAATTAAAAGTTAAAGAAAGGACTCGACCGTAGAAGAAAAAAAAATCTTACAAAGTGATGACTACTATCGACTTTACAGTCATTATCATACCGCAGACAATAGACTTATAAAACATTAGATTACCAGATACACTATATTGAGGCTTTAGGTCAGGAGTCTTTAGGTCAGTCAATCGATAAAAAATTTTGTTGTCAGGAAAGTATATCTTATATTGGCGATGCAAAATGTTGGAAAATCCGGCACCTTTTTTTTTTTTTTTATCAATATGTGCCCCGAGATATTTAAATTTTTCTACCTGTCTCATAATTGCTTTGTCATTGACGTGTACTTCAAATTTAGCACCACTATTCATCACCAGATACTCTGTTTTTGTTACACTCATTTGTAGTCCCCACATGTTGTATTCGTGACATAATCATCGTATCATGAACTCAAGGTCGTAATCATCTTCTGCTATAATAGCTTGATCGTCAGCAAAACTTAATGAAAATATTTGTACATCGTTTACAGTACATACAGAAGCAAAATACAGAATATAACAAAGCTGAAAAGTGTTAGGATGTTTGAATTCTTCTTGGTGGGATAAGAATATTTTCAACAACAATAAGAAAGGAGTGGGTAAGATAATGGTTGAATCAGTGCTATACTATACATCAGAACTATGGATATTAATTGCGGATCTCAAAAGAAGAGTAATAGCTGTGAAAATGGATTATTTGCGTAGAAGTGCCAGCATATCAAGAATCGAAAGAAAAACTAATGATGAAGTAAGAACTAGAATGTTCAAAAATGTTCAAATGTTTGTTAAGCTTATGGGACTTAACAACGGGGTCAACAGTCCCTAAACTTACAAACTACTTATGAACTACTAACGAACTAGGACGGCACAAATATCCATGCCCGAGGGGGGATTCGAACCCCGACCGTAGTGGTCGTGAAGACCGTGACTGGAGCGCCTCAGTCTCCTCGGCCACCGCGGCCGGCGAACTAGAATGAAGGCAAACGTTACAGCGATGATCAGAATTGAAAGAAAATCGCTGGAATGGTAAGGACATATGATGAGAATGCCAGATCATCGGTGGGCAAAGAAGGTTTGTGACTGGGAACCACATGGCAGATGTAAGCGCGGTAGACCACGACATTCGTGGACACACCAAATAAATGGAGTAATGGAACATCGCAGCATCGACAAGGAAGATGCTCTGGATATAGAGGCTTGTTGGAGGATAAGACAAGATGTTGTTATTAATCAGTCAAGAACTCTAGAAATTTTTTTGTAATATCGTTATACAACCGCTTATGTTCATGTAATAGTGAGGATATCTGCTAAGCACGTTCATGTGGATGTGGGTTGGCGATGTTACTTGGAAATTGCATGCAAAGGACAGAGTAGCATGGAGAGCTGCATCAAACACTTCTTCGGATTGAAAACCGCAATACACATCTGAGAATACGAAATTCTCAGTATATGCTCAGAACTTCAGGATTAATATTAATTCGTCGTGTCACTAGATTTGCATAATACCTCCATCGTCAGAATTTCTTTTACCCACTTACCACGTGAGTTCTTGGTGTCTTACTTCTAAAAACCTTTACACGGTTCGTTTGCTTCGCAGAACAGCAGAGAAAGCTGCTGTTACGGCTATTCTGTGAAGTCTCGGGCAAGTTGCCTGTGATGTGTCAAGCACGGTAAATCACGAGGAGAATGAAAACGACAGGGCAGTTACGAGCGACTTGGCCGTTGTTGCTATTCTAATGCTGTTACGTGTCTGCGGAAGCAAGCGAATTGTTGTTCCACTGTACAAGAACAGTGCTGCGTTTCCAAACAATGGCGATGCAAGAAATGTGTTTTTCTTCGTAAGAACGTTCAACTGAACATGCACATTTATCATGAACAATGCCGTTGCATCGTTAATGTCGTACGGTGGCTGTTTAGATCTCATATGATCATATCATCCAGTCATTTTTATACTGACTTCGTTGAATGCTTCGGAACTATCTCGAAAAGGAAACATTTTAACTGCATAAAAGGATTCGCTGGTAATACTCGATGCAGTAAAATATAACATTTGGCTCTTCATAAAAACGATATACAGTGATCGTTGACCACTGACAATCTAATTAACGACTACACAGAAGTTCTGGTGCTTTTGTATAGTGTGTGAAAAGGGGGGGGGGTTATGGGTATGAAATGAACGATCACGATAAGTCACCTATGGGTGGAGGTAGGTGTCAAATTTCTAATAATGCCAGGAATGCGTGAAACTCCTGTCTGTCTACGACATAGGTATGTGTCAGTGTTGCAATGTTGTTAGATTTTGAGAGAGTGTATTTGGTTGGAAAATATTAAATATACCATTCGTAAAACAAAATAGATCCCGATTGTTTGTTAGCTAGAAGAAATTTGTTCCCCGAAGCTTGATATGTGGACATTAAGAAGTAATATGTTATTATCGTTTGAGAAAGGGGCAAACTGAACGATGCCTACTAAATCCGCTATAATTTGTGGACAGAAACTTTTCTGTCTCGAGGAAATTTATTTCATTCGAACTATAAGATGTTTAGAAATTCTGAAACGAACGGACAGCCGCGGCGGAGCGGCCGAGCGCATTGAGGCGCTATGATGCTACTATGCGCGCCGCCGTTCCCCCCTCGGGCATGGATGTTTGTGCAGTATAAGCTAGTTCATAAGCAGTTTGTAAGTTTAGGGACTGATGACCCCGCAGTTAAGGCCCATAAGCTTTACAAACATTTTGAACGAACGGACACTAAAGATATTGGCCTGAAATTTTGTAATTATAATGTTCATTAAAATCGAAACTACTTATGTTTTATTTATTTATTTGATTTTTCGTGGTTACTTGAGACTTAGATCTGGGCAAGAGATCCATGATATATGCAAGTCAAGTGCAAGTCTGCAAGTGCAAGTCTGTTGAACGGTAATGAGATTCCATGTGGGGGGATGGATGTTTGTACTGTCTTCAGTTAAAGTTAGTTTATAAGTAGTTTGTACGTTTAGGGACTGATGCACCCGCAGTTAAGTTCATAAGCTTAACAAACATTTGAACATTATGATTCTATGTGGACTTGACGAGATATGGTTAACTGATTTTATAAAGAAGATACCGTTGAGAAATTAATAAATAATAGTAAAAAGAAAAAAAAATAGGAAGAATCTGAGTTCTAGATTTGTGTCTTGCAGAATATGGCAAACACTTTTAAGCCTGACGGTGTCAAAGTCGTGTTCCAGACGAACAATTTAGTGGGATATATCTTGAAGCGCCGTAACGAAATAAACAAATTTGCGGTTATAAAACACAGATCACACCCGGCAACGCAAAAATTATTGAACACATTTTCGGTCAGATAGGAGCAGCAGGAAGACGCTATCAGCCTCAGTAATTGCGAAGAATCATTATTAGTTAACCACGTGTACGGAACAAACTGCTGGCTTCTAGAAGAGAAAAGATGAAATTTAGAGGTACTATAAAAGCTACCCGTACACGAAAATATACAGGACAATATTCTTAACGTGAGAGGTAATCACAAGGAAACAGTGTTTTGGTAATAGCTTTTTGGATTTGTTTTGATCCACTTTTTCGGTTTGTTTTGATCCAGGTGCAGAGATTTAACCGTTCAATACAGTATAAGTCCGACAGTCCACACGTTCGGGACCGACCCGGTGCCGGATTACTGAAAATTCCGGAATATCGGGCGGGATCTGTTAACCCATAGAGCGAAAACACCTGTAACACAGTGTGTTGTACTTATATACTGAACAGCAGAATCATTCGATTAATAAATTCAGCTCAACATTCGGATAGTGGAAATTTTCCCAATAAATTTTTGTTTACGCTCATACACAGTAGTGTAAGTTATTTTTAATAACATGTAAGTCAGTGAGTGTGGAACCACCGATTGAGAAGCAAATTTCATTTGTTCATAATTTTGTTTTTTATTTCATAAATGGTTGACGAACCAATATTAAATTCAGTCATCAAAATATTTCTGTTCTCACCCTTGTTCATGGGTTTGAAGATTTCTATTTTCTGGTCAATGGCCAGAGTTATGTGCTTATGCTTCACTCCTCGTTTAGAGCTTGAGGAAGGTTTGGGTTTCGAGAACATTATCACTGGTTAAATGTTAAGAAAACTTCCACAGATCTCTATGATATGACGATCGCCACTGTTATAATCGCGAAAAATGTTGGAAATCAAAACAACGAAAGGAATTTGTGCATAGAGCGCGCGCCACGTAACTTGGCGGGTGAGGTCTGGATGCGCAGAAGCACGGGTAGGCCTACGTCACGCCACGTGACCTGCTGGCCAAGAGCCGTCAGTCAGCCGTTGCGCGCGCTCGAGTTCGTGTCGTACTGAGCGGAGCGACAACTGGTTTTGGCAGAAACAGGATCCATACCTGAAAGTAAATTAATATTTAAGTCATCAAAGACGAAGCACTCAGAAGACTAACATTCTGAAATGACTTACGCAGTCTTCAGTCAGGGGGTTACAAGTCAACTGCTTCCATACCTGGCCGAGAATTCTGTTATCGTTATGGACAATGCAAGTGTGCACTCTGTGCAAGTGAACAGAGCTCCTACTTCAAATACCAGAAAGGACGAAATTATTTCGTGGCTAACATCTAGTGGAATTCCTCACAGTGCGTCAGAAACCAGGGCAGAATTGCTCATGGTTGTAAATGCATACAAGCCCAAATATCGCACTTACGCGTTAGATGAACTTGCAAGACAGCACGGTCACCGGGTAGTAATAAATCACGAAATGTGAAGCACGTTGCTTTGATCAGTAAGTACTTGCTTGATGGGCATCAGTCTACGAAGACTGAACATGGGTCGCTTGTAACGATTTTAGATAGTCGCCTTGTCTTGTACAATGTCAAACATATACAATTATTCTATCATTTCATGTGATATGTCAGTTAAGTATTTTAATAACTGCTTCGAAAAATCCAGATTTCAAGATATAATTAAGGGAAAAATCTAAAATTTGTCAATTTCTAATTTATCACTTTTTTATCTTCACAATTAACTTACTTTGAATTCGTAATCTGTCGTGAACGTCTAATGTTGTTTTTCAGTAATAATGGATAGATTGATGTCCCTAGAAGAACTGTGTATATAATTTACAAATATTTTGTGTTAATCGACTGAGCTAAGAAATGAATTTCTGTGCCGCTCCGAAAATTATGCCCTGCCGTGTAAACATGATAGGTACAAGAGAAAGAGACTCATACATACTCGTAAATGCGTCACTGTTTTCCCAACAATCAAACGAGCATTGTTTCTCTGCATCACACTTTTTATGCAGCCGTGTGTGTTCAAGACTCGCAGCTTGACATTTCCTTGCGCTTGTACGCGGCCGTAACTTAAAAGCTAAGCGGCAGTCAGCAGCTGACTGCGGAATGGAACGGAGCGCGTCTAACGCACAGTGCGGCTACGCTGCAACAGCAGCTTCCCCCACCGCCACACAACTACCTGCGCAGAACAGCCAGTCCACCCGCCAAGTTACGTGGCGCGCGCTCTAGTACAGTAACACCCGAGATCTGCCTAGTGGGATCCGAATGCTTCCGATCCCAACAATGGCGTCTGCGTCATTGACCACCGCTGGCGGAACATTGTTGTGACCGGCCACGCAGCAGATCGCCTCATGTGAACAGTCTGTCCAGGAAGTCAGAGTCGCAGCAGCAGTAGTAGCAGCACGAAAGGGGAAAATATTCCCATAGCATCGTGTTTCCGGACCACGTTCCGGATTATTGGAAGCCGGACTATCGGACATCAACTGTACTTAGCTGATGTAATAGCTAGTGGCTGTTATCGTTGACGTTCGCGTCTTTCGAAATGAGGAATGGGTAGGTGAAAAAATGGTATTGTGGTTTAGTCTGTCAGTAGCTGGATATATACTACGGTGGCTAGGGCATGAACGGTACGCGAGGGCCGGCCGCGGTGGCCGAGGGGACTGAGGCGCTCCAGTCACGGTCTGCACGGCCACTACTGTGAATCCCCCCTCGGGCATGGATATTTGTGCCATCCTAGTTCATAAGTAGTTTGTAAGTTTAGTGACTTATGACCCCGTAGTTGGGTCCCATAAGCTTGACAAACATTTGAACATTTGATTTGGTACGCCAGGACATCGGGGGAAGCATGAGGTGATCCATCACAGTGTCGATATCGGCTTAAGATGAAGGGATTCACGAGGACAGTAAGACGAAAACCCACAGAATGTGTTTCATTTTATTTCAATAATGCCAAAAATAATTGGTTAGAATTTTTTATGATTCTATGCTACGACCTGAGTGCCGACGAACTGATGTTAAAAGCACTTGTCTTACGAAACGCGTTTCTGTATTACGAGAACAACTGTAGAGATTGGTTGAGTGGTGCAGGTCACTTGTGTAGGACGGGCTAATTCCGCGCTGTCGAGGCCCGGCTAGCCGCGCGGCGACGCCGAGCCGCTGGCAAAGGTCAGCTGTAATTGGTGGAACGGGCCGTCTGCCGCCTGCCGCCTGCCGCGGCGCCACCGCCACCGCACCTGCTGGCGCTCGGCGACCGGAGCGCCGACCTCGCGGCTCGCGGCTCCCTGCTGGCGGGCCGCGCAGGACCTTCCGCCAATTAGCGACCGGCCGCAGACTGCCTAATCACTTCCTGCTTGCGAGTCCGCGACTGCACGGCGTGCACTGCCAACGCAATTAAAACTCGGCGTACCGTATTCATCAGACTGACGCTCGCCGAATGCACTACAAGCTTCCTGTTGAAATTTACCGCCCCTTCCACAGACATTGTTCAGATATGCACTTTTAAAAACGAAAGGTACGGAGATACGGCTTTACTATCTCGTCACTTAAAGGTTATCAGAGATGGAGCGCCAGCACGTACTGAACTAGCACTAGGAAGGAAATGCAAAGCAAAGCGAAGTTCCTCGTTCTGGCCTTACACAAGCCATTCTGCCGCTGGTATCCTACCGACCGCCGTGTCATCCTCTACCGACGACGACACTGGATGCGGTATGGAGGAGCATATAGGCAGCACACCGCTCTGCCTGACATCGTCGTTTCCTTTACTTGCTTCCATCACTACTCGGTCAGGCAATTTCTCTGCTGGCCTCATGAGGCTGAGTGCTCCACTTATTCCTGGCAACACCAGGAATCAAATCTCGGGTCATCCGCATGGCAGTCAGTCGCGCAATTTTTTTCGACATTCATTTCAACAATTGTACCTTTGTCTTGAATTTTTTTCGGCAGATCATTCCGACCCAGGAGCCATAACAACAAGAGTAGAGCCCAAAGTCTGTGAGCTGAATGGTAGTAAAAACTCATCTTTCGGTACAGGAAATCGAACCCGAGCCTCCTCAGTAAAAGCCAGGTACACTAGCCACTTGTTACCATATTTGGGAAAATGGCCAGAAGCGTTGCAGTTTAGCCGCGGTCCTATTAGTGTTTCGACGCCTGTCGCCCACCGCCTTCCACTCAGGTACGGAGACGGACAGAAATGAAATACTCACCTTAATCGATTTAGGGAAAAGGACAACCGAAACCTGACTGGCCGGTTGCAGAGTTGAACCTCACTTATCCGAAGTGCCCAAATGCGAGTCCAGGGTCACAGCTTGAGGTGTTCATAGTTATTACGTATCCTGTGGGAAAAAACTGAGTTTCTAGCGCTTGCTTTAGCAAAGTTAATTTTGATTCCAGGTCTCGGTACTTCTCATTTTAAAGATATCTCAAGGAACAGTGCGTGTAAGGTATGAATAAAGTTTATGTCTGGGGAGTTTGGTGGCCAGCGGATGTCTTTAAACTCAGAAGAGCGTTCCTGGAGCAACTCTGTAGCAATTCTAGACGATGGGGTGTTGCATTGTGTCGCTCGAATTGCCCAAGTACGTCGGAATGAAGAATGGACGTGACTGGATTCCGGTCATCAGTCATACGAAGCGTGGATCTCATATCACTCCAAATGCACACGCCCCACAGCACTACAAGGCCTCCGTTACCTTGGAGAGTCCCTTGCTGACATGGAGAGACCCTGGATTCATCAAGATGTCTTCATACCTGTACACAGCCATCCACTCTATTCAGTCGAAACGTTACTAGGTCCTGACAGGCAACATGTTTCTAGTCATCAACGTCCAACAACGTCCGTGTTGACGGTTCCAGGCTCGGCGTCCCTCTACCAAAAAGATTGGAAACCACTGATCTATACCACAGATCTAAACCGGCTACAAATAAATAAATTAAAAAATTGAAAATTAAAAAAGTATTGTTGATTTTGAGATGAAGACTGATTGTTAGTTTTAATAAATTTATCACTGATCGCTGTTTTTTCTAATAAAATGTCCAAAAAATTGTCATGAAATACTATGAGAAAGAAATCTCTTTTTCTGATGAGGGCTGAGCAAGGTGTTAGTTATTACTGTACCTATATTTTGATAGGTGAGGAAAAGTCTAAAATCCACAATATGCCATATCAGGTGTACTTGTTTCTAGTCCTGAATAATGGATAGAGAAAATTTTGAGTTGAAAGCGAAACACCACGAGAGTTTTTTTTTTTCGTTGTTGGATGGACGTTATTTTGCTAAGGGTGTTAAAAAGTTGGAAATTTATAATATTTATCTCGGGTATGCAGCCGGATAGCGTCGTTTTTTCAGTTTCCGGCGAGTTAGTGTTCTGCGCTCTCACCTGAAGATGGCAGCCAGTTGGTCTGCTGAAATATCGTGTCTGGTTGACGACGGTATACGGCTGCATACCCGAGATAAATATTATCAGCTACTATGCCGGGAAAGTCTACGCAACCACAAGTTGGAAATTTGCCGGACAGATTTACTCGGTCACGAAACGAAGAAAGAGTTTGATGTTAGTGTTGTGTTTTGGTTGTCAGCGGCGCTGGCCTAACTGTAATTTGTTGGTCAGTGGAGTTGGCATGGCCGGGAGCGGCCATCAGGCATGCGCGCCGCCCTGCCGGGGCGTGAGGCGTCGCTGCGCTTTGCTGGGCGACGCCTGCCAGCGCCCAGGGAAACCGCGCCTCGCCGGCGCCAGCGCCAGCCGCTGGCCGCCAGCCGCTAATTAGGGCGGTGATTCCCGTCCACAAGACAACACCAATCTGCTCCTCACTGCCGCATCAAGTCCACTACTATTATAGCTATGCCAAGTGCTCTTGCTTTCTCTCACCGATGTACTGACTTGTTGTGGTCTGAGACTGGTTTGATGTAGCTCTCCACTCTACTCTATCCTGAGCAAGCCTCTTCGTAAGAACGGTAACCTACAACCGTTTGAATCTGCTTACTGTATTCATCTCTTGGTCTCCCTCTGCGGTTTTTACCCCCAAACACTTCCCTCCAGTGCTAAATTCACAATTGATGTCTAAGAATGTGTCCTACCAGTCATCCCTTCTTTTAGTCAAGGTATGCCAGAAACTCCTTTTCTACCCAATTCTGTTCAGTACCTCCTCATTAGTTACGCGATCCACTCACCTAACATTGAGCATTCTTCTGTAGCACCACATTTCAAAAGCCTCTATCCTCTTCCTCTCCGCGCTGTTTATCGTCCAAGTTTCACTTCCATACAAGGTAACCCTCCACACAAATGCCTCCAGAAAGGACTTCCAAGAGTAAATTAATGATTGATTTTAACAAATTTCTGTTTTTCAAAAACGCTTTTTTCCCATTGCCATTTTGCATTTTATATCCTCTGTACTGCGACCATTATAAGTTATTTTACAACCCAAGTAACAAAACTCATCTACCACCTTTATTGTTTCGTTACCTAATCTCCTTCAGCATCGCCTGATTTTCTTAGACTGCACTCCATTGCCCTTGTTAATTTTAATCTTATACACACCTTTCAACACACTGCCCTTTTCGTTCAATTGCTCCTCCAGGTCCTTTGCTGCCTCCGACAGAATAAGAATGTCATCGGACATATACAGTGTTTTTATTTCTTCACCCTGAGCTTTAATTCCTTCTTCAAATTTCTCCTTGCTTTCCTTTAGACGTTGTTCAATATTTAATAACATCCGAGAAAGTCTACAGCCCTGTCTGACTCCCTACCAAATCACTGCATCCCTTTCATGCCCTTGAATTCTGACAACCGCTGTCTGATTTTTGTACATGTTGTAAATAACCTTCCGTTCCCTATATTTTACTCCTTCTTACTTCAGAATTTGAAAGAATGTATTCCAGTCCACACTGTCAAAAGACTTCTCCAAATCTACTAAAGCTAGAAATGTAGGTTTGCCTTTCCGTAAGTCGTAAGGTGAGTATTGTCTTCCGTGTTCCTACATTTCTCCTGAATCCGAACTGATCGTCCTCGAGGTCAGCATCTATCGGCCTTTCCAGCTTTCTGATTCTGTAGTTTTCACACTTGTCTGCGCCTGGTTTCTTTGCAATGGGATTTATTACATTTTTCTTAAAGTTTGAGGATATTTCACCTGTCTCATACATCTTATACACCAGATGAAATAGTTTTATCATGACTGGTTCTCCCAGAGATTCCAGTAGCTTTGAGGGAATGTCATCTACCTCAGGGGCCTTGCTTCGACTTTCAGTGTTCTGTCAAATTCATCTCTCCATACAGTATCTCATATCTCATCTTCATCTACTTCTTCTTCCCTCCCTACAGTATCGTTTCTAAGTTCATTTCCTTTGTAGAGCTCTTCTATATATTCTTTCCACCTTCCAGCTTTCCCTTCTTTGCTGAGTACTGGTTTTCCATCTGAGTTCTTCATATTCGTGGAGTTTTTTTTCTTGTCTTCAAATGTCTCTATTATTTTCATGTTGGCGGTATCTATTTTTCCCCTATTTACACATTATTCTACAGCTTTCTAGCCACTCCTGCTGAGCCAGTCTGCACTTCCTGTCAATCTCATTTCTCAGTCGTCTGTACTCCATTTTGCCTGCTTCATCTACTGCATTTTTATACTCATTAAGTTTAGTATTTCCTCAGATTTCCAAGTATTTTTTGTAGGTCTTGCCTTTCTACCTATTTTGTCCTCTGCCACCTTCACTATTTCATCTCTCAATGCTACCCATTCGTCTTCTACTGTTTTATTTCCACCCGTTTGCGTCAATTGTTGCCTAAAGCACCATCTAAAACTGTGTACAACTTCAGATTCCTTCAATTTATCCAGGTAACATCTCCTTATTTTCCTACCTTTCTGTAGTTTCTTCAGCTTCAGTCTACAATTGATGATCAATAAGATATGGCCAGAGTCTATATCACCCCCTGGGTATGTCTTACAGCTTAAAACCTGGTTCCGAAATCTATGTCCCAGCATTGTAAAATCTATCTGGTACTTCTTTGTGTCTCCTGGTCTCTTCCAAGTACAACCTTCTTTCGTGATTCTTAAACCAGGTGTTTGTTATAACTAGATTATATTACGTGCAAAATTCTACCAGGAGGCTTCCTCTATCATTTCTTTTGACCAGTCCATATTCACCTACTATCTTCCCTTCCCTACTTCCGAATTCCAGTCTCCCGTTCCTCTTTTCACTGAATTTCATTACCCCCACTATGTCTAACTTTAACCTATCCATTTCTCTTTTTAAATTTTCTAATCAACCTACCCGTTTAAGGGATCTAACATTCCACGCTCCGATCCGTAGACTGCCAGTGTTGCCTTTCCTGATGACGACATCCTCCTGAGTAGTCCCCCCCCCCCCCCCCGGAAAGCCGAATGGTGGACTAGTTTACCTCGGGAATATTTTATCGGGGAGGATGCCATCATCAGTAGAGTTGCATGTCCCCCTTGCTTTCAGCCGTTCGCAGTAACTATGTGGCAAAGCCACATTATCTGATGTTACAAGGCCAACTCAATCATCCAGACTGTTGCCTCTGTAAATACTGAAAAAAGGCTGCTGCCCATCTTCACGAACCACACGTTTGTCTCGCCTCTTCACAGATACCCCTCCGCTGTGGTTGCACCTACGGTACGGATATTAGTATCGTCGAGGCACGCTAGCCACCCCACCTCGGCAATGTCTGTGGTTCATGGGGGTGGTAAGTGATTTACTCTGACAAAATCTACGTTTTAGTATAGACTTCAAAGCGGTCCGAGCGAAGTGGCGCAGTAGTAACACACCGGAGTCACATTCGGGAGGGTGGTGGTTCGAACCCGCCTGACCAACGTAATTTACTTGTGTTAAAGTGAATAGAACCAACAGTCGTAAATTTTTATAAGTTATTGTATTACCAGTTTTGGCTTGAAACTGAAGCCATCTTCGGGCTCCTAAAACAAACAGAGGTTCGTGTCCTTTTACTCTATTAGGAGGCTATTTAACTGGTATCGTGGGTCACACAATCCCTTCACTACCAACAACTGACGATAAGCAAAATTTCACTTGTTTGATACCACTATACCAGTTGAATAGGCTCCTAGTAAAGGACCGGAACTTATCTCTGTTGTAGGGGCCTGAAGTGAAAATGAAAATGGTAGTTAAATAAATTATTTATAAAAATTTACGGCTGCTGCTTCAATTCAGGGTAACATCACCAGCCTCAATCTCCAGTCCACATGAATGATGAACTTAATAAAATCCTAAATTAAGGTTTTAGGCTATTTCACTAAATTACCTCAGGCAAATTCCGGGGTTCTTTTCAAAGGGCGCAGTCGATTTCCTTCCGTATCCTTAAAAAACAATCCGAGCATGTGCTCCGTCTCTAATGACCACGCTGTCGACGGGACGCTAAACCCCAATCTTCCTTCCCTCGGAACTAATATGCAGGTAACAGTTTGTCGCATTTTCACACTAAACCTGTGTGCCGGAACAGAACGTCAACATAGGACATTTGCCATTCAAGTGCAAGTGCTATAGCTACTGAGGACTACCTGAGCATGATATATTTATCTCCATGACCTACCAAACCAAGTACATGTTGCTGAAAGTCAATTAAAAATTAGATCATTGAGGTATGGGCAATCTTGGGAACAAGAGCGTAAAAGACAGTCGAAACTTGCCTCAAGGTCGTTGATCCGAATTCCAAGGGAATTCCTGTTATTATGGATTTCATATTTAAAATATTCACGTAACGATTTGGGATATCGGAAGGACTGAAATGCAATAAAAAAATAAAAATTTGTCTTCTTTGTGTTAAAATGTACTGATCTTCTTGGATTTGTGTAACTACAAGGGATTTATAACTTTTATCGGTGACAACGAATTATGATTCCTGTCCTAGATTACTTCTGTGTTTCGAGGAGCACGATCATCCACAGGGTAACATTAACTTTCATTAAATCGGCCGCAGATTAAAATAAACCATCATGTGATGGTTCGTGTACAATTCTTATCTTTATGGCTAAACTGCTCATCTCATTGAGTTCCTCTAAGCTGCCATCATATCATCCGTCAGTGAATAAGGAGCTAAAAGGATGAAAGGATGAACACTCGCAATATTCCGATTAAAATTACTTTAAAAGATTGCGGTTCAAAAATGTTTAAATGTTTGTTATGGGACTTAACTGCGGGGTCAAGTCCTTGGGAAATTATGGACAAAGTATACTACCCGCATAACTCACTTGTCAGTCTGTCTGCAGACTTCTAGGCGATTGGATTTACGTACGTGAGTTTTTTTATCGTCGTCACCTTTAATGTTTCGAGGCTGATATGCAACAAAACCTACGCAGGTCGTTACAAGACGGGAAGCGATGAATAGTATCTTATCATTACAGTATAAGCCAATGACAAAATTGATTGTCGTAATAGTCTATTAGTGGAGTGTTACAAGTTACTTTTACTGGAATGGAATTCCTTTGATTTTATAAGGGAATGGTTTATTTTTATGAGTTGTAAATAAAGCTACAAGCTCCCCTGCTTATACAGATTTTCATTATTAACGCTCGCAATACCAAGCCATTTTCAGTTATGTGTATTACCAAGGGAGGGGTACTTTGTGCCAATCATAAAAAATTTAAAGAATAAATAATATTCATTATTGTTCTTGAATTACATTAATAACATGCTTTTGAGAGATCTATTAATGTTTAATCGGGATCCAGAACCTGAATATTTCATGTAAAACTGTTTTCAATAATGCATATCATATCTTTCACTTAAATCGGCCTGTAGATACATCCTCGTGCCCAAAACATACCTGTTCAGGTTCACTCACTACATTTCAGAATCTGTAGATGCTTCCAAAATCTGTGATATTTCCCTGTCAGTAACTGACTGTCGATACATTTTCAATCACAGTTGTATCTAACACTGGTCTAAGTGCCACTGAACAGGAAATAATAAAGAACCAAAGGCAAATGAATCATTATCGGGACCATTGTTATTGTCAACCCAGAGAAATATAATGTCCGAGTGTTCTAAGGTCACGTAATATGGAGTAAGACGACCGTTGTGGGAAGTCGCATCTACTACTAAAGGGCTACTTCACATCCCCTAAACTCAATTTTGCGATTAAACGAAAAATTGTAAACAATCATAGAATCTGGAAAAAGACTTCATTAGAGCCAAATTTTCAAAACTAAAGTACCTGAGTACATTTCTTTGTTTTCAAAAGATGGGCATAAAGTTACCCCCCTTGGTGTTGCAAGGGTTAAAATACCAATTTGTAAAAGAACTAAAGATATGATAAGTAACGTGCAAACAAAATTTACATTTATTTTTCTCTTCAGAGGATCAATGTATCATGATTTTGTTTCCCAAAGAATCCTACCCGCTTACCTTATACCCCACACACTTGGGTGTCTTTTATGGGTGTGGTGTCGGAGTCTGAGCATTTCGGAAACTTCATGACTTGACGGGTGTTCGAGGAGTATTATGACGAATGTATTCAGCAAGTGGCGGAACTACGGTGAGCCGGCCGCGGTGGCCGCGGGGACCGCGGCGCTTCAGTCACAGTTTGCACGGCCACTACGGTCGGGGGTTCGAATCCCCCCTCGGGCATGGATATTTGTCCCGTCCTTAGTGTAAGCTAGTTCATAAGTAGTTTGTAAGTTTAGGGACTGATGACCCCGTAGCTACACAAAGCTATAAGCTACACAAACATTTGAACATTTTGAAATTTCCTGCGGCTACAATTTGTAGTGTACAAATTATAAATTGTAACGTCATACCGAATGCCGTAGTTTATTCCATAAACAGCGGAAAAGCAGTAAGCGAGAAACTTTTTTCCTTTCATCATTTTGCTATGGTTGTCAGCGAGAAAAAGTTTAATAAAGGTTTGAAATTATAAATAAATGAAATGCAGCAACTAGTTGCTTGTCGTTATTTATTTTAAACTCAACGACCGGTTTCGGGCGCTAGAGTGCCCTTCTTCTGGTCTTTATACAGACAAACAAGTGCATTTGTATACAATAAGGCTATAGAACGTATGAAAGTCGATTACAGAAATATGCAGCAGTTTCGAACCAAATAGAATGTAATAAAGGTAAGTTCATATAATGGGATGAAATTAACACTTACATTTTTGTACTGAAATTATGTTTAAAGTTTGTTGCAAGTCGTTAGGTACTCTTATTCTCATGTAGCGTATTTATAAAGTCTCGCCACATTATGTGGCAGTTTTCTGCGATTCCTATTGTTTACGACGTTATATCTCCTGAACCATGTGTCGTATGTGGTTCGTACTCGTACAGCAATTGTTATCTCACGTAAGGAATATGTGTACCAAATTTGGTTGAAATCGGTCCAGTGGTTTAGGAGAAATTCAGCAGCATTGTCGCCTAATGCAGCAGTTTTAGACACATTTCATTGTTTATAATATCATATCTCGTGAACTAAATATCGTATATGATTCTTACACTTACGGCGACCGTCCTCATGGATTGAAGCTTACGTGTACAAAATTTCATAAAGATTGGAACAAAACTGTAGATTTGTATGCCACACGTACATATATACGGACACTCTGCTTTATATATTAGATTAATAAGCGATTGTCGTTTGCTGGTTAACAGTGGGTTTAGCGCACAGTGTTACAAGTTTTGTATAGATAATCGCAGTGAAAGTGGATGGCAGGTGTTCGTGAGGCGCGGCCACCTGCACCAGTTACTCACGTGCACCTCGCAGTATGAGGCTAGTGGCCAGAAGCGACGGCCGAGATGGAAGCGGCGACCCTCTGGCTGAGAGAAGGGCCGGGCAGGCTGCGGCTGCGGCGCACAGCTGGCAGGAAGCGAGTGGGCAGACGCGGAACCCGCGCTATCAACACGGCGCGGTCCGGCCTGCCGCGGCCTACTGAGCAGAGCGCAACCGGCAGCGGGCCGAGGATTACGTGTCTGCGCGCGAGCGCTCCATCCGTCCGCGGCATGCACCAGGCCACGGTACCGCCGCCTGCGCTCTGCCGCGACATAACTCAGGGGGAAAAGAGCCCGTGACTCACACCCCTAGCTGCAATTACTCACGACGCAGAGTACCCAATCACTGCGACAACACGTGTGCTCGGACGAAAGTAGTCAGGCTATGTAGTAATGGCATTCGATTCACAGCGTTGCTATGCAGTACAATTAAGAGATTTTCCAAAATGTTTTCCACTCTCCGAAATTAAATTCCAAACCACTTGACACACCCTCGCGACGTGAGGATACTGCATAAACGTAGGGTAAGGTGATACAACTGCGATCATTTCGTACAAGTGTTGTTGTAACAGGAAATACATTGAGAAACGAAATAATTTTAACTGTGCCACTTGTTCTTGGGTGTTTAATGAATATATTACACAAATATTAGACAGTTACAAATGTTGCTGTAAACACACAAAAAAGGTTACAGAATTGAGAAAAATCGATCGAAAATGTACCACACTAGGTACAATTGTGACCACTTCCTGGTAAAATGTTGATCAAAAAATGTTCAAATGTTTGTATAGCTTATGGGACTTAACTACGGGGTCACCAGTCCCTAAACTTGCAAAGTACTTATGAACTAGCTAACACTAACGACGACACAAATATCCATGCTCGAGGGGGTATTCGAACCCCCGACCGTAGTAGCCGTGCAGATCGTGACTGGAGCTCCTCAGACCCCTCGGCCACCGCGGCCGGCAATTTTGATCACTGGAATCTTCCACGTAAAAAGCACTTTATCTCTCGATCACGAATGCATACTTCGTGGTAGCAAACATTGTATTTTTGGCACCGAATCCAGTAACCCTTATCTACCGATTTATACGAGCGCGTTAGACTAAGTAGCTTCACTTACCTCTTAAGGAGGAAACCATTTATATCTCCGTAGCACAAAGTGCTGTATTCTTGGAAAAGACAGGAGGAGCTGTAGAAACCTGCTACACTACAACGCCACACAAAGGCAAGTGGTACCAACAGTACGAGACTAAAAAATGGCGCGAAACCTTATGTTGATCAGAATTGTACCTATAACAAATTTGTACCACCTTACCCTCCGGGTCGAGCTCGGCGAGCACCTTCATGAAATTAGTCATCACTATGCTATTATCTGGTGCAAGGTCACGTGTGTTGAACCCGACCGCAATCCAGTATTCCATATTTGTTCATCTGTTACTCGTGAATAACATTCAGTGATTTCCGACAGATTTCACAGATAATTAAAATCCTTATTAAAATCCTTTACCAAACTTTTCCTCGCTGCCCCCACCAAAAGACCATAAGACAAAGTCATGAAATGAAGAAACGTCTTCGGTTGCTACATTTTCGCTGATCATGAGATGAAATTTCAGCATCTATAATAACATTTTTAAATGGCCTTTTAAATAATAACTTTACTCCCGACACATTTTGCAGATGGTAACAACAAATATTACTGAATACACCTATTAAATTACATCGCTGTACGCACATAGTTCACGAGATATGACGTGACACGCAAACGTGCTTACTGCTTAAATATGACGCGCAGTGAAACACCACAATTATTCGTGACGTGTTATTGTTCATTTTTTTAATAGCTACGCCATTCGCTACATTTTTTTGCATGTACGAGTACGAGTATATATTTGCAAATGCAAAATTGTATCACCTCACGGGAAGTAGTTCAGCAGATATGACCTTATAAATAAGAAGTGCAAATTGTCCTTTTTACACTGGCAAGACGACGTGACCGGCCTCGGCCAAGGGCATTGTATTGGTTATAAAAATTGCATTATGGAAATAATACTTCATGATTTGAGAAAAGGACCAAATTTTTGCAGCACATAAATTAATATTTAGGCAAAGATTTGCACCGAAGCTGAGAAAATGTAGAATCGAGAAGAAGTGTAGGTCTGCGTTCCACTTTGGAACCTCACCAATCTGTTATTGGGAAATGACAAGGCTCTTGTTTCGAATGCAAAAACTGGAGTATAATAGGTAATCTGCGATCTTTTTATATTTTTTAACTTTTCCCTGTGGCATTTTCTCATAATTAGTTATAATAAAAGAAGTAAACATAGTGATGTTCCTGGAACGACCATCTATTAATAATAATTTCGTGTGGCTCATTGGCCTGATGCAAATCTTTCAATTGGACGCCACTTCGGCCTACCCCAGTTATCTAACCGGATAAAGGGGACCTACACCTTAGCGTGGAATCCGAACCGCGTGTCGTTTCTGGCGACTCCTCATATCGTTGAGAAGTGAAGGATGGGTTAAAGCGCAGACTGAAAAAATCCGAGGTCCGACCGGGTTTAGAACCACTTAAAATTCTATGCATGAAATAAGAAAACATGCAAGGGCTGAATGGGGTATAAGTGTGAAGTTGAAGATAAATTATCATCGGGGGACGATGACAATGACAATTATGTAGTCACTCTAACTCCCCCGTCAATTAAGTGCACATATTTTATTTTGGCTTGTAGAAGGTTGTAAGGCATTAGTTAATATCATCATGCCTAGAGAGAGTGGTGATGTAAGAACTGAAGCATGCAGCAGGATATGTTTTAGCCAAGTTCACGACAAGACTTTTTAACTGGTTCTCCCCTCAAACAAGAGTTTTCACTCGAGAACCTGTTTAACTACTCTTGGGGAGCTTCCTCTCTTTGCTGCAAAAATACTGCATGAGGTCACTAGAATAATCTATGTTTGGTTTACAAATGCGAAAATAACGTTTCACCGAAGTAGCCACTTGACGTAATTCTTCTAAGAGGATGCGCTTGTGTTGGCTCAACACTTCCTCGGAGCTGTGTCATAGGCAGCAGAATGTGATTTGTCGTTGCAGTAATCAAAAAGTGACTTACTTATTTAAATGTTCTGTAGCTGGACACGTCAGTTCACCTACTACCCTTATAGGAAGTCTGCTGGATGGTCATTACAGATTTCGAAATGCCATGATGATGAACGCGTTAGCCTTAGGACTAATCGTATTATTAATCGTGCATATGAACGAAGCATACATATTTGTCCTCTTTATTTACCGATGTCACTGTCACAGCCACATGTAGAATATAAGGTGTTTATCGGAAAATATCTTTTCATTAGATTTAAAGCTTGCTTCCTGGCTGTGATGTTATTGAGCAGTTGATCAAGGACTGTCTGGAACTGCATATTGAATAACTTTTTGACCCTTTAAAAATTTCAGTAAAGAAGAACGAAGGTATTTTTTCTTCTAGTGTTTCATCTGTGGATACTATTATTCTTTTCCGCAATGAGTAAAAAAGTGTGTACTTACCTGACATTCACCAAACAATCAACAGGTCATATTTTCTGGGGCATACTGGTAAGAAACAAAATGTCCATCTGATTACGAATTGGTATTGCGTAACGTTGCAGGTTAACGGTCAATTAGAAAGACGCAAATAAAATGAGTTGTATCTTATGCTACAAATTCAGAGAAACCGTTCTCATTGCCGATAATTCTCAAACAAAAATGCGCACTTTACGTTTGTTCCTACTTTCGCATCGGAATCGTCTATTGTGGATGTTTATCGACGAAAATAAATTTCATTCCTGTTGACATAGGAATGAATATGTAATCCAGAGTGAAAGTGACCTGTTTCTCTCTCTCCACCAGTGTGATCTCATTTAACTCCTAGAGCGCCCCCACCCCAGCAGAGGGTTTAACTCCTAGAGCGCCCCCACCCCAGCAGAGCTCTACTCAGAGGCTGTTGCATACTCGGATGTTGCATACAGCATTCATCATACAGCAAGTTTGCAAACGATTATGTTAACAGCTCATATTAACACAACTTGTAATTCTACTCAAGTAGACAATACGAAAAAGTTTCCCTCCATGCTATGCAGTGCAGAGGTAGTAAACGAGAATGTTCGAAATGTGCGAGTCCGCAAGCCACCTTCAAGTGAGGAAGGCGACCCTTAATGTCGAAGAGTGGTCTCGCCCAATGCCACCGATGATCATGATAATCGTATGGTTCATTTTTATTTATTTATTTGTTTATTTTAGGGAAATCCCCAACAGAGGTTCGGCCAACTTGTTGCAAGCCTCTTCAATGGGCGCCACTTCGATAATTTGTGCCGTTGATGATGAGGACAACACACAGTGCCTGGCCACTTCCCGTATATTGAACCTGGGCCACTGCGTGGTAGTCAGAGCTATGGAGGTGGACGGCTCTCACGATGACAATCCGTCTCAACATCGGTGCCACGTAATTTGCACGAACTTCACGAGTTGGCGCCCATCGAGTCTATTTGCGTGGTGTGCTCGGTAAGTGACTCAGAGAATGCTTAATTTTATTTACATTTTTTGTCGTGATAATTAGTGCAGCGTACCCAAGCAGGCATAATACACTTGTGTGCGGTTGTCTCGTAATGCTCGCTCTTGCTATTATAGCTTTTCTGATTCACAACAGAACCGTTTTAGCGTCTGCGGCTGTAATTTGTTGGCGTCTCTATGAGACTCTGGAATTGCGCACAGAGCCTTAACTTGTCGTAAAGGTTTAAGTACGGTGGACGTACTGCTCTACATTGTAATACACCCAGTACTGCAATACAGGAGCCTGCCGCTATTAACTTACGAAATCTACAATCCGTTGTTTTCTTGGAGCGGACGGCGCATTAGCACTCCACAACAGACGTTTAGGAAATCAACATGACGTAGTTTCTCGTATTTTACACTTTTTTTTATTGCTATAACTACTGAAATTTATGCCGTAACGGAATTTACAGAGAAAGCGCAGCAAGCGCGTTACGTAACAACAGCAGGCTGAAGGTCGCTTTGGAACCTGTCCGCTGATCTCTCGCACACGTTCTGCTGAGTTTCGACAGCCGAAGGACGCACACGCAAGGCGCTTCCGAGAAGCGCGGTTCCGAGAGTTCTCAGACGAGTGCCTTCCATAGGACGGCGAACCGACGTCGCCTCCTCTCGTGCCCTTAAAGCTGTTCACTCATTAACACATCACGCCATAATGACGTCTGACGTGACCACGTACTACTATAAAAATGGCAAAATACGCTATACTATATACTATCTAACATAACTATAAGTAAGTAAATACGTACATGCATCGTATAGTTACCAAATTAGTAGAAGTTTATAGATATGCTTACTCACACAGGATGTACATGAAGTCCAGGGACACTTTCAATTATTTACTACACAAGAACCAATCACTGTACATATATCATACATACGCCATTTTCTTTTTATCTATATCGCCACAGTGCAGTTCGGTAATTTGCCTATAGTCAACGCTAGTCGCAGACATAGCGAGTTCAAGTGCTATAGTGGCCATGGAGCGGCCCATGTATTAGGCAACACTCGTAGCACTGTGGTGTACAGGGATACATATTAAAGCGGATCCAATTTGAATGGTTTTATAGACAGCTTCTGTTGCAAGACTTCTCACTCTGTTATTGGAGCATTTCGAGTTCGCGGGATGCACGTCACATCGATTTCTTTGGCTTTTTTTTATCAGTGTCTCTCGTACGCGCCACACATTCACTTCACTCACACTGGGACGTCCTCTTCCTTTTCCGGGCACAAGCAAGCCGTCATAAAGAAATTGTTGTGTCAGTGGCATATGGGCTTCCTTGTTGGTGGCTTCTTACCGCACTTGGTTACAAACATCCGCTGAACAGCTATAGCACACTCGTCTATCGGTGAATTACCAAATTGTCTGTGGCGGTATAAATGAAAAATAAATAAATAAATTCACGGTTTCTCTTCAAAATGAGATATGTACATGTGTACAATATTGGGTTCATATACAATAAATAATTTAAAGTGTTCCCGGACTTTTATCTGCATCCATAATGAAGGAGATGTTAGAAGCCTGAGATGAAACTACTGAATAATCTTATAGTAAGTCAGTTTTTACCTTTTTCCAGAAATATATGTTTACAATTTCCAGTGTCTCTTGCGTATTATGATAGTGAATATGACTGGTTGCGAGGAGAGGTCAGATTTTTGCTTTTCCTGTAAATCTTCTCAATTCCGATGTGTTGTGTGGGGCCATGTTAATTTTTTCCTCTTTTTCAATTTCTGCGACTTGTTGTGTTACAATTTGGCATTACGCGATGTCACTTTATTGTTGCATGGGGTTATTTCATTCTGAATAGCTTTTGAAGTTTGACGAGTGTTTTTGGGACTGTACTGCTTATCACCTCCGAAGGCAGGTGTTTTCCTGTGAAACCACGCCGTATTCAATCTTTGGTGGAACTTTCTTGCTGTTTTGATGAGGATTTTCCGTGCAAAAGACATGTATTTTGTTATTTTGTATGTAACATTTTACTAATTATATAACCCTTGAATAGGCGTTAGTTATACTTTACGAGGTGTACTTTAACTGTCCTTTATAGGCATACAATTTTATACTGTGTAGTATTAAATCACCAAAATACAGTGTTAGAATGGAGGTCACTGGATAAATTTTAAGTGTCTCAGGGAACACAAAAGTTGAGAATCACAAAGACAAACTGCGTCAGTAGTCCACTGCAGATTCCACAGTATCACAGAGTTCCACAGTCCTCTTATTTTGTGCTTAATTCTGTGAGTCACTCAATTTGCGGTCTCAAACAAGAATTGACAATGTCATGTAACCCACAAAATGTAATATTCCTAAATCTATTACTAGTGATGATTGCCCTTTATTACTAGTGATGATTGGCTTTTGGCCAAAAGCTGATTAAGTATTCACGAAAGTGTCACTAAGGCATTTGGTAAAACGACAACGTATTGATACTTGGTACTTAACAAGTTGAGTAGAGCTTACGTTGATATAACTGTCAGAGCTATCATGTAATAGTCGTTGATTGAAGGCACCTTTTCGTTTTATGCACTGTTCTGCTTATACAAAAAACTTTGAAATGTTTGTGAAACTAGGCATTGGAATGTTATTGCTACGGTAGTAACAGTTTTTCGAATGATTATTTGTGATCGAGCAACAGCTAACACTGATGTGACACAACCAGCGAACATACCGTTACTCAGAGATAGAATTACGGCAGCGAAGGGCAGCTGTTTTTTTGCTTGTGCTTGTTATGTGGCCAGGCGTATGCGATCACTTCTTTTTCTGTAATCACTGATTCCCGTTTTATTTACCGTTGCATATTTTTATATCAGAGAAGGTCAAGTCATAAGAAAATAATTCGAATTGTGGTCGGAATATCCAATGACCGCAGTACGTCATCTGTAAATCCGTTCACAGATTGCTTGAAAATGGTCTAAGGTCGAAACAGCTGTCGCTATAGTAATAAAATATTAGCAGCATCAGAAGGATAAACATTTTTTATAACGTTTTTTTGTTTTGTTTTGTTTTTTTACGTTTAACCACATAGAGGCCTCTCAACCTACCTAATAAAACCATGTTGCTAACGGTTGTATTGTAGGAACCAATTTGGTTGATTTGAAATAGACTAAAATATCTGAAACCAGTTATCAAAAGTAAAAAAAATAAACCCTTACTTTTGTGCACCTGCGACTGCCAATTATAGAAAATACGAGCTGCCTCTTCAGTCTACA
Source organism: Locusta migratoria (assembly GCA_026315105.1). Lineage (NCBI taxonomy): Eukaryota > Metazoa > Arthropoda > Insecta > Orthoptera > Acrididae > Locusta > Locusta migratoria. The sequence goes on along the minus strand of CM048745.1, from coordinate 698,931,887 downwards.
ATGATGTGTTTCACTGTAAGCTTTATCGAAGCCAAGAGAGAATATCTCTGCTATACAAATGTCTAGAGTAACAGTGAAGTGGAAATAACTTTCTAATTTTTTTCTGGCGTTCCGAAGCGTTAATTTCAATATGGTGTAGATTAATCAATCAATAGATACCATCGAGCATTGCGAAGGATGTTTGTAAAGAATTGCACGCAGTCATCGAAATGAATCACTCGTGAGTTCCAGAGTTGCGCTAGATGCCACAGTCACTGTTCGCAGGGAGCGGGAATAGGGGGAAGTGATCACCATAATCCATACACTTTTCTGCACTCAGTACTCAGTGCTTAGCGATACAGGATGTAAAGAGAGACGACCCTGACTTGATAACTGGAAACGACTGATTTGGCGTGATTAACCACGCTATATCCTTTTCCTGTGTGATGTCAGTGCATGGATGTTGACTAATATCTGGATAACCGTACCTGTCACCATGAATTAGTTCCATTTTAATGCAGAATAGGAATTAACATAATTAGAACGTTTTGACTACCGCTCTTACTTTCCATTGGAGTGTGTAAGAGTCTTTCTGGAATTTGAACACTCACATGCGTCAATCGTAACGGCGGGAATGTAGTGTATGTCTCGAAAAGATAACGAAACTGATTTGAAATTTATGTACATTTGAGGAATGTATCTTATCTAAAATATAAAACTTAATGTTTGTTTGTTTGTTCGTATTTCATGCGCTATCATCTTATTCATCCTATTGCTATGAACCTTTCGCGAAGATTGTAGGCATGTTATCAATGTACGAGATGTAGTACAGGAGATATGACGCCGTGAGGACTGAGATGCGTGAAAAACCTCCTCTTACAGACTAGGAGAAAATCTACAGTTTCATTCCGAATATAATGAAATTTTGAACATTGACCTTTAAAACAATAGAAACATTACTGTCTACAAAATATTTTGTACTGTGCAGACCAAAATGTTTCATAGACAGGGCTAGGAGGCGAATAAGGAGTCCATAGGATGGGTAGATAGACGGAGAGAGAGGACATGGACTGGAATAGGGAGAGAAGAACATGAACAAACATGGACAGAGAGAGAGATCGAAATGAGTACTAACGCAAGAGTGGAATAAATAAACGCCAGGTGAACCCTAGAATTTGAGCTAGTTTCGTTTATGAATTATAAATCCGTATGTTTGTTTATGAATAAACAACAGTCTAGAATGCAATAATTTTTGATTCAACTAGTTTCAGTCTTATTTAGACCATCTTCAGGAATTTTCACTCCATCGATGTTGTGGTGCTGGCAGGTAACTGGGAGCCTTCCATTGCGTCACTGGAAGGCTCCCAGTTACCTGCCAGCTCCAAAATATCGATGGAGTCAAAATTCCCGAAGATGGTCTAAATAAGACTGAAACTAGTTGAATGAAATAAATTATTGCATTCTAGACTGTTCTTTATTCATAAATTTAAGTAAGAGTGCTGTTGACCCAAACATAGCGAAACGAAAATATTTCCAAAAATATCAGACTGTTTGTGTTTGCGTTTCTTACTTTTCACGCTGAAACAGCTGACAGTTGTGGGTGAAATTTTAAATGAATTAATTCACAGGCAATTAAGCTACTGCACAATGCAAAACAGAGTTTGCCTTGCAATAGACGTCGACACAGTTTGCCCAATCACTAAGAAAGTTTGCAAATATGTGTAATTTTTCGTTAGAGGAGAATGACGAATAGAGGAGGGAGGAGGTGACAGACGAAAAGGTTGACAGGGGCAGGAGGTGTGAGACACAGACAAGCATACGGAGCAGCTGAAACGATAGTGCGGAAAGGAAATGGACTAATGGCAGATTGGAATAAATGTACAACGTATGGCGGAATTACACGTTTCATGGTTTATACCAGAAGGAGGGGAGTAAGAGATGAATAGATTGACAAGTAGCTCTCTTAGGTTGTTTTCAGATGACGCCGTTATTTACCGTCTAGTAAAATCATCTGAAGATCAAAACCAACTGCAGAACGATCTGAATAAGGTATCACTATGGTGTAAAAATTAGCAATTGACTCTAAATAATGCGAAGTGTGAAGTCGTTCACATGAGTACGAAAAGAAATCCGTTAATCTTTGTTTACAAGATAAATAAATGAAACGTGAAGGCCGTCAACTCCACTAAATACCTAGGAATTACTATTACTTCAGACTTAAACTGAAAAGAACACGTAGATAATATCGCGGGAAAGGCGAACCAGAGACGGCGTTTTATTGGCAGAACCCTTAAAAGACGCAACGGAACTACTAAAGACACTGCATACACTACGCTTGTCCGTCCTTTTTTGGAGTATTGCCCTCCAGTGTGGGATCCTTATCAAGCGAGTTTGACGGAAGCCATCGAAAGAGTCCAATGAAGGGCCGATCTTTTTGTATTGTCACGATATAGAGGAGACAGCGTCACGAAAATGATACAGGACCTGCGACGGGAATCATTACAACAACGGCGCTTATCGCTGCGGTGTGGTCTACTTACGAAACTCTAATCACCATCATTCTCCTCCGAATGGGAAAATATATTGTTGACTCCCACCTACATAGGTAGAAATGATCATCAGAATAAGATACGAGGAATCAGAGCTCGACCGGAGAGATTCAGATATTCTTTCTTACCGCGCGCTGTTCGAAATTGGAATGGGAGATAACTAGTGTAAAGGTGGTTCGATGAACCCTCTGCCAGGCACTTAAATGTGATTTGCAGAGTATCCCATGTAGGTGTAGATGTAGATGTAGACATGGGTATGGATAGAGATTGATGGAGACAGAGCGTGGGGGAAGGAGGAAGCGGCGGTGGTGAATGTAGAAGTAGATAAAGGTGCAGGAATTGAGGATCGCAGTTAGTCGTGAAATTATTGATCACTTTCATATATATTATATTTATTTTTTTACTCGGTCACGCAAAATGTTCACTGCCAGACGAACTTGTGAGTTGTGACACCACCAACTAGAGAGAAGGCCGCGGCGCTCTCGTGTGACGTCAGGCAGAGTAGGTTGCGCGCGCATAGCTGACTTGCTCGCTGCTTCGGCATAGTGGGCCGTGTCCCAGCGGCTACCCAGTCAGCTACGCGGGCGCAACCTACTCTGCCTGACGTCGCACGAGAGCGCCGCGGCCTTCTCTGTAGGCGGTGTTAGTTGTGAGCGTCTCGAATTGTCCGCTTTAGCCAACGTTTCAAAAGTTGGTAGTTATTTGCTGGGACTCAAGTGGCCCGTGCCGCAAGAATTGCAAGAAATAGGTGTGAATGGTGAGTTTCGACAGTAAGATTTTTTTGTCTGTAAAAGTTTAACTGAGAATGCCACCACGGTGTAGAGGCAGTGTTGCGTAAGGAAGTGTAAGTACGTGCGACCTGTGGCCAGACAGTGAGTGTCGGCGGATCAGGTGTGAATGACATGGCCGGGGCCGTGTGACAGCAGACGGGCGCGTCGCGGAGTGCGCGGCAGAGCAGAATACGCGATGAGCGCCAGCGCCAGTTGGCAGGCTGGCCGGGGCGCCGGCGCCGGCGCCGCGCCGCGCACCGCCGTTTCTCCTGCACAGGCTTTCAGGCTTTCGCGCCTCCCCGTGCGTGCACACAGCTATCTGCGCCGCGCCGCGCTACTGGCTGCCAGCGAGCGCCGCGGCTCACCTGCCACCGGACCATCGCGCGGCCTCGCCTCGTGTGCTTTACTCTACTGAAACTGCACTCCCGTCTCTGGCAACGAAACGTACGGAAGTGCCACTCTCATATTTTTCTGAAATTTGCGTATGTTAAACTTAGACAAACTTTTTTATTTATTCGCTTTATAGGTAAGGTCCGCCTTGAGCAAACACAAATGTTTTTATATGTACATGTGGCGTCTGTTCCCAAAGAATAGACGTCACTTGTGATCCTGCAGTTGTTACTATTCAATATTCACAGAATATATGACATCAACTGCGATTGGGCAAACCTGAAAATGAGTACCCCTATCGTTAGTGGGGAGGGGTGGGCAAAGTTTGAAGCCCTTACTCTTACGGGAATTAGTTCATAACTACGAGTTTGAGTACTGTGGGCAGGGCGAAGCTGGGAAATTGTATCTGACGGGAGGCGTACTTAGGTAGTCCTTGCAGGTGCGGTGATCACTGTGTCCCCAGTGGTGTAGGGGTCAGCGCAACTGCCTAGAAAGCGGGAGACCCGGGTTCGAATCCCGGCTGGGTACACATTTTCAGCTTTGCCCAATCGCAGTTGATGTCATATATTCTGTGAATATAAATGTTTTTACTTTCTCCCATACATGTTTCACTGGCGTTGCAGCATCATCAGTGGGATGTTTAATTCATACTGTCTGTCAAATTAACAATGAAATGATTGTTACTTTTCGTACATTAAGTGTGAAAAAACTACAGATATTTGTGAAATTTATATAAATCGTTTCTAATTTTTATAGGTATACTAGCTTAAACCCGCTGCTCCGCTCGCGTGTTGGATGATTGTAATAGATAAGCTATCTTTCAGTAGTGTGCTATGAGACTGAATACTAAGTAGTATCGATCAAATAACATGTAAAAATGCACTCGTTTCGAAGAATGGAATCACGAAATTCAACAATAATGATTGTAATAATATTACAGATCGATCACTTGATGTAATGCGCGATACGCTAAAACGACTTTTTAAAGAGATGTATTACAAGAAATTTCTTTTTTACTGTTTTATTTATTTATTCTTATATTACCATATTCCTATGCTTATCCTTACAGAGAAAGAGCTGAAGACATTGTAGCACGGGTAGACCAAAGATATGGTCTGTGGCATCAAGTTTCGCTGTATGTAACCTCCGTGCTACAGAGTCGCAAACGTCATCGCTGGCCTTCAGTCAGAGTTTTTTTATAACTTGACGACTTTCAACCGCCATATCTTCCACCCTCTTATAGCTATCAGCATGGAACTGCTATGGTGTACAACGGGAGACTTCGGACAACAATTACATACAGACTATTCGTTTGCGTTCTGTAGTTTTCGCTACACGTAGAATTTTATATACACCGATAACTTTCCATCCCAATATACTCCACCCTTTTATCATTATCAACCCTCAAGCAACAATACAACCAATAAAACCATTTTCAAAGAGTAAATATAATTTTCAAAGAGTAATTTTTGTTCCGCATTTTGCGTTATATTCTTCAAATTGCTAAATATCTGTTAGATCGCTATCAAACCCTGCCTAAAACTTTTCTGATATATAAATTAGTAACTGTACGAACTGTACAAATATTTAAGTCTCTGCGTCTTGTCGTTCGGACGTGATAAGCGTACACCGAACAGACATTCACATTAATATATATAGATAAATAGCTATCCGATCGCCATAAAACCGCGCCTCAAGCCTTCCCCGTGTAGACATTAGTAACTGTACAAATTTTTAGCTCTTTATGTCTTGTGCTTCAACGTGATAAACGTACCGAACAGACAGTCACATTTATAGATATAGTCTAGGCCTACATTAATACCACATGTAGTTGCGTTTGTGGTACTTCAGTTCGCGAATCGTCCCTGAGAATGTTTGGCAGTTTGTCATCTGCAAACTAAAACGTGTGTAGTTAATGGGGTGAATGGTTAGCTTGTAAATATCGGGATTTTTACGAAAATATAGGACGTCATTTTTGTGTTTTGGTTTGTCCTATAATTTCGTAAAAATCCTGATATTTACGAGCTAACCATTCACCCCATGTAATTGTGAGCACGTTTTAGTTTGCAAATGACAAACTGTCAAAAATTCTCAGTGACGTTTTGCGAATTGAAGAACCACAAACACAACTACTTGTGGTATTAAGGTAGGCCTAGTATACCTACAAAAATAAGAATCGATTTATATTAGTTTCACAATTATCTGTAGCTTTTTTACACCTAATGTACAATAAATAACAATCATTTCATTGTTAATTTGACAGACAGTATGAATTACACATCCCACTGATGATGCTGCAACGCCAGCGAAACATGTATGGGAGAAACTAAAAACATTTGTGTTTGCTAAAGGCGGATCTTATCTATAAAGCAAAATCATTTGTAAGCAAACACGGAGATTGAAGAGCTTTTCAAACCTCAAGATGAATATATATATATATATATATATATATATATATATATATATATATATATATATAGCGTCGTTAAAACACATTTGAGAGGTTAAACGGTCCTTCAGAAATGGGGGCTGAAATGGAAAAACATTGCGATAACTTAGAGCACTGTTTTTCACCCCTTGGGTCGCGACCCTAGGGGGGGGGGGGGGGCGTCGCGAAGTCTTGAAGTCTTGCTCGGGGAGTGGCGGTCTTACGTGGATGCAGTAGCAGCGTGTTCGATGGCACATTTACGGTTCGTGACTTTCAGCTAATATGGCAGAAGTGTCACACAAAAGTGACGAGGTTTCCTGAAAGTCGCTTTAATTAGCAAGTCACCCATAGGTGAAAAATAGGCTATGTTGTGGCACGTTTCGTGAGGCCCTTAAGAATACATCAAAAGTGTCACAGGTATAGGATGTACCTATAGCACTTCTCATGATAGGACGAACAAAACGCGAAAGAATGAAGCCATTTTTCTACCTCATAATGGCTTGTTAATTAAGCACTTAACATTGTTTCTTGAGTACTACTGCCGTTATTTATAATGGTCGCAAACTTCTTTTGTATGTATATATATATATATATATATATATATATATATATATATATATATATATCACATGTTCAAATATTATATCAGAAAAACAATTAATATATATATATATATATATATATATATATATATATATATATATATATATCACATGTTCAAATATTATATCAGAAAAACAATTAATCACTGGCTTAATATTATTTTTAATCAATACGTAACAATACCTTTTTACTACTGAATCATAGTAATTTGCTATTGGTAAGCACTTTTAAATGCAGTATTATTTTTACCGAACTAATAACAATAACATTTTATTACTGTATCATAGTAATTTGCTGCAGGTTAAGTGTTTTTAGTATCCAAAGTTTATCTGCATAGTAGAAATATTACGGAGTGGTGCAACAATTTTGATGGTTTCATTCTCGCACATAACAACACGTCGTCACAAATTAAACACTGAAATTTATTATTCATGAAAGCAAAACCATATATCAAATAGTTGTAGTCATAAAGTATTTTCTTTCATTTCTGATTCGTTTCCGCTACTGCAACTTTCACCAGACGTGAATGGTTGCGAAGATCTTAGATACATCTAAGAAATAAAATTAAACACTTTGATTTTCCGATCACGGACACAGCTTTATTACGGGTCTGGTGGGTCGCCAGACATTTTCACTCGCAAAGAGGCTCACGAATTCAAAAAGTTGGATAAACACTGACTTAGAGAAGATAAGAGCAATTATATATATACGTTTTTCTTAATAGACTCAACTTCAGTTAAATCAAAACTAAGTTATCGCGATTTTTCTATTTTAGCTCTCATTTTGGAGGGACCGTTTCATCCCTTTAATATGTTTTACCTTAGTGTTTCATGTGTTATAATAATATATCCAAAATTGAGAAAAATCGGAGTGTGACACTTCCCTAGAGTTACTTGTAAGTGTCGTGGCTCACCTTCATTGACTTGGACGGTGAGCATATTAACCGAAGAAACTGGAATTACGCAAGGAGCCGTTTAGTACCGAGAGAAAGTTAAGTCATACATCTGCCACATTGCATTTAAAGTGCAAAGGAGAGACTGTACATTTAGGTGACAAATGAGATGTGCAGGGAAACGGATGAGGTTATATCTTGTACACAACGTCTTAAACAGCGGTGCATTGGAAGAGCTGTCATTTGTACTCCGGTGATTCACGAGATTACTTTCTAACGTAGTTATGACCGCACGGCGACGAAAATTTTGAACTTTGGAGCTAGACGCAGGAGTATAAGATTTCAGAAGGGAATATGGTGCTCAGTATTCCGAGGTCCATGGTATCAAGAGTTTCCCGAGAACACCAAATCGCAGGCATTGCCTGTGGCCACGGACAGCCTGCATGTAATGACGGAGGGGAGCGTCGTTTGAGTTGTCAGCACTAACAGAGCAACGCTGAGTTAAATAACCGCAGACATCAATGTGGGGCCTTAGACGAATGCTTTCGATAGGCATACAGAGCAGCTTGATGACAGTGGGCTGTGGCAGCCGACTACAGACTCGAGTGCTGTGCTCTTGACTGTATCGGATGGATCCTAGTCGACTGACCAGCAGTTGGTAACAGCTCACAGTAGGTTTCAATGTGGCACAGAGCCGCGGCGGAATAGCCCAGCGCACCAAGGCGCCTAGCTGCGGTGCGCGCGGCCGTTCCTCGTCGGAAGTGCGAGTCCTCCCTCGGACATGGGTGTATTTGTCGTCCTTAGTTTCAGTTAGTTTAAGAAGTTTGTAAGTCTAGGGACTGATAAGCTAAGTCGTTAAGTCCCATAGTATTACAAACATTTGAACATTTGTGGCGTAGAGCTCAGACATCCATCGACCCAAGGCATTGTGCAATCTTGCGTGGGCCGATTGTACTGTACTCTGGTCCAACTGGAAATATGTTGGGCAACTTGTAGACCACTTCCAGCTATCCATCAACTTTCTGTTCCCAAGCAATAACTTGTAACACAAGTTGAAATTTTATGACCGAAAATGATTAGTTGCATGAAGCACATCAGCGCGGTTGCCTTGACTGCTGTTCAGCTGTTATTGCCCTTCTGCTGTTTGACGTAGCAGTAAAAATAAAGGGCAACTGAAGAGGTTACAACAGATCGGCGACTGTGGTGTCACTGGAGACGGGCCGCAATGCCGGACTGCAGAAGGAGGTCTCTGGGAATTCTACATCGCTGCCTCAAAGGAACCTTCTCGGCAGTTACGTTAATTCCTGTAAACAGACGATTAACGAACTCGAACGAAATGGTGTGACTGATTAACGGCGAATTTCTGTGTTCACTGCCGAACTTGTGACACTTACAGCACGATTCCCAGAGCTACTAAAAAGCTGTGAATTTCTTGACGTCCAGATCAGCTAATGAAAGGCAGAAATCAGAATAAAACTGGCCTTGAAGGTCAGACAAGAAAGAAAAAAGAACTAGCCGTAACGCAGTAATTGAGAACAATTCCAGATTTACGCTGACGTGACAAAAATCATGGGATAACTGTATTCACCGTCACATATGGCGGTAGTATCTCATACATTAGGGATAAAACTGCGGGGCATCAACAGAGCTGTGATTTGTACCCCAGTGATTCACGTGAAGAGGATGCATGGAACATTCCATTTCGGAAATGGTTAGGAAATTTGATGAGATCCACAGTGTCGAGAGTGCGCCGAGAATACAAAATTTCAGGCATTTTCTCTTGCCACGGACGCCGGAATGGACGAAGGCCTACACTTGATGTAAATCGGTCCAGTGGTTTAGGAGGAGATGTGCAGCACTATTGCGTGATGCAGCAGTTTTTCGTGCCTTTCGTTATGACGTCATATCTGGTGGACCAAGTGTCTAATGTGATATAATTATGCTTAAAACCATCGCAAAAGTACAAGCAATATGTTGACAAAGTTTCATCGCAATCGAATGAACGGCACGGAAGCGCATAAAATACGAACAAGCAAACATTAATTTTTCTGTGTTACATAAACTGCCGTCTGTCTTTATGTTGCTAAAAAGGAAGACCAGCTACCAATTTAGCAAATCACTCCTAGTTTCGACTTGACAAACATGACACCGCAAGATTGAATTGATTCTGTTTGAATTAGAGCTTTTGATGCAAGCGACCAAAAACAATGTATTACATGGCAATTAATAATTAATGCACGAGAATATTTTAATGTGCTTACGAAAAGCGGTGATGGCAGATTCGACATAAAGGTTGCAATCAAATATTTCAGAGCAAGATGGTATGAACATCAATCTCTGAAACAAAAGTAAGGTCTATGGGAAATAATCAAACAGATTGAGTGCCAAATAGAAGGAACTAAGAACATTCCTTTCATGACGGTGAATTTCAGGGGTCTAAATAATTAACCAAAGTTATTCGCAATAGTATAAATTTTCATATGTCACGTAATACAATGGAGCGGTAAGAAATTCGCTATTGCGAGTAAATTTCGTTAAATAAGTTAGAACAAGTGGACAGTTTCGAGTAATTAGGACGTATTTTCTCACAGGATGGCAACAGGGTGAAAGAACTGGAATCAAAGCAGAGCTAACGCAGTAAGTGATCAGTTAGAGCTACTCTCTTTTGCAAAAATAAATTCAGTACAAGATTATCGGTGCACCGTTCATTACTTCGACGAACTTTCTTGTATGGGAGTGAAAGCTTGGTGGACACAGGCTATCTTATTAATAATTTTGAGGTTAGAGATATGAAAGTAGCAAGGATGTGTGCAGGTAGTAATATTTGGGAACAATAGCAGGAGTATGTCTATAATGAGTAAATCTAGGAATGAACACCATAGATGAAGCAGTTAGAGAGAACAGCCTTAAATGATGGGATCTTGTTACACGCATGGGGGAAGCAAAATTACGTAGGGGACTCATGGGTGCGGCAGTAGAGGGTGGAGGAGTCGAGGTAGACCAAGAAAAAAGTAGTTGGACTCGATAAAAAAATGTTCAAATGTTTGTAAATCTAAAGACTTAACAGATAATAAGTGCCTTGGTTTAAACTACTTAGCCGCGGTGGAGTAGCCGAGCGGTCTAAAGCACCTCGCTGCGGAGCGCGCGGTTGCTCGCCGTTGAGGTTCGAGTCCTCCCTGGGACATGGGTGTGTGTGTGTGTGTGTGTGTCCGCAGGTTAATTTACCTAGGTTTAAGTAGTTTGTAAGCTACGGACTGATGACCACGCAGTTTGGTCCGATAGATTTTCAGACATTTGAACATTAAACTACTTAAACTAACTTATGCTAAGAACAACACACACGCCAGAGGGAGGACTCGAACCTCCGACGGCGACCAACTGCGCGCTTCGCAGCAAGGCGCCTTAGATGGATCGTCTACTTCACCACGGCTAGGATTCGGTGAAGAATGATTCTGAAGTAACAGGCCTAACATCAGATGATGTATCAATGTTATAATTGAATAAGGGTGATTATGATAGATGAAAAGTCTGCTTTACGTCCATACAAATAAACAATATCGCTTCGGTATTCATAAATTCCCCTCCGATTTTCGCTGTTCCGTTAAGTCACACATGACCTGCGAGCACAGCTCTCATTTTCGAGGACCGATCGTGCTTCGTGTCTGGATTGTTCAGTTCATAGGAGTGTTTACGCGGAAGACTTAGTCGATACGTAGTGTTTTGGGCCACTTTAGGTTACGGTAGTAACACTAAAAGTGGGCCTTTGCGATCGTCTTTTGACAGATCGAAATTTAAATTAAAATAACGGCCTAACAATTCATCTGACACGAAAATTGAATAACCTAATTTGTAAAGGAGGAAATTCTCTACAACTTTGCCCTCTTATGTTTTTTCATATCTTGTAGTGTTTCAAAGATATTTGCAAAAATAACGGCGATTTTGGGATGCATGTCTGTCTGTCTGTCCGTCTGTCCGTCCGTCTGTCAGTAACGTGTTCCCTGTTTTTAAGACGAACCGTTCAACCGATCAGCACCAAATTTTAAAGACATGATTGTAGGCCGCCAGAGACCAGAACCTCCCTTTTCCAAATTTTTCGGACAAAAAATACGGTAGTAATACCTAAAAAGGCCGTCTGTAATATAATTGTAATTGCAAACGAATCGTTCATCTGATAAGAAAATTGAATAACCTAATTGGTAGAGGAGAAAATTCTCTACAACTTAGCATCTTTGTGTTTTTTCATATCTCGTATCGTTTGAGACATATTTGCAAAAATAACTGAGATTTGACACCCTGCATTGAACGAAAACCAGCCGTTAGGAGATGTCACGTGACATTCCTCGCGCAGAATTCTCTATGGCATACACCATCTTGCGCGTAATTGATGATTTCCTTATTGTAACTTACACATTGTCATTTCAAAGCAACGGCGCACTGAAGAATTAACAAAAACACATCGTTCTTCGTACGATAAATAATAATCTAGTGTCTACAAATGCCATATTACCATCAGTTAACAACGGCCATCGATAGTATAGGATTCATCTTCTGATTGTTAGCGGTAGCGTAGTGGGCAAGGCATTAGATTATGATGCTAAAGGTCGGTGGTTCGGAATTCGTCACTACCTAAATTTTTTTCCCCAAAGGGTTTCAGACACTCTTATTAATTGATTTATTATTATTTTGGTCCAAAATGTTTGCAAAAACATATAAAACTACAAATCTAAAGTGGGCCGTAAAACATGTCGGTGCAATTTTTTTGCTAGGAGGACTTACAAATGCAAAACTTTCCTGTAAGGCGTTCGGCGTAACGCAGGTAGCTGCAAGGTAGTACGGAGGAGTGGCTACGATTGTCCGTGACCTTTCACTTACAAGGCCTCCCCCCAGCAGAACGAGCGAGAAAGAGAGACGGAGACAGGGAGAGGTGGCGATAAGATGCAGGGCCCGACGCTCGGCCGCTGCTCAGGAGGCACGGCACGCCCGCGAGGCCTTGGGAAAGCGCGGCATCTGCCGCCGTTCCTGGAACCGATCGGTCGCTGCCTCCGCCGGACTGTCTCGCGCGCGCCAAACATGGATGCGGCGCGGGCCTCCACTCCACTGGACTGCCGTATCATCACTTGTTTGGGCACTGTGCGCTGCCCCGCACTCTCTTACCAACTGTTGCAAAGCGTAGGAATACGTCTTTAGTTTATCGCATTTGCTTCTTCTTTTCCTTTTGTCTTTACTGCATTCTATATGATTACTGCATTCTACTATAGATATGGCATGTTAATTTTCGGGATGTTGCCACCACTCGGGATGGGTATTTGCCTGTTGTTGTTGTTGTGGTCTTCAGTCCGGAGTCTGGTTTGATGCAGCTCTCCACAATACCCTATCCTGAGCAAGTCTCTTTAACTCCACATAAGAACGGCAACCTACATCTGTCTGAATCTGCTTACAGTATCCATCTCTTGGTCTTCCTCTGCGGTTTTTACCCCACTCACTTCCCTCCAAAGCCAAATTCACAATTCCCTGATGTCTAAGAATGTGTCCTACCAATCTATCCCTCCTTTTAGTCAAGGTATGCCAGAAATTTCTTTTCTCCCCAATTCTGTTCAGTACCTCCTCATTAGTTATGCTATCCACCCACTTAATCTTCAGCATTCTTCTGTAGCACCATATTTCAAAAACCTCAATCCTCTTCCTGTCCGCACTGTTTATCGTCCATGTCTCACTCCATACAAATGCCTTCAGAAAGGACTTCCTGAGGCTTAAATCAATATTCGATGTTAACAAATTTCTCTTTTTCAAGAACGCTTTTCTACCCATTGCCATTCTGCATTTTATATCCTCTGTACTGCGACCTTCATTTGCTATTTTACTTCCCAAGTAACAAAACTCATCTACCTTCTTTATTGCTTCGTTTCCCAATCTAATTCCTTCAGAATCACCTGATTTTTTAAGACTACAGCCCATTACCCTAGTTTTGCTCTTGTTAATGTTCAACTTATATGCACCTTTCAGCACAATGTCCATTCCGTTCAATTGCTCTTCCAGGTCCTTTGCTGTATCTGACAGAATTACTACGTCGTCGGCAAAATGCAATGTTTTTAATTCTTCACCCTGAACTTTAATTCCTTTACCAAATTTCTCCTTTCTTTCCTTTAAAGCTTGCTCAATGTACAAATTGAACAACATTGGAGAAAGGCTACAACCCTGTCTTACTCCCTTTCCAACCACTGCATCTCTTTCATGCCCTTCAACTCGGACAACCGCTGTCTGATTTTTGTACAAGTTGTAAATAACCTTACGCTCTCTATATTTTACTCCTGCTTGCTTCAGAACTTGAAAGAGTTTATTCCAATCAACATTGTCAAAAGCCTTCTCCAAATCTACAAAAGCTAGAAATGTAGGTTTACCTTTTCTTAATATATCTTCTAGGATAAGCCGTAAAGTAAGTATTGCCTCCCGGGTTCCTACATTATTGTCCTGAACCGAAACTGATTTTCCCCGAGGTCGGCTTCGTTTAGTGCTATATTGCGGTATTCACGTAGTGTGATGCGGGAAACAGCCTGACAATCAACCACATCTAGGACGGACGAATTCTAACCGGGGCCGGTGCCCTTTTCCGTCCCGAAATCAGGCTATTTAACAATCACGGCTATCCGGGCGGGTCTTACTGCATTTGCGACTTCTTACTCAAAACTGACTCGATGAAAAACACTGTGTCAGCACCATAGAGTTCCACGTAGAAATTCTCGTAACTAATTCCAAAATTATAAGGATAAGGCGACGAATTTTTTTACCAGTGCAGATGTTACTTTCATAAGTTGAGTTTTTCTGCCTACTACACGCTCTGACATCCAGTTTATTCGAACAAACTAGGGACGCGATATCCCCATAGACTCAGTCTAGGTGTTTGAGTTTGTTGTCCTGCTAACATGATTAACGCCTATAACTCTCGCTTGCTCCCGCTACGCCGGTCAGCAGCTCTAACTGCAAAAGGCAAGCGTCCCACCGGGAATCTTCTTACCCCAAAGACTCACGAAGTTTCCTCTGCAGCCAAAAACCTACCTCTAAATTCTAAGATGTGGAGAAACAGACCTACTACAGCTGAAATAATTGATTGATACGAGGGGTACAAAGTAGCAACAGCTAGCACAATAAGCTACCATATGTGGTCATTATTCACTTTATAATAACTTTAATATACAATAATCCTCGGGAATGACAGCTTACACAAAACAATGGAACACATCAATCGCGAAAAACCGAAGTTTACTGACAACGATCGAAGAGCATTAAGAACGATTCTGTCCAGACTACGTAAAACTACCAAGGCAGAAGCGACTGCAAAACCCAGTGTACTTGATTAACACTAGAATGGTCGAGTAGGATCTCACAGACACGTATTCCCGGAATAGGCAACCCACGCATTAGCGAACATAAATATTCTATTGTTAATTTCCATTAAAAAAAGTTCAGTTGCGAATATTGTAATACTTGTAGGGTTTCTCTCGGTTTGTTTACGTATTCACTGCTAGATCGGAGGCTAATTAAAGCTACCGGCGCACTTTTGACCTGGATACAACGCTGCAACCAATGTTCCTCCTAGTTACACGACCATTGCAGTGTTAATACTGTTTTTAAAACAGTATGGCTGTGGCTTAACATTCATGGAAGCGCTGCGGTTGCTAATGACGGAAGTAAACGCAAGACTGAGAACGAAGTGGTGCTACGATCATAAATCCTGGGCTCTTGGTGACTGGAAGTATGTGGTATCATGCGATGAATCATTGTTCACATTGCTTCCTACAAACGACAGAATTTATGTATCGAAAACCACAACTACTATAACTTACTGATAAGAAGCTCTGTCATACTCCAAAATGACCATGTGACTACCCACACAACCAAAAAATCATCAAGCGGTTAACCCGACACCAAAATTGACATATCTCAACATAATTGACCAATCATGGGGAGTTTTAAAGCAGAGAGTTAGTCCAAAATTGAAGTAATTGACGGATGTTATGGTACAAGAATGGACAGGTGGCGCAGTGGTAGCACACTGGACTTGCATTCGTAAGGACGGTCGTTCACCTCCGGCCATCCAGATGTAGGTTTTCCGTGATTTTCCTAAATCACTCCAGGCAAATGCCGGGATGGTTCCTTTCGAAGAGCACGGCCGATTTCCTTCCTCGTCCTTACCCAAAACTCCGAGCGTTAGCTCCGTCTCTAATAACCAACGGGACGTTAAACCCTAAGCTTCCTTAATTCCAAGAATTGATAACGTTCTGCTGGAAACTATATTTTCGAATCTATTCCTCGAAGAGTTGCAGATCTCAAAACCAGTAGTAGGCCAGCTCCTTACTATATTAGGAGTTCATATTATTTTTGGTTTCACCTTGGTTGTGCCAGTTGTTGAAGACTCTCTCCAAAAACCCGAACACGCGGTGCAGTTTTCGAAATACTGGTGCTGAGCCTCCTAGCAGTCACTCCTCGTCAGATGACGCTGCTGTCACCTGTACCTGTTTTTATCGATAGTAGTAGCTCGTCATAATGTTGTGGCTGATGGTCACTGAGACGCGAGTCCCTGTAGTAAAACGTTTCATAATGCAGTTTGCGGGAGAAGGAAGGATAAGGATGTAGAGTCTGTCATTTCTGTTCCACTCACTGAAGTTCAAGGCCATCTGATTCAGTGGTAATCTTCACGCGACTGCAGTTGGAGCGTAGAAAAAGCGGCATCCAATTATCCAATAGAGAATGATGACACTCTGCGGCTAGCACGACTGAACTTCGTTTCTTATAAGATTAATAGCTTGCAAGAAAGGCATAAAATATTTTACTTGTTCACACCATGGAAGGACATGACAGGTGTCTTAAGATAGCTGGAAATTACACCATTAAATCGTCTCTTAATTATCTTAAGCGACTTATGTACTCGCAAGAGATGCAGACTCACTGTTTCACCTTGGAAGCCACCGTGGGCAGCGTTTCTTGTTTTCCTTCTTTCATTTCTGTCTTTATTTCTTGTTGCATACTGGGCACTAGGGCGACGGACGGAGATAATGCTTCTACGTCGTGCCAATTCTGTGTTGTATCCGTTGCTACCTCCAGTTTCACTTGCCATCGTCTCTGACAAACCACAAATTTTTGTCTGAAACACTGCGCAGCTTTTTGCTACCAGGAATCCTCACAACGACTTAAGTACTCCGCTATTTAAAATATCTCAGCAGCTATTACAAACGGTGCAGTCATGACTATTATTTGTTGCAAGTGCCGACATAATGCTGTTCTCCATTCATCTCCGAAAGCCACCATTCGGTGCGTTCCACTCCCAAATAGAACAAAGGAAAACTGACTGTTCAAATGTTTGTATAGCTTATGGGATTTAACTACGGGGTCATCAGTCCCCAAACTTACAAACTACCTATGAACTAGCTACTACTAAGGACGACACAAATATCCATGCCCAAGGGGGGGATTCGAACCCCCGACCGTAGTGGCCGTGCAGACCGTGACTGGCGCGCCGAAGTCTCCACGGCCACCGCGGCCGGCGAAATATGACTGTCTATATGACAGCATAAGAGGCCTAATTTTTGTGGCTGGTTCTTATACAAGTTGGTGGCAGTGAAATCGTTATACAGTGAGCTCCAAATGCTTGCCTTCTAAATTTCTTCTATAGTACATTGTTCTTCTTTGTTTGTTTGTTTGTTTTCCTCTAACAGTTATACAGCTTGTATAGGATAATTAACTACTGTAAATAGTAATTCATTAAGACTAGATGCGTTTCGCTTTGTTTAAAATCATCTTTAGTGGTAACTGAAAGGCTGCGCGGAAAGGCCGCGTCTTCTAAGGCTCTATGCTGAGGGTCGCGCGGCCGTTTCCATTGGAGGTTCTAGCCCGCCCTTGGTCATGGGTGTTTGTGCTGTCCTTAGCATAAGTGAAAGATAGGTAAGATGTAAATTTAGTGACCGATGACCTCAGCAATTTAGTCCCTTTCGTTAATGAACATTTTACAACTGTTGCAAATGGATTGAGTTAGATTTTTGTAGGATTTTTCATCATGAACATTTATCGTGCTCTGACTTTGTATTATTCCAAATATAATTAACTATTATGAATGCTCAGGTTTGGTATGTCCTTCTCATTCTTCACACTCTTATGATGAAATAATACTCGCACTAAGTAATTTTTATCTTTCTGCTTTTGAAAACCGCCAGCAACTCGCTAATTCGTATTCTCTGTTTCCACGTTGCGAGTTGCCTTTGTCGTTTGTTCGATTCGTAGTAAATGGATCCTCTGATACCACTGCCTGTATATAATATTATTCAATTGGGGTGTGTTTGTGTTTCTAAATACGTATTTGTTTCCGCGTCTGTAGGTGTATGTTGTTTTGGACGTGTCCGAAAGAACGGCGTCGCCATGTGATACTGCAGCTGTTCTAACTATAGATTTTAGTTGGGGTTTTTAATCTCAGCTGCTCGTAGATGCAATGCTACAACATGGACATAAGAAAATGTATGTCAGGGCTATGCGTTTCACTTTATTACTGATCTTCTATTACAATCCCGTGTCCTGATTTGTCCCATGACTATGGAAGCTTACTCCTCAGTCGGGTCGTGCGGAACATGATAAATATTAATAAATAAAATCACACTCGTTTTAATTAGAGCACGTTCCGACCTATCTACAATCGCAGCATTTACTTCTCAATCAACGTGTATTTATTTCTTCTCCTTATATTCACGTACAGAGTGTAGGACGAATGTCTATTTGTATGCACTTGGGAGAGCTGAATCTGGTCTTGAAAGTCCTTATGTAAGTGATTTATATGCAACGCAGTATGTTTCACAGATAGTCAGTACTGGTTCTGCAAATTTTCTAAGTACGCTCTCATGTCATACGTATGTCTCCCAGCCTCTAACAGTTGAAGGTCCCCACCAGATTTGTAACGCTGTCTCAGCCTGCACCCATTCACTGTGCCCATCGTTGTATACTTTTTCATTCCTAGTTAGACCTATTTTACGCTTGATCAATATTCTAGGATGTGGTGAGTGGTCACTAGTCTTATTAGTTGACAAGTTAAACTTTTTTCTGTACCATAAAAATTAACCCAAATCTGGCAGCTCTGTTTCGTACGGCCGAACCAGTGTGATAATTCATTTTCATAACCTTACAAATTGTTACGTCTATATAACTAAATGAAATGAGTAAGTACAGTTGTGACTAATTGATGCGGTAATCATATGGCACTACGTTTCTTAATTTTGTGACGTCGACAATTTTACATTTCTGGACATTAATGCAAATTATCGAACTTGCTACCACTATCATGTCGAGGAAATGAACCTCACTCATAGTTTGATACATTTAATCTGTGAAGAAAAAAATGTTCAGATGTTTGTAAACCTGTTGGACCAAACTGGTATGGTCATCACTTCCTAGACTTACAAATTACTTAAACTAAGTCACACTAAGGATAGCAAACACACCCATGACCGAGGGAGGACTCGAGCCTCCGGCGGAGCGAAAGTTCAATCCGTAGCATGACGCCTCAGACCACGCGGCCCGCGCGGCATCTGTGAAGATACACATTTCACTGACGTATTGGCAACACTCATGAAGCACGACGAATTTATTCCTGCATTTGACTTAGAAACCAATAGGAAATAGCTAAAGAATTCCTAGTTTTAAACACTGCGACCTTATGCCTCAACTGACTGAGTTGCTTTCCAATCATGATGCTCCTCCACCCAATGCATCTGTCTTGGAAAACGTATGGAAAGAAGTTTTAAGTCAAATTCTTGGCCATTTAGTCTATAAATTCATGCACATGTGTTGTGATTTTTATAATCGGAAGTGTCACATAATTATTTGGTTTATCCACTATAGCTGAGATTAAGAAGCAAGAAAACCGTTAATACATCACTGTATTTCTGTTCCTCTATCAGACGTCAGATGCACTTGCAAAATTTTCGTCATACAGTTTTGAAAAATACAATTTTGTCCAGTCTCATGTATTAAGTATACATCACATTAATTATCAAGTCACATACACAATGATTAAAGAATATGATACCCTGAAATAGAATATAGATGCAACCTGTGTTTACTGAAGTTTTTGAGTGACATAGATAAATATGTTTGGTGACTACGTAAGTTTCGGAGAAGCGAACTAGATCTACTTGCGCTGCTCCTGGAGATGTGTTAATCAAGAATTGGAGCAGTGTTCAGTTCTTTAATGACCTTTATCCTGTAGCTGAACAAACTGTTCCTGTGACGGGACGCTCATTTCAGCTGACTGTTCACTGGTGTGTCTGTGAACATGTAAAGTCCGTCCCGGCTGTCATTTCATTGTTTGAGAGACGAGACTAATGTGAGAATGTCGGCATTCTAGTACCCGAAGCTGACCGACGTAGCTAATGCTCGCACCATGGGATCTGTCGCAAGTTCATACTGAAATACTTATGAATGCTGCTGCCAGCAGTACGGAAATCACATTTCCTAGTTATCTTAACCAGAGACAGTCAAAGCTTTTAGAGTTTCGTCGCCCTGAATGCTGTTCTTACTCCGATGTAATTCGTAACTACTATGGTACTGCCTCTCTCTTTTGTTTTTGAAAAGGCAAGAATTCCACACCTATCGTCATGTAGAAAAAGCATGACGAAGGATGCTTCGCCTTTGACCTGTAGTACGTTTCATAGATATTTTCATTTAAGTAAAAACGTTACTTGTAAATTGTCACTGTGTTTTAGAATGGCACTAAAACTCGAAAATAATTCATGTTAAGAAATACGGCCGGCCGTGGTGGCCGAAGTGACTGAGGCGCTCCAGTCACTGTCAGCACGGCCACTACGGTCGGGGGTTCGAATCCCCCCTCGGGCATGGATATTTGTGCCGTCCTAGTTCGTAAGTAGTTCATAAGTAGTTTGTAAGTTTAGGGACTGATGACCCCGTAGTTAAGTCCCATAAGCTTAACAAACATTTGAACATTTGATTTAAGAAATACGTCGTTAAGTAGCATGAGA
Source organism: Locusta migratoria (assembly GCA_026315105.1). Lineage (NCBI taxonomy): Eukaryota > Metazoa > Arthropoda > Insecta > Orthoptera > Acrididae > Locusta > Locusta migratoria. The sequence goes on along the minus strand of CM048745.1, from coordinate 698,911,263 downwards.
TATAAAATTTAACGAGTATTGAAACAACAGAAAAATGTTCAAATGTTTGTGAAGCTTAAGGGACTTAATTGCGGGATCATCAGTCCCTAAACTTACAAACTACTTATGAACTACCTTATACTAAAGCGACACAAACATCCATGCCCGAGGGAGGATTCGAACCACCGAACGTAGCGGCCGTGCTGATTGTGACTGGCGCGCCGCAGACCGCTCGGCCACTGCGGCCGGCATACTCGCTTACTTTAAGTAGTTTGTAAGCCTAGGGACTGATAACCAGATTAGTTAAGTTCCATATATTTACAAACATTTGAACATCGAAACAATAAGTCAAATAGACATAGGTACGGGAACGCGTACTTTCTGAGGTATACACGTGTTAATGCGAAGGACTGCGCGACGCTTCGTTGTGGATATTAGCACAGTCGCTGCATACGCACTCCGTCAAATGTTTCAGCAGGATCTTATGATGTTTTACTTACGCTACTCAGCCTACCATACAGTCAATTGTGTGGTTCTATTTATGTTGTAGGCTACGTTAGTTTTCGTCGTGTGTGACTTTTGTACAGTATTGTCTGCTCTGGGTATGGATCATGGTGGTTTACTTTCTAATAAAGGTTGAATGGGGTGTATTATCGTGCATTTCTCATTAATATGTCGCTATGTTGCTTTAGGATGTGTCATGTCAGCAACGATTTCAGAAGTGGTTCATAAATTATGGATCACCAGCACAGTTTAGTCACAGTGTGTTCAAAATGTTATTGAAATGTTTGTAAATCTATCGTACTCAACTGCTGGGTTATTAATCCGTAGCTTACAAACTACTTCGGTAAACTAACCTAAGGACAACACAAAGACCGATTTCCGAGTGGGGACTCGAACCCCTGACGGGGAACGGCCGCGCACCGCAGCACGGCGCCCCAGTGCGCTCGGCTAAACTGCCGTGGCCGTCACAGCATGAACGAACATCTTACGCAGACATTTCAGGATCGCGAGATTGGTCGGGAAGGCCCCGCATATTGGCCTGCTCGTTCCCCAGACCTGGACTTTTGTTTATGGACACATTTGAAGGAAGTGATCCACGCAACTCCAATCTACAGTATGCAGACACTAGACCATCGCGTCTTCAGTGCGGGCCCACAAGTACACCGATCGAGGGTAACACACTGGACTCGCCATGCGGGAGGACGGTGGTTCAAATCCACCTGTAGTCACCCAGTTTTAACTTTCCGCGATTTCCCTAAATCAGGCAAATGCCGAGATGATTCCTTTGAAAGAGACAGCGAATTTCCTTCGCCACCCTTACCTAAAAAACCGAGCGTGAGATCCGTGGAATGAATAACTACAATAACAACCGGGTATAATTACGAAGGGTACGTCACTTCTTACGCCCAAGGGTACAGGCATGCATTGCCATGAATGGAGGTCGCGTGGAAGTCTCTTACAAACACGCGTTTTTCTCGGAAAGTATGTCATTGTATTATTTTTTAATGAATACATTTTTTTAAATCCTAGCCAAATGGTTTTAGCACTTCTAGACAACCTCGATTCTGATGTAAATTCTCAGGACTATTGCGACACGAAAAGTACTGATAAATATGGTATTTGAGGGTGCCCGCGAGAATGCAATCTGCCTCAAATCGGTTGCATAGCCATTGCGCCGTAAAATCGAAACTGAGAAGATACTGTTTGTCACGATGGTTGAACCACTCTGCCTTTGGTTTTATACTTTATACAGGTTAGAAGTGATAACTGCTTCGCCAAAGTAGCTCGGTGAATAGTCCGATTTCGTGGGGAGGGGCGGGGGGGAGGGGGGTCAAGTGAGACGGAGGAGCGACGCCCCGGCGTTCATCGCCCGCCGCTCGCTTTCTGTGCCGCGTTTCACAACGGCGGGGCACGCCCTGGACTGTCCTACCTGCTGGTAGCGCGCCAGCCGCCGCACGGCGACTCTACACGTCCCGCTTACCGAGGCACTGTCTGGGCTTCACTACTGCTCTCACAAGCCACATCCAGGATTACGTAACACTTATGAATTAGTTTTGAGACGAATTATTTACTTCCAATTGTTTCGTCGCAACTTTTGACCATTAACAGAGGGTCAGTCATCTGAAACTTGTAGCTCTTTAATTTCAAGAACGCTTCCAGTTATTACCGGACTGCATTTTCTTTCCCCCTCCCCTCCTTTCCTATCTTACTCCTTCCCCTCCCCACCGGAGGACTGTTAACCTTAGTAGTTTAGTCCCCCTATCCCAACCAAACAACTTAACCCCAACCCGCTTCAGTTATCGAAACCAGGTTTTTTGACATTAAAGAGATATTCAAGCAAGTATACTTCTTTTAATGTGCAAAATCAAATGTTTGTAAATCAAAGGTATCAAATTGATAAGGTCATCGGTCCTTAGACTTACTACTTAAACTAACTTACGCTAACGACGACACCCATATCCATGCCCGAGGGAGGACTCGAACCTCCATCGGGAATGGCCTGACAATCCATGACATGACGCCGTAGACCACGCAGACATTCCCGCGCTGATTTTTTCTATGGGACTGTATACTATTCATAACTGCATTCAGTAGCTCTTAGATAGTTACAGTGATTCAGCGTTTGTTAATATTGATGCTAAAACGTTTCGAAAAAGCTCATGGAATGTACCAAAACTGAAAATGAATGCACCCGGAGTCGGCTATGAATATATAAACATGGCAAGCAGAGCTCTCGTGGCAGGTTCTTGTAATGGGACGCGCGTTGGCATGGTACGGTCAGCGTGAGAAATACGCAACAGTTACCGTCACACGGGCGGAGGCGGCTAAAAAAGCCAGCCCTCACATCCCGTCTTGCAACACTCAACGTCGGCCCCTTGTCTGGACGTTACAATGAATTATGTAAAGCCCTTGAAAACCGACGAATTTGGCATCTGTGCAGTACAAGAAACACGGTGGAGCGGAAGCAAATCGTACGACATTGGATGCGGATACAAGCTGTTGTACACTGGCACCCGCAGAACGACAAGCGGCGTTGGCATTATAATATCATCCAAGTTTGACGGTCATATTTCTGAAGTGCAAAGATACGATGACCGTCTGATGACGTCGTGTACATCGCAGACTGCAGAAAAATCCACTTTCTCAGTGCCTAAGTTCCACAAACTGGCCAAGCAACTTCCATCAAGGACGCCTTTTGGAAGATGCTTGATGCAAAGACTGCTGAAGACCCCAGAAGATTACATCACCATCGCCGGTGATGTTGCAAATAAGAAGACCATATTGCTCACGGTGGGCATGGTTTCGGTGAAAAGAATGATGACGGTCAGCGTATCCTCGATTTCTCGGAAGCTCATAACCTGGCAATTGCGATCACATGGTTCAAAAAGCGTGACTCCCATCTAATCACGTATTATAGCGGAACAAAAGCTACGCAGATCGACTACCTCCTTGTAAGACATCATGACCTTAAAGATGTGCTCGATGCTAAGGTCAACCCATATGAAACAGTTGCGACACAACACCGGCCATTGATCTGCAAGCTACGGATGAAGCTGCCTGCAAAGAAGCACGTAGATCGCACAGGGCCTTCAAGAATCAAATGGTAGAAATTCAAGAATGAGGAAGCCGACATAATAGCCTGAATCATTCTGCCACCAGTTACCATTGTTGAAGAAAGCTGGCAGAAACTGAAAGAGTCTGCTCATGAAGCTGCACACGCATTTCTTCGGGCGACAAAACCAGGGCGACGGAGGATTGACAGAGATACGTGGCTTTGGAATGACACCGTCAAAGACGCGGTGCGCACCAAGAAACGACTGTACCACGAGTTTCTTGCTGATAAAACTCCGGCTGATGGAATTCCTACAGAACACCTCGTAGCGTTGCTAAAAGGTTGTAGCAGCAACCAAATCCTCGCGTTTTGCAGATCTATACGCAAAACTTGACACACGTGCAGGAGAGCGGGACTTTTATCAATTGGATAAAGAAGATATCGCAATTCGGAAGATGTACATCGTTTCTACGGAGTCAATGATGAGAGCGGTAATCTGCTAGTTGACTGGAAGAAGGCCAGAGAAAGATGGCGAAGCTATTTCAAGAAGATCTTCACAAAAGAATTTCCCTATCCACTATACTCACCGCTGTTGAAGAGCCCGTAAGAAAACTTTTAATTGAAGAGGAAGATGACGCCTGGGAAAGCCCAAGGCCCAGATGATCTCCCCGTTATTGGAAGGTAGCCGAATGGTTAACGCAACAAGGTCATTGATGAGAGAAAAACACCAACTGATTGGCAACAATGTACCACCGTACCTATCTTTAAGAAAAAAGGGAAATCCCGTGGAGTGCACAAAGTACTGTTCAATTGGACTTCTCTGCCACGCCATGAAAATCTTTTAGCGTGTTCTGGTCCAAAGATGCATGAGATCACACAGATTTTCAGAAACCAATATGAATTTGTGATGCGATTCATGCCGCAAAACTTAGCAGAGAAACATCAGAAGAAAGCGAAGCCGCTGCATTTGGCATTCCTGGACCTCGAAAAGGCTTTTGATCAGTTACCTCACAGTCTCATCTGGCTAGCACTATGACAGCATGACATGCCAGAGCAACATATTGACTGGGTACAGTTGCTTTATGCACAGTAAAGAAGCTTTGGCCGCACAACTTCGGGACTATTCGAGGGCTTCTACATCACAGTCGACGTCCACCAAAGTTATGCTCTATCACCGCTTCTGTTAATTCTCATTATGGAGACCGTGGCAGTTAACCTGCGCCGGCCATTACCATGGACCCTGCCGCATGCTGACAGCAGAAAGCAAGCTTGTTTTACAGAGAGAAATTCAAGAATGGAGTGACCGGTTGAAGCAGCATGGCTTGCGTCTTAACCTGAAGGAAGCTATGTATATGACGTCAGACAGGCATGGGAACCATCACGATTAATGGTGGATATCTAACTCGTGTGAATAAGTTTAAATACCTTGGTTCCACGCTCACTGTAGACGGCCGACTAACCGAATAGCTCAACTCCAGAACTCAGGCAGCCTGGATGAAGTGGCGAACAACAACCGGAGTCACTTGCGATCGCAGGATGAAAGATAGCTTAAAATAAAAATAATGTAATGCACTGTCATCCGACTAGTCGCCTTGTATGGCTGCGAGTGCTGGCCGACTACATTTGAGACAGAACGCCGCCTCAGTGTAATGAACAGAAGATGCTAAGATGGAGAACAGGTGTCACTAGGTTAGATCACGTTTCCAACGGCAGCAACAGGAAACAATTCGGTGTTGCACCGATCCAAAACAAGATGCGCCAGAGCTGTCTTAGATGGTTTGGGCATGTTCTACTGGCCAGTGATGATTCTATTGCCGCCGGCCGCGGTGGCCGAGGAGACTAAGGCGCTCCAGTCACGGTCTGCACGGCCACTACGGTCGGGGGGTTCGAATCACCCCTCGGGCATGGATATTTGTGACGTCCTAATTCGTAAGTTTAGGGACTGATGACCCCGTAGTTAAGTCCCATAGACTATACAAACATTTGAACTTTTTTTTTTATTCTATTGCCAAGATGGGTTACACATTTGAAGTCGTCTGCAGAAGACCCAAAGGACGATCTAAGCAACGCTGGGCTGATACGCAGGATAAAGAGTGCGAACATCCATCCAGATGTAGCCCGAGACAGAGAGTAATGCTGACAACGGACCCATGTAGCGGACCTGCGTCGCGCGAGACAAACGCCGAAGGAAAAGAAGAAGAAAAGAAGAGTCATAATGCAGGAAGTTGCTCATTTCATTACACGGAAGGGGCTTAGAATATTTTTTGTAGAAAATTCTCACAGCATATTTCTAAAGAGTCTCCGGAAAGACTCGTCAGCATTGGGGTTATCATAGAAGCCTGGAGACTCGGATGCTCAGGTCGAGGAAGGAACTGTGCCTGATATGTTAATGACACCATCCTAGTTTACGCCTAACATGATTTAGAAAAACGTGGGTAAATCCAATTATAAGCGAACCATTACTTGAAATTTCCTCCTGCGGGATTACAATCAACTGCATCAATTGCTCCACAATCGTGATAGGGTTGCAGGTGAGTGTCGCCAGTAATGTAGATTGCATCAGCATCGGGTGCATGCGCCATTTCGCAGACTGACGTCAAAGGTGGGGAAAAATAAGTGTCTAGAATCATGTCGCAGCTTACTGAGAACTCCAGCATATAAAACGTTGTTAGGATTATGAAGCCTCTAGAAGCCAACTATGTTTTGTTACGCTGGCAGTAGTTGGAAGTTATATTGCTTCAGAAATAACGGCTCCCACTTTCATGGGTAACAGCACAACTCATTGTGGCATCACTAGAAGATAGAAAGGAAGTAGTTTACCTCGAGTTTATGTGGCTGCGGTAAGCGAGTGGATGTTCGTCAAGGCTGGCTCGAATCTTGGAAGCTACCTTGCTCTCTCTCTCTCTCTCTCTCTCTTTGTCTGTCTCACACTCTCTTAAGCTGAAATGTGCGACGCTTAAGCTACGCCAACTAGATTGTCAAATGCCAATAAACAGAGGGTTTTCAAATACTTAACGACTATTCACTGTCACCGTTATAAGAATGAACGGGGAGGCAGTATCTGCAATAAATTGTTACTAAAACCGCAGCTGGGTGGTTGTATTGCCAGTAAAAATAAAACGCTATCTGAAATAAATAAATGATGGTGGATATTATGTTGAACCGAAAAGGTGTTTCAGCTTTGCCCACGTCCACCCGGTTCATTACCATCGCCGTTTTTGTAAACGTAATTGTTACTATAGACAACATACAGGGTGTCCAGAAAAGGACTCCCTGATTTCAAAATTACATATCTCTAAAACAAAGATCGATAGAGGAATGCAGTAAACGGTATGTTTATTGTGAAAGCTTTAATAAGTTTATACAGCAGTTTGAAATAATAGTTACAAAAGCTGCTAACAGATGGCGCTGTAATCGCCATACGTAATGCCTAGTATAAATAGTGATCCGAAGTCCAGTTCCACTATTGAAACGTGAAAGGAGGTTAGCGTACCGAAGGAAGAGATTACAACCATGTACTCCATTGAACAACGCGTTTTTCTGGTGCTAGAGTCCCACAGGTCAGAAGAGAGTCCTACGGCAACAAGGCGATGTTTTCAAGCACGATTTAATGTTCCAAAAGGACCCGATGCGAAATCCATTCGTACGCTCTTCGCAAAATTTCAACGAACAGGCAGCGTAACTGATGATCTAGTGGGGCATGTTGGTCGCAAGCAAACCGCAGTTACGCCTGAAAATATCGCCACAGTTTCTGGAATTATTCGGCGAAATCCAATGTTATCCGTCCGTAGAATTACATCTGAGGCTGGTTTGAAGCGTTCCAGAACGCTGAAAATACTGAGGAAGAGCCTACACATGTTTCCATTCAAAACCCGTACGAGCTGTGCTACAAAGAGTTGCCTTTGCTAATCGGATGCTCACAATGATGGGTAGCGAAGGATTTTATGATGGCTGCATCTGGTTTTCAGATTTCCACCTGAATGGATACGTGAATAAGCAGAACTGCCGATTTTGGGGTTCCGAAAAGCCATATTGGTGTGAAGCGAAACCCCTGTATTCTCCTAAAGTTACTGTGTGGGCTGCAGTATGCAGCAGAGGCATTATTGGCTCTTTTTCAATTCGAGAAAAGGTCAGTGGTGCACGTTACGTTGAAATTTGGGACCAATTTGTCGCCACACAGCAAGCGTTAGAAGATCGACCAGGTACTGAATGATTTATGCAAGATGGAACCCGACCACATCGGACCGAACAAGTGTTTCGCTTTCTTGAGGAATACTTCGGGAATCATTGCTTTGGAATATCCCAATTTTACTGGTGCAGGCATGGATTGGCCTCCATATTCGACGGATTTGACTCCCTGTGACTTTTTTTTTGTGGGGCACAGTGAAAGACATAGTCTACCCGAAGCATCCCGTCACGCTGGACGAGCTTGAATCGGCGATCTCTGTACCATGTGAATCCATTTCGGTTGAGACACTACGAAATGTGATGGCGAATTTCATTCTTCGTTTGCGCCACCTCTGTAGTGCCAATGGTGAACATTTTGAAAACATTGTGATGTGATTGTTTGCAAAGAGTGTTTCATACGATTATTTCACTTATGTATGCTGATATGAGCTGTACAGCGTATAGCGCCATCTGTTAGCAGCTTTTGTAACTATTATACCAAACTGCTGTATAAACTTCTTACAGCTTTCACAATAAACATACCGTTTACTGCATTCCTCGATCTTTGTTTTCGAGATATCAGGGAGCCCTTTTCTGGACACCCTGTATAAATTGTTTCAAAGGTTCGTTTTCGGAAATGAAACAGCCAGCCGTTTCTTGCTGCATTCTTTTGATTTTCTCCCTACACGTTACGCCCTATATTTTAGGGCGTCATCAATATATTCTACAGCTGGAAATTACATTTTTGCTAATTGATGTAGTATCAATAGATTACGAACAGTTCACTTTGTTTTCAAATATTCAAATGTTTCTACACCTATTGGAGCAAACTGCTATGGTCAGCAGTCCTTAGAATTACAAACTACATGAACTAACTTCCACTAAGGACGACACAAACACACATCCATGCTCGAGGGAGGACTCGAACCTCGCCGGCCGCGGTGGCCGAGGGGACTGAAGCGCTCCAGTCACGGTCTGCACGGCCATTACGGTCGGGGGTTCGAATCCTTTCTCGGGCATGGATATTTGTGCCGTGTTTTGTATAAGGTAGTTCATAAGTAGTTTGTAAGTTTAGGGACTGATGCCGTCTTTAGTATAAGCTAGTTCATAAGTAGTTTGTAAGTTTAGGAACTGATGACCCTGTAGTTAAATCCCATAAGCTATACAAGCATTTGAAACATTTGAAACTCGAACCTCTGGCGGATGGAAGCCGCGCACTCCGCAGGAAGCCGCCTTTGAACGCCCGTCACTCCACTGCGGCTCTTTTTGTTTTAAAATTTAATCGAAATAACATACGCTACTTACGTTTTATGGTGTCACGATTTTCATGGTGTTTGTCTCATCTGGACACTAGCTGAATACACGTAGAGTCGCCACAATTTGCCCATTTGTTTACATCTAAACGAGATATACCTTTAAAACCGTGAACTAGTAACATTGAAATAGTGAGTGATAAAATGAAAAAAGAAATACGCAAATTGAGGCGAAGCTATATATGTGTATTCAGCCAATGATCAGATGGGACAAACACCTTGAAAATGGAGAGACCATAAAATGTGATGGCCTATATTATTTCGATTAAAACAAGTGAACTGTTTGTAATCTGTTGAAGCTACATCAGTAAGCAAAAAAGTAACTTACAGGTTTAGAATCTACAGATGATGTCCTATATTAAGGGCGAAACGTGTATGGGGAAAATAAAAAGATTTCAGCAAGAAAACGGCAATTTCATTTCTGAAAATAAATATTTAATTGAAACTTCTAGGCAGATTAAAATTGTGTGTCGTGAACGGGATTCGTACCGGAGACCTTTGCCTTTTGCGGGCAGGGTAATGTACCCAGGACATTGGGAACTATGTGTGTGGTGCGTGGTTATTATGTTTAGGGGGCTCTCTGGAGTTGTCGAATTGAATGCTGACAATGTTACGTGTTAGTATTATCCCATTTTGAGACACTTTGTGCAAGTAATTCAAATAATTGAACGGAACTTGGATCTATAGAAACAAGAAGCGGAAGTTATACGTTTCAAAGACACTCAGCGTCGACGAACTGAAGCGAATTTTTTGACGGAATGCAATCTGCACTGAGAGAAAGTAATAAGCACGTTAAAGAGGCAACTGTGAGTAGAGAACTGCATGGCATCGTATCGTGTTCACTGGGGTTGAAGCATGAAATTAGCTGGACAAGGACAGGATAATGATTCAGATGTGCACGACTCGTTTTATTCTGTGAGTGATCTCGCTAGGTATTAAAAGAATAAAGGAAGAACATAAGTGCATCACCTGGTGATATGACAGCCTGTATTATCAAAAGTTTATAATCTATACAAACGTTGGCCGTTGCTAGAAATTGTAAAAGGAACAAGGGCAGATCCAATATAACAAAACGACTGCTCGGATCAAAATTGTCAGTCAAGCTTCATCTTTGAAATGAGACTTGGATCAATAATCTACACAAGATAGATTGGGAGGCTTTTCCATCAATTGTTAGTACATGGTTACCTCGCTGGTGAGGAAACGACCCACATCCATGCTCGAGGGAGGACTTGAACTTCTTACAAGACCGGCCGCGCAATTTGCGACAAGGAGCCTCAGACCGCGCGACCTTTCGACGAAAAGTTACAGACCTATGGAAGAAATGCGTCTTGATGTGAGTGATCGTATTTGTTCCGGCTTAATGCTGTGCTAATCATGGATAATATCTATCTGAACGCAGACTGTAGATGTTCTAACTCCTTAGCGAAGCTTATCTTCATCGGACAGAACACGTGTCAGGTGCAGCAAAGTTGGAAGGACGCCGGTAGTTGAGCTCCATTATGGCACTCGACGCTTTAAAATACATGTCCGTATGTGTGGGCTTCCGGTAAACCGAATGCCCCCAATGAGCTATCCATTTTCCTACCAACCAAGACGTCGAAAAGGATAAGCAACCATGCAATTCTAATTCAGTCGTAAATTGGATATTCTTGTTCATCGAATTGAGACTTGTCAGTTCTGCCCCATGGGGCCACATTGCAAAAGTGTCATCGACATATCGCCAGAAGACGATCGGTTTAAATTATAGCCGAACAAAGTGCCCTTCTTCAAAGTCCTCCATAAGAAAGGTTTGGAACAAGAGAGAAGAGAGGAAGGCGGATGTCTAGTTTCATCTTTACGCAGGCGCTTGCTTGTCACATTTGGAGCTGTAATTGCAGAGGACGCGAAATTCTACAGATGGTGTTCACGGGGTTAATGTGCATGAGTCTCTGTGCAACTTTTTGCTATGAAGTCGTCGCCATGAACTAGCAATCGTCAATGGAGGACCTTCACTTGAAGATGGCTGATCGATTGTCAGTCGAAATATCGTGACAATATGTCAACGTAATCCAGCTGCAATCCAGATACTAGTATTAGGAAGCCGGTGCTGACAGTTGTGATTATAACAGTTTAATAAATCATGGCTGCAAAAGAATAAAAAACGGGTTGATTCCTACCTAAGGGAAGGTCGGTTTGTGTTGTGCAGGCACAAGAAAAACGTTCCGACTCTGCGACTGTGAAGATGAATACTGGCATTGAATCGAATTGGAGAGAAAAGAAAAGAGATATGTGGGGCACTAGACGAAAAGAAAGGAACAGTTGTTTGCCACGGTGGAGTAGCCGAGCGGTCTAAGGCGCCCCGCTACGGAGCGCGCGGTTGCTCGCCGTCGGAGGTTCGAGTCCTCCCTGGGGCATGGGTGTGTATATTTGCCCTCAGGTTAGTTTACCTCAGTTTAAGTAGTTCGTAAGCTACGGACTGATGACCACGCAGTTTGGTCCGATAGATTTGCAAAAATTCGATTTTTTTTTCATTATGTAGGTTCATATCGATGTAGAATGCAATAGCTACCGAGAGCTGGCTTGAACAGTGCATGCTCGTACGAAAATAGATCTGTACAAAAGTCAATCTTCGGTAACGTGCAACGCATCTAGTACACGTGTGGTGCTAACCTGTCTAACCCCCAGGTCAACCGATGTAACTGTCGTACCTCTGTAGATCACTGGTACCACAAGTTCCATATGGGCCTCCTTTCTTAGACGATAAGGACTTAGCGTCTGTGTGAAGGTCGACGAGAGTCCAAGGGCGCGCGCGGGACTCCGTGACAGGCGCGGCCAGAAGCTTCCGTAATTGGATGGGAACTACGCCGTGGGTTGTAGGCCGCGGAGCGCGAGGTCCTTGTGTCGAGAATCTTCCGCCGTGCCCGCCATTACGAAACCATTTCACACTCGCCGCCCTCCTGCTACCTGCTACCTGCTGCCTTAGGACGGTCGCCTGAGGGCGGCAGACACGTCTGGGGGAAACCACGACAGCGGTCCTGCATACTTAGTGCCGTCACCGTCGAGAAGGACGTGAAACAATGGAGTTCCATGAAATAATACCCAAGAGAGGCTAATTCCCGTTTTTATGCTTGTTTCGACATTAAGAATGATGATTTTAACTCATTAGGTACAAACTACAGCGTAAAGTTCTTCCTTAATCTTTCAGTTCTTACTTATTTAACTCACTCTCCTTCCCGTGTCCTTACTTCTCGATCTGTGACAATCTCTTTGTATTCGTTATTGCGTACTTCTTTGTCTTTCACAGTGTAAATGTACAAAATAAGACAGTATCCTGCGATTTAGAGTGGCTTTTTCCTCTGCCATATCTTTCTTTCAATGGTCATTTGGTTTCAACTTTATACCGTCTGTTTCTCACATATTTATCGGTTTCATTGTGCATTTAGTGATGACTGACAATCTGCTACGAGGACAAGACTATTAGTTTACGAAATTGGTGGATGTTATAAAACATAATTGAGTAGTACATAAATAAATATATAAATAAAATCTGCAGCTAATAATATCTGAATTGCATACACACATACAGATCATCTCCATAAATCCAGACTTTTTTAAATCACCAGATAAACGCGACTATACTGCGTTGAGACTTAGTCTGATATGAAATGCATGGGAAAAATAAAAAAAGTAATCTTGCGATTACACATTCGATCACATCATCGAGAAATCACATCATTCGATACCCTGCACGCTTTGTTGCGGCTATGTTGAATGAAAGGAAAGGAAAAAACAACTTATTCTGACAGATAAACATTGATTATTGTAAATACAATGGATTGATTTTTGTTCGTCCGTTTTATGCCTAAACGTAATGATCAGACGTTTAACTGACTCTAGAACATTTCATGAATAATTGCCCATGTGAGAATCAATCTTTTCTTCATTCTGTCCATTTCCTCCTCTTCCTCCTCCTCCTAATCCACGTCCTCTCTCAATGATCCTTATCATCTCCTCCTTCTATCTCCCCTTGTGAGCTCTCTCTCTCTCTCTCTCTGTACATCTCATCTTGTCCTCCATCTCCCACCTCACTTCTTTGTTGTCCATCTGCTCCCATTCTGTCCTCCTTTTCCCTCTACTGCTCATCTCCTCCTCCTTATCGCCCTCACGTATCTATGTTCCCCACCCCTTTGCCTATATCTGTCCATCTCCTCATTTTTCCTCTCTCTCTCTCTCTCTCTCTCTCTCTCTCTCTCTCTCTCTCTCTCTCTCGCTGCCCATCTCCTTTGTCCATCCCCCAAACCCTCACGATATTTCACTCAAGACAGTAAGTAATGTGTGTACGTAATTTGGTAGAAATGCGTCAGGGATTTAGAACGGGATGTTGGACATATGTACATGTGACATTAATTCCAAAAAGTAATTTGTATCTCAGATAGTTTACGTTGCTTGATTCCGAAGATGATGTAAAATGTCTCTGTGTGTTGAAAGCAAATTTTTTCCTGCAGTTTTCACACTGCTCGATGTTAATGATGTTGTCGTAACAATGTTAATTTTCGCAGGTACATTCAGTGGTATAGGTGAATACTGGCTACACAATGTGTCGTGGAGGAAATTAGTAGTACAGAAGTAATAAATTAAAACGTTAAGCGCGGTGTGTCAGTTTTACTGCATAAATAGCTAAGTGTATCAAGGTAAACATTTCATCACTTTGTGGGGATTTCAGCAAGAAAAAGTTCAGTAAACGTCTGTTGCAAATCATTAAGTTTCAATATTTGTAGACCTGAGAGACCAAACTGCTGAGGTCATAGGTTCCAAGACTTACAAACTACTTTAACTTATACTAAGTACCACACACACACACACACACACACACACACACACACACACACACACACACACATCAATTGCAGAGGGAAGACTCGAAACAATGGAGCGAGCGGCCGCGCGATTCGTAACGTGTACTGTTGTGAAATTCCAGGGAATTTAAAATCGAGGAAATACTCCCAGGGAATACTGCCAACAATATTCCCAAAATTCATAAATTCTCAGAAATTTAATATTAATTAGCCAAATAGCTCAATAAAACTTAATTATTAGGTTTAAGGCAGTAATTACATAGTTAAACAAAAAATTGAAATATATTTTAAGAAAAAATTATAATTAAATAAAGTTCTCGGGAATTTATAATTTTAAAAACGAAATCGCTCAAATTAACAGGTAACGGTGTTATTAAAAGAAACACGAACACTCTTATATTAAAAAAATATTATTATTGAACAAAAACTGCAGAATAATAGCCAGAAGGCAAAATGTTATAAAAATCAAAACTAATAAAAGGCAAAAGGTTTAATACTGCAACTTTTCATATTCAGCCTTTAAAAAAAACTTTTTTATTTGAGTACTCGGACACTATTTTAAAATATTTAAAAAATATTTCGATAGGTATATGTTTATATGGATGTGGACTTAACCTCCTTGTTTGAAAGAAACACATTTTTCGGTTTTCAAAATTTTAAATATCAAAGAATCAGCCGTAGAACTACCAAGCATCAAAATTTACGATTCTTATGTTTCCTATAACTGCCAATCTCGAAATAATCATTCTTTAGAAAAACCGAATTTGTAATATTGATATGCCTCCTAGTGAGTAGCTACTAAATACTAAAATACACGGGGAGGTGTGTTTATCCAGTTTGTTAAGTTTTCTGTCGCTGTTAGTGATATTTTAAGCTATAAAGTTTAAAATAAACTGGTGCGAAATTTGTAAACATTAGACAATCAAAATGGCATTTCGGGTAAAAATTATGCAATTAAACCGGCAGAGATTTATGATTTACTTGAAAATACAAGTGAATATATTAACAGGGAACATTGTAAAACATTAATTAAAGATTGTAAAACTGAAATTGATAGCGATATTTTCGAAAATAAATTTTTATAAACCATAATTCATAACAGGAGTTGAGGAGCCTTTGAATTCTGAAAGTGAAATACATCTAGTCATTCGTTTGGAAAAATTAAAAAAAATATTACAGATGACGGCCGGTTGGGAATTACACCTCCAGAGAAATATTTTTTAAGTTAGGGCTTCATTCAGACAAATGTGGGGTTTTAACTTGCCGAAAAATTGTAGCCCTAGTTAATATTTTTTTATTATTTTTTCCACCAGACTTAAAGTAAATGATGTTTTTTGAGGAGTTAGCAAGGAAATTAATGCAGAGAACGATAAATCTTAGATTAAAGTGTATGCATTTACTTAGTGAACCTAGTTATAAGTTTCTTTAACAGTTAATAACTGTTAAAAATTTTGAAATCTAAAAATTTTCATAAATTCTCAATTTTTTTGCAATATTTCTGGGCCATAGAAATATTCCTGGCAATATTCCCATTTTATAAGGTCCTTCTCACTGGGAATATTACCGGCCCACATCACTAGTAACGTGGCACCCTAGACCGCACGGCCGTTCCTGCGCGGTAAGTCACTAAGTGCTCTCCTATTCACATAGTGGATGAATAAAGTCTGAGTATTCATGCGTCGAGAGCTACGCGGCTCTTTTTACTACGCTATTGATCGTTATACCAACGTGGAAAGTACAAAAACCTTCTGCACAACAAATGCAACGCTATCAAAATTCCAAGTCACTGAATCGCAAGCCTGGAAGAGTAGCCAGTCCATTGACTTGGAATTTTGATAGGGTTGCATTTGGTGTGTAGAAGGATCTTATGCTTTCCACTTTGCTTTAATTTTCAAACTGTGTTCGCAATACTCGAAGAGTAGACGATCCATGGACTTTGACAATAAATGAAGAATGTAGGTTTCAAGTGCAAATACTAATAATGCAATAGTAATAAAGGCAATTACTTTTATTTCTTACAAATTGTTCCCTGTAGCTGCTCTCGAGTTCAGTAGCTTTAAGGGGTGATGGTGAGTGACTAAATGAGCTTTACAGATATACGTTTATTTAGTTTCCAACACCCCTCAAAACTATTGATTGATACGAAAAGCAGCCACAGGTAACTGCTAGAAACAAATAACTGTAATTTTATGTATTAGTGAATTTTTACCATTTTACATGTGAAATTCTGTCCACCATCTTAATATATATCCGTGCAGTTGTTTTACATGTTAAAAAAAAATCGCTGATGGAGGTGGCACAGTTGTAATACACAGGGCTCTCACTCACTTAGGTAGTAGGTGGTTCAAATCGCGAACCAACTATCATACTCTTCGATTTCTGTAAATTGCATGAGCTAAATGTCGCGAATGTTCCTTTGGAAAGACTCGTCCGATTTCTTCCCTCCATTTTTGCCCTTGCGTAAGTTGGTGCGCCAACTAATGAACTCGTAGTAAACGGGGCGTTAAAGCCAAGTCTCGCATCGTTCTAAATACATTTATGTTTTAAATGTTCGGTCATCGATAATATTACGGGTTCTTACGTCTGTTGTTTCGGTGTGGTATTTAGACCGCCCAATGTTTCGTGACCGCCTCGTTAGTAAAGACCAGTGAACAGCTGTAGTCATTAGCTTTCGTTAGGGACCTGTTTCTGCCGCACCGGGTGACTGTATTGTTGAAGCCGAATTTTGCCGTTTGTTTGCATGGTGCTACAGATGTTGCTGCTATCCAAGTACAACAACTTTTCATATTTTGTTCTTTAGCTCCAAAAAGACTATGATTGTTGTTATCAACAGACTCTTTGAATATGAAAGTTTCGGCTTGATTAAAACATGAGATGATATCGTCCAGTAATGTTCGGGTATGCAGTCGGATCCCAATGGCATTCTGCAACGAAGTCACATGAGATGATATCACTACCATTGCTGCATCATGTTCTAAAATTACAGGATAATCGTTATGTGTCTCTACATTTTTTTTCTTTTTTCTTTTTGTGTTCCTGTTGAGAAAATAAACTGTCATGTTCTTTCGCGTTTATATCGAATCGATACTTCTGGTTTATTTCAAATATGATCTGAAAGACTCAATATTTTACTTCATGATTGCAGACAGAATTTACATTATATTCCGTTCCAAACGCGATTATGCCTGTTGTGATATAAATACAGAGAATGAAATATTTGTGACGGAGTCTCCATTTTAAAATTTCGCACACTTTCGTGCAGCAAAGCAGACCTTTGATATGATTTGATTAAAACTGACGACAAGCTTATCAGTCTTATCATTAAAACAGTTAAATCTCTTAGAAATATAATTTCGACGGAAGAAAGATTAGGTACTATCTTCCCACTGTCGTCGTGGTCGTGTTGATTCTCAATGTCAGCTATGTCCTCTTCAATAGCTTTATCCATAATGTATTTATTGAAGAGATGGAAATCCTATTCCTGCTTGGTAAGAGAGATATTTTGAACACTCAAATGTGAATCTTAGCCTTAATGATTGCGCCATCGCCCGCGGTTGTGATCGAATGAAAGATAATAATTTCGTCCATACATTTGTTTCTCTCAGATAACTTCACTTCTTCAGCGTAACTTGTAGTGAAGTATCTTTTTTTACAATTTTATCGGCATTCAGAAAGTGACAAAGGTCGAAAATAACTTATTAGCAACGGGTGTTGTCACGTATAGTGATTACTCAGTTGTTTCTGGTATATGTGTCGTAATGAGTACGTCAACCTCGTCGTTTGAACTCCTTAGTGGTTGATAGTAACAATTAGAACTCAGAACTGACCATGGAATGAAACACGTTTATCAAAGGTGCAAATGCGAAATTTTCTTACATTGCGATGATCGAGAAAATCATCGTGTATCCCATTGTGTAATATACACTAGAAATAACTATGTCAGCCGGCCGCGGTGGCCGCGGGGACTGAGGCGCTCCAGTCACGGTCTGCACGGCCACTACGGTCGGGGGTTCGAATCCCCCCTCGGGCATGGATATTTGTGCCGTCCTTAGTATAAGGTAGTTCGTAAGTAGTTTGTAAGTTTAGGGACTGATGGCCCCGTAGTTAAGTCCCATAAGCTTAACAAACAACAACAACAACAAATAACTATGTCGCCTGAAAGGATGAGACATTTACGTTAAGATGATGGATACAATATCTAATATTTAACAGAGTTTACAGATTTTGCGACATAATAAGTTAAACACAACATTTTATTGTGGACTGCAGTAAGTTGATGTTCAGTAACATGCAATATTAATTCCGTTGGATAGTCGTCGTTCCGAAGGAGCTAGAGATGTAAAGTAACCTCGATAAGACATACTCATTTAAATAATTATTTTAAGTATTTGATGACAGAGTTTCAGTGGATAGTGAACGCGATCGTTATCATTTAGAAATTTCGTCGATTTGGCACTACGACAGTTTGTGTCGCTATACTCCAACTGAAAATAGGTTAAAATTCGAGCAGTGTTGCTGTTAGTCAAAATGTAACTGGACGCTTACCTGGTACAAAGACTGGAATTACTCTGCTGGATGCTACTGCTGCTCGCTTCTCTTGGCCTCAGAATTCAGCTGAAATGATACGGACACAAGTTAATACCAATGTATGGATGCATATAGAAAATTACAGAATAAGTCCATTATAACAAGGAAAAATAAAAACAGTTTTGGTCACGTTTTTGAACCAAAATCAAAGGACGGATAAAATCAGGAATTGTAATTTGCCGAGAGGTTCTAGGCACCTCATCAGGAACCGTAACCCTGCTCCCACTGGAGATTCCAGTCCTCCCTCTCGCATGTGTATGTATGTATGTATGTATGCATGTATGTGTGTGTGTGTTTTGTCCTTAGGTTAGTTTGTTTTAGTAGTTTGTATGCATAGGGACTGATGACCACAGTAGTTTGGTCCCATAGATTTACAAACATTTGAAACATAAATACGATTTCTAACCGCAAATAATCACAACCATTTATTAATCACTCAGTGTTTCACATAATATCCTTCGGTGATATACTGATATTATTTTCCAGAAAATAAGGCTTATAGTAACTCCTTCTGGCATCTGCTGTTTCCTCTTTGTGAGGAGCGTACAGAGATACTTGTTTAATTGAAATCTTCTCTTTCCGAGAGCTAGCCAATGCGGTGACGAGAACACTGACCGTTGAAATAACCGCTCTCGTAGTATCATTTCTGTATGCAAGTGTGGAGAGGCTACTAACAACACGGCAAAGTACCTTGTCCTGCCATTAGTCACCAAAAACCTTATCTACATAGTTTCAGAATGGAGTAAAACGTGAGTGTGCCCACGCTGGTCTAGGAATTCTGAATACCTCGGTCACATCCCGACAGAGCTTTCACCTTCTGCCGCTGAGCCTCAGCACGCGCGCCCCTCCATGCTCCGAGCGCCGGACTAGCGCACCTGGTGGACTCGTCTTTGCCGATTCACATGGCCGTCCGGTTTGCGCACATCCTTGGCCCACTGACAGCAACGCTCTCTCAGTGAACTCGCTAGTCTACCACTCGACTTCCTGCCAGGCGACGTCGGGCGCAGCCGTTCTGCGAGAAGTCTCGCCAGTGTGGCCCTATCCCTCACCGGCCGTGACTTCACTGGCCTTTCCAAACCGCTCCTCACAAGCGACGTTTAACACCTCGACGAGCTGAATTCGTGCCAGCAGTCCTCAACATTCGGCAGACCGTACCAAACGTATTGAGACTTTTATATCGGCCGCAATGGCCTCTTGATATTTTCATATTGTAATAATTAATGATGAAAATTATCGTGAATAGTTGTTATGTTCAGATGTGTGTACTAACCAACAACTAAGAAATTATTGCCTGCTCACTATGTCGTTCCTACAAGGCGTATTTCTGGAGCAAGATTTGGTATGTATTACTAAAGGTAAGATGGAGAGGTTTTTCTGTAAAAGTAACGTGCAAGCATTTCCAATTCTAGTAAAGTCTTTGAAACTGTCAATTGAAAAAAATGTAAAAAATTCTGCTTTCTTTGGCAATACACATTTTTGCTGCCAATAGCACAGAACTGTTAGCAAGAAAGAACTGTTGCAGAAAAGCACGCCGAAAAATGATTACTAAGCGAAGCATGAAATGCCGCGAGCGTCGAGAAAAATTACACCGTCATGGGGTTCATAAAATTCCGTACCTATAGAATATCGCCTCACTTGTGTGACAGAAACCGAGATTTCCTGACTGAGAGGTTGAGTAAAACAGAAGTGATATCTGACGTTCCCCAACAAAGTATTTGCTGTCCTAATCCATAAAAATGATTTATGATGTAATCTGATCAGCTGACAAGATGTCGGCAGATGATGCTGTCATTTACTGTTTAGTCAAGTCATCAGAAGATGAGTACCATTTTGCAATTACACCTAGACAACACGACGATATGATGCGAAAAGTGGCAACTGGCCTTAAATAAATAAAAGTCAGACGAATGATATTTTAACTCTGCAGCGTAATGTGTATTGATACGAAACTTCAAATGTTTGTAGAGCTTGTGGAACTTAGCTACGGGGTCATAGTCCCTAAACTTACAAACTAATTGTGAACTAGCGTATACTGAAGACGGCACAAACATCCATACCCGAGGGGGGATTTGAACCGCCGACCACAGCGGCCGTGCAGACCGTGACTGGCACGCCGCAGACCGCTCGGCCACCGCGGCCGGCGATACGAAATTTCCTGGTAGATTAAAAATGGGTGCCGGAACCGGGATTCGAATATGGGACCTTTGCAAAAGTACCAGATTCGTATCCCGCTTCCGGCACATAGTTTTAAACTGGCACGAAGTTTCAAAAGTCAGGCGGTCTGCTGATGCCTGAAAGTGATACATTTTTTCAAACTCATATTAGGAGTAAATATGGGGAGGGAAAAGTTATATTTAACTTGTAGAAAATCCAGACAGCAGTTATTAGAGTCTAAGTGCATGAATGGGTCCCAGTAGTTGGAAAGGAAATAACTCGTGGTTGCATCCTTTTCCCAATGTTGGTCAGTCTTTGCACTGAAAAAGCTGTGAAGAAATGCAAGGAGAAATTTGGAGAAGGAATTAAAGTTCAGGGAGAAGAAATAATAAATAAATAAATAAAATAAAAAAATTAATTAAAAAATGCGGTTTTCCGTTGACATAGTAACTGTCAGAAACAGCAAAGGACCTGGAAGAGCAATTGAATGGAATGGATAGTATCTTGAAAGGAGGGTATAAAATGAACGTTAATAAGAATAAAACAAGGGTAATGGAATGTAGTGTTAGAAAATCAGGCGATGCTGAAGGAATTAGATTACGTAACTAGTCAATAAAAATAGTAGCTGAATTTTGTTATTTGGGTAGCAAAATTACTTCTGATGGCCGAAGTAAAAAAGATATAAAATGTAGAATGGCTACGTTAAGAAAACCGTTTCTGGAGAACCAAAATTTGCTGACATCCAATATTAATTTAAATCTTAGGAATTCCTTTCTGAAAGTGTTTGTGTGGAATGCAGCATTGTATGGGAGTGAAACGTGTACGATAAGGAGTTCACACTAAAATATTATGTAAGCTTTCGAAATGTGGTGCTAAGACGAATTATGAAGATTAAATGGGTAGATTAAGTAACTAATGAGATGCTCAACAGAATTGGGGAGAAAAGGTGTTTCTGGCATATCCACACTAAGAAAAGGATGCGTTGGTGGGACACATTCTGAGACATAAAGCTATCGCCAACTTAGCATTATAAGGAAGTGTGTGTGGTAAAAATCGTAGAAGGAGACCGAGGGACGAATAAGCAGATTCAAAAAGAGGGAGGTTGCTGTCCTTTTTCTCATATGAGGAGCCTTGCACAAGACTGAGTAGCATTGAGAGCTGCACCAAACCAGTCTGCAGACTGAAGACCACAACAACATAACACGAACGCCTGAAGGTGTTTCAGTCATAAAATTAATATTACACCCGTTGTCCCAGATCATTTTTATTCAAGATGAACACACAGAGAATTTAATATTAAGGACAGTTGAAGACAGCGCCTGGATTGTCAGAGAACAAATCAAAAGAAGAGTTCAAATTAATTATGCTGCTTTTAGAAAAGACAAGATTTCAAATGAAAATTACCATATAACTCAATAAAGTTTAAAAACCAGTGTGGTGTCCAGTACTGATTGCAATAATGGTGGAGAGAAGCATGTCAGGAGTTACTGGATGAGACTGGAGGTGTCATTTTTCTAATGCAAAAATCTAAAGTTATCGACTGTTTAGAATGTAGTAATCCTGGCAGAAACGGCTAGTGTTGGATTTGATACTGCCAGGAAATGGAAGATCACCAGAAAAGAAAAGAGCAAGTGGTTCAAAAATGTTCAAATGTTTGTTAAGCTTATGGGACTTAACTACGGGGTCATCAGTCCCTAAACTTACAAACTACTTATCAACTACCTTATACTAAGGACGGCACAAATATCCATGCCCGAGGGGGGATTCGAACCCTCGACCGTAGTGGCCGTGCAGGCCGTGAGTGGAGCGCCTGAGTCCCCTCGGCCACCGCGGAAGTGGTATCGCTGCTGATTAAAAGCTTTCGTAGCTCTGACGAGTGACCTCAGGAACGAGTTTCCGAGATAGAAATAAAGGATAGAGACGAGAGAAGGAGAGCGGAAGTGTTAGTTGTGTATCGTCAAGCAGAAGTTCCGCTGAGACATGGGATGGTGACGCACTGGCTGTGTGGGCTTAAGTGGAGGGTCGTGTGCTCGCGATGATTTCCGGATCCATCGCCTGCTGACGCACGCCAGTGAGTCAGGCCGGCCAGTGCACGGGAGCAGAGGGGGACTCCTGTTACGACACACGCGGGCAGCCGTAACCGAGGAGGTTGTGCGGTCACTTGTGTAACTCTCAGAACGGCTACTGCCCACGCGGGCTCTGCTGTGGGAACGCGACGCGGCGATTCTGCGAAGCCGGCAGCTTCCTGCCAGAAGCCGGGCAGGGGGCGGCCGCACGGCGTGCGGCTTCGTGCAACAGATGTGCGCGCACACACCCCTCAAATACGAGACACTGACTTCTGGGCGGCATTAATAAGGGGCAGTAAACTTTTCAAGACATTCGGGTGAGTTGTTATTGTAATACTCCCCCCTCCCCCCCACCCCTTAAGACTTGATGAAGATTTTTGACGCTTTGTCGCTTTCATCAGTATTATTTTTCTGTATTAACAAAGTATGCGAATGACAATGTCAAGCTGCAAAGAATATTTTGTAATACTCTATGAGAGTATATGAGGAGAGGCACTGAATTAAAATTTATGCTGTGGCCGGGATTCGAATCCGGGACCTCCTACTTACTAGGTAGGTGCTTTAGACCACTTTTTTTCCTTTTTTTATGTGGTAGATCTATGGGTCGCGGTCGTTCGTTGAGTTTGTTCGTGGTTGACCACTCAGCTAACACAGCGTTGTAGCCAAAGCAACTACACGGACTGTCTTAAAGCACGTCTCCATCCACACCATATACTTTAATTATGCCTCATGTTCCCTGTGAAATTCGTATCAAATTGCCAGGGCTCTCCTACATTGGGTTAGCACCCCAGCAAAGAACGCGAATATGAACCATCTCGCCTTGTTCCTCAGGCCGAGGTGATATAAATATCCCGGCCACAGCATAAATTTTAATTTAATCCCTCTCCTTATGTTTAATACCTTTGGTATAACGAGACAATGTTGTCTCAAGGAATTGTGTTATTTGTTGATATTTCTATCACCTCGGCCTGAGGAACAAGGCGGGATAGTTCCTATTCCCGTTCTTTGCTGGGGTGCTATTCCAATGTAGGAGAGCCCTGGCAATTTGATACGCATTTCATAGGGAACATGAGGCAGAGTCAAAGTGTGTGGTGTGGAGGGAGACGTGCTTTAAGACAGGCCATGTAGTTGCTTCGGCTACGACGCTGTGTTACCTGTGTGGTCTAAAGCACCTACCTAGTAAGTAGGAATTGGCGGGTACGAATCCCGGTCACAGCATAAATTTTAATTCAATGCCTCTCCTTATGTTTAATACCTTTGGTATAACGAGACAATGTTATCTCAAGGTACTGTATTATTTGTTGAAATGAATTTAATTTTTATGACAAACATGTATAATGTATGCACCTTTGATTGTACTTTATTAATATTAATACCCTAAGAACAATGAATAAGACAATTATAAAATATGAAGGGCACCTCTGAAAAACTCCACTCAATTTTGTCTTCCTTTAGGATCCAGTTCAAATATAGTATCTAAATGTGAAGTTATTTTTATTGCTTTCCGAATAATTACCAGAATTAATCAAATCAGTGTTACGCTTTCCTTTAAATAAACCTAGCCCTTAAAGTCCCGATTTTTGCAGTGTATATCTTTGAATATTTTATTACTATTTCTCATTGATGAGGCTCTCTATACGCTTTATTAGCTTCACCGATTAATCGTTTCATTTTAAATTACAGTGTCCAGTTATTGAGAACCTGCAATTTTGTTACATTACCATTCAGAATATCCGATGCCATTCATTAAAATATTAAATTCATTTTTCACGGTCGTTATTCTCCAATATTAGTAACAATATTGTTATCAAGGGTCCGCCATGTCGATTCGGAATATTCTTGGAGCTTTAGCTTTGGTTATTTCCAGTCAAGTCTTTAATATTATTAACATCTTATTCAGTTTACTTTAAGTTAAAGAAATATTCAGATAGTTGGTTATTTGCAATCTAAGACTTTTACGGTATACTGTTAACTTTAAATATGCAAGAAGTTCAGTTATCGTAATCTTGCTCATATTAACTTACGAAATGCAAATTAATTATTGGTAGCGGATCTGTCTCGGCTTGATCCATGTCATCTTCAATTTATAATGTCAAGACACAAAAGCATTCATGAAATTAGTTACCATTTGGCAGTGAATTAAATCAACGAGAAAAGTTGAAAATTTTGTAAAATTTCGTACCCGGGGCACAGTGATCACGAGGAATGCACGGACCTGTAGAACTCTTTCCGCCAAACGCAAATGTCCTACTTATCCACACACTACTGGAATATTGCCTCTGTCCACTTTTCACTCGCAACATTTCGCTGGTTTTCATAAGAGTTCGATCCTGGTGTGCATCTACACTGAAGAAAGGATCACAGAATGTCTTAGTTCGACTTACCAAGGCTATTGTCCTCCTAAATGAAAAAGTAGGCATAATTAACAGCCTGTTTTTTTGTTTTTTATTATTATTATTATTATTTTTAAGTATAGCACTGGAAATATGCGGCCTGTCTTATTGTCCAGGGTCGTAATTTCGAACACCTTCTGTGGACACAATCTTTGGCTATTTTTCATCTTATTTCTTCGTTTTGATGTACTAAGAAGCATAATACACATGTTTTTTCACCCTCTTCGTGCCCTTTTATCTTCTTATGATTCGTGTCGTCAGTACAACGCCAAGAAAGCGTTTCCGACCGTCCAGAGCGATGTGATTTTCTATCGACTGCCTGTATTCCGCTGTGCGGAACTCCCTATATTTAACATACATCCGTCATGACTGATATAATGTTACGTGCATATATCCATCCTTCATAAGTTAAAACGTAGTCTAATTCAGGAATAATCTAAGGTGACAAAAGACGATATTCACTAATCTTCTTTTGTAAATGCGCTTGTTGGAAATATAAAATAAACACCACGAAACAAAACCCCAACAGGAACAGAATTTTATTTAATAGTTTTAAAGTTAAATTCCAATGTTTCTCAATCTAATGGACTTAACTGCTGCAGTTACAAGTCCCTAGGCTTAGAAATTATTTAAACTAACTTGAAATAATCTATGCTAAGGACAACACACATCTACACACACACACACACGCACACACACACACACACACACACACACACACACACACACACACACACAAATGCCCGAAGGAGGACTCGAACCTCCGACAGCGAGAAACCGCGCGCTCCGGAGCAAGGCACCTTACGGTGCTTGGCCACTCCACCGCCGCCTTTTTAAAGTTTTTTTCTCTGCTTATGAGCACCCACGTCTTCCTTCGAATCATAATTAATAAGATTAGCATGAAGTACAAATAAATAGTGTTTTTTCCATACCGCATTGCATTGTTTTATTTAGTGTATTCTTTCGGAAATGTAAGATTAAACGTACGGGTAAGTCTCTAAGCGAACTCAGTCTTGTTTCAAAGGTTAGCCACAACAGCATTAACAGCTAATCTTTCTGTTTTAGATAACCTCGTGCCGTTTGGACGCCAGTCATACGCAGAATGAAAGTAGATACGAATGTTTACATCCGAAAGTATGCTCCGAATCAGATGTAGTGTCGGTACATTAATAAGTGTATTCTGTATTCTCCCGAGAAGTGACTAGCACCACACTCACATTTACGCCTTTCATTTCGCGACACTGTCTGTTTTCAAACTGACGCGTGACTTTTCCTGTTTTGGTAGCACAGTTTTTATGTATGTCGGGTTATTATGCCTCGTGCCGCTTGGTGTGCGGAACTAGGAGGTACTGGCTAGCACAGAGATAATGATGTGTGGAAGATAGACACAGAGTGAAACAGGTCTAATTAGAGCCTGTACTATACGTTATTGGCAGTTACCGTTTATCTGCTCATTCAGATCGTTGTGTGACTTTCACTGTCTAATTGCCAGTAGAACTGACTGTGTTGCAGTAAGCACGAACTTGACAGCTCTTCATCGTAACGTAGTTAAGTGACATGGCTGTTGAAACTATTGAGCGCATCCAAACTGATATTATCCTTCTCTGGTTTCTTCGGTTGTCTTCACGTTTTCTTATCATGTCATTCTCATTAACCAGATGCCAGATATTTTACTTGTGTTCCGTGAGTTTTATTGTCTTTCAACAGCTGCCTCTCTTTTTATTACCAATTTCACCATCTGGTCCCTTGGTCTATTAAAAGTTTTCTGTCCTTTTCCATCTTTGTGTATTTTACAAAATTTCCTTTTGTAAGAAACTTCGTATCCTATCAATTTACGTACTAATACTAATAACAGGAAGTTGCTGCGGAGGGGGTTGGCGTCGACTCGTGGTTACATTACCAAACGAATTACACAAGTGTTTGGGCTGAGATAGGATAGTGCGCAGGTAATGCAACAACAACGTGACTTACCCGACGTTATGGCATGGAGAGCCAATAGAAAGGTTGAAAGCGAGACAAGGGGAGGTGGCTGCAGCTATTGCAATATCCTAAAGTGAAATTTCCCGAACGTGGAGCCATTTCAGACAACACAAACCGTTCATATAGGGTAATGCCAAGGGTAACGTCAGAAAGAGATGATCTCTGGTTAAGAGCCCGGCTGAATGCGACTCAGGTACAATACACTCTCCAGACAGCAAAAGGACGCGCAATATCTACACAAACTGTCCGAAATCACGCTCGGAAATGTGGCCTCTATGGTGTGCGACCCATTAAAACCACGACACCGTTTCGTGCACAGAAACTGCGCGGAGGAACATCGGGACTGGAGTCGTAACGAATGGCGTCGGGTTCTGTTCACAGATGAGTCAAGAGTTTGTGATCAGCTGCACAATCGTCGTTCTCTCATCTGAAGGGAACGTGGAACTCGGAACAATACAGGAAACAGTAATTAAAACTTCCGGGCTGAGAGGCCGTGGTCGAACAGTAGAAATTTCTCCCCCTACTGTTCGACCACGGCCTCTCAGCCCGGAAGTTTTAATTACTAAAGACGCCGGCCGTGATAGCCTACACGTTATGAATACAGGAAACATCACCATATCATGGGGGTGGAGGAATGGTGTAGGCAGGAGTCAGAATGGAGCTTGGATTGCTCAGAGGTATGGAGAGGAGATCGTTCCATCTTTTGTTGTGCCCTACGCTAGTGACATAGGAAATGGGTTTCTTCTGGTGGACGATAACGCTCATCCCCACAGAGTTCAAGTGCTGGACAACATGGTTGAAGCTGAGGGAATTGAACGAATGGAGTGGCCAGCTTGCTCAGCGGGCTTAAACCCTATTGAGCATGTCTGAGATGCACTTGGCAAAAGCACTGCAGCCAGATCAGCACCTCCCACAACAGTTGCAGAGCTGTATATTGCACCCATGGAAGAATGGCTAAATATACCTCAAGCACTGATTGACAACCTCATACTGTCCATGCGAGGCAGATGTTCAGCTGTACGTTTCCGTCAAAGGTGATCACACACCACATTGGAAAGAGACGAGAAAGACTTTTCTCTATTATTTTAGTCCATTGGTGCCTCGCTCTGAGCCATGTAAAGCTCAAGTAAAGAATTGAGATATCAAAATATCGTACAGTATCACACACTAATTACGATTGTAACTGATATGTAAATAAAATACATTACCATATGTCTAATGTGTATCATATTTCACCTGGTTTGAACAGTGAAAATCTTTTAAGAAGAGTAGTAACGCTATAACACATCGCTGGGGAGCGCCAGATATCACGTCTGTTTTCTTCGAAGACTTTCCGTCAAACACTACGAAATATATCCTTTCTAGCAGGAAATTTGGAAACCAATAGCAGAAGTGAGACGATCTTCCTTAAGCATGTTTGAAACTTGTAAAGTGGCTCGGCTAAGGCTTTGTGGACGGGGCGACGGCCGACGTCGGCGCGCTGCCGCGGCTCTTGGGAGCACGGTCGGCCTTGCGGAGGGCGGCGAGTTCCCTCACGCCGGACGGCATTCCCGGTCTGCGCACGTCGCGGGCGTACACGGGCCGCCAAGCGCCGCGCCTCCAGTGCCTCCAATGCCTTTGTTCGGCTCTGCACGCCTCTTACACCGGCCTCACCTCCTTAATGTACTGTCTGCACGTTCAATTACTTACACATTAGCTCACGGCGTTACTCACCCGCTTTAAAGGGCAGACTCGTTGCTGCCGTGCGCTCTGTTCAGAATTACCATTACGGACATCTACGAGTTGTACAGCAGCCGTAGTACAGAAATTTTCAACAAAGGATCAGAAAATGTACGTCTGGCTGTAAAAATAGTTTTTACTCAACAACGCTTCGCAGTTTGCTAAAAATTGTCAGAACGTACCGTCGTCAGTCTTTGTTGTGAACCTATCAGTTTCGTGCGACAACAGCTGCTGCGATAAACAAGGTTGACTGTAATGTAATGCTCCGCGGACGCGCTGCACTCTCCTCTGTGAAGTGGATGTCTCTTCGTGGTTTAGAAACGAAACCGAGTGCTCGAACCTGTAGGCTCTTGTACAGTGCAGTGTGCACGTACAGTCAAACGGAAATTTTGGAAGTGATGCAGACTTCATGGGCATACACGTCCATACTCCGCAAGCCGCCTCAAGGAGTGCAGCAGAGGGTACTTCGTGTTGCATTACCACTTCCTCCTCCTTTTGAAATCGCTTATGGATCGCGCGAAAATCCATTGACTGTAAGCTTCAACATGTTCAAATATTTGTTAAGCTTATGGGACTTAACTACGGGGTCATCAGTCCCTAAACTTACAAACTACTTATGAACTACTTACGAACTAGGACGGCACAAATATCCATGCCCGAGGGGGGATTCGAACCCCCGACCGTAGCGGCCGTGCTGACCGTGACTGGAGCGCCTCAGTCACCTCGGCCACCGCGGCCGGCCTGTAAGCTTCCATTTGTGCGCTTATCTTTCTGAACGTTTCCTTGACGAATCCATATAATGATTGGCTACCGTTTTCTCCGGTTGTTGCACCCGATCCCCCCCCCCCCTGGTCCAGGAGGTGGAGAATTCCACCAGCATGCAGATGGACAGTCGTCGTCCCCCACCCGGCGATGCGGCGTTGCGGACACTATTGGTCAGTTTGGTCAGTCCGGTGTGGCTGTATCTCTGGTGTTATTCTCTCAGAAAATCCCGTTGCACCATATCAATGATAACGTCTGCAATGGAAGGTATCAGCCTGTCGTACGCTCTCGGAACTTTGGCAGAAAAACCCCGAATGTCTTTCTTCCAACGTTTGACACTGGAGTTTCCTAATCATCTCCGTGACGGATTCGCATTTATTAAATGAACCAATATTGAAGCGTGTCGCTCTTCGTTGGATCCTCTCTATACCCTCTACCAACACCACTTGCTACGGTTCCTACACTGATGAGCAGTACTCAAGCACTGGCCTAACGAGAGTTTTTCAACCAACTTCCTATGTTGACGGACTACACTTCCTAATGATTCTTCCAGCGAATCTCAATCTGGCACGTGCCTTACCCACGATTGCTGTGATATGGACGTTCTATTTCAAATCGCTCCTTATGTCTACTCCTAGATATTTTATGGAAGTATTGCTTCCAGTGTTTGTCCTTCTATCTCGTAGTTATATAATAAAGGATTTTTTTTCTAGGTACACGCAGAACTTTCCACTTTTTGTTTAAGCTGAATGACCATTCTCTGCACCATGCGCCAATACGCTGCAGATCCTGTTGCATTTTACTGCCATCTTTCAGTGTCGCAACTTCTCTATAAACTACACAATCATCCACAAAAACCCTCATTGAACTTCCTACGTTAACTAGGGCATTTATATAAATTATGAAAAGCAACATTCCCATAACACTCCCGTCCAGCACACCTGAAATCACTTTCACGTCGTTGAGAATGATACGCGGCGTTCTGTTAGCTAGGAGCGCCTCAATCCAGTCACAGAGTTGGTTTGATATTCCTTAATGGTCGCGAATCAGACGACGGTAGGAAACAGTGTTCAACGCCTTGCGGATTTTAAGAAAGATGGCAGCTACCTTGGGTGTTATATCTACTGATCTCTGGGTCTCGTGCATGAATAGTTCGAGCTGCGTTTCACATGATACTTACTTCCGCAAACCATGTTGAATGGTTCAAAGGGCCGCGGCAGAATAGCCGTGCGAACTAAGGTGCCCTGCGGCGCTGCGCGCGGCCGTTCGCCGTCGGGGATTCGAGTCCTGCCTCGGGCATGGGTGTTTGTGTTGTCCTCCGCGTAAGTCACTTTAAGTTAGAGTAAGTAGTTTGTAAAACTAGAGACTGATTTCCATCGTAATTAAGACCCTTAGATTTACAAACATTTCAACATTTTTCCTGGAGAGGAGATTTCCAGTCTCCAAAGGTATTTTATAAGGAAATGGTACATGCCTAGAAGAACAAAACAATGGAATGCAAAATGTCTTGAAAGAATTAATAACATGAAGAGCAACTAGTGCAAAAGAAGGGCAATTGCATGTAAGGGGTGCCGAAAATAACTGGAAAATCAGGCGATGCTGAAGGAATTAGATTAGGCATCAAGACAATGAAACTAGTACATGAGTTTTGTTGTTTGGATAGCAAAATAACTTATCATCTCTGAAGTAAAGAAGATATAAAACGCACAATGGCTATCGGAAGAAATAATTTCTGAAGAAGAGAAATTACTAATTACTGCAGACAGATTTCCTCTGACACATCTGTGCACTGACTTCACTCGCTAGCCTGCATACCTTCCATCTTACGTCAAGAGCTGATTATTATGCTCTATTTAACTCACACAGTTATAATCCCCATCATGACAGAGCTTTATTGTTTCGGGTGGACGTACGTAGCGTCACAAATAGGTGCATTTGTAAGGGAAGGCAAGCACGCGTACCTGCGACGAACAGCGGTTGGTAGCTGGAACACGGGCGCGGGACGATGTTTCATTGCTGAGCGGAAACAGCGGGCCGCGCGCGGGGCATCGGAATGGCCATCGCGGGCGAGGGGCGGGCGCTTGTCATTCGTCGTGTGGGCAGGGCGGCGCTTAGGCATTCCAGCGGCCGCGGCTCTGCCACCATCGCGATACCGCGGCACCGCGGCCAGCGCCCCACACCGAAGCTGACTCAGCGGCGCGCCGAGCCGAGCCGACACCGACAACGCCTGCGCGCTGCCTGCCAGCGAGCGGTTTGCTCATCTTGTGAGTGCCTCAATGTAGCACAGTGGGCTTTAGCACTTTTTAAAATGTTGTGTATTGATTTCTGTTTCAAATTTACGACGGAAGTCGATGCTTACGAACTATTGGTAGAGGCACCTGAACGCCCTCTGACTCCTGGAGTCAGTAGACTGCTTGTACGTCTGGAGAATCGGGAGCAGAGCTGTCGGCGCGCTGCTGGGCGCTGCCAGCTGCCAGCTGCCCCGCTTGTGCGTCGGCCTTGCGGCGACCCTGCCAGCCTGCCAGCCTGCCAGCCTGCCGACACCATTCGCACGCCGCGCCGCCCAAACCACAACATGCGGCCGGATCGCCGGAACCGCAAAACACCGCACCTCTCTCACAACCAACAGCCGCAGTCTGGCTTCACTACAGGTTTACAGACTCACCAGTTAATGAAGCAGCTTATTTCGAGGTATATCACTGGAAAACTGCTGGCCTGAAACTATTTTCAGGCAATCGATTCTTTTCTGTCAATAATGTTGGCAATAACGGAGACAGTCTCGGAGCCGACGTGTGATGTCCTCGACATCGCCTATATGCAGGGTGTTTCTAAAAGATACCGACAAACTACTTCGTGGGGTGGTAGACGATGGCTTGAGGAACAACATGAGGTACGGATCCCGTGTCCGGAAACGTCATCCAGCGGCGCTACCGAGCGCCAAAATTATAGGTGTTGGTGCCTGCCGCTAGGCCACCCCTCGAGCGGCGAACGCATCGTCATTTGCACGCACGCACACACACACACACACACACACACACACACACACACACACAGCGGGCCGCGGTGGAGTAGCCGAGCGGTCTAAAGCACCTCGCTGTGGAGCGCGCGGTTGCTCGCCGTGGAGGTTCGAGTCCTCCCTGGGGCATGGTTGTGTGTGTTTGTCCGTAGGTTAGTTTACCTAGGTTTAAGTAGTTTGGAAGCTACGGACTGATGACCACGCAGTTTGGTCCGATAGATTTACAGACATTTGAACACACACAGCGGGCAGGTCTGTAATATGTGGTTTTTGATATTCGGGGTTTGGGAGTCATTGAAACGATTGCCGGTAAAGAAGATGGAGCTAGCATCTGTACGGGCATGCCCTGTTTCCTATGAATGCAATGCTCTCTTGCCGTGATGGTTGATAGTGACATACTTGGACTTCTCTCCATGGTTCATTGCCTCTCAAAACCTACAAAACAATCTCCGATGTTGTACGCTATAGCTTAGTATAATGGATGTTTCTGATACAGAGTGACAGGGGTATTATGAAAGTGTTTGATAGGCTAACGTGGTATTGTGCAACAGCCATCATCACCTACACTGCTGCAGTGTACAACGATGGCGCGAAATACATCTGGTGTGTCTAGCCATCATCATCTACACTGCTGCAGTGTACAGCGATGGCGCACATCATATGAATAATGGTAAATATTTCGTGATGTCGACGCCTTTATTGTATTTAACTGGTGGCTACCATGAATGCCAGTAAATGAAGAGGAGCAATACGGAGAGGTGGCCTAGCGACAGGCACAAGCATCTATAATTTTGACGCTCGGTAGCGCCGTTGGGTGACGTTTCTGGACACGGGTTCCCTACATCATTTCGTTCCTCAAGCCATCCTCTACCACCCCACAAAGTTTGTAAGTATCATTTAGAAACATCTTGTACATATACATCGCTCCTTTACATCTGAGGATGTCTTCCGCAGCCGAAGATGAAACGCTATGGGAAAGTTTTACAAATATAGCACGCCCTATGAACCTAGAAATTTCAAATGAAATTAAGCCGACCGTGAAAGCTTACATTGTATATCATATATAGTGTTGAAACTGTAATTTCAGCTCTCCGTTCTCACTAAACAACTGTTATTATTCTCCTGTGAATGATGACATTTTACGCTTATAAATACATCATGTACTAAAAGTGTCGTATTAATTGTACAATACCCAATTTTCGGTAGATGTAGTGGTAAAACGAATCACATATTTTCACAGAATAAGCCATATTAATTCTCGAGTCATAGAAACGATACTTTTAAAAATGAGACTACTGTTCGCAATCAATTAAACACCAAGGGCAGACGCCGAAATTTATATGACTTCTAAGTATCAAAAGTGAAATGGCGATATACAAGGAGACCATACAGTTTTAAATGTTGCGGCAGTGAACAGTAAAGAAGTCTAACACTGGAAAGTCTTGAATACTGAAGTCTTTTTGTAGAGACTGGACGATGACTTGCTTGGAGATCAGTAGGTGATGCTATAAAAATACATGGCTGCGTAAACCGTAAACCTGAAGAATGTAACGCATGAGAATAGCGGAGGTGAGGAACAATTTGTTTCCCTTCTGGTTCTTTATCATGGGTACACGGTTTTTCGTCGGTACACATTGTAGTACTGGTATTTCTGTGTCCTAGAAGATATTATTAGAATCTGCACTGTTCTTATTCATCAGTACTCCTTTGCGTGCCTATTTACTCTCTAAATCTCACTTAAGTGCCTGACAGAGGGTTTATCGAACGTCTTTATATTTCTCTACCATTCCATTGTGGAATAGTGCGCGGGAAAAGTACCAACTAAATCATCCCGTTTTCCATTTGATTTCTCGTATTTGATTATGATGATCGTGTCTTCGTATGTAGGTAAATGATATAAAAAAAGGAGGAGAGTTAGTGAAACAAAATTTAGCAGATATATCTGACCGCAACGAATAACGCCTTTCTTCTAACGATCTCTGATATACTTTTTCCCACGTATCGTGATAATACGAAACGAGCTGTTCTCTGGACTTTTTGTAACTCCTCCGTCAGTCCCACCTGTTGCGGATCACACACTGCGCAACATTTCTGCAATATACAACGGACAAGTGAAGTATATGCAGTCTCTTTAATAGAAGTGTTCCATCTTCTAAGTGCTCTGCCTAAGTGATTCGCCTTCGCAGGTTATTTTCTGTGTGTTGTTTTCAATTACAGATGTTCATAAATACAATTTCGAGCTATTTACTTGAATTTACGCCGTGTAGATTTGATTGATTTATCGTTTAAACAGATTTCTTTTAGTACTCATATGGATGACTTCACGCTTTATATTATTTAGAGTGGATTGTCAATTTTCGCAGCAGTGTTTCTACACAAGTCAACAACAGTTAATAACGTTTTTATATGTTTGGAGGTTGATATGAAGTATGGATCAAGCCCCTAGGCCAGGAGTGGGCAATTGTTTTGGCTCGGGGGCCGCATTGTAGGTGCAGAGGTTAACGGAGGGCCGCACTTTCCAAAATTCATTCATTAGTCGATTTTGTGTTTGAGAAAATGTATCAATTAGCCAATATAATATAAAAACCAGCCATAGACGATTTCATTGTAATTTATTCTGAAAATTACATAATATCTCGAAATATATATAATTTCAGAAGTTTAATGAACAAATTAATCGTACCACACTTTCACACATTAAAAAAAATTATAAGTGACATTGCGAGTTGTAATTCTCATCGCAGCCTGTAATTTAATGTCTGTTCAAGAGCTTTAGTACTTGATCTAGTTGTTCTTCAAGCAAGAACAACTTAGTTCACAAATATATGTAGATCCAAATGTGGAGAAAAATGTTCCCAGCAAATTTCTTCATATATGGAAATTTTTCAGTTGACAAAATATTTGTATAAGTCTATTAATGTGACAGGTTACAAATTTCTGTCACTGTGTGATCTGCCTGCGTGTTAATTGTTTCAAGTTGCAACTCCTCTGGGGCTGTCTCAAAATCAGCGGCGATGGGATACAACAGCAGGTTGAATTGGGGCTCAATACCTAACCTTACCAGAAAGACCTACTAGCACTTTCTGTTTTGCGAGTAAAGGGAAATAGCAGAAATTGTCTTCAATTGATTGACATACGATTGAATATGGCTATTGATTGTTTCATGGCACAGTAAACATGCTGTTTCGTTTCCTGAATCTACAAAGAAATATTTGTTTGTTCAGTCTTGGTCAAAAACTCGACACTTCTCACTGACTTTGCATTTCTTGAGAGGGTTCATGACTGCACGAAGTCGAAAAATTTATATATTTACTGCTGCAAGGAAGGAAAAGGAATAATTCACAAGGCACAAAATCAGAGCGCGTCGCCGGCCGCGGTGGCCGAGGGGACTGAGGCGCTCCAGTATCGGTCTGCACGGCCAGTACGGTCGGGGATTCGAATCCCCAATCTGGCATGTATATTTGTTCCGTCCTTGGTATTACTTAGTTCATAAGTAGTTTGTAAGTTTAGGGACTGATGACCCCGTAGTTAAGTCCCATAAGCTACAGAAAACATTTTTTTTCACAGCACGTCGTATTATGATACCTCGACAGGAAGATTTTATGCGTTCGCATTAGCCACCGTGTAGGATTCGCCGTCTCCATGGTGGCTGATCGGAGTGCTCCGATAATCTACTGCACCGAGGACAACTGTGTCCGCGCAAGTAGAATGGACACTGCGCTTGCGTATGGCGACCATCACAGCAGAAATTTTCCTCGCGAATGATTTTTTGCAGTGTCTTGGCGGGCCGCACAAAATCCTTTGCCGGGCCATTACTTGCCCACCCCTGCCCCAGGCCATACAAGTTATTGAAAATACATCGGAGTTGCAAGTGATAAATTTCTGCATTCGGCCCCGATTGTGACGGTGAGCGTTAGCTCTGGATGGAGGTGCGGCCGGCCGTGGTACAGGCGAGGTCTCCAGAAGGGCCGGAGTCCCGCTAGGCGCGGCAGACGGCAGACGGCGTCCCCTGGCAGGCTGAGAAGGCGCTCCCGTTACTCGCAAAGCACCACCGGCTGCCGGCTGGCCGGTCGGTCGTATAAGCGACCGCCGCTTTTAGCAGCGCTGGTCGTGCTCCGCCTGCAGATGCCGCGGTCACCTGCCGCTACTCAAATGTTTGTATATATGATGGACAACTTCTGTCGTTATCTTAGTGACTCCATCATTGGCGGTGGAGACGGAACAGCGGCTGCTCAAGAGTCTGAAGGAACTGAGATACCAACAACCGTATATATAATAAAATATTTATTGTATCACAACTAGTTTCGGCATTCCACTATGCTATCTTCAGGTCCCTACATCTGTGCATAATATCCATAAGTAAAGATACCAAAACTGGATTCGTGGTCTTCTGTCTCTTAGTGGGAACCAACAACAACTGTTACTGACAGTTGTTGTTGTTGTTGTTGTTGTTGTTGTTGGTTCCCACTAAGAGACAAGTCCAGAGGCTATCTTTTAGCGTGTAAGTAGCTATCACCAAATTTCGTTGATATTTTCCGTAAATGAGAAGCACATCGACTTCTTCGACGATACTAGTCTTAACATTCTTATTAATTTGTGTTGCGCAACCGTCGAATGGTGTTTACATGTCAACGGCACGTTAGATGGATACGCCGTATTCTGAAAATATTTACTATTTGCACGATATACGCGAGGAAATTGTCAAAGAATGTGGTTCGATAGTTCGATAAGTGCCGAAGTGATACGGAATACCACTCAATCCATGATAAAAATATTGCAGCGTGGCATGGATACCAGTGGTCCTCACTTCGAATACCTTCTCTAAATGGACATTCATGCCAACTTTTTGAAGTTTGTTGACCTTCAAAGACCTTACTGTAATACATCATTGGATTCGTATTGACAGACGCTATCAGAAGGTAATTACCAAACTATAGCATATAGCATCCCATTAAAAGTTCACCTTCATATCTCTGAAGCGACACCATCTTTCTAGCAACAAAAAGCCAATGTCATATTCAGTCCTGCGACGTCACATGCAACTTTTGACCCAGACTCTTTTCAGTTCCTGTCATACTTTCGGAATTATTCTTGGTTAAATTAGTTAGTGACTCACGCTGTATATTTTTCGGATTTGTTTATCAGTTTACCATATTATGTTACATTATTTGATATGAATTTGCTTCGTTTCGCCTCTAAAAATCTGACTGAAATTATTTTTTATTTCCTTGAAGTCTAATTTCTTTAATTACGGTCAAACTTATTTAGGAAGAGTAAAAGCTCCGTTGACTGTTTCGAGTTATTGTGTTTTGTACGATACTCCAAATCATTTTAGAGTTAGGTGAGAATGATTCCAGATGATGATACGAAGTATTTACATTACTGAACAACTACACAGTATCCAACGAGTACCCTGTCAAATTACAGATGCACAGAGATAAAATACGCGATAAACATTTTGTATAAGAAGCTAAACAAGATAATTCAACGATGACATAAGTGGAGAAACAGAACACACAAGTGTGAAGTAATACAAACATGCTCGTACGGAATGGCCGCGTGATATAAGGCGTCATGCTATGGACTGGGCGGCCGTTCCCTCCGGCGGTTCGAATCTACGCTCGGGCATGGGTTTGTGTGTTGTTCTTACTGTAAGTTAGTTTAAGTAGTTTGTAAGCCTAGGGACTGATGACCATAGCAGTTTGGTCCAGGAGATTCACATACAATTTGATACAAATATTTTTTTTTCTACTGTGGTTTCATGGAAGTCGTATACGAGGGTTTGAATTTAAATAGTGGCAACACAGCTGTGGAGACACTATGCAATAGAATCTGCTATTGCCGCAGATTGCACACGTTGTTGACATATCTACCTTACCTCCTAGCATGTCACCGGCGTGCGCACAATCGAGGGAAACACAGTCACTTGTGAGCGAACGGTCTACGTTACGGTGTCACTATCTTTTAGAAACAGGAACAACGGAGTTGGATCAAGATTGAACGTGCCAGAGGTCGTACAACTCGACAGTGTCATCAAGGTCTTCTAGAGGCGTGCAAGGACTCGG
Organism: Locusta migratoria; assembly: GCA_026315105.1. NCBI lineage: Eukaryota > Metazoa > Arthropoda > Insecta > Orthoptera > Acrididae > Locusta > Locusta migratoria. Next base: position 698,872,668 of record CM048745.1, on the reverse strand, counting down.
CATTACCATACAGAACAGTGGCACGTTGGGCAAAATCCTTTAACGAAGGTCGGCAAACTGGGGCAGACATGCGTCGGGCTGAACGTTCAAAATATTAAAATGTTTGTTAAACTTAAGGGACTTAACTACGGGGTCATCAGTCCCTAAACGTACATACTACTTATGGACTAACTTGTACTAAAGACGACACAAACATCCATGCCCGAGGGGAAATTCGAACCCCAGACCGTAGCGGCCGTGCAGACTGTGACTGGCGCGTCGCACACCGCTCGGCCCCTACGGCTGGCGGGCAGATCGTCCTAGCATTTTTGGAGCATCATCGGCGGCCAGATTTGCGAAATAAGCGGCAACAGTTTCTGCGCAACGCACACATTATTTTGCACGACAGTGCGCGGACGCGTACAGCGGATGCTGTGGCTGCTCCGTTCGGTCGATAGGACTGGGAAGTATTGTACCATCCACCATACTCCCCAGACTTAAATAAAATTCTGGCGACTTTGATTTGATTCCGAAGATGAAGGAACCACTTCGCTGCATTCGCTTTAGAACTCTTACGCTGCTTCGACAGGCAGTAGTAGACCGCCCCATTCGCGCCGTCAACAGAGCAGGCTGTGCTATGCTGTTTGACTCCCACTTGCGGCGTGCAGCTCGACAGGCACGTCGTCTACTCGGCTACCTGTTCGCGGAACCGCCGGCGGCGTGATAGCGCTGCTGGGCGAGTAATTTTAGGCTAGAGGCGCGGCGGCTCCCGTCACGCGCTCATCGTGCCCGCGCGTAATGCATGCTAAACTGGCCGCGTCGAGACGTGAAGCAATTTGCCGGCGACGCAAGCAGTTTTCTTTTTAGCGCCGCGCCGACGGGCGGTGTGGCAACGCGGGCTGGCCGGCAGCGCCGCTGCATGTACCGCGCCACGGGAAATGTACCGCGGCCGCACGGGGCCTCACGCCGACGTCGCGGCAAGGGCAGTACTTTGCTTTTGCTACTGATGTCCAAAGGGCAACACATTTACTTGAAATAAACTTTAGAGTCTTGACCACTAATTTCAATTTATTGAGGCCTTACGCGTTTCGACGTTTCGTCATTATCGAAGGCATATCTTGTAAAACTTATTAAAAAGTGAAACTAAAATACGTTTTAAAAAATATGCCATCGACAATTACGAAACGTCGAAACGCGTAAGGCCTCAATAAATTGAAATTAGTGGTCAAGACTTTAAAGTTTATTTCAAGTGCATCAAAATGGTCACGTCTCACAAATGTCTAATGAAGGCAGCAAGTTAACAGATTTGTCTGACCTGTCGCCAGTTTAGAGTGTATTACATGGGATCAGAAGGATCTTTCGAACGAGAACTGAAAACTACCAACTGTATATCTACACACAGCCGGCCGCGGTGGCCGAGGTGACTGAGGCGCTCCAGTCACAGTCAGCACGGCCACTACGGTCGGGGGTTCGAATCCCACCTCGGGCAAGCATATTTGTGGCGTCCTAGTTCGCAAGTAGTTCATAAGTAGTTTGTAAGTTTAGCGACTTATGACCCCGTAGTTAAGTCCCATAAACTTAACAAACGTTTGAACATTTGAATATCTACACACATACTCTGCAATCCAATGCAAAGTTTATGGCGGACGGTATCTTCTATCACGATAGGACATTTCCTTTTCTGTGCCGTGGCGGAAGTAGCCTAGCGCATTGGGACGCTATGCTCCGTTGCGTGAGTCCGTTCCCCGTCAAGGGTTAGAATCCTCCCTCGGGATGGACGTTTCTGTTGTCTTTAGTATAAGGTACTTCATAAGTAGTTTGTAAGTTTAGGGACTGATGACCCCGCAGTTAACTCCCATAAGCTTTCTGTTTCACTCCCAAATAAAACGACGGAAAAACTAATGCGTGTATGCCGCTTTACGAGACCTAATTTATCTTTAAAATCTTTACGCGAAATGTAATTTGACGGCAGTAGAATAGTTCTTCAAATAGTGCTTCAAATGCCGACCCTCTAAATTTCCTCAACATTGTTGATGAAAATAACGTCGCCTTCCCTAAAACGCAGTTGACTAATCGAAGCATGTCACTCGCGCATTTATGAAACATGCCAGTAACAAACGTAGCAGCCCACTTCTGAGTTGCTTCTATCACTTTCTTTAAATCTATCGTCTTCCGAAATTTCTCCCAGTGAACCGAAGTCGACCATCCGCTTTCCCCTCGACTGTCCTTGCTGGCTAGTTCCATTTCATATCGCTTAAGGGAATTAACTGCGGGGTCATCAGTCCCTAAACTTACAAACTACTTATGAACTACCTTATACTAAAGACGACACAAACATCCATGCCCGATGGGGGATTCGAACTCTCAACGGCGGACGGTCCCGCGCACCGCAACACGGCGCTCCAATACGCGCGGCTAATCCGTCGCGGCACAATCCTGACACCAATTAGAAATTTGGCCTAGTCCTCATACATCCTACAACAATCATTCCATGATTACTTTTTTTTCATACACCTTAGCATCATCAGCAGCAGACTCTCTTATAAGCCTTTCAAATGCTAAACGTCAATTTCCCCCATCAAGCAGTTACGTCAGTGTAACCAGCTGCGGACCCACAATGTATTCGACTCACGGCGATTCTTCTTTTCATCTTGACGAAACACTTATTTCGTTACAAAGAACAGTGTTTCTTCCGATATAATTAGTTAAAAATAATGGTGATATTGTGATACGTTGGTGGCGAGGTATAACGAGGAATTGTGATTGAGTGATCAAGTGCTTATCGTGTTGCCCTGAACAATAAACTCTGCAAATTGGATACGCGCATTTCGTGTCGATAAATAAATCTTTATTTCGTGACGATTCTGTATTAGATCTTGATTACACCTCGTCATGTATATTCCGCAATGATTATCACTACCTGTTATTGGCCGTTGTTGCTTTTTATGAAATGAAAGAAATGTGTTAACATGTGTAGTCCATCTCTTCTCTCGTTCTATCTTTGTGTTCATATCGTTTTGAATTCCGCGAGCAATTTTTTTTTTCAGCGTTGGAATAAAAATGTGGATAGGTGTCTAAGTCTGTACGTAAAGTGCCCTCCGCCATGTACCATACTAAATTTTAAGAAGACAGTGAGCTGCCTCTTGTTTGAAGGTCGAGTGCGAAAATTTCATCACGATAGAAATAAAACTGTAGATTTTGTTGAACTGCGTAAGTAAAGTATCCCCTGCCACGCACCGTTTTGGTCAAGTGTGCAGAATTTCATTAATAATGAAAGTGTAGATTTGTATACAATAGAAACATTTGAAATATGTGTATAGTAAATTTGTTTGAAAAAGAAATAACTTGTATTAGTCCGAACGTTTATTACAGTATCATGTTAGACTTAATTGGTCAATAACCTTCCAGGATTATTGACAAAAACATTAAGCAACGACTAGTCTTTATATAGTAGCTTTCGTACCATGGTTTACCATGTATTTCATTGTTTATGAGATCTCCTGAACTGTCGTATGTGGTTCTTCGCCCTACAACAATTCTTACCTCACGGTAAGGAATACCCGTCCCAAATTTGGTTGAAATCAGTCAAGTGGTTGATGAGGTGATGTGCAACAGTGTCGCGTAATTTCACAGCTTTTAGCGCACTTCATTGTTTACGACGTGTTCCCTCCTGAGCTCTGAGTCGTACAGTAATACAAATTATACCTATAACCTTCGCGAAAGTGCAAGCAATATAATGACAAAATTTCATCGCAAGGCAGCAAACAAAATTCGCTTTTAAATATTAGGCCGAAATATTGTACATATGCGTTCTGCGCATGTGACTGTTGCAGTTTAAAAGGTCACCGCTGTAGGTAAGGTGACAGTGTGGAGCGTGTTGTTGCGGTCCTGTGCTGCGTAGATCACGTGGTGCGCGCGTGGCCACGCGGCCAGGACTGTGGACGTTTACTCACTGATTGTCCTCAGATCGACGAACCCTTATCTACCCGTGAGGCGTGTTACGTCCCCTGCCTGACACAGGTTACACAGGTGCACCATGGCGGGGAGCGGACTCGTGCGCTTCTCTTACTAACACTGAATTCGAGCCCCTTTCTATCTCTTTCTCTCACCGACTGACGTGGTGCAATGTTTAAGACAGTGGACACCTGATGTCCAAATCGCACCATACAGATATTTATTTCGCATGATTACCGTAAATTGCTTAGGGCACATGTGTGGATTTCCGCCTATATTCTAGCGCAATCCGAGATTTTGCCTCCTCTCAATTTTGAGGGTATATTAAACGCAAATCTTCCATCTCTCTTTCGTTTTCCCGTGCTCGTCTATGTCGTATGTAGATTCGTGTAAGTCCCAGTATGACTGGTAGCCATGATATTGAGAAGAAAATGAGGATTTATGCCAGAAGCAATAACGCTGCAGACTATGCAGCTTGCGGAGAGATAGAGAAAGGGAGAGAGAAGCAACTTACTTCCGTTGTTGAAGTGCAATATCACTACGTTTAGGCAACAGACTTTTTTGTCTGGCGCGAAACAAAGTTTTGATTCATCTTATCACGTGTTTAACCATACAGCGAGCCGAAAGTAAGGGTAGTGTTGCTCACTGGGTTTCTACATTAGTATTGGTAAATATAGAGGAAATGGACTTTGTAATTGTTCCCTTTTTTTATGTGTGTGTGCGTGTGTTGTCCTTAGCATAAGTTAGTTTAATTAGTTCTTAACTCTAGGAGCTGATGACCACTGGTTTGGTCCGATAGCTTTACAAACATTTAAACATTTGTCATTTCTCCTACATTAATACATTCGAGCCTCAGTTGTCACTATGTCATTATAACTCAGCTGTGTTAAGACATGTAACAGAAATGACAGGTCTAAAGGTAGTCATGACTGAAACCGTCCAACGATTAACAATTGTGATCAAATTGTGTAAATAAAGAAAATGTATTTGCTAATGGATCACCTCTTCGCGACCTAGTCGCAGATTTTGAAATTTGTAATTGAGTTCCTACTGACACAAACAACCCGGAGTCTCCAAGAGGCCAGGGACGTGGAGCATCGTATCAGCTACTGAAGAAGTTTGTATATTTCCCTTTTATTTCAAAGGTACGGGACTCGACCCGTCCGGAGTGATGACTATAAAACTTCCACAGTTTCACTCTTGCAAGGCTATACGCAGATGATTTGTGGTAAATCTGAAGAGATGATAAAAAAACGTAGTCACACTATAAGAATATGTAATATGATAATGCCATAAGTCATAGAACGCGTTGACTACTGGGTTAAGTTGTAAGGTTTTGTATTAATAATTATATTTCGGGATGTTCTGCGACAGATGGCACTGATGTTTTAGTAAGGAAAGAGAGACCATGGCGCTAGAACGCGTGACATTCGAGCATTTGAAATGGTACTGGAAGTTTATCACTGAAGTGCAATGACATTGGACGCAACAATATGGAACGGAACTACCAGCACGCTTGAGCATTGCTCGCCTTCGCAAGAAGTTTGAAAGTGGTGGAATAACAATGGGTACGCATAAGGGACGATCAGGGCGGCGAAGCACATCAACAAGGGAAGCGTCCCCTGTTGCAGTGTTTGAGAAATCACACGGTCACCAGAAAGTCGACAATATAATGTGCATGTAACACCGGCGTGATTAGGGACCGCAGTAGCATTCGGATGTGTGTGCATACCTGGATAACGCGGGCGCGGGTCACTGGATTGGACGGGGCCGTCCGACTGAGTACTCTGCACTTTTACCTGATTCAACCGTACTTGAGTGCACAGCAATAAACTGCGAAGAGAACGACCTATTGACCCACAGTCATCACGGATTCAGAAAGTATCATTCTTGTGAAACACAGCCGACTCCTTACTCGTATGATGTTATGAGTGCAATCAAATAGATTCCTTGTTTCTAGATTTCAGGAATGTTCTCAACACTGTACCTCAGCCACGAGCGCCCTCTGCCGCAACTCCGCTCGTGGCCACCACTGAACTGGATCGGTCACTTGGCAATAGGACAGGCACTAGAACACACTCTCATCATTAGACAGGCCTCTACTTAGTTAAACTATGTAACTGCGTTCCACTAGTCTTCAGTTAACAAAGTGAAGTATTGTAGTATTTCTTCGAAATATATATTTTGTACTAATCTAGCTTAGTGTTTCTAGTTTCTGCTGTCCCACTGGCTGGTCAACTCAGACTCTGTACCCGCACACGCGTGCATCTCATTTTCCTGTGTCGGTCTTTCTCTACTAGGCAACCGACACTTAGGACAACCGGCGGCAACGAGACACAAAAACAACAGTGATATGCGTCATCCTACAAGCAAAATAAACATGCAAGGTTACTATGTAGAAGGTTGAGCCAATGTGTTCGGCAGCGTTCGGGTGCTTCCGCGTGACGTCACTGGATTGTGAGAAGCAGTAAAAGGGCGAGGCGTATTCTTGCCTTTGACTTCGGCCTTGTTCCGTGTAATTAACATTAATTTAAGAAAACAAGTACGATATAATGATAAACACAACGGAACAGAGTGCTAATATTTACCACGGCCTGAAAACTCTTATACTGATTTCTAGAAATTAAAGCTGTAAAACTGTGTATTACAGCCCCCTTGACAATAACGTTGCTTTGATCTTAAAGACATATTCACTAGAAAGAGACGCATGAGTCTAATATGTGAAAATAAGGCGTCATCTATATCTATAAATGTGAATGTCTGTTCGGTGTACGTTTATCACGTCTGGAACGCAAGACATAAAGAGCTAAAAATTTGTACAGTTACTAATGTATACCCCGGGAAGGCTTTAGGCACGGTTTTATGGCGATAGGATAGCTTTTTAATGTGAATGTCTGTTCGGTGTATGCTTATCACGTCCGAACGGCAATACACAGAGACTTAAATATTTCTACAGTTACTAATTTATACCTGAGGATTGTGTTAGGCACGGTTTTATTGCGATCTGATTAGTAATTTGAAGCATATAACGCGAAATGTGGAACAATAATTACTCTTTGAAAATTATATTTACTCTTTGAAAATGGTTTTATTGGTTGCATTGTTGCTTGAGGGTTCATAATGATAAAAGGGTGGAGTACATTGGGATGGAGACTTATCGGTGTATATAAAATTCTACGTGCCTGTGTGTTAATATTTCGCTCTGCAGCGAAAAGTACAGAACGCAAACGAATGATATGTGTGTAATTGTTGTCCGAAGTCTCCCGTTGTACACCATAGCAGTTCCATGCCGATAGCTATAAGGGGATGGAAGATATGGTGGTTGAAAGTCGTCAAGTTATAAAAAACTCTGACTGAAGGCCAGCGATGACGTTTGCGACTATATAGCAAGGAGGTTACACACAGCAAGACGTGATGCCACAGACCATATCTTTGGTCTATTCCTACTACAATGTCTTCACCTCTTTCTCTGTAAGGATAAGCATACGAATAAGGAAATATAAGAATAAATAAATAAAGCAGAAAAGAGAAACTTTTTTTAAAACATGTCTTTAGAAAAAATCGATTTGACGCTTCGCGCATTACATCAAGTAATCCATCTGTGATATTATTACAATCATTATTGTTGAATTTCGTGATTGGAGTCTTCGAAACGAGCGCATTTTACCTGTGATTTCTTACATATTCTCTGATAAATGTAACATGTTTTTAGAAAAAAGGAGATGGACAGAGAGAGGGAGAGAGTGGATAGGAAAAGTACTAACTCAAGGTTCAAATAAATGAATAAATACCCGGGCAACGCCGCGTTTTCAGCTAGTATTTCAATAAAGCTGAAAAAAAAAAAAACTCGAAAAATGTGTGTGTGTGTGTGTGTGTGTGTGTGTGTGTGTGTGTATGTGTATGGAGGGGGCGGGGGCGCTTGAAATTTTTGCACGGTGCACGGTGCACGGTGCACGGTGCGGCAGAATCCCTGGGTGCCTGCCTGGTACAGGCGCGGCACCCGCCCACGTGCAGGTGGGTGCGCCACCCGCGCCCTCGGCACAGCGCCGCTGACCTCTCGCAGCTTGGCCAGCTGGCAGCGACCTGTTTGTGTGGGTGGCGAGGCCCGGAACACGATACGTTGCGCCGGCTATCGGCCGCTCCGCGATAAGCGCCCAGCCACTGCTTTCCTGCTGCCACACTGCGAGCGCCTGCCACTGCCGTATGTCGCACACGGCGGGAACCTACTCATTTACTATTTCACCTTTACTGGCGCCACTAGAAACAGCGCTTCAGTTAGAAAGATCAGTGTACGTGGCGTCGTGACATGTTTCATCGTTCTGTAGCGCCGCGGTGAAGTGGCCGAGCGCGTTGAGTCGCTGTGCTCCGATGCGCGAGGCCGTTCCCCGTCGGGGGTTGGAATCCTCTCTCGGGTATGGATGTTCTCTTTAATATAAGGTAGTTTATAAGTTTAGGAACTGATGACCCCGCATTTATGTCCCATAAGCTTAACAAACATTTGAACTTTCTGTAGCACCTCAATTGCTACCACGCTACACGCTACAGGCTGATTTTTTAATGGTTCGATGTATGAAAGAATACGAAACAAAACGGTCTACTGAATATATGTCCGGAATCCATGGTTTCCATGCTGGAGACCTTTCACTCTATAATAAAATACTCTCCACTCCATTATGTTCAAATGTTTAAGCTTATGTGACTTAACTGCGGGGACATCAGTCCTTAAAATTACAAAATACTTATAAACTAGCTTATACTAAAGACGGCACAAACATCCATGCCCGAGGGGAGTCGAACTCCAGACGGGGAACGGCCTTGCGAATCGGAGCATAGCGCCTTAATGTGCTCGGCCACTCCGCCGCGGCCCATTCCATTACGGCCGGTTGGTAAATGAACCAATTATATTGTTTAGTAATAAAAGACAGTCGTGGTTGCAACTTGTTTTCATTTTTAACGCGTTTCACCCTTGTCAAAGGGTCTTAAAATATCACATCAGATAAACTGAACTAAAACTCTTGCTAGCCACAATGTGGGAGCGTCAAATCAATAAAACTAGGATAGGTCGACAAACCCGTTAGTATCATAAAACAGAGCGGCAGCCACGATTGTGCAATGATAGAGGCACATCCACACACCTGGTCTACATGCCGGTGTTAATAAAATTACGTTAACACTGCTCTTGACGTATCCTTGTTTTAATGATTTCACGCTGCCAGATTGGGGCTAGCAAAGACTTTAGTTCATCTGGTGTGATATTTTAAGACTTTCTGAGGATGTCACACATGGGTGAAACGCGTTAAAAATGAAAGAAAAAAAAAAGCAACCACGTCTGTCTTTTATTACTAAACAGTCTACAATACACCGACTACAGTCCAATACGCGCTGTACAGTGCAACCACAGAAAGTAATCTCCGTTTTGAAATAACAAACAATCGAGCATTACAGCAAAAGTTCTATTATAGCCTTTGCCTCAGATTCACGTGTTTGAAATACCCCTAAATGACAGTCTGCCACAAGTGGGCGTAGCCAACTTGTTACCGCGGCATTTTGAAGTTCCTCGCAGTTCAACCACTTTTTCACGCACCGACAGAGATGGAAGTCGCTAAGAGTCTTGTCCAGGCTACACGGGTACAAAAGTCCCGTCGTCAAAAGTTTATTAGTGTCTTTTGTTGTGTGAGGGTGGTACTGCACCTCATACTGTGCGACTGATGATTCGGAGGGTTATGTGGCTCCCAGCGGAGGTCCGAGTCCTCCCTCAGGCATGGATGCCTGTGTTGTCCTTAGTGTTGAGTTAGTTTTAGTAGTTTGTAAGTTTAAAACATGATCATAGCAGTTTGATCCAATAGGTTTACAAACATTTGAACATTCAAAAGTATCGTATATAAAGAGCACATTCCCTATGTGGACTCACTGGAACAGCGATCACGCTTCTTTGGAGACTTCGGCCGATGTGAACGTGTGACACAAAACTAGCTAAGGCGCCTACACGCAGGCACTGAGGCGCACGGGAAACAATTTCGACGTACACTACGGCTGTGGCTGCCTTGTACACTGTGTATTGGGCTGCAGTCGCTGTAACAGATTGAATAAACGGAATGTCCGTGGAAATCATGCATTTCCGAACATAATTTCATTAGATCTTTTTTGTCCGGTATTGTGTGCTCGATCAATCCGCAGAGTTTATAGATGGTGGGAAAAAATTAACTTTGTAGACGACAATGCGACGTGTCTGAGCCTGGAATGATGGGCTAGTCTTTCCCTAAGCCTCCCAAATCGGCTGTGGTCTATATTAGGCTGATTCGAGGTCGACTGTTTTCTAGCATACGTCAGAACGACATATCTGACACGAAGCAACAACTTACCCAAGCGATAGTAGCGGGAGCAGGACATGGCCAATTTAAATGCCTTCACTCTGGTGCAGATTCTCTCTGGCTGAAAAGGCTCAGTGTTAAATTATTTGGTGACACCCGTTGATACTCGCGGAGTTGCGGATCCGGCTGCTAGACCTCGCAGGGTTGAAGTGCCTCATCGTGGACCCTATACCGCATATTTCAAGTACGGCGTTTTCGAACGATCCTGCTGAACCACGACATTTCTTATTTAAATACGTGAAGAGAACAACAGTCGTAAGTGCGACTCTGCCGACGAGTGTCGAGTTCTGTTCAGCACTTTCCTTCTTTTCACGACCACTGTTGCCTTTTACTACGCGTGCAAGTGCTCGCTAGGAGGAAACATCACAGGGCGCAGCCAGTACCCGGCTGGGTGTTCGCAGAAAGGACTCGGCGACGTTTAAGCAAATAAATTCCACTTGTTTCCGTGAAACGTACCGTGTTTTGATCTGTATACTTTGAGATGTATTCTAGCCCCGGTGGAGTAGCCGAGCGGTGTAAAGCACTTCGTTGCGGAGCGCGCGGTTGCTCGCCGTGGAGGTTCGAGTCCTCCCTGGGGCATGGGTGTGTGTGTTTGTCCGTAGGTTAGTTTACCTAGGTTTAAGTAGTTTGTAGGCTACGGACTACCACGCAGTTTGGTCCGATAGATTTACAGACATTTGAACATTTTTTTGGTGTATTCAATCTTTTTGTGAGGTTATTGCTTTAAGTTGGTAAGTGGCAGATGGAGGCATTGTATGATATCTGAACTGATTACATATTCAGTGTATTTGTCGGATTTCTCAATGTTCTAGAAATTGTTGTGACAGTTGCAGAGCCACCCGCGGTGGCCGAGCCGTCTGCGACGCGTCAGTCACGGTCTGCACTGCCACTACGGTCGGGTGTTCGAATCCCCCCTCGGGCATGGATATTTTTACCGTCTTCAGAATTAGCTAGTTGATAAGTAGTTTGTAAGTTTAGGGACTGATGACTCCGTAGTTAAGTCCCATAAGCTCTGCAAACATTATTATACAGTTGTAGAGTTTATGATTATAGATCATGTCTGACGGGCCAATTTGGCGACCCTTATTTAGAGTGACTGGATGGTGCGGCAGTGCAGAGAGTCGAAGTCAGTCGAAAAACGCTTCCGATTACATCTGTACAGTAGTGTAGTACGTCGCGTAATTTGCTTCGCACGCCCACCTGTCTAACAGTGTATGCATTCTGGCCGCAGTCGCTAGTGGGATTTCACTCAACGACACGGGAATTCCTTAGCCGGATCCCTAGACTGATATATGAACTGCTATTCTCGGCTGCGATTCCCCACTCGGTCCGAAAAGGTTCAAGCTGTTTGTTTGAACTTTAAATGAGCACTAAAATAACGAAACAACTACGATTTCAAAGTTTTCTGTTACTGTCATAACGAAGAGTAACACCACGGAACTTATTAAAGCCTTCCTGAATGTGCTCCGAACACAGCAGTAACCCTTAAAATTTATAAAAAACTAAAAGAAGTAGTAGAGACACGAGAACTTGACCTGACTGGCGACTTCCTTCAACAGGTTTCGCTAGTCTTTTTCTTTTTCGCCGTGACCTCCTGCTTAACCTGTGCGGCTGTAGGTAATGTAGGCACGACGCGGGAGACTGAATACATTAGGGGCCTGGGACGCCTGAGGGCTCCAGAAAGATGTTAATGTAAACAGGTGCGCGACACGCGGCAAGGCCGTATCTGCGGTGGCGGCGGCGGCGGAAGCTCGTACATGGCGGGCCCCGTAAACGGCCTGTCTGCTCGCAGCGGCCGGCGGTCGTATTTCTGCCGCTGCACAGTGGGCCACCGTCTGCCGTCTGCGCGGTCAGCGGCTCGGCAGGTGATGAGCGCGTGATCGCGGTTCGCTTCCTCGCCTCCAGCCGCTGCGCAGCCGGGCGCTGCTGTCTCAGCACTGCACACTCGCTGATCGAGCAATAACGCCCACCTGCGCCTCTCTTATTCCTGGACACATTTCTGAGTATCCCCTCAAACCCGTCTTGGTTTCGGAAACTTGCCCTAAATTTAATTCCAGTTGTTGCTTTGAATACAAGTATATTTATTACACTGTAGGACCTATTTCGGCTTCAGCGCCATCTTCAGGTATTTCACATGGTCGTGACATCCACATCATTGGTTTTCCTGCTGTCAATTTCTTTATTCAAATGTTCAAATGTTTGTAAAGCTTATGGGACTTAATTGCGGGGTCATCAGTCCCTGAACGTACAAACTACTTATGAACCAGCTAATCCTAAGGACGGCACAAACATCTATGCCCGAGGGTGGATTCGAACCGCCGCGGTGGAGTAGCCGAGCGGTCTAAAGCGCCTCGCTGCGGAGCGCAAGGTTGCTCGCCGTGGAGGTTCGAGTCCTCCCTGGGCCATGGGTGTGTGTGTTGTCCTTAGGTTAGTTTACCTAGGTTTAAGTAGTTTGTAAGCTACGGACTGATGACCACGCAGTTTGGTCCGATAGATTTACAAACATTTGATTTTTGGATTCGAACCCCCGACGGGGAACGGCCTCGCGCATCGCAGCATAGCGCCTCAATGCGCTCGGCCACTTCGCCGCGGCAATTTCAATACACAAACACCGCAAAATCTAAAACTTAAAAGTTAACTTCAATAATGTAAAGTCCTGGGTGGAGATGTGCTGAGATGAAATCGCAAAGCTGTTAAAACGTGTATATTTCGACACAACCATTTTCACATCAGCATAGATGCATCTTCAGGTGACATTAGCAAAGTGATTACATGATATTTAGAAAATAGCGTCCAGCTTTCAGGAGGCCTTGCTAAAATACTCCCACAATAGGGTGTGGTCGTTATTTGATAAATAACATCCCCAATTTGTCCATTACGAAGAAACCAGCAATGTGAGTCAGGAAACAGACGGCATCTCCAAGACCACGAAGTACTGCAGCTGCGATACATAACAAGTGCATACGCAGACTAAAGTGCGAAATTTAGCACTTTAGTCTGCGTATGCACTTGTTATGTGCTAAATGTAGCACTTTAGTCTGCGGAATGCACTTGTTATCTTCCGCGGCTGCAGCACTTCCTGGTCCTGAAGATGCCGTCTGTTTCCTGACTCACATTGCTGGTTTCATCGTAATGGACAAATCGGGGATGTTATTTATCAAATGACGACCACACCCTATTGTGAGAGTATTTTAGCAAGGCCTCCTGAAAGCTGGACGCTGTTTTTTAAATATCATGTAATCATTTTGCTAATGTCACCTGAAGATGCATCTATACTGATGTGAAACTGGTTGTGTCGAAATATACACGTTTTAACAGCTTTGCGATGTTATCTCAACACATCTCCACTCAGGACTTTCTATAATTGAAGTTAACTTTTAATTTTTAGATTTTGTGGACTTTGTGTATTGAAGTTTATCACAATGAATTTCAGCTGTGGTTGCCCTTTTCAGAAAATTATTTGAAATTTCTTTATTGCTTCGTAAATTTTATTAAAGCAATATTTGTTCTAAAATATTTTACAATTTTCTAATTGATGTTTTACTGCTTCTTGAAAGATAACCAGCGATGTAATATGGTTACATCGTTGGTTGCATATGAGCTTTTATGTACACCTGTATATTTAATAAATGTTTTTATAGTGGGGAAACATTGTTAAAAAATCGCAAAAAGATTGATACATATACGTTAATAACTTATTTCTGTGTTTTGAAACAAAATTTCCGCAATTTAAAATTTATGTAAATTCATGTATGTCACATATTAAAAATTAATTACATAGAAACTCACTTGTATCACAATGCAACGTTGTATCAAAATTTGAAAGTATTCGCTCAAGAACTTTCTTGGGTACTATGAACAAAACACAAATCAAGGCTCTATGTTGGACAAGGTTACAAGAGGAGTTACTCCCAGAGAAGTGGGAGGAAATTGACATGGAGAGGTGGGTGGAGCAGATGAACAGGAAGAGCGTGATGGCGAGGTGGGCAGTGAGGAGGTGGAAATGGACAGAAGAGGGCAGGAAAGATCTCATGTACCGTGAGCCTATTAATATAACAGCATTTTATGGCAAGTTAAAATGTTCAAATGTTTGTTAACCTTAAAGGACTTAACTGCGGGGTCATCAGTCCCTAAACTTACAAACTACTTATGAACTACCTTACACTAAAGACGACACAAACATCCATGCCCGAGGGGGGATTCCAACAACCGAACGTAGCGGTCGTGCAGACTGTGACTGGCCCGCAGCAGACCGCTCGGACACCGCGGCCGGCTATGACAAGTTCAGTCGTGTAAACAGAGTCGACGTAGCAGATACGTTTCAAAATTTACAAAACATTTTGCTTGGAGGTACAGACTGGGCTCTTATCCTTGGAGAACAGTCATTTAATGCTGTTTCTTTTGATGAAGAGACATTTGAAAACACTGAATCCAATCGTTGCGGACTCGCAAAAGGATTTCCGCAGAAATGCTGCCATAAATAGAGTACCATTTTCATTGTCTAGAGCCTAAATGTTCGAAGTTACGTCCCTGGAAGTGTGGCAAGAAGTGGTTTTTCTTTTAGTTTCGAATGAAGATGTCATCTTTCCGTTTTATTTGCAACAGAATGAGGCTCCACAACACTATCTAGCAGTTGTTCGTCAGTGGTGAGATGGTATTGCCTGGTATTAGATTAGTCGACGTCGTCCTGTGGAATGTACATCCAGGTCACCACATCACACACCATTTTCATTTGTGGAGGCATTTAAAAAATCGTAGAGAATGGAAAAATAGGAAACAGACACTATCTTCAGCAACGTATTGAAGAAGCGCGTGCAAGATTCCTGCGGAAATCCATCTGCGATAGCTCGACTGGATTCAGCGCCTTCAAATGTGCCTTTAGCAAGAGGGACAGCATGCTCAGCACATTAGGTGACTATTCTTTATGGAGGACAAAATGTGCTGAAAATTTTGAAACGAAATGCTACGTCGAATCTCTGTACAGGAACGAACTTGTCCGAAAATGATGATATTATTTCATGTATCACGGGACCCGCTTTCCATAAGAAGAAGACTTACATATGTTCAAGATGTAACCTATGTTTGGTACCTTCGTCCAGTAAAAGATAAACCGTCTCACCCTTACCTTAATGGAATATTCAGGTTTCCTAATTCTTGCAGAGTTTTTAAATAAAAGGTTGTACTGCGACTTTTGACTGACTGTCTCGTATCTTACTTACGGTAGTAACACTAAATGTGGCCTTTCCAATCGTCTTTTGTCAGCTAGAAATTTAATTTAAAATAACGGCGTAACCATTCATCTAACACGAAAACTGAATAAACGAATTAGTAGGAGAGAAAATTCTCCGCAACTTTGCTGTCTTATGCTTTTCTGATATCTCTCATCGCTTAAGAGATATTTGCAAGCCGGCCGCGGTGACTGAGGCGCTCCAGTCACGGTCTGCACGGCCACTAAGGTCGGGGGTTCGAATCCCCCTTCGGGCATGGATATTTGTGCCGTCCTTAGTATAAGGCAGTTCGTAAGTAGTTTGTTAGTTTAGGGACTGATGACCCCGTAGTTAAGTCCCATAAACTGAACAAACATTTGATCATTTTGATTTGATATTTGCAAAAACAACAGCGATTTGGCACTGTCTGTCTGTAACGTGTTCCCACTTTAGGTCGCGCCATTCAACCCATCGGTACCAAATTTTACAGATGTAATTATTTCGGACAAAAAATTGGTTATTGACACTAAAAATAGGCCGTTTGTGACGGCTTTTTGACAGCAGGAAGTTTAATTGCAGATAACGCCTTCTTAATTTGTAGAGTAGACATTCCTCTTATGTTTTTTTCTGTAACTCGCACCGTTTGAGACATATGTGCAAAACTAACGGCGATTGAATACTGCCGGCCGCGGTGGCCGAGGAGACTAAGGCGCTCCAGTCACAGTCTGCACGGCCACTACGGTCGGGGGTTCGAATCCCCCCTCGGCCATGGATATTTGTGCCGTCCTAGTTCGTATTTAGTTCATTAGTAGTTTGTAAGTTTAGGGACTGATGACCCCGTAGTTAAGTCCCATAGACTATACAAACATTTGAACATTTTTTTGATTGAATACTGTCACTTTATTTTATGTAAACGAGTAAATGCAAAGAAAATGAACTTGAAAAAGAGGAGAAACTACCAAGGCTAGGCAGTGTATAATATTTTGACGAAAAGCTAAATAAAATAAAATAAAAAGAAGAGTGTGTTTGTCAAAGCTAAACACAAATATGAAATTATTTTGACCGTTTGTTAAATACGGCCGGAGGAATATTACGTACTGAGTGCATAGATATTACCACAATAGCAGAATCGTAATCTTATTGTCCATAATTTTACATTAATTATATTATTATTATTTTTGTCCGAAAAGTTTGTAAAAATTCATGGAACTACAGGAAAACCTAAAGTGGGCCGTAATAAAGAACATCAACCCAGTGACATTTTGTAGTTATGTGGGGTAAACGCTAAGTGCAGTTGGAACAGATCGTCTTATATAAGTGTTTCACAAATCACTGAGATCGCGCGCTCCTCGGTTTAACCGCGTTTCACACCTCATGAAGCTAATGTCATAATAAGATGCCGTCGGGTTGTTTCTCTTCATAGGCACCTTCTAATCTATTGAACAGCTCCCTGTGACAGTAGGAATTATGCGTCGCGGTAGTGGAGAGTTTAATTTGACGGGCGGAGTGGTGCCGGCCGCAGTGACCGAGTGGTCTGCGGCGTGCCAGTCACAGTCCGCACGGCCGCTGCGGTCGGGGGTTCGAATCCCCCCTCTTGCATGGATGTTTGTGCCGTCTTTAGTATCAGTTAATAAGTAGTTTGTAAGTTTAGAGACTGATGACCCCGTAGTTAAGTCCCATAAGCTCTACAAACATTTGAATTTTCTGGCAGAGTGGTGTACTGTGGGAGGCGAGCGCACCGCGTCGCTCGAGGCCAGGGATGGGCCCCGCGGCCACCCGATAGCCGTGCGAGGCGCAGCCGCCCCGGCCTGCCCTGGCGGCGCTTTTCGCGGTAAACAACTTTCGTGGGCCGAGTCTGCGCCGTCACGTGCTGCCGCTCCGAAGGCGGTCACCCACCGCCGCCTGAGGACGCCAGCCCGCCAAGGACGCCGCGGCCCAAACGTCGCACAGGCCACACGTCCCAGGACCCGGCCGATTTGCAACGCAGTTCTACGTGTATGGCTGCGAGTCGCCACTGATTCAGTCCCTATTTAACTGGGCTAAAATTTCAGCCACAATTTTCGTTAAAAATTTTCTTATTTTTGTACACCTAAGGGACCAACCTGCTGAAGTCATCGGTCCCTACACTTATGTAAGAGACAACGCAGCCACCCATTCCCGAGAGAGAGGACTCGAACATCCGACGGGAGTGACCGCGTGATGATGACATGCTGTCTCAGCCATTCCCGCGTAGTATCTGCTTTTAATAAATGAGTCCCTAACACAAGGACTGGCCAGAAAAGTAGTGGGGATAGCCCCGCCATTTCAACATCAGCGTGCACAGTGGCTCAGTACGATTCTAGCTGCGCAAGGTCGAGCATCGTACTGTCGCGTGTATGCTACTTATTACCTGAGCGTCGCAATACCACATACCGCCAATGATTTCTTTGGGCCGAACATCACTCAGCAGCTGAAATTAACGTGAACTGTGTGCAGTTTATGATCCAAATATTATCAGAGAAACTATTGTCCGTCAATGGGTACCAATGTAAAAATGGAGGAACAAAAATTCACGATGACGGGAGCGGTGAGTTCGCTTGCAAATGGTGACTTGGTAAACAAAGCTGACGAAAACTTAAAATGTGAATTGTCGGTTTTCGTGGAATTTCTACCTTAGACCCTCTCTCCTGGTAAGGAGAAGAATTTTTAACAGGATCGTTACTAGAGAAGAGACTTGGCTGGCCCTCGACAGTGGTGAGGCGAAACAGCTCTCAATGCATTGGGGACGCACTGTTTCTCCAAGCAATTCAAAGAAAACCCGTGCCGCGGTGGCGTAGCCGAGCGGTCTAAAGCGTATCGCTGCGGAGCGTGGCCGGCCGCGGTGGCCGAGGGGATTGAGGCCCTCCAGTCACGGTCCGCACGGCCACTACGGTCGGGGGTACGAATCCCCCCTCGGGCATGGATATTTGCGCCGTCCTTAGTTATAAGTAGTTCATAAGTAGTTTGTGAGTTTAGGGACTGATGACCCCGTAGTTAAGTCCCATAGACTCTACAAACATTTGAACATTTTTGCGGAGCGTGCGGTTGCTCGCCGTGGAGGTTCGAGTCCTCCCTGGAGCATGGGTGTGTGTGTTGTCCTTAGGTTAGTTTACCTAAGTTTAAGTAGTTTCTATGCTACGG
The DNA here is from genome assembly GCA_026315105.1 of Locusta migratoria. Lineage (NCBI taxonomy): Eukaryota > Metazoa > Arthropoda > Insecta > Orthoptera > Acrididae > Locusta > Locusta migratoria. Next base: position 698,853,998 of record CM048745.1, on the reverse strand, counting down.
ACTGATGACCACGCAGTTGGATCCGATAGAATTACAAACATTTGAACATTTTTTGAAAACCCGTCAATCTGCTTCAACGAAGACCGTCATGGCTACTGTTTTTTGGGGTGCGAAGCGCATCTTACTCGTTGCTTTTCTGGAACGTGGTACAAGTATCATTTCCGCGGTTAAGTGCGGAACTCACAAAAGGCTGTGAAGGGGCAATGCAAAACAATCGTCCTGGTCTTCTGCTGTTGCGCTTATGTACAACAACGCTGGCCCTCACACAGTAAAAGCCACTAATAAACTTTTGGCGACGTTAAAACTAGACTTTTGCACCCGTATAGCCTGGACTTGGCTTCTAGGACCTGTGTCGGTAGATGCGAAAGTCTTTAAATTGCAGCGTTTTGTCCCTGGCGAAGAACTTCAAACCACTGTAACAAGTTGGCTACGTCTACTTGTGGCATAGTTTTATTCAAAGGGTATTTCAAATACTTGAATCTGTCGCTTTGTATGAAAAATATATAGCTTTTAGATGTATAGGGTATAATAAAAAAATCATTAATACTCGCTTGTTTGTTATTTCAAAACGGAGGTCACTTTGTGGATAAAACTCGTACATTACTGCTTCGGCAAATTACTTACTATAGTTTAATTTACTCTATGAAGCGTGCATTGACGACAGATCAGAATTCATTCAAGTATCACACAGAGTTCTTGTTGACTTTTACAACTCATAGCGAAGTATAACAACCCTCCCGAGTTGGTTTACAAACAGTAAAAATTAAAACAGCGTCTTCACTGGCGTTCGGTAGCATGAAACACGGAACTGTACACCCTAGGTGGCTAAAATACGATTAATTTAATGTGATTATTTACCGCTACATACTGAAAATATTTGCGCCGAGTTGACCAAAGCTACCGTAGTTTGGCTGATTAGACGACTGTCAAATGACGGGACGGAGGAATTTTCGTGAGCAGTCAGTTATCTAGGGAAGTTGCCTTAATGCTGCAGAAGCTCCAATGGCCGATAGTTTAAATTGAAGCCGGGGCAACGGTTGCGCGGAAGGTGGTAGTTGCCGCCATATTCGTGATGCATAAGTTATTTCCCACGAGCTTGGAAATAACCGTGCACGGTTACGTTCAGTTTTAACCATGACGTTTACGGTAGAATTCTCGTAGCACATTCGTTAGTGATTAGATGCAAATACGTGAGTTACGTCACGAGTAATTTGTTCCACGATATATGCAATGTTCGAGCTACAATCTGTGGCGCACTGCCCCTGTCTTCATTGCAGTATGTCTCTTCTCATGACGCATAACCTTCTTTCGTGGTTTTGAATCCTCGTGCTTCAAGATCAAATTTGTAAGTTACCGCCTTTTCTGTACACTGCTTCGCATTTCTATGCGTTTTCAGAATGTATCCAGTTTTACTTGGGATGTCTATTATTGATCTTTAGTCTCTTACCTCTTCCCTACATTAATAAATTAATTTTAATCAACAATGGAAATCCCTGCTAGTCGTGAAGAAGCCTGGCGTCACCAAATGTCAGGAAGCTAAGACCACAGGTTGATCATTTTAAATGATAGTGAAGGAGGTAACGCGCAGAACACATCGCTTTCATCAAGAGTACGAGTCCATCCATCATTAAAATCTGCTGTAACTTACGATTTTTTTCAAAAAAAACTGTACATCCTTTGATACATTGTGAATAGACTGTAAAATTTACTGCTCCAGTTCGTCAACCAAAGCGGCGAGATTTCTATACACTTACAGCCTTGTTTATAGCAATGTTTCTGCTTCTGTTATAGTATACTTTCTTCACCCATGACAGTTTTCACTGTTAATTATGAGACGCCCTTTGAACACCTGCGTGCGCGACATGAAAGAGAACGTTTGCATCCACTTGCCAGTCGGTAGTACCGACCAGCTCTCCCGTGGGAACGAACACGTCTACACCTCAAGGAGAATACTTGACATGGTCCGAAACGCAAACACCAGGTGCTGCAGTTACAGAGAAAACATTCCGTCTTCTCTGTGAGTAGCCGATGGGGAAAGTTGCGGATATAACGAAAATGTTTCAAATGTTTGTTAAGCTTAAGGGACTTGACTACGGGGTCATCTGTCCGTAAACTTACAAACTACTTATGAACTACCTACAACCAAGGACGGCACAAATATCCATGCCCGTGGGGGGATTCGAACCCCCGACCGTAGTAGTCGTGCAGACCGTGACTGAAGCGCCTCAGTCCCCTCGGCCACCGCGGCCGGCCGGATATAACGAAACTGATCACGAGACACATTATGTTCGGCCAAGCATGCGCTTACTACTGAAAGGCAATAAGAAGACTGGGAATATTTACGTACTCCTGTCATTATTTCTGTCGATCTGTAGAAATAAAAGTTAAATTACTGGTACAGTCACCTAGATCGTCCATTTCTGATCTACGAATGACGAGATCGCTTAGCAAAACAGTATGGGTGGCATCCTTTGGCACTCTTCAGATCGAAGCAGATTTTCGTGAGCAGTAGTACTATTGTAAAACACACACTTCGCCGCCCAATATGCAAAGGCACTGGTTTTTATGACTTTGTTGAACAAATGGCAATTTCAGTTGTAACTGAAGTTTCTTTAACGCTGAAAGTATGGAAACACAATGAGAAATATTTTGAATCGACTGTTCCTATTAGTTTACATCGCATTGTTGGCTTCATTAAACAACAGGCCACCTTAAATTGGGCCTCGTACTAATTTTAGTCTCAGAAATGGCACCATAAAAGCTGCCGTCTACCTGGACGCATTTGAGTTCCTCTGTGTTTAATATGTGCTTTAATCGTTTCCCAAAACATTATCTGCCCTTTTTATAAATGTGTTGTTTTGAGAAGCATTTTATTGACTTGTAATTGATGTAAAGAAGCCATATATTAACATCTGAAACAAAATTCGTAAGTAATCCCTGAAATTATTTGGAATATGAATGAGACACGGGTGATAAGCACTACAGACAAGACGAGAATAACTTTTGAAATGTAGTACTACAAAACCTCGATGATGACTGGATGAAGAGGTATTAAATCGACTTGCAATAAGAAGGGTTACGGAAAAACTTTACTAGAAGATTGGAGCGTCTACTTAAGCTGGGAAATCACTTTTACATAGGTAAGAAATGGGGACATGAAAAACGGGGCGGGGTGTAAATAGACAAAGCTGTAATACAGTAAAAAGCTTCAAATGGATAGTGGTCAATGAACCAGAAGATACTTGCACAGGACAGACTTGGGGAAAGCTGCATCTAACCAAACTGATGATCACAACAACGGTTCACGTCGCGGATCTCACTTTCTCGCAATTTATAGTGGCGGTGGTTGTCTGCTGGTGATAGCTACCAGCAACGAATTGTAAGAGCCATGCCACACACTATTAAGAAGTGGCTACTGATGTTTTATAGAGTGTAGTCTCAGCAGTGTATAAGGTAAGCAGAAGGATTCATTTCATTTACAGGACAATGGACCACTACTTTATCAGTTATATTGCCTTGTATGGTATGTGCTACATGAGAGACGCTTCCGACATATAAGTACTGATGTGTGCCTAAATGTGCTGAGTAGGTATTCCAGCAGTGAGTTTTATAGAGAAACTGGCTAGAAAATATGCGGCTCTTCCTGTTTTGAAAACGAATAATGCAGGAACATCCAGTTTAAAACGTAACTGCATTTTATCTGGTTTTCACATATTACATTCAGTTACAAATAAATTATGTTCTCCTTGAAGGGCTTTCTGCGGCTCGGAAGATATGCGACAGGGTGTTCATCAGCGTCAGCTCTTGCAGAAAGCTATGTCCACTGGGCTGTCACCTCTAGGGAGAGAGTCTTCGGCTTAGCTTTCACCGCCTTCACGCCTTAAATCTAGCGACGGCTACGTGTTCAGCGCGACTCTCAGGCGCCTGAATGCCCTTTCCGATCCTGTTGTGTCGTCGACATATGACCATGAGCTAATCCATAAAGCAAAAACACCCACCTGATACAAAATATCACCGAACGTTTCTCACTCACAGACGTCAGCATCTCGCAGCATTGGTTCGGTACGACCTCAGATGGGTCGAGCACAAAAAAAAAAAAAAAAAAAAAAAAAAAAAAAAAAATAAAAAAAAAAAAAAAATAGGAGTACGGATGGCGGCAGTGTATGAAAAGTTTAACCAACCGATCTCGGAAGCCGCTTACAAAATCCCCATTCCATTTTCAATACTGCCCGGCGGCCTAGGATCGTTACCAATTTCACTTTACATACTACATAGGGAGACATGACCATCCCAATAAAATAAGAGAAATCAGATCGAAAACGGAACGATTTACGTGTTCTTTCTTCACGCGCGCTAATAGAGAATGGAACGGTAGAGAAAGGTTATGAAAGTAGTTAATGAACCCTCTGCCAGGCACTCAAATGTGATTTGCAGAGTATCTATGTCAGTGCTTTCCAAACTTTCCCTCATGGCGACACCCATTTATAGCTTACAATTTTGCGCGACACCCTTTCACTAATATCATATACATATGGTAGAATTTAGATGGTTCTAGCGGGGGAGAGGGGAGGGGGACGGAAATAAAGTATCGCTTAAATGTAGTTTGTAAACGAAACTGAAATCCTCACACGCGTTGACATGTTTAATGTTGATCCTGACTGCAGCAATTACGTACACTCATCGCAAGAGAAGGAAACGTTAGGAACTACGGAGATGTATTACAGAGTAACACCGTAGACAACAATGCCTAACTCACACAGTAATACTTGCTTCTTCTACATGCGACCCAACTTCCGAAACACGATAACTGAATTTCGGAAACCGTTTTTCGCTGTCGTGTGTACTTGTCAGGGCCAGACACGGTTTTTACTGGATCGATTGAAAACGGCATCTGGAAATTAGCTGCTCGGATTTCTAATTTAGACAGCTCATTGACTGTTCCATTTCAGTTCAATGTTATCACATTATTTTCAGAAATAAAGAGGATGTATTTATGGCAAGTGATAAATTATTATTTTAGTTATATTGTTCGGTTATTGTTTCACCACAACCTCGGAAGTCCCGACATATTCGAAAAAAATGGATAAATATTTGTGGCAAGTAAGAATATGAATGTCATTTCTGAACCCAGAATCTGTTACATACAGGAAACAGAGAGAAAAAAATATTAACTCATACCAGGGCTCGAACCAACGATTACTGCAATTAAATACTCCGTTAATCATCGCTTCTGAATAGCTTTAGTCAGTGGACAATTGTGACTTCGTTCACAATCTGTGACAGCTTTTACAGCCACTGTGTCATTGACTGACATTTAATTGTAAGAAACACTACCGAGGGTGACGAGACTTTGATAAATCCATTAAAAAACGCTCGGGTGCAGCTTTTTGAGAAGGAAAGCAGACTACAGTGACGGTTCGTGAAAGCAGCTGCCAGTTGCAGCAAACTGCGCATGGGAGTAGCTGTTATCGAGTATCAGCAGCAGCTCTGCGCATGCGCAGTTTGCTGGAATCTGGCAACTGGCATCTACTTAAACGAACCCTGAGTGTCTACTGCTGTTGAAGCAGAGCTGCCGCCTTGCGGCTGAGCACGCAATTAATGTGCACCGATCATTCCCTTTTTTTGTGTGTGTATAGAGTCTAAATTTATTAGTGTCGCGACACGCTTGATACTACTACGCGACACCCCAGGGTGTCGCGGCACCCAGTTTCGAAAGCTATGATCTATGTAGATGTAGACTTAAACGGGGAGGGGGGGGGGGTAGATTTGAGAGACACGCAACATTTCTGCAGATATATACAACCAGCTGTGTTGATTGGCGCTATAAGACCTCTCTGCATCACGAAAACAATTACTCTCAGTGTTTAGAGATTCACGTTCCAATACGTTTAAACATCTTACACATTTCAACATACACCGATAATTATAAGTATTAAAAGATTCGACGAATTTTGTCAGTAGATTTGCATACGTAGATAAAATGTTCACAAAATGTAGAAGTAGTAGTTGCAATACAATCGTGACAATAAAACCGTATACATTTTTGATAACTTTTGATCCTATGAAATACTCCAGAGTGCTAGACTAACCTGGATCGTGCTAGAACAATGATAGAGCATGTAAGTATGTGAAGTGATATCTTGTTTGTATTGACAGAAAAAAGTTATTTTTGCACTTCTATGTAATGCTCTGCTTTGTATTTTTTACATCTCCAACATATTATATTATTTTCTTCTTCTCTTTCCTGCGCAATTTCAGCTTGAGTTGCTACGGGAAAACCTGATTAAACTTCTGGAGTAATGCAGTGGAACAGAGAGTTGTAAAATGATAAAAAAGAAGACATAAGTGACAAAGCAAATTACGTACTGTTAAAACAAGACGATCAAAGAACTATTTTTGATTTTTTTCTTACGTGCCAACGATGAGAGAATGGCGTATTATTCTATAACATAACTCTTTTCTGCCAAATATCCTACAAACTGAAAGTGATACAAAAGAAAATCCTTATTTTTCACCTTTGAAAAACGAAATCTGTTACCAGTATTAATCTGTTCACCAAGGTAACCCTACAAACCTTGATCAAAACTACAGACTATATTCAGCGTTATCACAATCAGGCTGGATAGTGTGTAAAGATGTGGTGGGTAAGTTTTACTGAATACAAACAAATCGATTTAATTACTACTAAAGTTAGGCAATCAGGTCGTTATATGTCAAAAATTCAAGCAGGCTTCTAGAGGTGGTGTTACTATACGCGTTCTTAGTTTAGTTAGCTGTAATAGAACAAACTAAAAATGGTAGATCACAGCACTTTTCAGACATTGATTCGGGTTAGAAGATTGCTACCGTCCTATCTCCTATTTTTTAGTTCGTTTTGAGATCAGGTTTGGGTACGCAACTGGCAGGCTACTTGAGTTCAACGACCTGACGGCCTACATTCAATGCCAATTTCTCAACACAATCTAAAGTGAATCGTTGCTGAACCTTCAACCTTACAAGAATTGCAGTTTTTTATGCTTCATCAAAACATGCAAGTTCATGTATATGTTTTGCTAAAGCATAAAAAATTTTATGTAATAGATTCTGTTGTAAGGATTAAAAACGGCAGGTATCCGAAAATAGTTGGAATACCAGAAAACTCTGCTCTTTTGAAGAAAAGACTGCTCCAAATTATATAAAAAATCCATGTTTGTGTCTTTTCAAAATTACTGTTATGCAATCGAGAGAGTGATAATAACAGAAAGTTTTTGCAGAGGTGATTGGTATTGACTTGTGTTTACGAATTACACAAATTGTTCCAAATGTTTGTATAGCTTAGGGGACTTAACTACGGGGTCATCAGTCCCTAAACTTACAAACTACTTATGAACTAACTAACACTAAGGACGGCAGAAATATCCATGCCCGAGGGGGGATTCGAACCGCCGACCGTAGTGGCCGTGCAGACCGTGACAGGAGCGCCTCAGTCCCTTCGGCCACCGCGGCCGGCGAATTACAGAAGCAGTTGGATTCAGATAGTGTAGTGAGCAGGTGGAAGAATGCAACAACAACGTGACGTACCCGAAGCTATGGCATGGAGAGCCATAGGAAGTTTGAAAGCGGGACAGACACAGAGGGAGGTAGCTGCAGCTTTTGGAGTGCGTAAAGGGTAATTTCTAGGTCCTGGAAGCGATTTCAGACAATAGGAAGGTCAAGGTGGTCCACGGGTAACATGGACAAAAAATGACCGTTACTCCGGTTAACAGCCCGTTGAGACGGTAGCCTGCATGCAACTTAGCTGCAACGCATCCTTTAGGCAGCTAGAGAACGCGCTGTGGGTAATGTGATCTCTATGTGCTATGATATTTGTGTGTGTGTGTCATTAAAACTACGATACTGTTTATCCCGTAGAAATTGGAGGAGGAACATCAGGATTAGAGTCGTAGCGAATGGCGCCGTGTTCTTTTTACAGATGAGTCAATATATTGTGTTCAGCCGTACAATCGTCGTTCCCTCATCTGTAGAGAACGCGGAACTCATAACAGTCGTGTTTATGTTCAGGCAACATCACGGTGGACGCATGGTATGGTCGACAGTTAGTACTGGCACACGTACGGACCTCTGAGTGCTTTAACTGTTCATAGGTATAGAGACGTCCTTCGATCTTTTATTGTGCTCTACGCTGGTGCAATAGGAGATGAGTTCGTTGTGGTAGACGATAACGCTCGTCCCCACAGAGCTGCACTGATGGACAACATGCATGAAGCTGAGGAAACGGAACGAATAAAGTGGGCAGTTTGTACACCGGACTTAAACCCGATCGAGCGTGTGTGGGATGCACCTCTCACAACGATTGCAAATGTTCAAATGTTTGTTAAACTTAAGGAACTTAACTGCGGAGTCATCACTCCCTAAACTTACAAACTACTTATGGACTACCTTATACTAAAGACGTCACAAGCATCCATGTCGGAGGGAGGATTCGAACCCCCGACCGTATCGCCCGTGCAGAGTGTGGCTGGCGCGCCGCAGACCGCTCGGCCACTGCGGCCGGCCACAACGGTTGCAGAGCTGGGTGTTGCACTCATGGGAGAATGACCAAATATCCATCAAGAGCTGACTGATAACCTCATACTATCCATGACACGCAGGTGTGCTACTGTACTGGCCGTCAGAGATTATCACACACCATATTAAGAGGGCAACGGCCGGCCGCGGTGGCCGCGGGGACTGAGACGCTTCAGTCACGGTCTGCACGGCCACTACGGTCGGCGGTTCGAATCCCCCCTCGGGCATGGATATTTGTGCCGTCCTTAGTCTTAGTTAGTTCATAAGTAGTTTGTAAATTTAGGGACTGATGACCCCGTAGACTATACAAACATTTGAACATTTTTTTTAGGGCAACGAGAACTTTTTCACTATTATGGTAGACTCATGGTGTCTCGCTGTAGTAAAGCTACTCAAGTAAAGAAAGCAGGATATCGTACCGTATCACTCACAAATTACAATATGGGAATAAGATTCGTTACCGAATGTGCATTGTGTATGACACCTCACCTGGTACTCTAATTGTTATGAGCAGTGTATAAAAAATGTTTGTAAATCTTATGGGACTTAACTACGGGGTCATCAGTCCCTAAACTTACAAACTACTGATGAACTACTTACGAACTAGGACGGCACAAATATCCATGCCCGAAGGGGGATTCGAACCCCCGACCGTAGTAGCCGTGCAGACCGTGACTGAAGCGCCTCAATCCCTTCGACCACCGCGGCCGGCTGCAGTGTATACTTCAGTGTATTATTGCTGGCAGTGAAACGGAAATGCTGTGTAGTGACTAGATCATCTTATCGAAAGTGAAGAGCCACGTGGAGAGCTCAGATGTACTACGGTCTTGAGGACGGCAGTGGGGAGCTGCGCGGCGCCTAAAGCGTCGGCGCGGACCCGTTCCGCGGCTGATTATGCCGGCGCCCTGAGCCGGCGCCAGGTTGCGGTAACCCGGATTCCCGGATGTAACGGTGCCCTGCCCGCCGCGCCGATACTGTAGAGCACCGCGACGCGACGCGCCGCGCCGAGCCTGACCCCAATGGAGACGCGCGCGAGCAGCGGAGGCGCACTTTCTCCTCCGCACCAGCTGCAGCGAGGCGAGGCGCCGGCCTGCCGGGCCCACGCGTTCGCTTGTACGCGTTGTTAAAAAGTAAATAACATTAAAAAGGAGAGGGCATATTGGGCGGCATACGACAAGGATCTGTACCGACGGCCGCAAACCCCGACTATTCAATGTAGATGCAGTCACATGCTACAATGGACGCCCACTACAGATGCTCATTGTCCAGATGCATTGTCCAGATACGCCTTAAACAGCCGTAGCATCGGACGGTGCACCCTGCCGGCCGCGGTGGCCGAGGGGAATGAGGCGCGCCAGTCACGGTCTGCACGGCCACTACGGTCAGGGGTTCGAATCCCCCCTCGGGCATGGATATTTGTGCCGTCCTTAGTGTTAGCTAGCTCATAAGGTAAAGCAGTCAACAATCCGAAGATTGGTTTGAACACCACAGTGCTTTACTGGGCATGATCCTGTTTGGAGGTGGTATGCCGTTGCCTTCCTCCGACCTTCAAACTGACTTACCCAGCCAGTTATAGGGGGACCTACAGTTTAACGTGGGTTCCGAACCACGGTGCTACTCGGTATTTTTCACATGAGCAATACTGCCAGAGGTGAAAGAAGTGGAAAGTGACAGATAAAAATCCTAGGACCTGGCGGGGATCGAACACGCGACCTTTGCATTTGTAGTCTGGCACTCTACCACTGTGCAACCGAGGCGCACCTAAGTATCCAGAATCAAATTTTCACTCTGCAGCGGAGTGTGCGCTGATATGAAACTTCCTGGCAGATTAAAATTGTGTGCCGGAATCGGGGCTCGAACCTGGGACCTTTGCCTTTCGCGGGCAAGCGCTCTACCGATTGAGCTATCCCGACACGATTCACGATGCCGCCTCACAACTTTACTTCCGCCAGTACCTCACCTCCTACTTTCCAAACTTCACAGAAGCTCCTGGAAGAGCTGCAGAGTGAAAATTTCATTCTGGAAACATCCCTTAGACGGTGGCTAAGCCATGTCTACACCATATCCTTTCTTCCAGGAGTGCTAGTCTTGCATGGTTCGCAGGAGAGCTTCTGTGAAGTTTGGAAAGTAGGAGGCGAGGTACTGGCGGAAGTAAAGTTGTGAGATGGTATCGTGAGTCGTGTCGGGATAGCTCAGTCGGTAGAGCGCTTGCCCGCGAAAGGCATAGGTCCCAGATTCGAGTCTCGGTTCCAGCACACAATTTTAATCTGCCAGGAAGTTTCAGTTCGTAAGTAGTTTGTAAGTTTAGGGACTGATGACCCCGTAGTTAAGTCCCATAAGCTATACAAACATTTGAAAACGGTGCACCCTCTTTGTGATACCTGGTCTATCTCGAAGACATTCTGTGACGCAAGAATCTTGCCTACGAGGTCCTCCGGCGATGTAAAAGGTGTTTCATACACAAGGCACTCCAGAACCTCCTCCCACCGGGAAAAGTCTATTGGGGACAGGACGAGTGATAGTTCATTCCACTGGTCCACCACGACCAATTCAGTGGTCGCTTACCTGAAGATGTGCCCTCATTTCTCTGTTGAAATGTGCGGGGTTCCGTCGCGCTCCGTCGGAGTGAGAATTAGGCACAGGAACATCATTTACTGGCTCCATCGGAACCGTTCGCAGGGACTCGGGCCAGAGGAATGTAGGCCTACTCCCTGAGTGTGCCAGCCCACAGTTACCGTTGTACCCTCTCGTGGCTTTTGCACCAATAGTTGCTAAGTTTTTCCTGATCCTTGTTCTATGTCCTATGTGCCATGTCAGTTTGTAAACTGTTGTTGTTGACGTGGTCCTCAATCCAAAGACTAGTTTGATGCAGCTCTCCACGCTACCTTGTCCTGTCCAAACCATCTCGTCATCTTTGAACCTGCTTATTGTTTCGTCTCTCGTCTCCCTTTTCGTATTTTACCAAAATTTCTCTCTCTCTCTCTCTCTCTTTCCAATACTAAATTCATGATTCCTTGAAGTCTCAGAGTGTGTCCCACCAATCGGTTTTTTTCTTTCATGCTCACGGTATCTCAGAAATTCCTTTCCTTCCCAATTCTATTCAGCACCTCCTTATCAGTTACATGATCAAGCCATGTAATTCGTTTCTAGCATCACATTTCAAAAGCTTCTACCACACTTTTGTCTAAACGCCTTATCATCCACGGTTCATTCCCGTACAGTACTACATTCCACACAAATGCTTTCGAAAAATAGTTCCTAACAGTTGAATTAATATTCGATGTCAACAGATTTTTCTCCTTCAGATATGCTTTTCTTCCCATAGCCGTTCTGCATTTTATATCTTCTTTACTTCAGCCATCTTAAATTATTTTGCCACACAAATAACCGACCTCATCTACTACTTTTTTCTCGTTACATTATCTAACTCCTTCAGCAATTTTCTTATAGGCCCTACGACATATAATTACCCTTTTTTTGTTTTTCTTAATGTTCATCTTATCCTCTATTCGAGACTTCCCATTACATTACGTCCTTTGCTATATTTCATAGAAATACCCTGTATAGGTTTCAAAACCTCTTGTAGGGTAGTAGTTCTAGTTGACCATGAACATCATTCTCATGGAATTAAAGTCATTCTGTAATTTCAAAATGAACACTTATACGAACTTGTATCGTAACCACAAGACTCGTTAACAGAATTGGGACATTCTGATCCTCCAGTGCTTTAGTAAGATATCCTACTGCATGCCTTGTGCCAAACTGATTGCAAATGATTAGGTTTTATTTTCGTTGGTATTAATCACAGGGGACAAAAATTAATCATCCATATAGATCATACTAACTGAAATTCCAACCCTACACATGATAACTCCATTCATACAGAAAGTGTTCACAAGTGTATTGAGGTGTGCCGTATCCAGCTGCAGCAATTGATTGTTGATTATCTAGTGTATAGTTATAAACTGTGGGGATTATAGCTACATCTCACCTACTGTTCCAAATATTCCCATATTTTTGTGGAATTAAGGTTGGGTCATTTAGTGGACTAACTGAAGCGGGTTTCAGAGTTGTGTGAAGCCCCGTGTGCACAACGTCTGCTATGTTCGAAGACCGCAATGTCTACAGCATACTTGTCATGAAGGTGTCATGGGGATCCAACACTTCGTCGCCGAGTATGCAGTGACAATCGTCCTTTTTCATGTTCATGGTTACCTCGACGAGTGGATGCAATTCTCGGTGCAAACTCAAACGCAACATAACCAATCAATGAGATCTAAACTGCATCCTCGAATCGCTACAAATTAAAACAGCAGTGAGTCACCGATGTACTCAAGGGCTTGCTTCATTTGTATAGGGGGCTACTTGTAACATGGATCACAGAGCTAGCGACCTAGGCCACGTACACTGCATTCTATAAGACGTGGAGTGGGGACTACGACAACTAGACTTTTATTATGTACGTTGACATGTGACATTCTGTATGAATTGAATAATAAAGTGAAGGTCATATTTTTTATCACATACCGTTATTGCTATTCTAAGTGGGTCTTCTGGTGGCCGCGGCACGATGGCCGAGCGCTCTAAGGCGCTTTGCTGCGCAGCGAGCAGTCGCTCTCCGTCGGAGGTTCGAGTCCTCCCTCGGGCACGGGTGTATGTGTTGTCCTGAGGTTAGCTTAAGTAGTTTGTAAGCTTAGGTACTGATAAACTCTTATTATAAAATTTAAACTTTCACAGCCGGAATGGTCAAAATTACTAAAAATATCCTGGCCATTATACAGTCCGGGGCGAAACGTTGGGCTTCCAGAATAAATCCACAAGTCCACGACATAATAGCCCGGAAATTTTAGTAACTTTGACTGATAAACTCTGTTGTTAAGTCCCATAGAGTTACAAACTTTTTTATTTTTATTTTATTTTTATTTATTTATTTTTCATACTGGTCGCATCCGCATCCCCATCCCATGGTGCTCACGATTCTTTAGTGAGTACGTGCGCATCGTGTACGGGATCCCGAGCTAATGCAGTCCTCCTTCTTTACTTCCCGCCGGACTGCATTTCCTGCCAGGGACCCTCCTTTCCTATCCTCAATCCTTGCAATACCCACTAGAAGACTGATAACGTTAGCAATTTAGTCGACCTATTCCAATTAAACAACCCAACCGAACGGAAACGGAATGTGCAAATGTTACAACACACATGTACGTATCTACTGACACGCAATTTAAAACTGTAACACGTTAGCATCTCTAACCCCCTGGCAGTCCATGAACACCAAAAGCTTCCGTACAATATCGTTACTACTTACACAGTACAACAGAGCGTGACACACTGGAATTGCATGCCAGAAGACGGTGATTGAAATACACCTCCGGCTATCCAGGGTTATGTTTCCTGTGATTTCGGTAAATCGCCACAGGAGAAAGCCGGAATGTTTCTTTTGAAAGAGTAAGGCTCGTTTCCTTCCCCATCTTCACCAAAGAAAATATGATTTTTAGGTGTCTAATGACCACGCTGTCGACGGAATGCTAAACCCTAAGCTTCCTTCCTTCCTTCTGTATGGTACAGCAGACATCATTTTGATCCTGGAGGTGAATGGATGTGTAGTACAGCAGTCGTGGGAGCACTGTGTCCGGGTGGCGTTGTGGTCAGTGCAACTGGCCAGTACACAGGAGACCTGAGTTCTAATCCTGGTCCGACACAAATTTTTCTTTTTTTGTGTCTTTCTCGTTTTACTTTTCGGCAGAGTACTTTTTTTCAGGTTATTTCATTTTCTTTCCATCTGAACAATGTCAATTTTGAGCTGTTAGCTGTTCTTTCCATCTGAACAATATCAATGTTGAACTGTTAGCAGTTGGTCTTTCCATTTCAACTATCTCAATGTTGAACTGTTAGCGGTATTGTTCACGAATTCTCAGCTCTCCTGATTACTGGCATCGATAGGTATCATGTCTTTCACTGGGACAGTAACACAGATAGTACGAAGTATGTATTAATTGTTACAAATTTAGAGGTTCATCAGAAAAAGTAAGTACCTTCTGGGTTTATTGGACGCTTCGTATTTCATGATCTGCAGAGCGTTCATTACATAGTTTGCAGACACAGAGCCAGAGAGAACCGAAGAGACAGAGGGGGGGGGGGATGGTAATTGTGGTGGTAAAAAGCGGCATCAGGTTTGCTCCGCATTGCGAAACACGGTTACCTGGTTGCACTTCAAGGTCGTGTGGGACCTGCGCTGGAGCGGCAGCAGCAGCGGCAGCAGGTGCTTTCTCCCCGCGGCGACTTCCGCTGCAAGGTGCACGGGCAATGCGTCTGCTCGCCGGGGCGCCGGTTCGAGCCCAGCCTTGACGTTTGCAGAGTTGCTCAACGCCTGACCCGGGCCTTCACCTTCCTGGCGCGATCCAAGCAAGGTCGCCGACGAGTTTCACACACAACCGTAAATCAAATGGTAGTAAATGAGTCAACAGGCCAGCTGACCTTGACACCTGCTTTGGTGGTACGTCATACACCGGCTCAACTTTTATCGCTAACTGTTGGCGGTTCATCAGCAGACTAATTGGTCATTTAGTAGCCGACGACAGAGTTATGGTTTCGCCGTGAACACGTACGGTATGAATGGCTGTGAATTCTTTTCGTTCCAGCCGAAGGTGACGTCTATGAGGCTGTAACAGTCACTTCCTTTCTCATCGGTCTTTCAAGTTACGTGAATTGCATTTCAAGAAGTTTTTAAAACTATCTGACAATAATCTCTTAATACTAAGACGGTTCCTGAAACCTGAAATCTTCATGACACGTTGTTGGACGAGTTTTAAGTAGACGTGACGATAAATTATTATCTCCGTTATTTACTATATCATCTTTTCTGCGCATTTCAAGTGCTAAACAACCCATATATACTAATCATTTCAGTTTCCTACAATATTCCCGCAACTTTGCCTCATTCTTTCCTTCTTTCGACGACTCACGAATGGATGAACAAAGTTGATTTATTAGACGCGTGAACTTCAAGACAAATGTAATGCATTATCGTAATATATCTCTTATCGTACTAAATTTCTTAATTAGAATAGTCTAGAATTACATTTTTAAAATAGGTTGCGAATTATTGAAAACCGAATATTTCGTCCTGGAAGTCGTTAGATAAGTTGCGTGCAAAATGTGGGGCCCGTGTTCCAGATTTAGCCTCTGAGACATGTAGGTAGAAGGTGCGTCTGAAAAGTTCGGTGAATGGTCCCATATTTTAGAAAAGCTAGCGAGGATGAGGTCCCCCCGCAAACACGTTGAGGGACATGTCAACAAGCGCCCTCTATCGTGCAAAGCATTGGAGTGAAGCGGTGGTACACGCTGCGACCCACCTTAACAGCGACGTGTGAGAACTCATGTCATCGCAACATGGAGCGTGAAATGGAGCATAATGTCAGATGGGTCGTACTGTCAGTGCGGAAGTTTACGAGGGAATTTTTGAAACGGCTGCTGCAACGCATGCGGCCAGAACTGTACCGGAGTGGATAGTGGAATTTCCTGCGCGATAATGCCCATTCGCACACTGCGATGCGCGTGCTCAACTTTCTCGCAAGACCCAACTTCACTGTGCTTCCACGCCCTCCATATTCTCCAGATTTGGCGCCGGCAGACCTCCTTCGGTTTCCCCGCCTTAAATTAGCTCTGAATGGCTTACACTTCGTAACGGCTGAGGAGGTCCAACAACGCGTGACCTCAGTGTTTCGAGCGATTTCACAAGAAGCGTTTGCTGACAATTTCGAACAGCTGTGCAACCGATGTCAGACGTGTATTGTAACCAATGGCGATTACTTTGAACACCCGTAAAGGTATTTTGATTGTAACTCTTGTTTCCTATATTTCCTGAGACCATTCAACGAACTTTACAGGCACTCCTTGTAGATGAAACACAAGTGGTTCTCGGTCTTGCTTTAGTCGTTGTATACAGTGAATGAGTGACGGCTTATTTGCATTGCAGTTAAGCTACAATATATACTTGTTACTTTATGACAACAAAGTAATTACTGGACAATGTCGGTGAAACCAGTCGACTACGATCCATATCACACCTCAAAACTGTGATGCATATTACCTGCCAGCGCAGTATCGCCTAGAATTAACGGCAGTGCCTGGCAACAGAGTAGTAAAAGCTGACGTTGTTAAGGCCAGGAAGAAACGAAATGCAAGTGGAGTAGGCAATAAAAGAGTTCTCAACTGAATGCACTGTGCACAGACGTAAACAAGAAACTGCCGTAGGTTAAAAAGAAGTGGCGGACTTGTTTCAAATCTGTCGAAACACTGTTTGCTAATGCAGCGAATAACACGAACATTATCTTTACCGATGGAAGTGAATCGTTAACGAGTACTGCCGGTGTTGAGAAACCTATGCGCGCCATGTAAGCACATTTGCGACATCGCAGAGGTTCGCGTGTATTGGATACGGGGAACCGGCGAAGCTGCGAAACGTGCAATCAGCAAATGAGATTTTGACGGGGGGAGGGGGGAGGTGTATATCGGAGTGTGAGGGCTAGCCGGCAGCGAGGCTGCGCGGAGAGCGACAGGCGCCCTTGTACCACAAAGCGAGCCGCCCACTGGAGGGGCGGCTGGCCAATTACCCGCGGCGGGTGACTCAGGCGTCCCGATGCCACCAAGCGTACAGGAGGCTGCGGCTGCAACCACTGCTCGCAAACTGAAATGTTTGTAAATCAATGGCACTTTTCACTACCTAGGCTTACGAACTACTTAAACTAACTTATACTAAGGACAACACAGACGCCAGTGTCCGAGGAAGGACTCGAACCTCCGACGTTTAGCAAACGCGTGCTCCACAGCAAGGAGCTTAGAGGGCTCGGCCACTACACCGACACCACGGCTTAAGGGGTCGTCATACGTTCAATAATGTTGTGAAACCGTCAATATATTGATCATCTGAGGGCTGTGATGATACTGCTGGCCCTCTCATCTCAATGTTACTGTACGATACCGCGTGCGTCGGACCCGGAATCGTGTGGTTCAATAGTAATACATGTTGCGTGTGAAGTTAGTTAAAAACGAAATAGCAATTTTCAAATGTTTGTATAGTTTATGGGACTTAACTATGGGGTCATCAGTCCCTAAACTTACAAACTACTTATTAACTACTTACGAACTAGGACGGCACAAATATCCATGCCCGAGGGGGGATTCGAACCCCCGACCGTAGTGGCCGTGCAGACCGTGACTGAAGCGCCTCAGTCTCCTCGGCCACCGCAGCCGGCAAAACGAAATAGCCAGCCTAGGTATCAGTGTAGGACAGCGTTTCGGTGATTCTGTGATTAAAACAAGTGATATATTTCATTAATTAAGAGATTCGTATATTTTCTTTCCATATAGTTCTATAAACAATAGTTTCGTCATTGTGTGTTATTTCAAGATTTAAACAGACAAATTGTAAAAAAAACAAAAGGAAATGAAAATAAATATCATTGTATGTATGTTAGGCTCATAAACAAGTTGTGTTGATCAGCTAATTGTGTTAATTAATGTAATAGTCGACTTTCCAAATATTATAATTCTTTGTATATATTGACTGACGTGAGATTTTGTGAGACAACACACACACCCATGCCCCAGGGAGGACTCGAACCTCCACGGCGAGCAACCGCGCGCTCCGCAGCGAGACGCTTCAGACTGCTCGGCCACTCCACCGCGGCCAAAATATTTTCATTATTGTCAATATACAGGGTGTTACAAAAAAGTACGGCCAAACTTTCCTGAAGGAAACATTCCTCACACACAAAGAAAGAAAATATTAATTTCCATGTTAGAACTCATTTTATTACTTCTCTTCAAATCACATTAATGATGGAATGGAAACACACAGCAACAGAACGTACCAGCGTGAAAATGTTCAAATGTTTGTATAGCTTATGGGACGTAACTACGGGGTCATGAGTCCCTAAACTTGCATACTACTTATGAACTAGCCAATCCTAAGGACGGCACAAATATCCATGCCTGATGGGGGATTCGAAACCCCGACCGTAGTGGCCGTGCAGACCGTGACTGGAGCGCCTCAGTCCCCTCGGCCACCGCGGCCGGCTACCAGCGTGACTTCAAACACTTTGTTACACATGTTGATTGTGAAAATTAACAATTTGATCACGTTGCAATGAAGCCTCATCCGTAAATAGAACATTTGCACTGAAATGAGGAGTGACACGTTGTTGGATGAACCATTCGCAAAAGTCCACCCGTGGAGGCCAATCAGCTGCTGATAGTGCCTGCACACGCTGTACATGGTACGGAATAAACTGGTTCTCCCGTAGCACTCTCCATATAGTGACGTGGTCAACGTTCCCTTGTACAGCAGCGACTTCTCTTGACGCTGACATTAGGGTTATCGTCAACTGCACAAAGAATTGCCTCGTCCATTGCAGGTGTCCTCGTCGTTCTACGTCTTCCCCAGTCGCGAGTCATAGGTTGGAATGTTCCGTGCTCCCTAAGACACCGATCAATTGCTTCGAACGTCTTCCTGTCGGGACACCTTAGTTCTGGAAATCTGTCTCGATACAAAACGTACCGCGCCACGGCTATTGCTCCGTGCCAATCCATACATCAAATGGGCATCTGCCAACACCGCATTTGTAAACATTGCACTGATTGCAAAACCACGTTCGTGATGAACACTAACCATTTGATGCTACGTACTGACGTACTTGATGCTAGTACTGTAGAGCAATGAGTCGCATGTCAACACAAGCACTGAAGTCAATACTACCTTCCTTCGATTGCGCTAACTGGCGGTGAATCGAGAAAGTACAGTACATACTAACGAAACAATTGGGTATTTTGACAATTGTCTGCACGAATTATTTCATCGAAATCGGTCATCGAAACAAATTATACACCAGCGATTCTTTTTGGAACATTATCAGAATACTCGTTCTACTTCAGCTGTCTTCCTATTCTATTTTTGCTTCAGACAATCTGATAGAAATAACTTGGAACATAAACTTGCAGAGTACGATGTCGTATAATATGATGCTACATGATCTATTAACTATTGCAGACAAAGTCAACGAGAATTCAGTTTTCCTGGTCAGAAACAATAGTTTCCTTAAGCTACCTTGAAACACAGGATGACTAGAATTTTTAGTCACATCGCCAATATAAAAGACCGAACCCTTTGAATAAGTATGGAAGAAGCATTTTGACCGATTCTTCCGGCGTTCTTGGTGGAACATCATCATACTGAATTAAAAATGGTTAATTGTTAAAAAGGTTTTTTTCACATAGATTTTCGAGATTAAAATTAAGTTTACTCTTGGTTTCCCCTCCTGTATATCTATTAATAATTGTTTTATTGGAACATTTTAATTGTACCACCACAGTGGAGCCAAGGATGATAATTGTTAAGTGCTTGAATATAAGTGTAACGGGTAGAACGTTTTTCAGGTCTGTATCAGAACATGGTAACTTCTTTGAGATAAACAGTAAAGTCTGAAGATGGCCTTATAAGGTGAAAAGCGGATCACGAATTAAAATAAACTTGTAGAACAACTCAAAATGGCAGAAGTAATCAGTGTTTTTTTTTTTTTTTTTTAAGATGCCACATTCTATTATGAACTAACGAGTGGAGTCGTGTAAGCATGCTATCTTCAGGATGGGTATAACTTATACTGCTTTCTAAATAGGTTAATAACTCGGGAAACGTAACTAAGTGTCCAGTAAACACCTTTTGCAACAGTGTTGTGCACGAGCCGTTTAGCTTGCTTTCTAATTAACGTGAATTTTGCCCTAGAAAAAGGCTGCCGAGCGAATCGTCAGACGGGAGGTTTGCGCAGTGCTTGAAGGCCGGTGACTTTATGAAGGGCATCTGCATTACTTTGAACGCCACTTTATGCCACAGGTGTAAAACATTTATTGCACTGCAGGAATGGAAACACGAATTAAAAATCTGAAGTTTTATTTTATCTAAGTTTACATCCGGTTCTATTCAGTTCACGGAAGTGTTGGTAACTGCTCCAACCGATGTCAAATGAAACGCCCGATGCGATTTCATCAGCAGAACCGCACTTCAGAAGACGAAGCACGTGAGATGACAGGTGTATGATGGGCAGCGTGAGATGTGTGAGCTGGAGAGATATGTGGGACTCCAGCTACCTAGTTGTTAATGGCTTAGGAGAGTGATGCAGCGAGTAACGCAAAGGCTTCGTGTGCCGAGGAATACCAAACCTTAAAATGTGATGTGCCTTTAAAGGGATAAACCTGTTGTCCAGCGGAGATGATGCTTCGCCTCGTGCTCTTGGTACTGACGGGATTACACGTGTGGATAGAAAAACGTACAAAAAGAAATTGAAATACGCATGTTCTTTATCGTTCAGTTGAGCTCCAACGTCTACGGAAAATCGACGTAATAGTTCTACAGATATCAGATATCGTTTCATACTCGTCATATACTGGAAAAACAACAACAAAGGATTGTTCATCCTCGTGAATCAAACTACATTCTTGTAATTGTAACTTTTTATAAAATATAACTGGAATAGTAATATCGAGTAGTTTCTTCAGTAGCCGTTTCTTTCAGCCTTCAGCATAGAGTCCTATATTCCTGACAATAACTGAGAATAACTGATTTGTTTAGTTTTGAAATGGAAGTTTTTGTGTTTGTCTCAGATGAATGTCAATTGCAATATACATCAAAAGTAATGCAATTTCTGCTTAGTCCGTAATGTGAATATAATTCGCTGTGATGATTGCTATCTACGTATGCGACGAAAACACTACGGAATTTTAAAGCATGTGAGACACTTTTACTTTTGGTTATGGTGTTAGTAATGGCAGCTCTAAATGTGCAAGAATGTAAGCTGATCCCTAATCCCTATGAGTAGGAAAAACAATCTCGTAGAGTTCGAATACAATGTTAGTTGTGCGTTGCTTGACACAGTTGCGTTAGTTAGATATCTTAGAGGTAGTGTTGCAGAGCGATATTGAAATGAACGAGCACGTAATGACAGATATGAGGAAGGCGGATGGACGACTCGGGTTTGTTGGGAGAATTTTGGGAAGATTTGGTTCATCTGTAAAGGAGACCGCATATAAAACGCTTACGAGATCTCATATTGAGTACTGGTCACAAGTGTTTGGCATCCCCATAAACAGGTTTAAAGGAAGACACAGAAGTAGTTCAGAGGCGGGCTGCTAGGCTTATTACTCGTAGGTTCGATCGGTGGAAGAGTGTTACAGAGATACTCCGGGAATTGAAACGGGAGTCGCTGGAAGGAAAGCGACGTTCTTTTCGAGAAACACTATTGAGGAAATTTATAGAGCCGAAATTTGAAAACGACTGCAGAAAGATTCTACTGCTGAGGACTTATATTTCGCTTTTAGAACTCAAAGATAAGTGAGCTTAGGGCTCGTACAGAAACACACAGGCATTAATTTTTCCCTCGTTCCATTTGGATGTGGAACAGAATAGTGACTCCTTTACGCACCTTGCGGAGTAGATATGTAGATGTGCAATATGTTACATAATTATATTGATTTTGTTCTCTCTCTTGTGAGAGATTTCTACGCGTTGCTCAGGGAACCATAAATAAAAACCAAATAAGATGTTTAAATTTAAATAACTTTTATCTGATAAAGAAAAAAGAAAGGAATATTAGGGTTTAAGGTCCCATCGATTAATCAAGGAAACCCTTATTCGAAAGGTAAATGAAAGTGATTGACCAGACGCATTTGACAAATTCAGTTGATGATCTATGTGGAGTTTGAGAATTTTATGTGTTATTGGCAGCACAGAATGAATTAATATGAAAGGATTTAGCTTAAAGCTTTGACAAAGTAGCATTTTTCTTTATTGGAGCGTCTCATATTAATCTGACGTATTAAATTCGTAGGCTTGAGAGGATAGTTTCTTTTTGGCCCACTTTAGGTTACGGCAGTAACATTAGAAGTAGGCTTTTGCGATCGTCTTTTGACAGCTCGAAATTTAAATGAAAATAACGGCTTAACCATTCATCTGACACAAAAATTGAATAACCGAATTGGTAGAGGGGAAAATTCTCTACAACTTCCCTCTATTATGGTTTTTTTTCTCCATATCTTGCGTCGTTGCAGAGATACTTGCAAAAATAACGGTGATTTGACGATGTCTGTCTGGCTGTAACGTGTTCCCAATTCTTAGGTCGAACCGTTCAACCGACTTCACCAAATTTTACAGACATAATTGTTGGCTACCAGAACGTCGCTTTCTGAAATATTTCGGACAAGAAATACGTTAGTAATACCGAAAAAGCCGTTTGTAGTGTAATGTTAATTGCAAATAAACCGTTCATGTGACGCGAAAATTGAATAAACGAATTTGTAGAGGAGGAAATTATCTACAACTTTGTTCCTTTATGTTTTTTTTTTTTTTTTCTTATCTCGTATAGTTTGAGAGATATTTGCAAAAAATAACGTAGTTTTGACACCGTCCATTGAATTAACGAAAATCAGCCGTACGCAAATGTCACGTGACATTCCTTGCCCATGTTGCGTTGCGTATTTGATGATTTTCTTATTGTAACTTACACATTGTCATTTCAAAGCAATGGCGCACTGAAGAATTAACAAAGACACGTCGCTCTTCGTACGATAAACGATAATCTAGTGTCTACAAATGCCATATTAGCATCAGTTAACAACGGCCATCGATAGTATGAGATTAAAGAACGCAACTTCTAATTGTTAGTCGTAGCGTAGTGAGCAATGCGTTGGACCGCCGGGCGCCGTGGCTCAGCGCGCCCGGTCAGAGGGCTCAACGCCCTCTGTAATAAAAAAAGCTGAGCCAACAACACACCGAACAACAACGAACAAAAACGATCAGCGTCCGCAACGGAGAGAACTACCCATAGAACAAAAAAAAAAAAAAAAAAAAAAAAAAAAAAAAAAAAAAAAAAAAAAAGACAGTGACACTGAAGGTCAGTAGTTCGGAACCCGCCAGTACCTATTTTTTCCCCCTTAAATGGGTTGCAGACACATTTATTAACTTTTTAGTATTTAGATTATTATTTTGGTCCAAAGTGTTTGCAATAACTTATAAAAGTACAAATCTAAAGTGGGCCGTAAAACACGTCAGTGCGATTTTTTAAATGATTTGAGACAATGTAGTTTCGTAGGCTTTCCCGGCGTAATAGTTCTTCACAGTTTCTTCGGGTTTGGTGCCGGATTTTGAAGTCAAACTGGGAACCATAAATAAAAACCAAATAAGCTGTGTAAATTTAAATAACTTTTACCTGATAAAAGGAAAAGGAAGAAATATTAGGGTTTAAAGTCCCATCGATTAATCAAGGAAACCCTTATTCGAAAATGTTCAAATGTTTGTAGAACTTATGGGACTTTACTATGAGGTCATCAGTTCAAAAATGTTCAAATCTTTGTACAGCTTATGGGACTTAACTACGGGGTCATCAGTCCCTAAACTTACAAACTACTTATGAACTATTTACGAACTAGGACGACACAAATATCCATGCCCGAGGGGGGATTCGAACCCGCGACCGTAGTGGCCGTGTAGACCGTGACTGGAGCGCCTCAATCCTCTCGGTCACCGCGGCCGGCCCCTTATTCGAAAGGTAAATGAAAGTGATTGAGCAGACGTATTTGCCAAATGCAGTTTATGATCTATGTAGAGTTTGAGACTTTTTTTATGTTCAAAATCCGGCAGACAATAGTTGAGTGATGGTTACAGACTGACGACTACATGAGGAGAGAACGTGGCCGCAGCTGATTGTAGGGCCACTAGTGTGGGTCTGACTGCTGGCTGCTGGCGTCCTCGCGATACGCGCGGCCCGTCGGCTTCCTGTTGACGGCGGCAGGCGTGGAGCAGCAGCAGCAGCCGGCCTGCTTCCGCGCCCCCGCAGCCTTGTCCCTGCTGTGTGCGCCACGCCGCCGGCCTTGGCCAGCGCCCGTTGCTCGCTTGATGCAGCGGCCGGCGCGGCGCAGGAAGCGAGGCGTGGCTCAATGGCTGGGCTCGCGGTTACCGCCACCGCACTCTCGCCAGTCGACCAACAGGCGAGGCAGGGAAGCCACAGCCAGAGTAACAAACAACGCCTACACAGTCGTACACAATGTTGACAGCTCTATGACAGCTCGGCAGTGTTACAGATACGCAGCCGCAGGTGACATCATCACTGTTCAGCTGCACCAGTACCCTCCAGACTCTTTCTACATCTACATGTATACCGTAACGTGCGTGGCGGAGAGTACACTCTACAACTACAAGGCATTTACTTTTCCACTCAGAAATGGAATGAGGGAAAATGGATGGCCGGCCGCTGTGGCCGAGGGGACTGAGGCGCTCCAGTCACGGTAGCACGGCCACTACGGTCAGGGGTTCGAATCCCCCCTCGGGCATGTATATTTGTGCCGTCCTTAGTTGTAAGTAGTTCATAAGTAGTTTGTAAGCTTAGGGACTGATGACCCCGTAGTTAAGTCCCATAGACTATACAAACATTTGAACATTTGAAAACGGATGTTTATATGCCTCTCTACGAGCCTTAATTTCTCTTATCTTCGTGATCATTTCGCGAAATGGAAGTAGACGGCAGCAAGATATTTCTGCAGTCAGCTTCAAATTCCGGCCCTCTAAATTTCCACAACAGAAATTCACGAAAAGAACGCCGTCTTTCCTCCAGCGATCCCCAACTGAGTTCCCGGAGCATTTCCGTGACACTCGCGCATTGTTCGAACATACCAGTAACAAACCTAGCTGCTCGCCTCTGAACTGCTTCTACGTCTTCCTTTAAACTGATCTGATGCGGGTCCCAAACACTTGAGCAATACTCAAGACATACTCGTACAACCGTTTATACGCGCTCTCCTTTACGGTTGAAGTACATCGTCCCAAAATGTCTCCCAATAAACCGAAGGCGAGGCAGGGAAGCCGCATCCAGAATAACAAACAACACCTACACAGTCGTACACAGCGTGTACAGTTCTGTGACCGAAGTGACGTAACTATGACAGCTCGGCAGTGTTACATATACGCAGACGCAGGAGACATCTGTAGTGTACAGCTTCAAACCCGCGTGACTCTTTTACCTCTACATGTATGCTCCGCAATCCGAAGTAAGGTGCGTGGTGGAGGGTACAATGTGCCACTGATAGGCATTTCCTTTTCCACTCTGAAATGGAACGAGGGAAAATTGATGTTTATATGCCTCTCTACCTCTCTACGAACCCTAATTTCTCTTGTCTTCGTGATCATGACGTGAAATGTAAGTAGACGGCAGCAAGATATTTCTGCAGTCAGCTTCAAATTCCGGACCTCTAAATTTCCTCAACCGAATTTCTCGCAAAGAACGTCGTCTTTCCTCCAACGATGCCCAACTGAGTTCCCGGAGCATTTCCGTGACACTCGCGCATTGGTCGAACCTACCAGCCACAAACCTAGCTGCTCGCCTCTGAACTGCTTCTACGTCTCCCTTTAAACTGATCTGCTGCGGGTCCCAAACACTTGAGCAATACTCAAGACGTGGTCGTACAAGCGTTTTATGCGCGGTCTCCTTTACGGATGAAGTACATCGTCCCAAAACTCTCCCAATAAACCGAAGTCGGCTGTCCGCCTTACTCACAACTGGCCTTACATTTTCGTTCCATTTCGTAGTTACGCCTATACATTTGAACGACGCGACTGCATCAAGAAGCTCACTGCTAATGCTATATTCGAACATTACGGGATTGCTTTCCCTAATCATGTGCATCACCTTACATTTTTCTACATTTAGAGATATCTGCCATTTTTCACACCAACTAGAAATTATGTGTAAACCATCCTATATGCTATTATAGTCAATTAAAGACGACCCCCTCCCACATGCCACAGCATCATCAGCAAACAGCCGCAAATTACAACTTACTCTGTCCATCAGATCATTTATATAGATAGAAAATAAAGCTGCCCTAGTACACTCCACTGCGGAACGCCTGACGGTATTTATGACAAACCAAGATGGCACGCTAGTACCTAAAGATGAAATTCGCGTGTTCAGATGTTTGTAAACCAATGGGAACAAACTGCTGAGGTCATCGGACCCTAGACTTTACTAAAAACTAACGTATGCTAAGGACAACACACACACACACACACACAGACACACACACACACATGCATTTAGGGAGGACTCCAATCTCCGGCGACGGCGGCAGCACAAACAGTGACAACGCGTCGTAAACCGGGCGGCGTACCGGAAGATACCCGCTACTAGCAACACCTCCCCTTGCATGATCTGCCGTAGATAGCAAGCAAACCGCCACTGCCCTTAGCATTCGCTCCTGACTCTTAGCTTAGATAGGCTCGTAAATGTCTGGCCATTCTTCAAGTTTCTCAACCAGAGATACACGTCTGAAAGTAGTGTCCCACACAATAACGCTTGCCTCACTGCAGCATTTATTTGCGGGACGTTTTTGTGAATTAATTCCATGTTGTACTACGACGTACATTTTGCACCTACCTACCTGCCTGCCTACCTAAGAAGAACTCTTGACTTTTGTTCGAGAATGTTGCTTATATGTTGCTAAGGAAATAGTTTAGATCGGTATGGATTGCAGTAATTTTAGCGCGGCGTCCCCCCTCCCCCCTATACTGAAAGAAGAAATTCGTTAAATGCTGTATAATGACCGCGGCGGAGTGGCCGAGCACATTGAGGCGCAATGCTGCGTTGCGCGAGGCCGTTCTCCGTCGGGGGTTCGAATCTTCCCTTGGGCATGGATGTTTGTGCTGTCTTTATTATACGTTAGTTTGTAAGTTTAGGGATTGATGACCCCGCAGTGAATTCCCATGAGCTTCACAAACATTTGAACATTTTTGTGAGCTGGGTAATGAATTCGTAGAAAGTCAGAACTTGAGTGACATAATATCTCCCCAAAGTTTAACTAATCACAGAGGAGCAGAGTTTGGAGTACAGAACACTCCAAAGCGACTTTGGCAGCAACTTTGTTCAGATAGATGAACCGAAATATAAGTAGATGCGAGGAAATGTCAGCGAAGAGTAATATAATGGTCGAAAATCATTTGCCAGTCATTGAGATTGTGGAGCATAAAACGAGCAGTGCCTCTAAACTTCCCACAATACTGAAAGGTCCTCCAGATATTTACTAATACAGTGTTGAAACTGAATAAACTGCATGGGTATAGTAATCTTCCGATCCCAGATTGCATTGGCAGGATCTAAATGGTATGAGACTACTGTGGGAGAAGGATAATCGGGAAGTAGTCCACCTCCTTAGCTCGGTCGACCA
Source organism: Locusta migratoria (assembly GCA_026315105.1). NCBI lineage: Eukaryota > Metazoa > Arthropoda > Insecta > Orthoptera > Acrididae > Locusta > Locusta migratoria. Next base: position 698,826,188 of record CM048745.1, on the reverse strand, counting down.
ACGTCTGTGAATACCACGTAGGGGCCCAAATGTTCAAATGTTTGTAAAACTTTCGGGCCAAACTGCGTGGTCATCAGACCGTAGCTTAAAAACTACTTAAACCTAGGTAAACTAACCTAAGGACAACACACACACCCATGCCCTGGGGAGGACTCGAACCTCCACGGTGAGGTAGGGGCCCAGGTTTGATTCCCGACAGGTTGTCGTTTGTTGTCATCATCATTTAATCATCATAGACAAGCAAGCTGCCGAAGCGTCATCAACTAAAGAGGCACGCAAGAAGGCGCCCGAACCACATTGGTGGATTACCCGACCAATAAATTCCATACGGTCTTCAATATCACCTGAAATCTGTATTAGCGTCGCTCAGTCGTGCTGTCCCTCGTCCACAAGTTATCAGGTTCACATAGAGACCTCCACGTCAGACTATATATTTCCTAACAGCTGTATTAGATGTTCTCTTGCTCTTGTTTTACTCAACCATCATGAAATACCACCAAAAACTACCCGAAAATGTGATTTAACATCTTATAATGCACATGTTATTTCCAGACAAGAAAGACATCTTCCGGTAAGATATGTAGCAACTAACTTTATAACTCCGCCGAGGTGTGATTTAAAGAAAAGGTTGGTGAACTACAACAGCGTTCCCTAGTGCCTACAACAACTAAATAGAAATCGATTTCGTGCTCGATTTCAAAAATAAATATTCGGTTCTGTTCAATTCATAGCCGGCCGCGGTGGCCGAGGGGACTGAGGCGCTCCAGTCACGGTCTGCTCGGCCACTACGGTCGGGGGTTCGAATCCCCCCTAGGGCATGGATATTTGTGCCGTCCTTAGGATTATCTCGTTCATAAGTAGTTTGTAAGTTTAGGGACTGATGACCCCGTAGTTAAGTCCCATAAGCTATACAAACATTTGAACATTTCAATTTATACGTCACACTCCACTGTGTGCTTCATTCCATAGCTACTATATAAGTTCATTACGTAGCAAGCTATGCAAGAGATGTTCATGGGCCTGCATTACTTTTATCTTTGCCACCTTTGTAGCCGGTAAAGCTTCATAAGCTAATAAATTCATCCGCTAATATGAGAAATTTATTCCAAACATGAGCCGAAGTATAGAATCCACCTGAATAAAAGTTATTTTGTGACTGCAGGTGGGAAATTGGCGTCCATCAGAACAGCATTGGGAGACTCTGTTTTGTAGCTGGAGGCAGACGTGCGACCATTACTGCCACGCCTAGTGACTTCGACAGTTCTTGAGAACTACGAGAACCGGATCCGAGGTTTGTTACATCCAGCGAGTGAGGTTGCGCAGGCTTCAGACGCTGAACTTGTTTTCTGGGGCAGCCAGTTTCCTGTCTGGACATCTTATTTTGTTTCTTTAGGGAACACGAACCTTTGGTGTTTAGTGTTTATTTGCTGTTGTGGTTGCACGGCCAGTATAATTTTTCAGCTGTTTAATTCTATAGCAGGATATTCAGATCTTTTGTCGCCACAAAGTAACATATTACTACAACTATTGTTAGATCCTGTAAGCAGCTCATGAACAATTCATTATTCAACCTTCATCTTAACAGTCTGTATTTTAAAAAACTTGACGTAGAAGGTACGATAAACAATGTTATTTTGTATGGGACTATTAGCCTATTTTTTTCAACTGAAAATAAAGTCTAATTAAGACCAGAAGAGCTTTCTCTTATTGAAAAGATATTGTGCCGCTGTTAGTTTAACAGAAAAAGTATGAGGAGGACGACAGAAAAATTTGATCGCTGGATGCTTTTAAATAAAATGAAACCCGTCTGGTCTAAATTAGACTAATAATTATAGCGGCAAAAGACAGCTAATTATCTTAAACAAACTCTATAACTGCAACTGCGGAGAAAGAGCCTAAAAAAATCAAAGAGGAAACACGAATAACAATATTCTTTGCTTCACCCAGTTCAGTTATTTTTCTGGAAAGTCAATCTTCGTTGCTTTTTCTAGTCATTCAGGCTAACCATGACCAAAACGGCCGGGCGGTCTGAGACTTCATGTCACGCTTGCGCGGCCGCTCCCATGCATTTGGGAAATATTTTGTATCTTCAGTTGTGATAATAGACGATAGCTGGCACGGGTGAGCGGCCAGACTAGAGATAATTAATGCGATCCCCAGACCAAGAAAGGGTAGAAGGAGGCCCGTTGGTGGTCGTTGTCCGTCAGTTTTTCTTGTACACGGAATGGATGAGAGCGAGAACGAATTGCAGGCAGTAGCTCGTCCATTTGACATTAGCTCCAGGAATTATCTCACAGTTAGCTTTATCGCGGCTGCCGTAAAGCACATTAATGTACCGTAACTCTCCATATAAAGCGTAATTCCATCAGCGTTGATGACGCTATGGCGTCACTGCTGTGCTTTCAGACGTTTGCCAGCGCATAGCCTTAAAACTGCGAGCGTTTTGCAAGTGGATAACATTCTATGGTTTTCTTCTACGCAATCGTGCGCTACTGACAAACATATTTTATTCAAATATATAATTAAAAATAAGTGTCTAACTATCTTCTCACAGTTCGTACTGTTACGAATTACAACCACTAGATGACCCATGCAAATAATTCGCAGTCTATTCTGATCAGTCACAGATAGGTGTGATAGTAACGGAGAACAGGGGCAGATGCAAGTACATATGTATAAAAGATAATAAACTTTGTGTAGTAGTAATAAGAATTAGTCTCATTCTACAATATATGATTGTGTAACATATACAAAAATTAGATATTGACTTCTACATGTATATTTAATTTTTTGAAAACATGTTTATTTTATAAAATTCTGTTGATTCGCGCAGTACACAACACTTGCTTGAACAAAGTGAACAATTCTAACAGCTGTTGTGCAACGACGTGTGAAACAGAATTCTCGTGATAAACTACGCTTGCTGAAACGATCTAAACAACTGCAAGAACTGTCGTGCCTGTTAGTTAAATTAAATTAGTTGTGTATTTTTAGTCGTTACATCGACGTGTAGAACCGAAATCGTGTGATAAACTTTGCTTGCATCAAAGAAGGTGTTTGACTTGCATAAAGAATCTAAGTAAATTTTATTATTATTATTATTTTGAAATAAAGTTATTATTATTATTATTATTATTGAGTAAAAACAAAAACTTTAAATTGTGTATTTTTCGTCATTAGTGCTGAACGAAACATTGAAAATAATACCTCAATAATTAATTTTGGATACGTAATACGGGAGATATGACGTACCCACAAAAAACCACCGATGAGAAATAACATATATGATAATTGACTTGATGTAATGGCCGAGTGCTATTAGGCGCCTTGCTGCTGAGCGCGCAGTTACTCCCCGTCGGAGGGTCGAGTCCTTCCTCGGACATGGGTGCGCTTGTTGTCCTTAGGTTATCGTAAGTAGTTTGTAAGCCTAGGGACTGATAACCACAGTAGTTAAGTCCTATAGATTTACAAACACCTGAACAACCGTAATTGACCCGCAAAATTGTTTGTGCCTCTTCAATTGCCGTACATACTGAAAGGGTTAAGCAGTAAGCATGTTTCGTCTTATAACTAGCCAAGGCAGTAGGTTGGACAATGTCAGGTGAGCCACTGTTTTTAGAAAGTAGTTGAGCAAGCATTCCTATACGTCAGACTCAAACACACGACACTTCGGAGTCGGTCCTAAGCAAACAGTAAACATTGCTCACGTGTACGTTAATCATGTTTCCGGAACTCTAAGGAATTCTCTCAGTCTCAGTGCCCAGAAATATTCCAACCAGCAAAGGAACGGTACCCCTATCTATGACGAACACACACTGTGTGTTTATGGAGCAGACACACAGGATGCTGGACAGTAATGGCCTGAAACCGCTGCAGCAAGGAAATCGTACAGGTCCATAGTTCCATAGGCTACCGATGGGTACGTCTGAGTAGTCAACTCGTCGCCGTCGGGGCATACTTTATTTTTAACGACTGACTACAATGAAAAAAAAAAATGATGCGAATCTATCTCGTGGGATGAACACTGGTACTTCTTGCAGGATAAAATAAATAACGAATAGCTGGTTTCGAAAGATTTAAAGTGCAACCTGTTTCGGCATTCCAATCATGCCATCTTCAGACCACAGCACATCATATGTTCGGGCACACCGTTCCACATTATTAACATGTGGGATATTTCATCAGTGGCGTTCGTGAAAACTAATGACGCAGAAAAGGTTCAAAAGGACCCGAGCGATAAAAGGTCCCACATAACAATAATGTAGAATGGAGTACCCGAAAATAACACGTGATGGGCCAGAAGGTGGAATGATTGGAATGCCTGAACTTGTTGCATTATAAATCTTTGGGGTGTTGGGTGTTTCTTATATAAGGACATTGAAAAATGTTTGCCACTTTCATTTTGGAGTAGTACCAATGTGACCATCGTGCATATCGCGTTCATTGGATGAACGGATTACAAGCTTGTTGTGGAGAGGTTAGGGATTTTATCTCATGATTAGGAATTACGATAGACGGTGTATTTAGCCAGTGACGTACCACTCCATTGTCTCTGTGACGAGAACCGTTGCGCTGCATTAGTTGCCATATACAAGGAAGCACCTCGTTACAGTAAATAAATTAATAAATAAAAATAAACGCGCTGCATATGTGCAAATTTGTCCCCGTAATCTCCCTTAAATTTTGAATGTTTTGGCTAAACATTGGAAAAAATTGAACTATTAGTGGTAATATTTTTGCTGTAAATCAACACTTTCTGTATTTATTAGTGCATGCACTTTCTTCTAACACGTAAGTGTACATCTACATCTACATCTACATCGATACTCTGCAAATCACATTTAAGTGCCTGGCAGAGGGTTTATTAACCACCTTCATAACTTTTCTCTACCGTTCCATTCTCTAATAGCGCGCGGGAAGAAAGAACACCTAAATCGTTCCGTTTTCGATCTGATTTCTCTTATTTTATTGCGATGGTCATGTCTCCCTAAGTAGGTGGGTGCTAGCAAAATATTTTCACATTCAGAACTAAAAGTCGGTGATTGAAACTTCGCAAACAGATCGCGCCGCAATGAATAACGTCTTTCTTTAAATGATTTCCACCCCAATTCGTGCAACATTTCCGTGACGCTTTCCCCCCCGTAACGTGATAAAACAAAACGAGCTGCCCTTCTCTGAACCTTCTCAATATCTTCCGTCAGTCCCACCTGGTGAGGGTCCCACAAGGGGCAACAGTACTCCAAGAGAGGACGCACAAGTGTGATGTAGGCAGTCTCTTTGGTGGAGCTGGTGCATCGTCTAAGCGTTCTGCCAATGAAACGTAACCTTTGGTTCGCCTTCCCCACAATATTTTCTATGTGTTCTCTCCAGTCAAAGTTGTTCGTAATTGTAACTCCTAGGTATTTGGTAGAATTTACGACCTTAAGGTTTGACTGATTTATCGCGTAATTGAAGTTCAGCGGATTTCTTTTAGTGGTCATGTGTATTACTTCACACTTTTCTTTATTTAGTGTCAATTGCCAATTTTCGCACCAAGTAGAAATTTTGTCTAAATCGCTTTGCAGTTGCTTTTGATCCTCTGTTGACTTCACTAACCGATAAACGACAGCATCATCAGCGAACACAAAAACAAAGACAACAGTTAATGACCTTTTCGCCGGCCGCGGTGGCCGAGGTGACTGAGGCGCTCCAGTCACGGTCAGCACGACCACTACGGTCGGGGGTTCGAATCCCCCCTCGGGCATGGATATTTGTGCCGTCCTAGTTCGTAAGTAGTTCATAAGTAGTTTGTAAGTTTATGGACTGATGACCCCGTAGTTAAGTCCCATAAGCTTAACAAACATTTGAACATTTTGAATGACCTTTTCAGACAACTTACGGGTATGCTGCCGGGTGACGTGATATCGGCGGTTGTCGACGACGTCTCCCGCCAGCATACCCGTAAGTTGTTTGAAAATTCATTACGCTGGGAAAAGTTAAGATTTGACACAGTTAATGTTGCAAACATACCATTGAAGAAACTATTTCTTCAGTTAAGGACTGAAAAGGCATACTTCTCAATTACTGTTTTGTTCTTCATAGCCTCGAAAACATGGTACGAATGCGTAACCGGTCCACGATTTCTGTACCGAAAGATAGACGGATGGAAAATGCGCTGTTGCACTAACTTAACTGTGGGCCGTCCGTCACAGTCTCTGGCGACAGAGCACTAAACTGAAATTACATTTTGAGAAGATTTTCATACAGTACTTTGGATGCCGAACTGCCGCCTTATTGTTGTCTCTGAGTGTAACATTAACTGAGGCATGAGGCAGTTTCTGCGAGTGATCTGGGTACTGCATCACCGTCCGCAATGCGAGGACTTGGCGTCCGCCTTGTACGCCGGCAGAGTCTCGATAACCTCGCGTCGTCAGCTCCTACTTGGCTCTTCGAATACCTGCGCAAACAGAGTGCCGGACGAGCAAACAAACACGAGGACCACGACGTCGCTGCGTGGGTAGCCGCTAGCCGGTACTCTCGACCACCTGCAGCCGGCACTATTGAGAAGTCGGAGAGAGCCCGCCGGGACCATTTCCATTCAGAGCATTTGCAAATAACTCTGCGGATAACGTCGGCAACGCTCTGAGAACATTCGAGAAGTGCACTCCGTGGAAGCTGAATGAAACATGTTCTTCGAGGGACCAATTTTCTGTGCATAAGTTGAAAGTGGCTTTGAACACACAGAATCATAACGCGGAGTTACTTAAGCGGAACAGATCGTATGTCATCGATGAAAAAGTGCGGATTTATTAACAACAGCCAAAGAAGCATGTATTAATATCTTAAACAATGATGGGCAGAGCAGTATCATAAATTTACTCGTAAAGAAAGCAGGTATTTGGTTATGATCCACTAGCAGATTTCGTAACGATGTAACATCTGCGGCGAAAAAAAAAATCGATTCAGTCTTGAGTATTGCTCCTCAGTATGGCATCATTAGCAGTCTTTATTTACACAGGGTGTTCGGAATTTCCCGTTGCTAACTTCGAGGATTTCTAGAGGGAACTGAAAATAGTACTTTGATAAGAAATCCATGGGCGGAAATGTCTTTATTGACACTGTGACATTGAGACAAATCACTTTACTGCAAACTTTTTGTTTTCCAAATTCAGACATTAGGTAGTATGGATAAAAAGAAAAAAACTGTCTAGTAAACATAGCCTTGGCGAACAAAATATCGTTTCATTCTTGAGTGTTGCTCCTCAGCATGGCATCATTAGCAGTTATTATTTACACAGGGTGTTCGGAATTTCCCGTTGCAAACTTCGAGGATTTCTGGAGGGAACTTAAAATAGTACTTTGATAAGAAATCCATGGACGGAAATGCCTTTATTGACACTGTGACACTGAGACAAATCACTTTACTGCAAACTATTTGTTTTTCAAATTCAGACATTAGGTAGTATGGATAAAAAGAAGAAAACTGTCTAGTAAATATAGGTTCCAAAATTCATTTCTAAAGAGCTATGAGCACTTGAAGAGTGGAAGAGACGAATTCACAGTATCGAACAAGAAGGCGTGTTCGTAGCTCTTAAAGTATGCATTTTAGAGCCCGTATGTATTAGACGTTTTGTTTTGGTTTTAGACCTTACTACCTCCTTCCAGGACATGGAAAACAAAGAGCTTGCAGTAGAAGATATTTGTTGCACAAAGACGTGCTGATAGGACCCCTTACTAGTCCTTCAAGACTGCAACGGCAATTTCCCAACACATTTCAGAAAGGACAAAGAATGTTCAAAAACGGATTGTGTCAATCGTCAGCTGTATATTTATTTACATACAGAAATAACATGCACTTTCAGTAGAACCTAAAGTATTAGAACAAAACAAAACATCAGCTAAAATTTACTTTTAAAACTCGTTTGATCCAGAACAGTCGAAACAATCGAATCTCTTCTTTCCATTGACGTATACATGTTGGGGATATCACATAATGAACATGAGAATATATCGATTAGGCTTAGGAGATAGGCGTACATAGCATTTCCTCCACACATCATTTACGAATTGAACAGTAAGGGCTCCTTATGAAACTGCCAAGGTATTTATCCCTCGTCATGAAACGTATTGTCGATAAAAAATGCAGATGTGGACGGCGAGTATAATTATTATTGTACGCCTATACCTATGTTGTGTTTATAGTCGCTGTGAATTCAAAAATCTGCACATTGATTTCAGTTCGACGAACATTGACAATTAGTATTCCCGCACCTTTAAATACATTTGAGACATTAGTCACGAAATGTACAAATACTTGATGCATTTTTTTTTTTACATTTTTTATGTGGTCCTCTATTTGTATATTATTGTTGCCAACTTTCTGTCTCCCGATACATTTTTCTTAAGGAAAAGGCATTAATGTGATTACATGACTCATACGTCTGTTTAATTATACATGACCACACTTGGTGACTTTTGCCTGTGCGGTGAGCCTTCGTCTCGTTGCCACGTGCATTGAAAAAGGTGTACCTAACTAAGGCGCTTGTAGCGACCGCACTGACGATGCAGCGATAAACACCAGTACGTCAAATGTGTTAGCGCACCGACGTCTTTCTGTACCGCGTTAGAGCAGTGACGTTTCAGGTTTACATTAATTCTCATTGGAAATCAAATGCATGGGTGCTAACGAACACAGGACCTTGCAGTTTGCCACGTAAATAATCTGTAATAGCACCGACTATCTACAGCAGCACTAAGAGAAGAGACGCAGAAGATGCAAGAAAAAGAGTAAGTAGGAAACTGTCCACTTCGCAGAACTTGAAAATGAATAAAAACGTAGTACAATTTCAGTCAGAGATGACGTAGAGACAACTGATGCTAGCAGTTGTGAGGCTGGAGTGTAGTGGTACTTCACTTAATTCGTTCAATGTTGGACATTGTTGGCTGCTATAGTTATGAAAAAATCGATTGCTCTCTTGTATGACTCTCAGTGAAATACTACCTCAGTACATGAGTCTAACCGGGGTGAACGAAAAGACGTCATCGAGCTTATGTAGCAAAACGAGCAAAAGAGCAAAACGAAATGTTACAGATTTGCTTCACTGGAGGTATAGGGTACTAGAAGTTCTAGAATATGTGACATGACGTATGTGCATAGAAAGGTATTTACGTACATTCAAAAACCTTCATGGAATACATAAGTGCGATTTTAGGAATGTGCTTCACTATCGTAGCTATTGAACATGAAAACAGGACGACAGATTAAATGTATGGTCCCTTCGACGATAGAATTATGAGACATAATAAAAAAAAAAAAAAATATTAAAAGAGGAGGAAATCAGTAGAGTCCAAAGAAATCATCGCTTAAATATGGATATCTCGTTGGTCCTGCCAAAGGTAAGGCCAGAGCCATCATTAACCACTGCAATTCCTGGCTCGAATAGAAATAAAATCAGATAGCTCGCAAAGACTTTTCTGATCCGTACACTCCATTCGTAGAGCCATCCTTAACCACTGTAATTCCTGGCTCGAATAGAAATAAAATCAGATAGCTCGCAAAGAATTTTCTGATCCGTACACTCCATTCGTTTATGCACCGAGAATAGTAAACGTCACAGAAAAACTAACTTTTGCCACTAATAGTTCTGTATTTTTAGAAGGTAACGTCGAAGGTTAATAGCACGTTTCGCGTTATCTGAATAATACATTATTTCTTACCATAAGATCGTTTGTACATAAGAGCAAAGTCCTGTTTCAATTAAAGAGAAAAAAATGTAGCTGACGGTAGTAACAACTGGTATGTTGATCGGAGAATGAAGACAACCACCGCTGCAGCAGTAAATGTTGCATAGAAAGGAGTACTCACCCACTGTCAGAACATAATAGCAGAGGAAGTAGCACAGGATGATGCCTGGACTTAACACAGCCTGTATGACAACTGAGTGGCGCGCGCGGGGAGACTTGGTTTAAGTTGCCGCCCGCGGAGAGTGGTGCGCATGCGCGGCAGCTGGGCGCAGCAGCAGCAGTAGCCGGCGGCGGCGGGCAGCCAGCAGGCGGCAGGCAGGCGGCAGGCGCTGTCCTTGCGCTGCAGCCGCAGGTGGCTCTGCTCTGCTTTGGCTCTGGCTGCGGATGTCGCGCTAACGGGACGCGCGGGCGCGCAATGGAGCGCCGTCTCCACATTCGTCTACATCTACATAGATACTCTGCAAATCACATTTAAGTGCCTGGCAGTGGGTTCATTAACCACTTTCATAACTTTTCTCTACCGTTCCATTCTCTAATAGCGCGCGGGAAGAAAGAACACCTAAATAGTTCCGTTTTCGATCTGATTTCTCTTATTTTATTGGGATCGTCATGTCTCCCTAAGTAGGTGGGTGCTAGCAAAATATTTTCACATTCAGAAGTAAAAGTCGGTGATTGAAACTTCGCAAACAGATCACGCCGCAATGAATAACGTCTTTCTTTTAAAATTACTAAAAATTTCCGGGCTGTTATGCCTAGTGGACCAAAAAACCTACTATTTGGTTTCGCTATGTAGACGATACGTTTGTTGTGTGGAGGCATGGTAGAGAGGAACTAGATCGTCTTCTCCAACACCTCAACGGGATTAATTCCAGCCGGCCGCGGTGGCCGAGGTAACTGAGGCGCTCCAGTCACGGTCAGCACGGCCACTACGGTCGGGGTTCGAACCCCCCCCTCGGGCATGGATATTTGTGCCGATCTAGTTCGTACGTAGTTCATAAAAAGTTTGTAAGTTTAGGGACTGATGATCCCGTAGCTAAGTCCCGTAAGCTTAACAAACATTTGAACATTTGATTAATTCCAGAATCCAGATTACCGTGGAGAAGGAGGTAGACGGAAAACCGAATTTTCTTGACGTGTCAGTTTTCAAAAAGGGGAATGGCAGATTGGTCCATACTGTTTATCGGAAGCCCCCCCCCCCCCCACACACACACACCGTTATGTGCACCGGGATTCAAACCACCACCCACAGCAAAAGCGGGGCATTATAAAGACGTTGGCGGACAGAGCAAGGAACATCTGCGAACCGGAATTCCTCGACGCGGAATTGAAACACCTGAGTAATGCTTTACTTAAGAATGGCTATTCGTCTACAGAGATAAGGAGAGCTTTGAGACCGACACGTAGAGTTGAGAACTATGAAAGGGTTCCTGTGAAATCTAAAGTCTTCCTACCTTTTATTAAGGACGTCACCGACCGCATCGGTAAAATTTTGACGAAACCGGAATGTTGCCGTCATTTACAGTCCTACTCGGAAGATACAGGATCACCTGAAATCGGCAAAGGATGCTCGCAAACCGCTGGAAAAAGCAGGAATTTATAGTATTCCGTGTAGCTGTGGGTACCACAAAAAGAACAGTCAAAAAACGACTAGATGAGCACAAGGGGAACTGTAGAAGGGGAGAGATGCACAGATCAGCTGTTGCTGAACATGTTTTTTAACCACGGGACCACTTATACAATTTGAGAAGACTCAAGTTTTAGTAGCCACAAATGGATACCACGAAAGACTGTATAGAGAGGCTATAGAAATTGTAAAACACCCCAATAATTTCAATAGGATGGAGGAGGGCGTGAAACTAAATATCTGGATTCCGGTTTTGAAGAAAAAATGTAACAGTCTTCCACCATGGGACGACATTAACGGACGGAGGCAATCGGCAACGGCGAATTGCGCGCACATGTCAAGAACACCTGACTTCACACCACTGCGCGCGAGCCCTTGTGAACGGAATTTGGCTTCTGTCAGTAGCGAGCTAGGGTGTGAATCGGACATCCAAAAGTGCCACGATCCCCCTTGAGAATGTCCTCCGCAGTCGGGGACGAAACGTTGGGTTTTAATAATAAATCCACTAGACCACGGCATAACAGCCCGGAAATTCTTAGTAATTTTGACCATTCCGGCCGTGAAAGTTTACATTTTACAGTCTTTCTTTTAATGATTTCCACTCCAATTCGAGCAACATTTCCGTGACGCTCCTCCCCCTCCCCCGTAACGTGATAAAACAAAACGAGCTGCCCTTCTCTGAACCTTCTCAATGTCTTCCGTCAGTCCCACCTGGTGAGGGTCCCACAAGGGGCAACAGTACTCCAGGAGAGGACGCACAAGTGTGATGTAGGCAGTCTCTTTGGTGGAGCTGGTGCATCTTCGAAGCGTTCTGCCGATGAAACGTAACCTTTGGTTCGCCTTCCCCACAATATTTTCTATGTGTTCTCTCCAGTCAAAGTTGTTCGTAATTGTAACTCCTAGGTATTTGGTAGAATTTACGACCTTAATGTTTGACTGATTTATCGCGTAATTGAAGTTCAGTGGATTTCTTTTAGTGGTATGTGTATTACTTCACACTTTTCTTTATTTAGTGTCAATTGCCAATTTTCGCACCATGCAGAAATTTTGTCTAAATCGCTTTTCAGTTGCTTTTGATCCTCTGTTGACTTCACTAACCGATAAACGACAGCATCATCCGCGAACAGTCTAAGGTAGCTATTCAGATGGTCTCCTAAATCGTTTATAAACACGAGGAAGAGTAGGGGACCTATAACGCTTCCCCGTGGAACGCCAGATATCACTTCCGTCTTACTCGACGACTTACCGTCAATTACAACGAACTGTGTCCTTCCTGATAGGAAATCGTGAATCCAACCGCACAATTGGGGAGATATTCCATAAGCACGCAATTTCATGAGAAGCCGCTTGTGGGGTACAGAGTCAAAAGCCTTCCGCAAATCCAAAAATATGGAATCGATTTGAGATCTCTTGTCGATGGTACTTAACACTTCATGTGAATAAAGGGCAAGCTGTGTTTCGCAAGAGCGATGCTTTCTGAATCCGTGTTGACTATTGGTTAATAGGTCGTTCTCTTCGAGGTAGTTCATAATATTCGATCAAAGTATATGTTCCAAACTCCTACTGCAAATCGACGTCAATGAGATTGGCCTGTAATTTTGGGGATCACTCCTATTGCCTTTCTTGAATATTGGAGTAACTTGGGCAACTTTGCAGTAACTTTGAAACAATAGATGATTTTATTCTTTCTTCGAGGCTAATATCTGCTATCGTACTAGCAAGATTGCAATCCATAGCAACATCATCTAACTGTGTATAAAATTTTCCTTCAAATTGGAAGTAGTTTTGTTCTAAGACTAAGCGAAGCAAGTTTATAATTTCGTTTCCATCTACGAGCATGAGATGGCCCAATTTGAAGGAAAATTTTATACTCAGTTGATGGTGTTGCTATGGGTAGCAATCTTGTTAGTACCATATCACATATATTTTAAATAGTCTCGAAAAAAGAATAAATTCACAATGCGGAACAACAGGAGTTTATTGTACGTGCTATTCCAGAGAGAAGTAAACAGCCAAAATCAATGATTAAGTTTGTTAGCACAAGCATAAGAAGCATTGCCATACAAGAGCTACAAGCTTCTCGGCTGCAAATATTATTAATATCATTTATATCACTAATAAATACGTACTATATATATATAGTGTCCCAGCTATCTTGTCCACCCAAAATATCTCTGGAACAATAACAGCTATTGGAAAACGACTTTCACCGGTATCAATGTACGGCTGGGGCCCATGAATGTACATATTTGGAAACATTCTAAAACGAAAGAAAATGTGTTTTTTAACACAAACTTATGTTTTTTTAATGTTCACCCTATATTATTTCTTCAGCAATCCATAGCATGACAAATCACATAAACAACGGCGTTAACTGCATCGCAATATTCCAATTACATCCCGAGATATTGCGACGCGAAGCTGACGCTTGAAAAACCCGAAATGCGCTGCTAGCGCACGTCCTGAGGCTCAGGCGTGAACCCCATGCTGCCCGTAATCACGATGTGATTGGCATGCGTAATCGCACTTCCATACTTACCAAGAGGTCCGAAATGAATAATACGGTCTGCTGCCATCCTGCATTAAAGTCGTACATTCCAGTAGGCATTTATCCCATAGGCTAGGGGTCATGCGGTCCTGTAACATACCTGTGTACCGCAACGTTAGTCACAAAGTTAACTTCGCTTATCGTTAATCCGTTACTAAAAAGGCAATGCCGTTCAACGTTAATACTTTACTTTACTGTAGATCTAGCGCAAGTAACAGTGCATCATTCACTCATAATAGTAAAATTCATGTTGATGAAAAGAGCAAGTGGACTGAAGGTTTTACCGTTGTTTAGGTAAAAATGTTTTGATTTGGAAAGTTCATGTAAGACATAGAAGATGAATGTAAACATGTTTAACCAATCACTTTTATTATCACATAATTATCAAAGTTATGTTTATCTAATGTGTTACGTGACAAATTGTTTCAAACAAATGTTTCTGAACATCACTGGGTAAAATGGCCCTTTGTAGAAACTTGCACTGTGATACCAGCACTACATACTAAAGATAGCGTTTACATATCATGCTCAAAGTGATAACCATTGGCTTGCATACATAGGGTCACTCTGTGGATGAAGGATGCCCTACTTCGTGCTACTGTTTCCTCTTTGATAACTGTACAAGCATCAATAATACGTTGTTTCATGTTCTCCGGTGTTGCCTCCACGTCCAATCCACCTACCAGGGAACTTACGGTTCAGAAGTCGTCGTGCTCTTAAGTCGTTATGTCTAGCGCATGTCATGCTGATACCACATGACCATTCTCCTGTTCTGAGGTACGGTGTCCATGAGAACAGGAAGACTGTGTCGTATAAATCTGGAGTACTGTCTGCCATTTTGGACACCATTTACAAAGAAAGGTCCTATAATGGTATCTCCAATAATCCCACACCAAACATTCACTTTCCACGGACGTTGATACTCTACCTGACGGAGCCATTTTGAATTGTCTGCGGACCAATAATGCATATTCCTCATATTGACTATTCCTTTGTTGGAGAATGATGCCTCGTCGGTAAAGAGAATAGCTGCGAAAAAAATTGGATTAGTCAGAAGTTTTTACTGAGCCCGCCGACAAAATGTTACCCTGTTGCTGAAGTCATTTCCATGAAGATCCTGGTGTAAATGATCATGGTAAGAATGAAATTTATGACGTTGAAGAACACGCTGTGCGCTTGATTTCGTCGCACCAACTTCACGTTCAATTTGACGTGTGCTGATGTGAGGATTCACAGCTACGGTAGCGAGCACAGCAACATCAGCACATCATCTGTGCGTGTTCTAGGACGATGTCTAGGTCTTGGATTTAAGCTTCCCGTTTCACGTAGACGAGATGTGAGACGACCAAACATCCGGCGCGAAGGCGGTGGTTTGTCAGAAAATCGTCTTCTGTACAGTCGTTCTGCCTGAACAGAATTTCTCCCGCCTACAACAGGGTACAGTACAGGTACGAAGAGAAGGGTAGAAAACAGACAACGTAATAATCGTAATATTCTCTAATAGGGCTATAAACAAACAACCAATCTAATAATGTATTTCCCATCAACGTACATTCTCCATAGATCAGCAGCATTTCTCCTATATCTTCATGTGTGTACTTAATACAGTATAAATTCCACAACACAACGTTTATTCACAATGTGTACTACCTCCGTGCCGTCACTAGATTACTCTGATGCACGACTACACTGGCAAGCGGTGTACTGCACGCCAAAGCAACAACAAATGGAATGCTCGGAGGATGGTGGAGTACAGGAGTTTGCATGGGTCGCAAATCACAAACAAGGCGAAGTGGTAACTGTGGCTGTAGTGGGAACTACGTTGGACACGTGTCTAGGTAGAGCTAGGCCCTGGATGAACGAGTGCGCGAAAGGCACAATGGGACATTTAACGCATTCGATAAACCTTATTTTGGGTGTGTAGGATAAATAAGACAACCTGACTGGTGTATACCGATCTGTACTGGTTCATATTGTGTACGTAGACACATAAAACCTTTATGTGCTTATGAGAGTTGATGGCAACAGACCGTATTATTCGTTTCGAACCTCTTGATAAGTATGGAAGTGCGATTACGCAGGTCAATCACAACGCGATTAAGGGCAGCATGGGGTTCATGCCTGAGCCTTAGGACTTGCGCTAGCAGCATATTTAGAGTTTTTCAAGCGTCAACTTCTCGTCGCAATATCTCGGGATGTAATTGGAATATTGCGATGCAATCAACGCCATTGTTTATGTGATTTGTCATGCTATGGATTGCTGAAAAAATGTTCAAATGTTTGTTAAGCTTATGGGACTTAACTACGGGGTCATCAGTCCCTAAACTTATGAACTACCTTATACTAAAGACTGCACAAATATCCATGCCCGAGGGGGATTCGAACCCCCGACCGTAGTGGCCGTGCAGACCGTGACTGAAGCGCCTCAGTCTCCTCGGCCACCGCGGCCGGCTATATGTATTGCTGAAGAAATAATATACGGTGTCCATTTAAAAAAAAAAAAAAAAAAAAAAAAAAAAAAAAAAAAAAAAAAAAAAAAAAAGTTTGTGTTAAAAAACACATTTGCTTTAGTTTTAGTATGTTTCCAAATATGTACATTCTTGGGCCCCAGCCGTACATTGATACCGGTGAAATGCGTTTTCCAATAGCTGTTATTATTTCAGATATGTTTTGGGTGGTGGACAAGATAGCTGGGACACCCTATATATACTGTGTTTACTTTTGTGGTCTTTAAAAGGCCTATGATTCCTTTGAAAACAGGAAAGGAAAATTCTAACGAAAATACTCAGACCAGTTTTTCGTAGAGGAATTTGGATAAAGTGACCGACAAGAGACATTTACAAACCCACAGACACAATAACTAACATGGTTAGAAAGAGAAGAATGAAATTTTATTGACATTTCAGCAGGATGAGCAAGAAAAAATCTTTGAGATAGTTAAAACTAGCAAAAAAAGACCAAATGGATAACTGAAGGCCGCGCACGAGTAGCCGAGCGGTCTGGAGCGCCACGTTACGGGTGGCGCGGTCTCCCGCGTTGGAGGTTCGAATCCTTCCTTGGGCATGGATGTGACCAACGTAATTTGGTCCCATATAACTACAAACATTTTTGATAACTGAAGCAGTAGAAGACATTTAAAAAACTGGGAATCACACAGGACAACGTAAACAAACGAGAGCAGTTCAGAAACATTATAAATAAACACATTTAAACAGGGACACACCGAAAAAAGAACAGGAAATAAATGGTCAGAAGAACGGTCCGAGCGTATGAAGAGAATTTGGGAAGAAAGGAGGTACAAGAAAAAATCATAACTACTCACGTTCAATCGCTCCCTTAATAGGGAATAGGTGATGATCTTTATAGGAGCTTTATGCTGGGGCACGTCTTGCGAATATTAAAGTAAGTTGTTTGAAAAAATTTTTGGTCTGTATACAAACAACGGTTAGCCATCCCTGGACGAACCAGTGAACCAGGCAAACTTCAAAATGGTAAATATGCTACCTCCTTCCCTTATTCTCTCTATCCGCATCTCTATGCTTCTTGCCCTTCTCGTAAGCTTCTCTCAGTGTGACCAAGCTATAAACCCGGCGTTACTCGGGTAATTATGTGCTCCTATATTCAGTTCATGTACCTTTCCCTCTTCTCTCTGTATCTACCTCAGCCTACTACTGGGCCCTCTACTCCTCCTCTTCTTCCCCCCTCTACCGCACGTCCGTACGAAATCTTACATAGCCAGGCGGGAATTACCGAGTGCTCTAAGGCGCCTCGCTGCGGAGTGCGCGGCTGCTCTCCTTCGGAGGTTCGAGCATGGTTGTATGTATGTTGTCCCTAGCCTAAGTTAAAGTAGTTTGTAAATCTAGGGACCGATGACCGCTGCAGTTAGGTCTCATGGCTTTACAAACATATTGTTTTGAAGGTTGGACCTACAGAATTTAGTCAAGGTTGGACTGAAACTATAGATTGGTGTTGGGAGTCCGTTGTAAACTGTTTGACAATACCGTTCCTTTTGTTTTAAGGTATGCAATATTTTCGATGAACGAAATGGCAGTGCATAATATATTAATCTAATCCGAAGATCCGAAGTGAGGATGTCCGTACAAAATTAGAAATTTCTATCTTTTTCATTTTTTTCCCTTGCGTTTTCCCTCTTGTTTTCTCTCTCTCTAAACCACCGCTGTTTTAAACCGAGCAAAACAAAACCAAAAGCATTGAAGTCGGTCAAGCTATTTCTTAGTTTTAGCCAGACTAAGGAACAGCACTTGAATTTATATTTCTTGCGATCGCCTATGCAAAGCAGAAGAGGTAGAGCATGATAAAGACAGTTCCAACGTCTGAGCTTCAACGTACTGCGTATCTGCATGGTGAAAAAAATGGCAGTTGACCCTTAATAATGAGAAGTATGAAGTCATTCATATGACCACTAAAAGAAACCCATTAAACCTCATTTACACGATAAATCGGTAAAAACTACAGGCCGTTAATTCAACTAAATACCTAGGAGTAACAACTACAAACAACTTATTTGCAAAGAACACGCAGGAAATATTGTTGGGAAAACGATAAAAAGGCTACGTTTTATTGGCAGAACCTTTAGAAGATGCAACAGTTCTACTAAAGAAACTGCCTTCACCACACTTGTTCGTCCTATTTTGGAGTACTGTTCCGCATTGTGGGATCCCCACCAAGTGGAACTGACAGACAATTTAGGAAAAGTACAGAAAAAGAACACTCGTTGTATATACCGCGATATAGGGGAGAAGTGTCACTGAAATGATGCAGGAGATGGGGTGGAAATCATTAAAACAAAAGCGTTATTCGTTGAGACGAGGTAACTTTGCGAAATTTCTTTCACCAACTTCGTCTTCGGAATGCGAACATACTTTGTTAGCCTCACCTACATAGGAAGGCATGGTCATCAAAATAAAATAAATCAGATCGAAAACGGAAAGATTTAGGTGTTTCTTTTTCCCGCGGGCTACTAGAGAATGGAACTGTAGAGAAACATAATAAAAGCGGTTCGATGAACCTTCTGCCATGCAATTGAATAATGTTGTTTGTAATTCCGTTGATCATTTATTTCAGATAGAAGTTGTTGTTTTGTTGTTGTTGTTGTTTTTGTGATCTTCAGTCCAAAGACTGGTTTGCTGCAGCCCTCCACGCTACCACACCCTGTGCACGCCTATTCACTTCCTGTATTCGTCTCTCGGTCTCCCTCTTCGATTTTTACCGCAAAAATTTCCCTCCAATACTAAATTGGTGAGTCCTTGATGTCAATAACGCCAGAAATTTCTTTTCTCTCGTTCTGTTTAGTACCTCCTAATTATGCGATCTACCCATATAATCTTCAGCAGTCGTCTGTAGCACCACATTCAAAAATTTCTAAATGTCTGAAATCTTTATGGTTTATGCTTCACTTCCATACAGTGAACGCTCCAGACAAACCTGTTGTGAAAGGAAGTCCTAACATTTCAATTAATAGTGGATGTCAACAAATGTGTCATTTTCAGAAATGCTTTTCTTCCCATCACCATTTTTCATTATCTTCTTTACTTCGACAGTTTATTTTGCAACAAAAATAACAGATTACTACTACTACTTTTATTGTCTCATTGCATAATCTAATTCCTTCAGCAGTGCCTAATTTTCATAGACTACATTCCGTTATCCTTGTTTTGTCTTGTTAATCATGAACCACAGACATTGCCGAGGTGGGGTGGCTTGCGTGCCTCAACGATGCAGATAGCCGTACCGTGGCTGCAACCACAGCGGAGGGTTATCTGTGGACAGCCCAGACAAACGTGTGGTTCCTGAAGAGGGGCAGCAGCCTTTTCAGTAGTTACAGGGGCAACAGTCTGGATGATTGACTGAGCTGGCCTTGTAACATTAGCTAATGTGGCTTTGCCACACAGTTAATGCGAACGGCTAAAAGCAAGGGGAAACTACAGCCGTTACTTTTCCCGAGGACATGCAGCTCTACTGTATGGAAATATGATGATGGCATCTACTCGGGTAAAATATTCCGGAGGTAAAATAGTCCCCCATTCGGATCTCCGGGCGGAGACTACTCAGGAGGATGTTGTCATCAGGAAAGACAATACTGGCATTCTACGGATCGGAACGTGGAATGTTAGATCCCTTAATCGGGTAGGAAAGTTAGAAAATTAAAAAGGGAAATGGATAGGTTGAAGTTAGATATAGTGCGAATTAGTGTAGTTCGTTGGCATGATAACAGGATTTCTGGTCAGGTGAGTACAGGATTATAAATACAAAATCAGTTGGGGGTATCACAGGAGTAGGACTGATAATGAATAAGAAAATTGGAATGCGGGTAAACTACTATGAGCAGCATAGTGATCGCATTATCATTGTCAAGATAGATACGAAGCCAACACCAACAACAGTAGTACAGGTTTATATGCCAACTAGCTCTGCCGATGAGGAGATCGAAGAAATATATGAGTAGCTAAAGGAAATTATTCAGACAGTTAAGGGAGAGGAAAACTTAATTGTGATGGGAGACTGGAATTCGGTAGTAGGAAAAGGAAGAGAAGGAAAATAGTAGGTGAATATGGACTGGGCAGGAGGAATGAAAGAGGAAGTCGCCTGGTAGAATTTTGCACGAAACAAGATTTAATCGTAACAAACACGTGGTTTAAGAATCACAAAAGAAGGTTGTATACATGGAAGAGACCAGGAGACACCGGAAGGTATCAGATAGATTTTATAATGGTAAGACATAGATTCCGGAATCAGGTTATAAACTGTAAGACATACCCAGGGGCAGATACAGACTCTGACCATAAGTTGTTAGTTATGAATTGTAGCCTGAAGCTGAAAAAACTGCAGAAAGGTAGGAAAATAAGGAGATGGGACCTGGATAAATCGAAGGAACCTGAAGTTCTTAAGAATTTCAGAGGGAGATTTAAGCAACAATTGACAGAAACAGGGGGAAATAAAACAGTAGAAGAGGAATGGTTAGCATTGAGAGATGAAATAGTGAAGGCAGCAGAGGACAAAATAGGTAGAAAGGGAAGACCTGTAGAAAATCCTTGGATATCACAGGAAATACTAAATTTAATTGATGAAAGGAGAAAGTATAAAAAATGCAGTAAATGAAACCGGCAAAATGGAGTACAGATGACTAAAAAATGAGATTAACAGGAAGTGCAAAATGGCTAAGCAGGAGTGGCTAGAAGCCAAATGCAAATCTGTAGAAGAATGTATAAGAAGGGGAAAAGTAGATACCGCCTACAGGAAAATAAAAGTGTCATTTGGGGACAAGAAAAACAACTCTACGAATATCAAGAACTCAGATGGGAATCCAATTCTCAGCAAAGAAGGGAAAGCTGAAAGGTTGAAAGAGCACATAGAGTAGCTCTACAAAGGAAATGCACTGAGAGACGAGGTTGTAGGAAGGGAAGAGGAAGTAGATCAAGATGAAATAGGAGATACTGAGAGATGAATTTGACAGAGCCTTGAAAGACCTAGGTCGGAACAAGGCCCCAGGAGTAGATGACATACCCTCAGAGCTACTAAAGTCTCTGGGAGAGCCAGCCATGACAAGACTATTTGAACTGGTGTGTAGGATGTATGATGCAGGCGAAATACCTTCAGCCTTTAAGATAAATGTAATAATCCCCATTCCAAAGAAATCAGGCACAGACAGGTGTGAAAATTACAGAGCCATCAGTTTGATAAGTCATGGTTGCAATATTTTAACACGAATTATCTACAGGAGAATGGAAAAGCTGGTAGAAGCTGACTTCGGGGAAGATCAGTTTGGATTCAGGAGGAACATACGAACCCGGGAGGCAATACTCACTTTACGTCTTAGAAGACAGATTAAGGAAAGGCAAACCTACATTTGTAGCTTTTGTAGATTTGGAGACAGCATTTGACAATGTTGACTGGAATACACTCTTTCAAATTCTGAAGTCAGCAGGGGTAAAATATAGGGAAAGGAGAGTTATTTACAACTTGTACAAAAGCCAGACCACAGGGCATGAAAGGGAAGCATCAGTTGGGAAGGGAGTAAGACAGGGTTGTAGCCTTTCTCCGGTGTTATTCAATTTGTACATCGAGCAGGCGGTGAAGGAAAGCAAGGAAAAAATTTGGAATAGGGATTAAAGTGCAGGAGGAAGAAATAAAAACATTGCGTTTTGCTAATGACATTGTAATTCTGTCAGAGACAGCAAAGGACCTGGAAGAGCAGTTGAATGGAATGGACAGTGTGTTGAAGAGAGCGTATAAAATGAACATTAACAATTAACAAGAGCAAAACAAAAATAATGGAATGCGGTCTAAGAAAATCAGGCGATGATGAAGGAATTAGATTAGGTAACGAAACAATGAAAGTGAGTTTTGTTACTTGGGTAGTAAAATAACATGCGATGGTCGCAGTACAGAGGATATAAAATGCAGAATGGCAATGGAAGAAAAGCATTTTTGAAAAAGAGAAATTTGCTAATATCGAATATTAATTTAAGTGCAAGGAAGTCTTTTCTGAAGGCATTTGTGTGGAGTGTTGGCTTGTACGGGAGTGAAACATGGACGATAAGCAGTGCGGACAGGAAGAGAATAGAGGCTTTTGAAATGTGGTGCTACAGAAGAATGCTGAAGATTAGGTGGGTAGATCGCATAACTAATGAACAGGTACAGAACAGAATTGGCGAGAAAGGAATTTTTGGCATACCTTGACTAAAAGAAGGGATTTCTTAGTAGGACACATTCTTAGACATCGGGGAATCGTAAATTTAGCATTGGAGGGAAGTGTGTGGGGTAAAAATCGCAGAGGGAGACCAAGAGACGCGTATAGTAAGCAGATTCAAGTGGATGTGGGTTGCCGTTCTTATGAGGAGATGAAAAAGCTTGCTCAGGATAGAGTAGGGTGGAGAACTGCATGAAACCAGTCTCCGGACTGAAGACCATAACAACAATGTTCATCTGACCCCCTTTTTTCAAGATACTGTCCACTGCATTCAGTTGCTCTTCCAGTATCTTTCTGTATCTGACAGAATTATAATATTTTTTATTTGTTCTCTCTGAAGTTTGATTAATTCTCAAATTTCTTCTTGCTTTTTTACATACAGTGTGTATAGAAAATGGTCGAATATCTTTAGAGGGGGTCCACCGAAGAAGTTCATCTGTCCACCGAAGAAGTTCATCTGTCTGACCTTCGGTTTAAGGAATGACACACCCTTTGAGGTACAACCAGTTGTTGTTGTTATTGTTGTACTTACTGTACACGCACATCGATGATTGGTGTTGCTTAGACCACTTTCTTCAAGTGTCCCGATAACCACAGGTCTAGAGGATTGAGGTCTGGGGAACGACCAATCAAGCGGTCATGAATTATCTGCGACAGATGTTCGGACACGTTGTGACGAAAATGTGCTAGTGCTCCATCATGCATGACGTATTCGCTGCTGACGTGGCACACCTCCAACGAAGTAGACGATACATTAATGCGAGAGTGCAGGTAATGCACCCAATTTTACCGTTGTGGTAGCACGCAGGCTCTAGTAATCTATTGGCTAGCATGCTAAATGCGGAACCAAGCGTCGCGCATAGCTTCCTATAAACACGTGTTTATTTTAGAAATTATGCATTTCCGGACCTATGTTTATGGAACTTACTTTTATTGTTTCGATTACTACCACCTCTCAAACTATTCGTCACTTTTTAACGCTCTGTAGATCTGCTGCAAACGTCATTCCTTAAGCCGGGTCCACATGCAACGATCTGTCTGCGGCTCTGCGCAGACTAATCGTTACGTGTGGACGAGTGTTTACATCGCTGTGAATTCTCGCGTCCGACATCTTTCAGTGAAAAAAGAAACTGGGTAGTACAGACTTCAATCCGACTGGCAAACGAATACCATATGCTTTTTTTTCTTTTCGTAGTTTATTTTTGCCAGTGATGGAGGAAGTCATGTTATGGTCGCTGTTTGCAAGATGTCTTGCAAAAAAAAAAAAAAAAAAAAAAAAAAGAGAGAGAGAGAGAGAGAGAGAGAGAATTGCAAACAAACCGCAATAAACAGAAAAGACGAACGAAATAGTCTAGGCAATGGCTGCTTAAACGAAGGCAGTTGTCACATGTGATTTTACTTCGTGAGTTGTAGTGCGAACCCCATGAGTGGCGTAATTGTTTGCGAATGGATGTGGAAATTTATAATTCTCTTTTGACACTGGTAACTCTCCGCATAAAATGTAAAGACACTTGTACGAGGAGATAAATTTCTCCACATGGGTGGCTGACTGTTACTCCTGGCCACAGGAAGGATCTACAAAGACTTCGAATTTTGAACAGCAATTTCTAAACAAGCATTGAGTGAAATCATCCCCAACACTTGTGAAGCTATTTACGCCGCCCTGAAGAATGATTTAATGAAGGCAAGTAAAGTAGGCCTACCTTCTAACAAGATAAAAATAAAATTGTCAGAGTTTTAGATATGTTTGAAACACTGTACGCCTACTTATATGTGGCCAATAAGCTGTGGCTAACTTTGTTTCCAAGTCGGCATTTTCAGTTCTCGGCCATTTTCATCCACTGTCAATATAGTAAACACACGTAAAAAGTATACACTGAGACAGATTTGCAGCGATCTCCTGTCCACACGTTCCAACTTGTCTGCGCAGATGTGATTTGAACCCACAGATTTGAGTAATTTTGCTCAAACCTCCAACTCCAACTTCCAGGTTTGTGCACATCTCATATCTGTGCGAATGTGCTGTCCACACGCAACGATTTGCGAGGTGTGCGCAGACAGATTGTAGCGTGTGGACTCGGCTTTACAAATGAGTCACTCTTCTAAAAACTTGACTTTGGACTTGGAATCGACGAAAAGTTTAGAAGTGGTCTGAAATTTTTTCTAAATGCTGTTGGATGTCACTTTGTGCTCTCATTATCAGACATAGGATGATAGAGGGAAATTTGCGTTCCATTTTAGACAAAAGCTGCTTTTTTATGCATTTCAATACTTATGAAGTTCTGTCATCTGAACTATGTGCCATATTACGATATAAATTTGCAGCTAGGTTCGGTGATATATGTGGATAATGTCTGAAACACATAAAGAAGAAATAACAAGCCACGTCTTCTCTACTTCTCGTCAGTATGCGCAAAATTTAGGTTTTTTAGCGTGTAACGGTCCATTATGTCATATATTCAGACTTATGTTCTGTACGGTGATATAATTCTGCAGGGGCATTCAGAGGTATATAGATTGTTTTTGTACGAGCATAAGAAAAAATCTACATGTGCATAGAGAATGCTGCACTGAACAATTTGAGTTGAGAGACCTGGTGTCGCCTAAGCCGCCTTAAGCAGTTGTGAAAATATACTTGCCAACCATTTAGTCTCGCAGTATTATTTTCCATCTCATTTACACTTAGCCGCGGTGGAGTAACCGAGTGATCTAAGGCGCCTCGCTGAGGAGCGCGCGGTTGCTCGCCGTCGGAGCTTCGAGTCCTCCCTGGGTCATGGGTGTGTTGTTTGTCCTTAGGTGAATTTACCTTAGTGTAAGTAGTTTGTAAGGTACGGACTGATGACCACGCAGTTTGGTTCCGATAGATTTACAAACATTTGATTTACACTTAACATGTGTACAAGTTTACCCTATTGTACTGTTTCTTTACTAGTATATTCATTATATCCTGCAAGGTTACAAGGAGGAGGAGACTATGAAGAAGTCATGATTCCTGGCCCCTCGATTCGGAAGTCCTATTCCGTAGCATGCACGCATCACATTGTTTATGACGTCATATCTCCTGAACTACATGTCGTACAGTGACATAATAATGCCTATAACCTTTACGAATGTGCTAGCAATATGTTGAAATAGTTTTGTCCCAATCGGATGTACAGTATGGCCGTGCATAAAATACGAACAAAAAGACATGAAAACATTTATTTATATGTATTAGATTATCTCCTTACGATTGCTTCTGCGACCCCCGGTTCCTAACCTCAAATAGTTCAACGAAGTAGCCTCTATGTCCTGTTAAATTTTTGCAACCTCTTACGGGAACGTCCTGTATGTAGATATTGTGTGTAAAGTGTGTTAGGAATAGGATTAGTTGTTAAAAGTAATTGTAAAACCATCATAGCAGATGCTGAAGTTTGAACGCTTAAACAATGCAAATGTATTAATCGATATTTTTTTCCTTTCATCATTATGCGGTGGGTGTCAGCGTGAAAAAGTTTTGTAAACGTTTGAAAATAGTTCTATACGTGAAAAAGTTTTGTAAACGTTTGAAAATAGTTCTATACGTCACGTTTGTTGGAAGTAACTACGTATTCTATTAATGGATGAACAAATTTAAAATATTCGTGCTCCACTAACTTTACGAAAAGCACAGTTTTTAATTGCGGTACTTGTTTTATCAGATTAAACTTTACGTAAGTTTGTACGTCTTGTTGCAGAGTATGAAAAAGCTAATTTTAAAAATAGATCAATAATCACGCGTGTTACTGTCAACCTTTTCTTCGTTCTTGAAGCTGTTAGATGGGTGGAGTGCAACAGGCGGGGGCCGTGTCCCGGATTTAGCCTTTTAGTAACGTGCAGTAGATATGGCAGCAACTGAGTTGACGTTGTGTCACTTCTCACAAAAGCGCTGGATGCCATTAAAACTGCTACTCGAGGAACGGTGACGGACTTGTGCCTATATAGTATAGTAGGGAAAGAATAAAGGACTAAATTGTGATTTAGGGGCATACAACGTAAGAAAATTTGTACGCCGAGCTTCCACCTCTTCAAGAACAGTTGCTTTAACCAGACTGGCCATCGAGTCCAATTGAGGTTGGATGACAAATACGGGTACGTCCTCCAGGACAGCTTTAGCTCTGCCAGACTGTGTCAAGCGTGCTGCCTGGCAAGTCGGTGCGTACCATCTCTAGGCAAAATATGAGCACAGCGTGCTTGACAGAGTAATGAACAAACATGTTACATGACTGAAAGAAACTGTTACGGAGAAGTCGGAGGTTGTGCACAGCCACCAGCTTTAAGCCTTTCGTGACAGAAAGCAAAATCCAGGATGTTGTATAGAACATCGAATACACTTAACATATCAAGATTATAAATAGTTTTTCAGTTATAGAACAGCGTGTTGTATGATTTGTTGTGTCTGATTCCTATTTGAGGTTGATATTGTACAAATGTTTCAGATTAACACCAGTACAAACTACTCAATGTGTCGATAGACCGAGAGATTGTATTATATTGTCGTAATTAAATGACTACTAACGCGTGAACTTTGCATTAGGACAGTTTATCTTTCTAGTAATGATACCTGACATCCACATCAACAGTGAGGACATAGCCAGTTACTTTATCCACTGCAGCGGACAAAATGACACCTGTGCAAATAGTGCGTGCACTATGCAGTCGCATAAAGCCTCCAATTTATCAGCCTGTTTAATTATACGTAAGTAAAAATTATTTTCTGCTCTGAAGAGGTGGCTAGCATAAATTATTTAATGATGGTTACAACCATTCACTACTGGTCATTAAAATTGCTACACCAAGAAGAAAAGCAGATAATAAACGGTATTCATTGGACAAATACATTATCCTAGAACGGACATGTGACTATATTTTCACGCAATTTGGGGACATACATCCTGGGAAATCAGTACCTCTGGCCGTAATAACGGCCTTCATATGCCTGGGCATTGAGTCAAACAGAGATTGGATGGCGTGTACAGCTACAGATGCCCACAGTTCACTGGCGTATTGTGACGAGCCAGTTGCTCGGCCACCATTGACCAGACGTTTTCAATTGGTGTGAGTTATGGAGAATGTGCTGATCAGGGCAGCAGTCGAACATTTTTCGTATCCAGAAAAGCCCGTACAGGACCTGAAAATACGGTCGTGCATTATCCTGCTGAAATGTAGGGTTTCGCAAGGATCGAATGAAGGGTAGAGCCACGGGTCGTGAAATGTAACGGCCACTGTTCAAAGTGCCGTCGATGCGAACAAGAGGTGACCGAGATGTGTAACTAATGGCACCCCATACCATCACGCTGGGTGATACGCCACTATGTCGATGACGAATACACGCTTCCAATATGCGTTCACCGCGATGTCGCCAAACACGGATGTGAACATCAAGATGCTGTAAACAGAACCTAGATTCATCCGAAAAAATGACGTTTTGCCTTTCGTGCACCCAGGTTCTTCCTGTCGGTTAAATTTCGCGTCTTTAGCACGTCATCTCCGTGGTGTAGCAATTTTAATGGCCAGGAGTGTATATGTTATTTCTGCAACCTGTAGATATGCAATCGTGTAATGTTGACGTCCGGTAGTCTGATTTCACAGTAAGGTGTTGTTCAGTAGTTGATGGTGTAATAACCCACGATCAGAGGCTGTAGTAGCAAGCTATGTTTATTATTGTTTATTTCGTAAAGACAAGCAGCTGATCGGTATAGTGTCATCTTTATTATTGTTGTAGCGATACGTGTACGAATCTTGTCCAGAAATTCACCTATTGTTGCGAGCTACTAATGTAATCTATGTTCCTTTTAAGTAGTGTAACGAATAATTATTAATTATCAAGAATAAGATATTATAAACTTTCCTCCAGAATATAACGCAAAATTGCAAAAAGATTTCAACCAATTTTTATTTAAAAGAAAACAGTGTTTTGTTAAGTGTGAACATATATGCAAGATTTCGGTAGGACCTTAAGACACTTTCTTCGCGAAGTTTACTGACGAATCTATAGTGCGGTCTTAAACACATCGGCACTGAATTTCATCGATGATAAAAGTAATCCGATCAACGATTATGTATCGTTGAACCAAATGAGGACTGAAATCCAATTAAATGAGTGTCTCAATATTTATATAAGGCCTTGAACAATTTCAGTATTTACGGGCAGCTGGGGGAAATTTGCAGTGGCTGTCCTCCGTTGGCGTTAGTTTATCCCGTATACCACAAACGCCCTATGGTTTGGCTAAGCACAGCAGTAAAGGGGACTTCACACCAACAGAGACCTCGCTAAACGAAAGACCAGCGCTTGGAAACAAACACTTGATGCTGTAACTGCTTGTACAGTTCGTCGCTAGAAAACTGCCTGCTGCGGGAAGGGTGGTGGTGGTTTAGGTGTAGAAGAATGTCCCTGACCGAAACAGCCAAAGCATACTAATCGTGCTCCACAACTGGCCATATTAAATAAATACTACTATATGTTTCATTGCAATACAGAATAATGAATACAATAAATGACGTACCTTTGATCGTATGTTACAGACTGAAATTTTTGTGTTACTGCATTACTCGTTATGCAGATGTTGAAAAGTATGTCCGCCCTGTTTAATCCATTAATATGAGCGTCTCTCGTTGTTAGTATGGACACCTCTTAACATTTCTGCACATACTGAACGTATTCGTTCTATTAACACATCTGGATTTTCCGGTACCATTTTGTAAACCCTGGCTTTGATATATCCCCATAAGAAAAATAGCTAAAGGCGTTAAATCAGGCGATCTCGCTGGCTATCGAATACAACCTCCACGACCTATCCACCTTCGGGGCATACATTCTACGAGATGCCAAGAGTCAGCTCATCCTGTAGCAATTACAAATACAGCCAACCAGGTTGTGCGGGAGCCAAATAAGGCGGCCCAGGTGTCGTGACAATTGCACCCGGTGACATTTGCTCCCAGTGTCATTTGCACCATAAAAGGTCGAGGGCAGGTCCGCCAATCTCTCCGCGCGATCTCTGCCCTCAGGTAGAAGAGCCAAGGCGCTGAGTGGCCAAGGGCTGTCAGGTTGCATTGGCACAGGCCGTAGTTTACGGCAACGTGTGGCCGGAATAGTAACGCTGCAACGCGTGTGTGTGTTCACTGTATGTTATGGAAAAGCAGCACGGCAGCGCTATGCTCAGCTTTCCCCGCCGCTATGACGATAAGTGGACAATGACAAAGAATGCAAAAGAAAACTGACGACTGCTTTATGTGACGATCAGTTTGGATTTACGAAATTTAAAGCCAGTTAGTAGACATTCCTGAAGTTGCAATTTATAACGGGAGCGAAACTGAAGAGCAACCAAGACGAAACTTCCTGGCAGATCAAAATTGTGTCCCGGAACCGGGTTACGAATCTGGGACATTAGCCTTTCGCGGACAAGCGCTCTACCGACTGAGCTATCCCGGCACGCTTCACGGTCCGTCCTCACAACTTTTTTTCTGCTAGTACTTCGCTTCCTACTTTCCAAACTTCAGAGATGTTCTCCTGCGAATAGACTCCTGGAAGAATGGATATGGTGCAGAGATGGCTCAGCCACAGCCTAAAAAAAAAAAAAAAAAAAAAAAAAAAAAAAAAAAAAAAAAAAAAAAAAAAAAAAAAAAAAAAAAGGATTATTCCAGAATGAAACGCTCACTCTTTAGCGGAATGTGCGCTGATACTAAACTTACTGGCAGATTAAAGTTGTGTGCCAGAACCGGGATTCGAACCTGGGACCTTTGCCTTTCGCGGGGGGAGGACGGACCGTGATCCGTGCAGGGATTGCTTGGTCGGTAGAGTGTTTGCCTGAGAAGGCCAAAGGTCCCAGTTTCGAATCCCGGTTCCGGCACACAATTTTAATCTGCCAGGAAGTTTCATTTCAGCACACACTCCGCTGCAGAGTGCAAGTTTCATTCTGAAGAACCAAGACATTCATAGGAATTGTGACCTGGAAAAAGCGTTCGATAATGAAAGGTGGTAAGATGAACGAAATTTTGCGAAAAACAGGAGTAAGCTATAGGGAAGGTGGGTTCAAAAAAATGTTCAAATGTTTGTTAAGCTTATGGGATTTAACTACGGAGTTATCAGTCCCTAAACTTACAAACTACTTATTTACTACCTTATACTAAGGACGGCACAAATATCCATGCCCGAGGGGGGATTCGAACCCCCGACCGTAGTGGCCGTGCAGACCGTGACTGGAGCGCCTCAGTCCCCTCGCCCACCGCGGCTGGCGAAAGGTGGGTAATACATAGTTTGTTTAAGAACCAAGATGGGACAATAAGAGTGGAAAGTCAAGGACGAAGGGCTCAGATTAAAAAAATGGATGCGGAGAAGGATGTGGACTATCGATTTGTACATCGAAATGATCATGTCGGAAGTAAAGTTCAAGGTGGGATGAAACTTCAGGGTGAAACGTTAATAAAGATGAGATTATCTGGTGAAATTGCTATCGTTTGTGGAATTGAAGGAGAATTACAGGATCTATTGAGTGGAATGAACAGTCCAATGAGCACATAATATGGATTGAGGGTAAACAAAAGAAAGACTAAATTAACGAGAAGTATCAGAAATGAAAATAGCGAAATACTCAACATCACAATGCATACGCAGTCAATTCTGCTACCTTTGCACAAAGTAGCCCACACTGGACAAAGCTAGGAAAACATAAAAAGTAGACTAGCACAGCACAGGGAAAGAGGATATCATGGCCAAGAGAAGTTTATTGGTGTCAAACATCGGTTTTGACTTGATGGAGAGAAAATACGTATGGAGCACAGCAATGTATGGTTGCGAAACATGGACTGTGGCGAAGCCAAAGGAGAATCGAAGCATTTGAGGTGCGGCGCTGCACAGCATTGTTGAGATTTAGGTTGACTAATAAGGTAACGAATGCGGAGATTTACCGCAGAATTTGCGAGGAAAGGAGCGTTCGAAACAAAGTGACAAGAAGTAGGTAGGGTGCTAGGACATGTGCTACGACATGAGGGAATAACTTGGATGGTATTAGAGGTACCTGAAGAAGGCAAAATGTTTAGGGGAAGATAGAGACTGAAGAACAACCCGCAAATAATCGAGGACGCGGGTTGCACGTGCTGCTTTGCGGTGAAGAGGTTGACACAGGACAGGAGGTTTTGGCGGGTCGCATCAAACCAGTCAGAAGGCTGATGAATTTAAGAAAAATATATTGTTTCCCGAGATGACTGACGTGTCCTGAAACTGCTTATAAATAAAAATTTGTGACTGCATTACAGAGAAAATAAATGATACATTCAGGCAATCACGATGTTTTTCTGGGAAGTGACAACTGTCTACCGAGTTTTCGTGATAAACCGACTTCATCACACTTTTATCTAGGCTTTTGACTGTCTAAGTGGCAAAAATAAAATTTCATTTACTGGGGTTTGAAATCAGTTAGTTATAATTTTTATTTTTTTGGTCCACTTTAGGTTACAGTAGTAATACTAAAAGTGGGCCTTTGCGATCGTTTTTTGACAGCTCGAAATTTAAATAAAAATAACAGCTTACCCGTTCAACTGACACGAAAATTAAATAACCGAATTTGTGGAGGAGAAAATTTTTCATAACTCGTATTGTTTCAGAGATATTTGCAAAAATAACAGCGATTTTGGGACGTATGTCGGTCTGTCTGTCCGTAACGTGTTCCCCGTTTTTAAGTCGAACCGTTCAACAGATCAACATCAATTTTTACAGACATAATTGTAGGCCGACAGAGACGAGAACCTCCCTTTTTCAAATATTTCGGACAAGAAATACGTTAATAATACCAAAAAAGGCGTTTGTAATGTAATTTTAAATGCATATAAACCGTCCACCTGACGCTATTATTGAATAACCGAATTTGTAGAGGAGAATATTCCCTACAGCTTTGTTCCCTTATGTTTCTTTTTTTCATATCTCGTATCGTTTGACAGATATTTGCAAAAATAACAGTTTTGACACCCTCCACTGAATTAACGAAAACCAGCCGTTCGCAAGATGTCACGTGACATTCCTCGCCCAGAACTCTCTCTAAGATATCTTGCGTTGCGTATTTGATGATTTTCTTATTTTAACTTACACGTTGTCATTTCAAAGCAATTGCCCACTGAAGAATTAACAAAACCACGTCGTTCTTCGTACGATAAATGATAATCTAGTGTCTGTAAATGTCATATTAGCGTCAATTAACAACGGCCATCAATAGTATGGAATTAAAGAAGGTGATTTCTAAGTGTTGGTGGTAGCGTAGTGGGCAATGCGTTGTATTGTGACGCTGAAGGTTAGTGGTTCGAAACCCGCTACTACGTAAAAAAAAAATTCCTAAAAGGGTTTCAGACACTCTTATTAATTAATTTTTTATTGTTTAAGTTATTATTTTGGTTCAAAATGTTTGCAAAAACTTATAAAACTACAAATCTAAAGTGGGCCGTAAAACACGTTAGTGTTTTTAAATTGATATACATTTTTTCACGTACATTGTCTAGCAAGACGCCGATGAATCTATTCAAGTTTTTCGGGTAGTAGATTGCTTTCAGACAAGCTCTGATGTCACCATATACTTCCTTCAAACTTTTCCCAGCCTTTACCTTCATGTAGTTTGTTCTTTTTCGTTTGCTTTCCATATACTTTAGCCTCATTAACGTACACGCCGAATTCTTGGCTTCTCTTTCCATATAGTCGATAACGTCTTTTATTTTTGGATTAGATCATCGTAGAAGATCAATAATTTGGTTGTGCCAGCCTTTTTCTGCGTTGGTGGCTCGATGGCGCCGTCTGTAGCAGCTCCAAAGATTGGTCGGAACTTGGTCATCTGCCTAGAAAACAGTCGCAAAACTAAGAAAGCGTGGCGAAATCCGTTGCTTGCGAATAAGTCTCGGGCCAGCCATGGCAGATATCTTCAGGTCGAACGAACGCCAGAACGGCACGCACACGTATTTGCAAGCTTACCCTTCATTTTCTCTGGTTTCAGAAGTTAGTCCCAACTCATGCACTTTTCTCCAGAGAACCTTCTTCATGTGAAGTGAAAGCCATGCACGTCAGCCGATGGGAGCACAACTCTTAGTGAATGAATCAGAGCTGATTCGAAATCAACAGTGACACTCCTTGGGTTCCACCATTGCACTTTATCGATAAGACTGCGGAAACGACAGACATGTCCCTTTTCTTGTGTTTGGTAAAAACGCAAAGACCACTGGATAGATGTTTGTTTCATTTTTGGAACTTCCAAAGCCTGCATTCATAGTGTATATCTGATAAAATTCAATGCTACAGCATTTGATGAATGATCCATCCACTCAAAACTATTATTCTGTCTCCAAAGTTGTCGTTAAGAAAACTGGTACTATTTTTCAAAGTTACTAACGCTCCCAAAAGATTATTTTTGTTTTTGTTTCTTTCTGACTTCTGTGAGGTTTGGTGGGGTGGCAATATAATGACCTCTTTGCTCTTGCTGATGTAGCATTTCACTCACAAAATCATATCCTCTGTTGAGCAGGTCATCTAACTCTTCGGTGTATATGTTACAGGCCAAACCCTATTTTAGGATGAACTAGTTTTGTCTAGGCCAAACCAGTTCTCCCTATATGCGATAGGACAAACCAGTTTAGCCTAGGCCAAACTAGTTCATTCTGTTAACGATAGGAGAAACCAGTTTAGACTAGGTCGAATCTGTTTATCCTAGTTAGAATTTACATGTTTTAGGACAAACTGGTACGTCCTAGTCTAGGGTGACCAGATGTCCCATATTTTACGGGATCGTCCCTTATTTAGCTTAAGTGTACTCTTGTCCCAATAAAATATATACAGGATGTAGATTGTCCCGTATTACATTAACCGTCCCATATATTTTGAAATAACGTGTGTCAACAATATGTTTCAGTACTTCCACATACCTTTCTTGCATGTTGAAGAACCAAGAGACTTTTCGGACTTTTCTGATGTGGAATACTAACAGGTGCTTGGTAGTATAAAAAACCAAATTGCCATTTCTTCGAACCGGTTGTTGATAGAAATATCTGGTCAGCCTATCCTAGGCTCAACTAATTTTGCCTAGTCGGAACGAATGCCGCTGCCTGTGCGAACGAGAAATCCCCGAATCATCGCTGGCTCGCTGCCTGCACGAATGGAAAATCCCGTAATCATCTCTGGCTCCCAGTCTGCACGAACGGGGAATACACTGTCCCTCGCGCCCTTTAGCCACTCTTCTCTCGCCCTTTTCGTTAGTTTGCATCGACGAGTGAGCGTGTTAAGTTACTGGTAGCGTTTATTATAATCCTAGTATAATTGAAAGGCGTTTATCATGGATGAGCCTTCGGTAGTAGACAAGCCAATCAAAAGATATGGAGAGAAAAGTTTTTGGAGGAAATTTTGCCGAGTGAAAACAAAAAGTCTTCTTATTTTAATGTTTTATCAGCAGACGAATATGCGAATTTCGTTAAACAAGTAGAAGACGAGGAAAAGTTGGAAAAAAGAACATCATTACAGAATGCAACGATTTGCTGTTTAGAAAATTGGTGATGTGAAAAAACTCATTGCACGTTGTGAAGGGAATATAAAATAGATTAATAAATTGCAGCAACCAGAGCTGCATAACCTGAACAGTTGCGAAATGGATAAAATACTTGGAACATAAAATACTATCTTCCAGCTGATGAACTTTATGATGTGATTCACACAGCTCACGTAGCTGTGGGTTATGGATGTCGTGATAGGATGTTAGACGAGACACCAAAAAAATTTGCCAATATCACAAAGGAAATAATAGGCCTCTATTTATCAATGTGTGATGTTTGTCAACAAAAGAAGACAAAAACGGAAGAGGGCTAGTTTCAAAGCCAATTCTTCATTCGGAAATGAATAGCAGATGTCAAGTCGATTTGATTGATTTCCAAACACAACCATACGAGGATTTTAAATTTATTCTAGTTTACCAAGACCATCTCACAAAAGAAGTGTTATCACTTGAAGGACATATTCCTAACTGTAGGGATGCCGTGCATAATGGTAAAGAATTTGTCAATAATGTTTTAAGAGAACTCGCAAATCTTTGTTCAGAACTGAAAACTATGCATGGAAAACCAGGCACAGCGAAAGTCAGGGGTCTGTTGAACGTGCCAACCAAGAAACTGAACATATGTTACGTTCTTGGTTAAAGGACAAGAATACGACGAAGTGGTCGGAAGGATTAAGATATGTTCAAATCATGAACTGATTTCGACGTCTGCATTCGGAAGTTTTTAGATGTGAAAGATATTGACCCGGATATTGAAATATCTTTAAGGACTTCAAGCACAAAACATTCTGTTGGATCAGGGAAAGGCTTCGTGAAATGCAGCTGCATGAAAAACTGTACAACAAACAAATGCATTTGTAAGAAAAACCAAGTACTGTGCAATTCTAAGTGCCACCAGGGTGAACCTTGCAAAACTAAGTAAATAAGCAAATTTCAGATAAAGTGATATATGTGGATGAATATACTGTATGTTGACATAGATGTTAAATTACTGATTCATTAATAAATAACTTTTATAAATCACATTGACTATTCTATTTATATTCCTTTATTCAGTTTACTTTGAAAAGCTTATAGAAGATACAAAGTAGGCGAAATTAGTTGAGACTAGGACGTATTTGTTTGTCCTAAAGTATGTAAATTTTAACTAGGATAAACCGATTCGACATAGGCTAAACTGATTTCTCCTATCGTTAACAGGATGAACTAGTTTGGCGTAGGCTACACTGGTTTGTCCAATCGGTAACAGGATGAACTAGTGTGGCCTAGGCGAAACTGGTTTGTCCTCTCGCATGTAGGGAGAACTGGTTTGGCCTAGGCGAAACTAGTTCATCCTAAAATCGGGTTCGGTCTGTAACATATATATTTGAAATCGAAGTCTCTTTCTCTGTCAGTTGCACTTCTAACTGAGCTTAATCCGGTGCCCCACACAATTGCCAGTTCGCTCTAAGCACCATACAGTCTTTTGTCTTTAGGATTCCTGGACCGTATTTTGTTCTGAACAGCGCCAAATCACTGCTCCGTCTGCTTCGGAACGCTTTATGATATACGACTAACCTCTAACCTTCATACTGGCCACATGGCTTACCCAGGTTGGTCGCTGATATCGAACCTATAAGCACACTAACAAACAAGGTGCATGAACTCAACACTACGACATTCAGAGCGTTACTGACAGCAACGGTCATCCGCTGAGCTGAAGAAAGACTGAGAATGCAGGCAGACCTCGTCGAGAGAACGTCTCAGATGAGCGAGGTCTTCCGGGGGAGGCGGCATCCAGTTACCGCGGGCACGTACTGAGCAAGTAGTTTCAGTTAGACGGTGCAAACGTCGCAGACTTGAGGTTGGCTGCGAAAGTCACTGGGTGCGATTGCCACATATCCGACGGTGCAATGATGTGGTTCCCTATAATGCCGCACCATACGGCCATTTTCGTTTCTCCAGTGTACTTTCTGTCGAAGACCTCGATACCCCCAAGTCTGCTGCAGCTCTTCTTTGTCCTGATTACGATGGTAAATAGGTATTAATGTACAAGATCTACGGATTTACGTAATATAAATAACAACGATCATATTCTTATTCTTTCGTTTCTCCCTCTTTAGGGTACGTTGGATCAATCATTTCTTTGCGTGTTATTCTTTTTTTTAGTGCCCAGTCTCTCTTCATTCATCCTGATCATCTATTCGTCTCTTTCCCCGAGATACTGGGTTTAGATTTTTGTGTAGTCTAGGAACCTTGTGTTCTCATCTTTAGTAATTAATTTAGCTGTTTTATCAATTAGTCGACTAAAATCTTTAATTCTACTAGACGTTTCTCAGTTTCTTTAAACCAACTGGGTTTTGCTTTGCGATTACGGAAAATGTCAAACCTTTTGTTTGGTTAATCTCTTAGAATTCATTATAAGAAGATAACGATAAACTTTGATCCTCCTGTTTCGCACAGTATCTGAAAGTTTTTAGTTTTTTTGTAGAGAGTTTCATTCTTGAAATAGACTATTTTATTATCTTGAAATTTTTTTTCTATGAAATTTCTAAGGAATTAGAAATTTGCCATTACTTTATCAATAATTTTTCCATATGGCCTACTAATTTCATGTTTAGCATTTCTGCTGCATACAGTATTTCTGGCTTAATCACTGTCCTGTAATGTGTAATTTTGACCCCCTATAAACGCCTTTTTTTGTTGTTGTAGGTGTCTTTCGTTAGTTCGAAAGCCAGTTCACGTTTTTTCCCCGCATTCCAACTAATCCATTCTCCGAGATATTTGAATTTTCTAAATATGTATGAATCTTGGACTTTGCGGTATTTATGTCAGTGCTTGATATTTGTCATTATCTTAGTTTTCTTTAAGGAGATGTGAGGGCCTATTTTAGCGGCTTGTTTCTTCAGGTCAAGAATTTGCTCCTGTGCTTCTTCCATTGTTTCAGCAAACAGGGTCATATCATCAGCAAAAGCAATGCAATTTACTTTAAGGGTCCTCTTTTTGCAACCCAATCTGATACCACTCTTTATATGTTCGTTTCTTTCTCCGACTACTTTCTCAAGCGCACAATTGAACAGTGCGCCTTCCATCTCCCTATCACACCCCCTTTTTTACTTCAAAGGGTTCCGACAGTTCACCCATGAATTTAAATTTCGATAATGTGTTTTTAACGGTCGCTTTTATGTTATTAGTTTTTTCTTATCCAAACCCATTTCTTCCAGTACTGATAATAGAGATTCCCTATCAATCTAATCATATGCGTTTTCGAAAACTATCAAGGAGATTATGTATGTCTTTGCCCTCGATGTTTGGTACGCCATTATGTTTTTGAGGTTTAGAATTTGTTCGGAGCATGACCTTCCCTTCCTAAAACCTGCCTGGTAGTTCCCAATCTTTGGGTCCACTTGTGGCTCTGGACTATTCAAAAGGACTTTACAAAGAATCTTGTATCCCTCTGTAGTTATTGGGCTCTGACTTGAAGCCTTTTATGTGGATAAGGTGGATGAGAGCTGTTCTCCATTCTGTGGGAATCTCTCCCTCTTTCCAGATTTTACTGAAAACACATTGGAGGGACTTAATTGCATTTTTGTCCATTTTTTTCTCCATAGTTCGGCCAGCTAGTACCTTGCAATATTCTGAGTCACTGTGAACTATGATTCCATTTTCATCTCGAAATTGGAGGTGGGTACTTTGTAATCTGATAACCGTTGTTTTCCAGTTTTTGTTTTTTGTTTTTAATTATTCATTTGGAGGAGAGTAATGTTTTCATCCCCTTTATACTTATATCTACCAGTTTTCTAATTATAATGAAATTTAGTCTGCTTCATTCTGTGATTGCCAATTCTGCCAACCCTCTTTTCTTGGTGACTGAGGGCATCACATTCCAGAGACCAATAGGTATAATTTTTATTTCTTATGTTAGGTGCTATCCATTCGACTGTAATAATGAGGTGTTCCGTGATATCCGGTCATATTTGAGTCTGATTTGTTTCCGTTGCTTTTGAGAATTCGTCTAATTTTAATATTTTTCCGTGTTGTAATTCCGAACCTTGATTTGTTGTATGCCATTTTTCCTGTCTGGAATGACTTTGAACTTAATTTTAGAAAGATAGTTGTCCAAATCGAATAATTCATAATTTATTGATAGATCTGAACCATTGAATTAAAATTTGTGGTGCGGCCGGGAATCGAACCCGGACCTCCATGCTTACTAGGCAGACGTCTTAACCGTTAGACTACCACACCACTAACAATTACGGCGCCTCGGAATAGTCTATGTACGATTTCCCTCCACAACACAAACTTTAATTCAGCTTCTTTGTTCCAAAGATAATTGCCACTACTGCCAAGGCTCTCCATGCAGCGGAATAGCACCTCAGCAATGGACATGGTGGAACAATCCTGTTATGGTGATATAAATATCAATT
This sequence comes from Locusta migratoria, assembly GCA_026315105.1. NCBI lineage: Eukaryota > Metazoa > Arthropoda > Insecta > Orthoptera > Acrididae > Locusta > Locusta migratoria. Next base: position 698,786,641 of record CM048745.1, on the reverse strand, counting down.
AATTTGAATAAATAGTGGCAATTATCTTTGGAACAAAGAAGCTGAATTAAAGTTTGTGTTGTGGAGGGAAATCGTACATAGACTATTCCGAGGCGCCTGAATCGTTAGTGGTGTGGTAGTCTAACGGTTAAGACGTCTGCCTAGTAAGCATGGAGGTCCGGGTTCGATTCCCGGCCGCACCACAAATTTTAAATCAATGCTTCAGATCTATCAATAAATTATGAATTATTCGATTTGGACAACTATCTTTCTAAAATTAAGTTCAAAGTCATTCCAGACACAGTCTCGTCGCGGCTGCGGCGGTGTACGGACCTCCGGCGGAGCGGCGCGCCGTGGCGAGTTTGTTTACGTCTGCGCGGTGAGTCGCGTGCATACAGCGTAGTCTTAGCTGTGTAGAATACCATGGAACCATGAATCAAACTAAGAGAATAGATACACTGAAGTTCACCTTTGACACGACTCTCCCTAGACCGAGCTCTTTCGAAGTAGAAAACTGGCTAGAAGAAGCCGCTAAGATATCTGCCCATGAAGTCGTTGGAATCAACTTTTCTATTGTGACGAGTGTGGTTTTTCTTAAAGTGATAAATTCAGACGTATGTGACAGAGTAGTAGCAAGCAGTGGAGGGGCCTTGAAATTTAAATATAGGGACGGTGCTGTCGGAAATGTGACTGTTACGCACGCAGGACTTGGTATCCGAACAGTGCGGATATTCGAACTGCCCTTTGAAACAACAGCGGAACAAATTAATGCTGTCTTAGCGCCGTATGGCAGGGTATTGAATAATTTTACGGAAAAGTTTTCTCAGAGCAATAAATTCCCTGTGTTAAGCGGAGTGCGACAAATTAAGATAGATTTAACAAAACATATCCCCTCTTACATCACTGTAGGCGGACACCGTGGTATTGTAATATACGATGGGCAGCCGAAGACTTGCGCTGGCTGCGGCGCGACAGGCCACGTCAGAGCGCAGTGTTTACAGCGCCGCGTGGCGCAGATACCAGCCGGGGAGGCCGCGCGTCCCTCCGTGACAACAGCGCTGCCCCTGACTTACTCGACGGCGCTAGCTGCAGTGCGAACCACGACCCCATCTTCAGATGTACCGCCATCAGACGACGATGATAAACGTGCAGTTGCGCCTACAGTCACCGAACGCGTACCTGCAGGTTCAAACCTTGATGTCCTTTCAAGTGCCGAGATTCACTCAGACACACATATGGAAATGAGTGATGATGCAGCATCGCGTGAACCAGACCACGAACAAACAGGTTTGGCTGAAGCTGTCCCTATAACTGGACCTAATGAAGTACGGGACTTCATGGATCTTGGATCTAATGACGAAAGCAACATGACGGAACAACGAACCTCTGATACTGATGGTTCGGAATCATCAAAAGAGTCATCTTTGACAAAGAAGACAAAGAAAAGGAGACGAGTCCACCAGGGTGCTAATCAAGTCGCCCCTTTACTGAGGGAGAAAGCAAAGAAGGTTATCAGCAAGATCCGTCATGGAAATTCTGCGACTTCCGATGTGAGTGAGCCGGTCTCGGGAGAAATGGATATTGAGATGTCCGCATCTTCCGGATCGATTTTGCACCGAGAGTCGAGTGGTGGAACAGCCTCTATCCCGGACACACTGCTAGCACTGGACTCCTCTGCAGAGGTACATCAAACAGAGGATCTGAACCAGTCCACATGTCCAAAATCTTGGGCAGAGGAAATGGACGAAGCAGAGGAGACCGCTGACACGGCCGCGGTCCAGAAATTGCAGACGAAATCCTTGACCATCTTGAAGGAGCAACCGACAACTACAAAAGATGCCTCTATGGCAGCCCCGATTGAGGAACTTGGGGCTTCTGTGCCCAGTCGCCCTAACAGGACAAAGTAACTAATAGCAACCCTAAAGCCATGAATCAGTCGCAAGCATATAAAATAGCCACCCTCAACATCAATAAGATCCGGTCAGGGTTGCGGCTGTCCATGTTACAGGATCTGTTACGTGCTGCCGACATTGACATCATATTGCTACAGGAAGTGGCTGCCATAGAACTCGAACACATTGCCGGTTATACAGCTATCACTAATCCGGGAAGTGGAGAGGATCTCGGGACAGCTGTTTTGGCAAAAGAAGGCATCATAATGACTGATGTGGAAAAATTACCGAATAGCAGGGGCATTGCAGTCACCGTTTACCGCACTCGCATAATTAACGTGTATGCGCCATCCGGCAGTAGCAATAGGCGAGGAAGAGCAGAATTCTTTAGCAGTTAAATAGTGCCGCTATTTGGTCGGAATTATGATCACCTGATACTTGCAGGTGACTTCAATTGTGTGCTGCACCGCAAAGACCAGACGCCCAACTTCAACACCTCGATGGAGCTGAAACGTATCGTTAATGAACTACGTTTAATTGACACTTGGGAACACCTGCACGGCATGTTACAAGGTTTCACTTATGTCACGAGCCATTCTGCAAGTCGGCTGGACAGAATATATGTCACCGAACAACTCACTTCTTCCGTCCTACATTCCGAAATTTGGCCGACAATTTTATCAGACCATGCTGCATATATATGTACTGTTAACATGAGCAAACAGGGCACATACCGTGCCAGAGGCACGTGGAAACTGAACAACTCCATTCTCCAAGATGCAGAATGCCAGCGTGCATTTAATGAAACATGGAGGGAATGTGAACGTAAAGTATCACAGTACAATTCAGTGACGGAATGGTGGCTCAAACATGCCAAACCAAGGATAAGGAGAATGTTTCAAACTTATGCAAGAGAAAAGTATTACTGGCAAAAGAAGACTACAGAATTTTATTTCTCTTGCTTAAGAGAGTTATATAAATCGGACGCGACGATAATCGGCAATTACGTACAAATAAAGCGAATTAAAGCAAAACTTCTGAAACTTAAACGGCTACAGTGTGATGGATACAAAGTCCGGTCTAGGTCCGATACCCTGATAGAGCAGGAGGAAGCTTCTATGTTCCATGTAATTCGCGAGAATAAGAGAGGCAAAAGAAAAATTATAACGCAACTCCAGTTACGTGACGGGACCACCCTTGCGCAGCAACAAGACATAAAAAATGCAATTCATACTCACCTGGAATCGCTGCTGGCAACGGGAAGCAACGACGCAATAATGCAACAGGAGCTGTTACACAACCTTCAAGGGACGTTAAGTGAAGCACAAGCCGAGAATCTCCTTAAAGAAATTGATGAAGAAGAACTGGAATATGCCATACAGCGAAGCCCCAAAAACAAATCACCGGGGCCTGTCGGTCTCACTGCGGAATTCTACCATATTTTTCGTGAACAACTGAAGCCAAAATTACTTGATATGTATAATGAATTGTTGCAGCCGCATTTTAATCTGCCTAAAGAGCTGGTAGAAGGAATTGCAGTTTTCGTCCCTAAACACCCAGGAAGCAAACTTGTAGACGATTTTAGACCTCTGACACTACTAAATTGTGACTACAAAATCGTGGCACGAGTAATTGCCCATAGATTGAAAATGGTGCTGAATGCAGTAATAGGCAGATACCAGACATGCGTGGGCCTTGACAGGAAAATCCAACAAAATTTATGCGAATATAGAGATGTGATTGCTACAGCAGAGGCTTGCAAAATTCAGTGTGCCTTGGTATCACTTGATTTCGCAAAGGCATTTGATAAAGTGAACCACCAGTATCTCTTGAACACCATGCATGCAATGGGCTTCCCGCAGCGCTTCACAAACTTCATCGGTGCAATCCTTAGTAAAGGTGTTACAAGAGCGTTAGTCAATGGACAGCTCACAAAAGAAATTACATTAAAGAGCTCGGTGAGACAGGGCTGCCCTTTGTCAATGGCGCTTTTTGCTATCGCCATTGAACCCCTGCTTGCTGCACTGAACCAACGTCTCCGAGGATTGACAATCCGTGGACTCAAGATTGCCTGCAATGCCTACGCGGATGACGTCGGTTTCTTAGTCAGGAACGAACGGGAGTTAGAAGCAGCTCTCCGCATCGTTAGGCAGTACGAACTTGCCTCAGGGGCGAAGTTAAACGAAAGGAAGTGTGGTATTATGAACATCGGGAGTGGGATTGCAATGCAGCACCACGGATACTTAACTCCAGTCTCCAGACTGACATGCTTAGGCATCGAATACCGAAGCGACATAAGGCACACGATCGCTGTCAACTACCGAAATCTTCTCGCACGTCTGCGTGCATGCATACAGAGCCACTACATCAGAAAGCTTGACTTACAAAGGGTTACCCTCGCTAACGTTTACATAACATCGAAGATGAACTATGTTGCACAAGTATTACCGATGCCACACGGGACAATCCAACGAATTATGTCAGCCTTAGGTCACTTCGTCACTCGAGGGTACATCTTTAAAGTTAAATACGACACACTCACTTTGGCTGTTTGGGATGGCGGAATAAACCTTACGCATGTTGAAACTAAGACACGGGCGCTATACGTGTGTAATACATACAAGATCTGGAAGAATTTACCAAACAATTTAACGGCCCACCTGTTAAACGAGATAACACCTACAAGTCTGCAGCCTCCAATCAACGTCCAACATATTCCGAGCGCTATGTCCCATTTTCAAACCTTTTTAATTGAGTTGAGCTATCTGCAGCTAAACATGCAAGATGATAAGCTCATGACGGTGCGTGAAGTTTATAAAAAGCTAATGGAAACCAAGAACCGGAACATCATTGAACAAAAATACCCTAATCACAGATGGTCAACCATCTGGAAGAACATCCACTGCCGTGGTCTAACAACAGCGGCCAGAGCCTCCTGGTATCGCTTAGTGAACAGGAAAGTCAACACCAACTCCAGGTTACATTCCATACACTTGGCGGACTCACCATTGTGCGCAACGTGCATCTTATTGGACAGCGACGAACATCTTTTTGTGTGCTCCAAGGTCCAAGACGTATGGAACTATATTCGGAAGAAGCTTGCTATCATTACAAGAACATCGGTTCTTCGTATTACGCCTGATGATTTCTTGCACCCAGATACTGTTCCGTACCCTAAAACCAAACGGAACTCTGTTAACTGGCTGAAAGGACACTTTGTTCACTATTTAATGTCAAGCACAGCTAAAAGCAAAGAGGATTTCTCCATATATATAGTTCAACAACTTCACAAGTTATCACAGAAACAAAATTACAAGCGCAACTATGCGAACTTTTTAGAAGCAGTTTTCAAAGAAGAATTTAGAAATTACTGAGCACCCCAGACATTTCAAAACATGGAACACAACGTTTGACCGTACTTGGATATCTTTAGAATAAGAGCATTTTTAATACTTATATTTTTCTATTTTTTTCAAATATTTTTGTTTTACTATGTTCCACATTTAAACGGCGAGAGGACGCCTTTCTTTTAATTATGTACTCACCACTCCTTTATGTATTAACATCTGTCATAATAAAAATACAAAACCTGGCAGCTCACGGATCACGAGTTAGGAGCAGATAAATAAAGCGAAGAGACAAAGAATTGAATTGAATTGTAGAAACGATAGAAACTACACGGTAACACACATTTTTCGAGAAGACGAACTCGGAATCGTTCAGAGAGCCAGGAAAAAAAAATGGATTCGACGAGGATACGTAAGTTTTATTTTAGTTATTTCTATGGAAGAACATTTTGATTCTCATCTTGGAAGAGATCCATTAATTTAACCTGCAGAAGAAAAGAAAATTGCTTTACCAAAGGCCGATGAAGCCGACGCCGATGAAGGCGAATTTGGTGAGCGGAAGGACGGGTTGAAGGGGAGGAAGGAGACCCGAAAAAAAAAGAAAAAAAAAAAAAAAAAAAAAAAAAAAAGGTTAAGACGTCTGCCTAGTAAGCATGGAGGTCCGGGTTCGATTCCCGGCCGCACCACAAATTTTAATTCAATGCTTCAGATCTATCAATAATGTCTTTGACATATTTGAGACGTAAATCCGTCTCAGGGATTATTTATTCAAATTAATTCATAATTTCTTTGCGAGAAATTTTCGTGATTGCCACATGATCAAGTTGAAATTCCCCTAGGTTGGCATTTGGTGATATCCATGTCTTTTGATTACGTGGTAGTTTTTTGAAAGCTGTAGAATTAAGAATTAATGAAAGCTTGGGAATGTTGTTCTGCTAGTCTAACGCCATCTCCCACAGTTTTTTTTAACCAGTCGGGTAACCCCGAAGAATGATGATGTTTTTATCTGGAATATTCTGAATATTGTAATCTATTTGATTGCAGAAGGCCTCCACTTTTTTTTTTTTTTTTTTTTTTTTTTTTTTTTTTTTTTCTCGTTTATAGAGGCATGTGCATTGATAATTGTGTGGATTTTGTCTTTGCTTCTGGTTGTAAGACTTTCCGATTGGAAATCAAAATCAACTTTTGAGTTAAGTATTTTTTGTCGATTATAAAGGCTGGTCCAAGATGTGGTACATTATTCACCACTCTCGATCCCACTTTCAATTTGTATATCCTTAAACCTTCAGAATCGAAGGTACTATATCCATGTATCGCGTTTCTAGAATTACTGTTATTAGTATGTTGTGGGTCTTTAGCATATCTTAGTTCAAATGCTTGTAAATCTGTGGGACCTAACCACTATGGTCATCAGTACCTAGGCTTCCAGATTACTTAAACTAAGTTAAACTAACCTAAAGACAACACGCACATCCATGCCCGAGGGAGAACTCGAACCTCCGACGGCGAGCAACCGCGCGCTCCGCAGCTTGGCGCCTTAGAATGCTCTGCTGTTCCATCGCGACTTAGCGTATCTGTTAGATGTTTTAGTTTTCTAGTTTTCAGCAATGAGTTTACATTAAAAGTAGTTGGTTGTCATAGTGAAATTTCGATGAGATCTCAAGACACTCCGACTTGTCTTTGTGCAATGTTGCAGACTACCCAGAATGCCTGCTGACTTACTGGAGTACGGTGGATCGTCCACCTTGGGTAATGTAGTTCACATCACACACTTTCGTGACTGATGTGATGGAAGTTATTTTCGGTGTGGCGCGAAGGCAACAAGAAAAAAAAAGTACAACCAAGATTGTGAGGCCTGGGGGTGGTTCTTCTTGATCAGGTTTTTCCTGGTAACCCTCGGCAGGGGCCGTTACAGGTTGCTACCGTCCGGAACCAGATGTACCCACATTTTTTTTTTTAAATAAGGTGTTACTCATCCCCCTCCTCCTTCCTCATCACTTGCGAGATCAGGCCCCGGACTTGGGACCGGCAGTGTGAAGTTAATGATCATATTGCTATTACTATAGTTATTTCCATAGTGCAAATAATACTGCAACCTAAAATAGCATGGTATACTACTTTGTAAGTACGCTTTACTTTCATTTCAGCTATACTTCTCGTACGACGGGCCTATAAATGACACGTTTTACCTGAACAGCTCTCTCGCATCTTAAACGCATCAGTATACGGCTAAAAACATGCGCGTTGGAAAACTTTGTGGATCACTCTCCGAGAGCAGCAGCCCGTCCAACAGCGAACAAGCCCCCCCCCCCCCCCCCTCAAGAGGAATCGTGCACGGTAGCACGGTGCCAACAGACGACGTTGTTGGTCGGGCTGGTCTCGGCGAGTTTACGAAGAGTAACTCGAGCGTCGGATCTTTGATTGTCGTGAGTGCACTCCTGGTCCCCCAATATTCTATTTTTAGTTTGGGGCAACGTCCCAGAAATATTGGTCCCAATCCCCCGGTTCCGACCAAGGTTTTCGGAAGTTTTTCCTTGGTTGTAAAGGGGATGCCGGAACTGGCAAGCTCCTCCCACGTATACCCAGTTGAGATCCCCCTATCAGCTTGTCTGATAATTGGCTGAATAGAACCGCGACTCTTTATGGGCTGGATTTCAAATAGCCCGCTCCACTCCTCGGAGTGGAAAATGAAAAGATTGAGTTTAATTTTTTTAACCGCAGTGGATACAGCATTCGTGCCTCAGCTGCACTGCAGTGCGTCTCCTCATAGATCAGTGTCATATCTGCGCAGTCTTCACTGGAGTACATTGCAGTTGTTATCTGTCTGACTGTGAGACCTGACTCGAACTACAAACAGACGACCAAGTGACCTTATCACGGCGAAACCAGGGGAAAACGCACGCAGGTAGCGGCACAGCCTACGTAGAGCATCGATAATACAGTCCGCGCACTTCTCCTGTGGATAGGAGTGGCGAGGCAACCCTTCCTGCAGTCATGTATTCCGGAAACACAAAAATACAGAGGACGGCATATGTGGGCCACCTGACAGAGTGGGAAGAGAGGGATAGATAATAAGTGTTAAAAAGCGTCATCAGACTTGACATTAAATCGTAAATTTTCGTAGTAGAGGCTGACTGGATGTTTATAAGTAGCAAAATCGCAACCAGTGTTGTAACCTTTCATACCTCCTTCCAAGAACATTAAGCTATACTGTATCCTGCGCGTTGGTACATCAGATATCAGCAAACAAAAGCACCGTGGTATTGAAAAGTATCTCACTGAAATATTTACAGATAATAATTAAAAATCTAATGGTGGCATAAGAAGCAAATTCAAATATTCACATATTTGTTAGCTTATGCTACTTAACTGCGGGGTCATCGGTCGCTGAACTTACAAACTACTTATAAACTAACTTAAAGACAACACAAACACCCATGTCGGAGGGAGGATTCGACTCCCCCCCCCCCCACCCCAAGGGGAACGGCCTCGCGCGTCAATGCGCTCGGCCAGTCTGCACTCTGCCGCGGAGCCTAAGATGCAAATATTGTGGAGCAGAAATACAAAGTGTTGAAGTTCTTAATATGTCACTGTTCCTCGAAGGAACTACGGATTATTCTATAAATGTGATCAAATGGCTGTAAATGGAGTAGACGAAAAATTGGTAGCAGGGAGATATATTTCAAGTAAGAGGTGTCGTTGCATTTACCGTCAAAAATCAAATGTGCAGGTGGCGCTACAGTCATAGTGTGCTGTGTTGTTATGGTCTTCAGTCCGGAGACTGGTTTGATGCAGCTCTCCACCCTACTCTATCCTGAGCAAGTCTCTTCATCTCCTCATAAGAACAACAACCGACATCGACTTGAATGTGCTTACTATACGCGTCTCTTGGTCTCCCTCTGCGATTTTTACCCCACACACTTCCCTCCAATGCTAAATTTACGATTCCTTGATGTCTAAGAATGTCTCCTACCAAGCGATGCCTTCTTTTAGTCAAGGTATGCCAAAAATTCCTTTTCTCACCAATTCAGTACCTCTTCATTAGTTATGCGATCTACCCACCCAATCTTCAGCATTGTTCTGTAGCACCACATTTCAAAAGCCTCTATTCTCTTCCTGTCCACACTGTTTATCGTCCATGTTTCACTCCCGTACAAGGCAACACTCAAATGCCTTCAGAAAAGAATTCCTTACACTCAAATTAATATTCGATGTTAGCAAATTTCTCTTTTTCAAAAATGCTTTCCTTCCCATTGCCAGTCTGCATTTTATATCCTCTGTACTGCAACCGCCATATGTTATTTTACTACCCAAGTAACAAAAATCGTCTACCACCTTCATTGTTTCATTACCTAATCTAATTCCTTCAGCATCGCCTGATTTTCTAAGACTGTATTCCATGATCTTTGTTTTGCTCTTGTTAATGTTCATTTTATACGCTCTCTTCAACACACTCTCCATTCCATTCAACTGCTTTTCCAGATCCTATGCTGTCTCTGACAGAATGACAATGTCCTCAGCAAAACGCAACGTTTTTATTTCTTCACCCTGAACTTTAATCCCTATTCCGAATTTTTCCTTGCTTTCCTTCACTGCCTGCTCGATGTACAAATTGAATAACATCGGAGAAAGGCTAAAACCCTGTCTTACTCCCTTCCCAACTAATGCTTCCCTTTCACGCCCTTCGAGTCTAATAACTGCGGTCTGGCTTTTGTACAAGTTGTAAATAATTCTCCTTTACGGGTTCGAATCCCGGTCCAGCACAAATTTTCATCTTTGCCATTGGATTTCTTTCAGTGCCCTGAAACCGTCGAGATGTTGAAATATTTCGAAATCGTAAAATAACGGCCGTTAATTTCATGAATTTTACAAGTGAAGAAAACTTTTGAATCACAACAAAAACAAAACAAACAACGCAAAAAAATTAATTAAACTGCAAAGGATTATGATTGTACTGATATTGTTGGTGATATACGAAATTGAACCTAACCGTTGGAGACATCAGATACCGAATTATTCCAAGGTGATTTCAATAATCATTTTCTTTTACCAGAGTTCACCCAGTAAAATTTAAGACCATTCTTGAACGCAACAGTGCCAGGTGAACATTCCAAATCTTCTGCCTGGAATCTCTGAGCCGTGCTTTCACCACATGAAGCAAGCTAACGGGTCAAACTGCAACACTTCCAATTACTACCGAGACTGTCATCATACGTGTCAAATTTTGAAAAGGGCTGCCAGTAAAACTCAACCGCGACAAAAATTTGACGATTTTCGACATACCCTGGCTTGACTAAAATAACAATACTATTGGGCTACAGAATCAAATTATTGATGCTTTAAAGAGGATACTTCTACAAAATCATATCTTCTTACACCATACGCAAAGTATTTGTATATTTACATAACAATCTTGAAGAAATCCATTTTAAGTAGTAGCAGGCTTGGTGAATATTGATTTGAAGCATACATTACACGACTTACTTGATAAATTAAGTAGAAAATTAGTGCTAGTTAAAAAAGACTTTACAGAATAAGAAGAAATAATACATACTGCAAATCACATGCTAGTTCGACTTTAAGTCACAACTGTGCTATTCTTAGCATCCTGCAAGAAGTCTTGAGTAAATGTTTTGTCATATCAGGGTCCAGAACTGTTTGTCTTCAAAACAGAAAGGCTCAGAGATTCATTGGACATGAATGGTCTGAATTTTTTTGTATTTTTCTTTACAAGGCTGAAAACACGTTCACATTCTGCACTGCTATGTGATATGGCGAGAACAGAGTACTATTTTAAAAATTCGGTTGTGCTTAAGAAGACCATCTGCTCCACCAATTATTAGTATTTGTACCTGACTGGAATCACTTGAAGCATCTTGATTTGCAGTCGAAGTGTCCGCCTACCTGAAGAGTTGTGAACTAACCCTTGAAGCCCATTCACCAACTCCTCTGTAGTTTCATACTCTTCCTTCCATAACATGACAGGAAACTTTTCCAAGAAAAAATGAAAGAAAACCGTGCATCTTCAATTTTGTCTTTGCTTCAGTGGAAACCTGTTGATGATGTAGTCACAAGAAGTATAAAAGTCTTTTCTCATTGATGAAAAGAAAAGGGACTTATCAGTATGCTGGAGATGATTCTGTATGTTCTTAGTCTAAATACCATTAACTAAATGATCGTCACTACTTTGAATTTGCGAAGCAGAGCCTGTCGACACTTAAGATTCACATGAAAGAACTGTTGTCCGGCTTTGAATTCAATCCCAATGTCACAAACATCACACTTAAAAGTAACGATCATATCAAAGAATGAGTTATCGCATCGTATTGTTGTCTTCCACGCGGGCAAACTAACGATTGTATAAAAGTTGGGTGATTATCGAATGTTATCTTTAAAATTTCTTTCCTCGAAGTCGTAAAATAATACTGTCCATCTGTAAAACCGTAAAATGCTGCATGTTCCGTAAATTTTACGGATGAACCGTAAAAGTTGGCACTTACATATGATGTTTTGGTAAAAAAAAAGAACTTCAGAGCGACATTAATATGTTTTTATCGTTTCTTTTCCATTGTTTAGCATTATCTCGATTGGTTCTGTGACTTTTGCTGTCACTTACCATTGCTTGCATACAGTGGCGTAACTAGGACTTGGCTTGGGGGGGGGGGGGGAATAGATCTGCGTGACGAGAAAAATTTTATTCAGTTTCCAGACAGACTACCATCTACCACTCCCGATGAAGAAACAAATTCACTCCCATCCAATGAAAGATAAGGGTAAAAACACCCCAAGTTTTCAACCTTTACCTTTACCAGATTGCTGTTATACGATTTCTTCTCTCTCTCTCTCTCTCTCTCTCTCTCTCTCTCTCTCTCTCTCTCTCTCTCTCTCTTTCGGGTTCTGGGGGGGGGGGGGGAGGTGTTCTATCCCCCTCACCCCCCCCCCCCCTATAGTTACGCCACTGCTTTTATAAAAGTCAGATTGCTCCTTGGTCAGTACTTGCAGACCATATTTAGAGGTTGCCTATCACAATCAGCAGCATCATACCTTGAAATAATAGGTCCTGTCCGTTTCACTCTACGCGCCGCATGCATAGGAATCGTTAGTGCAGGGATCTTTCCTTCCGCTTCTGTCATAAAAGTACTCACTTACAATTATGTGGAACTCGAGTCTGTAATGATACTTTTTGACGCTGTAACAGCTGTGAAATCAGTTTCCCGTAAATAGTGACGTACGTCTTTTCGAGTACCTTGAATGTGAACGCAACACAAGGAGTGACCTTGCGAGACATATCTCGAAATACTGAAGAAGTTGCGTCTGGTTTTGCAATACATACAGTTGCGATTTCAGCTGATATTCGACGAAGCAAAACTGTACTGCAGAAAATTGCCGTAACCTCCAGTTATGAGAAGTTTTTAATAGAGATTTCTCGACTATGTTATTCGCATGGTGTCCGGATAGAGACTACCACTACACTTAAGCCCCAAACATAAACGATAAATGATAAATATTGCGATCTAAATCCCATATCTAGTATATAAAGCAGATTGTCCGTATATTTGTACTTGTTGCATAGAAATCTACAGTTTTGTTCCAATCTTTATGAAATTTTGCACATGTAAGTTTCAATCCATGAGAACGGTCGCCGTAAGTGTAAGAATCACGTATGATACATAGTTCACGAGATATGACGTCATAAACAATGAGCTGGGCGGAAAACTGCTGCATTTAGCGACAATACTGCTCATTTTCTCCTAAACCACTGGGCCGATTTCAACCAAATTTGGTACACAAATTCCTTGCCGTTTAATAATCATACACGACACATGGTTCAAAAGATATTACGTCATAACCAATAGAAATCGCAAAAAATGCCATATAATGCGGCGAGACTTTCGAAATACACTGTATGAGAATGACAGTACTTAGCGACTTGCAACAAACTTTAAACATAATTTCAAACCTTTATTAAACTTTTTCTCGCTGGCAACCATAGTAAAATGATGAAAGGAAAAAAGTTTCTCGCTTACCACTTTTCCGCTGTTTATGGAGTAAAACCACGGCTCTCGGTATGACGTTACAATTTATAATTTGAACACTACAAATTGTAGCGACAGGAAATTTTACAGGCAGTATACACGCATATAGCTGAATGTAGTTTCTAAATTGTATCACATTCCGACATGTAGTTCATGAGATATGAGCACATAAACAGTAACGTTCCGCTGTTGATGGACTAAAACTTCGGCTGTCGATGACGTTACAATTTATAATTTTTACACTAAAACTTGTAGCCACAGAAAATTTTACAGACAGTATACACATATATAGTTCAGTGTACCGTCTAAATTGTATCAAAGTACGACACGTAATTGATGAGATATGAGCACATAAACAGCAACTTTCACGGAAAACTCCCCATCACGCACCAAGTTTTAATCTATTACTTCTTTACTACTAATTGTATTCCCAAGAGATGTTACAGACATACAGCACTTATATAAATGAATATATACCTGAAATTGCCATGAATAAATAAATACCCGGTAAAGCCGGGTTTTCAGCTAATTTCGAATAAAAAATACAGATATTTGCGCTACAATTTGAGGCATTCAAACTTCACTTTCTCGCCACTTGGAGGCGTGTCAGTCATTAAGCGATGTGATCTGATGGCATAATATGAATCGTTTCGTTGTTTCTCACACGTGACAACAGTTTTTAGAGAATTAATCTGTATCTAGACCAGGCCACGGCAGAGCACTGTGACATGAGGAAGAGGGGAGCGTTATTCGGCTGTTAGGGCTTGTCGGTACCGTCGCGGTACTGCACGGCGACTGCCGTCTGATTGCGCAGCATCAACTGGAAGAGTTGTCTAGAGGCAGACGGCTTCGGCAGATTGGCCTCTGTTTTCGGAGGCCTCTGCTGTGTGCGTACCGCTCACGCGTCTTCACAGAAGGGAACGTCTCGGATGGAGTCCTCAACATGCCACCTGGACGTGGAACATCGTGTGAAGAGACCACTGTCGAGAAGAAGGGAAGGGATTATGCCGACCATTTATGCGTGAATCCGCAGGGTTAAACGGGTGTCAGGTATCTTGTCGAGATCTTGTGAGCTCATGTACAGTTTTTAAGGGATGCTCGGGATGCAGGCTGTGTATTGATGGACAGTAATGCTCGACCTCATACAGCACGGGTGGTTCATCTTTTCGTGGACACGGCAGGTACTGCTCGCATGGCGCGGCCGACCCGCTCTCCCGGTTTAACCCTCTACTGCACAAGCATAATTTAAGTACGAATTTTACGGTAACAACATTGGAATTATACTTCATGGTGCCCCTTAATGTAAAATATACAATCATAAACTTTCTAGCAATATGCATTTTGGAAAATATCTCTCCGTATATTAAAATATACACTTCGCAAATACGGATGTTGTGACTACTTACATGTTAGTTAGTAGACGGTACTAAATTTTTGGGGAACGGCGTTCAAAATATATGATAATCAGCAAATTAAGACATTAAAGTAAAATGTATTTATTCTAAAGAATGAAGAATATTAGAAAGGTTGGATATACATCAGTTGGCAAAATGTTACTGCTTTGCAATTACATACTTTCCTAATTTATACCATCTGAAAAGTGAAGAAACAATTTCTGTCTGGTACAAAACACAGATTAGTGCCAAATCTTTTACACATTACTTTTGTTATTTTTTGACATTTATCATACTTACATATGGAAAACTTTCCACAGTAGTTAAGTCAGTGATCCATTCGGCCCTTCCTAATATCAGCCTTTGCTGAATTTGGCTTCCTTCTCTTTTTTGTGCTATTGCCTGATGAGCTATCCAGATGGTTTTTCCTGACCAGCATAAGGATGCAGCAATATAAAACTTGAAATCAAGCAAGGCTATCTGGGTTTTCAATACTATTTTCAATACAGGCTTTCTTGTAAAGTAGCCAAGCAACAACACAACTCATGTCCAAGTATGTCAAGGCGCTCTTGCGGACTTCTACACGTTAGGTCTGTCGTGTGATGGGACGGAAGAAAACGTTGGCATTTCCAGACTTTTTTAGGTGTGTCGTGTAATATCCGATTTACTAAACTGCTGTAAGCAGATGCTGCCATCTGCTGTCATACACGAGAAGCGCAGCTGTACATCGAAGTATACACTGTTCTTGAACGGCCCAGTTACATTACGTTAGTATACAGTTGTGAAAATATGTATATTTAGATATACACAGTGCAAGTCCTATGTATCATGTCTGGGGTGCACCAGGGAGTCGAGTTGTACCATGCTGGGACCCACAAGTCTCCAAGACATGTTAGCAGCTATGTAGGAAGAATTCGGGTTATTGCCTCAACGTGAGATTGATGACGTCATTCTCAGCGTGAGCCGCCGTTGTCAGACCTATGTCGCTGCCAGCGTGCTCACACTGCATCCTGAGCACAGTTGTCAGATTGTGTGTACAAATCTGTTAACTTGTAAAAAACACAAGAAAACATTGTTGTCTACCGCTTTGCATGTTGCTGCCATCTCTACATTGTTTCCACTTTACGGTCACCTGTTTTGCGGAAAAATATACACAAATTTACGCAACCTTACAAGGTATTTGTTGCTTTAATTTTGAACACCTGCGTACGTAAGAAGACAGCGAATTCTTCGGCTAATATACGGTGACCACTACTGAATAGTGCATACCCACGTAGACAGTTTAAGATATCTTTGACCCATCCAGGTTGAATGTCCAGAAAACCTTAACGCGACTTTCACAGACTAAAAAAGAAAAAAAAAAATACATTCAACCTCTGAACTCCTGGCGTTGGATAATAATCATCAGGAGGGACGAATTATTCGGATACATACCACGTTTAATGGAATTTTTACAAGAAATCGGTCACATCGTTCTTGTGGAATATCAACTATTGCTGCAGCCACTCTTAACGTTAATGTCAAACAAAGTCATTGGATGGAAGAGATCAAACTTATCGTGAAGCCTCAGTTTTTTGTGCCAGTAAGGCTCTTTAGCACAAGTCTGCATGACGTAAAGGATATTCCAGAACGCCTCAAGATGATGAGGTGGAAAAAGCGGTGTTTTTTTTCTTGTCGTAAACAAGGTCACACGGTCAGAGACAGTTCGAAGTAAGGAAGAGCCGCCTGCTCTTACTGCAAAGGGAATAATCACTGAACAGTTTGTGATGAATCGAATCGAACCACCCCTCAAACAATCTCTCGTCGTTTTTGTCAAAAGTGGTAATGTCAAGGGCCGCTGAAGTTTAATGCACTTTCAGATGGTGTGTTTGTGAGAGTGTCCACGGGGCAGAGCCGATTCACTCGTTGAATTTTGGATGCAGGCAGACAGTCTACGTTCATTTGCCGAAACCTGATCGACAATCTAAACCTACAAGTTACCGATGATCGAGCCCTGTTAGTAAATTCATTAGAAACTTTTATACGTTTGCATGCAAGGACGCTCATAGTCCATCAAGAGTTTACGTAGTTTCACGCCTCCATAGAAAATCCACTTTCGTTCTACCTAACAACTTTCACAATGCAGTAAGGCGTTTATCTGCTTTACAAAGAAGACTATCGACCAGTGAAGACCTAAGACCCCTTTACGGCAACTTGAAATTCTAATACATTAAAAAACGACCACATAAAGTTGACAGGGCCTAACTTGTGGTTAAGGTGCTTTTGAGATTCCGTCTGCGAAGCTATGCAGTCATTGCCGGCATCGTTCAAGTTATTTTAGTACTCTCTCTCTCTCTCTACGCGCTGACGACAGAGAACTGACTAGGTTCGTTTGGTCCAACAATAACAATGTTGAAGATAGTATTGGTTCAAGGCAAATGTCAGTTTATCGATTCTTGTGTCTTCCTTTCGAGCTCTCATGCAGCCCGTTTCTGTTTTCAGCTAAAATTAATTAATTAGCTGATATTTATCAGTTATAGTTCTCTGCAGCAGCTTCCTTACTAAAAATCAATGGTTTGTATAGTTTATGGGACTTAACTACGGGGTCATCAGTCCCTAAACTTAAAAACTACGTATGAACTACCTTATACTAAAGACGGCACAAATATGCCTGCCCGATGGGGGAGGGGGATTCGAACTCCCGACGGGAAACGGCCTCGCATATCGCAGCATAGCGCCTCAATGCGCTCGGTCGCTCTGCTGCGGCAACTTCCTTGCTGCGGCAGAACTTGTACACGGGGAACTTTGCTGCAGCAACTAAATTACAAAGCAGCCTAGTCTTGCTATCAGTTATCTTCTCTATTGAAGAAAGTATTCCGTAATTTGGAAGGGAGAAGGAAAATACATCCAAACGAAAGTCACGGTACAAGGAATGAGATAAGTCGGAAGAAGAAACAATGTCAGCAAATTAACAAATGGCCGAAAAATTTTCTGGGACAATTGCAGCAATAAGAAATTTAATACGAGCAACAGCAGGTCTTTATCATCCTCTGGGATTAATAATTCCGTTACGTGTCGCAAGGATACTTTTCTGTTTCAAAACACATGTATACTGAACTAAGTTGGGACGAAAGATTGCCTCACTAAGTGTCGGTGTAACTACGCACCTGAATGTCAAACGTTCCTGAGCTAATATTACGGTTGCAAAGTGGTTTCAGTTGACAGAGACTAATAGCTCCAATGTTCTCTGTGATGCACCTGAGAGAGCATATAGCGCTGTTTCATACATCACTTTTTGCTACAACATTACCTAACTGACGCTAACTGAAAGTGAAGTAAGTAACACTTCTTCGGCTTTAACTGCTAGAAGCACATACAGGCGTCAGAAAAACTGCACTATTTTTGCAAGGTCAAAACCTTTGACATAAGCATTGCGACACTATGAACTACACCATATGGCTGAGTAGTCCTGTAATGTTAACTTAGATGCACTGTGAACTACAGTACCTTACGGCCCTTTGAAATAGTCGTCTCCCATAACTATGCACCACTGAGCTCTACGATGTCCTGGAACTTTGTACGAAGTCTTCCTTTGTGATGGTGCTCAAAAGCCTCGTCACATTTCGTTCGATGTCAGGAATGTCGTCAAATCTCTTTCAAAGCGAGTTTGAGTTGAGGGAATAGAAAGTCTGGAGGACTGAGGTCCGGCTAGTACGGCGGATGTTGAAGCTGCACGACAAAGCTCGCCCACCAACAGCGCATATCACGAAACAGTTCCTGGCAAAAAGGGGGTTCTGCAACTTGCACGCAGAATTTGATGCTCTATAACTCGACACGCGATACTTGTAATTTGCAGTAGGCGTTTTCAATTTGTAGGCGTTGAATTATGACCAAACTAAGTTTTCCGTCAGGTTGGTAACAATTGTTATCATTAGACAATCGATTGTGGTTAAGACAACCGTCTGTCGTCTTCCATATATTTTATGTATATTTCTGTAAAGTTATAATTTATTTAATGTCGCGAGATTATCATTTTGTTAAAACTTGAACTCCACTCTTTTCAAGGATTGAGGAATAGGATTTTTATTTCATGTCTTAAAATATTAATTAATATTGCTAGATTTTTCTTATTTTGTTATGTTAATAATTTATTATTGTATTAATTAATGTGGCACAAGTACGGTTTCTCCGCTATGCCACTGTCCCTGCGAGAATGTGCAGTTGTTTTATTTTTAAGTGGGTGCGAGAATCTATGGCTGTCTGAATGTGGGTAGGAGTAGCCCACTTTGCATCGTTCTCTCTGGCTCAGAGTCGATAGCTGCTCATGCTACCACAGACGTTTCCATACCCTTTAGTTGCAAGCTAGTCGGTGAGCCCTCCCTCAGCGTGAGTCTACTCTCTCTCTCCACCCCCACCACCGCTGTTTCTTGGGGTTTCCAACTTTCGGTAGCAGTTTACCACCTCATGACCGCTGGGTCTTCATTCTATAGGGGCGTCTGGCGAGGTAAGCATTCTATATGGGGCGTCTGGTGAGGTAAGGTTGGTTCTCCTTTTTTATGTCCGCAAGATGGTAGTGTTTTCATTGTCTTTCATTGTCTAGAACGTTTAACTTAGACTCGTGAACTTAGAATCATTTTTTGGAATATTTTCTCCGATCGTGTACGGAAATGTGTTCTCGTTTTTCAATTCAGTGATTTACAATCGATAAACGCGATGTGTGTGATTCTAGTTGCAGTTTGATAACGGCCTGGTATGTTAAAACCTTTTGTGCACATGTGGCGGTGTATGAACTCTGAGTAAATACTTTTTAGCTTTGTGGGGCCCGATTTCTAAAAGGGGATATTTTCATTTTTGTACAGTGCATGTAAAAATCTTATCGTTTCCTTCTGTCAGTGATATGTGTTCCACATGGTTGATTCATAGAACAAAGCCTTCAGCTTCCACTGTTTGTTCCATGCCCATCAGGCAAGTAACAATGCGGTGATCCTTCCGATTTCCACTAATATTTCGCGATCTTCTTCCCCCGCCTATTCTAATATTGCTGTTTCTTCTCCGATTTGCAGTACGCACTCTATCTTTGTCAGTAATTCTCTGTAAACCTTGTACAAACTCCTTCAACAGCTTCCTTATGTAATTCTAAGCATTTCTAGGGGTTACATGCCGTAGTTCTTATTATTCCGACTTTGTAATTATTTCAATCTTGTGGTTTTTCTGAGACAGGACCTCATTCGTCTCTGTAATCGCCTCCTATTGCGTGTAGCTGTATTTCATTCGCTTCCTTATATAATTCTAAGCATTTATATAGGTTACATGCTGTAGTTAATTTTCTTTGGGTCCGAGTACCGACTTCCGGGTTTTGCAGCTAGTCGCCTGAATCCACGTCACTTCTCATATAAAACCAGTACCTAGATCGATTTCTAACAGACTGCAACTTAATAATCCACCGTGATCATGTATAATGAATCCGATTTTCAATCGCTTCGCGTTCATGTAACGTAGCCGTGTGTCGCCGTTAGCGTGTTTGCTCGCGGTCCAATTCAGATGTAATTTAACTTGGCTATACACACGCACCATCTCAAAACAGGAACGACAGACCAGAGCCAGCTTCAAAGTGTTTTTGTATATTTGTTTTGTGCTACCTGCGACTTGCTGAATTTCGCCTACGATAGCGGCGCCTGCTTCCGCCTCGTCTCAACACGCTGATTTTGGTGAGTTTCGCTGTGGCATTGCGTGTGTGTGAGCGAATGAGTGTTGTTTGTGAATCCTTCTCCCCAGTAGCGTTAAATCAAGTATAATTTAGGCTGGGCACCGACCGCATTAATCCATGTAAGAGATGCATTTTTATTGTATTAACAAAATTGGTTCCCCATTTCGCTTGTTTTCTATCGGAATAAACAAGTTTAAGTTCAGCATAATCCGTAAGTTGTCTATAAATTGTAGTTTTAGAGCACCTTACCTCTGTTATTTAATATTGTTCTTCACAAGTGCTGAGAACAAGCTCAGATGCAAATTTTCTTATGTCTTTATTCTGTTGCACCATAAATGTTTTCTTAGCCACCTTTCTTAGATAACTTTAATTGAGGTGGCTTGCTTATTAATAGCTGTGTGTAATAACGTGTGTGCTGCTATGTATATTGACCACTGTAGTATTAGCTTCCTGATATTGAAGTAATTTGAAACGAGTCTGTTCTCAGTTTGGGCAGGGAACAAGGTTTTGCAGCAGGGAATAACCGGTAGTTCACACGGACCTTATTTGCTAATTTTAGTGATAAAACAAAGCTCTTGTTTCGTACAGTGGTCGACTTTTAGTCTCAATCAATTTTTACGTTTAATCAGGTCACTTTACGCGAAAATTTATGATCTTTCATATTTGGGTCTTGTAAAATTTATCGTTTTCGAATTACAAGCGAAATATTGAAAACAGTCGAGAAATTTAGCTTACCACAAGCTAGAAACTATCACAAATTCATTTAACTCCTATTTGGAATGTCTAGCGTCCATACAATTATTTCCAGGTTGTGTATATTTACTGGCTATCGTGGCATTTTATCGGACTATTTTTCCTGGACTACTTTTAGAAACACGTATGACGTATACATGGAGATCACAAGGTAAATGCAATTCTTTTTGGCACGCATCTCAGTCTTACAAAGCCCTACTGCTTTCTATGTGAGGCAGATACGAGGAACAGAAATAAAACGGGGAAGAGCCTGCTTACAATGAACTACTGCCTAGACGGAAGATTGTAGTGAACACTCCTCTAGTTGCTCCCTCGTTTAAATACCAACGTGAGTTCATGCGTTTATGGCAGCAGTTTCCAAGAAATAAAGAGGGAGTATTTACACGACCACATATTACTGAATTAACATCTGATTTACTGAGTGATGTTAAAAGAGCGGCTTTGGTGGTCAGCCACAAATGTCTGCAACTGCTCAGAAAAACGCCGGGATCTACATAGGATACTCTGCAAATCGCATTTAAGTGCCTGGCAGAGGGTTCATCGAACCACCTTTATACTATATCTCCCATTCCATTCTCGAATACTGTGCGGGAAGAAAGAACACCTGAATATCTTCGATCGATCTCTGATTTCCCGTGTTTTATTCTGATGATCTTTTCTACCTGTGTGACAGTCAACAATATATTTTCGCATTCAGCGATGAATGTTAGCGATTGGAGTTTCGTAAGTAGCCCACGCCGCAGCGATAGGCGCTGTTTTGTGTAATGATTCTCATCCCAGATCCTGTATCATTTCCGGAACACTGTTGCCCCTGTATCGTGAACTCTTTTGATGTCCTCCGTCCAACCCACATAATAAGGATCCCACACTGGGCAACAATACTCCAAAAAAGGACGGACAAGCGTAGTGTATGCAGTTTCTTTAGTAGTTCCGTTGAATCTTTTACGGGTTCTGCCAATAAAACGGAGTCTCTGGTTCGCCTTTCCCACGAGATTATCTTTCCAGTTTATGTCTGAAGTAATAGTAATTCCTAGGTATTTTGTGGAGTTTACGGCCTTTACTTTTGATTGATTTATCTTGAAAACAAACTTTAACGAATTTCTTTTTGCACTCATGTGTACGACTTCACACTTCTCATTATTTAGAGCCAATTGCCAATTTTTACACCATAGGGATATCTTATTTAGATTGGACGGCAAATGACGGCGTCAGCTGCAAACAGTCTAAGAGAGCTGCTTAGATTTTCTCCCAAATCATTTATGTAAATAAGGAACGGCAGAGGACCAATAACACTACCCTGTGTAACGCCCGACATCACATCTGTTTTAGTCGATGCCTTACCATCGATTACTACGACCTGTGTCCTCTCTGACAGGAAATCCCCTATCCAGTCGCAAATCTGGGACGATATTCCATAACCACGCAATTTGACTAAAAGGAGTTTGTGAGGTACGGTGTCAAAAGCCTTCTGGAAATCAAGAAATACGGAATCAATTTGAGATCCCTTGTGGATACCACTCATCACTTCGCGTGAGTAAAGGGGTTGTTGTGTTTCGCAGGAACGATATTTTCTTGATCCGTGTTGACGTTGGGTCAATAGATCATTCTATTGGAGATAATTCATAATACTTGAATACAGGATATGTTGCAAACCCTGCTGTAAATTGACGTCAATGGAATAGGCCTGTAGTTTAGTGGGTTACTCCTAGTGCCTTTCTAGAATATAGGTGTGACCTGTGCAACTTTCCAGTCGTTTGGTACAGATCTTTCTTTGAGCGAACGGTTGTATATGGTTTTTAAGTAAGGAACTGTGGCTTCAGGATAATCGAATAGAAATTTAATAGGTATACAGTCGGGACCAGAAGACTTGTTCTTGTTAAGTGATTGAAGTTGCTGCACTACCCATTCTGGCCTCTGTTTGTAATTCGAAAACTGGAATATTGGTTTCGTCTTCTTTGGTGAATGACTTTCTAAAAGCTGTGTTTAGTAACTATGTTTTAGTAACGCTATCATCGGCAGGATCACAATTACTTTCACGCAGTATGGTAATTATTTGTTTTGGCCCTAGTATATTTAACATATGAGCAACATCTCTTTGGGTTTTAGTCATATTTCGAGATGCTGTACAAGAGCTGCTGAGATCATATCACCTAATTGGATGTCTCTTGGATTTTAAGTCGTGAGTGATCATTCGGTTTTCCTCCCTTATGGTCTAAGCATAGTCAGTGTGGAAGATGTGCATTTATCAAGTTTAAAAGCGCCATGAAACAGAGTGGAGACCTACAATGCAAAGTGACTAAACCTGGTCCTTACGAAACAATCTTCTTGAGGCAAATGTCTCAAGGGAGAGGAAAACTTAATTGTTGTGGGAGACTGAAATGCGGTAGTAGGAAAAGGAAGGGAAGGGAAGATAGTAGGTAAATATGGATCAAGCAAAAGGAATGAAAGAGGAAGCTGCCTGGTAGAATTTTGCACGGCACATAATTTAGTTATAACGGACACCTGGTTTAAGAATCACGAAAGAAGGTTGTATACATCGAAGAGACCAAGAGACACTGGAAGGTACCGGATAGATTTCATAGGTTTTAAATTGTAATACATACCCAGGGGCAGATATAGACTCTGACCGTATCTTATTGGTCATCATTTGTAGGCTGAAACTAAAAAAAACTGCAGAAAGGAAAATAAGGCGATGGGACCTGGATAAATTGAAGGAATCTGATTCTCTAGAGAATTTCAGAGGGAACTTTAGGCAACAATTGATAGAAACGGGGGGAAGTAAAACAGTAGAAGAGAAGTGGGTAGCATTGAGAGATGAAATAGTGAGGGCAGCAGAGGGCAAAATAGGTAGGAAGGCAAAACCTACAAAAATCCTTGGATATCACAGGAAATACTAAATTTAATCGATGAAAGGATAAACTATAAAAATGCAGTAAATGGAGCAGGCAAAATGGAGTACAGACGACTGAGGAATGAGATTGACAGGAAGTGCAATCTGGCTAAGCAGGAGTGGATAGAAGGCAAATACAAGTCTGTAGTAGAATGTTTAAAGAGGGGAAATATAGATACCGCCTACAGGAAAATAAAAGAAACATTTGGAAACAAAAAAAACTATTAATACCAAGAACGCATATAGAAAATCAGTTCTCAGCAAAGAAGGGAAAGCTGAAAGGTGGAAAGAATATATATAGAGGGGTTCTATAAAGGAAATGAAATTAGATACAGTTGTAGGAAGGGAAGAAGAAGTAGATGAAATAGGAGATACTATACTGAGAGATGAATTTGACAGAGCACTGAAAGACCTAAGTCGATACAAGGCCCCTAAAGTAGATGACATTCCCTCAGAGCTACTGAAGTCTCTGGGACAACCACCCATGGGAAAACTATTTCACCTTGTGTGTAAGATGTATAAGACTTTAAGAAAAATGTTATAATCCCCATTCAAAAGAAAGCAGGTGCAGGCAGGTGTGAAAATTACAGAACCATTTGGTTGCAAAACTTTAACATTAATTATTTACATAAGGATGGAAAAGCTGGTAGAAGCTATCGTCGCGGAAGATCAGTTTGGATTCAAAAGAAATGTAGGAACACGGGAGGCAATATCCACTTTACGGCTCATCGTAGAAGATGAAGGAACGGTAAACCTACATTTCTAGCTTTTGTAGATTTGGAGAAAGATTTTGGCAATGTTGATTGAAATACACTCTTTCAAATTTTGATGCAACCAGGAGTAAAATATAGGGAACGGAAGGTTTGTACAACTTGTACAAATACCAGACGTCAGTTGTTATAGGTCGAGAAAGGGATGCAGTGGTTGGGATGGGAGTCAGACAGGGCTGTAGACTTTCTCCGATGTTATTCAATTTGTACATTGAGCAAGCTGTGGAGGAAAGCAAAGAGAATGTTGAAGAAGCAGTTAGAGTTTATGGTGAAGAAATAAAAACATTGCGTTTGATTGAGGGCATTGTAATTCTGTCGGAGACAGCAAAGGAGCTTGAAGAGTAGTTGAACGGAATGGATAGTTTGTTGAATGGTGGGTATAAGATGAGCATGAACAAGAGCAAAACAAGGGCAATGGAGTGCAGTCTAAGAAAGTTAGGCGATGCTGAAGGAAATAGATTAGGTAAAGAAAGAATACAGGTAGATGGGTTTTGTTACTTTGGCAGTAAAATAACACATGATGGTCGCAGCACAGAGTATATAAAATGAAGAATGGCAATGGGAAGAAAAGCGTTTTTGAAAAAGACAAATTTGTTAACATCGAATATTAATTTACGCGTAAGGAAGTCCTTTCTGTAGGTATTTGTGAAGTGTTGTCTTGTATGGGAGTGAAACATGGTCGATAAACAGTGCGGACAGGAAGAGGATAGAGGCTTTTGAAATGTGGTGCTACAGAAGAATGCTGAAAATTAGGTGGGTTGATCGCGTAACTAATAAGGACGTACTGAACAAAATTGAGGAGAAAAAGAATTTCTGGCATACCTTGAATAAAAGAAGGGATTGATTGGTATGACACATTCTTAGACATCATGGAATCGTGAATTTAGCTTAGGAGTGAAGTGTTTAGGGTAAAAATTGTAGAGGGAGACCAAGAGACGAATACAGTAAGCAGATTCAAAAGGGTGGAGGAGATGAAGAGGCCTGCTCAGGATAGAGTAGGGTGAAGAGTTGCATCAAACCAGTCTCCAGACTGAAGACCACAACAACAACAACGAGACAAATAATTGCACTAAATCGGAAAGGAAATATTTTTAGTTATGATTCTTTTGCTGTTATTTAAACTTACTGATTTACTTGATTCCTTCGTAAAATGACAGATTTTCTTTTCTTTTTACTTTTGTATGTAGCAAGAGCTCTTTTTTTTTTTTAAATCAATTGCGGACTCAGGGCTAAATAATTTTTATTGTTTTTGAAAGTGGATGTTTTGTTTGCTACTGTAATTTATTGATCTGTCTCCACTTTAATATTCAATGTTGGCCCACTTTCGGTTACGGTAGTAACACTAAAAGTGGGCCTTGGCGATCGTCTTTTGATAGGTCGAAATTTAAATGAAAATAACGGCTTAACCATTCATCTGACACAAAAACTCAATAACCTAATTTTTAGAGGAGAAAATTCTCTACAACTTAGCTCTCTTATGTTTTTTCATATCTTGTAGCGTTTCAGAGATATTTGCAAAAATAACGGCGATTTTGGGATGTATGTCTGTCAGTCTGTCCGTAACGTGTTCCCTGTTTTTAAGATGAACCGTTCAGTCGATCAGCACCAAATTTTACAGACATAATTGTAGGTCATCAGAGACCAGAACCTCCCTTTTTCAAATTTTTCGGACAAAAAGTACGGTAGTAATACCAAAAAAAGTCGTTTGTAATATAATTGAAATTGCAAACTAACTGTTCATCTGACACGAAAATTGAATAACCTAATTGGTAGAGGGGAAAATTCTCTACAACTTCGCTCTATTATGTTGTTTACATATCTTGCATCTTTGCAGAAATATTTGCAAAAATAACGGCGATTTGATGATGTCTGTCTGGCTGTAACGTGTTCCCACATTTTAGGTCGAACCGTTCAACCGATCGGCACCAAATTTTACAGGCATAATTGTTTAGCTACCAAAGACCAGAACATCGCTTTTTGAAATATTTCTGAAAATAAATCGTTAGTAATACCAAAAAAATCAGTTTGTAATGTAATTTTAATTGCAAATAAACTGTTCATCTGACGCGAAAATTGAATAAACGAATTTGTAGAGGAGAAAATTCTCTACAACTTTGTCCCCTTGCGTTTTTTTTTTCATATCTCGTATCGTTTGAGAGATATTTGCAAAAATAACGAGTTTTGATAGCCTCTATTGAATTAACGAAAACCAGCCGTTCGCAGATGTCACGTGCCATTCCTCGCCCAGAACTCTTTCTGGCATACACCACCTTGCTTGCGTATTTGATGATTTTCTTATTGTAACTTACTCGTTGTCATTTCAAAGCAATTGCGCACAGAATAATTAACAAAAACGCGTCGTTCGTCGCACTATAAATGATAATCTAGTGTCTACAAATACCGTATTAGCATTAGTTAATAACAGCTATGAATAGTATATGATCAATGAACATAACTCCCAGCTACTAGCTGTAGCGTAGTGGGCAACTCGTTAGGCTGAAATGCCGCAGGTCAGTGGTTCGGAACCCGGCACTACCAAAAAATGTTTTTCCTAAAAGGGTGTTGCACACTCTTATTAATTATTTTTTATAATTTAGATTATTGTTTTGGTCCAAAACGATTGCAACAACTTATAAAACTACAAATCCAAAGTGGGCCGTAAAACACGTCAGTGCGATTTTTTTTACTTCGCTGTTGGTGATACTTTTAACAAATATACTGTATAATACATTGAGACTACTGATGTGCCTAATTATTTATGCCATACATGTCTTGTTTGTTGCTTTGACCCGCAGCTTAATAATAAGAGGAATTAATTGCATAATAACACATCACTTTATTAAGAAGTTTCTAAAGATGAAACTGGAAGAACTGTAAATTGTAATAATTAAAATACTTTAAAGGCTGGCTAACTCTAAGACTTTTTTTGCCACAGCATCTTATATTTGCAACTAATACTAGAAACAGACACTTGTTTGATGAAACGGAGTAATCTCTTCGACTTGTCATTGCTCCTTGTACAAAAAACTGTCGTCGTTAACAAGAGTAGCAACACTGGAGCATAGCCGGCTAATCTCCAAGACTGAGTACTCACCAACAGTGCGGCAGTAAAAATTCTTCCTGTATTCTTCTGCGGAAAGTGTGTACGGAACACAATGGCGAATTGTTCATTCCCGACATGGTCACTAATATGCGTTTTCTGTGTGATACTGAAGGGTGGACGTGAACGGACGCCATTGTCAGTTTTTTAACCTGCGTTTAATCTCTCACCTAAAGTCATTTATGAGCCAGTAGCTTGTTCAGGTTCCCCGTACTTATTTACTCCAGCGATAACCTTCAAATTGCCAAGTTATCAATTCCGAAGCACAATACAGTCTCGAGTGACGCATGTTCTCCAACTTCTTGAGTGACTGTCTTTACGACGTTTTCCTTTACGTACGACAGCTTGCACTCTCTTAGGTGTTGACATAACTCTTCAGAATGTCACAGAGTGACCATTACACAAATAATCATCCAATACTCATATTAGTAAGAAAGTGGTTCGTGTTGTGTTAAACGAAAGATTATCCACTGAGTTTATCAGTACCTTCCGTACACCGAGGTCAACTTCTCATGCCATTTTTACGTCTTTCTACGCATTCTTGTTCATTGCTTTGTATTATAGTAGATTTCTCGGTATTTATCTCTAGTTATTTCCTAAAATGCAATCGTCCTAATTGCGTTTTCCTTCAGTTTCTTTCGCACCTATTATAAAACATGAGCTACTATCATCATTTTTCAAGGCGTTCTGAGTGGATTTCCTTTTTTTATAGTTGTTTACTTATTTCCTTAGATCATTGTCTTTATCAGAATTACCTACCACAGTTAAACATTGATTTCTGATGCTAAGTTTCACTAGCTGAGCCCGTCAACACTTCACTACGATGTCAAATTAATAGTAAAGCAAATAAAAGAACATAGAACCAGCGAATGTACGTCAGCCAATTCAGTGCTTTGGGTTGCTGTAACTGTGTGGGAAAAAGAAAAAAAATCGCATACGGAGGAGAAAATCGGCAATTGGAATTTGGTAACCAGATTTTGCCGCAATGGAAAACGCCACCCCAACCCAACTCTTGTACCATGTCTCCGTGACATTCTATCTCCTGTATCAGAATAGTACAAAACGAGATGCACTTATTTGTAGTCTTTTCAAGTACATATCATCTACATAGGGAGAAATGATCGTCACAATAAAATACGAGAATTTGAAGGGAGAGATTTAGGTATATATACATGGATTGGAACTTAAATAGTGGCAACACTATGCAATGGGATCTAGTATTGTCGCTGACAGCACATGTCGTTGACATACCTACCTTACCTCCGACAGAATGGACTCGCCCGTCCCACGTCACTGGCGTGTGGCACAATCGAGGGAAACACAGTCACTTGTGTGTAAACGGTCTAACGTAACGGTGTCACTATGTTTTCGAAACAGGAACAACGGAGTTGAATCAAGATTGCATGTGCCAGAGGTCGTACAGCACGACAGAGTCATCAAGGTCATCAA
Organism: Locusta migratoria; assembly: GCA_026315105.1. NCBI lineage: Eukaryota > Metazoa > Arthropoda > Insecta > Orthoptera > Acrididae > Locusta > Locusta migratoria. The sequence goes on along the minus strand of CM048745.1, from coordinate 698,757,345 downwards.
GGGCCGTACGGGAAATCGACATTCAACAGAGGTCGGCAAACTGTGGCGGAGGACATGCATCGGGCAGGTCGCCCTGGCGTCTCTGGAAAAGAAGTGCATACTGTTGCGGTGTTAGTGGACAGTGACTGACGCCGAATGATTCGTCTGCTCGCCCACGAATCCGGATTAGCGCATGCGACTGCGCTTGGCATCCTGAAGGAGCGTCTGGGTATGCGAAAAATTGCATCACGATGGGTTCCGCATGAATAGACGGAAATGCAGAAATGGATGCATTACGACGCTGTTCAGACGCACTGGGTGCGATGTGAGTGCGAAGGAGAGGCTTTTCTACGCCGTATCGTAACACTGGGTGAAACATGGGCCACATCGTAAGGGCCAAAACCGAAAATGCAATGAAGGCTTTCACGACCGGATGTAATAGCTGGTAGAACTTCCGGGTTATAAGGCTGTGAACCATAAAACTTTCCAGTTTCACCTGTTTCGACCAGAGCTGCGCCGGACATCTTCAGAGGTCTTCTCTGAAGATGTCCGGCGCAGCTCTGGAAGTAACATTAGGTGAAACTGGAAAGTTTTATGGACCACGGCCTTATAACCCGGAAGTTCTACCAGCAACAAAAACGAAAAGCCAATCCAACGAATGTCGTCATTATGGGTAGCCGCGAAAGTCGAAAGTGCGTCACAGACCTAGTATGGTGAAAGTTATGGAGATTCTTGTGTACGATTATGATGGTGTTATGCTAATGCATTACGTTCCTTCACGGCAGACCGCAAATACACAGTATTGATGCTCGTTTTTGGAGTATCACTTGCAACCAGCTTAGGGGGAAAGGCGGCAACTCTTTCTGCGCAACCGCCTCATCATTTTGCACGGCAATGCGCGGCCGCATACATCGCAAGCTGTGGCTGCTCTGTTCGCTCGATGAGACTGTACCATCCACCATAATCCCCGGACTTAAGTCCTTATGACTTTCATTTGATTCCGAACTGTTCCAGAGATTCGACAGGCAGTAGACCGCTCCATTCGCACCATCAACAGAACAGTCTCCGCTAACGGAATACTACTACTTCATCATCTCTGGCAACGGTTTCTACGAAATGTTAGTGACTATTTTGAAGGACACTAACAGGCGCAAACATGTAACACTTTTGTATCGGTTGTGAAGAAATAGTTGCCACTATTTAAATCCAGTCCTGGTATATATATGGCAAAACTACATATTTTTCGTCTTAAACCTTTTTACGTTTCGTCGCTGTAATCTGCGGTATCGAAATGAGTCCACAACTGTAATTTACCGTATGTAACTCAAAGTCCAATTAATATTCATTGTCACGGAGGAACCCATCTCCACGTTTCGACGGTAGCACAGGCCAGTACTTGATAGCTTTCTATTGTACACTCACAACGTTGTAAACCTGCGACATATCGATCAGGCGACTACCTAATGCGTTTCTATGTCAGGGACTCGAACGTTCCCCTGTTTTTTTCAATTATAATAAATGGTCAAACACAGCACCTTCACTGCAGCACCCGTGCACAGAATATAAGCACATCTGTGGAAATTCAGCACAGGCGTTACTTATGGCGTCGATCATGTCTTCAAGACATGTTTACATTCGCTGATACACGTTACCTTTTAAATATACCCACAGAAATAAATTTTGTGGCGTTAAATCGAGTGACATAGCAGGCAGTTAACAGGGCCGCCTCTGCCGTATAAACATGCTCTAATACTTGTCATTCATGTCCGTAATGCGCTGTGCACCAGTTGCGCTGAAACCACGATTCCGAACGCCCGGGGCAACATGGTGCAATAGTATCGGTAGTTCCAGTTCCAATGAGTTTGTTCCCCATGAAGCCACACCTTACGTTAACCGAACAAGGACATTGGCAGACGACTTGCAGTAAATAGTGTGTTCTGTCTACACTCAATTAATGGACTATGCCGGTTAGCGCTACCATGATTAGTGAAGTTAGACTCATCGGAAAACAGTACCTCTGCGAAGAACGTGGGTGTCGTTCGCATTTCTTGAAATGTCCGTAAACAATACATCATCCGGTTATGGAAATCGTCTCCATGCAGCCTTGATCTACAGCTACATCTACATACACACTCCGCAATCCACCGTAAGGTGCGTGGAGGAGGGTACACTGTGCCACTACTAGGCATTTCCATTCCTATTCCACTCCCAAATAGAACGAGGAGAAAAAGAACGCCTATATGTCTCCGTACGAACGCTAATTTCTCTTATCTTGTATTTGTGATCACTACGCGAAATTTAAGTGGCGGCAGCAAGATCGTACTACATTCAGCTTCAAATTCCGGCCCTCTAAATTTCCTCAACAGAATTTTACGAAAAAAAACGTCGTCTTTCCTTCAACGATATCCAATTGAGTTGCCGGAGCATTTCCGTGACACTCGCGCATTGGTCGAACCTTCCAGTAACAAAACTAGCTGCTCGCCTCTGAACTGCTTCTATGTCTTCCTTTAAACTGATCTGCTGCGGGTCCCAAACACTTGAGCAATACTCAGGACGTGGTCGTACAAGCGTTTTATACGCGGTCTCCTTTATAGATGAAGTACATCTTCCCAAATTTCTCCCAATAAACCGAAGTCGGCTATCCGCCTTACTCACAACTGTCCTTAGATGTTCGTTCCATTTCATATCGCTCTGCAATGTTACGCCTAGATATTTGAACGACACGACAACATCAAGAAGCTCACTACTAATGCTGTATGGGAACATTATGGGATTGTTTTTCCTACGCATCACCTTGAATTTTTCTACGTTGAGAGCTAGCTGCCATTCTTCGCACCAACTAGAAATTTTGTCTAAGTCATCTTGGATGCTATTACAGTCAGTTAAAGACGATACCCTCCCATACACTACAGCATCATCAACAAACAGCCGCAAATTACAAGTTACTCTGTCCCCCAGATCATTTACATAGATATAAAATAATATCGGTCCTATCGCACTCCCCTGGGGCACGCCTGGCGATACACTCGTCTCTGATGAACACTCGCCGTCGAGAAGAACGTACCGCGTTCTATTACTTAAGAAGTATTCCAGCCAGTCACAAATCTGTGAACCTATTCCATTAGCTCGTATCTTTGTTAACAGTCTGAAGTGTGGCACCGCGTCAAACGCCTTTATGAAGTCGAGAAAAACACTATCCGCCTGTTGCCCTTCATTCATGGCAGTGACACATGATATGGATGGTACCTATGACGATGCAATATGATGCAAATACTATCGATCAAAATACCAGAATTGCGGAGTAATTGCCGAACACTGAACTGTGGTGCACTGCTGCTAGTACTGCTGTTTCGTTAGCTTCCCCTGTAACTGGTTTGCTCCTTTTCTTCTTTTCAGTCTGTACACTGCCACCAGACTCAAAGGTATTCACAACCTTGTAATAGAACGAACGAGAGAGAACATTCTCTGGAAAACCCACCCTTGTTTTCTCTTATATTCGCCGTAAATCAAGATCATTTCTTCTGTGATTGCAGCGTGCTTCGTCTATTCGCAGGTCTTGTCTACGAATGATTGGCAAGTATGCAGAAAGTAAATACTGTACACGTAATGCTTAGAGTTGCTTTCTTTTCTGCGTCTGCTAGATACATGAGCTCCGGTCACAGAGATACGTCGTAGCTCGCTCACTACATGGACACAGTGGCGCAACGAATAGTCCCATGTTCGATATATCAGACGGATACAACGTTTCGGATGCAGTTTACAAGTAACGTTAGGGAATACTGACAGGTCCTACTCTTGCAATAAAAAATGTGGAGTCACCCATGCCACTGGATATTAAATTGAGGATTGAGCTGCATGTTTTACAGTTTTCAACTCTTTTCGATTTGTGGCGAAACGGAGAAATGTGTAAAAAGAAACATAAATGTTAAAATGTTTGTTAAGCTTAACTGCGGGATCATCAGTCCCTAAACTTACAAACTACTTATGAACTACCTTATACTAAAGACAACACAAACATCCATGCCCGAGGGAGTAACGGCCGCGCGCATTGGATCATAGCGCCTCAATGCTCTCGGCCACTCCAACGCGGCTAGGAAGAAACGTATGTAGTTTTTCCCGTACTACAATCGTAATCAACGATAAAAACCGGGGATGGGGGAGTTTCTTTTTTACATTTCGAAGTAGCTCCCTGCCACCCACGTACGGTTTTGGGAGACAGCGAGTGTAGTATCTTTAGATATCTCCCTCCGGTAGAAACAAATTAATATTGTACCTTATTTCGATCTGAAAAGCAGTTACCGTGATATTTGAATGTCTTTGGTCAAAATGAAGACCCTATATACAGGGTATTTCAAAAAGGTACGGTAAAACTTTCTGGAAACATTCCTCACACACAAAGAAAGAAAATATGTTATGAGGAAATGTGTCCAGAAACGCTTAATTTCCATGTTAGAGCTCATTTTATTACTTCTCTTCAAATCACATTAATTATGGAATGGAAACACACAGCAACAGAACGTACCAGCGTGACTTCAAACACTTTGTTACAGGAAGTGTTCAAAATGTCCTCCGTTAGCGAGGATACAGGCATCCACCCTCCGTCGCATGGAATCCCTGATGCAGCCCTGGAGAATGGCGTATTGTATCACAGCCGTCCACAATATGAGCACGAAGAGTCTCTGCATTTGGTACCGGGGTTGCGTAGACAAGAGTTACCAAATGCCCCCATAAATTAAAGTCAAGGGGGTTGAGGTCAGGAGGCCATGGAATTGGTGCGCCTCTACCAATCCATCGGTCACCGAATCTGTTGTTGAGAGGCGTACGAACAGGTCGACTGAAATGTGCAGGAGCTCCATCGTGCATCAACCACATGTTGCGTCGTACTTGTAAAGGCACATGTTCTAGCAGCACAGGTAGACTATCCCGAATGAAATCATGATAACGTGCTCCAATGAACGTAGATGGAAGAACATGAGGCCCAATCAAGACATCACTAACAATTCCTGCCCAGACGTTCACAGAAAATCTGTGTTGATGACGTGAATCGAGGAAGTACAGTACATACTAACGAAACAATTGGGTATTTTGACAATTGTCTGCACGATTAGTTTCAGTTTACATTTAAAGAGAAATACTAAAATGAGCACAAACATGGAAATTAAGCGTTTCCGGACTCCTGTCCGCGTAACATATTTTCTTTCTTTGTGTGTGAGGAATGTTACCTGAAAGTTTGGCCGTACCTTTTTGTAACACCCTGTCAGGCGAATTTTCTCTGGTATTTTAGCAGATACCTGAAATTTCTTTTTTGCAGTGTGTGGCTAGACTCGGGCCAAACAAATTCTGATATTGACGCCATTCCTGCGACGCCCGGCGTAGATATAAAGCGTCGGTTTGTTTCCTGTCACGAACAAAAAGATTTTTAAAGCGATATTTTTTAGATCAATCGATAGAGCAGTCCCCAATTCATCTGGTGTGATATTCGGTTTATCGAGATGTGTTAACAGAGACAGTAAAACACGACAATTGACCAGTACTCCGGAAGGCAGTAGCAGACGGCACGACGCATGGTGGCACTCGCGACGGGGCAATGAAGACGGCGCGAACACGTGTTTGCCGATACAAGTACGACAGTGTAGCTGGCAGCGGACGTAGCTCTGTTTTGTTTCGGCCATACCGCACTGCACAATACAACATGTACGCTCTTTGACAAAAAACCTGGCCACCACGCCGGCCGGCCGCCGCTGAGCCTAAGTCCGAGCCGATCGCGATATGGGACAATAAAAGTGGCCGCGCTGATTCGCTCTAAGTCTAGCTATCTTCACAATCTGGCAACACTGCAGACTGCGGGAGTTCATACAGCACTTATTGTGTGTAGTTAGTAGGTATCTAGGTCAGCTCCCTCCTTGGTCTTGTGGTAAAGTGCGCGACTTGAATGTTCAGTATTAGCGATCGAAACAGACTGTTGACAAAAATTTTAAATGCACGTCACTCGTTTATGCTCATGCCCCATGTGTAAGGGGAGCATATGTGTAACGTATTTCATTTTTTGGCACACTGGTAATAACATTTCGGCCCAATAACATCGCTGCCTCTGGCCGCAGCGCTTGGCAGAGCTCTCCGCGGCCCACTCGCCGGCAGCAGCGGTGGCGGCGCTACACAGCGCTGCCTCGCCCTCTGCCCACAGCGCCTGCCGCCGCTCATCGGCCTGGATACGTAAAATGCTGTAGTGTTGCTAAGTGGTGATTCACAAAAAAGGTTGCGATTCGTATTTCACACAGGATATAACGAAGCAGACCACCTATTTTGAATGATGAGCATATAATACATTAGAGAGCAAAAAATTGTCATTGTCCAATCCAGTGGCACTCTACGATGGTTAACACTTATTTGTGGTTTAAATTTCGATCCTTTTCCTTTCAGAAAAGCCTTTCATGTAATTTGTTATTGTCATCAGTTCATATGTTTTCATCAAGACACAATATGAAACTCACTAAAATGTTTTATTGTCGTTTCATTCCGTACGGTAAATGTATGAGCTAAATTATGTGAATACGTTTCAGTGCACGTTCTAAAGCAACACAGGCACACTGCAAGGTTCGTGTCTTCATGTCTCATTTCTACAGGAGATATTTCGCATCAATGGAGGTGAATTCGAATTTCTTCGAAGGCGTTTGTATGATGAAGCAAAGAAGACATCTAATACCATTTCCGTAATTTGAAGTCGACCTTTCTGAAAGACTTATTGTATAAAGTTTTTCTTATGATTCCGTTAAAGAGTTTCTCCTTGCAATCTGCAGCGTATAAAGTAAAATAAAACAATGTAAAATGAAATTAAATTCCACCCCCAAAACGAAATTTCTCCAACTACGATTAGAACGGCCGCCTCACACCAGGCTTGCATCACAAGACACAAGCAGAACCACACAGCCAACCACACACTGCGGAACATTGCCCTCAGTCTCTTACATATTCAATGCTGAGCCTCTAACGCATCGCGAAAGAATCTGAAAGTCACCTACACAAATAACTACATTCCTTGACTGCAAAAGTTAAGTTTCTGTCTCTCATTTCACGTGGGCATTACAAATCATGAGTCATGAAAGTAGAAAAGGAATGTCAAGTGAACTTAGTGAGACAATTCAGTACCACTTGAGGAAGTAACTGCACTGTCACAGTGTTGCCAAATATCAGCAACGATGTTGCCAGTTCTTAGCTGTACTAGGAAGACCTGTGTAACGATAAGCGACGCGAAATAGTGCTAGTCTCATGCGGGCTTCTAGATTTTTTTTTATTATTTTTTTATTTCGTGTCTTCTTCCTCCCCTACAACCCGTCCTTCCGCTCGCCATGTTAGCCTTCTCCGGCTAGCTTCTATGCTATAACATTGTTTCCGTTGAGGAATGAAGAGCAACTTCTTCTTCATAACGAAACAAAACTACCTCGTAGAAAATAAACAATCTCGTTCTGGGTGACATCTTCGTCGCCAGACGATAAAAATAAATAATTTGAAACCAATTTTAAGCCTCTTCTTCGTAATTTTTGAGATCGGCTTCTTGGAAATGAAAGAAAAGTATCAGAATGGTTTTCTCCAAGTAAATTATAATTATTGTCATTTCCATTCTTCTGTTCCTTCTGCTTGCCGAGCACTTCAAAGTTGTCTTCTCGTACAATCTGCTTACGCAGTTAATGCCGTGTGTATCATTTTTCTGTGTATTTCGATCTCCTTGTCCATTTCTTGTATCTTCTCGGTAGACTTTGAAGCACCAGTCAGCAGTAGCACAGAACTACCTTTCGAGGATCACAGAAGCCTAATGACATTTCAAAATGATAATAATAATAATAAAATAATAAAAAGTATATATAAATAAAATACTTCTTTGGGTGTTACCCATTCTATATTTGTGTTAATGTTCTGATTAGAAAATTCGCATATTTTTCTTTATATTTCTTCGTTTTTTTTTTTTTTTAGTTTTTCGTGTTCCATCGTAAGATGTATCCAGTAGTCGTCTTTACTTTTAACTTTTTCCGATAAAATGTAGTACACCGTCTGTCCTTTGATCCAATTTACTGCTCTTCTTTTTGCACTGGGGTAGGGAACTTCGTCTGGGTGAAGAAGTCTGGCAGGTGTTATCGTTCGGGGAGATGTTCGTAGTATACTAGAAAGTTTAGTTGCACACAGAGTCCAAATGTTTTTAACGCCGTCGCATGTGAAACGGTGTTCCTTAGTGTCAACTAGGTTACAGATGGTGCAATTTGGCGTTTCCGCCTGATGAATTGCATGTAACTTCGAATTTGTTGGAATTTTCCTGTTAACTGCAGTGTACCATGTTGACCGTACTTTTGTCGGTAAGTAAGGGTCTTGTACGTTTTCCCAGATCTTTTCCCAATTATATTCTTTGTACTTCTCTTTGATTCTGTTCCTCGTTTTGTTTTTCATCATGTTGTTGTAGATTTCTTTTACTTTGTATAGGTCTTCCTCTGGAGTGTGACGTCGAATGTAGCTTAATTCTATAAGAAAATGTCTCATATAATAAAATGCGTTTGGAATATGGTGCACTTCTACGGGTGGGTCCATACTAGCCGGGGCTATTTCGTTTAAGAGATGAGCTGCGAGGCTATCAGGCGACCGTTGCCACTGCTTGTACAACTTGCTGACGAACAGCGCCTGTGATTTATTATATATATTTGTCAGCTTTAGGCCTCCGTGACGTAAAGATAGCGTTAAGGTCTCATACTGGATCTTAAAAATTTGTCCTCTGGTGACAAAGTGGCCGAGCGCTGCTAGCATCTGTTGGGCTATTGTCTTCGGTAATGGCAATACCTGTGCGACATAATTTACTTTAGATGTTACGTAAATGTTGGCTAACTGAACTTTTTGTAAGGTACTTAGATTACGTAAAACATGTTGTTGTATGGTGGCTCGCATTTTTGCCAACAAATTTTTGTAGTTGAGGGCAGCCGTGCGGCGGATATCTCGCGTGTATACAATTCCAAGCGTTTTTATCGTTTCTACGCATTTTAATTGATCGTCATCCCTAATTTCTAATCCCCGGCCGATGTGCATTATTCCCGACTTAGTACGGCTTAATTTTGCTCCTGACGCCGCTTCGTAGTTCTTTATATTTTTGAATGCTTTTCCTAGTTCATCACTGCCCGTGATCACGAAACTGACGTCGTCAGCGTACGCTTGACATGTTATTTTATGGCCGTGTATTTGTAGCCCTGCAAGGTCCTGTGTCAGGGAACACAGCAAAGGTTCAATGGCTATGGCAAATAGGCTCAGTGACATTGGACGACCCTGACGTACTGAACTTTTGATTCTGATCGGTCTGATTAATTGACCGTTAACACATATTCGAGACGTGGAACTTGTCAACAGGTTTTTAACTACAGTGCCAATTTTTTGTGGAAAATTCATTACTTCCATAGTCCAGAAAAGACAAGAATGGTTAATTCTATCGAATGCTTTTTCGAAATCAAGAGATACTAGTGCACTTGGAATATTCAAGGCTTCTGCAGTTGCTATAATATCTCTATATTCACATAATGTCTGGTGAATTGTTCTATTTTTCCCGACGCTCGTTTGGTAATTCCCGGTGATGCGTGTTATAACCGAGGTTAATCTTTGCGTTATGATGCGCGTAAAGATTTTATAGTCGGTATTTAGTAGTGTTATGGGACGCAGGTTGTTGACGGTCTTCCCTCCTGGCACTTTAGGGACTAACACTACTACACCTTCACAAAATTCCAGTAACATGTCACTTCTGGCGTTCAGAATTTCGTTACATACAAGCGTCAGCTTGCTGATTAGTTGTTGTTCAAAGGTGTGATAAAATTCTGCTGGCAATCCGTCGGGCCCGGGAGACTTACTCTTCGAGCTTCTTCGTATGGCGTCTGCCACTTCCTCTTCAGTTACGTCTGCTGACAGATCGTCCGATTCCTCCGGGTTTAATTTCGCAGTCAACCTTGCGAGGATGGTGTGTTGCACTGCTTCGTCTACTGGTTTGTCAGCTAATAGAGTTGTAAAATATCTATAGATTTCTTCCCGTATATCGGGTTGTGTTGTCAAAGTTCCTCCTTGTTCCACTTTCAGTTCAGTCAAAATTTTTCGTTTTGTTCTTTTCTGTTCTTGTATAATATGATACATTGAAGTTGTTTCTTCTTGAACTGTATTTTGTAGTCGTGTGCGAATTTTACAGCCTTCCAAGTGCTTCCGTTTGAGGTTTAAAATTGTGGCCTTTATTCTTTTTATTTGTGTATAATTGTCTATGACTGTGGCGTCGTGTTGGTATAAGTCTCTGAGACACTGATAATAAAATTCTATTGTGTTTTACGTCCAAACATTTTTTACCCAAGAGTAACGTTTCATGGCCTTTATTAAAGCGGGTTTTGCGCATTTCATCCACCACGTAAAAGTCGAATCGTACTTCGAAAACTTCCTTTCGCATTCTGTCCATGTATTGCGAAAGGTTTCGTGGCATCCTGGGTCTGTCAGATGCGCTACGTTCAACTTCCACGTTCCTTTTGCTCTGTACGTTCCTTGTTTTGGGAGGTTAACAGTGCATATGTAGGCTGTATGATCTGAAAATATGTTCGGCCATAGTTCGACTTGCAGAATGTGTTGTTGTAAATTCGACGTTACGTAAATTCTATCGATCCGACTAGCGGAATGGCTAGTAATGTGAGTAAACCCGGGCTTATCACCTTGTTTGAGTTCCCATGTGTCGACTAGATTGAGTTCTCTGACGATATTCTCAAGTTCGATACACTTGTTGAAATTTGGTATCTGATCTTTGGGTTTGAGGACACAGTTAAAGTCACCTGCAAATATGACTTGTTCGGGACGCTGCATAAAGAGTGGCACTATTGCATCTTTAAAAAATTCTGCTCTCTGATGTTTCTTCCCCGTTCCGGAAGGAGCATAAATATTAATAATCCTGGTGTTATTTATTGTGCAAGCTATGCCCCTGCTGTTCGTTAACCTTTCGACGTTGGTTGTCAGGATTCCCTCTTTTGTCATAATCGCTGTCCCGAGTTCACCGCCGTAACCAGGATTAATTAAGGTGTTGTAACCTGTTATACTTTCCAGGTTAATGTCTGTTACTTCCTGTAACAGCGCAATGTCTATGTCAGCTGCGTACAAGAAGTCTTGAAGGTTTTTTAATTTAAACGTGCAGCTTATTTTATTGATATTGACAGTTGCAATCCGATAAGCTTGCAACGGTAGCACATTTGCAGGCATACTTGATGTCATACTTCCCGTGAATATTATTAACGACACATGACTTAAAAGTATTCTGGGTCGTCGTCTACACCGCCCGATCCAGCCGTGATGTTTTGGCGCTGATTAGGTTTGCCTATATAATTATCTGACGACGTCCCTGCCGTGTTTCCCGGAACCTCTGGCATCTCTTCCTCTCGTGTGTCCTCATCGGTGTCATCTGACCACTGTCTCGGCTGGACGTGTCCCTTGCTCTCTCTGTCCTGGTTTTTTCGAAGGTTCATGTTTCCCGCCTGATTTTCCGTGTTCGTTTTTGCATATTCGCCTGACGTCTTTTGTACTTGACCTGAACCTGATTCCCGCGTTCGGGTTTTCTTTGATGCCGGTAGGTTTCCCGGAGGGGGTTGTGATGTCTCTTCTGTTAGTGTTTTTCCGATTCTGTGGGCTTTGTCGCGCAGTATTTGCGCCTTTTCGTTCGCACCTTCATGTGCAATACGGCGCTTTTTCTGTCTCGTGGGAGACTTCGTTGACTGTTGGTCATTTGTTTCTTGTGTTTCAGATGGGAATGTCGAGGGTGTTTCACCTACATGTTCTAATTCTTTCACAGTTATATAATTATTGTTGTTTTCACAAACAACTTCCTGGTTACTTTCTTCCGAAGCCTGCTGGTTAGAAGGAAGGGAATCTGGAGTGTTGGTAGTTTCCATGGGTATTTCGTGTTCTTTCAGTTCGTTATACGCCTCCATAGCTGCATCTAGATTTGGTTCTGGGGCAATGTTTCCTTGCGCAGCGGCAACGTAGCTGATCGGCAACGTAGACATGGGGCCAGGCCTCTCTCGCTCACCGGTCGGTATTTGCGTCACGCGCCGTTGCAAACAATGCGCGCGAACGTGTTCTGTAGAACCACATGCCGAGCATGTTCGTGGTTGCCCTTCGTATATTACGATCGCCCTGTAGCCACAAACCGTGATGTAGGACGGTATGTGTTTCAACATTTCTATTTTGACCTGTCTGACACCGTTCAACACCGGGAAAATGTGAGATTCTGACCACCTTTCCGCGACGTTACTTATTACTGTGCCGTATTCCCTAAGTTGTTCATTAATTGCTTCGGCAGGTATTTCGAATGGCAACTCGAAGATGCGCACCGTTTTCAAACCCATGCCAGCTCGTGAAATGGTGACGTCTCCAATATTTCCGTCTGAATGTTTAAATTTTAAAGTTCCGCCACATGACTCAACGACTTTCTTACACTTTTCAGGGCTTATCAATTTTAAATACACCGTGCTGCTGACTATCGATAAGTGTATTCCTATCAATTCGTCAATAGTAATCTTCATAACGTCTCTTATAAACAACTCAACTTCAAATGATTTTGGTCGGGGAAAGTTCGGGTCAAAGGTTAATCCAAGTGTGTCTTTTCGTGGTGTTCGATCCATTACGTCGTCTGCAACACATTCTATACGCCAATATAAATGCTGAAGCGTGCACTCACCGTTTACCTCCGCTCGGCCGCCAAGTAGCGAGGACGTAAACAAAGCGTCCGCATGGCACGGTTGCCCGACGAAGACTAGTTAGAGGGGAGTCGTGCATTTCGGTTAATATGCGGCGCTATCTCCTGATAGATTCCGTTGTCACATTTACGATGCAGATATTAAATTCGTCCAATGAGACCGAAACTAGCGTTTAAATTTTTTGAAGCTTTACAGCATTATGATATTTCAGCAAATGACTAGAGAAGTTAAAAATACTGATATTGTGATTAACATACGGCAGATAAAAGAAAAAGACTAAAACAATTGATTCGATACATTTCAACAAAAGCTATATTATTTATTTATTTATTTTTTATTATAAGTTACTGGAAATCAATGATGCCCCATCCGTCTCGAAAAACTTCGCAACTTGAAAGCGACTGCGTTTCAAATTGCAGCTTTACAACTGTACAAGTAATATTTCATGTCTTCTACGTGTTAGTTTGCTTGAAAGCCAGAAGAAACATAGTTAACTGATTATTTGTGCAACAGTTTTCGAACGTTGCATCCTATGACTTGCATGTATGACTTAGTATCTGTCGTCACGATGTTAAATCAACAGAAATTGTTACAAACATTTTACCTACTTTCTCCTATTTTTCGTCAAACCACACATTCTTTCTGGTCCCTTGACCACATGGGAAAGAAATGCTTTTGCAACTGAATTAATGATAATAATGATGGTAATAATGATAGTAATCAATGATGTTTACGGCATTACATCAGAATGATAAAGATTACAATAACAATAGAAAATGACGATCTCTTGGTTGACACACTGCAATGAGTTTTGGTATTTCGTTGCTGAATGCCATTTAGGAATATTTTTCAGAGGAGAAAAATAGACCTGACGCCACCCACATCACTAGTACAACAATACCTCACTAATCAACTATGCTTGCTGTAGATGAGAAAACGAGAACGGCGCCACCGAGCTAAAATGAGATTACTCGTTCAGTTATCTGACATTTGTTGGCAGTTAATACAGACAGTCCCGACATAAAACACAAAATTGTTTGCAATTTAAGGAGGGGTAGACCTTTCTGCGGTCGAAAATTTAATTCAGGATAACAGAGTCATTTAAATGCAATGACTAATCTCATATCCTCATGAATATTGGAAAATACCTCGAATTCTGGAACTAAGGGAACGATCAGAGTTTCCTAGCATCGTAAGCAATACTGCTAAGCTATTGGAAGAATTTCTTGGCCATCCCACAATATCCTCATTCCTACAAACAGCATGCTTCAACTGGCTTTTAGCCATGCTGCGCTGTCAACGCCCTTCTAAGTAAGGCTTCAGTCCGAAAGCAGACAACATCATTGAAAATGCTGATGAATAGATGACATACCTTCATCAACTTCCGGGGAGAGTTTCTTTCAAGGAAACGGAGAAAGTGTGAAATGACTACTTTCTCCAAAGTTCCTACGGACATTTGTCCGAAATGGGACGTATATACGTTCAATCTTGTCATACGCGGCTCACATTCCAGGAATATTACCAAAATGAGAATCTGGCGGGTACCGTCCTAGAGCAGCTATTACGCAAGTTTTTACCGATAATGATAAAATTGACAAGACGGCTTTTGCTGCAGAATATAGTGACTTCTATTACATCCGCATAACCTTTCCCAATAAGAAACTGTTTTCTTCGTATAGTAATGCCGTGTTTAGGTGAATTATAATGTTAGTGTTTAATGTTCTTTCAGAAGTACTTTTTGTCTTAAATATTTTTATATTTGCAGGTGATTCAAAGTAATTGTAATAATTAGTTTCCCTTCAAATTACTCCATTCATTCGATCTATTATTTGTAAAGTAATTGCAACCGCCAAAAGTGAAATTGTCCTATAAACCAAACCGTTTGGTTATTTTAGGTCTATCGTCCATAGGCAGAACATTTTCATCTGAAATATCTCCACGAAAGGCAGAGAAGCGGACGGTTCTCTGTCATAGTAGAGTTAGGCTCGCGTAGCCAGTCCTCTGTGCAGAAGAGATGGAATTATATGTTGAAGAAAGAACTCAAATCTAAGAAACTTGCATATTAATTTTATTTTTCTCGTGTATTTACATTCTTTCATTTTATATTCGCCTTTACTTCTCCCAGATTAACGAGATATATATTTTCTCTGCTAGTAATACTTTGTCTCTGCCGATCCCAGATTTCACGTCGAAAGAAAATTAATTCATTTCGCAGTAGGCGGACGTATTTCCACCGTTGGTATATTTACTTGTACGAATATTGTTCGTAACCGTAAACAGTTTGCTCTTGCTGTTCATTTCCTTAATATTGTTAAACACATATTTTCCCTATAATTCTCCTCGTGAAGTGGTTGAACTGCTGTGCTTTATTATTGTTAGTACCATTAGTTTTTATTTCAAGTTGATCTCTGAATTTGTATTTTGTATTACCGTTATATTTGTTTGTTCAATATGTTTCACAATATCCATTAATATAAGCGACTTAGAGCTAATGTATTACGTTCTTTTTAGTCTTGTTTCATCCGTAAAAGGTCCTCTGAAAGTCTGGAACACTTCTTTTAACACCCTTAATTTGAAAACCATACGTAGGCAGAGGACATTCAAGGATTGCTCATTTATTTACTTCATTCATAATGATAATTTGGATCAAATTTATTTACAATTTTTGTACTCAGTCCATTTAATTTTTTATGATAGCGGTAAAATTGCAGCCTTGCGCAACCTAGGGCATCTGTTCAAAATCAATGAATAAGAGATACGTCAATACTTTTATTTACTATCTTTTAACAAGCAACAGTGCAATTGCTTTCCCTAATATTGTTCTAAACCATGGCACAGTTCATCGATCAATTTTAATCGTTGTAACACGTGATTATTAGGTTGCTTTATTGTCTATTGTGTTTTTGTTACAAATTTTACAATTGATTTTATACTAACAATAGGCCAGAAACTTATTTAACGTAACTCAGAACCGCGTGTTAATGCAATATTTACTCGCATTCGTTTCTGCTACGATGCAGTGGTAACACACGGGACTCATATTTGGTACACGGCACATCGAACTGGCCTTCGGCCAGTTGGATTTGAGTTTCCATGATTTTCCTACATCAGTCTAGGCAAATGCCGGAATGGTCCCTGCGGCAGGGCACAGCCGATTTCCTTCCACATCCTTATCATGACAATCCGAACTTCTGCTTCG
Organism: Locusta migratoria; assembly: GCA_026315105.1. Taxonomy (NCBI): domain Eukaryota; kingdom Metazoa; phylum Arthropoda; class Insecta; order Orthoptera; family Acrididae; genus Locusta; species Locusta migratoria. The sequence continues at coordinate 698,741,433 of CM048745.1, read as the reverse complement.
CTCTAATGACCCCCTTGTCGAGGGGACGTTAAATCGTACCCTTACTTCTTTCTCTCGTGTGCAATAGAGCTTACTTTGTTCATGTTTCCGTGTGTTGGTACAAATTTTGCAGTTCATTTCAAACCAACTTCCCTCTGAACAAGAGACCTTGAACTTTCAACTTAGCTTAGAAATGGATGACACTGCTTCATTAACGCCATTTTTTTAATTGGTGTGTGGTGGAGGGCACTTTTTATACAACTGCTGTTTCCGCCTGTTTCTCTTCCAGTCGTGAATGGTTCGCCGTTAAAACTATTTCTGGTAAGACTTAGTGTGAGTTCATATCGCCCTCTCTTTTACCTTCGCGATCTTTTCGTGACTAATACATAAGAGGGGTCAGGTGAAATAGAAATAAAAGAAATATATAGAATGTCTCTGTTGTATTCTCATAAAAACGTTTGAAACTGAATGAAAAATTTCACACTTACAAAATTTGAAAAGTGTAAAATAATCATTCAGATCGAAAATGCATAGAATCGTGGTTTTAAGATAGACTAAGACGTATAAAGTAACTTTTGTCCACTCGATAATTGCTACCGCGTTAAGGATAGTTCCAATAAATTTTCGGATTTTTAATAGCTATGTCAGACATCATTGTAACACTGGAACACAAAGTGTTCTTGCATCATGAGTAATGCTAACAGTAGCGTTTAGTGGCCACCAACGTGAAGGGTAATTTATTTCATTAACGTTCTGAAGTCGATAAGAGGTATGACGCGGTGGGGGCAGCCACGGTCGTTTTGGTAAATGCGGCACAACGAGCGAGCGAAGGCGCGCGCGTCTGGAAACGGCGGAGCGCGCCTGCTGGAGGGAAAGAATAGTTTTCGTTCTGAACAAAGGAAGCCATCAAACGGAGCCTAACAGATGTTCGGTGTAGACCTCTTGGAACTTACGCGTTTTGACTTTAACATAAGAAATAAATGAAATTCACGAATTGCATTGAACATTGCAATGGTTAGTAAATTAATGTCGTCCGCTATCTGCAACGACACCGATCGAATGATAATCTATCGACGTGAGATACCTGGCACCTAAATGTCGCCATTAAGTTTGTACTTTGAAACCTATCACCGCGCTGTAATGAATACATTGCAATTAAAACTATGTCTGCATCACATCCGGCCATGAGACTACGTAACATTTTATGAAATCAACGAGGCAGGCAACAAAGACAGGTCCGGAATCCATTGAGCACCTCATCAAGGAACGTGCTCAAAAAATTCAAATGGAACGCTATTTATCGTAGCAAGATGTTCTGTCAAAAACAGGTCGCTTGTAATTTCCATATTGACCTATGGACATTTTGTATTTTATCAGGAAGCAAACTCGAAGGAAACTGGACAAAATTTGAGTATTTAGGAAGACTTTTCTGCGACAAATTGTGAGTCTTATTGTTAGTTAATGGAGTACAGTAAACGTAACGATAAGTCCTGCATATGAATCAACCATAAACCGAGAAACAAAACTGGTAATACGCTCAATCAGGTATCATTGATTTCTTCTTTTTTTTTTTTTAATAGCTGGCCACGTGACATATGTCCAATTTTGAGAGCACAGTATCTCGAGCCTGAGTAGAATTACGGATCCGGATCCTAACATGCAGTCGTTCATCAGGCCACCAATGTAATCAAGATTTTCCAACGTCGTTGTATGGCCTATTGGTCCGCAACTTCGGCATCATGTAGATGTGAGTCTGATATGTAATTCTGCAGTCAGTCGACTTTTTCTTGTCACCTACATTAAACATTTTGAAAAATTAACATCATAACATGCTCGTTGTAGTAGTTAACTGAATTTGTGTTCAAGAAGGTCGTTTCATACATTAACTACTCCTACTCTCTTTCACGTTGCGAGCAATCTGCCTCAGCTGTGAGAAAATAAATGAGGTAGGGTTTATAGCAGTAATGTCTAGCTATATAATAGTCACTTCCTGTAAACCTAGGTAATTTAGAAATCGGGTCCGTTTTGTTGCAAAAGCTGGATCTTATAATTTCGTCTCGTTACGTCTTTAATTTATCCGCTTACTGTCAAACAAATTCATCCGTGCCAACTGTCTCCTGGAAACCTCATAGCAGATGCTTTAGCCACCTATTTCAAGAATATCAAGTGACATCAGAAACAAAACGAAAGAACATTTTCTTAAATGAATTTATCAATTGTTCTAAAACGATGGTAAAATTTTAAATATAGATAGAACAACTTATTTGGAAATCACTTCAAATGTAGTCATCCCATAAAGTAAATAATAAATTCTGAAGCCGTGTCAGCTGTTTCTTTATTAAGAACGTTGCTTTGCAGGTCCAAGACCGTTTTCACGTTTTTAAAGACCCATCTTCAGGTATTAATTTTTTTCATATGAAAATTCATTATAGAGACACAAGGTTCTAATTGCTTTCATCTGTCATGGGAATAGAATTTCATTAATTAAACTCAGATATATGTAACCAGTCCAACAGAAATCACCACTGTCATTCAGAATAAAAACCAAGGACATTAAAATGTGGGACAAATAGTCGCGTAATTTTGATTACTGTATTTTCAATGAAACCAGTAGATCGCCGACGAAGTGAAGGAGTATAAACCAAAGAAAACTGTCCAAAGAATCGAAGAAACCGATAGATGATGGATTTGTATTTTGCTCGTCTTTCCATCGAGTATTACGGCAAGGTAAAAAAAAAAAAAAAAAAAAAAAAAAAAAAAAAAAAAAAAAAAAAAAAAAAACTAACGAATATGCTCAACCACCCAGATTCTCTGTTTTGTTACAGCTTCATAAGGACTAAATTCATTTAGGTAATATTCCTTGAATGTGAGACGCGTTTGACAAGACTCAACTTAGATACAGTCCACCTTCGAACAACAGTGCCTAGTATCATTGGAGAAAATGATGGTTCGCATTACTTTTTCGTTTTGTTACAAAAAGCTCTCACTGAAAGTTGATGTGGGTAAGTTATCAATTCATCATCATTTCTTCTCAATGCATGGCTAAAAGCCAGTTGAGGCCAGATGCTAGTAGGATTGGGAATATTGTGGGCTGTCGCTTTCAAGATGCGAAGTGTTTGACACCTTACTGTTTAGTGACGGATGATGCAACGTTCATTTCCAGTAACTCATAAAAATTGCTTTTGTAGATATCTAACAAAGTAATTGTTTTAGTCTTTTTTGGGGGGAGGGGGGTGAAACTGAAATAGTGATGGAAGTTTATATATCTCAGACTTTGTCCTGCCGTATGTTGCAAGCACAGTATCAGCATTTTTAACTTCTCTAGTCATTTGCTGAAATATCATAACGAATTTAATATCTGCATCGTAAATGTGACGACGGAATCTATCAGGAGTTAGCGCCGAATATTAACCGAAATGCACGACTCCCCTCTAGAAGTCCGCATGAGACTAGCGCTATTTCGCGTCACTTATCGTTACACAGGTCTTCCTAGTACAGCTAAGAACTGGCAACATAGTTGCTGATATTTGGCAACACTGTGACAGTGCAGTTACTTCCTCAAGTGGTACTGAATTGTCTCACTAAGTTCACTTGACATTCCTTTTCTACTTTCATGACTCATGATTTGTAATGCCCACTTGAAATGAGTGACAGAAATTTAACTTTTGCAGTCAAGGAATGTAGTTATTTGTGTAGGTGACTTTCAGGTTCTTTCGCGATGCGTTAGAGGCTCAGCATTGAATATATAACAGACTGAGGGCAATGTCCCGCCGTCTGTGGTTGGCTGTGTGGTTCTGCTTGTGTCTTGTGATGCAAGCCTGGTGTAAGGCGGCCGTTCTCATCCTGGTTGGAGAAATTGCGTTTTGGAGGTGGAATTTAATTTCATTTTACGTTGTTTTATTTTACTTTATACGCTGCAGATTGCAAGAAGAAACTCTTTAACGGAATCATAAGAAAAACTTTATACAATAAGTCTTTCAGAAAGGTCGACTTCAAATTACGGAAATGGTATTAGAAGTCTTCTTTGCTTCACCATACAAACGCCTTCGAAGAAATTCGAATTCACCTCCATTGATGCGAAATATCTCCTGTAGAAATGAGACATGAAGACACGAACCTTGCAGTGTGCCTGTGTTGCTTTAGAACGTGCACTGAAACGTATTCACATAATTTAGCTCATACATTTACCGTACGGAATGAAACGACAATAAAACATTTTAGTGAGTTTCATATTGTGTCTTGATGAAAACATTTGAACTGATGACAATAACAAATTACATGAAAGGCTTTTCTGAAAGGAAAAGGATCGAAATTTAAACCACAAATAAGTGTTAACCACCGTAGAGTGCCATTGGATTGGACCTTGACAATTTTTTGCTCTCTAATGTATTATATGCTCATCATTCAAAATAGGTGGTCTGCTTCGTTACATCCTGTGGAAATACGAATCGCAACCTTTTTTGTGGATCACCACTTAGCAACACTACAGCATTTTACGTATCCAGGGCGATGAACGGCGGCAGGCGCTGTGGGCAGAGGGCGAGGCAGCGCTCTGTAGCGCCGCCACCGCTGCTGCCGGCGAGTGGGTCGCGGAGAGCTCTGCCAAGCGCTGCGGCCAGAGGCAGCGATGTTATTGGGCCGAAATGTTATTACCAGTGTACCAAAAAATGAAATACGTTACACATATGCTCCCCTTACACATGGGGCATGAGCATGAACGAGTGATGTGCATTTAAAATTTTTGTCAACAGTCTGTTTCGATCGCTAATACTGAACATTCAAGTCGCGCACTTTACCGCAAGACCAAGGAGGAATCTGACCTAGTTACCTTCTAACTGCACACAATAAGTGCTATATGAACTCCCGCAGTCTTCAGTGTTGCCAGATTGTGAAGATAGCTAGACTTAGAGCGAATCAGCGCGGCCACTTTTTTTGTCCCGGACTTGGGCTCAGCGGCGGCCGGCCGGCGTGGCGGCCAGGTTTTTTGTCAAAGAGCGTACATCCCTTCAGAAGTAACATACATGATTTTGGTAATGGGTAAGTGCTGCTAGCGTTAACTTAGAAGCACCCTGTTTAATTGTTGTTACTGTAATATACAGTACATTTCTGACAAGCTGCCGTACTACGGATTGTAGGGATGTTTAATGACGTCGCCAAGGAGGCAGCTCGGATGTACAATGCTTTGCTTTGATAACGACTAAGTAATGTAAGTCGATTAGGAATTGCTTCTTAAATGTACAGTATAGTCCGGTCACTAATACGTACAGTAACTAAGCTAAAAAAAATTGTCTACTTTGTTCTGTGTTTTATGAATCTCAGACCTTTGTAAAATTTGATAGGTATTATGGTGTCAGGTACACAGAAACTGAAACGCGTGGCGTTGCGTGAAATAGTCTTCAAAATGATATTGTATTGTGCTGCATTGCTGCTGTGGCTACTAGCATTGCTCTTAGCCGGTGTCCAACGCATTTGATACCCACGACAGACACCGACGTCTTGGTACAAATGTGCCCCATCTCACGTGTGCCGCCTCGCCGCGCAGCCTCTGCTACTGCCTTAGTTATGGAGTACTGGTCAATAGTCGTGTTTTATTGTTTCTGTTAATGCATTTCGATAAACCAAATATCACAATAGAGTAATTAGGGATTGCTCTATCGACTGAGTTAAAAAAATTTGCTTAAAAAATCTTTTTATTCGTGACGGAAAACAAACCGACGCTTTACATCTACGCTGAGGAATGGCTTCATGATGACAATTTGTTTGGCCTGGCAAAAACGAAATTGCGAATATCTGCCCAAACACCAGAGAAAATGCACCTGTATATATATATATATATATATATATATATATATATATATATATATATATATATATATATATATGGTGAGCACTTAAAAGTGTTTGTAGAATTATTTGGAAAATTACAAACCGAATGTAAAAGAAGTTGCAATAAACATTGTTCTCTTCCACGAGGGCCGCGATGGAGTAGCCGAGCGGTCCGACAAGTTTGACAATCAAGAAATGGATGAATTGTATGAAATTGTTGAAATGGATGAAACTCTGCGAAGCTTGTGTGATCCAGTAGAAGAGGTGCAGCAGAATGGTGCTGAAGATACAAAACCAGAAGATAAAGAAAGAGCAGCCTTGTTAAGAAAACACAAAGCATTAAAAACAGAACTTCAGGAGAAAGCGGCAAGGCAATTGGCGCAAAAGGAGCGGATAGAATCCCTCAAGAGAGAGATAGAACAGAAATGTCGAAAGGCATTACGTTTGGAACAGGAAATCTGCGAACTGAAAAAGCAGACAAAAATTGTGACTTCAGTGTCACAGGGGCGTACAAAGGAATTATCAAAGGGACTGCAGAACAGTAGGGTCAAATTATATTGGAAGAGTGTTAATCTGGAGCCGCAGTCGCCACCAACAGATGCCTCATCTGTAGTCGGCAGATTTGCAGAACAACAGGAAAACATTACTGCAAGTCTTGCAATGTCTCAAATCTCGGCCCCACCAGAAGTAACACCAGCTATAGGTCTCCACACAGGTGTGATTGAACTAAAAGTGCATAACATCGCATTGAAGAAACAAATGGAAGAAAACAATTCTAAGCTGGAAGTGGCTGTTGGTGGCCTTGTGCAATGTACTATGCATGCATTGTCAGATTCTATAAACAAGCAAACAGTGGAAGAATGGGCGCGACTTCAGGTGGCGAGACAGACAAATTCTGTGTTTTCCAATGCACTAAAAGATGTAATCTGTACTCGTAGCAGTCCACTTCGTCTCGATAGGGACTATCTGCGACTGGTTTTACTCGATGCAGAAAAGAAAATTCTTTCACTGGATGAAAGATATAAAAATGTTCAGAGGGCATTATTGCAGTCGGCTGAAGATCTCTCCCATGGCTGGCAGAGAATTGAGAAAGCAGCAGAAAATGCCAGGACGAAAAATTCAGAGTTGCATACAAAGGTCACGAAGGACAAATCAGTCTGTCAGACTTGACACACAAACTGAGATCAGCTGCAGCAGCAGAACTTAAAGCTGTGCGCGAAACTGTGACGTTGCTGATGAAGAGTGAGCCTTCTTTACAAGAGGTACTGGGTTTTGGAACAACATACAATGACTTGCACTACATACTACAGCTTTGGGCTGAGAAGAGGACAGCAAGAAACGGAACACTAAGTTTGCCTAAAATGTTTTCCCTAACTGAGGATGCTCGTTTGGATGAACTCATCAGTGTGAAATCGAATGAAACAAATAATTCTGAAAAATACAGCAAATCGTCAAGAACCAGTGAAGTCTTTCAACGTATGGATGAGTTACTTTCTAAAAATGACACACTGATTGAGTCACTTCACGACATAATTGGAATATGGTGGCAACCACCATTTGAGAGAGCTGTACCAGAAGACTTGGTTGTAAGTGGAAAGAATATACTGCAGCACACAGCCCATTGGGATCGTGTTACAAAGTTTTTGAGTATGATGTCTCCAAGCAGAAAAATTGCAGAGAAAAAGTAAGAACTGGAAATAGAGGAAGAGTACCCTGTTGCTGCCTATCCAGAACCCATTCAGGAATTGTTGGATAGGAGTAAACAAATGTGAATGGGTGTTAATGCAAATTGTTAGCAGTGGTCAGATCTTTCACCAAGTGATTAGGGACATGTGACTGCTTAATATGCAGAGCAGTTACATGAGTTTGCTGTGTTTGGCTTCTTCACTTTTGAAATCACATAATATACATTCAATGTAAGACTAATAATAGTGTTCAACAGTTTCAAAGCTATTGAGATCCAAACTATTTATTAAAAGAATATTTTTGAATAATGAAGAAAAAAAAAAAAAAAAAAAAAAAAAAAAGCGGTCTAAAGCGTCTCGCTGCAGAGCGCGCGATTGCTCGCCGTCGGAGGTTCGAGTCCTCCCTGGGGCATGGGTGGTGTGTGTGTTTGTCATTAAGTTAGTTTACCCTAGTTTAAGTAGTTTGTATGCTACGGACTGATGACCACGCAGTTTGCTCCGATTGATAAACAAACATTTGAACAGTTTTTGAACTTCCACGAGAGACAACCATATAGCTCGACCCCTCCCCCTCACCGACGCCTGGGACGGGGAGGGGGGGAGGACCGGTGACCTAGAAATCTTAAGTAGTAACCCCTATGAAACTTCCTGGCAGATTAAAATTGTGTGCCGGAACCGGGACTCGAACCTGGGACCTTTGCAAAGGTCCCAGGTTCGAGTTCCGGTTCCGGCACACAATTTTAATCTGCCAGGAAGTTTCATATCAGCGCACACTCCGCTGCAGAGTGAAAGTTTCATTCTAGTAACCCCTATTTTTTATTCAAGAAATCGAATCTCCAGAAAAATATGTCACTTTTGTAAGTAAAATATTTTTCTTTTTACGATATATGCGCTGTAATCGGCAAAAATAAAAATTAATCGAAAACTTGAGAAACGGTAAATAGGCATCGAACTATTTGTCTAGGTTTAATAGTTCCAGTTTCAACCATACCTGCGAAAACTGTTTGCAGAAGGTACATTCCCATCAGGGAACAGATTAGCACACCTTTGACGAGCTTCCTCAACTTTTATATGAGCCCCAAAGTACAACGAAATGATATCTACTGTTTCTGCAATCGTTTACAACGTGAAGTCCGCCTCCGTAGCTCAATAGCGGCGTCGTTAAACGCTGCTGCAAGGGGCCCGGATTCGATTCCCGGCAGAAGACTGGGTGTTGTACGTTTTTCCTCATCTACACTTTCATCAACGTTATTGACAGTAAGTCGTCGAAGTCGCGTCAATAGAAAGACTTGCAGTAGGCGACCGAACCTCTCTGGGGATATCCCGGCCACGAAAATCCATACTGTCATTTCATTTTTCAACATCGTGGAACAATTGCGTAGAGATGTGTACAGTCCGAATCATTGAAGTACGATTAACAGCCTGATCACGAACTGACAATATGATTACAGTCTGAGTTTCATTCGATTGTGGAAGATGTTAGGTTATAGCATCGTCAAGAATATCGAAAACCGTACTTCGATTTTCGTAATCCGATGTATTTGAGATATTACTGTTTTCCAACCATTTTCAACTCATTTTCATTTTCACCGGTTACAACGCCGTCTGTCACGAAGCGTATAACATGTTCCATACAAAAGTTAATTATTTTTTTCTGCAGAATCCAAGTCTTCAATAAAATGGGGGGGGGGGGGGGGGTTCGTATTTAAGATTTCAAAGTCATCCTCTCCCGCCTACGGAGCTGCTGCAGTGGGATCGAGTTTTATGTTAATGGATGTCCGTCTTGGATTGTGTCCGTCTACTCCCCCCCCCCCTCCATCCATTCTCTCTATCCATCCATCACTCGCTCCCCCTCCACCTACCTCCTCCTGCAGCCGCCTCCTCTCTCTATACAGGACCTGGAAGTTCAAGGCACACAGGGTTTCAAAAATTTGGTTCGTATGTCGACGACAGTAATTACAGTTAAATACTGCGCACTGAAGGATACAAACTTTCTTGAAGCAGTAAACCCCTGCTAAATAATTTGCCATAAAAGTACGTATTTAGCCACTGGATATTTGTACAGCTCCTTAATGTACATGCATAGGATTTTCAAATTCAAGCCGTGGTGGACTAGCCGAGCGGTCTAAAGCGTCTCGCTGCGGAGCGCGCGGTTGCTCGCCGTGGAGGTTCGAGTCCTCTCTGGGGCATGGGTGTGTGTGTGTTGTCCTTCGGTTAGTTTACCTAGGTTTAATTAGTTTGTAAGCTACGGACTGATGACCACGCAGTTTGGTCCGATAGATTTACAAACATTTGAACATTTATTTCCAAATCCAAAATCAGTTAAATAATACCAAAAGTGTATCACGCCTAATAAAGGTGCTTTAAAGACATGTTAAGGTAAGAAGTTGATACTTTTATTGATTTTTACTTATAGCTAATAATAAAAACATTTATTTTACATTAAAATATTCAGTTGTTCCCCGTTAAATATACACATTCTCTGTTTGCCCTTCATTTTCATAGACTGGTATAAAGTTTAATTAAATTTCACTCTGAAATTCTTCAAATTCTTAAATCTTTGCTTCGAAAATCATGTTCTGTATTCTTTTTTGAAGGGAACAACACTTGTTTGTGATTAAATTCTCTGAGTTCACACTCCACATATTCAGCGAACTAAGCAAACTTGTCCTCCTTCGACAGTATATAGGTAATATAATTCGTTCCTGTGCCTGTTTTCGTCCCCTAGCTTTTCTCATCAGTCAGCTGCAGCAATCTGTTGGTGACAGTAGGAAATACTAGCACAGATGGCAAAGTCAGTTGGCAGCAGCATCGTTCACTTATAGTGACATCTTTGGCAAAAAAGGACATTTTGTTTTGGAACGTGCAGTTAGCTGCAGCATCAAAAGCATTTAAAATAACTATAAATCAGTATCAAGTTAAATTAAAGAGTATTATACCCTGCGTGTAGTCGGATTTCTCTTTTTTAACATTGTATATTGGCATTATTGTCATTATTTTAGTTTTCTTGTAATCGCTAACAATGTGTAACATTAAACAATGTCTTATTTTCGTCCTCTTAGACGGCCGAAATTTGGAACAGCTTTCATTTTATATTTCTGTGACAGTCTAATTATTACCAATCTGCTATATTCATTTTTTTCGTATTTCAGATGGATAAACGCAAAGAATGGAATTATGATTGAAGCATTAAATGCTGTAAGAACAGAAAAGAAAGGCTACAAAACTGCACCAAACACCCTCAATGGGTCGAAGGCACGCTGAAAGACTATGTCAAATCCTCTCATTCTGCTGAAAAGATCGTGAAAAGAAGGATTGGACGGCCACTAGTACTGACATATCCAATCAAGGAGTTCCTTCTCGAAAATTGTTTCGAGATGCTAAAACGTTTCTATGGGCTTACTTCTGAAGATGTGACAAGGATGGCTTTTCAGTTAGCTGTGGTAAGTAATTTGCCAAATCCATTTAATAAAGCAACACAAAAGGCTGGGCGAAAGTGGAAAAAATTGTTCTTGAAAAGACATCCTAATTTTGTATGAGAAGACCAGAAAACATGTCTATGGCTCGGGTTCAAGGTTTTACAACGGGAAACTTAGATGCATTTTTCTCTTTTCTAAAAGTTGAACTTGATAAAATTAATCATGATGCAATGAAAATATTCAACTTAGGTGAGACTGGAATTTCTGTTGTCCAGCATAAGTCTAGATGAGTAATTGCAGCCAAGGGCGAAAAGCAGGTACAAAAACTTGCTTATGCAGCACGTGGAGCATCGATCACTGTAATCACTTGTATGTCTGCAGGTGGGTAATTCGTTCCACCAATGCTAATATTCCCTCAAGGAAGATGAACGAATGAGTTACTCGAGGGTACACCTCCTGGTTCAATTGGTTCTTGCTCAAAATCTAGATGGGTGAAAGGTCCTCTACTTACCAAATGGCTTAAACACTTTATCAACATTACAAATCCGTCAAAAGACAAGCCAGTTGTGCTAATTCTGGATGGACACTATTCACATACTCGCAATATAGATGTCATCCATAAAGATTGTGAAAATAAAATTTCAATAGTTTGTGTCCCAACCCATTCCAACTACACGTTGCAGCCATTGGACGTTTCCTTTATGTTCCGACTTATACCTTATTATGCATTTGCAACAGAAAACTGGCTTGCAAATAATCCAAACCGAGTTATTAGGAAGCTCCAAGTAGCTTTTCTTTTCGCAGAAGCCTACAGTAGTGCATCATCGGTATAAAATGCCATTAACCGTTTTCAAAAGACCGGAATTTCTCCATTTAGTGCAGGGATATTCAGCAATGCAGTTCATTTGAGTCACCAGCAGGAAAATCAAAACCAAATCAGTGTGGAGAAGTCTTCATAAGAGGAGGATGTCTCTGGCCAAATAAATAGTCCTAGTGAAACTTCCCACCCGGAAATCCCTGGCCCCAGCGAATCATTTGCACCATCTGTTGCTGATCCCAATGATAGATCTAGGCCCATCAAAGTTGTTAGCCCCAAAGATATCAGAAACGTTCCAGCAATTACCCCAGTGAGCAGCAAAAGACGAGGTTCACCATTTCTTGTTATTCATTCTCCACACAAAATTAAGATTTTGGAGGCAGATAAAGTTAATGGGCCTAATTCTTCCACAAATGGAATGGTGAAGGATGCAGAGCAAGGGGAAAGATGGAAGCTTCGGATGGGAAAAACTCAGACTGGAAATAAAAGAAGTGCGTCTCAATGTAAATCATCAAGATATAAAAAAATCCTATGCTCGCTTGTCAAAAGTTCCAAGGCGTCATTGTTTGTGTTAATTTGCAATCGGGCCTTCTTTCGAAGTGGATTTGGTGGTGTTTCTAACTGCTCTAAACGAGCTCTGTAAGTACCCGCAAATTCATCTTCTTCCTTTTCTTTTTCAGTGGCATTATTGTATTCCGATGTACCCCAGAAAATACGAAAATAATTCTTCGGAATTTTTGTATATTTTTTCAGGTACCGAATACTGAAGCACAATGGTAAAAAAATTACACGAGAATTAGAGACTCGCTGGACATACCAGAACCTCTTTCCGGAATAGCAGGACCCAGCCCATGCGTAATTGTTGCTTACGACGCCTTTAAATTACAAAAAATATCATGTAACCCTTTCCAGGTAATCATATTAAAGGTAGCAATGAAAGAATATTAACTACTGGCTCAGTAGGGCCCGACAAATTGTCTATATTGCGTTTGGGAGCTTATCGTCTATTTTTCGTGTTCTACGAAAACCTATTCACCTTGATCCTATAAAGCGAAAATTGTGACACTGAGTTGCGTTTATCTTCACAAATTACCAAGAAAAAATCGAGAAACTCAACTAATTTATTCGCCAACAGGCACTTTCGAGTCTGAAAACACAGAAACAGGGACCATAAAACAAGAAAGCTGGAGAGACCAGCCGCTACTTACATCTAGATTCGATAGAGAAATGTTTTTGAAGATGCTAAACAAGTGAGAAATGATTTTGCGTCACATTTTGTCCCTACCGAAGGTCAAGGGGAGTGGCAATATTATTTTGTTTGCTTTGTGTCAGGGATAATTGTCACTGAATTATCACATTTTTCATCAGGTTAAATTTTACTTATGGCAGCGGTGGCATAGTGTGCTAAATGTTAGCAACAAAAAGTTCGCTTTACAAGGATGATTAATTTACTGAACAGGCAAGGGTACCGGTACATGAAAAAACATCATTAATCTTTTATTTCACGATGAACACATTATTCCCCTCAAATTATGTGATTGGGTTTTCAATGAGCTTTCAACGGTCGTTGCCAACATCAGTTCACTATGCTGCCGTAAGTTAAATTTTACACTTCTCCATACCCTAATGTATCCACATTTACGTTTTTCATTGTTACATAAATAAATATCGTAAAAAATAAATATGAATTAACTTACTCAAAAGTTGATAAACTCGATCTTGGTCTGTTTATATCTTTCAGGAAAATTAGGGAATTGTAGGCATACCATTTTGATATGGAAACATCTTCCTTTCCTGACCCTGATGTCTTTGAATTACATTTATTATATTGTCTGAGGAGTTGTTACCTCAGGTTATGAAGTTTTCTTTATCGGAAACACCGAATAATAACGCTAATTTGTCGATTTCATCGCGTTTGGCGTTGCGATTTTTAAACGCTGGTGATGTTGGATTTCACATTCAGATTTTTCACGAAGTGCTTCAGTTAGTTTCAACATACTGTTCTTCGTGCAGTCCGTGTTCACAAAAAAGTAAACAATTTCAGTTTTAAACTGGACGTGCACAGCTAGTCCAGATAGAACATCGCGTGCCTCCTTGGGCATGCGCAGTAGAAAATGTAATCGGGATTTGTGCCGTGTTTTCACTCGGCAAACGGATACTCTAGCGCAGATGTTGCAGGCACATGTGGCAGGCACTTGCAACTTGTGCCTCACCTCGTCAGCTACATGTGCCGGACACAAATCTCCGCGATAAATCCCTCAGTGTGAACGTAGCTTTACAGAAAAGTAAAGGAAATAATGTTACTTACAGACTTCGTTTGCACTACTGACAACACCGTCGACAAAAAAAATTGTTACATTGTTAATGCCTAGTTTGCACGTGTTACTGAATATAAGCCACGTAATATGGACGTCCCTAGAATGGGTTTTCACGAAAATTTGTTGCTTCTGCATGACATCTTTACCGTCGCACCTGACAGGTACGCGGGGCAATTTTGTCACCACTTCAATTTTCTATGTCCACTAATTATGAGAGATGGCGATTTTAATTCGTGACGGGAAATGTAACATCAGAGCTGTCGTTAAGGAAACATCTGCCACAGTTTAACACTGTTTTGTTCACATCTACGGCAAAACACTTTTCGAAATGCATTTGATGGCCTCGATGTATAACATATTAATATTATGATAATAAGTCAGTCACGTAGGAATTCGCAGTGTTGCTACCTGAGTAACAGGTCCATGAGGGAGATTTCAGTTTCTACAAAGCTTCTTTAGACAGCTGTTAGTGGTGTGACTGTGAAATGCACCGTCAGCTACAGCTGACAGGAAATGTTTCCGCTTTACGTTATCTGATCAATAACGTCCGGACGCCAACAGCAACGCCTCAAGGAGGTTTGTAGACCGCCGCCTCTGAACAGCAGATCACTGTCAACGAATAACCTGCAGTCATGATGTGGCAATCCGGTGTGTGGTTTGCGTTTAGGTGATACCTTCCATCACTGGAGTACGGAAGGAGGTAATGTTATTGCCCGGAGGTGATTTCCTCAAAATGTTTGTATAGTCTATGGGAGTTAACTACGGGGTCATCAGTCCCTAAACTTACAAACTACTTACGAACTAGGACGGCACAAATATTCATGCCGAGGGGTGATTCGAACCCCCGACCGTAGTGGCCGTGTAGACCGTGACTGGAGCGCCTTAGTCCCCTCGGCCACCGCGGCCGGCGTGATTTCCTCGGTTAGGATTAGATTCCCTTATAGCGCTCAACAACGCTAAATATGCAAACGAATCATTTGACAGCATTGTGTTTGCATACAACAGAGGAATAATTGGTAGGCTGCGACTGTACACGTTGGTTATAATGAAACTGGCAGTGTTTAGGGTGCTCCAGTGCGGGCTGTATTCATGGCAGGAAGATATAACTAGGTGGGTATGTTCAGTAATACGGGTTCGCTCATGGAGTGTGATGAAAAATTACAGTTCCATTTTCTGCCACCAGGCAAAAAAATCCCGTTATAAGCGGTCAGTGTGCCTCGGTTGCACTGTGGTAGAGTGCCAGGCTACAAACCCAAAGGTCACGTGTTCGATCCCCGTAATGTCCTAGGATTTTTATCTGTCACTTTCCACTTCTTTCACGTCTGGCATTATTGCTCATGTGAGCAACGTGGTTCGGAATCCACGTTAAACTGTAGGTCCCCCTATAACTGGCTGGGTAAGTCAGTTCGAAGGTCGGAGGAAGGCAACGGCATGCCTAGTAAAACAATGTGGTGTTCAAATCAATCTTCGGATTGTTGACAGCTTTTTATTTATTTACTTTCCGGTTCTCTCTCCTAAACTAATTAATTAGGTGCCTGATGTCGTCAGATCGCTTACCTCCATTTCCTTACTTCAATGTGTTCCCATGGAGCTTAAAATTAGTCTGGTGACGTGAGAATGTGGTGTGACCAGCGAATATGCATATACATTACTACACCATTTGGATATTTTTCGTTCTAAAAAGTAAGTTATCTCGTAAGACCAATGAGGGATATAAAAGCTTCTTTTCAGAGGTATTCTGGACCTGGACTTTTTGACAAAATTGGGGAGGGGGTCGAAAGACCTCTGACTACGTCCTGGTCTGTTAGAGGTATGTACAACACATAGTGTCAGTTCATGTTCGTTTATTCATTTTATGGATGTGTCGTAACGTCGAATCAATGGGTTCTTCGGCCATACTCTGCGATCGTCGTAAAAAGTTGTGAAAAATAAATAAAACGCATTTCTTCCATTAGCCGACAAATGATGACTAATGAGACTACTTTTCCTCCATAACTAAATAATATATACTGATATTTCCCGCGGGCGACATTTTGTCTTTCTCCTTGCCTTAGGGAGTACCATAATTACTAATTGCTTTTCATTACTTTTATTATACTCGTGTGGAGTTGTTTATTATTGAAAGTTTAGGATAATTGTATGTTATATAGTATAATTCTGTTTTTTTTTTTTGTTCTTGTATATTTATTTAAATCACGTATATATTGCCAATAAGTTTTCATCTTGTGTTTATTCATTGAAGTTTTGAAATGTAGCTATGGTTTGAATACATATGTATACACATAAATGAAAATGATTATCTTTCAATTACTGTTTTTTTCATGTATTTACAATTGTTTTCCCGTATAATAAATAAATTCTTCACTTCGATTATTACAATTTTCTGAAACTCTTGTGTGTAAATTTGAACGGGAAGTATGCCGTGAAAATAAAAAATAAAAATTAGTAACGTTAAAAAATAGATCATAATATGTAATATACCGTTCAAAATAATAATTCAAACAGGAAAACAACAATTTGTGATATAGATAGAAGTTCGTTGCTGGTTGTTTGTTATGCGGGTTTGCCTACTATAACGCCACTATCATAGCAGCCTGCGCACGCCATTATGGCGTGACGTCAAAATTATACTGATATCGTGGTATCAAATTTTATTTACGTCACGAAAGAAGTAAGGCCCAAGTGAAAATAAATCACCAGTCAGTTGTCCCGGACGTGTTAAGAAAAATTTAAACTGTTACTGTACACCGAACAGACACTACATTAGCCTGAACTTAAAAATCAAACAAATCAAACAGTCAATACCAAAAATGTTTGGACTGTGTCGGGAACACAAAACGGTAAATGGCACTGTTCTTGTGACCGAACTGAAAACACCAAGGGTCTCGCGGGAGTGGCCGAGCGGGCTGGAGCGCCACGATACAGATCGCGCGGCCTCCCGCGTCGGGGGTTCGAATCTTACCCCCCCCCCCTCCCCACCTCGGGCATGGATGTGTGTGTTGTCCTTAGGTTAGTTTAACTTAGCTTAAGCAATTTGTAAGTCTAGGGACTTATGGCCAAAGTAGTTTGGTGCCATACGAATTAAAAGCAAACAACGAAACGCCAAGAACGGGTATGTTCTGACCTTTGTAAGAATAAAGCACGGTATTAGTCTGACATAACGTAAGCTTGTCGAGCAACTCGTAAGTAGTACAGTTCGGTTATGTTACACAAGCACCTGTGTATAATTTCATATGCACAGCACTGTCGGCAATTCGTAACGTGACAAAACGTTTGTTGGTCTGTCTCTAAATAGAGTTCGGAGACCGAGAGTCTGTAATTTGTCAGTTATATTGTGACACATGAGAAACACGCCTCGCCTCGGAAAAACAGCATTGAAATTGACATAATACGAATTATTCAGCATGGGCAGCCTGTTGTTGCGACCTGTGTTTCTTCATACAAACATTCAACGTGACCATGTTTGCCACAAAAAATAGCACTAAGCGTGCAGGAGTTACTGCTGTGAGCGTAGGAACAACTGTGGTCAGAACTTGCCAGTGGTAACTTGAGGTCGTGAAGATTACGCTGTTTACGCGATCGTTCACGTGGCGGCTGAGTGTCGCCGGGGCGGCTGACGCGAGCCTGGCTGACGCAGCTTAACTACCGGGTGATCAAAAACTCAGTATCAAAACTTAATAAATCACGGAATAATGTAGATAGGCAGGTAAAAAATGACACACATGCTTGGAATGACATGGGGTATTAAAAAAAAAAAGTATTGCTAGACACGTGAAAGATCTGTTGCCGCACGTCGTTTGGTGAAGATCGTGTGGTCAGGCACCACTTTCGTCGTGCTTGGCCTCCCAGGTCCCCAGACCGTGCGATTTTTGGCTTTGGGGTTACCTGGAGTCGCAAGGGTATCGTGATCGACCGACATCTCTAGGGATGGTGAAATACAACATCCGACGCCAATGCCTCACCATAACTCCGGACATGCTTTACAGTGCTGTTCACATTATTTCTCGACTACAGCTATTGTTGAGGAATGATGGTGAACATATTGAGCATTTGCAGTAAAGAACATTTTTTGAATTTTTTTCTAATTAAACCCCATGTTGTGTGTCAATTTTTACCTCTCTATCTACATTATTACTTGATTTATTGAGTTTTCAAATTTATACTGACTTTTTGATCACCTAGTACATACCGCGGCGGAGTGGCCTAGCGTATTGAGGCGCTACGGTCCGAAGCGCGAAGCTGTTCCCTATCGGGGGTTAGAATTCCCCCTCGGGCATGGATGTTTGTGCTGTCTTTGGTATAAGTTGGTTTATAAATAATTTGTAAGTTTATGGACTGATGAACCCGCAGTTAAGTCCCGTTGGTTTAACAAACATTTGAACTTTTTTTTAGGCTCTACGGCATGCACGAAAAATTGAGCTAGTGTTCACAATAGCAGTGTCATACGAGTTCTGATGTTCAGCTAATTCAATCACTTGCCGTAATGATGGTTCTGGGTACTTTAGAATTTGTTCATGGATATGGAGGTCAGAAACATCTTGAGTACTCACTTAGTACGTGCAGTAACGACGACATTCATAGTTATGTCCCTAATCTCAGCAACCCACTTTGATTAGGCTGAAGCTTGTAACGAAAAAACATGAACCTAGCTGCTGTCACATTGATTTAATCATTGAAGCACAACCTGTCCTAGTGTGCATTTTAGGACGCTCGGGTGGAAACAACTTCAAAGCTAGGCGACAGATACCGACATCGACTGTAGACAAAAAAGTAAGGCTTCCTGTCACTACCCTGAATATGATGCGCCTTCAAATGAAAGGAGCGCGCGATATTCTTCGCATAGTTGTTGGTCGGCGTTAAAATGGTAGAACATACAAGGGTTGCTGTTGTGCAACTTCTGGAGCTGCTGTAGAAGCTGCGGCCTGTTGTAGCAGCAGGCAGCTTACAGTGTTCGTGAGCTGCTGCATTGGCTGGGGCTGAAAAAGGATAAGCTGCGTGAGAGATGGTGCTTGCTGCGCACCAGCAGTTAACAGTACCATATTAAGAGGAGTGGCCATGGTTAACAAACGCACGAAATAAACTAGGCAGAGTACGACAAATGTAGGAAAAGCAGGCTGACAACAACGTGAAACAAAGAGATCTACACGCGCACCCAAATGAGAACAAACGAAAAGAAATTTCTTTGCAACTGGATGCCTGTTAACATGTAGTATCTCTTTATTTACATTTGCTTGTCTTTGGTATGTGCACACACACACACACACACACACACACACACACACACACACACACACACACTGCCAAAGACGCTGCCCTGCTCACTATGTTGTCGTCTTTATGGAGTCGAGCACCGCGGCAATTGTGCAGTAGCAAGTAGTCCGTAAGGTGTTCGCCGGTGATCACTATTCAGCTATCAGTGTAGAGCAGAGTGGAGTTAATGTGATATAAATTGACATACTGGAGATAGAAATGCAAAAGATAAAAATATGAGAATGAATTTTTTATAACGCTTTTGAGTAACAATACATTTTTCTGAAGAAGAAGATATTTTCGTCATTTCGGTTGTTGGCAGTTATGCATTGGTACTAGAAGACTTCAATACAGGCGACTTTTGATATTTAATTCTTTGTAAAGCGAACTTTGTGTTAAAGTAATGTTCATAATGGTCAGTCAATTTTTCCTCTTTTATGAACTAACATTTTTGTAATGAAGGTTATTTGTTCGTGGGAACTGGAGTAATGAGATAGATAATTATAAGATATTTAATGTCAGGGACATTACAGAAAGTCTGTACGAAGATCAAACAAAACATTTGGTGTCATATATAAGACATAGACCTACCTGACAGCTACTATGGACAGTGTCAAGGTAGCGTCCTCAACCAACACGTTTGGTGATGTGTGAATTACAAGTGTTAATTAGAAGTATTAGTCTAATATAAAATTCCATTATCAAAATCTCCAAGGAGTTGATTTGTAAAATACAGTATCACACTTGTGTATGGGGAAATACGATACTGCCGGTTTCACAATCCAAGCACACCTTACGTTCACAAAGTAATTTATAAAGGAAGTTACTAATAAAATGTATGTGGTCATAAGAAATTCCACAACAGAAAGAGAACGTTAAAAGACAAAGTAGCCTCATTGAGACTCTCATCAGTTTTATCGTTCTTTTTTTCTATCTGCAAGTAAATCATTGAAAAAAATGACTGCTTGAGGTATAATCATTTTATAATACGTTCTATGGCCCATATATTTCTCTTTCTTAATAAAACAGTCAAGAGCGCAAACTTTCGCATTTATTAGCAACTAGTTTCGATTCATAGATGGACAATCTTCAGGCCACTCCAAAATTGACATGGAGCGGATTAGGTGCTGTGGATGTCTCCAAGTGGGCATTGACAGTATGTGGAAGCATCTATAGCACTTGCTCCGCTCTACCCAATTTAGGAGTTGCCTGAAAATGGTCCATCTATGTATCGAAATTAGTTGCTAATAAATTCTAAAGTTTGCGCCCTAGACTGTTTTATTGATAAATTTAAAACTGAAAAAAAAAACAGAAGAAGGCTTTCTCTCCTCCCACAGGGCAGTTGGACGCTCGCTGGCGTGCGAACATTGGCAAAGTCGCTAAACAAAAGCGCCCCCGGTCGAGATATTAAAATATGTCTAATATTTCAGTTTCTTCTAATATGTCTAGTGCTATCCCTTTATTGCCAAAATGTAAAATAGACATGTCGTAGTTTTCAATGTTTTTAATCTGATGTTGCTCGCCTTTAATTGATATTGTAATGCAAGTCCAATACTTCCATATCTATATTCACGAATCTAATTTGAAACTCCCTTCCTGTTTGGACGATAAATTTTTTTTCAGAAGAAGCACTGCAAAATTTGATTGGTGGCGATTTTAAGCTATGTCGCACACACCCAGTTTATTATTCGTTCGAAACCCCGCTTTAAAATTGTATTTGCGGAAGACATCCGTTATTCTGACATGGAAACATAATAACACGCGAAATACGCTTTACTACCGTCTTCTTTCATTTCTCGGCTATCAAAATTTTTTCTTCGACCTTCCTAGTTGCCGCCCCAGTAAGACCGTTAGCCAGCCACTCCGACCTTAACAATCAAGTTTGTTTACCTCTGAATAAAGTCTTTCGAGCTACCTTGTGTACCGCGGCGGAGTGGCCGAGCGTATTGAGGTGCTATGCTCCGATGCGCGAGGCCGCTCTCCGTTAGGGGGTTCGAATCCTCCCTCGGGTATGAATGTTTGTGCTGTCTTAAGTATAAGTTAGTTCATAAGTAGTTTGTAAGTTTAGGGACTGATGACCCCGCAGTTAAGTCCATAAGCTCAACAAACTCTTCATTTCTACCTTGTGTAATTATCCGATAAAACATTGAGGTTGCACGATTTTGATCTGGCGGGTGACATGTATTTTGCAATATGTTCGAATTCGTCTGATAAAATTATGAAAATGCGATACTATCTAATCCTTTCTCATATTCTAGTATATGTATCACACAATTTGTTCTCTACAGTAATTATGAAAAGGATATCTGACAGACTTGATCCCATTGCACGACGATAAATTTTCTGATTAAATAAAATAATCAAAACGGAAGCATATTTTAAGTTCTGTAGGTCAGCAGCATACATGGGTTCTACTTTTGTGCAATGAATAAAATAATGTTTCATCGATTGTCACACTTTTAAAGATTTATAGTATCAAACGGATACGAGAACGGGATTCTCAGGAAAGACTTTACATTTCTTGAAACGTAATTTTTTCTCCATTTTCATCTTGACAAAAACTATTTATAAAGTAATTTCGACTTTTGCATGCACTAATTATTAGGTGTAATGGATAGTTTTCTTTATGGAGTACTAGCTGAAAACCCGGCGTTGCCCGGGTATTTATTTATTTATTCCTGCCATTTTTCAGTTAAATATTCATTTGTATAAGGGCTGTATGTCTGTAAAATCTCTTGGGATTACAATTATTGGTAAAGAAGTAATAGAATAAAAATTGGTGTGTGATGGGGCGGTTTTCCAGGAACGTTACTGTTTATGTTCTTATAACACGTGAATTACATGTCGTACTGTGATACAATTTAGAAAGTACATTCAACTATATGTGTGTATACTGTCTGTAAAATTTCCTGCGGCTACAATTTGTAGTGTACAAATTATAAATTGTATCGTCGTACCGAATGCCGTATTTTTACTCCATAACAGCGGAAAAGTAGTATGCGAGAAACTATTTTCCTTCCATAATTGTCAGCGAGAAAAAGTTTAATAAAATGTGATTCTTAAGTTTCTCCCGGCGTATTTGATGATCAAAATATCCACGGGTGTACTGCCGGTCTATAGTGTCCAACGGGCACAATATTTCGGCGATCATACATGTCGCCATCATCAGGTGAACTGACGAACTGAGCTCCTGGAAACGCGCCGGCACGGAGGTCCGCACGCTACGGCTGCTCGAAGGGAACTGGGTTCTAGCCCGGTAGCGGGCCATTTAAATACCCGCGGCCCGCGGAGCGACCCCTCCGCGGTCCGCGGGTATTTAAATGGCCCGCTACCGGGCTAGAACCCAGTTCCCTTCGAGCAGCCGTAGCGTGCGGACCTCCGTGCCGGCGCGTTTCCAGGAGCTCAGTTCGTCAGTTCACCTGATGATGGCGACATGTATGATCGCCGAAATATTGTGCCCGTTGGACACTATAGACCGGCAGTACACCCGTGGATATTTTGTTAGTTTAATAAAAGTTTAAATATAATTTCAAAGTTTGTCGCAAGGCGCTAACTACTTTCATTTTCATATAGCGAATTAAAAAATATTCTCCCCGCATTATGTGGCACTTTTCTGCGATTCCTGTTGTTTATGACGTCATATATTCTGAACCATGCGTCATATGTTATTGTTAATCCTGTAACATTTGTTACCTCACGATAAGGAATGAGTGTACCAAATTTGGCTGAATCGGTCCAGTGGTTTAAGAGAAAATGAACAACATTGTCGCTGAATGCAGCACTTTTCACGCATCTCATTGTTATGACATCTCATGAACTATGTATCGTACGTGATTCTTCCATTTACGGCGACCGTTCTCATGGATTGAAGCTTATATCTACAAAATTTGAAAAAGATTGGATCAAAACTGTAGATTTGTATTAAAACGTACAAACATACGGATGCCACGGTGGAGTGACCGAGCGGTCTAAAGTGTCTCGCTGCGGAGCGCGCGGTTGGTCGCCGTGGAGGTTCGAGTCCTCCCTGGGGCAAAGGTGTGTGTGTTGTCCTTAGGTTAGGTTAGTTTAAGTAGTTTGTAAGCTACGGACTGATGACCACGCAGTTTGGTCCGATAGAATTACAAACATTGGAACATGCGGCCACTCTGCTTTATATATTAGAAGAGTGGCGTTTTGGGTTCATCATCAGTAACATTTTCTGTTTTGATTTTATATCTAGAACTATAACTGAACTATCAATGGCATTTGTGATGTCGGTAACAAAAGCTACAAGTGGCTGTTGCATTATATATAAATATTTGTGCTGTTGCACACGGAATCGTTAACGAAAACAAATGAGAAACTCTTGTCAGCCTTAGTGACCAAAACCTTATTTTTTACCAGATTTAAGTTTAACGGAGTTCGACACTGCAAAGGCTTATACTTATTACAAGAGAGTGGAAGTGCATTATACGTTTTTACGGCTATATTCGCCTATGCAGATTTAGACATGTTTAGCATCTCGCAACGCTTCTTAACTACTGAAATTAATTCTTCAAACAGCTTATTATCAAAGTTCTGAGGCAGGTTAAAATTTAAACCTCTATTAAGCAGCCATAATTCTTCGCCGGAGAAAGTAGCACCGGTCAAATGACCACTCTCGCGACAAATTGATGTTTACTTAATCGGTCGACAGCATAATAGATAGTGCCCAACACCTATGATCATGCGTTGCAACTCTCCATTGAATAATTCACGCTCCCAACATACATATTCAGAGCTTAATGTAGCCATCATCCGGAGTTGCTCTGTAGTAAGAAACGCACGAAGACTACTGCAATGTGCAAAATATGGTAAACAGAAATTTAAAGAACTTGGAAGGACTGGGATTTTGATTTTATCACTCATTAGTTTGAACATTCAGTTTATTTAAAACACTCATCAATTTACATGTTTTGATACGTCCCCTGATTTTAATAATTACGAAAAACAGCAATTAACTTAAAAGAATAATTCTGCAAAATCAGACAAATAATAAATTCACTGATTCGGAACATTAATTAAACCATAAGGGATAGTTGAGCCGCAAATATACTAATTAACAATCAATGACTCAGAGCCTTTACAACTATAACTAAGGTCTAGGTTACAGCGCAAAGTTGATCGAGACCTGATGGTGATACAATTACTTTTTAACCACAACTAAAGCTTTCAGAAATGTGCAGATAATTTTAGCAAATCACGAACCGAAAGGTAATCTTAATGGTGACGGTTACTAACAGACCAGTAATCTCACATTTACACTCCCACAATTTTCATTTACACATTCAAAAATGTCCAAATGTTTGTTAAGCTTAATGGGACATAACTGCGGGATCATCAGTCCCTAAATCTGCAAACTTGCAAACGGCCTCGCGCATCGTAGCATAGCGCCTCAATACATTCGGCCGCTCCGCCACGGCATTTACACATTATCACTCCAATTAAATGATCATTCAAAGGCTAAAAAATAACTACAGGCGCCCAATAGACATTTATAAGAGTCAATCCCTCTAAAATTTTAAAAATGCAACAGGCAATAAAGAAAGATACTATAGTTTTTACACCTTGAACATTAAATAAGAGAAAACTGTTCTGTAACAGCACTGCAGACGACGGTACCCCCTAAAGCTTGTTCTTCCACTGGGACTGTCCCACGCATGCCTTGAGCAAAAGAGCACGATACTACATCCCACCCTCATCAGTTGACTGCAACTTGATGGAAACGTCATCCATAACAGTGGAACGGGGAATAGACTTTCAGCAACAAAAGAAAGCAGAATAATAAGCTTCGCGTGGTGTGTGTGTGTGTGGGGGGGGGGGGGGGGGAGGGGGGGGGGTACTGCAGACAGGAGGGACACTTATAGTAAGAGATATATTCAAAATTACTAAAAATTTCCGGTCTGTTATGCCGTGGTCTAGTGGATTTATTATTAAAACCCAACGTTTCGTCCCCGACTGCGGAGGACATTCTCAAGGGGGATTTTGACCATTCCGCCCGTGAAAGTTTACATTTTACAAGAGATATATTGACGGGTAGAGAGCGTGACGGACCGAAAATCCAAACTTTAAGAATTGTGGAGGTCAGAACATAATTATGGATAATAACGACCATAGAGGGTACAAACCAGATAACGAGAATTTCAAACAAAACAAGCAACCTCAAACTCTACCTAGTTTAAGATTACGCCCGCACGCTACTAGTCGCAACGACACGAGAGGGTACAGACCAGGCAGCAAGAAATTTCACCAAGGAAACCTTAACAAGACAAAAAGAATTACTATGTTCAAATTACCGAAGGTCGCTGATAAGTGGCAACGTAACGAGAGGGTAAAAGCCAAAGGTGGACCTCTCAAAGAATACAGTTTAATTTCACAGCAGAACTGGCGGTATCGCCAATTTAATAGCATAAGCTTAGAAAATACACGACATGGAATTCACTGTCACACGCGAACTCAACACTGCGAGATGACTTGAACTTCACAACTCGATGTGTGCTACACCGGCAGTCAGTTACTGGAGGAGAGAACAAAGTCGCAGCAGCATCTTAACGATGGAAGTCCAAGACGGACATACTCAATTTGCAAGATGGTCGGTATTTCGCGTATCTAGCTGCTGCTCTCGCAAACACGGCCGGTACCGCCACATTCTGTCGTGCCCAGGAAGACAGTTCTTCCAAAACCACCTAGAAGGCCTTACAACTAGCCGTGTCTATGTCACACCGAGAGGCCGCGAACGCAAGCTGACGGGCCGGCAGCCTCAAGGCGGTGGGCGTGTCCCAGAGGGCAGCCAGGCAACTGGCAGCCGCCGCCTCTCGATGTGACGCAGTCACGGTCAGTTGTGAGGTCTTTTCTTCTAGGCGGTGTTGGCTCACACAATCGACTAGGACCGCAGTCTACTAGTTGTTCTCCAGGTCGTGTGGGCAGCAGCCTTCCTCCAACTTCAACTGCCGTTGCTCCCCGCGCCCCGGGTCTGAACGCTACTACTCAAATACCACTTCACGCTGAACAAACAGAATAATCTTTTAGAGTCAGCAGCGTACAAACCACAGTGATCTAAAAATTAAAATCGCTTCCTCCCTCTAAATAGCAGCAACATCACGAGAGGGTACACACGGAAAGACCTTGAAAAAACCGAACAGCCTTAAAAACCACAGAAATCTGCAACACTGAAATTACACACTCACACAGAAAAAAAGCACGACACAAGGATACCAAACAGATGAACACCTTCAAAGGTAGACACTACACTGTTAAACGTAACTTGCTGGCTGGAAGGGAACTCTCTCTTGTCGAATAGTAACAAGATTGCTAAATACACTCCTGGCCATTAAAATTGCTACACCACGAAGATGACGTGCCACAGACGCAAAATTTAACCGACAGGAAGAAGATGCTGTGATACGCAAATGATTAGCTTTTCAGAGCATTCACACAAGGTTGGGCCGGTGGCGACACCTACAATGTCTTGACATGAGGAAAGTTTCCAACCGATTTCTCATACACAAACAGCGCCGAGCAGGAGTAGTCGAGCGGTATGGAGGATCACGTTGCGAATCACGCGGCCACCCGCGTCGGAGGTTGGAATCCTCCCTTGTGCATGGATGTTTGTGCCGTCTTTAGTATAAGTAGTTTGTAAGTTTAGGGACTGATGACCCCCCAGTTAACTCCCATAAGCTTTACAAACATTTGTAAATACACAAACAGCAGTTGACCGGCGTGGTCTGGTGAAACGTTGTTGTGATGCCTCGTGTAAGGAGGAGAAATGCGTACCATAACGTTTCCGACTTTGAAAAAAGGCCGTATTGAAGCCTATCGCGATTATGGTTTATCGTATCGCGACATTGCTGCTCGCGTTGGTTGCGTTGGTAAGCAGAATATGAAATCGGTAGGTTCAGGAGGGCAATACGAAACGCCGTGCTTGATCCCAACGGCCTCGTATCACTAGCAGTCTAGATGACAGGTATCTTATCCGCATGGTTGTAACAGCTCGTGCAGCCACGTCTCGATCCCTGAGTCAACAGATGGGGACGTTTGCAAGACAACAACCATCTGCCCGAACAGTTCGACTACGTTTGGAGCAGCATGGACTATCAGCTCGGAGACCATGGCTGTGGTTATCCTTGACGCTGCATCACAGAAAGGAGCGCCTGCGTTGGTGTATGCAACTACGAACCTGGGTGCACGAATGGCAAAACGTCATTTTTTCGGATGAATCCAGGTTCTGTTTACAGCATCATGATAGTCGCATCCGTATTTGGCAACATCGCGGTGAACGCACATTGGAAGCGTGTATTCGTTATCGCCATACTGGCGTATCACCCGGCGTGATGGTATGGAGTTCCATTGGGTACAAGTCTCGGTCACCTCTTGTACGCATCGACGGCGTTTTGAAGAGTGGCCGTTACATTTCAGATGTGTTTCGACTCGTGGCTCTACCCTTCATTCGATCCCTGCAAAACCCTAGCTTTCAGCAGGATAATGCACTACCGCCTGTTGCAGGTCCTGTGCGGGCTTTTCTGGATACGGAAAATGTTCGATTGCTGCTCTGGCCAGCACATTATACAGATCTCTCACCAATTGAAAACGTCTGGTCAATGGTGGCCGAGGAACTGGCCCGTCACATGACGCCAGTCACTACTCTTGATGAAGTGTGGTATCGTGTTGAAGCTGCAGGGGCATCTGTACCTCTACATGCCATCCGAACTCTGTCTGATTCACTGCCCAAGCACCCAAATTGCGTGAAAAAGTAATCACATTTCAGTTCTAGTATAATATATTTGTCCAATGAATACCCGTTTATCATCTGCATTTCTTCTCGGTGTAACAATTTTAATGGCCAGTAGTGTACATTGTGCGGGGAATAACGACTGAAAACAGTTCAGCAACTTCATGCCACTAAGTACGCGGATTTCGAGTGATTCCAATACTGTTCATCATCCAGAGAAGGACAGCGGGGCAACCCCCCCTCTCCCCCAACGGTATGCAAAAGCACAGAAGTCACCATCTTCCGCAGTCACGGCCCCACTGCATTCCCTCCCCCCCCCCCTTTCACCGGGCTGACATACAGCTGACACGCTGGGAGGGTACAAACATGGCTTCGCTAAACTTAAAATGCCTCTGCTATATTTCTCTCTCCGCCGGCCGAACAAACACTATCGATGTCTCGCCGTACCCGGCAAAGACCTCACCGGTGCCCAAATCAGCGCCACACATGACAGAAGCGCAAGATGTCGACTATTGAAAGGGTGCGCAATGAAAACTATTCGCGTAAGAAGCGAAAGCAGTCAAATATACAGGCCGTAAATTCATCTAAATGCCTAGGAAAAAGAATTACCAACTTTAATTTGAGAAAATATGAAGAAAAATTTTTGGATTCGTGAATGAGGCGGAGCAGTGGACACTACGGAGAAACAAGGAATTGGAAGAAGTGTACAGTAATGCTGACTTAGTGATTGAAATTAAGTGTAACAGATTAACATGGCTGGACCATATAGAGCCAATGTCGGAAGCTCGAGCTGTTAAACTGTTAAAAAGGTCTACAGAGGAAATACAGATGGCAGAAGGTGCAAAGGCAGACCTCAGAGACCAAGGCTGGAGGATGTGGAATATTATTTGATAAAGATGTGTGTAAGGAGCTGGAGGAAAAGAGAAGAAAGTCGTCAATACTGGGCTGGGATCATCAGAGGCCAAGGCCCTACATGGGCTGTAGTGCAAAGAAATAGTAGTAGTAGTAATTGGAGAGAGAAAATATCGTAGGGAAAGCGAACAAAAGGCTACGTTTCATCAACAAAACACTTAAAAGATGCAACAGTTCCACTAAATAAACTGCCTACACTACGTTTGTGCGTCCTAGTTTCGAGTACCGCGGCGCATTCTAGGAGCCCCATCAAGTGGGACTGACGGCGGATATAGACAAAGTCCAGAGAAGGGCAGTTCATTTCCTACTATCGCAATGTAAAGAAAATAGTGATGCGGAAATGATCCACGAGTTAGTGGAAATCAATAAAAGAAAAGCGCAATTAGTATCGGCGAGTGTTACTTTCGACTTTTTTTTTCCACCTACTTTCTCTTCCCCATGCGAACATATTTGTTAGCATCCAACTACGTAGCGAGACAACATGAGCATCATAATAAAAATAAGAGCAGATCGAAAACGGACAGATTTAGGTGTTGCTTTTTCCCTCGCGCTGTTAGTGAGTGGAACGGTAGAGAACTATCATAAAAGCTGTTCGATGAACTCTGTCATGCTCTCCATTGTGATTTGCAAAGTATTTATATAGATGTAGAAGCTATAATAGTGAGACGAAAAGGTAGCTGAAATACAAGAACGATCCGATACGGTCCAGCTACCATCACCACCATGCAGAGTTCGCAGATAGAAATTTTGTTTTGTGTGCAGTCTATTTTCACTTTTTATCCAGGTCACTTTCATACTGTGGACCGTTTGAACAATTTTACATCTGTATTTCGAAGTACAATGTCGTCAACTCGTAATCCAAGTCTGTTGTACTTCATACAGTACTCAGTTGATTATGCACAACCGGTTATTTTGCATGATAGTAAACTTTTCTATTCGCACAGTTTGACACAACAAACTGTAAATAGAACCTGAAGTGCTGGTTGATCTTTGTGACCATAATAATAGTAAATATAAAGGTGGCTTTAAAAATACTGTTTCATACGCATAATTGTTACAGAACCATTGTGCTCATGCAGCATTCAGATTTTCACCAGTAGAAACACGAAGTGAATAGGGAGGGATGATGAGTATTCACAGGAGATGAAGAGCTCTTCACATAGAAGGGAATAGTATAGTGGAAGTATAGCAAAAGAGGGAGGGAAGAAGTTCTTTAGGGAGAGGGGTGCAAGAGGAGGTAGATAAGGGATGTGGTCAGAATGATATGGAAAGAGAGAGGGAGAGAGTAAATGGAACAGGGATGGAGGACAGAGATCATGAATATGGAGAGAGAGGGTTGAAGAGATGGATGGAAAGGGTCAGTGAACGCTGAGAGAAGAGAGAAGGAGAAGAACAAAGAGAAGGAGAAGAACAAAGAGAGGGGTTGTATAGATATATAGGGTGTTTCACTAAGTGTGTTTGTCTCTGCAACTTATAAAATAATAGGTGACGGGAAATTTTAATGCGGTAGGTCAACACAAGAAATGTTACACTTTCTGCGGAGCTATGAACATAGTGTATTGTATCATTTTCCAAAGAGTTACAGCTCAAAGATATAATTCTTTAAATGGAACAATAGTTTTTTTCTATCGTGCATTGGAATCGTTTAAACCAGCTGCGCACAAATCAATTTAAACTACATTCCTATCACTGTTAGTTTGGGAGCTACAACCCTTCAAAGTTTCAGGGCCAGATCCACACGCTGTACATAATACATGTGGTGTGTGATGGATGTTATGGTGGCGGGAAGTTGATTTACATGAGATGTTTAAATGTGTGTCCATGTTCCTCAATGCATAATGCAATGCACTGTCGAAAGGATCTGCGGACGAGATGTAACATTGCCGGTGTGACGGAGCGACATGCGTCCTCGATGCGCCGTTATAGATCACTTGGGGATGTGGGCTCAGTGACATAAAACGATCCTTTAGACATTCCGACAAAAAGAAATCTACTGGTGTTAAATCGGGCGTTCTTGCGGGCCATGAATGAGGACCATGGCGCCCCAACCATCTTCCTGCAAACCTGTTGTTTAGTTCTTCCACAACAGCACGTGAGGATGGGCTGGGTGACCATCATGCTGAATCCACATATGAACTCTCGTGTGTAGACACACATGTTCAAGGAGACCACCCAAACTGTCGGCTATACAAGCGTGATATAACTCACCTGTCCGTGTACCTGGGAAGTAGTGTGGACCGATGATTTCATCCCCAAGGATTCCACACCACACGTTAATAGACCACCTACGTTGACGGTCAACAGGTCGTACCCACCGAGGATTGTCTGCGGCCTAGTAGTGCATGTTATGGCGATTCACTGCACCATAATTTGTGAACGTGGACTCATCAGAGAACATAACACTTTGTAAAGACTCCAGCGTGAAATTACGCATGGCCCACTCACATAATGTCACTCTTGCACGGAAATCGTTCCCATGCAGCTTCTGGGTCAGTGACAGGCGGTACGGGTGAAACCTGTGGCCGTGTACTATACACCACACAGATGTGAGACTGACACCAGCGACTGCAGCAACGGCTCGTAAGCTGACATGAGGATCGTGGTGTAGTGCAGCTAAAATACCTCCGTCTCCTCACTTCTTGCAGGTCTTCGTCTGTTACTGTGGCGCATTACCAAGCTGCCTGTTTCCCGAAGTCGTTGTTCGGCACGTAAGAACGTAATGGCTGCCGGGGCTCTTCGCCTAGGATATCTCACGGCATACGCCGTGGCTGCTTCAGTGGCATCGTGTCGGCACTCGCCGAGCATCAGCAACATGTAAACGTACTCGTTGTTCGTGTATGCCATCATCATCCGATGTCAGTAACTGTGGTATATTGAGCCCCGGTTGTTTGTGTGGCTCCAACTGTCGGGTATACGGCCGTGTGCGGTGACAGTCGGCAGTCTAACAGCGCATCGAGGAAGCTTCTCGCTCCGTGACACCGGCGACGTTACAACTCGGCCGCACCACATATAGAAGGCGCATTGCATTATGCGTAGCGTTTGTGGTATCTGCCCCTGAAACTTTGAAGGGTTGTAGTTTAAGGAATGTAGTTTAAATTGATTTGGACGCAGCTGGTTTCAACGAATCCAATGCACGAAAGAAGAAACTATTGTTCCAGTTAAAAAATTGTATCTTTGTGCTGTAACTGTTTGGAAAATTATACAATGAACTATGTTCATAGCTCCACAGAAAGTACAACATTTCTTTGTTGACCTACCGCATTAAAATTTCCCACCAACTATTATTTACAGAGGCAAACACACTTAGTGAAACACCCTATATATATATATATATATATATATATATATATATATATATATATATATATATATATAGAGAGAGAGAGAGAGAGAGAGAGGTTATTTGGAGTAGATGGGCAGGGAGAACGAAGTAGACAATTTTCAAATGTGGTAGGAGGAGTATAATTAACATTACCTGACATCGCAGGTTGTGGAGGCTATGTGATAGATTAATAATCTTTACAAAACCAAGATCCAAAATACTTATTTCTTTTATGAAGGCCGGTTTCAGTGGATTATGCCGGCTCCATAAGAGACTCTTACAAGCTGTTGATGTTTTAATTTATGTATTTTTATATTTAGACTTAGTGCTATGTTGCACGTATTATTTAATCTCCATTTTTAAATAAGATGACCAACTTTTAAAATTTGATATGAGCAGATGATGGTGGCATAATCCACTGAAACCAGTCGTCATAAAATAAAATAAACACGTATTTTGCGGTCTTGGTTTTTGACTTTTGAAGATTATTAGAGAGTATAATTAAGTCAAATAGCTATAAAAATAGAAGAACTCACTCAGAAAATAAAATCAGAATGTGCTAACAATAAGCCTCTGTAGTACAGTCACAAACCTGTAAAAGAAATGTCAATACCGCTGGGATGACAGGCCGTAAACATATGCAGTTTTCTCTCCCATTCTTGTGGTGTATATCACTCTTGCCTGTATCTTGGATGCGTAAGCTGCTAAGCCGTTTGTGCTCTAGTTCTCACATCATCGTACAGTAAAGAATGTACAAGTTACTGCAAATTTCAGAGAAGGTTGGAGGCTGTTCACCTACTCTGGAAACAACAGCCTGCCTCTGGTGCTCGTGAGCAGCTCGGCACTGGAATTCCGGCAGCAGAACGCGACCCTCCTGTGCGACTATCAGCAGGTGCAACGAGGTGACGCCCTCTGCTGCTGCTGCGAGTGATAAGGCGGCAGAGCTTTGCCGGAAGCTGCAGCCGAACTGCCCGACAGCTGATAGTAGGTAGCTGTCTGTCTGTGTGGCTGCCGCTGCCGTGCTGGCGGACTGGGAAGGCCTTCCAAGAAGGCGGCGGACGTGGGCAGACTCTCAGAACAAGTAGTTTACTGGGAGCCATTGATTTTTCTGAACCACTCATTTTAGGTCGTTCGCCGTTCCTTTTTTACGCAGTTATGGATGCTACATGGATCTTACATAAATTTCCTCTGCTTAATAGGAGGGAACGGAAAAGCAACGCACAGTAATATTATTACAAAATAAAAAAAAATAAGAAACATAGCCGCGGTGTAGTGGCGGTGTCCGGACACTTGCCACGCCGGACACTTGCCACGCCGGACTTTTGCCACACTTCTACCTGCTCCGAACGGTCGGGTGCCCCTGCCTCCTCCTCCTCCTCCTCCTCCACCCCTAACATCCGGCTCAGGAATTTCCGTGCACGGTGTCCAGGCCTGCACACTGGTCACACTGGTCACTGGTCACTAGTACACACATTACATTACGAGTTTCGTAAGTTGTGCTTCTTCTTTCTGTTCTATTGCACATCATAGCAATTATAACCTTTCCCTTCGAAAAAAAGGTTGCTTGCTCTGCGACTCTGTGGATAGCAAACCTAAACAATCTAGAACAGTGTACGTTACAAACATTGCACTCTATATTACTTCAGTTTCTCATATGAAACATTTTGAAATTGTATGTCGACTTTAAGTGACCTGTAAAAGACAGATGCTCTTACCTTGTTTAGTCAACGTATTTGCTGTCACTGATTTGAATATTGTCCCACTACACTTTTTTTAAAAAATTAGCTGAAAACCCAGCGTTGCGCGGATATTTATTTATTTATTCATTCCTGCCTTGAGTTATTACTTCTCCTATCCTCTCTCTGTCCATCTCCCTTTTTCTAAAATGATGATATACTTTTTTATGGTTCCGGACCTACGTCAGCAAAAACAGAATCCTTGTTGGATCCCTCTCTCAATTACTCAATTCTCGTAGCCAAGATGTCAAATTTAAGTAGAAGCCATTGTCTGAAACGACGAATGTTCGTAAAGTGAAATTAATTTAAGTCCGTACTCCAGAACGATGTAAATTCAATGTTAGATTGTGTTTGGCTTAAACTTCTGGAAACACTTCTATCGGTGAGATTAGAAATGGTAATAACACCGCCATGTATTGGTTCCATGATGTAGTACTAAACTGTTTATCTCTCACAGTTAGTGTATGCTGAAGTATTAATATGTTACAGGGTAGCACTGGGGGCAATGTAGTTATTCTGTATGCAATGCTCCTATTATCGAAAACTCGACGAATGCCGAAAGCCTGGTAATTCAGTCAACAGAGCGGTTCATGTCTGTTCAAATAAGACGTCATGGTGGTATTAATGTGCGATAAAGTAAGTCTGAGTAATCGTTGAAGGAATGGCGTCAGGTGATCGTCTCTTCCATTAAATATAGTATTTCCAGTGAATTTTCGTGACTGTGTTAGCAGCATCGGCCACTGTTTCAGCTAATAAATGTCCCCACGTCCTTCAGTGATTATTTCGTAAAGCACGAAGTTGAATTCTACCTTGTGTAGTAGAACTATATATCAGAAGTCGGATTATAACTGGGTGCAATTGTATCTGCAAAAGAAGACGTCCTTCTCTATCTTAATGTAGTCCGCACCAAAAGTAAGTAATTTCACATTTTAATCACAATATTGTACCGAATAATTATGAAAGCAGAGACGCTTCTGATGAGTTTGTCGCTCGCGTGTGTATATTATCCCTAATGGCAGGCAGAGAGCAGAAATATCTCTGGAGTGAGCTTCCAGATGCGCAGAACAGATTTTGTATTCTCAACATGCATATGTCACATGATATTGGGAAAAATCTACTAATCGCTGACTTTATCTTGGTCCCTTTTTGTTCGATTAATGGACCTTTTAGCGAGGCTTCCTCAGCTTTGTTGTTGCTTCTATGACACATTTATTTACATATTATTTCATGTTATGTAGTTGCTCTGCAAAAAGGAGGTAGGGCTTCTTCGCAGACAATGCGGTACAAACTAATCGTAATAGCAAATAAATGTGTGGGAAGAGTAATTCCAGCTTAATGTTGAGAACATGCACAGAATTCAATGCTCACTCCATAGATATTTCTACTGTATATACAATTGTGTTTACACCTATCAAAAGATGAACTTTTATTCCCATGACATTGCAAAACATATGGGATACAGCTAGGAAGAACAAAATTTTTGTGTTCTACCTGGAATAAATTTTACTTGGAGAGGCAGCGGTTTATTATGTTAACGTTGGCAACGAAATATTCGCTTTAGGGGGATCATTAACCACTTAATGCCTGAATTAATTTCTACTGCAAGAAAAAAATCAAAAATCATATATTGTGCTCAATATTTGGGTCTCAGACCATTTATAACATCAAATATAAGAAATGTTATACATAGTTGGTATAATTAGGTATGTGTCAAATTTGCGAAATTTGAGAAATAAAACGCTTATAACTCTTCATTGAGGGAATTTTTTTATTTATTTATTTTATTTATTTAATAAAAAATGAACATGCGTTTGAATTACAATTATGGTTACTTATAAATCTAATGCAGAGGATCAACATTTCTTTACTCTAAAACTATTGGAATTTTTGTTTAGGCAAAGGTGAAGTTTGCATTTCGCACACATAATGACTGTCTGCCCTTTACAGCTGGGTCTTTTGCATCTTTGCATTCCTATTACACAAGGCCAATGACATACTTCATCGTTACGGGTAGATTTATCAGGGACTGGTTTCATTGGACCCCGACGCTTCTTACGTTGAATTTCCGTTTCCATACTTAGTAAGCGCCTACCACTCTTTTTTCGTGTCATGTCTTTTCCTTGCTTACAGAGAGTATCGGCTATTCTGGATTTGAATTCCAGAAGATCGTTTGGTTTGCGACGGGGAATTTCCAAAGCATCACAATCCCTCCGATACAGCAACCACGAATTCATTATCACAAGATCAACTAGGTGGAAAAACAATCTATGGTAACATTTCCTTGACTTTACGAAAATCCTATAACAGGAAATTGGAGCGTCAAGTAAATCCATCCCTCTCATTGTAAACTGTAACAGTGCTAGGGCATGGTACTTCAGTGCGTGCTTTTTCTTTCGCTCCCATCTTTTTATTATGATCACCGGATGAGCAGATGGAAATGCACTGGTAGCAATTACACCTCTATTGTCAAACCATCGTCCTTTCTTCGTTTTATTTTATCGCTTGCATTTGCCCATAGAAGTGCCCAAGTGCCTGATGATGCATATTTTACACAAACCGTATTTACGTGTTCACTGAAAGTCTTATCTGCTTTATCACATCTAAATATGATATATAATACTTAAAAGATATTAGAAAAACAAAATATAATTTTCAAAATGAAACTGACCTCTGTATTTAGCTGTATTTCACGGAACAATGTACACAAACTCAGGTCTTGGTTAGCAACACGCACACAATACACAAATGTTGTCATAGAAAGACAGTCAATGCTCCGTAGATGCTAGCACATGTCACTCGCACTGCGCCGGTCCCTGTAGAATCTGATACAACCGGCGCTGGAGTCTGAAAACACTTATTCTTCCATATATATGGATCACAACGGTATGAGGCGAATTTGCGACAACCGGCATTAAGTGGTTAATTTACTGATTGGAATAAAATTATTTATTTCATTAGCTACACAAAGAATTATTCCCCTCATTGTACGTGACTGATTTTTCAAAAAGGATTCAACATCAATACACTACACCGCTGCCGTAAGGAAAATCGTAGCCCTTGCTTTAGTGTATTACACCTTAGTTATGTGCATATAAAACGCAGCATCGCCAGTTATTAGTTATTTGGTATACTATGTAATAGCGCCTCTATCGGATGTTTGCTGCACTACGCAGCAATTCAAGCGTAACATACACCAGAAACTACAAATTACATCTTTCCTTCCCCTGATCCGATTTTGATGAAATGAAGCTTATATGTTGCCCCAAGGTACTATCAGTTGACCTACGAAACCCCATGAAAACTCGTATAGTACTCTTGGAGATTTGCTGTACTACACCATACTTACAAGCATAATATACATAAAAACTTCAAATTACAATTTCCTTTCCCATCCTTACCCAAACAATCTGAGCGTAAGCTCCGCCTCTAATGACCACGTTGTCGACGGGGCGTTAAACGCTAATATTCCTTCCTTCCTTCCTGACTAAAATCAATATTTCTTGTGACTTGTCCAGGATATAATATGAATATTTTCTGTGGAGAGCCCATGCCTCAGCAAGCGATAGAAAGCTGTCCGTGTGAGAAACTTAGAGATTTCAAATACACTCCACAGTATTGAGTAGATTGCCCTGTAATATATTAATCATTATAGAAAATGCAAGTCCCACTGCAAACGGCAGGCTCTCAGTTAAAAAGCCAGATCTGTCGGAAATAAGGGGTATTCGTCGGATGTACTGTTTCATTCTCTTCCTTTCCTTGTAGCTCTATAGATGTCTATTGCTTCTTCTACAGCGCTTTGCGCTTCACAATTAAAAGTTGCTTCAAAGTTTTCAACAGCACTCTCAGCTTTCAGGAATTTCCTTAGGTTCACTGGAATACAGAAGTTTCTTGGCAGTAAATAAGAAATGTAATAAAACGTAATGCCTGATGTGAAAAGTTTTGATCCATCGCAGTATATATTGACGATGTCTGTGTAGAGACAGGAATTAGTGATCATGATATCGTCATAGTGTCGATGGTGACCAAAGTTCATAAACCAATCAAGATGGCTAGGAGCGTGTTTTTGTTGGGAAGAGCCGATAAGCAATTGTTAGGATCGCACTTCGAAAATGAATGGGCATCGTTTAGTTCCGGTATTATGGATGTTGAGGAATTGTGGACTAAATTTAAGTGTATTGTACATAAAGGGTCAGAGAAATATGTACCTGTAAAGTCGATTAAGGACGGAAAAGATCCACCTTGATATAATAATAATGTGAGAACGCTACTGAGAAAGCAAAGTCTGTCAGTCTCGGTTCAAAAACGAACACGCAAATGATGACAGGCAAAAGTTAGTACAGATTCGTGCGTCTATAAAAAGATCGATGCGCGAAGCATGCAATAATTACCACACCCATACCTTAGCAAAAGATCTTTCCGAGAACCCGAAAAAATTCTGGTCCTATGTAAAATCGATAAGTGGGTCAAAGCCCACTATCCAGTCACTCGATCATTCCGGGGCAGTAATAGAAGAAAGCAAACGGAAAGCTGAAGTTCTAAATTTAACCTTTAAGAAATCTTTCACTCAAGAGGACCGCACAAATGTACCATCATTTGATCAACGTACTAATTCTGAAATGGAGGACATAGTAATAGGTATTTCCGGTGTAGGGAAGCAGCTGAGAGAGCTAAATACGAAAAAGTCTGCTGGTCCAGATGGAATACCAGTTCGGTTTTACAAAGACTATTATGCGGCATTGGCCCCTTACTTAGCTTGCATTTATCGCGAATATTTAATTCAGCGCAAAGTTCCAAGTGACTGGACAAAAGCGCAGGTGACTCCCGTTTATAAGAAAGGAAATAGAACTGACCCCGATAATTAATGGCCAATATCGTTAACATCAGTTTCCTGTAGAATTTTGGAGCGTATTCTCAGATCGAATATAGTAAATTTCCTTGAAACGGAAAAGCTTCTTTCCGTGAATCAGCACGGGTTTAGGAAACATCGTTCATGTTAAACTCAGCTTGTCCTTTTCTCACATGACATCTTACGAGGTATGGATGAAGGGCAACCGGCGGATTGTGTTTTTCTCGACTTCAAAAAGGCGTTTGACCCGGTGCCACACTGCAGACGTCTAACGAAGATACGAGGTTATGGAATAGGTACACAGATTTGTGACTGGCTGGAAGACTTCCTAAGTAATAGAACGCATTACGTTGTTTTCGACGGCGCGTGTTCATTAGAGACGAGTGTATCGTCAGGCGTGTCCCAGGGGAGTGTGATAGGACCGCTATTATTTTCTATCTATATAAATGTTTTGATGAACAGAGTAATTTGTAATTTGCGGCTGTTTGCTGATGATGCTGTGGTGTATGGGAGGGTGTCATCTTTAACTGACTGTAATAGCATACAGAATGACTTAGACAAAATTTCTAGTTGGTGCGAAGATTGGCAGCTAGCTCTCAATGTAGAAAAATGTAAGGTGATGTGCATGAGTAGAAAAAACAATCCCATAATGTTCGAATACAGCATTAGTAGTGAGCTTCTTGATAGAGTCGCGTCGTTCAAATATCTAGGCGTAACATTTAAGGGCAGTTGTGAGTAAGGCGGACAGCCGACTTCGGTTTATTGGGAGCACTTTGGGACGATGTACTTCATCTGTAAAGGAGACCGCGTATAAAACGCTTGTACGATCACGTCTTGAGTATTTAGGACCCGCAGCAGATCAGTTTAAAGGAAGACATAGAAACAGTTCAGAGACGAGCAGCTAGGTTTGTTACTGGTAGGTTCGACCAATGCGCGAGTGGCACAGAAATGCTCTGGGAACTCAGTTGGGGATAGCTGGAGGAAAGACGACGTTCTTTTCGTGAATTTCTATTGAGGAAATTTAG
This sequence comes from Locusta migratoria, assembly GCA_026315105.1. Classification (NCBI taxonomy): domain Eukaryota; kingdom Metazoa; phylum Arthropoda; class Insecta; order Orthoptera; family Acrididae; genus Locusta; species Locusta migratoria. The sequence continues at coordinate 698,701,552 of CM048745.1, read as the reverse complement.
AGGGCCGGAATTAGAAGCTGAGAGTAGTACGATCTTGCTGCCAACTACTTACACTTCACGTAGTGATCACAAAGACAAGATTAATTAGGGATCGTACGGAGGCATATCGGCATTCTTTTTTTCCTTGTTCTATTTGGGAGTGGAATAGGAAAGGAAATGCCTAGTAGTGGTACAGTGTACCCTCCGCCACGCACCTTACAATGGATTGCGGAGTGTTTATGTAGATGTAGATCTCACATTTACTGATTTATATTTTGTACAATTGTATAATTTTTCAGGTATATATTCATTTTTATAAGTGCTGTATGTCTGAAAAAATCTGTTGCGAATGTAAATAATAGTAAAGAAGTAATAGATTAAAACTTGGTGCGTGATGGGGTGGTTTGCCATGAACGTTACTGTTTATGTGCTCATATATCATGAACTATGTGTCGTACTGTGAAAAAATTTAGAAGCTTCATTAAAGTATATGCTTGTATACTGTCTTCAAAATTTCCAGTAGCTACAATTTTTAGTGTAGAAATTATAAATTGTGACGTCATACCGAATGCCGTAATTTTAGTCCACGAACAGCGGAAAAGTACTAAGCGAGAAACTTTTTTCCTTTCATTATTTTGCTATGGTTGTCAGCAAAAATAAGCTCAATAAAGGTTTGAAAATATGTTTAAATTTGGTTTCAAGTTGCTAAGTACTGTCATTCTCATACAGTGTGTGAATAAATTATCGTCGCATTATGTGGCAGTTTCTTGCAACTATATTGTTTATGACGTATCTCCTGAACCATGTGTCGTATGTTGTTCTTACCCAGACAGCATCGTTACCACATGGTAAGGAATATGTGCGCCAAATTTGGTTGATATCGGCCCAGTGTTTTAGGAGAGGTGCAACACTGTCGTTTGATGAAGTCATATCTCATGAACTATGTTTTGTAAATGATCCTAACACTTAGGCGCGGCGACCGTCCTCATGGATCGAAGCTTACTTGTACAAAATTTCATAATCATTGAAAGAAAACTGTAGAATTGTATACAATACGTACACATAAACAAAAATACGGAGTCTCTGCTTTAAATATAAACAGATATCGGATTTTAGAGAGTAAATTAATGTAGGCTGTGTCGTTAGTTATATCAATGTTATTTCGCAATAGCGAATTTTTCTTAGCGTCACTGTATGAGGTAGGATGTTATACCAAATTGTAACATATGAAAATTTGTGGCGATCCGGGACTCGAACCCGGGTTTCGCGCTTTTCGCGAGCGGTCGCCTTAACCACTAGGCTACCCGAACACGACTCCTGGACTGCCCCAAACTTCCATATGCCACACTGACTTCACAAATGAGTCCACTGCATTCCTCCCTTTAGCACTCGCAGCTTAATCTGTATTCCCGCACCAGGGAGAATGAAAACAACGAGGCATTAACCTACGCTGTTATCGTCATTGCCTTGCTTAGGCATCTGTTAAATAACTGTATGGCGTCGAATTACAGTGTTGATATTTTTATCCATATTATTTCGCAATAGCGAAGTTTTCTTAGCGTCACTGTATAAGGTATGGATGTTATACCAAATTGTGACATGTGACATACGTCACAATTTGGTATAACATCCATACCTTATACAGTGACGCTAAGAAAAATTCGCTATTGCGAAATAATATTGATAAAAATATCAACACTGTAATTCGTCACCATACAGTTATGTGTCGTTAGTCTTTACTTTCTTTCTTTTCTTTTTTCATTAGCATTGCTTTTACGTCGTTCCTTTCTTGTTAATGCTCATAGCGATGGGCTGTTTCTCTTGCAATCAGTAAGCGTAGCCTTGCTGTCGATCGCGCAGTTACTGCCCGTCGAAGTTTCGAGTCCTACCTCGGACGTGTCTGTGTGTCTGTGTGTGTGTGTGTGTGTGTGTGCGCGCGCGTGCGTGTGTGTTTTGTCCTTATATTACTTTAAGTTATTTCCAGTAATTTTTAAGCCTAGGGCAGTCGTTAACTCCCATAGACTTTATAACATTTGAACATTTTCAATTTTCAGTAATGGAGTGATGGATCTATTTTTATGCTTGGGAGAACTAATTACATACTGAAACAGACGACGATATTGCTTTTGTTTCCCAAAAGTTGTAAATAAATATTTCGATCTCGGGATATTTAAAAGAAGCTCTATATTTCTCAAAGATGTCAAAGAAGGCGTCCTTTTACGTAGTGGCTGTATTAAGTAAGTTGTATAGAACGTGACTTGAAAGCGGGCAGTAGGAGGCGGACGGGCGGGCGTCCCTTGCCTGGGAGAAGGGGGGGGGGGGGGCTTGCCTGAGGTGCCGCTAATCTGACTACCTGTCGAAGGGTCAGGTGTGGCAAAAGTCCGGCGTGGCAAGTGTCCGGGATCCGTAGTGGCCGAGCGGTCTAAGGCGCCTCGCTGAGAAGCGCGCGGTTGCTCGCCGTCGGAGGTTCGAGTCCTCCCTGGGGCATGGGTGAGTGTGTTGTCCTTAGGTTAGTTTACCTTAGTTTAAGTAGTTTGTAAGCTACAGACTGATGACCACGCAGATTGGTTTGTTTGTAAATCTATCGAACCAAACAGTGTCGTCATCAGTCCGTAGCTTACAAACTATTTAAACCTAGGTAAACTAACCTACGGACAACACGCACACCCATGCCCCAGGGAGGACTCGACCCTCCCCGACGAGCAACCGCGAGCTCCGCAGCGAGACGCTTTAGTCCGCTCGGCTACTCCACCGCGGCATGCAGTTTGGTCCGATAGATTTACAAACATTTGAAACATTTAATAGGTAACAAATCAAAACAGAAACATAAATATGATCTTATATACATAGAACTAAAAATAGTGTGTCATCACCTAGATTCAAGGGGTTCATGATTGTTAACATAAAAATGTACAAAACCAACATTTCTGCTCTCTTTATTGCTCATGAAAAAAGAAATTGACAAGTTATACAACAATAACGTAAACAAACATAAAAATGTACAAAACCAAAATTTCTGTTCTCCTTATTGCTCATGAACAAAGAAATTGACAAGTTGTACAACAATAACCTAAACATTCTGATCTTTGTGCCAGATTGCAAAAAACACCAGTACCCTTAATACCTGGTAACACATCCTCTTGCACTGACGCAAGCATCCCTGTATTCGTCGTGGCATACTGTCCACTAGATCATAAAGGGGCTGTTGGTCCAGATACTCCTCAATGGCCATTAGGCGTAGATCTCTCATATTGGTTGGTGGGTCGTCTCGTTGATAGTGTTCATGTCTGGAGAATGTGTTGGCATTTTAATCTTGCGATTTCGTTATAATGTAGAAATGCATTTACAACATGATCTATCGTCCATCACCCCTTTTCGGAATGACTCAAACTGAGCCCTAATATTTTCCTGAATTACGGAAAGTTTTGTTAGTTCACAGTCTACAACAAAGTCATTCCACTGTAGGTGAAGTTGAACTTATCTTATATGCTGGCTGTGGTCCATTGCGTTGTGAGCTGTCTTCGGCATTCACTAAAGCATTTAATTTTACAGGATCTTTTCGTAAATTAAAACAATGTCAGTTGATATGGAAACGATTTTATTTCCAGTTAAACATTGCACAATCAAAAAAATGCAGCAGCAAGCCAACAGAGCTGCTTATAGGTTTCTGGCCATTAGAATACTGAATAAAACATGGTTTCTCTCCAACATCTTTCTGCGTAACCACGTAATAAGATTGATGACAAAGTTTTGTAATGCACAATTAAACAATATTCTTTTACATTAAATTTGCCAAAATACAGAAATTAAAACATTACATTTAAGCTTTGACTATTTATGTCAATGTATGTACTTGTTTCATGAAATTTGTATTTAATGTAGTACACAAATTTGACGTCATCCTTTTGACTAGTGTTTACAGTGCTCAAATTATTTACATTATGTGTGTTTTCGAAATGCACACATATTTGTTTTGCCAATATTGTGTAGACGTACTATTATTGTGACATGGAATTTTAATATGTTTCAGTTTGCGGTCAAATTATTTATTAATACGGATTTGTATATGGTTGTCGTAGTTTTGTTAATTTCGAAGATAGTTCCTTAGTACCAAACGGATTATTAATTTTAGTGCATGAAAAATTATCAGTATTTAAATTAGGATCTAGTGATATATAAAACATGGTCTGCCCTAATTTATTTAAACAAAAGGTATATATGAAATCATGTTTTGCAATAGTTTATAACATGTAGCATTATTGTTTTTATACAAATTAGTATCATATAGGTTCAGCAATTTCCGAAACTAAGTGTAATGCATTTTTAGTGTTTGCAGCTATTACTTACGAAAGTATTAAAAACTGAAAATTACGTAAAAGGTCAGCCAAAGTTAATAGAATTTCAAACAGAAGGCGAAAATGTGATTTTTTACATGTCTGGTAATGATGTTTTATTTTAGGTGTCAGATATTTCGTGTTTCTATGTTGGCAACTGATTTTTAGGAGTTTGCAACATAGCAGAAACGTTACACACCCCCTACATAGTGTACCTGAAATGTAATGTAGGGTGCACTGTGTACTATCGTTTCAATATGTTGTGATTTAAGTGTTCATAGTGAGCCTGTATTAGTTTAGGCTAAAATAAAAAAAAAAAAAATTGTATGTTGATTGTAGTCTTGCGAATGCCGGTGGTTGTTGATGTTGCATGATGCGTCGACAGTGGTGTATCTGCAAACTGCTGTTGGTGATGTAGTGGCTCGCAGCTTCAGCTGACTGTAGATACAGGCATTCAAGACGGTTCCTACAACATGGTTGTATCTTTCTCAGAACCACATACTATTTTTCCCTAACTACATACATAAATAAGCATACTGTTATCAGTCTATTGGAAAGAGTAATCAATTTTATCAATACGGTATTTTAAACAAAATCAAATTTTGGGTTCAAATTAACCATTAAATGTTACTGAAAATTAACGAGAAATCTCTCTAATTTACTTTAGTTTGAATAATGAAATAGCAAGCTTTTACAATTTTTTTTTTCCAAAGAACATTGATATTCATATTGTAAACAGTTATGTTTGATATTAATTCATATAAAAAAAAGTACTTTATTCAGAATAATTTTCTTCTATGTGTACATGTATGTAAATGCCAATATGTGAGAACTAAGCTCCTAATTCCTCTAGAAAGGGTGTTGTACATTGTAATAACTTCACAATTTATAGTCAATTTACTAAGTGGAAGAATGACATAATTAAATAGTAAAACAATGGATAGAAAAAAGTTCTCGGTGAGCACCTCAAAACATTTATCATTCAAAATTATGGTATAGTTAAAATTGTTATATAGACAAAATGTAATCATGGTTTTGAAACTGTGGGTATTGAATATTTCTCATATAGTTTGAGAGATTGAGAATGAGCAGTAGTAAAGAGTATAAACAAATTAGATCATAGTATTACATAATATTTTACGTATTAAAAAAATGCATTAATAAAAATTCAAAACCAACCCCCCTGCGAGTAGTTAGCAGTGGCAATGGTTAATCTCATAGCACAAATCAAGCACGAAAATTAAAGTAATAAGCGTCAGTTCTCAACCGATCCACCAAAGTGTCAAATTTTTCCCATTTTGGAAAAATTTAAAGAAAAATGAAAAAGTTTTTTAAACTGCCAAACTACACCCACTCTCAAGGCAGTAATCAAGAGAGGGCGGAAAAGTACACTGCCATTAAATTACGTCCACAGCCAGGGCAGGTAACTGACTTGCAAACGGCTACATAAGCAGAAAAAGACTCTGGTTGCGTTTACTTATATTTTGTTTAACAATTTAGTGTTCGTAAGGTATTACGATACACCATTTAGTTTTCATAGACTATCTTCTAAACGGAATGTATGTATTAATGGTAACTACCTTACCAAGAGTTACAAGATGCAACTGGCAACTTGACTATTTCCGCAGAAGTAAAAAACAGCACATAGTTTTTTGTTCTTCTCTGAACAAACTGCCCCAATCAAACACAACATAGTCCAGCGTACTCTATGTTTGTTGAATGGTGAACAGTTACTACCCCCCAATAACTCAAAATCAACATTCAATGTTGTCCAGTAGTGTTTGAAAATGAGTGACAATCATACATTAGAAGTGGATAAAAATGAGTAACTATCTTAAGTGTACTGAAAGTCTGTACATGTATACGTTAACAGTGTAAAATCTCATAATTATATACTACACAAAAGTCAAAATTGACATATTGTCTGCCTGATCATTTTCAGATACAGTACCATATCAAAATTAAACACCCTATAACCAACTACAAATTGATACACAAAGCTTGCATGCATGAGCAAGTCAACAAGTGTGTCATGAACTAAACATAGGTGTTCCACATGAAAAATACAAATTTATACAAGTTTAATGATAATAATAATAATGAGTAATAGGTAGTCTGTAATGGTTCATAATAACCTTTGTGCGATTGTAAACTTTAAAGAATAAAAATGAAAATTAAACATTGCATCAGCCAAAACTGTGTCATATATACAATATACTATAATATGGTCATCTTAAACCAGTATTAAATATTTTCCTATTAAGCTGTAAGCTCAAGGATAGAAATTTAATTTTACATTGGTCAACACTTGTGTGGTCTATGTGTCCTCCCATGCTTATAGTCACTTTTGTACTAATTGTTAGCAAGTCCCTCTTGACACATCAACATACAACACAAAATTCAACCAACAACACAAAAATACTAATAAATGACTAATAAGAGTGAAAAGACTTAAAGAGTTTGAAAAAAAGCTAAAGGATTTGAATTGTAATGCACTGTGGACGTGATTAGTAGAAAAATCACAGTACATAACTGAGGTCCTGAGCTGGCGTCAACAGCTTGGCAGGTCAAAGAGTGACCTATCCCTCTGAGGGAAAACTGTTACACATTTATAACAGTTTGAAAACATACATAATTAACACACTAATATAATTTTGATTATACATACAAGGTTAACTAAGTTATGGAGTGTCACATTATATACACAAACATGGAATCCACACTAGTAACAAATCATGCACAGAGCTTTCTTTTTTCTGGAGTCATTAACATATATATTTTCCCTATATTCAGTTAATGATGATGAACTAGTAATAAGTACTAGATATTAGTACTAGATACTAGATTTCTGTATATAGGGTTTAAGTGCAGTAATATTTCTGAGGCCAAGCAACTTTCTGGAACGTGGGTAAACCAATCGATATGCATTTGGGTAAGGGTTTTCAATAATTTCAAATGGTCCAACATATATATGAAAAAAATTTTTCAACTCAGAGGTAAGTAATCTAGATTTCTCGTGTGTCTTTACAAGACATAAGTCCCCAACCCTCAATTTGCAAGCTTTAACTTTATTATCATGCCTACCCTTCTATTTGCTTGCTTATTCATTGTTACTCTAACTATTTCCTCTCTATCTTGTGCTGTAATTGGTATACAAGCAGGGTATTCAATATTTTCATTTAGAAAGTTTTCTGGTTTCTGTTAAATAATATTTCATATGGAGAAAATCATGTTGAGGAATGTTGTAAACTATTCATTACATTTTCGAAAATATTTAAGTATTCTATCCAACTAACATGTTTGTGGCTACAATATGTTCTGAAAAGTCTCCCTATCTCACACATATACCTTTCAGCTGGGTTACTAGATGGATTATAAACAGATATCAAAATGTGTTTAATTTTGGTTCTTTGGATCATGTACCTCCACATATTTGATAGAAACTGTGACCCATTAACAGAAACAATCTTTTCAGGTTTTCCAACATCTATAATATATGTATTCTTAAAGGATATAGACTGATGTATTTTGAGAAAAGATCAACCAATACCATAATGTAATTATATCCACGTTTTGCAGTTGGTATGGTCCATATAAATCTGTAGCTACTAAGGTTAAAGGCTTATCTGGTATAATACTCTGCATTTCACCTTGATAGGTTCGATTACTTACCTTGACATGTTGGCACTTGTCACATTCAGAAATTATTTTCCTTACATGTTTAGACATATTGTAAAAATATACATTTTCTTGGAGTTTCTGTAAGCACTTTTGTGCACCAAAATGTCCATAACTTTCATGTGTGTATATTACTAGCTTGTCAATATGATCTTTTGGCCAGCATAACTTCCATAGATCTGAATCTTCACTCATCCTTCTGAACAATATACCCTTGAGTACTTTATAGTATTTACCAACTTTGTCTTCTCCTGGCTTACCTTATAAACTTTTTACTAACCTCCAGTTTTCATCATGATTCTGATTTCGTCTAATATCATTACATATTGTCTTAACTGCTTTCTCTTCTTTCACCCCCTTCATGTACATAATAGTAAACTCTCTTTCCTCAGATAAATCATAAAACTTTTGGTTATTATCGACAGGCATTCTAGATAATGTGTCAGCTACTACATTCTCTGAACCTTTGATATAGTGAATTTCATAGTCAAATTGTTGTAAGTACATAGCCCATCTGGTTAGTCTATCATGGTAGAGTCGACACTCTTGTAAATAGCTTAAGGCTTTATGGTCAGAGTATACCATGGTTTTATGTCCAAATAAATAACTTCTAAATTTAGTAAATGCCCAATGCACTGCAAGTAATTCTTTTTCTGTGACTGTGTAATTCCTTTCATGTTTTAACATTAGTCTACTGGCAAAAGCTATAGAACAGACTTTTTCTACACCATCTTGCATTATTGTTTGAAAAAAATGAGCTCCCAGCCCATATTCACTGGCATCACAACTTAGACAAAATGGAAAATTAAAATTAGGTCTGCACAGGATATCACAATTACACAAAGCATCTTGAAGGTTATCAAAGGCTACTTGACACTTATCATTCCACTTCCATAGTGTATTTTTCTTAAGTAGATCACTCAAACAAGGTTGGTTTATATACTTAGCTTCAATAAATTTCCTGAAAAATCGTATTGTACCGAAAAATGATTTAAGTTGTTTTCTATTTCTAGGTGGTGGTAGTTGTGAGATTGCCTTAAGTTTATCAGGGTCAGGTGATATTCCATTTTCTGAAAGGTACAACCCGGTATTGATAGCATTTACCGTTATAGAGAAAAGCAGTATATTTTCGTGAGTCATGTTCCAAAAGCACTTGATGAAATCCTGATGTAAGATTTAGGCTAGACATTATCTTAACATTACTAAACTTATGAAGTAGTTCATCCATCTTTTCTGTGTGGTCATTCTCTCTCTGAATATATTTATTTAACAACCTTAAGTTCAATACTATTCGGATACCACCACTTGGTTGTAAAACAATTACAATGGGGTTATTGTATTCACTACTGCTTCTTTCAATTACACCTGAATTGACTAACTTCTTAAGTTCTCTTTATACTGCAGGTCTTCTTGCTATAGCTACATCATATGGTTTCTGGAAGACGGCTTATGTGGTTTTAACTTAAGAACACACTGAAATTTTTTAACAATACCTGGTGCATCACTAAATACATCTTTGTATTCCCATAACAGACTTTCAAGTTCAACCTTTTCAGAATATGTTAAACCTGCTGCTTTGGCGACCTTCTCATTTATTAACTGTCCAAAATCTAATTTCTCCCCCTTAATATGTTCTTGTTCAATACTGCAAATTTTTTTAAAGATACATGACATTTTCATACTATGAACATTTAAATAAGTATCCTCCTCCTGTAAGAAATGTGTGTTTAAATGTGTTCCATGTTGGTTGAAATTACTTAAACTCATTTCTTTCCAGTTTATTTCTGCATTTGTCTTTAATAACCAATCTGATCCTAATAAAAAATCCTCACCAAGATGCGGTATAACTAAAAATCCATGATCAAAACTTATATTGTCTATCTGAAATGTAATAAAGGCCTGTACTTTTACTGGTTTACTATGTCTTCCAGTGGCTCCTCTGATCTTTACACCAACTACTGGTATTTCACAATAGCTACTACTGCCTTGAAACTCTTTACTTAACAATTCCGATATTCCAGATATTTGACTACCGCTGTCTAATAAGCACTTGCCTTCCCAGTCTCCTACTTTTACTTTAACAAAAGGAATACTGAAAGTTTTTTTTTTTTTTTTTTTTTTTTTTTTGTGTGTGTGTGTGTGTGTGACATTCGGGTTCAGCTAATAAATTTTCCTCTACATCATCAAAGCTATTCTGATGACTTATATCACATATTAAATTCACAGGAGCTACAGATTCATTTCCATTTAACTTATTTGTATTAACTTCAAACAAACTTTCTGACATCTCTCCACCATCTGAGTACTTAAATTCATCATTATCTTCATCTAACGGACATATACCAGACTGCAATAAATTCAACATTTTAGATTTTAAATAGAGTAAGTTTTCTGAGAATACATCTTTTTTATCATCTACATTAAATTCTTGAAGGAATTCCCTATCCTCATTATCATAGATCAACTCCTCTTTTAAACTTATAAAATACTTCACTTCATCATTGTCATCATTTGTAATGCCACATGTATGGTTACTTATATTACTAATATTACAATTTTTCTCAGAACTACCCTCTACTTTTCTTCCATCTGTTACCTCTATTATTGGTTCTATCACGTTACTGAAACTTACAGTTTTCCTTAAGTTATTCTTTTCATTGAAATTACTGCCAAAATCCAGTTTGAACACATTATTTAACTCACCGTCTTCAAATTTACACGTGGTATCATTACTATCCTTAATTAAATTCACTGTACTTACATTTTTATTCCAATAGTTTGTCCAAAATTCATCTGTAGACCCACTGTTTATTGTATGTGTCTGTTGCAAATCTATAGCCTTCTCTGTTTGTCATCAGCATTTACTTGTTTAGCATCATTGGTCCCTGCCTTGTTACATGTAAAGTCTCTCGTATTGAGGACCTCCAAACGAGAGTGGTTTAGTTTTCCTGGCCACCTTGTTCATTGCCCTTCTCCCACTGCTTACTGTTGTGATTATAGAAGTTTCTTTTTCCCTGATTCTTATTGTAATCCTGTTTACAACCATTATCCTTATGTTGGAAATTATGATTAGCATTAAAAGGTTGTGCAAAATTCTGATTGTAGCCTGGATTATAGCTCTGAACAAAAGGTGGAGTAACATAGGAATTGTATGTAGGAACAAAGTTAGGTATTAACTGTGGGTTAATGTTTTGGTTATACTTTGGCATGAACTGTTTATGTTTATTACTTGACATACCCCAATTTATCCTATCTGACCCCTGGTTCAGGTTACTCTTCCTTTCCTCATATGAATTTATTTATTCCAAAAAGGATAGAAACTTCTCAACAGAATCTGTAGGTCCATAAGACAACCCTTTTTGTATCCAATTAGGTAACCTCCTGCGCAAGGCATCAATTTGCGTAATCACATCTAATGGTTCTGTTAAATGTACAAGTTTCTTGAGTTGTTCTGTACAAAATTATTTCATATCTCCCATGTGATCCCTGTACATAGGTCCATTCAAAAAATCAGTTTTAATTCTAGATTGTTCTGCACTAGACCAGAATTTATTTAGAAACTAGTTTCAAATTCAGAATAGGTATTGATGTTCCTATTCAGTTGGTTTGCCCATGACAGTGCTTCACCATCAAGGAAACGTTTTACAAATTTAATCTTTGCAGTGTCACTCATGCCAGGTAAGAAACTATCTTGACAATGTTGTATGAAGTCCACAGGATGAAATTTCTTGTCACCTGGGAAACTTCTTACAGGTACACTACTTAAACTAACAAAGCTTGGACTTATCAAACTTTTTGTATCTAACCCTTCCTGAATCTGACTTAACTTCTGCTGTAATTCTAAGACTGTACTCTGGGTTTCTAGCTTCAATTCAGAATTACTTTTGCTGACATTTTCAATTTTATTATTTAACACACTAAATTTATCTGTATGCTCTTTTATAACATCTTTAATTTTGCTATTACATTTTTCTTCAACATCAAGAATCTTTCCACATAACTCTGATTTGGTGGTGTGGATCTGAGAATTTACTATTCGTACACTGTCCTCAATTTTATTCACTCGGTCATTTGTTTGTGTAATCTGAGAAGCATTTCTTGTAACTTCACTTTCTACACTTTTGAATCTTGTACTAAACTTTGTCTCTAGACCTCCAATGCATTGTTTTAAATCGGTCACTGTTTGGCACATTCTATGTTCTAGGTTTGATATTGCGTCATTTGTTTTACAATTTTCAAATTTAATTGAGTTTGTTAGTTCGGTTTTCATAGTTTCCATTTGTAATGAATGTTCGGTTTTCATTTGTAATGAAAGTTCCAAGATTGATTTATTTTCTATTTCTGTGTTTGCTGCCATATTACTAATCTGTTGTCCAGTCTCTTGTAAATCACTAGAAAATGGGACCTGCTGCTTTCTTGCAATCGGTGTAGAACTCGCAATACTAGAACCTCCTACCCCACTGTCAAAGTCCGAAACTTGAGTACTATCATCTACCTCCTTTCTTACTGTATCCATTTTAAAATAACTTTTCACTCCACATAAAACACCTATCACACAAACAGTCACTACAAAAGTTACTACAAAAGTACTTAGCTGGTCACAAGGATGCGGCGATAAAGGAATCTAGTAGTTCAAATTACTGCCATCTTCCTCCATTAAATTTTGACATCGTAGGTGTGGATAGTATTGTAGTCGAATTCTGTACTTTTATGATGGTTTTACTGCACATCCATCATATACATTATTTTCCTTGTATCCTGGAACACATTTTACATTAGTGAATACTCTTTAAAATCCTTTGGTCACGGCACCACTTCTAACGTCCATCACCCCTTTTCGGAATGACTCAAACTGAGCCCTAATATTTTCCTGAATTATGGAAAGTTTTGTTAGTTCACAGTCTACAACAAAGTCATTCCACTGTAGGTGAAGTTGAACTTATATGCTGGCTGTGGTCCATTGCGTTGTGAGCTGTCTTCGGCATTCACTAAAGCATTTAATTTTACAGGATCTTTTCGTAAATTAAAACAATGTCAGTTGATATGGAAACGATTTTATTTCCACTTAAACATTGCACAATCAAAAAAATGCAGCAGCAAGCCAACAGAGCTGCTTATAGGTTTCTGGCCACTAGAATACTGAATAAAACATGGTTTCTCTCCAACATCTTTCTGCGTAACCACGTAATAAGATTGATGACAAAGTTTTGTAATGCACAATTAAACAATATTCTTTTACATTAAATTTGCCAAAATACAGAAATTAAAACATTACATTTAAGCTTTGACTATTTATGTCAATGTATGTACTTGTTTCATGAAATTTGTATTTAATGTAGTACACAAATTTGACGTCATCCTTTTGACTAGTGTTTACAGTGCTCAAATTATTTACATTATGTGTGTTTTCGAAATGCACACATATTTGTTTTGCCGATATTGTGTAGACGTACTATTATTGTGACATGGAATTTTAATATGTTTCAGTTTGCGGTCAAATTATTTATTAATACGGATTTGTATATGGTTGTCGTAGTTTTGTTAATTTCGAAGATAGTTCCTTAGTACCAATCGGATTATTAATTTTAGTGCATGAAAAATTATCAGTATTTAATTTAGGATCTAGTGATATATAAAACATGGTCTGCCCTAATTTATTTAAACAAAAGGTATATATGAAATCATGTTTTGCAATAGTTTATAACATGTAGCATTATTGTTTTTATACAAATTAGTATCATATAGGTTCAGCAATTTCCGAAACTAAGTGTAATGCATTTTTAGTGTTTGCAGCTATTATTTACGAAAGTATTAAAAACTGAAAATTACGTAAAAGGTCAGCCAAAGTTATATTTAAATCAACGTACTTTTTCTTAAAAGCGTTTTACTAATAATGTTAATAGAATTTCAAACAGAAGGCGAAAATGTGATTATTTACATGTCCGGTAATGAAGTTTTATTTTAGGTGTCAGATATTTCGTGTTTCTATGTTGGCAACTGATTTTTAGGAGTGTGCAACATAGCAGAAACGTTACAATGTGCAAGATGAGCGCGAATATTTTGGACCATAAAGAGGAAACCCTCACCGAAATGCTGCCGATACGGTTACGCTATACGTCGGAGGATACCGTATAATCGTTTTACTGGCTTCTACAACCGCCTGTGGTATACGGTGGCCCCAAATAATGCCCCCCTCCCCCAGAAAAAAAAAAAAAAAAAAAAAAAAAAACCATTACGGAACTACCACCTCGATAACTGTCTGAACGTTGTGTCTAAGACCAGGCCACCTCCAGAAACGTCTCTTGCGGCTGCCTGATTAAAAGCAGATGCTAATTAATGGAATTCTGATGAGTGCATTCAGCACGTTGGGTCCATCTGTACCGCACCGCGTGGTGCTAAGTGTCAGAGCTGGACGTCGGGAGATATGCTTCACGTCATGAAGCCTATTACGTACATCTTGAGTCGAAACGCACTGTGCTGGCATTCCTGTCAGGTACCTTCGAGCTGAAATCAGTATGTAGCGGTCGTCAGCTGCTGTGGTAGACTTTGAGCGACTAGAGGCGAATCATTGATGATGTATATATATCCCCACGTCCGAACAATATCGCTTTGGTTCACTTCGAGAAGTCTGGATGCCCGTTGATGAGAGTCCCTCCTGACACAAAGTAACAATGCGGATACATTCTAGGCATGGCAGAAATACAGTCAACACAAGAAGTGTACTTTCCCCCCTGGTGTTGTGTCTGGAACTGATCGGCCGTATTAGACACTCCATAGCATTGGCAATGTTCATGCATGATTATACAATGTAAGCTTTCACAGCCGGCGTCAATTTCATTTAAAACTTCCGGGCTCATCGCAGTTCGCCACTGTACCTCTGAAGATGTCTTCCGCAGCCGAAGATGAAACGTTAGGGGAAAGTTTTATAAATCGACCACGGCTTATGAACCCGGAAGTTTTAAATGATGTTCATGCATGATTGTTTACATCTCTGTGCGGTTAGAGTGGAATCTATGGACAATCTAAGGAACTGTGTTCAAAATGTTCAAATGTTTGTAAATCTATGGGACTTAGCTGCTTGGTTATTAGTCCCTAGCTTACAAACTAACTAAACTAAGTTAAACTAATCTAAGGACAACACATACACCCATGCCCGAGGGAGGACTCGAACCTCCACGGCGAACGGCCATGCGCACCGCAGAACGACGCCTCAGTGCGCACGGCTATTCCGCCGCTGCAAGGAACAGTGTTCTTGATGCAATATCCACATTCAACATCAGTGTTCACGAGACCGTGCAACGAAGGTGATGGAACATTTTTGTGTGTGTGCGTACTGTTCTCTCGTTGTGGTGGTACCAGTTTCACTAAGCCCTGTTAGTAGGTCTTCCACCAGCTCTGTCCACCTGATGTGAATATGCTTTGATAGCACCCTCCTAAATTAGGAGGACATGACCATCAGAATAAAATAAGAGAGCCGGCCGCGGTGGCCGAGAAGACTGAGGCGCTTCAGTCACGGTCTGCGAGGTCACTACGGTCGGGGATTCAAATCCCCCCTCGGGCATGGATATTTGTACCGTCTTTAGTATAAAGTAGTTCATAAGTAGTTTGTAAGTTTAGGGACTGATGACCCCGTAGTCGAGTTCCATAAGCTTAACAAACATCTGAACATGTAAAATAAGAGAAATCAGATCAATAACGGAAAGATTTAACTTTTTTTTCGCGCGGTACTAGACAATAGAACGATAGAGAAATATTATGAAAGCGGTTCGATGAACGCCCTCCGAGGTACTTCAATATGATTTCCAGAGAAAATTTGTTGACGTAGAAACACTATAATGTAGATAGTGAAGATTTACTTGGAAAAAATCACTACATCGGATACAAGACAGAAAGTGAATACTTAATTTCAGAAATTTGTATTAGCAACTGCGGCAAATACGTTTATATACAGAGAGTGAAAAAAAACGACACATTTTGTTTAAAATCATTACTTTGAAGATCTTTACCAATTGTTATTAGTCAACAGTTGAAAGGGCTCTCAAGGTTCATGCGTGCGAGAAATCAATTATTAGTTATTTGAGAAAGAGAATGTCAAAGTTAAGACATGCAACCATTGACACACGGGAGTGAGAAGAGTATCAAATTGAACCATTCAAACTGTAATGATATTTGAGTCATGTAACTTTTATGGGAACAGAATAGGAATAGACTCTTCATGAAACTCTTACTAAACGGCTTTTTAGTTAAGCCAATAATTTATCTCACAAAAGCATAAAATATAGGCACTATTAGAGGAACATATTTATTGCTTGTTGAAAATTTAGGGATAAGACTCTTTTTAACTTGCAGCCATAAGATAAATGAGAGGATTATATTGATAGTTTTAGAAGTAACCGAGAACTATCTTGTCGAAGCATCATCTCAGTCTTTCCGGATTCCAAGGTGTTCCACCATTCAAGCTGAATGGAGAAAACTATTTCAGTGATGGAAAAGTTTTTTCTGTATGACGAACTTGAATGTTGATTGCAGTCTGTGTTATCATTTATGTTTTGTTATCAATATGCATACCAAAATACAGCAACTGTAATAAATTATTTTTAAAAATCGAGGATTATAACGGGTGATAAATATGCTTCAAATGTGCCAGAAATATTCCCATAAGGTTACTGAGCAACAAATAGATTGCTTCGAAGAATAAGTTTGCTTGAAGCACAAAGTGAATTTCTTTTCGAACACTAAGTAAGCAGTGGGCTTGTAGGCTGTATTTATAACGTTAACGCAGTAATGTGGTATTGGTGTTATTCGTACTATTTTAGTCTAAAATAAATTATGATTTTCGAATTCTTCCCACAAAAAGAGGGGAATAAGGTATGACGGTTATGGACTATGATTGTCCTTTTGTGCTACACCTCGTTTCTTTGCATAGAAAAATGTTTTTCAAGTTTCATTTGGAAGACAGTAAAATGCCATAAAATGGTATTTATAAAAATAAGTTTTCAGACTTACCTTTTTTTTTATCGAAAAACAGCAATAGCACATTGCTGCATTAACTTTAAAAATTCAGCCTGCAAGTCCACTACTTACTTAGGGTATACTTCATGTTTATCTCCTCTTTATGCTCGTTTCTTCCTTCCCTCTCTTTCCATCTCTTCTTCATCTTTCTGTCAATTTCAATGTTTGCTAGTCTCTTTAGGAATCGTGTCGTATGTTGTTGTGTCTGTTATAGGTGATTTTAATGATTCTGCACATTAACTAAAGTTCCGCTAATATGACTGAAAACTTTATCAAAGTGATTAAACGTGACATACAGCAAAAACCGGATGTATAATAAAAGTTTTGACCCTGATACTTTATTGATTGAGTACAAACAAATTAAAATGTAGTAGGAAACAAGCTAGCCCATCAATGATTGAAAATGTCTGAACAAAAAGAATTAAAGTTTTTGTGTAAGCTACTAATTGCAACTTAGGTCTCTGTTTAACATTCATTCCTCTCGTAGCTCATTTGACAGTCAACACTAATTTATGGCCTACCTATGCGCAAGTAAACTGCATTTGTCACATTGCTCTCAAAACTAATGCCAAAGCTGCAACTGCTGCAAAGTCAAAAATAACTACGGTAAAGAATTCCCCGGTGTGCGATGCGAATTCACTAATTACACAAATATTACCAGTTCTTCATCTCTGTAGTTTCACATAAAATGCAATTGATAAAACTGATTATATTTTCCTCATAATAGATGTTCCGATGGACTCTTTTGACAATAAACATCTTAAAAGACTGGTGTTCCTGACAAATTTAGAGTAAGACTGCGTCACAACAAACCTTTACGTAAAATACCTATTTTTTATCATTATGAAAACAGTCCTTTTCTTTCGTCTATGCGTAACGAAACAATTAAATAAAAAGTCCAAATATACTCATTATATTTACACCTTTCCTCATCAATATTTATTCCAAAAATGATGGTAAATCCCTAGGCTAACAGTTCATTTATAAAAAAGTGAATATAACAAGATAAGCTTTGGCCCTTTACGCCGAATGGCTGTGAAGAGATGGACAACAACTACGCGGAGCGCCTAATAATCCAATCATGACTTTTCTTACCTTGATCCTTTACAAAAAGATTTCTCTGCATCATGCTCACACTGCAGACTTAACTCTGGCTGTTTACATAACACTCTGTCACTGCTCACTCAACATCGCAGTTCTCAGATGTGACTAACTTCAACTACGTTTAACCCGGCCTCCTGTCCTACTACTAGGCGCACTGGTATGTGTAATTCACAATAACACTTCCTATATTACTGTTTCATTGCCTTCTCCTGCTACCGCCACCTGTCCATCCACTATTTCTGTCAGTGTCCTCCTCCCCCTCTCTACCTTGTCCTCCTCTATCAACTCCTCAGCCTTTCAGTGCATCGCCTCCTCCCTGTGCCGATGATTAATCTCATATCTGACAACTTTCCTTGATGACAGGTAAAACAGTGTCAAAGTTTATTTGAAGGGACCCTGTATTAAGCACTGTACGGTGTCTTACAGAATATAGCATTCTCCACGGAAACATCCATCCATGATAACTTTCGTGGTGATCCGTCAAAGGGTATCGAAATCTGTCTTAAGGTAGCCTTCGTCATGCACCGTACGAAATATTACGCTCACTGTGGTCTGCCTCTTGTTTTGAAGGTAAAGTGTGCAAGATTGAAATAAAAGTGTAGACTGATGTCCAAATGTTCAAGTAAGCGCACCATGTGGAAATGTAGACTGTGATGTCTTTTTTTTAAGGTCAAGTGTGCAAAATTTCATCAAAATCGGAAATAAACTGCAGATTTGTTAAAATAACAAACAAACTAACGAACAGACATTTTTCTTTTTTCGCAGCATTTTATAGAAAATAATAATAAATATATTCTTTCAACGGGTAGCCAAACCGCTGCTTGAATGTTCCTGACCTAAGCTAAGTATCCAATCGGGCAAATGAGACTTATAGTGAAACATGGAATTCTAACCACGTATCGTTCCTGGCGACTCCTCACATCGTTGACAGGCGAAGGCTAGCTCAAAATCACAGCAAAATAATAAATAAATAAAAAAATAAAAATCCGAGCGAATTTCGAACAGGTAACGTTTCTCTTTGCTATCCAGTGCTTTACCGTAAGGCAAGGCGTGAAGTGAAAACGAAGTGCTACTTATTTGATACGTAACCAGCCTAGATAACGACATTTAATTAGTAATAAAAATATTGGTCTTTTAAGGTGACCGAAATTGTACACAGTGTTCCAAAATTTCATTAGCATCAATTAGGGTCAGTTGAATAGTTTTGGAGTTATTCACGGACGAACATTTTGATATATATGATCGCGCTTGAGCATTTCTTTCTCGATTTACCTCCAAGCGCTGTCTACGATCTTAGTCAGTCTCATTGATTCTACGATCACGTAATAGAATTGCGTTGCGCGTACGCCGACCGATATTACGACGTCGCCATAAACCACGATCTGCACTCAATTTATTTGCAACACTCAAAAATACCATGAACTGACATCAATTCTGTCTTCGCAAGGCTCCAAATATGTTATCAGCACCATGGAGGTAAAAATAATACCGAAGGGCTTCTAAAGAAACAACGTTTCATGTTAAATCTGTCTGGCTGCTTTAAACTTTTGTGCATAGGCTTGTCGCTAGTTTTAGGAAGGATTTTTCATTATAATGGTAAAGGATCATTTTTGCGACGCGATTCCGCCCGTCTGGAAAAGTACTTTCAGTTTTCTCAAATTGTGATATTTTCCGGTAGATTTTTCAACTGCTCCCTGGCTTCAAGCAATGCCTGTTCTCAGCATAGATAACGCCATCTTCCTTTATTTTAACCTCCTTGGCGTATTTGTTCGCTCCGTTACAACGTATTTAGGCGGGTAGCGCAGGAATAGGCTAATTTTTGGAGAATCTAGGAAATGATCCGAGCTGGAAGCGTACTTTCAGTTCTTCTTAAATTATCATATTTTCCGGTATATTTTCCAAAACTTTTGTTTCATACAAACCGTGTTCTGGGAACTACAAACAGAACAAAGAAAAGATCAGCCAAATCAGTGAAACCATTCTCAAGTGATGCGCTTTCATATATATGCCAATTTATTTTTATGCATATGTAAGCACCAAACTTGGTAGCATTAATGTCAGGGCATCAGGAAGAATCAATTTAATTGAAACTATTTTAAGATGCTGCTATGGTACGTCATACCATTACATACCGGTACCATTACTGTTACAAAATGGGCTTAACATGACACCCATCAGAGTCCTCAAGTGTCTGAAAACGCAGGATTGTGTTCTGCACTGCAGGACGAAGCATATGCGTAAGACTGCGCCGTCTGAGGCGCCATGTTACGGAATGCGCGGCCTCCTCCAGTCGGTGGTTCGTGTCCTCCCTCGGGCATGAATGTTTTTTGTTTTCCTTAGCAAGTTGACGCAGTTGACCTCGTGAGTTCGCTCACTTAGGTATACAAACATTTGAACATATCCCTAGGAATGCTGGCCACATCTCTTGATATGCAGTGCGTCAAATTAACACGTGTATTTAGGTACCCAGGGAAATTCTGTCCTTCAGGTAGTCGTCCAACCAGAAATCACAAGAGTGAGATCAGATGAGCGTGCAGACCAAGCAGTTGGAAACGAACTACTGGTGCTGAGCGGTCTGGAGCGTCATGTTACGTATCGCTAGGCCTCCCGCGTCGGAGGTTCGAATCCTCCCTCTGGTATGGATGTGTGTGTTGTCCTTGTAAGCTACCGACTAATAACCACGCAGTTGAATTCGATAGGTTTATAAAGATTTGAACATTTGATCTACTGGTAATTCAATCGTTCCCAAATGTGTTTCGGAGAACACGAATTCAATGCTTCTCTCTTCTGTAGGTCGGGTATGATTTGCTAGCAAAGCACAGCGCAGTAACACTGACCAGTCACACTGCACGTCTTTGGTTCTTAAGCGCAACCTTCTCAAAAAACAATGGGCGATGAAGAACGTAGCCGTGAAGCTGCATGATACTGTGGCACGGTCAGCATACAGAGGAATTTCATGCACAGTGCCGCGCGAGAGTAGCCGCGTGGTGTAAGGCATCATACTAAGGACTGGGCGGCCGCTCCCGCCTGAAGTTCGAGTCCTCCCTCGGGCATTGGTATGTGTTTTGTTCTTAGTCTTAGTTTAAGAAGTTTGTAACTCTAGAAACTGATGACCATAGCTGTTTGCTCCAATAAGTTTAGAAACAGCTAAACATTTATTTCATGCAGAGTGACTGCAGATGAAGATCTCCATGCGCTGTAATTCTGGGTGTCACCTCACCTGTCAGAGAAAAATGAGCTTCTCCTATGGATGGTCGAGGGCCAGCCCCTCTCAACTTCAGTCCTTTCGAGTGAGTGGAGAACGAAGTCAACACGTCGTTGTGCTTCCTGTGGTGTAAAATTCTGTACGATATAGATCGTGTACCACGGATGTTCAATTCTCGTAACACAGCACGCGCGGTGCTTGACGCTCCGGAATTGCGCGCAGCGTTGTCTGTAACATCAACAGCGATTTCATCATCCACCTGTCGGCCTCGTTCTGGAGCGACGCCCAGTTCTCTAATTGATTCTAACTTGATCGCCACACTACGGATAGCTGGGAGAGGCAGAGAATCCTTCTGCAATCCTTTCAGCCAGCGATATTCTCGAAGTGCAGCTGGAGCATTGCTGTTGTCCAAGTTCATATTAACACGACAATCTTTGTATAGTCTATGGGACTTAACCACGGGGTCATCAGTTCCTAAACTTACAATCTACTTATTAACTAACTAAGGACGGCACAAACATCTATGCCCGAGGGGGGATTCAAACCCCCAACCGTAGTGGCTGTGCAGACCGTGACTGCAGCGCCTCAGTCCCCGCGGCCGGCAACACGACAATCTGTGCAATGCTACTGGTCAGGTGTATGAGACCATGAATCTTGATGACTGATCACGGCAACTGATTGCCTTAATCGCAAATGGGCGGTGGCTCAGTGACGCATGGAAATAATGAACCTCATACTCTGGACATTAATGCTAACAAGTTTGATATTCAGAAAAAAAAATAAGAATAAAAAAACCTAGAGAGGCCGAACGAGACCGAGGCAGGGGTGAGGACAGGAGGAAGCAGAAAGAGGAACTAGAGCAGCCAGAATGAACGGTGAACTTCGGTTGCGGCAAGTCGTCTTTGGGTCCCCCGTTCAGCTGGGCTGGTGTGGGCCGCGGCTTGGCAACCGCAGAGGCCTGATAGCGGCATTTACTGGCCGTAAAGCGGCGTCTGCGACCTGCCCGCTTCTTAACTGTTCCCGCTCTGCTGGTTACGGCGGCGCCGGATTGCACACCGGGCCCCAAGCTCAAGGTGCACGAGCTGCGGTATTTTCACTTATGAGTACGTTTCTGCACAACCAACAGCAAAGTATGAAGACGTAACACCCATGGGGCTCGACAAAGGTGATGTATTTTACGAAAATAAGCCGCAGCTGCCACCTAGAATGGATACCCCAGGATTTGCAGTAGGATTTTGGAACATATACTTTGTTCGAATATTATGAACTACCTCGAAGAGAACGACCTATTAACCAATAGTCAACACGGATTCAGAAAGTATCGCTCTTGCGAAACACAGCTTGCCCTTAATTCACGTGAAGTGTTAAGTACCATCGACAAGGGATCTCAAATCGATTCCATATTTCACGATTTCCGGAAGGCTTTTGATACTGTACCCCACAAGCGGCTGCTAATGAAATTGCGTGCTTATGGAATATCTCCCCAATTGTGCGATTGGATTCACGATTTCCTATCAGGAAGGACACAGTTCGTTGTAATTGACGGTAAGTCATCGAGTATAACAGAAGTGTTATCTGGCGTTCCACAGGGAAGCGTTATAGGTGTTTATAAACGATTTAGGAGATAATCAGAATAGCTCCCTTAGACTGTTCGCGGATGATGCTGTCGTTTATCGGTTAGTGAAGTCAACAGAGGATCAAAAGCAACTGCAAAGCGATTTAGACATTATTTCTACTTGGTGCGAAAATTGGCAATTGACACTAAATAAAGAAAAGTGTGAAGTAATACACATGACCACTAAAAGAAATCCGCTGAACTTCAGTTACGCGATAAATCAGTCAAACCTTAAGGTCGTAAATTCTACCAAATACCTAGGACTTACAATTACGAACAACTTTGACTGGAGAGAACACACAAAAATTATTGTGGGGAAGGCGAACCAAAGGTTACGTTTCATTGGCAAAACGCTTCGAAGATGCACCAGCTCCTCCAAAGAGACTGCCTACATCACACTTGTGCGTCTTCTCCTGGAGTACTAAATGTTCAAATGTTTGTATAGTCTATGGGAGTTAACTACGGGGTCATCAGTCCCTAAACTTACAAACTACTTATGAACTAACTAAGACTAAGGACGGCACAAATATCCATGCGCGAGGGGGGATTCGAACCCCCTACCGTAGTGGCCGTGCAGACCGTGACTGAAGCACCTCAGTCCCCGCGGCCACCGCGGCCGCCCCTGGAGTACTGTTGCCCCTTGTGGGACCCTCACCCGGTGGGACTGACGGAAGATATTGAGAAGGTTCAGAGAAGGGCAGCTCGTCTTGTTTTATCACGTTACTGGGGGGAAAGCGTCACGGAAATGTTGCACGAATTGGGATGGAAATCATTAAAAGAAAGACGTGATTCATTGCGGCGTGATCTGTTTGCGAAGTTTCAATCACCGACTGTTACTTCTGTATGTGAAAATATTTTTCTAGCACCCACCTACTTAGGGAGACATGACCATCCCAATAAAATAAGAGAAATCAGATCGAAAACGGAACGATTTAGGTGTTCTTTCTTCCCGCGCGCTATTAGAGAATGGAACGGTAGAGAAAAGTTATGAAAGTGGTTAATGAACCCTCTGCCAGGCACTTAAATGTGATTTGCAAAGTATCTATGTAGATGTAGATGAAAGGATGACCAGTCTGACTAAAGCAGTACACAGAAATAATTCAAAACTTTAATTTCAAAACTTCGCCTAAGTTTACAAGTGTTCTTCCACTGCAACATCCGCCGTGACAACGTGACCAACCCTGTTCTCTTTGGAGGACACAGCCGGCCAAACCCAATATTGATTGATGATTCTAAAATCACGCCACCCTTCTGGCGTCCGTGCTCAAACTACTGACGTTTCCATGCTACCGTGGAGCCAATAGCAGACACCCACGCTTGATCACGTGTGCTACTGCTGGAGGACTCATAGGTGTGACACTCAGTTCCTTGGCTCTCTTGCGTTCTAGCTCTCGAACAGAACAGGCGCACTCCG
Organism: Locusta migratoria; assembly: GCA_026315105.1. NCBI lineage: Eukaryota > Metazoa > Arthropoda > Insecta > Orthoptera > Acrididae > Locusta > Locusta migratoria. The sequence continues at coordinate 698,677,211 of CM048745.1, read as the reverse complement.
GAGGCCCAGCCTCTGTGCGGGGCGTACGGCACGCTCCCACTGTTCGGTATCAGCCACCAACTGCGTGAACCGTGATCGTTACTTTTTCCGTTTTCTAGCCCGCTAACTTAGACTGGCACTCATTCATTGCATCCGACCGCAGGGCGAGCTCCGCCGTGTATCCCTTACTTTCAGAATGTAGCCAATATTAACTTGAATCCTACCTTTTATTTATCAATCAGTCACACCTTCCTAGGGAGGTGATAATCCTTCACCACTTCGCCTCCCATCCTGACAACGACTCCAACCCATCTTATTTGCACTGCAATGGGATGGGTTGTACAATTTCGGTACCCTCCGTGGGATACACATTAAGTGCTGTACATACAATTAAATTACAGGCTTAGCATTAGCTTCTTCAGTCCCTCTTTCGAAACCAGTGTGCCTGCAAATACAAAAGCTTCTCGTAGTTACATCCTGTCAGAAAGATTTCTGCTTCCTTAAATCTTATTATGTCTACCAATAACTTCAGTGACGTCACACTTATCGTTCTGGTTTGCTTCATTTTCTACAAGATGACTAAAATTCTTAGATGGAATTATAAGATTAAAAGAACACCTCACAAACATCGAATAGTCCGTTAAAGCAGTTAAAACCTCTGTATACCAAAGACACCTGACGACGGCACTTGTGCCGAAAGATATATATCTAGTAAATAAGTACACAAAAATATATATTACAGTGTTTTAGACCAACCAATTACGTCAATCCATGGAATCTGTAACACTGCGGGACCAAGATATAACAATTTTTATTATATCTAATTACTGTAACTGGAACGAGAAATGAAGACGCGGCAAAATAGCCGTGCGTACTGAGGCGCCCTGCTACGGTGCTCGTGGCCATTCCACGTTGGAGGTTCGAGTCCTCCCTCGCGCATGGGTGTTTGTGTTGTTCTTAGGATAAGTTAGTTTAAGTAGTTGGTAAGTTTATGGACCGATGACCATTGTAGTTACGTCCCATAACTTTACAAACATTTGAACATTTGGAGAAATGAGGAACGGATGACACCGGTAGCGAAAAACACAAGGTGGGAAAGAGGCCGACCTTAAATGGATGAGCGGATGTCAGTTACTTGAAAAATGTGCTTCGGTTCATTTCATGGCGCAGTTCGCTTGGTGAACGGCTCATCTCTAGCTCAGACACAACACACGCTCCATCAGCTGCCTGCAGTCACAGGAACTGAGATGCATTCGTGTCGTTTTATTGCACGACGTTCTGATTAAAGTCTTCGTTATTTGGCAGTTCTGAATTCTTTGACTTTATACCTGTGGTTGTTACCTTTCATTTTTAAGGCTGCTGCGATTCCATCCTCACGGGTTCAACTTGGCATGACTTTTAAATCTTGTAATTTCTTTGGCCTATTAGGAACTGGATGTGAATGGTGCACCACATTTCTTTAATTAATTAATACCTATGATAGTATCCTAAGCGGATGAGTAAACCAAAACATGAACAATTAATCGAATTTCTTAATTTAACCATCGCAGGAAGCAATCTTATTACATTAAAATAAAGAGAAATGCTAAAATCGCGGTTTTAATTTTTTATGTAAGACGGCCGGTTTAGACACTGAAGGGCGTCATGGGAAGTGTAGCAGAGACCACAATATAATTTAGTGACAGTCAAACGAATAACAAAACTTGTGGCTTTGAAGAATTTTTTAATACGATTTCCACAATTCCGAATCGTATTCTCGCCTAGCATTTTTTTTAAATTGTTTGATTAAGGTAAAAATTTCGACGAATGTTCTCAGGAAATATAGGATACCGGAATTACAAAGAAAAACAAAAGAAAAAAACCTTTACTGGCCGTAAAAGTAATCGCCATTATGTACAATACACTCGTGCATCGGTCGTACAGCTAGCTGCTGGAAGCTGTCAGCAAACGCTTCTTGCGAAATCGCTCAAAGCGTTGTTTGATCTCCACACATCTCTTACACTGTCTGTGCTGATCGTCAACTCGCCTGCTGCCAATGTCAAAGACAGCCGCCGATTATGCCAAGCATCCGTCACACTGGTTCGATGATGTCTGGGACCGTGATTGTGGACGGTTGAACGGAACGTGGCTCATCCACAATACCTCTCTGTACGTCTCTAAAGCGATTAAACCACTCAAACATATACTTTTTACTCACTACTTCAACACCGTATACATGCACTACCATACTATGGCCTCCGTTTTACCTAATTTGAAACGATACTTGATGTTAACGCGTTGCTCTATTTTTCGTTCCATGTTGCAATGGCAGGAGTTCACGCAGTGACCATGTTAGCTGAGTCGCAGCTTGTACCACCGTTTCATTACAGTCGTTTGCACGATAGGGGGTGCTTGTTGACATATCCATCAATGTACTTACTCATATTCCTTTTTTTCCTGTAAATATAGATAATGCCTGTTTCATTAAAGTAGATTACTGGCTTCAGCAATTACCCTAATGCTATATTAGGCATTCCCAATTAGATAGAATTTCTGGTTAAGAACTCAAACAATATTTATTTCTGCTGCTTGGATTTCTTGTTGCTTCAGTGAAGTAGGGTACATGTCTGCAGGTCACCAGTAAAAATTCGCAAGTGTTTATTCCAGATTATTTTTTCTGTTTCCCCACTTCATCTTCTTAAGATGAGGCATATTAGTTGCTTCTAAAAATTACATCCGTTTTGCGACCAAACAAATTAGTTGCTGCCTTCACAGCCGTCTTAAAAACTGGAAAATCTCGAACTTGACATGACGAACGTGTTTTTCCCTAATTTAGAGAAAATTGCAGACATTCCTGATATTCCTCACAAAAAATACTACACTACAGATATTTTATATTATTTGAAAGCTTAGCTCTAAAACTCCAAGACTACTACGACGTGGTTGACTGGTAATGCAGGGGACTCGCAGTCGCGACGAGGACAGTTAACAGCTTTTCCCTTAAGTCGCATAAGGAATAAGCGGAGGTGAGTGTTTGGTAAAGGACACATGTGATATCTTTCCGCAAACAGACCTTCTGCTCCGTCTAGAATGACTCGTTGTCGACTTGATGCTAACCTCTAACGCCCCTTCTTCCGAAGCACATTTCGTAGCCTTCTCGAGTTTCTGCGACCTTTAAAAATAAGACACACTCCCGCTCTCTCGTTGTGATATTGTCAGTTGCGCTCCACAGACCACCCTACAGGGAAGTGCGTCACGCCAGCCTTCGTTCAAATAGAGCTGTGAGCGGGACGACAGCGTTAAGGACCGCATTACTCACTCTGCGGCCGAGATGCAGCAACTGCGGCTGGCGATAACACCATGACAGACGCGGTTTCCCTATCGCTCCCGGAAAATGCGGTCGACAGAAGTTTAGCAGCTGTGCAGTCTTTATATCTTTTGTTCCACAAGTTGTGGTAAAACGAGTTACCGAGAAATAACAGTGAATAACGCCCAGCACAGGAGAGTCCATTGTAGGATAACTCACTTACGTTTTCTTTTCTGTCAGCAAGTGATTTCAGAAAGGAAACTATAATACCCAACACTTATGCAACTGTTATATTGTACCGGCACCGAAATTCTACATCGCCACACATTCAATCTATGCAAATTCGCGCTAGTTTAACGGAATCAGCAACGTTATAGGAAAAAGTGATTGTACATATCCCGCTACTCTTATAGCTTTCACACGATCTACACCACTGCTGCTAAGAGTGTTTGGTTAGACGAAACACGGTCTGCACGGCCACTACGGTCGGGGGTTCGAATCCCCTCTCGGGCATGGATATTTGTGCCGTCCTTAGTCTTAGCTAGTTCATAAGTAGTTTGTAAGCTTAGGGACTGATAACCCCGTAGTTAAGTCCCATAAGTTCTACAAACATTTGATTATTTGTTAGACGAAAGTTTTTCTTGGAGTATTTACCTTAAGATGTTTCTGCCTATAAAATCTGGACATATTTGCTATAGCAAAGCATGGTATTTTGACATTCTGCCTGGAGAAAAGCACCGCTTTTTCTTTTAGCGTCGCGCGGGAATCACGGTGCCTTTTGGGACGTCTCATTGCGCAGCCGCTCCCGCAGGAGGTTCGAGTCCTCCCTCGGGCATTGGCGCGTGTTTTCCGTAATATAAGTTGCTTTAAGTAATTTGGAAGTCTAGGGACCAATTACCTTAGCAGATTCGTCCCTTAGGTTTACAAGCACTAGAGCATATCTATTTTCTCAGTGAGGCACTTGTAACGCATCCGAAACGTAGGAAATATATCATGACGCCTACGTTCTTACATAGTTTAGAGATGTTTAATGATCAATAGGTTTCCTTAATTAAACCATTTAAAAATGCTAGGCGAGAATAAGATTTGGAATTGTGGTAATCGTATTAAAAAATTCTTCAAAGCCGAAGTTTTGTTATTCGTGTGACTGTCACTACATTATATTGTGGTCTCTGCTACACTTTCCATGACACCCTTCAGTATCTAAACCGGCCGCCTTGCACAAAAAATTAAAACCGCGATTTTAGCACTTCTGATTATAATAATATAATAAGATTGCTTCCTGTGATGAGTAAATTAAGAAATTAGATTAATTGTTCATGTTTTGGTTTACTCATCCGCTGAGGATACTGTCATAGGTATTAATTAATTAAAGAAATGTGGTGCACCAGTCACATCCAGTTCCTGCTAGGCCAAAGAAATTACAAGATTTAAAAGTCATGCCAAGGTGAACTGGTGAGGATGGAATGAAAGGCAACAAGCACAGGTATACGGTCAAAGAATTCAGAACTGCCAAATAACGATGACTTTAATCATAAAACGACACGAATGCGTCTCAGTTCCTGTGACTGCAGGCAGCTGATGGAGCGCGTGTTGTGTCTGAGCTAGAGATGAACCGTTCACCAAGCGAACTGCGCCATCAAATGAACCGAAGCACATTTTTCAAGTAACTGTCATCCGCTCATCCATTTTAGGTCGGCCTCGTTCCCACCTTGTCTTTTTCGCTACCGGTGGTCATTCGTTTCTCATTTCTCCAAATGTTCAAATGTTTTTAAAGTCATGGGACCTAACTACAGTGGTCATCGGTCCATAAACTTACAAACTACTTAAACTTATCCTAAGAACAACACAAACACCCATGTGCGAGGGAGGACTCGAACCTCCAACGTGGAATGGCCACGAACACCATAGCAGGGTGCCTAAGTGCGCACGGCTATTTGATCGCGGCTTCATTTCTCGTTCCACTTTCCGTAACTAGATGTAATTATCCTTGTTATAACTTGGTCCCGCAGTGTTGCATGTGCTGCGGATTGATGTTATTGGTTTGTCCAAAACACTGTAATTTGCAGGGTGTTACAAAAAGGTACGGCCAAACTTTCAGGAAACATTCCTCACACACAAAGAAAGAAAATATGTTATGTGGACATGTGCCCGGAAACACTTAATTTCCATGTTAGAGCTCATTTTAGTATTTACGGAGGAGGCTTCATTCCAACGTGATCAAACTGTAAATTTTCACAAGCAACATGTATGGGTTGACGAGAATCCGCACGCAATTGTGCAATCACGTCATCAACACAGATTTTCTGTGATCGTTTGGGCAGGAATTATTGGTGATGTCTTGATTGCGCCTCATGTTGTTCCACCTACGCTCACTGGAGCACCTTATCATGATTTCATACGGAATACTCTACATGTGTTGCTAGATAATGTGCCTTTACAAGTACGACACAACATGTGGTTCATGCACGATGGAGCTCCTGCACATCTCAGTCGACCTGTTCGTACGCCTCTCAAAAACAGATTCGGTGACCGATGGATTGGTAGAGTCGGACCAATTCCATGGCCTCCACACTCTCCTGCCCTCAACTCTCTTGACTTTCATTTATGGGGGCATTTGGAAGCTCTTGTCTACGCAACCCCGGTACCAAATGTAGAGACTCTTCGTGCTCGTATTGTGGACAGCTGTGATACAATACGCCATTCTCCAGGGCTGCATCAGCGCATCAGGGATTCCATGCGGCGGAGGGTGGATGCATGTATCCTCGCTAACGGAGGACATTTTGAACATTTCCTGTAACGAAGTGTTTGAAGTCACGGTGGTACGTTCTCTTGCTGTGTGTTTCTGTTCCATGATTAATGTGATTTGAAGAGAAGTAATAAAAAAAGCTCTAACATGGAAATTAAGCGTTTCCGGACACATGTCCACATAACATATTTTCTTTCTTTGTGTGTGAGGAATGTTTCTTGAAAGTTCGGTCATACCTTTTTGTAACACCATGTATATTTTTATGTATTTATTTGCTGGATATATCTTTCGGCACAAGTGCCGTCGTCAGGTGTCTGGTATACTGCTTTAACGGACTATTCGATGTTTATGAGGTGTTCTTCTAATCTTATAATTCCATCTAAGAATGTTAGTCAGTTAGCTGCCAGTGCCTCAGACACAGTACAGTACTGTAAACGTACAGTACTCTGAGGCACTGACAGATGGAATTGTAAGATTAAAAGAGCACCGCATAAATATCGAATAGTCACTTAAAGCAGTTAAAGGCTCTGTATACCAAAGACACCTGACGACGGCACGTGCGGAAAGAAATACCTAGTGAATAAATACGTAAAATGTACTACAATGTTTTGGACCAACTAATTACAATTGGATATAATTCGTTTTGTTCATTGAGTTCATCCAGTCAGTTTGAAATCGTTATCGATGTGCCCTGTTTTACTTCTTTGTTTACGCCACTCAGCTTCCCGGCTGGTAGTTTATGACTTTGTAATTATCTGCTATAGCTAGTGTTGACATGCGTTCTGTTACCAACTAGAAACACTTTTTTAACAAAATGTTCACAGCGAATATTAACATGAAACTGGCTGAAATATGGCAGTTAGAAATGTATGACGGTATGGTGTAAAGTTAGGCATAATGATCTTGCACATAGATACTCGTATGTTTATGAGTATGGAGGGTGATGTAACTTGCAATGATTACTGACTAGCAGCAAGCATAATCAGAACCCTTTGGCGTGAAATGTCAGAAGAATTGCTCCATTAGCCGTGAAGCTAATATGGGTTGCCCCCAGCTATCTCAGAAGCTGGATACATTCTTGTTAGAGGATAAAGCATTTCTTCTTTAATTTTTTGATGTATTTGAATGTATACAGCATTCCACAATCGGATGAAAACAGGAACAGTGAACAAATAGAAATGAATAAGTCTGAAACAGGAATCATCATCTGGGAACTACTCTTCACAGATGGAAGACTGGGTATCTGTAGGATGTATCCGACAGAGAAGGCCGCCAAACACGACACACAGCAGTCAGAGGAAAGCAAACCACATCTACGCATACAATATGGGACAAAACTTTCCGGACACAACTATAGATTTGCAGTTAAAACAGATTTATTTATTTATTTATTTTTATTCAATCAGATTCCCAGTCTGTTAAAAAACTGTAAACATGCGAAGACGTAGTGCCTCTATGTGTATTTGACTGGTTGTTAGCATAGGGTGGCGTTGATGAGTGTACACAGTGTATCAAAAAGGATGGCGCAAACTTACACGGTTGAAAGTGCACGACAGTAGAAGCAAAAAAGGTCCCAATAAACATCATCATTTCATCATCATGGACGCGCAAGTCGCTCAAGTGGCGTCACCTAAAGACTTGCACCACGCAGGCCGAACACGATCCCAGCTGCGGTCTAACGGCCAAGAATGCCTCACGAAATCATCATCTTTATGCGTTGATCGCTTACCAAATAGAAGTCACTTATTTGAGAAAATTTGCGCATGACTAAGTAGTTGTGTACGTGTTTCATCCCGTCAACACTCGATACGAGACGATGCAGTCTTATTAAACGCGCCCATTACTGAAATAAATTTAAAATGAACACTTTGTATAAAATAAAACAAACCGCCACTACAAACACGAAATGTTCAAATTCAAATGTTTGTGGTGATGAGTCCATAGCTTACAAACTACTCAAAATAAGGTAAACTAACCTAAGGACGACACACACACACACCCATGCCCCAGGGAGGACTCCAACCTCCGACGGCGAGGAACCGCGCGCTCCACAGCGAGGCGCCTTAGACCGCTCGGTTACTCCACCGCGGATACAAACACCTATACGCACACTAAACAACGAGCAAGTTAGGTACGATCTCGCAGAAAGAGAAAATACATCAATGGAAGGCTATTCATATGACACTTGCAGCAATTGTGAAGAATGTTACGACTGCGTTGATCTCCATCTCCCTGAGTCCGTTATTAACCATATTAGTTTTTTTTCTATAGAACATTTCTTTCAGTGGGTAAGATATTTTACTTACATACTTTACAGTTGTGTAGTGACCCAACGGGATAAACCCCGCTACCCAACACTTGGGCACGGCCTACAGCTTGTGAACCACTGTTTTAGACGCTTCCATCTCAATAAACACAGTTCCTTAGCTGTCTTTGTAGCAATGCGAATTAGTTTAAGTATTTCGTGTGCATCTTGCACTAGCATTGTATACCTGAACAGGTTCAAAACATGTTATCGCCCTCAGGGAGAAGAAATAAAAATCTTGTGGCTTGCTGATGACATAGTAATTCTGTCAGAGACAGCATAAGACCTGGAAGAGCAATTAAGCGGAATGGGTAGTGTCTTGAAAGGAAGGTATAAGATGAACATTAACAAGAGTAAAACGAAGGTAATGAAATGTCATGTCAGAAAATCAGGCGATGCTGAAGGTATTAGTAGATGCGTTTTGCTATTTTGGTAGGAAGATAACTTCTGATGGCCGAAGTAAAGAAGATATACAATGTAGAATGGCTGTGGGAGGAAAAGCGTTTCTGAAGAAGCGAAATTTATTGACATCCAATATAAGTTCTGAAAGAATTTGTCTGGAGTGTACCATTGTATGCCATTGTATGGGAGTGAAATGTGACCGTGGACGATAAGGAGTTCAAACAAAAAGATGATAGCTTTCGAAATGTGGTGCTACAGACGAATGATGAAGATTGTATGGGTAGATCACGTAACTAATGAGGAGGTGCTTAACAGAATTGGAGATAAAAGGAGTTTCTAGCATGTTCTAAGAGAAGGGATAGGTTGGCGGTATACATTCTCAGATATCAAGGAATCGTCAGACAGTAATTACTATGCAAGCAGTTGCAATCTCGTTCTCAACATTGCAATGCTGTCTACATGAACAAAGTTTGGAAGCAGATTCAGAAGCAAGTTACTTTAAAAAGGCGCGTAGCCACCTCCAGCGGGACCATGTCTAGTAAATATGCGGTATGGAGTGGGCGTGATCAGCTCCCCACACTCCTTGCCGTTGTGTCGGTTTTCGTGACCTAAGCCACTACTCTTAGATCGAGTACCAGTGTACCAGCATGCAAGTGCTAGCCAAGTCCGACAATGCTGAACTTCCGCTAAATTAGCAGGATCTGTGTCTCTGCTGCAGCATAGCCGTTAGCTGCAATATTCCCTTTACATATGAAAATAACCACTTACTTCCTTTAACCACTCTTAATGGCTCCGTACACACGTGATTTTCCTTTTGTGCAAAATGCCCCTCTCTAATTATGTGAGCTTCATTAGTATCATTGTATAATTAATGTCAATTTTTGTGTTCGCTTTGCCTTCCTCTTTGCATATATTAAATGGACATGTAATCATGATTTGTATTAGACAATTATTAAGGTACACAATACATGTCTCTGTAGGCTTTACTGGCTTAGTAATTCTTCGTAATGTCTGCATGTTTGCTGCCGGATGCTAATTTCAAAATGATTTAAATTTCGGCAATCCAAGTATTCGTAAACTTCAGGAAAACCACTGCTACTGAGTCCCGCTGGATACTAGCGCTAACGCAGCAGTTCATCGTTCTATATCACACCACCTTGATACGACGCCTTGCAACAGCTCGAGTCACGTCCCACCGACCAGACCCAACACCGTTTGAAGAGGCCTCCGCGCTGCCGTACTACGTCACACGAGTAGGTCGCGAGCGCGTAGCTCATTGGCTGGCCGATGGAGCACGTCCCACCGCATCGCATCGGCCAGCCAGTGAGCTACGCGCTCGCGACCTACTCGTGTGACGTGACACGGCAGCGCGGAGGCCTACTCTTCAGACGGTGTTGCCAGGCCGCGACCGGTGGGGCATGGCCCACTGCCTCATAGCGGCCAGCCAGTCAGCTAGCGATCGCGGCCTGGCCGGTGTGACGTGACACGGGCTTTCGCGAGGCCTTGTATCTAGGTGGTGTTGCCTGTATAGGCGTTTGATACGTACACGGCGCAAGCGCCGCCGATCGCAGTTGCTGTTTCCTTAACTGGACTGGTGATGCTGCCCCTCGTGAACATTGGCGGCAATGATATATCGCACTTTGCAGTTTATCACTGTTACTGGCGGCAGCACACAACTTCCTATTTTTCATTCGAGATAGTAGTGGGTCATAGTCCTTGACAGGGCCAAACAGTTCCATAATGTTGGAAGGTCGACAGAAAACACTCTTAATGTTGAAACTCCAAGTCTTCCAATTTTGAAAGATATGTCCCTAGAATTAGGAATGAAGGGCTTCAGATCAGATATGCACCTCTTCAGATGGTCCTAGTTCTATAGCACTATGAATGTTTCTCCGAATAACCATTTTCCTTAAAAACCTCTACATCTACATACATACTCCGCAATACACCGTAAGGTGCGTGGCGGAGGGTACACTGTACTACTACTAGGCATTTCCTTTCCTATTCTACTCCCAAATAGAACGAGGAAAAAAAGAATGCCTATTTGCCTCCGTACGAGCCCTAATTTCTCTTATCTTGTCTCTGTGATCTTTACGCGAAATGCAAGTAAGCGGCAGTCGTGATATGTTCAAGTTCCGGTGTTAAACTGAAATGGCGGATGTTCTGTGTACTAGAGTCTTAAGGACTTGTTAATATCTATCAATAAATGTCAGCTTTTGGTGAACACTATGACCGTCCCATAACATTATTTGCAAACCATGACGTCCCAAACTGGAAGCCTCCCATCACTTTCGACCTCCACAGTAATTTTAATGATGGGATAAAGACAATCCAAGTGGTCCAAAAATCGTTTGATCGAATCACCTCCATTAGGCCAGATGAAAATGGTATCGTCAATGTATATCGGGAAACTTGTAGATTATAAAGCTGATGTTTTCAGTGTCTTGCCCTCGACGTCTTTTATTAATAAATTGGCGAGTGTGGCTGATGAAAGACAGCTCATAACCACTCCATCCTTGTGTTCATAGTTGCCATTCAATGAAAAATATGTGGACGTTTGAGTGGGTTGATAGTTCCTCATGGGCATAGTCGGACTGGTCACATAGGACCCACGTTACCGTACAGTACCCCAGTACGGCTTGAGTCTCGCTCTACGTCGTCAGCAGGTGTATATCCACGCACTGTTAATAATATTTCAAGTCGGATGGGCCTGTGGTCGCAGTTTTGGGGAAAGGTTTAAATTCTGTTTCAGTGAGTCTTCTTCTCGATAGAAGAGCTAAAATATCTTCATCCTTCAGTCTTCCGCTCATGATGCAGCCAATTCGCTTGGAAAACAATATACAAACTAGCTGCGACAGAATGCACACACTAAATACCTGGGATTATCCGCTGTCGGAATTCATGGTACACGCGTGCACGAAATGCGAGGAATAGTCAATAGATGGCAGCACAAGATGCAGAAAGTTTGTCAGACGCAATGACATCAGCCGAAACACGATACCAGCTTCGAAAGCAGTGGAAAATCCGTAGCCGACAGCCGCCTGAATCTAACTCGGACTCGGCAATACCGTGCAGCCCGTGTAAGACTCGGGCGCGAATGTTCAAATGTTTTTAAAGCTTATGGGACTACGGGCTTATCAGTCCCTAAACTTACAAACTACTTATGAACTACTTACGAACTAGGACGGCACAAATATCCATGCCCGAGGGGGGATTCGAACCCCCGACCGTAGTGGCCGTGCACACCGTGACTGGAGCGCCTCAGTCCCCTCGGCCAACGCGGCCGGCAAGACTAGGGCGCCGTCACGGATGTCTTAAGTGCACAAAATTTCAAAATCCTATAAATTGTGTCCAAGTTCGTAGGTGCCACGCACCATACAAAATTTTACCTCGAAAGTGGCTTTCTTGTTTCTTTGACGGTCGTGTGTGCAAAGTTACAACACTATTGGATCAACGATACGGCAGCGCATAAAATACGAGGAGGCATGATGCGGTGGTTTCCCCCGCGCCTCAGTATTTAAGACTTCATATCTCATAAACTATAACACGTACAAAGAAACAATTTTGTTGGTACGTTCATTGGCACATATGTATTACTGTCTGCAACATATGTTGCGAACACATTTAGTAGCAAAGAAGTAATAACGTCATTTGTACTGCAACAGGTGTTCATGCATCTTCGTGTTCATGACGTCTTATCTCCTAAACTGTATGCTGTAGATCAATATAATTATACCTGTAACGTTCGACCTGTTGACAAAGTTTCATCGCAATGGGAGGAACGGTACGGAAACGCATAAAATACGAACAAACTTACAGCGAAATATTTTTAAACACAGTGTCCCACAATAACGTACATACGCTTTGAAACACAATATTTCTTTGACTGAAGGAGACAAACATAAAATTTCTATGAGCAATAATTTAGGAAAACATAACAAAGCCTTCTTTTGTTTCACGTTTGTCAACAAACATGGCGTTATCGTTTGTACAACGAAAATGGGTGCTAAAATATTACTAGGCACAAGGCCAAACGTGCGGTGTCAGTGCGATCGGAAAAGATAAGTAATTTAAGTAGAAATAAAACTTAGTTTAACACTATAAGTAGCTAAAAACATTTATTAGTGTGCTCTTAAAGCTTACCACTAAAGGTTTTTCTTTTATTCACGTATTGATCCAGTAATCACTAAAAGTACGGTTTGTTTACATACGTCCTTGTTAGGTCTAAATTCCGAGTGTGCATATTTAGCGTTTCTCCGTAATTTTAAGTGCATTTAACACAGTTAACTAACTAAATACGTTTATTAGTGTCGTCTTCAAGCTCACCATTAAAGGTTCTTTTCTTTTTTCGCGCATTGTCTCAGTAATCGAGAAAAGTTGTTTTGTGTACATTCACAGGCCAAATTCTCGAGTGTGAAAATTTAGTGTTATACCGCAATTTTAAGTGCATTTACTAACAGCTTACACGTATTTTAGTGTCCTAACCAAATCTAGTAACCCTTTGTATCTGTAGTTAATATTGTCGCGTTGAAATGGAAACAGGCTTGACTTCGAAGGCAACTAAACACAGCACTTACACTGAAAGCACGTTTATTACGAACTCAACATACACGCAGCACTGACTGCTTCTCAGTCAGAGTGCTCTGCTATTTATACACAGACAGAATTTACCAGAAATTAGAAGAACAGTTAACATAAGAAACAAGTAGAATTTACAAGTGAACATACGAAAGATGTAGAACCTTCTGGAATTGTAAATGACAAAGAGATAAATTTTTTCCGGTGGGCGGGATTGAACCAGCGACCTTCTGCTCCGCAGTCCGTGACGCTATCCCCCGCGCCACGCCGGCAGTTGCTGTTCTGCGTCTCTCGCGGCATTGCTCCCTCTCCTGGAGAAACAGCGACTCGCTGTTATGATCCCTGTGGAGCCAGCTGCAATGTCCTGGATATTGACCGTGTCATGGGTCCTCTGTATGACAGTTCAAGAGAATCCTTCCCTTCTCCGCGATTATCGACGACAGACGTTCCTGTCGTGGCTTCATCAGGAACATTACCATCCTTAAAGTCCTTGAACAAGAAGCCATTGTCGTCTACCTGCTCTTCAGGATCGTAGTAAGGCTTCATGCGCAGGACGTGAACAATGTCTCTTCGTTTTTGACGTTTCGACGACGGCTCATAATCCTCAACTTCGTATGTGACGTCTGACAGGCGGCGTATGACACGATACCGACCAAAGTATCGTTTCAATAACTTTTCTGACAGTCCAAACTTCTGTACAGTGGTAAAAATCCATACCAGTTCTCATGGGCTGTACACAACAGGTCGGTTCTTGTCGTTATACCGCTGACGGACCTCTCCTGGGCGTCCAGTGTCCGAGTGCGAGCCAGCTGTCTTGCTTCTTCGACCCTGGTGATGAGCTGTTTAACATAGTCATCCTGAGCGTCGTCCGGTTGGAACGGGAACAGCGTATCCATTGTCGTCTCAGCTTCACGGCCATGTAGCAGGAAAAACAGAGTGAAGCCTGCGGTGTCTTGTCTTGCGGTATTGTAAGCAAATGTCAGGACTGGCAGAATTGTAACCCAATCCTTCTGCTCAACATCGACGTACATCGACAGCATGTCGGCTAACTTCTTGTTGAAACGTTCCGTAAGACCATTTGTCTGAGGATGGCATGCAGTTTTCATTCTGTGGACAATGTTGCACTGTGACATTACCTCTGATACTAGTTTTGACTGGAATACTTATCCACGATCAGATATCATGACACGTGGTGCTCCATGCTTCAAAATAATGTCTTCTACAAGGAATTTTGCGATCTCTGGAGCTTCTGCAGTCGGCACAGGTTTGGTGACAGCGTAGCGTGTGAGGTAGTCAGTGCAGACTATTATCCAACGGTTACCGGTTGTCGACCTTGGGAACCTCCATAAAAGATCGATCCCAACTCGGTGAAATGGAGCTGCTGCCGGCGGAATCGGTACGAGATGTCCTGGAGGTAATTGCAGCACATGCTTCCGTCGCTGGCAGTGGATCGTAGTTGCTCTTATACAATGTTCCGTTTATAAGTTGGAACTCTCCATTGGTCGGTTCTCCTTTCTCCAAGGTCTCTATCGTTTTTAATAGTGCTGGATCTTCCCTCTGTTCAGCTGTAACGTCATGTAATTCAGTGAGAGCTGAAATTTCATTAATGCTGTTTTGTTCCACTAATGGATTCCTCGAAAGGCAGTCGGCATCCTTGTGTTTGCGCCCGTTCTTGAATACCACTGTGACATCGTACTCTTGGAGTCTTAGTGCCCATCTTGCTAGTCGACCTGATGGATGCTTCAAGCTAGTCAGCCAACACAAAGAATGGTGGTCTGTCACGATGGTGAATGGTTTGCCGAATAAATACGGCCGGAACTTGTTGATAGCCCAGATAACCGCGAGACATTCTTTTTCAGTTGTAGAGTAGTTTACCTCGGACTTTGAGAGTACTCTTGACGCATAGGCTATCACTTTTTCAGCACCTTCCTGAACTTGTACAAGCACTGCACCAATCCCACCACCACTGGCGTCTGTGTGAAGTTCCGTTTCTGCATTCTAGTCGTACAAGGCTAGCACTGGTGCGGAAGTTAGAGCCTCCTTAAGTGTCCGGAAAGCTCTTTCTTTTGTCTCATCCCAGTAAAACTTGGCGTCTCCCTGCAGAAGTTCTTGTAATGGACGTGCCTTGTTACAAAATCCTTTTATGAAACGTCGGTAGTATGAGCACAGCCCGAGGAAACTTCTCACATCACGAATGTGCTGAGGAGTTGGAAATTCTGTGACTGCCCTTACTTTATCTGGATCAGGGTGGACACCATCTCCGTTGACTAGGTGCCCCAGGATTTTTATCTCTTTGGCGACGAAGAGGGACTTCTTTGGATTGAGGCGGAGACCTGCAGCCTGAACACACTTCAACACAGTTGACAGGCGACTCAGATGTTCTTCAAATGTTTTCGAGAAAACGACAATGTCATCTAAATAGCAGACACACGTCGTCCACTTGAGGTGTCGAAGCAAGTTGTCCATCATGCGTTCGAATGTGGCTGGAGCATTACATAATCCAAATGGCATTACTTTAAATTCATAGAGGCCGTCAGGTGTAATAAAAGCTGTCTTCTCCCTGTCAGGTTCGTCAACCTCGATTTGCCAGTAACCTGTATGCATGTCCATAGTTGAGAAGTATGTAGCTCTTTTCAATCAGTCTAAGGTGCCGTCAATACGCGGCAATGGGTAGACATCTTTCTTTGTGATTCTGTTCAGCCGCCGATAGTCGACACAGAATCGCCACGTGCCATCCTTCTTCTTTACGAGGACCACCGGAGACGACCAAGGACTCTCCGAAGGTTGAATAATGTCATCTCGCAACATCTTCTCCACTTCCTCCCGAATTATCCGTCTTTCAGCTGGCGACACTCTATACGAACGCTGGCTAATTGGCATATGATCCCCAGTATTGATACGGTGTTTTATCGTGGGCCATTTCGTCTGACTTTTCCCCTGCTGAGGTGTGAATGCACCCGAAAATTGGCGTAGTATACTTAACACCCACTGGCGTTGTTCCTTGGTCAGTCCAGGCCCTGTTTCCTCCAGCGTGTTGTCTGTACCAACAGCAGGACATGGGACCTCATTGATGACGTTGAGCTCACCGTCCTGTATTGGTTCAGCTGTCCCGATACACATTCCCTTGGGAATAAGTTGTGACTGCTCGTGACAATTTGTGATCCAAATCTCTCCTTGACCACCAGTAATGCTGATGATATCCGCTGGTATGTAAATTTCTTTTGTGAGCCTGATATACTTTTTACTATCAACAAGAACTTCACAGTTTAACCAGTCATCTGTGTTTGTGACTGCAACTCTTCTCATTGTCAACGGCGGTATCGTCACATTGTCAACGACGAATAACTTCCCAGAAAATTCTGTAATATGTGTATCCGGTGGAACAACGTCTTCAATTTGCAGCTCAGATCTTCCACAGTCATCCGAGGATGACATTGTGACTACATTCTGTTAACACGACAAATTCAAACGGCTGCGTCCTGTTGTTGATGGTTATTCTTGCGACACAAGTTCCTGCTGGATGGACGTACTTTCCATTCGCGACTTTCAGCACAATTGCCCCCGTATCACAGAACATTGTCTTCTATAGTGTGCGGCGGTAATTATCCGATAATACCGAAAAAGAGGCTCCTGAATCAACAAGTGTTCGGACAGGTTGGCCGTCGATCGTGACGTCGATGAGATTTCCCGACATCTTAGCGACTGTCGTCCATGGAGGATTTTCATCTGCGGCGGCCTCACCTCCGCAGATGGTCGCCTCGCTTAGTTTTCCTGGATGCGGCGTCTAGGGGAGCGGCTGGTTCCTCTGTACGGCGACGGTGAACGGCTGCGGCGCGTCGGGGAGCGACCTTGTCTAGGGTACGGCGATGGGCTTCTTCCCACAGGTCGAATGAACTCATCAGAAGGTGACTGCCTGGGATAGAACTGCTCCGACGGCTGACGTCTTGCGGCAAAATAATCATCGAATACTCGCCTCCTCTCTCTGCAGTAGCGTACGACATGTCCAGGGCGTCCACAGTGGAAACACAGTGGTGTGTTGTCTTCTGTCCTCCAGACGTCTGTTCTTCTGCGTGGCGTCATAATTACCGGAGGAGTTGGCTGTGGTCGCGTCGGCCGGTTCATGGGTTGCCGTTTGGCGGCTGCAGCGTAAGTCATAGCAGGGCGACGCCATTCTTCACGTCGAGTGCGATTGACGGAGCAGATAGGAGCTAATGTTTGAAATACCTCGTCCTCAGCGGTGTCGGCTCCCTCGTGACTTACAGGGCTCACATCCATGACCATAAACTAATGCTCGCTCGGTCTAATAGTCCCGGCTGCCATGTACTGTTGTAATTCTTCTCTCACGATTTGTCGTATGAGAGAAGCGAAGTCATGCTGGTCTTCCACAATGACCATAGGGACTACATTTGGGAGTCTGTCATACTTCTTGCGTCCAACCCTCCTTTGTTGCATCTCTTCAATACGCTGGCACCACTTGATGAACTCTTCTGTCGTAGCGACGTCTTTTATCAGAAGAGCTTGGTACATATCTTCTGCAATTCCCATCATCAGGTGCGTGATTTTGTCCGCCTCAGTCATGTTCGGATTGACTATGTTACACAGGGCCAAAACAATCTGTATGTATGATTGTGTCGGCTCACCGTGTCGTTGGGCCCGGTTCTTCAGTTGTTGTTCCGCCGAGCGGATTTGTCGCTGGCGGTCTCCAAACGTCTTCTTCAGTTCCTCCTGGAACGTCTCCCAGTCATTCAACTTGTCTTCGTTGTTTTCGAACCATTGCTGGGCTGTTCCGTCCAGGTAGAAATGAACGTTGGCCAAGCACATCGTATGATCCCACCTGTTGTACTTGGCGACTCGGTCGAACCCTTTTAGCCATTTGTTTGGGTCCTGTCCAGCATCTCCAGAGAACACCGATGGGTGTCTAATGTGCAGCTGGCTTAATGCTGGTTTCGTCTCCATAGTTCTTCTGATAATACGGACTTTTGGAAGGATGTACTCGGTGTATCCCTTGTATTCCGGTTCCAGTCCGTGTAAGCGACGGCTTTTACGTTGCCTAATCGAAGCCACGTTGATGCAGCTGTTGCACAGTGTACCCGGTGCCTCCATCAAACAATGTCGCGTTGAAATGGAAACAGGCTTGACTTCGAAGGCAACTAAACACAGCACTTATACTGAAAGCACGTTTATTACGAACTCAACATACACGCAGCACTGACTGCCTCACAGTCAGAGTGTTCTGCTATTTATACACAGACAGAATTTACCAGAAATTAGAAGAAGATAAGAAAGATGTAGAATCTTCTGGAATTGTTAATTACAAAGAAGTAAATTTTTTGCCGGAGGGCGGGATTGAACCGGCGACCTTCAGCACCGCACTCCGTGACGCTATCCCCTGCGCCACGCCGGCAGTCGGTGTTCGTTGTCTCTCGCGACAATATATATTGTCGATATCACGTACGTAACAATCACGAATGCATTGTTTGAGCTGCAGTAGGTTTGTTCGTTTTGGGTTTCAATGCAGCTGTTGTGACAAGTGGTTTCATTGGGGGAGATGTAGCGGTGTGGAAAAAGGGAAGCAAACGAGTCTCTTCCTTTGTTTTGCAAAGTGTGTTCAAGGGACAGAAAAATAACTGAACAGGAAGGGAAGATTTAGAGCCCTTCAGGCTGAACTGGATAGTGCTAGGGAGGAACTTACGAGGTTAAAGGGGGAGAAGGGTGAGCAGGGGTGGGAAGTGGTAGCAGGGAACAGGTGCCACAGAGAAAGTATAGTTTCTGACAGCTTCACAATTGGCACAAACAACATATTTGCCTTGCTACTACAGTAAAGTGAGGAAGAGGCTCCTTTAGAAGTAGGTGCAGTTAGGAAGCAACAGACTTTCACAAGAAAACCAACGGTTTCAAAAAAAGTAGATACTAGGAGGAAAGTTCTGTTGTTAGGAAGTAGTCATGGAAGAGGTGTGGGCCAGATTTTGCAGGAAAAACTAGGTAACAGGTACCAGGTCACAAACTTTTTCAAGCCCAGTGCAGGTCTTAGCCAAGTGGTAGAGGATACAGGTTCCTTGTGTAAGAAGGAAAGAGGATCATGTTGTGATAGTGGTTGGGGTGGAAACAGCGTTGATAGGGATCAGGGCTACAGTATTGAGTGTGAACTGGTTAAAATAACTTCTGCAACGAACCAGGCAAATGTTGCCTGCTTTCATGCGGTATGATCGACCCCAGTTGAATCGCTCTGTGAGGAGGGTCAATATGGAGATTGATCAACTGCTTAGGGTGGCTACTCTGTTGGACATAGTTTTGGTTCCTGTTGATGCTATTGATAGGTGCGATTTCACTGGGCATGGCCTGCATCTCAATAGGAAAGGGAAGGGAAACTAGCTGGGTTGATAGCAAAATCCTTAAGGGGGGACACTGCAATTCATTGAAGTACTTCTTTTTTAGGCTAAGATTAGTGTCCAGTGAGAAGCTCAGGCAGGCAGGTGCTAAAAATGTTGAAAAATCAAATGTTTCTCAGAAAAGGAAAGTTTTTTCACCAGAATATTGGGGGACTAATGAATAAAATAGATGAGCTTTTAGTTTGTTTAGACGGTATAGAAACTGATAATGTAATCGATATACTGTGCCTGTCTGAGCATCACATTGTCACCGATATGGAAAATGTGAATGTCAGTGGATATAAATTAGTCTCAAATGTAAGTAGAGATAATAAGATAAGAGAAGGAGTTGCCATATATGCCAGAAGCTATCACAGTGTAAAAAATTTATAAACAAAAAAGTTTTGTGTAGAGCAGCATATTGAAGCATGTACCTACCAGCTTAAACTCAATGATGATTATCTTATAATTGTAACAGTATATAGGTCCCCTTCAGGGAACTTTCAGTTATTTCTGGAAAACTTGGATGCCTTGTTGTGCTATCTGTTAGATAGGGGGAACCAAATTATTATTTGTGGTGATTTCAATGTAGATTCACTGAAAGAGTGTAATAGGAAGAAAGACCTGGAAGTCTTACTTGGCTCATTCGATCTGACATCCGTTATTGATTTTCCTACTCGGGTAGTAAAGGACAGCAGTACATTGATAGATAACTTTTTTATAGACCAAGATAAGTTTAACAACATAAATGCTTGTCCCATTGAGAATGGTCTTTCGGATCATGGTGCACAGCTAGTAACAGTATATGACATAGCTCCGTTCAGTAATTCGAAACAGTCCACCAGAATTGTGCGCTCGATTAATGACTTAACAACTAGAAATTTCAAAGAAAGTCTACAGCAGTTAGACTGGGATGAGGTTTACAAGGAACATGATGTTAATTTAAAATATAATTTATTTCACGATACATTTGTAAGGGTATTTGATAACTGTTTCCCCAAGAAATTAGTAAAATTTAATTCTAAGAAACCATGCAAAAAACCATGGCTTACTAAAGGAATAAAAATATCGTGTAACCGAAAAAAGGAACTATATCTGTCCGCAAGAAAGTGTAATAACCCAGAAACAATAAAATATTATAAAAGCTACTGTGCTACATTAAGAAAAGTTATTAAAAAATCAAGAAGCATGTGTATCATATCTGAGATTAGCTCCTTTGATAATATAATTAAAACAATGTGGAATATTATTAAAAGGGAGACAGGGCAACCAAGAGAAGAAGAAGAGGGTATTACCATCAAAACACATGAAAACTTTATTAACAAAAAGTCAGAAGTTGAAAACATTTTAATGATTACTTTTTAAATGTTTTAGAGAAAATAGGATCTAAATGTTCATTAGAAGGAGCAAGGCAGTTAATGGAAGAGGCCATACCCACACAATTTGATACAATTGAAATTCCACCCACCTCACTTTCAGAAATTAGGAAAATAATAAACTCTCTCAAGAGTAAACGATCATATGGAATTGATGGCATTTCCAGCAGGGTATTAAAAACTTGTTAACAGGAGGTAATTAGGATTCTCAATCATATTTGTAACAGCTCATTAAAGCAGGGTATTTTCCGAGATAGACTGAAATATGCTATCGTTAAACCTTTGCATAAAAAAGGGGATACATACGATGTCAACAACTACCAGCCCATCTCACTTCTGACAGATTTATCAAATATTTTAGAAAAAGTGATGTATTCTCGAGTTGCTTCACATATTAGTATAAATAAAGTTCTAACAAAATGTCAGTTTGGTATTCAAAAAAGCTTTTCAACTGAAAATGCTATATATATCTTCACTGATTAAATATTAAATGCTTTGAATAACCGCACATCACCAGTAGGGATTTTTTGTGATCTCTCAAAGGCTTTTGATTGTGTAAATCACGGGATTCTTCTAGATAAGCTTAAGTATTGTGGTATGAGTGGGACAGTGCACAAATGGTTTAAATCATACTTAACTGGAAGAGTGCAGTAAGTTGAAATAAGCACTTCACATGGTGTAGATGAGACAATTAATTCTTCTAACTGAGGAGTTATCAAAAATGGGGTCCCACAAGGTTCGGTCTTGAGTCCTTTGCTGTTTTTAATATACATTAATGACTTGCCATTCTACATACACGAAGATGCTAAGCTAGTACTTTTTGCTGATGATACAAGTATAGCTATCACACCTGACAAACAGGAATTAACTGATGAAATTGTAAATGATATCTTCCAGAAAGTCATTAAGTGGTTCTCTACAAATGGACTCTCATTAAACTTTGATAAAACCCAGTATATACAGTTTCATACAGTAAATGGCATGACACCATTAATAAATTTAGACTTTGAACATAAATCTGTAGCTAAGGTAGAATATTGAAAATTTTTAGGTGTTTGCATTGACGAGGGACTGAATTGGAAGAAACATATTGAAGATCTCCTGAAACGTCTGAGTTCAGCTACTTATACTATCAGAGTCATTGCAAAATTTGGTGATAAAATTCTCAGTAAATTAGCTTACTACGCCTATTTTCATTCACTGCTTTCATATGGGATCATATTCTGGGGCAATTCAACATTGAGTTAAAAAAGTATTCATTGCACAAAAGCGTGTAATCAGAATAATTGCTGGAGCCCACCGAAGAGCATCTTGCAGTCATTTATTTAGGGATCTAGGGATACTCACTGTAGCTTCACAATATATATATATATATATATATATATATATATATATATATATATATATATATATATTCACTCATGAAATTTGTTATTAACAATCCGACCAAATTCAAAAGTAATAGCAGTGTGCATAGCTACAACACTAGGAGAAAGGATGATATTCACTATTCAAGGTTAAATCTGACTTTGGCTCAGAAAGGGGTGAATTATGCTGGCACAAAAGTATTTGGTCACTTACCAAGTAGCATCAAAAGTCTGACAGATAGCCAACCAGTGGCGTAGCTATCATAGGGCTAGCCGGGGCAGTGCCCCGGGGCCCCCGAGCTCAAGGGGCCCCTCGGCGTCCGTGACGTTCGGAAAAAGTTACTGTAGAGCGTCGAATTTTTTTAAGTCTACCATCCTACCGTTAATCATCTCCCCAGAACTTGAATAAAGGTTTCCCACGGGTGGTGGGACATTGCTTCTAATGGGGCCTACACACGACGCCACTCGGTGGCGCTGCTGACCGGCCAAGCCGCCAGTCGCCGTGTAAGACAATCGGCACAATTCAGTTGACAGAAGTAGCGGCAGCATTAAAGCTGCTCACAGCAACAGCTGCGCCTTCCAAATGTTGCGGCGTGTGAAGGATAGCGTGCTTGCCAAAACTGTTATTGTAAGTACTGCTTATTGGCAAATACAAGTGTACAATTCGATTATCCAAATAAACCGGTTTTCCGAATATCCATGTCCCCCAATTACTTCGGATAATCGACGTTCTAATGTATATAATATTTTAGTTGAATGAAGGATTTTCGACTTTAACTTTTTGAATCCTGATCAACAAACCTCAAACGCACGAATTGAAATCCAAAAATTATTCTCACATCAGAATACAAACATAACAAGATCTATTGCTTGTCCACTAAGACGTGGACCCTGCCATCGTTAGTGTGTTGTCGGACGAAGTCGGAGTTGCCGTGGCTGTCAAACTTTGCGAAATAACAGTGAATGGCGCTGAATTGCAGCAGTGTGTTTGACGATACACGGTGTGGCCACATTTGAATATGATGTCTCTACAATGTCTTATTACAGAACGTTATTATTACGGCAACTCTTTTGTTTATGCAGTGAATTCCCTCAATGGAGTGCTCCTTGATCATAATAGAACCTTTTGTGGCGATTATTTCCGATTTGTCTAATTTTTAGGCTTGACGCTACTGGACTATTTACACAATACGTTGCAATGGTAGGCGGGAAATGGATTCGGCATTCTGTGCATACCATAAGAACTATTCGTTCTTCAATTTACGTACATTATTAATTGACTATACCCTCCGTCGCATTCTGGTCAGTTGTTCTAAATGAGAAAATAAAAAGAACTTCAATGTGGTTTCAAATAATGATGAGAATTCAGCGCTTCACGCAACTATTTAAGGTACTTTTCTACCCGTGCACTTTGTTTATTCTAGTATTTAACGATTGAGACACATTCACGGATCAGACGTTTAATGTAATAATTAATTTGTCACAATAGTGAATTGTGCATTGAAGACTGTGCCCTCTACCCACTGTCACGATAATAACCAAAGTTGCCGACTTGGTTATTTTCCTTTTTACTGGCCAGACAATAACATAATATACTTCATAAAGCCTGGTAGTACGGTCGGGGGTTCGAATCCCCCCTCTGGCATGGATATTTGTGCCGTCCTTAGTATAAGGTAGTTCATAAGTAGTTTGTAAGCTTAGGGACTGATGACCCCGTAGTTAAGTCCCATAAGTTCTACAAACATTTCAACATTTGAAAGCCTGGTAGGGGCACCGCTCAATCAAAAGTGTTTCAACAAACAAAATCCGAGAAGTTAATTTTGCCGAAACTATCCTACACGAATACTTCCTATATTTTTCTTCTTTGACTGGGATTTGAACGAAATTAGGCTGATCGGTACGGACCAATGATAAAACACCAATCATCATCATCATCAACGGACCAATGAGGCAACAGCGCAGTAGTTTAGCGAGACAGTGAGTTGTCGGCACTGACCACAGTCCGCCTGCTGTCACCGCGGACGCGCGAGTCCTGACTTGGCAGTTCCCGGTTTGCTTTGCGGCAGGGGTCATGTTTTCGTGGTGGAGTAATACTCCATCATTGTTTATTTTTACTAGATTCAACCCGCGACTTCATTCGCCTAGTATGGAACAACTTCGAAAACTATCCAATGGGTTTGTTTTATCTGTTTGTTCTACCCAGGTCCAGCTCTATCCCTATGCAAGATTTCATCCATATCCACCCAGTAATTTTTGCGTGAAAGCATAATAAACTAATTTTCATAATTATAATTATATTAGAGAGTATGATTAAATATTATCTGCTGCCTGGCACATAATAATTTACTTAGTAGTCGTTAGGTTTGCCTTATTGGTATACCTTCCAGTGGATGGTAAGGAGCCGATGATGAAGTAGTTTTGCATGTGTATATTTCTAGTTTAAAGAGGGCCCCAATGTCAATTTTGCCCCGGGGCCCTTGGGGACGTAGCTACGCCATTGTAGCCAACTAGTATTTAAAAAGAAATTAAAGGAATTTCTGAATGGCAACTCCTTCTACAATGTAGATGAATTTTTAGATAAAACTTAAAAAAAAAAACAAAAAACAAAAAACAAAAAAATCTTAAAATATTGATTGTCAAGTATAGACAACATTTACTAAACTGACACGTTCTACATCATTACGAAATGTCGTATATATGATCTATGGAAGAAGTATTAATCTAATCTCTAATCTAGAAAACAGAAAATGTGAGTGCGGTATTTCGACATTGGACAGTTGAATTTGGAACTCCCACCGACAAGAGTAACAATTAGAAGAATCGGAGATAAATTTGAAGAAGGGACATAGCGGACGAAAGAGAAGTTCAACAGACAATGAGATTGTTGCTGCAGTAATGCAGGCAAACACACGATGCCCGAAGAAATCTGCGAGGCAAATCTCTCATGAAATTGGGATCGGCAGAAGCAGTGTTCATACAACTTTGCGGTCTCAGAACTTTAAGCCTTATATTTCAAGACTTCTCCATACTCTTACCGAGGATGATCCTGATGCCGCGCGGGAGTAGCAGAGCGGTCTGGAGCGCCACGTTGCGGATCGCGAGGCCTCCCGCGTCGGAGGTTCCAGTCCTCCTTCGGGCATGGATGTTTGTGTTGTCTTTAGTATAAGTTAGTTCGTAAGTAGTTTGTAAGTTTAGGGACTGATGACCCCGCAGTTAAGTCCTATAAGCTTTATAAACATTTAAACATTTAATGAGCCTGATAGACGAAGCGAATTTTGTGAGTGGTTAATTAACAGATGTGAAGAACAACGTTTCCAAGATCGAATTCTTTGGTCAGATAAAGCGACATTTAAGCCTGATGGAATAATTAACCGCCATAATTACATGTACTGGGACAGGGAGAATCCATATTTAGCCGAGCAAAGACACGCAAACTTACGAGAAATAACAGTCTCGTGTGGTCTGTCTTCTATAGGGTTAATAAGCGCCGTACGTCTTTGTCTTAGTTGGAAATGCTAACTCCTGGTCTTAAAGTTGTGTTTGAAAATGAAGATTATTACTTTCAAGAGTATGGGGCGTCACCTTACATTCGCTTGGATGTGAGGGCATTTCTCAATCGTACATTCCCTGCCAGATGCATAGGACGAAGAGGGAGTGTGGGGTATGTGGCTCGATCCCCAGATCGCACGCAGTGGATAATCTTAGAGAGCAAATTGAGCAAGCCTGTGATGCTATTCCGATGGAAACAATAAAGTTGTCGTTGTCGGCGGTGTATTGTGATGGAAGGACACCAGTTTGAACATTTACCACCTTAAGCCGGACTATATGGCATTTAACATCAATAAAAGAGCATTTCTAACCCTTTTCATTATAAAGATGTTCAAAAGACGTGTGTTTGTAAATCTATCAGACTCAACTGTGTGGTCATTAGTCCGTAGTTTACAAACTACTGACACTAAGGTAAAGTAACCTGACAACACAAACACCCATGCCCTAGGGGGGTACTCGAACCCGCGAAGGCGAACAGCCGCGCGCGCCGCAGCACAGCGCCCCAGTACGCACGGCTAAAGGTGTTCAGTTTCAAAGAGTTTATACAGTATTTGGAACACCCTATGTATTAGACTTACATAGACTTCCTTAAGGGGCAAGTGGGCTAAAAAATTCGGTTTTTAGATTTCAGCATATTAGAAATGCGTGGTCTTTCCTGCGTGATACAGTTTTTGTTTTATATAAATGCGACAACTTTTTCGTGAGCTATGATTATTTTCCTGACGCTGTATATTTAGGGGGTGGTAACAGCAAGGCTTATGACCAGATATGTGGAGAACATAATTTCTAAATTAGAGTGTATTGGGAATGCTCAGAAGAAAATAGGGTCCAGATTGAGAAGAAGATTATAAAGGGAAAATTGAAAAATAGTTTTGGGAGATGGAAAGAAGATAGGTGGTGAAGGTCTCTTAACAAATGTTGAAATAACTTTACAGATTTATTATGGCTTGACCATAATGAGAAATGTAGGGAATTTAGAAAACATGAGAAAAGCTGTATAGGCTAGCTTTTTTCATAAGATTTCCACAAATGAAAATTCACGGCACGCTCTTTGCCCGAATGATCCTAACTCTTGGTGCAAGTACAGGAGAAATGCCAGAAATGACCACAAACATTATTTACCTGCATGAGTAATGAATGAAATTAAACCCATAGTTAGAAACCTTTGTAAAGATACTTTATTGAATAAATGTCTTCACGGAAAAACCCAATATTTAAAAGAATGAGTAAATCATTTGGACCTGATTACCGAAAACTGTATTTTTTGAGCTTACATCCCTCAAATTTGGTGTTTATGATGCTATTTTATGCTTCAGTGATGGTGTAACTAGAAAACTGGATATTTTGGAATTATGGGGAATAAAATCTAGTGGAAATATTGCAAAATCCTTGGGGAAAATAGATAAAGAGATAATCCGCAAAGCAGTTGTTGCTAATTTAAAATGCACAAAAGAAGCAAGATAGAAAAGAAGAGGGGCCAAGAGAAAAAGAAGATTTTTATGACGTCTGTTCTTTTCGGACGTGTATGTCTGCTCCAACAGCCAACTGACAATTTCAATGCGGACGCATTAATACAATCGATACCTTGCGCTGGCCGCAGTGGCCGAGCGGTCTGCGGCGCGCCAGTCACAATCTGCACGGCCGCTACAGTCGGGGGTTCTAATACCCCCTCAGGCATAGATGTTTGTGTCGTCTTTAGTATAAGGTAGTTCATAAGTAGTTTAGGGACTAATGACCTCGCAGTTAAGTCCCTTTAGCTTAACAAACGCTTGAACATTTGATCGTAACTTGCGGAAATCCAGTGTTGGCTGCGAGCAGTTGGAATCAAATGGGAAGGGGGCACTACAATCGTAGTGTGCTACAAGGCGAGAATTCGTGTTGCAAGGTAAATATTTCGAATTCGTAGAATAAAAGATCAGTATGATTCAATTAATGCTCAGTAATGTGCAGGAAAATATTAGTGGCAATAATTCACATAAATAACTATACTACAATTGCAACATTTAACTTTAAATGGATATTTCTCAAAAATACATTTTCTTAGTTTCAGGTACCATTATTTGATAATGTAAAGGAATTAGAAACATGAAATTTGGTCAATTTGTACCGTAGGTGGTAATAAGTTATTAAAAGTAAATTGAGAACCACCAAAGAACCAGAAACTGTTTTATAATAATTAATGTGCTAAAAAACTTTACTAGTGAAAGACTAAATTTCTTTTTTCTTTAAAACCGTAAGAGGTATTATGTTCATTTTATTTGCAAATTGAGGCATTTATGTTACATATTTGCAGTAAAAATTTCATTGTATCACTTACAGGTCTTTTGAAAAGTGTACCTATTATAAGGGTAAAATAGCATGGGCAGAATAGGGATAAAATCGCCTTCCGTCTCCCCTTAAACTAACGTATACTAAAGACAACACATCCATGCCCGAGGGGGGACTCGAACCTAAGATGTGAGCAGCCCCCAATCCGCAACGTAGCGCCCCTCTCTACGAGATTCCCGCACTATTTCTTAACATAGAGACGTGTGTTCTTCTACGTCTTTTGTAGTTGTGTCCCCTTAAACTAACGTATACTAAAGACAACACATCCATGCCCGAGGGGGGACTCGAACCTAAGATGTGAGCAGCCCCAATCCGCAACGTAGCGCCCCTCTCTACGAGATTCCCGCACTATTTCTTAACATAGAGACGTGTGTTCTTCTACGTCTTTTGTAGTTGTGTCCGCAAGTAATTTCACCAACATTACGCCGCAGACAGTGGCAGATAGGAAACGAGATTGTCTCACTTTATGCGAAGAGTTCTGCGAACTCGTAGACGACAGGATTCTCGCCCCATGAAGTGGTTTAGCCTCCTTCAAGATGACGCGCAGAAAGTGGCTCCTTTCGTTACATCACTGGAAAACTTGAAGCGATTTGTTTGAGAAGTCTTATGGTGGTCGTGAAAAATAGAATACTACGCATTTGACAGAAATAGCTGTAAGTAATTGACGTGTGAAGAGCTAATATTTGTTCGTGGTCTCTCTCCGTCTCTCCACGTTGACGTGAACCACATTTTATGGCTTGTTGAAAGATCATTTCTTGCAAGAAAACCTTTTCTGTCAAATGTTTCACGTCGCTTTAACGAGACAATGCAGTTTCTTTTCACGCCGTGTTTGAGGCCGTAAAACGAAAATAAATCCAGTAATGAATTGTATTACGCACAAATATCTCTAACGGCAAAACAACAAGGTAAAGTTTTACAAAAAGAAATGTAAAACACGAGTATTAACTATTTATTCTACTTTCTTTCTAGCTTCGCACATAAGTGTACTGCAGTCTTGATTCCGATATGATATTTACTACAGTTTTATTATTAATGTCATCTGCGTTACTAAATGTCTTATCTTTGTGTGGAATAATGTGACGGGGTTTCTGTTCGTGGGTCGGTTTCAGTTTAGCCACCCTGTATCCCTGACAGAAATGTATACTCGTAATTCTCCGAAGGCACGCATAGAAGCGATAAGCGAACCAAAAGCAGACTCTAGATGCTGACACCGGTTGAAAGGATCGGTGTATTTTCAATGGGAGCTTCCGCGAAATGGGCCGAACGGCCGGAACGCCGCGAAATCGCTGCGTCAGGCCACCTGTGGCTTTGGCTGTCTCAGTCGAGTGTGCGCCGAGTTCTCAGAAAGCGTTTGGGTCTTTATTTAGAGAAGCTACTGAAACCTAAGGAGATGCCGAGACGCATGAATTGCAGAGGCACTTAACCGAAGGCTGCAATTTCAAGGACGCCCACGTCATATTTATTTAAGTACTCGCAAACCAGGCAACGCTTCGCAGTAGCTAATGTGAATGGGATATATACCCTAATCTCCTCACTTCTTCTCCCTATGCCTATCCCTTCCTCTCCCTTTCTTTGGCCATCTCCTCGTCCCCCTATCTTCGCACCACTCCCTCTTGTCCCACAACACATCCAACTCCCCTCCCCCCATCCATCTCCCTTTTTAAATCAATTTCAATCCCCCATTCTCTATCTCCTCCTTCCCTGCTCTCTGATCTTATTTATTGTCATTGCAATCGGGACCTTGATTAGGAATAGAAGTCAAAATGGACGGGTAAGCCGGCCGCGGTGGCCGAGGGGACTGAGGCGCTCCAGTCACGGTCTGCACGGCCACTATGGTCGGGGGTTCGAATCCCCCCTGGGGCAAGGATATTTGTGCCACCCTTAGAATTAGTTCATAAGTATTTTGTAAGTTTAGGGACTGATGACCCCGTAGTAAAGTCCCATAAGCTATACAAACATTTGAACATTTTGAATTTGGACGGGTAAATCAATTGGAAACGAGTTATTAGAGAGACGTTTCGAGCTGTTCTATCTGTGAGATTAGTAGCTTTAATGGTCTCACTTTTAATTATTGTACGAAGAAGTATAAGTATGAATTTAAGAGGAGGGTTGGCGTCAGGAAGGGCATCCGGCCAGAAAAAAACGTGCCAAAATCAAGTGATGGATACTTCTCTAACTAAATGTTCCGGAGTAATAGTCTCGCAATCTGATCTCCGGGGGAGACGTTTTCTGAAGAATCAAAGGAAAGAAGAGGCTGCGAAAGAAGGAATGAGGTGCAAAATCAGAGTCGCAACTCTAAACATTGGGACATTGAAGGGGAAAAAAATCGAGAGATTGTAGACATGATGCAAAGAAGGAAGGAAAATATCCTGTGCTTGCAAGAGACCAGGAGGAAGGGTGACAAAACGAAACTGTTGGCAGAAGGGTTCAAGTTGTTCTATTGCAGTGCAGACAAAGAGTCGAGAAATGGTCATTGTGGATAAAGATGAAAAAGAGGAAGTATGAGGAGTGGACAGAATCAATGACAGAATCTGGAGCTTAAAACTTACTATCGAAGGACACATCAGCACAGTTCGTATGTATGCACCCCAGACAGTGTGTTCGGAGGAAGAGAAGGGAGAAATTTTGAAAAGCCTAGATGGAGTAACAATGGAAATACCAGACAATGAAAGGGTGATAACTGGGCAGATTTGAATGGCCATCTTGGTGAGAGGGCGATTGGGGAAAATAAAATTCATGGTGGATGGAGTCATGGAGAAAGAAATGCAGCCGGGCACAAGATTGCAGAATACGCTGTATCTTCTGAACAAATGATCCTCAATCGTAGAAGAGGACAATTTATAACGTACAGGAGCGGAGACCATAAAAGTCAGTTGGACTACTTGTTCTACAGAAGGAAACATATAAATGAAATAAAGAACACCAAGGTCATATATAGTGAAAGTGTTGTTACTCAAACTCGTAATGGCCGATTATGAAATGCAAGTGGGAAAGACGTAAATGTGTCCAGCGAGGAGTACAAAGAATAAAGAGGTGGAAACTGAAAGGTGTTGCGAGAAAAATTCAAGTAAACAATATTAAGAGAAGTGAAAATACCAGAGGATGTACAGGAGTGGTGGAGTTATAAAAGCAATGTAATTACAAAAGCGGGAAAAGACGTGCTGGGTGTAACAACAGGAAAGGGACCACCAGAAGATAAAGAGGCATGGTGGTGCAATGAGGAGGTCCATAAAGCGATAAAAGTGAAGAAAGATGCAAAGAAACAATGGGACTTAACAGGAAGACAGGAGAAAAGGGAAGCCTAAAAGACTGCAAAAAAAGGTGGCAAAAAGAGCATTGGCAAAAAGAAAGCCTGCGGCAATGTAAGAGGCGTATGAAGAGATGGAAAGAAGAAAGGACGGCAGTAAACTCCTACGGATTGTTAAAGCAAAAGATAAGGCGGCCAAGGACATAACATCAGTGACGCAGATAAAGGATGAATCAGGTGTATTATTACACGACCTTGTGAAAACCCTGAATAGGTGGTGCGAGTACTTCGAAAGGCCTTTGAATGAGGAAAATGTATGAGAGAAGTATGAAGATGGAGATACAAATGAAGGAATGACCCGAAGTGACAATTGTAGTGGCCGAGATGACTGAGGCGCTCCAGTCACGGTCAGCACTGCCACTACGGTCGGGGGTTCGAATCCCCCCTCGGGCATGGATATTTGTGCCGTCCTAGTTCGTAAGTAGTTCATAAGTAGTTTGTAAGTTTAGGGACTGATGACCCCGTAGTTAAGTCCCATAAGCTTAACAAACATTTGAACATTTGACAATTGTAGAAGAATGAAACTGATGTCCCACCCAATGACGACCTGGGAAAGGATAATTGGGAAGAGATTGTGACTAGAAACAGAAGTATGTGAAGAACAGTTTGGATTTATGCCGGAAAGAGGAACGACTCACGCAATATTTAAGGCAACTAATGGAGAGGCACAGAGATGTACAAGCCGAACTTCATATGGCCTTTATCGATCTTGAGAAGGCACGTGACAGAGTGCCGAGGCAAGAAATATGATGGTCTGAGAAGTAAATGCCTGCCAGAAAAATACATCAAAGTGCTAGAAGATATTTATAAAGGTGCAATGACACAAGTCAGGAGCAGGGTAGGTGCAAGAAAGGCATTTACAGTGCGAGTACAGCTGCTTCATGGATCTGCTCTCAGCCCATATCTCATTGATCTTGTCATGGATGTACTAGTTAAAGATGTGAAAAAAGAGGCACCTTTGAGCACGATGTTCGTCGATGACGTTGTGATCTGTGAACCCACCCAGGAGGCACTTCAAGACAAGCTTAAATAGTGAAGAAAGGCTACAGACGAAAGGGAAATAAGGTCAGCAGGGCGAAAACGGAGTATATGTGTACAAAGGATGCCATAGCTCTATATATATTAACCTGCAAGAAGATCAACTTACTCTGGTCAAGAAATTTAAATACCTGGGCACTTACATGCAAAGTGATGTAGGACTGGAGGTCGAAATAAAACATGGGATAAATAGTGTATGGAAGAACTGGAGGAAATTGAGCAGAGTACTGTGTGGCAAGAAGGTTAGGTGTAGACTGAAAGGAAAGCTTTACAAGTCTGTGGTAAGGCTTGTGATGCTTATGGTGCAGAAACTTGGCTAATTACTAAAGCCCAAGATAAAAAGATGGAAGAGACAGAAATGTGAATTTTAAGGTGGATGAGTGGGGTGACACGAAAGGATAGAATAAGGAATGAGTACATCAGAAGAATAGTGAAAGTGGGACTCATAGGGAAGAAGATCTAAGAAATTAGGCTAAGAGGGTATGGTCATGAGCAGAGAAGAAAGGAGTACTATGTGGGGAGAAGAGTTGAAGACCTGAAAATCGAAGGATCAATGAGAAGAGGAAGACCGAAACTGAGATGGAAAGACAAAGTAGCAGGGGACTTTACGGGAGATAGGATGGCTCAGAGAAGAAGCACTGGACAGACGTTTATGGAAGAGAAGGATCCAGCAAAGCAACGCAGACTGACGTGGGAAAAGGCTGGGATGATGATGATGATCATACTTTAATGATAGAAATTCCATATGAAAGAAAACAGTTAATTGAAATAAAATAAGTGGAATGGAAATACAACATCGAGGAAATCTGTGTGTTGCGTTCATTTCTTGTCTTATAAGGAATCTAATTGAAACACGGTTAACAACATTGCTACATATCAGTAAAAGTTTACAATCCGCGACACATTCGTGGAATAGCTATGAACGATCTTCGGGTCTCATTGACTTCTACCATCACGTCGTAAGATTGTGTTGCGCGTACGCCGACCTATATTACGACGCCGCAATGGAGTCATTGTTCTAAAAAAATGAAACACGAGCTGTACTCAATTTGTTTGTAACACTCAAAATACCACGAACTTGCATCAATTTATCTATGCAACGCTCCAAAGATATGATCACCACCGACAACACCATGGAGGTAACCATAAATCCGAGGGGCTTGTAAAGAAACAACGTTTCGTGTTAAATCTGTTTGGCTGTTTACCATTGTATGCATAACGCCATCTCCCTTTATTCTAACCTCCTTGGCGTATTTGTTCTTTCTGTTACAGTATATTTGGTGGCTAGGCGAGTAGCGAATGAAGCCTGTTTTCACAGAGGGTGGGTTTGCTTGTAGTTGGGAGCTCCAACGTTAGGCGGGTGATGGAGCCCATTAGAGAGATGGCTGCCCAGGAGGGGAAGAAGGCCAACGTGCACTCCGTGTGCATACCGGCTGGAGTCATTCCAGATGTGGAACGGGTCCTTCCGGATGCCATGAATGGTACGGGGTGCAGCCAACTGCAGGTGGTGGCTCACGTCGGTACCAATGTTGTGTGTCGCTTCGGATTTGAAATTCTCTCAGGTTTTGAGCGGATATCTGAAGTGGTAAAGACTGCCAGTGTTGCTTGCAAGATGAAAGCAGAGCTCACCATCTGCAGCATAGTTGACAGGACCGACTGTGGACCCCTGGTACAGAGCCGGGTGGAGGGTCTGAATCAGAGGCTCAGACGGTTCTGCGACCATGTAGGCTGCAGATTCCTTGACTTGCGCCATCGGGTGGTGGGTTTCTGGGTACCGTTGAACAGGTCAGGAGTCAATTATACGCAGGAAGCGGCTACACGGGTAGCGGGGGCTGTGTGGCGTGGACTGGGCGGTTTTTTAGGATAGACGGTTTCGGGGAAAAACAAAATGGGCAATTTAAAAGGGTGCAGGGGATCACAGGAGAAATGCAGATCTAGGAACTATCGGTAAATTGTCGTAGCTGTGTTGCTAAACTATCAAAATTCCAAATGTTAATAGAAAGCACCGAAACACACATCTTTGTAGGCAGTGAAAGTTGGCTCAAGCCGGAAATAAGTTCAGCATAAGTATTTGCAAAAGATCTGTGTTCAGAAAGGATAGATTAAACAAAATAGGTGGAGGCGTGTTTGTCGTCGTCAAAAGTACGAATTCGTGTAGCGAAGTTGAAGTTGATAGTTCCTGTGAGCTATTATGGGTAGAGGTTGTACCTGAAAATCGTAAGAAGTTAATAATTGGTTCCTTTTAGCGGTCTCCCGACTCTGACGATACAATAGCAGAAAGGTTCAAAGAAAACCTCAGTCGAATTACAAAAACGTACCCGACTCACACGATAACAGCAGGCCTTGATTTTAATTTACCCTCAATCTGTTGGCGAAATTATATTTTCAAATCAGGAGGTACGCCTAAAACATCGTGTGAAATTGTACTCAACACATTCTCTAAGAATTACTTCGAGCCGGCCGCGGTGACTGAGGGGACTGAGGCGCTCCAGTCACGGTCTGCACGGCCACTACGGTCGGGGGTTCGAATCCCCCTCGGGCATGGATATTTGTGACGTCCTTAGTGTTAGCTAGTTCATAAGTAGTTTGTAAGTTTAGGGACTGATGACCCAGTAGTTAAGTCCCAGAAAAAAAATAAAAAAAATAAAATAAAATAAAAAATACTTCGAACAATTAGTTCATGAGCCAACTAGAATTGTAAATGGATGTCAAAACACACTTGATCACTTAGCAACAAATAATCCTGAGCTCATAAAGAACATCAAAACGGATACAGCAATTAGTGAACACAGAGCTGTCGTAGCGAGATTGAATATCGAAAGTTCCAAAGGTACCAAAAATAAACGAAAAATATATTTGTTCAGAAAAGCAGATAGCAACAAAATACATTGCTACTTGAAAGACAGCTTCCACTTGTTTCTAACACTAAACGTAGGTGTAGACCAGACGTGACTCAAATTCAAAGTAGTGGTATCAACAGCAATTGACAGTTTTATACTAAATAAATTAGTAAAGGAAGATGGTGATCCCCCTTGGTACACAACTCGGGTCAGGACACTGATGCAAAAGCAACGAAAAAGACATGCTAAATTTAAACGAACACAAAATCCCAAGGATTAGCAATCCTACCCAGAAGCTCGAAATTTAGCGAGGTCTTCAATGCGAGATGCCTACAATACTTATCACAACGAAACTCTTTCTCGAAATTTGATTGAAAACCCAAAGACATTGTGATCATATGTTAAATATACTAGGGGCAAAACACAAACAATTCCCTCATTACGTGATAGTAATGGCGATCCTGTCGATAACATCGCTACTAAAGCAGAGTTACTAAAAATAGCTTTTAGAAACTCATTCACCAAAGAAGACGAAACCAATATTCCAGATTTCGAATTAAGAAATGAGTAACGTAGAAGTGGATATCGTCGGAGTAGTTAATGATCAAATGTTTGTAGAGCTTATGGGAATTAACTATGGGGTCATCAGTCCCTAAACTTACAAACTACTTATGAACTAGCTACTACTAAATACGGCACAAATATCCATGTCCGAGTAGGGATTCGAACGCCCGACCGTAGTGGCCGTGCAGACCGTGACTGGCGCGCCGCAGTCCCCTCGGCCACCGCGGCCTGCTCGGAGTAGTAAAGCAACTAAAATCACTTAAAAAGAACAACTCTTTTGGTCCGGACTGTATACACATTAGATTTCTATCTTACTATGCTGAAGCGATAGCTTCTTACTTAACTACCATATACAACCGCTCTATGAAAGAAGGATCTGTACCAAAAGATTGGAAAGTTTCACAGGTCACACCTATATTCAAGAAAGGTAGTGAGAGTAACCCACTAAACTACAGGCCTATTTAATTGACGTCAATTTGCAGCAGGGTTTTCGAACATATCCTGTATTCAAATATTATGAATTATCTCGAACAGAATGATGTATTGACCCAAGGTCAACACGGATTTAGAAAATATCGTTCATGCGAAACACAGCTAGGTCTTTACTCAAACGAAGTGATTGTGCTATCGACAAGGGTTCGCAAATCGATTCCGTATTTCTTGATTTCCAGAAGGCTTTTGACATCGTACCTCACAGACGGCTTTTAATCAAATTGCGTGGCATTGGTATATCGCCATAAATTTGTGACTGGATAGGGGATTTCCTGTCAGAGAGGACACAGTTCGTAGTAATCGATGGTAAGGCATCGACTAAATCACAGGTGATATCGGATGTTCCACAGGGTAGTGTTATTGGTCCTCTGCTGTTCCTTATTTACATAAACGATTTAGGGGAAAATCTAAGTAGCTCTCTTTTATTGTCTGCAGATGACGCCGTCATTTACCGTCTAGTAAAATCATCTGAAGATCAAAACCAAGTGTAGAACGATCTGAATGAGATATCACTAAGGTGTAAAATTGGCAATTGACTGTAAATAATGATTAGTGTGAACTCGTCCACATGAATACGAAAAGAAATCCGTTAAACTTCGTTTACAAGATAAATCAATCAAATGTGAAGGCCGTAAACTCCACAAAATACCTAGGAATTACTATTACTTCAGACGTAAACTGAAAAGAATACGTACGTAATGTCGTGGGAAAGGCGAACCAGAGACTGCGTTTTATTGGCAGAATCCTTAAAAGATGCAACAGAACTAGAAAAGAAACTGCATACACTACACATGTCCGTCCATTTTTGGAGTATTGCTGCCTAGTGTGCGATCCTTATCATTTGGGTTTGACGGAGGACATCGAAAGAGTCCAAAGAAGGGCAGCTCGTATTGTATTGTCACGATACAGGGGAGACAGCGTTACGAAAATGATACAGGATCTTGAATGAGAATCATTACAAAAACGGCGCTTATCGCTGCGGCGTGGGCTACTTACGAAACTCCAGTCACCAGCATTCTCCTCCGAATGCGAAAATACATTGTTGACTCCCACTTAAATAGGGAGAAATGATCATCAGAATAAAATACGAGTGATCATCAGAATAAAATACGAGAAATCAGAGCTCGAACGGAGAGATTCAGGTGTTCTTTCTTCCCGCGCACTATTCGAGAATGGAATGGGAGATAAATAGTGTAACGGTGGTTCGATGAACCCCTTGCCAGGCACTTAAATGTGATTTGCAGAGTATCCCATGTAGACGTAGAAACAGATTATTGGAGAATCGAGAAAATGATCCCAGCTGGAAGCGTACGTTCAGTTTTTCTCAAATTCTGATAGTTTCCGGTAGATTTTCCAAAAATTTTCTTTCATACATGCCTTGTCCTGACAATTACGAACAGAACAAAGAAAACATCAGCCAAATCGTTGATGCTAGTCTCAAGTAATGCGCTTTGATACACGCGGCAATTTATTTTTATTAATATAGATGGAGATTTCCGTGGAAAGCATAGCGCCGGCCGCGGTGGCCGAGGGGACTAAGGCACTCCAGTCACGGTCTGCACGGTCATTGCGGTCGGGGGTTCGAATCCCCCCCTCGGGCATGGATATTTGTGCCGTCCTAGTTCGTAAGTAGTTCATAAGTAGTTTGTAAGTTTAGGGACTGATGACCCCGTAGTTAAGTCCCATAGACTATACAAACATTTGAACATTTTTGGAAAGCATAGCGTCTTCGATGAGATGATATTGCGCACAGAAGAAACTCGGGATAGAAGATACATTTGCTAGAGAAGAGTATGAAATGACACTATGGAAGTAGTTCAACACCAATTGCATATCTGGATTACAAAATACATCCAGATTTAACCGAAATATATTATGCTCCCAAAAGCCGAAAGTTGGACGTTATGTACTGTGAACCATGAAATGTTGCTGTGCAGGTAGTTTACAAAACAAAGCCGCGGCGGAGTGGCCGAGCGCTCTAAGGTGCCTTGCTGCGGAACGCGCCGTCGCAAACCGTTGGAGCTTCGAGTCCTCCTTCAGAGATGGGTGTCTATGTTTCTTAGCATAATTTAGTTTACGTAGTTCGTATGCTTAGGGACAGATAACCGCAGCATTAAAGTCCGTTAGATTTACAAACATTTGATTTACGAAACAAAGTGTCGTATTGTAGGTACAGATACTTAAACCCACATTTAAACTTAAAAAGTTTACCGTTGCTTGCCGCATACATTCATGTACGTATAAACTTAAATAAATTTAGGTTGGACATCTGCTTTTCATGAATACGCAGCGTACTTTTCACTGGATGACGAAAAACATACAGACTATAGTTGAAATGGTCGGATACTTTTCGAGCCTGTCAGGAGTTACTGTTGTATTCAGTGTATCTTCAATGCTGCATCATTCACTCATTCTTGTTTATGTAGCAGCAGCCAGTTATAGTAGGTTTCATGATACTTTATTTTAAAAGTAGAATTATCATTTACAGAATGTATAATGTTTCCTTGATAGAATGATGTAGGGCACTGATTTAATGTTCAGTTGGCTTCTATTTTTCTTTGGAACACTTCTTGAAATTTTCATTCAGCAAATCGTGTTCTTTGTGTGGTCACGGATGTATTCGGCTGGTTTTCATAGCTAGCCACTTAAGTTTCTCCACAAAACTAATTTTTATTTTTAGTCCTCACACGTGTTTTGACTTACAGGATATAAGAAATGACAATAAACGTTCTCATAACAGATGACAACAAACGTTGCACTTAAATGCAACATAGCCTCCTCTCTGAAATAGATTGTGTAGGTAGGTGATGAGCGCTTGCGCAGTCTAGTATCAGTGAGGCAGATTAATATGTGGGAAGGCAGGGACTGGTCGACTCACTCACCTTTCGCAAAATACAACGAGCAGTCGAGTTCTAGGTCGCTCGTGAATCTTACAGGACACAGGCAGTGTCACATTAGCCCAATCACGCTACACGCTGCGTGTGATGTTTATAATAAAATAAATAACACAGTTTTTTTGTAATGAAATTTATATTGTATTTTATTTTCCGTTTTTCGGTTACCAGAAATGTCTCGCTCCACTAACAATCTCCGATATTTTGCTTTAGGAACGTGGGCTTCGTGGACAGGTTAAACGCTGGGCTTCACACTGTCCCACACATATTATCATGACTAAAGTACGTATTGCTACTCACCATGAACTATAAAAATATTTATTGTCAATGGATGTTGCCCTGCCTAGTATACGCTACTGATGTACGAGCTCTAATTTCTCTTGTCTTTGTGATCCTTACGCGAAATGTAAGTAGGCGCGACTGCATCAAGAAGCTCACTACTAATGCTGTATTCGAACATTATGGAATTGTTTTTCTATTCATGCGCGTCACCTTATATTTATCCTACATTTAGAGGTAGCTGCCATTCTTCACACCAACTATAAATTTTGTCTAAGTCATCCTGTATGCTATTACAGTCAGTTAACGACGACACCCTCCCATACAACACAGCATCATCAGCAAACAGCCGCAAATTACAACTTACTCTGTCCATCAGATCATTTATATACATAGAAAATAATAGCGGTCCTATCACACTCCCCTGGGGCACGCCTGACGATTCACTCGTCTCTGATGAACACTCGCCGTCGAGAACAACGTATTGCGTTCTGTTACTTAGAAAGTCTTCCAGCCAGTCACTGATCTGTGAATCTATTCCATATGCTCGTATCTCTGTTAACAGACTTCAGTGTGGCACCGCGTCAAACGTCTATTTGAAATCGATAAAAACACAATATGCCTGTTGCCCTTCATCCATGGCTCGAAAGATATCATGTGAGAAAAGGGCAAGCTGAGTTTCACATAAATGATGTTTCCTAAACCTGCCCTGATTCATAGATGAAGCTTTTCCGTCTCAAGGAAATTTACTATATTCGAACTGAGAATATGCTCCAAATTTCTACAGGAAACTGATGTCATTATGTGAGTTAATACTTTTACCTTTATTATAACAGGAGTCACATGCGCTTTCTTCCAATCACTAGGAACATTGTGCTGAATTATTGATTCGCGATAAATGCAAGCTAAGTAATGGGCCAATGTCGCAGAATAGTCTTTGTAAAACCGAACTGGTATTCCATCTGGGCCTGGAGACTTTTTTGTATTTAGCTCTCTCAGCTGCTTCTCTACACCGGAAATACCTATTACTATGTACTAAGTTAGTACGTTGATCAAATGATGGTACATTTATGAGGTCCTCCTGTCAGAAAGATTTCTTAAAGGTTAAATTTAGAACTTCATCTTTCCGTTTGCTTTCTTCTAAAACTGCCCAAGAATGATCAACGAGTGACTGGATAGTGGGCTTTGACCCGATCATCGATTTTACATAGGACCAGAATTTTTTCGGGTTCTCCGAAAGATCTTTTGCTAAGGTATGGCTGTGGTAATTATTGTACGCTTCGCGCATTGATCTTTTCTTTCCTTCAGCAGCAGGATGTCCTGTTTATGAAAGACTAGTTATATGTCTGTACAGAAGGAAAGGAAGGAAGAAAGATTAGAATTTACGTCACGTCAATAGTGTGACAAATAAAGGCGTGTCATAAGCTTGGATTGTTTTGTTAAAGACGGGGAAGGAACTCGACTGGTGCTATAAAAGGAGCCATCTTGAACTTTACTTGGTACGATTTAGGGAAATCAGGGAAAACCTAAATGTGGGTTAGAACCGACGTCGTCAGCGCGGATGCAATGTAGTTCTCAAATTCAAATGTCTGTAAATCTATCGGACCACACTGCATGGTCATCAGTCCGTAGCTTACAAACTACTTAAACCTACGTAAACTAACCTAAGGACAAACACACACACCCATCACCCCAGGGAGGACTCGAACCTCCACGG
Source organism: Locusta migratoria (assembly GCA_026315105.1). NCBI lineage: Eukaryota > Metazoa > Arthropoda > Insecta > Orthoptera > Acrididae > Locusta > Locusta migratoria. Next base: position 698,635,793 of record CM048745.1, on the reverse strand, counting down.
CGAGCAACCGCGCGCTCCGCAGCGAGGTGCATTAGACCGTTCGGCTACTCCACCGCGGCAAATGTAGATCTGTAAAATTTGAATTCTTATATGCTTCGACATATTTATATACAGGATATGACGGATAAAAAAAGTAAATTGTCATATGACGGTATTATGTCCACAATAAATTTTCTTCACAGAATAGTTTTCTTAAAATATAGTGATAAGTATTTCCTAACGGCCGCCAAGTCGGATTCGATGGAAGTGTGCAAATCGTGCGGGTTCGACTGTCGGATATGAACCCTATATATCGAGATTGATGTGAGATATTACTGTGCTCTCAGCTTTAAGCAAAATTTATATATCTCCTTTGGATTTAATAAAATCAGCCATACCCAAAGTCTGTGCAACTCTTTAAAATATGTTGCAATACTTTGCGTAATTATATGCTACACGGTAACTGTAACCAAAGACGAAAATGAAATCAACCCTTTACTAGACGCATGTTCGAATACAGAAGTAGTACAGTGCTGCTTGACAGAGTCGCGTCAATTAAATACCTGAGCGAAACAGTGCACAGTGATATGAAATGGAACGCGTCGTGGGGAACACAAATGATAGGCTTCGCTTTATTGGGACAATTTTGGGAAGGTAAATGAGGACGCATATAAAAAGCTTGTACGATCCTGTCTTGAGTGTTTCTGAAGTGTTTGGGATCCCCACCAGATCGATTTAAAGGAGGACATAGAGGCCGTTTAGAGGCGGGCGGTTTGGTTTGTAACTGGTAGATTCGATCAACGCGCGAGTGTTACCGAAATGCTCCGAGAACTCATCTGGGAGTCGCTGCATTGGAGAGGAACTGCGGAAGAAATTAAGAGGACCGGAATTTGAGGCGGAGTGCAGAATGATTCTACTGCCGCCAACCTACATTTCGCGTAAAGACCACAAGGATAAGATCAGAGAGATTAGGGCTCGTACGGATGCATACAAGCATTCGTTTTTCCCTCGTTCTGTATGGGAGTGGAACAGGAAAACAAGTAACTTATAGTGGTACTGAGTACTCTCTGCCACGCACCTTTGGGTGGGTTGCGCAGAATGTATGTAGATGTAGAAGATACGCAATTGTAAGATATGTACAAATTTATAGTTTTTCCAACTAAATTTCTCGAAATCTGGGGTAAAGTTTCAGAGCGCTCCCAACGCCAGTTTCCTGTGCAATACGCACTTTTGGTACCAAACGATAATGGGTTTTACACTGTATCTTTACAACGGATAAAGATTTTCGAAAACGAGGAAATTTAGTTTAGAGATAAAGGTCTACAGAATGTAGTCTTATAATCTGATCCATTTTCCGTGGTTTGTTTTTAGATGTTTGCGTTCCACGTTGCAAAATTATGAAAAATTTTGTGTGCAGGTACGGCAAATATGAATATTTTTGTAATGGGTAAAGATATCAACGGAATTAAACATGTAGTTAGAGAATATAACCTAAACTAAATAAAAAATCAACGATGTGCAATGAATAACATGTATACAAATGTTCATGCCCACAATTTGTTGGTTTATACGCAAAAATTATGGGTTTTCCTGGTTTCCTCAGGAATGACACATAAGAAATGGTGCTTTACTGGCCGTATAATGGCCATCCTAGTCCACACGTACTGTGCAAAAACCAACAGATTTCCTCAATTTGGCTGGACTACAGGAAGTGTGTCATGTTTATAATTTAGACGCTGCACTGTGGGATAGCTATAGCATGGAAATACTTCTTATACGTACACAAATGGTCACCAGGCTACGGGCTATCTAGAACACTTTACATTCTACCTCCGCGATGAATACAACCGGAGATGTTGGCCCTTGTAGAATGGACATTTCACACGTCGCATTTTAGAACGCATCAATACTGTTCACGACATCGCAGTATTCATGGCATAGTGAGCACGCCTAACAAAGTGAATTACTTCTACATTTACACAAATACTCCGGCAATCACAGTCAAGTGCATGACGAACCGTTTCACAATATTTCTCTAACGTTTCTTTCTCTAATAACGTATGGGGGAAAGGAACGTCTTAATCTTTCAGTTTTCGATCTGATTTCTCTTATTTTATTAAGATGATCATTTCTCCGTATGTAGGTAGATGCTAACAAAGTATGTTCGCATTCGGATCAGAATAACGCTTTTCTTGTAATGATTTCCACCCTACCTCGTGCCCTACAGGGGCTCACGGCGAGCAAGGGCCCCGAGCTAATGCAGTCTTCCTTCCTTCTTTGCTTCCCGGACTGCATTTCCCTTTCCGTCCCCTCCTTTCCTATCCTCACTCCTTCCCACCGGGGTACCGATAACTGTAACAGTTTAGTACCCTTATCCCAACCAAACAACCGAACCGAACCCAACTCGTGCATCATTTCCGTGACACTCTCTCCCATATATCGCGATAATACAAAACGATCTGCTCAGGTTTCTCTGCATCATATGTCAGTCCCATCTGGTGGGCATCGAGAATGCGCAGCAATACTCTACAATAGGACGCACAAGCGTAGTACAGGCAGATTCTTTAGTAGAACCGTTGCATCTGCTAAGTATTCTGCCTTTGGTTCGCCTTCCCCACAATATTTTATTTACAATTTGTTAGTAATTGTTATTCCTAGGTATTTAATAGGAATTACGGCCTTTAGATTTCACTAATTTGTCGTGTAAATGAAGATTAATGAATTTCTTTTATTGCTCATATCGATGACTTCATACTTTATTTAGGGTCGATTGTTAATTTTTGCACCATGCAGAAATCTTACCTAAATCATTTTATAGTTGCATTTGATCCTCTGGTGACTTTACTAACCGATAAATGACAGCGTCATCCACGAATAGTCTAAGAGAGCTACTCAGAATGTCTCCTAAATTGTTTATGGGTCAATAGGGCGTTCTCCTCAAGATGGTTCATAATGTTTAAGGAATGTGTATGTTCTAAATTCCTGCTGCAAACCGATGTCAATGATATAGGCCTGCAATTTTGCCTTTGTCGAATATTGAAGTGAGCTGTGCAACTTACTAGTTTTTGGGCACGGAACTTTTGTTGAGCGAGTGATTGTATATCATATGGAGCTATTGCATCAGCATACTCTGAAAGGAACCCAACTGGTATACAATATGGATCGGGAGAATTACACTTGTTAAGTGATTTGAGTTACTTTAATACTCCAGGAATATCTGTCTCTAAATTAAGGATCGTAGCCTTTGTTCTTGACTCGAATTCTGGAGTATTTACTTCGTCTTCTTTGATGGATGAATTTCGGAAAGCTGTGTTTAGAAATTCTGCTTTAACATAGCTGTCATCCGTAGCATCACCATTTGATTGTATTTTGGCGCTAGTGTACTTTACACACTACCTAAATTCAATCCGATTCCTTACCAAGCTACATGACTGGGTTTCGTTGTGGAAACTATTATAAAGATCTCGTATCGAAGTGTGAGCTAAGTTTCGAGTTTCAGTAAATGATTTCCAGTCCTTGGGTCTTAAATTTGGCATGTTTTTTGCGATGCTTTTGCAGTAATAATCTAACCTGTTTTCTGTGCCGCGCTAAGTCAACCGCCTCTTTTGTTAATTTATTTGGTACAAATTTAAATTTCTTAATACCTGTCAGTATTATTTCTTTGAATGTAAGACTCGAGATTAAACTTTCTCTAACGGCCAGACATTCAATAGCAAAGAGATTCCAATATGAACCCAAAGTACACACCTTCCAACATACTTGCATCTTCTATCAATCTGCCGCTGGAGCTTCGAACCCTCCCTCGGGCATTTGTGCGCTTGCGTGTGTGTTTGTGTTATTCTTAGCTTAAGTAGTTTGTAAGTGTAGGAAGCGATGAACATATCAGTTTAGACCTTTTAATTAACAAACATTTTGACATTGATTTTATTTACAACGCTACGCATGAACATACTCCAGCAGAGGCTGGCTATTGGTCGTATTTGTAGCATTTTAGTAAAAATAGCTACAGCTCACTACTGTCAGAAAAGACACCTCACGCAGAAAATTGCCGTTTTACTCTACATGTTATCCATTGCTGTTTGTCACTCGCCTGTTCGTGGATTTCTTTCGTAGTTCCAATGCCACATCGCACGCACGCACACTCACACACACACACACACACACACACACACACACACACACGGTGATGAAGGAGGAGGGGGGAGCAGGAGGGAGTAGACATTTGTCCGCCAGTAAATGTCAAATACCTTTTAATGATTTATACATAGAATTCTTATTGTCCTCGCCCAGTAAAGAAACCACCTAGACGTCAATGACGGCATGTGTCTGTTGAGTATTATAGTGCTTGTTCAGTAGTTTTAAGGCTGATAAGTATAGACGTGAAAATAATTTTCCGTACTGTTCTGACGTCAGTAGGCTAGAGCTTTCATATAGCAGCAGTTAACTCTGCGAAAGGCAGGTCAGCAAGCAGGTCAGCATTACGTCGGCGATGCTCGCGGCTGTTCCATGGTCTTCTCCTAAACCGCTAATTACTGCGAGAGAAAGCGAGCGGCTACAGCTTCCAAGAACAACTGTTCGGCTTCTCCGACTCGCCAAGCGGCGGGTGGCCACTTAGAAACGCACATGCGCAGTACACGCCTTCGTTCCAATCTCTGCTCGCCTAGAAAGAAATAAGGATACGTATTCAGACAACTCACGAGTTTCGACAACTCACCAGTTTCTATTGTTAATCTGCGTTATTTTAGTTACCATGTAGTTCATCAACAACATCATCATCATCATCATCATTAGAGACTGATTATGCCTTTCAGCGTTCAGTCTGGAGCATAGTACCTCTAATAAAATTCCTCCATGATCCCCTATTTAATGCTAACATTGATGCCTCGTCTGACGTTATGCCTTTTACTTCAAAATCATTCTGCACTGAATCTAAGTACTTTCTTCTTGGTCTACCTCGACTCCTCTTACCCTCCAATGACGAGCTCGAGTCTCTTAGGTAACCTTGCTTCTCCCATGCGAGTAACATGACCCACCATCTCAGTCTGTTTGCTCTAACTGCTTCATCTATGGTGTTCGTTCCCAGCTTTTCTTTGATTTCCTCATTATGAACACCCTCCTGCCATTGTTCCAATCTATTGGTACCTGCAATCATTCTTGCTACTTTCATATCTGTAACCTCTATTTTATAAATAAGGTAACCTGTATCCACCCAACTTTCACTCCCATACAACAAAGTTGGTCGAAAGATAGAGCGGTGCACTGCTAACTTAGTCTTGTTACTTCCTTCCTTCTTGCAGAAGAGAGTAGATCTTAGCTGACCACTCAATGCATTAGCTTTGCTGCACCTCGATTCCAGTTCTTTCGCTATGTTGCCATCCTGTGAGAAAATACATCCCAGGTACTTGAAACTGTCTACCTGTTCTAACTTTGTTCTTCCTATTTGAATCTCTTTCCCACAGATATTACTTTCGTTTTGGAGATGCTGATCTTCATTTCATAATCCTTGCACCTCTGATCGAGCTCTGAAATATTAGTTTGCAATCTTTCAATTGAATCGCATATGCGAGACTGTTTATTTTGTTTTCACCTACTTTCACCAGTCTACTGTTTTCAACATATGATCCATGAGTTCTTATCAACAAAATCGCACCCAAATAGAGTCACTGATTAAGGAATCCTCCCACCTTCCCATTCTTTTTACTCCTGTTGTGACGAGCAGTGAGTGGCAGATCACATTGCGAAGCCTCCTGCGCACACTACATAATGGTTGCAGCGCAAGTCTGGGTAGGGTTGCTGACCCATTATTTATGTTTGGTGTGTATTCATTATCAGGCACTCGCATTACGAAATTCGATATTTTCGTTAGAAATTTAATTCAATACAATATCAAATTGTTACCGTTAAATATGAATAAATATGAACAAGTTGTAATGGGGCAAGTACTTTTTTATACCAAAATACGGAAATTGCCTGGATTTACGCTACAACGTATTACAAAGGTAACTGTTATTAGGCATTATTTCCGATGAAATGGATGGATAATTTTTGTATTGTCTCTTTAGCTAATTTTGTATGTCTGCTGTTATGTTGTACAGTTCCCGACGAAGAGAATTGAGGTTGAAAATTGATGGCAATAGCCAGAGATATTTTTTCAGTAAAGAAGTTGACGGAAAAGAGCCATCAGTTACTGGCCACGTTTTTCAAGAGCAACGAAGCCTAAGTAGGAAGGCAAGACCTACAAAAAATCCTTGGATATCACAGGAGATACTAAATTTAATCGATGAAAGGAGAAAATATAAAAATGCAGTAAATGAAACAGGCAAAATGGAGTACAGACGACTAAGAAATGAGATTGACAGGAAGTGCAAAATGGCTAAGCAGGAGTGGCTAGGAGCAAATGCAAGGATGTAGAAGAATGTATGAATAGGGGAAAAATAGATACAGCCTACAGGAAAATAAAAGAAACATTTGGAGATAAGAAAAACAGCTCTATGAATATCAAGGACACTGATGGAAAACCAGTTCTCAGCACAGAAGGGAAAGCTGAAAGGTGAAAAGAGTATAAAGGAAATGAACTTAGAGACAATATTGTAGGAAGGGAAGAGGATGTAGATGAAGATGAAATAGGAGATACTGTACTGAGAGAAGAATTTGACAGAGCCCTGAAAGACCTAAGTCGAAACAAGGCCCCTGGCGTAGATGATATTCCCTCAGACTACTGAAGTCTCTGGGAGAACCAGCCATGACAAACCTCTTTCACCAAGTGTGTAAGATGTATGAGACAGGCGAAGTACCCTCAGACTTTAAGAAAAATGTTATAATCCCCATTCCAAAGAAATCAGTTGCAGACAGGTGTGAAAACTACAGAACCATTAGTTTAATAAATCATGGTTGCAAAATATTAACACGAATTATTTACAGAAGGATGGAAAAGCTGGTAGAAGCCCACCTCGGGGAAGATCAGTTTGGGTTCAGAAAAAATGTAGGAACACGGGAGGCAATACTCACTTTACGGCTTATCCTAGAAGATAGATTAAGAAAAGGCAAACCTACATTTCTAGCTTTTGTAGATTTCGAGAAGGCTTTTGACAATGTAGATTGGAATAAACTCTTTCAAGTTCTGAAGCAAGCAGGAGTAAAATATAGGGAGCGTAAGGTTATTTTCAACTTGTACAAAAACCAGACAGCGGTTGTCAGAGTTGAAGGGCATGAAAGGGAAGCAGTGGTTGGGAAGGGAGTAAGACAGGGTTGTAGTCTTTCTCCATTGTTGTTCAATTTGTACATTGAGCAAGCAATAAAGGAAAGCAAGGAGAAATTTGGAGAAGGAATTAAAGTTCAGGGTGAAGAATTAAAAACATTGCGTTTTGCCGACGATATAGTAATTATGTCAGATACAGCAAAGGACCTGGAAGAGCAATTGCACGGAATGGACAGTGTGCTGAAAGGTGCATATAAGATGAACATTAACAAGAGCAAAACTAGGGTAATGGAGTGCAGTGTAAGATAATCAGGTGATGCTGAAGGAATTAGATTGGGAAACAAAGCAATAAAGGAGGTAGATGAGTTTTGTTACTTGGGCAGTAAAATAACAAATGATGGTCCCAGTACAGAGAATATAAAATGCAGAATGGCAATGGGTAGAAAAGCGTTTTTGAAAAAGAGAAATTTGTTAACATCGAATATTGATTTAAGCCTAAGGAAGTCCTTTGTGGAGGCATTTGTATGAGTGTTGCCTTGTATGGGAGTGAGACATGGACGATAAACAGCGGACAGGAAGAAGATTGAGGCTTTTGAAATATGGTGCTACAGAAGAATGCTGAAGATTAGGTGGGTGGATCGCGTAACTAATGAGGAAGTACTGAACAGAATTGGGGAGAAAAGAAATTTCTGGCATACCTTGACTAAAAGAAGGGATAGATTGGTAGGACACATTCTTAGACATCAAGGAATTGTGAATTTAGCATTAGAGGGAAGTGTGTGGGGTAAAAATCGTAGAGGAAGACCAAGAGATGGCTACAGTAAGCAGATTCAGACAGATGTAGGTTGCCGTTATTAAGTGGAGATGAAGAGGCTTGCTCAAGATAGGGTACTGTGGAGAGCTGCATCAAACCAGTCTCCGGACTGAAGACCGCAACACAACACACATTCAAAACATCTGACGTCAAACATCTGCGTGCGAGCCCTCGTAAACTGAGTTTGGTTTCTGTCGGTAGCGAGCCAGGGTGTGCATCGGACATGCAAAAGAGCCACGATCCCACTTGAAAAAGTCATCCGCAGTTGGGGACGAACCGTTGGGTTTGAATAATAAATTCATAAGACTACGGCATAATAGCCCGAAAATATTTAGTAGTATTAAATAATGTTCCTGCTAATATAAATCTAAATATAGATACTACCCTCTGGTAGTAGTTCGGATAATTGCGCTACAGGAATTGATAACTAAAACGCAGTGCTAAAAAACGTATTGAAGACGTAATGCAAATTTAGATTTGTTTAGCACACTAAATCTAGATGTGCGCCACAAAGTCTCATACAATTTTGAAACGTATTGAATTTATTTATTCCATTATTCAGTTGGTCTACGTGTTCCTCCCTATTTTCTCTGTCGAACCCCTCTTTCCTCCTCTCTCTACCTGTGCCTCCCCATCCGTCGCCGCCACCTTCTCCCCCTCCTCCTGCGCATCCTCGTTATCCTCCGCCAGTTCCTCTTCTTCCTTAACCTCCTCCTTCCTCCTTTCTACCCACCCATCAGTGCAACCCGGATTTTTGCCAATCTCTTCATATCCCCTTTTCCTGTTCGTTTCCTCCCTCCATTGTATATTAAAATTATGTACTGAAAGTTTCCATTAAAATTATATATTGAGAGGTGCCTACTCTTTGGATACATTTGTAATATCTGTGCGTTATCGATAGCGTATTCCCATGTCCAAAGAGTGAACAGTATAAGTCAGGGAAGTAGTAGTAACAGCAGATCAGGGGAATTCGATTTTGAGAGTCACAGCTTTAGCATGACTTACATATGAAGGCTAGCATACCAAGCAGTGGTGACAATATTATTAATGAAAATTAATTTTCATAATAATATTTTTGAAAGCATTACTAATGACATTATTCAGTTTATGAAAGGAACTTACAGGTGTGCAAATATCAAAAAATACATCTACATATACATGGATACTCTGCAAGTATAAGTCATGGTTGCAAAATTTTAACCCGAATTATCTACAGGAGAATGGAAACGCTGGTAGAAGTTGACCTCGGGGAAGATCAGTTTGGGTTTAGGAGGAACGTAGGAACCCCGGAGGCAATACTCACTTTACGTCTTATCTTAGAAGATAGATTAAGGAAAGGCAAACCTACATTTTTAGCTTTTGTAGCTTTGGAGAAAGCGTTTGACAATGTTGACTGGAATACACTCTTTCAAATTCTGAAGTCAGCAGGGGTAAAATACAGGGAAATGAGAGTTATTTACAACTTGTAAAAAAGCCAGACCGCAGTTATTAGACTCGAAGGGCATGAAAGGGAAGCATCAGTTGGGAAGGGAGTAAGACAGGATTGTAGCCTTTCTCCGAAGTTATTCAATTTGTACATAGAGCAGGCGGTGAAGGAAAGCAAGGAAAAATTTGGAATAGGGACTAAAGTTCAGGGGGAAGAAATAAAAACATTGCGTTTTGCTGATGACATTGTAATTCTGTCAGAGACAGCAAAGGACCTGGAAGAGAAGTTGAATGGAATGGACAGTGTGTTGAAGAGAGCGTATAAAATTAACATTAACAAGAGCAAAACAGAAATAATGGAATTCGGTCTTAGAAAATCAGGCGATGCTGAAGGAATTAGATTAGGTAACGAAACAGTGAAGGTGGTAGATGAGTTTTGTTACTTGGGTAGTAAAATAACATGCAATGGTCGCAGTACAGAGGATATAAAATCCAGAATGGCAATGGGAAGAAAAGCATTTTTGAAAAAGAGAAATTTACTAACATCGAATATTAATTTAAGTGTAAGGAAGTCTTTTCTGAAGTCATTTGTGTGGAGTGTTGCCTTGTACGGGAGTGAAACATGGACGATAAGCAGTGCGGACAGGAAGAGAATAGAGGCTTTTGAAATGTGGTGCTACAGAAGAATGCTGAAGATTAGGTGGGTAGATCGCATGACTAATGAAGAGGTACTGAACAGAATTGGTGAGAAAAGGAATTTTTGGCATACCCTGACCAAAAGAAGGGATCGCTTGGTAGGACACATTCTTAGAAATCGAGGAATCGTAAATTTAGCATTGGAGGGAAGTGTGTGGGGCAAAAATTGCAGAGGGAGACCAAGAGACGCGTATAGTAAGCAGATTAAAGTGGATATGGGTTGCCGTTTTTATGAGGAGATGAAAAGGCTTGCTCAGGATAGAGTAGGGTGGAGAGCTGCATCAAACCAGTCTCCGGACTGAAGACCATAACAACAACTGGAAGTCACACTGAAGTGCGTGGCAGAGGGTTCATCGAACGATTTTTATCATATTTCTGTATAGTTCCATTCTCTTATACCTCGCGAGAAACAGGATCATCTAAATATTTCTGTTTTCGATCTGATTTCTCTTATTTTATTACGATGGTCATGTCTTCCTATGTAAGTGGGTTCTAACAATATATGTTCGCATTCTGAAGAGGCTGAAAGAAATTTCGGAAATAGATCTTGCCGCAAGAAATAATGCCTTTCCTTTAATGATTTCCACCCCAACTCGTCCATTATTTCCGTGACTCTCTCCCCCCTATATCGCAATAATACAAAACGAGCTGCCCTTCTCTGAACTTTCTCTAAATCGCCCGTCAGTCCCACCTGGTGGGGAATCTACAATGCGCAACAGTACTCCAAAACAGGACGCACAAGTGTATTGTTGGCAGTTTCTTCAGTAGGACTGTTTCAACTGCGTTCTGCCAATTAAACGTAGTCTGGTTCGCACCCCCTACAATATTTTCTATCTGTTCTTTCCAATTTAAGTTGTTCGTAACTATTATTCCTAGGTACGTAATTGAATTTACGGTCTTTAGACATGAATGATTTAATTGAAGCTTAACGGGTTTCTTTTAGTGGTCATATGGATGACCTCACACTTATTATAATGGGCAATTACCATTTTTTGCACCAAGCCGATATCTAAATCATTTTGCAGTCGCTTTTGATCTTCTGGTGACTTAAGTAACCGATAAGTGACAGCATCATCCGTAAACAGTCTAAGAGAGCTACTCAGAGTGTCTCCTAAATTGCTTATAAAAATAAGGAACAGTAGAGGCCCTTGTGGAACGCCAGTTGTCTCTGAAGTTCCACTCGATGAATTGCCGTGAATTGCAATGTTCTGTCTGACAGGAAATCACGAATCCAATCGCACAACTGTGACGATATTCCAAAAACAAGCAATTTTATTAGAAGACGCTTACGGGGTACAGTGTGAAAAGCCTTTCGGAAATTTAGATACATGGAATCTATTTGACATTCCTTCTCGAGAGCACTCATGACATCATGTGTTTCACAGGTAAGGTAATATTTATTTGTTCTGTACGTTTAGAGACATAGCGTCATAGCCTTGTGTGCAAGGGAATATCTCAACTAATGAAATAATAATAACAAAAAGATTAAATATCGAAGTTTGTATTAGTAGATAATAGTACTTTATTCGTCCTTTGTAAGAATATTTGATCAAATGAATTATGCTGGATTATTTTGTGTATGTGTGATTACATTGCACGTGGTATCCACTATGAAAGAGTCTTCAGTTAAAGTTTGTTATACAGCAGATTTTTAAAGGAATCAGTTCCACGACAGAACGCGTGTACACAGACCAAAAGATAAAATTAATGATGGTTAAAGTTACAATTTCAGTATTTTTCGGATACTGTTGTTATAGTCATATGTTCTAGTTTCCTTGTTGTGGTCTTCAGTCAATACACCTCTCCACGTTCCCCTGCACTGTGCAAGCCTCTTAATCTGAAAATACTACCCCAAATACACTACTGGCCATTAAAATTGCTACACCAAAAAGAAATGCAGATGATAAACGGGTATTCATTGGACAAATATACTAGAACTGACATGTTATTACATTTTCTTGCAATTTGGGTGCATAGATCCTCAGAAATCAGTACCCAGAACAACCACCTCTGGCCGTAATAACGGCCTTGATACGCCTGCGCATTGAGTCAAACAGAGCTTGGATGGCGTGTACAGGTGCAGATGTCTATGCAGCTTTAACAAGATGCAACAGTTCATCAACAGTAGTGACTGGCGTTTTGTGACGAGCCAGTTGCTTGGCCATCATTGACCAGACGTTTTCAATTGGTGAGAGATCTGAGGAATATGCTGGCCAGGGCAGCAGTCGAACATTTTCCGTATCCAGAATGGCTCTTACAGGACCTGCAACATGCGGTCGTGCATTATCCTGCTGAAAAGTAGGGTTTCGGTTATATGTCCACCATAGGTCGGGTACTGGCTGACTGAGATGTGATTTACAGAGGTATTCTTGCTTTCGTTGTTTACATGGCAGCAAGAAATATTGAAATGACATCTTGAAAAATTTCATAAGACAATAAAACCTTTGGAAATTTGTCGACATGAGACTAATCCTGGATTCTCTGAAATGCATGTTCGTCTGAATGTTTGACTGCTAGTAACATAAACAGCGATACACTCCAAGCATGCGTAATGTAACGTCTCCCTCTAAGGGTTTCTTCTATTCTCGTCATCTTGAATTTAAATGTGTCTCTGTATGTGTGTGTATCTGTGTGTGTGTGTGTGCCATATACTTCAAACCAGTTTTATGCATATTTCCAGCAATATCTAACGATTATTAATTTGTAGCCGAATTACATTGCAGTGATATTTCCATAGACTATAGTATAGAATGGCGTATTACCAAAAAAGATAAAACGTAATTTCAGCTAGTGAAGAGATACTGCACATGACATTTTAACTGAACAGTTACGTTTTTTTATCAGTTACGTAATAATCTTAGTGACTATGATACAAACTTGTGTTGCACAGTAATGAGGGATCAATTGTAATTTACCAAGAATCGGTGGCAATGTTAAAGCTACATTTAAGATCAATTTACTTTCAACGTGACACAGGAAGAGCAATCTAAGCTGTTACGTTGTCTGCATTATTCGTCTAATCTACGTTGTTTCTTAAGATGGACATTTGCATTTTCAACAGGAAAGATTTCGCTAATAATCTCTCTTGATCGGCGCAAAATTTCAGAGTCCGGTAGAATGCAGTCTGCTGATGGCACATTACACGGAAAATCAGTGTAGCAATTTTTGAGACATCAGGTGCGAGTACACATACGGTAATATACATTTGCTCAAGTAGCGAGCTACTCTGAACAGTCTATTTCAGCATTATCGTGCAGCTGAACCCAAATGACTCGATTCGGTTGGAACCGTACTTAATTTTTGACGACGAAGGAGTACGTCAGCAAATGTGGCTGTTAATTCCGACAAGATATTCTGTGCTCTTATTATGGAAGCAAAAATATTAGTGACAAAGTCGGTTTTCAATGGGAAAAATGTCTATAAAATTCAAATTCCATAATCTCAATTAGTATTAAGGCGAGTAAGAAAAACTTATCTGTAATTCATTCTATTTATTGTTAATAATACGCATTATGATTTGAATAACCGTAAAAGCTTAGTAGTGTTCAAAAATGAATCTCTGCACGTATGCAACTCTTAGATTTTATATGTCATCATTTAAGACACCTATACTTCTTGACATTTGTTGTAGGATAAGTATGTACTAAATAGGAAGCACTTTTGTAGAAAATTATATTTTTATTTGCACACATAATATAACAGTCGGACATTCACGGGTTTCCGGTTGCGGAGGTTCCTTTTTTGGAATGTCTGAGGCACTGGGTATTCAAACTTGTACTCTTCCCAGCATTGAAGTCCTGCCGAATTTTGCCGGTAGTCCTCCTGTCTGCCGACGCTGCGACACCCGAATTCCGTAATATTGGGTGGTCGCATCATTCCCAAGAAGTTGTATGAGTTTTCACCTCGAGTTCGCGAATTGCTGAAGTGGTGATAATGTATCTTCTCAAACACCCGAGAAGCTGTGCGGTTTTTCAGAACTTGCAAACACAGTCTGTCCTCTGTGAAGCACCGATTGGCTGCTCGCTTTCTCCGTTGTACTCAAGGCCAGCGCGCTCAGTGGTACTAATTTACCATGAGTCGCACTAGGCGTGAAAAAAATGTTCAAATATTTGTAAATCTATCGGATCAAACTATGTGGTCATCAGTCCGTAGCTTACAAACTACTTAAACCTAGGCAAACTAACCAAAGGACAAACATATACACCCATGCCCCAGGGAGGCTTACAAACTACTTAAACCTAGGCAAACTAACCAAAGGACAAACAGATACACCCATGCCCCAGGGAGGACTCGAAGCTCCACGGCGAGCTACCGCGCGCTCCGCAGCGAGACGCTTTAGACCGCTCGGCTACTCCACCGCGGCGCAGTAAACGTCATTCCTGTTCAGAAGACGCTGGTGTCGACTGGAGGGGTGTACACCGCTAGTACATAGGTAGGTGCTCAAAATGTTCACTGGAATTTGGCACACTGTAGCTCTCAACTGGTTCCAGGAGTGCTCATCCAAACAACTGGGATTATATCACCTGTAGTTTTGATGGAGCAGAGGGTCCGGTATTACAGGTATATTAGTGAAGATTTTGCTGTGAATTTGCCTGCCGGCTGCAACTCTTGTCGAGAAGTCGGCGTAGCAGGAGCCGCGTAGACGAGGGTGGCGAGCAGAGAGATCGCTGCAGAGCGTCGGCGGCCCAGCAGACGGCGGGCAGCAGCCCCGCAGACAGCGACGCCAGGCCAGCGGCAGCGGCCGGGCAGGGAGGCGCGCCTCCAGCCAGCAGCCCACCTGCTGCTGCCACCGCTCTGCCGCCTGGCCGGCCACCGAGTGCTCCAAGGACCGCTCCGGCAGGGGCCCATCACGGTGCTCACCTCGCTGCACCACTCGGCAGCGGTCGCCACCATCTCCACCACTCCTACGACATCCATCGTATTCAAGATACTAGGCTATCGCTCTCACAATCGTTATTGCTGCTAGCTGTCTGAACACTTGCTTAGCAACAGATGCGAGGACGTACAATTGGTATCTGATTGTTGCGTTGCAATCGATGACACACATAGAATTTGACTGTCTCGTTTATCGTCATTATCCTAACCGATAATTTTCGGTTGTACTCATATCACTGGATTCGATATAGAAACATAAAACTTGTCGCCACTGTAGTAATTTTCACTTAAAAAATCTTTTGCGTTGGCCACCACCAAATAATGTTCACTTGTATCTTATACTAGACTGAATGCGTATACAAATAATAAATCTGTAAATGTAAGCCTGTCGCTGTTCACCTCAGTCTTGAAAACTACTGGATGAATCTACTTGCGTTTTTCACAGGTAAATAAGAAAATTCTGGGTCAACATATAGGCAAACTTTTATCAATATCGGATCACGGAAAAAAAGTATAACGTAATTTTTCAAATTTTTATCTATCTGTCTTTTTTAACACGGTTATCTCTAAAACTACTTGACGAATTTTCATGGGTTTTCACACGTAACGTGAGCATATCGTACGGTTACATAAGTTCTCTTGTATCTAATGCTATACTAAAATGGTATTCACAAAGTAATACATTTCGATACTTCTTGACAAATAAAAACCAATACATTACTTCCGTTATATTCAGCTACACTCATTTTCTTTTATATTAGACCATTGTGCTCAACTCCCACAGATACCGATTCGATTAATGAAATCGTTTACATTGCCTGCACTGTAGACTCCGATATTGTTACCAATATACATTATTTCTTATCTGAAATGATGATGTCCAGGTCAAAGATGGGTTGGAGGATGTCTTGCATGGTGAAGTCTTGTATTGTGAAGTCTTCACTTTCCCCTCGATGCGAGCAGATGAGTCCGAATTCCACATGCTAGCCGTGCAGAACATCTTTGACGGTGTACCTGTGCTGTGCAGCACTGCCAGTTTCTCTCCACACATTAAACGTCGATTATCCACAGCCCATTCTTGTTTGGGTGCCCTTTTACTGCACTAGGGTTTAAATGTCTCACCTTTCCCTCTGCACCAGGAGTACATGATGGTGTTGAATCTGTTTCGTACATTCTGGCTTGAAACTACCTCCATGTTACCCTCACAAAGTCATTGTTCATTATGAAGTTCGTGATGCCGAGAAATTGCAACTGATGCCACAGAAATTGCCCTACAATGACCAATATTGAAAAGTCATGAACAGTTTCTGTAGTTTGAAACCATTACATGTGACGCTCCGACTCACGATTATTAGCGTTGCAACAAATACACAATTGGAAATTTAAGTAAAAGTTTTCTGTATTAATTTCCTAATATGCAAATTGAACTATTATTATTCGAGTTGTGCCCAAAAATTATTCATGTGTGTACGATGCCATTAGGAGTGATAGAAGGATGTGTATGTTTTCATGTCGAATAGGGAGTATCAGACGACGAAATGCCATGAAAGATAGAGGTCTACCGCAACAGCAATCTAGTAGTAGAATGGATGGAGTTACAAGGGCGACTGTGTTTCTGGCTGTGGAAATAAAAATATTGCGGTTCTGGTATAACTTTTCTTCGTGGCATCCCTATTTTCCGTATTTACTTTGTAAACAAAATTGATCTAAATCGACCAGAGGCAATACAAATCCTATTAAAACCATAACCACTGACTCGGGTTCCCAAAATGTCTTTGCCCTACATTTCCTTAAATGACCAAGGTAAAAGTGGTGCTATTCATTTAGGAACAAAAGCAACATCATCGCTTCTTTGGCTAACTAGTTTCTGTTACCGTAAGTCACTTGGAGAGGTATGTGTAACTAAGTAGCTGAAAGCGCATCGACCACATTATCTTTGGTATGGATCCATTTCTTGTGGTTTTGGTAACTGCAACTTGGTAGGCAAAGCACAGCAATGTAGCTTTCATACCTATGTGTCTCATTTCTGAAGGTTTCGTAGCACATAATGTACATATTTTTATTCGCCAGCACTACAGAAACCTCCAAAAGAGATTCACATAGGTAGGAAAATCTGATAACTGTTCTTTCAACTTCATTTTTTCTACTATTCTTTCAGGTACAGAAAACTTTGTTGAAAGTAGGTAGTTTCCACCCCAATGAATACATTCCTCAAGGTTTCAGTAATTGAAAATGCAGTGGCCCACTTTTTGTAGCCATACAATATCGAAAAATGCGTTTCCAAAGTCTTTTGTGTACCATCAAAGATTGAGATGTCTCTTTTCTAGAAATTATGCAGATATTTAGTACACTGAGAATGAACTACATATAGATTTTGGAATGTATACAACTAAATCGCAGGAATACAGCTGAGATGTCTCGCTACATACTGCCCCCTGCCACTCGCCCTACTCCTCCCCTTTTCTGTCCGTCTGCTGCCAACACCCCCTCCCACCCCTCTGCCAGACCCACCTCCCCTCACTCCCTCTCTTCCGACTCACCTGTCTAAGAATCAAACCATCGAACAATTGATTCCACACTTCCTGCCATTCCGCCTGTTAGGTAGAATTTCTGATTTCTTCATCCGTCACTTACAATGTAGAAAACGAAAATAATACGAATTTATCTGTAGGGATTTCAGATAACGGACGTGAGCTTCAAAATCAATATTTTTTTTCGAAAATCATGTGTTGCTACAAGAAATTAAACTACTTACAGAATTCCAAAAATGTGTGGAGAATTTCAATAGCTATTTTCGGATTAAACACATCTTTGTGTTCGTGACAAGTGTGAAAGATGCTGTGGTATCAACAGGTGCAGCTTGTTGAAAGCAAGTACATTTATTGTTGTATTCTCTCCCATTTTGGCGCACCTCCGTCCACCACAACGACATGTCCAGTATGTAAGATCAGATACTGAGGGCGCCATCCAAATACTAAATGGGTGCCGTAATTTACATTTCTCCCCTCCGGTTGGTAGATAATGATCCATTTTTTATGAACTCTCTATTTCTCAGGGAGACTGTAACTTTAATCTCTGTTGAAAAATATAGAGTATGTGTATCATAGTTAAGGTTTCAGTTAACATGTCCATCCCAAATACACTCAAATCTGCAAATGAGAGTTGGTAGGACATGGAAAATAAGAAAAATCGAAACCATCCCAATGTATTCATCACTGTACATTAACCCTTTATGATGTGACGGGACTGAAAAATCCCACATCATAAAAATGAGTGTAAAACATTTTTCGTCATTTGAATTGCCGCGGAAATGTAGCGCAGTTATTCTTTCTTTGGTGCAATGTTAATGCATCGCAGATCTTTCAATAAAGAAATATCTGTGACGTCATAGAAATTTGAATTTCAACATGCAATCCTTGGGCTATTTAGTTTTATGCGGATGATTGTTCAGTCTATGTTATTTGCATATGCTGTGGTAAAGCTATCTTCACAATTTTATTCCTGTTATGATAATCATTTGTCAGGTGCGGAATGTACTGTAAATCCTCAGAATAAATTTGTAAATATAATTTAGTACTTGTAAGCCTCGTCAAGCCTAAATAATATCATTTCATTTGGCTTTTTTACTAACATATTTCCCAACAAGTAAAATACCACAGGAAAATTGCGAAATATCAAAGTGAAAAGTAGAAAATTCAGGCCATAAAGGCTTAAATGATTTTTGTTCTGGAAACCACTATTTGTGACATCACTAACATACACAGTACGCTATCAAAATGTTGCCACTTTCTCCGCCAGGTCTGCTTGATTTACTAATAATACTTGTTTACCTTTCGGTCCCTCTAGTGCACCGCTGAATTCTGTATTTTTAACCACTATCATTTCTTCCAAGATGTTCCAAGATGTCATCATCCTAGAATTTAATTTAGAATCCATGCTCCTGCACCCCAAATGAACATAGAAACGGTAAACTTGATACTTTATAAATATCATCATCTCTTCGTGTGTACTTATCACTTGCTCTCTACATCGACGAGGTTCATCCACCCAGCCATGTTTCCGCATGTCGCGTGCCACAACTCTAATCCTGCGATGTGTTCAAATGTTCAAATGTTTGTTAAGCTTATGGGACTTAACTACGGGGTCATCAGTCCCTAAACTTACAAACTACTTATGAACTACTTACAAACTAGGACGGCACAAATATCCATGCCCGAGGGGGGATTCGAACCCCCGACCGTAGTGGCCGTGCTGACCGTGACTGGAGCGCCTCAGTCACCTCGGCCACCGCGGCCGGCTGCGATGTGTTACCCTCTCTCCGGATAGTGTTGTAATGATATTGTCGTCCTACATTAAGTAGATGATTGAGCTGCTCATCGATGCTGCTTTGATAATGCATCTAAGTCGACACGGTTACTGACACTTGGGCTTAGTAAATGTGATTATGTCCCCGCTTCACAGAGAGAAGAAACACGTTTATGTTGACTCCACTCCCCATTTCCTGTATTTTAACTTCTGTTTCCGGTACGTTGTGCTATTACTGACGGACCGACGATAGCGTATTTCCGCGTTTGGAGGCAAGGTATAGATATTCCAGAATGGATACGAATTTCCCATCAACTACTACCCCGAGATTTCTCTCTACAATTCTGTCAGAATATCTCAAACATTCGGCGTATAGTTTTGATTAACCACGGTACTGCATGACTATTACCATCGCATCCAACCTTTTTTTCTATTAATTAAAATATTACAAACGTATGAATTGATTTTTGTCTCGAGATTGATGTATACTAACAACAGCGCAAAATATCTTTCTTAATTTATGTCCCCCGACAACCTACTTCGTTTTAATACCACCGCTAAGTTGTAGAATATAATTTCCAGCTCCTTTCTCCTCTACTGTGTCCTTGAGTTCGTTGTCCGACTTGAAGCGCTTTCCTTTAAGACTTTTTGTTTTCCATCATTTCGCGTATTGGCGTGTTTCTCTGGAACCATATAGTCTAGAAGGCTGTGGTTTCTATTGTTTTGTAGAGAACTCTTCGTTTCGTAACTTGCCTACACGAGCTGTACTTCGCAGTAAACTCTTTGAACTGTTTGTTTGTGCTTGACATCAACAGTTATCCACTAGCCGTGTTTTAGTTTCTGTGGTTGTTGGTAGGTCAGTCTTCGAACTTTTTATTTTTGGCTGTTCTGGAAGACTACCGGCTTGGAATATCTTGGGATTAGTAAAGGTTACAATACCACGAAAAGTGTGATGGACTAGAACCAACTAGGAGTCATGAAGGCAGAGACTGCAACAAACAATATGTCAAAAGAAGCCAGATCCAACAGAAGGAGGCGAGGAAGATGAAGGAGGAGATTAGGACTACAATCCAGAAGGATTCTAACATATTTTTTGTGCATCAGTTGGCTGTATATTAATTTTTTATGCATTTTTCTCAAAATGACATTCTTCAGTATAAATGCCCCTTTTGCTCAGAAACTTCTAATTCTACATCAATGAATTATTTAGAACATAACATAGATAGTTGTGCTCTACTTTAGTATTATTTACTGTAATAGTTAAAATAAATAAAAATTGTGATAAATTTACACACAAAAGTTATATGTTTAGGGAAAAAATTCGTAACTTTTCTTCCGGCTGTTATATTAAAGTGATTGTAGAACAATAAAATCACAAAACATGCGAGAAAAGCACCATGTTTATGTAGTCAACAATTACTGAGAAAATTGGGCATTTATATAGCCGGGTAACATTGTCGAGATAGGGCAGTACGACTCCTCGTAAACTTACAACTTACACTGTTATGTTGCAGTAATTAATAGCTTTCCATCTTCCGTCCTAGTAGGATTAGACTACTAGGGCTCATTTGTTTTCATGCTACGGACACTGAAGGTTTCGTATGAGGAAAGTAATATGTGCTGCGTCGCCGCTACACTTAGGTTTGAATACGGCCTGTTAGCTGTCTATACAACTCCATTAACGTGTGGTATTGGGACAGCTAAGCATTAAACATTGGTTGTTTTAGTAATGGCTAGAGCCGTTGTATCGTTGATTGAAGTTATGTGATTATTTGCAGTAATGAAAACGCTTAGTGCCGATACTATTTGATGAATGTCAATGGCAGGGCATCTGAGTTTCGAGCTAAACATAGTATTTAACTTATAGAGATAATATTTGAAAACGGTTAGCACCTTGGGTGAAATTTTTTGGTCACCTCCTTGTGTTTCTTTAAAAATTAAAACGTTTAGTGCCGGTCTCACTGTTAGATATTGCTGAAACTTTTACAGGTGCTTAACCCCATTGGAAACTTTTATCGAAAGCTATTTGTGTTTTTCAAATATTTAACGACTAGTGCCGATTCAAATTATTTAATTACTGGATGGCCCCCCTGCTGTATGGTGTAGGTCAGCAGGATATCTCCAACTTTTATTATCTAAAGCAGATGCTCTTAAATACATGTTTGTTTCTTGTGTTTATTGTACAGTTGCTAATTGTGCGGTAAAATGTTTGTCTTCAAAAGTGCGTAGTACCTGTCACTTCAGCGCGACTGTCTAGTAAGCAGGAGGACTGAGTTCGAATTCCGACTCGGTACTAGTTTTTAAATATCTCCATTGCTTTAAACCAGTGATCACTTTTAGGTAATGTCTCAAATTCCTATGTGTCTTAATATTCAGTGACTGGACGAAAACCCACCTACCATTTAACTAGTGCCTATCGGAACTGACGGGAAGAAATGACGCAGCAAGAATGTTGAGAGACTAACAAATATCTGGTCTTTGGCTATGCTGATAGGATGCATTCAGCCTTAGTCATGTCAGCAAGTTGCAAGACAACTATTCTGCTTATGAAATGTGGATATCAGGAGGGCGACAAAAAACTTACATAAACTATCTATGACATCCTAGCTACCAATATCGATACTTGATATCTGCATCCTTCACAAGTTTAGCTGTCTTACAGCACACAGGCTTGAAGTTGCACCAGACTAAGGAAAGAAGGAAGCGAAGATTTTTTGTTGTGTTGTAACATGAGAACAACTAGAGTTTTCCGGGTTCTTCTACGTAAGCCGCTGTCCTTGATTCTGCTACGTTGCACTGTAGCACAAATTTTTAATTATACGGTGAGGAAACAGGGGCAACGCACGTAACGGTCGCTGTCGAAACACTGAATGCCTAGAAATGACTGTACCGAGAATGAAATCTATAGCGGAGCAGGAACTCTCAGTTGAATAGAGTGAAAAGACGTAAGCGTTCTGTTGAAATATTTTTCCGGAATTCAAATTAGCGCCGCTGTGGAGTGGCCGAGCGCTCTAAGAAACATTGCTCGCCTTCGTAAGTTAGAGTCGTCCCTCGGGCATGTGTGTGTGTGTGTGTGTGTGTGTGTGTGTGTGTGTTGTCATTAGGTTAAGTTAAAGTAGTTTGCAAGACTATGGATTGATAACCGCAACCACGGCGGAGTGGCCGATCGTATTGAGGCGCTATGCTTCGACGCGCGAGGCCGTTCCCCGTTGGGTTTCGTATCCTCCCTCTGACTTGGATGTTTGTGCTTCAGTATAAGTTAGTGTATAAGTAGTTTGTAAGTTTAGGAACTGTGACCCCGCAGTTAAGTCTTATAAGCTCTACAAACATTTGAAACAAGGAATACAAAAGCTGCATCTACCCAACTGACCAAAACTGCAATCCAAATGGGAATCATTGCTTTTCAAGAGAAGTTATTTCACATGCTGGACTATCCAATGCATGGTTGCAGCCTACCGTTACGCTTCAATATATCTTAAACATCGCTGTATACGAATGTTTAGTTCTGAAACAATTAAAACAATTTTTTATTGATACTCTGCAATGAAAAAACAGTACAAAAGTAGGATAAAACATCACTATCGATTGTTGCAGTTTTATTCAGACCGAGCCAACCAAGATGTGTATTATTATTATTATAGTAATAGTCATAGAACCTCTCTCTGGAATACTGTCTCCTGAGACATATACATTTACTTGCGGGAACACATGTGTTCAAGCAGAACAGATAAGGCCGTCCGCACATGGGTCGGTTGGCACTCGTCTCGGACGCGATTTTCCTTCAGCTACAGGAAGCTACAAAACAGTGTTGGTTATTTCCTCCAATAATTACTCAGTAATAGACAGTTTCAGTGATGAGGGAGACACTATGATGTTTTTCTGGTACCAAATGTTTCAAATGTTTAGAGAGTTTGTGGGACTTAACTATGGGGTCATCAGTCCCTAAACTTACAAACTACTTATGAACTAGCTAATCATAAAGACGGCACAAACACCCTAGCACGAGGGGAGATCGAACCCCCGACCGCAGCGGCCGTGCAGACCGTGATTGGCATTCCGCAGACCGCTCGGCCACTGCGGCCGCCTTTACTGGTACCGACGCAAGAAAACGAAGACCAAAGAGTGTTACGGGTGCATCAGTACATAGAGCGGAAGTTTCATTATCGGTTGATCGTTGGTGCTAGAGAACAGCAAGGGAATGATATATTTTTTTAGCAATATGCAGCATATAAATAACGTCGCCTAGGCCCGAAAATAGTCGACAATAAAGAAAGTAAATAAACATCATCAGCTGTGGTTAAGATTGTGAACTATGTCGTTTGTTATGAATTAATATAATATATATTTTAGGACAGCAATTAATTATCTTGGGTCGCCACCATATTTCTCCAAAATATGGAAAATTAAAATGTTACTGATCAGCTATTATGTGATCATAGATATTTTCAAACATATAATAAATATTCCTACTCTGTTGCAAAGTATCAGTTGTACCAAAAGAAATGTACTTGAAAAATTATTGGTTGTTGTTGTTGTGGTCTTCAGTCCGGAGACTGGTTTGATGCAGCTCTCCACAATACCCTATCCTGAGCAAGCTTGTTCATCTCCACATAATAAATTCCATACAAGGCAACACTCCATACAAATGCCTTCAGAAAGGACTTAAATCAATATTCGAAGTTAACAAATTTCTCTATTTCTACCCATTGCCATTCTGCATTTTATATCCTCTATACTGCGACCATCATTTGTTATTTTACTGCCCAAGTAACAAAACTCATCTACCTCCTTTATTGCTTCGTTACCTAATCTAATTCCTTCAGCATCACCTGATTTTCTTAGCATCTTTCAGCACACTGTCCATTCCGTTCAATTGCTCTTCCAGGTCTTTTGCTGTATCTGACAGAATTACTATGTCGTCGGCAAAACGCAATGTATTTAATTCTTCCCCCTGAACTTTAATTCCTTCTCCAAATTTCTCCTTGCTTTCCTTTATAGCTTGCTCAATGTACAAATTGAACAACATTGGAGAAAGGCTACAACCCTGTCTTACTCCCTTTCCAACCACAGCATCTCTTTCATGCCCTTCAACTCTGACAACCGTTATCTGGTTTTTGTACAAGTTGTAAATAACCTTACGCTCCCTATATTTTACTCCTACTTGCTTCAGAACTTGAAAGAGTTGATTGCAATCAACATTGTCAAAAGCCTTCTCGAAATCTACAAAAGCTAGAAATGTAGGTTTGCCTTTTCTTAATCTATCTTCTAGGATAAGTCGTAAAGTGAGTATTGCCTCCCGTGTTCCTACATTTTTTCTGAACCCAAACTGATCTTCCCCGAGGTGGGCTTCTACCAGCTTTTCCATCCTTCTGTAAATAATTCGTGTTAATATTTTCCAACCATGATTTATTAAACTGATGGTTCTGTAGTTTTCACACCTGTCTGCAACTGATTTCTTTGGAATGGGGATTATAACATTTTTCTTAAAGTCTGAGGGTACTTCACCTGTCTCATACATCTTACACACCAGGTGAAACAATTTTGTCATGGCTGGTTCTCCCAGAGACTTCAGTAGCTCTGAGGGAATATCATCTACTCCAGGGGCCTTGTTTCGACTTAGGTCTTTCAGTGCTCTGTCAAATTCATCTCTCAGTATACTATCTCCTATTTCATCCTCATCTGCTTCTCCCCTTTCTACAATATTGCCGCTAAGTTCATTTCCTTCATAGAGCCTCTCTATATACTCTTTCCACCTTTCAGCTTTCCCTTCTTTGCTGAGAACTGGTTTTCCATCAGTGTCCTTAATATTCATAGAGCTGTTTTTCTTATCTCCAAATGTTTCTTTTATTTTCCTGTAGGCTGTATCTATTTTTCCCCTATTTATACATTCTTCTACATCCTTGCATTTGCCTTCTAGCCACTCCTGCTTAGCAATTTTGCACTTCCCTTCAATCTCATTTCTTAGTCGCCTGTACTCCATTTTGCCTGTTTCATTTACTGCATTTTTATATTTTCTCCTTTCATCGATTAAATTTAGTATCTCCTGTGATATCCAACGATTTTTTGTAGGTCTTGCCTTTCTACCTATTTTGTCCTCTGCTGCCTTCGCTATTTCATCTCTGAATGCAACCCATTCCGCCTCTACTGTTTTATATTCCCCCGTTTCTGTCAATTGTAGCTTAAAGATCCCTCTGAAATTCTTAAGAACTTCAGGTTCCTTCAATTTATCCAGGTCCCATCTCCTTATTTTCCTACCTTTTTGTAGTTTCTTCAGTTTCAGCCTACAGTTCATAACCAACAAATTATGGTCAGAGTCTATATCTGCCCCTGGGTATGTCTTACAGTTTAGAACCTGGTTCCGAAATCTATGTCTTACCATTATAAAATCTATCTGGTATCTCCCGGTGTCTCCTGGTCTCTATCACGTATACACCCTTCTTTTGTGATTCTTAAACCAGGTGTTTGCCCAGACCATACTCACCTACTATATTCCCTTCCCTTCCTTGTCCTACTACCGAATTCCAGTCTCCCATAACAATTAAGATTTCCTCTCCCTTAATTGTCTGAATAATTTTCTTTAGCTCCTCATATATTTCTTCGATCTCCTCATCATCGGCAGAGCTAGTTGGCATACAAACCTGTACTATTGTGGTCGGTGTTGGCTTCGTATCTTTCTTGACTACGATAATGCGATCACTATGTTGCTCATAGTAGTTTACCTGCATTCCTATATTCTTATTCATTATCAGGCCTACTCCTGTAATACCTCCAACTGATTTTGTATTTATAATTCTGTACTCGCCTGACCAGAAATCCTGTTCCTCTTTCCACCGAACTTCACTAATCCCCACTATATCTAACTGCAACCTATCCATTTCCCTTTTTTAAATTTTCTAGTTTCCCTACCCGATTAAGGGATCTAACATTCCACGCTCCGATCCGTAGAATGCCAGTGTTGTCTTTCCTGATGATCACATCCTCCTGAGTAGTCCCCGCCCGGAGATCCGAATGGGGGACTATTTTACCTCCGGAATATTTTACCCGAGAGGATGCCATCATCATATGTTCATACAGTAGAGCTGCATGTCCTCGGGAAAAGTAACGACTGTAGTTTCCCCTTGCTTTCAGCCGTTCGCAGTAAGCAAAGCCACATTAGCTGTTGTTACCAGGCCAGCTCAGTCAATCATCCCGACTGTTGCCCCTGTAACTACTGAAAAGGCTGCTGCCCCTCTTCATGAACCACACGTTTGTCTGGCCTCTCCACAGATACCCCTCCGCTGTTATTAACCTACGGTACGGCTATCTGTATCGTTGAGGCAAGCAAGCCACCCCACCCTGGTAATGTCTGTCGTTCATGGGAGTGGAAATTATTGGTACACTGTGGAATTTAATTATTCTGTTTCCCCTCCAAAATAGTGAAAAAGGAATGTTCTTAAATGAAAGACGATCTGCTCAAAATCAATTTATTATAATTAAACATGAAAAATCCTATCTTGACACTAATAAATCAGATGACATTCCCTATCATGTTAAAGAGATAATGGTATTCAAAAAATCTTTTACAAATGTTAAAATAATGAGACACAAAAATGACTGATTGAGTCAAAGGTCGGAGGTTTTGCAAAACAGAATGCTATTATATTGGCTACACAGGGTCTTGAAATTATCGTTAGCCCTAAGCTCCACAGAGTAAATAGGCAGATCTCAAAAGAATAAAATAAGGGACAGAATCCAACAAGTCTGATTCATATAACCCCCCAGCAAGTACGTCACCTTACTCACACTGATGATTATTGACATTTGAACAAACAGGAGTCTCCCGAGGTCCGTACACTTTGGACGCTCAAAGAGGAGTCTCCCGAGGTCCAATCACTTCGGACGCTCAAACAGGAGTCTCCCAAAGTCCGTACATTTCAGACGCTCAAACAGGAGTCTCTCGAGGTCCATACGCTTCGGACGCTCAAAGAGTAGTCTCCCAAGGCCCGTACACTTCGGATGCTCAAACAGAAGTCTCTCGAGGTCCCTACACTTTGGACTCTCAAACGGGAGTCTCTTGAGGTCCGTACACTTCGGACACTCAAATAGTAGTCTTCTGAGGTCCGTACACTTCGGACGCTCAGACAGGAGTCTCCCGAGGTCCGTACACTTCGGATGCTCAAACAGGAGTCTCTTGAGGTCCGTACACTTCGGACGCTCAGACAGGAGTCTCCTGAGGTCCGTACACTTCGGACGCTCAAACAGGAGTCTCCCGAGGTCCGTACACTTCAGACGTTCAGACAGGAGTCTCCGTGCCTCCTCGCGCTCTACCACAGCTCACGGCAAGTGACCGGCAGCCAAATCCACGCACAAAAGACGCACCAATCTCTGCTAACGGCTAATAGTCAAACCAGTCGCATGGCGTAGCGGTGTTGACAAATTGTTTAGCTGTCATACTAAAATAATTTGCCGAATCAGGATGCGTTCTCTGCGGCTGCCAAGAGGCTCCACCCATGCCATCAAAGCTTCCCACGTATTTCACCGTTCCCAGGGTGAGTGCCCTGCAAGGAATTTCAGCTTGCTCCTAGCACAGAGTAACATATTTCTCTGTGCTCCTAGCTACGGCCACATGGCGTAAAAATGTTGATGTTGTGCTATATATACAGCTGCTGGAGCCAAACCCCTGGGGTGCCAGACAAGCAGAAAGCTTTCCTCTCAACCTAACCATTTGTCACACTATGTTCATTCTCTGCTGCCTTCAAGAAAGTCTTTTAGATAACGCCTAAGGGCAATACATCTCCATAAACAGTCTGGGGCCCAGAGCACTCTGCTATTGTTTGTATCTGGCAAAGCCGGCCTCGGTGGCCGAGGAGACTGAGGCGCTCCAGTCACGGTCTGCACGGCCACTACGGTCGGGGGTTAGAATCCCCCCTCGGGCATGGATATTTGTGCCGTCCTAGTCTGTAAGTAGTTCATAAGTAGTTTGTAAGTTTAGGGACTGATGACCCCGTAGTTATGTCCCATAGACTATACAAACATTTGAACATTTGAATTTATCTGGCAAATTCCTCTCTTGCGGAACGGCCGAATGACTCAAAAGGCTGTCCCTTGCTATCGCCCACCGTAAACCGCGGTCCAGCATTGTGTGAAGCTTCCCACTCACTCTAAAAAATTCTGCCAGGTAAAACTGTCAGACTCTCGGCGGCCGGGGCTACTTCGCCCGCCGCCTGTAGCGTCGGCGCAGAGCAGGTCAAGCCGGCCCCTCTCGTTCTTCCCCGGAAGCGAGCGAAAGGAAGTGGGAGGTGGAAACCTCCAAGAGCGTCTCTGCTCTGCGCAGCCTGACCGTATCCAACACGTAAAACAACTTTTTAGCAGCCAAGCTGCGCCAGTAAACATTAAAATCCCGAAATTTTATATAAACATAGAATGTACTACAATCCCAGGAGCCCATCACCCCTGATGTGTCCCCAAAGGCACAGAAATCAAAATAAAGATCTACAGAGAAAAATGTTACATATTTCAATGATTAGCGTAAAGAGAAAGATACAGTATCACAAGGTTAGTATGAAAAAATATACTAATTACAGCCCCCGTCTCACAAGATATAAAAAAGGTCTTTTCTTGAATATTTCAAAGCTGCAAGAGACAACATATTGAATATATTTATATATTATGTACTTATTTATTTATTAAAAGTTCATTACATGTAGGTTTCAAGGGCTCTAAAGTATTTTATGCACTGGAAATACAGAAAAAGTACAAGGTAAACTACCTCCATGACGTACGATCCGCTCGTCACGCTCCAACTTTACCGTGCACTGCAAGAGACGAGCATCGCTCGCGACGACGACTTCGAGACGATTACGAGACGCGTGCAAATCGGCCCGTTGGCGGCCTCCCATTTAGTTACGTGGTCAGTCGCGTGGGGACGTAAACGCGTCGAGGACTAGTCGCAGCTGCGACGAGAGCGAATCGACGCGTGTGCGGACGGCCTAACAGTTTCGTATCACCACACGGCTAATACGTGCGCCACGCTGCCTCCAGCGTCACATTTAATCTTGTCGTGGAATATAATCGCTGATGAATGCCCCTCCCACCCCCCTTATGGAGGACATTTGAGCTAGTCGAAGGCAGGACTCTAACACAGCAAATTATGATCTAGTGCTACGGTGGCATTTTTGCCAGGAATTACTGCATGACATGTGCTCCACTACAGAGTTTGAATTCACCGACTGAGCTCTCGCCGTCACAGCCGTGCCTTCTATGCCATATGTGACCTCATAAAGAGCTGTTCTGTACAATAGGGACGCTATAAAGTTATACGCTTTAATGAGACGAATGAGCGCTGCTATTGGGCAATGCAGTCGTATTATTGATACAAAAGGAACGGTACAACATCAGAGTAATACGCATTTCGAAATATGACACTTTAATTGTAAACATTTTATTTGAATACAACGCTTGGGGAAATTAGCTTCTGCAGCTAGATCCAGGAAAGTGTCCCCCATAACGCCGAAGACCCTCCTGAATCAAACCAATTAGAACGTTATTTGTGATTATTACACTATGCCGAATTGGCATGCAAGGCTTAAAGTATGGAGGAAGTTACTGGCTCTATACAAGACACAAGCATAATTAGAACTAGGGCTGATAAAATAAAGAGAATAAGAATTAGAAGCGGATATGGACGGAAAAGATATGCTAACAAGGCAATCTCCCCATCGCACCCCCATCAGATGTAGTTATTAGTTAGCGCAGTGGAAAGGCCGTGAAAAACTGAGCACAGATCAATTGAGAAAACAGGAAGAAGTTGTGTGATTTTAGTTGCTGCACTACTCCGAGGGTATCTACTTCTACGTTACTCATTACGGCCTCTGTTCGAGATTCGAAATCTGGAATATTGGTTTCGTCTTCTTTGGTGAATGAGTTTCTAAAAGCTATGTTTAGTAACTCTGCTTTACTAGTGCTGTCATCGGCAGGATCGCCATTACTATCATGCAGTGAGGATATTGTTTGTATTGTAGTTTGCCCCTAGTATATTTAACATATGACCAAAATCTCATTGGGTTTTCAGTCAAATTTCGAGAAAGAGTTTCGTTGCGATAAGTATTGTAGGCATCTCACATCGAGATCCTCGCTAAATTTCGAGCTTCTGTGTAGGATCGCCAATCCTGGGGATTTCGTGTTCGTTTAAATTTAGCATGCCTTTTCCTTGCTTTTGCATCAGTGTCCTGATCTGTTTTGTGTACCAAGGGAGATCACCTCCTTCTTTTATTAATTTATTTGGTATAAAACTGTCAATTGCTGTCGATACAACTTCTTAGTGTTAGAAACGAGTGGAAGCTGTCTTTCAAGAAGCAATGTATTTTATTTCTATCTGCTTTCCTGAACAAATGCACTTTTCGTTTATTTTTGGTAACTTGGCGACTTTCGATACTCAGTCTCGCTACGACAGCTCTGTGTTCACTAATGCCTGTATCCGTTTTGATGCTCGTTATGAGGATTATTTGTTGTTTCTTATTCCACCATGACCTATCACTACCACATTAATTATCATGTTTCTATTTTTTTCAGCAATATCATTGACTTGTAAAATGATCCTTGGACCCATTGTTGCATTTATAATAATAATTCGAATGGAAGTTTCTAGGCGTTATTTAAAGTAACATTTGTGACTAGATTTTTATTGCAATGCCTGCAAAGAATCTTCACTGTTAACGAATTTCGATCAATTTCAACAAATTTTACAACAAACAAAATCAATTTAGTATTTTTTCACGGTCATTTAGATCACGCATCCCCCACTAAACAAACCAAGCATCATCTTAATAAATGCAGTAAGACTATGAAAGTAGGTTCATCGTATAGGCGACCAACTAAGTGCAGGAAATCTAATATGTGAGGTAAAGTACGGGTTCCCCCACTTTCTTATGTAGTCATGCTTTCTGGTGTTGCCTTTATTCAAACAATTACGACCGCTAAACAGTGAGTGCGGAATCTTTCATGTTTTGTTCAGTAGTAACTTCTTCATTATTATTTTTCTCCGTAATATTTCAAGACTAGTTCAATTTTAATAACAGTACCTAACTTTAACTATAACGGCAACACCAAGCAAAAAGGAAAGCATCATTACAGCCTTGCGATCAAATGTTTTAGGTTGTCATTGAAGAGGCACTTCCTTTCGTTTGCTAATGCACGGTTTTGCGTTGTGATCTCAAAACACAGACACTAAACTGATTACAGTGAACAGAGACGTCGATGAACGGACGGACAGATCATAAATGTGCGAAAATAAAATAATAATAATAATAAATTCGTTTAAATAAAGGCTTAAACTATGGACCTCTCGGTGCAGTTCCTCACACTAACCACAGGACCACAGTAATACTGAATGCTCGAAATGTACTCGACTTTGTATATCTTTCGCATGGACCGTTCAGTTTTTATATGTTGTTAATTTTTTTCATAGTTCCACACAGATTCTTCCTGTTTTCTCGATTGATCTGTGTTTAGTTTTTCACGGTATATCCACTACGCCAAATTATAACTAAATCTGAGGGGTGTGTGATGGGGAGGTCCCCTTCTAAGAAGTTTGGAACATAACGAATTTTGAAACGAGTCTCCAGCAGTTCCTACAACATACCAGATTTAAGAACGTACAACGGTCCGGAGGTACAATTTTCGCCGGCCACGGTGGCCGAGGGGACTGAGGCTCTCCAGTCACGGTCTGCACGGCCACTACGGTCGGGGGTTCGAATTCCCCCTCGGGCATGGATATTTGTGCCGTCCTTAGTCTTAGCTAGTTCATACGTAGTTTGTAAGTTTAGGGACTTATGACCCCGCAGTTAAGTCCCTTAAGCTTTACGAACATTTGAACATACAATTTTCGAAATCGTATACTTTGTCCATATAAAATATACGTATGACACGTTCACTTTACAATTGCAGACGGAACAATGAGGAAGTCAGCTTTGTTTACACACAGATGGGGCCGAAGGCGGCCGACAATACTCGACAGCACAGGTGGTGTTGGTACAGGCACATTATTGTGGGAGGGCGACAGTATTCTTAGCGGCTGATGAAATGGACAGGCATCTCGAAAATATACGCTATCGAAGAGTACGTTCCGATGGAAAAGTGCTATCGAATAATGTTGTTCAGTTCTGGAAAGAAGAAAAACGAAAAGGCTTGCTCATACCGGTGGAAAGAGCTATGGAGGGAGTAGCAGCAGCGGTAGGAATAAGTGTGAGAACAGTGCGTAATACTGTGAACGATGTTAAGAAGGCCAGACAGAGTGGTAAGGAAATTGTAACACTGAGGAAGAAGAGACTGGTAATCAAGTATCTTACGAATTTGACGAGTGCTTACTCAAAAGAAAGTTTTTAGATTATTACGAAAAGAGAGATACACACCCTTCGAAAACTTTATAATTGGCTGAAGGAGGAACCAGATATAATTTCGCGGGAAAACGAACTACTTTCTGCAGAATTTCGAAGGACATGGGCTTTTGTTAAAAAAAAATGTAAAAACAGACGAACGATTTTGGTTGAGAGGCATTGTAGCATGTCGTGCACGTTTTCTTAGAACACTGAGGGAAAACGAAAAAGGAGCGAAAAAACCAGTCTTTTATTCTGACGAAACATGAGTACATAGACACTATACTATCAGTAAATGTTGGCAACGTGACTCACCACGTGTGAGAAAAAATGAAACTTCTGGACAAAGAGCGATAGTGGTTCATGCTGGAGGAGAAATGGGGTTCATCGAGGGTGCAGATCAAAGTCGTAAGATTTTCACAACGAAATGAACTGAAAATGACATAAGATGGTTGCAAGAGCGCCTAATACCAAACATTCCAAGTGGAAGTATTGTGGTAATAGACAATGCTCCCTATCATTGTGTTCACGAAAGTAAAGCGCCAAACACATCTTCACGTAAATTACATATACAATCATGGCCTACTAAACATAAAATTCCCTTAGGTGCAGATTTAACACGCAATGAGCTCTTGGAAATTGTAAGACGTTTCAAGCCCGAGCCAGAATGTACAGTAGATAGAGTACTGAAAGAATCGGGTAATGAACTTATAGTGGTACGCCTTTTTACCATCGAACTTATCTGGAATTTAATGAAACAGAATTTTGCATCGAACAATTTCAGCAGTCTTACCCTTTTCCAACTTACGCAAATGACTTCAGCTGCAATACATACAAGGCATTATGAAAGATGACTGGAAAAACGTGTGTGATAAAATTAAAACTATTAAGGACGTCCGCGGCGGAGCGCATTGAGGTGCTATGCGACGATGCGCGAGGCCGTTCCCCGTCGGGGGTTCGAATCCCCGCTCAGGGATGGATGTTTGTGCCGTGTTTAGTATAAGGTTGTTCAGATGTAGTTTGTAAGTTTAGGGACTAATGACCCCCTAGTTAAGCCCCATAAGCTCTACAGACATTTGAATTTTATTAAGGACGAATACTGGCAAAGAAACGCAGTGATGGACGAAACTATTGAGAGTGTAATTATCCATCTTCAAACAGACAGTGCCAATTAAATTTCGTCTTGTGGTTCTGAGGACGTATCTGACGAGGCAGATTCAGAACCGACAGATACAGCTGCTTCGGACATCAGCAACAGCTCCAGCGAGTTCAAGCCTTACATAAATTTTGTGCCTGTTGTTATGCTGCATCTCCCCACATAATGCTTTACATGTTAACTATGGGATTATAAAACACATTGTATTTCACACCAGATGTATTTCGCAGCATTGGCCGTTTATGTCCTTTTTTTCTTTTTTTTTTAAAACCATATCGATTTCAATCACCTAGTGATCATCTTCAGTGTCCTTCAAACGAGCATATGAATGCCCTGAATGTAACTGCCTATTGTATTTCCCCACACAGGCCTGTGTAATGACGTGTTAATAGCAAATGCAGTTTTGCGTTTGCTTGGTCATATTATAATCTGATTTTTGAAACCACCACACATTCTGTGGTTGACCAGTCACTTGACTAGGACTTCGTTCGCGAGTAATCAATGAAAAAAGTTACAGTTTTGGGCAAGATTCTGAACCTCTAGAACAGAAAGTCTGTTTTTGTAGTTATCAGAACGCAGTGGATATATCGTTTGCCTAATGTGGAGAGGTGAAGATCTTATTATGCGCCGCGCAGGAGTAACCTAGCGGTCTGGAGCGCCGCGTTGCGGATCGCGTGGCCTCCCGCGCTGGAGGTTCGAATCCTCCCTCGGGCATGGATGTGCTTGTGTTGTCCTTAGTTTAACTTAGTTTCAGTAATTTGTAAGCTAGGGACTAATAACCAAGCAGTTAAGGCCCATAGATTTACAAACATATGAACATCTTAATATGTGCTTCAATGATCTTTTATTTTCAAATATTTATGGAAATGAATTTGATCACAATTTTTATTGCTTTAAATATGATTTTTTATTCATATTCCTTTTTATCATTATTGAAAATCCTTCTTGTGGTAAAATTTTAGAATTGCCCACACATTTCGAAACGAAAAAATTCTGAGGTAGGTGGAGGCATTTGAATCCACACATTTCAAGTCTAGAAGCAGACAAGTTAGCTACTACGCTACAGCTGCTTCCACGACATAGTATAATTATTCATAAACAAGCACTTCACTAGATATCTGAATCTGAATGTCTTTTTCGTTTTAAGGTTCTCGAAATTTGTGCAAAATTTCGGATGTTTTTTATCGCTTACTGATAAAGAAGGGCTCACCAGAGCCAATGACCAACTTCCACTAGCGAATAATAATGGATTCAAAAAGTCGTTCCTCCCAGTATGGAATTTTTCTTCGTAGTTTTTAGATCATACACCGAAATTTATATTGAATTTTAATTTATTACGCTTTACTTTAGAATAATGTATTAACAGGAAACGTATTTTATCAGCTACACGACAGACTCTTTGTTACATCATAAAACTACAGTTTTAATTTCGTACTATGTTTCGTAGAAGAATGTATTAAAAGCATATGTATTGCTTCAGTTAGTCAATAGTAACAATTTAGTTTCCTTTTCATTTTATACGCTTTCCTGCAAAACAACACATTAAAAGGGAATGTAATGTCGTTTTGAAAAATCACTGCTGTTTTGTCTGACTGTGAAAAACGCCCAGTTTTATATTCTTATTTTTCATTTGGATTGTTTATCTCAACAAGAATGTGTTAACAGAACTTACATTTGTTTTATCTGCTTCATCTGAGGAACCGCGTTGCCGGTACATTGTTATAGAGTGCAGCTATAACCAAAGACCTTGTAAAAAATAACTAGACTTCCTAACGGCACTGCTGTCGCGGGATAATTTGAACGTTCGACCGGCCGCCATGATAGTGGCAAGCGCCAGATAAATACAAGTGCTGTCAGGAGATAAATTGTGTAGTATATAGCTACTGTGGTATATAGAAGCTCAACTGGTTGTCACGTCTGTATTGTTTGACTATTGCAGTATACGTGAAGCACGATGGTCAAGAGCTGCGCAGCGTTTATCTCCACGAATTGGTTTAATAAAGGAATAAAAAGAACGAATACTGTCATCCCATTTATATTTCTCAGGAATGCTAACAGCCCTACTTCTTGTGTTCAGAGATTTGCTTAACAGGCTGTTACTCAAGATAATAGAGGACTGACTGAAATAAAGAACAGGCTTTTACAATACTGGTTGTTCTTAAAAACGAGCTACTTTAGGCAGAACTGATGGACACGAAGTTCAAAATCTTTCATTTTATGATTGTGTAAAATAACTATTGCTGTCACGAGGTCAGCTGCCTCGCTGCAGTTCGAATTTTTGTTCATGAAATTAATATTAGCAACTTGTAACAAAGAATGTAAAGGTTATCTGCTATAGATATCGGTATAACAACTGAAAGGGGTTTGCAGAACTGTGTATAGCTCCATATATGAATGACACATAGCCACTCTGGAAGCACATTGTGAAGTTGAACTCTATGACGATAGTGGCTGACTTTTGAGCAGTTCGCACTACTGTAAAGTATTTGGCTTACAGCTTTATAAATGCTAATATTCATGCTAGATACCCTAATGCCCTTAGTTAAGAAAAATTTATGGCATACTTCGTGTTCTTAAAAGAATTTGGTAGTGACTCGTTGCTGTATTCACAAGGTAAGCTGCGGTGGAGTAGCCGAGCGGTCTAAAGCACCTCGCTGCGGAGCGCGCGGTTGCTCGCCGTGGAGGTTCGAGTCCTCCCTGGAGCATGGGTGTGTGTGTTTGTCCGTAGGTTAGTATATCTAGGTTTAAGTAGTTTGTAAGCTACGGACTGATTACCACGCAGTTTAGTCCGATATATTTACAGATATTTCACAAGGTAAGACGCTATTTTACAGTTGTGTATCTGATGGAATATTTCATTTTCACAGTCGATTTCTAACATTAACTGTTTTAGACAGCTCTGTTTTAATTTTTATGCCATAAAATATCTACATATTGGAGATTACAGCAGGCACTTATACAAAGACGTAAAGTTTGTGAAACTCTTCCGAAATTAATGTTTGTACAAAAGTTTCATCATCGTAGAATATACTGAGAAAGTGCCGAAAATCGTGCCTGATGATAAATTTTGTTCATACCCTGCACTTAGAAAGCTAAACAAAACTGAATGTTATAGTTCGGTTAGTTAGGAAGATGAAACGCTGTTCGCCGATTTCTACACCGTATGGTATGTGTAATAAATTGACACACAACCGGCAGTTGCTGTATAAACAAAGAGTCTGAAGCTATTTTCTAGTTATATATTTAAATGAGACATAGTTTTCGC
Source organism: Locusta migratoria (assembly GCA_026315105.1). Classification (NCBI taxonomy): domain Eukaryota; kingdom Metazoa; phylum Arthropoda; class Insecta; order Orthoptera; family Acrididae; genus Locusta; species Locusta migratoria. The sequence goes on along the minus strand of CM048745.1, from coordinate 698,598,728 downwards.
GACTCAATTCGAATGAATACACACTCTAATCAAAAGAGTCTTCCGCACATTTAAAGTTCGCGCGGAAGTTTGCCACCATTATGGCCGCCGAGGCGTTCTTCAATTTGCTTGCCCGCTGTTGGCAGTCGGCCGCTTATGGAATTGTGGGGACTTGAGCGGAAGAGAGGAGGCGTATGCAGTGAACAGCCGCTGCCTGGGAATAAGTCACTGTCCGACATCTATCTTGACACTTGGCCGCGAACGTAAACAAATGAGTGCTGTTCACGAAGCGGTTTCCAAGAGGCGAAACCGCATCCGCCAGAGTTGTTTCCTTTTGAAAAGAAGGTCTTACATCCTCTGAAATGATTTTAATTCTTACTGATAAATAAAAATGTCAGTTTGTGTGTTTTTCTTGTTTACTTACGGTCGCGGCTGACTCCCACGTTACTGTTTGTGAATATACGAGACGTGCGAGTTGCAGGTAGGAATGGAATGACTGTCCGAGCTGCCTTGATATGTTTCGAAGTCTGTGGTGATGGTCCCGTCTGTGTGAGATGCACAGATTAAGTTCTTTTAAAACAGTAGAATCAGCGTTTTATGCTACGGTGAGAATTGGTGCTATTGTGCTTTTCAGTATTCTTGAGTGAAGATGTCTTCATGCGGCAGTGTCTTGACACAGACTGATGGAGTTTCCTGCCAGATTCATAGTAGGGATGGAGGGGTGGACTGGTGGAGTGTTGCGGTGCTGACATCTAGAGGCGAAAATTAGAAGTTATTATGGAGGGGTGGGAGTGGGTTCCAATAGTAAGTGAGGAAAATTCAAAGTTCCTGGTAGACGCCATCTTGATGACATCCAAGAGGGAAGGAGAGGATGGATCTGTGATAATTCTGCATATTATCCACATCACACCAGATACTGTGTTTGGAGTACAAAGATTTTACAAAGATATGTGTATAGTCATGGACTATGTAAACTTTAAGTATTTTATAAGAAAGAGAGACGCTCAACAAATTAAAGCAAAACACTAACCAAGAAATAACTGTAAATTAAATTTCAATAAATAAGCCGAAACAAACATATGGCCCAGTGAGTGTAAGTGCAATTGTGTATTAAATTAATATACGAACAAACATATACGAACAAACATAGGCTGCGGAACATGTGAATGAGGAAGACATAAAGACATATACATATATAAATTAATTTAATATACAATTGTACTTTGTGGTACACTCGCTGGGCCATATGTTTCTTTCGGCTTATTTATTGAAATTTAATTTAAAGTTATTTCTTAATTATTGTTTTGCTTTAATTGGTTGAGCGTCTCTGTTTCTTACAAAATACTTAAAGTTTACATAGTCCATGAGTGCACACATATATTTTGAACATCTTTGTACTCCAAACACAACAGCTGGTGTGATGTGGATAATCTGCAGTATTAAGTTGTCTGAAAATGGCGTAAGGAGTCGAAAACTAGTTTAGAACAAAATAAATATTATTGTGGAACAAATGTGTATCACAGTTATTTAATATATCTACGTTCTATCAAGAACCGACGGAAGAGTCCATAAATTTCATTGCCTGTTCGTGTTTACTATCATATATTGGTGGAAAATAAGTTTGGAATGGGCGTTGAGCCCCTTCGTGGGATGTTACATCTGTGATCGTGTCGCCAGATACGTTTAACAGGTTTCTCAACATGAGAACACTTTCCCTTCGTAGCCGAACAGCACAGCAACTCTTTCGCTCTTTACGCCGTTGCTCTTCCGCAGTCGAGAACGTTGGCTAGGCTTCACCTGAAACCCCAGGCGGGGACCCTAACTGGCTGCTACCATACGGAGTCACTTGGACCTCCTCCTTTCCGTTGGGGCCCGGGCTTGGAACTGGCAGTGGCGGAGTTATCAACCATGCCTGGTAGAAATAGGGGCAGGAGTAACACCTCGTTAAAAAATAAAAAAATAAATAAAAATTTGGTTCAACTGGCCAGGGAATTAGTACCTTGCAGGGGTTCCTTGCCAGGATTACTGCGAAGACCACAATGGTAGAAGGCGGAGATAAAGATCATCAGAACTGGCGGAAGAGGCAGGCTTTCATGTAAAAGCAGGAGACTAGCGTTTCTTCCCACAGTGTGCGGCTACAAAAGGCGTGTGTTACACATGATAGTGTCGGCTTCATTCATAATTCTAATTTAAATGACTGAATTTTAATCATTGAATGGTTCAACTATCTTTCCCCTCGGAACTTTAACCTTGGAAATGATGGGAAATTTCAACAGGAAAACTACTCCAGGAAGTATCCAATCTACCTTCGCTAGTCATGGCGGTGCAACTAGGTCTTTTGATTCTATAGAGCCTAGAACATCATGTAAGTAAGAATCGGACCTTCCTACAACTACATAGAAAAAGAAAACAAGGTATCTGGGTATCTGCATGAAGATGCAATTGAGTCACGTGGATACAAAGAAAAACCAACTATTAGAAATGCCCATAATACAACAGGCTTTATGGTCAACAGCAATTTACAGGCTCAATAACTAATTTTAAATCTCCATCAGAACGAATTTCATTTTTGACTATTTCGTCAGGCAATAATCGCTACACCATTATAAATGCATATGCACCTATCAACCAACACAATAGAATAAAAACAGAAAAAGTGGAAATTTTTTTGGCAAATGTTGTAATATGAAACATTCTAACTACCAAAAGAACATATCAAAATTTTAGTGGAAGACCTTAATGCACAAGTCGGAAAAGAAAGAAAATTTGTCAGTAGTGTCAGATTATTCTGCACATGAATGAACGAATAGAAATGGGGAAATGATCATGGACATTTGTAATCAATTTAACCTAAAATTAATGGCAACATTTTTCACGAAACTTGCAAGGTAGAAAAGGACATGAAGGTGAATGTCAACTTGATCATATGGCAATAAATACTCGTAATCACAAGAAAATCTTGGATGTGAGAGAGCTGAAGGGCCTAAATATGGACTCAGATCATTACTTGACTGAAATGAAGACCAAGTTCCACACCAACAACCATAAACCGAAACAAAAAGAGTTCAGAGAGCCTAGAACATCATGTAAGGAAGAATCGGACCTTCCCACAACTTCATAGACCTTTCAGACAAGGATACTGGAGTAAGATGTCCCACGACTCGATGTGTCGGTCGTTGAGTCTCCTAGAATGTCGGTCTCTTGGTTGCATTCACACAACTGGATTGCGCATTGTGCGAACTAATGTTTGATTTGAGGTCCTTGGCTGAATAATAATATAATTGTTTATGAATTTGGCCAGCTACGGACCGCATACAACTTAAGACTAATGGTGTTTCTTCCTCTTCATTTCTTCACAGCAGTTATTCATTTTCTCTCAAACATCGTCTCTTCATCCGCCGACATTCTCTTCAGTCGAGGTTTTGGCTTATCGTCTTCATAGATTGTGTTTTCTATCTGTAGCCTGAAGCGATTACTGTCACGTATTATTTCTTCTGTAACATCTATTTTATTTCCTCTTTCTTCACTGCTTCTATTCATCCTACAGTTTTCTTCGGTTTATTAACGTAATTAATTTTCTTTACTCTGTCTTTCTTCCTTACTTTTTAAATGTCGACAAAATTTTAGCCATAGTTTCCTCATTGTATCTGTGAGTTTTTATGTATTTTTATATAAATCTACATTTCTCCTTTCAATCCTTATATTTTCATTAATTTTCTCGGGACCCAGAATCTTTCTTAGTATTTTCCTCTCTCTTTTTCATAGTTTCTCTTAGTTCGCCATTCTTATTGAATGTTAGGCACTCTGATTCATATGTTGCTTGTGCCCTAATAACTGAATATAGTGTCTAATCTTCGCTTGGATGTTCAAATGTTCAAATGTTTGTTAAGCTTATGGGACTTAACTACGGGGTCATCAGTCCCTAAACTTACAAACTACTTATGAACTACCTAATACTAAGGACGGCACAAACATCCATGCCCGAGGGGGGATTCGAACCCCCGACCGTAGTGGCCGTGCAGACCTTGGCTGAAGCGCCTCAGTCCCCTCGGCCACCGCGGCCGGCTCGCTTGGATGGATAGTGATTTCTTGTTGTTACAGTTAATTTGTATGCGAATTCTAACTCTAACTCCTTAACTCTTTCTTTATTTGTTGTGATGTGTCGTCCATTGCCTTGGATTAATTCCCCGAGATACTTAAATTTTCCATTTAAATTATGAAATTTAAATTTCATAGTCCTCCCCCCCATTACGTTTTTGTTATACTCGCTTTTTCATAAGATATTTTAGACCAGTCTTTTCAGGAATCTTGTGTAATAGATCAAGTGGAACATTTGAATCTGCTTTGTTTTCGGTTATCAGTGTTATATCGTCCGCAAAGGCTAAACATTTACTTCAAATTTGTTCTTTCCTTGTCTCATGTTTATACCTACCAGCATTGCCTGTGGTCGAAAATCGATGTCTTTGGTCGCGGAGTGTCTTGGTAGCTCGGCAACAGGAATACCACTGCGAATCGGGTCTTCCGCGCTTAAGCCATTTAAGTTCGATCTGAATTACAAATGCCAGGGTTTCTTCGTCAACTAAAGCGTAGGAGTACTTACTTTGGTGGTGTCTGCAGGAAACGTAGTTGGTGTACTATGCGCGCTGTTGGTGGTTACAGCAGATGGAGCATACTCGACGTTTGTCTGCTGGACAGCAGCCACATAAGTATGCAAGACGGTGGTGTCTGCAACACCTTCTCTATTGGGCTGAGTTGCCTTCCCAACGCTAACGTCCAGACGTCGTGTCTGAAAGTGTGCCAGCGCTTGGACTCTCCGGCTGGCTAATCGCGTAACGCATCGTCGGTACCATTGTAGTATTGTACGAAAACTGGCATCCACTGGAAGACATTGTACAGACGGCTTCGGCACAGCGGCATTCATATGAAAACATCCATTTCCTTTAACCACTCTTAATCAATGCGAAAATGAAGCATTTGAACGGCACAAGAAGTGAGTTGGGAGCACTCCATGTTTCGATATTCACTTATTTTAATACTGCAGATGCCCTGCATTACAGCGTCTTTGGTCGAGGCAAATAGCCAATTAGTGATCTGATTGTTGGAGATAGGAAAATTTCTACTTCCTTTTGCCACTTTTAATGGCTAAATGCACACATAATATTTATATTCGTGATATCTACGACAAACAATCTTTCGAATTATGTAACTTTCATTGGCCTTCTTGTACGAATAACTTAGTAATTGTACCACAATTTTCGTGTTAGCGTATTTATATAATGATTACGCCTCTCTTTTCCAAAGTGTTTTCCCAAGTTTCAACTAAAACCAAGTTAAAGAAGATTGAGGACAGTCCGCCTCCTAGTCGAACTCCAGTTTTTATTTTGAATGGTTCAGAAATTTCTCCTTAAAACTGAATCATGGGTGATGTATACGTGAGCGTTTGCACAACAAGTCTTCTGGTATTTTCATCTATCCTTGTGAAGTATCTGAAATAGTGTTTTGTCTGTCAACTGAGTCGATCATTTACGATCATTTACGAACCGCTTTTCAGAAAAACGGATACAGTGATAAGGAGACAGATCGAGCACTCCATCCCGAAAGACAAAAGTCTGCAAACGTCCAACAACAACCTTTGGCCGTTAAGTTTTTCTGCCATTCATCCACAATATCACGGACCGTATCGGGAAAGTACTGGCCAAGTTTAGAGTTGAAACAATATTCAAACCCACCAAAAAGATCAGCGAATGCTTACGATCAGTGAAAGATGCGCGACACCATTTAGCTACTCCTGGCGTGTATAAAATTCCATGTAGTTGTGGGAAGGTTTATATTGGAACAACTCGCCTAACTGAACACAAAAGGATCTGTCGACTGGGACACACGGACAAATCGGCCATAGCGGAACATGTTTTTCAAAACGGTCACCACGATATAAAATTTAATGAGACGAACGTGCTAGCTAAGACATCGCACTATTATGCACGTATGTATAGAGAGGCTATAGAGATCTTTAAAAACCACAATAATTTTAACAGGAAGGAAGAGGGCTTGAAGTTAGATAAAATATGGCAGTCGACTTTGTACCAAAGATGTGACAATCGATTACCTTTGATCGAGAGTAATGGCGCCAGCCAGAGATAGTTTTACTGTTGACATCACGTGACGAGTGGTGGCGCCCTCTATGCGTCCATACAAGCGGGACCTCCACGGCCCAGTAGCCAGTCGTCGACTCACCTCGGAAGATGTTGCCCGCAGCCGACAACGATATATCAGGGGAAAGAATTTCTACTGTTCGATCACGGCATCGTCGGACAGCCAAATGACGTCTTTCTCTTACCCTCGGGATACAGTTTTGGTCTCTATAAACTGTCGCCACATCCGAGAAACAAAGAACGCTTCCCATTAAGCAACATCGATTAGAGGCTGTCGCCTAGCGCGTTAAACAAATGATACTGAGATGGATGAATGCATTGCACATCGATAACATGACCAGATACTCCATTTTGTTGTTGAAGAAAGAACATTTAGCACAATTACCTTTCAAATCTGTCTCTGACAACACTGGAAGATGCTTCCAACTATTAAACGTTCTGTTGGCGTTCGGCCAGAAATAACAATGTCATCGAAATGTGTGACACAGGAAGGTACTGATCAGGTCAACATTTAAAAATATCTTTGAAATATTGCTGGAGGAAATGCACTACCAAGTGTTAAGCATTTGAAATTTCAGAGAGTCCTGGTGATTCACGATGAGATTGACAGGAAATGCAGACTGGCTAAGCAGGAGTGGCTAGAGGACAACTGCAGAATGGTAGAAGAATGTATAACTGGGGGGAAAATAGATACTGCCTACAGGAAAATAAAATACATTTGGAAACAAGAAAAGCAGCTGCATGAATATCAAAAACTAAGACGGAAAACCAGTACTAAGGAAAGACGGGAAAGCTGAACTGTGGAAGGAATATGTGAAGGGCCTGTACAAAGAAAATAAGGTGGTATTCTAGAAATGGGAGACAAAGTGGATGAAGATGAGATAGGATATATGGTACTGCGAGAGGAATTAGACAGAGCGCTGAAGGATTTGAGTAGAAACAAGGCCTCTGGAGTAGATGATATCGTTAGGAGAGAAGAAATTGTTTCACCTAGTAGAAGAATATTGTAATTCCAATTCCTAAGAAAGCAAGTGCAGACAAATATGAAAATTACGGAACTATCAGTTTAATAAGTCATGGTTGCAAAGTACTAAAACGAATTATTTACAGACGAATGGAAAAACTTTTGGAACCGACCTTGTGGAAGATCAGTTTGGATTTAGGAGATACGTAGGAACACGGGAGGCAATACTCACCTTACGACTTATCTTAGAAGATAGGCTAAGGAAAGGCAAACCTACGTTTTTAGAATTTGTAGATTTGGAGAAAGCGTTTGACAACGTCGACTGGAATACACTCTTTCAAATTCTAAAGGTAGCAGGGGTAAAATATAGGGAGCGAAGAGTTGTATCCAATCTATACAAAAATCAGACAGCAGTTATTAGAGTCGAAAGGCATAAAACGAATGCAGAGATTGGGAAGTGAGTAAGACAGGGTTGTAGCCTTTCCCCAATGTTGTTCAATCTGTATATTAAGCAAGCAGTGAAGGAATGCAAGGAGAAATTTCAAGAGGGGATTAATATTCAGGAAGAAGAAATAAAAACTTTGCGGTTTGCCGATGACATAATAATTCTGTCGGAGGCTGCAAAGGATCTGGAAGAGCAATTGAATGGAATAGACAGTGTCTTGAAAGGAGGGTACAAAAAAGAAGGATAATGGAATGTAGCGTCAGAAAATCAGATGATGCTGAAGGAATTAGATTAGGTAATGAGACAATAAATGTAGTAGATGAGTTTTGTTATTTGGGTGGCCGAAGTAGAGAAGATATAAAATGCAGAATGGCTACGGGAAGAAAAGCGTTTCTGAAGATGCAAAACTTGCTAACATACAATATTAATTTAAATGTTAGGAAGTCCTTTCTGAAAGCATTTGTCTGAAGTGTAGCATTGTAAGGGAGTGAAACGTGGACGATAAGTTGGGACAAAAAAGATTATAGAAGCTTTTGAAATGTGGTGCTACAGACGAATGATGAAAATTATATGTGTAGCTCACGTAAGTAATGAGGAGTGCTTAACCGAATTGGGGACAAAAGGAGTTTCTGGCATATGATGACTAAAGATAAAGGCTAGATTGGTGGGACATATTCTGAGACATCAAGGAATTGTCAACTTAGCATTAGAAGGAAGCGTGTGGGGTAAAAATCGTAGAGGGAGACCGAGGGACGAACACAGTAAGCAGATTCAAAAGGATGTAAGTTGCCAAATTTATTTGCAGATGAAGAGATTTTGAAGCAAATGCCAAGTTTTAACTACCCAAAAAAGTTCCAGTGCCAATACTGTTAAAAATTACTAAAGTAATTGCTTCCACAAGAATTTTTTGAGAGAAAATTGACTGCACCTTCCCCAGGGAGCTAGAGGCTTCCTCTCTCCCCTCTTCGCCCTCGCTGTTGTTTTGACACGTGGCTTTATTGTTCGGGTTTACAGTTTCCCACTTTCACTTTCATCATCCAACGAGAGTTTCTAGAGTCCTGACTTCTCATTCGCATTCGTTTAAGCTTTCTAGGTACATGTGAACAAGTAGAATAGGTTCTTATTTTACTACTTATCTGAACCTCTGAGCTCTCCTGCAAAGAAAGGCAGGACACACCGTACTATTATCACACAGCCAGCAGGAAGGAAACAGTGGAGAACCCGGTATGACCTTCCCCTGTGTCAGCTCACTCGCAGCACACTCACTGAGTGCCTGCCAGAGGTTCAGTTGTCGAGTACGGTTAATGAATGCTTCAAAACTTTAAAAATATTTAAATGAATCGTATCGCTTTCCCCAACAAAAACTGTGACATGTTTCATATTTCATTTACGAACATGAAAAAAAGGGAATAAAACCAACTTATCTCCATGAAATAAATCGTTGGCAAACTTTTAAGTTCTCCAATATCGTAAAGAAATTAATATGTGAAAAGAAAACTTCAAGGTTACGCGAACCCCACCTTCTCTCCTCGCCCCCTCCCCGCCCTCCGAAAAAGAGCACTGGATATAACTCTTTGACGGAATGTATTCAGACATAAGCAAACTTACCTTTTAATTCCCAATGCTATCATTTGCTAGAAAGAGTACAAATAAGTAACGACAATAGGGTAGTTGACTAATTTCTGGAAATGTCCTTAAATGGTTAATTATGTCATCTTATGAACATAACATTATTTTTTCCACGTGATTTTGTAAATAAAAAGAAAGTGAAACGAAATTACAATAATTTGAAAGCCCACTAAACACTCTATTTGAGTCATGTCATGCCTGTGACTTGTATTGTTGGGACACACACGTTTCTGAAAATGATTTACAAATATTGAATAGTAGCAGATTGTACACATTTACATATAAAAACTCCGGAAAAATTGTTTTCGCATTTTACAAGAAAGCCAAATGCGTAAAATGTGATTTAAATTCGCTCACAGACATCAAAATTAGGTATCGGTAACTTCATTTATTTTTATGGGAATCATTTTGATGTAAGTAAACACTCAATAAGATGTTTATTATTCTGTTAGTTCCCTGTTATATCGTGCTCTGCAGCTGGAAAGGTGTTAAGTATTATTATGTACAGATTAGTGAGCTGATTTCTACATTTGATAAGTAGCTGTTCCTGATATGGCAAGCCAACATTTAAAGTCGTCTTCTAATGTAGTTAGTGAAAGTACGAATTTTATGTTAATCAAAATATCCACAGATGTACTGCCGGTCTATAGTGTCCAACGGGCACAATATTTCGGCGATCATACATGTCGCCATCATCAGGTGAACTGACGGACTGAGCTCCTGCAAACGCGTAGGCACGGAGATCGCACGCTACGGCTGCTCGAAGGGAACTGGGTTCTAGCCCGGTAGCGGGCCATTTAAATACCCTCGGCCCGCGGAGCGACCCCTCCGTGGTCCGCGCCCCGCGCCGCGGTCGCGCAGTGGAACCGATTGCGCCGGCGTCTGAGGAGACGTCGATGTTAGGGCTCTGTCCGGCGTGGTCGTCACTTCCTCAAACCGAGATCATCTTTGGCGCTCCCCACCAGTGCACGAATTTTATTCGGCGGACAAAAGACAGTTTCAACCTGATATTTCTTCAAAATGCGGGCAAACTTCCCCGAGAGTGCGCCGGTGTATGGAATAAACGCAGTGCCTACCACCTCGCTCGTGTTTTCATCCGTTTTCACAGGTTGTGCTGTAGTGGTTGGGCGGAGAGACCGCTGAATCTGCCACTCTGAGTACCCATTTTTTCGGAATACAGTTCTCAGGTGATCCAATTCCTGGGGTAGACACTCCGCGTCGGAGATAGTGCGCGCCCTATGTACTAGAGTTTTAAGTACCCCGTTCCTCTGTGGAGGGTGGTGACAGCGCTCTGCGTGTAAATACAGATCAGTGTGCGTTGTCTTCCGATATACACCATGACCCAGGATGCCATCAGCTCTTCTCTTGACCAAGACGTCAAGGAACGGCAATTTACCCTCCGTTTCAGTCTCCATAGTGAATTTGATGTTGGGGTGTATGGAGTTCAGATGTGTAAGGAAGTCAAGGAGTTTATCCATACCATGTGGCCAGATGACGAAAGTTTCGTCCACGTAACGGAAAAAGCAAGTAGGTTTCCATTCAGATGCCGGCAGGGCTTCCTCCTCGAAATTCTCCATGTACAAATTTGCGACCACAGGGGAGAGTGGGCTATCCATACTACGAAAAAACGGAGGGAGTCGCCAAGGGTGGCACATTTGTAGTTAGAGCCATCAACCACGGCGATGAAGCAATTCAAATTGCACCCCTACCAACCAAGACCGTCGACCAAGCGGAAGGATCGCAAATAGGGCTACATGTTCCACGTCCTCGTCACCATCCATGTCATGAAAATACTTATTCAATAAATTATTCAATTTATTCAAATTCCGTAGTGAGATCAAAACTCAGGTGTCCCTCTCCCTCCCCTTCCACTCCTGCTAGCAAGAGAAATCAATATAGTCAACACTTCAGCAAGTTACGTGAACTATCGAACCACCCAATCGATAAACACTGCTTAATGTTTAACCATTTCCTCTAAAAAGTATCGATGTAACCGTATTCATCAAACACAGGTGGTCCTCGCTGCTGGTTCACAACTGATGCCATGTAGCCCAGAGCGTTCCAGTCGGTGGCTAATACCTGCTGCAGTCCACTGTAAGGGAGACGTCAACACTCAGATTTGTTTCACAAAATGCATCTTGTACCATCAGCTGTTGATTAAATAATTAAAAACCGACTAATGTCGCTCGTAGACCATCATCGTAGATAAAAAGGTATTAATACCATTTTATCTAAGACCGAAACTAGTCGATTTTTAAGGATTTAATAAACAACTGATAGTTCAAGATGCATTTTATGGAATACATAACGGCTGTCAACTCTCACCTTACCAAAACATTGACTCAGATATGTGGCGGTCCCGTGTCCGTGATCATAGAGTAGCCCATTGGCGGAAGAGGGGTTCGCTCATGAAGCAGAATAACTCTCCCCCTGCACCAACGTAAACACCACAGAATTATCAAAAAAAAAAAAAAAAATAAAATAAAATAAAATAAAATAAAATAAATAAATAAATAAATAAAATTAAAAAAATGTTCAAATGTTTGTTAAGCTTAAGGGACTTAACTACGGGGTCATCAGTCCCTAAACTTACAAACTACTTATGAACTACCTACAACTAAGGACGGCACAAATATCCATGCCCGAGGGGGGATTCGAAACCCCGACCGCAGTGGCCGTGCAGACCGTGACTGAAGCGGCTCAGTCCCCTCGGCCACCGAGGCCGGCCAGAATTATCCAGTGTATATTATTTCACAGAATCATGTCAGCGATGAATCATATATCAGTTCATCATAATTATTTTTACGAAAATATGAAATAATCTAATGGTGCTATAATTCCACATAAACATATTAAGTAACCTTTCAACTGTTTATTATATATCCATTGCAAGTCTGTACTTGACGTAGTCAGTAACATGGCCAGGTGGGTGAAACATCACAGTTTTACTGTAGCTGAATGGTCTGGAGACAGGCTGGGAGAATATCACCAAAGGAGAACTGATCACTCTTCCAGATAAACATGTGCAATAATCACAGGATCTTCCAGCTGCGGCGAAAGAAATATTCTAATGACCTGGCTTACACTTATAGACTGAGTTTGCTTTGAAAATGTTTATGTATTTTCAAAAACGCTTTTGCAGTTCAAATACCTGCTATTATAGGAAATATTGTGAGGTGTAACAGGGGTTCATTATAGAACGAACAGTGAAAGCAGCGATATCCCTCCCTCTGATAAAATGAAGCCCACCTCGTTGTTCATATTTGACGATGTCGCGGTGAAGAACCAAGACCAAATATTTCTGGTTTGTAATGCACATGTGTGTTGATGTTTTTTTTTTTTATCAAAGCCCTATTGCAGAATATGTTGCTGTGGGATAATGCAAATCTGATTATAGTCTTCAATCAAGACACTCTGAATTTAAAACACTTTTAAAATGATCCTGGATCCTTTAGGAACTAGTAAGTCATTCAATTATATTGTAAATATGTGTACAGACCTTAGTAACCATTCACAGTACGGGTTTCTATTTATAGATAAAACATCGAAACTCAACGATTGCCCTACAGACGTAAATCCTTTTTATATATGTAGCCCTGCATAGATCTTCGTGCAAAAACGTACGCTTCGCACGCATATCGGTCAACTATCATGATGGAAATAGACCGAACATTCGCATTTATATAGATGTTCAAATTCAGTGTAGAGGTGGGCAAAGAGTTAGTGGCGTATTATGAATACGAAGTTGGAGATGCACTCAAGGATCTGTTGACCTTTCACGAGAGTTAATTTGAAGATGTGAGCACTCACATTATGAAGGTATGATTAAAACCTTAACTGAGGGGGTTAATGGAGTTGATAAGAAAGTAAACGACCTAGAAAGAAAGGTTAATGCTGCTGAGAACGAAAACATCCATGTGGTGGCACTCTGAGAAAAAGTTGAACACGTATATAAAATCGGCGCGTAAGGCTGTTCGAGAGAAAATACGGTTGTTAATGTTAGGGCATCTGAATCAAGAGCATGCACTAAGAGAACCTTTAAGCCAGTTACTGACTCTCTCGAGCTTATCAAAGCCAATTAACGCACACAAGAAAAAGCAGCTGACTCCACTGTAGATTTCATTAAATGTCACAGTGATTCTAGAGCAGACAAGATGTACGGTGTTAGCACAGTAAAACCATAGATGCAAGGCACTCAGCCTATAAGATTAACCCAGAACACTATACAGATTGGCGATAGTGACTTTCAAAGAGCGCCAGCAAAAACAATTATACACCAAAAGATCTAGAAACAGTCTGTTGAAATATTGCATTTGACAAATGTGCATAAGAAGACAAAAACTAAAGCAGTCTGAAATACAGTGTCACTATAAAACGTTTACAATAAGGAGATGAATAGTAGCGGGGAAGGTATTAACATTCAGCATAAAAGTGTGAACACTAGTCTAATCGCCTAGTATGTATACTACTCACACCCTGATAAGCTAATAGATCTTCTACGACTGCTTATGGCATCAGCTGCTGGTGGCAGAACTGCTCACTAGAATGTTCTTTAATCATCTCTCTCTAATCTCTAATCATCGATCTCTAATAATAATAATAATAATAATAATTTCGTGTGGATCATTGGCCTGGTGCAAGTCTTTCAATTGGACGCCACTTCGGCGACTTGCGTGTCCCTAGCCTACCCAGTTATTCACCCGGGGAAAGGGGACCTACAGCTTAACGTGGAATCCGAACCACGTGTCGTTTCTGGTGACTCCTCACATCGTTGAAATGTGAAGGATGGGTTAAAGTGCAGACAGAAAAAAAAATCTGAGGCCCGACCTTCGGTTTCCAGTCGAGAGTTTTACCCCAAGACCACCGGGCCCGGCCATCGATTTCTAATCATTATCGAGTAAGAAGTATGGAAACCGCGGTTCGAGAAATCCGCAGACATGCATACAAAAGGTACCCCTGTAGACACATTATGATGAAAGGCTTGGATGACTTATGGCAGGCTGACCTTACAGATATGACAGCATACAAGGGTGAATAATGGCTTCAATTATAACACACACAAGGGTAGACTTGAATCTCCGGCGGGAACGGCCGCTCAGTCCACAAAATGGTGCCTCAGACCACGAGGCAGTTGTTGCAGACGGGGTTGAATCGCTGTCCTGAAAACCTGAAAAGAGATTTTGTTGTTGTTGACATTATGACTGATCCTTCTGTCGTTTCTTGGTAAAACATAATCAAATAAATACAGAAACACAAATTTGTATGTGTTCTACGAGTTTATTTATGTTTACTTCGCCGGTTTTCGGCCATCTTCAGAGTTTTGACTTTGACAGATCATGAGAATGAATTTTACAATAGATAAAGACTCTAATTTAACGGTATAACATTCACTCACCACAAACTGAGTATCGTGGAAGGCTTGAACAGAACAATAAATGGATGATCCATACAAATAAAAATTCAGCGTTAGAGACTTAGCGTGCATTTCAAAGTACAAGGAAACCTTTGAGAAAAGATACCTGCCAAACTGGTCAACCTACATATTTAGTCTCCACGGTGCAATTAACGGATACTACGACTTATCACTTAAATGAGAGCAAAAGGGAGGAAATTGCTGGAAGTTACTACACAGAAGAACTGCGGAAGAGCTCAAAAGCTGCTGTGTTTCTCGTTTCTCGCCGAGGGGACTGAGGCGCTCCAGTCACGGTCTGCACGGCCACTATGGTCGGGGGTTCGAATCCCCCCACGGGCATGGATATTTGTGGCGTCCTTAGTATAAGGTAGTTGATAAGTAGTTTGTAAGTTTAGGGACTGCTGACCTCGTAAGCTTAACAAACATTTGAATTTGATAAAGTTATAAGACCTCGGGGGTAAAGACCATTAGTCAAATACCTCGGTTTCCTGCTTCGGAAAACAGATAGATTGACGCCGTCGATTTGCTATATAATGAGAAGCACGAACCACAGACACCTCACTGGCATAACAAGCGTGGTAGGAGACACTTCGAAGATAAACTACCGGTCGAGTTTCGCATTCCTAGATATAAATACGGTGGACCTAGGTTCTGGAACAAAACTTGAAACACCTTTGCCACGAGGTGAGAAGGAGATTAATCTGCTTGAGGACGTGCACCAAGGACCACGTCATACCCTGCGCATCTAATAAAGCTCGTCACACCACATATCGAGTTTTAGCCTCTAACGCTGTATTTGCTAAAATTAAGGCTTGGTTTGGGTTTCCGACAAGTTAGAAACGTTGCAAGTTGCATACTAAAGAACAGTAAGAAGACTGGACCTATGAAGAACTTTATCTTGAATCACCTATATGAAACTAAGCCCATGTTCACACTTCCCGCCGGGCCGGGCCGAACCGAGAGATTAAATACATTGTTTCTAATTGCAGTGTTCACACTGCCAGCCGGGTCGAGACGACTCCGCTTCAGCCGGCTCACGCCGAGACGACGACATTCGGAATGTTTAACATTTCCGGCGCGAGCTGACTGGGCTGCGGTTTTGCTTCTGCTGCACTGGTATCTGACGTCTCCAGACTATTTCCAATACAAATCTCTCTGCTTAATAGTATCTTCTTCTTTAATAACACCTGTGAACATATGTTTTGTTTATTTTTTCTTTTATTACTTTTAATTCTGTAAAATGCATAAAAAATAAATTAAAAAATTTAGTTGTTTTCATAAGGAAAAACTCTCAGCCGAAATTTATGGGACGAGTCAATTATTACCTGTTTCTCGTGTGCTTAAAACACGACGAGTCACTACAGTGTGAGAACAATAGTATTAAAACTAGAGGACCCATACGAACGCACCGTTAGTGGAGAGACAAAAAAAGTTGGGGAAAATGGGAAGTAAAGTTGAACGCTCACGCATAGCTTTCTTCAGAATAAATCAATGCAAGTGTTTAAAAGTGCAAATGAAAGAGCTTGATCCGCTAAGTGTTAGGTCAAAAAGAACTGCGTACCTTAATTATAACCGAAGATATCGTTAAACAAACCATTTAAAATATTCCATGCAAGGACAGAAGGACAAATGACAAATTTGCGAATGAATACCTTTCGTGTAAAGTCGGATAGAACGGCCTGACCGACTGACTTTAGTTTACAGCAAGGACATCCCCATAAGAAATATATCGAAGGAAGTCGCATTTGAGTATATAAAAAGAAAGTCGAGAGTTATGTAAATTCTGATACTTGCTGACAAATTTGTGGATGAATATCTTTCGTTTAAAACAAAAATGAAGGAAATCGGCCTGGTAATTAGAGCTGGCCGACTGACTTTAATTTTCGTAGATTCTTTTAATATATACGATAACAAAATCAATTAACTGTTAGCTGGCTCGAAGTAGACGGCAATGAACCAGTTTTGGTAACATAAAATGCATTTTTTAAAACCATCAGCTGTTTATTAAAAACCATATACATCTACCAGTTTCGGTCATAGACCATCTTCATGGATAAAAAGGTGCTAAAAACAGAAAAGTAAAATGTATCAAATAAAATACATCCAACAGACAAACAGGAGTCAGTATAACTAAAAGTGTAAAAATTACAGTGCTCATCTTATATAAAACCTATCAGTCAAACATAACATAAAAATTAAGAACAGACTTTTTTTTCATAGTCTGTTCTTACCATTTATGTTATGTTTGACTGACAGGTTTTATCTAAGATGAGCACTGTAATTTTTACACTTTTAGTTATACTGACTCCTCTTTGTCTGTTGGATGTATTTTATTTGATGCATTTTACCTTTGTGTTTTACACCTTTTTATCCATGAAGATGGTCTACGACCGAAACTGGTAGATGTATAAGGTTTTTAATAAACAGCTGATGGTTTTTAAAAATGCATTTTATGAAATATATTACGGCTGTTGACACTCGCCTCACCAAAGCATTCAAAGTTTTGGTAACGTCTGTATTTCCTTCGATCTCCTGCTGAAAGTGGGTGGGGATTCCTTGTTGCTGGGGACAAGCCCACCAAGAAGGAAAAAGAAATATAAAACGTGACGCACGCTTCTATCCTTTACTGACCTGTCCTACAGTGTCTGAGGTTAAACTAAATCAGTGTATCTTTCTTTCCGTTAATCGAAATGAAAGTACCATCCCCTCAGACAGTCCCTAAAAAAAGTAACAGTAATAATAATAACAATTATAATCTGAGAGCTGTGTAGAGTTTTTTCAACGTGGAGGTGATCTGAAATATAGTACAGCATGACGCATATAAAACCAGTTCACCTCACGTACACCCGAAGCCACCACTTGTAGCATTTCTTATAGGTAACTACGTGATTTTAATGTCAATCTTCCTTATTGTTTTTCACTTAATTCATTCTCTAATCTCAGACGTGAGGGTACCGCTTTAATGTGCAACACGCTGTAATCAGTTATTTTCACGTTCTAGTACAACGTTTTCCGAGAGCTACAGAACCTAAAATAGGTATATATTTTGTATTAGGAGCAGATGCATTTATAAATGTAAGTGTATTTTTGTACTACTACTTGTATCAACTCCAACTAGAAAGTCATTAACTGTAGTGTCAGAAAATTTAATTTCAGTCCATCAAGGGTAAAGTCGCAGTTTACATTGATTTTTTTCTTCTCTTATATTTCCAAACACGAAATATATATTCAATTAACTGTCTGATGTGGACAAAAAACCAGTTGTATGCCTGTCCATAAAGTCGAGTATTACCTGATGTAAAATCGTAGCATATATTTGTCCATTATAATCGGTCAGCACCCAAGAAAAATTAGTTCATATTTGTTTTGTGATTATGGATCAGTAACACATCACGAGGAACCTACACACGTGAGCAGCAATTCAAATTTTTCGGCACTGCAGTCAGTGGCGGTCTAAGGCCCGGCGCACACTTGACGCAGCGCAGGCAGAGGAGGGCAACAGCACGTGCTGCATGTCCACTGCAAACCTCTCGATGCAATCAGATTTAATTGTTAGAACTCCTTCAAAACTCAGTTAATGTGTGTGTGTGTGTGTGTGTGTGTGTGTGTGTGTGTGTGTGCGTGTATTCTGATAGAGTATAAGAGCAGTGAAAGGTCTGTTGAGCAACAGGCAAAAGTGACGAATACATGCTGAATTTCTCTGGTCCATGGAAGCTCATTTAAGCTCTTGAGCTATTCCGACTAAACAGACGACAATTCAAAGAGTGTCACATGCTGAGTAAGAAGGACTTAACAGAGAAGAAAAATAGTGGGACACGTCATACCGTCATACCCGCTAAAGAAAAATTACGGATATGTTTTAGGAATTTAATTAAAGTCAGATTTATTTTTCTTTCATTTCTTTTATAATTCAGTGAAACAAGTGTCACAGCAAATTCAACCTTTATACAACTGTCATATTTCATCATGATTGTGGCGCAGTATATACGATCAGAAACACTTTTCTTCTCGGTGACACCTGGTATGCTTTTCATATGTCTTAGATTGAAAGATATATCGATATGAAAAATTTAGCAAATCATAGTTGCCTTGTTTAACTGCGTTTGCACGCAAAGTGATTCGTTACGTAGGTCTTTATTCGTAGCTCTTCCATGCTCCTGAGTACTAAGATACTGACGTTTGCTTTTTTCTTCTTCTATGACGGCAGCTGTACATGTACATGCAGTATTTTATTACATTGCATTCATATTTTGTCTCTGTCATCATTTCTAATGATAATTACCTTCAGCAGCCATTATATTTGTTAGTAATTATTGAAGCTAATGCTAATACTTTTGCAAATGTTGAATTTCTGAAAGTAGTATAGAATTCAGGTTGAGAAATACTGACGAGAGACGTTCCTAGCATCATCTATGGTTTATCAGGGGTGGACATTTTGTTTCAAGAAATTGAAAAAGGTCCCTGATAATAAAAAAAAAACGTTGCACGTCCATTCTGGTTTCGCCGAACTTTTTATTCAGTAGTAACGGGAATTTTAGCTTACATAGTGCTTCCATGCAAAGTTTATTGAAACCAGAGACTATAGACCGTAAAAATACACAATCAGCATCTTCGGTTTATGAATCTCGGTGCCTTTCTATTTCAGTACGTTGTTCGTTTCCAGCTTGGGTCTGTATCGGCAGCGTACGAAGAAGAGAGACACGAGGCAGCTCCGCTCTCGGCACAGCAGGCGGCAACAGCCGCGCGTGTGCCGCGTAGCTGCCGACCGCGGCGCGTCAAAAGTGTATCTCACGTATTTTCTCGAGAATCGAAAGAGATATAGCTCTCATTCCACCGTTAAAAACAATTTCGATATGTTAGCTACATTTCGTTCCCAGTAACGTATGATGTAAAACGTAGTAAACGCAAACTAGCCAGCGACTACTTTTTTCACTGCAAACTCTTCAAAATATGCGCGGCGTTGTACTTTAGTTTTTACTATAACAATAACAATGTACAATAACGAAAAGAAAACCTCCCCAACGTCATGCGGTGGCTTTTGCCTATGTTGTTGTTATAGTCTTCAGTCCGAAGACTGGTTTGATGCAGCTCTCCACCCTACTCCATCCTGAGCAAGCCTTTTCATCTCCTCATAAGAACGGCAACCCACATCCACTTCAATCTGCTTACTATACGCGTCCCTTGGTCTTCCTCTGCGATTTTTACCCCACGCACTTACCTCCAATGCTAAATTTACGATTCCCCGATGTGTGCTACCAAGCGATCCCTTCTTTTAGTCAGGGTATGCCAAAAATTCCTTTTCTCACCAATTCTGTTCAGTACCTCTTCATTAGTTACGCGATCCACCCACCTAATCTTCAGCATTCTTCTGTAGCACCACATTTCAAAAGCCTCTATTCTCTTCCTGTCCGCACTGCTTATCGTCCATGTTTCACTCCCGTACAAGGCAACACTCCATACAAATGCCTTCAGAAAAGATTTCCTTACACTTAAATTAATATTCGATGTTAGCAAATGTCTCTTTTTCAAAAATGCTTTTCTTCCCATTGCCATTCTGCATTTTATATCCTCCGTACTGCGAGCATCGCATGTTATTTTACTACCCAAGTAACAAAACTCATCTACCACCTTCATTGTTTCGTTACCTAATCTAATTCCTTCAGCATCGCCTGATTTTCTAAGACCACATTCCATTATTTTTGTTTTGCTCTTGTTAATGTTCATTTTATACGCTCTCTTCAATACACTGTCCATTCCATTCAACTGCTCTTCCAGGTCCTTTGCTGTCTCTGACAGAATTACAATGTCATCAGCAAAACGCAATGTTTTTATTTTTCCCCCTGAACTTTAATTCCTATTCCAAATTTTTCCTTGCTTTCCTTCACCGCCTGCTCGATCTACAAATTGAATAACATCGGAGAAAGGCTACAACCCTGTCTTACTCCCTTCCCAACTGATGCTTCCCTTTCATGCCCTTCGAGTCTAATAACTGCGGTCTGGTTTTTGTACAAGTTGCAAATAACTCTCCTTTCCCTATATTTTACCCCTGCTGACTTCAGAATTTGAAAGAGTATGTTCCAGTCAACATTGTCAAACGCTTTCTCCAAATCTACAAAAGCTAAAAATGTAGGTTTGCCTTTCCTTAATCTATCTTCTAAGATAAGACGTAAAGTGAGTATTGCCTCCCGGGTTCCTATGTTCCTCCTGAATCCAAACTGATCTTCCCCGAGGTCAGCTTCTACCAGCTTTTCCATTCTCCTGTAGATAATTCGTGTTAAAATTTTGCAACCATGACTTATCAAACTGATGGTTCTGTAATTTTCACACCTGTCTGCGCCTGATTTCTTTGGAATGGGGATTATTACATGTTTCTTAAAGTCTGAGGGTATTTCGCCTGTCTCATAGATCTTACACACCAGGTGAAATAGTTTTTTCATGGCTGGCTCACCTAGAGACCTTAGTAGCTCTGAGAGAATGTCATCTACACCCGGAGCCTTGTTCCGACCTAGGTCTTTCAGGGCTCTGTAAAATTCATCTCTCAGTATAGTATCTCCTATTTCTTCCAACAACATTGTCTCTAAGTTCCATTCCTTTGTAGAGCTCCTCTATGTACTCTTTCCACCTTTCAGCTTTCCCTTCTTTGCTGAGAACTGGGTTTCCACCTGAGTTCTTGATATTCGTAGACCTGTTTTTCTTGGCCCCAAATGTCTCTTTTATTTTCCTTTAGGCAGTATCTACTTTTCCCCTTCTTATACATTCTTGTACAGATTTGCATTTGGCTTCTAGCCACTCCTGCTTAGCCATTTTGCACTTCCTGTCAATCTCATTTTTTAGTCGTCTGTACTCCATTTTGCCTGTTTCATTTACTGCATTTTTATATTTTCTCCTTTCATCAATTAAATTTAGTATTTCCTGTGATATCCAAGGATTTTTTGTAGGTCTTGCCTTTCTACCGATTTTGTCCTCTGCTGCCTTCACTATTTCATCTCTCAATGCTACCCATTCCTCTTCTACAGTTTTATTTTCCTCCGTTTCTGTCAATTTACTATAACAATAACAATGTACAATAACGAAAAGAAAACCTCCCCAACGTCATGCGGTGGCTTTTGCCTATATGATACAGAAAAATAATTTTTTTCTAGTGAGTAGTTTCTGCAAGATCGATTGTGGAAGCTGCGTTAGCGCAAAACACGCACAAATAGGAAAATAGTATTTTTAATTTTTTTACGCAGAAAGTAAAAGTGTTACAAAGAAACTAAATACAGAGAAGGATGTAGCTTATATTCGTCTACATAAAACAATTTTTATCGAAGCATATCCGATGATAGTAAATTTCCTTGAAACGGAAAAACTTCTTTCCATGAATCAGCACGGGTTTAGGAAACATCGTTCATGTGAAACTCAGCTTGCCCTTTTCTCACATGACATCTTGCGAGCCATGGACGAAGGGCAACAGGCGGATTGTGTTTTTCTCGACTTCAAAAAGGCGTTCGAAGCGGTGCCACACTGCAGACAGCTAACGAAGATACGAGCTTATGGAATAGGTTCACAGATTTGTGACTGGCTGGAAGACTTCCTAAGTAATAGAACGCAGTACGTTGTCCTCGACGGCGAGTGTTCATCAGAGACGAGTGTATCGTCAGGCGTGCCCCAGGGGAGTGTGATAGGACCGCTATTATTTTCTATCTATATAAATGATCTGATGGACAGAGTAAGTTGTAATTTGCGGCTGTTTGCTGATGATGCTTTGGTGTATGGGAGGGTGTCGTCTGTAACTGACTGTAATAGTATACAGGTTGACTTAGACAAAATTTCTAGTTGGTGCGAAGAATGGCAGCTAGCTCTCAATGTAGAAAAATGTAAGGTGATGCGCATGAGTAGAAAGAACAATCCTATAATGTTCGAATACAGCATTAGCAGTGAGCTTCTTGATGCTGTGGCGTCGTTCAAATATCTAGGCGTAACATTGCAGAGCGATATGAAATGGAACGAGCATGTAAGGACAGTTGTGAGTAAGGCAGACAGCCGACTTCGGTTTATTGGGAGAATTTTGGGAAGAAGTACTTCACCTGTAAAGGAGACCGGGTATAAAACGCTTGTACGACCACGTCTTGAGTATTGCTCAAGTATTTGGGATCCGCAGCAGATCGGTTTGAAGGAAGACATAGAGGCGGTTCAGAGGCGAGCAGCTAGATTTGTTACCGGTAGGTTCGACCAAAGCGAGAGTGGCACGGAAATGCTCCGGCAACTCAATTGGGGATCGCTGGAAGAAAGACGACGTTCTTTTCGTGAATTTTTGTTAATTAAATTTAGAGGGCCGGAATTTGAAGCTGAGTGTAGTACGATCTTGCTGCCGCCTACTTACATTTCGCGTAAAGATCACAAAGACAAGATAAGAGAAATTAGGGCTCGTACGGAGGCATATAGGCATTCTTTTTTTCCTCGTTCAATTTGGGAGTGGAATAGGAAAGGAAATGCCTAGTAGTGGTACAGTGTACCCTCCGCCACGCACCTTACGGTGAATTGCGGAGTATGTATGTATGTAGACTTGAAATTTCACTTTGCGACAGAGGTGGAACAGAGGCGCAGGAAAACTGTGCTCCTCGGACAACGGGACAGAGGCGTGACCGAGGAAACGCCTGCCCTCCGCCTTGGCTGCGTTAAGTGAGCGCTGCCCCATTTGAAAGCATGCGTTACAGACGGAAGGAGGCCTCGCCTCTGCCTCTCCTCTGCCTCTGCTGCGTCAAGTGTGCGCCGCGCCTAAAGGTGCGATTGCTGCCTGAGGCTGCGATGGATCGGCTCGTGACGTCAGAGGCTGGCTGCTCGCGCATGCGCACTTTGGAGTGTGGCGCGCGGCTGATGCGGCGACAATCGCAGGACTGCATCAGTGAGCAGTGTTGCGATGGGAGTCGCGACGACTCAAGGCACTGGCAGGAAGATGTAGAGCCAAGCGGACCGAAAAAAAAGGATATGAACCACTCTTAAGATGAGCTCCTCCCGCCATTAAGCTATTGTCTTTGTACGTTGCACAGATTTAATGGCAATCTACTGACATATATAAGAGTAGACTGAAAATATTCTGAGAAATAAAGGTTGGAAAGGAGCTGTATTGGACTCTAGGCTTTTGGAAATACAAATTTGACCGGTGGTAACTAATTTTTTTGTTTAGGTGATCCCACAGGTGTACGGAAATGCATGAAAACGTTAATGTAATATTTTCATTAATTTCATTCATACCAATACAGTCCGTTTTACAGCGCGCCGTAAAAATTATCTTAGTTTATATGAACAAAGATAAATGTTGTGGTGTACCATTTAGATTCAAATGTCTCGTGTACGGCATGGATGACATCTTCGACATTTTAAAATCTTTTTTTTTTTTCCATATTCCCTGGAAGATGGTTTAGGACAGAAGACGGCCTGAGTGAAATAAATTATAACAAAACAGCAAACAGTCTTACAACTGTTGTTGATACATTTAACAAGCTACAGAAAAATCTTTTGTTTGGTATGTGTTTGCTATTTTCGATCTCCCTTGGAAAAAAATTCAAATGTACGTTTTCGAACATTGGGACTTATTTCAAAGGCAATACAGAAGGTGAAACCAATCAGTTAAAAAAAAAGCCCGAGACGAGAGATAAGCAAGCTGCATCAGTAGTTTCAAATAAACATATGGTCTTAGCGCCGCAATCGTAAATAGAAAATAAAAGAACAATTACCTTAGAGTCACTTTGTTTTATTTTTATTTATTTATTCAGCTGCACTGATAGATTTGTTGAATCGGTTATAGGATTTTCTCTGTATGTCACTCTCTGCAAGTTCCAATTCCTGTGCAAACTGACTGACATTTAACCTAAACTCAAGTATGAATTTCGTGTCGTCATTTAAAAGGTGCCTGTTAATAAAAATGTTTTAACAGCTTTCATGGTCATGTGTCACAAAAATAGAATCAATATATAGAAAACCCTAACAGTTAAAATCTGCTGTGACACAGTGAAGTACACGGCAATGTGATGAAATAAAGAACCAAAACCTCTATCCCTTTGGAGAATACACACACTCAGCTCCATGAAATCGCACATAGAATTAACACTAAAAAACTGCCATTGATGATGGTTCACAAATAAAGAAGCGAAACGCCTTTCATTTAGTTGCAATAGGCGGAAATAAACCTCCATGAATATTAAATACTGTTTAATTAATACCTCGTTTCATCGTAAAAAAACTATAGTTATTTTTGTATACCCGTAGATAAAAAAGCTTTGAGTATTAATGATTGTGTAAGACATGAATTCCTTCCCAGACTATCATTAAAAAAAAGGGTTTAATATCTTCAACAGTTTATAAGATGTGATGATTGTTACCTCCGCACAATTCAGGTTGCACGTGGAGAGAACTGGCGCGCTAGTCTCGACGCTCCCGTACCGTAGATATACGAGCCAAAATCTCGAAAACGGAGACAGGTATCGACTTGCTCTCAACTTTAAAAATAATTTCGAATTATTGGCTTCATTTCATCAATGTATGACAATGTATGACCTAAAATGAACCATACGCAAAGTAGCCAGCGACTACATTTTTCGATGTAAACACTTCAAGTTTAATGCAATAGGTTACTTAAAAATTAAGTATCTGAATAACTATAGGAAATTTTAGAAAATAGACACTTCGTTATCAAGCTGGGGTATGAAGCTGCAAGATATGCCAAATACATCTCGACAGAGATGTATTAAAAAGTGAAAAAAACACTCACAACCGAAAGTAGCGCTTTTTGATTTTTTTAAGGGAAAACGAGGATCTGTAACGAAAAAGGAAATGTGGGAAGTCATTAGCTTTGCTTCCTTAACATGCAGTATTTTTTACAGCAAAAAATCGGAAATTTTATTTTCCTCATGAATTTCCCGAGTCGCCGACCAGGAGCCGCGCCTTGGTAAACGGCAGCGGCTTGCGTCGTGCTCCCGACTCGCCACCATCCGCCACGGCCGGAAAAGGGAGGGGCCCGAGCCGCAATCGCAGTCAACAGCCGCATCTTGGACAACCCACCTGTCTCCGTTTTCGAGATTTTGGATCGTATAGCGCTGTAATGTCTTCACCAAACATGTTGCCAATGAGGTGTAGAGAGTCCACAAGAGCCACCTTTGTAAACAGTGAAACCACATCAAGACTGACCAACAAGTCGTTACTTTGCAGCTGAAGTGACTGAAGTCTGCTGATAAAATCATTTGAATTCTTTATATGATGTGGACATTTGCCTACTACAGATTTGAGCAAAGACGCCAAGTATTTAGCCAGGTCGTAAGTGGCTGCTCCAATATGCGCACTGTGTAGGAGCGCATTGTGGAACATCAGCGTCATGCTCGGCTACTCCATCCCACCAAATCCGCAATCGCCGAACATTGTATTTCCACAGGTCATTCAATTGTGGCCCACACATCAAACTTTTGGAGCTCAATTATTAATAAAGGTGGAAATAAGATTGTCTGACAGTGACACTCTTATCAATCGAGACAGCGGTTTCCAACTAAATGCTGCATGGAATTCTGTCATTGAAAAACTTCGTAGTCGGAGTAGTTTCCTGCAACTGAATGACAATGATAATCGAACTGGTATCGAAACGGCAAGCCTCCACCGCGGAGGGCGCTCTGAGCAGCGTAAGTAGTTGTAGTGAACGCGCACGCTAAGTATGCGCATGCGCAATGTCGGCTGGATTGGGCGTAAATAGCACAGCTCAGTGCATCTTCGCCAGTACTTCGGCGGTACTCACCTGAAGATGGCCAGAAGACTCTGCGCCGAAATATCGTGGCAAGAAGTTACGGACATCCGGC
This sequence comes from Locusta migratoria, assembly GCA_026315105.1. NCBI lineage: Eukaryota > Metazoa > Arthropoda > Insecta > Orthoptera > Acrididae > Locusta > Locusta migratoria. The sequence continues at coordinate 698,572,321 of CM048745.1, read as the reverse complement.
AGTCCGCCCGAGATTTTATGGAAATATCTGTACGCCGGGAAAGCTTTAAACATCACAAATGTCAGCCAGTTTGCACATGAATTGGAACTTGCAGAGACGTACAGAGAAAATCCTATAACCGATTTAACAAATCTCAGTGCAACTGAAAAAATAAAAATATAAAAAATAATAAAAAAACGCAGTGACGCTAAGGTAATTATTTTATTTTCTTATTTACGATTGCGGCGCTGTTTATGAGACCAGGAGTGTTCATTTGAAACTCCTGATGCAGCTTGCATCTCTCTGTTTCAGCGGCGCTGTTTATGAGACCAGGAGTGTTCATTTGAAACTCCTGATGCAGCTTGCATCTCTCTGTTTCATGCTTTTTCATTGTAATTGATGGATTCACCTTCTGTTTTGAAGTAAGTCCCAGTGTTCGAAAACGTACAGCTGAAATTTTTTCGAAGGGAAATCAAAATATAGCAAACACATACCAAACAAAAGATTTTTCTGTAACTTGTTAAATGTAACAACAGTTGAAAGACTGTTTGTTGTATTGATATAATTTTTTTCATTCTGACCGTTTTCTGTCCTAAACTATCTTCCAGAGAGTATGGAAAACAAAAAGATTTTAAAATATTGAAGATGTCATTCATACCGTACACGAGACATTTGAATCTAAATGGTACACCACAACATTTATCTTTGTTCATATAAACAAAGATAATTATTACGGCGCGCCACAAAACGGACTGTATTGGTATGAATGAAATTAATGAAGATATTACATCAAGTTATCATGAATTCCCTTACACTTGTGGATCACCTATACAAAAAAATTAGTGACCACCGGTCACATTTTTTATTTCCAACCTTCATTTCTTTTATTTCTCCGAATATTTTCAGTCTACTCTTATATATGTCACTAGATTGCCACGAAATCTAAATCTGTTCAACGTACAAAGGCAATAGCTTAATGGCGATATGAGCTCATATTATGAGTGGTTCATGTCCGTTTTTCGTCGGTCCGCTTGGCTCGACATCTTTGTGCCGCTGCCTTGAGTCGTCGCGACTCCCATCGCAACACTGCTCACTAAGCTGTTGGAGGCCCAGGGCGGCGGCGAAACAAACTGAGCCCCCCTCCCGTCCACTTGGAAATATATTACTACTAGCTGAAAACCCGGCGTTGCACGGGTATTTATTTATTTATTCCTGCCATTATTCAGATATATATTCATTTGTATAAGGGCTTTATGTCTGTAAAATCTCTTGGGAATACAGTTCGTAGTAAAGAAGTAATAGATTAAAACTTGGTGCGGGAAGGAGTGGTTTTGCCTGAACGTTACTGTTTATGTGCGCAAATCTCATTAATTATGTGACGGAATATGATGCAATTTAGAAGGTACATTGAACTATAAGTGTGTATACTGTCTGTAAAATTTCCTGCGGCTACAATTTTCAGTGTACAAATTATAAATTGTAACGTCTTACCGAATGCCGTAGTTTTACTCTATAAACAGCGGAAAAGTAGTAAGCGAGAAACTTTTTTCCTTTCATCATTTTACTATGGTTGGCAGCGAGAAAAAGTTTTTGAAATTATGTTTAAAGATTTTGGCAAATCGCTAAGTACTGTCATTCTTATACAGTGTATTTCGAAAGTCTCGCCACATTATATGGCATTTTTTGCGATTTATATTGGTTATGACGAAATATCTTTTGAACCATGTGCCGTATGTGATTCTTAACCATGCAGCAATTGTCACCTCACGGTAAGGAATGTGTGTACCAAATTTGGCTGAAATCGGTCCAATGGTTTAGGAGAAAATGAGCAGCATTGTCGCAAAATGTAGCAGTTTTTCGAGCATCCCATTGTTTATGACGTCATATCTCGTGAACTATATATCGTATATGATTCTTACACTTACGGCGACCATCCTCATGGATTGAAGTTTACGTGTGCAAAATGTCATAAAGATTGGAACAAAACTGTAGATTTGTATGCAACACGTACAAACATACGGACACTCTGCTTGATATATTAGATTACATAAAAGAGAAACATTTGACATTTGGAGGCCCAACAGGGCGAGAGGCACAGGCGAGTCTAAAAAGAATTACTTTCGAGATTTGGAGGCCTTAGCAGAAAGAGATGCCAAGCATGACGAAATTTTGTGGAGACATTTTTTTATTGCTAGCATGTGAGGAATCGCCCTCTGAAGCCCGAGCGCGCGAATTTAGATTCATCCTCTATATGTTACAGGCCAAACCCGATTTTAGAATGAATTAGTTTCGCCTAGGCCAAACCAGTTCTCCCTCCATGCGATAGGACAAACCAGTTTAGCCTAGGCCAGAGTAGTTCATACTGTTAGCGATAGGAGAAATCAGTTTACCCTAGGTCGAATCGGTTTATCCGATTTACATGCTTTTGGACAAACTGGTACGTCCTAGTCTAGGGTGACTAGATGTCCCATATTTTACGGGATCGTCCCTTATTTAGCTTAACTGTCCTCTTGTCAAAAAAAAAAAAAAAATGTTCAAATGTTTGTATAGCTTATGGGACTTAACTACGGGGTCATCAGTCCCTAAACTTACAAACTACTTATAAACTAACTAATACTAAGGACGACAAAAATATCCATGCCCGAGGGGGGTATTCGAATCCCCGACCGTAGTGGCCGTGCAGACCGTGACTGCAGCGCCTCAGTCCCGCGGCCGGCTGTCCTCTTCTCCCGACAAAATACATACGGGATGTAGATTATCCAGTATTTTATTAACCGTCCCACATATTTTGAAATAACGTTTGTAAACAAGATGTTTCAGTATTTCCACATACCTTTCATGCATGTTGAAGAACCAAGAGACTTTTCTGACTTTTCTGAGGTGTAATACTAACAGGTGCTTGGTAGTATAAAAACCAAATTGCCATTCCTTCGAACCGGTTGTTGATAGAAATATCTGGTCACCCTATCCTAGTCTCAACTAATTTTGCCTAGTCGGAACGAATGTCGCTGCCTGTAATAATTAATAATTGTATTACGATTTCCCATACTTTTTTGAAAAAAAAAAAAATTAAAAACATTTCGATGTCTGCATTCAGACGATTTTAAATGTGGGAGATATTAACCAGGATATTGAAATATCTTTAAGGACTGCAGCCACAAAACATTCTGTTGGATCAGAGCAAGGCTTCGTGAAATGCAGCTGCAGGAAAAACTGTACAACAAACAAATGCATTTTTAAGAAAAACGAAGTACTGTGCATTTCTAAGTGCCACCAGAGTAAACTTTGCAAAAATACGTAAAATTCAGATAAAGTGATATCTACGGATGAATATACTGTAAGTTGATACAGATGTGAAATTACTGATTCGTTAATAAATAACTTTTATAAATCACATTGACTATTCTATTTCTATTCCTTTACTCACTTTGCTCTGATAAGCTTGTAGAAGATACAAAGTAGGCGAAATTAGTTCAGACTAGGACGTATCTGTTTGTCCTAAAGCATGTAAATTCTAACCAGGATAAACTGATTCGACCTAGGCTAAACTGATTTCTCCTATCGTCAACAGAATGAACTAGTTTGGCCTAGACTACTCTGGTTTGTCCTATCGTTAACAGGATGGACTAGTTCGGCCTTGGCTAAACTGGTTTGTCCTATCGCATGTAGGGAGAACTGGTTTGGCCTAGGCGAACTAGTTCATCCTAAAATCGCGTTTGGCCTGTAACATATACATCCTATTGACAGGTTAGACAGTGAACTATTTGGAGCTGCGTATTGTGGAGCAGAATAACGAACTTGGTGACTTTCGAGCTGAGGAAATAATTGTGAGTCTACATATAAGACAGAAAGAGAGTAAAGTATAAATATATTTGCACACCTCGCATCGTGTTACTACGCAGCAGAACTGCAAGGTGATAACATATGCAAACTAGGAGTTCTCAGGCCTGAAACCCTTCAAAGATATCATTGCCCAATATAGCGGAAGCAGTAGGGTATGACGAGTGGATTGTTTGTCAGAAAGATTTCTCAAATTCAAATGTTCAAATGTTTGTATAGCTTATGGGACTACGGAGTCATCAGCCCCTAAACTTACAAACTACTTATTAACTAGCTGACACTAAGGACGGCACAAATATCCATGCCCGAGGGGGTATTCGAACCCCCGACCGTAGTGGCCGTGCAGACCGTGACTGACGCGCCGCAGTCCGCTCGGCCACCCCAGCCGGCCGGAAGCCATAAGCTTCAAGCACATTTAACAAAAATGATGCACTTAGGATCGTCATCAAGTACCTAGACGCTTTAATCTTTCCGTGCAAGAGTTTCATATATTTGGATTATGCCTTGAAGAACGAGGGTTCTGCTACAGAACCCGTCTGACGTCTTCCATATATTTTTTTAAATAAAATTATAATTTATTTGATGTCGCTAGATTAGCATTTTGTAAAAGAACTAGAACCCCTCTTTTCAAGGCATGAGGAATAGCATTTTATTTCATGTTTTAAAATATTAGTTTCTGAAATGTAAGTTAATATTGCTAATTTACTTTTGTGGCTATGAATTTGCAATAAGTACGGCTTCTCCGCTTATCCTACCAGAATTAAGCTTTTACTCCGTACAATGGTCTACTTTTATGCTCTAGCATTCCTGTCTCAAAAGACACGCTATGAACTTAACCCTTTAAGTGCGAGCTTGTCGGGCAACCCTTTCTCAGCAAAAGATTGTGCCGGCGCCCCCTACCTCTGCGGCGCTGCGTAGTTTAACCACACCAAAATTTTCCTTCATGTTTTAGTTTTCGGATTTCTCTTTGAAAAGTAAATCATTTGATCTGCTTTGTGAAGAAGAGCACAAGAAGTCCCATAAGGATTTTTTACCTTATCACGTGTGGTATCCTGCCAACAGCAATCCATGGAGCGTGGTGCTAAATTTGAATGCGAGGCTAAGAACTGTTGTGTGTGTTAGTCTGTTCAGCTATTATTTTGCGCAAAGCACCACACAAAATTCACTCAGTACGTGTAATTACGCATATTGCTTCATAGGCGTACCTGTATTAGTACTACCACTGGACAAATGTTGATTATGAATCGAACTAGCACACAGAATTGTACTACGTACAGTCTATTGCAGTTGTTTCTCGTCGTTTGTTGTTTTTGAATCAAAGTCATTTCCACTAGCCTCAACATCAGTGTCTTGAAAAGTCTGAGAACTGTCACTGAAATTATCGTCACTTTCTAAAAGAAGCTGAACTCTCTCTCAATCAGACAAACGTCTTATTTTCGCCATTGCAAAAGATCGCTCAATAACGCGGCTGCTTCACTAGACGCAAACTGTCGACACGTGGCCTAGAGCAAGGATAATTAGCCCGAAATACGCTGTGTTGCCTGAATGTAGCTGCCATGTAGAGGACGAAGCTCATCTAATAGCACAGTTTAAATGTCAGGGTTAAATCTCGTCATTCAAGCCATTAGCCACAGAACGCAGAACGGATTTATTCGTCATTCGCACATAAATGGCTAACGGTGTTGAGATTGATCGTACACGCAACTAGGCATAACATTGACCCCTTATAACGTACGTTTATGCAACGCCCTCGAACTAGAATGGACAATGCAGGACTCTTCATTGACAAGACCACAGGCCGAACAATGGACGAGTACAGGCGGTTTACAGCATGCTTTCCTCTAAAGATGATTATGGGCTATTTTGAAGACACGGGCCTAATTGTCATAAACGAAGTGTGTTGGATAACGTCTCATACATGTAAGGAGCCCCTCAAGAGATGAATGAGATCATCATCAGCGCAATAATGTGGAAAATGCTCCACGTCTCCACATTAGCCGAAGATCGTTTGAGTCTCGTAAAAGTTCTGAACGCATATGCGTAACTAACATTAGCGTTCCATTCATGGGAACTGTTCGAGTACCCACAGTTATCGGTGCGAGCACACAAACCTGAGCTACTGAAACATCAGTTCAACTGGAAACGTCCAGATTCATCATACTTCCATTTCAGACCAACAGAAGAGGAATCTAGAAAATGATTCAACTGTATTTGATAATTACAAATTAAGTAATGCCAAAATCTACTTGAAATCGGAATTCTACCCAAACTACAACTTACAACTGCACTAGGACAAAATTGTCTACAATCTGGCAGACGACATGTCACGATACACTTCATTTCTTACTGTGGTGACACGAAATAAAAGAATGGATCTGTAATTGGTTAAAGGAATTTCAAGGAGCTAGCCCCAATAATCGTAATAGATTGTTCCAATCAGAGCAAGATAATTAAATCTGGACCGATAGATTTGAGGATTGAATTGAGCAAAATTCCCAGACTGCACTACTGCATACACATTAGTTCTACACGACCGAGTAATTAACAACAGCCCACTCACCGGTATTGGGAAGAGAGCTGTGTAAATGATAAGGTAAAATGACACCTCAAAGTATGAATATCTTCGTGACGCCCAAGGTATCTACGAGCATGAGTGCAGATGCTTCATGTATAAAGATCTACATTCGTCACATGCATTGAAGATGTTGTGATTGATACATTCTCTGCAAGAATCGCATCGCGGAGACATTGCAAGGATGTAAAGTGTGTTAAAACAAGGAAGAATGCAAAGTGGCTGACTCTTTACTACAGAGGAAGTCACTGGAATGAGTCTGGTAAACCCTATAAATAAATGGCATCGTCACTTACATTATTATTCGACTATCGTGGGCCATTCATTTACGTTGAAGTTCAGGAGAAGATTACCTGATGTTACAGGTCTTCAAGTATACAATCATTCAAGCCTGGGATCCTTTGGCTGCCATGTCCACCGCCGACTTAATGACAGGGAAGAAAAAATATATTGTGTGAGCAAATGACAATGTAAAATTACTTTAAATTTGGTTGAAAAGATAAAATAAATTAAATTTTACCTAAGAAACCGTGCGTTTAATTGTTTGTTTATTTACCTCATTTACTATAACATGTCAAACACAAGGCAACTAATTTTCCATGCTGTCTGAAATCATTATACGCAGTCCTAGATGAAATGCTCAGAGGAATGTGCGTAAATGCATCTTTTCTTATAGAAGAATGTGTGCAACGCACATGCAACTACACAATGCACAAAAATATTTGAAACGCTAGAGATATATTTTGTGTAGAGGCAGTGGAGTTATGGTGTAGTCGTGTTTTTCATGGAGGGGCAGTATCACAGCACAGGCCTACATTGATGATTTAAGCACCTTCTTTCTTCCCACTGTTAAGAACAATTCGGGGACGATGATTGCATCTTTCAGCATGATCGAGAATCTGTGCATAATGCATAGCCTGTGCTGGAGTGGTTACAAGACAACATCCCTTTAATGGACTGGCCTGCACAGAGTCTTGACTTGAATTGTAAAGAACATCTTTGGGATGTTTTGGAACGCCGACTTTGTGCCAGCCCTCATTGACATACATTTGATACCTCTCCTCAGTGTAACACTTCATGAACAATGGGCTGCCTTCCCCAAGAAACCTTACAACTCCTTATGAAACGTGTGCTAGCGAGAGTTCTGTCAGTGGGCCAACATCATATTGAATTCCAGCATTACTGATGGAGGGCTCCAGAAATTGTAAGTTATTTTCAGATACTTTTGATCATATAGTGTATGTTAGCTGTCAGTCACCAATGGAAGCATCCTTTTTTGGGAAAGGAGCGCTATTGTCTGGGATGTGGGTTTTCCTCAGGGCGCCATCTTGGTGATATAAGGAAACGGGGTGGAAGAGTCAATGAGTAACGAAATGGCTTCGGATCCCTGATCTCCCTATACTGTCCAGGTAGGGGGTTGATACCTATGGTGCCTTTGTTTTGTATCATGCTACTCAGCCTTTATGTTATTTTCGAATGATTTGTGATGAGCAGTTGAGAAATGATTGCTAGTGAAAAGTATGATTAACTATGCGGCTATAGTCATCAGGAATAGTGATCGTGCAGAAAGAAACAATTCTAAGAACTATTAATTATTCTCTTTGTGGTTATTTTTCTAGCCGAGAGCGTCCAGGTAGTTCAATTTTGCCTGTTATTTCGTGTATGGCATAGCTGCTACAGTTGTCTTCTTGCGACTACTACCATCTGTTATGGTACAACAAGTTGCAGAATTTCCGTTTAAAACTATTAGTTGGCAATTTCTGTAAACGAGTGTCCATTTTGTTTTGTTTTTCACCCCGTCTTAAAGTCTGTAAGTGATTCTTCGGAGGCCAGATGCACTATAGATGTAATCGAGTTATTACTTTTAAGGAAATACAAATTTGAGCTTTATAAGCAGATTTATCGTGTATCCTGTAATGTAGTAAACGTTCTTGTTTTCATTAATTTCATCCAGTACTTCGATATGTCTTCACTGCTGTTTACTGTGAATGCAAATATTTTATATTGCTCAGTTACACAATGCTTAAATTCAGTTGTAAACCTTCCTCCGTTTGAAATTTGTATTCGTTCTTGTTTGAGGGATAGAAAACTTTCACATACAATAGACTAAAAAGCAAATAGTTACTTGAGTAATAATCTTTTTGATAAAACACAACTTTTAACGGACTAAGAAGTGTAAAATAATTTGTGGTAGCCCAGCAGAAACTCATAATCAAATAGATATAGCCTTGAAATTTTTGACACAAAATAAAATAACGTGTGGCACTTATAGTAGCTAAGAAGTTTACAAATTAAGTGTCGTTAACAAAGTCACACAATCGTTCTCTTCATTTGCAGTGAAAGAAAATTGTTTGCGGCTTTAGTGAACTACTAATGTATTTATTTTTCATTATTAGTTCTTCTTATTTTAATTTTTACAAAGGAAAGGTCCAATGTCCGATATCTTTTTTTTCCCCAACATGAATAAAACCGTCTGTATCTCTAATACTGTATTATTTATTACGATGGTTGAAATATGTCGTCATCAGATGTAAAATCCTCTGGACATGCGAAGCAAAGTGATAAAATCTTTACCTAGTAGGCAGTCAACTAAATTTATAAGAGGGAATAATTTTCAGATACCGAAACGTAGTAATAAATGGAATCAGTTTTAGCTATCTAGACGGTTTTATGTTATTTAATGCGTGTACTTTACGATCTTCGTTTTAAATTATCCAATTACTCTCAAAGCTATCACAAATTCATAGGTACAAATTTTGAGGTCTGTGTGTCTATATCGATGGTTATAATAATAATAATACTTCGTTATATTATTATTATCATATTATAGTCATTGGACATTGTACTACACGTTGCAGGTAGACAAAAAAGCGTGCGACATAAATCCAGGTTTTAAAATTATTGGTGGCATGACACATACCAATAAAACATCAGACTTCATTGTGAATTGTCACAGTTGGCCTAAAACGAGGTTTTAACGTAACTGTGACAATATTACACTGAATCAAGATGTATTTGATATTTTATTTATAACGTGACATTCTAACAATTATGTTGGTGAAGACGTGCATTTTTAATAGGTTTGCTTTCTGTTTCGGTGATGGAGATTTAAATTGCCGAAACCGGACATCCTAATTAAGGTAATTAGCGATCTTGGCTGTTTTACATAGTGAATTAAACTGAACACATCACCCCCAAGTATGACAAACTTTCATGAAATTGTGTTCACTCAGCGGCTGGAGACGGAAGTATGTATGAGAGAGAATGTGTTTCTATTTCTGAAGAATGCCCTAACGGACGAAAGCTAGGTAAACTTGTAATCTTTTATGTGTGCCTTTGTGTGACTCATAGAGAAGTCTCTTTGGATAGCCGGCCGCAGTGGCTGAGCGGTCTGCGCTGCACCAGTCACAGTCAGTACGGCAGCTACGGTCGGTGCTCCGAATCCCCCCCCCCCTCCCTAAGGGGGATGTTTGTGCCGTCTTTAGTTTAACTCTTTCCGGCCCAGTGGTGTCAGCCTGAAGCAACATTTTTACTTTGCGTTTTTTTTCGGCCCAATGGTTCCTTCTTGAAACCACCACCGCAAATTGATTACTGGTGACATCTAACGTCAGCGCCAGATATTTGTTACAGTAGTGAAGTGATTGCTGTCGGGTAAAAGCCATTTTTGTGTAGCCCTGAGACGAGTACAAGTGCTTTCGACCCAGACTTCAAAATAAAATTAGTTTGTGATTTCTATAGAGCAGATAATTGCAATTTCAGGTATTGCATTATTCTTATAAACCATTTTATGATATTTGGAAGATGTTTTTACTGATAACTGTAATGTGAAGTTTAGTTTTTTTACGAAAATGTAGGTGGTTACAGAATGAAACCACTGGGACATAACGACCTTCAATAACGGTAAATCTACAGGTTGCATTTTATTTTATTCTTTACAGCGTGACGGCAATTCAGATCTTGTGAACTTAGCACAAATATGCTAATGTATACTTGCTAAAATTCGAAGTGATATTGAGTCAGCTGCTTCGGATATTGGAAGTGAAGGAGGCGAAATTGATGGACAATTTCGACTTCTTTCACCTGATGAATATGTAGTTGAATTTGAACAAGTTGTCAATGAAAGTGTGTGCTGAAAGTGTCTCTTTACGTTAGTAGTGGCAACAGTGAAGACGATGTGATGCGTGTGATGACAATACAGAGCTAAAAGAGCATACGTAATGGGTGCAACAGATACAGTACTTTCAAATGAAGCAACTGAGTTTTCACAGGACTATGGTTCAATTGTCCCTTCTAACAAATGAAGCCCCACTGAAAACTGTCTTAACAGCCCGTGGTTTCACTATGAAACCACCTAGAATATTTTATTGTGAATTACAATTTTTATTGTTATTACACTATATTATTGCTTTTTGAGACAGCGAAACTAGATTTTGGAAGAAATTTTTATAGTTTTCTTCCTATGTTTATTTCAAATTTCAAATATTTGTATAGCTTATGGGACTTCACTACGGGGTCATCAGTCCCTAAACTTACAAACTACTTGTGAACTAACTAAGACTAAGGACGGCACAAATATCCATGCCCGAGGGGGGATTCGAACCCCCGACTGCAGTGGCCGTGCAGACCGTGACTGGAGCGCCTCAGTCCCCTCGGCCACCGCGGCCGGCCGTATGTTTATTCATGGGTCTCAAAGGTATAAGGTAGTTCATAAGTAGTTTGTAAGTTTAGGGACGGATGACCCCGCAGTTAAGTCCCTTAATCTTAACAAACATTTGAACTTTTTTTTTTCTCTTTGGGTAATATTCCATTGTTTAATTCTCTATCTACATGGCAAGCGACTTGTCAGTACGGGGAATTCGAGTCGTGCCTGTGTGGATGTTGCTGGCCAGGCTCCTAGTTTCGGGACCGATGAAACGGGTAGGCGCCACACGTGACAAACTGAAGGGTCCTGCCATGCAGGAGGTCACCAGGGCCCAGCACACGCGCGGCGCGACCGACGGTGTCGGCTCGGCTAGGCCGAAACGCAGGCAAGCGTGCTGCCAGGGCGGGCGTGCTCGCCATGCAGAGCGCAGCCTGCAGCCAGTACAGAACGTCGCTTCTCTAGCCGTAACGGTAGTACCGCGAGGCCCGACCCACTAGCATGGAAACGTCCGCGTCACGGGAGCACGCAAAAAACACTCCAGCTCCTCAACCCGTAGCAAGCAGGAGTACAACTTCTTGGAACCCAAAGTTAATGCGGTAGCAAAACAAAACTCTGCATTTCGTTTCTCAGGGAGCAATCTTTACAACGTCACAATGATCAGTCAGGACGTCTAATGTGCTGTTGTGAATTTGGGTAGAGTGCAGCATAATTAATTATAGTAAAACGTTACCCTTGCTTTCGTATGATACCTGAAGTTGTTAAAATTGATACCGCGATCGTAATTTGGAGATAGGATTGGTTGTATCGAAATTTTGAATTTTGAATAATTTAGTTAAAACACAGCACATTAATAAACATTAAGCGGGTTGAATGTAAAAGTCGGGCACCCCACCAAGCAACGGCACGTTATAAGACTTACGGAAAGCATCTAGCTGGATCCTATGCTTCGTACTGCAGAAGCTGAAAATGTTAATCTTTTCTTATTTAATATGAGACTAGCTGAAAACCCGGCGTTGCCCGGGTATTTATTCATTTATTCCTGCCATTTTTAAGGTACACATTCTTTTGTATAAGAGCTGTATGTCTGAAAAATCTCTTGCAAATACAATTACTAGTAAAGAAGAAATAGATTAAAACTTGGTGCGTGATGGGGCGGTTTTCCATGAACGCTATTGTTTACGTGCTCATATAGAATGGACTACGTGTCGTACTGTGATACAATTTAGAAGGTACACTCAACTGTATGTGTGTATACTGTCTGAAAAACTTCCTGAGGCTACAATTTGTAGTGTAGAAATTATAAATTGTAACGTCATAGCGAAGTGCGGTGTTTTAGTCCATAAACAGCGGAACGATAATGATTATGTGCTCATATCTCGTGAACTACGTGTCTTACTATGATACAATTTAGAAGGTACATTCAACTGTATATGTGTATCCTGTCTGTAAAATTTCCTGCGGCTATTATTTGTAGTGTACAAATTATAAATTGTAACATCATACCGAATGCCGTAGTTTTAGTCCATGAACAGCGGAAAAGTAGTAAGCGAGAAACTTTTTTCCTTTCAGTTTTTTGATGTGGTTATCAGCGAGAAAAAGTTTAATAAGGGTTTGAAATTATGTTCAAAGTTTGTTGCAAGTCGCTAAGTACTCTCATTCTCTTATAGCGTATTTATAACGTATCACCGCATTATGTGCCAGTTTTTTGCGGTTCCTATTCTATATGACGTCATATCTTCTGAACCATGTGTCGTATGTGATTCTTAACCTTGCAGCTGAACACCCGGCGTTGCCCTTTTTTATGTATTCCTGCCATTTTACAGGTATATACGCATCTGTATCAGGGCTGTATATCTGTAAAATCTCTTGAAAATATAATTAGTAGTAAAGAAGTAATAGATTAAAACTTGGTGCGTGATGGGACGGTTATCCATGAAAGTTACTGTTTATGTGCTCATATCTGATGTACTATGTGTCGTACTGTGGTAAAATTTAGAGGACACACTCAACTAAATGCGCGTATACTGTCTGTAAAATTTTCTGCGGCTACAATTTGTAGTGTTCAAATTATAAATTGTAACGTCATACCGAATGCCTTAGTTTTTCTCCATAAACAGCGGAAAAGTAGTAAGCGAGAAGCTTTTTTCATCAATTTGCTATACTGTCTGCGAGAAACATGTTAATAAAGGTTTGAAATTATGTTTAAAGTTTGTTGCAAGTCGCTAAATACTGCCATTCTCATAAAGTGTATTTCGAAAGTCTCGCCGCATTATATGGCATTTTTTGCGATTTCTGTTGGTTATGACGTAATATCTTTTGAACCATGTGCCGTATGTGATTCTTAACCATGCAGCAATTGTTACCTCACGGTAAGGAATGTGTGTACCAAATTTAGTTGAAATCAGTCCAACGGTTTAGGAGAAAATGAGCAGTATTGTCGCAAAATGCAGCAGTTTTTCGTTCATCTCATTGTTTATGACGCTATATCTAGTGAACTATATATCGTATGTGATTATTACACTTACGGCGACCGTCCTCGTGGATTGAAGTTTACGTGTACAAAATTTCATAAAGATTGAAACAAAACTGTAGATTTGTATGGAATACGTAAAAACATAAGGACACTCTGCTTTATATATTAGATTATTATGGATACTTTCCGTATTAGACTAATGCTCAGACAGTTCACTTTGCTTTTCATTGTTGTATGACCGTGGATGAAATATGAAGTTAATGGTAAGATAGAAAGAGGAAAAAATGATCGGGCTTCGTAAAATACAAAAGAAATGATTGCAGGTTCTGAAATCAAGCAAGATATTGTATAAGAATGACTAATAAGGAGTGAAATTTTGTAGACATGCGAAGCGATAGTAATGGCATCTAAACATTAAACTATTACGGTCGTCGAAGAGCTGAAAACATTAGAAAATAAATGTTTGACGTGGAGGGATTCATTTAAATAAAATCCAAAGAGAGGGGTTGATTTAAAATTTAAGTAATATATTTAAAAAAATGTTCAAATGTTTGTTAAGCTTATGGAACTTAACTACGGATCATCAGTCCCTAAACTTACAAACTACTTATGAACTACCTAATATGCCCGAGGGGGGATTCGAACCCCCGACCGTAGTGGCCGTGCAGACCGTGACTGGAGCGCCTCAGTCCCCCCCTTTTTTTTCAGTCCCCTTTTTTGTGTGTTTTTTCTCTTTCTTTCTTTCTTTATATTTTATTGGTTTTTGTTTTTTAATATGTAAATGAAAGTGGTATCTTCTATCCTGGTGCCATAAAATTTACGAGTGTTTCCAGTTGTGCCGTACGATCTCCGCAGTACGGTGTCTTGCAAGCGACGTCAGGACTCAGAGTTCGTCTTCTCGAAGTTCTAGGTTTCCGTGTCGTATCTGTCAACATTTTCTTCAGTTTCCCGAAGCCTATGTTTAATTATGGATATATTTAGTTCCTCTGCTCTTAACTCTGAGGGTAGAACCCGCTGAGAGCTCCGTACTGTCATTGGTCTGTGACTTTATTGCCTACATTTGGCTGAAAGCTGCTGCTATCTGCGTGACCTTCTCTGTTTCAGAAATAAACATAAACAAATAGATAAATGAAAAGTTTGTTGCAAAGAAATATTTTCTCTTCAATGTATACAGGAATAAAGAAGACTTCTCCCATGAAGAATATGATTTCCATAATAAATCAGCTATTACAAACTTCAGTTTGTAAACAAAAATGGTGCGTAACTTCCGCAGCCTTTAAGGGATTATCCAGCTTAAACAGAACGAAGGACACTTGAACATTTTGTGCAGCGTCGCTGGCGTAATACACAATGGATAGACCATACGACTAGGAACGCACAGCATTGAAATAATAGTAATCAAGAATAAAATGAAATTAAAGAAAAGAAAAGAAACTGCCTAGTTTGTCGATAACTTGAAGGCGTCCGTCGTTTAATGCAATGGAGAGGAAATTCTGAAACGTCTTTTTATACTTTCGATATTTTTTGATCGCAAAATATTCCGCAGTCAGGTACATATGATAGCCATTAAGAGTTGGCGTTTTGTCGGTCATCATGTAATAAAGAAATTGGTCCGTTAACCAGGTATAACTATTATTCTTAGATTCTGGAAAGAGCCGCCAATCAGGGTGAAGTAAGTCTTGTAACTGTATGGAATTCTCTGACGTTCTGTTGATAAGTGCCAGTTTCTTCCGTGTCCAAGTCCATATTTGATTCTGATCCCTACACAGCAATATATGATGCAGTGTTTCCACGAGATTACATTTTGTACAGAGTGGTGATAGTCGAAGCTTAATGTTGAACAGTTTTTCTCCCGTGGGGATTACTTCATTGACCACGTCATACCAAACCGAACTGACGCCGGATCGAAGAAAAGGATTACTAATATTCTTCCAGATCTGCTTCCAATTTCTAATCACATATTTTTGTTCAATACGGTTTGATAGCTGCCGTTTAATTAGTTCCTTATAGATCGTCGCAGTTTGACATTGTTGTTGGTGGTCAGGAAAATAGCTAGGCTCTACATAATACTTTCGGATATAGTCAAGGTCGGCGTGTATATGACCCACATATGTCGGCACGGACAAGTCCACATGACATAACTGCCTGAAAAGAGTAGCGGTGAGACTGCTTTGATCGTTCTGTATGATGCGTGAAGTACGGGACATGAAGATCGCCATGCATTGTGACTGAACATCTTTAATGCCCAATCCGCCTCTGGTCCGAGGTAGCGATGACGACTTGAACGAGACTTTAAAAATATTATCCCTCCAAACATACCAACAAGCAAGCGATAGAATTTTATGTGCTACGTCTGTGGGAATAAGTAGAACAGCAGCAATATGATAGACCTGACTGAGAACATACGTATTGACAAAGATCGCTCGCTGTATTCGATCTAAGGATCGTACCTTGTGGTATTTGATCATAACCCGTAAAACATTAAGCTTGCGTTCCCTGTTTACTTTCACCATCTCCTGCGGATTCGGGGTAATAATCAGTCCTAGTTGTTTTAACTCTGCCGTACTGTCAATCCAATCGGTGTCAACATAGTTAACATGAGGTCCTAGCATCATTACTTTGGATTTGCGTTCATTAAGTCTCGCTCCGCTTGCGTTGGCATACCGTTGCACGAGTCGTCTGACAGTCGCCATCGCCGCGGTGGAGTAGCCGAGCGGTCTAAAGCGTCTCGCTGCGGAGCGCGCGGTTGCTCGCCGTGGAGGTTCGAGTCCTCCCTGGGGCATGGGTGTTTGTGTTCGTCCTTAGGTTAGTTTACCTAGGTTTAAGTAGATTGTAAGCTATGGACTGATGACCACGCAGTTTGGTCCGATAGATTTACAAACATTTCTTAAAATAAGAAGAAGAGAGAGAAGAAGAACAGTCGTCATCTCCTCATTGTTGTTGATGATGACGCTGGTATCGTCGGCCCCTCGGCCACCGCGGCCGGCAATATATTTTAACAACAACTTGCATCACAATTACTTACATTCAGTGGATACATGAATGGAAGATGTCCGTACAGAACGAAAATAGACAAGAGATTGATAAGAACTACGCTCGCGGTTCCGTCTTATCGCTTGTCCGGAAGTAAAAAAAAAAAAAAAAAAAAAAAAAAAAAAAAAAAAAAAAAAAAAAAAATGAAGAACGAAATTAAGTCAGTTATATTGCGAGATAGAGGGAATCGGAGGCGATAAGCATCGCTGATAAAATAAAAAAAAATCTAGTGTATCGTTACAGTAGATGTAAGTTTAGAAATCGGGACTGTATGAAACAGTAAATAAATATTCGTATTTCTGCTACGAGTAACTTTATTTGTTAGTGTTTAATCTAACGTTGGACAACGTGTTTGGAGAATGTTTTGATCATCATCAGGCGCTTTTTACACGTACAGAAATGTTTAGCTACTT
This sequence comes from Locusta migratoria, assembly GCA_026315105.1. Lineage (NCBI taxonomy): Eukaryota > Metazoa > Arthropoda > Insecta > Orthoptera > Acrididae > Locusta > Locusta migratoria. Next base: position 698,555,369 of record CM048745.1, on the reverse strand, counting down.
ATAATTTACTGCCGGCCGCGGTGGCCGAGGTGACTGAGGCGCTCCAGTCACGGTCAGCACGGCCACTACGGTCGGGGGTTCGAATCCCCCCTCGGGCATGGATATTTGTGCCGTCCTAGTTCGTAAGTAGTTCATAAGTAGTTTGTAAGTTTAGGGACTGATGACCCCGTAGTTAAGTCCCATAAGCTTAACAAACATTTAATTAAATTAAATATAATTTACTTTTTTACAGTCTATTTGTTATTATTGACGGTTGGGGTAGTTCGGGGGAGGGGGGGGGGGGCAATGTGTGGCCATGCCTAAGACGTAGTGCTGCCTTCTGCTGGGTCTTACTGTATGGTGCGATTTGTTTCAGCACCTGTATGCGATGTAGACAGAAATGCATCAGGTGTTGTGATGGAATGGTCCAGTGATTCACTTACGTGGTTGTCAGTAGCACACTTACGATTTTCGTGTTCCAGGTTTTCTTCTGTATCTCTGGTACACTGGTAGAGCTGCTCCATATTGAATCACTTGTACAGTGCTTTTTATACACTAATTGTTCTTATCATACACTCACACATATAAACCGTTCATAAGCTTGTGAATATAGTAACCACAACACTAGATGGTGGACTGTTTATGTATAAGTATCGATTATCGCACTGTATCGATAGTATCGGTGCTGAGTGATTGGTTACTTTTCTTTCGCAATCGAAAATTAAAAACTATTGCATTACTATTAACATAAGATTACTGAAGAATTTTGACCTCCCCCAAATTACCCCCAACCACCAATAGTTACAAATAGACTGCCGGCCGCGGTGACCGAGGGGACTGAGGCGCCCCAGTCACGGTCTGCACGGCCACTACGGTCGGGGGTTCGAATCCCCCCTCGGGCATGGATATTTGTACCGTCCTTAGTATTAGCTAGTTTGTAAGTTTAGGGACTGATGACCCCGTAGTTAAGTCCCATAATCTGTACAAACATTTGAACATTTGAACAAATGGACTTTAAATAAGTAAATTATGAGTAACTGATCACTTCTGTGTGTATAAATACCGCCTGATGATGAGCAAAACATGATCGAAACGCGTTGTACTAGATCAGATTAAACGCTATCAAATAAAGTGACTGGTAGCAGAAATACGAATATTTATTTATTGGAGACGAGCAGGACACACTCCACAGAGCCACTGAAGTTCATTAAAGCCATTTAAGTGAAACTAGAACACATTCGCAGACAAATTCAAGATTCCGGGATTCAATCAGCCTCAAAAATGAAATCTTCGGGAACTCAAAACGAACAGTCACTATTCTGCGTCGTTCTGTTCCGGAGCGCGCGGTTGCTCGCCGTGGAGGTTCGAGTCCTCCCTGGGGCATGGGTTTGTGTGTTTGTCCTTAGGTTAGTTTACCTAAGTTTAAGTAGTTTGTAAGCTACGGACTGATAACCACGCAGTTTGGTCCGATAGATTTACAGAAAAACATTTGATTTTGCAATAAATTCGTCAACATTCCCGAAACGATCTTTCATGATTTAAAGCTAGGAACAACACTGCATTACATTCTCTTTGGAGTTTAATATAAACATGAAAGAAATAGCATGGTTTATAGTTTACAACAAAACTGAAAACAGCTTGGAAAAATTTGCAACACGTGTTCCAGATGCTATTTCGGTGCACAGAATTATTACAACCAACATGTGCATAAACATAAATGTTCAAATGTTTGTGAAGCTTATGGGACTTAATTGCGGGGTCATCAGTCCCTAAACTTACAAACTACTTATGAACTAGCTTATAGCCGGCCGCGGTGGCCGAGGGGACTGAGGCGCTTCAGTCACGGTCTGCACGGCCACTACGGTCGGGGGTTCGAATCCCCCCTCGGGCATGGATATTTGTGCCGTCCTAGTTCGTAAGTAGTTCATAAGTAGTTTGTAAGTTTAGGGACTGATGACCCCGTAGTTAAGTCCCATAGACTATACAAACATTTGAACATTTTGAACAGGAGGGGGGGGGGAGGTTGCGATTCGAACCCCCGACGTGGAACGGCCTCGCACATCGTAACATAGCGTCTCAATGAGGTCGGCCACTCCGCCGTGGTCATAAACAGAAATGATAGCGTGTCAGCGCTAAATGATGACGGTGGTCTTTAGAACATATTGCAGCACACGTAGAATGCGCCAGCAAGGCAAGACGTTCATTTCCTGCTCCGTCTCGACAATCGCGTTAAATTAATGATTCGTCACCTTAGACTCCTCTTCATCTCACCCTACCTGAAGAATTGTCATGTCTTTCGGGGAAGATAAGGGATAGAATTTTCGTGTCTATCTGAATACCACACCAAACACAGTATATTCTTCTATGTCTTCATACCGAATCTTAGTGGATTTTTGCACTGTGAGTTGCAAACCGACGCAGATCCTGCTCCAAATCAACATGGCGGACCCGTATTTATAGCAGTCTCTGAACTGGACAAAATTACAAAAACTTTATACACGACTTCTTCAATACAAGTTTTATATCAATTTGATCAGAAATGCAGTCAGCAGCCAATGCTGAAATTACATTTCTTGTATATTAAATAACTTTCTCTAATCACTGCATATTTATTTGCAAGTTTGTAAACGTCATTTCAAATTTTGTTAAATAAACGTAAACAATTTATCTACTCACATAGTTCCTATTATTCATAGAACGTATGCACTGCCGTTATTTTGTTTATTTAAATAAATTCTATGTTTAAGCAACTTATGTTTGTCACAAAAAACATATGTTACTGAATAATTCGTAAATGGTAAAAGTGACAACACTTTTGAGTTATATATATAACAATATGCCGATGACTGGCAATGATCTGTTTTTAGTGCAGAGGCACTCCTAGGCCCTTACTCTTACGGGATAAGTTTACAAAACTGCGAGTTTTAGTTCTTGTGGGCAGGGTAAAGTTGTGAATTTATATCTGACGGGATGCGTACTTGAGTAATTCCCTGTAGGTGTGATGATCGCTGTGTCCCCAGTGGAGTACGGGTCAGTGCAACAACCTAGAAAGTTGAAGACCCGGGTTGGGATCCCGGCTGGGCGCATTCCGCAGATGCAAAAGAAATAACTAGAAACCTTTGACGATGGTAGTACTTGGGACAACGAGCAACTCAATGGAAAACGTGGAAAATCAGCTTTAGTGCTATTTTCTCTAATAGTAGCACCTTCACCTTTGCGAGCTGAATTAAGGCCACCTGTCTACTGGCACGTCCAATTACCTCTGCGGTACTTGCATAACTTTCCCGCTTGTACTTCTGAATTCGTTCCAGGCGTATTCCTTTTTGCCGCTCCGCATTTGAAAGCTGCACTTCCCTGTAATTTCCTGTGTGCCTTTAGAGACCGTTGCAGAATTTCGGCGGATCTCCTTTGTAATGCACACTTCTTATTGGGGTGATACCCGCCACACTTGACGAACGAGTGTAGGACAGACTCAGGCAGTTAAATTGCTCCACGCGGACAAAATGTTCAAATGTTTGTAGAACTTATGGGACTTAACTACGAGGTCATCAGTCCCTATACTTACAAACTACTTATGAACTAGCTAAGACTAAGGACGGCACAAATATCCATGCCCGAGGGGGGATTCGAACCCCCGACCGTAGTGGCCGTGCAGACCGTGACTGGAGCGCCTCAGTCCCCACGGCCACCGCGGCCGGCTGGGCGGACAAGATGACGACTCGTTATCTGTCCCAAAGAATTGGTAAATCATTTTAATGAGCTTTTCACATTAACTTTAGGATTTAGTAGGTGTAACAAATATAAATGAAGGACCAACAGGCAGAAATGGCCACAGCAAGACAGGAATCGATTGCGCAGGTGGTACAGAATGATGTAGCGGTATATGCAGCTTCCAAGAAGAAGCAGAGGAAAAGCCTGCCCTCATTACACATCACACAACACAAGCAAAACTGAAGACAAAGAAATATAAAGGAAAATAAGAGAAATATTGAATGACAAATAGGGGATGAAGGTGAGAAGAAAAACCAAAACAAATGTAATAAGGCACTCTTTAATTCTCGTTATCTGTCAGCTACACTGAAGACGACGATGACTACGATCATAATTTACTAGAGAAGGCCTTTATGAAATCAGAAATGCGACAGTCATAAAAATAAATTACCGGGTAAAAAGATTTCTCCAGTCTGTTTCAATACAGATATATTTATATCAATTTTGTAAAAGTTTCTCTGTTATGGGTCTGCCAGTCTAAACCAGTGTTTAGTAGGCAGTGGATTATTAATATTTTTCAGTACGATTTAAGGACAGCAAATAGAAGTGCCTGTGTTTAACTTTGATGAAATTTTAGTAACGGCTACAGACTATGTTCCATGACCCGCTCGTAGAAGAACCTTATTTATTTTTGATGAACTATTTAAAGAAATTATTCCTACAAATTTTAATTTATGTTGTGGTGTGGGACACTTCGGACGAAGTCTAGAGAACTTACACAGTAGGCTTATGACGGTGTTACTGGGGAACTGTAAATAAGTAATCAACAACGTCCTATCAACTGATAAAACTTTTCTAGTGTCAGAATAATTTCATGATTAGAGACTAAAGAAGAACATGAATAACAATATTAAACATCGCAGTTATCCTGTCGCCGTTCCACCACATATTTACATATTTTCTCAAGTCGTGCCCTGAGATGAGATCATCACTCCAAACTGTTCTTCCCACACCACCCAGAGTAGCCCTCCACCGTCCTCCCAACCTCCGCAACATCCTCGTCCAACCTTACAACATCCCAAATCCACCCTCCCTACCTAATGGTTCCTATCCCTGCAACCGATCCCGCTGCAAAACCTGTCCAATGCATCCTCCCACTACCACATACTCCAGCCCCACCACAGGAAAAACCTACCCGATTCAAGGCAGGACCACATGCGAGACAACACATGTCATATACCAGCTGACATGTGTCCACTGTTCAGCCTTTTATGTTGGTATGACTACTAACAAATCGTCTGAGCGGATGAATGGGCACAGACGGACAGTTCGCCTGGGGCACACTCAATATCCTGTGGCAGAACATGCCACAGGATAACTCCAGGGACCTGGGCACATGTTACACCACACGTGCCATTTGGATACTACCAACAAACACCAGTCCCTCAGAGCTACGGAGGTGGGAACTTGCCCTCCAACATATCCTCTCCTCCCGCCACCCCCTGGCATAAATCTACGCTAACCCCTCCCCTTCCTCCATTCTCAGCTCACCTATTCATTATCCCTTCCTTACCTCTCTCTCTCTCTCTCTCTCCGTCCCGCTCTCTCTCTCTCTCTCTCTCTCTCTCTCTCTGTCCGTGTGTGTGGGTGTGTGTGTGTGTGTGTATGTGTGTCCATCCATCTTTCCCTGTTAATGATAAACGTTTTAGACACCCCCGCCCGTCCTACACCCCTCAGCATCATTCAGTTCACTCATCTTCTCTTCTCTTCTCTTTACTACTTGATCTTTCCTCTTTGGTTATATATATCGTCTCTGGCTTGGCTCAGTACATACATGCAGGATCTCTGACGTCCACACTCCCGAAACACCATCTTCATGACCTAGGTCGTGAATTACCTTTCCCTTTCGTTCCCATCCTTTCTTCATCCCTTCTCTCCCACCTGATGAAGGAACTGTGTTCCGAAAGCTTGTCCTTTTTGTCCCCTTTTTTCTGTTTCTTCATTTTTGTTACTATCGGCGGTACAGCACAAAGGTAAGTACTGACCAGCCATTCTATCTCGTTTCAACAATATTTATCATGAATGCTTTGGTGAGGCGAGAGTAAACTGCCGTAATATATTTCATAAAATGCATTTTTATAAAAACCATCAGCTGTTTATTAAAAACCTTATTCATCTACTAGTTTCGGTCATGGACCATCTTCAAGGATAAAAAAGTGTTAACAGAGAATGGTAAAATACATCAAACAAAATAATACAACTGAGATAAACAGGAGTCAGTGCAACTAAAAATCTATCAGTCAAACATGACATAAAAGGTGAGAACGGTCTATGAATAAAAAAAAATCTAAGATGACCATAGTAATTTTTTACATTATTAGTTGTACTGACTCCTGTTTATCTCAGTTGTATTATTTTGTTTGATGTATTTTACCATTCCTTGTTAACACCTTTTTATCCTTGAAGATGGTCCATGACCGAAACTAGTAGATGAATAAGGTTTTTAATAAACAGCTGATGGTTTTTATAAAAATGCATTTTATAAAATATTTATCACCTCTGAGGAGAATTTTCATCATTAATCACATATTTCCATCCTTTGCTTAGTCCGCCACGTGCTCCTGGCGGTCTCACTTGGTGTGCCCTTCGACCTCTGGCTGGCTGGATCACACGGGCCAGGTGTGCGCGAGGCCTCGCCCAGTCAGCAGCCCGCGGCCGCCTGCTAACCGCGCTAACAGGCGGTGCTGCTTGGTTCCAGTGCACGGCATTAGCGCCACAAGTGAGGCGCTCCCCTCTCAACGGAACACGCGCCCACGCCTTCTATCGCTTACGACTTTTAGGTTTCCGCTCGACCGACTTACAACACAACCACGTTTTAATTATAAATGTACACTGAAACGACAAAGAATCTAGTACACCGGTCTAATGCCGCGTAGAGCCCCAGCGAGCACGCAGAAGGGCCCAACACGACGTGGCGTGGACTCGACCAACATCTGAAGTAGTGCTGGACGGAACTGACAGCACTTGGTGGCCAGCACAGGTGTTTAAACTCAGATTAGTGTTCCTGGAGTCACTCTGTAGCAATTCTTGACGCGTGGCGTGTCGCATTGTCCTGTTGAGTTGTCTAAGCGACTCGAACTACACAATCATCGAGTAAAACAAAAGTGATGTTTGGCGTTCCCCAGGAAAGCGTTATAGGTACCATAACCTTCCTTGTGTTTATAAACGATTTAGGAGAGAATCTGAATAGCTCCCTTAGACCGCAGATGATGCTGTCGTTTATCAGTTAGTGAAGTCAACAGAGGATCAAAAGCAACTGCAAAGCGACTTAGACCAAATTTCTACATGGTGCGAAAATTGGTAATTAACACTAAATAAAGAAAAGTGTGAAGTAATACACATGGCCACTAAAAGAAATCCGCTTATCTTCAATTACGCGATAACTCAGTCATACCTTAAGGTCGTAAATTCTATCAAATACCTAGAAGTTACAAACAACTTAGACTGGAGAGAACACATAGAAAATATATTTTGTAAATAATTAAATGCAAAGATCGCGGTTTTTCGTCTTTATTTATGAAAGACGACCGGTTTCGATGTACACAGATATCATCTTCTGGTCTCTGCACTAAATAGTAACATGATCACATAAATGCATATTGTAGCCAGTATTCAGTAGCTTGTTGTGACTCACAACTGTACAATATCGTGGTTCTTTATTTATATGGCCGTGAGACACTATGTAAACCGACTGCTGGCGCTGGGCATAGCGTCACAGACTGCGGTGCTGAAGGTAGCTGGTTCAATCCCGCTCACCGGTAAAAATTTATTTCTTTGTAATTAACAATTCCAGAATGTTCTGTATCTTCCTTATGTTCACTTGTAAATTCTACTTGTTTCTTATGTTAACTATTCTTCTACTTTCTGGTAAATTCTGTCTGTGTATAAATAGCAGAGCACTCTTCTCGAGAGGCAGTCAGTACTGCATGTATGGTAAGTTCGTAATAAACGTGCTTTCAGTATAAGTGCTGTGTTTAGTTGCCTTCGAAGTCAAGCCTGCTTCCATTTCAACGCGACAATATATGACTATACGAGTTTTATATCTGACAAAAAAAGCGGCATATTTTAATGTGTGACAACCCACCAGTACAATTCAACTAGCTACAATATGCATTTATGTAATAATGATACTGTTTAGTGCAGAGTCCAAAAGATGATGTCAGTGGACATCGAAACCGGTCGTCTCTCATAAATAAAAACGAAATATCGCGATCTTGGCATTTCATTATTTACAAAATACATTTATAAGATCCCTGCCATGAGAAAATTGTAACAAAGAAAACATTGAGGGGGAAGGCGAACCAAAGGTTACGTTTCATTGACAGAAAATATTGTGGGGAAGGCGAACTAAACATTAAGTTTCATTGTCAGGACGCTTCGAAGATGCAACAGCTGCACCAAAGAGACTGCTTACATCACACTTGTGCGTCCTCTCCTGGAGTACCGTTGCCCAGTGTGGGACCCTCACCAGGCGGGACTGACGGAAGACATTGAGAAGGTTCAGAGAAGGGCAGCTCGTTTCGTTTTATTGCGTTACAGGGGGCAAAGCGTCACGGAAATGTTGCACGATTTGAAATGGAAATCATTAAAAGAACGACGTTATTTGTTACGGCGAGATCTATTTACGAAATTTCAATCACCGACTTTTACTTCTGAATGTGAAAATATTTTGCTATCAACCACCTACCTAGGAAGACATGACGATCCCAATAAAATGAGAGAAATCAGATCGAAATCGGAACGATTAAGGTGTGATTTCTTCCCGCGCGCTATTAGAGAATGGAAAGGTAGAGAAAGGTTATGAAAGTGGTTAATGAAACCTATGCCAGGCACTTAAATGTGATTTGCAGAGTATCTATGTAGATGTTGATGAATGTACGTGGATGAATGCAGGTAATCAGCCAGGATGCGTACATATGAGTCACCTGAGTCTTATCTAGATATACAGGGGTCACAAATCACTCCAAATGCACACGCCCCACACCAATACAGAGCCTTTTCCAGCTTGAACAGTCCCCTGCAGGGTCACTTTATTCATGAGGCTGTCTCCATACCCGTACGCGTGCATCAGCTCGATGCAGTTGGAAACCAGACCCGTCAGAGCAGGCAATATGTTTCCATTCGTCAACAGTCCAATGACGGTGTTGACGGCCCCAGGCGAGGCGTAAAGCTTTGTGTCGTGCGGTCAGCAAGAGTACACAAGTCGGCCTTCGACTCCGAAATCACATACAGTTGTTGTTTTGTTGAATGGTTTGCACTCTGACACTTGTTCATGCCCCAGCTCTGAAATCCAATTTGCTGAAGGGTCACACTTCTGGCACACTCAACGATTTTCTTCAGTCGTGATTGGTCCCGTTCTTGCACGGTCTTTTTCCGACCTCAGCGATATTTGATGTTTTAGCGGATTCCAGATATTCACAGTGCTCTTTATTTATTACTTATTTATTTATTTATCTTTGCGTTCCATGGATCCCATATGCGAGTGAAACGCAAGGATGTAGAACATGTCAGATAAGATAATTACTTAAATATCCATATTAAATTAATCGTGTGGCTTACAATCAAAATAATATATAATATAAACATATAGTACATTATAGGTAATAATATGGATAACTCATAAAAATGCAGATAATAACACAAATAATTGTATAATAACATAAAAAGCTTGCAATGTTTGTAACAATTGTTCTTCCAACAGTATCACAGCTAATTTTACAACAAAACAAATATTGAAATTAATGAAACAATTGTTCAGCCAACAAGTGAAATACCAATGAGGATTTATCAGTATTTTTTATTGTTGTTTGTTTGTTAATGATTAAAATTAAGAGTATTACATGGAATACTACACATCAGAGAATTCCTGTAGAGAATAAAAATAATTATCTAACATATAATGTTTTAGATGGTTTTTGAATTTGGTTGTGTCCCTAATGGCTGACTTGATATGAGAGGGACGTTTATGCTTGAATAATGCACTCCTTTCTGCACAATACTGATATTTTCTTTTAGATAATTGTGAAAATCATGTTTAATTCTTGTATCATTCTCATGATATGCACTATTTGTTTTGTATATTGTAGGATTCTTATTAAGAAAGTACATCAGAGAAAAAAAGTATTGACATGGCATGGTGAGGATCCCTAGCTGCTTAAATACATTTCTACAAGAGTATCTGGGATGCACTCTACTCATAACTCTGATTATCTTTTCCTGTGCAATAAAAACTTTATTTGGTTGTGTCTGGTTTCCCCAGAATATGATGCCATACATCGTAAGTGGATGGAAGTATCCAAAGTAAGCTGCTTGGGTTGCTTCTCGTGAAATGGTCGTAAGGGAAAGTCCCCACCTCATAGCGGCCTCTGATATGCTGTGTCCCATTTCTCATGCGTCGAGTATAACACCACGTTCAAACTCACATCGTGAGTACTCGCCTTTGTAGCAGCAGTAACCTCCGCTGGACACATGTCTTATTATTTAGGCGTTACCGACCGCAGCACCGTGTTCGGATACGCATGCTTACACCAGTTTCTTGTTGTGTGTGTGATTGCTAAATTCTGCTCTGGAACGGCTAGACCAAATTCTTCTTCGTAAACCCGAACTCGCCTGCACAGTTTCAGAGCTTCGTAATGTATAATTTCTGTGAATGTTAGTGTAGAGTTGTTGGTTCGATTTGGTTACTTATCGCCGTTTACCTTAGTTCCTACACAGCTCTGAAAATACCTGCACAACAATCCAAGCCACGGTACTGTGCGTTCTGAATATTGTTTACAAATTAACTTGTTGGATTCACTCGTGGTACGCAGACTGAGTACGCAGACTCCCAGTTTACACTTCATCTTCCGGCTTACAGTCAGTACTGGTATCTTCCCTCTCGGATTTGTTCTCACGGCAGTTGTACCTTGACGGTGATACATAACACTACCAATAGGTTACTGTCACAAAAACAGAGGTAACTGTGGCAACAAACCGAATTAATCCTTTCATTATTATTCTTTTTCAATTTTTCAGTTAGAGGAACCTTTATATCAATTTAGAAAGTAAATATCCTTCAACAACTGAAAGGTTTTGTACTACGAGAGGTTACCCTTGTCTTTACTACATACGCCATGCCAAACATCATAGGATAACTGAACAGATCATCATAGACCAAAGATAACAGACTGCGCATGACGTCGTGATACCGAAAGAAAAATCTAAGTAAAGTGAGACTGGACGGGTTTCGTCATTACGAGCAATGTGAAGTGTAGTTAATAGTTGTAGTTTTTCCTTCGCTCATAGATATGAGTAAGCCGGGCAAACAATAGAGCGGCTATATACAGGGCATGGTAGCAACATACGAGTAGAACCACGCGACATTGGCAAACATTAATCAGACATAAACAACAGCTTAGCAGTCTGCAGCCGAGTGTGCGCTGATATGAAAACTTCCTGGCAGATTAAAATTGCGTGCCGGAACCGGAATTGGAACCTGGGACCTTTGCCTTTCGCGGGAAAACGCTCTACCGACTGAGCTATCCCGACACGACTAACGATGCCGATTCACAACTTTACTTCCGCCAGTATCTCGCCTCCTACTTTCCAAACTTTACAGAAACTCTCCTGCGAACCATGCAAGACTAGCACTCCTAGGATAAAGGATATGGTGGAGACATGGCTTAGCCACAGCCTAAGGGATGTTTCCAGAATGAAACTTTCACTCTGCAGCGGAGTGCGCTGATATGAAACTGATATGAAAGGCAAATGTCCCAGGTTCGAGCCCCGGTTCCGGCACGCAATTTTAATCTGCCAGGAAGTTTTCATATCAGCGCTCACTCCTCTGCAGAGTGAAAGTTTCATTCTGCTAAGCTGTTGTTTAATGTTAATCTGCTCCGCAAAAAGCTCTGTACAATCCTAAGCATAGCAGGAAACTACCACTGTTTTGCCCACGGTCACGTGCTATTGCTGTATAGATGTTGGTGTCATGAAAATGATGCCATGCCCATTATACCAATATCTGTCATCGAAGAGGTTTTTTTCTTATTAGCTGAAACAAAGCAATGATTTTTTACAATATAAAGGCTTATCGTATTTCTGTTACACATTTAATAGTTCTCCGTTGGTTCTACTATGAATGCGATAGTTACAGTTTTAAATATGAATAGGTGGAACGTATTGACAGTTCTCTTTGCAAGCAACATATAGAATTTCTGTTTGTGCTGTGAGTCTTTCAGTTAGCAGCTTCCACTGGAGTAGAAGACTAAATATGAGTTTGTCAAGCATACTTACGATTATAGGTATGGTTGCTGTTCTTTGGAACTGTCATGGAGTACCGATCAAAGTCTGCGAAGACAAGAAAACGGAACTTATTCTTTAGAATACACATCAGCAAGGACATCAAGTCCTTTCACAATGGTGTGAACTGACAGTTATTAAGGATACTGTGAGCTTCACACCGTTTCAACACTGCCGAAAGAAAAGCTGAATGTAAGATGTGCACCCAGAACGGATGCTCTTTGACTCACTATGCCCTGAACGAATCAGCCATAATAAATACTCTTTTGGTGCACATGGAAAGAACTCCGTCAGTGTTTGTTTCGTAATTTTGAGGTTTCAGTATGTGTCGCACTACTAGTTTTACTGATATATTACTATCTTTGGAAACACGTATACACTTTCCTATATTACAAACTGTAAGGATGAGCTGCTGCATAGTCACTCCGTACGGAGCTTCTTGTCGACCTCTCCCGCTTGAAGCTTGAAACGCAAAGTTCGCAATGCACAAAGTTCTTTCCGTATACAACGTGGATCACCATAATATATACATATACGTTCCATGATGTTCATTACCGATCTTACCTCATTGCGCAACTCGTCGTGTCTTTTATTCACGTCACCAACTTGAAGTTCAGACATCAGTGACTACGCATTTTATGTTGCCCGTGAGTGGATATGGTGCCTTTGTTGAAACAGTGAAACTCATCAATGAGTGCATACATCTCATAAGACGCTTACCACGCTATCGACAAGGGTTCGCAAATCGATTCCGTATTTCTTGATGTCCAGAAGGCTTTTGACACCGTATCTCACAAACGAATTTTAATCAAATTGCGTGGTTATGGTATATCGCCCCAAATTTGCGATTGGATAGGGGACTTCCTGTCAAAGAGGACACCGTAGTAATCGATGGAAGGCATCAACTAAAATAGAGGTGATATCGGGCGTTCCACAGGGTAGTGTTATTGGTCCTCTGCTGATCCTTATTTACATAAACGATTTAGGGGAAAATCTAAGTAGCTCTCTTTTATTGTCTGCAGATGACGCCGTCATTTACCGTCTAGTAAAATCATCTGAAGATCAAAACCAACTGTAGAACGATCTAAATATCAGTTTGATGAAAAATTGGCAATTGAAATAATGAGAAGTGTGAAGTCGTCCACATAAGTACAAAAAGAAATCCATTAAACTTTGTTTATAAGATAAATCAATCAAAAGTGAAGGCCGTAAACTCCACAAAATACCTAGGAATTACTATTACTTCAGACTTAAACTGGAAAGAACACGTAGATAATGTCGTGGGAAAGACGAACAAGAGACTGCGTTTTATTGGCAGAACCCTTAAAAGATGCAACATAACTACAAAATAAACTGCATACACTACGCTTGTCCGTCCATTTTTGGACTATTGCTGCCCAGTGTGGGATCCTTATCAGTGGGTTTGACGGAGGACATCGAAAGAGTCCAAAGAAGGGCAGATCGTTTTGTATTGTCACGATACAGGGGAGACAGCGTGACGGAAATAATACAGGATCTGGGATGGGCCGGCCGCGGTGGCCGAGGTGACTAAGGCGCTCCAGTCACGGTCAGCACGGCCACTACGGTCGGGGGTTCGAATCCCCCCTCGGGCATGGATATTTGTGCCGTCCTAGTTTGTAAGTAGTTCATAAGTAGTTTGTAAGCTTAGGGACTCATGACCCCGTAGTTAAGTCCCATAAGATTTACAAACATTTGAACATTTGATTTGATCTGGGATGGGAATCATTACAACAACGACGCCTATCGCTGCGGCGTTGGCTACTTACAAAACTCAAACCGCCAACATTCTCCTCCGAATGCGAAAATATATTGTTGACTCCCACTTACATAGGCTTCGTGCTGCGGCTTGAATTCAAGGAATCAGAGCTCGAACGGAGAGATTCAGGTGTTGTTTCTTCCCGCGCGCTATTCGAGAATGGAATCGGAGGTAAATAGTATAACGGTGGTTCGATGAACCCTCTGCCAGGCACTTAAATGTGATTTGCAGAGTATCCCATGTAGATGTAGATGTACCACAGGAGTTAGGAATCTTCAGGAGCGTAGCGCCTCCCTGTGCTATCAGCTGATTTCAGTCCAGTCGTATCTGACAATGCGTATGTTTCACGTAAGACACATTTAAGAAGCAATATTAATTATAATAATATTCCACCAAACACATTTCGTTCTTAGACTGATTATCAAGTGTCAAGATTAAAATTGTTGATAAGGATCCTCTGTCAGTTCTGTGTCTTTGCTTTGGGGTTGGAACACTTGCACGGAGCGACCCTTGCGGGCTGATTGCTACAGTCAGCCACTGTGGAAATACCGATAAGGAGTTCAAAAACGATGACAAATACTTATTTTACAATTTTGCATTTTTGTGTTACGACATGTAAAACTATTAGCTAAACTCTGCTACCGCTTGAAAACGGTAAACTAACCTAAACTGGTAGCAATGATAAAAAATAAACCGCTATGGTGATCACTCATTAGTAATTTATTAAATGACGAGCGGTTTCGGTGCACTGTGTCATCATCATCTGGTCACATATAAGCTGGTCATCTTCTTTAAAAAAAATGGGTATAAAATAACAAGTGCAACATATGTGACAAGATTATGGTAACACAGTGCACCGAAACCGGTCGTCATTTAATAACTTATTAATGTGCGATCTTGGCTTTTCATTTTGAAAACTATATGTCAAAGCTGTTAAGCCCCATCTGTACACCTTTCTAACTAATTATGATCGTTCCTCTGAACACAGCACACTGTTTGCACTTATCCTGCGCATTCAGTCGCCGTGTTGCGCTACGTAACGACGTGGGACCATTTCGTTTTACAGCGAGCTCTCACAATTCAGACGGCGAGTGACTCCAAAAGCTAGCTGCTGCGGACAGGCCGGTGTGCCCTGCTTGTGGGACATGCTGTCCATTACCTGCTGTGTCCAGGGCTCCGGGCAAGCGTCAACAGATTCCCTCGCCAGGCAGTGTCGCTCCGTGCAGCTGTCACATTCTGCTTTGCTTCTGTACCACCGGTGCCGCATTCTGCTTGCTGTATTTGTGTGACGTCATGTCCCACATGTCAAGCTCCGCCGCCGCACGAAGCCTCATGATATATCTCGTACGGAGAAAAGCGAAACAAAAGCCGCAACAAAAATATAATATAAAAGCTTAATTGAACTACAAAAATTCGTCCCGATTAATCCTTATTTGCAACATACTCGTTTGTCTATTACTGTCGTTCAAATGTAAGGAACGATGTTGACCGAACTCCATTTCAGCGTTCGCGACATTAATAATGGGAAAACGTCCGTACCGTTGCACCCTTTATCACTAGATATGAGCTGGGAACTGATCCGATAAAGTCTCCCAAAATGTCTCTTTAAACATAAGTTATCACATATTTAGCATGGATTATGTTCCGTTAATTAAAATATATATTCTTTAAGCTATTGTGTCAAGTTCACTAATAAATTTTTCATTGCCGGTTTCAACGATTAAAATTATAATCTTCAGAATGGTTTAGGTCTTCACTGCATAACTATACAAATTTGGTTACCAACTCTAGAGTATTTTTGTATACAAATAAAATACCAGTTTAAGTTTACAAAGTATGTAACATACCTTAGGAGAACATGTGAAATAGAAAGTTTGTTGTCGAGATATAAAATGAATAACAAAGGATGGTAAACATGAAAATACCTCACCAAACTGGATCGTCGTAATAGATTAAAACATAATATGTAACTACACTACTGGCCATTAAAATTGCTACACCAAGAAGAAATGCAGATGATAAACTGGTATTCATGGGACAAATATACTACAACTGACATGTGATTACATTTTCACGCACTTTGGGTGCATAGAAACTGATAAATCAGTACCCAGAATAACCACCTCTGCCCGTAGTAACGGCCTTGATACGCCTGGGCATTGAGTCAAACACAGCTTGCATGGCGTGTACAGGTACACATACCCATGCAGCTTCAACACGATACCACAGTTCATCAAGAGCAGTGACTCGCGTATTCCGATGAGCCAGTTGCTCGGCCACCATTGACGAGATGTTTTCAGTTGATGAGATTTCTGGAGAATGTGCTGGTCAGGGCAGCAGTCGAACGTTTTCCGTATCCAGAAAGGCACGCACCCCACCTGCAACAAGTGGTCATGCATTATCCTGCTGAAATGTAGGGATTCGGAGGGATAGAATGGAGGGTAGAGCCAAGCCACGTGTCGTAGCACATTTGAAATGTAACGGTTACTGATCAAAGTGCCGTCGATGCGAACAAGAGGTGACCGAGACTTGTAACCAATGGCACCCCATACCATCACGCCGGGTGATCCGCCAGTATGGCGATGACGAATACACGCTTCCAATATGTGTTCACCGCGATGTCGCCAAACATGGATGCGACCATCATGCTGCTGTAAACAGAACATGGATTCATCCGAAAAAATGTCGTTTTGCCATCCGTGCATCCAGGTTCGTCGTTGCGTACACCATCGCAGGCGCTCCTGTCTGTGATGCAGCGTCAATGGTAACCGCAGCCATTGTCTTCGAGCTGATAGTCGATGCTGCTGCAAACGTCGTCGAACTGTTCGTGCAGATGACTGTTGTCTTCCAAACGTCCTCCCCATCTGCCATCTGTTGACTCAGGGATGGAGACGTGGCTCCACGATCCATTACAACCATGTGGATAAGATGCCTGTCATCTCGACTGCTAGTGATACGAGGCCATTGAGATCGAGCACGGCGTTCCATATTGCTCTCCTGAACCCACAGATTCGATATTCTACTAACAGTCTACATCTATATCGATACTCCGCAAGCCACCCGATGGCGGAGGGTACCTTGAGTACCACTATCGGTTCTCCCTCCTATTCCAGTCAGGTATTGTTCGCGGAAAGAAAGATTGTCGGTATGCCTCTATGTGGGCTCTAATCTCTCTGATTTTATCTTCATGATCACTTCGCGAAATATACGTAGGAGGCAGCAATATACTGCTATACCCTTCGGTGAAGGTATGTTTTCGAAACTTCGACAAAAGCTCGTACCGAGCGACAGAGCGTCTCTCCTGCAGAGTCTTCCACTGGAGTTAATCGATCACCAAATGATCCTGTAACGAAGCGCGCTGCTCTCCGTTGGATCTTTTCTACTTCGTCTATAAACCCCACCCGGTACGGATACCACACCGGTGAGCAGTATTCAAGCTACTGTAACCTACTTCCTTTGTTTTCGGACTGTATATCCTTAGGATTCTTCCAGTGAATCTAACCTACTCCCAGATAATTTATGGAATTACCTGCATCCAGTTGCTGACCTGCAATATTTAGCTAAATGATATAGGATTTTTCTTTCCATGTATTCGCAGCACATACTTGCCTACATTGAGATTCAATTGCCATTCCATGCACTATGCGTCAATTCGATGCAGATCCTCCTGCACTTCAATAAAATTTTCCATTGTTACAACTTCTCTATATACTACAG
Organism: Locusta migratoria; assembly: GCA_026315105.1. Taxonomy (NCBI): domain Eukaryota; kingdom Metazoa; phylum Arthropoda; class Insecta; order Orthoptera; family Acrididae; genus Locusta; species Locusta migratoria. Next base: position 698,537,848 of record CM048745.1, on the reverse strand, counting down.
CATCATCCGCAAAAAGCCTCAGTGAACTTCCGATGTTATCCGCAAGGTCATTTATATACATCGTGAACAGCAACAGACCCACGACACTCCTCTGTGGCACACCTGACATCACTCTTCGGAAGATTTCTCTCAACTGAGAATGACATGCTGCATTCTGTTATCTGGAAACTCCTCAATCCAATCAACAGTCAGTGTGATAGACCATATGCTCTCAAAAGTCTGTGGGGAACTGTATCAAACGACTTGCGGAAGTCAAGAAACACAGCATCTACCTGGGAAACCGTGTCTATGGCCCTATGAGTCTCGTGGACGAATAGCGCGAGCTGGGTTTCACACGATCGCCTTTTTCGAAACCCATGCTTATTCCTACAGAGCAGATTACTAGTCTCCAGAAATGTAATTGTACTCAAACATAATACATGTTCCAAAATTCTACAACTGACCGACGTTGTTCGACGTCCCTTCTTAAAAACGTGGATGACCTGCGCCATTTGCCAATCTTTCGGAACGCTACGCTCTTCTAGAGACCTACGGTACACCACTGCAAGAAGGGGGGCAAGTTCCTTCGCGTTCTCTATGTAAAAACGAATCCCATCTGGTCTGGTCCTGCGGCCTTTCCTCTTTTGAGCGATTTTAGTTATTTTCTATCCCTCTGTCAATTATTTCGATATCTGCCATTTTGTAATCCGTGCTGCAATCTAAAGAAAGAACTACAGTGCAATCTTCCTCTGTGAAACAGCTTTGGAAACAACATTTAGTAATTCAGCCTTTAGAGTGTCATCCTCAGTTTCAATGCCATTTTCGTCACAGAGTGTCTGGAGATTTTGTTTTGATCCACCTACCGCTTTGATATAAGACCAAAATTTCTTAGGATTTTCAGCCAAGTCAGTACATAGCACTTTACTTTCGAACTCGTTGAACGCCTCTCGCATAGCGCTCCTCACGTTACATTTCGCTTCCTTTAATTTTTGTTTGTCTACAAGGCTTTGGCTATGTTTATGTCTGCAGTGAAGTTCCCTTTGCTTCCGTAGCACTTTTCTAACTCAGTTGTTTTATCATGGTCACTCCTTTCCATCTCCTACGATCTTGCTTGGTACATATTCATCTAATGCATATTGTACGATGGCTTTGAACTTTGACCACTGTTCCTCAACACTATCTGTACTTGAGATAAAACTTCAGCATTGAGCCGTCGAGTACTCTGAAATCCGCTTTTTGTCACTTTTTTCGTACAGAAAAATCTTCCTACACTTTTTAATATTTCTATTTATGGCTAAAATTATCGATGCTGTAACCGCTTTATGATCGCTGATTTCCTGTTCTGCGATAACTGTTTCGAATAGTTCGGTCTGTTTGTCACCAGGAGGTCTAATATGTTGTCGCCATGAGTCGGTTCTTTCTTTAACTGCTCAAGGTAATGCACCCAAAACAATTTCACTGGATTCTTTGTCCCTGCCACCCGACATAAACGTTTGTGTCTTCGAGTCTATATCCGGTAAATTGAAATCTCCTCCAAAAACTATAACATGATCGGGAAATCTACTCGAAATATTTTCCAAATTTTCCTTCAGGTCTTCTGCCACAACAGCTGCTCAGCCAGGAGGCCTATAGGAACATCCAATTACCATGTTCGAGCCTGCTTTAACCGTGACCTTCACCCAAATTATTTCACACTTCGGATCGCCGTCTATTTCCTTCGATACTACTGCACTTTTTATCGCTAAAAACACGCCTCCCTCTTCACTGTGCAGCCTATCTCTGCGGTATTCTTTCCAGTCCGAGTTTAGAATCCCATTCCTTTTTACATCTGGTTTCAACCGACTTTCCGTCCCTAGTACTATGTGGGCATTGTGACCGTTTATTAATGAGAGCAGTTCTGGGACCTTTCTATAGACGCTCCTACATTGGTCTTTTCATTCCCTGTTGTGTTCCACCTACTGCTACCTCGTTGCGACTCAGTAGACGTCTTGTCGGGCCTAGGGAGCGAATTCTCTAACCTAAAAAACCCCATATGCACTCCACAAGTACTCCGCTAAGCTTGTAGCCGCTTCCTGCGTGTAGTGCACGCCTGACCTTTTCAGGGCAACCTACATTTCTGCACCCGATAGCGGAGATCGAGAAATTTGCACCCTAGGTCTCCGCAGAATCGTCTGAGCCTCTGGTTTAAGCCTTCCACTGGGCTCCAAACCAGAGAACCGTGATCGGTTCTCGGAACGACACTGCAAATAGCTCATATTCCACCCCGCGAGCGAGGCTTTCAGCCTTCACCAACTCCGCCAACCGCCTGTATGAACTGAGGATGACCTCTGAACCCAGCCGGCAGGAGTCATTGGTGCCGACATGAGCAACAATTTGCATCTATCGCCGCAGGAAGGGCTTCCTCTACATCTCGGATGAGACCCCCCGGCAAGCAAACAGAGTGCACACTGGCCTTCTTCCCCGACCTTTCCGCTATTTCCCTAAGGGGCTCCATCACCCGCCTAACATTGGAGCTCCCAGTCACTAATATACCCCTCCCCCCGTGTGCCTGCACGGACCCTGCTGAAGAAGCGGCCACATGTCCACTCACAGGCAGAGCAGGCGACGCCGCACGGCCAGCCTCCACATTGACCTTTCGCCCCGAGCGACGCGAACGCCGTTGAACCCAAAATCAAATGTTTGTTAAGCTTATGGGACTTAACTACGGGGTCATCAGTCCCTAAACTTACAAACTACTTATGAACTACTTACGAACTAGGACGGCACAAATATCCATGCCCGAGGGGGGATTCGAACCCCCGACCGTAGTGGCCGTGCTGACCGTGACTGGAGCGCCTCAGTCACCTCGGCCACCGCGGCCGGCGCCGTTGAACCCGCTACACCCCTTGAGGAGAGGGTGGCTCAACCGCGTCGGGCACGCGCGAAGATGTCCCGACAGCAGGGACCGTGGGTGAGGCATGTAACACCTGTGGCGTCCCATGCGACGCACCAGAGCCCCCACTGCAGTAACACACCGAGACAGCAGCCTGAAGACGGCCGACCGCGGCCAACAACACGCTCAGCTGCTCGCGAACAGCGGCCAGCTCCTCCTGCGTCCGTACGCAGCACTCACACATCCTATCCATCAAAACAAATCAACAATTGCCTGTAGACAGTTAAGTATCTTGTTACTAGCGCGAGTTTATAGAAATTGACACTGCTCAGCCCACAAATAAATCACAATAGTTCGCTCCTGCTTAGCTGTAACTCTGTTGGTGCTGCTGAGAGTGCTGCTGGCGCACTACCTATAAAATACGCGAGAATAAACTATTAAAACAGTAGCACAAACGAAAACTGCCAAGTAGGCGGGAATAAACCTCATAAAACAGAAGTACTAACGAAAATGAAGAACTAGACCGGCAGATTAAATTTGAACCAAATTAAATTAAGATACTTAGCGCTGTTTGCGATGTGACACTGCCAACAGCAGTCTAACATACACAGTCACGACACTTCGGCAGATTTTTGTTATACACTGCGACAGTAACGCTCCAAGCGGCCGGAAAGCTACTTTTCTGAATTCGACACTGGAAGAGTGCGAATAGTATCGTTTATTCCATCATCTTTCGGGAGTGCACCCGGGACAGCGACAATTCTTCTTCCGATATTTCGGCTGCAAACCTTACAGCCATCTTCAAGGCGAGTCCAAGACTGAGTTCTCAGCGTCTGTGCGTGCCTATTTATACGGTAAATCACGTGATCCAAGCTACTGAGGATTAGACTGCGCATGCTCGAAGATATCACATTCGTAACTGCTGCGCTAGTCATAGATAAATATATACTTCAAAGATAATCTGTGAGCAGTGAGTGCAAACATAAACAGAGCTGTAACGTATCCACAGTGCTTACAAATGAATAATTAATCATTAAATGTGGTAACATCAATCGGAATAGAAGATGCAGACATTCTTTCAGAACGAAGGCGTGATAAAAGTGGCTTCCATGCATTGTCAAGATGAAATCCGTCGTCACGATTTAGCAGGTGGTCCGCCAGTTGTATATGTATATGTATAGTTTTAAAACCTCTGTTTTTAATTTTACAAATAAGGATTTGGACAATGCGACGATGTCAGTTTTAGGAAAGGGTCTGAACTTTGCTCCTACGCCAAAGCCCTTGCCGTTAACATCTTTTATCTCAGGTATTGAAGAAGCTGTTAGAAAGTTACCTGGTGACTCTGCTGAAGAAATAAGACGCGAAGCGTGCCGTACACTCACAAGATCCCGTCCACAGAAAAGTAATTTATCTTCAACTGAAAGAACTGCACTACGTAATCTCCGGAATGATTCACAGACCTTGGTTCTCCCTGCAGACAAGGGGAATGCCACAGTTTTACTTCCAAGAGACGTCTACGTTGAGAAGATGCACAACCTACTGGATGAATCAACATATCGTAGGATTGACAAGGACCCCACATCTCGTGTTGAGAGGAAGACTGCATCACTTCTGAACGCTAGTTCTCTACCTAAAGATGTTGCAAACAAATTGAAGGGCCGCAGTTCGGTGCCCCCCAGATTATATGGCCTTCCAAAGGTACACAAAGTTTTGCAAACGTCCAGTTCAGAAGAAATTGAGAATCTCAAACCAAACTTGGAGCATATATTGAAAGTGTTGACTTTTCGACCAATCGTTAGTAACATAGGTGCACCAACGTATTCACTGGCAAAATATCTAGCCTCATTGTTGAGACCACATGTGGGGAAATGTGAACATCATATCCGTAACTCGTCGGATTTCATCAGTAGGTTAAAAAACCTGAAACTCAACAGCACTGATTTATTAGTTAGTTTTGACGTTGTCTCGTTGTTCACCAAAGTACCCTTGGCTGACTCTTTGTCTCTCCTTAGCAACATGTTTGAGGATGATATAACAGCTTTATTTAAGCATGCACTAACCTCCACTTACTTTTTATTTCATGAACAATACTTTGAACAGATTGACGGTGTCGCTATGGGGAGTCCTCTTTCTCCCCTAGTGGCTAATTTGTTTATGGAGGATTTTGAAGAAAAAGCCCTCAATTCAGCAACATTAAGACCGACGGTCTTCTGGAGATATGTGGACGACACATTCATAGTGTGGCCCCACGGAGAGGATAAACTGACAGAATTTTTAGACCATCTTAACTCCATCCATGAAAACATCAAGTTCACTATGGAGCGGGAGAAGAATGGCTGTTTACCGTTCCTGGATGTTCTGGTTCGACGCAAAGAGGATGGATTCCTAGGTCATTGCGTATATCGCAAGCCCACCCATACAGATCTTTATTTGCAGGCGTCCAGCTGCCACCATCCTTCGCAAACTATGAGTGTACTGAAAACCTTAGTTCACAGGGCTCAGGTAGTGTCTGATGCTGACAGCCTACAGGATGAACTCCTGCACCTGGAGGCGGTTTTCAAGAAAAATGGCTATTCACAACATCAGATTAAAAAAGCCTTACAAATAAAAAGACCAGATAAATCACAGGAGAAAGATGAAGAGGAACGGGATGTGAAATCTACAGCCTTTCTCCCATACATGGGTAATGTGTCTTCAAAAATAGCAAGAATCATGAAGAAACATAAAGTGGATGTGATCTTTCGTCCACCACCTAAGACCTCAGCTCTTCTGGGATCTGTCAAAGATGATTTGTTATTGCGAAAAGCGGGAGTTTATGAAATCCCTTGTGAGTGTGGAAAACGTTATATAGGTCAAACCACGCGCACTGTGCAGGAACGATGCGTTGAGCACCAACGGTATACACGCCTTCTTCAGTCCAACAAGTCTGCAGTAGCCGAACATTGCATTTCTACTGGCCATTCCATGAATTACAAAGGAGTAAAGATTTTAACCACAGCTTCCATTTTCTGGGACTCTGTTGTAAAGGAAGCTATACATATACAACTGGCGGACCACCTGCTAAATCGTGACGACGGATTTCATCTTGACAATGCATGGAAGCCACTTTTATCACGCCTTCGTTCTGAAAGAATGTCTGCATCTTCTATTCCGATTGATGTTACCACTTTTAATGATTAATTATTCATTTGTAAGCACTGTGGATACGTTACAGCTCTGTTTATGTTTGCACTCACTGCTCACAGATTATCTTTGAAGTATATATTTATCTATGACTAGCGCAGCAGTTACGAATGTGATATCTTCGAGCATGCGCAGTCTAATCCTCAGTAGCTTGGATCACGTGATTTACCGTATAAATAAGCACGCACAGACGCTGAGAACTCAGTCTTGGACTCGCCTTGAAGATGGCTGTAAGGTTTGCAGCCGAAATATCGGAAGAAGAATTGTCGCTGTCCCGGGTGCACTCCCGAAAGATGATGGAATACTATGTCCACCGGGAAAAATTCAAGAATAGTATCGTTTATATTGATTTTAACATACTTCTTATATTAGGGAATATTATGTAATACCTTAAAATAGGTAATAACTTAAAAACAGCTATACATTTATCCTAATTAAGTTTCCTAAGGTCCCTGGCAAGATACAAAACGGTACATTATAGGATATTTTATTTACCGCTCTCTTGTAACCTACAGGCTTCTGCTAAATAATTTAATTTTCTATTAAAAATTAAAAATGTCTAGGAAACACCAGAAGTCCTTTCCTTTTGCAGAAACACGTCGCTTTTCCACTATCGAACGTTTTCTTCACTATAATTCCAGTCTAATCAGTGCGTTTGAACGTAGCAAACATATATAGATTGCAATAACTACAGTACTAACGTACCAAATCAGCTACAACAGTTTTAGCTGAAGGAAACACACCCCAAACGTGGCAATAAAACGGTAAAAGCAATGAAACTGTTTTCCAACAGAGACGAAGGCAATTCCACAATTGTTGCACAGCTGAACCACAAATGGTATGAATCATCAAAACTTTGCCTTTTTAAGCTAAAGTAATTGCAATGAACATAATATGCACGTTTAAGGAAGACGTATGAGGTTGTAAAACTGTGGGAATCATTAGACTCCACGCCGAATTTATACACGTTAAAAATCCTGCCTGTCACAGTACGAAAAGACCATAATAGAAATTTATTATTCTCTTATGTTTATAGCCTACTTACTTTCAGCGGAATAAGACTGAAATACACACATATTCCTAAGTATTTGTTCAAGACGAAGTTGGTTTTACCACTGAATCAGTAAAATTGACTGTTTTTACATTAATTTCCGTATTAATTTACGTGTTTTGATATTTTAACGCAAAAACTGTACTAAATATTTTGTTAATTACGCACACAAATAATTATAAAAAAACATCACTCCTACGGCGGCTTGCCCACCACTAGGAGCGCTAGTGTCGTTGCAGCTGTCAGTTGGTAACAACTTTCACAGCAGCGAGTGTCGCGACTGTATATGTTAGACTGTGGCCAACAGTTGGATCGCCATCAACGTGAGCAGCAATGTCGTGATACGATAAACCGCAATCGCTGCTACAATCCGACCTTTATTAAAGACGGAAAAAAAGGGGGAAGCTTGGAGTTTAACGTCCCGTCGACAGCGTGGTAATTAGATACGGTCGAAGTCGGAAACGTGATGGTACGTATTTCTCCTCCTTACACGAGGCATCTCAACAGCGTTTCACCAGGCAACGTCGGTCAACTGCTGTTTGTGTATGAGAAATCGGTTGGAAACTTTCCTCGTGTCAGAACGTTGTAGGTGTCATCACCGGCGCCAAGCTTGTTGAATGCTCTGAAAAGCTGATCATTTGCAAATCACAGCATCTTCTTCCTGTCGCTTAAATTTCGCGTCTGTAGCACGTCATCTTCGTGGTGTAGCAATTTTAATGGCCAGGAGTGTATTTCTGACCTAAGTACCAGACATAGTGATAGCAGGGAACATGTCGTTGGCGTGTTGTTAAAGCTGTCCGCCAGGTGGCAGTGGACCCAAAGATAGACAACATAGATACATTCGTTATTACTGATGCATGCGCTGCTTGAGAAAATCATTTACTAAGCACAACTGCCTGTCTGATTTGGACAAAGAGACTGTTTCCCAATCTTTAACACCATCCGACCCGGCATTGTTTCTGACATTGCAGCAACTGTGAGGCACACAAATGAATTGCACTCAGTCGGCGGCGTTAAGGCGCGCTCTGCGGCGGTGGCCATTCTTCCAAAACCGTAAACCGCGCTGCGCACTCACTTTCTGTGAAACGCCGTGAAATGCTGCTGACACGCTTTAAACGTTCTGCCTTGCTCTGAGAACTGTGAATGCAGACGTTTATGGAGACCTAGATTGTCTCGGGACGTAAGAGGTTGATAAAAAGGTAGTGGCATGCGTGACTCAAGAGTGTAACCGCGAGTGTAATTCACAGGTTCCCAGAAAACCTGTACCAAGAATTTACGTCTTGTTGTGTCTATAAACGAGCTGCTTCTTATCAAATCCGTAAAATTTCAACACCGGGCTTTTCAGTGGATGTTTGATAGGTTTGACCCATGTAAACGACTGCCGAAACGGCACGTGTACTTAATGTGAAACAAAACATTAAAAAAAAAAGTTATATGTTGTTTCCAAGTAGTTTCGTTAACGTAGGAGGCCAGCCCTTAAAACTGTACGTGTGTAATGATGATTTAGCTGAAAAATTCAGATTGAAGAGAACTGCACAGGCTTCGAAAGGGCCGAGAAATTTGACTAAAGCAATTCTTTGTATCTGCCAATATACAGATTAAAAGGTTTAAGTTAAGACGCCATCTTGTCCCACGGACAACAGCTAAATATGTAATCAAAGAAGCGTAGAATACAGATGTCAATGCGACACATAGGCGCGTAGGAGGCAGGCGACCAAAATTATATTAATCAGTAGTACTGCAGAGAAACTAAATAGGTCGCACCAAGCACAGCAGGAATTTGTTATGGCGCGTTTCGGAATTATTTCCATCAGATACTCATTTGTTCATGAACTACAGCTACACGTAGACATGTTCAAAAATGTTGTAAATGTATGGGGGTCAATTGCTGGGTGTCGGGCCCGGTGGTCTTGGGGCAAAGTGCTCGACTGGGAACCGAAGAGTCGCGGGTTCAAAATCCGGTCGGACCTCGGATTTTTTCAGTCTGGTCTATAACCCATCCTTCACCTCTCAACGATGTGAGGAGTCGCCAGAAACGACACGTGGTTCGGATTCCACGTTAAGCTGTAGGTTGGATAACTGGGGTAGGCTAAGGACACGCAAGTCGCCGAAGTGGCGTCCAATTGAAAGACTTGTACCAGACCAATGAGCCACACGAAATTATTATTATTATTATTGCTGGGTTATTAGTCCATAGCTTACAATTATGTCAAACTAAACGAAGAACAACACAAACACCTATTCCCGAACGGGGACTCAAACCTCCGACGGCAAACGGCCGCGCGCACCGCAGCACGGCGCCCCAGTGCGCACGCCTAATCCGCCGCGACGCGTAGACATTAACAGAGGTAGATACGGAAAAGTTCAGTATGATGTTCACTGTACAGACATTGGCAGACCTAGTCTGCTTATGCTGATGGAAAAAAATTCCGAAACACGTCGTAATAATGTCATGCTGTGCGTGATGTATGACCTTCAATAATGAGACCCATTCAGCTTCTTTACAGTACTACTGATTATATGTTGCTGTAAATGAAAGATGTGACCAGTTTTGCAAGAAGGTACGGTCCTTCATGAATAACATGGGATGCATACAGATTTTTAATACAGATGGAAGTGTAATGCGAAAAGAACTTAACAGTAACTTTGCATTTGAAGGCAGAGACGTCTATAAGGAGCTTAGGTGCGGAGTGATCATGAAACAGCTGAATTTTAAACCATCCTACCCGTTACGTCGATGAATGCATATGTGTTTCCAAAGATGCTGGTAATTTATCAGAAATGTCAGTAGGGAGTCCGAGTAGTGCAGCCTACGCTGAAACCGCCTCAAAGTCCAGCCTAATAATGAAACAAATCCTGACTCAAATGTTTCAAGATATCTACTTTCCGTATGCAGAGCAGGAGTCTTTTCCTCTGGTTGATTCGTTCGGATCGTGACAAGATGACAAGATTCATAACAAAACATGGTGTATACGGTCAAGTTCATCACTCCTGGACGCTTGCGTTAAATCCAGATGTGCTTTTTATTCCACAGTTAAAGACGGTGATAAAACTGTCTGAATATCAGAGTACCCTTCACGGCTCTCAGTTGCACATCCTCGAGATGTCCAGCTGCTCTGCCAGAGAAACTACGCATACGCATTACCTTTATTTTACTCTCCAGTTGAATTCCTTCGACCTGACCTAATTGCCTGTCTCCCCTTACTGTACCTCGTGAAGTTAATATCGTCATAGATGTTATCACTTGTTTACTGTGCCAAGCTTAATCTTTTAGTTTTCCTGCTACCGTTTATTGAAATTGTCTCCTTTCCCCTTTCAAAAGCTGTATCGCCACACTTCTTACTCCTCAGTGGATAAGTAGACCATGGCTTCCATCATGTCTAAACAACTATTCTTTACTGTCAGGTCCTCGAACATCTTTTCTCATCTAGCTAAATACAATCGCTAGTGCATAAATAAGTACCAATACCAATCAACAATTTAGAATTCCATTCTTTGTTCGAAATGTTCTCCCTATAAGAAAGTTCAGCAACCCAATTTTCAAATGTATTATTCAAGGACAGAATTTCTTGAAACAGATTTTCGCCGCGGTGGAGTAGCCGAGCAGTCTAAAGCGTCTCGCTGCGGAGCGCGCGGTTGCTCGCTGTGGAGGTTCGAGTCCTCCCTGGGACATGGTTGTGTGTGTTGTCCTTAGGTTAGTTTATCTAGGTTTAAGTAGTTTGTAAGCTACGGACTGATGACCACGCAGTTTGGTCCGATAGATTTACAAACATTTGAACATTTTGAAACAGATTTTCCGTAAAAGGCATGTGCATGTGTTTGCTCCTCCAATATACTCGTAATCGTCATCATAAAAATACTTAACACGACTGCATGTAGAAATTGCAGATTCATATATATTCAATGATTACAAAACTGTTTCAGAAGGATAACACACCTAAAACGTTTGTGTTACGTACATATTAATGACAGTAAATTACCATCGGAATTTATGTCTTCACGTTACATGATATAGGAAAGCAAAAATGAGCGTGTTTCCATAACGGGACTTGTCAAATGATCAAATTTCACCTTTCAGTGCATTATCATTTATTAAATTAATAACGATCGGGCACGAGTTTAAGAAGTCAACCAACCGTGCACCGATATAAGTTGAGGCAAATTAGAACATGAGAAGGCGGCACACGTCTGCGCGGTGACTGAACTCAATTACGCGAAATAACAAGTTTCACAACTACCATCTAAGACAACAGGAAATTGGAGCGAGGGGCGCATGGATGGCTACTGAAATAAACGTGTTGTTGTTGTGGTCTTCAGTCCGGAGACTGGTTTGATGCAGCTCTCCACCCTACTCTATCCTGAGCAAGCCTCTTCATCTCCACATAAGAACGACAACCTACATCTGTCTGAATCTGCTTACTGTATCCATCTCTTGGTCTTCCCCTGCGATTTTTTCCCCAAAGCTAAATTCACAATTCCTTGATGTCTAAGAATGTGTCCTACCAATCTATCTCTTCTGTTAGTCAAGGTATGCCAGAAATTCCTTTTCTCCCCAATTCTGTTCAGTACCTCCTCATTAGATACGCGATCCACCCACCTAATCTTCAGCATTCTTCTGTAGCACCAAATTTCAAAAGCTTCAACCCTCTTCCTGTCCGCACTGTTTATCGTCCATGTCTCACTCCCATACAAGGCAACACTCCATACAAATGCCTTCAGAAAGGACTTCCTTAGGTTTAAATCAATATTCGATGTTAACAAATTTCTCTTTTTCAAGAACGCTTTCCTACCCATTGCCATTCTGCTTTTTATATCCTCTGTACTGCGACCATCATTTGTTATTTTACTGCCCAAGTAACAAAACTCATCTACCTCCTTTATTGCTTCGTTTCCCAATCTAATTCTTTCAGCATCACCTGATTTTCTTACACTGCACTCCATTACCCTAGTTTTGCTCTTGTTAATGTTCATCTTATATGCACCTTTCAGCACACTGTCCATTCCGTTCAATTGCTCTTCCAGGTCCTTTGCTGTATCTGACAGAATTACTATGTCGTCGGCAAATATCAAAGCTAAAATCTAGTGACAAGAAAAGAAATACGTGAAAGCATATTACTGTAATGATGTACAGAGTCTTCCTATGCACTAAAATAAAAATTAAATTAGACACATCAAGAATAAAACGTAAATAAAAAGCGTAAGACATGTAATATTTGGCAGGGAAGTGAAATACTAAAATGAAGGCTATGCATAAAATTTAGAATAAGTAATGGCACAATAACCACGACCCTTCCATTAAAGAACGTTAGCTGCTATCCTATTGCCATCTTCAGACCCTCATAATTTCCATTTCCCATCCCTTCTCCTGTAAAATCAACATAAATCAAAATTTAATGCGCATATTTTCATAGGTACTGCTACCAAGAGTTTCAAATTATAACCTTCTCCTTCCTAACTAGATCTTATTTATGCTGTTACTACGCCCTACCGTTGGAGTTTTAGTTTGGCGGAAGCAGTAGGTTTTTTTTTTTTTTTTATTCAATCAAATAAATGTTAATAAAATCCATTTACTTGCAACAGTAATCACTAATCTGCAGAAGTTTCATTTTGCGTTCATGTTTGTATTGGTTACCAGAGATATCGTTTACTGTTGCCTTGTAATACTGCGATACAGATAACCTACACATTTATTCTGTAGTGTCTAATTTAAATATAACTATCCGTAAAAATTTCACTGTTCTCACACTCTTTTAATTCAAGTTTGTAATTCTGCTAGTTAAAGCACTTCTACAACCAAAATTCCAGTATCGGAATGTCCGTGTATTGTTTAAACCAAAGATTCACGCTAAATGATGTAAGAGGCCTGAAGTAAAATTTTACCATAATGTATTTTTAACACATTTCGTTTAAGATGGTATGACTGATTTTGGAATGAGTCCTTATGTCTTTGATATACTGAATTAGAGTTTCATACACCTTTGAAAATCACATTACGTCCTGAAATAATTAACTAAATTCCGTTCGTGCGTTAAAACTGTCTTGAATTATCGATCACAACATTTTAATCGATACTGTTCGTGATTCGTTTAATTGACTTTCCTGAACTACAAACCTGGTTCTAACTTGAATGAAAACTATATTTTAATCTTTTCTAATATGCACATCCGCACAAAAACCCAAAACAAAGTAGATAATTCTTAACAATCCCGCATTCTTGCTTTTAAACCCCAATATGGAGAACATTTTCGGATCTTTTGCGTCCTTCATGATGGTACTCCTTTTACTTTGCATTACTCTGAAATTTAAACATTCCTTATAACCGAAAAATATAATTTCCTACTCTAATAACTGATTATATATATTGCTAATTTCCCAAATATAAATATCTAAACTAATAATTATCTTAATATCCCCGTAAAATTTAAATATCCCGTATATAAATTCCAAAAATTGATAACGAGCGTAATAAAATTGCCGGCAACTTAGAACCGGAACATAAAATCACGCCGAAACGTGTCAGAGTAGGCCACGGTTCAAGAAACATCACAAAGAACGGCGGGAATTAACTCGGGCGGTAACAGGTAGCGGGGCAAGAAACACACCGGTCAAGCGGTTAACTCCGTTACCGTTCAAAGAAGAAAGGTGGGGAAAATCACGAAGACGTTCCTGAACTCGTCGTTAGCTTCCACAGCGAATTGCTGGTAGAGGAATACTTGATGCGCTGCACAACGATCTGATATACGTTCTGCTAAAGGTTAATTGAATACCCATTACATTTTTCGTTTTATAGTGAATGTACTTTTGTATCTGATTACAATTTGTACATACATGATACTAGTTATCCATGTTGACTTTCACCTCTCTGAAGTAATATACATTTCAAGATCGAGACTCGTTCCGTAATTTCATTGGATTTGAAAATGATAAGGTAAAGGCACCAGTAGTTGACATCTTGGGCACATTCTTTCTCTACGATTTTACCCCACACGCCTCTAATGCTAAGTTGACAATTCCTCTATGTCTCAGAATCTGTCCTACGAATATATCCCTTCTCTTAGTCAGGAGGTGCCAGAAAATCCTTTTCTCCCCGATTCGGTTGAGCGCCTCCTCATTAGTTACGTGATCTACCCATCTAATTTTCATCATTCGTCTGTAGCACCACATTTCAAAAGCCTCTATCATCTTTTTATCTGAACTCCTTATCGTCCACGTTTCACTCCCATACAATGCTACATTCCAGACAAATGCTTTCAGAAAGGACTTCCTAACATTTAAATTAATATTGGATGTTACCAAGTTTCGCTTTTAGAAACGCTTTTCTTCCCATAGGCATTCTGCATTTTATATCTTCTTTACTTCGGCTATCTATGAATAAAGCGATTTTCTTATTTTAAGAACTATTATCTGAAAATTCAACTACTGGTGTTGTGCCAACTACCGTTGCCTTTGCCCTATACCTTTCTAAGTTATACTTATCATAATTTAAAAATATAGCTGTTACACGAGATAAACATGAATTATATTAAACTAAGTGGTAACTACATATATTTTTACACAAAGTTTCATCATAATAACAATGACTTACAGCGTTTAATGTGTAGCTAGTTTCTTATGTAGACTGGCAATTTCGTTTTTCAAATGAAAAAGTTCATTTGAAACTGCAGCATTTTGCATTTGTTTTCATGGCTCCAACGATTAAAGTGTGGTTTGAACGTAGCAACAGCGACTACTTTACATGATGTACAGTTGTAACAAATGTTTAATTTTGTAACTACAAATGTCAAGATTCGATATTTAATTATGACGAACTGTAGGAAATTTTAACCTCCCTACCTGATTAAAGGGATCTAACATTCCACGCGCCGATCCATAGAATTCCATTGTTTTCGTACCTGATGACGTATTCCTGGTAGTTCGATGGGGGACTATTTCACCCCCGGATTATTTTACTCGAGACGATGCCATCATCATATATTCATACAGTAGAGCTGCATGTACTCGGGAATAGTAACGACTGTAGTTTCCCTTTGCTTGGCCCTCTTCTGTGGTTGCACCTACGGTACGGCTATCTGTATCGTTGAAGTACACAAGCTACCCCACCTCGGCAATGTCTGTGGTTCATGGGAGTGGTATCAATACCTCTGACCACTATATTTGCTTGATGGTGAATGCTACGAGCATGATACATTTGTTATCAGCTTCCTAATGTTCTGGACATGATATCCCTTCAACAACCTTCGCGGAACATTAAGAACAAACACAACTTAAAATTTAAACAATCTTTTAGTTAGCAATACCACGATAAATCAAATCTTGAGACTGTGATTTCAACTAAATACCTTGAAGTAACAATTACGAACAAATTAAAAAAATGACACTTAGAAAACATTGTAGGTAAGGCTAACGAAAGGCTACACTGCATTGGCAGGACAGAAGATGCAACAGTTCTACTAAAGAAACTGCCTACACTACACTTGTGCGTCCTATTTTGGCATATTGGTGCGCATTGTGGGATTGAGACCAGGATGGAATGATATAGAGGAAGTTGAGAGAAGGGCAGCTTGTTGTGTATTATCGCGATATAGGGAAGAGAGGGTTACGGAAATTGTGCACGAGTTGGATGGAAATCATTAAAAGAAATGCGTTATTCGTTGCAACGAGATCTATTTGAGAAATTCTTTCATCGGCGTTTACTTTCGAATGCCAACATATCTTATTACCACCACTGTTCGTAACAGACTTTGCAGACATAATCTGCATAGTTACTGCTGAATGGCCAGAAAAAAATTTTGATTGTAATGCACATAGTTCAGGAGATATGGAATGACAGACACTTAAACGCACCTGGAATTACTTTCTGGCTACATTGCCGTGTAGTAGAACACAACATTGGTCGGACGTTTTACTTTACTACTAATGCTAGTCGCAATAAATTTTCCATACACTATATGTACAGTACGTACGTAAATTGATGAACGCAGCTGCAAAATTACATCGCTGTGCAGCACTCAGTTCAGGACATATGGCGTCATAGATAATGAGGTGCGCTGAAGGCATGCTTTAATTTACAACAAACTTCACACTTCATGTCAATCTTTTCTAAACCTTTACTCACTTACATGCCAATCATCTTGCGATGGTGCAGCTTCTGTACCTTCAAAAGAAACTCACCAACATGCTCAATCACGCAAAAGCCCACCAGACACTAAACCATTACAACAGACACACAGAGTCATCGACGTAACTGACATGAAGTTAACTGAAGAAAAATGTAAACTGTTTGAAAAGGGTCCAAAACATAACATCAACACAACAGTATCTCACAGAGCGATAGAAGACATGGTACCAGAAGTTGAATACACAATTACACATGGAAGACTTAACACACCTGAATTTAATCCAAACTTAACAAGAGAACTAGTTGCTGAAGAAATAAAACTCATAATCAAGGAGAACAAAGTCTCCATAAAGTTAAAAAAAAAAAATAAAATAAAAAAATAAAAATAAATAAAAAAAGACAGATGAAGAAAACACCTACAGAAAGCTACAACAAGGAATAACACAAGAAAATGTTATAATCACAAAGTCTGACAAGGGAAATTCAATAGTTCTCATGAAACAAAAGGATTAGCTTTATCAATGCGCCAACGTACTACGTAGACAAACAAACAATATATAAACACACAGAAACAGAAGCCTAAAAAACGCAAGTGGCCTAATAGAAAAATAAGACATGAAAACATACCAAACACAGCAACATTAAAATCATTTCACATAATTTCCATGTACACAAACATCCAAACAGCAGAAACCATCACCATAATAGAAATACCCCTGCAATGACAAGGAGGCATGCCTGCAACAAACATACAGGAAATAACAACCATACTGAAACTAATCACTGAAGAAAATTACTTCACTTTCAACAAAACATTTTACTCCCAACAGGAAGGATTACCTATGGGATCCCCAATCAGTGGCCTTCTAGAAAACATATTCATGAAACACATAATAAGCCAAATATTTGACAAAATTGTCAAACCAAAGCAGTACAAGATAAAATATTGGTACAGATATGTGGATGATATAATATGCCTGATAGATGACCCACAATCCCGTATAAAAGATCTTCACAATGACATATACAGATCACTATTGAAACACAAACAGATGGAAAACTAAACTTCTTAGATATCACCATACATAACAGAAAGAACAAACATGAATTCACAATCTACAGGACGTGCACAATACCCAGCACTATGATTCGCAACCAATCCAATCATCCAATAACCCAGAAGGAAGCAAGTGTCAGATTTCTACTACACCGATTAATTAGAACACAGATGATCAAACAAACCTACACAGAAGAAGTGGAAACAATAAAACAAATTGCTCAAGAAAATGGGTATGACATAAGAAAAAGTAGACAGAATACACAGTAAATTACAAAAACAGGCAACACACAGCCATGAAAATTCCACACACACGGATGAAACACTGTCCTCTACAAACCAACACACAGTAAGCAACAAATGGCATTTAGTGACTTACACCAACAAAATCACACACAGAGAGGACAACATACTTAAAAAAACAAATGCTGAACATAGGATACAGAACCAATAACACAATACAGGACTAAGGAAAAATTCCACCAACACTGACAAGTACAAGCAATCAGGAATATATCAGCTTACTTGCAACAACTGCCAGTCTGTGTCTAGGTCACGCATGCAGAAATTTCAAAACAAGATACACTGAACACCTCAGAGCATTAAAAAGTAGCACCTGTCACTCATCATTTGCTGAACATGTAATAAAAGAAAATCATACCCCAAGAAACATAGAAATTGATCCACAAATTCTCAAAACCAGCAACAGTATATTCCAAAAACTAACAACTAACAATAGAAGAAAATTAACACAGAAAGAAAGCAATAGCCCAAGGTAAGAAAGTACTCCAGTTTCTCTGTCTCTCTCTCTCTCTCTCTCTCTCTCTCTCTCTCTCTCTCTCTCTTTCTCTCCCCCTCCCTCCCTCCCTCCCTCTCTCTCTCTCTCTCTCTCTCTCTCTATCTCTCTCTCTTCACACATACACAAACACACACACAACAAAAACACACACATAACATCGCCAGTATCAAAACCACTCAAAAATCGCCCACCAGATTACAGACACACCACACAAACAAATGAACACGATACAATGAGACAAATGGCGAGATAAACAGTGCCAGTTCACAACGAAAAGTGCAGTTAACATCATAAAACATAAGATCACGCCACAAATAATCAAGCAGCAACACCACAAATCGAATGTAAGTAAGGCACTAAACAGCCACCTATAACGAAGTTTCAACACAACGTCCAGGCGAATGTATAATAAATCAATTATATTTCGTAAATATGCTTGCAGATGATATGTAGTGAAACCTGTCATTCATCAATCAAAGCATATACAAATCCTGCGAATGACATAAAGTAACTAGCGTAATAAATTAGACCTAATATCAAACAAAACTGTCATATCGAACAACTCGTCTGAATAACTTCATAACTAAAAATCTGAAACAAGTTATTCTAGGAAAAAAAAAAAAAAAAAAACCACACACACACACACACACACACACACACACACACTGAAGATGGCACAAGAAGTGCTGAAACATGTTTGGGTGTTAAAAAAATAGTTTCTTGCATAAGGCGGATGTAACCACACAATTTTTATGATCGTTTTGCATTGACAAGAGCATGTGTTGGATGTTGTTTACGGAATGTGCTGCGTAAGAGTGATAAAGGCTTAAAGTGTCAAACATAATGCAGTAACAATTTACGGATGTCACGTATATGACTTAATATCTCCTGAATTATGTGTTCTACAAAAAAATTATTTACCAGGTTCGTAGAGTGGAATATCAGGAAACTTCCTACAAATGTGTTGTAAATGGAGTTGGTAGTAAAGACATAGTAAATTACAACGTCATTCTTATTAGGGCGAATTTTCATACATTCCATAGTCTTTGACGTCATAGCATCTGAACTGTATGTCGTAACACGATATTATTTCGAAGGAACGTCCAGTGGTGTATATGTAAAATGCCTGCAAAATACGTCGCGAATATAATTAGTAGGAAAGACGAAATAAATCAAAACGTCAATCGTGATGAGGCGGGTTTTCATAACCTAATTGTTTATGACTCCATATTTCATAAACTGTGTGCCGTAATATGATAAAAAATCGAACGTACGTTCGGTGGTATGTGTGTATACTGTCTGTAACATTTCACGCGAATACAATCAATAGTGTACGAGTAACAAATTGTAGCGTCGTGACAAATGGCGTCATTTTACTGCATGAACACCGAAAAAGTAGAAGCAACAAATTTTCCCTTTCATCATTTTGCTGGGGTTGTTAGCGAGAAAATGTTTCCTAAAGGTTTGAACTTATGTTTAAAGTCTGTTGCAAGTCGCTAAGTGCTCTCCTTCTCAAACAGTGGACTGATAAAGTCACACTATCACATGCCGCAAGACAGGGAAGTTTTCATTGTCTATGACGTCATATCTCCTGAACTGTCGGCCCTATCGCAAAATCTTTTCTTAGCAGACATCTTCTACCTATAAACTACATTTATGCCAAATTTCAATTTCATAGGTGAAGTAGTTTTTGAGATTTCGTTTTTAGTCAGCGAATGAGTCAGTGAGTGAATGGGTGTCCTTTCGCTTCTATGCAGATAGAGATTCATATTTGGCGACGATTTACAGTGCTTGATTACAAAAGTTTCGAAATTTATTCCCAAAAGCGAATTTTTACAACTCTACTGTGTGAGGTGTAGATGGCTACGAAACGGTGACAGATGAAAACTTGTGCCGCACAGAGACTTGACGCCGGATTTCCCGCTTTTCTCGAGCGCTAGTGTTGACCATTACGCTATCGGATCACGTTTCCAGGTCCGACCCAAATCTCCATATGCCTCACTGACTATTCATTGCACAGCGGTCGCAGCTTATACTGCATTCCCGCACCAGTGAAATGAAAAAAAAAAAAAAAAAAAAAAAAAAAAAGACGCATTTTTCTGGCAGGTGGCGCGTTTATCCATTACGTTATTAGCTTGAGTTTAATTTTTTCTGACCACTCTACCACTCTAAACGGTTTATTGATAATGAAACAGTACTAAATGTTAAGTAACTGTTATCGTCGTTCCCTCGTTTAGACATTTTTAATATCGATAAACGGTCCCTGTTCTGCACAAATTTTCTCCTCCCACTGTTTGATTGTTCTTCTACATCTCATACAGTGGAGCAGTAAAAATTTCGCTTTTGCGAATAAATTACAAAAAACTATTATTTAAAATTGAATATTAGTGACAAACATGAAAAACACAAACAGAACGAAAGCTGTTTCCTCTTTCGCGCTAAATACCTAAATTCCGCCAGTGCAACACACTATTTCCTCCTGATGTAGCACATTAGGGCATTAAATCGTGAAGGTTCACATAAGAAAGCAATCGGTTTCATATTCAAAACAAACAAATGCAAATTTCAATATTGTAATAGTAGGCATACACAGTGTCCTGGATGGCCTTGAATCTGCCTTAGCGTCGTTCCAAAAACTGGCCACACCAGAATCTGACGTTGAGGTATCATGAGATTCGCGGTACTCTGATAATAACTTCCGCAAACATGCACCAAGGCCGTAAAAATCCCGTGAGTTGTCATTTCGTCTGGTGCTGATCAATCATCATCAGCGTGGCTCTGGCCCGCTCCCTACCTCTTGTTCTAACCCCCTACCCCTCCCCCCACTCTCCCGTGGAGCTCCGATGATTACACGGACTGCCGAATAATTATGGTTCTGCGTACTGAAGATAAGATGTAATGACAGGCAATGCCCAGTGCTATTGAGCCAAATATAAAGTAGCACGCTCAAAAGTATCTGAAAGATTCGGGAACTCAGGATGGGTCACTGCCCCTACCTATCGTGTTCACGCTCTTCGTTGATCACTACCAGATTCCGACAATTTTCTCCGTCTTCTGTAGTAAGATGAATGCCTATCTGCTACATAAAGACAAATCGTTCTTCAAAGCTGTCACCAAAATGTGAATAAGTATTTGATTTAGTTTCTTCAAATTTTTACACGATTCTCAAATGGCCATTCGGACGGACATAGACAATGTGTTATTTTTAATACATTATTAATGTGTGTACCACTACATAAGAAAACTCGTTGTTTAACGTTTTTACCGTTGGACCGATTTATTCCAACTTTTTTCCATTAACAGGTCTCAAATGCTGAAGTAGGCCCTATTTATCCCTGACAGTGTACTTGGAGCAGGGGCATTACGAATCACTGAAAATACGTGTCTTCATGCAAATGTGTGTGTGTTCTCCAGATAGATGGTGGTTTTTTTTTTTTTTTCATGTGTGTAATGTTGGCAATTGTCGCTTTTCATCTGTCTTTGTGTTTCTTGCATATCTGAGTGTATCTGCTGTTTTCTGCTTGCGTTGCTTTTTGTGTAGGTGTATGTGTGTGTGGTGTGTTACTATTTGTGTTAGTTTTTGTGCGAGATTGGTGGGAAGGGGAGGAAGAAGAGAGAAAGATATCAGGATTTTGAAGCCAGAATGAACAGTGAGTAGTTGCTTATGTTCATCTGATCATTATTCACTTCCTTATTCATTGCCAGGGCTCTGTGTATATGGAAGTTTACCCGTGTTGTCAGGAGTTTTCTACCGATTATTCCCTCCGATAATTTCCATATCTCGTTCCATGTTGGATGGTTCGTATCTATTTTCTATCAAATGTACTGCAAAGGTGGAACGGTAGTTTCTCACCTCCAGCTTCTTATATGTTCTTTATATCTAGTTTGGAAGTTTCTACTAGGCATTCCCACATATACTGATTTACATTCTTGGCATTCTAACTGGTATATTCTGCCCCCTTCATATTTGTCTGGTTTGTCTGTTGTTTCAAAATGTGACAGGAATGTGTTTCTTGTTCTGTGGAGACTTTGAAATCATTGCTTCTTTAGTATGTTTGTGCTTTTGTATATTATAGTGTACCATTATTTTTGGCTGTTTGTGTCATGAGAGTTGCTGTTTTGTGTGCGTGTGTGTGTTTCCTTGTCTGCGTTTGTGGGATTTTTTGGTGTTCGTGTTTTGTGCTTCTTACAATTTATCTTTAGTTCTATTTTGATTTTTTTGTTGAGTCTTTCTACTGTTTAGGAGTTATAACAATTCATTTTAGCTATTTGTATATGTTTCTCATAGTTTCTTTGCTTAGTGGGACGTACGTAGTTCAAACTATGTAACATATACCGTAGAGCTGCTTGTTTTTTATTATCACGGTGATTATATGTGGAATGTATGACTGTATATTTTGCTTATTATTGTCTCTCTTTATTGTTATGTCCAAGAAGTGCACAGTTTTGTTTCTTTTTCCATTGTGAATTGAATGTTACTGTGTATAGTGTTTATGTCTATGAGGAACAGCTGTATTCTCTATGCTGATTGATTTACCATATAGATTATGTCACCTAGTAATCTGTGCCAGTAGACGATCTTGTATTTTTGTGTGTGATTATTTCGTTAAATATTATATTCTCTATGTGGTTGACACATCTATTTGCCAGTGTTTCTGATACAGGGAATCCCAATCGTAATCCTTCTTACTGTAGGTAAAGTTCCTTTTTTAAATTGGAAGTAGTCTTAGGATGTAACTACTATAAGCGTTTGGGTTATTTCTCTGATGGTGTCTGTTGGAAAAGTGGCGGGGTGCGGTTGCAGTAAAAGAAGAACTACAGCGTCCATGTGGGGTAAGAAAGTGACCTATCTTGAAGTTAGCCTTACTGCCTCTTACTCGTGACACCACTCGTATATCAGTAAAATGAATGGCAGAATAATGAGAAGACACACACACACACACACACACACACACACACACACACACATATATATATATATATATATATATATATATATATATATATATATATATATATATATATAGTGTGTGTGTGTGTGTGTGTGTGTGTGTGTGTGTGTGTGTGCGTGCGTGTGCGGAAACGCTTAATTTCCATGGTAGAGCTCATTTTAGTATTTCTCCTTAAATGTAAATTGAAATAATTCGTGCAGACAATTGTCAAAATACCCATTTGTTTCATAGTATGTCCTGTAATTCCTCGATTCACGTCAACACAGATTTTCTGTGAACGTTTGGGCAGGAATTGTTGGTGATGTCTTGATTGGGCCTCATGTTCTTCCACCTACGCTCACTGGAGAACGTTATTATGATTTCATACGGGATACTCTACCTGTGCTGCTAGAACATGTGCCTTTACAAGTACGACACAACATGTGGTTCATGTACGATGGAGCTCCTGCACATTTCAGTCGACGTCTTCGTACGCTTCTCAACAACAGATTCGGTGACCGATGGATTGGTAGAGGCGGACCAATTCCATGGCCTCCACACTCTCCTGACCTCAACCCTCTTGACTTTCATTTAAGGAGCATTTGAAAGCTCTTGTCTACGCAACCCCGGTACCAAATGTAGAGACTCTTCGTGCTCGTATAGTGGACGGCTGTGATACAATACGCCATTCTCCAGAGCTACATCAGCGCATCAGGGATTCCATGCGACGGAGGGTAGATGCATGTATCATCGCTAACGGAGGACATTTTGAACATTTCCTGTAACAAAGTGTTTGAAGTCACGCTGGTACGTTCTGTTGCTGTGTGTTTCCTTTCCATGATTAATGTGATTTGAAGATAAGTAATAAAATGAGCTCTAACATGGAAATTAAGCGTTTACGGACACATATCCATATAACAAATTTTCTTTCTTTGTGTGTGAGGAACGTTTCCTGAAAGTTTGGTCGTACCTTTTTGTAACAGCCTGTATATACACACAAAGAGAGAGAGAGAGATAGAGAGAGAGAGAGAGAGAGGGAGGGGGGGGGGGGGAGAGAGAGAGAGAGAGAGAGAGAGAGAGAAACTGGAGTACTTTCATGCCTTGGGTTATTGCTTTCTGGCTGTGATAATTTTCTTCTATTGTTAGTTTTTGGAATATGCTGTTGCTGGTTTTGAGAATTTATGGATCAATTTCTATGTTTGTTGGGGTATGATTTTCTTTTATTTTATGTTCAGCAAATGTTGAGTGACAGCTGCTAAGGGACTGGTCATCAGTCCCAAGGCTTAAAAACTACTTACACTAACTCAAAGTAACTTATGCTAAGGACAACACAAACACCCATGCCCGAGGGAGGACCGGAACACCCAACGGCAAGCAACCGCGCGCGCTCCGCAGCGTGGCACTTTAGACTGCTCGGCCACTCCACCACGGCAATAAATAATCTTCAGATCGCTGCAGTGCACATTTTGGAACCTCTGTAATTGCAATAACGTCTCCTTTCCTCAAGTGTTTTACTAAAAGCGTACAGCAGTTGAATGATGCCGTTGTTGTGAATCTTCAAGTGTCTGAAAGCTATAAGTCAAGCGAATGATCGGCTTTTAAAATGCGACGGTCATGACCCTGTTATTGGCAACAACAACTGAAATTGAAATCTTTCTGAAGTTATGGGACCAAACTGAAGTGGCCTCTAGACTTATAAAATACTTACGTCTGTGCCCGAGAGAGAACTCAAACCTTCCGCGCACCCTGCAGCGTTTGAATGTTGATGTGCGTATTTGTTTCATGTAGACCGTGGTAAGGAGCGTTATTCTCAAGTATATCCTCAAACAAATTGAAAGGACATTTGCATAGCTGTTGTTGTTGTGGTCTTCAGTCCAGAGACTGGTTTGATGCAGCTCTCCACCCTACTCTATCCTGAGCAAGCCTTTTCATCTCCTCATAAGAACGACAACCCACATCCATTTGAATCTGCTTACTATACGCGTCTCTTGGTCTCCCTCTGCGATTTTTACCTCACACACTTCCCTCCAACGCTAAATTCACAATTCCTTGATGTCTAAGAATGTGTCCTACCAATCTATCTCTTCTGTTAGTCAAGGTATGCCAGAAATTCCTTTTCTCCCCAATTCTGTTCAGTACCTCCTCATTAGTTACGCGATCCACCCACCTAATCTTCAGCATTCTTCTGTAGCACCACATTTCAAAAGCCTCTATCCTCTTTCTGTCCACACTGCTTATCGTCCATGTTTCACTCCCATATAAGGCAACACTCCATACAAATGCCTTCAGAAAGGACTTCCTTAGGCTTAAATCAATATTCGATGTTAACCAATTTCTCTTTTTCAAAAACGCCTTTCTACCCATTGCCATTCTGCATTTTATATCATCTGTACTGTGACCATAATTTGTTATTTTACTGCCCAAGTAACAAAACTCATCTACCTCCTTTATTATTTCGTTACCTAATCTAATTCCTTCAGCATCACCTGATTTATTTACACTGCACTCCATTACCCTAGTTTTACTCTTGTTAATGTTCATCTTATATGCACCTTTCAGCACACTGTCCATTCCGTTCAATTGCTCTTCCAGGTCCTTTGCTGTATCTGACAGAATTACTATGTCGTCGGCAAAACGCAATGTTTTTAATTCTTCACCCTGAACTTTAATGCCTTCTCCAAATTTCTCCTTGCTTTCCTTTATAGCTTGCTCAATGTACAAATTGAACAACATTGGGGAAAGGCTACAACCCTGTCTTACTCCCTTTCCAACCACTGCATCCCTTTCATGCCCTTCAACTCTGACAACCGCTGTCTGGTTTTTGTACAAGTTGTAAATAACCTTACGCTCCCTATATTTTACTCCTGCTTGCTTCAGAACTCTAAAGAGTTTATTCCAATCAACATTGTCAAAAGCCTTCTCCAAATCTACAAAAGCTATAAATGTAGGTTTGCCTTTTCTTAATCTATCTTCTAGGATAAGCCGTAAAGTGAGTATGGCCTCCCGTGTTCCTACATTTCTCCTGAACCCAAACTGATCTTCCCCGAGGTCGGCTTCTACCAGCTTTTCCATCCTTCTGTATATAATTCGTGTTAATATTTTGCAACCATGACTTATTAAACTGATGGTTCTGTAGTTTTCACACCTGTCTGCACCCGCTTTCTTTGGAATGGGGATTATAACATTTTTCTTAAAGTCTGAGGGTACTTCACCTGTCTCATACATCTTACACACCAGGTGAAACAATTTTGTCATGGCTGGTTCTCCCAGAGACTTCAGTAGCTCTGACGGGATATCATCTACTCCAGGGGCCTTGTTTTGACTTAGATCTTTCAGTGCTCTGTCAAATTCATCTCTCAGTATAGTATCTCCTATTTCATCATCATCTACATCCTCTTCCCTTCCTACAATAGTGTCTCGAAGTTCATTTCCTTTGTAGAGCCTCTCTATATACTCTTTCCACCTTTCAGCTTTCCCTTCTTTGCTGAGAACTGGTTTTCCATCAGTGTCCTTGATATTCATAGAGCTGTTTTTCTTATCGCCAAATGTTTCTTTTATTTTCCGGTAGGCTGTATCTATTTTTCCCCTATTTATACATTCTTCTACATCCTTGCATTTGCCTTCTAGCCATTCCTGCTTAGCCATTTTGCACTTTCTGTCAATCTCATTTCTTAGTCGTCTGTACTCCATTTTGCCTGATTCATTTACTGCATTTTTATACTTTCTTCTTTCATCGATTAAATTTAGTATCTCCTGTGATATCCAAGGATTCCTTGTAGGTCTTGCCTTCCTACCTATTTTGTCCTCTTCTGCCTTCACTATTTCATCTCTCAATTTTACCCATTCCTCCTCAACTGTTTTATTTTCCCCTGTTTCTGTCAATTGTTGCCTGAAGCTCCCTCTGAAATTCTTAAGAACTTCAGGTTCCTTCAGTTTATCTAGGTCCCATCTCCTTATTTTCCTACCTTTCTGTAGTTTCTTCAGTTTCAGCCTACAGTTCATAACCAACAAGTTGTGGTCAGAGTCTATGTCTGCTCCTGGGTATGTCCTACACTTCAAAACCTGGTTCCGAAATCTATGTCTTACCATTATAAAATCTATCTGGTATCTCCCGGTGTCTCCTGGTCTCTTCCACGTATACAACCTTCTTTTGTGATTCTTGAACCAGGTATTTGTTATAACTAAATTATGTTCCGTGCAAAATTCTACCAGGCGGCTTCCTCTTTCATTCCTTTTTCCCAGACCATATTCACCCACTATCTTCCCTTCCCTTCCTTGTCCTACTACCGAATTCCAGTCTCCCATAACAATTAAGTTTTCCTCTCCCTTAATTGTCTGAATAATTTCCTTTAGCTCCTCATATATTTCTTCGATCTCCTCATCATCGGCAGAGCTAGTTGGCATATAAACCTGTACTACTGTTGTCGGTGTTGGCTTCGTATCTATCTTGACTACGATAATGCGATCACTGTGTTGGTCATAGTAGTTTACCCGCATTCCTATTTTCTTATTCATTATCAATCCTACTCCTGTGATACCCCCAATTGATTTTGTATTTATAATCCTGTATTCACCTGACCAGAAATCCTGTTCATCCTGCCACCGAACTTCACTAATCCCCACTATATCTATCATCAACCTATCCATCTCCCTTTTTAAATTTTCTAATTTTCCTACTCGATTAAGGGATCTAACATTCCACGCTCCGACCCGTAGAATGCTAGTATTGTCTTTCCTGATGACAACATCCTCCTGAGTAGTCCCCGCCCGGAGATCCGAATGGGGGACTATTTTACCTCCGGAATATTTTACCCGAGAGAATGCCATCATCATATGTTCATACAGTAGAGCTGCATGTCCTCGGGAAAAGTAACGGCTGTAGTTTCCCCTTGCTTTCAGCCGTTCGCAGTAGCTGTGTGTCAAAGCCACATTAGCTGATGTTGCAAGGCCAGCTCAGTCAATCATCCAGACTGTTGCCCCTGTAACTACTGTAAAGGCTGCTGCCCCTCTTCAGGAACCACATGTTTGTCTGGCCTCTCCACAGATATCCCTCCGCTGTGGTTGCACCTACGGTACGGCTATCTGTATCGTTGAGGCACGCAAGCCACCCCACCTCGGCAATGTCTGTGGTTCATGGGAGTGGATTTGCATAGCATTTTTCAGAAAAATGTTACACATAGTGCAAAGTAGGTGATTACAACGAAATACTGCAAAGCTTATTGCGACTGAGAGAAAACGTAACTGGTAACGTCACAAGGAAGGCAAATAGACGGTGGTGTAACAACTACAACGTTGGCCTTTGTATCCCAGCTTTACCTTACCAGAAGTACACTCCTGGCCATTAAAATTGCTACATCTCGACGTGCATCAGACGCGAAATTTAACCGATGGGAAGAAGATGCTGTGATATGCAGCTTTTCAGAACATTCACACAAGGTTGACGCCAGTGGCGACATCTACAACTTGCTGACATGAGGAAAGTTTACAACCGATTTCTCATACACAAATAGCAGTAGACCGGCGTTGCCTGGTGAAACGTTGTTGTGATGACTCGTGTAAGGAGGAGAAATGCGTACCATCACGTTTCCGACTGTGATAAAGGTCGGATTGTAGCCTATCGCGATTGCGGTTTATCGTGTCGCGACATTGCTGCTCGCGTTGGTCGCGATACAATGAATGCTAGCAGAATATGGAATCTGTGGTTTCAAGAGGACAATACGGAACGCCGTGCTGGATCCCAAAGGCCTCGTATCACTAGCAGTCGATATGACAGGCATCTTATCCACATGGCTGTAACGGATCGTGCAGACACGTCTCGATCCCTTAGTCAATAGTCAACAGATGGGGACGTCTGCAAGACAACAACCATCTGCAGGAACAGTTCGACGTCGTTTGCAGCAGCATGGACTATCAGCTCGGAGATCATGGGAGCGTTTACCATTGACGCTGCATCACAGACAGGAGCGCCTGTGATGGTGTACGCAACGACGAAGCTGGGTGCACGAATGGCAAAACGTCATTTTTTCGGATGAATCCAGGTTCTGTTTACAGCATCATGTTGATCGCATCCGTGTTGGGCGACATTGCGGTGAACGCACATTGGAAGTGTGTATTCGTCAACGCCATACTGGCGTATCACCCAGCGTGATTGTATGGGGTGTCATTGGTTACATTTCTCGGTCACCTCTTGTTCGCATCGGCGGAACTTTGGACAGTGGCCGTTACATTTCAGATGTGTTATCACTCGTGGCTCTACCCTTCATTCGATCCCTGTGAAACCCTACATTTCAGCAGGATAATGCACGACCGCATGTTGCAGGTCCTATACGGGCCTTTCCTGATACGGAAAATGTTCGACTGCTGCTCTGGCAAGCATATTCTCCAGACCTCTTACCAATTGAAAACGTCTGGTCTATGGTGGCCGAGCAACTGGCTCGTCACAATACGCCAGTCACTACTCTTCATGAACTGTGGTATCGTATTGGAGCTGCATAGGCACCTGTACACGTCATCCAAGCTCTGTTTGGCTCAATGCCCAAGCGTATCAAGGCCGTTATAACAGCCAGAGGTGTTTAATCTGGGTACTGATTTCTCAGGATCTATGCCCCCTAATTGCGTGAAGATGTAATCACATGTCAGTTCTAGTGTAATATACGTATTTTTCCAATGAATACCCGTTTATGCATTTCTTCTTGGTGGAGCAATTTTAAGGGCCAGTAGTGTAAATCCCCTTCATACTGCGATCGTTGTTAGCGGGCGGCTGCGTACAGTACAGGGAAGCACACTTGCTGGCCAGCAGCGGCGCGCCAGCGGAAGCTGGTCGAAGAGCAGCAAACACACAACGCCGGCAAACAAACAGATATCCAGGCGCGGGCAGTTCCAACCGGCGCGCGCCCGACGCGACGCGCCGCACACGCCCACACCCGCTGACGCTCTAGACACACTGCTTTGTTCCGGGGCAACACCAGCAGGCGAGCGGCTACTGCGCGCAGTGCAGCTGCATCGCCATTCTCACGATTCGGAGAGAGTGTTTAAAGGAAGAATATCAGGGTACGGTACTGTCCTTAACCTCTATGAGAGAGTGTTCAGTAATGAATGTTCGAAAGTTTGTAGAGCTTATGGGACTTAACTACTGGTCATCAGTCCCTAAACTTACAAACTACTTATGAACTAGCTTATCCTAAGGACGGCACAAACATCCATGCCCGAGGGGGGATTCGAACCCCGACCGCAGCGGCCGTGCAAACTGGCACGCTGCAGACCGTTCGGCCACTGCAGCCGGCTCTTCAGTAATGTCGATGGTGCTCTCTTATATGGAGATCCCTCAAGATATCGACGTGCCACATGTGTCTGTCTAGTGTCATTACGAAAACATATAAGATACGTGTATTGTTAACACGAATGTGAACATGAATTACAGAAGTTCCTTAAAAATCAAGATGACTGATAATGAGAACTTTTCGTATACAGGGTGGCACAAAACTCACTAGTGGGCACTGATGAAAAAAGGAAAAGGATTCAATTTATGTGCCACTAAAAATACAAATAATACTTGCAATTATTTTCTTATGTTACGAGTTTTAAACATGGTTTCTAGGAGACAGCACTCGTAATAAATGTATACAGTCAAAACGTTGCTTAGTAAATTAGTAATAACCTTTACAGATTTCACCGCCTACTAAGGGTGTCTACATCACAAAAAATAAGAAGTGTTACACTCGAGCGATAATTGCTCTTGTGTAAATTTAACACAAGAATGGTCAAAATCTAAAAGACATTGATCCACTAGACACTTCAAATTGTATCAAACAGAAAGCATTGTGCCACTACGTATTGCGAGGAGTTACATTAGGTCGGTAGCGACAACAGCGTTTACCGCTCGAGTGTAAAAATTCTTGTGTAATCTTTGCTTAAAATTATTTCTTCTAATGATGACACCCTTAGTTGATGTTGGAATTTGGTAAAGGTTTTGGATATGCAAAACACAGTTTTTTACTTTTACTCAGACATGTTTCAGTTCCTCTGTGCCATCATCAGTGGGTTTATTTATTCATGACTGTCAACAACGAAGTACATTGTTTTAGTACTAACCTATGTGTGAATATTAGCACTAAAAGTCGCACGCCTTATTTTTGGTTATTGCTTTGGTTTCATATTTCTTGGTCATGTAGGACTCTTTTAACATAATTACACAGTGGTTTTCTGCAGCCAAATAATCTAAGTGAACATTGTGACGACTTATCACGTTATATGTATTGTGAAAACGAAAAATTTGGTAAGAGGGGATATCTCGATAATCTGACTGTATTTCCTATTACTAACATTGTTTCTTCCGCGTTTCTGTGTACAACAAACAAGTATAACACATATTCTGTGGAGTATTTCTTCTCACCATCACTTCACACTTAGGTAAAAACCGACTGCCTACGTTTTGTTATTATACTTTCCTACTTGTTGGCCAGGCTTATTTAGTTGTTCAAACAAAAGAGATTGATTGTTAGCATAAAATTAAGTGCAGTTATGCCGGTCAACTTGAGCGCTCAACGTAAAATTGTCCTCGTCAGACCACACAATTTTATTGAATAGATTAGAAACATGTTTTTCCTGGTCAGCTATCAATTTAAAAATCTGAATACATCGAACTGGATAACATTCATGTAACCCTTGTTTCAAATGTGAAATGTAAGTTTTAAAATTTTGTTTAAATTTCTTCGCACTGATCTTCGTGATGAAGGCAGCTCAGATGCTAATCGTCTGGTTGATTTTCTTGAGCTTTGGACAACAGCTAAACTTGACCGAAATTTACTTTCCTCAGCTGTGACTCTTGAGCGGGTAAGGCTTGGTGTATCCATAACAGATCCATGTTCTTCAAATCTATCTCATATGCCATTTACTGTTTGTCTAATCGGTGGGTATGATCTAAAGTGTCTCCCCCATTCAACTGCAGCACCGGTACTCTTATGAAATGTTTTTAACTCGAAAATGATCTCTTCTTTCGTTAACACAATGACAAATCGGAAAACTCGTCTGAGAAATCACTGTTTAAGCAACTGAATAGTTAGGTTAATGTGTTTCTTTTGTTTGCCATTGCCTTGTATACGAACTTGACGAGGCATAATTATCAACAGGTAATACGAACTTAACAAATTAAACTTTCTACTGTACTACGTCTTGCTGTTACTTTAGTGGTCTTTTAAACAATTGTGCAGTGACTTTTGCGCCACTCGGTATGTATTTCCTATTAAAGTTTTTACAATAAATTTAATTGACCCACTTACAATACACATAATTTCTTTCAAGCAAACTAATGTCAAATAATTTAAGAAATAATCTACATTAACTAGAGAAAGAAAGTATGATATGGGGTAATTTTTGTTGTTTGTCGTTTCTACATGTTACCAACGATATTGATAATATATGGAGAAAAGACAAGATCCACGGGAAACGGGTGTGTTGCCATTTGTTAATAACGAGGACTCGTTATAGGAAACAAACTACAATGGATTGGGGTACTTATGGGTGAATGGGACAAACTAAACAGCACCATAGAGTATTGCTACATTATCGGCATAGATGTTATTATAAAAATATTTCGTAATACTTGATGTAGCAGCGAAAAAAATATTAGTAGAGAAAAAATCTTCAATGTCTTTGTTGTAACATACACGGTCTGTCGTTTATGGAGTCATAAAAAATTTGTTAGGAGAAACACGGTACTCTACGGACATTAAAAAATTACTACTTGAAATAAGTAGATGCAAAACCAGATGACATGCAAGGGACAGTAAGACGAATCGCAATTGTAGAGCTCTCTTTATCAATTAATTATGCTATAAGTAACACAGGAATATTTCAGACCTTATTCATTCCTTTCAGATTGCAGCCTGTTATTGTTTTAAGAGTTTGCTGCGGAGCCTGGACAGAATATTAATATGCAGATTACAATTTTCTTCTGAAACAGAAAGAATAGGGATCTATTTAGGAATACTATTGCACTCAGGTCAAACTATGAAACGGTCTCTGATATATAACTTACTGATTTACAACAAACTTTAAACAATATAGCAAGCCATTCCTGAACATTTTTCTCCATTACATGTCTTAAGTCACATAGTTAGACATTAACTAATTGGTAACTTAGACTGTGTAGTTTATCGACAGGATTCCTCATTCCACGTGGCTGCAAGATTCGTTACAGCAATGAGGATAAGATGCCTGTCATCTCGACTGCTAGTGAGTGATATGAGGCCGTTGGAATCCAGCACGCTCCGTATTGCCACCGATTCTATATCCTGCTAACAGTCATTGGCAGTAATGTCGCAATACGATGAAACGCAATCGCGATAGGCTACAATCCGACCTTTATCAAATCGGAAACGTGATGGTACGCATTTCTCCTCCTTGCACGAGACATCACGTCAACGTTTTACGAGGCAACGCCGGTCACCTGCAGTTTGTGTATGAGAAATCTGTTGAAAAGTTTCCTAATGTCATCACGTTGTAGGTATTGCCACCGGCGCCAAACTTATGTGAATGGTCTGAAAAGCTAAACATTTACATAGCACAGAATCTTATTCCCGTCGTTTAAATTTCTCGTCTGTAGCACGTTATCCCTCGTGTTGTAGCAATTTGAATGGCCAGGAGTGTAGTTTTTGGATAACGTACGTAGAATATGGCAACTACTACTATGTTCAACAAATGAAAAAAAAATGAAGTAAGCGACTGTATTGCAAAAACTACTGTTTTAGGATTTTAGTTTCCCTAAGTGAGGGAATGCATGAACTGTAATTTACATCAAAATACTTTGTGAATTCCTGCATTAATGTGCGTGTGGATATGAAGCAAGGTCGACATACAGTACCTATATTAGAACAAAAATAAGAACCGTAAACTGAAATCTATATCTATAAATGTGAATGTCTGTACGGTGTACGTTTTTCACGTCTAAACCACAAGACATAAAGAGATAACAATTTGTACAGTTACTAATGTCTACCCGGGGAAGTCCTTAGGCACGGTTTTAGGGCGATCGGATAGCTATTTATCTATATATATATATTAATGTGAATGTCTGTTCGGTGTACGCTTATCACGTCCGAACGATAAGGCGCAGAGACTTAAATATTTGTGCAGTTACTAATTTATACCTGAGGGAGGTTTTAGGCACGGATTTATAGCGATCTGATAGATATTTAGCAATTTAAAGAATATAACGCGAAATGCGGAACGATAATGACTCTATGGCGATCTTCAGTTTGTGTGTTCTCATAATGACAAGTACGCGTGTGAGTAACCTCTGTGGTGGATAGTAAGTTAAATGATCTTTGCCGTTATTTTTGACGATAATTTCTATGGATTTTTACGTTGCTATATCAATAAACATGTATTATTCTCTGTGGTTTTGATGTCGTGTGAAGGTTTAAATAAAAGTATTCTTGTTAGGCATATTAAGTTTGTTTCACTAATGTGTGGTAGAATTACGACTACAACTCTTTGAAAATTAAATTTACTCCTTGAAAATTATATTTACTCTTTGAAAATGGTTTTGTTGTTTGCACTGTTGCTTGAGGGTTGATAATGATAAAAGCGCGGAGTATAATGCGATGGAATGTTATCGATGTATATAAAATTCTACGTATGTGTGTGTGTGTTAATATTTCGCTCTGCAGCGAAAACTACAGAACGCAAACGAATGGTCTGTGTGTAATTTTTGTCCGAAGTGTCCCGTTGTACACCACAGCAGTTCCATTCCGATAGTTATAAGGGGGTGCAAGTGTGGAGGTTGAAGGTCGTAGAATTATTTTAAAAAATTGGACTGAAGTCCAGCGATGACGTTTGCGACTCTATAGCAAGGAAGTTACATACAGCGAACGGTGATGCGACAGACGATATCTCTGTAAGGATAAGCATACGAATAAGGAAATATAAGAATAAATAAATAAAGCAGTAAAAAGGGAATTTTTTTAAATACATCTCTTCAAAAAAATCGATTTGACGTTTCGCGCATTAGAGTAAGTGATCGATCTGTGATATTATTACACTCATTATTGTTGAATTTCGTGATTGGATTCTTCAAAACGAGTGCATTTTTACGTGTGATTTCATATTTCTTATATATTCTCTGATAAACGTAACATGGTTTTAGAAAAAAGGAGATGGAGAGAGAGAGAGAGAGAGAGAGAGAGAGAGAGAGAGAGAGAGAGAGAGAGTGGACAGGGAAAGTACTAACTCAAGGCTCGAATAAATAAATAAATAAATACCCGGGCAACGCCGGGTTTTCAGCTAGTACTGAATAAAATTACACATATGCCCTCGAATAGCTTGAGTATATGTCTCGTGCAGATTTGTTGACGGGAGCTGCAAACGACGTAGGTGAGCGCCCCCTGCGGCCGCTACCTGACGCTGGTACCCGCGGGACACCGGAGGAGCCCCAGGTGTGGCTGCCGCTGCGTCAGCCGCCCCAGGTCGCTGACCCACGGGAGGGCAAAACACCGGCAGCACCTGCACCACCTGTAACAAACAGCTTATCTTGTGACGAGGCTTCTTGGGTTTCGGGCAAAGACCATTAAGCCATCCACCAACAGAGACGCTCAGTGGTCGTCAAACTGCGCACGTGCCCCGTATCGTATATCCGCAGTCAGTCATATTGGCCCAGTGTAGGTTACGGTAGTAACACTAAAAGTGGGCCTTTGCGATCGTCTTTTGACAGCTCGAAATTTAAATGAAAATAACGGCTTAACCATTCATCTGACTCGAAAACTGAATAACCGAATTTCTAGAGAAGAAAATTCTCTACAACTTTGCTCTCTCATGATTTTTTCATATCTCGTATCGTTTCAGAGATATTTGCAAAAATAACGGCGATTTTGGGATGTATGTGTCTGACTGTCTGTCCGTCTGTCTGTCTGTCCGTAACGTGTTCCCTGTTTTTAAGACGAACTGCTCAACCGATGAGCACCAAATTTTCCACACACAATTGTAGGCCGCCAGAGACCAGAACACCCTTTTTCAAATTTTTCGGACACAAAATGCAGTAGTAATACCAAAAAAATCCGTTTGTAATATAATTGTAAGTGCCAACGAACCGTTCATCTGACACGAAAATTGAATAGCCTAATTGCTAGAGGGGAAAATTCTCTGCAACTTAGCTCCGTTATGTTTTTTTCATATCTTGCATCGTTGCAGAGATATTTGCAAAAATAACGGCGATTTGACGATGTCTGTCTGGCTGTAACGTGTTCCCAATTTTTAGGTCGAACCGTTCAACCGATCGACACCAAATTTTACAGACATAATTGTTGGCTACCAGAGACCAGAAACTCGCTTTTTGAAATATTTCGGGCAAGAAATACCTTAGTAATACAAAAAAAAAAAAAAAAAAAAAAAAGCCGTTTGTAATTTAATTTAAATTTCAAATAAACCGTTCATCTGACGCTAAAATCGAATAAACGAATTTGTAGAGGCGAAAATTCTCTACAACTTTGTTCCCTTATGTTTTTGTCATATCTCGTATCGTTTGAGAGATATTTTCAAAAATAACGGAGTTTTGACACCCTCCATTGAATTAACGAAAACCAGCAGTTCGCAGATGTCACGTGACATTCCTCGCCCAGAACTCTGTGGCATACGTCATCTTGCGTTGCGTATTTGATGATTTTCTTATTGTAGCTTACATATTGTCATTTCAAAGGAATGGCTCACTGAAGAATTAACAAAAGACGTCATCCATCATACGATATATGATAATCTACTGTCTACAAATGCCCTATTAGCATCAGTTAACAATAGTTAACAATGGCTATCAATAGTACTAGATTAAAGAACGCAACATCTAAATGTTAGCAGTAGTGTAGTGGGCAATGCGATGGACGGTGGTGATGAAGGTAAGTGGTTCGGAACGCTCCAGCACCAATTTTTTTTTTTTTTTTCCTAAAAGGGTTTCAGTCACTCTTATTAATTAATTTTTTATTATTTAGATTATTATTTTGCTCGGAAGTGTTTGCAAAAACTAATAAAACTACAAATCTAAAGTGGGCCGTAAAACACGTCTGTGCGATTTTTTTTATCTGTTTACATCCGAATCCAGAAACGTCAACATGCGTAATGAGGTGTCTGTGTATACACTCGTAACAAACATGCCTCTAAATTCACTCGTAACAAACATGCCTCTAAATTCCTAGTGAAAAAAACAATACGTTAACTTAACAAAATCCTTTAGAATGTCGAACGTAAAATAGTTTTGGATATCTGTTCTGTTGATTGCTTAATAATCTAGCTGACAATAATGTTCTTTAGCCAACTTCAGAAAAACACAGCAATATTCAGTACAAGATGTCATTCGTCAGAGACGTATCCTATTATGGCGATGAAATACACAAAAAATGTGCATAAACCTGTCAAACCGTCATATTAACGCATATAGTGCTTTTTAATTATACACACGTAAAATCAGAAACGTTAAAGTAGTGCCAGAGCAGGAACTTCATAATGGCGCCCCAGCATCCCGCGTTCTCTCCCTCCTCGGCATCCCTTCTTTTTCTCCCATCCTCCATCTCCCACCCACCGTACTCGTTAGGGCATGCATACATAATAATACAGTCCAGTGTTCCCGGTGAGACAGAAGTTACGATGACCGTGCTGCGACAATCGAACTCTTCTCTCGAGACAGAGCATCCAAATTATTGCGTGGTTGAGTTTCATATATACACTACATCTCACCAAAATGACTTGTTCGTACTCTCTACTTTAATAGTTTATAATTATGTAAAAGATTTGGTCTGTAAACTAGCACCTAGAATTCAGGCTATGACTTCGTTCCACAGCAGGAAGGGAGCACACTCAGTGAGAATACACTTTTAACTGAATAAAAAGCACATTATAATTAACCTTAACGAATAACTTGTATTATGGCCCGTAGGCTAAGGTTACACACGATCCGTATTGGACCAAGTCTCAGGTAGAAGTTAACTAAAACTACTTTCATTTATCTTACCAACGTATTACGAACTCCACGTCGGAACACTTCCTTCCGAAGCTCTTTTATGTTTCGCTATGTTGCGTGACTGTCTTTGGACCGCCTAACCTGCTCGCTGCCGTGTACCTGCGCACACGAGCGCATGGCACACAGTAAAATCCTTATATCCTTTTCTGTATCGGGAACACGTCTGTGGAACAATCTTCCTCAAAAGTTAAGAGAAATAAAATCAATTCAAAACTTTAAAAGACAACTAAAGGTTCACCTTTTGTCACAATAGCCATCTTTTTCTCCACTTACCAGTCTGTAGCCCACTGTTGTCAGTTCCTCCTCCCCCCATAAATGTTTCCCTTTCCTTTCGCCAGCAGAGATCTCCATTCATATATGTCCCCACTTCCTCACATCCATTAGCACTGTCATTTTTCAATCTTCTCCTCTTTCACTAACCATTTTCTCTCTTCTGTTTATTTTAAACTTAATTCAAATGTGAATATCTCTTGTTATTATTAGTATTACTTTGGTTTTTGTGTTATTATTATCATTATTATTATTAGTATTATCATATACTGTTACTATTTAATATTATTAATGCAGTGTTTTTGTAATTAAATCCTTTGTTTATGTTGTTCCTGATCAGATGTAAGAGAGGGCCCTATGGCCCTAATCTGGTCAGGTTAAATAACCAAATAAATAAAATATATTGATATGCGTGCGAAATTGAGATTCTTCAGGCGTCCGCCCGTACCTCTCGTTCCATTGATCATAGACACAAAGGGTAGCCTTAATATTAGCATACTATGGCTATCCCGCTGTACCGTGTCAAAATTTCAATATTATACACTTCCTACAGCCCAGAATTATGAGTTATAAAAGCATCATTCGTCATTCCTTAGAAAACCAAAAAAAATCATGATTTTTGCGTACAAGAACTACAAAATTTGGAGATAACCATTGCTGTAATTTTTCTTCATTGCAATTTTTTTACCACATGTTCCTAATATAACGTTCACAACCTACTTTTTTTATATCTTCGACCATTATCCGAATCCAAAGGTTCAAATGTTCGTAAAGCTTATGGTACTTAACTGCGGGATCATCAGTCCCTTAAATTACAATCTACTTATTACCTTCCTTATACTAAAAGCGACCAAACATTCATGCTCGATGGGTTGGATTCGAACCCTCAACGGGGAGCGACCTCGCAAATCGGAACATAGCGCCGCAATACACTTGGCCATCCCGCTACAGCTCGCCGGATATCAACTTAGATTGTACAAACAGTACAAATTTGTTCAACAGAAAGGTTCTTTTGCGAAAACAATAACTTTAAACTATCTGTGTATTTTTCGTCACAAGTGCAGAACGAAACCTTGAAAATGATATCTTAGTCATTAATCTTGGTTAAGTAACAAGGGAGGTATGGCGTATCCACAAAAAACACCAATGAGAAATAATATGTATGATAATTTCGTATGGCTCAGTGCTAACTAACTTAGCCTTGTTCCTCAACCGGGAAAAGGGAACGTACAGTTCAAAGTGTAATCCGAAGCATGCGTCGTTTCTGGCTAGTCAAATGTTTGTAAAGCTTTGAGACTTAAGTGCAGGGGTCATACGGTGCAGTACTCAAACTAACTTACGCTAAGGACCACACACCCTTACATGCCACACAAAAAACATCTTTGGACGTTTTTGCACTGTGAAATGCAAATATCTAAATACACCAAATGTCTCAAATTATGACAATGTATTCTGCAGACATTTATCTAATTACGACATTTTCCTGTTTTCGGAAATCGTTTTCGGTTCTAAAGACGCACCACGAAGTTTCAGTACCGAAAGTGACAATTGCACTGAGACACCGCGTTTGAAACTTACCATCCGATACCAAGAAATCTACTGAGCGGAAAAAAATCGCTCATATTACAGTTTTGTACCTTCGCCCTATGAAGGGTTAACTTTATTTTCGTTATTATTACTTCGTGTAGCATCAGATTTATTACGTTAAGTACTGCAACATATTTTAAAGACTTGGCAGAGGTAAAAGCACTTGCGGAGACTTTCACATAGTTGATAGTAGGCCACACATCACAGTGTATCAAATCCAGAGGAGATATGGAGATTTTATTTAAAACTGAGAGCACAGCAATATCTCGTTGCGTTCTCGAGATATTAGCTTCATAGCCGGCGACCGGAGCTGCAGGATTTGCTCACTTCTGTGCAAGTGAACTTGACGACCGTCAGAAGATACTTGTCATTCCATTTTAAGAAAATTATTACACGAAGAAATCTGATTTTGTACCTCTTAAAGGCTTATATCTTCTCTCTATAAATGGCAATTATTTTTGTTATTCGTCATAGCCTATATACAGGGTGTCTCACAAAAGACGCCTGGAAGAGGACCGCGAGTTGCGCGGCGCGTTTGCCGGCTGCTGCCGCTCCGCCTGTCGGTCGCCGCTATGCGTGTTCTGGGACACTTGGCAACAGCGCAGAGTCCGGCCGTATTGTCGTCAGGTAGAAACACTGTGCTCTTGTGTTGTGTACTGCGTAACAGAGTGTTCGGGTGTTTTGTTTTGAGTTTCCTGTGGAGTTTCCTGTTAGTATGATATACACGAAGGATCAATGAGTGTTTCTTGTGCTGAACTATGCAAAAACAGAATCGTACGTCGAATGTCGGCAAGAATTCATACGGTAATTTCCCAGTGTGCATGTTCCCAATGAATCCACGATACGTAGATTAGTGAAGAAATTTCAAAAGACTGGATCTTTGTTAGACGAACGAAGGCCTAGAGGAGGTAGTGTTCTAACCGAAAATAAATTAGACGAGGTAGTGGAGGCATTGGAAAAAAGCCTGAGAAAATCTCTTCGCCGTCTGGCACTTCAGACGGGTGTGTCAAGAGCATCTGCTCACAGAGCATTACACAAACTGAATTTGTAGCCGTAAAAAATAACGGTAGTACATCAGCCCACGAACTCAGACACTGTTGCTCGACGTCGTTACTGTAACTGGCTGTTACAGTCTGGGCACGATGGGGAAGTTGATTCTGAGATGCTTTATTTTTCTGATAAAGCATGGCTGCATTTGCCAGGATACGTAAATTCGCAGAACAATCGACGTTGGAGCACAGAAAATCCAAATGGGTTACCTCAATAACCTCTTCATGGCGTGAAAGCTGGAGTGTGGTGTGCAATTAGTGCGAAGCGAACAATTGGGTCAATCTTTTTTCACGAAACAATAAATTCTGACACGGATGTGAACAATATCCTGCATCCATTTTTTCAAGAACTTCCACCTAACGAAAAGCTGTACGGTTATTTCATGCAGGACAATGCAAGACCACAAATTGCCAATGCTTCTATGGTAGCAATACGAAGTGTTTTTGATGATAGTTGACTGGCCTCCTCGTTCACCAGATCTAAATCACTGTGACTTTTACCTTTGGGGAAGTCAAAATACAAGGTGTATGCAAGCAATCCCCAAACACTCGAAGAGTTGGAAGACAGGATTCGACTAGTCATTTCGCAGATTTCGGCAGCCGAAAGTGTTTGCAAATGTGTGCAAGAGATGTCAGGCCTCTCTTTCCATAGAGGGACATCATTTTGAACATCTACTGTAAATAAAGGTAAGCTTAGGTTACTTAGATGGCAATGTTTTTTTAGTCTTTAACTCAGTCTATGCGCCTATGGCACCATAGAGTCCGAGAATCGGGCGCTGCCGTGGCCAGCGAATGTGGTGGCAGTGGCTGGGAGCCATACGGCGCGATCTGCGGACGCCTGGCAGGCGTCTTTCGTGAGACACCCTGTACAAATACATCGAAACATAAAAGCAATAGAATCTTTAAAGCTCTTCAATGGACTCGTATTGGGGAGGAAGGCGGTTGAAATCTGCCTCCAGAAATCATGGTTTTCCCTGATTTCCCTAAATTATATTGGCAAATTACAGAATGATTCCTTCCAAAGGACTGTCGATTTCCTTCCTCCTCCTTAATCAAACAACTCAAGCTTATGCTTCATCTCTAATGACCACTATGACCACTGTGTTGAGCAGGACGTACATTTTTATCTTTCTTCCTGTCTTTCCTTCTTTACAGATCTATAAAATTTGTCTTTTATAAGCAGCACATGCAGCTGAAGCAAGGAAAAGAAGGGAACCATCTGAAAGCATGCTCCTGTTTAAGCATAGAAATTGAGGAATACAAGTACGTTCAAGACTCTGACAGAAAAGTGAACCGCGACGGAGTGGCCGAGGGCATTGAGGCGCTTTGCTCCGACGCGCGAGGCCGTTCTCTGTCGGGGGTTCGAATTCTCACTCGGGTATGGATGTTTGTGCTGTCTTTAGTATAAGGTAGTTTATAAGTGGTTTGTAAGTTTAAGGACTGATTACCCCGCAGTTAAGTCCCATAAGCTTAACAAATACTTCAACATTCTTTTAGAAAAGTGTCTGGGGAACTAACTGCATCAATTTCGCCTTCCTCACCAAAACTTTCGGTATGTGAACATATTCTCGCTTTTTTTGCCGAAAGAGAATAGTAGGAGCGTCACGGTGGAAGAGACAGGAGACTGTGTAAGTGGAAAAGAAAGGGCGAACACAGTCATAGTGCGAGAGACGTTAGCAGTAAAAATTACAAAAGGCTGGAGATACGACGGTTGGAACTTTAACAATGGCAACTAATTCTTCACAACCCATTCAAAAGTGTTACATCTTTGCACCTGATACTGTGCTTCAAAGTAGCCACCGGCGTTGTTGTGCAGAGCCCGTTGCCAGCGAAGTGCAAGACTAGTACACAGTTCTGTTGATGGTGCGAATGTAGCGGTCTACTGCCTGTCTAATCTCGGCAACAGTTCAGAAGCGAATGCCACAAAGTGGTTCCTTCATCTTCGGAATCAAATCAAAGTCACAAGGACCTAAATCTGGGGACGCTAGGACGACCTGACACAGTTTGCCGTCCTTCGTTGAGGGGTTTTACCCAATGTGCCACTGTTCATTACGCAATGCCGATTTCCTGCTCGCCTCTTGAAGACCTTGATGACACTGTCGTGCTGTACGACAGCTGGCACATTCAAGCTTGATCCAACCCTGCTGTTCCTGTTTTGAAAACACACTGACACAGTTACGTTACAC
Organism: Locusta migratoria; assembly: GCA_026315105.1. NCBI lineage: Eukaryota > Metazoa > Arthropoda > Insecta > Orthoptera > Acrididae > Locusta > Locusta migratoria. The sequence goes on along the minus strand of CM048745.1, from coordinate 698,494,765 downwards.
CGCTCGTTCACGAGTGACTGTCTTTCCCTCAATTATGCGCACGTCGGTGACGTGGGACGGGCGAGTCCATTTGCTCGGAGGTAAGGTAGGCATGTCAAAAAGGTGTACTATCAGCGACAGTAGTAGATTCCATTGCAGTGTTGCCACTATTTATGTTTCAACCCTGGTATGAAAAAAAGGAAAACAGTGGGATGAGAAAGAGATATGAGATCATTTATAAGTTTTGGGGGCCCTGGATCCTCCAGACCAATAAATTTTAACTAGAAAAAATTACTCCACTTTTCTCCATTCCCTAAATCGCCGTGTTAAAGTTTCTCAGGGTTTATAAGTGTGATCAATTCGTCCGTAAAGATGCGTGGAAAAGAGAAAACTAAATAGACTAACGGAAGGCACAAAGATACAAAGAGACCATGGCGATGGGAAAGAAATAGAATGGGACAGACACTGAATGGCAGACAGACACTGAAAGTGCCAAAGATAGTGTTAAGGAAGAACGAGAGGTAGGGATGAAGGCAGTGACAGGGTGTTAGGCGGATAGCAGGAAGTGGCACTGGGGAAAAACATGATGCGGAGACAGACAAATGCCGACAGTGGAAGTGAAGGGTGATGCTCTGTATGAAATACCCATTATAATGAGAGACTGGATAAAAGGGTTCAGATTGATTTGTGTAAAACGAGCACGATTATGTTCGCATGCCAAAATTAAGGAGGAACCTATTTCCCAAATTTTTTGCTTCTACATGAGCATTTTTTCAGCTGCTTATGATGATTTTAAATGTCCTGCGCATTGCGATTCAAACAATATTTTATGAAACTTCTGGGATTTACGGGGAATGGTGATGCGGAAATGCCTTTGTGGTAACGAGGCCCGACGGAAGCTGTACACAACACGATCATTGTCGTACCACAGCAGTGCCCTTGTCCAACTACTTATCCACGGTAGCTTCGGTGCCGACAGCATTCTGGCTGGCCTTCCTCACTCGTGCAGCCTGGGGCACTCGTTAAATTAGCAGGCCTCCTAGACACTCCGCCAGAATAACTGAGCAACTGCACCAGATGTAATGCCCCTCGTTTCTGGGTTAAAAGCATGGAAATGACTAACAGACGAGTTGCGTGCAACTACAAAACCGGAAACAGAGTGCGCAAGGCCTACGGGGCAAGGTGGCTACATGTTTGACCTTGGGTCACCTCCAGGACGCAGGACAAGTTCCAGAGAACGAGAAGTGTTTCACGGTGATAGAGTGGCGGCTGTAGCATTGGACGATAAACTCCAGCGGCTGTTTGAAGAAACAGGTAGCCTATGTCATTATATATTTTTGATGACGTTACAGCGTTCAATGATTGAATGAATCGCTATTTGCGATCCGTTGTGGCTTAACTGTACTACTTTTAGATGGAATACCAAAGTGCGGCGAATGAAAATTTGTGCCCGGCTGGGATTCGAACCCGGGATCTCCTGTTTACTAGGCAGACGCGCTGACCACTCCGCCACCGATGGTGTGGTAATACGAAAGAGACAGTGCGGCGAATGGAGATTTGGGTGTTGCGGGAAGAGTCCTCGGTGGCGGAGCGTTCAGCGCGTCTGCCTAGTAAGTAGGAGATCCCGAGTTCGAATCCCGGCCGGGCATAAATTTTCTTTCCTGCACTTTGGTATTCCATCTAAGCGTAGTACAGTGAGCCATAACTGAATGCAAATTGCGATTTATTTCATAGCCCATGCTATCTCTGTAGAGATTACAACTAAGTCATCCGCGTATGCGAGACGGCTTATTTTGTTTTCACCTATTTCAATCCCGCCCTGCCAGTCTACTGATTTCAACATATGATCCAGGAATAGTATGAATAACAGATCAATGAAAACAAAATAAATGGTAATCGTGCTTTACTGAAATCTCGTACAGGTTTTCGATGGCTTCATATTACCTAAATTACCTAAATTTGGCGAACCTGTCTGAATATGATTTATTTCTTTAGTTTTACTTATAGAATAACACATTAAAATATTTGCCAACGATCGTGAATCACCCTGTACTTCGAACGAATTCAGGCTGCACTGTTTTGGGGTATAATGTAAATTTAGCGAAATTTTAACCTAATCACGGACGGAAACAGAAAAGATTTCAACAACTATCGAGGTATCTCTTTAATTAGCGTTGTAGGCAAAATATTCTCAGGTATTGTTGAAAGGAGAGTGCGAGTACTAATTGAGGACAAGTTAGATGAAAATCAGTGTGGGTTTAGGCCTCTTAGAGGCTGTCAGGACCAAATCTTTAGCCTACGGCAAGTAATGGAAAAGTTCTATGAGTGGAACAGGGAATTGTATCTATGTTTCATAGATCTGGAAAAGGCTTATGACCGTGTTCCTAGGAGGAAGCTACTGTCAGTTCTTCAAGATTATGGTAAGGAGGCAAACTTCTGCAGGCAATTAAAGGGCTTTACGTAGACTGTCAGGCTGCAGTTAGAGTAGATGGCAAATTAAGCTCATGGTTCAGTGTAGTTTCAAGGGTAAGACAAGGCTGTAACCTGTCACCACTGTTGTTGATACTATTCATGGATCATATGTTGAAAACAGTAGTCTGGCAGGGCGGGATTAAAATTGTTGAAAACAAAATAAGCAGTCTCGCATATGCGGATGACTTAGTTGTAATGGCCGATTCAATTGAAAGGTTCCAAACTAATATTTCAGAGCTCGATCAGAGGTGCAAGGATTATGATATAAAGATCAGCATCTCCAAAACGTAAATAATGTCAGTGGAAAAGAGATTCAAACAGATTGAATGCCAAATAGGAGGAACAAAGTTAGAATAGGTAGTTTCAAATACCTGGGATCTATTTTCTCACAGGATGGCAATATAGTGAAAGAACTGGGTTAGAGGTGCAGCAAAGCTAATGCAGTGAGTGCTCAGCTAAGATCTACTCTCTTCTGCAAGAAGGAAGTAAGTACCAAGACTAAGTTAGCAGTGCACCGCTTTATCTTTCGACCAACTTTGTTGTACGGTAGTGAAAGTTGGGTGGATACAGGTTACCTTATTCATAAGGTAGAGGTTACAGATATGAAAGAAGCAAGGATGATTGCAGGTACTAATAGATGGGAACAATGGCAGGAGGGTGTCCATAATGAGGAAATAAAAGAAAAGCTGGGAATGAATATCATAGATGAATCAGTTAGAGCGAACAGACTGAGATGGTGGGATCATGTTACACGGATGGGAGAAGCAAGGTTACCTAAGAGACTCATGAGCTCGGCAGCGGAGGGTAAGAGGAGTCGAGGTAGACCAAGAAGAAAGTACTTAGATTCGGTGAAGAATGATTTTGAAGTAAAAGGCACAACACCAGAGGAGCATCAATGTTAGCATAGAATAGGGAATCATGGAGGAATTTTATTAGAGGTACTATGCTCCAGACTGAACGCTGAAAGGCATAATCAGTCTCTAATGATGATGATGATGATGATGACGGACGTTTCGGTTTCAGTCGAAACGAGAAGCCGAATATTCGGTTTCGGCCACGATTATGTTTCGGTGGGACACTGCCATGATTTCAGCGAGTTCGTTGCACGACATATTGGAGCTCCTCCATCCTCCATAATTTGAGGTGTCGGGTTTGCAGAGCGGCACATTCCGCGGCTGCGGGCCGAGGCTTGTCAGCGGCCTATGTTAGTGTGTGACAGCGGGCAGCAGCAGCGCGCACTGGGCGGTCACGCGGCCGCCACGGGCGCAGCACGCCCCCGCCACACGCGCTGCAGCCGCTTCCAGCAGGCAGACGCACTGGCTACTTTGGCCACAGATGTTACCCTGTGCTTTGGCGCAGCGCCGGGCGCTTTCTCCGGGGATCCACTGGCCTGCATGCAGAGCAGCGGCGGCGCCAGGCCACCGTGGGACCACTAGGGCTGCCGTACGCCACGGATCTCGCGGACACTCCGCGATTTTAGAGTACATGAAAACGTCCGGTGTAACTCGGCTTCTGTTGGTTGGCTCGTATTTGGCTTTAGATTGTGACTTGTTTACGCCGCGGCCTGCGTGGGCTACACATTCTAGCGACAGCGCGCAACATCCAGCAACGCGACACTGCTGCTACAAGCGGCGACATTCGGCGACATGGCCGGGCATAGACTAAATATAGTATAGACTGCGCGTCTCCCTATCTCTGCCGTGTTGTGGTTTGAAACCAACATCTAACATTGCCCCTAGTCACGTGACTGAGTTTTTGTCATTAGGTTCGTTTAAGCAGCTGTGAGTTACCAGGTTCCAGTAAACTGAACATGCGCAGAGCTGTTATCGAGGTACTGCAACAGCTCTGCGCATGCTCAGTTTACTGGAACCTGGTAACTCACAGCTGCTTAAACGAACCTCTTATGAGCAACAGTTCTTCTAGTTTTCAGCTGAAGTCAAGTATTGATTTTAACAATAAAACGATTTTTGTACGCTTATTATACATGTAGGACTAATATAGTTTTTGCACAATTATAATAATATTAATGCTATAATTTGTTTTACACGTATTCAGTTCTTTTTACAAGAAATAGAATTACAGTTAGTATTTGTTCAGCATTACGGTGGATTTTTTTTTAACTGAAGAATGTTATTATAGAAGGGAGCTCTTGACTAAATTTATATTTAACCAAGTAAGTCATTTGTAGTGCAGATATCCTTTTAATAGCGGTGTACACAGCTATATTTGAATACAGAACATACAGTGTAGCTATAAAACTAGTATTAGTTGTGTTTGCACATCACTTATTCTAATGTAAAAAAAGTACTTTGCAAAGTTTACTTATTGGCATATGCAGAAATCGTAAAATACACAGGCTTGTATTGTGTAAAAAAATGATGTTATTGATGTAGTACGTTTTTAGTTCCTATAAAAGTATAACACGTATTGTTGAGAAAACGTAAGATAACTGATGCTATTTGTAAAACTGTTTTTTCGCCTTCTACTCCCATGACGGTTGTCAACTAACAGACTCGCAAAGCAACAAAAACAACTTAATAAGAGCAAGCCATTTATACGTTTCACCTAGGCATATGTAAAAACTATAACCATCACATTAACATTAAAAACTGCAGTGCTAAAAGCGTTATAAGGATATGATTAGACGTTCTGTTGTTGAAATCAAACCCAAATTTCAGTTATAAATCGGAAAAAATACATCTGTCAGCTCCACTTCACATTTGTCGTTATGACGAAAAAGGCTTGTTGCCCCGAGTCACGTGACTTAAATGTTTGTTTCAGTGTAATGACGTCACACGCAGTCTATTATCTGTGGTCTATGTGGCCGGGTGTCCTATTCGAGCGCGACAAATTCTCTCTACAAGATGGCCGCTAGAAACGATCAGCTGTTTCTAAAGTTTGGCACCCGTAAACCGTACAATAATGATAGCTGTATAGTAAGGCAATAACGTTTTATTAACTTTAGGAAGTAAGGCGTAAAAATAATGCTGTGGGTTACATTTACAAAGCGAGGAATGTTCGTGGACTATTTGATTCGTATCTTCAAATACGAAAACAGACTGAAGATCACCGGTCAAATTCTTCGAAAGTACAAGACGAGTACAGTTACTTTTGACTATGTTCTCAATGAGTTTTTGTGACTACAAACCATCAACAACTGAACAAGTACGAAATAGGTCTTATTGGAAGACGACAGTAAATTATTATTTTCGTATCCATCTATGAGTTGTCACCGTAGCATAGGGGTAGTGGCCTACCCTACCAATTTGTGAATTTTGCGGTCTTTGGTTCGCTTCCCGTTCCATCTCATATTTTAATTACTGGAATTAAAACTCTGTCACCTGTTATTTGTGCAAAGTTTTATGTTTTATCTTTCCAAAACCCCACAAATTATTATTATTATTAATTTTTTTTCTTTGTTGTTACTGCAAATGCACAAAGCACACAAATGCGAGTAATTCTTCAAATCACGTTCATCGTGGTGTAAATGAAACTACCTCTCAGAATAAAAATACAGAAGAATGATATATTACAAAACATTTAAAAATTTAGCTTCAGTCGTCTATAAAAGCCAAAAGCTAGTTATCCAAAGCGAAATACTTCATTATATTTGCGACTCCAATTTTATTTTTTGTTATTTCACAAACAGTTGCAGTTTCATAAACTCCAGGGATTATTAGCTCGCAGAATTCTTGCGACATCCTTTATAACCTCCAAAAGCAGTCGACTCTCAAAGAAACTCGACACTTTGTATCGCGAGCCACAGCGACAAGATTCAAACAGCTTGAATCTCAAACGTGGCTGTTGTAGCGCGCGACACCCAGCGACAGGCAGTGCCACAGTCGGCGCTCATGCAGGACACTCCCTAGCAACACAGGTGGCCGTATTTTGTCGCGTGAAGCTGTCGCGCGCTGTCGCTAGAATGTGTAGCCCATGCGGGCCGCGGCCTAAGCTGTAGATTTCGGCTTGACTTTCAGAGTTTGTAGTGGATGTAGGGGTTCTAAATTTTGTCACTAGCTGAAAACCAGGCGTTGCTCGGGTATTTATTTATTTATTCGTGCCATTTTTCGGGTATATATTCATTTGTATAAGGGCTGTATGTCTGTAAAATCTCTTGGGAATGCAATTAGTAGTAAAGAAGTAACGGAATAAAACTTGGTGCATAGTGGGGCAATTTTCCATGAATGTTTCTGTTTATGTGCTCATATCTTATGAACTACGTGTCGTACAGTGATACAATTTAGAAGGTAATTCAACTATATATGTGTATACTGTCTGTAAAATTTCCTGTCGCTACAATTTGTAGTGTTCAAATAATAAATTATAATGTCATACCGAGAGCCGCAGTTTTACTCCATAAACAGGGGAAAACCAGTAAGCGAGAAACTTTTTTTCTTTCATCATTTTACTATGGTTGCCAGCGAGAAAAAGTTTAATAAAGGTTTGAAATTATGTTTAAAATTTGTTGCAAGTCGCTAAGTACTGTCATTCTCATACAGTGTATTTCGAAAGTCTCGCCACTTTATATGGCATTTTTTGCGATTCTATTGGTTATGACGTAATATCTTTTGAACCATGTGCCGTATGTGATTCTTAACCACGAATCAACTGTTACCTCGCGGTAAGGAATGTGTGTACCAAATTTGGTTGAAATCGGTCCAATAGTTTAGGAGAAAATGAGCAGCATTGTCGCAAAATGCAGCAGTTTTTCGGGAATCTCATTGTTTATGACGTCATATGAACTATATATCGTATGTGATTCTTACCCTTACGGGACCGTCCTCATGGATTGAAACTTACGTGTACAAAATTTCATAAAGATTGGAACAAAACTGTAGATTTGTATGCAACACTTACAAACATACTGACATTCTGCTTTATGTATGAGGTCCCAGTGTCAAATATATCTTTCTTAAATTTCTCACACGGTAAATATTGGTTCTGTACATACCTTGAACTTAAACACTTTCTGTAATGTTTGAGCGTGAAATTCCGTTTCTCAGGGGCTGATATTTAATAAACTGATAAACTTGAATCATTGAGTCCCGGTAGTCAGATAGTTTGAAGCCAGTTACGAAAGATATTACTTGTGCTTGATTCATTTTCTGTCGAATTATTCATTAGAAAGGTTTTTATTAAAATTTTCTCCTGACCAAAACTGTTGGATATTTTTCTTTCACACATTAACTGATTTCTTACGAACTTCACAGATATTATTATGTTCACTTTTAGAATAATCTTGGACCACATTAGGGAACTAAATATTTGAAATAACTGTCCAAGACTTTTTTTTTAAAGTTTCACTGATTCTCTATTTTGAAATTAATAGTTACAACCAAATCACTTTCACAGAAAACACTTCGTAAGTTCACAATGCGTGACTATTTTCGTAAAAGTCTCATTTACATTAAAGTCTCTGGATCCTATTACATTTGCTACCAACTTTAATTATTCCAGATAGGTTTATTAAATGTCATCTCCGTAAACTTGCAAATAAGTTTGAATTCCAATATCACGAATATTAATCAGTTATTAACGGGAGGTAGAAGTTTCTAATTCTTCCTTCCTAGCCTATCCCGACCAAATTTCAAAGTATTGCATGCATTAGCGTATGATCACGATACGAAAGTTTATATTAAGAAATAAATAATTTATCGGGTTCCTTACTATCTTGGAAATAAACCCCGTATGATATTTTGAAACTAATCGCGGAGTGAGCTAAGGACTAAATACTGAGAGATCTCAACTCAAAGACAGATAATCACATAGAAATCTTAGCACTGACGAATGTAAGCACATAGAGAGTTAATAACATAGACAGCTAATCACATAGAGAGCTAATCACATAGAGAGCGAGTAACTCAACTGCGGGTACTATTTACAATGGCAATCTCACAAATGATCTCTGATATACGAGGTGTTTTGACCTACTTATTCCCTGGATACTCTTATTCTGAATTACGCTGATTAATTTTAATTTACTTAAAATTTTAAAAAATGAGAAATTTCTGACTCTAAACAAATAATTAAAATTACGAAACGATGAGAAATGTGGGAATATGAAGATTCTAATGCTACGGTCGCGATGTGGTGTTACACCAGACCGAAAAGGGAAATGTCCGCGATATTTGCTGGATTTGAAGTCAACGTTCGGTAATTTAGAAAATTGGAAAGGTAGGCAGAAGCCTGAATCAAACATTAATTTATCTATATGTACAAAAATGAATGTTTGTCTGCATATCAACTATGTGTTCATAAACTATTCATTCGATTGCAAAGAACCTTTGGTGACCTGTTCACGGTATGCCCACTAAAGTTCCTGACCCAAAAACAAAAGAGCAAGACACGTAGCTCAGGAGATATGATTTCATAAATAATGAGCGGCCACCGCGTGAGAATACCCAGATTTATGCGTCAATTATTGGAAAATGGGAGTAGTCTGGGACCTGCAACAAAGTTTGCATGTAATTTTGGACGTTTATGAAGCGTTTTATTAACTGACTCCATTCCCCTCCCCCTTATCACCACCACCACCACAAAATGATGAAAAGAAGTCTACCGCTCACAACAGTTTCACTGTAGATGCCCTAAAACTGTCGTATCAGGCATGACCTCGCATCAGATAAAGTTAGCCTTACAGATTTGCGTATTACTATTTATGTTTGTGTGTAAGTCTCCCTTAATTCTCTTGCATCCTAAATTAAGCAATCTGTTTTCTTTATCTCTATCTATACAATAGCGAAAGGATACTCACTCACTGACTAAACACAAAATCTCGAAAACTACATCACCTATGTAGCTGAAATTTGGCAGGAATGTAGTTTATAGGTAGAAAACGTCAGCTAAGAAAGTATTTTGTGATAGGTGCATGGCGGAGCATACTTCTCCTACAGACTCAAGAAATCTACGCTTTCATTCCGATCTTCACTAAATTTGGCACGTTTGACGTTCAAAACAAGAGGAAGATCACCGTCTATCTTGAGTTTCATACGGTGCATGGGGGAGGGTACTTTGCAACATATAAATGGATCCCTAAATACCTTGGTCGCGCCATAACTTGAGAACGGCTCGACCGATTTTACAGATACCTTTTTTTTTTTTTTTTTTTTTTTTTTTTTTTTTTTTTTTTTTTTTTTTTTTTTTGTTATTATTGGAGCAAGAGTTGTATGAAATAAAACTGAATTTTACAGAACAACAAAGTGTATTTTTTAATGTGAACCTGCGTTTCTTATTGCATACAAATGTATAGTTTTGTTTCGATATTGATGAAATTTTGCACGCCTTACCTTAAAAAAAGAGGAATGTTACTGCCTGTATAAAATTTCGTTCGCTGCACGTGGAGGGTACTTGAGAAGTTTTACAAAATGCATCGTTTTCCTCCAATCTTTATGAATCTTTGCACACATGACCTTTAAACCAAGAGGAAGATCACTGGGTACATAAATGTTTGTATGGTACATGACAGAGGGCATCTTGCAGAAAACTTTGCCGAGTGAGGGAAAGGTGGAAACGGAGAGATGGGAGAGGTTGATAAAGAGATGGGGGATGTGGACTAAGACAGTGTAGCAGAAAAAAACACCCGGACAACGCTGGGTTTACAGCTAGTTTTTCATAATTACAAACCAATGTATACCTACTTGTTTAATCCAAACTATTACTGGAAATACATTTAAGCAACATACTGAAAATTCTGGTTGTCTTGTGTAAAGTACAGTTAAAAACGCTAGGAAAACAATGTGGTTGGTCAAACATTGATGCAGACATGTTGTAGAAGATAATTGTTGGCTGCAAACTGTACATTCAGTTTGATGCTAATACCTTGTTACTGGTTATTAACAAAATATGCAAGTAATTGGTGTGGGACAGCATAATCAAAAGTATTTAACCAATATTTTAGTGTTGGCGTGCCGCGGGGGATTAGCCGTGCGCATTGGGAAGCCGTGCTGCGGTGCGCGCGGCCGTTCGCTGTCGGGGGTTCGAGTCCTCCCTCGGGCACGGGTGTCTGTGTTGTCCTTAGGTTGGTTTACCTTAGTGTAAGTAATGTGTAAGCTACGGACTAATAACCCAGCAGTTTAGTCCGATACATTTACAACATGTGAACGTTTGTTTTAGTCTTGGCGTATTCGTTATCAATCTACTCTTGTTCAGTTGTCAAGTATACATTGCTGCGGAAGAAATTATGTAGACAGCTTGCTGCTTCCACTTCATTTACAGCATCAGTTTGTAGGTCTATTGGTCCTGAAAAGGCACGCCAATTTTGAACAAGAATTTCCACTACATCTCTTGTCTTGCAGAGGCAGATGGCCTTTTGTGGATCTTCCAAGGCTGCAGCTTTAGAAAAGGGACACACTAAATAATTGTACAATTTAAACCATCACGTATTGACACGCGAGGCAAATGAGTGCTTGTACCCGGTAGTGGCTTCGGAGGTAGAATATTTTGCCTTGTATAGATTCGTGGAAAAGTGCCTTGTCATCGTGTCTGCTAGAGCTGCCAACATAAACAACCACACACTTGTAATCAACTACTCCAAGCGAGGCAACAGAAATTTTTTATGACAATAATAACTTGAGCCACTTCTTTCTTGGACGTTTTATCCGTACATGCTTTTTATCTAGCTGCCAATACAGTTAGCGAGACATTCGAAATTATTTGAAAAAAAAAAAAAAAAAGGTATTTACACAACCAAATCTCTTTGCAAATCGACGTCAATGAGATTGGCCTGTAATTTTGGGGATCACTCCTATTGCATTTCCAGTCTTTGGATACGGATCTTTCGCTGAGTGATTGGTTGTATATGATAGCTAAGTATGGAGCAATTGCATCAGCCTACTCTGAGAGGAATCTAGTTGGTATACAATCTGGCCCGGAAGATTTGCTTTTATTTAGTGACTTAAATTGTTTTACTTCTCCAGGAACATCTACTTCTAAATTTCACATGCTGGCAGATGTTCTTTGTTTAAATTCTGGAGTGTTGACTTCGTCTTCTTTGGTGAACGAATTTCGGAAAGGTGTGTTTAGCATCTGTGGTAATGAAAGTCCGCAGGGGCTGTGTCTGTAGAATACGGGGATGAGGCAGCACAGTGATTTCGATGCGATGGTCACGCAACAACAGGAAAGACTGCGGGTGCGTCATCGTGATGCAAACACCAGGAAATGTCCCCCCACATTTCAGGCCGTTTTCTTCTAAGTTGCAATACTTCCCGATAGCACCATCGACTAAAGTTTTGTACCTGTGGCGCGAATTCATGACGAACTAATACCCCAAAGCCAAAGGAAACTATGAGCCTGGTTTTGACCTGACCTGAACCATCGTGTAGACTGAAACTCATGAAGCACTCATCCCCTTATGCTTCCTGCATCGTTTAGTGTGTCTGTGTAAAGGTTTTCCTGAGTTTCACGCAAAAGTTGGTGCACACGAGGGTGTCCTCTATGTCTGCATTCTCGAATTTCGCAATCTGTGGGACACAACATTCTGCTGAGCAGTAACTAATACACATACAATAACGAAAGTCCTGGCAGCTACACATCGAAGACGGGCGTGTGCATGGATGCCAAATGCATTTCGCTCCAGCATTTCATTGGCGCGAAATTAAGAATGTTCCGGAATTTTTAAACAGACCTCGTAGACATGCCATGCCTGTTATGCTGTTTCAAGGTAGCGGCCCATGAAAGATGAGTCACAAACACTTCACCTTGCTACAGAGATAAAAACGAACGTCAGTCTATGACGCAACTGTAGTGCAAGCCTCCAGATTTGCCACAAATCAAAATCTAATATCTAAAATTGATGTTTGTTTGTTTGTCCTTTTGTTCGTATTTTTTGCACGGGCATGCCGTACATCCGATTGTCATTAAGCTTTATCAACGCCTTGCTTGCTTTCGAGCGAAGGTTACAGGCACGGCGGAAGGTGCTTTACATCTATTTAATTCGCTTCTTACGCCTACACCCTGTAATGTCTGGACTGATATGAATGAAATCTGGAACAGTGGTGGCTTATACCTTGATTATACATGGGCTACCTTCTGTAAGCCACCTTAAAGTACTGGCGGAGAGTACCTGACAATGGGTTAATATTTTTGCTACTCCTTTATGCTGAAAGGGATGGACAGATCCGAACGAAATTTAGAATAATGATAGCTTACACTCTGCATTAACCCTAGTATGCATACCCTCGGTCCAATGGACCCGGGAACATTTTTAATTTTTAATTTGTGTATTAAAGACTTGAAATGGAGTCCCAACCGTTCAGGTATGCTCTCTGGCAATATTTAGTAATACATTACAGATACTACTAGAATTGTGTGTCATTAGTTTAAGTGCCACATTAATTTTCATCTTTATACTACACATTTACATAACATGGGTCCGATGGAGCCTGTGGTTTATGTTAAAAGTGTCGTTAAATTAGATTGGGTTGTAATCAATTACGTTTTGTTGGAGTACCGAGAATACGTTACTGCTACACATATGCATTGTTGTGATCGCAGAAAACGTATTGTTATAACTTGGCATGTTCAACTGTCAGACAGCATACTTCTATGTTGTGTAAGAACCAAAATATCGCAGTGGGTTGTTATTAGTGTGTGACGCTCTACAGAAAGACTGTAGGAGTTTGCTACACAGCAGTATTGTTTGACATTTACTCATTCGGAAGAAAGGTAAGGGTTATTGGTAACACTAAAAAATAAAATCAAGAGACGCTATATTTCTACACTCCATAGGAGAAGAGAGTACTGAGGTTATTTATTCATATTATTATTTTTCAGACAATGTCAGGATCTGCATCTAAAAAAAGAAGCAGGAAAGACGATAGCATACGTTTTTCAAGCCCAAATTTTGAATCAGTTGTTACTGATGATGACGATTTCCTTCCAGATATAAGTTCTGCTTCAGATGAAAACCATGAAGCTGTTCCTCAGGCAGTGTCATACGACTCTTTGGATGAATAACCACGTAGTGGTGGTGGTGGTGGTGGTGGTGGTGGTGAAGATGATGATCTAGATAATAATATATCAGGACAAATAAGCAGTGAAAGTACTAACGTTTATATTGCTCCAAATGGTATAATATGGAGTTAAAAGCCCCCAGTGCAAAATAAAACGCCTGCTCAGAATGTGGTAAAATTTATACGAGAACCATGTGATGTGATGCTTTTTTTTGTGAAATGATTTATGCTTTGTCAGTAGCATATTCACATATTTGAACACTGTGAAAAATAATATTGGTGGTATCTGTATCAGTTTTCATAATATAATCTATTTAAACATTATTCAGGGTTAAAATTATACAAATTATACACTTTAAAAACCAGTAATATCATTAAAATAGCCACAGCTTTCTTATATTATACTCAGGAACCTTCAAATAAAAATATACGTGCATGACAATATCTACAAAACACTTATTTTCATTTAAATTCTCATATTAGACGTAACGGGTCCAATGGACCCAGGGTATGTAAAAGTGCAAAAAATATAGGTCATGCATAGAAGGGTTAATACATGGGCTACCTTTCGTAAGTCACAGGAAGGTGTGTAGCGGAAGGTACCTCACTATGGGATAATACGTTTGTTACTCTTCACGCTGAAACGGCTAGTCGGATTGAAGGAAATGTGGAATAAAGATAGCTTATACCCTACAACAAAAATCCAAATTGTTTCACTGGTACCATGAAAAGCAGCACATGAAGGAGATTCTTATAATTGCAAGCCAGTGATTTAGCATGGCGAAGGGTACCTTGATACCGTTTGACCAGTCACCATGAAACTTGACGTATATATGTATGTTTTCTTATATAGGAGGGAGAGGAATAGGTAGAGGATAAGACGAAAAGAAAGGGGAGGGAGGAGACGGATAGAGGCGTGAGGAGGAGACGGAAGGTGAGAGGGTAGAGGACGAGAATAAGAGATATTAAGAGGGGAGATGGTGACCGACAGAAGAAACGCGATCAACAGAGGGGTGGGGGTAGGAAATGAAGGCACAGGAGGAGACGAGGGAAAGAGCAGGTGAAAGGAAAGGAGGAGATGGACTACTGGAAGATCGTGGACCTCATATATATTTGTTCCTTTGTTCGTATTTTATGCGCTACTATAACGTTCATCTGTTGTTATGGTCTTCAGTCCACATACTGGTTTGCTGCAGCTCTCCATGCTACGCTGTACTTTGCAAGTCTCTTCATCTGAGAAAACGCTCGGCACCTACATCCTTTTGAATCTGCTTAATGTATTCGTCCTTCGGTCTCCCTCTACGATTTTTAACCCACACACTACCTTCTAATGCTGACAATTCCTTGATGTCTCAGGATGTGTCCCACCAATCTATCCCTTCTCTTAGGATATGCCAGAAACTCCTTTTCTCCCCAATTCGGTTAAGCACCTCCTCATTAGTTACGTGATCTACCCATTTAATTTTCATCATTCGTCTGTAACACCACATTTCAAAAGCGTCCATGTTTTACTCCCATACTCCAGACAAATGCTTTCAGAAAGGACTTTTTAACATTCAAAATAATATTGGATGGCAATAAATTTCGCTTCAGAAACGCTTTTCTTCCCAAAACCATTCTACATTTTATATCTCCTTTACTTCAGCCATCAGAAGTTATCTTGCTACCCAAATAACAAAACTCATCTACTACTTTTATTGCCTCATTACCTAATCTAATTCGTTCAGCATTGCCTGGCTTTCTGACGCTACATTCCATTATCCTTGTTTTGTTGATGTTCATATTATACCCTCTTTTCAAGACACTGCCCATTCCATTCAATTGCTCTTCCAGATCCTTTGCGGTCTCTGACAGAACTACTATGTCATCGGCAAATCGCAAAGTTTTTATTTCATCTTCCTGAACTTTCTCCAAATTTATCGACACTTTCAAAAGCTTTCTCCACATTTAAAAAGGCTAAAAACGTAGGTTTGCCTAAGATAAGTCGTAATGTGAGTATTGCCTCGCGTGTGCCTACATTTCTTCTGAATCCAAACTGATCTTCCCCGAGGTTGGATTCCACATGTTTTTCCATTCGTCTGTAAATAATTCGTGTCAGTATTTTGCAACTATGATTCATTAAACTGACCTAACAGTTCTGTTATTTTCACATTTGTCTGCAAATTTTATTTATTTATTTATTTATTTTTTTTTTTTTTTTTTTTTTTGGAACTACGATATTCTTCTTGAAGGGTATTTCCTCTGTCACATACATCTTGCATACCAGGTGGAATACATTTTTCATGACTGGCTCTCCTAACCATAGCAGCAGTTCAGACGGAATATCATCTACTTCGGGGGCCTTGTTTTGAATCAAATCTTTCAGCGCTCTGTCAAATTCTTCTCGCAGTATCATATCTCCAATCTCCTCCGATACCTCTTCGTGTTCCATTTCTAGAATACAACCTTGAAGTTTATTTCCTTTGTATATATATATATATATATATATATATATATATATATATATATATATATATAAATGCTTTTCTTGTTTTCAAATATCTCTTTTATTTTCCTGTAGACGGTATCTATCTTTCCCCTGGTTATACATAAAGAATCTTTAACGTGATGCCAATACCGATTCACAGATCATCATAATTATAGAGGCACATATGGTATGAAAACATCGGACTATCGATATTTCCCTACTGAATATTCAACTCTATGATCTAAAAAAATAGTATAGCCTAAGATGCCAAGCCACAAATGAGATAGTTGAATATAAACGTATGTTCTGTTTTGTATACTGTATCTTTAGTACAAGATAGAATTTTCCTTGCGGCTGTGGTGGCGTAGTGTGCTCAAGTTGGCGACGACGACGAATGAATCACTTCGGGAAACCTGTCAAACAGAATGAGGGACATAGTCTTTCGTGTTGACCATGAAGTAAATTATTAATTCTGTCCCTCCTCTGTAGTTGACAAGTTTTTGTGTGTGCTCTTCATAAAGCGAACATTTCATTCCCAACTATTGCACACTGCCGATTGCCGTACGTAAAATTTAGCCTTTACGTCAAATGTCTAAATGTGGCGAAATTACAGCAGTTTATCCCTGTTTCTTACGATTGTTATGTCCGTACGTAAATAATGGTTGATCCGTTGTTTAAAGTGACAGGGAGACCAATAATACTGTATTCGGTAGTGCCGGTCTAGTAATGTGTGTCATTGTTTCTGTCGATGATTGTTTTGGCATCCAAACATTCGATTTCCTCGGACATCGAAGTTTTCCTTCCGATTTTCATCGTACATCGATTTCTTTTCGATGTTTTTCTGATGTCGATGATCCCTATGGCAATTGTTGATAGCACATCAATTTTTTAATAGAGTTGGAGAAGTTAAATCGTGATACGAACTATACATTTGAAACATCTACTTCGGTTTACCACTCTTAATGGCAATGTTCACTCATGATTACTGTGCACATCTACAGCAAACCATATTTCGAATTATATAAGTTTCATTGGCCTCCTGATAAAATTATCATAGAAAATCGGTCCTAATTTTTCAAGTTCGCTTAATGATATCATGTGAGAATCTCGGCTTAATGTTAACATGAGCAGAAGCAGCACCTCCTAGAGAAGACAGAACGCAGTACTCACTCCAAACAGTTTCCACTCTATGGGACAGACCATAGATAACATAGACTGGGTGTCTCCCAGATCAATGGCGTTTGCCTATCTCTGCCGTGTTGCGGTTTGAAACAAATATCTAACGTTTTAGCTTCCGGTCTATCGTTTTTGCCCCGCGTCATGTGACTTAATTTTCGGCATTATGAGCAACTGTTCTCTCATTTGTAGCTGAAATCAAGGTAGAATATGGGTGTCATTAGTACTGTTCCCATTTGCAGCAATTTAAGCTATATCTTATCAGTTACTCTTCATTCTCTAATCATATGCAACATGTCATTATATATATATATATATATATATATATATATATATATATATATATTTACGGCACCTGGAATCGAACCCGTGACCTCCCCGATGATATCCAGCGAGCTACCACAAGACCATTAACAACACAATGCTTTCAACGCTAAGATACAGATACTACTCCGTCAAGCGAAAATGTGTTTCCAGAACGGAATTTATATTTACAGATGTTTGAATTTTTCCTTCCATTACAGGCTAAACACTATCCAAATACAAAATTTTACGATTGTGTGTCAGCTAGAAGTACCTTAGAATTTTGATGATCGGTGACTCAGTGAGTGACAGAATTAGCGATTTTAGACTGATAATATTTCGTAAACTATAAGGTGTAGAATAGTATAATTAGAAAATATAGGTAGTTATAGTAGATACTTTTGGTAACAGAAAATTCAGGCTTCTAGCCTTATCCAACAGGGAGGGGGGGGGGGATCGAAAGTGCCGTCTACTGCTTCGAGAAAAGGATGGTACGGCCGTGAGCATCACTTGGCGGGGGCACTACCGTGCCCCCAGATGTAGATGCAGAGGAAAAGCCCTCCAACTTCTAGCAGAATATAATAATCCCAATTCCAAAGAAAGCAAAAACGTGAAAATTACAGAATCCAAGCTCATCTCCCCCTAGGTCCGATACCAAATATTTTTCCATTCCTCTGTAAATAAATTGTGTTAGTATTTTGCAACCATTAAGTGGTATCGAACCTAGGGGAAGATGAGATTGCATTTAGGAGAATTGTTGGGACAAGCGAGGCAATACAGTACGACTTAGGTTAAGGAAAGGCAAACCTACGTTTCTGCATTTGTAGATTTGGAGAAAGTTTTTGACATTATTGATTGGAACACACACTTCCACATTATGAAGGAAGCAGGTGGAAAATATTGCGAGTGAAGAGTTTTATTCAGCTTGTATAAAAATAAGACACGGTTGTAGCCTTTCCCCAATGTTGTTCAATCTGTACATTGAGCAAGCTGTGAATGAATGCAAGGAGAAATTTGAAGAAGGCATTAAATGTCAAAAAAAGAATTTAAAAATTTGCGGTTTGCCGATGACATACTAATTATATCAGAGACAGCAAAGGACATGGGTGAGCTATTGAACGGAATGGATAGTGTCGTTTAAGTAAGGTATAAGATGAACAATGACAAGAGTAAAAGAAGGGTAATGGAATGCAGTGTCAGAAAATCTGGCGATGCTGATGGTATTAGATTAGGTAAGGAAGCAATAAAAGTAGTAGAAAAGTTGTGTTATTTAAGTAGCAAAATAATTTCTGATTGCAGAAGTAAAGAAGATATGAAATGCAGAAAGTCTATGGGAAGAAAAGCGTTTCTGAAGAAGCGAAATGTGTTGATATCCTATTGTAGATTAAATGTTAGGAAGCCCTTTCTGAAAGCATTTGTATGGAGTGTAGCATTTGTATGGAGTGTAGCATTGTATGAGAGTGAAACGTGGACGATAAGGAGTTCAGACAAAAATATGATAGTCGCTTTTGAAATGTGGCGTTACAGACGAATGATGAAAATTAGATGGGTAGATCACGTAACTAATCTTCATTAGGTGGTAAACAGAATTGGCGCGAAAAATGTGTTTCTGGCATATCCTTAGAGAAGGCAGGCTGGTGGGACACATTCTGAGACATCGGAGACGGAAAGGCTTGCAGAGGACATGTTAGCGTGGAGGGGTGCATCAAACTAGTCTGCAGACTGAAGACAAGAACAATAACGGGCTTATCCAGAACACATTTAATGTGGTTTGACGTTGCCATCTGTGGTTTGTCCAGAAGGATATCTGTCACGAGTAGATCATTGCAATAAGTGCCTGTGGAATATTGTGTGGTATTTGCATCTTTCAATAACGACATTAACCTCTTCTTCCCCTAGTATATTACGAGTAATGCCCAACTGACGGACGTTTCACTTGTTTTACATGCACCCACTCCATGAGACACTGCATAGACGTTTGGGATACGAGCAAGATCACTGCCACAATCTCTGACAGCCCCGAATTCCACGTCGCCACTTCTCGTTCTTCCTTCTACCTCTACTCAGTGGCTGACTATGCCTACCGGAGGGCTGGGGCGGCGGCAAAACAAAAGATATTGGCTTAGTATAAAAAAGTAACTTTTGGGATTTGGAGCCCCCCCCCCCCCAAGAACGAAGGCAGGGGGGTAGTCTTAAAAATATAGCTTTCGCAGAAGGAGAGGCTATGTGAAAAAAGAAAAAAACCTGATTTCGAGGTGTTTCGAGGTCCCCCCCCCCCCAAGACGAGGGGCCAGGGGCAGTTCGCTCCCTCCGCCCACCCCCCTCCCGTTAGTCCGCCACTGCCCCTACTTTTTTTCGATCCATTTATAGCTCGTGCAAGAGGTCCTGGGCGCTGAGCGAGTCCGTTCCTTTGTTTTGGAGGGGCTGATGATTCAGTTGCGTGTTGCCTATGGGTCGCTGGGCGTAGTTCACTACCGACTTAACAAACGAAGTATACGCCGCAGCAGACAACGTGCAACTGAGCCGGCCGCCCCTCAGAAACTCGAGAATGCGTTTCTGCGCACGGGCCACTATTTCTTGCACGAGCTATACCTTCAGTTCGAGCCGTACCGCAGTAGGGTCACAGTCACAGGCGCGAATCAGTAAACAAGTCACAGCGTTTCCGAAAAGTTTATACATTATAAGAGCAATAGATACAGATTGTCTACAGTTGGTTGTGCATAGATTATTAAAATCTATAATAAGTAACGAAGTGTCTGTTGTTGTTGTTATTGTGGCCTTCAGTCCGGAGACTGGTTTGATGCAACTCTCCATGTTACCCTGTTCTGTGCAAGTCTCTTCATTTGAATATACGTTCGGCAACCTACATCCTTTTGAATCATCTGCTTATTGTATTCATCCCTCGGTCTCCCTCTAAGATTTTTACCCCACACACTTCATTTAATGCTAAGCTGGCAATTCCTTGATGTCTCAGGATGTGTCCCACCAAAATATCCCTTCTCTTAGTCAGGATATGCCAGAAACTCCTTTTCTCCCCAATTCGGTTAAGCACCTCATTAGTTACGTGGTCTACCCATCTAATTTTTATCATTCGTCTATAACACTACATTTCAGAAGCGTCTATCAACTTTTGTCTGAACTGTTTATCGTCCAAGTTTCACTCCCATACAATGCTACACTCCAGACAAATGCTTTCAGAAAGGATTTCCTAACATTTAAATTAATATTGGATGTCAACAAATCTTTACTTCAGCCATCAGAAGTTATCTTGCTACCCAAATAACAAAACTCATCTACTACTTTTATTATTCGTTCAGCATTGCCTGATATTCTGACATTACATTCCAATACCTTCGTTATACTCTTGTTAATGTTCATCTTATATCTTCCATTCAATTCAATTGCTCACCCATGTCCTTTACAATCTCTGACATAATTAGTATGTCATTGGCAAACCGCATAGTTTGTATTTCTTCTTTCCAAATTTATCCTTGCATTCTTTCACTGCTTGCTCAATGTACAGATTAAACATTGGCGAAATGCTACAACCCAGTCTTACTCTCTTCCAACCTCTGCGTCCCTTTCTTGCCCTTCCACTCTAATAACTGCTGTCTGATTTTTGTATAGGTTGAATATAACTCTTTCGCTTCCTATATTTTACCCCTGCTACCTTCAGAATTTGGAATAGTGTATTCCAATCGACATTGTCAAAAGCTTTTTCCAAATCTACAAACGCTAAAATAGTATGTTTGACTTTCCTTAGCCTATCTACTAAGATAAGTCTTAATGTGAGTATTGCCTCCCGTGTTCCTACATTTTTCCTAAATTAAAACTGGTCTTCCCCAAGGTTGGATTCCAAATGTTTTTCCATTCGTCTGTAACTAATTCGCGTTAGTATTTTGCAACTATGACTTATTAAACTGATAGTTCTGTAATTTTCACATTTGTCTCCGCATTTTTTTAAAATTGGTATTACGATATTTTTCTTAAAGTCGTAGGGTATTTCCCCTGTCTCACACATATTGCATACCAGGTGGAAAAATTTTTTCATGACTGGCTCTCCTAACTATATCATCAGTTCAGACGGAATATCATCTACTCTAGGGGGCTTGTTCGACTCAAGTCCTTCAGCGCTCTGTCAAATTCTTCTCGCAGTACTATATCTCCTAACCCCTCTTCCTGCACTTCGCGTTCCATTTCTAGAATACTGCCTTCAAGTTTATTTCCTTTGCATAGGCCCTCTATATATTCCTTTTTCAGTTCAGCTTTCACCTCTTTGCTTAGTACCGATTTTCCGTCTGAGTTCTTGATATTCATAGAGCTGCTTTTCTTGTCTCCAAATATCTTTTTCATTTTTCTGTAGACGGTATCTATCTTTCCCCTGGCTATACATTCTTCTATGGGACTGCATTTGTCCTCTAGCTACTCCTGCTTAGCCAGTCTGCACTTCCTGTAAATCACATTTTTATACGCTTGTAGTCCCTTTTGCTTGCTTCACTTGCTGAATTTTTCTATTTTCTCGTCTCATCAATTAAGTTCAGTATATCCTATGTTATCCAGGAATTTCTATTGGGTCTTATCCTTTTGTCTAGATGATCCTCTTCCGCTTTGACTACTGTCTCTCAGAGCTACCCATTCTCCTTCTATTGTATTACTTTCCCCCGTTTCAGCCAATCTTTGCCTAATGCACCCTCTGAAACCCTCAGTCACCTCTGGTTCCTTCAGTTTTCTCCAGGTTCCATCTAACTTACCTACCTTTCTGCAGCTTCATAAGTTTTAATCTGCAGTTCATAACCAATAAGTTTTGTTCAGAGTTTATATCTGCCTCTAGATATGTCTTACAGTTTAAAACCTGGTTTCTAAATCTATTCCTTACCATTATAAAGTTTAATCTGGTACCTTCCAGTGTCTCCTGTTCTCTTCCACGGTAATAGCCTTCTTTCATGATGATTAAACCACTTGTTGGTGATCATTAAATTGTGCTCTGCGCAAAATTCTACCAAGCGATCTCCTCTCTCATTCCTTTTTCCCAGTGCATATTCACCTACTACATTTCCTTCTCTTCTCTTTCCTACTACCGAGTTCCAGTCTCCTATAACACTCTAGTTTTCGTCTCACTTAACTTTCTGAATGATTTTTTCATCTCCTCATACATTTCTTCGAAATCCTCGTCATCGGCCGTGCTAGTTGGCACATAAACTTGCACTACTGTGGTCGGCGTTGGTTTTGTGTCTACCTTTGCTACGATAATGCGTTCGCTATGCTGTTCATAATAACTTACCCGTATTCTTATTTTCTTATTCATTGTGAGACCTACTTCTGCATTACCAACTGATTCTATATTTATAACCCTGTACTCACCTGACCAAAAATCCTGTTCATCCTGTCACCGAAATTCACCTTTCCATTTCTCTTTTCAAATTTTCTAACTTACCTACGCGATTAAAGGTTAGAACATTCCACGCTCCGACCCGTAGAATGCCAATTTTATTTTTCTTGATGACGACATCCTCCTGAGTGGTCCCCGCCAGGAGATCCGAATGGGGCACTATTTTACCTACGTAATATTTTACCCAACAGGACGCCATCATCATATATTCATACAGTAAAGCTGCACGTCCTCGGAAAAAATAATTACTGTATCCTCGCTTTCAGCCGTTCGCAGAAACTGCATGGCAAATCCATATTAGCTGATGTTACAAGGCCAGCTCAGTCAATCATCCAGACTGTTGCCCCTGTAACTACTGAAAAGGTTGCTGCTCCTCTTCAGGAACCACACGCTTGTTTGGCCTATCCACCGATACCCCTCGCTGTGGTTGCACCTACGGCACGGCTATCTGTATCGTTGAGGCACGCAAGCCACCCCAACGCGGCAATGTCTGTGGTTCATGGGGGTGGACAAAGTGTCTATTGTTATCTAATATTCCTCCTCAACTCATTTAGTAACACAGCATGATCTGTTGCATATGAGCGCCGTTATTATTGCCATAGCGAACAACCTATTGATGTACTACTAAACTCGTTACTGGAGGCATCGAAAGACCCGTCTGGTACCGACCGGGCGCCATGTTACTCTTTGCCAGAAGACGTCAACAGATGCGGTATGAAGGAGAGCGTGGTCATCGCCCTTCAGTCCCAAATAACTGTTGGTGACATCTATAGTTTCTGTGGTAATAGAAATAACGCAAACTAGCCAATTGTGTCGTTGAACCACTTGTAGCTTGTCATACGTTGCTATATCGACACATTTAAAACAGAATATCGTGCTCAATATTCCTCTTCTCCAGTTCTGAATTGCCTGTTTGAGGTTTTTCAGAGTCTCACAGCACCTTTCAGTTAAGTGTGGTCCCAGTGGGCATACGTCGACCAACAGTATCCCTTTCCGATCCCAAAACACGGTTGTGAATGGATGGATGTATGGCTATATTTTCAAAGGGATTAAACGACTACGGTTATCAGTCCATTAACACGTTCGCTGCCGTTCACGCTCTGGCGCGATGATGCTAGGTTCCACTTCACTCTCTGGCGCGTGATCGTATTTTGACAATATCGTTTCATAGTTTTGAGCCACTGAATGTTTTGGTTTTAGTTTTCAGTTTTTTTGATATGGTTTTTTATTTGCATTTGTATTTTTGTACAACAAATTAACAATATGAACAGTACATACGAGGTATTTCATAAAACATATGCTTATTTCTATATAATCAGCAATATAAGTATGAATAATATCAAAACTAAGAAGTATTTTTTTTATAAACTGGTAACTACTCGAAATAAAATTAAAATAATCAAAAGCTTGCTTGCTTGTTTAAATAAGAATCGAATAAATCTATCATGACATAATGACAAGCGGGTGTGGCTCGTAGCCGTTAATGCAAATTCGGAAATCAGGAACCTGAATGCCTACCAGAGTATACAGCTTTATTAACGATGCCAGTTTACAACAACCCGTAATAGGATGCTAGGTCGCAACACGCGCCACATCGTGAACGGCACCTGACTCAAGTAACGTTTACACGCGTCAGAGCGTGAACGGCAGCGGACTTGTTAAAACACGGTTGGCATGACTTTATTGCAGACTGTGTCTGTTTGAATTTACGCAGCTTTGACGAAGAAGGATGCCTCCACCGGCGTGACTGTTGCTTGGTCTCATGGGTAAAGTGATAAGCCCAGGTTTCGTCACCTGTGACAATTGAGTCCAGAAATATGACCTGTTCGGTTGCAAGGCGGTGAAGCAATGCGCGGGAAGCATCAACTCGATGCCGCATGTTGTTTCAGTCAGCATGCTTAGCACCCATCTTGCGCACACCTTCCGTTAGTTCAATGTTTCCGTTAAATTCTATGAGCGGTTCATCGGGAAAGCTGAGGAACCAACGTGCAGAGGTCATCCAGGGTGATACGGCGATCTACAAGCAAGCTTTGCTCAACCTTCTGCACGTCTCCTCAGAAATTGGCGGTCTCCCGCTTCTTTGTTCGTCGTGAATTTCAGTCCGACCAGCTGCAAACTCTTTACACCACTTAAGAACATTTCTGACATCCATGGACGATTCACCATACACTTCCGTCAACTGGCGATGGAATTCAATCGGCGCAGTGCCGTTTGCGTTCAACAACCGAATAACTGCACGCAATTCGCATTTGTCGGTAACATCCAACGGGAGCTCCATTCTCAACGGCTGCAAAGCCGAGACTGAGCGCCTCAGCGCGGCGTGCGCGTGTGTAGACACAGCGCGGGAAGCACTCTTCATAACAGTGTGACCAACTGCCACACTGAGTTCTGTACTTATAAAAAAAAAGGAGACCTTGATTTGATTTGATTTGATTTTCCTAGGGAAGCCAAAACAGTCTTGGTCCAACCCGCCACTGCCCGCACCGAAACTAAGTTTATTGTGCAGTATCGCTCCCTGTATATCTAGTAAAGCCAACCAATGCCCTTGAACAGTGCAAGGAGTCCCTTTACCAGTTCTTTATTAGACACAATTCCTTTGGGTCTGGTTGTCCCAAATATTCTGTGCCTTTTATTCTCCAATGCAATGTATTGGAAGATTAGATGTGATGCAGTTTCATCACCGTCATCACAGCTCCTACCTTTAGAGTTCTCTTCTGTTATTCCCATTGTACGTAAGTGTTTTTTGAAATTCCCATGGCCTGTCAGCAACCCAACCATGAGTCTAATCTCTCTCCTGTTCAGGCCCAGGATTGCAGAGCTTCTTTTAAAACATGGCTTTGGCGTCATTACCTTGCCATGTTTTTGTTGATGGACTTTGGTCCAATATTCTACGTGCTGTCTTCTGAGCCAGTTAAGTAGCTCCAATTTGATTATTGCCTTGGTGATTGTCAGGACAGGTTCCAGTCCAATAAATGGAGTCTCTGCACCCATCTTGGCTAATCTGTCGGCATGTTCGTTGCCACTGATCCCCGAGTGGCCAGGGACCCACAATAGGTTTACTCTATTGATTTCCCCTAGCTCCACCAGAACCCTGTGACATTCTACAACAATTTTAGACCTTGTTGCAGGAGCTGCCAGTGATCTCAGGGCTGCCTGGCTGTCTGAATAGATATAGATGCTACGATATTTGTAGCACCGACGCAAATTCTCCTCCACACACGCCCTGATGGCAGTGATTTCGGCCTGGAATACTGAGGCCAGTTTTCCTAGAGAGATGACGCCCTCCAGTCTTGGCTTCACCCCATATACCCCGGCCCCAACATCTTGGTCTGATTTTGACCCGTCAGTGAACCAGACAATATCCCCCATACGGTATCGAACTATTTTCTCCCACTGCTCCCTACTTCCAATTGTTATATTGAAAGGCTTGTTGAAGCAGTATGGGGTTATAGTCGGCTGTCATTTCCCCAACCTTTCCTATATTTACCTCAGTCACTATTTTAGTGTGTGATTCTGGATATCCCAAAGAGTTCCAGTTGTTGCCAGATTTGAGTCTGTATGCACCAGCCGCTGCCTCCATCTCGACCCAAAGGCGTAATGGGGACATATCCAGCATGGTTTCCATCCCAGCAGTTGGTGTGCTGCTAATTCCGCCTGTTATGGCTAAGCAGGCTAATCTCTGCTAGGAGACCTTACATTCGGGATTACACTCGTCTCTGGTGTATTCTCAATGGGACAGATCAAAAAGTCTTGATAGAGGTGACTGTAAAAATCAACAAAATCGAATTTTCTGCCCGAGAAACCTGAACTAATAATAAAACTGATTGCTTAGTGACTAGAGATCAATGTTTTGCCGTGTTTTTGTCGAATTGAATTCTGTGATTGTAATTCGCCAAGAATTCAAAGCTTCTGCCAGCAGCCAATGTGAAGTATGAAAAGAAGCACACTAGATTTGATTTATTTTCATGTTGTAAAGTACGACTTGACTGGACGAAAGAACGCATACACATTGCTTCTCTAAAGATTGGTGTTGTAATAACACACTTAAAAATGACATCACCATCAAAGAATTAAATTCTCTTTTTTTCTCCTTTCTCTTTTCTTTTTTTGACCGTACAAACAGTTGAACGTAGTTTTTCGTCTCATTTATTTGTCGTTACTATCCAGTCGACAAGATAGAACCATTGCCACTTATATGAGGCTCTAAATAATTTTTGTTGCAAATAGTTGGATGCGTCCACTGCAGAGAAATAGAACTTGCTGCAAGGTTGGTGACGAGTAGTCCTTTGTACAGCATTACTCCTGTCAGTCATAGTTGGTACAATAGCTGTACTAGGTGACCTGAGCACTGATAAGGTTTACATGTCACCGCTAAGCACCAGACTTTCAGCTTACACAATCCGCAGCGTGTCTATCTCCAATCATTGATAATTTATTCATGGAGGACATCGAGGAACACGTCTTTGAGTTAGAAGAAGGGTTTTTTATTTTTTTTTATTTTTTTTTTATTTTTTTTTTTATTTTTTTTCTAATTTTTAGATACGTGGACGATACTTTTGTTGTTTCGTGGTAGTGAGAATTTAAATACATTTTTTGAACATCTAATACATGTTTCGAAGATCTAAATTCAATCTACCCGAGTATTCGTTTCGCCGTGAAGGAGGTAGGTTGATAGTTCGATGGTACATGCTGTTTAGAGGAAGCCAATCCACACTGACTTTTAGCTGTAGGATGAAAGCTGTCATCATCCGGCTCCGCTTTCAAAAAATGTTCAAATGTTTGTAGAGCTTATGGGACTTAATTACGGGGTAATCAGTCCCTAAATTTACAAACTACTTATGAACTAGCTTATACTAAGGACGGCACAAACATCCATGCCCGAGGGGGCATTCTAACCCCGACCGCAGCGGCCGTGCAGACCGTGACTGGCACGCCGCAGACCACTCGGCCACCTGGCTCCGCTTTCAAGGGTTCTCCGTACCTTGATGTACGTTGGTCACGTCATTTCAGAACCTGAAAGTTTACAGCTGAACTGTCCCATCTAGAAGTCTATAATACAGTTGCTGTCTTACAAAATGTAGGAATGTCAGAAACGCTGTAATGTTACACCTGCCTCCACGTACCAAAAGGTTCTTGTTTCAGATATTTTAGAATTAATTTCTTTTCATATTCCCATATTTTATTGAAATTTTTCGTGAGTACAAAGACATGGAAACGTTCAGTTCTTACCGTCTATAAAGACAGGAGAAGATGCATCTCCATCTTCCTTCTTCTTGTTCGAACGTTGGGACAGT
This sequence comes from Locusta migratoria, assembly GCA_026315105.1. NCBI lineage: Eukaryota > Metazoa > Arthropoda > Insecta > Orthoptera > Acrididae > Locusta > Locusta migratoria. The sequence goes on along the minus strand of CM048745.1, from coordinate 698,466,736 downwards.
AAAGTCGTAAATGATTTGAGCTTTGTAATTATTACTAATTTTTGCAGGATTTATATGAGCTATGTAAGTGATGTAATATGCTGCTTTTTTAAAAATCCAATTATAAGCTCTGCAGTTTAACCGAACTTCGAATGTGTTCTCATTTAGTAGAAAACCGATTCCTTTATTTTTTCCTACTCACATTTTATTAACTGTGATGCAATTTATTTTTCAGGACAATGGATTCCGCCATTATAAGTAATTACGAAACTAATTGTTGGAGATGAGATCAGAACAGTAACCATTTTAATTGCATTCTCTCACTAAATAATTGTTCTGAATAGGACCCTGAGATTTGTGCCGACTTATTAAATTTCAGTTTTAACAATTTGAGCTAGCCGTGGACTTTCTTAGTAAATGGTAGTGATTGTACATGATGTCTCCATCAGTTAGGTTCACGGCGGTTTTCCATCAACAACAGGTTTTTAGTGCTTAGTTTGCCTATTCTTTTACAGTGCTGCATTTTTTTATTCTTTTAAAAAACAGACGCACCTTTCATGGCTTATGTAAATGCAAAGACACCAATTTGAAATCTTTCTCCCGTCAAATCTTTACAGCGCCGTCAGTGATAGCTTTTCAAAAACATAATCTGGATTTTACAGTGATTTCATTCAAGTTAATATTGCTTTAATTTATCTTTATTAAAATCGCGGAATAGTTTCATTTGCAGGAGCTATTCCTTTTCAAGAATATTTGCATACAGATATTAATTAAATAATAGTCATCTCTAAAAATATTGACAATTTGGGAGAAATGTTTCAACGCACATATTGAGATAAGTGATCGTCGAGTAAAACGTCTAATAAAAATTTCTCAGGAGAAGGAAGCGTTCATTTCTGTATCTGAGTGGTCAACGTGGGCGAGTGCCTCTCAGAGAACTCTCGTTCTAACATATCGCACTGGCAAAGCATTTTGCCTTGGTGAGAAAACTGAAACAGGGTGCTGCTTGAATGAGATGCAGCAGCTCCAACATCTGGGAAAATGACAGCGTCCAGGAGATATTCGTGCTAACCACATGCCCTGTCTTAACGACGACATCGGCAGAGGAGGACACGGCGGTCGGTCGGGCTTGAATCGTTAGTCTGGGGTGGAGAAATCTGAAACGCATCTGTACCGGATGAGATGTCTCTGGCAGAACACAGAGATTATGCAGATCAATTGTTCCTCCTCTAACCTCAATTTATTGCAGATCGTTGTAGCAATGAAGGCTGCCATCTGATTGGTTTAAAGCTCAGTAGCTTCAAGAAACGTTACTGAACAGATGGGCTTGCTTTTAACGGGACAGGTATGAAGGTAATTTCAAGAATATCCCAAGGGAATGATGAAGAGCCGTTTTTTTTTATACTGTGTATTATAAAAGATCGGATGGACACTTTCAGAGGAGGCTGTGCATAGTAGTTTAACAGAAGATTCTTTTATTATACGCTGTGCGGAGATTATATTTCCGTCAGAATTTGTTAAAGGAATGTGGAATATTGTGATTGTGCATGAATAGTTCGTTTAGTGTTGTTCATCTGCCGTTCTGTGGCAAGTGTAAATCTGACCAGTGTCCAAACATTACCTTCCAGTTTCGGTACTCTCGAGCATCAAATATTGACATGGCCTGTTGAGGTCACGCGTGTTCGCTTATGAGTCGACGCCCATCTTCTGTTTGACAACACGGTCTTACACTACTGCTTAAAATTTGCACAGTGATTTCTGCTGCCAATATTTGCCATTACTGCCTTCCTAACAAATTTTCTGGTTACAGGAGAAGTCTTTTCCACGTCCGGAGGAATTTTCCTGAGGTATGTATCCGTGTTGGATGATCGGGAGGCAAATGTTAGATGTGATCATCAGCATCAATTTGCTGCCAATACATGCAGTGCCAATGACCTTGTACAGAATTGTATATTTGCTAAACATACGGCTCTGTTTGTCTGAGCCACACTTTTACTGAATAGGCTCAACGGAGATGAAAATTAACGTGTTCGTACATCCCCTCTGGAATCTTCCAGTAGAAATCTACGACGCAGAACTCTAGATGTTTGACGCCCAAATCAGGGCAGTTGTCGTCATTCGTTTGAAACCTTGAGAAGGGCTGCGGCAATTGTGGAGAGGAGTGACAGGAAAAGGCAAAAGAACAGAGGTTAGTTGATTTCATGAAGAAATGTCTGAACGCAGAGCACAAATTTCGATAGTTAGGCCTAAGAAGGACTCAGTGTTGAGCGAGTGTGATTACCAGAGGGCAGTTTAAACAAGAATATTATTCTCTTTGTATTTCCTGTGCTATTTTCAACGTCTTAGATGACGTCAATCATGAAATTATAGTACATGAACTTAAGTGGTATACCCACTCGGTGTGGTCAAACGCACCGCTTTCCGAGACGGGGAGGCGTACCGGCCCCAGTTCGAATCCGCCTGGCGGATTAACGAAGAGGGTCGAAGTGCCATCCAGCCTGGGTGTGGTTTTTAGGCTATTTTCCACATCCCCCTAAGTGAATACCGGGCTGGTCCCCAAGTCCCACCTCAGTTACACGATTCGCAAACATTTTGTAACAATTTACACTTTCACACATATAACACTATACGCAGACATTTGGGATACACATTTCCTCCCGGGGGTCATGGAGAAGCGACAGGAAGGGAGGGCATCTGGCTACCCCATAACTACTATCATACGCCAAATCCTGATTTCACAAAGCCGACCCTGCATGTACGGGAACATGGCCAAAGAGAAAGAAAGAACTTAAATGGTATGTGTTAAAAACTGTAGACTAGCGTAAATGGCATTTTATACTAGAGGGAATTGGAAAATAAGTTTCTGCTGTCGATCGTGGTCAGAGTTTCGCGTGGAAGGCAAAAAATAGAATTAGACATTAAAGATAAGACATATCTTTATTTTTGTACATAATTTTCAACTACATTGAGATATTTGTCATACCGCTTTATAAGCTTAAAAATGTCTTCCAGGAAAAAATAAGGGTGTTGCACACGGAAGAAGTGTTGAACGGCTTGTTAGACGATAGCATTGCTTCCAAAGCGCCTTCCGCCGAGAGTCTTCTTCAAAGCTGGAAACAGACGGAAGTCACTTGGTGCGAGAGCAGGACTGTACGGCGGATGGTGTAGGCGTTCCCAACCAAGAGATGCAATATGGTTTTGCGTTGCCGTCGCAGAGTGTGGTCTCGCATTGTCACCCAACAGCAGAATCCCAGATCTGAGTAGGCCAGGCTGTTTCTTCCGAATCACCTTTCTCAATTTGATGGTTGCATACTCCTAAAAGTCCACTAAGAAAACCCCTTGGGCGTCCCAGAAAACGGTGAGTAGCACTTTACCTGCAGACGAAGTGCTTTTGAAATTCTTTCGGACAGGTGGTGACGGATGTTTGCACTCCGTAGCCGTTCAACGCTTCTTACGTATGCAACGGCCTGATTTTCTTTTACTGACGGCTTTTTGAAGCTTATAAAGCGGTTTGATAAACGCCTCAACGTACTTGGAAATTATATAGAAAAATAAAGATATGTCTTATGCTGAATGTCTAATTTTAATTGATTTCTTTCATACAAAACTCTGGCCACTGTCAACAGGGGAAACTTATTTTCCAAATCCCCCACGTATTACCATCAAATAAAAAAAGGATAACATTTAAATAGTTGACTGGGATTTTAAACAAAAATTGGATTGCAGAAACACTGAATATGTTGTACTACATGATTTGGGGAGTGGTATGCTTCTTTTGTTCTCCTACATAAATTACTCCGCCAGAAATAAAAATTAGAATTTTTTAATTTATTCCAAATTTATTGTTGAAACAGTACCTATTGAACACATGAAATAATTGCATTTACCGATCAGTATCTCTAGTTGCTACGAAGTATTTCACGACGGAGTCCTTGCATAAAAAGTTCGGTTTACTTCCCGCGTTAAATTAGGTTTCGATGATATTCACCAACATCGTAAACTTGAGATTTTATCTTAATCTGACGCGGCAAGTAAAACCGAGCACTTCTTATACAGTACCTGAAGTACTGTAATATTAGGTGTCGATCGATACTGAAACATCCACATCACTACGTGGTGCAGCCGCCATGGACGACAATTTAGGCGCAGATGGTGACATCTATTCCATAATAAGGAAGGCGAATACCGTCTAGGGATACACCACTCCACGCCTGCTCCGCCTGCTCCTGTAGTTCTGCGAGAGTTGTGGACTCTCTCTCTCTCTCTCTCTCTCTCTCACACACATACACACACACACACACACACACACACATACACTTACACGAAATAAATATCTCCCACATACACACAACAAAACACACACAAATACACACACACACACACACAAAACATAGCCAGTATCAAAATCATTAAAAAAAATCGCGCGTCCATCACAAGACACCACACAAACAACTGAACACGATACATCCATCACAAGAAGACAAATGGCGATATAAACAGTGCCAGTTTACAACAAAACGCGCACTAAACATCACAAAACATAAGAACATGCCACAAACAAGTAAGCGGCAACATCACAGCTCGAATGTAAGTAAGCCACTAAACAGCCACATGGAACTCTTTCTCAACATAACTTCCAGGTGAATGTAGCTACAATAAATCAATCAGTTTCCGTAAATAAAAACTTTTGTTGTTTGCAAATGAAAAGCTGTGGAAACCTGTCACTCCTCAATTAACCCGGATAGCGCGGAATTATTTTTGGTTTATTTTTTTCTCAGAAGCTATTAATTACCTTCAAATGACTGCGCAAGATCGTTATAAAGTGATTTTTTTTTCTTCAGAATCAGGTCATTAGTTTTGCAATACTACACTTCTTTCTGGAATGATGTCAAAATGAATGTTTTATAATTTCAATCTCATGAATCATTATTATTAAGATGAAATACATACATATAAATGTCTCAAAAATTGAAGAAAGTTCAAGAAACTTAAACCCAATTACGAGGAAGTCTTCAGTATCTTCTGTATGAACCTCAACTTTGCAGCTGTATCCAACCACTTTGCAATCGACAATACAAGCTAAAATTGATCCGAAATGGGAGCAGGCGATTCAGATAAATAAAATATGACACCGTGCACGAATTCTTACAGACAAGAATAAAAAAGTAAGCAGCCGTTCTCGTCCTTCTGGAAGGACGTCAGCGCTATCCGGGTTCAGATGCAAATCCTACGAATGACATAATGTATCATAAATAAATTAGGCCTAATACATGTAACAAAACTGTCAAATCAAAGGATTCGTCCAAATGACTGTATAGCCAAAATCTGCAACATGTTATTCCAGAAAATAAAAGGCAAAAACCCACGGAAAGTGGCGCAATAACTGTCGAAACATGTTTGGGTGTTAAAACACGACCACATAATGATGTTAACCTGTTCCATATTATTTAATTAAGCAATTACATTTGTTGTGTTGCTGGGGGCCCCGGTAATCTCGCTTATGCAACTATTTTATGACGCCCCAACATTGTGTCTTATTCTTTTAATAATCTAGTAATATTTTATGTGTTATGCTGTATATTGCCCTGGCTAACATCGCCACTGAATGATTGTGTGTGTGTGTGTGTGTGTGTGTGTGTGTGTGTGTGTGTGTGTGTATGTGTGTGTGTGTGTGTGGAATGTGTCGCTATCTTGCGTGTTGCAATATCAATGTGGAGTGCTGCCTCCGCGCTCTGCAGACGAGCTGGTTACATCTCTGTAATCATGAAATCGTCTACTGCAGTCCCCTCTCTGAAGAAACGCTTTCTTTGATACCAAAGTATCTCCTGTCCGGTGAGCTGCAGAGATGCTATGATACCGAGACTAATCCTCTGGTTCCGGCCGTTGCTGAAGGACTCGCTACCTGGTCACAACCCCACCCGCCCGCTAAAGACTCACAAACGGTGTATCGTTCAGGACACGCGGCGGCCAAGGCACTCTTCCGTCGGACGCGCTCGAGGCAAGCGGCTTTAACTGGACTGCTGCTCTGAGGAGCATTGCTGAATAATTTCATGGTGTTAGATTCTCAGTCGAAATGCTCGCAGCAGTCTAAAACAGCTTCAAGATTTCGTTCGTAATACGCGGTGGATATTTCGGTTAGAACTAACGAGTTTAATGTTAAAACTTTTGTGATCTAACTTATGGCTATGATAACCGAACCGCATGTACCTTTGCTCCTTTGTTCATGTTAGGATTTCAGGCCTTGAAAATGTACAGTTTGTTTCGTGATTATAATTAAACAGTGCTATTCTATTATCTTGTTTCAGCGGTAATTTTCCTGTGATTTATTCAAATTTTAACGAAGTTGCTTTGTCTGTTAGTCATGCCACGTGTGTTAGCTATTATGAATCCGATGCCGATCATCAAATTCCTTTAAGGCCCCTCAGCTCAGACGATACAGGTCAATAATTTGCTTCTATTTATTAAATTCTTCCGCGTGTCGTGTTTTAGTTCCATGTTTTTCAAGTTTGCGAGCTGAGTTGTGAACCAGTCCAGTAGCCTGTGAACAACCACGTGCCTCGATTACCGAATAACAGTCGAGTTTCACATTAATATGTGCGCGTGCTTCAAGCTTGCTCTGCCCCTCATTTTCTGCTGCAGACGATGGTCGCTGTTGAGTAAGTGTCACGAGAGCTTTGATGAGTGTGTGTGAATGAATGTATGTCTACTCACCCACAATTATACCCCATTTTCTGAATTATTAGCTTTATTGATAGCGGGGCAAACAAATGGGCCGTTTATCAAGTTCCATGTTGAATTTTATGAGAGGTGTGTGCTTTTGCCGGCCGCGGTGGCCGAGGTGACTGAGGCGCTCCAGTCACGGTCAGCACGGCCACTACGGTCGGGGGTTCGAATCCCCCCTCGGGCATGGATATTTGTGCCGTCCTAGTTCGTAAGTAGTTCATAAGTAGTTTGTAAGTTTAGGGACTGATGACCCCGTAGTTAAGTCCCATAAGCTTAACAAACATTTGAACATTTTTTGTGTGCTTTTAATGTTTTAAATTGGTCTCCTCATTTCATGTGCATTTTCAGAATACATACTTGTTAAACGTATTTTCTGTTCCTTAGCAGCCCTCTCAAAATTAATTTAAATATTAGTCAGATTTGGCTCTCCCCGTCTGGAAGTGGCGAAGTTTTCCGTTGCGCTTTAACCTTTAAGTCCCTGCAGATAGGCTGTTCCTAAACTGTGTTGCGAGAAGAGTAAATTGATTTCGTTGTTCAACTTCGGAACCTGCAGAGCATGTCATGTCATCCACTAAATAGTAATACAAGCATAGGGCAGTAAAGTTTCAGTGTTAACACAAAACACGGTATCTTGCATAAGGCGGATTTAACCACTCACCAAATGTCTTCCATTGGAGACCAATACGGAGATGGTGCTGGAATGGGAACGGTGAGTTTCACGCGCAGTCTGTGGAGGAGCATTGTCTTGCTAGAACAACGCATCACCTTCCTGTTGCACGAGTACTAAAAGGACACTCTTGCGACATTCTGCACATACCGAATGCTGGTCACCGGTCCAACCTCAAACAACAAGGGTGAACGAGAGCCGCAGCTCACTACACCCCGCACCATTCGGCCCGTGTCTTGCACGAATGCACTGTACGAAACAGCGCCCTCCCTGTGAGCGTCATACGCGCAAACGACCATCCCTTGCGTACAGACATAATGTGTTTTCATCGCTGAAGACCAGGGACGGCCATTCCGTGTGATCTCTGACGCCACCAGACGCGCAGCGCATGTCACTGCTATGACGTAAAAAGTACTGGAGGTGTGCGTGCCCGTAGTCCCGCCGATAGTAACCCATTGACAACAGGCGCTGTGCTAGCAGTAGCGTGTGCCACTGCTGGCCTCACAACATGAGGGTCTTGGTGGACGTCTGACCTGCCTGTGCGTCCGCAACCGCGTTTACAGGTTTCACCATATTCGCGTCAACGTTGAAACCAGCATCTGTGCATAACTGACGCACATCCAATACCTGTAACAGTTCTGCGAAACGACCATCCCACCATTCGGAAGGCCACAATTTGGCCACTTCAATCCCGTTCTTTTTGCTGTAGGAAGCACAATTGTGCCTGTTTGCTTCACACGTTGATATTACGTTAACTGAACCTTATTACTGTAAACATTTCTTATTATATGTTAAAAATGAAATGAATATAATAAATATGCTTTGGATCGGTGACTCAAACTAGCGTATGTGAGGTTTGTGTGTTGATGCAACAGTACCTATCTAGATTGGTACAGCACGGTGAATTTAAAAACTTTTATGAATGTCTGAACATCAAGTAACAGTCAATATTATAATTAATCAGCCTGACATTGATTTATTGCTATGAGTATCGCCCTGTTAGTGCTCTGAAGTATCCAGAACACGAGTCTGGTTAAACAGTGAATGACAAGTCCGGTTATAGCTCAAGTTCTGATTCATTAAATCAGACAGACGAATTATTCATTAATTAAATTAACTACTGCTCAATGTTTGACACAAATTTGATATCCAAAATTAAATGTGAATATGGGTGGGGTGATAGACAATCTCTAACAGTGAGTCTTAGTAGCGGAATAACGTCATTTTATTACATAATAAAAAGTTGACAATTATGCGTCTGTTAATCAAAGATTAAAGTTTAACTTACTACTATCAAAAAATGTTCAAATGTTTGTATAGCTTATGGGACTTAACTACGGGGTCATCAGTCCCTAAACTTACAAACTACTTATGAACTAATACTACGGACGGCACAAATATCCATGCCCGAGGATTCGAACCCCCGACCGTAGTGGCCGTGCAGACCGTGACTGGAGCGCCTCAGTCGCCTCGGCCACCGCGGCCGGCTACTACTATCACACAGAATGAGAATGACATCTATTCCTAAAATGACAAACTATAACAGTAGCTGATTTCAATGAAAGGAACTTGTAGCCTTGTAGGAACGTCGAAGTCGATAATTGTGTAACTCACTAATTATTTACAGTACAAATCAAAGTTTAGTTTGTTAAGTGCCAAAACTAAGTATAGATTCGGTTGCGAGCTTAACAACAATTATTGTGTGTACCGACACCTTCAGATCTAAATTTATTAACAAACCAATTATTGTGCTGTCCGCACGTGGTGTAATTAGTATCTGTTTGAAAAGGCACGTTGCACAGTAGACAAGTAATACCGGTAGCTACCTGATAAGCAAGTTGGTTACGACTTCTACAACTGATTATGAATGACACAACAAAAGTAAACAATAAGCAAGTCGTGTAATTAATTTGGTATGTCGAGTATTTCCACGATTGGCAAGAAATATTGGTAGCTACATGATAAACTAGTTTCTTACGATTCTTGTATAAAAAATTACTCACCTCTTATCCGAAGACAGCAGCTTCTTGCAGCACATTAATGATGAAATATAAATAAAGTTGAAACTTGTATCTATCCTACAGTTTAAAAAATTGCCGCTAAATAACTTGGGGATAATATGATTTTTTTAAGTTTAAACTAAAAGGGGACATAAAGCTCTCTTGAAATAAAACAAAATTGTAAGTTATTATTATCGTTAGCTTATCAAAATTACCATTACAAAAAAATACAAAAATCAAAATCAGAATTATTAAGAATCCCAACGGCTTACAACAATACTCTCGCAGTCTATATCTCTTAACCAGCACCTAATTTCGTCCGTCCACTTCCACTCCAACTCTATGAGTCCTTCTCTCTGTCGCCGCTCACTATTACCACTCAATGCAACCTCTTTGGTCAAAGAGTGACAATACAATGCTGCCACCCTTCAAAAGGTATACACAGATGGCGCTCTGGTAGGCAAGTCACTATGTTATTTATTGGCGAAAGACGTTGGAACCATTATCAGTAAATCTGCTATCCCGCAGGTGGTATCTTCAAAATCCACGTCGTCTTTCCAGTCTTTTCCGGCAGTTTATTTGTTGATGACACTAGCATACTGATAAAGGGTCCAAACGCGTGTAAATGGTACTTTCTACCAACATCAGCCACAGATTTCAAAACAGGAGCTACTCAAATTATTTAAATGCAATGTTGCGATTACACATTTTTGTTAAAAAAAAACACGAATGCTAAACGTGAAGATTTGAGAGCACTGCCGGTCCGCAACAGTCCTGTCAGCGGCTAGGTCTAATTCACAAGCAGTGTCACCAATGGTTATCAATGAAACTACCAATCCAGGTTCGTCAAATTACCCGATTTGACTTCAAAATATACTCTGCTTCAAAAATAGTTGCAAAAAATGCGTACTGCGTCTTTAACTATATTTAGAAAAGTTAAATAACGTTTTGAATATAAACGAAATGTTTGGTGTCAAAATTTTCAAAATTACCCTCCAAAATACCCACTGACCAAGGTTTTACCTTAAAATCGGGTAATCACCCTCCAATTGGCAACACTGTGATCACAAGGCAGTAGCACTGTGCAGTAGTGTCATTACTCTCTGATGTGGTGCACATTGCTTGCATCTACAGCTGCTGTTGCTTTGGACGCACACAAAGAGTTACCCATTAGGTAACAATGTTGAACACGCGTTACTGGCTACGCCATGTGGGCGTGACTTAGGTAATAATGTGGCGTGCGTTTACTGCTCCGCCCTATTAGTTTTGTGTGCTGACTGACGTGCAACACTGGGTCTCTGCAAGGAGACCTCAGCAGAGACCTGGAATTCACACGTAACTGTTGCGCCTGGGATATATGCAGTCCCGTGTTCCTCTCGTGACTGAATGGTAGTCTACCGCACAGGGCTAGCGACTGGGATAGTCACAAGTTACTACTTAATGACGATGAGCAAAAAAATACGTAGGGGGAGCTCGGGTAAGTTGAAGAAGATTATAAGATGACGAATTTTTTATTTCTCCGATAACTAAATAGCTGGTGCTACGTGCACTAGGTTATTACTTCCTTAGCGCGCTCTGCAGGCATGTATCCTTCGATTTAAATAAGTTTCATGCAAGAAATAGTTTTGAATTAATGAGTATGAGTTGATTCCTCTTAAACCTTGTGGAGTTACTGGTTTTTCCATAACGACTCGGTCTTCAGGCCTCCAAAAAAAAAAAAAAAAAAAAAAAAAAAAAAAAAAAAAAAAAAAAAAAGCACGCGGTTGCTCGCCGTTGGAAGTTCGAGTCCTCTCTGGGGCATGGGTGTGTGTGTGTTGTTCTTAGGTTAGTTTGTAAGCTACGGACTGATGACCACGCAGTTTGGTCCGATAGATTTATAAACATTTTTTTCAACAAATGCGGTACACGCTCTAGAAAACAAACATCGCATTGCGTTCTAGAATACATCAGCCATTACCAGAACAAATACTTTCTGGGATAGCGTAATAAAAGAGGCTATCGAAATCAAAACATCTGAAAAATATCTTAATAAAGACGGCGGCTTACGGACCCGGTGCCGGCCGCGGTAGCCGAGGGGACTGAGGCGCTTCAGTCACGGTCTGCACGGCCACTACGGTCGGAGGTTCGAATCCCCCCCTCGGGCATGGATATTTGTGCCGTCCTTAGTCGTAGCTAGTTCATAAGTAGTTTGTAAGCTTAGGGACTGATGACCCCGTCGTTAAGTCCTATAAGTTCTACAAACATTTGAACATTTTTGTTAACACGTTAACTATAATAATTTACGGACCCGGCCATCGGACGGCTGAATCGGGCGCATCAGGCACGCGACCGAAACATTGCCATATATGGCGATGCGGCTGAGCTCCAGTGACGTCACAGGAGGCCGCGCAGGTATATAAGGACGGCGGCAGTAATGATAAGACAGTCACCACTTGACAATGGCCGAGGAGATTTCGGCCGAAAGCTCGTGGATATCAAACCACTTGATGCGGCTGGAAGCCCGAGATAATTTTATCAATATTTTAAAATAATGTTAGCGTAAATAAACGGAGAACAAATGTAGTCATATTCAAGAAAAGAAGGAAATAGGCTTCCACTCAATCGGGAATGAGGCACGATTTTTGACGCAATTCTTTCATATGTTTCTAATATTTCAAGACCTGAGGGCGACTTTTATCCATATTTTAAATGCAGATATGCCATTGTTGCCCAAAATCGTTGTACAAATTTTAAAGCATTCTTGAGCAATCTAAGAGTTTTTTTTAAATAAATGCTTTCACACATCATGTGCAAGTCTTCCAAGTATACAAATTCAGTAATTAAGGAATTCATTGCAAGAAGACAAATAAATGTTCTAATGTTTGTTAAGTTTATGAAACTTAACAGCGGGGTCTTCAGTCCCTAAACTTACAAACTATTTATAAACTAACTTATACTAAAGACAACACAAATATACCATGCCCGAGGGGGGATCGAACCTCCGGCGGAGAACAGCCTCGCGCATCGGAGCATAGCGCCTCAACCCGCGTGCTGAAAGAGTCCGATTTCTTGCACATTTTACGTTGATTTCGCGAGACATTAACTTATTATATCACTAAATGGGCTTACCCATTTCATGAGCTGAATGCTTTTAACTAGTGTCAGCTCAAATGTCTTACATGGATGTCTGTTCAGTAAAGGTTGAAACATTTACCAGAGTTTGATGAAAATATTTTGCAAGAATGATATGAAGATCGTCTTATTGAGAAAGTGAACCATTTTCGAAATATACGTGAAGAGAAATTTTATTAATTGAGAACAGTGTGGCGAGTTGGTAAACAAAAAAAAAGTCTCTCACTTTTAACTTAGTTGCATCTGTTGATATCAAAAACGAATGCGCCGGCCGCGGTAGCCGAGGGGACTGAGGCGCTCCAGTCACGGTCTGCACGGCCACTACGGTCGGGGGTTCGAATCCTCCCTCGGGCATGGATAATTGTGCCGTCCTTAGTGTTAGCTAGTTCATAAGTAGTTTGTAAGTTTAGGGACTGATGACCCCGTAGTTAAGTCCCATAAGCTATACAAACATTTGAACATATGACTTTTTAGAGCGAATGCTGTTGTGAAGACAATTATCTCGTCAGAAATATTTTATCGACTGCGGAAACAATAAAGTTAGTGTCGAAACTGTAATGTAAGTAATCATAATAAGAACTCACTTTCACAATACTTCATGTGGTGATCATTATGTGAAAACACCGACCTCTGGAATGACTCACATTCTTCTGCAAAATGTAATTCACAGAGAATACTGGCTTTGTTTACTATACTGTGTGTGCATTAATTCGTGTGTTTATGTATGCATTAATGCTACAGGTAAAGGCAACATTTAGTGTCACACGCAACGGTACCCATATGTGTCCCGTATTTTTATTTTGGAAACCTGGTCACCTTAGTGTACGGTTTCTTGGAATGTAGTATCTGAAAATGAATTAACATTAATAACAATAAATACGGTTAATTGTTAACAGCTGTACTGTGCGTTATAAAATGAAACTGTTGAGAAATTATTCCTTCTGTGTAAAAATAAGAGGATAACATTTTCGTAACTAGAAAACTACAAAAAAAAGTAAAGTGCAATATATGATTATTACTTCCATAACAGTTCCATGTTGAAATCTGTGTCAGTAAATAAAACCTATGATTCAAATTCCAGTGGATTACATTTTCTAATCATGTTGGCAAAAAATATTGTCCATATTAATTTTTATTTCATTTTTCAATAGCAGTCTTTAACTGTGAAAAAAACTTTTTTTTTCACTCTCCACTCCGAGGATTGGACCGGTTCTATTCAGCCAAATAACAGACAAGCTGATAGTGGGGAAAGGGGATCCCAATTGGGAATAAGTGGGAGGGGCTTACTAGTTTCGTCATACGCCTTACAACTAAGGATAAATTCCGGAAAACTTTAGTCGTAACCGAGGGATTGGGTCCACATTAATTTATTTTTGGGACGTTGTCTCAGTTAAACTAGACTATGAGAGAAAAAAAGCTACAGTTGTACTAGTTTGTAATTTGTACTTCCAATGTTCTTGCGGTCTAGCGTTAATCATATTTAAATTCAATGTTCAATTGTTTGTAATGCTTATGGGACTTAACTACGGGGTCATCATGCCCTAAACTTAGAAACTACTTAGCTTAAACTAAAGACGGCAGAAACATCCATGCCCGAGAGGGGATTCGACCTCCGACGGGGAACGGCCTCGCGCATCGCAGCATAGCGCCTCAATGCGCGCGGCAGATCCGCCACGGCCATATTTAAAACTTTAGAATTAATATGCTCACGTTAAGCAACTTGACATCTGTCTCACAATACCGAGTTCACGTTCCAAATTTTCATGATATGGTAAAAACGAAAAGACTTACCGGATAACAAAATGCTGCACTACTCACCAGAAAATCATTACACCACAAGCATGCTCTTTAATAACCTTTCATTCACTGGAGCTGACGCCTCATGGGAAACCTGAATAATCAGCGAATTGCATCACTAATTAATTGAACTTGTGACATTGTTATGTACTCAAAAATCTGATAGACGTAATTTATTTCCACTATTAAATAAATATCATACCTTTCTTAGGAAGTACTAAAGAGTCAAAGTTTCCATTAGAAGTAAAGAATGTTGAGGCAATTTGGAAGGCCGGAGTTTAAAGCTGACTGCAGAACGATTCTGCTGCCGCCAATTTACATTTCGCGTAAAGTCCTCAAAGATAAAATAAGATAAATTACGGCTCATAGAAAGGCATACAAAGACATAAGGGTGTCATATTGGGACTCGATATCTAAACTCACTAATCCACCAAAAATAATTGTTCGAATGTTTTTAAAGCTATGGGACCAAACTGCAGTGGTCATCAGTCACTTGACTAACAAACTGCTTAAACTAACTTAAGCTAAGGACAACACACACACCCATGCCCGAGGAAGGACTCGAATCTCCGGCGGGGAGCAGCCGTGCACTCCGCAGCAAGGCTCCTTAGAGCGCACGGTTGTTCCTGCGCTGCTTATTTCAAGAGTGGTGATGTAGATTTTATGTGGACATAATACGTTTTATTTTCGTTTAGTTCGTGGGGAGCAGCCGTGTACTCCACAGCAAGGCGCCTTAGACATGACATCTATGTGGTGGAAGGATTGTCAATTTACCTCAACGCCTCGAAAGGGCCATTGGGTACTGACCGGCCGTCGTGTCATTCGCTGCCTGGCCGTTATGTCAGTTTTCCTTTCTCCATCAAGAAGCTAGTTTTGCCTCACAAGGGCTGAATGCATCCGGCTTGCCAACAGCACTCAGAAGACCCGCACGGTAACCCATCAAAGTTCTTACCAAACCCGACAGTGCTTAACTTCGGTGATCTGACGCGAACACGTGTATCCCTGCCAGCATTATTTAATCTAAATAATGAAAATATTAAGGTCAACCAAATAAGTACTAAAAGGAACCGATGAATTCTGAAGCCCGTAAATTCGACAGAATACCTAGGAATTACAATTAGAATAGACTTAAATTGGGAAAAAAACACCAAAAATGTTGGGGAGAAGGCAAACCAAAGAATGCGTTTTGTTGGCAGAACACTTAGATGTAAGAGAGCTACAGAAGAGAGAGCCTACACTACGCATGTCCTTTCTCTTTTGGAGAGTTTTGCTCTTGGTGTGGGATTTTCGTCAGGTATTTTTGTCGCAGGACATCCATTAAGTACAACCAACTGGCACCTTGTTTTGTATTAACAGGATACAGGGGAGGAAGTGTCACTGAAATTAATTGCGAGTTCGCGTGAGAATTTTTAGAAGAACGGCGCTTTTAGTTTTGATAAGATCAAATGTGCTGAAATATTTGTAAGCCCGTTGGATCAAACTACTGTGCTTTAGAGTCACACCCATGTTCGAGGGAGGACTCGAACCTCCGGCGGGGAGCAGCCGCGCACTCCGCAGCAAGGCACCTTAGGGCTCACGGTCGTTCCCGCGCTGCTTATTTCTAGAGTAATTTTGTAGATGCGATGTAGACATAATACTGTTTTATTTTCGTTTAGTTCGTAAAGAATTGGCCCCATTAAACCAATAACGCAATAGTGTGCTTGTTGCTGTTGTTGTTTTTTGTTCCGTACGGGGGGACCAAACTTCTATGGTCATCAGTCCTTGGGTGTGGAGGGGAAGAAGTAAGGATAGGAAAAGAAGAGAATGGAAAGGAAATGCAGTCCAGGGAGGAAAGAATGAAGAAAGACTGCATTAGCTCGTGGTCCCATGCTCGCCACGCACGTACTCACGAAAGAACCGTAAGCCCCCTGGCGGGAAGGTGACTGTTCCGTGAGTTCCTGCACTCGTACCGAATCTTTCACATAGGTTATCTAGCGCGTAATTTACGACAGCA
Source organism: Locusta migratoria (assembly GCA_026315105.1). Classification (NCBI taxonomy): domain Eukaryota; kingdom Metazoa; phylum Arthropoda; class Insecta; order Orthoptera; family Acrididae; genus Locusta; species Locusta migratoria. The sequence continues at coordinate 698,450,466 of CM048745.1, read as the reverse complement.
TCTCTTGTACAACTCTGCGTTACACAGGTGCAGAGCACTTGGGGTTCATCCTTGAGCACAGCATCTGATTTCCTTCTATACTCATATATGAAGTACTCATATATGATGCAGCAGAAGCTTATCTCTCTTCACACCACCAGGCCACAGCAGCTACATATAACTTCTCACGCCAGGAGGCTCTTTCTTTCTCGCCCGTGAACTTTCACAACACCAACAATAACATTTTCAACACTACGCCTACCAACATAAGTAGCATCGTTAGTAGACAGCCAGATCTTTTGGTTAGCAACACTACTTTGTATTTTGTTGTTAACTTGCTCGTAGCAAATAATAAACAGTTCCCTCTTATTGTATGTTTCTCTGAAACAGGGGGTGTTGTGAACATCTTCAAGAACTGTCTGAATCGTGTATTATTCAGATTTTCCCAATAGAATTTTGCAAGACACCATCAGTTTTGTAGCCCTTGAAGACGTTTGCATGGCTGAAGAAGGACCTGTTTGCTCTTTTAAGAAGGTTTATCTCCTGTCATTGTAGCACTTCTCTTCACGCAGCACAACTGCCGTGTTTGTCGGTGTTCAAATGTTCAAATGTTTGTATAGCTTATGGGACTTAACTACGGCGTCATCAGTCCCTAAACTTACAAACTACTTATGAACTACTTACGAACTAGGACGGCACAAATATCCATGCCCGAGGGGGGATTCGAACCCCCGACCGTAGTGGCCGTGCAGACCGTGACTGGAGCGCCTCAGTGCCCTCGGCCATCGCGACCGGCTTTGTCGGTGTTACAGAGACAGGTGGAATCAGCTTGAATCACGCGCTACCGCTTCTTGTCAAGGAATAGAGGGGAGCCGCTAGCCTGCAGCTGACCCGACTGCCGGCACCGCTTGAGTTGTCAGTACGTAGGAGGTTTTGCTGAAAGAAGCCAAGCAAGAGGGAACGGGATCACTATTACCTCAGCACATATTTTGTGCTCTAGCAGCAGGCACTATTCTGCACACAGTGTATAAAATAATATTTCTCCTTCGATATTGCCGCGCGAAATGGTAGCGTGGTCTAAGGCGTAATGCTATAGACTGGGCGGCCGTTCCCGTCGGACGTTCGAATTCTCCCTCTGGAAGAATTGTGAGTATTGTCCTTAGTGTTAGTTTAAATAGTTTGTAAGTCTAGGGACTGTTGGCCTTAGCAGTTTGGTTCAACAGGTTCTCAAAGATTTGAATATTCAGTCGATGTGCTGTTAGAGCACTATCTCTTTCGGCTTGTTGAATCACTCTGCGTCAATTTTCAAAGTGAACAGTGCAACATGCGTGCGATGTGAGTTACTTCGGACGCGGCCTATATTTGCTTCAAGAGCGTTTTTTCTAAAAATAAGAAAGAAAAATTGTTCAAATGATTGTAAAACTATGGGACTTGACTGCTGTCGTTATCATCCCCTAAGCTTACAAAGTACTTAAACTAACTTAAGAACAATAAACACACCCATGCGCGAAGGAGGACTGGAACCTCGGAAGGGGAGCAACCGAACGCTCCACAGAAAGGCGCCTTAGAGCGTTCGGCCATTCCACCGTGGTGCGTGGTTTTTATCCCGCACAATAGTGTTATGCGTCATTACTGAAATACGACCTATTATCGAAAACGTGTAAATATGACTTTATATGAGCAATCAAGAATACTTTTTTCTTCACTACAGTACTTCGATTCGTACATGAATTGTTGTAAAAGTCGTCCTAAAAAGCAGGAAAGAATTATGACTTCTTGTTAAAAACTAGTCCTGTATCTATCTCTGTGTGTATCAAACAACTTCTACTCTAAATTAGAATAATTTAAGACATTATGCAATTTCCATCTTTTCGGCTACCGGAAAGAATAACGGGAGAGGATTTTCCTATGATGAGGATGTCACACAGCTGTTTTCTAATTTCTTTGAGACCAAGGAAGTATTATCGAGGAATCGAACGATTTATAGATTGTTCAGACCACCATTTACCCAGACACGATGACTATTTAGAAAGATCGTGTCACATACCTGAGTCGCATGAGGTCTAGTACAGCAATCAATAAAAGGTACTTTGCCTGCCACAATAACATGAAACTTACCTTTTCAAATACCTCCATACATTTTGAAACAGCCTTTCTACATACTGCAATTAAACATTAGTATAAGACTGGCCTCTGTCGCACCAATCAAGTATCCAGGATATGTAAGTTGCAATAATAATGTAGATGTAACTACAGGTAGGACAAATGAAAGACTTCAACTTGTTGTGAGAATTCTACGAAAGTGTTGCGTCTACTTCACATATTATTGAGTTTTTTTCTTTTTTTCACTATTTGCGGTCTGTATGAAGACTGCTTGAAGTTTGTTATGAGAAGAATCTAGTATCCTTTTGCTAGGACTGTAACCGATCGATTTAGTATACAAGCAAAGTTTCCTTAGTTCCTCGGAACAAAGACAAGGCGGTGCTTGCACAACTCTCTTAGGAATCCAGTAGTTGGAATAGTCCGTGAGAAAGTGGCAGTGGCTATATCTAAAATGTTCCTGATTCTCACGTACCTCTCGTGAAATGCCCCTGCTGGTGTAACTGGAGAAACTGTAGCGCAGTTTCAGCGATAGGCGTACTTCCTTGGAACCAATCTGTATCGGAACAGGAATGAAGGGAAGTTTTACTGCTATGTGAAACCTTCGCCATTCATCGTTAGGTCGAGTACAACTATGTACGTAGAATATATAGGAGAGACAACTAACAGGGACTGTTCAATCTGTAAATTTCTGCCGAAAAGTAATGACGGAAACAATAATCTGAAATCGTCGCACTAAAATATTCACGTTCTAACAATGAACTACGTTCACGAGTTACAGCAGATTAACTTGAAAAGAAACAGGGAACTTTAAATGGGACGCTCTGTCGACAGAGAAGTCTTTGGCGAAGGATTACTTGCTGATGTTGACAATGCCATAGACGAAATACAGCAGCGCACATGACTACCGTTAGTACGAGCGTAAGACAATTATTATCCGCAAAGTAGTTATAAAATTTTATTGTTATAAAATACAAATCTTACAAGAACATCATTTTTCGACATAGTCTCCTTGCTTTTCAATGCACTTCGTCCATCGCTCTACAAGCTTCCTTATGCCCTCATAAAAGAATGTTTTAGGCTGAGCTGCGAGCTAGGAATGCACCGCTTCCTTCACTGCTTCGTCCGAGTCAAATCGACGGCCCCTTAATGCCTGTTTGAGTGGACCAAACAGTTGATAGAAGGGGCAAGATCGGGACTATATGGAGGATGATCCAGTACTTCGAATTAGAGTTTCTGGAGCGTTTCAGCAGTGTGGACAGCAGTATGCGGACGGGCATTGTCGTGCAACAATACAACACCTTCTGACAGCAATCCTCGGCGTTTGCTTCGAATTGCAGACTTTAGCCTGTCAGTAAGCATCTCACTGTAACTTACACTGTTTATTGTTGTGCCCCTTTCACCATATTGTTCCAGTACAGGACCACGTGCATCCCGAAAAACCGTAAGCATCAGTTTTCCTGCGGACGGTTGGGTCTTGAACTTTTTTTTTTTTTTTTTTTTTTTTTTTTTTTTTTTTTTTTTTTTTTTTTTTTTTTGCACGGTGAATTTGGATGCTTCCACTGCATACTCTGCCGTTTACTCTCCGGCTCGTAATGACGGATCCATGTTTCGTCACCAGTAATGATTCTGTCTAAGACGTTCTCTTCTTCGTTACCATAGCGATCCAGATGTCGAGGCGCGTTTGCTTATGCAACTGTGTGAGTTGTTTTGGGACCCATCTTTCACAAACATTACGAAACCCAAGTCTGTTGTGAATAATTTCGTAGGCAGAACCGTGACTAATTTGAAGACGATGAGCCACTTCATCAATAGTTAATCGTCTGTCTAAAAGAATCATTTCACGTGACCGCTCAATGGTTTCTTCATTTGTGGCGGTAAACGGTCGTCCGGCTCCTTCATCATGCTTAACACTCATGCGACAATTTCGGAATTTTTCAATCCACTCGTACACACTTCGTTGTGGTAAAACACTGCTCCCGTAATCTACTGAAAGTCTTCTATGAATTTCGGCCCCTGCTACACCTTCTGCCCACACATACACACACACACACACACACACACACACACACACACACAAATAAAAATAATAAAAAATAAAAAATAAAATAAAATAAAATAAAAATAAAAAACGTATGACTGAACGTTGCTCTTTTTTTGTGCAAATAGACAGCGAAGCAGCCGTGATTAACAGCACGGCAGCGACAACGAAACTAACTTAGCAGCTTGACAATTGCAAAGATATAACAACCAATAAACAAAGCATGCGTTACCAACGTAAGAGGACAGTACTACCAACATAAACAAGAATATAACTAAATTGCGGATAATAATTGACTTACCCTTGTATAATTGTCAATTTTTTTGAACCTAATGGACCAAACTGCTACAGTTATCGATTCTAAGCTTGCAAAACTACTTTAACTCACGCTAAGGAAAACACATACACCCTTGTCCGAGGAACGACTCGCACCTCTGGCGGAAACGGCCTTGCAATCGACAGCATGGCGCCTCAGACCGCGCGGCCACTCCCACGCAGCAGTATAATTAATGGCACTGCTACGTCACTTCTCTCATCCCGCAAGTGTCCAATTATGCTGTTGCTTCAGGACGCGAGCTCGTCTGGTAACAATGTTGGCTCACGGGTTGTATGACTTATAACTGAAAATGTTACTCTTCCCAAACCACCTCAAACTACGATTAATAACATGCCGTGAGATACAATACAATGTTGGCGCTTCACACTGAAGCTTCTGAAGCCATGAAAACATGATTGGTAAATCTGCATATACAGTGTGATTGTTTTACACCGTGTACAAACTCTAGGGACTGATCAAGGAGAGGTTACCGAACAAATAAGATCCTTCTCTATACATAAAAAGCAATGTCCCGATTGACTGACTGACTCACCATCCCTAGCCCAAACTATATTGATAAAAACTTAAAATTTGCAGAGGGTGTAGATCTTACAGTTTAAGCGTCGTTTAAGAAGCGATTTTCCGATATTCCTTTTTTTTTTTTTTTTTTTTTTTTTTTTTTTTTTTTTTTTTTTTAGAAAATACGTTGATATTTAGGCAATTACGCTGTTAGAAGGACAAAATGTAGGATTCTTGGTTAGAATTTAAGAGACGTGTTTTTGTATTTTCAAACATTAAGGGGGTGAAATAGGGCATGCAAAAAATTGGTTTTTGAAAATTCGTTGCTAGTAACGCAATTTGAAGCTAGAACTGCCGAAATTCGAATTTAGATTCTTAGTTAGAATTTAAAAAATATGTGTTTTGGTATTTTTGGAAATTCATCGAATACAGAGGTGAAATAGGGGATGAAAAAATTCTTTTTGAAAATACGTTGCTACTGAGACAGTTTTGAAGAAAAAACCGTGAAAATTTGTATTTGGATTGTTGGTTGGAATTATAAAAATAACATTCAACCATTAAGGGGGTGAAATAGGGGATGAAAGTTTTTTCTAAAGATATGTTACTATTAAGCCTATTTTGAAGCCTTGTCTACAAAAATTGGTATTTGGGTTCTTGGCTGGAATTAAAAAGATACGTTTTGCGGTATTTTTGGAAATTCAGCTGCTGAGGGAAGTGAAATAAGGGATGAAAAGATTTTCAAAAATACGTTGCTATTAAGTCAATTTTCAAGCCAGAACTACAAAAATTGGTATTTGGATTCTTCCTTGCAATTAAAAAGATACTTGATTCGGCATTTTTGGAAATTCAGCCACTGAGGAAGTGAAATAAGGGATGGAAAGATCTTTGAAACTACGTTGCTGTTAAGTCAATTTTGAAGCAAGAACTACAAAATTTGGTATTTGGCTTCTTGGTTGGAATTAAAAAGTATTACGGTATTTTTGGAAATTCAGTCTTTAAGGGGGTGAAATGAGAGATGGATATCTCTATTAAGCCAATTTTGAAGCCAGAACTACAAAAATTGGTATTTGAATTTTTTGTTATAAAACATATAGATAATAAAATATGAAGTAAAATGTATCACGAAATACGCTGTAAAATATGAAGGTTCACGTAAATTAAACCGATGGGAGCACTTGAATTACACTTACACTCTTTGGTTCGTACAAGATAACGTTTAGTCTTGCTTAGAATTAAGATATACGTGTTTCAGTATGTTTAGAAATACAACCATGAAGCGGTGCAATAGTATGGAAAGATTTAATTATGATAACATTTCAGAAAAATCTAGGAAAATTTTATATTAAGAAGAAGAAACAACCGGTGCAGACTGTCCAGTCTACGCGTGGGAAGCAGCAGACAGTGAGCCAGCTGACGAAAATGCGTGGCTTCCATGCTGGAGGCCATTTATTCAGCCATACTCTGTTGCAGAGACTGTGGTCTAGTAGGGTAGCTGTACCAGTAACAGGCACTTTAATTTTACATTCAAGCGATAAATGGATCCGTCATCTATAAATAGACATTTACGTCGCATTGGCGATAAATAGTGGGATTGAGTGCCGATAACAGATTGTCGGTACATTTTGCACTGCCGATCACTGGTACGAAAGGTGCATCTTATAAATCTAATTGTTTTAAATCGAACTAATTGTTATTAAAAGGAAACTAGATGGATCTATGTGTCATGTCACAATAAGTTACAATGAATATTGTAGAAATAATAGGATTTACACGTGATGTTTTATGCGAATCCCCTTAAGATGCTTAGAACTGGTACACTTACCCTACGCGGTCAAACAATTATCCACAGTTACATGGTTTCCTCGTAGATGGTGGTAAAGTTTCTCCTACTGTCCCATCGATGATTCGAGGGGTTAAGTGGCTGCTAGAGGGTGACGCTCCAGACCACCTTTAATGACCTAACGCATCTCAGTTATGTCTTTCCTGGTGGATGGATCGGACGAGCACGTCCAGTAGCATAGCCTGTTCGTTCACTGGATCTCAACCCGTGCTGTTTCTTGTTATTGATTGAAGTCAAAGGTATCGCGTATGCAGAGTTCATTACAGATATGGACAGACATTGGAGTAGGGTAAGCATGCTGCCTTTGTTCGGATGCAGCCTGGCAGATGTGAACTGTGATACAGAACAAGCAATGGTGCGCACACGCTTGCGTTAAGGCATATGGAAACCATTCTCACCACATTCTGAAACTGTGGCTGTATTGTACAGCACGTATTGGACCGCAACCTTTGTAATAAAGTATGATTGAGTAATGCTGTCTAGCGTGGAAACTGTGCATTTTCGGACAAAAGGTCATTGCAAAATTTCTCTTCTGTATCCTCTCCTCGATCAATACCTTAAAGTTTCTACACGGTGGAAAAAATCACCCTGTTTCGTGTGCCCGGAGAAACACGTTTCACGCCTCGGCATCAAATGAACGTGGCTGACCAATAACTGCTCCATGCACTAACTGCGAATTGTAGTATTACGTCTAGCACACGCACTAAACAACGCGACAGTTAAAAATTTAAGATGCAGGGTCAGTGGACAAACAACAGTTTTTAACAGTTGGAGACGCCTTAACTGTGCTTAGCTGCATCAGTATAATAATCATTATGTTGTAACGCCATTAAATAATCTTTAAGAAACTTTCAGAAAGACAACAAATCTCCGTATGCTTGAAGATATTCTTACGCCGACTGTCCGACAGCCTGTCTTAAAAGTCTGGAATATGATTTATTCCACCTTGTATTACGCGCAAGGATTCATCTGCAATATTTTTGTACCCAGAAACGGTGGCTCTGCAGCTATAAAAAATATATCATGACACGTAGCCTTAGACATCAGAAAGCAGTGCATGTTTCAATCTCAGACTGCTAAGAGGTCCTGAACTGTGCTCAGAATGAACTGAACGACTACTCCCTGTATGTAGAAAAAAATACTCCTAAGAGGCCTCACTGAGTACGAGAGTGTGGTGTTAGCAGGCCCTCAGCAAAATAAATTGCTTTTCCACCGGAAGGTAAAATTTAATTTTTTAACTTTCAGCAAAGTGCAAAACCAAAAACAAATGAAGTTCAAAAATAATGAAATGAAATCGTAAGAAGAAGAAAATAAGATTCGACTATCAACAGTATTATTTTGATACCCGAAACCACAAGCGAAAATTAACAATATAAAAAAGAAAAAAAATCTATCAGGAAAGCAACCTCAGGGTTTAATGTCCCGTCGACTGATCTGTTAGACATGATACTTCTGTCCTAGAGGAACAGAGTTGCTGATGGTCCGCAGCTATAAATGTTTATATATACAGATATGAGCGTAATCATTTTTAAGAGTTCTTATCTATAAAGTGGATTGCGACCTCGATGTTTGATTAAGATTAATTATGGGTGTAGTGGCTTAATAATTAGGTCTGTTCGACCTTTAAATCCTTACATGATCTGAGTTCAGACCGGCGTGGGCCAGGTCGGTTTCTATCCCAAGAATTATTACATTATATTAAAACGAAAGGACCATATAATGAAAATATTTTTTGTTTACTGATTGAAATTAATCATTTACTATTTTGACAGATTAATGTGTTGAATTTAGAATTGATTTATGTAGATTTTTCTACAAATAGTATTGATAATAAATGATTTGTTTATGTTTATTATGATTTTTTTAATTAATTTTTGTTTTATTTAGAGCTGCGTTTTTAACTTTAATGAAGCGTAAGGTATTAGGTTATATTCAGATTCGTAAAGGTCCAAATAGCAATTTTGCGAGAATTTCCGATTCCTCTGCCCTTCTTTCGTTGGTCTATCATCTTGTAACATATGAAAATTTGTGCCGAACCGGGACTCGAACCCGGGTCTCCCGCTTTTCGCGAGTGGTCGCCTTAATAATTCGGCTACCCGTGCACGCTCCCGGCCAGTCTCAAACTTTCATTTGTTACACTTGCCTACTTTCCATGTTAGAGGGTCATTGCGTTTGAGCCTACTCTTGAATTTACAACTGAAATTTGGACTAACAAAGGCTATGAGGCTGTTGCCGTAAATGCAGTATAATGTTCTGGTGCCAGTGCCGTTGCGTAGAAGCGATTTGGTAGAGGCAAAAACCTAGCTTCGCATTAACGCACAATTTACTGTTTGCTGCGTCATGAGCTGCTGTGACCGTGACTCTGAAATTCTGAGAAAAACTTCCTGTTCGTGTCCGGATCTGAGCTCAATCAGCCATCAAATTCTGAATAACCTTGAAGAAGTCAAGATCCGTTAACTTCCCTAGTCTAAATGTTTGTGGCAGAGTACGCTAATTCAGCAAATAAACCGACTGGCGTGCCTACTCGCTCTTCTTACCCAGATATTGTGGACACGGCAAAACGCCGACAGCCCGCTCTATGACAGTGCCGTAATTACAGGTGGAGCCTGCAACTCAACACCAGGCACTGTGCACTCGCTTTGTTGCACCATAAGGCAAACCACTGTGGACCGCTAAGATATTCACAGACGCGCTCGTGTTTTGCCAATAGCCATCATGACGAGAAGAGCTTCAAACAGGAAGTGGTGTTCTGTAGCAAAGTTAAAGTGCATATTTCACGTCCTCCCCTCAGCTTGTGGGCAATGATGTCCATTCTCCTGTCGGGAGCACTGTTGCAAATGCCAGTAGCTTCTCCATTTTTCATACTTGCCAATACGGTTTTTACAAGCAAGCTGGGCGTGTGTAAGAAGGTGACACAGTTTCGGCATCAGTGTTTGGAGGAGGGGCGAGTAACTGGGCTGGCGCCTCGGCCTGCAGCTGCCCCACCTCCTTTCCATTGTTACTCTTTAACCCTTTATAGGTTTGTGGTCGATATTTTAACCACACGATATAAGGTTCAAAATCTCTGCTAACTGATGCCTGTCATAGACCCTATCGCATTCAGCTACTGCGCGGGGATGATCTTTGGCTAAGAAAGCGACCACAACGAGCTTACATTGTTTTATCAACAGATGGCAGCACTTGTTATAGTTTGTTCAAATGTTCAAATGTTTGTAAAGCTTATGGGACTTAACTACGGGGTCATCAGTCCCTAAACTTACAAACTACTTATGAACTACTTACGAACTATGACGGCACAAATATCCATGCCCGAGGGGGGATTCGAACCCCCGACCGTAGTGACCGTGCAGACCGTGACTGAAGCGCCTCAGTCCCCTCGGCCACCGCGGCCGGCTTAGAGTTTGTGGTTGATAAACTAACCACAAAGCGGCGTAAGTTTTCGATGAATGGCTTATGTCATAATTTTGCTGGTAAGTCTTTACATTTTCAAAATGAAGTCGATTTATTATGATTATATGTTGTAATATAGATATGGTGAGAGTAATTTGTCTCCAGAAGTACCATGTCTAGTGCAAATCCTATTGAAATGATCGTTTTTGTATCGTGGATGTCAGGAGAGGTAGATAACCTCAATTTTTCTCGAGTTTACGTAATATTTCGCTTCCAAACAAATACTCCTGGACAGGTTATATTATGTTATCTGGGTATTTACTTGACAATTTTACCAAACATTTTCTGAAATTTAGTATTCCACTTAGATGTTATATGCTGTTCTGAAGGAGCTGCATCTCACGTTAGTAAGGAAGGTGAACGATTTGTGAGCAGTGAGCTGTATACAGCACAGGAAGCAGAAGTACTAGTTTTCTGTGCAGTGATTACTTCTAATTTTGTTGGTAAGTCTTTACACTTACAAAATTAAATCGATTTATTATTATACTATAGCATACTGTAGTTTCAAATAAGCTGTCTCTTGTTGTACAGTAATTGCAGTTCCCTAATGAAAGCATATAATAATAATAATAATAATAATAATAATAATAATTATTATTATTATTATTATTATTATTATTATTATTATTATTTTACAAATTTGGTCATAAGGAGGTGTGAATTTTGCAGCACACGAAGCAAACCAAAACCTAGTAAATTGGCATGCACTACCTGCAATGTAACTTTGTGTAGGCAATGCTTTGGACCCTTCCGCCAGTAGAACTAAATAACTGAACAAATGTGATCTGTGATTTTATGTATGACTCTTTTGTATGTATTTTATAGCAATCTTGTATCACTTGCACTGTAACTTTGTGCAGACAGTGCTTTGACACATCTATGTATATTTTGTATGTATGCAAAATAAAAGAAATGTAACGACAAATAAAGATTTTATTTCTTCTTATTTACTGCTCTTGTCATAAAATACCTCATTTTCATGAAGTGGTTAAATTATCGACCACAAAAGTCACTGTTCCACAGAATGGATTGTGGTTAATATTTTGCCAAGTACAAAAATTTATACCAATTAATAATAAAATAATTTTCAGATCTCAAATACTTTTTATGTGTTTGGGTACGATAAGTAATTTAACTAACTACATATCAATTCTCTGTTTTAAAAATAAAGTTTCTCCCTATAAAGGGTTAAGGCTTTGTCACTCCGCCCGCCACTGACAGGGCCTGACTTCAGGTAAAGCGCGGTATTTCCCGAGCGCCCACAAACACGGCCTGTTGCTTCCGCTCTCACGCCACGCAGAATAACATCTGGTCCATCGGCAGCCTTATATATGTAGCGTACTTAGACACACTCACCATTACTAGTACAGCGATTACTGACTCTGATTACCAACGAAAATACCATGTACGTGGTATCAAATTAATCAGAATATGATGCGGTTCTGTTTGTGCGCATTAAAATGACATATAAGGAGGTCAGCAATTCTTGACTCCTTACAATATAAGATCCTCACATATTTCTTACTTTATAGGAGTCATCCTATTATTTTCCTGAAATAATATTGTCAAACCACGTTATTCCAGTCAAACAACTGTTTACAATCCATTTCTCTTGAACATGGTTCCGATATGTGAATAAGAAAGAGCAATAAATCGCAAATATATATGCAATGAAAAATAAATATTTGTGAATGATTGCTCCTCACCATTCACATATTCTCAGTCGCTGTAACGGTGATCCAACATGGAATCAAACTGTACGGTTCCAGTATCTTTGACCCTTAACCCAAGTAGAGGGCAATGGGATTTGTATTGCCTCATCAGATATTTTGTGCAAAAATGATTTCCAATCTTCAGATTATCTGCGTGACAGAATTTACACAAAATTACGAGGCGGAATTATAAACGGGTATAATGGTACATGAGCATATTTTGTGTTAAGAAGACAGTATAAATGGTAAACAAAGCTTACAATGCGCTCTCCGTAGTGTGACACCGTAAGTTGTTATTGCGGTGTTTCTATTGTTCTGAAATTTTTGGATTTCCTTGTCGCCCTACAAATGATCCGGTAACAACTGTAATTCGTTGTTACCCGATCATTTGTAGGGCGAAAAGGAAATCCAAAAATTCCAGAACAATAGAAACACCGCAATAACAACTTACGGTGTCACACCACGGAGAGCGCATTGTAAGCTTCGTTTACCATTTATACTGTCTTCTTAACACAAAATAAGCCCATTTAACATTATACCCGTTTGTAATTCCGCCTTGTAATTTTGTGTAAATTCTGAAGGTACCCTGCTAAAGGGTGAAACGCGTCATTAATTAATAAAATAATTTACAATCAAGACGGTTTGAAGGAATATAGATATTTTGTGCTGGTAATATGAAGGTTAATGTATTTTCCTGCACACAGTCTAACAAATAATTTTTCTCCTTCGATGTTGCCATACGAAATGGTCTAAGACTTAATGTTACGGACTGGGCGACCGTTTCTGAGTCCTCCCTCAGGCATTGTGTGTGTTTGTGAGTGTAGTCCTTCATGCAAGTTAATTTAAATAGTTAGTAAGTCTAAGGGATGACCATTGCAGTTTGGTCCAGTAGGATTACAAACATTTGATTCCAGTATTCTGACAACTGTTTTTCGCTAGGTCTTAATATTCACCAACCTGAGTGATATTAATATGAAAGACAGAACTGAATAAACGGAAAGGGAGAGAGAAAGAACGCTAATGTAATTTGAGGGTGTCCCAATAAAACACCAACAAACTTTGGGTACAGGTTCCTTTCAGCAAATCAAGGAAAAATGGTTAGTTCACATGGACTCTAAAGCGCAGACCTTCGAGGCTATGAGCGTTTGCTCGATTCTGAGAAACATATATCTTGAGCAGCATTCTCTTTGCTTTCCCTATTTTTGTAAGAGATGGTATGTACCAAAACAATGAAAAATAAAATAAATCGGGACTGGAAAAATACATTCCCTATGAGCTATGCGCGTTCCTTCAACAGATGTGTTTCAGGATTAGTTTATAACTCTTAAGATATGAATTCTATAGCCCATTTTACGGATGTTTCTTTCCACACAAACTATGGAAAGCCAAGAGCTTGCCGAATATGATTCTCAGTATTGAAGGCGAACAATTGAGCTTTGCACTTAAGGTCTGTGTTTTAGATCCCACGTTTACTCAACATTTTCCCCCTGTTTTGCTATGAGGAATCTGCACTCAAATTTTGCCGCCGTCTTTTTTTTCGGATACCCTGCATGTAGCCACCACCCCAGATTCTAAAAATAAATAAATGACAATAGATTAAAATAAAATATTAAAATCAAAGTCTGAAAAGGAGTATAAGAAACATATCCAGCCATGTACTTACTTTAAAAACGAGCTAATGAGTTAACTTCTTATTGGACGTTATGCATGTAGGACATTTATGGTTGAAGACGAAGCGAAAATTTAGTTCAAGGTAATTTTATTCTTCCGCTATTTTGTAGGGGCTCTCAGACAGCTTACATTTCGCTGGAAGTCACGTAGAAATACTGAGATTACTTACACGGTCTCTATCTTCAGTTCTTGACTTAAATCTTCTATCTATCTTCTACATATAAAAGGAAGTGTCCCGATTGACTGAGTCACTGACTGACTATCATCGCCCAACCCAAACCACTGAAGATAGATATTTGAAATTTATGGAGGGCGTTGATCTTACAATGTAGGCGTCATTTAAGAAGCGATTTTTCGATATTCCGTCCGTAAGGGGGTGAAATAGGGGATGAAACGTTTTTTGAAATTCGTAGCTATTTAGGCAATTTCGAAGTTTGAACTACAAAATTTCGTACTTTAATTCAGGGTTCGAATTTAAAAGACACGTGTTTCGGCATTTTTTTGAAATTCGACAAATAAGAGGGTAAAATAGGTGATTTTCAAAAATTTGTTGCTGTCAACTCAAATTTTACGCTACAACTACGAGACTTCGGATATAGAATCTTGGTCAGGATTAAAAATCCATGATTTTTAGTTTTTTTGGAAATTCAACAAGTAAGAGGGTTAAATAGAGGATCAAAAATTCTTTTTGAAACCACGTTGCTATTGATACAATTTTGAAGCTAGAGTTACAAAAATTGATATTAGTATAGTTGGTTAGACGTTAAAAAATACGTGTTTCGGTATTTTTGCAAATTCAACCTTCTAGGGGGTTAAATTGGAGAGTGAATGTTTTTCGAAAATCTGTTGCTATTTAAGCAATTTTGATGTTAGAACTACAAATTTTCGGATTTGTATTCGGGGTTCGAATTTAAAAGACACGTGTTTCGGCACTTTGGAAATTAGACTAATAAGGGCGTGAAATACGAGATGAAAAAATTGATTCTCAAAAATATAGTGCTGTTAACCCAAATTTCAAGCTATAACTACGAAACTTAAGATATGCATTCTTCATCAGGATTAAAAAGACCAACCAGCCTACGCATGCGAAGCAGCGGGGGTTCAGCTAGTGTTTGTCCATAAAAAGGTACTTCTTTTATATTAGAGTATAATACACTACGTGATCAAATGTATCCGGACACTTGCCACCAAGTTCGTGGTGTCCTCCATCCGTAATGCTGGTACTAAATATGGTGTTGCCCAAAAACTTAAAGCCTTGATGACAGTTTTCACTCTCGCAGGCATATGTTGAATCTGGTGATGGAGGGTTTCTTGGGGAATGGCAAGGAGTGCTGTACTGAGGGAAGGTATCGATGTAGGCCGGCGAGGCCTGCCACAAAAGGCAGCGTTCCAAAACATCCCGAAGGCGCTTTCTGGGATTCAAATCAGGACTCTGTGAGGGCCAGTCCATTGCAGGGATGTTACTGTCGTGCAACCACTACGTCACAGGCAGTGCATTATGAACAGGTGCTCTATCATGTTGAAAGATGCAGTCGCCATATCCGAATTGCTCTTCAATAGTAGGAAACAAAAGATGCTTGAAACCTCAGTGTAGACCTGTGCTTTGATAGTGCCACGCAAACCAACAAAAGGTGCAAGCTCCCTCCATGAAAAACACGACCACCACATAATACCACCACCTACGAATTTTACTTTTGGCACTACACACACTGACAAATGACGTTCACCGGGCATTCGCCATACCCACACACTGCCTTCAGATCGCCATATTGCATACCGTGATTCATTACACCACAAAATGTTTTTTCACCATTCAGTCGTCCAATGTTTACGCTCCAAGCGAGAAGTCGTTTGGCATTGACGTGCGTGATGAATGGCTTATGGTCAGCTGCTCGAACATGAAATCCGTTTCCTCACCTCTCGCTTGTCATAGTACTTGGACTGGATCCTGATGCAGTTTGGAATTCCTGCGTGATGATCTGGGAAGATGCCTGCCGCGGTGGAGTGGCCGAGCGGTCTAAAGCGCTATCCTGCGGAGCGGGCAGTTGCTCGCCGTCGGGGGTTCGAGTCCTCCCTCGGACATTGGTGTCTGTGTTATCTTTAGGTTTAAGTTAGTTTAAGGTGTTTGTAAGCTTAAGGACTGATAATCACAGACGTTAAGTCCAGTAAGATATACAAACATTTGAACATTTGGTGGATGACTGCCTATTACAATGTACGACCATCTTCGACTGTCGGGG
Organism: Locusta migratoria; assembly: GCA_026315105.1. Taxonomy (NCBI): domain Eukaryota; kingdom Metazoa; phylum Arthropoda; class Insecta; order Orthoptera; family Acrididae; genus Locusta; species Locusta migratoria. The sequence continues at coordinate 698,434,598 of CM048745.1, read as the reverse complement.
GTCTCTGTCATTCAACAGACGAGTTGTCCCTTTACGTTTCCATTTCACTATCGCACCAGAAACAGTGAACCTAGGGATGTATAGAGTGTGGAAATCTCGCGTACTGACCTCTGACACAAGTGACACCCAGTCACCTGTCCACGTTCGAAGTCTGAGGTCGGTGATATAGAGTACCTGGCAATATGTGGCAGCAGAATGCACCTAATGTGAAAAACGCATGTTTTTGGATATGTCCGCATACATAGCGCAGCATTTTAGGATTTTAGAAGCGGTCAATACTGTAGGTCATATTGCAAATCGAAATTTGGTTGCCAATGGCAAACCTGCTACAGTTCCTGGATGATCCTTTAATCATCATTTATACACTTCAGATGTACGCATATATTGTACAGATGGGGGGTCTTCCTCTTGACTCAACAGAAAATAATTAATTCATATGAACAGGACACGAAAATCATTCCTAAAAAATACGTGGAAGGATTTGCCCCAGTGACTCTTGAAAAAAGAAGGAAGGTTGAGATTTAAACGTCCCATCGTCAGTGCGGTCATTAGAGGAGGTGCACAAGCTCGGATTGATTTGTTGACCTTGCTAGGCCACAATAATACGCACTGTGTACGTGACCTAGCAGATGTTAATGCAGCACGTCAACCTTATGGTGAACGTGAAATGTACTCGCAAGGCCCAGCTATACAATTCGTTGATGATACATTATTTCTTTTTGTCGGACCGTAACCGAATCGGATTTCCCGCTTTTGTGTTCGATGGCGTCAACCATTAGAGGATCCACGCACGCCTTCCCGATCGACTGAACCTTACACAAAAAGTCAGATGTAGCATATAGTGTTCGCACTGTATCTGTAACTCTCACTCGTTGGAAGCTTTGCCTTGAATTCCTAAATGCCCGTGTTTAACGATTTAGCCTTTCAGTGTCCTTCAGACGCGCATGTATGTCTGAAGGTTAAATCGTTAAACACAGACGTGCACATTGCATTTATAGTGAACGTTACCCAGTTGTGCAAGAATGTTTGTACGACTCCGCCAACGCTTGCGAAAGACTGGCTCATTTGGGAACAGAGTTGCTGATGGCGAGAGACCACTCAATGTACGAAAGCTTGAGTGAATTCTTCGTATTGTGGACGAAACTCCATGAGTTGGTACAAGGAGAATGGCGAGAATGTAAGGTGACGATCCAGAATATGCCGCGTGAAAATTGCCAATGTGACATTCAGGTGCTGTGTGGATTAACTGAGGCAGTGTTTCAGCCAAGAACACTTGCCTGTAAACACATTTTACGGCAGTTCTTAGTATGTTTCTTATTCAGGATGAGGATTTTCCCGTGATGGTACATTCAGTTATCATGTCAATCACGTCTGGCTGAAGTGAGACAGCCGCACGGGACTAGCCGAGCGGTCTGGAGCGCCACGTTGCGGATCGCGCGGCCTCCTGCGTCGGAGGTTCGATTCCTCCCTCGGGCATGGATGTTTGTGTTGTCTTTAGTGCAAGTTAGTTCATAAGTAGTTTGTAAGTTAGTTCTGATGCACTTTTTAAGGGTTCTGCCAATAAAACTCAGTGTCTGGTTCGCCTTTCCCACGACATTATCTACGTGTTATTTCCAGTTTAAATCTGGAGTAATAGTAATTCCTAGGTATTTTGTGGAGTTCACGGCCTTCACGTTGGACTGATTTATCTTGTAAATAAAGTTCAACGGATTTCATTTCGTACTCATGTGGACGACTTAACACTTCTCATTATTTAGAGTCAATTGCCAATTTCTACACAATACTGGTATCTTATTCAGATCGTTCTGCAGTTAGTTTTGATCTTCTGGTAATTTTACTTGAGGTAAATGACGGCGTCATCTGCAAGAAACCCAAGAGAGCTGCTTAGATTTTCTCCAAAGTGTTTATGCAAATAAGAAACAGCAGAGGACTAATGACACTACCCTCTGGAACGCCCGATAACATCTCTGTTTTAGTCGATGCCTTACCATCGATTACTACAAACTGTGACCTCTGTGACAGGAAATCCCCTATCCAGTTGCAAATTTGGGGCGATATACCACAACGCAATTTTATTAAAAGCTGTTTGTCAAAGGCCTTCTGGAAATCAAGAAATACGGAATCAATTTGCAAACCCTTGGCAATAGCACTCATCACTTCGTGTGAGTAAAGAGGAAGTTGTGTTTCGCATGAACGATATTTTCGAAATCAATGTTGACCTTGGGCGAATAGATCATTCTGTTCGAGATAATTCATAATATTTGAATACGTACAGGATATGTTCCAATGAACTAAAATGGGAGGGGTGGGTAAACAACCCTTCTATCGCCGCGCGAGAACGCAGCAGCGTCGCCTCGAAGAAAACACGTCGTGGCGTGAGGCAGACTGGCGTCGCGACATGCTGCACGTAGCACCTGTGGTCGCGGTTAACAGCGGCACGTATCGCCACGTGGCGGGTCCTTCAGCCTGTGTCGTTTTTACGTGCGGCAACCCCGGAAGAAAGTTGCGAACTATCGAGACCCAGCCAGGAAAAAGCTTTTACTTGGGTCATAGCTACCCTATCGTACGAGCACCGAATGCCCTGAGAGAACAATAAACTTGTTTTGCCTGGGGGGGGGGGGGGGGCGAACCGAGAAAACGGCCGCACGATGGCTACACACTCACATTACGTCACTATTCCAGTAAAGCGTAAGCTGCTCTTGAGAAAGTGTTCAAATGTTCAAATGTTTGTTAAGCTTAAGGGACTTAACTACGGGATCATCAGTCCCTAAACTTACAAACTACTTATAAACTACCTACAACTAAGGACAGCACAAATATCCATGCCCGAGGGGGGATTCGAACCCCCGACCGTTGTGCCCGTACAGACCGTGACTGAAGCGCCTCAGTCTCCTCAGCCACCGCGGCCGGCTTGAGAAAGTGTCAGAAAATTGTATTACAGAACGTAAGTCTGGTGAACAGTTACACCTTTCGGTAAACAAATTCAGATAACTCTCTTATTATCAATGGTAGGAAAAACATATTGTTATTAATTTAAAGCTGTAATAATGTGCTACATGATTCATGAAAAGAAGCCGTGAATTTGTTCCATAATTACCCAGTTATTCATCGAAAAACTCCAAAGAATGTTCTAAAAAATGTTTTTTTTTTTTTTCCTTTTCGATCAATATGAGAAGGAATGTTATACATACGTGATATACTACTACATAAAAATCTTTCATCCCGTCCTCTGTAATTTGGTTCAAAAACGAACTTTTTATGTTAATTCTGTGGGAATGTATAGCCGTTCAAAAATTACAGCACAACTTCTTAGGTCGGTCATATTGATGACGTCATAACCGTGATTCCACAGCCCGGAGCTTCGGGAACTCACATTGAGACTATTGCAAAAGGTTTCATCTCTCCCCTAATTTCTTCCTATTCAATGCTTAAAGGTCCTGGACTATATGTCAATATTGGGGAGGGGGGCGTTGTGAACCCTTATATTGCCGCGTTCGTTTGATACTGCCCATGAAACATCTTGTGAATCTATATTTTTGAACTGTCTCATCTCTTCAATAAACTGATATTTAAAGTCGCTGAATCAAAAAATGTTCAAATGTTTATAAATCTATTGGACCAAACTGCGTGGTCATCAGTCCGTAGCTCACAAACTACTTAAACTAGGGTAAACTAACCTAAGTACAGACACACATATCCTTGCCCCAGGGAAGATTCGTACCTCCGACGGCGAGCAACCGCGCACTCCGCAACGAGGCTCTTTAGACCGCTCGGCTACTTCACTGAATCCTACGCCGCTGAATCCTAATCTGAAATCAGATTATCAGAATTCAATATGATTGATTCAGCATAGCGCACGAAAACTCGAAAAAATTCTTGAATATACAGTAACTCTTCAAAATACTGTACAATCAACGTTTGAAATAATAGTGAATACAAGTGAATAAAACATTTTAAAAATGTCTGTTAGTTTTAACCGCCGGCGTTAGCGTTGCCCGTGATGTAGCACGTGGAGTTCGCATGGCCGGATTTTCAGCTCTTCCCTCATTAGGGTGAGTCCCTTTGCCACTCACAATTGTCTTTTCGTGTGTGTTTGAACACGATTCATTGTTTGCACACACACATGTAGGTAATGAAAGTTTTGTTCAGTTTATTTCATTATTAACGTATTTGTCATTCTAATTTTATTTTTTGTGTGTTTATTTCGATGATTTTATTTATTATTACATTAATTCATATGTTGCTACCCGATTATATCTGGGAGGCGGCACCGTTACGGCGACTTACAAAAGGGCAACATATTGGCAATTTCAAGGACGCAGGGCGCACACATACTGGCTGTGGCAGTACTAATTACCGTCCTCCCTGCTCTGGAATAACATGCCTTTCCCATTCACTCACTGACGGTACTGGACATCAATACTACCCAAAACATTTAATTTACATATTACACTTTGTTTTGGTACTTAGATCGCATATATGGTGCAGCAGTTGAATATCACGCACGAACGACTGAAAAATTAAACTAAATTTGTCCATTACACAGGCGCTCCATGGTAAAGTAGCAATCAAACGTCTGTTTAGTGGAGCCGACATTACCGACTTTTGTGTCCCAGCCTCGTCGCCGCTTTTGTGTCTCGTTTCCGTCGTAGGTGTCGGTGGCCGAGTAGAAAGACCGACACATGCATAAAGGATGCACGCTTGTGCAGGTAGGAGGTGACCAGCCAGTGGGACAGCAGAAACTAGAAACACTAGAGTAAATTAGAACGAGATATATATTTCTTAGAGACTTAGTAATACTTAACATTTACATAGCTCAGTACTACGGAACGCTGATACATAGTTGAGCTAGAGGCCTGCCTAGTGCCTGTCCGATAGCCAAGTCTTCACTGGTGCCTATCTGATTCCGAAGTGTTAACTGCTTCCTATCTCAGTCCCAAGTGAACGATGTCGTTCAGTGGTGGCCACGAGCTGAGTTGCAGCAGAGGGCGCTCGTGGCTGTCGTCGTAAGAACGCCGCGCCGTGCGTGCATGGCGGCGCGCGGCAAAAGTAGGTGGCGCGCACTTTAGACTTGTGCGACTCCACACCGACGGTGCCACAACATTTAAGTGCGCGCACTGAATCAGCATGCCTCACGCGTCAGTTGACTGTACAGAACTCAACTCACCCAATGCTGCTTATACTCATGTGCAGGTAACAAATATTACAAATGCGCCTTCTATGCGACACACTGACTACGCGTTCTTTTACGCCGAAAAGCAGTGCAAAACACTCACAAAAAACACAATTGTAAAACCTGGAACCTATAAACTATAGAGAATACACAAAATGTTTTATACAATCATTCTCTGAAATGTCTAAACTAGAAACATGGTGCACACCACGAGACTTCCAGGTCCTTATTGTTTCCAGTTTAACCGCAATTTCATGAACAATCCGCCTTATGCGGAAGAGACCAACAAAAACTGGAAAGAACTTCCGCATCAGAACAAGACGCTTGTTGGACAAACGACGGGAACGAACCAAGACTTTCCCCCCCCCCCGACTTCAAAGTAACGTACTACACGATGCTTCTTATCATACTGGCGCCTTTTCTCAGCGGTCTGTTTGATATCTTCAGTGGCAAGCTTTTCCACCTTGCTGTGCCTAATTTGATCGGTGTCAAAAAGTACTATCTCCCGTACCTTGTCCCTGCACATTCATTTTTCAAAACGTGGCTCGGCGGCATAGAGGCAGAATCACTAGGGAACTCGTTAATGACGTGCTGGACCCTTGTATATACTGATCCCAGGCGCGATGACGTCGGTAGCAGTACAAGTGGCACAATTCCCTGAGTTCTTTCTTTACGAACTTGCACGGATTTGACTCCGGGAAATGAAATTAGGCATTATGCGCATCCGCTGGGGCGTCCTCTTTCAGACAGGAGTGTGAAACTGAGGACCGTTGTCAGATAATACCTTCTCGACGTACCCAACGTGGGAAAGGAAGTCTTCCACAAATGCATGTGATACAGACCTGCTCGTGGCTCTTTTCAAAGCGGTTAAAGTTGCATATTTCGAGGTCAGCTTGAAGGCAACGAATATGTAACTGTGTCCACCAGCTGTCCGTGGTAAGGGACCAAACAGAACCACGGCATCAATTTCTCGTAAACGAGAAGGGATAATGGAAAACAGAGGGGTAAAGTAAGACACTGTGAGAGCTTCTGACATGCTTTACAAACAGGAAGAACTTTTCGGATCCTCTTTTCCATGTTCGGAAAGTAAGTTATAAAAGAGACTAACAAAACATTTACCGTGCCCATAGTGCGTGTAGCTGAGGTGTGTATATACCAAATGAGTTTGTTCACCAACTCATCCGGTATACACACAACCCAGTTGGACTTCCCAGGTTTGCTATGACAGAACAAGACATTATTCCTGTTGTTGTTGTTATGGTCTTCAGTCGGGGGGTTCGAATCCCCCCTCGGGCATGGATATTTGTGCCGTCCTTAGTCTTAGTTAGTTCATAAGTAGTTTGTAAGTTTAGGGACTGATGACCCCGTAGTTAAGTCCCATAGACCATAAAAACATTTGAACATTTGATAGTCTTCAGCCCGGAGACTGGTTTGATGCAGCTCTCCACCCTACTCTATCCTGAGCAAGCTTTTTCATCTCCTCATAAGAACGGCAACCCACATCCACTTGAATCTGCTTACTATACGCGTCTCGTGGTCTCCCTCTGCGATTTTTACTCCACACACTTCCCTCCAATGTTAAATTCACAATTCCTCGATGTCTAAGAAAGTGTCCCACCAAGCGATCCCTTCTTCTAGTCAGGGTATGCCAAAAATTCCTTTTCTCACCAATTATGTTCAGTACCTAGCTCTATATTCACACGAAGTGATGGGTGCTATCGACAAAGGTTCGCAAATCGATTCCGTATTTCTTGATTTCCAGAAAGCTTTTGACACCGTACCTCACAAACGGCTTTTAATCAAATTGCGTGGTTATGGTATATCGCCCCAAAATTCACAATTGGATAGGGGATTTCTTGTCAGAGAGAACACAGTTCGTAGTAATCGATGGTAAGGCATCGACTAAAACAGAGGTGATATCGGGCGTTCCACAGGGTAGTGTTAATGGTCCTCTGCTATTCCTTATTTACATAAACGATTTAGGGGAAAATCTAAGTAGCTCTCTTAGGTTGTTTGAAGATGACGCCGTCATTTACCGTCTAGTAAAATCATCTGAAGATCAAAACCAACTGCAGAACGATCTGAATAAGATATCAGTATGGTGTAAAAATTGGCAATTGACTCTAAATAATGAGAAGTGTGAAGTCGTCCACATGAGTACGAAAAGAAATCCGTTAAACTTTGTTTACAACATAAATCAATCAAATGCGAAGGCGTAAACTCCACAAAATACTTCAGACTTAAACTGGAAAGAACACGTAGATAATATCGTGGGAAAGGCGAACCAGAGACTGCGTTTTATTGGCAGAACCCTTAAAAGATGCAACAGAACTACTAAAGAAACTGCATACACTGCGCTTGTCCGTCCATTTTTGGAGTATTGCAGTCCAGTGTGGGATCCTTATCAGGTGGGTTTGACGGAGAACATCGAAAGAGTCCAAAGAAGGGCAGCTCGTTTCGTATTGTCACGATACAGGGGAGACAGCGTTACGTAAATGATACAGGATCTGGGATGGGAATCATTACAACAACGGCGCTTATCGCTGAGGCGTGGGTTACTTCCGAAACTCCAATCGCCAACATTCTCCTCCGAATGCGAAAATATATTGTTGACTCCCACTTACATAGGTAGAAATGATCATCAGAATAAAATAAGAGAAATCAGAGCTCGAACAGAGAGATTCAGGTGTTCTTTCTTCCCGCGCGCTATTCGAGAATGGAATGGGAGATAAATAGTATAATTGTGGTTCGATGAACCCTCTGCCAGGCACTTAAATGTGATTTGCAGAGTATCCAATGTAGATGTAGATGTACTGTACCTCTTCACTAGTTATGCGATCTACCCACCTAATATTCAGCATTCTTCTGTAGCACCACATTTCAAAAGCCTCTATTATCTTCCTGTCCGCACTGCTTATCGTCCATGCTTCACTCCCATACTAGGCAACACTCCACATAAATGCCTTCAGAAAAGACTTCCTTACACTTAGATTAATATTCGATGTTAGCAAATTTCTCTTTGTCAAAAATGCTATTCTTCCCATTGCCATTCTGCATTTTATATCCTCTGTACTGCGACCATTGCATGTCATTTTATTACCCAAGTAACATAACTCATCTACCACCTTCATTGTTTTGTTACCTAATCTAATTCCTTCAGCATCGCCCGACTTTCTAAGACCGCATTCCATTATTTTTGTTTTGCTCTTGTTAATGTTCATTTTATACGTTCTCTTCAATACACTGTCCATTCCATTCAACTGCTCTTCCAGGTCCTTTGCTGTCTCTGACAGAATTACAATGTCATCAGTAAAACGCAATGTTTTTATTTCTTCCCCCTTGAACTTTAATCCCTATTCGAAATTTTTCCTTGCTTTCCTCCACCGCCTACTCGATGAACAACTTGAATAACATCGGAGAAAGGCTACAACCCTGTCTTACTCCCTTCCCAACTGATGCTCCCCTTTCATGCCCTTCGAGTTTAATAACTGCGGTCTGGCTTTTGTACAAGTTGTAAATAACTCTCCTTTCCCCTATATTTTACCCCTGCTGACTTCAGAATTTGAAAGAGTGTATTCCAGTCAACATTGTCAAACGCTTTCTCCAAATCCACAAAAGCTAAAAATGTAGGTTTGCCTTTCCTTTATCTTCTAAGATAAGACGTAAAGTGAGTATTGCCTCCCGGTTTCCTACGTTCCTTCTGAATCCAAACTGATCTTCCCCGAGGTCAGCTTCTACCAGCTTTTCTCCTGTCGATAATTCGTGTTAAAATTTTGCAACCATGACTTATCAAACTGATGGTTCTGTAATTTTCACACATGTCTGCGCCTAATTTCTTTGGAATGGGGATTATTACATTTTTCTTAAAGTCTGAGGGTATTTCGCCTGTCTCATACATCCTACACAACAGTTCAAATAGTCTTGTCATGGCTGGCTCTCCCAGAGACAGCAGTAGCTCTGAGGGTATGTCATCTACTCCTGGGGCCTTGTTCCGACTTAGGTTTTTCAAGGCTCTGTCAAATTCATCTCTCAGTATAGTATCTCCTATTTCATCTTGATCTACTTCCTCTTACCTTCCTACAACATCGTCTCTAAGTTCATTTCCTTTCTAGAGCTGCTCTATGTACTCTTTCCACCTTTCAGCTTTCCCTTCTTTACTGAGAACTGGTTTCCCATCTGAGTTCTTGATATTCCTACAGTTGCTTTTCTTGTCCCCAAATGTCTCTTTTATTTTCCTGTAGGCGGTATCTACTTTTCCCCTTCTTATACATTCTTCTATAGATTTGCATTTGGCTTCTAGCTACTCCTGCTTAGCCATTTTGCACTTCCTGTCAATCTCATTTTTTAGTCGTCTGTACTCTATTTTGCCTGTTTCATTTACTGCATTTTTATATTTTCTCCTTACCTCAATTAAATTTAGTATTTCCTGTGATATCCAAGGATTTTTTATAGGTCTTGCCTTTCTACCTATTTTGTCCTCTGCTGCCTTCACTATTTCATCTCTCAATGCTACCCATTCCTCTTCTACTGTTTTATTTCCCCCTGTTTCTGTCAATTGTTGCCTAAATCTCCCTCTGAAATTCTCCAGAGCTTCACTTTCCTTCAATTTATCTAAGTCCCATCTTCTTATTTTCCTACCTTTCTGCAGTTTTTTCAGTTTCAGCCTACAGTTCATGACTAACAAGTTATGGTCAGAGTCTATATCTGTCCCTGCGTATGTCTTACAGTTTATTACCTGATTCCGAAATCTATGTCTTACCATTATAAAATCTATCTAATACCTTCCGGTGTCTCCTGGTCTCTTCTACGTATACAAACTTCTTTTGTGATTCTTAAGCCACGTGTTTGTTACGATTAAATCATGTTCCATGCAAAATTCTACCAGGCGACTTCCTCTTTCATTCCTTTTGCCCAGTCCATATTCATCTACTAATTTTCCTTCTCTTCCTTTTCCTACAACCGAATTCCAGTCTCCCATCACAATTAAGTTTTCCTCCCCCTTAACTGTCTGAATAATTTCCTTTAGCTCCTCATATATTTCTTCGATTTCCTCATCAACGGCAGAGCTAGTTGGCATATAAACCTGTACTATTGTTGTCGATGTTGACTTCGTATCTATCTTGACAATGATAATGCGATCACTGTGCTGCTCATAGTAGTTTACCAGCATTCCTATTTTCTTATTCATTATAAGTCCTACTCCTGTGATACCCCCAACTGATTTTGTATTTATAAACCTGTACTCACCAGACCAGAAATCCTGTTCAGACTGCCAGCGAACTTCACTAATCCTCACTATATCTAACTTCAACCTGTCCATTTCCCTTTTTAAATTTTCTAATTTTCCTACCCGATTAAGGGATCTAACATTCCTCGCTACGATCCGTAGAATGCCATTATTGTCTGTCCTCATAACAACATCCTCCTGAGTAGTCCCCGCCCGGAGATCCAAATGGGGGACTATTTTACCTCCGGAATATTTTACCCGAGAGGATGCCGTCATCGTATTTCCATACAGTAGAGCTGCATGTCCTCGTGAAAAATAACGGCTGTAGTTTCCCCTTGCTTTCAGCCGTTCGCAGTAGCTGTGTGGCGAAGCCACATTAGCTGATGTACAAGTCCAGCTCAGTCTATCATCCAGACTGTTGCCCCTGTAACTACTGAAAAGGCTGCTGCCCCTCTTCAGGAACCACACGTTTGTCTGGCCTCTCCACAGATATCCCGGCGCTGTGGGTGCACCTACGGTACGGCTATCTGCATGGTTGAGGCATGTAAGCCACCCCACGATCGCTAGGGGTTCCAGCCCTGTCACCAAGTAATTCCTCTCGCATTTAGTGAGAACACGACTCCCAAACGCGATTGCTTTCTGGCGCACTACCCCCTATTCTTCAAACTCTTGGAACAGCTCGGCTGCAGTTCCGGTTTTCGAATTGTCCGTCCCAAGGCAGAAATCCTTGGAAAGATCGGAGTGTGCTAGCAAGGTCGCAGCCAGAAGGGCTTGTTTAATACTTTCAAATTCAGATTGACCATCCGCGTTCCACTTCCACAGCATGTTTTTACTCGTGAGTGCACAGATTTGCAGAGGTAGAAACTTTTGTAAAAATTTACGCACACATTTGCTTCTTTGTTGTCAGAACGGGAAAGTCTCAGATTGTATCTAGTTTGCTAGCGTACAGAAGAATACCCTCTCTCATACTGAGAAAGTTGACCTGCAGCGACCGAATTCTGATTTCCTCAGATTAAACGTTACCCCTGATTGCTGGAAAACATGGAATAATTGATCTAAAACTTGGTTATGGCTTTCCCATGAAGGTGGTAGATGCGTTTAGTTAGTTGGATAGTAAAATAACATGCAATGGTCGCAGTACAGAGGATATAAAATGCAGAATGGCAATGGGAAGAAAAGCATTTTTGAAAAAGAGAAATTTGCTAACATCGAATATTAATTTAAGTGTAAGGAAGTCTTTTTTGAAGGCATGTGTGTGGAGTGTTGCCTTGTACGGGAGTGAAGCATGGACGATAAGCAGTGCGGACAGGAAGAGAATAGAGGCTTTTGAAATGTGGTGCTACAGAAGAATGCTGAAGATTAGGTGGGTAGGTCGCATAACTAATGAAGAGGTACTGAACAGAATTGGTGAGAAAAGGAATTTTTTGCATACCCTGACTAAAAGAAGGGATCGCTTGGGGGGACACATTCTTAGACATCGAGGAATTGTAAATTTAGCATTGGAGGGAAGTGTGTAGGGTAAAAATCGCAGAAGGAGACCACGAGACGCGTATAGTAAGGAGATTCAAGTGGATGTGGGTTGCCGTTTTTATGAGGAGATAAAAAGGCTTGCTCAGGATAGAGTAGGGTGGAGAGCTGCATCAAACCAGTCTCTGGACTGAAGACCATCAAATGTTCAAATGTTTGTATAGTCTATGGGACTTAACTACGGGGTCATCAGTCCCTAAACATACAAACTACTTATGAAGTAACTAAGACTAAGGACGGCACAAATATCCATGCCCGAGGGGGGATTCGAACCCCCCGACTGAAGACCATAACAACAACAACAGGAATAATGTCTTGTTCTGTCATAGCAAACCTGGGAAGTCCAACTGGGTTGTGTGTATACCGGATGAGTTGGTGAACAAACTCATTTGGTATATACACACCTCAGCTACACGCACTATGGGCACGGTAAATGTTTTGTTAGTCTCTTTTATAACTTACTTTCCGAACATGGAAAAGAGGATCCGAAAAGTTCTTCCTGTTTGTAAAGCATGTCAGAAGCTCTCACAGTGTCTTACTTTACCCCTCTGTTTTCCATTATCCCTTCTCGTTTACGAGAAATTGATGCCGTGGTTCTGTTTGGTCCCTTACCACGGACAGCTGGTGGACACAGTTACATATTCGTTGCCTTCAAGTTGACCTCGAAATATGTAACTGTTCCGCGATCAGCACATCATCCATGTAGGTGTTGATGCACCGCCACAATTCCTCTGGGAAAATAGAGTGAAAGCCACGAATAAAAGCGGCAGAACTGATATTAAGGCTAAAAGGATGCTTTCGGATCTGGTGACAGGTTCCGAAGCAAAGGAAGGCCGTTTAAGAGCGACAGGTGGAGTCCAGTTGTATTTGTTAGTAGCTGGCACACAAGTCGATCGAGGAGAGCACACGGACGCCGTGTAATTTCTGCAAGAGTTCATCTAACGACTGCGGTTGACCAGTTTCCAGCTAATTTATAGTGTTTATTTGTCTCGAATCCAGGACAAGCCTGATCGATTTATCCTTCTTGGCGACGATCAACAATCGACTGTTATATGAACTCGCAGTGCAATCTATGACGCTGTCCACCAACATCCGCGCAATGTCCTCCTCGACTTCCTGCTTGTATACTAATGGAATTTGGTATGGTATCACAAAAAACGTGTTGTGTGGCCGCACTTTAAACTTATATTGAAAGCCTATGATCATGCCCAGGGCATCAGAGAAAACCGTCGCGCCAGCCGCGACGGCCGAGGTAACTGAGGCGCTCCAGTCATGGTCAGCACGGCCACTACCGTCGGGGGTTCGAATCCCCCCTCGGGCATGGATATTTGTGCCGTCCTAGTTCGTAAGTAGTTCGTAAGTAGTTTGTAAGTTTAGGGACTGATGACCCCGTAGTTAAGTCCCATAAGCTTAACAAACATTTGAACATTTTGATTTGAAAACCATCGCGGATGGTCAATCTGAATTTGAAAGTATTGGCTGCGACCTTGCTAGCACACCCCGATCTTTCCAAGGATTTGTGCCTTGGGACGGACAGTTCGAAAACCGGAACTGCTGCCGAGCTGTTCCAAGAGTTTGAAGAATAGGGGGTAATGAGCCAGAAAGCAATCGCGTTTGTGAGTCGTGTTCTCACTAAATGCGAAAGGAATTACTTGGTGACAGGGCTGGAAGCCCTAGCGATCGTCTTCAGATTTACCAAGTTTCGTCGATTTCTTTTCGGCCGAACGACGAGGGTATATACTGATCACCGTGCATTGCAGTTCCCCATGTCAGCGAAATTGACGCACAGACGGTTGCCAGGTGGGAGCTCTATCTTCAGGAATTTTGCTTCACGGTTGTACACATACCCAGGAAAGAGAATGTGGTGGCTAAAGCCCTTTCTCGTTCCCGGTGGGTTTGACTCAGAGATCCAATGATGATCCTAATGGAAATAATTACAGCCTGTTCTGTTTACGTGGCGTAGCTTTTGAAGATTACCACAAAATCAGCTCTCGCTTTAAGTGGGGCAATCCTCCAATGAAGTCATTTTTCGGTCGATCTCGTCCAGGACGTCTACCTTCTCACAATCAACAAGAAGTATATATGGGTCATCATACTACGAGAGCACCTGATCTGGCGAGTATATCGCCTGGTATTCTGATAAAAAGTGGCAATACAGACCCGCAGAACTCAGCCTCGTGGTGCACTCACTGAATTTTAACCAAATTTGTTTTTGATTCAGTCGAAGGCACGCTTCAACTTCGCCAAAGAGCAAAGTAACTGGTGTGCCACCAATAATTCCACACAGAGCAACACATCTACAACTAATGATGGCACAACCATAAAGTTGGCCACAAGTAAAAGTCCTTGATACGAGAATTCAATCTCGGCCTGCCTCTGTACCTCTACGCTACGCCCAACCAAGGCGCTCTTAACCTTGGTGCGTTGCAGTGCCACTGCTTGGCAGCGCTCGTATGCCACTTCACTTATTTTGGATATGACACTGCCTGTTTCGAGAATGCAGCGTAACTCTACATCTACCACGGAAATTGTCAGGACGGATTGTATCAAATTATTGCTCGGCTTGGGGTCCTCTTCTAAGAGGACTTCCCTTAAGTCGTCAAACCCTACCAATCTGACCTGTACCAGCCCCTGTTCGTCGTCAGCAGGATGGAACAGAGCGAGAGTGTCATTGTTCTGACATCGATGGTCCTGGTTGCGTGTCTGGTTTTTTGTTATGCTTCGGGTCAGGCGAACACACTTCCACGCCCTGCAGAGGCGTGTTCGGCCATTCCCAGTGAACGCGCTTGGTATTTGCATCGCGCGGTTCGTTATTATTGGAATTCCAGTTATTGCCGTTCCCCCACTTGCACTTCTTCTTCCCACGGGAAACTCTTTTATACCTTTATTTTAAATGTATTTACTTCCGTCAATAGTTGCAATATAATTGTTTAATAACACGTTTCGATCACTTGGATCATCTTCAGATCTAAAAAAGCAAAAGTAAAATAGAAATGTACAATTTGATAAATTTACTAAGGGTTAATTGAACAATAGTTAATTTATACATAAATGGATAGATTTTTCTTTACCTTATAGTTGCGTCCGCAACTCGTCTGGCTGAGTGCTAATTGGTACTGTGTTTTACAGTTTGATGTAGCCATTTTTAATTTGGTTGCAGGTGGCGGTGGGGAGGGAAAGAGTAGGTGGGGGAGGGGAGGGATTGGAGTGGATAGCTTGAGCCCTAATAAGCTAGGGTCTTACACCGCACAGCTCTTTGTTATGTAAATATTTTCTAAAAGTGGGGTTCTTGAATATATCCAGACATAAAAATTATTAAACTGTATGTGATATAAGTATAAAAATATGGTAAGATCATTAAAACATGCATACGGCGTTTTAAAACATTGAAGGTGTAATACAGAGATGTATAAAATTACAAATGTCATACTTTCATTTTTTTTTTTAAACGTCAGTTGGTTAAAATTATCATTAAAATGTTAAAATATAAAAAAATTGTATAACACAGCATGGTATGGGCGTATAATTGCCTCTGTCGTTACTTGGTGGCGTTGTGCGGCGCGCAGTTTTCCTTGTACGTTCGGAAGCCAGTCTGCACGCCGACCTGCTGCTAGGGCGGTGTCCGGGCCGACGCGCTGCCGCCGCCAGCCACCGGAAAGTGGGGCCACCGCTCCAAGGTGAAGGTTGCAAGAGGCCTTCAAAGTTTTTAAAGAATGAATTGTTATTAAAATCATTCTGCTGATTCAGTGCGCATTCAGGTTCTTGAAGCCGGTAGGTGAAAATTTCTATTTCTTCTAGTGTCGTTAGGAGGCGTCCTTTTGGTTCCCTATGTAGCACATGTAAATGGGTATTAATTGTTCCAACCGTGTGCTTCTCTGTCACTATACCCGTTCTCATTTTGGTTACACCATTGCCCATTTTGCTGGGTTCACTGGTCGTTCCTGCAAGACTACCAATTTGAACCACTATTTTGCTCGTTCTCGGAAACCTGATTTTGATTACCATTCCCCTATCCCTGTTTGGCTGGAAGGTGGGTCGTAATTAAAATCGAGATCCACATCGTCTTTGCATCTCCCTGCTAAGAGAGCATTGCGCAGACGTCACGGCAGCTTACCCAAACAAATCCTAACAAGCTCAGGCACGGGATATGCGTTCTTATTCAATATGTCCTGGAAGAACTCGGCAAAGTTTAACTGTCTGAAGGGGAGCATCCTTTGTATGTTGTGGCGCACACAGTCTTGCTGGTTCTCGGACCAGTAGGAACCTAACAAGTATTGGCAGAAGCTCTCATAGCTTCGCCATACCGAGGGGACGACCGTATTGGCATTGTGGGTTTGCTTTCCAGGTGTCCGCACATGAAATCGATTTTACGTTCTTTAGGCCAGTTTGGTGGAAGGGAGAAGTCGAACTGATCTACCCACACCTGCCTATGTATTACACCAGGCACATTCTGGAAGGGTTCAAACTTACACACGGTTAGAAAGTGGTTGTAATCAAAGCCCGGTGTTGGGTCCCGATTATAACGTGCAGTCCTGTTTTCAGCACGGCTCGAACTTGCCCGGGGAGACTCACCCTCATTCTCAAAAGCGGAGTCAAACTCCCGGCCTGCGGTCCCATCTCGGCTGCTACAAGCGTCGAGGGCCTTGCGGCCATTACACGTGGCCTCCTACTGTCGCCTGGTCATGCACTCGGGCGGTTCAGTAGCGGTTGCAACTCTCGCTTAAAGGCTGCGTGGGGTTCAACTCTACCCATGCAGTCCTTTACACTACATTGTCTAGTGTGCTCTGCACACTAATAACTGCAGCGGTCAGAAACCGCACCGATACTGGTTTGAACCGCTTCTACGCATTGTTCCATGTGTTCACATACAGTGTTCACCTGCGTGCAGCGTGAGCACATCGTCGCCGCACAAATCAACGGCTTCGACATGTTCGGCAAGACCGCCGACTCACGTTTCCATGCTTTCAGTGCATGATTTCACGGTTTCTATCTCTGCGCTATTCGTGCTTACTCCCTCTGCCAGATGCTCGTGGAGGCTAGTCATCACTTGTTTCGCGACCTGTTCTTTGATTTCGCGAAACAGATCGTTAGTGCGATGTTTTATTGTATCAAGTGGATCATCAATCTTGCTCAACTTCTCTTTCATTTCGCGAAGCTGGTCGTTAGTGCATTGATCTCTTTTAACAAATCGTCGCACAGTGGATTGATCCGATTCATCTAAGCGTTTGGTAATGTGCGTGGTCATTTGTTTGAGGAGGGCGGTGAGTGTGTCAGCACAGAGTAACATATACAGAGAAGCAGCCCCCCCCCCTAAACCACTGTCCTACGCTCCCCTGGTAGTTCTGTAAGATGCTAGCAAGTGTCAGGCGGTTACCTGGCTTAGTACCGGTAGACGACACTAGAGGCGCTTCTGAGGGTGACTCTCGCAAGTCAGAGGGTAGCCTGGAGGGGAGGCTGAGGGGAAAGCTCGTGCCGCCTGCCACGAGGCCACGGCTGTGTCCGGTGTGCTGGCGTTTGAGGGGAGGTGGTGGTGGGGACAGCCGCTACCTGCCGCCTGCTCTGGCCATTTTAAAGGGCTGCTTCTGACCGCAGTGCCATCATGGGACATCTTAGGAACTGCTTCAGCACCCCTGCCCCGCACCCCTGGGTGTGGGACCGGGCACTTACGGCGGTTTCCCGTCTATATATATTTGTCTGCGGTGTCAGTTAACGGGGGTACCTGCAGACAAGCGGTCACCGCTGGGTTATTCCCATAATCCAAAGCACAAGGGGAGCCGGGTGGATGGCTTCTGGCCGTACGCTCACCTCTGACTGACCCATCGCCTACGCTTTGGATGCGGTTTTCTACTGAAATATTATTTCCTGTATGAAAATGGGGCATTGATCATTAATAAAAAGAATAAAATAGCTGACATACAAATAAGTAACATTAATGGTGCAGAAACACTTTAGAGTCATGAATAACTCAGAATGGAACACGACCACACATTCATTGGACGTGTTTCAATATGCAGTAGATGACTGTAAACATCTGTGACACCTGCATTGTCACATTTGATCAACCTATGTTTTTAAAGGCTACACTAATTGTGGCCGAAAAAGAAAACACAGGAGAATTGTCAAATTTTGTAGTCAGACTTGGCGGATTCCATACACTTATGTCGTATTTTAATACAAATCAGAATCAGCGCTTTGTATATTTAGATATCTATCATTTATTTTTGTAAAAATTAATGCTGAGATGTATGCAATGTTTATAGAAACAGTCGTTTCTCTATCTTTTGAGAATATTCACATGTACTTGCAAGTTGACCAAGGTTTTAAGAAATATCTTCTTCCAGTTCTTACAAGCGGTCTGACTAGTGAATCATCACACCTTTAAATAATTTCAGGTAAAAAAATGATAGAAAAAAACATAGGAATATTGTTTTAAATCTCTAAGAACTTGTGACATGATTAATTTTACAAAAATCATCATTTCGTTATCAAAATCTACTTCCCTTTCTTGCCCTTCGACTCTAATAACTGCTGACTGGTTTTTGTGTAGATTGAATATATTTTATCCCTACTAGTGGTAGAGTTCGAGACTACAAATTCAAAGGTCGCGGGTTCGATCCCCGCCAGGTCCTAGGATTTTTATCTGACACTTTCCACTTCTTTCACCTCTGGCAGTATTGCTCTGGTGAAAAATACCGAGTAGCACCATGGCTCGGAACCCACTTTAAACGGTAGGTCCCCCTATAACTGGCTGGGTAAGTCAGTTCCAAGGTCTGAGGAAGGCAACGGCATACCACCTCCAAACAAGACCATGCCTAGTAAAGCACTGGGGTGTTCAAAGCAATCTTCGGATTGTTGACTTCCTTGCCTTACCTTCAGAATTTGAAAGAGTGTATTCCAGTTGACATTGTCAAAAGCTTCTTCAAATCTACAAATGCAGGTTTGCCTTTTCTTTGCATGTCGCCTGTCTTCTAAGATAAGTCGTAATGTGTGTAATGCCTCCCATATTTCCTACATTTCTCCTAAATTCAAACCTTCCCCGAGGTTGGATTCCACAAGTTTTTCCATTCGTCTGTAAATAATTCGTGTTAGTATTTTGTAACCATGACTTATTAAACTGATAGTTCTGTAATTTCCATATTTGTCTGCACTTGCTTTATTAGGAATTGGAATTACGATATTCTTCATGAAGTCGGAGGGTATTTCCCCTGTCTTGTTCATATGTTTGTAGAGATTATGGGACTTAACTACTTAACTACTTATGAACTAGGTTATACTAAAGACGGCACAAACATCCATGCCCGAGGGGGGATTCGAACCGAACCCCCGACGGGAACGGCCTCGCGCATCGTAGCATAGCGCCTCAATGCGCTTGGCCACTCCGCCGCGGCTCGCCTATCTCACACATCTTGCATGCCAGGTGGAACAATTTCTTCATGCCTGGCTCTCCTAACAATATCGGCAGTTCAGACGGAGTATCATCTACTCCAGGGGCCTTGTTTCGACTCCTTCATCGCTCTGTCAAATTCTTCTCGCAGTATCATATCAGCCATCTCATCTTCCTCCACATCTTCTTCCATTTCTAGAATACTGCCTTCAGGGTTATTTCCGTTGTATAGGCCCTCTATATACTCCCTTCACAGTTCAGCTTTCCCCTCTTTGCTTAGTACTGGATTTCCGTCTGTGTTCTTGATATTCATACAGCTACTATTCTTGTCTCCAAATATCTCTTTTATTTTCCTGTCGACGGTATCTATCTTTCCCCTAGTTATACATTCTTCTACGGTTCTGCATTTGTCCTGTAGCCACTCCTGCTTATCCAGTCTGCACTTTTGACAATCTCATTTTTCAACCATACTGATAACGTCATAACCGCGATTCCACAGTCTTCATTGCTCTCCGGATTTCTACAAGTATTTACGAGTCTCGCGAGCGCAGTGGAAGCTGGTAGCAGGCTGGCCGCGGCTGACCACCACCTAGAGAGAAGGCCGCGCCGCTCTCGTGTGACGTCAGGCAGAGTAGGTTGCGCGTGCGTAGCTGACTGGGTAGACGCTGGGGCACGGTCCACTATGTCAGCTATGCGCGCGCAACCTACTCTGCCTGACGTCACACGACAGCGCCGCGGCCAACGAGGTTAAAATCTTTGGAGATGCCCTAACACCGAAAAAGTGAAGCCATCAAAATGCGCATTCCGGCATTTGTTTGTGCCCAAATCAATGGTCGTACTGTGTGGTAAAGTTGTTCTTCACCTCTTCTTCTGCAACTTATAACTTGCAAATGCAAGACGGATTGCTATGTCGGACTGCCAGGCGAGCAGGACTTTTCTGCACGAAACTGTGCCAGCAACGTGAGGGTTTGTGCTCGAACATTGACGACACTGAATACATAAGACGAAGAGGACTTGGATGAGTCACTTGCAGCACCACTGTCTGAAGCAGCTGAAGTGAAACAAGGTTTTAAATAATGTAATATTTTGCAGCATTATGCGTCTTTATTAATCAATTTTTCTCTGTCATAATATTAATCATTCAATTACAGTTTTTTCAGTTGAAGATCAACTACTGACTGTTCAGCCTGGACTTTGAAAAGCCCCTTATAGTATACCTGGACCTTACGTTGCTCGAGATCCTTTACCTGGACCTTCACGTGACCAAGAAACATTGCCTGTGCCGAAAACACTCAAATGGAACGAATAAAATAACAGTACAGGTATTTTTCATACAAGTATCGGTACACAACTTATTTGTCTTTTGTAACCGTATTGTAACACTAAAAGAACTCATTTTCTTTCAGATGGAAAACCTATAGGAAGAGATGACCCAATTCTGAACTCGTCATTCACTCATTTCATGGTACATGTACTTTATGTTACTATGTAACTTCAGCTTTCTATTCAGTGGCATGTACCTAATGTGATCTAAATATAATTTTTCAAACATACTTTCTCTTTAATCCATTCAAAACATTACATTTCAGTGCAACACATCGAAAATATAGCGCCGTCGAGAGATAGGCAGGTGTTACATAGTATACGTAGACCAAAGATCTTCGTCGATGCTGCGTTTTTTATTCACATAACTAAGGTGTAATAAACTGAAACAAGGGCCTACGGCAGCGGTGTATTGTATTGATGTTGGCAATGGCCGTTGAATCCTTTTTGAAAAATCAGTAATGTACAATGGGAGGAATAATTCGTATTGATAATTAAATAAATAATTAATGTTTTTCCGATCAGTAAATTAATGATCTCCCTAAAGCGAATATTTCGTTGCCAACGTTAACATAGTAAACCGCTGTTACTCCAAGTAAAATTTAATCCAGGTACGGCACAAAACAAAATTCATTTACTAAGAATTGATGGTTTTGTAGTGCTGCCAAGAAACAATACATGATCGTGTGTGCGTATTCCCTCATAAAATAAGTGTTTTGAATTAATAGCCGAAATCTTATCTCTGCAAATATGAACTAACATTGAACAGCGAGTTGCCGATTACTCCTTGTATATTCACAGCTTAACGACATATATATTTTTGCTTCTTTTGAACCTCTCACTTGTTTCAGTTTCTTGCCTACATATCGCATCGATAGACGCGAAGGAATGTCGTTATATTTCAAATTCAAATGTTCCCTGTCAATGTTTTTTGAGTTTTTCGTTGTGAAGCCGACCTCATACAAGGCAGCAAACTTGAAATTCGAATTCAGCGCCCCCAAAAACATACAGGACCGTCGAGAAAAATACTTCCGGAATTTTGTTCCGGAAAAACCACCATTTGAATGGGCTATAATGAGCCGGCCGCGGTGGCCGAGGTGACTGAGGCGCGTCAGTCACGGTCAGCACGGCCACTACGGTCGGGGGTTCGAATCCCCCCTCGGGCATGGATATTTGTGCCGTCCTAGTTTGTAAGTAGTTCATAAGTAGTTTGTAAGTTTAGGGACTGATGACCCCGTAGTTAAGTCCCATAAGCTTAACAAACATTTGAACATTTGGCTATAATGACGAAAACTCAGTCACGTGACTAGGGGCAATGTTAGATGTTGGTTTCAATCCACAACACGGCAGAGATAGGGACACGCGCAGTCTATGCTATACGTAGTCTATGGGTGCAAGTAAACTCTGCCTGTCACCGCCGGCGGAACGCGTCCGCTGTGTGTGGAGCAAAGACGTTGCGATGCACGTTTGTTATTAGCGGCCAGCACGAGCGGCGCGCGTGCAGCGATTCCAGCGCATGCGCGCGGCCGCGACCCTCAAGGTCACTCCGGCGATGCCCTGGCTCTCCGCCGCCTCCTGGAAGAGTGGTTCCCCCGAACCCCCTCCACCCTCCCAGCGCGGATGACGTCTGCGCTGCTGTACACGAGCGGCCGAGAACCGCGGCCAGGATCAGATTCCCGATACTGGCGACGGGAACGTGACCGTCCGGTTGCGAAATGTCTCGCAGCGGCTTACATTGACGAGCATTCTCGCTAATAAATCCGAGTAGGGTACTCCGTAGCGCTGTCGCCCAGTGGAAACCATCGAGTATGCCCTGACTACGCCGAGGTAACTTGGAATGTTACACTGCTCAAAACGACTAGGGGATCACAACAAGAATCCTCAACAGCTGTCTGTTACTGTCTTATTTCCCCACTGACTGGAAGACGTCACGAATTGCGCCTATACCAAAACCTGAAAAGGACCCACGACAACCTGGCAATCATAGACCCATAAGCTTGTTGCCGACTATGTCCAATATCTTTGAGAGGATCATCCTACACCGACTCAGGATTCCATTACAAGAACACGATGTAATAAAACCAGATCAATACGCTTTCCAACCTCACCTTTCAGCCGAACTCCAACTGTTGCGAGTTACGGAGTTACTGGCGTATAATATGAACCTGGCGTATTACACAGCTGCAGCGTTTTTAGACATCGAAACTGCGTATGACAAAGTCTGGAGGGCTAACTTAATAGTTAAAATTCATAATATTGGATTAGTTCCACTACACCTGATCAAACTAGTGGACAATTTCCTAACAGACAGACGATTCTTTGTACGGCTGGAAACCAACGGTCTGGTATTCGAACACTCCAGGAAGGCATACCACAAGGTTCTGTTTTAACGCCGACACTGTTTCTCCTATATGTTAACGACCTACCGACCGTCCGCCAAGTTACAATTGCTCAGTTCGTATAGGACACTGCGTTCTTGGCTAGCAGTCGGCGTCTGACCGCCGCCATCATCAGACTCCAGCGTCAGCTTACGCTTACTGAAAGTTGGACCCATCAAAATATGATCAAGATAAATGCCGACAAAACCAAGGCAGTACTGTTCACCAGGCGACGACCTGATCTACGCGATAATCTCCACATAAATAATACAAATATTCCTTGTCTCCGCAAGTTCGATATCTCGGAGTGCAACTCGATAATAAGTTAACATTTAAACAACACATTTTACTTAAGAAAGAAAAAATGGTTAAATTAATCCATAAACTGTTTCCATTATTGTATAGTACCCAGATGGCCACACAGACCAAAGTTCGTTTATACAAATCCTCGGTCCTCCCTGCCATGACACACGGATGCTCGTCTTGGGGAACGGCATGTTCCAACAATATAAAAATGTTATAAGTACTGCAAAACAAGTGCCTCCGACTCATTCTACGAGCCCCTAGATGGACCAGAACGAGAGAGTTGCATGACGAGCTACATATGGAAACTATACAAGACTTTATAATCAAGCACACAAGGAACTTACTAAGCACAGTAGAAATCCTGCGAGTGACCACCAGGCACCTAGAATATACGGGCACAGTACACACCGCGAGATGGCATCGTGTGATAGTTCCACGTGCAATTATTGAAGATCCACTATAATAGGAGGTGCGATACCTTCAATAATAAAGGTGACCATCTGAGTAGGGCAAAAGAGCGACTGCTCAAAAGTCCTGCTAACGTAGAACTACTGTTAAAATGATCAGTTGACTTGGCACACATGAAGTCCAGCTTTCAAAGAAGTCAGCACTTCTGGAAAAAAAAAAAAAAAAAAAAAAAAAAAATAACCCTAGGGGATCACGCGAGATGTCAAACACAATATACAGGACCGGCTTTAACCATGCAGGCGCCCACTTGGCGCGCTTCATTATACAGGGTGTCCAGAAAAAGGCTCCCTGCTTTCAAAATTAAATATCTCAAAAACAAATATCGATAGAGGAATGCAGTAAACGGTATGTTTATTCTGAAAGCTGTAAGAAGTTTATACAGCAGTTTGAAATAATAGTTACAAAAGCTGCTATCTGGTAGCGCTGTAATCGCCATACGTAATGACTAGTAAAAATAGTGATCCGAAGCCCAGAGCGATCCCCTCCCCCACGCGGATCCTCTATGGTCTCATTCCTTTCCCCCGACTCGTTCTCTTTATTGAACATCTCCGCCTCCGTTACATATCCCGCAAATCAGATCCGCCTAATACTCTAGTCCATCCCCTCCTCTCTGCACCTGGTCCATTGCCGCGCCTCCACCATTGTATTCCCCCTGCTCTCCACTTGTCCACCCTCCGGATCCTTTCCCATGGCAACTTCCGTGCCCTCCCCCTCCCGGATGATGCCCTCCGACCTGACATCTACCCTTCATACCAGCTGTGATCCTTCCCCTTGCTCCCTCTCCCCCTTCTTTCCCTGAGAGCCCCATCCCTCCCTTCCTGTCCCTTCTCCCCTCCTCATTCCCCCATCTGTCCCTCCGGATCTTCCTCTTTGCCCTCCCCTTATTCTCCGTGGCTTCCTGGGACATCATCCCCTCCCCGTCCATTCCCACCGGTCCTGTGGCTCCTCCCCACCCTCTCCCTCTCCTCTCATCCCCTTTCCCCCCACACTACATCTTCGATGCTGTCAGTGTCTCACCATCTATGGAACCTCCTTTGTGCTTCGACAAGTGTGGTGCGTTTTAGCTACATTGTTTTATTTTACAACAGTGGACGGCCAACCCGCAGCAGACACCGTCAGTTTTAACTTGTGTCTTTCTCCGAGTGTGTGTTGTGGTTTTTTTTTTTTTTTTTTAACTCCACAATACCGGACGGTCTCAGCATAGCAAATTGTGTGTGTGCCACTGACTTCGAGCAACTGTTTTTATTCACCACTTTCGTCGTTCCAAATGTTTTATGTCGCCAACGTTTTCCTCCATTTTATATACGTTGTATTATCTCCATTTTAAATCTCCGTTTTATGTATGTGTTATCTCCTAAATTTTATCTCCTTTGTGTTTCTATGTTTCTCCTCTGTCAAATTTTATTTCTGTAGGCTGAAGTGCGCCAGTGAGGGCTGCCGGCCCGCCCCTTTTTAGAGGTATTGAAATTACAATAAAGAAAAAAAATGAAAAACCAAGCGATCAGATCCACTATTGAAACGTAATAGGAGGAAGAGATTAAAACTATGTACGCCATTGAACAACGCGTTTTTCTGGTGCTAGAGTACCACAAGTTAGAAGAGAGTCCTACGACAATAAGGCGAAGTTTTCAAGCACGATTTAATGTTCCAAAAGGACCAGATGCGAAAACCATTCGTACGCTCTTCGCAAAATTTCAACGAACATGATCTAGTGGGGCATGTTGGCCGCAAGCAAATCGCAGTTACGCCTGAAAATATCGCCACAGTTTCTGGAATTATTCAGCGAAATTCAATGTCATCCGTCCGTAGAATTGCATCTGAGACTGGTTTGAAGCGTTCCAGCACGCAGGAAATATTGAGAAAGAGCCTACACATATTTCCATTCAAAATTCAAACGCACCAGGCCATACCCGTACGAGTTGTGCAACAAACGGTTGCCTTTGCTAATCAGATGCTCACAATGATTGATAGTGAAGGATTTGATGTTGGCTGCATCTGTTTTACAGATGAAGCACACTTCCACCTGAATGGATACGTGAATAAACAGAACTGGCGATTTTGGAGTTCCGAAACCCCTGTATTCTCCTAAAGTTAGTGTGTGGGCTGAGGCATTATTGGCCGTTTTTTCATTCGAGAAACGGTCACTGGTGCACATTACGTTGCAATTTTGGAACAATTGGTCGCCAGACAGCAAGCGTTAGAGGATCGACCAGGTACTGAATCGTTTATGCAAGATGGAGACCGACCACATCGGACCGCTTTCTTGAGGAATACTTCGGATATCGAGTCATTGCTTTAAAATATCCCAAATTTACTGGTGCAGTCATGGATTGGCCTCCATATTCGCCGGATTTCACTCCCTGTGACTTTTTTTGGTGGGGTACAGTGAAATACATGGTCTACCCGAAGCATCCCGCCACGCTGGACGACCTTGAATCGGCGATCTCTGTGGCATGTGAATCCATTTCGTTTGAGACACTACGAAATGTGATGGCGAATTTCATTCTTCGTTTGCGCCACCTCTGTAGTGCCAATGGTGAATATTTTGAAAACATTGTGATGTGATTGTTTGCAAAGAGTGTTTTCATACGATTATTTCTCTTATGTATGCTGATATGAGCTGTACAGCGTACAGCGCCATCTGTTAGCAGCTTTTGTAACTATTATTTCAAACAGCTGTATAAACTTCTTACAGCTTTCACAATAAACATAACGTTTACTGCATTCCTCTATCGATCTTTGTTTTTGAGATATTTAATTTTGAAATCAGGGAGCCCTTTTTCTGGACACCCTGTATAAACAGCGAATCTGGCAGCGCTTTGCAACAAGTATTTGAATGTTTTCTAGAAATCGTCTTATGCGGTTAACTACGTCATCTTATAACGTGATTTTTCATCGTGAATTTGAGGATTTTATAAAATAAAAGAAAGGAACTAAATAACGGAAATGACCCGGGTTCGATTCACGGTACGGCACAAATTTTCATGTGTTACAAATGGAAGAGCAAAAGAAGTTGGAAAATTTAGCAATTTTCGAAAGTTTGCGATCGCTTCATGCGCTTTTTTTTCTGTGCAGGTCATTTTGATGATTTTTAGTTCACTGTTAATAATCATGCACTGCAACTGGAAATGTTTAAAGTTTCATTATATACAGATCAGTGAATTAATGTTTACATTTGGAAAACAGATGTTCACGGTACGACACACCAACGATTAGTATCTAAACTCTTTTTCTGATGTATTTGCTGAAGGTACAACTTTCATGTTGGACTCCAGTTGTAATATTTACATTAGTGATGCAGTAACATACAGGGAGTTCCATTTATCTTGTGGCTACACGCTCAGGTTGTGTTTCTCCGTCACCGGAACCACGCAGGCTGTTCTAATGGCTGCCGCATCTCCCTGACAATAACGCACTGCGCGCCTTTTCCGTCAGTGTCGTTCAAACAGTGAAACGGCGGATGTTGACAGAGACTGATCGGTATTTTAGTTTTGAAAAGTTTGTGATTGTATAGTGTAATAATGATTTTTTAGTAGGCCCTACCGGTGTTTATTTTATTTATTTATTTAGCCATGTGTTGGCGCCCCTGGATTTCGGCGCCCTGGGTGACCGCCCGGGTGGCCCCACCCTAAAGCCGGCGCTGACAATATACACATTGTAACGTATTCATTCACATATGATTAAAATTGTAATCTGTATGTGATGCAGTATTATAGTTTGCTGTTTCAGCTCTTTACTTAATGCTTACATGGCATTACAGTGATGTGCCTGTAGCGTCCCCTGGAGAAACGATATTAATACGTCGTAGTAAGTGACGTCGTATTCAATTCTAATCAAAATGTTCTAATGAAACTTCCTGGCAGATTAAAATTGTGTGTCGGAACCGGGACTCGAACCTGGGACCTTTGCCTTTCGCGGGCAAGCTCACTACCGACTGTGCTATCCCGGCACGACTCACGATGCCGCCTCACAACTTCACTTCTGCCAGTACCTCGCCTCCTACTTTCCAAACTTCACAGAAGCTCTCCTGCAAACACGCAAGACTAGCACTCCTGGAAGAAAGGATATGGTGGAGACATGGCTTAGCCGCAGCCTAAGGGATGTTTCCAGAATGAAACTTCACTCTGCAGCGGAGTGTGCGCTGATATGAAACTTCCTGGCAGATAGCACAGTCGGTAGTGCGCTTGCCCGCGAAAGGCAAAGGTCCCAGGTTCGAGTCCCGGTTCCGGCACACAATTTTAATCTGCCAGGAAGTTTCATATCAGCGCACACTCCGCTGCAGAGTGAAGTTCATTCTGAAAATGTTCTAATGTTTGTTAAGGTTAAGGGACTTGACTATGGGCTCATCACTCCCTAAACTTACAAACTACTTATGAACTAGTTTGTACTAAAGACGGCACAAACATCCATGCCCAAGAGGGGATTCGACAGGAAACGGCCTCGCGCATCGTAGCATAGCGCCTCAATGCGCTCGGCCGTTCCGCCGCGGCTAATAAAAACATAAGTGCAGTGATGTCAGATGTTATCAAGGATGAAATGAACTGTTTTTTACAACAATGAAATTTAAATATCGTCGTGAATGTTATCCCAGCTCTTTGTTCGATTATTATTTATACATTTGTACAAAGTGTAATCCGTCTTGTCTTCTTTTTTTCCTGTACGTGTCATTCCGTGATTTGAAAGGATGATATTATAATTCTGCGAGAGTCGCTGTTAGATTGCTTTTTCTCAACAATAGTAATCAAGGTCTCTTAAAATGAATGTAAAACATCAGATATGATCTTCAACAGAAATGTTAAACGGTATATTGTGTTCTTCATAGTAACAGCGTCCATTCAAATATTTTAGGCAATTTCAGGATTTTAGCTCCAGTTTCAGCATCTTCAACAATGGCCGCTAACCGCAGTCACCGGCCGCCAATTCATAGTTAATTCTAGTTAATACTTATGAAATAATTCATGGACGGGTGTTGAAGTAAAATAGAACTTTTAAGAAATGTGCTAAGTACAATTTTTCATAATTGGTTCCTTCGCTCTAAAGGTGCTACATCAATGCGAGTATATTATACCAAAAGCGCTTTGACATATGACAGTGCATAAGTATCTGGTTTCAGGCCATAGTTTTATATCTTGTGATAGAAATTTTGTATTAATAGAAAAGCGCAGGAAGGTAGTTAAATGACTTACAAGAAGTAATTACTTCAGGAGGCACTTCTCTCCGATTCAAAACACTCAGAATGGAAGAAAAGGACTTTATTGACTTCCAGGCTGCTGCTGATAAAGTAATCAATACAACGAAGCTGTACATCAGTTCTGCTGCACAAATTAATATCACGTCACCTGGAATAGTGTACATCAAAACGACATTCAGTGAAATTGAACAGTGGGAAAGTGGGAACATCCAAAAGAAAAGTAACTCTATAGACTATTTCATTCATAGAAAACTTTCAGTGTTGCCACGTGTTCCACGATTGTCTGCCGGAAAAAAAAATAGGAACTTGCTTGTTACAGTACCCTTTATACCACATCGTCATCGTCAGTTTTTTACAGATGTGTAATGATGCTGCAAACTAAAGATATTTGTTTCACATTATTTCGTTTCCTATTTTTAGATACGCTTGGTACCTCTGTTGGAGTTAGCCCATTTAGTATAACTAACGCAATGTGTAAGAAACCTTCTGCTTTCACGCTTTTAATTTTCTTCTTCTCGCAATTTCCTCTTGACTTGCTCTATATTTTGTATTTACTGGATGTTAATAAACGGTATAATACTATAAAATATGTGTACTAATTTCGTACGTTAAACAATAAAGTGTTTTTGGTATATCTCAGAACTTTACTCTTGGTCCTTAGCACATTTAGAATGTTAGGTCTTCAATTATTTTTCAGCTTGGACGACGATCCTGGACGGCGGTGGAATAAATTGCAATAATTCAGATATTATTGAAATTTACATAAGTAAGTCTACGGACTAAACTGGAGGGATTCATGGAAGTGGTTTCTTTTTCTTCTGTATTGTGGCGTGGACAGATCTTGAGTTAACAACAACTATAATACTGATAGACAATTCTCATGCTTAAAATTATTACAGACTGAGTCTAGCCAGTGATTAGTGAAACCTTCCATTTTATTATTTTTCAAGTATACTGTTTCATCAACTTTTTACATAATACTTATGCAACCATAAAGCCTTAAATATTTTATTAAAATCAGTTATTAGGCTCATGCACTCTATTATCTATAAAAAGGATATCACCATCAGTTTTAAACAGTTCAGCAATTTTCAGTTCAAGTTACAGTACAGCACAGTAAGTATTTTTTATTATTATTATTTTATTTGCTAGGACGTCACACACCACAGGGCTACTATACTAGTGAAAAAGTCATTCTCGTTGCGGCCAATACAGTTTCACACCTGCGTGATGTGGACAGTATGAGGGATATTTGGCCATTCTACCATGTATGCAATATCCAGCTCTGCAACCGTTGTGGGAAGTGCTGGTCTGGTTGTAGTGCTTCTGACTAGTGCATCCCACACATGCTCAATGGGCGTAAGTCCGGTGAACAAGCTGCTCACTCCATACGTTCAATCCATCAGCTTCATGCTTGCTGTCCATCCGTGCAGTTCTGTGGGGACGAGCGTTATCGTCCACCAGAAGGCACCCATCTTTTATGGCACCGTCGTAGGGCACATCGAAAGGTCAAAGAATATCTCTATACCTCTGACCAGTCAAAACGCCAATACCGACTCCTGCTATATTAGAGTAGATTAGATTAATACTTGTTCCATAGATCATGAATACGACACTTCGTAATGATGTAGAACGTGTCAATCAAATGAAATGTGTCAATACATAATATTACATGACACTCAATTATATATATATATATATATATATATATATATATATATATATATATATATATATATATATATCCTAAAGTACTAACTTTTATCTAGAAATTCATCTAATGTGTAGAAGGAATTGCCATTCAGAAATTCTCTTAATTTATTTTTAAATGCTAGTTGGCTATCTGTCAGAATTTTGATACTACTTGGTAAATGACCAAAGACTTTTGTGGCAGAATAATTAACCCCTTTCTGTGACAGTGCTAAATTTAACCTTGAATAGTGTATGTCACCCTTTCTCCTAGTGTTGTAGCTATGCACACAGATGTTACATTTAAATTCAGTTGGATTGTTAATAACAAATTTCATAAGTGAATATATATATATATATATATATATATATATATATATATATATATATATTGTGAAGCTACTGTGAAGATTCCTTGATCCTTAAATAAATGTCTGCAGGATGATCTTGGGTGGGCTCCAGCAATTATTCTGATGACCCGATTTTGGGCAATGAATACTTTCTTACTAAATGATGAATTACCCCAGAATATGATGCCATAAGAAAGCAGAGAATGAAAATAGGCATAGTATGCTGGTTTACTGAGTTGTACATCACCAAAGTTTGCAATCACCCTAATAGCATAAGTAGCTGAGCTCAAACGTTTCAGCAGGTCTTCAATGTGTTTCTTCCAATTCAACCCCTCATCAATGCATAAACCTACCACCATTCGTCCACCACTATGATATGGTTGTAATTCTTAAACATAAGCAGGAGTGTTCCAAGTTCTCTCCAGATGAGGGAACAACGATTGCCCGGCTGAACACAAAATGTTTACTCATCTGTGAACAGAACAGGGTGCCAATGGTTACGACTCCAATCCTGATGTTGCTCCTTCCAGTTTGTGCGGACTAAACTCTTCCTTTATTTTAATGGAATATAAACCATACGCATCCATGCGTAGTGGCCACATTCCTCAACGTGAATCCGGGTTGTTTGTGTTGATATTGCGCGTCCTTTTACTGCTGAGTTACATTTGGCCTCCCGTCTCGTGAGGCTGTTAACCGGAGACAAGTCATTCCTTTCTGATGTTACCTGTGCACGACCTTGGTCTTAACTTTTTTTTAAAGGCTCCTCATGTTTGAAATCGCGTCCAGGTCCTGGAAAATATCGGACACTCCAATAGCTGCTCCCACTTCACTCTGTGTTCCGCTTACAACCTTTCTACTGCTCTCCATGCCATAGCTTCGGTAAGTCACGCTGTTGTTGCATTGCACTAACTGCTTGCTCACTACACTACGTGAATCCAACCGCTTATGTAATTTGTTTCGCAGATTAAACACAAGTCAACACCAACCCCCTCTGCAGAGACTTTCCGTTATTACCACTATCTCAGTGCCCGTAATGTTGTTGCCTCTATAGATCCGACAGAAAGACGTCGAACCATTATATTTCGATTAAATTTATAAGGGGCAGCCCTCAGTCGCAAAGTACGAAAATAATCGTAACCCGATTTCAATGCCGCTATGGGCACCTTCTTCAGGCGAAGATGAATATGTTAAAACTACATGTCAAATTTAAAATACAAAAAAAATATATCTGTAACAAAATGAATACGACCCCAACATCATAATAAATCTATACAATAAAAAAAAGAGTCATGATCCACCAACAACATGTACAGGAATCACATTACAAAGAGAAACACCTCAAAGAAAAAAATTAACGTACATCAGTACAACATATCTAGGAAAAATCACAAATGAAATGAAAATTTTTTTTAGAAATACTAACATCACTTTTTCGTACCAAAACGGACACACCATAAGAAGCAAAATCGTCACACACACGATAAAACCTAAATTTCTAAATACTGGTATATACAAAATCTCTTGCAACTCATATAATAAATAACCTTTTAATAATGTCTTAAGAATGAACGTCTACCATCTCTAATGTTCAAATGTTTGTTAAGCTTAAGGGACTTAACTGCGAGGTCATCGGTTCCTAAACTTACAAACTACTTATGAACTACCTTATACTAAAGACAACACAAACACCCATGCCTCAGAAAGGATTCGAACCCTCGACGGGGAACGGCGTCGAGCCTCGTAGCATAGCGCCTCAATGCGCTTGGCCACTCCGCCGCGGTCCTTGGGTTAGTTTAAATAATTTTTAAGCCTAGGGACTGATGACTACAGTAGTTTTCTTCCATACATTTAGAAACATTCGACAGTTGTTTGTTTTGGTACAGGTCTTATGCGGCTCTGTAGTTCATAGTCTGATGTGTCTGTCTCTAGCCGTGAATGTTCTCTGGTAAAATCTTCTTTTCCGTCTCGTGTCCTGTCTTGTACCTAGCGTCATATAAGAAGGCGCTTCCGCGCACAGAGGCGGAGCGACAGGGGAAGAATACAGGGGAGGAGCCACGGCCGAGCGCCAACAGTGGAGCCTGCGGGAGAAACATTCGCGGCCAGCCACGCACCTACAGAATGAACATTATTGGCTGTCATTGCGGTAATGGAGGGGGATGCGCAGAACTGCATACACTACGCTTGGAGTATTGCTGCCGAGTGTGGGATCCTTATCAGGTGGGTTTGACGGAGAACATCGAAAGAGTCCAAAGAAGGGCAGCTCGTTTCGTATTGTCACGATACAGGGGAGACAGCGTTACGGAAATGATACAGGATCTGGGATGGGAATCATTACAACAACGGCGCTTATCGCTACGGCGTGGCATACTTACAAATCTCCAATCGTCAACATTCTCCTCCGAATGCGAAAATATATTGTTGACTCCCACTTACATAGGTAGAAATGATCATCAGAATAATCAAAGCTCGAACGGAGAGATTCAGGTGTTCTTTCTTCCCGCGCGCTATTGGAGAATGGAATGGGAGATAAATAGTATAAAGGTGGTTCGATGAACCCTCTGCCAGAGACTTCAATGTGATTTGGAGAGAATCCCACGTAGATGTAGAGAACAGTGTTCGAATCCGGGCTGAGTACACATTTTCAACTATACTCATTCACAAATAATGTTATACATTACGTGAATATAAAGTAATATAAACAGTATTTCAAATGACCCGCTGCTCCTGGCTTTATTGATCCTGCTAGGCACAACTCGTCTATGTAGCCTGTATTGTTTAATAAGCTATAACGAACAGTAATGGGTTTGTGTTACTGTCAACGTTGTGTGTGTCTGTAAATAATCCATTTTGGTGACCCAGGATACTGTGCGATGCCAGCCTTTTAATCTGTTGTAGGTCACGTTGGGTTCCTATCTGCTGCGTAGTGTGTCGTTGGCCTCAGAGTTTGTATCCGGATTCGTACATTTACATAAATACTCTGCAAGCTACATTAAAGTGCATGGCAGAGGGTTCATCGAATCGCTTTTATGATGATTCTCTAAAGTTCCATTCTCTAATAGATCGCGGGAAAATTGAATACCTAAATCTTTCCGTTTTCGATCTGATTTCGCTTACTTTATTTTCATGATCATGTCTTCCTGTGTAGATGGGCGCTAACAATTTATGTTCGGATTCGGAAAAGAAAGTTGGTGAAAGATAAGATCTTCACAGAAATTTCAAAGAATTGGAAGTTTTAACTCTCCCTGCACAATGTATTCCTACGTTTCCTGATGCTGATGTGTCAAAATCTGTTAATGTGTGCCAATCTCTGTGATATCGTGGCTGTTGCTGCAATCTCATTTCAGGTAAATTGATCCATTGTATACGTTCAATTTCACAGCTTCATGCTCTGGTGATACATGAAGTTCTTACTGTCTCGATCGTACAGGACAGGACCACACTAACTTGTATTTTGCTGTTTATATAGGTTTTTGCCGGGTGCCCTACACCCACCGCTATCTTAAAAAGCTGACATTGCCAAGCTTTGGCGCAACAATCCTTTCACAGCTGACGATTTCTTACTATCACTGTGCATGAGAATAGACCTGTAATGTTTCCCCAAATTTATTTTCCAATTGTGGTGATACCCCCCCAAAAAAAAAAAAAAAAAAAAAAAAAAAAAAAAAAAAAAAAACACCTTAAAGGAAATAAATCACTGCAACCGAGACTGTGTTTTGTTAGACGATATTTGATTGTAAGTCTTCAGTTTTAAGTCAGAACCATCAGTCTGTTATCAAAACGTAAGATACAGTTTTGTTCAGTATGCAGATCAGTAAAAATATCTGATGACGTTGTAAACATCTATGCAAGTTAACTGTCATAAAATTGGCAACAACTGATGATAAAGTTGGACACATTTAAATTCAAAGGACAATTCCGCACGGCAGGTCCAGAGGTCTGCAGTGTTTTCCTTAGCCCAGTCATTTTCGCCACCTCATGGGATGTCCGTGACGGCACCACACAACTGACTCCAAGCGGCCGCAATTCAACCAGAAGTCGCTTCTGTAACACACTAAAATTGGCCATCAGCAAACGATAGCAATACAGACGTACATAACATAATATGGAAGACGACAAACACGGGAGAGCAAATATTCAAATGTTTGTAAATCCAAGGGACTTCTGTGATTATTAGTCCCTATAATTACAAACTACTTAAACTAACCAAAGGACAACAGACACACCCATCCCCGAGTGCGGGACAACGAGACAAAAATATCACTAACAAGGGTAAAAGCTGAGATGCATTCATGCACCAAGACCATAGCTTAGCAGTGCTAAACAAGCTGCGGTCAATATTTGCAAGCAGTAAGCTCTGCCGCTAACAAGACAACTCACGAACCTAACTCAACCTGAGAATTCGTAAATTCATGACAGCAAAACAATAAGCAACAAATGAATGGCCAATCTGAACATGTCAGCAATACCTATTGGAACTAAAGTAGTCACTGTTAAACGGCCACACTATAAAAGGCCAATCAGTAGCTACCTTTGGTTTAAGAAATCACAGCTGAGACAGATATTAGGAGGAAGAATAACACTCCCTTTGCTGTCAAGTATTCCGCCCTTATCACAATTATTGAACAGCATTAACAAGCCCTTCACCAGCAGAAGATTTCAGTAAGGCAACTAGGTGACTTTAGACAATTCAGAACATAACATTAATATCAGTTTCTGTTCTCAGAAACATTAACTGCTGTAAGTTCTATTAAATCCAGTTATTAAACACCAACGCTTCCTTTCCCATCAAACTTCTTATCAGATGGCCAATCGTGGCGTGCTACCATGCCCAAAGAAGGCTCTCGCAATAAAGCGGGCGACAGAGCTTTAAAGCAGTGCAACACTGCCTTGTATCACAGACAAATATATACAGACGGGAAACCTCCGTAAGGGCCCGGTCACACACTCAGGGGTACGGGAAGGGAAGGTTCCGTAAGATGTCCCATGATGGCGCTGAGGTCAAAGCAGCCCTTTAAACTGGCCAGAGCAGGCGGCAGGTAGCGGCTGCCCCCACCACCATTTCCCCCTCAAACCACTGGACACTGGACACAGCCGTGGCCTCGTGGCAGGCGGCACGAGCTCTCCCGTCAGGCTCCCCTCCACGCTACCCTCTGAAGCGCCTCTAGTGTCATCCACCAGTACTAAGCCGGGGAACCGCCCGACACCTGCTATCATCTTACGGAACTACGGGGGGGGGGGGGCTTCTTCTCTGTATCTGTTACTCTGTGCTTGTATCAGTCAAGGCCTCTTGTAACCGCGAAGGTGAAAATACCCTACCTGTGGATTTAGTGCACCTTAAAATTAGCAGCAAACTCGGCTGCACAGCACACCTCCACTGTGATGATACGACACCCCAGGACCCCCACCACTCCCACTGCAGGAGTCTGCGCACAGCCAGCCACCTGGCATTGACAAGTGTGCATAGCCAACACCGCCTAGAGATAAGGCCTCACAACAGCTCGTCACACCGAGTAGGCCGCAGCTGCCAGTTGACTGGCTGGCCACTACGAGGCAGGGATCTTTGCTCCAGTAGCCAGCTAGTCACCTGCTGGTCATGGCCCGGTCCGTGTGACGTGACACAGGCTGCTGGCTCTAGGTGATGTTGGCACAGGCAGCCATGCCGCGCATGTCAGCTGATGCCAGGGCCCATTCCTCTCTCTCCATTCCTGCCACCAACACCAGTAATTTCCCCTCCACCACTGTAGGTGGGGCTGCTACCAAACCCCACACTCAACAGAAAGATGCCCTATCGATATCTCTCGAATTCAGCCACATGTCTCATCAGTAATTTATTACAGCTGACTCTTGGAAACATACCTTGTATAAATAAAACTTGGGCAGTCCCATTCAATACATTTGTTGTTTATTTATTAACATTTTCTCAAGAACATATATTCGTTTTCTCTTCCTAAAAATTATCACAATACTGTCAAAGAGACCCCATCCTTCCGCCACTGTGACCTCTACCTCACGCTTCATGACCGCTCCATCCCATAAACCAAAACCCTCAAGCACTTAGGCCTTATCTTTGACTGCTCCCTGTACTGGAAACTCCACCTTCAAACAGTCCGTGATAAAGCCCTCTCCCGCCTCAACCTCTTCAAACTCCTTTCCGACCGGACATGGGGCCTCAACCCTTCCACCATCCTCTTCACCTACCATTCCATCATGCGTCCTATCCTCTGCTGTTTTCACCCCACTTCGGTTTCTGCTCCCCTTGCCCACAACCAATCCCTCCAGATCCTCGAACGCCGCGCCCTCTGCCTTGCTTACCGCATCTGCCTCCGTTTCCCCATGTGGATTCTTTACGACTTTATTCCTTTTCCACACCTGCTCAAGTTCATCGAACACCTCCACCTCAGATAAGTATCCCGCAAACTCGATTCCCGCACCCGTTTGTATCTCGTCTGTTATTGCATCCTGGGCCTCTGCCCCGCCGTTACCTTGTTATCCCTACCTACCATCACCTCCACACTCTCCACATCCTCTCTGAGGGTAACTTCAGTCACCTCCCTCTCCCAGATGACGCCCTCTGTCCCAACATTTACCCATCCTACAAACCTTAATCCTTCAACTTATTTGCATTCCCCCCTCTCTCGTTTCCCCTCCCATCCCATTCCCCCCCCCCCATGCACACTTGCATTTCCTCTCCCTCCCTTTCCCAGGAGTCCTTGTGATATCCTCCCTCAACCCCCTTATCCCCCCTCACCACCTATCCTTCCCCCTCCGCGCCTCCCCTCCCGTCATCATCCCCTGCAAGAGACCTGTGCCACCAGATTTCAGCAGTGTATCGTCTGTGTTACAGTGTTAGTGCCAGTGATCATGTTCAGTTTCTACTGTTTTAAAACTTCAGCAACCGCCGAGTAGGCAGAATATTGTGCTGCCATGTGATGTGCTTTCTCGTCATAGTTTACTGTCTCCTATGTTTTTTATCTACGAGTTTTAATGCTGCATATATGTGAGTTTTAACCACCGTGCTTATTTTAATTTCTGAATATGTGCTTAACTGCTCTAGGTTTGGTCAATTTTTTTATCTCTTTGTAATGTTTTAAATTCTGCGTTTATTTTTGTCCTTGTATATTTCAAATCTGCCCGTCAAAGTTGTTTCTCTACCGGCTGAAGAGCAGCAAGAAGCTGCTGCCAGCCTGCCACCACGGCGTGTCTTTAAAATTACAACAAATTAAAAAAAATGTGGTACAGAAACAGTACTATTTCTTCATTTCTCTAGAATACCACATAAGAAATAGCTCCCACCGCAGATGATAAACATTCTCCCAAAAAGCGTGAAGCGCTTGCAAGAAATTTAAGCATTTTTGCGTCTACGTTATGTTCAGTGCGCCCAGCTCCCTATTTTCATGCGTCTGGTAATATGTGCTCTTGTGTGCGGAACGATACAGTACAGAATCACGACGGGGCAGAACTGCGTGCTTCCATTGATAAGCTCCTGTCTGATGGTCATAAATGTGGTTGAGATAAGTAAATTTTCATTAAACCTAGTATCAAATACCGGAAACATATATTAACCCTTTCAGTTCCATATTATGAAATCAGCAGTGTATTAATACAGTGCTGTAAACATCATAAGTATGTGCTTGTAAATTCTTGGTCGAACTATTGATTTTTTTGTCATGTATTTCATTCACAAAACAGACATTTGCATCGACGTATTTTATGCAGCGGGACAAACTAGTTCTACATTTCTATGCTGAGCCACCTGTCGAACAGCCTTCAGTGCCTTTAAAGATTATTTCATATTCTCTCCAGATGAAACGTTTTACGTTATGGCAGGGCGTCATGCTGTCTCTCAGACCTACACAACAGAGCCCCCTTCAGCATTCGAATGTAAATTTGTGGATAAAAATGTCACGAACAAATCGAGAAAGAACCTTTGGCCATAATTTATGAGGTTAACAAATTGTACATATTCCCACACACTGTAGTACGACTCTGTTGTCGACGCCACCCACCTTTTTTTCCGTTTCTTACCTCACATATTATCTGCAGCTCAGACTTTAGGGTTGGTGTATGTGAGTGTGAAGAGGGGATAATCTACGCTGATCACTGGATCTACATATATGGTAGCCTTATCCCAGTGACGTCTTGCAAAATATATCACAAGAGTGACTCACTAATAAGAAGAATAAAACAACTTACAAGCCGAGTAACTAATTGAGTTCATGGCAGCTGTTCAAAGTGATGAGCGAGAGTACTCTATTAGCTAGTACCTCTGTAGTTTCTAGTGGGGCCCCATATATGAACGCCATCTCAGATTTTGTAATGTGAAGAGTGTGGTTCTCATGACGCAATATTACGCGATTTTCCATACTAGATATCATTTTCACAATAGATACGTTTGTTTTAGCTAGGATGATGTCTACTGTGAGATACTGGTTCGGCCTTGTTGACGTTGCTCTCCATCCCACTGCGACATACGCTACGTTAATGTCTGCTAGTCACAGGAATGAGGCAGCCTATGAATCAGCCGTAGCGGCCATACCTCAGCGCCTGCGTGTTGTTTTTATACGTTGCGCGGCCAACGCCTATGCGACAGGAAGCTGTTGTTACCAGACACAACCAGTTTACAGACACGTGTCTCGAACAGGAAACGTCCTACCTTTTGAAGTAGTAGGTCATATTTATTGTATCGGTCTTTCAGCATTTTCTGTTTGTAATAAAGAAATTGCACCCTGAATTTTTGGTGTAGCCCTTGTTTCCTTTTTACGAATAATCTACATGAGTAGTTAAGGTAAATATATTCGGAAGTACTGTACTCCTTATTGGCAGCAACAGCGGTTCTGTAGTGACATCACTTTTGTCAATGACATGCTCACCGTCATTATCTTCGTACACTCATTTACACCTGCAGATGGCTTTTAGTAGTTACTTCATAGGTTATTATACTAATGTTGCAATTATAAAATTCATATATTTATTGATATTTCTGCTTCAAATTAAAGCCCTTTTTTCATTTTAACGCTATGATTTGAAATTAAAGATATTTTTATTTTGCGTAGAATCGCTGCTATAGAATGTATTTGTTTATTTTCGTCAAGGTGCGGTCACCTTATCTTTTTACTCTTTGCTGGTGAATAACTGAAATGCCGCGGTGGAGTAGCCGAGCGGTCTAAAGCGTCTCGCTGCGGAGCGCGAGGTTGCTCGCCGTGGAGGTTCGAGTCCTCCCCGGGGCATGGATGAGTGTGTTTGTCCTTAGGTTAGTTTACCTAGGTTTAAGTAGTTTGTAAGCTACGGACTAATGAACACGCAGTTTGGTCCGATAGATTTACAAACATTTGGACATTTGAATAACTGAAAGTCCTCCATGCTGGAACGGATAGTGGATATTCGCGTTGACAGACTACTGTGTGTACTCGTTTCAGCCGCATTGTACCAACATACCATCCACAAGGAGAGACGACATGAAGGGTCGAATGGTTCGCTCATGTGGTGGGGAAAGAGCGGGAAGTGCTTCAATAATCTGAAGCAGTTGACTGAAGTAGCGTGGCTACACATTAATAAACAAAACATGATTTACAAAATCTTCATCTTTCTAAACGCATCAGCTCTTTATCTCATATGTTATTTTGGTTGAAATTGTTGATCTTTCCAACTCTTTCTCAGGTCAAAAATGTTCAAATGTTTGTAGAACTTATGGGACTTAACTGCGGGGTCATCAGTCCCTAAGCTTACAAACTACTTATGAACTAGCTAAGACTAAGGACGGCACAAATATCCATGCCCGAGGGGGGATTCGAACCCCCGACCGTAGTGGGCGTGCAGACCGTGACTGGAGCGCCTCAGTCCCCTCGGCCACCGCGCCCGGCTCTTTCTCAGTATTCTTAAAGTTTTTGTGCGTACTGCGTAGTAATTCATCACAAACTATTGTATTTTGTCGTCCCCCATCCTCGTCGCTTCCAGTTGTTCCTGAATTCCTTAATCTGCTCTTTTACGTTTCTCATTTCCAGTTCTCGGATGTCAGAATTCCTTCTCCAGAAGCAATTAGTGTACTCTTCTTAGGAATCACATCTAAGATACTTGCATTCTTTCTTCGATTGTTTTTGCTATAATCCGCGACTAACTCTAGGAAAATACATCAGAAATATATTTTCCGGGAAAAAGTAATTATTAATTACTTGCTACAAAGTATCTGTTCCATTCCACACGTGTTTTTCAAATCGTTAGTGATATAGATATTTTTGATAACTGCGGTAAGTCTGAGTCCCATAAAACAGTCATAAATATGTTAAACGCTAATTTCTTAGTATTTTCGTAAATCAGGCAAAGTAAATGCCTGGTTGGTTGTTAAAAGCCGCGGTGGATTGGCCGAACGTTCCAAGACGCCTAGCTGCGGAGCGCGCCACTGATCGGCGTTGGAGGTTCGAGTCCTCCTCGGGCATGGGTGTATTTGTTGTCCTTAGCATAAGGTAGTTTGTAAGCCTAGGGACTGGTGACCAGAGTAGTTAAGTCCCATAGATTTACAAACATTTGAATGCTTGGTTATTAAAAAACTGCATCTCACGCCTAATACGAGCTTGTGGTTCGTATCTATTGTCTTTCCCT
Source organism: Locusta migratoria (assembly GCA_026315105.1). Lineage (NCBI taxonomy): Eukaryota > Metazoa > Arthropoda > Insecta > Orthoptera > Acrididae > Locusta > Locusta migratoria. Next base: position 698,392,986 of record CM048745.1, on the reverse strand, counting down.
CAAAGATGTGATTCAAAGTTGTATTTTAGTGACAGGGAAATAGTATTAAATTGTTTTCAAATTGAACTTATTTAAGGCTACTTAAAGTTCGTCTTACAAAATATTTAACAAACGAAAAAAAAAAGGAAAAGAAAACTAAGTAGCCTACCACGAAGTTTAGTCGGATCGAAATGAAATTTATGATACACTAGCTTATAGGCCCGTGCTTCGCAACGGTTATTAAAGAGGAACTTGTGTATATCATGGTTTCTAGGGTTCCGGACCTAGGTCAGCAAAATCAGAATCCTTGTTGGATCGCTCTGTCAATAAACTCAGTTTTCCTAGCCAAGATGTCAAATTTAAGTAGAAGTCATTGTCGAAAACGCTGAATGTTCATAAAGTTTTTAATGCAAAAAGTGAAATTAATTTAAGTCCGTACTCCGGAACGATGTAAATTTAATGTTAGTTTGTGTTCATAAAATTAAGACCGCGGAGTGAAATCGTCTGTTTGGCGTAAACTTCTGAAAACACGTCTATCGTTGAGATGAAAAATAGTAATAATAATAACAGCGCCATGTATTAGTTCTATGGCGTAGTACTAAACTGTAAGTGTACGCTGAAGTATTAGTATGTTGCAGTGTTGCACTAGGGACAATGTAGTTATTCTGTATGCAGTGCTCCCTATTGTCGAAAACTCGACGAATGCTGAAAGTTTGGTGATTAAATCAACAGAGCAGTTCATGTCTGTATAAATAACACGTCATGGTGGTGTCAATGTGCGATAAAATAAGTCTGGGTAATCGTTGAAGGAATGCCGTCAGCTGATCGTCTGTATAGAACTTTCCATTGAATATAGTAGTATTTCCAGCGAATTGTCTCGACGTGTTAGCAGCATCGCCCGCTCTGTCACATAATACATGTCCTCACGTCCTGCAGTGATTACTTCGTAAAGCCCGAAATTGATATCGACCTTATGTAATAGAACTATATATTCAGAACACGAAGTACAATTTTCTCTGCAAAAGAAGACGTCTGTATCTATCTTAATGTAGTCCGCACCAAAAATAAGTAATTTCAAATTTTAATCTCAATATTGTACGGAACAATTGTGACAGAGAGGTTTCTGATGAGTTTGTTGCTCGCGTGTGTATATTACCTCTACTGGCAGGCACAGAGCAAAAAATATCTGGAGTGAGCGTTCAAATGCGCAGAACAGTTTTCGTGTCCTGGACATTAAGGTGCAAATGTCACGTAATAATGGAAAAAATATGTGAATCACTGACTTTATCTTGGTCCTTTTTGTTCGGTTAGAACAGACGACTATGTGTAAATGGCTCTTTTAGCGACGCTTCCTCAACTTCCTTGTTGCTTTGCAACCAATACAGTACAAACCAATCGTAAGAGCAAATAAATTTGTGGAAAGAGTGTATTTGTCTTAATATAAGGTGGTAATTCCAACTTAATGTTGAGAAGTGAACAGAACGCAATGATCATTCCATAGATCTTTCATCCATGCGTAATTTAGTGGTTATACCCGTCGAAAGATGCACTTCTTTTCTCTCCATGACTTTGCAAAGCATATGGGATACAGTTACGAATAAAAAAAAATTGTACCCTACCTGGGTTAAATTTTACTTGTAGTGGCAGCGATTTAGTTTGCTATCGTTGGCAACTAACTAATCGCTTTAGGAGAATGTTTACTTTACTGGCCAGGACAGCATAAATTATTTATTTCATCATGAACATAAAGAATTATTCCGCTCATTCTACACGACTGACTTTTTAAAAAGTATTCAACGGCTCTTGCCAACATCAGCACACAATGCCGCCGCCGTAAGTAAAATTGTACCCCTTCTTGTAGTGTATTACACTATAGTTATGAGAATGAAAAAGAAAACGCAGCGACGCCATAATTAGGTCTTTGGTGTACTATGTAATTAACGTCGCCTCACGTTGTCCTTTCCTGTACTATGGCGTTTTCGAAGCATTCCTAAATAGAACGCACTCCAAATTTTATGAGGATACACCGAAATCAAAAGGGGGACTACATAAAATCGATTTTTCTTGCAAAGAATTGTTATGTAAATTACAGTATCGATAGACGCGAAGGAATGTCATTCTGTTTTTAATTCAAATGTTCCCTGTCAAAAGAAGCAAAGATACATCGTTAAGCTGTGAATATATAAAGTGTAATCAGCAACTTGCTGTTCAATGTTAGTTTGTATTTGCAGAAATAAGATTGCGGCTCTTAATTAAAAATACTTCTGTCACTGAGGGAATACGCAATACACGATCATGTATTGTTTCTTTGCAGCACTACGAAACCAACAGCACCTTTTGTGATTCGTTGCTGTTCTATGGCATAATCGTCGAAAAGAAAAGATAAAAAAAATTGAAAAATTCAGCAGCGTCAACTATTAGTTCTTTGGTGCACTACGAAACTAACAGGGCCTTTGTTTGTTCTGTACTGTACTATACAGTGTTCTAGGCATTACTAAATAGAATGGACTCAAGATGTAATAAGTACGCACCATAATCAGAAAGGAAATGATACCCGCGGAAAGCAGCACTTTTTTCTTTCCATGGCATTGCAAGGCATGCAGGATACAGCTAGAAAAAAATGATTTTTTTGTGTCGTACTTGGGTTAAATTTTACTTGCAGTGACAGCGGTTTAGTATGTTAACGTTGGTAACTAAATATTCGCTTTAGGGGGATCATTAATTTACTGATTGGAACAACATTATTTATTTATTTCATCACCAACACAAAGAATTATGCCCCTCATTGTACGTGACTGATTTTCAAAAAGGGTTAACGTTGATGACTAAATATTCGCTTTAGGGGGATCATTAATTTGCTGATCGGAACCACATTATTTATTTATTTCAACATCAACACAAAGCATTATTCCCCTCATTGTACGTGACTGATTTTTCAAAAAGGATTCAACGGCCGTTGCCAACATCAATTCACAACACCGCTGCCGTAAGGAAAATCGTAGCCCTTGTGTGAGTGTATTACACCTAAGTTACGTGAATAAAAAACGCAACATCGCCATCTATTAGTTATTTGGTATACTATGTTACGAACAGCGCCTCTATCGGATCTTTGTTATACTACGCTGCAATTCAAGCACAGCGTACACCAGAAACTACAAATTACGATATCTCTTCTTCCCCTGATCCGATTTTAATGAAATAAAGCTTATATGTTGCTCCAAGGTACTCTCAGTTGACCTATGAAACATCACGAAAGTTCGTATTGTATTCTTGGTGATTTACTGAACTACAACTTACTTATAAGCATACTATACACATAAAACTTCAAATTACGATATCTTTCCTTCCTCTGATCCGATTTTGATGAAATGTAGCCTATGCTACTCTCCAAACTATTCCAAATTTACCTGTGGAAACCCATGAAAGTTCGTGTAGTACTTTTGGAGTTTACCTTAAACAAATAGACATACACGAAGGCTTTTAAACAAATGGTTAAATTGTGATATGTTCATTTCCCCTGATCCGATTTTAATTATTGAAGCCTTTATATAGCCGCACGATATGCTCAAGTTACGTGTGAAAACCCCATGAAAATTCGTCAAGTAGTTTTGGAGATAAACGTGTTCAAAGAGACAGACAGACATGACGGTTGTAGATAAATAATTTCAAATTACGATATTCTTTTTTTCCGTGATCCGATTTTTATGAAGAAAAGTTTGTATGTTACCCCGAGTTACGCTCAAGTTACCTGTGAAAACCCCATGCAAATTGGTGAAGTAGTTTTCGAGATAAGAGGTTTTTAATATTTGAACAAGCAGACTTGGCAGTTACTGAAAGCACTTAAATTTACGATATATTTTTTTCCGTAATCTGATTTTGATAAAATTATGCCTAAATGTTGACCCAAACTTTTCCCATTTTTCCTGTGAAAACCGCATGAAGATTCGTCCAGTAATTTTGAAGATTTAAGGGAACAGCGACAGGCCTACATTTACAGGTTTATTATTAGTATAGAATAGATAGATAATGAGACAGTTAGTTGAGTAATTCACTTGCCACCATTTTCATAATAATACTGACTTTATTTGCTCTTATTTTTCACTCTATGATTCTTTTATTCGATTGGAATCTGCTTGTGTCGTTAATATCCTGTAACTAAAGTGCCAAGCAGGACTGTAACCACTAGCTATTGTGGGGATATTTTCAGATAACCAATGATAACGAGAAATTACAGTTTTTTGCATCTGGCCGTGGTGGAGTGGCCGAGCGCTCTAAGACGCCTTGCTGTGGAAGTTCGACTCCTTCCTCGGGCATGGGTGTGCTTGTAGTCCTTACCATAAGTTAGTTTAGGTTAGTTTCAGTAGTTTGCAGGCTTAGGGACTCCTAACGCAGCAGTTAAGTCCCTTCGATTTACAAATATTTGTCATTTTTGTTGTATATGCATTTCTTTTGTGTAAATTTTCTCATAGAGAGCAAACTGTAATTGTCGTGAAAGAAGCAATCATGGTTTTAGTTCTGCCGGAGATGGCTGACAGCCGTTTTGTCAGATCACTTTTGAGCGGGTTACAACATGGGATTAGCTGTCGATAGAGATTTTCACATTGCCGTCGTTAAATCTTGGCTGCCTCTTCGAACACTCCTCCGCTTATAAAATATGTTAACATAATCTGTGAAGTGACCCTCCGTGCTGGTTTCTCGCCTACAGCCTAGCGACTGTGTGTGTGCTAACATTGTAGCAGTGTAGCGCCACGTAATAGACGTTAACCGGCAAGACATTTTAATCGGCCCATAGTCATCTTCCATAGTACTAAAAATGTAAATATTCGTTTGTCAAAACAGTTAATCTCCGAAAGTTCTTGACACACTGCTTTGAAATTTGTTTAATATTTCTGAAATTTTTTGCGATTTTTGTAACAATGTTTCCCAATTATAAAATTTATATGAATGCATAAATGACATTTAAAAACATGCGCGTATTCCAGTGGGTCGTAGTGTTAAAATTTTAGTATTTGGGAAGAACTTGCCAATATATAAAATTCTGAACATATAACTAAACAATAATCTACGTAGACAGAGGTGTAAGAGGAAATAAAGAACAGGGTGGAAAGTCACAGAGAGTGGGGAGGAGGAATGGACAAAGAAAGGACGGAGAGCTTCGACAGGGAGGTACTAAAACTGTAAAGAAAGAGTAAACGAAGGCTTCCGCGGCCGTTGTCACTGTCAGTAAAATTCTTCAGTGTTTTTGGCCGTATTGTCAATTTATAAAATCCGACGTTTCGGTCACTGTTGCAAGTGGCCTTTGTCAAGGTGTTTGGACAAAGGCCACTTGCAACAGTGACCGAAACGTCGGATTTTATAAATTGACAATTCGGCCAAACACCCTGAAGAAATTTACTGAATGTGAAGAAAGAGGTTGATGAAGGAGCAGGTTCACAAATGTAGGGGCAGATGGGGAGGGACAGGAAGAGGAAGAGGGGGAGATGCACAGAGAGAGAAGGGCAGATGGACAAAACAGGGGAAGGGCGTGCATCCAGGTCCCATTGAAAATGACACATATTACAATGTGTTCTTTCTCTTTTCCTTCTTTTACACTTAACGCATTGTCAAATACAGTTAGTAATTGATTAAAAATGAAATGACAGCTGGTCACACACAACCACGTATCGGTTTAAAACGGAGGTTCTCAATCATGTCCGGATCTGAGTAACTTCCTGCATCTAGTTTCAGCCATATTGACATCAATCATCCCAACTCTCTTGCTGCTCCTTCCTCTCATTGCTTCCATTTTCCCCTCTTCAATTCGATTTTGCACAATATAACCTTCTATCTTCCCTTATTTTCTTCATTATATCTTTATCTTAAAGTTGTCTGGCCGCGTCACGTAAAGCAGTTTTCTCCGAACACTAATTTGTGAACCCACGTTTAAAACAATTAGGGGATCAGATGGGAAATCATACACAATATACATATGGTAACATTTTATCCAGATATTGCTTACAATTGTAATTTGTGTGTGATACAGCAAAAAGATATTTTGCTGTCTCAACTCTTTCTTGAGGTGTACATGGCGTTTACTTAGAGCGAGGCACCATGGAGCTACCATAAAGCCCTTTCTACACGGGAAATGAGAGCTTACGAGATTACCCATAATGCACCGTTCACGCCGACCGCGTACAGTGTAGACACGTCCACTTGCACAAGATGCACGCATAAGATTGCTAGTAGACGGAATAGGATGGATGCTATTCTCACGCGTGTGGAAGTGCTTCGCGCATGCGCAGACGACTGAATGGGAAACCCAGCTGACAAACGAAGCCAAGTCACGAATTTGTTTGAGGATGTGTACTTGTCTCCTGCTCAGAGGAACGTAGTTTTTCGCTCGGTCGTATTTTAGGAGTTGATACTATACAGGAATTTCATTCAAAATTGCATATAACATGTGTACAATTTTTATTAAATAGAAAGATATAGCTTTTAATATTAAAACCAAACAAACTTAGACCAAATGTAAATCAGACATTTTCACTGATTTTTTCGTCGGGTCTTGGTAGTAGGACATCACACTGACTTCAACGTAAAATTTTTTGTATGTTCTACAGTTCAGTTCCACTTAGTTACCCGGTTAGTCGAAAACCGGTTATTTAAAGAAAAGTCAATATCGTGATCTACCAAGAACCGACGAAAGAAGCAGTAAAAATATCCAAATTTGCGTGTGCTTTCACTTTGTTGTACATACCAAGAACTGTACCTCCGTACCCAATAAAAATTGGACACACGTTGTATGACATTTTATCTGCAAATCGTCTTTATTACCATCTTCTAAAATATTTTCTATTTTTCCTGAAACATGCTGTAGTTCACTGATGGAATATTCGTTTTTGGTAAGCATTGTTGTTGTTGTTGTTGTTGTGGTCTTCAGTCCGGAGACTGGTTTGATGCAGCTCTCCACAATACCCTATCCTGAGCAAGCCCCTTCAACTCCACATAAGAACGGCAGCCTACATCTGTCTAAATCTGCTTACTGTATCCATCTCTTGGTCTTCCTCTCCGGTTTTTATCCCAAACACTTCCCTCCAATGCTAAATTCACAATTATTTGATGTCTAAGAATGTGCCCTACCAATCGATCCCTTCTTTTAGTCAAGGCATGCCAGTAATTCCTTTTCTCTCCAATTCTGTTCAGTACCTCCGCATTGGTTACGTGATCCACCCACCTAATCTTCAGCATTCTTCTGTAGCACCACGTTTCAAAAGCCTCTATACACTTCCTGTCTGCAATGTTTGTCGTCCAAGTTTCACTCCCATACAAGGCAACACTCCACGCAAATGCCTTTAAAAAGGAATTCCTTAGGCTTAAATCAGTATTCGGTGTTAACAAATTTATCTTTTTCAGGAATGCTTTTCTACCCATTGCCATTCTGCATTTTATATCCTCTGTTCATCATATACATAGGCGCCTCACCCGCAGGAGCTGGAAGTATGTAATCGCATGTTATAATGAGGACGTTAACACATGTGAGCGACGTAGTTACGCATGAACTGCACGAAAACAAATATAGATTCAGAGTGGCAGTCTAAAAGACAAATAAATGTTTTAATCATCACAATAATTACAATATAACTTACAGTTTCGAAAAGTGATCTTAACTCGTCGATTTATTTGCTGTAAGTTGACAACAAATTAAGTAGACACGTGAAGCAGGAGAACGCTTCTTTGAAGTGCGACGGTCTACCGCAATGAGTGCTGCAGCTGAGAACGACTTTCTTGTGCGTGTTGCACGTCTCGTATAGAAAGGGCTTAATAGTGAAAAAGTCAGTCTCGTTGCCCTCTAATATGGTGTGTGATCACCTCGGACTGTCAGTACAGTTGCACACCTGCGCGTCATCGACAGTATGAGGTTATCGGTCAGTGCTGGAGGGATATTTGGCCACTCTTCCATGAGTGCAATCGTTGTGCGAGGTGCTGGTCTGGCTGCAACGCGTCTGCTAAGTGCATCCTAGACGTGCTCAATCGAGTTTATGCCCGGTGATCAAGCTGGCCACTCCATTCGTTTAATTCCCTGAGTTCTAGCATGTTGTCCACCAGTGCAACTCTGTGGGCAAGAACGTTGTTGGAACCCATTTTTGTGGCACCAATATAGAGCACAACAAAGGTCAAATGACCTCGTCTCTATACCTCTGAGCAGTCAAGACGCCAATACTGACTCCTACCCACATCATTCGTCCACCACCATGATTTGGTGATGTTTTCTGCACATAAGCATGATTGTTCGGATTTCCACCCTCTCGCCAGATGAGGGAACGATGATTATCTGGCTGAAAACAAACTCGTGACTCATCTGTGAAGAAACCGGTGCCATTCGTTACTACTCCAAACCTGATATTCCGCCGTCCAGTTTCTGCGGCCTAATCACTGTCGTGGTTTAAATCGGACGTACACCATAGGCCTTCGTGCTTACAGCCCACATTGCCGAAGGCGATTTCGGTGTGTTTCTGTTACGCGTCCTGTTGCTGCCCGTAGAGTGCGTTGCAGCTGAATAGCATTCAGCCTCCTGTCTCGACGAGCTGTTAACCAGAGATAAAGGTCATCTCTTGCTGATGCTGCCCGTGGAAGACCTTGGCCTTGCCTTCTTTTAGCAGGTCCTGGAATTTACACTTAGGGACACTCCAATAAAAATGTTTGTAAATCTATGGGACATAACGTCTTTGGTCATTAGTCCCTAGAATTAAACTAACCTAAGGACAACACAAACCCACACATGTCCGAAGGAGAACTAGAAGCTCCGACGGTGAGCAACCGCGTTCTCAGCAGCAAGGCGTCTTAGAGCTCTCGGCCTCTCTACCACGCAAAGAACTTTGTATGGCGGGCAACCACAGCTAAAATATTTATACATAATTAAGAGACTTACACACAGTTAAAAATTAGGTATTTCAATTGTAATAGTCTGAATGAAAGTCCTTGGTCCACCTGCGCTGTTATTTTATTGGAGTCGTGAAGACCCGCACAACCAGTTTCGCAACCTACAGTTGCATCTTCAGGCGCTTTTTTAAAAGTTTTTCATATATGTCATTTGTGATGGATAACGGGGTTAATGGTGAGGTCGTACCGCAAACACCTTGGCTCTTTTCTTCAAAAACATGAAAAGAAGTCTTGCGGTATGACCTCACCATTAACCCAGTTATCCATCACAAATGACTTATATGGAAAACTTTTAAAAAAGCGCCTGAAGATGCAACTGTAGGTTGCGAAACCGGCTGTGCGGGTCTTCACGACTCCAATAAAATAACAGCTCAATTGGACCAAGGACTTTCATTCAATTACAATTTTAACACCTAATTGTTAACTGTGTGAAAGTTTCTTAATTATGAATCTCTACCACGGCTACATTCCAATACACCTCGCTTGGTGTCTTTCCCACTTTATCATGTGCATATTTTAAAACCTATATCCTGTCTCTCCCAGTTACAGTGTCTCTTGCTTCCTCTACCTTCCATATAATGTTGAACACATTCATTTCCTGTGAGCGTCCTTACCTTAGGTATCTAGTCAACCACATTCCCCACTCTGCAACTTGGCGTACATCTTTTTTCTTAATCTTCTGCACTTCCAACACTTTTAAAAATTCCCAGTAGGAATTAGTTGAGTCTGCCAAATGCCGTCCCTCGGTCGATAAAACAAATGTACACTATGATAAAATTCTCTCGGGCTTCCAGCCACGTCAAGTGGTTTGATATCCAAGTGGTGGATATCAAACCACTTGACACGGCTGGAAGCCCGAGAAAATTTTATCAGCATAACTCACCGCGAAACTATTCATTCACACAAGTGTACACTATGTCTGGATGTGTGGCCTTCTTCTGCAGAAGCTGTTAAAATTAACTGTAATTGGTTTTCCGTCTTATGCTGACTGCAATTAAAACAGTTATTTCACATCAGACGCGTTTCGTTTTTTTATCATTATTATTTATAATGCATCATCTGTGGTTAGTGTTAATGGCTCTTCTTTACATCCCATTGCTGTTTGTTTTCGTCTTGTCTGGGGTAGCCTATTTGTGGTCCATCGGGGGTTATCTAGATATAGGTTTCCCATTATTTCCTTAAATCATAATATGCGAATGCTGGGGTGCTTCCTTTTAAAAAGATACGGCTGAATTTTTTCCTCATCCTCAATAAAAACTAACCAGGCTGGTTCTTTACTGATGACGTTGTCGACAGATCGCTGACTCCTCATATTCTTTCCTTCTTCCTAAGCCAATGTTCATTCAAAAACAATAATTTTCGCTTTGAGAATCACATTCAGTGTTGAAATTAATTTACTTGAACTACAGTTAAATATTGAATTTGTTATGTTCATAGCTGTTTTGCATTTGTTTTCCAAGATGCTTATTTTTGTTCTTTAAACCGTCACAATGGACCGTAGTGATCAATCACTGAATATATTTCTAGATTTCTTTCAATCTTGCTATAACAATAATACAAGGAATATACACATTTTAGATTCGTTTATCATATTGCAAGGAAAGTTCTCTGTTTTCTAGCCGCAAAATCTCAAGCTTTTGACGTTGTCAGGGCAAGACAGCCTTATGGTGACGACTACGAAGGGGGTTATTGTGAAAAGCCTAAGATATTTAGTGGAAATTGACGCGGCAATAAAATAGATTGAGTAACCATTTATGGTATTGTTTTTGATGCTCTATCACTGAATGTACCACAACGTACTAACCATCACTCATTCTGTTCATTCGTTTTGATCTAGAAACAGATTTAATTACCGCTAAAATGTTCAAAAGAATTATATGTCACTAAATACAATGGCGATTTATTTCGTCTTTTTTGGTGTGATTGTGGTAGGTATAGTATTCGATCATTTCGTAATTACATTTGGCAATCATCCTTCAGAAGCCACCTTGTGGTTTGAGGCCGAGGGCAATTTTATTCGAATGGTCTTATTTCACGTTTTGCGAAGGAGGAAAATATATTAATTGACTCTTTTAGAAACTGAGCTCTCGGAACGTTGATTTGAAAGCTGAATGTACTCCCCGCGTGAAGTACCCTGCATGCAACAGTATAGCAGATATGTTTGTAAATCTATGGGACTTAACTGCTGGGTTATTAGTCCCTAGCTTACAAACTACTTAAACTAAGTTAAACTATTCTAAGGACAATACACACATCCATGACCGAGGGAGGATTCGAACCTCCGACGCGGGAGGCTGTGCGGAGCGGCGGCAACGTCCCGTGCCTCTCCCTCGTCAGACTGTCTTCTTTCTGAACTCCCTCACCATTAGTGCGTGCTCTTAACAGTTTTTGCCTCAGCAATCTACGACAAACTGCAAAAACCAGCCGGCTGTCTTCTGTTCGGATGCTCGTTTAAATTCAGTGCGCGCACAACAATAGATGAAAATCGTAATTACCTTATCATTGGTATCTACTAATCTTTAAACCAAATGTATTGCAGGCAACTGATCGTCGTGAGAGTCCAGTATAACAACTCTCCATACTGACAAACTGCGCTCAAAGTAAGCTTACAGAAGTAACTAAAATTATTAGGATTTTGAGATATTATTGTACTTTTTTTCCTTGTTTTGGTATCTTTAATATCAGAGGTGCCCACGCCCCCCTCATCCCCTTGACCAATGACGTTCCCCCAACCCCCAAACTGCGACCAACCCAGCCCCACCCCCTACACTTGAGATATAGGTCCTGGATTCTGAAGATAAATTTATTTTGTATATAAACATTAGCTTATTGTTTTTTATTTTTACGTTTTGGTAATTGTTTTATAAAGACCCCCCCAGACTGGCCAAAAATACTCTTTTTCACCCTCCCCCAAGAAATCGCAATGGCGCAGTTTGCGTCATTACCCCCCATCCCATCCCCTACCCACCCTGTGGGCACATCTGTGTAATGTCCTCTAAACTTGATAAAAGTGTAATACTGCAGCGGAGATACCACGCCTTAGTAACTTCGATTCATCGTAATATCTTCTAGTTTCCTGCGGGATCGTAAAATTAATTTTACGGTCCAGCAGCAAATCGGAAGAGTACTAGGCATTATTACGCCGGGAAAGTCTACCAAGGCGCAACCTCTACCCGATATAATCTTTGTGAGAGCGAATGGAGTGAACATCAGCATGCAAGAAGTGCAGCCGATTGAAATGCGCATTGGCCTTGACACCTGTTCCGGCGATACCCCTGACGTCTGCTCACTTAACCAGTTCCTGCGGCACGTGTTACTCCAAAGCGAGCAAAGTACTGGGAATTCCCCTGTCTTCCAAAGTATAACCACTTAACGCAACGTGAGATCAGGCGCACGTTTCCCAGAGCTGATAAGCGTTTAGTGCAAGCAGAGAGGCAGGAAAGGAAGAGATCAAGTCTTCTGTCTCTCGTTATGGGAAGATATAAATTCATCACCCTCAAAGCACATTTTCTCTCTTTCTGTTTCGCGATTTCCGCGCGGTCTAAGGCACTATGTCACGCATTGCGCGGCTGTTCCCGTCGGAGATTCGAGTCCTCCCTCTGGCATGGGAGTGTGCGTTTCGTCTTTAGCATAAGTTAACGTTAGTTTAAGTGTCAGGCTTGACTCCATGGTGGAATTTGTGCTCCACGACTGTATTTGGACTTGTGGCAATTTCTTTCAGCAGTCAGTCGTAAAAATATTTATTTATTTGCAGGTCTAGATTTCGACCACTGTGTGGTCATTATCAGTGCTTAAAAACAATTAAAATACTTTAAAAATCTCCACCTCCATGTTGGAGTTGCGTTCGTACTGACGTAGCTGTTACCAGTACGGACGCAACTCCAGCATGGAGTTCGAGATGTTTTAAGTATTTTAATTGTTTTTAAGCACTGATAATGACCCACAGTGGTCGAAATCTAGACCTGCAAATAAATAAATATTTTTACGACTGATTGCTGAAAAAACAATCCATAAGTTAGTTTAAGTGGTTTGTAAGTCTGGGGGCCGATGTACTCAGAATTTTGGTTTACAAACATTTGACCATTCCCTGTTTCTGATTCACAGACGAAGATATATACAATTTTACAGAAGGGACGTTTATCTATGGGACATACTGAGAAGATGATGTTTGTAGAGCTTATGGGACTTAACTACGGGGTCATCAGTCCCTAAACTAACGAACTACTTACGAACTAGCGACAACTAAGGACGGCACAAATATCCATGCCGGAGGGGGGATTCGAACCCCCGACCGTAGTGGCCGTGCAGACCGTGACTGAAGCGCCTCAGTCCCCTCGGCCACCGCGGCCGGCCATACTGAGAAGAAAGATAGAATTTAGAGACAATACAGGGTGTTTCTAAATGATACCGACAAACTTAGTGAGGTGCGAGCGGATGGCTTGAGGTACAAAATGAGGTAGGGGACCCATGTCCGGAAACGTCACCCAACGGCATTACGGAGCACACACAGCAGGCAGGTCTATAACGTGTGGTTTTCGGTATTCGGAGTTTTCACAAAAAAAAAAAAAAAAAAAAAAAAAAAAAAAAAAAAAAAAAAAGTTAAAATCTCTGTAAAGCTTATGGGACTTAACTGCGGGGTCATCAGTCCCAACCGAGCGGTCCAAAGCGTCTCGCTGCGGTTGCTTGCCGTGGAGGTTCGAGTCCTCCCTAGGGCATGGGTGTGTGTGTTTGTCCTTAGGTTAGTTTACCTAGGTTTAAGTACTTTGTAAGCTACGGACTGATGACCACGCAGTTTGGTCCGATAGAGTTACAGACATTTTAACATTTTTTATCGGTCCCAAAGCTTACAATCTACTTATGAAGTAGCTTACATTAAAGAAGGCACAAACATCCATGCCCGAGGGGGGGCTTCGAACCCCCGACGGGGAACGGCCTCGCGCATCGTCGCATAGCGCCTCAATGCGCTCGGGCGCTCCGCCGCGGCGGAGTTTTCACAAACCCCGAATATCACAAAAACCACACATTACAGACCTGCTCGCGGTCTGTGTGTGCATGGAATTTCGCGTTCGCCGCTCGGGGGGTGGCCCAGCGGCAGGCAACAACATTTATAGTTTTGACGCTCCGTAATGCCGTTGGGCGACGTTTCCGGACATGGGTTCCCTACCTCATTTTGTTCCTCAAGCCATTACCACCGCCGGCCGCGGTGGTCGAGCGCTCTGCGGATCGTCAGCCACAGTGTGCACGGCCACTACGGTCGGGGGTTCGAATCCCCCCTCGGGCATGGATATTTGTGCCGTCCTTAGTATTAGCTGGTTCGTAAGTAGTTTGTAAGTTTAGGGACTGATGACCCCGTAGTTAAGTCCCATAAGCTCTACAAACATTTGAATATTACCACCCTACAAAGTTTGTCGGTATCATTTAGAAACACCCTGTATATGTTTACAAATTCGGTTGGACGAATGAAGAAAGACTGACATAAAATTTTTTGTTACCTATATCTATTGAGGTGATAATCATCAGCAGTTGAAATATGTTGTCGGTTCCGCTCCATTTGCAGAGTCAGTAACGTTTCTTGCAGCAGCTGTTGCCCGGAATACCCCATGAGGCGAGTTACTTTGTTCGTCATAACGAAAAGCTTGACGTAAACAAACATAAAAGCGGTGACTGGCCAGCAGCCGCAGAAGACATACACCGGTGTCGTTCCGTTCTTGGAAGTGCCATATTTATGCCTTACATATGTTTTAACCAGAGGTGCCCACAGGGGAGGGGTCTGTGTGAAAAATGACTACTTTTGCCCAGGCTGGGGGGGGGGGTATATAAAACAATTTATAAATCATTAAATAAAATATATTTAATTTTAATATTAAATGGCCAAACCATTTTATTACGTAATAAACTGGGGATCCAGGACCTTATATCTCGGGCGTGGAGGATGGGGGTTTGGTCGTAGTTTGGAGGGGGCACCTCTGCTTTTAACTGTTACTTCTAAACGAAACATTAAGGTGTTCTAACGCATTAATAGTATCATACTTTAGCGTTGTAGATTTTATTTCAAAAACTCGTGCACAGTCCCTGTCAATATAAACGGTCGTTGTGCTCTGATTCTTGCTTAGTTAATACTTACTAAGAAAAACTGTTGGCGTGGTCGGGGGTTTGAATCCCCCCTCGGGCATGGACGTTTGTGTCGTCTTTCGTATAAGGTAGTTCATAAGTAGTTTGTAAGTTTAGGGACTGATGACCTCGCAGTTAAGTCCCTTAAGCTTAACAAACATTTGATCATTTCTTTGTTGGCGTGGCTGCTTCTTAGGCAGTGAAATATGCGCGTGGAACACCGACATAAAGTATAGAGAATTCTTCTGTTCATGTCTTTCACAAATTTACGCCCCCACTGCGGGGAGAGGACGACTCAAAGTTCTCTGGAGTACATGCGTGGCGAGTGTGGGGGCCCGAGCTAATGCAGTCTTCTTCCACCTTTCCTCTCTGGACTGCATTTCCTTTTCCTACCCCTCTGTTCCTATCATCACTGCTTCCCCACCCCACCAGGGTACTAATGACCTTTGCAGTTTAGCCCTCATGTCAAAAGAAAAGGAAAAAAAGAAAAAAAGAATACCCTACCAACAAATTTACAGACAAACATCGGTGTCGAAATTCCGAGGTCTTTTATACATTAATGTTACAAATAGTGTAAATGGCCAAATCAGTTGCGTTTGAGATTGATCCAAATCTCGCTGTGATCAATTTACCGCCGCGGTGGAGTAGCCGAGCGGTTTAAGGCGCCTCGCTGTGGAGCGCACGGTTGCTCACCGTGGGAGATTCGAGTCCGCCCTGGTGCATGGGTGTGTGTGTGTTGTCCTTAGGTTAGTTTACCTTAGTTTAAGTAGTTTGTAAGCTACGGCATGATGACCACGCAGTTTGGTCCTATAGATTTGCATCCATTTGAACTTTTTTTTAAATCAATTTACCGTACGAGTTGCTGCAGTGGTAATACAATGGACTCGCATTTAGGTTTTCCGTGATTTCCGGGATGGTTCTTTTCAAAGGGCACTGCCGATTTTCTTCCCCATCCACGCACATATATGAGGGAGGATAAGACAGAGACGGGAGCTGGATAAAGGGAGGACAAAGAGGAAGAAGGCGAGAAGGCAAGAGGCAGATAGAGAGAGAGAGAGAGAGAGAGAGAGAGAGAGAGAGAGAGAGAGAGAGAGAGAGATGGAGAAAGAGGGTGTGGGTATTAGACAATGTAAAAAACGATAACTTTTTTAAGGATATATTACGTCGCATCGTCCATAGTTCGTCTGATCTGTAGGTTAATACAGAAAATGGAAAACTAGGTTTAAAATAAATGACGCTTTTCTGAGAAAACATACTTTTTTTTAACTTTTATTCAGATAAGCACATGACTGTAATATATACTGATTTCGCTGATGCGTTTTCTTGGTGATTCAATGTTCATAATAAATCGTTTATTTTCTTATTTACTGTCCTATTCTTATATTTACGAGGGCAGATCAAAAAGTAAGTTGCACTTGCATGTTATGGTCATTTACTAAACCACCTATACAACAGTAAGACGGCTAATCTAAGATCACTCTTCCACATAGTCTCCAAGAGACCGCTAACATTTCTCGGAACCAACTTTTCTATTCCGGATGCATAGAAATCTCCTCCAGCATTTTTGTAACCACTCGGAGACAGCCGCTTTCACCTCCTCATAGTTTACAAATCGTTGTCCACCGAGATACGTTTTGAACTTTCCGAAGAGATGAAAATCGTCTCTAAGAAGGCCCTCCAAAAGTGCGAACTGCTGCAACTATTCAAGTGGGAGCTATGGCGACGCCCTCCATACAATCCCGACTTAGAGACTTTCATCTTGATCTGCCCTGAAAAATGAAAAATGAACTCTATGAATTCCACGACCCAGCAGAGGGACATTTTATCGACACATTCTACAGGATGTATACAATATACGATCACAAAGAAAGAGCCATGCACGCGTGATTACAGACACCAGAGCGTCTGCAATGTCGATGCTACTACAATGTATACTACCTTTTGCAGCAATGCAGGCTCCAATTTTCCCATGGAGACAATCATAGAGGTAACCAATGCAGTCTTGCGGAACGGCCTGCGATGCAATTTTCACCCGGTGCCTCAGGTGGGTCAGATTAGCGCCGGTCGTGCAGACTGCGCAAGATGACGTTTCACGCGGTCCCAAACATGCTCAATTGGGGACAGATCTGGGGATCGAGCTGGCCAGGGTAGTTAACGTACACCTTGAAGAGCACATAGGAGGTACGGGATGTAGACGTGCATTGTACTGTTGGAAGAGGATACCGCCATGTTGGTGCATGAACGGTGGCAAGACGGACTGAATGTTGGTTTCAATGTACCGTGCACTGTTCAATGTTCCTCAACGAACGCCAAAGAAGAACAGCCAGTCTAGGGTACGGCTCCTCACACCATGATCCCACGTGTCAGCCTCATGTGCCTCTGTCGTATACACTCCAGCTTTTGGCACTCACCTTCATGACGCCACACACGCGTACGACCATCATTGGCACCGAGGCAGCGACGATTCTCATCATTCCATAGGCGCCTGTCGCCGCACCCCTGCAGTCAAGGGGAGCGGAGGACGCTCTACCATCATGATTTCGTGAGTCATGTCTTACACTGACCGTTCTATACTGGTGATCGTCGAGGGAACATTGGACAATGAACGGTGGATTGAAAACATCATTCAACCCGTCTTGATAGCATTCATGCACCAACAACGCGATATGCTTTTCCGACAGGACAGTGCACGTCCACGTGTATCCCGTACCACGCAACGCGCCCATTCATGGTGTACTTCAACCACCCTGGCCAGAACGGCCCCCAGATCTCTCCCCCATGGGGCATCTTGAGGTCAGCACGACCGGCAGGAAAGCTGTCCAATTTGAAGCACCAGGAGGAAACTGCATGGCAGGCCGTTTCGCAAGACTAGATTCGTAACCTCTACGATCGTCTCCATGGGAGAATTTGCAGCTTACACTTACGCAAAAGCAATTGACAGTTTTATACCAAATAAATTAATAAAAGAAGGAGGCGATCCTCCTTGCTACACAAAACAGGTCAGGACACTGTTGCAAAAGCAACGGAAAAGGCATACTAAATTTAAACGAACACAAAATCCCCAGGATTGGCGATCCTACACAGAAGCTCGTAATTTAGCGAGGACTTCAATGCGAGATGCCTACAATAATTATCACAATGAAACTCTCTCGAAATTTGATTGAAAACCCTAAGAGATTTTGGTCATATGTTAAATATACTAAGGGCAAAACACAAACAATACCATCACTACGTGATATTAATGGCGATCCTGCCGATGTCAGCGCTACTAAAGCAGGGTTACTAAACATAGCTTTTAGAAACTCATTCACGAAAGAAGACGAAACCGATATTCCAGATTTCGAATTTCGAACAGAGGCCGTAATGAGTAACGTAGAAGTAGATACCATCGGAGTAGTGAAGCAACTACAATCACTTTACAAGAACAAGTCTTCTGGTCCGGACTGTATACCCATTAGATTTCTATCTGATTATGCTGAAGCGATAGTTCCTTACTGAACAGCCATATACAACCGCTCTCTCAAAGAAGGATCTGTACCAAAAGATTGGAAAGTTACACAGGTCACACCTATATTCAAGAAAGGCAGTAGGAGTAACCCATTAAACTACAGGCCTATTTCATGGACTTCAATTTGCAGCAGGGTTTTGGAACATATCCTGTATTCAAATATTATGAATTATCCCGAACAGTATGATCTATTGATCCAAGGTCAACATGGATTTAGAAAATATCGTTCATGCGAAACACACCTAGCTCTTTACTCACACGAAGTGATGTTCGCAAATTTATTCCGTATTCCTTGAATTCCAGAAGGTTTTTGACACCGTACCTCACAAACGGCTTTTAGTCAAATTGCGTGGTTACGGTATATCGCCCCAAATTTGCGACTGGATAGGGAATTTCCTGTCAGAGAGGACACAGCTCGTAGTAATCGATGGTAAGGCATCGACTAAAACACAGGTGATATCGGGCGTTCCACAGTATAGTGTTATTGGTCCTCTGCTGTTCCTTATTTACATAAACGATTTAGGGGAAAATCTAAGTAGCTCTCTTAGGTTGTTTGCAGATGACACCGTCTTTTACCGCCTAGTAAAATCATCTGAAGATCAAAACCAACAAAACATCGCCAATCCGAATGTGAAAATATGTTGTTGACTCCTACTTACATAGGTAGAAATTATCATCAGAATAAAATACAAGAAATCAGAGCCCGAACGGAGAGATTCAGGTGCTCATTCTTCCTGCGCGCTATTCGAGAATGGATTGGGAGATAAAATAGTATAACGGTGGTTCGATGAACCCTCTGCCAGGCACTTAAATGTGATTTGCAGAGTTTCCCGTGTAGATGTAGATGTAAAAGGACGGTATAGACGGTATTGACGTCGACATTTCGTACGCTCTGATGACTGTACTCACATGCGTATGTCTCCGTATGTCTGATCGCGTGTTGAATACATCCTAACGAATGTGTCAATAAAATTTGGCTCTGCTGGGTCGACTATGTCATGGTGTTCTTTTTTTATTTTTTTAAATGTAGTAATATATATATACTAGCTTAAACCCGCGGCTCCGCTCGCGTGTTGGTTGATTATGATAGCTTATCTATCTTTCAGTAGTGTGCTATGAGATTGGTTTTGAAGGATAAAATGAAATAGAATACCTTATTTAGAAACAAACATTTTTAATCAACATTAAAATAACCAAATAAAATTATGTGAAGTGCTTAATGATTTACAATAAACAATACATACATTATTCTTTATAGCCTGTTTTGCAATATCTCAACACGTATGGTGACAGTAATGCCCAAATTCATTTTAATTTCATTTTAGGGCATCCTGGTAAACTGCGTTATTTGTAGTATTGTTTGGAGCGTATATTTAGAGATTTTTTTGGTTGCCCACACTTTAGATAGCGACGTATAAAATATGATTTTGCACCGTTTCATAACTGTGGCTTAGAGTAACATTGGCTGAATGTGATCTATTAAAAGCAGATGTACTGTTGTAATATGTGTAAAGTAACGCAATGCACACTTATCTACGAAGTTTATATATATATATATATATATATATATATATATATATATATATATATATATATATATATAAAATTTTACGACTTTCAACCACCATATCTTGCACCCCCCTTATAACTATCGGCATGGAACTGCTATGGTGTACAACGGGAGACTTCGGACAACAATTACACACAGACTATTCGTTTGCGTCTGTAGTTTTCGCTGCAGAGCGAAATATTAACACACCCAGACACGTAGAATTTTATATACACCGATAACTTTCCATCTGAATATACTCCACTCTTATTATTATCAACCCTCAAGCAACAATGCAATCCATAAAACCATTTTCAAAGACTAAATATAATTTTCAAAGAGTAATTATTGTTCCGCAATTCGCATTATATTCTTCAAATTATTAAATATCTATCAGATCGCTATAAAACCGTGCCTAAAACCTTCCTAAGGTATAAATTAATAACTGTACAAATATTTAAGTCTCTGCATCTTGTCGTTAGGGCGTGATAAGCGTACACTGAACATACGTTCACATTAATATATATAGATAAATAGCTGTCCGATCGCCATAAAACCGTGCCTAAAGCTTTCCTCGGGTAGACATTAGTAATTGTACAAATTTTTAGTTCTTCATGTCTTGTGGTTCAGACATGATAAGCGTACACCGAACAGACATTCACATTTATAGATATAGATATATATCTGCGGTGTCACGATGTTTGTCCGTGACAAACTACAAAACTGATCTTAATTTTGTACAATGTGTGTCATATGGCAAAATATTTTATTGCAAGTATCCAATTATTAGTGCTGTTCCCCAACTTAAGTTCTGGGTTAGAGGTAAAGTGCTTGGTTCAAGAGCAGACGGAGACATGTTCGAAACTCAGTGGGGTAACGGATTTTGCCACTTTGACCTTCCACCTCTAAACGATCAGGTGAGTCACAAGAATCAACACCTGGATCGGATTCCACACTAAAACGTACACCCCCTTTTCACAGTTGGATAACAGGGGTAGGTTAGGGACATGTTAAGCGCTGAAGAATGTCTCCAATCCAAAGATTTGCACCCTGTCATTGTGACACTCAATATTATTATTATCTTCGATTTAGGACGTTTCCTTGATACTACAATTTATTTCACATTACACTTTTTTTCCAAATTTACTTAACACATAACCGCATTTGTAGATTTTTCGTGTACTTTAAAACCATACACATGGCTTAAAAAAATCTTAATTCGTTACGTCGTTTTGGCATCTACCATCAACAGATCCAAACGCCTCAGAACTTAGCAAAACAAAGTTCAGTGTCGATAACAAAACCTGTTGCGGCCACTACTATGTACAAATTTTATTACTGACACTGAAATTTTCTGCGCAAGCTAATGATGGGAGACACCGAATTGGCGTAATAAATAGAGACATTTTTAGCGGACTAAACGTTTTCAGTCATACAGTAAAATTCTCTCTTTGTAAGAGAAATTAATATATCTTCCTTCACGCGTGAACATGATGCTAAAGACAACAGTCTATACTGGAGTTAGACTTCACTCTACGTCTTCGTCGCCGGTCATGAAATTATCCACGCTGAGTGTCATTATAATTTGCAGCCATTACTTCGGTTTACTGCAGTTCTTCATTAGGGTTTTTATTATGACTAAATTATAAGTGCAGTAGCCGCATTAATAAAATGTTCGCGCCCAGATGCGGGAAGACGGCAAGGCCAGTCGCTGTCAGTCGTATCTGCGGGTCACCTACTATTATGCAATCGTTTTCAGCTCTCTCTGTAAGTGAAACAGCACCTTGTCTGTAACTGAGGTATCTTTCCTATAATGAGCCAATAGGAATTAGCAGTATGTTTGTTTGGGAACTATTCCATCCATTATTTCCCATGACTTTGGAAAATTTCAGAAAACAGAGACGAATGTCTCTGAAATGAGATTTCAATACTTTCCATCTGGAACGCAATCTGATATACTGTAGCTGCATATATATCCAATCAGGCTTCCTGCTTGGATTCAGATTTCGAATCGTTAAGCGAGTAGTTGTCTTGTAGTGGCGAAACAGTATTTAATCAAGTGAGTTGATTATGCGCTTAGTTTCCAGTCAGGTGTATGACCACAGTAATTCTCAAAAAAAAAAAAAAAAAAAAAAAAAAAAAAAAAAAAAAAAAACCCTGCAGCAATCACATTGGTCCCATGTTCAACAAAGGTCATCAATAACATCCCACACTTATCCCAGAACACCGTCATAACCACTTTCCTAGCAGAAAGAGTCACTGTGGAATCAGCATGTTTCTACCCCATAGTACGCTAATTGGTGGTTCGCAGGCCCATGTTAGTGATCGTTACAATGTAGGTACATTCAAAACTTCTCTCACCGAGACTGAAATAACACTAATTACAATAGAAATGTAGGTGTAATAAATAATAACTACGCCAATATTAGCTGTCCATAGAGGTAATTATGCAGGTTGGTGAGCTACATATACAGGGTGGTCGGAAATTCCCATTACAAACTTCTAGGACTTGTAGAGGGTAGTGACTACATAACATTTTGAATAGGAACCCATGTCCGGAAACGTATCGTTTCCGTTCTACGACAGTTTCAATTGAGTGAAAAGCGAGGTGGTTCAAAAATATTCAAATGTTTGTTAAGCTTATGGGACTTAACTACGGGGTCATCAGTCCCTAAACTTACAAACTACTTATCAACTACCTTATACTAAGGACGGCACAAATATCCATGCCCGAGGGGGGATTCGAACCCCCGACCGTAGTGGCCGTGCAGACCGTGACTGGAGCGCCTCAGTCTCCTCGGCCAGCGAGGTGGTGCACCATCATACTGAAACCACATTTCCTGATGGACATTCAATGGCACATCTTCCAAGAACGGGTCCAATACGTGTCGTAGGAAGACTAAGTATGCGGGACCAGTGAGCTTGGATGGAAGGAGGTACAGCCCAATCAAATGACCGTCCAGAATACCAGCCCACACGTTAATTCCAAACCTGTATTGAAATTCCTGAACATGCTTGGCATAAGGGTTTTCGCTCCCCCAGACACGGCTATTTCGAGCATTCAGAACACACTCCATTGTGAACCTACATTCACCTGTGAAGAGAAGTCGACGTGGGAATAGGGGAGCGACGAAGTAACGGTGCAGGAACCATGTGCAGATGGCGACGCGTTGTGGAAAATCTGCTGGACCCATATCGTGTACGTACCCTTTGTAAGTAGTACGGATCTAATTGTTACCTAGTTATACAGGACGTCCAAGACGGTACCAGGACAGGAAACTAAGACTTTTCTCTGTCCGTAAGCAGACGTTGACGAGTTACACATCTGAATTGAACTGTCGTAGAACGGAAACGTTTCCGGACATGGGTTCCTATTCAAAATGTTATGTAGTCACTACCCTCTACAAGTCCTAGAAGGTTGTAACGGGAATTTCCGACCACTTGTATACTGGAATATAATCGAATAGGCCAGGAAGCATAGGTACCAGCATAACATAATGATTATTATTATTTATTTACTTATTACATTTATCTCTATGGGCTGTTATGAAGAGTCTTCGGGTATCTTGATATATAAATCTTTTAAACACAATAATCCAACCAAAATATGTGGACTGGATAAATGATGTAGTTCTGCAGTGCATGAAGGCTGACGATAGAGTTGCAGCTGTGGAATCCAGTATCAGTGTTCTCAATTAAAACTCAAGCACAAAAACTTT
Source organism: Locusta migratoria (assembly GCA_026315105.1). Lineage (NCBI taxonomy): Eukaryota > Metazoa > Arthropoda > Insecta > Orthoptera > Acrididae > Locusta > Locusta migratoria. Next base: position 698,369,201 of record CM048745.1, on the reverse strand, counting down.
TAGCGAATTTCTTTTCCCCTGGCGAAATAAGTATACATACAAAGCTTTAAAAAGGCACATTGTGCTTCGTAGAATCTACATCTACAGCTACATAATTACTCTGCAAGTCACATTAAACTACATGGCACAGGGTTCATCGAACCGCTTTTATGATATTTCTCTACAGTTCCATTCTCTAATAGTTCGCGGGAAAAAGAAATACTCAAATCTTTCCGTTTTCGATCTGATTTCTCTAATTTTGTGACGGTGATCATGTCTCCCTATGTAGCTGCGTGCTAACAAGATATGTTCGTATTTGGAACAGAAAGTTGGTTAAAGAAATTTTACAAATAGATCTCGTCAAAACGAATAACGCCATTCTTTTAATGATTTCCACCCCAATTCGTGCATCATTTCCGTGACACTGTTCCTCCTATATCGCGATAATACAAAACGAGTTGCCCTTCTCTGAACTTGGTTTCACCCGCATAATCGTCGTTCCCTCATCTGGAGAGAACGTGGAACTCGGAACAATCCTGCTTAATGTGCAAGAAATATCACCATATCATGGTGGTGGACGAATGCTGTGGGCAGGAAGTATTAGCGGGCGTTCGGATCTCTACGTCGTTCGCAATGGCGCTTTAATTACTCAGAGGTAAGAAGACGTACCCTTAGACCTTTTGTTGTGCTCTACGCTGGTGCCATGGAAGATGGGTCGCTTATGGTGGACAATAATGCTATTTCCCAAATCGTTGCACTGGTTGAAAATCTGAGAGAATTGAACGAATGGCATGGTCAGTTTGTTTATCGCACTTAAACCCGACTGATCATGTCTGAGATGCATCTGGCAGACGCACTGCAACCATACCAGCACCTCCCACAACTATTGCAAAACTGCCTATTGCACTCGTGGAAGAATGGACAAATAGCCCTCAACAGCTTATTGATAACCTCAAGTGTGCAACAGCACTTGCCGTCGGAAGGGATCGCACACCATATTAGAGAGCAACGAGAATGGCCTTTCCACTGTTATGGTAGCCCAATGGTGCATCGCTCTAAGTACACGCCATGTAAACGTAAAGAGTTGAGACAGCATAATATCGTACTGTATGACAAAAATTACCACTGTAAGAAATCAGTACTCAGAACAACCAACTCTGGCCGTAATAACAGCCTTGATACGTCTGGGCATTAAACATAGCTTGAATGGCGTGTAGAGGTATAGATGCCCATGCAGCTTCAACACGATGCCACAGTTCATCAAGAGTAGTGACTGGCGTATTGTGACGAGCCAGTTGTTCGGCCACCATTGACCAGACGTTTTCAATTGGTGAGAGACCTGGAGAATGTGCTCGCCAGGGCAGCAACCGAACATTTTCCCTATCCAGAAAGGCCCGTACAGGACCTGCAACATGCGGTCGTGCATTATCCTGCTGAAATGTAGGGTTTCGCAGGGTTCTAATGAAGGGTAAAGCCACGGGTCGTAACACATCTGAAATGTAACGGCCACTGTTCAAAGTGCCGCCGTTACGAAAAAGAGGCGACCGATACGTGTAACCAATGACACCCCATACCATCACACTTGGTGATACGCCAGTATGGCAATGACGAATACGCGCTTCCAATGTGCGTTCACCGCGATGTCGCCAAACACGGATGCAACCATCATGATGCTGTAAACAGAACCTGGATTCATCGGAAAATATGACGTCTTGCCATTCATGCATCCAGGTTCGACGTTGCGTACACCATCGCAGGCGCTCCTGTCTGTGATGCAGCGTCAAGGGTAATCGCAACCATGGTCTCCGATCTGATAATCGATGCTGCTGCAAATGTCGTCGAACTGTTCGTGCAGATGTTTGTTGTCTTGCAAACGTCCCCATCTGTTGACTCAGAGATCGAGACGTGGCTACACGATCCGTTACAGCCATGCGGATAAGATGCCTGTCATCTCGACTGCCAGTGATACGAGGCCGTTGGGATCCAGCACGACTTTCCGTGTTGCCCTCCTAATCACACCGATTCCATATTCTGCTAACAGTCAATGGATCAAGACCAACGCGAGCAGAAATGTCGCGATACATTAAACCGCAATCGCGATAGGCTACAATCCGACCTTTATCAAAGCTGGAAACGTGATGGTACACATTTGTCCTCCTTACACGACTGAGGCATCACAACAGCGTTTCACCAGGCAACGCCGGTCAACTGCTGTTTGTGTATGAGAAATCGATTGGAAACTTTCCTCGTGTCAGCACGTCGTAGGTGTCGCAACCGGCGCCAGTCTTGTGTGAATGCTCTGAAAAACCTGATCATTTGCATATTACAGGATCTTCTTCCTGTCGGTTAAATTTCGCGTCTGTAGCACGTCATCTTCGTGGTGTAGTAATTTTAATGGCCAGGAGTGTAATTGTGTATGAAATCTCTCCTGATCCCCTAGTTGTTTTAAGCAGTGTATCTTCAGCGAACCGTAGATTATCTGACGGTAGCAAACAAATGTCACATTAAGTACGTCATATGTCTTTCTCGTTACCTCACCAGTAAAGAAATTAAATTTTTACTGGTGACGGTAAACAATACGGTCCTTGATTTAGTCTTACCATTCCTTCAGTAATGATTAGGCATGCTGCTCAGAAAGGGTGTCTATTACCTTTTCTCCTCTCTACTGCAAACGATACTGCCGAAGTAGGTAAAATATTTCAAACCATTCCGCACTCACAAAATTCTTACCGAAACTTTTAAATCGTTTCTCTCTAAACACTACCGTGACCACTCGATTTCCATTACTTACCCTAAAACTACATTGGACCTCTGCTATCCACTTATAATTTGTACGCTTCAATTAAGTAATCTTTTCTTTATTTTTCATCATTTTGTAATTTTCACTTCGCTCTTTCTGTCTTCGACAAAGCAACAATTACATTTTCCTCCAAATGAAATAAAACTTCTCCTATGTCGCAAAGTCACTTCATTTTGTGTTTTATTTCGCTTTAGCTTGATACCAGTAAGAGTTTCACTTGTATTTACTTTGAGTCCGTGCAATACCTTTTGAAGTTGAGAAACGAGAATATATTTCCCTTTTCTTCATGTTCAGTTGGTTTATTGTTTTCTGATTCTTAGATTTTCCAAGTAATATTTCTTTCTGCTTCTACTACTCCTTTCTATTTTCCATCTCTAATTCTTGCTCTCCTTGTTCTGAGCTCCTTAAAGAAATTTATGTGCATGTGCATTTGCATTAGCTTCTGACCGTTATGTCTACTACACTTCATATGTACTACACATCCCATTATTTCTTTTTTTTCTGTGCGTGATCGATGATCATTGCTATATAATTCAAAGAGTTTAGAAATGTTTGTGTCGATTGCACATTCGTTACTCTTAAATACAAAAGGCGAATAAAATGTTTTTTAAACGTCGGTTACCAAGAACTATACAGGAATGAAGTAATATTCATTCCTGTTCTCGTTGCTGGAAAATGTACGAGTAATGCACCGCTTTTCTGCCTTCGGTGATTATCTATCGCACATAATGAGAATTACACACTCGAAAGAATGGTGTTTCATCTACACGCACTATATTTCCACGTTGTTTTCGACCCGTTTTATGGACTTCCTCCAGCACAAAACAATATCGTATTTCGCCTGTTGGTACCAATCCTTATTACATCCTCGTTTCAGGCTTAAAATGGGGAACCCAGATTACATCCGTAAAAAATGACCTCCTCCTCCGCTTCAAACAGTTGTAACAAATCTGAACTTTTTTTTCCTGTGAGACACTGCGGGACTCACACTTTTAAGTATCCAAGAGTGCGAATAAATGCACCCACGCTTACTTTGACAGATTCAGCAACAACTACAGAGTCGTAATGCGTCCGTCCCTGCGCGTGACATCACATCGCTACAACAAGTCTGGAGAAATAAGAGAAAAAACGACGCTAGTCGAATGTTTGTTACTTATAAGGTAAATGGGTTTCTCTTTTCTGGTGATGAACAAGTGTCACGGAAATGCTCCGGCAACTCAGTTGGGGATCGCTGGAAGAAAGACGACGTTCTTTTCGTGAATTTCTGTTGAGTAAATTTAGAGGGCCGGAATTTGAAGCTGAGTGTAGTACGATATTGCTGCCGCCTACTTACATTTCGCGTAAAGATCACAAAGAAAAGATAAGAGAAATTAGGGCTCGTACGGAGGCATATAGGCATTCTTTTTTTCCTCGTTCAATTTGGGAGTGGAATAGGAAATGAAATGCCTAGTAGTGCTAGTAGTGGTACAGTGTACCCTCCGCCACGCACGTTACGGTGAAATGCGGAGTATATATGTAGATGTAGATCGTTTTTAACATACATCGTATAACAAAAACGTGAATACACGGTAATAGAAGTGTGTACCGACAGTGTTGATTACCTGTGTTTATGAAATAAACACAACGTATAGGAGGATATCGTTGAAAATCAGCTTGCAAATCCAATCCAGAGGGTTTCTTGTTATCAACAATACAAAATACGGGGCAGACACATATGAGGTTATTCGGATCTATAACGATGAAGACATATAAAAGTGAAAGTACTCACGTTGCCTCATGCTTCAACCATGAGACGAAAATCGTAAACATTGAATAAAATTTAACGGCAATAAACGACGTTTGCGACAGCAGAAAGACATATCCACCTTTTCTTTTACCATGAATATGTCACTTTTCCTCTCCAGAAAAGAAACAAGATTCAAGTTAGATTAGGGGAAAATACGAGAACAGAAGACAAATATGTGCAAGACATGTAAAGAGGAAAGAAGATGGACAAAGAAAATGCAAGGCACCTTTCGTTCCTTTCATGATTGAAGACCTCGGTGGAAAATAATGATAACCCTCAAGTTCTGAAAGATGATGAATTGTATGTTTGAAAAATATTTTTCTGCAGATTCATATACTACTTGAAAAAATAATAAACAAAAAAAAAAATTAATTAAAAAAAAACGTAAAAGTCTGTCGGACATGGGTGTTTGCACCAAATACAATTAAAAATACAAAAGTTGAGGGTTATTATTAAAGCTCTTCCCATGACTCAGAAACCTGTTTCCTTTATAATCCATTTTCAGGTGAAATTCAACATCATAATCCCTCTCAGGCAAGTAAAATAATCTAAAATATGAGTCAAAAACTCACAAAATGCCAACAGCAATTGTTAGTGAACTAGCGGCAACAATAATCTCTATGATGATCACTTCCACACTTCTGTGATATTTTCATCCGTCATGTTAGCAATGACGTAACAGGAGAGAATTACCATCTGACATTCTCATCATCATTGGTGACTGTGAACTTGGACAGAGGATCATCGTACTTAGTCCTGAAGCAACCAACGAGTTCACCATTGCCAGTCTCACACATGAAGTCTACATCCATTATACACGGCGGAAAACTAAAGTCACAAACTGATATCTATTTTTGGCTTTGGACAACAACATCATTTTTGTAAGTCTGTTTCTATGTATTTTATACATTGTAACTAACATCTCATATTTTTGTATTGGCTTCCTATGGTTTTATGTGACTTTCAGAAGAGTTATAAAAAGTGTATTCTATTGTATGTAAGCAGTAATTTTGTAAAATTCATAAATATTTAAAATTTTAGTGTTCAATTCAGAAAGTGAAACCGTATTTTTGGCTATATTTAAAAACAGTGGATTAATTTAAAATAGAAAAATAATCAAAATGTAAATCTAATTATATAATAAGCTTCTCCGTTTCAAGAAAAATATAGACAGAGACACAAAGCATCTATAATAAGAAAAATTAATATCTTAAATAATCAACAGACTGGCAGCAAAGTGAAAACCTCCGTAAACTAGAGTGTGAAGCGTAATTAATAACAGGATAGAATAAACAAGGAACACCATGTACACCTTAAACACAGAGTTACTGCTAAAAATTTGAGAAAAAAAGATATACATAATGGGAACAAAAGAAATATATAATTTTTGTAAACGTTATCTTTTGCTTGAAACAAGAAAACACACTTATTTGTAACCACAGGTAAGTTTCATATTATAGACGCTTTCAGGGTAGAATGGCTGAGTGTACAATTACGTAAAAAGGAAATTTTTGACTGAATTTGCTAGTGTTACTTCGTCATTAACAAACTCCAGCAAAAATTTAAACAGAAGGGGAGAGATATGTTAGGCATCAAGCAATTCGACTCCTTACATAGAGTATTCCATCTTAATGTACGCATTTTTTCGATTAATTTGATACCTCACATGAATTATAAACAAGGTGCATTAGAGACTGACGCAAGGCAGACCATATTTAGCGCTTTTCACACCATGCTTAGAATAATACGTCGTCCGGAAGCATATTTGAAAAAAAGAAGAAGTGTAAAAACCTTGATTGTTTCCGGCGTGATTGCCGATGTCTTGTGTCTTCGTTAGTTTTTGTCCGTGCGAGGTCACGGTTTTGCCGATTTTTCGTGCCTAGAAGTCTGCGTGTAGGAGCGCATTGACTATCTGTGGTGAGAGAGTAGGACGTTCACCTGTGGAGTGACACAGTCCGGTGATTCTATGTTGTTGTCTGTTCGCACCAGTCGATGGGACAGACCTGTTTCGTGTTTGAACAAGTCTGGAGAACAAGAACCTTAGATCAAAACAAAAACAATTGCCACCTTAGCAAAAGTGTAGCCTATTTCGAGTGGAAGGAAATCTGAGAATAAAATGTTTAACTTCATGTTTCAGAAAGACCAATATCTCATCGTGCAGTCTTTCGAGCCTACAGATGAACATGCCAGCTGCAACAGAGACCGAATCATCGACCATCACATAAGGACTGGTCTGGCGTAAAAAAAAAAAAAAAAAAAAAAAAAAAAAAAAAAAAAAAAAAAAAAAAAAAATTGAAAACTATAGAGTAATATAGATAGAGGCCTCAAGTAGCAAACAGAAAGTAGCCAGGGTAGATAGCAGTTAGTAGGACTAGTAGAAAACCTAGTGCATGCCTTTACTATTCGCTCTCTCTCTGCAGGTAACTTGACATATATACATATATAAAAACACATAGGTATAATAAGTTAAGGTTAGTTAAAATTAGAAATTTCATTGTAATAAAATTTGATACTTAAAACAAATCAATGGTGATCACCATGAAAATTTTTTAAATTTTTTGTAAGTCACACTTTTATTGTTCTATGTGATGCTAATTAGATTTCAATGTATGTTTATAACTTATAAAACCGTGGCACTGAAAATGCTGGTACAGTTTGTGCAGAGGAAAGGAGGAATGGTGGCAACAGCCACAGACAAATATATGCAGACGGGAAACGTCCGTAAGGGCCCGGTCCTACGCTCAGGGGTGCAGGGAGGGAGGGTTTCCAGCAGTTCCGTAAGATGTCCCATGATGGCGCTGCGGTCAGAAGCAGCCCTTTAAACTGGCCAGCAGGCGGCAGGTAGCGGCTGTCCCCACCACCACCTCCCCTCAAACGCCGGCACACTGGCACAGAGTAACATATACAGAGAAGAAACCACCCCTACACCACTGTCCTACGCTGTCCTAGTAGTTCTGTAAGATGCTAGCAGGTGCCACGAGGCAACGGCTGTGTCCGGCTTGCTGGCGTTTGAGGGGAGGTGGTGGTGGGGGCAGCCGCTACCTGCCGCCTGCTCTGGCCAGTTTAAAGGACTGCATGTGACCGCAGCGCCATCATGGGACATCTTACGGAACTGCTGGATAACCTCCCTCCCCGCACCCCTGAGCGTAGGACCGGGCCCTTACGGAGGTTTCCCGTCTGTGTATATTTGTCTGTGACACCGTGGCCTCGTGGCAGGCGGCACTACCTGTCCCCTTAGCCTCCCCTCCACGCTACTCTCTGACGTGCGAACCGCCTGACACCTGCTAGCATCTTACGGAACTACGATGGGAGCGTAGGACAGTGGTTTAGGGGTGGCTGCTTCTCTGTATATGTTATTCTGTGCAACGGCCCTGGGGTCGTCTGGTAGATATCTGAATGGAGTGGCACGTGCTGGGACACGATGCCTGACAAACATGGCAGCTGAAGGGACGACGCACCTTCATGTAGCTGAGGTCCCAAGAGACCTGTTCGCTCGCCACGTGCCTTTGGCAACGCTATGGGGCTCACGAGGGTAAAAACACGGGCGCCAACAGCCTCAGCTAACTACGCGCTGTGAAGGGGGCGGCTGGCCTTGCCCACCCACCAGAAAACGAGAGTGCTTCCTTGCCTCCGCCGAGCGCACCGCAGTGAACCAGATAACCGCTCGCGGCTCCTCAGCTGGGCACAACAGGAGGCACCCTCCCTGCCGTAAATACAACCGCCACCAGCGCAGACGCTCGCCGCCTTTGCGGGGCATGACCGCTGACCCAGGCGACTGTCAATTTTCCTCCGTCCCATACGAGACATACGCATCCAGTCAACGCCACTATCTCGCGCCGAGCCGGTCTCAGGCTAGACGCACGCCTTGGCATGCAGTCCCACCTCAACGACAACCTCTAATCATAGCCGAGTCACTAGACCGCTTATGTCCAGATCTTCAAGACATCTAACCCCATATCCTAATGTACAATGTAGCACTAGAGCATCAACAACGCCAATTTTCCGAACCACACTAACAAATAGACAATTTGTGGGCACTCTAGGCCACCAGCATGACGTCATGGTAATAGGTGTACCGCCGCGGTGGAGTAGCCGAGCGGTGTAAAGCACCTTGCTGTGGAGCGTGCGGTTGCTCGCCATGTAGGTTCAAGTCCTCTCTGGGGCATGCGTGTGTGTTTTTGTCCGTAGCTTAGTTTACCTAGGTTGAAGTAGTTTGTAAGCTACGGACACGCAGTTTGGTCCGACAGATAAAAAAAAAAAAAAAAAAAAAAAAAAAAAAAAAAAAAAAAAAAAAAAAAAAGAGGTTACCGAATATCACTCATGTGCCACCTACACCAAACTGAGATCCACTTTACCAATTTAAAAAAATAATTGCTTGGTCAACTGTCTGACCAAGACTAATATAATTCATATTGTTTGTGTTCATCTGTCACCTCACTTGTACAAACATGTCACACACATTCATATACGAAATTAAATTCAGAATATTTATCTGTTCTTACATTGTAAAAGTATAATGTTTTATGTGTTACTTTAACAATTTATTACAGTATATTTACAAATGTGTCACGCAAATCAACAGCTACACATGCTGAAAAAGTAAGCTAGACAACATGTAACAGCAATACAATTTTGATTTCAATGACATTTCCTGTAAAGTCTGATGTCCTTTTATTTTAATTTCTACATCGCATTTAATTTTATAATAACTTCTCTAATGTTTTCTGTCATGTTAGTTACCTGTTGTAATTTAGATGTCACACCTGTTTCTTGATTTGTACACCATTTACAGATATGTCACACAAAATAAACAGAGCCACATGCTAAAGAATAAGATTCCACATATGCCACATGTAACACTTACATACATCTTTTGGCTTATCATTTTTATGGGTTTATTCGTGATATTTGTGCCACAGTGAGGTAAAGCGGGAATATCTGCATTCCTCACAATGGGTCTTCAACTCACACAAATAAATTAGTGGCAACATTAGGATTGTAATTTAGTCTGGAGATAATTTTACAGACTCCAGCTTTCATTGGATTGGGGGGGAATTATGTATATACCAATATAATGATTAGTTTTCATTTTTGAGGCCGAGGGGACTAAGGCGCTCCAGTCACGGTCAGCACGGCTACTACGGTCGGGGGTTCGAATCCCCCCTTGGGCATGGATATTTGTGCCGTCTTAGTTCGTAGGTAGTTCATAAGTAGTTTGTAAGTTTAGGGACTGATGACCCTGTAGTTAAGTCCCATAAGCTTAACAAACATTTGAACATTTGATAACGGTTGGCAAGCTTAATTAATTTCTTTTGTTCCGTGACACATCATATTAATTTCGATGTGACACTCCACATGCAGAAATTTGCAATGGGTGCGGGGTAATGAAAGACGGCAGCCCATCTCTCATCTTTATTATTGATGTTTATTGTCGTAATGAGTCCTGTACATAAAATTTTCTATTGCTGTCGGGAATACGACGCAGGGAAGATTTTTGCTAAGGCGAGATGCAGAGCTGACTTGGCCCTGAGGGGGCGAGTGAAATTCCTTCCTACCTGCGCCCTGTGGCGCAGTAGGAGGCCGGGCGCGCTGGCCTTGGCTGGCACACTGGCAGGGCAGTAGGTCGTAAAAATGTAGCCTTGTGTCCCAAACTGTGAAGGAGAGGCGTCGTCTGCGCTTTTTAGAAGAAGATAGCAGGGTCCACGGCTGTGGCCGAGGATCCGAAAGGGAAAGCGACGGAATGTGGCTGGAGGCTAGGCAGCCGCTCCCACGGGCGACGGTTAGAGCCGTTTAGTGAGAATCGCGCCAAAAGTGTGTGTGGAAGGGATGCCGTCTTTGATTGGCTGATGTTCAAAGCGCCAGCTTTTCGAAATCAGCGGTTGTCTTCGAGTACTCGACACTGATTGGCTTTACGTAAAAACGGCGTTCCCCGGGGAGTCTTGTGCAGAGACGCGGTGGGAGAAGGGGACTTCGTATTTCGTAGTGCTGGAGTACAGACGCATCTGGTAGCATCCTGTCCTCCCAGTGTGCGGACTTGGACATGGCTTGGACATGGCTTGGACATGGCTTATTGAGCCAATACTTGGACGAGTGAACTTGTATAAGTTTCAGGGTACAATCTGAAATTTATACTTGAGCTGATTGTTCTAGTTTTCGGTTTGAATAAGGTCAGCCGGCTAATACTAGTGCACCGAAGCACTAGTTGCGATATACTCAACTTCTGGAGTCATTTAGACCTTCAGTACTCGTGCGTACTTGTCTACGCTCACTGAAGTGGTCCTGACTTGGCAGAATTGTTTGAGATCGTAGGCACTGTGTACTGCCGAGCGCACAGAGGCTGATAGCAGGGAGTACAGCTTCCAAGCGACGGAGCGAGTTTTTATTTCGTGGTCGCGCAAATTTTCAGCTCACAGTCGCCCTGCCCCCACGCCACTGCAGCGCAGCACCTTCACACACAAGTCGTCAGTTTGGTAATGTATGTCAAAGAGCTCGCCAGCAACATATAGTCGATACATCAGGTTCTGCCTTATAGTGGGGGTTGTGTAGTTAGGAAAGTCACCCCTGCACTTGTATTCCGACTCGATTATCCCGCTAAGAACATTACATTATTTCACAATAGGGGTTTCTGACTTGCCAGTCGTTACTAATTTCCAGTTTCGTAACAATTTGAGTAACTTAATATGCATTAGATTGTTCTTTCTTATTTGGTTATAAATGTATTCTTGTTGTTTATAATTTTAGTATTGGATTAGTCATTGTGTCTTTTATCCTGCTTAAAAAAGTGCAATAAATATTGTTGGATGTGAAAGATGTTTTTTTCAACATTATTAGTATTCAGATCCCAGTTAGTTCGTTAGAATTTTTGTGGGGCCAAATTATTAATTATATTTTATGCCACTTGCAGGAAACAGAAGAGTTTCATTACAATTAGGTCTGAAACAGGGGAATATTTTATCATTCAAATTATTTGACATGATGTTAAATATCACTAATTAATTGAGGGTCAGCCGCTCCTGTCTTCCTATTGTATTAACCCACGTTAACCTTCCCCAGTCAGAATCATTCCAATCCATTTTTTTCACCACCACACCTTACAACCTATCCTGGTGGGAAGGAGATACTTTTGAGGACACCTGGTACTGATGTGGTGGTCCAAGAGAAAAATGACTTGTTAATGACCTTCTATGGGTCATACCTGCAGATGTGCACGTGGGATCTTTTATCCTGCGTGTTACGTCAGTTTTAACGCTACCATAGTATTTATGAGTCGAAAATTCTTACAGAGTTTTTCACTGGTTGATGGAGCAGGGCGGACAGTTAACCGCGACTCTGGAGATGAACGCTTAAAAAATGTTCAGATGGCACTTAACTGTGGGGTCATCAGCCCCTAAATTTACAAACTACTTATGAACTGCATTATACTAAAGACAACACAAACACCCGTGCCCACGGAAGGATTCCAAACCTTGACACGGAATTGCCTGGCACATCAGAGCATAGCGCCTCAATGCGCTCGGCCACTCCGCCGCGCTGGGACTCTTAAGATATCGGCAATTGTACAACCATTAGTTGACACACTCTCCAACAGACAGCTGTGTTCCGATGGGGAAACTCTCTCTACATTTGGAGCGGTGAGATAGAGACGTAAGTAGTAGGGTAACGACAGTTCTACGCCACTGATAATCGCCCATTGACGTTAGTGTCATGAGGGTCAGTTACCCCACCCCCCTCTACCCACAGCCAATTTGTAGTAATACATTAATAGTTTTTTTTAAATAACTTGTGCGATGCTTGTGCTGACTTCTGCCCTCTCTCTGCCAGCGTATCGATAAACATATGACATTTGTCACGTTCAACTTTTTTGCAACAAGCTGAAGGGAGAGAGCGGAACTGTTCGTCACTTACTTTCTTCTCCTTCATGTGCTAGGACGTGTCCCAGAATTTTGTCTAATTAATGTAAGTATGAGCTTAGTTTTTTATTATTAATTTCAATAACCGCCACAGTTAATTTGAAATATCTTACTTACAATCCCTTCTCCATTCTCACTAATTTTTACTTATTTATTTTCAGCAAATCCAGTACTTCATAAAGTAATGCTCGGGTATTGTTGCAATTTGTTTCGCGATTGTACTAGAACATTCTCTGTGTAACTTTTATTTATTTCGTGTCTATGATTGGTTTATTACATTTTAATGCCTGCAGAAAAATCTTCGCGATGTTTATGAAGTCCGATAATTTTGCAATTTTTGTCAACTATCATGATTATTTTTCAACATGGTCATAGAACAATAGTAAACGAAACGCACAATCCCAGCATTACTTTATCGAAGTAATACTCCAGTCATCTCAGCTAGAATCCCTACAGAATATGACCGAAATATTAATACCAGTTCTCAATAACGTAAAATTTAGATTCCCCCGAATTCTTCTGTAATATTGCTTTCTGGTGTTGTATTTGCTACCGAAATTACGACCGCTACCATTTAATGGCGGAATCCAATAATTTTGTTTAAATTGTCCCTTCCTCGTCAAAATTGCTCAGTAATCTCATTTAAAAATATTTCACTACATGGTAAAATTTCATTTGCGGTCCCCAACCTTAACTTTAATACGCAACACTTATTTTCATAAGAAAGCAGTATTACAAATTGCGCGACCTCTGATCAAAGAAATGCCGCCACCTGTCCCCACTTGCCTGACCGCTAATCAAAGGATGCCGCCATCCATCCTTCCGGGAAGGACAGAACAAATAATAGCGCACTTAAGAATGACTGTCATCGAACATGTAATTGCAATAAGTAAAGACAATGACGCTCTTAAGGACAAATGATAGGTAACGTTCTCCTAAATATGACCACCTCAGACGTCTTGTGCTAAGTCTGCCCCTACCCCCATGCCGTCTACCACAGCCCCCAATTAATTTTACTAAAGTTGCATATCAATTTAATTGTAACAACTTATATTTTAACAGTAACAAAGGCAACTGTTTTATAAGTGATCACTTGCGTAAGTACAGCTCCCATCACGTCCGTGCCACTGACAGTCCTAAAACTGGGGCCCCCGTGTGACCTGATCCACGAATCAAAACCTGTGCCTCTAAAAACATGTTTTAACTAAAGTTATTACTTATCGACGTACAGTCGTTGACAGTATTCGCAAGACCTCTCGCTTAATCGCTATGCACAACCACAAAGTTTCGCTGTTTGTTTGGATGTATAAACAGCCAGGGGACACGATCGAACGTATTGTCGATTATACGGGTATCTGACACGAAATCTGTGAGGAAAAGTTCCAGTATTGCAGGCACTTATAACAATACACGCCCTTTCTGTGAAGGGGACTTTGCAAACGCATTTTAGAAACTGCTTTGCGTTTTTCCCATAGTTTTTACGCTATTCACAACTGCCACATTATTTTCTTATAATTTCAGTGAACGTAGGCAGCAATACGAATTGAGATGCTGCAGTTCGTGAATATTGTCGGACGTTGCTGACACATACGAACGGAAAAAGTGCATGTGTAACATAGAGTTAACTGAATTACAAGACAGGAAGAAAATTATCGACATTAGGCACTACTTAAAGTAACCTTCACCTCGCAAGTGCAAGTCGACAAATGTTTAGTGGGTGCTACACTAGCACACTTTCTGGAGTCACGCTACAACAGTTATCCGTTGAGCGAACAGTCAAAACAGATCCTGTTCTAAATACTTTGTTAGGAAGCGCTAAGGGTTACAGTGCGCCATGGCGTTCGGAGCGATTGCGTGACGGTTTCCGGCCACCGCGTCGGTCGCGCTTTAAAGACGACAGCAGTTTGGTGCGGCAGATCACTGATGGTATTCAGAGATTTCAGTACTGCCACGTTGCTTTCCAACAGTAAAAGCACAACGTAACCTTGTTAATTTTATTAGATTATTCGTAGGTTATCGATTTAATAACTTGTGGCGAAAGAGAAATATTCTGTTACTTGGTTGTGTGAGGCCTGTAGCCGGGGGAAAAAACAAGTATTCAGCGCTAATGGCGATTGCGCCACACTTTCCAGTTAAATGTGGGTTGTCACAAGTGTTTAGAATCAAATACAATTATCTTCGACGTACCAGGCACTTGGTGTATATTCTGTTTTGTAAATTCGTAAAATTTCTTCTGTGTTGAATTGCATGTGAACTTTTTCTCTGACGTTCATTTGATTTCAGAGTCAAAACAAATTTCTTTACTCAAATCATCAAATTAATTAGCCCCTTTTACACAATTTTGGATGGGTTTTATTCATTGGAAATTAGATGGTGGGTCAGCCAAGCCTATCCTTTAATATCAAGTGAACAACCATTTGCATACCGTCCTCCCCCCCCCTTCCTTGCTTTTATTTTTTAACACACCCACCATAAAACATACATTTCAGTATTTTCGAGAGAGAAGATATCATTCTATATGCTCTTCCCATTGGTTCTCTTTCGGTTGATGTTGCATCTAATACATAAGCATAAATTTAATAAACATAAGCCATCTGTGTTACAACAAAATAACAGTTCCCCTCAGAGAAATGCTATTGCTGTAATAAGTTATCAGACATAGTTGAACGACCTTGGAACAAAAGTTCTAACGCCACCCAAAGAGTAAATAAACACTACAGTTGCAGGATATAGTTGTCATAAATTTTATAAATTGCACATATGATATAGAAACGAATATTACAATTGCTTCAGGAAGAACAGCAAACGTATGCAAAACTACCAATGTGGACAACTGATTGTGAACATCCACAGCTGCATATAGCTGATCCATAGTCCATGTCTTATTAAAATACCTAATGGTAGGCATTCGACCCAATATTGGACCGTTACAATACCAGATACGATTACCAAATGAATGTGCAGAGAACCGAACTATGCTAAAGGATAGTTCTTTGTTTGCCGCTAAAACAATCGAAACTGTATTAAAAAAAAACCTTAAAGAAACAACCTCGATGTTCAAATCAATGTGTAACTGCCATGTCATCATTAAGATATAATTTGGAAGGTGCTTCGAGTTTAATGTGTTATACATTCTACAGAATACAATTTTAGTAGACCACACACACTTATTATATAGCATCATGACTTGTTAATCTTCCAAGTTAAAGAACTTATTATACACTTGTTGTTTAGCTTTTTGTCGTTTGTTAAGCTTATGGGACTTAACTGCGGAATCATCAGTCCCTAAACTTGCAAACTACTTATAAACTAACTGATACTAAAGTCGGCAAAACAGTATCCATGCCGAGGGAGGATTCGAACCCCCCGACGGGAACGGCCGCCTCAATGAGCTCGGCCACTCCACAGCGGCGTGTTGGTCAGCGACGTCAGAATTTCAGCTAAATATAGGCAACTAACAGTCGGGCTATCCGAAGCCGACTAATAATATAATTTTTAATTCAGTGCAGAATAATATAATCTAGTACGATAATCTTTGAGTAGATCGGTATCAGGAAAAACAGCCTTATAAGGCAAACTGTCCAATCACATCCGTGAGCAGTCGAGGAAAGGCGAGGCATTCCTCTACTCTGCTCAATCGCAGCGAATCCCTCGTCCTCCAGTCAGTGCTTGGGGTAGGCAAGAAGTTTGCACGGCGAGCGCCTGTAAACAAAGTTTCTTACACGACAGCCTGCTACAGTTAAAACTTACCAAATTGTATCTATTTTTATGGAATTCTCTACACAATCACCACAAAAATAAAGATTGAAAATTAAAATTGACTTCGATGATGTCTTAGGTGGAGGTGTGTAAAGAATGAAATCGCAATAGCTGTCAAAATGTGTTTATTCCGACACTACCGGTTACTCATCAGTAAAGATGCATCTTCAGGTGGATGACATCTGTGAATAGTAACCATCTGAACTAATAAATTGTAGTAAGAAAATGATTACATAATAATTGGAACAGCATCCAGCTTTCAGGGTACCTTGTTAAAACATTCCCACAACAGGGTGTGGTCGTCTTTAGGTAAATAATATTCCTACTTTATCCTTTATAAAGAAACCACTGATGTGAGTCAAGAAAACAAACGGTATTTCCAAGACCGGGAAGTGATGCGAAGCGGTAACCAACAGGTGCATAGTCAAATTGAAGTGTCACATGTGTGATGTGAACTAAGAAACCTCACATAACACACCATTGACCACCAGAGGGCACTCCCAACAAGGACAATGAAGGCTGGGCACCGCGTACAGAATATATACTACAATTTTAATAAATTGACAAAATCCTTATAAAAATAACAAATAAAAATATAAAATGGCCTAGTAAAATTGTATACTCGTTCTCAAAATGTGGAACATATGAAAGACATAACTTGTGAGCCACTTGCGCAACGCTATCCTGAAAACAAATAATCAAAATTTGACAAGGTGTTAAAATGTCTCAGTTCTACTTGGTTATTAAGAGATGAATCCGGAGCCTTCTTAAGCACCTTCATAATGTGTATCTCCTCCATGACATTTAAAACATTTCCTTTTTCTCCCCTAAATAAAAGCTTCATGTTACTCTCTATATTGGAAACTGAATGACCATTGTCTTTTAAATGTACTGAAAGAGCTGATTTGGAGCCCTTCACATTGACATATTCCTTGAAACGAACAGCAAAGCTACGCCCCGTCTGACCAATATATTTCTGTGGGCAATCATTGCAAGAAATCTCGTAAACACCCGAGCCTCTATACTTATCATTTTCGGCCTTCTCCTTATGTCTGTATCTGTTGCCTACACTCTTAGTAATAAAGCACGCTGGCGTGATACCTTTATTAACTAACTTTCTACCAAAACGTTCCGAAACCTGACCAACATATGGTATCTTGTGGTATCTAGATCCAATCTTATTAGTTTCATCTGGAAGAAAGGTTATACTACCGCCAGTCTTCTAGATACCACAAGATACCATATGTTGGTCAGCCAAATATTCAACAAAAACCACGAACGAGCTGAAACAACGACCGCAAAGTATAGATCCACCCAAAGAAATGGAGGGAAAAAATGGCTAGCATGAGGATCCGCGGAGCGAGAGGTCGTTGTTTCGATCCTTCCTGTAGGCGAAAATTTTCATTTTCAGAAAGTTATTATCTGTCCGTCCGTCGCGAGATAACTGCGCCGTAGTAGGGGGACGCTACGCCTAAACAAACAGCTGAACACACGAGCCGGCCGCGGTGGCCGATGGGACTGAGGCGCTCCAGTCACGGTCTGCACGGCTACTACGGTCGGGGGTTCGAATCCCCCCCTCGGGCATGGATATTTGTGACGTCCTTAGTATAAGGTACTTGATAAGTAGTTTGTAAGTTTAGGGACTGATGACCCCGTAGTTAAGTCCCATAAGCTTAACAAACATTTGAACATTTTTTTCTTTTTTTTTGAACACACGACGTCAGTCGACGACAGTGCAGGGCTGAGAGAGAGAGAGAGAGAGTATTCCTGCTGACAAGGCTCCTTGGCTGGCAGTTGTCTGCAGTTGAGGGAATACAACTCTTTAATTTAATACAAAAATGTTCAAATGTTTGTAGAGTCTATGGGACTTAACTACGGGGTCATCAGTCCTAAAATTACAAACTACTTATGAACTAGCTAATCCTAAGAACGTCACAAATATCCATGCCCGAGGGGGGATTCGAACCCCCGACCGTAGTAGCCGTGCAGACCGTGACTGGAGCGCCTCAGTCCCGTTTAGGAATAGCGTCCCCATACTACAGCGCAGTTACCACGCAACGGACGGACGGTCGGACAGATAATAATTTTCTGAAAATGAAGAAAATTAAAATTTTCGTCTACAGTAAGGTTTGAACCAAGGCCCTTTCGCTCCACAGTTCCTCACGCTAGCCCTTTTTTAGTCGGGCCTCTCAACTCCCCTTCTAGCCCATCCTTTCGCTCTCCATGAATTGCCTTCTCGGCCTGGCTTCCATGCCGTTTTCTGTGATGTCGTCGTTGGACGTCGGAAAGGAACAGTCGCATTTACGTGTTTGCTTTGAGTATGTCTTCTCGAAGGAAAATTGGCTTCCGGTATATGCTGGATCGTGTTAATCTCTTATTATCAGTTATTCAATTTGACTTCACGTGTTTGTCTTCTCGCTACTCAGAGCGCTGTACGTACTGCTTACTGCTCCACACTCCCGTTCACGCTGAACCAATCCCATGGGCCCACAGAGCTCCTATGTTTACAATCTGCAGAACGTTGCTTATCTTTCACATGGACTGCTCGGTTTCTATGTTTTGCTTATTTTTTTATAATTCTACACAACTTCTTCCTATTTTCTCGATTTATCTGTGTTCAATTTTTCAAGGCCTATTCACTGCGCCAACTTATAATCTGATGGGTGTGTGATGGAGAGGTTCCCTTGTAAGTATCATTTTTTTTTTTTTTTTCAAAATTGGATTTTTTCGCAGTAAAGGTGCTACATCAACGCAAATACATTTTACTAAAAGCGCTTAGTCATATGACAAATGTAAGAGGTTCTTACAGTCACCGACAGATAGCATCGGTGTTTACTGCACAGCCTTCTTCGTTCTAAATGTGCTCGATAATCAGCATCAGTGTTCATGCTCCTGACAACAGTGAAGCAATAATGTGTTTATGGCATGAGAGTGAAGGGTCTTGAAAAGCATAGCATCATGCGTGTTGCACGTCTTGAATTGCACAAAAAGTACTGTCAGTGTAACTGCTTAACAAAAGGAAACTTGTGATTTGAAGTGACAATGACTGTGGACAAAATAAAACAATATATGAACATCTTCGCAGTGCCTTGTGGTCTATTTGACTGTATAGTGCATAAGTATCTGGTTTCAGGCCTCAGTTTCCTGTCTTGCGACAGAAATTTTGTCATAATAGAAAAGCTCAGGAAGGTACTTAAATGACTTACAAGAAGTAATTACTTCAGGAGGCCCTTCTCTCCCGTTCAAAACACTCAGAATAGAAGAAAAGGACTTTATTGACTTCCAGGCTGCTGCTGGTACAGTGATCAGCACAACGAAGCTGTACTTCAGTTCTGCCGCACAAATTAATATCACGTCACCTGGAATAGTGTACATCAAAACGACATTCAGTGAAACTGAACAGTGGGAAAGTGTAAACATCCTAAAGAAAGGCAAAACTGTGGACGACTTCATTCACCTGCAACTTTCAGTGTTGCTACGTGTTTCACGATTGTCTGCTGAGGAAAATAATAATTAAAAAAAAAGGACTTGTTTGTTACAGTACCCTTTATACCACATCTTCATCGTCAATTTTTACTGATGTGTGTAATGATGCTGCAAAGTGAAGATATCTGTTTCACATTGTTTTATTTCCTATTTTTAGATATGCTTCGTCAAGCACTACAGATTGAAACCTATGCTGCCCATTTAGTCTGAATAAAGCAATGCGTAAGACACCTTTTGCTTTCACGTTTTTAATTTTCTTCTTCTCGCCTATTCAATGCAATTTCCTCGTGACTTTCTGTATAGTTTGTATTAACTGATTGTTAATAAACGGTATAATACTATAAAATGTGTGTATTAATTTCGTACGATAAACAATACAGTTTTATTTTTGCTATATCTTATAACATTATGTTTGGTCCTTAGAAAATTTAGAATCTTAGGTCTTCAATTGGCTCGTTTCTTTTTCCAACGTTAATGTAAGACATAAGTAATAACTTTCTTTAAAATTTATTTTTTAGGTGCGCGGGTACGAGTCCCAGACTGGGTCGGGCTGGGGTGACAATCTTTAGGACTGTCGGTGGGATGGGGTGGGGCAGTTGTGGGGGCGGTTGGAGGGTGGGGACAGGGGCTGTGCTCATGCAAGTGCTCACTTGTGGAGGCAGTTGCCCTTGTTACTGTTAAAAATAAAGGTTCTTAGAATTAAATTGATATGCAACTTTAATAAATGTAATCGGGGGCGGTGATGGATGGCAGAGGGGCAGGGGCAGATCTCACACAAGTGCGCAGTCGTCGGAGGTGGTCATGTTGTTCATGAAAACGTTACTCGTTATTTGTCCTTAAGAGCATCCTGGTCTTACTAAGTGCAATTACATGTTCGATGTCAATCATCCTTAAGTGCGCTGTTGTTTGTTCTGTCCTTCCCGGAAGGACGGGTGGTGGCGTCCTTTGACTAGCAGTCGGGCAAGTGGCCGAGGGAGGAGGTGGTTTCAGTTTGGTAGTGGCGGGGGCGGAATACAGGTTGGACTTTACGTGTCCTGCAAGTGCGCCATTGTTAATTGCAATTACCTGATCAGAGGTCGGGCAATTGGCCGAGGGTCGAGGGGGTACCTGACCCTCATTACCCTACTGTTGACGTAGGTGTACATCATGCCTACTGTTTCTCGTCCAACAATGGCGTGTGACACGCCAGTGGAATGAAGTTTATAGTCAGTGTACCTTGCCAGTTAGAAAGTGACTAATAAAGGATAGAGAGTATTGACTTCAGCAAGGCTGGTGCTGAGGAAAGTACTGACTGATAAACCTCAGTTTCAAATGGTGAGATAATTTTCGTAGTATTTCAGAGTCGCTGGACACAGCTTGCAACAATCTCATCGAAATGTATACTGTGCATTTGCTTCCCCACATAAGTAGCACAACAACGCTACACTATTACACTCCTGGCCATTAAAACTGATACACCGCGAAGATGATGTGCCACAGACGCGAATTAACCGACCGGATGAAAATGCTGTGATATGCAAATGATTAGCTTTTCAGACCATTCACACAAGGTAGGCGCCGGTGGCGATTCCTACAACATGCTGACATGAGGAAAGTTTCCAACCGATTTCTCATACAGAAACAGCAATTGACCGGCGTTGCCTGATGAAACGTTGTTGTGATGCCTTATGTAAGAAGAAGAAATGCGTACCATCACGTTTCCGATTTTGATAAAGGTCAGATTGTAGCCTATAGCGATTGCGGTTTATTGAACCGTGACATTTCTGCTTGCGTTGGTCGTGATCCAATGACTGTCAGCAGAATATGTAAACTGTGGGTTCAGGAGGGCAAAACTGTATCCCAACGGCCTCGTATCACTAGCAGTCGAGATGACAGGCGTCTTATCCACATGGCTGTAACGGATCGTGCAGCCACGTCTCGATCCCTGCGTCAACAGATGGGGACGTTTGCAAGACAACAACTACCTGCACGAACAGCTCGATGACGTTTGCAGCAGCATCGACTATCAGTTCTGAGACCATAGCTGCGGTTACCCTTGACGCTGCATCACAGACAGGAGCGCCTGCGATGGTGTACGCAACGACGAACCTGGGTGCACGAATGGCAAGAATTATTTTTTTCTTTTTTTTCGGATGAATACAGGTTCTGTTTACAGCATCATGATGGTCGCATCCGTGTTTGGCGACATCGCGGTGAACGCGTATTGGAAGCGTGTATTCGTCATCGTCATACTGGCGTATCACCCGGCGTGATGGTATGGGTTGGCATTGGTTACACGTCTCGGTCCCCTCTTGTTCGCATCGACGGCACTTTGAACAGTGGCCGTTACATTTCAGATGTATTATGACTCGTGCCTCTACCCTTTATTCGATCCCTACGAAACCCTACATTTCAGCAGGGTAATGCATGACCGCATGTTGCAAATCTTGTACGGGCCTTTCTGGATACGGAAAATATTAGACTGCTGCCCTGGCCACCACATTCTCCAGATCTCTCAACAAATGAAAACGTCTGGTCAATGGTGGCCGAGCAACTGGCTCGTCACAATACGCCAGTCATTACTCTTGATGAACTGTGGCATCGTGTTGAAGCTTCTTGGGCATCTGTACCTGTACACGCCATCCACACTTTGTTTGACTCAATGCCCAGGCGTATTAAGGCCGTTATTACGCCCAATGGTGGTTGTTCTGGGTACTCATTTCTCAGGATCTACGCACCCAAATTGCGTGAAAATGTAATCACATGTCAGTTCTAGTACAATATATTTGTACAATGAATACCCGTTTATCATCTACATTTCTTCTTAGTGTAGCAATTTTAATGGCAAGTAGTGTACTTTTATTAATGCAACAGCCTATGCTGTCTAGTTTCAATCGTTAGATCAAGTGTAAGCTCCGAATGTCAGCCACCCGCCAGTTTAATAATAATAGTTATTTTATGGTAAATTATTACAGATATTTTTTAACTTTATATTATTCTTTGCAATCATTGGTCACACTACTGACGAAAGTAACCGTAATGCTTAGTTATTTTACAACATAAGTTTTAGTGTTTTCTTTTTTTATTTTTCTCATCCACAACTAGCTTTTTTAATTTTTCAAAGATTGAGGAAAGACATCTACATTTGTAACTTTTGTAGATTTGGAGAATGCTTTCGACAATGTTGATTGGAATACACTCTTTCAAATTCTGAAGTCACCCAGCAGGGGTAAAATGTAGGGAACGAAAAGTTATTTACAATTTCTGCAAAAACCAGACAGCACTTTTATGAGGCGAAGGACATGAAAAGGGACGCAGTGGGTGGGAAGTTAGTAAGACAGGGTTGTAGCCTTTCTCCAATGTTATTCAATTTGTACACTGACCAAGCTGTGAAACCAGTAAGGAGAAGTTTGGTGAAGGAATTAAAGTTCAATGTGAAGAAATAAAAACGTTGCTTTTTGCAAGTGCGTAGAAAGGAGCGTATACGATGAACATTAATATGAACGAAACAAGGGTAATTGTATGCAGTCAAAAATCAGGCGAAGCTGAAGGAATTAGATTTGGTAATCTTCTAGTATATTAAAACACAGTGTCCGTATGTTTGTGTGTACGTGTTGTATACAAATCTACAGTTTCGTTCCAATCTTCATGAAAATTTGTTCCACGTAAGCTTCCATCCCTGACAACCGTCTCCGTAAGTGTAAGAATCACTTACGATACACAGTTCACGAGATATGACGTCATAAACAATGAGATGCGCGAAAAACTGCTGCATTTCGCGACAATGCTGCTCATTTTCTCCTAAACCACTTGACCTATTTCAATCAAATTTGGTACACACATTCCTTACTGTGAGGTAACAATTGCTGCAGGGTTAAGAATCACATACGACACATGGTTCAGTAGATATAGCGTCATAAACAATAGGCATTGCAATAAAAAATGTCACATAATGTGGCGAGACTTTAAAAATACGTAGTATGAGAATTAGAGTACTTATCGACTTGCAACGAACTTTAAACATAATTTAAAACGTTTATTAAACTTTTTCTGAAAACCATAGCAAAATGATGAAAGGAAAAAAGTTTCTCGCTTACTACTTTTGCACTGTTTATGGAGTAAAATACGGCATTCGGTATGACGTTACAATTTATGACTATTTATACTACAAATTGCAGGAAATTTTACAGACAGTATACACACATATAGTTGAATGTACCTTCTAAATTGTATCTTAGTACGTACGACACATAGTTCATGAGATATGAGCACATAAACAGTAACGTTCATGGGAAACAGCCCCATCACGCACCATGTTTTAATATATTACTGCTTTGCTACTAACAGTATTCGCAACAAATTTTACATAGATGGTCGCAGTACAAAGGATATAAAATGCAAAATGGCAATGAGAAGAAATGTTTCTTTTTAATAGAAATTTGCTAACATCGAATATTAATCTAAGTGTAAGGAAGTCTTTTCTGGTGGCATTTGTGTGGAGCGTTGCTTTGTATTGGATTGAAACTTGGACCATAAATAGTTCAGATAGAAAGAGGATAGAGGCTTTTGAAATGTGGTGGTACAGAAGTATAGACCTACTGAAGATTAGTTGTGTAGATCGTGTAACTAATGAGACGGCACTGAATAGAATTGGGGAGAAAAGGAATTTTTGGTACACCTTGACTAAAAGAAGGGATCGATTGGTAGGGCACATTCTTAGACATCAAGGAAGCGTAGATTTAGCAATGGAGGGAAGTGTGTGGGGTACAAATAGTAGAGGGAGGCCAAGAGACGAATACAGTAAGCAGATTGAAATGGATGTGGGTTGCCGTTCTTATGAGGAAATGAAAAGGCTTGCTCAGGATATAGTAGGATGGAGAGCTACATCATACCAGTCTCCGAAGACCACATCAACACAACAATAAATAAACTAATTATTCGGTAAAAATTTCTTTTACTGAAATACTTCTAGATACCACACTCCTGTACGTGGTGAGGTCTCTTAGAATATTAACTATTTCATTATTATTCAGGGGTTGTAGTTCATTTTAAGTAGCAGGTATGAAACTCTTACTGCCTTAAATTGAAACGTATGTGCTATTCTTATGTGTGTACTCATAGTGATTAATATTTAGTACATGCAAAGTTAGTATGTGTTCAAGTTTTATCATTGAGTTCCCTTTCATTTATTTAAAATTTATCTTCGCGCTGTCACTAGCAATAAAATTTGATTCAACTGATGAGTAAATATATATTAAAAATTGACCTGTTTTATGTAAAACGGTGTCTTCTTCGACTGCTGCTGCAACATATACATTCAAACTAGTAAATAAAATAAAAATAATCACATCAGTGGCTCACATGATGAAATCCCAATGACTACCCCTTTTGTCTAATCTCAAAGTGGTTCATATTTTTCCATTTGTGCTTGATGTTGAAGGTTTTGGGATTTTTATCTAGTTCTTTTTACAAATTCCTCAACGTATTAGTACTGCCAATATTGGAATGATAACTTAATCTACTTATTACTTCTATCTTTTCCTCTGTCACAGTTTTTGTATGTGTAAAAACTGGAAGGGGCGTCACGTGTGAATTATTGCAACTTATCTTTCCTCTTTATTTATTCTCTTTCTTTAATTATTTTCTCCCCACACGCATTCTCATACTCTTTTTCGAAACGTTCGTAATCGTCTAAATTGTAAACATTCCGAGTTCTCTTAATATCTTCCGTCTGTGAATTACATAAATCCTGTGGTTGAGCCGTCCGCAGTGGCCGAGCGGTCTGTGGTGCGCCAGTCACAGTCTGCACGGACGCTACGATCGGTGATTCGTATCCCCCCTCGGGCATGGATGTTTGTGTCGTCTTTAGTATAAGGTTGTTCATAAGTAGTTTGTAAGTTTAGGGAATGATGACCCCGCAGTTAAGTCCCTTAAGATTAACAAACATTTGAACATTTTTTGAACAAATCCTGTGTTTGTTTTCTTGTATTGACAATTCCGCATTATGGCTCGTCAACTAGTCCTAGTCATTGTCATTAACTCCTCTATTCTTAGGAAGTGGTGGCAATTTTTCTCTCCCCCCCCCCCCCCCCCGTACACACACACACACACACACACACACACACACACACACACACACATCGTGCTTCCTGTCATAACACTTCTTATCTTCCTACATCTGCTTCCCCAATAACCGACTTGCTCGCAAACTGCACCATATGTCCGTCAACTTGTCACCTCTGCATGTTTTTGTATGTCCCTATTGATCTCATGTCCACAGTCACTCTTGCTCAGTATCATTTTGTGTTTCCAAATCCATCAATTTGACAAAATCTAGTGGCTCAAAGTGACAGTCCAGCCGCTAGCAGCTCGTCTTTCGTAAAAGGAAAAGGAATGTAAATTATTTAATATAAGTCAAGTTCGCAGAAATTTAAGATTTATTTTTAAAGGTGAACGGTTCCGATCTTACATAAGACCGTCATCAGACCAATTTGTCTGGAAAATAAAAGACAATTTGCCACGTAGGGAAACAACAGAAACAACAGAAATACTAGCTATTACATTCCTTAGACCTGCTGAAAGATTGGCTTGCCTTAATTTTTTGACATTATTTAACCTTCTTCAAATAAAAAAAAAATCTATCGCAATTATGGTAGGCTACATGTCTGTACTACACATGAATTAAAGTAAAATATATTTCTCCACATTTAGTTGCAACGTTTGGTGATGTAAATGACTTTATTTCATTCTAAAATGGCTTGACACCCGCATGCTCCATAGCATGTGAGTTTCGAGTTCTGTACAAATATAAATGTGTCCCATATAACAATAAGCACCATCGCCACGACCTCTACGGAATTTTTAACCACCTTCCCCTACCTGACCGTAAGCTCAGAAATGTACTTCTCTTATTAAGCGAAAAACATCTGCTGCTTTTGTACACACCTAAGTGCAGTGAGGAGACACGGCCAGATGTTTTCAGAAAACTGCACAGCTTATTGACAACATCTTAACTGTAGAAAAACAATGGATAATCGTTTACCTCAATGATCTGTGCTTTCTCCTCTCCCTTTCAAATTTTATTTGATATCCCTGAATCTTGGTTATCAGATGAGTGTTCTTTTCTCAGCACAGTATGTTTGAAACAATGGAAAAAGTCCACAGTTCAGACCTTCATAGGCTAGGCAATCATTTTCGCGAGTGGAAATTACGGGCCAACCCAAATAAAATAGAAGTGTCCTGAATGAAGCATTCACTAGGCAGTGGCGCTGAACCGTCATGTCAGATTAAAACTGTGTGCAGGAACCATAATTCGAACCTGGGACCTTTGCCTTTCGCGGGCAAGCGCTCTACCACTGAGCTATCCCGGCACGCTTCACGGTCCGTCCTTACAACTTTACTTCTACCAGTACCTCACCTCTTACTTTCCAAACTTCTCAGTTCTCCTGCGAAGCTTTCAGTACTTCCGGTTCCACCACATAATTTTAACCTGCCAGGAACTTTCAGAAGTGTGCTGTTGCCATCCCTGCAATATATTTGCAGATAAGGCCCTCAATTTTGCTTCCCTCCATCCTAAGTACGTACACGTCACTTTTGGACCACAAATTCGCCTATAAGCAGCAACTCATTAAATTAGCCATTGAGGAGCAGGAACAACATCTTACCCAAATTATGCGGTACTAGCTGTGGATCTTCTGCGGTCACTCTGAGAACTTCAGCTTTTACACTTGCTTATTCACCTGCAGTATACTGTGCACCAGTGTTCTTGACAGCACCCGTACACATAAAGCCGACACTCAGCTGAACGAGACCAAGCTCATTATTAGCAAGACAATTAGAACTACTCCCACTTACTGGTTGCCAGTACTGAGTCACACCCCAACACCAGACGCCAGAACGAATTATGCTCTCGTGCGAGAATACCAAAAGATCCTGGGTAACCCTGAGCTACCAATGCTAAACGATCTAGCCGATGCAGAATGGACATTGCGCCACTGAAACATACAAGGCTCTTTCGATAAGGAAGGTCACTGTCCTGTCTTGGACTGAAAAAATGTCGACAAAACTGTCCTGCACAATGCCGAAGCATGTCTTGCATCGAGGAGAAGCCCCGGGATTCGATCTGCCACACGCCGTATGGACCACCCTTAACAAGAAAGATATGCAGACACCCTCTATAAATTCTCCCCAGAATGTGACTGTGGCACGGAGGCAGTCTGTAGAAGCAGACAAGTGGTGCTGAGAATATATAAAAAATCAAGATGTTCAAATATGAATTAAATGCAGAAAATTATTATATCATTTAAGGTTGAAAATTTGTATTTTGTAATATATAACACGTGCGACGTTCTTACATACTTATTTCCAGCCCTAAGCGTCACTCCCTTCATCAGTGAAGGCTTCTTCCTACACCTGGTCCGTCAACGACCGACTTGCTCCCTGACTGTGCCATACATCCACATCACGTCACCCCAGCACGTTTTGTATGTCCCTGTTGACTCTCACCTACACATCATCACAATCACCATTGCTCAGTATCATTTTGTGTTTCCACATCTGTTGTCAATTGTTCAAAATCTACTGTCACAGTAGTGACTGCCAGCTTGTCTTTCACAAAAGAAACAGAAATGTAAATTATTTTTTAAATAACAAAGAAAAGTGTTCTATGCATCCTTTCCGAAACAGTCGGCCACACTAGAAGGTCTACTCGTTTTGTTTTTGTCCAATTTGATAACATCGAATATTAATTTAGGTGTAAGGAAGTCCTTTCTGAAGACATTTGTGTGGAGTGTAGCCTTTTACGGGAGTGAAACTTGGACGATAAATAGGCTTTTGAAATGTGGTGCTACAGAAGAATGCTGAAGATTAGGTGGGTAAATCGCGTAACTAATGACATATTGAGCAAAATTGGGGAGAAAAGTAATTTTTGGCATACGTTGACTAACAAGGAGAACACATGGGTATCGGATTTTAGAATTTTTTCATATTTACGCAACGTGAACTCATAACTATCAGACAAAACCATTCGACGCAATTCTAAAAAAAAAAAAAAAAATCAACTTTGAAGTTTTGCAAGTGCACGGAAGTACCAATAATTAAAACAGCTGCAGCCTCTGTTGGTGTAGCGCAGGTGGTAGCGTTCTAGCCTTACAAACCTAGGTTCGGTGGTTTGAATCCTGTCGTCAGGTTTCTTGAGTTGCGTTTTTTGAGTTGCGTTGAATGGCTTTGACTGATTATTATTTAAGTTCAGAACTTCACGTACCATAAATATAATGAAATTAAAAAATCCGATACCAATGTGGACTCCTTATAAGAGAAGGGGTCGATTGGTAGGACACAATCTTCAACAAAAAGGAATCGTAAATTTAGCATTGGAGGAGAGTTTGTGGGGAAACAATCGCAGGGGGAGACGAATATAGTAAGGAGATTCAGATGGATGCGGGTTGCTGTTCATATGAGGAGATGAAGGGTGTTGCTCAGAACAGAGTATGGTGGAGAGCTGCATCAAACCAGTCTCCAGACTGAAGAGCACCACCACCACCACAACAACGACGACATCCACCTTACATAGACTGGTAGGGTACTCTGCTTTGTGTGTATAGTTGCTCATCGTCTACTGTGCAGCATTCACCTCGCCACCTACGTCCTCTTCTCACTGCCACTGTCCCTGTCGGCCACCGCCGCCGCGGCATCACGACCACAGAGGACGTCACCGTGGCAGCCAGTCACCGCTGTAGTCCGTATCGTTATCGCCGGTCATCCACCTCACCTTCATCGTCTCCGCTGCCTCCGTAAAGAGGGCGAGATACAGCCGCCCACTCCTGACGGACATCCCACTGCTGACCCAACCGTATCACGGGTCCCAGCACCACCACCACATTCACCTACACCACTCCCACCATTTCACATGCCACCTCCACTAGGTCCTTCAACACCTCTCCTTCCTGTTTTCCCCATTATCTTATCGCTATCTCATCTTGCAAGAACATTTTCACCCTCCGCTGTAGTACTATTTCGCTAATGCTTTTCTTTGTCTAATTTTCGTATTGTCTCCAATTTCTGAACAACGATTTCCAATCCATGGTGTAAACAACAATCAGTTTAGAATAAATATTTCTTCAAACTGTTTTGATTGCAAATTTCTTTTATTAGTTAATGACGCGTTTCGCCCTTTAGCAGGGCATCTTCAGATTATCTGCGTGACAGAATTTACACAAAATTACAAGGCGGAATTACAAACGGTTGTAATGGTACATGGACTTATTTTTTGTGTTAAGAAGACAGTATAAATGGTAATCAAAGCTTACAATGCGCTCTCCGTGGTGTGACACCGTAAGTTGTTATTGCGTGTTTCTATTTTTCTGGAATGTTTTTTGGATTTCCTTGTGGCCCTACAAAATGTTCGGGTAATAACGAATTACAGTTGGAACATACTCGGTAAAGTTGTGAGAAACATAAAACCGATTTTTAAGATTACCTTAATAGAAGCGGTGGTCTCTGGTGATACAAGATAAGCCCATGTTTACAATTGCGCTCACGGGCGGTGGGCGGGCGTGGTGTGCTGCTCCTCTCATTTACAAATACCAACATAAATTATAAACTTCTGACCTGCTTAATAACCTCCCTTTCGTTTAAATTTGTATTCAGATAGCTAGATTTCACCCGTCCCGTCTTATACATCGGCTTCCTATGTCACTCCCTACCCACATTCCTTTAGTCTGTACAAGTCGGCGGAGCAGCACACCACGCCCGCCCACCGCCCGTGAGCGCTATTGTAAACACGGGCTTATCTCGTATCATCAGAGACCAGCGCTTCTATTAAGGTAATTTTAAATATCGGTTTTATGCTTCTCTCATCTTTACCGAGTATGTTACAACTGCAATTCGTTGTTATCCGATCATTGTAGGGCTACAAGGAAATCCAAAATTCAAAAACATATAAACACCGCAATACAACTTACGGTACCACACCACGGAGAGCGAATTGTCAGCTTTGTTTAACATTTTACTGTCTTCTAAACGCAAAATAAGCCCATGTTCCATTATCCCCGTTTTGTAATTACGCCTTGTAATTTTGTGTAAATTCTGTCACGCAGATAATCTGAAGATGCCCTACTAAAGGGCGAAACGCTTCATTAAATAAGTAATAAAACAATTTGCTATCAAGAAGGTTTGAAGAAATATTTCTAAACAATTTGCATATAGGACTATCAACCAGTAAAAAAAATTAACTTCAAAGTCAATCTGGAGTCCAAATATTCCAACGTCTTACAATTTCATTTCATTACTCATCCATTCATGGGTAAAGAAAGCTGATGGATGCTGTTGGTTTCTATCAAAACTTCATTACAGTGCATGTAAACTCTTAATTATTTCTACAACTGCAAAACAATAAGATTACTTAGCTCAAAACATGTTCCAAAATACCCATAGCGTTAACTTATTGCTGCCCCTTCTTGTCTTCGGTTAGATCGGTCCTTTGCGGCCGTGGGATCGATTTTTTTCACCTTATGTTGATGATGTGTTCTTGACATAAATTTTTCATACTTGAGGGACGATCTGTTCAATTTAATTTATTATGGAAAATATCCAAGATTGCTAATTATCTTTATTAAGTGATCGGTTTCGGCAGATTAAACTGCCATGGTCGTATAATTATTTCGTGAGCCACATAAAAAACGAAACCATTTAAAATGTACTTTGTGGTAACACCAACACTTATGAAAGGTTTTATTTGTGACATGGCGCATGAAATGAAAGATATGACGATGACAGTTTTTCATAATAGAAAATGAGTTCTTTATTTACGATGACAGGGTCTGACATGTGTGTCACCGATTTCGGTCAATTTTGAATGGACGTTGTGTATTGAATATAAAGAGACACTGTTCCGACTTCTTGTAGACAGTACTTTTCGATAAAATCAAGGTCAAAGTTGATCAAGAAAAGTCACGTTTTAAATGCTATACATCGAAAGATCGTCTGAAGATAAGCATTTTAGAAATATATATGGGATCAAAAAACTAGTTACATTCCAGTAATGAACGTTTTTGTGTTTTCATGCCGTACCTTGGGTACTCGGGGACATGAGCGACTTTCAGAGCACCGTCACTGGTCGAGCGGTCTAGTGCTTTGACTGTTTAAACCGCAGATCCAGGTTCGAACCTACATCATGGCAAGTTTTTTTGGTGTATTTGATAATATTTTCGTATTTTCAAAGTCTTTTCTTGCCTTATTTCTAAGTAGAGCACCAGGAAGTGTGATTCAAAAATGTTTGTGAGCCTTATGGGACTTAACTGCGGGTTAATCAGACCCTAAACTTACAAACTACTTATGAACTAACTTATACTAAAGACGACACAATCATCCAGGCCCGAGGGGGGATTAATATACAATAAAGTGTATTATCTGTTTACAGTTCTTTTATTTGTGATATAAACTGCAAAATTAATAAAAAAGAGATAAATAAAAAAACTTCCAAAATACATTATTACGTGAGTCCAATTACTGGCCGTCTACTCGTGAGCGTTCCCACAGGCAGTAGGGCGAAACGTATCATAAAAACAAACCAAAACACAAATATTTCTCTAACTATGCACAACGTATGAATGACGTATTGCCACATTAACATGTTGTCCGAGATATCAAATGTTTGTTAATCTACTGGACTTCCAAACTACTTAAACTAAATTACACTAAGGACATACACACCACACACACACACACACACACACACACGCGCGCGCGCGCGCTTGAGCGCAAGCGGGCGCGCGCGCGCGCGCGCGCTCGCGCTTGCATGCACGCCTGAAGAAGGACTCGAACCTCCCACGGCGAGCTACCGCACTCTCCACAGTAGGGCGCCTTAGACCACTCGGTCACTTCACCGTGGCTGTCCGTGATATCAAACTTAGAAAACATACGTGATTTATATCGCTGAAGATAGGTCTATCAGATATTAACTTCGACGCGTACCAAGTGTATAGACGCATATTTTGAAACACAGGTGCGGACAATTGATAACGGACCAAGGCGTGAATTTTAATAGAATCTATTCTATCATGAATTTCTCTGCTCTCGTGTAATGTGTAATGATTTTGAAGTTTTGCGATAAAATTCTTGACCTGTGGAAATAAACGTCACAAGGTTGAGAAAGAAAGGTGCATTTCGGTGTTGTCACTTTAACAGTGTAGGTGGGTAGAGCATCACCATCGACAAAAGTCCTGTCGTAGCCCGTCATGTCGGTTATGCCACCCCATGAATCCAGCATCGAGCGAAATTTGCTTTTCTACACACAAGAATCCAGAACCAGATCCAAATATAACTGATAACAATTCGGAAGCCAGCATGGGTATTGTGCAAGTTGAGAGAAATATTTGTTTTTATTGTTTTCATGATAAGTTTCACTCTACTATCCGTGAGATCGCTGATGAATAGAAGTGCAGCAATATTTTTACGTAATAATGTACTTCAGAAGGTTTCATTTTATTTTATTTATTTCTTAGCTGTATTGATTTTGCACTGTGTATCACAAACAAAACAGCTCTAAACAGACGATACGCTTAATTGAATATTAATTACACTTCCCGATGTTCCATTACAAAATAAGACAAGAAAAGGTATTACTAGTATGAAAATATTATCAAATACATCGAAAAAATCTTTAAAAAATTCCTGTGATAGAGGCTCGAACCTGGATTCACGGTTTGACAGTCCAAGTCCTGGACCGCTTTATCGTTTTCCAGATAAAGAGATTCTTTGCGGTCGTTAGTTCTGGGTTGTTAGTTGATTTTTTTAGATCATTATTTTATTACCGAGAGCACTGAGCCGTCTGACCGAGGGCGGAGTCACCGCGCCCGACACTTCGCTCTACCGGCGACAGACATCGGATAGTCGCTCACGTTTTCCAGTACACAAGCTACAGCATGAAAACATAAAACGTTAATTACTCTAACGCCGTTAATTTGCGAGCCCATATATATTTGAAAGAATGCTCATCTTCAAACGATGTCTAATAGTAAAAACGTGATTTTTCTTCATCAACTTCGACGCTCATTTCTTAAAAAATAAATAAATAAATAAAATAAAATAAATAATAAAAAAACAGCAGCTAGTGTCGAGCAACAAGTGTATCTTTATATCCTTTACATATCCATAAAATTTGAACGAAATCGGTGACCCACATTGACCCACATGTCGGGTCAGACTCTCTCCTTGTCAGTTTTTTTTTTTTTTTCCTTACAGACCCGTCGTGGGCAACCTAAAACCGCCATCACGCAGAGCTTATATGAAAGAGTGCGGTCAACGTGCCGAGCTTCTGACTTCTGTAGCCAGGGTCCGAGCGGTACGTTGGGGAGGCTTTCCCAACGAGCAGGGCAATATGAAACAAGTGAGAAATTCTCAGCAGGCTTCTGAACCTTCACCAATAAGATGGGATAACGCCACGTACGTCACAGCAGGGCACTCCGAGGCCAGAGAGTAAGACGTGCCTCTGCACGCACGTCACCTCACGTGATCAAGATAGGTCTGAGCCAACGCGACCGCTAGCTGACTGGTTCCCACTGCGCCACAGCCCATTGTCACAGAATAAGGAGTATACAGAAAGGAAACTCCCGCTGCAGTCTGTCCTCCAAAATTTTGTGCGCATGCGCGGAATCGGCCATCTTGAAAAGCAGTAAACGTGTGATCACTCCCTATTCCGTGGCGTGGCAATGCGCCGTTTTCTTTTTATTTATTTATTTTGTGTGTGTATTTTAACAGCCTGAATTGCATAAAATGAAACAAGTATTTGTTGCAGTGCAGTGAAAAGAAAGAACTGTGTGTTAGTAGTTGGAACTGTTCCGTTTTTATTATGAGAAGCAATAAAAGAAAAGGCGGCCGATGGTGTTCAGCAACTAATTGCCGCAATAATTCGAATACAAATAAGGATATAAGCTTCTTCACCTTCCCAAAAGATGCTGAGCAGTAAGTGAACGTCGCTATATGTGTAGTGAAAGTTAAATGTTATCAGTTTCGAATGAGAGCAATGTGTGCATAATTATTAAAAGTAGCCATGCTTCTCTTGACGATAACTCTCGCTGTTGCTGTTGCTGTTGCAGTTCAACAGCATCGAAATGTTGAAGTACATTTATATTTTATAAGTTCACCGTTGCAGGGAATAATATAAAATGAATGACAAAGAATAGTGCGTAAGTAGGCAGGTAAAATTTTACTTACGGCATTGGAGGCGTAGAGTGCTAATGTTGGCAGCGAATGCTCTTCCGATACTCAAATAAATAGGTTAAGGGGAATAATTATTTTATGCTATCCCTGCTCTGTGGTTGACACATTCCTCTATATGCCCTTCTCCGATCAGTAAATTAATGATACTCCTAAAGCAAAAAAAAAACTTTTATACATGCTCAGACGTCATTACTTCTATGTAATCACGTTGTACTTCCAAGTCCGACTCAATATTTAGTGCGAATTTATTCGTGTCAAATAAAACCTGGCAATTGTAAAGTCACTTTCTTGCTTATAACTAATTTCCCAAACATAACTCCGCGTTATTTGAGATTTTTCTACAGATAAGCACCAAATAAAACGATCATCGATTTCAACATACATTTTCGTAGTTGTATTAAAATTTAGGCCTATCTTTTTTTTTAGTTGGATTACAATTAGGTGCAAGAAGAGGGCGCAAAATAGATGAGAGCATAATGAAAAGCCGTTTCCTTTCGTAAAAGTTGGTGAGATGAGCTGCAGTTCGTAAAAAGTCCATTTCCAGACAGAGTACTAAGTGGCTATAGATCCGCGTTTACTGCTTTTCAATATGGCGTCGAGCGCAACGCTTGGTAACATACAGATCAAAGGCACCGCCCACAGCTTTCCCTTCTGTATGCTCCCTATTGTGGCTTTTGTATATGTAACTTAGGACTTATGAATATACGTTATTTCGAAGCACTCAAAGTAACTAAGTATATCGAGGATCTCTCTAAAGTCAGTAATCTATATCTATATCTATAAATATATCTATATCTATAAATGTGAAT
Source organism: Locusta migratoria (assembly GCA_026315105.1). Classification (NCBI taxonomy): domain Eukaryota; kingdom Metazoa; phylum Arthropoda; class Insecta; order Orthoptera; family Acrididae; genus Locusta; species Locusta migratoria. The sequence goes on along the minus strand of CM048745.1, from coordinate 698,333,474 downwards.
GTCTATTCGGTGTATGTTTATCACGTCTGAACCACAAGACATACAGAGCTAAAAATTTGTACAGTTTCTAATGTCTACCCGGGGAAAGCTTTAGGCGTGGTTCTATGGCGATCGGATACGTATTTATCTATATATATATTAATGTGAATGTCTGTTCGGTGTACGCTTATCACGTCCGATGCAGAGACTTGAATATTTTTACAGATACTAATTTATACCCGAGGAAGGTTTTACGCACGGTTTTATAGCGATCTGATAGATATTTAGTAATTTGAATAATATAACCCGAAATGAAGAACAATAATTACTCTTTGAAAATTACATTTACCCTTTGAAAATGGATTTATTGGTTGCTTTGTTGCTTGAGGATTGATAATGATAAAAGGATGGACTATATTGGGATGGAAAGTTACCGGTGTATATAAAATTCTATGTGTGTGAGTGTGTGTTAATATGTCGCTCTGCAGCGAAAACTACAGAACTCAAACGCCGGCCGCGGTGGCCGAGGGGACTGAGACGCTCCAGTCACGGTCTGCATGGCCACTACGGTCGGGGGTTCGAATCCCCTCTCGGGCATGGATATTTATGCCGTCCTAGTTCGTAAGTAGTTCATAAGTAGTTTGTAAGTTTAGGGACTGATGACCCCGTAGTTAAGTCCCATAAACTATAAAAAAAAGAACGCAAACGAATGGTCTGTGTGTTGTCCAAAGTCTCCCGTTCCATGCATATAGCTATAAGGGTGGAAGATATGGTGGTTGAAAGTCGTCAAATTATTTTTAAAAAAATCGGACTGAAGGCCAGCGGTGACGTTTGCGACTCTATAGCAAGGAGGTAACACAGCGAAACGTGACGCCACAGACCATATCATTGGTCTGCGCATGCTACAATGTCTTCAGCTCTTTCTCTGTAAGAATAAGCATACGAATAAGGAAATATAAGAATAAATAAATAGCACAATACTGAAAGATAGCTTATCTATAATAATCAACCAACACGCGAGCCGAGCCGCGGGTTTAGGCTAATACGTAATAAATGTTGTAATAAAATGACTGGAAACGTCTTATATATGGTTAAAGAATTTTAGCATTGAAAATTTGCTGTTTGATGGCAACGGTGCGCTGAAAATCCGTCAATACAGATTATTTTTTTTACGTGATTAGTTGTAATTACTTGTCAGTTAACATCTTAATACGAGTAGTGTGTTCAGTACCCAGTAAAACATACATTGGAGGCCTGTACACTGACAGTCTGCTGTACCATAGGTAACAGAGACGCGACCATCGATAGTGACTATGTTAAGTGTTAGTGGTTCGAGCTTTGCTGTTTGCAATTTTTTTTCCATATTCGTGTTTTCTGGTAGTTTCAACGACCTTCTTGTTAATTTGGTAGAAATATACTGCATAATATTCGATGCTACATAAATATAAATGCACGTCTTCTTAAGAATGCGTTTGTTCGATTCGTTTTATGAACAGGGTAGACTGCACCTTGCCTTGAGTAAACTATGGACATTTTAGTTTCAAGCCATCTATTTTACACGTTCTGAAGATTCTACTACTGAAGAGTGACAGATCGAGGAAGAATGACCTATAAGTTTTTCGAAAAAGCGTGATTCATTCAATAATGTTGGTGTTACATGAAAGCCTACTCTAATTTTACAAAAATGTTCAAATGTTTGTAGAGTTTATGTGACTTAACTACGGGGTCATCAGTCCCGAAACTTCAAACTACTTATAAACTAGCTATTACTAAGGACGACACAAATATCCATGCCCGAGGGGGCATTCGAACCCCCGACCGTAGTGGCAATGCAGACCGTGACTGGCGCGCAGCAGAGCGCTTGGACACCGCGGGCGGCCTAATTTCACACCCCAGTCTTTACTGACGTATATTCAATTTTGTTCGTAGCCTTCATATATGTTGAGTCACTTATATAGGTCTATACCACAGAACAACATGACTAGTATATGCACAGCCGGCCGCGGGGGCCGAGGGGAGTGAGGCGTTCCAGTCACGGTCTGCACGGCCACTGCGGTCGGGGGTTCGAATCCCCCGTCGGGCATGGATATTTGTGCCGTCCTTAGTCATAGCTAGTTCATAAGTAGTTTGTAAGTTTAGGCTCTGATGACCCCGTAGTTAAGTCCCATAAGTTATACAAACATTTGAACACTCTCTCTCTCTCTCTCTCTCTCTCTCTCTATCTCTCTCTCTCCCTCTCTCTCTCTCTCTCTCTCTCTCTCTCTCTCTCTTTTTTTTTTTTTTTTTTTTTTTTTTTTTTTTTTTTTTTTTTTTTTTTTTGAGTTGGTGCAGAATTACTCTCCTTATATTTCTTACATAGTGTGATTTCAGAAGCTGACATAGCTGACAACAAGTCACGCCATTTCCAAGCATTCAGCCGCACTGTGGATTGGCACGTTGCGGTTCTCCATGTACCGGTGGCGTACTGGTTGTAGACTCGTAGACTACATGAGTTGGAGCAACACAGTCTTGAGACAAGGCCTCACAACAGCCCGTTTCACGTCACACCGACTAAGCTGTGACCTCCAGCAGACAGGCTGGCTGCTGGGCCGGCCCCGGTGGCCGAGGGGACTAAGGCGCTTCAGTCACGGTCCGCACGGCCCTTACTGTCGGGGGTTCGAATCCTCCCTCGGGCATGGATATTTGTGCCGTCCCAGTTCGTAAGTAGTTCATAAGTAGTTTGTAAGTTTAGAGACTGATGACCCCGTAGTTAAGTCCCATAGACTATACAAACATTTGAACATTTTGCTGGCCGCTGGGGCACAGCCCACTGCCTCGTAGCGGCCAGCCAGTCTGGTGGCGGCCGCGGCCTGGTCGGTTTGACATGGCAGGGGTTGTTGCGAGGCCTCGTCTCTAGGTGGTGCCGTTGGAGCCAGGGACGGCGGTGGTCACCTAGCTCAGTCGTGTGGATGTACTCTCGCCACGCACCCATGCCATGCTCTCTCCTGCAGCCAATGAGCATTCAATAGTCCTATCAGAGCTCTGCACGAATATCGTAGCCGTTCCGAGCATTAAGCCTGATTGGAGCGACTTATTTACCGACTTTTTGTTCCATTTGTTTCGAATTGTTACTGCTCATAGTGCTGGTATACGACCAATAATACGTAAGCAAGCGAGAGATTAGCACACCAACTGCTGGGAAGGAAACCATGCTGGATGTGCCCCCATTACACCTTTGGGTCAAGATGGAGGCAGCGGCTGGTGCATACAGACTCAAAACTGGCAACCACTGAAACTCTTTGGGATATCCAGAATCACACACTAGAATAGTGAGTGAGGTAAATATAGGAAAGGTTGGGGAAATTCCAGCCGACTATATTATAACCCCATACTGCTTCAACAAGCCTTTCAGTATAACAATTGGAAGTAGGGAGCAGTGGGAGAAAATAGTTCGACACCGTACGGGGGATATTGTCTCGTTCACTGATGGGTCAAAATCGGACCACGGCGTTGGGGCTGGGGTATACCTTGTGCAGCCAAGACTGGAGGGCGTCATCTCTCTAGGGAAACTGGCCTCAGTATTCCAGGCCGAAATCACTGTCATCAGGGCGTGTGTGGAGGAGAATTTGCATAGGTGCCACAAAGATCGTAGCATCTACATCTATTCAGACAGCCAGGCAGCCCCGAGATCACTGGCAGCTCCTGCAACAAGGTCTAATATTGTTGCAGAATGTCACAGGGTTCTGGTGGAGCTAGGAGTAAACCTATTGTGGGTCCCTGGCCACTCGGGGATCAGTGGCAACGAACATGCCGACAGATTAGTCAAGATGGGGGCAGAGACCCCATTTATTGAACCGGAACCTGTCCTGACAATCACCAAGGCAATGATCGAATTGGAGCTACGTAACTGGCTCAGAAGATAGCACGTAGAATATTGGACCAAAGTCTATCAACAAAAACATGGCAAGGTAATAATGCCAAAGCCATGTTTTAAAAGAAGCTCTGCAACCCTGGGTCTGTACAGGAGAGAGATTAGACTCTTGGTTGGATTGCTGACAGGCCATGGGAATTTCAAAGAACACCTACAACCAATGGGAATAACAGAAGAGGACCCTAAATGTAGGATCTGTGATGACGGTGATGAAACTGCATCACATCTAATCTTCGAATGCATTGCATTGGAGACTAAAAGGCACAGAACATTTGGGACAACCAGACCCGAAGAAATTGTGTCTAATAAATAACTGGTAAAGGGACTCCTTGCAGTGTTCAAGGGCATTGGTTGGCTTTACTAGATATACAGGGAGCGATACCGCACAATAAACTTAGTTTCGGTGCGGGCAGTGGCGTGTTGGACCAAGACTGTTTTGGATTCCCTGAAAAAAATCAAATCAAATCAAGCGAGAGATTTAATTTGTGGGATACTGCTATCTTTTAACGCAAAGCGTATGTACTACACGTATTGTTACCATTGACTGAAACAGTGTATTCTCCTTCATGCCCAGATATGCATGACTCGATATCGTTCGTGGAGCGGGCTGTAGTGACCACATAGTACTAAGTGTGTCCACAAAGTAAGTTCCGTTTGGTTACATAAAACAAACATGTACAGATACAGAAGAAAATATTTATTGTAAAAAACTCTACAACTGTTAAACTAGTTTTCTACATGGCTTCCGAAATTTTGTAGACACTTGTCATAGCGTGGCACCTTCTTCATAGAAGGTTGTCGCCTGAGTATTTAACCATGTGGTACATCTTCTTTGAGCTCGTCATCATCGTATTAAGGATGATCAAACATGTCCCACTGAAATTTTCCTAAGAGTTGTTTGGTCACATTCGCCGTGTGAGGTCGGGAATTATCGTGGAAAAAAATAAAAAACATATTTTGACATTAATCCTCGGCGCTTGTTCTGTATTGCGCGGCGCAATTTCTTAATGGTCTCGCAGTAACCATGTGCATTGATTATTTGGCCTCGTGGAAAGAAATCAATCTGCAAAATGCCTTTTTCTGTTCCAAAAAACGGTGCACATGACTTTTCGAGGGGTCAACATTTGATTAGGCTTCGTTGGGGATGAATTGCGCCTCCATTTCATTGACTGCCGTTTTGTTTCAGTGGTGATGTACGATACTCAAGTTTCGTCCGCCGTGACTATCCGAGATGGAAAATCATCGCCTTCTTCATTGTACCGTGTCAAAAACTGCTTTTGTGTGTGTGTGTGTGTGTGTGTGTGTGTGTGTGTGTGTGTGTGTGTGTGTGTGCGCGCGCGCGCGTGTTGTTCACTAAGAATTTTGGGTACGCAACGTGAGCAAATTTTTAGAAATTTCAGTAACAATTTAATGAGTTAGTGATCGTGAGATTTGCGAAACTTCCATAGAAAAGGCAGTAAGAGTAAACTTACGGTTGTGCTTAATCTTCTCTTCAATTGTGAGAACCAGTTCATTAGTAACCCCAGACGGGCATCCACTTTGTTCTTCATCATGCACTTGATCACGTCCTTCATTGAACACTACTACCCATCTTCTAACCATTGAATGACTCATGGAATTTTGTCCGTAAGCCTCGCAGATTTGCCGATGAATTTCCTTTGGTTTAACTTTCTTTGCATTTATAAAACGAATCACAGATCTGATTTCACACGTGGCATTTTGAATTACGGCTGACATTATAAAGAAGCACTACAAAGCATACGTCGGCAGCAGCGTTCTTAAAATGGTGTACATGTCCTCTCCTCGAGTTAAACTGCCGCGCATGCACCGAATTGCGATCTTAGCGCTGTCGCGGATAGTAACAGAAACGTAATTTACTTTGTGGACAACCCTTGTATTATGTGAGCATGCCTGAACTTTTACAACGCAATTTCCTAGAAAATGATAATTGAGTATCCCTTTTTACGTACGTTTTAGTGACAGCCATGCTCCACAACACCCTATCAATATAAATCAGAACGGTGAGGGCAAGTGCTTTCGCTCCCACCCCCCCCCCCCCCCTCCAGAACGTGCGGCTGCAACTCGTCAAATAGGGCCGCACAGGAAATGTCAGCTTCTTACGTGTCCTCGTTTGGTCCGTGGCAACAGGCCAAGTCGTAATAGACCTGTTGCTCCTTTCGTGACCAGTCGTGCTAGCCTCCAAGAACAGATGTGCTGAGCTGTACTGAAGCGCAGATATTTCCTCGTGCACAAAGAGTGATAGAGCCGGGAAGACAAGCAGCCGCCATTACTGTCACTGGTGTTACGTTCATCGTCACATGCTGTTGTTAGGCTGCCTAGATAATAGTCGAGTGTTAAACTGTTGTCGAGAGAACCCTCAGTAATTTCAAAAAAGAGTGACAGTTCATGCCTGCTTGCAAGGACAGTAAACAGCTCCTAACTACATTCACCAATGATAATCCTACCCACACGTATTCTTCAGTTGTCAAAGCATGACCGGAAATCGAAGTAAAGTACACTTTATTCACTAACTGTGCATATGTCAATCACAGTTACATCCATTTTCCGCAAGTAACCTCACGCTTGTACCTTTGTGTAGCATTGGTATCTCCTCGTTTTCCTGTTTCAGGCGCGTATCGCTTTCAGAGTACAACTGCCAGTAACACACTAATCTTATCCTCATAAAGTGTAACTGTGAATTCATCCATATGACCACTAAAAGATATCCATTAAACTTCATTTACAAAATAAATAAGTCAAAGATACAAACCGCAAATTTAACTAAATGCCTAAGACTAATAATTACAAACAATTGATTGAAAATAAGAGCCAAGATCTCTTTTCATTTTTTATTTTTATTAACCCTAGCATGACCAACGGGGGGGGGGGGGGGCCTCGTAGGCCCACTGACTCAGTAATTCTATGTTGTATCCACGTCGTTTGATATCTGAATTTGAAAGCAAAGGTAATTGTTCGTTATTGAATTTACTATTGAGTGATTACATAATTTCTGAATAAAAACTTAATTAAAATTCATTTACTTGATTTAATTCGCTGTGGGCCTTAGAAGCGCCCCCCCTCCCCGTTGGTAATAACAAGAAAAGATTTACGAGGTTGAGCCTTTCGTTTCAAGAAACGAATTTTGGCATCGTTGTCTTAACTTTTGCATTGTTGCCTTCAAACATATTATTATGAAGCGTACCATTGTTATTTTCAGTGTTCCTGCTGCTGTTGAACCAGCAACATGAGTAGACAACGTTTACGTGATAGTTCTATTGAAAGAGTGCTAGAAGAAGTTTTGAACGAATCAGATTTAGAGGAAAGTGAAGTGGATGGTGACGTGGAAGAAATTAGAACTGATTCATCGTCTGAGAATGAAGATGAGGTTGAAGCCAATCCACCAGATGCTAATGATACCGAATGTGATAAATTCATTGCAAAAAGTGGACGAGAGTATATTACGAAGCCATCTCGACAATATCGGCGTTCTGTAGAAAATATAGTGGGGGAAAGAATGGGGCTAAGACAACAAGGAAGAATTGCGTCTCCGAAAGAGGCTATAGAGCTCTTTTTTACACCTCATATTATGAATCTAATAAAACTACACTCAAATGAAGAGGCTTCTCGACTTGGTATTCAGCACACAGATGAAGATAAGTTATTTTGTTATATAGGACTCTTGCTAATCATGGGTTCAAATCATGACAATAAGATACCTGTCCAAGATTTATGATCTTTGCTTCAGGGCCGACAAGTGTACTATGGATCAATGAGTCGGACCAGATTTTTCGAATTGACTAAAATATTGAGGTTTGATGATAAGAACACAAGAGAAATTCGTCGCCAGACTGACAAGTTTGCTCCAATGAGGAAAAATTTTGAAAGCTTCTTCACTTCCATTGTATTTCATTCCTGATCTACATATAACAGTGGATGAGATGTTGTCTATATTCCGTAATCGCTGTCCATTCAAGGTGTTTCTAAAAGAAAAACCTGGAAAATACGTCATTCTAATTCGAATGCTGTCTGATTCTGAGACTAGACATGTGATCAGAATGGACATCTATACAGGCAAGTCAGGAAATATACAGCATCCAAATGGACCGATGGAAATTGTAAAGAGACTAATAAAACCTATTGAGAAATCAGGCAGTAATGTTACCACAGATCGGTACTATACTTCAGTGGAGCTTGCTAAGACTATGGAATGATTTTCACCTCATACTTGTTGGCACCCTACAGTCGAACAGACGACACATACCTGAAGAGCTGAAGACTACAACTGGCATCAGTTTACACTCTTCCATCTTCGCTTATACTGACCCTCAGACACAGAGGCCACCAGTTACTCTTGCATCAACGCTAGTCCGCGAGAAGCTAAAGCGACTGCTGTTGATGCTTTCGACTTATCACTCAGAAGGGGTGTTGAATGAAGACTCAAAAAAGACTAACAAATATTTTTTTTATAATTCTACAAAGGGATGCGTGGACACCATAGACCAGATGGCAAGAGATTACAGCACAAAGAGAGGAACAAGAAGATGGCCTTTGTCCCTCTTCAACAACTCATTGACATAGCAGCAATAAATGCCTATTCACTCTTCCTCCTCAACTTTCCGAACTGGAAAAAGAATTTGCTAAACAGAAGAAGAGTTTTTATCACTACCTTAGGTCTTGAACTAATAAGACCTCATGTAGATAAATGGGCACAAAATTTGTATGGACTTCAGAAGCCAGTAATAATGGCAATGGAAAGCATCACACAACGGAAGCTCAGCTGCTCTGTAGAACCATCAACCTCAACAGCAGAACCAGGAACAAGTGGACGGTGCCACGTATGCACCTAAGCTGCATCTAAAAAGATCAAGTACAACAAGCTGGGAAAGTCAACTGTTACCTGCTCTCAGTGCCACAAACACGTCTGTGGAAAACACTGCAGGAAGACAGTGTTGTGTGAAAAATGCGTTGCAGAATGAGACAGTAAATTTTGTTTTCTTCATGTAGTGTATCGAATTAAAAAAGTCGTTTTTATAAGAAAACACTATTTTGAAACACTACTCCAAAAATATATAAACTGAATCTCGTGATTTGTTCATTTTATTCCTATTATAATTACATCTTTTATCATCCAGTATACAAAAATAATGTCGAAGCATTTTGAATTATTATTAGAGGTATCAGAAGTAAATAAACTTGATTTATGATAATAAATTGTAGTATTCTCTATGGGCCTTTTAGGCCTCCCCGTTGGTATTACACGTAACAAAAAATTCGTTGGTAATGCTAGGGTTAAGATTACCGGTTTCGGCAGTTTAATTTCCATCTTCGGATCTTAGATTTCATTCTTCAAAACATTATTATTATAAAACCATTTAACAATAATGTTCTGAAGAATGAAACGTAAGGTCCGAAAATGGTAGTTAAACTGTCTAAACGGTAATCTTAATGAAAATAAAAAATGAAAAGCGATCTTGGCTCTTGACTTCAATAAATTGATAAAAAGATCGCCCCCAAACACGACAAAGGGAAGAAAAGTGTTTTTGAAAAAGAGAAATTTTCTTAACATAGAATATTAATTTAACCATAAGGAAGTCCTCCCTGAAGGCATTTGTGTAGAGTGTTGCCTTGTATGGGAGTGAAACTTGGACGATAAACTGTGCGGACAGGAAGAGGTTAGAGGCTTTCGAAATGGGGTGCTACAGAAGAATGCTGAAGATTAGGTGGACGGATCGCGTAACTAATGAGGAGGTACTCGACAGAATTGGGGAGAAAAGGAATTTCTGGCGCACTGTGACTAAAAGAAGAGATCGATTGGTAGGACAAATTCTTAGACATCAAGGAATTTTGAATTTATCGTTGGAGGGAAGTGTGTGGGGTAAAAATACCAAAGGGAGACCAAAAGATGAATATAGTAAGCAAATTCAAATGGATGTAGGTTGCCGTTCTTTTTGAGGAGATGAAGAGTGTGGAGAGCTGCATCAAAACAGTCTCCGGGCTCAAGACCACAACAACGTGTTGGAGGATATTGGGCGAGTCTTAGAGAAATTTAGTCTCTGCGAACTTCGACAGTAACCCATAATGTCGTATGGTATGAATGGCCGTGAGACCCCGAAGGGCAGGTTCAGCGCCCCTAATTGGGACGGTATTCCCTATCCTTTGCACCCACAGGCACCTTCGCAAAGTATGAGAACGGTCTTCAGAAGTGTGTATGTGACTGTAACAGGTGCGTGTGTAGCGTCGTGTCCCTGATGATGGAAAACCTCTATAAAAGCACTAAGGAGGCCACCGATCTTAACTCCCCGTCCGACGGACACATCGCCACCATCATCCTGTGCCCTCATTCCTTGAGACCCTGCAAAGAGATTTGGAATTTAATCAAGGACATTGGTGTAAAGACCGGTGATCAGGGACTTTGCACCATCACCTCTCCTGTACCCTCTTCCATTAGGCAAAATCGACGTATCTGGACGGTTACCCATCCAAGCACAGGCCACGCTCGACGGCGCTTGTTCTCGGTGATCCGACAGATACGGTGTATCCACGGCGGCACGACCGTTGCCACTCATACCCTCATACAGAAGGAGAATACCTGTATCGCAGCACCAGCCACTGAAGTCGGCCGATCATCTGCACCCTGCTTTCACGCTTGCTTGACCCGGTAACGAGTCGAACTGCTCTTCGCTGTATCTTCTCTAACTCATGGTATGAATCCCACAATGATGGGTAATATTCAAGTATCGGTCGAACGAGTGTTTTGTAAGCTACTTACTGTGTTGGTACACTGCACTTCCAGAGTATTCTTCTAATTGATCCCAGTCTGGCATCTGCCCGTTTCTTCTTATTCTGTAATGCATCTGCATTACTTGGACATTCATTTGCGTTGGTCCAGTTCTAGTTACAAGGGGAACTCCCCTTCACATCCCCTCGAATTTTGTGCTAAGATGACGTAGCGGGCAGACCACCAAAAACTGAACACATATCACGCTACAAAACAGAAATTAGTTGTGAAATAAAAAGGAAGAAATGCTGGATTTGCAACATCGAGCATAGTGTTGGAGCCTGGATTCGTGGCTTCCTGGCGATGATGAGCTGCGATGCTGGAGGTCCATGTTGCAACCTATCTACTGTTACATTTTCTTTTTCACAAATTGCCAACTCTCCCTTTGGTCATAAACATTTCCATTCTTGAACGAAACTTTCACTCTGCAGCGGAGTATGCGCTGATATGAAACTTCCTGGCAGATTAAAATTGTGTGCCGGAACCGGGACTTGAACCAGGGGACCTTTGCCTTTCGCGAGCAAGGCTAGTCTTGCAAGGTTCGCGGGAGAGTTTCTATGAAGTTTGGAAAGTAGGAGGCGAGGTACTGGCGGAAGTAAAGTTGTGAGGCGGGATCGTGAGTCGTGTCGGGATACCTCAATCGGTAGACCGCTTGCCCGCGAAAGGCAAAGGTCGCAGGTTCGAGTCCCGGTTCCGGCACACAATATTAATCTGCCAGGAAGTTTCATATCAGCGCACACTCCGCTGCAGAGTGAAAGTTTCATTCTGGAAACATCCCTTAGGCTGTGGCTGAGCCATGTTTCCACTACATCCTTTCTTCCAGGAGTGCTAGTCTTGCAAGGTTCGCAGGACAGCTTCTGTGAAGTTTGGATAGTAGGAGGCGAGGTACTGGCAGAAGTAAAGTTGTGAAGTGGCATCGTGAGTCGTATCGGGAAAGCTCAGTCAGTAGACCGCTTTCCCGCGAAAGGCAAAGGTCCCAGGTTCGAGTTCCGGTTCTGCCTCACAATTTTAATCTGCCAAGAAGTTTCATTTCCATTCTTCTTCTAGGCTTGGAAATTGTCATATCTATAATAATAAAAATGAATTGCCGCACATACGAAAGAGCAGCACTTGCAAATGGCTTCACCAATTTGGCTGGTCTTTTCTATCGTCTGTTCGTAATTAGCAGGTTAAGATTTGTATGAAAGAAAATTTTTGAAGAATCTACCGGAAAATATCAGAATTTGAGAAAAACTGAAAGTACTTTTCCAGACGGGTGGAATCGCGTCGTAAAAATGACGCTTCACCATTATAGTGCAAAATCCTTCCTAAAACTAGCGACAATCCAATGCACACAAGGTAAAAGCAACCAGACAGATTGAATGTGAAACGTTGTTTCTTCAGAAGTCCCTCCGTATTCTTGCTGATGCTACAAATACAGCTATCACACCTGACACACAAGAACTAACTGAAGAAATTGTAAACGACGTCTTTCAGAAAATCATTAAGTGGTTCTCAGCAAATAGACTATCATTAAATTTTGATAAAACATAGTACATACAGTTCCATACAGTAAATGGAATGACACGATTAATAAATATAGACTTTGATCAGAAATCTGTTTCAAAGATAGAATATTCAAAAATTTTAGGTGTACGCATTTGATGAGGGGTTAAAAAAAAAAAAAAAAAAAAAAAAAAAAAAAAAAAACACAAAAGATCTGCTGAAACGTTTGAGTTCAACTACTTATTAGGGTAATTGCAAATTTTGGTGATAAACATCTTAGTAAATTAGCTTACTATTGAAACACGTCCATTTTGATTTATTCATTAACCTAAAGTGTTTCTGCACCATTAATGTTTTCTGTGCGTTAATTATTTTATTAATAATCAATTCCCCATGTTTTCCACGTTTTTATGCATGTTTCCACGAATGTGACTGAACTTATGTGTTCATGTGAATGTGGAAGGTTGCTCTTACGCCACGCAATGGCTTCAGTCGCCGCCTCGTTTTGCTGTAGTTAAGAACGCATGGCTTCGTTTGTCGTCTACGCTGGCGTCTGCTGGATGGCCAGAGACAAGCTTACTTGGCAAGGCGGCGAGGTAGCCGTGTTGTTAGTGTGCTACCAACCTATTCTTGGACAAAAGAGGTGACAGGAGACCTCTCGGTGCGGTTGTAGAGGGAATTGCCTTGGCCAGGTAGCAAGGGTTGGTAAACACTAGTCTCTGAACGCACTCTGCGTCGCTTTTAGCGCACTCTACATCCGGTGTATGGCGGGGGGAGGTTTTTCCCGTGGCCTTAACTCGTTCTCAGTGCCCTCGCGCCTATATAGGACAAACGGGGCGAGCGTTCAGTACCAGATTCCAAGAACACCTAACTAAAAGAGGTTCTATAAAAAGCAAGTCCTCATTTTCTGAACATCTTAAAGCTACTGGTCATAGTGAACCTACACTTAATATACTCCATATTTTGCACAAAGTTCCCAAGGGGAAAAGTTAAACCACCTCGAAGAATTTGAAATTACAAGCTTCCTAGGGTTTCAACATACGCTGCACTTCTGTCTTTCTTCCGCGTTTAAGACACGTACAATGTTAGCAAAGAAACGGCCAGCGGCCAGAAATATGAAGTGGCCATAGGCCAGGAATATCACAAAATAACCAAGTCTCTTAAATCTTCAGGTCAACTTAGCCTCAATGACCAGCTGACCAGCAAAAATCAAACTTATTACGACATCTGATGTCAGCTTTACCAAACATCACTTGATGTCTTATTGCAACCTACTTCCCGCTCACCATCCCCCTCTTTCCTCCTCTCCCCCTCATCCCACCCGCCTCTTACATTTGCCTTTTAACTTGCGTGTATACCTGAGTTTACCTCCTTAATATATTGTTTACTACTTTATCATGTTTACAATACCAATCACCATTAAGTTTTAGTACTTGAGTGACTCAACACATCTGTACTTAACCCAGACATAGCGACTACAATTTTAATGCTTCTTTTAAAATAAACCCTCCCCCCCATTACTGCCAAGGTCTCGTGCACATTTGAGTTCTTTCTTTAACTCAACACATTATTATGTTAGCAATTTTTACAATTTTAATTAATATTTATTTTCACGAACTCCAGTAACTGAATCCTTCTGCGTTCATGCACATATAGATCGTATAATTTTTAATGCTTCTTCAGTGCTTTTGTACAATTGTTCGCACTTCACACCACTACGACGTTGCTTTTTAACCCCCTTATGCTGATCTTACTGCTCTACAACATAGACAACCCTTGTCTGCAAATGCCTAAGAGTCGCATGACGAACACTAGCTGCGATTTATCTCGAATCCGATATTTATTAAGAGGACGTTGATAATGTCTTGGGAAAGGCGAACCAGAGACTGCATTTTTATTGGCAGAACCCTTAAAAGATGCAACAGAACTACTGAGGAGACAATACACTACGCTTGTCCGTCCTTTTTTGGAGTATTGCTGCCCACTGTGGGATCCTTATAAGGTGGGTTTGACGGAGGACATCGAAAGAGTTCAAAGGGCAGCTCGTTTTCTATTGTCACGATACAGAAGAGACAGCGTCACGGAAATGATACAGGACCTGGGATGGATATCATTACAACAACGGCGTTTATCGATGCGGCGTGGGCTACTTACGAAACTCCAATCGCCAACATTCTCCTCCAAATGCGAAAATATGTTGTTGATCATCAGAATGAAATACGAGAAATCAGAACTCGAACGGAGAAATTCAGATGTTCTTTCTTCCCGCGCGCTATTCGAGAATGGAATGGGAGATAAATAGTATAAAGGTGGTTCGATGAACCCTCTGCCAGGCACTTAAATGTGATTTGCAGAGTATTCCATGTAGATATAGACTTCAAATCTCTAGATCTACACCTACACTTGATAGTGAGTTTAGTTTCTTCAAATGTAACATTTTGCGTGCAATTGCGGCAAATTAGTATGCCTGATAATGCTGTAAACAAAGTGTAGAATTGGGTGACAAGATAGAAATGCAGTCGATTCACAGTCACATTTGTAGTCGTAAAACTGTGGAGTTTGTGTCGCATTATCACTTGGAGCTCCATTGTTATCATTCTGTTTGTCTTCACACTAGTTCAAATATTGTTTAAATGTTTGTTAAGCTTAAGGTACTTAACTGCGGGCCATCAGTCCCTAAACTTACAAACTACTTATGAAATACCTTATACTAAAGACGACACGAATACCTATGCCCGAGGGGGGATTCGAAATCCCGACGGGAAACGGCCTCGCGCTTCGGAGCATAGCGCCTCAATGAGCTCGGCCGCTCCGCCGCGGACGCGCTGGTTCCCGTGGAACTTTCTTTTACGCGGCTACTGCGGCGTTCAGTCGACTCATGGTCGCCTTTCGGATATTAGGACATTTCGCAGCCTCAAACGTCAAACACACTCGTCAAAGAGTGGTGAGCCAGAACTGACTCCGAGTAAGGTACGGCGACGCTCTAACGCAAGTATAAGCGACAAACGCCAGTGAGCTGATGCCACCAATACGTTCTATACCTTTATTTGACAGAACAGATACAACGGCGGGGTTCGGTCCTAGGGCTACGTTAGTATACAGTGAGGTTGAACCTGTCAAGACTACCTTAGCCCTATCTGCGTTGTAGTTCTTTAGCCGATGTGCATTCGCTTCTGTGCTCGTAATATCTAAACGAATCCGAATTTCGCTTTGAAACGTTGACAGCGTATTTTTGGATAGTTACGCTACCGACCTATGCAATTAAAAATGGAATTTTTGAAACTCCTAATGTGGTTCCCTCCCTTGCCACTTGCCACGACGCTTACTTCAGATCTGATGTCTTTGCGTTTCTTTCGACCACTGAAATCCTAGCACCGCTTCGGCATCAGCACCATCGGCTGGTGAGTGGGACGACTGGATCCCAAGGTGTACATAGAAATTTTTCCGAACTTCGTTCACAATGTTTTATTATAATAGGAGACCTGACATTACTATAAGAATATTATATTGCTATAAGAATTAATATAAGAATAAACAAAGGCAAAGGAAGAATTGAAACACATTCATTAATTTATACCAAGTTAGGTTTACAAATTTATATTATCAAGCAATAACGATAGTCAGTTAAAGAAAATATAGAATTAATCACTCAGAACAAATTGTATTAAAGGCAACTGATAATCGGAATTCTTTTGGTTTCTGAAATTTATCAAAACGTCGCCAGTACCAATTAAAGAGGAATTTCAGAGTACTGGATCGTACTCACACTGGTTATAATTAGTTCAAGGCAGTAATACGAGGTGCAATTTAACGAATTAAATTCATCAGAGTGAGTTGGTCGTGTCAAAAATACCGATATAAAAATACCAATCATTAATTAATTAGAAATAAAGATCAAGATTTAGACCAGGCACTCAACAGAACAATTAATGTAACATGAGCTGTAACACAGTTACCAGAGTACGCAATTACAACAACTCAGTTGGTGGCATTTAAGGAAGATTAGATACAACAATCTACAAGAATCTAATCACTCGTAAGGTTACACTTAATCCACTTGGGCTCCGGTCTCCCATAGGCATCGACCAATCACAGTCCACCAGAACAGTTAGGATACCCGGTAACCAGTTCTAGAACAGATTAAAAACTCGGGTGAGAATCCGTTTGGTACTTAACGTTACACACGTACATAAAAAGGAACAAATTTCACACTCACATTACAGCAGTTACATAATCAGCACATTATCTGAGAAGGAATGATACACAAAGGTCATACAGAGCAAAATATTTCTCCACAAAGAGTGCTGGAATGTTAGCTAAATGCTGTTCCCGGGCAGAAAGCCTATGATCAGCAAACGCAAACAACTAGCTGTTGAAAGACAGCCAGCAATTATGAAGCGAATTTCAGGTACACATCGTGTTCCAAACCTTCAATTAGCATGCTATCCAATTCCACATCATCGTCCGTATGTGGCTTGGATAAAATAACATAAGGAAATACAAAACATTACAATATCTGTCCAATTTTAAAATGGCAGGACAAATTCTCACTTAAAATACCACAGTTCCTTTAGCAACAGCCACTTCACAAATTTTCAGAGACACTTTGACAAATAGGCGATTAATGTTTTTTGCAAAGAGTCGGAATGTGGCAAAGGCTTTATACAAATCTCTTAATAAGTACACTAACGGACATTATGAATACCGACACACCAAGCCTGGCAATCCCCTAAACGACAATCCAAAATACTTAATGTGCTTTATGATATACATGAATGCAGGCACTGCCTTCAAATGGCGTCACATACATTGCATACTGATAAATGCCACTGCACAAAATATCTTTAGAGTACACGCTGCTGTGGCGGAGTGGCCGAGAGTATTGGGGCGCTGTGCTGCGATGCGCGAGGACATTCCCTGTCGGAGATTCGAATCCCCCGTTAGGACATGGGTGTCTGTGTTGTCTTTAGTGTAAGGTAATTCATAAGTAGTTTGTAAGTTTAGGGTCTGATGACTCCGCAGTTAAGTCCCATAAGCTTAACAAACATTTGAACATTTTGAGGTATACGGCACCAGGGCAGAAGATATTTAAACAAGGCTACTAATAAGTAGTTTCCGCAAACACAGGCGCAGCTGCCACCAAACTCGCTAAAACTTTACATTTACACCCCCCTTTTTTATTTTATAATTTTTTGTAAATAGAATCATAAGATTAGCTTTAGCGCGGTGGCCTGATAAAACAGTTACTTTAAACTCACTTCGACCTTCATAACATGAAAGTAACCTTTATTAACAGATGTTGGTTAAAACTTCTTGAACAACCGGCGAGTAGTACACCATGATAGGAGTTAGAAACTCAGTTTCTCACGAAATGAACTTTTTTACAGCCTGTTGTGTCACCGACCAGCAATTCAGACCATCCCAGAGCTGTTCCGTCAATCAGCAGCTGCACTATTAGACCACAGCCTCGCGCAAGACAGTCCAAGGGCCGTTTCCGTGCTCTTCCTGGTGGGCCACACGCGTCGTACGAACTCCACTGTCAGGACAACCGCTTCGAAGAAGCCCCATAGCCCAACTGCCGACACGAGCCTCTACACCCCGTATTCCAAACATGAAATCCCCGCCAAATGCGACTGTCAAAGATGCTCGCGTCAGGCCGCGAAGGTCGATAGCGGTCAGATATCGCAGGGCCCTGGCTCTATTGCGACTTTGGCGCCAGCAACATGTGCGAGCCGCCACGACTCAACCATCCTAGCGTTTTACATTTTTTTTTAGTTTAGTGGCACAGATGGTCACCGTTTCGATCACTACTAGCCGAAAGGTATCTGTTCTGAGATGCATTCCTCACTTGCGATTCGTAGACTTGCTTCTTACAAGAGAAATTCCCCATGGTATCTGTGGTGTCGCACAAGTCCAAAGCGCGCGCCACCTACTTTCGCCGCGCGCCGCCATGCACGCACGGCGCGGCGTTCTTACGATGTCAGCCACGAGCGCCCTCTGCTGCTATCCCGCTCGTGGCCACCACTGAACGACATCGTTCACTTGGGACTGAGATAGATAGGCACCAGCAGGGCCGGCGCAAGCTTAAGTGCCGCCCCGTGCGAGCTCTTAAATTGCCGCCCCCCGCCCCCGGCTTTTTTTTTTTTTTTTTTTTTTTTTTTACCAAAGAAAATGTCATCAATCAGTCGCACTTTTAATATCTGCTTGCATCTAAACCGTCAGGTTGACAGTTACGTTCAGCATGACGTTTTGATGTAAACATAACTCAAAGCATTGAGGATACCCACACTTCTCGAAATCTATGTAGATCTGGAAAATAAAAACAAAAATGATTGGTGACATTCTCTACAGATTTGTACGAAACAATTGTTGGGCACCAGCTGAAAAATGGATCCAAACCTGATTGAAGAAATCTAGCTAATTTTAATAAGCCTTGTGAATTTACGAAAATGTTCAAATGTGTGTGAAATCTTATGGGACTCAACTGTTAAGGTCATTAGTCCCTAAGCTTACACACTACTCAACCGAAATTATCCTAAGGACAAGCACACACACCCCGCCGGGATCAGCCGCACAGTTCACGACTGCAGCGCATTAGACGCTCGGCTAATCCCGCGCGGCATGAACTTACAGTTAACGTAAATAAACATTTTTCAATGGTTGTCAACAGATAATGTATTCATCGAAAACAGTATACAGTAAATAAATGTTGGCAAAGTGACAGTGTGCGAGTACTATAGTCAAGCAAAATTGCCGGTCAGAGTTTAATTGTTGTACATGCAGGCAGAGACGTGTTTCATGGCTCAGAAACCAAAACGTCCGACTATAACTCAGAAACGGAT
This sequence comes from Locusta migratoria, assembly GCA_026315105.1. Taxonomy (NCBI): domain Eukaryota; kingdom Metazoa; phylum Arthropoda; class Insecta; order Orthoptera; family Acrididae; genus Locusta; species Locusta migratoria. Next base: position 698,314,480 of record CM048745.1, on the reverse strand, counting down.
AGCAAAAATTTTGAAAAAATACATCGAAACCTAACTTATGCCAGGCTTACTACCAATGTCTTTATCCCTTGTAATTACTCGCAGCGTATTTACCCATTCGAAATTCTAGCCATTGTAGGTGTTGAACATGTTAGACTGTAGTAATGTTCAAAGATTTTTTTTCCATAATGCGGAAAGAATAAAACGCTCGGAATCTACCATTGAAGGGCTTAACAAAACTGCTTCACGCTTAACATGTAAGCGCAGTATCGAACATTGCATTCGAATTTCCAAATTAGATTTCCTCTTCCGCAAAATTAGCCGTGAGTAAACGCACGGCGCGTAACAAGCTAGCAGCGCACCCCTATAAGATTACTGGAGCGATATACATGTGCGCCAGCCTGTTTCCAGTCTCTTTTCCTCCGGCGCAAACACGACGGTACTACCACAGTGGCGACCAAGGAATTGGTCCTCCTCCCTCCCCTTGTTAAGAGGGGCGGCCGGCAGGTAGTCAAGGCGCCATGCCACAGTTTCCGAAGCCGCTCCTTCCGAGGTTTGGTTTCGAATCCCCTCTTGGGCATGAATATTGAGTTTGTCCTTAAAAAAAAAAAAAAAAAAAAAAAAAAAAAAAAAAAAAAAAAAAAAAAAAAAAGGGGGCAGCAGATTTGCCGCCCCTCGGAAAGTGCCGCCCCGTGCGGCCGCACGTTTCGCACGTGCCTTGCGCCGGCCCTGGGCACCAGTGAAGACTTCGCTATCGGATAGGCTCTAGGCAGGCCTCTAGCTCAACTATGTATCAGCATTCTGGAGTACTGAGCTATGTAAAAGTTAAGTATTGTATAAATTCTGTGCAATATATATCTCGTTCTAATTTACTCTAGTGTTTCTAGTTTTTGCTGTCCCACTGGCTGCTCACCTTCGTACCTGCACAAGCGTGCATCCTTTATTCCTGTATCGGTCTCATTCTACTCGGCCACCGACACCTACGACGGAAACGAGACACAAAAGCGGCGACGAGGCTGGGACACAAAAGTATCCACCTCAGATTTTGTGTTAAGATTACGCAGCGGACAGCCCATCAAAAACTGACCACAGATCAAGCACGAAAAGAGGAGGATGTTGTATCGAAATGTGAAATAAAAAAGAGATGGTTTACGTTATAGGAGGCGATCCACTTATAATATTATAAAAAGATATAAAATAGCCAAGATCGCTTATCATCAGTTTTTATTAATGACGACCGGTTTCACTGAACTATGTCAGCATCATCAGGTCAAATAAAATATTTTACAAGGCCATAATCTTGTAACGTCAAATAGTTGTTATATAAAACGATTTACAGTGCATAGGTGCACTATGTCATTATAATAAAACGTAATTAACACAGTGAGTTAATTACGTTTTAATAAAATGACATAGTGCACCTATGCACTGTAAATCGTCAAATAAAATATTTTACAAGGCCATAATCTTGTAATGTCAAATAGTTGTTATATAAAACGATTTACAGTGCATAGGTGCACTATATCATTATAATAAATTACGTTTTATTATAATGACATAGTGCACCTATGTATTGTAAATCGTTTTATATAACAACTATTTGACATTACAAGATTATGGCCTTGTAAAATATTTTATTTGACCTGATGATGCTGACATAGTTCAGTGAAACCGGTCGTCATTAATAAAAACTGATGATAAGCGATCTTGGCTATTTTATATCTTTTTATAATAAAAAAGAGAAATAGAAACGATTAAGGGTCGAAGTGCTAGATACACAACATCCAGAATAAATGGAATTCAATTAACAGACGTGGCAATGATTGGACGGACAGTTGATAATCAGTGAAAACAAAAGAATGACAGTGTTGAAAACGTTTCTCCAGCCTTGTAGTCCAACACCATGGCCACAATAGCTAGACATGATTTTTGACGCTTCCTACAGGTCGAAAGGGTATTGGTATTGGACTACGAGGTTGGAGAAACGTGTTCAACACTCCACCGTGCTTTATATTTTTACTCTTTGTTTTTCAGAAATTATCAACTGTCGTCCGGTCTTGTATGTTCATTGTATTCAATTTCCTGTCTGTGTTGTGTCATAAAGTAGAAACCGCACAACTGCTCTATTAGCAATCGAGTGGGAGCCGCAAATGTTTGACGATAAGACGACGGCAAATCCTCCCGTGTAAAACACCTATGACCACACACACAACATTTGTGACAATATGTGCGTCGAAGGGTAGACATCGCTTAGCGTCGCACTTGTACGCCTCGTCAGTGAGTGAGATGTGCCTCTTTGTTCCATTTATGCATTCGAATGAATGTGAATGTGGTCACAACCAAAGAAACGACGAAAACTTAGTTTATCACATAGGTATAACAAATGAACGCAACAGTTTCACAATATCACACATAAGTTGTGAAGTTTTTGAAGTTATCGAATAGTGCATATATCCAAGCTAAACAGAACATCTCCTGGAATTTCGGAGAGCGAAGTTCATTATGTTTTATTTATTGTTTTCATATGTGCGAGAGTTTTCGTTTGTTTTCAAGCTGTAGGTCCCCTTTCCCCGGTTGGATAACTGGGGTACGCTAGGGACACGCAAGTCGCCGAAGTAGCTTCCAATTGGAAGATTTGCATCAGTCCAATGAGCCACACGAAATTGTTACTAGGAGAGACCAAGGTAACGGCGTCACCCGGGGTAACAGCGTCACCCCAGTTTTACGACAGACAGTTGGCAGTATGTACACGTTTGTCGGTGCTGAACCCACGTAGCGTCTTGCTGAACTATGTCCTATAATGGCGGTACGTGTTTGGTGACAGGAGATTAGTATCTGAATAAAACTGTTGTTTTCGATGTTTACGATCTTATTTTGAGCTTATATATTTTGAAGTAACTTACCCTTTACACTGTTTGTACTGTGAAGTAAGCATCTTAGCGTAGTTATTTGTTATTTAGCTACACTTTCATTTCAGTAACGCAAATGTTTCGTAAGTTCATTTCCTTGAAGTTTACATTTTTCGCCATATTCGTACTCCAGGTAAGAATACCTTATATTAACACGACTAATTTTTGTTATTTTTAGATAGTTCGTGTAAAAAAAACGAACAACAGAAAAAGCGAAGTGGATAGACGCACAGATTGAAGAAGCAATGAGTCTAGTTTCAGAGGATGGATCTGTGAAAAGTGTCTCAAATCAGTTTGGCATTCCCAAGACAACTGTGAGAAGAAATAAAGTGTTAAACAAAGAGCAAGAAAAACAATTAGTGAACTACATAATACCTTTTATAGAATAACAATGACAAAATTTAAGCTTTTTCTATTGGCTGAGGACCTGAAAATTGAGCACAGTTTTAAGAGAAAATTACAAATGGTAGTTGAATATTGGGGAATAGGGTTCAGGAAAAGAAACAAAATGAGTTTGAGAAAACAGCAATTCCCGAGATTGCAAAGCAACATTTGGAAAGAAATCCAATCGTGAAGGTACTAACTGGAACACCAATCGTGAAGGTACTAACTGGAACACCAATGAAAAACTGTTATCGAAGATGCCAAGAGAGAGAAAATGTAGAAAACCACGACAAAACACGTACAGCGAAAAAAGTGAATACAAAGAAGCAAAAAGACAAACATGAAAACAATAAACTAGACAAAGAAGAAAAAGCCATGCCGAGCCTAATCAGATCTTCGTCATCTGATGAGAATGTTCCTAACTAAGATTTGTGTGATGACAATGCGGACACCTTCAACGTTTAAGATGTCGATGTTGAAATTAGTCAGGTTTGTGGAGACTTTGGTCAAAATGAACTGTTGTACAGATGCATATATTGTGCCAAATGGGCACATGCAGAATGTAGTGGGTTTGATAGCGCTGAAAATTACATTTGTGACTTTTGCAAAATGTCTTAATCAATAATATTAAAAATTTATTTTTATTTCATTTTTTGTATGACTATATATCATGAAAGCTAATCATATCATAACAAAATAATTCTAATTTTTTTTGGTAATAATAACAGTTTCTGTTGCAAAATAATACTATTTATTAACAGGTTTCGCGCTTTTGGCGCGTCATCGGAATACTGTGACAAGAGAAAAATATATAAACAAAACCATGACAGTTTTAGGGCGCGAACCTATCCACAGCTTTAAAAACAAAACAAATAGGGGAGTCGGAACCTAACGGTCAGCATGACTGCATTCCTTAGTAAAATACACGATGGTAAACATCATTAGTCATAAATGAAAATTAAAGGCTTGGGCATAACCCGCTGATCAAACGTCAACATGAAAGGAAATCCTGAAACAACGGCGAAGTGAGTAAAGGCGAACATGAAAATTGTTGACAGCGGTGGACATGGTCGGCGAGGGAGAAGTAACTCGCCACATAAACAGCACTGCAGTGGATAGGTCCGCGTTCACATTTGAAACACAGTACATGCACTGCGTTAGCCAGAAAGGTGCTGGAGGCAAAGTGGTGCAAGGAGCTGCTGCCGATGCGAAGCGCCAGAGGGGGCGCTGGTAAGCGCCTGCGTACCTCGTGTGAGCGCCTATGATTTAAAAGAGAAAATCGACCGAAACTGTCGAAAAAAGCTCGAAGAATTATGTGGATATCAGGAGCGGCTTGGCGTATAAGAGAATCGTAGGACACGGCCACGTGGCTGCAAAGACAGTTTCCGAGTATTGTTGTAAAAAAGCTGTTGAGGAGGAAAAAACAGACTGGACAAAGAGGAAGACCTATTTTGAACGTCAAAGTGTCTCGCGATGGTACTAGGAAAATAAATAAATAAATAAATAAATAAAAGGGTTCAAATCTTTTTCGGAGTAACAATTCTCATAGCGTTTAATGAGGCAAAGTCATCGATCTAGAGGTGCGAAGCAGTTACTGTCATGATTGTGCAAAAGACAGAATAAATCTACTTAATCTCCAGAATATGTGCAAGGCGTAAAATACTGATATTACATTTGCGACGGAGATTATAAGACATTTGCAGCGCCGGCCGCGGTGGCCGAGGGGACTGAGGCGCTCCTGTCACGGTCTGCATGGCCACTACGGTCGGGGGTTCGAATCCCCCCTAGGGCATGGATATTTGTTCCGTCCTTAGTAGTAGTTAGTTCGTAAGTAGTTTGTAAGTTTAGGGACTGATAACCCCGTAGTTAAGTCCCTTAAGCTATACAAACATTTCATTTCATTTCAACATTTGCAGCAATTCTCGATTTGAATCCTTACGGTGATGATCATCCCGTTTCAAGAAGCGAATATACAGTTCACGCCCAGAAGAGAATGGGGACTCGCCTACGAAACATTCGAAAAACTAAAAGGCAAGCTCACAGAAACAAAACTAAAAACGATCAGCACGTATTATGGACTAGCGATTCGAAGACAGGTAGATATAAGAAACGTAACCTAGTGGCAGAAACAAAAAGCCATTGGAATGGGTCATGAACCGACGTACAAAAGGAATTTTGCCAATCTACGAAGCTTTATCGAGGGATGAATTACTGGAGAGATGTTTAGGTGGCCACACACGAATGAAAGTTTCTATTCCTGTATTTGGCGTTTATCTCGTAAACACTTGCACTCCGGACTAACAGTTGTTGAATTGGCATCGTATTTGGCAGCGTGCGTATTCATTGAAGGTAATCATTCCTTTTGATGGTCATGATCGCGGCAGGAATTGTAGTAGGCACACAAAGATTCAGTTATGCAAAACAAATGGATAACCAGCGCGTGAGCCGGCAGTATCGACGTAGACCACTGGCATCGAAGGAAGGTCGGCAAGCTCAGAAAGCACTGCTGCAAGCGCAAAACGCAGCCCATGAGGGAGACGATGGACTACTACATGGTGCTGGAATCGCAGATCAATCGGTAAGCTTGGTACATTAATTTTAATGTTCAAACGTATTTATTTCGAAATGACGTTTCACATATTTGCGTGCAGTCTAACCAGAAAAGTATAGTACCGATCATTATGGCATTGATAGTATGATTCTCTATACAAGAACGAATTATATGAACCAACATGCGAGATGGTATCATGATTTTAAGGATCTTGTTCGTTGCATAGTTAGAGACTAGACAAACATTTGTGAATATCAAAGTAAATTGTTCCAAAGCCTGCAACAGCTGAAGTTGACATTATTTTCACCTGCTTTGAGGTTCATATTCTCAGAAAAAAACGTTATTCATATAAATCCAAAACCTTTTTGATTTCAGATGAAACTCTGGATGGCTACAGTCCACGCAATTGGAGACCTACGCTCACAACCTTCGTTGGACATCACAGCGTAACGTTGAATTTATTCACATAAATTCAGAAAAACAGATTATGAATGATATGATGTCACAGTGTGAGTGAATTCTCATTACTTCTTCCCACCCAATATAAAACCCACAAAATCAGTGACAAATAGTCTCCTAATGTGGTTTTTCCCCTTAACAGGAAAACGTGCGGTCTGTCTTGCGTCAATTAGCGGTCAACGTTCCGACTTGGGGTACACGACACTAACAATTACGGCGGATTACTTCCAGGCGTAACGCTGTTTATCAAAGGAAATCACGAGAGCTGTAATCATCAATTATGTAATTTGTGTTGCAAAATTCTTAGAATAATAATTTCAGGAGACAGGCATCGTGTTGCCAATTAATCTCCTTTTTCACTCAGAACGTTACTTATTCTTTTACTGTTTATCTATAAGCGGTGTGTGAAAAAGGCGTTAAATGAGATAGTGAAAATAACACAGGTAGGAGTGTCGAAGTAAGAGGCGTGAAAGATTTTAATGGAAATTGACAGTAGGTGGCTTACGAAAGTAAGTATGTTGAGTCGAGGCATGGGCGTAACCAGAGGGGGACGGGGGTTCTGGGTCTCGAACCCGTCCAGAAATGTTGACAAAGCTAACAAAAATGGCATCATTCTGTATTAGAGGCCGCCTACATTTTGCCAAGACTGGGTATCCGTTACACATGCTTCACACAAGCCCGATTTCTGCGCATGCGAATCCCATATTTTTGTAGCCTTGAAGAAATAGATACATTTATGGCTATCGGTATGTTTCTGAAGAAGTAGTGCACACCTGGGTAACAATAAAGGTCCTGCAGCTAACTGCAAAGATTTGTTCCTGAAGTAAATGACCGTCTTGTCATACGGTGGTATTCACCATCTTGTCTCACAGTGGGTTAAATATATTAAGTTTTGGTGATTACTACTGAAATAATGAGCAATTCTTTTAATGTGTGTGCTTCTTATAGATGAGTGTGGCGTGCCTGTTTTCCAATCACTAGCAAAAATTTCTTGTTCAAGGTAGCCACGGTAGATTTTGGTAAAGCGGGGTATTAAACACGGCGCAGATTCTGTGTAGAAACCGTCTGTGACCATCGGGCACCGGAGCTTCACTGTACTTCAGAGATGTGAGATTTTCTTGAACACCAGTATTAGTAATTACAATACGGTTATATATTTCAGTCAGGAATATTTCTTGATGTTCCTATGTAAACGAATAAAGGATCGTGTCTAGTTAAAGAGTATCTGTACGCTTATTTTTTGCCATTCACAGCTTTCATGTACCGCAAAAATTTGAGTTGGGGAGTGCTTCTCTGATAATGCATCAGAAGTTATTAAAAACTTTCTGATTGACATATGCGTTTCGATCTGGATTTGCGTAACTTGATGATACGATTTCCCTTAATTCTATTTTTGACGATGCGTAGATTCTTAGCTGCGGTGAATTAGTCGCGCGTAATTTCCACTTCTTTCACCTCTGGCACTATTGCTAATGTGAAAAATACTGAGTAGTACTATGGTTCGGAACCCACGTTAAACGCTAGGTCCCCCAATAACTGGCTGGGTAAGTCAGTTCGAAGGTCTAAGAAAGGCAACGGCATACCACTTCCAAACTGGACCATGCCTAGTAAAGCACTGTGGTCTTCAAACCAATCTTCGGATTGTTGACTGCTTTGCCTTTTTTACTGCAGCGCCATGTTCCGGTGCGCGCGACGCTCCGCCGTCGGGGGTTCGAATCCCCCCTCGAGCATGGATGTTTGTACCGTCTTTAGTATAAGGTAGTTCATAAGTAGTTTGTAAGTTTAGGGACTGATGACCCCGCAGTTAAGTCCCTCAAGCTTTACAAACATTTGAACATTTTGTAGATTCTTAAGAAGTCTACTAATTTTGTTTCAATACCATGGTCACTCTCTAGTATACAGTCCTTTGGAATGAAATATGTAACACTAGCTTAATTCCCGCGGCTTTGCACGCGTAGACTGGATGGTCTGCATTGGTTGTTTCTACTTCTAAATACAAATCTTCATAGATTTAGCTTTAAAATGGTCTCCTAATCAAGTATTTTTCCTTTATATCTGCCACTTAATGGCTGAATTTCCAAAAATATCGAAACATGTGTTTTTAAAATTCCAATCAAAAATCTAAATACGAAGTTTTGTATTTCATGCTTTGAAATTCCACCCCCATGAACCACAGACATAGCCGAGGTGGGGTGGCTTGCGTGCGTCAACGATGCAGATAGCCGTACCCTAGGTGCAACCACAGCGGAGGGGTATCTGTGGAGAGACCGGACAAACGTGTGGTTCCTGAAGAGGGGCAGCAGCCTTTTCAGTAGTTACAGGGGCAACAGTCTAGATGATTGACTGAGCTGGCCTTGTAACATCAGCTAATGTGGCTTTGCCACACAGTTACTGCGAACGGCTGAAAGCAAGGGGAAACTACAGCCGTTACATTTCCCGAGGACATGCAGCTCTACTGTACGAAAATATGATGATGGCATCCTCTCGGGTAAAATATTCCGGAGGTAAAATAGTCCCCCATTCGGATCTCCGGGCGGGGACTACTCAGGAGGATGTGATCATCAGGAAAGACAATACTGGCATTCTACGGGTCGGAGCGTGGAATGTTAGATCCCTTAATCGTGTAGGAAAATTAGAAAATTTAAAAAGGGAAATGGATAGGTTGAAGTTAGATATAGTGGGGATTAGTGAAGTTCGGTGGCAGGATGAACAGGATTTCAAGTCAGGTGAGTACAGGTTTATAAATACAAAATCAGTTGGGAGTATTACAGGAGTAGGACTGATAATGAATAAGAAATAGGAATGCGGGTAAACTACTATGAGCAGCACAGTGATCGCATTATCATTGTCAAGATAGATACGAAGCCAACAGCGACCACAGTGCCGATGATGAGGAGATCGAAGAAATATATGAGGAGGTAACGGAAATTATTCAGACAGTTAAGGGAGAGGAAAACTTAATTGTGATGGGAAACTGGAATTCGATAGTAAGAAAAGGAAGAGAAGGAAAAATAGTAGGTGAATATGGACTGGGCATAAGGAATGAAAGAGGAAATTGCCTAGTAGAATTTTCCACGGAACGTGATTTAATCTTAACAAACACGTGGTTTAAGAATCACAAAAGAAGGTTGTATACATGGAAGAGACCAGGAGACACCGGAGGGTATCAGATAGATTTTATAATGGTAAAACATGGATTCCGGAACCAAGTTATAAACTGTAAGACATACCCAGGGGCAGATATAGACTCTGACCATAACTTGTTAGTCATGAACTGTAGGTTGAAACTGAAAAAACTGCTGAAAGATAGGAAAATAAGGAGATGGGACTTAGATAAATTGAAGGAACGTGAAGTTCTGCAGAATTTCAGAGGGAGATTTAGGCAACAATTGACAGAAACAGGGGGAAATAAAACAGTAGAAGGGGAATGGGTAGCATTGAGATATGAAATAGTGGAGGCAGCAGAGGACAAAATAGGTAGAAAGGCAAGTCCTACAAAAAATCCTTGGATATCACAGGAAATACTAAATTTAATTGATGACAGGAGAAAATATAAAAATGCAGTAAATGAAACAGGCAAAATGGTGTACGGACGATTGACAGGAAGGACGATTGACAGGAAGTGCAAAATGGCTAAGCACGAGTGGCTAGAAGCCAAATGCAAATCTGTAGAAGAATGTATAAGAAGGGGAAAAGTAGATACCGCCTACAGGAAAATAAAAGAGACGTTTGGGGACAAGAAAAGCAACTCTACGAATATCAAGAACTCAGATGGAAAACCAGTTCTCAGCGAAGAAGGGAAAGCTGAAAGGTGGAAAAAGTACATAGAGCAGCTCTGCAAAGGAAATGAACTTAGAGACGATGCTGTAGGAAGGGAAGAGGAAATAGATCAAGATGAAATAGGAGATACTATACTGAGAGATGAATTTGACAGAGCCCTGAAAGACCTAGGTCGGAACAAGGCCCCAGGAGTAGATGACATACCCTCAGAGCTACTAAAGTCTCTGGGAGAGCCAGCCATGAGAAAACTATTTGAACTGGTGTGTAAGATGTATGTGACAGGCGAAATACCCTCAGACTTTAAGAAAAATGTAATAATCCCCATTCCAAAGAAATCAGGCGCAGACGGGTGTGAAAATTACAGAACCATCAGTTTGATAAGTCCTGGTTGCAAAATTTTAACACGAATTATCTACAGGAGAATGGAAAAGCTGGTAGAAGCTGACCTCGGGGATGATCAGTTTGGATCAGGAGGAACGTAGAAACCCGGGAGGCAATACTCACTTTACGTCTTATCTTAGAAGATAGATTAAGGAAAGGCAAACCTACATTTTTAGCTTTTGTAAATTTGGAGAAAGCGTTCGACAATGTTGACTGGAATACAATCTTTCAAATTCTGAAGTCAGCAGGGGTAAAATACAGGGAGAGTTATTTACAACTTGTACAAAAGTCAGACCGCAGTTATTAGACGCGAAGGGCATGAAAGTGAAGCATCAATTGGGGTTGCAGCCTTTCTCCGATGTTATTCAATTTGTACATCGAGCAGGCGGGGAAGGAAAGCAAGGAAAAATTTGGAATAGGGATTAAAGTTCAGGGGGAAGAAATACAAACATTTCGTTTTGCTGATGACATTGTAATTCTGTCAGAGACAGCAAAGGACCTGGAAGAGCAGTTGAATGGAATGGACAGTGTGTTGAAGAGAGCGTATAAAATCAACATTAACAAGAGCAAAACAAAAGTAATGGAATGCGGTCTTAAAAATCAGGGGATGCTGAAGGAATCAGATTAGGTAACGAAACAATGAAGGTAATAGATGAGTTTTGTTACTTGGGTAGTAAAATAACCTGCGATGGTCGCAGTACAGAGGATATAAAATGCAGAATGGCAATGGGAAGAAAAGCATTTTTGAAAAAGAGAAATTTGATAACATCTAATATTAATTTAAGTGTAAGGAAGTCTTTTCTGAAGGCATTTGTGTGGAGTGTTGCCTTTTACGGGAGTGAAACATGGACGATAAGCAGTACGGACAGGAAGAGAATAGAGGCTTTTGAAATGTGGTGTTACAGAAGAATGCTGAAGATTAGGTGGGTAGATCGCATAACTAATGGAGAGGTACTAAACAGAATTGGTGAGAGAAGGAATTTTTGGTATAACCTGACTAAAAGAAGGGATCGCTTGGTAAGAAACATTCTGAGACATCAAGGAATTGTGAATTTAGCGTTGGAGGGAAGTGTGTGGGATAAAACTCGCAGAGGGAGACCAAGAGACGCGTATAGTAAGCAGATTCAAATGGATGTGGGTTGCCGTTCTTATGAGGAGATGAAAAGGCTTGATCGGTATACAGTAGGGTGGAGAGCTGCATCAAACCAGTCTCCGGACTGAAGACCGTAACAACAACAACCAATGAACACCGACTAACGTGTGCTCCTTGCGCCTTTTCCTAGAGGCTGAAAAAAGTAATTGATTTGTGGGCCTTTCTGAAAAAAAAAAAAAAAAAAAAAAAAAAAAATAAAAACCGAAATATACATAGTATTATGATGCAGTTGAGGAATACCTGGTATGAGAAGTTATACATACGTTCATTTCCTATTTTACTGCCTTATGGATGGAAATATCGAAAAATCGCTGATGTCTGCAGATGCCTGCAGATTCATATGTTTTCCACACGAATTTGCATGTTGTAATTAGTCAAACTAATTTCCATCAGTTAGTACGTGACAAATAATATCTAGATTACCTCAGGCTATGAAATTTGTCAATATGCGAAGTAACAGACTCGCGTAAATACAGAATGGAAACATATTTCCTTTTCGTTTTCTTGTAATACTTCATAGCAGCCATGTTGTAATTAGTCAAGAATAGAATATGAACATCTTTGGATGTCACGTTCAGAAGTCTTAGTTCAACATCCAGGTAGTGTAGAGAAAGTATAGAGATCACTGATCTAGATTCATATTTCAGCGCTGTTTTCTGTCTTTTAGAAACGGATAGAGATTCAAATGTTCAAATGTTTCTAAAGCTTATGGGACTTAACTGCGGGGTCATCAGTGAAATGTTCAAATGTTTGTACACCAGTCCTTACATCCATAGGCGAGGGGCGATTCGAACCCCCGACAGTGACTGAAGCGCCTCAGTCCCCTCGGCCACCGCGGCCGGCTGCGGGGTCATCAGTGAAATGTTCAACTGTTTGTACACCTTAAGGGACTTAACTACGGGGTCATCAGTCCCTAAAGTTACAAAATGCTTATGAACTAACTAATACTAAGGACGACACATATATCCATGCCCGACGGAGGATTCGAACCTCCGATGCGGAGACCGCGCGATCCGCAAGGTGGCGCTCCAGAACGCTCGGCTACTCCCGCACGGCACGGATCAGAACGCGAAATTTCTCTCTTACGCTTTGGCATCTTTCTTGGTAGTTTTACTTTTCAAACTGCAGTTGCTCTTATTTTCCTTTATTCGTACGCTTGTTGCAGTAAAACAACTGAAGAATGTGCATCACGTTTCGCTGAATATAACCTCTTTGCTATTATAGTGTCAAAAATTATCGCTAGTCTTCAGTCCGAATTTTATATAAGCTGACGACTTTCAACCAGTATATCTTCCAACCTGCTATAGCCATCGACACGGAACTGTTATGGTGTACAACGGGAGACTTAGTACTGCAACGACACAGAGAGATCGTCGTCTCCATTATGTAGTTTCTGCTGAAGACCAAAATATTGACACCCAGACGTAGAATTTTATAGAAGTCGGTAACTTTCGACTCCCATATCTTCCACTCTCTTATCGTTATCAAACCTCTGCCACCATAGTGCACAATGGGAGACTGATACCTACTACCACATAGAAACACTATTAGTTTGCGATGTGTAGTTTTGCCTACAGAGTGAAATATAGGCACAAACGCCTCAATTTTTATATACATTAAGATATACAGAATTAGTGCTGTTTGCAGTTCTATTAAGAGAATACATTATTGCCATTTCCATCCACTGAAAGCCCCTTCGGAAAACATATCCTGGCTACGCCTATGAGGCGATGTGTGTAATTTTCATGAAAAATGTGACAGATTTTATAATGAACTAGCTTAAACCCGCGGCTCCGCTCGCGTGATGGTTATTATAGATAAACTATCTTTCAGTAGTGTGCTATGAGGCTGGTTTTGAAGGATGAAATGAAATATAATACCTTCTTTAGAAACAAACATTTTCAATCAACATTCAAGTAAAAAAATAAAATTATTCGTATGCTTATCCTTACAGAGAAAGAGGTGAAGACGTTGTAGCACGCATAGACCAAAGATATGGTCTGTGGCATCACGTTTCGCTGTATGTAACCTCCTTGCTATAGAGTCGCAAACGTCATCGCTGGCCTTCAGTCCGAATTTTATTATAATTTGACGCCTTTCAACCACCATATCTTCCACCCCTTTAAAGCTATCGGCATGGAACTGCTACGGAGTACAACGGGAGGTTTCGTACACCAATTACACACAGGCCATTCGTTTGCGTTCTGTACTTTTCGCTGGAGAGCGAAATATTAACACACACACACACACACGCGCGCGCGCGCGTAGAATTCTATATACACCGATGACTTTTCATCCCAACAAACTGCACCCTTTTATCATTATCAACCCTCAAGCAACAATGCCACCAATAAAACCATTTTGAAAGAGAAAATATAATTTTGAAAGATTAATTATTGTTCCGCATTTCGCGTTACATTCTTCAGTAACTAAATATCTATCAGATCGCTATAAAACCGTGCCTAAAACCTTCCTCAGGTATAAATTAGTAACTGTACAAATATTTAAGTCTCTGCGTCTTATCGTTCGGACGTGATAAGCGTACACCTAACAGACATACACATTAATATATATATATGTAGATAAATAGGTATCCGATCCATAAAACCGTGCCTAAAGGCTTCCCCTGGTAGACAATAGTAACTGTACAAATTTTTAACTCTTTATGTCTTGTGGTTCAGACGTGATAAACGTACACCGAACAGACATTCACATTTATAGATATAGATAGATCAATAGTAAGTGGATCTACGTTCCCATTAAAATTACTGTGACGTTTTGCGTGCTGAGTGGTAGGGATCGGTCGTCATCCAATAGCAGCCGCTCCTCGAGCACCGGTGCCACTGCGTTGGCTCTTCTGGGGTCACAAGCGTTGCCATGTGACACGGCTAGCAACTGTTGGCCGGGGGAAGAGCAACTACCAGCAGGCTTCAATGACAGTGTAATAATACTGGTTCCGAAAGAACACCGACATGAAGATGTCAATAAATTCCGTCCCATCTCTCTCCTGAATTCTGATTATAAGATTGTAGCCCGTGTCATAGCAGCTAGAATTAAAAATGTTCTAGCAAACATCATACATAACAGCCAGACAGCAGCAGTACCGGGACGCACTATTTTCAAGAGTTTATCAGATTATAGGGAGATCATATCTTTCAGTGCCCTCAGGCAGCAATTTTAGCTTTAGACCAATGTAAGGCTTTTGACACGGTTTCACACCGCTACCTGTTCGATATTATGAATCATCTCGGATTCGGTGTCCTTTTTATTACGATAATTCAAAATATGTACACTTCTGCCAGCTCTAAAATGATCGTCAATGGTCAGTTCATCCACCAGATCCCTATTCAAAGGTCAGTCCGACAGGGGTGTCCTATGTCTATGCCCCTATACGTTATAGCAATTGAGCCTTTGGTTAGAATGCTTAATTGCACGCTTCATGGTCTAACCCTCTATTCTACGACAGTAAAATGCATGACATTTGCGGACGATGTGGGTGTCATTGTATGCTCGGAGCAGGACCTTCGAGACGTTGCCACTAATATGGCAGAATATGAACGAACGTCGGGCTCTACACTAAACTACAGGAAAACTCGTCTCATGCCGATAGGGAGTGGATTTCACACAGATGCCAACTGCCCACACAGAGTGTGCGATACTATGAAGGTGCTCGGGATAAAGATGAGCAGTTGTCCTCTGAAAACAACGGCAGACAACTGGAAGGACCTTCTGACCATGACGAGAGGCTACTTACAATACAACAAAGGACAGGAACAGGACTTGGTGCAGAAAGTACACTTCGTCAACATCAAAATCCTCTCGAAACTATGGTACGTTGGACAGATAATACCTGTGGCAGACAGTGTTACCAGGAAAATCATGTCGGCAATAGGTTGGCATATTTGGAGGGGAGATATATTCAAGGTGGGGATCAATGTCGTTACCCTTCCGCCAGAAAAAGGAGGCCTTGGCGTCACCGATGTTTCATCTAAATGCAAGGCACTTCTGATAAGGCGCACTACGCAGCTGTGCCACGAATATCCGGATACTGCGCTAAGTATGGCCATAAGGATATATAAGCCTCAGAGTATGCAAGTACCAATTCACCTTGGCGACACGCATTACAAGGCGAACCACATTAGGATGTTTCTCTTAGAAGTTAGCTACCTCCGAATGAAATCGAGCGCTCCACTACATGAACTTACCACCGCTCAATTGTACCGCCTTATGAATGACAGTGAAAGAGTGAACCGAATGGAATTAAAGTACCCCGATAAGGATTGGACTGTTATATGGAAAAACATCAACAACAAAGTGCTCGATACGGGTATAAGATCAACCTGGTACAAAATAGTTAATGAGACGATACCAAAAAGAGAGAAACTTCACAAAATACATTTGTCCGTCACTTACAAATGCAGGGAGTGCCAGATCAACACAGGTTTGTCTGTGGAGAAAATAAACTTACATGGGAATGGTGCAGGAAAAACCTGGCTTCAATTTGTAGAACAGCACCACAACACGTTCCTCTCATCTCGGTACTAAAACCTGACGGCAATTACTATCCAATCAGCAAGAAAAACACGTGGACCTGGTTAGTAGGGCAAACACTATACTACATAACGAGTGCACAAGACAAGGCCTCATACTCAGACTATAGAGTGTACCTTGCCACAAGAGCCCAACTCTTGGAGAAGGGTGCTAACTACAGGAAAATATTTGCGAATTATATCAAGGCGCTACAAATAACGAGGATATGAAGAAAAAAAGAACAAACAGGGGAAAAAAAAGAAACGAACAAAGGACGAGGAAGGACGAATGTAGAAATAAAGGGATGTGTGGCATCTAATATTCAAGGTTTGTCACCGTTTATCTATTACTGTTTCATTTAGATCATTTTTCTTCAATTCCTTAAGAAGATGGTTTGTTTCACATTACCTAACCTCGACGTAGAGGAGTTTAGTTACCTTTCTTTTATATTTTCATTTTTATTTTCAAAAGACATTCATCTCCATTACTTAGGGAAAGACAAAGGAACTTCATATCCCTGCACATCACCAGTACATGCGCGACCTTCGGTGACTGGCGCACTCAGGGCTAAGAGACAAGTTGAGAGAACGCAGGAGGACATATGGGAAACCAGGAACACGAGACCAGGCGTACTGCTTGGGGAAACATAATAAAGCAAATATCGAGAAGCCGAGCCTTGAGTGCTGTCGATATGCTGAGGTATGGAGACGATGAAAGGAACACAAAATCCATCAATGACTTAAGAGGTATTGAGGGACTACGTTTCCAACTTTCTTTCCCGAAGAAATTTTAAGTTTCCTTTGTTAATTTCAGTTTCGATGCAGTGACTTCACTGACGGAAACAGATTATGCACCTTCTTCTGTGGTGAGATACGATGTTATTTTACGTAGAGGAAATAAATTATTTTAAAGGCGTAGAAGCCGGGCCGAGAAGGCAAAATTTGGCGAGCGTAAGGGTGGGTTGTAGGGGAGGAAGGAGACAAAAAAAAAAAAAAAAAAAAAAAAAAAAAAAAAAAAAAAAAACACCTGGGGACTGAGGCTAGTCACGGTCTACTCGGCCACTACGGTCGGGGGTTCGAATCCCCCCCTCGGGCATGGATATTTGTGCCGTCCTTTGTATTAGTTAGTTCATAAGTAGTTTGTAAGTTTAGGGACTGATGACCCCGTACTTAAGTCCCATAAGCTATACAAACATTTAAACAACTTTTTATTTATTATTATTTTTTTTTATGAGAACCAACCCCTACACTGACCGTTCTCCTCTAGTGATCGTCTATAGAAACCATCATTCAAGCCGTCTTGCTATCACTCATACACCAAAAGGCGATATGCTTTTCCAACAGGACATTTGCACGTCCTCATGCATCCCGTACCGCCCAACGTGCGCTTCAAGGTGTACGGCAATTACCCTGGCCAGCACGATCCCCAAATCTGTCTCCCGTTGTGCATGTTTAGGACCGCATGAAACGTCATGTTAGACGGTCTGCATTAGCGGCACAAAATGTGTCCCATCTGAGGCTCCAGGTGGAAATTGCATGGCAGGCCATTCCACAAGATCACATTCGGCACCTCTACGATCGTTTCC
Organism: Locusta migratoria; assembly: GCA_026315105.1. Classification (NCBI taxonomy): domain Eukaryota; kingdom Metazoa; phylum Arthropoda; class Insecta; order Orthoptera; family Acrididae; genus Locusta; species Locusta migratoria. Next base: position 698,296,769 of record CM048745.1, on the reverse strand, counting down.
CTGGAAGAATTACAGATTTCTTTGCAGCAAAAGGAGGGTATACACGGTACTAACGGCATTGCGCACGTTCTGCTGACTGAAGTGTGTGTGGCTCTGATTGTGTGATCGTGTGTTGCATACAACCTCAAGAATGTGTCAATAAAATTTCCCTCTGCTGGGTCGACGAATTCATGTTCTCTTTTCATTTTCCAGGAGTGTATATACCTTTAACAAATCGCGGCTCAGCACTCTGCAACTACATACTTAATGCACATATTAAAGTATTTCCTCACTAGTTTATGATTGTGTTATCAGTTGCCAATTCCTGTTGCAATCTGCCTTCTTAAGGTGAAAGTGAGAACATAATTTGTCTTCAATTGCTAATAACTCCATGAGCTTCATCATTTCATTCTGAGTACATGACATAATGAAGGCCCAATTTACTTTCGTCGCTTGGCAACATAAATTTCTTGAGTACTGTATTAAAGTGTTTATTTCCTTTCCATAATATTGTATCTCTTTGAAAAAAACCGCGACTTCATAGGTAGCAAATTTAGTTTCGCCTTACAGTAATTTAAACACAAGTCTGTAAATTTCCATGCTTCTTCGGACAAACGGTTGCAGATCGGATTGATTTTCTCATACTCCGTTGGATAATAGTGTGGCTGATCACTTCCTTCAAGTTCTCCAGTTACTTAATCTGGCGTAGAAGAAACATATTCTTATCTGCTTGAAACGATACTGCGCAATGGAGTTTTTTCCTTCGGAAGCAGAAAACAAGTAATGCAAGAGCCAGAGGTGCAAGTGACAAATAGGAAGTTGATTCAGCATGCAGAATCAGTGCGGAGGTGAAAAGGAGGATATTTGACGTGTTGAACGTCATCCATTATTCATCTCGCAAAGCTCATGAATTCCACACTTCGATGCATCTGTGTGATTTCACAAGCAAACAAATGTGCTTCGAAAACATTAGTACTGGTTTCCGTAACAGTATCTTAACACAGTAAAAACATCCGAAAACTTGAGCATGGTAAAAAATTTAGGATAGTCAGTTGGATTTATTAGGTCACTGAGTCGTTGGAATATTAATGTTTTTCACGAGAATATATCTCAATGGAAATTAGTCATAACATTATTTTGAATATACTTTCAATTTTACGTATCCGAAGAATTATTTCATTTTAATTGCAGATAAGTTTCGCGGTATGGCATTGACTGCCAACCGCATATATGATTGGAATGCTTGTACTATGCGAGGCCACAGAAATGTAAATGACAAAATGGAATGTCATTTATAAGAGCAGCAACGTAAATGGGATTTAGTCAGTATTGCCTGTAAACAGATACAAGTGGGTGAATCTCGCAAAGTACCTCACTATGAAGAAGCGACGGAAATCTTAGATATGACAGCAAATCAGTTAGGCGTTGGTCCAATTCTTGTTCTTATCCGAGTTGTTATTCGCCTCAGAACTGATTGACATTAGAGGTCCTTGTTGCCACTATAGCACCGGTTGCATATTAGAATGATAAATGATAACTCAGGGGCTCTCTGACGATTGCCCAATGCTCAGGTTCTATTATCTCTCTCCAGGTCAATCCCTTCCTTATTGATGCTGTATTTGGCCACGGTTCATTCATGCCAACAACGTCGAATAGTAGCATCCCCTATCAGGCCCCATCTCATTCATCACAGTCTCCACAACCTGGACCTTATTGAATCACCATTGACCTTCACCTTGACTTACTGTACTAGCATAAGTCCGTCATCCTCCTCTATTATGGATCACTAATCACCAAATAATTTCTGTCTTCGCATTAGATTGCTTTGTGATTGCTGACGCTTTTGGAGATCAAATTTCTCTGCCATCCATAGACAAAATAAATGCCGATATCTAATCAGTTTTCTCGGCGACTGCAACGTCCTTTTGGAAATGAAACTCTTCAAAATAGTCAGTGTACCCTTCCATTAAGTGCACTGCATTTTTCTGCTATGAAGTGACACATCCTCAGAAAGAAAGTATTACTTCATTTTTGGGGGAATTGGCACGATATTGTGTGGCGATTCAATCACAGATTGGCCAGAACTTGTGTACAGAGTATCGTAATCATTTGTTTCTAAAATGCAGCAAAGACGAGACACTCAGCCACCCGGCGGGGATAGCCCTACGGTCTGAGGCGCCATGACATGGATTGCGCGGCCGCTTCTACCGGAGGTTAAACTCCTCATTTCCTTATTCGTCACTTTGAAAACAAACATTTTTTTAGTAATAACATTTACGAAATTTTTTTTCTCATTATCACCTTCATTTTACATTATAAGATTGTAAAGGGCCATTTTTGCATTATCGTATAGTGGGAACTTTGCCATTTGCAGACAGAAAATGTTATATCAAATAACATATTGAAAAACGTATTTTCGGAATAGAGCAACAACAAAAATTGAGACTTTAGCAATACGTACCAATATTGCTTCAGTGTTTATCACAATGAAATAGGAACGCTGCAATTTATTTAACCTGATTTTTTTAGTTCTATTTTTTACGTCATGCTGAACAAATCCTATTTGAAGATTATTTTTACGACTTATTTGTCTGAGGTGTCTGTAACAGCAAACAAAAACTTAGGACATGTTAGATAGTTTCAATTAATATGAAACCTTGCACTGAGAAGTAAATACTTTGCAATTTAAAATTTATGAGCCCGTAGGGCTTTCATAGTAATAAGTTGTGGTATTCTGATTAAATTCGGATGAATAATTTCACATGTGTTAGGCGTATAATAAGTTCTTGTCAGTAGGACTCCAGTATCCATTACACGGCGTGCGTCAAGTCTGCGTGTGAACCCACACACTCAATTTTGTAGGCTTACCAGTTTCAGATTTTTAGCCCGTTTTCAAATCAACCAAATTAAGTTCTACTACACACCCGTTGGTCATATAGTTCTTTTTTCTGGGTTGACTAGATCTTTCGTCGGCAACCATGTGTTAGTTTGTAGAGCTAGTAGTTTTGAAGGTTTTTCACTAGGAGAACAGATTCGTCTGTAACTATGGCAAGGAGTCAAAGTAGTTGTGACGAAGTATCCTTGTCTACCGAATTATGACGAACATTTAAGTATTTCAAGATTCACCAATACAAAATGACCTAATGGTTCCTTCACCGATAGTGATGTAGCGAAGATTACTTTGCGTATCGAAGTAGAGCGCGTCTCACTAGGGACGAGGACAACGGACGGTCTCGCGAATGTGCCTAAAACACGGGAAGGAGCGTCACAACTTCACTGCTACCTATTCCTCGATGTTGACGGATTACAGTGGTCGAAATAATTTAACTCGAAAGTTTACTCGCAATATCGAATTTCCATTTCCTGTATTAGGTACAGATGTAGACATAGGAAAATGTTTGCCTAACTGCGTCTCGAACCAGGATTTCCTGCTTTTCGTGATCGGTCGCCATGTAACTTTTGGCTATCCGACCACGTTTTCAGAACCGACCGAAATTTCTATGTACGACATTGACCATACATACGACAGTCACTATGTTCAGGATTCATTCCTCTGTAATGTCCTACGTATCATGTAAAACAGAAAGCAACGAATCTCACAAACTTGCGCTACTGCTATAAAATTTAAGAACATTTGGTCTATAAGTATGAAATAACATTAATTATTTGTAATGTCCTTTTGCTTTATACATACAATTTGTTACGGCCGCCGAGTCACTTCACCGTTATTGCCTCATACCTGCAATCGGTCACTCTCCTTTTACCATGCCACACACGAGCGATTTTGAAAGCAACTGCTATTCCGAACATCTCTCTGTCACGAAATTGTGGCACGAATTGCTATGTTTAGGAGCGATTTCACTTATTTGTGTATGTTGTTCACTAATATGTGCAAAACGTGGAAAGAAATCTCAAGCTCATCCGACTGTAATGGGGACGTGAAGGTAAAACAAAATTTACACTTAAAATAATATGGTATCTAATCCTAGTTTCTTTTGTAAGTTTTATAGATTCAAAAATTAGTCACAAAAAATTCACCTAATAATTCATTATTAAAACTCAATTATTATTACATATTCACTTGTATTAAACGTATAGCCGCGGCTGCTGGCACGAAATATGCCAATACGTAATCAGTTACCAATTCCAAAATAACTTGATAATTAATTTTAATTACTACAAATAAAGAACATTTAGTTAAACAAAACTTATATATGATATAAAGAAAAAGTGAATAAACAAGCAAGAATGAAACTTTAGCATGTAAATGAAACGCGTACAATTAAAAAAGGAATAAACAAAATAGAATAAAGTAAATGTACATAGAAAATAGAATGCTAAATAATATTAAACAGTACAAAAATTACTGGGGTGCTGAGTGGCAAAACGTAATCTTTCCGGTCGAGTCCCGCTCCAGTGTCCTACAGTGGTGGCCGCATACTTGTCCGGCGGTACAGTAGTGGGCGCAGCCTGGAGGGCTGCACTGTGGAGCGGCACAGCGGACAAACACCAGGTATCATGTAATTATATATTTTTGACGACGTTACAGCCTTCATTTAATGAAATAAATCGCAATTTGCGATCAATTGTGGCTTCCCTGTACTAGGTTTAGATGGAATACCAAAGTGCGGCAAATGAAAATTTGTGCCCGGCCGGGATTCGAAACCGGGATCTCCTGCTTACTAGGCTGTGGTAACAAGAAAGAGAGAGCGTGGCGAATGGAGATTAGGGTGTGGTGGGGAACCTGCAGGGAAGAGTCCTCTGCAATGGAGCTGGTCACTGTGTCCTCGGTGGCGGAGTGGTCAACGCGTCTGCCTAGTAAGCAGGAGATCCCGGATTCGAATCCCGGCCGGGCACAAATTTTCATTCGCCGCACTTTGGTATTCCATCTAAACCTTGTACAGTGAAGCCACAATTGATCGCAAATTGTGATATATTTCACCAGGTTTGATGGTTTGAGGCACCATTGGTTACAACAATCGATCTCGCCACTTATGTATTGAGGACACTTTGAACAGAAACCGGTACCTACCGGTGGTTGTGGATCCTGACGTACTCTCCCTGTTTCTGGCATCTCCTCACGCCACATTTCGACAGGACAATGCCCGGGCACATATTGCGACGAATGTACGTACAGGGCTTCTTAGAAGAGCGACGGGTACCACTGCTTCCCTGGCCTGCATGTCGCCCTTCCAACATGTCTGTGATATGGTTGGTCGGCACCTGATACGTCATGATCCTGCAGTAACTAGTGTCATGGATTTGTACGCTCGGAATCAAACAGCGTGGAAGAAAATCCCTCAGGAGCATATTCATAGCCTTATTGATTCAATGCCACGGTGTACTGCAGCTTTATGTGCAGTGCATGCTGGCCACACGACTCAAAGGACATATACAGATTTGAATAGGTAATCATTCGTGTCTTGTCACGTACCTAACCTGCTATGACGCTATTCGAACATATTTAGCTGTCATGCACAATGTTTAATATTTCACAAACATTGTTTATTTGCACCAAAGAGTACATACATAAACACATCAACAAAGTCAAAGAACAACGTTAATCAGAGATGTTATGACACTCAGCCACACCTGTAGTATTAAATTCCATTGAAATCATGCGTTTCTTTTTTGGTGTTGCAATTTCCACAATCGGTAATGTGTTTCATGAATACTTTATTGTCAAAACGAGTGTGGCCAAATAATTGAATTTCTGGATCAATCCAAGGAAGAAATACATAGTAGATGGGTTAACATATACAAATTGTTGAAGGAAAAAAGCATAAAATTTGAAGTCTGGCCTAAAATGTAGCGCTTACTCTGTATATCTCATGGTCCAACGCAAAAACTGAGCGTTTGTTTTGAAAAATTTAATACAAGAAATGTATTAGAAAGTAGAATTGTCAGTGCAATGATTCTCAAAAGTAATCTAAGTTGTATGTTTTGTTGCTATGTAAGCAAATTCACTCAGGTGAAAAATGTAATAAAAATTCCAGTAATACGAAGGATCTGTAAGTGCTTTTAAGGTACCGGTAATTAATAAACATTATCCTGAAGCATATTGAATTTATTCAACTTCGTGTTCCTGTCAAACTGATGTTCTGTAAACACAATTTATCAGAAATTATTTACTTGTTCATCAAAACCATCACAAAATGGTAGGTTTACTTCATAATCAATTTAAAGCTTCTTTTTTTCTGTCTGTAAAAGCTAATGCTACAGTGTGATTCCTTATGATGTCTGCTTATTATTCCAACATTTCCAATTTCATCTCATTTGCACAATATAGTTAATGGCCACGTTCGTAAAAAAATTATTTGTTGTTGTTGTGGTCTTCAGTCCGGAGACTGGTTTGATGCAGCTCTCCACCCTACTCTATCCTGAGTAAGCCTCTTGATCTCTTCATAAGAACGGCAACCTATATCCATTTGAATTTGCTTATTATATTCATCTCTTGGTCTCCCTCTGAGATTTTTACCCCACACACTTCCCTCCAATGCTAAATTCACAATTCTTTGATGTCTAAGAATGTGCCCTACCAATCGATCCCTTCTTTTAGTCAAAGTATGCCAGAAATTCCTTTTCTTCCCAATTCTGATTAGTATCTCATCATTATATAATGTAGCGCCTGTATGGTGTTTGGTGGGAGTCGTTAGCTGAAATATTATGTACTGAACTGGAAAAAATGGAAAAGGCGCATTATGATAAAAAGGGAATAAAAATTAAGTTAAAACAAAAAGAATTAGAACGAGTGTAAGGGTAAAGATGGGCTTCTACATTATAAAAAGAAGACGATGTTACCTTCAGTAAGTACCATCTCGATGTGCAATGATGGTAGGTCAGGGATCTGTAACCAAAATTTAAAATGAAAGGTACACACCGTCGAGATCGGGAATAGGACGTATTAAAAATCTGTTATTGTGCAATGGGCCCCTTGCTAAATTTTAGTTGTGGGCTCCGCGTAGGCAGGTTTGCAAGAATGTAACATAAAATGGAAAAAATATTCGGACTTCGTTTTAATAAATAGCTATAAAAATTCGACTGCAGGTCCTGTAATCATCCCTATCTTTGATGGTGGAAATATTGGAATAGAAAAAAGCAATGAAACCCATTTAACAATTACTACACTGATCATTATTAGCCGTAATGACGTCCAATTCCTTCACACTTCAAGTTCACGCCACTCGAGTGAAAAAGGGGAGTTAAAAGAAAGATGACTGCCATTTAAATTTGATATTAATGTATTTCAAGTTAAAAATCATAATTTACAGGAGCGGCTCTATACTTACACAAAATTAAGTATGACCAGGGGAGAGCTGCATCGAATACGTCTTATCTCCATTAAGGCGATACGAAGACAAAAAAATTAGTTAATCGCTGTTCTTTCCCTCCCGCAATAAAACAAGGGAAGGTGGATCACAGATACTTTAATGGGAGAGAAAGAAGAACGATCTTTGCCTACTCGAAATTTCTCTGATTCATGAAATTAATTTTTTTTTATTTATCTAAGATTTATTTCTTCAGAAAGGACTTCCTTATGCTTAAATTAATATTTCATGTTAACAAATTTCTTTTTCTTCCCATTGCCTTTCTGCATTTAATATCCTCTGTACTGCGACCATCCCATGTTATTTTACTGTCCAAGTAACAAAACTCATTTACCACCTTTATCAGCATCGCCTGATTTTCTAAGACGGCATTCCATTACCCATGTTTCCTCTTGTTAATGTTCATCTTATATGCTCCTTTCAATAGATTACCCTTGTTTCCTCTTGTTAATGTTCATCTTATATGCTCCTTTCAATAGACTGTCCATTCCGATCAACTGCTCCTCCAGGTCCTTTGCTGTGTCTGACAGAATTACAATGTCATCAGCAAAACGCAAGTTTTTATGTAAATTATCTTTATTATCCCCCAAAAACGCGTGCATTGAGGGCAGAATCAATGCACTGTGTATTGTCCAAGTTAAAAAAAGTGAAGGATTCTTGAAATGTCAAAAGGAACAGAAGTGCAGATCGTGTGGATCGGTCTCACTATAGTTTATAAATCTTACCTATGAAGTGCCATTCTTTGTGTGGCCAGATTACCAGCACTGCTAATGGCCAACATGATTTTAGAACTTAACACTGTTTATAAGTACACATCCCAATAAGTTGAGCATCTGAAATCGGAGCTGCTATTTCTCGATTTATCGTGGAAACCTTATGAATAAAGTGCATTAAGTACCCTGTTTTACAAGCAATAACTCAGTTTCTCATTGCCTGTCTCTTACCATTGTTTTCAGCCAAGGCCTTCTAGAAGCTGAACCGTTTTCGTTTTTTGAAGTGAACGTCAGTGACTTCCAAAGAACTGTAATGGAAGAACTCGAAGGTTATATTCCTGCACCACATTGTTACACGGCGTGGTCAGTTATATAAGCACATCATACGCTGTGACGAATACAGTAACGAACCAAAAACACTCATTTAACTATTCATAAAACGTTTCCATCACTCTCCTGCGGTAGATTTTTTGCAGCCTACCTTTCTGGCCAGTAAGTTTTATATACGATGCCTTCTTGGTATTGTTGTTTCCTACGACTATTTTGCATTCTTTCATGGCGATTTGTTCCACTGTCGTGGGATTTTATTTATTTAATGTTTTTCTTTTGTAAACATGTAGGCTTGTACCTGAGAAATATAGCTAGGGAAGTGGGAAGAAAAGAAGAAGAGAAAATCTCACATTTAAAACTGACGTAAGCAAAATTTCCGAGCAAATTAACACGAGTGTCGGAGTGAACGTGGAGCAAGGACTGCGTTATTGATCGCAAGTTGAAGCTTAGAGAGATGAAAGAATAAGTGTGATATATGCTTCAAGACGGCTATAGGCCAGTGAGGATTTAACATGAACATCAACAAGATACAGTATCATTTCAGATGAAATCAGAGCTTTGACTGATGTCAATGTCTGCTAACTTATTTTTAGTGCTAATAAAGGCTATGTTATAAACGATTTGTTGAGGAATGAAATTCTGCACCCAAAAACAACGTTTTACACCAGTTTTACATATTATTTGATGATAAGTGGTAGTCATAATCGGAAAATGAAATATTGGAAGAGTATGCTAAATTGAATACTATAATGTGTGTTTTTCATAACTGGTAAATTGCGTGAAGTGCATGAAGATGTCTAATATAAATTTCGAGTCATTAGTAAATTTTTTGTGAATACTAATGCTTGAAATAATAAGTTAAACACAAGGAAATTCTGTAAGGTAGGGAATGTAACTGAAATGAACCTCATAACAGGTGATCTACATCTACATGGGATACTCTGCAAATCACATTTAAGTGCCTGGCAGAGGGTTCATCGAACCACAATTATACTATTTATCTCCCATTCCATACTCGAATAGCGCGCGGGAAGAAAGAACACATGAATCTCTCTGTTCGAGCTCTGATTTCTCTTATTTTATTCTGATGATCATTTCTACCGATGTAAGTGGGAGTCAACAATATATTTTCGCATTCGGAGGAGAATGTTGGCGATTGGAGTTTCGCAAGTAACCCACGCCTCAGCGATAAGCGCCGTTGTTGTAATGATTCCCATCCCAGATCCTGTATCATTTCCGTAACGCTGTCTCCCCTGTATCGCGACAATACGAAACGAGCTGCCCTTCTTTGGACTCTTTCGATGTCCTCCGTCAAACCCACCTGATAAGGATCCCACACTGGGCTGCAATACTCCAAAAATGGACGGACAAGCGCAGTGTATGCAGTTTCTTTAGTAGTTCTGTTGCATCTTTTAAGGGTTCTGCCAATAAAACGCAGTCTCTGGTTCGCCTTTCCCACGATATTATCTACGTGTTCTTTCCAGTTTAAGTCTGAAGTAATAGTGATTCCTAGGTATTTTGTGGAGTTTACGGCCTTCACATTTGATTGTTTTATGTTGTAAACAAAGTTTAACGGATTTCTTTTCGTACTCATGTGGACGACTTCACACTTCTCATTATTTAGAGTCAATTGCCAATTTTTACACCATACTGATATCTTATTTAGATCGTTCTGCAGTTGGTTTTGATCTTCAGATGATTTTACTAGACGGTAAATGACGGCGTCATCTGCAAACAACCTAAGAGAGCTACTTAGATTTTCCCCTAAATCGTTTATGTAAATAAGGAATAGCAGAGGACCAATAACACTACCCTGTGGAACGCCCGATATCACCTCTGTTTTAGTCGATGCCTTACCATCGATTACTACGAACTGTGTCCTCTCTGACAAGAAATCCCCTATCCAATTGCAAATTTGGGGCGATATACCATAACCACGCAATTTGATTAAAAGCCGTTTGTGAGGTACGGTGTCAAAAGCTTTCTGGAAATCAAGAAATACGGAATCGGTTTGCGAACCTTTGTCGATAGCACCCATCACTTCGTGTGAGTATAGAGCTAGTTGTGTTTCGCATGAACGATATTTTCTAAATCCGTGTTGACCTTGGGTCAATAGATCGTTCTGTTCGAGATAATTCATAATATTTGAATACAGGATATGTTCCAAAACCCTGCTGCAAATTGACGTCAATGAAATAGGCCTGTAGTTTAGTGGGTTACTCCTACTGCCTTTCTTGAATATAGGTGTGACCTGTGCAACTTTCCAATCTTGTGGTACAGATCCTTCTATGAGAGAGCGGTTGTATATGACTGTTAAGTAAGGAGCTATCGCTTCAGCATAATCAGATAGATATCTAATGGGTATACAATCCGGACCAGAAGACTTGTTCTTATTAAGTGATTTTAGTTGCTGCACTACTCCGATGATATCTACTTCTATGTTACTCATTACGGCATCTGTTCGTAATTCGAAATCTGGAATATTGGTTTCGTCTTCTTTGGTGAATGAGTTTCTAAAAGCTAAGTTTAGTAACTCTGCTTTAGTAGCGCTGTCATCGGCAGGATCGCCATTACTATCACGTAGTGAAGGTATTGTTTGTGACTTTCCCCGAGTATATTTAACATATGACCAAAATCTCTTTGGGTTAATTTTTAAGCATTTGAATCAAACCTAATGGGATACTGATAGACAGCTTACAGAAATTATCAAGGCACCAATACTGTAAATGCTTAACCTGGAAAAGTTGATTTTTTTCTATGGAAAGGTGGAAGTGTTCAAGGTAAAAAGAAATAACAAATATACCTAAACTGCTGGTAAAAGTAGAATTTGGGAGATACATACGTTTTTTGTGCTGGATAAAACTAAGAATTTAATGTATATATGTGTGTTTTCGAGCCATACTGTTAGTTCTTTATTTGGTAAATAATGAACACTATCTCGAGTCATAACCTTCCTTTGTAGTACCCAATTTAGTCATAATTTAGGAGAAACTATGCAGTTTTTATTATTTATACTTTTACTATTTTGACGTATAAATTAAAATCTGTGTTCAGTAAGTTTGTTATTTCGTGATTTTGAAGTGTTCTGCTTGTCATGATGTAAGATTATCATATCCCAAAGAGCGCCTGTCTATATTATCAGCTCTTACACTGTCTCTTTCTGTAGTTTAACATCTTCCCTAGTACTTTGTCTGCCGAAATATATACGATTTTCCTTTTTTTTTTTTTTTTTTATTCTTCATCTACATTAGTTTTCATCTTTGTTTTATATATTATTACGATACAAATCTACATTTTTGATCAAAGTGAACTTTCCTCATACAGTTTTATTTTATTTTATTTTATTTTATTTTATTTTATTTTATTTTATTTTTTTTTTTTTTTTTTTTTTTTTTTTTTTTTTTTTGCTTCGAATTATCAGATAAATTGCAGTTTTCCTCCAATATTATATATATTCATAAAGTCTGCTGACTGAAAATTTATTACGCATGGTTCCGCGTCAAATGGTTAAGAATTGTACATCGCCGAGTTGATCCCATTTACTATTGGTCTGATCATCTTTATTTATTTTTGGCAGTCCTTAAATACCAGGAAAAACTACAAATCTGGGAATGAATAAATTGTATGTACGGGAAAAATTCTGGAGCCCGTGGCCGTGGTTTGCATCTTCCACATTATCTTGGCCGTAGACTTTTCCTTAATTCGTTGTTTGTCGTATGTGTGTGAAGAAGTATACATAGGTGTGACCGGCAGACCAATAGCTATGCAGACTTCAGCAACTCTGCAGTGGCTAAACACCAGAAACAATAGAGCAATTTTATGAAACCTGGATACTTGCCAAGTAACTTATAACAAAAAACGAAATACAGATATTATTATGCTGCAGTTGGGGAATACCTGAAATGAGAAGCTATACAATTGTCGATCCAGAACAAGAATAGATCAGGACAGGGAAGCTACCGCCACAATATAACGAGGAGACATGTCCGGCTTTACAGTGAGACACATTGGGGATCTTTAAAAATGCATATTACCAAGCATCAGCTATTTATTGTATTTACAACTTCAGCAGTTTCGGTTATTAACCGTCATCAGAAAATTAAAATTAAACAGACTGATTGCGTTGGTACATTTTTTGCTACCATATTTGTCAAACAATAAAAGATACGCAAAATGTCACTTGACATTTGTTTTATTTACCGTCTAGACGTAATGTCAAGTGACATTTTATGTATTTTTTTGTTCGACATAGTGACATGGTGGCAGAAACCAACGTAGTCAGTCTGTTTAATTTATTTTTCTGATGATGGTTAATAACCCAAACCCGTAAAGTTGTAATACAATAAACAGCTGATGGTTGACTATGCATTTGTAAAGTATATTACGTCTGTTAACACACATCTCAGTAAAAATTTCAGCATTGGGGGTCGGCGGGATAGACTCAGCAGTTTCCGCGCAATGCAGGAAGTGATTTTGTTATTATTTTACTTTCAATTATGTTCCTACCCATTTTCTCCTAGTTGGAAGAAGTCATTTAGATTTAATTTTCGTGTTTAGGGGAGAACTGAAATGATACTGAAGCCAGGCCGAGAAAGAAGCAAATTTGCAAGGTTGCCGGGGATGAAGGCAAAAAAGGAGACCCTAATAATTTTTTAAATAAAAAAAATTAAAAGTGGTTTGTCTGGATACTCCTTCATACTTCATCCAACTACGCCATCGATTGAGGATGACGTGGCGATCAGTCAGACCCTACGAACACATCTAGTTCCATAATGCGAAACTTTACCTTTCACCTATGATACGTATGTTTCTTTGATAAAATTAGACAATTTTCTATAAAAGATAACAAAATATATATCACTTCTTTAACCTCACGCCGCACTAGTGAATTTGTAAATGTTTTCTTTATTTGTCGACTGCTGGATTTGTCATTTAATATTTGGCCACCCGCAGTGCCAAGAACGCCGTTATAGAAATCTGCGGTGTCAGAAGTAAATTTCTGTCGCCAGGCACCGTCGTTAGTGAGTGCCGAAGTACGTAACCGGTCGCACTGATTATGCAAGTCAGTGGCACTGTAATTTAGACTGTCAGCTGTGCATCTCACAGACAGTTACTGCCATTAACGTTTCCAATTTTGACATTCATCAACAGTTGTAAGTATAAAGCCATAATCACACCGCAGAGCTCATACACCGACCTATGTATTTAACTGCCAAGTAAAATGAAACATAGTTTCCCTTGTGGGTTTTAAATTAGTAGTACACGTTCTGAAATTGAAATGAACTGATAATCTAATCCATAACAGTGACCTAATAATAATAATAATAATAATAATTTCTTACGGCTCATTGGCTTGGTGCAAGTCTTTCAATTGCTCGCCACTCTAGAGACTTGCATGTCCCTAATCCTACCCCAGTTATCCAACCGGGCAAAGGGGACCTATAGCTTAACGTGGAATCTGAACCACGTGTCGTTTCTGGCGACTCCTCACATCGTTGAGAGGTGAAGGCTGAGTTAAAACGCAGAGTGAAAAAAATCCAAGGTGCGACTGGGTTTTGAACCCGCGAGCCTTCGACTTCTAGTCCAGAGCTTTACCCTGAGACCACCGGACACAGCAACAACCTCATAGCAGCAGGCGAACTGTTCGGAGGTGGGATGGTAAAAACCAGAGCGGCTCATTCTAAAGGGCCAAAGGGGCCCGGTCCCACCAGAACATTTGAAATATACTTTTGCAATATTATATCAAACAGTGTGACATGATCCCCTCGTCATCTCAATACACAATGACGCTATCAAATGGTTAGCTTTTCTGTCGCCGCAGCAAAGCTGAGGGCCTGCTAGCATGTGCCTAGTGGATGTACACCTCCCCCCCCCCCCCCCCCTCTCGTCATCACGCAGCCATGCTGGCACAGAGCTGTCTTCATTTCCCCTCTTCGGCCTTCGCCATAGTGCCTGGCGCCCCGTGCTCTTCTCCCCCTGCACCCCAGTGAAGCGGGCTGTACCTCTCTTGCTCCCACTCCCCACCCCTCGCGCACCTGTCCACAGGCACAGACAAATATGTCACTCTGTGCCACAGGTTCGCAGAGTTTGGGGCCGGCGACCCTGGGCCCTTAGAACCTACATCAAGCGTCTTACTGCATTCCTTACCCCCTCCATCCCTCCCCACTACCACTCGTCACCAGGATAGGCCACCTGTCAGTAGTGTTCCGTATTCTGGAGCTGTGTCATTACAACAATGAATAAAGTAGACTTCTTTGCATAAAACGCCCATTCATTTATTATGGAAGAGAAGTTAGAAATCAAGCGGTTAGTTCAAATGTTTGTGTAGTCTATGGGACTTAACTACGGGGTTATCAGTCCTTAAACTTACAAACTACTTTTGAACTAACTAAGACTAAGGACGGCACAAATATCCATGCCCGAGGGGGGATTCAAACCCCCGACCGTAGTGGCCCTGCAGACCGTGACTGGAGCGCCTCAGTCCCCTCGGCCACCGCGGCCGGCAAGCGGTAAACCAAAAGATTTCTTGATGTCTCAACTCGACGGAAAGAAGTAGAGAACTTTCTGTTATACATGGTTCTGCAACAGTCGGCTGCAGGGATCTAAAGTATTTAAGTGAACGAATTAAGAAACACAATGAAAGTGGACTTCACTTAGAAAATGCTTGCAAATATAAAATGTTTGTCACAACATTTCTGCTCACTGCTCAGATTGATTCGTCGCATAAAGCGTCATTTCAGAAACATAATGAATTAGTTACGAACAACTGATAGATATTAAACAGAATAGTAGAGTGCTTAATGTTTTGTGGAACTCGTAAGTTAGCGCTAGCTCACAATGAAAAACAATAGCAAACCGTGGGAATTTCTTAGACTTGTTATCTCTTTTGGGAAATCTTGACAGTGTATTAGATATCACATAAACAGCTCTAGTAATTCCGTGAGTAAATATACGTCTCACATAATACAAAATGAAATTCAGGACGCAACTGATTAAAGAAATTATTGATGTAACTTTCGTTTCTGTGCAGGCTAACGAAAAAACAGATATTACGTCCAGATGTCAATTTGTCATTATACTGCGATATACTAAGGAGAAGAAGCCTGTTGAAAGATTTCTTACCTTTGAAAACGTTAATGATAGGACAGCATATGGACTTAGTTAGGTTTTAAAAAGAAGTCTGGAACCTTTCAATGATCAAGAAAAACTCAATGCTAAAGTCCAGAAATGAGCTTCAGTCACAGTGGTGTGCTGACACTCATACAGAGCACTTACCCACATGCCAAGTACGTTCTCTGCTATGCGCACCAAATGAATTTGATTCTTCAGTGTGCTTATAGTAAAAGCATAAAGTCGATAAGGTTGTTCTTTGCAAATATTGCTGGTTTTACAACGTTTTTTTCTTCATCTCCCAAGCGAAGTGATTTGTTACAGACAGTCTGCAACAAGAGAATTCCTTCAGTATGTTCAACTAGAAGGAACTTTCAGTCCTACATTGCAAATACTGTCAAAGAAAACAAATTTCACTTATTCGAA
The DNA here is from genome assembly GCA_026315105.1 of Locusta migratoria. Classification (NCBI taxonomy): domain Eukaryota; kingdom Metazoa; phylum Arthropoda; class Insecta; order Orthoptera; family Acrididae; genus Locusta; species Locusta migratoria. The sequence goes on along the minus strand of CM048745.1, from coordinate 698,280,883 downwards.
TGTTTTGAAAAGAGTGACTAAGAGGATTCCTCGGATGATGTTGCAATAAGAAAATGTTCAAATGTTTGTAAATCTATCGGACCAAACTGCGTGGTCATCAGTCCGTAGCTTACAAACGACTTAAACCTAGGTAAACTAACCTAAGGACAAACACACACACCCATGCCCCAGGGAGGACTCGAACCTCCGCAGCGAGACGCTTTAGACCACTCGGCTACTCCGCCGCGGCTGTGTTGCAATAAGAGAAGCATTTGTCTTAAGAAATTTACTTCACAATCCACACTTTTAGTTCCTCCTAAATTTTTCTATGATATCATGAAACACGTTGATATTTTCTAGAACACATTTCAGATGCAGAGTTCTTCAATAAATTGTCACCATAGCATAAACTCAGACATCCACAGAAGTACACGGAAAACCAGCGGAACTGGTGGACTAGACCAGCTACAATATTACACACACATAAGCCCCCCCACCCACCTAAAAAATTAATAATAGTAATAAAATGTAAATGTTTATTGCACATTTGCATAAATTTTTATTAGGTACAGTGTTTCGTGGATTATATTAATTACTGCATACATCGCATATTTAATATCTTTCGAATATGTTTAAATGATGTTATATAAATAAAGGTTATATAATGAACACTTCCGACTGATTCCATGATTCTGGGTACTAAATTTTTGTCAGGGGGCCACCAAAAAAAAAAAAAAATAAAATAAAATGTTCAAATGTTTGTATAGTCTATGGGACTTAACTACGGGGTCATCAGTCCCTAAACCTACAAACTACTTATGAACTACTTACGAACTAGGACGGCACAAACATCCATGCCCGAGAGGGGACTCGAACCCCCGACCGCAGCGGCCGTGCAGACCGTGACTGGAGCGCCTCAGTCCCCTCAGCCACCGCGGCCGGCCCCACCAACGAAACTGAGCACGAGCCGCCACTGGTATAAACCATAGAAAATGAGCGACTGTGGGAAAATAAACATTTCATTTGCTTGGGGCAAGACCCGCCAACCTGACTTAGTGGTCGGGGAAGGTACAGATTCACAAAAATCACGATAACTCCTTGAAGTAATCTCACTTTCAAGATATACAATATTTGCACAATCTAAATCTTTACTCGGTGAGAATGCTTCAAGTGGTTGGAGAAAAAAAAAGCGTCGGCTTAATTGACCGGCAGGGCATAATTAAGTCGTAATTAATTATACTGCTAATGAAGTCAAGAGATCGGTTTGCAATAGCGGCTTTCAGCGATTCACCTACGCCCTCGAGGACTAAGCGAAATATAGAAACAAGGATAAAATATTGTCAGTATTAAGAAGAAATGGACATGACAAAAAATAAAGCATTTAATCCATATCTACAAATGTGAATGTATGTTCGGTGTACGCTTTATCACGTCTGAACGACAAGACGCAGAGACTTAAATATTTGTACAGTTACTAATTTATACCTGAGGAAGGTTTCAGGCACGGTTTTATAGCGATCTGGTAGATATTTAGTAATTTGAAGAATATAACGCGAAATGCGGAACAATAATTACTCTTTGAAAACTGTTCTTACTCTTTGAAAATAGTTTTATTGGTTGCATTGTTGCTTGAGGGTTGATAATGATAAAAGGGGGGAGTATATTGGGATGGAACGTTATCGGTGTATAACAGTCTCCGGACTGAAGACCATAACAACAACATCAAATTCTACGTGTGTGTGGGGGGGGGGGGGGGGGGAATAATATTTCGCTCTGCAGCGAAAACTACAGAACGCAAACGAATGGTCTGTGTGTAATTGTTGCCCGAAGTCTCCCGTTGTACACCATAGCAGTTCCATGCTGATAGTTATAAGGGGGTGAAAGATATGGAGGTTGAAAGTCTTCCTATTATAGAAACATTCGGAATGGCCAGCGACGACGTTTGCGACTCTATAGCAAGGAGGTTACATACAGCGAAACGTGATGCCACAAACCATATATTTGGTCTATGTGTGCTACAATGTCTTCAGCTCTTTCTCTGTAAGGATAAGCATACGAATAAGGAAATATAAGAATAAATAAATAAAGCAGTAAAAAATAAATTAACATCTCTTTTAAAAAATCGTTTTGACGTTTCGCGCATTACATCAAGTGATTAAAAATATTTGTTTCTAAAGAAGGTATTGTATTTCATTTCATCCTTCAAAACCAGTCTCATAGCACACTACTGAAAGATTGCTTATCTATCATAATCAACCAACACGCGAGCGGAGCCGCGGGTTTAAGCTAGTTTATCATAAAAATCAATTCATTTAAAGGACAGATATTTTCCCACTGAAGCCAAACTTAAAATATTCGTCTTGTTTCCATGGAAGCAGGAACAAGAGTGGCCCATCGTTAAGAAAGAGCTGTACACTTTTTTAAATTCAATTTTTATCGTAAGAGTGTATTAGTAATTTACTGAAGTCTCTCGATATTTCAAATTTGACATACCTCTCTGTTCACTAATTTAATGAAGTCGCTAGCGTTAACCCTTTCGTAAAAATCAAAACACACACACAGAGTACTGAAAGTAAAACATATGTATAAACCGAGGTTTTCAGAAAACCATAGACGTTTTGATGCCAATACTTACTGCTTTACTAATGGGCTATGCAAAGTAACATTTCAAACAGTAGTAGGTGACCATTCGTTCGGCTGTTTTTTATGTGCAAAAATATTCGCAGCTTGTGACACTTTAGATCGAGAATCACAAGTTTCGGTAGAAAACTAGGCTAATTTAGAGCAACAAACCACGACCCAAGCCATATCGACAGATGCAGTTTACCAAGCGGGAATGGCCAAGCGGTCTGTGGCGCCATGTTACGGATTGCACAGCCGTTCCCGAGAGACGTTCGACCTCCCTCGACAATGAGGGGGTGTGTACGTGTTGCCCCTGGCATACGTGCAGTTATTGTATTAGAAAATTACTGGTGTCGTATTGTTCAGGGATAAACTTGTCGATACAAGTAAATCAACTGCCAGCCGCGGTGGCCGAGCGGTCTGCGGCGTACCAGTCACGGTCTGCACGCTCGCTGCGGTCGGGGGTTCGAATCCCCCCTCGGGCATGGATGTTTGTGCCGTCTTTAGTATAAGCTAGTTAATAAGTAGTTTGTAACTTTAAGGACTGATTATGCCGTAGTTAAGTCCCATAAACTCTATATTCATTGAAACATTTTGTAAATCAGTTTCGGAACTTATAAGTCAAAAACATTAAGAAAACATTCACTCTACAGCCAGCTCACTTCTTATTAACAGCTGAAATTTAAGGTTCGCTCTTTCTGTATCATCATTACACCGACTCTTTTGAATTCTCACCAAACTCCTCTCTCTCTCTCTCTCTCTCTCTCTCTCTCTCTCTCTCACACACACACACACACACACATACACACGTTAATGACACCCATAAAATAGATTTTTTTTTAAGGCGGAGTAATATTAGAAGTTTATAAGGGACTAGCTAAAACCATGCATTTATGTGAACCAGTCTGGTTTGAAATAGAATGGGAAAGTAAATGAAACCTCTCTTGCGAGCAGAGACTAATAGACAAAGATATATCAGTTAAATAAATATGTGCCCTGCTTTGTCTTTCTGTGGCTAAGTGGAATTGAAGGGAAATAAGAAAAAAAATTTTTTCAAAAAAATATAATTATTATAAAGTCAGTGGATTGACAAATTTTGTTTATTTGTCCGTTGCTCGCCTAAACCTACAGATCAGACGGGTTACGTACAATGAAGCTTGTGACATGTAATTGCCATTGATAAAAGCAACCTTTACTACATTTTGTCTTCTTATTCCCCGTGCCTCCCCTTTTTTTGCACCTCTCCGTCTCCTCTTCTTCCTCTCTCTCTGTAAGAGTATTTTAATTGTCATTTACCCCGGTACCGCAAATAGGAGCGTCAAATGTTCAAATGTCTGTAAAGCTAAGGAACCAAACTCCTGAGATCATAGGTGCGTAGACTTACTAGCTATTTAAACTGAATTCCGCTAAGAAAAACACGCCCGCCCATCCCCCATCCACAGGGAAGGACTGGAACCTCCGACGGGAACTGCGGTGTTCGTAAAGTGTAGCTTCAGATCGTGCTGCCAGTCCCGCGCGGCTAGAGTGGAGTGGAAAGGGAAATGAGCGTATGGCTTTCTTGGCCGGGAGATCCCTTGCGGAATTGTTCGGCCGCCTTAGTGTAAGTCTTTTTATTTGACGCCGCGAGGGCGACTTATACGTGCCAATGATGATGAGATGATGATATTAGGACAACACACAACACCCAGTCCCCTGCCGGGAATCGAACCCGGGCCTCCTGCGTGGTAGTCAGCGACGCTACTCCGAAGGGTCGGCTGCCCCTGTCTCCTCCTCCTACTCGCCCTCCCCCCCCCCCTTCCGCCCGTCCAGAGAACTCGGTGGACGGTGTCCCGACATATGCACACTGGTCGCTTCCGCATTTCGTAGTACAACCGTCAGTATGGAAGTTATTAAAACGGCCAAGGACAGGCCTTTTGCCCACCACAATGGTTACGCGATAATAAGGTGTGGATGTGCTTACTCCGAAAACAGGATCGTTGCAAGGGAAAGCTGCTTTCGAAGAACGGAGACGTATTGAACGTAGAGAACACCTGTGACGACCACCTAAGAGGTAAAAATATAAAGAGTGTATCAGACCTAAGTATCCTTAAATAACTTAATGATGAAGCTAGCTGGTCACAGTTCGGTTCACTAGCGTTTAATCAATACGCAGTGAAATTTGACTCAACGAAGCAAATACAGAACATTACTCAAATGATCCTCCACTGCTTTTCAATTTGCAATTTTCTAATTAGGTAAAAGCTCCTACAGTTGACACGTTAGGAGAACTTTTTCCTATGTTCTGATATTATGGCCATACCGTCAAAGATTATGAGTTCTAAAATTATTCCTGTAATTTCAGAGCCGCAATTAGCTCCTAAAAATATCATTTTTGTTAAACTGAGCCGGCCGCGGTGGCCGAGGGGATTGAGGCGCTCCAGTCACGGTCTGCACGGTCGGGGTTCGAATCCCCCTGGGGCATGGATATTTGTGCCGTCGTTAGTCTTAGCTAGTTCATAAGTAGTTTGTAAGCTTAGGAACTGATGACCCCGTAGTTAAGTCCCATAAGTTCTACAAACATTTGAACATTTTTTGTTAAACTGATAAAGATACACTTTAGATTTTAAAAAGAATCTGAACATTAGAATTGCACCTAAAATACACACCCTAAAACAGATCTGCTCTTAAGATTACCAAGCTCGGCAGCTATAGTGTTGAAATAATTCCCATATTTCCAAAATTAGACAAGGATGCAAATAACTTTAGAGTAGACGTAGATCTAATGAAGTACTTTTAGCTGTAGTCCTGAAACATTAAAGTTTCTCACCATGTTTTTGATTATCTTTAATCAGGCCAATAAAAGCTATGGAAACAAGGCAAGGAGCTTACTATTCAAAAATAATTGTTACAAAAGAATATAAAAAATGTATTAGACGTATTTTTGTTATGCATTAGAAACTTCTGAAAACATAGTTTATCATTTCGTCTTCAACTTCACTTATTTGATAGGGTGATTTGCTTTGCATCACCAAGGGTATTTATTTTTATGTTATGTTTGCAGCAGTTCTCATTTCGAATTGTGGAATATTTACTTCGTATTACTTGATGAAAGAATGTCTGAAAACTGCATTTAATAACTCCGCTTTAGTGGCACTGTGTTCAGTAACATTACCGTCGCTATCGCGCAATAAAGGTATTCACTTAGTCTTTCCGCTGCTGTAGATACCATATGACTTTGGATTATCCGCCACATTTCAACAAAGAGTTTCGTTGTGAAAAATATTAAACGAATGTCGCATTGAAGGCCGCGCTAAATTTAGAGCTTCAGTAAAACATCGGCAATCTTGGGGATTTTGAATCCGTCTAAATTTTCTGTAAAAGTTTTCTGTTCTATGTACCATGGGGGACCAGTTCAGTCTCTTATTAATTTATTTGGTAGGAATCCCTCCAATGCTGTTGATACTATGTCTTTGAATGTAAGCGACATATGGTCTTCACTTACATAGTTACTTTAGAAAAAAATGTCAACCGAATGTTTATTTTTTTTTTATTTCTTTAATTGACATATTTAGCGTTTAGCTACCTGATACTAAAGACGACACAAACATCCATGCCAGATGGGGGATTCGAACCCCCGACAGGAAACGGCGTCGCGCATAGCAGCATAGCGCCTCAATGCGCTTGGCCGCTCCGCCGCGGCAGTTATTAATTTATTCCGGTAGTCGAGTATAATATCTGCTCATACTGACAGGAACTATCGAATTCAGTTTCGCTTGTGAGCTAGTACACAAATTACATTGTGCTTTTTGTTTCTTTTGTAGTGCAGATCGTAGAAATTATGGCATTTCCATTAAAAAATTGTAAATGTAGAACAACAGTATACTTTGCAAGCATAGCATTCTGTATTCCTTCATTTCTTTATTTCAAATTTGTATGTCGACTCTAGGTGATCTGTTAAATATAGACGCTCTTATCTATATTTTGTAAACGTATTTTCTGTCATTAATTGGAACATTGTCCCAATTCACTTTATTAACTAATATTTCGCCCCAAAAGAGTAAATTTATGAAACGTATCGTTCTTCTTTTCTCCTTTTTTCACGCAGTTTTAGCAATTAATATATGTACAAATGCAGTGATCAAACTTGAATGATAAGCGAACATTCGAATTGTCTTTATATCGTTCCTTTTATGTTCCTTCCATGGCGATGGACTGTGTCTATCGCAATCAGTAAGTGATGAAGAAAGCTACCGTACAAACGGAGGGAGAATGGATCCATATTTGTGGTTGGAAGAACTAATTACACGCTGACATAGTCGACGGTATTGCTTTCGTTTCCCAAAAGTTGTAAATATTTCGATTTCAGGATATTGAAAAGAAGTTGTACATTTCGGCGAGATGTCGAACAGAAATATCTTTCGTGTTGGCAGTATCGAGTAAGATCGCAGACGGAGGTTTGGAAGCAAACAGCAGGAGTACGTGGAAGGGCGTCCCTTGCCTGAGCTGAGGGGTCGCTAATCCGACTACCTGACGAAGGGTCAGGCGTGGCAAAAGTCCGGCGTGGCAAGCCGGCGTGGCAAGTGTCCGGTATCCGGCTGAGCTACGGAGGCGGACAAGAGAGGAGTGAGGAGTAGGTAGAAGAAAGGGAAGGGAAAGACGCGCCAGTGACGGGGACACATAGAGCGGAGGAGTGTCTGAACATTTCACCCTCCTCTCTTTCTCCTCCATCTTTCTGTCCATATCCTGTTTCTCAAGTCGTAACTGTTCAAAAAAATATTTGCGCTAACGGGGTAAATGACCGTAAATTTACTCTCACAGAAAAGTAGACCAAATAGTCATACTAATAAACAAACTAATAAACAAAGATATTTAATCATCATCATCATTAGAGACTGATTATGCCTTTCAGCGTTCAGTTTGGAGCAAAGTACCTTCAATAAAATTCCTCCATGATCCCCTATTCATTGCTAACATTGATGCCTCGTCTGATGTTATGCCTTTTACTTCAAAGTCATTCTGCACCGAATCTAAGTACTTTCTTCTTGGTCTACCCCGACTCCTCTTACCCTCCGCTGCCGAGTTCATGAGCCTCTTAGGTAACCTTGCTTCTCCCATGCGTGTAACATGACCCCACCATCTCAGTCTGCTCGCTCTAACTGCTTCATCTATGGTGTGACAAAGAGGTTTATGCACCTAGCAATTATAGTACCGCATCTGTCAGCGATGTGTGTCTCACTGAAAATGAACCATTTAAACATGAATATCCTTAGAATGTTATTTCATGAAATGTTGTGACTATCATGTAGCATTTTTGTCATATCTCTAGAGGGGTAGGTATGATATAAGTTGGTAGCACTGCAACTTTTGATTTTCTCTTATTATGACAGTTGACGACTTTAATGCATGATAGAGAAGGTAATATCTTAACTCTTAACTGCACATATACAAGTGACTTTTGTTTTGTGCCAATCTTCCGCGAAGCCCTTTTCGAATCGTGTGAGGTTCGTGGGCCTCTTTGTATGATTAATATTGGAAATCGGTATTTCATTTTTCGTGTCTACGTATTAATCTAGTATTTACTACGGTGGTCATTGGTCCCTAGACTTACAAACTACTTAAATTACGCTAAGGGCAACACACACTCCGAGCCATGCCCGAGGGAGGACTCGAATCTCCGACGGGGAGTGACCGCTGACCCCGCAGTAAGGCGTCTTAGCGCGTTTGGCCACTCCCGCGAGGCTAGAGTGGAGCTCTTGCACATTTCCTCTGAACAACAGCGCTTATCGCTGCGGCGTGGGCTACTTACGAAACTCCAATCGCCGACATTCTCCTCCGAATGCGAAAACATATTGTTAACTGCCACTTACATAGGTAGAAATGACCGTCAGAATAAAATACGGGCCGGCCGCGGTGGCCGAGGGGACTGAGGCGCTTCAGTCACGGTCTGCACGGTCACTACGGTCGGGGTTTCGAATCCCTCCCTCGGGCATGGATATTTGTGCCGTCCTTAGTTGTAGGTAGTTCATAAGTAGTTTGTAAGTTTAGGGACTGATGACCCCGTAGTTAAGCCCCTTAAGCTTAACAAACATTTGAACATTTTTGAATAAAATACGAGAAATCAGAGCTCGAACGGAGAGATTCATGTGTTCTTTCTACCCGCGCGCTATTCGAAATGGAATGGGAGATAAATAGTATAATGGTGGTTCGATGAACTCTCTGCCAGGCACTGAAATGTGATTTGCAGAGTATCCCATGCAGATGTAGATGCATAATAATCAATAACATAATCCTGCCGTGGACGAGTGTTCATCTACTACTAACAGGACAAGATCAAACTCTGGCACATCACTGCAAAATTTTCTGCACGTAAAATATAAAAACCCTATAACAGAATATTTGCCGTAACTATTTTTTCTTACGCATGTAGTGAATCGTTTGGTTACACTAGTGTTGAGCGAAAACTCTACGTTCTGTGCAAAGAGCAGCATGGGTTCATTGAGCTTGACGTACGTATTATACCAAAATTACAGCCTATCATTAATTTCTGTTTTTGTATTTACTTATGCGGCATATGTCTTAATTTTAGTATCTCGGATGTTTTAATCGTTGTGTTGTGATCGAGTGTGTGTGAAGTGTGTTGCCTGCGATCACTCATGCAGCTGCTCAGCAGTAAACAGCACGCGCGGCCGTTTCCGCCATGCGGCTTTTCTTCTTGTACGTGTGTCGCTTGCCTCCGCGGAGTGAGACTCAGTGGCTCACGCGTCGCCAGCCAGAGCGCAATGCATTCACATTCGGAAGGGTGGCGGCTCAAATACGTCTCCAGCCGTCCAGACTTAGGTTTCCCGTGATTTACCTTACACACTCCAGGCAAATGCCGGGATGGTTCCCTTTGAAAGAGCACGGCCGATTTTAAGCTCATCCTTCTCAGAAACAATCCGATCTTCTGCTCCATCTGCAAGGCCCACGCTGTCGACGGGACGTTTAACCATAAAATTCTAATGTTTAAATTCTAAACTTAAGGGACCAAACTGCTACGGTCATCGGTCCCTAGACATAAAAACTACTTGAACTAACTTATGATAAGGACGAGACACACACCCATGCCCGAGAGAGGACTCGAACCTCCGGCAGGAGTGACCGCGCAATCCGTAACATGGCCATTCCCGCTCGGCTCCCTAGCTCGTGCGGAGAGACAGAGAATAAGACTTGTGGTTCAGCTCGCTTAGAGAGCAGTTGTGTATATGGCTCCGATGTAGCGCAGAGACTGCAGTGCCAGCAAGTTGGTTTGATTGTATTTGGAATATATTGCACTTCATATAATTCTGAAAAAGGTTGTACCACCCCTGGAATGAAGGTAACAGCATTTCATGTAATTATGAAAGGTTGTATCATTTAGGTAATGTAATGATGATTATTAATAATAAGTAACAAAGTTGACCTTTCTTTCCTGTTTCATTTACGTAGTTAGAAGATTAACCTACTTCTTTTATTTGATAATTAGTTATTTGTGGATTGAAAGTGCAGTATTGACTTTGGTAATCTTGTTGAACAGATGTCTTTGTTGGTAAAGTAGTAAATGACTATGTAGTTAATTGAGTAAAGTAGTAAATGACTATGTAGTTAATTGACTATGATAAAGAGTTTCGATAATCAGCTACTGATCTGCATAAAATTCTCGTAGTCGAACATTAAGAAAGTGGTTGGTGTTTTTAATATCTTTCTCGCAGTCAAATTTTGTAGTATAGTCAGTGTGTGTGTTTCATGCAAGTTACATTTCACAGTTGCTTTGTTAAATGATCCGTTGCGCACATAATCAGTTTCATGCATTGTTTCTCATTTCATAGTATATACATCAATATCAGGGCCATAATTAAACCAAATTACTATGTTAATGAACAATGTACGTGGTCAGTTGAATTTTGATGAAGTTATTTGATGACTTAGTGATCTTGTCTGTTAAACATCAATATATGACAACTATTTGGACTGCAACTAATATCAGATCAGGTTCTGAATGAGTAACTTTAAAATAAACTACTTCTGTTGTCAGATTAAACGATAGATTCAACTTTTAAGCTGATATAATGATACTAATAGTACGAATATATACATCATTTGGTAACACTAAAAACTTCGTCAATTTAGTTCAGATCCTCTTAAACAGATATTTATTTGTAGCTAAGTTTTTTTATGGATCCTGGTAAATTATTGAAAATGTGTGTTTCTGAGTTGTGGATCCTTTTTTGAGCTACAGTAAGTGCTTTTAAGTCCTTGTGTAGATCGTTTTTGTTTCTAGTATTGTATGTATGGATTATTGTTGGAAAAAGGGATATATTATTTATTACAAATTTCATTAAGGAATAAAAATACTGAGAGGCAGTAGTTAGTATACCCAATTGTTTGAAGAGGCTTCTACAGAATGTCCGTGAATTTACTCCACAAATTACTTTTTTTTTCTTTAATTTGAACTTGGCCAACTATGGACGGCAAGAAACTTAAGACTTTTTGGCTTTTCTTTTCTTTTCCTCCCAGAACCTCTTCATTCGTTCGCTTCTATTTTTTTCTCTCCTCCTCAGAAATGATCCGTTTGGGTCTTGTGTTTGGTGGTTCCTCTCGAAGTGATTTGATGCTGTCAACTCTGCTCCTGAACTCTCCTCTGTTGTGGACCATCTATGGTGTAATTCCACCTTCTGCTGCATCCTTCTTCATTTCAACTACCCACTTGGATGTAGCCTTTAAGATCCTTGACAGTTGTCCATGGAACTTTAACCTCCGCTTCCTCGTTGTGTCCGTAATCTTTCCAGTGTGCTTGTCGAGTTCTTCATTTTTCCTCTTCTTCCGAGTATTTTCCTCAGACTCTCTCTTTCCTTCTTTTCGAGTTCTTCAGGCTTCCCTTTCTTATTTAAAATAAGAGAGTCTGAGGCATACATCGCTTCTGGTTTGACAACCGAGTTGTAAAGTCTGGGTTGGGTTGTTTGATTGGGATAGGGGGACTAAACTACTGAGGTTATCAGTCCCCCGGTGGGAAGCGGAAGGAGTGAGGATAGGAAAGGAGGGAAGGGGGAAAGGAAATGCAGTCCAGGAAGTAAAGAAGGAAGGAAGACTGCATTAGCTAAGGGTTCCGTGCTCGCCACGCACGTACTGGGTTAGCTTATTTTATGCATACGCTGGATGCAAATCTCTTACATGTAATGAGTCTTTGCACTCGAAATGCTTTTTATTGCAATGTTTGTATTATCTGCAAACAAAACAAACTCTGCTTCTGGCAGTGTAACAGATAAAAGGTCATTAATGTACACAAGAAAAAGCAATTCCCATTGTGGGAACCCACATATAATTTCTTCCTAATCTGATGACTCATGGCTTAATTCACTAGTTGCTTGAACTGACATCCGTTGTTTCGCGTTAGCGAGATACCACTTGAACCATTTTGCAGCATTGCCCGTGACGCCGTAGAATTCTAATTTACTTAAAAGCATGTTGTGGTTCACACAATCAAATGCCTTTGAGAAATCACAGAAAATACCTGCTGCTTGAAATTTATAATCTAATGGACATCCGAATGGAATGACAATGTTTTCATCGACCATTTCACGATTTTGTCTGTACCGTTACAGTGATGGGATTAGCGTCAGAAGATCCGCTGTCGTGTGATACTGTTGAAGTCTTGCCTTACGCCGCGAACTACTGGTCGTGCAGCCGGTATTGTGGTTTGAAGTTGTATTAGATTCCACTCTCTTCCCCTCCCCCCCCCCTCCCCGAACCCTGCTGTACACATATCCGGTACACCAACCAGCCAGCGTTACAAGCGTTGAAGCGTGTTCTCCCACACCTTCGGAGCATGACCACGGCCCTATTCCAACAGGATAATGCACGACCACACGTGACCCGCCACGTCTGAGACTTCTTCGCAGTCCATTGGACTGCACCGCTGCCTTCGCCTTGCTCTTCCCTATCTCACAGTTACAGAAAATTTCCGATCGATGATTTTGGAATAACTGCCTCCACCCGCTGCTACACTACATCAACCTTGCTTATATGTGGAATCAACATAGACTGCTGCCCCCCAACTGCACATCCAGATCCACTGTGATTCAATGTCGAGGCGTGTAACAACGGTTATAGCCAGCAATTACGGCGGTATTCAAAACAGATTTTATCTTCCGCACATGTTATGTCCCAAACAAATTTTGTTTCAACCCTAAGTTTATTCTGCTTCTACTATTTACAATTCTACTATGTCGTATGCAAACTACAGAGTCCGTCTTCGAGGGGCCTTAGGCATGGACCCTCTTGGGCGGCGTCTCCTGTGGTGATTCTTCTTGTCAGAGATCTTCCGTCTTCAGAATTCGACGCCCAGGCCGTCTGGCTGTCCTTAAATATGCTCGCGGAGTGGCACCGTTTTTTTTTTTTTTTTTTTTTTTTTTTTTTTTTTTTTTTTTTTTTTTTTAAGGTTTACCTACATAGTTGTATTTTTCCCCAAACCGCCATTATAAAAAAAAAATAATAATAATTTCGTGTTTTCGGATCACAGAAGATACGTCAGCCTCGAAAACGCTTTGAGTAGCACCGTCGCCACTGGAACACTTAGTAAATGTCAGATACGGTTTTCTTCGGCTACACTAACGAACTGAGAAAGTTTCTTCATTTGTATCCAACCTGTGGGCTTCAAAATATCTAGAAAATTTTGGACAAAAGTATTTACTGTGACACTGAACTAGGTACATTTATGGTTATTTTCGTTTAACGGTTGCAATTCCTGCGTACGTAGCGTTGCAAAATATTTATATAACAATACTTCTATGCAACAACAAAAATTCCCGGTCAACGTTCGGTCACTTGATATTAACCTTTATCAGGTAATACTGCAAGTAATTTAGCAGATATTTCATCTTATTGAAGTTGCACGTCCTTTACCTGCCAAGTTCCCTGCGTTATGCTAGTCTCAAAAGTTATTCAGCGTGTTTTATTACTTTTTGCGAAATTTCCAGGTGAATCTGAGTAAGGTGTTTGTAAAGCGGGTTTCATTGTTTTTAACTACATCAAAGAATTTTTTACCTAACCTCTCATCTAACGTTTGATCAAAAGTGACATTCAGTTTGATATCAAGCGCATCATTTATCTTCTGCGCTAACTCTTCTATCACGAACACCATTGCGTGCGGTAAACGAGTTTTAGAGAGCAGCATCGCGTGCATTTTCACAAGCGCTTCACTTTCCATTATCGAGCTTTATTTTTCATCACGCAAAGTACCTCGTGTGTTCATTTCAGCAATAGTATTTAACTGTTGTTGTATCGTTACAATCAATTCTGTAAACTAATCGTTATTTAGTCACGCAACCAGGTACTATTTCTCATTAATTTCATTTTACTTCATTAACATTTTCGTGCGTGATCGCTAGATCCTACGTTTCCCATTGCCGAATCGGTGTTAATGCCGCCATCGAAAATTTCCTGAGTCTTTTGTGTGTAAACAACTTTTATTGTAAAAAACTATTTAATTGCAAGATCAATGAAAATTACAATGTACAGGAGATCAGCCGAAAAAATGTCTAACTATGCGCCAGCAGTTCGAATTAATTCATCGAGACGATGGATGCTCAGTGAATCAAATATTTCAATATCAATCGAAAGACCATCTTGCCTTAGCATCATATACTTTGCATTTCTAAACTCAGTTTACAACGAAGTCTAAATTCTAGCATTAAATGCTCTACAAATGTGTTAAAATTGTCACAATGTAAAACGTGTCCCTTACGTTTTCAAGTGTACTGCGCTATGTCGAGTTGACCATAAAATTTCCATGTTTGTTTACTTATTTTCAAATTTAAAAAAATTGTTCCATATTAACTTCTCAGGATTTTGATGGAGAGTTCCGCCATGAAAAACAACCAAATATTATAGTACGGTATATGTCAGTGATCGGCCGTCAAGCGTTGGGAGCCAGACAAATAGTACTTCTGCAAATTTCACGAGGCTTATCCAGAAATCGAGGCTCCTTAATTAAATAATTGTAAAAGCTAAAGACAAAATAGTTACATAAAACTTTATTGGCAACAGGTAAGCAGTGTTTGAACTATTTTTTCGTCACACACTACTGGCCATTAAAATTGCTACGCCAATAACAAATGCAAATGATACACGGGTATTCATTGGATAAATATACTAGAACTGACGTGTGATTACATTTTTACGCAATTTGGGTGCATAGATCCTGAGAAATCAGAACCCAGAACAACCACCTCTGGCAATAATAACGGCCTTGATACGCCTGGGCATTGAGTCAAACAGAGCTTGGATGGCGTGTAAAGGTACAGATGCCCATGCAGCTTCATCACGACACCACAGTTCAGCAAGAGTAGTGACTGGTGTATTGCGAGGAGCCAATTGCTCGGCCACCATTGACCAGACGTTTTCAACTGGTAAGAGATCTGGATAATGTGCTGGCCAGGGCAGCAGATGAACATTTTCCGTATCCAGAAAGGCCCGTACAGGATCTGCAACGTGCGGTCGTGCATTATCCTACTGAATGTAGCATTTCGCAGGGATCGAACGAAGGGTAGAGCCACGGGTCGTAACGTATTTGAAAAGTAACGGCCACAGTTCAAAGTGCCGTCGATGCGAACAAGAAGTGACCGAGACGTGTAAGCAATGGCACCCCATACCATCTCGCCGCGTGATACGCCAGTATGGCGATGACGAATACACGTTTCCAATGTGCTTTCACCGCGATGTCGCCAAACACGGTTGCGACTATCATGATGCTGTAAACAGAACCTGGATTCATTCGAAAAAAATGACGTTTACCCATGTTCGTCGTTGCGTACACCATCGCAGGTGCTCCTGTGATGCAGCGTCAACGGTAACCGCAGCCATGGTCTCCGAGCTGATAGTCCATGCTGCTGCAAACGTCGTCGAACTGTTCGTGCAGATGGTTGTTGTCTTGCAAACGTCCCCATCTGTTGACTCAGGGATCGAGAAGTGGTTGTGATCCGTTACAGACATGCGGATAATGTGCCTGTCATCTCGATTGCTAGTGATACGAGGCTGTTGGGAACCAGCACGCCGTTCCGTATTGTCCTCCTGAACCAACCGATTCCATATTCTGCTAACAGTCATTGGATCGCTACCAACGCGAGCAGCAATGTCGCGATACGATAAACCGCAATCGCGATAGGTTACAATCCGAGCTTTTTCAAAGTCGGAAACGTGATGGTACGCATTTCTCCACCTTACACTAGACATCAAAACAACGTTTCAGCAGGCAACGCCGGTCAACTGCTGTTTATGTATGAGAAATCGGTTGGAAACTTTCCTCAAATCAGCACGATGTAGGTGTCGCCACCGGCGCCAACCTTGTGTGAATGCTCTGAAAAGCTAATCATTTGCATATCACGGGATGTTCTTCCTGTCGGTTAAATTTCGCGCCTGTAGCACATCTTCGTGGTGTAGCAATTTTAATGCCTAGGTGTGTAGTTACAGAATAATTGAGAAACTTGTCATATCGTGCGATCAACATTTCTATTACCTTGGAGCACGTGCCGTTGAGAAGGAGACGTGTTAAACGCTTACTTAGCAGGGTGTTTTGTTGCTCCATGACAATGATCGCCAGCGTACGGCTCGGCGCACGGCAATTGTTTTCGCTGGTAGCTGTTTGATTATCCAGCATATAGCCTGAGTTTTCTCCCAGTGATTCCTATTTTTTTCTTGTAGCTCAAGAAATTTCTTTCCTCCGGCCAGCGTTCTGAGAATGGCGAAGAACTGAGGTGGGCCGTTACACGGTGGTTTCATACACAAGTGGCAGACTTCTACGACACAGTGAAACAAAGTTGAACAATCGCTCAAACAATGCTCTACTTGTGACCGATAAATTTTTTCAAGTAACTATGTTGTCTTTGTTTTAAAAATAATTGGGAAAAGTAGTTTCTGGATGCTCATCGTAAATTAGTAGTATGTGCTCGGAATTTAAACGTATTGATAATCTGATTCCAGAGCAGCGGCCTGAAAGTAGGCAAGGGAACTGTTTAAAACAGGTTGGAATAAATGAAAGAAACTTACCGCCTTTGGGATACACTTCATTTGCGATGGCGCAAGACCTTTCAATCTGAATAAATGGTCGAGGAAGGAACAGCGTCATATAAACTCAGTTCCTCAGTTCAAGAGGTAAGATTCTTACACCATCTGTATTTTTACTGAAACTTACCAAATATGTGCCAGTGACGCTCAGATAGCTGTCGAGACTAGCGTAACGCAGCTAACTTAACAGGCCAGTCACTTGCCTTTTTTAAATCAGATTTTAAGTGTGGTATTACCACTGACAACATTTTCATATAACTGGAGCGAAAGCTCGACGGCGTGGTTGTTGCAGAAAACGGGAAGAGACTCTTCGCTTCTGAATGCGGCTCCCTCAATTAATTATACTGCAAAATAAATTCAAGAGATCGGTCACTGCTCTCGCGTCAGATAAGTGCTTCGCCAAGGTTTACAGCGATAAACAAGAACGAAGTGTTCGGTCACTGTGCCCTCAAGCTCCAACAGATCACTTTTGCTCTCGCTATCTCAGTGAGGGCTCAGGTCTTTGAAAAACATGGATTACGGTATTGTCAGTACTGAGATGAAATGATTAACAGAAAAAATAAAACTTACAATTAACAGTAAAAACTATTAACTCAAAGGGCAGACAACACTGAGAAGACCTCGCTCAAAACTTAAGGTTAACTGACATTCGTTTAAAGCCCTTGTCAATCTTGCTTAAACAGAATTCGTGTTGCGTACCTGAAGTAACATTAGAACACATTCAGAACTTGACCATAAGACTGAGGAATCTTTCAGACTCGCACTAAAAAAACTGCTTATCATTGTATTATACCAATGAAACTGGCGATGATTCTCAATTTCTAAATATTTATGGTCTCTGGATATACACCCTAACCTCCTTATCTTCATTCCCTCTGTACCTCTCCTGCCGCCTCTTCTCTTTGTCCATCTCCTCCTTCCCTCTCTTCCTATTTCCTCCTTTCTAACGGTTACTTCCCTAGCTATCTCTCTCTCTGCCCATCTCCTCCCCATATTATCTATATCTCTGTCCACATCCCCTTTAGCTTTGTTTATTGTTTTTGCATATAAAACTTTGAGAAATTGAAGTCACTTAAATGAGAAAATATATCGTTTGGAGTTTATGGTATACGCCAAATGATAATAATAGCTTCATCGCGCGTAGTTTATATAGCAATCTGTGAATGAATAGTTATTGTAAAGGCATAAATATAACTTCCCTTTTTTATGTTAAAGCCGACTGTTGAAAATATAGCGAAAGAGCAACTGTTATATAAATCATTTTTTGTAATATTACGTATAAGTAGGAATAATACATAACAAAGAAGAGATTTTTGTAATAGTTTAAAAGTTCTACTGCCCTACTTGACTGTAGGTCAGAAAACGAAACCTAAAACATTCACAGAAGTCTATTTTAACAGAAATAAATGAACACTGCTATTTAAACAACATACCCTATATCCGTCTGAAAGTATAGAATGTTTCGATATTTTTGCTATTTGTCTTTATATAGCAATGTAGAATAGATAAATGGAAATGGCTGTAATTCCTAACCTGTTCTTACACTCTCTACCAGATCCGTTCTTCAAGCTTTAATGCAGATAGCAGTTACATATGAATTTATATACCGCATATATTTAAAAAAAAAAACTGTTTCGGTAATCATAACAAATTCTATATTTGCGATCCAATCCAACACATATTCGCTTTGATGGACATATTGTAATGTGAATCCTGTGTATGACATCAGAATTGTAATGATTTTCAATTAGAGTTCATTTCGAGATCCTTGCAAAGATCTATAGCACTGTGGAAGGCCAAGCAAACTCTTTAACCTCTGTTACCTTCCTTAGAGGAGGAGAAGGTGGGGCACAGTGTAACAGAAAACGTATTTTCTTAAATTTCGGAGAAAAGTATTTGTGAAAACGTAGATCTTTCTATGTATTTTTCTTTAGGGATCTTTGAGCAACGATTTAAAGATCACAGACTGAGCGAGGATCTGAAATTCGTGTAGTTATTAAAATTGTTAACTGTCACAGAGTGTAACGCATTCTGAGGTACAGTGTAACAAGCATTTGTTTTGTGCATTTTATGAGGTTGTTTGAGGTTAAAATATATAATTTCAAATGTTTGTAATCCTATGGGACCAAACTACGTTGGCCATCAGTCCCTAGTCTTACAAACTACTTAAACTAAGTTAAACTAATCTAAGGACAACACACAGACCCATGACCCAAGGAGGACTCGAACCTCCGACGGCGAGCAACCGCGCGCTCTGCAGCGAGGCACTTTAGACCGTTCGGTTACTCCACCGCGGCTGGAGGGCACGATCTGAGATGCAGGGAAAGACTGAATGCAGTTAAGTTACTCGTCCCCGAACCATGGTCAAAAGTAAGGACTTTTTTGTGCTTCTAGTTGAAGGCATCGGTACTGAAGTTGGAAGGCTGTATGCGTGTTCGACGAAAAATATCACATAGTTGAAGAGATTTTGTGTTGTTGTAGGTGGTCATGAAAAGAGCTACAGAGAAGGTAGCAGATGCTCAGTTAAGTTACCCAAGTGGCGGCGTCATCGGTGGCGTTTCATCACATTTACAGCTGTATCAGCATGTAGTGCAGTAATTAGAACCAAGGGCAGAGCGCCGGGACACAGACTTGGACAGCATCCAGTGGACGCACATGACCCTCAGCAGGGCACCTCCGCGACATTCCGCCAGTCAGCGCCCTACGACCAGCCACTCTGGTGGTCTGTTCTGTCCAAGTCCTGCGTCACCACAGTCCATTCCATCACTGCCTCTGCTCTCTTTCCCCGTGTCAGACGCGGACACTTCGGCATAGTCGGCTAGGAGCAGTTCTGTTCAAGACCTCCCCAGACTGTTGTCATACAGATGGCCAGTAACGTGACGTCCTGTCTGTTCAGGTGATCGCCGTATCAGTGACGCGGCTCGAATTTATCTATCCACCACCTGGACGTCTAGAGGATGGGAACCCCAATATGTTGCCACCTCTGTATGACAACGACATGGGAGATCCAACCATTTCTGGGGAAATGCACGAAAACGCTCGCCCACATACAGCCAATATCGTCAAACAGTTCCTGGCAAAAAATTGGATGGTGCAATCTGAACATCCACCATACTCGCATGATCTCAGTCCTCTAAACTTACTGTTCCCTCGACTCAAACTCGTTTTGAAAGGAAAGAGATTTGCCGACATTCCTGACATCTACAATAATTGTCGAAACAGCACAACAAGTTTCACATTTTAGATATTTGATCTAGATTTCGGCACCAACTAAGGGTGCCTTCATCAGAAGATTAAAATTACTAAATGAGACGTAAACTTACAAGCGATATGCTCTAGTCCAAAAGATACATTAGAAAACATGCTAGCCACAGGCTAATAAGTCAAATTTTACTGTGGCCGCAGTTGGCTGGCGACTAGTACGGCAGCCCGACAACGGCTAGCCGCTCTTCTTTTGTAAAATTTGACTTACTAGCCTCTGGCTAGCATGTGTTCCAATATTATCTTTTGGACTAGAGCATATCGCTCGTAAGTTTACGTCATAAGTAATAATTTTAATCTTCTGATGAAGACACTCTTAGTTGGTGCCGAAATCTAGATCAAGTATCTACAAAGTGCAACTTGTTGGGCTGTTTCTACAATTATTGTAAATTTTGTACGGTTGCTACAAATTTTGTCAAGACATGTTTAAAATCGTCATTCCTGACATCCAATGAAACATAACGGGGCTTTTGAACACCATCCCAAAGGAAAACATCGTGCAAAGTTTCGAGGACACGTATCGCCGAGCTCAGCGGTGTATAGTTATGGGAGATGACTATTTCGAGGGACAGTACGATAACTGTAGTTCATGGTTCATCTATGCGTTAATTTACAGAACTCTTCACCGAATCTTGTCAGAGTTAGTACATTGTATTATAGAAATACACAGCATATACAACATAACAATATAGCTTATCACAAGCTGGTACATGGTCGCGAATCTAGCAGTGATGCTGTAAACTGATTTTATTCACGTCAATAACGTCAAATATTTAATCATTTGACTACCAGTTTCAGTCAGAGACGACCATCTTTATGAAAATAACATTTCTGAAGATACAAGTTTAGAAAACATGTTTGGAGAAACAGCGTTCGTTAAAGAAATCCTATTTTAAAAAACACAGTCTAGATCGCAAGAGAATTTTTTGTTAAGTTTTGTTACATAGCCGGTTTCATTCTATTTGTGAGATCATCTTCAGATCAACCATGGCAGCCGACTGTGGGCAGGTCGGGAACCGTTGGCCATGGAAATTATCCTGCCCACAGTCGGCTGCCATGGTTGGTCTGAAGATGATCTCACAAGCAAACTGAAACAGGTAAAAATAATAAATAAACAAAAGTAAAAATTTTAAATTAAAAAAATTCTCTTGCGTTCGAGACTGTTTTTAAAAATAGGATTTCTGAAGTGGTCATCAGTGACTGAAACCGGTAGTCTAAATGAGTAAATATTGTAATGATTGACGTGAATAAAAGGAAACGTAGTTGATAGTAACTGTTCAAAGTAACGACCGCCAGTCAAAGTGCATGTATGGCGACGGCGCACACTCGGAAAGAACCAACGCCACCTAGATACAAGGCCTGTGCCCTTCCTGCCAAGAGTAGTCATAACAAAAGTAACCTATTTGTCTTATGTAGCGCTGTGCTGAGTTTGGGAATACGTACACGTTGCACAAGCTTCCTAGGGTTTTATTTGCGGACGGGAAGTTAGTACTGCTTCCTCCCACAAGTCCCCTAAAACCTCCACATCCTTGCGGATGCTGTTGCGTAGCAGTGTGCGTTTGTACCGCCCTACAGTACGCACGAGGTGCCGTAGTTGCTGTCCAAGTCTTTATGGAAAGCATAGAGTTCTGACTAATCTGTTGTGTTCTATAGTTGTGTCCCCAGCGCAGAAGACAGCACACAGGTCGTAGGTTCTTCTACAGCATCCAAGTGAGGCTAAAATAAGTTTTGTAGAATGGAAGCATAAGAAGCGACTCGCGAGATTTTTAATTGTAAAGGATGCCATTTATTAAATAAATAATTAAATATGAACAACTTTTGTTAATACGACACGGCCTATGCTGCCCATAGTTCATATTGAGACCTTGACTGTTATCACTATTACACAAATCTTTACTCATGACCGGCGCGTATAGTGGTCAGCTCGTGACTGAAACTGCGGCGCGTTGCGAGAGGGCAACGCTCTATTTCGCCCCAAAACAGGGCCGTCGCGCGCCTTCTGCAAAATCGTTCTTCTCTTGTTACAATAAGAGAAGGCACCTTAAACTTTTTAAACTGTCAAAACCTACCCTGTCCTTGAGAGATATTTATTAGAAATTATCAGCTCTGAATAATTAATATTTAGTATATAATAAACAAAACTAATTTCAAAAGAAATCACGTGACCTGAAATGCAACAGCCAATGCGAGGAGAGTACCAGTAACATAGGCGGGCTTTCCCACGGTAACCAGCACCTACTGTGCCATATGCTACTGCTCCCCACCCCACATTTCAACATATGCTGCACTTCTGTCCTTCTTCCGCGTTTAAGACACGTACGATGTTAGCAAAGAAACGGCAAGCGGCCAGAAATATGAAGTGGCCACAGGCCAGGAATATCACAGTTGCACACTGTGTTTCAGAATGTTCGTAATGTTATTTATGTGATTCACAGAGAAATTTGTGTCGGTACAAGATATTTACGAATTATTAGTAAGATCTCTTACCCAAATTGGAATCGGACGATTCATATTAGGCATTTTGTCTCATACCAGCAAAAATCTAAGCGTAAAATCAGATACACAACACGAAAACGTGTAACGTGTACGTGTTCCAAAACTCAGAACAACACTACATTAAAAAAGTAGTTTGCTTGTGTTATGACTACTCTTGGTAGGCAGCGCACAGACCTTGTATCTAGGTGGCGTTGAAAGAACCCGGGTGTCTGTTGCAGACTGGAACATCCAGGAGGTAGAATAAGCAGCCTACCTAACAGATGCGCTGCACAGCTCAGCTCAGCTCCGGCACACGTGGCGTCCGCGTGCACCGCACAGTGCATTGACCTCCGCTGCACGATAACCGCCAGTTGTGCATTGCATCGCGCAGCTAACGACGTATTTCAAGGACACTGCATGGGTTAAACAGCTAAACACGGAAATAGCGCATTGTATGTAGACCTCTGGCTGAGACTCTTGACGTTTATGGCAAGTTTATTTATGTTCGAGGCAATGAGGAAGCATGGAAAGCAGGCCCTACGCTGACAGCCATTAAGTCCGGCTGCTTACGCATAGTACCGTTAAACAAGGAAAGACACCGGTCTCCAGTGGGAGCTCGCTAGAATTCTGATGGTATACAGGGTGTTTCGCTAAGTGTATTTGCCTCTGTAAGTTATAAAATAATAGGTGACGGGAAATTTTAATGTGGTAGGTCAACACAATAAATGTTACACTTTCTGTGGAGCTATGAACATGGTTTATTGTATCATTTTCCAAAGGGTTACAGCACAAAGATATAATTTTTTAAATGGAACAATAGTTTTTTTCTATCGTGCATTGGATTCGTTGAAACCAGCTGCGTCCAAATCAATTTAAACTACATTCCTATCACTGTTAGTTTTAGAGCTACAACCCATCAAAGTTTCAGGGGTAGATACCACAAACGCTGCGCATAATTCAATGCGCCTTCTAAATGTGGTGCGGCCGAGTTGTAACGTCGCCGGTGTCACGAAGCGAGAAGCTTCCTCGATGCGCTGTTAGACTGCCGACTGTCGCCGCACACGGCCGTATACCCGACAGTTGGAGCCACACAAACAACCGGGGCTCAATATACCACAGTTACTGACATCGGATGACGATGGTATACACGAACAACGAGTACGTTGACATGTTGCTGATGCTCGGCGAGTGCCGACACGATGCCACTGAAGCAGCCACGGCGTATGCCGTGAGATATCCTAGGCGAAGAGCCCCAGCAGCCATTACGTTCTTACGTGCCGAACGACGACTTCGGGAAACAGGCAGCTTGGTAATGCGCCGCAGTAACAGACGAAGACCTGCAAGATGTGAGGAGACGGAGGTGTTTGTTTTAGCTGCACTACCCCACGATCCTCATGTCAGCTTACGAGCCCTTGCTGCAGTCGCTGGTGTCAGTCTCACATCTGTGTGGCGTATAGTACACGGCCACAGGTTTCACCCGTACCGCCTGTCACTGACCCAGGAGCTGCATGGGAACGATTTCTGTGCAAAGAGTGACATTCTGTTAGTGGGCCATGCGTAATTTCACGCTGGAGTCTTTACAAAGTGTTATGTTCTCTGATGAATCCACGTTCACAAATTATGGTGCAGTGAATCGCCATAACATGCACCAATGGGCCGCAGACAATCCTCGGTGGGTACGACCTGTCGACCGTCAACGTAGGTGGTCTATTAACGTGTGGTGTGGATACCTTGGGTACCCTGACAGGTGAGTTATATCGCGCTTTTATAGCCGACAGTTTGGGTGGTCTCCTTGAACGTGTGTGTCTACACACGAGATTCCATATGTCGATGCAGCACGATGGTCAAGTAGCCCATTCTGCGCGTGTTGTTGTGGAAGAACTAAACAAAAGGTTTGCAGGAAGATGGTTAGGGCGCCATGGTCCTCATTCATGGCCCTCAAGGTCGCCCGATTTAACACCAGTAGATTTATTTCTGTGGGGATATTTAAAGGATCGTGTTTATGTCACTGAGCCCACATCCCCAGATGATCTGAAACGGCGCATTGAGGACGCATGTCGCTCCGTCACACCGGCGATGTTACATCTCGTCCGCAGATCCTTTCGACGGCGCATTGCATTATACATTGAGGAACATGGACACACATTTGAACATCTCATGTAAATCTTCCCACCGCCATAACATCCATCACCCACCACACAGCCATGTATTATGTACAGCGTGTGGTATATGCCCCTGAATCTTTGAAGGGTTGTTCAAAATGTTCAAATGTTTGTAGAACTTATGGGACTTAACTATGGCGTCATCAGTCCCTAAGCTTACAAACTACTTATGAAGTAGCTAAGACTAAGGACGGCACAAATATCCATGCCCGAGGGGGGATTCGAACCCCCGACCGTAGTGGCCGTGCAGACCGTGACTGACGTGCCGCAGTTCCCGCGGCCAACGCGGCCGGCTTTGAAGGGTTGTAGCTCCAAAACTAACAGTGATAGGAATGTAGTTTAAATTGATTTGGACGCAGCTGGTTTCAACGAATCCAATTCACTATAGAAAAAACTATTATCCCACTTAAAAAATTATATCTTTGTGCTGTAACTCTTTCGAAAATGATACAATAACCAATGTTCATAGCTCCGCAGAAAGTGTAACATTTCTTTTGTTGATCTACCGCATTAAAATTCCCCGTCACCTATTATTTTATAAGTTACAGAGGCAAACACACTTAGTGAAACACCCTGTATAAATGTTCAAATTAACGACCATCCAAATATTCGGTTCCGATTACACCAATTTCGGCCAAAATATTGGTTTCGGCCGCAGTTTCGTTTTCGTCCAGAAACCAGCCGAATTCTCGACTTGGCCAAAATTAGCTCTCTTGAACTTACTGAAGAAGTCATGTCGCGTTCGGGATGGATTTTGTCAAAAATAGATCCTTACCTCAGTTGCCGGCGCGCCGTTTAAATGCTAGGAGTGTCTCCTCCCGCGAAAAAATTGTGGGTAAGTTGTAGTCAAGCACAATATAAAGCAATCGTACCCTTATAGTGATACACTATGTTAGTAACAATTTAACTTAATCAGTATTGTCCCTAATGGATCGGGTTATCTTACTGTTATGCTGTAGAGTTTTATTAATGTGTTTCCTTGAAAGCGATGAGCTTTATTAATAACTAATGTGAGTTTAGGAAACATTGAGCATATGTTACACACATTAAACTGTTGAGTTTGCGTAAATTATTTATACTGACAACAATCATAACGCAAGTCGGAACTGTGGCTTTATTTTTCGAAATACTTTTTGCAGCACTAAAGCTGCTACGTATTCAGCAATGCCCACTTAACATAAGTCGTTTTTCGATTGCAATAAATGGAAGTCAAGATGGCAAAATAGAGCTAGCGCCCTCAAGAACAAACTCGTAAAGGCTTCTTATGGAAGCAAACAAATGATTACTTTCTGTGTATTTTGTATTGTGGTAGTCAATGTCGAGGCTCTGCCATTTCGTAGTATCTGTTTGGCACGTTTGTTTTCTACCTAAAGACTATCTTCCTACAAGAAGGTATGAAGGATGTAGAATTTATGGAAGCTCTACATTAGTTCGTTAATTCGAGGTGAGATCACATCGAACTATCTACGTTTACGTGTGAAAAAGAAGAAAATCGACCTTGAAAATTTTTGAGTATTTACTTCGCGTTATAATGGTGGAGTGCCATTTCCTGTGAAAATAGAATGTATCGCAGTTGTTTTATGACGCTCGTATTTGTGGGAAACTCGTAATTCCGAGACTATAAATATCGAGACTCCAGATAAAAGTCGATCACTGTACTTAACAAGAGCCTTGCTTTGTAACTAAAATTAGCAAATTACTCCCTGCTACAAAGCCTTGTTACCTGGTCCAAACTGAGAACTGATTCGTTTCAATTACTTCAATAACAGGACGTTAATACTACAGTGGTCAATATACATAGCAGATCACGCGTTATTACACACAGATATTAATAAGCAAGTCACCACAATTTAAGTTATCTTAGAAAGGTGGCTAGGAAACATTTATGGTGCAACGGAATTTACACTTATGAAAATTAGCATCTTATCTTATTTTCAGCACTTGTGAAACAATCTATATCTATAAATGTGAATGTCTGTTCGGTGTATGTTTATCACGTCTGAACCGCAAGACATAAAGAGCTAAAAATTTGTGCAGTTACTAATGTCTACCCGGGGAAGGCTTTAGTCACGGTTTTATGGCGATCTGATAGCTATTTATCTACATAAATATTCATGTGAATGTCTGTTTGGTGCACGCTTATCACGTCCGAACGACAAGACGCAGAGACTTAAATATTTGTACAGTTACTAATTTATACTCAGGAATGTTTTCGCCATGGTTTTATAGCGATCTGATAGATATTTAGTAATCTGAAGAATATAACGCGAGATGCGGAACAATAATGACTCATTGAGAATTGTATTTACTTTTTGAAAATGGTTTTATTGGTTGCATTGTTGCTTGAGGGTCGATAATGATAAAAGGGTGGAGTATATTGGGATGGAAAGTTTTCGGTGTATATAAAATTCTACGTGTGTGTGTGTGTGTGTGTGTGTGTGTGTGTGTGTGTGTTAATATTTCGCTCTGCAGCGAAAACCACAGAACGCAAACAAATGGTATGTGTGTAATTGTTGTCCGAAGTCTCTCGGTGTACACCATAGCAGTTCCATGCCGATAGCTATAAGGGGGAGGAAGATATGGTGGTTGAAAGTCGTCAAATCATAAAAAAAATTCAGACTGAAGGCCAGCGATGACGTTTGCGACTCTATGGCAAGGAGGTTACATACAGCGAAACCTGATGCCACAGACCATATCTTTGGTCTATGCGCGCTACAATGTCTTCAGCTCTTTCTCTGTAAGGATAAGCATACGTATAAGGAAATATAACTAAATAAATAAAGCAGTAAAAAAGAAATTTCCTTTAATACATATCTTTAAAAAATCTTTTTGACGTTTCGCGCATTACAGCAAGTGATCGATCTGTGAATTATTACAATCATTATTGTTTAATTTCATGGTTGGATTCTTCGAAACGAGTGCATTTTTATGTGTAATTTATTTCTTATATATTCTCTGATAAATGTAAAATGTTTTTAGAAAAAAGGAGATAGACAGAGAGAGAGTGGATAGGAAAAGTACTAACTCAAGGCTCGAATAAATAAATAAATTTCCGGTCAACGCCGGGTTTTCAGCTAGTATTAAATAAAAGCAGGAAGTGCTCTAAAACTACAATTGATAGGCAACTCACGAATTATGTTGAACTTAAACTTGTTTATTCAGATAAAAACAATGCGGACGGTGCCCAGTCTAAATTATTCATGATTAAACGCTACTGGGGGGAAGGACTCACAAACAACACTCATTCTCTCATACACATTCAATGCCACAGCGAAACTCTCCAAAAACAGCGTTCTGGGACGAGGCGGAAGCAGGCGCCGCTATCGTAGGCGAAATTCAGCAAGTTGGAGGTAGCACAAGAGACAATATAGAAACACTTTGAAGCTGGCTCTGGTCTGTCGTGCCTTTTTTAAGATGGTGCGTGTGTATAGCAAGTTAAATTACATCTGTATTGGACCGCGAGCAAATACGCTAACGTTACATGAACGTTACAGAAACACACTCCACTGAAGGTGAAGTGGTTGAATGTCGGAACTCAGGCGACTGGCTGCATACCCCGGAAGTCGGAACTTGGACCCACGTGGTCCTGTCTCAAGAAAACCACAAAAATGAAATAATTACAAAAACGGAAAAATATAAATAAGAATTACGGCATGAAACCCATAGAAATGTATAAAATTACATGAATCGAAAGAAATGCAGCTACACGTGACAGGGAGCGCTTACAGAGACGGATGAAGTCCAGTCTCCAAAACTCATAAAAGTGAAATAATTACAAAGTCGGAAAAATTAAATTACGAATTACAGCATGCAACCCATAGAAATGCTTAGAATTTTATAAGGTAGTTATTGAAGGATGTTGTACAAGATTCAGAGAGAATTACCGACACAGACAGAGATCATATATAAGTCGGAGAAGTAACGGCAGAATTAAAATGGGCGGGGAGAGAAGATCGCGAAATATTAGTGGAAATCAGAAGGATACCCGCGTAGTTACTTGCCTGATGGGCATGGAACAAACAAGACTGAAAGCTGAAGGCTTTGTTCTATGGATCAATCACGTTGAACACAAATCACTCACGGAAGGAAACGATGAGAAGAATTTTACATGCACTGTATAAAATGAACATATCACCTATGTGATATCACCACAAAGCTAGAAAGTATTTACACAGAGTTCATACACCGCCACATGATTCACAAAAGGTTTTAACATATCAGGCCGTTATCAAACTGCATCTAGAATCACACACACTGCGTTTATCTATTGGAAATCACTGAATTGAAAAACGAGAACACATTTCCACACAAGATCGGAGAAAATATTCCAAAAACTGATTCTACATTCACGAATCATAAACGTGCCAGTCAATGAAACGCTATCATCTCCAGAAACAAGAGCAGAACCAATCTTATCTCACCAGACGACCAGATGAGAATGAATCGCCGTGCGTCCTTCGGGCCACGGGAAAACGACCGGAAACCGGAAAATCCATGAAAAAGCGGTGGTGGGGACGGAGAGCGAGTACACTCGCGCTGGTGTGGGTCCGCTAACTAGCCCGCAACCAATGGGTGTGGAAACCTCTTTGGTCACCTCAGGAGATATCAACTCTGAGACAGAGAGAACGCTGCAAAGCGAGCTATCAATCCCCACATTCAAACAGCCATAGATTCTCGCACACACTTAAAAGTACAACTACTGCCCTTTCTCACAGGGACAGCGACATAGCCGAGAAGCAGTACTTATGCCACATTAATTAATATAATAATAAATTATTAATATAACAGAATAAG
Source organism: Locusta migratoria (assembly GCA_026315105.1). Taxonomy (NCBI): domain Eukaryota; kingdom Metazoa; phylum Arthropoda; class Insecta; order Orthoptera; family Acrididae; genus Locusta; species Locusta migratoria. Next base: position 698,251,535 of record CM048745.1, on the reverse strand, counting down.
AAAAACCTAGCAATATTAACTAATATTTTAACAAATGAAATAAAAATACTATTCCTCCAGCCTTGAAAAGTGTGGGGTTTAAGTTTTAACAAAATTATAAATTTGAGAATATTACATGCACTCATTCATCATAATATTTGACCATTCATAAAACCTTAAATAGTAGCATCTATCAGGCTAAGGGTGAGATGCCGCGCCCATACCACATGATATTTGTTGAAATTTATAATTTTTTAAGCAAAATATATTAAAATTTTTGTTTATGATTTTAACAATTGAGGAATAAAAATAAACACAAGAATTGGCAAACAAGTCCTTTATTTTTGTTATATCAAACCAAATTAAATTTTAAATTATTTTTAGAGATTAAACTTAGAACTATCAAAGTTTTAAAAAAAATCCTTTATTCCTAATTTCCCTGCCACAGACAACACAATAAGTATCACACGGCATGTATCCCGCTCTATCAGGAATAGACGCCGCACACTATGACTGCGTCCATAGCAGCCAAGTTGGCCGGACTAAAATCAAAACACACCAAACAGACATATCTGTTCGTACAGCTACTCAGTTATTTAAATATATGTCACTATATAGCACCATCTAATAACTAATCATAACACTAAAAAGATTTCCATTCAAGATATAGAGACTTACCTTGTTTATTAACACTAACTCGGCTAAAACTACTACTACTGAAACAAAAGCATTTGTCTCGTCGTGCATCATCCACTGCGCAACTGTTGGGGGGGGGGGGGTTGCGCAGTCTGTAACGCATGCGGCAACTCTCCCGGACTTATTATAAGCTTGACAAACATTTGAACTTTTTTTTTTAAATGCGATCTCTGGGAATATCAGTTTGGATTTAGGAGAAATGTAGGAACACGCGAGGCTACACTAACATTACGACTTATCTTAGAAGATAGCTTAAGGAAAGGCAAAACTAAATTTTTAGCTTTTGTAGATTTGGAGACAATGTCGACTGGAGTGCACTTTCAAATTCTGAATGTTGAAGGGGTAAAATACAGAAAACGAAAAGTAATAAACAGCTTGTACCAAAAACCAGACCTCACTTATTAGTCGAAGGGCACGAAAAGGGCGCAGTGGTTGGAAAGAGAGTAAGACAGGTTTCTAGCCTTTCCCCAATGCCATTCAATCTGTACATTGAGCAACCTGAGAAGGAATCCAAGACGAGATCTGGAAACTGAATTAAAGTTCATGGAGAAGAAAAGAAAACCTTTGAAGTTTGTCGATGACATAATTCGGTCAGAGATTGCAAAGGATCTGTAAGAGCAGCTGAACGGAATGGATAGTGTCTTGAAAGAAGGGTATAAGATGAACATTAACAAGAGCAAAATAAGGGTAATGGAATGGAATGTCAGGTAAACAGGTGATGCTGAAAAAATCAGATTAGGTAGTAAGACAATAAACGTAGTAGAGTTACTTGGGTAGGAAAATAACTTCTGATGGCCAAAGTACAAAAGATATAAAATGCAGAATTGATATGTGAATAAATACGTCTCTGAAAAAAGAACTACGTTGACATCCAATATTAATTTAAATGTTAGGAAGTCCTTTCTGAAAGCATTTGTTCTGGAGTGTAGCATTGTATGGGAGAGAAACGTGGACGATAAGAAGACAAAAACATCATAGTAGGTTATTCCATCATCTTTCGGGAGTGCACCCGAGACACTGGTGCACTCCCTAAAGATGATGGAATATTATGTCCGCCGGGAAAACTTCAAGAATCACATCATAGAAGGATTCGAAATGACGAATGATGAAGTTTAGGTGGGTAGATTTCGTAACTAATGAGGAGAAAAGGAGTTTCTGGAATAACGAAAAGGTTAAGGAAGAATAGTAAATGGTTGCGAAAATACCCTTGATCTTCTAGCAACAAATAATCCTGAGCTAGTAAAGAGTATCAAAACAGATACAGGGATTAGCGAACATGGAGTTGTAGAAGCGAGACTAAATATCGAAATTCCTGAATACACCAAAAATAAACAAAAAATGTATCTATTCAACAGAGCAGATAAAAATTCGCTTCATGCGTTCCTGCGTGCGTAGTTCAGGTGGCTTACTTTCAAAGACAATATCAGTAGAAATCGAGAGATTCATACCAAATAAATTAATAAAAGAGGGGGCTGACCCCCTTGGTACACAAAACAGGTCAAATCACTGAAACTTCCTGGCAGATTAAAATTGTGTGCTCGAACCGGGACTCGAACCTGGGACCTTTGCCTTTCGCGGGCAAGTGCTCTACCACTGAGCTATCCCGACACGGTTCCGTCCCACGACTTCAATTCTACCAGTACATCGCCTCCTACTTTCCAAACATCACAGAAGTTCTCCTGCGCAATTTGCAAGACTAGCAGTCCTGGAAGAAAGGATATGGTGGAGACATGGCTTAGCCACAGCCCTTGGGTTTCCTTTCTTCGGGGAGTGCTAGTCTTACAAGTTTGTCAGAACTTCTGTGAAGTTTGGAAAGTAGGGGGCGAGGTACTGGCAGAATTGCAGTCATGGTGCGGCACCGTGAGTCGTGTCGGGATAGCTCAGTGGTAGGGCGCTTGCCAGCGAATGGCAAAGGTCCCAGGTTCGAGTCCCGGTTTCGGCACACAATTTTAATCTGCCAAGAAGTTTCATATCAGCGCACACTCTGCTGCAAAGTTTCATTCAGGTCAGAAGCAAAGAAAAACGCTGGCAATCTTTTACAGAAACTCGCAAACTAGCGCGGACTGCAATGCGAGAAACTTATAATAGTTTCCACAATGAAATACTGTCTAGTAATCTGGAGAAAATCCAAAGAAATTCTGGTCATATGTGAAATACATTAGCGGCAAAACACAATACGTTCACTAAGCGACAGCAATGGTAATACTACCGATGACAGTCCTGCTAAAACAGAATTGCTAAACACAGCTTTCCTAAATTCATTCACCAAAGAAGACGAAGTGAACACTGCAGAATTCAAACCAAGAACAGCTGCTAGCATGCGAAATTTAGAAGTAGATTTTCCTGGAGTAGTAAAACAACTTAAGTCACTAAACAAAAACAAATCTTTTGGGCCGCATTATATACCAAATAGATTCCTCTCAGAGTATGCTGATGCAATAGCTCCATACTTAGCTATCAAATGTCGTAGATATACATCATGAACATTGGTAAAGTTGTAAGCGATAAACTTATTCCCTTTCATCATTTTGCTGGGATTGTTAGCAAGAAAAAGTTTCGTAAAGATTTTTGATTATGTTTAAAGTCTGTTTCAAGCAGCTAAGTGCTCTCATCCTCAAATAGATGACGAATAAAATCACGTTATAACGCGCCGCAAGATCGCAGTTTTCATTGTTTATGACGTGATATCGTATGGACTATGTATTGCAGATGATTCTTGCCACCGTAGCAAATGATTCCAGCGAAAGATCCGTACCCGAAGACTGGAAAGTTGCCCAAGTAACTCCAGTATTCAAGAAAGGCAATAGGAATGATCCCCAAAATTACAGGCCAATGTCATTGACATCGATTTGCAGGATTTTGGAACATATACTTTGTTCGAACATTATGAACTATCTCGAAGAGAACGACCTATTAACCAATATTCAACATGGATTCAGAAAGTATCGCTCTTGCGAAACGCAGCTTGCTCTTTATAGTTCCATATTTCTGGATTTCCGGATGGCTTTTGTCACTGTACCTCACAATCGGTTTCTAATGAAATTGCGTGCTTATGGAATATTGCCCCAATTGTGCGATTGGAGTCACGATTTCCTATCAGAAAGGACGCAGTTCGTAGTAATTGACAGTAAGTTATCGAGTAAAACAGAAGTGATTCTGGCGTTCCCCAGGGAAGCGTTAAGGTCCCCTATTCTTCCTTGTGTTTATAAACAATTTAGGAGACAATCTGAATAGCTCCCTTAGACTGTTCGAGGATGATGCTGTCGTTTATCCGTTAGTTAAGTCAACAGAGGATCAAAAGCAACTGAAAAGCGATTTAGACAAAATTTCTACATGGTGCGAAAATTGGCAATTAACACTAAATAATGAAAAGTGTGTAGTAATACACATGACCACTAAAAGAAATCCGCTGAACTTCAGGTGTTCTTTTTTCCTGTGCGCTAATAGACTGGAACATTAGAGAAAGGTTATGAAAGTGGTTCATGAACCCTCTGCCAGGTACTTAAATGTGATTTGCAGAGTATCTATGAAGATGTAGAAGAGATAAATTGGTGGAACAACATTCTGAGACATCAAGAAGGAAGTTTGTGGTGTAAAAAACGTAGAGGGAAGTCGAGAGACGAATACAGTAAGCAGCCTCAAAAGGATGTACTTATTCGAAGATGAGACTTGCACAGGAGTCGGTAGCGTGGAAAGCTGCATCAAACCAGTCTGCGGACTGAAGACCCTACTCTATCCTGAGCAGTCCTCTTCATCTCATAAAGATGGCAACCCACGTCCATTTGTTTCTACTTACTGCATTCGTCTCTTGATCTCCTTCTGCGATTATTACCTCCGCACACTTTCTTTCACGATACGTTGATGTCTAACAATCTGTCCTGCCAATCGATAGATGCCCTCTCTTTGACAAGGTATGTCAGAACTTCCTTTTCTCCCCAATTCTGTTCAGTACTTCCTCATTAGTTACGTGATGTACCCACCTAATCTTCAGAATTCTTCTGTAGCAATACATTTAGAAAGTCTCTATCCTTTGCCTGTCTGAACTATTTATCGTCCATGTTTCACTCCAGTATAAGGCACATTCCACACGAATGCCTTCAGAAAAGACTTTCTTACGCTTAAATTAATATTCGATGTTAACAAGTATCTCTATTTCAGAAAAGTTTTTCTTCCTACAGCTATTGTATCTTCTTTACTTCAGGCATCAGAAGTTATTTTGCTTCCCAAATAACAAAACTCCTCTAATAACTTTATTGTCTCATTACCTAATAAATTCCTTCGGCCTCGCATGCTTTTCTGACATTACATGCTATTATCGTTGTTTTGCTCTTGTTAATGTTCATCTTATACACTCCTTTCTACACACTATCCATTCCGTTCAATTGCTCTTCCAGGTCCTTTGCTGTCTGTGACAGAATTGAAATGTTTTCATTTCTTCACCTTTAACTTTGATTCTCTCTCCAAATATCTCCTTGCATTCCTTCACAGCTTGCTCAATGTACAAATTGAATATCATTGGGGAAAGGCTACAACCCTGTCTTACGCCCTTCACAGTAACTGCGTCCCTTTCAGACTCTAATAACTGAGATCTGGGTTTTGTATAAGTTGTAAATAACTTTCCTATATTTAACCACTTCTAACTTAGGAATTTGAAAGGGTATTCGAATCAACATTCTCAAAAACTTTTACATTCAAATGTTCTCATACTTGTAAATCTAAGAGACTGCTTCGATTTTCAATCCCTAGGCTTACTAACTAACTACCTTAAACTAACTTACGCTAAGGACAACACACATAGTCCTGCCCGTGGGGGGACTCGAACCTCCGAAGGCGAGCAACCGCTTGCTACGCAGCAAGGCGCCTGGCGCCTGGCGCGGTCGACCACTCCACCGCGGCTCAAAAGTTTTCTCCAAATCTGCGAAAGTTGAAAATGTAGATTTGCCTTGCCTTTTTCTTCTAACATAAGTGTTACAAATAGTACCCAGAGCAAACAATATTTTTACGTTTGCAAGTGCATACTATTGTTTCATAACAGACTAACTTACCCTTGGTCATTAGGGATTAAGTAGAGGTGCAAGCAAGGTACGCAAACCACACTTCACTTCAGGTACTTTTGATAACAAATGCAGATTCCCTCTTGTTAGGGCGCGGGTAGCAACTAGCAACGAAAAAAAGACAGCCGAACTTACGGTAATGTAACCAGTTATCGGACTATCTGGCGGAGTCATGACTTTTGAGGTCACCTACCGTCAGAAATATACGTAGACTGACTGCTTATATCCAGCCTATAAATCCACAAAGCGTCTATACGTATTTCTGAAACATCCGGTATGTATTTATGTACGATATACATTCAAAAATATGACGGTTGGAACATTGTACGATATTTCGTAATGATGTGGAACGTGTCAGTTTAGTAAATGTTGTCCATACATAACAATCAATATTTTAAAGATTTTTTATTTAATTTTTTATTGTTTTCTTAAGTTTTATCTAAAACTTCATCTACATTGTAGTAGGAGTTCATTCAGAAATTCCTTTAATTTCTTTTTAAATACTAGTTTGCTATCTGTCAGACTTTTGATGCTACTTGGTAAGTGACCGAAGACTTTTGTGGCAGCATAATTCACCCTTTTCTGTGCCAATGTTAGATTTAACCTTGAACAGTGAATATCATCCTTTGTCCTAGTGTTGTAGCTATGCACACTGCTATTACTTTTGAATTGGATTGGATTGTTAGTCACAAATTTCATGAGTGAATATACAGTGAAGCCTGTTGAACAAGTTTTAAAAAAATGTTCAAATGTTTGTAGAACTTATGGGATTTAACTACGGGGTCATCAGTCCCTAAGCTTACAAACTACATATGAACTAGCTAAGACTAAGAACGGCTCATATATGCATGCCCGAGGAGGGATTCGAGTCCCCGACCGTAGTGGCCGTGCAGACCGTGACTGGAGCGCCTCAGTCCCCTCGGCCACCGCGTCCGTCATTTTTTTACTCAATGTTGAATTGCCCCATAATATGATACCATATGTAAGCAGTAAATAAAAATAGGCATAGTAACCTAAGTTACTGACATGTATATCAACAAATTTTGCAATGACCCATATGGCATAAGTAGCTGATTTCAAACGTTTGAGCCGATCTTAAAATATGTTTCTTCCAATTCAACCCCTCGTCAATGCAAACACCTAAAATTTTTGAATATTCTACCTTAGCTACAGATTAACGTTCAACGTCTAAATTTATTAATGGTGTCATGCCATTTACTGAATGAACATGTATATACCGGGTTTTATCAAAGTTTAATGAGCGTCCATTTGTAGAGAACCTCTCAATAATTTTCTGAAAGACATCATTTACAATTGCATCAGTTAATTCCTGTATGTCAGGCGTGATAGCTATACTTGTATCATCAGCAAAAAGAACTAGCTTAGCATCTTCGTGATTGTAGAATGCCAAGTCAAGGACCCAAGACCGAACCTTGTGGGATCCCATTTTTGATAACTCCTCAGTTAGAGGAATTTATTGTTTCTTCTATATCATGGGAAGTGCTTATTTCAACTTCTTGCACTCTTCCAGTTAAGTATGATTTAAACCATTTGTGCACTGTTCCACTCATATCATATCCCATGATTTACACAGTCGAAAGCCTTTAAGAGAGCACAAAAAAATCCCAACTGCTGATGTCCGGTTATTCAAAGCATTTAATATTTAATCAGTGAAGGTATATATAGCATTTTCTGTTGAAAAGCGTTTTTGAAAACCAGACTGACATTAGAACTTCATTTTTATTAATATGTGTGAAGCAACTCGAGGATACCTAACTTTCTCAAAATTTTTGGATAAGGCTGTCAGAAGTGAGATGGGTCGGTAGTTGTTGACATCAGACGTATCCCCTTTTTTATCCTAAGGTTTAACGATAACATATTTCAGTCTATCTGGGAAAATCCCCTGCTTTAAATAGCTGTTACATATATGACTGAGAATCCTACTTATCTCTTGGGAACCAGCTTTCAATACCCTGCTGGAAATTCCATCAATTCCATATGACCTTTTACTCTTGAGAGAGTTTATTTTTTCCTAATTTCTGAAGGAGAGGTGGGTGGAATTTATGGTGTACCACTGTGATGGTGTTATCCTAATGCATTACCTTCCTCCACGGCAGACCGTTAATACACAGCATTACTGTTCGTTTTTGGAGCATCACCTGCGACCAGCTTTGCGAAAGAAGGGGGCAACACTTTTTATGAAACCCACTCATCATTTTGCACGACAACGCGCAAACGCATATAGCGCAAGCTGTGGCTGCTCTGTTCGGTCGATAGGACTGGGAAGTGCTGTACCATCCACCATACTCCTCGGACTTAAGTCCTCGTGACTGATTTGAGTCCATAGATGAAGGAAACACTTCGTGGCATTCGCTTCAGTACTGTTCCAGAAATTCGACAGGCAGTAGACGGCTCTATTCGCACCATCAACAGAATAGGGTCAGCTAACGGTATATACGCCTTCCACATCACTGGCAACGGGTGATGCACAACGTTTGTGACTTCTTGAAAGACAGTAACATATGCAAACATGTAACGCTTTTGTATCGGTTGTAAATAAATAGTTGCCGCTATTTAAGTTCCAACCCTCGTATGTAACCTGGTATCAAAAAAAAAAAAATGTTCAAATGTTTGTAAAGCTTATGGGACTCAACTACGGGGTCATCAGTCCCTAAACTTACAAACTACTTATGAACTACTTACGAACTAGGACGGCACAAATATCCATGCCCGAGGGGGGATTCGAACCCCCGACCGTAGAGCCGGTGCTGACCGTGACTGGAGCGCCTCAGTCACCTCGGCCACCGCGGCCGGCAACCTGGTTTTATCGACAGTTTTGTCAGAGTATCGTGTACAGATCTGAATAGTTCACGAACTTGTAGAGATATGCCTTTTATATGTTACATATGTATTTATCAAAATTTGTAGTCGGCAGCAATCAGCCGTCGTTTAGATATTGGTTTTCTTATGCGGATCTGTATTTCGTATAGCACTTAACAGAATCCGAACATCTCACGGAGTCTGTCAGGATTCTCTGTACAGGTGGGGCATATCGACAAGTCCTCAGTGTGACGGCAGTGCTTTGCGTCAGACAATAGACCATATTGTGTATGACTGCAACATCACGTCTTACCCAGGTCCAAAAACAGACCTGTATAAAGTGACAGATGATGCAGCTTCATGGCTTTCTGGTTTAGACATTAATATTTAAGGACCATGTTTGCTGCTTATCTTTCTTAATTCAGTTAATATAAACTGTGTAAATCTACTGCTCATTTCATTGTTGTTTTTCTTATTACTTATTTTAGTTTCCTAACCTAATATTCTCTTATTAGTGTTGATTCAATTGTTCATCTTACTGTACGACGTAATATATCTTTCATAAATTTTTATTAATATTTTATTTTTAAAAAATCCAAATTCTACTGCCTGTATACTTCACCGTAATTAATACACTTAAATTTTGATAAAAGCTGTATGTTGTCTCTGCTTCCCACCCGGGGAAATGTCATTGTGTGATGTGTCTTACGTGTCCAAGTGTTTATATCCTACGATAAATAAATAAATAGAACGTAGTCGATGAAAACACTTACAGACTTGGAGGAATCTCTCTGGTAGGCCGACGGCTTTAACAGAACGGAAGCACGACGACATTTCGGACATCATGTTGCAGAGTCCAACAAAATGAGTAAGGAAATCGTCACAAGAGGCTAAAGTCTCTCGTACGACAGCACATAACCAAAGAACTGGGGCTGTATCCGTATAAAATTACTGCAGTGCAACAATTACATTGTATGGATCATACGAAAATAGCATATTGTGAATGGTTTCAGCGATTTATTAGCAGACATGGAGTTGGTGTTTTAAATCAAACATTTTTCACTTATGAGGTATGGTTTCACCTATCTGGCTACATTAATTCTAAAAATTCACGTATTTGGCCATCCGAAAATCCACATACCTTAGGGGAAATGCCATTGCACGCAGAGAAAATCGGGGTGTGGGTTGCCATAACATGAGTGCGAATGATAGTGCCGATATTTTTCGAAACTTCCGTCACCTCCGAAATCTATTGTTCTCAGATTATTTATCCGTTTATTGCTCTGCTGAATGAAGATAGATCAGTGATTTATTTTTCCAGCAAGACAACGCTACTGTTCATACAGCATACCAATCCCTACGACTTTTAGATGAAATCTTTGGAGACAGAATAATTACAAAACGTCTTTGGCATCTCGCTCACCGGATTTGTCTCCTTCCGACTATTTCCTTTGGGATGCGGCTAAAACATTTTTTAATCAAAATAACCCAAAGACAATACAAGAAATTAAGACAACGATAATTGAATATCTGCATTCGGTTATGAGTGAAACACTGGTAAAGGTATTCGAATATAAATGTAAACATGTTGAACTATGTCTTCAATAAAGAGGAAATCATGTACTGTGGTAATGATGAGTACAGTGTATTTTCTTGTAATTAATATAACTATTTCATTTTCCTCTTTCATTGTAATAATGTTGAATCCCAACTGGCAACATAACTACAGCCAGTAGCAGTGAACCACGGGCTCTAGCTTCTACAACCACATGAATGTGCTACCAACCTTTACGCGCCCCGAATTGGTATCGCCTGGCAAATAATGTTATTAAGAAGAATCAGAGACCTTTCGACATCAGTATAATTGCTTCGGGAAACCGTACAGTGTGTAATGTGCTTGACACCAGCGAACATTGGCTCCAGTGTCTCCGAGTTTCAGCTGTATGGCAGCTGTGCCGAGGCATGATAGCCCTAATCAATGATCAATGAAACCACCCCGATGAGGGTGACCGTGAAATGGTTTGCATGCCGGAAGCAAAGCTGCCACCACGCACGAGACATAGTTCAACTCTGTGGGTATTGCGGCCTCTGCCTTTGCTATACTCGCCCTCCGCCTTGGGGACGTTGTGGAGTATATGACGTGTATGTGGAATGCCCACCAACAGGCGAAAACACTCCACACTTATCTCACACTCTGTGGCAGCTACCATAGCGTAGCGCTCATCCATGGCCACCAACGGGCATTACGATACTGATATTGCGTCTTTGTAACTAATCAATCACGTCTAATGTTTGTAACTCTATGGGGCCAAACTACTTTGGTCATAAGTCCCTAGACTTACAAACCACTTAAATTAAGTTAAACTAGCCTAAGGACAACACACACATCCATACCAGAGGGCACCTCCAACGCGATCCATAACGTGGCTCTGCAGAACGCACGGCTACTCCTGCGCAGCGACTTTGTTACTGATTAGGACAATGTGAAGTACGTAAACTGCCATAAACACATTCATTTGTTTTCCTTTTTTCTCTCTCTACATCATGTTGACAGACTTGAATATCTCTTTCCTTTAAGAACCATCGGAGTTAGTCGTTTTATGTTTCGTTCTACTTGTTACTTGCAGAGTCTATGAAGAAGGTGGCCCTCCCCCCCCCCCCCCCCCCCCATTGGGTTCTGAAGTCACCTTTCATTTTGTCCACAACCCTATCATTTTTCTCATTTTCACTTTTCACTTCTGCTTCCATCATAGGAATACTAGCTGAAAACCCGGCGTTGCCCGGGTATTTATTTATTTATTCGAACCTTGAGTTAGTACTTTTCTATCCTCTCTCTCTCTCTCTCTCTCTCTCTCTCTCTCTCTCTGTCCATCTCCTTTTTTTCTAAAAACATGTTACATTTATCAGAGAATATATAAGAAAGAAATCACACGTAAAAATGCACTCGTTTCGAAGAATCCAATCACGAAATTCAGAAATAATGATTGTAATATCACAGATCGATCACTTGCTGTAATGCGCGAAACGTCAAATCGATTTTTCTTAAAGAGATGTACTAAAAGAAATTTCTTTTTTACTGCTTTACTTATTTATTTTATTTTCTTATACGTATGCTTATCCTTACAGAGAAAGAGCTGAAGACATTGTAGCACACATAGACCAAAGATATGGTCTGTTGCCGGCCGCGGTGGCAGCGGGGACTGAGGCGCTTCAGTCACGGTCTGCACGGCCACTACGGTCGGGGGTTCGAATCCCCCCTCGGGCATGGATATTTGTGCCGTCCTAGTTCGTAAGTAGTTCATAAGTAGTTTGTAAGATTAGGGACTGATGACCCCGTAGTTAAGTCCCATAAGACTTACAAACATTTGAACATTTATGGTCTGTTGCATCACGTTTCGCTGTATGTAACTTCCTTGCTATAGAGCCGCAAACGTCATCGCTGGCCTTCAGTCCGAATTTTTTTATAATTTGACGACTTTCAACCACCATAACTTAGTTTTATTTATTTTTATTTTTTTTATGGGACTTAACTACGGGGTTATCAGTCCCTAAACTTACAAACTACTTATCAACTAGCTTATCCTAAGGACGGCACAAATATCCATGCCCGAGGGGGGATTCGAACCCCCGACCGTAGTGGCCGTGCAGACCGTGACTGAAGCGCCTCAGTCTCCTCGGCCACCGCGGCCGGCCCCCTTATAACTATCGGCATGAAACTGCTATGGTGTACAACGGGAGACTTCGGACAACAATTAGACACAGACCATTCGTTTGCCTTCTGTAGTTTTCGCTGCAGAGCGAAATATTAACACACACACACACACACACAGAGACATTTAGAAATGTATATACACCGATAACTTTCCATCCCAATATACTCCACCCTTTTGCCATTATCAACCCTGAAGCAACAATGCAACCAATAAAATCATTTTCAAAGAGTAAATATGATTTTCAAAGAGTCATTGTTCCGCATTTCACGTTATATTCCTCAAATTGCTATATATTTGTCAGATCGCAATAAAACCGTGCCCAAAACCTTCCTCAGGTATAAATTAGTAGCTGTAAAAATATTTCAGTCTCTGCGTCTTGTCGTTCGGACGTGATAAGCGTACAACGAACAGACATTCACATTAAGATATATTGATAAATCTTTGAGGAAATGCATACTGTAAAACATCAGCTGTTTATTATTTTTCCAAACTTCTACCGGTTTCGGTTATAAACCATCTTCACCGAAGAGAACTAGACAAACTGATTAAACAGGTGCATTATGTGCCTCCTAATACATACTGGCATGCATGTCACATAATAAAAATAAATAAGACGTCATTAAGCATCAAGTCTTGGTTTATTATTTTTATTGTGTGACATGCATGCCAGTATGCATAAGGAGACACATAATGCACCTGTTTAATCAGTCTGTTTAGTTCTCTTCCGTGAAGATGGTTTATAACCGAAACCGGTACAAGTTTGGAAAACTAATAAACGGCTGATGGTTTACAGTATGCATTTCCTCAAATATCTTACGGCTGTTGAACCTCATCTCAATAAAAATTTGAGCTATCCGATCGCCATAAAATCGTACCTAAAGTCTTCCCCGGGTAGACATTAGTAACTGTACAAATTCTTAACTCTTTTTGTCTTGTGGTTCAGACGCGATAAACGTACACCGAGCAGACATTCACATTTATAGATATATAAGATGTTTTTACTTTCTTGAGGATGGAACCACTAACCAAAAGTTTTGGGGTTTCTCCCTGCCTTGGTATATTTGTGTTATGCGTTCTGTTATGTATCCCAGGAAGGGCACTTTTAGTTTCATAAAAGAAAAAAAAAAAAAAAAAAGAAAGAAAAAAAAAAGCGTGACTAGCTCGGGCGCATAATTAAGAAGAAAAAAGTGAGTAACTCGGGCACATAATTTTTGCAAGAATTTTTTATTCTTTTTATTATTTTAAATGCGAGACACGCGGAGCTTGTCGCTGCGGAGAGACTTAGCGGGCTCACTGTAACACATAGCCTCTGTCTGTCTGAATGTTTATGAGGGCATCGTGTGAAGATTTGGGGGTAAATATGTCAAGGACTTCTCGGTAGTTTCGGTAACGAGGTCAAACACGTAGTATAGATACGACATTTTCTCCCGGGGAGGCGGAATGGCTGGAAGCGGGCCTGTCGGCAGGATGGAAAGCCCGCGGCGTGTGGGCGCCGGCAGAGCCCCGCTAAGTGCTGGCGACCCGGCCAGCTTGAGATGCGCAGATAGCCTCGCTGACAGCAGAGCGAGTGAGCGCGCGATTCTCGGAAGCCCCTGGCGCCGCGCCGCGCCGGCCTGTTTTCAGAGCTCGCGGGTTTTCCCAGCAGAATAAGAGGCTGCGCCGGCTGCTCGGGCGAATCCGCATCGCGGACTGCACGGTGACGCAAGAGCATCGGCGCGTCATCGCCGGGCCGGCGGCGTACGTCGCGTCTGCCAGTTTAGTTCCCTATTAGCGCGCGCCGCTCCTCAATGGCCAGCGACCTCCCTCTGCGAATTACACGTGACGGTCGCTCCAAACGAGATTTACACTCCTCCGTACTCACGAAACGCTGGCGTCAGCAGCATCGACTGTAATTCTCGTTACATTACCGGTATTTCAGACCGTTTCACGTGATTGTGCTGTACACGGTATTTCCGATGAGATAATAATTTTTTTTCTGTGTACTTAAATACATAGGTTAGTTGTATTATCAACGTGTGAACTAACCCATACGTAATTGGTACATGAATAGTATTGAAACGTTTAATATTTCTATATTTCTGTCTTTTCAAATCAAAGCGATGTAAGTCTACTAAACACTCGTTTCAGATATAAAGACTTCCTAGAATAGTAGTTGAAACCTCCAGAATATTAGCAAACAAAAATTTACCCGACTACACGTCTTCAGAATTGTGTTGGTGATACGTTTTTTTTTTTTTTTTTTTTTTTTTTTTTTTTTTTTTTTTTTTATATATATATATATATATATATATATATATATATATATATATCCTAAAAATAACTTTTAATAAACAAAAGGGATATTTTAATTTTGTTTAAAATATGTATATTACGTCAATGAAATGCCGCGGTGGAGTAGCACCTCGCTGCGGAGCGCGCGGTTGCTCGCCGTGGAGGTTCGAGTCCTCCCTGGGGCATGGGTGTGTGTATTTGTCCTTAGGTTAGTTTACCTAGCTTTAAGTAGTTTGTAAGCTATGGACTGATGACAACTCAGTTTGGTCCGATAGATTTACAAACATTTGAACTTCAATGAAATAAATAATTCTTCTACTTCAATAACAACTGCAAAAGCTTCCGCTGTTCAACATCCCATGAAGCATTAAATAGCATTCACGATGGATGGAGAGGAATGTATACCAAAAGCTGCAACATAATTTTTTTCTGTCTCCTATCAGATACTCTGCCACATTGTAGAGACAAAGATACATACGCCAATGAAAACAGCCTTTAAAAATGAAAGATCATCAGACACGTTCTCCCTGTAAAATATGTTAAATTGAACAGACTTCTTGTACCTTATATATTACATCTTTAACAATGAAACTGGGTGCTTTTCTTCATCAAGCTATCTCTTGATATTTTTTTCCCACATTTTGGGTAGCTTTCTTTTTCTTTAATGTAATTTCATCCCCATCGCCCCATACTGATGGGGGTGGGGAGGGATGGTTTTACCAATACAAACAGCCTGTTCTTCAGCCAATTCATATCTAAACTAGACATAGGTGCAAAAATATTAAAGGTAATATGTTTACAAATGATTAATTTTTAGTTGGTGAAAGTAATGGATGTGTTTGTATAATATGAGTCGGATGGATTTCTTCAGTTTTGTTTAAAACAGAAGTAATAAAAAGAAAATAAGGAACAATCAACAGTACATTTAAAACATGTGGAAGGCACCGGTATTTAAAAGAAACCTTTCACTGTGTCACTAAAACTATATGCACATGACCTTTAAAAGGAGCACTAGGTCTGCTCTGTGGTAGACTGTTGTTAAGAGGGGAAAATGTTGGTCGTTTAGTATGGTGAACTGAGGCGAGGTATAATGGAGCTGAGTGGCCGTTGGGAGACAAGAAAGAAGAAGCAGGTAGTCGTGTTACTGAAGCTTAAAGGGGGAAGGATTGAAGGTGCGGAAGGGACTATAGGATAAGGAAACTGGGACTAGGAGGGAGGGAGAAGGAAAAGGGGTCCCTAATAATAAAATAAAATGCAATGGGTGGATTTCCGATAAGTAGGGTGGGTAAATGTCAGGGATGAATTTAAAAATAAATTTATTATTGTTTTTTGTTTAGGTTCTTTATTCTTTTTCCTTTTTTTACGAATAATATGGGAAGAGATTTAAAATTTCTTTGTGAATGTGGAGGAAGTGAAGGTGGACAGTTGGAGTTATGTGTTGCTAAAGGCGCGACACCTTACCAGTATTGCAACGTAAAGGGGAAACTGAAGGATTACTAGCGTCTTGTTTGCGGATGGCGTAGGTTGTTTTAAGGCGTTTAATGAGAGTGAGGGAAGAGAGGAACAATATGAGCTAGTAAATGATCTGTCTTGGCGAAGATAAGCAGTTGTGTAAAGTGAAGCAGAGTGAATGGCGTTCCAGGATATGAAGGGATTTATAGAACTCGAGGTTGTTGGGTTTTAAAAGAACTTTGAGATTTGCGGAGTTCATGGCAGAAGGCGAGGAAGGTGGTGTAAGCATCATACTGACGGAGGACTTGCGGTGGCGGTTTCGACGTATTGGTAGTGTAGAGGAGATAAAGGAGAAATAATGGAGCCTTGGAAGGTCTGTGATCTGGTCTGTTGATAATGACATAGGATGAGCGATTTGAGAGGAATAATTCAATAAGGCGAACAGGGCATAAATACTTCTGGAGTTTAAAAAGGATACCAGAATTTCGTACACGATCACAGGATTTTTCAAGATCGAGAGAGACATTGGTGAGCAACTTGCAGGTTTTGATCTAATGAAAGAGAAGATGGGTAAAGCGAAGGAGCTGGTCATCTGAGGAGGAGGAGGGATGGAAACCACACTGATTAATGGAGGGAGTTGGTCCAGTTGCTCACGGATGTGATGGAAGAGAAGGGAGACCTTGCTAAACACTGAAATTAGGCAGATGGGGCAGCAGGGGGAAGCATCGGGGAGAGGTTTTTGTTGTTTAAGGGAAACTAGGATATTACTGGAAGTTTTCCATAGTTAGTATAGTAGCCAGTGCCTAGGGTAGTGTTGTAAAGCATTCAAGGGGTCTAGAAAGCAAAGGGGGCTATCTTGAGGAGTCAAAAGGTGACCAGGGGATGTGTTGCGTTTTTTGTTAAGTACCATTTTTTTTATATGTAAATAACAGTCTAGAGTGCAACAATCGATGGAGTTACAATTCCTGAAGAGGGTCTAAAAGAAAGACCGAAACTAGTTGAATAAAATAAAAAGGTTGCACTCTAGACTGTTATTTATATATAAATTTAAATGAGTGTGCTGTTACCCAAAAAAGTGAAACAAAAATGTTTCCAAAAATAAGTGAAGGTACCACTTTTTTGTCATGTGCTGTGTGTTGTTTCTTTTTTTTTTTTTCATTCTTTTAATTTTTTATTTATTTTTTATTCTCTTTGTGATGTGATTTACAAGTTCTGAAAGCTGGGAGCCAGGGATGGGACCAAGGTATTTGTGCGTTCATGGATGGCAGGAAATATGAACTAATCAATGTGAGGGACTTTGGAGATAGAGGTATCAGAGTTGGGACACAAAGCGGTGAGCTCTGATCTGGTTGTCAGATGAAAGATGATTTCTGTGGAGGATCTTCTAGTGTGGCATGGAACGATGGCTAGTGCGTCGATGGACACTATCCTGTACTTGGAACCGTTTATGGGGAATGTGGCATTCAGTCTGATGCATGTCTGACGAATTTTAGCATGTTAGCAGTTCCTAATGTGTCCCTGTACTCTACAGGGAAGCAAGCACTCGCTGCTCTTTCCTATGTCAGTTGATAATCACGGGCTGTGTGTCTGCTTTATAGCTATACTTAGCAACGATCGCACAACTGGGCAGGACGTCCGCATCAGCACGTCACAGCTACAGAACAGCCGCATTTACGAAGAATTGCGCAACTGTGCATAAGATTCATTCCCCCAATATGACGAAAATACATATATTTTTTTATTTATCTCTGAATTAATGTGAGATGTTTGCAGAAGAGTTTTATTATTGTATTTTATTGACTTCACAAATTTTCAATACAGAACCAAATTTGTTCTGTGAAAGTATAAAAACATGGTATATTAAGTGTCTATTAGAATTACGATACAGGGTTAGTATTACAGCACTTTAGTTAGTACGCAAGAAGATGAAACTGTGCCGAATTAGAGGAAGATTGGATAAATAGAAAAGGTACAGGAAGTTAGAAAAGGGACAGTTCAGCATTCCTACTCCACTGGAAGTTACCGTTTAAAAAGTTCTACAAGCAAAGTCGCCAAGATATTTATTTGAAAATTTTATTTAATATTATTTCAATGTTCTCTATGAGGTATCAGTACTTTCTTGACAATAACAGATGGCTGCCATAGCCTCCTAAGGAGCGAATAAGCGTGTCGTCTATGCCGAGTGCTGCAGGTACACGGCGGCAGTTCACGCCAAGCCAAGGGCGCGGACGCCCCACGTCAGTCGAGAGAAGCAGGAACTCCGCCAATAGCAATTGAAAATCCGATTGTCAAGTGCTGAGAATATTCTCTACTTTTGAGGCAAGCACTATTGACTGTATCTGCTTGATAACCTGGACAGTAACGCTAATTATTTGGCAGTTCGCGTGAAAGACGTACCTGCACTGTTTCGAATGCTACTTAGACAGCAACACTAACTTACTTGACAACTTAATATCTGATGTTCGTGTGATTTTTTTTTTTTTTTTTTTTTTTTTTTTTTTTTAATATATACCTACTAGCTTAATTCTCGCTGTTTCGCACGCGTAGACTGGATGGTCTGGATTGGCTGTCTCTACTTCTAAATATAATGTTCATAGCTTTAGCTTTAAAAATACTTTACTAATCAAGTGTTTTGATACAACTTGCCATCCCCTATTGCACCACTCTTGGCAGAAATTAAAACGAAACATTTTTTTTATATTCTAAAAATTTTTTCGCATTTCTAACATGAAAATAATGTTATTAGCACCCTTAGAAGATTTTCCCTTATTTCGCCCGCTTAATGGTTGAATTTCCAAAAATATCGAAACATGTTTTTAAAATTCCAATGAAAAATCTAAATCCGAAGTTTTGTATTTCTTGCTTCAAAACTACCGTAATAGCTTGTAAACTAGGTCGTTAGTGCTATGGCAGGTGTCGCCAAGTGTGAACTATGTCGTTAATCCTATGGCAGGATCGCCAACTGTGAACTATGTCGTTAGTTATGAATTAATATATATATATAAATTTAGGACAGCAAGTAATTATCTTGGGTCGCCACCATATTTCTCCAAAATATGGAAAATTAAAATGTTACTGATCAGCTATGATGTGATCATATTTTCAAACATATAATAAATTTATCAGTTGTACCAAACAAAAAAATGTACTTGAAAAATTATTGGTAAACTGTGGAATTTAACTATTCTGTTTACCCTCCAAAATAGTGAAATACGATCTGCTCAAAATCAATTTATTACAATTAAACATGAAAAATCCTATCTTGACACAAAATTAGATGACATTTCCTATCATGAATAACAGATAATGGTATTCAAACAATCTTTTACAAATGTTAAAATATTGAGACACAAAAATGACTGGCTGAGTCAAAGGTCGGAGGTTTTGCAAAACAGAATGCTATTAGATTGGCTACACAGGGGGTTGAAATTATCGTTAGCCCTAAGCTCCCCAAAGTAAATAGGCAGATCTCAAAAGAATAAAATTAGGGACAGAATCCAACAAGTCTGATTCATACAACCCCCCAGCAAGTGCGTCACCTTACCCACACAGATGATCATTGACAGCAGCGTTTCAGGCTCGCAGGCAGCAGGCGGTGGGAGCGGATGAGCTGAAATTTTTATCCGACCGTAATTGCTGCGACCTGTTAAACAGGATCGACATGTAACAACACAGCGTCACTAGCGTCGGCGTCGCTAGGCGGCTGCTGTGCGATTCTATCACGCTAGCAGACTAATCAATATTTTGCATAGGTGACACAAAGGCCACTTGGCACAAATCGATCAGTCACTTGCGTAATAAGATCTGTAAAAACAGTGCCGATTCGCAAAGGCGCGAATGCTCAAATAGAGACTTTTAGCAAAACGAAAACTAAACTGTGGCCGCTCACAGCGTAACCACAGGTCAATGTAACGTCCGTGAAGTAAACACAAGTTCTACAAGGTCCGAATCTTCGGAATCAAACACAAGACTAACCAGAGGACCGTTTAAGATGATGTCCTCCCTGCGAATCTAAACGGAGTATTGCCTATCTCTCAAGGTCCGCACACTTTGGATGCTGAGACTGGAGTCTCCCGAGGTCCGTACACTTTGGACGCTCAAAACGGAGTCTTCCGAGGTCCGTACCCCTCGAACGCACAAACAGGAGTCCTCGAACGTCTTCGCGCTCTGCCGCAGCTCACGGCAAGTGACGGGCGGCCACACCCACGCTAAAAAGATGCACCAATATCTGCTAATGGCTAATAGACCAACCAATCGGATGGCGTAGCGCCGTTGACAAATTGTTTAGCTGTCATACTAAAATACTCCGCTGAATCAGGACGCGTTCTCTGCGGCTGCCAAGAGGCTCCGCCCACGCCACCAAAGCTTCCCGCGGAGTTCACCTTTCCCAGGGTGAATGCCCTGCAAGGAATTTCAGCTTGCTCCTAGCTACGGTACACGACCTAAAAATGTTAACGTTGTGCTATATATACAGCCGTTGGAGCCAAACCCCTGGGATGCCAGATGGGCAGAAAGCTTTCCTTTCAACCTAACCATTTGTCACACTAACTATGTTCGAATTCTGCTGCTTTCAAGGAAGTTTTTTAGATAACGTCTAAGAGCAATACCTCCATAAACAGCCAGGGACCCAGAGTACTCTGCTATTGTTTGTATCCAGCAAATTCCTCTCTTGCGAAACAGCCGAATGACTAAAAAGGCAGTCCCCGCTAACGCCCACCGAAAACCGCGGTCCAGCGTTGTGTAAAGCATCCCACACACTAAAAAATTCTGCCAGGTACACTCCGCCGCCTGTAGCGTCGGCGCCAAACAGGTCAAACCAGCCCCTCTTGTCCTTCCCTGAAGGTGAACGAAAGTTGGTGGGAGGGGGAGACCTCCAAGAGCGTCTCTGGTCTGCGCGGCCTGACCGTACCCAACACGTAAAACCACATTTTAGCAGCCAAGCTGCGCCAATAAACATTAAAATCCCGAAATAGAATGTACTACAATCCCAGGAGCCGATCATCCCTGATGTGTCCCCAAAGGCACAGAAATCAAAATAAAGGAAGATCTACAAAGAAAAATGTTACATATTTCAATAATTAGCGTAAATAGAAAGATACAGTAACACAAGGTTAGTATGAAAAATAGACTAATTATAGCCCCCGTCTCACAAGCTACGTATTTTCAAAAAACCGTTCATCCCCTTGGGGATGGGAATATAGAAAAATCGCTGATGCCTACAGTGTAAGGTAAACAACGTATACAAATTTCAAGTTTCTGTCATCTGTAGATTCCAACCTCCCAGTAGATTCAATTTCAGCGCCATTTTCTCTTTTAGAAACGGATCGAAAACGCGACATTTCATTTTTACCGCTTTGGCATCTTTCCTGGTAGTTTTACTTTTCTAACTGCAATAGGCACTTACTTTTCTTTATTCATACGCTTTCTGCAGAAAAACAACTGAATAATGTGCATCACGTTTCGCTGTATATAACCTGCTTGCTGTTATAGTGTCAAAAGTCATCGCTGGTCTTCATTCCGAATTTTATATAAGCTGACGACTTTCAATCACGATATCTTCCACCCTCCTATAGCTATCGACACGGAACTGCTGTACTGTGCAACGGGAGACTTTGTACTACAACAACACAGAGAGATCGTTCGTCTCCACTGTGTAGTTTTTGCTGAAGAGCAAAATATTGACACCCACACGTAGAATTTTATAGTCGGTAACTTTCATTTCATATCTTCCACCTCTTTATCGTTATCAACCCTCTATCACCATAGTGCACAATGGGCGACTGATACCTACTACCACATACAAACACTATTCGTTTGTGATGTGTAGTTTTGGCTGCAGACTGAAATATAGACACAAACACCTCAAGTTTTATGTATATTATTTCGAATTGTGTTAATTCATTTTCATCGTAATTCCAGAAACATCTGAATTCCAGATTCATAGACATTAGGAACATTCTATTACAGTTTCTGCGAGCGAAATCGTGGACTAGCTGACTGAGGATTAAAAGTAGTGTGTTCTTCATCGCTTTCTGGCTGCTTATAACATTGAAACATATATGTTTAAATAAAATATATTTAAACTAAATAAAAATTATGTACAGAAACTATAGGGTGTGTACATGAATGGTGTTCCGCGCGTGTGTGTGTAGATGCAACAGTGCCTGATTAGACTTGTACAGCACAGTGAATATAAAAACTGATCTGAATGTGTGAGATTAAAGTAAGAGTAAACATTATGATCAATCAGCCTGGCATCGACTGATTGCAATAGGTATGGGCCTGTTAGTGCGCTTAACTATCCAGAACATCAGTCTGGCTAGACAACAATCTCACTGAATAACGAGTCCAGTTGTAGCTCAAAGTAGGATTCGTTAATTAGACAAACAAATAGTTCATTATTTAAACAGAGTGCAGACTAACATTTAACACGACTGTGATACCGTGTATAAATGTGAACATGGGTGGAATGCAGACAATTCCTAATATAACTGTTGGCAACAAAATAGCAAGTACTGGAATAGCACAGAGTGGAAACGTGTAAGCTGACAATTATGAAAATCGTTAACTATTTAAAGATCAAAGTTTAGATTAAAAATGCAAAACAGACTATGACTTCTGTTGCGACCTTAGCAACAAATGTTGTGTTTAACGATAGTGCTAAGAACAAGACTTACTTTCATTAAAAACTGTTGTGTTGTTAAAATAGTTCATTAATTGAGTGCAAACCAGGGTTTAACACGAAAGTAGTCAATGTGATCATGGGTAGAATGAAAAGACAATCTTTAAGAATAACTTATAGCAAACTGAACAGCTTGAACAAATGTAGTACAAAGTGTAAACGCGTAAGCTGACAATTGAAATTCGTTAATTATTTAAAGTAAAGAGCAAGAATTTGATTATAAATGCAATACGGACTGTCACTGGATTCTGATGTGACTTTAGCAATAATTGTTCTATGTGACGACACGTGCTGAGAATAAAACTTAATTTCATTAACAAAGAAATTATTGTGTTGTCATCAAGTGCTGTCATTAGTATTACTGTAAGAAGCACTTTCAACGATTGGCAAGAAATATTGGTAGCTTCCTGACAAACTAGTTGATTACGATTTTTGTAACAAAGTGCATAACAAACGGAGTTACTAAGTGTGTGAAAAATGTTTAACAGAGACACCACTTGACAGTATGTTACCATTAGTTAGTCTAGTGCAGTCAAAATCTTTATCTATCCTGCTGCTACTGTTAAAGCTCACATCATAAGATTGCTTGCTAATAATGCTGGAAAATTATGCAGTTCATAAATGTCTATAAAATTTATGAAAATGTTGAATACGTAAAAAAAAAAATTTAAAAAAAAATATTTGCTAACACTGTCATTTATCAGAGTGCAACAATTATAAAAAATACTAGTTTTCACTTCAATAAAAGGAAATAAAGCATCTTGACTGATATAAATGAAAAGTTCAAAGATTGTAAATTTATCTTGTTTATTATTATTTAAACTGATCCAGAAAAAATAAAAGATGAAAATTACCTTATGAAAGTTTCAACATTTTGAGATAACAAATACATCATACCAAAAGTCCATGATTTCCATTTCAATATAAAATATATTCCATATCTTTCTCCAGCAAACAAAAAACCTATTAACTCAGCACTACTACTCGCTCCAGACAGTAGCTACTAACTGGTGCAACTGCCAAGAACCGACCACTACGCTGACAAATCACATACTGCCTACTGCCGGCCACCGCTGACTCACAGTCCGCGGCAATAGACCTCTCTGACCAGTCAGTGATGATAGAAAAATGTGGCGTTGCCACCTTTCAACATTAATTTTGAGGCTTTAGAAATGGCAGCGATAGATAAAAATCACGCACAATAACAAACCGTTCGTTATAAAGAATAAAACCATTACCGACAGTAATAATAAACCAAACCACCGCCCCACAACTTATCGATGGCGTATGCGTGTACAGTCAATCAGGGTAACTTTGTACCAGTTAGGGCATCTTTGTACAACTTAATATTTGGGCTTCAACCGGCTCATGTTACACCTATTGGCAATATTTTTTTTCTAAATGTAATTTTTAATACCTCTGTTACAAATAATTCCCAAGTAGGTGGAACATTAGCCATATGATAGCCAAATATTAAGTGTCCAAAGCTACCCTGACTGGTAAAGAGTTACCCTGATTGGCTGTTTTCCGGACAGGAGTATGTAGGAAATAATGGTAAAATCGACGGGAATCGCAGAGAAGGATTACTGCTTGTGGTGAAGGAGGGAGGCGTAGTGGGACGATGACGATATTATGGTTTTGCTAGGGATGTAGGTGAGTATAGCATTTAACAAGATCTTCAGTAAGAGCGTGGCTTGAGGGATACAGTCGGGTTGCAGCTGGATTTTTGGGCATCGCAGTTGGCGCGGAAGTAGTCCTGGACGGTGTCCTGACAAAAGCACCCAGTGACAAAAGCACCCAGTGACATTAGCACCCAGTTCTGGTCGAGGGGCGGTCCGCTAATCTCCCCGTCCGGTCTCTGCTCGGCAGGTAGAAGAGCCGAGGGCTGTGAGGTCGCATTGACACAAGGCCGTACTTGACGGCAATAGCATTGCTGCAATTTATAATGGAAGCGAGCCTAAAGAACAACCAAGACATATTAATAAGATTTGTGACCTGGAAAAAGTCTTCGATAATGTAAGGTGCTGGATGATGTTTGCAATTCTGAGAAAAATAGGAGTAAGCTTGTAGGGAAAGCGGAAAATACATAGTTTGTATAAGAACGAAGTCGATACAATACGTGTCGAAAGTCAATAACGAAATGCTCAGATTAAAAAGGGGGTAAGAAAAGGTTGTGGACTTTCGCCATCACTGTTCAACTTGCACAATGAAGAGACTTAATGTAGAAAATAAAGATGTTCAAGGCTCTGATAAAAGTTCTGGGTAAAAGGATTTCAGTGATAAGATTTGCTGATGACATTGCTATCATCTGTGAAAGTGAAGGAAAATTACAGGGTCTGTTGAATAAAATGAAAAGCCTAATGAGTACAGACCATGGACTGAAGGTAAACCAAGGAAAGATGAAAGTCATAAGAAGTAACAGAAATAAAAGTAGCGAGAAAATAACATCCGAATTGGTGATCACAATGCAGTGCTGTAGCCGGCCGCAGTGGTCGAGTGGTCTGCGGCGTGCCAGTCACGGTCGTCAGGGCCGCTGCGGTCGGGGATTCGAATGCCCCCTCGGGCATGGATGTTTGTGTCGTCTTTAGTATAAGCTAGTTCATAAGTAGTTTGTAAGTTTAGGGACTGATGACCCCTTAGTTAAGTCCCATAAGCTCTACAAACATTTGAATTTGATCACAATGTACACCAAGACAAGGAATTCCGCTACCTTTGCAGTAAACTAACTCACGACGGAAGAAGCAAGAGGGACATAAAAAGTAGATTAGCACGAGCAATGAGGGCATTCAAGGGAAAGAGAAATCTACTGCTATCAAACATCGCCCTGGACTTTAGGCAGAAATTTCGCAGAACATAAGTTTGCAGTATAACATTGTATGTAACTTGGACTGCTGGTAAATGAGAAAAGAAGAGAATTGAAGCATTTGATATGTAGTTTATGGAGTTGTACAAATTATCAAGTAATTTTTTTGTAGGTACTGCTTTTAAGTTTATGTTTTAAAGCCATAAATGCCTGGGTATTTATGAATTTTGGGCATTTGCCCAAGCATTTATTCTAGGCATTTTCCCCAACTTGCAAATGTCGAGGCATTTTACATCACTAGAGGAAAAACAGAATGGAAACATCAAGCAAATAATTGAGGATGTAGGTTGCAATGGTACTCTGAAATTAAACGGTTGGCTAAGGATTTGGTGGCAAGTCGCATCAAAGCAGTCACAAGACTGATGACTAGGGATGCAAACGATAAATCTATGTTTTGAAAACATCGACGTTTTGCCCCAAAAAATCGATGTTAACAGCGATGGTTTGAACATGTATGTATCGGTGATAGAAGTCGAAAACTATCAACACCGTTAAATTCTGGTTCTAAGCCTTTTTACTGTATATGAAAAGGATGTTCTACAGTATTGTATGTTTCGTTTAGAAAACAAAGGAAGAAACAAATATTTGGGTTTTATTTCCGAAAAAGTGATAATTTGCGAATTTGTGGTTACGTTACCAAAAAAAAAAAAAAAAAAAAAAAAAAAAAAAAAAAAAAAAAAATTACATATTCACAGAATATATGACAACTGCGAACGGGCAAAGCTGAAAATGTGTCACCCAGCTGGCACGAATACACAAATTGCACGAACCGAACACTACGGTCTTCATAATCGTACTGACAGTTAGCAGTCATCCGCTGAGGTGGACAAGGACCTCGGGACTGCAGGCAGACTGTGTCGAGAGAGCGATTCCGGTGAGCGAGACTGGGCGGCGAGGCATTACCGCGAAAACAGGGACGGCTTAGGGAGGGTACGGGCTGCAAGTAGGTCGTGACATAGTAAACAGGTCAGACTGGGTGCAAATGTCGCAGATTTGGGGTTGGCTGCAAATGTCACTGGGTGCTTTTGTCATATATCCGTCCTGGACCACTTCCGGATGGAGATTAAGGTGGGGAGCATGGGGGCGAGGTAGAGAGGGAGACTGTTGTAGCTAAAAACTCTTCGCCAATATTCTAGGTCTGTTAATGCTGTTTAACACTGTCCCTATCACTTTCTGAGCTCATTTCTTCACTCATTTGAAAATAACGCTATTGTTAACTTGCAAAATGATGTGGAGTATACAATCAGTAGCTTGTAGCTTCCATGAGACTAGAACAATAGGACCATAACCCATTTACGCACGCCACTTTGGCTTTTAACACTATTGTTTTTTAATTCTCTTTGTGATGTGATTTACAAGTTCTGAAAGCTGGGAGCCAGGGGTGGGACCATGGTATTTGTGCGTTCATGGATGGCTGGAAATAAAGACCGAAACTAGTTGAATAAAATAAAACTGTTGCACTCTAGACTGTTATTTATATATAGATTTAAATAAGAGTGCTGTTACCCAAAAAAGTGGAACAAATATGTTTACAAAAATAAGTGAAGGTACCACTTTTTTTTAAAAAGTGCTGTGTGGTTTTTTATTTATGGCGACTTTGGCTTTACACTGCTATTCCTCTAGTTAGTTTTACATATTCAGAATTTATTAGTAACATTACAGTGATAGCACTTTTGCTTTAAAAGGTTCATTTGTTTCCTCGGTTGCATTTACATTGTCATTCCTAAGAAAGGCATGACAGAACTTCCGACTAAGCAGAACCTATAGTCTGGTTTATATGAGTTGACATCGGAATTTTAAGACAGACTACCGTCTTCGTTATCATGAGCTGTAATTTTGTCTAAAGAGGGCATTTCACTCTTCACACTGTTGATAACTCTTTAGTCACGTATAAAATTATCTTAAATTCTCATATGTTGTAGAGCTCTACAGTACCTTCTAAGTAGTTCAAATATCATTTCCTAATTTTCATTTGTATTATATTTACAAAATGTTAAACATTGCTGCAGTTCTGCAACGGTAGAATAGGATCAATTTGTAGACAAAGAATAGTCCACCAGTTGCGTTAAATTTGATTTTTATTAAAACCTTGATCAGGTTTCAGAAAGACAAATTTTTCATTTTTCAGAAGTCAGACATGTTATACAGTGAAACAGAGCCAGAAACTCTAGTCAAGTGCAGCATGTCACGATTTACCCTGGATAAGCGGAGTTTACTTGCCCTGTGTGTGGCATTACGCCACAATTTTACACGTAAATTTTAAAAGTTTATATTCCAACTGGTGACATGGAGTGAAAGCTGCATTTGACTAGAGCATTAATTTTTATAATTTTTTTAACGCAACTGGCCGACTGTTCTTTGCCTACAAAATGATGTTATAATTACGTATATTTTCTTCAAATACTTGGAATTTTCCTATCTGGTAAAATAAAATCTCGCATTGTAGCCCGGGATTCGGGAACCAACCAGATTTAATAAAGATGTCAGACAAAACAAGGGTGATACTAATAGGGTGTCGTTTGTTTAGCTCTTTATGTAGGTCGTCTATATCAGTGAGGTCACCTTCTATAAGCATGAGAGAATCATCGACATACCTGTTCTAGTATATAATTTTGTTATTTTTAATTTTGAAAACTACACCCTAAAATGAAATTCACAATAGAACATGAAAAAAGAGTAATTTTCTTGTCCTGACCATCAATAACATTAACAACAATCACTGTTTCGAAATTTATAGAAAACCCACTACAACTGATTGCATTATAAATGCAAAATCACGTCACCCAAAATCCCACAAACTTGCATTCTTCCACACAATACTTAACAGACTGATAAATGTGCCACTAGAGGAAAATGAAGTTAAAAAGGAAATGAAAATATTAGAGTACATAGCTATTCAAAACGATTATGACCCAAAGATGGTATCAAAACTGTACCACAGCAAAACACAACCAAAAAAGGTTAATGTACATAAAGAAATAACACTAGATAGACAAATAACAAAAAGGAGAAACCAAAATATGAAACCACACACTATCTAGGAAACATTTCTAACAAAATTAATAAAATATTCAAAAACACCAGCATCATATTTGCATACGAAAATAGATACAGCCTCAAACAAAATCTACAAGGGAAACACAGTAACTCCCATATATAAAAAAGAAATTAGATATAAAGAACACACCAGAAACACCGAAAACAATCCATATGATTTTTATCATCACCTACAAACCGAAAAACACGAAATAGGGGCCATAAATGTAACGTTAAAAATTCTTCACATCTCGGGAAAGGGACCAGTCATGAATATCCTTGAAGAAATCGAATTATATTCACAAGCCTACATAAATCCCATAAATTTACTCAATGAACAGACAGATCTAAAACACAAAAAATACATTAAAAACTTTATTCATTTTTTCAGCCATGAAAATGGTTAGCCAAAAACAAGTCCCAGATATTCACTCCATAGTAACAACATAAACATTAACCACAAAAGTTATAATATCAAGGAAAATAAATTAGCTGATAACTACAGTGATCTCTGAGTAGGTATGTAAACATATAATGTCCTTAAAACACTTTGAAAATAGCTGTCCTTTTTAATCAGGCAGAAAATAAAAACTCCTTAACAGGCATATAAGTCAATAATAATTTAAATAAAATCAATATCATCTTTAAAAAAATGCCAGAAATAGAACGACATTAAATGTAAGTAAATTAAATGTATTATGCATAAAATTATTATATATGCCAGCTTATGTAACTGTTGTTATAAATTATCTCGTTTATATTACAGAAAACCTGATGATGGCAATATAAAGCCTAAATGAGTTCATAGTAAATAAATAAAGCATTATAACAGCAGTTTGAAAGGTTTAAGCATCATTTATAATTATGTCAGTCTTAGAAAACAGTTTACTTATGAAGAGGGTTTTGGCTTTTAAACAACTTTAAGAACATCTACTATTATAGTGCAACCAACAATATTAAGAATTTAAACAATATAATATAATATAAACTAGATGAATAAAATAAAACTGTTGCACTCTAGACTGTTATTTATATATAGATTTAAATAAGAGTGCTGTTACCCAAAAAAGTGGAACAAAAATGTTTACAAAAATAAGTGAAGGTACCACTTTTTTTTTCATGTGCTGTGTGGTTTTATATTTATGGTGACTTTGCCTTTACACTGCTATTCCTCTAGTTAGTTTTATAATATAATATAATATAATAATAGACGGAACCCTTTATAATTCAAAACACATAGGTCTTCACTAAACGTCTTAATAACGGTAGGCAAATGTAAGAACAAATATAACGAACAAAAGGTAAAACAAATAAGGAAACTATGTTTTCCAAACTGATTAAAAACAAAAAGTTCCAAAATTCACCAGCCCTTAACCACAAGTCTTTAAAAACAACTCAACGAGAATATTTAAGGATCCAACACTCACTATGAGTGGATTACAATTTAATTATTTACAACAGATATTAAGGAACGACAGTTATTAAAAAAAATCAAAAAAATTTGAAGTTTGCAAAGTTCTTTAAAACCAACACCCGGGAATGCCTAACATTTACTTGTTGAAAACGGGTTTGTCTTTTGAACAATTTTAAGAAAAATTTACTATTGTAGTGCAACCAACAAGGTTAAGAATTTAAACAATGTAATAAAAATTAAAAAAAGAAAGGTGATTCATTGCTCGCGGGCTTTAACTAAATTTCTTAAAAAGGGTATTTGACGACAAACGTAAAGGACAACAGTTATTAAAACGTCTCGAAATTTCACAATACTTGATCACAGCTCATTTAAAACATTTAATACATTTATGCAACTCAGTGCCCCATTACCTCGGCAAACACACAATCCACTTCAGCCGGTACAAGCAAAATCACAGGACCTGAGGAAAAGGGGCAAAATTGACAAGATAAAGCATTAATTAAAACAGGCCTTGGAAGCTAAAACAGTGTACACATCGTCAGGGCTTGCTGTCCGCGCTGAGTACATTTTCAAAACAGCGTATAGCCATATTATGGGGATAGCACCGCCTTGACTGACAGGTGAAAAAGGGGAGGGCGCGGCAAAGCGAATGGTTTAAGATTAAACCCTACAATTTACTTTCCTTGACAAGGTGAGGTAAGAACTATCAGGTAACTGAACCACATATCTACCACATATTATCGGCAATGACCAGCCCACAAAGAAAGACCAACCCAGACAGTAAAACTGCAACATTACAACCCGTCGCCGGCAGGAACAACGACGAGAGGGAAAGAAAATGACCAACTAAACAGAAGAACTGCAAATTACAGCTCGTCGCCTGCAAGGACGACGAGAGGGAAAAAAGCCAAACCCTGATTTCCGACTACGCCCGTGGACGGCAACTAGGTCGCCGAAGAGCAAACCGCCACATTAATTCCGCTCGTTATGCTTGGTAACGAAGTGATTAAGAAAGATGCTCGCATTACAGTCGAGGTATTTCAATATTTCAAGGTAATGGTGATAACCAAGAGAAGTTTAACTTCAACTCACAGGAAGCAGCCGACACCCGCTTTAACAGAAGCAACCGGCCTCCACGCCCAAGCCTCACCGTCGGCTGCCGCAGACGCACTGCCCCTTCGCCGGCCGCGGGAAGGCGGAATACCAGACGTGAACTAGCGCCGCCACAAGACACAAGGAACCAACAAGGGAAAAGCGGCGCGGCAATTTCTAAGGAGACGAGCCCCCCAGCTCACGCATCAGATCTCTAAAACTGTTAAAGTCACTTATCGATATCGAGAAAGCCTATGCTCGTGAATGGCATCCTGGCCTCGCTTTCAGACCTATGCCCTGCCCATTAATTATGGTCGAGTCATTGCAACCTTTCTCTCCAACCACCCCTCCTCCTCCTATGTGACTGTCTATAACTCCCTCCGCTGTGGTGCCCCAAGGCTCCGTCCTGTCCCCTCTCCTCTACCTAATATATTTATGCAGACATGCCTCAATCCGCGCCTGTCGTTCACCTCCTCCAATACGTTGACGACACTGCCTTCCTTTCCCTCGCCCCCACCCTTCAACGTTTCCAACACCTCTAAGCACTGCGTGCTTATGGAATACCGACACGATTGTGCGATTGGATTCGTGATTTCCTGTCAGACATCACACAGTACGAAGTAATTGACGGAAAGTCATCGAGTAGAGCGTTCCCCAGGGCCCTTACTGTTCCTTATTTTTATAAACGATTATGTTGTTCGCAAATGATGCTTTCACTTATCGGTTAGCAAAGTCACCAGAAGATCAGAAGCAACTGCGAAATGATTTAGATATGATACCTGCATGGCGTAAAAAATGACAATTGACCCTTAATAAAGTGTGAAGTCATCCATATGACCACTAAAAGAAGCCCGTTAATCTTCAATTACACGATAAATCAGTCAAAACTACAGACCATAAATTCAAGTAAAAACCTAGAAGTAACAATTACAAACAATATATAATGGAAAGAACACGTAGAAAACATTGTAGGGAAAGCGAACCAAAGACTACGTTTCGTTGGCAGAACACTTCTACTAAAGAAACTGCCTACATTACATTTTCCCGTCCTATTTATTGCTGCGCATGTTGGGATCCCCACCCTTTGGGACTAACAAACCATTTAGAGAAAGTTCAGAGAAGGGTAGCTCGTTTTGTACTATCACTATATATGAGATAGAGTGTCACAGAAATGATGCACGACTTGAGGTGGAAATCATTTGTTGCGACGAGATCTATTTATGAAATTTCTTTCACCATCTTTCTCTTCCGAATTCGAACATATTTTGTTAGCACCCACCTATATATGAAGACATGATCATGAAAACAGAATAAGAGAAATCAGATCGAAAACGGAAAGATTTAGGCGTTCCTTTTCCTGCCAGCTATTAGAGAATGGATCCATAGATAAACTAAAAGCGGCTCAATGTACCCCCTGCCATGCACTCCAATGTGGCTTGCATTCCTCCTAGTGTAACAAGTGGAGCCTTACTGTCAACCCTGACAAATCCCAGACTATCCTCATAGGTCGCATCACCCGTTCCATCTCACCAACTATAACCAACCCATTCACGTCACACCCACCGTAAAGTACCTCCCAGATCGCTCCGTCTGTTGGACACATCAAGACCATCATGACTCATGACTCCATCTCTTCAAATGGGGCCTCCAACCGTCCGCCATCCTCTACACCTACCACTCCCTCATGTGTCTCGTCTTCTGCAGCTTCAATCCCGCCTGGATTTACACCTCTCCCCTTCAAGCCCTAGAACACACGCACTCTGCCACACCTACTGCACCCACCTTCCACCCCTCACACAGATCTGTACGTTCTTATGCTTTTCCCACCGCCTCCAGTTCCTCGAAAGTATCTGCATCCACTACATCAACTGGAACCTTGATCCCCTTGACCCCCTGGCTTATCCCCTCTTAACTAATCCCAGGCCTCTGCCTCGCCTCCACCGCTGTATCCCGCCAAGTCTGAACCACCACACCCTCCACATTCTCTCCCAATGCAATTTCTGTACCCTCCCTCACCCAGATTATGCCCTCCATCCAGGAATCTACCTATCCTACTAACTCTGGTCTCATCCCTCCTCCCTCCCACCCCTTTCTCTTTCGACCCTTTCCCCGTCTCCCCCTCCTCCTTCCCCCCCCCCCCCAGAGTCCCGCTGTCCCCCTCGAAACCACTCCTCCACACCCATCCCGTCCCTCTATGCTTCCTCCCCTCTTCTCCTCTAGCTCCTCCTAAAACTGTGATAGCGCTCGTGATTTTGTTATGTGTGTTTTCAATTATTTCATCAGTGCTTCTGTGTTCTCTTTTAATTTGTTGCGTCTGCTAAGCATGGCAGTACAGTCGTTGGTGACAGTGCTTATCACATTTTGTCAGTGTTTCTGTGTTTTCGTTTATGTCTGTTAAATTTTACACCATGGCATTTTTTAATCTCTTACATGTGGATTTTAAATGCTTCTTGTGTATACATGGCATAAACGGTATAAGCCGCCAAAATTATAAATACGGTGATCTCGGTGTGCTTGACAAAAATTTCTAATTAAATATTGTTAGATTATGTACTCTGACGACCGTCTGTCGTCTTCCATATATCTTTGTATATTTCTGTAAAGTTATAATTTATTTAATGTTGCTAGACTATCATTTTCTTAAAACGTGAACCCCACTCTTTTCAAGGCTTGAGGAATAGCATTTTTATTTCATGTGTTAAAATATTAGTTAATATTGCTAGGTTTTTCTTATTTTGTTATGTTAATAATTTATTATTATATTAATTAATGTGGCATAAGTACAGCTTCTCCTCTACGCCACTGTCTCTGTGTGAATGTACAGTTGTTCTACTTTTAAGTGTGTGCAAGAATCTATGGCTGTTTGAATGTGGGGAGTGATAGCTCACTTTGCATCGTTCTTTCTGGCTCAGAGTCGATAGCTGCTGAGGCTACCATGCGAGTGTACTCGCTCTCCGTCCCCACCACCGCTTTTTCTTCGGTTTTCCGGCTTCCGGTCACTTCCTGCGCCCCGGTGGCCGCTCGGCGATTCAATCTGGGCTGGTCGTCTGGTGAGGTAAGGTTGGTTCTGCTCTTGTTTCTGGAGATGATAGCGTTTCATTGACTAACACGTTTAACTTAGATTCGCGAACTTAGAAATATATATATATATATATATATATATATATATATATATATATATATATATATATATATATATTTAAGAATATTTTTTCTGATCGAGTGAGTGATATGTGTTCACGTGGTTGGTTCTTAGAACAAAGCCTTCAGCTTCCACTCTTGTTTGTTCCATGCCCATGCCCATCAGGCAAGTAACTATGCCAGTATCCTTCTGATTTCCACTAATATTTCGTGAGCTTCTCTCCCCGCCAATTTTAATTTTGCCGTTTCTTGCCGACTTGTAGTAGGCACTCTGTCTTTGTCAGTAATTCTCTCTGAACCTTGTAGAACCTCCTTCAATAGCTTCCTTATGTAATTCTAGGCATTTCTATGTGTTGCATGCCGTAATTCGTATTTTTATTTTTCCGACTTTGTAATTCTTTCACTTGTGTGGTTTTTCTGAGACGGGACCTCATTCGTCTCTGTAATCGCCCCCTATCGCGTGTAGCTGTATTTCATTCGCTTCCATAAATAATTCTAAGCATTTCTATGGGTTACATGCTGCAGTTTTCTTTATTTTTCGGAAACTGAATTTATTAAATTTTATCGGTATTCGCAACCACGTGGGTCCGAGTTCCGACTTCCGGAGTTTGCAGCTAGTCACCTGAATTCACGCCACTTCTCATATGAAACCAGTACCTACATCGATTTCTAACAGCCTGCAACTTAAGAATCCACCGTGATTTTGTATAATGAATCCGATATTCAACCACTTCACTTTCAGTGGAGTGCGTTCATGTAACTTAGCCGTGTGTCGCCGTTAACGTGTTTGCTAGTGTTTTCTGTTCAGATGTAATTTAACTTGCTATACACACCCACCATCTCAAAACAGGCACGACATACCAGAGCCAGCTTCAAAGTGTTTGTATATTGTGTTTTGTGCTACCTCCGAGTTGCTGAATTTCGCCTATGATAGCGACGCTTGCTTCCGCCTCGTCTCAGCACGATGATTCTGGTGAGTTTCGCTGTGGCATTGCGTGTGTGTGAGCGAATCAGTGTTGTTCGTGAATTCTTCCCCCTAGTAGCGTCAAATCATGTATAATTTAGGCTAGGCACCGTCCGCAATAATCCATGTGAGAGATGCATTATTATTGTATAAACGAAATTGGTTCCCCATTTTGCTTGTTTTCTATGTGTATAAACAAGTTTAAGTTCAGTATAATCCTTAAGTTGCCTATTAATTGTAGTTTTAGAGCACGTTCCCTCTTTTATTTAATACTAGCTTATATGCACGTGCTTCGCAACGGTTGTTAAAGAAGGTCCAGTGTATATCATGGTTCTTTGGGTTCCGGACATAGGTCAGCAAAAACACAATCCTTGTTCGATCTCTGTGTCAATAAACTCAGTTCTCCTAGCCAAGATGTAAAAGATTTAAGTAGAAGTCATTGTCGAAAACGATGAATGATCATTAAGTTTTTTCATACTAAGAGTGAAATTAATTTAAGTCCGTCCTTCGGAACAATGTAAATTCAATGTTAGGTCGTGTTCATAAAGTTACACATTGCAACAGCAGCGCCGAAAGCGGCTGGCAAATTACTTTTCTGAAAACGATATTGCAGAAGTGCGAATATTGATTTGTAATAGTTTTCAAAAATATCTTCTTGAATAGGAATTTGGAATGAATTGTAAGACTGTGTGAATCATGACTCTTTACAAAAGAGTTTCGCGTGAAATTGCTGGTCATAATGAGATGTGACAACAACGGATAACACCTTTCACAGCAGAGAGTGTCGCGGCTATATGTATCAGAGATCACTAATTAGCACAGACCAGTGAGCTTACTGGCACAGGCATATCAATATCTATGGCCTAAGAGACATTCATTAATGTATGTCTGTGTTTCCACCACGCTTCCACGACATTGATCAATGTTCCACGAGTATTTTTATCTTTGAGTCTATCTGGATTTTTATCTTTGTTTTGAGTCTCTGTTCATAGTCGGGAATATGTGGTTGACGGAAGCATGTGATCCATTTAAAAAATTGCGTATTTGATATTCCTCGTCGTTATTACAGTCTGAAAGGACCGCATTGTCTGACGATTGAAAGAATAAACAGATTTTGACTCGTAGCGTAACGTTCGTAAGTCACAGAGTATATAGCTTTTCCTAAGAGTTTTTATTGCATATTTTGCGAATTTTTGCTCGTCATACTCACCCACTGCCACGTACCGCGACCAAACTCCCTTACTAACATCATTTGACCAAGGGATATCTACCACCACAACCACGAGTGGGCGGCAGTATGTGGTCATGGAGAAAAGTCTGTCAGCACGTACACACACAAGCCTTTTATATATAGATATAGATTGTTCTTTACAAGTGCTGAGAATAAGCTCAGATGCAATTTATTTACGACTAAATTCCGTTGCTCCATAAATGATTTCTTAGCTACCTTTCTAAGATAACTTTAATTGTGGTGGTTTGCTTATTAATGTCTGCGTGTAATAACGTGTGAACTGCTTCGTATATTGACCACTGTAGTATTAACTTCCTGTTATTGAAGTAATTTGAAGCGAGTCAGTTCTCAGTTTGGGCCAGGGAACAACATTTTGTAGCAGGGAGTAACCAGTAGTTCACACGGGCCTTATTTAGTAATTTTACTGATAAAACAAGGCTCTTTTTTTGTACAGTGGTTGACTTTTAACTTTATTTTTGTTTCCGAAAAAAACAATATTCTTAGGACTGACGATTTATTTCTATTTATATTGTCGACTGACGATACACGAGAGAGCCATGTAACCGCGGTGGCCGCGGTTCGGCGGCTAGGTGCTGATGAAACAAGCTGAACAGCCACTGCGTTGTCATGAATGTCTAATTCATTTTTCATAAAGTAAATACCATCAGTTCTCTTTTACAGTATCATTATTCAAATGTTCAAATGTTTGTATAGCTTATGGGACTTAACTACGGGGTCATCAGTCCCTAAACTTACAAACTACCTTATACTAAAGACAGCGCAAATATCCATGCCCGAGGGGGGATTCGAACCCCCGACCGTAGTGGCCGTGCAGACCGTGACTGGAGCGCCTCAGTATCCTCGGCCACCGCGGCCGGCAGTATCATTATTAAGGTTGTGTTAGTATAGAAAAGGTAATATCAAATCAAATGTTTGTAAATCTATGGGACTTAACGGCTTGTTCCGCAGTCCCTAGGCTTACAAACTACTTAACCCTAGTCTTACAAACTACTTAAACTAAGTTAAACTAACCTATGAACAACACACACACCCCATGCCCGATGGAGGACTCGAACCTCCACGTCGAATGGCCGTCTCAGTGCGCATGGCTCTTCCGCCGCGGCTAATATCAAATAAAATGTGTTGTTGCCCTCGGTACAAAATCAACCAGATACCTAGTAATTGTGCGTTACTTACAACCAACCATTTCCTCTTTTTACAATACAACCATATCAGAAACAAATTCAGTTTATTTTCCTTTTATATAACACTAACAAAAATAAAACCCAAATTATTTTGTTTTTCTCTTACACAATACCATTCTATCCTACAAATGATTTGGGTCAGCGAACACAGTTTCCTCGCACTAATTCACACATGTGCATATTTGCCTTACTGTAATGGCAGCATCGAAAATCCTCTGCCGGCCGCAGTGGCCGAGCGGCCTGCGGCACGCCACTCACGGTCTGCACGGCCACTATGGACGGGGGTTCGAATCCTCCCTCGGCCAAGGTTGTTTGTGCCGTCTTTAGTATAAGGTAGTTCATAAGTAGTTTATAAGTATAGGGACTGATGAACCCACAGTTAAGTCCCTTAAGCTTAACAATTGAACTTTTTTTTTAATCCCCTGCGTAAGTTCACGCACTTTCTGACTTGCTAAGCATAAACGTCTTTCTTCATTGGCGCCAGAAGTAAAAAAAATTCTGTGGATTTAAATCAGGGCTATGTGCTGCCCAAACGCATGATCCATCTTCCGGAAAATCGTCTGTCCAAAAATTTGCGTACTCTTTGACCAATGTGAGGTGGAGCACCATCGTTGAGGAACCACATTTTATGGCGTATGCCTAAAGGCATGTATTCCAACAACGTTGGTAGTAATGTTTCCTCTAGAAACGTTCGGTAATAGTTACCAGTCAAACGTGCAGGTAAAACATAAGGCCTAATAATGTGATCATCGAGCATACCTGCCAACACACTTACCGAAAATCGTCGCGGAAAATATGCTACCACTTCATGGCGAGGATTGTGTACACTACACGTGCGCATGTTATGGAATTTAGTTATTCCTTCGCGAGTGAAACACGATTCATCTG
Organism: Locusta migratoria; assembly: GCA_026315105.1. Taxonomy (NCBI): domain Eukaryota; kingdom Metazoa; phylum Arthropoda; class Insecta; order Orthoptera; family Acrididae; genus Locusta; species Locusta migratoria. The sequence goes on along the minus strand of CM048745.1, from coordinate 698,213,034 downwards.
TTGGCAAAATCATGCTGCGCACTGTGTTAGAAAAACAAATCTGAGAATTTACGTCGTGGAGGGAAATATTGTTCTTCTAATGCTTGTACACGATGAATGTGGTAAGGCCGCAGACGATCCTCTTGAAACGTGGAATGAACGACAGTGTGTGATACACCAACTTGTCCGGCGATACTCTGAGTACGATCCTCCTGGATGCGGTCCAGAATTCTTTCCTCAGCTGCCAATGTACGATCGGCGCGTAGTGGGCCTCTGCCTTCTGCGCGGGGCAGTAAAGTGCCAGTAATGCTCATTCTAAAGAAATTGAATACGTACTCGTAAATTTTGTACCGTCATGATACTTACAAAAAAGAAAAGCAGAACAGAAGATACGTTTCTCATACAGACGAAAATTTAAAAAGCACAAGGTAACTAACGTACCTTATTAAGAAGTAAATGCAGAATAATTGCGTACAAGTGGAGAATATCAATGACACAAACCTTTGTTGCAAAAGCATCAAATTTTTCTCGTGCAGCAAATCGTCGTTGTGGGAAGGTTCTCGATAAATTCGTACAGCTGCCCTCGCAACACTTTTTGCTTCGCCATAAATTAAATGAATATCGCATAGTTCAGCAACAGTGAATCTCCCTTCCATTCAGTGCCGGCTGGTGCTTCAGATGAGCGGGCATTCACTTCTTTGAGTGCCGGATCTTGGTAGTGCTCCCTGCCCGTCCCCCCCCCCCCCCTCTCCACACCATGTTTCACCCACCCTTCCTAGCTCGGCATCCATAGAGATAATTTCAATTTGGCGCCTCGGTTCCCCCCCCCCCCCCTTCCAAACACACACACACACACACACACACACACACACACACACTTTTTAGATATATTTTTGTTAAAAGATCTGCAGAATGTCTTCTTTTCTCGGCTTGTTTGCACTTTCTTGACCTCGAGCTGAAGCGTCACAGGCTTCTTTATTTCACACTTTTCTTGCAAGCTTAAAGCTGAATAATTTGCTTCTAAAAGATACTGAACGTTGTTCATTTATCTTTGATAATAAACACCAAGAACATATGAATATGCACATGAACACTACAACACAGTAACCACACGGCTATTCTTCCCAGGTGCAAAGTAGTAACTTCATTATTATTCATGATCGGATCTTCTAAAGCCTTTTTACAGTTGATGCGTCTTTAATTGATAGTTATAAAATATTTCATATTTTTGGAAACATTTTTGTTTCACTTTTTGGGCAACAGCACTCTTATTTAAGTATTTGTCAATATTTTAATGTTTATTTTAATATCAGAAAGATGACTATAACTATTTTATCTTACACATTGACAAAGAAATGTGTGGCTAGTTACAATTTTATATTTTTTGGCTAAATTCATCTATGTAGTCTTTTCATTGGCTATCAAAGATGGGTGGAGCTGCCAAGGGGCGGAGCCTCAGCTATTTAAGAGCAGTAACCTTGATCCACCCAGCAGTGACGCACTGGAAGGCTCCCAGCTACCTGCCAGCTCCACAACATCAATGGGTATAACTTCATTTTATTTCTCTTTATTAATTTAGTTTCATTTTGACACTAATGTATATTGCTGAAAGTCCTCTAAATGTAACTATGATATATTTCGGACCTAAAACTCCTGAAGATGGTCTAAAAGAAGACCGAAACTAGTCAAAACATTATTGCACTCTAGACTGTTCTCTATATATAAATAAAATATTTTACCAAATATAATATGACGTATTTTTCATGAATCTTCAATGCACCACAAAGAAATATGAAGGTCGGATGTTGCCTTCATGTTGGTTTTGCGCATGCGCAACATGAGGTGCGCAGTAGCTCCATTGTCTACCTTTGGGACCATTCGTGCGTAATCTGGCCCAGGTGTCTCCACCAGTTCAAACGCCAATGTTTAAAGCAGCGTTTCCCCTCGCCCCTCCCTCCCGCGGGAGCGCCCATATGCTGCCTCCAGGGGGTTCAGAACAGAATTTGAACCTCAGCTGCGCATGCACATTGCGATGCTGCGGCCACCGCACCCTCTATTAAGCGGCCGCACTATGACTCATATATGTGCTGTCTCTGCGACGTAAAACGTTTCTCATGCGATAAAAAAATGCTTACAATGTGCATGTAAAATGATTTTATAGTAGAACGAAACGAAGAATGATAGTTAAAAACACTTTTTATTGTTTTGTTTTATTTACTTTTTTCACGACGACCATTCTCTCGGAGGTTCACTGAACCAGTGAACGCATAGGACGAGCCGCAACTGCTTCCATCCCAATAGTTAACAGTCAACATCTGCACACGTTACTGGACGAGTGTCGTCGCTCGGCGTATTACAATGACGCAGCCGTAGTTCCCTGTGTGTTTGCGATTCACGCTCGCGATGTCAATACGCGGAGCTGGCAATAACAGGAACCGCTTGCATACGTACGTACACTGCCAAGTGTCTACTTTTCCAAAAACATTACCCTGAGACGAACTGTGGGATTTTTTTCTTGGCGTAGGGGACAACCGTAAGAAATACGCAAACATGTTACTGGACTCTTTTTTTTTTTTTTTTTTTTTTTTTTTTTTTTTTTTCCAAACACACCGGGATGTACCATTTGTATGATTTTGGTGGCTTATACTTTTCCACTCTGTATTTTAAAGATGATCCATCACATTTATGTTGTTTAATTTTTAAATTCAAATTCTCTTGCTGCGCTATCTTGTATAAATTCTACTTGCCTATGTCTATAATCCTGCCCGCTGAAAAGCAGCGTATCAGTCTAGGGCCAGCTTGCCCACACCGGGCTTAGAAAAACAGCAAAGGAAAAAAATCTGATGCAATTTGTCTCATTAATTTGTAAAATACCTCGCTTGTGCACAAACCTTTCCAAACTTGAGTGTTTCATTCCGTTTGCTATCGACCCTACAATATTTCCCATGACGGCTTGTTTCTTCCAGTAGAGGCAATATTTATTTCGTAACTATTAATTCTTTTGAAACTTCCTGGCAGATTAAAATTATGTGTCGGAACCGGGACTCGAACCTGGGACCTTTGCCTTTCGCGGGAAAGCGCACTACCGACTGTGCTATCCCGACACGACTCACGATGCCGCCTCACAACTTTACTTCCGCCAGTACCTCGTCTCCTACTTTCCAAACATCCCTGGAAACATCCCTTAGGCTGTGGCTAAGCCATGTCTCCACCATATCCTTTCTTCCAGGAGCGCTAGTCTTGCGTGTTTGCAAGAGAGCTTATGTGAAGTTTGGAAAGTAGGAGACGAGGTACTGGCGGAAGTAAAGTTGTGAGGCGGCATCGTGAGTCGTGTCGGGATAGCACAGTCGGTAGTGCGCTTGCCCGCGAAAGGTAAAAGTCCCAGGTTCGAGTCCCGGTTCCGGCACACAATTTTAATCTGCCAGGAAGTTTCATATCAGCGCACACTCCGCTGCAGAGTGAAAGCTTCATTCTGGATTAATTCTTTTGTCTTTTACTTTCTAAAATTCACGCATTATACAAGACTGTACAGTGTCTCCGAGCGTGTAGAAAGCCTGTTCTTGATTTTACTTGGGGTCGGAGCTGTTTGTTTCTTTTAATTTCATTTATTTATTTGCGTCCGAGCTGTTTTTCTGTTGGATGGCTGGCAGACACGGCCTTTAGCGAGGTGGAAGCGGCAACGCAGCAGGAGCCGGCAGCGCCAGGCCACGCTGCTGTATAATACAAGGCAAAAAAACAGACGCCTCTCAGTGTCTTGTAAGTGGTGCAGGTTTCGATTTCTTAGCCTGCCCTTGAGTTACACGGATAAATATCGCTTATTATGCATTCCGGCGTTTGACCCGGCAACAAATCTACATCGTCATCATTAGTCGTTTTACTCATTGCTGAGTGTGAGACCTCATTTCCTTATTCATTGTTGGATAATTGAAACTTCAGTCACATGTCTCCATCCACAGCGATCTTCAGCCTTTCTTAATATGATGTGAAATGGTAGTCTGGTGATTTTCTTCACTTGATCAAACCAACTGCTTGCTGTTCTCCCTCGTAGTCTTCTGCCTTCAATTTCCCTGCAAGATGTTCTTTAAATTGTCCTCTTTCCTTCTCAAGATGTGCCCAAGGAACTGAAGGTATTTTTGGCTAATACGATGAGATAACCTTCTGGTATGTGTAGTTCTTCTATTATTGAAGCATTTGTTCTTCTTTGTGTCCATGGTACACGCAGCAACTTCCTCCAACACCACACGTCGAAGACATCAGTGCGGCTCTTATCACTGCCTTTCACGGTCCAGGTCTCGTATCCGTATAGGAAAACGAGAAACACCAACGTTTACACCAAACGCATCTTTGTTGTCTTGTATATTTTCCAATTCTGCCAGATCTTCGTGAGTTTGGTCATCGCGACTAGGCCAAAAATGATTCGTCGTCTTATCTCCCTGTGCAATTGATCAGAGAGCCTAGATTTACATAGTCACTCACTATTTCAAGATCCTTTAAACATCCCGTAAGTTGGTGTTGATCCAAGCCTTGGCGATTTATAACCATCAGTTTAGTTTTTTATGTTTATCTCCAGACCAAAATTTAATGCCTTTCACACTTGAAAGCAGATTACCAAGTTTTTCCTCACTTCCTGCTATGAGCATAGTATCATCTGAAAAGTGTAAATTATTGATCTTCGCGCCACCAATTTAAATCCTACCATTCCAGCCATCCAGCGCTTTCCCGATTACATACTATGCATAAATGTTGTAGAGCTGAGGTGACAGTATGCAGCCTTGTCTTACGCCATTTGTCACATCGAAAAACTCTGAGCATTCACCATCAAATCTACAAATTTACAGTCATAATCAATAATTCTAAAATACCTAACTATGTACGGCATTAAAATATTGATAGGTAATAAACATAGCTTGAAGTATAGGACAATATCGATATAATTAAACAGTATTAGCATTTCGTGCTGTTTTCTGCATAGTGACACCTGCACTAAATTTTAAGTGACTTGCGTTTCTATAAAACAGAGGGGAACAAGTAAAGCGCCTCCAAGCACGGACTCATTAGGTGCACTGTAATATCAGTTAGATTGAGCTCTTCTGCCTGCTGTCATAAGCACCACGTGTTTAAAGTGTAGCTACTCGTGGAGATCCAGTATGAGCTACAATTATATTTGTGACAATTGATAGGTATGCTAATGCATTATGGCAGATCCAATTTACGCAGGAAAAAATTGAGGCCACCAGGTGTAAATCTTGCCCTGTACACAGTTGGTATAACATTCAAGCTGTCATTAGACAAGCCATAACGTGAGAACTGTAAGACTATCAACGAAAGAAACAATGTGTTATTGGTAAGACTTTTAAGTGAACGGCAGCAATTACAGTGCTACATTGAGGAACAATCGTCAATTGCAATTCTGAGGAGAGGTCCGCTCTAACTTGTGTAAAGAAGATGATAATGAAATACGAAAACACTGGTGAGCTTAGTGTGGCACTGGTGCAAGTTTTTGACGAGGCTGCTGTTGATTAACTTGTCCATGCAGCGCGGGCTGCGGTTAGTGCTATCGCTCGAGCAGTGTCACCAGAAATGCCCATCCCAGGGTCGAAAGCACCGCAAGTTTTGCGGACCATTTTAACTGGATTCTCGTATAAGATCCTCACGGTGTGGTTACTGAAAACTCTCGATCCGCAGCAATGACCTGACGCAAACTTTCTCCATTGATGTAATTCAGCTCCCACTAGCAGTTAATGTATATAAGCCTTAGCTCTCGATGGGCGGGGCAGATCAACACCACCTAGAGACCAGCCTGTATCACGTCACACCGATCAGGCCACGACCGCCAGCTTACCGGCTGGCCGCTACGAGGAAGTGTCGCAGACTAGACCGAGGCCAATGAGAAAGACAGACTGCGGCGCGCACGTCATGTCACGTGATCAAGGTAGGCTTGAGTCGGCGCGATCGCCAGCTGATTGGCCGGCCACTGGGGCACAGCCAATTGCCTCATAGTGTCCAGCCACTCAGCTAGTGATCGCGCTGGCTCAGGCCTGACATCACGTGCGCGTCACGGCCAGACTTTCTCGTTTGCCTCGGTCTGGTCAGTGTGACGTGACACAGGCTTTGTATCTAGGTAGTGTTGGGCAGACCCGACTGCGTGAATAATGCACTACTCGCTTGTCGCCCAATACAAACTTCGTTTCGTAATAACTGTATATCAGGGCATTCACTTCCGTATTTCTTCTACTGACGTGTGCTGACATATCTTAGCAAGCGATATAACTACGACGAAACGCATTTGTTCATGATAGTATCAGTAAGAGCAAAGGAGGAGCAATTCCTATAGCCCAGAGTCATTTCTGACTATAATAAAAAATTGGATGGAGTTGCTGTATCTGATCAGTATCGTGTTTCATGCAGCTTCATCAGGAAATCAAAAAAGTAATAGCGTAAGATATTTTTCTAACTGACAGAGAAAATTAGCAGTTCCACTCTGTACAATCTGAATGCTACTTGCAACCAGAAACCCTGGCTGAGCCACAAAATATACAGAGTGGCACTTCTCCAATCTCTGATTGAAAATGTACAGACAGGGGCGTATTTAGGCAGGTGCAACGTGTGCAGTTGCACAGGGTGGCAAAAATTTGGGAGTAGAAAATTGTGACATCGAAAAATAAATTAAATATTTTTTGTGTTAATTGAATCATTACACAGAGTTTGGATTACAGCAATAAATTTTAATATTCAAGTTGTTGTGTTGATAACGGTGGCGTATCTAGTTTTTTTATTTTATTTATTTATTTCTTTTTTTTTTTTTTTTTAGAAATAAGTTTGTATCCCATGCCAAGGGGGGGGGGCGTAAAATTAATTACTGCGCAGGGGCGTCACACACCTAAATACGTCCATGTATACAGATATCAGATGGAAGAAAGTAAGATCATCTATTTTCGATGGCGAGGAGAGACTGTCAAATCTTTTTTTTATTTATTTATTTATTTTTTTACGACCATGAAAAAATTCACTAAATGTTTTGCTGTTTCCAGTAACAGGATGGTAAAGGTCATAGAAGGGAAACTGTTTCCTACTACATGTTCCATTCCGGCAAATGCTTCACAAAGTACGACAGCCTCAAGGAATATAAGGTCTAAATGATGAAATATATGAAAGTCTAAACATGACATGACTGGTGTTATAATGTATATGTAATTTGTTGTATTGTTTAGTTTATGGTTAGCTTTAGTATATTTTCATTATATACAGGGCCGGCGCAAGCCCAAGTGCCGCCCCGTGCGAGCTGCTAAATTGCCGCCCCACCCCCACCCCCCACCCCCCCCCCGCTTTTTTTTTTTTTTAACAGAACGTTTATGGAATTTTAGCCACACTGTGCACTGTGCCCGAAATCTATGTAGATCTGGAAAATAAAAAAGATTGCGACTGATTTTTGACATTCTCTACATATTTGTACAAAACAGTCGCTGGGCACCAGCTTAAAAATGGAGTCAAAACTGATTGAAGAAATCTAGCTAATTGTAATAAGCCTTGCGAATTTACAAAAATGTTCAAATGTGTGTGAAATATTACGGGACTTAACTGCTAAGGTCATCAGTCCCTAAGCTTACACACTACTCAACCTAAATTATCCTAAGGACACACACACACACACACACACACACACACACACACACACACAGACACACACACACACACACATGCCCGAGGGAGGAATCGAACCTCCGCCGGGACCAGCCGCGCAGTCCATGACTGCAGCGCCTGAGACCGCTCGATAATCCCCCGCGACGTGGACTTACAGTTGACGTAAATAAACTTTTTTCAATGGTTCTGAACAGAAAATGTATTCAACGAAAACATTATACAGTAAATAAATGTTGGCAAAGTGATAGTGTGCGAAGTAGTATTGTCAAACGAAAGTGCCGGTCAGAGTTTAATTGTTGTTCATGCAGGGTGAGACAGGTGTTTCATGGCTCAAAATCAAAACGTCGGATTATAACTCAGAAACGGATAGAAAAAAATTGGAAAAATACATCAAAACCCAACTTATGCCAGGCTTACTACCAATTTATTTATCCCTTCCAATTACCCGGAATACTTCCAGCCATTGTAGATGTTCGACATGTTTGACTGTAGTAATGTCCAACGATTATTTTCCATAATGCGGGGAGAATAAAATACTCGGAAACTGCCATTGAAGGGCTTAGCAAAATTGCTTCATGTTTAACACATAATCGACCATTGCATTCGAATTTCCAAATTAGATTTCGTATTCTACAAAAATTAGCTGTGAGCAAACGCACGACGCGTAACAGGCTGGCAGCGCTCAACTCATAAGAACACTGGCGTGTACGCAAGACTGCTCCCCTCCTCTGTTCCTCTGGCGTAAACACGACGGGGCTGCCACAGTGGCGAGCAAGAAATCAGTCCTCCTCCCTCCCCTTGTTCAACAGGGGCGGCCGGCAGGTAGTCGAGGCGCCATGCCACAGTTCTCGAAGCCGCTCTCTCCGAGATGCCCTCTTGGGCATGAATGTTTGTACTAAAAAATTTTTAAAAAAGGGGGACCGGCAGATTTGCCGCCTCTCCTAAAGTGCCGCCCCGTGCGGCCGCACGTTTCGCACGTGCCTTGCGCCGGCCCTGATTATATATAATAGAGGTTATTTTCAGTGCAGGATAAAAAGAAATCGAGTGGAAAGGTTAATACCTTTATTTCTCAATATTCTGTGGAGTGACGTGGCACATTTTACACTACATGATGCAGTGAATGCACAGAACTTCCGAATTGGGGCACTGTTAAAAAGCTATAGCACACTCAGTATGTGGCTGTGTGATGTGGATTCTTAGTTATTTTTATATGAAGAGAATAAACCCAGTGTTCGTCGCGAATATCATAATGTATGCACGTTATCGAAAACTCCTTGTACTGCACGTAACTCCTGATTTGGAAGAGATAAACTTTGTGAAAACTGTTTTCATGTAGGGGATAAGGCATTATCTCGTGTCTCTAGTGCAGTGAAAGATCTGCTAAGGCTATATTCCGCTAATATTTTTTCTCCTGTGATTCGCCAGATGTGTGGTCTGCAACATCACTAGATCTCAGTGTGATCATTGGTTCAGATGTCTCTCAAAGAACGCGTTTACTAGTAACACCTTCCGCCTCTACCTCATCTGAAGAGCAGTATACAGGAATACGTTTCTCTGATACTAGTGGAACGATATAAGAAACTGCTGTCACCTATAGTCGGGCCGTAATACGATTATCCCTGACTGCGCCTACTGGGCTGGGAGACCGCCCCGGCCGCGGAAACTGAATGCAACCACAGTGCCAAGTAGTTAGTTTGCTGCCGGACAGGGTAGCTAACGGTCGCTGTTGACTGACAGAGCAACGTTCGCGTTTACTTACTACAATGGTCTGCTGCCGCAGCCGGCTCTCAAAGCCGATTGGCGCAACCACAGGGATCATCGTATTTCGGATAGACTATAGTTTTACTAGTGCAGCATCCATCAACGTCTCCGGTGCTCATATCGAACAAATTTCGTGAACGGCGGTTAATAATATCAACATTATTCTTTTATCACTTGTTAGACGTTTTGTGACCACGTCCCTTTCCTAATCCATTACACAACTAACATTGCTACGCGCCTTTCCTACATTCACGCACCGTATTGGCTCCTGGTGGCTAAATTGGAACTAATTTCTTTTTCTAATATAAATCGGTTCCGTATTAACACATCAGAATATCTAGCAAGTTTCTTTGACATGCGATAATCACGGCCCAGTCTGCCATGAGTAAGTTCACATGTCATAACCACGTGTTGTATTGCTATAATAGACTACCAACCATTAATTGCAGAGTATCTTGCGGACTGGTGTAGGAGTAGACGTAAATCACCGATGCTTGGGGCTCGACGTTTTACAACCTGTCTTCCGGAATTGTTTCCATATACATTACTGGTCTTTAAATTTTGCAACACCAAGATGAAATGTAGATGATAAACGGGCATTCATTGGACAAATATATTATACCAGAACTGACGTGTGATTACATTTTCATGCGATTTGGGTGTCTAGAGCCTGAGAAATCAGTACCCAGAACAACCACCTCTGGACGTTATAACGATCTTGATATGCATGGGCATTGAGTCAAACAGAACTTGGATGGCGTTTACAGGTACAGATGCCCATGTAGCTTCAACACTACACCATAGTTCATCAAGAGTAGTGACGTGTATTGTGACGAGCCAGTTGCTCGCGTTCAGGTCCGGTAACTTACACTTTGGGATATTCCAATAGCTTCAGCCAACTCCCTCTGTGCGTGTACGTCCCATTTCCACCCTTCCTGTGTCTCTCCGCGGCATAGTTTCCAGTAAATCACATTGTTCTTGCATTGCACTATCTGCTTACTACAGTATGTGAATTCGTTTGGTAGAGTAAACACATCACCATCGCCTCTGAAGCAACTCTCTGTTATTACATCTCGGTTGCCTTAATGTTGCTCTCTCCACTTCGTAGAACCAACGGAAAGACGTCCAACCGTTTTAGTTCATTTTGCAGATCGCAATACTTCAGAATCTCAACTGGTCCACTAATTGTTTTGACCAGGGTACAGGGCTCCAGTTGCAAGTGTAAGCTGACGAGTTTGTTCGCGATCACCTCATACAGAGGGGAACTGACTGGAAGACCCCACTATAGAACAAGTCACTGATCCAGCGTTCATGTATGAAATTTCCACAACAGGAGACCGTTGTCCAGACGTTTTCAGTTGGTGCGAGAACTGGAGAATGTGCTGGCCAGGGCAGCAGTCGAACATTTTCCGTACCCAGAAAGGCGCGTAGAGGACCTGCAACATGCGGTCGTGCTTTATCCTGCGGAAATGTAGGGTTTCGCAGGGATCGAATGAAGGGTAGAGGCACGGGGCGTAACGCATCTGAAATGTAACGGCCACTGTTCAAAGTGCCGTCGATGAGAACAAGAGGTGACCGAGACGTGTAACCAATGGCATCCCATACCATCACGCCGGGTGGTACGCCAGTATGGCGATGACGAATACACGCTTCCACTGTGCGTTCACCGCCATGTCGCCAAACACGGATGCGACCATCATGATGCTGTAAACAGAATCTGGATTCATCCGAAAGAATGACGTTTTGCCATTCGTGCAGCCAAGCTCGTTGTTGCGTACGCGCTCCTGTCTGTGATGCAGCGTCAAGTGTAACCGAAACCATGGTCTCCGAGCTGATAGTCCATGCTGCTGCAAATGTCGTGGAACTGTTCGTGCAGATGGTTGTTGTCTTGCAAACGTCTCCATCTGTTGACTAAATGATCGAGACTTGGCTGCACGATCCGTTACAGCCATGCGGATAAGAAGACTGCTAGTGATACGAGGCCGTTGGGATCCAGCACGGCGATCCGTATCGCCATCCTGAACCCACCGATTCCATATTCTGCTAACAGTCATTGAATCCCAATACGATAAACCGCAATCGCGATAGGCTACGATCCGACCTTTATCAAAGTCGGAAACGTGATGGTACGCATTTCTCTTCCTTATACGAAGCATCATGACAACGTTTCACCAGGCAACGCAGCTCAATTGCTATTTGTGTATGAGAGATCGGTTGGAAACTTTCCTCATGTCAGCAGGTTGTAGGGGTCGCCACCGGCGCCAGCCTTGTGTGAATGCTCTGAAAAGCTAATCACTTGCATATCACAGCATCTTCTTCCTGTCGATTAAATTTCGCGTCTGTAGCACGTCATCTACGTGGTGTAGCAATTTTAACAGCCAGGAGTGTTGTTGAATTGGAAGAAATGGAGCTCTACCTTGGGCGACCATTCACAAATTTTCACGCTCTTGGATCATTTTTCTCTGGTGAAAGCAAAATCACACTGTTTTTAAGGACAAAGTGACTGCAGCAGGTAATACGAAACTAAGTATTACCGCTGCACGTGCCGAAATTTCTTTTTGAATGAAAAGCATTTATTTATTCGCATTTTTCCTTACGTCAGTAGTAACAGGTGCAAAAGAAAGTTGCAGATATGTGCTATTTACACTGTTGTTGCTTAATTTCATTTTGTATATGCTAACAGGGAATGAAATCCATAAACATATCATAGTGATTAATGAAATCCACTGGTATTGTTCCGATTGAGTATCTTTGGCTACATCTCATTTCTGAGAAAGTGTTTGTGTGCAGTTTGTGGCAATTCACCCTCTTTATGGGAAATAACAGGAATAAATTATTCCTGAGGCAGAACTGATATTGAAACAGATCATGAATTTTGTATAAAACAATGTTGGGTATTGGGCCACGACGCTATAAAAAACCAAAGGAAATGACATAACGACGTTTGGCTTCGAACCAATGGCCCTCACCAGCGAGTTAACAGATCATAAATTACTCCCCTTTAAATTTTTCTTTTATGGTATCTTTAGTAATCAGATTGGTTATCAAACGTTGCTCACCAAATCCACATTGCTCGTCATTGTATAGTAGGCCTAATCATCTTAGCTTCATTTCGGATTTATACGAAATTATAAATAGTCAGCGTAAAGATTATATTTGAAGATTTTTCTGACTACCAATATTCTTCATCGAGATTCGCTGACGGGCATTGTTTTTTGTGCATATTTACATCACAATTAAATTCACAGTAAACATTTTGTTAAACAAATTTGTAATTTTCAGGAGCAAAAACGCTGTTAGCTACATGGAGAGTGAGTCTCAGTGGATCAAATCTAAACATAATCAACTGCTACTGCACATGGCAGAACGACATTTTTTGTTTAACCTTGTTGACGTAAGGGCATGAGTAACAAGGAAAAATATATAGTACTATACTCTGCTTGTACTATCTACCATACTTCGGTACATCTGACAGGCAAATTAAAGGCGAAGTATCAATGTGAACATTATATTTAAACAATAATATTACAGTATCTATCTTACGTTCAACACAAGAACATCATCACATAGCACTGGAGAGCGCGTATTTTTCTTGGCTTCAAATTTTGTTTGTCATTTAAGGTGCTGATGACAGAAACGAAATTCGTTAACAAATAACTTGATTTGTGAGATGAAGAATCATAACTGACTAACCTGATGCAGCATATGGAGCAGGTCATAACGTAGCAACTCGCACGTCTTGGGTCACAGCGTCCATTGCCAAGCAGTGATCTCTGTTCATCGTCTTTTGGAGCATTGCTGGACGGTGTGGGATCCTTATTACGTATTATTGACGTAGGACATGGAAAGAGAACAAAAAAAAGGCAGTTCGTTTTGTATTATTGCGATACGGGGCAGATAGTGTCACGGTAAGAGTTGGAGTTAGAAGCATAACAACAAAGGCAGTTTTCTTTGCGGCGAAATCTACTTACGAAATTTCAGTCGCAAACTTTCTCCTCCGAATGCGAAAATACATAAGAAGGGATGATCATCTTAAGAAAATAAGATACATCAGAGCCCAAACGGAGAGATTTAGCTGTTCTTTCTTGCCACGTGTTATTAAAAATGGGAAGGTATAAGAATAGTATGAAAGTGGTTGGATGAATTCTCCGCTACGCACTTAACCGTGATTTCCAGAGTAACCATTTACATGCGGAAGCGCAACATCGAGGAGGGTTGGACTGAACATACAGAGAACCTGAGGCGACATTGTCGTGGCCACGACTACCTCGCACCTAACCAGCAACGAACGCACGCACAGTTTGTGCCCCTAGCAGGCAGCTTCAGTCCTTCATTGGCTCCTATGGCAAGTAGACGTATGGATGACCACTGCTTTTTTGCTTGATATCGTATAGTGTTCAGGTGATTTCTGCTGCTAGCGTAGTTCACGAGGTCCATCTTTCGATTTGTGTGGCCGTATGAATGTCGAATAACAACGATTGGCAATGATATGAAGTTTAAATATTCACATCCAAACTTTTATACGTGTAATTAAAAATCACTTCAACTGTATATCATTTAAAAAATCAATTAACCATCACGCGTTCTGAAATTAGTACTGTCAACAAAATGTTTAATATATTCGTTTGATGATATACTAGTTACTGTCAAGATTCATTCCATATTGAATCACTGTATGTATTTTATAGTATGTGGATGATGAACAACAATCACTCGTAAACATTTATTTATTATTCCACGTTGAATCAGAGACTGTTATAATATGTGGATGATAAACAACATTCACTCGCAAATATTAATTTATTACTGCAGATCTAGATTTCGGTCACTTTTTGATCATTATTTAAAACGTATAAAATTTTCCATCTTCATGTTGAAAATTACCTTCAGCGTGTGAAGATGTAAATTTTTATATGGTTCAAACGATGTGCATCGATAATGATCACAGAGTGGCCAAAATCTGGATCTGCAATCTATGTATATAAAAATGAATGTTTATCTGTATGCCCTCTATGTGTTCATAAACCATTCATTCGATTGCAATGAAATTTGGGTGAACTGTTCAACATTCGCCCACGAAGGTTTCTGACCCGAAAACAAAAGAGCAGGACACATAGCTCAGGAGATATGACGTCATAAATAATGACAGGCCACCGCATGAGAATGCCCAGATTTATATGTCAATTACTGGAAAATGGGAGTAGTTGAAAGACGACCGTCGTCTTCCATATATTTTTTATAAAATTGTAATTTATTTGATGTCGCCAGATTAATATTTGGTTAAAACTAGAACCCCACTCTTTTCAAGGCATGAGGAATAGCATTTTTATTTCATGTTTTAAAATATTAGTTTCTGAAATGATAGTTAATATTTCTAGGATTTTGTTATTTTAATAATTTATTATTGTGGTTATGAATGTGGCAATAAGTACAGCTTCTCCGCTAAGCCTGTATACTTGTTTCACTTTTAAGTGGATGTGCAAGAATCTAATAGCTGTCTGAATGTGGGTAGTAATAGCTCGCTTTGCATGGTTCTCTCTGTCTCAGAGTCGATAGTTAGTCGTTACCAACCCCTGCTGCTGATGCGACCAAAGAGGTTCCTACACCCTACAAGCCAGTCGACGAGCCCTCTTCAGGGCGAGTCTTGCGATCTTCTCTCCCCACCACCGCTGTTTTCTTGGTTTTTCCAGTTTCCAGTAAGCTTCGCGCCTCCTGGCCGTTCGGTCTTCACTTTGTGCTCGGATCATGGTGAGGTAAGATTGGTTCTGCTCATGTGTCCGTGGAGATGGTAGCGATTCGTTGTCTAGCATGTTTAACTTAGACTCTTGAACTTAGATTCAGTTTTCTGGAATATTCCTTCCGATCGTGCACGGAAATGTGTTCTAGATTTTCAATCCAGTAATTTCCAACAGATAAACGCAGTGTATGTGTGACTAGTTGCAGTTTGATAATGGCCTGGTATATTCAAACCTTTTGTGATTATGTGGCGACGTACGAACTCTGTGTAAATTCTTTCTAGCTTTTTGGGGCCTGGTTTCTAACAGACAATACGTTCATTTTTGTACAGTGCATGTAAAACTGTTCTTATCGTTTTCTTCCGTGAGTGATGTGTGATCCACATGGTCGGTTC
Organism: Locusta migratoria; assembly: GCA_026315105.1. Classification (NCBI taxonomy): domain Eukaryota; kingdom Metazoa; phylum Arthropoda; class Insecta; order Orthoptera; family Acrididae; genus Locusta; species Locusta migratoria. The sequence goes on along the minus strand of CM048745.1, from coordinate 698,197,523 downwards.
TTAGAACAAAGCCTTCAGCTTCCACTATTGTTTGTTCCATGCCCATCAGGCAAGTAACTATGTGTGTAGCCTAACATTTCGCGATCTTCTCTTCCTGCCTATTTTAATTTTGCTGTTTCTTCTCCGAACTTCTAATATGCACTTAGTCTTTATCTGTAAATCTGTAATTCTCTGCGAGCCTTGTACAACCTCCTTCCATAGCTTGCTTATGAAATTTTAAACATTTCTATGGGTTGCATGCCGTAGTTTTTATTTTTGATTTTCCAGCGTTGTAATTATTTCACTTTTCCGGGTTTTGAGACTGGACTTTTTCCGTCTCTGTGAACGCTCCCAATCGCATGTTGCTGCATTTCAGTAGCTTCCTCATGAAATTCTACGCAGTTCTAGGGGTTGCATGCCATAGTTAATTTTTTTATTTTTCGGAAATTGAATTTATACATTTTATCGGTTTTCGGAACCACGTGGGTCCGACTTCGACTTCAGGGATTTGCAGTTAGTCACCTGAATTCACGCCACTTCTCATAAAACCAGTACCTAGATAGTTTACTGATTCCAACTTAAGAGTCCGCCGTGATTTTGTACAATGAATCCGATTTTTAACCACTTCACCTTCAGTGGAGTACGATCATGTAACGTAGCGGTGTATCGCCGTTAGCGTGTTTGCTCGCGGTGTAAACTGAATGCAACTCAACTTTGCTATACTCACGCACCATCTCAAATCAGGCACGACAGACTAGAGCCATCTTCGCAGTTTCATTGTATATTGCGTTGTGTGGTACCTCCGGCTTTGCTGAATTTCGCCTACGATAGCGGCGCCTGCATCTGCCTCGTTTCAGCACGCTGATTTTGGTGAGTTTCGCTGTTGCATTGTGTGTGTGTGAGCGTGTGAGTGTTGTTTGTAAATCCCCCCCCCCCCAGTATCTCGTTTATTAATGCCTGTGTGTAATTTCGTGTGGCCGCGGTGGAGTAGCCGAGCGGTCTAAAGCGTCTCGCTGCGGAGCGCGCGGTTGCTCGCCGTGGAGGTTCGAGTCCTCCCTGGGGCATGGGTGTGTGTGTTATCCTTAGGTTAGTTTACCTACGGACTGATGACCACGCAGTTTGGTCCGATAGATTTACAAACATTTGAACATTTTTGAACTTCGTGTGAGCTACTACGTATGTTGGCCACTGTGTAGTTAATTTCCTGTTACTAGAATAATTTGAACCAAATTAGTTCTCAATTTGAGCCAGGGAACAAGTTTTTGTAGCAGGGAGTAGCCGGTAGCTCACACGGATCTTTTGCTAATTTTATTGATAAAATTAAGCTTTCTTATAACCGCAAATTCTTATCTAGATGCCTCCTCCCAGAATTAAGCTTTTATTGCGTACAGTGGTCAACTTTGATAGTTTGAGACCTGCAAAAAAGTTTGCATGGAATTTCGGACGTTTATGAAGCGTTTTGTAACTGACACCCCCGCCCCTCCACACAAAATGATGAAAAGAAGTCTAACGCTCACAACAGTTTCGCTGTAGATACAGTAAAGCAGGCGTGATCTTGTATCAAATAAAGTTAGCATTACAGATTAGCATGTTACTATTTATTTTAATGTGCAAGTCTACCTTAATTATCTTGCATCCAAAGTTAAGCAATCAGTTTTCTTAATCTCTATCTATATGAAAGCGAAAGGACACTCACTCACTGACTGACTAAACACGAAATCTCGAAAACTACTTCATCTATGAAGCTGAAAATTGTCAGGAATGTAGTTTATAGGTAGAAAACGTCAGCTAAGAAAGTATTTTGTGACAAGTGCACGGCGGAGCAGACTTCTCCTACAGACTTACGAAATCTACAGTTTCTTCACGAAATTTCGCACGCTTGACTTCAAATCAAGAGGAAGGTCACTGTCTACATTAAGTTTCATACGGTGCTTGGGGGATGGTACTTTACAACATAAAAATGGATCCCCCAATACCTGGCTCCACCTGAACGAGGTCATCGCGGAGAATCCCGTCAGCATAGACTTGCAACTGTGGTCCTGTACACTGGTCTAAACAATTAATACATCAGTTGAGATATCTAGGTTCTCAAGTATCGGAATCGAAAAAAAAAAAAAAAAAAAAAAAAATGAACTACATCGGTTCGACGCCATTCCGTTGGTTCTACGGAGTGGAGACAGCAACATCACGGCAACCAGATGTAATAACAGAAATACGCTGCAGAGGGGTTTGTCTTGACGTATGTTTACTCTACCTAACGAATTACACAAGTAGCTGGGTTCACATAGTGTTGTAACAGGTAGTGTAATCTAACAACGTGACTTACCCGAAGCTATACCGTGGAGAGCCATAGGAAGGGTGGAAGCGGAAAACACACAGAGGGAGGTGGCTGCAGCTACTGGAGTGTCCCAAAGTGTAATTCAGACAAAAGTAGCCGTTAAAAGAAGGCAACACCAAGGTCGTCCACGGGTAACATTAGCAAGAGATTATCGTTATCTCCGGTTAACAGCCCATGAGACAGGACACTGAATCCAACTCAGCTGCACAACACCCTCGAGGCAGTACCAGGACGCGCAAAACACCACAAACAGTTCAAAATCACCTTCAGGAATATAGCCTCTACGCACTGAGGCCTGTAGTGTGTATTCCATTAAAACTACGAAACCGTTTATACTGCTGAAAGTGGAGGGATAAACATCAGGTTTGGAGTCATAACGCATGGCGGCGGCTTCATTTCACAGATAAGATTTTGTGTTCAGCCGGACAATCATCGTTTCCTCATCTGGAGAGAACGCAGAACTCCCAACAATCCTGCTTAAGTGCAGGAAACATTAGCATATCATGGTCGTGGACGAACGAATCAGTATTGCCGAACGTACAGACTCTATGTCGTTCAGAATTGCGTTTTGACTGATGGTAGGTATAGAGACGAGATCCTTCGACCTTCTTGTGTGCTGTACGCACGGGTCCTTCTGGTTGACGATAATGTTCGTTCCCACAGAGCTGCACTTGGGGACAACCTGCTTGCAGCTGAGGAAGTGGAACAAATGGCGTGGCCAACCTGATTGAGCATGTCTCGGATGCACTTGGCTGACGCATTGCAGCCAGACCAGCACAAAGGTTGCAGAGTTGGTTATTGCACTCGTGGAATAATGGCCAAACATCCCTCAAGAGCTGATCACCTCGCACTGTCCATGGCGCGCAGGTGTGCAACTGTACTGACCGTCCGAAGCTCTAAGGCGCCTTGTTGAGGAGCGCGCGATTGCTCTCCATCGGAGGTTCGAGTTATCCATCGGTCATGGATGTGTGTGTTATACTTAGGTTAGTTTAATTTAAGTAGTTTATAAGCCTAGGGACTAATAACCACAGACGTTAGGTCTTAGATTTACAAACATTTGATTTATTATTATTATTATTTTACTATTCTGATAGCCCCATGGTGTATTGCTGTAAGTAAACGCATGTAAACCTCAAATAAAGAGTTGAGACAGCAAAATATCGTACTGTATCACGCACAGATTACAATAGTAACCAATATCTGAATCAAACAGGTTACCATTTGTATATTGTGTACGATATCTCACCTGATCTTTTAATTGTTTTGAACTGTGTACTTCTGCCGCCCATTGACGGTATGTTTGGCCACGCTCCTTACGCCAAAACATGATAACGACGGCGGTGCCGCCAAATTCACACTTCTGGGCAAACGCGAGCGTATCAAGATCCTTTGGAAAAAAAATTCCAATAAGACATACATTTTCGACTTGTGGCGAGAAATAAAATATGAGCTTCGGTCGCTGTCTTTTTTCAAGTGATGTACCGTAAAATGTTGATGAAAACGCTTCTCGTAGGTGTTCTTGTCTTTCGTTTCATTGCTGGACCGCAGAAAACTGGGGGCGAGGACAAAAATCGGCTTGCTATATATCTTTCACTACCTGTGCTTATGACACTTGGAATTGCTGTTGTTACAACAAAAATTGTTGACGCAAGCCATGTAGTGAGCACTGGGTTCGCTTCCAGTACAATCATGGTCGTCGCTAAAACATTGGCACCAACACGTCACTAAATGTGCTCTGACAGAAACTACGCAGCTCACAACACAAGTTCTGGCACACACTCTGGAAGTCGGAAACTAACACAAAAGTCTTCTAACTTACCCTTGGATTCCACAATGAAGTGAAATAGTTCTGGAAACAGGTTCCTGATAATATCACTAAAATTAAAGACCCAAATGCAGAGCCGAAGCGAAGTCGTAGATGGGTCAAGGTACAAGTTCCAGCACAGCTGTGTCAAGTTGAACAGCGAGGAAACGCTGAAGTTCGAGAGCGTAGAGATAGCCTGTAGCGTAGTTCTAATGGCATTCGGGAACGGTCCTGTAAAGGCTGGTAAACCAACCAAGTTAACGTGTAAAGATATAGTTCGGTGTTTTATTTATCCCGCGCTACCCGGAAAACAGTTTATTACTGTATAGGCTACCTGTACGCGATTTCTGTTCTGCTGGATGGCCGAATCTGATGTGTATAGGCGCTACTGGTTTTTATGAAGTTGAGCCGTTAAGGTAGGCAACGTGCATGCCTGTTGAGTTTGTGGGTATGCCGGCTGGCAGGGGCCAACTGGTCTGCCTTTAAATCAAACTCGAGTGCATGAACGCTACACCACCTAGAAGACAAGGCCTTACAACACGCGGCCGCCATCTGACTGGCCGGCCGCTGCGCGGCGGTGGGCATGCCCCAGCCAACAGCCAGTGAGGTGGCGGCCGCGGCCTCTAAGTGTGACGTAGGCACGGCCTGTTGTAAGGCCTTGTCTTCTAGCTGGTGTTGATGAACGTCGCGTGAGAGTGCCGTACGATCTATGGCGCCTTGCTGCGAAGCGCACAGCTGCTCCCCGTCGGTGGTTCGAGTCCTCCGTCGGTCATCTACATGACAATCTTTCTAACGAATATCGAAACATGTATTACGGAAATTTTAATAGATTTAAACTCTTAAAAATTACGAAACATAGTTGTTATCAACTAACTGTTCGCTTTCAAAAAGTGTTTTACTGCAGAGCTAAACTTATCGCAGCTTTTTTTATCAGCCTAAATTCTCAAATAAATAAGCGTTGCTTAAGTGTAATGATGAAATTTAGGATGACATTCAATAGTTCTCGGAATGATTTATATAGTAAGTAAATGTTGCTCACGAAACTATTTTGTAAAATGATTGGGAAGTTTTCTGATACCAAAACATAATTTTCCCTCGGCTGACACGTATTCGTTGGTGAATGACGAAGAAATAACTGCTTTTCGTATAAGTTTTGTGAAATGTTTCCCAAATTCTGTCGGTAGTTGCAATTTTTTCATTTCCTCAAAAATCTAAAAATCTACTTTCATTTGTAGTTCTCCATAATAATTGTCATGACATTTATCTATCCATTTTGTCGCCATTATATGAGCCATGTACTAAACCAATTTATTTGCGTTCATCTGAGAGGTAACATCTTATACTATTGTTCTTAGTTTACGCATTTGTATTTCAACGGTATCTGTTAGTTGGCATATTTTTACAGTGACCAATGTAATATTTGTTTCCATGGCTTCCTTCAACCCTCTCTCCACCTTTTTATCCATACATTCCATGTATTTAAAATCGTTGTTAATGAAAAGTAGGTTCTTGCTACTTAAGCAACTAAACGTGTTAAGTTTCATGGTGCATGCGTCACCGATCCTGGTATCCACGCTCTCGGCTTCCCAACAGTAGGCGTGACTGCATCCAAATCCGTTGACATTTCTTTGAATCATGACATTTCCCAGATTGAAGGGATGTTTCAGCTACTGTGATACGCAACTACAGTAAGTACCAGTTTTCTTCTGATATCTGTATTTCACAATGATTTTGAGAAAAGGCTTCGTATGACGCATATATCAGACATAATTATTATGCATTTGTAATTTATGCTCTCACATTGTCTTTAGATACCATACGTATTTCTGAAGAAGACCGGTTTATATCCGTCGAAACCTACTGCTGCTGCAACTGGTTGGCTGATTTTTAATTTGATACATGAATCTATTTAAATTATGCACCATTTAACTTCATAAGGAGGCTGTAGCACTGTTCAAATATTTCTTCGGAATTTACAGGCAGATTCCTTTTGTCAGCTGTGGATTTTCGTTCGACCTTCGGTGATATGCTGTGTCAATGCTCACAAGGTGTCTGCACAGTCAATACAGCACGCTGCGTAGCAGACTTTTCTTCCTGGAGGTCACCTTTCGTCCCCGGCCACGTGAAATTTAAATTATACTTCTTTCGGAGAATTGGCAAGAGTTTGCTAGTCATCTTACGCCATCTTTAAATGGTTGTACAGGTCTCCTCTGTAGTGGGGAACCTTCCTGGAACTACTTAACTTTCTTACACAGAAGGTAAGCTCTTTAACAGGTTTCTGCACTCATATTATTTTCAGAACTGTGTTTTGCTTAAAGGTCGGTGCACACGCAATGATCTGTTTGCGCAGATATCTGCGCAAATGTCTGTGCAGACCCATCGTTCCGTGCGGACAAGGTTGTTATTGTTGTTGTTTTGAGGTGACTAAACATCTAGGTCATCAGTCCCCAGACAAGTACTGAGATTGCTGTAAATATCTTGTGTTCACATGACACAAGTTCACGTCTACTGTCCGACGTCTTTTATGTTCGATAAAAATGCAAGAGACGAAAAGAACGAGTAAAATAGTGTAGAGAGTGGCTACTTAAGTGAAGGTAGTTTTCATACATCAATTTTCTTCGTGTGTCGCGAGGCGAATCTGACGATTCTCGTAATAAATGAGAGTGGATTTGGAAACGCATAATTTTCTTTTGACGCTCATAACTTTCGCATAAATCGGAAAAATACTTGTCTCAAGAGAGTGATTTCTCCAAATGATAACTGACTCTTTCTTCCGATATTCGTGACTACCGAAAGGAAGAAAGAGGATCGTTTATTTTCTACGGAAATTTCGAAACAAGCATTGAATGTAAAACATATCAATCACATGCAAAGCTATTTTCATTATGCCGAAGGATGATTTCATGAAGGCAAGTAAAGTACTGTACATAGTTTGCGAGTTAGGATTTTCAGTCCTCTGCCTAAAAACTACTAGCAACTTGTCCGTATTAAAAGTCTATTCTGAGCACTAGACAGTACTTACAATACTATGGTTGTGAATTCTACATTGTTATATTAAACTGTCACATAATATTATGCCATAGGAAGAGCTGAGTGTGTGGTAAACAGACCGCCACGAGGTTATTTATCTTGTAAGAGGTTTCCTGCCAGCATATGCCTAAAGTATGACAACAAAGAGGTAAAACTTGACAGTGTCAAATTCTTGGGTTTACAGCTTGATACTCAATTTAACTGGAGGAGCATACCACAGAACTGCTGAAGCGCCTAAACAAGTCCCTCTTTTGCAAGCGAATGCTGTCAGGCATGAAAGACACAAAAAAAAAATTTAAAAAGCATATTATGCATACTTTCACTCGATAACGGCTTATGGGATTATTTTCTGGGGCAACTCATCAGGCCTAGCTAAAGTTTTCAAAGCCCAAAAACGTTCCTTACGAATTATTTGTGATGTCAACTCAAGAGCATCCTGTAGAGGGCTATTTAAGAAACTGGGGATACTATTTACTTCTTCCCAATACATTTATTTCCTAATAAAATTTGTCATTAAAAATATATCTTTTTTCAAACCAATAGTCCAGTTCTTGGGACCAATACTAGAAACAATTATAATTTGCATAATGATTTAAAGACACTTTGACTCAGAAAGGTGTCCACTATTCAGCAATATACATTTTCAATAGCGTGCCAGCAGCCATAAAAATTTTAACTCACAATAAAGTTCAGTTGAGAAAAGGGTATAAAGGATATTTTGGTGGCCAACTCCTTCCATTCCATTGATGAATTTCCTAGCAGAAGTGATTGATGTATGTTATTGTATATAATATCCAGGAATGTAGATATCGTGTTCAGTCTGACTTCAGTACTAATTCTGTGCATTGTAAATAAGGGTAATAAAAATCCTTAGAATTATAATATGCACCTAGTATATTCAACATTAAGTATGTAGTAATATGTTTTATGTCCTTTACACCGTAAATATTCTTAAGATAATTGTGTTTTCTGACTAATTCCACAACCGCAAGGTGATCTGTGGAAGCTACATAACACATATGTTCTCATTTTGTAAGTACGGTGTTTATTGTGTATTTTATTCTGACATGTTCTACATCCAAGAGGATCTCCTCAATTTGGATCTACTGAACGAAAAGTACATCTAATGTAATCTAATCTTCGTACCGCTGCCCTGTTTGGCATAGTGTCAACCGCTCATACTTCCTGTATTTAAAAATTATGAGTAATGCCTTACCATCTCTGTAGCTGCACTCCCTGATATTAATCTTCCGCAAAAATATATGACACCTGTACATTTCGATTAACTGGGGAAAGAGAGCTTCAGAACACTACAGAAGAAAGAGCTAACTCTAACACGTTCCAATACGTCTGCCCGGATGTGATTTGAACCCACATATTTCATAAAGTTCACTCAAACTTCAAATTTCCAGGTTTGCGCAATTTTTCTGCCTACGCACAACTATCTGTGTGCAGATCGTTACAAGTTGAAGGGTAGCAACTTTATGTGAACGCCTAAATGCTCTGTCTTATTCAACTTATCTTGGCAACAACTTGTATCTTGTTATCTTTGGTTCAGTTTGGTGCGAGGTCTTTGGCCGCATGGGCACTAGGCGTGCACTACGGTAATCAGCTACAGTCCGTTACAGTTACAGTTGAAGCGGCCCAGTTTTCAGCCGTACTGCGCATCCCCCTCCATTACCGCACTGGCAGCCAATAATGTTCGTTCTGTAGACGCGTGGTTGACCGCGAGTTACGCAGTGTTTCTCCCGCAGTCACCACTGTTGGCGCTCGGCCGTAGCTCCTCCCCTTCACGCCTACCCTGATAGGTGCGCCTCTATGTGCGGAAGCACCTTCATACATGACGCGCACTATAGTTGCACGGTTCGCTGGGTCGCAGCGCGCTATTCCCGTAGCTTATGACGTGCTGAGATTGCTTCATTATCTGGTAATACAAGAGATTTCAATATCTGTCCGAGTATGTTATTTCACTCGAGCGCGCAGATAGGGATTACAAACGCGGTTTTGGCATTCCCATTGGCTAAATAATTAAATGACATTGTTGGGTCCAGAGAAGTAATGTTGTGAGCTTATCTGTACAAGGATAATAAGAAGAGTAATTTTCATTTTGTTTTAGTAATAAATATTGTATTTAAATATAAAAGTTTTGGGTGTGTGTTAGGAGGGAATGTTCAGTCAGTTAATAAAGTTGATCAGTAAAAGGATGGGTTCTATTTACCAGTTTAAACTCACTTAACTGAGAGAGCTTAAAATATCACCATTGCATGTTCAGCTAATTCCAAGACAAGGCTACTCTCAACTTTCGATATTTCATAAAAAAAAAAAAAAAAAAAAAAAAAAATTAAAAAAAAAATTTCATTGCTCGTGATTCTAAGTATCATTGTTCAGGATTAGTGTTAAAGGGATTATTTTGTCAAGTTTGCTTCACTTCAGCTCATTATTAATATTAGATTCTTTACTGTTCTGCCTTCTGAGCTGAACACGGGCTACCCCATAAATTTCAACGAATCAAAATTATTGCAGTGTATTTTCAGCAACTCTTAACATTTTAACTTTAAGAAAATGTGTGACAATAGTAAGAAGCTTTTTGTTAACGTCAATCGCAAAGAGTAATCTAATCATTGGGCTGAGAAAGTTTGTTGAGTTGAAGACCAAGCACGGCGCCTTATCGTACAGCATTCAATATATGTTTTTACTGCAACTCTACACGCTGGCCGCGGTGACCGAGCGGTCTGCGGCGCACCAGTCACGTTCTGAACAGCCACTACGGTCGGGATTTCGAATCCCCCCTCGGGCATGGATATTTGTGCCTTCCTTAGTATTAGCTAGTTCATGAGTAGTTTGTAAGTTTAGTGACTGATGACGCCGTAGTTAAGTTCCATTAGTTCTACAAACATTTGAACATTTCAACAACTCTGCACATCAGGGTTCATTGTCAGACTTTTTCTTTTGCATTCATTTAAAGAAATTTACTCAGTGTTTTATTTATCAGATACACACAAGGAGATTAAAACACAGGGCAGAAATTTGAGAAAGCACAAGTTGTTACTTAAAATTACATATTGTAACTTTTACGACTCAGTTAATTGGACGCACAGGGCAAATTAACGTGAGCACACACTACAGAGGTTGCGTGCCATTCTCAGGACACACCATTGTTTGTCAGTCAGATTCTACAGAGTTCTCACGAACACGTTAAATGGCACAGCAATACTAATATTTCATATACCACTTTTATAAATAACTTGAAACATGGACTGCCCTAAATAATTTTGCCTTATGGGCATATTTTAGAGATTTGTTTAATACTTGCTTTACTATCACAGTCACTGAATGGTTTAATGTTTTGCAACGAAAGAGTTGTGGTAAGTGAGTGAGATTGATAAATTAACTTTAAGAATCGATGAGAAAATGTGTTTAATGCGTTGTGAAAGTTCGGTAACGTATATTTTACTGATCTTAAACTCGTGTTAATGTTACGTTAAACTCGTAAAATCAGCAAGTGAAGGTAATTAAATTTTGATGAATTAACCAAGCAATTAGGGTCATTAATTAAAACTAAGGCCCTCTCTGACAACTTCACTAAATATCGCTCACCTTTACCTTTCCTACAATCTCCTTTCGGAGAGCTGCACACACCAGATAGCTGAAAGTAATTCCGCGTATTTGCAATGCTTGTGACGAGCTACTAATTGTACACGTCTCGTTGTGATTTTTATTAGTGATTTTCTATATTAATCAATGTCACGTGGTTGGAAAGTAGATGCCAGACAACCAATGCACTTAATATTTCTCTGATTATAATTCCTGTTGAAAAATTGTAAAATTACATAAATTACACTTTGAAAAATGTTTTGCTTTCATAAACTAAAAATGATCTGTCAGTTTTTGGCGGTGGCGAGAATTGTTGAACTCAGACACTACAGTATTCACTGAATGCCTACACATTAATTTTGAGATTAATAACTTTTAAATAAATTTTTATCTTTGAATATTGTTTCGTCGAAGTAGGTGATCATCAAAGTCGTAACTAGGTTAATTGCTGTTCGTTTACTGCCATACAATGCTCGTATGCAATTAATCTAATTAAATTCACAGTCAATATTTAACCTTTCTATAGTATTTTTTACTTCAAAGTATTATTCTAAAACCTAAGATCATTCTGTCCAATTATTATCAATTAGCTTCGTTACTCAAGTCAAGATTGGAGATAATATTCATTATAAAAACAATGACATAATATCCCATCTTTTATTTTTGTAAATCAAAGTCAGTGAACACTTTCACAATATATATTAGCTACAAAATTTGACATACATATAAAGATACTACTTATCAGAAAGTCCAGCGATATCCGTTACGTATCTTTACATAGGTTTTACAAGAGTGGTTTTACAATACATCCTCTCCGATAAGTGTTCCAGAATCCATCATCTCCCAGTTCATGAGAGATACATGATCGTGCTCCACTTTCCACATTTCATAAGCAGTACGGTTTCTTACAACACGAAACGCATATTCGTTCCGCGCGACCGTTAGCGTTCACGTCAACGTCATCCCGTTCCGCACGAAACGACGGAAACGTTTATACGTATACTAGATTTGAAATTAACATGAGCATTCCACTAACAACGAGACGTGTGTGCACGGCGCGGTACCTACTGCTTAGCTGCTCCCAATGCGCCACTGACACTTGTTTCATACAACATTGTCTTTGGTCTGACTGAAGCAGTTCCAAGCAATTATCGATATCCTATTTCTGACTACTAAACATTTTACATGATCAAATAAAATAAGATAAACAGGTATGACAAGCAATAAACACACTGACAAAAGAAAAATAATACAAATAAACATTGATATATACATAATACAGACAATAATATAAGGTGTTTACACAGAGACACGCAGTCGAAAAAAAATGTTCAAATGTTTGTAGAGTCTATGGGGCTTAACTACGGGGTCATCAGTCCCTAAACTTACAAACTACTTATGAACTACTTACAACTAAGGACGGCACAAATATCCATGCCCGAGGGGGGATTCGAACCCCCGACCGTAGTGGCCGTGCGGACCGTGACTGTAGCGCCTCAATCCCCTCGGCCACCGGGGCCGGCCACGCAGTCGAGCTACATAACCTATGAAATTACATTTTTTGAAGGATTACAAACGCTTCACAAACATTTCATATATATATATGTAAATAAATTGTACCAGTATATTCGTTTGATAGGCTGTGTAAGTGACACCTTTCAGTTTCGTAACACAGAAAATTAGTACGTAACATAACAACTAAAACTAAACTCTGTCCCACTGGTCTCGAGAGCCCCACTGGGTCATGACCGGCCGCCGTGTCCTCCTCTGCCCGAAGGCGTCAGCGGATTCGGTATGGAGGGGGACGTGGTCAGCGCCCCGCACTCCCGGCCGTTATGTCAGTCTTCGTGACCGGAGCCGCTACTTCTCAATCAAGCAGCTCCTCAGTTGGCCTCACAAGGGCTGAGTGCACCCCGCTTGCCAACAGCACTCGGCAGACCCGGACGGTGACTTATCCATGCGCAAGCCTATCCCGACAGTGCTTAGCTTTGCTGATCTAGTGGGAACCGACATGTCAACTGCGGCACGGCCGTTGGCTAAAGCCGGCGCACACAGAGCGTGTATCTGAGCGAGCGTGGGCAACGTGGCGAGATTCTGACGTCACAACGTGCGAACTGCATGTTGGCGAGGCTTTCCCAACGTTTGGGGCAGTATCAGGCATGTCAGATATTCTCAACGAGCGTCTGAACGATCACCAATAAGGTGGGAGAACACCCCCGACGTCACACCACATGCCTATCCGGGGAGGGGGGCAGATCTTTTCGGTAGAGAGAGGAAGACGCCATGTTGGCCGTCGTATTTCGTGGTTTTTATGTATATAATTTAGCCTTATGAATGTCTGACATTTCAAAGCAAGTAAAAGTGAGTAAATTGATAATCTCTCGGAAACCGGCCATTAACGTACTATTTGTTGGAATAAATGACTGGAAACGTCTTATACGTGGTTAAAAAATTTCCGTACTACAGTAATCTGCCGTTTCAAGGCAAGGCGGACTGAAGATCTATCAACACGAATAGTTCTTTTTATCATTTTTGTAATTACATGTCAACATCCGACATATCACCCAGTAGCAAATATAACACGTCTAATACGCAGGAGAAGACACATTGTAAATGTGAGTGGCCGTAGCGTAGCGGGTAAGTCGTGGAATTTCGAAGTTAAAACAGGTTGCGTTGTTGGTTCAAGGCTTCACATGAGCTAATATTTTTTCTTCTTTTATTCGGTTTTCTGATACACTCAAAAGACTTTCCTGTAAATTTCTTAGAAGTATACTGGATAATATTCGATGCTGTGTAAAAATAAGTGCGCACCCTCTGAGGAGTCAGTTTGTTGGATTCGTTTTATGAACAAGACAGTTTGCATCTCACTTAGAGTAAAATACGCACTTATTGTTTCACGTATTGCATTTTACATGTTCTTAACATTCTTCTACTTGACCTTGGAAGGATGAGCTTTTAAGATTTACTAAAAAGCGAGACTCTTGCAATCATCTTTGTGTTGTGAAGTCCTATTCTAATGTTATATCTCACCGTTTCTCGTGAAACTTTTATTATTCGCTGCACTTATTTACATAAATTGCAACATTTATAAGAGTCTCATGTTCATAGGTATTTTGTTTTTATTTATTTAGGACTATCACAGAACATAACGAAGATAAGCACAAGCGCGGAAATAAGCGGTTCAATAGAGGTAAAGCAGGAATTCTACTCTTTTGAGCCGCGGTGGAGTAGCCGAGCGGCGCCGGGCGCCGGGCGCCGTGGCTCTGCGCGCCCGGTCAGAGAGCTGAATGCTCTTTGCAATAAAAAAGCTGAGCCAAGGAAGACATAGAACCAAATCGAACAAACTCAGCGTCCGCAAGGACAAGAACTATCCATAGAGCAAAAAAAAAAAAAAAAAAAAATAAAAAAAAAAATAAAAAAAAACTAGGTTTAAGTAGTTTGTAAGCTTCTGACTGATGATCACGCAGTTTGGTCAGATAGAATTACGAACATTTTACTCTTTTGATTTGGTAAACAGTGTGATTCCAGCAACTGATACCGCTGACAAATGTCGATGGAGCGCGTTTGTGGTCGCGTGTAGCTCGTTGAGGCACACGTCTCGTACGCACAAGTCGCGCCGTCTCCGAGCGTTCAGTCGCACGTTGGACTCGGCACGTTGACCACACACGCTCCGAGTGCCGACGGCTTAAGGAAACCCTTATTTGGGAATATTTCGCCTCACTTTGAATTACCATGTCCTTCAATTTACGAACCATGCACGGAATTGATGTCTGATGTCGTTAGAAATTTCTGTGCAGCTAAGCTTTGGACAGGCCTCGCTGTGATTGGCAACGTCACGTGTTAAAAGGGCGCGCGCCAAGGGGGGAAGACGCGAGCTAGCAGCGAGGCAGTGAGGTGCGCGCCACGAGGTCCTTCTGGCTGGTCGGCAGTTTACTCGTGGAACGGGCTTTCTGTGACGTAAGAAACGCGCGATACTGGAATCGCGGCAAGACTTGGACGTCGTATATTCCGCAGCGTGCAGCTACTTGCTGTTGGAGGGCGCCTGTGTTGGCACTTGGAGAGTCCGTTTCCTGGAAGCGTGGGAGCTGGCCTGCGGAGCCGGCTGGTTTTACGTAACTGCAGCTATTGGAAATAACGGTGAACCACTCGGCACCCGAGGAGACTGAGGCGCTCCAGTCACGGTCTGCACGGCCACTACGGTCGGGGGTTCGAATCCCCCCTCGGGCATTGATATTTGTGCCGTCCTTAGTATAAGGTAGTTGATAACTAGTTTGTAAGTTTAGGGACTGATGACCCCGTAGTTAAGTCCCATAAGCTATACAAACATTTGAACATTTGAACCACTCGGCACTTGCCGTTAACTCGTGCTGCCGGATTATGGTTTGAACGTTTGTAGCTCGCTTAATCGTCTGTGCTAATTTAGGTGTGAGTTGTTCTGGTACCGGACACGTCCAAGAGGCATATTGGTAGAACATTGTGCACTGTGGTACTGATCTAAAGCAATATCTGTTGTTCATTGAGTATCACTACGGTTTGGTCATAGTGTACTGAGAAACTGAGTGCATTGAGCAAAGAGAAACTGTGTCGCTGTGCGACACGTCCAGGTTGTTCATCTTTCATTTCAATACCTGTCTGTGATTTGTTTAAATTTTCTAAAAGTGTTAAGAAGGTCAATGCTGTAATTCTCTTGCATGTTTTAACGTGGAATCGGGTTTCCTTTAAGTTGTTCTCCACGAAAAGGGTTACAGTACGATTTTGTTCTTATGCAGTTTCTTCCGTTAAAAGTGATGTTTTGTGTGTTATAGAGGCACTATGTAGGCTGTACCGCTGGTCGCGAGCAGTCGAGTTAAATAACCGTGCTCTAGGCAATGCGGCCAGGTCATGGCGTCATATGCTGTTATGTTAAAGTATCAGGGTAATGATAACTTCAAAAGTGATGCTTATTTCAACGTAATTGTCTCACTTCAGTTTTCCTTACGCTGTGTGTAACAGCTTGTTACTGTCAGAAACAAATGGGAATTTTTTATCTTCATTTCAGAGGCATATTAAAAAAAATAAAAAGGGTATGAAGGTTTTTTTAATTATTCAATGTAAATTGTGAGAACGGCGGAGCAATTAAAACGAGTTGATTGAAACTTGTAAGGAAAGAAAATATTTTTGTTGGGGATATTGGGTGAAAAGGTGTTTATTTTATTGAAGAAAAGTGTGAGTGGAGGTAAAAAAATATAAATTTTGATTTACGTGTTATTAACTGTGGTGGCTGTTGTTGTAATGTTTGAGCAACATAACAAACCTGACCTTAATTTCGTGGTTATTTACGTTAAATTCGCGATTAATGCAAGTGGAGTAGTTAAATTTTGAAAGTATTTAGCAAGACAATTAGTGTAATCAACAAATACTATGGCCCTATCTGACAAACTTTTCAAAAGATCACTCACCTTTCCTTTCCTTACAAAATCTCCTACAGAGACTGTGCACACACAGATAGCAGAGATTAACTTACTCCGTCTGTGCAATGCGTACGACTCAATTAGTACGCTAATGGTACTGATTATTTAGAAAATTATGAATAGTAGAATTTTTAACATCAAGTGATTGGCAAGTGGGTACAGTCCAACCACTAAAGTCAGTATCTGATATAATTAATTCACTCAAGCAAATAGGAAATTTAAGTAAATCAGTCTTAATTAATGCTATGCATACGACATTAGTACGAGTTTGGTTCTTTATAGGATAGATGTGGCGGTGGCTATTATTGTTGAACTCAGTGCAACACGAAATAGAAAAAATTATTCATTAATTCAACTGTCTGTTATCTTCTACCACCAATTTTAGCAAAATTGTCTCACTGAGAGATAATCACAGTCTTTGATAATTAATGACACTCGATTGTAAAATTGTGTAGTAATATTATTCATGCATTATTGAGGATTGTCATACTATTCATGTGGATTTAATTAGCTGTTCAAATAAGATAGCAAAAGTACTGTCTAATTTTCCTGTATTTAAACAAGACTTAAACATGCATTCACAGTGAATTACAATCAATAGCATTTAACTTATCTTATTTATCAGTCCAGCGACGTGGTACTCTGCAGTCATATAAATGATACACAAATTCATACAGAAATCATGTTGATGGTGGCTCCTCTTTTGGCAGCTTGCTAGCAGTTCGCCGTGATGCTTCGCGTATCGCGTAATTAATCGCGACCATTAGCGTCCCCGATGACGCTAACGCGTTTCGGACGTCTGGGACGGTTACCTAACACGTAACGAATTTCTGCCTTAGCAGAACGAACGAATAAATGTTTCATTAATATCAATTCTTACTTCACTTATGTTCACAGGTTTCACATAAACTTTCATATCGTTACACTTATAACAAATTATAACTTTCACTTTGTTTTAACTTTATTACTTATATTGTTTGAGCACTCCGCGGACCGCGTACGAACGTCTGATCTACGTCACGGGGCGGCAGATACTGCTGCTTGCCTGCTCTCCCACAGGCGAGCGCTGCTACACGATAGAGTCTCTGACCTGAGGAGCCATATCGATAACTTTTCAGATTGATATTTGATCTCGTTTACAGAGAAGTATTTTACATTGAAAAAATTAAACATAACAAGTAATCACAGTCATCTAGAAAAATACAAAGTACAAATAAAATAAAATAATTTACACATAACCAATTACAATACAGATAATAAATAAATAACAGAAAATGTTCACAGTTAAATTACCTACCTACATTGTGCATCACGATAATTAATTGAGTCACATGAGAAGATAATTACTACATTTCACTATAAACAGGGGTTACCTTACAAACTTTAAGTTTAATAGTTGTTCGTACTCAAAAAGGTATATGGCTGTGGTGAATTGGTCTAGTAACTGCATGACTGCTAAAATTGTGTAGTGAATTTGTCTATCAACTGCATGAGTGCTAAAATTATGTCTCAGTCAGTTACCGTTCTCTTGTTTAAAATTTTTATGATATTGTATCTACTGCTATGTCACTACCAGTGATCCTTTCAATGTTTTTGGTTGATCGGTTTGTTTTTGAAAGCGGCGAAACTAATGCTGTAAAATGTGTCACAGCTTAAAAAGAGGTTCGCAAAACGTTGTATACTCTTATGGTTTAGTGTCTTCCACTCCAGCAGCATTAGTAGCCTGCTATTACCTTGCAGAACTGTTACGACTCAGGGATGTGTGAAAGCTCATGGCGACGTGTTGTAATAGTAGGTCAACCTTCATTTGCACCTACATGCAACTGCATCTACAAGCATCTGCATCTAAATCTACATTCCCGAGTGACGTCACGGTGTGTGGCGAAGGGTACTTTGTCCAGCGCTTCCTCCTTTTACTATTACAATCGAGTATGGTTTGCGAAAAAGCGACTGCCAGTAAGCCTCAGAATGGGAGCATAAAATATGGAAACTTCTGGTCAATACGACCATAGAAGCGAGGAAGAGGAAGTTGAACTATGATAAAGACATATTAAGAATACAATAATTTCAAGTTGGAAATAAGTATTGCTTCGAACTCATCCAAAACCATAGTTACTCTGCTACAGACCGTGATCCAAGGTACGGTCGCCATTTGGTAAGAAATTACGCCGTCTTATTATTATTATTTTTCTTTCGAAGGTCGTTGCCCGGGGTGCACCATCTTGGATGTTGTCTATACGTCACACCCCAATATTTCCCTGGACCAAGCAAACGCAGCTGAAGTAAAGAAAGAGCTGGATGAAATAAACAAAAATTTGCAAGTTCACCCCTGCTACTCAAACTCCTTTATAGAGAATGAAATAACAGAAGCCATTGGGAGGCTCAAAATTAGGAAAGCCGATTCCAGAATTCATCAAATCTCTTGTTAAGAATGGAGTAACCTGGTAAGCTCCCACAGCAGTTCAAAACAACTCACACAACAGCAGTACTCAAACCTGGTAAAGCTACCAAAGGCTAATCTAGTCATCGCCCAATAGCATTACTCAGCATAAGTTTCAAATCGATAGAATGACTCTTATACAACCGTATTTACAAGGCTATAGATGAAATGGTACCACCTTCCAAGCAAACTTCTGCAACAATCGCAGCTGTTGTGAGCAGGTACTGGCTCTGACATCATACACAGAAGCCGGCTTTCACAGAGGAGAGTTAAAGTTAAATGTTTGTATAGCTTATGGAACTTAACTACGGGGTCATCAGTCCCTAAACTTACAAACTACTTATGAACTACTTACGAACTAGGACGACACAAATATCCATGCCCGAGGGGGGATTCGAACCCCCGACCGTAGTGGCCGTGCAGACCGTGACTGGAGCGCCTCAGTCCTCTCGGCCACCGCGGCTGGATGGACTGATTCGGAAACTCAAAAAGTAATCCCATGCCTTCGACTCATGACTCTCCTGTAAAACATGCTTGCCAAACGCCATTTTCGCAATTTTAAAGTAACAAGTGGAATGGACAAAACTAAATCCCTTAAGATCAAGAATGGATTACCTCAAGGCTCAGTATTAGCACCATTACTATTCAACCTCTATACCAGCGATATGTCTTATACAGTGAGCCAAAAATTCTGATACGCTGATAATCTGGCCATAGCAGTGCAAAGTAAATCTCTCGAAGAAGGTGCAAAGACTCTAACGTATGACCTTGAAGTAGTTAGAAAATATTACAGAAATTGCAGTTTGTGACCAAATCTGTCTAAGACTGAAGTTTTTCTAACGTCATCTGGACATCTGGCATCATCAGACCTAAAAACCTCTGAACTTGCAAGGTAAAGTTCAGCGTCGATAATCAAGTCTCTCCCTGTTGTTGTTAAGGTCTTCAGTCCGTAGACTGGTTTGATGCAGATCTCCACGCTACTCTGTCCTGTGCAAGTCTCTTCATCTGAGAATACGTTCGGCAAGCTACATCCTTTTCAGTCTGCTTATTGTATTCGTCCCTCGGTTTCCCTCTACGATTTTTATCCCCACACACTTCCTTCTAATGCTAAGTGGACAATTCCTTCATGTCTCAGAATGTATCCTCTTAGGATATCCCAGAAACTCCTTTTCTCCCCAATGCGGTTAAGCACCTCCTCATTAGTTACGTGATCTACCCATCTAATTTTCATCATTTGTCTGTAGCACCACATTTAAAAGCTTCTGTCATCTTTCTATCTGAACTCCTTATCGGTCACTTTTCACTCCCATACAATGCTACACTCCTGACAAATGCTTTCAGAAAGGACTTCCTAACATTTAAATTAATATTGGATGTTAACAAGTTTCGCTTCTTTAGAAACGCTTTTCTTCCCATAGCCATTCTGCATTTTATATCTTCTTTACTTCGGTCATCAGAAATTATTTTGCTACTCAAATAACAAAACTCATCTACTACTTTTATTGTCTCATTAACTAATCTAAATCCTTCAGTATCGCCTGACTTTCTGACATGACATTCCATTACCCTTCTTTTACTCTTGTTAGTGTTCATCTTATACTCTCTTTTGAAGACACTGTCCATTCCATTTAATTGATCTTCCAGATCCTTTGCGGTCTCTGACAAAATTACTATGTCTTCGGCAAACCGCATAGTTTTTTTTTTTTATTTTTTTTTTTTTTTCTCCCTGAACTTTAATTCCCTCTCCAAATTTCTCCTTGCATTCCTTCACTGCTTGCTCAATGTACAGATTGAACAACATTGGGGAAAGTGTACAAACCTGTCTTATCCCTTCCCAACCTCTGCATCCCTTTCTTGCTCTCCGACTCTAATAATTGCTGTCTGGTTTTTGTATAGGTAGAATATAACTCTTCGCTGCGTATATTTTACCTCTGCTACCTTCAGAATTTGAAAGAGTGTATTCCAGTCGACATTGTCAAAAGCTTTCTCCAAAAGCTAAAAATGAAGATTTGCATTTTCTTAGCCTATCTTGTAAGATAAGTCGTAATGTAATGCCTCCCGTTTTCCTACATTTCTCCTAAATCCAAACTGATCATTTCCGAGGTCGGAGTCCACAAGTTTTTCCATTCGTCTGTAAATAATTCGTGTTAGTATTTAGCAGCCATGACTTATTAAACTTCTGAAATTTTCATATTTGTCTGCACTTGCTTTCATTGGGATTGGAATTACAACGTTCTTCTTGAGGTCGGAGGGTATTTCTTCTGTCTCATACATCTTGCATACCACGTGGAACAATTTTTTCATGACTGCCTCTCCTAATAATATCAGCAGTTCAGACGGGGTCTTGTTACGACTCAAATCCTTCAGCGCTCTGTCTAATTCTTCTCGCAGTATCATATCTCCTATCTCATCTTCGTCCACTTCGTCTTCCGTTTCTATAATACAGCCTTCAAGTTTATTTCCTTTGTATAGTCCCTCTACATATTCCTTAGACAGTTCATCTTTCCCCTCTTTGCTTAGTACTGGTTTTCCGTCTGATTTCTTAACATTCATACAGCTGTTTTTCTTGTCTCCAAATAACTCTTTTATTTTCCTGTAGGCGGTATCTTTGTTTTCCAAGTTATACATTCCTCTACGGTTCTGCATTTGTCCTTTAGGCACTTCTACTTAGCCAGTCTGCACTTCCTGTCACCGAGCGGTCTAAAGCGTCTCGCTGCGGAGCGCGCGGTTGCTCGCCGTGGAGGTTCGAGTCCTCCCTGGAGCATGGGTGTGTGTGTGTTGTCCTTAGGTTAGTTTAACTAGGTTTAAGTAGTTTGTAAGCTACGGACTGATGACCACGCAGTTTGGTCCGATAGATCTACAAACATTTGAACATTTTGAACTTCCTGTCAATCTAATTTTTCAGACGTTTGTACTCCCATTTGCCTGCTTCCATTGCTGAATTTTTATATTTTCTCCTCTCATCAATTAAGATCAGTATATCCTGTGTTATCCAGGGATTTCTATTAGGCCTTGTCCTTCTGCCTATATGATCCTCTGCGGCCTTCACTACCCTATCTCTCAGAGCTACCCATTCTTCTTCTATTGTATTACTTTCCCCCGTTTCAGCCAATCCTTGCGTAATGCTCCCTCTAAAACTCTGAACCACCTCTGATTCCTTCAGTTTGTCCAGGTTCAATCTTTTAACTTTTCTACCTTTCTGCAGTCGCTTAAGTTTTAATCTGCAGTCCATAACCAATAAGTTATGGCCAGAGTCTGGTATGCCTTACAGTTTAAAACCTTATTTCTAAATCTATTCCTTACCATTATAAAGTCAATCTGGTACCTTCCAGTGTCTCCTGGTTTCTTCCACGTATACAGCCTTCTTTCATGATGTTTAAACCAAGTGTTGGTGATCATGAAACTCAGCTCTACATAAAATTCTACCAAGCGATCTCCTCTTTCATTCCTTTTTTACCAATTCATATTCACCTAGTACATTTCCTTCTCTTCACTTTCCTACTACCGAGTTCCAGTCCCCCATCACAATCAAGTTTTCGTCTCCCTTAGCTTTCTGAATGATTTATTTTCTCTCATCATCGGCCGTCCTAGTTGGCATATAAACTTGTACTACTATGGTCGGTGTTGGTTCTGTTCATAGTAACTTCCCATTTTCTTATTTATTATCAGACCTACTCCTGCGTTATCACCTACTGATTTTGTATTTATAAACCTGTACTCACCTGACTAGAAATGCTGTTCATCCTGCCACAGAACTTCACTAATCCCTACCATATCTAACTTTAACCTACCCATTTCTCTTTTCAAATTTTCTAACTTAAGTACGCGTTAAGGGTTAGAACATTCCACGCTCCGACCTGTAAAATGCCTGTTTTGATTTTCCTGATGACATCCTCGTGAGTAGTCCCCGACCGGAGATCCGAATGGGGAACTATTTTACCTTCGAAATATTTTACCCAAGAAGACGCCATTCATGCAATAGAGCTGCATGTCCTCGAGAAAAGTAACGACTGTAGTTTCCCCTTGCTTTCAGCCGTTCGCAGTAACTTCATGGCAAAGCCATTAAACAATTAATATGACTATGCCCGTTGTTAGAAACGGCGCGTTTCCTGCTTCTGTTAGACGTACAGGGACCTCGCAGATGGCAGTTGACGTCATGTTGTGACTGCCGGTAATGCGTGCGTTTCGGAGTGGCCGCGAGCAAATCATTGCTTTCACACAGCTGGACTTCAGGAGGGCCTGATTAGCGGCCCGTATCTCGCTCTTGGGAAACTGACTGTTGGTTCTCTGTCGATACAGAAACTGAGCTTGCTGGAAAATCGCCTCCTGCTGACGTTTTGGACTTTACGGTGAAGGCCTTGGCTGTTATGAACAGTGATTTGGTTCTCAACGTCTTACTCACTGCATCCTGCTTAGAGCAAAGACATTCGACGGAACTGTGTGTTTATGGTAGCCTTACTTTATGAAGTATCGTATTTATGCTCAAGCTTAAGAATTCAGTAAGTAATTACTAGCACAATTTGTGTCCTGTTGGTCCATAAGTTTTTTTTTTTATTTAAAGGACATGCGTCCATTGTAAAGACAATTAAATGGGCTACAACCAGCCGTTAGTCTGCGTTATTGCTTAATTTTGTCCTAACTGAAGAACCGTTCATTTACCAAACAATTTGGATTTGTTTTAAGCTGGTTAATGTTTACAATGCGGTATTGTTCTTAATTACTATGATGTTTTTGTGTCTGTTTCCTTAACGAATTATGCTTAAGGATCTTATAATATTACGTTGTGTTTTACTTACTGTTTTTTCATTGTCTCGAAAAATTTATCTCAGTATTCTTCTGTTTGCTTACTGGAACAGTTGATCATCAATCAGCCTTTCATTTATTTTACTAGTAGTAAAAGTTAGTGACATATTAAAAGTTGCCCCCTTAAGATCATGCAAGGCTTGCTGCTGTTTTTGATAAGAATCAGCTGCCATGTACGAAACAGGGAGCTTCTTTTTTATGAGCCAAAATCTTGTGAACTGGTCTATCCAAATCTTTCACGACTTATTCTCTCACTTTCAATCATGCTACCCCTCAACTTTCTGACAAATTAACACCAAGTACTAATGGACATATTTGGAAGTCAAATACATCAACAGTGTGCCGTTTCACTGACACATATTCGCTAAAGACGCCTGAAGAAATTTTTAATAGCCTTCCTACAGAACAGACAGGATTTTTGTTACGTGTATATATGTATATTTAAAATTAAAATATTCTAGATTGCAATATATCATATAATTGAACAGGTAACCTGTTTCGGTGAAATAATGATCATCTTCATACACTGTGCACCATGGTGACATTTAAGGTTCCTACATCCACTACACTTGCTCCGTCCACCGCCACTGCCTGCCACCATGGTGCATGAGGTCTGAATAGGGCCTTTATTGCACCGAAAACGGATCTCTGATCAAATTTTTATTATTTTTATTTTAATATTTCATAAAGTCACTCTTTTTGCTTCTAAAAATCTTTAAAAATGATCATGATTTTTTAATTAAATAGCTTCAAGTTTAGTTTAGAAATTCAAATCCAAAAGCTTGCTGTATGTTGTTAAAATATTTCGTTTACGTCATCGTTTTTCACTTATTTCTACTCATCCTATAATTTTCTGAATTATATATTGTCCTCATCTACCACTTAATTTAATAAATTTTTTCTGGGTTATCTTGTTATACATACTTAGTACTCAACAGTAATTGATGCGTTATTTCTCGCGAAAACTAACATATATTTTAAAAGCTGCAAATCTACAATCTCCTTGGGTAGAGGATATTCCCTCAGTGACGAGGATGAGTGAAGAAAAAAAAATGTTAGGACAAGAGCGAAATCATCTTGAAAAAAGAAAAAAAAGTATATAAATGAGGCATTTTGCAGCCTCTTTTAAGCTGCTCTGTAATTCATGATCAATAGTGAAATAATAAAGTATAATACAAGATCCTGAAAGAAATCAAATCACTAAGAGGATTGTCAGTATGATCGGAACTAAACTAATATACTGAGCCGACAGGTTATGGTCATAGAGACCTAATGATTTCAAAAAGTCTCCATTCAGACTGTAATAGTCGAAAGCAATTCTGTGCGCATTGCTTAAAAAAGTAGGATCCTTAGACTTCATTGATATGGATGTGTGTTAATGAGTGAGTCTTTTAATTTTGTTATATGCACCATTAAAAAGTTCACGTTTCTGTTAACTAAGCGACTGACCATTATTATCTTTTGATTAGGTACTGCGAAAGATTACCTACTACAAGTTTTTAAGACTGCTGGGAGTGATACACTGTCTCTTTATCAGGTACATCGCCGCTCACCTGTGTTACATGAAGAGCTGGCATCCCCCCTTGTCGATGTGTTATCGTGGTAGCCTTCACTCCAGGCGCCATCTCTGCGCTGCGCGGCATCACAACGAATCCCAAAATGAACGGAATGAATCCATCAATAAACAAATTACTTTAGTATTTATATTTCCCGTTGTAGTCAACGATCAAAAGGCTGATTTGATTAAACCGTCCATGATAGTCTATTTTGTGCAAGTCGTTTAATATTTGCAGGACTACTGAGACCTTAAATCATTGGAATCTGCTTTCTGGATCCAAGCGTAAGGCTCTTTTCTTCTCGGTTAGATTCAGTGCCGTTTCACTAGTTACTCGATCTACAGTTTTCCGTAACACCACATTTCAAAATCTTCCTTTCTTCCTCACTGTGCAGTTATTTTCCAAGCTCGATTTCCATATTGGACATAACGCCAAACAAATACTTGAGCCTCATATTTGATGCCTACTTCAAAACTAATTTTTTATCGTAGAAAGTATGCACTTAACGTCTTCTTTACTCCTTCCTTCGTCAATTATTTCATTATTCAAATAGCAAAACTATGTATGCTTTTAGTTTCAGCTTCTCATTTCCAGATACAATTCCTTCCGCATCACCTGACTGCACTCGATTACCCTCGTTTGATTATTATCTATGATTAAATTATAACCTCTTTCCAAACCACTATCCATTCCATTCAAGTAATTTGTCGTCTCTGACAGAATTACAATGTAATCAGTAATTTTTAAGGGTCTAATTTGTTTTTCCTGGTCCAGAAAATTCATTTTTCAAATATATCATTGTTTTCCTTTATTGCAGTTAGATTACATTAGTACTTGTTCCCTAGATCATGAATACGACATTTCTTAATGGTGTGGAACGTCTCAGGTTAATGAAAGATGTCTTTGCAAATTATTACTTTGTACTAAATATTACATGACACCAATTTCCTTGGTTTTTTTTTTCAGATTTACTAATTTATATCTAAAAATCTATAATGTAGGAGGAGTTGCCATTCAGAAAATCTTTTAATTTATTTTTAAATGCTAGTTAGCTATCTGTCAGGCTTTTGATGCTGTTTGGTAAATGACCAAAGACTTTTGAGGCAGCACAATTCACGCCTTTCTGTGCCAAAGCTATATTTAACCTTGAATAGTGAAGATCATTCTTTCTCCTAGTGTACACTGCTAATGCTTTTGAATTCGGTGTCATTGGTAATAACAAATTTCATAAGTGAATATATATACTGTGAAACTACTGTGAAGGTCCCTAGGTCTTTAAATAAGTTTCTGCATGATGATCTTGGATGGACTCCAACAATTATTCTGATTACACGCTTTTGAGCAATGAATACACGGGAAATACTCGTTGGGATGACGGAGAATTTGCGAAGTCTTATTCAGCAATCCAATACTAGAGGGAAACATTGCTTAAAACTGAAATGCAACCACTGTACAGATATCATTCATTTTAATACAATTTATTTGATCCATGTGCTTTTTTTATTTGAAGTTTGAATTAGGGAGGTTCTTTTGACACACTCTACATTTCATATTGCTGTCGAAAACTACTCATTGCAGTAAGCAACAGGATGACGTTCTTGGCAATTTTTGACGCTCGAAACACCTCCCTGACCATTCAACACTTATCTGAGGTCTTCGAGGGCGTGCAACACCAGTGAACATGAACGGATGTAAATGTACTTTTTCCAAAACCGTTAATCTCCTTCAGTTCTTGACTGACTGCTTTGAAATTTTTATCCAACGTTTGAATAAATGAAGGTTAACTTTTGAGTGGTTTTATAAGTTTCCCCATTATAGAATTTATATAAATCCATATATGACATATATTAAACAATTTGGTACCTAATACATATGGGAATTCCAAGGCAACGTAATGTCAAAATTTAAAACTATTCGGTCAGGAATTTTCGAATATTTACGTTAGGAACTTCTACATTTTCTGCTTAAATAATCTAAGTGTTCGTTTGTTCAGAACCTGAAATCTCCAAAACTTGTGTACAGATTGTGTTGAAATTTTGGGACAATTCGATTTCGCACATTTTTTCCTTAGTACGCACTGGAACGCCATCTAGTATATCTGTAATAATGTAATAAATGGGAAAGATAAAGATAGTCAACAATCCGAAGATTGGTTCGAACACCACAGTGCTTTACTAGGCATGGTCCTGTTTGCAGGTGGTATGCCGTTGGCTTCCTCCGACCTTCGAACTGACTTACCCAGCCAGTTAAGGGCGATCTACAGTTTAACGTAGATTCCGAAGCACGGTGCTACTCAGTATTGTTCACATCAGCAACATTGTCAGAGGTGAAGAAGATAAAAATCCCAGACGCTGGCGGGGATCGAACCAGCGACCTTCGGATTTATAGTCTTGCACTCTACTACTGTGCTACCGAGCCACACAATAAATGGGCTACGTTTATATTTCATATCTGTGCAAAACCGCTAATCTCAAAAAGTTTATTACACATTGCTTTGAAAGCTCAACGCAATATTTTATTTTGCTACATTCAGTTTTCTATATACCTCCTTCTTCAATATATGATATATAACCTACATATAAATAACTTTTTGCGATTTTTGGTAAAGTTTACTCATTATGAAACTCGTACATGACATACATTAAAACATTACGTACATAAAACACACATGTATACCAATGCAATGTTATGTTAAAATTTCAAAGCATTCGATCATATAATATTCTGACCATTGACATTAAACAGCGCTATACGTTAGAGAGTTGTAAGAGGAGAAAGAGGAGGTGGAGAACTTAGAAAGGAGGGGGAGGAGATGAACAGGAAGAGCATGATGATAAGGGGGAGGAGGGGGAGAATCGGATGGATAACGAGGAAGGGGTGGAGAGGGAGAGGGGTGAGGGGGAAGATGAGAACAGATAAAGCAGGGAGGAGGATATGGACAAGAATAAAATAAGGTACATTTCCCCAAATAAGGCCCGGTTCCTAATAAGGCCCACTCTCATTTTCTAGCACAGAAAGTTTGAAAACAGCGCTAAATGTCGTTGGTAATGATAGCTTGTGACAACTAGTGGACATGGAACAACTACTTCCGCACCCGCTCTCGTGCTGGCCATTTTACTTTCAGTTGTGCTACAGCGTTCAACGAAGGAGGGCTGCTACTTACTTTCACGGTATGTTTCATTTAATGCAGTCGCTTCGGTCATGAAGCATTTGTGCTGGTAAATATGTAAATGTGTACAGAAAGTTATGCTGTATTATGATAGTGGCATGATCTTCCCAAAAAAAGTTTATTTTTAAACAATAAACACACACGCATTTCAAACTGGTTGTTCCCAATAAGGCCCATCATAGAAAATGTAATGATTAGACTTCTGTTCCTATTAACTTACGATAAGGAAACTTACAGCTGTCAGAACAATTTTGGTTGCTGACTAAATTTAATAATCTTTAGAGTTAATAACCAGCATGTAAGTTACCAACAGTACTGTGGGAGGCGTTTGTAAAAAAAATGTAAGCCGGCCGCAGTGGCCGAGCGGTCTTCGGCGCGCCAGTCACAGTCAGCACGCCCGTTACGGTCGGGGGTTCGAATCCTCCCTCGGGCATGGGTGTTTGTGTTGTTCCTAGCGTAAGTTACAGTTAGTCAAGTATTAGTGTGTAAGTCTTGCGACTGATAACCATCAGTTTTGTCGCATAAGACCTCACACACACATTAGAACATCTAAAAAAATGTTAATATAAAATTCTGTGTGTCATCTCATTCCACTTCTCGAAAATAAAATTACATTACAACTCTTGCAGTGTATTCGACCAGTTTTCCTGCTCTTTACATGCCTCAGAATGTTAATATGAACTAGATGTGGCTACGGGCCATATTAGGAACAGGGTCTCCTAACAAGGCCCACTTGCAGGGGTTAAACATTTTCCTTAATGTGATGATATTAATTACATAAACTTTCCATTTTAATTTATTTTTGAACTGAATATAGTTGTAAGATGTTGCACGTACGATCTCGGAATATTATCACTTACACATACTGCATAAGAAATTCCTAAACATTAGGTGGGCCTTATTTGATTCACGTACCTTCACGAGAAATCAGACCTCGAACGGAGAGATTCAGGTGTTCTTGCTTCCCACGCGCTTTTCGAGAATGGAAAGGGAGATAAATAGTATAACGATGGTTCGATGAACCCTCTGCCAGGCACTTAAATGTGATTTGCGAAGTATCCCATGTAGATGTAGAGCAACGAGGAGAGGGCCACAAAGGGGAACAGACAAGAGAACAGGGAGTCTACGGTGTATTCACAAAGCATTATGGAGTTAGACATATAATAAATGTTATAAATGTGTGCTTTCTCGTTTCCTCCTTTTTTTCGCCCACTTAATGTTACGGTAGTAATACCAAATTTAAATGAAAATAACGGCTTAACTATTCATCTGACACGAAAATTGAATAACCAAATTTGTAAAGGAGAAAATTCTCTACAACTTTGCTATATTATGTTTTTTCATATCTCGTAGCGTTTCAAAGATTTTTGCAAAACTAACGGCGAATCTGTCTGTCCGTAACGTGTTCCCTGTTTTTAAGACGAATCGTTCGACCAATCAGCACCAAATTTTACAGACATGATTGTAGGCGGCCAGAGACCAGAACATCCCTTTTTAAAAATTTTCGG
Source organism: Locusta migratoria (assembly GCA_026315105.1). NCBI lineage: Eukaryota > Metazoa > Arthropoda > Insecta > Orthoptera > Acrididae > Locusta > Locusta migratoria. The sequence continues at coordinate 698,167,852 of CM048745.1, read as the reverse complement.
ACAAAAATTACAGTAGTAAAACCAAAAAAGCCTTTTGTATACAATCGTAATTGCAAACGAACCGTTCATCTGATACGAAAATTGAATAACCCAATTGGTAGAAGAGAAAATTTTCTACAACTTAGCTCCCATATGTTTTTTTCATATCACTCGCCACTACCTAATTTTTTTCCCTAAAAGGATTTCAGACACTCTTATTTATTTATTAATTATTATTTAGATTATTATTTTGGTCCAAAATGTTTGCAAAAACATATAAAACTATAAATCTAAAGTGGGCCGTAAAACACGTCAGAGCAATTTTTTTTTTTCCGTTTAACCAGCAACGCGTGGCCGGTTAGTAGAAGATGAGAAGCTCTGCGTTCGCAGCGCCGCGGTGTGGCCGTCCGGCGACTCACGCTATGCTTAACTTTCACGACCTCGTCTAGTCGTCTGCTTTAGTGGGCTAGTGCACATCTCACCACGTGCAGACAATACTGGGGCTCCGCATCTGACGCTGCAACGCTGGGCAACGCCATTGTCAGGTGGTCTCTAGGGTCTATGCTAGGGGCAGCCTCTGCAGCTATACTGTCTACGCAGTGTGATCTCTCTGTCACACCCTGCGGCGCAAGGCGCCTTTCTCAACCCACTTCCTGACTCGAGAGTAGCTGGACGATGGTAGCTGTTCAGTGGGATCATGCAGGAGAGGTTGTAGCCGCACAGGATGGTGACACAGGTGGCCCATTGCAACTCCGCTACGTGCCAGGAGGGAGTTCATCTGTACGTTGGAGGAGTTAGGGACTTGTTCTGAAGGAGAAATGGGCTTGGAGAAAAGTTTCGTTCAGGAGAAAGATGTTCATTCAGAGTTGGCAGAGTGTGTGCATGAGGATGTGTTTGTTGGTGGGGGTGGGGGGGGGGTCCGGATATTGTGGAACAGGAGGGTATAGAATTGGCATGCCATGGTGTTTTGGGAGGGTGCGGGGAAGACGATGCTTTTATATGAGGGTAACGAGCTTGGAGAAGACGAAGTGGGACTGCATTTGGAAGAATTGGCTTAGGTCTCAATCAGGAAGATAGATTGGTCTGCGAAGGAGATCTGTCGAATGGTGTGGGGACGTTGGAGGACGGTGGTGATAAATAGGTTGATACCCTCCACGCACGATCACACACAATCAGAGGCAGAGAGAGTTGTTCGGGTGCAAAGAGCCCCCTCCCCCTTCCCCCCAGTCGATGGGGAAGACAGGGAATTCAGGAATGATGGCAGTGGCATAGGCCTTACACACGTAGGAATAACATGTTACAGGTGGGGACATTTTTTTAGGTAGTGGGAGAACTTGAGAGTAGTCACTGGTTGCGAGAGTTAGCGGCAAGGCAACACTGACAGAAGTAGGATTGGACAGTGGAGTGGGAGGGATCCACCTTGTAACTGCTATCACAAATAAGTGCTTCCTTGATGAGGAGGTTAATGAAAGGATTGGGTTAAGTAAAAATCCGCAATAGGAAAGTAGTGGCATTTTGGATTTCCTTGGCGGAACGGATGCAAGGGTCAGGGTGGGAATAGAGATGGTCCAACATCTCATCCTCTCTGGTCTCCAGATTAAGTTTGGTGACCACAGTGGTAAGGGTGGGAGTTCGACAAGAAGGTTATGGTTGGCGGCGGTAGGAGGCGGTGTAGTAGGGGTAATGCTAGCGTTGGATGTAAGTAGACACAGGGGAACCTGCAGGTCTGTGAGAAAGGAGCGACTGGGAGACTTTTATCAGGATGCAGTCCTTAAAGGTAATAAGCTTGAATTGGGAGCATTGGGGAAGTACTTGAGGGAGGAGGCGGTCGTTATGGTGTGGAGCGTTTTTGGTAGCAAGTTTTACGCGATCTGTGCTGGTGCGTTTGGTGAATTTTTTGGAAACTGCAGGGGGACTGAGGGATGATTTGGATAGGGGATGATAGGGCTTTCCTGCGGGGCGTTGATGGGTAGTAGGGCAAAAGCAGCCCTCCAGGCTAGATGGGGCATGATTTTGCACGTTAGAGGGGGGAGGGGGGGCACGCAGCAAGGTAAGTGGAAGGGAATGACGATAGAGACAGAGGTTGGGTAGGCGGTGGAGGAGGAAGAGGACGCAGATGAGGAGAGGGTGGGGAGTGGGGCTATGACGAGTGATGGGATACTGAAGGCGGAAGGCTGAAAATGTACCAAAAGCGATTAGGCAACGCAGTGGTAATTCTTGGCCTCGTAACCAGTGGAAAAAAATTTTCGATTGTTTGTAAACTTATTGGATGAAACTGGTATGGTCATCAGACACTAGACTTAAAAAAACCTACTTAAACTAAATGAAATCAACCTAAGGACAATACACACACAAATGCCCCAGAGAAGGCTCGAAACCCCAACGGCGAGTAACCGCGCGCTCCGCAACAAGGAGCCTTAGAGCACTCAGCCACTCCACCGCGGCCAACCAAATGGATGACGGCCGTCGTTCAACACAACTTGTCATGAGGGAGGCTGCCGAAATCCCGTTACGCGAAAATAACGTTAATAGAGACCTCGGATATGCACTCAGCAATTCATGGAAGCGCGCACTGCACAAGGAAAAAGTACAGAGGATGACTTCTAGAGCTTCTGGCAGCGTACCGCATTTTGCGTGAGATGACGGTGCTAGTAACGCGTAATAGTACGCTAGAAAAATTTAGATGTTTAGAGAGATCCACCTATATATGCTCAGTTATCGCTGTGACGTAAGCCCTGAGAAGCCGTCATCTGGTTATATAACTGAAAGCCTCCACGACAATCATTTTCACCACTGACGTCGATTACTGAGGTGACAGTCGAAAACTTGGGCTCTTACCCATATTTGACGCGGTAAGAAAACCGAAAACTTTTTATTTGGAAAAGGAAGTAATTTACAAAACACTCTTTTAACCAGTATTTGAATACTGCTCGTCAGTGTGGGATCCGTACCAAATAGAAATGATAGTAGAGATAGTGAAGATCCAAGTGGGGGGGGGGGGGGCAGCACGCTTGGTTGCAGATCATTTAGTAAGTGCGAAAGCTTCACGGTGATGATGGGCAACCTCCAGAGGCAGACGCTAAAAGAGTGGCACTCTGAATCACAATATGCGCTTCTGTCAGTTCCGAGAGCGTGTTCATCTAGAAGAGTCAACCAGTATATTGCTTTCTGCTATGTGTATCTTGTAAAAACACCGTGAAAATATAATCAGAGAGATTGGAGTTCACATGAAGGCTTACGTGCAGTCGTTATCCCCGTCAAGCATACCCGACTGAAGCAGGAAAATGATGACGTGGCAGTGGTACATAAAGAACGTTCCGACAACGTGAGGCGGCCTCATGGGTATAAATGTAGACCTGGATGTGGGTGTGGATATTAATGAAACTTCAGCCTGGACTTCCCAGTGATAGTAATTAAACAGGTGACGTGTGTTGTGTAGAGCCAGACGGTTGGGCAACGAGACTTCAGAAGGCTGTTTGCTACGCTGAGACCGTACCTTGAACTTTGTCCATTAGCGTAAGCTTACTCCCTGCTGTTAAAATTACGTCGTGTGATCATCACGCCGTGACTTGTACTTACGAAATAACGCATACCAACCAACAACAATTAGTTTTCAGAGTTCATCAGATATCTTGCATTTATGTCAAAATCATTAAAGAAGATAGAAACATAGCAACTGGAATGTAAATTCGGGTGTGGGCCTTCCTTGATTTTCGAAACTTGGAACCTCCCTTACGTAAGAAGTACTGCTTGAAGCGAGATACGGATTATTTTAAGACACGGAGAGGTGTCTATACTTTATTCCATGATGGTCATTTACCTATAAACTTTCCCTTTGTTAACAATCTGTGTATGAAATTTAACGATTCTGAAGACTACAAAATCTCAAGTCTGTGATATAACCGCACTGTATAACTGTACGGGAGTGAGCCAGAATTGCGTACTGTGGTGGTTCTTTGTGTATGTCTATTTTACTGTTTTACATGTGGCTACCCACCAGCGCAATATTTTATATTTGACTTTCCACTAGGACTTCTTCAATATATGTGGAACGCTTTAATAAGCAGTTAAATGCCGATTGCAGTAGAGACCAGAAGCTGAAACACTTGAGTGTCGAAAGCGGTCGACTTGCATAAAGAATAAAAAATAAAAATTGCTATCTTGGCAATTCTCTTTATATTAATACAAAAATATCGCTCCATATAATGAGTAAATTAATAATTGGCACACAGTTTGCGTTGTGATTGTCTAAAGGAATAAAACAAACTCCACCATGTGGATATGGCTCTGAGGGCGAGGGGACGACACCCTGTCCCTCCTCCCCCTCCCTCCTCCCCCCTCCCCCCTCCCCCCTCCCCGCCCATTAGATAGAAATGCATCATCAACGAAAAGACTGAGTTTACCACAGTAACGTGGTCTAGGTCATAAAATTACGAAATAAGGTTTGACAAAAAACTTAGTATGTTCCCACGCTTTGAATTGATAACGAAAGCTCTTAATGGAGCTGGAGCGTCTTCTATCGAACTGACCTTTTGTTCAATCTCGGACGCAATGGCGGCTTGTTTGTCTGAATTAAGCAACAATAGCGTCGGTTAACCGCAATCGGAGGTTACCGGGTCGGCACCGTATATCGCCTGATAATCGGTTAGGAGGTCAGGGAGAAAGTGACAAGAAGGACCATCGGAAATCAACGTCGTAGTGCATTCGTCAAAGTTTGATTTTATGTTTGATCCATCAAGTAACAGGCGCACTTCACCTTCTCCAAAGTTCAGCGTGGCCTGATGCGCTACTAAAAATTTAACGCCGAGTGTTTGAAAGAAACGACGACACAAAACAGACGAGGCGCGCCTAGCACTTGCTAAACTTTCTTACATACAAAGTTTCATTCATTCTGTGGAACGCAGGGCCAGTGGGAGCACATCACAGTACACACTAATACATGTACAACATAGACAGAATTTTACATACAGATAAAACTAAATCATTATATAATGCCTGGTATCTTGCATATTGCGAGTGGATTGTCTTGCTACACTCAAAAAAAAGTCTGAATCTGGTCAACATTTGTTCATGGGGAGTCAATTAAATGGAACACGTTATGTGGACGTGTTTCAACGTACAGACGCAGAGATTTTGAATGGGTAAAAGGAAAATGGAGTTTAGGTTTTTATGTGCATTTTTTCCAATTTCTCTCTTTAAGAGAACCTTCCCCGAACATCAAGGAATAATTTTAAAAACGGACCGAATTGTTCGAGTCATTATCGAGTTTTGCTCTTAATAACGCATTCAGTCATTCATGTTTATTTATGGAGTTTCCGAATGTGGACAATTTGTATGAACGCAAGCGTGAAGGATGGATGAAGTAAGTTAATTTAATGCTTTTACAAAACACCTCTTTAGAGAAAACTTGAAGATTATCGCGGGTAAGTTAACGGACAAAGGTATTGTAATAGATGATATTCAAGATCACAGTTATAGAATGGGAGTCATAGGATTACAGTAAGCATCAGCGATAATGATCTGTCTAAGATTGTTCTGATGCCTGTTGTGAAATTATATCGAGGACTTTGTAACACAGCCTGCTGGAGAGGACAACAGCGTGTAGCACCTAGTCCTCATCAGTATAAATCAATGCAATGGCAGTAGGTTTGTAAATCACGCCTAAATTCGCATCCGAATATCCCAGCCCGATGTGGGTTTTATGATGTGGTTACCGTCATCCCCCAGCCATGAAGACGGCTTCGTTTTAGAATCGCAGTGGATACTTACGAGTAAATCGAACCTTAAAGTTTTATCTTAAATCGTCACGTCTATTTGCTCGTCTCTTTGTACACGCTTATGCAAAACTAGACGAATTTCTATGGAGTTCTCACAAGCAGGTTGAGCGTAGCTTAATGCGACATACATCCTGTACTTCAACAACATAGTTTTACGACTGAAAAGGTTGTTGTTGTTGTTGTTGTGGACTTCAGTCCACAGGCTGGTTCGATGCAGCTCTCCGCGCTACCCTGTTTGCGCAAACCTCATCATCTCCGAATAAGAACGGCAACCTACATCCCCTTGAACCTGCTTACTGTATTAATCTCTCAGTCTCCCTCTACCACAAACTTCTTTCTAATGCTAAACAGAGAATTCCTTGATGTCTCAGAATGTGTCCCACCAACCCACCCCATCCCTTAGTCAAGAAATGCCATAAATTTCTTTCCCTCCCTCCAATTCTGTTCAGTACCTCCTCATTAGTTACGTGAAATACCCATCTAATCTTCAGCAGTCGCCCCCTCGGGCATGGATATTTGTGCCGTCCTAGTTCATAAGTAGTTTGTAAGTTTAGGGACTGATGACCCCGTAGTTAAGTCCCATAAGCTTAACAAACATTTGAACTTTTTTTTTTCAGCAGTCGTCTGTAGCCCCACATTTCAAAAGCTTCTATCAACAAATAGCAGTCCTCCTTTAACGATTTTTTGATAAGCTGCTTGCTCGTAAAAAGATGCTCACTACCAGCAGCACCTTGGATAGACCGTGAAGGCTTCCATGGCCGATGCTGTCATCATTTAAAACTTCCAAGATGAAATGCCATTCTCCATACATTAAACTTTCACTCGACTGCGGAAGACATCCTTCGAGGTAAATCGGTGAACTGTCAAAAAGGAATATTAGGGTCTAACGTCCCGTCCACATCATGGTCATTAGAGGCAGAGTACACGCTCAATTAGTTTTTCTCAGGGATGGGGAAGGAAATCGGCCGTGCCCTTTGAAAGGAACCATCTAAGCGTTTTTTGGGGGTGATTTAGGGAAATAACGGGAAACCTAAATCACGAAAGCCGGTGAAAGGTTGAATCACCGTCCCGAATGTGAATTCAATGTGCTACAACTGCGCCAATACCGTTCGCGTGCCAAACTGAAGTATTCAATTGTGTAGTATTCCAAATTTTTTGAGGTGAAATGTATTTAGTAACAAATTTCCAGCCTCTTGTGCACTATAACTGTGAAACATAGCAACTAGATACTCTAAAAATTCAGTGATCTATTCCTTCTAAAAATAGTTCCTAATATTAAACATCTTAATACATTCGTTCCTTTCGAGAATTTATTCGGGCAATTAAATGCGTTGAACTCTTAAACATCTTTGTTCACGCATGCTAGACGTGCAATTAGCATAGATACGAATAATAAACACTATAGGTAGTCACAAAATATATGTATTTAAGTTCGATATGTTTCCCTACAAGCCACAATACACTTCAAATTTTACCACCATAATGGCGAAAATTGTTCCATTGTTTGTAAACCTACTGGACGAAACTACTATGGTGATCAGTCGCTAGACTTACAAACTACTTAAAATAACTTACACTAATGACAACACACACTCACACACACACACGCGCGCGCGCGCGCGCGCGCGCGCGCGCGCACCCAATGGAAACCTCGAACCTCCGGCGGAAACGGCCGTCCAGATCGTAGCTTGGCGCCTTATACCACATGGCCATTCCGCGTGACGTGATCGCTTATAATCTGAATTAACATATAGCTAGCTTGTAGTGCACAGTGGAGAATTCCTTACAATAAATACTGATCACCATTAAAGTTTGCTGTGTCATTTTTCATAGATAAGTAGGAGGAGGAGATGGACCGAGAGAAGTGGAAAAAGAGATTGGGAGTGCGGAAGGAAAAGGACAGATAGGGGAAGGAGATGGATAGAAGGAGGGGAGGGGATGAGGGATGCGAGCGTGAAGGTCGGGGTGAGAGTTTAAAATAGAGAAAGTTTAATTTTTAAAACTCACAACCACCAGCTGCGAACCAATTTCCTAAACATGCAAAAACACTGGAACTGTGATTGCGACTGTTTGACTCGTTTTCTAGGGGATGATATCACACGTTCGCAGCTTTCCTTCCCTGCATTTGATTAACAAAACAAATTCATAATAAAATCAAGTTCATGAGAGAAAAGGGTTTACTAACTACTATTTTTGAAAACACGTGAAAGTTCACTTTATGTTGTTTATTTCACAATATTTGAACCCTGTGGCTGATACGTCTGTACGTCGACACATTTACCAAATAAAGTTATAGCTCGTGAGCCCCCAGACAAAATGAATATTTGTCGCGTATTGTTTTCAACCCACGTGGCTGTCTCAAACACCGTTTATGTTCATGCCTATGCGATGACACGTTTTACATTAACAAATCAGTCACTTTAATTCAATGCGATGCACACCTTGTTCCACCGGCTAAATATTCACATACACACAGTAGCACTCGATTTAACTTGGTACAGTCTACGACGAGCAACCACAGACAAGACGAGATTGCCACAGACAAATCTCAAGTCACCACCTCGAGATTCACATGCCGACTGATGCAGAGCGACGCCGCCCGGCCAGCTCACCACATGCTCCGGAGTCCTCACTTCCTGCCCTCGCGCACGCACGCACGCCAAAAGCTCAACTGCCGTGGTTTTTTCCCCTACAACATCAACTTCCGCATGTGAGCTGTTCTAACCGATTTGCCAACGTACAGCGCTCAGCCAATAAATTTCTAAAACTTTACTTAAAATCAAAATAATTACACTACACATTAAATAAATTGTCTTCTTAGATTTTTATATTGGTATAAACATACTTTGTACTATTTATCATAATCGTGCAATTTCTTATGTCACAGATAAGTGATTTAACTGAATACTTTAAGATAAAATACACAAGATTAATTGAAAATAAAATGAGAAATAGTTAATATATTATTTTTATAAACAAACATTGCCATGCTAGTTGTGTAACTGTCTTGTATTTATGCAGTGAACTTCATACTGTTTAATTATCAAATGCTATTTCTATTTGGCGGTAATCTCACAGGGACCAGTGAAAGGGGAAGAGAAACAGAGAGGGGAGGAAGTGTAGAGCTAGTGTCTAATGAACTTTCCGTGTAGTTAGCGTTCAATAGCCAATCAGAGACGTCATTGGCGGACTAAGGGGAGATGGGGCGCACCGCCTCGGACCTCTCGTCTTGGGGGGCCTCCAAATACTCCGAAAGCTTCTTTTTTTTTTTTTCGTTCTGGGGTTTCTAAATTTGGAAAGCTATTTTTCTAAGATTGTCCCGTTCCTCTCGGCCTGGGGGCCTCCAAATCTCAAAAGGTAGTTTTTTATAGTAATACATGTATTTGCAAGTGGACTGGCCTCCGACAACCTTAGTCCGACAACTTTAGTCCGCCACTGAGTGACGCTATGGCTGTTGTAGCAATAAAGGTAACAGATCTGAAAAGGTATATTATAACTATTCAAATAAAATATTTTTCAATGTAATCAATGTTAAAAATATCACCTGTGTCTGAGGTATAAGGCAGGTTTTTCCGTTGGGGTGCTATTCCGCTGTTGGAGAGCCGTAGCGATTTGATACGTATTTACGAGGCGCGTCCAGAAAGTAAGTTCCGTTTCAATTTATCTCCGCTGCAGCGCTGCGACTGCAGTTCCTCACATGCGCTGTAGACGATGTGTATCAAGGAGAAGAACGTGCGCCATTTGGAGATCGTTGTCAGTTACGTACGCTTTGTTGTGCTTGTTTGAAATGTCGGCGTTGATTGAAAATCCCGCCGCCTGTGAAATCAGGTCGGTGATTCGGTTTCTGAATGCGAGGAAAGTGAAACCAAGTTAAATTTATCGGCAAATTTGCGATGTTTAGGGGACCAAATGCGATGAGTGATTCGATGGTGAAAAGATGGGTCCGACACTTCAATGGCGGGCGTAGTGATGTGCACGATGAAGAACAAAGTGGGCGTCCACCTTTGGTTACAGAAGAACTGGTTCACGCGATTGATGACAAGTTCCAGGACATCTCAAGTCTTTCCTTGGCGGTCATCACTTCACCAATGACGACGAGCTGAAAGAAACTGTTTGCAACTGGTTGAAGACACAGGCGGCAGATTTCTATGAAGAAGGTATAGAAAACCTGGTGCCACGCTATGACAAATGCCTGCAAAATTTGGGCAGTTATGTGGAATAGTAGTTTAAGAGTTGTAGAATTTTGTGCAATAACAATTTCTTCTGTATCTGTGTACAATTTCATTTTATTACCAAATGGAACTTACTTTCTGGACGCGCCTCGTATAAGGGAACATGGGGCACAGTTAAAGTTTAAGTAGTGGAGGGGGCGTGCCTTAGACCGTCCGTGCAGTCGCTGTACCCAAAACGTCTCGGTGGCCTAGTGCTTATGGCGTCTGCCTAGTAAGCAGCAGCACTATATATTTCTTGTTGTTGTTGTTATATGTTTTCCTTTGATTTACCAGGTTTTGTTTTTCACAGACCAGACATTTCATTATATTGGTCTTTTCCCCCTACATATTCCTTGTTATTATTGTGTGTCTTCCTTTAATTTGCACATGGTTTATTTTATATTGATCTTGTATATATGAGTGCCTAATGATTTAGATTTCGCCTCCATTTTGTTGTGTCCTCATTCTATCCACTGTATTTTTCTGTGCAATTTAACCTAGTAGATTCGTATCACACTAAAGTGTCAAATGTCACCTGTTAAGGTGACGAATTAACCCATCAGACAAAAATACTTTTTGTTGTTTTGCCGTAAATATCTACGAAGTTGCAGAATCACATATAAAGAATTTCACTACAAAATCACCAGAATTACAGCATTAAACAAACAGTGAAACGAAAAGACAAAAAAAAAATACAAAAGAACTAAATAATGCGCTACTGTCACATGAAAAAAGTGTATTCTCTCTCTCTCTCTCTCTCTCTCTCTCTCTCTCTCTCTCTCTCTCTCTCTCTCTCTCTTTCAGGGACAATCGTGATACAAAGAGACTGAAATACAAAAAGCAAATATGTAAATGTTTCTCTTGTATAATGAATAAAATGTGAAACGGAAAACAAAGGTACAGTACTGTAAAATCCATGTAACTGTTATCTGTGTACATAAAAGTTTAAGAAACGTTTTAAAAGAAGGTTCGAATCCCGGCCGCGACATAAATATTAATTTAATGCCTCTGCTTCGGTTTAAAACAATTTTTAAAAAGTATAAAATATTATGTTGTGTACATAACAGAAATGCTTACTGATGAAATTCCGAGAGCATAGTTTTCCGATGTCACTGGCAGCATATTATTTTCTCTCACGTAAAACTCCAAGATAACCATGATGGAGGGTCACGGCAGAATGGCCGTGCCCACTGGGACCCCGTGCTGCGGTGCGCGCGGCCGTTCAAAATGTTCAAATGATTGTAAATCTATCGGACCAAACTGCGTGGTCATCAGTCGGTAGCTTACAAACTACTTAAACCTAGGTAAACTAACCTAAGGACAAACACAGACACCCATGCCCCAGGGAGGACTCGAACCTCCACGGCGAGCAACAGCGCGCTCCGCAGCGAGGTGCTTTAGACCGCTCGGCTACTCCACCGCGGCCGCGGCCGTTCGCCGTGAAGGTTCGAATCTTCCCTGGGGCATGGGTGTGAGTGTTGTCCTGAGGTTAGTTTAACTTAATTTAAGTAGATTGTAAGCCTAGGGACTAATAACCAAACAGTTAAGTCCCAAAGACTTACAAACATTTGAACATGATGGGGGGAAACGGGGAAAATCAGGCTCACAATCATTCTTTCCGGAAATTTTGCGATTGAATTGTGGTCGTGTAGCCTCCATCACATTCAGAATGGTGGCTTGAGGAATCTGTATGCAACTGCAATACAAAATATCTGGTTTCAGATGTTCAGACCATCCAGATATTTTACTGGGGTTTAGCTAAACTATTTCAACTACTGAAAACAGAAATACCGGTTGCCCTAAATACTATCATTATCAACATCCTTCTCTAACCAATCAAGGCGAATGTTCAATCGGTTCTCTCCTTTCGATATCCTGATCCTCTGAGCAAGTGCTTCGTACATAATAATCTCGTTGTCAATTTGCATAAATTTGATCTGTTAATGGGCATTGATCACAACTTGAGTGACACTTGTACTGAGTAACTTAAAAGATGAGTGTGCCGCGAAATCATTACAATAACATCAGTTTCGTCTCATAAGATTGCAATGCATGAAAGAAAGGGTGTAGTTGTGTGGTAATGACAATCATTAGAAAGCTTCATTAAGGCTCCGACTGTTTTGTTCCTGAGCTAACAAGGTCCTGTAATGAGAGATGTTACGAATTTCTTTTATTGCGACACCTGTTAGGCTCCTCAGAGGAGCGTCTACCGTCTTCGTTAGTACACTGACAAAAGCGACGTGTCAGAAATTGGCGATTGTTTGGATTCATTCGTGAGGGCTACGTTGTCTTCTTGCGCTTGTAAACACATCAATCATCGCTGCTACGAAAACATCGCCGGGGCGTGTCTCCCTTATCGTAAACATGAAGGACTGAGCGTACGGAGCACGCAGCGTAATTATTTTCCCGTATCCTTCGGTGAGATCGCTCTCTGCCCCACACGAGAACGCCCTGTCGCATAGGTCACAAGGCTCGGTTCCCAAAGGGCAGAGTTTCAACTCCGGAGGCAGCTAATATCTTCGTGCCAGCTACCGAAGCGTGGTAACCTAGTGGCTAACGATTCTCACGCAAAAGTCAACAGCGCAAAGCTCATAACTGTAACGACAAAGTTTCGAAGATTTTAGGTTATTATCTTTGTATGTGGCATAGATGAAAGAGAAAGATATCGAAATGAGTGAAGCAACGCCCTGCAGAACAATCCGCTTCGCCTGAAGTAGCAGCTGCAGAACTTCGCAAACATTTTTGGTCAACTGGAGGCCCACGTTTACTGTTTTGGAAGTGTCATTATTTTGTGTGCGGGTATTGTAAGGAACAAGATCACTTGTTTATGGGTGTAGAGAAAGAATTATCTAGTGACTGATAATCCTAAATTTGTGATCAACAAGCAAATCACTCCTGAGATACACATCGTTTCAACCCATCATCTCTTTTTGATGTTTACTGAGAAGATTTTATTCTTTTGGATGGATAAAACGAACCGTAACTCTGAGCAGCTGAATTATTCCTTCTTTCATTAGAACGCTCCTAATGGAGATGCCACAAATGTGTTGCAGAACAATTTTTGAAGGTATAACTGTGTTCAACACGAAATCGTTTTCTTTTGCTTTTTAGTGATTCCCTTTGGCAATGTGGATTAGAATTTTCATTGACATTGTAATGAGAGTTGATGAGTCTCGCTGAAGAGGAATAACATATCGATTAGACTTATAGGAGGTGTAAAAAGAGTCTCTGAAGATTTGAAAGCTGGAAACGAAGAACTGCGTGGCATGATTTGCATGATTTTACTCGAGTTCACTGCAGTTGCTCAGACACAACAGAATACTGATTCGGCTATGCGACAGTGATATCGATCGCAAGGCAGTCTTACAGTTGCACTGTTTGTATCAGAGATGACAAACACATTACTGAAATAATTCCACAGAGAATGAGCTTACTCTGACATTACGCCCAGGGGTGAAGTGATCGACCGCCTGTGTTGAAGAATGACCATCTAAGCAACTGACAACACTAGAAAAAAAAAAATACAAACAGTGCAATCTGCATTGATACGACTTGTGTATGGTGATCAGCAAGTACATTATTGTAATAAGTTGTGTAACGATGTCAAGCGTGTAACAGATTCTCAATAGTGCGCCATTTGATCGAGTACTGTGTTTAGAAAGAATTGTGAACTACTATTTTCCGAGTGGTCTGGTGGTCAGCGTCGCTGGTTATTGACGCCGAAGTCCAGGGTTTCGATTCCTCAGCTGACCAGATTAGATTTTTCTATTGTGTGGAACAGTGTACACTCGGCCTCGTCAGCACAAATGGTGAAGGCGCTCCAGTAAGTAAGAAGCGAAATCGATACGAAAGCTGCCAACGCCGGACTGAGAGGCACGCGGCGTCCATCGGCTGAGTGCCCGGCGCAGAGGGCATGTCGGAGGGTCGCGACTTCTACGCGGCGAGCGCGGCCATCTTGGCGGTGTCGCGGTGCGTGGGCGTGGCGCCGGGCAGGGTGGTCCGGCGGCCGGTCGGCGGCGCGGCGCTGCGCTTCTCGTGCGCCGCGTGCGCCTACTCGCTGAGCATCCTGGCGGCGCTGGTATCGCTGTCGCTGCTGGGGCTGCTCAGCGACCTGGCCAGCTATGGCGCCGGCTCGCGCCACGCCGTGCGCATGAAGACCGGCACGTCGGTCGTCGTCACCTTCTGCGACCACGTCTCCGTCCTGCTCACCGCCGCCGTCGCCATCCTGTTCGCCACGTTCCGCTTCGACGACATCGGCGACCTCGTGCGGCGCATGTACGACATTGACGTCTTCTTCCAAAACAGGTGAGCCCACGCCTTCGTACTCGTTGCTACTGGACTGCACAGGACGTGAATATGCACTGCTCGACAAAGGAATGTGACGCTCAGACAAGCAGGGGCGTATGCTCTCTCCTTCTTTCTGTCCAGTTGAGACATCGAGAAATCTTTTGGTTGATGTGCGCCTAATTGCTTGATTTCTAGCTTCTCTTCAATACTTTTTGACTGAAACGGCGTTCTCGTAGTGATAACTCGTGAGTTCCACAAAACATTAAGCACTGTACTATTCTCTTTAATACGTGTCTGTTCTTCGTAACTAATTCATTATGTTTCTGAGCAGCAATGTTAACTGGGCCAAACATTTCATATTTACAATCATTTTCTAAATGAAGTCCACTTTCCTCGTGTTTCTTAATTCGTTCACTTAAATGTTCTAAATCCTTGCAGCCAACTGTTGTCCACAATGCTTCACCACCAAACAACACACAGTAGAAACAAAACAATTTTTATAATTACGTAGAACAATTTTTGTTTCTCTTCACTCACAGTTAGCCAAGACTTTTTGCAGGAAGTTCTCTCCTTCTTTCCGACGAGTTGCGACATCAAGAAATCTTTTGGTTAATGTGTGTCTAATCGCTTGATTTCTAGCTTCTCTTCAATACTCGTGGAATAAAAGGGCTTTCTAAGGAAAGAGTCTACTTTATTCATTTTATACTCAGTTTACGAACACTCAAGTTGCAACGACACTGCTCCAGAATACGGAACACTATTGACAGGTGGCCTTCTTTGTGTTTCACATATTTCCTGTTGACGAATGGCGGTGGGGAGGGGGCGGCGGGCAAGGAATGCAGTAAATCACTTGACGTAGGGGCCAAGGGCCCAGATTTTCCGGCCCCAAACTCTGTGACTGTGGCACAGACAAAAATAATCCGATGGGGAAACCTCTGTAAGGGTCTGGTCACGTGCAAGGGTGTAGGGAGCGTGTTCAGCAGTTCCGTAATATGTCCCATGATGGCGCTGAGGGCAGAAGCAGCCCTTTAAAACTGGCCAGACCGGTGGCAGGTAGAGGTGGAGGGGGGAAATGCCATATATGGGCCATTCCATTTCAGATCCATTAAAATAATTAATAATTTCTACATGTGCCGATTAATATAAAAGAAAGTGTCGTGAAGTTATCCCTTAAATGATTACTGGTTTTTGTCGGTGAAATTAGCCTTATTTTCCAAACACAACATTTTGTCTGGTAATTTCTAAAAATGTTTGCTATCGAAGTAGCTCGGTCTGAAATGATATATATCGAATGTGCAACTCTTTAAGTCAATTACAGGGCTATTCATGCACGACTTATGAAATATGTTTTGTTCGTAGATATGGGAATTATTTTGGTGGTTTCTTTGGTCTTGAGTGATGGTGAATTTTTCTTATTTATTATGGTTTAAAAGCCTTCTAAATCAAAGCTACCCAAAGCTCGAAGTACTATTCTGCAGATATTCTGCACCAATTTATTATACAATGAAAGTCGTATCTGTAATTGTATTTTTTTTTTTTTTTTCAGTTCGTTTCGGCCGACTAGGGACCGCGCAGCTCGTCTTAACTCTCAGCTAGGGTCTTCTGCCTTTTCTTGGCCCACTACGCCTTCATCTTCTGGCTGTGAGCCTACTTCCTCTCATCCGTCCATTTAGGTCTGGTGGCGCCTGTACACTTCTTGCTTGTGAGAGATAGTGGAAAGATTCCATGTAGGATGGCCTGACGGTATTGCGTTCATTTCTCGGTTATCTGTAATGGGATCTGCAGTTCCTCTACGTCTGATCTAACAGAGGTGAACCACTTGGCTTTGGACGCCTTTCCTCTGCTTGTCACTGTGAGGATCTTCCTGATGAGCCTTGAGTGATTCAGGTGGGTCATGTGCCCGTAGGTCAGTCGCTTTTTCCTCATACATGTGACTATGTCTTCCTGGTGTCCATACAGTTCGTTATTGTGCCTGATTCCTCCCTTATGGGTCCTATTATTCGCCTCAGGATGTTCCTCTCTTTCTAGCTTCCTGAGTGGGCCCTTTCGATTCATCAAGAGGCACTCGGATGCATAGAGTGCATTTTTTATTTATTTTAATATTCAGTTGCTGCTATGGTAATACTGACAAGTTTTTCCCTTTAATTTGATTACTTATTTACTGCAACATCTTAGGTTAATTAAAGCTAACTGTGCAATGTTGACCTGTATGTCACAATATAATACTACAACCACGTTCCTCCTAGTGACGCAACCATTGCAATATTAATAAATGAAAAAATGGTTATAGAACAATGAATTAATTTTCTCATGTTATTGTTAAATACCTACATATCTTCTTTGTGTTTCACATATTTCCTGTTGACTAGTGGCAGTGGGGAGGGGGACGGGCAAGGAATGCAGTAAGGCACTTGTCATTTATTTATACAAAAAAAATGATCTTTTGTCCTCGCTCATTTGATACACATACTGTATGAATACCTGATGCATATGCCACATAACAATACAATGTATATCATCAGAAACATTCAACAAATTTCTACGAAAATTGCTATAATGTATCTGCTGTAGAAATATTCTCGTCAACACGCTTTACATTACCAATCGTCAAAATAATTAGCGTGTAAACATTCATAATTCTTCATATCGCACATCCATGCCCGCGTAATCGCTTAGCACGTTCGATATATATCGTTTCAGGCCGAGCTACTTCGATTACAAACATTCTTAGAAATTATCCTTTGTGTGCCGTGTAACTCAAAGACCTCATATCGGATTTAAGTGAAGTACGGTTCATTTTCAAGCTGAATATCTGAAGGTGAAGCTCGGTGAAGCGGGCTGTACCTGTCATACTCCCACTCCCCACCCTTCGCACACCAGCCCACAAAGAGTTTGCGGCGGGAAGCCCTGGGCCCTTAGCACCTACGTCAAGTGCCTTATTGGATTCCTTGCCCCCCCCCCCCCATCTCGCCACCGCCAATCACCAACAGGAAATATGTGAAACACAAAGAAGGCCACCTGTCAGTAGTGTTCCGTATTCTGGAGCAGTGTCGTTGCAACTTGAGTGTTCGTAAACTGAGTATAAAATGAATAAAGTAGACTCTTTGCCTAGAAAGCCCTTTTATTCAACAAGTATTGAAGAGAAGCTAGAAATCAAGCGATTAGACACACATTAACCAAAAGATTTCTTGATGTCGCAACTCGACGGAAAGAAGGAGAGAACTTTCTGCAAAAAGTCTTGGCTAACTGTGAGTGAAGAGAAACAAAAATTGTTTTGTTTCTACTGTGTGTTGTTTGGTGGTGGAGTATTGTGGACAACAGTTGGCTGCAAGGATTTAAAACATTTAAGTGAACGAATTAAGAAACACGCGGAAAGTGGACTTCATTTAGAAAATGCTTGTAAATATGAAATGTTTGGCCCAGTTAACATTGCTGCTCAGAAACATAATGAATTAGTTACGAAGAACAGACACGTATTAAAGAGAATAGTACAGTGTTTAATGTTTTGTGGAACTCTCAAGTTATCGCTACGAGCTCACAATGAAAAACAAAAGTCAGCAAACTGTGGCAATTTCTTAGACTTGTTATCTCTTTTGGGAAATCTCGACAGTGTATTAGATGATCACTTAAGCAGCTCTAGCAATTCCGTGTCTAAATATACGACACACACAATACAAAATGAGCTTCTGGACTGTATGTATCAAGTTTACATCGAAGAACTGATTAAAGAGATTAACGATGCTACTTTTGCTTCTGTGCAGGCTGACGAAATAACAGATATTATGTGCAGAATTCGTCATTATACTCCGGTATATTAAGGGAAAGAAACCTGTTGAATAATTTCTTTCCTTTGAAAAAGTTAATTATATGACAGCATATGGACTCAGCGAGGTGTTAGACAAAAGTCTGGAACCTTTCAAAGTTCAAGAAAAACTCATTGTTCAGGCATACGATGGCGTCCCAGTAATGAGCGCCAGTCACAGTTGTGTGCAGACACTGTTGCAGAGCACTTTCCCACCTGCCAAGTACGTTCACTGCTATACGCAACAAATGAATTTAGTTCAAAAATGTTCAAATGTTTGTACAACTTATGGGAGTTAACTACGGGGTCATCAGTCCCTAAGCCTACAAACTACTTATGAACTAGCTAAGACTAAGGACGGCACAAATATCCATGCCCGAGGGGGGATTCGAACCTCCGACCATAGTGACCGTGCAGACCGTGACTGGAGCGTCTCAGTCCCCTCGGCCACCGCGGCCGGCTGAATTTAGTTCTTCAGAATGCTTGCAGTAAAAGCATAAATTCGACAAGGTTATTCTTCGCAAAAATTGGTGGTTTTATAATGTTTTTTTCTTCATCTTCCAAGCGAAGTGATTTGTTACAGACAGTATGCAACAAGAAAATTCCTTCAGTCTCTTCAAATAGATTTAACTTCCAGTTCCGCATTGTAAATGGTGGCAAGGAAAACAAATTGCATTTATTGGAATGTTTTGAAATGGTTGAGGAAATGGATTCCTGGGATGATGTTACAATAAGAGAAGCATTTGCTGTAATAATTTACTTCACAATGCGTACTTCTTGTTCCTCCAATAATTTTTCTATGATATCATGAAACACGTTGATATTTTATATAACGCAATTCAGATGCAGAGTTCAAATATCGTTGACATATACAATACATTACATAGTTTTGAGTGTGCAGTATCTGAAATACGAGAGAAAATTCAACGGTTTTGAGTTTTTGATGATGAGTGCATTGCTCCTCTAAGAAAATGTTTCAAATGTAGCAGTAAACTTAATCTGACAGCAGACGCCAAAGAAGTGTGTGACATTCTGACCAATCAACTAAAAGGAAGATTTCAAAACTCTCTTGTATTTACCAGCTTCGAAATCATTGATCCAAAAACGTTTGCTTCTTTTAGAGAATATTTCCTAGCCACTTTGGTCAATACTTTTTCACTGAACTGCAGTCCGTTTATTTGCCACGATAAACTGTAAAATGAACTGTGATTTATCTCAATGATACATTTAGAAGCATTACGTCGCTTTGTGAGCTTGTTACTTTCTTTGTGGAACATTCCTTTGAAGAATCGTTCACTGAAGTGCACAAAACACTACAAATTGAGCTAACTACAACAATTTCAACAGCAGAAGCAGAGCGCAGTTTCAGCACCTTAAAAAGAATCACAACCTTCCTAAATAACAGTATGAGTCAGGAAAGGCTAAACTCTCTCGCTGTTTGTTCCATTCAAAAGGAGGAAATCAGTGATATTCCAAATTTCAACAACAGAGTAATTGACAAGTTTGCCAGTCAGAAGAGCAGATTTGCACATTTTCTGTATAAATAACCTGTCAGAACACAGACCTCATTAGTTAAGGTGCCCCCCGTCCCTCCCCCAGAACCAAATCTTGGCTTGGAGCAGGTTCATGTATATTTTCTCTAACTACCAACTGTGTCCTTTCTGATAGGAAATTGCGTATCCCATGAGGAGATGATGGGTGATTTGTGGAAGTCAGAGATACTGTATGTCAAGTACTGACCCAAGCCAATAGCAAACCAAAGAGGATATATGACCAAAGTGGATAGATCAAGTATTAAAGTGAACCGAATGAAGTTGAGTGGGAGTGGTAGAGGGGGGTTAGGTAGAAAGATTTTAAGAGGGAAACATTTAGAGAGAGTCTCCCACATATACACACATTCACGCAGACACAACAATTTACGAGAGGAAGACAGGGAAGGGAGTGAGGAATGAGTAGTGAATAAGTGAGTTGAGAGTGGACAAGTGGGAGAGGGAAGATGGCGGTAGGAAAGGATATGTTGGAGAGCAAGTTCCCATGTCCGTAGCTCTGAGAGACTAGTGTGGTAGTAACCAGACGGCACGAGTGGTGTAACATGTGCCAAGGTCTCTGAAGTTACGTTGTAAGGGCATGCTCTGCCACAGGAAATTGGGTGTCACCCAGGCGAACAGTCCGTCTGTGCCCATTCATGCGTTCAGAGAATTTGTTGGTGGTCTTACCAACATAAAAGGCTGTGCAGTGAACACATTTCAGGTGGTAGATTACATGTGTTGTTTCACATGTGGCCCTGCTTTGAATGGAGTAGGTTTTTCCTGTGGTGGGGCTGGAGTATGTGGTTGTGGGAGGATGCATAGGGCGGGTTTTGCAGCGAGATCGGTTACATGGGTAGGTAGGAAGGGTGGTTTGTGATGTTGTAAGGTTTGACGAGGATGTTATGGAGGTTATGATGGCGGAAGGCTACTCTGGTAAGAATACATTCGAGCACTGATCTCGTTTCAGTGCATGACTTAAGAAAGTCATAGCCCTGACGGAGCAATTCCAGGCCAGGATGGTACATGGTGAGTAAGGGGATGCTTCTGGGTTGTCTGGGGTTAGAAATATTGTTGCTGGAAGGGGAAGAATGGACTTCTCACGAGATTTGCTTGCGAACAAGATCTGAAGAGTAGTTGCACGAGAGGAAAGCATTGGACATGATGTTGTTGTAGGTGGTGAGGGATCCATCACTGGAGCAGGTAAGTGTCCCATGGATGCATAGGCTGAAGGGAAGGGCTCGTTTGATATGGAAGAGATGGCAGCTACCAAAGTGGAGGTACTGTTGTTTTTTTGTGGGTTTACATGGGCTGAGGTGTGGATGTGGGACTCAGCAAGGTGAAGGTCAACATCAAGGAAGGTGGCTTGAGTTCTAGAGAAGGACCAAGTGAATTTTAGGTTAGGGAAGGCGTTAAAGTCTTGAAGGAAGTTCAGAAGGGTTTCTTCACCATGCGTCCAGAACACAGAGGTTTCATTTATGAATCTGTACCAAGCCAAGGTTTTACCAAGTTACGTTTTCACTAGTGAAGAAGGCCGTATCGTCGGCAAACTGGGCAATGTCCACCCTTGGTTCTATGGAGATGTTGTTTATGTAGACATTGGTCAGTGTCGGCCATAACATGGACCCTTGAGGTATTCCTGCTTTTAGTATTCTCGTAACAGATTATTTAACTCGTATTCCTACTGTGAAATGTCTGTCTTGAAGGTAGTTGGCAATTACTTTGTGTATATAGTTGTTGTTTGTTACAGTATTTCCAGATTAAGTTTTTGTTACACATTTTGTCAAAGGCCTTTTCCCAGTCCAGAAAGATTGCAGCTGTTGACTTTTTTGTAGTTCATGTTTAGGGCGATATGTTCGGTCAGTCAGAGCACTTGCAGTTCTGCCGATAGTTTCGGCTGAAGCCAGTATTGTCTTGGGCTAGTGATATTTGGATTCTGTTCAGAATTATTCTTACGAATATTTATCCCATAGTCTGGATGAGGCTATTGGGTCTATTGCTTTCTGTCATGGAACTGTCTTTTCCTGGTTTAGGGATTGTGAAGAATTTGATTTTTTTCCATTCGGATGGGAAATAGCTATTTTTAAGGCATCTGTTATAAATTATTGTTATAAGGACCAAAGATTTTGTGTTTTAAGTGCATGTGGGAGATTTTATCCAGACCAGGGGCTGTCTTTCCACTTCGTTTTTGGTTTTACCTTTTTATTTCAGTTGGTGTTGTAAGTGTTGGAGGTGCTTCAGGTACGGTGTTCCTGAGTGCTTCTTCTGCCCGTGAGACTATGTTGTCCTGTAGTTGGGCATCTTTTGTTCGGACTTCGTATTCTGGGAGTGTTTTCTGTGTCTCGAAGGTGTCCGCAAGTAATTCGGACCTTGACAAAGCGTCCAACACTGTGCCTTGGTTACTAGCTAGTGCCCTCTTCCCCGGTTACTGCCCTCTCATGTTTTTAACTATTGTCCATTCTTCTTGGGATTGGAGTGTTAGTGCTTCCATTTTTCTTCCCAGACCTCTACCCGAAATCTCACTAGTCATTTTTTCACTTCTCGAGTAAGGGTATTTGTAGGGTTCCCATATTATTTTGAAAACAATGAAAACAAAAATTCATGACAGTTGCATAAAAATTAGGACACATTAGAAAGAATATCATTATAGGCAAAATAATATTTTTTCACATAATCTACCGAATCACAGATGATAGGTTAATAACAGTTATACGTATACAGTTTGGATGTAAAGAAGTACACAAATTGCTCATATTTTGTACCGATGTTGATGCTATTGACTCATTGGTACATTAGGAGTATATTTTTAGTGCTGTATACTAGCTCTAGAAGTTTAATTTCATTTGTGATCAAACTGTAGAAGTCCATCCAAGAAAGGCTGATGAACATGGTTTTATGATTGTTAGAGATTTTACTGTTTCTAAATTGAGGTTTTTTTTTTTTTTTTTTTTTTTTTCATCTGTCCAGAAAACTTTATTGATAACACTCTTTTTGCTATATGAATTAGAACCTGTAATAGCAAGTAAAAATTCAACTAAATGTCTAATATGTGTTAGAAATACTCGTTCATTATCAAAATGAGAAAAATATTTCTACCATTTTTCACTAACATCTGATTTAATATTGCAGTCCAGTTCATAACACTAAATTGTACAAAACCGTATAATTGTTGAACACTAATCCATCTGATAATTTTATTCAGTACAGTCCACTCCATTCGCTGAAGAGGTACCAGAAATAGCTCACACCTTCCACAAATATATCCTAAGCATATATCATAGAAAGCTGTAATGATATTGGTGACCTGATCAGCTGTCACTAGTACCTAACTTACCAAATCATGTAGCAAATGTTTTATTGCAGAAGTAAAACATATTTCTGATTTTCAAGCTTCTAATTTGTTAAGAAAAATCTTTAGTCAGCAACTTCAATTATAGTTACACTTTCTTTTTCAATGCATAGAATACAATTGGAAAATATACAGTAGTTGACTGGTTTGTAAGGAACTGAAGAGTGATGAATGACAGCGGATTTTCGAAAAAAATCTTCAGGGCTATAGGACATTTGTCAAGGACAGAAAGGAGTAATTCAGTGCTGGAAGAACACTAATGACTCTTTCAACAGTTGGGAAAAGTGATAACAATCTTATTTTACTATGACCACCAAAACGTCTATTTCACTCCACTTCAACAAACTCACAGAAACGATTTTAGTTACTCAACACGTGCAGCATAAAAGTGGAATTGTTGACTGATTTTTTACCAATTACAATTTAAACACATCATCATATTCATGGCATTCTACAAAAGTTGAATTAGTTTGGAGAGCTGAGAAAAAGGAGCAGAAAAAGCCAATGTGAGAAGGAAATCCGGAACATTTCAGTGTCCCCAAGGAGGCTTTGAGGACACCGGGACATTTTGATAAAAATCAGGACTGTCCTGGAAAAATCAGGACAATGGGAACCCTAGGTATTTGTTTCTTCGCGGTCGCTTGGGTCTCGTGTGCGCTGCCGACTTCTGTATACAGTGTTCTTTAGGTGTCGGAGTTCTAGGAGGAGGGGGGGGGGACGTTCATATGTAAATTGGAGTCTATCTTCTAATTCTAATAATTAGTTTCCTTTTGGAGAGGCAACTCTGGAGTTCCAAAAGGGGTGTTTTGCATTTAGGTCTCTGGCGAGTAGGATTTTGGGGTATTGGCCGAATATTGCTGTAAGGTCTCCTTCTATGAAAGGGATTTTGGGGACTAGGTAAGTGGTTCCTATTAGGATTGCTCCATCCGTTGTGCCAGGGTTTCTTCTAGGTGCTGGTTCTCAAAAGGTTCAAAGGTTTGTTAAGCTTTTGAGACTTAACTGTGGGGTCATCAGTCCCTATACTTATAAACTAACTTATACTGAAGGCAACACAAACATCCATGCCTGAGGGAGGACACGAACCTCCGAAGGCGAGGAGTGGTGCCGTCCGGTGTTTCTTGTTGCTTGGGTGGGGTCTGCGGTGAGACTGCTTCTACATATGTTTGTGAACTTCTGAGTGGTATTTCGGTGGTCGTCTGTTATTGTGTACCCTGGGATAAATTGACTGTTAGTGTGGGGACGGCTGCTTATCTTCTTCTTGATCGTTGTACGTGGGTTTGGTTTGTTTCGGTGATTCTAAAGGGTTTTAGTCTTTTTTTGGTAGTCTTCACATCCTTGAAGTTTGCTGGGTGGTCTCCGATACAGTTGGCACATATGGGCAGATCTGTTTTTTGCAGTCTTTTGTGTGGTGTAGTCCGGTGCATCGCACACAGCGTGCTGGAATCTGATAGTAGTTCGCTGTGTGGTCGTGTCTTGGCATCTGTGACAATTTTTCAGTCCTGGTCTTGTTCGGTATGTCTCTAAGCGAACCTTCAAGTCTAGGAGGAATTTGATTTCATATGGTTTATCTGCCTCGTTTACTTGTGGGATGGCTATTTGGTTGTTTCCCTGGTGTACCTTTGTCACGTTTTTTATTTTCAAATATCGAAGTTGTCTGGTATCCTTTATCTTCAAGTGCAGCTTTTTCTTCTTCTTCTGGGGTGTGAGGCAGCAGCCCTTTAATACGAAGTGCCTCAATTTTTCGTCTGAAAAGCCAGACCGCAGTTATTAGACTCGAAGGGCATGAAAGGGAAGCATTAATTGGGAAGGGAGTAAGACAGGGTTGTAGCCTTTCTCCGATGTTATTCAATTTGTACATCGAGCAGGCGGTGAAAGAAAGCAAGGAAAAAATTGTAATATGGATTAAAGTTCGTGGTGAAGAAAAAAAGAAAACATTGCGTTTTGCTGACGACATTGTAATTCTGTCAGAGACAGCAAAAGACCTGGAAGAGCAGTTGAATGGAATGGACAGTGTGTTGTAGAGAGTGTATAAAATGAACATTAACAACAGCAAAAGAAAGATAATGGATTGCGGTCTTGGAAAATCAGACGATGCTGAAGGAATTAGATTAGGTAACGAAACAATGAAGGTGGTAGATGAGTTTTGTTACTTGGGTAAAATAACATATGATGGTCACAGTAAAGAGGATATAAAATGCAGAATGGCAATGGGAAGAAAAGCGTTTTTGAAAAAGAGTAATTTGGTAACATCGAATATTAATTTCAGTGTAAGGAAGTCTTTTCTGAAGGCATTTGTGTGGAGTGTTGCCTTGTACGGGAGTGAAACATGCACGACAAACGGTGCGGACAGGAAGAGAATATAGGCTTTTGAAATGTGGTTCTACAGAAGAATGCTAAAGATTAGGTGGGTAGATCCCGTAACTAAGGAAGAGGTACTGCACAGAATTGGTGAGAAAAGGAATTATTGGCATACCTAGACTAAAAGAAGGGATCGTACGGTAGGACACATTGTCAGACATCGAGGAATCGTAAATTTAGCATTGGAGGGGTGTGTGTGGGGGAAATATCGCAAAGGGAGACCAAGAGACGCATATAGTAAGCAGATTCAAATGGATGTGGGTCGCCGTTCTTATGAAGAGATGAAAAGGCTTGCTCAGGATAGAATAGGGTGGAGAGCTGCATCAAACCAGTCTCTGGACTGAAGACTATAACAAGAACAGTTGGTGTCCATAATGTGGCAGGTTTTCCTATCTGAGGAGCTTTTACGGCGCCTTGTAGTCTTCAATTGTTTCGAGGTGGTATTTCATGCTGTTTTCATGGTATATCGCTTTGAGTGCGCTTTGAGCTTTTTTTTTTTTTTTTTTTTTTTTTTTTTAATAAATTGCTTTGTAGAGTTTCAGGCGGTTTGTGTTTGTTCTCCATTGTTGGAGTTGAGTTGCCTGTGGGTCTCTTGTTCGGGCTCTGGGTGATGGGCGTGCTTTTTTTCCATAAAATCTAGGACTTGATAGATGTTTTAGTTTTCGAAGGTGATTTCAGGTGAGGGTGTGTGGTCTGATTGGTTGCGTTTCTTGGGTGAGCATTTTCGCTTTTGTGTTATGAATTCCGCTCCCAGACTGGTGGTTGTGGGTTCTTGGTTTTGTTGTACATTGTCTTCTACGTTTCGTTTGCTGGTGCCTGGTTGTGGCGTTTGGTTTTTACTGTGTCTTGGTGGAAAAGATGGTGATCGTGGTTTTCGGATCTCGTTTGGGCCTTCGTCGGCTGTTTTCGGTGTCAGTTGGTGTTGGTAGAAGACATAGAGATTGACTCCTAGTTGGCTTAATCTGTGCCAGCTTCCTTTATTAAGAGTTTAGCAACTGCAGCTCGGTTAAAGTTTACGTGCTGTGTCGTAGCGGTGTGTGGCCATGTTGGCAACATCAGCTGCATGTGACTAGCCAATCAGGTGATAATGTACTGCAGCCAATGACATTCGTGACATTATGGAATAAATATGTCTTTCATTATCCAGTCAGATTTTTTTACCTTCTAAACACAGTGATGTGGGTACTCGTGTAAGCGGAATAAAATGTACATATTTTAGTATCCTGTAAGTTGTTTCTTAATTTTTTGAAATGTATGAAACAGTATTTTCCATAGTGAACACAAAACATCTGTTATGGACAGGGGCGCCGACTTCGTCAGTGCTCCGGTGCCCGTGCACTCCCCATGAAATTTTTGAGGTGATCAGAACCCGCATAAAATTACGATCTTCTTCTTCTTTCACTCAGGCCCTTTTCCCGCACATTCGGGGTTGGCACTGTGTTAAACGCGGATTTGGCATGTTTTAATATTTACTGGGTGGCCGGGTGCCATGTTAGAGGGTTTTAGACCACAATGGTAGGGTGGAAGGCCTAACACTTTCAGTACTCTATCTACTGTTTATTCTGACTCGGGCTTGAAACGTTTTACAATTTCCAAGAGCTCGTTGCGTGTTAAATCTGCACCGAACGGAATGTTATGTTTAGTTAGCCATGATTATATATCTACTTTACGTAAAAATGTGTTAGGCAGTCACCACTATCAAGATCCGGCACCCAAAGAATTAGTGAACCTCCAGTCATCTGAATCACCAGCTGCCACAGCTGAGCCCATTGTGAGGCCATGTCCACTGTTATGAAGGTATGAGGATCTTGCGAATATTGCCGGGCTGGTTTAAAAGGCGTTGATGCAAAGGTATTCAACAAATCTTGAAGGCAAGTTCGTGGTAGGGTCAGATTGTAGCTCAGAGTAGCACAGGAGAAGTCATTGAGACGGAAGACTGTTAGACCTTGACCCATCGTAAAACAAGAAAAACTGGCACAAGTGTTACGAAACACAATAAAACTTACACTCAGGAGGAGAATAAAGCAGCTGTGGTCACCACAATGGGAATTAGAGCCACCAAATACTATCTGACTAAACTTTATTCCAATCCACACAAGAACATACACAGACTCAGACTGGTACAAAGTAAGCATAGCAGCTGAGAGGCTGCTCGCCCAAAGACGTTCATACAAAACTAATAGCTTAATAGAGGTGGTTGATAGTTGATGTGCTATTGCCACCACATAGTTTTATTTATTAGAAATGAAATAAATATGTATAAATAACAGTGAATAATAATAATTATATACAAGTGGGCTTTCAATTTCAACAGTGTTAAACTCATTTGTTCACTTTCCTTATATAGTCTTCTGTCATAAGTGGTGGTGTTGTTGATTGATTGGCAATACTTATTGTATTAAAATGTCAATTTTTCACTATGAAGGAGTTTTGGATCAGAAATACCTAGTCAATTACAAGTCTATAAATAGCAATATGTAGTTTTGTGTGCCATATTTAGTTCAGTTGACATGTTCACACCATAATATTTATAGATAAATACTATAAATTAGCTGGCTAACTAAATAGCTAACTGACTGACTGAAAAAGAAACCAGTAAATGATAATTAGTGTCATAATAGTAAACCTGAAGTAAATATAATAATAATAAGATTGCAAGTTATCAGTCTAAGTAAGTATAGAGCCGATAATTTTGTTTGTTGCAAGTGGTTATGATGAGGAACAACTACTGTAGTGACCAGTGACAAAGAAAGAGTCAGAATTTGAAGTCACAGAAGTACTAAAAACTGGGAATGTGTCTACATGAAATAATGAAGGACTGCAATAAGTAAAACTATCTGTCCAGTAATGTTTATGTTCTAAATCATATAGTGGAACCCCTCATATCCGACCTCGGGATATCTGACTCCTCGGGATATCCGACCATGTGCCCGACTGTCTTCTGTCGGCGACGAGTCAAACTGACTCAGCAGTGATGTGCATTGTTTCCCTGTTAAACTGCCAACTGTGTTCTGATTGTCGACGTGAACGTTGCTCTACTTTATTGTTTTTTGTTTTCGTGATTACTGTATCTTTGGTGATAAACTGTGTTGTGCGATTTGTGAAAGTTCGCTATGGTTTCTCAAAAACGTAAGCGTGTGTGCGTTTCCCTTCAACAAAAACTTGAAGTGCTTCAACGTTTGGACCTTGGTGAGTCACTAGTCAAATTAGACGCAGAGCTAGGGGTCGGCGTGACAACTGTAAAAGACTGGAAGAAAAATCGTGAGGACCTTGAAAGATATTCTATGACAGTTGAAACGGAAGATGCTTTAAAAAAATCGGAAAATGTTTTTAAAAAAAACCTAAGCTAGAACTTGTAGACAAAGCTCCTTGGGTTTGGGTTTGTCAAGAGCGGCGTAAAGGGACTCCTTTTCGGGCCTCTTGTGAAAGAAAAAGCCATAAAGCTGTTTGAAAAATTGGGAGGAGATGTTGAGACTTTCCAGGCAAGCGAAGGTTGGTTTCACCGCTGGAAGCTTCGCAATGGTATTAGACATGATGTTATTGCGGGCGAAAAGTTGTCTGCTGATGACGATGCTGCAAAAGATTTTGTAGGAAAGTTTCAAAAGTTGGTGTTGGATAGTAATCTTGTAGCTGAACAAGTATACAACGTAGACGAGACCTGACTGAACTATAAAATGTTGCCGAAATCTACTCTTGCTGCTAAAAATGAGCCTGTTTTGGGTACAAAGCTAGCTAAGAATAGACTCACAATTGCTACTTGTAGCAACGCCAGTGGCAGTCACAAACTGCCGTTGTTTGTTATCGGCAAATCTAAAAAGCCGAGAGCTTTTAAAAATCTCAATATGGCGGTGTACTACCGTAATCAATCGTCTGCTTGGATGGATTGTGCTCTTTTTAGATTGTTTTTTCCTTGAATTCGTGGCCGCAGTAGAAAAACATTTAAAATCAAGAAACCTGCCACCGCGAGCTGTGTTGTTAGATAACGCGCCAAGCCATCCTGCAGAGTTTAAATTAAAGAAAGGCAACATCAAAGCTATGTTTTTACCTCCACATGCTACACCATTGGTTCAGGCCATGGACCAAGGGGTCATTGAATGGCTAAAAAGAGGGTACCGGTACCGTAAAAACATATATAGGGTCTCTTTTGGACAAAACGGAAGGCGGCTGCTCACTCTTGGAGGCTATGAAGATTTTAAACATCAAAGACGCAATCTATACCGTCGCTTCTGCATGGGATGAAATGAAACAGACAACTCTTCAAGAAGCATGGAAGAAAATTTGGCCTCATTAAAACAAAGTGACAGTGCTGATAAGGACAATCATCAACGGAAGTTGATCTAGAAGCTGAAGAAAACGACGTCGCAGAAACTCTTCAAGACCTGCAGGAACTGCAACATGGTGTCTGCCTGCAGCTGACAGATGTGGAGAAATGGCTGACCGAAGCTGACATGGCAGAAGAACTCAATGATGACGAAATAGTTGCTGTAGTTCAAAGCGCAACAAATGAAGACAGCGACGCTGAAGAAGAAGAAGTAGATCGTGGTATTGGTGTGACGCATTCAGAGGCTAAAGATGCATTTGACATTGTGTTAAAATATTTGGAGCAGAACCCGAGAGCCACCCCTATGGACGTGTTGTGGGCAAAGAAATCGCGTGATTTTTCAGCGAAATCAAGATTGGGTAAATTGAAGCAAAAGAGTATTAAGGACTTCTTCAAATGAGGTAGGTACTGTACACACTGTATATAATTGTTTGCCTTTTTGATTAAACAGTACAGTACTGTATTTTTAATGTTTTCGTTAATTAATATAAAAATTAAACTTTTCCAGTTTATAAAAAAATGTTACTTTTTATTAGAATAAGTACTGTAAAATATTTTTTATGGAATATATTAATTACGATTAAGCAGCACTGTGTGTATTGAGTGTGTATTTTGTACTATACTTATAATTTAGTGCAGTATACAAAAAAAACGTGTTTTATTGCTCCTCGGTATATACGACCTTTTGGCCGTTCCGACCATGGCCCGGTCCCGTGAAGGTCGGATATCGGGGTTCCACTGTAGCTTGTAAAAATATAGCTTATCAGTTTGTCAAATAAAATATAGTCAGTGGTTGTTCATGTTCGGCAATGTTGAGCTTCATGCTCAATGACCACATCTGATATGTTGAAATGACAACACTCTGTGCAGGTTGACGGCTTCGGTGAACTTACAGCGGTGGCTGTACGCACGCCGGCAACGGCGGCTGTTGTTGGTAGCCTGCCAGGGCTACCTGGTGCTGATGGCACTCTATGATGCCTGGGTGTGGGCCTCCAAGGCAGGCCGTCTGCCCTACATCTACCTACCCATCTATGGACTCTACCTAGTGGTGGGCGCACTTGAGATGCAGTTTGTGCACATAGTGTGGCACTTGCAGCAGCACTTCCGCTTGCTCAACCACCTGATGGCTGTTGTCAGTGATGCCAGCGGCCCTGCTCTGTGGCTGCCAGCCTCACAACCGCCTCTGCCACTCCACACCACTGCCAAGCGGCGCTCACCAACGGTAGCCACAGTGCTGCGGCGTGCACTGTCTGCGGCACAGAGGGCTCTGATTCTACGCAGGCCAATAGTAAGCCCACGGTATCCGCCCTGCACCAGACCTCTAGGTATAATCATGGAAGTTTCATTCTTTATTTCAAATTTTCTTCAGTATTCTAAATTTTCTGTAGATTTACACGAGACATAGGCTAGCACATGTTTTTATGGCGTATGTGTATCTTTTTCCTCATTATAATATTGTTTTGTGGCATAGCGCTAAACATCATGTACATGAATCAAATGCATCATTTAACATTGTAATGCTAATGGTTTACTTAATCAGGTAGGAATCTTTTCCTAGGTCATGTATGTCATTTCAAATCATTTTGTTGTAACTATAATGACACTAAGAAAACAAACTCTTTACGTGGAGTGCATGACTTGGATTTCACTTCAGACTGTCATGCTCCACTGAGTCGCAGGTGAGCTCCAGTTCACCTAGATGGCGCTGTCTAGTTGCCTTAGCGCCCCTACATTACTTTGCACGCATTATGCGTGGCAGCAGATTTGAATTTATGATGCACTGTCACAACACTTTTCCCTCCTTTGGGAAAATCACTTCACATTGTAGAGGTGTTGTACAGTGTGGAGACACCCATTGGCTCTTGATGCATTGTGGACAAGCCAACTGGTGCTACTTGAACTTATGGGTGAAAGTGCCTCCTATGGGGATTTTGCATGGAACATGGACCCATGACTGAATGACAGGTGACAGGGGTGATGCCTTTGGTGCATGTGACTATGATGCTGGCACACTTCCCCGCACAGTTGGCTCATGTGAAGGTAACACCACTTCTGTGGGAGTATGTTGGACACTCAGATTTGTGAGCATTAAAGGTGGGACCCAGAGATGGTGTCTATTGGTGTCTGAAGCATTAGGAACAGTCGTGGGTGGAGATGCCATCAACAATGGCAGTTCCACTACCTGCGAACGAATCTGGTCAAAATGGTGAACTACCATTCCTTTGTCAGTACCAATATTGCACAACCAACGGCACCTAAACTTTTTTATGGCCCCTTTGATCCACTTGGGGCGAGAGCCATACCCCTGTACCCAGGCAGAAGCACATACCCAGAACCTATCAGGAGGTTGAGAAACAGCCTGAGACTGGTGGGAGCAAATAAGATGTAACAACGTGCTCAGCTGATAACTGTGTAAGAGCTCAGCTGGGCTGTCATCACCCGTGGGTGTAAAACAATAAGAACTTAGAAAGTGGAGGCAGACATCATCCGTACAAAACTCAAAGAGGAACTTCTACATCTGACACTTGAATGTGCGAACAAGATGCTAAACCTCCCCATTCAGCTGTGGATGGACGGGTGGCACTGGGACATGATGAACACTGTGGCCGGAACAGATATCTGCAAAAGCTTATGAGGAAAACTGAGGACTTCTGTCTGTGACAAGAGTAGAGGGTAGACCTTCAACAGCAAAAATCTTTGCTAGTGCATTTTTATTTGTTGCATTGGAAGGGGATGCACAGTGAACCACAAAAGGAAATTCAAATAAGTGTCAATGATGAAAAACAAGTAAGTACCAAGAAAAGGGCTGGCAAACTCGGAACAGACCCATTCCCACCGAGGCAGGCCACGGGGAAGGGTCAGCTCGGTGGGCTACTGAGTGCTGAGCACATTTGCTACACAAGGCGACCATGTGTGAAATGTCTGCATCCATTCCTGGCCAATAAACATGTCTTAGAGCCAGATTTTTAGTGCAGGAAGTGTCCCAATGTCCCTGGTGTAACAGCTGAAGGTCACACTGATGCAGAGAAGCAGGAACCACTACCCTCAGATGCTCCATCTGTAGAGAGAAGGAGCACCATGCCCTGAACAGAAAGTCGCAGATGCAAGGCATAATAGTTATGGAGAGGGTCAGATGCCATGCCTAAGGACCTGTGAGGCCACCCTCAATGAATGAACCTAATTACCTTACGCAGAACTGGATCTTCAGCTGTGGCAGAAACAACATGGTCCGCTATAATTGGAAACCAATCAACTACATGACGTTCTTCCTCATCCACATGGTAATAGAGCAACTCATTGTGGTTGAAGACAAGGTCAAACCCATAGACAGCCACGATAAGGCATCAGCATTTGCGTGCTGGTCCACGGGGCAGTAATGAATCTCATAGCAAAAACAATGTTTCAACCTGTGAGCAGCGTTATCCAGAAGTGATGCTGAAGGATGAAACAAGGAGACTAGAGGCTTATGGTCGGTGAGGAGATGAAACTGGAAACCAGCAAGAAAACATGGATTTTTTTAAGGCACAGACAGTGGTAAGTTACTCTTTCTCAATCTGAGAATAATGCCTTTGAGCCTCATTGTGTGTCTTTGAAGCATAAGCAATAGCCCACTCTGATCCATCGTCATATCATTGTGCAAGGATGGCCCCAAGACCATGTTGGGGTGCATCTGTGGCCAACTCCAGTTGTCGCCCCAGGCAGAACATGGCCAACTGAAGTTGATCTTTGAGGTGGACAAAGGCACATTCGCATTCAGCAGTCCAGCGGAAATGAACATTCTTACTTAGAAGCTAATGCAATGGATGAGCCATGTCAGCTGTGGAAGCAAGGAATTTATGATAGTAGGCAATTTTGCCAAGAAATACCTTAAGATCTTTTACATTAGATGGCCGCAGAAGGGCCGCAATAGCATCAACGTGCTGACTTAAGGGATGGATCCCGTCACATGACTGTTGAAACCCAACATACACAATGGAAGACCAGAAAAATTGAGATTTAGCAAGGTTACACTTTAATCCTGCAGACAGGAGAACTTGAAAAAGCATGCAAAGATTAGCAAGGTGCTCATCTGTGGAAGCACCTGTGACAGCAATATCATCCAGATAGTTTATGCAACCAGGCATGGAAGACATCAGTTGTTCCAACACTGGACATTGACGGTTTCTCTGAAATCACCACACAACCAATATGCCATTAGGTTTGCAAACCACAACAAGGGAGAATGCCCATTCACTAGAAGTAACAGGGAGGAGCGTCCCCAAAGACACCAACCTATCCAATTTGGCCTTGACTGGGTCACGCAATGCCTCCGGAAGTGGGAGGGCATAGAAAAACATAGGGTGGGCCACCAGTTTGAGCATTATATATGCCTCAAAATCAACAGCATGACCGAGGCCAGAGGAGAAAATGGCGGAAAATTCTGCACACTATGCATCTAACCAAGTGTAAGGAATATCATCAGATACGAGATTTACATTGTCTGTAATGGAGAACCCAAAAAGTTAGAGGGTATCATATCCAGACAAAGTTTTCTGTTCCTGCATGATCAACAACATAAAAGGTGGGAGAACAATAACCAACTTGTAAGCAGTGGACGCCTCAAACTAGCTGATAATTGGAATATTCTGTTTGTTGTATGTCCACAAATTTCATGTGTTTGAAGACAACAGTGGAGAACCCAATTCCAAATATGTGTGGGAATTTATGAGAGTAACAGCAGAACCCATATCAACCTGCATGCAAATATTTTTGTCAAGGGCCAGAATATTTATGTATAACTTGCTAGTGTGTGAGAGCACACAATTGACAGTCATGACAGAGTCATCATCCTCGAAAACAAGCGGGCATCTTGTTAGACTGGCAGACAGGAAATGTGGCCTTTCTTGTTACAGAAGTGACTCATAGCCCAACATTAAGGACATCTACTCTTTCATGTTTGATAAAGCAATGTGGACAGGATGGAAGCACTGAATGATCTGTGTTTGCTGCTGTTGCTTCTTTTTAATGTGTGGTTGCCCTGCTCATTGTTATTGATGTACATGGATAGCAGCAACTTCCCCATCATATGAAACAAATGCACCATCAGCCATGAGATCAGGCTGCACGACACTGATGTCCATGTATTCGTCACTTTGGCGCCTGGGGTACGAGAGATTTCATATGATTGAGCAATACTCAATACTTCAGATAAAGAGGGGTTCAGGAGCTGGAGGGCCTGTTTAACTTCCTTATCTGGAGCTAACCGTATTATAGTAACTCGAACCATAGAATCGGCATATGACTCATCATGCACATCCATAATAAATTGAGATTTTCTGCTAATGGCCTGTAATTCCGCAGACCATAACGGTATGATTGATGGGGCTGCTTGTGACACTTGTAAAAAGCCACCCAGGAAGCAACAACACGGGTGTTTTTGCAATAATATTTCGAGAGCATGTCACACATTTCAGTAAAAGACAATGACACTGTATCCCACAGTGGGGCTAGCTGAGACATTAGTTGATAGTTCAGAGAAATCCACAAAAGAAACAGAGATTTGAAAAGCTGGTCATTAACAACGTCCAAAGTCATAAGATGTTGCTGCAGATGCTTTTCATAGCCCTCCCATTTTTCTGCAGCTTCTGCGTATGGAGGCAATGGAGGCAGAGAACATGGTGCAACCCAAGTAGTCAACGGTGTCGACACAACTGACCTAAGTATCTGTGGTAATCATGTAATGATGCTTCTAGGACAGTCTGTTGCTCAATGAGCATGCACAGTAGCTGGTCTAAAGTCTCCATAACAAGACACTGCCGATGAGAACACATGGAGTATTTCAAAACTCATCATCACTTCAGTGTTGTAATTTTAATGATACAAAGAAAATAAACTCTTTACATGGAGTGTACGGCTTGAATGTTCAATTCAGACTGCCATGCTCTTCTGAGTCACAGGCAGGCCCCAGTTCACCTAGTCAGTGCTGTCTAGTTGCCGTAGCACCCCTACATTACTTTTCGTGCATTATGTGCAGAGACAGGTTTGAATTTATGATGCACTGTCACAAAATATTTATGTGTAAATGCTAGAAAATGTCAATATTCATAGTTTCTCACACTCCTTAGATCTTTTTACTGTAATGAGTATTACACCAACTTTTTGTCCAGTAACACTATTAGTAAAACAACAAATTTCTGTAATTAACATTATTTGGTACAGTAACAAAGTTTCATAATGAAAGTAAGTGCTCAACATTCTTTGGAGATTCTACCATGAAACATTCTGTTTGGAACTTTTTAGGAATGATATACGAACATTAATTGTTGAGATATAAATTGTCATCACTCAGATTGTTTGGGATGCTGCAATATCTCAAGCTCCAAAATACATGCCTTTACCAGAAGGTGAATTGTAGGACACTTAAGCAAAAATACTTTCATAATGTTGATTTCTTAGTGTAATACTATATATAAAAAGTGGAATCACTTCTCTTGTTCCATATCACTTATAATAGTGAAACTTGCACTGTCACAGAATGAATTTCTTGACATGTGTTGCTATGAAACACTACTAATGGCAACTATTGACAAGTATTTTAAGGAATTATCCATCAACAGCTCTGCATAGCAAAAATTATCCTGGTACACTGTTGAATGCACTCTGTGTTGGACCAGACTATCCATCGGTGTCTATATGAAGACAGAAGCAATGTGTAAACATTGTATAAAATTGTGAGACAGAGTTGCAGAGCAGTATATTTCTTTAGGAGAAATGTCAGTACTAGTTGTAGACACATATAAAAGTACAAACATTTTCCTGGCCTCCCCAGGAAAGAAAAAGGGGTAGATGGAGGAGGATTAAAAAGAAATGACACAACTGTTGTGTTGATGAGGGGAGTAATTTTTATTCCCTACTCATCCAGTTACCAATGGCCATGCCACAGTGGGTGCACTGTTTTCTGCTACCTCACTGGAGTTAAGCATGTTTGGGCTTGGCTAGCACTTGGCTCGATCACCATCTTGGTCTGCTGAGCAATTTTGGCAAGTGGGGTGCACTGAGCTCCTGTGAGACCACTTGAGGAGCTACTTGATTGAGAAGCAGTGGCTCCAGTTATGAAAACTGGAGTGGCAGTGTAGGGTGCTGACCATGTTCCCCTCCATACTGCATCTATTGGCAGAGGAGGATGACATGGTTGCCAGTCAGTACCCAGTGGGCCTCTTGAGGCCTGTAGAACCGAGTTTGCAGTTTTCCTCATCCAGTTACTTGCACTCTCTTAGTAGATATATTTTGTAAAGCTGACATGATTTCATTGCTTTGTGTTTCTGTACATTTAATGTAGTTTGTATAGGCTGTTTACAGTGTTTGTCACAAACAATTGAAAGTAATGATTATTCCCATAACCAAAACAGACAAAATATCCAGGAGTTACAGCTTATAAAGGATTGTTACTGTTTCTGTGCCATTACAGAACAGTCACAACAGACTGCAAGAGAACATCAAAGTATACACTGTGGACAGGAATGAATGCATAAGAAAGTCAAACATGGGCCAATAGACTTACCTGATGATCTGTTCCATTACAAAATATCTAATGGCATAAGTTGAGGAGAGAAGCAATCCAATTCACTGGCCTCAACTGTTAGTCCACTGACTTAGGAGAGTGTGGCAGCTGGAAATGACGGTTATGTGACTGTGAATTTCAACATGGAATCAGATTTGATAGAGATTAATCAATTGAATCAAAAATCAAAGAACCCCAGAACATTTGAGAGTAGATACTTTACATTTTCTCTCATCACAAAGCCCCCCCCCCTCCCCCAGAATTGTGGAGCACAGGTAGATGTCCTGCAGAGATCATCCACTCAGTACCACAGGTCTTATTGTCATTTAAAGTCATGGAGGGAGCCACTGCTGGGACACTGTTCAGTATGGTTACAGGGTGCAGTGAGCTTATTGCAAGTCATAATCCTGGAGCCTAGGTAAGTGGTGGAAGGGTCGGCCTGAGTGTGAAACTCTGGTCTCCCGAGAGACAGAAATATCTTTTTGATTATAAGGAGTGGGATGGAGATGTGCAAGATACCATTGTTCCCATATCTTGCCATGATGTCATCTTCCTTGGTGCCATCTGGGATCTGACATGAACAAACCAGAGCAATGTGGCACATAGCAGAATCATCTGCAGTGGATGTTGGCATCGCTGTTACAAAGACCATGATGTCAAGAATGAAAAGGGATATATATATATATTCAACACAATAGCGAGATATGTGGACCAAAAGATGCAGAGAGGAGGTGTTGCCCATGTTGGATGGTTGCAGTGTGCCTCTAAACAGTTGAGTGTTGGCGTCAGAGAAATGAGACATAGGAGCGGTGTAGCCCCATCAGAAGTCACACATAGGTCACTGTTAAGTGCCATGGGGTAACTGTCATTGCTCAGTGTGTATGACAGTGGATTATTGGCTAGGAATGGATCAATAATTCTCCATGCAGGTTTAACTCAGAAGAGAAATACTGTCTGCAGTTTGCCATTCACAATAATGTCTATAGTCTTTCTACTATGCTGAACACCTTTGGGGCCCTGAGTATGGCAGCTGAAGAGATGTTTAGGTGGTATCGTCATGTAGCATCACATATTACTACATCATTAAGTTGAGGTATGGAGTATGGGTGAAAGGGCAGTGTACATACTCTTGCAATGTGGGTATGTACTCTATTGTCCATTGGAGACAGTTCATCTGCAGAAGGATATTCAAAGACCTCTACAAATTCAACCAAGAGAATGAGAGGTTTACTGTACAAGATCTCTGCTAATAAAGCAAGTAAAGTGTACTTGTGTGCCTACCATACATCCAGCAAGACTCACAGGAGAACATTTGACTAAAGAACCCCATGGCACATTGGAGCAACCTCAAAGGTCTGGTGTTACTGTTTGTCAAGTCTGTTGCTTTGTGGATGGTAAGTTGTTGTGTGCCAGACATAAAGTCTTACATATACATTAAACTGTGATATTAATATTATAGAAGAAAAATTCCTAGCAGGATATATATATATATATATATATATATATATATATAATAGATGAAGATTACTCACCAGGTGAAGGAGCACAGGTGTGATAGTAGCACAAATAAATAAACACACACACACACACACACACACACACACACACACACAGAAAAGGAAGGTAAACAAATACACACACACACACACATTTACCCCCCCCCCCCCAAGGTAAGTCTTTCCTCTCCCGGGATTTGAATGGCTCCTTACCCCCTCCCTTAAAACCCTCATCATTTCCTTTTCCCTCTCCTTCCCTTCTGCCTGAAGAAGCAACTGGGTTGCAAAAGCTTGTGTGTGTGTGTGTGAGAGAGAAGAGAGTGAGTGTGTGTGTGTGTGTGTGTGTGTGTGTGTGTGTGTGTGTGTATTTTATTTATTTGCTACTATCACACCCGTGCTCCTTCACCTGGTGAGTAATCTTCATCTAATTTTATATATAAACTGTGATATTAGTATGTCAATATGGATTAAACAAACTGAGGATTGTATAAGCATGATTTTAATTTATTTAATTATATTACACAGACAATAGCAACCAATAAAGTACATACACAGCTCAATTTTTATAGGTATAGCATACGAATCCCAACTGTGCGAAGGTGGGGTGGATTGTTAGTAAGCTAATAAAACTCTCTTGACTTTCTATCCAAGTCAAGAAGTTAAACATATATTATCATTCTAACAAGTGCTTCTTCTCACTCACTGACAATAATTAAATTGTGGAAAATAATGTCTATGATAGAAGCAGTGGTTTAGGGGTAGTAATGTTGAGTGTTATCTAAAAAATGTTTTAATTGACAGTATCTTTATTGGTTTTAAAACATTATTTTTATATTTGGAATGTTGTATGCTGCTCTTACTATTAACTACATTATGAACACATGTTTATTACTAGACACATATTAGTGATAATTTCTTTCCTTTTAGTACAGCAAATGCTTTTGGAATGACCTCAAAAATGAAAGTGTATTGAATATTTAACAGTTCTATTTATAAAATTTGGTTCTATTCTTCTTTACAGGTCTGAAAACACACAGAGATCAGCTCAAAGCAGGAGAAAAGTGTGAAAAAAGCAGAGCTTATTCCTCAAATAGCAGTCACACTCCTAGCCAAAACCTTCTAACATTACATAGTTTATGTGAAATACATGCAGAACTATATGATGCAGTTGATGCGGTAAACTCTGCTTATGGATTTCAAATCCTTGTCCACACATTGTCAATTTTCTTGCATTGCATTATTAGTCCATACTTCTTTCTGTTAAATCTTTTATACCCAATGACATATGGACAGACAGATCCTGCTTTTCTATCCCTACAATTCATGTGGATACTCATTCATATGTCTAAGCTTTTCCTTATTGTACAACCATGTTCTGCAACATGCAATGAGGTAAGTTCAAATAATAATCTTTATAAGATTAATGATAAAAATTTAATGTGTGACAAACATGTACCACTTTCTAAGACAATTTTTAGTGCAGTATATTCTTAGTAGACATACCTTTGAATTTTTCAATAATTATCTTTGAGAAATTTTGTAAATACATACATACATAGTTCTTTACTTCTTCTGCTGGAAAGCATATATTTGTTTTGGCTAAGGTGTCCTAAAGTGATGCACCAAAGATTTTCCTAAAAATTATACACAGTCTATTAACACTAATAAAATTACTAAGACAAAACTGTAGAGCCTTTTTTTATGCAATAGAGCTTGCTGGCACCACTGTAGTCACACATATGTGCAATTTCAGAAGCCTGGTTAAGTGTAGGGACATCGGAAAGAATACAGGTATTCTAATGAATAGATAGGTGTTTACAACCTCCAGTTTGTATACCAGGAATGTCGTGATCTGATAGACAGCTAAAGGATTACTCTTCTGATCTGAGTGTCACATCTACATCTGGAAATAATGACATTACAGGACAAGAGGTAATCAGATATTTCCCAGGGAGACAGAAAGTGTCAGCTGTATCTCATTATGGTGCTGCAATTCTTAACAAAACTACTATGTCTGAGAAAAATTAGGAACAATCTACTACACGAGTGTTTAGCTTATAACAGCTGTCAACAACTTTAGACAAAGTTGCCAAAGCAGCTTGTTAAATATAAATATTATTGATGATATTCTCGCATTGAAATGGAAGTAGGCTTGACTTTGAAGGCAACTAAACACAGCACTTATACTGAAAGCATGTTTGTTACAAACTTAACATACACGCAGCACTGACTGCCTCTCGGGCAGAGTGCTCTGCTATTTATCCATAGACAGAATGTACCAGAAATTAGGAGAATAGTTAAGATAAGAAACAAGTAGGATTTATAAGTGAGCATAAGAAAGATACAGAACATTCTGGAAATGTTAATTACAAAGAAATAAATTTTTGCCAGTGGTCGGGATTGAACCGGCGACCTTCAGCACCGCAGTCTGTGACACTATCCCCTGTGCCACGTGGCAGTCGGTGTTCGTGGTCTCTCGCAGCATTGCTCTCCCTCCTGGAGAAACAGAGACCTGCTGTTATGTTCCCTGTGGAGCCAGCTGCAATGTCCAGGATCTTGACCTTGTCATGGGTCCTCCGTATGGCAGTTCTAGAGAATCCTTTCCTTCTCCTCTATTATCGACGACAGACGTTCCTGTTGTGGCTTCATCAGTAACATTACTGTCCTTAGAGTCCTTGAGCAAGAATCCATTGTCGTCTACCTGTTATTCAGGATCATAGTAGGGCTTCATGCGCAGGACGTGAACATTGTCTCTTCATTTTTGTCATTTCAACAACGGCTCATAATCCTCAACTTCGTATGTGACATCTGACAGGCAGTGTATGACACGATACGGACCAAAGTATCACTACAATAACTTTTCTGACAGTCCAACCTGCCGTACAGGGGTACAAATCCATACCAGATCTCCTGGGCTGTACACAACAGGTCGGTGCTTGTCATTATGCAGCTGACGGTCCTTCTTCTGGGCGTCCAGTGTCCGTATGTGAGCCAGCTGTCTAGCTTCTTCGACCCTGGTGATTAGCTGTTTAACATAATCATCCTGAGTGTCGTCCAGTAGGAACGGGAACAGTATTTATTGTCGTTTCAGCTTCACGGCCATGGAGCAGGAAAAACATCGTGAAGCCTGTGGTGTCTTGTCTTGCAGTATTGTAAGCAAAAGTCACGACTGGCAGAATTGTATGCCAATCCTTCTGCTCAACATCGATGTACATCAATAGCATATCAGCTAACGTCTTGTTAAAGCGTTCCATAAGACCATTTGTCTGAGGATGGTATGCAGTTGTCATTCTGTGGACAATGTCACACCGTGACATTACCTCTGATACTAGTTTTTGACTGGAATACTTTTCCATGATCAGATATCATGACATGTGGTGCTCCATGCTTCAAAATAACATCTTCTACAAGGAATTTTGCGATCTCTGGAGCTTCTGCAGTTGGCACAGGTTTGGTGACCATTGCATGTGAGGTGTCAGTGCAGACTATTATCCATCAGTTACTGGTTGTCGACTTCGGAAATCTCCCTAAAAGATTGATCTCTACTCGGTGGAATGGAGCTGCTGCCAGTGGAATTGGTACGAGATGCCCTGGAGGTAATTGCGGTACATGCTTCCATTGCTGACACTCTTTATAGTGACTCACATAGTGCTTGACAGATCGGTAGAGACCTTTCCAGTAATACCTGCATCTGATTCTGTCTAGGGTCTTCACGAATCCCAGATGACCGGATACTGGAGAATCATGGAAATAGTTGACAATAGCTGGCTGGAGATGAGATGGAACAACCAGTAGCCATTCGGGGCCCAGTGGATTGTAGTTCTCTTATAGAATGTTCCGTTTATAAGTTGGAACTCTCCATTGGTCAGTTC
Organism: Locusta migratoria; assembly: GCA_026315105.1. Lineage (NCBI taxonomy): Eukaryota > Metazoa > Arthropoda > Insecta > Orthoptera > Acrididae > Locusta > Locusta migratoria. The sequence continues at coordinate 698,125,334 of CM048745.1, read as the reverse complement.
TCCTTTCTCCAAGGCCTCTATCGTTTTTAATGGTGCTGGATCTTCCCTCTGTTCAGCTGTAACATCATCTAATTCAATGAGGGCTGAAATTTCATTCATGCTGTTGTGTTCCACTAATGGATTCCTCGAAAGGCAGACGGCATCCTTGTGTTTGCGCCCGTTCCTAAATACCACTGTCACATTGTACTCTTGGAGTCTTAGTGCCCATCTTGCTGGTCGACCTGATGGATCCTTCAAGCTATTCAGTCAACATAAAGAATGGTGGTCTGTCACGACGGTGAATGGTTTGCCGAATAAATACGGCCAGAATTGTTGATAGCCCAGATAACTGCGAGACATTATTTCTCAGTTGTAGAGTAGTTTATCTCAGACTTTGAGAGTACTCTTGATGCATAGGCTATCACTTTTTCACCACCTTCCTGAACTTGTACAAGCACTGTACCAATCCCATAACCACTGGCATCTGTGTGAAGTTCCATTTCCGCATTCTCGGCATACAAGCCTAGCACTGGTGCAGAATTTAGAGCCTCCTTAAGTGCCCGGAAAGTTCTTTCTTTTGCCTCATCCCAGTAAAACTTGGCGTCTCCCTGCAGAACTTCTTGTAATGGATGTGCCTTGTTACAAAATCCTTTTATGTAACATCGGTAGTATGAGCACAACCCGAGAAAACTTCTCACATCACGAATGTCCTGAGGAGTTGGAAATTCTGTGACTGCCCTTACTTTATCTGGATCGGAACAGACACCATCTCCGTTGACTAGGTGCCCCAGGATATTTACCTCTTTGGCGACGAAGAGGCACTTCTTTGGATTGAGCCGGAGTCCTGCAGCCTGAACACACTTCAACACAGTTGACAGGCGACTCAGATGTTCTTCAAATGTTTTCGAGAAAATGACAGTGTCATCTAAACAGCAAAGATACGTCATCCACTTAAGGTGTCAAAGCAAGTTGTCCATCATGCGTTCAAATGTGGCCAGAGCATTACATAATCCAAATGACATTACTTTGAATTCATAGAGGCCATCAGGTGTAATAAAAGCCATCTTCTCCCTGTGAGCTTCGTCAACCTTGATTTGCCAGTAACCTGTCTGCATGTCCATAGTTGAGAAGTATGTAGCTCCTTTCAAGCAGTCTAAGGTGTTGTCAATGCGCAGCAGTGTGTAGACATCTTTCTTTGTGATTTTGTTCATCCACTGATAATCGACACAGAATCACCAGGTGCCATCCTTCTTCTTTACAAGGACCAGCGGAGATGACCAAGGACTCTCTGAAGGTTGAATAATGTCATCTTGCAACATCTTTTCCACTTCCTCCTGAATTATCTGTCTTTCAGCTGGTGACACTCTATACGAACGCTGGCTAATTGGTGGATGATCTCCAGTATTTATACAGTGCCTTATCGTGGGCCATTTCGTCTGACTTTTCCACTACTGAGGTGTGAATGCACCCAAAAATTGATGTAGTATAGCTAACACCCACTGGTGTTGTTCCTTGGTCAGTCTGGAACCTATTGACAGTTCCATGTTTGTTTCCTGTGTTGTCTGTACTAACAGCACAGCATAGGTCTTCGTTGATGACATTGAGCTCACCATACTGGACTGGTTCAGCTGTCCCGATACACATTCCCTTGGGGATAAGTTGCGACTGCTTGTGACAATTAGTGATCCAAATCTCTCCTCGACCTCCGGTAATGCTTATGACAGCCGCTAGTATGTAAATTTCTTTGGTGAGCCCGATAAACTTTTTACTATCAACAAGCACTTCATAGTTTAATCACTCATCTGTATTTGTGACTGCAACTCTTCTCATTGTTAATGGCAGGATCATCACATTGTCAACGACGAATAACTTCCCAGAAGATTCTGTATTACGTGTATCCGTCGGAACAACTTCTCCAATTGGCAGCTTAGATCTTCCATGGTCAATGATAGCTTGGGATTCCTGAAGGAAGTCCCATCCGAGGATGATATTGTGACCACATTCTGTTAACACTACAAATTCAAAAGGCTAGGTCCTGCTGTTGATGGTTATTCTTGCGACACAAGTTCCTGCTAGCTGGATGTACTTTCCATTTGCGACCTTCAGCACAGTTGCTCCAGTATCACCGAACATTGTCTTCTTTAGTGTGCGGCAGTAATTATCTGACAATACAGAGAAAGACACTCCTGAATCAACAAGTGCCCGGACAGGGTATCCCTTGTATTTCGGTTCCAGTCCGTGTAAGCCTAATCGTAGCCAAGGTGATGCAGCAGTTGCACAGTGTACCCGGCGCCTCCACCAAACAATGTCACGTTGAAATGGAAGCAGGCTTGACTTCTAAGGCAACTGAACACAGCACTTATACTGAAAGCATGTTTATTACTAACTTAACATACACACAGCACTGATTGCTTCTCAGGCAGAGTGCTCTGCTATTTATACATAGACAGAATGTACTAGAAATTAGAAGAATAGTTAAGATAAGAAACAAGTAGAATTTACAAGTGAACATAAGAAAGATATAGAACATTCTGGAATTGTTAATAACAAAAAAATAAATTTTTGCTGGTGGTCAGGATTGAACCAGCGACCTTCAGCACTGCAGTCTGTAACGCTATCCCCTGTGCCATGCTGGCAGTCGGTTCACATGGTGTCTCGCGGCAATATTCATCTTTATCATATGTCAATGTCTGGGGGTTTATCTGTTCCACTCCAGGCTACTTTGAAGCTGTGTAGATGGTTGGTGCTTCAATAAGAAATTCTGATGTTTATTTTAACTGTAAAATTTTAAGTCATGGAGTAAATGCAACAAATCATAGACAAAATTCCTGGACATTCCAGAGATACAGAAATCAACTGTTTAACAACTTTACAAACTAAACTGTACTGGAGTGCACTGAACTTAATCATTAGCATACATTGTTGATTCACATTAAATTTCTGATTTACAGTTAAAAATTATTACATTATAATATGTTTCTTATCTGCTTACAAAGATAATAGTGGAAGGTACATTGTTTTACACTAGGGGATCAGTTGAGATATCTAGACTCTGAAGTACTGTCATCAACAAAATCAACTAAAATTGCATCCATGGGTACAATCAGCAAGAGGTGACCATTATCTGCAGTTAACAGCCCATCAAGACACGAGGCCGAATGCAACTTCGCTCCAATGCACCCTCCACACAGCAATAGGATGCACAATACCAACCCAAACAGTCCAAAATCACCTTCAGGAATGTGGCCTCTATACACTGAGGCTATGGTGTGCATCCTATTAAAAGCACAACACCATTTAGCCCATAGAAAGGGTGAAGGAACATCAGGATTGGAGTCATAATGAATGGCACTGGTTTCTAATCACAGAGGAGTCAAGATTTTTTGTTCAGCCAATCATTGTTCCCTCATCTGGAGAGAATGTGGAACTCAGAACAATCTTGTTTATGTGGAGGAAACATCACCATATCAGGGTGGTGGCCAATTGGTGTGAGCAGGAGTCAGTATTGGTGGATGTAAAGAACTCTATGTCGTTCAGAATGGCACTTTGACTGCTCAATGATACAGTGATGAGATCCTTCTACCTTTGGTTGTGCCCTATGCTGGTGCCATAGGAGATGGGTTCCTTCTGGTGGATGATAACACTCATCCCCACAGAGTTGCACTGGTGGACAACATGCCTGAAGCTGAGAGAAATGCATGAATGGAGTGGCTAATTTGTTCACCAAACTTAATCCTGGTTGAACATTCAGAGATGCACATGGCAGACCATTTCAGCCAGGCCAGCACCTTCCACAACGGTTGCAGAGTTGTATATTTCACTCACAGAAGAATGACCAAATATCCCTGAAGAGCTGGTTGATAACCTCATAGTGTCCATGCCACACAGGTGTGCAACTGTATGGCCATCCAGGGTGATCACACACCATATTAGAGGGCAGCCACAAGGATTTTTAATTGTTATGGTAGCCCTATGATCAGGGCAGTATTTAGGCAGGTGCAACCCTTTTTTTTTTTTTTTTTTTTTTTTTTTTTTTTTTTTTTTTTTTTTTTTTAGTTTGAATCCCAGATGCTGGGGAGGGGGTGGAGGAGAGTGTAAAATAAATTACTGCACAGGTGCACAGGGATGTCGGATACCCTAAATATGGCCCTGCCTATGAGTCCTCATTGTAAGTATAAGCATGTGAACCGTAAGTAAAGAATTGAAACAACAAAATATCATACTGTGTTACACACAATTGTAACTCTAATCAATACATGAATAAAATACATTACCATATTTATAGTTTATGATATCTCGCCTGATCCCCCGACTGTTTTAAGTAATGTAGTTTCTCTGCAATTTTCATGATATTCCAACTGCTAATAATGCTAATTACAAAAAGTCAATTTGGGAATTAAATATGCTAAGAAAACGTATTCTATCATTTACAAGAGCTTCTTTACAAAGTAATGTATATGGTCACAAGTTTAATTCTTGCAATTGGTTTTCATTCATTTACTACGAGATCATGGAAATACTTTTTTGCTAGCAACTCAACCATAAAGGCTCAATCCAATATCAATATTGAATCCTATCTGACCCAGTTCACTCTGACATCCAGTCAAGATCCACTTCCGTCACCCCCAAATCGTCACATTTTAAATTTTAGAATTTCCTAAATCCTAACCTGCCCTCACTATCATACCCAAATTCCTCACTATGGAAACCAACCTCACACCCACAGAAATAAATGCAATCCACCACCTAAATCTGATCCTGACCATATGATCCAACCTCCTATCAAAGGCTCCACCACTGAGGCTTTAGACTGCAAGTACTACATGACAGTGGGTTTCTGCCAACTGTCAGATTGTTCCACAGTGATACTATTCCAAAAATACAACAGGATCTCCAATCCCTCCTCAAATCCTTAGTCACATCCCAGGACCTCTCCCCCGAGTCTGTCTCTCGCCTCACCCTTCCTACACTGTGCACCCACACCTTCTACACGCTCCCTTGAGTCCACAAACCCAACCACCCTAGATGTCCCACTGTGGCTGGTTATGGCACTCCCACTGAGAAATCTCTAATCTCATACACCAACACCTACAATCTATTACACAAAACTTACCATCCTGTATAAAGACCCCAACCATTTCCTCCATTGACTCGCCACAGTTCCCATTCCTTTACCACCTGGTGCTGTGCTTTTCATGGTTGATGCCACCTCCGTCTACACTAACATAGCCAATGATCATGGCCTTGCTGCTTTTGAACACTACCTTTCACAATGCCTGACTGACTCCAAGCCAAAAATCTCCTTCCCCATCACAATGGCCAACTACACTTTTACCCACAATTACTTCTCTTTTGTGGGTATCACCTTCAAACAAATCCACAGTACAGCCTTAGGCACCTGTATAGCACCTTCCTATGCCAACCTGGTCATGTGCCATCTAGAGGAATCCTTCCTAACTACCCAGAATCCCAAACCCCTCATCTGGTTCAGATTCATTGATGACATCTTCATAATCTGGAGTGAATGTCAGAGCACACTATCCAAACCTCGTCTCCCCCATTCACTTCATCTGGTCCCACTCAACCTAATGAGTCACCTTCCTCAGCATTCACGTGCACTTCAAGGATGGCCTCAACACTATCTCCATTTACATCAGACATGCCAACCATTAACAATACCTCCATTTTGACAGCTGCCACACATTCCACACCAAAAAGTCTCTTCCATACAGCACAGCCACCTGTGGTCATCACAGATGCAGTGATAAGCAGTCCCTCTCCAAGTATGCCAAAGGCCTCACGGAGGTCATCACTGACCGTAATTACACTTCCAACCTTGTCCAGAAACAGGTCTCCCATGTCCTGTCTCGTCAGTGACCTACCGTCGCCTTCACATCCATTGCCCAGCCACAAAGGAGCACCCCTCTTCTGATTCAGTACCACTCAGGACTGCAGAAATTAAACCACATTCTCCACTACCTTTGATCCTGGCCTGAAATGAGAAGGCAGGAGGCTGAGTAAACAAATTATGTATCACAGTAAGAGAGACCAGACTTTCCAGAATAATAAAAGAGCTCAAGCAAGGTTACCTAAAACCAAGGCATAAACACATGCACTCGGGCCAGACTTTTAACATAACAAGAGACACATGTTTAAACAGCAATGAAATAAGGCCCCAGGACAATCAATAACACTTCCAGTGATATATACAATTAATTTAAGAACAGGACTGGCTATTCGTTAACTTAATACACAGTCCAACATATAAAACAGATGAGCTGATTCCAGACAGAAAGGAGAGGGAGTAGGGTGCCCAACCATCCTTGTGAACTACAGCTCTGACACGAAGGGACTTAATACTAAAACGGCTTCAGTGCCAAATTACAACCATGGGTTGGCAATGCCTTACAGACAGAAATGATCTGCAATAATAATAATAATAATAATAATTTAAAAAACGATAAATAAATCTATACAACTGCCACCCAAGTACATGCGAGCTAGCAGAGGGGCAAACCCAGATAAATTCCCCAGTGCATTAACTAAGTTAGTGAAAATTGAATAATTGCTGCACAGAGCAAAAGAGAGAATAATTCAACTGAGCCAAACTGGAAGTGTGGCACAACACTTATGTAAACATCAATGGACGTAGCCATAGGCAACGATGCAGCTACCCTTGTAAACGTCCTGAAAGAATTTCATGGATTCCAGGTGGAAAGCAGCTGCAATGACACAAGGTGCAGCCAGGGACTGACTGCGGAGTACAAGTTGTTGACTACTCTGGTAATTGGCTAGGAATCAACATGAAATCATACAGCCACTAGGAACATGACCGCATAGCCGGGGAGATGAGGTCAACAGCCCCCGCTGAGCTGTTTCTGGAACTTGACACAATTCACTCTCGATGTTCAGACCTCTTCAGCTATTCATATCATTGCATATATGGCTCCAACAGACTGACAGGCTGCCACTTCAGAACTACTTCAGAGCACGCACCGGGCCCAGCTAAGGTAAAAGGTAAAGCAGTCAACAATCCGAAGATTGGTTTGAACACCACACTGCTTTACTAAGCATGGCCCTGTTTGGAGGTGGTATGCCATTGCCTTCCTCCGACCTTCGAACTGACTTACCCAGCCAGTTATAGGGGGACCTACAGTATAACGTGGGTTCCGAACCACGGTGGTACTCGGTATTTTTCACATGAGCAATACTGCCAGAGGTGAAAGAAGTGGAAAGTGACAGATAAAAATCCCAGGACCTGGCGGGGATCGAACCCGCGACCTTTGGATTTGTAGTCTGGCACTCTACCACTGTGCAACTGAGACGCACCTCGGGCCCAGCTACAACCTGCCAATTAATGAAAATAACTTGACACTAGCGATGCCATACGGTGTATCTAATTAACACTGCACGATACTGGTACTCAGATGTTCCCCAAAGCAACTCTCACTGACTGACTCGGTAACTGACCTCCCTGGAAATGCCTTGGCAACAACCTCAAATAGTGTTACTCGCAGCAAGGATCACACGATTAAGAAGACAAGTGACATGTGATAGATCTAACAGCAGCGCGAGTGGTGAGAGCACAGAAAGATCAATTAATACTTGCACCAGTAATTTAATAAAGGACAGGGTGAATCAAAGAAGCACGAGCCGGGATGGCTCAGAATACACAAAGGGAGTGCAAAACACCATAGAGTAGTGGCATCTGCTCCTCAAGTATTCCAGCAACATAGACTCACTCCTAAACTAAATTTCTTAGATCAGTTGAATTACTGTTGGATAGGAAGTTCTCAGGCTTACAGTCATGGTAAGTGGTTAAAATTCAATGACTTTCAAACAACTACCTCTTGGCCATTGTCAAATGGTCTGACTGCCAGTGGGTTTCTGGAAGCATTCATGTACAATTCTTTTTTCATAGTTTGTATATTCCATTCAACTATTTTAGTTTTTGAAATCTTTGTAAGACCAGTTGTAAGAGAAATGATGTCCACATGTGTCAATCCAGTCCCAATCCATCTCCAATGTGAATGGATAGCAAGTTGCTCACTATTATTTGAGTCCAGTGGCCTGCACAGCAGGGCAAAGCTGATTTCATGATACATACTTCTAGCTACCATGATTCTAATGTGATGCCACATCATGGCAACATGTGGGTCTGTGTGTTCTTCCCAGCAGTGTAGCAGGAAGACTAAGGAACTTAAAAAGGTCAGCCTTTGTCACGTGCATCTTCCTCAGGCATTTAATGCTGCACCTTATTTCCTCCCTGTAGGGGTATGTAATGTATGAGTGCTTGGTCTCATGACAATATGAATGAATAAAAACTTCTCAGGTCTCCAGCCACATTAGGTAATTGGAATCCCTTGAGCTTTCAGCTGAGTTCTTCTTGGCCACTATGAATTGGTCAATGACTGCTTTATTGTCATTGCCTTGCTAGTATATAGCCGTGCTGCTGGCTATGATGTCACTGGTGTTAGCTTCCTCGCCATATATGGAAATGTGCTGTGTCTACTTCTCTCTGCTGGCAGTGACATTAATGAGGCTCACTTCCTCATCATATATGATCATATTTTCATCCTGTGCTCAGTGTCCAACCTTCTTATGGCCAGGACACAGGTCATCATTAAGAATCTCATTCCTCAGGCAATGAGACAACCAATGCTCTACGAGCTGCCTAAAATTGACAAGACAGGAATGCCTTTATACCCCATTGTCTGTACTATTGGGCTACCAACTTACAGACTGGCCAAACATAAATATCATTCTCTTCTTAGTTGCTGTGGACACCATATAAGGAATGCAGAAGATTTCATCAGCCACATCAAGCAGCTGCATCTTGGGAAAGATGACATCATGGTTGGTATTGATATGGTTTCCTTATTTACACATGTTCCAATCAAAGTCTGCTTAACTTTCCTCTCATAGTTATTTGATAATATAATTCTGGGAATGTTCAAATACACCTTGATATTGTCATATTTCCTGTATGGCAGCCAGTATTTCGACCATACAGACGTTATCGCTGTGGGAAATCCATTGGCTCCAATAATAGCAAACCTCTTTATAGAGAAATTTGAAATCACCATCTTGAACACCGCTCCAGTTTAGTCAATTTGTTTTTACTGCTATGTCAATGATACATTCATCATGGACTCATGGATGTGAGAACGTGGGAGAATTTTTAGATCATCCGAACAGCGTTCATGGTCACATTAGGTTCTCGAAGGCAGTGGAAAACAATGGTGCATTGCCATTCCTTGATGTCAATATCCACCATTGAACCAATGGTCACCTCAGCCACAGTGTTTATAAGAAGCCCAAACAAATGGATTGGTATCTGAATACATTCAGCCACCATCACCCAACACAAAATCACAGCTATTGGAACACACTACTTCATCGTGCAAAATTCTACCACGAGAGTTACCACATCTCCAAAGAGTCTTCAGGGTAAATGGTTACAGTCACTGCCAGAAAAAAAACAAGCCATTTCTGGCAATAAGATCAGGATAAATACGTCTGGAGAAGCGAGAAAGAATCTCACATTTTTGTTTGTCTGTGGAACAATATCAGGAAAGATAAACCAACTCTTGAAGAGATGCGTCTGGTGATTAGTCTCCTGAAAAAAATACAACAGCTGATGATGACTAAAAGATGATTTTGGGCTAATGTCATAAAAGAAGCCACTGAAATTAAATCGTTGGAGAACACCATTAATAAGAACATCAGCTTGAAGCTCAGCACAGCCCAGGATGCAGCCATACTGAGCTTGAAGCATAGTCAATGGACACAGGACAATAACATGACCATTTATGGCAGCGAAGTGAGCCTCAGTTATGTCACAGCCAGCAGCACCAGAAGTGGTGCAATGGTGTAAGCCAGGGCCGTATTTAGGCAGGTGCCACATGTGCAGCTGCACAGGGTGACAAAATTTTGGGCGTGGCAAAAATTTGGCTTAGAAAAAAATAGTGTTACGGTATCTGTTACCTAAATAATTGATGAAATATTTTTTTCAGAGTTTCGATTATAGATAATTTTTGTTATTTATTTTTTTATTTATTAATTTATTTTTTTGCCGGAGGGGGGATTTTAATTCTGGGGGGAGGGGGAGGTGTAATAAATTACTGCTCAGGGACGTCACATATCATAAATACGACCCAGGACTCAGGACATACGCATTTCCAAATATGGTGAGGAAGCTAGCTCCAGCAACAATACAGCCAGCAGTGTGGCAATAAGGTAGCAAGGCAATAATGATGCAGCCGTCATTTACCACTTGACAGTGGCCAAGAAGAGCTTGGTCGAAAGCTCCTGGGATTCTAATCACCTGATGTGGCTGGAGGCCTGAAAAGATTTTATTCATTCATATCGCTGTGAGGCCGTGCACAGATAATGAACTTATTGGTCTGTGTAACCAAGTACTATTTGGCAGTTTTTGAAATTCTAAGATCATTATAATCTTGGCTATTTTCCAGTTTAGTGGTATCTTTTATTGTTTGAGAATGGAACTGAAAAAAAAAACCATTAATGAGTCACCCATTTCTTCCGATGCTTGTCTTAGCAATTATCTTGTTGTCCATTAAGACATGATTAGTTATTCTTTCCTGTATTAATAGTGTTTTGTATTTCCTTCTGTGTTATATCAGTCAATAATAGTTCTTGATCTTCATCCAATTGTTGATCACATTTAGTAGATATTGGAGCTTATGGGAATCAAGAGGGGTGTGAGCCCCAGATAAACCACATTAAATGAATAATGACGAACACTTTGTTGTCAGCAATACAAAATCATACACCAGACTGAGACAACATGGCCGGCAGGCACAGAGAGTCTGTGTCCCCAAAGATACCAGCCAGAAGACATGTCACAGAGAGTTCTTTTTCTATTGATGTGATGATCTGTTGAGTACACCTTGAGTAGGCAAGGGGGAGGGGGTATTAAGTGACCAAGGCATCGGGCAGTGCATGCCTTGGCAGTTGCATGATTGACAGCTTGATGGTATCAGGAGGCAGGGGCATATGCAGGTGGCGACGAAGTTGTCCAAGTGTCGTGGCTGGATGTAACAACTTCTAGGCAGGGACCAGTGAGAGTAAATCAGCACTTTGGAGGTGGATAGCTCATACATCAGAAGAGACAACCTCGACACTCAATGTTGGAGAGAGGCAAGGGGGCAACTCAGGATAGACACAAAATGAATGTCGAGCAGTCATGGAGAATTATTGACAGGTCTGTGCCAAGGGGTGGGGGGGGGGGGGGGCAGGAACTACAAACTTGAAAGCCATTGAGGAAGGAAGAGGGGAGTAAAAAAAGCCCTGGAACAATGAGAAAAGAGAGGGAGGGGACAGTGTTTAGGAAGAGAGAGAGGGCAGCAGGGGGGGGGGGGGAGCAGGAGGCAAGATGGAGGAGGGTGGGGTGGGGAGGGAGAGATACAGGAGGGTGTGGGTGAACCGCTAATATCTGGCCATAGCTGAGATTCCCCACTGGTGAAGGGGTGGTGTCGACATGAACCTGTTTGAGGCGATGAACGGAGACTGTGATTGGTGATTAGTTAATTGAGATGATGAAGGTAATGGTGCCCTGTTTAAGGACATGGTGAGGTCCAGAATAAGGGAGTTGGAGGGGGAGTGATAGAATTGTCACAGAGGAACACATGTGGACATGCCTCCAGTGACTGAGGGACGTGAGGAGGAGGGGGCAGAATGACTAGACAGAGATTGTGGGGAGGTGGGGGGGGGGGGGGCAGTTTGGAACAGTGAAGTCAAATGCTCTGAACAAGGGAGGCCAGAGGGAGAAGGAGGAGGTGAGGGCTGAACAAGCTCACCACAAATTCAGCTACCATACCTTTTAAGTCTTCCTCATACATGGAGCGGAGTCCGAGGAGAAATAATGGGAGGGCCTGAGCCAGAGGAATTCGTGGTACATCAGAGCAGCTTTTAATGTGTGGTGCCACCATTCCACAAGGCCATTACTTTGTGGGAGATAGGTTGTATGAATGTGATGAGTTCCAAAGAGATTCCATAGGTTTTGAAAGAGGGCAGACTCAAATTGCATGCCCTGGTCAGTGATAATGACAACAGGGCAGCCAAAGTGGGCAATCCAAATGTAACAAGAAAGCATGATCTATAATTTCAGCAGTTATTTTAAGAAGCAGTGTGGCCTCTGGCCAGCAGGTGGTACGACCGATGACAATGATAAGATAGCTGTTGACTGGGGGAAGAGAGCCAATGAGGTCAACATTAACATGTTGGAAACGGCCTGCTGGAACAGGAAAAGAGCCTAAGGGAGGGCTAGTGTATGTCTGAACCTTGCTTTGCTGGCAGGAAACACAAGCGTGGGCCCAGGCCTGAAAATTCTGCCTCATGTGCCACCAGACAAAACAGTCAGTGACTAGTCTGGTGGAAGCCTTAACATCAGGATGAGCTAGGTTATGAAGTCTGTTGAAAATATCTCGTCAAAGGCAGTGTGGAATATAGGGGCAGAGCATACCTGTTGATGTATCACACCAAACCCCACCAGAGACATTGGGAAAGGTGGTGTGGATATGTCGAAGAAAAGAGTTACTGTCATGAATAAGTTGCATTGTGTTTTTGTCCACAACCTGAAAAGTGGCGAGGTTGAAGATGTCTAATAGGGATGAGATCAAATCAATTCATGACAAACCATCAGCAACAACATTGTCCACACCCTTGTGGTTGTACACATTGGTGGTGAATTGTGAGATATAATCAGAATAGCGGAACCAGTGAGGAAGGGGGTCCGAGGGTGGGTTGATGATGGTAGCAGCAAGTGGCTTGTGGTCAGTGAGGACATAGAAATAATGACTGCCGACTGCTGAACAGAAGTATTTGATACAGTGGTGTAGCTGTATCACCAAGGGCCTTGGGGCGAAAATGACATTGGGGCCCCTCTCTAAACTAAAACTATACAGATACTAAACTACTTCATCATCAGCTCCATAACACCCACTGGAAGACGTCAAGAGGCAAACCTAAATACTATTAAGTAAATTATTATATGTCATGCAGCAGATAATATTTGATCGTACTGTCGAATACAATTATAACTGTGAAAGTTTGTTTGGTTGTTATGCTTTCACGCAAAATTTTCTGGGTGGATTTGGATGAAATTTTACAGAGGGATAAGGTTGGACTTGGGCAGGACATGCAGATAATACACCCCATGGGATAGTTTTCAAAGTTGCTCCATATTAGGCGAATGAAGTTGTAGGCAGAAGCTTCACTGAGGATGCGCTGACCAGTAATAAAATACACGCAATCATTCACTACCCATATTTTCTCTTCTTCTTGCATGAATTTCAGAGTGCAATTGATTACAGAACTTAGTTGGGATCTATGATTAAGGAGCACTGCCTTGGGGGAATTCACAAAACAAACAGTTGAGTTACCATATTAATACCCTTCTGTAAGAATACATTGTAGAGACTTCATATTCAAATGTGGTCACACTTCGATTGTCAAACAACTGCTAGTAATTCAACGCCATTGTTTGTTATTTTGTAAAGATTGGCAGCCATGGCAATTCCGACTTCAATCGACAACACGCTAATAGCGGCAGGATCCACGCCTTAGTGGACAAGCAATAGATCTTGTTATGTTTACATTCTGAGTTGGGAATAATTTTTGGATATCACTTCGTGTGTCTGAGGTTTGTTGGCCAGGGTTCAAAAAGTTGAAAGTCAGAAACCTTCATTCAACTAAAATACAGTAGAACGTTGATTGTCTGAAGTAATTAGGGGACATGGATGTTGGGAAAACCGGTTTATTCAGATAATCATACTATACACTTGTATTTGCCAATATGAAGTTTATATAGTATTTTGAGGCCCACGATCCTTCACACTTCCCCGAGCGACACGTCGCATCACTTGGAAAGCTCAACTGTTGCTGTGGGAAGCTTTGATGCTGCCATTACTTCTACTGCTACATTGACTGAAATTGAATTTTTGTACACAGCGACTGGTGGCTTGGCTTGTAATCAGTGCCACCGAGTGGCGTCGTGTGAAGTAACGGCCCCATTAGAAGCACTGCTTTGCCACCCGGTGGCCTAGTGCGGGTACTGTGGGAAGCTTGGTTAAAGGGGAGGTGGAGGTGATGGACGTTAGGGTGGCAGAGTAAAAAAAATAAAATAAATAAATAAAAAATTAAAAAATTCGATGCTCTACCGTAACTTTTCTCAAACGTCGCGCACGGAGGCCGAGAGGCCCTTTGAGCTCGGGGGCCCCGGGGTATTGCCCTGCCTAGCCCTATGATAGCTACACCACTGGTTTGATAGTTTCATACATGGCCAAGCGCTCATGATCAAAGGCAGAGTACTTCTTTTGATTGGGCGTTGTTAATTTTAAAAAAAAAAAGAACTGCAAAGGAGAGGTGTTGCCATCGAAAGTTTGGCTTAAAACTGCATCGATGGCAGTGCCACTTGTGTCCGTGGTGATGAATAGTTTGGCCTCAGCATGAAGGTGAGCAATAATGACAGATCGAGGTAGGAGATCTTCAAAGTCTGAGAATGCGGAAGTCATAGCATCAGTCCGAGGAACGGGACGATCACTGTAGGTGTGCTTGCTGGCAAGAACATGTGTAAGGGGGGTGAAGCTCAGCTGCACCCAGTAAACAGTGTCAGTAATAGTTGATGGTTCAAAGAAAAGTCACAATTCTTTGAATGTTGAGGGAAAGGGTAGATGACTGACATGGTCTATTCTCTCAGAGGGGGAGTTTTCCCGTCAGCAGAAACCATGATGCCAAGAAAAAGCACTGAGTGTTCATACAACTGTTTCTTGCTGTCATTTAGTTTGATGCCAGATGCAGTCAGAATGTTGAGGAGGGATTGAACATGTTTCTTGCTCTCCTCAACAGAATTGCTGAACACTAATATATCGTGAGGTAGGCGAAACAAATGGAAAGAGTATCTCATTAATGAAGCCTTGCCAGGTTTGGTCACATTTTTTGGATCACACGGCATGAACTGATTGTGAAACAAGACTATTGGAGTGACAATGGCAATCTTTTCACTGTCCTTGCATTGTACAGTTCAGCAGTGTGGATAGAAAAAGGTGTGCCCAAAGCACGAGAAAACTGTCCAAGCAGTTAATGAAATAGCCATGGGGAGTGCTGTCAGAAGAAAGACTTAGTCCCAAAGCACTAGAAAAGTTTGAATGTGTTGAAGAAACCCAAATTCTCTGATGGAGCATGTGGTCAATGGAAGTACACACTAGCACACAAGGCCGAGTAGTTGCCGATCTGAGATTCAAATTTTGAAAGTTTGAGAAGTCCAAATTCTGCAAATGTTGAGCCTTTTAAGCACATAAATTGCCATGTTGCACCAAAGTAGCACTGTTCACAGAAGAAACACTTGAAAGAATAAACAGGAAACAAAAGCCAGAGTCAGTTAAGTTCCTGGCAGCACACTGAGCACTCAGCGTGGCAAACGTATCCTGTGATGGTTCATTCTGAGAATTGAAAAGATGAATAACTGGAGGAAGCAGGCATGACCTGAGCCTGAAGCGATGAAACTGGTACAGCACAAAGTGCAGGCGGAGTTTGAACTGGCATAGTCATTGTAGCAAGCCTGCAAAACGTCCACTGTATTTTGTGGACAAAACTAGCATGAAAAACACATTACTGCACAATGTGCATGGTAAGACATTGTGCTTTGTACTCAGGGTCAGCAGTATGGGAATCAAGAGGAATGTGAGCCCCAGAGAAACCACAAAAGACAGATAATGATAAACACCTTATTGTTAACATTAGAAAAGCATACACCAGACTGAGACAACATGGTCAGCGGGCACAGAGAGGCTGTGTCCATAAAGATGCCAGCCAGAAAGAAATGTCACACAGAGTTCTTTTTCTATTGATGTCATAATTGATTGGTGATCATTCCAGGGCAGTAACAGAAAAAGAAAATGGAAAGCTGTTCTAAATTTAACCTTTAAGAAATCTTTCACACAGGAGGACTGCACAAATGTACCATACTTTGATCAACATACTAATTCCAAAATGGAGGACATAGTAATAGGTATTTCTGGTGTAGAAAAGCAGCTGAGAGAGCTAAATACGAAAAAGTCTCCTGGTCTGGATGGAATACCAGTTCGGTTTTACAAAGAGTATTCTGCGGCATTGGCCCCTTACTTATTTTCCACTTATCGTGAATCTTTAATTCGGCACAAAGTTCCTAGTGATTAGAAAAAAGTGCAGGTCACACCCGTTTATAAGAAAGGAAAGAGAACTGACCCACATAATTACAGGCCAATGTCATTGGCGTTAGTTTCCTGTACAATTTTGGAGCATATTCTCAGTTCAAATATAGTAAATTTCCTTGAGACGGAAAAGCTTCTTTCTATGAATCAGCACGGGTTCAAGAAACATTTTTTTTTTTTTTTTTTTTTTTTTTCCGACTTCAAAAAGGTGTTTGACGCAGTGCTACAATGCAGACTGCTGACGAAGAGGACCGCTATTATTTTCTATCTATCTAAATGATCTGATGGACAGTGTAAATTGTAATTTGTGGCTGTTTGCTGATGATGCTGTGTTGTATGGGAGGAAGTCATCTTTAAGTGACTGTAATAGCATACAGAATGACTGAGACAAAATTTCTGTTTGGTGCAATAAATGGTAGCTAGCTCTCAATGTAGAAAAATGTAAGGTTATGTGCATAAGTAGGAAAACCAATCCCATAATATTTGAATACAGCATTAGTAGTGAACTTCTTGATGCAGTCGTGTTGCTCAAATATCTAGGCGTAACATTGCAGAGCGATATGAAATGGAACGAACATGTAAGGACAGTTGTGAGTAAGGCGGACAGCCGAGTTCAGTTTATTGGGAGAATTTTGGGAAGATGTACTTCATCTGTAAAGGAGACTGCTTATAAAACACTAGTACGACAACGTCTTGAGTATTGCTCAAGTGTTTGGGACCCGTAGCAGATCAGTGTAAAGTAAGACATAGAAACAGATCAGAGGCGAGCATCTAGGTTTGTTACTGGTAGGTTCAACCAATGCGCAAGTCACGGAAATGCTTTGGGAACTCAATTGGGGATTGCTGGAGGAAGGCGAATGTTCTTTTCATGAATTTTTGTTGGGGAAATTTAGAGGGCTGTAATTTGAAGCTGAGTGTAGTATGATCTTGCTGCCGCCAACTTACATTTCACGTAGTGATCACAAAGACGAAATCCTCGTTCTATTTGGGAGTGGAATAGGAAAGGAAATGCCTAATAGTGGTACAATGTACCTTCTGCCATGCACCTTACGGTGGATTGCGGAGTATGTTTGTAGATGTAGATGTAGATCATGTTGCCACAAGTTCATCATTTATTTGCTCTTCATGGGCCATATCAAATTTACCATCATTGATGGATATTATCGACTGTTTCTCTGAAATTTGAACTTTTGTATTATCATTTCAAAAATATTTTCCTCAGTAGATCAGTGTTGTTGTAGTCTATGCTGGCTTTGGATGTCAACTTTTATTACATGTTGGTGAGTATAACGTGGAAATTTATTTATAGGGGATGAGCCTGTCAAATCCTGAGAAGTTGACAGATAGCTTATGTGTCTGCTCTGTGACTGTCCCAAAAAACTGCATTTTGACCCACAGGCATGAAAGTGCAAAATATCTGTTCTGCCTTATGTAAAGTTCTTAGATGATAAGTTGACAAAATTTCTTATTTGGGAAATCATATATTAGTCAGACATTTGAAGTATACTTTTGTAGATATTGCAATAATCAACACAAAAACTCTAGATACATCTATTTTGCACAGAAAATTGTGGGTACATAATCTTGGTATTATTCATTTCAGCAAACAAAAGTAATTGAAATTAGACAGTTCGAGAGAACTATTTATTTATTTACTCAGGCAGTTGATGTAAATCAATTGATAGATGTTGTAACTTTACATATAGGCTGTTTTCACATTTTGATTTTACAATACTAATATTATACAGTATACTGCAATGCCCTTACTGTACAAATTACAGGATTTTTGTTGTTGATTTTGCAATGCCAATATTATATAGTTCAATTCAGTGCATTTACAGTTCAAATTACAGTATTATTTATTGGTGATAATTTAATTATAAAAGATACTTTTTAAGCATAAAACAATTTTATAGGATAAAACACAATATGGTACAAATTACAGATTAGTACTTGTTGATTAGTCTAAGTTGAGACCAGAAATCTTTCGCAAGTTACTTGCTCAAGTGTGTTTTCTTTGATTTTTAAGATTAACTCGTTGTTTGGTTGATGTTTGAAAAGCACATGATGTTTGTCTTTTTCTGATTTAGAATCAGTTCATTACTTTTAAACCAATATCTAGTTTACATAACATCTGTTTCACTCTCTGTTTGGTTTCTTCTTGATCAATTTCCTCAATCAAAATATTAGTATTGTCCGCAAACAGTATGGATTTCTCTAACATTTATCAGGTAAATCATTAATGTATATCAAGAAGAATAGAGGCCCTAGGACACTTACCCATGGCAATCCATTTTCAATTTTCCCTGTATCAGAGTAGTGCCGTATTTATTGCTCTCTTAATCTTAATATTTCTCCTTTTTATACCTGTTTATGAAGTATAATTTTATAAGGTGAAATGCAGAGCCCTGTATCCCATAGAATTTGAATTTTTCCAAGAGAATCTTGTGATTTGCTAAATCAAAGGCTTTTGATAGGTCACAGAATATCCCAGTTATAAAGTTCTATTCAGTTGCCAATTTGTTTGCATTTTTATGACTTTCATGTAGATCTTTTTATATTCCCTTTAGCACCCCAGTAAACTCAAGCAGTCAGTTTTGGATTTAATGATCTTGTGTCGTTCCTTGAGCATTTTGCTTGTTCACCACCCCTCTATATCATTTCAAAATGCAATTTAAACCATACAACCTAACTCTCATCACAGTATATACAATACCAGTGGAATATTATGTGCTATTATGTGTATAATTGTGAAATCTGAAAAATTATTAAGGCAGCTTTTTAGAGGCAGTTTTTTTTACAAATTTGTATTTTTTTTAATTATTATTATTATTATTATTATTTCATACTACAGGCAAAGAAGACAGGGTCAATTGTTGTGAAACTCCTGAATGCAGAGCTCCAACTGCCCATGAAGAGACAGGTATTGATATATTTCCATGTAGAGTTTTTTCTGATTTAATGATGTCTTCCCTTGCTCCTTCACTTCTTTTATTGTATTAAACTACTTGTTTTTAAGTATACTCAGAGTTGCAACATAGAAAAGCATAACACTTTCTTAAAGGTATCTGTTAAACTATATCTAGGCCTTGTGTTAATATGTTGAACTACATCTTATATGATTCTATACCTCGTAGACTCAATATTTCCTGTCCAATTTATTGTTCATCTTCAGAAGGTTAACTCTCTTCCTCAAACAGTCCAGTAACTTGCTTTGAAATATATGGTTAGCATGTAGTACTTATAGGAAGTGAACACAAAGCCAATATGGTTGAAACAAATGGAGCAGGTAGCCACTTTATTGGGGCCAAAGCAGCTATTACAAGAATATTGCACTTTGATTGATTACCACTAATTAAATGTAACAATAACTGCTAGATTTCTGTTTCACAGCTCTTTGATTACAAAGTCTACAATGTGATTTTTGTTTCTTTTAATTATCAATTCCTTTGCCCCTGGCAATGATTTATTAATGTGAAAATGCCAAGCTGCACAGTGGTATGGAATCCATATTAAGAAGTCATCAGAAGAAGTCAAAGACTTACTAGAGGCAATAGGACTCTGCATAGTAAAGTACTGCAGGGTTCAGACCAACCTTTAGAACAAGGAACCTTGTTACTGTTGCTTTGAAAACTAGATCAACGAAGTCTTTTCTTGACAGAAATGACAATTATAAGTCAAAGCATGTTGAATAACAGTGAATGTTATCTTTTAATATATGTGGCCAGATACAAGACTTCGTTCTTGTTACATAGTAAAACAAGTATTTCATTATTCTTAAGTTATTTTCCAGGCTTTTCACCTAAATACTAACAACTTACTTCAAATGTGTTTCTGATCTTCAAACCTCTTATACACATATCTTTCTAAGAGTTTTATTCATTATAAATGTCGCACATGTCCATCGTCATTTGATCTTGTCTATCAGTAGTATTAATTGGGAGTTGCAACAGCTGCTTGGATTAGGTGAAGTGTCACATATTGGTGTGGATCTTGTTGATTATCTCAGTAAGTGCAGTTATACTAGGCATGGCCTAAATCTCCACTGAAAGGGAAGTGTAAACTGGCTGGACTAGTAGCAGGAAATTTAAGTGGGGGGGAGGATTTCGGTAAACAATCAGTAGCATTGGGTGTTGGAACTGCACTTTTGTGTGTGTGTGTGTGTGTGTGTGTGTGTGTGTGTGTGTGTGTAAGGATAGTTAGGGTGGAAAGAAGTCAATAGTTACGGGAGCTCAGGACTGAAACAAACCTTCCATTTCAGAATGAAACTAAACAGCCTAATTCTGGCATAATGGCTCAGTAAACACAGATGTTGGTTACAAATTCTCAACAATCAGTAAACATTTTATTTTCACCCAGTTATATATCAGTCACTGTGGAATGCCAACTATCTTTAGAGCATCAAAATATTCAAAGCTAATAAGTAAGATTAATGAACTTCTTATCTGCATTGATGAGTTAGTCGACCAACCCAGTTAACATATTCTGCCTCTCTGAACATATGTGACCACTGATATAGATGTGATAACTATTGGAGAGCAAAAATGAAGGATGGAGGAGTTGCCACATAATCTACTAAATATGAGTTCGAAAGGGTAGTTGATACATGGCCCGCACATTTGATTGTGAGCCCTGGACCCAGAATCAGAGATGGGCCCTCCCCCATGTCTGGTTTTACTGTTGTGTGCAGTAGTTTGTAATTGCAAACATGTTATTTTTAGAAAGTACTTTAAATTGGTATGACAAGGAATAAATTTGATACAGTAAGCTTCATTTATAAAATTATTTTACTTAAAATTGAGACTTTACTTACAACAGCCACAGCAGGCCCATAGTCAGGATTTGGTTTAACATAAGTTGAACTAAAGGCACAGATGTATTTCAATAGAGGCAATATTAAATTTTATTCAATACAAATCTTGAAGGAGCAACTTCGGCATACTTTTGAATTACTTTATCAGGAATTAAGTGAATAGTGAGGCTGTTTTTTGGCGGGAGGGGGGGGGGAGATTGTTCCCCTTCATGCCCCTCCCCCCTCCCCTGCCTGGCTATGGCTCTGGGCCACAGAAAGCCCTAGTTTAGCTCAAAAGAACACATGTTCCTACTTCTGGCAGATGCTGTGCCAGGTAAGGCGGATTTGCTGTACACACATGAAAATCTCATCTTTGCACGACATTAACGAAAAGAAAAAAAATCTGTTACTACATTACACCAAAATCTGATCCATCAATTCCTTTTCAAGCAACGCCAGAATTAACGCAAACTGCTGCGCCAGCAGCATGGTTTGAGAACGAATCTCGAAGCAGTATGACAACCAGAGTAAAACAGGCAAAGGAACAAATTATATCATGTTTTTATAGCTGCTGTCTAGTCTTCTTGGCATTTAATACTAGAAATATCACATACTAGCTACTACGTATATGAACCTCTGAGGCCAAATTGGCCCCATGCAGTTTTATTGCTTATACGTCCAGATTGTGAAAGATAATTCAGTGTAATTTTATTGATTTTTAACTATGGTAGGTTCGGATTGGAATGTTGATAATGTAAGGAAAGCTAGCAACTCACCATAAAGATGATCACTGAACTGCCAACAAACTCATATTCACATTCATACAACTAGTTAATTTTCGGGCATGACCTTCGTCAGAAAAGATCATACTCACTCACACAATCAATCATTCAGGCATAACTCATCCATACATGACCACCATCCCCTGCTGCCCTACTGCTATCAGTGCTAGAATGTATGGCATTGTTATCGCATATTGAAACAACAAGGTGACAACAGTTGATTTTTACACACAGTATACAAGGAAACATGCCGAAAATACAGAGAAACACTATGAGAGTCCAAACTGGCCCTGCAGTCCTTCTAGGTGGTAATCTTAATATTTAGGAATATATTTGAAGTAGAACACTCTAAAAGAGGGTGCACAATACTTTATATAAAAGATGAAAAAATCACAGAAGTCAATTCGTTTCATTTAACCATTTGATCAGGACACATGGGAAAAACTGGTAAAGGGGCCAATTCAGCCTCTCTATCCTTCCAGTGTAAAATTATTTTTAAATGGTGATAACATGTTAAGCTGTACTTTTCAGAATACCTGGTAGATTAATTTTGTATCACTTCCATTTATCTTTCTTTTGCATTTAATCACAACAGTTGTACCACCCGGATAGTTCACCAATTGGCTTTGCCAAGTGAAATGTATGTGTTCAAATATGCACAAAAAGCAGGAAATTTAAGCTAAAACAAGGAAAACATTCAACAACGAACTTGTACCTAAAACTAACACAACATAAAACTAGAGAAATAGGAATTTAACAATGTATTAGGTGTTTTTCATATTACAGTGACACTAAACTATTCTATATTTATCCCACTTATGGCTTTATAGTAAATTGGTAAATATTTTTTCCAAATTTTTAAGAAAGGCCTTCATAACATCTGCTATAATATTTTTCGCATATTTCTGGAGTGCCCTCTGGCTGACAAAATAGAAATTTATTGTTACAATATCTGGTATTGTAATGTCTCATGTAGTGTTTCTATAAGTTGATAATAATTTCATGGCATATATGAATATGTAGGCTTTTCCATCTAATAACAAAAGTGTACTTGCAAATTACTCATAGAAGTGGAGGGATCTGCATAGCCGCACGGGAGTAGCTGAGCAGTCTGGAGCAGCCACATTGCGGCTTTCACGGCCTCCCACGTTGGAGGTTCGAATCCTCCCTTGGGCATGGATGTTTGTGACGTCTTTAGTATAAGTTAGTTCATAAGTAGTTTGTAAGTTTAGGGACTGATGACCCCACAGTTAAGTCCCATAAGCCTTACAAACATTTGAACATTTCTGAATTTTGGAACTGCAGATTTTCACAGGCTGAGGGCAGCCTCTGCTGGTGCTACCCACCGTTGTGGGCCTAAAGCACTGCGTTGTACCCAAAAAAAGGCGAACTGCATCTGTCGGTGACATCAAAGATTTTTGGGGTTTCGACACAAATTGGCGGCCGACTGGGTGACAAATCGAAATGTCTATTGTCGCTGGTTCATCCCATTAAAGGAAAAGTAGAGACAACAATAAAGGTGCTCTCGGTGGTGGGATTAGTGTGTATGCATCATGTTAATACTCTAAATTCGATGATTTTTTCCCCCTTTTACTAGGAAACAAGACTCTTCGTTTAATAGTGACAAATTTCAAAGGCAATCTTGACGGGGACTCCTCTAGTTTGAGGCCCCCGGCAGCCACAGTACTTGCGATTGCCTTAATCCAGCCCTGAATTGTACAAAAATGTCTAATTGTTCTACTCAGTGCCAAAAAAAAGTGCTTGAAGCTTTTCTCATAAACATGCAGAAAACCTTCATTGGATCACTTTATAGTTGATAGACTGCAGGCCTACTGAAGATGGTCTACATGGGTAGAATTTCAAAGACACTGTCAGTATCTGCTAAATCTGAAGGATACTTTGACATAAGATTGGTGATTTTAATTTTCAGTTCATTACTTTTTAGGTCCGCAAAAGCCAAAAACTGGTGAAAATAGATGAAAACTTGTTCATAACCCACAAATATTGTTGTCAAATCTTGCATTACAAAATTAAAAACAAGAAAGACAAAAATCTTAATTTAATGCTTACAGCTGAAGTTGTTCAGCTGTCCTTTCATTTGCTTCAGGTTTCCTATTGATAATCTCTGATGAAATGCCAACTGTCTAAGGAACTACTTTTTCTTCATTCAAAGTGATGTCATAATGTCTTAATCACCAGCATCATTGCATTGGGGGAAATTTCTTTGCTCTGTATAACATTTTTGTTATCAATAGAGGTCAAGATATTGCTCCAAAATGATATCAAGAGGTCTTTGAAAGTTATCAAGTACTTCTTAAGATCCAAATGAACATACATTTCACTCCATTCCATGATGGTGGTGGTGGTGGCTGGTGCAGCAACAGTGTTGAATATTAAAAAATCAAGAGGTCTTTGAAAGTTATCAAGTACTTCTTAAGATCCAAATGAACATACATTTCACTCCATTCCATGATGGTGGTGGTGGTGGCTGGTGCAGCAACAGTGTTGAATATTAAAAAATGCTCAGTCTCTGTTGCAGTATTTTATTTTCCAATTACGCGTTTCGCGCTGTTAGCGCATCGTCAGACTGGAAAAGACAAATATTTTGTTACCGTCCGTGTACCTGGAGCTAACCCTTACGCACTTTGTACGTTTACCTCTTTGCAGGTGCCCCATAACACAAATTGTTAAGATACCTCCTAGACAGCAATAGATAGTTCTGTGGCTCCATCTCCGCCCAAGTAAGTCCGAATTTTCAAATTTACTCACCTTAGCCACATTAGGTTCGCTGTGCACCAGGTACACGGACGGTAACAAAATATTTGTCTTTTCCAGTCTGACGATGCGCTAACAGCGCGAAACGCGTAATTGGAAAATAAAATACTGCAACAGAGACTGAGCATTTTTTAATATCCAAATGAACATATTTTACTGATGGAGTTAACACAGCAGGAACACATCTAAAACTTTGAAGATTGAAGGATGTTGCTTCAACATTTGATTGCAATAAGATTTTGACAAAGGGACAAGTTGTTTCAGAAATTCTCAATGACCAGCCCTAAGAGAGAAGAAAGAATAAAAACTGTCAACATTTCTAAAAAAGAATCACATCATAATTCAGCTCAGCAGCATAAGCACTGTCTCGAGTGCATTCCACAAGGAGAAAACATTGCATACTGTGTTAATACCATGGTAACTATGTTTTCTAGAATCAAATTTGGAATATAACCACGTTTTCTAGATCCAAATTCAGGACACGTTAGAAATGTTGTAATTAGTATATATATTTTTATTATATTAGTATAAGATTTTAGTGAAAGTAATAATTACAAAATATCAGTTTAAGTTGTTACAAAAGGTACATTAATTTACACTTTATTAGTACTTTATATGATGAAGAAATGCAATCAGAACAATTGTATTTAACAGTGCAGTGAATTTCCTTCAGCAAGTCTGTATTTTTCAACATGTGAAAAAATTCTACCCAAGTTTCATAATAATTTAATCTACTTACTAATAATGATTTCACAGGTTCTACAGCAAGCTGTGTTTTGTCACTTGACCAAATATTATTAATGTGGGGGATAATACCCTTTCAGTAACAGCATTATTTCCAGAAAGGCAGAAGAGAAACTGCACTAACTTAAGCACATTTGAGAATGGCACATGATTCTGTCTGAAATGAGGAATAATATCAATCCATCTTTGACCTGGAAAAGTGGTGTTAGCAGTCCATTCACTGATTTTCTCACTGGTATAGTTAAATAAATAAATAAACTTTATTAAACATCAAATGATACAAGTATCATTTTTCTGAATACATCAGTTGGTTACAAGGGATACATAGCATAATATTTATAAGGGGAAAAATTCCCAGAAATTTAACACAATTTTCTTTGGAGGCAATATCTTTTCCAATGCACAACTGAATTTCAAAGTCTGTTTGCCTTGATGGGTTGAAATCCATTACTGCTGTTTTTGCAGTGCTGACACTAAGATGACTTTCATTGAAATACTGAACAATTGTATTTGAGACAGTTGGACAATATTTCTAATTGGTCTAGTTCCTTATGCTTGCACACAATAGATGTGTCATCAGCATACAGAATTACCTTTGAATTTTGGGTACAGTATTTTATGTCATTAACATATATCAAGAAGAGAAGGGGTCCCATCACTGAGCCCTGGGGTACCCCATATTTCATATCAGTAACAGTAGATCTGTATGTGCCACTTGATGTCCTTATAACTACAAATTGTTTTCTGTTGGTTAGATAAGATTTAATTAGCTCATGGGCTATGCCTCTGACACCAATATTCCATAACTTGTCTAGGAGTATTGGTATATTTACACAGTCGAATGCCTTTTCAAGATCAATGAAAATGCCTGTCACATATTCCTTGTTCTCGATAGCAGTTATTACTTCATCAATATACTGTGCAGCAGCTGTTGCAGTTGATTTGTTTTTATTGAAGCCGTTTTGGTTTTCAAAAATTATATTATGCTTATTTAAGAATGTGACAATTCTGTTGTATATTATATATATTTTCTATGATCTTTGAGAGGACACGCAAGATAGAGATAGGTCTATAGTTTTCAATTTTTTATCTGTCACCTTTTTTGAAAATTTGTGTGACCTGTGCTATTTTCAATGAGTCTGGGAAACTTCCTGATGTCAGGATGTTGTTAATTGTAGTGGATAGAGGTCCTGATTTGCTGTCAATGCAGGATTTTACTATGTTTATATTTAGCCCATCATATCCTGCAGATTTTGAATTTCGTAAAGTCTTTACTATGTTTCTAATTTCATTGCTGTTTGTTGGGGTGAAATATATGTTGTATGATGAAGCCTTATCCTTAAAGGCATGTTTATTGTTATACAACCTATCATTGATAGATTTCCCAACAGAAGAGAAATATTCATTAAAGATATTTGCAATATCCTGTTGACATTCAATTACAGATCCATTATAGCTTATTAATAGGTCATTGATTACATTATCCTTACCAGCTCTAAAACTATTTATAACATTCCAAATGCAAGGTGCAGTATTATTTCCATTATTTAGTATGTGAGCAACATGATTACTTCTTTTGTTTCCTATTATGTTCTTATAATATTCATTATATTTATTAAAAGCCTCTTTCAGCTTTGTATTCTCATGGTTTTCAAGCATTTTGCATTGGAAAAGAGTCAACATATTTCTTACTTGTGTCACTTCAGCATCTATCCATGTACTTTTCTGCATTTTTTGGTTATTATTTACAACAACTGATTTTCTCGGGCATGTCATGTCAAAATAGTAAAAGAAATCACTGGCAAAATTTTCATAAGATTAACGATTTGTTTCAACCCTATGTTGCACTTTGTAACACATGGATAAGGTTTCTAATGTTCTCATCATTTCTTGTTTTTTTTTTTTTTTTGGTTTCATATCTTTTCATTTTACCAGGTGGATTGTTTATGTTAGGTACACACTGAAATTCCACAGCATGATGGTCTGAAATAGCAAGTTTGAGTACAGCAGTTTTGTAAGTAAATTTATCCATTGGTTTTTTTTTTTTTTTTTTTTTTTTTTTTTTTTTTTTTTTTTTTTTTTTTTTGATAATATTATCTAGACAGGTCTTTATACCACCTCCCTCTCTAGTTGGTTCCTTGATTAGTAAATTTAAATTGAATTCAAGCAATAAGAGCTGTAATCTTTTTGTAGTGGAATTATTGGACAGAGTATCAATATTGATGTCACCAGTTATTATTATGTTTATGCAGCCATTTTTTTTTTTCGGAGTATTTATTGTCTATCTCTACAAGCAATTGATTTAAATTAGTCAGAAAAATATCTATATTTGCAGAGGGGAGTCTGTAAACCCCGACAATAATAATATGTTGCCTTTCCCATCTATAGTTTATAGCAGACAGTTCATTGACTCCTTCAACACTTAAGGAACTTACATCTATGACACAAAAATTACTACCACTTTTGGCAAATATTGCAACACCTCTACCAGACTTGTTCATTCTACTATAAGATGAGCTCAGATTCATCATTAATGGGTGCATAACAAAAATTTTATCTTTGGGGTACCAGTGCTCAGTAATAAATAAAACGTCTGGTTTATTAACAAATGCTAAGACATCTAAATCATTAAGTTTATTTCCTAGGCTTCCGAAGTTTTGGTGGATGATCCTGAAACTGCATTGGGATTCTTGAACTGTAACTGAAGATTTAGCTCCCACCTTGTAATGGATGAGTCTCCAGGCTGATTAGTCACTGCCTTGTTCTCTTCTTGTGCTGAACCCATAAAAAATCCTTACTAACCAAAGCAGATCTTCTTGGTCTTTGGCTCCGTCTGTGTTCAGCTGTTGTTACCAATGTAGGTTCTTTTTTAGCTGCTGTTACTGGTGATAATGTTGGTGGTTGCACGGTTGGTCCTGTTGCTGCTGTCAGTGGTGGCTGGGGCATATCAGTTGCCTCTGATGCTGGTAGTTCAGTTGTTTGTTGAACTGATGGTACTTCAATTACTGGAGTTGCTTCTAGTGAGGGTTGTTGTTCCAGTGATTGGTTGTGGCATTCTGTTGGTGGATCTTCTTTTTTATGTGCATGATTTCTGCTGTGAGCTGCAGTCAGCATTTCTTGAATTTTATGGCTGAGAATTCTCTTTCCCTTACGGTTTAGGTGCAGTCCATGACTGGTGAAACTATCTCTCCCCAGGTAGTCAACAGGCAGAAAGTGTGTGTTATGATAGGTTTTGCAGATTTCCTCGAACTCTCTGTTGTCTTTAAAGATTTCTGTATTTACACAGGAGCTGTTTATGATATTGTGTCTGTGAGGTATTCCAACGACTATAATTTGCCTGCACAAATTTCCTTGCACTACTAACTTTAAGTTTTGCACAGCACTGGATAATTCATTCTTGTAGACATCATTGGCACGACCCACTATTACTGTGAATTCATTTGCACTTGTTGGAGTTTCAGACTGAATATTTATTGTGATCTTGTACATAGGTGCATGAGGGTTAATGTAACTGCAAGAGTTTACTCCTAGTTCATCATGTAGAATTTCCGAGAGACCATGACCGTGACTATCAGCGTGAATATTTACGCTGAAAGTTTGCCTATCTATTTTTCTCGTAGTGTCTCTTGATGCACTTTTGATCGAGGTTTCACTACTACACGATTCCTCTACACTTTTGTTTCCCTGTACATTGCACTGACGGTTTTTCGGCGTTTGTGCACGTACACTCAGTGGAAACAGTTTGAAATGGTTTCGACAGTTTGTGATAAGTACCTTAAGTCTAATGAACCTTTTGCCAGACAGGTTCCTATCATAATTAAAACTAATAATAAAATATACTGATACAGGTGAGATAAATTTCTAAATTGGAAAATAATTGTTAAATCTGAGACAAATAGCTGTACCGAATTACCTTTGAAAAAATTCAGGACAGACACACAAAAATCATGGCTGTCCCAAAAAATTCGGTATGGTTGATCACCTTAGCTAATAAAAAATACAATACCAACCAATGGTACTAACTAATAGCATCAATCAAAGTAACTGTTTAACTTAAGTGATTTTTCATAAATATCTACTACAATTGCCAGCAGAATCCTAAAATTTCGTTGGATGAAAAATATTCAACATGTTTTTTCTAGTTTGTTTTTAATTTCAGTAACCAAAAAATTGAATCATTTAAGGCTGGGCTTGGGCTCCCTTCAGCACCGGGCCCTGGACCCATGGGTCCATCCAGCCCAATCCTTGTGGGGGCCATGAGTTGGTAAAGTAAAAATTGATTGTTTTATTAAACTTCTCAGAGACATGAATTGAAGTGATGTGTACAATGCTCATAACATGAATGAGAATTGCGCCACTTTTATTACTAAAAACTGTAAATTGTTTTCAAATAGGTCTATAAAGAATATTGGTATCCTGTAAGACAAATAGGAAACTATATCAGTCAGAAGGAGCTCATATGTAAATGCTATACATTACAAAACACACAGAAAAATATTGAAGGTTGTATTATTGACATCACTAATGCATTATTAGAATAAGATTGTCACATAAGCAAACAAAATAAACACAATATGGGATATAGGAAGAGAATGATAGAACCAGAGATGAAGAGAAACACACTGCATTCAGTGCAAATGAGACATGGGGAACAGATGTGTGCAGTGTTGCTGAACTTTTCAATAAGCATTTTATAACTGTTACAGAAAAGATGGGATTGTCAGGTTCAGAAGATGCTGCTATGGAATATCTCATGCCAATCATTACAGATAACTACAGCAATACAAGTATGACCCTCATAACAATGGTAGTAATGTCCGTCATAACATATAAAATCCTTAAAATAATCTTCTGGCTATCATAATGGATCAACAAAGTTTATTTAACGGTGTGCCTCTGACTTCAATAACATCTTAAGTTATTTGTATAAACAGTCTTTTATCAGTGGGACATTTCCTGAATTGTTGATATATGTTGAAGTTAAGCCCTTATTTTTTGTGTATTCGGTGACCTTTCATCAATTACATTTCCAGATGCCAAGTTTGTTTTGTTTTCAGATGACACAAACATTGCAGTTAATTGAATTATAGCCTGATAAAAGACAATTCTCTGTCTTTAAATCTTTTCTTTAAAAAAACACACACACACATGCAGTTTATAACTCATAAAAGTTTCCCCAACAATATGTGCCTAAAATATGACAACAAGTAGATAGAAGAAGTTGACAGCATTTAGTTCTTGGGATTACAAATTCATAATACATTTAACTGGGAAGAACATGCCACAGAACTTGTGAAGTCTCTAAACAAATCTCTATTTACTATGTGAATGGCAGCAGCATAGGTAATATAAAAGTAAAAAAGCTAGTGTACTGTTCTTACTTCCACCTCTTAATGTCATATGATATTTTCTGAGGTAATAAATCATGCCAAGCTAAAGTTTTCTGAATCCAAGATATTCAATATTAATTATTGTGGTGAGAACACAAGAATGTCTTGCAGCTGACTATTTAAGAGACTGGCAATACAACTGCTTCCAAATATATATTCTCTTTCCCTGATGAAATTTATCATTAAAAATATGTCCCTTTTTTCGAACCAATATCTCAGTTTATGGATCAATACTAGAAGCAAAAATAACTTTCACAAATAATTTTGTTCAGAGAGGTGTCCACTATTCAGCAATACACATTTGGAATAACATGCCAGTGCACATAAAAAGTTTAACTCATAATGAAATTCACTTTGAGAATAGTCAGAAAGATTTATTGGTGGCCAACAACTTCTACCCCATTGATGAATATCTTAGCAGTTCTGGACACTGTGTGGCTCTTCCAGGAAAGTTAAGATTCCAGGGCAATTGCCCAATGTATGTAATAGTCATGCTGCTGAATGCAGAGATTCAAATAACTTCTATTATAAAATTCCAGTGTCCAGTAGGAGGCATCAAAATTATCTCATTCCACAAATTACCATTTATAAATTGTAAATTCAGATTTACTAAACATTTTTTTTTATTATCGAATATCTATAACCTTTCTTCTTTCTGTTGCTTCTTTGCTTCACAGTTTCTTTGCTAAGTCCAATACAGGAATTTGTCAAAGGCATTTGATTGTATGAACCACAACATCCTTTTAAGAAAATTAGAATTCTATGGGGTCACGGGAAATGCTGCAAAATGGTTCAAGTACCTCACTAACAGGAAACAAAGGGTGTCAATGCAAGTGACTAGTAAATTAAGCCAACAGTCATCAACGGATTGGGAAGAAATTACATGTGGTGTCCCACAAGGATCCATCTTAGGGCCATTGCTTTTTCTTGTGTACATTTATGACCTCTCATCAGTTACACTACCAGAAGCAGAATTCATTTCGTTTGCAGATGATACAAGTATTGCACTAAAAAGTACATCAAGCATAGTTATAGAAAGGTCTGCTAATGATATTTTCATGAACATTAATAAATGTTTTAAAGTCAACTCATTGTCATTAAACTTTGAAAAGACTCACTACATGCTGTTCAGAACATGTAAGAGATTTCCCATTGACATATGCATTAAGTATGAAGAAGAGCAGATAGAAGAGGTTGACAGTATTAAATTCCTGAGATTACAGCTTGAAAATAAATTTAGTTGGGAGGAGCACACTACAGAACTGCAGAAATGACTCAACAAATCTGCATTTTCAATACGAGTGTTATCAGACGTAGGAGACATAAAAATAACAAAGCTTGCATACTTTGCTTACTTTCATTCCCTAATGTCATAATATTTTGGGGTGACTCTTCAAGTCAGTTAAAAGTCTTCAGAGTCCAAAAATATGTAATATGTATTATTTGTGGAGTAAATTCACGGACGTCCTGTAGAAGCCTCTTCAAAGAACTGGGTATATTAACTACTGCCTCTCAGTATATTTATTCCTTAATGAAATTTGTCATAAATAATATATCCCTTTTCCCAAAAAACAGCTCAGTTCATACATACAATACTAGGAATAAAAATGTTCTACACAAGGACTTAAAAACACTTACTTTAGTTCAAAAAGGGGTCCACTATTCAGGAGCACACATTTTCAATAACTTACCATCAAGTATAAAAAAGTTAGCTACAAATAAAGATCAGTTTAAGAGGGACCTAAAAGACTTTCTAGTAGCCAACTCCTGCTACTCTATTAGTGAATTTCTAAATTGTACCAAATGATTCATGTACTCATACTATATTAGTATTATTATATTATCAGCTGTTAAAAAGAAATTTTAAAATGTATATATCTGTATTTATATTATTAGTATTATCTATTATTCAACTTGTAAATTTCATTTCTTGACATTTTCCACATTCACGAGGATCTCCTCAACATGGATCTACGGAATGAAAAACTAATCTAATCTAATCTATAAAGCTGCAGGAGGGTGGAATGGGCAGCGCCCCAAAAATTATCACTCAAGCAGTAGAGAATATTGAGATGTCACCAGCATTTTTGTCACAGCTGACATAGATGGGGCCCCAAAGAAAGTCGGTCGTCGAATACCATCCTGAGAAAGAAAGTGATGCATAGCTTTGAAAAGTAACATTTCACAACCCGGGTATAGCTCTGGAGAGAGCTGAGATATCACCAGTCTGAGATATCACCAGTGGTGCTGGATCACCCTTCAATGATCCCAGATGACTTCAGTGATCTCTTGTGCCCACCAAGGCACAGATTTACACTGAGGGGAGCCAGTGTTGGTTGGAACAGTGGCCTCAGTAGCAGAGACTATGGCGACAGTGATTTGCTGAATTGCCATAGCCACATCAGCTGGCAATGGGTCAGGAACAACAATGATCAACATGTAATGCTGCCAGGCAGCCCTATGAAGGGACCGTTGTGGCAGGCAGTCTCGGTCTGCAGGTAGATACTGTGGGAGCGACAGAGAGGAAAATGGTCACTGCCATAAAGGTCATTGTGGACCATCCAAGTGAGTTTTGGGAGAAGGCTTGGACTACATGCTGATAGGCCTTTGGCTGAACATGCCATTTGCCACACTTTAGTGTGTAGAAGAGGCACCTGTATTCAGAAGGTAAAAGTCTAGTTGGGCAAAGAGAGTTCCACCTCATACAGGACGATGGGCGTTAAAGTCCCTCAAAAGGAGAAATGGTGGTGGGAACTGTGCAATCAGGGCAGCAAGATCAGTAGGCAAGACTTCCTGATCTGGAGGGAGGTATACAGAACAAATATTGAATTCTTGCATGGCCCAAATGCAAACAGCAACAGCCTCAAGAGGTGTGTGGAGAGTCACAGCAGTATTGAGCACAGTGCTAAGAATGTTTATACAACATCGCCGGAGGCCCTGTCACAGTCAGCACAGTTCTTAAACTTGCCCCGGTAGCCATGAAGGGCTGGGGTCTGCTGAGGAGGAAACCAAGTTTCCTGTAGAGCCAGACACAGTACAGGGAAGTGGCACAACTGTTGCAACTCAGCTAGACGGTTGAAAAAACCGCCACAATTCCACTGTAGAATGTCGTTGTTTCTGTGTCGAAAAGCCATGATGGATGAGAGAAAGATGTTAGGCCAAACAATCACCTGATGCCAATGGGTCAGAGAGGGCAAGATCCTCAGGAGAAGTGAGGATCTCGACCTCTTCAGAGGCAGATGTAGCAGGACGTAGCTTTGGAGCCACTGAAGGCTCTTTCTTTTTCTTTTCCTTTTTTACCTCTTGCTGCCCTTTTGGTTTCAAGAAGTGAGAGGACTTTTCAGGAGTAGTTGTAGTTCCTGACACAGAGCTGGAAGCCTGTTGAGCAGGATCCTGCAGCCTCTGGATGGGATCTTCCAGAACACTCATGAAAGCCTCAAAAAGGAGTGTCCCAAGGGACCCCTTCCTGGTGAGAGGAGCCTGGGAAGGCTGCTGCTTCTCCAGCTGGGTAATGGGTACTGATCTCCCCAATGGTGGAGGTGGAGTTGCCCCCACAGGTGGTGATGAGGAGAACCAAGAAATGGGAGCCCCCACCTCTCAAGATGGGCAGTGAAAGGCTGATTGCCCCGTAGGGCCCACAGATGGAGGAAGCACTGGTGGTACTGTCATTCCTAAGGGAACTGGTGCCAACATCGTACTGGTGTCATCATTCGCACGGGGTGGAGATGCTCTCATTTTTTTCATGCGTCAGAGTAAGCAAACTGGTCCAGAGTCCTAATCTCCATTATCTTCCGTTCCCAATGGAAATCTACAAGTTGGCGAGGATGGCGGATGGTGTTGCCCACAATTCACGCAAAGTGGAGGTGGTGTACAGGGGGCATCTGGATGTGCCGGCCACCCACATTAGCTTCAAGTTGGACTGGAAGTGCACTGAGAGGACACGTGCCCGAACTACCAGCATCTGAAACACCGCATAGGGGAAGGGAGTTATGGTTTTACGTCACACAGGTAAATCATTATCTTGACCTTCTAGGCAGTATGTCACCTATGGAGGCCAGAATTAAAGCACCGGTGGCAAACCTGTGATCTTTTGGTCCCCTATACACCCACCAGATGAAGTGTACATCTTGGCACTGCAGGTTTGCTTGCAACTAATCATCAGTCTGGGACAGGAGATCTCTGTGGTATATCAGACCCTGGACCACGTTGAGCATCTTGTGAGGTGTGATACTCACAGAAATATCACCAAGCTTGTTGCAGGCAAGTAATGCCTTGGACTGTGCTGAGGATGCCGTTTGTATCGAAACAGCCTCGCATCTCATTTTTGAGAGAGATGTTACCTCACCAAACGTATCTTTGAGCTGTTCAGTGAAGAATTGCAGCTTGGTTGACTGGACCGAATCTCCACCAGTGCGGGCATAGACAAAGTATTGGGCTGAAATGTAGCACACCTTGAGATTGAGAGATATATATATGTAAAAAAATAGATGAAGTCTACTTACCAGGCGAAGGAGCACAGGCAGTGATAGTAACAAATACACACACACACACACACACACACACACACACACACACACACACACACACACACATACACAAACACTAGCTTTCGCAGCCTAGCTGCTTCGTCAGGCAGAAGGGAGTGGGTAAGGAGTCATTCCAATCCCGGGACAGGAAAAACTTACCTTGGGGGGAAAAAAAGGAGGGTAAACAAATACACACACACACACATTTACACAGACGCAAGTACACTTAGTGTGTGTGTGTGTGTGTGTGTGTGTGTGTGTGTGTGTGTGTGTGTGTGTGTGGCAGACTGTTGGTGCGACACAGTGCACATTTTGGGATCCCCAGTTCACCAACCCAGTACTCAGCAAAATAATGCTGAGCCCCTGAGGGGAGTCAGCATACAATGCAGTAGCAAGATCAGATGTGATGTTATATTTGTTTTTGTAATTTAATTGTGAAATTTGTTGCGAGTTCTTGTGTTTGTGTATAGTAATTATTAAAGCAGTTGCATATTTTTGTATTTGGTGGTGGTACCGGTATCAGATGTAATATCTGCAGTTGGTAGAGCCATTCTTTGTTTATTCGCAGTGGTGTAGTCTGTGAGCACTAAACAGTCTACTGTAGTCAGTGCACAAGCAGGAGCAAGCCACCAGCAGTGAGGACAATTTTTGTAGCTGCCTGACACATTCAGGTTTCATATTCATTTCATAGTAAAAGTTCTCGTGTTCTACTTTGCTAAATTCTAAAAAATATAAAAGTGTATAAGCAAATTGAATATTTAGCTTTTGTATTTGTTTTCACTGTTCACTTATTGTAGTAGTAATAATACAGTGGACAGGGTATTTGGCTAAAGAGTTGAGCATGCTTCATGAACAGCTGAATGTGATTGTAGCTGCTAACTTGGGATATGGCGGTGGTGGAGAGTCTGGCAAATTGCATGGGACGTCTCAGACGTTCCATGTTTTGCCCAAGGTTCTGCTGCTACTTCAAGTTCACGTGTAAAGGACATGATTGTTGGGTAGTGGTGCACTTGCATCACTCAGTGCAGAGGGCCAATGAGGAGGCTGGCCATCTGGCATTGCCCATGCAATGTGTGAGCGGACATGTGCCTGCTCCTTCAGCAGTGTCTAAGCAGGCATACAGGAGGGTGGGGGGAGGGGGGTTGTTGTTAGTTACTGGAATCTGCAATGTTGCCATTTTATGTAGTTCTATAGGGAGATAGCATTCAATACTGGAACACTGGAAAAGAATTTGATGCTCACTACTGCTGAAGAGGGAGGGAGGGGGGCGCCTTCATGTGCGATGTGGAGATGGCCTTGCCTGTGGCTATCAACCAAATTTGGTGCAGTCGTCTGCAATTTGTAGCTCATTTGGGCTCTGATACCATCCTCAAATCATATGGATGGATGGCTAAGGAAGACTGCTGGCCCCGCATGTAGTGTGAAAGCAGAGCTGCCAATTTGCAGCATTGTTGACTGAATTGATCAGAGGTCTTTGGTTTGGAGCTGAGTGGAGTGTCTCAACCAAAGGCTTCGTGTGTAATGGTAATGGCTGCAGATTCATGAACCTGGATTATCAGGTGGTGAATTGTAGGATCATCTTAATAGAAGAGTGTTTATGATAGAAAAAGCTGATAAGCAATTATTAATGTCCAACTTAGATAATGGATGAGCAACAAGTAGACTGCATTGCCTTGATTTCCAAAAGATTTTTGGCACAGTTCCACATAGTAAACTACTAACAAAAGTATGATTGTATGGAATATGTTATCAAAT
The DNA here is from genome assembly GCA_026315105.1 of Locusta migratoria. Lineage (NCBI taxonomy): Eukaryota > Metazoa > Arthropoda > Insecta > Orthoptera > Acrididae > Locusta > Locusta migratoria. Next base: position 698,088,377 of record CM048745.1, on the reverse strand, counting down.
ATGTGAGTGGCTTAGATACTTCTTGATCCTTGATGGTGAGTGTTCATCAGAGACAGGGGTATCATCAGGAATGCTCCAGGGAAATTTAAAATGTTTGTAAAGATTATGGTACTTAACTGTGGGGTCATAAGTCCCTAAACTTACAAAATACTTATTAACTACCTTATAGTAAAGACGGCACAGACATCCATGGCCAAGGAGGGATTCAAACCCCTGATGGGGAACAGCCTTGTGCATCGGAGCATAATGCCTCAATGTGCTTGGCCACTCCACTAAAGCCCAGGGAAGACTGATAGTTAATATATTCTGTCTACATAGATGACTGCACAGACAGAGTGAATAGCAATTTGCAGCTGTTTGCTAATGATTTTGTTGCTTATGGAAAGGTGTAATCATTGAATGGCTATAGTAGGTTGCAGGATAACTTATACAAAATTTATGGTTTGTGTGAGGAATGGCAGCTAGCTCTGAATGTATGGAAATGTACAGTGATGCAGATGAGACAATCCCATTATGTTTGAATACTGCATTAGTAGCATGTTTCTTGACACAGCCATGTCATTTAAATATCTAGGTGTAATGTAACAGTTCAGTATGAGATACTATGAGCATATGAGAACAGTCACAGGGAAGTCAGATGGTCAACTTTTTTTTTTTTTTTTTTTTTTTTAATACTTTTGGGGAGATGTGATTCATCTTTAAAGCAGACCACGTATAAAATACTTGTGCAACCCCATCCTGAGTATTGCTTAAGTGTTTGGGATCCCCATCAGATCAGTTTAAAGGAAGACATTTGTAACATTCCACTAGTACCAAAACAAGTAAATAATCCCATAGTAAAAATCAGTGATGAAACCTGATACTTCAGTTGTGCCTCACATACTGCTAAATTAACACATCAAAACACAGTTAATAGTTCTGATCATTAAAAGGCATAATCATCTCATTGCTTCTCATTGATTCAGTGTGTCTCATCTGCTTACAGCCTTGAATAATCATCATTAGTGGATTCTGTATTCACTAAATAACATGAACAGGCACCAGATGTTACTTTGCTGAATGCCAGAATATTTATTTTAGCATATAGAGTGGCAACAGATCTCACACCAAAAGTTAACCAAGTAACTGGAACTGCAGACATCTCTATCTTACAACAACAGAGGTAGTATTACATTGCTTTGGAACTATTACAAATTAAAGTTTCCGGTTGTAGAGTTTTGAAAAACCAAACAGATATTCCAAGACTAGTAAAATAAGGTGATCATTCTCATGTAACAATCACAGTTTGTCAATATATTCACACACAGAAATTGATTAATTATCTCTTGAAACTATGTGATTTTAATAATTTTGATTTACACAGAAATTAAGTGATTCTTTTCATTACTAACATTTATATGGCATTAAGACTTCAAGTACAATTGAAAAGGCAGATTAACAATAGGAAATCCCTGAGTAATCAAAATTGAAAAAGTCCATCTCTCCAATGGTAGAAACTTTCAGAAACTGAACATCTGAATTTAAATATTGTAGTACATTATTAGTATTCACTTTAGCATTAGAGGCAGAAATATTGCCACGAGTCTTCTGACAGAACATGTAGTGTAGTGGTTAGCATCATAGATCACTGTGCTTGCGGTACACCACATGCAGAAAAAAATATTTGTTTGTATTTACTATTTCTAGAATGTTCAACATGTTTCTTATGCTTGGTGTACTTGTAAGTTCCAAAAAATTCTTACTATGTATAAATAGTGGAGCACTCCAAGCAGGAGGCAATCTGTACTGAGTGTACACTTCTGTTAGCAATAAACATGTTGTAAGTGAAAAGTGTTGTGCTCTATTTATGACCAACTTTCAAATCTGGACCACCTGCAGTTTTCAACATGACAATATAACACTAGAGATGCTTCGGGAACTCTAAAGGGTATCGCTGAAAGGAAGGTGTTGCTCTATTCTAGAAACATTGTTGAAGAAATTTAGAGGGTCATAATTTGAAGCTGACTGCAGAATGATTCTACTACTGTCATCTTACATTTCACATAAAGGCCACAAAGATAAGAAATCAGAAATTACAGTTCATACAGAGGCATACAGGTATTTGCCCCCCCCCCCTCTCTCTCTTTCTTTGTGTGTGTGTGTGTGTGTGCAAAAGATAAAAGGAAAAGTGTTGTAATGGTATGAAGTACCTACTGCCATACACCTTAGGGTGGATTGCAGTGTATGTAAGTAGACGTAGACTATTAAGACTGGCCAGGGGAGAGAAGAGGGAAGGGGAAGGATGTAGGGCATGGGGGAGGTGGGAATATCCACATTGTCTCATGAAGCATATAGTTACTAGATGAGCGTACATATGAGATGCATTGAGGAAGGGGTGGTGGGGGACTCACTAGGAGTGAACATTCAGTACCTATATGCTCCATCATGCAGCATGAATGTTTCTACCCCACCCTTGCCCTGCATCCCACTCCTCCCCTCCCCTTCCCAATCCAAATCGTACTAACTGCTGATGTGGCACTTTGGTAGTAGTGGCTGGAGATGGAAGTCATGTGTGCATGAGTTGTGCTTGTGTGATTCTGTGAACATATAGGTGCTCTCTTTCTCTGATGAAGTCTGTGGTCGAAAATTAAGTTGTGTGAGTGTAGTTGTCTTTTCTATGTGCCTGTCTGCAGCTCAGCTTATCATTTTATGGTGAGTTACAACCTATGCCCAAGTATTATTGATATTCCAACCTGGATTTACCATTAATAAGAATTTTGTTTTATTGCTTTTAATGTACTCTTAAGTCCCCATTTAACACTTGTCATCTGCATGAAATTATGCGCTTCCTACTGTAAAATTCTCAGATGTTAACAGTGCTTTTTCATATCTTGAAACATTGTAAAGGAAAATTGGATTATAATGTAACAATATTTTAGAGAAGAATGAAATATCTACTCTTCTGAATGCGTTTGATAAGCTTCTTCCCACTATTTTTGTAATGAATTCTAAACAGTGTGATCATGTCACATTTATAAGTCTGCAAAACTGTAATTTTTTCTTATCACTTTAATCTAATTGATCAGACAATACAAATTAAGAGAGAAAAAGAACTGTTCATTACAGAAGTGTTATTATTATTTTCAGCAATCTAAAATACTTGTGAATATTTGTATAATTATTATCTATCCTTTTTTATGCAGCTTGAAGTCTTTGCATTGCAGTTACTTCACCGAAAAGTAGAGTTCTCAGCTTTTGGATTTTGCAACCTTGATTTTCCTCTCATAGCATCTGTAAGTATATAGTCAATCATACTTGTAAATGTTGTTAACGTACGGTACTTATATTCAATGTATTCATGAATATGAAATAAAAATGAAGGAGAAACTTTGTTGTAATATGTCAGTGGAAGCATAATAAGTGTGTGTTGGTTACCACAATTTAGTTTCTCTTTCCCATTCATTACCAAAAGTTGCTGCTCTTAAAATGACAATTTTTTTTCCTAATAATGCAACATAAAAGGTAATGAATCTGTGGTGTTGATCCTCAGTTCCGCCTAGTCTTCAACCTGAATGGATGTTTAGTAATAAAGTACTAGTGATTAGAAGAGAGAACTGTGATTATTTCCATACCACCTTGATATCTACTTCAAATCAAGTTTAAACAAACAAATGTGACAACTAATTATTCCTACACTTTGATCCAAAGGAAATATTACTAGTTATCAGTATTTTTTGATTTGTTGCCCCGTAAGTTATTTTTTATGTTGAATGTTTCATACTGGAACTAGAAGAGGAACTGACATCTTAAAACTAAAAATTGTTTAAAAGTCACACTTTTTCCAGTTATTAGTGTAGTATTTATTATTATGGTATCATGTTTTTAGAAAAACAAAGATAACAAGTTGTGGTGCATTTAGTAATAAACTACTCAGACACTAACATAAAATTCACACATTCGACATATAAAGTCTTGTCAACTTTTTTGTGTATGTAGAGGAATCATGCAAGGGATCTGAACTGGCACCTTGTTTAAAATGTAAGAGGAGGATCATAGAATTTTAATTCGTGAAGTCTCTATGGTACTGAAGAAACTTTGATGAAAACTTAAGGCTAATATAAACAAAAAATAGTTGGTAAAATTCACAGAGGCTAAAAAACTGTAGAACTGATTTATGCATGTTATCAATTGCAATTATACATATACAAACTGATTATATAACATATCTTAATACTTACAATTTTATCTTCTTTAAATGATACTTGTAAACAAATATACCATCAGTTCAGTGAACATAAGTGGTTGTTTCATATTTTGTTGTTGGAAAGATGACAAAATATTAAATACTCAGTCTGCTGTTGTGACAAGGACCATATAAACAGCCAAGCCAGAAGGAAAGAATATAGTTTGATGGCTGATAGCAGTTGTAATTGTAAAGAAGAAGAAGAAGAGAATAAAACACAAATTCAAATGATCACAGGCACTTTATAATATTATCTGACATACATTCAGTGTCCAATTTACTTGCACCTTGTGACAACATTTCACTGAAATATATCCTAGACATTGGACCAGGCATTATGGAGTCATTTCATGCTGACCAAGCTCACCTGATCTTATTCCATTACATTTCTGTTTATGGGATTGGCTTAAGAGTGAAATCTAAAATTACAGAGTGCACACAGAGTTTCTCACTCATCTTTCACACATGAGTGTTAAAATGTTATCAGGTTTATCACATGACAATTAGCCACATTACTATAATTAAAGTTCAAAATTGGACATTGTTTTTCAGACTGTATTTAATTACTCATCTGTAGGTGGGTGTACTGCTGTCATGGTGTAGTGCCTGTATCTGCAAATTTTTCAACAATATTAAATAAATTAATCTGTCAATAGTTAATTTTTCATATATGTATTTATTGCCCAAACAGCATGATAACAAAATAAAAACAAAAAGGGTATTTTTTCACAAAATGTTTAATTTCTGTGCCTAAACAAGAGTTCATCTGTGCTCTTAGTGACTATTATGATTAATGAAACTTTGCTGATAATCTCTAGATTAATCCAAGCCTTTTTATTTGATTGACTTCCATCACTTGTGAAACCTATCACCCTTGAAACTTCGTGGCAGATTAAAACTGTGTGTCTGAACTGGGATTCGAACCTGGGACCTTTGCCTTTTGTGGGCAAATGCTCTGCTGTCCAAGCTTTCCCAGCATGCTCCACAGTCCGTCCTCACGAACTTTACTTTTGCCAGTACCTTGCCTCCTCCTTTCCAAACTTCACAGAAGTTCTCCTGTGTACCCTGCAGGACTTACTCATAGAAGAAAGGATATGGTGGAGGACCTGGCTTAGCCACAGCTAAAGGGATGTTTCCAGAATGAAATTTTCACTCTGCAGCAGGTTGTGCACCAATATGAAACTTCCTGGCAGATTAAAATTGTGTGTCTGAACCGGGGGTTCAAACATGGGACCTTTGCCTTTCACAGGCAAGGAGGCAAGGTACTGGTGGAAGTAAAGTTGAGAGGTCGGGTCATGAAGCGTGCTGGGATAGCTCAGATGGTAGAATGCTGTCTGGAAAAAGTAAGGGTCCCAGGTTTGAATCTCAGTTCAGACACACAATTTTAATCTGCCAGGAAGTTTCTTATCAGCACACATTCGGCTGCAGAGTGAAAATTTCATTCTGGCCTGTCACCCTTGCTCCAACTACTTCCAACTGTAGATCTACCTGTATCAATATTTTAACTAAGATATCTTCACATGTTGCATTTTTGCTAACATAAATGACAACCAGTTGGATTCAGCTATAAAGGAGAGGAATGAATATGAATACCAAAGCATGGTTTGCCAAAGTATTCTTTTTTCTCCCTGGAGTTAAAACACCTTAAGTCTACTAAACCATTGACTTTAAGTGAGGAAGAATTAAATTGAATCTCTTGGTTTAATTTTACTTCATTGAACTGACAATGCCTATAAGTTTATTTTTATATCGTTTGTTTTTAAATACTTCTCTAAGAGCATTTATGGCATGTGTGTTGATGCAATATGAGCTTTTAAATCCCTTGCAGAGCTTTCTCAAATGATCTTCAGAAGGCAGAGAAAGTAAGGCATGCCTTCGACAATGCCTGTAGACCTTAAGTGATTTAATTTTGAGAAGCAAGCTTTCCAAAATAAACTCATCATTACATCACATACCAGTTGCCTATCTATATCCATGGCCTCACAACATGGCAGTTATCCTTTAAAGCTTATAAAATATGATCCACCTTGGTGTAATAACACACAAATTAATGCACAAATACATAGTATAGAAGGAACCAATGGTAGCATTTACCACTGGTTACCTCCCCCATTCTCCAAAAAGCTAATATGTTGTATTTGGTTGTTATGGTATTTATATTTCCTTCTCTTGAAAACACTTTCTTTATAGCACTATTTGTTCGGGGCAGAAAGTGTGACTTTTGAGTGTGAAAAGGTTATCACAACAGGATAAGCATTTTATTTTACCCAGAATACTCTCCCCTCCACTCCCCTCCTCTCCTCTCTCCCATTCAAGATGCTTGTGGCACTGGAACGGGTGGACATGGTGGTTTGTGTGTGTATAGTTGTCTGATTGTGTGAATGTTTGTGTTTCTTTTTCTGACGAAGGCCACGGCTGAAAATTTAAGTTGTGTGAATGTGATTGTCTGTTTTTGTGGCTGTCAGCAGCTCAGTAAGCCTCTTTATGCTGAGTTTTTATCTATCCTCCGTTATTGATATTATTGCAGAAAGAACATGAAATCAACAGAACAAGCAAAGGACCTAGTTGTTCTTGGAAGGGGGCAAACTAGATATACAGACAAACTAGATGTACAGTAACCCCAATACCAAATCCAATGTTAATGCAAAATCATTAACAACACTGCAGAAAAAAAAGAAAATAAATAAATAAATTTAATTATAAATTAAATACTTACTATTTTGTAGTCGCCTGAGGCAAACAAGTAAGACAGGCAATTACTATTAATTATGCGACTTATTTATTTATCTCTAAATTATTTTTGGCAGAAGAATGTATGTAATTTTGGTGTTTAATATAAATCTACACATGAAGTAGGTCTATTCTGAAAATTAGTTTTTATTATAACCATTTCACTCACAGTCTGTACACTAAATATGTTCTTTTCATGGTGCATAAACTATTTATGACTGAGAACACACTTTCTGGAGTAGCATTGCTGCCAGTTACATCTAGCTTAAACCCTGCAATGAGCAGCAAAATTTTGCAATTGATATCTTCAGATGCAAAAAAAGTTAAAAATGAGTGACAGTTTTTCACCAACACACTTCACAGTTCTCAATATTTCATGAATTTATACTTTGGCTTTTGTCAGAGTTATGAAAATATTTTGAACGAACTTTGTTAAGATCACATATATATTTAAGTCTTTACTAAAAATACTTTCAAAAAAGAGGATATTTCAGCTGAATCAAGTAAAATATGTTATCAACGTCATCAATTAATGTCTCGCAAAATAAAGTTTAAACGTCTAAGAAATCAGACTCATCTAGCCATCTTCTTGCAGCATATTTATCAGTGACTGGATCATTATAGTTTGAAAGTTTTCCTTCTTTTTCAATTTAACATTAGTCAATATTTCTACTGTTCTAAATATTCATTTAGTTTTAATGCAGTCAAAATATTTTAAACTGGATTGAGGATTGCTGAAAAATTATTTTAAGATTGTAGGACTTTTTCTTGAGACACCATTCCATCATAATATCAATGAAAGTTGGTTTTAAGGAGATACATCAAGTTTTGATACTAAAGCACTTATTTGTATTCCACTTCTTCAAAATGTGTTTGTGGAAACAATGAAAATTTAATCTGCAGTGGTTTGGAAGTCTACCAGGAGAATATTAACACTGGTTTGCAGTGTAGTAGTTACTGTATGCATTGCCCAATCTACATAGTAAACGTTGCTCTTCAGCAAAGGTCAAGTCAATTCTCTTTACATCAATACACCCACCCTTACTTAATATGTAATACCTAAAAAGCATTAGTAGCAATTTTGCACTTTTGTGATTGGAAGTGTCCAACATAACTGAAATATCAGTATATTCTGCATGTTTTAGTTCCAAAACAAATTGTGTGCAGAACAGTTAACTTTTTCTTAAACAGCTTGTTGAAGATTGCAGCTTTGCAGATATTTGTTCTGAATGACTGGTTACACATCATTGCATGAAAAGCTAACAAATATTTGTCAGCAGCAACATGCTTTCCTTCACAACAAAAGGCACCATGATGAATATTTGCTTGAAACAGATTCAAATGTTTGTAAATCTATGGGACCAAACTACAGTGATACCTAGACTTACAAACTATTTAAACCATTTTAAACCTATCCTGAAGGCAACAGACGCACCCATGCTTGAGAGAGGACTCAAATCTCCAGCAGGAGCATCCACCCAATCGCTGACATTGTGCCTAGAACTGCATAGCTAGCTTAAAACAGCTAGCTCATGTTCCTTCACGTTAGTGTCTTCCACAACCCTAGACAGGCCTCCATGCTCGATTAAAACAAGTATGTTTATACAACGAGAAAAATAATTTCTGAGTTTGGTGCTGTGATTTCAAAAATGGAAATTCAGCTTTCATTTAGTTGGTAAATACACACTTTCTTATTACACTTTCTGAAAAACAATCACAATATACAAGGCCTATCAAAAATTTAAGTTTCCTATGTGTGACAGTTGTCTTCAGTTCTTCAAGGTTGTCAAAAGGAAGGCCAGATGGCAGCAGTTTCTTGATGTGCAAGTAAAGGTGGAAATCACTGGGAGCAAGATCCGAACTATATTACATAGTACTGACCACGGGATTTAAAAAATTTGTCTCATTCAATTTTAACAATGGAAAATCCAATGGGAACATCAATAATGGAGGATAGGCAACAACTCGCCATAAAGAGGCTTGCTTACCTCTGACACACAAAAATAGATAATTACATTTACTCAACTTAAATTTTCGGCCATGGCCTTAGTCAGAAAAAGAAACACATACATTCGCGCAATAACTCATACAACTGTACACACACAACTATCATGTTCGGTCACTCCAGCGACACAAGTATCTAGACTGTGAGTGAGGTGGGGAGTGGAGGGAGTAGGATGCTGGGTAAGAGTGGAGATGGAAAGTTATCAGAGCCTTTAAAATCCATCAAGCAATGGAAAGTTACCAGAACCTTTAAAATCCACCAACGATGTGGAACTTTCCATCCCCACTTTACCCCCTCCACTCCCCACCTCACTCACTGTCTAGATGCTTGTGTTGCTGGAGTGACCGGACAAGATAGTTGTGTGTGTATAGTTGTCTGAGTGATTGCGTGAATGTATGTGTTTATTTTTCTGGCAAAGGCCATGTCCGAAAATTTAAGTTGTGTGAAGGGATTATCTATTTTTATGTCTGTCAGCAGCTCAGCGAGCCTCTTTACAGTGAGTTATTACCTATCCTCCGTTATTGATATTGTCTCATTCAATTTTAGTTCATCAAAGTCAATTTTTTTTATTGCCTGATTATGAGCACATTTGTTCTCCATTTGGTTACACTGCATATTACTTAAAAACAATTTATTTCAAAGCTTATGATATGGTTTAGTAAAGAACCAGACAATATACAGCCTGTATTTATTTTGTCGGGACAACGGACACTTACGGTAAATAAGGGATGATCCCGTAAGATACGGGACATACGGTCACTTTATTGTAGCCTATCCTAATTTGTGCCTATACTAATTAAATAATTGAAGGTTTGTGGCAACTCTTTAATTAGTCATAGACAGCAAAGGATTTGGAAGGTTAGTCAAACAGAATGGCTGTTGCCTTGAAAAGAAATTAGAAGATAGACATGAACAAGGGTAACAGTGCGTAAGTGAATTAAGTCAGGTGATTCTGAGGAAATTAGATACCAAAAGTAGAAAAATATTTGGGCAACAGAATAACACAAGAGTAAAATAGATAGGATATGTAATGCAGTCTAACAAATGAAATAAAGGTATTTCTGAAAAACAAATTTGTTTACTCTGAATATAGCTTCCAGTGTTACGCTCTATTTCGATGCAATGATTGTACAAAGTGTAGTATTCATGTATTGAAGATAATAAACACGGCAGGCAATAAAAGAACAGGAACTTTCATAAATGTGTGGATTCATATGATGCTGTAATTAGGTAACTAGATAGAAAACTAACCCAGAGTTGTTATATGTAACTGAGGAGGAAAAGGCACTACAACTTCACTAAAAGAAGAGAGAATTTAATAGGACATATCTCAAGGTATCAAAGAAACAATTGATTTAGTTGGAAAAAGGCCAAGGCTTGAATATAGTTAGCAATGACAGATTGTTGTAGCTTGCAACTGCTATTTACAGATAAGTTGACTTTCATAGACTGACGTAGTGTAGAGAAGTGTCTAATCAAACCTGTCTAATGATTGAAAATTACAACAACGACTTGTGAACCCATAAAGGAATAAAATTAATGTTGTATTTTGAAATGAGATCTACTATTAGAAATGATTATTCTAATTAGCAGTATCAGCTTATTTCTTAAGTACTGAAAGAAACTGTAATCTAGAAGCATTCCAGTTTATTGATTATTCCACAACATTTTGGGAATGCAACTGGATAACATCGACCTCCTGGCGCAATATTTTGGCTGACAGTCATTCAGTCACCCGATGTTGACTGAACAATTGTCAGCTGCAATATTATGCCAAGAGGTCGACATTATCTGGCTGCTTTCCCGAAACTTTATCGAAAACAGTAATCTAATTTATTTTAGCAAATATATGTGACAAAATACAAGATGATTCAACTAATAGTGTGCAATTTATTTCAGATTGCTGGATCTGTTACCACATACCTAGTAATTCTAATTCAGTTCCAGAACTCGGATACAGTGAGTGCACCAAACAATCCACCCAACTAAATGGCTACAAGTAAACAAATCATGAAGTAAATGCCTGAAATTCGTGTTCCATGTTAATATCACTTGAACATTTATTTTTGCTTTATTGAGATGATTTCTGAGAAAGAAAATTGCCTGCATCAATTCAAATGATATGTTCCTTTTCATTAGTTCAACATCATCATGGTAAAGTTTGTTTTATCACTAATACTGACTGATTGAGACTCATTGCAACAGATCAATTAGGGATATATTTTATCTTTGTGAAATGTTTTAAGATTGCAGATATTTTTGATTGAAATAGCCTACAGGACTGAGTTGCCATATTAGAAGTAAGTTGAGTGTGCATGTTGAAGTACTGTGTAAATATTTTATATTACCGTAATTTGATTGTGAGACTTTTGGTATTTGATATGAACTTCGATTGTGTGAATAGTTTTGACAGAGAATGTTTTGGCTGTGAAATAATGTTGTACACATTATTACATAAATGAAAGTTACTGTTGTATCAAACCTGAAGATTAATAAAAGTTGTACTTGTGGTTGTGAGCTGTGTATCTGTGTTGGAGGTAAAAGTTTAGTATGTGAAAATTTCTAATAAAGTGATCACTGAGCCGCAGACAAACAAATAAAATTGCAATCATATTTCCGCAACTTACGCTCTTGGCAATTGCCTTCATCAGAGAAAGAGCTAACATACGTCCACACAATCACTCGGGCAAAACTCATATACACATGACTGCCATCTCTGGCTGCTATGTGCCTGTTTGTGGCTCAGTTGTTGTCTTTGAGGTGAGTTGCTACCTATCACCATATAACTGAATTGTTGTAGTGGTCTTTAGTCCACAGACTGGTTTGATGCAGCTCTCCATGGTACCCTGTCCTGTGCAATCCTCATTTCTGTAAAGTATCTACTTTGCTTTTGGTTTCTATAATCCTTTGAGCAACTTGTGATACTTCAGATTTAGAACTGAATTATAATATTTCCATTCTTTTTTTGTGTTGACTTCAAATATTGATTTTAGTGCTGTAATTTTAAAGAAACTTATTTTTTAAAATTATTCACATAATTGTTTTTACCGTGGATTTGGACTACAATCTCCTCTTTAAGAAGATTCTTTTCCACTTCCATTTAATCAATAATTTCTTGAGTCGAAATTTTTACAGTCATCTTTGGAAAGGAGTAACTGCTATAAATTATTAAAACCCTCTTTTAAATTAAAGTAGTTAGCCCGACATTCTTTTACATGCTTTTCAAGTTTTTAATACATTTTATTAAATTTACTATCAAAATCTTTAGCATGTTCTTCACTCCTTTCCGCTTGTTTATTTAGTTCTGAACATAAGTCCTCTAAATGTTCTACCTTTTCTGGATACAATTCAGATATGTTATTTATTAATTTTAATGTTCATTGAGGCATATTCTCAAATTAATCTTCACCCTTCCCCATAATATGTGTAGTAGGCATGTACTGAATATTACTACAAGTTTAACACATTCATGACGGCCCTCGAGTCTGATTTGGGCTGCATGGTATTGCCAAATGTCCTGAGCCCAAGTTAGACTAAGGCGGCTGTGGGCTCCGTATTTTCCACCGCAATATTTTTTTGTATAAAAATATGTTTCCTTCTTTCTCCTGTAAAAACCTACTTATTTAAAAAATAGATACATTGAGCTGCAAAAATATAAACATTTCTTAGCAGTAGCATTACAGCTTAAACAGTTACTGATTTATAAAAGTCTTAAAATGCTTAGTTAGTTGGGCACCCGGGGCAGCACTGGGCTCAGGTATTAACTCTTCACACTTCACATCTTTTTTAAATACAAAATATAGCAAGGAGTTAATCCACCTAGGTGATGAACTCATTGATATGACCGCTCGTTGTTCAACAGTAAGGAAAGGCATGGCCCGGTGACACATATTCTCAGTACAGTGAAGCCCTGCTGAAGTACCATAGACCTCTGGGAAGGTGTAGTCTCAGATGGTTGTTGAATTCTGTTGACAGCTCGTTACCAAGGGCATCACTACTTTTTATCATCAATTTTCATAAATCTTCAAATTTCACATTTTAACTTTCTATGTAAATTCTTGTTCTTAAAGTCCGCTATTAGTTTTTTATCATCTTTCAATGTGTGATGTTACTGTGTTTCAGTTTTAGTTGATTTACAGGTTCTTCATAAGATGTAAATTATTAGATGTAACTAATGTTATACGAGTCCAGCTATGCTGTTCCCATTAGGAATTTAAATTTTTTCCCTCAATTTATTTCATTGAACTTCATTCCCAAAGTGATTTCTATTTAGATACTTTAAACATCTTTAAATAATCTTGTCAGGTTCTTAAGAGAAAGAAGAGTTTATTCAACAGTACAAACTAAGTCATGTCTCACATGAAACTGTATTAGAGGATTGAAAAATTCTGAATACCAGACATCTGTTACACAGATATTACTGATCCTCCATGGACTTGGTGCTTCTTGCTGATATATACATATCCATGACTGTCAACCACTGTGCTAAACAATGCAGAACCTGTACAAACAGAGTTTTTGGGACAGTAACTGCCTCCATAACTGATAAACCCTGGAAGACAATTTGATATGTTGGGTTGGATATTGGACATGTAGTGTAACCTGTTAAACTACAACCCAGTGGCACCTCGTCCTCAGTTTTGTTGGTGGGCCCCAGATAAAAAGTTAGTAACCAGTGTAATGGAATTAGTTTGAAGTGTTCTTTATAAAACCTCCATTTATATGACATCATTTAAACACATTCGTAAGATATTAAATATGCTAATTACATGGTAATTAATATAATCCACAAAACACTCTAGCTAATAAATTATACAAATGTGCAATAAATATTGGCCCACTTTAGGTTGCAGTAGTAACACTAAAAGTGGGCCTTTGCGATCGTCTTTTGACAGTTCTAAATTTAAATGAAAATAAAGGCTTAACCATTCATCTGACATGAAAATCGAATAACCGAATTTGTAGAGGAGAAAATTCTCTAAAACTTGGCTCCCTTATGTTTGCTTCATCTCTCTTATCGTATGAGAGATATTTGCAAAAATAACGGAGATTTGACACCCTTCATTGAATTAACGAAAACCAGCCGTTCAGAGATGTCACGTGACATTCCTCGCCCAGAACTCTCTGGCATATGCCATCTTGCATTGCATATTTGATGATTTTCTTATTGTAACAAACACCTTGTCATTTCAAAGCAATGGCGCACTGAAGAATTAACAAAAACATGTTTTTCGTACAATAAGTGATAATCTAATGTCTAAAAATGCCATATTAACAACAGTTAACAAGGCCATCAATAGAATGAGATTATAGAACGCAACTTCTAATTGGTAGCTGTAGCGTAGTGGGGAATGCTTTGGACCGAGATGCTGGTCAGTGGTTCGGAACCCGTCTTCACCTAATTTTTTTTTCCTAAAAAGGTTTCAGACACTCTTATTAATTAAACAGAGCTATGTTCTTCAATGTTTAGATTTGTGCATATGTAAGAATGCTCCCTCTAAAATGCATGTTTTTTCTATTTTGTGAACATGCCGTTAAATACGTAACAACAAACTAAATAATGGTCTTCTGAAGCATATGCATGTTAACTGGGAGGATAATGAACATTCTGCACAAAGTGCTGATACAGGTAGTTTTGTATATAAAGGAAGTCCCAGATTTCTGTGAAAAGTGCAGTTCCTTAATCAAATGGAAGGAAAGTGTATACATTGGAACAAATTACCTTGTTTATTTTTGGCCCACATTAGGTTACGGTAGTAACACTAAAAGTGGGCCTATGCGCTAGTCTTTTGACAGCTCGAAATTTAAATGAAAATAACGCCTTAACCGTTCATCTGACACAGAAACATGAATCTGTAGATGAGACATTCCTCAACAACTTTGCTGTTTTATGTTTTTTTTCCATATCTCACATCGTTTCGCAGATATTTGCAAAAATAACAACGTTTTTGGGATGTCTGTCTGTAACGTGTTTCCACTTTTGGTCGAACCGTTCAATCGATCGGCACCAAATTTTACAGATATAACTGTTTGCCGACAGAGAACAGAACCTGGTTTTTTCAAATATTTCGGACAAAAACTATGTTAATAACACAAAAAAGCAGTTTATAATATAATTTTAATTGCAAATAAACCGCTCATTTGATACGAAAATTCTCTACAACTTTGCTCTCTTATGTTTTTTTCATATCTTGTATCGTTTCAGAGATATTTGCATAAATAACGGAGATTTGACACCCTCCATTGAATTAACGAAAACCAGCCATTAGGAGATGTCGCGTGACATTCCACACCCAAAACTCTCTCTGACATACACCATCTTGCATTGTGTATTTGACGATTTACTTACTATAACTTACAAGTTTGTTATTTAAAAGCAACGGCGCACTGAAGAATTAACAAAAACACATCGTTCTTCATACCATAAATGATAATCTAGTCTCTAAAAATGCCTTATTAGAATCAGTTAACAACTGCCATCTATAGTACAAAAATAAAGGACGAATTTTGTAATTGTTCGCCGTAGTGTAGTGGATAGCGCATTGGATTGTGATGCACATGGTCTGTGGTTCGGGACCCGCCACTACCAAAAATATTTTTCTCCTTTTTACCTAAAAGGGTTATGTGTTGGATGCATAGATATTAACACAATAGTAGAGTCATAATCATATCATTATCATTTTTTATTATTTACATTATTTTTTTGTCCAAAATGTTTGCAAAAAATTATAAAACTACAAAGTGGGCCGTAAAACACATCAGTAATAAAATTAAAAAAATTCATACTTTTTTTTTGGGGGGGGGGGGGGGGGGAGGAGCGGGTTAGATGTGTTTAATAATGTAGGTGGTCTCGTCCACCAGCTAAGCAGGTTTTCCATGTACTTGTGTGGGTGTCTGAGTTTATGCTGTGGTGACACAATTTATTGAAGAATTTGGGGGATTGGAGGTGTTTGGACTGGAACCAAAGTTCACCAGTTCTTCTCATGCTGAAGTTTGTACTTATTGTAGTGTACTGATTGTGATGGCAAAATAAAAATGAACTGTGGGAGGACATATGTGACTTCTTTCCCTTTGGGAATGCACCAGAGAGACAAAAGGGACCCTCCTGGCTTTTGCCTCATGGCCAAGGTGAAAACTCTGGGAAAAACCTTGGCTAAGAGACTTTTCATGTGTATTTTACGTAACTGGCATGTTAACTAATGAGGTCTGTGTTCTGACAGATTAATTATACAGTAAATGTGCAAGTCTGTTCTTCTGACTGGGAAAGTTGTCAATTACTCTGTTGTTGAAGTTTGGAATATCACTGATTGCCACTTGTGAATGGAACAAAGTTCAGCCTTTCCTGACTCATACTGTTCCTGAGGAAGGTTTTGATTGTTTTCAGGTGATGAAACTGTGCTCTGCTCCTGCTGTTGAAATTGGTGTAATTAGTGCAATTTTTTATGTTTGTGCACTTCAGAGAATGATTCTTCAAAGGAATGTTCCACAAAGAAAGTAAACAGCTCACATACCAATGTAATGCACCTAAATGTAACACTGCAATACATTACTGACAGTTATTTTTCAGTTTATCGTGGAAAATAAACAGACTGTAGTTTAATGAAAAAGTATTCACCAAAGTGGATGGGAAATGTTCTCTAAAAGAAGCAAACTTACTTTTTTGGATCAAAGATTTCGAAGCTACAAAATACATGAGAGTTTTGAAATCTTTCTTTCAGTTGGTTGGTCATAATGTCGTACACTTCTTTGGCATCTGCTGTCAGATTCAATCACTCATCATCAGAAACTCTAAACCATTGAATGTTCTCTCGTATTTCAGAAATGATGTAGTGTGTGGATATGGTAACGGAATTTGCACTCTGCATCAGAATTGTTTTATGGAAAATATCAATGTGTTTCATGGTATATTAAAAAAAATTAGGAGGAACAAAGTGTGTGGATGGTGAAGTGAATTTCTTAAGGCAAATGCTTCTCTCATTGTAACATCATCCCAGGAACCCTTTTCTTCGTTGTTGTTGTTATGGTCTTCAGTCCGGAGACTGGTTTGATGCAGCTCTCCACCCTACTCTATCCTGAGCAAGCCTTTTCATCTCCTCATAAGAACGGCAACACACATCCACTTGAATCTGCTTACTATACGCGTCTCTTGGTCTCCCTCTGCGATTTTTACCCCACACACTTCCCTCCAATGCTAAATTTACGAATCCTCGATGTCTAAGAATATGTCCTACCAAGCGATCCCTTCTTTTAGTCAGGGTATGCCAAAAATTCCTTTTCTCGCCAATTTTGTTCAGTACCTCTTCATTAGTTATGTGATCTACCCACTTAATCTTCAGCATTCTTCTGTAACACCACATTTCAAAAGCCTCTATTCTCTTCCTGTCCGCACTGCTTATCGTCCATGTTTCACTCCCATACAAGGCAACACTCCACACAAATGCCTTCAGAAAAGACTTCCTTACACTTAAATTAATATCCGATGTTAGCAAATTTCTCTTTTTCAAAAATGCTTTTCTTCCCATTGCCATTCTGCATTTTATATCCTCTGTACTGCGACCATCGCATGTTATTTTACTACCCAAGTAACAAAACTCATCTACCACCTTCATTGTTTCGTTACCTAATCTAATACCTTCAGCATCGCCTGATTTTCTAAGACCGCATTCCATTATTTTTGTTTTGCTCTTGTTAATGTTCATTTTGTACGCTCTCTTCAACACACTGTCCATTCCATTCAACTGCTCTTCTAGGTCGTTCGCTGTCTCTGACAGAATTACAATGTCATCAGCAAAACGCAATGTTTTTATTTCTTCCCCCTGAACTTTAATCCCTATTCCAAAATTTTCCTTGCTTTCCTTCACCGACTGCTCGATGTACAAATTGAATAACATCGGAGAAAGGCTACAACCCTGTCTTACTCCCTTCCCAACAGATGCTTCCCTTTCATGCCCTTCGAGTCTAATAACTGCGGTCTGGCTTTTGTACAAGTTGTAAATAACTCTCCTTTCCCTGTATTTTACCCCTGCTGACTGCAGAATATGAAAGAGTGTATTCCAGTCAACATTGTCAAATGCTTTCTCCAAATCTACAAAAGCTAAAAATGTAGGTTTACCTTTCCTTAATCTATCTTCTAAGATAAGACGTAAGGTAAGTATTGCCTCCCGGGTTCCTACGTTCCTCCTGAATCCAAACTGATCTTCCCCGAGGTCAGCTTCTACCAGCTTTTCCATTCTCCTGTAGATAATTGGTGTTAAAATTTTGCAACCATGACTTATCAAACTGATGGTTCTGTAATTTTCACACCTGTCTGCGCCTGATTTCTTTGGAATGGGGATTATTACATTTTTCTTAAAGTCTGAGGGTATTTCCCCTGTCTCATACATCCTACACACCAGTTCAAATAGTTTTGTCATGGCTGGCTCTCCCAGAGACTTTAGTAGCTCTGAGGGTATGTCATCTACTCCTGGGGCCTTGTTCCGACCTAGGTCTTTCAGGGCTCTGTCAAATTCATCTCTCAGTACAGTATCTCCTATTTCATCTTGATCTACTTCCTCTTCCGTTCCTACAACATCGTCTCTAAGTTCATTTCCTTTGTAGAGCTGCTCTATGTACTCTTTCCACCTTTCAGCTTTCCCTTCTTTGCTGAGAACTGGTTTCCCATCTGAGTTCTTGATATTCGTAGAATTACTTTTCTTGTCCCCAAATGTGTCTTTTATTTTTCTGTAGGCGGTATCTATTTTCCCCCTTCTTATACATTCTTCTACAGATTTGCATTTGGCTTCTAGCCACTCCTGCTTAGCCATTTTGCATTTCCTGTCAATCTCATTTTTTAGTCGTTTGTACTCCATTTTGCTTGTTTCATTTACTGCATTTTTATATTTTCTCCTTTCATCAATTAAATTTAGTATTTCCTGTGTTATCCAAGGATTTTTTGTTGGTCTTGCCTTTCTACCTATTTTGTCCTCCGCTGCCTTCACTATTTCATCTCTCAATGCTACCCATTCCTCTTCTACTGTTTTATTTCCCCCTGTTTCTGTCAATTGTTGCCTAAAGCTCCCTCTGAAATTCACCAGAACTTCACGTTCCTTCAATTTATCTAGGTCCCATCTCCTTATTTTCCTACCTTTCTGCAGTTTTTTCAGTTTCAGCCTACAGTTCATGACTAACAAGATATGGTCAGAGTCTATAGCTGCCCCTGGGTATGTCTTGCAGTTTATAACCTGGTTCCGGAATCTATGTTTTACCATTATAAAATCTATCTGATACCTTCCGGTGTCTCCTGGTCTCTTCCAAGTATACAACCTTCTTTTGTGATTCTTAAACCACGTGTTTGTTACAATTAAATCATGTTCCGTGCAAAATTCTACCAGGCGACTTCCTCTTTCATTCCTTCTGCCCAGTCCATATTCACCTACTATTTTTCCTTCTCTTCCTTTTCCTACTACCGAATTCCAGTCTCCCATTACAATTAAGTTTTCCTCTCCCTTAACTGTCTGAATAATTTCCTTTAGCTCCTCATATATTTCTTCGATCTCCTCATCATCGGCAGAGCTAGTTGGCATATAAACCTGTACTACTGTTGTCGGTGTTGGCTTCGTATCTATCTTGACAATGATAATGCGATCACTGTGCTGCTTATAGTAGTTTACCCGCATTCCTATTTTCTCATTCATTATCAGTCCTACTCCTGTGATACCCCCAACTGCTTTTGTATTTATAATCCTGTACTCACCTGACCAGAAATCCTGTTCATCCTGCCACCGAACTTCACTAATCCCCACTATATCTAACTTCAACCTATCCATTTCCCTTTTTAAATTTTCTAATTTTCCTACCCGATTAAGGGATCTAACATTCCACGCTCCGATCCGTAGTCCGTAGAATGCCAGTATTGTCTTTCCTGATGATAACATCCTCCTGAGTAGTCCCCGCCCGGAGATCTGAATGGGGGACTATTTTACCTCCGGAATATTTTACCCGAGAGGATGCCATCATCATGTTTTCATACAGTAGAGCTGCATGTCCTCGGGAAAAGTAACGGCTGTAGTTTCCCCTTGCTTTCAGCCGTTCGCAGTAACCTTGTGGCAAAGCCACATTAGCTGATGTTACAAGGCCAGCTCAGTCAATCATCCAGACTGTTGCCCCTATAACTACTGAAAAGGCTGCTGCCCCTCTTCAGGAACCACACGTTTGTCTGGCCTCTCCACAGATACCCCTCCGCTGTGGTTGCACCTACGGTACGGCTATCTGCATCGTTGAGGCACGCAAGCCACCCCACCTCAGCAATGTCTGTGGTTCAATCATTTTAAAACATTCCAATAAGTGCAATTTCTTTTCTTTGACAGTATTTACAATGTGGGACTGAAAGTTCCACCTAGTTGAAGTGATTGAAGGAATTCTCTTGTTGCAGATTGTGTGTAACAAATCAGTTCGCTTGTACTGCAAACATTCTGAAGAATGCGCATTTGGGTGCGCATAGCAGTGGACGTACTTGGCATGTGGGGAAAGTGCTCTGCATCAGTGTCTGCACACCACTGTGACTGCCGCTCATTACTTGAGTGCCATTGTATGCCTGAACAATGGATTGTTCTTGAACATTGAAAGGTTCCAAATGTCTTTTTGAAATCTCATTAAGTCCATATGCTGACCGATCATTAACACTGTCAAAGGAAAGAAATCTTTCAACAGGTTTCTTCCCCTTACTATACTACAATATAATGACAAACTGACTTTTGCACGTAATATGTGTTGTTTCTTCAGCCTGCACATAAACAAAAGTGACATTGAAGTTCTTCTATGTAAACTTGATACATACAGTCCAGAAGCTCATGTTGCATTATGTGTGACATATATGAAATACATTTACACACGGAATTACTAGAGCTGCTTAAGTGATCGTCTAATATACTGTCAAGATTTCCCAAAAGAGATAACAAGTTTAACAAACTGTCATGGTTTCCTGATTCTTGTTTTTTATTGTGAGCTCTTAGTGCTAACTCTTGAGTTCCACAAAACATTAAGCACTATACTATACTGTTTAATATGTGTCTGTTGTTCATAACTTTCTGAATTGACATTTTATATGCCGGATCAATCTGAGAAGCAATGTTAATTGTGCCAAACAATTTATATTTACAAGTATTTTCTAAGCGAAGTCCACTTTCCTTGTGTTTCTTTATTTGTTAATTTAAATGCTTCAGATCCTTGCAGCAAACTGTTGTCCACAATCCTTTACCACCACACAACACACAGTAGAAACGAAACAATTCTCTTCAATTACAGTCAGCCCAGACTTTTTGCGGAATCGTGTGTAGCAGAAAGTTTCTAAATCTTTCCGTCGAGTTGAGACATCAAGAAATCTTTTGGTTGATGTGCACCTAACCGCTTGATTTCTAGCTTCTCTTCCACAATAAATGAAAGGGCATTCTGAAGAGTCTGCTTTATTCATTTTATACTCAGTTTACGAACACTCAAGTTGCAACGGCACAGCTCCAGAATACGTTTTGACGTAGGTGCTAAGTGCCCAGGAATGCCGGGCCCTGCGGACAGATGCATGAGGAATGGGAGCGCCCGTTTCACCGGGGCCAACCTCTCTGGGCCCCAAGCAGCAGTATAGCGAGGGGCAAGGAGGGGAAAGGAAAACAGCCCTGTGACGTCACTGTGACTGCAGTGGGAGTTAAGGGCCCTCGGCTGTCAGTATGGCTGCATAACGAAGAGAGGAGGGGGGGTCAAGCGGACGGACCCAGAGCTATGCTGGGGTAAGAGGCAAACAAAACCATTTCATTATGTCATTGTAAATTGTGTTAGGAAGTCAAGGGGATCATGTCACACTCAAACTGTTTGATATAATACTGCAAAAGTATATCACAAATTTTCTGGTGGGGCTGGGCTCCTGTGGCCCTTTAGAATGAGCCGCCCCTGCCACAACCTATGTATCAGAAAATTGTCTGGACAGAAGATACATTATCACATAATTTAAAGAGAAATGGAACTTCTAAAGAAATAATTCTGAGCAGTTTTACATATTACACAGTGTGACTTTATGCTTTATCCTGCAGCACATTTTTTACAGCTAAGCTTAAAGTAAATACTGTAAGAACCTGTATATTGGGCTATGTACAGTTCTGATTTAGAAGTTTGGTTCTACGTTATCTTAGGGTCGAACCGTCCATGTCTGCTTTCATGCCACAGCAACTACCTAGTTGCAGATATTATCTTTTACCTGTGATCCTGTAGTTAAAAACACTGTATGCATAGGCTGTAGTTTGCGGAACAAATAAAAATATATAACATAAAATGATTGGATCATGACTAAAAAGAGTTGCAAATGATGTACACAAAGTCAAAGATTTAGCTGATAATGTTTATTCAATCAAATTGGTTCCCTATTGGAAGTGGTCAGATGAATTATTAATCATAAATAGAATAAAAGGTATGAACAGTTCCATTGTATGTGATAAGAAATTGGTAGCACTATCCTACCACTAAGTAAAAATAACTTTGAGAAACACAGAAACTCTGTATGTTTGCGAGCACTAAAAAATGTTCAAATGTTTGTAGAGTCTATGGGACTTAACTACGGGGTCATCAGTCCTTAAACTTACAAACTACTTATGAACTACGTACAACTAAGGACGGCACAAATATCCATGCCCGAGGGGGGATTCGAACCCCCGACCGTAGTGGCCGTGCGGACCGTGACTGGAGCGCCTCAATCCCCTCGGCCACAGCGGCCGGCTTTGCGAGCACTCAACATGATATTGTCAACAGTTCAAAATAGTTTAAATTTCCCCAACACCATTTCTAAACTCATAAGTTCTTGTCTTAAAAAAAAAAAATAAAAAAAAAAAACACCCCACATATCAGCTGCACTGGAGCTCACTTGTTCTTGCCAAATTTAGTGTCCCGTGAAGTGACCTTTGCTGTGCAAATATTAACACACTGCTTGATCAAATCACTCCTGTCGTCCAGGAGGGTCCTTCTTCTGCCAAGACTAGAGATGGAGTTCCTTTTCCCACACACCATTTTGCTCGTTCCTCTCCCCCCCCCCCCCCCCCCCCGACACACACACAAACACACACACACACACACACACACACACACACACACAACCACCACCACCACCACCACCACCACCACCACCAGTTCTGCTCCTTGGCCACTTCCTCACTGGCTGAATTCCATTCTTTTCAATATTGTACACATCTTAACATGAGGTACTTCTTTAACTAAAAGCAGACCAGCTGAAACCACATCCTTACTAACACAACACTATGTAAATATAAAAAAGGACTTAATTAGTATTACATAAAGACAGCTTTCATAAGCTTCGATCGCTCATGCCACACAATATCTACATAAATTTCTGGTAAAATCTACAATAAATCAACACACTAAATTAAATATATGAGAAATAAATCATGCTGTTTGCATTTTGCGTGTTATTGTGGAGAATATGATGTACTGTGCGCAACATATCACCTTGCTGGTGGTTGACAGCACAGATACGGAGAAACTATTCAGACCAGATGCTTTTTGGCCTATTAGATTTGAAAAAACACACACACACACACACACACACACACACACACACACACACACACACACACACACACACACCGTACCGTCTGAGGGTCCCAGATCCACAGTTAAAACTAAATTAAATATTGTGTTTTCATGTAGTCAAAAGAAGTGCAACAAGCAATGAATGCCATCCCCATAACATGGGCTAAATTGGCAGCAGCCATGGTCAAGGATACTATATCATAAAAAGCCTAGCAGGACATTCAACAGGTTAGCCAGATCACAATCTGGGTTGGGACTCCAACCCATTGTGGTATTATTTCCTTCCTGAAAGCACAGTACCAGTACCTCCACATAGTTCTGCCACAGCCTCTGAGATGAACAATGTAACGTTTTCTGCACCGAGGACACCAAGTGTCTTGAGAACGAAATTATTCTCTGACAAGTCAATGTTGTAGGGGAGAAGAACCTGGAAAAACTACCTTAAACAAAGAAGACAGAACGTGACATGTCACCAAAATCAGTTTTATCTGGGGTGGGGAACTAGCCATCTCTACACCCCAAGCCACCAGTGGATACAACATGTAATGGAATTACCTCTTAGTTTTTAGCTAGTAAGCCCCTCTGAGAATCCTTCCTGGCTTCAGAGTTGTTCCTATAAACTGCCTCTTGGTACTGCTCACAAAACATGGTCACCCACTCATCTTCATTTGTTCCAGGCTCCAGATGTTAAAAGACAAACAGGCTGTAATTCCCATTCAGCCAGTACTACCAGCAACACAGTGCACTTAGCTAGGCAGACATCCAACCACCAAGGTTGATTCACCATTGTAGGATGTTCATGGTAACTCACTGGTTTCTGCTTTTATCTCCGGCACAGAACAATGCCTCTGACATTAGTACTACTGTGCAACTCACAACTCTGTAGCCACGGTAGCTTGGGTCATCTGGCATGCAAATTGTGAGATAAGCAAGGGGATGTTCCATTTTATTTGACTGCACCTCATCCCTAAGATAAGTTGCTATGTATCATCAGCCTCAGCCAGATGTAACTTACAAAAAATAAAATAAAATAAAATAAAAATAATAAATAAAAGAGGACTTTATCAAAAGCTGCTCTGAAGCCAATGACAGTAACATGTGTTTCTTGACTGAATTCTCTGCATTTTTCTAGTAGCAAGATGAATGAAAAGTAACCATTACAATATGATCTTTCACTTTAACAGTCACTTTGCTCCTTAAACATAATGAGTTGCTAGTGTATGTAACTTCGGTGATGTTGGCAAAAAAAAAATTGTATATAATTTTGAATAATCTAATTATTCTGTAGTTGTCACATTTGTATTTGTCAGGTCTGAGTATTTCAATTTAGAAATGACAATTGACAAGTCCAGCTCTCACATATGTAATTTCCTGACTATCATATTAAAGAAGTTTATAATAAAATCTACAAATGACTTGCTTGCATATTTGGAAAGCTCTCTGTTACCTGATACTTCTACTGAGGCTTCATTAGTTTTTTTTCAATTAAATATGTTCATATTTTCTCCATGAAATTTCCCTGAGAGTTTGATTGTAAGAAACCACAGAACCTGCAACAAAACATACTGCTATTCTAAAAATTTTCTTTATTTCCTTTATCAATTCTGTTTGGTACAGATCTCAGACTGGTGGGTAATATTGAAGCACTGGTGAAGCATGGTTGATGGTTGACGATTGAGAAGCCTGAGAACGCAGAAAATCTTCACGGTCGGGTTCCTTTTTCAAAGTCCGGGCATCTTGTTTAGGTGCCTGTGGTTTATTAGAGGTTGACGAAGACTGAACTTTAGAAGCAGCAGGAGGAAGTGGGGACGTGGAACAGGCAATCTTCGGGCTGGCTGATCGCACAACTGTGTCAGCGAAAGTGAAATCACAGGTCTGCATACCTGCATCCTTAGTGGGTCGAGTGGAGGTGAGGACCTTACTGTATGTGCCCGCTGGGAGGACAGTGGGCTTTCGACTCACCAACAACTGTCAAGCGGCAGATGTTGATACCTTTTCCGTAACCCGAATTTGCTGGATGACCTTTTCATCCTTATATACAGGGCAGTCCCGAGAGGAAGCCGCATGGTCACCGTTGCAATTAAGGCAGTGAGGGGACGGAGGTGGGCAATCCCCCTCATGGGCATCCCTACCACAAGTGACACATTTTGCTGTATTAGGGCAAGATCGACGGGTGTGGTTGTATCTGTGGCATTGGAAACAGCGCGTTGGGTTTGGTACATAAGGGCGGACGGAGATAACTTCGTACCCTGCTTTGACCTACGACGGGAGTTCAATTCTGTTGAACATCAAAAAAACAGTACGAGTCGATGTCAGCTGGTTATCTACCTTTTTCAACACCCTATGCACGGCTGTTACACCCTGATTGGACATATAGGATTGTACGTCTTCGTCAGACAACCCGTCAAGGGATCTCGTGAAAACTACCCCCCGTGACGAGTTGAGCGTGCGATGGGCTTCTACCTTGACAGGAAACGTGTGTAACAACATAGTCCGTATGAGTTTTTGGGCCTGGAAGGCACTGTCCGCTTCCAGCAACAATGTGCCATTGTGCTGACGTGAACAGGTTTTAACAGGGCCAGCAGTTGCATCGACACCTTTCTGAATGACGAAAGGATTTACATAAGTGAAATCTTTACCGTCGGTTTGAGAGACAACAAGAAATTTCGGAAGATTAGGCAAAGTTTTCTTTTGCTGAGGTGAATCTATCTTTCGTTTCTGGGTCAAAGTCACAGAAGAAGAGAAGGAATTCATTGCGGAATTGTCCCCCGTGATTACCGGCGTCTCCGATGGCACGCTCCTTTCTAATGGGGGCCCTCTCTGAGGGCTTACCCGTCTTAGGTGATTGTTCACACCTCAGGTCACACCTCCCAAGAACTGACGGAGGGACCAATCGGCATGTTCGGAAGGTACCAGCTCGGGTAATCACCCCTCCCTGGGCCTGGCCTTTACCTGGGGGTACATACGTGCCCTACTTGTCTACCCGGGGTGGGGAATTACGCATTACCCCATCACCTGCTACGCATGTTAATGCATGGGTTGGCCTTCAGACACACACAGAGAGGAAAGAAGAAGAATAGAGGAAGTGAAGAGAAAGAAATGTCTCAAAAGCCGAAGCGGAGACTAATGAGGAGAAGAGGAAGGCTGGGAAAGTACAGCAAGGAGAGAAAGACAGAAGCAAAGGTTAGGAAAGGAAGAAACCAAGTAATAAGAGAAACTAAGACAAGAAACCACCGTAACTCGCAAAGGATGCCCGTCTCCGGGTGAAGGCATGAACCGGGAGGCAAAGTGAAGCAGCCTGGGGTGGAAGAACGGCTGCTTCGGCTCGGGGCCCCGTGTGCGCCACACATGTATCCACAAAAGAGCTGTGGGCCCCCTGGGGGGATCTTGCTTTTCATTCTCATGGGCAGCTGGTTCGTTGGCATGCCAATGTAAAATTACGTGCAATGATTGCAGCAGTGTTGGTACAATTACATGCGGCACAACCTCTGATGGGTTATGATAAGGTTGTGACAGGACTGGATTATGAAGTGCTGGATGGGTGGATTGGGCAGGTTTTGCATTGGGGTCTTTCATGGGGATATGATCCCTGTTGTAAGGGGTTGGGATTGGAAGTGGCATAGGGATAGACTAAAATGTTGTGGAGGTTGGACGGGTGATGGAACACCATTTTAGGAGGGGGGTCAGAAGGATATTGGGTACGATGTCTCATTTCAGGGCATGATTATAGATAATCATCAAAGCCCTGATGAAGAAGGATTTCATCGTTCCAGAATGGGGTGTTATTGGGTGATAAGGACACTATAGATAATCATCAAAGCCCTGATGAAGAAGGATTTCATCGTTCCAGAATGGGGTGTTATTGGGTGATAAGGACACTCCTTTGTGACTGGCTATTGGAGGTGGAGGGTGGATTGGTGGTCTGTGGGGATCTGGTACAGGAAATGTATGTGGACTAGGTCAGGAAAGTAATGACTGTCAGGAAAAGGCTTTCCACATATTGGGCGAAGGACTTCTCATCACTGTCATGGGTGGTAAGGCTGTATGGGGATTTTCTGGCGTGTAATAGATGGTAGCTGTGAAAGTGCAGGTACTGTTAGTAATTAGTTGGTTTAATGTGGATGGAGCCATCAGTTAGGTGAACGTTAATATCCAGGAAGGTGATGTGCCCTGATTGAGAAGGACCAAGTGAAACTGATGGGAGAGGAGGCGTTAAGAAGCAATGAGTAGATGGTGTCCTGGCTCTGAGTTGAAATCATGAAGATGTCACCAATGAAACTGAACCTTGTAGTGTAACAGCCAATTTGGCATTACACAGTGGCTCCAGTCCAGTACGAATGTGTGGATTCAGCCTAATTGTAGGTTAAGTGGAGAAAGGACACATACTGTTTACCTGGCACTTGTCTGCATAGGTAAGCGGGAACTGCACCACTGGCCGTCGACCTGTCTGTCAACGAGTGCTACCATGACATTCCGTAGCATGGCAGCTATATGATATTTTATTACTTATACCTCAAGGTCAATACATTAAATCTGTGAAAAGTATCTCTAGTACGCTGTTTCATTCCAGTATCTAGCTCTCTCTCTCATTGTGAACCCTCTACAGCAATGTTTTTCATTCTTCTCAAAGGTATGACCTGTAAAAATATTCTGGTGATCCTCTTAAAAAAAAAAGTTTGGCAACCATCTCACCCTCATGAAGCATAACAAAAGTATGTTATCTCAAAGAAAACAAATTTAATTTTTTTTCTTTTGTTTCAGCTTTCTTTAATAATTGTTGAACATTTTTTTACTTTTTTTTTTATTTTTCAGAATGGAACACATTATCCTAATCTTAGACTATTTCTGACAGAAAATATATTTTGCTTAACGAGTGTTTCGCATTTCAGGCAAGACTCTCATGTAAATTATACTCATTAAGAAAGGTCCCACTGTATAGTCAATTCATAAAAATGTCTATATTTTCCCTCCTAATTTCTCAGAATTATTTATTGTATCATGTTCCTTTACCTATTGATTGGTTCCTGAAAACAGTTTTCAGACTTTGCAATCTGTGATTTACTCAATTCATAATTAATGTTACACAAGGAATGCCATAATTTTAACATTAAATAAATTTTACTGAATCATACGTTTTTATAATGAACACCTAGTTACTTTATGGTGCAAGTACTTTCTCCTGTGATAGTGATCCCCTGCGGATCACGACCCACAGGTTGAAAAACACTGCTCTACAGCCTGAAGATGTTCGAGCCTATCCTGAGGCATAAATGGTATGAATTTATTAAAGAATGCATATTACTAAGAGAGCAAAGAAATGTATTTCATCTTCAAGAAAGTAGGTAACAATTAAACCTATAATTTGATTTATGTGAGAACCAAGAAAAAAGAAATCAAACATGGCAAGACTCCAGTGCACGGTTTGGTGCCACTACAACCTGACCAAGGGTTTGGGGTTTTGGGATGCTAGGAAGGATTCCTCCAAATGGCCCATAAACAGGTTGGCATTGGAGGGCCCACAGATTTGATGGTATACTTTTCCTTCAGAGAGTGTAATTGGTAAGGGTTACTGCTTGTGGGCTGAAGTAGGGTTGTTGATATCTTTAAAAAATATCTGGAAATCAATATATCAATATTTAAGAAAATATTAATATCAGACCGATATACATCAAAGAAAAATATTGATATATTGGAAGGTAAAATATTGAAAAATTGGCCTACAATAATATCGGCTTCACATTGTAAATATACTACTGATTTTAGAGCTGAATATTTAAATACTGATTAAGAATGAGATGTTCCTCTCATTTGTAAGTTAATAACTGCACTTTTTGCAGATGAAAGGCTTGTATTACAATATGTTTAGGTCGGATGTTGTGTTGGTAATTAACAACTATGTACATCATACAGTGTCTGTGTTGAAGCCAGGAAATTGGTCTTTTGGGGAGGGGAGGTGTCTAACCTTAAAGGGATTTTTGTCCCTCTGTGCCCCAAACCACACATGAGATATATAGGTAAACATTCCTGGCTGGAAAAATATATATAAAAAATAAAGAAGGTTTCACACAAAACACACACACACACACACACACACACACACACACACACACACACACATGTCAAAATAAACCTTATTCCACACTGATGTAGAAGAAGTCAAAATATTTTACACAGAGCAATCATTGCAAGAAGAAACTTTCGAGTGCTTCATCAGGTATTTTCATGTCTGGAATCTGTTCTTTCTTGCTCAATTGACCTGAGCAAATAGAAACTACTGCAATCTTCATAACTCTTAGCCCCATACAATAATTCCAGCGCAGTCTGTTGCTTCAGTTTTGGTGAGGCTTCATAGAAACACTGCATACTGAGTCTTCTTGATCGTTAATCTGTAATGTTCAGTATTGAAAATGTTAATCCATTAATATTCACTAACTGTAAAGCGCAAAGCTAAATAAAGTGAAAAATTGCAGTTATTACCTCATCAGTTCAACTTTCCTGTTTGTCGCCAGATTTCTTGTTGCTGGTATTTGGATTGAAGATATATTTTGAGTTCTTCGCGAGGGCAGTTGTACCAGTGCTACTACTGGTAGCTTTTGTATCAGTTTTGCTAGATCTTTGTACCTGCATGCACACATAATAGTGTTTTCTCTTTAAATGTGCTGCTAGGTTTGTTGTTTCCACTTGTTTTGTAATTATTTCCACATAAATTGCACAAAACAGTTCTAGAGTCCAGCTTCTTGAAATACTTCCATATCTGATGAATGCACTGTAGATGACATGATTCCCACTTTCCCAACAATGTCACAATGAAGATGGCCAATGAGTATGTCGTTTGGCATCGTCACCTATCAGATTTGTCCAGAACACCTCACATTGACTTTCATATTTTCATATTGCTGCAAACGCCAGCAACGTTGCAGTTTCTATTGGTAGCACTGCACACCAATAACGTCATCAGTATCACCTTTACTTTATCAACACAACCAATGAGAAAGAGTGAATGGGATAAAGTAGCAAGACTCCTTCACACAATGAAAGTAAAGTGATATTCCACTACAGTTTCAAAACAAAAAATTAAATATTTATCAAAAATTGTGAAACAAAATGTAATGTAAAATAAAAATATCGGCACCTGATATTTGCATTTTGATATTGATGTTGTGACAAATATATATTGATATTTTATCAACAGTCCTAGTCTGAAGGATGCTGAGAAGGGTAGTGTTTGAGAGTTGCGAGACCATGGTCCATGGGCATGTGGGATATTTGGGTATAGGGAGGTGGCATCAACACCAATGATTAAGGATCCATGAGTAAAAGGGGTTGGGATGATGCAAAGTCGATAAGGAAAGTTGTATCTTGGATGTGGGAGACTAGGTTTCGAACAATTGGTTGAAGGTGCTGGTCAACAAGGACTGAAATTCTTTCAGAGGGAGCACAGTAACCAGCCACAATGATGTCATAATTAATAATAATTAATTCTTGTTAATAAGAATGTTCTTTATTAACAAGAATGTAAGAATTAATTCTTTCAAGCCTTCTGAAAGAGGTTTTGTGACAAAAGTGTGTCTTTTAAATCTCTTTATTACTTCAGCCAAGTTCAAACTTGTGATGCAGAAAATGTCATTTAATGTCTCGCAAATCAAAGGTGAAATTTCAACAAAGGTACTATGATTAATTTCAGGCAACAGAATGAAATGGAATTTATAAAATTAGTATGTAGGAATAATATAGTGCTAAAATAATAAATGAGAAATTAATATTGGCCCTTGGATCTGTTTATAAGAATTCAACACATTTTAAAAGTGTATTACACAAATTTGTATACAGACATACAGTAATCAATAATTGATGTATCATTTTTGAATTGGACTGATTATTTGTAATAAAAGAATGAAATAAATAATGACAAAAATTATTGTAGAGTTTATTTTGAGTTTTTTTACATTAACAGATGGAGGTTTATGGAATACACATGTTGATTCTAGGAATGATCTGTGGCAAAAATATTAAACATTTAGGGTAAAAAAGGATTCAAGTACTGAAAAACTCTCTATAAAAATTATTTACTGTGAGCACTGCTATCAGTATGGTGTTAACAACATTTCATAAATGTTTTTTTAACAGTTTTAAACTAGTTTCATCACAAATATACAATGAGTTTACAATGTAATTAGAACTGCTTTTATTTACATATGTACTTGTCCGTTTCTTATCTTCTTTATACATTTATGGCACAAATGATGTATTTACAAAATATAATTAAACTGCACTCTTAGTTTCCTATATATTGTCACAGCACCAGTAAACAATGTGAAGATACTACCTGCTCAAAATACAATGGGTAAACCTTGCAGCTGTCCTTTCATTAATAAGAAAAAAATTATAAACCCACTTATTCTGCATCCATAACTGTAATTGTAACAGGAGGTATGTACTTCCATGTGTGACCTATATCGCTGAACGCTAAATTTTTGTCTTGCAAAATGTCATCATTATCCTGAGATAGACACTGGATATCAATTTTGTACTGTCCTGGCGTGAAGAAAATGACACTGCATTCGTGGTATGCATTACCTTGTTCTACCAACTAAAAAAGAAAAAAATTAAACATTTTACTATGCAGCATTTAATATCTGACATGATAATGAACAGTACTGATATTGAGAACTTAACTGTATGCTTTAACAAGTATATACTAATACAGGATAAAGTCACAAGTACCAGCACCCCTTCTTTTAAATAGTGTGTTGTATGCACTTCTTAAATAAAAATTTAATAAGCTAGTTATTGATGGAAAAACACAATTCACAGATAAATACAACCCTACTACTAGTGATACTAAATAATGAGGGGAATTGATAACAAATGGATAACTGAGGGGAATTGATAACAAATGGACAATTGAGACACTTCAGAGTTGGTTATTTTATTTCATTTTATTTATTTATTTGGGGGGTGGGGGGGGGGAGTTCAATGCACAGTGTAGCAGGTTTGAAATTCCCATAGAAATGGTATAGCTGGGGTAACAATACTTTTGGGCACTACAGCATCACTACTTTAAAATGATGCTTATCTTTTGGCACTACATTAGATGGGAGAAGGCTAGTCTCTTGCAATAAGCCTACAAGAGACTGATGTGCACCTCTTCTCTGTAGGTGTTGATGCAAATAGTGGAGTATGTGATTTGAGTGTAGCTGCTTTGACTATATTGTTATTCATGATAGACTATATCTGACTCTTCAAACACCAAGTCCATCCTCATGACCTAGGTCATGAATTACCTTCCCCTTCGGTTCCTATCCCTTTTTTCTTCCCTTCTCTCCTAACTGAAAAAGGAACTGTGTTCCGAAAGCTCGTCCTTTTTCTTTTTTCTTCATTTGGGTCACTATCAGCGGGACAGCAGAAAGGTAAGTACTGGCCACCCAAACTATATCTCTTGAAAAATAATTTATCATCTCCGAGGATAATTTCCATCATTTATCGAACTTTGTTTTTATTTTGACACAAAAATGTTTAATGTGATACCTGTAAAGTGTGTGTGTGTGTGTGTGGGGGGGGGGGGGGGGGGGGGCATGCGCGCGTAGAAATTGAGCGAATGGAGTCCACATACTTTTCTAAACAAAAAATAAAAGTATGCAATGGCATTCAATAGAAATTCCATAGCAAATATAAAAATTAATAATGAAAGTTATGATTTCATTATAATTTTAAAGTAAGTGTAAAAATATCCTTTGGGCCAAAGAAAAGACCTTCAATTAAATATGAATTATGCCCATAAGATATACATACCTCTGGTAGTACCACCTTAGTTGATCCAGCACAGGCCAACCTTGTCTCTAGTCGATAATTATTTACACCATTTTGATGGTCTTGATAAAATTGTACTGTCATCACAACTTGCCAAAGTGGTCTATCCAAATAATTGAAGACTGTAATTCCTAATCTCAGGCACTGTCCTGTATGACAACTCACTTCCTCTTGAGACTTAACCGGCTGTTGATTTATAGTAATTTCTGCAGATGTAAGATAAAACAATGTTACGCAATTATTTTGTCTGTATTATTAATTATCACTTTAATAGCTGCAAACACTAAGTAATGACTGACTTACATTTTTTGTACTGTATCATAACTACTAGTGTACTTCTACCTTCATTGTTATCTGTGTAGGAGGATTTGATTTTAAGGTAAGTGAGAATGTAAAATAATATTTTTCCCATTATCTCACCACACACAACAAATTTATACGATGTGAAAAGCATATTTAATTTTTCAAAATTTCCCAACTAATTTATTTAAGCAGACAGACCAAGTACCTACCCCACTGCAATGGTGACATTCGAACAAGGTCAAGCATTTCAGGAGTAAGTGTTATACCACTCAGTGAAATACGACCCTTTGTGTCGGAAGCAGGCATTCGCCACCGCAAGTCCACAAAGGAAGCAATGTGATCATTACACACTGCATCAAGCTCCTGCTGTTCTTCTGGAGTTAGTTTCTCTATCTGATACAGCTGTTAACAAATTAATTAAACTGTACAACTAATTCAGCAGGAAAAAATACACTGTATGAGATATAAATAATTAAAAATGTGACGATGTGTTTAACGCCTTCCCTATAACAACATGAGACAGCAATAGTCGATGTGCACTGTTCAGCAAATATAGCCTGTTCTCAATTAATTTGGTGCACAGAATGATCTATCTAACAGATGAATATCAGTCAGTATACAAACATGCAATTACTTTTGTGGAGGTGAATAAGATACAGACAGGGTGCATGTCAAAAACAAAAAACACTAAGATACAGCTACCAGATTCCACAGCAGATTGTGAGATTTTTCACGGAACTCAGAAAAATCAAATTCTCTGAGATAACACAAGTAATAGTGTCACAAACTCAATAAATGGAAATTTCAATCACACATCTGTCTTTACAACAACACATATTTGATCTTTTCTGTTACACTGACAAAAGAGAGTTCATTTCTAAGTTTGCCCTTTTGGAAGATTATTGTGGTATATACGAAGAAGATATGTG
The DNA here is from genome assembly GCA_026315105.1 of Locusta migratoria. Classification (NCBI taxonomy): domain Eukaryota; kingdom Metazoa; phylum Arthropoda; class Insecta; order Orthoptera; family Acrididae; genus Locusta; species Locusta migratoria. Next base: position 698,053,813 of record CM048745.1, on the reverse strand, counting down.
TAGTTTACTGACCAATCATTCCATTTTAATATTCTGACACATCTGGTGATTACTAGTTTAAAATTTAAATATCATCATGAGAAAGGCAATCAGTGAGGGCAGTGGATTTAAAGCAACTTACCTGAAATTTATATAATAAATTAGATAAAAACTGATTATTATGTGGATTCTTTATTGGTGACTTAGTATCAGTCAGAGCCCCTGTGGGAATCTGTCCATTAAAATATATAGAACAGATCTTTGTGTTCTTTTGGCTCCTTGCAGTGAACATGTTTTCCAATGTCATTAGCATGAATTTCATCATAGTGAGCCATCATCGTTGGTTGGTTGGTTAGTTAGTTAGTTAGTTGGATTTTGAAAGGGACTAAACTTCATAAGTCATTAGTTCCTTTTTCCAGAGATTGCATTAAAAGCCACTGAAAAGTTGTATAAAATACTAGTAGACTACATCAAGCTTAGGATGTATCATGTCAAAAATAAAAGAGGCAATTACAAACAAAGACAGGAAAGAAAGATCTAAAGAGAATTACATGTTAGAACCGCCTGCCTAAAAGTGTTAGGCAGGTGGAGAACAGATAGCTAATGGGTACTGACTATACTTCATATGGATTGATACAATCCACTCATACAAATGCCGTATATACTCAAGTAATCTGTGCTCTTGAGTAATCAGCGCACCCCAAAATTTTTACGGGATGAAAAAGAAAATCACGCAGATTTGTGTAGATGAGAATACCACAAGTAGGCTTTGTACAAGCACGTAAGGGCAGCCAGCTCGGGATGTCACGTCTGTTAAATTTCAAAACGACACATATATATCAAAGAGAGAGAGAGAGAGAGAGAGAGAAATGTTCAAATGTTTGTTAAGCTTATGGGACTTAACTACGGGGGTCATCAGTCCCTAAACTTACAAACTACTTATCAACTACCTTATTCTAAGGACGACACAAATATCCATGCCCGATGGGGGATTCGAACCCCCGACTGTAGTGGCCGTGCAGACCGTGACTGAAGCGCCTCAGTCTCCTCGGCCACCTTGGCCGGCGAGAGAGAGAGAGAGAGAGAGAGAGAGAGAGAGAGAGAGAGAGAGAGAGAGAGAAGCGCACAGGGTTGTCATATCCAGAGCGTGCGAATCTCGTACCAACCCATCTGAACAGTTAATAAATGAAGCTGGAGTGATACTAACCTCCTTGGGTATTACACAGTCATACATCTTTGTCAAAGTAGATATGTATTTACATCAAAGATATTTCATAGCGTAGAAGGGAAGGGGAGGGAAAAGGAAATGATGAGGGTTTTAAGGGAGTGGGTAAGAAGTCATTCCAATCCCAGGACAGGAAAGACTTACCTTGGGGGAGAAAAAGTAGGGTAAATAATTACACACACACACACACACACACACACACACACACACATTTACACAGATGCAAGCACTTGCGTCTGTTTAAATGTGTGGGTGTGTGTGTATTTGTTTACCCTCCTCTTTCTCCCCCAAGGTAAGTCTTTCCTGTCCCGGGATTGGAATGACTCCTTACCCACCTGTGCTCCTTCGCCTGGTAAGTAGACTTCATATATATATTTCCTGTTAGGAATTTTTTCCTCTATAATATTTCATAGTGTAATAGAAAACTTTGACATACAAGTATCTTTCATCAAAGAAATATCATCAAATGAAACGCTTCGCTGTATATTTGATTAGAAAAGTTTCTTGTCTTCTGTTTGCTGCAATGCAAAATGTAACCCCTCTGACCACTAGCAATACTGTTGCTATTGATGTGTGAGTGCATTTGAACATAGCTGCTACATCGCGCCGTAATTAACATTCAACCCTAGTAGCAAGAAATCACTGTAATCCAGGAGTGCCGATTCCAATGTGGGTAATATGGTGGTACTGAACCGAATAATACCAAACTTTTATTCTAAGAAATATTATTAATATTTGATAATATTTCTTTGTCAAAGATTTGATCAAAAATATTATCATGTAATACTGGGCTGAAGGGATCTTTTTTAAGTGGAGTAGTACCTTCCTAGTTTGTTTTGTTGTTGCAGATGGAGTAATACCAACCTAAATTCTAGTAATCTGCGCACCCCAGTTTTTCATTCATAAATTCGGGGAAAAATATGTGCGGATTACTCGAGTATATATGGAAATATTTAATAAAACTGAATCAACCACAGAGGCACTCTCAGCTAAAACCAGGCTCAGGACGTCAGGGAGATTAAAAGTCTGCCTCTGGGCAGCTAGATTGGATCAATCCAACATAATGTGGGGTGACTGTTAAATGGGCACCACAGCGACACTGAGGAGGATCCTCATGACAAAGGTGACTGTGTGTCAGCCAAGTATGGCTGCTACAGAACCAGTAGAGGACAACAATTCCTGCAAAGGGCGAGCATAGAGGACGTCCAAACGTTCACTGTCTCCTTTATTGTTTGTAATTTGTTTGGTGTTTGGAGATTATGCCGTTATGTATTCCACAAACTGCTAACTGGACTGTGGAACATTGAATGTAGGTTAGTAGCTGGTATACTGACCTCCAAAAGAGGTTCATGGGTAGCATCTTTGACTAACGTGTCAGCTAGTTCATTTGCTTCTATCCTGAAGTGCCCTGGAGTCCAAAGAAATACTAATGACCACACAAGTTGTTCGATGGCATAGATGGAATCTTGTATGGCAGTACCAAAGGATGGTAATGGAAGCATTGATCACAGGCTTGTAGTCTGCTGAGAGAGTTGCTGCAGATGTTGTAGAACTCCCCAACAATGCAACAACAGATACAGTCAAGTGCACAAAAGATGGCTACTAACTCTGCGGTGAACACACTGCAGCCATCTGGCAAGGAGCCCAATTCATCATGTCCTGCACACATGTAAGTAAAGCCCACATGACCATATACCTTTGAGCCAACTGTGAAGATCACATCTGAGCCCAGTGACACATCAAGAATAGACAGGAATTGGTTCTGAGTGAACAGAGTTTTTTGGGTACTGTGACAGTTCCAAGTGAAGGTGTGGCCAACGTATATACCAAGGTGGTGTATGTGATTAGAACCGGAAGAGGAAAGGTAGTGGTAAGGATTCCAGTTCACTAAGAAATGATCGGACACGAACAACAAGTATCATCCATGATCTTGGCTGGAATAAGAAATGGCCTGTTTGGGAATAGGAGATTGTGGTTTGGATGATGCAGCAAACCACAGGTGTTAGCAATGTAATTGGAAAGCAGCTGTTGGCACCTGGTTCATAGTGGTGTAACTCCACTTCCACAAGTAGGCTGTCAACAGGGCTTGTTCTGAAAGATCCTGTTGTAAGCCTAACTCCATAATGGTGGATTGGGTCTTGCTTCTGCAATGCTGATGGCAATGCTGAACCATTTTGAATGCTCCTGTAGTCTAATTGTGACAAACAATGGCTTGGTAACAATACAGCTCTTTTCATTTTGGTCCCATGAGCAGCTATGGAAAAACGTGGTGCATCCAGACATAGCCCTGCATGTCTGGATAAGCCTAATACAACTGATGTGCAGCTGATCCTCAGAGGTTGCCCGCTAGTGACTGTTTCACCTGAATAGCCATGCAACTTCTCAGTGCACAGTTCACTTTGAGATTCAAGGTTTTTTTAATTAAAGAGGATTTTCTCATCCTAACAACCCAGGCAATTAAGCCAAAAGCCCCTAGCTCTGTAACACACAATGTTCCACCATCGTGTCATATGGTGTGCTGAATCATGCACAGAGCTTATGGTGTAGAGGACTGTTGGCGTGACGTAGACCCCAGCTCGGGAATCCCTGTTCGCAAAGTCCGTACCCAGCAAACTAATGCCAAGGCCCCTGAAGGCTGCAAAGGTTGAATCCACAGAGAAAGTCCTCAATGTCACAAGATATTGTTTAACCATGTTCACAGCTGCAGAGATTAGACTTAGATTGGGTTAGCTGTTCATTCTGTAGATACATATTGATGAGATCCTCATGAAACTAATATTATAGAAGGAGACCTTCCAGGTGGGAAAATGGTATAAAATAAAGATTTTTGACTTACCTAAAGTACAGGCTCGTCGATAGGAACACCAAACACACACAAAAACACACAACCATTCGAGCTTTCGCCACCAGTGGTGGCTTCTTCGGGAAAAAGAGGGAGGAAGGAGAGGAGAAAGGGAAGGATACGGGTTTTAAGGAAGTGGAAAAGGAGCCATTCCAATCCCAGGAGTGGAAGGACTTACCTTAGGGGACAAAAAGGAAGGTAAACAAATACACACACACTCACACATATCCACATCCAAACACACTTAGGCCTAAGTGTGTTTGGATGTGGATATGTGTGAGTGTGTGTGTATTTGTTTACCTTCCTTTTTGTCCCCTAAGGTAAGTCCTTCCACTCCTGGGATTGGAATGGCTCCTTTTCCACTTCCTTAAAACCCGTATCCTTCCCTTTCTCCTCTCCTTCCTCCCTCTTTTTCCCGAAGAAGCCACCACTGGTGGCGAAAGCTCGAATGGTTGTGTGTTTTTGTGTGTGTTTGGTGTTCCTATCGACGAGCCTGTACTTTAGGTAAGTCAAAAATCTTTATTTTATATATATATATATATATATATATATATATATATATATATATATATATATAAAAACAGGATGAAATAGTAATAATAGTAGTAGTATAAATACATACATCATTTGGTTATATTCAAAAATTCATCAATGGAGTAGGAGTTTGCCACTAGTAAGTCTTTCAGGCTCCTCTTAAACTCATCTTTATTTGTGGCTATTTTTTATGGTTGCTGGCAAATAACTGAAAATGTGGGTGTTCCTGAGTTGTGGAACCCTTTTTGAACTGAGCTGTTTGTTGGAAAAATGGATATATTAAATCGATATATTATTTATGACAAATTTCATTAAGCTCACTAGAAACCATGAACTGATGACACACAGATTCTAGCTATTGATAGTGGCTTTACTTTTTTGCATAATCTACATTTGAACTTACTTATATACACAAGGATAGATTTCTGCTACTATTATAAGTAATCAATGTGAAATGTTTTTCTGATATGGCTACAGATGGGTAGCAAAACTACTGATGCAATAAGTTGTGGCATGTACAAAACTTCCATTTACCCTAGCTGCTGTAGGAAACATGTAGTTCTTGAAATCCAACATGGAGTTTCCATTATTAAACCTGTATTTGTAATGCAGCAATCATTACTGCTGTCCCATCAGCAATGAACCAAGACACTTACTGAATTAAATGAGTAATGCCTTTTCAAACCTTTCATTTAATTTTTCTTTTTATTTAAAGATTTTTCTGGACTGGCAGCTTAGTTCATACATACATTTGGTTTGTAAAGGTAAAAGGTTACCGAGCTATCTTTGTTGATTGAATGTTTATTCTCCTTTCATTTCTACAATTCCAGTCACAGCTGGTCAGCATACTATCACCACAACTAGACCTATAGGACAACCCATTGGTATGACACAGGTGGCCCAATTACTACTGAGCTAATCCATGATGTCACCCTCTGGCACCCCCAAATTCAGTTCTTTACACCATCCACTTACCACTTGACCAAGGCAGCAATGACACATACACACTTATTCCAAATAAACAGGAGCCTCCAGGGAGGATAACAATCTGATGATTATACAGATATCACTAGGATATTTTAAGTCTTAACGAATGTGGTCCTAGTGATCTTCGGGAAGAGTGGTAGACTCTGTCACGGAAGGTCCATTCAGGATAGCTCCAGGTCCTCACAGTCTACTATCAAACTGATTAGTAAGGATCTTTCCTTCGTGTAAAAGATGCCCAGGGAGATAGATGGAATCACTAACCCCCACTCCTAGTGCTGCAATGGGCGAAAGACTACACTAACTGCAGTCAGGCCAGAAGTCTGTTCATAAAATTAGCTGCCAGCACTTCACCAATGGAGCTGCAAGTACTATATCACACAGAATAGCCACTGAAGACTAGCTGGTAATAAAAAACTACCACCACATAATATCAGGTTTACCATATGTGAATACAGACTTTCTCGGTAGATCTCAATGAGGAAATCTTCTCGGCTTGACAGCTGAGTCAGTGCTTCGTTCTTTGGCAACGTTTAGGCAAGTTGCTTACTTGCCATCATCTTCACCTGAAGATGGCAAGTAAGCAACTTGCCGAAACATTGCCAAAGAACGAGGCACTGACTCGGCTGTCAACCCGAGAAGATTTCCTCATCGGGTATACTGCTACGCATTAAATTTTACTAGCTTAGATCATTATCATTTATGTTGGTTGCCACCTGGGTAAATGATACAGTGGCAGTTGCAGGGGAGGAAGTGCATCATGTGGATATCCCCCTCCCCCCACCCAAAATAAATAAATAAATAAAATAAAATAAAAAAGAAAAGGACCCTGCATCCAACCCTGTAATGATAGGCTCTCACTTTGTGGGTATTAAATTGTTTGCTTGTTGATAATCTTAAAACTGATTTGATTAATATTAATAGTAACTGTACTCTTGTAATTGATAAACTTTTACAAACTGATTTTTGGAACACATTTTATAACAACTCACTTAACTATTACAATGATTTTGAGGGTCTTACTATGAACACTTGTGAGATTATAGAAACCTTGCATATAAATACAAACAAAGTCTGAAACAACTCTACTTTGACTTATCCAAATTTTCTAAAAATAAAATAGTTTGGTAATTACTCCTTTAAGTAGGAATCATTAAACTTTCTATATATTGAAGAACCATGTATTTCATCATATATGTTGTCTTACAGAAACTATAATGCAAATAACGACTTAGAGTTTACTTTTGTAGAAACATAAATGATGCCTTCACTATACTCATCTTCATCTACAAGACTTGTGCAACCACTTTTATGTAGAGTTTCTTACGTCATCAAATTGTATTGATTGGACTACAATGTTGTAAGTAGCAAATACTCTGACTCACATTCATACAACTGGTCTATGGTCAATTTACAAATGGGGCCTCACATTTTCACTATTTTCTCCAGGAAAACGGGAACTTGTCGAAGAACAAGAAAAATACATAACTTTGTTGAAAAACAGAAGTGTGCTAGTATATCAGTAAAGCCATTTCAAAAGAGTATTCACCTTAACAGACTGATTCATATACTTCAAAGTAAGAACAAATAACACTGTAAAAGCATACTGACCTTGGCAAGTTTCGAAAGTGGGCAACGATTAACTGGCACAGGTATCCTACAAGATTCACTAGCTTCTATGAGTATACATTTTGAAGATGTATACTGCAATTCTATTTCATATCCAGTGCTGTTGGCCACATCTAGAACTAAATAGAACTGCGCACTCCTGGGAGGAAAAGAGAAGCATACATTTGCATACTGCTGAGAGAATATCATGTGAGATTTAAAAAACAAAAAACAACTAGATTTACTTACTGTGTGTGTGTGTGTGTGTGTGTGTGTGAGAGAGAGAGAGAGAGAGAGAGAGAGAGAGAGAGAGAGAGAGAGAGAGAGAGAGAGAGAGAATTTTATCTGTTCTTTTTTTTGATAATATTAGAGAAATTGGAAGTAATATTAGTAGGATTACAACATATAGAGTGTGACAATATTTTTTACACTAGTCCTTGATATTTGCTCTTAGATAACTTGGTTTCTTGGGATGTACACTGTCATATATAAAATAGTGTCTTGATCTACAATATGTGACCCACTAACTTAAATGTGCTTGATATTAAATTAATTATCTAGATTAGAAATCTTTTTAATATAACTCCTTTTGTAAATGGTTTAAATTGTAAAAATAAACACATAAAAACTGTGTTGCACCACCACGATTGTTGGAATTCATGAACCTTTACATGAAAATAGAGATATACAAAACCAACAGTTTGGTTCTCTTATCACGAGATGAGTTTATGTCTTTATAATGTGACTGAAAAACTTATATCCATGTTTGGTTCAACTTATATATGTGACATTTTTTTCAATAGTGAATGTAAATAAGTCACAATTAATAGTCAATCACAATCTGATAAACTTCCCCCACCTCTCAGTGTGCTGACTGTTTGTACCAAATACAAATTTTATTACAACTTCAGCACATCAAATGTAATGAGATTGTTTTGTGATATATTTTCTTAAGAACTTTAGTTAGGATACTATCAATAGAAACATGCTAGGTAGTAATTTTGTAATGTGAGGTGTGGATTTATTCTGTCCCCATTGTCATTTAAAGAAACAACGTTTTGTATTTGCTATTTCAATAACCAAGTGAAAATGTAAGAATTTTACATGGAACAACGTGTCTCTCACAATTTTATTAGTGTAAGGCATTTGCAAAAGAAATGTAATTATTTTTCTTAATAGCAACACTCAGTAATGGTATAATGCCACTCTTTGTGATCTATATCTTCAACTTTTGAATTTCCTAACACAGGAAAATATGAAACCTGGCAATATACAAGCCAGTGTAGTGTTCCATACGTGACAATACAGTCGTCTATGTGTTAACTCTGTAATTTATTCCTACAACATTCTCACTCAGACAACATATCAGCATGGTGGGGAAAGTGTGCCATCAGACGAGATGTCCCATGGGGCAACTGGGCACCTGTGTGCCAATTTCGTGACTTGTTATGGTGTTGGGATCCCACGTGCACCCAGAAGTGCCACAACACAACGTGGCTTGGACCTGACTAATGTCAGAAATAGTGCTGAATGGCATTGACACCATGCATGCTGCAGAGCTATTCATATAGTATGAGAAGGGTGGAGATCTGTCTGGTGAAACTGTTGGCGAGCGGAGATTTTTAAACTCAAAAGTGTGTTCCTGGAGCCAGTTCAGTAGCAATTCTGGACATGTGGGGTGTCACATTCTCCTGTTTTAACTGCCCAATCATTTGGAATGCATAATGGACATGAACGGATGCAGGTACCAGCCAAAGGGTCCCACATCACTCCAACTGCACATGCCCCACACCACTACAGAGCATCCTCCAGCTTGACAGTCTCTGTTGACATACAGGGTCCACAGATTCATGAGGTTGTCTCCATAACTGTAAACCTCCATCCACTCGATACAATTGGAAATGAGACTCATCAGAGCAGGTAACATGTCTCCAGTCATCAACAGTCCAATGCTGGCTTTGACAGGCCAAGGCAAAGTGTAAAGCTTTGTGTCATGCAGTCAATAAGGGTACACGAGTGGGCCTTCAGCTCTGAAAGCCCGTATCAATGATGTTCCACTGAATGATTCACTCACTGACACTTGTTCATGGGCCAGCATCGAAATACGCAGCAATTAGCAGAAGGATTCCTCTCGTGTCACATTGAACGATTCTCTTCTGTTGTCATAGGTCACGTTCTAGCACAATCTTTCCCGACCCAAATCAATTTAGGAGATTTGGTGTTGCACTGGATTCCCAATATTCAAAGTGATGATTCCACGGCAGCGGCGAAGGCTTCTTGAGGAGTCTGTTTTGACCACTGGAAAATCGCTGAGGCAATAGCAACATGGCTGGTGAATGTGCGGCCACGGAGAGTGTCTTTCATTGATGGAAAATGCCAAAAGTCACTAGGAGCCAGATCAAGTGAGTAGGGAGCATGAGGAATCACTTCAAAGTTGTTATCACGAAGAAACTGTTGCCTAATGTTAGCTCAATGTGCGGGTGCGTTGTCTTGGTGAAACAGCATACACGCAGCCCACAGACGTTTTTGTTGCAGTGCAGAAGGAATTTGTTCTTCAAAACATTTTCGTACAATGCACCTGTTGCCGTAATGCCCTTTGGAATGCAATGGGTAATGATTGCACCCTCGCTGTCCCAGAACATAGACACCATCATGTTTTCAGCACTGGCGGTTACCCGAAATTTTTTTGGTGGCAGTGAATCTGTGTGCTTCCATTGAGCTGACTGGCGCTTTGTTTCTGGATTGAAAAATGGCATCCATGTCTCATCCATTGTCAAAACCGATGAAAAGAAAGTCCCATTTATGCTGTCGTTGCACGTCAACATTGCTTGGCAACATGCCACATGGGCAGCCTTGTGGTCGTCCGTCAGCATTTGTGACACCCACCTGGATGACACTTTTTGCATTTTCAGGTCGTCATGCAGGATTGTGTGCACAGAACCCACAGAAATGCCAACTCTGGAGGCGATCTGTTCAACAGTCATTCGGCAATCCCCCAAAACAATTCTCTCCACTTTCTCGATCATGTCGTCAGACCAGCTTGTGCGAGCCCGAGGTTGTTTCGGTTTGTTGTCACACGATGTTCTACCTTCATTAAACTGTCGCACCCACGAACGCACTTTCGACACATCCATAACTCCATCACCACATGTCTCCTTCAACTGTCGATGAATTTCAATTGGCGTCACACCACGTAAATTCAGAAAACAAATGATTGCACACTGTTCAAGTGAGAAAAATGTCGCCATTTTAAGTATCTAAAACAGTTCTCATTCTCGCCACTGGCGGTAAAATTCCATCTGCTGTACGGTGCTGCCATCTTTGGGACATATTGACAATGAACGCGGCCTCATTTTAAAACAATGCGCATGTTTCTATCCCTTTCCAGTCCAGAGAAAAAAAAAATCGGAGGCCTTAGAAGTTGAATGCACCTCGTAGTGTCCCGTCTCTCAGAACCCAACTATAATACCACATTCAAACTCACTTAAATCTTGACAAACTGCCCTTGTAGCAGCAAACTGATCTAAAACCTGCATCAGACACCTGTTGTAATATACAGGCATTGCTGACCGCAGTGCAGTCCTTTGTGTGTGTACATATATCTGTGTTTGTACACACATGCACATACCATTTCTTTGGCTTTTCAGTGTGTATCTACGAGCATGCTTATGGAGTGATATGAAGAGGAATAGCCACATTAAAATTAATTGTGGATTAGGCAGAGGCCAGACAGAAAATTCAGGACAATCCTCAGGAAGTTTAGTCAATCAACATAGGGAGTAGCTTACATAACACACATTTAACCAATCCTTTGATATTGTTTATCAGTGTGGGATCGATGCCAGATGAGAGAGAGAGAGAGAGAGAGAGAGAGAGAGAGAGAGAGAGAGAGAGAGAGAGAGAGAGAGAGATTCAGGGAAGAACAGCAATCTTTGTTACATTTTCATTTATTAAGCATGAAAGCAACACTGGGATAAATGCCCAATTCCAGTGGCAAATTCTGTGAGAGAAGCATCCGACATCACAGTATGAGCTACTGTCAAAGTTCCAAGAGTATACGTTTCTTGAAGAGTAAATCAATATTTTGCTTTTTCATAGACCATGAGAATAAAATTCGAGAGATCAGTGACCACACAAAGGTTTACTGGCAACAGATTTTCCTGCAAGCCATACATGACTGGAACAAGAAAAGGAGGCTGTGTAAGGTGTAGCAGTAAGGGCAAATTTGCAGCACTTCTTCCAACTACAGAAGTTTGGGCTACTCACACTAGATCACATATACAACACACAATCAGGCTGACTTAACTACCAAGAGGGAACTGCAATGGGTAACTGAAATTTTAAATTACCTAGAAGGATTTTTTACTTCAACTCACAGTATCAATTTCAAATTCTTGATATACTATTCTTTTCTCTGTCCACAATTTACATTATTCTAGAGATGATGATATACGAAGTGATTGTTACACCTGCAGAAATAGAGTGTTTCTATATGAACAGCTACACCACATTTTCACCACAAGTCATTTTCATTAGATGTACTGTAATTTTTTAGATTTTCTACAAATACATGCATGTCTTTGTTGATTTTAACTACTTCCTAATACTTTCAATTTACATGACAAAGATAAAGAACAATAGTATAGTTTCTTATTTACTACTAGTTGTAGCATTAACACTCAGTGTGTATTAATGCACTCTTCTTACTTATACAAATAAAAAGAAACATATACTACTTACATGAAACATTCTGACTACTGTGCTTGCAAGATTAAACACAACTCAAATAAGAAAAGATCCAAGTGTTTTTGCTCACTTCTTCGAGGGCTACATTTATATTTCTGGTTATTGTTCTTGTGGTCTTCATGCCACAGACTAGTTTGATGCAGCTTTCGATACTACCCCATCCTGTGCAAGCCACTTCATTTGAGAATAAGAATGGCAACCTATATCCATTTTTAACTGCTTACCATATTCATCCCTCAGTCTCCCTCTACGATTTTTACCCCACACACTTCCTTCTAAAGCTATAGCCACAATTCCTTGATGTCCCTATCCCTTCTCTTAGTCATGACATGCCAGAAACTCCTTTTCTACCCAATTCTGTTGAGCACCTCCTCACTAGTTACATGATCTACCCATCTAATCTTCATCATTCATCTGTAGCACCACATTTCAAAAGCTTCTATGATCTTTCTGACTGAACTTCTTATTGTCCACATTTCACTCCAATACAATGCTACACTCCAGGTAAAATCTTTCAAAAACGACTTTGCAACATTTAAATTAATATTGGATGTTAACAAATTTTGTTTCTTCAGAAACGCTTTTCTTCGCATAGCCATTTTCTATTTTATATCTTCTTTACTTTGGCCATCAGAAGTTATTTCGCTACCCAAATGACAAAACTCTTCTACTAAGTTTATTGTCTCATTACCTAATCTAATTCCTTCAGCATCACCTGATTTTCTGACACTACATTCCGCTACCCTCGTTTTTCCCTTGTTAATGTTCAAGACATTATCCATTCCTTTCAATTATTCTTCCAGGTCCTTTGCTGTCACTGACAGAATTACTATGACATCAGCAAACCACAAAGTTTTTATTTCTTCTTCCTGAACTTTAATTCCCTCTCCAAATCTCTCCATGCATTCCTTCATAGCTTGCTCAATGTACAGGTTGAACAACATTGGGGAAAGACTACAACCCTCTATTACTCTCTTTGCAACCACTGTGTTCCTATCACTATCTTCAACTCTAATAACTGCTGCCTTCAGAACTTTAAAGAGTCTATTCCAGTCAGCATTGTCAAAAGCTTTCTCCAGACCTACAAATGATAAAAAACGTAGGCGTGCCTTTCCTTAACGTACCTTCTAAGATAAGTTGTAATGCATTTCCATCCATGTTCCTACATTTCTCCTAAATCCAAACTGATCTTCTCCATGGTCAGATTCCACCAGTTATTTTCATTTGCATGAAAATAATTTGAGTTAGTATATTAAACTGATAATTCTGTAATTTTCACATTTGTCTGCACTTGCTTTCTTTGAAATTGGATTACTACATTCTTCCTGAAATTGGAGGGCATTTCCCCCATCTCGCACATCTTGCATACAAGGTGGATTAATTTCTTCATGTTTGGTTCTCCTAATGATATCAGCAGTTCAGAAAGAAATCATCTACACCAGGTGCCTTGTTTTGCCTCAAATCTTTCAATGCTCTGTCAAATTCTTCTCACAGTATTGCATCTCCTATCTCATCTTCCTCTACTTGGTCTTCCATTTCTAGAATATTGCCTTCAAGTTTACTTCATTGGTATACTCTATATATATATTCCTTCCACCTTTTCCTTCTTTGCTTAGTACTAGTTTTTCATATGAGTTCTTGATATTAATGCAACTGGATTACTTGTCTCCAAAATTCACTTTTATTTTCCTGTAGGCAGTATTTATCTTTTCCCTGGTTACACATTCTTCTAAGGTCTTGCATTTTTCTTCTATCCACACCTGCTTAGCCAGTCTGCACTACATATCAACCTCATTTTTCAGGTGTCTGTACACCCTTTTGCCTGCTTCATTTGCTGCATTTTATATTTTCTCCCTTCATCAATTGTGTTCAGTACCTCCTGTGTAATCCAGGGATTTCTAGTAGGCCTTGTCCTTCTACCTCTGCAGCCTTCACTACTCTGTCTCTCAAAGCTAGCCATTAGCCTCTCTTCTATTGTATTACTTTCCCTTGTTTGAGACACTCCTTGCCCAGTGCTCCATCTGAAACTCCCAACCATGTCTGGGTGCTTCAATTTCTCAAGGTTCCTTCTCTCTAATTTTCTACCTTTTTGCAGTCTTTTAATCTATAGTTCATAACCAGTAAGTTATGGCCAGAGTCTATATCTGTCCCTGGATGTATGTTACAGTTTAAAATCACATCCAAAAATACATACATTTTACATTATAAAATCTATCTGGTACCTTCCATTGTCTCTAGGTCTCTTCCATGTATACAAACTTCTTTCATGATGATTAAACCAAGTGTTTGTGACGAGTGAATTGTGCTCTGCATAAAATAATAACAGACAATCTCCTATCCTCTTTCATTGCTTTTCCCCCATTCCATATTCACATACTACATTTCCCTTTCTTCCCTTTCCTAGTACCAAGTTCCATTTCCCCATCACAATCAAGTTTTCCTCTCCCTTAACTGTTTGAATAATTTCTTTTATGTCCTCATACATTTCTTTGATCTCATCGTCATTGGCAGTGCTAGTTCATTATAAACTTTTACTACTGTGTCTGGTATTGGCTTCGTATCTATCTATGCTATGATAATGTGTTCATTATGCTGTTCATAGTAACTTAAACACATTCCTAGTTTCTTATTCATTATCAGACCTACCTCCTGTGTTACCATCAACTGATTTTGTATTTAAACCCTGTACTCAGCTGATCAGAAAACCTGTTCATCCTCACACTGAACTTCACTAATCCACACCATATCTAACTTTAATCTATACATTTCTCTTTTCAAATTTTCTAATTTACCTACCACATTAAGGAACAGAACGTTTCTCGCTCCAAAACATGGAATGCCCATTTCTTTTTCTCGAGGACAACATTTTAAGTAGACCCTGCCTGTAAATCCAAATAGAGGACTATTTTATCTTTGGAATATTTTACCCAAGAAGACACCATCATCATATATTCATACAGTAGAGCTGCATGTTCTCTTGAAAAGTAATTACTGTAGTTTCCCTTTGCTTCAGCTGTTCGGCATGGTAAAGCCACATTAGTTGATGTTACAAGGCCCGCTCAGTCAGTCACCAAGACTGTTGCTCCTGTAAATATGAAAGGGATGCTGCCTCTTTCAGGAACTACACATTTGACAGTCTCTCCATAGATACCCCTCTGCTGCGGTTGTACCTACGGTACAGCTGTCTGTATCTTTGAGGCACACAAGCCACCCAACCTTGGCAATGTCTGTGGTTCGGTACGAATTTCGATTAAAAAAATGTGGACTAATACTTCATAAATCAAGTACTTACGTTTCTGCAGGAAGCACATCCCAGTTGGTGATGTATATTGATGGCAGCATTTCTATAGAGATAGCTACAGCACACATACGGCAATATCCATCTGCCAGACCTGGACCTCCAGAGTAGCGCAATTTCAGCTGACCTTCAAGAACCTACAAATAAAATTTAATGGCATTAACTACACATTTTAACCTAAATGTCTACAAGGCTTTAGAATTCGTGTTGAGAGAATAGGGTGTGTAGTTAAATGACACAGTTTTACATCAAGAGAAAAAATAAGCTGAGAAAACCAATAAAAATTGAGACAGAACTGCAGAGTAGCTAGACAGATTAATGTGAAAATGGTTAGACATTCTAGCTTTCAGAACTGTTGGGAGGTCACTCAGACCCCAGCATGCAAGGAAGTTTCCTGAAATGAGGACCAGAGTAAAGAAAGATGACAGGTGTGGGATCAGAGGGTAAAATATTAATTTACCATTAAAAAACACCTAGTTATGTGGCAAATTACTTGTAAGGTGTGAAATAGCAGTGTAGCACTAGAATGCTACACATACTAATGTAATTTTAAATCATTGTACTGATTCATTTTGCTAACAAATACTGTAAATGTTGCGCTAGGGAGCATTCTAAACCCAGCACCTGAAGGCATAGTATAAAATGGTAAAAATAACAACAAACCACAAAAAAAAAAAAAAACAAAGAAGCAATTAGTCCACAGACAGCAAGTATTATTACAATAAAATGAATGAGGATGCACAACAGTTACGTTATTCCCATCCTTACCAAAATGAACGAGACAATTATGATCACAATTAAAACTTAAAAAGAAAGTGTATTTGAGGAAAGACTACACAAATGTGTGTTTTCTAAAGAGGAGCAACAGCTTTTTTAGCAGTTGCATGTAGACAGCAGTCTGGATAATTGACTAATCTCCTCTTGTAACATAAATCAACATGACAATACCATACAGTTTCTGCAAAGTGAAGGTATCAACTGTGACTTGCCACAAGTGCACTTTACATATTAACTGAATCCTCTTTGTTCTTGGATTTGGTTGTCATCAGAATTATCTATTTTCCCTCAAATGGGGTCACACACCTCCCACATGCCACAGAAACTGCTCCACACCAAGCATACTAGTGTTAAAGGAGATCCAATGATCTTCCAAAGCCATTCCCTCCACACTCAAGCAAACTGATTCCTGTCTAAATGTCTTGTTGCTACAGGATTTCCAGTTCAATTCTGCTGTTCTATAGAGTGCTCCTATTCTGAGTGGTCCTTTTACAAACACCTCTTCAACTGAACATAAAGCTTGTACATCATCTGTTTTGCTTATTTTTTTCCATCAATCTCGGGGTGACCACCATCGTGTAAATTGTAATGATTATGTATGTTGCTGACCTCCACATGAAAACAGTAGTACCAACATTACATGAATAATACTGCAACACCTATACTAGATCCCATGTACATGTAGAATTTACCAATGTTTCAACATTACAAGGAATATGAACAAACTAATATCACAAAAACATGTAATGTATGATATATTGCCACTAGAGACCACGAACACCGACTGCCGGCATGGCGCAGGGGATAGCATCACGGACTGCGGTGCTGAAGGTTGCCGATTCAATCCCGCCCACCGGCAAAAATTTATTTCTTTGTAATTAACAATTCCAGAATGTTCTACATCTTTCTTATGTTCACTTGTAAATTCTACCTGTATCTTATATCTGCCTGTGTATAAATTGCAAAGCACTCTGCCTGAGAGGCAGTCAGTGCTGCGTGTATGTTGAGTTCATAATAAAAGTGCTTTGAGTATAAGTGCTGTGTTCAGTTGCCTTCCAAGTCAAGCCTGCTCCCATTTCAACGCGACCATATGTCCCCGTTAACATTAACAAAAAAACAGTAATTGAAACAAAATCCTAACTCATAGTGAAAATATACAGATACAAAGCAAAGTAACGTCCTCAACATAAATGAACATTTACAATTTTTTATACAACTTTAATATATGCAAAAATATAATATTGCTGAAACTGTAAGTGTAAAATATTTCATGTCATATTGTACAATATTTGCACAGGACAAGAATTTTGGTAGATGTTTAAAATTTATTTTGTATAGTAAAATTTATAGTACTAAACAAGCAGAATGAGGAGATGCTTAACCGAACTGGGAAGAAAATGAGTTTCTGGCATATCCTGACTAAGTGAAGGGATCGACTGGTAGGACACATTCTGAGACATCAAGGAATTGTCAACTTAGCATTAGAAGGAAGGGTGTGGTGTAAAAATTTTAGAGGGAGACCAAGGGACGAATACAGCAAGCAGATTCAAAAGGATGTAGATTGTCTAATGAATTCTCAGATGAAGAGACTTGCACAGGAGGGTAGCGTGGAGAGCTGCATCAAACCAGTCTGCGGACTGAAGACCACCCCAACAAAACAAGCAGACAAACATACTGAACACAATACACTCACTCACTTGCTATATAACAACATAATAAACAAATAGTGTAAAATAGATGATTTAATATTCAACAATTAAGTTACTGTAAATTTGCATTTGAAAACTTTGAACTATTTGCTCAAAAAATCTAATAATTTTAATAACAAGGTTTATTGTATGTTGAAATGAAACTTTCGAAAACAAAATCAAATTAAATATTTAAATACCGACCGTATAATATATATATATATATATATATATATATATATATATATATATATATATATATATATATTATACGGTCGGTATTTAAATATTTAATTTGATTTTGTTTTCGAAAGTTTCATTTCAACATACAATAAACCTTGTTTATATATATATATATATATATAAAATAAAAAATGTTTAATATCAGAAAAATTTGTAATGTACTAAAAGTATTAAATATTGTGTAACTAAACTATTCAAGTTTATTAGTGGTCTCTGAACATAGGTAGAATGGTTAAACTATAAGTCATTAATAAAATGTTTCAGTGAATAGTACTGTACTTGTGGTCTTGAGGAAGACACGGCCATGTTAAGACACTCTTAGATCAGGAAGCATTGTGAAAAGACGTAAAATGCTTTTGTGCCTTTGGAAATAAACTTACCATGGGAATGTAGAATTATTTATCACACAGAACCTGAAATACACACACATTTTTTGGAGAGCAGAGAAGATGCAGCCAACACAACATCCTACACTACAAAAATTATCAAGATGAGTATTGTTTGTGAACTATACTTTACAAATCTGTTTAACCCTTCAAACATGTCTGGCTAACTTGGAGGCTGTTTTAAGTGATACAGGTCTCTGTTGTTCAAGAGACATCTATCTATTCAGCTTCAGCTGGTCAGCAAGAGGTGGTAATCTTACAATGAGGCTCCAATGTTGCTGCCACCTGCTGATCTACCAACCCCTTCTGTTTATGGGACAGTATCTAGACATGAAGCAACACACTCTATTGTGATACATACAAATTGCCTTTCATGTGGCAGATGCTGCACAAACATTGATAATGCCTTTGCAACCATAGGAGTCATATGTCTCTTGACATGAGATGGCCCTCAATGATCCCCACATTCTGATGAGCCCATCTACCTTCTGCCTGGGGTCACTGACCCTAGTCGAGGGGGAAGAAAGTGAAAGGCCTAAGAACCTGCATTAATGCCACTTCTGCTCTTACTTGCTGGTACAAATAGCTAGGAGGTCACCAAGGACGTCTCTACAATATTACAAATACTCACGTATTTTGACAAGGAAAGGTTGCTTACTCACCAAAGAGATGTCCAACGAGCCGCAGAAAGGCACAAATAACAGACAACAACATTATAGCTTTCGGCCTTTTAAGCCTTCATCAGTTAGAGAGACAAACATATACTCACACAGACACGACTGCCGTCTCCGGCTGCTGTGGCCAATCTGCACTACCCACCATCCTAGGCGAAAGCAAGCAATGGTGGGGGTGAGGAGGTGGCAAGGAGGTGGCAAAGAGAGGGAAGCAGGCGGCGAG
Organism: Locusta migratoria; assembly: GCA_026315105.1. NCBI lineage: Eukaryota > Metazoa > Arthropoda > Insecta > Orthoptera > Acrididae > Locusta > Locusta migratoria. Next base: position 698,034,606 of record CM048745.1, on the reverse strand, counting down.
GGGGGATGGGCGGCACGGGTGGGGTAATATGCCAGTGCTGTCTGATGGACAGTGCGGAAGGAAGGGAAGGGAAGAAAATGAAATGCGTGGTGGATGGGAGACGAATGTAAGGATAGAGAGTGGTGGGGAGAAGAAGGTGTTAGAGGCAGGATTTAAGAAGGTTTAGGTCTGAGGGATTGCGAGAGCACAGGCACAGACTATTTAGCAGTCACAGAAGTGAGTCACACTATGCAGCACCTGCATGCTCTGCAACAGGATGGTCTAGCTGTCTCCTGGCCACAGTATGACGATGGCCATTCATTCGGTTAGACAGCTGGGTGCTAGTCATGCCCACATAGAAAGCTGCACAGTGGTTGCAGCTCAGTTTGTAGATAAGATGACTGCTTTCACAGGTTGCCAAATGGACTCGCCCGCACCATGTCACCAGCATGCGCACAATTGAAGGAAACACAGTCATTTGTGAACTAGTGGTGTAATGTAATGGTGGCATTATGTTTTCAAAAAAGGAACAATGGAGAAGGATCAAGATTTAATGTGCCAGAGGTTGTACAAGACAACAGTGTTATCCAGGTCTTCAAGAGGCATGCAGAGAATAGGCACTGCCAGACAGAACAGTGGCACGTTGGGTATCGTAACACTGAATCAGACATTGTCCACAGCATACAAGCCAAAACTAAAATGCCAATCCAAGGAATGGTGTCATTACAGATCACAGTATAAGTGAAAGTTGTAGTGTAACATTGTACACTACTGGTTTCTAGCTCGACCCAAGATATTCAAATAGTTTATGTTATAAGGGGTTTGGCACTGTGTGAGGAAATACTGCCAGATGGAATTTATTTCCGCAGGTTTTGGCGGGTGAATATATGCTCACTGCCATGGAATAAAACTGTACAGTGCCAAGGAAGAAAGAAGATTAAGGTTATTTGAAGATGACTGTCTGTTGTTTTTATGATTTAAAGCAATTGTTATTCTTAATTAGGATTTCGTTCAGTCCATATCAGAATCAGAAAAGTAAAACTGATGTAGTTCTTAACGGAGAAAGAATAAAGTTTAATATTATTGGAAAGAATAGTTATCTTTCAAATGTAGATATGGACAAAATTTCCAGGTGTCCTGATAACCATATCAAGCAACTTCGGATACTAGTCCAATTATAACAACTATTTTCTTTCAATACAAGGTACGGATTAGCCGGACCTTGTGGGAAGAACAGCATGAACTATATCTTATATACTGAAATGAACAGGCAAAGGTATTATTTGTGCTGTGGAAATACTGAAAGAAAAATACGCAGTGACAGCACAAAGTGTGTCAGAGCCCCAGTATGGTGATTCTTGTTTATGACTGTGATGGCGTTATCATAACGCATTACATTCTTCCACAGCAGACCGTCAATACACAGTATTACTGTTCCTTTATTTTAGCATCACCTGCTACCAGCTTTGCGAAAGAAGCGGCAACACTTTCTGTGTGACCCACCCATCCTTTTGCACGGCAATGCACAGTTGGATACAGCTCAAGCTGTGGCTGCTTTGTTCAGTTGATGGGACTGGGAAGTACTATATCATTCACCTCACCAGACTTAGTCCTTGTGACTTTGATTTGATTCCAAAGATGAAGGAACTGCTTCATGGCATTCCCTTCAGAACTATTCCAGGCAGTAGACTACTGCATTCACACCATCAACCGAACAGGCTCTGTTCACGGTATACTACACTTTCCATATTGCTTTCAACGGGTTCTAAACAACACTGGTGAAGGACAGTAACAGGTGCAAACATGTAACGCTTTTTTAATGGTTGTGAATAAATGGTTGCCGCTATTTAAGTTACAACCCTCATATATTCGTTTATAGAACACAATACATTCACTGGGTTATTGTGTTCACCGTTTAAACCCTAGTCACAATTTAGGGTTATTGAGTTTTATAGAAGTAGCCTTCAGTGCGTACTTCTGTTTGTTAATGCTGTTAACAACCAGACTAATTCCACATTCCTGAAGGCTATACATTATGATCGAATTGGCAGAATATGAAGTAAGAAAAGCAATCAACTCACCTTGGGTGTGGTTGGGGATGACATCTTGTGAGTGTTAAACCTGGATGAGCTTGCACTACTGCCGGAATTGCTGCTTGTAGCTGACCTGAAAGAAAAGTTATTCTTTAAAGGATATTATCATAAAGAAATTCTATATAATATTTGTAGCTTTTGATAGTCTCAACCTGAAAGAAGACATTATTTCTGTTCTCCTAGGAAGATACTGGTCTTTACTTAACGATGGTGAACTCAGCCTAGATGGAAGAGAGCTAGGACCTGATACTGAGCTTGCTGGTTGGCTTCCAGTCATCAAACTGTTCATATCTGAAAAAACAATATTAATTACAATACAGTGATAAAGTAAATATTTTTGAAATTTTTACATACAACAAACAATATCTCTTTTCAATGCATGATTAATTATGTTGACCTAACTGATCATAAAAGTGTAAAACCACAAAGTTCCAGACCAAGATGGATTTACAATGAATCTAATATAATGACAATCTTCAGCAGAATCACGTTCAAAGTGAGGAAATAAAATTAAATATAGTCTCCCATATGAATGATAAATACAATGAAACAAATTAAAGAAAACAGGATGACAGATCATGTGTAGAATACATTTTCAACATTACAATATATATATATGTCTAGGTGTCTGTGTGTGTGTGTGTGTGTGTGTGTGTGTGTGTGTGTGTGTGTGTGTGTTTGGATGTGTGTGAGTGTGTGTGTATTTGTTTACCTTCCTTTTCTTCCCCTAAGGTAAGTCCTTCCACTCCTGGGATTGGAATGACTCCTTTTCCACTTCCTTAAAACCCATATCCTTCCCTTTCTCCTCCCCTTTTTTCCTCTCATCCTGAAGAAGCGACCAACGGTTGCGAAAGCTTGTATGTGTGTTTGTGTGCGATTTTATTTGTGTCTTACCAAGCGAAGGAGCACAGGCGAGGGTTTTAAGGGAGTGGGTAAGGAGTCATTCCAATCCTGGGACAGTAAAGAGTTATCTTGGGGGGGAAAAAGGAGGGTAAACAAATACACACACACACACACACACACACACACACACACACACACACACACACATATTTACACAGACGCAAGTACACCTAGGCAGACATACTGTAGAAAGCCTTTCTACTGAATGTAGGTGAGGTAGTAACATTTGTACTTTAACTCAATACACAGTGTAGGTACACTACAAGGTGTTTGTGGACACTGTATAGACTTTCTCTGATGGTAAGAAGAACAATGTCAATGTTTGATCTCACACAGTTTGCTGCTTTATATCAACAAGGAATTTCTTCAATATAAGTTGCAAGACAAACAGTCACGGGTCAGAGTGATTTAGAGATACCTGTAAATGTTTTCAAACTACAAGTAATGTTCTTGACTTGCATTGCACTCATTGCTATTGGGCAAAAACTGCGGCAGATGATTATTATCAGAGACTTCTCACCAAAAGGTACCCAAACCAGAGTACCATAAAAATAAACACTGACTTTATAAAGACCTCTGGGGGACTAGAGTCAAACAGGACTATTCGAAAAAGATTCTATAACTCTCTGTATTATACACAGCTATGGAGAAGCCTGGCCCTTAAACCCACACATAATGTTACATATTACAGGTGGACCAAATATCAAGAATAAACTTAGGATAATTGGAAGTTTCCCTCCCCCCCCCCCCCCCCGAGAAGACTGCTGACTGCACCATATATCTGATACCGCATGATCATTGACAATATGAGGAGGGAACTTGGTAATGCATGTCAGATGCCAGAGGCATACCGTCAATATGGTATTTGAATGTTTCGTGTAGATCGTTTTAAATTGTCAATTATGTCATATTATTCTCCGAACATGCTTTTTTTACCTCATGAATTTCAGTATTTTAAACAAGAAAACGAAATGAAATTCAAATAATTTGAAATCCCGCTAAAGTGCTACATTCGAGTTACATGACGCGTGTGACATCATAAACCGCAATGCTGCCGCTGCTGTTGCCACTGCTCTCCTGAGATACATAAATGGTATTATTTTGTTTGGGCATTCAGGTTCACAAAATGACCTACAAATATTGTGCATTTCCGTACTATAGCAATACATCTATAAAGACACCACAAAATTGTTTTTGCAATTAAAAAAAATGAGAAGGTGTGCAAAATGTGGTTGACACTCGCTCGAAGAAGTCTAAATGAACGGCCACTTCATGCGTTTATTTCTGTGAGGATCAGTTTGATGTAAGTAAACACTTATTATTCCATTATTTCACTGGTAAGTATCATTCTCTTCTGCTACAAAGGTGTAAAGTAGTATTATGTGTAGATTAATAAGCTGATGTTTACATTTGCAAAGTAAAATTTCATAATGTTACACGCCTGCAATTTGTGTGTAATTAAAGCCGTTTCCTAATATATTTGTAAAAGTACAACACAAATATTGTTTTAGTCCACTCTAAAGTATAGCACTTATTATTTATGTCCAGTAAGTGCACTTTTATCGCCAGTATGTCTTATTCAACCGTTTCAATAATAGGTAATCGTTTCTTACATCGACAACGCCCTTCTTGTCGTAAAATACTTGTATGGGAGATGTCTTTAATCTACCGATTCATTTTGCCTTTAAACTTTCTTAATACGGTTAATAGTGTTAGTCAAAAATGTGTATTTAGAGATATTCTGAAATACGCAAGGCATTTCGCTGTATTTTAGAGGATTTCATGTACACCTTGCTACCAGTATTGAAGTAGTTAAAATTCAAATTACTCCCTTAACTGTGTGCTTTACTGGGTTAAATTTTACCAACCATCCCAGCAGCTTCCTGTGATAATGTTGGCAATGGAGCTGAATAGCGAGAATCATGTGACATCGCCATTAGCCATTTGCGTGACAAGACAAATGTTTTGTCATGAAACTTTGGCTTTACGAGGGTAATTACTTTTACTTTCACAAGGGTACATACAAGAACCTGTCAAAGAGCAGGAACAGCATAATTTATTTACATCATGGTCTGTGTGATACACTAATCGAGTCATTCTATATGGTCTGAAAGACTTGGCAAAGATTTTCTATAATGTTGTTGATGTTGCCAACATAATCACTGAAGGCTGCCTGGATGGAAGCTAAAATTTAGCCCTTTACTACATAATATGGTGACTTCAGAGTAAGTCTGCTAACACCAACAAGTAGGATACTTTTTTCCAATGGTATATAATCTCTCTAGCAATAATTAGTTTTAAAATGAAGGTATGTATTAATTACAATGCAGTTTTCACGTTTCTTATTTCTGGCACATATTAATTTGAATTGCTTTTGAAGAATAAAGATACCATAAATGCATTAACTTTAAGGATGTTTCTGCCGACAGCAGCCTTCGGGAGGTTTCTGCCGTCAGCCATCACATAATTCTTTTCAACTGTGGCATAAAAACTGTAAATGCATTTACATCACGAAAGAAACTAAACTTTATGCTGATAAATTAAGGAAATGTTAACAACAATACAGCTCTGCCATCTAGTTGCCACGCCCTAGTGGTCTGTGACGTCACCAATACTTCAGCCAATAACAGAGCGTTTCATATCAAGTAATCTAATCGTGAAATTTAATGATTTTTAAGCTTTAATTATGTAAAAATAATAGATGAATTGTAAGAATAATGAGTGAAAATGCTATCTACATGTTCAGAACAACAACAATTTGAACCATATTTTTAACACAGGAAAATAGTCTATTGAGTAAAGGAAGGTTGCAGACCAATAATCTTCTGGACACATATCATGTAGGGATTTCAGTCACCATTGCTGCCCATTAAGGGCAAACTCAAGGGTCCACAATGCTGAACATCACTGAACTGTTTCATTAGCATTACAAGAAAGAATATAAATTTGTGGACAACACTGAGTCCACTGTACAGGCATTGTCAGTGATTTCATCAGTTGTCAATTAGATTGGTATGCATGTTCTCCTATACGACACCAATTGTACATGCGGGGATAAATTCAAAGCAGTTGAGTGAGTTTATGCTGAACAACCATGGGATCTATTATGGGTGTGATGCAGTGGTCCAATCAACTTGTGTTACGGGTTTACGCTTAGACAATTGATTTTAGGCCCTATTTAGATAAAAAAAAGTGATAACATGATTTGTTGGTTTTGTTTGTCAATAAAATTTAGCATTATGAATACCAATTCACCCTATTATGTAATACCATAAAACTTTTGTTTGGTGGATGATGCAAAACTTTTTTTGATGTATATGTAAGGAAAAAGTATGGTTTACCGACATGATGTAGTCAACTTTCAGGCAATGACATAAGAGCTCAAATAAATCTACAGTTGGGTTGGCGTAAGTTCATCTCTGACAGCTAGTTTTGCTGTTGAAAATTTTCAACAATGAAATGCAATCAGCTCCCAATGAAGCCTATTCTGCGGATTTACCACAGAGAGATGTAAAAAATCGCATAATGCAACTCATGATGGCAGACGCATGAATCTATCATGACAAATATCACAACTATCAGGGATTAACTTACAGTGACTCAACTATAGGTATTTTTTGTATGTTAAGAGTAGTTAAAAATAACAACAAGACATTACCATTTTCATTAAAAAATCCAGGAGAAAGAAAATCTGCTACACAGTAAAGGTAGACAGTGAAGCTTGCAGTAGCCCCAGGTTGTAAAGGGAGCTGGGCTTGAAGATTTTCTTGACTCCATTGAAAAACTTTTTGCTGGACACCTGGTTCCAATGTAGACTGTACTGACACTTCCAACATCTCAATAGGCTGCTCTCCAACATTGCTGATGGATACACTGCATTCTGCACTGTGCAGATGGGTAAAGTGCAACACAGCTATTAATGATAACAGTATAATAGATTTTACATGTCCAGAGACAACTAAAAAACAAATTCATTAAAGCTTATTTTATCCATGATGACTCAGAACTCCATCACTATACAGAAATATAATGCAGCTAGTCACAGTTTAATATATGGTTTATTTATGCATTGTTAGTGTGAGACATATGCCCCTCTTCAATTTTTAAGGGGTCAGTGGAGAGACTATAGGTAAGAGTGAGTCCCTAGCACTTGAGTTGCTTAAACATCAATCAAAAAGTTACTTTAATCAATAAATTACAAAGTACATTGTATAAAATTTGTAGTGCATTTCTTGTTTCTTATAGTGAGATGAAGTGATTTAAATACTGTAAACAATTAATGTAAAATTAACAAGACAAACATCAGAACACTATAAGACAATACTTACGTTTCGCCGGCATACAACGTGATACTGGCACTTGTAACAACATGTGCTGCAGCTCCTAAAGAACTGAATGTTGTACCTTTTGGTAGTGATGTTGAAACCTGAAAAATGGGCATAATTAGATCGAAACACTGCAAACTTGTTTCCATACACACACACACACACACACACACACACACACACACACACACAATTGTATATATTATATATGCAATTAAATTATACAGGATGAGCCAAATAAAAATGGCCAGGTAAGTGGATACAATTGGATGTGAACTCATGCCTGTAACTAGAGGTCTGCGCAGATACGAAAAGTGTTATCCGCACCACATATGCAAGGCCTATATCCGTAACTGCATCTGCGGCACTTTATCTCCTTCTGTAAATTCGTACAGCTACGTTCACTGTGCCACAGAGTAAATGTGTGGCTGTGGCCAGGGGATGAGAACAACAGATTCTGCTCTACCTGGGCTCTGCAAGTATTCCAAGAATGTCCACAGGTTTGAAGTTTTCAGCTAACATTTCAACAGACATACTGGGCAAATACCTCGCTCTTTATCCACATATAACATGCAGATATCCGTGTCGCTCACAGTTCTATCCACAAAGTAAGATTCCGAGTTACTCAAAGGTAATAGTGCTTTCTCCGAACAGTGCATTTGTTCTATTTTGTGAACATGCCATGAAATGCATACCAATGAATTGCAAACAGACTTCTTTATCACATGTACATAAAGTGAGGTAATACTGTTACAATGACTGTTGTAAACGACATAATGATAGTAGTAACTTTGTAATAGATTAAGTAGTAGAGTGATGTGAAATTCAGTATTACCACACTTATTCCGTTTGTTATTTTAGCTGTAAAAGAAAACATAGTCATGGTTTGAAAGAGAATATATCCTCTTTATTTTAGCACAGAACAAAGTAAGATGAAAAATGAAAAGGTAATAGAATCTACATTAAAAGCATCCATATCAACCATGCCAAGACAAACATTGTAGTAGATGCATCGATTCTAATTAATGACTTTCAGAATTTTCCACAGATAGTGAATAACTAATTAGAAGAAAATAGAAACAAAGTAATTTGTTGCAATGTATACACTTCCCTTCCATTTCATCAAGGAACAACAGTTGCCACAGAAATCTAGCACTTCATTTATATATGGAACTACCAGTACCAGCCCATTCTTTAGAATATTCATCATTACAGTATTCCCCAGTTTATGTGCATATGCTTCAGAACAGTGGCTATTCGTGTAGGTTTTTCTAGGGGTTTCAAATGAAGATGCATTAAAAAACAAGGAGGGTGTAGCAAAATAATAATTGCTATATAGTACTAATATCACGTCAAAATACACATTCACCCTTGGATTAATTCACAGCAAGCAGAAAATTTGTAGAAACATTTGGGATACCATTATAATGAAATTGTGAAAAGTTCCCATCAACCCTCATGTGCAAAAAATTTTACACAAAGTGATATCTGGTGTTCGACTCCCTAGGTCCTTGATATGCAGCTTCTCTTCAAATGAATGGGAAGAGAAATTAGTCTCCCTTAGCCTGTGCACTGTATTATCAAACATATTAACTTCACAATTAAAACAATACAAAACTGAAACTCTCATCTTCAAACTCACAACTGCATATCGAATCCTTGCGCTGTCGCATATGACCCCCTGTAAATGTTGGCCACATTGTTGCTAACTTCACTGCAACAAATAGTAGAACACTCTTGTCTGTCATTGGTAATTAGATTCTAATTGTAATTGGACATTAAGAAACTTAACTGCTAGCATGGATGAATGACAACAAGAGACATTATAATGCTACAGAAGAGTGTAGATATGAATCAGTTTTGGATTCTGCTATTTTTGTAGAACTGCAGACTGGCAAGGTGGGGCAGCAGTTCTGGCGGATACACGACGGAGTGTTACTCCAATGCTCAGCACAGGAGACACACCCAGTCCCTGATACCTTCTCCACCCCTTGTCATGGAACTCAGAGGCTGACATGTGGTCGCAGGGGTGCAGAATTTGATTTTGACCAAGGCTGAAGCAAGCCCGGAAGGTATGACCACCAGTTTCGAACTTTACTGCAGACACCGGTAAGGAGGTTACTAAATAATTAATAATGCAAAGTAAAGGTTGGAATTAAACAATATAATAAGTACAGTTTACAACTCGCTGCAGAGACGTGAATACAAGCAGTGACGGGCACACAAAAAGAATACACGGATATAACACTTCAGCTATCGGCCATGGCCTTCTTCAGAAAATAGAACATTCACACAGGTACACACAACAGTCACACAACAGTTATCTCTGGCTGCCGCGTTAAGATAGATGCTCTGGGGTGTAGAAATAGGGGGTGGGGAGGAGAGGGATGATAGGAAAGCTGTGTCACAGTCATGGGGATGTGTACAGCATGGTCTTGCAGAGCATGTACGTATTAGATGGAAGGAACAAGATGTATCTTAGGATTAGAGTATGGAGATGTGTGAGGGGAGGAAAGTAAAACAAAACAAAATAAAACCAACACACATGTGCACACCATTCAAAATAGGAGAGGTTTTGGATAGAAAGGTGAGAAAAGTTGGGTGTCGAAAAAAGGGGAGTTATTGTACGTTGAGGCCTGGATAATTTCGGGATCAGAGAATGTACTGTAAGGATAACTGCCAACTGTGCAGTTCAAGCTGGTGGTGGGTGAGAGGATCCAGATGGCCCAGGTTGTGAAGCAGCATATGCTCCACTGCATGTTGTGCCACAGGGTGGTCCACCTTGTTTTTAGCCTTAGTTTGTGGTGGCTATTCACCCTAATGGACAGCTGGTTAGGGTCATGCCAATCTAGAAAGCTGTGCAATGATTGCAGCACAGCTGGTAAATAACATGACTGCTTTCACAGGTGGCCCAGCCTCTGATAGGGTAAGATAAGCCTGTGACAGGACTGGAATAGCAAGTGCTGGGTGGGCAGACTGCACAGGTCTAGCAAAGGGGTCTTCCACAGGGATATGATTACTTTGGCAGTGGGCTGGGTTTTGGGTTGGCATAGGGATAGACTAGGATGCTATGGAGGTTGGGAGGGCTATGGAACATCACTTTAGGAAGGGTGGGAAGGAACTTGGGCATGATGTCTCATTTCTGTGCATGAGAACAGAAAATCAAAACATTGGCGAAGGATGCAATTTAGAGTCCAGGGCAGTACTGGGTGACAAGGTGAGTGCTCATTTATGGATGGTTACTGGTGGTAGAGGGAGGATCTGGGGTGTGTGGGGATGTGGCATGGCAGTTCTGTTTGTGGACTAGGTCTGTGAGGTAGTTTTTGTCAGTGAAGGCCTATGTGAGACCTTCAGCATATTCAGTAAGGGAGTTCTTGTCACTGCAGATACGATGTCCACAGATGGCCAGGCTGTAAGGGAAGGATTTTTTGATGTGGAAGGAGGGCAATTGTCAAAGTGTAGATACTGTTGATGGTTGCTAGGTTTAATATGGACAGAAACCTCACCTGGCCAGACGTTTGTGGATGCTAGACAGGATTTCTCTAGACATCCCATAAACAGGATGGCATAGGAGGGTGCTATACGTTGCCCACAGATTTGATGGTAAACTCTCCCCTCAAAGGAAAAGTAGTTGTTGGTTAGGATAAAGTTGGTGAGGGTTACGAATAAAGAGTTATCCGGCTTGAATTCAGAGGGATGTTGCGGGAGGTAATGTTCAAGAGCGGCAAGGCCATGGGCATGTCAGATCTTTTTGTATAGGGAGGTAGCATCCACTATGAGAAGTAGGGATCCAGGAGGTAAAGAGGTGAGGATGGTGGAGAGTTAGTGAAGGAAGTGGTTGGTATCCTTGATATGGGAGGATAGATTTTGGACAATCAGTTAAAGGTGTTGGTCAATGACGGCAGAAATTATTTTGGTAAGAGCACAGTAACCAGCTACAATCGGGCATTCAGGTTTATTTGGTTTGTGAATTTTGGTAACCACGTAGAAGGTGGGCGTGTGCATTGCTGTTGGGGTAAGGAGGGAGATGGATTCAGGGGAGAGCTGCTGGGAGGGGCCATAGGAGTTTTACAGGGATTAGAGATCTTATTTGCCTTTGGATTTTTAGGATGGGGTCATACCGGCACAACTTTTAGGTCACCCCATTGAAAAAGTCCAACAAGATATCCAATCCCTGTTAAAATTCTACAGCCTCTCCCATAAGCTCTCACCTGAATTTGTCTCGCTCCTTACCACCAAACTGTGATCGAAAACAATGTGGACCATCCTGTGGCACAGCACGAAGTTGAGCATATGCTTGATTTCAATGGCTGCTTCACAACCCGGGCCATCTGGATCCTCCCACTGTATTGGAAAGAAATAATATCCCTGCTGCTGCCTTACACCAGCTCAGTTTTGCAGGTAATATCAAGTTTATTTATGTTGTTGTTAATGATTTTTGATACTGATGATTTTTATTACATGTTTCTTAAAACAATGTGTTGTTTTCTTATGTGCGGTGACAATGGTGCAACAAACGAGAACTGTATCTTCTCTGCTGGTGCCATAGATGATATACCTAACCATCAAACATCGCGGGTCGACAGCTACGGAGCAAGAGAAGATCTTATTAAGGGAGGCCGTAATAATAATAATAATAATAATAACGCTTAGTATTATTACAAAAGTGTGCTAGTTATGTATACCACAAATAGTTTCAGTTACTATCTTGAGTCTCTACAAGAATCTTCTAAGACTATGTATATTTTATTATACTGATTTGTGTGAAGGAAAGTAACTCTGGAAATTTTACTTCAATTGAAGAGTCATTTCAGCCATTAAGACACTGGAAATTTTAAATATTGTGCTGAATTATATTTTTGAAGATTATTACTGGATTTATTCAAGATTTTATACAGTTTGGGACTCATGTTTATGTAATGTGGAAACTGTGTGTTCGAGCTTATGAATCGATATATTATTTTACAACTGATTCATAAACTTTATCTGTGGTTTATAAAACAAATCAAGAGAATTTTTTACGAAATATTTTGAGGAAATTTACTCAATAGACAATCACCGTTTGATTTTTTTTTTTTTTTTGACAGTTCAGTTAAAATTCTCGGTCCTATTTGGTACAAGAACCTTCTTCAGGCACGCACACACACACACACACACACACACACACACACACACACAAACGCAAGCTTCCACAACCCAGTTGCTTCTTCAGACAGAAGGGAAGGAGAGGGAAAAGGAAGTGATGAGGGTTTTAAGGGAGGGGGTAAGGAGCCATTCTAATCCCGGGAGAGGAAAGACTTATCTTGGGGGAGAGAAAAAGAAGGTAAACAAAACAACACACACACACCCATTTACTCAGACGCAAACACACCTAGGCAGACATACTGTAGAAAACCAAGGTGTGTTTGCATCTGTGTAAATAGGTGTGTGTGTATTTGTTTACCTTCCTTTTCTCCCCCCCCCCCCCCCCCCAAGGTAAGTCTTTCCTCTCCCGGGATTGGAATGGCTCCTTACCCCCTCCCTTAAATCCCTCATCATTTCCTTTTCCCTCACCTTCCCTTCTGCCTGAAGAAGCAAAAGAGTTGCGAAAGCTTGCGTTTGCGTGTGTGTGTGTGTGTGTGTGTGTGTGTGTGTGTGTGTGTGTGTTATTATTATTTGTACTACTATCACACCTGTGCTCCTTTGCCTGATGAGTAATCATCTATTTTTCCTGCTAGGAATTTTTCGTCTATAATATTATGAACAAAATTTAAAATTTTGTTTGTGTATGGACGGTGAGATGATGAAGTCGCACATGGTCAATAGCTACCATTCATAATTACTAGCAATCCATCTAACAGATGTCGTTCCAGCGAACCACCCACCACCAGATTTTCTGAACTGCACAGATGAGAGTTATCCCTACAGTACATTGTCCAATCCCAAATTTTATTTCCCTCACTCATCTCCACACTCTATTCCTAAGCTGCATCTCGTTCCTCCCATCTAACACGTACATGCTCTGGAAGGCCATGCTGTATCCATCCCCACCACTCTGGCGCAACCTTCCTACCCCTCGTCCTCTATTTCCACACTGTAGAACATGATTCGGAATGTGACAGCCAGAGATGACTGTTGTGTGACTGCTTTACCTGGGCTTTCCATTGGCAGAAACAAAAATTAGATTAGATTTGTTGTTTTTTCCTTGGATCCACATTGAATAGATCCTCATAGATGTGGAACATGTCACTTCTTTTTTAAAACAAGCCGAGATACTAATACTAATAGTATGAATACAGATACATGCATCGTTTGCTTCTATTCAAAAGTACATACATCATTTGGTTATATTAAAATATTCATAAATACTGTAGGAGGAGATGGCCACTGGGAAGTCTTTCAGGCTCCTGTTAAACTGATCTCTTTTTATAGGTAAATTTATTATGGTTGCTGGTAACTTATTTAAAATGTGTGTTACTGAGTATTGGACTCCTTTTTGAACTAACATGCTGTTGAATACTTGTGTAGATCATTTATGTTCCTAATATTGTATGTATGAACTGAGCTGTTTGTTGGAAGAGTTGCCCCAAAATATTGTACCATATGACATTATGGAATGAAGTAAGCTAAGTATGAAATTAATCTAAGTATGTAAGCATTTTTTTTATCTATGTCTGATAACAAGTCTGTATTTGCAATTTGAATGTTAAGTCGTTTTTGCAAAATGCTCATCCCAACTGAATTTATTATCATGTTGTAATCTCAGGAATTTAATACTGTCTCTCTTGCTCTTCTTCATACTTTACACATATGCTGCTTGGAAGCTCCATACATGTTCTGAACTACATGCATTGAGTCATTTCAAAGTTTAATGTCAATGAGTTGGCTTTAAATCATTAATTTATTAATTAATGTTCCTGAAAATATCACTAGCAGAGCTTTCTAGAACTATGCTCATTATGCTATTTCTTAGAATACTTGTATCACCTGCAAACAAAATGAACTCTGCTACTGGCAGTGTAACTGATGAGAGGTCATTAATGGAGACAAGAAAAAGCAATGGCCCTAAGATGGATCCTTGTGGGACACTACAACTAATTTCTTCCCAATCTGATGATGACTGATAATTCACTAGACATTGCACTGACACCCTTTGTTTCCTGCTAGCGAAGTATGACTTTAACCATTTTGCAGCAATGCCCATTACACCATAGAATTCTAATTTACTTAGAAGCACGTTGTGGTTCACACAATCAAATGCCTTTGAAAAATCACAGAAAATACCTGCTATTAGTAATATGTCATCTAATGTATTAAGTACAATCTCAAGGTATGTGTAAATAGCCTTTTCGATATCAAAACCTTTCAGAAATCCAAACTGTGTTCTGGACAATATGTTATTTTTGGTCAGGTGATTGAGGAGCTGTATGTGCATTACCTTTTTCTAGAATTTTTGAGAATGCCGGTAGAAGGGAAATCAATCTGTAGTTTGATGGTATCTCTTTTTCCCTTTTCTTGAATAGAGGTTTAATATCCAAAGATTTTAGCCAATTAGGAAAGGTTCCATTTATAATAGAATGGTTACAAAAAATTAAATTCTGCTAAGCTCACAAGAACAAGCCTTAATTAACTTTGTTGATATTTCATTTTGACCACTGTAATGCTTCATTTTTAAAGATTTTGTTATGTAAGTTATTTCTTGTGGTGGAGTGAGTTACATATTCATGTATCATAAGTTATTTGTAAATGATAGTTTAGATATTCATTGATATTATTTACTAACCCTGACAATCCCATACTATCAGTAACAGATATAAATTACTTGTTAAATAGATTTGCCACACTATACCCTTCAGTTCCTAAGGTATCCTCTACTCTTAATGATATCTGCTCTTGTTCCTGTCTGGTTCTATTTGTCTCCTCTCTCACTATATCCCACATTGTTTTTATCTTGTTGCCTGACAGTGCTACTACCTCCTCCTCATAATGCATTTGTTTATTTGTCTGTATTATTTTTCTTGATATTTTACAGTATTCCTTATATGTACCTATCTATATCATGAGCATTGGAGCTATTCTTGGCTGATAAATACATTTTCCTTTTTGTCTGACAATATTTAATCCTTGCATAATCCATTGTTTTATCATAGAATTGTGTTTAATTTGGTTACTTTTAGAGGATAAAAGTTTTAAACATGACACTGACATTATTAAAGCATGTGTTATACTTTCCTTTGATTTGTCTATAAAATTATTATCAAAGTCTGTCCTAGTCAATGTAGTATCCTAGTTGAAAGTTTACAGTATGAGCTAGATTGAAAGACAATTGTACTGACTGCAATAAATGCTTACTGAAAGCCTGCATAAGAAAGTCTGTATTAAAGTAACCAGCAACCAAGATATTTGTTTCTTCCTGTTAAATAAATAACCCAATAGAGCTTCTAGATGATTAAGGAATAGATTATAATTACCTGAAGGTGCTTGTTAAATAGTTACTATTATATAGCATCTGTTATGGAACTCTTCTGCTGTTTCACACGCTTCCAAATGCTGCTCTAGCAAGAATTTATTTAAGTCAATATTCTTGATTTATAGAAGTTTTTAATAAACATGTCAACTCCTCCTCCCTCCACATCTGCTCTACAGAAATAGGAAGCTAACTTATATACTAAAATGTTATATATATCTCCTGGGATTGGAATGACTCCTTTTCCTTAAAACCCATATCCTTCCCTTTCTCCTCTCCTTTCTTCCTCTTTTCCTGAAGAAGCGACTAACGGTTGCGAAAGCTTGTTTGTGTGTGATTTTATTTGTGTCTATCGACGAGCCTGTCCTTTGGGTAAGTCATCCGTTTTCTATTTTTTTATATTTGTTTATCCCACCAGGAAAGTTTCCTTCACCAGTGGCCACATGATGTTCAGGGAAGCAAATTTTGTCAATTGGTTTAAATGAATCTATTTTGCCTTACCAATGAGTAGTTCATCAACTTTATTTTTGAGTCCTGAAATGTTCTGACATAATCAAAATAACTGATATTGCATACTGAAGGGATTATTGTTGGTTGGACAGAAATTTACTGGCAGTTTCTGGCTACTTTCTTATAAACACATTCAGCAGTTTTTTGAAGATCATGAAAACAGTAGTACATGCCCAGGTTGCAATGATAGCTAATAAATTGAATTAAAATAACAAAAAAGAAATGATTATTTCAGTGAAATTTAAAATGAACTTCATAATAATAGGACAGTTTACTACTCACCGCAAAGACGATGAGCTGCAACAGGCACATAAAAAAGACACACACATACAACACTTTCAGTTATCGGCCAAGGCCTTCTTCAGAAAATAGAACTTTCACCCAATCAAACAGTCACACAACTTCAAATTCGAAGTGCAGCAGCCAGAGGTGACGGTTGTGTGACTGAGTTGTGTGCCTGTGTAATTGTGTGAATGTTCTATTTTCTGAAGAAGGGCATGGCCGATAGCTGAAAGTGTTGTATGTGTGTGTCTTTTTTATGTGCCTGTTGCAGCTCGTCGTCTTGTCTTTGCAGCAAGTTGTAAACTTTCTTATTGCTATCTTGTTAATTCCAACCTGGACTTTCTGTTATTAGATTAAATAACCTTTACGTAGTTTAAAAATTGCTCATCTTGAGTGCAAACTAGAAAACTCAAAATTTTGCGAGATTCACCACAATGATGTACTCTGGCTGGCTCCTCAAGAACACACACTATAGTGTTTGCTTATATCTAATTGTCAAACTGATGATTATGGATGCAAAATTCAATGATATGAAGAGTTACTAGATTTAATGGTCTGTGACACTAACTGTTATGACTGCATGATGGGTTTGTGTGATAAATGCCCAGGTAAGGACACTGTTCTGGAAATGCCCGACAATGTTAACAATCACACAGTGGGCATAACTAACAGGGCAGAAATGATAAAAGTGGTTAAATCTCAGGAAGATTACTTTGAATCTTTGATTGATGATTTACAAAATCTCAAAAATCACCACAATGTATCTAAAATGCAAAGAAAGTTTTGAAAGACAAAAATGACAACTTCATGAAACTGAATGCATACCCCACCCTAGCTGATTTTGCAGAAAACTTCACGTTTTTGGTTCAGGATGAGATACAAGGGTGGCCCAGAGTCAACAACCACACAACCGTCCATTTGTTTCGTACTTCAAAAATGAGAAAAGTGAAATTTTTTATTCTTCAGTTTGCACAACACTTTGCTTGTCCATGCGTTTCAAAAGGATGTAATAAATTACACTAAAACAAAATTGCCCAGGGTTGAGTAGTTCATATACTCTTCAGACATAAGTGGTTGTCAATACAAGACCAAAAAGAATTTTTTCGGATCTTCACCACCACAACGTAGATTTTGGGTTTGAGATTGAATGGCACTTTTCTGCCTCTTGCCACGGTAAAAATGTGTGGAGTATGAGTTGCATCAAAATATGAAGTAGATAAAGCCAGCCTACAAAGAACAACCACAGACCAAATTCTTACAATACAGGACAAGTGTATCTTTTTCAAGGATAGTATTAAAAGCATAATATATTTCCTTGCCAAGAAAGAAGCTGTAATTCTTCATATCCAAACAACGCTTCAAACCAGATTTGAAAACTGTGTAACAATAAAAGGAAGTGGGCAATTCCAAAAATTCCTTGGCATTTCAGAAAATTTAGTTTGATGCCATGAAACATCAGAAACTAAAATTTATGAGGATCATTGCGTCAGTGAAATTACATCTCTTTCTTTAACACTAAATGACATAGTGGCATGTGTGCTTGATGGACACTGGTACCTTGCATAAGTTGAAAGAATAAGTTTGGAAAACAATTATGTCCTTATGTATTTTTACCACCCTGCAGGGCCAAGAAAGTCATTCAAGAAGTGAACTAGTGGCAAAGTGTGGATACCAATGAAAAACATATCAAGGAAACTTTCAGTGCTTGAACTTACCACAACAACCGGGAGGTCTTCTTATGTATCACAAAAGCTTTCTGAAGAAATAAGTGTTCTTAATGTTCATCACCAGGATTGGGAAGCATCACATCACGAAAGTGTGTAAATTGAAAATAATTATTTTAGATCTGTCAAAATAATATAAATGTTTATTTCAGTAATGTTTCCAGTTTTCATTTATAATTCAGTACATTAACTTCAATAATAATTTATCACATCCAGCCAATATCACATATGAATTAGGCAACAGCCATAACAACATTTGTAGTGTGATGTGTATTACTTCCTCATTTTCAAAAATTCATACCTTTGTTCACAGGCAAATATAAATGTTGAAACTTTTACAGTACTTTGCTATTATATACATGTACAAACTGCCCAAAAATGATATTTTTATATTCAGTCGCCCCAGAGATAAATAACCTCAAACTTTACAAAAACTGAAAATTTTCAAATTTTGAAAACTTCATAAAAGATTAAGGAAACATTTGAAAGTTTTCTTGTTCTATATAAGGCTATATGAAATCTAACTAGAGGAAAAAATTGACTCTGATTAATTAGTACTTGGCTGTTATTTTTGGGCCTAAAAAGTGGATTTTCAAAATTTTTGACACCTCACCTTGGAGGTCATTTTTCTTGGTTATTTTTGAATTTAGGCAAGTTTGTTTAATAAACTATTTTGTAGTGGAGAATTTTATTATTATTATTATTATTATTATTATTATTATTATTAAAACATCTGTCATTTTCAGTGTTGTAACTTAACCCAGTGCAGAGATATTCAAATTATCGCTAACTTCTCCAAACTCAAAAATATTTGCATGCTTGGAAATAAAAATGTCCACCATTCAGTTATGGTGCAAGGAAAATAAATTAAAAGCTGTTTTCAACTGTTTAATTATAGGGCAATCAATTATAAAAAAATCAAAATATCTAAAAATGGTCAAGCAATCAATTTAATTTTTATTGGACCATTTCATTTGGATTTACTCAGTGCTGTTTTGACTATGTAAATTGTAACATAGAATTATTCTTATGAGAGTAAACATTGCTGTATATCAAACCTTTTATGTTAATCAAACCTTTTATGTTAATAAATAAATAAGCTAAATTTTTGTACTACTACTTTACTTATGTTAATGCAACATATTGATAGACGGGGTGTAACAAGTACACGTCCTCTTTGATCACTGGCTAATTCTCATGCAGCCTCCAATGGAAAAAAGTTTCACCGCCTCTACTCTACATCAGCTAAATTGAACTGTGAGAACCCTTAAAATCTAGACATACAGATATAACACTATTTCTTCACAGATGTAAGTACAGTCTACTTGTTTGTGCATAATGAGCTTGAGAATGTATGATAATTGATCACCATATAAGTGGATTTAAAAACATAATTAATGGTTAGTACACTGCTAATTTTAACTAAAAGTGAATTCTAATAATGGAAAGTCCAGGTTGAAAAGGCAAAATAATGAGTGTAAGTTATAGCTCACCATAAAGATGATCACTGAGCAGTAGTCAGGTACATAGTTAAGTCAATCACATTCACATACATTAGCACAATGACTCAGGCAAAACTCATGCACACATTAAAACCATCTGCAGCTACTATGGTTTCACTGATACTTTAACAGTAGAAGAAGGGAGGGGAGAGGAGACAGGGGAAGTATGCAGGACAGGGTGGGGATAGAATATTCTATGCCACGTGGCAGAGATTGCAGGTATGGAAGATGGGGATGTGAAGTGCAATTTGGAATGTAGTGCAAGGGGGAGGGGCAAGATGGGAAGGTGCAGAGATGTGGAAGACGATGGGAAACAGTTGACCAAGAGACATGAATTGGGATGGGTTGTAGGATGGGGATTTTGTAAGTGCTGGTGGGTGAAGGGAGGTTCCAGACAGCCCAGGTTGTAAGTAATCCATTGAGATGGAAAATGTTATGCTCAGCTGTGTGACATTCTACAGGTTGCTTCCTTGTCACCTATACTACCATTGACTACATCTACATACATACTCCGTAATCCACCGTAAGATGCATGGTGGAGGGTACACTGTACCACTACTAGGCATTTCCTTTCCTATTCCATTCCCAAATAGAACAAGGAAAAAAAGAATGCCTCAATGACTCCGTACGAGCCCCAATTTCTCTTATCTTGTCATTGTGATCACTACGCGAAATGTAAGTAGGTGGCAGCAAGATCATACTACACTCAGCTTCAAATTCCGGCCCTCTAAACTTCCTCAACAGAAATTCACGAAAAGAGCGTCGTCTTTCCTCCAGCGATCCCCAATTGAGTTGCCGGAGCATTTCCGTGACACTTGCGCATTGATCAAACCTACCAGTAACAAACCCAGCTGCTCGCCTCTGAACTGCTCCTATGTCTTCTTTTAAATTGATCTGCTGCGGGTCCCAAATACTTGAGCAATACTCAAGACGTGGTCATACAAGCATTTTATACACGGTCTCCTTTACAGATGAAGTACATCTTCCCAAAATTCTCCCAATAAACCGAAGTCAGCTGTCCGCCTTACTCACAACTGTCCTTACATGTTCATTCCATTTCATATCGCTCCACAATGTTACGCCTAGGTATTTGAGCGACACAACTGCATCAAGAAGTTCGCTACTAATGTTGTATTTGAATATTATGGGATTGTGTTTCCTACTCATGCGCATCACCTTACATTTTTCTACATTGAGGGCTAGCTGCCATTCTTTGCACCAACTAGAAATTTTGTCTAAGTCATCCAGTAAGGTATTACAGTCAGTTAAAGACGACACCCTCCCATACACCACAGCATCATCGGCAAACAGCCGCAAATTACAAGTTAGTCTGTCCATCAGATCACTTATATAGGTAGAAAATAATAGCGGTCCTATCAAACTCCCCTGGGGCATGCCTGATGACACACTCGTCTAATGAACATTCGTCGTTGAGAACAATGTATTGCGTTCTATTACTTAGGAAGTCTTCCAGCCAGTCACAAATCTGTGAACCTATTCCATAAGCTCGTATCTTTGTTAGCAGTCTGCAGTGTGGCACTGCATCAAATGCCTTTTTGAAGTTGATAAAAACACAATCCGCCTGTTGCCCTTCATCCATGGGTCACAAGATGTCATGTGAGAAAAGTGCAAACTGAGTTTCACATGAACGACGTTTCCTGAACCTGTGCTGGTTCACAGAAAGAAGCTTTTCTGTCTCAAGGAAATTTACTATATTCAAACTGAGAATATTCTCCAAAATTCTACAGGATACTGATGTCAATGATACTGGCCTGTAATTATGTGGGTCAGTTCTCTTTCCTTTCTTATAAACGGGAGTCACCTGCGCTTTTTTCCAATAACTAGGAACTTTGTGCTGAATTAAAGATTCGCGATAAATGCAAGCTAAGTAAGGCGCCAATGCTGCAGAATACTCTTTGTAAAACCGAACTGGTATTCCATCCAGACCAGCAGACTTTTTCGTATTCAGCTCTCTCAGCTGCTTCTCTACACCGGAAATACCTATTACTATGTTTTCCATTTCGAAATTAGTAGGTTGATTAAATGATGGTATATTTGTGCGGTTCTCCTGCATGAAAGATTTCTCAAAGGTTAAATTTAGAACTTCAGCTTTCCGTTTGCTTTCTTCTATTATCTTCTGATTATCTATCATTATGCCCTGTGATGAGAGGCACCCTACCCAAGATTCTTCAAATCCTTCTGAAGTAGAGGGACTGATTAACTTTGTAGTTTGGTCCCTTCAAAACACAAACCTACTCCAACTAACCATCTAAAGTTTGAAATATCCCCAAGACCATGCTTAATTTGGAGAATACATTTCATATGAATTATGTTTCTCTCATAAAATGGTAAGTATCGGAGGTGTGTAAGGGCCTTTATCCAGCTAAAAAAATTCTTTATCCACTTACCCAGTGATGTTAGGAATTTAAGAGACAGTAAACTTTACTTCAAACATAAGCAGAAGTCATACAAGTTTCATAATTCTTATTATTTCAATAGAATAAATAGCAGACAGTACCTGCATTTGAGGTAATGCTGGAATAACATCTACTGAAAAATGAGTCTGTGGGAATCCTGCTATATGGCGTAATCTGCAATTTGATTTCACACCTAATGTGTGAGTAGAATAACCTGGAAAAGAAAACAGGAATAACATTATATAGTTCTTTAGTGACATTATGCTGACTGAAAAAGAGAAAGCTAGGAACTGTCAGACTGCTACAGCTGGTTTGATACTCCTTATGGTAGTGGTAAGAATTTACTGTTCAAATATTTCCTATGTTAAAAAAAATTATAAAAACTTTGTCATATTCCTGACTTCAGATATTTTGAACTTTCACCAACAGAAGCAACTGACAAAAGATATTTATGTTCAGATTTCCTTTCCACCTTTGCTGACAACAGAACAAAACATTCTATGTATCACTCACAATGTACACCTTCGACCTTGAATGCTTGGAACCATGTGCAGCACCATGCTTAGCATAACACTTGATCATATAAGAAACCAGCGATGTCTTATCTCTATGCAAACCTTAGCATTCTACCATGAGTGACATGTTAATAGCGAGAAAGTAATGAAATATCATTACCATAAGGAAATGATAATCAGTATATTGTTACATTATCAATCAACAGTACCAAAAACACTCTGCTGGGAGTAATTGTATTAATGGAAAAATACACACTCTACACACCTGATAGTCGCGATATGAGAACTCAAAGAAGAGGTGCAGGATTTCGATGAAGTGGTTAAAACAAAGTGGAAGAGAATGTGCAAAGTGATTTTGAATGTCAGCATTGTGTCTTCAGTTAGATGTGCACTTCGGTCTCTTCCACTTCGTTCTAACCACTCCATCAAAAACCTCCATCTGCACTTGAAGACTATTATGAGCACTATCAGGTGTGTAGAATTTGTTTATTGTATGCTACCAAAATTACTGTAAACAGAGGGATTTTGGCACTGTTGATTGAAAATTTAACGATACACAGACATCATTGAATATAATATAGTTTCATTATGAATGAGACACAAAAGATTAGTTATGTATTTCATTCATAATGTATAAAATATTCTGTCAAGAACCAATGGAACAGTCAGTGAATAAAATATAGTTTCACTTCTAAGGTACTGATTTCTTGTTACTATATTTTTATCTATTACATCATCACTTGTGGGATAGTATGTTTTGCCTATAACCAATATTATGACTATGTTGTATATTTATCATCATCATCATCATCATCATCATCATCATCACTACTACTATTAATGATCAAGTGTATTGTTACCAGGGGTTCAGAGCATTCAAGGTCAAAAGTATCCCATATCAGTAACAGTGTGTAATACTGTAACTGATCAATTGAATGAACTACTACAAGAGCAAATCAAAGCCTTTGTCCATATTTTGTATTAGCCAAAATAAGGTACATACAGATTAAAAATACATCAAAATTGCTACACCAAGAAGAAATGCAGATGATAAACGGGTATTGAACAAATATATTATACTAGAACTGACGTGATTACATTTCCACACAATTTGGATGCATAGATCCTGAGAAATCAGTACCCAGAACAACCACCTCTGGCCATAATAACAACCTTGATACACCTGGGTATTGAGTCAAACAGAGCTTGGACGGTATGTACAGGTAAAGATGCCCATGCAGCTTCAACAAGATACCACAGTTCATCAAGAGTAGTGACTGGTGTAATATGATAAGCCAGTTGCTCAGCCACCATTGACCAGACATTTTCAATTGGTGAGAGATCTGGAGAATGTGCTGCCAAGGCAGCAGTTGAACATTTTCCGTATCCAGAAAGGCCCATACAGGACCTGCAACATGTGGTCGTGCATTATCCTGCTGAGACATAGGGTTTCGCAGGGATCGAATGCAGGGTAGAGCCATGGGTCATAGCACATCTGAACTGTAATGGCCACTGTTCAAAGTGCCGTCAATGCGAACAAGAGGTGACCGAGACATGTAACCAATGACACCCCATACCATCATGCCAGGTAATACGCCAGTATGGCAATGACGAATACACGCTTCCAATGTGCATTCACCGCAATGTTGCCGTACATGGATGCGACCATCATGATGCTGTAAAGCAGAAACTGCAATCATCTAAAACAAAAAACAAAAAAACAAAAAAAAAAGCAAAACAAAAATTTAAAAAATTACATTTTGCCTTTTGTTCCATTCCATGATGGTGTTGGTGGCGGCGGCAGCGGCTGGTGCAGCAACAGTGTTGTATAATTAAATAATTCTCAGTCTCTGTTGCAATTTTTTTTATTTTCCAATTACGCATTTCGCGCTGTTAGCGCATTGTCAGACTGGAAAAAGAAAAATGTTTTGTTACAGTCCATGTACCTACCTGGCGGGCAGCGAATCTAATGGAATCTAATGTGGCTAAGGTGAGTAAAATTTTGGAAAGTCAGACTTACTTGGGCGGAGATGGAGCCACAGAACTATCTATAGCTGTGGCAGAGGCAGTGGCGTAACTAGGACTTAGCTTTGGGGCGGGGGGGGGGGGGGGATAGATCTGCTTGACGAGCAAAATTTTAGTCACTTTCCAGACAGACTACCATCTACCACTCCCGTTGAAGAAACTAATTCACTCACACACAATGAAAGATTATGGTAAAACACCCCAAGTTTTCAATTTTTACCTTTACCAGATTGCTGTTATATGATTTTTTTTTTTTTTTTTTTTTTTTGGGGGGGGGGGGGTTTTTTTGGGGGGGGGGGGTCTATCCCCCTCATACCCCCCCCCCCCATAGTTACGCCACTGGGTGGAGGTATCTTATAATTTGTGTTGTCATTGGGCCTCTGCAAACAGGTAAACATACAAAGTACATAACGGTTATTTGAACTAGAATAACTAGGGACTAAAGGAGTATGGTATGGAAATTAATGGAATGCTTTTTATATGATAAACTCACCATAGCAGCAGAGGAGTCACTGTCATGGCAGGTCCACGTCTACAACTGGTAATATTGTTGTTAACTGCAGAACATAAATGCGACCGTTAAACAGAGCGGTATGGGCAGAGTTATGCCTGCGAGAATGAGCGGCTTGCCAAGCGGTAGCTTGGTATTGTCAGAGGTGTTTGGGACGTGGGGGAATGAATCTTGTGAAATGATGCATGTTGGTATGAAACAATAACAAATGAATGAAAACTAAATTATTACAGGCCTGGGGGCAAGTTCTTCACATCGCCCCCAAAGGGAGAAAAAATAAATAAATAAAAAAATAAAAAAAAACCCTCCTACTTCTTGAAGAATTAGAAATCACTAAGTTTGTGAAACGGTCCCCAGAACACAGTCTCAATGAACAGCTCATTACAAAAAATCGAACTTTTTAAGACATCATGCTATCCATCTTTTTCCAAAATGATCCCCCTTCTGACAATTCACAACATCTTTCTTCCGCCCCACCCCCAGGCCTCTTATAAACTCGCTTTTATTCATTTATTATTGTTTCATACCAACATGTATCATTTCACAAGATTCATTCCCCCACGTCCCAAACACCTCTGACAATACCAAACTACCGCTTGGCAAGCCGCTCATTCTCGCAGGCATAACTCTACCCATACCACTCTGTTTAACCGTCGCATTTATGTTCCGCAGTTATTAACAATACTACCAGTTGTAAATGTCAACCTGCTGCGACAGCTACTCCTCTGCTACTATGGTGAGTTTATCATTTAAAAAGCATTCCATTAATTTCCATATCATACCCCTTTAGTCCCTAGTTATTCTAGTTCAAATAAACCTTACGAACTTTGTATGTTTACCTCTTTGCAGGGGCCCAATGACATCACAAATTATTAAGATACCTCCACCACAGCTATAGATAGTTCTGTAGCTCCATCTCCGCCCAAGTAAGTCTGACTTTCCAAAATTTTACTCACATTAGCCACATTAGATTCGCTGCCCACCAGGTACACGGACTGTAGCAAAACATTTGTCTTTTTCCTGTCTGACGATGCGCTAACAGCCCGAAACGCATAATTGGAGAATAAAAAAATATTGCAACAGAGACTGAGAATTATTTAATTACGTTTTGACATTCGTGCACCCAGGTTCGTTGTTGTGTACACCATCACAGGCACTTCTGTCTGTGATGCAGCGTCAAGGGTAACCACGGCCAAGCTGATAATCCATGCTGCTGCAAATGTCATTGAACTGTTCGTGCAGATGGTTGTTGTCTTGCAAACGTCACCACCTGCTGACTCAGGGATCAAGACATGGCTGCACGATCCAATACAGCCATGCAGATAAGACGACATCTCGACTGCTAGTGATACGAGGCTATTGGGATCCAGCACGGCGTTGCAATTCCATGTTCCATATTCTGCTAACAGTCATTGGATCGCGAACAAAGCGAGCAGCAATGTCGCAATATGACAAACCACAATCGCGATAGACTACAATCCGACCTTTATCAAAGTTAGAAACGTGATGGTACACATTTCTCCTCCTTACACGAGGCATCACAACAATGTTTCACCAGGCAATGCTGGTCAACTGCTGTTTGTGTATGAGAAATCGGTTGGAAACTTTCCTGATGTCAGCACTTTGTAGGTGTTGCCACCGACGCCAACCTTGTGTGAATAGTCTGAAAAGTTAATCATTTGCATTTCATAGCATCTTCTTCCTTTCTGTTAAATCTCGCATCTGTAGCATTTCATCTTCATGGTGTAGCAATTTTAATGGCCAGGAGTGCAATACATAATTAGTTCCGGTTTCTTTGTTGTACTATTTGCAGTACAATCGTGGTGCATACTCGAAATGAGAATCACTGCTTTAGATTTTTTCAGTACATATGACACCAACGTTATATCATTACAGAAACCAAACAAGGAAGAGCCAAGTGGACATGTGGGTGATGCTTTGAATGCTACTGGTATTTCTTTTTGGTTTTTCTTTATTGTTCCCACATATGATAGACCTTTTCCTTGAAGCTCCTGTACTAATTCTATTGACGTGAACCAATTGTTGGTTGTTATGTTTCTGTTACTCCCAATGATATGTTCAGCAAGTTTCATAACGATCTAATTTGGTTCCTTGAATATTTTATATTGTTATGGCAAATATTTTCCATCTGAGTCTCTTCCAACAAATATATAGGCATTATGTAAGTATCCTGTTTCAGCATCTGTGAGGCATAACATTTTTACACCATACTTGGCTCGTTTCTTTGGCATAAACGTTTTGAATCTGCAATGGCCACAAAATGCTACTAACATTTAGTCAACACACGGTGATGTGCCTATACAGTAAATATTCCTAGAATCTATATGAATTGCTGTTTGTTAGTCTCGCTAAAACTCGAGAACGGCTGAACCGATTTGGCTAATTTTAGTCTTGAAATATTCGTGTCAGTCGAGGGATGGTTTAAACAGTGATAAAATATGGAAAAGTTGTCCAGAAAAGAAGAAAATCGGGAAAAACTGAAACAGCTTTTTCCTGTGAGCTATCAATACTGTTCGTCCAATTGTGATAAAATTTTGTAGATTTCATGTTGAAAGCAAGAGGAAGGTTCACATTAAATAAAAATTGGGAAAAGCTGCCCGGAAAATAGGAAAATGTAGGAAAAACCGAAAGCGATTTATTTCTATGAATAAAAATCAATTGTCACATAGTTGTAAGAGCATCACTTGAGTAGGGCTTGACAGGAGAAGATTTGTATGAAATATATATATATATTTTGGAAAATCTACCAGAAAATTGGAAAATTTGAGAAGAACTGAAAGTGCGTTTTTCAATGTGGTTTTGATTGAATTCAGCGCTATGACTATTCGCACAACGGAGAGGTAATTCTTTTTTTGTTTTGTTCATTACAGTCTTGCGATTGCAGTTTATCGTATCGTGACACTGCTGCTCACGTTGTTCGCGATCCAATGACTGTTAGCAAAATATGGAATTGGTGGGATCAGGAGGGCAACACAGAACACCGTGCTGGATCACAATGGCCTCCTGTCACTAGCAGTCGAGATGACAGGCATCTTATCCGCGTGGCTGTAACGGATCGTGCAGCCACATCTTGATCCCCGAGTCAACAAATGGGGAAGTTTGCAAGAAAACAACCACCTACACGAACAGTTTGATGACATTTGCAGCAGCATTGACTATCAGCTCTGAGACCATGGTTACTGTTCCCATTGACCTTACATCACAGACAGGAACGCCTGCAATGGTGTATGCAACAACGAACCTGGGTGCACGAATGGCAAAACATAATTTTTTTCCGGATGAATCCAGGTTCTGTTAACACCATCATGATGGTCACATCTGTGTTTGGCGACATCGTGGTGAATGCACATTGGAAGCGTGTATTTGTCATCGCCATACTGGTGTATCACCCGGCATGATGGTACGGGGTGCCATTGGTTACACATCTCAGTCACCTCTTGTTCGCATCGATGGCACTTTGAACAGTGGCCGTTACATTTCAGATGTGTTACGACCCATGGCTCTACCCTTCATTTGATCCCTGCGAAACCCTACATTTCAGCAGAATAATACATGATCACATGTTGCAGGTTCTGTAGGGGCCTTTCTGGATACGGAAAATGTTCAACTGCTGCCCTAGCCAATACATTCTCCAGATCTCTTTCCAATTGAAAACGTCTCGTCAATGGTGGCCAAGCAACTGGCTCGTCACAATACTCTTGATGAACTGTGTTATCATGTTGAAGCTGCATGGGCATCTGTACCTGTACACGCCATCCAATCTCTATTTGACTCAATGCCCAGGTATATCAAGGCCGTTATTATGGCCAGATGTGGTCGTTCCGGGTACTGATTTCTCAGGATCTATGCACCCGAGTTGCGTGGAAATGTTATCACATGTCAGTTCTAGTATAATATATTTGTCCAATGAATACCCTTTTATCATCTGCATTTCTTGTTGGTATAGCGATTTTAATGGTCAGTAGTGTATAATGCCAACAAATTTGGCGTGGACTTACTGGCTCAGTGTTGCACCAATTATAACACGGCAAGAAGTACTCGATGATGGCCAATGGCGATTTTCTATCAAGTGCTTGACATTGGTGGCTCAAAAACGCCTTCGTCATTTACAATACATTTCATGAGCAAGAAATACAGAGATTTGATTTCGTGAAACAACTTGCAGGACAGCTTGCACTTGCAAATGTGATGTGTTGTGCATACAATCACCACATACCACAAGAACTATGTGAAATCATTCATAGGATCCTCTAAGTACCAGAAGAGAAACTCCAAGGTGAAGAAAAATTGGAAAAAAGGAAAACATGTTATACTTGTAACCCTGAAAAGAAGAGAAAAATTTTTCACATTTGTTTTATGTGTGGAAAACCTGTATGTGTTGAATGTAGCCAAACAATGTGTAAACAGTGTCGAATTAATTTGGACTAGTCTACACCTTATTTCATGAATTTATTATGTATAAAACACACTTCAAATTAGGAAATTGTTAAAAAATGTTCAAAACAAGTTTGTTGCTTTATTCAAAAACCTCTTGATTGCAAATGTATACTGAAACCGATTTGCGAATATTACTTCTGTAGTTTGTTTTCATTTTTTGCTCACAACACTTTCAAGAAACATTGAAACAACTGTAAACACAGAAATGATGTTTAAAGTAGCAATAAATTAGCGCTGTCACCATGACCACACATGGCCTTTTAAGTTATAAATAATGACCCGGCCTGTAGAGGGTTAATCCAGTCTATGATTCACAAAACGTTTCCCAGTTCTGGTTGAGCATGTCAATTTACTTAACTTTAAATTATTTCTCCACTACTTCAACACATATTTTAAACATACCTGTATCTTACAAGAAAAATATGCTTCTATAAAAGTAACTGAAATTTGAGAGTATTTTGTAGCAAATGATGAGTAATGCAATAGCACGGTAGTTCTCACACATCACGGCATCCTTCTTCTGATTGGCGGGGTAGATGGGGTAGCTTTTCCATTATAGGGAGCTGCTCAGTAATACAAATTTTACTTGTTAAATTCTGGATTCTTAAAAGTGTGAATCACTTATCTAAGCGAATCCCACTAAATTATCTATGTTTTAATCTTTTGTATTGTTGGTGTTTCATATTCAGACCTCATGTTATAATGGTTCTGATAATTAAATAGGGTTCCTGGGAACAGACAATTTAGTAGATTGCTGGAAGACTTCTTCCATATATTTCCAAATGGCATTTGTTAAAACTTCTCTACCTCTCTTTTATGAACTTCTGGTCAGATTGTGATTTCTTTATATGATTTTGGTCTTCTACATTCTTTATTACACTTCTCACAAACCACTTTTTCTACCTTCTTACAGTATCTTGTGTTTCTCTACATGCTCTAACAAAATTTACTTTGAATCGTTCAGAGAAAAAAGGCTTTAAATTGTACAGTAAACTCTGACTTTTGCACAGTAAATGTTACTAATAAATACTACCAGGTACCACATGGATAATCCATTCTGTAGGAACTGATATAATCATTTTGTAAGCATGACAATGTTTAATGTTTAAATGATAAGTTTTTCAGTACAATGAATATATCTACTTTCATAGTCTCGTCCTTTATCATATGAACACAACAAGGTAACAACAAGGACTTCACAAACAATCTGGAGGGGGAACTATTAACATAAACAGGGATTGCACTCAGAAGAAGTTAGAGGTTGCAAAATGAGAAGGGGACAAATGTTTTAGCTGTCAGGGACATTTTGATGAAGGGAGAGAAAGAAGATGAAGTGGGAGGATAAAAAGTCTGTCAGGAGTCAAAGCAGGCACACAATGGGGTATGGGGTATAGGATATAGCTCTTTACACCAGGAAAGCAAATAAACCCCAGCATAGTTGCAATAAGGTATCTCAGGAGTCAAAACAGGCACACAATGGGGTATGGGGTATAGGATGTAGCTTTTTACACCAGGAAAACAAATAAACCCCAGCATAGTTGTAATAAGGTATGTAACTGAATGACTGATCAAGTCAAGATCGACAGATTTTACAACACACTAAGTGAATTTGTTGTTAGAGTAAAGTACAAGGACAGTGATTTCAGTGTCAGAATAGGAAAGCAGAAAGAAGGATATGAAAATGTTCTGGGTAAGTTTGGAGAGGACAGGTCGGCTAACAAGTACAGAACACAGCTCTCTGATTTCTGTACCAGTATGGGCTTAGTTATCACAAACTCCTTTTTAAGTATAAGAACATTCACTAGAATACTTGGGAAGGCAGAGTAACAAGATCTGTCATTGAATATATAATAAAAACATCATCAATTCTGTAAGGAAGTCAAGGATGCACATTTTCATTGTCGCCGTTGTTTAATTTTGAGGCCCTACTGCAGCCACTGTCAATCTTTTCTTTCCTAATCCTTCTTCCTTTCGATCATTTATCAAAAATTTGGAAATGCAATATGGCTGTGAAGCAGGTGTGGTGTCTGTTCTTTCAGACATGTCTGAAAGAATAGTCACCACACCAATATAATAAATATTTACATGCAAAGATGGCGTATATATATGTCCTCGTTCAAATTAACAATACAGTAACAGGACAGTTTACAACTCACCGCAAAGATGTTGTGATGACAAGCTGTGACAGGCACACAAAAAAGACAAACACATACAACACTTTCAGCTATTGGCTATGGCTCTCTTCAGAATTAGGAACATTCATGCAATCACACAGGCACATAACACAGTACACAAATGTCAGCTCTGGCTGCCACACTTCAAATTGCGGCTGGAACTGACAGTTGTGCACTGTGTTGCGTGCCTGTGTGATTACGTGAGTGTTCCTAATTCTGAAGAAGGCTGTGTCCGATAGCTGAAAATGTTCTATGTGTTTGTCTTTTTTGTGTGCCTGTCACAGCTCGTCGTCATGTCTTTGTGGTCAATCGTGAACTGTCCTATCACTAGAGGGAGACATTCCTGGTAGGAAAAATATGTATAAAATATGGAGATCATTTAACTTGCCCAAGCACAAACTCAGGCAATACACAAATAAAAACACAAAAATTCATGCTTTCACAACCGTTTGTTGATTCATCAGGGAAAGAGGAAGGAAGGGAAGGGAAGGAAGGAAGGAAGGAAGGGGGTGGAAAAAGGGAAGGATGTGGATTTTAAGGAAGTGGATGACGAGTCATTTCAATCCTGGGAGTGGAAGGACTTCCCTTAGGGGGAAAAAAGGAAAGGTAAACAAAAACACACACACACACGCATGCAAACAAACACACCAAGGCAGACATTTGTAAAAAGCAAAGAAGTTGGACAGATATGCCAGTTGAGGCAGAGGCTCTGTCCAGAGAACAGAGGCAAAGATGTTATTGAATGGTGGGCGGGAGTTTGAATTTAGTGTAGGTTGAAATCAGGTGGGCAACAGGAAGAGAGAATATGCTGAAGGGCAAGTTCCCATCTCTTGAGTTCTGAAAAGTTGGCGTCGGTGGGAAGTATCCAGATAACCCGAACAGTGTAACACTGTACAAGATGTACTGGCCTTGCACCAAGGCATGCAGGGTGATACTCATTACCAACAAACACTGTCTGCCTGTGTCCATTCATGCGAATGGACAGTTTGATGCTGGTCATTCTGACATTGAAGGCCTCACAGTGCAGACATGTCAGCTGGTAAATCACGTGGCTCCCCTTAATTCTGTACACCTACTGGGTTACAGGACTGGAATAAGTGGTGGTGGGAGGATGCATAGAGCAGGTTTTACATCGGAGGCGGTTATAAGGGCAGGAGCCGGCGGGTAGGGAAGGTAGTTTGGGGATTTCATAGGGATGAACTAGAAGGTTACAAAGGTTAGGTGGGTGATAGAAAGAAACTCTTGGTGGAATGGGAAGGTTGTCATGAAGGATGGATCTCATTTTGGGGCAGGATTTAAGGAAGTCATATCCTCCCTGGAGAGCCACATTCAGAGTCTGCTTCAGACCCGGAAAGTATCTAGTGACAAGAGGGGCACTTCTGGGGCTCTTCTTTTGAAGGTTCTGAATTTGGGGGGATGAGGAAGTGGTTCTGGCAATTTGCTTCTGTACCAGATCAGGAGGATAGCTGTGGGATGTGAAAGCTGTTACTAGGTTATTGGTGTACTTGTTCAGGGGTTGAGGACTGGAGCTGACTCCTTTGCCACAAAGATCCAAGCTGTAGGGAAGGTAATATTTGATGTGGAACTGATGGCAACTGTCACAATTGAGGTACTGTTGTTTACTGGTGGGTTTGATGTGGACGGATGTATGAAGCTGGCCATTGGACAGATGGAGATCGACAACGAGGAAAGTGACATGGGATTTGGTATAGGACGAGGTGAATCTGATGGGACCAAAGTAGTTGACGTTGGAGAGGAAATTCTGGAGTTCTTCACTGTGAGTCCAGATCGTGAAGATGTCATCAATAAATCTATACCAAACTTTGGGTTGACAGTCTTGGGTATCCAAGAACACTTCCTCTAAGTGTCCCATAAACAAGTTGGCATTTGATGGGGCTATCCTGGTTCCCATGGCTGTTCCCTTTAGTTGTTGGTACGTCTGGCCCACAAAGGTGAAGAAGTACATGCAGGATGAACTAGTAGCTTTAGATGGAATATTATTAGCCTGAATATTGGACATTGCTGGGGTATTTATTTATTTATTTATTCATTCATTCATTCATTCAAACCATCTACCTGTCCATCTCCCCTCCTTTCTCTATCCACCTCCTCCTTTCACTCTCTTTCTCTTCATCATCTCATCCTCCTCCTCCTCCTCCACCACCCGCACCTCAGCTGCTGCCGCCTCCTAACACTCCTCCCAAATATTTCTGCTTGTCTTCCCTGATTATTTATATGTAATTTAATGCATTTTCTTGTATCATACTTCCAAGATACTTGAAACACACAACTTCATTCATGCTTTCTTGTTATTTTAGTTGTTGATCTCTGACTGATAACTATCTCTCACTCACTTGTGCTACATTTCATACCATTCCTTTAACTCTATCTTCCCATATCTCAAACTGCTCCTGTACTTCCTCCTCCACAGTGCTGCTCTTCTGCAATCATCATTACTTTCATTTTTCTTACACAAGTTACTTATGCCTCTCTCGTCATTTATATCATCTACTAGCATTAATTCCTGATGTTGCCCAGACGTGTATTCCTTTCTTATGTCCACCTTCTTCTCCCCTCACTGTGCATCATCTTCAACCCTACTCACCATCCATTTCAGTTTTATTCTCATGCAGCCCATTCTTATAATATCTCCTAAACAGTGTGTCATACAACATGATTGTAGAGTGGAATCTACCCACAAAATATGTTGTGAATGGAACTGGTATTAAAGATGTAATAAATTTTAACTTCATGCATGATGGGTCATATTTTCATTGTCTTAATGACATATCTTGTGTGAAACTATGAAATAATTGTGTAGCTACTTTCATTGGTGTGTGCATATACTGGATGTAAAATGTTTCTCAAATACAATTAGTAATGTCGAAATAACAAATTGTAAAGTCATACCAAATGCATTAGTTTTACATCATGAACATCAGAAAAGTAGTAAGGGATATATTTCTTTCATTTTATCATTTTGCTGGCAAGTCAGCAAGAAGTAGTTTCATAAATGTTTGACATTATACATAAATTTGTTGCACGTCACTAAGTACTCTCTTTCTTAAATAGTGCATGAATAAAGTTACACTGCATGATAGTCACGAAAAAACTGCCTATCATTGTTTATGACATCATGAACTATCTATCTTTTGTGATTTTTACCTCCAGTGATTGTTTAATAGTAAGGAATATGTGTACTAAGCTTGGTTGAAACTGGTCAATTAGTTAGGAGATGATGTGCCCCCCCCCCCCCCTCCAAAACACACACACACACACACACACACACACACACACACACACACACACAGTACACTTGCTTGCCTCAAGTCATTCTTCTGTTCCAATCAATTTGAACTGCTTTACTACCATTCTGAAATCCAACTTTCGTATCTTACACCTTCATAAATGATCATATGCTTTTTCAATAACCAGAAAGAGCATCAGCTGTTGCTGCAGCACTAAGTTGTAATGTCAACTTCCCAAAGGAGCTCACCTCCTATATTTACTGGAGTATTCTCTCTATATTACTATTAGACTTTCTGGATTTCACCTCTGGATACCTATGAAATATTTTGTGACTTTGTACTTGATGACTTAACTGAGAACTGATTCTGCACAGAACACAAACCCTGTAAGTGATAATCTTTCCTGAATTGCTGTAGTTGTGGTTTGGTTTCCTCATTTGTTAACGCATCTGATACAATAATAAAATGCAGTCAAGTGCCAAGACAACTTTTAGCAAATATTTGTCACAAATCAATGTAGTGAAGATTCTCTTAGATCTCTAACCAGAGGTGGAGAACTGAGGTATAATCCAAGGTACTGGAATGGATTACTTTGAGGTGTATCTATTAATGAGCCATAGTGGTCTTTGATTCATTTTTTCCACTTTGCAATTGGGCCAATATTATCTGTGAAGCATCCTATCTTTGTCCTTCAATCTTACTTTAATCCTAAGTGAGAAATCTATGACAATTTGTAAGAGAAATGGAGTGGGAGGAGTTGCTAAACTTTGAGTAAATTAAATCCATTCCAGAGGTACCTATGAAGCTTTTTCTTCTTCTTCTTTTTTTTTTTTTTTTTTAAAAAAAAAAGAGCATAAAATAACACCAGTGTTCTGCTATCAGTGAGATTCAATGATTGCTCTTTTTGAAGCACATGTTTCTTCTCACATCTTTTCCCAATCCAAGGTGTGATGCGATCCATGCCGAGGGGGGCGTGGCACATGGGTGGATGTGTTTCGAACGGAGCCTCAGGGATACGGGGCGACCTCACTGAGTAAGTAGCCTTGCAACGCGCGGGGTTATCATGGTGTGGACCATACAATTCCCCAAATCTAATGGGACTAACATGAACACAAAGAAAGAAAGTATTTTAAAAGAATCTGAGGGGCAATCTGAGACCTCAGATACTCAGACATCGGGATCAGGACCGATGGAGTGCACTCCTACTTCTGAATCAGGGTCTAGACCTGAGCAAGAAGTGGAAACTGTAACAGAGAAGTTGGACCAGATTAGGATTAAGGCCTTGTCTGGGGCTCAGAGGAGGAAACTTCTCAAGGAACAAAAGCAAAAGGAAGGAATAGAATGGCTTCCTAAGCATAAGTGGAGGGAATCAAAAGGGCTTGAGCCCAAGACCCCCAAAAAGAAACTGCCTCAGGTCAAAGGGGATCCACAGACCACCTCGACGTCAAAGACAGGTGGCAAGAGGGTTAGGAAGGAATCTAAGACTCCCTCCTCTCTGGACAAGCATGATCCTAAAGGACTGAGGCAGGAAATAGGAAAACAGACCTATAGTACTGGAGTCTCGGTCTTTAGAATGGTGGTTGTCCAAGAAGGATACCCACTGGTGAGCATCACCTCGCAGCAGGAGGAGCTCGTGCAGATGGCCCTCTTTGAAGAGATTGGGGGGGACGCTGGTCCAGGACCCAAATTCAGTAGGGTCTATCTAGATCGCGGTGCCCTCATTTTTGTCTGCGAGGGGGAGCACACAGCAGAATGGCTTAAGGACAAGGTGCCCATGATATCCCCGTTGGAGGATGCGAAGCTGCTGGTCAAGACAGCAACCCAACTCCTGAAGACCGCAAAGGTATCAATATGGGTACCAAAGATCCTTAAGGATGTCCCTCCAAAGACTCTGTCCGAGAAAATAAGGGTCCAGAACCCAAAAGTCTCAACAGAGGATTGGAGGGTAATTAACCAAAAGGTCGTTCCGGAAGGACAAACCCTGGTGGTGGAGGTCGGAGAGAAGTCCCTGAAGGCAATGCGAGAGCAAGGCCTGAAACTGTTTTCAGGCTTCTCGCAGGTCGCCGTCAGGGTAATCAAAGACCTTAAAGGCAATAATGACAGCAAAATGGGGACTGGAAGTGCTGCAGATAAACCTGCAGCACAGTAAAGGGGCCACTGCTGCCCTGAGCCATCGCCTGGGGAGACAGGAGGTGGACGTGGCCCTGATACAAGAACCCTATTTGCACAAAGGGGGTGTAACGTGCCTCGGTGGTACTGGAGGTAAACTGATTTATGCTAGAAATCTAAAACACTCCAGAACATGCATTTATGTTAGAAATGGAATACCTTTCATACCAATGATGGATTTTTGTTCCAGGGACTTGGTGACCATCAGGATGCAGTAACATGAGGAAGGTATCAAGAGGGAAATTGTTTTGGCCTCAGCATACCTTCCTTATGAAGACAGCTCTCCTCCTCCTTTGGAAGTGAGGACACTGACGGAAGCCTGCCATCGACAAGGTGACGAACTGTTGGTGGGATGTGATGCTAATGCCTACAATCTATCGTGGGGCAGCAAGGACACCAACAGTAGAGGGGAGCACCTTCTTGAATTTCTCCTATCTACCAACTTGGAGATACTGAATAGGGGTGATGAATAGCAGAAGGGAAGAAGTAATTGACATAACTTTTGGTTCCACGATGATGAGCAGTTATGTCAAACAGTGGCATGTGGTCCTGAAGCCATTCTCATCAAATCACATGTATATTAAATTCAAGGTTGAAGTGGAAACCAGACAGCCCATGGCCTATTGGAATCCCATGGGAGACATATAGGAGAGACCTTGAGTTCTGCCTATCGAAAATTAAAACTTCGATAAGGAATCCAGCAGAGTTTGAGGAAGTAGCAGAGGCCGTAACCTCTGCTATAGTGACCTCATACCATGACAACTGCTCAATCGCCAAGAAGTGCACAAATAGGAGTGTGCCTTGGTGGAATAATAACCTGGAAATGCAAAGGAAACAGGTACAATGACTGTTTAACCTTGCGAGGTGCAAAGGACAATGGGCAAAGTATCGTGAGGCCCTTGTCAATTACAACCTTGCCATCAGACAGGCATAGGAGGCATCCTGGAAGGTATTCTGTGAGGAAGTGGAGGGCACGGCTGCTCAAGCGAGACTTCATAAAATCCTCACTAGGGTACCAACTAATCCAGGAGGAACATTGAGGAAGGAGGATGGGGAGTATACAAAGACAGCACATGAAACACTGGAACTGCTCCTCAAGACTCATTTTCCTCAATATACTCTGGGGGATAACTCGGACCAGAATGCGATTCCTGAGAGACAACGGTTCTCAGGTATTCGCAAAGAGGACTGGGATCTGGCCAAGGAGTGTGTCGATTTCAGTAAGGTCCAATGGGCAGTGGGAACATTTCAACTGTTCAAGTCACCTGGCTCTGATGGAATCTATCCAGCTCTCCTGCAACAAGCGGGAGAAAATCTTATTAGATTGCTATGCAGGTTATTCAGGGTTAGCCTAGCAGCAGGAATCATTCCCAATGCCTGGAGGGCAGTGAAGGTTGTCTTCATTCCTAAACCAGGGAGAATTGATCATACCAAGGTCAAGGATATGAGACCAATCAGACTGTCCTCCTCCATTCTTAAGACATTGGAAAAACTGGTTAATGTTCATGTTGGAGAAAGGAGGTTAAGTAGGGCTCCTCTACGTTCAAACCAACATGCATATCAACCAGGTAAATCATGTGAGACAGCTCTCCACCAACTTGTTGGGAAGGTGGAGAAAGCACTACACTTTCAGGAGATAGCCCTCTGTATCTTCCTGGACATTGAGGGGGCTTTTAGCAACACGACCTTCGATTCCATGGTTAGGGCAGCTGAGGTGCATGACCTAGGGACCACGAAATGTAGGTGTACTAGGGCCATGCTCAGTGGAAGAAAGGTAGAGGCTACCATGATGAATGAAAAAATGGTAATCAACACCACTAGGGGTTGCCCGCAAGGAGGAGTTCTTTCTCCTTTATTGTGGAATCTAGTGGTGAATGATCTCATTGGAGAATTAAACTCTAGGCAGTACTTTTGCCAAGGATACGCAGATGATCTTGTCATAGTAATACTTGGCAAATTTGTTGACACAGTGAAGAATATGGCACAAGGTGCATTGGACATTGTGCAAGACTGGTGCAGAAAACAGGATCTGGGAGTTAGTCCTAAGACGACTGTTGTTGTACCATTCACGAGGAAACATATCCAACACTCAAGTTGGAATCTAAAGCTTTTCAATGAAGCGCGACCTGTGAAGGGGACAGTGAAATATCTAGGGGTTACCCTAGATGAGAAACTGACATGGACCCCCCACATCAGGAATATTTGCTCCAAGGCTAAAGGTACACTTGTGAGTTCCAGGAGAGCTTGTGGCAAAAATTGGGGCCTGAGCCCCAAGGGTATACACTGTATATACACCACAGTGATGAGACCCAGGATCACCTATGGGGCGGTCGTGTGGTGGAAGAAGGTAGAACAGCAGGTTGCTGCTAAGGAGCTTGGTAAGGTGCAGAGACTAGCCTGCTTAGCCGTAACAGGCGGAATTAGCAGCACACTAACTGCTGGGATGGAAACCATGCTGGATATGCCCCCATTACACCTTTGGGTCAAGATGGAGGCAGCGGCTGGTGCCTACAAGCTCAAAACTGGTAACAACTGGAACTCTTTGGGATATCCAGAATCACACACTAAAATAGTGAGTGAGGTAAATATAGGAAAGGTTGGGGAAATGCCAGCCGACTATATTATAACCCCATACTGCTTCAACAAGCCTTTCAATATAACAACTGGAAGCAGGGAGCAGTGGGAGAAAATAGTTTGACACCGTATGGGGGATATTGTCTGGTTCACTGATGGGTCGAAATCATACCAAGGCGTTGGGGCCGAGGTATACGGGGTGCAGCCAAGACTGGAGGGCGTTATCTCTCTAGGGAAACTGGCCTCAGTATTCCAGGCCGAAATCACTGCCATCAGGGTGTGTGTGGAGGAGAATTTGCGTAGGTGCTACAAAGATCGTAACATCTATATCTATTCAGGCAGCCAGGCAGCCCTGAGAGCACTGTCAGCTCCTGCAACAAGGTCTAAAATTGTCGCAGAATGTCACAGGGTTCTGGTGGAGCTAGGGGAAAGCAATAGAGTAAACCTATTGTGGGTCCCTGGCCACTCGGGAATCAGTGGCAACGAACATGCTGACAGATTAGCCAGGATGGGGGCAGAGTCTCCATTTATTGGACCGTAACATGTCCTTACAATCACCAAGTCAATGATCAAATTGGAGCTACGTAACTGGCTCATAAGACAGCACATAGAATATTGGACCAAAGTCCATCAACAAAAACATGGCAAGGTAATGATGCCAAAGCCATGTTTTAAAAGAAGCTCTGCAATCCTGGGCCTGAACAGGAGAGAGATTAGACTCATGGTTGGTTTGCTGACAGGCCATGGGAATTTCAAAAAACACCTACATACAATGGGAATAATGGAAGAGGACCCTAAATGTAGGATCTGTGATGACGGTGATGCAATGCATTGCATTGGAGAGTAAAAAGCACAGAACATTTGGGACAACCAGACCCGAAGAAATTGTGTCTAATAAAGAACTGGTAAAGGGACTCCTTGCACTGTTCAAGGGCATTGGTTGGCTTTACTAGATATACAGGGAGCGATACCGCACAATAAACTTACTTTCGGTGCGGGCAGTGGCGGGTTGGACCAAGACTGTTTTGGCTTCCCTGGAAAAATCATATCAAATCAATCTCACATCTTTCAACTTTTGTTAGACAGGAGAGTATACTTATGGTTTGAGCAAACTGCCTTTAATATTACTTTGTAGTGATAATTCATGAATACTGTACTAATTGCCATTGCCTTTCCCTTTCATGAAGAACACTTTCACAGGCCTGCAACTATTATTATTATTATTATTATTATTATTATTATAGTTTGCACAAATTCAATCAAAGTACTGAAAGACATTTTATTTGAATTTGTGCAGTTCTATTTCCGTCCCATAAGGCCAACATATTTATGGAAGCCTACTACAGCTGAGCTGTGGCATATAATCAACAAGTTGCATTCTAAGAACTCTGTTTGGCTTTAAGATCCATCCTCCCACTCCATCCACGAGGATCACCTCAATGAGAATCTATGGAACGAACCAACTAATCTAATCTAAAGTTTATTTTTCTTCACTTGTCTTTGTTGTTGATGTTTATCTGATGTGCATGAGAGTGTGTACATACTTTGTAGCCGACTGCAAATGTAGTGAGCTTAAAGCTCACAACAAAAATTTAAGCCAGTCTTTACCCTCTTGTATGTCAAGTGCATGATGATTTTATATGACAACACACATTTCAGCAATATTATGAGAAAGAAAGATTGTGTATTACCACAAAGTTAACTTTCTGAGCCATAGACAGGTATAGCAAAAAGAACACTATCTCTCTCTCTCTCTCTCTCTCTCTCTCTCTCTCTCTGACACACACACGCACACGCGTGCACGCCTCCGTAGCTCAGCGGTAGCGTCACTGACTACCATGCAGGAGGCCCGGGTTCGAGGCCCAGCAGGGGACTGGGTGTTGTGTGTTGGCCTAATCATCATCATATCATCATTGGCATGTAATTCGTCCATGCAGCGTCAAATAAAAACACACGCGCAAGGGTTCTTCCGGCCATAAAAGCCATACGCTCATTTCCATTTACACACACACAAAATCAATATCTATGACCAGTATCCTTATCGCAATATGACTCATATTGCAATAATCATACAGAACTTGTCAATGTTATTGAAGAAAGGGGGACAATAGATAGTATGCAGTGCTTGAAGAGATCTAAATAGAACATACTGAGGAATAACCCATTTCAATTACTGCATTAAATATATTTCAACAGCTAGCAAAATATATTTTTAACAACATACCTAGTATTTCTAGTTCACCGTGTTCTTTTGGAATGCCAGACAGAGTGATTGGATGTGGCCCAGATTCTGGTGGAAGACAAAGGGATGATGGGATGCTCTCAAACACAGCTCCATTAGTTAGGAGGCGCTAGAAGAAATTAACAGTAATAAGGTGTATGCTGCAATTTCTTATACTTTACATATTCGTAGGGAGACATGTAATTTATTATTTTAAA
This sequence comes from Locusta migratoria, assembly GCA_026315105.1. Lineage (NCBI taxonomy): Eukaryota > Metazoa > Arthropoda > Insecta > Orthoptera > Acrididae > Locusta > Locusta migratoria. The sequence continues at coordinate 697,992,312 of CM048745.1, read as the reverse complement.
CATATTTGTCATAAAACACACACAACTACTCTGGCATTTTACTATTCAAAATGCACAAATATCATATGATAGAGGGAGCTATAATATAATTATTTGTCTTTTCTGACTGCTACATGTACCAAACAACAAAATGATTCAAAATTATTCAATTATTTTGGAGAACATTGCATACAAATTCCTTGACAATGAGAAATAATAAAGGGAAATAATGTGGACTGTAAGATTAAAGAAGTGGAAAGATTCACACACTTTTGAACTAACACATTTTGCAACAATAATCTTTGGCAAAATTTTCTAATAAATTGAAACTGTGTGTTAAAATGATGTCAACATCAATTAGTTGTTTAACATCCTAAGTCCCCTGACAAACAAGCCTGAACCTTACTAAACAGCCTTTATAACACACTCACTCACATGTTCAGGCTTTGTATAATAGGTTTGTTAAGGTACTAAATCTCAAGGGAATGCACTACATGCCACCTCCAGCAAGTGCAGGCCTAGTAAAGTGCTATTATTTACAACCTGATATTTCAGTATCTGATAGCTTTACCCTAAAGTCTGTTAATGAAGCAGAATAAAGTGTCTAGTTACTTGTTCATGCAGGCACCAAACTAAAAGGCAACACAGTGCAGCGAAGTAACTAAAGTTATTCAAAAGCAGACTACATGACAATTGTATTTTTGTAGTTTTCATTTATAGCACATATAGTTCAAATCTAAAATATCAGTTTACTAAAATTAGTTCAAGGCAACTCTAAAAAAATTCAAGAAAAAATGCTTGCAAAGTTTTTTGATCATGTTTAATACTCTAAAGATAAGGTTGACTTCACAACAGGCAATGTGGCTCTGTAGTAGAATGCACACCTGGATTTTGGGCTAATCATCACTAAATAATGTGTTCTAGTCTTGTTTTGATCATTATTATTGTTTACTGATTTGCTTAGATATTTCTCTTCTTTTTTTATTCATTATATACCTACAGTGATAAAATTCATCAAATGTGGCATAGTGTGCTTATGTTGGCAACAACCGATGAGTGATCCTAGAAATCTAAATCACATAGAATGATGGAAATAATATTTTGTTTATCATAAAATAAATAATTAATGTTATTCTTAATCTGTGGTTGTAAGGTTTCTTGTGTGTAACCCTGTACAGTCAGTAAATTAAAAATTCTTATAAAATGAAGATTTTGTTGCCAACATTAGCGCACTAGGTCGTCACATCAATTAGTAAAATATAACACAAGCTCTATCTGTAGTTATTTGGCAGAATATGTAGTTATACCGAAATTAGATAATTGTTATTTCTATGAAAAATGCTTCAATGTGAACATTGGGTTTTTGCGATTTAATGCTTCCACTATGTAGTGATCAGGTAGCAGTCTATCCTTCCCAATATAGTAATCTCTTATAAGAGATCATTAATCATTGAAAAATTTAAATTAAAAAAAAAATCCTTCATATTTATGTAATCAGCAGTTTGCTGAAGTGCTCAATAAAATTACATTTTTTTTTAACAGCCTCCCTTGTAGTAGGTGAGCATTCTACCATATACCCGGTTAAGAACTCAAGCTTCCTTTAGGGTATAATAGCCACTTGGAAAGCTTCATACTTGACTTTCTTGCAAGTTTTTAGTAAACAGAAGATCTTGCGAAGTAATGGGAAACCTGTTAAGATTCTATGGCAGCAGTAACAAAAGGGCACAGTCAATTGACAAAGAGGAATTTGTGGAGATGGTCATTTTCAGTAGTAGTTGAAACATTGCAGCTGTGTATGGCCACTGCACAGTAGGGATGGGTCGGAAATTGTGTATCTATTAAGAGACTCAGTGATTTAGAAGTCACAGTATTCACAGTCTCAACTTTATGGAATCTGACTGCAATTTCAGTCGCAGTTTAGAAGCACAGTAGCAACTAAAAGTAGCAAGTCGCAACCTTGAGTAGCAAGAAGCAGTTTGCACTCTGCCATTTGTTGGTCGAAGTTTTTACTAATATCTTTGCATTGGAGAGAGTCTACCTGCGATTTCAGTGATAAATCGCGTTTAAGAGTCGCAAGTAGCAACTAAGAGGCACAGTTTAGACTTTGTCGGCTGCCATCTGTTGGCCGAAATTGGTACTTCTAGCTTCCTGCCGACTGCCTCGTTTATGTGTGGATTTTTGTGTATCTGTGTTGGTCGAACGCTGTCAGCTCAAACCAGTGAGCTCAAATGTCCTCACTGGTCCAAACTGTGATTTCAGTGAAAAGTCGTGATTAAGAGTCGCAAGTAGCCTTGTTGGCAAACTGTCGTACTTTCACTTGTGTGTTGTTTAGGGATGTTGTCAAATTAATAAGCAAGAAGGTAATTTTCTTTGTGAAAATTTTTACACTTAGTGGCACTATTTTACCTGGCGGCAGCATTTACATGTTGTGAAGCAAAGCCTGGCATGTATGTTCTCAGGTTATAGTTGGTAAAGACATCAAATGTGAATGCCAAATAAATATTGTATTATGGACTTGCTCCATGTTTAAAATCATTTTTCGTCACAGAACCTACAACTATTATGCGAATTCAGAATACGTATTTTATGTTGCAAACTTGGTTTTGACGAATATTTTTGCATGCATTATACATCATACATAAAATAAAAATTCCAAGGGGGTGGTATCAAGTGGTCAACTGAATAATTTTACGAAATGTTTAACAGTGGGCCAACTCCATTTACAGTGTGGACTGTGTCAATTACTGTGATATAGGTGTAAACTTTTATCTTCGAGGATTCTATAAAAATATTACACTTAAAAATATACAAGTTTTTTGCGTAATGGAAAGTTTTATTTTATCAGATTTGTTTTAGGTTTAGGAATGTTGTTTCCCATCTTTTTCCTTTTTGTACATTTCGTCCTGTGGTGACATGAGTGAAAGCAGATGGGTGGTATCGGATCCTTCAGTATTATTAAAACTTTTGTTTACTGCTGTGGTGGCATAGTGTGCTTATGTTGGCAACAACCGATGAGTGATCCTAGAAATCTAAATCACATAGAATGATGGAAATAATATTTTGTTTATCATAAAATAAATAATTAATGTTATTCTTAATCTGTGGTTGTAAGGTTTCTTGTGTGTAACCCTGTACAGTCAGTAAATTAAAAATTCTTATAAAATGAAGATTTTGTTGCCAACATTAGCACACTAGGTCGTCACATCAATTAGTAAAATATAACACAAGCTCTATCTGTAGTTATTTGGCAGAATATGTAGTTATACCGAAAGGTTTTAAAGGGAAAATAGAATTTTCAGAAGTCACTCACAGTGTATTTTACATTTACTTACCCTTTTCAAATTGATAAGTGACTTATATCACACAATGTTAAAAAAAATCTCTTCATACATTCTATAGGCAAGAACATAGCACTTTCGTTGCACTGACACAGTTGCTGTATTCCTAATCTGCTGAATGTTTCTGTTAGGGTAGACTATAGGCCTACTTGCCAATTTCTGTTTTAAAAAAAATCAAATGTTTGTATAGCTTATGGGACTTAACTACAGGGTCATCAGTCCCTAAACTTACAAACTACTTATGAGCTAGCTAAGACTACGGACAGCACAAATATCCATGCCCGAGGGGGGATTCGAACCCCCGACCGTAGTGGCCGTGCGGACCATGACTGGCACGCCACAGAGTGTTCGTCCAACGCGGCCGGCTCTGATACACATTACTTGTGAATAACCTCCCTTTTAACTATACATTATGCACCAAATACTGAAATAGCTTGTAGAAGACTAATTGACATTTGTTGATGTGTAAACAATCCAAACATTACATGCAAATGGAACATCAATATTTTGTGTGTGTGTGTGTGTGTGTGTGTGTGTGTGTGTGTGTGTGTGTGTATTTTCATGTAGGACGAGGAACCTGTTATGGATGATATATATTGGATTTGCCACACACATTGCCTAAGTCACGGAAGTAGCGGAAATCGCAGAAGTAGCAATATCAGTAGCAGAAATTGCAGAAGTAGCATTCAGAGTCATCGAAATCGCAGTTTGAGTATGTTAGGATACATGTCGAGGATTTGTACACCGCGTTTGTAAACAGTGACAAATCACAACTAAGAATAACAGATATCTAAAAGTAGCAGTCACAGAAATCACTGATAACGGAAAATTAGAGTTTAGCCCATCCCTACTCTACAGGATGTTTTTAACCAACTGGATTTGCTGGGCAAATTGCTGATATCAAATTGTAGACCCTTTATAATAGAAAGTTATGGTTTTAGATTTACCTACTTGTTTTGTTCATTAATTTACAATGCTGTAAACAGTGGAACCGTAAGTTAATGTCATATCTCTCAGTTGGCAGACCTCAGCAAAGTACGATAAAACCCAGTCATGTTAATGAAATATACAAATCACACAATACTACAGTTTCCTGTGGAATTATAAACCAATTTGAATTTTGTACACACAAAAAAAGTTATGCAAAAGGTAACAATAACCAGAAAAAGCCTTAAGACCAACAAGGAGCTAGATGTGGTACATTGACTAAAACAATATAATCATTTGAAAACTAGAAATTATCATAAAACATGTAATATTCATGTTTATAAATAAAATTTATACTTTACACCAGAAAGCATACAAAAAGGAAAACTATAAAACTTCCAAACTTAGAAAAAGAGAAAATAAATATCAAAGTTATTGCACGTCATGTATGCACCAACCATGTTTGAAACTACCAACTCCATTGGCAGCAAATTGTAAAATTCCATATGAACTTCACATGTGTCTCCAACAACCCAAAGGTAATCTGTAGAGAGAATATGCTGGAGATTAGTAACAATACAAACATTATAGTAATGCAGAAGACACATCAAGGCACAAACTTTTGACTTTTAAAAAATTATCAAATTATATTACAACCAAGAAACCTGCAGTGAGTTTACATGCTCAATTGCCTATAATAATGTATTATAGGTACATCATCATATAATTTGGTATACACATTGAAAATAGTAACTTGACCCTGTGAAGACATCAATAGACAAACTCTTTGCTTAAAATCACTTTAAAAAATTTTTGTAATCTCACAGTCTGCCATATAAAGCTGAAAAAATGGTAAGAGGTTCAAGGTAAACAGAGTACAAAGCTTAATTAAATTTCACATTTAGAAGTGTCAGTATCAGTTACAGTATATTGCAATAAAACACATTAATTTTAACAAGCACATATTTCTGTATTATATAGGTAACACTGAATAATGTCCCCTCGTTAAAAGATATTTAATTAGGTACTTTCATAGTTTAACTTTATCCAAAAATAATTTTAAAAGCTTTTAGTCATGGCATTACATTCATGTTTTATATTTTTTGCTCAGAACAATTTCTGGTGACCTATTTCTTTATTTTAAAAATGTTCTCTGTGTCAGACCAGATTTCAAAAGTGGTTTGTCACTTATTAACAAATGGGACAACAAGAAAAAATTGTTTCTTCATTTTAAATCATTTGTTGCTAGAATTCTACTTACTATAAATGTAACTGATCTAAGGTCTTCATTTAATCAAGGATGTGAATTGTCTATTGAGATGATATAAAAGAACTAAACATTTCCTTCAATATTAAGTTCTTGTGTTATGTAAAAAATACTATACTTCAAATATAGAAACATCCAAAATTCAACGTTAAATTATTGGGCTTGAACTGTGTGTTTTGCTACCAGCCATCTAAGTAGGATAACATTATGCCACTCAAAGTTACAATCACAATGAGAGCATTAGTTCTACCATAGTTTACTTTCCTTCTGCCACTCTCTGGAGTGCTTATTATGTTCTGTCTTCTCTAGGAAGTGCTTGTTTTGCTCATATTATCAACATTCAGCTAAAGATTGTCACGTGATATCATTATGTAAATACGTGAACTTGAAAACTGAAGTACCGATTTTCTATGATAATTTTATCAGAAGGCCAATGAAACATACATAATTTGAAAGATGGTATGGTGTAGATGTGTACAACAATAATCATGAGTGTACATAGCCATTAAGAGTGGTAAAATGAAGTAGATGTGTTTAGATCTATAGCTTAGTCATAATTTAAATTCTCCAACTCTTAATAAAAAAAAATGAACATCAAAAATTGAAGTGCTACCAACTATTGTGCTAGGGACGATCAAAATTCGAAAAACATTGATCATAACATCAATGGTAACATGATCAAAGAAATCTATGTACGATGAGCATCGAAAAGAAAACGTCTGAGAATATCAGTGTTCTGAGTGCCGAAACAAACAACAAATTACTAGACTGTCACTACTGAATACAGTATTATTGGTCTCCCTGTCACTTTAAATAATGTATCGACAATTATTTGTGGGGGTTTGGGATAGTTTGGTTGGGATAGCGGGACTCAACTACTGAGGTTATCAGTCTCCTGGTGGGGAGGGGAAGGAGTGAGGATAGGAGAGGGGGGGAGGGGGGTTAGATAATGCAGTCCGGGAAGTAAAGAAGGAAGGAAGACTGCATTAGCTCGGGGCCCCATGCTTACCACGCACATACTCACAAAAGAACCGCAATTATTTGTGTACAGATATAACAATCTTAAGAAATAAAGATAAACTGATAAAATGTTACCACATTTAGAGTTTCAAGATAGAGGCTAAATTTTACTTATGGCAGTGGCATAGTGTGCAAATGTTAACAACAAAATGTTCATTTTATGAATGGTACATACGAGTACCTGTCAACTACGGAGCAGGAAAAGAATGAATAATTATGGTCAACACGAAAGACTACACCCCTCATTCTACGTGACTAGTTTTCCAAAGTGTCTCATTTGTCAGCCGTAGCCAACTTCAGCACACTGCACCACTGCCATAAGTAAAATTCTATTGTGTACTAGACAGACTTGATATTTGTGTAATACTACATTCAGTTATACAGGAAAATATACCTTATCCGCAACCTCTGTGTATTATGACCTTTACAAATTGACATGAAATACAACACTAAATTGTTGATATTTCCATAGTGATCCACTACAGGTGACAGTACTGTACATGATGAAAGGATTGAACAATAACAATGCAATCAACTTTCCGGACTTCGCAAATACTGTTACATCAAACCAAACCAAATGAAAGAGACAGGGAACAGGTTTTAAGAAAATCCATGGCTGATGTACAGAAAAGGACTACCTACAAAAAGAAATGATATCCCATCAAAAACATAAAATGTACAAAAACACAAGTCTCGTGACGAATTCCTTTTACCATAAAAAGTTGTGAGATCTCATGGGAAACCAAGTTGATTATTTTAGTTAGTGTTCATGGACTCACCTATTCAACATCTTGTCAAAATCTTTTATCTAATCTGTTATCTGCCAACATCTGTTGTAACTATTTCAAAATTATACATCTTTATTTCTATAATATAATGACTTGGCAATCGCATGGGCACGTGAACTAACATTTAAAATACTTTATGCAAATGTAAGGTATTTCATGCGTACATGATTACGTATGGTCGCTTAGTGGAATACATATTATTATTATGATTATATGTTTGTGTGTTATTGCCCGATCATTATACATATTCTGATGACGTTATATTATGATGCGGGTGTGAAGTTGTTATATATATTATAGAAATAAAGTTGTATAATAGTAATATAGTTACCGGTACTAAAAATATTGGTAGACAACAAATAAAAGGTTCTATGAACATTAACTAAAACAGCTGACTTAGTTTCACAAGAGATCTTAAGACTTTTTATTGTGGAAGGAAGTCATCGCAAGATTTGCATATATAAGCAGATGTGGTTTACTTACCAGGCGAAAGAGCACAGGTGCGCAGACAGAAAAAAAAAACACTCACACACAAATGCTGAGCTTTTGCAACCCTTGGTTGCTTTTTCAGAAAAAGAACAGGGAAGGAGGGGAGAAAATGAAAGGATGCTGCTTTAAAGGAGCAAGTGAGGAGTCATTCCAATCCCAGGACAGGAAGGACTTACCTTAGGGGGGGGGGGGGGGGGAGGATAGGTAGACACACACACACACACACACACACACACACACACACACACACACACACAAGGCAGACATATGTAAAAAGCAACATAGTTGGACAGAGATGCCAGTTGAGGCAGAGGATCTGTTCAGGGATCAGGGACAAAGATGATGTTGAATGGTGGGCAAGAATTTGAAATTACCAGAGGTTGAGAGGTTGAGACCAGGTGGGCAATGGGAAGAGAGAATATGCTGAAGGGCAAGTTCCCATCCCTGGAGTTCTGAAAGGTTGGAGTCAGTAACCCGGACGGTGTAACACTGTGCCAAGATGTGCTGGCTGTGCACCAAGGTATGCTTAGCCAGAGATTGATCCTCATTAATAACAAACACAGTCTGTCTGTATCCGTTCATGCAAATAGAAAGTTTGTTGCTGGTCATTCCCACATAGAACACTTCACAGTTGCAGGCATGTTAGTTGGTAAATCACGTGGGTGGTATCGCAAGTGGCTGTGCCCTTAATCGTGTACACTTTCCGGGTTATGGGTCTGGAGTAAGTGGTGGTGGGAGGGTGCATAGGGCAGGTTTTACACCAGGGGCAGTTACATGACTAGGTGCTGGAGGGTAGGGAAGGCGGTTTGGGGATTTCACAGGGGTGAACTAGGATGTTATGAAGGTTAGGTTCACAGCGGAAAGACACTCTAGATGGAAGGGGTAGGATGTATCTCATTTTGGGGCATTAAGGGCAGAGCCACTTGCAATAGCACCCACATGTTTCACCAACAAGCAGTGGCAAAACAGCTGCACTCACCTTACAGGCAGACCGGCAACTAGAAATTTGGTTCTGAAAGCTAATGATGGCCACCAACATGTTAGAAAGCCAACTGACAGTAACTACCATTAAGCAGAAATGTGTTCATGTTTGCAATAGTTCAGTACCTTTAACAGCCATTCTTATAGACAAATTAAAAGAACTATTCATTAAGTAATCCATTGGTAAATCAAATAGAATTTTGGAAGTTTCTGCTGTCTTACCTTTGAAGTACTAAACTACCAGCCTAACTAAAAATAAAAAATAGAAATAATAAAACAAACAAACAAACAAACACACACACACACACACACACACACACACACACACACACACACACACACACACACACAGAGGATGTGGTTGTACGTACAACTTTTTACCCTATATTTTAGGTCTATCACACTTCCCACTTCCATATTCTTTCGTGTGATGTGACATATAATGCTGCTGCAAATTATATTTCCTAAGAGCGTTGACTATTTTCTGGCAAACTAAACATGTCACTGATTCATTTTTTTGAGCAGAAAGATAACAATTGTTGGCACTGAAGGTAGAACTGTGAAGGCGTGGTTGGAGTTGTGCAACTACAACATGTCCCGACTGTTTAACAGGTAAGGTCGCTGTTACAACTGAACGTAAAGTCAGCCTTAAACAGTTGGAGCATTTTGAATGTGGTGCTTCGGTGCAAATGCACACACATTTCCCTTCCCTCCCTGACCCTCAAAGTGCACATGCTAGCTTTTAAGCCATGGTTTACACTAATAAGCTAAGATTAATTTCAGAATAATTATTTGTTCAGCACAGCTCTAAGGTATGAAGTCTCCTTCATATACTATACCAGAACTCTTTCTTTCTTAAGTTCTTCCTTTTGCTATGTACAAGATCCATGAATAATAACAATGGGTTTAGTTGGCTGTGTAATATAAAATACGCAGAAAAGATGTAAACTGTGGATTATCAATGAGAAAAATGTTAACACAAGTTATTGAATTTTATGCTCAAAATTCAAAACTGATGTTTTTGAGCATCCCTCTGTCTTACAACAAGGATGAGGTAAGATGCTCATGGAAACAATCAATAACATTTAGATTCTGTAAGTCATGTGGCATGGAATACATCCCACAGCATGTAGCCCATTTCACCTTATGAAATTTTCGCAATTTCCTCCCTGCCCCTCATTTTAATTTCTAAAGGTATGAGACAAAGGCAAAGCTACTTGGTCTACCGTGATGGCACAGCATGTAATTTAACATCTTCAATATAGTAATAAGAACAGTTTTCTTCTCACCACAAAGACAAGCTGCGACACACACACACACACACACACACACACACACACACAAACACTTCATCTGTCAGCCATGGCCTTCTTCAGAACATTCACACAATCACACGGTCATATAACCGCCAAATTCGAAGTGCAGCAGCCGGATACGATAGTTGTGTGACTGTGTTGTATGCCTGTGTGATTGGGTGAATGCTCATATTTCTGAAGAAGGCCATGGCCGATAGCTGAAAGTGTTGTATGTGTGTGTCTTTTTTACGTGCCTGTCACAGCTTGTCATCTCATCTTTATGGTGAGTTGTAAACTGTCCTAATACTATGAAGTTTATTTAAATTTTACAGCAATAATCATTCCTGTTTTGTTATTTTAATTCAGTTTATAATGACTCATTTGCTATCATTGCAACCTGGTCATATACTACCATTTTCAACATCTTCAAAAAAACTGCTGTCTTTTTTTCCTTCACTGTCATAACATATTTTTTATACAAACAAAAATACTTTGAGAACATCATCAACCATTAGAAAACTTATATTATGAAGTTATCATGAAATTAACTTACCCATTTTAGAACTAGATGATGTACTTTTCCTGTCTAGTGAACCAAAGTGAATTGGCGTGAATAGAAATGGGCCTGAATCCTCCTTCAATTTCTCTATTTTCTGTGGCCGAAGATGTGGTGCTAAATTTTGAAGGGTGAAACACCTACAAAATGAAATACAATCTACTATATGGAGAACTGTCCATGTTAAAATGTGTCATATACTGAAAGTCACATGGAAAACTATTTGTACTAATTCCATATAAATCGGAATGGATTCGTAATGATTTTCAAATAGGACATCATAACATACCATCAAAAACAAAAGAAAAACTTTCACGATATGTACTTTGAAACAAATGTCAGATTACTTATGAATAATAGCATTGGAGGCTTGTGGCTGTATGGTACCAATGTATAGTAGCAACAGGGGTCTGGGGCTTGGCCCAGATGGGTTGGGGTCAGTGGGGGATAGGAGCTGTGGTTGTGGGGACAACTGGAACTACAGTGACTGAGAGAATGCGGTTAGCATTGTGGCGTGATGAAAAAGAGTGTAAGACTGTGGTGAGTAAATGAAAAGGGGCAGGGGTCTAGGATCTATGGTGAGCAAAGGGGGTCTATTAGAACTGTGGTGACTGAGGGAAAGGGATGTAGGAGAAACTGTGATGCATGAAGGGGTTGGTAAAAACTGAAGTAAGAAATTAGGAACTGAAGGGAGGGAGAAGCCCTTCTAAATATTGTAATATCAAACACAGATTTACAGTTTCATACATAAATACAAAATCATATTCTGTACAGTCTACAATGTATACATAACACTAATTTTAAAAATTGTATTTGAAATCAGCACTATTACAAGTCAACTGTATTAGACAGTAATATTAATGTATAAAGCTCTGCATAAAACTTCCAGTATTTTCTGAATTAGTATCAACTTACTTCAACTGCGGTAAATGAGTAAGATTTGCAGGTGGTATTACGGTCCCTGAGTCTAGGACAAGTGGTACAGGTGCTCCTTCACACTGTGCTGCTAATGCCTGCAACTGCAGTGCTAGATCCTTACGTTCTGCTTGAGACAATGCGCCCCAAAGAGCTTGGAGAAGAAATGTAGTGTGCCGCGTTGCTAATGCTGAATGCCCCATACGACGAGCAGCTACAACCAGTTCCTGCACAAGCTGAACTTGGAGAACTGGCCATCCATGCACACTGCCATCTGTAAATACATAAAATTAGTGTACTGTCAAAAGACATTTCACCTATGGTATATGGAACTAACTAAACGACAAAGCACAAACTTCAATTTTGGCCCAAAGAGCCTTGTTAAAAATAAATAAATAAAAATTAAAAATAAAACACACACACACACACACACACACACACACACACACACAAACCACAAGCACCTTCCATTATGGCCAGACTGGTACCACGACTGATGGAACAGCAATTGGCAATGACTGATTGCTGTACCCATCACTTATGGTCACAAATTGAGCACAACAGTAGGTACCAATGATATGTGAGGCAGTGAAGATTGTGTGAATGACTATGTTTGTATTTCTCAAGAAGCTCTTTGTGTGAAGTGCAGGGTCTGAATCAGAGGCTCAGACAGTATTGCAACCGTGTAGGCTGCAGATTCCTCAAGGTGCACCATTTGGTGGTGTGATTCCAGGTTCTGCTGAATAGGTCATGCAGGAAGTGACTACATAGGTATTGGGGGGCTGCGAGACATGGACTTAGTGGCCTTAGAGGTTAGACAGCCTCAGGAACATGCAAAAATGGTTTGTCTTCAAAAGTGCATGTCACATATTGGGCAACTGCAGATCACAGAGCCATTGGTCTGACAATTATAAATTGCAGTATCTGTGTGGGGAAGTAACAGAGCTCCAAGCACTAACAAAAAGAAATGAACAACAAATCATCATAGGTAGCAAAAGCACGCTAAAGCCAGAGATCAGTTCAGCTGAAATTATTACAAAGGAACAAATAGTCTTCAGAAAGGATAGACTGAGCAAAATAGTAGGTGGCATATTTCTTACGGTCACAAGCAGTTTACCTTATAGTAGTAGCTCCTGTGAGTTGGTATGAGTAAAGATTATACCTGACAACTAGAATAAATTAATAATTGGTTTTCTTACCAACCTCCAGACAATTCGATTGCAGAAATGTTCACACAGAACTTGGATCCAATTTCAAAAACATACCCAATGCACACAATTGTAATTAGTGGTGACTTTAACTTACCCTAGATATTTTGGCAAAAATATATGTTCAAAACTGGAAGCAAGCATAAAAATCATCTGAAATTGTACCGAACGCAATCTCCAAAATTTATCTCACGCAATTAGTTCATGAATCCACTAAAAGTAAATGGTTGTGAAAACGTAGTACACCCTCCCAGTAACTAATAATCTGGAGCTGATAAAAGAGCATCAAAACAAATACAGGAATTAGTGAACACAATTGTCATAGTGAGACTGAATATCAAAATTTCAAAATCCACCAAAATGAAACAAAAAATATATCTATTCAAACAAATCAGATAAAAATTCACTCAAGACTTTTCTGAGAGAGTGTTCAGACATTCAAAACTAACAATCTGAGTGTAGATGAGAAGTGGCTTACATTCAAAGATTAATGTTGACAGCTATTGAGGGTGCTAATCCCCGTGGTATACAAAAAAGGTTAGATCACAATTCCAACAGCAAAGAAAAAAAAAAAGCAAGCAGAATTCAAATAGACACAGAAAATCCAAGACAGGCAATCTTTTACAGAAACTTGAAATTTAGCATGAACTTCAATGCGAGGTGGTTATAATAGTTTCTACAACAAAACTCTCTAACATAATTTGGTAGAAAATCCACAGAAATTCTGATCATTTATAAAGTATACTAGCTACAAAACACCCTCAACACTTTCACTACACAACAGTGATGATGATACTGATGACAGTGTTACTAAAGCAGAATTGTGAACATAGCTTTCCAAAATTCCTTCACCAAATAAGACAAATTTAACACTTCAGAATTTGAATCAAGAAGATCTGTAATTTAGAAATAGATATCCCTAGAGTATTAAAGCAATTTAAATCACTTAAGAAAAGCAGGTCTTGTGGTACTGATAGTATACCACTTAGGTTCCTTTCAGAGTATGCTTATGCAATAGGTCCATACCTAGCTATCATATACAACCACTTGCTCAGTGAAAGATCCATACCCAACAACTGGCAAGTTGCATAGGTCACTCCACTATACAAAAAAGGCAATAGGAGTGGTTCACATAATTATAGGCCGATATTGTTGACTTCTGTTTGCAGCAGAATTTTGGAACATACACCTTTTTCAAACTTTAATTACTACTGTGAATAGAATGACCAATCGTCCCATTCAGAAAGTATCGTTCTTGTGAAATATAGCTAGCTGTTTAGTGTGATGGACATGAAGTATGTAATTGATGTGAAACCCCAAGATTTTCGGAATGCTTTTTTTGACACTATACAATAGCTTTCTAATAACTAGACTAGACTACAAACGTCTGCCTAGGTGTGTTTGGGTGTGGGTGTGGATGTGTGTGTGTGTGTGTGTGTGTGTGTGTGTGTGTTTACCTTTCTTTTTTCCCCCCTAAGGTAAGTCCTTCCACTCCTGGTATTGGAATGACACCTTTTACACTTCCTTAATATCCGTATCCTTCCCTTTCTCCTCTCCTTCCTTTCTCTTTTCCTGAAGAAGCTACCAGCGGTGGCAAAAGCTTGAATGTTTGTGTGTGTTTTTATTTGTGTTTTTTGTTTCTATTGACGAGCCTGTGCTTTGGGCAAGTCAAACAATGTTTATTTTTATACATAGTTTTCCCACCAGAAAAGTCTCCTTCTATAATATTCTTACCTAAAGTAGATCAAGATTACTTACCAGGTGAAGGAGCACAGGTAGCGATAGTCACAAATAAATAAAACACACAAGTTAAAAAATGGGTAAATTTTGATGTCTCCATCTACATACTTTCCTTACAGTATGTTACTATGGCTATTGATATCATTTTCCTTATTTTTTGAAACAATGAATCAGAATTCTCTGAAAGGAACCTATTTATATACCATCTGGAGCAGGAAATTTGCTTTTGTTAAGTGAATTAAGTTGCTTTAATACTCCAAGCTTATCTACTTCTAAATTACACATGCTGGCAGCTGTTCTCGATTAGAAGTCTGGGGTATTTTCATCATAATCTTTGGTGAAGGAATTTCGGAAAGCTGTGTTTAGCAATTCTGCTTTAGCAGAACTGTCATCAGTAGCATCACCCTTGATATCATGCAGTGAAGATATTGATTGTGTTTTGCGGTTTATATACTTTATATACAACCAGAATTTCTAAGTATTTGCTACCAAGGTACTTGACAGGGTTTCATTGTGGAAACTATTGTAAACTTCTCACATTTAAGTGCATGGTAAATTTTGAGTATCTGTAAATATTGCCAGTCTTGGTGATTTTGTGAGTGTTTAAATTTGGCATGCTTTTTTCTTCACGTTTGAAAGTGTGATCTAACCTGTTTTGTGTACCATGGCGGGTCAGCCCCACTTTTGTTAATTTGTTTGGTATAAATATTTTAATAGCTGTCAATATTACTCCTTTGAACGTAATCTATCTCTGATCTTCGCTAACATTGTTAGTTTTGAAAGAATCACAATTCTCACTCACTGGCTTTGGCCAACTTTTGCTACCTGTGATGATTTGTGGTTCAGTACTTTCTACTAGAACTTGGAGCACTCATACTTTCGTCACACACCTATGACAGTTTACAACTGTTAGGTGAATGGTTTTTAGAAGTGTGTTAGTCCTATCTCTGATGTATACCCTTTGAGGATGAAACAACCCCCCCCCCCTTTTCTTCTCTCTCTCTCTCTCTCTCTCTCTCTCTCTCTCTCTCTCTCTCTCTCTCTCTCTGTTCTCAAGTCCATCTACTGTGAGCAACCCACATTTTAATAATAATAATAGTTTTTTGAGTAACAAAACTATGAATAGTGGGGATGATCACTTCTACAGTTTTAATTATTAGTAAATTATTAAAATTTTTATCTTATGTTCTCAGGATGATATTTTCAAACTACTTTTCAAAATTTTCGATATCAATATTCGTTACAGACATCCAGATGTTCAAAGTTACTATACTTAACAAAATCACAATTTTGCTTTGTGGGCCATAAAATATAAATAATTATTACCTCATGTAAACACACACACACAATCGCAAGCTTTCGCAACCCAGTTGCGTCTTCAGGCAGTAGGGAAGGAGAGGGAAAAGGAAATGATGAGGGTTTTAAGGAAGGGGGTAAGGAGCCATTCCAATCCCGGGAGAGGAAAGGCTCCTTACCCCCTTCCTTAAAACCCTCATCATTTCCTTTTCCCTCTCCTTCCCTACTGCCTGAAGACGCAACTGGGTTGCGAAAGCTTGCGATTGTGTGTGTGTGTGTGTGTGTGTGTGTGTGTGTATTCATTTATTTATTTGTGATGCTGTCACACCTGTGCTCCTTCGCCTGGTGAGTAATCTTCGTCTATTTTTTATATTTTATTTTTCCTGCTAGGAATTTTTCGTCTTAATAATCGTTACCTCATGTAAAGTTCAATGAAAACCATAACAAGTGTAACATTAGTATGTCCTTACTTTCATTAACTTTCAATACCCGTAAGAAAATTAGAATCATAGAACACATAGCAAAATACTTACCCTTTGAAAAATATTATTTGTAACATTTTATTTGGTAGGTCTATGATATAGGAAATATTTAAAATTAGTAACTGAAGTTATTTGGTCTGTAAGATATACATATCAAATGGAAGAATAGTTATTCAATTAATATAAGTCATTTAACAATTGTATGAAAATAAAGATTGTTTGACTTACCCAAAGCACAGGCTCGCCAATAGGAGAACACACACACACACACACACACACACACACACACACACACACACAATCAAGCTTTCTCAACCGTTGGCCGCTTCGTCAGGAAAAGAGGAAGGAAGGAGGGGGGGAAAAGGTAAGGATGCGGGTTTTAAGGGAGTGGATGAGGGGTCATTCCAATCCTGGGAGTGGAAGGACTTACCTTAGGGGAAGAAAAAGGAGGGTAAACAAACAAACAAACAAACAAACAAACACACACACACACACACACACACACACACACACACACACACACACACACACACACAAGCAAATTCACCTAGGCAATTTGTAGAAAGCTTTCTATAAATGTCGGCCTAGGTGTGTTTGCATGTGTATAAGTGTGTGTGTGTGTGTGTGTGTGTGTGTGTGTGTGTGTGTGTGTGTGTGTGTTGTGTGTGTATTTGTTTACCTTCCTTTTTTCTCCGTAAGGTAAGTCCTTCCACTCCCGGGATTAGACTGACCCCCTCATCCACTCCCTTAAAACTTGCATCCTCTCCTCTTCCCCCTCCTTCCTTCCTCTTTTCCTGACGAAGCGGCCAAAGGTTGTGAAAGCTTGATTGTTTGTTTGTGTGTGGTTTTATTTGTTTTGTGTCTATCAGCAAGCCTGTGTTTGGGTAAGTCAACCGACCTTTATTTTCATACATATTTTTTCCCACCAGGAAAGCCTCCTTCTATAATATACATTTAACAATTAGATGTTTATAATAAAATCATTGTGTTGAATAATAATTATGTCTATGAATATATGCTAGCTTACAGCAGTGGTATTGTTCTTACCTTTAGGGAAATCTGTAGGATCCAAACTAAGTTTGTGACCAGATAAAGCTTGCAACATTAAATGGTAACACTGAGACCAATTTGGTTGAGGGTTCTGAGCAGAAACATATCTTGTAGCAGCTAATCTCTTGCAGAAAGCAGCTTTCCTATGAAACCCTATATGTGTGTACAAATCTGATAAACTTGTGAATCTCTGAATCTGAAAAAGTTTAATATTAAACAATTTATCAAGACACAAAAATTGTATCATAAAGGAGAACAAATACAAAAAAATGTAACTAATGTAAGGGAAGGAGATTGAATTGCGGTACAAAAATATTTTGACCATTGTTTATATAGTTTTGAAATCTGTTAATCAAATGAAAATAGGAATTCCTAAAACATATGTACTACACAAGAGTGAAGAACATACAGATACAGCACAATCATAATTATATGAGAACAAATGATGTGAGTTTGATTATCTGTCACTGGAATGCATGTTTTTGACTTCTTATTAAGTTTTCTAAGGCCACTAACATGTATCAAGGCATTTGTGACCTTGCCATTTATAGAATAGGTGGTGGTGTGAATAGACTTCATTAGCAACTTTTTATTGTGTATAAAGATTCCTGCATTTGTTTCAATAATATATGATAGTTTTGGGTTGGCTGGGTTGTTTGGTTGGGATAGGAAGACTAAACTATTGAGGTTATCAGTCCCCCAGTGGTGAGGGGAAGGAGTAAGGATAGGAAAGAAGGAGAGGGGGAAAGGAAATGCAGCACGGGAAGTAAAGAAGGAAGGAACACTGCATTAGCTTGGAGACCCATGCTTGGCACGCATGTACTCACGAAAGAACCATGAGCCCCCTGGGGGGGGGGGGGGGGGGGGGAGGTCAAACTGTTAGCGGAATTCATTCGAGCTACAGTCATCCAATCCCAAAGAGACAAGCTTACCCTTTTACTTTATTGTTTGACAACAATTTGATTTGGAGAGTACTGAATGTCATCAGGTCCCCTTATGATAGTCTGCCCCCCCCCCCCCCCCGTCCTAAAGTAAGATTTTTTTGACTATATTACCAAGTATAACAAGTATTTGTCAGTGGGAAAGTGCAGGACACACAAAATTATGTATGCTAATTAATTAGGTGGAAAAACAAGTTAGACAGCAAGCCTGTAGCAATCAATAGCAGCATCACAAATGTGACAGTGGATCTGGTACATTGAGGTTTCTCTGGACTTCTATACTGGACATTAAAAAATTCTTTAACACTGAAATCTAAAATGACTGTATTAGTCCTTACAGCTTCTTACTTTATAATTTTCCTGCCTCATGATACCTTCTTACCAAAAATTCTGAGTTATAGTTTGCACAGGGTATTGTGGCTGATGCAAGGATGAATTTTGTCCGAAGCGCTGTCGAAGTCCATCTGTTCATTCAAAAGAGGAGGCCACCTCAGTTCCCCACCATCTACCTCCCATACTCCTACATATGTGCCACTCAGAAGCCAAACTGACAAATTCCACTTTTCATGATCTTTCAGTTTTTGATCCAGAAAACTGACAAAGACATATATTTTCATATTCTAAAATGTTTAACACCATTTGATAATGTTTGTACCAGAAACTGACAATTATCATAGCAACTGAACATTTCATTTCAGTTTCCGAAGGCCAAAGTGACTATCTCCATTTTTCTGCCATAGTATTCACAACATTGTTTATTGCTTGTCAATAATGGTTATGTAATGTTATTTCCAAAAATGCATTTATTTTGAGGTCTGGCTAAGTGATTTATCTTGTTAATTGTGAGCTTACATTTGAACAGAGTGCTACAAAATGTGTGACAGTGAAGGAAATCCATTTTCTGGAGCTGCGGGTAACATTCATGATCCAAATTTCAGTCCAGAAAAAGTAAGGAAAAACTGCACTAGCCAACACATATTTAAACATAGCTGAGAGCTCATCTTTGTGTTCAAGACACTGCAAGAGACCACAAGCATATTGCGACTTACTCAGATTCGTGAACGGGTCAGAATCAAAATATAAAAACTGTCTTGACAATGCTGAAGCTTGTACAAAGCTCTGAAATTAGAGCAGGTATTATTCATTTAAATTTTTTAGTATCCAGACACAGTTGCCAAATGATTCAGACTTCAGAGTAATTGAATCTAAAGTGAGAACAATGCAAAAAATTCTCTCGCCAGAAAATTGGTAAAGTATAATTTGCAATGGCAAAAAGAAGAATCCCTTAGTAGGAGCTGAAATGAATCTCAATGACTTTTTGTCTATGAAAACTCTTGAAGCTGCCATAACCAACTGCAAGAAGACAGATTTGAGGAAATTTACACCAAGTAGGCAACCTGAATTTACAAATATGAAGCAGGATATACTGTACTCAAGTATTCGTCCCAAAAGTAAGGATAAAAAGGTAGCTCTGATGCCCCTCATGAAGTGTATTCCTTCTGTGAACCAAGACTACTACAAGAAGTTACTGACCACTCATGGGGGAGAGTATAGTGAAGTATAAGAGAACTGTGATTTAATTTATTGTGATGATTGGTCATGTTTGTAGTTTAAGTGGAATACAAAATGTGGCAAACTCCTGGAAAAATACAAATTTCATGTTGTTCTCTTTTTCTGTGATATCTGTGTTGTGTTTTCATCAAAGTATGTCAAACTAAATTGTAATTGTTGTAGCATTATTATAATGAATAAAAAATTGAGTTGTTATTAGAGCTGTAATTTCAGAATGCTCTTAACTTTAAACTCAGGTTTCTCAGTTTCTGTTCCAATGGAGTAGTCAGTTTGGCTTCTGAGTGGCTCACATATGCCGTCTCATCACAGTTTTCAAGCACCTGGCCTTTGAGTCACTAGCAATACTTTCACCAATTTTGCACAATGCACTGTCTGATATCTTTTCTGTGCAAAGGACCAAATTTTATTTTGATATTATTCATATTTATGTGGTGTAGACTGAATTAAGTAAACCACTGAACAATTTCTACTGAGTTTGCAGAGGTAAAAGACTGCTTGTGTGAACTTTGTGTATGGTTGGCATTAGGTCATACACTGCCTTGGATTAAATGTAGCTAAGACATCAAAATGGCACAGGTTGTGAGGCAGCCATTGAAATCAATCACATTAAGCTCAGGTGCCTGTTGCACCACAGGTTGGTCTACCTTGCATTTGGCCACCATTTGTTGGTGACCATTCATTGTGATGAACAGCTGGTTGGTAGTCACACCAATATAAAAAGCTGTGCAGTTGATACAGCAGTGTTCATAAATATCATGGCAGCTTTTAAATATGACCCAACCTTTAATTGGTAAGATAAGCCTTTGATGAGATTGGAAAAGGAAGGGATTGGAAAGGTCTCATGCTGTCTCCCACAGGGATATGTTCTGGTGATAGGTGGCTGTGTGTGAACTGGCAGGTGGCATAAGGAAGTATTAGGATGTTGTGGAGTGGGATACATCCTGCAAAAAGTGCTTTTTACTTCTCAAGTGGTATTCTGTTGCTCACCCAACCTCCACAACATCGTATTCCATCCCTATGCCACCCACACCCCACTACCATCATATTCCTGTGGGAGACCCCTTTACAAAACCTGCCAAATCCTCCTATCAAGTACTTACTATTCCATTCCCTTCACAACCTTATATTATACCATAAAAGGTTAGGCTACATATGAAAGCAGCCATGAGATTCATCAATTCATCTGCAATGTTGGCACAGCTTTTAATATTGTTATGACTACCAATCAGATGCTAATCAGAATGAAAGGCCACCATCCAACTTTGTCCAAAACGAATGTACACCACTGATGGCACAACATGCAACTGAGTATAACAAGTTATATTTCAATTGCTGCTTCGCAACCTGGGCCATCATTATCTCCACCCCCACATACATACACTACCAGCTCCTCATAAATGTACAGATGAGAGTTATCATTACATCACATTCTCTGATGCTGAAATTATACAGACCGCAACCTATGGTCACCAATTATCTGCACTCTCCCCCCCCCCAAAAAAAAAAAAAAAGAAAGCAGTTCCTAGCCCATACTCTGTCCTACACGTCTCCCACCTTAGGCATAAATGCTCCAAAACCAGACCAGAAGATGGTATCTCTTTGGGCCAAAACCAGTCGTCAAAACAAGTAAATTAAAAATTTTTTGTGATCTTGGAATAATAATTATTATTATTTTGATTGTTGTCTTGTTAACCACCATCTGTGATGTACTTTTCCCCCTTCTCTACTCCTTCCCATTTATTTCCACCATCCTGCATACCTAAGCTGTGTTTATCTCCACTCACCAGTACGTATATACTCAGTAACAGAGACAATTTCACTACATCACCATAAGTCAGATTACATGCATGTCGAGCAGCTTGATAAACAGAGAAAAGTTTATGTCTAGCATCGGGTGCATAATAAACATTATCAAGCAATGTAGGTGTCCACCTATTGTTTACTAATAGTTCAATATTAACAGTCCCATGTGTAGGATTAACTTAGTTGTCAGCTGTTTGCACACATTGTGGAATCAGAAACTATTCAAACAACAAAATGCCATTTATTTGGTGAAATGCAGTGTCATGCCAGAGCCCAAAATCCAAGAATCTGTGCTATCAAAATTACTGTGGAAAAACAAGCCAGTGGCAAAAGATGAACTTCCTTTGTTGTTCACTTTTAAACTGCAACTCTAATTATTATTGTTGCTAGCTACCACCTTTAGTTCACCTGCACTTTCAGCAGTTTGCAGCAGTATGTCAAACTTCCTTGCAATACAGACATGCACGACTTTCTTCTTAGTCTTATTCTGTTTTGCCATTTTGCTAATGCTCATCAGATTTTGATTTTGTGAAGAATGCATTAGCTGACTTTGTTGCTAGTGAATTTTCAATCAAAAGCAAATTCTCAATAAGAATCTGTGTCATCTCTTTGCAGCAATTTTCTTTCAGACATGAATAGGAGGTTCCTCATCAAGTGCCATTCCAATGATATGAGATGCCCATGCAATGTCCTGTTGCCAACACTAATATGCAAAGGATTTTTTTCCCCTTTCAATAATGACAGACACTGCTACGTACCATCCATAATTGAATGAAGACAATGCTCCTTGAAACAAAGTTGAATCTGACGTTTTCCTGATTCTCACTGGTCTGCACTTGGCAAATTACAAGTATTTACTTAATTATTGTCAGCATTTTGTTGAAGTATCATGCCATTTGTATTCCACAAATCTTGCAATCTCTCAAATATCCTAGCAAATGGGAAAATAGTGTAGTGTATTTGTATTCAAACAGTGTCATCCCCTCTCCCCCACCCCCACCCCTTCCACCACAAGGGAAGAAATAGTGACAGACAGAAGGTGGCATGGCCAGGGCGAGCAGTACCATTGCACTATATTTTTAAATAATTAATTATTTAAAGAAGCACTTACAAAGAACTAATGTGTACTGTGAGATTCATTTTCATCTTAGACAAACAGCCTGAATAGAAGTGTAGTAACTGACCATGGCCAATCCGACCACTGGACTTTGCATTTGTGGCAAAAGTCAGCTTTATTTTGGTCTTATACGATCATTATTATTGTGAAAAAAGGGGTGGTGGGAGAGAGATGTTTACATTTTTTATAGTAGGATGAAGCAAGACAAACAAAAATTTGGGAACCCATGGTCTAAAGAATTAGTACTATAATTCTCAAAACCTGAAGCATTCAAAACTGGGCCCATAACCTGTTGGGGTGAATTATAATATATTTTGCTGCTAGTGGAGAACATAACACTCAAGAACATCACAATTTCCTTTAATATTAGACTGATTCACAACAACAGTATTGCATGCAGTAAAAGCTTAAACAAACACACACACATTTATTAGAGCAAAGAGGTGTCACACAACACAAAACAAGGTGCCACTGTAGAAGCAATAAGAAGCACAAAGTTAAGATATACTGAAAATTCCTGGTGGATTAAAACTGGCCAGTCAATCTATCTCTTTTGAAACTTTTTTTATCAATTTAATTATACTACATATTTAATAATGGAAGGACCAGGTTGGAATTAAAAAATGTAATGCATGTACTTTTGTAATTGTAACCAAGAAATCGAACTAAGAACCATGTTTAGTCTTATGTTCAAAATCTTTAAACACCAAAAGTTCTTGACCGAATGCTTTGAAATATTGATACAACATACTACCGGATTAGATGCATATTTTTGTGTACCTATTTTTTAAATACATGTCATATATGAATTTATATAAACTTTACAATGCGGAAAAGTTGTTGCCATATGTAGGTTATGTGTCACATAATGAATAACTAAAATTATAGAGGGAAACTTTCCTGGTGGGATAAACAAAAATAAAAATAGAAATAGAAAAGAGATGACTTACCAAAAGGACCGGCTCGTCGATAGATACGAATAAAATCACACACAAACACACATACAAGCTTTCGCCACCACTGGCAGCTTCTTCAGGAAAAAGAGGAAAAAAGGGGAGGAGAAAACCCATATACTTCCCTTTCTCCTCCCCTTTTTTCCTCTTTTTCCTGAAGAAGCTGCAAGTGGTGGCGAAAGCTTGTGTGTGTGTGTGCGCGTGTGTGTGTGTGTGTGTGTGTGTGTGTGTGTGTGTGTGTGTGTGTGTGTGTGTGATTTTATTCGTATCTATCGACGAGCCGGTCCTTTTGGTAAGTCATCTCTTTTCTATTTTTATAATGAATAACTAGGTATCTAAAAACCTTCTTGTGTTACAGTGCAATATTGTGACAAATTTGGAGCTCAATCCGGGAAGAACTTTGAGACTTTCAAACACACACAAATCAAAACAACATTTTATATATAGAGAGATTTACTCAGTATTATTAATGCTATCTTTTACTATAGCCAGTTGTATGTAATTGTTTACTTTTTCACTATAATTAATTTAATGTGCATAATTAATAATATGTAATTTTTGGTGTCATTGGTTGGATGATATAAATATGATGCTTTCGTGCCATGTAAATGAGTCTTGTTACATCCTTGAACTGAAGCACAATCCACGCCAGTTCCGAGTATTGTTTTGAGTCTTGTTTCGTGATGTATCTGAGACACGACCCAAGTCACTTTGAACTTTATTTTTGAACAATTATGTAAAAGTTCTTCAATGCTGAGCATGTAGAAAGTGTATCTACAGTGATTAAGCCTTCATATTTGTGCCACACTGTACACCTTGGACTTTAATACTCCAGACACAAACTGTGTAAATTTGTATTATTGACGTGTGGAATGTACTTACTGAGTTGTAGTGATTGTAAATAATCAGAGTTTTATGCTGGCCATAAAAGGGGTCAATGAACTGCAATTCTATGAGTCACCTACATTATTTGTAGTGGATTAGTTTTGCGGCATCGAATTTCAGCCAGCCATTACTGAGAGTGGCAATATACGAGAACTTCAAGAATCAACAAGCTACGACTTGGTACGTAACAAGTAGTGCATTTGACCATTTGAATCCCAGTTCTGTCACACAGTTTTAATCCACCAGGAAGTTTGATATCAGCAGACAAGCAGAGTGAAAATATCATTCTTATGATACACTAATTAGAAAATGATTAAACATCTAAATAATTAGAAAAAATAATTTTATCTTATAAAAGTGTTTTTCTCTAGGATTATCATACCTTTTCTTGCTCATTTAATGGTAAATTAATAAAAATGACATTTTGCAGAAATGATGAGGCTTGCAGTGAGTATCCTTGTTCAACAGCTACCCTAGCTGCTTTAAAGCAAGCTTCAGTTTCAATAACACCAGCATTCTGATACTGAAAAGATGAGCAGAAGAAAAAATTGAAAATGACACAGTGTAATACATTTGCACTTCATGAATGATTAACAACTGTTGTGTTTTAAAGTCTTGCGCACCTATCCACTGTAATCATAAAGGATCTGTATGTGATAATCAGCCATTGCCATTCATGGAATTACAGATTACAGCACTCATATGCTTTTTAGTGTACGGAGTATGCCAGATGATATGTACTGGTAGTTGTTTGATGCATGTTAAGTTGCCTTACACCATTTGGATCTTATTGCCATGAATAAGTCAATTGGTATCTAGCAAGGGAAGGCCATAAAATTCGCATCACAGATTTTCTTCAAACTTTGCATACTTTAAGTGGTTCATCATGACAACATAATGTGCAAGTAGAAAGGCATAATAACTAAGTAAATATTTAAATTATTTTTCAAAAGAGAGAGTAGCTTCACGACCTAGGTCGTGAATTACCTTTCCCTTCCATTCCCGTCATTTTTCTCTTCCCTTCTCTCCCACCTGAGGAAGGAACTGTGTTCCGAAAGCTTGTCCTTTTTTTTCTCCCTTTTTTCTTTTTCTTAATTTGTGTAACTATCAGTGGTACAGAACAAAGGTAAGTACTAACCAGCCAATCTATCTCTTTTGAAAAATAATTTATCATCTCTGAGGAGAATTTTCATCATTAATCAAGTAATTTTTTTAGAAAATCACAAGACAAGTTTTACACGTCATCCCTGTATCTGTGTGTTGTGCCTCCTATAGTACAATTACAGTTACTAACAAGTTGACATTTGTCATGTGGCACTACAGTGTTGCCACATTGGCAGCTAGCTACTTCTCGACCACAGGCGACACACAAACATGGTGGATCACTTCACAAATGCTCTTAATGTGCTTTATAATGCACAGCAGTGTTGAAAGAGACCACCAAGAATTAAAGGAAGCAATGCAAAAATTTCAGTGGACAACTAATTTTAAATGATCAGTAACTGAATTGCAGCAGAAGGCATGTTTTGCAGACCTCAATTTAATCCTTACTGCATGTGATTATTATGTATCTGACAACTCCTGCAGAACTAAAATAGGTATTGCTTCAGTCACAGTGATTAAAGCTTGCCTTTATAAGCAAACTCTGACATAAAAATTTCAGATACAGTGCTAAAAGCAAACTGTAATTTCTTGCTAGCATTATTTAATTGAAAATATCCACCAACCAGCTAGTGGTTACATGACCTGCCGTGTTATGAACCAATCCGCAGTGCTGTTATTGTTTCATTAGTGTTAAATGGCATTTCACACCAAGGAATAATACTGAATTGTAATCTATGTATACCTCGCTTTCACATAAACCATACGTAGCTCATGTCCTGTAACTTGTAAACATTTAATTGCTTTAACAAGTCCCATAAATGTAATTTACTTATTTTTTCAATTTATATTTTTTTAAACTTGTTCATATCTATTACATTCTAATGGTAATATAATGAAAAAAAATACTTGTACCATTATGAGCTTTTATTGACTTTCCACTGTCACATGCTTTTTATTAACTTTCACTATTACAATAAATATTGAAACTATTGAAAAGTAAATGGTCAAATGCATTTAAAGTTGAAAATGTATGCCTACTGTTATCTGCAAAATCCATTACAGATGCAATTGAGTTAGGTAACCGGTATTCGGAACTTTTTGTACCTGAACACGTCAACCTGCAGATACAGGTTTCAATGACAAGAGACAACCCAAGCCAAGCATCTGTAAATGTAGGTGGAAAATAATTTTATTCATTAACACAATCAGCCATAATAGGTCAGAATATAAGTTTCATCAATAATTAATTATGAAGATTGAAAATTAAATAATAAGTTTATGCAAAAACACTTTTTTTTCTATGTATTACCTTTAAAAGTAATATAAAATAAATAAAATGACCATTGTAGAAAAAATTTAAATAATAAATAAAAGAACAAAACAAGAACAAATACAGGGAATTCCATCCAGACACTTACTGATTATGAAATTGTGGAGCTTCATGTTAGTCAATGAGCACTGCCATCTTATACTTGCATCTGCAATGTACAGGTCCATTGATGACACCCAATATCTCTGCTTTTTTCTTGAAATTAGCTACATAGTATGCCTTACTACATGCACATTATGTTCTCTAATTGATAATGACAACTGACAGCATTCAAAGTTTGAAGTAAATGCACGAAGATAACATTTTGGCCACCCCTTGGTGCAAACGTATATCCCTGCGAGCTTCCGAGAAGTGGAGGCTGAGGATGTGGGTGTAGTGGTGGTGTGAGTAGTATTTTTGAAACCCCAGACCACCCAGAAGCATCCCCTTGGTCACATACAGTAAAACCTCGTTTTTACATTCTAGGTTTTTACATTTTCCCGCCATTTACACCATTTTTTGTCGGTCCCATCAAATTTCCTATGTTTACAATGTTAATTCACCCTCATTTTTGCATTAATATATTTACGCTTTTCCCGCATTTTACACTTTTTGAAAGCATGTTCGTGAAGAAAAATGACGTAATGTACATAAATTGTCACTACCATGTATTTCCCCTGAAAGTATAGCGCTTAAAAATTATTCGCATTCGAGTTTCTTGACGCTTTGCGTTTATTCAAATGTATATTTCGCATTTCATTGTCGACTTAACGACAGCGCCGATTTGTGACAATGTAGTTGTTCTTTTCACCAGCTTCTTTGGCAGAGCGCCTGGCATGTACTCAGACAAACAGAACAGTTTGTTGACGAGAGAATAACCAGATTTGTGGCGGTGTAGTTCGTCTTTCCGCTAGCTTCTTTGCCAGAGCGGCTGGTGTGTACTCAAACAATCAGAACCAGTTGCTTTGTTGAGGTGAGAATAAATAGTTGTGTTGTTTTTGTGATACATATTTCTGATTAATAAAGAACTTCATCTGTCAAAGTTGGTATCATAATACCCACAACCTCAAAAAAGCGACAATAGTGAGAGATGCCGATCCTATGCAAACGTCACAAAAATAGTTATGCTTATGTTTGTACTCGAGAACGCGAATAAATTCTCTAATATTGTCGTGTGAAACATCGAAAAATACAAAAAGAACAGAACTGTAGGAGTTTTACTATATAAATAATTAATTCCGGTAAAAGGCAGTAATTTTGAAGATGTATTACATAGCCTGGCAGCGGCGTCCAAACGATATCTATCGAAGCGGTTCAGGTAATTTTGAAGATGTGTTATAGCCCAGCAGAGGAGTCCTCTATTATAATGAATGAAATTACGTTAAAAATTCTTCTTCCCTTAAAATTACCGGTTCTGCCTGATGCTTAAAATAGTGGCTTCCTCGATTATAATGAATGAAATTACGTCAAAAATTTCTACTTCCCATAAAATTACCAGTTTTGCCTGGTGCTTAAAATAGTAAAAATTTGGATAACCTTTATTGTATAATCAACTCCCTGGCGAGTATTTAGATGTCTATTATGTACATATATCACACATAAACTACGAAAATGCAAGGCTGATCCAGTAAGCATATTTTACCATTTAAAACATTATATCCTGCATTTTACATTTTCCTGCATTTTACACCATTTCACTGAAGTCCCCCAAAAAGCGTAAAAACGAGGTTCTACTGTAGTACCATCAGGGCCTGGAATGCCTGAATCAAGTCATGCCTTGAAATGAGATCATTCCTCCAAAGTATCCTCCCCACACCACCCAGAGTAGTCTTTCAATGTCCTCTGCAACATCCTTGTCAAATTTTAAAACATTCTCAAACCACTCTCCTTACATAAAGGTTCTTATCCACTGCCCCCTTCCAAAACCCATCCCAAGCATCCCACTACAACCACCTAATCCAGCCCCACCACAGAAAAACCTACCCGATTCAAGGCAGGGCCAAATGAAAAACAATGCATGTCATTTACCATTAACATGTGTCCATTGGTTCATCTTTTACATTGTTATGACCATAAACAAATTGGCTGAAAGCATGAATGATCACAAAAGAAGTGTTTGCCCTGGGGACAGTCAATATCCTGTGGCAGAGCATGTCCTCCGAAATAACTTGAAAGACCTCAGCACAAGATACATCAAACATGCCATCTGGATACTCCCACCTATCAGGCTCTCAGAGCAGTGAAGATGGAAACTTGCCTTCCAACACAACCTCTCTTTCTGTCATACCCCTTGTCTAAACCTATGGTAGCCTTTTCCCATCCCATACTTCTACTCACTTCTTGATCCATCCTCTGTTTTGCAACTGGCCTGGCACAATACCATATACACACATTAAATAGACTGCCATTTGTGTAAGTGAAGTTTGCATATTGCCCTCACTGTCCTATTAGCACTCTAAAGCATGTGTAATAATTAAATAGGAAACAGTTATAACAACAATGACAAGTATGATCAATATATGCACCATGTTTAGCTGTAATGTTTCATACAATACATAAATTTCTTTATGTTTTTGTGGGTAAGATGGCGGAGTGAACCATCAATAATACATCAACTAGACTGGCAAAGCTGTTGGTAAGTCTGGCAGAGTACTAATCATGCAGTATCTCTTAGCTCCATGCAATAAATTCTGACCTCGATATGCTTCACATCATCTCACAACCTAAATTTTGAGTAAACCAATCAAACTTTCCTCCTCCTCCTCCTCCTCCTCCTCCTCCCTCCGCCCTTTTCCTCCTCCCTCTCTCCTGCCTGGATCCCTCTTCTGTACCTTGTGGTTGCCCTGTCAATTGTTTCGATAGTTGAGCGCACACAGCATTAGAGTTACCCTTTGACAATAGATACCAATAGACTGGGTAAACAATAGAGAGGCTGTACACATGGTGTGATAGCAACATAGAATCACCTGACTGTTGGCAAACGTTAGCTAGATATAAACAACAGTTTAGAAGTTTTCATTACATGCCACTATTTTAAACTAATAATACTTACACATGAAATTTAATGTTATTTTCCTTCACAAAATCCCTTTACAATCTTAAACGCAACTGGACACAACCACTCTTTTACTGACAGTCAAGTGGTATAACATGGCATGAAAATGATGCCATGCCCGGTCTATCAATATCTACTGGTATGGAAAATGTGAATGTCAGTCGATATAAATTAGCTTCAAATGTAAGTAGAGATAATAAGGTAAGATGAGGAGTTCCCATATATGTCAAAAGCTATCACACTGTAATATTTAGAAACAAAAACGTTTTGTGTAGAGCAACATTCTGAAGCATGTGCCTCCCAGCTTAAACTCAATGATGATTATCTTAACAGTATATAGGTCCCCTTCTGGAAACTTCCAGTTATTTCTGGACAACTTGGATGCCTTGTTGTGCTATCTGTCAGATAGGGGGAAGCAAATTATTGTTTATGGTGATTTCAATGTAGATTCACTGAAAGAGTGTAATAGGAAGAAAGACCTGGAAGTCTTACTTGGATCATTCAATCTGACATCCATTATTGATTTTACTACTAGAGTAGTAAAGGACAGCAGTACATTTATAGATAACTTTTTTATAGACCAAGATAAGTTTAACAACATAAATTCTTGTCCCACTGAGAATGGTCTTTCTGATAATGATGTACAGCTAGTAACAGTATATGACATAGCTCCGTTCAGAAATTCAAAACAGTCCTCCAGAGTTGTGCACTCAATGATTTAACAACTAGAAATTTCAAAGAAAGTCTATAGCAGTTAGTTTTGGATGAGGTTTATAAGGAACATGATGTTAATTTAAAATATAACTTATTTCATGATATACAGTATTTGTAAGGGTATTTGATAATTGTTTCCCCAAGAAATTAGTTAAATATAATTGTAAGAAACAATGCAAAAACCATGGCTTACTAAAGTAATAAAAATATCTTTTAACTGAAAAAGGGAACTATATCTATCCGCAAGAAAGAGTAATAACCCAGAAACAATAAAATATTATAAAAACTACTGTGCTACATTAAGAAAAGTTATTAAAAAATTAAGAAGCATGTGCATCATGTCTGAGATTAGTTCCTCTGCTAATAAAATTAAAACAGTTTGGAATATTATCAAAAGGGAGACAGGGCAACCAAGAGCAGAGGAAGAGGGTATTACCATCAAAACAAATGAAAACTTTATTAACAAAATGTTCTTATTATTACTATTACAATTAATTTTGTTACAGATGACAATAAAGTAAACAATACAGATACTGTACCTTGCTGTAATGAATAATAGCTTCTCTATAACGCTTTGGGATTTCCTCCTGAGGTAGCACATTCTGGATATCTTGTTGCATCTCAGCTGGTGTAATACCATTGGGCAATGAATTACTGTACAAAGAGTTTGATCTGCAATACAATGTTGAGAATCATTTGAGAATATAGCCACATAAATAATGTAATTTGATAGCTTTTTATTTTATAGAAAAAATTTATACAAAATATGTGGGAACACATGATTAACATCACTAGAAGAAGTGGAAGAACACAAGAACCTCATTTATCAGACCCCCAATTTATCCGTATTTCCAGTTTATCCAGATCTTTTATTTCTTTCCCCTCTCTTCATGGAAATTGCACTGTGTTGAAATCAGTAAATATCTAAGACATGATTTTTATGGTTGCATTTTCTTGGAATCAAGTTACTAAACTGTCAATTCTGAAGTCATGGAAAACACTGTGGTCTGCTATTTGTGATTCTAGTGCTAATGTGTGTGAGGTTGTGAACATCTCTGAATTCCTTGAAATGTTAAACATTCCTGGCTGTTCAGATGCAGGTTTAGGTAACCTAGAGGCCTGGTTGCAAAATGACAGTAATGCTGGTTACAGTTTGATGATGACGTCAAAATTTGTATTGCCCCTTGCTTTACTACAGAGACTGACATTGGTGGTAAAGCAAACATTGAAAGTGTGTTCCATCAGAATAAATAACGCCTCATGAGGAGGCAACGACACAGCTGGAAAAACTAGAGTTACCTAGAATGTCAGCAAGAGACAACTCCAGCTTAAATGATATTTCTGAAAACTTTCCACAATCGTGCTGAAGTAAAACACCACACAAGTTGAAAGCAGAAGAAACTAGCACAGTGTTCAATAAGTAAACATGACTTCAGTATGTATAGAGCTTACATGGTGAAAAGGTGTCTCTTGTTAGTACCAGATTAAAAGTTTTTGCATCTTTGTAGTACATATTACAGTTATTCTATCTGGTGTAAGGTTTCCAAATTATCCTAATTACATCCAGTCCCACCTAGACTGGATAAACGAGGTTCTTCTGTACACTATAGTCCATATAAATTTCAAAACCAGGAAGAATATAGATTCACTTTTCTTTTTTCCATATAGTGTACAGAAGGAACAACACAGTTACATTTGTATATGTGTGTGTGTGTGTGTGTGTGTGTGTAAGGTGGAAAAATCAGTGCAGAGCGCTTCCATCTTTGGTAGTAATAACAGCTCCAGCCTGACTGTATAACAATTTGAATTGAGCTTGGATAATTAATAACGGTATCATAACAACCATTACAGCCAAACCTGAAAGCAGTGTAATCCACGAGGTATTACACACAGAACCGAATGCATATCAACTCAAAGACAGAATAGAACTGCCTCCTACACTGAGATGTTAGAAATGATAAATCGTCAATACTATATATCCGCTGTTGTTAGATTTGGAATGGCGATCCAAAGCATGAATGCTCCTTCAGTTTTATGTCAGGATGTCAACCTGTCAATAAATAAATGAGAGATATGGAGTGAATGCTGCACAGGGCAGCAGTTTAACACCTCAAAATAGCATAGGTGACACACCAACTTTTTTAATAAGGACCTTTACTGTAGGACACACACACATTGGTCATAGCATACTGTATCTGAAATATAAGTGTATATTTGCCTAAAAGAACAGACACCATTTGTAATCCTGCAATTATTTTCAATCAATAGACAAAGGGGTAGTTGCTTAGACTTTCTCGGCATAACAACTGATGAAATTATTCTCGGGTTTGCAGTCAGATAACTTCGACATCTTGACAGTATTTCAGCAGACCAACTGGCTGCCATCTTCAAGTGAGTAAGACAAATCCACTGACTTGCTGGAGGCATAGCAGTGCAAACCAATTTTGGCCCAGTGTAATACTGGCAGAATACCGGCTCCTTAAAACTCATCTATTTAGTTAAGGAAAAAATTTGTACGGTATCAACAGGCAATGTTTGACCATCTATAACTGCAGATGACAATCCAATACATGTCATTGAAAACCAAGTAGAAAAGAATGTTTAAGAACCAGGATTATTTCACAATTGAATATACAATATACATCCTGAGAAATATTATCAGAAGTATTTGTTACATTTTTACAGAGTTTAGTGATGATTTTATGGTAAGGTAATATTCCTGCACTCAAATTGAAGAGTTCAAATAAAGACTAGATATCAAAACTGTGAATTTGAAGAAAAGAGGAACTACATAAGGACAACAATAATGAGTAGGCTTCAGAAAAGGAGCATTTCACATGTAAACTGCAGTAGCTGTTACACTGCCTGTTATCTGTGGAGTGCATTTGGTACTACATTTATATACAAGGCATTTTGTACACTTTACACATGATAGTTTGGGCTGTTTACATACAATAGGGCTTGGTACATAGATCCCGTTGCACAGAAAAATTTAGTATTTCTTGTTATGGCATTTTGAGTATTTTAAGTTTTCAATTAAGTACTTTGTTTGTTTGTTTGTTTGTTTGTTTGTTTGTTACAGCAAACGAAAATGGGTACTGCGTAAACACTAATTTCCAGATCTGTTGCAATTTAATGTTAGTGTAGGCCATACTGGCAGTATCCCAGAATCTTTCATAAAAATGTTAAATTTAAAAAGATAACAATAACAAAAAATGTTACTCTAGCAGGATGCAAACCAGTGACCAATGCCTTGCAATTTTACTATTTGCAAGTCTAGCCACATGATTACACCAAACATTCAAGAACTAACAATTCTGCTGAAATATTAGAAGCTTCTTAAAACTGTTACATATAAATAAATAACTTGTAATATACAGTCTTAAAAGGTGCCTACACTTTAATCCAACGAATAAGCTATCTGTGTGCGCTATTTTATTCATATCCATTGGTTATGTTGGATGAGGGTTTGAAGGGGACTAAAGATCTAGGTCATCAGTCACCTGTTCCAAACTTAGACAGGTCATCAAAGGTCGATAAACAATTGAAGACAAATCTCTGCATTCAAAGGGGAAAAACCTCCAGGGGTACAGAGTGGAATGAACAAACCTGTAACAACAGAACTGAGTGAATATTTCAAAGGAGCAGAGCAAGTGGTTGACTAGATTAAAGGATGACAGATAATGCCTGGATTGCAAAACACATGCAATAAATGGCAAGCGAACCACTCAATCACAAACAAAGAAAACTCCATACAGAGAAAATTGGGTGAGGTACCAACACAACAATTACCAAAGCAGATTGACAACACATTTGTAGGTAGCAAATAAAAGTCGCTGGAGGGGTGGGGGCCTGAGAATTCAGGTGAAAACACCCACCAGTAGATGGAATGATAAAACCCAGCTGCATGGCTAAAACATAAAACAGAGTTTGCCAGGGAGGTATCATAACCTAGAACCAAAGGGAGCACACTTGGATGATTAAAAGACTGCCGCAAGGGGGTGAAAATGGAACAGGAGATGGACCACTGTCAACAGAGCACCACAGTGACACTTTGACGGGGTAAGAAGATAGCTGTGAGTTACCCATGTATGCCCAATACGGGGCCAGCAGAGGACAACAGAGTACCAACAGTTAGATCTCAATGAAGATTTCAATGTGGCCATGGATAGCTTTAGTGCACAAAGCTAGTTCAGTGCACTCAATGCATACCATTCGGAGCTCCAAGCTTCATGCAACTTCTGGTATAGCGCTAACCAGAAATCCATTTTCATAAGATCAATTTCCAGAGGTCTGAGTTGGTTGCCTGCTTCGACAGGTTATCAACATGTTCATTTCCTGGTATGCCAATGTGGCCCAGAGTCCAAACAATTATTATTAAATGGCCAGACCTTCCCGCACTAGACATCGTCCTGAATAGACTGCATCAAAGGATGTTTAGAGAAACTTTGGAAAACTGCTTGCACTCAGAAAGTCATGACACATGACAAATGAATCCCCAGGGCTGTAACAGAGGTGCTCAAGAGCATGGTAAATAGCGACCATATCTGCAGTAAAAATACTGCTCCCATGAGGCAGGAATGCTGTTCAATATGATTACTATGATGTAGGCAAGCCCAGTTCGGCCATCCCCAAGACAACTACTGATGTAGACAAATTCTGCATCATGGAACAAGTCAATCAGTGCCACAAACTGGTAACAGAGACTCGCTGTTGGTACTGAGGCTTTGGAGTCACAAGCCAAATACATGTAGAGTCGCAAGCTGGGGAGGGACCAAGAAGGCATTTGTAAAAGATAGTGGTAGGAAGGAGGAGGGAAGGAAAGAGGGAGAGGAAGGAACTCCTGCAAAGAAAGAAGGGAGCAAACCATGGCCGCAATCGAGAGACCTAACTTGGGCCACGGTCGTGGGGATGGGAGTGCAGATGACGAAAAAAGGAGCCCGCAGTTTGGGAGATTAGGCGAGGCATGAACCTGGGTGACATATGATGCTAGCAGGGACATATGATGCTAGCAGGGACACATGCTTCCACAAGAAGGCTAGTCACTGGACCTGTGTGAAAAGAGCCTGTTGCTTATCTAATGCCACAATGAAGGATCAGGATCCGTAATACTGAAGAACCTGCTGAAAAATATTTCAAGATCCTATAGTAGAGCCGGTAATAAGACCTTGTAGAGATGCAAGAGAGTTGTTTGTGTGCCCCGCCCCCCCCCCCCTCCAACCACATCACTGAGGCAATGATATTGGGGTGTCATCAGCTCTTTTTGTTTAAGATGGATGCAGGTGAACTATCCGATCTGACAAATGAATGATGTGGATCTTAGATTCAGAGAATTGAAAACCATGTGTGAAGGCCCTAGACTGTGCCTTTCGGATGGCTCCCTGTACCCACCAATCAGCAACCCTGATGCTAATGGAGCTATAGTATAGACAAAAGTCATCGACAGGGAACAGGAGACTGATTAGCCAACTGCAACTGTGAGACCACTAACTGCCACCAAAAAGAGGATAACATTTGGGACGGAGCCCTGTGGAATAGCATTCTCCTTAATATGAGGGCATCTGAAACAAGTACCAACCCTAATATGAAGTTGTGAAGGGAGAGACAGTTCTGAAGAAAGATTCTAAGGGCACACCGTATGGCATGTTCATGCAGCGTACCCACAATAAGATGGTGTCATACACCTTCCAACAATGGGCTCACTCCAAGAGAAAGCTGTATGAATAACTGATTCCAGCAAGAGTAGATTTTCAACTGCTTAGCAGATCTGATGGAAATCCCCCTTTTGTGGGGCCAGGAGACTCAGTTTCAAGGATCCACATGAGCTGCCGACTCACCATACGTTCAGGTGGTTTCCAAATTACATCGGTGAGGCTTATTGGGCAATAACTGTCTACCTCCTGTAGGTCTGCACCAGGTTTTGGCACCAGGATGGTGGAACATTTGCCTTAGCTGCGAAAAGAATGGCCACAGTAACCTGGTCAACTGCTGTATATACACCAGTGGGAAGCAGGGCAGCAACCATAGCACCCGAGGTGTAAGCAGTGCAGCAACTGTTCCACCTGAGGTGTAAGCCAATCAATCAGCCCCATGAAGAGACCTTTGGATCAGGTGATGTGGGGGGGGGGGGGGGTTGAGACTGGAGAAGAGACACAAGAATAGGGAAGTGGTCACTACCACAAAGATCATTGTGCACCCTCCATCTGAGGTATAGGAAGAGTCCAGGGCTCCTGAGAGAAGGTCGATGGCCAAGTATGTTCCTGGTGCCACAGTAAAATGTTGAGGAGGCACATACCCTGTGGGGTGAAGAAGGCCTCTGTATCTCTACAGCGGTCTGAGATCTGGATGCCACCCAGTAAAGGTTAGTGGGGATTGAAGTACTCAAAATGGAGGAACAGTGGGGGAATTTGAGTGAACAAGGCTGCACGGTCTGCTGGAGGCACTACCTCATTTGGGGGAGGGTAAACAGAACAGAAATTTCCTGTCCTGCCCAGATTCTGACAGCCACTGCCTCAAGAGCAGTGCTGGTGCACTGAGTACAGTCACCCAACACCCTGTCATAGTTTGCACAGTTCTTGTTATAACCCCTATAGCCACGAATGGCAGGGGTCCACTGGACAGGAAACCAGGTTTTCTGTTAGGCTAGGCAAATGACAGGGAAGCAGCTCAACAGTTGTAACTCAGTTAGGTAGTGGGAAAAACTGCCAAAATTCCACTGAAAGATGATGATATCAGTGAACATGGGAACATAAAAGTACCCATGGGAAAGTTCAGGTCTCAGGACTGCTTGCCAACACTGGCTAAGAGGCAGCTGGATCAACATACATCACATCTGAATATTTGCCATGACGTCGGTCCGGAGTGGACACCAGATACTCCACATCGTCCTCAGATGAAAGGGTGGTCTCTTTCTCCTCCTCATTTTCCTTCTCCTCCTCATTTTTCATCTCCTTCTTCGTCTTTTTGGGGTGTTCTCTCTTCTTTTTTCTCAAACTGAGAATGCTTTTCTGACTTAGTCTCATGGACAAAGGAAGACCTAGAAGCCCTACAACACTCAGTCGGTGGCACTTTCAGCCATTGGCTGGTATCAGTAGAGGCAGAAATCATGGGAAGAAGGGAACCAAGGGATCCCTTCCTTGTGGAGGGAGCCAAAGAAGGCCACGGTGATCACTGTATTCGCAGTGGTGTAGTTGTCAGTGTGATTGCCTAACAAGTAGGAGGAACTGTGTTTGAATCCTGACTGGGCACATATTTTCAACTTTCCTCACTAATTCACTTCAGTGCCCACTGGCAGCTACAGTCATAAAATCCTGTATCTGTTGAAAAATCAATGCTGCTGTCCCACCTATGCAAATTATTATCTAAATATATGAAAATCTCATGTCACATTCACATTCATACTCCTCCAGAACAGCTTGACCAATTTCTATGAAATGTTTTGTGTGGATGTGGTAGGTATGAGAGTAGGTCATTAAGTATATTCATACCACTCGGTGATTAAGGTGTCCATATCCAGAAATTTTTTTTAGTATTTTTCGACTAGTTGCAGTTGGAAGTCCGACAACATTTTATTGAATGTTACTGCCGAGAGACTTTGCATTCTTACAAAAGAAATGTTGCCCCATTAAATTTCCGGAACGCAGTTGCATAAAATTAACTTTTAATATTTCAGCTGCACAACATTCGGCACTCACTCCATCCTTTTAAGCTCGCACTCCGCACCTATGTGCATATGGCCACAGTAGCACTTGCCAGATAGGTTGAGTGGCAACAGCTCAGATATTTGATATTTTATTCTGCATTTGGTCATTAAAAAAATACTGATGAAAAACATTATCAAAGCCAACATTTTAAATGGCAAATTCCGATATGACAATGTTTTTTTGCCACAGATGTGCCAACTGAGTACAAATGTGTTCAGTTTCCTATTAGATTGGCATTCACAATTACAATCAATAAGTCGCAAGGCAAAACAATGTCTGTCCTTAGATTTACAAACATTTGAATAAGTTATACATTCTTGTGTGGGCAAACCATCAAGCTTATTTGTGTTGGCTTAAGTTGGAGTGACAAAAAAATATTGTACACACAGTTGCTCTTCAAAATTAATATTGATTTTCCTTATTACGATTTTAATACTTTGGGATAAAAATATATTTGTTGTTGTTATTTTGAGAGGAATAAGCAACTAGGTCATCAGTCCCCTGTTCGTAGCTAAGATTTCACTGTCAGATGCTAAAAAATAAAACACCTAGAATGGAAACTCACAAAAGGGACAGACTGACAATGAACAATTTGCTGACAACACAAAAGGACACCAATAGGTAGAAACTGAGTCACGAACTGAGGTAAAACTTGACAGCAGAATACCATGGCTGGTTGGATCACAAGTCGCCAAAGTGGCATCCAACTAAAAGACTTGCACCAGGCCAATGAGCCACATGAAATTATTATTATTATTATTATATCATCATCATCATCATCATCATCATCATCATCATCATTATTATTACAAAGGTAATACAGTTACGAGCCAGCCATGCTGCACACACTAAAAACCCCTATGCATTCTTCACAAAAGTATGAAAAAGACAAAGTGCTGGATGAGAAATCAGGCTATAGCATCAAACACAAAATTGAATGGTAAAAACCAGATGCATGAATAAAACTTGAAACAGGGTTAGCCATGGAGGCATCGTCACCTAAAACTAAGAGTAGTGCACCTGGTAGATTAAAAGACTGCTACAAGGAGGCTAAAACTGAACAGTATCAGTAGATGGATCACTGTCAGCACTGCACCACAGTACGGGTGGGACATCACGGCGAAGGAGATAGGCGTGAGTCAACCCTTGCGGAGTAGCAGAATTATTGTTCTGCGAGTATCTGTTTTATACTAAGCCGGCCAGGCTGCAGCTTCCATATCTTTCACAAATATCACACTAAAGAAGACTTCATTATTTCGTTTCTGCAGAATTGCATAGACAGTCACCTAGAATTAGCTTATAAGGATGAGTTTTGAGGAACCCGTTAGTCGGTTTCCTCAATCCCATACCCGGCATCAGACATCAATCTTACTTGCAGGGGAAATTTCCACAGAATATAAAAGAGATGACTATTTTAAAGTAAGAACACTTGTCTCGTTTTTAACACAGGTATTGAAACTTCTTAAATCACAAGTTACATTCTGAATATACATTTCCGGTAAGAGTTCAAGCTTCTCTCTCTTCAGACACAATTCTAATATCTCTCTCTTCAGAAACAATTCTAATATCTCTCTTAAAACAATCCAAACAAAAGCACAAATGATGATGATGATGATGATGATGATGATTGGTGTTTTAGGGCGCTCCAAAAGCACAACACTAAGAGTTTATATTATGAATATTATAACTTCTTTGAAGCATCATAATCTCACTCAGATGCGCACTCTTTGCCACTTTGCTCCACTGCAGGCCAAAATGCTCACTCAGATGCGTCAGCCTTAAAGTCTCTTGCGCTCTGTAGACAACATTACAGGCGCACAGTTTCCATTTCTTTAATAAAATGTGATTAGCAATTATTTTCTGCTGGAGCACTATTACATAGGTAATGACTATTGAGTCATTACACTACACCCTGTATGCCCAATACGGAGGCGGCAGAGAACAACCAATTCTTGACATGTGGGCCACAGTGAAAATTTCCATAGAACCGTGGATAGCTTGACTGCTTCAAGCTTATTCAACTCACTCGTGGTAGACCATTTGGTACTCCAAGTCTCACACGCCTTTTGGTGCAACACCAACTTGAGAGCCAATTCCATTACACCAATATCTAGACGTGGTACTGGCCAACTAATCAAAATGTTCATTTCCTGTTATGCCGATGTTGTCCGGGGTCCACACAAAGACCACAAAATGTCCAGATCTGTCACGAGAGGCAACAGTATTCTGAAAAGACCGCACTGATGGGTGGTGAGAGAAACACTGTTCCATTGCTCGCAAGCCACTCAGGGAGTCAGTACAGATGACAAATAACCCCTGGACAACAGACTGGACAACCGTTCTCTGTCAGATATAAAGAGCATTTCTTAGGGAAAAAAAAGTACAAATATATATATAATTCATCCTTTGCTGGGCACATTCTGACTACAGGCCACAAATCTAAAGAAGTTCTTGATGTTGGTATTTTGCACACAGAAAAGAAAGGTTTCAGACCTGACATGCTTGAACAACTAGAAATTTATAAACATTTTTCTCGTAATGACCAATTCATTCTCAGTGAACAATTGCTGTTGCATGATAAAAACTTCTTTGATGGTGTAAAGCCCTTACTCAGAATCACGTAATGTGAAATACTCTAGTAACATTTTTTTAACTTCCCATGTGCTTTTGTCAATCTAATAAGTAACCATATCAGTTCACTTTGTATGTAAAGTGCTACTATTGAATAACAGATGGCACGATATATCATGGCCATGCGATATCTTCAACAGCGTGTTCGCCTGCGAGTCTGATGCCACTTGCAGTGCTAGCCACACAAGCGACCCTTAGCGGTGCATTGTCTCACTTGTTTTCAAAAATTTTACAATGTGTAAACTTTTTTAATTTTTAATGTGGGTCATATCGCTCAATACCGTCTTTGACTATAGATTCATATGTAAGTAATTTGTGAGATCATACCTTAGGATATGATGTTTCATACTATCTCTCTAATTGTAAAAAGGTAAAGCAGGCAACAATCCGAATATTGGTTTGAACACCACAGTGGTCTACTAGGCATGGTCCTGTTTGGAGGTGGTATGCCATTGCCTTCCTCCGACCTTCAAACTGACTTACCCAGCCAGTTATAGGGGGATCAGCAGTTTAACGTGGGTTCCGAACCACAGTGCTACTCAGTATTTTTCACATGAGCAATACTGCCAGAGGTGAATGAAGTGGAAAGTGACAGATAAAAATTCTAGGACCTGGCGGGGATTGAACCCGCGACCTTTGGATTTGTAGTCCGGCACTACCACTGTGCAACCGAGGCGCAATCTTAATGTTTTATTCATAGGTAACAAACACTTATGATGAAGGCTCTCTTAGTAAAGCCGAAACCATGGTAAAGTAAAAACTTTCACAACTCAAGAGCTGTTTTTAATGTGATTATTTCATATTTCGATGAATGGTTGCTGTCTTTAACAGCCATGTTAAAAACTGTAAGATTAAAATTACTCCTCAGGGCAGCTAAATTGGGGCATTCCACTAAGACTTGGGCAACGGCTGTCAGTCTTGGCCCACAATGACACTGGGATGGGAGCGGGGTCCTCATGATGGAGAAGATGCCCATTTATCAGCCAGGTACGGCCAACACAGAGCTATTAAATGATGATAAGAGTCCCTGTGAGAGGCCCGCGTGAAGACCTCAACAAATTTCTCATCTCCTTTAATGTCCCTATTTTATTTGGCAAAGCACCAGTCTGTGTCCCACATAAGGCAAACATGCCTGCATAGTACCGGTCAGAGATCAGTTGCTGGTATGTCGATGCCCGGAGTCAGTTTGCAAGTAGCCTCTTTTGCTAGCCTGGCGGCAAGCTCATTTCCAACTTTTTCTATATGCCCCGGTATCTACAAAAAAATATAGGCCATCTACTCGTGGATGGCCACTACCAAGGGGTGACGTGGATAGCAATGGTCGAGTGCTTGGAGGCCACTTAGCGAGTCACTGCAGATGAGGAAGGAATCCAATGACAAGTGTTTCCATATTTGACCATAATGCAGAATGGTAACTGTGAGACACAGAGGTGTGAGTATAGTGCTCAGTAAAAGCTTTGGCAACTATTTGGATCCATACAGACAGCTCCATTTGTGGAAATCTGAGGTATACTTGCTGGGGTCTCGAGGTCATATAGGCGCTTGATCTTCGTCCAAACTTGCGAAGGTTTGACATGTAACAATAGTTGAGATGTACCTCTCTCAACACTTCTGTTTCCGTGTTTTTATAAGCACGTGAACACATGCACAGAGCCATTTAAAGGATATGAGGTGTTGTCAGCCCACATATGACCTTTTAATGGCTTTAGCCATTTTTGATGACCACTAGAATAGAGGTTTAATATCTATATATTTTACCCAATCAGCCAATGTTCTAGTTATAATAGACTGGTTATACAAATAACTTAATTAAGGTGTTTCTCAACTTCATTGATATTTCAATGTAGCCACTAGAAATCTTTGTTTTTAAATATTTTAAGTTACTTCTTGTGGTGAAGTGAAAGATTAATAAAAATGGTCGAGAGGGAGGGAGAGAGAGAGAGAGAGAGAGAGAGAGAGAGAGAGAGAGAGAGAGAGAGAGAGAGAGAGAGAACAATGAAAGGTAGTACAATAACTGAATCATGAGTAAAATGCATTATAGGAAGGAGTATAATGTAGCACACACACACACACACACACACACACACACACACACACTTATGAACTGGGTCTTACTTTAGCTGTTAAGAACTGGAGTACTGTATTTAAAAATTAAGAAGATAAATTACAGCAATAAATAAAAAGTTAAATTCAGTAGTATTAAATATCCACAAATACATACCTTTGTTTACCAGGACTGCCCTCTTGTAACGATGCATTTCGTTGTAAAGGAACACTTCGTGATAAATCTGGATATAGGACAACCACAGATGCAGCGCACAAGCCTTCAAATGCTCCAGCAAGCCATAACCAATCATTTACAGAGCGCAAAATGTCAGCGGCAGAACTGTAGTAGCTGAGAGCATCTCCAAGCATGCCTGCTTGAAGTGACAAGTCTCCAAGATGCTTTGT
Source organism: Locusta migratoria (assembly GCA_026315105.1). NCBI lineage: Eukaryota > Metazoa > Arthropoda > Insecta > Orthoptera > Acrididae > Locusta > Locusta migratoria. The sequence goes on along the minus strand of CM048745.1, from coordinate 697,948,743 downwards.
CATCCTGCCAACACATCGCTTACGGCTACTCCGTGATTCTAAGTCCAGCCCTACAAAATCTTTTTTTTCAAAGGGAGCCAACAGAAGAGATACCCGGTCAATTTTTTCACGACTTCGCTCGAGACGTTTCGATTCCAATACCCAGAAGAGGGATGAAAGAAACTCTGAGACCTAAAAAGGAAGACACATAAAATTAAACAAAAACAATGAAAATGGTAATGTGCTTAGTATTACATAAATAGAGCATTAATACTATTACCAGAGGACCTAAGCGAATACTTCGCAATATTAGTAGATTGATAAAAAGTTAGGAAAAAATGGAAGTAAAGATGAATGCTCAGTCATAGCTTGCTTCATAATCAATGCAAGTATTTAAAAGTGCAAATGAAAGAGCTTGATCCACTGAGTGTTGTTAGGTTAAATAGAACTGTGTATCTTAATTACAACTGAAGATATCGTAAAACAAACCAATTAAAATATTCAATGCAAGGGCAGAAGGATACTGTGTGAGTAAAAATAAAGGATGGCCAGTCTTAAGTTAACTCTGAACTCAATGACAAATCTGTAAATTAATACCTTTTGTTTAAAACAAAAATGAATGACATCAGCCTGGTAGTTTGAACTGGCAACTGACTTTATTTTTTGTAGATTCTTTTAATATATAAGATTGTCTTCGGACTTCACCAACAATAGATCATTGTATGTTATCCTTGACAGATATCAATTTACTACATGAATACATAAAAATATATCTGTTAAGTTCAAATTGATGAAACAAATATTATAGAAGGAAACTTTCCTGGGGAAATATATATATAGAGAGAGAGATTGTTTAACTTACCCAAAGCACAGGCTCATTGACAGATACAAAAACACAAAAAAAACACACACATACACAAAGATTCAAGCTTTGGCAACCGTTGGCCGCTTCATCAGGAAAAGAGGAAGGAAGGAGGGGAAAAAGGGAAGGATGTGGGTTTTAAGGGAGTGGGTGAGGAGTCATTTCAATCCCAGGAGTGGAAAGACTTACCTTAGGGGAAAAGGGAAAGGTCCGCGCGTGCACATGCGCGCAGGCTCGCCAAACACACCAAGGCAGACATTTGTTGAAAAGTGATGAAGCGGTCAACTGTTGCGAAAGCTTGAATCTTTGTGTTTTTTTGTCTGTCAATGAGCCTGTGCTTTGGGTAAGTTAAACGATCTCTATATTTTATACATAAAATCATATCTGGTTAAAAAGGGAACTATAGAGCTGTAATTTGGCTAACACAGCAAGAAAATAGAAGTAGAGTTGCTAGGTAAACAAATGTTCTACATATTAATTTATCTACAATGGAGGAAGGAAATAAATCCCTGTAGGACAGCCTTATATAGACTCAGATGTAAAGTTTGTACTCAGATAGGTGAGTATCACATAATGAAATTAGCTTCTAGAGAGGACTGTAGCTGACTTTAAACTAAGGAAAATATTTCAAAGTACAGCAGCTCTAAGAAATGACTTGCCATCAGAAAAACAGTAAGAGAGAATGTCCCAAGAACAAGTTCAAATGCTAATAAGAAATTACATGTAAATATAGGGTGTTACATGTCGGAAATTATAAGAAAATTGACCACTTAGGATTACATGGTCATTTCATTGCCTCACTTCCTTCTGAACATTGTTATCTACTTATAAATTTACTGCTTTCAAACAGCTATAAATCTGTACTTTTTTAAACAGTGGAAAGTGTAGGATAGAATAAGAACAAAAATATATTGAAAGGATAGATTGCTACTCATCACATACATTATATTAGATGAAAGAACACACTTTGTAGCAAAGATCGCTATTTTGGTCATTTATTCTGGATTAGTGGTTTCAGCAAGCAAAGTTATCATGTGATCCCTTTTACCAGAAATGATTTTATTTATTGAGAGAGAGAGAGAGAGAGAGAGAGAGAACCTAGGCTGTGCTTCCAATTTTATGGAAGTATCTTGTGCAGACCATAGCCTATTTTTGGTAAATGTGAATACAGGCATCAGATGATGGCAGCTGAAACAGGTAATCCAGAATAAATGACCAAGATACTTCTCTTGGCTATGAAATGTGTTGCTTCTTCTAATGAATTTTAAGATCACCCCTTGACCAACTTGAGGATATTACATAAATTACATGTCAAGTCGCAGAGAGACAAAATGGAAAGACTACTATATAATTTAGCTTTTGGCCCAAAGAGCCATTCTCAAAAGTATAGCTTGTCACACCCAAGATTCAAGTAACACTAACAGGTAAAAATGAACAAACAATAAATGAATATATAATAATAACATTAAAAACAATGTAGTTACCTGCTTATAAGAGGTGTTGGATATACAGGCATTGTTGTCAATTCACAAGCAATCTGGCATGAGACGTACCTGATTTATGTGACACACACACACACACACACACACACACACACACACACACACACAAAGCACAACTTAACTGAGATGGCCACTGCCTTCAGTCACTTTGACGAGACTGCACAGAGAAGGAGGGACGGGGGGGAGGGGGGAGAAAGAGAGTGTATGTGTGTGTCGAGCAGTTTTTGTAGTGCCTATCTGTAACTCACCATTCTATCTATATGGTGAATAGAACACTATCATTCTCATTACATTGTTGTATTTTTTTTAATTCTACATCATTACTTCAAAGAATACAAAATTGTTGTACATGTATATTAGGAACACATAGAATATAAGCTTACCTGAGTCTCAATACCTTCACAGGATTCACTATCACGATAAAAAAGGGCTCTTGTCTTGAAGTTAGAAGGTGTACGAAGGATATTTTCATCTCCATTGCTACCAGATGCATCAATTGCATAGCTATTGCAAGCAGGTAGGCCAAGAAGGACACTGCGTGAATCAAACAATGTAGACGAATACTTCACTTTCAATGATTCATGCACTCTACACAGTTCATTCAATTCTTGTTGACCATCATATTTACCTGAAATAATGAATATAATGAGTTAAAACAATAACTGTCTGATGAGGATGGGCAGAAAAATATTTTATAAAAGACTATTTGTGTAAAATGAAATAGTCACATCTTGCTACTTTTAGTCTTTATAAGTGCAGCAGCACACATCCAAGTTTGCGAGCAAATTAGTTCAGTAATGAAAACAATAAAAAATTTAAATGTATTCAGTATAATTACTTAGAGAAGAGGTGGACAAAGATTTAAAGAAAGAAAGGGAGGATGTGTACAGTAGTTCTGTTAGACAAAAACACATTTCATATGAGAAAAAGTGTGGCCTTCTGGTATTTATGCATATAACTTCTTAAGTTTAGCTGCAACATGCATCATGTAGTATCTGCTAAATACAAAGAGCCTCATTATTATCATAATTGCTTTACTATAGCCCTTCTTGTGCCCTTTCCCCTATATTCTGATATATTATACAAATATAAAAGTTTCATTCTGTGCATTTAAGTAATGTCTGTAAATTTGGAACTGAAACAACAGTAGTAATAGTAGTAGTAGTAGTAGCCAAATGTGTTAAAACACCCACTTCCGGGACACAGGGTGCAGGCCAGCCATGGGTCTAATGTGGTTTTTAGTTGGTTTTCCACACCCATCTAGATAAAGATCAGGTCACTTCGCACGTATGTCTTGGATACACAATATACTATTACTGTTTATTCTCTGTAAAGCAGGAGAAATACCAAAACCAGTCCCAGCCTGCCATTACATGTATATAAGGTAATGGACACATAGGAATTGTTGTTGTTGTTGTTTGGATGTTTTAGGGGACAAAACTGCAGAGGTCATCAGTCCCCCGTTCAATCATTGGGCATCACAAGAAGAGGCGTGGACATATAAAAGAGCCCAGAGTTGAGAACAGCTAGAGGGAGGAATATCCCCGAGTCAGAAAAAGGACAACAAAGTCGGCAAAAGACAACGCAAAATGTGACAATCACACAAAGTCACCAAGCAACAGCAAGAAACGGAATGTAAAAGCTGACATCTGTGGTTGACCGACCATAAGACTAAAAATAGGAAAAGTCAACCACACAGAAACACATGGAAACCTCCAATCTGAGGACATGAGAGGAAAAACACAGACAGAATACTGAAGAAAAGCTTTAAATGGAGAGGTAAAAACCACTGTCCTGAATAAAACTTAAAACAGTATCAGCCACTTTTGTAGGCACCATGGAGGCTTGCATGTGTGGGCCCCAAATGGAGATGGTAGTGGGTAAGACTCAAGGACATGCAGCAGCAACTGGACACTAAAGGCGATTGTATGACCCAACCTGGGTCGTCATCATTGGTCATGGACGACCACGCAAGAGAAAAGGACACAGTGGTTTGGGTGGCCCGGCAAGCTATGCACGTGCACTGATAAGGCTGCAAGCAGTTGTTGGCGGCAGATCTGCAAAGCTGGTACCCCGGCCTGCACAAGTAAGCTGGCCACAGGGCTGGCGCGAAAGTCACCCTTCGCGATGCGAACCCCATAGTGGTGAACAGGGTCCAGCAAGCGCAATGCTGATGGCGATGCTGAATCATATGCAAGGCACCCAAAGTCAAGATGCGACCGCACCATAGCTTGATAGAGCCACAAAGGGTGGAGCGATCAGCACCCCAGGAGGTATGTCCCAGGCAGCGGCGAACATTGAGGTGGCACCAGCACTCTTGTTTCAGTCGACGAACGTGGGAAAGCCACATCAGCTGGGAGTCAAAGACAAGCCCTAAAAAATGAAGAGTATCCACGATCTCTAAGAGGTGGTCACCAAGATACAGTTTGGGTTGTGGGTGAACTGTTCAAAGCCGACAAAAGTGCATGACACTTGTCTTCGCAGCAGAGACCTGGAAGCTGCGGACAAGAGCCCAGGTCTGCACCTTCCTAATGCCTCCCTGCAGTCTATATTCAGCGACTTGGGTGTTGGAGGAGCTAAAAAGAGATGCAGAAGTTGTCAGCATATAGTGAAGGGGATACTGAAGACCCAACTGCTGTTGCTAAGCCGTTAATGGCCACTAAAAATAAGGGAACACTCAAAACAGAGCCCTAAGGGACCCCTATTTCCTGCACATGAGAGGTGCTACAGGAGACACCAACTTGTACACAAAAAGTATGGACAGCTAAAAAGTTTTTAATAAAAATCAGGAGCTAGCCCCGAAGCCCCAACCGTGTAATGTGGTAAGTATGTGGTGTCACCAGGTCATATCATATGCTTTGTGCACATAGAAAACAGCTATCAGATGTTGGCGCCTGGAAAACGCACTGCGGACAGCGGACTCGAGGTACACCAGGTTATCAGTCATGGAGCGACCCTGGCAGAAACCGCCCTGGCATGGAGCAAGTAAGCCCCGAGTCTCGAGAATCCAACACAATCACCAACTGACCATACATTCCAACAACTTACAGAGAATGTTGGTTAGGTTGATGGGCCAATAGCTATCCACAAGAAGAGGATTCTTGCCGGGTTTGATCACTGCGATGATGACACTCTCCCGCCATTGTGATGGGAAAACACCATCTCACCAGATTTGGTTGAAGAGCACAAGGAGATTACACTGGCTCTCGGCTGACAAGTGTTTCAGCATTTGGCTGTGGATGCTATCAGGCCCAGGAGCTGTGTCGGGATATTGCTTAAGAGCACTGAGGAATTCCCATTCTGTAAATGGCGTGTTATATGCCTCCAAGTGAAGGGTAGTAAAGGAAGGCCGGTGGGTAATTTGCATAGGCAAAGGCATGAAAATAATGCTCAGCAAACATCTCTGCAAGCGTGGCTGGGTCCATATGTACAACTCCATTCACGGAGATCCCAAGGATTCCTGTTGGTGTTGGGTACCCCCTTATACACCTGATCCTGCTCCAGACCTGGGTGGTGGAGGTACCCATTCCAATAGTGGAGACATACCACTACCAACACTCTTGCTTCCGTCTCTTAATGAGATGTCGAGCATGTGCAAGGAGGCATTTGAAAGCGACAAGGTGCTCCAGAGACGGGTGCCACTTGTACCGCTGTAAGGCCCGTCTGCAATCTTTAATAGCTTCTGCGACTTCTGGTAACCACCATGGCACTGTCTTACGCTGTGGGGACCCTGATGAATGGGGAATGGTGGCTTCTGCAGCAGAAACAATGGAGCGTGTGGCACATTCAATCGCCACATCAACATTCTCAAGTGGGGAGTGCCAACCGTGGCACCAGAGGTGAAATCTTCCCAGTTAACCTTGTTTGCGGCCCACCTGGGCAGGCACCCTGGGGACTGACATTGTGGGAGTGACAGGAAAATGATCACTGCCGCACAAGTCATTGTGAGCTCTCCAGTGGACAGATGGTGGAAGGCTATGGCTGCAGATAGATAGATCAATGGACGAGAACGTGCCATGCACCACACTAAAATGTGTGGGGGCACCTGTATTCAAGAGACAAGAGGTCAAGATGAGAAAGTAAGTCCTTGACTACACTGCCCCAGCCAGAAATCGTGGAACCACCACACAAGGTGTTATGGGTGTTAAAGTTGCCCCATAGTAAGAAAGGTGGGGGAGTTAAAGTAGCGCAGCCAAAAGATTCTGGGAGACATCACCATCAGGAGGGAGGTAGAGACTGCAGATGGTAAACTCTTGTGTTGTGCTTACCCTGACAGCCACAGCACCATTCCTCTGAATAGGTCAGTCTGTCCAGGGTTTTATACTCCATGATTTTTCGTTCCTTATGGAGGACTGTGCAATCTGGTGAGCAGGGTAAATGGTAATGTCCACATTTAACACAGACTAGAGGAGGGACACAAGGGATGTCTGGGTGTGATGCACTTCCACACTCCCGACATGTGGGGGTTGGCTTCACATCGGGAGGACATGTGCCCAAACCTCCAGCACTTAATGCAGCGCATTGGGGGAGGAACATAGGGTTTTACATCACACCGGTAGATAATCACCTTGACTTTTTCAGGTAACGTGTCACCCTCAAAAGCCAATATGAAGGCACTGGTGGCAACCCTGTTGTCCTTCGGACTCCTATAGATGTGCCGGATGAAACTGACACCTCGCCGCGCTAGGTTCAGCCGTAGCTCATTGTCAGATTGCAGCAAGAGATCTCTATGGAAGATTATATCCTGAACCAGGTTAAGGCTCTTGTGAGGAGTTACTGTAACGGGAACATCACCCAGCTTCTCACAGGTGAGCAATGCCCATGACGGTGCCGGAAATGACGTCATTATCAAGACTGACCCAGATCGCAATTTGGACAGACCCTCCACCTCTCCATACTTGTCCTCCATATGCTCAACAAAAAACAGTGGCTTAGTTGACGCAAAGGATTCCCCACCATTGTGTGAGCAAACTAAGTATCGGGGGCAGGGCGGGGGGGGGGGGGGGGGGGGCATATGGCTCACCTTGACTTTTGGCCCTACGTTCCTCCCATGGCATGGACAGGGAACGGGACAAACGGGGGTCATATCCAGCAGCATTAAAGTTTTCTCTCCCTCTCAGAGACACCAGTTGTACTTTCAGCAACATTACAGGGTCTTTTCATAGTGTTCCCACGAGTAGCTAGGGATCTAAAGGTCCACCCAGACAGAGCCCCGCTTGCCTGGGTAAGCCTTATACAACTGAGGTGCAGCAGGTTCCTCAGAGGTTGCTCGCTAGCAACTGTTCAACTTCAACAGCCATGCATCTCCTCGGCACGTAGCACACCTTGAGATTGAGGGTTGTTGTTGTTGTTTTTTTTTTTTTTTTTTTTTTTATAGAGGTTTGTACCATCCTTGCAATCGGGTGATTAAGCCAAGATCCCCCGGGCTCGTACAGCGTTGCGCCAAACGATGGTTATTGAAGCACACACAGAGCTTACAGTGTAGCAGACCGTTGGAGCAATACAGCCCACAGCTCAAGACCCCGGATTCACCAAGCCCGTACTCAGCAAATTAATGCTGAGCTCCTGAGGGGCAGAGAGGAATTAGCAACAGTAGTAGATAAAAATATAAATTTATTTAGTAATATAATGAGGATAGTTTGCAACTCACCACAAAGACATTCAATGAACTGTGAAAGGCACTCATGCACACGGAAGGAACAGCAGTAAGAGTTAATGCATAAAAGTGATCATCTTGGGGTACATTATTTACCAGTTATGATGGTGTAAATACTGACACATATGTCATATGACTTACCTGGTTATTAACAAACACTGGTTTAAACTTAGTGACAAAATATTTTACACTTTTAACACATACAAGAGCACAGAACTGAATGACTCAGGCTGTAGGTTTACAAAGTTTCTATACACTAACAGATATTAAACATTATTTCTCAATATAAGTAGAAGATACCACAACTGTGTATTCAAACTAAAATGGTTATCAGTTTTTAGAGCAAAGAAAAGACATATAACTTCATGGATTTCTAGCTGTTGCTCCATAAGTCAATGGACTGTGTAGGATCGTGGAATCATAGAATTTGAATATGCAGAGATGACGATTCCTCATGTGTACAACATCGGCTGGGAGATGCTTGAGGAGGATACTGCTTCTTTGGCTGAGAGTTGGGATTCAAAGTCTCCAGTGTTGGTGGAAAGCCAGCCCAGTCAAAAGGGAGGGTAGCCTCACCTTAAGGAAAGAGAGTAAAGTCATAGTGTGATAAAGGCAAGCTTTGTCATTCTTTGATGATGTAGCAAGGGACAGTAATGGTGAGATGATGTACAAGTCAGCATCATAATTATCATACCTATCAAAGGAAACTGGAGAGACCTGTGCATTAAAAGTTTTATCTGTTTCACTGTAAATTATCTATCCTGGCATTGATCATTCCATCTGGAGCTCTCTCCACAAATACCACAGCACCCCGTAACCTAAAGAAGATAGGCATACATAGAGACCTCTGAACTCTTGCATTATGAGTATGGACCTTGGCATCATAGTTACAGCATTCACATTTATTCTTAAGGTTGAAGTGCAACAACTGATCAAGGTTTTTATACAACTGATAGTGCCCTTCTATTTATAAACATGTCATATTGGTGAATGTGACAGATGTTGACTGACAGTTAATAGAAGTTATGGGGAGCGGAAGTTGGTTGCGTGATTTCATGGTTACATTCATGACATTTTGACAGCAAACACTTGTAAAAAGCATCATAAGCAATAGAACACAATTTCTAAAATTCATACAGTATAGTAATCTGCAAGTTAATAAGTCGGTCAAGATGTTTGAAGATGACATTAGCAAAACTGAAATTTGTGTTACGTTTATGACTAACATAAACCCTTATTTTCCAGAGAAGTAAAGATCTATTAAAACGCTGTTGTCTTGGTCCACTACCTTTTATCTAAAATAGATCTTCACTTTTGTGACAACATGATAGAAATTCTCTTTGGCAAGTGTATCACATTTAAAAATAATTTGAAAATGTTGCTGCATTTAATATGTTCATGTGAAAAGGGGGAAACAAGATGCAGTTTACAAATAATATAATCGGAAAACAATTACACAGTTCAGAATATGGAATCCAAAATGAAAGAGGAGGTGGCAGGTGTGCAAATCCCATTTATTACTTAAACATATACTGATACTTATTATTGATCAAATTAAAATTTTGTGATGTCTTCACAACTGGTAATATGTCGTCCTAAGAAATGTCTTCATTCACTGGCAAAATACGCCTGAACAACTGCAGCATGATTTACAAATGTTCTCTTTTAATCTTCAATGAGCCAAGACAATGTTTTAATGCTAGCAACAACATCTATAATCCACTTCCACAAAGTCAGATAGTCACAAGTCCCATTTCAATTACAACTGGGGATCCTCATCAAAATCTTTGCATTGAGATCATTGTATTTCATTATGAATTACTTCATTGCTGAAGGTATTTTGTACAGAGGTGCAGTTGTATATTTCACACCTGTCTGACATGCAATCGCAATCATAATTTTTCACGATATCATACAAGGAGACCTATTAATTCTTCTATTCTACATGGAAACCCTCTGGTTTTTAGTCCTACAATTTCTACACAAAAGAAAACAGAACACTACATATTAAAATGAAATATACATACACATGTGTACTAGAGCACAGAGGAAATGGAAAATGCAACTGGTGGGCAAAGCTCAAAAACCTGTGATTCTTTAATCACAAAGTTATTAAATTCCTTAAGAAACTCTTCATAGGATTCAGCAATAGTCAACACCATTGTACATTTCTGCATTCTTTCTTCACAGTTTGAACATTCTTTAAAAAAATTGTCCTTTTTAACTAATTCAGTCCTGCTAATATAATCATGAAGATAAAACTGTGTCACATTAGCTTATGTTTCTTTGTTCAGATATTTGTCTCCCCTTTTGAATGTATGGACCATATTCAACTTTTTTGTCAGTCTCATCCCTTATCAACAAACAACTTTGCTGCCCTGTTTTACCTTTCTTTTGGCTTTTTGGCAAACCTCTCTTCACCTCAGCAATTGCTTGCTCTAGCAACCTGCTGCTACTTGTCTGGAGATACTTTGTGTTGCCTCATGAGTTTAGATTTTCTCATTGCTAGTTATGTCTCATCCTTTCCTACTAACACTCACTTAAGTTTCATCAGCTTGAAATGTTTGTTTTTCTTTCATCTTTTGTAATTTAAAACTTTCACATCTTTGAAGCAGTTTTTCCATACCTAACAGGATCGTCTAAGTTTTTATCTAAATACCCACCATCTCTCAGAAGAAAAACTCCCCATTACTTCCCCTCAGATTTAGTGGTAAGATGATGCAGCAGATAGCCCATCAAAACCTGATAACAGGACATTTTATGGAACTGTGAAAAAAATAATACCAAAATACAAAAGGCAAAATACAAACAGATATGAAATATCTAGCAAATAACTAGAGGCATAAGATCATAACTCTGTGGTTGTGATGATGGACTGGGATGATCATGTATTTTTACTTTTTGTTTTCAGAAAATTATGAATTGTCCATCTGTTCACTGACGCCTCAGTTCTCCTTTTGTAGCTTTGGCAGTTGTCATACTATACATTAGTTATAGAATGTGAGTCATGTGGTAACAATATATTACTGTCACAGGTAAACAAGATGAATATCAAGTGCAGGTGGGACACCTCACAGAAATGGAAACAATAAGTAAATGAGTAGCAACTAAGTTAGTGCAAGTTCTCACACATAATCAACTTCGCTCTCCAAAATATAAGGACATCCGATTTGCTTGTACATAAACAGGATTTGATGGAGGACACGTGGAAAACTTCAAAAACGTTAGAACGTGTGTTTTGACAGAACAAGGGCAAAATTGTGTGATAGTGAAACTGTTGGATTCGTCTGTTAATACTTATGTGACCAAACTGTTATGTTTTCATCATTTTTTGGCAGTGAATACATTCATATTCATATGAACACACAAATCAGATAAGGAGGTATAACTCACTAACTCACCATGTACACAAGTTAGGTGCATCAGTAGGATATTTGTATCATATGAAGTACATATTGTCACATGTAGAGGCACCTATTTTTCACAAAGCACAAAATTGCAAAATTTTTACAAAATATTACTGTTTCTACTGAAAACATGAGACTATTTACCTTCACACAAAATTGCAAAATAATCAACAAAATTGTACTGAATTACTTCATTTGAATTTAGGAGCAGAAATTCGATTTGAGTTCATGGCAATAAAATCCCAATATCATCTACACCATTTAGATCAATATTGGTATCTCCTATCATATATTTCCATTTCTATGCAATCATTCAACAATGTACCAAGCATTCTTTGATATGGAGGTGAATGGCTGGTTGGAAATTATTGCTGATCTTCCAGGGCACTGAGTCTGATGTTTTGATTTGTTCATCAGTTTATTAATATGGTAGTGGGTTTTCAATCTTCACAGAGAATTTTTGCCAGAAGAATTTTACATGTTTGACAAATCTAGAAAGATATTTACATGACAATATTGTCATGTGTGAAGTGAATGGCAGAGAAAAAAAGACATGCTCTAAAAACATAACAGCAACAGTAACAACAATAAAACAATGATTAGAAGAACAAGGAGAAAACACTAATGACAGCAGGTGTCCAGAGACCATTTAGTCTCACCAACATCCGTGCAGTGGAAAAACGAGTGAAAAATGATAAAGAACATTTGATTTTATCAACATCTGAAACTTTCCTCAAAGCTAACATTTTGTTGAAGAAAAAGTTGATCATCTGAAACCTGTCTGAGAGAAAATATCTATCCCATTTGTGTAATACAAATTACCGCGGCATTTTTCTCTCTTTCTTTTTAATAATACACAGATGAAGTTTTTTGTAAGTAATTCTTGATAGGGCTGAAGATAATTCCTTCATGCTTACGTAAAACCCACAAACTATTCTCACTTTTTAAGTAAGAGTAAGACTGAAACCTTGCAAATCAGAAAAATTAAGACTTCCATGTGCTGCCAAACGTTTACTGCATGCAGTTTTAGGGACATGTATTGAAGTTGATGACACTTCAATGTTTTATTTATTATTTTAATATTAGGCATGGCAAATATATAGAGTATTGATCTGAAACCAATGAACACTGCTGAAAACTTGGGGTAAAATTTAGTGAAATTATCGAAGAAATTAAATAAAAAATGTGAAAAATATATCAAAATAGCTTTTTAAAACTAACTAAATGATGCAACAATTTTCACACATGTTATGTATGATCAGATGTGTTTTCCAGTGGAGGATTCAGCTGACTTGTCTTGTCCTCAACATCTGCAGCTCCAATTTAAGACCGATTTCTTTTCGACAGCTAATTGAGCAGATGTGCAGCATGGATGTCACACCACAAGACAGGGAGAAAATTTAATACAGTGAATAGACATTCAGTGATCAGACAGACTGGTGATAATTTGTGAAAAAGTAAAGCTAAAATTTTTCAGCACAGTGGAGTGTTGAAAATGGATCTCCTTAGTTGTTGTCCAACAACGTGACTACATAACCATGATGAAGTGGCTCTTGTCGCTTCCTCTATATACTACATCATGCACTCGGGAGATTCCCTTATCAGAGATGACTGACTTATACTGGGACATAGTCTAGACCCTAAAATCAAATAAAGAAATACCTAGTATTGTCGTGGTAGAACGATTTTGGAATATATAGTAACACAAAGTATAAATACTTTAGCATAAAATAACCAGTGTGTGCCTATTCCAGTATCTGGAACAGTGCCTCAACAAGAGCGGCTGACATAAGCTGGTCCCTCACTTAGCAATGTCAGCGGCCTATAGGAACAGAGGCTCCTGCCACATGATGAAACAGAGAGCAGTCACCAACCCAGAAAGCATTGACTCTAGCCAGAAGGTTCTGACATGAGACAAAGCAACACATGGACATCAATCCTTGAGGCACTGACCCGACACAGAAGGTCCAAGTGCTGAATTCAGCAGGGTAGTGGCTGCCAAGCAGCCTGTCAATATTTGATCAGAGCTGGTTGGTAGTACATCGTTCATCCTGTGCCACACGTGGCCGTCACCATAGGACGGAGTGTGGTGGCCAGCAGTAATGAGCACTGTCTGTGCTGCATACCGCGTTGTCTCAACAACAAGCAATACAGAGCTCTGAACGCCGATGTCATTGCTGGCTGACACTCCATGCTTCTCCCGTAATCCAGAGGTGGCCCAAGTGGTTCAAAATGCATTACCAAGTCATTCGAGCCACCATATTCACATCTAGAGGAGGGTACTGACATCTAATGTCACACCAACATCCAACACAGCTGGACTGCAGTACACAGGCAGCTGTTCACCAACATCAGACTTGCCGCTCACTGCAGCGCGCATTCCATGCGACACCCGAGTCAGCGCAGCCACCACTAATAGGCGAAACTCTTGCCGCCATATGCCCAGTCACGTCCAGAATATTACATCCACAAGACAATTCAGCATAAGGCCTACTTGACATGTTGTAATGTTACATAAAGGCAATCTCTAAGTTCAACAGGAAACACTGTTTAACTTTGAACAAACTTTCCCCATCAACCAAATCCCATGACTCACAATATGCACAAGCTTTTTCCATTATAGTAAGTAAACGGTAAAGCTAAATAAATTGGTATTTATCATTGAGATATGTCCAAGTCAATTTACCAATTTTGAGTCACTTCAAATATAACAATATTAATCTTCATTCACTTTAAATATTTAGTTCCTCTATGTTCTATATCACTTGAGACGTTGCGTGGCCTGTGTGAATAGGGCTTAGGTCATCACTAGGGTTGCTTGTTACTAAAGCACTCCAAACCACATAACGAATCAAACTTGAAAAAAAAAGTTCTTGGTCAAGTTAATTGCAGCACATTCTCCAAGGTGGTTCCACCAAAATAAAGTCGTCGTTAGATGAAAACGAATGTTTCTTGAGTCTTCCAACACTATAGCACTGTATACATTTTGTGTAAAGCTTAAACTGCCATCAACTGACATCAACTGCCCTCAACTGCCACTTGCCGTCAGTAGTGGCATGTTTAAATACATGGATTTTGGCGCCAAAGTTGCGAATACGTCACATCACGTCACGTAGCGTCACATTTACAAATTCTGTTTCAAACTAATTGAGTACAAATTTTAAAGAAATTAATACAGTTCGATTTAGTGGTTAACAAATAATATAATTGGTATAAAATAAAGATTTTTGACTTACCTAAAGTACAGGCTCGTCGACAGAAACACCAAACACACACAAAAACACAAACATTCGAGCTTTCGCCACCAGTGTCTGCCTAGGTGTGTTTGGATGTGGATATGTGTGTGTATTTGTTTACCTTCCTTTTTGTCCCCTAAGGTAAGTCCTTCCACTCCTGGGATTGGAATGGCTCCTTTTCCACTTCCTTAAAACCCGTATCCTTCCCTTTCTCCTCTCCTTCCTTCCTCTTTTTCCCAAAGAAGCCACCACTGGTGGCGAAAGCTCGAATGTTTATGTGTTTTTGTGTGTGTTTGGTATTTCTGTCGACGAGCCTGTACTTTAGGTAAGTCAAAAATCTTTATTTTATACCTATTTTTCCACCTGGAAAGTCTCCTTAAATAATATAATTGGTTACAAAAGTTGGTAAAAAAGGTTACAATTCATGCAATAAATTAAATAATTAAAGGTAAGTGGTGCATATTCCACTACACGGCCGCTAGGTGATACAATAACCTTTGAGCTGTCAGTTGATGTAAACAAACGAGTCCACACCTAACGTATTATGATTGATCTTCAAATTCAAGATTTTACCAAAATTTTAAGGCGACGACTATTTACAAGTGAAAAAAGTGTTCATAAAGGTTTATGGTTTATCAAAACTTAATAAATGACAATTCTAGTTTTTCGTAAATAGTTCGAAACTGATATAATCGTTAGACAAACTGTTAGGTTCCTAAAATTTGCAATATTCTCATTTCAAAAAAGATCTTAATAGTGACTTTTATCGTGAGTTTTTTTTAACTCAGGATCTTTAATATTTCCTATGAAATGTCACACACTCATCTTCTGTATAGTCCTCTCAGGGCGTGGCATTCTGAGATTTTAAGGCACGATATTTTACAGTAATGTCAATAAAAAGGTTTTTGACAGTATTTAAAGTTTTAAGGACTTGAATTTTCATCACTTTGAAATAGTTTTCCACAGACTTCGTACAGGTTGAGTGTCTTGTTCCAAAAGAGTATTGCTACTAATTCAATTTTTTTTTTTTTTTTTTTTTCAAAACATATGAACATATCATATCAATGTTATTTAATATACCTTGTAAGTAATCTTTGTCTAAGCTGTTGATATCTATGTACTGGAGTTAAGATATCAAACTGAGGCATATTACAATTTATGAAATTATAAACAATCATTCCTTAGTCTGGCCACTAAAGACCAAATCCCCTTGAGACCAAGGACAACCTAGGTCTGGAGGAATTAAACCCAATTCTCTGCCAGGAATTGGTCAAAGTTTCATTCTGTCCTGAAATAAGAAATACCCTACCCAGTATCCTCCCCACTCTTCCTATAGCAGTGTTCCGCCACCCACTAAACCTACATATCTTTCTCCATCCTACTCCAGATACGAGGTCATAAAACAAAGTTAATGAAAAACAACCCCATTACACATGAAAATTCGATTTATTGTGTCATTACTAATAATAATTTGCAACACATTTTGGAGACAAGTTTCTTAATGCTCCACTCTAAATTCTTGACAAAATTATATTGTTGTAGGAGATATTGTTCAGGAACCTATGACTTTTGTCTCTTAAGTATAATAACAATGAGAAAACTGCTGCAAAATTTGAAACTGAAATGAAACAAAGTAGAACTTGTGTAGAAAGTGTGTTGTTCATGAGGTTGCTGGCAAGAGAGAATTACACAGATAGGAAGAGGAATACAGAAATGAAAGGAATACTATAACATAGACCCACAATGGCCATGTATGTTTACACAAGAATACAATAATAATAATAATAATAATAATAATAATAATAATAATAATAATAATACAGTAAAACCTCATTTTTACATTCTCGGTTTTTACGTTTTCCCACCATTTACACCATTTTTTGTCGGTCCCATCAAATTCCCTATATTTACAATGTTAATTCGCCCTAGGTTTTGCATTAACATATTTACATTTTTCCCGCGTTTTACACTTTTCGAAAGAATTTTTGTGAAGAAAAATGGCGTAATGTACATAAATTGATGCTAGCATGGCTTTCCCTATAAAGTATAGCGCTTAAAAATTATTCGCAGTCGAGTTTCTTGACACTTTGCATTTATTCAAACGTATATTTCGCCTTTCGTTGTTCACTTACGACTCGCCGATTTGTGGCGATGTAGTTCCTCTTTCCACCAGCTTCTTTGCCAGAGCGCTTGGCGTGAGAATAACGCTGATTTGTGGCGATGTAGTTCCTCTTTCCGCTAGCTGGCTGGCATCTACTCAAACAATCAGAACCAGTTGCTTTGTTGAAGTGAGAATAAAGAGTTGCATTGTTTTTGTAATACATATTTCTGATTAATAATTTTGAAGATGTGTTACATAGCCCAGCAGTGGCGTTCTAGATTATAATGAATGAAATTACGGTGAAATTTCTCCTTTCCATAAGATTACCAGTTTTGCCTGCCACTTAAAACAGCGGCGTCCTCGATTATGATGAATGGAATTACATCAAAAATTTGTACTTCCCGTAAAATTACCAATCCTGCCTGGCGCTTAAAATAGCGGCAACCTCGATTATAATGTATGAAATTACGTCAAAAAATTCTACTTCCCATAAAATTATGTTTTGCCTGGCGCTTAAAATAGTAAAACTTTGGATAACCTTTATTGTATAATAAACTTCTTGGCGAGTATTTAGATGCCTATTATGTCCATATATCACAAATAAACTACGAAAATACAAGGCTGATGCAGTAAGCATATTTTGCCATTTAGAACATTATTTCCTGCATTTTACATTTTCCTGCATTTTACACCATTTTACTTAAAAACGAGGTTCTACTGTAATAATAATACTAATAATAATAATAATGCCACACCTACCAACAGAAATTAGGCCAAGAACACGCCGATGAGTTTGGTAATCTCCCCAATCATTATTTTCTACAGGATAATCCTTCACGTAACGGGAGATAACTTCTCGGGACACTCCATTTGAATCTACAACTTTAATGTGGTTTACCCGAGCTATACGCTCAAAGATTCTATTAAAATTTTTCTGCTTAATTTGGCTTCCTGGAACATTAATAAACAGGAAATATTAAAATAAGTATAACAAATTTCATTGATAATACATGATCTGGGCATGTTTGTTTAAAATACAAAAGGAAAATTACCAATCTGCTTAACGAGTACAAGTAGAGCAGCATGGTCATGAGCTGTCTGTTCGTAGTCAGGATGAGACATATTTGCATCTGGTGCTGGATCTGATAAAATAACACTTACTGAGGATCGCATTGGTATAGACACCTGGAATTAATAAATTAAAAAATCAAATAATTACAAACTATAAACTGTAGAACTTATCACATCACCATTTTATTTTGTGATGTAAAATCTTATTACTCATGTTAACAACAACATAAGGAAAACAACAATAACAAGGAATAGCCTTTACTTCGTGATTATATGGCGTACACACAGATAAACATGTTACACCAAATTGTGTAACAAGAATGGAAAACAAATAGCAGAAAATGTTTGAGAATAACAATGAGCTGAAAGGTGACAGATCAAATTACAGAGCATAACTTGAAAGAATGTGGATAAGCTATCACCACCCTCTGACTAGTTTATGAAGATGCTATTTACACAGCAAAACCATGTTATGGATTTGGTATTCTGGATGGTTATAAAAGATGGTACATGAATAGGCTAGTGTCAATAGTGTCAAGTGGTGCCCATTGCTGTATCGTTGATTTGTTTGTTAGTAATATTTCAAAAGAGAAGTAGTTGGTATGGATAGATATGCTTTAATGACCTTTGCAAGTACTTCATCCCATCCCTCAGATTTTTTTAAAGGTTTCATGTAGTTTTTTCTACATCTTTTACTATTATTGTCTCAAAATTCATTGGACTTTCATGTTTGCTCAGACTTGAGCAAAATAAACATACATTATCTTGACAGGAGCAAACATTAATTTCAGATTTTGTGATCGTTATGAAGAATTCACAAAAGTTTACTGGTATTTGTGTTGGATTTACTATTATTTGGTCTTGTATCTTATTTTAGAAATTTCTTGGTTGCTATGTTTGATTCCAATTTCAGTACCCTATTCTGATGATACTTGGACACTCCTTGACTATCCAGTAGAACATTGTTTTCCATTTGTAATCTTGATGATTTTACTGTACACAAATATTTTGTTATATTTATTTTCTGTGACAGCCATTAACTGTATAAAGTCATTTTGTTCTCTTTTATGTATTCCTAAGAATTCTAACCAAACAAAATGCGATAACTGAAATGTTCCACGTCATGTGATATACTCACAACATGGATTGCTAGAGCAAAAATATGTAAATAAATAAATAAAATCTACTTTACGTTGTACTTTATTTATTTTCTTTTATAAGTCTACAACAAAAAAGGGGCTTGGCTGAACTATTGAGCACTGTATAGCAGCCAGCCATGGACAGCAGGCCTGTTGTGTTCTGTCAAGCACCTGTTGGTCCGATGACAACACAAATGGAGGAAAACTGGTAACTAACATGCCTGGTGATAAAGAAGATGAAAACAAAGATGGCCTGGCAACTGTGTGTATATATCAAAATTGGGCATATATGTCTTACAGGAGTTGTCGTGATCCTGATTTGAATAAAATACTTCAATGTCCATTTTTAGATCGCTTATATTTCTTAAATGATCGATTCGAGGCAGCTGCCCATCTTCACATCTGCTAAAAAAAATTTAGAAAGATTGTAAAATAGGTTGAAATAATAAAATATTAAAAATGTACTTTAAAAAATTACATTTTTTTTTTTTTTTTTTCAGTTACGGAGTAACTTGTCCCTTACTGAACACAATGTTCACTTTCTTATCTAAAAACAGTAGCATCTTGGGACTATTATATTATACATTTGTCAGATTGGTGGATGTCTAATGATCTTAACAGTGTGTGAAATCAATGTATAAAATTGATAAAATAAGTAACTTTTAAAACGCATTAAAAATACATACAGGTGGTTTAGGAAGGTCATATTGATGAAATCATTTTGTTCGTTCAATAGTGCTTGTTTTTCCCACAGTGTGCATATATTTATAGTTCTTCAAGAACATTTAGATGAAAACTTTTCAGAGCCCTATGTAGCACCTCTAGTTGCTCACCCATAGTGTTAGACTCATGTTTCTTGTCTTATATGTGCTCCAGGTGCTGTCCAATTACTGCTGGTACATTGTTCTTTATATTGGAAGTTTAATCACGTGGTGGCTAATAGATACAAGAATCAAGATGTCACTTGTTTCTTCAATAAAATTAGAAACAAATTCACTGCTTTGAGTAATGACACTAAGAAGAATATAGTTACAGAGAAGTTCATCACCTTGACATACAAAAGAATATTTGAGAAGATTGCTACAAATTTTATGAAAAATAATGGGGGTGACATTTAAAAATGAACGTCACCAATATTGTGGAATAAATCAACCACAGAAACATGAAATAAATACATTAACTCCAGGATATACAAGATCAACCGTGCTAGATAGCAAACTGGATGCAATTTGAAATGTGAGATAAAGAACATTGTACCAACAGTAACCAGGCATTTGGCGTGCATATAAAAGACACAAAACATGAGGCCAGCACTATAGGTGAGCAACTATAGGTGCTACACAGGGCCCTGTCTGCCAGTCACCCACCAGCTTCCCCCACATGCACTGTCCAGCCACAAAGGAGCACCCCTCTTGAGACCCAGTAACGCCCAGGACTGGAGAAGTTAAACCAAGTTCTCCGCCAGGATTTCGACTAACTTTCATCCTGCCCTGAAATGAAAACTACCCTACCAAATATCCTCCCCCCCCCCCTGCAGTGGTATTCTGCCACCCACCAAACCTAAGTAATATCCTTGTCCATCCCTGCTCCCAACCTCTTACCCATGCCTCATATCCATGCAAAACCTGTCCTATCCACCATCCCACTACCACCTATCCCAGTTCTCTCACTGGCATTTCCTGTCCCGTAAAAGGCAGAGCAACCTATGAAAGCAGTCATGTTATCTACAAACTGATTTGGAACCACTGTGCATCTTTCTATGTAGGGATGACCAGCACCCAGTTAGCTACATGAATGAATGGGTATCGTCAAACTGTGGCCAGGAGACAGCTAGACCATCCTGTTGCAGAGCATGCAGCGCTGCATAGTGTGACTTACTTCAATGGCTGCTACACAGCCTGTGCCATGTGGATCTTCCCCACAAACACCAGCTTTTCTGAATTTTGCAGATGGTAACTCTCCCAACAATATATCCTACACTCCCGCAATCCCCCAGGCCTAAACCTTCGCTACTTCCTGCCTCTACCACCCTTTCTTCCTCTCCCTGTCACTCTATATCCTTACATTCTTCTCCCATCCCACCACACATTTTAATTCCCTTCCCTTCTCTTCCTTCCACACTGTCCATCAGACAGCACTGGAGTATTCTGCCACTCATCCCCTCCTGCTTCCACTCCTTGCCACCTCCTCACCCCCACCACTGGTTGCTCTCGCCTAGGTCATGCTGGGTAGCACAGATGGGCCACAGCAGCTGGAGCAGGCAGACGTGTCTGTGTGAGAGTGAGTGTGTATATTTTGTTTATCTAACTGACAAAGGCCTAAACGGCCGAAACCTATAATGTTGTTGTCTGTTATTTGTGCCTTTCTGCAGCTCATCGGTCATATCTGTGGTGAGTAAGCAATCTATCCTTCTTGAAAATATTGTTGAATCCTTACTGGAATTTCCATTGTGAATACATATAAAAGAAGAAGTATATAAACCTATCACAACAGCAGCAGCTGTGTTTGGTTATTTCATTACCATTAATATAAAACACTTACCTTTTAACCCATGCTATAATATGTTTACTGTGCATCTTGTAACCCAAAAACTTTGAATAATGTATGCCAAGGGCACTAAATATACTCCCAGATACATTGTTGCAAAATACCTGCAAAGAATGTGATGAATAATTCAATTTTGGTGCATGAAATTTAAAAACAACAATATAAAGTCATTATTGGTATTTATACACAACATATAAACAACCAGAATTTTATAATTCTATGCTTAATTAGAATTTATAATGAACTGCCAGGTTTGTTTTAACCACTTTATCTGGGCCATGACTACATATAGCTGAGGAACAAATTGGTTAATGCAATCACTATAGTTCCATGTACACATGTTTAGCAATGTGCAGTAGCTGCAACTGAGACTGCATGAAAAATATTTCCTGCATCAAAGCGTTTTGAAGAGGTGCTGAGAAAACCGAAATCACTGAAGAGTTTTTATTTAATTTTGAACAAAACTACTACTAAAACCATGTGAAAAAAGCTATTCGGTGGATGGTATTTGATACATTCTATTACTTTGTCATGACTGTGTCCCTAATGTGGCACTAAGTTACAATTTTAAAAATCGATGTTACTGGGGACTTTTGGCAGGAGTGGGAACTCTATTAAAATAGTTTACTGTTGCAGAAGCCGAGTGGACCTGCTGTAGTCTACTGCTTCTGGTACAGCATGTGGCCACTGGTGATCACCAGCAAATGAGGTGTGCACTGCTGCTTTTCTTTTGCTGGCAGCGTGCTGTATCATGACAGTTTCTTACCAGTAATGCTTGTGTATCATATTGTTAGTGAAGCTGATTTCTCTGTGATAGCTAGCAGTCAGGATGGAGCAAGATGGAGTTCAAATTCTCCTTTCATGTTGTAGGGATGTTTTAATATTTCAATTACAATCCTTCATTTTATCATCCCTGGCTGTTTGGTAAATACTCCAGATTGGTTAAATTATATTTCCTTGCCACAGTCTTGCTGGTATTTGACCACTGCAAATTTGTTGTGTTGTCCTCGTCAAATGTAGAGTTTGTGGCAAATGCACATTGTCAGTAAGCTGCCAGCCTCACCTTTGAACACAATCACATTTTATGCACCTGCAGGATGTAGAGCATTTCCCTAGTCTTTTGTGGCACCTAGCAGATTCTGAAACTTGCACCTACTATAGAAGAGAGGCTTGACACCAAGCCAGTGAAGATGTTTACCAATCCCGTTTGTGACATTTTTGTGTATGTTAAGTGCACAGCTGACTGCAATTCATCCACTTATCGTCTATTGTGGTTTCCTTTTGTCACTTCAGAAGTTTTCCCAGCGTATTTCTTCTTCCAATAATTTTTCGGGTGTGCAGTCGGATCTCGTCAACATTCTGCCGCAATATTTCAGTACAGATATATCCAGCCAGAACATCATAGCAGAATGTCAATGAGATCCAGTTCCACACCTGAATATTATTTGAAGTGATTTCTTTTGCGCATTTCCACACCAGTGTCAATCAATTTATCTTTGTAGCCATGTTTTCATCACTTAAGACAAATTGTATCTAACGAAAGTGAACAAATAACTGAGTTGTTCTGTCGAGGGCAGTGGTTGGATTGGGCCTGTGAATACCTGACAGTATGTGTAGGCTTCCAAAATACCATGTGCCCTGATGTTTTAAGCATTGTCCTATCTACTTATACATCTAGTAATGGAATTTTGCCATACTTCTCTACTTCTAGCATATATTGTAATGGAATTTTTTAAGATTGTCATGAGCCTTGTGTGACTCCATCTTACCACAAGGTGATATAGCAAACATATCATAAATGTATCCAAAAAAGCTATGTGGACTTAAAAAAAGGAGAACAAAATGCCTCTATGAATATGTCAGATATTAATGGGATAGGGGATACCAGTTCCTATGCTGTCAGTTATAATATTTTCTTGACATTTTAACTGAAGTTAAACAAAACTAAAACAGGTCACATATACACTACTGGCCATTAAAATTGCTATACCACGAAGATGATGTGCTACAGACATGAAATTTAACCAGAGGAAGAAGATGCTATCATATGCAAATAATTAGCTTTTCAGAGCGTTCACACAAGGTTGGTGCTGTCAACTTGTTGACATGAGGAAAGTTTACAACTGATTTCTCACACACAAACAGCAGTTGACGGGTGTTGCCTGGTGAAACGTTGTTGTGATGCCTCGTGTAAGGAGGAGAAATGTGTACCATCAAGTTTCCGACTTTGATAAACATCAGATTGTAGCCTACCGCGATTGCAGTTTATCATATC
Organism: Locusta migratoria; assembly: GCA_026315105.1. Lineage (NCBI taxonomy): Eukaryota > Metazoa > Arthropoda > Insecta > Orthoptera > Acrididae > Locusta > Locusta migratoria. Next base: position 697,924,968 of record CM048745.1, on the reverse strand, counting down.
CCGACATTGCTGCTCACACTGGTCACGATCCAATGACTGTTAGCAGAACACTGAATCGGTGCCCTCAGGAGGGCAATACAGAATGCCGTACTTGATCCCAACGGCTTTGTATCACTAGCAATCGAGATGACAGGCATCTTATCTGCATGGCTATAAAGGATCATGCAGCAATGCCTCGCTCCCCAAGTCAACAGATGAGGATGTTTGCAAAACAACAACCATCTGCACGAACAGTTTGACGACATTTGCAGCAGCATGGACTATCAGCACAGAGACCATGGCTGTGGTTACCCTTGATGCTGCATCAAAGACAGGAGCTCCTGTGATGGTGTACGTAACGATGAACCTGGGTGCACGAATTGCAAAACGACATTTTTTTGGATGAATCCAGGTTCTGTTTACAGTAGCATGATGGTTGCATATCTGTGTTTGGTGAAATCACGGAAACACACATTGGAAGTGTGTATTCGTCATCACCATACTAGTGTATCACCCAGCAAGATGGTATGGGGTGCCATTGGTTACATGAGTCTCTTGTTCGCATCGACGGCACTTTGAACAGTGGCCGTTACATTTCAGATGTGTTACGACCCGTGGCTCTACCCTTCATTTGTTTCCTGCAAAACCCCACATTTCAGAAGGATAATGCACAACAGCATGTTGCAGGTCCTGTACGGGCCTTTCTGGTTACAGAAAATGTTTGACTTCTGCCCTGGCCAGCACATACTCCGGATCTCTCACCAATTGAATACGTCTGGTCAATGGTGGCCGAGCAACTGGCTCATCACAATATGCCAGTCACTACTATTGATGAACTGTAGGATCGTGTTGAATCTGCATGGACACCTGTACCTGTACACGCCATCCAATATTTGTTTGACTCAATGCCCATGTGTATCAAGGCCATTATTACGGCCAGAGATTGTTGTTCTGGGTACTGATTTCTCAGGACCTATGCATCCACATTACGTGAAAATGTAATCATATGTCAGTTCTAGTATAATATATTTGTCCAATGAATACCTGTTTATCATCTGTGTTTCTTCTTGATGTAGCAATTTTAATGGCCAGTAGTGTATCTGTTAGGAGATGCTCTTTCATCTACTGGCACACTTGTAAATAGTGACTATATATCACAAATAAACATGATGTTTATGGGAAAAATTGTTTCTCTTTGTGTGTTCTATAAAGTGTATCAAGTACATCACATACCGGGTACGTTCAAAAAGTAAGGTGAATATATTTAAAAAAAAAAAAAAAAAAAAAAAAAAAAAAAAAAAAAAAAAAAATCCCTATTTACTCAATGCTGCTAAAGAAACAACATTGTGAAAACCATGTCTGTGGTATCATAATTTTTATAATTAAAAAAACAGCGACCAGCCACAAGTACAGTATAATAATGTTTATTTATTTAAACCACGACCAGTATCAGATTTTCCTACAAATCCATCTTCAGACGGTTGACATGCTTCAAGCTGGTTATAAAACGAAGCTCCAGCTGTAAAGCATGTCAACCATCTGAAACGGGATTTGTAAAAACTCCTAAACTGATCATAGTTTAAATAAACAAACATGTTTATAACATACCTGTCACTGGTCACAGTTTTAATTAAAAATATTATTTATTTATTCATCAATATTCATGTTGCCCCTTCAAAGTAATCTCCATCAGGTACAATACATCTTCTAATCCTCTAAGTACTTCTCATTATCATTTTGGTACAGTTTTCAATACTTCCAGCAATGTAGTTTTTATTTCCTCAATCACTGCAAATCTTCATCCTTTGTAGGTCTCTTCAAAGTTTTGCGAACAGGAAAAAGTACAGGGTTATAAATACAATGAATATGGTGGCTGAGGCATGAATGTCATGTTGTTTTTGGCCATAAAATCTCTCACAAACAACGATGAATGAGCAGGTACATTGTGACGCAAAAGTCATAATTCCCCCCCCCCCCCCCCCCCACAATTCTGGACATTCTTTGTGTATTACTTTGGGGAAGTACTCCTTAATGACTGTACAACCATGAGAAAAAATTGGTACTGCCCTAGGCAACAGAAATAGAAAGAAAAAGTAAAAACAGCAAGCCAAACATTGACATTTGATCAATCTTTGTGTGCATTTCTCCATCTTGGCTCTCCAGGATGCTTCTATTGGAACAATTGGGCTTTGGTTTGGTCGTCATCTCCATAAACCTATGTTTCATCACCAGTTTTGAGCAAATCAGGATCATCATTTACGTAATTCAAGAGCTCCTGAGCAATGCTCATACAACAGTTCTTCTGACCAAAATTAAGAAGGTTTGCAACAAACTTCACTGACACATGTCTCATGCTCAAAACATAAAAAAAAAAAAAAAAAAAAAAAAAAAAAAAAAAAAAAAAAGATATTTTCATCTTCATTCTCCACAGTGTTTCAATAAGACAGCGGCATTACTTTTATCTGCATGTAATGGCCCAAATTTGTTGTTTTTCTTTAGTTCAGTGCTAGCTGCTCCCTCTTTGCAGAGGATCTGTGGCATACCATGACTTAGTATGAAGCATGGTAATTTTCCCTCACCATAATACTAATGGTAGTATTGAAATACACAGAAATAAAGATCATTTGTACAACTGTATAGTAACTGCTGGAAGCAGTTACTGTACTTCTATGATACACCATGGGGTGGGCATAAGATGATTTGATGTGACACGACCACATAAAATTAATGAACTGTAAGGCAGTTGCCAGACAGATTAATTGGAAGAATCCTCAGGAAGTAGCTCACAAAACACTAATTTCACCAATACTTGAATACTGCTAAACAGTGTGAGATCTGAAGCAGATAGGGCTGATATACAAATCAAAAAGAGAGCAGTATGCTTCGTAACATGTGCACTTAGTAAATGCAAAAGTTTCATGGAGATGACCAGCAAATTCCAGTGCACACAAGGCAACGAGATGTTGTGCATCACAGTATGCATTTCTCAAAGAGTCAACCGATATATTGTGTCCTCCAATAAATACCTATGAAAAGATCATGAGGATAAAATTAGAGGCCACAAGGAGTCATACCTGCATCCTAATTGTTGAGAACCACAAGTGACTTGAAATCAAAAATGAAGAAGCGATATAGGTACACAAAGTATGCTCTGACAAACACAATGAAGTGGCTTGGAGAGTATAAATAAAGAATACAATCAGTCCTTCACCACATGGGGATTTTTTCCCTGTCTTTTTTTCCTTAGAGTAGTTTTCTTAAAATCAGATGATTAGTTACATAGCACAAAATGCAGAGATAAAAACTGTAGTAAGAAAAGGGATAAGTACGCCACCTCTGAGGCTCTAATATAATAATGGAAAGTCCAGGTTGGAATAAATAATATAGTGAGGACAGTTTACTACTCACCGCAAAGACGTGGCGACGAGCTGCGACAGGCACATACAAAAGACACACACATACAACACATTCAGCTATCGGCCATGGCCTTCTTCAGAAATAGAGCACTCACGCAATCACACAGGCACACAACACAGTCATACAACCACCACCTCCGACTGCCACAAAGTGTGGCTCTATTTCTGCTCTATTTCTGCTCTATTTCTGAAGAAGGCCATGGCCGATAGCTGAATGTGTTGTATGTGTGTGTCTTTTGTATGTGCCTGTCGCAGCTCGTCGCCACGTCTTTGCGGTGAGTAGTAAACTGTCCTCACTATATTATTTACCTCTGAGGCTCTATATCTTAACAAATAGTGATATCCATAAAATTCTCAAGGTTCCCCAAAAATATCAACTTAAGAATATATGGGAATTTGCTAACAGAAATTAAACAAATGGATTTCCTTACAATCAGCACTTTGGTATCTGAACATCGTGGTTTCACACATGTTGATTGCAGATTAAAATTTTTCAAAATACAAAGCTGATGTTTCTAGATAAATATTAAAGAACATACAATTTGCTGTGGTAAGTTATTTACATTGCGGCCCATGATGCAAAAACAATTCAAAACCAATTTATGTTATTTTGTGTGTAAGTACTGTAACTATAAACTTATGGAACTCAGTCATAGATAAATATCTTTTAGGTTATATGACCACCCTCATGAACCACAGACATTGCCAAGGTGGGGTGGTTTGCTTGCCTCAACGAAACATATCCATACTGTAGGTGCAACCACAGTGGATGGATATTTGTAGAGAGGCCAGATAAGCATGTGGTTCGTGAACAAGGGCGGCAGCCTTTTCAGTAGTTACAGCAGCAACAGTCTAGATGACATATTAGCATTAGCTAATATGGCTTTGCCATGCAGTTAACAAATAAGAAAATAGGAATGCGGGTAATTTACTTTGAACAGCATAGTGAAAGCATTATTGTAGCAAAGGTAGACACGAAGTCAACACCGACCACAGTAGTACAAGTTTATATGCCAACTAGCTCTGACGATGATGAGGAGATCGAAGACATGTATGAGGATAAAAAAGAAATTATTCAGACCATTAAAGGAGAACAAAACATAATTCTGATGGGGGACAGGAACTCGGTAGTAGGAAAGGGAAGGGGAGGAAATGTAGTAGATGAATATGGACAGGGGAAAAAGAATGAAAAAGGAGGTCACCTAGTAGAATTTTGTACAGAGCACAATTTAATCATCACAAACACTTGGTTTAATCACGATGAAAGAAGATTATATATGTGGAATGGTAAGGCATAGGTTTAGAAACCAGGTTTTAAACTGTAAGATATATCCAGAGGCAGATAGAGACTATGACGGCTAAAGTCCGGGACGCAGTCCGAGCGAGAGTTCAAAAGTTTCTTACGTTGGCAACGCAGTATATTTCGTGCATCCCACAGCGTGGCACTTTCATGTAACCAATGAGAAGCGAGTTTGTGGTTTGTTGTGTTTACGAGTGTGTTTTGAAATACTGAATCGGCATGGCAGGCAATTCTATCACATGGTTAGACTTAAGTGACAATACTTCGTGGCGACATAATTGAATGGTGCATGTCGCATGGTTTGATCGCGCATTTTAATCTTCAAACACAAGAGAACCTGTCATCCATAGAGCAGGGACAGCATTAATTAATTAATTATTCCAAATATGCTGCGAATTCCGAGCGCCATGTTAAAACTTATCCATTTAAATTCGCACATCCACCTACAGAGCCCCATATTTTAATCAACAAACACTCATCATTTACAACACTGATCATTTTCAATGGAAATTGTAGTATAGTGAATTTTCGTGGAGATGTGTTATTTATGAAACGTACAATACGCTGAAAGGTAAGTGCGATAACCACCTATTCTCGAGTCTTACCCACTTTTACATACACTGTAAATGTCTATTCTGATTGACAAAAGTACTTTACTATTTATTTACGCACGTCATGATTTTAAAGGATGTGGTTAGGCAGGAACCTAGGAGTACAGCTTAAATTGTTGTGAGTAAACAACAGTTATGATATGTACAGTCTAACATGTCAAAAGTATTTCATCCTTTTCTACAAATATCTAATATTACGACTTATCATACGATACACCTGAATAAAGGCACATTGTAGCTCCAATCTGAAGGTAAGGTATAGCTATGTAATTTACAAAGATAATGACAGATTATTTATTATCTACAGTACATAAGTATTGCGATATTATCCCGTTCCTGACTTGCCACACATAAACAAATGACTCACGCTGCTACGTCGCAATATGCCGCACTACTGCTGCCAACATTGCTGCACTATGACGCGTAAGTACAGCACGTCTCTGACTGTGTCCCGGAGTTTTACTGACAATGACCATAACTTACTGGATATGAACTGTACATTAAAACTTAAGAGACTGAAAAAAAAAGTATTATGCTGGAGAAATGGAATCTCGACAAACTGAAGGAACCAGAGGTGGTTGAGAGCTTTAGAGAGAAAATTAGGCTGCTGCTGTTGTTGTTGCTGTTAGGTGTTTAAAGGGGACTAAACTGCTGGGTTATCAGTCCCCTGTTTCCAGCTAAGAGTTTACATCTTAAAACTTTGCCTTTTGTTGCATAGTACTCCATGCCCAGTATACTCCGGGTACAGAGAGACAGTCCATGGTAAAATGATAACATATAAAAGAGTTCACGATAAGAGTTGGCCAAATAGACAGAAAACTGAAATAGTACAGCAGAAGAGTGTGGCTGACTGATCACAAGAATAATACAGGCTTACCCAGCCACTCTGCACACACTAAAATCCTTAATTGAAAAACAAGTTGTAACCTGTAAAAGGACAACAGCTTATTGTTCCAGGAGGGGGGGGGGGGGGTAGTCCTAGAAGGTGGGCAAATGGGGGCCACCAATACTAAATAAACCAATAAAAGCCAGTTGCGTGAATAAAACCTAAAATGCGGTCAACCCTCTAGTTGGCTAAAAGTGGGCAGTCCACCAGAATGTGGACCATGCTCAATAGTGCACCACAACGGCAATTTGGTGGGGCCTCTCGACGTAGAAGGTGGCCATGTGTCAACCACGTATGGCCAATACGTAGTCTGCAGAGGACTACAGACTCCCTACAAGAGGCTTGAAGGATCTCCACACACGGCTGTGGAGGACTTGACTGTGTGCAGCTTATTTGGTTTGTTCAAGGAAGTTCATTCCGAGGTCCAAATCCCTAGAACCTTACGGGTCAGTTGCAGTCTGAAATCCCTATCTTGGAGACCTATCTTCAAGGGCCATGATGTGGTGGCCCTCTTGGCCAGTTGATCAACATGTTCGTTTTCCGGAATGCCTGTGTGGCCAGGGATCCAAATGAAAACCACCGAACGGCCCAATTCACCAAGGGTGAAAACGGCGTCCTGAATGGACCGAACCAAATGGTGCTTTGGCATAAACTGGTCAAGGGCGAGCAGGCCACTCAGGGAGTCACTACAGATAACTATAGACTCCCCGGGGCAGTCACAGAAATGTGTAAGAGTGCGAGAGATGGCCACTAACTCAACTGTGAAAACACTAGTCCCACAGGGTAAGGAATGCTGCTCAACGTGGTCACCATGAGCATAAGCGTACCCAGCACGGCCGTCCACAAGGGAATCATCAGTGTATACTACTTCTGCACCATGAAAAGTATCAATGAGTTCGTGGAATTGGTGACAAAGGACCATTGGTGAAATTGAGGCTTTTGAGTCACTGGTCTAGTCTAACCGAAGCTGTGGGTGAGGTACAAATCATGGAGGTGCACGGAAAAGGTAGTGGAATGTGGAAGGGACAGGAAGGGATGCAAGGGACAAAAGAAGAGAATGAACACGACTCGAAATCGGGAGACCCGACTGTGGGCGTCGTCATGGCGAAGGTAGGACGGCAGCTGGGAACAGAAGCCTGTGATTTGGGTGGTCAGGTGAGGCACGAATACGGGTGACATAAGAAGCCAGTAGCTGCTGCCGGCAGATTCAGAGAGGGTGGGGGGGGGGGGGGGAGGACCCCAGCTTCCACACAAGGAGACTTGTCACTGGACTTGGTGTGGAAGGCACCCGTCGCTAAACGGACGCCACTACATTGTAACGAGTCCAAGGCAAGCAGTGTAAAAGGGGCCATAGAATCTTATACCAGGCTGCCATAATCCAGACAGGATTGGATAAGAGCCTTATACAGTTGCAGGAGAAGTGTACGGGCTGCTCCCCAAGTGGTATGGCTTAGGCAGCAAAGAATGTTCGGGTGGCGCCAACATTCTGCCGCAGCTGTTAAAGGTGTGGGACCCACGTGAGCCGGTCATCAAACTGCATACTTAAGAAGCGGTGCGTCTGTTCAACACAAAGTAAACCATGACCCAAATACAGCTCAGGGTCTGGGTGCACTGCCCGACGGCAACAAAAGTGCGTGACCCGGGTTTTGGCGGCAGAGAACTGGAACCCATGGGTCGTGGCCCAGACTGAGCTTTTGTGATGGCCTCCTGCAGATGCCTTTCAGCGACGCCCATGCCAGTGGAATTGAAATATAGGCAAAAGTCATCGGCATAGAGTGAGGAAGATACGGATGAGCCCTCTTCCGCAGCGAGGCCATTGATACCGATCAAAAAGAGGAACGCTAAGGACAGAGCCCTGCGGGACTCCATTCTCCTGTATATGGGGTGAGCTAAGGGAGGTACCGACAGGAACTCTGAAAGAGCGAAACAAGTATTTTTAACAACTCTAACAATCCGGGGCACTGTTGAGAATTTGATACAAAAGTGACCTGCAGAGGTCGTGGAAGCGCTGTGTGAATAAGATTTCAAGGCAGTCACTATGCTCATCAGCAAATTGACATGTCATTGTTAAAAGTGATTATTGTGAATATAAAGTTTATTTCAAGTGTTTGATTAAACTACGTCATTATTTCAAAAAATGTTCAAATGTTTGCTAAGCTTATGGGACTTAACTACGGGGTCATCAGTCCCTAAACTTACAAACTACTTATGAACTACTTACGAACTAGGACGGCACAAATATCCATGCCCAAGGGGGGATTCGAACCCCCGACCGTAGTGGCCGTGCTGACCGTGACTGGAGTGCCTCAGTCACCTCGGCCACCGCGACCGGCTCATTATTTCAAACCACTAGTGTACACAATAATTGAATTCAGCTGCTCATATTCAATGTAATCCAGATGCAGCTGCAGTATTGCAAATTCAGATGTTGAGTTACCAAAAGTTACACCAAACCAAGAGATAACATGGTAATGCTTTATAAGCACCATATAGAACTCTGTGGAGGACTTTAAACATTTGTGGCCTAATTCAAGTCATGCAGTTTTATCTCAATTGGTGAGATTAGCTGGCTTTGGTTTTCCATCGTAATTGGTGGAGGAACTGGCTTTTGGTTATGTTTTACACCATACCACCATTGGTTGTTAGGTGGTCAAGGGACAAACAGCAAGGACATCTGTTCCCTCATCCATTAAGTATTGAACCATGAGGCATCCACAGAGGAAGAATGCAGAAGGCTAATCCTGGATCAGATTATTATAACTAAGAAACAACAAAACAATGATAAGAAATGTTTAAGAAGGATTAACACGTGTTATCCACCCAACATAGAAAGGACTTCGAAGACCCCAATGCATCTCATACAGTGAGAAATGCACCCTGTACATATGTCCAGCACTAACTCACTCTACATTAACCACAGAAAAATAGAAGCACAAACAACTCAGTAAAAGTTGAAACACGTCTGTTTGTCTTTGGTACAAAAATAATTAAGTTGGGAGTAGGTTGCTACTACATGCCAAAGATATATAGAGGTGTAATAATATATGTTTCAGCTATAAAAAAGTCATTGTTTTGCCGGAGATGAACACTCTGTTTCTGGCATCATACAGAGAGGTCATCTGATCCGCAGTAACAAGAGACACAGATTCCAATTTTGAGATTGTGAATAGTGAAATGGTCTAATCAGCAGAGAAGAGATACGGCAGACACTGATTGCTATCTGTTTCAGCTATAAGGGTAAAGACATAATTTTGTAGTGAAAGAATCACTTACTGATTATGTGTTGTTGAGAGATATTTTGTATAAGTAATTTTTTATTTAAAATGTAAAAAGTTTGACAAGGATTGTCATTTATGTAGAATTTTGTATAACAATGTTTTAATTTCTCAATACTGAATGAAGTAGTAAAATAACCTTCAGCATTATTATTGTAGTTAGAAAATATCATCTTACCCCACATTGATTTACAAGTGTAAAATCTGTGTTTCAAAGTTGCATAGCATGAAGTGCATTTTCAGGTGTGCAGAAAGCATATTCGAATTTGATTAGTGAGAAAGCAGGAAATTATTTTTTGTAAATATTTCCATTATTGTCAACAGTTAAAGTGTTGAAAAATTTATAATTTTTATTTTCTGAATGAGTTTAATTTTAAGTTAGTTAGATGTGTTATTAATAAAAAAGAAATAAATGCAGGATGCATTTATTAAAAATAAATTGGTAATGTTGAAGTTTCCAAAAACAATGATTTTGGTCAGTAACATTTCTAATGTAATCATCATCATAAATGTGCAGTGACAATAGTCACATCAGCGTGGTCTTTTATAGTAAAAGAGAAACTTGTGCATTATCTTTAAATCAAGGAGCGGCCACTGTAAATTCTCTGTGACTGGTAGAAAGCAGAATTCTATGTCGAGGCACTGACCACACATAACTTTGAGACACTCACATGTTACCAACGCTTAGCCAAAATAGAATCAAGGATTCACTCCAAGAAGCAAAACTGGAGGACAGCCATACAATTGTGGATTCCTTAATTGTCTTCTATTTGTGTATGGAAACCAGTGTGGACCATTCCAAATTCCAGACCATCAACAATTGACATATAAACAACCAGTGATTCATTTCCAGGACTCTCATTTCTAACATTGGCATCGTGGTAGCCTACCTTGACAACCAGTCAGCATGTTCATTTTCTAAAATCCCAACATGGCCAAGGGTCCAAACAAAACTGACCAGCTTGATGGAGGCCAGAAAGCAGCTCCTGGATAGACCTAACCAATGGATGAGAAGGCAGACACTGATCTATAGCCTGAAAGCTGCTTAGGAAGTCACTACACATAAGAAGCAACTTTATTAGTGCATGACATTATTAGTCGAATGGCTCGTTTAATGGCAACCAATTCAGCAGTGGAGACACTTCATGTGTCAGAGTGCATTTTCATTGCACCGTAGATGTATGTGTGCAAAACAGGATCATCTGTCAATCAATGGGCCAAATATGAAGATACTGAATGCTCCACAACTGCTGCTTAATCACTGATAGCCACCACTAAGAGGAAGGACACTCAATACAGAGCTCTGCAGCACTCCATTCTCTTGGATATAGAGTGTTATGCCTAAAGCACCTGCTCTAAACCATAATGCATGCTGAGACAATAAATTTTTGATAAAAACTACTTTTACAATGTAGTGAGGCTGTGGTGCCAACTGATTCCAGTTATTGGTCAGTATCAGCAAGTCACACGAGCAAAACATTTTTGGCAGTCACAAGCTTGTCTTCTGAAAGTGTGGTGCCAACTGATTCCAGTTATTGGTCAGTATCAGCAAGTCACACGAGCAAAACATTTTTGGCAGTCACAAGCTTGTCTTCTGAAAGTATTTTTGGCCTCAATGCATTTATGGAATTTGGTTTCCACATTCAAGATGTTGTCCACCTCATGTCGGATTCCGTTTCGCTCAGTGAACTGGATTTCCTTAGCTGCTAGTTTGGGTTGCTTTTGCTGTCTGGTTTTGGAAAAGCTATTGGTTACTTGGTTCAAAACCCCAGTGGTTCCAAAATTTTGGCGCACCTGGCAGTCAAGGGCGAGTTGGATAGGTTGCAAGACCTGGTTATCATTGAACCCATTTCTTCTAGACAGTTGGTGACCCCTCTCATCATCATAAACAAGCCCTTTATTTGTGCGGTGACTTCAAGTCTTCGGTCAACTCACAGTTGGTGGTAGCTTGTTTCCCATTCACTTGCCAAACAACATTTATGCAAAACTCATGGGTGGTGAGTTTTTACCCAAAATTGACTAGGCAGAAACTTATTTCTAACTTCCTTTAGATTCTGCCTCACAATAATTCATGGTTCTCACCACACCCTTTGGGCTGTATCAATACAAATGTCTGTCTTCTTGAATCACAAGTGTGCCCACAATTTTCCAACATTTCTTGTAAGATTTGTTGGGAAACTTTCTGTGCTGTGCAAACTAGCTTGACAATATCAACCAACCATTTAAACAACCTTAGGCTCTTGTTCACTAAATTGTGAGTGTCAGGCTTCAAGTGCAATCTTCAGGAATCACGGTTTTTTCAACCCAAGATTGAGTATTTGGGACACCTGGTGTAGAACGAAGGCATTCCCCCCTCTGCCCAACCTCACTGCTGCTGTTGATCATCATCTTCATGCAACTAATTTGCAATAACTCCAGTCATTTATAGGCAATGTCAGTTACTATTCAACATTTTTTCCTAAAAACAGCGCTAAGTATCTTAATTTAATTTGTGACAAATTTAATTTGCCAGTCTAGTTCTTCATTTTCGTTAGTACTTCTGTCTGAAAGGGTTTATTTCCACGTATTCGGCAGATTTCATTTGTACTACTGCTTTAATAGTTTATTCTATTGTATTTGATAAATACTGTTGTGTTTAGTCTTCATCTGTAACTGGTGTAGTTCTTCATTTCTTTAGTACTTCTGTTTTAGAGGTTTATTCCCACGTACTTGGCAGATTAGCATTCAGTCAGTTCAGTGACAGCTTTGTCACTGCCCCATCACCCAGAGCTCTAAGTATCATAATTTAATTGAGTGAAATTTCATTGCCAGTTAATTTCTTAATTTTTGTTAGTGTTTCTGTTTTTAAGAGGTTTCTTCTCACCTACTTGACACATTTCGTTTGTGCTACTGCTGTAAGAGTTTATTCTCGCGTATTTTGATAAATACCGTTTGCATAGTTTTCGTCTGCTGCAAGCTATGTGTCATATTGTCACTTCCTTATTTTGTGTTCTGCTTTGAGAAATCTTATATTCCCACACATTTGATAACGATGTATTCCACAGATATTCTTGTTTATTTTGAAAACTACCGGACTCAGTTTCGTTGTTTTGACAGTGTACTTACCACTGACCACAGTTCAGTCAGCTGCCAGCTTCCTTTATTAAAGTACTAGCCTACTTAAAAGTTGATTATTTAGTTTTTTTATTTTCTACAAGTAATTGTATCGATAGGATGGATAGGATGTGTGCCTGCTGTGTGCGGACACAGGAGGAGTTGGTTGCAGTTGGCGAACAGCTGAACGTGCTCATGTCGGCAGCAATGATGCTTGTCGCTTGGGTTCTGAGGACATCCTCAGGTCCTATGGGCGGCTGGTGGAATTTGTGAAGGCTGCTGCCCTGGCACACGGGGTGCAAGCAGAGCTGTCGATTTGTATCATTGTTCCCAGGGTTGATGGGGATCCTTTGGTTTGCAGCCAAGTATAGGGTCTGAACCAGAGGCTTCACCGACCCTGTGACAGTCATGGCTGCAGATTTCTGGCTCTGCATTATTGGGTGGGAAATTGTAGGATGCCCCTAGATAGATCAGGGATGCACTACATTAAAGAAGCAGCTACTCAGGTAGCAGAGTACTTGTGGAGCGCACATGGTTTTTTTTTAGGCTAGGCGCTAACTCTCATGAGCACTCACCTGTCAACATTCAAATAGCGAATTCAGGCCACATTCGGCTCAAAAATTTGAATATCAAAATATTAGCCGCAAACTTACAGAGTATTAGAAACAAAGTTCCCGAATCTGCCGCACTGCATGGAAATTATTGTGCTCAGATAGTTTTAGGCACCGAAAGCTGGCTAAATCATGATGTGGCAAGTTCACAAATATTTAGCGAGGCGTGGAATGTATATCGGAAATATAGATCGGATACAACTGGAGGAGGAGTGTTCATCACTGTGTACAAAGATATTGTTTCTACTGAGATCGAGGTTGAAAGTAACTGTGAAGTTAACTGGGCACGTATAACAGGTCTAAAAGAAGTAAAGTTAATAGTTGGGTGTTTTTACCAGCCCTCCAGTGCTGCTGTAGCAGTTTTAGAATCATTCAAAGAAAGTCTACACCAGGTGGTGCATAGGTATCCGGGCCATGTAATATTAGTCGGGGAATACTTCAACCTTAAGAGTATAGATTGAGACCTCTCTAGGTACATTTCAGGCAGTACAGACAAGCAGTCTTGCAAGCTGCTTTTGGATGCATTCCCCGAAAACTGTCTTGAGCAGTTAAACCGGCAACCCATGCATAATGGAAATATTTTAGACCTTATAGCCACGAACAGGCCTGACCTTATTAACGATGTCTGTGTAGAGACAGGGATTAGTGATCATGATATCATCATAGCATCGATGGTGACAAAAGTTCATAAACCAATCAAGAAGGCTAGGAGCGTGTTTTGGTTGGGAAGAGCCGATAAGCAAATGTTAGGATCGCACTTAGAAAATGAATGGGCATCGTTTAATTGTGGACTAAATTTAAGTGCATTGTAAATAAAGGTTTAGAGAAATATGTGCCAGTAAGGACGATTAAGGATGGAAAAGATCCACCGTGGTATAATAATAATGTTAGAAAGCTGCTGAGAAAGCAAAGACTGTTGCACTCTCGATTCAAAAAAGAACACGCAAATGACAACAGGCAAAAGTTAGTAGTGATCCGTGCGCCTATAAAAAGATCGATTCGCGAAGCATACAATAATTACCACAGCCATACCTTACCAAAAGAACTTTCCGAGAACCCGAAAAAATTCTGGTCCTATGTAAAATCGATAAGCGGGTCAAAGCCCACTGTCCAGACACTCGATCATTCCGGGGCAGCAATAGAAGAAAGCAAACGGAAAGCTGCACACAATTATAGGCCAATATCGTTGACATCAGTTTCATGTAGAATTTGAGCATATTCTCAATTCGAATATAGTAAATTTCCTTGAAACGGAAAAGCTTCTTTCTATGATTCAGCACGGGTTCAGGAAACATTGTTCATGTGAAACTCAGCTTGCCCTTTTCTCACATGATATCTTGCAAGCCATGGATGAAGGGCAACAGGCGGATTGTGTTTTTCTTGACTTGAAAAAGGCGTTCGACATGGTGCCACGGGGATTCGAACCCCCGACCGTAGTAGCCGTACAGAGCATGACTGGAGCGACTCAGTCCCCTTGGGTACCGGGGCCGGCGCATGACAACAGTTCTCAAGATAAGTACAACTTGCTAACAGTAACTTCTTTATTGTCAGTTCCTTGGAGTGCCCAGCATTGTTCATGGACTTTTAGTGGGAGCTTCACTTTGTTCTGCAATTCTGTGTATTGTTTCTCTGTCTGAGTAGGCTTGGGAGTTGTACCCCAGCGGCTTGCATCACCTAATGTCTATACTGTATTTGTTTATATTGTTGTTGTTGTTGTTGTTGTTGTCTTCAGTCCGAAGACTGGTTTGATGCAGCTCTCCACAATACCCTATCCTGAGCAAGCCTCTTCATCTCCACATAAGAATGGCAACCTACATCTGTCTGAATCTGCTTACTGTATCCATCTCTTGGTCTTCCTCTGCGATTTTTACCCCACACACTTCCCTCCAACGCTAAATTCACAATTCCTTGATGTCTAAGAATGTGTCCTACCAATCTATCCCTTCTTTTAGTCAAGGTATGCCAGAAATTTCTTTTCTCCCCAATTCTGTTCAGTACCTCCTCATTAGTTACGCGATCCACCCACCTAATCTTCAGCATTCTTCTGTAGCACCATATTTCAAAAGCCTCAATCCTCTTCCTGTCCGCACTGTTTATCGTCCATGTCTCACTCCCATACAAGGCAACACTCCATACAAATGCCTTCAGAAAGGACTTCCTTAGGTTTAAATCAATATTCGATGTTAACAAATTTCTCTTTTTCAAGAACGCTTTTCTACCCATTGCCATTCTGCATTTTATATCATCTGTACTGCGACCGTCATTTGTTATTTTACTGCCCAAGTAACAAAACTCATCTACCTCTTTTATTGCTTCGTTTCCCAAACTAATTCCTTGAGCATCACCAGATTTTCTTACACTGCACTCCATTACCCTAGTTTTGCTCTTGTTAATGTTCATCTTATATGCACGTCTCAGCACACTGTCCATTCCGTTCAATTGCTCTTCCAGGTCCTTTGCTGTATCTGACAGAATTACTATGTCGTCGGCAAAACGCAATGTTTTTAATTCTTCGCCCTGAACTTTAATTCCTTCACCAAATTTCTCCTTGCTTTCCTTTATAGCTTGCTCAATATACAAATTGAACAACATTGGAGAAAGGCTACAACCCTGTCTTACTCCCTTCCCAATTGATGCTTCCCTTTCATGCCCGACGAGTCTAATAACTGCAGTCTGGCTTTTGTACAAGTTGTAAATAACTCTCCTTTCCCTATATTTTACTCCTGCTTGCTTCAGAACTTGAAAGAGTTTATTCCAACCAACATTGTCAAAAGCCTTCTCCAAATCTACAAACGCTAGAGATGTAGGTTTGCCTTTTCTTAATCTATCTTCTAGGATAAGCCGTAAAGTGAGTATTGCCTCCCGTGTTCCTACATTTCTCCTGAACCCAAACTGATCTTCCCCGAGGTCGGCTTCTACCAGCTTTTCCATCCTTCTGTATATAATTCACGTTAATATTTTGCAGCCATGACTTATTAAACTGATGGTTCTGTAGTTTTCACACCTGTCTGCACCTGCTTTCTTAGGAATGGGGATTATTACATTTTTCTTAAAGTCTGAGGGTACTTCACCTGTCTCATACATCTTACACACTAGGTGAAACAATTTTGTCATGGCTGGTTCTCCCAGAGACTTCAGTAGCTCTGAGGGAATGTCATCTACTCCAGGGGCCTTGTTTCGACTTAGGTCTTTCAGGGCTCTGTCAAATTCTTCTCTCAGTACAGTATCTCCTATTTCATCTCCATCTACACCCTCTTCCCTTCCTACAATATTGTCTCGAAGTGCATTTCCTTTGTAGAGCCCCTCTATATACTCTTTCCACCTTTCAGCTTTCCCTTCCTTGCTGAGAACAGGTTTTCCATCAGTGTATTTAATATTCATAGAGCTGTTTTTCTTATCTCCAAATGTTCTTTTATTTTCCTGTAGGCTGTATCTATTTTTCCCCTATTTATACATTCTTCTACATCCTTGCATTTGCCATCTAGCCACTTCTGCTTAGCCATTTTGCATTTCCTGTCAATCTCATTTCTTAGTCGTCTGTACTCCATTTTGCCTGTTTCATTTACTGCATTTTTATATTTTCTCCTTTCATCGATTAAATTTAGTATTTCCTGTGATATCCAAGGGTTTTTTGTAGGTCTTTCCTTCCTACCTATTTTGTTCTCTGCTACCTTCACTATTCGATCTCTCAATTTTACCCATTCCTCCTCTACTGTTTTATTTTCCCCTGTTTCTGTCAATTGTTGCCTATAGCTCCCTCTGAAATTCTTAAGAACCTCAGGTTCCTTCAATTTATCCAGGTCCCATCTCCTTATTTTCCTACCTTTCTGTAGTTTCTTTAGTTTCAGCCTACAGTTCATAACCAACAAGTTATGGTCAGAGTCTATATCTGCCCCTGGGTATGTCTTACACTGTAGAACCTGGTTCCAAAATCTATGTCTTACCATTATAAAATCTATCTGGTATCTCCCGGTGTCTCCTGGTCTCTTCCACGTATACAACCTTCTTTTGTGATTCTTGAACCAGGTGTTTGTTATAACTAAATTATGTTCTGTGCAAAATTCTACCAGGCGGCTTCCTCTTTCATTCCTTTTGCCCAGACCATATTCACCTACTATCTTCCCTTCGCTTCCTTGTCCTACTACCGAATTCCAATCTCCCATCACAATTAAGTTTTCTTCTCCCTTAACTGTCTTAATAATTTCCTTTAGCTCCCCATATATTTCTTCGATCTCATCATCATCGGCAGAGCTAGTTGGCATATAAACCAGTACTACTGTTGTCGGTGTTGGCTTCGTATCTATCTTGACAATGATAATGCGATCACTGTTATGGTCATAGTAGTTTACCCGCATTCCTATTTTCTTATTCATTATCAGTCCTACTCCTGTGATACCCCCAATTGATTTTGTATTTATAATCCTGTACTAACTTGACCAGAAATCCTGTTCATCCTGCCACAGAACTTCACTAATTCCCACTATATCTAACTTCAACCTATCCATTT
The DNA here is from genome assembly GCA_026315105.1 of Locusta migratoria. NCBI lineage: Eukaryota > Metazoa > Arthropoda > Insecta > Orthoptera > Acrididae > Locusta > Locusta migratoria. Next base: position 697,907,290 of record CM048745.1, on the reverse strand, counting down.
CCCTTTTTAAATTTTCTAATTTTCCTACCCGTTTAAGGGATCTAACATTCCACGCTCCGATCCGTAAAATGCCGGTATTGTCTTTCCTGATGATCACATCCTCCTGAGTAGTCCCCGCCCGGAGATCCGAATGGGGGACTATTTTACCTCCGGAATATTTTACCCGAGAGGATGCCATCATCATATGTTCATACAGTAGAGCTGCATGTCCTCGGGAAAAATAACGGCTGTAGTTTCCCCTTGCTTTCAGCCGTTCGCAGTAGCTGTGTGGCAAAGCCACATTAGCTGATGTTACAAGGCCAGCTCAGTCAATCATCCAGACTGTTGCCCCTGTAACTACTGAAAAGGCTGCTGCCCCTCTTCAGGAACCACACGTTTGTCTGGCCTCTCCACAGATACCCCTCCGCTGTGGTTGCACCTACGGTACGGCTATCTGTATCGTTGAGGCACGCAAGCCACCCCACCTCGGCAATTTCTGTGGTTCATGGGAGTGGTGTTTATATTACGGTCAGTGAATTTGCTATTGATAGTCGTGGTAAGAGGTTTTAAAATCTTGTTTCTGTTCATTGACAATTGTTCATTCAATTTAACACTGTCTGCATCACAGGAATTTATCTTGTGTGTGCCCACTTGTTGCTTCATTACCTACCTGGCAGTGTGTTTTTCCCAGTGTTTGGTGCTTGCTGGCCACCTTTAGTTGTAATTTTGGCAGTCCCTTAGAATTTAAAATCTAATCTGTTTTGCTCCGTCTATTCTTCCTTTTGCTGTCCTTCTGTCCCTACAGTTGTTACCAAGCCACTAGTACCTCAGACATTCCTGCTTCATGGTGTTGTGTTTTAATACAAAGATTTTATTAAATTTATTGTCTAGAAACTGCTGCTGTCATTAACATATAATGTGTTCCACCCAGAAAAGGGAAACCATTGAACTGTTTCAAACAACAGTGTAAGTTTCTTGGTGCAATTTCCAATCAGTTTCCTGTATGTGCCAGTGCCATGGTGATATTGTAATTGGTTTTATTTATTAGTTCCAAGTGTGTGTGTGTGTGTGTGTGTGTGTGTGTGTGTGTGTGTGTGTGTGTGTGTGCGCGCGCTAAAGAACTCTATCACTACCTTGTTTTTTTCTATTGGGAGTTCTAATATGTAACTGATTTACTCAAATTGGTTAAGCCTTCTTGTTTGCTTAATCTCTTAATGTAAATGTGATTGCCCACATCCCCTGCTCCTGCCTTGAGAAATAACTAATTCCTTCTGTTTACTTTGGTAGCATCTACTTCTCTTCAATGCTTTTGCCCTTTCATAAATGGGCTTTTGAGTTAACTTTACTGTCAAAGGAAACTGTTGTTATCTATTTAATGTTATCTACCTTATTATATATTTGTAATTTTACTTGTTTGGAATTATTAAGCAGTACTTGTGAAGCCCACATCTATTGTTTTTACCTTCTTCCTCCTTGCTTGTGTGCTTAGTAATTTCATTATGCTCTGAATCCTGTCCTCATAAGTGCCTTGCGCTGTTTTCTTTCTGAGAAGAAAAGAGAGGGGAGGGGGGAGGAGAATTTTTGGAAACCGTTTGTTGTGTATTAGCACTTGGAACTGCAGTATATTCAATATTTAATTCTAAAATTGGATTAATTTCAGTGTAAGGTAGAAGCCGTTCCTGTATTGTAAACATAAAATTGGTCAAAGCCTCATTGGGCTCTTGACTGCTTAAATTTTATGTTAGTTGCATGTGCATTGTATTTTCTTATTTCAAGAGGTATTTAAAACAAATTTGATACATTCTTTTTTTTAAAGATCTTATTAAAATAAATCTGTTATCCAGCAAGTGATGAATATCTTTGGTAACCAACCTAGCTACCCACATTTCATTATTCATGCACCCATCTCCCACTCCTATCAGTGTCTGTCCATTAAACCGATCTTGCCTTCGACAAAGATAAAGTGCTGGTATACCAAATTGACGATCACCTGCAAGAAGCAGTCCAGAGGTTTCCAATAATGGCCCATTGAATCACACAAACCAACTGTCTGGGCCTTTTGCTCAGTGAGGCACTGAAGTATTGGAGTGGCCCAATTAATTGTCCACCAAAGACACTGGCTCACTGTACACTTATTTTCAGATACGACAACAGCTGTCAGTCATCTATGATATTCTCCTCCACAGTACTGATTCAGATGAGCCTTGGATCATAGTCCCAACTGAATTACAGGAGTCAAAAGTAGGCTCTGTTGCACTATGGCCATTGGAGTATAACGCACAAGAAAGCGCTCGCACGCCATTTTGTCCATTGGCCAGGTATTGACGAGCCATAGAACAGTTGGTTCATATGTGCATGCAGCAAGCAGCTCCCCAATGCACCTAACCATCAGAGAGTAGCTACAGATAACTTTTTAAACAAAATTGTAATCCATACTCTATGTTCTGCTTGTAAACAAACTATCAAACTCATATATGACATCATTAGTCAAAGCCGATGGCTCATATCGTGGACTTCAATTGACCCCGAGTGGTTAGCAGATATTCACGGTGGACGCTGAACCATATCAGCCAACTGCACCATCAATGAGGCCCCATGCCACTGCATCCGGACCTCCAGCCTGTGCCTGAGGGGTGCCTTCCAGCAGATTTGGTGGATACCTCTGGCATTCTAGTGGCACCAGCCGTTAGCCTCCGAAGGCCTATATCCGGCAGTCCAAGCCATGCGGCTAAACTGCAGAATCTATTGCCCACGCACTGCAAATGTTGGCAACACCACAGAGCAGGAATATGTTTTATTTATTTTGTGATCTGCACGAAACAGTGATCATTTTAAGTGAAAGTAGGGTTAAACAAGAAGTTTATTTATTTATTTTTTTGTATGTGAGGGCACGTAGCGCCCGAATCTCTAGTCCAGAAACAATCTATTTACAGTTGCCAACATACGCGCCATACTAAAAACACAGGCAACAGACTCTGCAGCTTTACCAAGCCATGCTATACCACTGTCCTGCCTCTACTGACAATACCCTACCAGCAGAGACAACACAAGAAAAGGCATGTGGGAGGGGCATCCACACCAAAAATGGCTGGGCAGCAACTACATCAAAATGGGGCCTCTGTCTTCATTGGTCGATGCTACTGCTGGAACCCCTGTGCATCTCCCACACCTGCAGTGATGGGAGCATTAGCAGGAGAGATGTCTTCTTCAAGCACCTGACTCTCTGCCACAAACATTGGTACTTGTGAGGTCTCTACCCTAACCAGGTCGCTGTCATCCTGGGCACTCCCAACCGTATGTGCACCCGGACTAGTTGGCCACAGTGTGACACACTCAACTTCTCCTCGGGCACAGACGAGTTGATGGGGGCACTCCCGACTCCAGGTGGTTTGCACCCTACTGTGGTCGTCCTCACCACTACAGTGCACACAACAGAATCACTTTGGCTACTCTCGTGATCACCACAATCCATTGTCACCAGCCACCATTTGCCTCCATGTGTGGTTTCAGCTTTGCGGAAGATGGTAGTGATGTTGGAACTTGCCACCACAAGCTACAGCCTGCGCAATCACAGCATATCAAATACGTCCAACATCCAAGTCCGCCAGGGGATGGCGCCATCTCCGTGGACAAGGCAGTGCTGTCACATACCAGAAGCAAATTGTGTGCCAGGCCACAGCTTCAGAAGTGAGACAGCTCTTACCAGCAACTAGTGGGGATTCACTCCGTGTGTATTCTTGTGCTAACGTCTTGTGTAGTAAGTTGTTTCACTCAATGCTGTATTTCAGTCACCTCTGGGCAGTAAAGTGATATTGTATACTACACAAACAATCCGTAAATGCAGACAACTAAAAATTACCCCGCAATGACGACGTCACAACACAGCAAGCCGAAGTATTAGGTCAATGCCAATGGGTGGAATAGTGAACGTCAACTCACCCCAAGGATCCTATCCCCCATGAAATCCAAAGTCAAGACCCATTCAATCCACCCACCCAAAATTTATATTCCTGTTCTATCACAGGATTATACTACACATAAGAGACCAGACAACCTATGAAAGCCACCAAATATCTGAGCAGATCTGCTGCAGCCACTGCATAGACTTTTATATAGGCCCTAGTATATTTGACTACCAATCAGCCGTCCAACAGAATGATTAACCACTGTCAGCCAAAGGCAAAGTAGACCACCCTGAAGACCTGGCTGAACCTAACGTCAGTTTTATTTTAATCATGAGTAATAAGTACATAAAAACTTTGTTGTGGTCTTCAATCCTGAGAATGGTTTCATGTACCCACCCATTTTATCTTTCAGCGTTCTCCTGTAGCACCACATTTCAAAGCCTGTATCCTCTTTCTGTCTAAACTTTTTATCGTCCAAGCTCCACTCCCTTACAAGGCAACACTCAACACAAATGCCTTCAGAAAAGACTTTATTAAACTTAATATTCAATGTTAGCAAATTTCACTTTTTCAAAAATGCTTTTCTTCCCATTGCCATTCTGCATTTTATATCCTCTTTACTGCAACCATCATATATGTTATTTTACTGCCTGAGTAACAAAACTCATCTACCACATTTATTTTTTCATTACCTAATCTAATTTCTTCAGCATCACCTGTTTTTCTAAGACTGCACCCTGTACCCTTGTGTAGCCATCAGGGTGCCACTGATCAACCGCATTATCCTTTTAATTGTAGGCCCTATGTCAACTTCCCTCACATGAATACTGTTGAGCCTGACAGGGGCATATTAGTCATGTAGAGACAAAGCTGATATACGCAAAACCTTAGCATCGGGTAGCCAAGTTGATCCTGTTAGGTGCTACAAAATGTTATTCCTAGTTTTAATTTTGCTGTTTTTTGAAGATGGTACTTGAATGTGAGATATCTGTCCAAGATGACTTACGTGCTATGGATGTTCACTGTATTCGAGTTGAACACTGCAATGAAACTGCTGAAGCACTGATCAGTAATTTAAAAGTTAAAGCTGTTATTTACCTAAACATAGGCATGAACATCATGAAACTTTTACTGGACATTATGCTATTGTATGAACCACCACTGTCCTCTCGACTGCCTAACACAGGCACTTTCAAGATGATCTACAGCTTAATATAGACTCATAAACTATTAAACATCTTAGAATCTTACACATACAGATCTTTGTTAAACATGATGCAAGTAGCGAGAGAAGGAATCTCTTAGAACTGACTTAGGATTGCAATTTTAAAAGGTGCATTTCTGCCCTGATCAAACACACACACACACACACACACACACACACACACACACACACACACACAGACAAAATAATTAACACAATCTTAAATTCAGATATTAATTTGACAATTATAAGGGGATGGGTGGTGCTGTCTGTGGTTTACAGAGCATGTATTATTTTGGACCAGAATAGACTGTAGTTTTGCATTTGTTACGTGTCCACAACACTTAAGTCCTTGATCACTTGACCTAAAGTGGGAATCGTTTCATCACACCATATATGTTATTTAACAGGTCACACTGAACTCTGGTTGAATATACACAGTTGAAAATCTAAAACATTGTTTACGATTCACTCACATTGTTAAACTTTAAACTAGTAATTACGCTCATTTGTGTTAAGCATGCATCTCAAATGTACAGTAGGCTAAGCTACAAAACATCTAACAATATCGACAATGTCCCGTAACACTTAACTAGATTCAATACATACAGTACTACTGTAGGAGTAAATCAAACAACCCAATGATAAATAGGTTTACAATGTCATTAGACATGACAACAAATAGAGTATAACCAAAGAGATCAGCAGCAGTATTCAGGCTCTCAGTTTTTTGTTTCCTTAAGAAACGGACTAGTGTTTAATTGTATAAATGTGTGAGCTTAATGAGCATCGGTGAGAAAATATACAATTAATGTAAGCAACACTTCGCTCCAGTTTATACATAAAGTAATAGATAAACAGCGATGACAACAAGGTCCCAAAAAATGATGATACTTTGCTAGACTGTCTTTAATAAATAAACACGGAATACGAATACGTACCAATATTTCAAATACCAGTAGAGATGCAGTTCATTATTTTATTTTGCGTATGTATCTCTAAATGGTGGGAAAACTGTAACCCGAAAAAGATAGGTATTTTCTAAACGACAGGAGGATAATTTTTGTTCATCAACCAAGCATATAAACAAAATGGACTGGGTCCCGCACTAGCACACCCAACATAAGTCTCATCCTGACGACATCTGTCACAGCTGTTATTTACCCTTGCGCACACCCTCCGCGGGCCTCAAAGATCTTCAAACATAAGATGCAATAACAAAATCAAAGATTACTGAAGCTTACAAAGAGTTTAGTGTTTTAGATTCACGTAGCCAAATATGGGAACAGGAGAGGATTGGTGGGCTGCGCTTGTGATGAGAGAGGCGTGGCAGTGAGTGTTGTCAAACTAAGGTAAAGTTATTCACGTCAGAAGTGAAACACTGAAGCTGTCAATGTTTACTGTTTCTTACATTTGTGTATCTTGAACACTGATTATCGTCAAAGTGAAGGATGCTATATTGCATACTCTGGAATAACATTTATTTATTTTTATTCTTTTCCCTAATTAACCCAATTCCTACTAGAGGAACGTTTATACAGCTCCTGTTGTACAATCATTGAAAATTAGACTTCAAATTCACAAACTGTAATTCGAGACTGTAACAAGCAAACACAGTAGTTCTTGCAGTTTATGTATTGTACTACGGTTTCGTAGAAAAAATTGTAATGGGTAATTAAACTACTCCTGTTGACAGGTTTAACGTGTAACGTATGGGCTTTTCATTCACGAGACTGAATAATGATTCTCTGGTTACTGTGTAGACAACCTCGGTCTCATTGGTGCAACTATTGTAATTTCTCACAGTGCATTAAAATGTTCCATCCAGAGTGTCCAGATTGCAGTCTTGATTATTGTTTACATGCATATAAAAATATTTATCGGCTATAAGTCATAGTTAAGTGGTATTTTGTGTCGGTAGATATTTATAGCAATATCCACAGCAGTTCTGCATGCAACAAATGTAAACTCAAAAACCAAAGTGAAGAAACATGTACCTCTGTGTAGTTTAATAAGTGCTTGTTAAAAATGCTTTTTGGTTAGCTCGAAATTATGTCCAATTCCAATATATACAATCAATGATGGATCAGCATAGAATATATATTAGTTTGAGGTCATTGTCATGTATCTTGTTGTTTTCTTACATTGGTTGGTGGATTACTTATTCTCCAAGGTATCTTAACCCTCCCCCGTCAACCCGCCTAATATTGAGTGTTAGATACATCCATTATTAACAAACTGTCATGCTGGTACCATTTACTCACATATAAAGATATATGCTTTATACACAAAAATTTGCATTTACTTAGAAAAAAATTCTGCTATTGGGGAGTCTTATCAATGCAAATATACGGTATATTTGTAATAAGAATAACTGTGATACTGCATTATTCACATTTTGATCATTGTGTAGGTTGCATTGGTACAGTATGTAACTTAACCATACCACCAGCAATACTGAAAAAGTGGAGGCATAAAAAAGCTTTATGTAAATATGTTACAAACAACTTTAACAAAGTTTCAAGTCTATGTGATTATGAACAATCTGTATATTCTTCAGAACTGTAGAGACTTTTCCAGCTACTGAGCGAGGTGGCGCACACAATGGACTTGCATTCAGGAGGAAGGTGGGTCAAATCCACCTCCGGCCACCCACATTTAGATTTTCCGTGATTTCCCTAATTCACTCCAGGCAAATGCCGTGACGGTTCCTTTCAAAAGGGCATGGTGGATTTCCTTACCCAAACAATCCGAGCGTAAGCTCCGCCTCCCAACGACCACCCTGTCCACAGGGCGTTAAACCCGGAGCTTCCTTCCTTCTTAACGTTTCCAACTGTTTTTCCAAAGAAAGTTGATGCTTTTATTACATTGCTCCAGAAGGTAATGCAACAAGCTTAATTGGCTTGAGAGAAGTGTCCAACACATGCCATCAGCTTTGGCCCATAACTTAATGGCAGCATTAGCCTATATTAATGTGAATGTTTTTGTATGAAATGTTCACTTTACAGGCTAATTAATTTACTGTGAAGAGAAGAGTATGCGTGGGAAAAGTTGCTCTTTTTATAGAAATCTTTGTTTTGTGATTATTCTTCTTACAGGACTAGTTCAAATGAACTACATAGTTTTCTCAGATGTAGATTTAAAAGCAGGGTAGGAGCTATTAGATGAACTTTAACAAGAGCAGAACAGGGTTTATGGAATGCAGTCAAATTAAATTGGGAAAATCAGATTAGGAAAAGAGACAGTAAACAGTGTAGATGAATTTTATTACTTTGGCAGTAATATAACTTAAGATGGTCGCAGTACAGGAGGTGTAAAATGCTAAATGGCAGTGGGAAAGAAAGCATTTCTTAGGAAGAGAAATTTGTTAATATTGAATATTAGGCTTAAGTGTTATAAAGTCTTTTGTGAAGGGGTTTATATGGAGAATAGCCTCGTAAATGAGTGAAATGTGGGCGAGTTCAAACAAAAAGAGAATTGAATCTTCAGAATGCTGAAGATTAGGTAGGTAGATTGTATTGCTGAACAGAAAAGAAAAAAAATTTCTCACATAAGTTGACTAAAAGAGTGGATCAGTTGGTAGGGCACATTGTGTGTCATCAAGGAATATTCAATTTAATATTGAAGGAAAATGTGGGGTGTACAAGTTACAGAGGGAGACCAAGAGACAAATTCTCTTATTTGATGATGAAGAGTCTTGCAAAGGATAGAGTACCTTGGATAGCTCGATAATTTTGTAGAACACTTGCAAACGATATATATCAAAGGTGCGACTGTGATAGGTCAAAACAATAGATATCGAATAAGCTAATGTCGTAGCTAGCGCAGAGAAACATAGAATATGTCATGATTTTAGAGGATATAGTTAGGCGGGAACCTAAGATTACAGCTTAAATTGTTGTGAGTGGACATAATTATCACCTGAGTTACTTGTTAACTCGCAACAATTTAATCTGTACGCATCAGTTCCTGCCTAACCACAACCTTTTAAACCATATTTGTAAAAATCATTACATTCATTGCTTTATCCTTGTCCAGTCAGTAAATGAATTATCCTCATAAAGCGAACATTTCATATATTGAGAACCGCTCTTCTGAATGTTGTAAATATAACTCATATATTTGACTTCAATGCTACCTTGCTTGATATATCAATCCGTCACAGTCTCACCATCGATATATATTGTTGCAAGCATTCTACCGAATTACCGACAGCTGTATCAAACCAGTCTTCAGATTAAAGACAACAATTACAAGAGATTTAAATTGCTCTGTTAGTTCTTAATTATTTTTTTAATTCAGCCACTGCTTTACCCTCTTATTTGGTAAATTTTCAAAAATGCTGGAAGACACATTCTTTTTTTAAATTCTGATCACTTAACCAATTTTCTCAGTTTAGCTCCACATTTATGTAATAATGATGCATTTCAAAGAAGACTTTTAACCCCTATTTGACCTCCTTAGGGGTAGAATATTAACAAAATCTGGGCTTATTAATTTATGCTTGCAGTTCAGTAGCCTTTCCAAAGCTGAAATTTCCATCCTTAACTGTTTGATCTGAGTGATGATGAGTTACATTTCGCCCCTTAGGGGTTGAATGTCCAAAAATACATATATGTATTTCTAACCGAGGAGTCAAATGTTGATTTTCCTAGCAGTAGCTTTGAAGAAGTTTTAGTAGTTTGTTAATAATTAATTGCTTAAAAAACTTTCAATCACTACCTCACCTCCTTACAAATTGAATTTCCATAATGCTGGTTGTGTATGTTTTAATTTTTGTCCGAGAAACCATATAACAATTTTTGTAATTCTAGTTGAAAAGATCTGTTTCAGTCTTCCAATCTGACTCGGTCCTCACAGTTTCCATTAGGAGTTCAAGACTACAGCCACTAAGATTCTTTGAGTGGAGTGTACTCAGTTTTAAGTGAGGGCAAATTTGAGTCAAGGATGAAAGAACTATAGTTCACTGAAGTGAATAGTTCAGTTGAACTAGTTCATTCACAAACTATACATCTCTCATTGCTTTTCGTTTTCTATACGTATATTACTTACAGTTCACTGGGTCAGATTTCAACTTGTCTGGTACTCACCATTTGATTAGACTTAACTTCTGTTGTTCAAGGATCTATTTCCTAAAAACACAATGTTAAATAGGGTTGAATTCACAAAAATTGCCGAATGCATTATTCTTTTATTATAATCTTACTTAGAATTTTAAATTACTAAAATTATCATTTTTATGTAATCAGCGTGATGTATTAAATTATGTAATATTTCACCTGGAGATTGTCATAACTCATAAATTCTAGAATGTGAATGCTGACTACTGTAGATATTACACATTTCCTCTGTAACAGGTAATTGCCTGTTGAACAGTATGACATTAACTTAAATATCCATCTGTAGCTGTGGTGGAGCTATGATGACACGAAACACTGAGCATGGTGCCTCTGTTACAACTGGTCCAAACTGTAGGTGATAGCACCTTTAAAATTATGCCACTGCCCACTATAACAGCCCCTATTTCCCACCATTAAAAAATATAAAAATAGGTACTGCACTGGCAGAAGGTGAAACCACTAACACATCCAGACGCTTCGCTTGTATAGCTATGAGATCTCTGTGCTGTACTGCTGAGTAAGGTCAAAATTGCAGTGGGCATGGTCATACACAGCTGCCATGATCATCTGAGGAGATTACCAGTTACCATGGCGTCATCAAGCCATCACCGAGAAGCCGATGCCAACCCAGCTGACAATGAAGATGTTTTGGGCGATGATATATCTGAAACATGATCTACGGCATCCTTAGGAGCACTGGAAGCCATACAAGGTGCAGCTGGCTGAAACATCCACGGAGATGGCAATTCAGGCCAGGCTGGTGTGCTGCCCAGTCAAACTGGAGGTATAGGGTTTCAGAAGTGGCAAACAAGGAGGCCATAGCGATATAAGCAGTGTATTTGATCCTCATGGCATGTCACTAAACCCCCAATGATGTGCATAAAGCAGAGGTGATGACCACAACAATCCTTTGCTTTTGTTTGAATCTACTTGGGGTGAACAGCCGTACACCTGTTCCCACCTGTAGCAGCAGGAACATACCACGGGGAAGGCTGAGCCAACACACATGAGCTGGATGTCATGAGAAGTCATGAAACATTTGCGACAGACTACATTCTCCAATTGGCTTTAAGCAGTAGCAACTGAGGAACTGTGTGAGAAAGCTTTGTCTATAGAATAGTGAATGACATACTTCTTCATGTTGGAATTAATAATATAGTGAGGACAGTTTACAACTCACCGCAAAGACGTGGTGACGAGCTGCGACAGGCACATACAAAAGACACACACTTAAACATATTCAGCTATCAGCCATGGCCTTCTTCAGAAAATAGAACACTCGTGCAATCACACAGGCACACAACACAGTCATACAACCATCACCTCCGACTGTCGCACTTCGAAGAAGGCCATGGCCGATAGCTGAATGTGTTGTAAGTGTGTGTCTTTTGTATGTGCCTGTCGCAGCTCGTCGCCACGTCTTTGCGGTGAGTTGTAAACTGTCCTCACTATATTATTAATTCCATCCTGGACTTCCCATTATTATACTTCTTCATGTGTAACTTTAAATGTTTGCAAGAGCGTTTCCATCTTGTCGTTCAATTGAGGGTGAAAGGGAGGAACTGCTACATGGAGAATACCGTGACTGACACAGAGCACAGAGCTCACTAAAGAATTGAGAAGCAGATTGTGGACCACTATCAGTAACAAGAGTACGTGGAATTCCTTCATTTGAAAATATTTTTGTCAAAGTCAGAGTAGTCTTTATTGAAAGCAGGATCAGAACTCATGGGAAGTAGAGGCAGGGCAACAGCATTTGCATGTTATGCACTGGGCAGAAAATGTATCTCATGATTAACACACAATGGGTCAAAATAATCATGATGCAACGTTGAGATCCATCCATGGTTAGAACCAGACATGAACTGGTGACCAAGCAAGGTGATGACTGTAACTTAAGTCTCAGTTGCAGGAATGCACTTTCTCACTCTGAGATCTCTGAAACAAAACTACAGAGGATGAGCCAGCTCGGCAATATCCAATTATACTGAAAGTTCCTTGATGTTGGTGGTACAAGGAAAAATCTTAAAAGTAGCATAGATGCTTAATTCTCCCTTGAGAGTCTTCAATCCCTATAGGTGGAGAAAAGGAAATGTGATTTAGCAAAGCTGCACTTTAAACCAGCATTCTGAAAATCTGAACAAAATACTTTACATAAATTCTGGAGATGTTCGTGGAAGCATCCATGACAACAGTATTGTTGTGATAATTTATACGACTGAGAACATATACAGTTAATTACTCTAAGAAACAATTAATTATGGCAGGTGTGCTAGAAACACCAAACAGAATACTGATAGTCCAAAACTGTCTTGACTACCATAACTTTCTTAGAGTCTTTATCCAAGGGGGCTTGTGATATGCATCCAACATGTCAATTTCATAGAAATGCCCATGTAAGTTTGACAACTCACTAATGTCACTACTCCATGTGTCCATTTGCATAAACAAGTTTTTTAAACTCTCTCTGGGTCATTTATAGGACACAATTCCACCCATTGGCTTTGACCCATGGCATCGGCCTGGTGTCTAGTAGTCAAAGTACTTTTGACAAGCTAGAATGTAAATGTCTATTCTGACTGACAAAAGTACTTTTAATATGTTTTGCAAATATGTCATAATTTTAAAGGAAGTGGTTAGGCAGGAACCTATGAGTATAGCTTGAATTGTGAGTGAACAAGCAACGATGGCTCTGCGATGTGTGTTCAAAATGTACTGATAGTAGACTGCAACTGCAATATGCAACACTTCTTCCTAATTAGCAGTAAAAATTTAACAAGCCTTGTGATTTAATTAAAAACACTAATCAATAGAAACATTGATTATTTGCAGTTGACTGTGTCTAAAATACGGGTTTCCTCGCATGTTGATGTCATGGTTCAAAACAGATGGGTGAAATCGCGTCGTAAAATGATGTCCTCTTTCTCATTGGTAAAAAGAATTGTTATTACACAATTTATGTCAGTATTCATATCCATAATTGTGCCCCCTCCTCTTTTTTTCCCCCCACATTGCTACTCCATGCAACTCTGAGTTCGATTTTGAATGGCTGCCATGTCTTCCTTCCAAAATTCCTATGCCCTTTGTTCAGAATCAGGTATCTCTACCACACTATCAGACAAAGCTTTGATCTGATCCCTTACTGCATGAAAATCAATAATTAAAATAATAGCAATAATTAAAATATTAGAAAGGGGTCCCAGGTTTGAATCTCAGTTCCAGCACACAGTTTTAACCAGCACACACTCTACTGCACAGAGAAATTATCATTCTGGAAAGAATTCCTCATTTTACCTGTCAAAAATTGGAATGCCACCATCCTATTCTAAAGAACATAATACAGAAGCAATATAGACAGATTGCCCCATGATCCCACACCATTCATGTCTTGTAACGTTGTACTAAATGGTCAAAGAATGCATAAATAAATATGCATTAAATATATTTGCTCTTATGACTATAGCTACACCATATACCATTTCTAGGATTTCTAATCCAGCCATATATGTAGATTATATTAAATTAGATGTATTATTGTTTTGTAGAAGCATATTGTGTGAAGATCGTAAATGATAGTACAACATGTAAGGAAAGGAAAACATAAGTATACAATTAATACTTACAGAAGAGATGATAAGCTAACTGAAGGATGTGGGAGAAATCAATATTTATTTCATTTTACCAGTATAATGAAGATAGTTTACAACTTGGCGTAAACGTGTACATAGAGCTGCAAAAGGCACATAAAAAAAGACATACATACACATTGAATTCTAGCTTTTGGCCATTATGCTTCTCCAGAAAAGACATCACTTACACAATCACACAGGTACACTTCAAAGACACACAACCATCATCTCTGGCCACTACAGTCCCAAACCGTCAAGATGATGAATGTGTGGCTGTGAGGTGTGATTGTGTGTGTGATGTCTTTTTCGACAAAGGCTAATGGTACATTAGCACATATAGACTTGGGTAGAATTTACTAGACAGATACCAAATCACAGTTTTAATATAATTGGAATATTATAGAGGAAAAATTCCTAACAAGAAAAATATACGTAAAAAATAGATGAAGTACACTTACCAGGCGAAGGGGCACAGGCAGTAATAGCAACAAATAAACACACAGACACACACACACACACAAATGCTAGCTTTCGCAGCCTAGCTGCTTCATCAGGCAGAAGGGAAGGAGAGGGAAAAGGAAATGATGAGGGTTTTAAGGAAGGGGGTAAGGAGCCATTCCAATCCCGGGACAGGAAAGACTTACCTTGGGGGAAAAAATGGAGGGTAAATAAATGCACATACACCCACACATTTACACAGACACAAGTACACTTAGGCAGACATACAGTTCTACAGTATGTCTGCCTAAGTGTACTTGTGTCTGTGTAAATGTGTGGGTGTATGTGCATTTATTTACCCTCCATTTTTTCCCCCAAGGTAAGTCTTTCCTGTCCCGGGATTGGAATGGCTCCTTACCCCCTTCCTTAAAACCCTCATCATTTCCTTTTCCCTCTCCTTCCCTTCTGCCTGATGAAGCAGCTAGGCTGCGAAAGCTAGCATTTGTGTGTGTGTGTGTGTGTGTGTGTGTGTGTGTGTGTGTGTGTGTCTGTGTGTTTATTTGTTGCTATTACTGCCTGTGCCCCTTCGCCTGGTAAGTGTACTTCATCTATTTTTTACGTATATTTTTCTTGTTAGGAATTTTTCCTCTATAATATTCCAATTATATTAAAACTGTGATTTGGTATCTGTCTAGTAAATTCTACCCAAGTCTATATGTGCTAATGTACCATTAGTAATATATGGATATTTTCAAAGAAATGTTACAAGTAACAACAAATAAAGGTTTAATCTTCCACCTATATATTCCAAAAACACCACACTTACGTAAACTCTATGACCTGCACTAAACAAGTATATTGTTGTCAGAGTTTCCATTACCCCGAGACATTTTTTATTTACCTTGGACAAAGCAGATTTATTGAGACAGATTTTTCCTCTCATGCAACAGTCAAGTGATGAATTTATAAATGATCTTGTTACGTGTGTATTTTGTGGACATATATGAGAGTGACATGATGGTTTCTTGTGTATTCTGTATGTTTTTAGCAGCTTGACTTTTTACTACTGCCATTTTGCAATTATGCACATATATTGGTAGTGTAATAATACACTCATTGTTACACATTCAATTGTAGTCATAACAATATATTATTTCACTACAATTGAGTGATACTGGTTGCCACATTTGACATACCTGATACCTATATTTATGGCACTACAAAGGAATGAAACTGACACACTAATAATGTAGCAAACAAATTTCCATGGAGCTGCACAGATAGGTGGAACCAATCATACAATGAATCTAATAGAGATTGGGCTGAGGATCACACGACCTGTAGTTTGTGTATGCATAACTCTTATTCAGTGTGATGCCTGTGAATAACTTAGTCCGATGTATCACTATGAAAAAATTGTGTTGAGTATGTATGCAGTATAGAAATATCTAGTTCTAGAAGTAGAGGCCAGAAAATAAAATTGAAAATGGCAAGTACATGTTTTAATCTTAATCTTGAAGTTTTTTGTGGGGAAAAAAGTATGATTTGGTTGTTTTTGTCAGTTGTCAGTCTATAAATCCAAAGGTCCAAGTTTCAAAACATCATTGTTGACAGTTTATTAAAATGAATAATGACTAATTGTGACATGTTTTGGAGTGAACATTAAGATATTGATTGCCACACACATAACAATAAATTCTTCACTGCCAGGCCACAGCGTCTGGCATGAGAGTCTGTTGTGGTCGCCAGTTGGCACACAAAGTCTCTACCATGGCCACCAACAGCCTTGTGGTTGTCATTGTGTTGAACCATATGTCACCTAGAATTGACTATAAAGGTTTGTTCAAAAGTTGGTGCAAAACTTTGAAACATCATTTTCAGTAGAGCCACACCTTGTAAAATACTGTGGTATTCAAAACACCCTTCGATTGAGGATAATTTCACCTATACTCACAGGAGGAAAAATAAGGAAACTGTAAATATTGTTTTGTTTAAGGTGGCTTGCAATAGTAATTCACAAGAAATGTGTGAACTGAATAGTGTTTTATATATAAAGAAAGGTAAAATTTTAATTCCCGTCCCAGCAGCCTCGTGTGATTATGTTGGCAGCATCTACAACACAGTAGAAATTCTTTGCCTAGATGTTAATATTTGAAATTTGTACCACATAGAATGACTAGATTAGTGTTTTCTACATACCATGAAGTAAATAAATAATGCTGTGCCTGCTCTACAGTTGACAGATTCTTGCATGTACCCTTGCCTGCTCAGTAAATATAATTGCTCTCATACAATGTCATGAAAAAACATTTGCATTCTCATGCAATTGGATAATGCCAACATCACCTGACTGCCGGCATTCAGCACCCTTTATCAATATTATCAACCAAAGTTGGGGATGGGAATTAAATTTAACCTAGAAAGCAGATTTTTTATTGTTTAGTTACATGCTCATTATTTACTCTTGTGATTAGTAACACTATTAAATTTAAGCAATTTGTTTCTTTTGCTAGTGTTTCATATATCTTTCAATATAAGGACACGTGTAAAGTCTGTTAAATATTGATAGGTACGGTTTCTTGTAGCATTACAGTCATTACTGGTGAAAACAGAAGAGAGTAATGTACTCATTAACCTTTTAACTAATATGTGTAAGTAATTAAAATCATATACTGATTACTTATACTGTACCTAATTGAAGCTCTTATATGTAAGTTATTCAAAAAACATTTTCATTTCAGGTGGTCAGCATTCCTTTTGTTACTGGTTGAAGAGTGGAATTTACCAATGCCAGGGTAAGTATGTAGATTCATTTGCTATGATATTTTATGCTAAAATAAATAATTATTATTTTGCTCATTCAGAATTCACGTTTGTTAAATATTCTGGCATTCAAATCAGCTACTCATAGTGATTATGTTACTGGAATTGATGCTACAATGTTTATTACTTGAAAGTTGACCTATGTTTCATTAAACACACACACGCATAATATCAAGTATTGATGTTAAGATGCTATAGGCCCTATACCTTAACTGTTAATAAATCTTGCCCACAGTAAAATCAGTAAAAATAATACCATATTTGTTTTGTAGCCACACAAAAAACTTAATTTCTTGCATGATACAGATGTGCTTAATGTATACTTCCAGGTGATAACTATGCCTAATACCAATGTAGTCATTTGGAAACTTCTTAATTGTAAATTACAGAATACATCACAATTTTATGCATATTTGAATTCTTGTTCCACCCTTTTAAAAGCAGCTGTGTGTTCCTTCACAGATTACATGAAAACTGTTCACTCTGTTTCATATACTACCTTATCTGTTTATTTGCTGCTTATCAAAGTAGTTACACCTAACACCGATAAAAGACTGCAGTGTGTTTTCACAGTGATAAGATCTTTTTTCCTGTAGGCGGGTGACTGTGAAACATATTGCTATAATTTTAGTGTATTTTGAAAAATCAGCGTTTTTAATTACATATTCTTTTAATTTTAACTAAAATCTGTTACACTTATGAAATCAGAAGAATAAATTGATTATGGAATCTAATAATTTGTTAATGAACCAAAGCTCTTTATATCGGCGAAGAAAAGAGAAGTCTCCTGATAGTAGAGGTTATACTACCGGTAACTATAATACTTCAGAAGAAAGTAATCAAGTGACATTGCGTGATTATGTGGACAATATTTACAGGGCTTCTTCAGAAAAGGGTACAGATAAGCATGCCCAGAAAAAAGCAGGAAGGTATAATCAAATATTTTTACTTCTGTTACATTATTTGACTTTGTAAAAGGTTAAATTTTTTCATATTCTCCTTTTGTGCCATTGTCAATTAAAGAGTCAATTACCAAGATGTATAATGCAGTTATGTAGTAGATGTTTTATGTAGTTGGTTTTTAGGATGAAATTATCTCATCCTCAGTCATTTTTATATAATTTGAAACTTAAGTTATCTTTTGACACTTAAAATCTGTTTGTTACATCTGACCATAAAAATCTAGTTGACATAATAATGATCATTCTATTAGTATTTTTCTATTGAAGTTAAAAACTTAATTGTGTTGTTAAATTTGTTTTTACAGTGTCAGCATGCCTCTTGAAAATATGTTCTGCTCCCGCTGTGGGGAGGGATTTGAACCCCACGAAAAGATAGTAAACTCACATGGTCAACTTTGGCATCCACAGTGTTTTGTGTAAGTCATAAGTGATTTTGTGTGTGGATAAGACATTATCTTAGGCAATTACATCTTTGTTCAGTGAAGAATTGCAGTTTGTAACATACCTTATACTTATACTTAAGGTTTTATAGCATTTTAAGAGCATATTTGTTGCATTATGATGTTACATCTTCTCCCATATCTGATAACTCAGGCACTGTTAAGTAGTGTTGACAGATACACAAGACTATAGGCCTAAAGTAAGCAAGAAACACCTGTGGTTAAACCCAATTTGTATGTGTCATCAACATTCTTCGATGGAGCTTTTTTAAATTTTGATTATCGATAATCTTTCAATTAAAAATTGAATGATTGTATGGGAGTTCCATCCAGCATTGTTAATCCACCTAGTGCAAGTCTTTTTTGTTTAATGTTATGTGGGCAACTTTCGTGTTGCTGCTGATGAAACGCCCCAGTACCCTGTTGGGAAACAAACCAGAGACTCCTATATGGTAGTTAATGACTGTCCATTTACCTATGAAAGTGGACAGCTTTCAGTGATAACATGCTTTGAAAAAATCGGCAAAATTTTTAATATACTGTAGTTAATATTTTAGGATGGCGGCAGTTTATTTCTTGCAATTAGTAAGCTGTTGTTAAATAATATGGTAAAAAGCTTTAACTTGTTGTTATCGCATATACAGAGGCAGTAGCAGATTTGGCGCAATTGAATCACCAAACAATTTATCATTTGCTTTTGTTCCCATCGGAGAGGAGCCAATGATCATTGTAGTATTGTCCCTTAAAAACATAAACTAATCCTATTGCTATTGGAGAAACTTGCCATTAGGCATTCTTTCCCATAATTGCAATTTCAACTAACCTACCTCTTTGTTTTTATTTATGATGCAAATATAAGCGTTTGCATTTACTGTTGTTTAATTATTTAGAGTATTCAATAAAATTACAAATAGTAATATTTTGAAATAGACTACATGTGATAGATTTCTTAAATTGCAAGTAATAAATGTTTTTTTTTTTTTTTTTTTTTTTTTTTTTTTTTTTTTTTTTTTTTTTTTTTTTTCCAAACATTTGACAATGTTGCATATTCTGTAGCAACCTCAGATTTTAAGAATGAATTAGCTTTATTTCACACAAATTTATTCTCCATTTCAGTAATGATTCATGTTTTGCATAACATTGTTTTTAGGTGTGCTCAGTGTTTCAGACCATTTCCAGAAGGCATTTTTTATGAGTTTGAAGGAAGAAAGTATTGTGAACATGACTTCCATGTCCTATTTGCACCATGTTGTGGAAAATGTGGTAAGTATTTCTGAGTATTAATTTACTCAGTTTACTGAAACATCTAAAGCAGATGATAACATAAAACATAAAATGCTGAGATGAGTAAATGTGCATAAATTTCTCCTCTACTAGTATGGGGAAAAAATATTGCAACTAATTGAAGTACTGAACAACATAATATTCCTTAAGGCTTTCAGTATGAGAAATTTGAATTATTTTAACAACAGAAAATCCAATTCGAATGTCAATAATGGGGGACACATAAGAACTTACCATAAAGAGATGCACAGAGCTGCTGACAGGCAAGAAAAATAGACAATCACATTCACACAACTTAAATTTTTGGTCATGGCCTTCATCAGAAAAATAAAAA
The DNA here is from genome assembly GCA_026315105.1 of Locusta migratoria. Classification (NCBI taxonomy): domain Eukaryota; kingdom Metazoa; phylum Arthropoda; class Insecta; order Orthoptera; family Acrididae; genus Locusta; species Locusta migratoria. Next base: position 697,887,172 of record CM048745.1, on the reverse strand, counting down.
CATACATTCACACAGTCACTCTGACAACTATATACACACAACTAACATGTCCAGCCGCTCTAGCGCCACAAGCATCTTGACTGTGAGTGAGGAGGGGAGTGGAGGGGGAAAGATGCCAGGTAAGGATAGGGATGAAAAGATCAGTATTGCATGATGGACTGTAAAGGCTCTGATAAGCGATAATGTGAGATGCGGCATTGAATACAGTGAAGGGAAAGGGCAGGACAGGATAAAAGGGAGGTGTAGAGGAGTGGGAGGATTTGAAACGATAAAAATAATAAGGAAAATGTAAAAAAATAAAAAAAAGTAATTAATGAAGGGGAAATTATAGGGGGTGCAACTCAGTTTGTTCTCTGCTTTATCTTTTTTTGTACGCAGTTGCAAGGAAGACATGAATTGGAGGGATACAAAATAATAGGGAAAGGAATATGGTGGGGAGAATAATGTTATGCATAGGGTGTAGGAATGGCAAGTTATCTTAGGTTCCGGCCAGGATGGTTGCAGGACTGTAGAATGAGTTGAAGGGACAAGTCCCATCTGCAAGTTCAGAAGAGCTGGTGGTGGAGGGGAGGATTCAAATGGCTCGGGTAGTAAAGCAGCCATTGGAATCAAGAGAGCTGTGTTCATCCGCATTCTGTACCATAGGGTAGTCCATCTTGCTTTATGCCACAGTTTGACGGTGGCCATTCAGCCTAATGGATAGCTGGTTCATCACCATATAAAATGCTGTGTGATGATTGCAGCAGAGTTGGTAAATCATGTGGCTGCTTTTACATGTAGCCCGACTCTGATGGGGGTAGGATAAGTCTGTGACTGGACTGAAATAGGAAGTGCTGGGTGGGTTGATTGGTCAGGTTTTCATCGCATCTTTCATGGCATATGATGCCTATGAAAAGGGGTTGGGATGGGGAGTAGCATTGGAATGGAATAAAATGTTGTGGAGGTTGGGTGGGTGACGGAACACCACTTTACGAGGGGTCGGAAGGTTCTTGGGTAGGATGTCTCTCATTTCAGGTCATTATGACAGATAATCAAAACCCTGATGAAGGATGTGATATACAGTAGAACCTCATTTTTACGCTTTTCAAGGGACTTCAGTAAAATAGTGTAAAATGCAGGAAAGCGTAAAATGCAGGAAGTAGTGTTTTAAACGGTAAAATGTGCTTACTGGATCAGCCTCGCATTTTCGTAGTTTATTTGTGATATATGTACATAATAGGCATCTAAATACTCGCCAGGAAGTTTATTATACAATAAAGGTCATGCAAATTTTTACTATTTTAAGCACAGGGCAGAACTGGTAATTTTATGGGAAGTAGACATTTTTGACGTAATTTCATTCATTATAATTGAGGACGCCACTGCTGGGCTATGTAAAACATCTTCAAAATTACTTGAACCAGTTCGATAGATATCGTTTGGACGCCACTGCCAGGCTATCTAACACATCTTCAAAATTACTGCCTTTTACTGGCATTAATTATTTACGTAGTAAAACTCCTAAAGTTCCGTTCTTTTTGTATTTTTCGATGTTTCACTCGACAATATTAGAGAATTTATTCATGTTCTCGAGTGCAAACATATGCATAAGTATTTTTGTGATGTTTGCATAGGATTGGCATCTCACACTATTACCGCTTTTTTGAGGTTGTGGGTATTATGATACCAAACTTTGACAGATAACGTTCTTTATGAATCAGAAATATGTATCACAAAACAATGCAACTCTTTATTCTCACATCAACAAAGCAACTGGTTCTGATTGTTTGAGTACACGCCAGCCACTGTGGCAAAGAAGCTGGTGGAAAGAGGAACTACATCATCACAAATCGGCGCGTCGTAAGTCAACTACATACGTACTGCCAACAATGATACGTGAAATATACGTTTGATTAAATGCAAAGTGTCAAGAAACTTGACTGCGAATAATTTTTAAGTGCTATACTTTAAGGGGAAAGCCATGCTAGCATCAATTTATGCAGAATACGTCATTTTTTCTTCACGAACATGCTTTCAAAAAGTGTAAAATGCAGGAAAAGTGTAAATATGATAATGCAAAAATGAGGGCGAATTAACATTGTGAACATAGGAAATTTGACGGGACCGACAAAAAATGGTGTAAATGGCAGGAAAATGTAAAAACCGTGAACGTAAAAACGAGGTTTTACTGTAATTGTTCCACTCCGGGGTGGTATTGGGTAACAACAAGGACTCCTTTGTGACCGGTTATTGGGGTTGGAGGGAGGATTGGTGGTGTGTGGTGATAATCGGTCACTAAGAAGTGTCCTTCTTGTCACACTCAACAGGAACTCGTGCAATAATTGAATGTGGTGCAGAATCCTATTTCTCTCAGTTGGAAGCTATGGGACTGGTGCAGAAAGTGGGGAAAGTGGATTCTACATGAACTGAATGAAAGACAGCAAGCAAATTGAAAGACCACTTGAGAAATGTGTGTCCCCAGATAAAAAACATTTCTCCACTGAATAGTGATATGTGATGAAAAATGGATATATTTTGAGAATCCTAAGCTTCGTCATTGTATGAATCCAGGCAAAACATTGAAAGCCACTGCAGGACCAAAACACTTTGCAAGGACGACAATGAGCTGCTAAACCCTGGTGAAACCATTAACACTGAACACTAACAACACCAGATGATCAATTTAAATATAATATAATGAGAAAAATAACCAGAATATGGAAAAAGGCAACACAAAGTCATATTGCTCCATGAACACTCAGCAAAATGGAAAATGGGTCAGGGGAATGATTGAGGTGTTCAGTTGGGAAATAAAAGGCCATGTAGTTTATTCTCCAGACTTGGATCCATCTGATTATCATCTATTTGCAACATCGAGTTGCAATCTTGATAAACAATACTTCAAGTCGTATGAAATTGTACAAAAATTGCTTTCTGACTGGTTGACTTCAAAAGAAGAACTGTTTTTTGGGTGTGGCATTCTTAGCCAGCTGGAGAGGCGGGAGAAATGTACAAATAGCAATGGATATTATTTTGAATAAAATAATGTTTATCAGTTTCAAACAACAAGCGTGTAATTATTGCAACCAGATTCTGCTATCTTACTTCAACACCTGGTAGCTGCAGTAGTAACATCAGGAGCCTTCCAGGTGGCTGAAGAGCATGTGTGCAGAAGGCAGAGTGGACATTTCTGTCTTGTAGCTGTACTGAGTGATGTCACACAGAGCAAAGAGCAAGTGCCACATTAAAAACTGTAGTTACTGACTCCCTACAAGTCCCAAACCTCTGTGCCTGCTCAATGCGAAAAGCCTGCATCCTTGTCCTGCTAAGTGTTTACTCCGGTCTCTATTAAAATTGTTGCTGTTTATTCTAATCCCAGCTACATAATGATTGAACCAAAATTCTTCTTTTTTCAATTTGTATTTTGTGCTTGTTTTTTGTTTTTAGGAAATATTCCACCACAGTCTATTTCTCAAAGTCTCTTTGTTAAATACAGTGAAACCCCTATTTACGTTTACGTGTATTCCAGGCTTAACCAATGCAAAATTGAGGAAAACACAGAATCAAGGTGAACATCATAATTCCAAAAATACAAGTAAAAACATATGTAATTGGCATATTGTATATGATTAAAAATTGTAATCCTCTCCAATAGGGCTACAGTGTATAAAATCTGTGTAAATGAAGGTAATTAAATGTAGAATAGTTACATAATAAACAGGACCAATTGTGCACTAACATATTTAGCACAGGAATATTATCAGCTCTCGCTGTGAGGAACAATGGCAACAAAGCAGCACAAGTCAGCTGTTTTATGCACAAAATGAGACAACAAGAGACAGATTCTATAATATGAAGAAAAGAGTGATGAAATATGAGAAATATGAGTGTTTAATTAATCAATATCCTCCTCTTAGAAAAAGATACTTCATGAGAAGTTCTCAATTTCTTCACGTTTCTTCATAATAGTCTTTAAAGATGACAATGGAATTCCAAGAGATGCAACTAACTGTACACATCTCTATGTTAGAGTCGAGAAAGCACTCTCAGTGGTTTTTGTTCAAATTATTGTTCTTGTTTGAAACGAGATTTTTCACTTGCACTTCTTGGTATTGAATTAATAAAAATTAATAAAAGTACTGCACATTGTAGTTTTCTGTTGCAAAAACACAAGATGCAAATAGAAGAGCATTGTACTACTTTATCAGAGGTTCATTAACATCATGCAAATCCCTCATTAATAAATACCACATTGTAATCTGAACAAAATAAAATAAGTTTATCGAGTGATATTTATTGTTTAGCCATTATTCAAATGTAATGTGACGTTCCACTCCCACGAACCACAGACATTGCCGAGGTGGGGTGGCTTGCGTGCCTCAACGATGCAGATAGCCGTACCGTAGGTGCAACCACAGCGGAGGGGTATCTGTGGAGAGGCCAGACAAACGTGTGGTTCCTGAAGAGGGGCAGCAGCCTTTTCAGTAGTTACAGGGGCAACAGTCTGGATGATTGACTGAGCTGGCCTTGTAACATCAGCTAATGTGGCTTTGCCACACAGCTACTGCGAACGGCTGAAAGCAAGGGGAAACTACAGCCGTTATTTTTCCCGAGGACATGCAGCTCTACTGTATGAACATATGATGATGGCATCCTCTCGGGTAAAATATTCCGGAGGTAAAATAGTCCCCCATTCGGATCTCCGGGCGGGGACTACTCAGGAGGATGTGATCATCAGGAAAGACAATACTGGCATTTTACGGATCGGAGCGTGGAATGTTAGATCCCTTAATCGAGTAGGAAAATTAGAAAATTTAAAAAGGGAAACAAATAGGTTGAAGTTAGATATAGTGGGGATTAGTGAAGTTCGGTGGCAGGATGAACAGGATTTCTGGTCAGGTGAGTACAGGATTATAAATACAAAATCAGTTGGGGGTATCACAGGAGTAGGATTGATAATGAATAAAAAAATAGGAATGCGGGTAAACTACTATGAGCAGCACAGTGATCGCATTATCATTGTCAAGATAGATACGAAGCCAACACCGACAACAGTAGTATAGGTTTATATGCCAACTAGCTCTGCCGATGATGAGGAGATCGAAGAAATATATGAGGAGCTAAAGGAAATTATTCAGACAATAAAGGGAGAGGAAAACTTAATTGTTATGGGAGACTGGAATTCGGTAGTAGGACAAGGAAGGGAAGGGAAGATAGTGGGTGAATATGGTCTGGGCAAAAGGAATGAAAGAGGAAGCCGCCTGATAGAGTTTTGCACGGAACATAATTTAGTTATAACAAACACCTGGTTTAAGAATCACAAACGAAGGTTGTATACGTGGAAGAGACCAGGAGACACTGGGAGATACCAGATAGGTTTTATAATGGTAAGACATAGATTTCGGAACCAGGTTTTGAAGTGTAGGACATACCCAGGGGCAGACATAGACTCTGACCATAACTTGTTGGTTATGAACTGTAGGCTGAAACTGAAGAAACTACAAAAAGGTAGGAAAATAAGGAGATGGGACCTAGATAAATTGAAGGAACCTGAAGTTCTTAAGAATTTCAGAGGGAGCTTCAGGCAACAATTGACAGAAACAGCGGAAAATAAAACCATTGAGGAGGAATGGGTAAAATTGAGAGATGAAATAGTGAAGGCAGCAGAGGACAAAATAGGTAGGACGGCAAGACCTACAAAGAATCCTTGGATATCACAGGAGATACTAAATTTAATCGATGAAAGGAGAAAGTATAAAAATGCAGTAAATGAAACAGGCAAAATGGAGTACAGACGACTAAGAAATGAGATTGACAGGAAGTGCAAAATGGCTAAGCAGGAATGGCTAGAAGGCAAATGCAAGGATGTAGAAGAATGTATAAATAGGGGAAAAATAGATACAGCCTACCAGAAAATAAAAGAAACATTTGGCGATAAGAAAAACAGCTCTATGAATATCAAGGACACTGATGGAAAACCAGTTCTCAGCAAAGAAGGGAAAGCTGAAAGGTGGAAAGAGTATATAGAGGGGCTCTACAAAGGAAATGAACTTCGAGACACTATTGTAGGAAGGCAAGAGGATGTAGATGATGATGAAATAGGAGATACTGTACTGAGAGATGAATTTGACAGAGCACTGAAAGATCTAAGTCGAAACAAGGCCCCTGGAGTAGATGATATCCCGTCAGAGCTACTGAAGTCTCTGGGAGAACCAGCCATGACAAAATTGTTTCACATTGTGTGTAAGATGTATGAGACAGGTGAAGTACCCTCAGACTTTAAGAAAAATGTTATAATCCCCATTCCAAAGAAAGCGGGTGCAGACAGGTGTGAAAACTACAGAACCATCAGTTTAATCAGTCATGGTTGCAAAATATTAACACGAATTATATACAGAAGGATGGAAAAGCTGGTAGAAGCCGACCTCGGGGAAGATCAGTTTGGGTTCAGGAGAAATGTAGGAACACGGGAGGCAATACTCACTTTACGGCTTATCCTAGAAGATAGATTAAGAAAAGGCAAACCAACATTTCTAGCGTTTGTAGATTTGGAGAAGACTTTTGACAATGTTGATTGGAATAAACTCTTTCAAGTTCTGAAGCAAGCAGGAGTAAAATATAGGGAACGTAAGGTTATTTACAACTTGTACAACAACCAGACAGCGGTTGTCAGAGTTGAAGGGCATGAAAGGGATGCAGTGGTTGGAAAGGGAGTAAGACAGGGTTGTAGCCTTTCCCCAATGTTGTTCAATTTGTACATTGAGCAAGCTATAAAGGAAAGCAAGGAGAAATTTGGAGAAGGAATTAAAGTTCAGGGTGAAGAATTAAAAACATTGCGTTTTGCCGATGACATAGTAATTCTGTCAGATACAGCAAAGGACCTGGAAGAGCAATTGAACGGAATGGACAGTGTGCTGAAAGGTGCATATAAGATGAACATTAACAAGAGTAAAACTAGGGTAATGGAGTGCAGTGTAAGAAAATCAGGTGATGCTGAAGGAATTAGATTAGGTAACGAAACAATAAAGGAGGTAGATGAGTTTTGTTACTTGGGCAGTAAAATAACAAATCATGGTCGCAGTACAGATGATATAAAATGCCGAATGGCAATGGGTAGAAAGGCGTTTTTGAAAAAGAGAAATTTGTTAACATCGAAAATTGATTTAAGCCTAAGGAAGTCCTTTCTGAAGGCATTTGTATGGAGTGTTGCCTTGTATGGGAGTGAAACATGGACAATAAGCAGTGTGGACAGGAAGAGGATAGAGGCTTTTGAAATGTGGTGCTACAGAAGAATGCTGAAGATTAGGTGGGTGGATCGCGTAACTAATGAGGAGGTACTGAACCGAATTGGGGAGAAAAGAAATTTCTGGCATACCTTGACTAAAAGAAGGGATAGATTGGTAGGACACATTCTTAGACATCAAGGAATTGTGAATTTAGCGTTGGAGGGAAGTGTGTGGGGTAAAAACCGCAGAGGGCGGCCAAGAGACGCGTATAGTAAGCAGATTCAAGTGGATGTGGGTTGTCGTTCTTATGAGGAGATGAAAAGGCTTGCTCAGGATAGAGTAGGGTGGAGAGCTGCATCAAACCAGTCTCTGGACTGAAGACCACAACAACAACAATGTGACGTTACAAAGCTTACTGCTTTATCCCTTTTTGCACATACAAGAGTCATACCTGTCTAGTTTGGAAATGCATCTGCTAATTTTCCAGTGGCTGTTACACCAAGGTCTTTGGACACACTAGACTAATACTGGAGAGCCTATGAATATAGTCCACAAGGGATCGTCACATATCCCATAACTCCGTTAACAAAGGTGTCAAAAATCTGTCTTTTGTGTCACTTATAACTCTTTTTCACATCAAATGTTTAGTAGGAAAATAGGATGTAGTAAATCAAGACATTGAATAAGAATGTAGCTTTTAGGTAAACTTTAGTAGGAAGAAATGTAAAATTGGGGAAGTTTTAGCATTGATCTGTGATCACAAGGGCTTTGAATTTATGGCATAAAATGAGAAAAATCTAAAATCGAAGTCCCATTGTAATGTTGTGTCTGCTCTGCTCAATGCTCAGTAACAGTGTGTAAATGCTACCACACTGTCAGGGACCATCCGACTTGGCTGGAACATGCAGGCCTATTTTGTCCTTAATGGAACAGAACGTCTCTCTTACCTTGATGGTAGGCTGGAACACTTATCTCAGTCCATTTCTTCAAGATATTGACATTCTTACTAGTCAGACCTCCACAGTATGGAAGTAATCCAGCCGGCTTGGTTTCACTTGATAATTCATTAGGTAACACCTGAAAGTTTTTGAAATTTTTCCTCTGCTCTATCTATTTTCCTTGAACACTCACTTCAAATTTTGAAATTTAGATACTATATGGTTATCTTCGTACATGCCTTTTGTACTGAGTACTGTAATGTTCAAACTGCTGTCTTGTGTACAGGATGATGAAAACTGTTGCCGTCCATGTATCAGTTGGAGTGTTTTGATTTCATGTACACTAAATTACCAAACTGACCTGTTTTCCACTGAACTAAAACATCCAATAACATTGTCCTTCATCTCAGATATGAATTTTATTTTGGAATGTGATGTATTCTTGTCAAGGAGCCATATCGTTCATATAGCATAGAAATAAAAATGGGCACAACCTTGCTATTTCAGAGCTTGCTCCTCAAAATGCTCCATGAAGAAGTTTGTAACAGGCAAAGACATTGAAGATCCCATAGCTATGCTATCTGTAAAATCATAATATTGGTTTCAGTACTAGAAGTACATTGTCATGAATATATGGGAGAACACTTGACAGATTCCAGCTGGAAACTGTTAGGCAACTTTTTAGGGTGTCTTTTACCAGCACTCTTATAAATAGTGACACAATCTTGAAACTAACCATTATATACTTTGGTCTATCTTTATTGTTTTTTCTTAAGAGTCTTGAGAAATGTATGTGATTTTCCATCTTTTGGGAGTGCACCTGGGACAACGACAATTCTTCATCTGATATTTTTGGGCTGCAAACCTCACATCTTCAAGGTGAGTCAATTCCTCAGTTCTCTGCATCTGCGTGTGCCTATTTATATGGCAAATAACCTGATACAAAGCTACTGACGATTAAAATGTAGATGTAACAAAGAAATCACAGTCATAACTGCTGTGGTTGTTATAAAGAGAAAATATACATAAAAGATAAACATATAAGTGCAAACACAACACAGCTACTATGAATCCACAGTGCTTTTAAATGAATAATTAATCATTAAAATTGGAAGTGAAGACGTAGAAATTCTTTCCAAACGAAGGTGTGAGAAAAGCGGCTTCCAAGCATTGTCAAGGTGAAATCCTTCCTTATGGTTTAGCGGGTTGTCTGCTAGTTGTATTTCTACAGCTTTCTTTACAACTGAATCCCAGATAGAAGCAGCTTTGGTTAAAGCCTTTACTTCTTTGTAATCCATTGCATGGCCAGTAGAAATGCAATGTTTAGCTACTGTAGACTTGTTGGACTGAATTAGCAGTGTGTACCGCTGGTGTTTGATGCATCATTCTTCTAATTTTTGCATGGTTTGACCTATGTAATATTTGCCACACACACAAGGGATTTGATAAACCCCCACATTGCACAATAACAGATCACTCTTTACAGATCCCAACAGAGTTGAAGTTTTAGCCGGTGGGCGGAAGATCAGGTCCTCTTTGTTTCTTCATGATTGTAGCAATTTTAGAAGAAACATCACTCACATATGGAAGAAAGGCCATAGATTTCACTTCCCTTTCCACTTCATCTTTTTCCTGTGATTTTTCTGGAGTTTTTATTTCTACATCTACATACATACTCCGCAATCCACCGTAAGGTGCGTGGCGGAGGGTACACTGTACCACTACTAGACATTTTCTTTCTTATTCCACTCCCAAATAGAACGAGGAAAAAAAGAATCCCTATATGCTTCCGTACGAGCCCTAATTTCACTATGCGAAATATATGTAGGCGGCAGCAACATTGTACTACACTCAGCTTCAAATTCCGGCCCTCTAAATTCCCTCAACAGAAATTCACGAAAAGAATGTCCCCTTTCCTCCAGCAATCCCCAATTGAGTTGCCGGAACATTTCCATGACACTCGCGCATTGGTCGAACCTATCAGTAACAAACCTAACTCCTCGCCTCAGCACTGCTTCTATGACTTCCTTTAAACTGATTTGCTGTGGGTCCCAAACACTTGAGCAATACTCAAGACGTGGTCGTACAAGCGTTTTATACATGGTCTCCTTTACATATGAAGTACATCTTTCCAAAATTCCCCCAATAAACTGAAGTCCGCTGTCTGCCTTACTCACAACTATCCTTACATGTCTGTTCCATTTCATATCGCTCTGCAACGTTACACCTAAATATTTGAATGACGCTACAGCATTAAGAAGCTCACTGATAATGTTGTATTCAAACATTATGGGATTTTTTCCCTACTCGTGCGCATCACCTTACATTTTTCTACATTGAGAGCTAGCTGCCATTCTTCGCACCAACCAGAAATTTTGTCTAAGTCATCCTGTATGCTATTACAGTTGGTTAAAGACAACACCCTCCCATAAATCACAGCATCATCAGCAAACAGACGCAAATCACAAGTTACTCTGTCCATCAGATCATTTAAATAGATAGAAAATAATAGTGGTCCTATCACACTCCCCTGTGGCACGCCTGATGAGACACTCGTCTCTGATGAACACTCGCCATCGAGAACAACATACTGCGTTCTATTACTTAGGAATATCGAATGCCTTTTTGAAGTCTTGAAAAACACAATCCGCCTGTTGCCCTTCTTCCATGGATCGCAAGATGTCATGTGAGAAAAGGGCAAGCTGAGTTTCATATGAACAATGTTTCCTAAACCCGTGCTGATTCATAGAAAGAAGCTGTTTCGTTTCAAGTTAATTTACTATATTCGAACTGAGAATATGCTCCAAAATTCTACATGTTACTGATGTCAACGATATTGGCCTGTAATTGTGTGGGTCAGTTCTCTTTCCTTTCTTATAAATGCGAGTCACCTGCGCTTTTTTTCCAGTAACTAGAAACTTTGCACTGAATTAAAGATTTGTGATAAATGCAAGCTAAGTAGGGGACCAATGCTGCAGAATACTCTTTGTAAAACCGAACTGGTCTTCCATCTGGACCAGCAGACATTTTTGTATTTAGCTCTCTCAGCGTGAAATATTTCTTAAATGTTAAATTCAGAACTTCAGCCTTCCATTTGCTTCCTTCTATTACTACCCCGGAATGATCAACTAGTGACTGGACAGTGGGCTTTGACCCGCTTATCGATTTTACATAGTACCAGAACTTTTTCAGGTTCTCGGAAAGATCTTTTGGTAAGGTATGGCTATGGTAATTATTGTATGCTTTGTGCATCGATCTATTTATAGACGCACGAATCTCTACTGACTTTGGCCTGTCATCATTTGCGTGTTCTTTTTTGAATCGAGACTGCTACAGTCTTTGCTTTCTTGGCAGCTTTCTAACATTATTTTTATACCACAGTGGATCTTTTCCATCCTTATTCGTCTTTAATGGCACATATTTCTCTAACCCTTTATTTACAATGCGCTTGTCCGCCTCCGTAGCTCAGCGGTAGCATCGCTGACTACTACGCAGGAGGCCCGGGTGCGATTCCCAGCAGGGGACTGGTTGTTTTGTGTTCTCCTAATCATCCTCATCTCATCATCATTGGCGCATAAGTCGCCCATGCGGCGTCAAATAAAAAGACTTACACTAAGGCGTCCGAACAATCCCGCAAGGGATCTCCCGGCCAAGAAAGCCATACGCTCATTTGCATTACAATGCACTTAAATTTAGACCACAATTCCTCTTCATCCGTAGTCTCAGAATTAAACAATGCCCATGCATTTTCTAAGTGCGATCCTAACATTTGTTTATCAGCTCTTCCCAACAAAAACACGCTCTTAGCCTTCTTGTTTGGTTTATGAACTTTGGTCACCATCGACACTATGACGATCCCATGATCATTAATTCCTGTCTCTACACAGTCATTGTTAATAAGGTCAGGCCTGTTCGTAGCTATAAGGTCTAAAATATTTCCATTATGCATGGGTTGCCGATTAAACTGCTCAAGTCAGTTTTCGGAGAAAGTGTCCAAAAGTAGCTCGCAAGACTGCTTGTCTGTACCACCTAAAATATAACTAGAGAGGTCCCAATCTATACTCTTAAGGTTGAAGTCTTCCCTGACTAATATTACATGGCCCGGATACCTACTCACTACTTGGTGTAGACTTTCTTTGAATGACTCTAAAACTGCTACAGCAGCACTGGGGAGCCGGTAAAAACACCCAACTATTAACTTTATTTCTTTTAGACCTGTTATACGTACCCAGATAACTTCACAGTTACTTTCAACCTCAATCTCCGTAGAAACAATTTGCCAGGCTTTCTTAATCTGGTGGTGTGAATAGCCATTTTTCTCGAAAACTGCCTCCAGGTGTAAGAGCATCATGCAGGCTGTCAGCATCAGATGCTACATGAGCCCTGTGAACCAATATTTTCAGAAAACTTATAGTTTGTGAAGGATGGTGGCAGCTAGTCACCTGCAAATATAGATCTGTGTGGGTGGGCTTGCGATGTTCACACTGTGATGTTTGCAGTACATCATTTTGGGAGTTAATAACCTTGCCAGACGTTTTGCCAGTCTGTAGGTGGGTGAACTGAATGCACTTACAGTAGGTCTCAACAGGACCCCCTCCGTACGTACTTTCAGCAGTCCATAAAGCCTTGGGAGGTCAGGCAGCATGTGGATTAATTTTGTCACAACTTCTTCTGGCATGCCAGGGTCCTAAATTTCTGCAGTAAAACACTGGTTGGTTCCTTTGAAAGTTCACAGCCAATTTTCCTCCTCATCCTTAACAAAAGCAATCCAAGTGAGTGCTCCATCTCTAATTTCCATTATATGAACCACATTGAAAAATAGCTCAAATATTGCTGTTCCTGTTGCCAATAAAGTTTTTCATGTAATTATGTTGTTTTTGTTTAAAAAAAAACCTTAGGTAAAATTACTTTCCGTATGTGCCTTGTATGTTTTTGTTGAGAAGATTTTTATTCTCTCCAAGATACTTTACTGTATACATCTGTGGGTATCTTGCAACAGATTTCCACACCATTTGATCGACCACCTTGAAGTTCAGTATGCATGAAGTTTTTAATACTTACAATATTACCTCACTTGTACATTTTTCAGGGCATTGGAGCATTTGGTGGTGTAAATAGGGGGTGGCGGGAGTGTAAAAGGGGGAGGGGAATCACTTTCAGAGGCTAACATGTTCAGGGAAAGATTTCACAGTGTATCCTGATATATAACAGTGTAAACAGATCTTGTTTCTAGTACTTACCTCAAATATTGAGTGAAATGAAACTGCTAATATTGCTCTGTGCTGCTTGTCAGCTGGTAAGCAGAATATTACTAATACATAGTTGAAAAATTGTGTGATAGCCTTCCTGTAGGCTTATTCTTGTCTTTTTGCAAATGTAATAAATGTGGAAAATGGAACTATCCATAAGAGAAATGTTATGCCTTTTAAGAATTGTTCAATATTTACTGCTAAATGTGAGGTCATTCAATCTTTTTGGTTGGCATCATATTGAGTTGGGACTGGCTGTACATTTGGGAAACAATTAGCCTTTTTTTAGTCTCATATAACAAAGGGCTTTGAATTGCAAACTTTTGTTTGGTAACCCATTAAAAAATAGTCCCCTTTCATAAATACTGAATATGCTTTTATCTTCATAATTTGCATTTACAGTCGGTAATTTTTCATTTATCCACTGTTCCACTGTCCACATATTTTGATTCACCACAGACAGTTCTAAAAGAGATGTCATATCTTTTTCCTAAAACTGTCGAGCCATCCATTGGAAGTGCTCAAATTGTCAGTGCCAAGAGTGTTTGCAACTTTAAGGGCCTTCTCCTTCAAAAGTATGCCATCAATGGGAATTCCTGTTGCCCTTGACGACTCAAACCAACGTTTATAGTTTCTCCATATCACTGTATTTAGAGTAGATAGCATACTTTCATTTTTTCACATTTAGCCTGCTTCCTGAAGCACAAGATATGATGCTGTCTCTGTTTGTTACTGTTGTATTCAGTGTTGATACTGACAGTTTCAATTTAATTGCAAGTGCTATACCTCTTCCATGGAAGGACTCAATTTTCTCTCAAATCTGGGCCTTTTATTCCATGGAAATAGATCATCATTCTTTTCTTTCCATTGCTTAGCAGGAGCCAATAGCAAATCGATAAAAATAATGTGACACAATAAACTAACAAATAACAATTTTAACACTCCAGCACTTCAGCAACAAAAATAATAATCAAGAAATGCAAAACTTCACTGGTAATAATGCTATACATTCACAATGGCTGTGCCATGTTTGTCACTTCACATGACCTGAATGTGTTTCTCATTGACCATGTTAGCTTGTGCTATGATATCATGTAACATCAGTTGGAGCTGAAGAGAAAGAAAACAGTTCAAGGATTTGAGAAACAATAATATATAGTGTTTTTAATATGTATGCGAAGTTTGTAAATAGTAAATACCTTTACGATTGCTCCCATCAGCCAACATGTTGAGTGACAACATAATTTGTTCTTATTACTGAAAGCAGTACACAAAAATAACATTTGATTCAATTCATTTGCCACTTATTTGTTCGTTATATCAATTCGGAGACTTAGTTTTTCCCAATCTTCGTGTATTATATGCAGCTCAAAACTACAAATTTTAAATAGAACACTTACAGACCCTGTTGTTGTTGTTGTTGTTGTTATTGTTATTGTGGTGGTCTGCAGACTGGTTTGATGTACCTCTCCACACTATCCTGTCCTGTGCAAGCCTCTTCATCTTAGAATATGTATGGCAGTCTACATCCTTTTGAATCTGCTTACTGTATTTGTCCCTCGGTCTCCCTCTACCATTTTTACCCCACACACTTCCTTCTAATGCTAAGTTGACAATTCCTTGATGTCTCAGAATGTGTCGCACCAGCCTATTCCAAATTCCTTTTCTCACCAATTCTGTTGAGCACCTCCTCATTAGTTATGTGATCTACCCATGTGATATGCATCAGTTGTCTGTAGCACCACATTTCGAAAGCTTGTATCATCTTCTTGTCTGAACTTCTTACTGCCCACGTTTCACTCTCTTACAATGCTACACTCCAGCCAAATGCTTTCAGAAAGAACTTATTAACATTTAAACTAATATTAGATGTCAACAAATTTCACTTCTTCAGAAACTCTTTTCGTCCCATAGCAATTCTGAATTTTATAACTTCTTTACTTCTGCCATCAGAAGTTATTTTGCTACCTAAATAGCAAAACTCATCTACTACTTTTATTGTTACAGACCCTATATACACAAAAATCAAAAGATTTGTTTTACTCGAAATTTTAAAGTCTAGCTGCCAGACATGGTGTAAGTGGCAGGAAATACTAAACTTCAGAAACGTAAAATCGAGGTTTTCAGTACATTGAGAACATATGAAATTTGACAGGGAAGGGGGGGATGCGTTAATGGCAGGAAAACGTAAAATGTGAGAACGTGAAGGCAGGGTAATACTGTAGGGGAAGAGGACATGAACTGAGAGAGTGAGAGGAGGAGATACACTGAGAAAAAGGAAGCAGGAAGGGGTTGATGGACAGTAAGAGATGACTGAAGACAGAAAGTAAACATGCATCTGATTAGCACCACTATTTATGTCAGGCGAGGTGGTCTGTCAACTCCTGATCGAATCTTTCCAAATAAGTGTGCAGTTCAGCAGTTAATGCAGTTTTCCATCTTCCTTGGTGAATATGGCCTGGTTTCCGTGCTCTGCCTCCATTACAATATGTCGGCAATTGCTGCACAAACGATTTCTCTGTGCCCACACATAGAGGACTACCAATACATAAATTGTACAATAACTATCTGGTTTGGTGCGGCAAAAGTGGGGAGAGGAATGACTAAGGACTATGTCGGGGTTGTGAGCTACTCACAACTGTAGCTGGGCAAATTCTCACTGCTGGTTTTTGTATGCTGTTTAAGTTCAATTGAATTGAAACAAAATATAAGAATGAATAAATATCTGACCAATGCCCTGTGTGTGAAAGATTGTAAGGACATTACAGGATTGGCTGTACTGATTAATAACCATTCAGGAAAAATTTGATACTTTGCATTTTTCCCAATTTAATTAGCATTGAAGTTAGCCAATCAGGTAGTTGCATCCACAAGTCTGCCAGAGTCAGTGTTGCTAAGTATCTTCTTTGTTTGTCCTGCTGAAACGAAGAGAAAGAAAAACAATTAGGTTGCTGTTGATTTGTTGTAAGGTACCATGTACCTTGTGAAATCTTTTGTAGACAGTGATGCTCCTCTTGTTTTGAAGGTCAAGTGTGCAAAATATCATTAAGATCCGAATAAAATGAGATGAATTTGGGTTAAAAACAAAGATACAAACATATGAATGCTCTTGTTTATATGGCTATATAAATATAGAAGGAAACTCTCCTGGCGGGATAAACAAATAGAAAACGTATGACTTACCCAAAGGACAGGCTCATCAACAGACACATATAAAATCACACACAAACACACATACAAGCTTTCGCAACCGTTGGTCGCTTCTTCAGGAAAAGAGGAAGAAAGGAGAGGGGAAAGGGAAGGATATGGGTTTTAAGGAAGTGGAAAAGGAGTCATTCCAATCCCAGGAGTGGAAGGACTTACCTTAGGGGGAAAAAAAGAAGGTAAACAAATACACACACACTCACTCATATCCAAACACAAACACACCTAGATAGACATTTGTAAAAAGCAAAGAAGTTGCGTCATCTGTTATAATCTGGAATATTCTAGTTGTAATTCAGCATTTCATGAGAGATTACTTACACAATTTTATTTTCAGCCAAAATTTTACCATTTCCAAGACAAACCTTGCTGCTACAGATTTTATTCCCAAAACATTTGAAAAAATTGCTTGGCAGTAGCCAGAACATGCACTGATATCACCAGAAAATTCTGTGGTTATGATTTGTTGATTTTACATTTTCTTCATTTGGAATGTTAATAATAAAGGATAGATAACACTCACCGTAAATATGATTGCTTAGCCATGGACTGGCATGTAAAAGAGACAATTACATTTATACAACTTAAATTTTCATCCATGGCCTTTATCAGAAAAAGAAACAGATACATTTCACACAATCACTCAGACATAACTCAAGCACACATGACCACCATCTCTGGCCACTCCAGTGAGATTACATTACATTATAAACATTGAACTGAATGGTTAGGGAAAAATTTACCTACCTGCCAAGGTCTGGATGAGGAACTGTACAAACAGCTACTATTCAGACCCATAAAGTTTGAGTTTAAATAGTTATTATTGCAGTAAACGTTTTATGTTTTAGCAGCTGTACGATTGTGGAAAATGCTGCTTGAACGAAGTTAATGTAACATATTAATGTAAATGTAATATATGGGCCACACAGTAGCTTAAGAGTTGAAGTACCAAGACTTTTTATTGCCATTTTTATTAAACTCATGAATATTACACACTACAAAACTGTTTCAATAAGGTTACTGATAATGTTATTCTGTATTACTTGAAATACATTTTTTATTTATGTTTATTTATTTTAATTAATTCATTTTTTTACTAATTACTTAGTAATTCCTAATTTTTTTTGTGTAACCTTATTTACTAATCTACAACATTAGTTTAAAAAAGTCCAACTCTGTCATTGCTCTTCCTAAATTTTCTACAGGTGAATTTGTCATTGGACGTGTAATTAAAGCAATGAATGCTAACTGGCATCCTCGATGTTTCCGTTGTGAGATGTGTGACAAAGAATTGGCAGATCTAGGCTTTATACGCAATCAGGGACGTGCTCTCTGCCATGAGTGTAATGCTAAAGCTAAAGCAGTTGGTCTGGGAAAATATGTATGCCACAAATGCCAGTAAGTTTCTAATCCAATGTATGGTAACTATCTGCAAAGTAACCTCCAATAGAAAAGTAATACAAATTTACAAATGTTAAACCATTAAAGAAAATAATCATCTTAAATATAAAACTTTTTGTTACATAATAACTATTCACATTTGAGTATTTTTTGTATCTCTTTCTGAGTTTGCAAATTCCTTTGCATAAAATTGTGCAACCTTGAGAGTGTGCTCAGCTTATGTCAGTATTTAAAGTTATTTGTTAAGACAAAACTTAGGGAGCAAAGTCTAGTTGACAGTGCTGTTTCCAAACTGCATCTGTGAAGGTCAAATGGTTTCAGGTGAGTAGTCATTTATAGGGCTGCAATAACACTAATAATTTGTGATAGAGATGTAAAATTAATCACCTTACATGATTGGTTGAAGGAAGGTGTGTGTGATACAATCACACCAAGCCCACTGTGCCTGTCAGAGATCTCATTTTGCCTACTCTAATTGAGGAATATTCTAAAAATGCTGCACCAATATTAAAGAGATGTTGTCACTTCTTTTGAATGTTTCTTAATTATTCCTATTAGGCTTACTTTCTTTAACCCTTTATTTGAAATACGCAGACATCACATGAAGGAAATACAGGAAATTATTTAAATTGGACCTGTTGAACAACTTTACATTTATTTATTTATTTATTATTTTTTTTTTTAAATACAAAATGCATCTGAAAACTTTGGTGAATGGTCCCATTTACAAACTGCATTAGTGAGGATACACATTGATGGGCATGTCATCAAGCGCACCCTATCATGTAAAGCAATTCAGTGAAGCGATAGTACATGCTGCGCCCAACTACAAGGGTCAGGTGTCATCATGTGAACTCAGTGTCATTACAACATGGAGTGCAAATTGGAACAATGCATTAATATCAAGTTTTGCTTCAAATTAGGCAAAATGGTGTCTGAGACCCATGGGATGTCAGTGCAAGTGTATGCTGTTGAAACAGTGAGTAAAAAGAATGTGTTTTGTTCACATTACTTTGAAGGCCAGTAAAGATATTTTGTTTGTAACTCTTGTTTCCTATTTTTCCTGAGACCGTTAACTGAACTTTTCAGATGCACCTTGTATAATTTCTTGTCTGTAAGTAACATTGCCCAAAAAGATGCATGGGCGCTACAATATGATATGATGGTGTGGTTCCTGTGGCTGTAGAAATGGTTATATTTTATACTATTTCATGCAAAATAAAAAATAAATCCATTTTGGTAAAAAGCCCAGAATGATCCCACAACTTCCATGTTTTACAGGGAAGTATCAATGAAGACAAAGTCCACATTTTACTTTTTTACCCACAATCTGGCAAGTGACCAAAACTGTCATATTGAACATAATTCACTGGTAAAAAAAAGTCCTGTTTTCTTCTTCTTGTTGACTGGTTGTACATTCCATAGTTGTCCTCCAGGCAGCCTCTTCCCAGCAAACATCAAATCGTTTGGAATGTCCCAGATAAGACTTTTGGTAACACTTTTGCATAATAACTCCTCCAGGGTGTATACGCACTGGAAAACTGGGAGATCCAGGATATACCCCGGAATTTTTCATTGTTTTAAGTTATGAGGTTCTTCATTTTTGCTGGTATGAACTTCACTTTAGCCCACTACTGCAGGACAATACTGCAGTTATAAAACATAAATGAGGCATTTCTCCAGAAATTTAGTTTAAAATAATAAATGAGAGAATAATATGAAATTGTTGAAATAAGAATGTGAGATTTACAACAACAAAACACCGTGCACCTAGCCTACTAGCATCTTCCTATAGCAAAATGTGTCAAAGGTGTTAGATAGAAGAACATGTAATACCTCGCAACAAACTGTTTTCAATGAGCCAATATCTCATCTGTTTATGTTTCTAGCAAGTCACAGGTAAAAATTGCGAATAGTGGTTTGGGAGACGTTACTATCAAAGAAATGGCATTTTACGCAATATGAATTTCATTAATAGTGAGAATGTGCTATGAATTTCTTAAATCACAAACTACAGAGACGTCCGATGAGTTGTGGAAAGGCATAAATAATAGAATCCAACTTAATAGTTTTTGGCCATTACTCCTTCATTGGTTACACATGCTGTCTCCATTGTGTGTGTGTGTGTGTGTGTGTGTGTGTGTGTGTGTGTGTGGGTGTGGGTGGGTGGGTGGGTGGCCGAAAGCTGTTAAGTTGTATCCTAATATTTGAGCCTTTCCGCATCTCATCGGACATATCTGGTGAGTAAGCAACCTACCCTCAAAAATATTGTTAAATCCTTCCTGGGATTTCCATTGTTTAAATCACAAACCATTTGACTCCCGTCTAGAACTTAACACTTTGGAGACCAGTGTTTAGCAAAATTTACAGCTCCGAATACCAGCTATTTATGCCATTATACAAATTTAATGGCACATTTATGTTTGATATCCTTAAAAGACAAAGATTTAAGATTAGTATTTACAATACTTATTTTAGTTCTTTAATAGATAGTTTGCAAATTAAGCAGCAACAATGTCAAAACCAAATTTATGAGAAATGAAGACAGCGAATCAGGAGTTTCTAAATAATTATGCTTTTTGTTGTTTTATTAGGTTTATGCATAACAACTCAATCAGAAATGGTGACATGGGAGATGAAAAGAGCCAAATATTTTTCACAAGCAATTAAAGATGTTCTATCGGGTTCCAGCCCCAAAGTATTTTCCAAAATGAAGTAAATGATAAATGACCTTCTAGTAATTTACATCATCTTCATCATCATTTACGAAATAGAATTGAAAACATCATTCTACTGGCTGTTTGCAAATACCTCATGACTGGCCACTCTTACTTCCCATCAGTCATAGTGCTGTTACCAACATCTACAAGTGCCAATTAAACACACCGACATTGTAAGTGCCTTTTTAACACTGGGAAGTTCTGCGCTGGTGTATAAAACATTAACATTTTGAGGAATTTATAAGTTTTACTGCTTAAAGGCAAGTATATTGCTACTTATAATAGAAAGAGTGTAATTCACCCTGGAAAAAGTGTATTTCACTCCAAAAAAGTATATTTTATCCCAGGAAAAATTTGACTTTTTACCCGGGAAATCTAGCAAAAATCCAGAAATTTCTTCTCCTTGCCCGTATACATCCTGCTCCTCTTCTTACCATTTATAAGGTGTTTCCTTGTATAAGAACGAAATAGCTCCACAAAAACAAGAAAAGAAACTAATATGTCTGCTAAAGATTTAGACTATTTCAAAACTTTTCGCAAAACGCAGTGGAACATTGCTGTATATGAGAACTTAAATGTTGGTTGCAAACATCATTGCCCATTCAAAGACAAAAATTGAAATGTGTTAAAAAAAGAAAGAAAGAAAGAAAAAAAACCCTTGCGAAATTTTGATGTTGATTGATAACAACATTGTCAAATAACAAATTAATATGAACAAGAAGCATACTTTCCCATTGAAGAATGTTTGGTTCGTCAAATGAGGCAGTCTCACTCATAATTGATTGTTGGGTTCTCTCTGCTCTAGTGCATAAAAGCCATGTGTCACATCTGATAACTATTCTATTCAACAGACCTCCCCCTGCTACACCACAATGAAAATGGAAATACTAAAGATGCAATTAGTCATTGATTTGATTTTTTCAGGGAAGCCAAAACAGTGTTGGTCCAACCCACCACTGCCCACACCGAAACTAAGTTTATTGTGCGGTATCGCTTCCTGTATGTCTAGTAAAGCCACTTGAACAGTGCAAGGAGTCCCTTTACCAGTTCTTTATTAGACACAATTTCTTTGGGTCTGGTTGTCCCAAATGTTCTGTGCCTTTTACTCTCCAATGCAATGTATTCGTAGATTAGATGTGATGCAGTTTCATCACCGTCATCACAGATCCTACATTTAGGGTCCTCTTCTGTTATTCCCATTGTATGTAGGTGTTTTTTGAAATTCCCATGGCCTGTCAGCAATCCAACCATGAGTCTAATCTCTCTCCTGTTCAGACCCAGGATTGCAGAGCTTCTTTTAAAACATGGCTTTGGCATCATTACCTTGCCATGTTTTTGTTGATGGACTTTCATCCAATATTCTATGTGCTGTCTTCTGAGCCAGTTACGTAGCTCCAATTTGATCATTGCCTTGGTGATTGTCAGGACAGGTTCCGGTCCAATAAATGGAGTCTCTGCTCCCATCCTGGCTAATCTGTCGGCATGTTCGTTGCCACTGATCCCCGAGTGGCCAGGAACCCACAATAGGTTTACTCTATTGCTTTCCCCTAGCTCCACCAGAACCCTGTGACATTCTGCAACAATTTTAGAACTTGTTGCAGGAGCTGCCAGTGATCTCAGGGCTGCCTGGCTGTCTGAATAGATATAGATGCTACAATCTTTGTAGCACCTACGCAAATTCTCCTCTACACATGCCCTGATGGCAGTGATTTCGGCCTGGAATACTGAGGCCAGTTTCCCTAGAGAGATGACGCCCTCCAGTCTTGGCTGCACCCCGTATACCCCGGCCCCAACGCCTTGGTCTGATTTCGACCCGTCAGTGAACCAGACAATATCCCCCGTACGGTGTCGAACTATTTTCTCCCACTGCTCCCTGCTTCCAATTGTTATATTGAAAGGCTTGTTGAAGCAGTATGGGGTTATAATATAGTCGGCTGGCATTTCCCCAACCTTTCCTATATTTACCTCACTCACTATTTTAGTGTGTGATTCTGGATATACCGAAGAGTTCCAGTTGTTGTCAGATTTTAGTCTGTATGCACCAGCCGCTGCCTCCATCTTGACCCAAAGGTGTAATAGGGGCATATCCAGCATGGTTTCCATCCCAGCAGTTGGTGTGCTGCTAATTCCGCCTGTTATGGCTAAGCAGGCTAATCTCTGCACCTTACCAAGCTCCTTAGCAGCAACCTGCTGTTCTACCTTCTTCCACCACACGACCACCCCATAGGTGATCCTGGGTCTAATCACTGTGGTGTATATCCAGTGCATACCCTTGGGGCTCAGGCCCCAATTTTTGCCACACGCTCTCCTGGAACTCACAAGTGTACCTTTAGCCTTGGAGCAAATATTCCTGATGTGGGGGGTCCATGTCAGTTTCTCATCTAGGGTAACCCCTAGATATTTCACTGTCCCCTTCACAGGTAGCGCTTCATTGAAAAGCTTTAGATTCCAACTTGAATGTTGTATATGCTTCTTTGTGAGTGGTACAACAATAGACTTCTTAGGACTAACCCCCAGATCCTGTTTTCTGCACCAGTCTTGCACAATGTCCAGTGAACCTTGTGCCATATTCTTCACTGTGTCAGCAAATTTGCCAAGTATTACTATGACAAGATCATCTGCGTATCCTTGGCAAAAGTACTTCCTAGAGTTTAATTCTCCAATGAGATCATTCACCACTAAATTCCACAATAAAGGGGAAAGAACACCTCCTTGCGGGCAACCCCTAGTGGTGTTGATTACCATTTTTTCATCCATCATGGTAGTCTCTACCTTTCTTCCACTGAGCATGGCCCTAGTCCACCTACATTTCGTGGTCCCTAGGTCATGCACCTCAGCTGCCCTAACCATGGAATCGAAGGTCGTGTTGCTAAAAGCCCCCTCAATGTCCAGGAAGATACAGAGGGCTATTTCATGAAAGTGTAGTGCTTTCTCCAACTTCCCAACTAGTTGGTGGAGAGCTGTCTCAAATGATTTACCTGGCTGATATGCATGTTGGTTTGAATGAAGAGGAGCCCTACTTAACCTCCTTTCTCCAACATGTACATTAACCAGCTTTTCCAATGTCTTAAGAATGAAGGAGGACAGGCTGGTCTCATATCCTTGGCCTTTGTATGATCAATTCTCCCTGGCTTTGGAATGAAGACAACCTTCACTGCCCTCCAGGCATTGGGAATGATTCCTGCTGCTAGGCTAACCCTGAATAACCTGCATAGGAATCTAATAAGATTTTCTCCCACTTGTTGCAGGAGAGCTGGAAAAATTCCATCGGGGCCAGGTGACTTGAACGGTTGAAATGTTCCCATTGCCCATCGGACCGTACTGAAATCAACACACTCCTTGACCAGATCCCAGTCCTCTTTGTGAATACCTGAGAACCGTTGTCCCTCGGGAATCGCATTCTGGTCTGAGTTATCCCCCAGAGTATATTGAGGAAAGTGAGTCTTGAGGAGCAGTTCCAGTGTTTCATGTGCTGTCTTTGTTTACTCCCCATCCTCCTTCCTCAATGTTCCTCCTGGATTAGTTGGTACCCTAGTGAGGATTTTATGAAGTCTCGCTTGAGCAGCCGTGCCCTCCACTTCCTCACAGAATACCTTCCAGGATGCCTCCTTTGCCCATCTGATGGCAAGGTTGTAATTGACAAGGGCCTCACAATACTTTGCCCATTGTCCTTTGTGCCTCACAAGGTTAAACAGTCTTCGTACCTGTTTCCTTTGCATTTCCAGGTTATTATTCCACCAAGGCACACTCCTATTTGTGCACTACTTGGTGATTGAGCAGTTGTCCTGGTATGAGGTCACAATAGCAGAGGTTACGGCCTCTGCTACTTCCTCAAACTCTGCTGGATTCCTTATTGAAGTTTTAATTTCCGATAGGTTGAAGTCAAAGTCTCTCCTATATGTCTCCCAGTCCATTTTCCTGGGATTCCTATAGGCCATGGTCTGTCTGGTTCCCATTTCAACCTTGAATTTAATATACATGTGATCTGATGAGGATGGCTCCAGGACCACTTGCCACTGTTTGACGTAACTTCCCATCATCATGGAACCAAAAGTTATGTCAATTACTTCTACTATTCCTGAATGTAGGTTCATCACCCCTATTCAGGATCACCAAGTTGTTAGATAGGAGAAATTCAAGAAGGTGCTCCCCTCTACTGTTGGTGTCCTTGCTGCCCCACGATAGATTGTGGGCATTGGCATCACATCCCACCAACAGTTCGTCATCTTGCCGATGGCAGGTTTCCGTCAGTCTTCTCACTTCCAAAGAAGGAGGAGAGCTGTCTTCGTAAGGAAAGTATGCTGAGGCCAAAACAATTTCCCTCGTGATACCTTCCTCACGTTGCTGCATCCTGATAGTCACCAGGTCCCTGGAACAAAAATCGATCATTGGTATGAAAGGTATTCCATTTCTAACATAAATGCATGTTCTGCTTATTCTGCTTTTTTAGATTTCTAGCATAAATCAGTTTACCTCCAGTACTACCGAGGCCTGATACACCCCCTTTGTATAAATAGGGTTCTTGTATCAGGGCCACGTCCACCTCCTGTCTCCCCAGGCGATGGCTCAGGGCAGCAGTGGCCCCTTTACTGTGCTGCAGGTTTATCTGCAGCACTTCCAGTCCCCATCTTGCTGCCATTATTGCCTTTAAGGTCTTTGATTACCCTGACGGCGACCTGCGAGAATCCTAAAAACAGTTTCAGTCCTTGCTCTCGCATTGCCTTCAGGGACTTCTCTCCGACCTCCACCACCAGGGTTCGTCCTTCTGGAACGACCTTTTGGTTAATTACCCTCCAATCCTCTGTCAAGACTTTTGGGTTCTGGACCCTTATTTTCTCGAACAGAGTCTTTGGAGGGACATCCTTAAGAATCTTTGGTACCCATATTGATAGCTTTGTGGTCTTCAGGAGTTTGGTTGCTGTCTTGACCAGCAGCTTCGCATCCTCCCACGGGGATATCATGGGCAATTTGTCCCTAATCCATACTGCTGAGTGGCCCCCCTCGCAGACAAAAATGAGGGCACCGCGATCTAGATAGACCCTCCTGAATTTGGGTCCTGGACCAGTGTCTCCCCCAGTCTCTTCAAAGAGGGCCATCTGCACGAGCTCCTCCTGCTGCGAGGTGATGCTTACCAGTGGGTATCCTTCTTGGACAACCGCCATTCTAAAGACCGAGACTGCAGTACTATAGGTCTGTTTTCCTATTTCCTGCCTCAGCCTTTTAGGATCACGCTTGTCTAGAGAGGAGGGAGTCTTAGATTCCTCCCTAACCCTCTTGCCACCTGTCTTTGACGTCGAGGTGGTCTGTGGATCCCCTTTGACCTGAGGCAGTTTCTTTTTGGGGGTCTTGGGCTCAAGCCCTTTTGATTCCCTCCACTTATGCTTAGGAAGCCATTCTTTTCCTTCCTTTTGCTTTTGTTCCTTGAGAACTTCCCTCCTCTGAGCCCCAGAGAAGGCCTTAATCCTAATCTGGTCCAACTTCTCTGTTACAGTTCCCACTTCTTGCTCAGGTCTAGACCCTGATTCAGAAGTAGGAGTGCACTCGATCGGTCCTGATCCCGATGTCTGAGTATCTGAGGTCTCAGATTGCCCCTCAGATTCTTTTAAAATACTTTCTTTCTCTGTGTTCATCTTAGTCCCACGAGATTTGGGGATTTATATGGTCCATACCACGATAACCCCCTGTGGTGCAAAGCTACTTACTCAGGGAGGTCATCCAGTATCTCTGAGGCTCCGTTCGAGACACATCCACCCATGTGCCACGCACCCCTCAGCACGGATCGCATCACACCTTGGGTTGGGAAAGGACTGGGAGAGGATAAGGAAGACAGGACGTTGTGGGACACACTTTGTCAGATCCATCAGCTGAGGCCTTTCCTGCAGTAGGTTCTCTACCTTCGGTATAGCCCTCTGCTTCACACGGATGCGCAAGCCTCTCCACCCGCACGGACAGTGCTTCGTCAAGGTGGTGTCCCCTGGAGAGGTGCAATTAGTCATAGGGTTTTGAGGTTCTGAGAATGTGGTTTTAGAACTCAACGACTAAAACGTGATACTTCCAATGTTTAATCAAGATCTCATGCAAAACATCCCAAGAAATTAGCAGTTTGTCTACCATTTGAGGTATAGATATTGTAAAATAGCAGTTTTCTCATCAGTTATCTGTGCCAGTTCATTACTGTCTTCAGATCAAAGGACACTTCTTTCCTCAATATGAATGTTCCTCTTTTTTTTTTTTTCCAAACAAAAGCAGATGAAAATATTGCTTCGCTCCATCTATCCTCATCATTCACAATCCATAAGCACTACAAATTTTGTGATAGATGTCCACAATTTTCAGGTTTTTTCTCTCAGAAAAATTTATTATAAAACCGGTTTTACGTGTTACATGATTTATAATTCAGCATTCGTTTCCAGCAGATACTATAAATGAACAAAAAGCCATGTTGCTTTCTTGCCCCCATAGCTTGAATCTTACTGGCCTATTGTTGGAGTCACTAATGATTGTTCTGTTCCCCTCAGTATTTTCCATATGTGACAAGAAAATGGAGGTTACTCTCAGGATAGCCCTCATAAATATCTCAGTTTTCATAACCAACTGTAAACATTATTTCCGATGCAGGCAGTAGTCTTTATACTCACTTGCTTTATGTGTCTGGGAAAAGGACATCACTGTTTACACAACTTCATGCTGTAAAGGGTGGTATTTAAAACATCTTCCTGAGTGCAGTTGTTGTCACTATTTTTGCATATTAGGGGACAATCAGATTTCTGGACTGCTCTGTAGTTGCTTGTAATACTATCTTCATACTCCTATTTTACCAGATGCGGTCTGCTCCTTGATATTTCTTTTTTTAACCCTTTTGCAGAGTATTGTTGGGTAGATGGTAACTGTAGCTAATGTCGTCACTTGAAGTGATGCCTTTTACTTAGGTTCACTTTCTTGCCATCGTACGTGATGCCTAATGGTAAGATTCAGTGGCAAAAATTCTTCCTGGTCTTAAGACGACATATTGCATAGTATAATTGTACATCAAGTGTTTCGGGTTTTCAGTCTACTTCTTCCGTTCTATTCTTTCTGCCACTTTGCACCTTATTGGTAGGGCAGCAAAACTGGCCAGGTATTGGTCTGAGGCACCAGGTAATTGAACTGTGAAGACCACATTCAGATGCCTGGTGTAAACCAGAACTCTCCATACTGATGCTTCATACCCTCCACAGAAAACCAAAGTGACAAGACAGTTGGCCAGACAACCTGGATATTTGCTCCCTATGTAGAACTTTTCAAAATTCTAAATATATTGTTTCCACTGCACATTTTTCCTTTCAAATCCATACAGTATGTTCTAAAATACAGAGTGTAATTCAATTAACTCTGTGCCAGATGCTAAGTGTGAATTGTAGAATAATCATGTAGTTAGTGTTCCACTCACCATATAGTGAAGGCATAAGCAATTAGATTGTGACCTAAAATTTAGTTGTAAAGTATGAATTTTAGTTATTTTCTAAAGGACACAGCCACACTCACACACAATTTTAATTTGTTGTGGCTCAGTGTTCTGACTTCAATGAATCACTGTCATACATAGAACATTGGAGTGAACATGGAAAGGACACTAGAGAGGCAGACGACAAAGGATGAAAACAGAGAGAGATGGCTGGGATTTTGATTCTGATTTATATTTTTACCCATTGCAATATGCCTGAGTCACAGATAAATAGTATTGTCATTGATAATTTCATTCTCCAATTTAGATGGAGAAATGAAATAACTCATATGGACATGTGGTAAACAAAGTTCACAATACTCTTGAGACAACATCAGTATTAATTTGGATAGGTTGTAGATATGCTTGAAACCAAGTTTTTCATGACACTTGTGGCTAGCCAATATGATGACAACTGTAATAGAATGCTCATTATATTTTATTTACCTTTTTTCTTCTATTTTAGTGGCTTGATTGATGATAAACCTCTTCGTTTCCGTGGGGAAGTGTATCATCCTTATCATTTCAATTGTGCTGCTTGTGGCATAGAACTCAATTCTGATGCAAGGGAAGTGAGAAGTCGACCAGGATTTACTGCTAATGAAATGGTAAGTTCGTAACAGCATAAAATTAGTAAATTTGTGAATGCAGAGCTGTTTTTGTAAACTGTGTTAAGTTTGCTATTATTTTTTAATATATGTTTATAAGATGAATGTAACTCATTTTTATTTGAAAATAGTTGTTAAAAACAATTAGCATTTTTCTTTTATAGATTTGAATTTGTGAATATTCCATTTAAAATAATGAGAGAGAATTTTCTATTTTTTTACCAACTGTGCTGCAAACACTGTACAGCTTTCTATATTGGCATGGCCACCAACCAGCTATCCATTAGGATGAATGGCCACTGCCAGACTGTGGCCAAAAACAAGGTGGACCACCCTGTGGCACAGATGCAGCAGAGCACATGCTTGATTTCAATGGCTGCTTCACAACCCAGGCCATCTGGATCCTCCCATCCACCACAAGCTTTTCTGAACTGCACAGATGGGAGTTATCCCTATAATACATTCTCCGATCCCGAAATCAACCAGGCCTCAACCTACAATAATTTCCCTATTTTTTTCCCCATACTGTACAGTTCTTACCTCTCTATCCCAAACCTCATCAATTTTGAGTGGTGCGTGAATGTGTGATCGTGTGTGTGTGTGTGCGTGTGTGCGTGTGTGTGTGTGTGTGTGTGTGTGTGTGTTTATGCGGCCTAGTGTACTTGCGGTGTGCATGCATTTTGTACATTTATTATATTTGTTTAACTTGTTTTGATTATTTTATTTTAATTTTCTCCCCTCACCCGCCTCCCCACTCCATTCCTAAGCTGCATCTTGTTATTCCCATCTAACCCATCCCCACCACCATGACGTAACCTTCCTATCCCCTCTCCCCTCCCCTCCCCTCCCTTCCCATCCCCGATTTACCGCAGAGTGTGATTCGAAGTGCGGGAGCCGGAGGTGATGGTTGTATGACTGTGTTGTGTGCCTGTGTGATTGCGTGAGTGTCCTGTTCTCTGAAGAAGGCCATGGCCGATAGCTGAAAGTGTATGTGTGTGTCTTTTGTATGTGCCTGTCGCAGCTCGTCGCCACGTGTTTGCGGTGAGTTATAAACTGTCCTTACTATATTTTTAATTCCAACCTGGACTTTCCATATTATATGAGAGAGAATTTTGTAATAATTCTTACCCTTGTTTTTTATGAAAATTGTCTTAAATGTTAACATTTGTTATTCCATAATGACCAACAACTATTGGTGCCATTAGCTATAGCAGCTCCCAACACACATTAATACAAACAAATATAGAAATTGCAAATTGCAAAATCATGAAATTTATACAAAATTTTACAGTGTTTTGCCAAATGCAAAACCAGCGACTGGGGCAAATTCGTGGTTAATGTATGAAGTTGGTTGAAGTTTCTCATTTGATATAAACAATGGGAATTCAGTGGCGATGAAATTTGAATATTGATGAGAATTGATATATCACCACTCCAATGTGATGTATTTACCCAGATCTAAGCTCCCCCATCCCCCATTTTGGGATCAAAAAATTGCCTGCATCTTGGAATTCAGCGCAGAATAAATGGAAATTCTGAAAAATGTTGATAGCAGCTGAAACGACAAATGTTGCCATGAAATATAAGCAGTGCTATGAATATTTTGCAGGCACGAAAACAAATACTGTTCGACTTTTATTGTAGGTAACGATTTAAAAAAAAAAAAAAAGAAGAAGAAGAAGAAGAAGACTAGTCTTTTTCTTTTTCCACCCCCTTTCTTGAGTTTATATAATACTTCACACAACAAATTTAATAGAAATTTAGTACAGATCATCTTCAAATTTTACATGCTTTCAAATTAAACTTCGTGGCAGATTAAAAGAATGTGCTGGAATCGGGATTTGCACCTGGGACCTTTGCCAGGAAGTTTCATTTCAGTGCACACTTCACTGTGACTGAGCCATGTCTCCAACATATCCTTTCTTCCAGCAGTGCTAGTCCTGCTAGGTTCACATAAGACTTGTGTGAAGTTTGGAAAGTAGAAAGCAATGTACTGACAGAAGTAAAGCTGTGAGGACAGCCATGAAGCATGGCGAGATAAGCTCAGTTGGTAGAGTACTTGCCTGCAAAAGGCAAAGGTCCTGATCTGGCACACACTTATAATCTGCCAGAAAGTTTCATATCACTGCACACTCTGCTGCAGAGTGAAAATATCATTTTGGACCCTTTCAAATAATTGTAGCAACAAACTTCAATATTGCATAAAGCTTTATCATTCTTGGATGAGTTGGTACGCTGTGAATGTCACAATTTTTTAATATGTTTGATTAATGTGAAGGAAATTCTCCAAAGAGATGTGAAAAAGTAGTCAAAAGAGGTACAGAATATTGCCTATACTTACCTCGGCTTAGTACCACCGATAGTAACACGAAAAAGGCAGAAATAGATGTTAACACAAACTTTTGGAATTCACATCCATACATTTTTTGCCTGTCAGAAATATTCTGATGTGTTTCTATGTAGTTAGTTCAAGCAACCGATGAGAGGCAAGAGATAAAATGATGTATGTTTGGATTGTTGTTTTTTGGCCATGGTTATCTGTGGTTAGGAAACGCAATTTCTTGAGATCTGAGTGACAATGCAAACTAATTCATTTATATTCAGGAAAGTTATTTGAGGTATTAGATCGCATTGTCATCATGTAAAACCAATAGACGTTTCGACCTTTATTGCAAGTCGCCTTCTTCAGGGTATTCATCTGAACAAGGCAACTTGCAATAGTGGTCGAAACATCAGTTGGTTTTACATGACGACAATGTGGTCTAATACCCTAAAGAACTTTACTGAAAGTGACAATGGCCACAGAAGCCTATTGCTATACCTTCATTTGATTTATTTATATTCACCTATCTACCTGTCTAGCCCCATGATTTAATTTAATAACAATAGTAAACACTAGCATGTAGATTACTTGGCAGAGACAAGAAAAATTTTCTTGTCGCACACTCAAAATCTCATATTTCATCACAATTTTCTTCAATATATGACATCTGTTATTCCATTTATAGGACAACAGTTGACACTATTACATTACACTTCTGCTTTTTAGAATTTTTTGATGTGTTTATTAGAAACCTTCTCAGCTTCCAAGTTTACAGCAAGGAAAATGTAATAGCATGGTGAAACTGTGATGAAACAATGCAGATTTGTTTACATACAGAAAGTCTCAAGAAAAATGTTGACACAATGGGCCGTGCGTACTTTCCATGATTCATCACACAACAAAAAACCAAACACCACTGTCATCTAAAGTGCATTTTTACTGGAATAACTTTGCATAATCGCAACTGCTAAGCTTACAACTTGAAACCAACTACTCCTATTAATCCCCCCCCCCCCCCCCCCCCAAATTTCTAATCTTATTTTCCAGACACAAGTTAGATTTGAGTTCAGCCTAGAATCAGGTAAAGATGGCATACATCAATATTTTATATCGTTTTGTGCACCTTGAAGTTACACATTCAACAATGACTAATTTTCAGCATAAGTATTTTATTTCTTTGGCAATACTTAAGAGATACTTCTAAGACATATTAATAAAAGTTATTCCATGACAAGAATGAGGAGAAGACACTAACGACAGCAGGTGTCAAAAACAAGTTAGTTTTTCAAACTTCAGTGCAGTGGCAAAAAAAAGGGAAAAGTGATGAATAAGAATTCATTTTATCATCAGCTGACGATACATTAGTGCTAAATTCCATTGAAATGATCCAAGGCCGAGAAGGTGATGAACAAATACGTATCAGTTTATTGTAATATTACAAATTATTGGAACAAAAAAATATGAGTTTAACTGGTGCCAGATCAATTGTGGAGATTCGGGACAATAATTTTCCAAGTATTGTTAAAATTGATAGACAAGCAAGAATTTGAAAATGTAAGTAGATTGACCTGCTCAACTTGATGAAACTATCAAGCATCAGGTTCATATAATATTTGCAGCAAGAAGTTTTTTGATAATGAATAGCAGTTGATAACCTATTTGCACGTGCATGAGTTGGGTGTGACGATGTGTATCAGCTGGATAGTCACTGTGTGGCAACCAGAAACGCTGCAATCAAACAAATCCCTCTCACCCCACTGTAAAATTGCTTGTAATATTTACTTAGGAATTGGAATCGAATTTGCTTGTCACACTCAGTACATTAATTATTATTCTGGTAATAGGCATGGCAAAATATATATTAAAAAAAATGAGCTGAAACCATTAAACATTGCTGAAAATTACGAATGAAATTTAGTGAAATTATTGACGAAATAAAAATAGTAGAAAACATATTGAAATATCTTTGTAAAAATGATAAAAGCAGATAAAAATTTCTATCAGAAATAAGTACATTTCTAGCATTTGTAGATTTGGTGAAAGCTTTTCACAATGTTGATTGGAATACACTCTTTCAAGTCGGTAGGGATAAAATACAGACCACAGTTATTAGAGTCGAAGGACATGAAAGGGAAGCATTGGTTGCGAAGGGAGTAAGAAAAGGTTGTAGTCTTTCTCCAATGTTAATCAGTTTGTACATTGAGCAACCCTCTTCCCAAGAGGTTCAGAAAAGTGCAAACAGTTGGTTTACTTGTCACTGGAAGCTCCAATGTTAGGTGGGTGATGAAGCCCCCTAAAAGGAAATAGTGGAAATGTCGGGAAAGAAAGCCAGTGTAAGCTCTGTTAGCTTACTGCGGTGTAAATGTGAGATGTAGAGTTGGCTCTGCTGGTGGTGATAGAGAGCACTGGACACACTTGGCTGCAAATCCTTGTTCGTGTTGGCACTAATGACTCCTGCCACCTAGGTTCCTATAGGTGTTGGCGGATTTTGTGAAGGCAGTTAACCAGATTCTCAGACAATTGTGTGGCAATTTTAGGTGCAAAGTTTCTCAACCTCTGCTGTTGGCTGGAGAAATTTAGGATCCCCCAAGTAAAGTCAGGCATCCATGGTAAAAAGTCATCATCACAGGCAGCTGTGTATTGTACTTACGTGAGTTGATGTGGCAATGTTTGCAATGGTTGGATCAGAGCTGCACGAATCAGTTGTTTATCATGATAAATACGATGAAATATTACATTTGCAACACACAGCAATTTCCATTGCAAATAATGAGTGAGAGTTGAGCACAAGCCACATTTGGGTTGACCGTCCACAATCACAGTCACAGGCAACAGTGAACGAGTGCAACCAATACTTGCGAATGATCGGTGGCTTTCTTTGAGAATGATAGCAGACTAGTTGAAGATCAGCACCAACAGTGTAAGCACTATTGTTCACGAACAACACATGATCTCAGTGCTTTGAGCAATTCCACAAGAAGAATTATTGGCAGTTTCCAACAGCTGTACAACCAATGTCAGAAGTTTATGTAGCCAGTGGTGATGACTTTGAAGGGCACTAAAAGTATTTGGTTTGTAATTCTTTTAACCTATATTTCCTGAGACCATTCACCGAACTGTTCAGATGCACCTTGTGTTAGACAAGTGTTTGCTGAGTAAAATTATGAGAGATGGGAAAGATCAACCATGGTTCAACAACCAAATAAGAAAACCGCTATGAAATCAAAGAGAACTTCACTACAAATGTCAGCATAGCTGAAGTCCTGCAGACTAGCAAAAATTATAATTTGTCAAAATTAGCTTAAGGAGGCCAAGCCACTCAAGAGTTGTTCTACGATTTAAAAAGTAAAAGTTCTTTGTATCGACTTGGTAGAAAATCCAAAGAAATTTTGGCACTATGTCAAATCGGTATACCATCGGAACTATGTGTCCAGACATTTTAGACCCCTAAAGTGGTTTAAACAGAGG
This sequence comes from Locusta migratoria, assembly GCA_026315105.1. NCBI lineage: Eukaryota > Metazoa > Arthropoda > Insecta > Orthoptera > Acrididae > Locusta > Locusta migratoria. The sequence goes on along the minus strand of CM048745.1, from coordinate 697,852,573 downwards.
ATGATACATAAAAGACTGAAATACTAAATGTTTTCCGAAGCTGTTCACGCAAATTGTGCAATTATGAACTGGGGGCTGTCGTCTGTGGCAATGGGCAATAAGATACTCTATAGGAAAGATCTGAGAGAGGACCTTGATGACATTTATCAATATGTTAGATATATGGAAATTAGGTGAATGAGTCAACTACTATGAGCTTCAAACCAATACAAAAAGGGGCCAGGAAAAATCAATGTGAAGACACATGCAGGGACACCTCTGTGGCTGGAGGACGGGGGGTTCGGGGACACTTGGGTGCAGCCTTTTGTTGGTCTGTGCATGCATTGTAGTACTGGATCATTGACCTGATACTCCCTTAAATGGTTGATCAGTATGTATGATGACAGGCCAGCTGCCTCATTTACAAAATGTCCCTGTAGACGGCATGTAGGAAAGCAATGACCGTGGGGTGCAGGGCTTGCTGAATAATGACCTGGGGCTTGTCTTGTGCAGTCTGGAAGAGAAGGGCCCATCCTAAAGGGAGAGTTGGATCCAGAGGACAATAGGTTCTATGGGCACTCACTATGGCTAACCGTGTCAAATCAACTGTACAAAAGAATGGAGCATGGAGTCAGTTTGTGTGTAAGCTGCAATCACTGACACATCAAGAAGGAACTCTTGAAAGGCCAGCTGTAGTCTAACTGATAAGCAATGACAGAAAAAGGGATCACTTTCAACAGAAAAGTTTAAATAATATACTGCAAAATGATGGTTGAGGCATTGTAAACACGTCCCACTCGTCATCACCATTTGCAAAGGGGAAGAGAATGGGAGAACTACCAACAGCAAGTTAAATCTGGTGCATGACACTGACAACTGTTGTAGTAAAAAGGTGCTGATGCTGTTGTTCCAATAACTGCCTGTCCAACTGATGGTGGTCCTGTTATTGTGCTAGCCACTGCTTCAACATTTCTGGGTTCATGATGCAAGTGTAGATGAAACATGGAAGGTCCGCAAATACTTAGTGCCACTGTAGATACCATATATACTCGAGTAATCCGCACACCCCAAATTTTGAAGGAGAGTGGGGGGCACGCGGTTTTGTGTGGAGCAGGATACCACCCATCGGATTTGAACAAGTAAGTGAGGGCAGCCATTTGGGATGTCACGTCTATTAAATTTCAAAAAGACACATAAATATCAATACAATTGATGCCACACTGATTGAAAAAGAGAGAGGCGCGCAATGTTGTCGTATCCAGTGCGTGTGAATGTCGCACCAACCCCATAAAATTCTCATATTTTACCTACTAAACATTCTCATACAAACTGACAAATATTTCATTTGTAACTTATTACTGTGAAAAAATATCCACAGAAACACACGAAAATGAACCCTTATAGAATCTGAATTGTTAAATAAATGGAGCTGAGACTGGTATTACACAATCATATATCTTTGTCATTTATTTACATCAAAGATATTTGATAGCATAATAAGGAGCTTCAACATACATGTATTATTCGTCAAAGAAATGTCATCAAATGTAGCGCTTCGCCGTATATTTGATTATAAAAGTTGCTTGTCTTCTCTCCGCGACAAAGTATCCGCTCTGAGCTCTAAGTAGATAACGTACTTTATTACTCAGAAAGATAGTACCATAAACTACTCATTCTTACATCAACACTGCAACTGTTAATACACACCAGTCCCGTTGGCAAAGAAGCTGCCGGAAAGATACGCTACTACGCTACGTTTGTGACCGGCTAATGCAGTGCACAATAAAAAGTTATTATTATCTGCTATCTTGAAATATGATGGCAATAATACCCCTTTTTAACACTACAATGAAGATTTATGTCTAAGAAATATTACAAATATTTGTCAATATTTCTTTGTTAAAGATTTGATCAAAATATCATGTAATACCGGCCTAAAGGGATGTTTTTTAAAGTCGATTAATCCCCACCTGGTGTGTTTTTGTTGTTGCAGATGGAGTAATACCAACCTAAATTTGAGTAAACTGCACACCCCAGTTTTTTGTTCATAAATTCGGAAAAAATGTGCGCGGATTACTCGAGTATATAGGGTATTTGCATATGCTAATACTCTTTATTCTCTATGCTTGTAAAATACGAGCAGGCACAAAATTATTGTAATCAAAAGGAGGTATCTGAATACTGAATGATACTGATAAGTAACATAGTCCGAACAGAATATAATTCCAAGGTAATAGTCAACAACAAAATCAAGGCGGTGAGGTATTTGATGTAGTTCCCAGTGGAATGTTTGATAACAAGAATATAATCACAGGTGATGTGGCAATCACTGGTTGGATGTGTTTTTCTTTTGACATTTTTCTTGCTCCTTTTCTTTTGACATTTTCCTTGCTCCAGCTCCATTGCCATTGTGGACAGAAAGTATGAATCAATTGTGGACAGTGTTGACAATTTCATTTCACTGTCTGAGTTGGTTACAACATTTTCACTATGTAATTATGTGTGTAATCCCATTCAGAGAGTAGGGTGAAACAAATCTTAAAATAGTTTTCACAGTAGGAAAATAAGTTGTTAGAATAACAACAAAAATGTCCTAAAATTACCTATTTGTTCAAATAAGTGTATTTTTGTGTCTTACGTCCTTTTGTAGACAGTATATAACTGTTGCAGTCTGCTGTAACAGCTTATATATTGTACTGAAAAAGCATAAAAAGCTTAGCAACAGAGCGGTATCTGCTAGAATGTATACAACTCTTTTGCCTTATATCTAATTCAATGTTTTTACCATTAAAACAATATATATATGACCCAAAGACAAGCTGGCAATGAGAACTTTAATGTAATTGGAAAAATTATTGTTCTGAAGATGGGCATTGTGGCCAGAACCTAATTATGGCATCAGAATAAAGCATTTTCAAAAGTTTTTGTGATTGGTTGTATTATTCACTAACAATAAATTAAGAATATAGCTCCGTTCAAAGAGGCCATTTACAGATATCTCATGTGAAACTTCTCATACTAGCAGTGATTACTTTGAGTTAAATGTCTTAAATAGTTGCTGAATCTAAGGAAAACGATGTCACCATTTAAATTGAATATTTAAATATGTAACTATGCAACATTCTTTTTTCTATTATTCTGTTTCTCGCATATTGTGTTGTTTCTTTTTAATACTTATATCATGTTCTGTCAAGCAGTGACATAAAAGTCCAGGAAAGTATACCTTCATATATTTTTGGTTAAATATGACTTACTACATTGGTTGACTTTACCATCATATGCATAAAACCTCACTTTATCTAAGAGAATGTTGTGATTGACACAAGCAGATGCCTCAGATGTGTCACAGAAAATACCAACCGGTACTATTTTGTTATTTTAAGCTTGTAATATTTTGCTGGTTAATGTGTAAATAGCATTGTCAGCTGTGAATTTCATGAGGGTGTTTTGTTGTTCGGGTATGATTCCATTCTGGGATACACTACTTACATGAAAATTATTTACAGTTATGTCTGTTATGATAAGGGTGGGTATAGTCCGATCAAAATTACATGATATTTGACAGTTCACACATCAGAGCTTATTATCTCCAGTCAGAGAGCTCAATGTCATGCCCAAACCTTTTGCTTTTGCCAAACAGCCACAAGAACAACAGGTCTGTCCGCTGATGCAGTGGTTACACCAACAGCTTGTATGTCATAAAAATGCCCTGGTACCCCCTCTCCTAAATTTAATCAGAATTATTATTATTATTTTTATTCATTTCATTAGTGTAATTGTGATTTAACCCCCAGTACTCTGTCAGATTATTTATGCTATTGTATTTGCTTATTTATTTGCTCTTATTTTTCTTCCTGGCTTTTTGGAATCTGCATTTTTGCTTACAATCTTAAACCAAGTGTAACTAGGATTAATTATCGGCTAGTAATGCAAACACTTGTGTAGTCCTATTGAGAATACTTTCAGGCAAAGAATGATAGCAAGATATTACAGTTCAATTTTAGTGCTAAACCAGGAATATTTTTGTCTTAAGTGTTCTTGTAGATGTTAGCATTATTCCCCGTGAACAGAGAGATTGTACGAATTCGAACTATTTAAACATTTCGACCATTTCATGGCACTGAATTCAATGGCAAAGTTGAAAATTTGTCCAGGACCGGTATTTGAACCCAGATTTTCTGCTTTGGACCAATGGTCACCTTAAGCAATGTGACTATTCAGGCATTCTTTCGTACCGAACCAAATTCTCAACTGATAGCACACTATGCTAGTAGTGCCCGTTGGCCATTAGTTCCACTTACTTGCTTTTGTCTATGGCCACTTCCAATATTCCTTGACTTTAAACAATTTTTAAGGTGGTTGAGATATCATGCATGTGTGGTAACAGTGTAGGGACATATGACAGATGTCAGATATCTAGTAAATGTTATCAGACAAAAGTTAATAACACTTCTCTTATAAGTTTCCTATAAGAGAGGTGGTGATATATTGATGAATAAACAAAACTTTTTTCCTTCCCTTGATTGACCGCACATTGAACACAGTAACAGATTAAAAGATGAAATTATCTAAAGTTGCATTTGCTTTTGGACAGTATTCAATAGATGTGCACCTATTTCACACAAAACTGTCTCAATTACTCTTCCAAAATGTACCATACTCTTTCTTCCGATACATTTGTGCCATATTTGTATTTAGTCACCCATTTCTTAACCACTAAAATAAAGAAATAGACCCTTTATAAACCACCACCAACATTGGAAAATTTTGTTGATGAATTTTACAGCAGTTTGGAACTACATTTATCCAGTTTGAATAAAACACATGGGTTGTCATTACTGTAGGAGACAAGACGGTCTTGATTTACATTATAACACAAGAATTGATGTAAAATATAATTTCATGTATCTAACAATGAAAAATCCAGGTTGGAATATCAGCAATATCACAATAGATAGCATTTCTCCATAAAGATGTACGTTGATCTGCAGACAGGCACATAAAATAGATGATCACATTCACAGAACTTTAAATTTTCTTCCTTGGTTTCCTCCATTGAAAAGATATATATACATTCGCACAGTAACTCAGTCATAACTCAAGCATATAAGACCATCTCTGGTTGCTCCAACACTACAAAAAATTTGTTTTCTTGAGAGGCAAAAATTTTCTTATGGCTGTCATATGTAGTTAGTTATACACTTTAAAATGTATTTAATAATATTTTGATTTTATTTTCTGTCTTCAGAATGAATTATACTGCTTGCGATGCCATGATAAAATGGGTATTCCTATATGTGGAGCATGTCGTCGTCCAATAGAGGAACGTGTTGTTACTGCTTTGGGAAAACATTGGCATGTAGAGGTGAGGTAAAACATTATATTATTATTATTATTTCTTTTTTATTTTTATTTTATTTATTTATTTTTTTTATTTTTTTTATTTTTTTTTTTTTTGTAATTAACACTGTGTTAAGACCTTATTTTATTTTATTTTCCAGAAACAATGCACATTTATAAATTCTAAATTTGGATTTTGAGTAAATTCAGAACTACATAATGCATTTCAGCAGTCAACAGAGTACTGTTAAGATAGATAGTTGAGGTTTAGTCATTTGGATAATGTTGACATTTTATTACAAGTCTTCCATTACCTTTCACTGACAAACAACTGTTCATTCACTAATTGTATGCCACATGTGACCTTTATCATTGGTAACACAATGCACTGTCCCAGTAATCCTTGCAAAGAAAGTGTCTCCTACAAGTTAATTGGCATCAGTGTAAAACAATATATTCAGTATGGTAACATACAATTCCCAAGTAAAACATTTTTAATTAAATGTAATGAATAAAAAATTCTGTTATTTTACATATTTTTTGCAAGTATTTGCAGATCTACAGAGATAACTGCTCTGAACATATGATAGTTCATTTTAGCATGCAGAACTTTTCAACACACAGACATTCGTAATACTAGTGGAGATTGCTTTCAAATTGCTAATGTATGGAGGATGTCTCAATCAAGTTACACAACACAGAACACCAAAATACCAGAAGTACAAGCTCTGTATTAAGACTAACTGCAGTGCTCGAGGTGTTAGAGAAATGAACTTGGAATATGAAATATATGGTACAAAAATCCATACTATTGCTTTTCAAAATATGATTGGTGCATTGAGACTTACGTAAACATGACTCATCTGTGGATTTTCGGGTTAAGACCATTCTTCATGCTATTAATTCCGTTTTATTAGTTTGTTCAGTATGCCAGGCAGGTAGTGTGTTTTCAATATATTGTGGATCACAGAAGAAAAATAAAGAATGTGAATGAAGCATCATTCTAGCAAACAAAAGCAATGTTGTTTTCTACAACAAAGAGATAAACAGTGAAGACACAGGTGAAAATACATTATAGGTTCACATGATGGGTAAAACAGGCTAATTATTAAATTCAAAGTATTCCAGCTAGCCCTGCCATTTGTAGTTTATGCGAATAACAGAAGTTAGGCAAAGACAGTTGTGTCCAGAACAACAGAAACTATCACAATTGCTGATAATACACTTTCCCCCTTACATTTGTGATAGTGATAATCTTAATGATGAAATTCCATGGTCTATGAAGTGCACAAATTCAAATTACTTGTACAATAGTTGCACTAGTATTAATGCATGTTTTGCTATTAAGGTTGATGACAGCCTAATTCTGAAAACCTTTTCCCTTGGCGAGAAAAAGTTTGCATATTTACGCTGTTTTGAGGTAGCTTCCCACTTTCAGCAGAATTTGCTTCATTGTGTCAGGAAAGTAGGGCACATTGTTTTATTATTTGATGAGACCCATAATTCTTCAACCCAAACCAAGCAAATGGATATTTATTTGTTATTTTGGCATCCTGAACCGAACAAAGTAGTTGTTGTTATTTTGAGGGGACTAAACAGCTAGAACATCAGTCCCTGAATGAAGGTGTTACACATCTACCTATATGGGGCATGCAACAATATGAGGATGTATTAAAACATTTCATGAGTTCTACAGAAAATCTTGAGATTTAAAAAAATTTGCAAATATTAATGGATGGTCCAGCTGTAAACTGAAAATTTTACAAGCTATTACAAACTGATGTGAAAAAAGATTTTCGACATTACGATGAATGTTAAATGTAGGTACTTATGGTCTTCATGTTATGCACAATGTGTTCAAGAGTGGGGGAGTCAGCATCAAATTGGAATGTGGATTTATTTTAATTAATCTTACCATTTGCCGAACATATTCTCAGATGAAGAGACTTGCACAGGACAGGGTAGCATGGAGAGCTGCATCAAACCAGTCTGTAGACTGAAGACCACAACAACAACCATTTATTCAAAGATTCACTTATTAGATATAAAGATTATATGTTATCTTCAAACACCAAAAAACTTGGATTAAAATTTTGTGTATATTATCATTAGACAATGTAACAGCAAGAGCCATAGAACTGTGGGGTTGCCCACTTACCGTGATAACCCCTGGTTCCAACTTTGATCTGCAATTTTACTGACAGCATTCAATGTGTGAAAAGAAGAAAAACTTAAAGCGACCAATTCTCCAGCAAAATTAGCAGAGTACACATTTGAAAAAGGTTCTCAGAATGACATATCAAAATTTAGTTTAGTGTTTTTTGCGAGCTGATTGCTGAAGAAGCTTCTAAATACCAACCATGTTACAGAGAAGGACACATTGGAAATAAAACATGAATCTATAAAATTTACGGTTGCATTTATCAAAAAGGTTGTAGAAAAGTCCCCAGTAAACTGTCCTCTAGTTAGTCTTATTTCTTGTCTGGATCCAAGAAATATAGTGTCAAAGAAAGAGTCCTGTGTCAAGAAAATACATCACTTTGAACTGTCACAATTACAGAATTTAAATAAGTCTCCTTTCTTCCAGCAATGTGATTATTTTTTCATGTGATTTTCTTTTCTGTGTCATCACCAAGCCGAACTCAAATTACATTGTTAAATAACTGGCCTGGCAGTGTATGTGAAATATGATTTAAGAGATATCCATTAAAACCATTACATGTACAGCAATACTTCTAATAATTTTAAATTAGAATTAGGACATACTTACAAATTTTTGTATTAATCTAAAGAGTCCTCTTTTTTAAAGACTGACATCTGGTAACCATAGCTGTAGCCATATAACATACTTGTATTTAAATACTACTAGCAGACATTAAAAATTAATCTGAAAACTTAATCAATTATTATACTTACTGCAGATCAGCAAAGACTCCAACAGTATTTCACTCTTTTACTAACATTATTGAAATTTTTTCTTTTGGTAGAGTTGCACTGATTATTTATATAATATCTCTTTCACCAACATATCCTTATTCTGACTGTCATAAATAGTATTGTTGTTACATAATTTTCTCTGTATTTTCAGCATTTTGTTTGTGCCAAATGTGAGAAACCCTTCTTGGGCCATAGACATTATGAGAAGAAGGGGTTAGCCTACTGTGAAACTCACTACCATCAGTTGTTTGGAAATCTGTGCTTTGTCTGTAATCAGGTGATTGCAGGAGATGGTAAGTTGCATTTTATATTGGTCTTTTTCGGAAAAATATCTTTTATCAGATATTTAGGCACATTTTCCTGTTACAGTTTTCACTGCTATGAACAAAGCTTGGTGTGTTCACCACTTTGCATGTTCCATCTGTGATCAAAAGATGAACCAACGTACCAAGTTTTATGAATTTGACTTGAAGCCTGTGTGTAAGAAATGTTATGAGAAATTTCCATCTGAGCTGAAACGCCGATTACGTAAGGCTCATGAACAGACACCCAAGAAAACTGCTGCATAATAAAAGGTAATAAATATACTCTTTTCCTGTTTAGGTACTAGAATTTTGAAAAGGTGTTCTACCAGTATAACCAAATAGTACAAATTTAAGCTAAACTCTAGTAAAGAACTCATTATTCGGGAAGTATAAGGTGTTCCACACATCGCACGAGTATTCACTGGAGACCAATTCCTCTGTAGGTTAGTGCTGCCATTCTATCCTGTTGCAGGTGTTGTATTAGTTTTAGGAACAATTTAAAAGCATCCTTAACAAGAAGTTTTGTACATCAAAAACACGTGAAGAGAAAATAAAATTTTTATTGAAATGAGACAGAGCTGGAATGTGCTTAGCATGAACACTGTGGTGGCCTGATATTTTAACAAACATTAGAGTGGATGACATAGAAGGGCCCATTACAACAGTCCTTGAGGAGAGAGAATCAGAAACCACTCTATCAGCACCTTGACCACAGTGCAGAGCAGTAACAAAAGCTGTAATATCAAACAGGCATCATTCTCAGTGTCTGATTACTATATCTTTTTTATTTATTTTATTTATTTATTTATTTGTGTCAGAAGCATCTTGTACAAAACATAACATGAAACACAAAAACAAAAATGAAGGTCAATGAATATAAATACAAATTAGCCATTAATAGTACACATATTTACAAGTAACAGTGGTAACAGTTCAAAGGTCTTTTCCCCAGGATTAAACTTTAAACTATGCTAGCCCAAAATCTGGCTACATCACACGCATCACGGGTAGCACCAGTCAGGTCCTGCATGGTACAGCAGGCTGGACAAAGCTCACACTGTAGCAGATGCTCGGTGGTTTGTTCTTTTCCACACTCACACATGACAGATGCATCAGAGATGCCCCACCTTCTCATGTTGACTTTGGATCTTGTTACGTTTGTCCGCAGTCTATTGAGGGACTTCCATGACATCCAGTCCTCCTCATAGCCAGGTGGGAGTGCTTCCTGTGGGGTCATCCAGCCCGATCTTTGCTCTCCACATCTCCAGCCTGGTCAGTTGTGGTGATTTGTCGAGCTCCGTTGTTGCATGCGGAAAGCTTTTCCTTGATTTGAGTCTGTTATGAGCCAGCTGATAATACAAAAGGGGATGTGTTGATAATTTCGATGCCTTTGCTCACTCCATTCTGGCTGTGACTTCCCTTCTTATCCCAGGTGGCGCTATACCAGCCAGGCAGTATAGTTTTTCAACTAGCGTTGGCCTTAGACATCCTGTGACAATGCGGCAGGTTTCGTTTAGAGCCACATCCACTTGTTTAGCGTGGTATAAGTTGTACCATACTGGGCACACATATTCTGCAGCTGAGCAACACAGGGACAGGGCTGTGGTTCATAATGTAATGGGTTGTGCACCCCAGTTTGAGCCTGTGAGCTTGCGAACAATATTATTTCTAGCAGCTACTTTGCATTTGGCGTTCATGCAGTGCTCTTTGTAGGTAAGCGTTTGGTCAAGAGTCACTCCCAGATATTTAGGGGTGGTGTTGTGTTTTAGTGAAATACCTTCCAAGTTTGTGTAGGGGCCTTGACGCCTCCTTGTTCTTTAGATGGAAAGCACAGGTTTGAGTTTTTGAAGGATTGGGTTTGAGTCGGTTTTTCCTATAATATGCTGTGAGCTCTTCAAGGGCTCATGATAGCTTTTCTTTTACACTCTCAAAATTGTCTGCTTGGGCGGTGATAGCTCGGTCGTCTGCATATATGAAGTTCTGGGATGTTGAGGAAGGGGATGGTCATTGGTGTATATATTGAAGAGCATAGGAGCCAGAACACTACCCTGTGGAAGACTTTGTTTTGATTTCTCCATCGGCTTTACTGCCCCTGGAACTCCATGAAAAATCTCTGGTTTTGGAGAAGATTGCCTATCAAACATGTTAGGTTGTAGTCCTTGCTTATGTCATATAGTTCAGACCTAGGACTTTTACCTTTTGTGGGTAAGCACTCTACCAACTGAGCTACCCCAACACACTTCACAGCCCATCCTCATAACTTCTGCCATTACCTCGCCTCCTACTTTCCAAACTACACAGAAGTTCTACTGCAAACCTTGCACAACTAGCACTCCTTGAAGAAAAGATATGGTGGAGACATGGCTTAGCCACAGCTTAGGTGATATTTTCATTCTACAGTAGGCTTACACACACCACACATCGACAACTCAGGGCATTTCCCTTCTGTTCCCTCTTCTCCTACCTGATGAAGGAAAATGAAAGCTAGTGTCCTCATTTATTTTCACCTTAATTTATGCCTCTGTGTGTGTGTGTGTGAGAGAGAGAGAGAGAGAGAGAGAGAACCAGCAGTATAGAACTAAGGTAAGTACTGTCTCTTTATTTATTTTCACATCTCAGTGACAAATTTCTATCAGATTAATCTAATAATACAACCTTCAGTTAGAATTTAAATACAAATGTTTCTAAAAATAAATTATTGTGACTATTCATCATCTGTGATTCATATAAGATGGTTTACTGTGCACAGTTTACTTCCTTGATACTATATGGAAAATATTTGGCTGCATCTCTGTAAAAGCTACATAGATCAACCTCAGAGGACTGAATGTTCCCATGATACATGAGATTTGTTCTTAACTAAATACAATTATTTAGAAATTCATTAGCATCATTTCTCTGAATGTGAGACAGTAGAGCAATTTGTACAGTCTACTGCTGAAAAAAAAATGTTCATTTGCTTCTCCTGTTACTTTGTTTGATAATGATCTGTACTGTTCCATTTTATGCTTCAAAACGAGATAGATTTGCTGGCCAGTACTTACCTTTCTGCTGTACCGCCAGTAGTCACACACACACACACACACACACACACACAAAGAGAGAGAGAGAGAGAAAGAGAAGAATAAGCTTTCAGAACAATGATGTTCCTTTGTCAGGTAGGAGAGAAGGAAAGATAAAAGGAATGGGAACAGAAGGGGAAGGTAATTCACAACCTAGGTCATGAGGATGATGTATAAGGATTGTGGAAGTCAGAGATATTCCTGTTTCATTTTATCTTTAATGTTGGGAACTGGAAAAAACTCATTAGGACAAACCCAGTTATTGGATAGGGATATGTTTGTGATGTGTTGCCCTCTTGGGTTTAAAGTTTTTTTTGCATTGATGGACATTTGAGCAGAGACATTTTCATGGTGAAGCCACCCTTGGCTTATATTGCCACAAATAGACATATTTTGAATAAATGTTTCATTATCTTAAAATAACAATCAGAATTAACATGTTGATTTAGGGGAAAGTTTGCCATAACCAAGATTTTTTAATTTGGCTACACTGGCTGCTTCATATGTCTTTCATTTATCCTTCCTAAAAATTAGACCTTGTCTCAGTATATCCAAATTTCATCTCCTATCATTGTCTTTCAAAAGGCATCGGAATTCAAATCATTTTTAGCATACACACAAGTGATCTTCCTTTTATCCACTTTACAGGTTTATGGGAGACGTGCTGGTGTGCAAAGTTTTGCCATCTCTTATTATTGTATGTAAATGAGGGCCTTTGTTAATTTCTGTTATATTAGTAACATTTCAAATTGTGAGTTGCAGTCATAATTTCAAGAATTTCCACACCTGCTTTCTGTGCTCTCACAGGGAGTATTATCACAACTTTTCTGCTTTTGGAAGTCATGATCACTTCCTTTCAGCTAAATTACTTACCAAACATGAACAAGAATAGAACTGCTCTCATTAGAATATCAAGAGAAATTGTTACAGGTTTTTGGAGAGTTTTCAAATAAAACACTCAATTCTTAAAGTACTGCCCAACTGATGTAAATATGAACATTAAACTTAATATATTTTCAACATCATTGCTAGAAACTGAAAGTGGCCAGTGAGAAAATATATATTTGAAGAAAAAGCAGAGGATTTCCTCTCTGCAGACTCCGTCTGACATCCAAAGTATTCCCAAGACCAATTTAAGTGTAATATTATGAATATATTTTTAAAAAGTTATTTATAATATTCATGATGTTTCAGGAGGAATATTAAATATGTTATGAGGATGCAGTATACACAAGTTGCAATAAAAATGACATAAATTAAGTCGATTTTTCAATGAGTATCGGGAGATACAGCTGTTAGTATGTAACCCAAACCAACCTATTTAAGCAAACACACATCAGGACAGTTTCACTGATTCTTCCATCTGTTCTTGGTAGGTCATCATAATACTGAATTAAAAGCAGTATTTTGAGTTTTTGCTATAAGTTTACTTTTATTTAGTTAACAGGTTTGTGTCACAAGAATAACTATCAACAACTTGACCCAGCCATTTGAATTTGTCATTTTAACAGAATGTAATCACAATGTCATCCTCGGATGAGACTTCCTTCAGGCATCCCAAGCTGTCATTGACTGCGGGAGATCTGAGCTGCAAATTGAGGAAGTACAAGTAATACAGAACTTTTGCCATTGACAATGTGATGATCCCGCCGTTGACAATGAGAAGAGTTCCAGTCACAAACACAGATGACCGGGTAAACTGTGAAGTGCTTGTCGAGAGTAACAAGTTGATTAGGCTTACAAAAGAAATTTACATACCAATGGCTATCATTAGCATTACCAGTTGTTGAGGAGAGATTTGGATCACTAATTTTCACGAGGACTCACAACTTATCTCCAAGGGAATGTGTATCGGGACATCTGAACCAATCCTGGACGGTGAGCTCAACGCCATCAACAGAGACCCATGCTCTGCTGTTAGTACAGACAACATGCTGGAGGAAACAACTGTGGAACTGCCAATAGGGCCCGGACTGACCAAGGAACAACGCCCAGCAGGTGTTAGCTATACTGTGCCAATTTTCGGGTGCATTCACACCCCAGCAAGATAAAAGTCAGACGGAATGGCCCACGATAAAGCACCGTATCAATACTGAGGATTATCCACCAGTTAGCCAGCGTTCATATAGAGTGTCGCCAGCTGAAAGATGGATAATTGGGAAAGAAGTGGAGACGATGTTGCATGATGACATTGTTCAACCTTCGGAGAGTCCTTGGTCGTCTCTGGTGGTCCTCATAAAGAAGAAGGATGGCACGTGGCAATTCTGTGTCGACTATTGGTGGCTGAACAAAATCACAAAGAAAGATGTCTACCTATTGCCACACATTGACGACATCTTAGACTGCCTGAAAGGAGCTACATACATCTCAACTATGGACATGCAGACTGGTTACTGGCAAATCGAGGTTGACAAAGCCGACAGGGAGAAGACAACTTTTATTACACCTGACGGCCTCTATAAATTCAAAGTACAGTGTGTTAACTGTTAGATGGCAGAGCTCTCCCTAGCCCTGAATCGGTACAAGTTGGAAGACATAAGGCAGCTTTGGCCAGCAATCTCTGTTTCGAGGTTGCAGCCAACATTACTGACTGAAAGTGCTGTAGGAGGCAATAATAGACATTTGCTTTGTTATTGTTTGCATACCAGTGTTCTGAGTGTTCCATTTTGTGTAATACGTAACATAATTGAGTGATTCCTGTAGTTGGTGTCGTTATCAACTATTCTCGTGAGTATGCTGTTTTGTTTCATTTACGACCAACATTTAAAGCGATGTGCACTACCTGTACTTTCCCTGAAGCATGCCACATAGTTCGTGTGTCAGCACTGCAGGACGTAGACGTGGCTTGTCTCCCCCGCTCACCTCTCTCCTCTCTCCCCGCGGCTGTCAGGGTGTGAGACGGGGCTTGCTTCCTCTGCTCCCCGCTCCCCCCCTCACAACTCTGCCATCTAACAGTTTACAAACTGTAATGCCATTTGGATTATGTAATGCTCCGGCCACATTCAAATGCATGATGGACAACTTGCTTCAACACCTTAAGTGGATGACTTATCTTTTTTCTATTTATATGACATTGTCGTTTTCCCAAAAACATTTGAAGAACATCTGAGTCACCTGTCAACTGTGTTGAAGTGTGTTCAGGCTGCACCTCAATCCAAAGAAGTGCCTATTCGTCGCCAAAGAGATAAAAATCCTGGGGCACCTAGTCAACGGACATGGTGTCCGTCCTGATCCACATAAAGTAAGGGCAGTCACAGAATTTCCAACTCCTCAGCACATTTGTGATGTGAGAAGTTTTCTCAGGCTGTGCTCATACTACCGACATTTCATAAAAGGAATTTGTAACAAGGCACGTCCAGTACAAGAACTCCTGAGGGAGATGGAAGTTTTACTGGGATGAGACAAAAGAAAGAGCTTTCCGGGCACTTAAGAAGTCTCTAACTTCTGAACCAGTGCTAGCCTTGTACGATGAGAATAGAAACTGAACTTCACACAGACTCAAGTGGTTATGGGATTGATGCAGTGCTTGTACAATTTCAGGAAGGTGCTGAAAAGGTGAAAGCCTACACATCAAGAGTACTCTCAAAGTCCGAGATAAACTACTCTACAACTGAGAAAGTCTCGCAGTTATCTGGGCTATCAACAAGTTCCAGCCATATTTATTGGGCAAACCATTCACTATCCTGACAGACTACCATTCTTTATGTTGGCTGACTAGCTTGAAGGATCCATCAGGCCGACTAGCAAGATGGGCACTAAGATTCCAAGAGTACGATGTTACAGTGGTATTCAAGGACGCGCGCAAACATAAGGATACCAACTGCCTTTCGAGGAATCCATTAGTAGAACACAAGAGCATGAATGGAATTTCAGCCCTCACTGAATTAGGTGATGTTACAGCTGAACAGCAGAAAGATCCAGCACTGTTAAAAACCATAGAGGCCTTGGAGAAAGGAGAACTGACCAAAGGAGAGTTCCAACTTATAAACGGGACATTGTATAAGAGCAACTACAATCCACTGGGCCCCAAATGGCTACTGGTCATTCCAGCTCTCCTCCAGCCAGCTATTCTCAAGTATTTCCACAGTGCTCCAATATCCGGTCATCTGGGATTCGTGAAACCCCTAGACGGAATCAGACGCCGGTATTACTGGAAAGGTCTCTACCGATCTGTCAGTCGCTATGTGGGTCCCTGTAAAGAGTGCCAGCGACGGAAGCATGTGACACAGTTACCTCCAGGGCATCTCGTACTGATTCCGCCGGCAGCAGCTCCATTCCACTAAGTTGGGATCAATCTTTTAGGCAGGTTCCCGAAGTCGACAACCGGTAACCGATGGATAATAGTCTCCACTGACTACCTCATACGCTACGCTGTCACCAAACCTGTGCCAACTGCAAAAGCTCCAGAGATCGCAAAATTCCTTGTAGAAGACCATTTTGAAGCATGGTGCACCACATGTGCTGATATCTGATCGTGGAAAAGTATTCCAGTCAAAACTAGTATCAGAGGTAATATCACGGTGCAGGATTGTCCACAGAATGACAACTGCCTACCATCCTTAGACAAAAGGCCTTACGGAACATTTTAACAAGACGTTAGCCAATATGCTGTCGATTTACGTTGATGTTGAGCAGAAGAATTGGGATACAACACTGCCAGTCGTGACATTTGCTTATAATACCACAAGACAAGACACCACAGGTTTCATGCCATTTTTCCTGCTCCATGGCCGTGAAGTTGAGGCGACAATGGATACGCAATTCCCGACCCAGCCGGACGACACTCAGGATGACTATGTGAAACAGCTCATCACCAGGGTCGAAGAAGCACGACAGCTGGCTTGCATACGGACACTGGACGCCCAGGAGAAGGACCATCAGCAGTATAATGACAAGCACCGACCTGTTGCGTATAGACCAGGAGATCTGGTATGGATTTTTAACCGTGTACGGAAAGTTGGACTATCAGAGAGTTATTGAAGCGATACTTTGGTCCATATCGTGTCATACGCCGCCTGTCAGACGTCACATACGAAGTGAAGGATTATGAGCCGTCGTCGAAACAACTATAACGAAGAGACATTGTTCACGTCTTCCGCATGAAGCCTTACTACAATCCTGAAGAGCAGGTAGGCGAAAATGGCTTCTTGTTCAAGGACGATAATGATACTGATGGAGCCAGTACAGGGAACGTCTGTCATCGGTAATCGTGCAGAAGGGAAGGATTCTCCAGAACTGCCATACAGAGGACCCATGACATGATCAAGAGCCAGGAGTTTGCAGAAGGTTCCAAAGGGAACCTGTTCTTTCAGGAGAGGGAGCAATGCCACGAAACTCGAAGTTAATCAAGTGACGGTGTGGCCCTATGGACAGCATCACCGATTGCGGTGCTGAAGGTTGTCGGTTCAATCCCGTCTACCGGCAAAAATTTATTTATTGGTAATTATGTTTTCCAGAATATTCTACGTGTTTCTTATGTTCACTTGTAATTTCTACATGTTTCTTATGTTAACTATTCCTCTAATTGCTGGTACATTTTGTCTGTGTATAAATAGCAGAGCACTCTGCCCGAGAGGCAGTTAGTGCTGCGTGTATGTTAAGTTTGCATTAAATCTGCTTTCAGTATAAGTCTGTGTTCAGTCGACAACCCTGATTCGAAGTCAAGCCTGCTTCCATTTCAATGCGACAATATCATAAAAGTGGTTTGACAAACCCTCTGCCATCCACTTAAATTTGATTAGCAGAATATATATGTAGATAAGTTAATATTCAATTAATTGGACCAAAATTCTCCACTGAGACGTGAAAATATTATTCAAGAGAGATATAGTGGCTGGTGAGTACCAGCCTTAGATCTGTGTTGCCAGCAGTCACACAAAACAGGCGAAAATAAATGCTGTCACTGGTTTTTGGAACTATTATCCTCCATCAGGTAGGAGAGAAAAGAGGAAAAAGGGAACAGAAGGGAAAGGTTACTCACAATCTAGGCCATGGTGTAAGGATGATGTGTGGAAGTCAGAGATACTTATGATAATTACTGAGCCATACCAATAGCAAACTAAAGAGGATAGACCAATTGGTAAATATAAGTGGACCAAATAATGCTGAGTGGGGGATGGTGAACTGAATAATGCTGAGAAGGGGAAGTGGGGAGGAGGATTAGATAAAAGATTTTAATTGATTAAGAAGGGAAAGATATGGAGGGAAAAAACACACACACACAGAGAGAGGGGGGATGTGGGAGAGGCAGTGAGAAAAGATTACAGGTTTTGCAGCAATGTCAGTGAGAGGGGTAGGAACAACCTCCTTATCTAATGGTTCCTACCCCTGTAATTAAGCCTGCTGCAAAACCTGTGCCATGCATCCTACCTCAACCATCACCTACTCCAGCCCCATAACAGGGAAAACCCACACCATTGAAAGCATGGCCACAAGCATAACAACATGTCATTTATGAGGGGTCTTCATATGAAAAGGTACAAAAATAAACTGTGGGTATAATTGAAGTCTTATTCAAAAGTAATCTCCAGAGATTGGGGCATAACTATCCCACTGTTTAACAAGCTGAAGAATTCCCAGTTTCCAAAATTCCTCTGGTTGTGACAAGACCCAGTCCTCTGCTGCATCCCTTAGCTCATCATCCGAGTTGAAGCACTTCCTTTTGAGACTTTTTTTTTTAATGGGCCAAACAGATGGAAGACATATGGTGACATGTCTGGCTTGTTGGGTGGATGCTCAAGCTGCTTCCACTTGAACTTGGCCAGTACACTTAGTGTGACCCTGGAGAAGTCTGGACGCATGTTATCTTGAGCAGCCCAGGCAGTTTGCTCTTGATGAACTTGCGTAGGCTATGGAGTGCCTCACACTACACATCACTGTTAACAGTTTTCCCTTGCTCAAGTAATTCTATGAGTATTGGACCTCGGACATCAAAAAAGATGGTGAGCAAGTCTCTCACAGCTACAGAGATGGCAACTTGCCATCCAGCACATCCTTTCCTCCCACCATCCTTCCGGCCTAAACTTACGTTAACCTCTCGCCCTCCGCCATCCTCAACTAACTTGTTCATTACTCATTTCTCACCACCATTTCTGCCTTCCTCTCATTTTATAAAGTGAGTTTGTGCGTGTGTGCGCGTGCGTGCATGTGTGTGTGTGTGTGTGTGTGTGTGTGTGTGTGTGTGTGTGTGTGTGTGCGTGCGTGCGTGTGTGTGTGTGTGTGTGTGTGTGTGTGTGTTTTCTTCTCTTTACTGCTTGATTTATCCTCTTTGGTTTGCCAGTGGCATGACTCAGTACTTATCATACAGTATCTCTGAATACCACCCATCACCCATCCTTATCTCATGGCCAAGGTTATGAATACCTTTCCTTTCTGTTCCATTTTTCTTCCCTCCTCTCCTTCCTGATGAAAGATAATAGTTCCAAAAGGTAGTATCCCTGTTTATTTTCGTCTCCATTTGAATCTGTTTTGTGCAACTATTGGCGGTAAGTAGGCCTACTGGCCAAGCTGCTCAATCCTTTTTGGGTAATATTTTAGCTAAACTTCAGTAACTCCAGCAGTTTCATTCCATAGCTTTACAAACATTTGAACTGTTTTGTACACACAATTTACCCTCAATTCCTTTGTTTCAGGTTGCATGATATCTACGGAGACAGTTTACAGGAAAAAATTACAACTTTTATGTTATTACTACAGTTACTGTGCCTTACTGAAGTGCCTGAAATGTGTTGTGTTCCTCATGCCCTAGCTGCAATGTTCTTCTGATCTTTTATTGACAGTAATTTTAAAACAGTTCTATTTTTGTAGTGATTTATGCAATATAAATTCATTTATAATGTAAAAGTTATAATACTGACCATTCTGCCAACAAGAGTAGCATAATATAAGAATGCATTGTCTCGTGGCAATAACACTGAATAAAAAGTTCTTGGGTTTTCATTTACATTAAGTTTGTGGAGTTTTAACCACTTGACACAGACAGGAACCCAAGAACTTTTTATTCAGAATAGTGTAATATCTGTAATAATTGTTTAAGAAATTTGTTTGTATAATACATTCAGCCAGATTCAGTGCTAAAGTGCCAGTTGGTCCATGCAGGATCACCATCCAAATATGTAAAGTGATACGCATGTTTCAATAAGTGTTGACTTCACAGTTGCAAACATAGTCACACACAAAAACATCATTATACTTCAAAGCAATTTTTTACTGTGTGTTTTTTATGTATACGACTACTATTTTACATCCACAAAGGAATTGTAGCTATTTTAATTTACATAATTTCTTTCCATCCTAGAATTTGTGCAAGGATATCATGTATACTTGGCTTACCTTTATTTATCTTCACTTTTACAATGAATCTTAGTATAGGGATTTCATGTTGAATGGTTCTGCAGTTGCAGTTTCTTTCTGATTCCCTTTCTTGTCTCTTTTGATCAGTGTAGTTGCATTTGCTGTATTTTCAGATTGGTTGTTTGTAATATAACAGTTTTACTTCTCGTTATTGAAGAATATTGATTAAAAGATTGGAATTCCATGACTGAAATTTTGAGCTATAATTTCATTAATGAAACAGTGTCCTTACCTGTTGCAAAAAATAATAGTCTTGCATCATTTTAAGTGAGAAGTTGAACTTGTAGTCAACATAGATATAAAATGTGTACTTGTTCGTTGCAATTTCACTTCTTGAAGGGCACTGTGTGATTATTACACACTATATAAATTTTGATTGCCATTTGATGACCATTGATATCTGAGTACAAAACGAATGACACAGATAATAGTAACATCATAGGAGATTTTATACAAATGAGCTAAGTGTCATTAAAAACTGTAAAGATATTATGTGATCTGAACACCTGCTTCATTGGAAGAATGAAGTGGTTCCATTCTATAATGGCCACCATGTGTGTTAAGACATTTACTCTGCTGGAAGATGAGACAGAACAAGATCAGCCACTGATGGATCTAGGACGGCATATGCCCTTGCACCTCCTGATCCTGCTGAAACTGACATCCATATATGTTTTGGTTTTACCTGCCAAAGATATGAATAATCTCACAGTGAAAGACCCATGTTCCATAAATGATGTTACAGTATTTGGAAACCTGAAGACAGAAGAAAGTGGATATTAGTTTCAGCTGGTCAAGGAGGTACAAGAAGGATACAGTTGTTAAACCAACACTCTACAAAATAGGAATGGATCATCTTATCTTCCATAGGAATAAAATTTTTAGTAAGTGTCCTGATTACTTCTAAAGGGAAACATTCCATGATTCCATAGCAGATGTTTTGTTTTCATTTGACTTCTCCTTAATGAAAGGCACGCATGATCCTTCATCACCATACAAGAGAGTGCTTGTTTACTACAGTACATTGGTTATGAGATCCTTATAAGATGTCTTTAAATTAGTTAGCAGAGAATCATAAAGTATTTTTATGAGCGTAAAAATAAAACCAGTATAGTGCTATGTAGCTTTACAAAATAAAATAATTGCAATGCACAAAATATTGGATTAAATGCAGGAATGCTGATAATTTTTAATGCAACCTCATTAAGGAGCTGTGTTACTTATTACATCTCATGTCATTGGTAATTACAGTAATATGTTACAACTTTGTGTGTACCAATGGGAAGTCCATGTTGGAGTATCAACAATAGTATGAGGATAGATTGTAAAGACAATAACTGAGCTTCAGACAAGCACATAAAAATTTTTTAAAAAAAATCATATTCACACAGTTGTGATTTTCTACATGCATGTCTGTGGCTCAGGGAAAACTTTGTTTCTCATTTATTATAGCTCAGTAATAATTGTAACTGCCATTTTTGTTATATTATTAATTATTTTTTAATATTTTAATAGATTAAAATGGTAAAATATTTTGTACTTTTTATAGATTAATATATATTAGATAGTTAAGTATTTTTAAGATTTTTATTTCATCAGTAATTAATAATATTTTAATTAAAATACTTGTTAGTTTGCATGCCTAGGGTTGCCACAGTGTCGTATCAATAGCTGTCAATTAACACTCGATTATAGCTTGGCCGAACAAGGAGGACTGTTAGTGTTCGAAAAAAGCACTGTTGCTCACAGTGGTCAGTAATATGCAAACAGTGCATGTGCACAGTTTATTGATCCAATTTTTACACACCTCTAATAAGCAAGTTCATCCACTATTATGTTCTACCGCATTGGCAATTGTGAACAATTCGCACATGGCGATGAGAACTCACACTGGAGGAACCAAGTATGATGTGTCAACTAACAAGTAATTTTAATGAAACCAAAGTGAAACTTCTGTGGTTATTTGATACACGACATTATAAAAGATTGTTATTTATAATTTTTAGCATGTGATTTTGTTATCCATGTGGATAATAAAGCCCATTAAATAAACTTAAAGGAGAAATTATTTAGAATCATTTTTTTTTACTTACATAATTATTGTGTTACTGTTTCATTGATAGGGAGGAAATTTTATTGTTTAGTGTGGATAAAACACACACACATATTCACAAACATTTCATTTTTATAATCCAGTAATCTAACAAGAGAAAACACCTTGTGTTTCTCATATGATGATCTATTAAAAATCTAACCGCATTGATGACTATACATTACTGACATTTAAAAAATACTGGAGTCAGAATACAAATTAATTATGGTAATCAATGTAAAATCTAAATCTTTGTCACCTTAATTGGCCACCATTATCAATTTTGTAACTTGAGTGGCAGAGGTGTGAACATATTCAAGCTCATAATGCTGAGCTGTTTGTTATTAATTTTTTTATGTCTGCAAGATAAAACATTAGTTTATATGTAATACGCTGTGTAGTTGCAAACCTGCTGTAAGATAAGATTATGATGAATCTCTAAGTGATGTGTCAAAAACTCAGGTGGTGAAGAAAGGTTTGTTTATTGTGACATAGTTTTTGAATTCCAATGCTTTACCACCTACTGTTGATATTATTTTTATGCTTTTTGAGCAGAAAATATTGTTGAATATTTATGTATGCTTGTTACTTGGTGAATTATTGTTCATACATACATGAATAGATTTTGATTAAATTATTCTCTTCTTGTCACATTTAGTAACATGTAGCCACAATTTTGTTTAAGAAGCATGTCTAATGTTCTCTTGAAGCTGCACTTACAAACTCAAAAATGTACGTATATCTATGTTTCATAAGAGTGGAATTTCTATTTTGTGAAAATCCTGTTATTTTTAATTTGGTGAGATTATAGCCAGCCCAAAACACCAATAAATGTCTTGTGAGCACTTGTTATAACTTTGAATTAAAGTAATGAAACTATTTTCCTGCTATAAATTAACTTGCTCTAGAATCCAACCTCCTGTTCTTGCCATTACTCTTCAATTCACAGTTTAAATAATTCATGCAAATGGCAAATAGCAGACAGTATTAGATAATATTCATCTGTCGAGAATACAATGTTTAATCAAATGTAATGTGTAACATAGCTCATGAAGGAAACATATTTGAAAGCTTTGTGATATAAATGGAAGAGGAATCAGATAAAAATGAAATGACAGAATTTAACAGAGTACTAAATGACAAAGAACTAGGTTATACATTTCCTGACAATGATTTGGAACCTTTAAAAAAATTATGAACACAAAACATTTCTATTTTGATTGCAAGATACACAAATAATATGAAAGGTCACTCTGTTGCACACCACAGTTCTAGCTGTAGGCACTGTTCCTAGTAGTGATTAACATGTTCGCTGCGACTGACTCTTATAAGTGTTTCCACGATCAACACACCAGAGCTGCCAACGCTTATAAGCGTTTCCACAATCAACAAACCAGTGCGGGTAACGCTTATAAGTGGCACGTTCACTGGCTGAGTACTCAGTTTAGTTTGTTCGGCTGTGAACTCGTGTTAGTACAAGCCACCAAAGAAATATCACATAACGTTTTCTTGTCTGCAGTTGTGTGTTTTCATGTTTAGTCATCTGTGTTGTGCATTGTTTGCAATGGTGACGAAACAACCAACACCAGGGCCTTCTAACTCGAAAAAGAGTGGGAAGAGTGGACAATATATGCTTATAACCATCAGACAGCATTCGGCATGCAGCTAAAGCATACTTGCATTTCTATATCTAGCACTACCTCTTGCGCAGGCATTATTTTTGCTGTCAATATTACATACATGCACAACATGAATTTACAGGTTTCGCAAGGGTATGATTTCAGCTCTCAGCGCACGTGCGCTTACGGGCGTCCACTTAGAGCATTAGCAGCCTGCACTGGTGACCGCAGCGAACGTGATAAATCCAAGAAGTTGTGACAATATCCAATCAAATAAAGTTCCCATGATAATTTTGTAACAAAATATTTAATAAAGTTGACAACTGGTGCTAAATTTGCCTCACTACTTTGAGACAATCATATGATGGCATCAAAATAAACTAAACAACTTCCTAATTATTGTAGGAAAGCAGTCCTTATCTCTTTCATGATACATCATGATAGGACTGTGCATGTCCAAACATTTCATAATAGTAACCCCCCACACGCACACACACTTACGTAATGTATCGTAGACTAACCTCACCTACAGAATTATACCTATATTAACCCATGCTGATGTAAACCAAAATAAATAATTATTACCTGTCAGTTTTTTATTCTTAATACTACATAGTTTATTTCACAACAACTCCATATAAAACTTTACACCTCTTAGTTTACCCTCATTCTAAATAACTGATAATGAATTTCAGTACACATTCTTATCCTGTCAGTCAGCTTTACTTCCTTTCACACTTTGAACATGATGTTTTATGTACTGTAAATTTAATCAGCTGCAACCACATATGGCTCTATGAATATCATTCCTGTCCTAGCATTTTATTTTATTTCTAGTACCTTAGTAAACACAAAGTAAAGACATGTTCCTCTTTAACATTCCTGTAGTACATGCCCTCACAAGAGAACTACAAATTCAGAAAAGTATTCATCCCTCAACTTTGGAGTCAGTCAAATGAATCGTCAGCATCCTAACTCTGTAGGCATCAATCACACGCTACTGTCCACAGCAGTCCATCTCATAATATAACCTCCTGATAGAGGTAGTGTTCCAATATATATTCCTGATGCTCTCCTTTTTGTGAGGGTTTGCCCTTTCTATTTTGTTCAGTCTTACACCCAATCATTTATTACATCTTTTTGTTATTTTATTTTTTATTTATTTTCATGTAAGTTATGAAGTCTCAACTCGTGCTTCTTGTTAAAATCCGTGCAATCACACTCACTCTGTTGTTCCTGTGTACTTCTTTTGTGCACCACCTGCTATCACCCTTACAACTTTAGTCTTGAATTTTTAATTCTTCATAAGCAATACATCACCTAATAAGTCATTAGACTTTTCCATTTTTGTTTTTCCTCTCCAGATATTAACATATTATCTAACATAATCTGAGGCTATATCTTCATCCTTCTTCCCATCAAATTGTATGTGAGTAGCATCTAATAATGTACCACCAGCTGAAAAATGCTCCTGTTTGTGCACAGAAATATATGATACATTCCTATTTAAAAGCCTCTGACAGAAAAGTTGAGAACCAGCTGCTCTAGTCCTCATTCCATGTTCCCAACCAAAAATTTTGACATGTGAATATATTCAGGCTTTTTTAATACAGAACATGCTAAATCCTTTTATCCAATCTGTTTTTGTAGTTAAGCCTTTTTTAATTAGCATTTTCCTCTCACTCCCACTGTCTTCATATGTCTCCCTCCCACTGCTACTATCTTTAACTCTTTAATGCCACAGTCTCTCTCCCACAATGACTGTCTGCTTCTCTTTTTCTTCTTCACTTGGCACTGTCTCCTTTGTTTTCCACCATCATGGTCTCTCTGATACTATATTTGACCAAAAAATGTTTTTGGTGAGGGAGGCCAAATAAAGACTAAGGTATCTGGTTCCCCACTATTTTGTCAGAGTCTTTTAAGTATTAGTATATTCATCTACTTCTGTGCTGTGACAGTAGCATTTATTAGCCGATTCCTTTGTTTTTTCCAGCTATAACAGGGTGTTCTCCTGATATAACACAAATTCTGAAGGTTATTAAAGTTATAAGTTATGACTATTTTTATTTATTTTTACTTTGACACAGTTATATGAAGTGTTAGATCTATGACATTTTCCAACCAGGGCTCCCTACCCTCTTCCCCTTTTTCCTGCCCCTCCCACCCCCCCCTTCCACTCGGCATCCTTCTTTTGCTTGGTGCCCCCTCCCCCACTCAACATTCTTCTTCTCCTCAGCACAATCTTTTTTTTTTTTTTTTGGTGTGTCCTCCCCCCACCCCTATCCCATCACTTTGCATGTGCCAGCAGGGACAGACACTCCAGTTTGTTCTTCCCCTTGATCTGGGGCTGTGAATAATGAAAAGTCCTTTAATGACCAAGTATCAGGCAGTACAATGTGCAAATATCATTTTTCCCCACTGAATACTGTCCTAGACAGGAATGACAACTATTACATAACAACAGCGAAGTGTTCATAGTCAGAACATGGCATACTGCACCAGTTAGTTCATCAGATAGTAACTGCAATATCTGTAGAGTGAAAAAATTTATTGTTTTAGTCTGAGTTGTAAATAAAATTTCAATATTTCCTCTACATTTTATGTGCTGTTATGTACACTCTACAATCAACCATCTCCAATTTCTAAATATTTTTTTTACTTCTGCAGACTGATTAAAATGTTTTGCAATAATTTACTTAATTTTATGCTGTTCAGTAACTGTGACAAATAACAAGAATAGACAGTCCAATAGATTTCGGGAATGCAGCCGCGTAAAATTCACTTCTTCTGCTGATATTTCGGCCACGTACCTTCCGGCCATCTTCAGAGTGAGTCGAAGACTGTCGACGAGGTGCCGGGCGCGGCCTTATAAGCCTGATCGCGGTGGAAATGCGCGTGCGCGTCACAGATGCTGGTATACTGCATATCGAAGTACTCACACGCGTGCGCCCCCCGTGGCGGAAGCGCTCCGGTGTTCACTTATCGATATATGCTCGGCGGCGGCAACACCTTCACGTCTTCTCTGTGATTTCAATACTCCAAGTGCAGGGTTCCAAGCTTTGTCTAAATTAAAACCTTTATCTCTGTTTAATAAGTTGTTGGCCAGTCTAATTTCAACAGCTTCTTTAAATATAGCATCCCAAAACGAAGATATGGGTGTCAAAATCTTCACATCGCTATAGTTCATTGAATGACCAGTTTCTATGCAATGTTCAGCCACAGCTGACTTGTCTGGCTGCAATAGGTGGGTATATCTTCTGTGTTCAACGCATCTCTCGTGGACAGTGCGTATTGTCTGGCCTATATATGAATTATCACAATTTCCGCAAGGGATCTGGTACACACCTGACTTGCGAAGCAACAAATCATCCTTCACTGACCCGAGTAAGGCTGCAATCTTCACTGGTGGCTGGAAGATAACCTTAACACGATGTTTGTCGAGAATGCGGCCTATCTTTGACGAAAGAGCGCCCACGTAAGGTAAGAAGGTTCTTGATCTATAACTATTATTTTCGTCTTCTTCTTCCACGTCTCGTGCTTGCATTCTTGGACTCACATCGAATGCTCTGCAAATCTGTTGCTGCGAATATCCATTTGCTTTGAAAATGCTCTTCAGGTGTGTGAGCTCTTCCTGCAAGTTGTCATCGTCCGATATACAATGTGCTCTGTGCACCAATGTCTTAAGGACCCCTGCGGTTT
This sequence comes from Locusta migratoria, assembly GCA_026315105.1. NCBI lineage: Eukaryota > Metazoa > Arthropoda > Insecta > Orthoptera > Acrididae > Locusta > Locusta migratoria. Next base: position 697,825,188 of record CM048745.1, on the reverse strand, counting down.
GTGAGGGATGATGGCATCTACTGGCATGTAAATACAGATTCGTATGGGTTGGTTTCCGATATACTGCATGTCCTAATGTACCATCAGCTTTTCGACGAACAAGTACATCCAAAAAAGGGAGGCAGCCATCTTTTTCCATTTCCATAGTAAATTTGATATTAGCGTGGATGGAGTTCAGATGGTCAAGAAATCGATGTAACTCATCCTTCCCATGAGGCCATACTATAAATGTGTCATCCACATATCTCCAGAAGACCGTTGGTTTAAAAGTTGCCGAGTCCAGAGCCTTGTCCTCGAAGTCTTCCATAAAGAAATTCGCTACCAGAGGGGATAGGGGGCTTCCCATAGCAACTCTGTCAATTTGCTCATAAAAGTCACTATTAAACTGGAAATAAGATGACGTCAGTACATGTTCAAATAAGGCGGTGATATCCTTGTCAAAATGTTGGCCAATTAGAGAAAGAGAATCCTGTACAGGTACCTTGGTATATAGTGATACCATGTCGAAACTCACCAGTACATCTGTAATATTAAGCCTGAGGTGGCTGAGTCTTTGAATAAAATCTACAGAATTTCGGATATGGTGACTACATTTTCCTACCAATGGCTTTAATAGTGAATCCGGAATTCTGTAGATTGCACCGCGATCAGGCTTATAAGGCCGCGCCCGGCATCTCGTCAACAGTCTTCGACTCACTCTGAAGATGGCCGGAAGGTACGCGGCCGAAATATCAGCAGAAGAAGTGAATTTTACGCGGCTGCATTCCCGAAATCTATTGGACTGTACATTACGCCGTGAAAAGTTGAAAATGCACAACAAGAATAGAAATCAATCAAAGATGTCAACTGCAAGATGTACAAAAATCAATTTTTTTCACCAAATAGGAGTCTTAAAATGTGTGATAAATATTTCTAATGGCCAAAATATCATCTCTCAGCACAGGTGATTGGCAAAATGTCAAAGCTGGGCTCAGCATTGAATGAAGAGAGAGCAGCAGAAGGGATAAGTGTGGTAACTTTGATCCTCTCAGTTTTGTTAACAAGCAGTACTAAGTAAAATATTTTCAGTGTCTAGGAGAACATCATCTTAAGAACATATGCTAAAAATTTCATTGATTTTCCAGGAGAAACTACTGAAGTCACCATCCCCACAATTGGCACTTTTGATACCCAAACATGCAAACATGGTAGTTCTGATTTATCTTAATAATCTATAAATATTTTCAGAAATAGAGAAATGACATTTCTAGATAAATGTGTAAAGTGCACATAGTTAAAATTTTAGCTGCTTGCTATGGTTAATTATTTTGATATTTCCAACCCATTGTGCAAAACTCCCTAAAACTGGTTTTTGTGACATTTCAACTGGTGAAATATGCTGTATGTGATTGTTCTACATTTTAATGAAACTTTAACTGAAATACGTATTAATTTAAATGAGTAAGTGATGAGGCTTTTATAACTGTAGTTGTGTTTAGCACCAAGCTGCAAATACCAGCATTTTGTAAAATGGCAGCAAAATAAATAACTACAAGGAAGCTCCGGTTTTGCAGGAAGGCAATTTTTATTGTCTAGAAAAGTTTGAATACAACAGAGAAATGAAATAATAAGTGGTGTTTTGACCAACCAGGAATTATAGAGCCAAATAATACTTCTGGATAACACACAGACACCTGAAAAGAATTAGAAATTGATAGCACAGTGAGAAAAGATCAGAAGATGGCTCCTCATCATGCCATAACAGTCATCAAAATGAATAAATAAATAAATATCAGTTTTGGCATTATATTAATGTTCATTTGCTATAGTTTTGTTTTGATTTCCTGTGGTTTTTACTTAGAGTTATTGGGATACATATTTGTAAGTGTGAGTTCATTTACTTCATTATTAATAGTTTTAATTACAACTAGTTTTCATGGAACCACTAAGCTGCCTTTTACATCCTGACGTTCATTTGTTAAAGGACATTCACCTCATTATGTGATGTGATAAAAGTTGTCTGATCAACATATGTATCACACTTCTACGGTAATAACATGGCAGGTCATTCACATAGGCAATGCCCACTATATACAAGATCTCAAATTGAGTAGAAATGTACATACATAACTTGAAGATAAAATTTCCAGAGGAGCACATCAAGACCCAATAGTGGATTTTTTAATATTTAAATAATGAAGGTAAGTGATTTAAAATGAAATTGTAAACACACTAACAAAAGGCAAAAAAGAAAGTACAAGATTGTTTACTGTATCTGAGACTTTTGCAATGACTTTAATGTTCTCAATATTTCATGTGCATAGACAAGTGAAGATACAACTATATATTTCATTTAACTGTTGATTTTTAGTAGAACATGTAGTAACATCTAGCTCAAAAGGATTTATAAATGTAAGAGTAAATAAAGGAGCCATCTTTAGGTAAGATAATTACATAGCACTCTGCATAAGTAAACTATGAAGATAAACATATTCAGTATTGAATAACTGAAAATCAGTCAGGAACTATCATTTAAATTACTGAAGAAATTACATACATTTGCCACCTACTTGTGGAATGAAATGCCTCAAAGTAACTAAGCCACGGGTAATAAATAAACATAAGGTCAAACTTGTCTCCTTAGCAAATATTCTGTCATTGTAATTAATTGTGCAGAAAATCATCTCATACATGTGTGCTGGATTATAAAAAATATGTAGCTCATTGAGAACTCCATATTCTTTTATTCTACACTGGAAAGCCATTTAAAACTGTATGTATATAAAAAAGAATAAATATATAAAAATCCACTACATGTTATCCCCTCAAAAGGTGTCCCCCCAAACACAAAACCATGAAAACAAGAGGAAGTTCAATGTCTACATAAAATTTCATATGGTGCAAGTTGAATGGTATTTTACTTACTGACTTTGGCAAAATCTACAGTTTTATTCATAACTTGATGAAATTTTAAACACTTTACCATGAAAAAAGGGGGGTTACTTTCAGCAGTCTTTTACACCATTTTACTAATTATTACACAGTTCCTCATCTATGAATGTTTTCATAAAGAGAGTTTTTATAAACTGCAAGTCAGCATAAGGTGCAGGACAAATATCCATGAATCTAATGTGCTTCATAAATCTCTCTCAATTTCAGGTGTAAAAGTAACAAATTCAGATTAGGAGATAAAAAGTTATTCTATTTTCTGTATAATAAAATACAGTTTGGTATGAATACTGTATAATAAGCAGCCTTGTAACAAACAGCAACCAATAACAAATTTTCATTTCATTGTTTTATTTGAATGCTTTAATTATCTTTATAATATGTATTGCCCTCTGAAAAACTACTTTTTGCCTTGTGAAGTATAATTGTGAATAGAATTATTCATAAAAAAATTAGAAGGATTTAAAACAAACAAAATTAATATATACAGTTTAAAAAATGGATACAACTAGAGAAATTTAAAATGTATTCCTGACAAAAATTCACAGTAATTTAAGGAATGATTTTGCCTATTTATTGAGTTTCATTTTACAGATCTTCTTAATCCATATTATTAGTAAACTTCTAACATATATCTCAATTAACCAAGTTTCTGTAAAAGAGATAAATATAGATGTCACTTTCTATCTTGTCTGTGCCTGTGGATTTCTAAGGAAAGCTATCATTCCCTGTAGCTTATCAGTCTTATCATGTTAGGTTTGCAAAGCTTGGGAAATGATAAAGATTACTGTGTGTTTATCCTAGTGGAGTAGATTTTGCCCAGCTTCTGATGTCTTTTTACCTGTAAGTACCACTTCACTGCAAGATACCTGTTACCAAATGTTATTTATTTATTTATTTGACAGGTCTATATCTAGCACTGTAACATATACTGGAATGAACTATTTTATAGACAAATGAAACAGTCAGTTTACTACCATTGTAATTGTTCTCTCAAACAACTATTCACAAAACTGGTGTCATTTATGTAGTTACACTATTTTCTCTCAATTAACTATTCCTTTATGTATTGCAGTAAACAGTCAAAGTTACATATGTTCATCATGTGCCTGACAGCATCTTTCATGAAAGGGACTGCCTACTTGATGTAGCTATTCTTCTCTATTGGTAGCAATTACACATTGTATTCTTCATTCGACTGCTTAATTTCAGCAGATGTTCTAGGCCAATCCATACCTAATTACTTTTCCTTTTATGATGGTTTTTAACACTTTTTCCCTGAGTCATTTACACAGGTTTTTCCCTTCGGACTGACAATCTTGAACCAATTTCTTGAATTTTTGGAAAACTTCATCTAGAATAAACTAAGGTAGTAGACTATTTACATCAAAGTTTCAAACTTCGTGTATCTAAAGACATTATAAAGTTTTTCCACAATGTTAATGGTATATTTTCTCCAATTGTGCTAGTTGAATGTTTTTCCAGAAGAAACAAAAATTGTAATTTCTAAAATTCATTCTTTTGAATGTTTGCAATAAGTATGTAGAAAATAACATTTTATTGGAAGAAACATGTAAGTATACAAGAAAAATTCATTTTAAAAAGAACAATTTACTTGAGTGTGGTACTCTTTGAAGCAGTCTGATATGCAGAAACCCAGATCACCTTGCTTATACCAGTACCATGTTCTTTTCATAATTTTTTTTCCTAGTTTCTTTTTTCCATTTATTTACACACACTTCACAACACCTTGCTGCATTTTGATTAATTGCTGGGAATTGCCAGCAAAACAGTGTCTGTGCACTTCGTGGATGTTCACCTGTTAACTTTTGAGATGCATCTGAACCACCATGATTAGCTAGCTGTTTACCTAAGACTATGATGAAGCACACCAGAATGGTGTCTTTTTTGTTGTTTGTTTGTATACAAACCAACCATTCACTATGGCTAAAAGAAACGAGTGAAAGAAAACCTTCTGTCACCATTTCAGTGCCTTCTGACAGAAAGGATAATAGCTTGATACCTGCCCAGCCTTGTGTACTCCAGTTTTTACCCTTCTCACAGTCTATTACAGCATTTGGTATATGTCTATTTGTCCTTCTTTGCTTCTGGTACTAGTTACAATTGAAATTGCTCATTGTCTGGTTGAAAGACAGTACACATTCCATTTCACTACAAGTAAATGTTCCTTCCTCCAAAATAATAATTCCCTCTTCCTAACCTTAACAATCTTTATTTCATTAAGAAGACCCTGTTTTTCACCACAGTGCATAAACTCAAGGTTTTATTCTGCTAAAAGTAGTCCAACACAACAGGGCTTGCCATCAGTTTGAGTGAATAAATGTATTATGTTATTAGTTTTGGTATTACTGAAATGGCAGAATCGCTCCATTTCTTTTAGATATGTGATACTTATTCCAGTGTTGATTCCCTGATGTATGTTCCTTAGTTTTTACCTTAGTTTTTCATTTTATTTGTCTTAATATGTAACTTGTACTCCCACTGAAATCTGTAACCCATATGATTTATGTTGATTTCAAGAGATTACAACATCAACCACAAATCTGAGACAATGTATATATTTTTTCTATATTATTTTGCAGTGTCTGTATTGAATTTTTGATAATCAAATTAAATAGCTTTTGAAGAAAACAGCTTTGCCTAGCATGTGTACTTACTTAAGTTTTACATCACCTTTCTGTATATCATTTTATGCAAGTCTGCATTTTGTGTTTCCATTCATCTTCAGTCTGTAGAATCAATTTATTTCTATACAGGTGTAATATTTCTATTGACTGCATTTTGAAAGCTGCAACTGCCTTTTGTTCTGTAGTTTGAAGTGCCTTTTTCAGACGAGATGGTAAATGCAATGCTGAATCAGTAAACATAAAAAATTTTATACTATGCATAGGAGCATAAGAAGAAACTGCAAATTACAGAACAAATGGAAGCTGCATTATTAAAAATGTAGGTGACCAAAATACTACACCAACCAAACAATAATTTACTATGAAAGTAACTGTATATCTTAAATAATTTGATCCATGGCAACAGAGTTCAATTGCTAATAACAAGAACAATTTAATACCTTTTCAGCCTTTTTTAATCACATTGATATCTTACTTCTTCATGCTGTGTTTCATGTGTATTTTAATTTAGTTTATATCAATAAGACAGAACCTCCGGGTCTACCTTACTGCCTGTCTTTTCCTTTTTAATTAATCTAAAAATGAAAGTCCAGGTTCAAAACTAATAATACAGTGAGGATAGTTTGCAATTCACATCAAAAATGTTTATCGAGCTGCAAGAGGCACATGTAACTTGGCTGCTCTTTTCTGAGTAACGCTTTGCAGTGAGATCGTGGGAGTAAAGGGTATGGGGAACAGGAGGGTTGCATCAGTGGTGCAAAACATATAGATAATAGATTGGAGGAGGAGCTGCAGTGTAGGAAAGCCGTGGGAGAGGCAAAGGAAGTAAAGCAAACAAACGAAAATGAAATAGTAATTAAAACTTCTGGGCTGAGAGGCTGTGGTCGAACAGTAGAAATTTGTTCCCCTGACGTTTTGTTGCCGGCTGTGGACAACATCTTCTGAGGTGTTGTCAACTCACCTCAGAAGATGTTGTCCTCTGCCGGCAACAAAACGTCAGGGGAAGAAATTTCTACTGTTTGACCACGGCCTCTCAGCCCGGAAGTTTTAATTACTGAAGACGCCGGCCGTGAAAGCCTACACGTTATGAAAATGAAATAGACAATAAATGGGAGAGGGGGTAGAAACTCTTGGATTTTGTTTACTGACAGAGCAATCCAACAAGGAGTCTGTTTTTGCTGACCCAGGTCTGGATCCCTACAAAACCATGATATACACAGGTCCCTCTTTAACAACCATTGCAAAGCGTGGGCATATAAGCTAGTGAAACAATAAAGGTGGTAGATGGGTTTTGTTACTTGGGCAGTAAAATAACATATGATGGTCACAGTACACAGGATATAAAATGCAGAATGGCAATGGGAAGAAAAGCGTTTTTGAAAAAGAGAAATTTATTAATGTTGAATATTAATTTAAGTGTTAAGTAGACTTTTCTAAAGGCATTTATGTGGATTGTTGCTCTGTACAGTAGTGAAACATGGATGATAAACAGGTCAGAGAGGGAGAGGATAGAGGCTTTGAAAATGTGGTGCTACTGAAGAATGCTCAAGATTAGGTGAATATATCACATAACTAATGAGATACTGAACAGAATTGGGGAGAATAACAAGTTCTGACAAAGCTTGATTAAAAGAAGGAATCAACTGATAGTGCACATTTTAGACATTAAGGAATTGTGACTTTGCGTTAGAGTGAAGTGTGTTGGGTAAAAATTGCAATGGGAGACCAAGAGGCGGATATGGTAAGCAGGTTCAAATAGATGTGGGTTGCTGTTCTTATAAGGAGATGAAGAGGCTTGTTCAGGATAGAGTAGGGTTGAGAGCTGTGTCAAACCAGTCTTCAGACTGAAGACCACAGCAACAAAAGGAAGCTTTATTCCAGAAGGCCCACATACAGTTTGGTATAAAAGGGTAACTGGTGGGTGTCCATCACTGTGTCAAGTATTTGACTGTATACTATCTCCTCAAAGGAAAAGTAGCTATTTTTAGGATAAGGTTGGCGAGGGTTATGAGGAATCGCACTCGGATTCTGTGGGACGTTGGGAGATCCAGGAGGTAAAGTGGTGAAGATGGCGGAGAATGAGTGTAGGAAGTGGTTGGTATCCTTGATATGGCAGGATACATTTCACACAATTAGTTGTGTTGAAGTTGTTGATCTACCATCCCCACCCCTTTACCTCCTGGAATCTAATTGTCATAGTTGACACCACCTCTCTATACACGGGTGTTGGTCAACATCACCTATGCCCATGGCCCTACTCCTCTTGAGCACTATCTCTCCTAGTGTCCCCCAGAATCCAAATCTGATACCTCATTCTTCATAACCCACAGCAATTTTATCCTAACAACCAACTATTTTTCCTTTGAGGGGAAAATATTCAATAATCTGTGGCACAGCCATGTGTACCCACATGGCACCATTTAATGCCAACCTGTTCATGGACTGTCTAGAGGATCCTTCCTAGCTTCCCAAACTCCTGATATGGTTCGGTTCATTTATGATATTTTCATGATATTGATTCAATACCAGGGCACCCTCTCCCCACAACTTCGCCTCATTGTTTCTCATCAGCTTCACATGATCTTCCTCAACCCACCATGCTGCATTCCTGTATGTTAACTTCCACCTTATTGATGGCTCCATCTACACTTCTGTTCACATTAAACCTACCAACCAGCAACAGTACCAATCCTTAATAACCAGCTACAAAAGAGCGCTCCCTTCATCATCCAATAATACTATACACTGGACCAACTAAACCACATCCTTCGCTTAGGTTTTGATTTTCTCTCATTATACCCAGAAATGAGAAACATCCTGTCCAAGTTCCTTCTCGCCTTTCTATAGTGGTGTTCTATAATCCCTGTGGAAGACTCCATAGCAAGAGCTGGCCAATCCACCAACCTAGCACTTCCTACTCCAGTCCCATCACAGGCTTACCCTACCCCACTTGTGAAAAGCCATGTAATTTATCAACCGTGCTGCAATCACAATACAGCTTTTTATATTGGTATGACTACTAACCCAGATATGAGAAACATCCTGTCCAAGTTCCTTCTCACCCTTCTATAGTGATGTTCCATAATCCGTGTGGAAGACCCCACTGCAAGAGCTGGCCAATCCATCAACCTATCACCTCCTACTCCAGTCACATCACAAGCTTATCCTACCCCACCTGTGAAAAAGCCATGTACTTTACCAACTGTGGTGCAGTCACCATACAGCTTTTTATATTGGTATGACTACTAACCAGACGTCCCTTAGAATGAATGGCCACTGCCAAATTGTGGTCCAAAACAAGGTAGACAACCCTGTGGCACAACATGCAGCTGAGAATATGCTTGATTTTAATGGCTACTTCACAACTTGGGCCATCTGGATCCTTTCCCTCTCACTCACCCCCCCCCCCTCCCTACTTACTACAATCATCGGCATGCAAGTCACCCAAGCAGTATCAACTAAAAAGATTTTCCACTACAGCAGCCTAACAATCCTGTATGGGGACTCCCAGGCAAAAATGCTATTCAATCATTCCACTTCTTTTGCCCCTCAGTTTTCCAAATTATACACCATACACATATACCTCCCATAAATGGGGCACTATTTAATAGTAATTCTGTAAAGTTTAAATTTATGTTTAACAATTCATTAAATTTTCACTATAGCTCATGATTCATACCTCCCAAAGGTCACAACTTTACTCCAAATCTCTTTCGTATTACAATTCTCTAAAAAGTATGGCTGCCTTCCTTCCTTAATGTGTTGTTCAGGAGAAAGGTTGATGGTATGTTGGGACATAAGCTACTGTTTATAGGAAGCTAACTCACATTGACTTGTAATTATAGGCTGGTAGTTGTCACTGTCTGTTTCAGTGCGAGGGAGTTCTTTGTACCTTAGTGCACAGGACTCATCTCATTTCAGACCAGTTTGATAGCTGAGTTATCCCATCTGGAAGTAACTTTTTGTCGGAATGATTATAGTGAAAGACAGATTAAAGAAGAATTGCACTATGTAGGAACTGTGCAATGGGTAAGTGATGATAATACCAAGGTGGCAGTCCAGTTAATGTCCTATTGCCTTATTCTCTCAAACACATCTTTATTCTCTCAAACACATCTCAAAGAGGATTAGCAATTTTTTTTTTTTTTATTTTTTATTTTTTTTTTTTTTTTTTTTTGTGGAAATTTGATGTGAAATGCATTTTTTTCTTTTTTTAACCACTATCTTAGCTTAAGGCACTGTTACCATTCATAAACAATTATCTTTGTTTGAATAAGGCAGGTGTCTATCATATCCTGTGCACTTGCAGCATGTCGCAAGAGTCAGATTATCAAGTCTGTGGAGGGCTGGTGTACTGAATGTAAGCATTACACACATTTACAACTGGCTAACAAATCTTTTATTGCAGAATATTGCCTAGGCATAGTTCACCCAATTGAATAAAACAACATGGAGATTCTGGCATACACTTCCAGTTGTTGTGATTACAAAATTATACTAGCAAATAACCTTACACATAGAGATGATGGTTTTTGTTTAAATTTTGCATGGAATTCTTGTCAAAAATCAGAATGACAGAATTATTGCTACCTCGCCCATTGATTACTGATATATACCACAGATTTATCATCTTAAAAAAGGGAGATTTAACATCCCATCTAAGTCATATTCATTAGTGGTGGTATCATCTTTAGATGTGTGAGGGTGCTGCTGCTTACTTGTTCATTATATTTATGTTTTCTGTTTTCATTGAACACATAGGTATTAAATTTCCATGCACTGTGCTTCCTCACTGCAGTTTCTACTTGAAAATGAAAAGGTGTTATTCTGTCAAAACATCAACAGTCGTCAACCAAATCCTTGCCCATTATGTTTTCTTTAGCAGAAATATTTGTGTGGAAGATAAAATTCCCTATATCTGTCATCAGTGGCCATAGAGAATGCAAAAGTTAAAGTTCATGATAAAAATATACACCAGGAAACTATTTGTAAAAAGTAAGTAAGAAAAATCATCGTGGTTTCCCTACTAAGAAGGTGTTAATGGTATGGAAGATATAGATGACATTCTACTTGTGGGTCTGTATTATTCATAACAAAGAAAGTCCATAAACATGTGTTACGTATCAGATCATGATGGAGTCATCAGTGAAGTGAGAAAGTGTAATCATCACTTACAAATCAGTTATGCAGTGAGCTGGCTTTATTACTGCAACCATGCACTATGTTGTAGGAGTGGCTACAGTGGTAGGAATTTTAACAATCATGTATTTGTAACAAATCAGTATGCAACCAAATCACAAAAAGTTTAGTTCTTAATGTCTACACACTGTCAACAATGTAATCACATTAAATGGCATGTGCACCACAAGTTCAGCTTGAATATTGATCATGGGGGGTATAGATTTCTTAGTGATATAGGGTCATTGCCTAATTCTGTGACTATTGAAAAGTAATGTCTGCAATATAATAAATAATCATCTTCTTGATTTGTGAGTAATCTTATACTTCACAAACATGACTAAACAAGGTGCAAATATGCTGCTACATTGATTTCTGTACACATTGCTGAGCTGTGACCTATAACTAAGAGAAGAAGACTTAAGAATATGCACCTGATAGAGTGCACTAGTCACTCCATTGTTTGACCTACACCCATGTGCACCTTACATTGTCGCTGTTGTTATCTTCAAACCAAAGACTGGTCTGATACAGCTCTCCACACTGTCCTATTCTGTGGAAGCCTCTTCATCTCTGAAAATGTCTTTTCTGTTCATCTCTTTCAGTACCTCCTCATTAGTTATGCAATCTATCCATCTAATTTTTAGCACCAAATTTCAACATATTTCTGTCTGACTTCCTTATTGTCCATGTTTCGCTCCTGTGCGAGGCTACACTCCACAAAAATGCCTTCAACAAAGACTTCCTAACACTTAGAGTAATATGTTTTAGGTGGCAATTTACAGCTATGATGTACTTTGAAAAAAATTATTCTTATGCCAAGGCTGAAAAATATTTTTATTTGTTATATTCTACCGATTTCAGCAGTTGCTGCCATCAACAGGAAATCAGCAAGTGAAATGAAAGAGAAATACATGACAGTTACAATTACACAACATGGAGTCACTTTTTTTTAAAAAAAATATTGTTGGTACTTACATATTTTACATCAAAAAAGCCAATAAGATGACTTTTTACTGAGTACAACAATGTCTAATTTACAGTAAACTATTGTGATTGTTTCTAAAAGCCCTTTCATTTTCCATCATGTAGGCCTAATATGTATTCCTTTAATTACTCTTTAACTACTACAAATGAGGAAATTCTTTCAATACAGACTCTAAAGTATGTACAGATGTTGTCAGGTTTTAATTCTAATTTATCATACCACTGATCTACAATCTTTCCTAACAGTTTTGTAAACAGTGAAAATAGGTCACTCGTGATACAGTTATTAGGTGATAAAATAGGTCTAAATTAAGGGATATTGTTATCTCCATTATTACATTTTACAAACCCCTCTGTTAAACAGATATCACAATTTAATTGTTGCATATCAGTCATAGGAACTTTTCCAGTTAGTTCAGATTTTTAGGATCATTACAGATTCATGTAAAATATTAGTCAACAGAGAAAGTGTTCAAATATAATATATTCAATGATGCACACTGTGTGTGTGTCTGTGTGTTGTGTGTGTGTGTGTGTGTGTGTGTGTGTGTGTGTGTGTGTGTGTGTGTAAAAGAGAGAGGGGGAGAGAACATAAACCAGCTAAACAACAGCCCATGGCTAATTCATCTGCTTGTTGGTAGAAGCCCTTATTAAATGAGAAGGAAATTTGTGACAGAATCAACTCCAGCCCATTAATCAATTCACATTGCTTCGTAGTGAAGTCCCCTTGATGAGGCATAGAAACACATACTGGCTGAAGATCATCATAATTCCTAACTAGGTGAGTATAGGATTTCAGCGGAGTTTAAGCCACAATCGCTTTTGTTGCATTATGCTACTCCAGATTGAAGAATGCAATGCAGTACAAAAATGTAAGTGTTAATTTCATCCCATTATATGAACTTATCTTTATTACATTCTATTTGGTTCGAAACTGCTGCATATTTCTGTAATTGGCTTTTATACGTTCTATAGCCTTATTGTATACAAATGCACTTGTTTGTCTGTATAGAGACCAGAAGAAGGGCACTCAAGCGCCCGAAACCGGTCGTTGAAGTTCAAAATAAATAACGACAAGCAACTGGTTGCTGCAATTCATTTATTTATAGAATGCAATGAGCTATAAAGCAGCATTTTCAGAAATGCGAGAATATTTTGCCACAGTAGCACACAATAGACATTAAAAGCACAACCTGTCTAGTTTGCACTGGCCATAACAACATGCACCTTTCCCTTATGTCTTCTGGATCTCATTACTGATCTGTTCTCCTTAGATTGGTTATTTTTGCAGATTTTGTATGTTTGTACATTTGAAGGAGTGATGAATAAACTTGTTTGAAGGAAGTAAAGGGAACAAATTATTAGTTGCATTGAAACTAAAAATGGACACACAAAAGAAATAAACAAAAACAATTGTGATGAGCAAATCAAACAAATAAATGTACTAATTAATTCTGCCAAATCTAAAAATAGGCACTGTTTAAGAAGTTGTTCAACAGTAGACACAATGGAATGAATTTCCAAGAGCTGGTAGAGTCTGTGGTTTCTACTAACACTACTGTATAATTATACACCAAATGCCAGTAAATAATCACTTTTATTAACACTTCAACAGAGAGATTTGTTAACCATTACAAGCACAGAGTAGTACTGGTTATTCTCGCTGCAGAGGCAGCGATTGTGCACCTCAAGCAGTGAGGTTACTTCTGGCTGCCGTGTGTGATATCCACTCATGGGACGCCACAAGTCAACATAGGGAATCTACCAATGCCACATAGATTGCTCAAGTTTTTGAAAGGGCTCACTTGAACTGCCTCCCCTGATCAGTAGTAAGTGAGGACACACAAACGAACCGCAATATCCACACATCAATGAAAGTATGCACAAGAGTTGCTGCGGATATGTCTTTGAGAGGGATGACTGTGACCCACTGAGTAGTATGATTGAACATTAATAGTATATAACAAAACCCATCCAAAATCGGAATGGGCACAAGGAGATCCAAATAAATATCTTTAAAATGGCCCCTGAGGATTTAAAAATGCCTATTGGGGATTGTGTGTGTCTGTTGCCTTTACTGCGTTGCCATGTTATGCACGCCCGAGTCCATGACTGGCAGTCACATTGCATATTCAGCGAAACAAATTGTTTGGATATCAACTTTTAGGTCAGCTTAACCCCAAGGTGAAAAAGGCCATGAAGAGAGCAGAAAATGTATGTGCGCATCGCCGAAGGAACCAGGGGGCGCACCACAGTGGTTGAAATGTCACAAAAGACTGGAATGCCCAAGCCGGGTAACGAGCTTAGTTAAATGCGCAGGGACATATCCGGGGAGCAGATTAACTCTTGTATCTTCTTGTCCGTCTGCTGAAGGCACAGGAGTCCGTCAAAGTCCACGGGTGCCAAGATAGTAATGATGCATGGCATATAATCTGCCACGACATTGTCTGCCCCACAGATGTATCTTACATCAGTTGTAAATTGTGAAACGAAGTTCAAATGCCGCCAGTATCGGAGAGGGGGATTGGTGATTGGTATACACAGTCAGGGGGCGACCCTCAATGTCCTCTCTGATGGCAGTGTAAATGGTGTAGAGCTCCCTATCAAATGTGGACCATTTACATTGTGAGGGACTTAACGGTTTTTGAGAAAAAACGTAACGGCTTGGAGTGCCCGCCGAAGTGTTATTGTAGTACGGCGGCCACTGAAAAGTCATTAGCATCTGTGATAATGGAAATTTTTAGCATCCAGAATGGGATGGGCTAAGGTGACTGCGCAAGCATGTGCTGTCTTTAAGTGGTCAAAAGCGGCAGTCATATCGTCCATCAAGGGGACCTTGCACTCATCTGATATGTTGTTGCCTGCTTGTGCGTGGGTTAACGGTGTCACATGTGGAATGTGGCACCTGAAAAAATTAATCATTCCCATGTAGCAGTGCAGCTCTTTATAGGTCTCTGGCAGTGGAAATTGCAATATTAATGAAATGCAGTCTGAGGTGGCATGCATGCCTTGCTCTGAAACCTCGTGTCCAAGGAAAGTGACTGTTTCTTTACACAATTGAGACTTGTTGTCATTAATAAGGACTCTTTTGTCTTGCAGTCTCGTAAATATGCATGCCAAATTGTCCTTGTTCTCATTCTGGGAGGACAAAAAAATTAAAATATGCTTGAGGTAAGCAAAGCAAAAAGATAACTGGAAGAATCAATGAATCACTGCCAGGTGTGCGCTGCATTCTTTAGGCCATAAGGCATGAAACAATATTCAAAAAGTAGTAATGCTAGCTTGTTTTTTGTATATCATCAGGTTCCATCGGAACCTGAGGGTATGCCTTGTGAAAGTCGACTACTGAGAAAACTTTAGCGCCATGAAGCTGCTGTGTGAAATCTTAATCTGGAGTAATGGGTAATTGTCAATTATTGTTCTGGCATTAAGATTGTAGTAGTCAATGCACAATCAGTAAATGCCCTCTTACTTTTTAGCCAAATAAATGGGGGACGATCAGTTGTTGTCAAAGGGGAGCTATATCCCGCTGCCTATCAGTTCCTTAACTATAAATTTCACAGCCTGCAGTTTATGTGCTGATAAGCATCTTGCCTTGTGGTGCATAAGGGGGCCCTTGGTCATATTAAGACAGCTGAGGGTGCCATTGGTCACAATCTATACTAGTGGTAGCGCTGCAGCAAACGAATCACTAACCTGTGTGGTGTCAGGAGTGTCAGCAGCAGAGGCAGTACACTCTGAGGCTGATGCAAGTGTGGACGCTCTCACGCGATAGCTCACCAGTGCACTGGAGATAATGTTGAGTCGGTGGCATATGATGCCATTATCACATCATAAAATGTCGCACTTGGTGTGGACGCCAGCAATGTCCATAATAACAGTAGCCAATTCCGTGGAGAGCAGACCGCACTAGGAAGCAGTTGATAATAGGTCATCTTGTACACTACACTGTGACTTTGCAGGTACTGGCTGTCTGTGGAAACATCGTTGAGAAGGGGCGTGATGAATGGACACTGTCTGAAGGTCCAACGAAAATTCGTAATGCTTCAGGAAGTCAATGCCAAGCACAGGTGTGCCAATCTCGGTGATTCAAGGGAATATAGCGTCCTGTGTGAACTGCAGGTGGAGTTCACTAGTGCTATAACTGCGGATGCGTGAGCTGTTGACAGCTTGCAACAGTCCTGGGTCGGGTTTGATGTCTGGAGGCATGAGGTTGCAAGTAAGAACACTGGCCTCAGTGCCAGTGTCCACAAGGAAATGGATTTGTGAGATCGTATCAGTAATGTACAGTCTGCCAGAGGTAATTTCTGGACAGGACGTAGGTGGAGCAATCGAACGCCGCCTGTGAGAAGTTGTGTGGGGGGCAGCACCATTTAATCCCTGCATTGAGAGTTTGAAGTTGTTGCGCATGGTGGCCTGCAGTTGTATGCTTTGTTGCTATGTGTTACGTGGAACACAGTGGGTAAGTGGGGTGGGGGGACCTACCCATCAGGCCACAACTGGAAGTAACATTGGTGTGTGTGATAGACGGCGTGCCAGGTTGTGAAGGCATGGATATGGGATTGGCTGAAAGTGTCTCCAACAGGTTGCTTCACCGTCTGTTGAAAGGCATGCTGCTTGAAATGCCCAATCGCCAGAAAGTGGGAGAAGAGGCATTTCCAGTTGTTGAACTCTGCACGTCGCCTAAGCGGAAATCAGCTGGCAGTGATGCATCACTCGGTACAAACTGTTAGCATATGTCAGAAGAGCGTCGAGCTGCTGTGTTGATAGTGCTAAGAGCTGGATTTGTAGCTTGGCTTCCAATTTGAATAACAGATAGCCCACACTGCTGGGTCTGGCAGGAAGGAGTGATCCACTTGAGACCGCAGACAGCATCAGGTGTAGAGTCACCAATGTTTACCTACTCTATAATGTGTGTCAATGCTTTGTCCAGCAAGTGTGAAAAGCGTCGTGGAGGAATCTCCTTCGCTCTGCAGAACTTCAGTCTGGGTGGAGGAGACAGAATGATATCATTGTCCAAGTCCATTGTGGAGAAGTGTGGCTAAACACAAGAAATGATCATCCTCACTCCTGACGTTGTGCAACTCGAAGGTAAATTCCAATGAAGCGAACCATGTTATAGGATTAGATTTGTCCAATGGTGGCTTCGGGAAGTGTGAGTGGTGAGAAGTTGTGTCCAACTGACGAACCTCCAAGGGACACTGATCAAGAACAATGGGTGTTGTTAACGGTTTGTACGGAAGCATAAATACGGTGTCATGTGACGCAGCAAGAGGCGTCATAGTAGCAACGCCGAGGGTTAGGTGTGGGTCGTAAATCAGTGTACATGCAGGGTCACGAGGTGTGGCAGAGTGTGTCATGGTAGTGACATTCAACATTGAGTAAAAAAGTATTCATTGCACAAAAGCATGTAATCAGAATAACTGCTGACCCCACCCAAGAGCATCCTGCAGACATTTATTTAAGGATCTAGGGATGTTCGCTGTAGCTTCAAAATACATATATTCACTCATGAAATTTGTTATTAACAATCTGACCCAATTCAAAAGTAATAGCAGTGTGCATAGCTACAATACTAGGAGAAAGGATGATATTCACTATTCAAGGTTAAATCTAACTTTGGCTTAGAAAGGGGTTAATTATGCTGCCACAAAAGTCTTTGGTCACTTACCAAGTAGATCAAAAGTATGACAGATAGCCAACTAGTATTTGAAAAGAAACTAAAGGAATTTCTGAATGGCAATCCTTCTACAATGTAGATGAATTTTTAGATAAAAAAAAGAAAGAAAGAAAAAGAAAAATTAAAGAAAACAACAAAAAACTAATAAAAAATCCTTAAAATATTGATTGTCAAGTGTAGACAACATTTACTAAACTACACATTATACATCATTACAAAATGTCATATATATGATCTATGGAACAAGTATTAATCTAATCTAATCTAATCCAGCCGTCAGATGCGGGTTAAAGAGAGACGAGAATGTGGCGTCGCACAATGCAGGAGGCGGCATCGCAGCAGTGATGCTGGACATCGAGAATAAGTTGTACTGTGGCACAGATGTTGGACCATATTGCAGACTGCACAGGAGTAAGCGTGACACTGGTGCCATGGCAGATGGCTTGCAACAAAGACACTGGGTGTCATGTGCAGATTAGGAAACGGGCTCATAAACAACTGTGAAGGTGGGACGGGCAGTGCCAGTCTCCGGATAAATGCACATGAATCTGTTTGTCACAGACACAGGCAGACCAATGTAGCATCACATTTGTAGGAATTGGTGTACCTGTTTTAAAACACTGTGTGAAACATCATGTGAGCGCTCGGAATCGTTCACTAAATTGTCCTTTCCTGTGCGGAAAACTGTGAAGGATCGTGGGGATCTGGTGCAAATTCTCAAATGTTGAAAACCATTGTTAGGCCATTACAGTATTGTTGTCAGATGCAGTTTCACAGGAAAAACACGGAAAACGTTGAATGACGTCATGGTCTCCAGTGTGGTTTCTACCATCAATACACCAAATGCTGGTAAATAATCACTTTTATTAACACTTCAACAGTGAGAGATGTTGATCATTACAAGTACAGAGGAGCACTGGTTAGTCTCGCTACTGAGGCAGCGATCTTGCACCTCGAGCAATGAGGTTACTTCTGGCTGCCGTGTGTGATATCCACTCATGGGACGCCACAAGTCAATAATTCCCTATTGCAGATTTAAGTATAGAAAACGCCTCCAGTATTTCTCTGTACGTAGCTGACCGGAAGCAATGGTTTAGTTCATGCAGAAAATAAAAACAAATCAGAAATCGTCTTTCTTTGTAAAGAGTTACGAAATTTCTGATGATTAATATTGAAGGCCCAACTCGCAATGACTTTCATTTCGAAAAGGCATTCAATGTGTGCATTATGCATAAAAACAGACTTATTGTAATCTGATATAATGCAACTCAACATACAGAAATCAGTAGTACCTACTCACAGTTTACTGTTGTGAACATAAGATATGGAAGGTGTGGATCTATGCATATAAAAGTGAATTTAAAAAAAAATCATTTGGCAGATTACTGTTGTCAATTCATTATACCCTATTTAACTTTAAAAACCTTCAGTAATAGTACAAAAAAATATTATCACAATTATGTATAAACTATTCATATTTTTCACAAACATAAATTTAGGTATGTGCTCCAATTTTGTGGTTGATGTAATATGTGGACAGGAAGTTCCACCTGACATTGAGCGATTTTTGATACAACAAAAAATCACCACATAAAAGGTTTCCGCTTTTAAATCAACTTTTGATATTTAGCTTTTAGGCAAATATAGGATTTATAAGTTTATTTGTTGTAAGATGCTGGGTTCCATTGCAGAGTGCTAACGGTTGTGTACAGGTGGCGCATCATCAAAGAACAGAGTGTTACTAATACGCTGATGTGTTCGTGCTCTTTACAATTTGCAAACATCTTCATTCGCAAATATTTTTCAAAATTGGATTTTGCCAGGCTACAGTATTTACCCAAATCAAAGACACCCCACAAAGCCTAACCCCAAAAATAAAATATAGAGAGGGGGGGGGGGGAGTACCTGAAACTGTGTGTGTGTGTGTGTGTGTAGGTTTGTAGGCCGCACTTCGACTCTGAAACAAAGCTTGTTCATTATAACACGAGATACAAATTATGTATAATGAAACAAGGTACCGGTACCTTACAGCAACAGTTGTAAGCTGAGCAGTCGATCTTAAACACTGTTATTTAGGTGTAAGATGAAATTGATTTTTTTTTTTTTTTTTTTTTTTTTTTTTTTTTTTTTTTTTTTTTTTTTTTTTTTTTTTTGTTTTTGGTGGGGAGGGGTCTCCTTGCCTCCCCTATAACCCATCCTATCTCACACCATTACGAAAGAAACAAAACAGAAACTTCCGAAACAAGTTGCACCTCTGCCAAAAACATAACCTATTGTAATTCTTTGCTTTTTTGTAGCAAAACAGAACCTTTTAAGTAGAAAAAGTTCATGTCTCCGATGGATATGGTAACGTAAGAGACTGTCCAGTCTCTGAAAGTAAGGGTTAAAAACTGTAGGCGTAAAACAAAAAAAGGAGGGGGATTAAAAGCACCCTTTAGAGTAACAAAATTGGAACTATAAGTATTTCCAATTAATATGAACTTCTCCAGTTCGAAACTCAATAACCAAACAAACTAAGACTAAAAGTAGTCCTCACTACCTATGAGAGTGAATTAGATATACAGTTAGGATTATGACACCCTGTAGACTACAGGGCTATGGTAGGAGCAAAAACATAAGGATGACTTCGTAAAACAAAAATATTGCCAATTTAAAAGAAGAACAAAGGAAAAAAGAAAAGAAATGTTGTCACCTAAGGACTGCTCCCCCCTGGGGAGTAAATGTCGATCGAGAAAATGTCGTTCCACTAATTACCAATAACAGGACCTGCTCTGGGACGAGAAATTTATCAATCACTGCCAAGTACAGGCCACACCAAATATTTCAAAAGTATGAAACAACTAAACAAAATAAAGTATCTATATTGTCTCATTTAGCTGCCTGTAACTTTTTGGTAACCATGCAGCTGTTAAAAAGTTTGCAAATAGTGTCCGGTAGTCAAAAGACCTTGACTTACGGTGGGCATGCCACAGGTATGACATAAAGTCAACACCATCTGTTAGTCGCAATTCGACGATGGCGCAGGACAATGTCCCAGCAGCCAGTTAGTCAAGTTATGTTTAGATCGTGGGAACATTTTAATGTCAGGGATTGTGAACCAATCCACTTGGACATTTCTTGGAGTGGTCCTGTTTATGAGGGCCAGCATACCGCGGGCTAACTCCCACACTGCAGATGCCCAGACACATTCGAAGCGGTGCTTCCTCATGTCCGGAACACGACAGTAAACACAATTGGCAGAAGCTACAAGACAGATGTCTGCCATCTGTTGGTTGGTCGGCAGCATGTTATACACTAATTTAAACCAGAGGCTGCGGACCTCGGATGGCAAGAGGGGGTGGAAGATGTTGGCCACACCTGCCTCCAATGCAGCTCTGGGTACCGACCCTTATGAACCAGTGGACGTCCCCTCAACACAGTGTACATCAGGCACGACGTGTGGTGCCATGCTGACATAGCCCGGAGGATGTAGCCCCGATTCTGGTAATAGTCCTTCCATAGTACATTTTGTAAGGAATGCCATGTATAGACATTGGTGCCCTTTCTGACTGTGGTTTATAGTGGCACAACAGGGCAGCAGTTGGGCCCTGTGGGTCAGATTCCCACAATACGTCAGTTCTGTTAATAAGTAATGCCCTACATTTAGTGTAAAAATGTACTCGTTCCAGACATCCCACAGTGGGGTCGAGGACACAAGTGGCTGTGTTAACTTTAGAGACATGGTGCCTCCACAACAACCAAAACATCACCTGAGAGATGGCACGCGCCATCATCTTTGGTATTGTCAGTAACTGTGCCACATACCATGCCCTGGCAAGTATGTGGGTATTAATGACCGTTACCTTCTGGACCAGGTCCAGTCGACGCGTCATATGTTCCTGACATTGACCTCATATCAGAACGAGGACTTTCACCAGGTGCGGACCTGCATCTGTTTCGGTTTCTTTGTCATGGTGAGGTCTAGTGTCTTCTGCTTCTCCACGACCCAATACCATGGTCAGGGAGCATCTATACCATGCCGGCCAATGGGAATCATGACTGTCTCAGTGGAATTGTTTGCAGTGCCAGAGGCACGTTCGTACATGCTTAGGATGGTCCGAACGTTGTCAATATCAGTGGCTCTGGATAAAAATAAGCCAACATCATCCGCGTACGCAACGCACTGCACAGAGGCGGTATGGACCCGCACTCCAGAGATGCCATTTCTGAGAGCTCGGTGCAGACGGCCAGTAATTTTGTCATTCGTCTTTCCGTACATAAACAAATCAATGTTTATCGTATGTGTGTGCTGTTACATCTTACAAACCACAATCTCTACAATCGTAAATTATTCATAGAAACACACAAAACTACTATTGCAAAGTAAGTGTCAGTTGTGTGTTTCATGCAGGAAATAAGAGAGCAAGAGACAATAGCCACGTTTTAAAGATGAAATCATATCCTATAAGATTTTGAGTGCCGTGCCGATGTGCATTAAGAAAACTTTGCTTCGGCACAGGGCTTCGCTAAACAATATTCATTTCTGAAATAAATCGCAATTTGCGATGTTATGACTTCACTGTATTAGGTTTAGATGAAATGCCAAACTATGACGAATGAAAATTTGTGCCCGGCCGGGATTCGAACCCGGGATCTCCTGGAGTCATCCATGTCAACTCAACACAGTTTACATTAAAATTTTACTTCACCATCTCAGATTTCAATGAAATTTGGTGTACTTGTATCCCCCTTATAGAGAAAGAAAAATACCAAATTTCAACTTGATATCTCAAATGGTTTCAAAATTACACCTTGTTAAAATTTTCAAAACAACCTCATAATCGGCCTGTTTCTGAAACTTTAAACTGCTATAGCGACTCTCAGAATCAAGCTAGAAAGATGAGAGAGGTGTCATTTTGCAGTATTTTTCAAGCCCTTTCCAAAAATATGTAACCCTACAAGGGTCATAATATATTTTTTTACCAATTTCAAAATTAAAAATGTAATTTTAAATTTTTCACTTTTAAAATTTTGATAAAATTCTCAAATAGTCCTTGTAGAGTGGTTAATTGATAGTATAAGTTTCATAATGGGTTCTTACAGAAAAATGCATTAAAAAACAAGCTTACATTAGAATTTTCACTATAATAACGACTAATTGAGCTAATGTCATTATACATTATGACATATGCGTAGTTAACAATATGCTGTAAACAATGTAGTATTACAGTGTGCTACTACAATACTGCAAGTGCTGGACCATAATTGATGGTGTGACAAGTATTGTGTTTATGTTTGATATGTGAGTAGAGTGGAAGTGTTTGTGTGTTGAATAAGTGTTTATGCAGTAATGGAAAACACAAGGCATAAAACATTTCAGTGTTTCAATCCTTTTTCCAAAAAAGAAAACAATCATAGAATTAGAAATAAAAAACCACTTAGAACAGTAACACAATGGATGGTTGAACATTTTCTAGCACCTAATGATGCTAAAGTATGTGACTCTTGCAGAAAAGAGTTATCAACTCTAAAGAACAACAAAGAAACAAATCAAGCCAGTGCTACACTAAACCTAGAGCTTGAAATTTTAAATACTTCTGATTCTGAAAATGACCCTGATTTCAACTCTAAGTCGGATGTCATTGAGACACTTAATGCTCCAAATTACATGGTCAGGCAGTCTAAGAAAATACTTAAAGATAAAGGTATATTAGAGGGCCCTCACCAAAAACCTGGCAAGAGACTGCCAATAGAAGTAGTAAGAGCAGTGCATGATTTCTATGAGAGTGATGAAATCAACAGGGTTTTAACTGGTAAAAAAGACTGTGTTTCTGTTAAGTTTGGGACTGGAGAAAAATTCACACTGCCAAAGAGACTAGTTATATGCAATTTAATGGAGGCATTCTTATATTTTAAAGACAAAAATGCTATGTTAAAAATAGGGTTTTCTAAGTTTGCAGAACTAAGACCAAAAAACTGTGTCCTGGCAGGTTCTAGTGGTACGCACTCAGTATGTGTCTGCACAAGCCATCAAAATGTAAAACATGTTAGAAAATGCAAAAATTAGCTCAGTGACAAATGGTGAACTGCATACGTATAAACACTGTATTGCTAAAGCACTGTGCAACCCTGCGTCCATTAAGTGTCATTTTGGGAAATGTTCAACCTGTCCAGGTACAGATTACATCAAAAATTTGTTGGAAGAAAAATTCAAAGAAAAAGGCATTGAAAAAATAACTTTTCAGCAATGGATATCGGTCAATAGATGCAACCTGGAGACAATAGAAAAATCAACTTCAGATTTTATTGAATTTTCGTCCAACTTTTGTCTGCATTAATCAGACATGACTTTATTGCCAGACAGCAAAGTCCTTTTTGAACAACATAAAAGAAAATCGTAAAATCTCAGAGTGTCTTGTCATGTGTGACTTCTCTGAGAACTACACTTTTGTGATTCAAGATGAAGCACAAAGCTACCACTGGAACATTGGACAAGCAACAGTACATCCATTTGTGGTCTACTATAAAAGAGAGGAAGAAACCAAACATGTAAGCTTTGTTATCATTTCTGAGGTTCTAGAGCACAATACTATAGCAGTGTATTGTTTTCAAAGGGAACTGATTGAATTCATGAAACAGAAATTTGGAGACAGTATATCAAAAATATATTACTTTTCTGATGGGTGCGCCACACAGTACAAAAACCGGAAAAACTTCACCAATCTAAGCTTTCATTCAGAAGACTTTAAAATTAATGCTGAGTGGCATTTTTCAGCCACCGCCCATGGGAAAAGTGCCTGTGATGCTGTTACACGAACTGAGAAGAGATTAGCCGCCAGAGGCAGCTTTCAAAGACCCTATGAAGACCAGATTCAAACACCATTCCATCTGTATGAGTGGGCGATGCTAAATATTTTTGCGGCAAATTTTGTTTACGTTACACAACAGGAGTACATTGAAACTGAGAAGCACTAAGAAAATTGGCTGACAAAAATCTGTGACCATACAAGGCACTCAGAAACTTCATGAATTCATTCCTATCCCTTCTAGTAACAGCAAAATGAAAGTAAAAGTTTTCTCAGAATCCACTGAGTTCAAAATTGAAGTTGTTACAATGATTCAGGATCGTTGAAGTTTAGCAGAAGTCAGTGTGTATGTGACTGTCGTCTATGACAATAACTGGTGGATGGCCTATGTACTTGAAAAAGATGAAATCAATGATGAAGTGAAAGTTTCTTTTTTACATCCAGCCAGTCCATCATCTAGCTTTTCTTTTCCCAACAAAGCAAGATATCCTTCAGCTTCCTGTGACACTTGTGCTAAGTAAAGTTAACCCAATAACTCCAACCGGCATAACTTATAATTTGTCAAATGAAGAACTGCAGAAAACCACTGAAGTCTTCACCGACTTTAGTAATTTAAGCTTCTAAAAATATTTTTAAAAAAGGCTGCAATTTAATTACGTAAGTTTTTCTCTGTTATGTACATAGACTTTATTAAAATATTAACCCAATTAAAACACATTAAATTTTTTTACCAAACTTCATGTGTATATTAATCTTGAATTTCACCCAACTAAAATTTTTCAGTTTTAAAACTTAGTTTTAGTGCATAGGCTTCTTTTTCTATTAGTGATATGTCTAAAGCTTTCTAATGATTACATTTACCTTTTGAAAAGAGGTTGTAAAAATTAAATATCATTGATCAAATTTATAGACATATTTCTATTGTTAAGTCTCTCATATAAATTTTTCATAAATCTAAGAGACTATTAGACTTTCTGGGACCAATGAGACATTATTATACTGAAAATGCTAATGTAAGCATATTTTCAAATGCAATTTTCTGTAAGAACCCATTATGAAATTTATACCATCAGTTAAGGACTATTTGAGAATTTTTTCAAAATTTTAAAAGTGGCTCATTTTGTGAAATTTACAAATACATTTTTTATTTTGAAATTAGTAAAAAAAATTATTATGCCCATTGTAGTGTTATATATTTTTGGAAAGGGCTTGAAAAATGTTGCAAACAGACGCAGTGATCACTCCGCCACCGAGGACACAGTGATCAGCCCGACTGCAGATGACTCTTCGCTGCACGTCTCCCGCCACACACAAATCATTCACCACACTGTCTATTTCCTATACCACAGCCTATTTATTCTATAATGCTTGCAGCCACATTACTGTATTCCCGCATCAGGGAGAAAAGACTATGAGGTATTCGAGACTCAATTAACTGTCGTCAGGAGCCCAGCCTCGGCTTTTATACAATTATACGAATTACAGTGTTCAAATGAATGAAATAAATCGCAATTTGCGATGTTATGGCTTCACTGTATTAGGTTTAGATGAAATACCAAACGGGAGACGTGCAGAGAAGAGTCCTCTGCAGTCGGGCTGATCACTGTGTCCTCGGTGGCGGAGTGGTCAACGCGTCTGCCTAGTAAACGCCGGGCGCCGTGGCTCAGCGCGACCGGTCAGAGGGCTCAACGCTCTCTGTAATAAAAAAGCTGAGCCAACAACACATCGAACAAGAACGAACAAAAACGATCAGCGTCCGCAACAAAGAGAACTACCCGTAGGAAAAAAAAAAAAAAAAAAATGCAGGAGATCCTGGGGTCGAATCCCGGCAGGGCACAATTTCAATTTTTCATTCGCCATAGTTTGGTATTTCATCAAAACCTAATACAGTGAAGCCATAACATCGCAAATTGCGATTTATTTCATTCATTTGAACACTGTAATTCGTATATATATATATATTCAAATGATCAATTTTAAAACGATTGATTTTACGTAGTTAAATCCTGTGGTTAGGTAGGTGTGAAACTGAGAAACTGAACGTACAGTGAGTGGATCAATTTGCACTGTTTTCATAACCACACACACAAAAAGCTACAATACAAAATTGTTAATATGCTCTGTCAAAAACCACAAACTAGACATTCGCCTAAGTTTCCATACAGTATCGCTACTATAAAACCACTCCATATTTCAAAAATGTTCAAATGTTTGTACAACTTATGGGACTTAACTACGGGGTTATCAGTCCCTAAGCTTACAAACTACTTATGAACTACTTAAGACTAAGGACGGTACAAATATCCATGCCCGAGGGGGGATTCGAACCCCCGACCGTATTGGCCGCGCTGACCGTGACTGGAGCGCCTCAGTCACCTCGGCCACCGCGGCCGGCACTCCATATTTTTTCGCCTCTCATTGATCATGCAAAATACATAGGAACACATCAGAATATTTGTGAAACGCATAACTGTAACTTAATTTGAAACCTGCGCTGCTCGATTCCTGCCTAACGGTGTTGCCAACCGAAGCGGTATTCCAGTACGTGTAGCGGAATTTTATGCCTTGTGCGGCGTTGCGGCGGAAGAGATGGGCAAAACCGAGAACTTTCAGGAATCGAGAACTCTGTCCTCGAGAACCAAAAGGAATCGAATACCAAACCGAGAACTAAAAAAATTAGGGCCTAGGCAAATCTACTAGATGCCAGTATTAACGCTCTGGACGAGTTCTGATGTGAAATAAGCGTTCTCAACATTTACTTGAAAAACATGGTTTGGAAATCAAGTGTGCAAAATTTCATATAGATCGGAAAGAAACTATAGATTTTATGAAAGTCCGTTGGTAAAGTACCCTTCGGCATGCACCATACAAAATTTTACGTAGAAGTGACCTTCCAATTGTTCTGATAGTCAACCATACAAAATTTTATGAAAATCAAAAAACCTGTAGATTTTGTCGATGTCTGTAGCTAAAGTACCCTCCGCCATGTGTCTTAATTCGACCATAACGCAAAATCCTTTTTCAGCTGATGTAGTCTACCTATAAACAACATACCTGCCTAATTTCAGTTTCATAGGTGAAGTAGTTTTCGTGATTGCGTGTTCAGTGAGTGAGTGTGTAATCATTCACTTTTATACATACAGAGATAAGAAACAGTTGGGTGATTTAATAGATACTCAAATTAAACCTTTCCGTTTGTTTGAAAAATGAGGATATTAGTGACAATGCCTGGATATAATAAAAGATAGCAGCCGCAAGACTGAAACACACACACAAACCCGAAAATTTTCGTTTCACTTTTACATAACCGAGAACCCATAAACGACAACCATGAAGCGAGAACTCAAAAGCGAGAACCGAAATCCGAGACCTTAGAAGCGAGAACTGAGAAGCGAGTATTGACAAGCGAGAGCTGAAGCGAGACCCGAAAACCGAGACCTTAGAAGCGAGAACCAAGAAGCGAGATCTGAAGCGAGACCCGAAAACCGAGACCTTAGAAGCGAGAACTGAGAAGCGAGATCTGAAGCGAGAACTAAGAATCGAGTTTTAAGAAACGAATACTGAAAAGCGAGTACTAAGAAACGAGAACTAAGAAGCGAGTTCTGAGAAGCGAGAACTGAGAACTTTTGTTTGGTAATCGTCATACAAACATATTAAACTTTAATTCTTTTTTCATTACGCGTATAATAACGAAGATCGGGTACAGTGTTAATAAATACAATTAAAGTGAAATGAGGAATATAAATAATGATTGCAACAAACACAAATATAAAATTATAAAACGGCATAAATTATTTTCAAGTTACTGCATAACAATAATTAAAATCTCGTAGACGAATATTCCAGATAAATAAAGAACGATAAGAAGCATAAATGAGTGGAAATGGAAAGTTACTATGCTGATTGAAATGATGTAGGGAAGAATTAGAATTAAAAAAGTTACGTTAAACCAATCATTTCAATAAAACTAATGATTGACCATGTTTCAAAAAAGATTTTAAACTAGTTCTGATAATAATTTAAAAATAAAAATCTTATTTGCACAGTCAGGATTCGAACCCATACCCTACAGCAGGGCATCATAATGATGCTACAAAACATAACTAAATGTTACATTACTTCTAAATATGTCAACGGTAGGACAATAAATGTTTGTATCGACAATTTCCTAACACTAAAAAGCGAATACTGAAAACCGAGAACCGACTCAGGTTCTCGAGAACAACGAGAACTCTTTGGAATCGAGAACTTTGCATTCTCAGTACTCGGTTTGCCCATCACTAGGCGGAATTACGAAATTGTTGAAACGTAGCGGAATTTGGCTTCCTTTGGCTGAAAGTAAAAATAAATCAATAAAAAGACGCTAAAGACCTGTTTCTAAGTGCAAAAAGAATTTAATTAAATATTACATTACTTTTAAGGCGTCACTACGGTGTACACATGAATTCTTTCATATTCATTCTGGTATTAATGATTTTGAGTACATTATTGAGGCGGCAACATATAAGAAGTCAGATACACTGAAGGATGCCACCGACAATTGGCAGTCAACAATAATAACTGGGACGCGGAACTGTAAAGAAAGTGATTATTGACACACGAGACGACAATAATGTATTAATACCTAGTGGTATAATAGCAAGTCCTGTGAATCTAATGCTCTGTATCAGAGCTTTACTGTGAATCGGAATTGAGTCATTAGATACCGATACAGTAACGTTAAATTACAAGTGATAAAGCTAGGTGTTCAACACCAAAGAAGAGAAGAGAATGCAATGGGTGAGCTGGCACCAGAGCAGAAAAAATCTAGAAAACAGCATTATCTCCAAAACGGTTAAATGAAGACATTTTTAATCCTCGAGTGGTTGTATCAATTTTCGTAACACCAATGGTTGCGATGTTGACTGTCAACCAGTCATAATTTTCATTTAAAATGTAGTGGCTAAGTAATTAATCGCGTGAACGGTGGCTGTAACTATTCGTAGCTATCCTTTTTTTAATGCTACATTCCTATGTGAATGAATAAGCGTCTTGACTTCAAATTTTCATCTTTCAAATATTGTTTCTATGAATCTTTCTTTCTTTTTATCAGCTACTATTTTTGTCCGACAACTTGACGATATTACTCTGGTTTCCCTTCAAAACGAACATCTGACGATATTACTGGCGCTACCAGAAGCAGAGAATATCGGCCCTAGTTAAAATATATCAATTTATCTCCCAACACTACCAATATTTCGCTGCCCGCCCCTAGACGTGAAGTATTACCGTACGCATTGTTTCATGGCGTAGGGAATCATTCATTGGGGAAGAGGAGGGGGCGTCAGTCTTGTTCAAATGCAAGATGTTCATTCAGATCAGTGTCCAGTGGCGACTGGTGCTTCAGATGACTGGGAGTTCACTTCTTGCAGTGCCGAATCTTGCGGATTTTGATAGTGGCGCCGCCTCCTCCCCCCCCCCCCCCCCCCTCTCTACACACCGATGTTTCAGCGCTCCCCCGCCCCCCAATCTTTAGATATATTTTTGTTAAAAGATCTGGAGAATGCCTTGCCTCAGCTTGTATGCACTTGCTTCAACTCGAGCTGAGGCGTCAGCCTACCAAGCTTCTTTATGTTACACTTTTATTCCAAGCTTAAAGCTGAGTGACTTGTTCCTAAAACATACTTTTCACCTAGAGTTTTCTTCTCTATAGCCAAATGCAAAATACCACAACGTGATTGTTAGTGGCATTTGCTCTTCTTTGTATACAGATAACCCTGATGATGTGGCTCTAATGCCACGAAACTAGTTGGTTGAAAATAAAAGAGTACCACACAGCGGTTTCCATTGAATATGACTCAAGTCTGCAGCTGCGGATGCCCACAATATATAATTTATTGCATACTCAATGTTGTTAATTTTGCTTTGATAATAAACACCAAACACATATCAATATGCAAATGAACATTAAAACACAGTAAGTGACTGATTACACTGTTGAGTGGCTGTTCAAAAAGAATCTGTTATGATGTCAAATGACACTGTAAGCAACACCCCCTCCTAACCTTACGCATGAGAAAGGCTGCTGTCTCCCACATCATTTCAAACAGTTAAATATTTGCTACAACAAAGAGTATAAATTTCGTTTACCCTCAAAACCACAACACATTTGCTAAAACGTCCAAATATATATGACTAGTAACAATGCAAAAGTAATTGTTGTCCCTGTATCTATTGAAAAAAAGATGGGTTTAAAAAAAGAGCTTTAACTATATATGATGTGTTTTTGATGAATCTTCAATGCGCCAAAAACAAATGTGAAGGACGGATGTTGCCTTACTGGAAGATTTGCCGATGGCTAAGGCGAGGTGCGCTCGTGCGTAGTAGCTCCATTGTCTTTGTTTTGGGACCATTCGTGCATATCTGCCATAGCTCGAGTAGCCAGGAGCTGGCGTCTCTACCAGCTCCAAGGCCAATGTTAAAAGCGGTGTTTCCCCCTCGCCCCTCCCTGCCACGGGAGCATCCATATGCTGTCTCCAGGAGATTCAAAAGAGAATTTGAACCTCAGCCGCGCATGTGTGTTGCAACGCCACTGCCGCCAATATTAAGTGGCTGCGCAAACACTAAGATAGAGCTGTCTCCGCGACGTAAAACATTTCTCATGCTATAAAAATACTTTGAATGAGCATATAAAATGATCTGATAGAAGAATGACAGTTTAAATACATTTTTTATTCTGTTTATTTACTCTTTTCCACGACGAGCTTAATTCCGAGATTTCACTGAACCAGTGAACACATAGGATGCACTGCCACTGTCAGTGTTCCAGCTGAACTGCCAGACTGTTTCTACGTATACAAAACTTCATTGCTATGGATTGGTGGGCATGGCCGTAATCGGTTGAGGGGGAAGAGGAGCTGAGGTGGGTGAAGGGGATCAACCCCCCCCCCCCCCGAAATAATCAAGAAGAGTCTCACTATTCACCTAGGCCTAATTGCTGATGAAGTAAATGAAAAAATATATGATCAAGTTGCTCCTTGGAGATTTGCATTTAATATAATGTAACATTATTTCTACTGAAATACATTTGCACCTTTAGATTTACGGTATTTATTGTCTGCATCCCCCTCCCCCCCCCCCCCACACACACACACAAATTCTGTCTACTGGCCTAGTGGTGGCGGGTGAGGGGAGGGAGGGATTCTATCCATTGACTCAACCCACCTCCATCCTGTTTACCTAGGCCACTGAATTTTTATGCGTAAAGAGTATATTACACAGAGCGTATTTGGTCATGAAGTGTGGCGGTAAGAAAAATGTAGGCGGTGGTGACTAAGTGACAAAAACTACCATGTCTGTATGTGCATAAAAATACAATTTTATTGAACTTTAGATTTACACTGTGTTTTTGAGCACTGGTCCCAGAGGGTACACACTACCCCAATGACTGAATTCATTGTCCAGTCGCGGAAGCGCGTGATGAAACAGCGGACGTGTGTCCGCTAAAAAATTCGGCGGCGAAACGGTGAGCACGATTCAAATGGGCGGAGTATAATTAACTTCACGTACGCACTGTGGGGGGTTTGCGAATAGCTCGACCCACGCGGTGGCGCAGCAGAATGTCAACTAGCGGTCCTAAAACGTCCTCACAGTGCGACGACTCGACTCGCACTGGCTTCGCCTTGTTTTCTACGAGCGCGCGTGTTTTTTGCACCGATGCCGCTATCCCGAGGTAGAGGTACATTGCGGGGGTGCCGAAGAATTCGCATGCGCATTTCTCGGCGTGGCTGCCACAGTCGCTAATCGCTGGCCTCTGTTGTCGCTCGGTGTATAGGCGAATAGCGAATGAATACGCTGACGCAATGACATGCAGCGACTTCAGACGCTAGAGGTCTTAGTAAAAACAATTGAAACACGACGTAGCATATGACATATTGTTCTGGAAGTTAGGTGATACCAAACAGTTCTGTTCCCCACCAAACAAAATTTGAGATGGAATCGTAATCAAAGTACAAAATTTCTGAAAATTTATCGAAGTTTTCCAGTATTATGGGACATTAAGAATAAGGATTATTTAAACACTAAACTTAAAGACACTCAATGTAAGCAACTGTTTGAATAATTGAAGACTGAAGATCTCTTGGGGGATCTGGATGGCAAACAGCCATTTACAATAATGTATCAAAATTTTCTGATGTCATCCTCATTATTTTTCTGTAGGTAGAAGGATATTCGCACAATAATTCTCTCAAAAAGATCTGAAGAAGCGCCATATTTTTCTGTAGGTAGAAGGATATTCGCACAATAATTCTGTCAAAAAGATCTGAAGAAGCACCATATTTATCCCTCATCGCAATCGACTTTCTTATCCATTTTCTTTTATTTTGTCCTACATTTCCGTTTTGCTTTTGGTAGATTACCTAATTGTTCTTTTAAGACTGTTGCGAGAAACACAACGCCAGCATTTATTACTTCCTTCAACATTTTGACTCGACTGGTGGCTACTTTATACGCTCCTGTATATGACACGGGGCGACCAACACTTGAGAGTGACCAAAAACGCCAGCGACCACCCTTCAAACTCAGACGATCGCGTTTCGGAGTAGCGAGTTTGTCCTTGTTTACACGCAGCGAATTTAGGAGCTGCGTCCAAATACGCCAGCAACTAGCGACCAAATACCCCTAACGGTTCGAACAGTGCATCAAGCAGCCGACGCTGCCTTCAAATGTTTGTTAAGCTTAAGGGATTTAAATCAGGCCATCAGTCCCTAAACTTACAAACTGCTTATGAACTACCTTATACTAAAGACGACACAAACATCCATGCCCGAGGGAGGATTCGAACCGCCGACGGGGAACGGCCCCGCGCATCGTAGCATAGCGCCTCAATGCGCTCAGCCGCGGCGACGCTGCCTTCCCCTCACTGCTCTATGTGGGGACAAAGTGCGCCTCCTTCCGCTTCCAATACACACCGCTCGAATTGTTTACTTATCGTGCACGAACAGTATCATTCCATTGGCCATGGTGGTGGGTGGAATGTGATACTAGAATTTATCAGCGTTTTCCTTAGGAATAGAGAAAACATTATTATTATTTACCTCAATTTAGCAGGAGCTCACTATTATGGTATGTTATTACTTTGCCGCGGTGGGGTAGCCGAGCGGTCTGAGGCGTCTCGATGCGGAGCGTGCGGTTGCTCGCCGTCGGAGGTTCGAGTCCTCCCTGGGGCATGGGTGTGTGTGTGATGTCCTTAGGTTAGTTTAAGTAGTTTGTAAGCTACAAACTTATGACCACGCAGTTTGGTACGATAGATTTACAAACAAACATTGTTATTACTTCTGTTTTCAGGTATTTAAACAAGAGAAGGGGCGAAAGGATGCTACCGTGGCTGATATAAGGTTCAGTTTGTTGGTTGCCGCTCATAACTTCAGTTTCAGCTCCGTGCAAAGAGTTATAAAGACAGCTAAAATCAACTTCAGTGATTCAGCAATTGCAAAAATAACAAGTCAGAGTCACATAGAATGAACAAGCATTATTAAGAATGTACTCTCCGAAAATATTAAGTACGACTTAACTAATGATTTAAGAAACAACACATTTTCCATCCTTATAGATGAGAGTTCACATATCAGCAATATCCGGTTAATGTGTATGTTAGTGAGATATATAGACAATTCTGAGGGCAAAACACAACCGCTTGACCTAATGTCAATAGGTGCAGACGAAGGTAACGCTAAAAGTCTGTACAACCCATTCAAAAATTGTACAGAAAGGTTTCAGTTATCTGTTGAGAATGTTGGTTTTGCGTCAATAATGTCCACATTTTGCTATGTAAGAATGACTCATTCAAGACCTATTCTCCGAAGGGAAAATACTGAGATGATTGTGAACAGTTGTTTTTGTCATTCAGCACATTTAGTTTCCGTAGCTGGTTCACAAAAAAATCCCTGGCTCTGTCGAAGCTCTGATACAGAACATTTACAGTTATTTTTCGCGCTCTCCTAAGTGCCAAAGTATATTACTGGAATTTAAAAAGTCCATGCATTCACCTCAGTTAAAAATATTATGCTCCAGTAAAACAAGATGGTTAACACTTTCGAACTGTGTTAATCGTGTACTGCAATAATGAAACGTTCTTGTTGAGTTATTTAGGGAAGCAACTTTCTAGGATAAGAACCCTGTAGCAAATATGATTTTTTTCTGAACTTCGAAATCCCTATGTAAAGGCTTAATTTTTTGAACCACGTACTCAGTGGCGGACTAAGGCTGTCGGAGGTCCGGGGCGGCGGCAAAATAAAATGAGGGCCCCCCGTTCACTTGTATTACTATAAAAAAAGTAACTTTTGAGATTTGGTGTCCCCCAGGACGAGAGGCACGGGACAGTCTAAGAAAAAATAGCTTTCGATATTTGGGATTTGGAGGTCCAAAAACGAGAGGCCTAGGACGCTCAAATAAAGAAAAATAAATAAAATAAAATAAATGGGGTTTCGAGGTATTTTGGAGGCCTCCGAGAAGGAAGGTCCCCCCCCCCCCCCTTCAGCCTCCGCTGCACGTACTGTCAGCAATTAATCAGTTCAGTGTCATGTTTTAAACGCGGAAGTCTCTGTACTCAGAGAGTAGAAGATTTATCAGAATTATGGCACTCAGCTTTATCAGATCTTCCTGCCTCTCTATGGACGAGAAGTTAGACATATCTATTATCCTGATGTGTTGCTCAGTACTGAAGAAATTAATGTGAAGATACAAACTATGGAAGTGCCGAAAGAGTGCAGTACGAGGGACCAAGAGCAATTCAGAAGTTTGTGTGCAATTTTACCAAACTTTTGTGAGTGAACAACACTTTATATAAGAACGTGTCATTTGTGAAGCCCTATACAGACAAAGTACGTGATACAACAGAACTTGCTGAGAACTATGGCCGGCCGCGGTGGCCGAGGGGACTGAGTGCTCCAGTCACGGTCTGCACGGCCACTACGGTCGGGGGTTCGAATCCCCCCTCAGGCATGGATATTTGTGCCGTCCTTAGTGGTAGCTAGTTCATAAGTAGTTTGTAAGTTTAGGGACTGATGACCCCGTAGTTAAGTCCCATAAGCTATACAAACATTTGAGAAGTATGATTCGAAGGTCGATAAACATGAAGCTGACAAAAAGCAAACTAAAAATGTATGTTTTTCAGATGCAAAAAAAGAGGAGTTGGTTTCAAAGAGGAGCGTCGAATTCTGGAATGCAGTAGGTAAAATAAAAAGTTTTGACGAAGAGTATGTGTTCTCGAATATTGCTGAACTAGTCTTGCCACATGGAAATGCAGATGTCGAACGGGCTTTCTCCATGACAGACATTAAAACTAAAAAACTAAACAGACTAAGCCCAGAAACACTAAAGTGACTTATTAAGAGCACGACTACTCGACTAGACTAGACTTGTAAAACAAGAACCATTGTTGTATTTCGTACCCAATTACGGAGGGACAAATTCTGTATCAGCTCGCCAACTTAGACGAACAGGTGCTGGATTCGTCTACCGATGAATTATAATAATAAGTAAACAAATGGGGAAATCGTACTTCAAACTGCACAATTGTGAAGCTTGTGTAAATCTTAAAATTCAAATATTATAATAAGAAATAATTTAACTACAGATTTCCTTTTGTTAATTCTAAATTGTTGTGAAGTTCGTAAAACATTGTTGCTGAATAAAACATGTACGGTGCCTACCCATATCCAGAAAATAAACGTTTATCAGAACTCTTGCAGTCAATATCATCACACGTTCCTTCCTCACTGAGGGCGAGAAGTTAATTTAAACGTATATGACGCTAATTTGTTACCCAATATGTTATCACAAGTTGACCGAAAAATTGCTGTATTAACAAACTCATATATTTTATGGCATTTTTAAGAAAGCTAACAAAATAACCCCTTTTGAATTAATTCCATTTACCGTCGCAAGTTCAAATACCATATAAAGAAGAAAGTACCTGCTGCACCAAACTATATTCTTCTGAATGATACTCGGCTTTCTGTTCCATCCGAGTCGTACTTGACGGAGTTGATCGTAAATAACATACCTAGAAAGGCATGGAATATACTTGCTTATATCTCAAGTTCTTTATTTAGTAGGTTTATCGTCGGTAAGTATAAATTAGAATTGACATTGTAGCGGAATTTGAGTGTGGCCGACTGCCCGTAGCGGAATTTGAGCGTGGCCGTTGCGGAATTTACTTGTTTTTGGTTGGCAACACTGCTGCGTAACCACACCGAATATCGTGAATCATGACATATTCACAGATTAATAATGATTGCAAGTATCCTAAAGAATATAGGCCTATTTACATGCAGTTTATGTCGTCATATAAAGTTTACGTACATTTACAGTTTGTACTATTCATTAAAGTGTTTTTTATGGATGTGAGTCTAATGTTACACGAGACAGAGAACTTTACGAAACTTCATACTTTAGGAAAGTAGCTAGGTCTACATCATTAGGCCTATGCATTGTTGGTAACTATGTAGATGCGAATATTTGAAGGGCTAAATATTACGTAGTACCTGTTTTTATTCATATTTTTACTAGTACTGCAGTTTTGGCGCTAGTATTTATCGTTGCGTTCGCAAGACAAGTGTAATGCTAATTATATTCGACGCCGAAAGCAAGTTGTGGTGTCTCGTTGCACCATGTTTCGAAGCTTTGTTCGGTTTGAAGCCACAGGTGTTCTTTTGAATCCCGAAAGCAGAAAATAGTGTTCTTAGAATCTGGTAAAAACGGCATGAGCAATATCAGTGCGGTAACATAAAATTGATCATATTTTTGTTAAATATTTGAAGAACAGAAAACTTTTTTCAAACTATCCATTATAAATTACTTTGGGCCTATTGTCGAAGCTGCGGTACTTACGGATGCTCTGCGAATAACAAACGGTATAAAAGTTCGGTTCAGGACATACATTGTGAAAAGCCTATGTAGTCCAGTGGACAGCTTGCTAGATTGCCACGCAGGGGGCCCGGGTTCGATTGCCGGTCGGGTTGGTAATTTTCGCCACTCGGGTAATGGGTGTTGTGTCGTCCTACTCATCTTATGTGGCGTCACCTTCACCAGGTAGGCCGAACACGATCCCAGCCGGGATCTAACGACCAATAATACCACACAAAAGCAACATCATCATCATTATCAGAAGAATTTGCATCACTCTTGGTATTTCTTAGGTGGTGGCATGAGACGTATTTCATTGTTCTTCTCTCGTGTTGGACTGATAACTAGCATAACTGTGATAGCTGAAGAATGTGACATGATCTTCCACATTAATGACAACTCCACAGGTGGCTAGTTTGTCAAGAACCTGTTCGTCTGCCAGAAGTTGAAAATATAACAATATCATCTAAACAGGCTCAACAAGATGGTAAACTAAATAAGACCATGTAAATAAAATGTTGCCACATTTGCATGGTGTTTCGTAGTCTGTAGGGCATGTACAGAAGTTAATGAAGTCTAGAAGGCATAATAATCGATCCCCGCTTTTGATAACTCATCCGTGGTGACCTATGAAGCTGTAAAATGATTCAACAATATTTTTCAGAAGGATAGGATACTACTCCACTACAGAGATGTCTTATGATCCAAGGAAAGGCACAAGTAGGGAGGTGGTGGGTGACTGCAATTACCCTCCATACCTTGTCCAGAAACACCACCACCTTCCCCACAACCACCGTCCAGCCACAAAGGAGCACACCTGTTGTGACCCAGGACTGGAACAGTTAAACCACATTCTCCACCAGGGTTTTGAATACTTTTCATCTTTTCCTGAAATGAGAAATCTTCCACCTTCCTTAAGTGGTATCTGCTGCCCACCAAACCTATATAATATCCTTGTCCATCACTACTCCGTCCCTGCTCCCAACCCCATGACCCATGGCTCATATCTCTGCAATACACCAAGGTGCAAAACCTGTCCTATCCACCACCCCACCACCACCTACTCCAGTCCTGTCACATGCATTTTCTATTCCATGAAAGGCAGGGCAACCTGTGAAAGCTGTCATGTTATCTGTGCTGTAACCACTTTGCAGCTTTATATGTGGGCATGACCAACAACATGCTGTCTATTGGAATGAATGCCCACCATCAAACTGTGGCCAGAAGACAGCTGGACCGTCCTGTTCCAAAACATGCAGCCCTGCATAATGTGGCTCACTTGATTGCTACACAGCTTGTGCCATATGGATCCTTTCCAGATTTTATGAATTGCACAGATGGGACTTCTCCCTACAATATATCCTATGATTCCACAATCCCCTAGGCCTAAACGTTTGCTATTTCCTGCCTCCACCACCTTTACCTCTCCTTTACTGCCTCCACCATATTTCCCTCTCCTTTCCTGCCCAGACTCTATCCTTACGTACCTTTCCCACCCCACAACACATTTTATTCTCTCCACTTCCTTCCACCCTGTCCATCAGACAGCACTGGCGTAGTCCCTCACCCCTGCCGTGCACCCCCCCTCCCCTCCTGCTTCCCTCTCCTTGCCACTTACCCACCCCCACATCTCGTTGCTTTCGCCTCGGCTGTGTTGAGTCCTGCAGACTGGCCTCAGTGACGAAAGACAGCAGTTGTGTGTTTGTCTGATTCACAAAGGCGGTAATGGCCGAAAGCTATTGCGTTGTATCCTATTATTTGTGCCTTTCTGCAGCATGATGAGTAGCAGCCTATCCATAACAAAAATATTGTTCTCAGGTATTGTTGGATGGAGATTGCTAGTATTAGTTGAAGACAAGTTGGATGAAAATCAGTGTGGGTTTATTCCTCTTATTGGCTGTCAGGATCAGATCTTTAGCTTACAGCAGTTAATGAAGTGCTATGAGTGGAACAGGAACAGCAAATTGTATCTATGTTTTATACATCTGGAAAAGGCTTAAGACTGTTCCTAAGAGGAAGCTATTGTCAATTCTACAAGGCTATTAAAAGTCATTAGGTAGAGCGTCAGGCAGCAATTAGATATGACAATAAATTGAGTTCTTGATTCACGGTAGTTTGGAGGGTATGACAAGGCTGTAACCTGTCACCACTGTTGTGCATAATATTTATCAATCATTTGTTGAAAACAATAGACTGGCAGGGTGAGATAGGTGAAAACAAAAGAAGCAGTCTTGCTTATGTGGACAATTTAGTTTTGACGACAAATTTGATTGAAAGGTTGTAATTTAAAAGGTCAGTACTAGGTCAGAGGTGTAAGGGTTATCCTATTAAGATCATCATCTCCAAAATGAAAGTAATATCTGTGGGAAAGAGAGTTAAACAGATTCAGTGCTAAATAGGAGGAACAAAGTTAGAATAGGTGGACAGTTTCAAGTATATAAGATGTATGAACCACAGACATTGCTGAGGTGGGTTGGCTTGCGTGCCTCAACAATACAAATAGCTTTACCGTAGGTACAACCAGAACAGAGGGGTATCTGTGGAGAGGCCAGACAAACATGTGGTTCCTGAAGAGGGGCAGCAGCCTTATCAGTAGTTACAGGGGCAACAGTCTGGATGATTGCCTGAGCTGACCTTGTAACATCAGCTAATGTGGCTTTGCAACACAGCTACTGCGAATGGCTGAAAGCAAGGGGAAACTACAGCTGTTACTTTTCCCAAGGATATTCAGCTCTACTGTATGAAAATATGATGATGGCATCCTCTCAAGTAAAATATTCCGGAGGTAAAAGAGTCCCCCATTCTGATCTCTGGGTGGGGACTACTCAGGAGGATGTGATCATCAGAAAAGACAACACTGGCATTCTATGGATCGGAGCATGGAATGTTAGATTCCTTAATCGGGTAGGGAAGTTAAAAAATTTGAAAATGGAAATGGATAGGCTGAAGTTAGATATAGTGGGATAAGTGAAATT
This sequence comes from Locusta migratoria, assembly GCA_026315105.1. Classification (NCBI taxonomy): domain Eukaryota; kingdom Metazoa; phylum Arthropoda; class Insecta; order Orthoptera; family Acrididae; genus Locusta; species Locusta migratoria. The sequence goes on along the minus strand of CM048745.1, from coordinate 697,785,119 downwards.
CGGTGGAAAGAGAAACAGGAATTCTGGTCAGGCGAGAGCAGGATTATAAATACAAAATCAGTTGCGGGTATTACAGGAGTAGGTTTGATAATGAATAAGAAAATAGGAATGCAGATAAACTACTATCAGCAGCGCAGTGATTGCATTATCATAGTCAAGATAGATACAAAGCCAACACCGACCACAGTAGTACAAGTTTATATGCCCACTAGCTCTGTCGATGATGAGGAGATTGAAGAAATGTATGAGGAGGTAAAGGAAATTATTCAGACAATTAATGGAGATGAAAACTTAATTGTGATGGGAGACTGGAATTCTGTTGTAGGAAAAGGAAGGGAAGGTAAAATAGTAGGTGAATATGGACTGGGCAAAAGGAATGAAAGAGGAGACCGCCTGGTAGAATTTTACACGGAACATAACCTAATCATAACAAACACCTGGTTTAAGAATCACGAACAAAGGTTATATACGTGGAAGAGACCAGGAGACACAGGGAGGTACCAGCTAGATTTTATAATGGTAAGACATAGATTCTGGAACCAGGTTTTAAACTGTAAAACATACCCAAGGGCTGATATAGACTCTTACCATAACTTGTTGGTCATGAACTGTAGGCTGAAAGTGAAAAACTGCAAAAAAGGTATGAAAATAAGGAGATGGAACCTGGATAAATTGAAGGAACCTGAAGTTTTTGAGAATTTCAGACGGTGCTTTATTCAACAATTGACAGAAACGGGGGGAAATAAAACAGTAGAAGAAGAAAGGATAGCATTGAGAAACGAAATAGTGAAGGCAGCAGAGGACAAAATAGGTAGAAAGGTAAGACCTGGAAAAAATCCTTGGATATCACAGGACATACTATATTTAATTGATGAACATAGAAAATATAAAAATGAAGTAAATGAAACAGGCAAAATGGAGTATTGACGACTAAGAAATGAGATTCACAGGAAGTGTAAAATAGCTAAGCAGGAGTGGCTAGAAGACAAATGCAAGTCAGTAGAAGAGTGTATAAATAGGGGAAGAATAGATACCGCCTACAGGAAAATAAAAGAAACAATTGGAGACAAGAAAAGCAGCTGTATGAATATAAAGAACTCAGATGGAAAACCAGTTCTCAGCAAAGAAGGGAAAGCTGAAAGGTGGAAAGAATATGTAGAGGGACTATACAAAGGAAATGAACTTAGAGACAATATTGTAGGAAGGGAAGAGGATGTAGATGGAGATGAAATAGGAGATATTAGACTGAGAGAAGAATTTGACAGAGCACTGAAAGACCTAAGTAATTTCACCTGGTGTGTAAGATGTATGAGACATTCCAAAGAAAGCAGGTGCAGACAGGTGTGAAAATTACAGAACCCCCAGTTTAATAAGTCATCCTTGCAAAATTTTAACACAAATTATTTACAGAAGGATGGAAAAGTTGGTAGATGCAGGCCTTGGGGAAGATCAGTTTGGGTTCAGGAGAAATGGAGAAACACGGGAGGCAATCCTGACTTTACGGCTCATCTTAGAAGATAGATTAAGGAAAGGCAAACCTACATTTCTAGCTTTTGTAGATTTGGAGAAAGCTTTTGATAATGTTGATTGGAATACACTCTTTCAGATCTTGAAATCAGCACGAGTAAAATATAGCGATTGGAAGGTTAATTACAACTTGTACAAAAACCAGACAGCAGTTATCAGAGTTGAAGGACATGAAAGAGATACAGAGGTTGGGAAGGGTGTAAGGCAGGGTGTAGCCTTTCTCCAATGTTATTCATTTTGTACATTGAGCAAGCTATGAAGTAAAGCAAGGAGAAATTTGCAGAAGGAATTAAAGTTCAGGGTGAAGAAATAAAAACTTTGCATTTTGCCGATGACATTGTAATTCTGTCAGAGACAGCAAAGGACCTGGAGGAGCAATTGAATGGAATGGACAGTGTGTTGAAAGGAGCATATAAGATGAACATTAACAAGATCAAAACAAGGGTATTCGAGTGCAGCCTAAGAAAATCAGGTGATGCTGAAGGAATTAGATTAGGTGACGAAGCAATAAAGGAAGTAGTTGAGTTTTGTTACTTGGGCAGTAAAATAACAAATGATGGTCGCAGTACAGAGGATATAAAATGCAGAATGGCAATGGGAAGAAAAGCGTTTCTGAAAAAGAGAAATTTGTTAACATCAAACACTAATTTAAACATAAGGAAGTCCTTTCTGAAGGCATTTGTGTGGATTGTAGCTTTGTATGGGAGTGAAACATGGACGATATACAGTGTGGACAGGAAGAGGATAGAGGCTTTGAAAATGTGGTGCCAATGAAGAATGCTCAAGATTAGGTGGATAGATCACATAACTAATGAGATACTGAACAGAATAGGGGAGAAAAAAAATTCTGACAAAGCTTGACTAAAAGAAGGAATCAACTGATAGTGCACATTTTAGACATTAAGAAATTGTTACTTTGCTTTAGAGTGAGGTGTGTTGGGTAAAAATCACAATGGGAGACCAAGAGATGAATATAGTTAGCAAATTCAAATGGATGTAGGTTGCTGTTCTTATGGGGAGATGAAGAGGCTTACTCAGGATAGATTAGGTTGGAGAGCTACATCAAACCAGTTTCCAGACTGAAGACCACAACAACAACAACAACAATATGTATTTTCTCACACAATGGTAATATAGCGAAAGAACTGGAATCAAGGTGCAGCAAAGCTAATGCAGTGAGTGCTCAGCTGTGATCTACTTCAGGGCGCGAATTTCAGTTCTGATGCCAACTTTGGTCACCACATCCCACTTATTTGATTATGAAATAATGTCCCTTCCTCTCCCCTGTTATGTTCAAACAATATCTTTACACATAATATCATGTGAAATAGATTAATAGAAAAATATATACCAGTACCATCATCTAGCACATCATTTTTGTGAAGCATTGTCTTTCTACTGAGAAGTACCACATATCAGTGGCACCTCTGGTTTAAACTCAGATAGCGGAGATACTTCCACAGATTTTATAAGCAAATCCTCCAGTGTATCTGTCTTCAGCCAAGTTCTCTATGCTGCTTTTAGTGTTTAGTATTTGCTGCTTGCTCTGCTTGTATGTTTTTCATTCCACTTCTAGTTGAATTGTTGTGGTTGTATCAGCTGACAATGTGTAAAGGTGTTTTATAGGATTAAATAAAGTACTGAATTTACAGTTGACTACATAAATACAAAATAGTCAAACACGGGAACTGCAATAGCTTTCAAGACTTTTGAGAACCCACCACAAATAAAAACATGAATCACATGACTCTAACCCCACTCCAACTCGGGCAGCTCTGTGCATTCAGCAGCTTGGAACCACCAGGAAAAAAAAAAAAAAAAAAAAAAAAAAAAAAAAAAAAAAAAAAAAAAAAAAAAAAAAAAAAAACAACTTTCCGAGTGGAATCGGAGAATCAAGTTATTTGCTGCCATTGCTTATACAGAAAACAGCCACACCTCAAGTGGGCAGAAGCAGGAGAAGGCACAGCTTATACACAGCTTTGCACATATGTGTGAACCCACTGATAGCAGATTGAACTAGCATAAAGTGTACTGAGAAGGTATGGTAGTGTAATGTCAAAACAAAACTGGCATCCAGTAAAATCTGTTATTTGCAGTAATACTGAGAAAGGATGTTAAAAAATACTGATACAACTACCAGGAAATGTAGACCTGCCTTATTCACCAATATTATAATTTCTGCTTTCTCCTTCAGGCTTGTACAATTCTGAACATAGCTCCAGTGTTTTCAGAAAATAAAATTTATTTGTAAGTCCAGATCACCAGCTACCAGTTTTTGGTTGCCAGTGGCAGGCTGGTGACTGTAAGTTTTGCACCTTGATCTACTCTCTTCTGCACAATGGGAGTCAGCATCAAGACTAAGTTAGTAGTGCCCTGTTCTATCTTTCAACCAACTTTGTTATAGAAGAGTGGAAGCTGGGTGGATGCAGGTTACCTTACTAATACGTTTGAGGTTATGGATTTGAAAGTAGCAAGGATGATTGCAGGAACTAACAGATGGGAACAGTGGCAGATGGGTGTCCACAATGAGGAAATCAAACAAAAACTGTGAATGAACAGCACAGATGAAGTAGTTAGTGCGAACACACATGGGAGAAGAAAGGTTATGTAAGAGTTTTATGCGTTCAGCAGTAGAGGGTAAGAGGAGTCAAAGTAGAGCAAGGAGAAAGTACTTGGATTCAGTCAAGAATGATTTTGTAATAACAGGATTAACATCAGAGAAGGCATCAATGTTAACATTGAAAAGGGGATCCTTGAGGAATTTTATTAGGGGGACTATACTCCAGACTGTACACTGGAGGGCATAGTCAGTATCTAATGATGATGATGATAATGATATATTTTCTTCCTTTCTGTGCCTCTCTTGCTCAATGTTTGAAGTATTATCACCGGATTGTGGACAATATTTTCCAATATGTCCATACTCCTGACAATGAAAACATCGTGGGCCACGCTCATATATTTTCTCATAATTTCTGTTTGTTATCTCAATGGCTGTTTCCATGGCCTCATCCCCTTCTGCCACAGTTTGTTTGCTGTTGTGGACATCTTCTGAACTTTGAAACATGTAATGCTATCTCTTTACTTTCGCATTTCATGTTAGTAAGTCATCTTTCTTCTTCTAAAACACTGCTTTTGAATTTCTTAAGTGAGAAATCTGCCTCATCACCCTGCATACTTCTTGCAAAAGTATTGTATTCTGAAGGTAGATCCATCAATGTATGCACAGCTGCTTGATTGTCTGCTAATTCAATGCCAGAATCTTGAACTTTGAACAGCAATGCATTGTGTCTCACAAGGTAAGCTGACATTAATTCAGCCACTTTCTTTTCAATGTTATGTATTCCTTTAGTGTGAACATTTCATTCCACAAATTAAAATGTGTATGGAAATATTTGAATGTGTCCCATACCTCTTTCACTGTTTTGCAGTCTTCTGTATCATCAAGTGAATTATCGTCTTCCCCCAGGGGGGCTCACGGTTCTTTCGTATGTGTATAGCAAGTACGGGGCCCCTTGTTAACACAGTCTTTCTTCCTTCTTTCCTCCCTGGACTGCATTTCCTTTCTCTTCCCTTCCTCACCAGGAGACTAATGATCTTAGCAGTTTGGTCCCACTCTCCCAAACAACCAATTATTGTTGTTCAAAGAAGTGTTGGGTGTGCAGCTGCATAAAGTTGAATTCTTCTAATATTTTGGCTGAGAAACGTTCAGCCATCTTCAGAGAGAGTCGAAGACTGATGCTACAGCACGCGCTTCGTGCTTATAAATGCGCGGACTGCGCATGCAGCCACAGATACAACACGGCGCCAAAGATGTTACTCGGCGGCAAGGAAGTACACTTATGTGTAAATTATGTCTGTGGCTGCATTTCTAAAGAAGTGAAACTTGTTAACATTCAGTATTAATCTAAATGTTAGGAAGTCCTTTCTGAAAGCATTTGTCTGGAGTGTAGCATTGTATGGGAGTGAAACATGGAGTGCAGACAAAAATATGATAGAAGCTTTTGAAATGTGGTGCTACAGACGAATGATGAAAATTAGATGGGTAGATTGCATAACTAATGAGGAGGTGTTTAACCGAATTGGGGAGAAAAGGAGTTTCTGGCATATCCTGACACATTCTGAGACATCAAGTAATTGTCAGCATTAGAAGGAAGTGTGTGGGGTAAAAATCTTAGAGGGAGACTGCGGGACGAATACAGAAAGCAGATTCAAAAGGATGTAGGTTGGCGAAAGAATTCTCAGATGAAGAGACTTGCACAGGGCAGGTTAGCGAGGAGAGCTGCATCAAACCAGTCTACGGACTGAAGATCACAACAACAACAGTAGTTAAATATATGGCAAAATTTATTTTCAGGAAAAAATGTGTACTGTATTTTTGAATATGAAGTTTTTGCCAATTGTTTACTATTGTCCACAGTTAAATTTATTTTCCAATTTAAATACATATTTAGGCCTACATAGGTACATATATATTTTATGATGATCTACATTTCTGATACAATGTAAACAAGAACTGCAATGTTGATTTAATTGTCTATACAGTGATTTGGATAAATGCTTCACATCAGATGCAGTCTCAATCTGAGGCTTTCTGAAAACCAAACGGACATTTTGTTAGAACTTTATTTTTATCTATGTCTGAAACTACTCTAGAATACATTACTATTTCAAGAATTTTGGATAAGGCTGTCAGAAGTAACAATGGGTGGTAGTTGTTGACATCAGATGTATTCCCTTTTTTGTGCAGTGGTTTAACCATAGCATATTTCAGTTGATCAGGAAAAACACCCCACTTCAGAGAACTATTACATATATGGCTAAGAATCCTACTTATTTCTTGAAAACAAGCTTTTATTACCCTGTTGGAAATACCATCAATTCCATCTGAGCTTTTACTCTTGAGAGAGTTTATTATTTTCTTGATTTCAGAAGGAGGGGTGGGTGGAATTTCTGTTGTATCAAATTGTGTGGGTATGGCCTGTACCATTAACTGCCTAGCTTCTTCTAATGAACATTTAGATCCTATTTTCTCCACAATATTTAAAAAATAATTATTAAAATGTTTTCAACTTCTGGCTTGTTAGTTGTATACTTTTCATTCACTTTGACGGTAATGCTGTCTCCCTGTGCTCTTGGTTGCTCTGTCTCCCTGGTAATATTCCAAATTGTTTTAATTTTGTTATCAGAGGTACTAATCTCAGACATAGTGCACATGCTTCTGAACTTTTTAATAACTTTTCTTAATGTAACACAGTAGTTTTTATAATATTTGACTGTTTCTGGATCATTACTCTTTTTTGCTGTTAGATACAGTTCCCTTTTTCAGTTACAACATATTCTTATTCCTTTAGTAAGCCATGGTGTTTTTGCATGGTTTCCTATCATTATATTTAACTATTTTCTTGGGGAAACAATTTTCAAATACTCTTACAAATGTATCATGAAATAAGTTATATTTTAAATTAGCATCAGCTAATCCCAGTCTTAACTGCTGAAGATTTTCCCTGAAATTTCTAATTGTTGAATCGTTAACCGGGTGCAGAACTCTGGAGGGCTGTTTTGCATTACAGAGAGGAACTATTTCATTTACTGTAATAATAATAATAATAATATTTATTCAACATCGAATAATACATATACATTGACATTGACATTGTACAGATTATTCTTCTGAATACGTCAGTTTCATAAATTATAAACTAATGATTACTGTTTCATATAGACATTATTTCTTTTATACAATTAAACATATTACATGTTTTTAAGTCTTTATCTGATAATTAAACACTTAACTACAGCATTACATGTTTTAAGTCTACTTGACAACTAAACAGGTAACTACAGTACATACTTGTCTTGGTTAAGAAACATTTTTCATATAGTCATAGAATTCATCTAGAGAATAGAATGCATTTTCAATTAGGATCCTTTTTAGTTGGTCTTTTAATTTATTTTTAGGAAGGGCTGCAAGGCTTTTTGGTAGTGCATTGCTAAGCTTCAGGCCAACATGAAGTCCATTTTTTTCATATAATGCTGTTCTGTGGCTGTTTAAATGGTACCTTAGTTTTTGTCGTGTATTGTGTTGATGTAGATCACAATTTAGATCTGGATTGATTGTTTTCACATACATTATTATTTTTAATATGTATACACCAGTAATGGTAAGTATGCCCAATTTTGGAAAGAGATTCCGACATAATTCTCTTGGTTTGGCCCCACAGATAATTCTGACCGCTTTCTTCTGTAGTATCAGCAAAGTGTTAATGTTAGCTTGTGATGTTCCACCCCAAATTTCTATTCCATAGTTTGTGTTGGATGCAAATAATGCATGGTATGCAGTCTTAAGGATATGCATATCTTTACAATATTTGCTGATCTGGTTTATGGCAAAGATATTTTTAGACAGCTTTTTGGCTAGGGAATCTATGTGCAAGTCCCACTTAAGGTTGTCTTGAATTGTGATACCCAAAAATTTTGTATATTTTTCCTTATTAAGTCTGCCTAAGTGTACTTGCGTCTGTGTAAATGTGTGGGTGTGTGTGTTTTTGTTTACCCTCTTTTTTTCCCCCCAAGGTAAGTCTTTGCTGTCCCGGGATTGGAATGACTCCTTATCCACTCCCTTGAAACCCCCATCATTTCCTTTTCCCTCTCCTTCCCTTCTGCCTGACGAAGCAGCTAGGCTGCGAAAGCTTGCATGTGTGTTTGTGTGTGATTTTATTTATTTTATTTGTTTCTATCGACGAGCCGGTTCTTTTGGTAAGTCCTCTGTTTTCTATTTTTATTTTTGTTTCCTTATTAATAGTTTGATTTCCTATTGATAATTTCATGTCAAAGTCTGTTTGCTTTCTAGGGTTAAATTCTACAATTGCAGTCTTGGAGGCACTTACATTTAGATGGTTTTCATTGAAATACTTGACTATTTCATTAGTAACAGTGTTGCACAGCACTTCCAGACTGCCGTGGTCTTTGTGTTTGCACACAATTGTTGTATCGTCTGCATACAATATTATTTTATTATTTGGGGAACAGTACTTTATATCATTCACATAAATGAGGAACAGGAGGGGTCCCAAGACGGAACCTTGGGGCACTCCGTATTTGACATCTGCTACTTTGGATTTGAAATACCCACTGTTTGTTTTAATCAAGACAAATTGTTTCCTGTTGCTCATATATGACTCTATTAGGTCAAAGCATATTCCTCTAATACCCATGTTCCATATCTTGTCAAGTAGTATGGTGATATTAACGCAGTCAAAAGCTTTTTCGAGATCAAGGAACACTCCAGCAACTTGTTCGTTGTTCTCTATGGCAGTTATTATTTCATCTACGAGCTGTGCTGCAGCTACTGAAGTTGACTTGTTCTTCATAAAACCATTTTGATTCTCGAATATTAGGTTGTGTAGGCTCAGAAATGCCATTAGTCTATTATAAATAACTTTCTCGATTACCTTGGAAAATGCAGGTAAGATTGAGATCGGTCGGTAGTTTTCAATTTTATTTTTATCACCTTTCTTGTAAATCGGAGTTACTTGTGCTATCTTTAGTCTGTCTGGAAAAATGCCCGTTGTGATTATGTCATTTACTGCTGTCGCCAAGGCATCTGATATGTTGTCTATGCACCTTTTAAGTGTGCTGATAGACAATCCTTCATAACCTGCAGAGTTTGAGTTTTTTAGTGACATCACTATGTGTTTTATTTCCCTGCTGTTCGTAGGTGTCAAGTATATGCTATGTCTTACTGGATTGCCCTTATATGTATACTGGAGGTTGTTGAACTGGTCATTGATGGATTTTCCCATAGAAGAAAAGTACTCGTTAAAAATATTTGCTATCTGGTAGGGGCATTTGATGTTACCACCTTTGAAATTGATACTAAGGTCACTAGCTGATTTGTCCTTACAGTCCCTGAAGCTATTTATAACTTGCCAGACAGCTTTGCCAGAGTTGTTGGAGCCTCTTAACATGTTAGCTACATGTTTACTTCTGGTTTCTAGGAGGAGATTTTTGTAGTCATCATGATAGTTGTTAAACTCTTCCTTCAGTCTATGATTATCACTATTCTTTGTCATTGTGCATTGGAAAAGTCTTAGTTTTTCTCTTGCTGTTTTTACTTCAGTGTTTATCCAGTTATTCTTTTTTATTTTTTTACAGTCATTTACTGGCAGGGTTGTTTCTGGGCATGAGACGTTGAAGCAATAATAAAAGTCAGATGCAAATTCATTGAAAGTGATACAGTTATTTTCATTCCATTGTAAGCGTTTGAGCATACTCTTAAGGTTTTCGATATTGTTGTCATGGGCGGCTCCTTTTGTTACATAGTGTTTCTTTTTGCTTGCAATATGAAGGTTTTCAGCTTCTATCAGTACCTGAACCGCATGGTGGTTAGAAATTGCAAGCTTCAGAACTGATGCAGTGTATTTAAAGTGGGATATGTTAGTAATAATGTTGTCAATGCATGATTTGCTGCCATTGACCTCCCTGGTGGGCTCATTTATCAAGGGATTTAGTTTAAACTGATCTAGTACCAGCATCAATTTTCTTTTAATGCTGGAGTCAGGAGACAGCAAGTCAATATTTATATGTCCTACTAGAATTAAGTTAGCCCAGCCATTTTTATCACAGTGTTTGCAGTCAATGTCTACAAGCAGATCATTCAAAACTTCAAAGAAAATGTCAAGGCTGCCACTTGGGGGTCTGTATACACCTATGATAATTAAGTTCTCTTTCCCCCATTTGTAGTTAATTGCTGCAAGTTCTATAATCCCCTGTATGCTGAAAGCACTTACATTAAAGTTACTGCTTCTAGATGCAAAGATAGCTACCCCTCCACATTTTTTCATTTTCCTGCTGAAGGCAGTACAGAATATCATGGAAAGTGGCTGGCAAACACTAATTATCTCTTCTGTATACCAGTGTTCAGTTATAACTAAGACATGTGGGTTATCAATCCCTGCAACTGTGTCCATCTCATTTTGATTATTACTAAGACTTTGAACATTTTGGTGAATTAATTTGAACCCAAGTGTGTTCTGCTGGACACTACTGACAGTTTTCACACTACTAGGATGTCCAGCTGTACACCATGATCAGAAAGACCATTCTCAACAGGACAAGCATATATGTTTTTAAACTTATTTTGGTCTATAAAAAAGTTATCTATCAGTGTGCTGCTGTCCTTTACTACCCGAGTAGGAAAATAAAATACTGATGACAAATTGAAAGAACCGAGTAAGACTTCCAGGTCATTCTTCTTATTACATTCCTTTAGTGAGTCAACACTGAAATACCCTCAAGTAATAATTTGTTTTCCTTTATCTGACAGACAGCACAGTAAGGTATCCAAATTTTTCATAAATAACTGAAAGTTTCCCTAAGGGGACCTTTATACTGTTACAATTATAAAAGTAGGACCTGTTTTCAGTTTAAGCTGACAGGCATATGCTTCTATATGTTGCTCTACACAAAACTTTCGTTTTTCTAAACTTTTTACACAGTGACAACTTTTGACATAGATGGAAACTGCTCCTCTCACCTTATTCTCTCTATTCACATGTGCTGCTTTTTTTACTTTTTTACTTTTTCCATAACTGTCACAAAGTGATGCTCAGATAGGCATGTATATCTATTACATTCTCTGATTCTATGTCATCTAAACAAACCAGTAGCTCATCTACTTTGTTCTTTAATCCCCCCCATATTTTGATGAAAGATAGCAACATTATTTTTACTGTACTTTTGTGAGACTCAACTTTATTCTTTAATCCCCCAATATTTTGGTGAAATATGGTAACATTATTTTTTACTTTACTTTTGTCAGATTCATGTGAGTTTTGAGTATAATTAACACATGCCTGCCTGAGCTTCCCATTGGACCCTGGTCTTAGCATAAAAAAGAGATACATTCATGAATTACAGTGTCCTTTCTTAAAGTTTTTGCTATTAACCCAGCCAGTTACCCTTCCCTTTCCTATTGAGGTGTAGGCCATGCCTTGTGAAGTCCCACCTATCTATAGCCTCAACAGGAATCAAACCAATGTCTCACAGAGTGGCCACCTTATGCAACTGATCTAATTCCATATTCACCCTCCTGACAGAGCGGTTCAACTGGGGCTGATCATGTTGCACAAAAGCAGGCACCAGACCAACATTTGTGTCGGTCATTGCAGAGGCTATTTTCACCAGATCACACTCATTACTATAGCCCTGTTTCCCACTCCACCCACTACCACAACATGATCTTGTTTAGTGAAATCTTTGCACAGGGAACCTAAATCCTCTACCACCTGGCTAAGACTTGCGCTGGGCTTGAAAAGGTTTGTGACCTGGTACCTGTCACCTAATTTTTCCTGCAAAATCTGGCCCACACCTCTTTCATGACTGCTACCTAGCAACAGAACTTTCTTCCTACTTTCTACTTTTTTTGTAACTTTTTGTTTCCCAATGAAGTTCTGTTGCATCTTAACTACTCCTACTTCTATTGGAGCTTCTTCAACTGTGATAGTGGGTGAAATCTATTGGTTATGCCAATTGCAAAACTGTCAGACACTGTTTTCTTTCTCTGGCCCCTGTTTCCAGCTATCGCTTCCCACCTCTTGTAACCCCCCCCCCCCTATCCTCATCAGTTCCTCCCTCGCTCTATCCAAATCAGCCTGAAGGGCTCTAATCTTCCCCTCCTGTTGTGCTATTTTCCCATCTCTTGAGCAAATTCTGCAAAAGAATGGAAGAGTCTCGTTTGTTTCCCCAACTCCCACACCGTTACATCCCCAATGAAACCTCCTGTTGCAACACCTGCATGAAACCCCTAAACTAACTTTCCTACAGTAGCTCACACACTTGGAATTCATGATTGTTTTCAAATTAATTCCAAGATTTTCTTAATTGATAATGATAATATATATATTAACCACAAATATAATTATGTATTAGACACTGATATGTATGGAAACTATTAGAAAATGTACTTAAAACTGATGTGTCACGCTAAATATGCACCATCAGAAATTAGGCCTAAAAACCACCAAGTAGTCATTTTACTGTACCAATAAGAATATATCTGCTGTATGTAAAACTCTTCTGGGTGTTGGACCGCATCGTCAAAATATCAAACACTTCACCGACGATTCGGCCACTATTGCAAGTGGCCATCTTCTGGGTGTTACATTTAAATGTAAATGTAAATGTAAATGTAACACCCAGAAGATGGCCACTTGCAATAGTGGCCGAATCGTCGGTGAAGTGTTTGATATTTTGACGATGCGGTCCAACACCCAGAAGAGTTTTACATACAATGACAACGGCCGCGGAAGCCTTCGTTTACAATATATCTGCTGTCCTATTTAAAATTGTTGATGCACATTCTGATGTCAGTGGCTTCTTTGATAGCAGAATACCAGTCGGTAGATGGATGGAATGATATCTGCTTCTTTAAACACAGTCATGTGTCATATGTCAACAACAGATTTATCATAATCAAGATATTTTATGTGATAGGCCTCACAGTGGAGTTTTGCATTCCAGGTTGCTTAGAATGAGGCAATACAACTGAGAAGGGAACTAGGTTAGAAATTTCAACACAACACAAATACAAACAATTAGAGAGAAAACAAAGAAGCATAAGAGGTATACAGGAGGTGAAGTGGTCAAAAACAAATAGTAATGAATAGTGAATCTTAAAATGGGGGGCAGATGTTAACAAAAGAAAGGGAAAATGCTTTTTTAAATATTAATAAACTCATTTTTGACATAATTAAAAATAGTTTCCCCAATTAATCTTAAAGTGTTGGATTTTTGGAGCCTGTGATCTCTACAATCTTGTTTTTATGTTTCAGATGATTATTCAAGATGTCAAATTTGAACAATTCTGCTGCTGGATATGTGAAACTACCAACAGATCAGACAGTAAATTCTGCTAGAATGTAAGTAAAAAAAAATAAATAACTGTAAGATATTTTAGAGGCTTATTGTTTGAATCAGTTTAACTAGTCCCCCGTACATAGATTACTTATGCCTTTTACTAGAAATGGAAAACAATAAGAGAAGTAAATGACACAGATATTAGAAAGTAGATGTTTTATGGATAGCTGTTTTATTTTATAAAAATGGTAAATATATTCTTTAATAATTAATGTCTGATCTGATACTTCATGAAAAATCAATTATTTTTGACACTCAAAGGAGATGCCAAGGTACATTGTCAAAGTACTGTGTATTGCTGATTCCTACATCTGGCTAGACAAATTAATGGAAAATTTGAACTTCATAATTTTGCTTTATTTGATGACACAATCACTTTTTAATGAAATAGTTTCAGCCATATTGGCCATTGTACAATAAATATACAAAAGGCTTATGTAGACCCGAAAGGAAGTCAAAGGGTATAAACTAAGTCTATGTATGAGCTAAGTAAAGTGCTATTACAACAGATCTACTAAACAAAGTGTTAGTCTCTCAAATACCTTTGAGAACAATGGCAACTTTTAGATGGGCTAATTCTGCTAGAATGAAGTTGCACCACAATGCTACACCATATTTGATTAGATACCTAACAAGAGTCCCAGGAGCTGAATCAAGTGGTTGCACAAGCAAACCATAATGGAATGAGAACAGGTACCTATGCTCTGTTGTTACAGCATGTACCGTATATACTCGAGTAATCTGCACATTTTTTCTTCGGAATTTATGAACGAGAAACTGGGGTGTGCGGATTACTCGAATTTAAGTTGGTATTACTCCATTTGCAACAATAAAACACACTAGGTGAGTATTACTCCACTTTAAAAAACAGATTCCTTTAGCCCGGTATTACATGATAATATTTTTAATCAAATCTTTGACCAAGAAATATTATCAAATATTTGTAATATTTCTAAGACATAAATCTTCATTTTGGTGTAAAAATGGTTTTATGGTCGTCATATTTCAAGATAGTGAATAATAACAACTTTTTATTGTGCACTGCCTTAGCCACTATCAAAACTGCATATAATTTACTTGACAATGACAATGACACAACATATCAGTAATTTTACTGTAAAGGGTCTCCTCATGTCACAAACCTGTTTGGCGGAGTAGCGTCTTTTTCCGTCAGTTTCTTTGACAGCGCGGCTGGTGCATACGAACAGCTGCATTGTTGATGTAAGAATGGTTAGTTTCATTTGCTTGTGATACCATCTTTCTGAGTATTATTCGTTTCAGTACCACCATATTACCCACAACGGTATCGGCACGTGACAAAGACTATTTCTGGAGAAGACGGGGTTACAGCGATTTCTTGCTACTGGGGTTAAACATTAATTATGACGCGGCATTGCAGCTATGTTGAAACACACTCACACATTGACTATCAACAGTGATGGTAGTACTCAGAGTGATTACATTTTGCACTGTAGCGAACACAAGGCAAGCAACTTATATAATCAAATATACAGCGAGGTGCTACATTTGATGATATTTCTTTGATGAAAGATACCTGTATGTCAAAGTTCCCTATTACACTATAAAATATCTTTGATTTAAATACATGACATATCAACTTTGCCAAAGATATATTATCGTGTAATACCAATCTCAGCTCAATTTATTCATTAACTGTTCACATTCTATAAGTGTTCATTTCAGAGTGTTAATGTGAGTACGTTTTCACAGTAATACCTTACAAATGAAATATTTTTCAATTTGTATGAGAACATTTAGTAGGTAAAATACGAGAATTTTATAAGGTTGGTATGAGATTCACACCTGAGATATTTGCTGTTAGGGCTTTGAATCCTGCTACATTGAGATGGCCAGGATGATTCTCTTTATGGATTTCAGGGAGTAGGTAGATTGTTGGTATGCATGGTACAGATTGAGACATATTTTATGGAGGCAGTAGTGAGACCTTGTGAGGCTCCTAGGGTTTTAAGGATTTACTGTAATTCAACCTGGATTGAAGGAATGGGATCATGAAGTATAGGTTTGTAGGTAGAGGTGTCTGAGAGTTGACTAAGTCTCTCTGCCACATACTCCCCTTGATCAAGTACCACAGTTGTGGAGCCCTTGTCCACTGGGAGAATTGCCTCCCAATTCTTACTGAACTACATATAAACCACTCCCAACATCAGCCCAGCTGAATCCTATGCCATCCAAGAGCTGAGAGCAGATCACTACTTTGTAATTATTCTGGTGGACAAGAGCTCCACATCTGTGATACTTGATCGAGAGAAGTATGTGGCAGAGGGACTGTGTCAACTCTCAGATACTTCTACCTACAAACCTGTACTTCATGATCCCATTTCTTCAATCCAGGTTGAACTACAGTAAATCCTTAAAACCCTAGGTGCTTCAAAATGTCTCACTACTGCCTCCACAAAATATGTCTCAATCCGAACGATGCACACCAACAATCTACCTACTCCCTGAAATCCATAAAGAGAATCATCCTGGCCATCTCAATGTAGCAGGATTCAAAGCCCTAACAGCAAATATCTCAGGTCTGGTAGACCAAAACCTCTAACCTACAACCTGCAGGCTACCATTCTACATCAAAGACACAAATCACTTTCTGGAATGCCTCAAATCCATCCCTATGCCCCTCCCACCTGAAACCTTCCATGTCACCATAGATGCCACATCCCCCTATGCCAACAACCCTCACAACCATAGCCTATCAGCCATAGAACACTACCTTTCTCAACATCCACCTGAAAGCCACCCAAAACATCATTCCTTGTCACACTTGCTACTTTTATCCTTACCTACAATTACTTCACCTTTGAGGACCAGACCTACAAACAAATCATGGAGACAGCTTTGGGAACTAGGATAGTCCCTTCCTATGCAAACCTCTTCATGGGCCACATGGAATAGGCATTACTGAAGACACAGCAATTGCTCCTCTGGCTTGGTATAGATTCATAGATGATATATTTGTAGTGTGTACTTATGATGAAGAAACTTTTCTGAACTTCCTCCAACACCTCAACTACTTCTCTAACCTAAAATTCATCTGGTCCTTCTCTAGAACTTAAGACACCTTCCTTGATATTCACCTTCACCTTGCCAAGTTCCACATCCACATCTCAGTCCATATTAAACCCACAAACAAACAACAGTATCTCCAGTTTGATAGCTGACACCCCCCTCACCCCATATGAAATGATCCGTTTCTTACAGTTTAGGCATCCGTGGGAAACATATCTGCTCCAGTGATGGACTCCTCACCGCCTACAACAACAACCTGGCCAGTGCTTTCCTCTCCCACAACTATCCTATAGACCTTGTCCGCAAGCAGATCCCCTGAGCAATCCATTCCTCCCAATCCAGCAGCAATGTTCCTATCCTGAAACCATCCGCGAGGATACCCTTAGTCACCCAGTACCATCCTGGCCTGGAATGCCCCAACAAATTGCTCTATCAGGGCTATGACTTTCTCAAGTCATGCCCTGAAATGAGATCAATCCTGGAAAGAATCCTTCCCACACCACCTAGAGTAGCCTTCCACCGTCTTCCTAACCTCTGCAACATCCTCATTGAACCTTACAACATCTCAAAACCAACCACCATACTAAATGGTTTCTACCCATGTAACTGATCCTGCTGCACAACCTGCCCCATGCATCCTCCCACAACCACATACCCAATTCAATGCAGGGCGACAAGTGAAACAACATATGTAATCTACCAACTGACATGTGTTCACTGTACAGACTTTTATGTTGGATGAACACATTAATGACCACAGACGGGCTGTTCACCTGGGGGACACCCAATTTCCTGTGGCTGAGCATGTCCTACAACCTGACTCCAGGAACCATAACACTTGTTACACCACACTAGAGATGGGAATATTGTAACATTGTCAATGCGTAGTGTATAAGTATTGCTATTGAACCACATAGTTCGAGGCCAGCAACTGTAGGAGAAAAAAATAAACTTTTATTCAGATGCCTTGGCAGTTACATGTTTCCTACACCAGTAAAATTTTACCTACCACCCCATGGTTGTGTTGGCAACATCAAGAGCATGGTAGAAAATCTTTGCCAAGTTGTTTATATTCTTCCTGCTCTGTGGTTGACAGGGTCTTGTATGTACCCTTGACCGCTTAGTGAAATAATTGTCCTCGTACAACGTAGATTTCATGACAAAACATTTCTACTGTAATGCGATTGGCTAATGCCAATGTCACATGACACCCAACATTATCATACTAGAACGATAAGTAATATTTAAACCCTGTACGAAATTCACTGCTTTCACAATAAGTGACATTCCATCTTTCCAATTAGCTGAGGACTGACATTGTCTAATATATTGCTTTTATCAAAGTAGATTTCATTAATACATTTTGCTTTCCTTTATTCTAGTGCCTAATATTGATAGGTGTTGTGTGTACTAACCTACATTTGATATTGAAAAGGCATATTATTACATAACATTTATTGAGCATACATTTTGGGAATGGTGAAGTTTTTATACATCATTATCACACTGGTAGGTACTTTATTAAAATACACCTTATCTTAAAATTCGTGTTTTGGAGATACCTTTGTTGCTTGGTTTCATTTACCATCCAAACTTTCGTAATGTGGAAGTATAAATATGATTCGTCAAATATGTTGGATTTTCTTGTATTTATATATTTTGTGTTTCGTAAGTGTCTGTACAACATTGCTCGCAAGAAACAAATGGTATAAGGAAACAGTTATAGCTCTTCAAAACAAGATTAAATTTGCAATCTCCTTTTGTTAGTATAAAGTCTGTCATTTTAGACTGTATGTTGTTCCATTATTTTATTTTTTTAAACTTTTTTTTTTTCTCCCTAGGGATTATATTTCAATGCAAATAGTGAGAGAGGTTTTATTGTTCATTTACATTTATAAAAAGGGACATTATGTCATTTCGTGATACAGCACTCACTTTAAAACGAATATTGATTCAGTAAACTTAAGGGGGCCACAACCTGCCCTATCTAACCTATATTAATTTAGGCACGTATTTGACCCATTTCTGAAAAAAAATATTTGATGCAGGTCCTTAATATTTTACTGTTTGTTATATGATGCTAATAGAATCGACTGTACTAAAATATATTTTTCCATTTAATACTTTTTTTAATTTATTTAAAAAAAAATATTAAGTTTTTTGTGCAGAAAATATTTTTTGTTAACTTAGTAATGGGGAAATATTAATTAATGTAGTACCAGAGGTGGCTTTTTTTGTTATGCAGAGTCTCTGAAAATTTCATTCATTAATCTATGACAGTTTCTGATATAATGGGGCATATTTACTGAAAATTTTAGTTTGCAGAAAATTGACTTTAAATAAAAAAACTTTTGAAATTTGTTAGTTACAGTTAATTAAAACTGTCCTGCTGCATCTCATGGCCCTTCTTTGGCCTCTAACACATTTTCCAGCTTCTTTATCACATTGCTGGACATTTGTCTTGCTTTCTTGGCCATATCCTCATTTTATCGCAATATTGCAGCCCAGGGATCATACTTTCACTGGGATTAATTCCCAGTTTCTTCAGTACCAAACACTTTCTAATATTACCACAATGAACTCCTAGTTTCATTGTATGCATGCCTACAAATATCTGTTTTAGGAAGGCGTTTCCAAATTATGCTATTGGGACATTCATTTGGGCAGTGTCTATCCATGCAGACATTTCCTTATAAGGTCAGGATGAGGCAAGTCTCTGAAAATAGGTGTAATTGCTGTAATAACAGCAGCAGGCAGAGAATGCTGGTGAGAATAAGATTCTCCAGTTGTCTGAGTCCTATTGTATTTGCACCAAGACTTTTCTTCTGATGGACACAATGCATGACATGGCTTATCATTAGTAGAGGACTTATGGAAGAACATGTTTCATCATTTTCAACAAACACAATAAAACACACGTAAACAAGCACTGCAAACGTAAGTACAACAACTACTTGCAATCACACTTGCGCAAAACTAACCGTGTGTCCTTTACAAACAGTAGAAAAACAGGATACTGACCATTGCATTCCAAAGATAGCCAACACACTCAGAAGTAAACACTAACATGTGACATAGGGGATATAAAGATCTAAAATATATGCAGGAAAGTGGGTGTCAGAAAAGTGAGCGTGACACGTAAACACACGTGGTAGGAAAATAAATTGAGCAAAATCCTTTTCAGAGTACTTAAATATAACCTTAATCTATTGAGATATGATGAAAACCTAACCAACCTGAATCACATTGTAGTCCTCTTAAACTACACACTCATGTCTGTCCATTAGTTTTTTACCCTCTTTAAACTGTTCATATACTAGTAAGTTAAATGTGTATCTGTGCAGAGCTACAGTAAAATGAAACACCACAGTTTCGATACAATTTGTCCGTTTCGCCTTTCTGCGTTATTGATCTGAAATACCGCTATTTTTAAACAATGGAACCAACAGGACAAAACAGTTTCAGTATCGACTGTGAATGTGATCCGAAACCGAGCAAAATGAAACCTGGCGGTTTCAAAACCACGAAACATTGCGGGTTTGAAACTGTGAAACAGTTCCACATATTGAAACATTGTTTTGAAACCATGAAGCAGTGGCCAACTCTACACCACATGTGCCATCTGGATACTACCCTCCAACACCAGTCCATAAGTTCTGTGGAGATAGGAAATTGCCCTCCAACATCTCTCCTGCCATCCTCCTTGTTTAAATCTACACTAACCTTTTCCCTTTCCATCCTCAACTCACTAGTGGAGCGCGGGAGTAGCCGAGCGGTCTGAAGTGCCACGTTAGGAATTGCAGGGCCTCCCCCATCGGAGGTTCGAATCCTCCCTTGGGCTTGGATGTGTGTGTTCTTCTTAGGTTAGTTTAACTTAGTTTAAGTAGTTTGTAAGTCTAGGGACTGATGACCAATGTAGTTTGGTCCCATAGAATTACAAACACTTGAACACTAGTACACTATTTATTTCTCTTTGTGTGAATGTGTGTGTGTGTGTGTGTGTGTGTGTGTGTGTGTGTGTGCTCTTCTTTAAATCTTTCCCTTTTAAAAACCTTTTATGTAACCCCCTTTCACCATTCCCCACTCAGCATTATTTGGTTCATTTTTCTTTAAGGCTTGATGTATCCCCTTTGATAATCTATCCTCTTTGGTTTGCTATTGGCTTCACTCGATACTTAACATCAGTGCCTCTGGCTTCCACAAATCGCCCAACATCTCCTCAAGGCTTAGTTCATGAATAACCTTTCCCTTCTGTTCCCTTTCTCTTCCCTACTCTCATACCTGACATAGTAAATTATTTTTGAAAGCTTGTAAAATATTTTAACTTTAATTATTTACAGATGAATGGAAAAACTGATAGAATCTTACTTCAGGGAAGATCATTTCAGAATTAGGTTAAATGTAGGAACATGTGAGACAATACTTTCATTACAACTTCTCCTCAAAAATAGATTAAGGATGAAAGGTGGTGGTTCTTTTTGCCAACTTGTTCCTCAGTTTTCTCATCTCTCCATTTATTGCATGTAATAATTTTATTATTCTTATTTCTACATTCATTGAGGGATTGGGAGAGATGTGTGAGTCTTGTTCATTGATTTAATTATTTATTAGCGTATTTCAGGTATTTCATTTCTGTGGTTACTCTTGGCAGTGGCGAGCGAGCTGTTTTGATCTGTAGGAAGCTGCGACTTAAGATGAGGCTGGTTTCACACTCAGGGGGAGCATAGGAATTTGTTGTTGTATGGGCTGGCCATTAGGTTTTTCATGGAAAGGTCTCAAAGCGGCACCGAAGTGAAGCACTCTGCACCATCCTGGCAAGGTACAAGTGATTGGCTGTGTGTTTTGCTGTATGACAGGTCGAGTGATCCATAATCCGGCTGAGTGTTGTCATTGGACAGCCCATTAAAGATTTGGTGAGATTGGCTTCCTAGGTGTGAAGGGTGTGGCTGCCAATAATTGGCATGTGCTTCTTGGTGGTGTGGAAACTAGACAAGTGGGAGTGTTGTCGAGGATGATTGACTTAGAAGTCTCCTGCGGAGTTATCACAGAGTGCAGTCCACTTAAATTACTCTCGTGAGAGATACCATCATGTATAGTTCTCTTAGAAGATCTCCTACATAGGACAGAGTTATTTGATTTTGCTGACGGGATCCACAGCCTTCCTGCTCCAGTCTGCCAACACAGATGCTGCTGCTGCGAGATCAACATTCCTGAGTGTGTGTAGTAAAGAATCAGCTGCACTACCCCACTGCTTATTAGGGTTCAATAACTCAGTTCAGGATGGATATTAATTGTTTGGTTTTGCCTTCTATCTTCTCCTGTCCGTTTCTTACTCACTTTATTTGAATGATAGGGTCCTCAGAAATATAGCCAGTCATTTATTTCATTTTGTATAATATTGTGTCTTTCATTTTTGTAAAGTTATACGACAGCTTAATTCATATTTTCATGTTACTGGATTGTGACACTTGCTCGCCTAATATTGTAAATGGTTAGGTTATAATTTTGATATTTATTTATTTATTTTTAAATATAATCAGAATTTATTGCTGTTGAAAACCATCATTTAACAACCCAAATCACTATTTTGGAGGGGCATATTAATGTCTGCTTGTAGTATTAAAGTGGAGAAAACAAAATTACTGTGATAGAAGTAGGGCAGATGGAGCAACTAATCAAGTCTTGATCCTAGTATGGTGTATGCCACTGATCAGATAGGTCAAGATTAAATTTTCAATGTTTAAGAAAACATAGTGGCAACCCAATTTATCATAACAATTAATCAGATAATTTTTATTAAAAATCATTAAATTGTTTTGCATATTAAATTGTTAGATTAAATAAATCATAACATTTGTTACAATTTCCATGTCAAAGGAGATAGCCTGCAGCCATACAGTAACCACAAAAAACTAAGACCTGTTACAAGGAAAGAAAAATCTACAGTTTTAGCTTTAAGAGATTTAGAGAAACCTTTTGATAATATTGACTTGAATACACTCTTTCACATTCTGAAGGTATCAGGGATAAAATATACGAAATGAAAAATTATATACAACTTGTGCAAATGATCTATATTGAAGGAAAGAGCAAGAAAGGTTAGGGTTAAAGCCTCATCTGCACTGTGGTCATTAGAGACAGTGCACATGCTCGGATTGATTTTTTTGCCAAGGATGGGGAGGGAATTTAGCCTTGCCTTTTGAAATGCACATCCCCGCACTGCCTGAAGTGGATTAAAGAAATCACAGAAAACCTGGCCTCCCGAATGATAGTCTAGTTTGGTACTGTGGCATCACCATGCTCCTTTTCATTCTGCAGCTCGTTTCGTATTGTCACGATACAGGGGAGACAGCGTTACGGAAATGATACAGGATCTGGAATGGGAATCATTACAACAACGGCGCTTATCGCTGCGGCGTGGGCTACTTGCAAAACTCCAATCGCCAACATTCTCTTCCGAATGCGAAAATATATTGTTGACTCCCACTTACATAGGTAGAAATGATCATCAGAATAAAATACGAGAAATCAGAGCTCGAACAGAGAGATTCAGGTGTTCATTCTTCCCACACACTATTCGAGAATGGAATGGGAGATAAATAGTATAATTGTGGTTCGATGAACCCTCTGCCAGGCACTTAAATGTGATTTGCAGAGTATCCCATGTAGATGTAGATGTAGATTGAAGCCAGGATCAGGACACACCAGAGGGCTTGAGAGAGCATCCGTGTTAAGATGCTGAGCCCTTTGACAGAAGTGAATATCATAGTGGTAACAACTAAAGAACAGGGTCCATTGTTAAACTATGAGCCATCTTGCCTGAAAAATGTGCCACAGGACTAAAGAGGAAAATTACAGTTTGTGATCTGTAGCTAGGTGGAACTTCACACAATGTAGAAACACATGACAAATTCTTGATAGCACAAAGTTTTTTTCTCTTCAGAAAAAATTCTCCTCATACAGAAAATACATGGCTGTTTTTGAGACAATATGAACTCAGAAGTGATACATTTCCATCTATCTAGTACCTGCATGATCCATCAGGCAACACTGACATCTCTATTCCTACCCTTGCCATGTATCGTTTCCTTTCCACCTCCCCCCCCCCCCCCCCTCTTACCACTCTAAATTGCACTCCCGCAACATTTGTGGCAGCTTAGACAGTGTGTGTATGCATGAGTTGTGCCTGTTTGATTGAACATTAGCTGCATGAGAGTGAAGTGAGTGACATGATTGTCTTTATGATAAGCTGTAGTCTGTCCTTATTATATTATTGACGTATCAACCTAGTCTTCTCATTGGTAAGTTGAATCTTTTAATTATGTGATACTTTGTTATAATAAGTGTGATAAATGATTTTGTGTTGTAGGACCAGAGAACCGGATAGCCATGAATCATCAAGTATTACTTTCATGGCTCCTACAGCCACTCTGGAAACAACATACACACACAAATCAGCTTTCAAACGATATTCTGCATCTTTTCGGAGTTTGATACCTATAAGGAAGAAGCCAAGGTAACATAAATATTAAACCCTTTACTGTGCAGCTCTGGTCAGTAATATTAATGTAAGAAACTGAGACTGGTTCAGCTTTCTTTTTAAAGTAATATTTTTTGTAATCAATCAGCTATTGTATTGAAATTCACTAATGTACAAGTGCAATCCTCCCAATAAGAAATCACCAATGTTATGGTGACGAGAAACTGTTCATGCAACAGCTGGTTACATTGTTATGAATGGTGTTTTCCCAATACCAATCCTAAAAAAGCATGTTAGTACCTTTCTGGGATACTCAATCTTGACTTTACATCTATTAAGACTGGAGATGTTGCTGGATGTAACCGCCAAATGCAAAGTCCACACAGTTATTTTGTTTTGAAGTCGAAAAGTTCTTGAGCTGATTTTAATGCAATAGATGGATTCGTATGGAGGATCATGTACTATTTTTGAAAATGTTCACAAGTTTTACGAGAGTGTGAAACCAGTTCTACTGCAATAATAAACAAATGAGTAGGAGACCATCAATTTCCTATGAGGCAGTTGCAAAGGCTGAACAAACCATGCATAAAATATAGTGGATCACTTCAATGATCTCTGCATCTTGGCTTCTTATGTTTCATAAAGAACCATTAACAGGATTTTAACAAAAAAGTTGCAATATTAGAATCTGTGTCCCAGACAATTATGACAGAGGTTCTAACTCCTCTATAGCTTGCTGTGTGTTAAGTCTGAGTTATCAGAGTGATAGTTATAAATCCACAATATTCCCTTTCTTTGTAGGCTTTTACAGTGAATAGTGCATACATAGAAGATGATGATTATTATTGACCCCTTTAGTTTTCTGAAATAATCAGATTTTTTCTGATATTTTAATGTTCTAAAAAATTCACTTTCATAAACTAACCACAGGATATGACTGTGACTTACTGGTTCTTTTTCTCGGATGATTCAAGTAACTAGCTATGTATAATAATCTCTGGTCTCTCTCTCTCTCTCTCTCTCTTGTAATTAATATGTTAGTAATCACAAATGAAGTATCATCATTAACATTATTTCTGTCTGACTGTGTCTGCATTAACACTACTACATAAATAATTTCCTATTTCCATAAAATGTGAAATGTATTTTTTCTCTTTTAACTTTTTAAAAATTAATTGGGAAATCTCTTACTTAAACTAATACTTTATGATTTTATTTTGTTTTTGAGTGCTGTCTGCTGAATCTTATTTATATCCAATAGTTGTAATCCAAATGGGTGATAAATTTATTATTAAGCTTTGATTTAATTTTTTGGACTGTATAATTATGTTGTAAAGTTCATGTTAAAAGAAGAAGAAGAAGAAGAAAGAAAGAAAGGGGGAAAATGCAGAGACATTGAGTCATCACCAGTTGCACACAAAAGAGAGAATATTTGCTTGCTAGCTTTTGAATTAATGTTCTTTAACCAAGAATATAAACAGGTACACACATACACACAAAGTTCCTTTCTTATTATTTGGTGCCAGTTGGACTCCAGACTCCACCTACTGAAAGAATGGCAAAGGCATGAGTATGTATCTTGTGTAAGTGTATGTGTCTGTGCTTGTGTTTTAGTAATTCTACTTGAAGTATGTTAATCCCAAAGTTAGCAAGCAAGTCTCATGTGTGTTTTGTGCACACCTGTCAATGATTTATAGCTGTTTGCCACCACATGAGATGTATAGTAATAAAATAACCCTTTTATCCACAGTATAATGATTTATTAACTTTGAGATCAGACATAAGACTAAATTACAAAATGGTTGTAGAGCCACATGGGTAGGGTCTGTGGCAAAAGGACTTTGGTCAGGTATTGAGTAGACAGCCATCACAAAGCTATGTCCCTCCCCTCCTCCCTCTCTCCGCTCCCACCTCTGGTAGTACCTATCACGGGGCAGGTAGAAGGAAAAGGGATACATCATGTAGTCTTGAATCCTTGGAGAGCCCGTAATGGTCATCCAGTGTGAAAGACAGGGATAGTAGTCAGATGAGGGATTGTGGGCGTGGCTTGCAGGGAGAGGCAAAATAATTGTTACTCTGTTAGCATTGTCAGAAAGGTGTGAAGCAGGGGGACTTTGCACTGGGAGAAAGGGGTGTTTGGTGAAGGTGACGTGGGTAAATCGCCTAAGGAGCAGGAAGCAGTGAAAAAGTAAGAGGATGTCATTGTGAAGCTGATTGTCAATGCTGAAGCTAGAGCTGTTAGTCTAGATTGTAATGATTCTTGTAGGTGGTAGCAATAAATGCAACATGCGAGCACACACTGACACAGCACTATTGTCACATGCAACTCTATGAGGGGCACTTGAATCACACTTGTCATCTTGGGGTGAGTTACCATCACACTTGGCACCATTGGGTGGAAGAAGAAGGGGTTAAAGGGCATTGAATGGTGGAATTAATCTCACACTCAGTGTGAACATCATCATCCATCTCTGCTTGACAAGTACCACTCCTCAGAAAACAAGACTGAGACAGAATGATTATAAAGGGAGCAGGGTGACTTCAGCCAGTTGATTGAAGTTTTCTGCCTTTTGTTATGATGTAAGTTGTTAGATGTGTTGTGTTGTGGAAATGCAGTTTGTGTGGACCTGAATAGGGAGGCTGGAGGGCAGAAGACACATTATCAAAATCCAGCATTTTGTACTTATATAGGAAAATTGGAAATATGTGTGTCTGGAAGGGCTAAGTGTAGGTGTGAAATGGTAAAGGGATGCACTTAACCTAGAGGGAAGTGGGGGAGGAGGTAGAATCTTCAATGTCCTGTGGGGAAAGTACTAATAGTTTCCCTTAAACCACCTCAGCTAAGGGAGCCTAAAAATCATCTATAAATTATGCATGATACCCAAGAAAACCCACAGGACAGTTCTGACCAATATTCATCATGACACATCAGTGCCACCTTCAATTTACAGTGCCATCTCTTGACAAGTTTATTACTTTTAGGGTGGTAAGGTAAAGTGTGGAATTTAATGATGCCACACAATGTACATAGGTTGGAGAAGAGAAGGAGTTTGAATTTGCACTCCTTGTCCATTGTAACGAATATCAGGCAGCCAAATCGAGAAATCCAGGTGTTGATAAAGGCATGTGCCACTGTGTTGGTTGAAATGTCAGTGACCTTGGCCCACTGGGTAGTATGGTAATTGATTGAGAGAATGTATCAGAAACCTTTGGATGGGGGCAGGAGCCTGACCAAGTCAAAATGTACGTGGTGAAAATGTTTAGGGATGTTGACCTGGCCAAGGGTGGTTGGTCATATGTGCCTGTCTTGTTACATTGGCAAAGGGTGAAAGCATGATACCAAGTGTGACATTCATGTTTAATATTAGAACAGGTGAAATGCTCTGCCCGAAGGTGAGTAGTGGGTGAAATCTCCAGTTCAGCAAGGTCATGGATAGAATGAAGGACTGTGTCGCACTTGTTGGCAGGACGATACTGCTTGGCATATATGTGGATGTGTCACACAAAATTGGGAGCATTGGACCAGGTAGGAGACATGTACCCACCTGCAGTTAGTACATTCTGCACTTGGTGCTAGTACTATAAAGTAAAGCAGTCAACAATCCGAATATTGGTTTGAACACCACAGTGCTTTACTAGGCATGGTCCTGTTTGGAGGTGGTATGCCGTTGCCTTCCTCCGACTTTCGAACTGACTTACCCAGCCAGTTATAGGGGGCCTACAGTTTAACGTGGGTTCCGAACCATGGTGCTACTCGGTATTTTTCACATTAGCAACACTGCCAGAGGTGAAAGAAGTGGTAAGTGAGAGATAAAAACCCTAGGACCTGGCGGGGATCGAACCCTTAACCTTCGGATTTGTAGTCTGGCACTCTACCACTGTGCTACGGAGCCGCATGCTAGTACTATAAGCAAGCCAAATCTTCCAAATCAGAAGAGTGAAAAATCGAATTAATGTATGAAATGTAGTCAGTGATAACATTGTCAGATCCAGTACAGCAGATATCAGTGGTATATTGGCAGATGAGGTCTATGTTATTGAAACTGTGAGGAAGGAGGTCTATGGCTATGTTGTGAATGGCATCTGGTGAGGGGCCAGTGATCAGTACAAAAAGTACTGGCCTGTCTATGATATCCTCAAGGGAATATTTTATGGCTTTGTAAATAGCAAAAACCACTCTGTTGAAGGTGGACCACTCGTGTTAAGAGCACAACCGTATTATTAGAGAAAAAAGGCAAGTCCTGTGGGGTGTTTTCTGTGTGTTGTTGGGGAATGGTGCCATACAAGTGTCAATCATGACCATGGTAATAGAGATGCAGCTGTCTCCAATCTGGTGAGCAAGCATGATGGCCTTGGTTAGTGCACTTTTGAGATCAACAATAGTGGAAGCCACATCTTATGTCATAGTTCTTTGCACACTCCTGATGTATTTTTGCTGGCCAGGGCATCTGTAAGAGGTGCCTGGAGACAAGCTGCTTTGGGTATATGCTGGCAGAAGTAAATTACCATTCTGAGGAATTGGTGAAGGTCATAATATGTTTCTAGGAGAGGTTGTTTCTTAATGAAGGTGTCGCTATCAGATGTAGGTTGGAACAATTGGCGGTGACCTCTTGACCGAGGAAAGTGACAACTGAATTGCATTATTATGTACATACATCTGGTGTGTATTCTGAAAGAACAGACGTCACTTCTGATCCTACAGTTGTTATTCTTTCATATTCACAGAATATATGACATCAACTGTGCATGGGGAAAGCTGAAAATGTGTACCCAGCCTGGATTCAAACCCGGGTCTCCCACTTTCTAGGCAGTTCCGCTGACCACTACACCACTGGGGACACAGTGATCACTGCACCTGCAAGGACTACCTAAGCACGCCTCCCATCAGACACAAATTGATTTTCATGTTTCTATCCACAAGAGCTAGCAATACATGCGACAGGTGCTCCTCACATTCATTCTCAGAGCTCTAGAAAATAAAAATGTCATTGAGATAAGCATAATGAAAGGGTAGGAGGAAAAGTGCAACATCAGTGGACTGTTGCGTGGTCTGTGTGTTATTTTTGAGACTGGAAGGCATGAGACAACATTCAAAAAGGTTGAACAAAGAGATGATGGAAGGAAGGAAACTTAGGGTTAATGTCCTATTGGCAGTGTGTTCATTAGAGAAGTGTGGTGATAGTGGCAGTTCTTTTTTTTTGGCATGTAGTGAATGTCATGTCTTGTCATGTAGGAATCTAGTGATATGGGCTGTGATAGTCGATCGCACTGAACAAATGAGCACCATGCAGTTCTTCAGCAAAGTCTTGTATGTGAAGAATAGGGTATTTGTCAATGTTTGTGCATGCATCAAGTTTGCAGTAACCCCACACAGTCTGTAGGAACCAAACTTTTTAGTTGACAAATGGATAGGAGAGAACTAATTACTAGAGGAAGGGTGTACTCCCTTGTCTAACAATTCCTGAATAGCAACTATGGATTATGATAATATATAAGCTGTCAAACACTGCGCTTTTTGGCACATGTAGTGTTCAACCAGTGACAGGTTCCATTAGCCAGTGTGGGTATCTTAGCTGACACAGATTTCACCAGTTTTTCCTCATAAGAGACCAATTTCAGAGAAGGTGTTGACAAGGTCAGCCATGAGGACTGCACTCTTGGCGGAGGTGGTGATGAGTGTGTCATGTGATCGTGGCGAAGAGTGGCTGGGGGTGTGAAGGAACTGGCAATGCATTTTTGCCAGATGTGTGGTGTATTAGTGCATCTGATAGGATGTCAGGCCATACTGCTCCAGAAAGTTGATCTTGTTGCAACAGTAATGTGGGTACACAGGGTAGAGGATCTGAGGCACTGTGTTGGTTCTGGGCAATATGTTGTACAGCCCAGTTAGCTTATGGTGGTATGGAGGGGAAACAAGGCAGCATTGGTAGTACCGGTTGGTTGCTGCCGGGTGGCAGCATTGGGCATGTCCTGTTGAGCCATGGTCTGCCATAGTAAGGGAAGCCAGGGTGGGTGGGGTGGGGGGAGAGGCCATGCACACAGCCAGAGTAGTAGCGAAGAAGCCTGTTGTGATTTGTTGGTTCAACATCATTACCTGGTGGCAATAATGAACAATCTTCTACACATGATGAAGATGCATGTCAGTTGGTGCTGTTGATATGAACAAAAGTAGCATATGGAATATGATACTTAGCTCAGTGTCCAGGTGTGTGGCAAAAAGGTGTGGGTGTGGGATGCAGAAGATGCAGTTACAAAAAGGTGTATGGATGGGGGGAGGAGCATTATCTGAGAATGGAGAGGGGATTTAAATGTCTGGAGGGTAAAAAACTGTTGCTTACAAACTGAAGTACTGTACGATTGACACCTACAGGATTCTCTTCGATGAACTGTTCAGTTTTTACATTTGCTTCTCTAAGAGGTGCTGAAAAGTCACACGAGGTAGATTTGTGTTCCAGTATGGGCAACATGGCTGCCATCACTGTCATGTAGAGCATGTTCCAAGATGCTGGTACAGACAAATTGTGTGAAGTGATTTGAACTGGTGGAGACGTTAGAAACAGCAACAATGTCTCATTGACTATCTGGACAAATGTGTAAGTTGTGAAGTCATTGTAGGCCTATATGTCACAACTGAGATGATGTTGTTGTTCATGTTGTAGTTTGGTGTTCATTGAACATAATAATGTGCCTAACACCAAAAGAAAGATGTAAAGCAGACACAAATGTAAACGTGGTTACCAATTTGATTATTTGCCACCATCTATGGCAAGAAAATACACTTTTATCCTCAACAAAATGATTTATTTATGAAAGCTGTAGAGCTATGTAGATAGTGGTAGTATTAAAGAACTTTGGTCACACCAAAGTGGCTGTTGGCAGGTATTGACTTGACTGCTGATGAAGACTCAACACATCTGCTTTCATTGAGAGGTCTCTTTATTCCCAAATATAATTTTTTGAACTGTAATTAATATATTATTTATTCTTGTTTCTTTGTACAGCAACTGGACATGTGAAGCAATTTAACTTCTCCTTCTTATACGCTGATCCTATAGAGATAGAGGCAGAGAAACAACGATAATAAAAACAGTATAATAATGACTATAATAATATAATTAATTAATGACTGTGAAGCTTGAATTTCTCCTGGCATATTTAATATTTGAACTACTTGCAATTATGCAGCCAGGTTACCTCAGGCAGGAGAACAGTCTGCAGAAAGGAAACAATTGTGTTTAGAAATTTCATACCTCAATTTGCAATTCAAAACAGGAAATGTAATACACATAAACTAAGTAAACAACAGAACCCTTACACAGCCAAAAATGATACATTTGAGAAATATCAATACTGAATATCAGTAATCAATAGATAAGATAGCATTAAAGCAATCTATGTTTTGTGGTAAGAGAGGTAGTAAAATTTCATGTAGAATTTAAGAAAAACCTTAATCTCTATTTAAAGTTATTTGGGTTTAATTTCAACTGCTTCCTTAATAACACAATCCCAAACATTATGTAGTGTTGTATTCTATGCAGTTACCTGTGTCTGGGCAATAATATGCTATAGCAAATTAGTTAAGCTGTTAAAATGTGTGCATTGCTTATGTTCAGTACACCAGTCCTCCACAGTCCTTATAATTTATCCTATATTCAGTGCACTATTTAAGTATGTAATGAGTCAGATGGACCAATAAAAATAAAATGAAATTGTATTATCATCTCCTAACTGTATGAGAACCAGCAGCCTGCTGGTGAGTTCAGTAATTGACAAAATAAGTGTGTACATAGAAATAATGTAGGCTTTCAAATATTAAACATACAATGAATATTTGGATACCAATGTCTGGTGTATATCTGCATTGTGTACTTTATGGGTTAAGATCGGGAAACAAACTGATGTTAACTTGCTGAGAATTTGTCAGAATGATTAGAAGCAGACTAAGCTGATATTGCCGCAAGAGACCACGAACACCAACTGCCGGCGTGGCGCAGGGGATAGCGTCACGGGCTGCGGAGCAGAAGGTCGCCGGTTCAATCCCGCTCACTGGCAAAAATTTATTTCTTTGTAATTAAGAATTCCAGAAGGTTCTACATCTTTCTTATGTTCACTTGTAAATTCTACTTGTTTCTTATGTCAACTGTTCTTCTAATTTCTGGTAAATTCTGTCTGTGTATAAATAGCAGAGCACTCTGCCTGAGAGGCAGTCAGTGCTGCGTGTATGTTGAGTTCGTAATAAACGTGCTTTCAGTATAAGTGCTGTGTTTAGTTGCCTTCGAAGTCAAGCCTACTTCCATTGCAACGTGACATTGTTTGGTGGAGGCGCCGAGTACACTGTGCAACAGCTGCATCACCTTGGCTCCGATTAGGCAACGTAAAAGCCGTCGCTTACACGGACTGGAACCGGAATACAAGGGGTACACTTCCAAAAGTCCGTATTATCAGAAAAACGATAGAGACGTAACCAGCAATAAGCAAACTGCACATCAGACACACGTTGGTGTTCTCTGGAGATGCGGGACAGGACCCCAACAAATGGCTAAAAGGGTTCTACCGAGTCGCCAAGTACAACAGTTGGGCTCATACGATGTGCTTGGCCAACGTTTATTTCTACCTGGATGGAACAGCCCAGCAATGGTTCGAAAACAACGAAGACAATTTGAATGACTGAGAGACGTTCCAGGAGGAACTTAAGAAGACGTTTGGAGACCGCCAGCGACAAATCCGCTCGGCGGAAGAACAACTGAAAAACTGGGCCCAAAGACATGGTGAGCCGACACAGTCGTACATACATAGTGTTTTGGCCCTGTGTAACGTAGTCAATCCGAACATGACTGAAGCGGACAAAATCACGCACCTGATGAAGGGAATTGCAGAAGATATGTACCAAGCTCTTCTACGACAGAAGAGTTCATCAAGTGGTGCCAGTGTATTGAAGAGATGCAACAAAGGAGGGTTGGATGCAAGAAGTATGACAGACTCCCAAATGTAGTCCCTATGGCCGTTGTGGAAGACCAGCATGACTTAGCTTCTCTCATACGACAAATCGTGAGAGAAGAATTACAACAGTGAATGCCAGCCGGGACTATTAGACCGAGCGAGCATCAGATTATGGCCATGGATGTGAGCCCTGTAAGTCATGAGGTAGCCGCCGCCGCCGAAGACGAGGTATTTCAAACATTAGCTCCTGTCTGCCCCGTCAATCGCACCTGACGTGAAGAATGGCGTCGCCCTGCTATGACTTACGGCAGTCCATGAACCGACCGACGCAACCACAGCCAACTACACCGGTAACTATGATGCCCCACAGAAGAACAGACGTCTGGAGGACAGGAGACAACACACCACTGTGTTTCCACTGTGGACGCCCTGGACATGTCGCACGCTACTGCAGAGAGAGGAGGCGAGTATTCGATGATTATTTTGCCACAAGACGTCAGCCGTCGGAGCAGTTCTATCCAAGGCAGTCACCTGCTGATGAGTTCAGTCGACCTATGGGAAGAAGCCCATCGCCGTACCCTAGACGAGGTCGCTCCCCGACGCGCTGCAGCCATTCACCGTCGTCGTACAGAGGTACCAGCCGCTCCCCTAGCCGCCGCGCCCAGGAAAACTAAGCGAGGCGACCATCTATAGAGGTGAGGCCACCACAGATGAAAATCCTCCATGGACGATAGTCGCCAAGATGTCGGGAAATCTCATTGACGTCATAATCGACGGCCAACCTGTCCGGGCACTTGTTGATTCAGGAGCCTCTTTTTCTGTATTATCGGATAATTACTACCGCGCACTAAAGAAGACAATGTTCTGTGATACGGGGGCAACTGTGCTGAAGGTCGCGAATGCAAAGTATGTCCATCCAGCAGGAACTTGTGTCGCAAGAATAACCATCAACAACAGGACCCAGCCGTTTAAAGTTGTCGTGTTAACAGAATGTAGTCATCCTCGGATGGGACTTCCTTCAGGCATCCCAAGCTATCATTGACTGTGGAAGATCTGAGCTGCAAATTGAAGAAGTTGTTCCACCAGATACACGTAATACAGAATTTTCTGGGAAGTTATTCGTCGTTGACAATGTGACGATATCGCCGTTGACAATGAGAAGAGTTGCAGTCACAAATACAGATGACTGGTTAAACTGTGAAGTTCTTGTTGATATTAAAAAGTTTATCAGGCTCAGAAA
Organism: Locusta migratoria; assembly: GCA_026315105.1. Taxonomy (NCBI): domain Eukaryota; kingdom Metazoa; phylum Arthropoda; class Insecta; order Orthoptera; family Acrididae; genus Locusta; species Locusta migratoria. The sequence continues at coordinate 697,750,965 of CM048745.1, read as the reverse complement.
GGAAATTTACATACCAGCGGCTTTCATAAGCATTACCGGTGGTCAAGGAGAGATTTGGATCACAAATTGTCATGAGCAGTCACAACTTATCCCCAAGGGAATGTGTATCGGGACAGCTGAACCAATCCAGTACGGTGAGCTCAATGTCATCAATGAAGACCCTGCTATTAGTACAGACAACACGCTGGAGGAAACAAACATGGAACTGCCAATAGGGCCTGGACTGACCAAGGAACAACACCAGCGGGTGTTAGGTATACTACGCCAATTTTCGGGTGCATTCACACCTAAGCAGGGAAAAAGTCAGACGAAACGGCCCATGATAAAGCACTGTATCAATACTGGGGATCATCCGACAATTAGCCAGCATTTGTATAGAGTGTCGCCAGCTGAAAGACAGATAATTCGGGAGGAAGTAGAGAAGATGTTGCGAGATGACATTATTCAACCTTCGGAGAGTCCTTGGTCATCTCCGGTGGTCCTCGTAAAGAAGAAGGATGGCACGTGGCGATTCTGTGTCGACTATCGGCGGCTGAACAGAATCACAAAGAAAGATGTCTACCCATTTCCGCGTATTGATGATACCTTAGACTGCTTGAAAGGAGCTACATACTTCTCAACTATGGACATGCAGACAGGTTACTGGCAAATCGAGGTTGACGAAGCTGACAGGGAGAGGACGGCTTTTATTACACCTGACGGCCTCTATGAATTTAAAGTAATGCCATTTGGATTATGTAATGCTCCAGCCACATTCGAACGCATCATGGACAACTTGCTTCGACACCTTAAGTGGACAACGTGTCTCTGCTATTTAGAAGACATTGTCGTTTTCTCGGAAACATTTGAAGAACATCTGAGTCGCCTGTCAACTGTGTTGAAGTTTGTTCAGGCTGCAGGTCTCCGCCTCAATCCAAAGAAGTGCCTCTTCGTCGCCAAAGAGATAAAAATCCTGGGGCACCTAGTCAACAGAGATGGTGTCCGTCGTGATCCAGATAAAGTAAGGGCAGTCACAGAATTTCCAACTCCTCAGCACATTCGTGATGTGAGAAGTTTTCTCGGGCTGTGCTCATACTACCGACGTTTCATAAAAGGATTTTGTAACAAGGCACATCCATTACAAGAACTTCTGCAGGGAGACGCCAAATTTTAGTGGGCACTTAAGGAGGCTCTAACTTCCACACCAGTGCTATCCTTGTACGACGAGAATGCAGAAATGGAACTTCACACAGACGCAAGTGGCTGTGGGATTGGTGCAGTGCTTGTACAAGTTCAGGAAGGTGCCGAAAAAGTGATAGCCTATGCGTCAAGAGTACTCTCAAAGTCCGAGATAAACTACTCTACAACTGAAGAAGAATGTCTCGCTGTTATCTGGGCTATCAACAAGTTCCGGCCGTATTTATTTGGCAAAACATTCACCGTCGTGACAGACCACCATTCTTTGTGTTGGCTGACTAGCTTGAAGGATCCATCAGGTCGACTAGCAAGATGGGCACTAAGACTCCAAGAGTACGATGTCACAGTGGTATTCAAGAATGGGCGCAAACACAAGGATGCTGACTGCCTTTCGAGGAATCCATTAGTGGAACACAACAGCATTAATGAAATTTCAGCTCTCACTGAATTAGATGACGTTACAGCTGAACAGAGGGAAGATCCAACACTATTAAAAATGATATAGGCCTTGGAGAAAGGAGAACCGACCAATGGAGAGTTCCAACTTATAAATGGAACATTGTACAAGAGCAACTACGATGCACTGGGCCCAAAATGGCTACTTGTTGTTCCAGCTCATCTCCATCCAGCTATTCTCAAATATTTCCATAATGCTCCAATATCCGGTCATCTGGAATTCGTGAAGACCCTAGACAGAATCAGATGCAGGTATTACTGGAAAGGTCTCTACTGATCTGTCAAGCACTATGTGAGTCACTGTAAAGAGTGCCAGCGATGGAAGCATGTGCCGCAATTACCTCCAGGACATCTCGTACCGATTCCACCGGCAGCAGCTCCATTCCACCGAGTTGGGATCGATCTTTTAGGGAGGTTCCCGAAATCGACATCCGGTAACCGTTGGATAATAGTCTGCACTGACTACCTCACACGCTACGCTGTCACCAAACCTGTGCCGACTGCAGAAGCTCCAGAGATCGCAAAATTCCTTGTAGAAGACATTATTTTGAAGCATGGAGCACCACGTGTCATGATATCTGATCGTGGAAAAGTATTCCAGTCAAAACTAGTATCAGAGGTAATGTCATGGTGCAACATTGTCCACAGAATGACAACTGCATACCATCCTCAGACAAATGGTCTTACAGAACGTTTTAACAAAACGTTAGCCGACATGCTGTAGATGTACGTCGATGTTAAGCAGAAGGATTGGGATACAATTCTGCCAGTCGTGACATTTGCTTACAATATCGCAAGACAAGACACCACAGGCTTTACTCCGTTTTTCCTGCTCCATGGCCGTGTAGCTGAGACGACAATGGATACACTGTTCCCGTTCCAACCGGACGACACTCAGGATGACTATGTTAAACAGCTCATCACCAGGGTCGAAGAAGCAAGACAGATGGCTCGCATAAGGACACTGGACGCCCAGGAGAAGGACCGTCAGCGGTATAACGACAAGCACCAACCTGTTGTGTACAGCCCAGGAGATCTGGTATGGATTTTTATCCCTGTACGGAAGGTTGGACTGTCAGAAAAGTTATTAAAGCGATACTTTGGTCCACATCATGTCATACGCCGCCTGTCAGACGTCACATACGAAGTTGAGGATTATGAGCCATCGTCGAAATGTCAAAAACGAAGAGACATTGTTCACGTCCTGCGCATGAAGCCTTACTACGATCCTGAAGAGCAGGTAGACGACAATGGCTTCTTGTTCAACGACTTAAAGGACGGTAATGTTCCTGATGAAGCCTCAACAGAAATGTCTGTCGTCGATAATCGCGGAGAAGGGAAGGATTCTCTTGAACTGTCATACAGAGGACCCATGACACGGTCAAGATCCAGGACATTGCAGGTGACTTCACAGGGATCATAACAGCGGGTCGCTGTTTCTCCAGGAGAGGGAGCAATGCTGCAAGAGACCACGAACACCAACTGCCGGCGTGGCGCAGGGGATAGTGTCACGGGCTGCGGAGCAGAAGGTCGCCGGTTCAATCCCGCCCACTGGCAAAAATTTATTTCTTTGTAATTAAGAATTCCAGAAGGTTCTACATCTTTCTTATGTTCACTTGTAAATTCTACTTGTTTCTTATGTTAACTGTTCTTCTAATTTCTGGTAAATTCTGTCTGTGTATAAATAGCAGAGCACTCTGCCTGAGAGGCAGTCAGTGCTGCGTGTATGTTGAGTTCGTAATAAACGTGCTTTCAGTATAAGTGCTGTGTTTAGTTGCCTTCGAAGTTGAGCCGACTTCCATTGCAATGTGACAATATCATATATTTTTTTAATTTTTATTCTGTTGTTCAGGGTTGCTGAGCGGCTACCAGTGGATAAAATTGGGCTTATATCAATGATGTCATTCCAGTGGGTAACACCATTTCTGTGGAAGGCACAGAAAGGTTTGAGTATGCAGACAGTGTCTGCAGAGGATTCAAGCAAAAAAATGGGAGAAAGGTATTTTGAGTTGAAGTTATTTTATTCTCATTTACATAACAATATGGACATATACAAATACATTATAAAGCATATACTTGTATAAGGTAAAAATTGGTTTCTATTTTAAGTCTTTCTGTCAATAGTATGAGGAGTAGCACCTTATGAAGTGCTGGTCACTCCTTGTGATTCAAGCGAAGTTTTCTAAATTCACTTTTTGGAAACACAGGTTGCTACTCATCACAGAGATGTCTCAGTTAGCCACATAAATGCAAAACATAACAGATAATAATAATAATAATAATAATAATAATAATAATAATAATTTTATAGTCACTCAGCCATAACAGTAATAGACAAAGTCATACATATATTACATACAATTGAAATTCAAAAGAATCAGTTTTGCTTATAGGAGACAAAGACATACATATATTACATACAATTGATGAATTAAAATAAACAGTTTTGCTAATAGGAGACGAAGTCATACATAAATTAAGTACAATTGATAATTCAAAAGAAACAGTTTTGCTAATATGATTTCAGTGTCATATTACAGTTGAAATATTCATTTACTTCATAGAATGGATAGGCAACTAGCCAGTCATACAGTGTTTGTTTGTATGCCTGTTCAGGTAATTCTTGTACAGATTGTGGAAGTTTGTTAAATAATTTGTGTACTATGAGTTCATAACTATTAATAGTTTTCGGCAGTCTGTGGTATGGGGTATAAATACATCTGGTTCTTCTGGTGTTGTAACCATGAACGTTTTCTTTAAGTTTTGTCTCCGGTAACTTCTTTTTTGTGTAAAGTAAAACATAGTATATGTAGAGGTTTATTACAGTCATGATTTTTAGTTCATGGAACAGAGGTTTACAGTGTGCCTTATATGTAGCACCAGAAATTACCGTAATAGCTTTCTTCTGCAGTATGAGGATGTCATGCACAGAACTTGAGTTTCCCCATAAAATGATGCCATATGTTAGTATCCTTTGGAGGAAAGAAAAATAGGATGTTCTAACATACTTTTCAGGTACACAATTCATAAGTTGCCTTAACAAATAAATCACTCTTGACAACTTAACACTTATATATTCTATATGTTGAGCACAAGACAATTTATTATCCTAATATACACCCAAAAACTTAACGCAGGTTGGATCATCTGAGGGAAGCTTGTCTTTTAAACTAACAACCATTTGTTGTGTTTTGTCGTTATTAAGTAGGAAGCCATTTGCCTTAAACCAATAGGATGCTTGTTCCATTGTCTGTGCAACACAGGTTTTGTGATTACTGAACTCATTGCTACAGTGGAGAAAAGTTGTATCATCTGCTTATAAAATGGCAGGAGACTTGATAAATGATGGCAGATCATTGATTATGATTAGGAACAGAAATGGGCCTAATACAGATCCTTGTGGAACACTTATCTTTACTTGTTGCATACTGGACATTTATTTTCTGACACAAACTACCTTCTTTTGGTTCTGTAGGTGTGATTCTAATAATTTAAGACTGTTACCTCTAATGCCATATAATTCCATTTTTTCTAAGAGTGCTTTATGCTCTACACAGTCACTTGAGTCACAAAAGGTGACCTGAGCAAAAAAGCCCTTATTCTCAAGAACTTGATGAAGGTATTTGACTACTGAGTCTATAGCGTCAAGAGTTGACAGGTTTTTTTCTAAAACCGTACTGTGACTTGCTAATTATTTCTGCATTTTCAAAATAAGCACACGATTGTTGATAGATTACACATTCATATACTTTAGAAAGAGCTGGGACTATGGAAATTGGCCTGCAAGTAGAAGGGGAGTCAAGATCACCTTTTTTGTATATCGGAACTACTCTGGATACTTTCAGCTCATCTGGAAAATATCCTTCAGTTATACACTTGTTTACACAGTATGTTAAAGGGTACACAATACTATCTATTACTTTCCTTAAAATAGTGCAATAAATGTCATATATATCTATACTGTCAGATGATTTTGGCTTAGGACATGACTAGGAGACACCTCAGAAAAGGAAAACATACTTGTATTTGCTGGTGGTTTAGAGATATTCTCTGAAAGGATCTGTGATGAGGTAATATCAGGTTTGATGATTGCATTTCCTACTTCTTGTACAGATTTAATAAAAAAATCATTGAATTTCTGGGGACTTACATTAATTATCTTGTTTCTTTCATGTTAAGCTACACTGTTAATTAGTTTCCATGCAGCTTTACACTTATTGGTGGAATTCTCAATGGTACTGAAATTGTGTTCTTTCTTGGCTTCTGCAATGGCTTTTTTATACTCATTTCTAGTTTTAACATAGGCTGGTCTGGCATGGTCAGTCTTCAGATTTTTATATATATTGTGCAAGAGCATAACTTGGTTTTTAAGATTTGTTAATTGTATGGTGTACCATGGATTTTGCTTATTTTCACCCTTACTGCTATGGTCTTTGTTAGTTATTTTACATTTCTTTGTGGGAATACAGTCATTAAATTGTGTTATAAATGCCTTAAAAAAACGTTTCAAATATTAGCTTTGGTGGCAAATCATTACATAAACTATAATGTGTGATACTGTATTGACCAAACCAATCTCTGTGTGTAAGGGACTGACAATATCTGACAATTTTGTCATCTGTGACAGGTATGGTGATCACCACCTTTGGGACACACATTTCAATATTACTCTTATCAGCACAAAATCTATTGACACAATTTAAAGATACAGGATCATGATCAGAGAATGGGAATACTGTTACTTCACATGATGATTTTGTAGTTTCAAAATTTACAAATATATTATCAAGACAAGCTTCATCTCTTGTGTGTCTACTGTTGATAAAGCGTAAATTGTACTGTATTAAAATATTTTTGAGCTCAGTGACACTATGTTTGGTTGTTGTTACATCAAAATCTGCATTCAGGTCACCACCTATTACTGTATCATACTGTGACCACTTTTTCTCACTAAATATCTCTAGCAGTATATTCAGTTTTTCTAGAAATACACTAATGATACCCTTAGGTGACCAGTACAAGGATATTACTATTAACCTAAAATTGTCAATAACTATCGCAGTAGCCTCAAAGTTCTCCTCGTCACATAAATAATCTAGATCCAACTTCAAACAACTGAGTGATAGGTTAATGTAGATTGCCACACCACTTCTAATATACAATTTTCTACTGTAATTATTTGCTAGATTATAGTTATCAAATTTCACTATAGAACGTTCACTATCTCCAGCCCAGTGTTCACTCAGACAAAAAATATCAATGTTATTATTTAAACCAAAAGTATTTACAATGAATTCTTTATCTTTTAGCCCTTGAATATTCAAATAGCAAATTTTAAGTTCAAAGTGGCCTTTTACTTTAGAATGAACATTTGGACTAGAGATCCTGGTAACATTTACACTGTTTATTTCATTGGCTTCTTCACCTTGCTGCGTTCCACTAAAAAATCATTTAGACGGAGAGGAGGCACTGTTTTCCGCTTACCAATAACACTTATTTCTTCCTCTGCTGGAGTTTTCTTCCTTCCTTTTGGTGACAATGTAGCTACTGTTGCTGTTGGAACTTCTGTCATGACTAGTGATTAGCTTACAACAACCTCTCAATACAGTGGCTGGAGATGGCAGGTGAGTGTGTGTGTGTGTATGTGGGTGAGGGAGAGTGTGTTTCTCCATCTGATAAAGGCTGAAAGCTTTGTAATAAGATGATGTATTATGTTTGTCTTTCTGCGCCTCATTGGGACATCTCTGTGTTGAGTAGCAACCTATCCTTCACAAAATATTGTTGAATCCTTCCTGGAACTTCCATTGTTTGCTAAATTGACTTTGTATTTTATACAATTTCCAAGAGTGCACCAAGAGGGACAGGGCAGATGCAACTGCAGCTTATATCTCAGATCCTGGGGATGCTTTTCACAAAAAAATGTTCAAATGTTTGTTAAGCTTATGGGACTTAACTACGGGGTCATCAGTCCCTAAACTTACAAACTACTTACGAACTACTTTACACTAAGGACAGCACAAATATCCATGCCCGAGGGGGGGGATTCGAACCCCCGACCGTAGTGGCCGTGCAGACCGTGACTGGAGCGCCTCAGTCCCCGCGGCCACCGTGGCCAGCTGCTTTTCACAATTTCCATGTTTTTGTATTAGTAACGGACAAGAAAATTGTGATCTGCAACTTACTACTTAAAAGTAAACATTTCCGTATCTTTACAGATTTCAGAGAACACTATAAACTGCCATTATACCAAATATTATGAATATTAGAAGCAATATGAATTCGTGTAGAATGATAAATGTGAAAAATCAGTAAATCGGTTATACATGTTAAGAAAAGAAGGGACTCCCCCCCCCCCCCCCCAACTCACACAAACAGCTAGACTGTAGATGTATTCAAGTGTAGTTGGGTCTTGATGCCTCCCCAGCAAACTATCATTTTTCATTCCTCATTCTTTTAAAGTATGTCTTACTTTCCTCAAAATTTCAATGTCTGCTCTTCCCATGTTTTTCTACTTATTAAAATATCATCTACATAAATAGTCAATTTTTCTGAAAGTTCATTTTCCGAAACCCAGTTCAATGCCTGAAAAATTGTGCTACAGAAACACGTATTCCAGACAATGCAACACAATATTGCAGAGAGGTTTTATGGTCGGCGCCCAATGAATGGCAATTTTAATTAGGCAGAGGTGCAGGAATTCAGCTTTGAATGTTCACCCATGTCCGAAGTGTATTGCGAATGAGGATGTCACAGTCCAGAACAAACAACTGTCCAGTCACCCTCTATGAGTGTGACCAGGGCAACCATGCAACATATCATGGTTCAATTCCACACAGGAAATGTGTCTCTCATGTTGTTGTTGATGTGGTCTTCAGTCCGGAGACTGGTTTAATGCAGTTCTCCACACTCCTCCATTCTGAGCAAGCCTCTTTATCTCCTCATAAGAACGGCAACCCACATCCATCTGCATCTGCTTACTATATTTGTCTCTTGGTCTTGGTCTCCCTCTGTGGTTTTCCCACCACACACTTCCATCCAGTGCTAAATTTATGATTCTTTGATGTATAAAAATGTGTCCTGCCAATCAATCCCTTCTTTTAGTCTAGGTATGCCAAATATTTCTTTTCTTCCCAATTCTGTTCAGTACATCTTCATTATTTGTGTGATTTACCCACCTAATCTTCAGCATTCTTTTGTAGCAACACATTTCATAAGCCTCTATCCTCTTCCTGTCTGAACTATTTATTGTCCAAGTTTCACTTCCATACAAGGCAACACTCCACACAAATGTCATCAAAAATGGCTTTCTTGCAGTTAAATTAATATTCAATGTTAACAAATATTTCTTTTTCAAAACTTCTTTTCTTCCCATTGCCATTCAGCATTTTATATCCTCTCTACTGTGACCATCATATGTTATTTTACTGCCCAAGTAACAAACCTCATCTACCACCTTTATTGTTTCTTTACCCAATCTGATTCCTCAAGCATCACCTGATTTTCTAAGACTGCATTCCATTACCCTTGTTTTTCTCTTGTTAATGTTCATTTTATATGCTCCTTTCAACACACTGTCCATTCCCTTTAGTTGGAATCCTTTGCTGTCTCTGAGAGAATTACTAATGTCATCAGCAAAACACAATGTTTTTATTTCTTCACCCTGAACTTTAATTCCTTCTTGAAATTTCTCTTTGCTTTCCTTCACAGCTTGGCCAGTGTTCGAATTTAATACCATTGGAGGAAGGCTACAACCCTGTCTTACTCCCTTCCCAACCACTGTGTCCCTTTCATGCCCTTCAACTCTAATAACAGCTGTTTGGTTAATGTACAAGTTGTAAATAACCTTCTGTTTCCTATGTTTTACTCCTGCTGACTTCAGAATTTGAAAGAATGTATTCCAATCAAGCGTTCTCCAAATCTACAAAGGCTAGAAATGTAGATTTGCCTTTCCTTAATCTATGTTCTAAGATAAGTCTTAAGTGAGTATTGCCTCCCATGTTTCTACATGTCTGCTAAACTAATCTTCCTTGAGATCAGAATGTATCAGCCTTTCCATCTTTCTGTAAATAATTTGTGTTAAAATTTTGCAGCCATGACTTATTAAACTAATGGTTCTATAATTTTCACACCTGTCTGCACCTGCTTTCTTTGGAATGTGGATTATTACAGTTTTCTTACAGCTTGTCATATGAATATGGGTTCAGTGGGGTATGGTATCTGGCACCATACACTTGTGCCATTTTTAACTAAATGTTATCAGGCACAACTGCTTGGATTTGTCACCAATCACCTGGGATGGACAACTGAACAATGGGACAAATCATGATTGCAACTGCACCATGCTGATGGTGGTCACCATGAATCCTGTCTGCCAATATTGTGTGGTCGAAGGTAGTGGTGTCTCTGTTGCGCTCTGGGGTGGAATTTTCTCATATGATATGGCCTCTGTAGTTGTTTTGAAAAGGACTTTGAATGGTTCACAGAATAATAAGCTGTTTGTGGGCCATTTTACTTATTTGTATTTATCATGCCCTGTAGGAGAGAACTTAAGAGCAAGCCTCCATGGTCATGGAATGAGTCACAACATCATCACATTGTAGCAAAGGAGTAGTAACTGATAAATTGAAGTGTAAAGTGATCATAAGCATATGACAGGTATAAATATAAATAAAGAGAATGAACAATGTAACACAGAAATTAGCCTAATTTTTATTCTTTCTGGAGTTCCGTAACAGAATAAAAAGTCAAGTCATGAGAAACTTTTTAGTGTAGCCTTGAAAGTGCATGGATTCCTACTAACTCTTTGAATTCTTGTGGAAGCTTATTAAAAATGGATGTGACAGAATACTGTACACCTTTCTGCACAAGGATCATGGAGGTGTGATCCAAATTCAAATTTGATTTCTGTCTAGTATTAACTCTTGGGACTAGCCAAATATTATGAACAACAAACAACATTAAAGGTAATATGTATTTAGAGGATAATGTCAGAAGTCCCAGGCTACTAAACAGAGGTCAACAAGAGGCATGTGAACTTACCCTACATATTGCTCAAACTGTCCATTTCTGCACAATAAATTCCCTTTCTGAATCAGAAGAGTTACCCCATAAAATAATACTGTACATCATAAGCAAATGAAAAAAATCAAAGCAGACTATTTTTTATGTTAACCTACCACTTATTTCAGCAACTGTTCAAATGGTAAATAATGCAGCATTTAGTCTTTGAACAAGATCCTCAACTAGGATCTAGAAAATTGAGCTGTTCAGTTTCACTTATAATGTGCCCATTTTGTTTCAGTTTTTGTTGACTTGTATGTTAGAAACTGTAAAAACTGAGTCTTATTGGGATTTAGCATCAATGTATTTTCTACAATCCATGAACTTACTTCTTTACCTGAATTTTTTGACATTGGATGAATATTGTCAACAAAATCCTTCACTATGAAGCTGGTGTCATCAGCCAACAGAAATATTTTAAGACTACCTGCTATACTTGAAGGCATATCATTTATACAGGGTGAATCACCTAACACTTGCACCACAAATATTGCGGTTGTTTCTACATTGAACTGGAATTTTGACACCAGCTGTGTACAAAGAATTTTGAATGACATTATTATCACATTTAGTTTGGCAGCTACAACCGTTCAAAGTTTCAGGGGTGGAGGCTGCATTAGAGTAGCTGACTGGTCGAGGGGCTAGCCTCTGGGGCACGGCCCACTGTCTCATGACCACCAGCCAGTCAGCTACGCTGTCGTAGCTTCTGCCCGCAAAACTTTGAATGGTTGTAGATGCCAAACTAAACATGATAAAAAATGTCATTCAGAATTCTTTGTACACAGCTGGTGTCAAAAATTCCAGTGTATTATAGAAACAACCATTGTTCCATTTGAAAAATTGTATGTTTGCATAAAAAATACACTTTCTAGGTATTTTTACAATCTGTTTATTGGCTAACAATACGAGTCCTTGACTATCAATCCATTCTGTGTAAACCGCACATCAATTTCACTTTCCGTTTCCGCAATAATTGTGGTGCAAGTGTTGGTGATTCACCCTGTACTTAAATGAGAAACAACAGTGACTCCAGAACAAAACCCTGAGGCACCACCTACTTAACTGTGCCCCATTGTCAGTGCATATCTCAGCAATTTTCAACACTGCAGAGAATCACCTTCTGCTGTCGATTATTAAAGTAAGTAGTGAGAAAATTGTGAGCCACATATCCATCCATTTTTTGCCTTCCATTGCCCTGACAGTTCCTCAAAGTACCAAAATTAGCTGCTGACTCTGAAAACAATTTGTTGTCAGATGCATCCAAAAGAGTACCAGGGACTTGCAGACTCACTTTCGTGATGTTTGATTGTAGTCCTCATGGCCAGACGAAACCAGACTCTATTAGGAGTCTGTCCCAAGACATTTGCTTAGTTAGTATAGGACAAGGCTGTATAATTTTTTGATTCAGGGTCTAATGCAGTTTGCTGAATTTGATAAGTTAATTAAAGGCTAGTCATGAATTTAAAATCTTCTAATTTATTCAGCATTTATTTACATTTTCTACCCAGTTTTTCCCTCACTAAAAGTTTCTTCAACTGTCCAGAGTCTAAAACTAGTATTACTCCTCTGCCCCTTTTTGAATCCACTACTTTTGGTTACTGTATTGACATTGCTCCCATATATTGTTATCTGAATTTTTATCTTCTACTGCTACCTTCTCAACAGCTTTCCTTTTGCAAATGGGTATTTCATAATGCATGATAAAAATGAATCTTGTGGCTTTAGTTTCAACTTATCTTGGTAATTGCTTACTTTCAAATTTCCCATAAAAATATCATGGTATTCCCATTATGATTCTCTTAATTCTTCCTTTGATCTTCAATCTACCTTCCTCAGCTACCCTTACTATTCTTTCATTCAAACTTCAGTACAACTCTTCCGGCATATCCTTTTAACGTAATGCGTTGTCTTCTTGTCTAATATGCCCTTTCATCATGCTGATCCACTTCATTTATTTGATACCACTGTTATTGCTAGTCAACAAAGTTAAATTTCAGATGGAGATCCAGTCTTAGGATCCGTAAATATATAGTAGTCAGAGATATATCATGATAAGTATTGAGCAATGCCAATAGTATGCCAAAGAGGACAGATCGAGAATAATGCTAAGGGGGGGGGGGGGGAGGGGGAGATTAAAATTAATTAAGCAAAGAGTAGAAACCACACAAAAAAAAAAAAAAAAAGAGGCTGAAAAATAGCTAGTAAATAAGTGAGTTGGGAATGCTGGAGGGGGAGAGGTTAACATAGGTGTAGGCCAGGAGGATAAAGGGAGAAGAGGATGTGTTGGAAGGCAAGTTTCCATCTCCATAGCTCTGAGGGACTGGTGTTAAGGGGGAGCATCCAAACAGCACACATGTTGTAACACATGCCAAGGTCCATCATGACCATTCACGCATTCAACCAATTTGTTGTAGGTCATACCAACATAAAAGGCTGTACAGTGATCACATTTCAGTTGGTAGATGACAAGTATTGTTTTTCATGTGCCCCACCTTGAATCGTGTACGTTTTTCCTGTGATGGCGCTGGAGTATGTGGTTATGGCAGAATGCATCAGACAGGTTTTGCAGTGGGGTTGGTTTTAGGGGTAGGACCCATTAGTTACGGAAGGTGGTTTTGGAATGTTGTAGGGTTTGACAAGGAGGTTGTGGAGACTAGAAGGATGGTGAAAGGCTACTCTTGGTGGTATGGGCAGGATACTTTGGATGGATAATCTCATTTCAGTGAATGACTTGTTAAGGTATTCCAGGTGGGGATGGTATTGGGTGACTTAATGGGATACTTCTGCGTGGTCTGGGATGAAGAACTTTGTTACTGGAAGGGGAGGAATGAACTGCTCGGGAGATCTTGTGGACAAGGTCTGTGGGGTCTGTAGGATAGCTGCAGTAGAGGAAAGTCTTGGACAGGATGTTGGTGTAGATGGTGAGGAATTCATCATTGGAGCAGATAACATTTGCCATGGATGCCTAGGCTGTAGGGAAGGGATCATTTGATATTGAAGGGATTGCAACTATCAAACTGGAGGTACTGTTGTATTTTTGTGGGTTTAATATGGGCTGCAGTGTGGGCGTGGGACTCAAAAGGTGAACATCTACATCTAGGAAAGTGGCTCGAGTTCTGGAGAAGGACCAGGTGAATTTCATGCAAGAGAAACAGTTAAGGTCTTGAAGGATCTTCAGAAGAGTTTCTTCACCGTGAGTCCAGACCACATAGATGTCGACTATATCAAGACGGGGGTGCAACAGCTGTGTCTTAACGAATGCCTCTTCCTTGCACACATGAAAAGATTAGCAAAGGAAGGGGCCATCCTGGTTCTGATAGCTTTCTCCCTTATTTATTTGTGGGTCTGATCCTCAAAGGTGAAGTAACTGTGGGTGAGGAGTAGACTTTTACCATCCTCTCATCAAACCTTACAACATCCCGTAGCTACCCTCTCTGCCTAATCATTCCTACCCCTGTAACTGACCCCACTGCAAAACCTGTCCCATGCTTTCTCCCACTACCACCTACTTCAGCCCCACAACAGGAAAAACATACACCATTCAAGGCATCATGTCATCTACTAACTGACGTGCATTCACTGAACAGCATTTTATGTTGGTATGACAACCAACAAATTAGCTGAATGCATGAACGGTAACAGACAGACTGTTCGCATGGGGGACACTCAATTCCTGTGGCAGAGCATGCTGTCCAACATAGTTCCATGGACCTGGGCTGGATACTGTGGCTGGGCGGCGACATGGTTTGGTTTGGTGACTGAGGCGACAGTTATGTTGACTTCATTTTATATTAAGGTTTTAACTTTGCGACTTTTAAGCTGTAGATTACGTCTTGATTGTCACAGTTATATTGGATGTATAGGTTCAAAATTCTATTTGTCACCTCAGTATGGAAATTCAGTTGGTAGCCCTGGTACTTCTTCGCAGTTAATAAAATTGATATCTTTGTTGAATTTTTCACTGTAAATATTGGTTCTGGATTTCATTATACGTAAAGACCTATTTTAATGTTTGAGCATGAAAATCCGTTTCTCAGGGGCTGATATTTAATAAACCAATGAATAAAAATTCGAATCATTGAGTCCCGGTAGTTCAGATAATTTGACACCCATCACAAAGATAATGTTTTTACTTGATCCTTTTCCTTTATAGAATTATTATGTAGAAAATTTCACCATAAGTTTCTCCTGACCACTACTGTAAGATATATTCCTTCACTTTTAGAATATGCTTGGACAATATTAGGGAACTAAATACTCGAATAATGTTTACGATTTTTTTAAGCTTAATAGATTTTCTATTCTGAAATCAATAGTTACATTCACTACACTTTCACAGTAAACACTTTGTAAGTTCACAATTCATTATTATTTTCGTCAAAGTTTGACTGTATTAATCTCTCTGGAATGTTCATCAGTTTATTATGGGAGGCAGAAGTTTCTAATTCTTCCGTCCCAGCCTATCCCCATCAAAGTTCAAAGATAATGTTCACTTTCGCATATGATCACGATATGAAAGTTTATACTAAAGTTTAAATACGTTTTCGGGTTTTTTCCTACCTTGGAATTTAACCGCGTATAAAATTTTAGCTAAGTACTGAGAGCTAAACACATAGAGAGCTAAACACATAGAGAGCTGAACACACAGAGAGAGAAACACATAGAGAGCTGAACACACACACACACACATACACACACAGAGAGAGAGAGAGAGAGAGAGAGAGAGAGAGAGAGAGAGAGAGTAACTCAACTGTGGGTACTATTTATAATAGCAATCTGACAAATGATCTCTGATATACAAGATGTTTTGACTTAAGTTTTCCCTGGATACAATTACTCTGAATTACACCGATATAATTTGAATTTACTAAAATTTTTGTAAAATGAGAAAATTCTGCCTCTTAAATTACTAAAATTACGTAACGATGAAAAAGGTTGGAATATCATGATACTAATGCTATAGTCGCAATGTGGTGTTACAATACTTCCACCTAGCACCAGTCAGTCAGAGCTACATAGATGGGAACTTACACTCCAACACATCCTCTCCTCCCTTCATCTTCCTGGCCTAAAGCTACATTAATCTGTCCCCCTCCACCATCCCCAACTCACTTATTCATTAGTCATTTCTTACTCTCCATTGGTGTGTGTTTCTAATCTTTGCTTAATTAATTTTAATGTACCACCTTCTCCCCCCACATTATTTAGTTCACTTCTTGATTTATCCTCTTTGGTTTGCAATTGGAGTACCTTAGTACTTATCATTAAATATCTCTGACTTCCATATATCACCTATCCATACCTTCTGTTCCCTTTCTCTTCCCTCCTCTCTTACCCGCTGAAGGAAAATACCATATTTCTGAAAGCTACTGTTAACATTTATTTTTGTCTATATTTGTTTCTTTTTGTGCTTGACTGTCAGCAGAATCAAGTTAAGTACTGGCTAGCCACTCTATCTCTTTTGAACAATATTTGCATACCTCAGCTGAGAATTTCCATGACATTAATCAATTTATAACTTGCATGAATTGAATTAGATGTGTAAATTCCACTTTGGATTTCAATCATTTATTTATTTCCTTTTTATTATTATTGTTAATGTATAAACAATATAGTAATAGGGCAGTTTACAACTCACTACAAAGACGTGACGACAAGCCACGACAGAAGCACAGAAAAGACACACACATCCAACAATTTCAGCTATCAGCCATGCCCTTTTTCAGAATTGGTAACATTCATGCAATCACAGAGGCACACAACACAGTCACACAACTGTCAGCTCCCGCTGCTGCACTTCGAATAACTTTCTGCAGTGTAGAGATAGGAAGGGGGAGGGGGGATAGGAAGGTTGTGTCACAGTGGTGGGGATGGAAACAGATGTATGTATTAGATAGGAGGAATGAGATGCAGCTTAGGGATGGAGTGGGGAGGTGGGTGAGTGGAGGCAAATAAAATGAAATGAATGGACACCCATACGCAAACACATGTGCGGCAACACACACACATACACACACACACACACACACACACACATATACACATGCACATGCATGCATGCACATGCACACACACACACACACACACACACACACACACACAAATACACACACTCACACACACACAGCACAGAACTCACATTAGAAGAGGTTTAGGATAGAGAAATGGGAACTGTAGGGCGCCGAAAAAGGGAGGTTATCGTAAGTTGTGGCCTGGATAATTTTGGGATCAGAGAATGTACTGTAGGGATAACTCTCATCTGTGCAGTTCAGGAAAGCTGGTGGTGGATTGGAGGATCCAGATGGCCCAGGTTGTGAAGCAGCCATTGAAATCAAGCATACACTCTGCTGCATGTTGTGCCACAGGGTGGTCCACCTTGTTTTTGGCCACATTTGGCGGTGACCATTCATTCTAATGAACAGCTGGTTAGTCGTCATGCCAATATAGGAAACTGTGCAGTGATTGCAGCACAGCTGGTAAATTACATGGCTGCTCTCACAGGTGGTCCAGCCTCTGATAGAGTAGGATAAGCTTGTTAGAGAACTGGAATATGAAGTGCTGGGTGGGTGGATTGGACAGGTCTTGCAATGGGATCTTCCTTAGGGATATGATCCCTATGGCAGTGGGCTGGGTTTTGGGGTGGCATAGGGATGGACTAGGATGTTAAGGAGTTTTGGAGGGTGATGGAACACCACTTTAGGAGTGGTGGGAATGATCTCGGGCAGAATGTCTGTCATTTCTGGGCATGAGGACAGAAAATCAAAACCTTGGCGAAGGACGGAGTTTAGTTGGTCAAGTCCAGGGTAGTTATGGGTGACAAGGGGAGTGCTGTTTTGCAAATGGTTACTGGTGGTGGAGGGAGGATTTGGGATGTGAGGGATATGGCATGGGAGATCTGTTTACGAACTAGGTCAGTGGGGTAGTTTCTGTCTGCAAAGGTCTTTGTGAGACCCTCAGAAACTACCCCACTGACCTAGTCTGCAAATAGATTTTCCGTGCCATATCCCAACACACCGCCAATCCTCCCTCCAACCTCAGTAACCAGTTACAAAGGAGTGTCACCCTATACCACCCTGGACTAGAACAACTAAATCACATCCTATGTCAAGGTTTGATTATTTGTCATCATGCCCGAGATGAGAGACATCTTAACCAAGATCCTTCTGACCCCTCCTACAGTGGTTGTACAATCCCCAACCAACCTCCATGACATCCTGTCCATCCTTCTGCCAATCCAAAACTCTTACAACAAAAATCATATCCTTGTGGAAAACTCTGATTCAAAACCTGCCGAATCCACCCACCCAGCTCTTCCTATTCCAGTCCTGTCACAGGCTTTCGTTCCCATCAGAGGTCAGGTCACCTGTGAAAGCATTTATAAACTCTGCAGCAATCATTACACAACATTTTATATTGGTAAGATGATGAACCAGCTGTTCATCAGGATGAATGGCCACTGTCAAACTGTGGCAAAAAGCAAGATGGACCACCCGGTGGCACAGCAATGTAGCTGAACACAATGCACTTAATTTCAGTGGCTACTTTACTACCCAAGCCATCTGGTTCCTCCCCTCCACCACTAGTTCTTCTGAACTGCGCTGATGTGAATTATTCCTTCAACACATTCTATGGTCCCACGACCATCCTGGCCTCAACCTAAGATAACCTGCCATCCCTACATCCTATTCCTAACATATGCCCCCCCCCCTTTCCCCACTCTTTATCCTGTATTGCTTGTAATGGAACATCCCTCCCCCCCAACTTTAATGCGATCGATACGAACCAGTGGTGAAGTGAAGCACAGGTGATCTGGACTCTCATATACCGACGGCGGTATTGGGTGGTTCAGTGGAGTTGAATTTCTGATAAACGTGAATAGTAAAAGACTAAATTGGGTGTACGTCAAATATAAAGTGTGGCTACCAACGTTCCTTGTGATTCTGATACTAAGAAACATTAATTGTGGTGTACTTACGAAAAATGATACATAGAAGCTTCTAGATAGCACAAGAACAATCATGCCACTAATGATAAACAAAAACCAAATAAACCTAAATCAATTTGCAGACATGACTGTTATGTCAAACAAAATATGTTAAACAGCATTACATTCATTGTCACTAAGATTTCACTAATTAAATATGTGTAGAAAGCTAATTGTTTGATTTTGTATTTGTACATTTATAAATTGTAAAATTGAAAACTATTATTACATAATCTCACTGATGTTTGTCCAGAAGCTGTGTAAATGTTACCAAGATCGTTCATTCAATTGAATTAGATAACCAAGTCTTAAAGCATTTCATTGTTTGTAAAAGGAATAGTGCGAAATTACCAAAGAAGAAAGAACATAAGAGGCTGTAATTTTGTGTAAATATCATGTGCTTTGTATATAATAATGGAAAGTCCAGGTTGGAATAAATAATAAAGTGAGGACAGTTTACTACTCACCGCAAAGACGTGGCGACGAGCTGTGACAGGCACATACAAAAGACACACACATACAACACATTCAGCTATCGGCCATGGCCTTCTTCAGAAATAGAGCACTCACGCAATCACACAGGCACACAACACAGTCATACAACCATCACCTCCGACTGCCACACTTCGAATGTGTGGCAGTCGGAGGTGATGGTTGTATGACTGTGTTGTGTGCCTGTGTGATCATGTGCTTTGTATATACTGTTATATTGTATGTTTTAATTAACACAAAACAATTGTAATTGGAAATCAACATCTGTAACTGTTGTAACAATCACCCTACAACATTGTAATTGTTAACAATATATATATAGAAGGGCACTCCATCGCCGCAGTTAGTTACACTCAGTCAAGTAGAGTCTCAGTCGGAGTCTTCAATGCAGTAGTTACAGTTGAAGTGGAGCAATATCTTTGTCAAAGTGTTATGTGATTTGTTTATTTGTTTGCCTTAGTACTGTGAGGTTGTAGTCGACAAAATAAACCACAAGAATTAAATTATGTGTTGTGTTATTTAATTTAATGGGAAAACAGAGTAATACATATTCTTGTTAAACTCTCCAGCTCATGTCTTCCTTACAACTGTGTGTCACCCCTTTATTAATTACTTTTTATTTTTTTCCCTTATTAGTTTTATCATTTCAAATCCCCCTACTCCCTCCCCACACTCATCTGCACCTTGATTTTATTCTATTCCTCTCCTTCCCATCACGTTTCTGCTATCAGAGCCTTTACAATCCATCATGCAATGCAAAACTTTCCACTCCCCCCCCCCCCCCCTCCTATCCAACATCCTTCTGCCACCACTCAACTTCTCACTTGCTGTCGAGATACTTGTGGTGCTGGAGCCACCGGAGATGGTTGTTTTGTCTGTATAGTCATCTGAGTGGTAGTGTGACTGTATGTGTTTCTTTTTCTGATGAAGGCTATGGGCAAAAATGTAGTTGTGTGAATGTGATTGTCTATTTTTCGTGCCTGTCAGCAGCTTAGTGAGTGAGTGTCTTTACAGTAAGTTGTTACCTGTCTTCCAGTATTGGCATTATCATTAGATATATTTTA
This sequence comes from Locusta migratoria, assembly GCA_026315105.1. Classification (NCBI taxonomy): domain Eukaryota; kingdom Metazoa; phylum Arthropoda; class Insecta; order Orthoptera; family Acrididae; genus Locusta; species Locusta migratoria. The sequence continues at coordinate 697,730,733 of CM048745.1, read as the reverse complement.
ACTATTTTGCCTCACATAAAAACATAACACCACAATACAGAACTACCTTGTCTAACACATTGTCCAAGGCTGTAATCGACGATACGCTCTGCTAGTACAAACACCATAGATCGAGCCTCTTTATGGATTTTATTCCATAAAATCTGAATTTTCCCATCCAAATTTTATGTACACTATGTGATCAAAAGTAACTGGATGCTTGGCTGAAAAAGATGTACAAGTTTGTGGCACCCTCCATCAGTTATGCTGGAATTCAATATGATGTTGGCCCACCCATAGCTTTGGTGACAGCTTTCACTTTCAGAGGCATATGTTAATGAGGTGCTAGAAGATTTCTTGGGGAATGGCAGCCCATTCTTCACAGAGTGCTGCACTGAGGTGAGGTATAGATGTAGGTGGGTGAGGCCTGGAATGAAATCAGCATTCCAAAACATCCCATAGGTGTTCAGTAGGATTCAAATCAGGACTCTGTGCAGGCCAGTCCATTAAAGGGGTGATATTGTTGTATAAGCACTCTGCTACAGGCTGTGCATGATGAACAAGTGTTCAGTCCTGTTGCTCTTAAACAGTGGGAAGCAAGAAGGTGATTATAACATAAATGTAGGCTGTGCTGTGATAGTGCCATGCAAAACAAGGTATACAAGTCCCCTCCATGAAAAATATAACTACACCATAACACCACCACCTCTGAATTCTACTATTGGCACTAAACACGCTAGTAGATATCATTCACTGGACATTCATCATATCCACACCCTGTAATCATATTGCTACATTATGTACCATGATTCGCCACTCCACACATTTTTCCAATGTTCAATCGTTGAATGTTTACGCTCCTTACACCAAAGAAGGCATCATTTGGCATTGACCTGCAAGATGCGAATCTTATGGGCAGCTCGACCATGAAATCCAAGTTTTCTCACCTCCAACCTAACAGTCATAGTAATTGGATCCCGATGCAATTTGGAATTCCAGTGTGATGGTCTCGACAAATGCTGCCTACTACACTGTATGACCATCTTCAACTGTTGGCGGTCTCTGTCAGTCAACAGATAAGTGGCCAGTATGCTTTCATGCTGTACATGTCCCTTCATGTTTCCTCTTCACTATCACATCAGAAATAGCGGGCCTAGGGATGGCACCCAAATCACCTGACCGTGTATGAAGTCCATGAGTTCCATGGAGCACCCCCATTCTGCTCTCTCATGATGTCTAATGACTACTGTGCTTGCTGATATGGAGTACCTGGCAGTAGGTGTCAGCACAGTGCACCTAATATGAAAAACATATGTTTTTGGAGGTTTCTAGATACATTTTCATCTACTTCCTCTTCTGTTTCTACAACATTGTCTCAAGTTGGTTTTGTTTCCTTTGTAGAGAACATCAATACAATCTTTTTAATAATGGAAAGCCCAGGTTGGAATTAACAATATAGTAATAAGGACAGTTTACAACTCACCTCAAAGATGTGACGACGAGCTGTGACAAGCACATAAAGAAGATATACACATACAACACTTCAGCTATTGGCCATGGCCTTCTTCAGAAAATAGAATATTCATGCAGTCACAAAGGCACACAACACGGTCACGCAACCGTCAGCTCCCTAACTGTGTTGTATGCCTTTGTGATTGCGTGTTTGCGTGAATGTTCTATTTTTGAAGGACATGGCTGGTAGCTGAAGTGTTGTGTGTGTGTGTCTTTTTTATGTGCCTGTCACAGCTTGTCATCACATTCTTGTAGTGAGTTGTAAACTGTCCTTATCAATATAATCTTTCCATCTTTCAGGTGTACCCTCTTTGCTGAAAACTGGTTTTCCATCTGAGTTTTTGATATTTGTAGAACTGATTTTCCTGGCTCCAAATGTCTCTTTTAATTTTGTGTAGGCGGTATCTATCTTTCCCCTGGTTATTAATTCTGCTGCAGACTTGCATTTGCCTTCTGGCCTTTTCTGCTTAGCCATCTTGTACATCCTGTCAGTCTCATTTTTTACTTGTGTTACTTCATTTCACCTGCATTTTTATATTATTTCTTTTCAATTACATTCAATATTTCAAATATAAAAAATAGAATATGGATTATAATAATGGAAAGTCTAGGTTGGAATAAATAATATAGTGAAGACAGTTTACAACTCACCGCAAAGACGTGGCGACGAGCTGCGACGGGCACATACAAAAGACACACACATACAACACATTCAGCTATCGGCCATGGCCTTCTTCTGAAAATAGAGCACTCACGCAATCACACAGGCACACAACACAGTCATACAACCATCACCTCCGACTGCCGCACTTTGAATCACGCCCCGCAGCGAATCGGGGACGGGAGGGGAGGGGAGGGGGAGGGGATAGAAAGGTTACGTCACGGTGGTGGGGATGGGTTAGATGGGAATAACGAGATGCAGCTTAGGAATGGAGTGGGGAGGTGGGTGAGGGGAGAAAATAAAATAAAATAAATATATATATAGAAAATGCATGCACACTGCAAGTACACAAGACCACATACACACACATACACATGCACACATACACACACGATCACACATTCACACACCACTCAAAATAGGCGAGGTTTGGGATAGAGAGGTAGGAACTGTAAGGTATGGAAAAATATATATATATAGGGAAGTTATCGTAGGTTGAGGCCTGGTTGATTTCAGGATCGGAGAATATATTGTAGGGATAACTCCCATCTGTGCAGTTCAGAAAAGCTGGTGATGGATGGGAGGATCCAGATGGCCCGGGTTGTGAAGCAGCCATTGAAATCAAGCATGTGCTCCGCTGCATGCTGTGCCACAGGGTGGTCCACCTTGTTTTTGGCCACAGTTTGGCGGTGGCCATTCATCCTAATGGACAGCTGGTTGGTGGTCATGCCAATATAGAAAGCTGTACAGTGCTTGCAGCACAGTTGGTAAATTACATGGCTGCTTTCACAAGTGGCCTGGCCTCTGATAGGGTAGGATAAGCCTGTGACAGGACTGGAATAGGAAGTGCTGGGTGGGTGGATTCGACAGGTCTTGCAGCGGGGTCTTCCACAAGGATATGATCCCTGTGGCAGTGAGCTGGGTTTCGGGGTGGCATAATGATGAACTAGGATGTTGTGAAGGTTGGGAGGGCGACGGAACACCACTTTAGGAGGGGTGGGAAGGATCTTGGGCAGGATGTCTCTCATTTCAGGACACGAGGATAGAAAATCAAAACCTTGGCAAAGGATGGAATTTAGTTGTTCGAGACCAGGGTAGTACTGGGTGACAAGGGGAGTGCTCTTTTGTGGATGGTTACTGGTGTTAGGAAGAGGTTTTGGGGTGTGTGCCATATCCTCACATATCCTCACACACCCCAAAACCTCTTCCTAAGACCAGTAACCATCCACAAAAGAGCGCTCCCCTTGTCACCCAGTACTACCCTGGTCTCGAACAACTAAATTCCATCCTTCGCCAAGGTTTTGATTTTCTATCCTCGTGTCCTGAAATGAGAGACATCCTGCCCAAGATCCTTCCCACCCCTCCTAAAGTGGTGTTCCGTCGCCCTCCCAACCTTCACAACATCCTAGTTCATCATTATGCCACCCCGAAACCCAGCTCACTGCCACAGGGATCATATCCTTGTGGAAGACCCCGCTGCAAGACCTGTCGAATCCACCCACCCAGCACTTCCTATTCCAGTCCTGTCACAGGCTTATCCTACCCTATCAGAGGCCAGGCCACTTGTAAAAGCAGCCATGTAATTTACCAACTGTGCTGCAAGCACTGTACAGCTTTCTATATTGGCATGACCACCAACCAGCTGTCCATTAGGATGAATGGCCACCGCCAAACTGTGGCCAAAAACAAGGTGGACCACCCTGTGGCACAGCATGTAGCGGAGCACATGCTTGATTTCAATGGCTGCTTCACAACCCTGGCCATCTGGATCCTCCCATCCACCACCAGCTTTTCTGAACTGCACAGATGGGAGTTACCCTACAATACATTTTCCGATCCCGAAATCAACCAGGCCTCAACCTACGATAACTTCCCTATATATATATTTTTCCATACCTTACAGTTCCTACCTCTCTATCCCAAACCTCGCCTATTTTGAGTGGTGTGTGAATGTGTGATCGTGTGTGTATGTGTGCATGTGTATGTGTGTGTATGTGGTCTTGTGTACTTGCAGTGTGCATGCATTTTCTATATATATATATATTTATTTTATTTTATTTTCTCCCCTCACCCACCTCCCCACTCCATTCCTAAGCTGCATCTCGTTATTCCCATCTAACCCATCCCCACCACCGTGACGTAACCTTTCTATCCCCTCCCCCTCCCCTCCCCTCCCGTCCCCGATTCGCTACGGAGCGTGATTCAAAGTGCGGCAGTCAGAGGTGATGGTTGTATGACTGTGTTGTGTGCCTGTGTGATTGCGTGAGTGCTCTATTTTCGGAAGAAGGCCATGGCCGATAGCTGAATGTGTTGTATGTGTGTGTCTTTTGTATGTGCCTGTCGCAGCTCATTGTCATGTCTTTGCGGTGAGTTGTAAACTATCCTCACTATATTATAAATAGAATACGGATTACTTACCCAAAGGACAGCTCGTTGACAGACACAAATAAAATCACACACAAACACACATACAAGCTTTCGCAACTGTTGGTTGCTTCTTTAGGAAACGATGAAGAAAGGAGAGGAGAAAGGGAAGGATATAGGTTTTAAGGAAGTGGAAAAGGAGTCATTCCAATCCCAGGAGTGGGAGGACTTACCTTAAGGGGAAAAAAGGAAAGATAAACAAGCACACGCACACTCAGACACATACACACCCAAACACAATGAGGTAGACATTGAAATGTCTACCTTGTTGAAATTTATGTGAAGATTTTTCATTTTTTTCATTCCGTAGTTGTAATAGTAAGTGGCCAATGAGGATACAGATAATAATTTAGATATTTTCTAAATTTGTCACATTATATCCTTCGAGAAAACTTGCAAGTAAGAAAGTAAACAATAAACTTGTAAAGATTTACTTAGTAAATGTTAATTGTTTCACATATATGGGATCAGTTTGCGACAAAGCAAAATCATCCCCCCCCCCCATCTCATCTGCTACATTTTCTACCCCCAAGCATTAGCCAATTTTTTCTTAACTTTCGTGTATTCATTACATAAACCTGAACTGTATATACAGTAAGCACACTAAAACAATATATATATATAAGGGTCCCCCAAATTAAATTCACTGTTTGGTATGTACTTTGTAACAGTGTGGACAAGCTGTGATAATTAGTTAAGTCAGAAACCACTTTATTTATGAAATATTGTTAATTGAAAGTATGCTTACAACTCAACCTTTCATATTTCAATTGTAGAAATTCACATATTTCAATGTCATGATCCATATCAATAGAATGCTGAACATCTCCTTTTCACTGTAAAGTATCTGGAATCACCTGAAACGTATTAAGCAGTATTTGTAATTAAAGTTTCTTACCAGTGCCAAATTTCATGACCAGTTTTGCCTGAACTACTGTTTAAGATTCTGGACTTTGAGATCATACTTGTGTTATTCTGTTTTTTCTGTGTCCTCTAATGTACAACGTTAATTGATTCACCTATATGTTCTGATAAGGACAATGATCTGATTTATTGCTCTTGCACCTATAACTAATCTAACATTGAATAAGAGTTGATGCACTCTGACCATTGTAAAGTTACCTTAGAATATATTTTCAAATACAGTACTTTGTTCATTATTTGCATTTCAGATTTTATGACCTCCAGTGGAAAGCTGTTGTCAACAGAGGCAGTGAAGACTACTCCATGATGTATGTAATATGGAAGTTTATTCAAACAAGAGCACTTGTGGCCACGTTCCTTTATCTTGTTGGAACATCTATCCATATTAGTGGTTTGGTAAGTAGCAGTATACCTAATGATGCTTCAGAAATACAGTTTTTTCATAAATATATGTATAAGTATATTTATGGTAACTGAAGCTGAAGAGATCCACCTTTTGATCTCATATGGCATGGGTTAGAAGAATACAAAGGTTATCACCCGATGTCAAACTTGTGGGACTTAGTTATCAAACAATCCATAGAGATCGGAATAAAAGAACCACTAGTAAATCATGATAATGACTACATAACTAGTGAGGTATGGAAACTCAAGTTTGATTATGGAGAGAAAGGGACTACCACACAATCAAATGACAATGGGAGTTTACAGAGAAACTGTAGTGATGCAGCCTGCATGTGTTGTTGGACACAGATGCTGTCAGAATGACAAGGGAGGGAGGAGATGCCACCCACACATCAGGACATCAACATCAAGGTCAACATCAAGGTAGGTGGCTTGAGTTTTAGAGAAGGACCAGGTGAATTTTAAGTTGGAGAAGGAGTTAAGGTCGTGAAGGAAGTGACATCGGGAGTGCTGGACTGGTATTAAAACCACTCTCTATGTTTTATATTGTTTATAGATTTCAGTTAGAAGGAAGTTCAGAAGGGTTTCTTCACCGTGAGTCCAAACCACAAAGATATCATCTATGAATCTATACCAAACGAGGAGAGGCAACTTCTGTGTCTTAAGGAATGCCTCTTCCATGCAGCCCACGAAGAGGTTGGCATAGGAAGGGGCCATCCTGGTACCCATAGCTGTCCCCCTGATTGGTTTGTAGGTCTGGTCCTCAAAGGTGAAATAATTATGGGTGAGGATGAAATTAACAAGTTTGACAAGGAATGAGGTTTTTGGGAGGCTTTCAGATGGGTGTTGGGAAAGATAGTGTTCCATGGCTGATAGACCATGGGTGTGGGAGATGTTGGTTAGAGGGATGTAGCATCTATGGTGACAAGGAAGCTTTCAGATGGGAGGGGCATAGGGATGGATTTGAGGTGTTCCAGAAAGTGGTTTGTATCTTTGATATAGGATGGGAGCCTGAATGTTATAGGTTGGAGGTGTTGGTCTACCAGAGCTGAGACACTTTCTGTTGGAGCTTTGAAACCTGCTACGATGGAACGGCCAGGATGATTCTCTTTATGGATTTTAGGGAGTAGGTAGAAGGTCGGGGTCCGAGGTTCAGGTATAGAGAGAAGTTCTTAGGAGGCAGTGGTGAGACCTTGTGATGGACCTAGGGTTTTAAGTATTTTCTGTAGTTCAGCCTCGCATGAGGGAAGGGGGTAATGAGGAACAGGTTTGTAGGTAGAGGTGTCCGAGAGTTGATGCAGCCCTTCTGCCACATACTCCCCTTGATCAAGTACCACAGTTGTGGAGCCCTTGTCCGCTGGGAGAATGACAATGGAGTGGTCTGCTTTCAGCTCTCGGGTGACTTTGGATTCAGCTGGGCTGATGTTAGGAGTGATTGGTATGTTGTTCAGGAAGAACTGGGAAGCAATGCTGGATGTGAGGGATTCCTGGAATGCCTGCAAGGGATGGTTTTGAGGAAGAGCAGGAGGGTGTTTTTGGGATGGAGGTTGGAATTGTTTAAGACAGGGTTCAACAGTGGCTCTTTTGCCTGGGGGTTGTGACTGGGTGCTGAAGTGGTATTTCCAGTTGAGGTTATGGGTGAATGAGAGGAGATCCTTGACCAGGAGAGTGTGATTAAATTTAGGTGTAGGACAGAAGGTTAAGCCTTTAGACAGGACAGATATTTCTGGAAAGGAGAGGGATTTGGATGAGAGGTTAAGGACTGAATTGGAATTGCTACTGGATGGTGTCTGCATGTGGTGACAGTCGTGATAGGTTCTGGGTGGGGTGTGTGCTGGGATTGGAAGATTCAGTAGGGAAGCCAGGCTCAGGCTTGGTTTGTTACCAATGAGGGGGGAGGGGGGGTTTGAGGGTGGTGTTGTGGTGGGTGGTTGTGGATGATGGGAATAGGGATATCACTTCTGAGATGATGGACCAGTAGAGTGGATAGTTTTTTAAGGTATTGTGTGGCATACAGTTCAAGTTTACAATTGGCTTGTATTATGGATCCGAGTGTGTTATTTGAGGCAGGTGCTGAGAGGAGAAGTATTTTAGAGAGAGAGAGGAGCTGTTGGGAGTGGTGGTTACACGAGGCAACATACTGTTGAAGGACAAGATGGCTGAGAGCTAAGGACTGCTGAATTTGAAACTGTAGGAGGGAGTGTTGGAAACAAGGATTACACCCAGAGAAACTTAAAGTGAGTCTTTTGGGAATTGTTCCAAATGACAAACAGGACTGGAGGAAAAGATTGTAGGCTTGCAGTTTGGCTATAGCAAATGCATGTTTGCAGAAAGACTGAAGGTACTGTCGTATAGGATTGGGATACATGGTGGATAATTGGTTTGAAAAAAAAATTATACACACACACAAAGGGGTGGTGATTGGGTCCTCACGTATAAGAAGGGGTGGAATGAAAGTTTAGTTTTTCTGTCTTCGAATTACCTATCTTTGGGGTATGTCAGATCAATTACTTGTACTCTCCTTTTCTCCCAATAGTTCTTCATTCCATCTGATCTCTTCTTTCTTTCCTCCTCTGATCTTATCTTGGAAACTCTAGAAGTCAAAGATTTGTTTAGTTAGTTTTTCAGAGTCCATTCAGAGTATGTGTTCATGGAAATCAATCCTCTTTTTCCTCATGGTATCCAAGAGTCTCTCTGACTATCCACAGAGGGCTTCATTACTTTAAAAACCTTGTTTGTTATTTTGGAATTTGGAACCCATGATCTTCCTCAATATTTTTCTCTTCTTGATTGCCCGTTGTAATGCCTAAGTTGGTGTTCCAAGAGAGGGCTTTCTTATTTTATATATTTTTGTTTTTCTGGAAGGCTAGTTCCATTTTGGTTCTTCTTCTTCCATTTCTTTCCCTTCAAGGTTGTTCCATTCAATCCATTCTCCTACGTATTTGAAGCTTCTCATCACCTTTATTTTTGGAGCTCCGGGCCTCTCATCTTGAGGGGGGGGGGGGGGGGGCTCCAAATACCTCAAAAGCACCTTTTTGTTTTTCGTGGGTGGGGGGTTTCCAAATTTTCGAAGTGATTTTTCTAAGATTGTCCCATCCTGTCGTCTAAGGGGGTCTCATTTTGTTTTGCCACCACCCCAGGCCTCCGACAGCCTGAGTCCCTCACTGATGCACAGTTGAACAACAGGGGAGTGAGACCATCCCCCTGCTGGACCCTGTTCTGATCTCAAAAGGTTCTGATGGTTCACCCATGAATGTAACTTTAGATGACATATTTGTGAGCATCTCCTTAATGATGTTCAGAGTTTTCCTGTACAAGCCAAACTCCTCCAAAATTAATAACAACAACTCTGTCTGTGGAATCATAAGCTTTTTGAAAGTCTACAAAAGTCACTATGTATGGTTTCGCCCTCTGCATCTGATATGCTAGAATGTTTCTGAGATTTAAGATATGTTCAGGGCAAGATCTTCCTTTCCTAAACCCTGCTTGATATTTCCCCAATTTGGCAATCTAACTTAGATTCTGCTCTTTTTAGTAATGCTCTGGACAATATCATGTAGGTTACATCAACCAGAGAAGTCCTTCTGTAGTTGTTCAGATCAGATTTAGAACCTTTTTCCTGAAGAGTGTGTATCAGGGCCATTTTCCAGGAATGACTCCTTTCTGCCATATTTCCTCAAAAACGTTTTGGAGGGAGACAATTGTATTTTTGCTAGCAAACTTCCATAATTCAGCATTATCTGACTGTCACCTGATGCCTTGAAATTTTCCATGTGAGTTGTTAGTGCCTGGATCTCACTTCTAGATGGGGGTTTAAAGTCAGGGTGGGGATGAATTTGGTCTACTATCGACAGGGTGTCCAGCGTCCTGCAAAACCAGAAAAAATTAGGGATTATTTTTTTCTTGAAATCTCAGGGAAAACTTAGGGAATTTTTGTATTTTTTCCAAAAACCCTGGAAAAGACGTGGTACTTGATTTGCTTTTTGTGAGAAACCTTTGCTTGTTTCCATTTGGCTTGATGCATTTCTTCAAAAATAGGTTGGTTCAAGTTGCGAGAAATGTACCAGTCACCACTTTCTTACTACCTCTACTGCACATACTCGGCCCCCACCAGTTGCAGCTGCAAATGCCAACACAAACACCTATTTCTCACTTTTCGTGTTTAGGCCACCTGCAGTGCTAGTTGACTCATTTACTCTCTAACCTTCGTTGATGAAAGGTTTATACAATCCTTTATTTGTAGTATAGTTTTTGTGTGGTACTGCGCTCTCGCCTCAGGTGTATTGTGTAATGCGGCCTAATATCACATGTTCATAGAAAACGGCAAAGTACTTTTGACAAGCATGTCTATTCCAACTGACAAAAGTACTTTACTATTTTTTATGAATCTGTCTTGATGTTAAAGGGTGTGATTAGGCAGGAACCTAAGATAACAGCTTAAATTATTGCAAGTGAACAAGCAGCGATGTCATCTAGTCTCGCTTGTCAAAAGTACTTCGCCCTTTTCTACAAGTATCTGATATTGGGCCTTATTATACGATACACCTGAGCTGTGAACCACGGTACCTGTTGAAAACGATTCTATGAATAAAGGCACATAAGATTTACAATGTAAATAACAAAACACTTCAGCAACACTATACCTTTTGACATTTTACTGGATGGTTAAGTACAAATATTTATGTGACATTCACATATGTGACATTCTGCATATTTTGATCCGTACTGTGTCGTATTTTAGAGGTTATATGGTACAACACCACTGTAACTTCCATATGGAAAACAGTGGTGGTGATGTGTGCGTGGCCAGCTGCGGTGGCCGAGGGGACTGAGGCGCTCCAGTCACGATCTGCACGGCCACTATGGTTGGGGGTTCGAATCACCCCTTAGGCATGGATATTTGTGCCGTCCTTAGTATTAGCTAGTTCATAGGTAGTTTGTAAGTTTAGGGACTGATGACCCCGTAGTTAAGTCCCATAAGCTATACAAATATATATATATATATATATAGTATAAAATAAAGATTTTTGACTTACCTAAAGTACAGGCTGGTCGATAGGAACACTAAACACACACAAAAACACACAACCATTCGAGCTTTCGCCACCAGTGGTGGCTTCTTCGGGAAAAAGAGGGAGGAAGGAGAGGAGAAAGGGAAGGATACGGGTTTTAAGGAAGTGGAAAAGGAGCCATTCCAATCCCAGGAGTGGAAGGACTTACCTTAGGGTACAAAAAGGAAGGTAAACAAATACACACACACACACACACATATCCACATCCAAACACACTTAGGCAGACATTTGTCTGCCTAAGTGTGTTTGGATGTGGATATGTGTGTGTGTGTGTGTGTATTTGTTTACCTTCCTTTTTGTACCCTAAGGTAAGTCCTTCCACTCCTGGGATTGGAATGGCTCCTTTTCCACTTCCTTAAAACCCGTATCCTTCCCTTTCTCCTCTCCTTCCTCCCTCTTTTTCCCGAAGAAGCCACCACTGGTGGCGAAAGCTCGAATGGTTGTGTGTTTTTGTGTGTGTTTAGTGTTCCTATCGACCAGCCTGTACTTTAGGTAAGTCAAAAATCTTTATTTTATACCATTTTCCTACCTGGAAGGTCTCCTTCTATAATATTAGTTTCATCCTTTTGAACCTAACAATTATATATATATATATATATATATATATATATATATATATATATAAAAATAAAAATAGAAAAGAGATGACTTACCAAAAGGACCGGCTCGTCGAGAGAAACAAATAAAAAACAAATAAAATCACACAGAAACACACATACAAGCTTTCGCCACCACTGGCAGCTTCTTCAGGAAAAAAGAGGGAAAAAGGGGAGGAAAAGGGAAGGATATGGGTTTTAAGGAAGTGGAAAAGGAGTCATTCCAATCCCAGGAGTGGAAGGACTTACCTTAGGGGACAAAGAGGAAGGTAAACAAATACACACACACTCAGACATATCGAAACGCAAACACACCTAGACAGACATTTGTGAAAAGCAAAGAAGTTGGACAGAGATACCACTTCAGGCAGAGGCTCTGTCCACAGAACCAAGGCAAAAATGCTAAAGATAGTGGGCGGGAATTTGAGTTAGCGGAGATTGAGACCAGGTGGGCAACGGGAGGAGAGAATAAGCTGAAGGGCAAGTTCCCATCTCCGGAGTTCTGAAAGGTTGGTGTCGGTGGGAAGTATCCAGATAACCCGGACGGTGTAACACTGCGCCAAGATGTGCTGGCCGTGCACCAAGGCATGTTTAGCCACAGGGTGATCCTCATTACCAACAAACACTGTCTGCCTGTGACCGTTCATGCGAATGGACAGTTTGTTGCTGGTCATTCCCACATAGAACGCTTCACAGTGCAGGCATGTTAGTTGGTAAATCACGTGGGTGCTATCGCAAGTGGCTCTGCCCTTGATCGTGTACACCTTCCGGGTTCTGGACTGGAGTAAGTGGTGGTGGAAGGGTGCATAGGGCAGGTTTTACAACGGGGGCGGTTGCATGGGTAGGAGCCAGAGGGTAGGGAAGGTGGTTTGGGGGTTTCGTAGGGATGGACTAGGAGGTTACGAAGGTTAGGTGGGCGGCGGAAAGACACTCTCGGAGGAGTGGGGAGGATGTCATTAAGGATGGATCTCATTTCGGGGCAGGATTTAAGGAAGTCGTATCCCTGCTGGAGAGCCACATTCAGAGTCCGCTCCAGTCCCGGAAAGTATCCGGTGACAAAAGGGGCGCTTCTGGGATTCTTCGCTGGAAGGTTCTGGATTTGGAGAAATGAGGAGGTGGCTCTGGTAATTTGCTTCTGAACCAGATCAGGAGGATAGCTGCGGGATGTGAAAGCTGTTATTAGGTTATTGGTGTACTGGTTCAGGGATTCGGGACTGGAGCAGACTCTTTTGCCACGAAGACCTAAGCTGTAGGGAAGGGAACGTTTGATATGGAATGGATGGCAGCTGTCATAATTGAGGTACTGTTGTTTGTTGGTAGGTTTGATGTGGACGGATGTGTGAAGTTGGCCGTTGGACAGATGGAGGTCGACATCAAGGAAAGTGGCATGGGATTTGGAGTAGGACCAGGTGAATTTGATGGGACCAAAGGAGTTGAGGTTGGAGAGGAAATTCTGGAGTTCTTCTTCACTGTTGGTCCAGATCATGAAGATGTCGTCAATGAATCTGTACCAAACTTTGGGTTGACAGGCTTGGGTTTCCAGGAAGGCTTCCTCTAAGCGTCCCATAAATAAGTTTGCATACGAGGGGGCCATCCTGGTTCCCATGGCTGTTCCCTTTAGTTGTTGGTATGTCCGGCCCTCAAAGGTGAAGAAGTTGTGGGTTAGGATGAAGCTGGCTAACCCACAACTTCTTCACCTTTGAGGGCCGGACATACCAACAACTAAAGGGAACAACCATGGGAACCAGGATGGCCCCCTCGTATGCAAACTTATTTATGGGACGCTTAGAGGAAGCCTTCCTGGAAACCCAAGCCTGTCAACCCAAAGTTTGGTACAGATTCATTGACGACATCTTCATGATCTGGACCAACAGTGAAGAAGAACTCCAGAATTTCCTCTCCAACCTCAACTCCTTTGGTCCCATCAAATTCACCTGGTCCTACTCCAAATCCCATGCCACTTTCCTTGATGTCGACCTCCATCTGTCCAACGGCCAACTTCACACATCCGTCCACATCAAACCTACCAACAAACAACAGTACCTCCATTATGACAGCTGCCATCCATTCCATATCAAACGTTCCCTTCCCTACAGCTTAGGTCTTCGTGGCAAAAGAGTCTGCTCCAGTCCCGAATCCCTGAACCAGTACACCAATAACCTAATAACAGCTTTCACATCCCGCAGCTATCCTCCTGATCTGGTTCAGAAGCAAATTACCAGAGCCACCTCCTCATTCCTCCAAATCCAGAACCTTCCAGCGAAGAATCCCAGAAGCGCCCCTTTTGTCACCGGATACTTTCCGGGACTGGAGCGGACTCTGAATGTGGCTCTCCAGCAGGGATACGACTTCCTTAAATCCTGCCCCGAAATGAGATCCATCCTTAATGACATCCTCCCCACTCCTCCGAGAGTGTCTTTCCGCCGCCCACCTAACCTTCGTAACCTCCTAGTCCATCCCTACGAAACCCCCAAACCACCTTCCCTACCCTCTGGCTCCTACCCATGCAACCGCCCCCGTTGTAAAACCTGCCCTATGCACCCTTCCACCACCACTTACTCCAGTCCAGAACCCGGAAGGTGTACACGATCAAGGGCAGAGCCACTTGCGATAGCACCCACGTGATTTACCAACTAACATGCCTGCACTGTGAAGCGTTCTATGTGGGAATGACCAGCAACAAACTGTCCATTCGCATGAACGGTCACAGGCAGACAGTGTTTGTTGGTAATGAGGATCACCCTGTGGCTAAACATGCCTTGGTGCACGGCCAGCACATCTTGGCGCAGTGTTACACCGTCCGGGTTATCTGGATACTTCCCACCGACACCAACCTTTCAGAACTCCGGAGATGGGAACTTGCCCTTCAGCTTATTCTCTCCTCCCGTTGCCCACCTGGTCTCAATCTCCGCTAACTCAAATTCCCGCCCACTATCTTTAGCATCTTTGCCTTGGTTCTGTGGACAGAGCCTCTGCCTGAAGTGGTATCTCTGTCCAACTTCTTTGCTTTTCACAAATGTCTGTCTAGGTGTGTTTGCGTTTCGATATGTCTGAGTGTGTGTGTATTTGTTTACCTTCCTCTTTGTCCCCTAAGGTAAGTCCTTCCACTCCTGGGATTGGAATGACTCCTTTTCCACTTCCTTAAAACCCATATCCTTCCCTTTTCCTCCCCTTTTTCCCTCTTTTTTCCTGAAGAAGCTGCCAGTGGTGGCGAAAGCTTGTATGTGTGTTTCTGTGTGATTTTATTTGTTTTTTATTTGTTTCTCTCGACGAGCCGGTCCTTTTGGTAAGTCATCTCTTTTCTGTATATATATATATATATATATATATATATATATATATATATATATGTGTGTGTGTGTGTGTGTGTGTGTGTGTGTGTGTGTGTGTCTGTGTGTTTCATGGAACATGCTGTACTGTATAATCTAAAGCTAATTACAGTGTGAGAGAGGCAATTATACCCCAGAAATAACCTACATTACGTATGTAAATGTTTGATCTTCATATCTAAAAGTTCTCAATACGTTTTCATGTAAAGCATAACAACATGTGTAACTCTTTCAGTGTTTCATTAATCAAGTAATAACTATATAAAACATCAGTTATATTAATGAAATTATGTCAAATTGTTAAACAAATCACTTAATAAAGAAATACAGACACTAGTTTCCCCATGATCATCCTTTTTACCCTATATTTTGTGATTATAGGAAATTGACAAATTAAATTAAATTGTGGCATTTATTTTGTCAGAAATTTCACCATTGATTGGTACTAATTATCTGCTATTTAATGTCAATGTTGATTAACTAAAATGCTATTCTTGCCCAAACATAATCAATGCTGTAATTGTCTCTTTCCAAGCAAGATTAAGAATTATAAATCGTTAAGTTTCTAGAAAGAGGCTGCAAGATGTCCAGTGTGCAAATGTATGGCTGGTGCTAGAGGTATTAAGTATTTGATGAAGTTGTTCACATGCTAGGGGCTTTCAATATGAAAGCTATTTGTATTTAAAAAGAAACAGTGGTCAGTGCCATACCTCAGAATGCTTTTCAGAGGTACATTGTTGCTTTCAAAACGTGTTGTCTTTGCACAGGGCAAGCTTTTTGTAGTATGTCAATCAGTAGTACAGTAATTTTGAGAAAAACATTTAGCATTTCTGTTTCTTCACAATTAGGTATTAAAAGAACACAGGTATGTATTTTTGCATACCAAGACTTTACTGCAGAAGTGGTTGTGAATCTGTATCCATGTTATTTTCATCGATTTAAATATAATGCATGCAGTTTGCTACATATGCCGACTTCCCTCTAAAATAAGGGATGTTAATGTGCACACGTCACTTATAGATATGGAATAAAAGTGTGGTATGTGACACACAGTTGTTGGATTTTGTGCCCAATCCCTGCAAATTGCAGATATATGCAAAAAATTCTATCACAAACTGTTGCAATTCATTCCCAACCGCAACTGGAACACCTCTCTGGCAGTCATATTTAGTTTGAAATGGTTGTGACCGAACCTCGAACACCTAAGGCCCTATTCACACGGGGATACTTGTCCGAGCGACTGATATACTGTGTGACCATGAGACGCTGGATATATAGTTAAATGAGGCCGTTCACATGGAGATACTTGAGTAGTTCCACAATAGATTTTTGTGCTCATGTAAACGCAACCATTTTTGAAGTGTCTTGGCTTGTCAGATTGTGTTTTCTTGTTAAGAGTTTTCGGCACTTATGGACAGAGTGACATTTTCAAATATGAGATGAAGGGATAAATATTAGCTTGATCTTGAATCTGCGTATTTTAGTAAAGAAAAATAGTGATTGTGCTGACTAAATCAGTAACTGAATCAGCTGTTTTTCAGCTGCCAGATTACGTGGGCTAGTATATCCGATTCTGGCTACAACACGTAAACACAACAGTGAAAAATGGTTCAGTTTTCGTCTTCCGGAAGATGTGTTGCATGTAAACATAGTGACTGTGTGACCATGAGATGCTGCATGTGTAGTTAAGGGGGGGGGGGGGGCATTCAGTTGGGGATACTTGAGTAGCGGTGTCATGAGTCGCCGCGGCTCGGTTACTACGTGACCCGACATACTGGTCCCAGAGTCTTCCAGTCTCTTGGTTACAATCGCAACATTTGATTATGCAGTGTATGAAAAAATGTTTAATTTGAAATTGAAGGTAGAAAATGTTTGCTAGCTTGCTGATGAGTTATAGACTTAATACATTCAATAGCTCAGAACATGATGAATGTTTTATATGAGACGTGTGGCAGAGTTCACTTTCTGTACCACTCCTAATTCTTTCTTTCCCTGTTCCTGTCGCTAATGTTTTGCAGGAAGAACAATTGATGATAAACTCCATCTGAGCTCGAATCTCTTTAGTTTTTACCTTCATGGTCTTTTCACAAGATATACATAGGAGGAAGCTATATATTGATTGACTCAAAGACAAAAACTGAAATTAACATGAAAGTTACCACACATCTTCTGTAATCTCAAAAAAAATGTCTCAAATTGATTTTAAAACTTTACGCGCTCTACACCAAAACCAGAAAATACTTCTTTAAATATTAAAAAAAAAAAAAAAAAAAAATCAAACCTGTTTTTAAAAGCAAGTAAAAAGGATAATGTAATTTCTCTTAAGTGCATACAAATTCCTAACCCTACACAGATAGCCTAGACCTAAAAATTTGTGCTTGTGAATTTTAAATAGCTACAACAATACTTGTACAGTTGAAAATGAAAAATGTTGGGTTCAAGCAATAGATAATAGTAGGAAGTAGAGGTTGCTTGGAGAAATCCTACAACATTTCATAGAATATGTAGTGCAACAAAATCAAAACTCATAAGTGACTTTGGTGAACTATTCGTATCTCAGTTATATAATGTATATGCCTCACGTTTATCATTTTAAATATTACACGTATTGAGCTAGCTATTAAAAATTGACAGGCACAAATTTCAGGCCTGTCTGCCTGTATTGGTGGTAATAATAAAACTATTATAATATCATTGTCACTGCTAGAATTACTAGTTATTGTACTATAGGCAGCAGAGTAAACAAAAAATGTGCTTATGTCACACTCAGGCAATGAAACTGATTTAATTTTCTTTCACACCGCAAGCAATTCAGCTGTACGGGGAACTTGAGTCGTGCCTGTTTGAATGTGATTGGCTATTCGAGTCATCAGGTAGCTGAAGACAGAATTTGCGTATTCCCATGTGAATAGGGCCTAAGCGTGGTTGCCATCGCAATTTGAACGAAGCTAATAGTTCACCCTTAGCTCTTTGTGAAGTACGACATCCCGTGTTCCTGGAATTCCCTACCCCCTTTACTTCCTCAGCCCAATGCAATGGGCAGATAGCCTGGACTTTCCCAATATACCTATATACCCAATAAAATCAAATGGTGGTCTTTTCACCTTAGTTACCCCTCTTACTGCTTTTTGTTGTGTAAATGGTCTGTATAGACTGCTGGTGTTCCGCACCCACTCTCAATACTATACCATACTGAATATGCAGAAGTGTCAATGTGGAATGTATTTGCTTTAGGGTGTTATAGTCTGGGGAGATTGAGACATATTAAACTAAATAAATGTTTATGCTGAATTTCTTATAGATATGTTCCACTCATGCTTTCTATAACAGGTTTTCACTCACGACAATACAGTACCCAAAAATTTGTGTTTGTTTATCTAAGGGCCAGTGGAGATGTAGATGGAGTAACATTTATATGTAGATTACAGCTAAGCAGGAAGTGCATTGTCACTGCCTTGTTTATATTTACAAGGTGATTATTTTCAGTAAGTAAGTTGACAGAATATTGTAATTGATTTCACTACTGTTGGCAGTAGTTTCAAATAGTCTGTTACTTTTCTTTCCATAGTCTTTTGTTCAAATTAAAATTAAAATTTATTATTAGTTGTATTACTAAAAGGTGAAATTTTTTACTGAAGCAGGTAATGCTAACTTTATGTCAGTGAGTATGCTCTCAATAACTGATTGTTCCTAATGGAAATGTTTTCACCTCATTTCCAACCTAGTCTCATTCCAATTTTCTTGTAGTTTTTTGTTCGTACTACTTTTGACATGTAGTTCTGATGTCAGATTCTGGTATGTTTGTACGAATGCATTATTTTATTTGTGTTGTACCTACACTTTAACTAATGTTGATAGAATGAGACTTAAACATAACTGGGTGAAAATAATTATACTATTAAGAACCTTAGAGTTGGGGATTCATAGGTGTTTAATTTCTCCATGAAGATCCGATAATAGTTTCTCATATTATTCTTTGCAAAGTTGTCATTTATCTTCCTGAGCAGTTGGTCTTATTGCTCCTTCTTAACTTTTTTGATCATACCATCTTCCAAGTTTCCACAAAGTTATGCCAGGCTCTTTCATCCTTTTTTGATTTCCAGATGTGCCACACCTTCTTCCTCATCTCAAGTAGTTTGTCACACTCCTCGTTCCATCTCCTGTGCTTCTTCATCCTGCTAGCAGGAGCAAGCATCTCTGCCTTTGTTATGAGAGTCTTCTCCATCTGTTTCCAGACCTGGTCCCCTATGTTGCTGGTTAGCTTGTCCCATTCCTTCTTATTCTCCTTTATTTTCTCTGGACCATATCTCCTTTGTGTATGGCTTTTCCTTTGAAAGTTACTCTTGGGGATGATCTTCAGTTTCACTTTCAATAGGTAGAGGTCAGAGTCGAGGTTTGCCCCTCTGAGGATTCTTGACATTTTGGATTTCCTTATGACGTTTCCACTTTATGACAACTTGGTCCAAATGGAATTCTCCCTGGAGTGGGTTAGGTAACATCCATGTCTTCTACTTCCTTGGCAATTTCTTACAGCTAGTTGACTTTGGGACCAAATTGTGCACCTGGCATAGTTTGATGAGCCTGATACCATTTTGTTTAGTCCAGTTATGTGCTAGGTAATTCTGCATTACATGCCTGAACCTTTTCTCTTTCCCCACTTGGCATTAAAATCCCCTAGAAAGACAACATTATGTTTTTCGGGGATATTCAAGATCGTGTCATCTAGTTTATCCCATAATAGTTACATTCTCCTTTTTCTTTTATTGTTAATATTTATAGGGGTATGAGCATTCAAAATGGTATACACTTTATTACTCGACTTAAATGTGAGAGTGGATAGCCTTTCAGAATAGACTCAAAGCTTGTAATGGAGTCTAGTACTTTTTGCCATTATGAATCCTGTCCGAACATGAGGAACATTTTTTATAACTCTTTTCCTCATCTTCCCCTTAAGTATCTTGAATATCCCCAATTCAAAGCTGTCCTCATCCAAGAACCCAGCCTTTTGGACCGCCGTAATGATAAGTCTGTGTTCATTTAGCGTGTCCGTTAAGAGTCTTAAGTTTCCCCACTTTCAAAATTGAGTTTGCATTAAAATATGCTAAGTTGTTTACTTTCCAGTATTTTATTTTAGGTTCTGAGTCACTCCAATTCATATTTGCATGACAGTACAGACTACCAAGAATCTGAATGTCTGCTTGTGGACTTATGTTCGGTGGATTGTCCACCTGGGGTAATTAGTTTCACATCACACTTTTCCATGACTGAATTCTTTCAGTTCTGAGGGTCACTACTAGAACCACTTTTTTTACAAGATTGTTAACTCTGGAGGATTATTCACAGCTGCTCCTTACATGAAGACCAGTCACATTTGGATTTTAAGTTGATTTTTAATTCATGGTTAACTCCACTAGACTCTTCTGCTGTCTCCACCATTGGGAATAAGGTTCCTCTTCCACCTTCAGGACCATTGACCAGGTTTCACCTTGTAACCCTAAGCATGGGCCATATTACTCCTCCACCTCCTCCTTCTTCATCACTTGTGAGATGAGGCCCCAGGCTCGAGACCATCATTGGCAGAATTTGCGTTTAGTTTATTATGCAGTAACTGTAAAATTTTACATTGAGTAAGAAGTGTGGGCTGTGCCGTAGGTTTGTGAGTAGTGGGTTGTGTATGATTTTGTATGAAGTATTTTTGTTAGGGCAAATGCGGTGGGGAAGCCAATGGGCATTCTAGAAAGATCCTCTCCAACAATTCCAGGTAATGAAGCAAGAATAAGTTACTACAGGAATGGGAGCACAAAATCTGTGTGCTTCAGGTGCAGTACTGGAACACAAAGCAGGAATTAGATAGATTGAGGAGGGAGAGGGGGCTGTTGATTGGAAACTGGAAGTTGGGAAAAAGCAGATAGGAAGGAAGGTTTCCAGATACTACACATTGCTTGTCTTGTGAACAACAGATTTAATCAACTATCAGAGTTAATCATAGAGGAGCCTCTTGTAGCTTTAGATGTAGGTAACACACAGCAGAACTCGGCTACACTCTTTTTGAAGGCAGCTGATAGGTGTAGTCCTGCTTAAAGAAAGTGCATCTAAGAAAGGAACCACTTCCCTCAAATGTCATGTATCCAAATAATAGAGGAATTAGCATATTGCTCTCTTTGTTTTGAAACAGGGTTACCACTTAACAAACAGTGTAGTCATCCTTTAAGCACTGTGATCGAGGGTCGTTGTTGTTGTTGGCTGGTAGTGTGGACCGAATGGACTCCCATCGTCTCCACCGATCGGCCTGTGGCAGCGACATGCCCTGATACTGCTACCAGTGAGGCAGACTCCCCACCTGTGGTTGCGTGGGAGGTCACTCCAGTATATGGCAGGCGCCGCAAGACATTCTGGGAGACCAATCGTGAGGCTTTCCCGGTTCGTCTTGTGAGCAGGTTTGAGGCGCTATCTGCTCAGGACGACGTTCCTGAGTCAGACGGTGTCTCTCACCCTGAAGTCACCACCCAGCCTGCAACATCCGCGCTTTCACAGAGGGTGGGTTTGCTTGTAGTTGGGAGCTCCAATGTTAGGCGGGTGATGGAGCCCCTTAGAGAGATGGCTGCCAAGGAGGGGAAGAAGGCCAATGTGCACTCTGTGTGCTTTCCGGGTGGAGTCATTCCAGATGTGGAATGAGTCCTCCCGGATGCCATGAAGGGTACGGGATGCAGCCGACTGAAGGTGGTGGCTCATGTCGGTACCAATGATGTGTGTTGCTTCAGATCTGAAGAGATTCTCTCAGGTTTCAAGTGGCTGTCTGAAGTGGTAAAGACTGCCAGTCTTGCTTGCAAGATGAAAGCAGAGCTCACCATCTGCAACTTAGTTGACAGGACCGACTTTGGACCTCTGGTACAGAGCTGAGTGGAGGGTCAGATGGTTCTGCGACCATGTAGGCTGCAGATTCCTTGATTTGTGCATCGGGTGGTGGGTTTCCGGGTTCCGCTGAATAGGTCAGGAGTCCACTATACGCAGGAAGTGGGAGCAGGAGCTGTGTGGCATGGATTGGGCTGTTTTTTAGGGTAGAGGGCTTCGGGGGAAAACAAAAAAGGGCAATCTCAAAGGGTGCAGGTGGATCACAGGAGAAATGCAGATCTAGGAACTATCGGTATAACAGTTGTAAATTGTCGTAGCTGTAGCAGGAAAGTACCAGAACTCCAAGCATTAATAGAAAGCACTGAATCACACATCTTTGTAGGCAGTGAAAGTTGGCTTAAGCCAGAAATAAGTTCAGCAGAAGTTTTTGCAAAAGATCTAACTGTTTTCAGAAAGGATGGATTAAACAAAATAGGTGGAGGCGTGTTTGTCACTTTCAAAAGTAGTCTTTCGTGTAGCGAAGTTGAAGTTGATAGTTCCTGTGAAATATTATGGGTAGAGGTTGTAACTGAAAACATAAGAAGTTAATAATTGGTTTCTTTTACCGGTCCCCCGACTCTGACGATACAATAGCAGAAAGGTTCAAAGAAAACCTGAGTCAAATTACAAAAACGTACCCGACTCATACGATAAAAACTCTTTCTCGAAATTTGACTGGAAACACTAAGAGTTTTTGGTCATATGTTAAAGATACTAGGGGCTAAACACAAGCAATACCCTCACTATGTTATAGTAATGGTGATCCTGTCGATGACAGCGCTACTGAAGCAGAGTTACTAAACATAGCTTTTATAAACTCATTCAACAAAGAAGACGAAATCAATATCCCAGATTTTGAATTACGAACAAAGGCTGTAATGAGTAACGTAGAAGTAGATATCATTGGAGTAGTGAAGCAACTAAAATCACTTAACAAGAACAAGTCTTCTGGTCTGGATTATATACCCATTAGATTTATATCTGATTATGCTGAAACGATAGCTCCTTACTTAACAGCCATTTACAACCGCTCTTTCGAAAAATGATCTGTACCAAAATATTGGAAAGTGGCACAGGTCACACCTATATTCAGGAAAGGCAGTAGGAGTAACCCATTAAACTACAGGCCTATTTCATTGACTTCAATTTGCAGCAGGGTTTTGGAACATATCCTGTATTCAAATATGAATTATCTCGTACAGAATGATCTATTGGCCCAAGGTCAACATGGATTTAGAAAATATCGTTCATGCAAAATACGACAAGCTCTTTACTCACATAAAGTGATGTGTGCTATCGACAAGGGTTCGCAAATTGATTCTGTATTCCTAGATTTCCAGAAGGCTTTTGACATCCTACCTCACAAACTGCTTTTAATCAAATGGCGTGGTTACAGTATATCGCCCCAAATTTGCGACTGGATAGGGGATTTCCTCTCAGAGATGACACAGTTCGTATTAATCGATGGTAAGGCATTGACTAAAACAGAGGTGATATCAGATGTTCCACAGGGTAGTGTTATTGGTCCTCTGCTGTTCCTTATTTACATAAACGAATTAAGGCGAAAATCTAAGTAGCTCTTTTAGGTTGTTTGCAGATGATGCCGTCATTTACCATCTAGTAAAATCATCTGAAGATCAAAACCAACTGCAGAACGATTTGAATAAGATATCAGTATGGTGTAAAAAATTGGCAGTTGACTCTAAATAATGAGAAGTGTGAAGTCGTCCACATGAGTACAAAAAGAAATCCGTTAAACTTTGTTTACATAATAAATCAATCAAATGTGAAGGCTGTAAACTCCACAAAATACCTAGGAATTACAATTACTTCTGACTTAAATTGGAAAGAATATGTAGATAATGTCTTGGGAAAGGTGAACCAGAGACTGCATTTTATTGGCAGAACCCTTAAAAGATGCAACAGAACTACTAAAGAAACTGTATACACTATGTTTGTCCATCCTTTTATGGAGTATTGCTGCCCAGTGTGGGATTCTTATCAGGTGGGTTTGACAGAGGGCATCGAAAGAGTCCAAATAAGGGCAGCTTGTTTTGTATTGTCACGATACAGGGGAGACAGCGTTACGGAAATGATACAGGATCTGGGATGGGAATCATTACAATGGCGCTTATCTCTGTGGCGTAGGCTACTTACGAAACTACAATCTCCAACATTCTCCTCCGAATGCAAAAATATATTGTTGACTTCCACTTACATAGGTAGAAATGATCATCAGAATAAAATATGAGAAATCAGAGCCTGGACAGAGAGATTCAGGTGTTTATTCTTCCCGTGCGCTATTCGAGAATGGAATGTGAGATAAAATAGTATAACGGTGGTTTGATGAACCCTCTGCCAGGCACTTACATGTGATTTGCAGAGTATCCCATGTAGATGTAGAAGGTATTAGAGATAAAGTTAGTGTTTTGCTTGTAGATGTTGATTCTAATATTATTGTTATTTCAGGGGACTCCTTAAAAGGCCACAATTGAGAGGCTTCCTTTACCAGGGTACAAGTTAGCTGCCTATACTTCCTGAAGTTCTTTGTAATTTGGGGGAGTGGCCATGTGTATGAAAAACGGTATTACAGTTTAGTGCATTGATGTTTCTAAACACCCACTGAAAAGATATCTGAATGTTGTGCTGTTCTTTATAGATCCTCTGACTCTGATTTTAAAACAAATCTGCTCAAGCTAGAGAGGGCTCTAAGTTCAGTTTATAGAAAGTGCTAAAAAATTAGTTCTAAGTGGTGATTTCAACATTAATTGTGTAAGTGATCATGCAAGAAAAAGGATGCAAAAGATCTCTCTAAATGTTATCAACTGTTGCAAACAGTATTCTTTCCACCAAGAGTGCTGGGGAACAGCAGCACAACCATAGACAATACTTTTGTTCATTCCTTAATTAGAAGGACTTTCTGTTACCAGAATAGTGAATGTCCTTTCAGATTATGATGCATAAATTTTAACTTTAAAAGGATTTTCTGCTCAAACATCGCTTTGTGAGTCATGTCGGGATAGCACAGTAGGCAGTGCGTTTGCCCGCGAAAGGCAAAGGTCCCAGGTTCGAGTCCCGGTTCTGGCACACAATTTTAATCTACCAGGAAGTTTCATATGTTAAATACAATTATAAAGTATTTAGTAAAGTCAATCCAGTTGCAATAGAGGCCTTCTCAAACCTAATTAAGGAACAAGATTGGCAGGGTATTTACAGTGCTGATAATATAGACAATAAATATAATGCATTCCTTAACACATTTCTCATGATATTTGAAAACTGCTTTCTGCTAGAATGCTCAAAACAAGGTATACCATTAATAGGTGGCCTGGGTGTCTGACTAGAGGAGTAAGAATATCATGTAGTACATAGTTGGAATTATGTCAGAATGTTAGACACTGTCAGAATCGAGCTGCAGTAGCCCATTACAGACAGTATTGTAAGGTTCTGAAAAAAATGTCATTAAGAAGGCAAAAAGTATGTAGTAAGCAAAATGAATAGCTGATTGTCAGGATAAAATTAAAACCACATGAAGAAAGTATCTGGTCAACAGCACAGAATTGAGTATATGAAGTCAGTGTGTGATGGAAATTTTTCTGTTACTGATGTGTCAGATATATGTACAGTATATAATAATCACTTTCTGTGTAGCGAGTGAATTAAACGGAGCCGTAGCTCCTACAAGTAATCATATAACTCTTTTAAAAACTAGCATTCCGAGACTATTACCTGTATTAGTCCTCCATAATACTGACAAGGGAGAGCTGCAGTGAATAATTAAATCATATTGAAAAGGCCATATATTGAATGTTAATTTATCATTTCATTTCCTATAATTTAATGTCAAATGTACAGTTTGGTTTCAGAAGTGGTTTAACAGCCAAAAATGCGATATTCTCTTAACTCTCCGAGGCACTTGGTGGATTAAATAAAAATTGCAAATGCTAAGTGTATCCTTTGATTTAACAAAAACATTTGAATATGTTTATCACAAGTTATTGTTGCAGAAGTTGTAACATTATGGAGTAATTGATTCAACTCTTACTTTAATAACAGACAGCACAGAAAGTGATATCTTCATGTTGAAAATGGCTGTGGTATGCACACACAGTGGGACACAGTTAAGGGGGGGGGGGGGGGGAGGGGGCAAATTCTGTTCTGGGGCCACTGTTGTTTCTCATTTATAATAAATTATATGTCATTTTACAGAGAAGGCAACTCTAAGATATTCTTGTTGATGACAATAGCTTGGCAGTGAAGGATGTTGTCGCCAGTTTCATGCAGTATCAAATAATGTAGTTAACAAAGTAAGCTCATGGCTTTTAGAAAATAAATTGATGGAAAGTCACAGTATCACTCAGGTTTTACAGTTTTTAACACGCAATTCAACAAAAACTGAAATGTGAATTACTGAGAATGGCCACATAAGTGGGACTGAACAGTTTAAATTTCTAGGTATTCATATAGATAGTAAGCTGTTGTGGAAAGCTTATTTTCAGAATCTTGTTCAAAAACTAAATGCTGCATTGTTTACCATTCATGCAGTATCTGAAATGACAGTTTAACATAAAAACTAGTCTACTTTACTTATTTTCATCAGCTTATGACACATGGTGTTATTTTATGGGGAAATGACTCTGATCAGAAAGAGTATTTATTGCACAGAAACAGGCAGTTTGAGCGATATGTGGTGTAGGCTTACATAGCTCTTGTTGACTGCTGTTTAGTAGCCTGAAAATTTTGACATTGACCTCTAAATACATTTTATCTTTAATGTCATTTGTTGTTAATAATATTTGGTTATTCCCAAGAGTTAGTAGGTTTCTCTCAGTTAATACTAGACAGAAATCGAATCTGTATTTGGATCACACCTCCTTGACCCTTGTGTAGAAAGGAGTGTAGTATTCTGCTGCATACACTTTTAATAAGCTGCCACAAGAATTCAAAAAGCTTTGTAGTAATCCACACACTTTCGAGGCTAAAGTGAAAAGTTTCCTCATGGCTCACTCTTTCTGTACTGCCTACCGAGGAGTCTCTGGGGAGAATAATAATAATAATCATAATAACAATAAAGCTAATTTCTGTGTTACATTGCAGGTTCTTTTTACGTAGGCCTGTCATATAGATAGGATTGATATACATTTGATGTTATCTATTACTTCTCTTTTTTTACAGTTTGATGTTTTGATTAATTCTATGGCCATGGTGACTTGCTCCTCTATTTGGTCCTGCAGAACGTGAGAAATATGAGCAAATAAATAAATATAAATATTTCTGACACTTGTAGCAAGTCATCTTGCTAAAGTATAAGGGATGATCAAAATGTTCCTATTTAAGGACATTACTGCAGTACATATGCAACATAGAATGACTCTGATGCCCTTAAATAAATTGTAGCATTTGTGTCTTTCCTACGTGCATGTGAGAAGTATGGTAACATGGACTATGGCAATATTACTATCAAATGTGTCCAAACAGGGCCAATATGCTTTGTTCTTTTGTTGGCTGCCATAGGACACACACCAGCAGACATTGTTCGAAGAATAAAGAATGTGTGTGGGGTTGGATGTCTGGAATGGTGACCAAAGTGCCATGCTGATTACAGTTTGACATAAGATGCTGGTCTTAACTCAGAAGCTATGTTGACTTGAGTGAGAGACTCAAGCAGTGATGGCCAAGCAAAAGTTTTGCCTGAAGAGCCGTTTCATATGAGAGAAAACTTTAACTGTTATTTCATGTTATACTTGAAAACGAACATTCCGTCAAGTGTCTTTTTTATTGGATCAAATTACAATAGTATATATAATTTCATTGATTCAACTATCATTAAATTTTCATGTAAATTACTGTCCTGGTGGGCATGAGGATGAGGAGAAGAAGGAAGAAGGCACTTGGGTTTAGGAATCCGTAACATTCAGTTGTGGTGACTGCCGGTCGCTTGTGTCAAATCAAATTACAATGGTATATATAATTTCATTGATTCAACTATCATTAAATTTTTATGTAAATTACTGTCCTGGTGGGCATGAGGATGAGGAGAAGAAGGAAGAAGGCACTTGGGTTTAGGAATCTGTAACATTCAGTTGTGGTGACTGTTGGTTGGAGCATACACATTCATTGCTGCCACATCCACCCCAGCTTGCAGCATGCTAAATACACAATGGCGTCTATAGCTCCTCTTTTATCTGAGAGAATTCACTGCACCTTGCGATAGAGGACCCTTCAGACTGATGCTGCATTCTTTGAATCACAATCGCTTGAGCTACTGCATTAGCGATGAATGTTCAGAAATACAGTTTTGAATTGTGACCAGTCACTGAAGGCTAGGAACAATCTTACAAAGGTAATAATTGTTAATTTATTGTAGAAACAGTTTGGTAGTGTGTATTGCAAGTCTCTTTTCCTGGAACCAACAAGTATACATATTGAATATTTTTTATTTCCCCTATTTTAATATAATATAATAAGTAAATTTACCAGTGAATAAGAAAATAAATGAAAGTGAGTGAAATCTTTGAAACATCCATCATTAATGTATTT
Source organism: Locusta migratoria (assembly GCA_026315105.1). NCBI lineage: Eukaryota > Metazoa > Arthropoda > Insecta > Orthoptera > Acrididae > Locusta > Locusta migratoria. The sequence goes on along the minus strand of CM048745.1, from coordinate 697,702,400 downwards.
TACAACTATTATTTGACTGAGGCACATTTCATTCCATTTAATGTCAGAAAGGAGCATAAATAATGTGGCTCATAACATGGTATAAGGGCACTATCAGCAGCAGTTGTGACTCTAGACAGTAGTCTTTCAAGTAAAACCAGCTTTTATCTTTTTAAAATTGATCTATGATGCTTGTCTTTATTTTTAGTAGGACTCAATTGCAGGGGCAACAGTCTGGATGATTGACTGAGCTGGCCTTGTAACATCAGCTAATGTGGCTTTGTCATACAGTTAATGTGAATGGCTGAAAGCAAGGGGAAACTACAGCCGGTAAAACAGTCCCCAGTTCAGATCTCTGGGTGGGGACTACTTAGGAGGTTGTCGTCATCACTAAAGACTACACTGGAATTCTGCGGATTGAAGTGTGGTTAATAGGGTAGGGAGGTTAGAAAATTTAAAAAGGAAATGGATAGGTAGAAATTAACAATATAGTAGTAGGACAGTTTACAACTCATTGCAAAGACATGATGACATGCCATGACAGGAACATAAAAAAGGCACATACATACAACACTTTCAGCTATCGGCAATAGCAACCACACCGGCACACAACCGTCATCTCCGGCTGTTGCACTTTGAATCTTTTGAGAAGACTGTTATTAACTAGATGATGAGTTGGCATTGTTATGTAAATATTATGAAAAGAAATACTGTATGTAACTTTCTACAATGCATTAAGTATTTGTGTATACAAAGACAGTATGCAATCTCAAGACTTAGGATTAATTTTCTTGTAATAATGATTTTGCTTGGAAAAAAGGGGGGGGGGGGGTTCTTATACTATTTTACAGATAATCATACTCATTAAGTATTCAAACTCAAAACTGAAACATTAAATGATGGAGAAAATCTTGTGTGTAGGCAATTTCCTAATTGCATTGGACATATTTCAGAAGATTCATTATAATAATATGATGTTGTTTAATTTGAAATTCATCTTGTAATCTAGTGATATGAATAAGACATCAGTATTTTTTAAAATTAAAATTCATAGGGGAAAAGATAAATTGCATTTGTCCTCTTGATAGGAGACATTTATACAAATAATTAAAATTACAATATTTTTGAGAAGGGGAGGTAGCTATTCACCATAGAGAAGTCAGGTGAATTGCAGAAAGTCACAAATAACAGCGTACAACTTATTAGATTTTGTCCATTATGGCTTCGTCAGTGTGAGAAACACAGACACACACACACACACACACACACACACACACACACACACAAACACGTCTGCTGCCTCTGACCGCTGTGACCAATCTGCGGGACTCAGCATGGCTGATTGCTTTTCCACGGCTCATTGGACATCTCTGTTATGAGTAGCAACTTATCCTTCTCAAAAATATTGTTGAATCCTTCCTGGAATTTCCATTGTTTAATAATTAATATTGTGTTTTTGTCATTATTTAATTTACATATTGTGAGCATAATCATTTGTTTCAATTGATATGAGTAGGATTTAGATTTCTATTGGGAAAATGTACTGCAATTAATTTTTGTGTATGAAAAAATACACACATTCTCCTTTCTGTTCTTTTCTGTTTCACAAAACTATATAGCATTAACTGTAACAAGATGATGTTTCTGACTGTTGAAGCTGTCTTATCCTGAAGTGTATATTTGTTAGTTCTATCAGTGGTGATTATCTTATTTCAACCTACAGATAATTAGAAATGCAGCCTGTCATTCTGTGTTTTGTCATTTAACAGTATTGTTGATTTTTCCCCATTTGCTTTATGATACACTTCCCACTTACTATTCATATCTTCCAATCTTATTTCATTGTTATTCCGCAGAACATGTATTTAGTTATTCAATTTTTGTTTCTGTCAGGTCTCCTTTTTATTAACATCATCTTATAAAGGAAACAGCCTAGGGAACACTAGTACAAACGCACTCTTAAATGGGCAGATGGCAGATGAGTCAGCTACTCTTCAGTCTTCTTCAGCCAATATTTATGCTGCCTTTGGTTATGCTTTAGCCGAGTTATTCTCATCAATATTCGTGTCTTGGAGCTGGAGCATGAACTATAGGTATGTTAATTTTCAACATAAAACATATAATATATGTAATATAACAGTGCACTATTGCTGAGCGATGTGTAGATTCAGATTATTTATTGCTTTTGACCAGATACAGTAGAATAGGCTTTCATATAAAAATGAATTTGCCATAAAAATATCACTAATAAGCAATATATCAATACCTAATACAGTTGATGTCAAGGAATTCACAGTCAGTGAATTACTTTCAGTATATTTTGACAAGATGGGGATCATCAACAATGACTGTTCTTTCAGCCAGGCTTGTAGCAAATTTAGACTGACAAAAATAACATTGGTATGAAGTCCATATGGTTACATTCTCCTTGCTTAGACTATTCCGAGGCACCTTAATCACTAGTGGTGCAGTGGTCTTGCGGTGGTTTTGTTAATTTCTATTTACAATGTTACGATCATTAAGTTCCGAAATTAGTGGGGATATGGTAGAAGGATGTAGATAGTATATGTAGGTTTTGTTAGCTCTGACGAAAGTACCAGAAATGGTTAAAGCAACTGCTTTCAATAACTGGGAAATCAACATTTTAGTCCCATACTGGCACAAATTTTCTTATGTCACTAAAATAAGTATTATATCCACACCTAGTACCAAGGTATTTACAATTAGTGAATAAAGTTCAAAATAATTTATTTATTCTATTTTATTTTATTTTACAGCTGTTTATTGTCAATAGTGTCTGTATTTGCAGACACGAAGTAAGCTGAATGTGTTGTTTGGGGAATCTATGCTACATTAGAATCAAAATTAATAACACAGCCTTTGTTTTGCTCTTTTTAATATCAATTCCTGAGTGTCAAAATACTACCTGCAATATCATTGAGAGCCTTTATAAATGACCAGAATTACTTTAGGTTTTGTGAAACCAAATAATAAAATTATTTATTAGGTGATGTTTTACATTTGATTTACAAATTGTAGCCAGTTACAGCATCTGTCAATACCTCAGACAGATGCTGTAACTGCCTACAGTTCGTAAATCAAATGTAAAACATCACCTAATAAATAGTAAGTTGAAGCACTTACAGCCTCTAAATACCAACCACCTGATGATGGCATTTAATGCCGAAAGATATCTTGTGTTATATATAAATAAAATAATTAATTACAGTGTTTTGGACTAACCTTTCGCATTATGTCAATATACAACATTTCTAACACTGTGGGCCTGAGATATAATAAGTTATTTTCCTCTTCATTTCATCTCATACCCCCTCCCCAACCCTATCCTGTCCCCGCTATGTTTCTACTGAATCCTTCAGGCAGCACAACATCCTCCTCTGCTATGCCTCCCTTCTCACCCCATGTCCACTTGATATTTCCACAACCCACCTCAATTTGCTGTTCATGTTGGAATTGAAAGTAGTGAATTGCAATCAATCCATTTCATATTACGGTTATTCCATCTTGAACTCCTGCTGGGAGTGCGGGGTGCTGACCACGTCTCCCTCCATACCGCTTTTGGTGAGGATGACACGGCGGCTGGTTAGTACCCCGTAGGCCCCGTTGTAGAGATTTCTTAACTCAGTAAGTGTGTTTTAAAACTTTCCTTGTTTACTTTTCCTGCCTATATTCTACAATATCACAGAAGTTCTTCACTTGAGCAGTTTCCTTTATTTCAGGGTGTCATTATAGTTATGGTCACTAATACTGTTTATACCACAAAAACTATAAAGTTCTATCTCACTGATTTAAGAATTTATGTTGACATTTAGCAGTCCCTCTCTTATCATCAATGTAGTTGAGACCGCATGTACTATTTTACTACATAATTGTTAATAACTTCTTTTTAGGACTGCTGTTAGAGTACAGTCAGCTGTAACATACTTTTTGTACAGGAAGATGATGGCAGCAAGTTGTGTAAATGTGATATCTGCACAACAGGTAATGAACAAATATTTATTTTATTTATTTATTTTTCACCAGGTGTCTTCCTTTTACTTCTATCAGAATTTCTCACATTCACGTATTATTCTTCACTTGAATTTTAATCAGATTTTGTAACATCAATTTCTTTAGCATGGTAGAAGTTCTCAGTTGAATAAATTGAGATTTGGTTTTGATATATTTATTTATGTTTCTATGTAAAATGAAAATAAGTTTTTAGATTTTATATAAATTTGTAACCCTACTACATGTTTAGATTAATTATTTATTTATGTATTTACTTATCCGTGCGATCTTGTGTTGTACATAGTGTGCACAGTAAAGTGTTCAATATGTTTAACACAGTAATGGTTCTCTCATTATAAAACATGATTAAATGCTCAGGCTGCAATACAATCATTATAAAATGTGGTTAATTACTTCGGCTACAACACAAGTTATTGAGACATTATTACTGCTGCCAGTCCAATAATTATAACAGTATTATATTTCCAGTCTATAATGCTGGGAAAAATTATTGTTGGTGTTGATGCATTATTATTATTTATAAAGACACTCCTTCAGACTGTAGAAGATGTGGTAAGCTAGATTTGCCTTTACCGCATCTTTGAAATCTGCATCAATTTTTCTGTTTGTATGTCTTTTGGCAATTGTCTCCATGTCTCTCTTCCAAGATGTGGGACTCCATTTTGGCAGAGCCATTTTTTATTTTTAATTATTTATTGGTTCATATGAATATCCATTTCTTGCTTTGTATTTTGAGTGTGTATATCTTCAGTTTTGAGGAAAAATGTGTTTTTCTTTCATGTCATACTGTTTTACGAATACTGTAGATTCTTATATATGCAGGAATAAATGAACATTTGCATAGTATACACTTTTTCCGCAGTCTTTGATGCAGCAGCTTTCAAGGATCCTCAGCATGTAGCAGAATAGATTTAATTTTTTGATAAGCTTGTCAATATAAGTTTCCCACCTGACATTATTTTTATGACACTTGTAGAATATGCTTAAAGAATCCTGTATTTCATAATTGAACATATACACGTTAAAGTACACACATGTGACATACGCCACTGATAACAAAAGACACTTCGTATAATGTAATTAAAGCGCAGAGGTGCACCATATGAAAGCAAAACAAACTCTGACACCCGGCGTGCTGCTGCACACTGTCGCAGCACCATGGCAGGTGGCGCTGGCAAGATCACCTGATCTCTGACAGCGCCAACTGACGTAGCGGACAATACGAATTTATTATTTATTACATACATCCCCTTTTTTGGTAAACATTTTCACGTGCCCAATGTCCATCATGTCGTCTTCGGGTTGAAATGTTCGGGTAGGTGCACGTCCGTAAGGTTTGTAATGTCCAGGTTTGTAGTTTCTTGTCATTATGGGTGAGTCCGTTGTTTTTGCTGTAGATATCACATTCTTTTTTGTTATTATAGGAGACATAGGTCCACTGTCACTATTTTTTTTGCACACTTCACTCAAGAACGGTAAAGTTAGGTCCGTATTACACTGTGTATCATCTTTTTTGACACTTTCGGGTAAGTTCACTTCATAGTCAATCTCCATTTTTTCGTCGTTGTTATCCGAGGGTATCGTAGTCATCCTACAATGGAGCTGGTCCACATGTCTTGCGACGTCACCTCCGGCTGTGCTAACCTCGTACATACGGAACTTCCCTCTTTGAGCAGTGATACGTCCTTTTATCCACTTTGGATTGCGTCCATAACCCCGTGCCCAAACAGAGGCGCCCTTTCTATATCGTCCCTGATTTGTGTTGGTTACCCTTTGAGGGTAACAGGAGATGCAGTAATGTCCGGGGTTGTCTGCCATGCAGCATTTCCACAGGGCTCTGTTTTCCCATTGGTGTGAATCTGTATGATGCTAAAAAGCTGAGGTCTGCGTCTGCGACTGCAGAATTGTGCAAAATAAGAAGAGGTATACTGTGTACCGTTATCGGACACGATGGTTTTTGGAAGGCCTTCAAGTGCAAAGATTTTGTCGAGGGCCTTGAAAGGGGTGGAGGCCGTAGTAGGCGCCGAACATTTAAAGACAAATGGAAAATTTGAGTACGCGTCTATGACCAGGAGCCAATAGGAATGAAGGAAAGGGCCAGCAAAATCTATATGAATTCTTTCCCATGGTTGTTCAGGTGTGGGCCACGGCGAAAGCGAAGATTTGGGTGCCGGAGTATTTGAGGCACACGGGCTGCAGGCAGCCACCATACGCGCAATGTCAGCATCTATGCCCGGCCAGTACACATGACGGCGGGCCAGATTTTGTGTTCTGGAAGTACCCCAGTGGCCTTGATGTAGCAGATTCAGGACATCAGTGCGAAGAGCCAAAGGAACAACGACTCTTGGTGTGATGTCATCGGTGGCTAGCAGGACCACCCCACGAAGTGTGGACGGACGCAGACGAAGATGATAAGAGTTTCGGAGCGGATCCGATGCTTTTCCTGACGGTCTTTCTGGCCATCCATGCTCGATTTGGTGGACAACCTGGCGGAGGATGGCATCAGCAGCTGTGGCTTCCGCGATGTGATGTCCGTCGATCGGAAATCCGTCAACTGCTGCTTGAGCAGCTTCAGCCACATGGAAACAGAGCAATTCATCAGCATCAAAAACAGGATCAGGACCCATAGGAAGACGGGAGAGAGTATCGGCACTCGCATGCTGTGACGTGGGCCGAAAATGAATCTTGTAATTGAATCTAGACAGGAATAAAGCCCAACGCTGCAATCTGTGTGCTGCTTTGTCAGGAAGAGATACCGACGGATGAAAGAGTGAGACCAATGGCTTGTGGTCTGTGATAAGGTGGAACCTAGTGCCATAGAGAAAGACGCTGAACTTTAACTTTTTTATAGCATAAACAATGGATAAAGTTTCCTTTTCAATCTGGGAGTACTTTGTTTGTGAAGCATTGAGAGTCTTGGATACGTAAGCAATTGGTCGCTCTGTGCCGTCCGGAAATTTATGAGAGAGTACAGCCCAATGCCATGTTGTGATGCGTCAGCTGCAAGTATTAAAGGCAGCCCTGGACTGAATGTTGCTAAGCAAGGTGATTTTTGCAAATGAGGTTTGAGTGTTTGAAAAGCCTTTTCGCGTGCATCAGACCAAACAAAAGGCACATTCTTTTTCAAAAGACAATTTAAAGGATGTGATATTTCCGCTACAGACGGTATGGTATGAACTTGTGATAATAGGCTATTTTACCTTGGAAGGCTTGTAAGTCCTTCACGGACGTAGGTCGAGGAAGAGACTCAATTGCAGCAATGTGATCCTTTAAAGGACTGATACCCTCACGTGAGAGACGAAAGCCCAAGTATGCAATGGAGGGTTGAAAAAATTTGGACTTGTGAAAGTTACATTTTAACCCAGCTTGTTGCAAAGCTTCTGGGACGGCCCAACAGTGGTTTGAAAATAACAAGGACAAGCTCAATAGCTGGGGAAAAAGTCCAGACAGAACTGAAGAAGACGTTTGGAGAGCACCAACAACAAGTCCATTTATCGGAAGAGCAATTGAAGAACAGGGCCCAAAAACATGGTCATATATACAGTGTGTTTTGGCCCTATGTCATGTAGTTAACCCGGATGTGACTGAGGCCATTAAAATTTCACACCTGATGAAGGGCATTGCAGAAGACGTGTATCAAGCTCCTCTGATAAAAGATGTTTCAACAACACAGTAGTTTATCCAATGGTGTCAGAAAATTGAAGAGATGCAACAGAGGAGTGTTGGATGAAAGAAGTATGACAGACTCCCAAATGTAGCCCCTACGGCCATTGTGGAAGACAAACATGACTTTACTTCTCTCATACGACAAATTATGAGAGAAGAATTACAACAGTTTATGGCACCTGGGACTGTCGGACCAAGCGAGCACCAGATTATGGCTATGGCTGTTGGTCCGTATATCATGAGGGAGCTGGCGCTCTTGAGGAAGAGGTATTTCAAACATTAGCACCTGTCAGTACTGCCAGTTGCACCCAACATGAAGGATGGCCTCATCCTACTATGACTTACGCCGCAGCTGCCAAGTGGCAGCCTGGCAACTGACCAGTGTGGTCACAACAAAAGTCTCTGGGAACTATGATGCCTCAAACGACAGATATCTGGAGGAAAGAAGACAACACGCCATTGTGTTTTCACTGTGGGTTTCCTGGACATGTCATACAATACTGTAGGGAGAGAAGATGAGTATTTGACAATTATTATGCTTCAATACACTAATGTGGAGCAGTCCTTTCAATGGCAGTCAGCTGCAGACGATTATTGTCGACCTGTGGGGCAAAGCCTGTCACCATATCCTGGACTGCTCTCGCCTCGTAGAGATACTAGCCACTTGCCTAGCTACCATATTCAGGAAAATTTGGCAAGGTGACCATCTGTGGAGGTGAGGCTGCTGCAGATGAAAATCCTCTATGGACGACAATCGCTAAGATGTCGGGAATTCTCACTGATGTCATCATCAATGGCCAACCTGCCTGGGCACTAGTCGATTCAAGAGCTCCCTTCTCTGTATTGTCAAATTACTACCACCACAAACTAAAGAAGATAACGTTCTGTGATACAAGAGCAACTGTGCAACTTGAGATGACCAGATGAATTGTGAATTGCTTGTCGATCGGAAAAAGCAAATCAGTATAATGAAGGAAATCTGTCATGAACGGGTATCATAAACATTACACGTGGTCAAGGAGAACGTTGTATCACTAATTTTCACAAGTAATTGAAACTCATTCCTAAAGGAATGTGTATTGGAACAGTTGAACCTGTCCAGGATGGTGAGCTCAATGTCATTCTCCAATGCTCTGCTGTTACTGCTGACAACACACTAGAGGAAACTACTATGCAGTTGCATATAGAGCACAGTCTGACCCAGGAACACGTCAGCAGGTCTTAACCATACTACACCAATTTCTAGGTATATTACTGGCCAGGCAGGAGAAGAACCAGATGAAATGGCCCAAGATAAAACACTGTATCAATATTGGGGATCATCTACCAATTAACCAGCATTCGTACAGAGTGTCATCAGCCGAAATATTTGGGAAGAATTGGAGAAGATGTTGTACAATGACATTATTCAACCTTCAGAGAGTCCCTGGTCATCCCTAGTGGTCGTCGTGAAGAAGAAGGATGGCACGCGGCATTTCTGTGTCAACTATCAGCGGCTGAACAAAATCATAAAGAAAGATGTCTACTCATTGCCACGGATTGACAACACCTTGGGCTGATTGAAAAGAGCTACATACTTCTCAACGATGGACATGCAGACAGCTTACCAGCAAATTGAAGTTGATTAAGCTGACAGGGAGAAGACTGCTTTTATTATACGTGACGGCCTCTATGAATTCAAAGTCATGCCATCTGAACTTTGTAATGCCCCAGCCACATTCAAACACATGATGGACAACTTGCTTCGACACCATAAATGAATGACATGTCTTTGTTATGTAGATGACGTTGTCATTTTCTCAGGGACATTTGCAAAACATTTAAGATGGCTGTCAACAGTGTTGAAGTGTATTCAGACAGCAGGACTCCACCTCAACTTAAAAAAAGTGCCTCTTCATTGCCAAAGAGATAAAAATCCTGTGGCATCTAGTGAAATGGATATGGTTTCCATCCTGATCCAGATAAAGTAATGGCAGTCATAGAATTTCCAACTCTTCAGCACATCCATGATGTGAGAAATTTTCATGGGCTGCACAAATACTACCCACATTTCATAAAAGGTTTTTGTAACAAGGCACGTCCATTGCAAGAACTTCTGCAGGGAGACACCAAGTTTTACTGCGATGAGACAAAATAAACAGCTTTCTGGGCACTTAAGGAGGCTCTGACTTCTGCACCAGTTCTAGCCCCATACAACAAGAATGTGGAAACTGAACTTCAGACAGACACTAGTGGTTATGGGATTGGTGCAGTGCTCATACAAATTCAGGAAGCTGCTGAAAAGGTAATAGCCTATGCATCAAGAGTTCTCTCAAAGTCCAAGATAAACTACTCTACATTTGAGAAGAAGTGTCTCACTGTTATCTGGGCTATCAATAAGTTCCGGCCATAGTTATTCAGTAAACCATTCACTATCATGACGACCACCATTCTGTGTATTGGCTGACCAATCTGAAGGATCCATTAGGTCGGCTAGCAAGATGGGAACTAAGACTCCAAGAGTATGATGTCACTGTGGTATTAAAAAATGGGCGCTAACACAAGGATCCAACTGCCTTTCAAGGAGTTCATCAGCTGAACACAAGAGCATGGATGGAATTTCAGCCCTCACTGAGTTAGGTAACGTTACAGCTGAACAGAGGGTAGATCACCTATTATTATAGACCACAGAGGCCTTTGAGAAAGGAGAGTTTCAACTTATAAAAGGGACATTGTATAAGAGCAATTATTATCCACTAGGCCTCAAATGGCTACAGGTTGTTCCAGGTCATCTCTGGCCAGCTATTCTCAAGTATTTCCATGATTATCCAATATCCAGTCATCTGCAATTTGTGAAGACCCTAGATAGAATCTAACACAGTTATTACTTGCAGGGTCTTTACCTATCTGTCAAGCACTATGTTAATCACTGTAATGAGTGCCAGAGATGGAAGCATGTGCTGCAATTACCTACAGGTCATCTGGTATGAATTTCACCTGCATCAGCTCCATTCCACCTTACTGGAATCAACCTTTTAGGTAATTTCCCGAAGTCGACAGCCAGTAACCGATGGCTAATAGTCTGCACTGTCTACCTCATCTGCTGTCACCAAACCTGTGTCAACTGCAGAAGCTCCAGAGATTGCAAAAATTCCTGGTAGAAGACATTATTTTGAAGCATGGTCCACCATGTACGATGATATCCGATAGAGGAAAAGTATTCCAGTCAAAACTAGTATCATAGGTAATGTCACATTGAGACATTGGCCACAGAATAAGAACTACCTACCATCCTCAGAGAAATGGTCTTACAGAATGTTTTAACAAGACTTTAGCAGACATGCTGTCAATGTATGTTGAAGTTGAGCAGAAGAATTGGAGTACAGTACTACCAGTTGTGACACTTGCATATAATAGAGCAAGACAAGACACCACAGGCTTCACGCCATATTTTTTTGCTCCATGGTCATGAATCAGATATGACAATGGATACGCTGTTCTCATTTCAACCAGACAACACTCAGTATGGCTATGTGAAACAGATCATCATCAGGGTCGAAGAAGCAAGACAGCTGGCTTGCATGGGGATACTGGATGCCCAGGAGAAGGACTATCAGTGGTATAATGACAAACACCGGCCTGTTGTGTACCGTCCAGAAGATCTGGTATCAATTTTTATCCTTGTGAGGAAATTGGGGCTATCAGAAAAGTTACTGAAGTGATAGTTTGGTTCGTATCGTGTCACATACTGCCTGTGAGACGTCACATACGAAGTGGAGGATTATGAGCAAAAAATGAAGACACATTGTGCCCGGCCTCTGTATGAAGCCTTACCATGATCCCACAGAACAGATAGATGGAAACAGCTTGTTGTTCAACAACTCTGAAGACCATTATGATAACGATGAAGCCACAACAGGGGGTCTGGCGCCGGTGATTGTCACTGTAAGGAATGCATGCAGGCAGAATGGAAGGATTCTCTGGAATTGTCATACAGAGGACCCATGGCGAGATCCAAGACACTGCAGCTGGCTCCATAGTATGAGGATCCCTCTTTGAATAAGATGATTGCGACATTTAATAATTAATAAAATTTGAACTTGACAATAAATGTTGACAATAAAAATTGTGAAGGGGTGTTTTTCAAAAAGAACAAATACTTCTTCGAAATCCACTTCGATTTATTGCTAAAGACAAGATACAACTTAACACTAATTCTGAAGTACAACAACTGACTGACTGATTGACTGACTGACTCTAATTCCTGCGCATTACATGTATTTATTACATTATTAACAATGACAAGTGTTGCATAATTATTACAATGATAATTTATGAATTGGTTCTTTTATAAACAACAAATTTGTGAAATTTGTATTTTTTATACAATGTCAATGTATTAGTATAACAAATAACTGATTAAATAGTTTTAATATTTTATAAATGAAGTGAATCCTATTGTTTGGTTGAAGTTAAATAATCTGCTTTACAATGAACTACAATGTCTGACAATTAGCCATAATGACAATTAGATGTAACAACAACTTTAAATTACAATTTGTACTGGAATTTGGTCAAGCCAAAAATATTATGAAAATTAATCTAATCTTAATAAAGGAAATGAAAGGAAATAAATGCTGCAAAATAAATACTATGAAATTACTGGGGTTGTATAATGGGAACAATGGTAATAGAGCATTACGAAATTAATGAGGTTTGATAATGGGAAAATATGGTAATGGTAATTACGAATTTATAGAAATTTAGTAATGGGCATAAAAGCTGTAATTACTATGAAATTAATGGATTTTATTAATGGGAATAAAATGAGGTAAATACTTAGTGACATAAACAATGTAGATGTTATAATGTAGAAATGAATACGGGTGGTATCACAAACTTTACTACAGGATAGAAAGGTATCCGGAGCTTCAGTATATAGGGAATGGTATGCTAAACTACACTACAAGGAAAGAAGGGTATCCTGGGTTTCAGTTAAGAGAGATCGTATACTACATTAGATGGAGGCTCATGTTGTTACTTTACAATAGGGAACCTAACTGCAGGTCACTTTTCTTTCAGAAAGGGGAGCAATGCTGCAAATATTCAGGCAGAACGCGTAGTGCAGTGGCTAGCGTTCAGATCGCTGTGCTTGCAGTCCCTAGTTGAAATCCCACCAATGAGAGAAAAAATTTCTTTCTTTGAATTTACTATTTCTAGAATGTTCTACATGTTTCTTATGTTTGATGTAGTTTTAAGTTCCAGAAAATTTGTACTATGTATAAATAGTGGAGCACTCCAAGCAGGAGGCAGTCTGTACTGAGAGTACACAATAAACGTGTTAGCAATAAATGTGTTTTTGGTGTAAAGTGTTGTGCTCTATTAATGACCAGTCTTAGAATTCCAGGCCACCTACATTTTTCAATGTGACAATGTGACATCCAATACCATTTGAACTTCTTTCTGAGGAGGCTATGAAAATGTTTGATGATTGTTGTTGCATGTGGTATAAATTTTCTGTAATAGCTCAAGTATCCAAGTACTGGGTTGAGGTGACCAATATTGTTTAGTGTTGGTAGCTTTTGGACTGTCTCCACATGTTGAATTATGGGGGAATGCTTATAGCACTGAGTATTACTTGAAGAATCTCACCTGTTCCACAAAGAAAGTATACTTTTCTTTGTCACACAAAATGCTGCTTGGAGCTTTGAAAAGAATTATTGAAAGTTATTTGTTAATCTTCAGCATTTTGGGGGAAATTCAATGATTGGAAAGTAGGCAACCCTGAACACAGACGTTTAAGTCATGTCAGCTATCCTACGGCTGAAGATTATTATTTGACGTGATTGCTATGAATGCAACTTGCATCAGTTGTTTAAATAGTTTCATATGGCAACCAGAGCTGGGCACAAGTCCGTTAATCTGTTAATCATTAATTGATGAAGTTAATGTTTTGAGTAATGGATTAACTTTTAAGTTAATGTAAGAACACATTTATGGACTATTTAACTTTTGTTAACTTATCCTAAGTCCGTTATCCCATTATTTTTGTACTTACTTCTTGATTCCATCAGTGATAACAATGGTGAACAATGAAAATAAATGTTTGTCTTATGTAGGTTAATAGTATGTTCAGCAACGATGTACTGAACAAATAAGTATTTTTAATGTTCTACTGCTCGCTGTAGGTATTAGGGGTGAATTGGGGACAGGAAGGCAGGAAAAGTTAATTTTCATTACAGTTTTCTCATTGAACTTTGTTATAGCTGACAGGAACAAATTTAAATTACACACCACAAAACAATTGATAATGGAGGCTTCTAGAATCAAGATATGCCTGACACACCTAATCAGGAAATTAGCATATAATTTTAATTATATTAGTTTCCCTGTGTTATGCTGACTGCAATTAAATAAATATTTTACACCAGATATGTTTCATTTTTTTAATTGTAATGTACATTCTGTGCAAGATTTTTAAAAATTTTGTCATTTAATCTGAGGAGACCACATGCCAAATCTGTTTAACAAGTAAACCACAGAGTCTAATGAAAATGTGACTGGGCATGAAATCAAAATATTCATTTAACAATGTGATATTTCACTGGGGAAATATGTTAATAGATGTTTTTATAAAACATATTACTGCTACAGCTTACAAGTGCTGAAGTACAATGTCTTTTTCCTTCAGGGAAAATGTATTTTGCCTCCCAAACATGCTTAATAGTCAGACGAGAATTTTATTATGCTAATTTTTCTTAAAGGCAATATGTACCTTATATCAAATGATATTCAGTGAAGTTACATATTTCGAGTCTCCCATAAATTTTATTTTATTGCTCAATTATTGTTATTGTTATTACAAACTAAGCTTAATATATTACTAGGACACTATGTCCTGGTGGCCGGCCACAAGAATAAAGACATGACAAAATCTTTATGTACAAGGAGACTAATCATCTCATAGAACATAACACTTTTCATCCAAAGCGAATTTCTGTAGCGAAGGTGGGTTTGCAACTTTACAATGTGGTATGTGATTAGTCTACATTTTTTATGCTCGCAGCCGAGTGCCAGTGTAGAGTGTCCGAGTAACACTAGTTTTTATTTATACTTCAAGTCAAACTTAATGTTGCTCAACCAAATCATATATGTGTGCGTGTGTGTGTTTGTGTGTGATTTTTTGTGTCTGTCTATCAGCCTGTCCTTTGGGTAAGTCATCCGTTATATATATATTTATATAAAATAAAGATTGTTTGACTTACCCAAAGTACAGGCTCGCCGATAGAAACATAAGTCACAAATAAAAACACACAAACATTCAAGCTTTCGCCACCACTGGCATCTTCTTCAGGAAAAAGAGGAAGGAAGGAGAGGAGAAAGGGAAGGATATGGGTTTTAAGGAAGTGGAAAAGGAGTCATTCCAATCCCAGGAGTGGAAGGACTTATCTTAGGGGACAAAAAGGAAGTTAAACAAATACACACACATATCCACACACAAACACACCTTGGCAGACATTTGTAGAAACCGAAGAAGTTGGTCAAAGATACCACTTGAGGCAGAGGCTCTGTCCACAGAACCGGGCAAAAATGTTAAAGATGGTGGGTGGGAATTTGAATTTAGCGGAGGTTGAGACCATGTGGGCAACGGGAAGAGAGAATATGATGAAGGGCAAGTTCCCATCTCCAGAGTTCTGAAAGATTGGTGTTGGTGGTAAGTATCCAGATAACCTGGACGGTGTAACACTGTGCCAAGATGTGCTGGTCGTGCACCAAGGCGTGTTTAGCCACAGGGTGATCCTCATTACCAACAAACACTGTCGGCCTGTGACAGGCAGGGATTCTTCTAGATAAGCTTAAGTATTGCGTTACGTTTGGGACAGTGCACAAATGGTTTAAATCACAATTAACTGGAAGAGTGCAGAAAGTTGAAATAAACAGTTCACATGATATAGATGAAACAATTAATTCCGCTAACTGGAGGGTTATCAAAAATAGGGTCCCACAAGGTTCTGTCTTGGGTCCTTTGACGTTCTTAATATATATTAATGACTTGTCGATATATATTCACAAAGATGCTAAGCTAGTTCTTTTTGTTGATGATACAAGAATAGCTATCACCCCTGTCAAAAAGGAATTAACTGATGAAATTGGGAATGATATCTTTCAGAAAGTTATCAAGTGGTTCTCTACAAATGGACTCTCATTAAACTTTGATAAAACCCAGTATATAGTTTCATACAGTAAATGGCATGACACCATTAATAAATTTAGACTTTGGACATAAATCTGTAGCTAAGATAGAATATTCAAAATTTTTACATGTTTGCATTGATGAGGGATTGAACTGGAAGAAACATATTGAAGATCTCCTAAAATGTTTGAATTCAGCTACTTATGCTATCAGGGTCATTGCAAAATTTGGTGGTACACATCTCAGTAAATTAGCTTATTATGCCTATTTTCATTCACTCCTTTCATATTGGATCATATTCTGGGGCAATTCAACATTGAGTAAAAAAGTATTCATTGCCGAAAAGCGCATACTCAGAATAATTGCTGGAGCCCGCCCAAGAGCATCCTGCAGACATTTATTTAGGGTTCTAGGGATATTCACTGTAGCTCCATATATATATATATATATATATATATATATATATATATATATATATATATATATATATATATATATATATATTATAGAAGGAGACCTTCCAGGTAGGAAAATGGTTTAAAATAAAGATTTTTGACTTACCTAAAGTACAGGCTGGTCGATAGGAACACTAAACACACACAAAAACACACAACCATTCGAGCTTTCGCCACCAGTGGTGGCTTCTTCGGGAAAAAGAGGGAGGAAGGAGAGGAGAAAGGGAAGGATACGGGTTTTAAGGAAGTGGAAAAGGAGCCATTCCAATCCCAGGAGTGGAAGGACTTACCTTAGGGGACAAAAAGGAAGGTAAACAAATACACACACACTCACACATATCCACATCCAAACACACTTAGGCAGACATTTGTAGAAACCAAAGAAGTTGGACAGAGATGCCACTTCAGGCAGAGGCTCTGTCCACAGAACCGAGGCAAAGATGTTAAAGTGGCGGGTGGGAATTAGAATTTAGCGGAGGTTGAGACCAGGCGGGCAACGGGAAGAGAGAATGTGTTGAAGGGCAAGTTCCCATCTCCGGAGTTCTGAAAGATTGGTGTTGGTGGGAAGTATCCAGATAACCCGGACGGTGTAACACTGTGCCAAGATGTGCTGGCCGTGCACCAAGGCATGTTTAGCCACAGGGTGATCCTCATTACCAACAAACACTGTCTGCCTGTGACCGTTCATGCGAATGGACAGTTTGTTGCTGGTCATTCCCACATAGAACGCTTCACAGTGCAGGCATGTCAGTTGGTAAATCACGTGGGTACTATCGCAAGTGGCTCTGCCCTTGATCGTGTACACCCTCCGGGTTACGGGACTGGAGTAAGTGGTGGTGGAAGGGTGCCCCGAAATGAGATCCATCCTTAATGACATCCTCCCCACTCCTCCGAGAGTGTCTTTCCGCCGCCCACCTAACCTTCGTAACCTCCTAGTCCATCCCTACGAAACCCCCAAACCACCTTCCCTACCCTCTGGCTCCTACCCATGCAACCGCCCCCGTTGTAAAACCTGCCCTATGCACCCTTCCACCACCACTTACTCCAGTCCAGAACCCGGAAGGTGTACACGATCAAGGGCAGAGCCACTTGCGATAGCACCCACGTGATTTACCAACTAACATGCCTGCACTGTGAAGCGTTCTATGTGGGAATGACCAGCAACAAACTGTCCATTCGCATGAACGGTCACAGGCAGACAGTGTTTGTTGGTAATGAGGATCACCCTGTGGCTAAACATGCCTTGGTGCACGGCCAGCACATCTTGGCACAGTGTTACACCGTCCGGGTTATCTGGATACTTCCCACCAACACCAATCTTTCAGAACTCCGGAGATGGGAACTTGCCCTTCAACACATTCTCTCTTCCCGTTGCCCGCCTGGTCTCAACCTCCGCTAAATTCTAATTCCCACCCGCCACTTTAACATCTTTGCCTCGGTTCTGTGGACAGAGCCTCTGCCTGAAGTGGCATCTCTGTCCAACTTCTTTGGTTTCTACAAATGTCTGCCTAAGTGTGTTTGGATGTGGATATGTGTGAGTGTGTGTGTATTTGTTTACCTTCCTTTTTGTCCCCTAAGGTAAGTCCTTCCACTCCTGGGATTGGAATGGCTCCTTTTCCACTTCCTTAAAACCCGTATCCTTCCCTTTCTCCTCTCCTTCCTCCCTCTTTTTCCCGAAGAAGCCACCACTGGTGGCGAAAGCTCGAATGGTTGTGTGTTTTTGTGTGTGTTTAGTGTTCCTATCGACCAGCCTGTACTTTAGGTAAGTCAAAAATCTTTATTTTAAACCATTATATATATATATATAGAAGGAGACCTTCCAGGTAGGAAAATGGTATAAAATAAAGATTTTTGACTTACCTAAAGTACAGGCTCGTCGATAGGAACACTAAACACACACAAAAACACACAACCATTCGAGCTTTCGCCACCAGTGGTGGCTTCTTCGGGAAAAAGAGGGAGGAAGGAGAGGAGAAAGGGAAGGATACGGGTTTTAAGGAAGTGGAAAAGGATATATATATATATATATATATATATATATATATATTAAACGAATATTAAGACGAAAAATTCCTAGCAGGAAAAATAAAATATAAAAAATAGACGAAGATTACTCACCAGGCGAAGGAGCACAGGTGTGACAGCATCACAAATAAATAAATGAATACACACACACACACACACACAATCACAAGCTTTCGCAACCCAGTTGCGTCTTCAGGCAGTAGGGAAGGAGAGGGAAAAGGAAATGATGAGGGTTTTAAGGAAGGGGGTAAGGAGCCATTCCAATCCCGGGAGAGGAAAGACTTACCTTGGGGGAAAAAATGGAAAAAATGGAAAAAATGGAGGGTAAACAATGGAGGGTACCCTCCATTTTTTCCCCCAAGGTAAGTCTTTCCTCTCCCGGGATTGGAATGGCTCCTTACCCCCTTCCTTAAAACCCTCATCATTTCCTTTTCCCTCTCCTTCCCTACTGCCTGAAGACGCAACTGGGTTGCGAAAGCTTGTGATTGTGTGTGTGTGTGTGTGTGTATTCATTTATTTATTTGTGATGCTGTCACACCTGTGCTCCTTCGCCTGGTGAGTAATCTTCGTCTATTTTTTATATTTTATATATATATTAAAATAGATGAAGATTACTCACCAGGCGAAGGAGCACAGGTGTAACAACATCACAAATATATAAATGAATACACACACACAGACACACAAACGCAAGCTTTCGCAACCCAGTTGCTTCTTCAGGCAGAAGGGAAGGAGAGGGAAAAGGAAATGATGAGGGTTTTAAGGAAGGGGGTAAGGAGCCATTCCAATCCCGGGAGAGGAAAGACTTACCTTGGGGGGAAAAATGGAGGGTAAACAAATGCACACACACCCACACATTCACACAGACACAAGTACACCTAGGCAGACATACTGTAGAAAGCAAAGAAGTTAAGAAGTTACACAGAGATACCACTTGAGGCAGAGGCTCTGTGCAGAGAACCGATGCAAAGATATTAAGATGGTGGGTGGGAATTCAAATTTAGTGGAGGTTGAGACCAGGAGGGCAACGGGAAGAGAGAATATGCTGAAGGGCAGAGCCTCTGCCTCAAGTGGTATCTCTGTCTAACATTTTAACTTCTTTGCTTTCTACATTATGTCTGCCTAGGTGTACTTGTGTCTGTGTGAATGTGTGAGCATTTGTTTACCCTCCATTTTTCCCCCCAAGGTAAGTCTTTCCTCTCCTGGGATTGGAATGGCTCCTTACCCCCTTCCTTAAAACCCTCATCATTTCCTTTTCCCTCTCCTTCCCTTCTGCCTGAAGAAGCAACTGGGTTGGGAAAGCTTGCGTTTGTGTGTGTGTATTCATTTATTTATTTGTGATGCTGTCACACCTGAGCTCCTTCGCCTGGTGAGTAATCTTCGTCTATTTTTTATATTTAATTTTTCCTGCTAGGAATTTTTCGTCTTAATATTCGTAGGAAACGTATAGAAGGAAACTATCCTGGTGGGATAAACAAATATAAAAAATAGAAAACGGATGACTTACCCACAATCCGACCCATTTCAAAAATAATAGCAGTGTGCATAGCTACAAAACTAGGAGAAAGAATTATATTCACTATTCAAGGTTAAATCTAGCTTTGGCACAGAAAGAAGTGAATTGTGCTGCCACAAATGTCTTTGGTCACTTACCAAGTAACATCAAAAGTCTGATAGATAGCCAACTAGTTTTTAAAAAGAAATTATAGGCATTTCTGAATGGTAACTCCTTCTCCTCTTAAAAAATGTAACTAAAAAATCCTTAGTATATTGATTGTCATGTATAGACAACATTTACTAAACTGACACGTTCCACATCATTATGAAATGTCGTATATATGATCTACGGAACAAGTATTAATCTATCTATCTATCTATAGTTTTGTTTTGTTTTATTAAGTCCTGGTCTATCTATTTTTGTCTTTTTGCATTAACTATTTGAATTATTCCTCAAGACTTAATTTCCATTGTAATTTCCTCTTTTGGCATCTGCCTTGTGGTAGAAAAGGTTCTGAATAGTTACATTTTGGAAAAGTCTTTCTAATTATGTTTGAAATATCTTCAAATATCCAATCATTTACTACAGTTTATTTATTATTTTCTTTTTCTGTTTAAATTACAGATATCAAGATTTTGTGGAATAGATTCAGAGAAGTTCTTCAATGCAGTTCTCTACACACCTTTAGTAATCTCTGCTCCACTGGTATTTATAGTCTGTTCATGTGGAATGCTTTCTCTGTTATTTACTTGGAAAAAAGTAACTTTCCTCATATTGAGTGGTATAATCAGCTTCAGTGTAATGGTAAGTTCAAGATCACATTGCAACTTTAATTGATCCCTTTTATTGTTAGTAGTATGCATTTAAATTAAAAGGATAATGTTGGGATGACTGGTTTCAAATATAATATTTTAGAGTTATTTTTAAATAGACCTGAAAATTTTTGTTGCTAAACACTTCAAACTTTAATTATATCAGTTAAAACACCTGGCAGATTAAAACTCTGTGTAAGGACCTTATAATCATCAGAGGTAGTCCTAGCCTGCAAACAGATACCCCTGCCATATCCCCACACACCCCATATCCTCCCACCAGAAAAGAACGCCCCCCCCTCATCAACCAATACTGAACAGGACTGGAACAACTAAACCACATCCTTCGCCAAGGTTCTGATTTTCTATCATTATTCCCAGAAATGAGAGACATCCTGCCCAAGATCCTCCCTACCCACCCTAAAGCAGTGTTCTGTCACCCATCCAACCTCCATAACATTCTAGTCCATTCATATGCTACCCCCCCTCCCCCCAACCCCAACCGCTTCCATAGAGTCATATTCCTGTGGAAGACCGCACTGCAAGACCGGTCTCATCCACCCACCCAGCACTTCTTATTTCAATCCTATCAGATGCTTATCCTACACATTCAGAGGCTGGGCCACCTATGAAAGCAGCCATGTAATTTATCAACTATGCTGTGCAGCTTTTTTAAAATATTAGCATGATTACTTATCAGCTGCCCATTAGCATGTATGACCATCCACTGCCATACTGTGGAAAAAACAAGGTGGAGCACACTGTAGCACAATATGCACCTAGTATATGCTTCAGTACCAAGATATTTGCTTTTTACAAATGTCTGTCTAGGCGTGTTTGCGTTTGGATATGTGTGAGTGTGTGTGTATTTGTTTATCTTCCCTTTTTTCCCCTAAGGTAAGTCCTTCCACTCCTGGGATTGGATTGACTCCTTTACCACTTCCTTAAAACACATATCCCATATCCTCTCCTCTAAACCTCTCTCCCAATCTGAAACCTCCATCCTATCCAAAGGCCTCACCTTTAGTCCCACTCCTAAATTCAACCAAACAGCCCTTGTCAAAGACCTACTTTCCTATACTTGTAGCCTTGGCTGGAGATATCACTTTGCCTTGAAGAGAAATAAACCCACCCCTGATGATCCAGTTCCCCAAGACATTATTCAAATTGAACCCTGCCTGGAACAGTTCCGTCCTCCATCACAGCGAGACCCACCTGCTCTTCCTCAAAATCACCCCCTTCAAACCTTCCAGGAATTCCTTACTTCCAACCTTGCCTCTCAGTCCTTCCTGAAAAACCTTAATCCTACTCCCAACATTACCGCAGCTGAATCCAGAGCTATCTGTGATCTGAAGGCTGATCATTCCATCATCATTCTCACCGCCGACAAGGGATCCACAACCGTGGTCCTTGATCGGTGGGAGTATGTGGTTGAGGGACTGCGTCAGCTTTCAGACAACACTACCTACAAAGTCTGTCAAGACGACCCCTTTCCTGATGTCCAGGCAGAGCTTCAGGGAATTTTCAGATCCTTAGGCCCCCTACAAAACCTTTCACCTGAGTCCATCAAACTCATGACGCCACCGACACCCCGCACCCCTACCTTCTACCTAAGATTCACAAACCTAATCATCCAGGCCGGCCGATTGTGGCCGGTTACCAGGCCGCCACAGAACGAATCTCTGCTTACATAGACCAACACCTTCAACCCATCATGTGCAGTCTCCCATCCTTCATTAAAGACACCAACCATTTCCTCGATCGCCTGAATTCCTTACCCAGCCTGCTACCTCCTGAAACCATCCTTGTAACCATTGATGCCACTTCCTTATACACAAATATTCCAAACGCCCAAGGCCTCGCTGCGATGGAGTATTTCCTTTCACGCCGACCACCCACTTCCCTACCTAAAACCTCTTTCCTTAATACCCTAGCCAGCTTCATCCTAACCCATAACTTCTTCACTTTTGAGGGCCATACCAACAACTAAAGAGAACAGTCATGGGAAACAGGGTGGCCCCCTCATATGCAACCTTGTTTATGGAATGCTTAGAGGAAGCCTTCCTGGATACCCAAGCCTGTCAACCTAAAGTATGATACAAATTCATTGATGACATCTTCATGATCTGGACTAACAGTGAAGAAGAAATCCAGAATTTCCTCTCCAACCTCAACTCCTTTGGTCCCATCAAATTCACCTGGTCCTATTCCAAATGCCATGCCACTTTCCTTGATGTCGACCTCCATTTGTCCAATGGCCAACTTCACACATCCGTCCACATCAAACCAACCAACAAACAACAGTACCTCCATTATGACAGCTGCCATCCATTCCACATCAAACATTCCCTTCCCTACAGCTTAGGTCTTCGTGGAAAAAGAGTCTGCTCCAGTCCCGAATCCCTGAACCAGTACACCAATAACCTAATACCAGCTTTCACATCCAGCAGCTATCCTCCTAATCTGGTTCAGAAGCAAATTAACAGAGCCACCTCCTCATCCCCCCAAATCCAGAACCTCCCACCGAAGAACCCCAGAAGTGCCCCTTTTGTCACCAGATACTTTCCGGGACTGGAGTGGACTCTGAATGTGGCTCTCGAGCACGGATACGACTTCCTTAAATCCTGCCCTGAAATGAGATCCATTCTTCATGACATCCTTCCCACTGCAGCAAGAGTGTCTTTCCGCTGCCCACCTAACCTCCGTAACCTCCTAGTCCATCCCTATGAAATCCCCAAACTACCTTTTCTACCCTCTGCCGCCTACTCATGTAACTGCCCCCATTGTAAAACCTGCCATATGCACCCTTCCACCACCACTTACTCCAGTCCAGTAACCCGGAAGGTGTACACAATCAAGGGCAGAGCCACTTGCGATAGCACCCACGTGATTTACCAACTGACATGCCTGCACTGAGAAGCGTTCTATGTGACAATGACCAGCAATAACCAGCAATATTCGCATGAATGTTCACAGGCAGACGGTGTTTGTTGGTAATGAAGATCACCCTGTGGCTAAACATGCTTTGGTGCATGGCCAGCACATCTTGGTGCAGTGTTACACGTCCAGGTTATCTGGATACTTCCCACCAACACCAGCCTTTCAGAACTCCGGAGTTGGGAATTTGCCCTTCAGCTTATTCTCTCCTCCCGTTGCCCACCTGGTCTCAACCTCCACTAAATTCAAATTCCCGCCCACCATCTTTAGCATCTTTGCCTTGGTTCTGTGGACAGAGCCTCTGCCTCAAGTGGTATCTCTGTCCAACGTCTTTGCCTTTTACAAATGTCTGTCTAGGTGTGTTTGCATTTGGATATGTGTGAGTGTGTGTGTATTTGTTTACCTTCCTCTTTGTCCCCTAAGGTAAGTCCTTCCACTCCTGGGATTGGAATGACTCCTTTTCCACTTCCTTAAAACCCATATCCTTCCCTTTCTGCTCTCCTTTCTTCCTCTTTTCCTGATGAAGCGACCAACGGTTGCAAAAGCTTGTATGTGTGTTTCTGTGCGATTTTATTTGTGTCTATCGATGAGCCGGTCCTTTGGGTAAGTCATCCGTTTTATATATATAAATCGGATAACTTACCCAAAGTACAGGCTCATCGACAGATGCAAATAAAAACACGCACAAACACATATACAAGCTTTTGCAACTGTTGGTAGCTGCTTCAGGAAAAGAGGAAAGGAAGAGGGGAGAAAGGAAAGGATACTGGTTTTAAGGAAGTGGAAAAGGAGTCATTACAATCCCAGGAGAGGAAGGACTTAACTTAAGGAGAAAAAAGGAAAGGTAAACAAGCGCACACATACCCACACACTTACATACGCAAACACAACAAGGTAGACATTTGTAGAAAGCAAAGAGGTTGGACAGAGATAACAGTTGAGGTAGATGCTCTGTCCGGAGAACTAAGGCAAAGATGTTACGTTGGTGGGCGGGAATTTGAATTTAGCGGAGGTTGAGACCAGGTAGGCAGTGGGAAGAGAGAATATGCTGAAGGGCAAGTTCCCATCTCTGGAGTTCGGAAAGATTGGTGTCGGTGGGAAGTATCCAGATAACCCAGACGGTGTAATACTGTGCCAAGATGTGCTGGCCATAGATCAAGGCAAGATTAGCCACAGGGTGATCCTCATTATCAGCAAACACTGTCTGCCTGTGACTGTTCATGTGAATGGACAGTTTGTTGCTGGTCATTCCCACATAGAATGCTTCACAGTGCAGGCATGTCAGTTGATGAATCACGTGGGTGCTATCACAAGTGTCTGTGCCCTTGATCATGTACATCTTCCAGGGTACGGGACTGGAGTAAGTGGTGGTGGAAGGGTGCATAGGACAGGTTTTACAACGGGGGCAGTTACATGAGTAGGCGGCAGAGGGTAGAAAAGGTAGTTTGGGGATTTCATAGGGATGGACTAAGAGGTTACGTAGGTTAGGTGGGTGGGGGAAAGACACTCTTGGTGGAGTGGGAAGGCTGTCATGAATGATGGATCACATTTTGGGGCAGGATTTAAGGAAGTCATATTCCTTCTGAAGAGCCACATTCAGAGTCCGTTCCAGTCCCGGAAAGTAATCGGTGACAAGAGGGGCAATTTTAGGGTCGCTCTGTGGGAGGTTCTGAGTTTGGGGGGAAGAGGAAGTGGCCCTGGCTATTTCTTTTTGTACCAGATCAGGAGTGTAGTTGCGGAGTGTGAAAGCTGTGGCAGACCTGATGCCACGAAGGCCTAAGCTGTTGCTGATTCTGATGGAACCAAAGGAGTTGAGGCTGGAGAGGAAATTTTGGAGTTCTGTGAGTCCAGATTATGAAGATATCATCAATAAATCTGTAGCAACCTTTGGGTTGATAGGCCTGGGTGTCCAGGAAGGATTTCTCTACACATCCCATAAATAAGTTTACGTACAAGGGAGCCATCCTGGTTCACATGGCTGTTCTCTTTAGTTGTTGGTGTGTCTGGCTGACAAGGGATCCACAACTGTGGTACTTGATTGGCAAGAGTATGTGGCTGAGGGACTGCGTCAGGTTTCAGACACTACCTACAAAGTTTGTCAAGACAATCCCATTCCTGATGTCCAGGCAGAGCTTCAAGGAATCCTCAAAGCCTTAGGCCCACTACAAAACCTTTCACCTGACTCCATTAACCTCATGATCCCACTGACACACCACAGCCCTATCCTCTACCTCCTTCCCAAGATTCACAAACCCAATCATCTCGGCCGCCCCATTGTGGCCAGTTACAAAGCCCCTAAAGAATGAATCTCTGTCTATATAGACCAACACCTTCAACCCATTATTTGCAGTCTCCCATTCTTCATCAAACACATCAACCACTTTCTCGATTGCCTGAAATCCTTACCCAGCCTCTGCCCTCTATAAACCATCCTTGTAACCATTGATGCCTTGATGCCACTTCCCTATACACAAATATCCCACATTCCCAGGGCCAAGCTGCGATTTCTTTCACACCGACCTCCTGCATACCTACCTAAAACCTCTTTACTTATTACCCTAGCCAGATTCATCCTAACCCACAACTTCTTCACTTTTGAGGGCCAGACATACCAACAAAAAAATGGAATAGCCATAGGAACAAGGATGGTCCCCCATATGCCAACATATTTATGGGACACTTAGAGGAAGCCTTCTTGGATACCCATGCCTGTCAACCCAAAGTTTGTTATAGATTTATTAATGATATCTTCATGATCTGAACTCACAGTGAAGAAGAATTCCAGAATTTCCTCTCCATCCTCAACTCCTATTGTTCCATCAGATTCACCTGGTCCGATTCCAAATCCCATGCCACTTTCCTCGATGTCAACCTCCATTTATCCAGTGGCCAACTTTATACATCCATCCACATCAGACCCACCAACAAACAACAGTGCCTCCATGATGACAGCTGCCATCCATTCCCTATCAAAGGGACCCTTACCTACAGCTTACTTCTTCGTGGCAAATGAGTCTGCTCTAGTCCTGAATTCCTGAACCAGTACAGCAATAACCTGATGACAGCTTTCACATCCCACAACAACACTCCTGATCTGGTACAAAAGCAAACAGCCAGGGCCACTTCCTCTTCCCCTCAAACCCAGAACCTAAAAGTGTTCCTCCTGTCACCGGTTACTTTCCAGGACTGGAGCGGACTCTCCAGCATGGATACGACTTCCTTAAATCCTGTCCCAAAATGAGATCCATCCTACATGACATCCTTCCCACTCCACTGACAGTGTCTTTCCGGTACCCCTGGTGTAAAACCTGCCCTATGCATCCTCCCACCACCACTATTCCAATCATATAAACCGGAAGATGTAAGCAATTAAGGGCAGAGCCACTTATGACAGCACCCATGTGAATTACCAGCTGCACTGTGATGCCTTCTAAGTGGGAATGACCGTCCATTCACATGATCGGACACAGGCAGACAGTGTTTGTTGGTGTTAACCCTGTATTTAAGCATGCCTTGGTGCACAGCCAGCACACCTTGACACAGTGTTACACTGTCCAGGTTATATGGATACCTCCCACTGACACCAACCTTTCCGAACTCCGCAGATGGGAACTTGCCCTTCAACATATTTTCTCTTCCCATTGCCCATCAGGTTTCAACCTTCGTTAGTTTTAGATTCCCGCCTACCATCCTACAACCTCTTTGCCTCCAATCTCTGGACAGAGCCTCTGCCTCGACTGGCATCTCTGTCCAACTTCTTTGCATTTTGCATATGTCTACTTTAGTGTATGTGCATGTATTTGTGTGTGGGTGGCTGTGTTTGTTTACGTATCCTTTTTCCCCCAAGGTAAGTCTTTCCTCTCCCAGGATTGGATACGTCTTCCTTGGTGTGTGTGTGTGTGTGTGTGTGTGTGTGTGTGTGTGTGTGAGTGTGTGCCCTTCCCTGACTCCCCACTCCTTTCCTAAGCTGCATCTTTTTCCACCCATGTAGTTGTGAGGATACAGGATTTTAGCTTAGTAACCTCTTTGGTACGTTTTGGTTGAATTATAGTTATTGTTGGCGTGCAGCGATAGCTGCTGGCAACAATGCTTAGGTTGGAATGTTTTTTGTTTGTTGGCTGGTGTGTAGCAGTCTCCCGCCCACCGCAGAGCGAGGCAGTAGCATGTTGACAGTGCGTGCGTAACCCGCATTTAGCGGTGGCTAAAGGTTTTGCCCTTCAGTTGTATCGTATATGAGTTTCGGTTGCAGTTGCATATTGAAATGTTTCAGTGTGGACTTGTAGACATTCATCATTGTGGCACGTGGTTATTTATTCAGTGTATTTAAAGGAAGAGTTTTTAACATTTGTCATTCCATAATAAAAGAAGTTAACAAAGTTCATTGTTATGGATCAACCTAGGAATTGTCCGCATCCCATACCGGCAAATCATTGGAACAATTATTGAATATTAAGCAGCATTAGAATATAACGGCAACTTCGCCCATCGAGGATTAGGTGGACATAGCTGTGATGTCACATAGTATTTAGATACTCCATTATGCTGTGCTGTATCCATCCCCACTACCACATCACCACAGAATATGATTCAGAGTATAGTGGCCAGAGATGACGGATGTTTCTGAAGTGTGTTTGTGTGAATGCTCCTTTATCTGATGAAGGATGGTGTGATAGTTTAGGTTTTCTATATGTGAGTGTCTTTTTTATGTGCCTGTTGCAACTCATCATCTGTCTTTGTGGTAAGTTGAAAACTGTGTTCATTATATTTACTTTATGTGTTATGAATGGAAGATAAAGATAAACAAATGACAAGATATACAGATGAATATCATAAAGTTATCTTTGCAGTTTACAATTAATTACATAAGTAATTTATGTTCATAACTAGCAGCCTTGCTGTGGCTGTTATAATACCTTGAATTAATATTGTAGTAAAGCATTTAATACAGTCAATTTAATCTTCTCTAATAAATATTTAAAAAATATTTTAGGTGATATAAAATATACAGGACTGGCAGTGGTATCTCATGCAAAAATTTAGAAGTCATTGGTGATGAGTTTTGAAGAGTTTAAATTAACCACAAAACAACATTTTTTTTCCTTTTACATTTTATGTATCTCATATTCAAGTATTGTTTGTAAAAATAAGTAATGTACAAAGTCATTAATTTAACCAATAGTGCACTTATTAATGCATGACTGTGTTGCTGTCTCTTCCGTTCTTGTGCTCTGTGAATGGCTATATGCTGCTCAGGCCCAGCTGTTGTTCTTGTTGTATATTGTTGCAAATGATCTTCACTTTTTTCTCTGCTGACCTAATTGTTTGAGCTGTGCTACTCACTGTTATTTTGTTCTGTCAATTTTGCATTGTGCAACTTTTCTACACTCATTGGTGACTCCTCACACCAATGGGAGGTAAAGGCTTGGTTGTAACAAAGAATTTTGTGATCCAAGTGGGTTTAGAACCCAGTGTCCTAGTGGATTCCATACAAGTACTTTACACCAAGACCACAAGGACTGACACGTTCAGTAAGTAGTAGCATCAAGGAAATTTTCAAAATCAAAAGACTGTGTTTTTAATTGGATGCTTACCCAACCCAGATAACAGTCTTTAATTTTAAATATAAAAATTTGACATACAGTAATTAATAAATATGAAAATATCCTATCTTTTAGGTTGGATGTACATCCTACCTTCATTTCCTTAATCTCTCTCTGCACGGCAATTTCCCCCATCTCCATTCCACTTTCTTACTTCTCCTTTTAGGCTTCTCAGTGTATTAGCTACTTGAAAACCCAGCTTTACTCAGATATTTATTTTATTCCAATATTCATTTAATCCATATACTCCTTCCTCCTATTTCTGTCCATCTCCTCCTCCCTCTACTCTCTCTCTCTCTCTCTCTCTCTCTGTCTATCTACATTGGTCTCATCCTCCTTGTTTTCCTCCCCCCTATCAACATCTTACAGCATGGGAATGGCTGCATGGTTTGAGACACATTGTCTCTGATTGTGCGATTTCTCCTGTCAAGATTTGAGCTCTTCGTAAACTGGACACCTCAGCCATTTGGTCCATTTACAAACATTCAAACATTTTATCCACCTATCCATCCACCTGTCATTACCTCCCCACTCTCTGCCAATCTCGTACCCTCTGTGTTCATCCTCTCCATCCATTGTATATGAAATATTACAATACTTACCATATTCATAGTGACTGGCCAAACAGTGTGAAATTCTGGAGTAAGGCACCCTCTGCCATGCATTGTACGAAACTTTAAGTAGACAGTGATGTTTCTCTTGTTTTGAAGGCCAAGTGATCAAAATTGCAAGATAGGAATAAAAGTATAGATTGCTTGTAAAGTACATTCCACCATGCATCGTGTGAATTATTATGTAGACAGTGCTGTTTCTCTTGTTTTGAAGCTCATGTGTGCAAAATTTTATCAAGATTGTATGAATGGTATGGCAGTGCATAAAATACGAATCCAACCAGAAGTGCTGATGCTCTCCTTACAAAATTACCAATTTATATTATTTTAATTTTTCAGTTGTTACTTTGGATTTTCCATATTTTTTTTTCTAAAGCACCTCTATCTTAAAATGAACAAAACAAAATAAATCAACCAAATCAGTGAAGCCATTTTTGAGTTTTAACAATTGATTTTTATATGTAAGTAGATAATATACTGAAAAATTAGACTAGAGTGAAACACACAAAGGATTTTTAAAAAGTGCTGTTATGTGTTATGTAAATTTTGAAAACTTGTGTATTGTAGAAAAAATTGTAGCATCAAGAAAACATCCTAAATCAAACATAATAATTTTGTTGTGGATTAGTGACCTGGTCTTTCAAATGGGTGCCACTTCGACACCTAACATGTCCCAAATCTCCCAGTTATCCAACCGGGAAAAGGGGAGCTACAGTTAAACATGGAATGCAAACCATTTGTTGGTTTTGGTGACTCCTCACATCATTGAGAGGTGAAGACTTCATAAAAACTCAGTGAACCTATGACCTCTCACTCTCAAACTGAGAACTTTGCCCCTAGCCCACAAGTCAACTTGAAGAACAGTCCAGTTGTTGGATACTTAAACAACCAAGATGAAAACATTTAATTTACAGTAAAAGTGATATTGATGTCATTAAACAAGATCAAAACTATCCTATCTTTTAACCTGGAGCAAAGCAGACATGCTGTGTATATACATAAAGATTTGTAAGCTTTATATCAAATACGCAAAAACAGCAACTACCAAAGTCAAGATCGTGTAACAGATATGTTTTCCGTCTTGTTTATGTGTACAATATTCCACAAAAAATATGTTAAGCATAAAATAAGGAAAATTTACTTGTTTCTTCAGTTGACAGTTTTTCATCATTACTGTGATCACCAACCTGATTGCTAATTTGATCCAGTCTCTAAACTAGTTCAACCTGTTAATGTCTGACGATACCTTTGTAATCTGATGGACAGTTAACTAAATGAAGATAAAATTGTAGAAGATATACAAAATTGTGTTTTTAATTCCATAATTTCCTACCATGAATTGATAGAAGAGTCAGTGAAAATGACTTCATTTGCATTTGCTTCCATTTTACTTGGGTTAGATAATAACAGCTGTATATCTATACTCAACAAAAATTGGACATGTTACCTGGCTCTTTTTTTTATCATAATTTTTCTGTGCTACCACCTCCAAAGTATTTGTTATTGTTCCTGAAACACTATGTCTACATTTTACTGCAAATTTTTTTCTTGCTATTCATAGATTGTATTGATATATTCTTTATCCTGACCATTACTAGTTATTTTGCTTCTAAAATACAAAAAAATCTTTATTACTTGCAGTGTCTCATATAGTAATCGAATTTCTTCAGCATCACTTTTTTCATCCCATAACTCTCATTTTACTATTATTTATGTTTGTTCTACAACATTTTTCAAGTTCTTATTGTCACTCAATCTTCCAAGTACCTTAACAGCTCTGATAGAATTACAATGTAATTGGCAAATCTGAAAGATTGTTTGGGATCATTTACAAGTGGAAGTAGGATAGATCTATTATAACACATAAAAGATTCCATTTCTCAGAATTCAACATTTATTAACAGCACGTAAATACAAGACACTGTCAGCAAACATTCCCCATCACAGGTCACCATTTTGATGCTAAAAATGCATGTTGTATGATTAATATAAATAATGGAAGATAGGTAACAACTCACCGTAAAGAGGCTCGCTGAACTGGTGACAGACACAAATATAGATAATCACATTCACACAACTATATTTTTGGCCTTGGTCTTTGTCAGAAAAAGAAACCCATACATTTATGCAATCACTCAGACAACTATACACACACAACTATCATGTCTGGCTGCTACAAGTCTAGATGCTCGTGTTGCTTGAGTGGTCAGACATGATAGGTGTGTGTGTATAGTTGTCTGAGTGATTGTGTGAATATATGTGTTTCTTTTTCTGATGAAAGCCATGGCTGAAAATTTAGTTGTGTAAATGTGATTATCTATTTTCGTGTCTGTTGGCAGCTCAGGGAGCCTCTTTACGATGAGTTGTTACCTATCCTCCATTATTGATATTCCTATCAGATTTTCCATTGTTGTATGATTAAGCATTATAAACACTGTGGACAATGCAGTGCTCAGGCAACTGCTGCAATTGTTAACATATTCCATTTCATGAGCAACCACAGAAGTCAATGCATAAGCAATTGAAGTGATTTGCCATTCATTATTAAAGCAATCTCTGAAATTGGTCCACACGTCACTCAGGTGACCACTGAAATCAGTGCAGTTTCTGTAGCAGAGGCAGTCATTGATTACTCTACCCAGCAAGTCTCTCATTCAATCCCTAAAAGTTACAGCACTGTAACTTCACACACATTGAATTGTGTATTTGTAGTCTAGGGTATATGTCAGTCTGGTGGAAATGCAGCCACACAAATGTCTCCAATTCCTCTGTCCTTCAACCCTACTGGGCTTCCACACTTGGACTCACAGTGAAATGATACTATATTCAACTGGATTTGGATACCACTCTTCTTAACTCTATTTTTATGGTTCTATATTTATATTTTCATGTTGGCTGACATTCCAGTGTACTGCACTGTGTCGAATGCTGTAAGCTCACAGGTTGGAATAGGAGAGAGCCATGCAAGTGTCCATGTCTGTGCTGGTTGAGGGGTCATATACAGGAAACCTTCTTAGGCTCCCAAACACCTGGTTTGGTTATGGTACAATGATGATACTTTCATTACACCTGGAGTCAGGGGCATGACAGCCTAGTTTTATTTCTTCACCTTCTCTCCCAGCCACTTCTCATAGCCCTCCCCAATTCAGCAAGCTACCTTGTGGAATACTGATGTATACCTGTCTGTTGGGTCCATCCATACATCTCCCTCACAAAACCTACCAATAATACATGCATTTTGACAGCTAATGTCCCTTCCATACCAAAAATCCCTACCATACAACTTGTCCACATGTGGATGGAAATATACAGTGACAAGAACTCCCTTGCCCAATATGCTGAAGAAGTCATATCCCCACACATTGCAAGTTATCCCAGCACATCCAACAACAAGCTGCAAAGTAGCACTGCCCCCTCTCTCTTCTTCTCTCTTCTGTAATCCCCTTTGTCACCAAACGTGGTCTGGAGCAAGTGAACCACATTCTTTGGCAGGCTATGATTATCTATTATTGTGCCCTGTTTCTTTCCCATCTTTCCTCAAAGGTGTTCCATCACCCATGAAACCTTCACAACATTCTATTCCCTTTGTATGCAACTCTTAATCACAACCTTTGCCATATGGATCATCTTCTTATAAAAAAAGAGTTGGCAGACATGCCTATTTTACCCATCCAGCATTTCACATTCCATTTCTGCCACAGGTTTATCCTTCCCCACAACATGTGTAAATGGCCGTGTCCTATACCAGTTCTGCTGCAGTTGTTGTATGTTATCCTTATATCATATTCTCCAGTCTGTATCATTCTGCCCTTAACTTATGTTAACCTAGTCACGCCAGAACTTCCACCCAGTAGTTTGTGACCACTTCTGTCCTGTTACTTACTCCCAATTGACATCTCAACACCCTCATTTTCCTTTGCTCTCTGGCAACACACCATATAGCCTTTTTCCCTTCTCTGCTTCTCTCCTTCCAATCCTCATTTTCTCTTCTTTGACTCCTCATTTTCCCTTCTCTGCTTCTCTCCTTCCACAACCTCTTTTCTCCTCCCCTCATTGTTCACCACAGCAGTGTTGTCTCTTTCCCCACCCACTTGCAGCCTGAATCCTTCCCCTGTCCTGCCTCACTGCAGAATTCCACTTCTTTTCCTCACTGTTCTTTCTGGCTACAGCAGTTAGAGACAGCAGTCAAGTGAGCTCGAGTTATGTGTGTAGGATTGTATGAATGTGTGTGTGTGAACAATCTTCTCTTCCTGTGTATGTTGTTTCACCGTGTCATCTTTGTGGTGAGTAAGTTTCTACTCTCTTATCAATGCTGTTGATATTACAACTTGGAATTTACATCGTTCACATAATTAAAAAATTGTTCCAATTTTGTGGAATTTCCTTATTTTACAAATGTTCTGTTAACAATTTTGCAAGTAGCATTTTATTAATATGCTTCCATACAGGCATTTCCTGGGAATTCCTTTCTTCCATAACTCGAGTGCCTTCGTAGAGGGTATTAGCTATATTACAAATGAAACACCATGTATTTCATACATAATATATTTACTTTTCTTTCAAAAATAAAACAGCCACATTTACCATGATACTGAGGTGGAATGGCTGAGGGCTCAAAGGCACCTTGCTGTGGAGCACAGGGTTGCTTCCTGTCAGAGGTTTGAGTCCACCCTCAGGCATGTGTGTGTGTGTGTGTGTTGTCCTTAGGTTAGTTTAAGTACAGGGTGTCTTTCTCTATTCTGCTGTGGGTGCATACACTGAGTTAAAGTCTAAAAAACATTGCCATCTGAGTAACCTAAGCTTACCTTTATTTACAGTAGATGTTCAAAATGATGTCCCTCTATGGAAGAGCGGCCTGACATCTCTTGAACACATTTGCAAACACTATAAGAATTTCGGCTGCCGAAATCTGGGAAATGACTAGTCGAATCCTGTCTTCCAACTCTTCGAGTGTATGGGGATTGCTTGCATACACCTTGTCTTTTAACATTACATCTGGAGAACGAGGAGGCCAGTCAACTGTCCTATCATCAAAAACACTTCATATTGCTGCCATAGATGCATTGGCAATGTGTGGTCTTGCATTGTCCTGCATGAAATAACTGTACCGCTTTTCGTTGGGTAAAAGTTCTTGAAAAAATAGATGCAAGATATTGTTCACATACCTGTCAGAATTTATTGTTCCGTGAAAAACGTTCGACTAGTCATTTCCCAGATTTCGGCAGCATATGCTCCACTACATGCTGTACCACAATTTGGCAGTGGCCATTCATCCTAATGGACAGCTGGTTAGTGGTCATGCAAATACAGAAAGCTGCACAGTGATTGCTGCACAGTTGGTAAATTATATGGCTGCTTTCACAGTTGGCCCAGCCTCAGAATGTGAACACATTTTTTTTAGCACCCATGTACATAGGGAGACTTGATCATCATAACAAAGAAAGAGAAATCAGATTGATAATGGAAAGATTTAGATGTGCCCCTTTTTTGCACACTATTAGAGAATGGAATGGTATAGAAATATTATGAAAGTGGTTCAATAACACCCCTTGCCAGGCACTTAAATGTGATTTGCAGAGTAAATATGTTGATGTAAAACAGACACCTTATTTGTGATTGTATGTATGTATCAACAGGTAAATGACAGTTTAAGTGCAGCTGCACAATTAAATACGATCCTTTGGTGGAATGTAGATAAAATTGTAAGAAATTGGAATAATGAGTCGGTTTCACTACAATTGTTTTTATTTATTATGTCATTTTCGCATCTGCCATCATCAGATCTAAAAACCTCTGAACAAACAATGTTCACTGTCAGTAATAAAATCTGTACCTAGCAAGGCATCAACTAATGTGTTTAGTTATTACTGACACTGAAATTTGTTTTGCAAGTTCAGAGGTTTTTAGTTATACACAGATGTATTCCTACTGACAAAAAATGAAGAGCTCAGACTCAAATAGGGAACTCATTTCCTTTATACTACAGTAGTAGTGTATGATAAGTTGAGAATTTTAGCTGAGTGAGAAGCCTGTATGGATAATCTAATGGTTGCCAAAGTGGGAAATCCAGGTTTGAGTACTGCTCCTTCACAAATTTTCAACTTCCCCATTGAATTTGTTTCAATGCACTGAAACAGAATAGTTGTTGAAATATTCCTAATTCAAGTCATGAATCTACATTCAAGAGATATTGTGTTTCCCGTGTTCTCTGTTTTATTTGTTTTGTACATCACTTTTCACTTGCCTTTTATTTTTCATTTAATAAATCAGTCAATTTTCATTTCTGAACATTTAAAGCAAGTTGTCAGTCTATATATGAGGATGGTATAACCCATATTACTGGTGTTGAAGCACATCCATGTAAGACCATAGCTGTCATGTAAGAGTGTATATAATATTCTATTGATATGTCATAGCTGAATAATTTTTGCATCAGTCAGGCAGCTTAATTATGAAATGAAATCACAACAAGTACAATTAGGTAATTGTCAATTTACATGTATATCTAAAATCAAAGACAACCCAATCTCATATTATTGTATTGATTATGTCCATGAAAAGTACTATTTGAGAATCACATATTGAAAACACTTTTATCAGAATATATAATATTTTTAAAATAATTACCAGTGATGTTACTCAACATAGTTATTTTTAAGTGGAAGTGAAGAAGTCCTTCTTTAAACAACTTGTTATAGGTAGTATTGTTCACATTTATATCTATTTTTATTATTGTTATTTTTTTTAAACTGGTCTCAAACTTTCTGAAGCCATCCATTTTGTATCCAAAAAACCCTCCCTTACAGCCTGGCCACCCATGGACGGCTTATCTGCAGTGACAAGAACTCCCTTTGTCAATATGCTGAAGGTCTCCCAAAGGCCATCACAGACAGAAACTATCCCACAGACCTAGTCTGCGAACAGATCTCCTGTGCCATATCCCCACACATTCCAAATCCTCTTCCATCAGTAACCATCCACAAAAGAGCACTCCCCTTGTCACCCAATACTATCCTGGACTCCAACAACTAAATAGCATCCTTTGCCAAGGTTTTGATTTTCTGTTCTCATGCCCAAAAATGAGAGATATCCTGTGTCAAAGATCCTTCCTACCCCTCCTAAGGTGGTGTTCCATCGCCTTCCAAACCTCCATAACATCCTATTCCATCCCTATGCCACCCCGAAACCCAGCCCACTGCCACAGGAATCATATCCCTATTGAGGACCCTGCTGCAAGACCTGTCCAGTCCACCAACCTAGCACTTCCTTTTCCAGGCTTATCCTACCCTATCAGAGGCTGGGCAAATTGTGAAAGCAGCCATATAATTTACCAACTGTGCCGCAATCACTGTGCAGCTTTCTGTATTGGCATGACCATTAGGATGAATGGCCACCACCAAACTGTGGCCAAAAACAACCACCCTGTGACACAGCATGTAGTGGAGCATATGCTTGATTTCAATGGCTGCTTCACAACCTGGGCCATATGGATCCTTCGATCCACCACCAGCTTTTCTGCATTGCACAGATGGAAGTTATCCCTACAGTACATTCTCACATTCTGAAATTATCCAGACCTCAACCTACAATAACTTCCCTTTTTTCCACACCCTACAGATCCCATTTCTCTAACCTAAACCTCTCCTATTTTGAATGGTGTGTGTGTGGGGGGGGGGGGGGGGGGGGCAGTGCACATGTGGTGCATGTGTGTTTGATTTATTTTATATTATTTTGTTTTAGTTCTTTTTTTTTTTTTTTTTTTTTTTTTTTTTTTTTTTCCCTCCCCTCACCTGCCTCTCCACTCCATTCCTAAGATACATCATGCTCCTCCCATCTAATATGTACATGTTCTGCAAGGCTGTACGGCATCCATCCCCTCCACCAAGACTCAACCTTCCCATCACCACTCCCCTCCCCTATTTCCACACTGCAGAGCGTGATTCGAAGTGTGGCAACTGGAGCTGACGATTGTTTGACTGTGTTGTGTGCCCGTGTGATTGCGTGAATATTCTATTTTATGAAGAAGGCCATGGCCGATAGCGGAAGTGTCGCATGTGTGTGTCCTTTTTATGTGCCTGTTGCAGCTTGTCGTCACGTCTTTGCGTTGAGTTGTAAACAGTCCTTATATTGTTAATTCCATCCTAGACTTTCCGTTATTAAAATTTTCTTTATAATAATGTAAAGTCCAGGTTGGAATTAATAATATAATAAGGACAGTTTACAACTCACCGCAAAGACGTGGTGACGGGCTGCGACAAGCACATACAAAAGACACATACATACAACACTTTCAGCTATCGGCCATGGCCTTATTCAGAAAATAGAACACTCACGCAATCACACAGGCACACAGCACAGTCATACAACCATCACCTCCGGCTGCCACACTTTGAAATTTTCTTTAGTTTCATAAGACATCAAAACATGAAATATAATGATCAAGCGTGTACAGTCACTTCCATTTTGTTTCCAGACAGTAATTTCACAAGCAAGAGCACTGTCAGCATGCAAAGCAGAGCATTTCTCATCAGGTCGAGTCTCTGAAATGAGAGAAATGTTACAGAACATAAAACTTGCTAAGATGGTCCAGTGGGATAACACAGTATTCAACAATTTCAAAGGTAATAATTTGAAAAAAATGATATACTTTCCATGAAGAATTTTCTCATATGTACAAGGCAAATAATGCATTTCCTTCTGAGCACATTAGATTCCGCCTATTGTTTCATAAAGTTGCTGTTTACTATTGGGATATTTAATGTCTATGGGTACAGTTACACCATACATCTCAGTTACTGACATTTTACTCGACTTTGAACAGCTTATTGTAATCTCAAAAACAAACAAAATAAAGACATATTGTAAGATACCTAAATGTGTAACCAAAAAGAAAGTAATGACAATAATAGAGGATAGATAACAACTCACTGTAAGAATGATCACTGAGCCACTGATGGGTATGTAAAATAGAAATCACATTGACACTTTAAATACATTTTTTCGCCATGGCCTTCATCAGAAAATGAAACATGTATGTTCACGTAATCACTTAAGACGTAACAGTGCACACATGACCACCATCTCCAACTGCTCCAGTGCAACAAGCTTCCTGATAGTGAGTGAGGAGGAGAGTGGAGAGCGAAGGCTGCTGGGTAAGGGTGAAGTTGGAACATTCCACAGTGCATAATGTATTACTTAGTCTCTGATAGGTGGTAATGTGAGATGCAGTTTGGAATTGCAGTAAAGGAAAAAAGCGAGAAAAGGAAAAAGAGTAGAGTTGTGTGTGTGGGGAGAGAGGGGGGGATTTAAAATGATAAAAACAATAAAATGATTAAAAATAAATAAAGAAGAAATTTATTAAGGAGATATTGAAATATTATAGGAAGATAAATAATATAGATGATGACTCAGTTGGAAGAAAGACATGAATTGAAGGGATACAGGTTGGTATGTGGGTAAAGGGGGGAGGGGGGGTGGGGAATCTAGCATTGTGTTTAGGGATAATAAGTTATATTAGGATGAAGCCATGTTCATTGCAGGACTGTAGAATGTGTGGAAGGAAGAACTCCCATCTGCACACTTCAGAAGAGCTGGTGGTGGGTGGAAGGATCCAGATGGTCAGGGTTGTAAAGCAGCTATTGAAATCTTGCTTTCTGCCACAGTTTGCCACTGGGCATTCATCCTGATGGGCAGCTGGTTTGTTGTCATGAGAATGTAAACTACTGTACAATGATTTCAGCAGAGTTGGTAAATCACGTGGATCACATGGCTGCTTTCTCAGTTGACTCACCCTCTAAAAGGGGTAGGATAAGCCTTTAACAGGACTGGAATAAAAAGCGCTGGTTGGATGGATTGGGCAGATTAGGGGTTGGGATTGAGAGTTGCATAGGGATGGACTAGGATATTGAGGTGGTTGGATGGGTGACAGAGCACCATTTTAGGAGTGGTCAGAAGGGTCTTGGGTAGCATGTATCTCATTTCAGAGCATGATGATAGACAAAACCCTGATGAAGGATGTGATTTAATTATTCCATTCTGGGGTGGTATCCGATGAGAGGGACACTCCTTTGTGACTGGTTATTTGGGGGTGTAGGGAGGATTGGGGATGTGCTGGGGTGTAGCACAGAAAATCTGTTTGTCAACTAGATCAGGAGGATAATGTCTGTCTCTTGCTGCGTAACAGACTTCTCATCAATATAAACTGACCGGCCACAAATGGCAAGCCTGTTTGGGTGGGATTTTGTTGTTGTTGTTGTGGGTCGGATAACAGCTGTCGAAGTGCAGGTACTGCTGGTAATTAATAGGTTTAATGTGTATGGGGCTGTCAGTGAGGTGGAGGTTAACATATAGGAAAAAAAAAAAAAAAAAAAAAAAAAAAAGCAGAGAAGTGGAAAATTTGCTTTAAGGTACTTCTCACATTTTAGTACTTTATATTTCATATACGCACATGATGTGCACCGAACCACCCGTCAGGAGCTTTATTATGTAGTAAACGTTATCTGAATTTTGTACTTTTTAGTGCCAAGAGTAACTGAAACTGGTAACTTCTTTGGAAGTAGAAATTTTTGATGTAATTTCATTCATCATAATCAATGTTTTCAGCAATCCTGTTTTGT
Organism: Locusta migratoria; assembly: GCA_026315105.1. NCBI lineage: Eukaryota > Metazoa > Arthropoda > Insecta > Orthoptera > Acrididae > Locusta > Locusta migratoria. The sequence goes on along the minus strand of CM048745.1, from coordinate 697,661,996 downwards.
TCATTATTCGAATAATGAAACACTGTTCACATATTTGTCCATGTCTCGCCTGAAGATATTTGAGTATTTATTCACATATTCAAGTGCAGATATGTTCATAAGTATTTTTTGTATCATTTTCACAGCGTCTGCATCTCACAGTTGTCATCTTTTGGAGGTTATAACATGCTGTGCCCCAGACAGTGTGCCAAGCAATACACAGACACAAACCATCCATAATTCTCACAGTTTATGGAACATCAGAAAAATACTTACACAAATATTTGCACTTCACAATAAATTCTCAAAATGCGTCATTTTAAATATTATTTTATTATTATTTTTATTTCATTATTTGTTGTTAGCCAACATATGTTGAAATAGACAGTTTTACACTCTATATTACAAAAAGGTTTTGGATATTTTTACAGATTTCAGAGCTTCATTTTCTCCTTAGCCTAATTTTGTAGTATTAATACTCTTGTATATATTCAAATTCCTTAATTAATTTTTACAGTAATACAGTTGGATGACATTTACTACATACATACATTCGCTACTCTTATTAAAATTCTGTAATGCTATATACATGACATGGCCCTCAACTAAAGAGAACAGTCATGGAAACCAGGATGGCCCACTCGTACACAGACATATTTATGGGACGCTTAGAGGAAGTCTTACTGGATACCCAAGCCTGTCAATCCAAAGTTTGGCAGAGATTCATTGATGGCATCTTCATGATCTGGACTCACAGTGAAGAACTCCAGAATTTCCTCTTCAACCTCAACTCCTTTGGTCCCATCAAATTCACCTGGTCTTATTCCAAATACTTTGCCACTTTCCTCACAAATCTGTCCACATCAAACCTCCCAATAAACAACAGTACCTGCATTATGACAGTTGCCATCCATTCCACATGAAACGTTCCCTTCCCTACTGCTTAGGTCTTCGTGGCAAATGAGTCTGCTCCAGTCCCGAATCTCTGTAACCTCTACCTTATGAATAAGGTAACCTGTATCCACCCAACTTTCACTCCCATACAACAAAGTTGGTCGAAAGATAGAGCGGTGCACCGCTAACTTAGTCTTGGTACTTACTTCCTTCTTGCAGAAGAGAGTAGATCTTAGCTGAACACTCACTGCATTAGCTTTGCTGCACCTAGATTCCAGTTCTTTCACTATGTTGCCATCCTGTGAGAAAATACATCCTAGGTACTTGAAACTGTCTACCTGCTCTAAATGTGTTCCTCCTATTTGGCAGTCAATCTGATTAAATCTCTTTCCCACTGACATTACTTTTGTTTTGGAGATGCTAATCTTCATATCATAATCCTTGCACCTCTGATCGAGCTCTGAAATATTAGTTTGCAATCTTTCAATTGAATCAACCATTACAACTAAGTCATCTGCATATGCAAGACTGCTTATTTTGTTTTCACCTATTTTAATCCTGCCCTGCCAGTCTACTGTTTTCAACATATGATCCATGAATAGTATGAACAACAGTGGTGACAGGTTACAGCCTTGTGTTAAAATTATTTTACTTTTAACTTTTATAATGGAAACTTTAGGTTGTAATTCAACAATATAATGAGGACATTTCACAACTCACTTCAAAGACATGATGATGAACTGTGGCAGCCACATAAAAAAGACACACACTTACAACACTTTCAATTTCAGCCCTCGTTGACCAACACCTTCAACCTATTGTCCAAAACCTATCCTTCCATATCAAGGATACCAAGCACTTCCTTCACCAAGTCTCCTCCATCACCACTCCTTTACCTCCTGGAACCTTATTTGTCGCAACAGATGCCCTCTCCCTCTACACCAACATTCTACATGCCCGTGGCCTTGCTGCTATCGAACACTACTTCTCCCAACGTCCTTCAGGGTTGAAGCCTGATACCTAATTCCTTATTTAGACTTAACTAGGTCTTCTGATTCCTCCACTATTTGCAGCAGAACCCAAGCCTAGATCCTCCACAAAGTTCTGTATTGTGCATATAAGCATTACCTTACTTTCTCAGGGTTTTTGGTGTAACTTGTAGCTCAGCATCTGGGTTCACAGATTTGCAGCAACATCTGGATTATGGTGAATACAAGCAACTGAACTCAAGGTGTACACTATTTGTTTGAAATTATGAGGAGCAACACCAGGAAAATTTGAATTGTAGTTTAATATAGCACTTTAAATAAACTTGTATATGCACAATAATTACTTTTAACAATGTAATTTCAATGTGCTGATGGGCATAGTAATTGCCTCGAGATCTGATTAAAAACTGCTCCCTCATGATGTCTGTGGGCCTCCTTTATATACTATTCTAAATGGTGCCCAGCATTGTTACAGTTCTTAAAACATGAAAATATTAATTTTTCTATTATTTATCATAATCTTAATAACATTTCATATTCTACAAAACAAACTTAAATATGATGTTATCTTTTAGTAACATTTAAACATATATTTTGGAGGGATTGTGGCCCCAGACAAAATCCATATTAATTTGACAACTATGCTTTATTGTACACAGTCTGAGATACAGTTACTGACTCAGGTGAAAACATGGTAGCTGGGAAGCAGCTCGCCCTCAAAGAGATTAATGAAGGATATTCAGTTCTTTGAAGATTCTATAGGTGCTATCACAGCCACACAGACAACACCCCCCTTCCCAACAGTGCAAAGTACACATGTTGAGCTTGTGGGGAAGAGGTGAGGTGACAACAGCCACCGACGTCAAAGTCCGAGCAGATCTCATGACAGTCAGCTCCACCATCAGGATCGAAGGGTTGTGGGGGGCAGTGTGCGGTGGGGCCAAAGTGTAGTGGCAGTGCATGCAGTGACAGAGAGAGAAGTGAATTCATGTGGTCTGTCAGGGGACTCGGCATAGAGAGAGTCCCGGAGCTCTGTTTTGACAGCTGGGCAGCAGTGCGGACGGCTAGCTTGTCAGTGTTCATGGCTGCCAACAGGAGGTAAAGTTGTAACGAGGTTGCTCTGGCCACCATCAGTGCCACTGGAGACACCGCTGGTGCATGTGTTCAAGATGGCAGCCAAACTGTGGTGGCGTATGGGATGGCAGGCAGTGTAGTTAACATGGCGGCCACTAGCATAGGTGGCAGAGCCACTTGTGTGCTAGTGAAAGATGGCTGCCAGGCCACAGCGGCAGATGCGATGGTAGGCAGTGTAGTTAGTGAGGTGGCCACTGGCACAGGTGGCAGAGCCAACTGCATGCTAGTAAAAGACGGGTGCCGGGTCACAGCAGCAGACGGGACGGCAGATGGTGAAGTTGCAATGGTCTCCACCAGCATAGGTGGTGGAACCTCCAGCATGTTAGTGCAAGATGGCTGACAGGCCACAGCGGCAAACGGGTTGGTAGGTGGTGAAGTTGCCACGGCGGCCACTGCCGTAGGTGGCAGAGCCAGCTGCAAGCTAGTGCCAGATGGCTGCCGGGCCACAGCAGCCACCGTTGCAAACACAGAACATGGTGGATGAGTCGCAGATGCAACAACAGAGCCTCATGCACCCAAAACATTGTGAGACAAAGTAACAGATTTAAAGATCGGAGTGGCATGGTAGGTGCGTCCTGAGATGCCGAGCGTGACTGCAGACCATACACATTGTTATTTGACAAAATGTTCATGTGGGCAAGGTCATTCAAAATGTTATGAGTGTCGAAAGTAGTATCACAGTGGAAACACTGCACCAGAGGTTGCACAAAACAGAGTGGGATGGCATTGTTCATCACTGGAATTGCGCTATACACATGTGTGTATAGGATCCCAGCCCATAAACTGAACTCGAGCAAGAGTCCGGAATATGTCCACAAAATATTCAATTGTTCAAATGTTTGTAAAGCTTATGGGACTTAACTGTGGAGTCATCCGTCCCTAAACTTACAAACTACTTATGAACTAGCTTATACTAAAGACAGCACAAACATCCATGCCCGAGGGGGGATTCAAATCCCCGACGGGAATGGCCTTGCACATCATAGCATAGTGCCTCAATGCACTCGGCTGCTCTGCCATGGCAATATGTGCACAGATAGGTGCACAGGGTGCTGCAGATTGGAGAAGGTCCTGTTGGAATGAAGCATTGTTTGACCATTGGCCCGGCACGTGAGCCATGGACTGATACATTGAAGCACATAGCAGCACAGTGTCAGGCTGTTGTTGTGCACACATGAAATTGTTTTTGCGAAGAACAGAGATCGTTTGAGTCTTGAGCACTGTTAGGAATATTCAGTGCAACATAGCCCAAGTCCATTGTGGGACCATGTCCACTGTTATGGTAAGCAGTAGTGAATAAATCCTGCGAAAAGTGCTGAGCCAGGTGCAGAGACATAGAAGCAAAGGCGTTTGATGAATCTTGTAGCAGATGCGAGTTTGTGAATGGTTGCGGACTAGGTTGTACAGGAGAAGTCATTGTGGTGGTAGACCATAAGATGAAGTCTCGTCGTGTAACACAAAGAACACCGGGATGAACTCAGTTTGTATGTGCACAAGTATGTAGAAGAAAACAACAGGGTCACCACTATTGGAATTTGGAGGGTTTGTAGCCCCATAAAGGTCTACATTCAGTTAACAACTATCCTTTATTCTGCACAATTCGAGATACAGTTAAAGACTGAGTGAAAACATGGTAGGTGGGAGGCACTTCACCCTCAAAGAGCTTAATGAAAGATATTCAGTTCTTGGAAGAGTTGATAGGTGCTATTACCATCACTCATACTTATAGGTTTCTACTAATGGAAAATATTCTTAAATATGAAAAGCAACAATGACTATTACATTTATTGTATTAACTTGATAAATATTAATATGAATCTGTTCCTAACATTTACGTAGCTATGATCCACAAGTATGTAATTCTGTAACAAGATTGACTGGAAACAAAACACATACTCTCGGTTTCTTTACACAATGGATTTGGTATTTATAACACATTTCATTATTCTGTCAAAATATAATCTAAAATTGATTATTAGTAAAAGCTTACATGCTCACATATGATCTTTTGTACATTCTGTTATTTTAAATTAGTATTTGAGCAGAAATAGATGACAGGGGTTTAGTTAGCCATCTATAGTTGCAGACTTACATTGAACTGTTTCATAATTTATGTTCTTACCAATGGACAGGCTATTTCATATTAGTAATTTACTTTTGATAATACTTCAATGATCCACTTTGTACTCAGGTATGTTTTGTGGACATTTGTTTACATTTTCACTGGTATATCGAAACATTACAATTACATTTACCATGTCATCTTACCCCTCACCAACTTTATCCTAATCTGTGGCACAGCAACGGGCACCCACATGGCACCCTCCTATGCCGATCTGTTTAGGGGCTGTGTGGAGGAATTCTTCCCAGCATACTAAAAGCACAAACCTCTGGTCTGGTTCAGGTTTATAGCTGATATTTTCATGTTCTGTACTCATGGTTAAGGAAATCTTATCCCCCTTTCTTCAAAACCTCAAGTCCTTCTCCCCATTCACTTCACCTGGTCTTCCTCAACCCACCATGCCACATTCTTGGATGTCAACCTCCACCTCAATGATATTTCCACCCACACTTCTGTCCATATTAAACCTACCAACCACCAACAGTACCTTCACTTTGACAGTTGCCATCCCTCTGCCACAGCCTGGCCATCAATTGATGGCATATCTGCAGTGACTAGAACTCTCTTTCTCAATATGCTGAGGGTCTCACATACAGAAACTACCTGACAAACCTAGTCCACAAACAGACATCCCTTGCCATATCCCCATGCACTCCTAATCCTCCTTCCACCACCAGTAACCATCCACATAAGAGTTTCCCCCTTGTCACCCAGTACTACCCTCCACTCAAACAACTAAACTGCATCTTTTGCAAAGTTTTGATTTTCTATCCTTATGCCCAGAAATGTGAGGCATCCTGCCCAGATTCATCCCACCCCTCCTAAATTAATGTTCCATCACCATCTTAATCTTCATAACATCATAGTCCATCCCTGTCACCCCAAAACTCAGCCCAGTACAAGCCCTGTTCAATTCACCCACCCAACACTTTCTATTCCAGTCCCATCATGGGCTTATCCTACCCAATCGGAAAGCAGGCGACTTGTGACAACAGCCATGTAATTTACCAACTGTGCTGCAATCACTATGCAGCTTTCTTTATTGACATGACTACTAACCAGCTGTCCATTAGAATGAATTGCCACTGCCAAACTGTGGTGACAAAGTAGACCACCCTGTGGCACAATATGCAGTGGAGCATATGCTGGATTTCAATGGCTGCTTCACAACCTGGGCCATCTGGATCCTCCCATCCACCACCAGCTTTCATGAACTACACAGATGGGAGCTATCCTTACACTACATTCACCAATCCTGAAATTATTCAGGCCTCAACCTACAGTAACTCCATTTTTTTCCACACCCAATAGTTCTTACCTCATGTATCCCCTACAGCTCTTCCATTCTGTGTGTGTGTGTGTGTGTGTGTGTGTGTGTGTGAGCGTGCATGTGCATGTGCAAGCTCACTTGTTTGTTTATTTTGTATTGCATTGCTTTCCTCTCCTCATCCTCACATACCTCCTCACTCTCTTCCTAAGTTGCATCTTGTTTCACCCATCTAATACATGCATGCCCTGTAAAGCTGTGCTATATCCATCCTTACCACTATTATGAAACCTTCCTATCCCCTGCCCCCTCCCATTTCCCTTCCCTGTCCCCACACTGCAGAGTGTGAGTCAGAGTGCAGCGGCCAGAGGTGACGGTTGTGTGACTGTAAAGTGTGTTATGCGATTGTATGAATGTTCTTTATTATGAAGAAGACCAAAGTGTCATATGTATGTGTCTTTTTTTATGTGTCTTTCACAGCTCATTGTTATGTCTTTGTCGTGAGTTGTCAACTGAACTTATTAAATTGTTATTTTTAACTTTTGCTTTTGTGAAAGATTCTAGAACTTCAGAATTAATTTAATAGAAGTAATATTTGGTGTTGAAACTTCCTAGCGGATTGAAACTGTATGTATGAACCAGGATTTGAACCTGGGCTCTTTGCTTTTTGTGAGCAAGTGCTCTACCGATAGAGCTATCCTGGCATGCTTGATGAGTCCATCATCACAGCTTTACTTCAATCAGTAACTTGTCTCCTACTTTCAAACTCCAAATAAGTTTTCCTGCAGACTTTGCAGGACTAGTACTCCTGGAACAAAGGATATGGTGGATACATGGCTTAACCACAGCCCAGGGAATGTTTCTAGAACCCAGAATTAAAGAATGTCCATCTTCAAAGAATCAGAAACATCTGAAGTGTTTTCTGATTTGTGTAATTTTTATAGAATATTTGTGTCTGGTCAAGTATTTAATTACCCAAGTTTGAATAAAGTGAGTCCTTAAGAGCACTTTGTTAGAAATATGAGTTTCAGGAAGCTATCAACTATCTTAAGGAGGCCTGGAAGGAATTTTACACCATTCTTACCTTAGTTGAGCCTTTTGATTGGGAACTTACTTTAGCGGATGTGGAATTGAGACTGATATTGTTTCAGGATTTTGGGGATGATGGGAAAGAACACAAAGCAGTTGCCTTTGTTAACAGATCGTTGACTTTGTATTAGATAAATTACAGTGTAACTAAACAGGAAGCTTTGACAATAATTTGGGGATTCAAAAAATTCAGAGATATCTGTAGAAAAACAAATCAATTGTATATATTAGTCACAGAGCGCTAAACTTTTCTAGACATTCAGTTGAGTTTGAAATAAAGAATGTTGAGGGTACTTTGACTTTATGCTATATCCATACAGAGCATTTATCACAGCTAATATTAAAGCAAGTGCGACTATATGCTGTAAGAACATGCATATTGGGATATGTATGGTATTATTTTGTGGCAGAGGAATATATATAACTTGAAAGTAACACAAATTATAAATTCTGGCATATTAATTAGATGCCAATAAGCAGTTTATGGATTGACTTTCTGTCCATTGAAATCAATTTTCGTAGCACATTAACTTTTAGGACTGCAACACTACATATTGTCATTGTATAGTCGCTGGATACTTTGCTATTTGTAGTGCAGTCCCATGCTGATATCATGATTAACTTCAGTACAAAACCAAAAACATGTATGTATCTTGGTTGTAAAAGCTTTTATTGAAATGATGTGTTTCGGCCGGTTAGAGCATCTTCAGATTTTTCATTTTTTCTTCTTTGTCAGAAACCTGAAGATGCTCTAACTGGGCGAAACATGCCATTTCAATAAAAGTTTTTGCAACCAAGATATTCTTTTATTCAAGATTTTTTTCATTTTTTCTTCTTTGTCAGAAATCTGAAGATGCTCTAACCAGGTGAAACGTGTGATTTCAATTAAAAGTTTTTGCAACCACGACATTCTTTTATTCAAGAGTATGATAATAATATGTAGATAGGGAACAACTCACCGTAGTTGAGCCGGTGGCTCTCTTGTCTTTGGTGGACTGTGTTTATTTTCTTTTATTTTATTCTTTTATTATTTTCTTTGATCTGATTTTTGTTTCATTTGGTACTTTATACCATAGCTGGTACTTACCTGCCATTCTTAAAAAAATATATGGTGTTAAACAAATTAATGATGTACCATACTTAGTTAATTAAGCAAGAAAAATTTAATAAGTAAAACAATTTGAAAGAAGACTTTGTAAGTAAAATCACTTCCATACATAATACCCCACTATCTTTTTGCACTCCATCTATTGCTTCACAAGCTTTCCATATATATCCTGGAAGAAGTTTTGTTGTATCAATCACTTCTACTCTGACACAATCCCCAGAACATCAACATTCAACAATAACTATGGTTCTTCAAGGTTTTCCTTAATCCAATGAAAGAGCTGAGAATGACTTTCAGACATATATATATCCTGGTATAAAATTTGAATTGAGATTTCTGAAAATTTAATAGCATTTAGTCTCAGCAGGTGCAGTGACACAGCCGCCCTACCCTTAAGTCAAGTGATGTTATTAATGAAAATCTGCACTTCAGCATGTTCTCTTGTTAGCTTTCTAAGTTTGTAGTAGTGCAAATTACCTGTTTCGTGAAGTTAAAGTAAAATAATAATTCTCTTTTGACCAATTTAAGTTCACTAAATTTTCCTAATTAAGCAACTTTTTTAGTTTCTTGAATGATTTGTCAAATAATTAATTATAATAAATAAAAAATAAAAATCTTTTAATCCTCCAGTAAAACAACTGCAACACTAGCATACCGTATAATCTCTGAGTAGTCTTAAAAATATTAATAAAAATGCCCATTAAAGTTCTCTTAAAACTCAAAACTAAACCAAATGATCTTAAAATAAAGTTCCTGCTTTTAAAGAATATTATATTCCACCAATAGTCTTTAAACACATTTACATGAAAAATATTTACTTAATACCGGTAGGTGGATCAAAACGAAGTGTCCAGACACTCTTTGACGTAAATGGCACTGAAACAGAGGATGACACTCTAAAGGTGGAATTACTAAATGTCTTTTTCCAAAACTGTTTCACAGAGAAAGATTGCACTGTAGTTCCTTCCCTAGATTGCCGCACAGATTACAAAATGGGAGATATCGAAATAATTGACAGAGGGATAGAAAAACAATTAAAATCACCCAAAAGATGAAAGGCCGCAGGACCTGATCAGATACCAGTTCGTTTTTACACAGAGTACGTGAAAGATCTGGGGCCCCCTTCTTGCAGTGGTGTATTGTAGGTCTCTAGAAGAGCATAGCGTTCTGAAAGATTGGAAAATGGTGCAGGTCATCCCCGTTTTAAAGAAGGGTCCTCAAACAGATGTGCAGAACTATAGGCCTATATCTCTAACGTCGGTCAGTTGTAGAATTTTGGAACATGTATTATGTTCGAATATAATGACATTTCTCGAGACTAGGAATCTGCTCTGTAGGAATCAGCATGGGTTTCGAAAAAGGCGTTCGTGTGAAACCCAGCTCGCGCTATTCTTCCACAAGACTCAGAGGGCCATAGACACGGGTTCTCAGGTAGATGCTGTGTTTCTCGACTTCTGCAAGGCATTTGATACAGTTCCCCAGAAACATTTAATGAACAAAGTAAGAGCTTATGGTCTATCAGACCAATTGTGTGATTAGATTGAGGAATTCCTTGATAACAGAAAGCAGCAGGTCATTACCAATGGAGAGAAGTCTTCCGAAGTAGCAGTTATGTCAGGTGTGCCACAGGGGAGTTTTGTGGGTCCATTGCTGTTCACGATATATATATAAATGATCTTGTGGATAACATTGGAAGTTCACTGAGGCTTTTTGCGGATGATGCGGTAGTATATAGAGAGGTTGTAACAATGGGAAATTGTATTGAGATGCAGGAGGAGCTGCATCGAATTGATGCATGGTGCAGGGAATGGCAATTAAAGCTCAATGTAGACAAGTGTAATGTACTGTGAATACACAGAAAGAAAGATCCTTTATCATTTAGCTACACTATAGCAGGTCAGCAACTGGAAGCGGTCAATTCCATAAATTATCTGGGAGTAGTCATTAGGAGGGATTTAAAATGGAATGACCATATAAAATCAATCGACAGTAAAGCAGATGCTAGACTTAGATTCGTTGGGAGAAATCTAAGGAAATGCTGTCCGAAAATAAAGGAAGTTGGTTACAGTACACTTGTTCACCCACAGCTTGAATACTGCTCACCGGTGTGGGATCCGTACCAGGTGGCATTGATAGAGGAAGTGGAGAAGATCCAATGGAGAGCAGCGCGCTTCGTTACAGGATCATTTGGTAATCGTAAAAGCGTTACGGAGATGATTGCTAAACTCCAGTGGAAGACTCTGTAGGAGAGACGCTCTGTCGATCGGTACGGGCTTTTGTCGAAGTTTCGAGAACTTACCTTTACTGAGGAGTCTAGCAGTATTTGCTCTGTCCTACGTATATCTCGCGAAGAGATCGTGAGGATAAAATCAGAGAGATTAGAGCCCACACAGAGGCATACCGACAATCCTTCTTTCTGCAAACAAAATGTGACTGGAATAGGAGGGAAAATCGATAGTGGTACTCAAGGTACCCTCCGTCACACACCGTCGGATGGCTTGCGGAGTATGGTCATAGATGTAGATGTAGATACCACTATTCCCTTTCATGCCCTGCATGCACAATTGTGTGCTCACTTTATTTCTTTGTGATTCACATTAGCAAGTTTGGGCCTGCATTACACAATTGTGGATGGACTATGGTAACATGTGCAACATGTTTTAGTTCCATGTTTCTTCACTGTGTGGCACGAGCAGTTGGAAAACTTCGATTATACTTAGAATGGCAGCAAGAAAGACTAGTTGACTGTTAATATGTTATTTCTTTCAAAGGCATTTTATTGTAATATGGTGCAGATCATAAACATTTGTACCGAAGGCTCCATTCAGACAATTGTGTGGGTATAAAATTTTTAAAAATAAATTTATTTTCTTTTTTGTTATGAATTACTGTATGTATTTTATATTTTAAATGTACCTCTCTATATTAATGTCACATCACCTACAACTTTGGGTCTGAAAGGAATAAGCAGTTTTCCCTATAATTCCTATCAATATCAGTTACAGTTGATAGGACTGGTAATAGTCATAACTCTTATTTTCATACAACATTACCACATGGTTGTCAAACATGAATTGAAAAAATTTCTTTAAAATGTCAGAAACTTCTCCATTAACAATACAATTTTTTTTCTTTTTATTAATTAAGATATCATTGGGCATTACATGGTTTGGCAGCATTTTCTTACATGGCACAGCCTTCGGTCAGATTAAAGTAATGATCTATATATACATCACTGGCCCCAGCAGTGATACTGGCAAAGAAGCTGACATTACAATATCAGTTCCATGAAACAAAGCAAACAACAAAAACAATAAATTTGCAATATTGATTACTACATAATGCAGCATAAATAATATGATTTATTGTTGTTTATTGCATTTTTTTACCTGCAAAACTGAGCTCAATGTAGTCCAGCATAACTGTGAAGATCCTTGTTACACCACATGTTTGCCACATAGTTTCTGTTGGACTTACCAGGTGAAAACGAACTGGTTTGTTGATACACAAGTAAAAACAAACACATACACACAAAACAGAGCTTTTGCAACCTAAGGTTGCTTCTTCAGAAAGAGCAGGGAAGGAGAGGGAAAAGGAAAGGATTGGGTTTTAAGGTAGTGGGTAAGGAGTCATTCCATTGAGGAAAGACTTACCTTGGGGCGAAAAAGGATAGGTAAACAAACACACACAGCCACAGACATATACACGCACACAGACCTCTTTGCATTTTGCATATGTCTGCCTTGGTGTGTGTATATGTGTTTGTTTACCTATCCTTTTCCCACCAAGGTAAGCCTTTCCTCTCTCGGAATTGGAATGACTCCTTACCCACTCCCTTAAAACCCTCATCCTTTCCTTTTCCCTCTCCTTCCCTGCTCTTCTGAAGAAGCAACCTTAGGTTGTGAAAGCTCTGTTTTGTGTGTGTGTGTGTGTGTGTGTCTATGTGTATGTTTTTATTTGTGTATCAACTTTCTTTACTTTTTATAAATATTTTTCTGAACAGGATATTCATGCATATATGACTTGATGGTTACAAATGATGTTACTTTCATTCTTCAGCAACAAGACAAGAAGAACTTCGCTATGTAAAAGAATCATACATTTGGAATACTATTGGAATATCCCTTGTTCATGTTATTCCAATTATGTCTGCATCAACACTGCTGCTGTTCAGGAGTTTGTTAAATGTTCCTTCATACATGGTGAGTTATTTATCATAGCAATTCATAAATACTAAACCACAAGAAGAACACATTTGGCAACATCATCTCTGACGGGCTACCAGAACTAGAATTTGCAATGATCTAATTGGATATTATTAATGATAATTAAATTATAAATCACAAAATGTATAAATTTTGTTTGTGATAATTATTTTACAGCAAAACTATGCTTTAACACATTTTAACAGTGTTTTCTGACTACTCTGTGTGAACATATCAGTTCAACAATTCCATTACATGTTTGTACTGTTTTATTTATTTATTTGTCTTTAGCCAACATTTTTTGAAATAGCTTACAAGTATTTACTTTATAATATCACCTTATCACTAGTATCAAGTTGCTGGTAAGTAACTGCTGTCATTATATTTTATAATACATTTGTGCAATTTTATATGTATGGCTGTTTAAGTAAATTACACCACTTTGACTCTTTCTTAACTTTGTAAATAAATATTTTTATATGTACATGTGGATGAATTATTTTACAGTCTTTCTTCAGGTCTCTTATTGTTGATGGTAGGGTTTATTTTTTTATTTTTTTATTTTGTGTGTGTGTGTGTGTGTGTGTGTGTGTGTGTGTGTGTGTGTGTGTGTGTGTGCGAAGCAGACAGGTTTTAATATAAAGGGAGGGTACAGTCAGGATTTTTAGGTTTTTAAAGTGTTGTCGACATGACTCTTGGTTTTTAGTCCCCGTAATCACTTTTACAGCTTTTTTTTTGCCACATGAGGACTGTGTGGCCACCAGGAGAGTTGCCCCACAGTTTTATGGCATATTGTAGATGAGAGTGGAAGAAGGCATTGATTGATTGATTGATTTTTCCAGGGAAGCCAAAACAGTCTTGGTCCAACCCGCCACTGACTGCACCAAAACTAAGTTTATTGTGCGGTATCGCTCCCTGTATACTAGTAAAGCCAACCAATGCCCTTGAACAGTGCAAGGAGTCCCTTTACCAGTTCTTTATTAGACACAATTTCTTTGGGTCTGGTTGTCCCAAATATTATGTACCTTTTATTCTCCAATGCAATGCATTCGAAGATTAGATGTGATGCAGTTTCATCACCATCATCACAGATCCTACATTTAGGGTCCTCTTCTGTTATTCCCATTGTACATAGGTGTTTTTTCCCCTTTCATGACAGCAACAAATTTTGACTTACTTATTGGCAGTGCTGTTGCATCATACTTGCCTAGTTAACTGCTCCTCCAAGGAAATCTCATAGTCACTCAACGAACTGAGCATCAAATTGTTGTCACAAGCATAATGAGCATCAATGTATACCACCCGGCTTCCATATATATATCTAGGCTTCATACCCAATGACATTGAATCTTTAACGTGTTTTACCATCTCCCCCGCTTTTTTTCTTTACAAAAGACCATTCATTTTCTTTAATACCCTAGCAAGCTCCATCCTAACCCACAACTTCTTCACTTTTGAGGGTCAGACATACCAACAACTAAAGAGAACAGCCATAGGAACCAAGATGGCCCCCACCACGCACGCAAACTTATTTATGGGACACTTAGAGGAAGCCTTCCTGGATACCCAAGCCTGTCAACCCAAAGTTTGGTATAGATTCATTGATGGCATCTTTATGATCTGGATTCACAGTGAAGAAGAACTCCAGAATTTCCTCTTCAACCTCAACTCCTTTGGTCCCATCAAATTGACCTGGTCCTATTCCAAATCCCATGCAACTTTCCTTGATGTCAACCTCCATCTGTCCAACAGCCAACTTCACACATCCATCCACATCAAACCAAATAATAAACAGTACCTCCATTATGAGAACTGCCATCCATTCTACGTCAAACGTTCCCTTCCCTACAGCTTAGGTCTTCATGGCAAATGAGTCTGCTCCAGTCCCGAATCCCTGAACCAGTACACCAATAACCTAATAACAGCTTTCACATCCTGCAGCTATCCTCCTGAAATGGTACAGAAGCAAATTGCCAGAGCCACTTCCTCATCCCCCCAAATTCAGAACTCACCACAGAAGAACCCCAGAAGTGCCCCTCTTGTCACCAGATACTTTCTTCGACTGGAACAGACTCTGAATGTGGCTCTCCAGCAAGGATACGACTTCCTTAAATCCTGCCCTGAAATGAGATCCATTCTTCATGACATCCTTCCCACTGCAGCAAGAGTGTCTTTCCGCTGCCCACCTAACCTCCGTAACCTCCTAGTCCATCCCTATGAAATCCCCAAACTACCTTTTCTACCCTCTGCCGCCTACTCATGTAACTGCCCCCATTGTAAAACCTGCCATATGCACCCTTCCACCACCACTTACTCCAGTCCAGTAACCCGGAAGGTGTACACAATCAAGGGCAGAGCCACTTGCGATAGCACCCATGTGATTTACCAACTGCCATGCTTGCACTGTGAAGTGTTCTATGTGGGAATGACCAGCAACAAACTTCGTTTGCCACGAAGACCTAAGCTGTAGGGAAGGGAACATTTGATATACAATATATGGCAGCTGTCATAATAGAGATACTGTTGTTTATTAGTTGGTTTGATGTGGACGGATATGTGAAGTTGGCCGTTGGACAGATGGAGGTCGACATCAAAGAAAGTGGCATGGTATTTGGAATAGGACCAGGTAAATTTGATGGGACCAGAGGAGTTGAGGTTGAAGAGGAAATTCTAGATTTCTTCTTCACTGTGAGTCCAGATCATAAATATGTCATCAATGAATCTATATATATTAGATGAAGATTACTTACCAGGCGAAGGAGCACCGGTAGTGATAGTAACACAAATAAATAAAACACACACACAAAACGCTAGCGTGTCTGTGTGTGTTTTATTTATTTGTGTTACTATCACTACCAGTGCTCCTTCGCCCGGTAAGTAATCTTCATCTACTTTTTATATATATTTTTCCTGCTAGGAATTTTTCGAAACGAATATCATAGAGGGAATCTTTCCTGGTAGGAAAAATATGTATAAAAATAGAGGTAGTTTAACTTACCCAAAGTACAGGCTCGTTGACAGACACAAAACCAAATAAAAACACACACAAACACAGATTCAAACTTTCGCAACCGTTGGTCACTTCATCAGGAAAAGAGGAAGGAAGGAGGGGAAAACAAGAAGGATGCTGGTTTTAATGGAGTGGATGAGGAGTCATTCCAATCCCGGAAGTAGAAGGACTTACCTTAGGGGAAAGGTAAACAAGCTCTCTCTCTCTCTCTCTCTCCTCTCTCTCTCTCTCTCTCTCTCTCTCTCTCTCACACACACACACACACACACATATACACATGCAAACACATCAAGACAGATATTTATGTCTGTGTGTTACTGGACACTGAGAGACTCTTTGGACACCTGTTTCTATGATTTGTATCTACTTATGCTACTGAAGGCATGAAAAATAGACAATCACATTCACTCAACTTAAATTTTCAGCCATGGCCTTCATCAGAAAAAGAAACACTTACTTTCACACAATCACTCAGACAGTTGTGATTGTGTGAATGTATGTGTTTCTTTTTCTGATGATGACCAAGGTCAAAATTTAAGTTGTGTGAATGTGTCTATTTTTTGTGCCTGTCAGCAGCACAGTTAGCCTCAATGCTCAGGTTACCATTTATTTTCCTAATTTTTGTGTTTACGCATTACCAATCAGCTAGGTATCACTGCACTGTAAAACTTTATATTGTTCTTCTATATGTTGACATTAGATTTATAATGTTTTGTGCATGGCTATCGCCCAATAAATTTATGTTGTGTTTTACTGGACACTGCTGAACTGTGTTCATTAGTGTTTGAGAGCAGAAAAGACTTATCACATTTTTCACTTAGTATTTTGTGGCATTCTTCAACATCAATAGTAGCGAACTTATTACTTACGTTTGTTTTGTGTACACATTTGATTTTCTTCTGTGTAACATTCAAACAAATGCTGTCTGTTGGTTGGTGCCATATATCTGTGCTACAGGTAGTGTCCAAATTGTTTACTTTACGGCACTTGTTTCCACCCATTCTCTTTTCTAATTCAATGCATATTTCCTTGAATACAATGTATCTGGTGTTTAAGGTGTTTATATCACTCTGAAGCTCTCTTATGATTTTGTCTTTGTCCCTGTTAGCATATTCCCATTAATTTTCCAGTTTAATTAAGCTTTGTGATTAGCTGGACCACCTAAAAGCAACGCTCTCCTTCATTGTCGTGTTGAAGAGCATCCTCTCTATGTTGTCCTTGATATACCTTCCCCTGACTTTTTTCTTTGTCTTGTCATTGATGTTCAATAAGGTCTGGTTGCAGCCTGCTGGCATGGGAATTAGCAGTTATTCGCCACTGATTCTAGTAGTAATTTACTACATGACCTAGTTGCTAACAGTGAAAACATACTGGTTGGTTATCAAAATATCCACGGGTGTACTGCCGGTCTACAATGTCCAACGGGCACAATATTTTGGCAATTATACATGTCGCCATCATCAGGTGAACTGATGGGCTGAGCTGCTAGAAATGCACTGCCACGGAGATCCGCACGCTATGGCGGCACGAAGGGAACTGGGTTCTAGCCTGGTTTCGGGCGATTTAAATACCCTTCGCCTGCAGAGTGCCCCCTCTGTGGTCCGCACCCCATGCACTGCGCCACGGTCACACAGTGGAACCGATTGTGACGGCGTCTGCGAGGACGCAAGGCATATATTGGACAGACGATGTGTACTGTCGAGAATTGATGCCTTGAACACCAGAGGCACACTCGACTGATGTATCCGAGCAAGTTGGCAGTCGCTGAACATTGTCTGTCGGAGAATCACGCGATGGAGTATGAATTCACCAGGATTCTGGTAGAGACATCGAGATACTGGGACTGCGTCGTTAGAGAGGCCATTGAATATTGTGCCCATTGGACACTGTAGACCGGCAGTACACCCATGGATAATTTGATTATCACATAAGCCGGGAGAAACTCAAGAATCACATACTGGTTGGTTGTTCCAGATTCCTCCAAATGAAATCCCTTTGGGCGTAATGACGTTTTTTACCCTGGATTGTAGGAGTGTAAACCCATCTTGGCATCATATGTTTCACCATTTTATACAGAAGGGGATGGTGAGAGATTGGAACCAGCATTTGTTCCACTTTCTCTCTTATATGTTGAAGTGTCTCGGGTTTCAGCTCAACATGCACTCCCTGTACAACGTGAACTACTTTTCTATTTCCCAAATGATGTATGCAAGATTGTTTCTTTCTCCATGGCTGCCATCGATATGATGTTCAGAAGTCGTTCAAACTTGCTACATACAATTCATTTTTGATGCATCATCTCATTCTGGCAACATTTTATGAAGTCGTCTGTTAGAAACATCTCCAGAATATATCAACATTATCTTCCTTTTTCATTTTGAATATCATCTTGGCACTATGCCCTGCACTTCAATTTTTCTTCACCATAACACATTTCTGTCACTGTATTTCTAAAGTATTTCTGCAGTTCCGTTTGAAGTACCACCCAGTTTGTCAGCTTGTCCTCATTATTTTCATACTATTGCTTGGTGGTTCTCTACAAATGGAAGTAGACATTAGTCATGCATACTGTGTCATTCCATTTGTTGAATTTAGACATACATCTGTATACCTTTAACCACTTGTTTTGGTCTTGATTATTATTGCCAGAGAAAACTGAAGGATGTCTCACATGTTCGCAAACCATTGATGTCATGTGTGTCATCTCTTCTTCTTGCTCTCCGGAGTATGGTTCAAACTCTGGTTCTTGACCATGTAAATGACAGTTCTGTCATGCCCTGATATGAGCCACTTTACTGGCAAGGATGCATATGATCCCAAGTTAGCTGTATATGGCATCTCCACCAGAATACTATCACTTGGCAGTGTTGTCACACATAATATTGATTAATGAACACTGGATTAAACTTACTGATGATTTATTTAGCAATTGTCATACTAGAAGGGCACAGAACTCTCTCTCTCTCTCTGGAGGTTTACACAGTATATATACACTAAGAAAAACTCCTGGAACATTATTTCACAATATATCTAGAAGGTACTAGAACTGCATATTCAAATTAAAATGTGCAAAAAGGGTTAGGTCTTGAACTTGGGGCCCTTTGCATCACATTCCAACACATAATCCACTACTTCACATTCCCATTATCTTAAAGTGCCTCATTGTGTCTGTAATTATAGTTTATTTTCCAATATAATGAGGATACCTTCCATGGTTCATGGGCATCACGTCGGATCGTATTGTAGAAACTGCACAATATTTCCACGAGGCAGCTGCTCATCATCTTCAGGTTCTAACTAAACTGCTGATTGCTGTCATCTCGCCTATATACTGTGGCTGTCTAGAAAAGCGCAGGTGTGAAGACGGTGGTGGGGGGCAATGACAGTATACAGGTGAGACGACAGCAATCGGCAGTTTAGTTAGCACCCAAAGATGATGAGCTGCTACCTCGTGGAAATATTGTGCAGTTTTGACAATACGATCCGAAGGAAGGAATCAATACATCGGGAAAGCCTCACCACAAAGATGTTGATCAAGCTGTGACAGGCACAAAAAAGAGGCAGTCATGTCCATCATCATGCCTGTCGCCATTTGACAAATATCTTTGTAGTGAGTTCCAAAATATAAGGTGCATTTAAAAAGAAATGAGCTAGAGCCTGGAATGTGCAAAGCAGTGACAGGAGGGTAATATCATGGTGTGTGCAACGAGGTGCAGTTCCGAGGCGTAGAAGTTCTTAGTTCGTCGCTAGAGAGTACATGTGCACTCAAATACTATACAGAGCTAGCAGCAGCATGAATCAATCGTCCAATGCTGCCAGTCGCATTGCAAACAGAAACATGGAAGCATCAAAAGAAGAGCAAAGAGGTGTTGTTCGTTTTGTGACAGTAGAAGGAGTAGGGAGATTCATCGATGAATGTCACACTTGTATGGCGAACACTGCATCACCCTTGCAAGGGTCAAGGCATGGCATAAGCATTTCAGGGGACAGGTGTCATTAGCTGATGATGCCTGGTTTGGAGCATCACACTCCATTACTGATAACATCATCCAGCTGGTTGATGTTTTCATTCCTCAGGACCGTGCTGTGACAGTGAAAGCCTTAGCCACCGTGGTCAGACGATGACATGCAGTTATACATGTGGAACTGGTTCACATCATAGCCCCGGGCAATTTATGTGACAGACATTCACCACCTTGTGTCAAAGTGGGACACATGTCTTAACTGCTAGGGTCAATACTTCTAACATACAGGTACTGGTTTCTGTAACTGCATGCCTCTAGCTTGTTTCTTTTTTAATCCCTGTTGTAGCCTCATTATAATGTTGAATTCCAATATGGACTTTCCCTGATTAGATGTTGTTTATATAAGTTAGTGCATTCAATATAATGTAATCCTGAATCTCTCTCTCCTTCCCTGTATGATAAAAAAAATTCTCACAGTACAGATTTTTGTTTTAGGTCTTGGGAGCACTGTTCCTGGCCTTCATTCCCTTGAAGACGTCACTTCATCATTTCTGGACAGGGATATCATTTATAAAAAGTGCTGAAATTTCACTTTCAAGACTAAAGGTGAGGTTCTACTTGAAAATAGTTCAAGTACTACAGTATTTTGACAAGTGTAATAACCTTCAAGTAATATTTGACCTATATCATTTTTATAGGAAACTCAATCACTGCCAACAGTAAAACAAAATGTTAACAGAGGAATAGATCAACAGGTTGCTGTGTCTGTTAATAAAGTATCCTGTGAGTGGTTGCCAGTGTCTGATGTAGCTCACCAAAAGAATGAAAATAGGAACACTGCTGCAAAATGGTACTAAAAGAAGTTGGTATTTTATCAATTATGATGTCTATCCATTTTATTCCAATTCATGGTTTGCTCTTTCACCTCTGGAAGATGACCAACATCCATCCTTAATATTTATTTGACAATATTATGAATATATTGTTACCCACCATAAAGATGACACATTGAGTTGCAGACTATCATGATGAAAATATTGTTACATGTTTAAGTTCTCAGCCAAAGAGCCTTCTTCACAAAATGAAAACACACACATATCCTTACAAGCACAATTCATGCATATTTGTATTCCATCTTGGGTTGCTGGGTAAGAGTGGTCATGTATGCATGAGTTGTGCTTGTATGAATGTGTTTGTGGTTTAGCAATATAATGACAGATTACAACTCACTGCAAAGACATAACAACATGTTGCGACAGGTGCATAAAAAATACATACATCACTTAAGCTATTGGCCATGGCCTTCTTCAGAATAAAGAAAATTCACACAGGCACACTTCACAGTCATGCAACTGGAGTGTGGCAACTGGAGGTGACAGTTGTGTGACTGTGAAGTCTGACTATTTGAATGTTCATTATTCTGTAGAAGGCCAAGGCTGATTGCTTAAGTGTTGTGTGGTGTCGCACAAGTCTAAAGTGCGCGCCACCTACTTTCGCCGCGTGCCGCCATGCACACACAGCACGGCGTTCTTACAACGTCAGCCACGAGCGCCCACTGCTACAACTCTGCTCGTGGCCCCCACTGAACGACATCGTTCACTTGGAACTGAGATAGGACTAGTTAACACTTCGGAATCAGATAGGCACCAGTGAAGACTTGGCTATCGGACAGGCACTGGGCAGGCCTCTAGCTCAACTGTGTATCAGCATTCTGCAGTACTGAGCTATGTAAAAGTTAAGTATTACTAAGTCTCTATGAAATACATATCTCGTTTTAATTTACTCTAGTGTTTCTAGTTTCTGCTATCCCACTGGCTGCTCACCTCCGTACCTGCACAAGCGTGCATCTATTATTCCTGTGTCGGTCTTTCTACTCGGCCACCGACACCTACGATGGAAACAAGACACAAAAGCAGTGATGAGGCTGGGACACAAAATGTTGTATGTGTATTTCTTTTTTAAGTGTTTGTCACACCTCATCATTACATCTTTGCAGTGAGTTGTAAACTGTCCTCATTATATTGTTTAATTCCAACCTGGACTTTCCATTATTGGGTTTTCTGTATGTGGTTCCCTGTTCTGAAGCATCTTTTTGCCCTAGAGTTCAAACATGTTACAGTCTTTTTGTCACTCACTACAACTTCACTCATTTTTAAAGTGAGTAGTAATGTTTTTTTTAAAATAATAGTGATGATATTCTAGTTTGGACTTCCTATTATTTGTTTTGAACATTTATATTTTTCTGTTACATCTAATTAATCATAACTATTTACATGTAGCCCTTCATGAACTGAATACTGTTTCATGTGAGATAATGATTGCAACATGCCTAACGGTCAGGACTCGTGAACAACCTAACATAAATGTATCTTGACTCGCCTACTAAGGGGCAGTTGTAACACTGTTGCTTTTACCCTTTAAAGTTTATGCCTGTAAACCAGTGAACTGACAAGGTACAGTACCATTAACGAATAAGTCCACACTTGTGCTTCTCCATTAGTTTATTTTCTTTAGTCACATTTACACTATATATTACAATTTACAATAAACAACTTCACCACTCACGTAACTATTGGAGCCGAGAACGGAAGACATTCGCGTATGAGTGCACTTACCAATTTCGGAACGCCACATGTGGCGTATAAAATGTGAACCGCACTGATGCCGCTATAAGCAGCTACCTTACCTACTTGGCATCCGGCAAGCAAAAGACCATGCGCCTTGCCTCCCTTGCTACCAGCTCTGTGTAGTCACATGATTGACCATTTTAGTAAACTTTTAAAAAATATACATAAACATTGAAATCACGACACTTTGATTCTCTCACATTGCATATCTAAACTAAAAAGGAAAGCAAGATTTATATCACAAACGGTTTATAGTAATTGTTTGTTCTGTAAAGTTTCAGTCGTGTGATTGACCACATTTGTCAACTTTAAAATATATACGTAAACATTGAAATCACGACACTAGTATTTTCTCACCTTGCATATATAAACAGTGGTAACACTAAAAGTGGGCCTATGTTTTTGCTGCAGATTTGGTGAGTGAGAGAGCAACATATGTATGAATACCAGATTAAGTACTGTTCAAATATGTCTTTTTCTTTCTAAGATGTAAATATGATGATTCTGTCAGTCTGACTTTAACTTTTCGTTTGGCCCACTTTAGGTTATGGTAGTAACACTAAAAGTGGGCCTTTGCGATCGTTTTTAGATAGCTCGAAATTTAAATGAAAATGTCGGCTTAACCATTCATGTGACACGAAAATTGAATAACGTAATTGGTAGAGGGGAAAATTCTCTACAACTTTGCTCTCTTATGTTTTTTTCATATCTCGTATCGTTTCAGAGATATTAGCAAAATAATGGCGATTTTGGGATGTTTGTCTGTCTGTCTGTCCGTAACATGTTCCCTGTTTTTAAGACAAACCGTTCACCCGATCAGCACCAAATTGTACAGACATAATTGTAGGCCGCCGGAGACCAGAACCTCTCTTTTTCAAATTTTTCAGACAAAAAGTACGGTAGTAAAAAAAAATTGTAATTGCAAACGAACCATTCATCTGACACGAAAATTGAATAACATAATTGGTAGAGAGGAAATTCTGTACAACTTTGCTCTATTATGTTTTTCTCATATCTTGCATCGTTGCGTAGATATTTGCAAAAATTACGGTGATTTGACGATGTCTGTTTGTCTGTAATGTGTACCCACTTTTTAGGTCAAACCATTCAACCGATCAGCACCAAATTTTACAGACATGATTGATGGCTACCAGAGACCAGAACCTCGCTTTTTGAAATATTTCAGACAAGAAATACATTAGTAATACAAAAAAAAAAGCCGTTTGTAATGTAATTTCAATTGCCAATAAACTGTTCATCTGACATGAAAATTGAATAACCGAATTTGTAGCGATGAAAGTCTCTACAACTTTGTTCCCTTATGTTTTTTTAATATCTCGTATTGTTTGAGAGATATTTGCAAAAATAATGGAGATTTGACACCCTCCATTGAATTAACGAAAACCAGCCATTCAGTGATGTCACCTGACATTCCTAGCCCAGAACTCTCTCTGGCATACATCATCTTGCGTTGCGTACTTGATTTCCTTGCTGTGACTTACATGTTGTCATTTCAAAGCTATGGCGCACTGAATAATTAACGAAAACACATCATTCTTCATACGATAAATGATAATCTAATGTCTACAAATGCCATATTAGCATCAGTTAACAATGGCCATCAACAGTATGAGATTAAAGAACACAACTCATAACTGTTAGCCATAGCGTAGCGGGCAATGCATTGGACTGTGACGCTGAAGGTCAGTAGTTTGGAACCCACCACTACATAAAGATTTCCCCCCCCCCCCCCAAAAGGGTTTCAGACACTCTTAATAATAATTTTTTATTATTTAGATTGTTATTTTGGCGCAAAATGTATACAAAAGACTACAAATCTAAAGTGGGCTGTAAAACACATCAGTGTGATTTATTTGGGATGTGTCTGAGTGTGTGTGTGTGGGGGGGGGGGGGGGGGTCATAGAGATGCAAGTTTTACTTCGCAAACATTGTCCAAACTGATAATAATTCACTTATGAACATTTTGTTGCTTACTGATATTAAAAATAATTTTAACTGGTTCTGCCATCAGTTTAAATAAAGGCGAAATGCATAAGGCAGTAAATATTTTATTAATTCAGTTGCATATATGGATAACCTAAATATCTACACTATAATAATAAAATAAGATCTGTTTGTGTAATGCTTCAGGTGCTTTGGAGTCCTTCGTAGCAGACATGAAGATTTAACTTTGACAAAATCAGCTTCATTAGTTTTGGAAAACATCAGTCTTATTGCTGAAAAGGTAATTAAATACAGTCTCCCTAAATTATAGGGACATTTTTTTAAAAATTTTTTACTCATTTAAAATCTATTAATATACAGATTAAATATTTAAGTTCTATGCTGCTCCTTTTTACACTAAAAATAATAATTAAACTTTGGACTTAAAATTACATAGCTTCATGCAACAATAGAAAAGCCATATTGAATTATCATAACACAGTGACAATAGTTTTGCAACTCGCTGAAAAAATGATCATTGAGTCACAGACTGGAATTCAGAAAAGACAAGCTCACACACAACTTACTGTTTTGATAAGAAAAAGTGAATGTGTGTGCTCTTTTTTATTATGAAGGCAGTGTATGAAAATTTAAGTTGGGTGATTGTCTTTCTAGTGTGGCTGTCTGTAGCTCAGCAGTTGCCTTTATCGTGAGTCACAACATATCCTCAACACTTCAATTTTGATGAAAGATAGACCGTGAAAGGTACACAATGGTTGATAATAATCCTAATTGTAGGAATCACTTATTTTAGTTATGTATTTCACAATTCAAAACACTCAGAATACTGATATGCAAACAAGACTGGAGTAAACAACAATGGTTGCCTCACTCAGCACCTTTACTCTATAACATTGTCTCCAGGCTCAGAATAAACACTGCTGGCCAAAGCCACATGATGTCTACCAACTTGTACCGATTTAGGACTAGGGAAAACTGCCATCCAACAGTTAACACACTGTAAAGTCACCACACACTTCTAAAGCTGAATTTATTTGCAATTACAGCTTGTAATACAATAGAAATGTTTGTGATAATGCATTTTGTTATTGAAATGACCTTTTTTTTTTTTTACAATTATGATGTATATTACACTATCTATTGTGTCACATGAGATTCCATTAGGCTGGCAAACCCGTAAGTACTTGTAATATTAAATGAATAATTGCCCCCTTGATTGAGAATCCATCTCCACCTCAAAACATAAAAATGGCACAAAATAAATTTAGCAGATTAGACTGAGCTGATAAAGATGTACAGTGTTGATCAGAGACTATACAATCTAATCAGTTGGCTCAGTAAAATCTAAATGCATTATATCTGTCAGTATATTGCACAACCTTCAATTGTAACTACAGATGGACAATAATACTGTATTCTGCATTATGAAATGCTGTACAATACTATTGGCAGTCTCGGGGCCCCTTTAGTGAGAAATAAATTGTACGTAGATGAATGGTGATGAGCACATCACGCAACTGGCAGTGTGGCAGCCATACCCATAGCTACAGATGGCAGTACAGGGTATGTAAAGGCAGCTCATGGTGCCAGAAATCGGCTGCACACAAATGTCCATTTAGACAAATCACTATGGCACCACATGGACTCCAAGAAGAACACTAGCAGTGTGATCAGTGAACAAACACATTTGTAATTTGTGTATCCAAGGTTGCAAATCACAAATGTGGAGCACAATGCGCCCTCCCCATTGTCACATAGAGGGGTACTGTTTGGATTCTGCTTGAATTTTCTACAACCACAAGGTGATGTTCAGTTCGTGTATCTTGCCATATTTCACACTCATTGCTTTCGCATTGCCTCAACTGCTGCCAGGCTTACATCCTTGATCACTGAGGAGTTGCCGGCCGCAGTGGCCGAGGGGACTGAGGCGCTCCAGTCACGGTCTGCACGGCCACTACGGTCGGGGGTTCGAATCCCCCCTCGGGCATGGATATTTGTGCCGTCCTAGTTCGTAAGTAGTTCATAAGTAGTTTGTAAGTTTAGGGACTGATGACCCCATAGTTAAGTCGCATAGACTACACAAACATTTGAACATTTTGAACTGAGGAGTTGTACACCCTTTGGGATAGGTGGTCAAATTGTTTACTGTGACCACATGCACAATCACATACACATACTTTGTAGCAGATGTAGGAACAAAAACTTTGTGTAGTAAGTTGTCAGCTTGGAAATTTATTATTGTTTGTGTGAGATGATATTCTAACATAAGATTAACATCAATATGGATGGTAGGAAATGTCTCAGTGGCACATGCTACGGAAAATTAAATGAACAAAAGAAGAGGAGGGAAGAGGAAGTATTAAATCAAATGCCAAAATTACACACATTTTTTGTGAACAGAGAACTAGTTTCTGTAGCTGAAAGTTTTTCCTCATCTGAGAACTTTGAACCTATAAATGATTCACAGTGCAGCGGCAATTGTGCAAAATAGAGTCTGTGATTTTTTAAAGTCAGAGCAAGCGTATCTGGATAAACGGTTTCTGTCCAAGGATTTGTTTGGAAGGAAACTGTTGAATGGAGATATCATGTAAACTGATTACTTGATTTACTCTCCCATTCAAGTGTCACTTTACTGAGCACCATTCAGATGTTTGAGGCTTTCTCCCAGTTATATACAAGTGGCTTAAGTGATTGGAAACACCCTAATCAAAGGGTAACCAAACGAAAATTCCAGTGGACATTGTGACAGTGTGGTAAGTTTCAAAGAAAGGGGAAATACTTTATGTTGACTTGATAAACAATTTGTTATTTAGTTACAAGAAGAAGTAAACTACTGAAGAAATGTACTACAGAGGATAGTGGCTATAGTTAAAAAACTTTCTTCAAGGGGACTGTCATTTTGTAGAAATGAAGATCAATTCAGTTCCTTGCAGAATGGCAATTTTATGATGTGTTTGGAGCTGACAGCTGAATTTGATCCATTTATAGCAAGGCACATAGCTGAATATGGAAACTCGGGTAAAAGAAACACCTCATATTTATCATTTAGCACCTATGAAGAAATTATAAATATTATGGGGAGATCATAAAGGAGATGATAGTTGATGCAAAATATTTCTCCATTATTGTGGATTGTACCCCTGATATTTCATACTGTGTTCAGTAAGTTTCTTTATACAATATGTGAATAAAGATGGCGCCCCACAAGAGCAAATGTAGAGTTTATGAAAAAGGCTGGGCATACTGGGGATGAATTGACAGATGCAGTATTTAAGTTCCTCAACTCTCATGGATTAGATTAAGCAAGTCTTGTGACCAAAGTTATGATAATGCTGCAAATATGGTGGGAATTAATCTCGCCTACAAGCTTATATCAACACATATAAATAATTCTGAACTAAAAGTAAAAACAGCATAATTTAAATGATTTAGAGATATTAACGTCTTAAACACGAAGAAACATTTACGAATATGTGTTCAGTTGCAGGGTAGTCTGATGAAAGCAATTGAATATGAACATAAACATAAATTTCAGTTTTGGATTGTTCTATGACAGTCACTTTTTAGATGTGTAACAATCCCTTGGCAGTTTTCATCCCTTGCTGCACTCATTCCCTAAATCTGGTAGGATCAAGTGCAACCACATGCTGCAATATGGCTACAACATTATTTGACTTGTTATAATTTTGTTTTCAGCATCTACTGAATGCTGGAAAATTCTACATTCAGTTTTTGAATATAAAAACTTAAGTTTAAAGTATCTTTGCATTGCAAGAGGATCAGCTTGAGGAGATGCCTTCAAAAGCATGAATGCTAATTGACTTCCAGTGAATGAAGCACTTAAGTGCATTTCTGAAGAGAAAAGTGAAAAAGCTGTGATTAATCAGAGGCAAAGGGAATACTGAAAAGGCTTAATTCTGAAGACATTGCATTCATGGCTACAATGTGGGGGAGTATTTTTGAACATTTCAATGCAGTGAAAACTAATTTGCAGTCAGAAGAAGTTGACAAATCAGCAGTAGTGAAACTTTATACTTCACTTTTGTCTTTCATAGACAATATGACTAAGTCTTTTGAAGTGCACAAAAAGCTTGGGGAGAGAAAACTGGAAACAACACAACTTGTAAGATGCAATTAAATTAAAGAAAAATGCATGAAGAAACTAAAGAACTTCTTTGATGATGTATCTGATTCTGAGACCAAAAATGAAACTGTTGGTTGCAAATCTGATGAAGACATATTAAAGACCAATTATTTAGTTATGTTGTACAGACTATCCACAGAGCTTAATAAGCATCTTGGTGTGTACAAAGAGTTTTCTAAAAAGTTGTCGTTCTTATTCGCTTTGGTGAAAATAGAGGCAGACAAACTGTATAATGCTACAAAAGAGCTGCAACATGTTTACTCAGTGGATTAGAGGACTTATTTGGAACAGAATGTGTCCATCTCAAAAACTTCCTTTTGAGTTCTAGTTGTAAGAACAGTCTTTCTTTGACTGTCTTCAACAAAATGTCGAGAGAGAAATGCCCCTTTGATATTCGTCCAAACTGCTCCTCAAATTTATTTGAACATAGCAACAACAAACTGTTCTACTGAATGATACTTCTCAGTTCTTGGAAGGGTTAAGTACTGTATGCGTGCTGCTCAGACTCAGGAATGTTTCAGTCACCTTGCTATACTAGTAATAGAGAATGATTTCTATGTGAAACAGGACTTTGAAAGTGCGATAAACCTTTTTGCTGACAAGAAGAAAGCCATTGAACTTCTGACATTCTGTTTTACAATTCTAATCCTTCTTTGTTTCTACTGAGTTATCCTTTGTGTGTATGTGTGTCTGGTCAATAAAATTAGATGCCTGGCATCTCCATAATGAAATCTAGGCATGCTACAACCAAACTTTCTACTCTGAATTCAAGGTCAGTTACCATAGTTTCGTTCAATATTTTCCTTTTTTTTCCCAAAAATTTTTTCTTTGTTTATCTGTGTATGATTTTGCTGCTAATGTTTTCTGGAATTGCTAAAATTTGTTGTTTGGGGGGAGGGGGGTCAAAAAAATTATTGGACCCATGGTCACATTAGCTAAATATAGCAAGATGTAGTAGATGGTATCTATTGACAAGGGATTGTGCATTACATATTATTGTTCAGTAGGAAATTGATCAATTCTGAGCATCCACTGGATGGAAAGATCTCTCAAATAAGAGTTTTGACATATAATGTCATGTTTGGAATGTTAGATTCCTTAATTGGGTAAGGAAGTTAGAAAATTTAAAAAGGGAAATTGATAGTTTGAAGTTAGATATGGTAGAGATTAGTGTAGTCCGGTGGAAAGAGGAACGGGATTTCTGGTCAGGTGAGTACAGGATTATAAATACAAATTTATAAATACAAAATCACTGGGGGTATTACAGATCTAATAATGAATAAGAAAATAGGAATTTGGGTAAACTACTATGAGTAGCACAGTAATTACATTATCATAGTAAAGATAGGTACAAAACTAACACCGGTCACAGTAGTGACAGTACCCCTGCTGATGATGAGGAGATTGAAGAAATGTATGAGGAGGTAAAGGAAAATATTGACAGTTGAGGGAAAGGAGAACTTAATTGTAATGGGAGACTGGAATTTGGTAGTGGGAAAAGGAAGGGAAGGAAAAATAGTGGGCGAATATGGACTGGACAAAAGGAATGAAAGAGGAAGCCCCCAGGTAGAATTTTGCATGGAACATAATTTAACCATAACAAATACCTGGTTTAAGAATCACGAAAGAAGGTTGTATACTTGGAAGAGATCAGGAGACAGGGGAAGGTACCAGATAGATTTTATAATGGTAAGGCATAGATTTCAGAACCAGGTTTTAAAATGTAAAACATATCCAGGGGCAGATATAGACTCTGACCATATCTTATTGGTTATGAACTGTAGACAGAAACTGCAGAAAGTTAAGAATATAAGGAGATAGGACCATGAAAAATTGAGGGGACCTGAAGTTCTTGAGAGTTTCAGAGATAGATTTAGGCAATAATTGACAGAAACAGGGGGAAAAAAAGAACCACATACAGTAGAAGAGGAATTGGTAGCTTTAAGAGATGAAATAGTCAAGGAAGCAGAGGACCAATTAGATAGAAAAGCAAAACTTACACAAAATTGTTGGATATCACAGGAAATACTAAATTTATATAAAAAATAGAAAACGGATGACTTACCCAAAGAACAGGCTCGTCGACAGACACAAATAAAATTACACACAAACACACATATAAGCTTTCGCAACCATTGGTCGCTTCTTCAACGAAAAGAGGAAGAAAGGAAAAGAGAAAGGGAAGGATATGGGTTTTAAGGAAGTGGAAAAGGAGTCGTTCCAATCCCAGGAGTGGAAGGACTTACCTTAGGGGAAAAAAAGGAAGGTAAACAAATACACACACACACATATCCAAACGCAAACACACCTAGACAGGTATTTGTAAAAAGCTTAAGCACCACCTCCTGCCTCTGACACAGACAGGCACTTACATATGTTTCATTTAGTTTGTGACATTTCCCCATTCTGTGATCGTCTGTACGTACATAAGTGTGTCTCGAATGCATGATTCCTTATTGACACTGGTGCTTAGGTATCTCTACTACCTACTTTGATAGCCATTAGCCCTCTCCTCCCTTACAGTGTTACACTTCATGCTGTCAATGCCAGTCAGCTGCCATGTGTGAATTTGATGTCTTTTACTGTTGGTCACCAAAGTGTAAACTCTTGTGGAACTTTTTGGTAGTGGATGTGATGGAACTGATTGTAGGCCTTAAACTTTCCCCCAATGTCGAGTGACGTTTCATGTTCCACCACCTCTCCAACACACATTTTCGTTGTGCTCTGTCGAGCTGTGACTCTTTCTCCACTTGCAAACCGACTGTCTGTGAGTGTCTTCAGTTGATTGAAGTTTGACTTTCTGTTCACATAGTTGTGTGGTGAACAGGAACAGACAATTAAACTGTGCCATGAAAAAGAAGACTTTGTTTACAAGTGCTTTGAACTATTATCTTATCAAAGTGGTCAAGTGAATCTGAACATGTGCTCCGCAAGTGTCGCGTAAATAAAGACATCACATGCAATCTCGCAGACAAGGAATTGCAGCTGATGTTTGCTCTGCACCAACTGTCATCTCTGTAGTCGCTTGTACAGCACTACCACTCCAAGGTTAGTACAAGTGTTACCTCAGCGAGTGTTCTCAGAGTTGTCGTGCTCACGTGCTTTTTTATTAGTGCCTGTGGCAGTTCTGCTCCACCCCCCTTTCCCCACGCCACTCATACATGGACGTTCACAAACAAAACTTGGTTGCCTTGCCAGGACGCTCTGCCTGTTTGGTGTCCCACTCTGGCGGCTGTTTCTAGTGGTTCCTGTTCCTCTCGCACCTTGCAGTCACCACTTCTTTCACCCGTTCCTGCTATACTAGTTGAGGAATCTGCTACTGTGATTCGCATAGCCTCGTCTGTCTGCACCCACCCAAGGAACTTTTACTCGATACCATCTTGCTCCAGTGTGCCTGTGGCTGTCATAATTAAACCCGTGGCTGGAACTGTAACTATCCCAGCACCTTGGCACACTTCTGGCGCCATGATCATTGCCGAGCCCCACTCCTCCTCTCATGCTCCACGTGACACATGCCGTTTCCCCCCCTCCCGGTGCCTCCTCACCCCTTTACAACAAACAGCGTCTGCACATGTAAACAAAAATTTCCCACTGCCTCCCACGGTGTATTAGTAGTTACAAATGGCACAGTACATTAAATCCGTATTCTTGATGGGCCTCCCACCTCTAGCAAGACATGCCTTCTTACCCTGAAGAAACTGGCAGATGTCAAAGAACAAATTGCATCAACACTACACCAACACTCAGTTTTTTTCCCTTGGTTTCACAGTTTCTGCCGATGGGATAACACCTCCCCAAGAAAAAGATTGAATTACATTTGAAACCTTCAAAGTATTGTGTCACTTCCTTACAATTAACTATTATCTTTGACATTTACCTGGTGCATATCACCTTCAGGCCCTGCTCACTGATGCCTTGGCCAGAAAACACACTTCCGGCGATTGAACTGCTCCCAGGAAGGACACTATGTCTTCTGCATTCTCTGCTCTCAAAGGCCTACTCACTCGAGTTGTCACTATCGCTCACCCTCATCCAGATGCTGAACTTTTTATTACCACAGTTGCGAATGATACCATCATCGGTGCAGTACTGAGCCAATCCGTCGATGGTGTCACATCCCCTTTGCAGTTTTTTCGAAGAATCTCAACAATCCCCAAAGAAATACTCCTCCTTTGATCGAGAACTCCTGGCCATCTATGAGGCTATGAAACACTTCCACTCTGCCAAGTGAAAGCTGAGAAAATGAGTAGTTTCTAATGTGCCTTTCTGCTACTCATTGGGATGTCTGTGTAGTTCCCTTTCAAATATTGTTATGTTCCTTCCTGTACTGTCCATCGTTTGAACATATTTATATCCTTATCGCTAGGTCTGTATAAAGACTTTAATGTTGTCAACAAGAAAATATCGAGTAGCTCTTGACAGGTTTACTCTAAATTTGTACTTATTTTTCAAATGAACCTTTGGATGAACATTAGCTGTATATATTTTCCTAATAAATATAAAACATATGTTTCTATGTATGAAATGGATGTTGGTATCTCTGTGATAAATGGAATTCAACACCATTTAACTTAAACCCTGTGAAATTTGATAGGTAGGCTACAGTACATCTCCCTTCCCCCAAACAAAGAATGTTCTTATACTTCTGAAGCCATAGTTTGGTCCATGGTGATGGGTTTTGCAATAAACTTTGACATCATTTGACTGATCAATAAATTTTTTAACTGCTTATGATTGATCATCATGAAAATTGGTTTATCGTTGTATGTTTTCATGCAGAAGTGTTGCATGCTGGAGGGAAATAGGATGATTGTTATTTTCTATCTACATAAATGATCTGAGTGTGTGTCAGTCTTCAGATATGTGCTAATGTTAGTGTGATGTATTAGAAGGTTTCACCATTGACTGGTTGTAGTAGGATGAAAGATTACAAAATTCCTAGTTTGTGTGTGAAATGGCAGCTAGTTCTGAATGTTGAGAAATGTAAGGTATTGCAGATTACTAGGAAAACAATCCATTAATGTTAGAGAATACAGTTGATACAACCACACCAGTTAAATATGTAGGTGTAATGTCATAGAGCAGCATGAAATGGAAGGAGCAGGTAAGGAACGTAAATGCTAGACTTCAGGTTATTGGGAGAATTCTGGGAAGATGTGGTTCAACTGTTAAGAAGACCACATATAGAATGAATATGTGATCCATTCTTGAATACTGCTGAAGTGTTAGAGTCATTTAAAGGAAGGGCTGACAGGTTTGTTATTGGTGGATTCACTCAACATGTGAGTGTTACAGAGATGCTTTGGGAACTAAATGGGATTTGCTGTCTGGAAGGTGATGTTGTTTTCAAGAAACAGTAGTGAGGAAATATAGAGGGTTGGAACTGAAACTTATTACAGAGCAATTCTACTGTGACCAACCTACATTTTGAGAGATCAGTGCTTGTTCAGAGACATACAAGCTTTCATTTTTCCCTCATTCTGTCTGGGAATGGAACTGAAAATGGAATTACATAGTGGTATGAAGTTCCTCCTCACCACACACTGTATATTGAATTGCAGAGTATGTATATAGGTGAAGTAGAGCGAACACCAAAGTGTTTATTATGATTGGTAATATACACTGATAATGGAATAATGTAGTGGTATATGGTTTCTCACCGCCACATACTGTATAGTGGATTACAGAGTATGTATGTAGATGTTGAAGTAAAGTTAACAAAAAGAACTTAATTATAATTGGTAATATACACAGAAAGCAAACACATAATTGTCAAAATTGGTAGTTATGCCAACAGTGGCAAAGATAATCCTTACACTCTGTCCAAAGAAAACACTATTCACTTGTTGTTGTGCATTGTGTGACTGATGACGTCACAAATAATGTGTCACTACCTATTTGTGCTTAGCCGAAAATTTACTTTGATTATGGCTTTAGATTACCACTTCTATCTCCCAGTGAAATGAATACTATAACGAATCTGAACACTTTTTTCTACACATACTACACTCTGACAAATGAAATTACTAATTAGAATTATTTTGTAGTTTTGTTCCATGAGGTAAAAATAAAGCTTCTGTGAGAGTTCTTACTATTATCCTGTTATTTTCCTATAAGCCTGATTACTTTACAACTTTCCTTGAGCATTATTATTTACTCAAGCACCTTTTACAAGTCAAATACTACAAGCAAAACAAAAATTACATTATTGTAACACTGTTTCAATTTTGCTTGCACCTTCCACTTTCTTTTTATGAGATCAAAGATAAATTTATGAAACTTGTGTCCAGTCAGTTCATTCAGAGTCCACACCCACAAATCATTCTAAATATGACAGATTCATTTATCACAATTTTACACATTATATATTCACATTGTTGTTCAATTTTTAACTGTTACTTTGTAAATAATACTATGATATTCATTAATTTGTATGCTATTATTAACAATATCATTAAAGTTGTTAATGACAGAGTTAATGTATGCTAATTTTCATTAGCAGTACCTTCTGTTCCCAATTTATTTAAGACACAGTGATCTAAAAGTGTGTGTTTTCTTCACTTGATAGGGAAGCATTATTGGGTTATGTGGTGAACCAGGGTCTGGTAAAACAGCTCTTCTTATGGCTATACTGGGACAACTAAGGACAGTCAGTGGACTTATTACAAAAAATGGTTTTTGTGCTTATGTGAAACAAAACCCTTGGATGTGGGATGCAACATTACGTGACAATATTGTATTCATGGAAGAATTTAAACGTGATAGGTGAGTAACATTTATGATATTACTAGTTCAAAAAGGTGCATAGT
This sequence comes from Locusta migratoria, assembly GCA_026315105.1. NCBI lineage: Eukaryota > Metazoa > Arthropoda > Insecta > Orthoptera > Acrididae > Locusta > Locusta migratoria. Next base: position 697,626,689 of record CM048745.1, on the reverse strand, counting down.
TTCCCTTATAATTAAAGCAAACAATTTTCAGTAGAAGTCAACTGTTGATGAAAATTCTATCATATCAAGATGTTTCCCTTATCTGCAATGTCACCTTCTGTGAAAACTGAAATAGAATAAAAGTAGACAGATTACCATCCAGTAGCATATAATTTTAACCATGACTTATTCTTTGGTCACAAAGCACTTATCACTCACGTTTTTTTTTTTTTTTTTTTTTTTTTTTTTTTTCCCTCCAGAAACAGGCAAGTGTCTGACATTACTTTATTGTAAATGGTATCAGTTAACAGCTACTAAACTAACATTGGTGGCATGGACATTTTATTACAATACTAGATTTATCATTATCAGCATCCAAAAATGAAATACCATACTGTATTGATTCTTGAAATTTTCATTGCAGAGTGATTGTGTAATAATTTTTAAAATGACACCTAGACCATAACTATTTCTTGAGCCAATATCTAACAACAATCTGAGACATTTTCACTAATAACAATTGGAGACCTACCAAGCTACTGCCTTTTCCTTTACTTACTACACACTTGACATATGAACACTGCATAATTGACAAAATTCTATTTAAATTGTGGAGTAGTTACTGGTCTTGGTTATAGTTATTGGTAAGTATCTTCAAATCTCACTGGATGTGACATATAGATAATTTTCTGGAAAAATCAAAGCTGGGACTTAAGACAGATATGATAAGACATTTCAGCAACATAACAGAATTAAATCAAGTACTAAAAAATCAAAATAGACATTGCAGTAATAGCAGAAACTGAAAAAAGGAACGACAAGCTTATGTGGGGTTAGAGTTGTTTGTTGTCCATCCATCTACACTGAAATTGTCAATTGCTTTCCTGTCATTGATGGCTGAAGTTGGCTATTGATCATGTAACTCATGTAGACAGACACTGTTATCTTGAACTGTTTTGTGTGTGTGATTGATAAGTTAAATAAAGTGTTATTACTCAGTGTTAGATTCTGTGCTTTATTCAGCTTGACATCAGCAAGAATATACACTGGTGACCCCACATCATATTTGTATGACTGTGATATTATATTCACAAATCATTTTGAATGATTTGATCCATGTTTTTGTGAACAATAAGTTTGGTACGAGATAACATTTCCAGTCAGGCTAATGCCACAGAACACGTATGACTGTGAAGCCCAAATGCTCTCAATAATAAGTCACCCAACTGCAGACATTTATTCGCAGGCATCTTCTGATTTTCTGAGTACTGCCTTAACCCTCAACCACTATAATGCAGAACAACAGTCATGGCAGTCACTGCAGCATGGAGTCCAGTTTGGCAGTAGAACTCAATCTCAGTTTTGGCATTTCCCCAAAGCTGAGACAAGCTAAAACATATTGACAGACTTGGCCTCAAACTTCCCTATGAATTGCAGTTACAACTGCTGTTGCAGACTGCAGATTCGCTTAACAGTAAATTTCATGTTGAAGATAAAGCATATGTCATAAACTGTCACTTCCAGTGGTTGATTTCATGCCTTGGTAACAATGATGCCAAGGTTGGCAACATACCAGTCACAGCCACACCCCCTCCTACTACTTTGAGTGGTAGGGAATGTGCTTCTTGCTTTTTGCCAAATCATTGTTTAGTCATCCAATGCTGTGGTACTCTCCACTGTCACAGGTGAGCAGTGCCCACAACCTGGTGTAGATCAATAAGAACTATCCAATGGACAAGCACATGCTGCACTGGGGAGTGGGGGTGGGGAGGAGGGAAGAGGTAACTAATCTCCATACAGATTGACCATTCTGCCAGTTTCATGTCACCTTCTGCAGTGATGCACAGAAATGCAGAGCACCTTTCGCATACCGAAATGCAACAAGTGGTTCGGTCTAGGTGTCCTGGCACATGATAAGTTGCAATGGTGCCTCCCTCGTGTGTAGCCTGCAACTACAACATCTCAGCTACCTGTGCAAGCAACTTTGTGATTTACCAACTCTGTTGCAATCAATGTGTACCCTTTTACATTGGTATGGTAATAAACCAGCTGTTCATTATGATGAATGGCCACCATCAAACTGGGGCAAGTCAGATTGTGGCAACGCATGCAGTTGAACACAATACACTTGATTGGCTGCTTTACAACCCAGGCCATATGAACTTCGACCCAGGCGAAATACCCTCAGACTTTAAGAAAACTGTTATAATCCCCATTCCAAAGAAATCAGGTGCAGACAGGTGTGAAAATTACAGAACCATCAGTTTGATAAGTCATGGTTGCAAAATTTTAACACGAATTATCTACAGGAGAATGGAAAAGCTGGTAGAAGCTGACCTCGGGGAAGATCAGTTTGGATTCAGGAGGAACGTAGGAACCCGGGAGGCAATACTCACGTTACGTCTTATCTTAGAAGATAGATTAAGGAAAGGCAAACCTACATTTTTAGCTTTTGTAGATTTGGAGAAAGCATTTGACAATGTTGACTGGAATACACTCTTTCCACTTCTGAAGTCAGCAGGGGTAAAATATAGGGAAAGGAGAGTTATTTATAACTTGTACAAAAGCCAGACCGCAGTTATTAGACTGGAAGGGCATGAAAGGGAAGCATCAGTTGGGAAGGGAGTAAGACAGGGTTGTAGCCTTTCTCCGATGTTATTCAATTTGTACATCGAGCAGGCGGTGAAGGAAAGCAAGGAAAAATTTGGAATAGGGATTAAAGTTCAGGGGGAAGAAATAAAAACATTGCGTTTCGCTGATGACATTGTAATTCTGTCAGAGACAGCAAAGGACCTGGAAGAGCAGTTAAATGGAATGGACAGTGTGTTGAAGGAAGCATATAAAATGAACATTAACAAGAGTAAAACAAAAATAATGGAATGCAGTCTTAGAAAATCAGGCGATGCTGAAGGAATTAGATTAGGTAACGAAACGTTGAAGGTGGTAGATGAGTTTTGTTACTTGGGTAGTAAAATAACATGTGATGGTCGCAGTACAGAGGATATAAAATGCAGAATGGCAATGGGAAGAAAAGCATTTTTGAAAAAGAGAAATTTGTTAACATCGAATATTAATTTAAGTGTAAGGAAGTCTTTTCTGAAGGCATTTGTGTGGAGTGTTGCCTTGTACGAGAGTGAAACATGGACGATAAGCAGTGCGGATAGGAAGAGAATAGAGGCTTTTGAAATGTGGTGCTACAGAAGAATGCTGAAGATTAGGTGGGTAGATCGCATAACCAATGAAGAAGTACTGAACAGAATTGGTGAGAAAAGGAAGTTTTGGCATACCCTGGCTAAAAGAAGGGATCGCTTGGTAGGACACATTCTTAGACATCGGGGAATCGTAAATTTAGCATTGGAGGGAAGTGTGTGGGGTAAGAATCGCAGAGGGAGACCAAGAGACACGTATAGTAAGCAGATTCAAATGGATGTGGGTTGCCGTTCTTATGAGGAGATGAAAAGGCTTGCTCAGGATAGAGTAGGGTGGAGAGCTGCATCAAACCAGTCTCTGGACTGAAGACCATAACAACAACAACCAACTGTGTGACACCCTTTTCTTTTAATTTTATGTATTTATTTACCTTTAATATTTAATTGTCCCTTCAATTAATTAATATTTATTTTTATGATTTTACAGTTTCCTCCTCTCCCTACTGCCCCCCCCCTCCCCTACCCATCCACCCACACAGAAACATACCTCTACACCTCACCTGTTTTGCTCTCCTGCTTGTTCCCTTTACTGCATTCCAAGCTACATCATTTCCATCTATCAGAGCCTATAAAATCCATCATTTAATGTGCAACATTCCATCCCCATCCTTTCCTGGTACCCTTTCCCCTCCACTCTTATTTGCTAGTTGCACTGGAATGGCCAGAGATGGTGTTCATGTGTGCTTGAGTTATGTCTGAGTGATTGTGTGAATGTATGTGTATCTTTTACTGATGAAGGCCACAGCCAAAAATTTAAACATGTGTTAAGTGATTGTCTATTTTACATGCCTATCTGCATCTCTGTGATCACCTTTACAGTGAGTCGATATCTATATTCCGTTATTAAATAAAATCTAGGTTAATTTAGCAAGAGGTATGAATGCATCACAACACCACCTGCAACAATTCCTATCCGAAATAAGAGACTACTTCCAGACAATGACCCTGAGAATGTACAGAAAACTCCTCATGGTAGTGCAGGACCATCCACTGAAGACTCAAAAACAAAACAAAAACTTCAACATGCTTAAAACTACATCCACTATACTACATCCAGGACTTTTTGGACTTTGTGGAACAGTGGCAGCTGTTGTACAAGAGGACATGAACACCTTAATTCTGAAACCTTTTGGATTTATTTCTTATATTTTGTGAATGCTGTTAAATGTAACAAAGAAAAGATAATCAAACAATGGAAATTCCAAAAAGGATTCAACATTTTTTTGAAAAGGGTAGGGTGCTACCCACCATAGAGATGTTTCAATGACTCACAGAAAGGCAGACATAAAAGATTAAGTTTACATACCTTTTGGCCATTAAGGCTTTCTTCAGAAAGCACATTCTCTCTATACACACTCATACTACAAACATGATTGCTGTCTCCAGCCCCTATTGCCAGGCTGAGGAACCCTCTTCTGTGACTGCAACCAGTGTTGAGTGTGAGGAGGCAGCAGGGAGAGTGAAACATGAGAGGTAAGGGGTAGGGGAGGCATGCAAGGCAGGGGTGATGGAATATGCCATTGCTTTGTATCTTGAAGTTTTCCCAGCCTAGTGATTGGTCCATCATCGTGTGGACAGCACATTTATAGTTTGGCCTCATGGAGAAGAAAAGCTGGCAGGATAATTAAAGCACCTGAATTCCACCAACAGGAACTTTCAGTTTACCATAGAGATCGAAAAAGTCAGATGTCTGCTGTTTCTGGACGTGCTTGTCACTTGAAGAACGGATGCTCCTCTGGGTCACTCAGTCTACTGGAAGCCCACACACACTGATCTATATTTGCAAGCAATAATCTGCCACCATCCTGCACAAACCACAGGTGTGCTACTTACTCTGGTTCACTGGGCACATGTGATATCTGATAAGGACAGCCTTCCTAAAGAAAATAGAACATTTGCAATCAGTCTTAAGGGAAATGGATATTCTACCTGCCAAATCTGGACAGCTGTAACAAGAAAGAAATGTAAACAACAACAAAAAGAAGAAGATGAGAAGGTAATCAGGTCCAGGGCATTCCTTTTGTATGTGGGTAACCTCTTTCCTAAAATAGGAAGAATTGTAAAGAAGCATTGTGTAAGAGTGATATTCCAACCACATGTGATGATCTTATCTTTGCTTGGCTCTGTGAAGGATGATTTCTGTCTGAGGAAGGTGGGAATTTATAAGATACCTTGTCAATGTGGCCATTACAAAGGCCAAAATACTCGCACAGTATGGGAAAGATGCATGAAGCATGAGTGCCACACATGTTTACTGCAGCCCAACAAATCAGCCATAGCAGAACGTTGTATTTTCATGGAACACTCCATGGATTATTCTGAAACAAAACGTTTGGTAACAACCAGATGCTTTTGGGATTCAATTGTTAAGGTGTCCGGTGAAATACGGTTGAGAGAAAACCTGATTAATTGGGACAGCGGCTTTCAAACGAATGAAGCATGGGACCCTGTAATTTCTTTAATTGCTTCACAGAAACATAGGTTACATCTAATGTGACTTCTGACAAAAACTGATTTCTTTCAACCACTGCACTTCAAATGCTTGAAAGCGCATTCTGACAGATGTCACGATTATGCAGACAAGGCCCACTTCTACTGTAGAGTGCACCAAATTCAATGGGAGTGTGCTAGCATCCATCTTCATTGCGCAGGTGCCCTCACGCCAATCATCAGTACATACAGAATGACACTCACCAGTAATCTTCAGTCTCGCATTCACCTGAAGATGGCTGCATCTTTTTCAGCTGAAATATCATGTCAAGACGTCATCTAGCTGCAAGCCTGGTGGGAGCAAGAACAAGCAAAGATATAGGCCTGGTGGATTACGGGAGTCTTCCCAATGTCTATCTGTGTGCTTATCCCTCCTATATTCCACACCCCCACTTTCTACATGTTCCCTGAAGTCCTTAAAACCAACCACCCTGGATATCATATTGTGGCCAGTTACAGCACCCCTGACGAGAGTATCTCTGCTCTCGTGGGCCAACACCTACAATATGTTACCCACAATGTATCATCTTATATGTGAGATACTAACCATTTTCTCCACCAACTCCTCACGATTTCTGTTCCTTTACCACCTGATACCATGCTTGTCACAGTTGATTCCACCTCCCTCTACACTGCATCTGCAATGCTCATGGCCTTGTCACGATTGAACATTAACACTGACATTGTGTGTCTGATGCCAAGCCCACGATTTCCTTCCTTGTCACCATAATCAAGTACATCCTCACCCACAATTACATCTTCATCCACATCAATCTCACCAACCATCAACATTACCTCAATTTCAACAGTTATCACACCAAAAGTCCCTTCCACACAGGCAGCCATTTATGGTAGTCATGTATGCAGTGATGAACAGTCCTTCTCCAAATATGCCAAAGGCCTCACTGAGGCTTTCACTGGCTGTAATTATCCTCCCAATCTTGTCCAGAAACAGATCTTACTTGCCCTGTCTGTGCAGTTGCACACATCCAGCCACAAAGGTTTTCCCCTCATGTGACCCAATACCAAGTAAAACTGGAGCAATTAAACCATGTTTCTGCCATGATTCTGACTATCTTTCATCCTGCCCTGAAATGAGAAATACCCTACCATCACCCCCTCCACCCCTCCTAAAGTGGTATTCTGCCACCCACCACACCTACATAATATCCTTGTCCATCCCTACTCTGTCCCTACTCCCAACCCTTTGCCCCATAGTTCATACCCCTGCAATAGACCTAGATGCAAAGCCTGTCCTATGCACTATCCCACCACCACTTACTCCAGTCTTGTCACACAGATTTCCTCCACCATAAAGGACCGGACAACCTGTGAAATCAATCTACAAAATGAGCTGCAACTACTCACTGTGCAGTCTTCTATGTGGGAATGACCAGTAACAAACTGTCTGTCCGCATGAATGGCCATCATCGAACTGAAGGCAGCTGGACTATCCTTTTGTAGCGCATGCAGTCCTGCAGAATGTGACTCTCTCCAATGACTGATACAAAGCCTGTGCCATATTAATTCTCTCCACAAAGACAGATTTTCTCAACTGAACAGGTGGGAACTCTCCCTACAGTATATCTTACACTCTTGCAATCCCCCAGGCCTAAAACTCCACTACTTTCTGCCCCCACCACTCCCCCCTTCACTTCCCTGCCCACCCTCTAATCTCACTTATGTCTTCCATTCTTCTATGCACTCTACTCTCTCCCCTCTCCTTTCTCCCTGACCATCAGACAGCACTGATGTATTCCCCCAACTCGGCCTTGCATCCCTCCCCTCCCCTCCCTACCTGCTTTTTTCTCCACGCTGCCCCCTAACCCCCACTGCTGGTTGCCCTCAAAGGGATGATCCTTTAGTCTGGCCACAGTGGTTGGAGACAGCAGTCATGTTTATGTGAATGAGTGCGAGTTTGTGTGTGTGTGTGTGTGTGTGTGTGTGTGTTGAGAGTGAGAGAAAGAGAGAGAGAGAGAGAGAGAGAGAATGTATTTCTTGTATTTCTGTTTCTTAAGAAGGCTGTAATGGCCAAAAACTAACTAAACATAATCTTTTATGTCTGCCTTTCTGTGAATCATCAAGACATCTCTGTGCTGAGTAGCAATTTATCAATTCTAAATTTTTTGGATATGGTATTTTTTCATCTAAAACTTTTGTGATATGCTACTTATCTATACTCCATGAAACTTGGCATCAGCGTCAGGCACATGTTTTAAGTACATTTTGCACACACACAACTGGCAAACCACCATTGGCTTATAGAGTAAATACATATAGATTTCATAAACAATGATCACAGTTCACATACTGTAACATTTGCTTCACATTTATATCACTTTGTAGTAGTACACTGCAGAAGACGTTTGCCCCCTTCATCCACACAAGACTCAATATCCTGTTCTCTCCTTCTCAAACATTTGCATTTAATTGTTTTTGATGCACAGAGGATTTATCTAAACATGTCACCATTGGTAGGTGGTGGTGGTTGTTTTTTTTTTTTTTTTTTTTTTTTTTTTTTTAGTAGAAGGTTGTCTTATGTGGACAATTTTTCTGTGCTTGGCAGTCACACTATTACATCCCATGGTGGCACCATGAGATACCTGAATATTTTAGCCACATTTCTCATATTGACTTACAATTCTTTGCAGAATTTTCTGAATTTTAAAGAAAGGGTAGGGCCGAGACTGGAACATTGGCTTGACCCTTGGTAATTTTACTTGTTATTGGTACCTGAGGATGTAAATTAAAACTTACAGCTCTGGTCATGTCTGTAATAAAGGAGTTACAACAGCAGAATACATTGTAGTTGTTGTAAGCTGAACGTCTATGAGGTGACAGTTTTATCCTTGATCAAACTTAATTTGTAATCTATTTTTTTTTTTTTTTTTTTTTTTTTTTTTTAAATCACTTGTCGAATTATCTAATTTATATGATATTTGAAGGTAATAAAAATTAATTTAAAATAAATAAAAATAAAACACTTTCATTTTCATTTTATTCCATTCCATAATGGTAGGTACAACAGCAATGGAAAAATAATTGTTATACACCTATTTAGACTTGCTATTTTTAATTAAATTTAATTATAAAAACAAACATATTTTTAACTGTTGACAAGTAAATGAAGAAACACACAGATTTTTTCTGAATCTGTATATCTGTTGTATATGTGAATTCCCTTATACACACAATTTATAAGGCATTTAGAATTGCTTAGCACCTTGATGCCCAGAGCTGCAGACATAGAGGCAGACCCCATTCAGCAGTTAACCTGCATAATTGTGTGATGTTGCTAATGTAGCAAGAACAAATAGTGTAGATGCAAATTTCTTGATTGCCATAGGATTTACACTTGTACTACAACAATGAAGATGACCCACTGTTTGTTGACATACTATATTACCAAATAATGTCATTTGCATAATTATTTATCGAGGTTTTGCCTTGGCATTCCAAGCCTGTCCCTAATCCTTCAGAATTTAATTTAAGATAGTAAATAGTCAAATACCGTATGATATTTACTAAAACTTCATGCAAATACATGTGGATTTTCTTTTTTAAATTATAACGCCTATTGAATGTCATACAAGTTAAGTAATATAACCAGTGATGAAAAAATATAGATTAAATTTGAATGTGAGTTGAACCTGGTGCCTCATTCATGTCTGTCTTACAAAGCTGGAGCACTATCCACTTGACCACCATGAACTCTAAGGTCCAGAACCTACGCACAGAGACATAAGCTACATAATTGACACATAAAACTTCTTTTACAATCAGACTTGCCAGAGTGATGCTCCTTAGTAATTGCACATTTAATTTTTTAATTTCGTGCTAAGGGTGTACAAAGTTTGAGGTAAACCTGTGATCGTAAAACTGTGTCCTCTTGTGCTTTGTGGGCTGTGAACAAATATACTATTTATTTGCTCTTGTCCTGTGTTTGGAACTACACTAAGCACTACTGGGCACACTATGTGCGGCTTCCACCACTCGACCACAGTCTGACTATATTTTCGTCCATTGTCCTTGGTGTCCTGATACAAATATGAGAAAACTTCTTACTACCATTAAACGTTATATTAGTAAAATATAAAAGTATTTAACTTTGTACAAATACATAAATACTTACCCTCTACATATGATTTGCTTGCAAATAATTTTTTTTCCCTGCAATAGGTATTACAATGCTGTTTACAGCTGCCTTCTAAGTGGAGTTTTACTAAACCTAGCTGCAGAAGATGAAACAGCTATTGCCGGTGAAACTCTGTCGTTAGGTGTTCAACAGAGAATAGAACTAGCTCGTGCTGTTTATTCTAACAGGTAATAATATCACATCCTTTTGATGATTTATGGTTTGTAAAAGTAATACTTGAAAGACAAAACTATTTTCCTTGTTACTAAGTTATGCAGTTTAGGATTATCATTTTAATGTGCTATTATTCTTTGTTTCTGTTGTCAGGATACAGTGCAAAGCCAATTTACTAAAGAAATGTCTACAATATTATACCAACCAAAATCAATTGATCATTTTGTTCACTGCAATAACATACATTTTAAGGTAGTGATTAAAAACAAGTAATATAGTTTTATCAGACAAGCCTGAAGTTATTTTCTAATAAGAAAAATGTCTCAAAAATACAGTAGAGAAAAGACACTAATTGCATGGAAAATGGCTAAGTCCTTAATTGAGCATTCTTGGCATTTAAAGTGTTTCCACAAATTGTGATATGGATGGCATGTACATCCATATCACAATTTGTGGAAACACTTTAAATCCGTTATTGGCCATATGCATAATAGCAGTAATATGTTATCATAACAGTAAGATGAACTATGGACAAAATTGGATATTAATATTGCCACGAGTCTTCCGACAGCACGCGGTGGTGCATTGGTTAACATCGCAGATTGCTGTGCTTGCGGTCCCCGGTTCAAATCCCACCATGCGCAGAAGAAAAGTTATTTCTTTGTATGTGATATATCTAGAATTTTCTACATGTTTCTTATGTTTGATGTACTTGTAAGTTCCAGAAAATTCTTTCTACGTAGAAATAGTGGAGCACTCCAAACATGAGTCAATCTGTACTGAGTGTACGCTTGTGTTAGTAAGAAATGTGTTCTAAATGTAGAGTGTTGTGCTCTATTACCGACAAGCCTTTGAATTCTGAACCACCTGCAGTTTTCAACGTGACATTTTCTGGTGGAGGCACTGGGTACACTGCAATACACCTGCATCATCATGGCTCCGATTAGGCAGCATAAGAGCCATCACTTAGATGGACAAGAACCGGAATACAAAGGGTGTACTGACTACCTCTGTCAGAAGGTCCATGTCATCAAAATACCCATGGATTCCAAAACGCAGTAAGCCAGCTGCACATCAGACACCCATCGGTGTTCTCGGGAGATGCTGGACAGGACCCAAATAAATGACTGAAAAGATTCGACCGAGTCACCAAGTATAATAGGTGGGATCACATTATGTGCTTGTCAAACATATATTTCTACATGGACAGGACGGCCCAGTAGTAGTTTGAAAATAATGAGGGGACAAGCTTGATAGCTGGGAAAAATTCCAGACAGATTTTAAGAAGACGTCTGGAGACCACCAGTGGCAAGTCCATTTATCAGAAAAGGTATTGAAGAACAGGGCCATGCGACATGGTGAGTTAGCACAATTGAATATACAGAGTGATTTGGCCCTAAGTCATATAGTTAACGTGGATATAACGGAGGCCAATAAAGTTCCACACCTGATGAAGGGCATTGCGGAAGACATGTATCAAGCTCTTCTGTTAAAAGACTTTTTGATGACACAAAAATTTATCCAATGGTGCCAGAAAAATGAAGAGATACAACAGAGTAGAGTTGAACAAAAGATGTATGACAGACTCCTGAATGTTTTCCCTGTGGCCGTTTGCTTCTTTCATATCACAAATTTTGAGAGAAGAATTACAACAGTTTATGGCAGCTGGGACTGTTGAACCAAGCGAGCACCAGATTATGGCCATGGATATCAAACTTGTATGTCATGAGGGTGCCAACATTGCTGAGGAAAAAGTATTTGAAACATTAGCGCCCTTCAGCCTCGCCACTTGCACCCGACATGAAGAACGGCCTTGTCCTACTATGACTTACGCCACAGCTACCAAATGGCAGCTGAGGAACTGACCAATGTGGCCACAACCAACTGCTCCAGCAACTGTGAAGCCTTACAGGAGGACAGATATCTGGAGAACAAAAGACAACACGCCATTGTGTTTTCACTGTGGCCTTCGTGGACATGTCGTACAGTACTGTAGGGAGAGAAGAGGAGTATTTGATAATTATTATGTCGCAAGACACCAACCATCAGAGCAGTCCTTTCAACAGCAGTCAGCCACAGATGATTACTGTCAACCTATGAGATGAAGCCCGTCGCCATAACCTGGACGTGGTCGCTCTCCAATATGCTGCCGCCATTCACTGTCACCTTATAGAGATACCAGTCGCTTGCCTAGCCGCTGTTTTCAGGAAAACTAGGCGAGGCGACCATCTATGGAGGTGAGGCCACTGCAGATGAAAATCCTCATGGACGACAGTCTTAGAGACTCATTAATGTCATCATCGATGGCCAACTTGTCTGGGAACTAGTCAATTCAGGAGCTTCCTTCTCTGTATTGTCAAATGACTGCCACCACAAACTAAAGAAGATAATGTTCTGTGATACAAAAGCAACTGTGCTGAAGGTCACAAATGGAAAATATGTTCAGGCAGCAGGAACATGTGTCGCAAGAGTAACTATCAACAACAGTATGCAGCCTTTCGAATTTGTCTTTTTTAACAGAATGTAGCCATAACGTCATACTTGGATAGGACTTCCTTCAGGCATCCCAGGCTGTGGAAGATCTGAGCTACAAATTGAGAAAGCCTTTCTGACAAGTACAGGTAACATGGGCTTCCCAGGTATGTTGTTTACTGTCAAGAATGTTGAGAACCGCTATTAACAATAAGAAGAGTTCCAGTCAGCAGCCAAGATGATTAGATGGTCGGTGAAGTGCTTGTCAATTGCAAAGAGCTAATCAGTATAACAAAGGAAATCTACATGCCAGTGGCTATCATAAGCTTTACAGGTGGTCAAGGAGTACTTCGTATCACTAATTTGCAGGAGCAATTGCAACTCATTCTTAAAGGAATGTGTATTGGAACAGTTGAACCAGTCCAAGACGGTGAGATCAATGTCATCGACAAAGTCTCATGCTCAGCTGTTACTTCCGTCAGCGCACTAGAGGAAACTGCTATGGCATTGCCTATAGGGCCTGGTGTAATGTAGGAACAACGTCAGTACATGTTAACCCTACTACACCAATTTTCAGGTGTATTCCAGGCCAGGCAGGAGAAGAGTCAGATGAAACGGTCCACAATATAATACCGTATCAATACTGGAAATCATCCACCAATTAGCCAGCATTTGCACAGAGTGTTGCCAGCTGAAAGATGGATAATTCGGGAGGAAGTGGAGAAGTTGTCGCACGATGACATTGTTCAACCTTCAGAGAGTCACTGGTCGTCTCCGGGGGTTCTCTTGAAGAAGAAGGATGGCATGTGGCATTTCTGTTTCGGCTGAACAAAATCACAAAAAAAGATGTCTACTCACTGCTGCGCATTGATGACACCTTAGTCTGTTTGAAAGGAGATATATACTTTTCAACCATGGACATGCAGACAGGTTACTGGAAAATCGAGGTTGATGAAGCTGTCAGAGAGAAGAGTGCTTTAATTACACTTAACGGCATGTATGAATTCAAAGTCATGCTATTTGTACTATGTAATGCCCCAGCAACATTCGAACGCATGATGGACAACTTGCTTCAACATATTAAATGGACGACATGTCTTTGTTATGTAGATAACATTGTGGGTTTCTTGAGAACATATGAAGAACATCTGAGCCACCTGTCAGCTGTGTTGAAGTGTGTTCAGACAGCAGGACTCCGCCTCAACCTAAAGAAGTGTCACTTTGTCACCAAAGAAATAAAAATCCTGGGGCACCTATGAACAGAGATGGTGTGTGTCCTGATCCAGATAAAGTAAGGGCAGTCACAGCATATCCAGCACCTTAGCACATCCGTGATGTGAGAAGTTTTCTCAGTCTATGCTCATACTATTGTCGTTTCATAGAAGATAAGAAATCTTTCATGCAGGAGGACCGCACAAATGTACCATCATTTGATCAACGTACTAATTCCGAAATGGGGAACATAGCAATAGGTATTTCCGGTGTAGAGAAGCAGCTGAGAGAGCTAAATATGAAAAAGTCTGCTGGTCCGGATGGAATACCAGTTCAGTTTTACAAAGACTATTCTGCGGCGTTGGTCCCCTACTTAGCTTGCATTTATCGTGAATCTTTAATTCGACTTCAAAAAAGCAGTCAACGCAGTGCCATACTGCAGACTGCTAACAAAGATACGGGCTTATGGAATAGGTTCACAGATTTGTGACTGGCTGGAAGACTTCCTAAGTAATAGAACGCAGTACGTTGTTCTCGACGACGAGTGTTCATCAGAGACGAGAGTATCGTCAGGTGTGCCCCAGGGGAGTGTGATAGAACCGCTATTATTTTCTATGATCTGATGGACAGAGTAAGTTGTAATTTGTGGCTGTTTGCTGATGATGCTGTGGTGTATGGGAGGGTGTCGTCTTTTACTGACAGTAATAGCATACAGAATGACTTAGACAAAATTTCTAGTTGGTGCGAAGAATGGTCGCTAGCTCTCAATGTAGAAAAATGTAAGATGATGCGCATGAGTAGAAAAAACAATCCCATAATGTTCGAATACAGCATTAGTAGTGAGCTTCTTGATGCTGTTGCGTTGTTCAAATATCTAAATGTAACATTGCAGAGCGATATGAAATGAAACGAGCATATAAGGACAGTAGTGAGTAAGGCGGACAGCCGACTTCGGTTTATTGGGAGAATTTTGGGAAGATGTACTTCACCTGCAAAGGAGACCGTGTATAAAACGCTTCTACAACCACGTCTTGAGTATTGATCAAGTGTTTGGGACCCGCAGCAGATCAGTTTAAAGGAAGACATAAAGGCGGTTCAGAGACGAGCAGCTAAATTTGTTACCGGTATGTTCGACCAATTTGCGAGTGTCACGGATATGCTCTGGCAACTCAATTGGGGATCGCTGGAAGAAAGACGACATTCTTTTCGTGAATTTCTGTTAAGTAAATTTAGAGGGCCGGAATTTGAAGCCGAGTGTAGTACGATCTAGCTGCCACCTACTTACATTTCGCGTAAAGATCACAAAGACGAGATAAGAGAAATTAGGGCTCGTACGGAGGCATATAGGCATTCTTTTTTTCCTCATTCAATTTGGGAGTGGAATAGGAAAGGAAATGCCTAGTAGTGGTACAGTGTACCCTCCGCCACACACCTTATGATGAATTGCAAAGTATGTATGTAGATGTAGATACTGCCAGTCATGACATTTGCTTATAATAAAGTAAGGCAAGACACCACAGGCTTCACGCCGTTTATCCTGCTCCATGGCCATGAGGCTGAGATGACAATGGATACACGATTGTCAGGATGACTCTGTGAAAGAGCTCATCACCAAGGCTGTAGAAGCAAGACAGCATACGAACACTGGACACCCAGGAGAAGGGCTGCAAGTGATATAACAACGAACACCAACCTGTTTTGTACAGCCCAGGAGATCTGGTATGGATTTTTACCCCTGTACGGAAAGTTGGGCTTCTGGTAAAGTTACTGAAGTGATACTTTTGTCCGTATTGTGTCATACGCCACCTCTCAGACGTCACATAATAAGTCGAGGATTATGAGCCATCCACAAAATGACAAAACTGAAGAGACATTGTGCACTTCCTCCACATGAAGCCTTACTATGATCCCAGAGAACAAATAGAAACGGACTCTTTTTTCAAGGACTCTGCAGACTGTTATGGTAATGATGAAGCCATGATAGGAGGGTCTGGCACCTGTCTTTGTCACCGCGAGAAAGGCCTGCAGGCAGAATGGAAGGATGCTCTGGAACTGCCATACAGAGGACCCATGACAAGATCCAGGACACTGCAGCTGGCTACAAAGGGAACCTAACAGCGGATCACTGTTCTTTCAGGAAGAGGAGCAATGCTGCATGTCTTCTGACGCATGTGTCGTGCAGTGGTTAGCATCACAGATCATTGTGCTTGCAGGCCCCATTTCAAATCCCGCCACGGGCAGAAGAAAATTTATTTCTTTTTATTTGCTATTTCTAAAATGTTCTACGTGTTTCTAATGTTGGATGTTGTTGTAAGTTCCAGAAAATTCTTTCTATGTATAAATAGTGGAGCACTCCAATTAGGAGTCAGTCTGTACTGAGTGTACACTTGTGTTAGTAATAAATATTTTCTAAGTGTAAAGTGTTGTGCTCTATTACCGACCAGCCTTTGAATTCCGGACCACCTGCAGTTTTCAACGTGACAATATCAATAAAACAATATACAGCAAAGTATAGAATTTTGTCACCAATTGTGAAAAAGGCATTGATTTGACTGGCTAGACACAGCCTGTAGGAGGTGCCACCTTCCATTCGAAGTGTCTAGTTACCATTTGCAGTGCTGCCATATTTTAAGCCATCATTATGACAGGTTCCACAGCTTCTGTGGTAATTCCTCTGTCTTAATGAGTACAACACCAATGAAAATTATTGTGGTTTCTAATGTAACCACCGTAGTAGGAACTAGAAAAATCATAACAGAAAATTCACAGAATTTCAAAGTAAGTTTATCCAAGTAACTTAAGTTGAGAGAATATTATTTTTGGAAATAAGCAATGTTGGTACACTTAGACTTGTAAAAAAAGAAAAAAAGAACATCTTTTATGAAACTCAAATTTCAAGTGTAGGAAAAAGTAATTATCAAATAATTATTCGACTTTTGGGCAGGCATTCAGTCACAAAATATTTATTAAAACCCAGTTGAACATTTTAAAAACTGCACGACCTTTTTACTGATAAGACACGTGTGACATATGGCTTTCCAGTAAAAAAGTCTGATTATTTCTCTATAATTTTCAAGGAAAATTTAAATCAATAATATCAGTGGTCTTCAGGTATGATACTCAGATGTCAGATGACAGAATACACTACTCTTTGTCTTAATATATTTAGAATTTTATCTTAGAAAATTATTAAGTTATAATTTGAGTTTTTTTTAGTTCACTCAAGAGATACTATCATTTCAGAAAATGACATTCAATGCAGAGGAAAGATGGCTGTTAAGGGAGACTTAGCTACTGTAAGAAACTATATTTTGACTAAAGTAAGTGCTCTGTTGGGAAGTATCAGAACTAGTTTTCGCGGGTCACAGGAGTAGTGTGTGAATATGAAACCATTATGGAGCTGGATACTATCAAGAACTATTGACTTAAAAACTTCTGAACTTCAAGTTTAAGTCTCTGTGGTTATAGGACTTCCATATGTGCTCTTCAGAGCCTAAACTAATGTAAAAATTTTGCACTTACCGTTTGAAGCCTCATATAATTTGGCAATAGTGTCTCAGTTGAATTTGTCCTACAACTATTCCTATAATATTGATGCTAGCAACATCTTGTTTATTCCATTATCACTTTTATTTGCACCTTATTGCAAACTAAATAATAGTTATGGTCAGCTTAGCTCTCATAGTGCTCTTCACAGGCAAGAACAGAATAGTACACATGACACTAGTCTCTCAGAATGATCTTGACAGTCCTTTTGCAGTAATTTGGATGAAACTACAATAGGTCACAAACATTTATGTGTGGCACCAAGACCAATAGAAATAGTCCCAAAATATTCCTTTAACACTAATGTTCAGAACAAGTAATAGTGCCAGAATGATTCAGCTAGTACTGTATATATTATAGCTGTTGTAAAAGTATTTGTCACAGTTAAAGGTGAACAGTGTTCCTGATCATATTTTGACAAGAAGAAAGTAGAAGTTAATTAATAATTCAACTTCACAGTATGAATGTGAATAATGTGATTGCAATACATTGCTTATGATAAGTGATGTAGTTGCATGTAATATGATTCACTGCAGGCTACTAAATTTTGGTTTGGCTTTGGCTGTTTAGAGACTGTTATTAATTGACCAGGTTATTATGTGACATTCAGTATCAACTGTAAGATAATAACACACTTTGGTTTGTGAAAAATATTGCAGTTTAGGAAACCAATAACATAACTGGACCTGATTGTTTATTTGCACTGGGTTTCCCTTACTCTATATTGTAGGCAGCCACAATGTATTAAATAGTTAAGAACACAAATTAATCAAGCATCATAATTAGTGAGTGAATCAGTTAATGTAGTATGTCAAAATAAATAGAAAAGTAGGGCAACAAAAATGTGAATTGAACATTTGGAATCTGGCAGTAGTTCCCATTACACACTTCAAAAAATTGTTTATCACTGACATTAAATGTGTATATTGCATTGAGAACACAATTCCTTAGTGTCCTAAGATGTTATTCAGCCTGCAAAAAGGTGTAAACAACCACGCATGATCAGTGCCAGAGTGACGGAGTGGGTAAGGTGGCCTTCATTTCCAGTTAGGAAGCACACTGTTTGTGTGGACTTCAGTTCTGACATTCCTAGAAGCTCAGTTCTGAAGTTTGATCATCTCTGCAGTGTTTGAGAGGAACATCACCCTGCTGAAAAATTCTTTTCATGCAGCTACAGGACATGGCCTTTCAACTCAAAATCTACATAATAAGCTACATGATATGCAACTTCACTCACAATTTCCATGGCAAGGTCAAGCGACGTACATAATATTTGCAATAAGCTATCATTTATTTATCATTGGGAATATGACTTCTAGAATAATGGCTGGTGTAAGTAGGAAATTTTTCTGTGTGTTTTTCAACAACAGAAGTCTCAATTTTATGCTCTGTTAGCCATTTTTCGTAAGTTTCCCAGGTTTCCTTTTCTTTAAATCACTGATGTAGAGTGCACAGCAGATTAACTCTGCTCATCACCATCATCATAATTGAACCCAAAGAAGTAATTAACATCTTATTTTACAAATCATGTGTAGTGTACCATAATGATGTGGCAAGTGACCTCATCTGTTGGTGACATGTTGAATGAAATGATTTTTGTGTTTTTTCTATAATGCACAAAATAGCTTGAACACGTTGAATTGACCTCTCAGATAATTTCAGAATATATGGTGGAGAGTATACCTTTCTAGCAACGCAAAATCCAATTGGAATTTAAACATTGGAGGATAGATAACAACTCACCATAAAGAGGCTTGCTGAGCTGTGGACAGGTACAAAAAATTGACAGTCACATTCACACAACTTAAATTTTCAGCCATAACCTTCATCAGAAAATGAAACACGTACATTTACACAATCACTCAGACAACTACACACACACACACACACACACACACACACACACACACACACACACGGCCACCATGTCCAGCCACTCCAGCGTCACAAGCATCTAGACTGTGATTACGGGGGGAGTGGAGGGGGGAAGGATATCGGGTAAAGGTAAGTTCCATGTTGCATGATGGATTGTAAAGGCTCTGATAGGTGGTAGCTTTCTTAGAAAGACATCAAACCATTTTAGTTCTTAATGCCAATGACAATACTTCACAACCCGTATATCTCAAATGATCCCCTAATTGTTTTAACTAGTGTACAAGATGAATCTTGATTGTTGAAAACCTGTCAGGAACTTTATTATGTAGTAAAGATTTTCGGGATTTTGTACTATTTTTAGTGCCAAGTGTAACTGAAACTGGTAACATCATAGGAAGTAGAAACTATTGACATATTTTCATTCATCATAATAAATTTTTTCAGCAATCCTGTAACAGTGTCATTCATTATTTCAATAATGAAACACTGCTCATGTATATGTCCCTCTCTTGTCTGACAATATTTGAGAATTTATTTTGTGACGTTTGCACAGCTTCTGCATCTCACAATTGTATTTTTGAGGTTGAAACATGCTGTGCCCCATACAGTGTGCCAACTAATACAGACACAAACCATCCATCATTCTCACAGTTTATGGAACATCACAAAAATACTTACATAAATGTTTGCGCTTCACAATAAATTCTCAAAATGCATCATTTTAAACATGAAAACTCCCTACTGTCAAGAAACTTGACTCCCTACTGTCAAGAAACTTGACTTTTTAAAGTTTATGAACACCACTTGAAGGCACTGCCTTAGAATTTTAAGTACATGAACAAATATATTATAAATATATTGCAATAGATGCATTTGGTGTTATTTATTTTTTTCCTAAAAAAAAAGATCTTAAAATTGGTATGCATCTTATACACTGGTGCATTTTATATGCTGGCAAATACGGTATTTCTCAAACGTTATTCACATAGTATACGATCTGATTATGTTTTTAAATGACATTTTTCCAAAGTTTACCCTAACATTGGTATATGCTATAATGAATAACACTCTACTCAATGAATTATTTCATGACATAGGAATATCCAAGATAATATAAAAATTTGTAGTTGTTACAGTTTCCTGCGTCCATTATAGGTTGTGTACTTGGTGCACAGTGTGACAGAAGCTATCCTGCCAACATACTTATAACAGATATTTCTACATATAATCACTTGGTTCAGTTTACTTCCAAGTATAAACTAACTTATTAAAAACGGTCACTTAGCTGCAGATTTAGTGTTATTTATTTTTTTTTCCTAAAAAAAAAAGATCTTAAAATTGGTATGCATCTTATACACTGGTGCATTTTATATGCTGACAAATACGGTATTTCTCAAACGTTATTCACATAGTATACGATCTGATTATGTTTTTAAATGACATTTTTCCAAAGTTTACCCTAACATTGGTATATGCTATAATGAATAACACTCTACTCAATGAATTATTTCATGACATAGGAATATCCAAGATAATATAAAAATTTGTAGTTGTTACAGTTTCCTGCGTCCATTATAGGTTGTGTACTTGGTGCACAGTGTGACAGAAGCTATCCTGCCAACATACTTATAACAGATATTTCTACATATAATCACTTGGTTCAGTTTACTTCCAAGTATAAACTAACTTATTAAAAACGGTCACTTAGCTGCTGATAGGCACATAAAATAAACAATCACATCTACCCAATTAAATATTTGGCCATGACCTTCATCAGTAAAAGAAACACGTACATTCACACAATTATTCAGACATAACTTGCAAATGTGACCACAATTTCCAGCCGTTCTAAGACTACAAGCATCTTGTAATGAGTGAGAATGCGAACGGAGGGAGTGGAGGGGAATGGATGCAGTAAGGATGGGGATGGAATGTTCCATGTTGCATGATGAATTACAAAGGTTCTTACAGGTGGGAATGTGAAATGCAGCATATAATGCAGTGAGATAAAGGGCAGAAGAGGATAAAAGGGAGGTTTAGATTTGTGTGAGGGGAGGAAGAGCGGGGGGGGGGGGGGGATTTGAAACAATAAAAATAATAAGGGAAAAAAGTAATTAATTAGGGTACTTTGTAAGGGGTGACACTCAGTTGCAAGGAGGACATGAATTGGAGTGATACAGAATTCTGAGTTGGGAAAGGGGAAAATGATGTAAGCCATAGGGTGTAGGAATGGCATCTTATCTAATGTTGAGGCCAGGGTGATTGCAGGACCGTAGAATGGGTTGAATAGACAACTTTGCAGTTCAGAAGAGCTGATGGCGGAGAGGATGATCTAGATGGCCCAGGTAGTAAAGTGGTGACTGACATCTAGATTGTTTTGTTCAACTGCATGCTATTCATGCTCTCCACACTACCCTGTTCTTTTCAAGCCTCTTCATCTCTGAATAAGAATGGCAACCAAGTCGTATTGAACTTTCTTACTATATTCATCTGTAGGTATTGCTGTATGATTTTTATCCCATACACTTCCTTCTAATGCTAATTTGACAATTCACTGATGTCTCAGAATGTGTCCACTGATCTATGCATTCTCGTAGTCAGGATATGCCAGAAACTATTTTCTCCCCAATTCTGTTAAGAATCTCCTCATTAGTTATGTGATCTATCCATTTAATCTTCATCATTCATATGTAGCACGATATTTTAAAAGCTTCTATCATCTTATTTCTGAACTCCTCATCATCCATGTTTCACTTCCATACAATGCTAAACACCATACAAATGCTTTCAGAAAGGACTTCCGAACATTTAAATTAATGTTGAATGTCAACAAATATTGCTTCTTCGTAAAGGCTTTTCTCCCTATAGCCTTTCTGCATTATATATCTTCTTTACTTCAGCCATCAGAAGATATTTTGCTAAACAAATAACAAAACTCATCTACTACTTTTATTGTCTCATTACCTAATCAGATTCTTTCAGCATTGCCTTATTTTTATTTATTTATTTATTTTTTTACACCACATTCCATTACCCTTGCTTTACTCTTTTTAATGTTCATGTTAATCCCTCCTCACAAGACACAGTCCATTCTTCTGTTCAGTTATTCTTCCAAGTCCTTTGCTGTCTCTGATAGAATTACTATGTCATTGGCAAACTGCAAAACTTTTATTACTGCTAAAAATTTCGCCTTGTATTCCTTCATAGCTAACTCAATGTACAGATTGAATAACACTGGGGAAAAGCTACAACCATGTCTTACTCCCTTCCCAACATCTGCATCCCTTTGATACCCTTCAACTCTAATATCTGATGTCTGGTTTTTGGACAAGTTGAATATCACTCATTACTCCTATATTTTAGCCCTGTTATCCAGAATTTGAAAGAGTGTATTCCAGTCAACAATGTCGAAAGCTTTCTCCCAATCTACAAAAGCTAAAAACGTAGGTTTCCCTTTCCTTATCTTCTAAGGTAAGTCATAATGTGAGTATTGCCTTGTGTCTTGCATTTCTCCTAAATCCAACCTGATCTTTCCCGAGTTCAGATTCCACCAGTTTTTCCGTTCATCTGCAAATAATTTGTGTTATTATTTTGTAATCATGGTTTATTAAACTGATAGTCTTGTAATTTTCACACTTTTTCTTCTTCTTTTGGAATTGTAATTATTATATTCTTCTTGAAGTCAGAGGGTTATTTCCCATGTCTCATCCATTTTGAATTCCAGGTGAAATAATTTCTTTGTGACTGGCTCTTCCAACAATAGCAGTAGTTCAGACTAAATATCATCTACTGTAGGGGCCGTATTTCAAATCAAATCTTTCAGTTCTCTGTGGAATTCTTCACACAGTATCGTATCTCCTAGCTCATCTTCCTCTACTTCCTCTTTCACTTTTACAATACTGCCTTCAAGTTTATTTCCTTTGTGACGGCCCTCTATATATTCCTCTATATATACTATAGTATGTCTGCCTAGGTGTGTTTGCGTCTGTGTAAATGTATGGGTGTGTGTGTATTTGTTCACCTTCTTTCCCTTCCCCAAAGGTAGGTCTTTCCTCTCCCGGGATTGGAATGGCTCCTTACTCCCTTCCTTAAAACCCTCATCATTTCCTTTTCCCTCTCCTTCCCTTCTGCCTGAAGAAGCAACAGGGTTGCGAAAGCTTGCGTTTATGTGTGTGTGTGTATTTATTTATTTGTGATGCAGTCACACCTGTTCTCCTTCGCCTGGTGAGTAATTTTCGTCTATTATATATATTATAGAGGGAAACTTTCCCGTTTTATTTCTAGACATGTCTGCCTAAGTGTGTTTGGATGTGGATATGTGTGAGTGTGTGTGTATTTGTTTACCTTCCTTTTTGTCCCCTAAGGTATGTCCTTCCACTCCTGGGATTGGAATGGCTCCTTTTCCACTTCCTTAAAACCCGTATCCTTCCCTTTCTCCTCTCCTTCCTCCCTCTTTTTCCCGAAGAAGCCACCACTGGTGGCGAAAGCTCGAATGGTTGTGTGTTTTTTTGTGTTTGTTTGGTGTTCCTATCGACGAGCCTGTACTTTAGGTAAGTCAAAAATCTTTATTTTATACCATTTTCCTACCTGGAAGGTCTCCTTATATATATATATATATATATATATATATAAAATATAAAAAATAGACGAAGATTACTCACCAGGCGAAGGAGCACAGGTGTGACAGCATCACAAATAAATAAATGAATACACACACACACACACACACATATATATATATATATATATATGAAGTACACTTACCAGGCGAAGGGGCACAGGCAGTAATAGCAACAAATAAACACACAGACACACTCACACACAAAAATGCTAGCTTTCGCAGCCTAGCTGCTTCATCAGGCAGAAGGGAGGAGAGGGAAAAGGAAATGATGAGGGTTTTAAGGAAGGGGGTAAGGAGCCATTCCAATCCTGGGACAGGAAAGTCTTACCTTGGGGGAAAAATGGAGGGTAAATAAATGCACACACACACACACACACATTTACACAGACACAAGTACACTTAGGCAGACATACTGTAGAACTGTAGAAAGTAAAGAAGTTAGAAGTTAGACAGAGATGCCACATGAGGCAGAGACTCTGTCCAGAGAACCAAGGTAAAGATGTTAAGATGGTGGGTGGGAATTCGAATTTAGTGGAGGTTGAGACCAGGTGGGCAACGGGAAGAGAGAATATGCTGAAGGGCTAGTTCCCATCTCCGGAGTTCTGAAGGATTGGTGTCAGTGGGAAGTATCCAGATAACCCGGGCGGTGTAGCACTGTGCCAAGATGTGCTGGCCATGCACCAAGGCATGTTTAGCCACAGGGTGATCCTGCCCTATGCACCCTTCCACCACCACTTACTCCAGTCCCGTAACCCGGAAGGTGTACACGATCAAAGGCAGAGCCACTTGCGATAGTACCCACGTGATCTACCAACTGACATGCCTGCACTGTGAAGCATTCTATGTGGGAATGACCAGCAAAAAACTGTCCATTCCCATGAATGGACACAGGCAGACAGTGTTTGTTGGTAACGAGGATCACCCTGTGGCTAAACATGCCTTGGTGCATGGCCAGCACATCTTGGCACAGTGCTACACCGTCCGGGTTATCTGGATACTTCCCACTGACACCAATCCTTCAGAACTCCGGAGATGGGAACTAGCCCTTCAGCATATTCTCTCTTCCCGTTGCCCACCTGGTCTCAACCTCCGCTAAATTCGAATTCCCATCCACCATCTTAACATCTTTACCTTGGTTCTCTGGACAGAGTCTCTGCCTCATGTGGCATCTCTGTCTAACTTCTAACTTCTTTGCTTTCTACAGTATGTCTGCCTAAGTGTACTTGTGTCTGTGTAAATGTGTGGGTGTGTGTGCATTTATTTACCCTCCATTTTTCCCCCAAGGTAAGTCTTTCCTGTCCCGGGATTGGAATGGCTCCTTACCCCCTTCCTTAAAACCCTCATCATTTCCTTTTCCCTCTCCTCCCTTCTGCCTGATGAAGCAGCTAGGCTGCGAAAGCTAGAATTTTTGTGTGTGTGTGTGTCTGTGTGTTTATTTGTTGCTATTACTGCCTGTGCCCCTTCGCCTGGTAAGTGTACTTCATCTATTTTTTACGTATATTTTTCCTGTTAGGAATTTTTCCTCTATAACTTACCCAAAGCACAGGCTAGTTGACAGATACAAATAAAAACCCACACAAACACACATACAAGCTTTCGCAACTGTTGGTCACTTCTTCAGGAAAAGAGGAAGGAAGGAGGGGACAAAGGGATGGATACGGGTTTTAAGGAAGTGGAAAAGGAGTCATCCCAATCCCAGGAGTGAAAGGACTTACCTTAAGAGGGAAAAAGGAAAGGTAAACAGGCGCACACACATACACACGCAAAAACAAGGTAGACATTTTATGACCCCAACTATGCACTCAAGTGGGGCAGGAATAAGATTACCTTTTTAGTTACAGCATGTTTTAGCTTTACTCACCAATGTCCAAATCTGAACTAAGTAGGTATCAAATTCCTTGTTATAAGGATTTATGCACTCCTTTAAGTTAAGATAAATCTGACAATTTTACCTCACTTGCTTGCTTAAAACCATTCAAGTGAGAACTAACAGTTACCTTAATAAGCTCAGAGGCAAGGCATGGTTCCATTTCTTGAACTCCTCTAGTAGGTTAAAATTAAAAAAGATGACAGTAGGACTCTACTTTCCTGTCCTCCTCTCTCCTCTCAAAGTGCTGGGTCCATCCTATTGGCATCCAGAACCCAGTCAGGCCCTTTCATTAGGTACCTGACCATGAGTAGCAGCCTCTTCTGTGTGTCTACTTATTCATTCTACACATAACCACTACCGACACGCCCCCACTAGGGACTCCCTAGGCACAGCCTTCCTCATTCTCATTCAGTATTACTCTAGTCCCAGAACACTTTTCTTACTGATCAGTTTCTTCAATAGGAGTACATACTATACTATATAACTACACCTCCTTCAACCACTCCTAACAAGTTGAGTACATTATCAAATAAAACATATACTTGATGTTAACTAAGAGTAATTATCTCTCTCTCCTGCCGGAGGCAGACTTAATATCTTCATTTAATAACTACTATAATCCTACTCCAATCCAATGTTCCCATTATACTTAAGACCTACCTGTAAGTGTGTGTATTAATTGTACTGTTGTTATTATGTGTAAAAATGTAATGTGTTTAATGTATTGCATGTGTTTAAGTGTATGTATGTGTAGTGGTCGCAACTGAATCTTGGGCAAATCCTCTCAGGAGTACGCACTAAGGGTTGTAGTCAAAAAAAAAAAAAAAAAAAAAAAAAAAAAAAAAAAAAAAAAAAAAAAAAACTAGGCACAGAAATAAGAAGGTTCTCAGCAATAGAGACTTATGCAAAATGGAAAGGGGACTAAAAGACAGGTGCTTTGTAAAAGATTAGGGAGAAAGTAAGAAGAAGACTAGAAACTGGAGCTGAAGAAAGATAGAAGAAAGCCCAAAAGACAGGTAACCCATCCCCCCCCCTAGCCCAGGAACCCCTGATCAATCCAGCATGACATCTAACACACCAGAAGGTGACACAATAGCACGTAAGATGTTCACAGCCCCACTACAGAACAGACACATTAGACCACCTTCAGGATCTCCCAAAGAAAGCTCCAATTACTACTACTGAAATGCATGATGAGTATTCAGTGTTGTGTGTTTGTGCAGTATGCATGTGTGTAAAACATGTGTGTGTGAAAGTGTACATAACTACCGCCCCATATCAAAAATGTATACAAACCCACATCTTTGGTTTGTATTTTTCACAAAATGTACGAAATTTTACAAAACAGTATACAACCCTGTACAAAACTTCCTTGAGATTAGAAACAAAATGGTACAAAATAAAATTGCTTTCATTTGTAGACTATGATTAAGGTAAGTCGTAGCCTACCATTTCTTCAGATATTCCCTTGTTTAGGATTTTTACACATATCAGTTTCAGTTATTGTCACTGCTAATTGTGATTATGTAATCTCAATGATCACATAACGTATTAATCGGGATTGGTCATTATTCTGGTAAATGTAATAAAAGCTGTAGACTTTCATCTAAGTTAATATCATCTTTCAATAAATAGTAAAAAAGATTCGTCTTATTCCATATTTCATACTATTAACTACAGTAGAAAGTTGTAGTGCTTGTTGTTGTTGTGGTCTTCAGTCCGGAGACTGGTTTGATGCAGCTCTCCACAATACCCTATCCTGAGCAAGCCTCTTCATCTCCACATAAGAACGGCAACCTACATCTGTCTGAATCTGCTTACTGTATCCATCTCTTGGTCTTCCTCTGCGATTTTTACCCCACACACTTCCCTCTAATGCTAAATTCACAATTCCTTGATGTCTAAGAATGTGTCCCACCAATCTATCCCTTCTTTTAGTCAAGGTATGCTAGAAATTTCTTTTCTCCCCAATTCTGTTCAGCACCTCCTCATTAGTGACGCGATCCACCCACCTAATCTTCAGCATTCTTCTGTAGCACCATATTTCAAAAGCCTCGATCCTCTTCCTGTCCGCACTGTTTATCGTCCATGTCTCACTCCCATACAAGGCAACACTCCATACAAATGCCCTCAGAAAGGACTTCCTTAGGCTTAGATCAATATTCGATGTTAACAAATTTCTCTTTTTCAAAAACGCTTTTCTACCCATTGCCATTCTGCATTTTATATCCTCTGTACTGCGACCATCACTTGTTATTTTACTGCCCAAGTAACAAAACTCATCTACCTCCTTTATTGCTTCGTTTCCCAATCTAATTCTTTCAGCATCACCTAATTTTCTTAGACTGCACTCCATTACCCTAGTTTTGCTCTTGTTAATGTTCATCTTATATGCACCTTTGAGCACACTGTCCATTCCGTTCAATTGCTCTTCCAGGTCCTTTGCTGTATCTGACAGAATTACTATGTCGTCGGCAAAACGCAATGTTTTTAATTCTTCACCCTGAACTTTAATTCCTTCACCAAATTTCTCCTTGCTTTCCTTTATAGCTTGTTCAATGTACAAATTGAATAACATTGGAGAAAGGCTACAACCCTGTCTCACTCCCTTCCCAACCACTGCATCCCTTTCATGCCCTTCAACTCTGACAACCGCTGTCTGGTTTTTGTACAAGTTGTAAATAACCTTACGCTCCCTATATTTTACTCCTGCTTGCTTCAGAACTTGAAAGAGTTTATTCCAATCAACATTGTCAAAAGCCTTCTCCAAATCTACAAAAGCTAGAAATGTAGGTTTGCCTTTCCTTAATCTATCTTCTAGGATAAGCCGTAAAGTGAGTATTGCCTCCCGAGTTCCTACTTTTCTCCTGAACCCAAACTGATCTTCCCCGAGGTCGGCTTCTACCCATTTTTCCATCCTTCTGTATATAATTCGTGTTAATATTTTGCAACCATGACTTATTAGACTGATGGTTCTGTAGTTTTCACACCTGTTTGCACCTGCTTTCTTTGGAATGGGGATTATAACATTTTTCTTAAAGTCTGAGGGTACTTCGCCTGTCTCATACATCTTACACACCAGGTGAAACCGGTTTGTCATGGCTGGTTCTCCCAGAGACTTCAGTAGCTCTGAGGGAATATCATCTACTCCAGGGGCCTTGTTTCGACTTAGGTCTTTCAGGGCTCTGTCAAATTCTTCTCTCAGTACAGTATCTCATATTTCATCTTCATCTACATCCTCTTCCCTTCCTAAAATATTATCTTGAAGTTCCTTTCCTTTGTAGAGCCCCTCTATATACTCTCTCCACCTTTCAGCTTTCCCTTCTTTGCTGAGAACTGGTTTTCCATCTGTGTCCTTGATATTCATAGAGCTGTTTTTCTTATCTCCAAATGTTTCTTTTATTTTCCTGTAGGCTGTATCTATTTTTCCCCTATTTATACATTCTTCTACATCCTTGCATTTGCCTTCTAGCCACTCCTGCTTAGCCATTTTGCACTTCCTGTCAATCTCATTTCTTAGTCGTCTGTACTCCATTTTGCCTGTTTCATTTACTGCATTTTTATATTTTCTCCTTTCGTCGATTAAATTGAGTATCTCCTGTGATATCCAAGGATTTTTTGTAGGTCTTGCCTTCCTACCTATTTTGTCCTCTGCTACCTTCACTATTTCATCTCTCAATTTTACCCATTCCTCCTCTACTGTTTTATTTTCCTTTGTTTCTGTCCATTGTTGCCTAAAGCTCCCTCTGAAATTCTTAAGAACCTCAGGTTCCTTCAATTTATCCAGGTCCCATCTCCTTATATTCCCACCTTTTTGTAATTTCTTCAGTTTCAGCCTACAGTTCATAACCAACAAGTTATGGTCAGAGTCTATATCTGCCCCTGGGTATGTCTTACACTGTAAAACCTGGTTCCGAAATCTATGTCTTACCATTATAAAATCTATCTGGTATCTCCCGGTGTCTCCTGGTCTCTTCCACGTATACAACCTTCTTTTGTGATTCTTGAACCAGGTGTTTGTTATAACTAAATTATGTTCCGTGCAAAATTCTACCAGGCGGCTTCCTCTTTCATTCCTTTTGCCCAGACCATATTTACCTACTATTCTCCCTTCCCTTCCTTGTCCTACTACCGAATTCCAGTCTCCCATAACAATTAAGTTTTCCTCTCCCTTAATTGTCTGAATAATTTCCTTTAGCTCCTCATATATTTCTTCGATTTCCTCATCATCGGCAGAGCTAGTTGGCATATAAACCTGTACTACTGTTGTCGGTGTTGGCTTCGTATCTATCTTGACAATGATAATGCGATCACTGTGCTGGTCATAGTAGTTTACCCGCATTCCTATTTTCTTATTCATTATCAATCCTACTCCTGTGATACCCCCAATAGATTTTGTATTTATAATCCTGTACTCACCTGACCAGAAATCCTGTTCATCCTGCCCCCGAACTTCACTAATCCCCACTATATCTAACTTCAACCTATGCATTTCCCTTTTTAAATTTTCTAATTTTCCTACTCTATTAAGGGATCTAACATTCCACGCTCCGACCCGTAGAATGCCAGTATTGTCTTTCCTGATGATCACATCCTCCTGGGTAGTCCCCGCCCGGAGATCCGAATGGGGGACTATTTTACCTCTGGAATATTTTACCCGAGAGGATGCCATCATCATATGTTCATACAGTAGAGCTGCATGTCCTCGGGAAAGGTAACGGCTGTAGTTTCCCCTTGCTTTCAGCCGTTTGCAGTAGCTGTGTGGCAAAGCCACATTAGCTGATGTTACAAGGCCAGCTCAGTCAATCATCCAGACTGTTGCCCCTGTAACTACTGAAAAGGCTGCTGCCCCTCTTCAGGAACCACACGTTTGTCTGGCCTCTCCACAGATACCCCTCCGCTGTGGTTGCACCTACGGTACGGCTATCTGTATCGTTGAGGCACGCAAGCCACCCCACCTCGGCAATGTCTGTGGTTCATGGGAGTGGCTTAGTGCTTATCCTTACATAATGAAGTGTTATGACTATCATTTCACAGCCAGAATCGCATCTGCCATATTCTGCTGTTTGGTTAGAGTATATTTTACTCATGTGTCAACTAACATTGTTGGTATCGCAGGTGACTTTCTACACACAAATATTTTATTTTTACATTGCTAAATGCCATTAAACAACCAAAGACTATTTGTGAATTTATTTAAGATGTCATAAACAAGCCTATTACTTCTGTACTTTTGATTGTCAAATTTCGTTTGACGGCTCCTATTTTACAGTTGGCAACACTACATTTCCATGTCGGGTAATATTTATGTGTGTGTGTGTCGCTCTTCATAACCGGTTGCTTTCAATGGTCCCATCTCAAATATATTTCATTTAAACTCTAAGATACAGTCAAAGAAATATCAAATAGATAAATAGGATGGAATGAAAATATAGATCTGCTCTTCGGAAAACTAAAAAGGAAGAAAAAGAACAGATGACTGGGTTACCAGTAGGTTGTTAATCTCTTTATTAACAAAGAATGTTAATCAGCCTGAGGGGAAGGGATTCTTTTTTTTTCTCTCTCTCTTTTTAAAGTTAAATAATAATTGTTCCTTAAAATTTGCCCACATACACCGTAAGGTTCTAGATAATATCTTAAGAAAATGATTCAGGTGTATTGCCCTGTCAAACTTAAATTTGGAAAACTGTTTCGTGATGTCTATTCCTGATGACATAATACCTTTGTTCTCATTTGTTACTATTTTCACACTATTTACCTGGTCTTGGTTCCTGTTCCTAATTTCGGCCTTTGTTTTTTCTATCTCATGCTACAATCTATCAAATTGGCTATCGGTTATTTCTGATTCTGAGTTTCTATCCTCATGTGTGGAAACCTCTGTCCTAACTCTGAGCTTTTATCTACAATTTCCTCTATTTTGTGTTCCCAGTTACCTGCTTTTCCAGTAAGCAAGCTTAAATTTTGATTGGTATGTTTTTGTTCAGTTTCTCGACTCTATCTATAGTTTTGGTAACATAATCATTTACACACTTTAGTTCAGCTTTGGAGTTAGATGCAAAAGATTTTAATTTCAAATTCGTTGTTGCTAGTTGCTCATCAATAATTTTAACTTTATCGAATACATTTCTTTCCCTTCCTTCTAATGTATTTGAAACTGCTCTTAATATGGACTGTTTATTTAGTGTATTGTTCTATTCAAGTACTTGTTCTGCAAGTTATATAGCCTGTTCTTTGGTTACAAAACATTTGTGTGAAAATGTTAAACTTGTCATCAAATAAAGCAAACTTCTCCTTACATGCCCTAACATGAGCTTCTAGCTGGATACTGAATGTATCTAACTTTTGTTTTATTTGTTTAGATAATTTATTTTCCATAGTTGTAAAATTTTTATTAATATCAAACCTATATTCAAACTTAGTTTCAAGTTTTTCCATAAAAGCATCCAAACTCAGAATTTTTTTCTGCCTGTGCCATACTGTGTGTTTCAGGCATCTTTCTATCCTAACAAATCACAAAACTAATCACAATTTTAAAAAAATATAGGCTTAATTGGATACGCTCACCCCAGGACAGTGCAGCAAATAGCGGCGAAGTGCTGGCGTCGCGAAGTCCAGAACCCCATGACGCTGGAACTGCTAGTTGGATCTGGTACATTGCTTGAACAAACCAGCCAGAACACCCACAATGCTTGAACAGTGTGGCTTAACTTGTGACATAATTTTAAGATATAGTAACACCAGAATTAATCTGTGCTACTGTTATATTTGCCTTTTCTGTTGTAGAGACTGATTGATGTTGATTCTTTGCTATGGTGACTAGCAAAGCCTGTGACTTTTTGTAAATCTTTCTTTTTAATACTTTTTGTCACTCTTCTTTTTAGAGCCTCTCTCTCTTCCTTCTTTCCATGTCCTGACAACAGGTCACCAACTTCGCTCATGTAGTGTTACTCAAACACAAGGCAAGTCTATGTGTGCATGGCCGTGCTTACTGTATGCCTTAATTAACAGTCACTACATGAGGCTCTTCATTAGTGTTGTTTGCAGTTGAATTTTCCATTTATATCATAATTCTTCCCTATTACATATTTTACTGCTCCATGAGGTCCAGCTAATCTGTACTTCTTGCAGTCAAACAATTTCTCACATAATACTTTGGAATTCTTGAGTTCAAAGACTGTTTTCAAATGTTTGTAAATCTATTGGACCAAACAGCGTGGCCATCAGTCCGTAGCTTACAAACTACTTAAACCTAGGTAAACTAACCTAAGAACAAACACACACACCCATGCCCCAGGAAGGACTCGAACCTCCACGGCGAGCAACCGCGACCTCCACAGCGAAATGCTTTAGACCGCTCGGCTACTCCACCGCGACAACTGTTTTCAGTGTGAGAAGGAAAGAGAGAAAAATCAATCATTTACTTGTAAATGAAATTTAACAGATGAAGACAGACTTTTAAACACATTAGCTGTTTATTGTTACTTCCATTACAACAGTATACTTAAGACTAACTCTTCTTTCTTATTACAACAAGAATGTCCACTGAAACAAAAAAGCATAGTCTCTCTTAATCAAATTGTTCTTAGAGACTGGGACACATCAAAGCAGTGTATATGGTTTGAAGTACTGTCTTCCATGGTGGTAGCAGCAATTAGATTTCTTGAGAGATTACCTGTAGGGTTAAAAAAAAAATAAAAAAATAAAAAGAGAAATATCTTGCTACCAAACGTCCCTAATAAACTTATTTGATGATCTTATGTCTGTTCATAGGGGTGTAGTGCAAATCATTACACTACAACATTTATGCAGTCACTCAGGCACAGCTCATACAGACATGATTACTGTCTTCTTCAGGAGGGCGGTTGGGGGGGGGGGGAGAAGGGTTCAAGGCAAGTTTGAGAATAGAACAATCTCTGCTGCTGGGTAGAGTGGACAGGTACTTGTAAGTGGGAATATAAGATGTAGGTGAAATGCAGGAAATGTGAAAAGAAAAAGAAAAATGGAAAAAGGTGGCACATGATTGGGAAAGAAACAAACTGGGAAGAGGTGAAGACTGGGGAAAGGGTGCTTGTAGGGTGTAAAGACAGCAGGACACTTTAGAATTAAGCCAGGATGGTTTCCAGACTATGGAATTTTTTGTAAGGATAGCTCCCATTTGTATAGTTGACAAGAGCTGATGATGGAGAGGAGGATCCAGATGGCCTAAGTTGTAAAGCAGGCACTGAGATTGAGCATTTGATTCAGGGTGGTCCACACTACTCTTAGCAATAATTTTACAATGACATTCACTGTGATACACAGCAGGTTGTTTGTCATACCAATGTAAAAAGCTGTACAATGGTTGAAGCATAGTTGGTATATTACATGCTTGCTTTCACAGGGGTTCTGGCCTCTGATGGCGTGGTAAAAATCTGTTACAGGACGGGAATAAGAATTGCTGGCTGGATTGATTGGGCAGGTCTTGCATTGGGCTGTTCCACAGAGGTATGATCCCTGTCATATGTGCATCTGGATCCTCCCCTCACCAAAAGCTCTTCTGAACTGCACAGATGTGAGCTATCTGCATAATACATTCTACAATCTCACAACCATCCTGGTGTTAACCTAAATAACTTGCTGTCTTTACAGCCCACATATAACATATAACATATAACAGCCCATCCTACACCTTCTCTCCATTTGTCTCCCATCTAACTGCGTGCAATCTATCCCCTCTTCGCTTACCCCCTCTGCCTCCGCCTCTCTCTTTACTGTGTGCTGAGTGCATCTCACATTCTCACCTATAAGTACCAGCATGTTCTGCCGTGCAGTGTGGATATTTTTTTCCAACACTTGAATCTACATCTTCCCTCTTCCGCTTCCCCCCTCCACTGTTGAAATATCAGCTGGACTACAGAATCCAGAGAAAGTGGTTAATTTGAACATGAGTTGTGGCTGAGTGATTGTGTGAATTTCTGTGTGCTCTCTTTTTTCTGATAAATTCTGTGACAAAATTTAAGTTGTATGATTGAGATTGTCTTTTCTACATGCCTTTTTATATCTCAGTAATTGTCCTTATGGTGAGTTATTGTGTGAGGTGGTACAATGTTAACACACTGGACTCATGTGAAAAATGGTGGTTCAAATCCACCTGTGGCCATCCAGATTTAGTTTTTCTGTGATTTGCTAAAATCACTTCAGGCAAATGCCAGGATGGTTCCTTTGAAAGGGCATGACTGATTTCCTTCCCCATCCTTCCACAAAAAATCTGAGCAGGTGCTCCATCTCTAATGACCACACTCTCGACTGGACATTAAATCCTAAGCTCCCTTCTTCCTTTTGGTGTGTTGCAAGCTAGTCTCATTATATTGTTGAAGATTATATGAGAATTAGTGGTTACACAATGGTAGAGTGCTAAACTATGACCCAACACATCACGGGTTCGATCCCTGCTAAGTTCTAGAATTTTTATCTGTGATTTTCAGTTCTTTCGCCTTTGGAAATGTTGCTGATGTGAAAAATGTCAAGTAGCAACATGGTTCAGAACCCATGTTAAACTTTAGATCCCTATATAACTGGATGTATAAGTCAGTTTGAAGGTGGTAGAAAGGCAATGCCATATCACCCCCAGAGAGGACCATGCCCAGTAAGCACTGCGGTGTTCAAACCAATCTTTGAATTGTTGACTGCTTCGCCCTTTTATATGAGAATCAGTTGCTATAGCCCAAATGGACCCCCTCCGGTTTGATCATTTATGAAATCTGTTGTCATATATTTGATTCTGTGGGCAGTTACTATTAACAAAGGGGAAAACATCCATCATTAGCCTACTTCCATTTACTATTAATATTGTTACAATATAGTGAAATGTTGTAGACTTATCTTTGATGTAACAAACAGTGAAATCATTTAATATAAATTATGTAGAATACTTGTGTATAATTACATTTGTGTTGAGCTGTTTGTCTAATCCTTATATATTTTATCTCAAATAATGAGTAGAAGATGAAGCAAGGGCTACAAATTTGTGACTAGATTGGTATTCAAACCTAGGTCTCACACTTACTAGGCAAATGTGTGAGTCATTATAGCATCCTGACAATCTGGCTATTAAAACCACATACACTACCTAAGAATTTCCCCCTGGAATAAACTTGAATTCTACTTTGATGATCCCCCCTGTATTTCATATAAATGTACGTATTTATTAGATCTTAATATCACCTATGCCTGAGGTACAGGGGAGGATTGACCCCATTACCCATTATGTTCAATGTTGGGGGGGGGGGTGTTATTCAAATATTGGAAAGCCTCTGTAATATTGATACAAATTCAGAGGCTAACATCAAAATAAAATTGTAGTTTGTGCTGGGTAGGAGACATTCTTAGGTAGTCCATGTGTGTGTACTAGCCAGAGTGTCATGGTGGTGTAACAGCTAGGACATCTGCCTAGTAACTAGGAGACCTGGATCTGAATCACAGCCTTGGCACACATTCACACATTTCAATTTCTTGCTTCACTGTACACTTACTTTTAGATCCTTATATACTTATCTAAATTTATTGTCTTGGATATTTTTCTTTCACAAATTCCACTACTTTACAGGGAAATATATCTCATAGATGAACCTCTAACAATGGTGGACCCAAATATACGAAGAAATGTTTTTGAGAAAGCAATTTTGACAGCTCTTAATGGAAAAACTGTCTTCATTGCCACAAAGTGTACAACGGTAACATTAAATAAATATTTCAACTAGACCAATATCTTTATGTCTATCCAGCTACTACAAAATTTAAAAGAAAATACCTAATAAATGGTACACATTTCTGTTTCTGTCTGTCTGTGTGAGAGAATGAGATATATTTTAAATTTAAATGCTGTATACTGAAGTATAGTTGAAAATATCCATCACTGTTTAATTACTGATGGAGATTATCCACTGAGATGCTAAAATATTCTTGAAAAGAGATAGATTGGGTGGCCAGTACTTACCTTAGTTCTGTACCACCAACAGTCACACAAAAACACGAAAATGGAAATGAAAAATAGGACACAAGTTTTCGGAAATATTTTCCTTCGTCAGGTATGAGAGGAGGGAAGAGAAGGGAAAGGTTATTCAAGACGTGGTCTAGGTTGTGAATAACCTTTCCCTTCTCTTCCCTTTCTGTTCCCTCTTCTCGTGCCTGTTGAAGGATAATATTTCTGAAAGCTTGTGTCCTATTTTTCATTTCCATTTTTGTGTGACTGTCAGTGGTACAGATTGATTTGATTTGATTTGATTTTCTCAGGAAAGCCAAAACAGTCTTGGTCCAACCTGCCACTGCCTGCACTGAAACTGAGTTTATTGTGCGGTATCTTTCCCTGTATATCTAGTAAAGCCAACCAATGCCCTTGAACAGTGCAAGGAATCCCTTTACCAGTTCTTTATTAGACACAATTTCTTCGGGTCTGGTTGTCCCAAATATTCTGTGCCTTTTACTCTCTAATGCAATGCATTCGAAGATTAGATGTGATGCAGTTTCATCACCATCATGACAGATCCTACATTTAGGGTCCTCTTCTGTTATTCCCATTGTACATAGGTGTTTTTTGAAATTCCCATGGCCTGTCAGCGATCCAACCATGAGTCTAATCTCTCTCCTGTTTAGGCCCAGGATTGCAGAGCTTCTTTTAAAACATGGCTCTGGCATCATTACCTTGCCATGTTTTTGTTGATAGACTTTGGTCCAATATTCTACGTCCTGTCTTCTGAGCCAGTTATGTAGCTCCAATTTGATCATTGCCTTGGTGATTGCCAGGACAGGTTCTGGTCCAATATATGGAGTCTCTGCCCTCATCCTGGCTAATCTGTTGGTATATTCGTTGCCACTGATCCCCGAGTGGCCAGAGACCCACAATAGGTTTACTCTATTGCTTTCCCCTAGCTCCAACATAACCCTGTGACATTCTGCAACAATTTTAGACCTTGTCGCAGGAGCTGCCAGTGATCTCAGGGCTGTCTGAATAGATATAGATGCTACAGTCTTTGTAGCACCTATGCAAATTGTCCTCCACACATGCCCTGAGGCCAGTTTCCCTAGAGAGATGACGCCCTCCAGTCTTGGCTGCACCCCGTATACCCCGATCCCAACGCCTTGCTCTGATTTTGACCCATCAGTGAACCAGACAATATCCCCCGTACGGTGTCGAACTATTTCCTCCCAATGCTCCCTACTTCCAATTGTTATATTGAAAGGCTTGTTGAAGCAGTATGTGGTTATAGTCGGCTGGCATTTCCCCAACCTTTCCTATATTTACCTCACTCACTATTTTAGTGTGTGATTCTGGATATCCCAAAGAGTTGCAGTTTTTGCCAGTGTTGAGTCCGTATGCACCAGCCGCTGCCTCCATCTTCACCCAAAGATGTAATGGGGGCATATCCAACATGGTTTCCATCCCAGCAGTTGGTGTGCTGCTAATTCCACCTGTTATGGCTAAGCAGGCTAATCTCTGCACCTTACCAAGCTCCTTAGCAGCAACCTGCTGTTCTACCTTCTTCCACCACACGACTGCCTCATAGGTGATCCTGGGTCTAATCACCGTGGTGTATATCCAGTGCATACCCCTGGGGCTCAGGCCCCAATTTTTGCCACAAGCTCTCCTGGTACTTACCAAAGTACCTTTTGCCTTGGAGCAAATATTCCTAATGTGAGGGGTCCATGTCAGTTTCTCATCTAAGGTAATCCCTAGATATTTCACTGTCCCCTTCACAGGTAGCACTTCATTGAAAAGCTTTAGATTCCAACTTGAATGTTGTATATGCTTCTTTGTGAATGGTATAACAACAGTCTTCTTAGGACTAACCCCCAGATCCTGTTTTCTGCACCAGTCTTGCACAATGTCCAACACACCTTGTGCCATATTTTTTACTGTGTCAGCAAATTTGCTGAGTATTACTATGACAAGATCATCTATGTATCCTTGGAAAAAGTACTGCCTAGAGTTTCTCCAATGAGATCATTCACCACTAGATTCCACAATAAAGGGGAAAGAACTCCTCCTTGCAGGCAACCCCTAGTGGTGTTGATTACCATTTTTTCATTCATCATGGTAGCCTCTACCTTTCTTCCACTGAGCATGACCCTAGTCCACCTACATATAGTGGTCCCTAGGTCATGCACCTCTGCTACCCTAACCATGGAATCGAAGACCGTGTTGCTCAAAGCCCCCTCGGTGTCCAGGAAGATACAGAGGGCTATTTCCTGAAAGTGTTGTGCTTTCTCCACCTTCCCAATGAGTTGGTGGAGAGCTGTCTCACATGATTTACCTGGCTGATATACATATTGGTTTGAATGTAGAGGAGCCCTACTTAACCTCCTCTCTCCAACATGCACATTAACCAGCTTTTCCAATGTCTTAAGAATGGAGGAGGACAGGCTGATTGGTCTCATATCCTTAGCCTTGGTATGATCAATTCTCCATGGTTTTGGAATGAAGTCAACCTTTACTGCCCTCCAGGCATTGGGAATGATACCTGTTGCTAGGCTAACCCTGAATAACCTGCATGGAATCTAATAAGATTTTCTCCCACTTGTTGCAGGAGAGCTGGAAAGATTCCATCGGGGCCAGGTGACTTGAACGGTTGAAATGTACCCACCGCCCATCGGACCTTACTGAAATTGAAACACTCCTTGGCCAAATCCCAGTCCTCTTTGCGGATTCCTGAGAACTGTTGCCTCTCAGGAATCACATTCTGGTCTGAGTTATCCACCAGAGTATATTGAGGAAAGTGGGTCTTGAGGAGCCGTTCCAGTGTTTCATGTGCTGTCTTTGTATACTCCCCATCCTCCTTCCTCAATGTTCCTCCCGGATTAGTTGGTACCCTAGTGAGGATTTTATGAAGTCTTGCTTGAGCAGCCGTGCCCTCCACTTTCTCACAGAATACCTTCCAGGATGCCTCCTTTGCCCGTCTGATGGCAAGGATGTAATTGACAAGGGCCTCACGATACTTTGCCCATTGTCCTTTGCACCTCGCAAGGTTAAACATTCTTTGTGCCTGTTTCCTTTGCATTTCCAGGTTATTATTCCACCAAGGCGCACTCCTATTTGTGCACTTCTTGGTGATTCAGCAGTTTTCCTGGTATGAGGTCACTATAGCAGAAGTTACGGCCTCTGCTACTTCCTCAAACTCTGCTGGATTCCTTATCGAAGTTTTAATTTCTGATAGGCTGAAGTCAAGGTCTCTCCTATATATGTCTCCCAGTCCGTTTTCCTGGGGTTCCTATAGGCCATGGTCTGCCTGGTTCCCATTTCAACATTGAATTTAATATACATGTGATTTGATGTGAATGGCTCCAGGACCACGTGCCAATGTTTGACGTAACTTCCCATCATCATGGAACCAAAAGTTATGTCAATTACTTCTTCCCTTCTACTATTCCTGAGTGTAGGTTCATCACCCCTATTCAAGATCTCCAAGTTGTTAGATAGGAGAAATTCAAGAAGGTGCTCCCCTCTACTGTTGGTGTCCTTGCTGCCCCACGATAGATTGTTGGCATTGGCATCACATCCCACCAACAGTTCATCACCTTGCCGATGGCAGGCTTCTGTCAGTCTCCTCACTTCCAAAGAAGGAGGAGAGCTGTCTTTGTAAGGAAGGTATGCTGAGGCCAAAACAATTTCCCTCGTGATACCTTCCTCACATTGCTGCATCCTGATGGTCATCAGGTCCCTGGAACAAAAATCCATCATTGGTATGAAAGGGGTTCCATTTCTAACATAACTGCATGTTCTGGAGTTTTTTAGATTTCTAGCATAAATCAGCTTACCTCCATTACTACCGAGGCCTGATTCACTCCCTTTGTATAAATAGGGTTCTTGTATCAGGGCCACGTCCACCTCCTGTCTCCCCAGGCGATGGCTCAGGGCAGCAGTGGCCCCTTTACTGTGCTGCAGGTTTATCTGCAGCACTTCCAGTCCCCATCTTGCTGCCATTATAGCCTTTAAGGTCTTTGATTACCCTGACGACGACCTGCGAGAACCCTAAAAACAGTTTCAGGCCTTGCTCTTGCATTGCC
Source organism: Locusta migratoria (assembly GCA_026315105.1). Classification (NCBI taxonomy): domain Eukaryota; kingdom Metazoa; phylum Arthropoda; class Insecta; order Orthoptera; family Acrididae; genus Locusta; species Locusta migratoria. Next base: position 697,586,067 of record CM048745.1, on the reverse strand, counting down.
TTCAGGGACTTCTCTCCAACCTCCACCACCAGGGTCCGTCCTTCCGGAACAACCTTTTGGTTAATTACACTCCAATCCTCTGTCGAGACTTTTGGGTTCTGGACCCTTATTTTCTCGAACAGAGTCTTTGGAGAGACATCCTTACAGATCTTTGGTACCCATATTGATACCTTTGCAGTCTTCAGGAATTCGGCTTCTGTCTTGACCAGCTGCTTCACATCCTCCCACAGGGATATCATGGGCACCTTGTCCTTAAGTCATTCTGCTGAGTGCTCCCCCTCGCAGACAAAAATGAGGGCATCACGATCTAGATAGACCCTCCTGAATTTGGGTCCTGGACCAGCGTCCCCCCCAATCTCTTCAAAGAGGGCCATCTGCAGGAGCTCCTCCTGCTGCGAGGTGATGCTCACCAGTGGGTATCCCTCTTGGACAACCACCATTCTAAAGACCGAGACTGCAGTACTATAGGTCTGTTTCCCTATTTCCTGCCTCAGCCTTTACGATCACGCTTGTCCAGAGGAGGGAGTCTTAGATTCCTCCCTAACCCTCTTGCCACCTGTCTTTGACGTCAAGGGGGTCTGTGGATCCCCTTCGACCTGAGGCAGTTTCTTTCTGGGGGTCTTGGGCTCAAGCTCTTTTGATTCCCTCCACTTATGCTTAGGAAGCCATTCTTTTCCTTCCTTTTGCTTTTGTTTCTCTGAGCCCCATACAAGGCCTTAATCCTAATCTGGTACAACATCTCTGTTACAGTTCCCACTTCTTCCTCAGTCTAGACCCTGATTCAGAAGTATGAGTGCACTCCATCGGTCCTGATCCAGATGTCTGAGTATCTGAGGTCTCAGATTGCCCCTCAGAGTCTTTTAAAATACTTTCTTTCTCTGTGTTCATCTTAGTCCCACGAGATTTAAGGATTTATATGGTCCACACCATGATAACCCCATGCAGTGCAAGGCTTCTTACTCAGGCAAGTCACCTGGTATCCCTGAGGCTCCGTTCAAGACACATCCACCCATGTGCCACACACTCCTCGGCATAGATCGCATCACACCTTTGGTTGGGAAAGGACTGGGAGAGGATAAGGAAGACAGGACGTTGTGGGACACTCTTAGATCCATCAGCTGAGGCCTTTCCAGCAGTAGGTTCTCTACCTTCGGTATAGCCCTTAGCTTCCCACGGATGCACAAGCCTCTCCACCCACGTGGACAGTGCTTTGTCGAGGTGGTGTCCCCTGGAGAGGCAGTGGTACAGAACTAATGTACTTACTTCTTTTTCAAGAATACCTTATCTTCATTTACTTATAACTGTGGTGGGTTAGGGTCAATGAGCTACACGAAATTATTATTATTATTATTTACTTTATTTTTATTGTTGATGATTGAATCAGCTAAATATTTCAAAAACACCATAGTAAAACAGTTTACCTTTTTTTTTCTTTTTTTTTTTTTTTTTTTTTTTTTTTTTTTCTCGAAACGTAAATAAAAAATATAGGGTTACTTGATAACAAAACCAACTCGGAAAAGAAAACAACACTTAATTAAAATAAAATAAGAAACAAGAAGAAAGAAATGGAAGAAAATTTTGAAGGAAGTTCTGATTGACAGTATGTTATAATTCTAAAAAAAGAGATTTCCATTTTAGAAAGCTACATATGGTCCACAATTTGAGTTCCAAGTTATAACAATATAATTAGTGGATTAAAACAATGTGAAATGTAATAAAAGTTTTAACTAGTGATAACTTACTTTCTCATATTTCAGAATTTGAGAAGTATTGCAGGCAGCCCTAGGAGGAAGATAAGGGCACATAGTTTGTATGAAATATGGCAAAAAATCAAGGAAATTAAGAAAAGAAAAAGTGCTGGAACTTTTTCTTAAATTGTATATTGGTTGATTTTTCATAATCCCCATAAAAATTATAGGAAAAGAAAGAGAGATTGAGAGAGATCAACCTTTTAATATGTGCAGCATGTGAGAAAATTAAGCCCAGTTGGAAAATAAACTGTGATAAATTTATATTATTGAAGTCTGAAAAAGGTTGCTTGGAGGCAGCTGCAGTAGTTGTTAAATTAAAAGCACCTAAAGATATCAGCTACATTAAAAAACGCACACAAAATGTAATATTTAGAAGGGGAAAAACATAAAATATTATTATCTCTTAACTGGTGTCCTGCAAACTTCTTCAAGAGAAATAAATTCCTCTACACCACTCATAATGAACTAGCTTTTTGTTTGCTGAGCATATACACTGTAGAGCTGCTTGTATTGATTGAGAGTGTGCTGACAGCATTAATGAGGAATGGACTTTTGATGCTTGGGTAGAAAGCCTTCCAGAATGACTGCAGCATTAAGAAAGAATGCACATTCATAAATGACAGTGGTAATGTCAAGTGCAATCATTGTTGATCACAGTCCTACTATCAACTTAGCTGCTGAAACATTGGTGGACCTCAACTACAGAAACTAGTACTTTCTGAAACACATGTGTTTACAGGAGGTGTTACACTTGGCACCCATTCATGGTTATGCATCTGTGGTAACACACGGTGCGTGTGTTTGAACCGCGCGCCGCCTGTTACCAGGACTGGCCGCTGCGCGGCGCTGGCTGGACTACCACGCTACACCCTGCCAGCCACGTGGTGTTTTGAGAGATGCATGAACTTCGCCTCAGTTATATGCTTACTGTGCTTGCAAACGTGGTTGTGTCTCCAGACGATACCAATTGCAGGGACGGGAGTGGTTTTGTATAGATATGGATTGCGATGGACTCTGATGGGACGGCTCAGGATCATGGGGACAATTGTAGCTGGCTTAACGTGCATAGGTGTGTTATTAGTCATAACACAATTGTCGACGAAGGTGGTGTTTGAATTGGCATGTGCTCCGTCGGGAACGATGAAAAACGAAGGACTGGACCCGGCGGATTTTTAGCTACCCCCATGGGGCCAATTCTTGCAGCAATCGTTACAGAATGTGGGTGAGTCCGTTCAGCAGTTAACTAAAATTGTGTCTGGTCAGGTGGACCGCTTTGACACCCTGGTGTTACGGTTGCCGTTGGCTCCTCTGCCAGTGATTGATTCCAGTTCTGTCTCCCACTACAGTGTTTCCAATCCCTTTTCTGGCTTTGATATTCTTTAGAAGATTGGGACTCTTATGAAAACAGGCTACACCAATGTTATATTGCTTTCGGGGTATCCGACTCGGCGTTGTGTAAGGCTTTATTTCTTTCGTGGATCTCCCCTCACATCTATTAACTTTTGCGTCAACTAGCTCCCCTGCAGAAACCGGCTGCTTTGTCTTTTGATGAGATGTGTCGTTTATTGTCGGCCCATTACCGCTCACATATGCATGTTATTGCGGCGCAGGCTGAATTTTACCGGTCGCATAAGAAACCCAATCAGTCCTATCGGGCATGGGCCGCAGAGTTGCAAGGTCTTAGCCATCGGTGTATGTTCATTACTCCGACCCACAAGGAGTCATATGTGGACGATATGGTTCGGGACGCAATTCTTCGGCTTGCTCCAGAGCCAACGCACCCTAAAGCTGGAAAATCCTACCTAGATGGATGTTTTAAACATTGCACAGTCTTTTTAAGTCTCACGGGCTGCAGGGGACCAAATTGAGACTTGGGGTGATGTTGCTGCAGTTTCGCAGTCGGGCTCGGCACCTTTGGATTGCACAGACAATGCTCTCATACGGGAGTGCCTCACTCACTACACACACGGGCGTAAACAAGCCGCGGCTTCACAGCAGCTGCGGACCGTGCCACACACTCCTGCTCGTACACAGATACCTTTTCCATCTTGTCCCCTTTGTTTTGTACAGCATGACAGGGCCGATTGCCCCAAGTGTTGGGTTACATGTAATTCATGCAAGAAAAAAGGCCACATGGCTTCTGTTTGCCATTCCCGGCTGACTGAGGAAGATGATGATATGGATTTTAATCTTGTCCAAAATGTTCACTCTCAGTCTTCCAAACTTTTTGTTGAAGTTCAGATTTTCGACAGGGCGGTTACCTTACTTGTTGATATGAGAGCTTCCACTTCTCTTCTCAATTATCTCATGTATGTACAGCTTGGCTCACCTCCCATGGCTGCTGTCAACTGTTCTTTGCATGGCTACAGCCACTAGCACATCCCTATCCTGGATCAATTTACAGCTTACATGGCATATAAATCTTTCGTCAGGCCGGTCACTTTTTTTGTTGTTGATGACTCTGCAGCTGTAAACATTTTCAGCCTGGATGCTTTTAATGTTTTTGGTTTTTCTATTGATGATTCTGTCAATCTCCAATCTGATTCGGTCCCTTTCCCAGAGTTGGATGCTCTTTGTCGGGAATTTTCTTCCTTGTTTTAGGTTGAACTGGGTTGTGCCGTGGGCTTTACCGCCCACATTACTATGAAACCGATGGCACGCCCCAAATTCTTTCGTGCGCGCCAGTTGCTGGTGGCCCTGCACCACCAACTTAAGGCTAAATTGAATGGTCTACAGGACTTGCAGGTCTTAACTCCTGTTTCTTCCAGTGAATGGGCTACGCCACTGGTTCTTGTAAAGAAGTCTGGAGGGTCTTTACGTATCTGTGGGGATTTTTAAGTTATCATCAATGTGCAGTCTGTGATTGACTCATACCCCATGCCTCGTACAGATGAACTCCTTGCTTTACTTTTTGGTTCACACTCTTTTTCTCACACAGATTTAGCAGAAGCCTATTTTCAGCTTGTTTTGGATCGCATGGCCGTAGTACAGTCCCTGCCATGTCCTGCGTCTTTTAAAGATGTACAGGTTTTCTTGAGCAACATTGCCTATTACCACCATTTTTTACTGGGGGTTGCCTCGGTGGCGCATCCCTTACATTGTCTGCTTCACAAGGGTGTTCCCTTTGCCTGGTCATCTGAGTGTGAACAGGCATTTAGCATGTTAAAGTGCTTACTGATTTCTGCCCCTTGTTTAATGGCATATGTTCCTGGGCAACATTTGGTTCTGGCTATAGATGCGTCTCAACATGCATTGGGGCTGTTTTGGCCCATAAGTGTCCCAATGGGTCGGAATGCCCCACCACATACGCATCTGAGACATTGACGGCTATCCAGCAATGATACTCTCAAATTGAGAAAGAGGTGGTAGCCATCGTGTATGTTTTCAAGAAATTTCATGTTTACATGTATGGGGTCAAATTTCATCTTATTACTGATCATAAGCCCTTGGTGTCTCTATTTCACGCTACACCGGCGCTTCCTGACAAGGCAGCTCATAAATTGCAACGTTGGGCTCTCTTTCTTTCCCGTTATAATTATGAGATCTATTTCCGTCCGACAGCACAGCATGCCAACGCGGACACATTAGCACTCCTTCTGGCGGGTCCTGATCCTGGCTTTGATAGAGAAGAACTTTTGTGTCTTAATTTGGATGAGGAAACTCAGGCTACTGTTGATGGTTTTCCTATTACGGCTCCAGTATTGGCCAAGGCGGTGTTGTCTGATCCCGTGCTGCAGCGCGTTCTTCACTACATTCATGTGGGCTGGCCGGACGCCCCTCCATGTAGGGCTTCAGATCCCCTCCCTAACTAATATTCCTTCTGTTTTCATCTGTCTGAATGGGATGGGGTTTTCCTTTTGGCTACAGATGGACAGGCTCTGTGGGTACTGATTCCTGCAGATCTCCATTCCAAAGTGCTTCAGAGGCGTTATGAAGGACACTGGGGGGTTTCCTGCACGAAAACATTGGCTCACTGGCATGTGTTTTGGCCTGGCATCGATGGTGACATTTCGAGGCTGGTGGCTAAGTGCTTGTTGTGCGCTTTGCAGCAGGAGTTGGCTCGGGCATGTATCTCTTCTTGCCCACAATTCCAGCAGCCATTGGAAAGGGTGCATATCGATTACATGAGACCCTTCCTGAACTCTTATTGGTTTTTTCTTGTGGAAGTTTTTGCTTTGGAGGGGTTTCCACACACAGACACACTTGTTTCAGATAATGGCACCCCTTTCACTTCTTCTGTTTTTCAAGATTTTTGTGCCCATCTGGGCATTCGCCATATTACGGCCCCTCTGTTTCATCCCCAGCCTAATGGCGATGTGGAACGGTTTGTGTGTATTTTTAAAGCTCAAATGTGCAAGTATGTGACCTCTTGCTATGTGGATGATGCCAGTATCCGTTTCTTGATGTCGTATTGATTCACCCCGGCAGGAATTGCAGCCCGGAGGAATTGCTTCATGGCAGGCAACCTCACACTCTCTTTCATTTGTGGTTGCCTCAGCCACCGAATGCGCACACATGACCATCCGGTCATTATGTTCTGGGGTCGCTTGTATGGGCGCGCGGGTTTCGCCGACATCCTCGTTGGCTGCTGGGTAAGGTGAAGTCATATCTCGGCCACCGCCTCTGCACTGTAGACACTGCTGTGTGCACTCTTCGTCTTCACTGGAATCAGTTGCACGCACGACTCCCGGCAGATCCACAGGTGCCACCTCCACCTGCGCCTCCTCTAGGGCCTGTTTTACCAGCAGCTTCTGAGGAGCTGGCTTCTTCACTGCACGCTGTGTCTGCTCGAGCTCTGTTGGCGGTACGGGTGCCTTCCCCGGCACTGGCACCAGTCCCAGCAGTTTCATCCTCGGGCGCTGGGTCAACACCACCTTCAGCTTCCCTCACTCAACCTTTGGTGCTGGATGGTGGGGAGAGGGCCACCGCTTCCGAAGCTAAGGACATCCAGACACCGGAAATGGATGTGAATCAACCTGTGAGTAATGAAACCGCTCCTTTTTTATCTCCATTGCTGTTGGCGGATGCTGCTCCCTCATCCCCGGTAATTTCGAGTGACATATACAGAGATACCAGCTATTCCTGGCAAAGACAATCAGGACATTATCGACCCTATGGGGTAGTACCAGCCTGACACTGGCAGCCGGAGATGGACGAAGCATCGTCCATGGATGTAGCCTGGGTGCGTTTAGCACCCCTGGACATTACACCGTGAAGGGGGAGGAATGCGGTAATGCGTGGTGCCTGTGTTTAAACGGCGCACCGCTCGTTACCAGGACTGGCAGCTGTGCGGCACTGGCTGGACTACCGCACTGCACCCTGCCGGCCGCGCGGCGTTTTGAGAGAGGCACTGGGCCAGCTGTGAACTTCGCCTCAGTTGTATGCTTACTGTGCTCGCGAACATGGTTGTGTCTACGAACAATACCAATAGCTGGAGTGGGAGTGGTTGTGTATAGATTTGGATTGTGTTGGACTCTGATGGGATGGTTCAGGATCCTGGTGACAACTGTAGCTGGCTTAACATGCATGGGCGTGTTATTAGTCATAACAGCACCCCTCTGTCCTTCATGGTAAGGAATGATGCACTTTTTGAAGTGCACTTAGTCATTGTTGTTGTACCCGCTGGTACTCATTGAATATGTGACCCTCTGTGTCAGCACCTCAATGATTGGAGTTGTGTAAACTACTGTCTTCAAGTATCTCCATGACCTAAAATTCTATGGAATTCAGGTCTGGGAAATAAACAGTCAAATGTGTGGAGTCTGTGCAACTAATCCAGTGGTCCTGAAATGTCTGTTTCAGACATTTGCACACGTTTTGACAAAAGTTTGCTTGTGCACCATCTACATATCTACATGCATGAAACACATCTGTAATCATTGCTGACATGACATGTCCTCCATCAACGTAGGTAATGCATTAATGAAAAAGTCCTGATAATGCACCTCACTTAGCTTTTGTGGTAGAATGTATGATCCTGCTGTGGTGGTGATATTCATTATCGATTGTGTACAAACCATTTAATCTTTACAATTGTCTTTGGATGAGTCGCCTCTCAGCCACCACGAAAAATTACTTTCAGTCTGTGTGTATGCTTGTTGAAGTCAAGATGAATCAAGTGTTGTTACATGGACAAGTGTGTTTTCTGGGGCTCACACCTCCTGAAAAATTGACATTGGTACTTCGTATTGAGTTTCTTGTGCTACGGTGCATGTTTCAGTGCGTTTTGCTCACCCACAGCAGGTTGATTCGTGAAATACAGCAGTGTGTGATCCAGCTGTTATGACCACAATGAGCATGCTGGGGCAACTTCCACTGCGGTCTCTCAACCATCATTCAGTTCGCCGCTGCCCTATGATTCGTCAAGTGTATTTAATTCGATGCCTCAGCACATGGCTCAGCAATTTTCTCCAGACTTGTTCAGTTCAGCCCAGAACAACAATGCACAAAGTCACATAATGGACTCTGTCTTGTGACCCCAAACTTGCATTCTGGTGCTCAAATACCGAGCAATACTCATGTTTCACAGGACTATTTTGTGTGTGCACATTCTCAACCAGTGCAGATAGTTCTGTGTACTGTTATTCAAATTTTTATTCGCAGCCCACCACAGCCTCACTATGTGAACCAGTGTATACATCCGTGACCCACGTGCCTGGACATAGGTTGAAAAGTGGCGCACTGATGCAGAACTATATTTTGCTGCCTGTGTATAATGAACTGGCTTGTGGACTCATTCCTGACTCTTCTTCGAGTTCTGTGTTCAATTCAGGACCTTTGTCCCAGCTCCTTCCACACCTTTTTCTGTGCGCACAGCTTTGGTTGGGGACAGTGCAGTGCATTCCTTCGAACAACCACATGTGAAGTGTTTACCCGGTGACTGTGTTTTTAACCCTCATATGCTGTCGAGTGATTTCTTGCATGTGGACTTGTCAAGACATGACAATGTGTTTGATGTGCAGCCACATTCGGTGTCCCGATATGTCCCTGCCATGCCGTGCCCGCTTTGGCCTACCGCGTTGGCTTGTGTGGCTGGCACATTTTGTAACTATCTTACACTGTCTCACGCTCAACCTCCCATTTCATCGGCACAATTTGGTGCCTCTGCCATGTTGGCCAACCTCGCCTTGCCTCCTCAACAACTGCAACATCAGCTTGAAGCTGCCGTGCAGATGCGGGGCCTCAGGCATCGTCTTATCCTCCTCCTCCGCCAACTGGACGTCTGCCCAAGCTGAATCCGTTTTCGTTCAAGGCTCCGAATATGTGGTTTGCCTTAGTGGAACCAATCTACGACCACCATTCCCTGGCTGGTACTTCTCACTATCTCTGTCTTATCACACACCTGCAGAAGCACATCGACCTAATCTGTGATCTAGTAATGTCACCTCCAATGACTTATCACTACTTTGTGGGAAAGCAGACCATCCTGGAGTGTGTAACGCGTACTCTTGACGAAATCATTTGCTACATTCTGCAGGAGGAACATCTCAGCAACAGAAAGCCTTCCCAGTTGTGGAGACATCTTCAACTGTTGATCAGTGGAGAGGCAATGCTAGTCTCAACTATGATAGCTGTCTGGACCAGACAGCTCTGGCCTACAACATCCTCGAGTCTCCACATTGCTGACTGGGTTCACGCTGCCTACTTGCATGAGGCCCATTTCGACGCGCCTGCTCACGCTCAAACCGACACCTCCTCACACCTCCTGTACGCCGGCTGACCTCACTGACCCGCCTGGCATTCTGCGTCGTCTCACATCTGAGACACTGGAGCAGGCTTCGGCCGCAGAATCCGAAGATGGACCTCTGCCACCTCTGCCGCCTCCTTATCCATACTGTTTCTGACACAGTCGCTTTGGTGCGGCTGCTAAGAAGTGCCTATCCTCCGTGCTCGTACCCAGAAGCCCCCTCCGCTCGGATGACAATGGGTGCCTACTGATGCTGCATTCTATTCACCATGTTTCCACTCAGGGTGGTCGCCATTACTTGTGCAACTGTGTTTCCAGCACCGGATTCCACATTGATACCGGCATGGACGTTTCCTTGCTACCTACCACTATGACAACTGCCCTCTCCACCTGCATCACCCACTGCTGCGAGCCATCAATGCCACACAACTTCGGTGCGCGGGTTCAACCTCTTACTGTGTGCATCTCTCTCCTGATTAGATTCTCGAGTGGAAATGTTTGGTGACAGACATTCTGGAACCTATTGTGGGTATAGATTTTTAACACATCACTATCTTTCACCCGATGTTGTGTGTGGCTCTGTTTTCCACCATCCCTCAAACAAACACTTTTGCTGTGATTTGTCAAACTCCAGCTCCGCTTCCGCGAGTGCTACTGTTGTTAGTGAGAATACCAAATTGTCTGATGACTTTGAAACCCTGCTGAATAACTGGTTTCACGAACATGAACAAGTGCTTGACCTTTGGAGTGAATGAGAAAGCATTGCATGCTGACTTGCCCATGCTGAATCGCAGCTGTCTGTGGCTAAACAACGTCTTTCTGCTCTGCGGGCAGATTGCAAGGTTAGTATCAGTGTTTCTTCTATTATTAATCTTTTCATGCCTGCACGTAGGCCTGATTGTGCTTCAGAAAACCCGCTTGACCTTACTTCTCACTCTTATTTTGATGTGCGCAAACAAAATGCGGTTGTTAGGACAACTGCTACAGCTGTAAAACTCTATGCCCACTCTACCCTCTGGTGCCTGGTCAGCATGCTATTCACTACTCTCATCCTACCAATCTACGGTAATAACTGAAACTTTAACTTCCCCTGTCTCTAAACAACCTGTCAGTCGGCACCTTGTGGGCAAACATAACTTGAAGTTTATCTCTGGTGGCAACAATTGTGCTTCTGTTCGAGCTGAAGACTCAAACTCTAGTGTTTGCCCACAGTCTTGTAGTGTTTCAAATGTTTGTGCGCTTGCTGCCACACCTACCATGGCTTAGCCTCCTCGCCAGCTTCCACAGTGCCCATGGTACTACTTCGCCGGTCCATCCACACACTACCGCAGTTTGGCAGCCATTTTGCTCATGCACCGAGGTGGTGTTCTCACCTGCACCGACAGCGCCTGCATCAACTACTCCGCCTGCCGACTCGCACACCTCTGCAGCCCAGTGGCCATCTTGCACCCTCACACTTGTGGTGCCTCCAGCGGATATCACAGCCAGCCGGGACAGTCATCTATCGCCTCCCATCCCCACACCGGGTGTCACAACATCAGCTGCCAAATCCTATGCACTGGATAAGCCACGCCCTCGGCAGTGCATTTCTGTAGTCACTAACAGCACAGTCCACAGACTCAGACTCACTGACGACATGCCAGTGTGTAGCAAACCACGCCATCTTTGTGCTGATAAAATCATGGCCTTGGAACAACAGATCTCAGAATTACTAGAGGCAGGTATAATCAAACCTTCTTCTAGCAGTTGGTCCTCCCCCATTCAGTCCAAGTAAAAAAAAATCAGTTTTTCTTGGAGATTGTGTGGGGACTACCATAGGCCCCCTCAGGGACCTATACCTTTGCGGGTACAGCCACCACCCATGCTGGATTCATCTCCTCCTGATGCATTGCTCCCTTTGGGTCCACCATCACCATCACCAGGTCCGGGGTCCGAGGTGGAGATGGAGACCGAGCCACCATCACCAGTCCTGCCATATGGGTTGTCGGGGGAAGGGCGCCGACGCTGCCCGCACCCCAAGTACTTCCACCCTACGCAACGGTGCCCGCCCGCAACCTCATTCAGAGCCCAACAGATGACGACGTCATGGACATTGCTCGCATCCGAGCCTCCCCAAGGGGAAAGGAATGCTGTAAGGCACAGACACAGCCGATAACATATGTCGGGAGTCGGCCGCGAGAGTGCGCTGCAGGAAAATGACATAAACAGTGCAGAGTTGTGCTCTGCACGCAGTGCGTTGTTTACCAGGTACGAGCTCACTTCGTGGGTGTTTGTACAGCCAGTGCACGCCAGTGTTCTGTGTAGTCGTTGTGAGATTGGTGTTGTCTGTGATTACAACACTATATTATAAATATAAATTATTCATTCACCTATACTAGAACCAACCTCCTGTGCTAATTCTACTTCTTATTGCTTTGCAGTAGTTTCAGTAGATATTTAATTGCCATGACTGCATCAAGCATCACACAATTAATCCTGTTTTCAAACATTACAGGATTGTTTTTCTATCTGTCAGCATGAGCTTGATTTTCTTTCATTTAAAGCAAGTTTCCACTCATAGCACAAATAAATATTTAATCTAAGGTACCCATTATACTTCTACAGTCATTCAATGGTGACTCTTTCGTGTAGACTGCAGTATTAGCAGCAGATAGTTGGAGGTTGCTGTTCATCCTATGTATTAGTTCATTTATGTATATAAAGAACCATCATATCACTCATCCCTGTTACATTACTTCCCTAATATTCGCAGTACTCTGAACATTTCTGGAAAAAAAGATATTAAATTAAGATCTCAAACATTTCAATAAAATTAACAAATATCCAGCTTGGTGGTGTGATATGAAATATCTATTTTAAAGAATCACATATTGATTTCATTCACATGATTGGACACCATCAATGCAGACTTATAATCAAGAGGACCCATGTACTCCACTTAAAACATTTAACAGTGATGTCCATAAAACATGTAAATAAAAAGGCCTTTCTAGTGCATGTTACAATTTTAAAATGGGGTAGCTGCTCCCTGCCCCCCTTTTTTAAACTTATACACTAAAAAGACCTTTTTATTTACATGTTTTATCAATACATATGTTAAATGATTTAAGTGGAGCACATGAGGCCTCATGACTCAAACTTTGCACTGATAATGTTCAATCTCATGAACAAAATCGATTTGTGACTCTTTAAAATAAATGTTTCATATCACACCACCTAGCTGGAAATTTGTTATTATAATATTGTGGCGGTCTGGCACATTATCCATTATGAAATCAGCATCAAATGATTCAATATGTACTGCTGCCAATTTCTAAAAATGTATTGTAGATTAAAAATAATTGTCAATGTCTTTCAATGTATTCCTGTCTTAGTCATAAACAATCATTTTGAATTTTCAGTGATGTGCTTTCTGTTATTACTACAGATGATTAAAAAAATAACCAACTTATCATGTATTTGTGATTTATACCTTTCCTCTCATATTAAATATGAGAGCGTGATTCGAAGTGCGGCAGTCGGAGGTGATGGTTGTATGACTGTGTTGTGTGCCTGTGTGATTGCGTGAGTGCTCTATTTTCTGAAGAAAGCCATGGCCGATAGCTGAATGTTTTGTATGTGTGTGTCTTTTGTATGTGCCTGTCGCAGCTCGTCGCCACGTCTTTGCGGTGAGTTGTAAACTGTCCTCACTATATTATTATAAATATGAGATTAATGTTGTTAAAACAGATTATTGTTTTTTACATGACTTGATAGTTTAATATAGTAAAAAGTTACAAACTAATCACTTCAATGAATATAACTATTTTTAATATTGCGTTTTTACATTATGTAGTAACTCATTTTTTTTTTTTTTTTTTTTTTTTTTTAGTTTCTTACACGGTGTGACATCATATATGTTTTGAAAAATGGAAAGGTAATTGCAAGTGGCCAACATGAACAGTTAATAAATTCTTGTAATTATTATGCAGATTTATTGACACTTTATATGGACAGCACTCAGAACATTCAGGGGTAAGTCATTTACGTGTAAGGTAACGGATTTACCTTGCCAATGTCATATTAAATGTAACCTTTAGTTGATATATTTTCACTAAATCTAAACAGCTGCTTCCCATAGTGAATGTAATCCATGGTGACATCAGTGGGTTTCCAGTCACATAAGCACAGAGTTTCAGAAAGACATTTTAAAATTTGGTGGATTGTAGAAAGTATAAGATCGATATTTGAATTGTGTTTTGGTTGGTCACATGATTCGTGGAGCTGGTGGCTTTTTCATGGAACTCCTGGTCTTTTGGCTGGTGGAGGTCATGGAGGTAAGGTGCTCAATTTTAGGTGGCTGCATGCAGTTCGTTACTGTTTTATTTATGCGTGGAATCATGTTACTTCATGCATGAAATAAGTGCATTTAGTGAAAACAGTTCTACTAGTCATGTGACCGAACTTATAGACATTGTTTGATTAATTAACACTGTGTCGTGTTGGAACTCAGAACGATAATAAAAGTGCACATTTAGTGGTATTTCGTATTTTATTTCACTGATACTTGTAGGCCAATGAAACAATGGAAATGAAAGCAACATGTGAACAACCACCCTTGAAAAGTGGAGCCATCAGTAGAGTTTTCTTTATTCAGTAGTTTGCATGCCCTGTGTTGAGTTAGCATCATATGCAAAATAAGCAGAAGCACTACTCGACATGTTGCAAAAAGTTTTGACAAGGATCACATGTCCAGACATGTCATCCCACAATGAGCACTTCTTCATCATTGATACTGTCAAAAAAAAAATCTTTTCTACTGCAGCCTTCTTTTTATGAACCAAACAAGAAAATATTCTAGTAAATATGGATTCTAAAATTCATCCCATAACCCATTAGTTTCCACTGTCCTCAACTGAGGACAGTCATTTTTCATTATTATTACAATGCTTGCTACTATGTGTTAACTTTTAGATGGCTCAGTTCAGATGGGGAAGTAGGAAGTAGAAGGAGCAAGCCCGGCCCCACACTTTGGCTGCCACGGGGAGATAGGTGAGCAAGGGGTATAGGCCATGCCTACTCCCTGCAGTGCTGACACCACAGAATGTGTAGCATGCTTCTACAAATGCAGAAGTCAGGTACATCACTTTAAATGTTGTTTGTATATGAAACTGAAATAGTAGTCATTGTAAGCAATTTATAAAATGGGCCAGCAATTGTAACATCACTTAGGCTAATAATGCACTGCATAATACAAAACACTCAGTGCCATGCAAAATAATAATGAATAAAATAATAACGGGCATCTCACCACAGCGCCTCACCACAGCACTGTCAGCCAGTAATGTTAGCTGCAGCCAAAAAATAAATAACTGGCAGCCGAAGCCTCCTGACAACTACCAAGTTCTACCAGTTCAGGACTACAATGAACTATGCCAACTAAAACTTAAAACTGTACTGGTACTTCAAACCAACAATGGGCTTTTATGTGATAAAGTGAAGTTTCCTCCAAAAATCAGTACTATTGTTATCTTTTTGCTACATTTATTCCATCCAAGACTTTAAGAAAAGTCTCTTTTTGATTAATAATGGAAATTCTCCACAGAGATGATAAAAGTTTTCAAAAGATAATAATGGAAAGTCCAGGTTGGAATTAATAATATAGTGAGGACAGTTTACAACTCATCGCAAGGACGTGGCGACAAGCTGCAACAGGCACATACAAAAGACATACACATACAACACATTCAGCTATCGGCCATGGCCTTCTTCAGAAAATAGAACATTCATGCAATCACACAGGCACACAACACAGTCACACAACCATCACCTCCGACTGCCGCACTTCGAATCACGCTCTGCAGCGAATCGGGGACGGGAGGGAAGGGGAGAGGGGATAGGAAGGTTACGTCACGGTGGTGGGGATGGGTTAGATGGGAATAACGAGATGCAACTTAGGAATGGAGTGGAGAGGCGGGTGAGGGGAGAAAATAAAATAAAATAAAGTAAAATAAATTAAAATAAATATATATAGAAAATGCATGCACACTGCAAGTACAAAAGACCGCACAGACACACACACACACACACACACACACAAACACGATCGCACATTCACACACCACTCAAAATAGGCGAGGTTTGGGATAGAGAGGTAAGAACTGTAAGGTATGGAGAAAAAATATAGGGAAGTTATCGTAGGTTGAGGCCTGGTTGATTTCGGGATCGGAGAATGTATTGTAGGGATAACTCCCATCTGTGCAGTTCAGAAAAGCTGGTGGTGGATGGGAGGATCCAGATGGCCCGGGTTGTGAAGCAGCCATTGAAATCAAGCATGTGCTCTGCTGCATGCTGTGCCACAGGGTGGTCCACCTTGTTTTTGGCCACAGTTTGGCAGTGGCCATTCATCCTAATGGACAGATGATTGGTGGTCATGCCAATATAGAAAGCTGTGCAGTGCTTGCAGCACAGTTGGTAAATTACTTGGCTGCTTTCACAAGTGGCCCAGCCTCTGATAGGGTAGGATAAGCCTGTGACAGGACTGTAATAGGAAGTGCTGGGTGGGTGGATTGGACAGGTCTTGCAGTGGGATCTTCCACAAGGATATGATCCCTGTGGCAGTGAGCTGGGTTTCGGGGTGGCATAAGGATGAACTAGGATGTTGTGAAGGTTGGGAGGGCGACAGAACACCACTTTAGGAGGGGTGGGAAGGATCTTGGGCAAGATGTCTCTCATTTCTGGGCACAAGGATAGAAAAGGTTTTGATTTTGAATGGCTAGAGGTGGGTTTCAGCGGTCATCCTCTCAAATGTGAGTCCACTGTACCACCTTTTCAGAAGCCATTTTAAACATAATTGAATACAGTACCTGATGAAATTTGTTGAGTCTTTATTGGTCATCATGAATATGCAATAAAGGTTGATTATTGATTATGTTGGTGGTCAAATAGTGAAGAATCAAAGAGTAATCTGTATTACATTTGAATGATAATTTTAAAAAAGCCAATGAAAATAAAAATGGCTGATATTTCAAATGCGATTAGCTGTAATTTTTGCATGAAAATGATCTCTTACAAAAAACCAACAGTTGATGAAATGATAATGATATATGATGGACATCATCATATAAAGCAGTTTACTAGACTTAAATCCGTACACTTTGAATGTAACCTTACTGTTATAACTTCTTCCTGTAATTTGAAAGGACCAGATGGGTGGCAATGAGAATCTACTACAGATTTCCAAAACGGTTTAGAAAATGTTGTCCATCATTGATGAGCTGAATAACTACAAACTATTTTTGACAATTAATAATCATGTGATGCACTCCGAGGCCAAGATGAGTCTGTGTAAGTGGAATTGTAAGGGAACAGAGCAAGATAATGTTCCCAATACCAGATAACTTAATGAAAAGTAGAGAGAGGTAGTGTTTTGAGTTGAGATTTGATAAAGAGGAGGTAATCTTGGTAACAAAATGGTATGATAACGAATGTGTCGCACTATCAACTGATTGTGAGACAGCTTTCCATAACTACCATGCACTAAATTTAATTGAGAATTTGATGGGAGTCATTGATCTTCACAATTGGTTAATAGTAAAACGTACAGTTTCAGTGAACACACCAAATATATATCGGTGCATTTTTACAAGAATGTCAGATATGACTGTTGTAAATTCATTCATGGCTTTCAAGAAGTGCAATAAAGAACCATCTCATTTGTAAGGATTAATGTAGCAGGCAGCTTATCAATTAGAAGTACGAAAAACAAAGAGGATATCAGAAGTGTAATGTTACACTCTGTATGAAATGTTATTCCAGATATCATGTTAGGCCTTAGCTACATTTTGATTTTGGGAAGTTTTTGGAACAAAACATTTCTGAATGTAAGTTAATGTAAGATGAACAATAGTTTTGAAATATTATCATGAGTTTGTAATTTCAAGTTTCCTTATCTTCTGTCATTTTTCTAACAAGAAGTGTAAGGATAAATAACTGTCAAGTGCTGAGTGTCCTCAAATGAGGATGGTCCAAAATTTCACTTGGGGCCTAAGTGAACAATATATTTTCATAAATTGTTTAATTTTCTTAGTAAGGATACAGTTATCAAAACTTAAAAATATAATGTTAATTCAAACTAAATTGAGCAATAACGCATTAGTGCTATGAGCACTTGACCAGTAGAAAAGATATTTTTAACAATATTGAAAATGAATTACATCTACATATATACTCTGCAATCCACCATAAGGTACATGGTGGAGGGTACACTGTACCATTTCCTTTTCTTTTCCACTCCCAAGTAGAAATTTTGTCTTAATTCATTCTGTATGCTATTACAGCCAATTAAAGACAACACCCTCCCATACACCACAGTATCATCAGCAAACAGCTGTAAATTACAAGTTATTTGTTCATCAGATCATTTGTATAGATAGAAAATAATAGCAGTCTTATCACACTTCCCTGGGGCATGCCTGACGATACTAGTCTCTGATGAACACTCACCATCAAGAACAACGTACTGAATTCAATTACTTAGGAAGTTTTCCAGTCAGTCACAAATCTGTGAACCTATTCCATACATTCGTATATTCATTAGAAGTCTGTAGTGTGGCACCACATCTAATGTTTTTTTTTTTTTTTTTTTTTTTAAATTGAGAAAAACACAATCTGCCCTTCATCCATGGCTCGCAAGATGTCATGTGAGAAAAGAGCAAGCTGAGTTTCACACGAACGATGTTTCCTAAACCCATGCTGATTCGTAGGAAGAATCTTATTCGTCTCAGGGAAATTTACTATATTCGAGCTGAGAATTTGCTCCAAAATTCTAATAGGAAACTGACTTCAACAATATTGGCATGTAATTATGTGGGTCAGTTCATTTACCTTTTTTAACTTCTAACTTCTTTGCTTTCTACAGTTTTACAGTATGTCTGCCTAAGTGTACTTGCGTCTGTGTAAATGTGTGGGTGTGTGTGTATTTGTTTACCCTCCTTTTTTCCCCCCAAGGTAAGTCTTTCCTGTCCCGGGATTGGAATGACTCCTTATCCACTCCCTTAAAACCCTCATTATTTCCTTTTCCCTCTCCTTCCCTTCTGCCTGACGAAGCAACTAGGCTGCGAAAGCTTGTATGTGTGTTTGTGTGTAATTTTATTTTATTTTATTTGTTTCTATCGACAAGCCGGTCCTTTTGGTAAGTCATCTCTTTTCAATTTTTTTATTTTTGTTTATCCCACCGGGAAAGTGTCCCTCTATAATTTTCGTCTCATCAATTTGTGTGTGTGTATATATATATATATATATATATATATATATATATATATATATATATATATATATATATAATACGAATATTAAGACGAAAAATTCCTAGCAGGAAAAATAAAATATAAAAAATAGACGAAGATTACTCACCAGGCGAAGGAGCACAGGTGTGACAGCATCACAAATAAATAAATGAATACACACACACACACAATCGCAAGCTTTCGCAACCCAGTTGCGTCTTCAGGCAGTAGGGAAGGAGAGGGAAAAGGAAATGATGAGGGTTTTAAGGAAGGGGGTAAGGAGCCATTCCAATCCCGGGAGAGGAAAGACTTACCTTGGGGGAAAAAATGGAGGGTAAACAAATGCACACATGCCCACACATTCACACAGACACAAGTACACCTAGGCAGACATACTGTAGCATATATATATATATATATATATATATATAATAGAAAAGAGATGACTTACCAAAAGGACCGGCTCGTCGAGAGAAACAAATAAAATCACACACAAACACACATACAAGCTTTCGCCACCACTGGCAGCTTCTTCAGGAAAAAGAGGAAAAAAGGGGAGGAAAAGGGAAGGATATGGGTTTTAAGGAAGTGGAAAAGGAGTCATTCCAATCCCAGGAGTGGAAGGACTTACCTTAGGGGAAAAAAGGAAGGTAAACAAATACACACACACTCAGACATATCGAAACGCAAGCACACCTAGACAGACATTTGTGAAAATGTCTTTTCATTTTTGTGAAAATGTCTTTTCACAAATGTCTGTCTAGGTGTGCTTGCGTTTCGATATGTCTGAGTGTGTGTGTATTTGTTTACCTTCCTTTTTTTCCCCTAAGGTAAGTCCTTCCACTCCTGGGATTGGAATGACTCCTTTTCCACTTCCTTAAAACCCATATCCTTCCCTTTTCCTCCCCTTTTTTCCTCTTTTTCCTGAAGAAGCTGCCAGTGGTGGCGAAAGCTTGTATGTGTGTTTGTGTGTGATTTTATTTGTTTCTCTCGACGAGCCGGTCCTTTTGGTAAGTCATCTCTTTTCTATTTTTATTTTTATTTATCCCACCGGGAAAGTTTCCCTCTATAATATATATATATATATATATATATATATATATATATATATATATATATATATTATTTGGTTCTATTATAAAATTTGTCTGTGGAATAGAAGGAGTTGCCCAGAAGTAAGTCTTTCAGGCTCCTCTTAAACTGATCTGTATTTGTAGCTAAATATTTTATGGTTGCTGGAAAATTGCAGAAAATGTGTGTTCCTGAGTAGTGGACCCCTTTTTGAACTAAAGTAAATGCCTGTAAGTCCTTGTGTAGATCATTTTTGTTCACAATATTGTATGTATGATCTGAACAGTTTGTTGGAAAATGGGATATATCATTTGTGACAAATTTAATTCAGGAATAAATATCCTGAGAGGCACTAGTTAATGTACTCAGTTCTTTGAAGAGGCTTCTACAGGATGTTCATGAATTTACTCCATAAATAATACATATTACTCGCTTTTGGACTCTGAAAACATTTGCTTAACTTGAATAGTTAACCCAAGACATTATAGCATATGACATTATGGAATGAAAGTAAGCAAAGTATGCAAGCTTTTTTATTTTTGTATCTCCTACATCTGATAACACTTGAAATGCAAAAACAGATTTGTTAACTTGTTTCTGCAATGTGCTCCTCCCAACTGAATTTATTATCAAGTTGTAATTTAGGAATTTAATACTGTCAACCTCTTGTATCTGCTTATCTTCATACTTTATGCATATGCTGAATGGAAACCTCTGAAATGAATGTAGTGAGTCTTTTCATAGTTTTATGACAGTGAGTTGTTTTTAAACCATTTATTAATGTTCATAAGATTATCATTACCAGTGTGACATGCTATTTATTGCAATACTTGTATCATCTGCAAACAAAATAAACTCTGCTTCTGGCAGTGTAACTGAGGAACTGTCATTAATTTTCACAAGAAATAGCAATGGCCCTAAGACGGATTTACGTCATGTAATTTCTTCCCCGTCTGATCATGACTAATAGCTTATTCACTAGTCCCTTGCACTAACACTCTTTGTTTTCTGTTAGTGAGCTTTGCCTTGAACCATGTTGTGTTGGGTTGTGTTTCACACAATCACATGCCTTTGACAAATCACAGAAAATACCTGCAGCTTGTACTTTATTATCCAATGAATTGAGTACATTCTTACTGAATGTTTTGGACAATATGTTATTTGTCCTCATGTAGCTGAGAAGCTGCTTGACATTATCTATTCTATAATTTTTGATAATGCTGGCAAAAGTGAAATTGGTCTGTAGTTTGATGGTATTTCTTGGACCCCTTACTTGAATAGAAATTTCATATCTGCATATGATAGCCAATCAGGAAGTATTCTAGTTATAATAGACTGATGCACAAACAACTTAACATTGTGCTAAACTCATAATAACACACCTTAATTAACTTTGTTGATAATTTCAGTGTAACCATTAAGAGTGCTTTCTTTTTAAAGATTTTATTATGTACTGTTAGTTATTTCTTGTGGTGAAGTTATTTGTAAATGCTAGTTTTGGATATTCAAGGACATTACTTACTGACCCCGACAATCCCATACTATCAGTAACAGATATGAAGTACCTGTTAAATAGATTTGCCATAATATGCCCATCAGTTACTAATGTATCATCTATCTTAATGATATCTGCTCCTGTTCCTTTCTTGTTCTACCACTCTCCTTTTTCTCGATATCTCATATTGTTTTTATTTTGTTTCTTTACATTGTTATCCTCTACTCATAGTGCACTTGTTTAGATGTATGAATTACTTTTCTTAATATTTTTGGGCGTATTCCTTATATTTAGCTAAATCATCAGCATTGGTTCTATTCTTGGATGACAGATATATTTTTCTTTTTGTCTTGCAGGAAATGTTTATTCCTTGTGTAATCCATGGTTTTATTATAGACTTCTGTTTAATTTGAGTTACTTTTAGAGGAAAACAGTTTTCAGACATGATACTGACATAATTAATGAATATGTTATGTTTTCATCCATGTCATTAGCACTATAAAAATCCTTCCAGTTCATTGTTTTGAGCAGTTTCCTAAAACTCAGTTTTTGGTGAATTGACTGCTCTTCTGTATTCAGATTTAGCAGCCTTCATAGCCTGATTAGAATCTATGCGTAATTTTGTGAATAATGAAATGCCAAGATCGCTGTATTTATTTTATAAATACTGTGATCTTTACAGTTCATTATTCACAAAAATACATTTATAATATCGCTCCCTGCCATGAGAAAATTATATCTAAACTTAAAACAAGGATTTGCATGTCATAATCTGATAGGCCATTAGGTATTGGTTTTTTATGTAATTTTGTTTCTTTGATTTGTTTCTCAGCCTGACAGTTTAAACCCTCTTGCAAATGCTGTCTGCATATGTATGGACATTATAAAATTGCCATAAATATGTTGTATTAAAATAATATTATTTGTTTTTATTGAACAATTTGAAATTGGCTGTTTTGTGAAGAACAACGTGTTAGTGAAGCATACATGTAGGCACAGGTATTGTACTCAAACTAGTTTCACAGACTTAGATACTGGTGCTGTCTTATTTAATTATATTAGTTTACAATAACAGCATTTACTACTTTACCTCAATACCAACATTAATTCGTTTTCAATATTCTTTATCTCTTAGGCTCCGGAGCTATGACAGTGTTTCAACATTGTCATCTGATGTATTCAAGACATCAAGCACCTTGAACAGCAGTTTGAGCAGTGTCGCAACTGCATGTGATGATGAAGTTGCAGCACTTACTGGTGAAGGTAAATTCTTTAATTCTTTAATACCTTCAAACGTTGAAGAAAATGTTCTAAAAGCTACAACCGAATGGAAGAAACTGAAATCTTCTGCTGATATTCAATCAGCTTTACACATTCCAGACTAAATATTTGTCAGTTTAGTTAATCAGATGTTCGTCTGTCTCAATAAGTCATACACAATATATTCTACTTGGAATGTGGCAGCTAGAGATGATGGCTGTGTGAGTGTGATTTGTGTGATTATGTTGAATGCTCTCTGTTCTGAAGTTCTATAATTCTCACACTTATCTGCACTTCCCTTTCCCCCCCCCCCCTCCCCCCCTCTCTTAGCGATTGGAATCATTGCATTTTTCTTTCAGACTAAGGATATTTTACCTATTTCATTGATCTTCCTCACAAGGTGGAATTGATTCATCATGGCTGGCTCTCACAACAATATATGGAGTTCAGGAGGAATATCATCTACTACAAGGACCTTGTTTCGACTTAAATCTTTCAAGGCTCTATCAAATTCTTCTAGCAGTATAATATATGCTATTTCACATTCATCTACTCCCTCTTCCCTTTCTAAAATACTGCCTTCCTGTTCATTTTCCTTGTATAGCCCTTTTGTATATTCCTTCCACCTTTCAGCTTTGCCTTCTTAGCTTAGTATTGGCTTTCTGTCTGAGCTCTCTTTTTTATTGTCAACAAATGCCTCTTTTAGTTTCTGTTAGGGAGTCCTACCTATCCCCATAGTTATAATTCTCCTATGGACTTGCATATCTCCACTTTCCACTCCTGCTTATCAATTTGCACTTCCTGTCAACCTATTTTTTTGCCATCTGTACTCCCTCTAGCCTTCTTCATTTGACGTAAATTTTAATTTTTTTACTCATTTCATCAATTAATATCAGTATCTCCTGCACTATTCAAGGATTTCTACTAGGTCTTGTCTTTCTATCCACTTGATCCTCTGCGGCCTTCACTATTTCATCTCTCAAAGCTATCAATTCTTCTTCTGCTATACTGTTTATCCCCGTTTGTCAGTTGTTGCCTAATGCTCTGAAACTCACAACAACCTTAGGTTTCTTCAATTTACCCAGGTTTCATCTTCTTACTTTACTCCTTTTTTCCAGTTTCTTCAGGTTTAATCTAAAGTTTGTGACTAATAAGTTATGGCCGGAGTCTATACCTATCCTTGGATATGTCTTACAATTTATTGACTGGTACCAAAATCTATGTTTTCTATGTGGGATCTGAATTCTGTTCTGTCTGCTCACAACACTGCACCTGACCATAACGACATACAGTACAGCATGATCCACATCTGTCTGAGGTATCAAAGGAAATCCTCCTTAAATGTTTTAATTTGATGTGGCAGCTTGGCCATTTCCCCCGAATCTTGGAGGAAAGCGAGTTTAAACCTGAAATGTACGATCACTTCCCAGTAGTTATCGGAACATTACCTTAACGAGCTGTGTAGGAGACCCTGGAATGAATGGTCAATCACAGCCTGTTTTGGATCTCAGAGACCAGCCACTTATGGAGATACTGCTTCACTGTCAACACCCTGACCTTGTTAGAGTCAGCTATCCAGCAGGCTTAAAATGCACCATATAGGGGTTTTCTTTGACCTCAGTAAGACGTACAACACTACTCGTAGATGCCGTATCATAGAGCAGTTCCATCAAGGGGGTTACCATGCCCACCTCCCTGTTTTCCTACAATCCTTGTTGTCTAAGTGCTTTTTTAGGTACAGAGATGGTGGTGTGTTGTCTGATCGTTTTGAGCAGGAGAATGGTGTCCCTCATGGCAGTTTTTTAAGTGTTCCCCTCTTTGCTACAGCCATCAACACTGTCCACAGTAAGGAGTCCTGTACAGTGCTCCTGATTCATGAACAATTTGGCGGTTTTCTGTTCCTCCTCAAGTACTGCTTCTGTGACTCATCAACTGCAACTGACAGTGCAGAGGCTAAATGAGTGGGCTGCAAAGATGGGGTTTCAGTTTTCTGTTGATAAGTGTGTCCATTTTAATTGTTCTTGTTGTATTTTTAACCTAGGACCTGCAAATGATGGGTGCTATTATTTCTTGCAAAGACTCGGTGAAGATTCTGGGCATTGTTTTCGACTTCAAACTTCCATGACTACCTCACCTGAGAGACCTGAAAACAAGGGCCCAGAAGGCACTGAATATTTTAATGTGTCTTAGGCACATGTTGTGGGGAGCAGATAGGGTATGTCTGCTTGACTTTTACAGGGGTTTCATATGATCACAGTTAAACAATGAGTAGACAGTTTACAGATCATCAAGACCTTCATATTAGAAGGCAATTGATGATGTTCACAATGAGGGGATTAGCCTGGCCTCTGGTGCTTACAGGACCAGCCCCATACCCAGCCTTTATGCTGAGGCTGGCAAACTGCCACTTACATCTGATTGCAACTCCTCATGGAGCATCAGGCCAGTAGGCTTCTTGCTAATCCAAATTCACCAGCTTATAGTACTGTTGCTCACCCTGGTATGGAGTACCTTTTATAAAATTGTCCACAAGCAACAAGGGAATACATACTGGAGTCATTTGGTGTAGATCACGTAAGGGCTCAAATGCAGGGTTACTGCAAAGACTCATAGTAAATTTAGATCTATTGCAGAAGCTGCACTCCTGCACATTTTTAGGTCATTATTTTATACAATTTTAACTGCACACTATGTCTCTGTAGCTGTATTCGTGAATGTGTCCAGGGGGGCTGTTGCTTTCTGTGTTGTCTTGCCCGATCGGGTCATCAAGATCGGACTGCTGCAAAAGTTTACTGTCTTTGATGTCATTCTGTAGGCAGTGCAGCAGACATGTTGCAGGTGTGAAATTCCTCATTTACTCATATTCACTGAGTGCTCTTCAGTCTCTTCAAACCCTGTACTTATCAGATAAAGTAGTCCAGAACATCCAGGATGCCCTTACCCATCTGCAAAGTTTGGGAAGGTGGTGTCTTTCTACTGGGGACCTAGGTATATGGGTATTTGATGGAATGAAAGGACATATGTATTAGCCAAAGACACTTGTTGTGAGCCGTATATATTTCATTGGCCCATCTCCTACATGCTGTTACCTTGCTATTGAGCTACAAATAGAATGAGTGGTGGGAAATTACGAACAATAAGTTGTGTGTCATAAAGTCCATGACATATAGCCAACTGCACAAGTAGGATGAGGTCAACCTCACTTGTCTTCATATGTGTTCCTTTACACATTGATTTTTGCTTCGGCAGGAGGATCCTCCTTGATGTGGTGCTTCTGATATACATTCAAAAGTATATCAAATTTTAGTTAAGTGTGTTTTATTTGCAGATATTTTGCCAAGTAATCTGCCCTCTACCTCTGTTTTCTTCTTCATTATTAGACATCCTCCTGTATAAACAGGAGCAGTAAAGGGATTTGCTTGTGGTTCTACCATTGGCAGCTGCTGAGCCATCACCTGAGGGAATTATATCTGGGAAGGTGAGAAATGACTGATTATGAGGATGGAATACTCTGGTTTTCATTCAAGAGTATGTTCATTGTATGGCTGCCTGAGAAAGTATCTTGTATGCACCCAATTTAAGGCTGCTGAATGGCTGCAAACACTGTTCCGTTCCAAAATGTAGAATCATGAAATCACAATGTTCTAGGTCCTTATGTATGAGCACCCTTGGGTAGTTATGTGAGAGTTGGTAATATGTAAATGGATGCACTTGATCAATGTGGGGAGCTCACCTTGTGCTAGGAAGTCCAAGTCCTTAATGAATTTTGTTGGAAGGACCAATGTAACAGATAACCTGTAAAAAATATACTCCAGACAGGCATTTAATTCTTCCTTGTGTTACGATTCATAGGAACTTTCAATATTAGAACGTAAGAAAATCACGCAAATATTCGCGTGTTTTACATGAACTGTAACTACCACAGTTATCTGTATGGGTTAAACTTACCTTAAACTGGACATAAATGTTAAGTGTATTTTTGTAATCGGAAATCACAGGCAAGGCATATATGAGACTGACGTTTCATTTTATTTGTCATAAGAACTGTGCCAAAGATCTTAAACATAGAAGACGATCTTATCAGCATTTGTACTTAGTGATTGTAAATTGCTACTAAAATGTTATTTTGTATAAAAGCCATTAGTAGAGACAAAGAATCAAATAATAATGCAATTATATGAATATCTGTTATTTAAAAATTAAAATATTTGTTTGTATCTTTAAAAGAAAAATGCGTAGCAGTTGTAACTGTTACTTTCCATTTCATTTGTATAAAAAATCTTTACTAAACACTAAAAGATAATTTATATTGTAATTTGAAGTATATTTTCTATTTAAAAATCTAAAATAATCTTAATAGAAACTTTTAAGTGAAAATTGAACATCACGTGATGTTACATGATGTGACGAAACATGATGTAGCCGCCTTATTGAATGGTATTTAAACCCTGTTGGCAGATGCCAAAAAGAGAAAGAAAGTGTTTGCTGTATTGGTAGTACCGGTGGTAGTGGCAGCAGTATAACCAAGCTATGTAAGATGTATGGTATGAGTATACACAGTGTAAAAGAATTGTAAGCACAAGTTACTTTTGTTTTTTGTTTTTTTTTATTGTGGTTCAAATAAATTTGTTTGTCTTCTCAACAATGTAGTGATCTGTGTAGAGAACCTGTTAGACTATCCTGTTAATTTGGACTTATGTATGTACAAATTTCTGAGGATTTGCAGTGAAGTGTCGTTTTAAGTGCTTAACTTAGATATTCAGCACCACTGCGACATATCACTTGTGAGCAGACTCTAAACAGCACCCACTGTAAAGCTTATGTTTGTGAACCAACATTACAGAAGTGCAGTCTTATGGTGCCAGCTTTCAACCAGACCATTACTTTGAGGGTGGTAAGCCGTATTGCTGAATTTGTCGACCCTTTACAAATTGCATAGCTTGGTTAAAGCAGGCTTTAAGTGATGACCTTGGTCATTAATCTTAAATGTTGCTTATCCAAAAAGCACAATAGAGGCAGAAATGAAGGTATGTGCCACTGAATCATCCATACCATGCATGTGAGGCACAGCTTCAGCCCACCTCTGTATAGCGTGTCAGTATTTTTCTATTAGACTTGATATCCACCCCCCAGTGTGGCTGGTTACCAAGCCCCCACAGAACGAAACTCTGCCTATGTAGACCAACACCTTCAACCCATTACATGCAGTTTCCCATCCTTCATCAAAGACACCAACCACTTTCTCGATCACTTGAAACCTTACCCAATCCGTTACCTCAGTAAACCATCCTTGTAACCATTGATGCTACTTCCTTGTACACAAACATCCTGCACACCCAGGGCCTGGCTGCAATGGAGAATTTCCTTTCACGCCGACCACCTGCAGACCTACCTAACCCACAACTTCTTCACTTTTGATGACCAGACATACCAGCAACTAAAGGGAACAGCCATGGAGCCATGGGAACCAGGATGGCTCCTCATACACCAACTTATTTATGGGACGCCTGGAGGAAGCCTTCTCGGATACCCATAGCCTGTCAACCCAAAGTTTCCTTTCACGCCGACCACCTGCAGACCTACCTAACCCACAACTTCTTCACTTTTGATGACCAGACATACCAGCAACTAAAGGGAACAGCCGTGGGAACCAGGATGGCTCCTCATACACCAACTTATTTATGGGGCGCCTGGAGTAAGCCTTCTCGGATACCCATAGCCTGTCAACCCAAAGTTTGATGTAGATTTATTGATGACATCTTCAAGATCTGGACTCACAGTGAAGAAGAACTCCAAAATTTCCCCTCCAACCTTAACTCTTTTGGTTCCATCAAATTCACCTATTCCAAACCTCATGCCACTTTCCTCGATGTCAGCCTCCATCTGTCCAACGGCCAGCTTCACTCATCTGTCCACATCAAACCCACCAATAAACAACAGTACCTCCATTATGACAGCTGCCATCCATTTCATATCAAACGGTCCCTTTCCTACAGCTTAGGTCTTCGTGGCAAACGAGTGACCTCCAGTCCTGAATGCCTGAACCAATACACCAATAACCTAATAACAGCTTTCACATACCGCAGCAATCCTCCTGATCTGGTACATCAAAGGACTTTACACTTTGTTTACTTTAATCCCTATGTTCCACTTTTTTAATACAGCATTGACCTGGGATTATAACCAATTGTGGTAATTACAAATTAAAGATGTAAATATTTTAGTGAAATATTACATCACAAATTTTATTGTGTAGACACTGCCATTTTCAAAGTCACAGAAGAACTGAACAACAAAACTTGTTGTGGATGTCTCACCAACTTGGAACAAGCTTGTTAATTAAACGTAAGTGAAATTAACAATTATTTATCTGGTTAACCATTCGTAATACAAAAGACTTTTTCATAATACAAAAGACTTTTGTTTTATTTTGCTAAACTATCATGTCTGTAAGTGAACAGCAGCTGTAGAGGACTTACTTTACACTATTGATTTACAGGGTGTCTGGAATTTTCACAGTATATATTTAAATTTTTGCTGCAGGTCATGAATCTGAAGAAATTATTCTCAAGGACAGTCTACTGAGTTACCTCCTTTCGGGTAAAAAACGTAGCTGTCATGCCTTTTTGGCATGTGGATTAGTAACACAGTTAGTCTGTTTTCTGTCCATTATCACAGTACTTCTCCTCTTCATACTTGTAAGTACATCATTACTGTTCATCATTTTATATATATATATCTTAATGTTATTTATATATATCAGGAGTGACTTTTGTTAATAATTTCGTTGACAAGAAGTTAACTCATTTCAAATTGTGAAAATACACAGGACAGAAAAAATTGGAAAAAATACCAATGCACATAATTTTTGCTCCTTTCTGTGATATTGAAATAGGCACAGAAATACTGACAGTTCTCTTCTATTTCAACTAGCACTTTATTATACTTCCAGATGCATTTGAGACTAGGCGGGAACTGCCTGTTAAACAGCTCTCTCAAAGATCAAACATAAAGACATAAACTTCATTCAGTGTATGGTCATCATTTGCTCGACCTACACCACATAGCCCCCCCCCCCCCCCCTCGCAGTATGGAGTATGTATCTGAGGGCGGGGGATTGTTGTCCTCCAGGTAGGTGACCACCAACTCCTCGGCATCACCAGGCTGTGGGAGGCTGGACAGTGACCATGATGCGAAGCCTGGTGCAGAGAAACTAGTCAGAGAATGCTGCTGGGGGGCGGACAAGTCTGCTGGTCCTGGAGCACTGAGTGGGGGGTGGGGCTTACGCACATCACCTAGGAAATGCACAATAACCTTACCACTTGGGCGTACAAACGCTTACACATTTCCACACACAGCCCTGTTAGAAATCTGATAACAACACCTGTGTACAGGATTCGTCACATGAGAGCAACACAAACATAGTAGTACCGCTGACTACCTCTGACACATGACAGATATTATCGGAATGAACATGTGTAGTAAGCTTGTATGTTTTACCAGTGGACGTGGCAGTGCGTTGAGGCAGCGGTGGTGAGAAACTGAGGCAAGGTGAGGTAGGTGAACTGACAGAAGAAGTAGGCATGGTCACAAGGGGTGTGGTTGTGCATGGCTGAGGTGAGCCAGGTTAAATGGTTTGATATAGGAGTGGAAGACAAGCTTGAACATGAGGATGGCAGTGCTCCGTTGTAGGAGCCAGGAGGCGAAGAACCTCGAAAGGAACCTGATAGGTCTGAAGTACTTTTATCAAAGCTCGAACTTGGTGCACTAGGCGAAGAATAGAATTGGCTCATGGAAGAAACATCTTCAGCGGTAGGAGGAAAAGAGCATGGCTCAATGTGAGCTGGTTTCACGTGATTGAGTGAAACAATGTTCAGAGAACCTTTGACCAAAAGTCCATAGTGTTCCGTGAGTGTTTGACATCTCGGTAGGGGCTGGTGTAAGGCGGTTGCAAAGGTGACCTCACTGTGTCGTCACATAAAAAGATGAAGTCACAAATTTCAAGGGCTTGGGGAATATATGTGTGTGGGGTAGAGGGGGGAGGGGGTTGCAGCTGGATGGAGGAGGCTGAAGTTTACTGCAGTGTAAGCGAATGTGCTCAACCAAAGTGGGGGACGAAGGAAGTGGAGTCGGTGCAACTAACTCGCCACGGAGTACTAGGTGTTGTCCGTAGACAATCTCCACTACAGAGCCCTTGAGGTCCTCTTTGAAAGTGGTACGAAGGCCAAGCAAAACAGTCCACAAGGAGCCGTGGCAGTTTTCAAGGTCCTATGACATTGCTCGACTAAACCATTGCTCAGTGGGTGGTAAGCAGTTGAGTGTATCTTATTAATGCCACACATCTTACATAAATCTGAAAACAGGGCAGACTCAATCTGCCGGCCCTGGTTGGTAATATGGACAGCAGGACAACCGAAACAAGCAAGCCAAGTATCAATGAAGGCTCATGCTTTGGTTTCAGAGGTAATGTTGGGTAAAGGTGCAGCCTCCACCCAACAAGTCAATCATGGATAGTACATACCGGTAACCTTCAAATGGGTGAGTGGGCCTTCTAAGTCTATGTGCACACGCTGGAAACGACTTGAAGGGACTTGGTAGTTGCCTATCGGGAAATCTTGTTTTGTTGGCACGGAGGCAGGAATGTTCCCAAGACTGGCAGTTGCGGCACCTGTTCCACCAGACAAAACATTCCGTAACGAGCCTAGTGGAAGCCCTCACTCCAGGGTGAGCTAAACTGTGCAGTTTGTTGAAGACTTGACATTGCAGCTGCTTAGGTATGAACGGACGAAGAGTACCAGTGGACACATTACACCACACTTCACCCACTATACCAGGAAAAGATGTTCGAACAGGTTTTAGTGATGAACTATGGTTAGAGATGAGCTTCAAGGTGTCAGCATCAGCAGATTGAAGTTGGAATAGGTTTCAAAGGGCGATGAGTGGGTGACGGCTCTCACTCGAGACAGGAAATCGGCCACGACATTGTCAGCACTCTTAATATAGCGAATGTCTGATATGAACTGCAGTATATAGTCCAAGTGGCGGTAGCAGTGTGGTGGGGGGTTGGGGGGGGGGGTTCTGGATTGCTGTGACCAGAGGTTTATCTGTCTGTCAGTACGTAGAAGTCTCTACCTTCAACCTTGGTGCAGAAATGCTTCACTGCCTCTTACACTACGAGCAACTCACGATTGAAAGCTGAATACTTTTTTGTGCACTATTTAGTTTCTTTGAAAAAACTGGAGTGGGGAGGTAGTGGCACCAACTGTTTGGCTGAGCACAGCACTGATAGCTTTATCGCTTGCATCCGTGGTAATAAACAGAATTGCATCCAGATGTGGGTGGGCGATGGTTACTGCCTTAGCAAGAAGTTTTTAAAGTCTCTTGAATGCAGCCTCCATTGCACGTGTCCATGGCACAGGATTTATGCCAGAGGTGTTAGGCATCTGTTAAAGGGCTTGAACATCAGCAGCTGTGGGCAAGTGCTTTCTGTAGTAATTAACGGTTCGGATAAACCTACACAGCTTCTTGTAAGTCTTAGGACATGGCATGTCCACCACAGGCTTAACTTTGTCACTAGGTAGTGGATACTGTGAATGGAAACTACATAAACCAGGAAAGTCACTGAGGGCTGGTGCAGTTGTAGTTTTTTGTTATTTGTTTCAACACCAGCGGCAGAAAGTGTGTCTAATACAATCTTGACATGTTCTTTATTTTTCTTGAGAGAGGAGCTGAAGATCAGAATATTGTCCAAGTAGATGAAACAAAAGTTCAAGTGAAACAACACCTCATTGATGAACCTTTGCCATGTTTGAGCTGTGTTACATAAACCAAAGGGCATATAATGAAACTGGAATAAACTGAAAGGCTTTGTGACCGCCATTTTTTTATGTCATCTGGTGCCATAGGGATCTGATGGTAGGCCCGCTAACAGTCAATTACTGAGGAAAACCTAGCACCTGACAGTGCGTGACTTAAGTCTGCAACATTAGGAACAGGGTACTTGTCTATAATAGTACACACGTGTGTAATCACTAACCATGCGCCACATGCCGTCGCTTTTAGGAACGGAATGAATAGGCAAGGCCCAGCAACCAGATGAAAGTTCGATGACATCTGCTTTTAAGAGTTCATCCAAATTTTCGCGAGCTAATTTCATAAGTTCTGGTATGAGACGGCACGGTCTGCAAGAGATGGGTGGGCCATCAGTCAAACGTAATTTGTGAACGGTACCATTGGTAACCACAGACACGTGGGACTCGGCGCATGCGTCAGCTGTTGTGGCCATACTGCGCTGAGCGGCTGCTAGCTTGTGTTGTGGCGCGGATGGCGAATTGTTGCAGGGGAGACAAATGCTGGCGGGCTGAGAATTACTAACAAGTGAACTACGCTGAGAGCAGTTGGTACACTGAGTTTGAGAACCACAAGGTGCCACTGATGATGCAGAGTGTGCTAGTAGGGGCGGGCGAGCAGCTGATTGCTGTGCTGCAATGACACTGGTCAGCATATGGTATGTTAACTGTTCAAGCGGGGCGGACGAAATGTTCACACTTGCACTAACCCCATCAGAACTGATGGGGGCGCAGACACCGTTCAGTTTATGTGGTACACAATCATCATTGCGCGCTGGTGCGGAAACACTGAAGTGGCACTGGCTAACCTGTTCAGCTGTTGAATTAGTTTCTGCATGGAGTGTGATGAGCTGCTGTCATGCCGCCAATACCTTGTCATTCAATTCGTGCAGGTGAAGACGGAGCTCTAGCTGATCCAAACGTTTCACAAGCCATTTGTTTTTCCAGGTTTGAAACTCAGTGGAGGGGTTGGAGCACTTTCTCGTTAGGAGCACATGATTGTCAATAGAACCACAGCCACTCAACAGAACACAAGGAATATGTCTATTTAAAGGGTGGTAGAAAACAGTGTTTCTAGCCAAGTCAGGCCACAATTTATGATGCCGAAGGTAGTCAATGCCTAAGATAGGTTCTTCATTGTTAGCCACAAGGAAGGTCCACTTTAACTTGCATTCAGGAGAAAGAGTAGCTGTGAAAGATGTAGAACCTGAAGACAATAAACTCGAAGAGTTCAGTACACATAAAATAGTTTTCTGAGGGTGTACATTCTTGGCGCGAGATGTATGGGAAGGAGCAATACGTCCACGCCAGTGTCTATTAAAAATGGACACCTGATGTCAAATGGCGTACATTGATGCAGTCGTTAGGTGCACTGTCAGTTGCCACTGAGTGTCACGTAGGATGGCGCCCATTGTTTACTATGCAGGAGGTGGCGCCGCAGCCTACCTGCGGTCAAGTTTGGGTAGGAGCATGGTGGTTTGCATTTGTGTGCTTGCCTGCTCCTGTGAGAAGTTAGATGGTGACATAGGAGGATGCTGCCCAGAATCTTTCACGGAGTCCAATGCGCTGTCATTGCATGGAGGTGAAAATGCTGGCAGGGTTGCAAGCTTAACAGACCTTGGTTTAGCAGTACCAGGTGGGGGTGCAGTTTGATAAAGCTTGCTGGTATGTTCACGTCCGAGCAATGGGTGCGGCTGATAACTGGCAGAGCTCCCTGACTTCTGGACACAGAGTTCATGCTGTAGAGCAGAATGTGTGTAAGTGTTCACTGTTTGACCTACCTTCATATGCGGAGATAGCGGTTTGGACAGGCGGAGGCAGCTTTTCCGTCCAAATTTCCGCAAGTATGTGGTCTGGCATGTTTTACTCATTGACAAGAAGTCTAAGGCTGGGACGGAGACCTGTCGCCTAGACATTTCTTGTTGATAAGCTGCTGTGCATTCTCTCTTCTGGTCTTGGAAATGCATTCCAGAATTGTCTGTTTAGCTGTAGCATACTTCTATACCGGTGGAGGTGACTTTACCAGGTCATAAATTAAATCGACATGCTCATGAAGGTGGTTCATAAGTCATGTGAAACAGACATTGTTGTCAAGAGCGCAGACACTGAACATTTCCTCAACCAAATGAAACCAGAATTCTGGGTGAGCAGGTTTAAATGCTGGTAGTTTCAGTAGGTTCGACAAAACTGAAGTCAAAGAAGTGGTGCACATATTGCTTTCGATGGGGGCATTGTAGGGCGAGCGGTCTGAACTGTAAGCATCTTGCCGAGCTGGTATCGAGAAGTTCACTTGGTGGCGAGCCTGTGGTTGCAAGGTTACAGATGTTCGATCAGTGTGAGCGTCATACTTGGTATAAACATTATCATAGTCTTGATTGCTCAACAAGAAGCGGAAGAGGTTGCTGCACACAGTATAATGTTCATTATTAGTTAGAAGTTCGCTTGACTGAGAGCGGTGGATTTGATTTTCAACATCTGGGAGGTTACAGTGGCATCCAGAATTACTGATGTACTGATGTGATGTGACACACCACGCGAAACACCCAAACATCTGGAACTATTTACACTTGGCGTAATATTTACAGTTTGGTGAGCGTCGGCCACATGCTGGCTGCTTGGTGCGGAAGGATACACACGTGGCGAGTACCGGCTCAAATTTGAAACTTTATTATCAAAGTAACTGAAACTATGGTCGGCACTTTGAGCAGGAAATAATGACGGGTTTAACAGAGATGTAGCATTGTTTCTGGAACCACTTTTCTGTGAACACCGAAACACGGCAAGACTGTTGAAGCCGGATCTGCGTTAACCATTGTCTGCTGTTGTGTTTTCATAGCTCTTGGTGAATTCCACTGCATGTTGGAGCTGTAAGACGTTTGGTATTCTGGATCCAAGTCGATTACAGCTGTAGGAGTGCTGGAGAGTTGCTGATGCGGTGAAAACCGGGTGGATGAGGATACCGGTAAGCCATTGTCTGGGTGGTAGACAAAGGCGTACGTAAATAAAACGATGCAGTAGTTGCGAAAAACATACTTTTTCGGGTGACACGTGGGAGCAGATGAAAGGAGATTATGTGTAGACACAGAAATACGAGATTATTTGTAGACACAGAAATACTGACAGTTCTCTTCTATTTCAACTAGCACTTTAAGCACTTTATTATACCTACAGATACATTCGAGACTAGGTAGGAACTGCCTGTTAAACAGCTCTCTCAAAGATCAAAGATAAAGATATAATACTTCAGTCGGTGTATGGTCGATCATTTACTTGCTCTACACCACAATATCATGACATACACTGTCTGATAAAGTATTGTTTTTTCTTAAGTAACTTTTATCATAATTGTTAATGTATATGTATGTACATTCAAAATTGTGCTGTAAAGAAATGTCTCCTTGCAAAAAAAGCAAACAGATTCAGTATAACAAATGTAAGCTTCAAAGTTACTAGTACTTTATGAATCTTTTCCTTTGATGTGCAAACAGAGTATATAATGTTCTAATAACACTTTGAAGGAAGTAGTTAATATTTGTGTTGCAATTTCTTTCAAATAATAATTTTCTGTAAGTGATATAGAAATGAATAGATGAAGGTACTGCTAGTGTATATTTGGCAAGTCACCTGATGGTAGCAGATAAGCCTCCCTTTGGGTTTTAATCTGTCTAATTTTATCATCATGGTGTTTTTGTATGATATTTGTAGAAATTTGCAATACGGTATTGGTTAACAACAAAGAAAATTTTAGATAAAGCAGTACTTTGGACCGCGAAAAGACAGGGAAATGAATGCAATCACTCCAAGTATTAACATCCTAACTCAAACTAGTCAAATCTACAGGAGAAGAAAAAGAATTTAAATAAACAGTATAAACTGAAATTTAATTGAAATCTGTTATACTTGACCGATAGTGAAGAAAGTATTTAAATGTCATTAACTAATGTGTAACTTTAATCAACAATAAACTTTATTAAGTTACTGTGCTATCAGTTTGGCTCTTTCTCGGTTTACGATGTTAATACGTGCGTTCATCAAATCAGTCACTGTCTTACTGAAGAGAACATACTAGCACCACCCTAAAATAATGTGGGAAAACTGTATACAATATCAGGCAAAGTGGTTGGATTCGAACAAAATTCATGCAAAATATAATTCCATTGTTTTAGTCAATGATTCAGTACTAATGGCAAAACAGAAAATATTTCTGGGTGAGTTACTGACTGTCATTACAAAAGGTACAATGATCAGCAAAAATGAGTCCCCCAGTGGATATATTGCTGGCTGTGAGCAGGCTGCAACACTCATCAATGTGAAGAATTATGAAATTAACATACAAAATACACCTAATACCTCATTAGGATCATTATGAATTAATGCTAACAAATAAAATACTCACACACACAAATAATACAGAATACATACTAAAAACAGCTACTTAGATGTATACAGATATGTACATCAAATCAATGCAGAATCTGTTCACAAACAGATAAACTGGTTACATTGTGATACTTTCTCTAAAATATCACACCATTTGGTAATAAAGACAAACTTTATTTGCATGTCACATAAAGTAGCAGAATAACATTCTTAACCTGTTTTATCTGTAAGCAACCAGTAACCAAAGTCAGAATAAATATTGTAACTGCTGCACATCTTAAAAGCTATTTACAAGCACATAACACAACACACCCGATTTCAAATAAGTAACTGAAATATTTGGAGGATAGATAACAACTCACCATAAAGAGGCAAAATGAGCTGCTAATAGGCACAAAAAATAGACTATCATATTCACACAGCTTAAATTTTCAGCCATGGCCTTCATCAGAAAAAGAAACCATTCATTCACACAATCACTGTAGCACCTGGAGATGATGGTCGTGTGTGCAAGTTGTGTGTGAGTGATTGTCTGTAAGTATATGTGTCTATTTCTGACGAAGGCCATGACTGAAAATTCAAGTTGTGTGAATGTTGTTGTATATTTTACGGGCCTATGAGCGGCTCAGCGATTGCCTTTATGGTCAGTTGTTATCCATCTTCTATTACCGTACTGAAATTCGTGTTTCTTACATAAATATGTAAATTATGGTGTGTTGACAAAGTAAATGGGTTTTTCTTAATGGCTTGAGACAATATTGGGTACTGCCTGTTGGCGAGATCAGCTGGTTTAGGTGGTTGGGGCTGTTGGAAACAGTGTTTTATATGGGAACCTCTTGCATTATTCTGATTTTTTTAACCATAACCCCTCTCCAGTGATGGACTAAGAGGGTGATCAGAAGGGGCGGACCGCCTTGGGCCTCTCATCTTGGGGGACCTCCAAATCTCAAAAGTTACCTTTTTTAGCAATACATGTCCTCCTTCCAAGTTGACAGGGGGCCTCATTTTATTTTGCTACTGCCCTGGGCCTCTGACAGACTTAGTCCATCACTGCCCCCTCTCCCATTTTTATCTTACCTGGGTGATTTCATCTCCTGTATTTGAGTAAAAGACTGCATTTACCAATTAAACCTCTCACATATTTTTCAAATCTTGTTTCCATATGATCATTATAATATTGATTAATTAATATGGCAAAGTTATATTGGCACAGTGACTAAATTATTGCTGCAATCATTGCACAGCATTTTATATTATGATGATGAACCAGCTGTCCATCAGGATGAATCGTCACTGTCAAACTGTGGCAAAAAGCAAGATGGACCCAACTGTGGCACAGCACACCACTGAACACAGCAATCTGGATTTCAATGGCTTCTTTACTACCTGATCCATCTGGATCCTCCCTTCCACCAC
Organism: Locusta migratoria; assembly: GCA_026315105.1. Lineage (NCBI taxonomy): Eukaryota > Metazoa > Arthropoda > Insecta > Orthoptera > Acrididae > Locusta > Locusta migratoria. Next base: position 697,547,893 of record CM048745.1, on the reverse strand, counting down.
CAGCTCTTCTGAACTGTACCAGTTGTCACTTCAACACATTCATGTAACCATCATGGCCTCAACTTAAGATACTTGCCATCCCTACTCCACATGCCTAACATGCCACCCCCCCCCCCCCTGCGTCCTACCCCAATCATCATCTTGTATCTCTCCAATTCAAGTTTTCCTTGTAACTGTGTGTGTGAATGTGATTCTCTTTTTTTTATAATGTCTGTTTGTTGCTCAGCAGTCATCTTTATGGTGCATATTACCTGTCCTCATATTATTGGCATTTCATCCTGGACTTTCCATTGTTATATTAGGCCATTATACACTCATGGTCATTAAAATTGCTACACCATTAAGATAACGTGCTACAGGGATGAATATGAAATATAATTAAGCATGTACCCAAAACCAAACCAGGATTTCCCGTTTTTTCGGTAGCCATCCCCTTAACGATTAAGCAATTCGAGGACACCTCCAGGGCTGATGCTAATTACACTCCTGGCCATTAAAATTGCTACACCACTAAGATGACATGCTACAGACACAAAATTTAATTGACATGAAGAAGATGCTGTGATATGCAAATGATTAGCTTTTCAGAGCATTCACACAAGGTTGACACTGATGGCGACACCTACAATGTGCTGACATGAGGAAAGTTTCCAAACAATTGGTCTGGTGAAATGTTGTTGTGATGCCTCGTGTAAGGAGGAGAAATGCCAACCACCATGTTTCCGACTGATAAAGGTCGGATTGTGGCCTATCGCGATTGCGGTTTATCATATTGCGGAAATTGCTGCTCGCGTTTGCCGCAATCCAATGACTGTTTGCAGAATATGGAATCGGTGGGTTCAGGAGGGCAATACAAAACACCGTGCTGGATCCCAATGACCTCGTATCACTAGCAGTTGAGATGACAGGCATCTTATCCGCATGGCTGTAATGGATCGTTCAGGCGGATCTCGATCCTTGAGTCAACAGATGGGGATGTTTGCAAGACAAAAACCATATGCATGAACAGTTTGATGACGTTTGCAGCAGCATGGAATACCAGCTTTGAGACCATGGCTGCGGTTACCCTTGACGCTGCATCACAGACAGGAGCACCTGCTATGATGTACGCAACGATGAACCTGGGTGCACAAATGGCAAAACGTCATTTTTTTTCAGATGAATCCAGGTTCTGTTTACAGCGTCATGATGCTCACATTCATATTTGGCGACATTGGCGTGAACGCACATTGGAAGTGTGTATTTATCATTGCCATACTGGTGTATCTCCTGGAGTGATGGTATGGGGTTCCATTGGTTATATGCCTTGGTTACCTCTTGTTCATATCGATGACACTTTGAACAGTAGCCATTATATTTCAGAATGTGTTACAATCCGTGGCTCTACCCTTCATTTGATCCCTGTGAAATCCTAAATTTCAGCAGGATAATGCACGACCGCATGATGCAGGTCCTCTACGGGCCTTTCTAGATACGGAAAATGTTCGACTGTTCCCTGGCCAGCACATTCTCCAGATCTCTCCAACTGAAAACGTCTGGTCAATGGTGGCTGAGCAACTGGCTCGTCACAATACACCAGTCACTACTCTTGATGAACTGTGGTATCGTGTTGAAGCTGCATGGGCATCTGTACCTCTACATACCATCGAACCTCTGTTTGACTCAATGCCCAGGTGTATCAAGGCCGTTATTATGGCCAGAGGTGGTTGTTCTGGGTACTGATTTCTCAAGATCTGTGCACCCAAATTGTGTGAAAATGTAATCACATGTGAATTCCAGTATAATATATTTGTTCAATTAATACCTGTTTATCTTTTGCATTTCTTATTGGTGCAGCAATTTGAATGGCCAGTAGTGTATGTGATAGTCAAGTATGGAGCCAATTCATCAGCATAATCTAAAAGGAGGCTTGGATATTCATGACGTGGGTAGTCAAGAGCCTACTGTGCAGTTATTTGTATTTGTATTCATAGTTCAAGTCAGATTACAAATAGCAGACTAAATAGTGCTTGGACTGTGCTTCAAATCAATAAACATATTCTTATTTAATGAACAAACAGCCTTGTTATAATAGTGAAGCTGCAGTTGAAGTGATGATCACCAGAAACTTTTGGTTAGTATTGAGAGTAGGGTCTGGTTTTATGTCGATATACTCATTTGTGACTCCAGTATTGCAACAATATTTCAGTTGAATTGGGCCCCTGCGAGAAATGAGGAGAACAGACTTCTTCACAAATTTTGTAATTAACAATTCATTAAGAAGAGTCTAAACACTCACCTGTGTAACTGGCACATCACAATTGTAGATTGAACTGTCTGTAGCACAACTGTTTTAACTGTTAATTTACATTTCAACCATGGGCGTTAAAAGCTGAAAAATTTATAATGCCATGAATGCAAAAATTGTCAAGGTTACCCATGAACCACACACCCTTTGTTGATTGTTGTAAATGTATGTAGCCACATTTTCTGTGTCATGCCATGATGTTTTGATAAGCCACCAAAGGCATCTCCACACTTTACATATGATGCAATAAAGGAAATATGAGAGGTAAATGAAAACTCTAATAAGAATATCAGCTCAATTGTGTAGGAAATCAGTAACTGTAGTGGTGTACCAAGTGGTGACTTGTGCCTAACTAAAAGCTGTAATGGAAGCACGCCTTTGGTATTTATTGAAGAAACATTGAACTTCATAAGATACACACACACACACACACACACACACACACACACACACACACACACATACAAATATTTTTCAGACCATTGTGTTATCATTCTTATAGTGTCAGCAACATATCAGCTTCCAGTCAGTTTATGGTCCTGCGATTATGAACATATACACAGCACATAAATTTATCTTCATTCATAAGGGATTGGTGCTTCAGGGTATTTGCTTTCATTTCTGGTAATGTGTTAATTTTTCAGTTTCTGGTCAGCTTATGATATAGCTATCACTACATTCAACTCTGGATGTCATGTTTCAGTATGTCAAAGGCAATTAGCAAAGAAATATTTTGTTTATTATTGGTACTATATTAATGAACAATTCATTCTAGATAGTCACAGTAACATAATTTTCTTTTTGTAAATTTTTATGTTCACAGAAATTTGAGGCAAACTTTTTCATTACTCTACATCCAGAAACATTCTATGGAATTATTGCTTCCATCACCATCCTTATAACTGCAGCCTTCCTGGGAGCAGCTTTTGTATTTCTTAAAGTAAGATGCTCAGCTTTTTTAATATTTTTTTCCTTGATCCAGTCTAGAAGTTTGATTAGCACATACAAAATTTCTTGATTTATTATTATTATTTTGTATGTAGTAAAAAAAATACCAATATCTTTACATCTAAATTGTAAACGGAATATTATTTCGTCTACATATAAATGAATAGTATGTATGAATTACACACACAAGTGTATATGACTATAATTTATAATACTACAGGTGCTCATATATGTTATTTGGAAGGAGACTTTCCAGGTGGGAAAAATAGGTATAAAATAAAGATATTTGACTTACCTAAAGTACAGGCTCGTCGATAGAAACATAAAACACACACAAAAACACACAAACATTCGAGCTTTTGCCACCACTAGTGGCTTCTTCGGGAAAAAGAGAAAGGAAGGAGAGGAAAAGGGAAGGATATGGGTTTTAAGGAAGTGGAAAAGGAGCCATTCCAATCCCAGGAGTGGAAGGACTTACCTTAGGGGACAAAAAGGAAGGTAAACAAATACACACACACTCACACATATCCACATGCAAACACACCTAGGCAGACATTTCAAATGTTTGTGTACAAGGAAGTGGCATCAATGGTTACAAGGATGGTTTCTGGAGGTAGCTGGCTAGGCAAGGATTTCAGGCTATCGAGGAAGTGGTTGGTGAGGACAGTTTACAACTCACCGCAAAGACGTGGCGACGAGCTGGGACAGGCACATACAAAAGACACACACATACAACACATTCAGCTATTGGCCATGGCCTTCTTCAGAAAATAGAGCACTCACGCAAGCACACAGGAACACAACACAGTCATATAACCATCACCTCCGACTGCCGCACTTCGAATCACGCTCTGTAGCGAATCGGGGACGGGAGGGGAGGGGAGGGGGAGGGGATAGAAAGGTTACGTCACGGTGGTGGGGATGGGTTAGATGGGAATAACGAGATGCAGCTTAGGAATGGAGTGGGGAGGCGGGTGAGGGGAGAAAATAAAATAAAATAAAGTAAAATAAATATATATATAGAAAATGCATGCACACTGCAAGTACACAAGACCGCATACACACACATACACATGCACACATGCGCGCGCGCACACACACACACACACACACACACACACACACACACACATAAACACACACACGATCACACATTCACACACCACTCAAAATAGGCGAGGTTTAGGATAGAGAGGTAGGAACTGTAAGGTATGGAAAAATGTATATATAGGGAAGTTATCGTAGGTTGCGTAAGATTTTAGATATGCATGTAAATTGACACTTACATAATTGTACTTGTTGTGATTTCATTTCATAATTAAGCTGGCTGACTGATGCAAAAATATTCAGCTATGACATATTAATAGAATATTATATACAAATATTATAGAGGAAAAATTCCTAACAGGAAAAATATACGTAAAAAATAGATGAAGTACACTTACCAGGCGAAGGGGCACAGGCAGTGATAGCAACAAATAAACACACAGACACACACACACACACAAATGCAAGCTTTCGCAGCCTAACTGCTTCGTCAGGCAGAAGGGAAGGAGAGGCAAAAGGAAATGATGAGGGTTTTAAGGGAGTGGATAAGGAGTCATTCCAATCCCGGGACAGGAAAGACTTACCTTGGGGGGAAAAAAAGAGGGTAAACAACTACACACACACCCACACATTTACACAGACGCAACCACAGAAACCAAATTTGGTTTCTACAAATGTCTGCCTAGGTGTGTTTGCATGTGGATATGTGTGAGTGTGTGTGTGTATTTGTTTACCTTCCTTTTTGTCCCCTAAGGTAAGTCCTTCCACTCCTGGGATTGGAATGGCTCCTTTTCCACTTTCTTAAAACCCGTATCCTTCCCTTTCTCCTCTCCTTCCTTCCTCTTTTTCCCGAAGAAGCCACCAGTGGTGGTGAAAGCTCGAATGTTGTTTTTGTGTGTGTTATATGTTTCTGTCGACTAGCCTGTACTTTAGGTAAGTCAAAAATCTTTATATATATATTATAGAGGAAAAATTCCTAACAGGAAAAATATACGTAAAAAATAGATGACATACACTTACCAGGCGAAGGGGCACAGGCAGTGATAGCAACAAATAAACACACAGACACACACACACACACACACACACACACACAAACGCTAGCTTTCGCAGCCTAGCTGCTTCATCAGTCGGAAGGGAAGGAGAGGGAAAAGGAAATGATGAGGGTTTTAAGGAAGGGGGTAAGGAGCCATTCCAATCCCGGGACAGGAAAGACTTACCTTGGGGGAAAAAATGGAGGGTAAACAAATGCACACACACCCACACATTTACACAGACACAAGTACACTTAGGCAGACATACTGTAGAACTGTAGAAAACCTACATTTGTCTGACAAATGTCTGCCTAAGTGTGCTTGGATGTGGATATGTGTGAGTGTGTGTGTATTTGTTTACCTTCCTTTTTGTCCCCTAAGGTAAGTCCTTCCACTCCTGGGATTGGAATGGCTCCTTTTCCATTTCCTTAAAACCCGTATCCTTCCCTTTCTCCTCTCCTTCCTTTCTCTTTTTCCCGAAGAAGCCACCACTGGAGGCGAAAGCTCGAATGTTTGTGTTTTTTTGTGTGTTGTGTGTTTGGTGTTTCTGTCGACGAGCCTGTACTTTAGGTAAGTCAAAAATCTTTATTTTATTTTATACCTATTTTCCCACCTGGAAAGTCTCCTTCCATATATATATATATATATATATATATATATATATATATAAAATAAATTGAAGTTGTAGAGAATTTTCCCCTCTACCAATTAGGTTATTCAATTTTCCTATCACATGAACAGATCATTTGCAGTTACAATTATATTACAAACGGCTTTTTTTATATATTACTACCGTATTTTTTGTCCAAAAAAATTGAAAAAAGGAGGTTCTGGTCTCTGGCGGCCTAGAATTATGTCTGTAAAATTTGTTGCCAATTGGTTGAACGGTTTGTCTTAAAAACAGGGAACACATTACAGACAGACAAACAGACATCCCAAAATCGCCATTATTTTTGCAAATATCTCTGAAACAATACGAGATATGAAAAAAAAAAAAAAAAAAAAAAAAAAAAAAAAAAAAAAAAAAAAAAAAAAAAAAAAACATAAGAGAGTAAATTTGTAGAGAATTTTCTCCTCTACAGATTTGGTAATTCAATTTTCGTGTCAGATGAATGATTAAGCCGTTATTTTCATTTAAATTTCAAGCTGTCAAAAGACAGCAGAGCCCACTTTTAGTGTTACTACCATAACCTAAAGTGGGCCAAAATAACCTTAATCTACATTAGATCCTATGCTGGAAATAATACACAGAAACCCCAGTACAAATTCAATTATTATTATTAACATAAATATACAAAATGAGTGAAGAATGTACATTATTTCTTCATTTCAAGGGAGGAATACTCATCTCCCCATTTCTTTCTTTTTTCCCCTCCCACACTTCATTTTAGCACAACAAATATTTCAAGGGAGGAAACTCCATCTCCCAGTTTGTTTTCACATCACTTCACTTTTCACAGAGATATATACTCATTTATCTTCATAGTGGATCCATGCCTTCATCAGGTCCTCAAAAATGGTTGTCCCACATGTCTTTGTCCTGGGGGTGGATCTCATCCTCCATAGTACTTGCAGTTCAAGAGATAAGTTAATGGATTGTAGAAAACAAGTTGATGTTAAATCACTGTAAAACTCAGTTTTTACAATTTTTAACACATAATTTATCAAAAGCTGACATTTTGATTACACATAATGGGCATGATAAGTGAGACTGAACAGTTCAAATTTCTAGGTGTTCATATAGAAAGTAAGCTGTCGTGGAAAGCCCATGTTGTGGATCTTGTTCCAGAACTAAATTCTGCTGTATTTACCATTAGAACAATATCTGAAGTAAGTGGTTTTTCAACACAAAAAGTAGTCTATTACACTTACTTTATGACGCACGGCATCATTTTTTGGGGTATCTCACCTGATGCAAAAAGGATATTTCTGGCTCAGAAATGGGCGGTTCGAGCAATATGTGGTGTATGTTCAAGAACGTCATGTCGAACCCTTTTCAGTAGTCTTACACATCCCGCAGTTATCCTTCTGATCTGGTCCAGAAGCAAATTACCAGAGCCACCTCCTCATCCCCCCAAATCCAGAACCTTCCACCGAAGAACCCCAGAAATGCCCCTTTTGTCACCAGATACTTTCCGGGACTGGAGTGGACTCTGAATGTGGCTCTCCAGCAAGGATACAACTTCCTTAAATCCGAAATGAGATCCATCCTTAATAACATCCTTCTCACTCCACCAAGAGTGTCTTTCTGCCACACACCTAACCTTCGTAACCTCCTAGTCCATCCCTATGAAATCCCCAAACCACCTTCCCTACCCTCTGGCTCCTACCCATGCAACCGCCCTTGTTGTAAAACCTGCTCTATGCACCCTTCCACCATCACTTACTCCAGTCCAGTAACCCAGAAGGTGTACACGATCAAGGGCAGAGCCACTTGCGATAGCACCCACGTGATTTACCAACTAACATGACTGCACTGTGAAGTGTTCTATGTGGGAATGACCAGCAACAAACTGTCCATTCGCATGAACGGTCACAGGCAGACAGTGTTTGTTGGTAATGAAGATCACCCTGTAGCTAAACATGCCTTGGTGCATGGCCAGCACATCTTGGCGCAGTGTTACACCATCTGTGTTATCTGGATACAACCCACCGACACCAACCTTTCAGAACTCCGGAGATGGGAACTTGCCCTTCAGCTTATTCTCTCCTTCCGTTGCCCACCTGGTCTCAATCTCCACTAAATTCAAATTCCCGCCCACCATCTTTAGCATCTTTGCCTCGGTTCTGTGGACAGAGCCTCTGCCTCAAGTGGTATCTCTGTCCAACTTCTTTGCTTTTTACAAATGTCTGTCTAGGTGTGTTTGCATTTGGATATGTGTGAGTGTGTGTGTGTATTTGTTTATCTTCCTTTTTTTTCCCCTAAGGTAAGTCCTTCCACTCCTGGGATTGGAGAGACTCCTTTCCCACGTCCTTAAAACCCATATCCTTTCCTTTCTCCTCTCCTTTCTTCCTCTTTTCCTGAAGAAGCGACCAACGGTTGCGAAAGCTTGTATGTGTGTGATTTTATTTGTGTCTTTCGATTAGCCTGTCCTTTGGGTAAGTCATCCGTTTTCTATTTTTTATATTTGTTTATCCCACCAGGAAAGTTTCCTTCTATAATTTTCATTTTATATTATGGTAACTTACAATTAAACTGTTACATCTTCTAACGTCCATCACCCCTTTTTGGAATGACTCAAACTGAGCCCTAATATATTCCTGAATCACGGAAATGTTTATTAGTTCACAGTCTATAACAAAGTCATTCCACTGTAGGTGAAGTTGAACTTATCTTATATGCTGGCTGAAGTCCATTGCGTTGTGAGCTTTCTTCGGCATTCACTAAAACATTTGATTTTACAGGATCTTTTCGTAAATTAAAACCATGTTAGTTGATATGGGAACGATTTTATTTCCACTTAAACATTGCACAATCAAAAAATGCAGCAGCAAGCCAACAGAGCTGCTTATAGGTGTCTGGCCACTAGAATACTGAATAAAACATGGTTTCTCTCCAACATCTTTCTGCGTAACCACGTAATAAGATTGATGACAAAGTTTTGTAATTCATAATTAAACAATATTCTTTTACATTAAATTCGCCAAAATATAGAAATTAAAACATTACATTTACGCTTTGACTATTTATGTCAATGTATGTACTTGTTTCATGAAATTTGTATTTAAATGTGATACACAAATTCAAAGTCATCCTTTTGACTAGTGTTTACTGTGCTCAAATTATTTACATTATGCATATTTTCGAAGTGCACACATATTTGTTTTGCCAATATTGTGTAGGCGTAATATTATTGTGACATGGAATTTTAATGTGTTTCAGTTTGCGGTCAAATTATTTATTAATACGGATTTGTATATGGTTGTCGTAGTTTTGTTAATTTCGAAGATAGTTTCTTAGTACCAAATGGATTATTAATTTTAGTGCATGAAAAATTATCAGTATTTAATTTAGGATCTAGTGATATATAAAACATGGTCTGCCCTAATTTATTTAAACAAAAGGTATATATGAAATCATGTTGTGCAATAGTTATAACATATAGTATTGTTGTTTTTATACAAATTAGTATCTATACAGGTTCAGCAATTTCCGAAACTAAGGGTAATGCATTGTTAGTGTTTGCAGCTATTATTTACGAAAGTATTAAAAATTGAAAATTACGTAAAAGGTCAGCCAAAGTTATATTTAAATCAATGTACTATTTCTTAAAGGTATCTTACTAATAGTGTTAATAGAATTTCAAACAGAAGGCGAAAATGTGATATTTTACATGTCCGGTAATGAAATTTTACTTTAGGTGTCAGACACTTCATGTTTCTATGTTGGCAACTGATTTTTAGGAGTGAGCAACATAGCAGAAACGTTACAATCTCACTATACCAAACACAACATAGTAGGAGACAATTTATTGACTTACAGACTACTCATAGGATAGTAGAAGAAGAATGGAGTGATCTAGAAAATAAAGAATAGTATCAACCAGCTAAGGGAAGGTATTAATCGCCAAGTAAATTATTTGTCAAAGAATGGCGAACCCACTACCTACTGGTGACTTAATCCTTATTTACTACTAATTCCATCCGTTTGGCAAAATCAATGTTACCCAATTTCCTGAATAATTCAATTTGCTGTGGGTCAAGTTTCAAACACCTCACAGGTAATACATATGGTTTCAGATCAATAAAACTTTTCAAACCAAACACTTTACCTGATTTAGTGTAGGCAAGTTCATATGCATTGTCATCTGCAATTCTAATAACTTTAAATGGACCATGATATACATGTAAAAACTTTTTGATCTCATCCTTCACCTTACTGGGTCTCTCCCTCGTTTTTACTAATACCCAGTCATTTAGCTTAAAACTAGTTGGTTTCACTCCTTTATCATGCCTTACCTTTCCTTCTCAGGTCTTTCTTTTTCATTATCTGCCTGGCTAACCTAACCTTTTCATCCTGAGTCAGTTCACCACTCAGCACCGGGAAATCCATCTCCTCACGTATAATGTTAGATTTTCTCTCTCTCTCTCTCTCTCTCTCTCTCTCTCCAAACATCAACTTACAAGGGCAAAACCAGTTGATTCATTCCACAAATTATTCATAATTTTTTCAAAATTTTGTATGTAGCTCGCCCATGAAGTGTCTTTTTTGCTACAGTATGTCCTGAAAAGCCTATTCATTTCCTTCATTACTCTCTCTCTCATGTTACCCTGAGGAAAGTATTTGGATATTTTAATATGTTGAATACGGTGCATAGCCATACAATGTGTAAACCATTCTGAAATGAACTCTGGACCATTATCCAACAACAACGATTTGGGCACTCCCACATTGTAAAAATAATTCGCACGTCGACAAATTTTTCTTTTTGTCTGGGGTTTGCATGAAAATATGAATTTCTGACTAAATTGACCCTGCTGATCACAAATCTGCAGCCTGTTTCTCTGTAGCATGTCAGGTTTTTGTACCACCACTATCATCATCATATTCACCATTGTCTAACTCTGCGCCCAATGAAATCGGAAATTGGAAAGCAATTAGGGGACAATGGAAACGAAATGGAACAGTAAAGTGGTTAAAAAAGAATTAGAAGAAAGGCATATGAATTATAAGAAGCAAATATTATGGTGGGCACTTACCAGGTAGAGGTATTACTTCTGTTTTTGTTTGCCCGTGAATGAATGCTTGATATCCTGCCTCTTGTGTGTCACTTCTCCTTCACGTGTGATGCACCAACAGTAGTCAGCCATCATGTTTATTCCCCAACAACCTTGATAACAATGTTCCATAGTTTTAAGTTCCTGGTGAAATTGTTCACCATGTTCCACTGATGTGTCAGCCAAATTTTCTTGAAAACTCTCTAAGTGTGACATTAGAAAATGTAGTTTTAGAGAGACCAAGGAAACGATGCACAACATTTTTAAACTTCTCCAAGCTTGAAATTCTATTTCTGTCATAGAACTGTCAAAGTCCTCATCAGACATCAACTTCCTTATATCTGGTCCAACAAATATCCCTTCTTTGCAGCTGATTGATTTGGGAATTGCCTACACAGGTATCGGAAACAGTTTCCTGTTTTGTCCAGTGCTTTAACATACTGCTTCATGAGTCCTAATTTGATGTGCAGTGGAGGCAATAAAATATGATCTGGATTAACCAAATGTTCATTCACTATGTTCTTTGATTCCACTGTCAAATTTTGCCTCTTAGGCCACTCTCTCCTACGCCAATGCTCATGATAAGCTCTACTGTCCCATTCACACATATATCAAGGCATCTTAGTGTACCCTGCTTGCTGACCAAGAAGAATGCCAATCACTTTAAAGTCACAACTCACAAGCCACTGGTGTTCTTCGTACTTCACATTTTGTAGAAGTATTTTCATGGTATTGTATGTCTCTTTTAAATGTACTGAATACGCAATTGGAATTGATCCTAGGTCATTTCCAATATGTAGCAACACTGCTTTAAAACTTTGCTTTGAAGAATCTATAAACAATCTCCATTCCTTACTCTCATACTTCAGAGCTCCCATTTTCATCACTAATCCGGCGATGTCTTTGCAGAACACTATTAAACCATCTTCAACAAAAAATTCCCTGAAATCTTTATCACGATTTCTGTACAATGAATATGATGTACCGTCTGCAAGTAAGTTATTTTCACTGAGGCGTGATCCCAGTAGTTGTGCTGCACCTTTTGAGAGTCCTAAGTCTTTCACCAAATTGTCAAGTTCTGTTTGAGTAAGAGGGTTTCTGTTGTATCCCGTTACATTCGTCATACAGAAGTAACAGTCATCAACATGATTCTTCTGTTCACGCCATACCTTAGCAATTGCGAAGTTCAAGCACTTGATTTTACCTTCACTCCATTTCCTTAACTGCTTCACACATGTATGGCGCACAATGTATGGAGCAAATGACTTGTCCTGATCGCCGAGCTTTATGCCAAAATATGCAAAATATGACTTATGGACAAATTTTGTTATTTGTCAATGTCTTGCACGTATCACATAATTTCCACAGATATAACAAAATGTATCTGGGATATTCACACACTGCCTTCCTGACATTTTAACACAACTTCAGTGATATACCACCACTCACAACAAAGTGTGAAAGCACCTTCTTGTAGCTGTAGCACTCACTCACTGATTTCTGTGGCGATAATGGGACATCAGCTCCAAGCTCATTAGCCCCCTCTGCCTCACCTTCACACAAAAAATGCATTGTTGCCACATTTCTGTAGTTGTGGACACTGCATAACATAGATTTCGCAGCCAATGGTAGGTTTGGAGGGGGGTAGCTGTGCAGAAAAAACTGAGGGTGATGGAAAAAAACTGATATGATTTTCATATTCAGTGGTGCAAATTTAGTAAAGAACACCACTTACTTTCCAAACCCCAGAACCCATGTCGACTTGCTATAATCAGAGGTCAACTTCTCCACTATAGTCTTGGGGTTAGCCATTGTTTTCGATACAATTTCACAAATTTGGAGAAGGTATACAAAACTACAAATACATTTTTACAACCCCCTGTTGATGCTGGTAACGGACCTAGCAAATCAACCGCATGCTCTCTAGATTTGTTAGGAAGAACTGGACTCATCAACCCTTTAGATGACACACTACTTTTTACTCTCTGACATTTATCACATCCCTTTAATCTTTGTTTAACCCTTCTCCACAGATTGTTGAAAATCACTGTCTCTTGAATTTTTGCAACAATTTTCCTAGCACCATAATGACCATAACTCTCATGAAGATAGTCTATAAATTTGTCCACATGTTGGTCAGGGAAGCACAACTTCCACTCCTGATCATCCAAAGATTTCCTCCTAAACAGCACACAATTGTGTATAGTATACTACTGCTTTATTTTCGGCATATTATCCGAATGATAATACTGCTTGATCAACTTCAAATTTCGATCCTCATTCTGTAATCTCTTACAAATTTTCCTGATTACCTTCTTGTCTTTCACTCCCTGCAAATAAAATAACCTAATTTGATATTGTTCCTCCCGTCTGTCATGATCTTTCCTTCCTACAGGCATCCTGGACAGAGCATCGGCTATGATATTCTTACCACTAGCGTACCTTACCTCAAGATCAAATTGTTGCAGATACATGGCCCACCTCGTTAATCTGTCTCAATTTACACTTCTGTAGGTAGCTTAAAGGCTTGTGATCTGTGTATACAACACCTTACACCCTATCAAATAGTATTCAAACTTCTGATATCCAAAAATAATGGCTAAAGCCTCCAAATCTGATATGTAATAATTCTTTTCCTGTTCATGCAGTGTTCTGCTAGCAAATACTATTGTCGTATGTTCCATACCTGTTTCATTTAGTGTTAGTTGAAAAATCTACCCCCAGACCACAAATACTTGCATCAGTGCTCATACAAAATGTTTATGAGAAATCAGGGTGATACAGCACTTTACTATTGACCAACTCATTCTTCAATTTCTGAAAAGCTTCCTGACATTCTTCTGTCCAGTTCCATACTACATTCTTTTTCAATACATTTCCCAGACAATTATGATTAAACAATTGATCATTGACAAACCTGCAGTAGAATCTGAACACATCGAACATTGCTTTAATTTCTCTCTTATTCTTAGTTGGTGGAAAATCAGCTATAACAGTTAATTTCTTTGGATCAGGTTGAATACCTGCCTCATTTATCCTATGACCTAGGAACGAAATTTCCTTTTTTTCCTTTTTTTATCTAACTTCAATTTCATTCCTCCTTTGTGTACAGCCTTTAATACTGAATCCTAAGTTTTACAATGTGTGAACCAGAGTTAGGCACCAAGATATTGTCTACATACACATTTATTTTATTAGCCAGAACTTCACCTAATACTTTGTCGATAGCCTTAATAAAAACATACAGAGATACCACAAAATATTGATATGATTTACCTTCATGCAAAAAGGCTGTGCATGATCAAAAGACTCCTTAGCCAGACTAATATTCCAATAGCCACAGATTACATCAAAGGAAGTCAAAAACTTACATCTATAAGATTGATGCAAAATTTCATCTATGTTACTAGGCCTGTCACTTTCACTTATTACAATTTCATTTAGTTCATGGCATCTAATACCACTCTAATACCATTATCCTTTTTTGGGACCAGACCCAAGTCATTATTCTAATGTCCAATCAATTCAGCGGTCCAATTGTCACCACAAAGTTAAGTAGGAATTACTTAGATCCCCTACATACTCCTCAGTCTTAACAAGAATGAACAACAATAATAAATGGAGAATTTGTAAGAACTTCAAAGAATCTTCTTAACTGAAACTGAGCAAAAAGGCTGGGTTTCACCTCTGTGAGAGGCATTGTATATCCTTAAGCAGCAAGGTAAAATTACGCAATTATCAGATATCTCCTGCTAATACTAGTAAAATAATTAAAATTAATGTCTCATTACAAAATAATGCATTTGATAATATCAAAAATTTTGTTTATGAGAACCTCCACTAAAGAATAAGAAAGATTCAGAGTCAGATGTTCAGTTCCGTCATGTGCCTACATCTACTTGGGATACTCTGCAAATCACAGTGCCTGGCAGAGGGTTAATTGAACCATCTTTATACTATTCATCTACCATTCCAATCTTTAATAATGCACTGGAAGAAAGAACATCTGAATATCTCCGTTCAAGCTTTGATTTCTCATATTTTATGCTGATGATAATTTCTACCAATGTAGGTACGAATGGAAAAACTTGTGGAATCTGACCTCAGGGAAGATCAGTTTGGATTTAGGAGAAATGTAGGAACATGGGAGGCAATACTCTCCGAAAACTGTCTTGAGCAGTTAAACTGGCAACACACGCGCAATGGAAATATTCTAGACCTTACAAATCTAGCTGCTCGCCTCTGAACCGCCTCCATGTCTTCCTTCAAACTGATCTGCTGCGGGTCCCAAATACTTGAGCCATACTCAAGAGAAACAGGCCTGACCTTATTAACGATGTCTGTGTAGAGACAGGAATTAGTGATCATGATATCGTCATAGCGTCGATGGTGACCAAATTTCATAAACCAATCAAGAAGGCTAGGAACGTGTTTTTGTTGGGAAGAGCCGATAAGCAAATGTTACGAGCGCACTTAGAAAATGAATGGGCATCGTTTAATTCTGGGACTATGGATGTAGAGGAATTGTGGACTAAATTTAAGTGCATTGTTAATAAAGGGTTAGAGAAATATGTGCCAGTAAAGACGATTAAGGTTGGAAAAGATCCACTGTGGTATAATAATAATGTTAGAAAGCTGCTGAGAAAGCAAAGGCTGTTGCACTCTCGATTCAAAAAAGAACACGCAAATGATGACAGGCAAAAGTTAGTAGAGATTCGTGCGTCTATAAAAAGATCGATGCATGAAGCATACAATAATTATCACAGCCTTACCTTAGCAAAAGATCTTTCCGAGAACCCGAAAAAATTCTGGTCCTATGTAAAATCCATAAGCGGGTCAAAGCCCACTGTCCAGTCACTAGTTGATCATTCCGGGGCAATAATAGAAGAAAGCAAACGGAAAGCTGAAGTTCTAAATTTAACCTTTAAGAAATCTTTCACGCAGGAGGACCGCACAAATATACCATCATTTGATCAACGTACTAATTCCGAAATGGGGGACATAGCAATAGGTATTTCCGGTGTAGAGAAGCAGCTGAGAGAGCTAAATACGAAAAAGTCTGCTGGTCCGGATGGAATACCAGTTCGGTTTTACAAAGACTATTCTGCGGCATTGGCCCCCTACTTAGCTTGCATTTATAGCGAATCTTTAATTCAGCGCAAAGTTCCTAGTGATTGGAAAAAAGCGCAGGTGACTCCTGTGTATAAGAAAGGAAAGAGAACTGACCCATACAATTACAGGCCAATATCGTTGACATCGGTTTCATGTAGAATTTTGGAGCATATTCTCAGTTCGAATATAGTAAATTTCCTTGAAACAGAAAAGCTTCTTTCCATGAATCAGCATGGGTTTAGGAAACATCGTTCATGTGAAACTCAGCTTGCCCTTTTCTCACATGACATCTTGCGAGCCATGGACGAAGGGCAACAGGCGGATTGTGTTTTTCTCGACTTCAAAAAGGCGTTCGATGCGGTGCCACACTGCAGACTGCTAACGAAGATACGAGCTTCTGGAATAGGTTCACAGATTTGTGGCTGGCTGGAAGACTTCCTAAGTAATAGAACGCAGTACGTTGTTCTCGACGGCGAGTGTTCATCAGAGACGAGTGTATCGTCAGGTGTGCCCCAGGGGAGTGTGATAGGACTGCTATTATTTTCTATCTATATAAATGATCTGATGGACAGAGTAAGTTGTAATTTACGGCTGTTTGCTGATGATGCTGTGGTGTATGGGAGGGTGTCGTCTGTAACTGACTGTAATAGCATACAGGTTGACGTAGACAAAATTTCTAGTTGGTGCGAAGAATGGCAGCTAGCTCTCAATGTAGAAAAATGTAAGGTGATGCGCATGAGTAGAAAAAACAATCCCATAATGTTCGAATACAGCATTAGTAGTGAGCTTCTTGATGCTGTCGCGTCGTTCAAATATCTAGGCATAACATTGCAGAGCGATATGAAATGGAACGAGCATGTAAGGACAGTTGTGAGTAAGGCAGACAGCCGACTTCGGTTTATTGGTAGAATTTTGGGAAGATGTACTTCACCTGTAAAGGATACCGCATATAAAACGCTTGTACGACCACATCTTGAGTATTGCTCAAGTATTTGGGACCCGCAGCAGATCGGTTTGAAGGAAGACATGGAGGCGGTTCAGAGGCGAGCAGCTAGATTTGTAACCGGTAGGTTCGACCAATGCGCGAGTGTCACAGAAATGCTCCGGCAACTCAATTGGGGATCGCTGGAAGAAAGACGACGTTCTTTTCGTGAATTTCTGTTAAGTAAATTTAGAGGGCCGGAATTTGAAGCTGAGTGTAGTACGATCTTGCTGCCGCCTACTTAGAATTCGCGTAAAGATCACAAAGACAAGATAAGAGAAATTAGGGCTCGTACGGAGGCATATAGGCATTCTTTCTTTCCTCGTTCAATTTGGGAGTGGAATAGGAAAGGAAATGCCTAGTAGTGGTACAGTGTACCCTCCGCCACGCACCTTACGGTGAATTACGGAGTATGTATGTAGATGTAGATTATGACTTATCTTAGAAGATAGACTAAGGAAAGGCAAACCTACGTTTTTAGCATATATCAATTTGGAGAAAGCTATTGACAACGTCGACTGGAATACAGTCTTCCAAATTCTGAAGGTATCAGGGGTAAAATATAGGGAGCGAAGAGTGATATTCAACCTATACAAAAACCAGACAGTGGTTATTAGAGTTGAAGGGCAAGAAAGAAACGCAGAGGTTGGGAAGGGAGTATGACAGGGTTGTAGCATTTCCCCAATGTTGTTCAATCTGTACATTGAGCAGGCAGTGAAGGAATGGAAGGAGAAATTTGGAGAGGGCATTAAAGTGCAGGGAGAAGAAATAAAACGTTGCGGTTTGCTGATGACATAGTAATTCTGTCAGAGACCGCAAAAGATCTGGAAGAGCAATTGAATGGGATGGAGAGTGTCTTGAAAGGAAGATATAAGATGAACATTAACAAGAGTAAAACGAAGGTAATGGAATGCAATGTCAGAAAATCAGGTGATGCTGAAGGAATTAGATTAGGTAATGAGACAATAAAAGTAGTAGATCAATTCTGTTATTTGGGTAGCAAGATAACTTCTGATGGATGAAGTAAAGAAGATATAAAATGCAGAATAGCTATGGGAAGAAAAGCATTTCTAAAGAAGCGAAACTTGTTAACATCCAGTATTAATTTAAATGTTAGTAAGTCCTTTCTGAAAGCATTTGTATGGAGTGTAGCATTGTATGGGAGTGAAACGTGGATGATAAGGAGTTCAGATAAAAAGATGATAGAAGCTTTTGAAATGTGGTGCTACAGACTAATGATGAAAATTAGATGGGTAGATCATGTAACTAATGAGGAGGGGAGGTTCTTAACCGAATCGGGGAGAAAAGGAGTTTCTGGCATATCCTGTCTAAGAGAAGGATAGATTGGTTGGACACATTCTGAGACACCAAGGCATTGTCAACTTAGCATTAGAAAGAAGCATGTGGGGTAAAAATCGTAGCGGGAGAACAAGGGATGAATATAGTAAGCAGATTCAAAAGGATGTAGGTTGCTGAACGTATTTTCAGATGAAGAGACGTGCACAGGACAGGGTAGCATGGAGAGCTGCATCAAACCATTCTGCGGACTGAAGACCACAACAACAACAACAACAGGTACAAGTCAGCAATTTATTTCCACATTCGGAGGAGAATGTCGGTGATTGGAGTTTTACAAGTAGACCACTCCTCAGCAGTGATAACCACTGTTGTTGTAATGATTCCCATCCCAGATCCTGTATAATTTCCATGACGCTGTCTCCCCTGTATCATGACAATACAAATCGAGCTGCCCCTCTTTGGATTCTTTCAATGGCTTCCGTCAAGCCCACTTGATAAGTATCCCACACTTGGCAGCAATACTCCAAAGGAGGACCCTTGCAACATGCCAACTCATGTACTGCTTTGTCGCGTAAAGCAAGTGGTACATTACGAGATTTGCAAAATTTTGGTGTGACATTATCCTTTAGAGTAATGTGTGCAGCAAAATCCTTAGATTTTCCTAGTCTTGCAGAAAATAAATCTGTAAAATCTTTCAGCAACTCGTCTACATTGTCTTTAGCATGAAAACTGTTCACAACTAAAACATTGTCTTGCACAGTAAAACCAAAAAGATCAAAAGAATCTAGACCAAAACTATTCTCTCCATCATAAGACTGAAGCACTTGCAATGTCACTGTGCGCGTTTGCAAATGGTATTCTGCAGGTAGTGAACACTGTCCTAGTACAGGAATTTCGTTGCCATTGTACACTGCTAACTTTGTTTTAGTGCAGGAAAGGCATGGCAATCCTAACTGTTCATACATTTTGCAATTGAACAATGTAACTGATGCACCTGTGTGTAGTTAAAATTTCACAAAAATGTCATTCACTCGCAAACTGGCATACATTTTTCTGGCTTGGCGAACAACTTGTGCTACTTCTTTGTTCGTGATGTTACGAGGGGCAGCCATGGGTTTTGAAAATACTGCATTATTGAATAAGTATTGTCTTGTCAGTGTTTGGGCTGTGAGGGCAAATTCCATTTCTTTTGTTATATGCAGACTGCTTGTATATGACCTTACTTGCCGCATGCATAACATTTCACTGACCGAGACAGACAATTCTGACTTTTGTGCTGTGATAAACATTTTGGGGACGACTTCACTTCCTTAGCGGGTACGGCTCTGTGTCTATCAACTTGTTTATGCTTAGCGCAGGCAGGCGGAAGAGTTTGTCATTCGACCTCGCGCTCGCCGGCGCGTCACATCGTTACTGTACACAGTGTAATTGAATCAAAGTTTTCTACTGCCACAGTACCTGAATCATACTGTTCCAAAATCTGTTCTACTTGATGGAAAGACAGATCAGACATTTTTAGAATCTGCTCTCTTAAGGCAGACATCAGTAAAGTTATAGACAATAGTGTCATGTAACATCACATCTGAACACAAAGCTCCACACGAACACTTAAACTTACACTTTCTAGTGAGACCTTGAAGATCTGCTATCCACTGCTGGTATGTTTGTTTTTGATTTTTCTTACACCGAAAAAACTGATACCTAGCGGCTACTACATTGATTTGCTGTTCATAATATGACGTGGGGACTCCTATAACTGACTAATAAGAAATTCAGAAGGCTTCATGGTGGGAAACAGTTTTTTTGACAAGACGGAACGCTGGGGGGCCACAGTCGATGACAAGAAATTGACTTTGACAGTACCTTGTACGTTGTAAATCGTGGTGTAGGCTTCAAACTGTTGCAACCATTCTATCCATTCCTCTTATGCTTTGTCATACTGGCGAAAAGGCAGAATTACTGGAGGTGGTAACTGCTGCTGTGGTACTTACGTATTTTGTGATACAGGTGCAGCTAGAAGTTGTTGCACCTTAGAGAGCAAGGAGGCAATTTGTTGACTCTGAAACTGAAACATCTGCATCAATTGCTGTGCATCGAGCGCACAAAGCTGCGGTGCAGTGGCAAGATTGATTGTGTGAGACATTTTTCAAAAACAAGAAGAAGAAACAATGCAAAAATATAGAAATTGACTTGTATCCCTGCAAGAAAATTTGAAAATATTATATACTGCTCCTGTAATAAATTGACAAAGAAATTAATTTCACAGCCTAATTGTCAGAGATTTCGGCATCGAATGAATTTTAATATCTTGCCACCATGTGGTTTGTCCTTGTCGCCCTGTGTTTTCTCCTTCCCAGCCTATCTTTCATGAAAGGAATCTCTCAGGATGCTTGGGAAGCATAGACAGCTAAAAGAGCTATACAGATTAGTAATACAAGTTTTATTTATGAATATTTACAATTACTTAACTTTTGACATATGCCTGTCTGTCTCTTCTCATGGCGGCGTCTTCTTGTATGATGCTTGTTGCATTGAGTCCTAGTGACTGCCTATTTCGGAGCCGAGTTCAGATAGGCTCGTCCAGACGCATGTCTGCCTAGATATAGCTGCTTGTAGAGGATCCGCTTGTAGGGTGCTCCCTCCAGGAGGCGCGGTGCCAGCTTGTGATTGGCTGCCGGTCATCCGCTGCCTTCTTCACAATCTTTCTGCTGCGTCTAGCATGTGGCGCTGACTTTACACCACAACAAGGACAGACAAGTGTAGTGTATGCAGTAGTTCTATTGCATCTTTTAAGTGTTCTGCCAATAAAATGCAATCTCTAGTTCACCTTTCCTACAACATTATCTATTTAGTGGAGTTTAAGTCCTTCACATTTGATTGATGTATCTTATAAACAATGTTTAATGGATTTATTTTTGTAGTCATGTGGACAACTTCACACTACTCATTATTTAGGGTCAATTGCCAATTTTTACACCATACTGATACTGTAGATGCGTTTCTGTGACTGAATGAAATCTACCATTCTAAATATATATCTTTCCATATAGGGAAATACACTCAGAAACTAAGCATTTACAATTTAATTCAATTCTACGTTGTAGGCTCCAAAGTATCTGAAAATTTACTATTTTGTTATCAGTGATGGTAATTGAATTACATGTAACGACTACATTTCGTGTAATTTTTACTTGTAATCGATACATTTTAGAAAATGTAATTCATACTTGTAATTTACTTATTTGAATAGAAAAGTAATCATTACAATGCTGGAATTGTTACGTTATAACAAGTCGTTCTCTTATATACGAATTTTGCAGTCGGTGAAAGGTCTGTCACTTCGATATTCTTTGGTGCAATCATTCAATATCACATGCTGCATACATCTGTTTGTGACAAGAAGGCTAGATCTGCCAAATAGTCCACCAACTTCATAAATTGTGAATGATTGTTCTGTGTTTGCTATGAGGAAAATTACATTATAGAGTGTCTTAAAATTTCAAACTCAAGATCATTTAACTTAGCTTGACTTGTGTGAGGTGCAAGTAAGTAAAGTAGCATTAAACCTTACTTTAAGAGACACTAGCTTCTCATTTATGGGCAGATATAACAACTTGTTATTAGCCAAATAACTTGAAAAATTTCAGTATATTAATTACATGAGAATTATGATTAATGTGAGATTTGGGGAGAAATGATTTGCTGCATTGTAAAGCAAAGTCCCAGATGAGGTGCAATAAGTTTAACATATTCAATATTTCTCACAGAAGGCCTGTTTGGCTTTCTTGTCATCTACAAGTTACCTGCAAAAACAATATTGGTGAGACTATCAATATGCAAATGCATCATGGATTGTCCTTGTGATTTTGTTTACATTGGTACTTACATCTAGACTGAAGTACCTCTCATAATTAACCTCTAATGAATTGGTAGTGAGGAGATAATATGCAGTAATTATGAAAATGTAAGGAATATATTTTTACACATGAATCTACATGTGTACAATATCTAGTATATACAGCAAATTACAGATAATTTTACATTTCAATTCAAACTAAAAAGTATTAAATGTATTAACTTACTGTAGCAAGTCCTTTCCTTTTGCATTAATTTGTACCTGACTGCGGGCACAATGGAAAAAAAAAAAAAAAAAAAAATAGAATAAAAAATAAAAAATCATTAAAAAAAAATCTGTGTGTTATAAATCAATCTACAGCAAATATGTATCTTTTCTTTCTAGGTAATGGGAGCTATCTCTACTGAAATAAGTATTTCCTGGATGAGAAAGATCTGTGACACCTATATAACATGCATACAAAAGGAATCTACAACAACCATTCTAAACTGGTTTTCATCGCACTTGCACAACAGTAAGTATGTTAAAATTTAGACAAAGTTTGAAAGTATTTTTGTATTGTTGAAAACAATGGATACATCTATGTATGTAAATATTTACATTAGCCTTTATGAAATCTTGTATGTTAATACTGGTTTTTCCTTTAGTAAAGTACTTTCTAATTTAGGTCATTAGTTATATCGAAAAATTCTATAGCTTATTCATCTGATATGAGTATGTATCTTTCTACATATAATTTCAGAGTAAATTACTGTGAATGGCCATGAAATGGGCGTGAGGCATCTGCTTAAAAGTTATTGTTCATTGGAGGATGTGGGTGACAAAAACAGTTTGTTTATTGCTTGAAATTACTTTTATAATCCAGATATAATAATGGAAAGTCCAGGTTGGAATTAATAATATAGTAAGGACAGTTTACAACTCACCACAAAGGTGTGGTGACAACTTGATTGTTGTATGATTCTGATGAGTGCCTGTGTGATTGTGTGAGTGTTCTATTTTTTGAAGAAGGCTATGGCCGATAGCTGAAAGTGTTGTATGTGTGTGTCTTTTGTATGTGCCTGTCGCAGCTTGTCGCCACGTCTTTGCGGTGAGTTGTAAACTGTCCTTACTATATTATTAATTTTATATTCTTGAAATGTACAGAGCTAAATAACTGACTGCAGTAAACGGCTTGACCACTTATCCTGGAGAGTCTATGCTCCTTGGTGATTAAGTGAACGATGTAGAAGTCACGGCCATACAGAAGCAAAAACCGCAAGTGTGGCGAGATGTGCAAATTGTCCATCCTCTCAGTCTTGATTTAATTATGGTAAAATGGAAACCAAAACGTACAGTGGTGACTACAATTCACATGCTCGATGGTGGGGAGCATGAGTTGTGCTCGAACTACGTGGTCCATGATTGTCAGGGGATATCTGACACCATTAGCTTGTGCTGGCTGTCAGCCATTTTGCTATTCATGCATTTCTGCACTACGGCAGCCAGGTTGTTAAACAGATTTCCCCTTGAAGATTGGAGGTCAGGAGTTGTGAGGAAATGTGGTTGATCCGCTTGCAGACTATGCCTATTCAGAGTTCACATTCTCAAGTTGACATTACCATGAGTGTGATGGTGGGTGGCTAGACAGTGGTAATTCAATGGCAGGCTGTGATTTTATTGCACAGGAGTGCAGATTTGTCCACACATAGCTGAGTCTAGTGACAAGCAGTAATGGAACAGGATGGCTGCAAAAGTTTTTGTAACAGAATGTGACGACTGTGTGTGCAGGGGAGAAACATCATTTTTTAGAACACGGACACACAAAAAGAAAATAATAAAGCATTCACCAGTTTCACTGTTCATCATATGGAAGCATGGCATGGCACTCAATCCAGCCTTGATGTAGAGGCAATGAGTTTATACCGAATGTTGGAAATGCAAAACGAGTTCAGGAGACATGGGGTCTCGACACTACAATGGACAATGCATTGGTGAAGTGGAGGATTTACAAAGATTGATGGAATGCACTCACAAGAACTAGCGCAACAGTTGTTCCAGCCTTGACACCCAATTCAGTAGAGACACAGAGATGCAGAAGTAGGCATCCAGGAGCTCCGATGGCGAACTGCTGGAGCACAGAAGATGATGTTCAGAACTTGACTGGCCAGCAAATTGTGTAATCCACTGATGTGGGCAAGAATTTTAACTCCTTGCAGCAGCTGGATTACTGATGTGCAGTGTTGATCAGCAGGGCATTGTTACCACACAGCACAGGCATTTAAATTTGATGCAGTGTTGAGTCAGTTGCGTAGGTGCAGATGTAGGTGCTGGCTGTCTGGATGTGGTGGGGGAACTCTGGGACATATGTGGTGGCATGCAAACAGATGGCAACATCTGTGTGTCATTACCAGCTGTGGGTGTGAGGGCAGCATGGAGAGCATGTCCATCAAAAGGATGTTTTCCCCTGGAACAAAGAAATAGGTAGCAGCTTGGGCAGTCAAGATGTAAGACAGTGTGAACATATTGATTGATTCTTTGCACGGCTATCCATTGTATTTGATTTCAAATGTTATGTTACCACAGATGATTACATGGAGCAGTCCCAAATAGAGCAGCCAAAGAGATGGCTGAACTGTGTTGGCACATAACATGACATGTGTGCAGCACTGTAAGTCAGTATGTACATACATCCTGACAGTGCCATGCTACGTCTGTGCTTATGGTCTTAGATGGGCCATATAGGTGTGCAGATGTACTCCCAGTGGTGTATTCGATGGGTCATGTGACGATGGAACTTCCTCCTCTATGAAGTCACCAGGCATGGAGAGATGTCCATAGACTAGGTTGGCATGTGAGGTACTGATAACTTCCTTCATTGTGATTCATAGGCTGAGGACTATGAGAGGAAGTGCATCCATGCAGGTGGTATCATGCCAGATCAAAGCTGCTTTTACTATCCTGTATAGTGGCACACCACACATTTGGGTGATGTACTTGAAGAGAGTGTCATCAAATTGCATCCTCGGGGATTGACTGGGATAACCAAAGCATGCCACCCACAGTCAATGAAGGCAGTGGCGATGGTCTCAGCGGTTATATCTGCTATGAGTGTTTTTTCCAGACAATGTGTAAAGTGGTCCACCATAGTCAGCAGGTAACACTTACTATGTACATTGCAGTTATATCATGAAAAGAATTAATCCTATGCATGTGGTCAAAATATTAGGGACCATGTTAGTGAGCCACCAGGGGAAGATTTTTGACCAAACCGCAATTGAAGGTATTTATCGTGAAACTACATTCTGTGATTTACAATAATTTTGCTGCACCTTTGTATAAACCTGTGGAAGCAATAGAACATATCAACTTGTCCAAGAACTGAATATCTTTCTTTAAGATCTTTGAGAGCAAGCTGCTTCTCAGCCACCATGCTTTTACCAGTCTGGCTCTGTAACTTGAACTGTGCACAATAAAATGTAGTTATTCAATTGATGTGGTTTTTGTCTGAAACTACAACCCCTCCAAATTCCAATTGTAGTGACCACGCTGTTTCGTGCTATGTCCTCATCCATGTTCGAAGTGAGTTTCACGTCGCTCGCCCCGGTTTTCTTTGTGTTATACGAAAAGTCATTGATTAACAGTTCCCCACCACAATGATTTCTCCTGTGCAACCTCTACCGAGCTATGTTCTGGTTCTCAAACCGTTCACAATCTCACCTCTGCTACAAGATTCCTTGAGCGCCTTTGCTTTTATGCCTCTGAACCCAGCTCAGCAATTTTCATAGGATTTATTCAACACAACTTATCATAACAGTGGACATGGCCTCACAATGGACTTTGGCTTTGTTACACTGGAACATTCCCTACAGTGCTCAAAACTTGAATGATCTCTGTTCTTTGCAAAATGTTTTCACATGTGCACATCAGCAGCCTGTGTCGGATGTGAACAGTTCATTTTTCAGTGCTACAAACTTAAATTTACGGGTTGCCACTGCGCCACCTTGTGCTCATATCGTATCACTCCATGGGCCACATTTTTGGTCAACGGTTCCACAGTGCTTCACTCCCACATGACCTCGTCTGGCCTGCTGCATCCTGTGTATCTGCCAGTGGACTCATTCTGGACGCTTCCTCGAGTTCAGTTTATGGCTTGGGTTTCTACTCACAAGTTTCTGACATACCTTTTTCTACACGTACAGCTTCAGTCACAAACAATACTATTCCACCCTCTGTTGTGCAACCACTGGTGCAGTGGTTCCACAGCAATACTGCTTTCATCACTCATAACCTTTCAAGTGACTGCCTGCATGAACATTTGGTCAAATAACAATGTGTATGGTGTGCAGTCAGCTCAGCATTTCGGCATGCACCTTCTGTGCCATGACCATCTGTACCACCTTCATTCGCTCACATGACTAGCGCACACATGACTCTTCCATGTTCTTGCACGTTCAGTCACCCATTTCTCTGGCACATTCCAGTGCCAATGCCGTGTTGGCATTCTGTGTCGCCCAGTCACACCACCAGTGCGGTGTTTCCAGTTATACTGCTTTCACCATTCAGAACCCTTCCAGTGACAGTGCTAATGAGATCAATTTGAACTCTCATGTATTTACATTATCACACAGTGTTTCATGTGCGCGAGTTCCTGTTGTTGCACTTGCCACTCTGCCGCCAAGTTCTAAATCTGCAACGGTGGAGTTACCACTCACAGCGGTGGCATTTGCAACCACGTCCTCTCTTGACCAGTCCGCTGCTGGCAGCCATCTTGCACTTGCATGTAGGTGGCTCTGCCACCTAACCGGTGGCCGCTGTGGTAACTTCACCGCCTGCCGACCTGCCTGCCACTGTGGTGTGGCAGCCATCTTCCAATAGCATGCAGTTAGCGGAGTGCTCACCATGGTAACTATACTGCCTGCTGTGCCGTCTGCCCTGCAGCCTGACTGCCATCTTGCATACACGCAAGACTGGCGCCTCCAGTGGCACTGATAGCAACTGGAGCAACTTTGCTGACACTTTACCTCCTGCCGGCAGCAAAGAACATACAAACACTGATGAGAACACCACCCATGCTGCTGCCCAGCTGTCACTTTTACTCCTGGTGCCAGCTGCAAAACAGTGCTCCTGGACTCTCTCAACACCGCTTTCCTTGATAGACTGCGTGAATCCCACCACATCCATGTATCTTGGATCAAGTCGGTGGAGCTGACTGTCATGAGGACTTCTTGGAATTTTGGACTTCATCGTAGGCAACTATTATCACCTCGCCCCCTCCCCCCAAGCTCAACAGGTGTACTCTGTACTTCTGGGGGCGGAGAGGGGGTTGCTACGTTACGGCGATAACACCTATTGACTTTTCCAAGAACTCTTTGAGGACGAGCTGCTTCCCAGTCGCCATGTTTTTACCAGTCTGGCTCTCTAACTTGAACTGTGCACCATAAAGTGTAGTTATTTAATTGATGTGGACTTTGTCTGGAGCTACAAACCCTATGTGTCTATATGCTTGGCAAAAGCCAAGGTATGACATTGACATACGAACATCATCATCTGAAAATGTAATAAGTGTGGCTTTTGATATTGGAATGTGTGAATGCAAACATTATTTCGAATGTGATAACATGGCTTTAGTGAGGTGTGCACATTGTTGTTCCCCATGTTGAACATCCTGCATCTGGGGACGAATATAAACACTTTCAGGTGTGTGGTACTGCTGTTTATTATGTATATGTTTTGCACTATTTATCAAAGGACATTTAATTTCTACTCTTGATATATTTTACCCTATGTTTTAAGCAATCTCCTGGTATCATCCTCATTGGCAGGTGTCTTCACTCTGAGTTTGTTAGTAAATCATTGGGGTTCAGGCACTAATTACCTGAGAAGTTATGCTCCCTGAAACAACAACAAAATAAATAAGTAAATAAAAAAATCATGATTGTATATACTCCAGGTGTGCTGCAATGTTGATAGCTTCCACAAAATCAAGTGGCTACCAGCTATTGCCAATTCTAATGGTGTTTCATAAATATAGTCATACACATCACCAGTTGTTCGTCATTCAGTGGTAGATCCAGTAGCTCGCCTGCATGTACATTATAATGAACAACAGGTTCTTTAATATCAATGGAATTACATACTGTGTACATGTTGTTGAAAAATTTTCTTCTTTATTATCAAATAATTGACACACACACAAAAACGGACATACTCAAACTCTACCAATACAAAAGGAAGACTGATAAAAGACTGACTAATGGCTTCATGGCTGTAGAAAGACTAAAGTAAGACTGACTAAACACTTCTAAGACATACTGAAGACTGACTAAACATTTCCAATTGACTGTCTGTGTGCACACCAAATTGTGAGTATTAATACAATAAGTGTTTCTAGAACATTCTAGAACAACGAAGTTGCAACACATACTATTTAATATGTTATCTTATTGAACATAAATGAATCTTTCATCAAGAAGACACACACAAAATTATTACAAATGTAATGAAAGTATCATTATATCAAAACAAAACAGAAATTAAGATCGTAAGTAATTTACAATTAGAACAGTAGACAGATTTGTTTATAATTGTAATAATGACTAAATTAAAGTAATTTGCAGTTTTAAGGTAAGCCGAGCATCGCAAACAGGTCAGTACATAGTGAAAGACATCAGATAATGTTATTTAGAAATATAATTATCAAAAACGTATTATTGCATAATATTAATGTTATGATTTTTACGAACAGAAACAATTTAACAAAATAATTTAAAGAACCTTGCCATTGATGCAATTAAACAGTCTTGTATTGTACTCTAATGTTTTATGAATAGATTCTTGGTTATGCATAAGGAAAGGCTAATTTATGATTGGTATTGATTGTTTCATGTATCTGAACAAGTGGAATTTTATGGGGTATATATATTACACAATGCATTGTTCAAGTGCTGCACCTATGGCAGTCTGGCTGGCGTCCACAACAGCCAGTTTGGCATTGTGCACTGGATGAGCATGGAGTGCTGCTTCTCCTAGGCTCCATTTGGACTCAAAAAAACTTGTCTAGACCACCCTTGGCTTTGTGTCACTCTCAAAAGTTCATAACCATGTGTTTAGCATATGATCTTGTCAGGGTCACCACTGAAGTGAGCGTGTGGGTGCTAATTACAAGTTATTGTTCATTATAGGACATGAGACTGTGAATGACAAAAACAGTTTGTTTATTCCTTGCAATTACCTTTATTGTCTTGAAATGAAAATAGGTAAATAATTGATTGCATTTGCCACAGCAAACATATGCACATATGCTGGAGAGTCTACACTCCTTGGTAATGGAGTGCACGACACAGCTGCCATGACCACATGAAAATGAAAAGTGCAAGTTGTCCATCAGCGCGGTCACACTTAAATTTGGCAAAACAGAAACTGATACATGCAGCTGCAACTGTACAAGTCACATGTATGTTGGTGGGGAATGCGCACTTTCCTCAATCCACATGGTCCGCAGTCTTCAAAATTGCAATCCAGAAGTGTCTGGACACTGCCAATGACAGTCTCGCACTGACCTTTTTAGTTGCTGCCTGTCACTGAAAATATCCATGTTGGTGGATATCTGATACCAGTGGCTTCTGCCTGCTTTCGGCCATTCTGCTGTTCATGCATTTCTGAGCTAAGGCAACCAGGCTGCTACAAACATGTATTCCAATTGATAAAGAGCTGAGAAAATATTCATAAAATTTTAGTTTATATGTCTGCAAAACTTATACCGTAATTCAGTTGGTAAGGCATTTGTTTACAGAGTAGAAACTGTGGTTCATCAGAAATAACTTCAAATTTTTTTAAAGAGGTTTTCTTTCTTTTCCAGTCTGATATATTCTGGGAGGTGATTGAATAGTATTGTTCCACTATGAAGCACACTTTTCCGATAGCTTAGATTAGATTAGATTAGATTAGATTAATACTTGTTCCATAGATCATGAATACGACACTTCGTAATGATGTGGAACGTGTCAGTTAAATGAAGTGTGTCTATACATAATATTACATGACACTCAATATTTGCATTTTTTTTTTAATTTAGTTTTTTAATTTTTTATTTTTTTTATTTTTTTTTTTTTTTAAGTTTTTTCTAAAGTACTAACTTTTATCTAGAAATTCATCTAATGTGTAGAAGGAATTGCCATTCAGAAATTCTCTTAATTCATTTTTAAATGCTAGTTGGCTATCTGTCAGAATTTTGATACTACTAGGTAAGTGACCAAAGACTTTTGTGGCAGAAAATTTAACCCCTTTTTGTGACAGAGCTAAATGTAACCTTGAATAGTGTATGTCACCCTTTCTCCTAGTGTTGTAGCTATGCACACTGCTGTTACATTTGAATTCAGTTGGATTGTTAATAACAAATTTCATAAGTGAATATATATATTGTGAAGCTACTGTGAAGATTCCTAGATCCTTAAACAAATGTCTGCAGGATGATCTTGGGTGGGCTCCAGCAATTATTCTGATGACCCGCTTTTGGGCAATGAATACTTTCTTACTAAATGATGAATTGCCCCAGAATATGATGCCATAAGAAAGCAGAGAATGAAAATAGGCATAGTATGCTAGTTTACTGAGTTGTATATCACCAAAGTTTGCAATCACCCTAATAGCATAAGTAGCTGAGCTCAAACGTTTCAGCAGATCTTCAATGTGTTTCTTCCAATTCAACCCCTCATCAATGCATAAACCTAAAAATTTTGAATATTCTACCTTAGCTATAGATTTCTGGTTGAAGTCAATATTAATTAATGGTGTGATGCCATTTATTGTGTGAAACTGAATATACTGTGTTTTTTCAAAATTTAAAGAGAGTCCATTTACAGAGAACCATCTAATAATTCTCTGAAATACTTCATTGACAATTTCATCAGTTAATTCCTGTGATTCGGGTGTGATAGCGATACTTGTATCATCAGCAAAGAGAACTAGCTTGGCATCTTTATGAATATAGAAAGGCAAATCATTAATATATATTAAGAACAGCAAAGGTCCCAGTACCGAACCCTGTGGCACCCCATGCTTGATAGTTCCCCAGTTTGAGGACTTGGCAGTTTTTTGTATATTATGTGAATTACTTATATCAACTTTCTGAACTCTTCCAGTTAGGTATGATTTAAACCATTTGTGCACTTTTCCACCCATACCACAGTAGTTAAGCTTATCTAGAAGAATTCCATGGTTAACACAATCAAAGGCCTTTGATAGATCACAAAAAATCCCAACGGGTGATTTACGGTTATCCAAAGCATTTAATATTTCATTAGTGAAATTGTGTATTGCATTTTCTGTTGAAAAGCCTTTCTGGAAACCAAACTGACATTTAGTTAGAACTTTATTTTTATTAATATATGAAGTTACTCTGGAATACATTACTTTTTCAAGAATTTTTGATAGAGCAGTCAGAAGTGAGATTGGGCGGTAGTTGTTGACATCCAATGTATCACCTTTTTTATGAAGTGGTTTGACAATAGCATATTTCAGTCTATCAGGGAAAATACCCTGCTCCAGCGAGCTATTACAAATGTGGCTAAGAATCCTACATATTTCTTGAGAACAAGCTTTTAATACCCTGCTGGATATGCCATCAATGCCATGAGAGCTTTTACTCTTGAGGGAGTTTATTAATTTCCTAATTTCAGATTGAGAGGTGGGTGGGATTTCCATTGCATCACACTGTCTAGGTACGCCCTGTTCCATTAACTGCCTAGCTTCTTCTAATGAACATTTGGATCCTATATTCTCCACAACATTTAAAAAATAATTATTAAAAGTGTTTTCGACTTCTGACTTTTTGTTTGTAATTTTTTCATTCACTTTGATGGTAATGCTGTCTTCCTGTGTTCTTGGTTGCCCTGTCTCCCTTGTTATAATATTCCAGATTGTTTTAATTTTATTATTTGATGTACTAATCTCAGACATGATGCACATGCTTTTGGATTTTTTAATAACTTTCCTTAATACAGAACAGTAGTTTTTATAATAGTTGAGTATTACTGGGTCACTACTCTCTCTTGCTGTCAGATACAGTTCCCTTTTCCGGTTACAAGATATTTTTATACCTTTGGTAAGCCATGGTTTTTTGCTTGGTTCCTTACAATTAAATTTGACTAATTTCTTGGGGAAACAGTTATCAAATACCCTTACAAAAGTATCATGAAATAAATTGTATTTTAAATTAGCATCAGGTTCCTTGTAGACTTCATCCCAATCTAACTGCTGAAGACTTTCCGTGAAATTTCTAATTGTCGATTCATTAATTGTACGAACAACTTTGGAAGACTGATTCAAATTACAGAAAGGAGATATATCATATAATGTAACTAGCTGTGCACCATGATCAGAAAGACCATTCTCAACAGGACATGCACTAATGTTGTTAAACCTATCTTGATCTATAAAAAAATTGTCTATCAATGTGCTGCTGTTCTTTACTACCCTAGTAGGAAAATCAATAACAGATCTCAAATTGAAAGAACCAAGTAAGACTTCCAGGTCAGTCTTCTTATTACACTCTTGCAGTGAATCAACATTGAAATCCCCACATACAATAATTTGCTTCCCCCTATCTGACAGATAGCACAACAAGGCATCCAAGTATTCCAGGAATAAATGAAAGTTTCCTGAGGGAGGCCTATACACTGTGACAATTATAAAAGAACCACCCTTCAGTTTAAGCTCACAGGCACATGCTTCTATGTGTTGCTCTATATAAAATTTTTTTCTTTCTAAATTTTTTACACTGTGACAATTTTTGACATAAATGGCAACTCCTCCCCACACCTTCTTTTCTCTACTTGCATGTGCTGCTAGTTTATACCCACTAATATTTACTTTATTCATATCAGTGATAATGTGATGCTCAGACAGGCATAGTATATCTATTACATTGTCAGGTTCTATAGTTTCTAAACAAATCAGGAGCTCATCTACTTTATTCTTTAAACCCCCAATATTTTGATGAAAAATACAAACATTATTTTTTAATTTACTATTGTTAGAATCTTGTGATATTTTAACAGCTTTATTACCTGCCTGTCTGGGCTTCTCATTGGACACTGAACTTATCCTAAAAAAGAGGTACTCCCAAGAGTTGCAGTGTCCCCCCTTATAGATTTTCCTATCAACCCAGCCAGTTTTCCCTTCCATTTCCTATTGAGGTGCAGGCCATGCCTAGTAAAGTCCCACCTATCAATAGCATCAACAGGTACCAAACTAATGTCCGACAGAGTGTCCGCCCTGCGCAGCTGATCTAACTCCATGTTGACCCTCCTTACAGAGCTATTCAACCGAGGCTGATCATACCGCATGAAGGCAGGCACCATCCGAACATTAGTATGGTTTGCTGCAGTAGCTATTTTCACCAGGTCACACTCAATATTGTAGCCCTGATCCCTATCAATACTGTTTCCCACACCACCCACTATCACCACATGATCCTCCTTAGTAAATCCTTTGCACAATGAATCTAAATCCTCTACCACCTGGCTCAGACTTGCACTGGGCTTAAAAAAGTTTGTGACCTGGTACCTGTCACCTAATTTTTCCTGCACAATTTGGCCCACACCTCTCCCGTGGCTGCTACCTAGCAACAGAACTTTCCTCCTACGTTCTACTTTTTTTGAAACCTTTGGTTTCCTAATGAAATTCTGTTGCTCCTTAATTATACCTACATCTACTGGAGGCTCTTCCTCGTTAGACTGTGACAGCAAGGCAAACCTATTGTTTGTGCCAATGATAAAACTGTCACACACTGTACTCTTACTGAGGCCACTGTTCCCTGCTACCACTTCCCACCTCTGGTTACCCTCCTCCCCCCTTAACCTTGACAGTTCTTCTCTAACACTATCTAATTCAGCCTGAAGGGCTCTGATTTTCCCCTCTTGTTCCGCTATTTTCTTATCCCTTGAACAAACCCTGCACAAGAAAGGAAGAGTCTCCTTTGCTTCCCCAATACCCACGCCACTACATTCTCCCCAGTGAAACCAACTGTCACAACAGCTGCTAGATGTTCTTGTCTGTTGCACATGAATGTTGCAAAGGCCTCTGGTGTTATGATTATGCACACAGCAGTTTAGTTGATATGCATTAGTTTTGGCTACATATTCGCTCATAAATAGTGTTCTTTCATATATATACAAACATGGAACATTTAGAATTTCTAGTTCAGAAAAAAGAGGTTGACATGATTCTTATCTTCTTTTATTGCATATTATTCTGATAGCTCGTTTTTATTATTATTATTATTATTATTATTATTATTATTTTAAATACTATCTGACTACAGTATGAATTTCCCCAGAATATAATTTTGTACTTTACTGCAGCATGGAAATGAGCATGATAGGCTTGCAGCACTATTTTTCTGTTGCAGCTTGCATATAGTACTCGCAGCATATAGCAGACATAACTTAGTTGCTAGTTCTTGCACATGTGTATTACATTTTAGGTCACTCTGAAAATGAATGCCTGAGAATTTTGCATCATCAACCACTTTTATGTTTTTATTATTTATTTTTAATGAGTGGAAGTTTTTTTGCTTTTGGTGCAAAATATGAAAGCACATGCCCACAGTTTTATCAGTGTTTATTATTAGGTTATTTTCCTCGAACCACTGTGTTAGTTCCATCAACGCTGTGTTAGCTGATGATTGAATGGCTTGTTTATTGGACCCTGTGATGAGAATGCTGATGTCATCTGCAAACAGAGTTTTTGTTTTTGTTTTGGATGAATAGTGTCACTGAGGTCATCTATGTATAAGAGAAAGAGTATTGGGCCTAGGGTAGATCCTTGGGGCACTCCATATTTAATTTCTGTTTTTTTCTG
Source organism: Locusta migratoria (assembly GCA_026315105.1). Lineage (NCBI taxonomy): Eukaryota > Metazoa > Arthropoda > Insecta > Orthoptera > Acrididae > Locusta > Locusta migratoria. The sequence continues at coordinate 697,512,767 of CM048745.1, read as the reverse complement.
ATGAGTATGTTTTTGTTTTAATTGTGTTCCCATTGACCAGGTATTGTATAAGTACAACTTGTTTTTACCAATTTGTAATGTGACCTAATCCATGTATTTGGTATTCCTCTAATTCCTTTTCTTTCTAACTAATTGAGGAGTATATTATGGTCTATTAAATCAAATGCTTTTGACAGGTCTAGGAATATTCCAGTAGCTAATTCTTTTTCGTCTATAGCCTTTAATATTTCATGGAGGTACACCTAGATAGCTGTTGTTGTTGATCTGGATTTTATGAAGCCATTTTGATGATTTGACAGTAGTGAGTGTTTGTTGATGAATTCCATCAGCCTATTGTAAAACAGCTTTTCAAATATTTTTGAGAAACTGCTAAGCTGTGCTACGGGTCTGTAGTTGTCTGTTGCCCCCTTTTTGTGTAGAGGGGTAACCTTAGCTATCTTCAAAGGGTCAAGAAATCACCTGTACAAAAGGAGTGATTGATTATATGTCTTAGAGGTTCAAGGATGTAATAGCTTGTACATTTTATGGTGAAGTCTGGAATATCATCAAACCCAGATGAGAATTTGTTAATAGAGTTCATCACCAGTAGTTCAGCTTGTGAGACTTGTTTGAGAAACATTGATCCATGGGGAGGTTTGTCATTGACAGTGAGATGACCAGTAGCATGTCTGTTGGCAAATTTCCAGACTGACCAGTAGGCTTTACAGGTCTCCCTGCTCCAGCAGAATTACTGGAAAGGTGGCCATTCCTTTACTCACAGTTTTGGTGATCTATTCCAAAATCAATCTTCTTCCTTGATTGTTAAGGTGGAATCCTTATCGTGTGTAGCACTCCCTGTCAAAATCTGCATGGTACCCTGACCTGTGCAAGCCTCTTCACCTGCAAATCAAATGGGGAACCTACATTCTTTTGAATCTGCTTACTATATTCATCTCACAGTTTCCCTCTACAGATTTTACCACATACACTTCCTCCTAATGCTAAGTTGATGATTCCTCGATGTATCAGAATGTCTGTTCCAACAACCTATCCCTTCTCATAGTCAGAATATCCCAGAAACCCTTTTTTCTTCCCAGTTCTGATTTTTCCAGGGCAGTCCTGATTTTTAACAAAACATCCCAGTGTCCCCAAAGCCTCCTTGGGGACAGTGAAATGTCCCAGATTTTCTTCTCACATTGGCTTTTTCTGCTCCTTTTTCTTCAGCTCTCCTAACTAATCCATTTTTTGTAGGAGACCATGGATATAATGATGTGTTTGAATTGTAATTGGTAAAAATCAATCAAAAAATTCACTTTTATGCTACTTGTATTGAGAAACTAAAGTCATTCTGTGAGTTTATTTGAAGTGGAGTGAAAGAAACGTTTTGGTGGTCATAGTAAAATGAAATGGTTATCACTTTTCCCAGCTACTGAAAGAGTGTTCTTCCAGCATTGAAAGCCTCCTTTCTGTCCTTGACTAATGTCCTATAACCCTGAAGACTTTTTTTGAAAATCTGCCGTCTTTCGTCACCCTTCAGTTTCTTTCAGACCAGTCAAGTATGTGCTCCAATTGTATTCTGTACATTGAAAAAGAAAGTGTAAATATAATTGAAGTTGCTGACTAAATATTTTTCTTAACAAATTAGAAGCTTGAAAATAAGAAATATTTTTGATTTCTGCAATAAAACAGTTGTTACATGAGTTGGAAAATGAGGTACTAGTGACAGCTGATCAGGTAAAAAATGTCATTACTGGTACAGCTTTCTATGATATATGCTTAGGATATATTTGTGAAAGATGTAGGCTATTTACAGAATATCTTCAGCCAATGGAGTGGATTGTGCAGAATAAAATTATCAGCTGGGTTAGTGTTCAACAATTATACAGTTTCTTACAATCTGGTGTTATGAACTGGACTGCAATATTAAATCAGATGTTAGTGCAAAATGGCAGAAAATATTTTATGATTTATATAATGAACGAGCGTCTCTAAAACATATTAGATGTTTAGTTGAATTTTCACTTGCTATTCCAGGTTCTAGTGCATCTAGCAAAAAGTGTGCTCTCTATAATTAAAATGTTTTCTGGACAGATGAAAAGAAAAATTGACTCAATTCAGAAGTAGTAAAAGCTCTGACAATTATAAAACCATGTTCATTAGCCTTTCTTTGATGAACTTCTACAATTTGATCACAAATGAAATTGAACTTCTAGAGCTAGAATACAGCACTAAAAATATACTCCTGATGTACCAGTGAGTCTATAGCATCAACATCAGTACAAAATACATGCAATTTGTGTACTTCCTTACATCAAAACTATATACATATAACTGTTATTAATCTACCATCTGTAATTTGGTAGATTATGTGAAAATATATTATTATTTTGCCTATATGACATTCTTACTAATGTGACCTGATTTTTACGCAACTGCCCTGAATTTTTTTCCATTGTTTTGAAAAGTGTTCTGAATTTCATTAAAAATAATATGGGAACCCTAATTGAGCACCTCCTCATTACTTACTTGATCTACCCACCTAATCTTTATCATTTGTCTGTAGGACCACATTTCAAAAGCTTCTATCATCTTTTTGTCTGAACTCCTTATCATTTACACTTCACCCCCATATAGTGCTACACTCTGCAGACAAATGCTCTGAGAAAGGACTTCCTAACATTTAAATTAATATTGGATGTCTACGTATTTCATTTCTTCTGAAGTGCTTTTCTTACCATAGCCAATCTGTGTTTTATATCTTCTATACTTCTGCCATCAGAACTTATTTTATTACCCAATTAACATAACTCATCTACTACTTTTATTGTCTCATTACCTACTCTAATTCCTTCAGCATTGCCTGATTTTCTAACACTACATTCTGTTAACCTCATTTTACCCTTGTTAATGTTCATAGTAATGTGGCACAAATATTAGTTAATCACATTTGTATAAAGCCAAATGTCTGCCACTCCTGGGATTGAAATGACTCCTCATCCACTCCCTTAAAAGCAGCATCCTTCCCTTTTTCTCCTCCTTCCTTTGTCTTTTTCTGATGAAGCAACAAATGGTTGCGAACGGTTGAATTTTTGTGTTTGTGTGTGTTTTTATTTATTTATCTGTCAATGAGCCCGTGGTTTTTGTAAGTTATACCATCTTTATATGTATATACTGTTGTTGTGGTCTTCAGTCCTGAGACTTGTTTGATGCAGCTCTCCACCCTACTCTATTCTGAGCAAGACTCTTCATCTCTGAATAAGAATGCAACCTACAATCTTTTAAACTGCTTACTGTATTTGTCTCTCTGTCTCCATCTGCAATTTTCACCCCCACATTTTCAACCAATGCTAATTTGATGATTGTTTGATGTCTTATAATGTGTCCCACCAATCAATTCCTTCTCTTTGTCAAAATATGCCAGAAATTTCTTTTGTCCCCGATTCTGTTCAGCACCTCCTCATTAGTTACACCATCTAAACACCTAATCTTCAACATTTGTCTGTAGTACCACATTTAAAATGCTTCTACCATCTGTGCATTTTCACAAATGATGCTTACTAATACTGTCATCATCATGTGCTCATTGTTAATTGAACTCCTGAAGCTCAAGCATCACATCAAATATATCTACATTAAAGAGGTTGATTATATTAATACATCTTCAAATGATTGCTGTAGAAGTACTACTTTTTTGATTACCTACTTTAATTTAAACTTTTATTTAACAGTAAAGGGCATAAATCATCCATCCTTGAGAAAACAAAACATACCACATCAGTACATAATGATCAGTTTCTGTATGATACTGCAAAATAACACTATTTTTAATTATTGCAGTTGACACATGGGTGCCAGAGTCTCTTGTCAGTATAACTGGAAATATTGTTTTACTTCTGGGTATCTTTACACTATTGGCATATGTATTTACATGGATTCTGATACCCTTTGCAGTAGTCAGCATCTTTGGATTTTTTGGATACAGGCTCTATTTGTGAGTATAAATTGTGAGCTATTTTTAGCTTTATACCAGGATTTTAAGGATAAACTAAGTAAAATAAATGCACAAGAAAATTGATAAAATATTCTCTTTACATATCTTATTCTAGTTTTTACCAAGTTTGATTCTGTTTTGTATTATCAGTAATTTTTACATCTTATTTCAAGGAAGGCTCTACCAAATTTCCACAAACTGGAAACAGAAACCTCAACAAATTTAAATGCATTCATGACTTCCACTATTGACGGAAGGACAACAGTTCAGTCATATTCAAAAGAAAATGACTTTATCTTCAGGTAGAGTACTCAGTCATATCAATGATCAATGTTATCTCTGTTATTTTTTTGTCAAGTTTGTCTAGTTAACCATGTCTGTGACATATTGTAGCTTTATTTTCTAGGTCACAAGAGCACTATATCACATAAAATTTTGCAAGGGAGGGGGGAGACACCTCATTGTCTTATATTTTTTCAGTAAATGTTTACTGTGAAATGCAACTAGGGAATACCATGTTGTAGAGTGCCAACAGTTGAGAGTGGTAGAATGAAAGGGAAACAAAACTAACTTACATTAAGGACAACACACACATAAACTGAAGGGAGGATTCAAACCTCCGATGGCTAACAACTGTGCACTCCACAGTAAGGTGGCTTACACCACTTGGCCACTCTACTGCAGCACTTAAGTTTGTCTGATATAGGGTGTGTTATATAAACAAATGTCTCTTCTCACAAATTCTTACTTTGATATTGCTAGTCTGTAATTTAAGTCCACTCTACTTTGGCCATTATTACAACTAAAATCATTTACTACTATTAGTGTCTCATTTCCTAATCTACAGGGTGAGGCAAAAATCTACGTCATCCCAGTAAAAGTCAAACAATGTGAGGAGTCATAAAGGTGCCAGGTTTGGGGTGTCTGTAGGTATGGATGCAACTTATAGGTGCTATGACGATAGTGATGGCCGTCATGAAATCTAAAGGACTTAACTACATTGGTTATAAGTTCCTAGGCTTACAAACTACTTAAACTAACTCAAAGTAACTTAAGCTAAGGACAACACAAACACCCATACCCGCAGGAGGGCTCAAATCTCTGAAAGCGAGTAACCACGCACTCTGCAGCAAGTTGCTTTAGAATGCTCAGCCATTCCACCATAACAGGAAATAATGAATTGCATTAGGGAGACAAGAAATTTAGGACCTAATTTAACTACATGAAGGGATCTATGTACAGGATGCATTCTGAACCATGAGGACTTTGGTGATAGAGGGAAAGTTAGAGAGTGGGGATGGGATTAAACTGTAGGAGGAGACTAAGGCATGATACATATTTGCAACAGTTACCCAGAGATGAATTACTGTATTTACTCACGTCATTTGCTCACTTTTTTTTGCCAAAAAATTCCAGCTTGAAATCCCGGTGTGCAAAATGCGTGAAAAAAAGAAGTTTACTCAGGCTATTTCTCAGTGTGCTGCATACGGTACCTCAGACGTGCTTTCAATAGCTTTTCAATTCACTGAATACCTATTTACTAGCATTAAAGTCCATGTTATGATATTTACCAAACTCATATAGTACTTTAGACTCCATGCAAGTAATGAAAACCCCATACAATAAATAAATACCGAAGTAATACTGAATTTATTTAATGTTCATTTTTAAGTTACGTATAGCACATTTAACATTATTAACCCAAGTATGCAGTTTTAATAAAAGCAGAAGAAACGCCATTGCTGTAGTATTATTAATGAATCTAAATCTGCTGGATCCCATAACCTGAAACGAAACTAAAATTACATTACTACATGTTTAACAAGTAAAGCACACAATCTAATGAAAATGTGGCTGGACATGAAATCAAAATATTCATTTAATGACATGGTATTTCTTGGGGAAAATATTTTAATAAATGTTTTTATAAAATATATTACTACTACACCTTCAAGTGCTGCAGTGGAATTTCTTTTTCGTGTGGAGGAAAAAGATATTTTGACTACCAAACAGCCTTACAGTCAGACGAGAATTTTAATATGTTAATGTTTCTTAAAGGTAATATGTACCTTATGTCAAATGATATCCAGTGAAGTTACATATTTTGAGTCTCCCGTAAATTTTATTTTATTGCTCAATTATTATTATTATTATTGTTACAAACTAAGCTTTATGTATTACTAGGACACTATGTCCTGGCAGCTGGCCGCAAGCATAAACAAATGACAATATCTTCATTATATAGAAGAAGCTTAATCATCTCACAGAACATAACACTTTTCCACCAAAGGGAACAACTCCATCAAAGGCAGTTTTGCAACTTCACATTTTTTTAAACTTGCAGCTGAGTTCCAGGATAAAGTGTCTTATAAGACTAGTTTTTAATTATACTCTAAGTCCTACTTAAAGTTGCCCAACCAAAACTTCTTTGTATCAAATAGGGTAATACGTTTTATTTCATTGCTCACTTCAGTAATATAACAACCACAAATGTATAGATCTAGAGTCTGAAGGCAAGTTTTCACGGATGCATAGTACTTTTACGAGTTAACAATTAACGTTAACTTCTGTTAAATTGTCCATAAAGTAACACTTTAATGTTTAATGAAGTTAACTTTCTTAGTAACAGATTAACAAAGCTAAATTTTTGATTAATGGTGCCCAGCTCTGTTAACATTATATATTGCCTTTTTTTATTAGCTGCTCATTCCATAGATGCATATTGAGCTCCTTATATGGAAACATTCCTGCCCAAAAATATATATATAAAATAAAGATGGTTTAACTTATGTGGAATGGGAGGAGTCATTCCAATCCTGGGAATGGAAGGAGTTGCCTTTGGTGAAAAAGAACAGCTATACAAACCCACACACCTAAACACACATGCCATTTTACATATGTCTGCCTTGGTGTTATATGTGTTTGGGTTTGTGTGTTTATCTGCCCTTTTTCCCGTAAGGCAAGTCCTTCCACTCCTGGGATTGGAAAGACTCCTCACCCACTCCCTTAAAGCCAACGTCCTTTCCTTTTTCCCTATCCTTCCTTCCTCTTTTCTGAAGAAGCAACTTTGGGTTGCGAAAGCTTGAATTTTTGTGTTTGTCTGTGTTTTTATTTTTCAAGGAGCCTGTGCATGGTAAGTTAAGCCATCTATACTCTTTTTGTGTGTGTGTGTGTGTGTGAGAGAGAGAGAGAGAGAGAGAGAGAGAGAGAGAGAGAGAGAGAGAGAGAGAGAGAAACATTCCTAGTAGGAAAAATATATATAAAAAATAGACATGGTTTAACTTACCATGCGAAACAGCACAGGTACATTGATAGACACACAAATAAAAACACACAAATGCTAAGCTTTCGCCACCATTGGTAGCTTCATCAGAAAAAGAGGAAGGAAGGAAGGAGGGAGGGAAAAGGAAAAGGATGCAGGTTTTAAGGGAGTGGGTGATGAGTCATTCCAATCCCAGGAGCAGAAAGACTAACCTTAGGGGAAAAAGGACAGGTAAACAAACACACACACATGTATACACACTCACACACCAAGGCAGAGGCAGAGCCAGAGGCTCTGCCCAGACGCTAAGATGTTGTTGAATGCTGGGCAGGAATTTGAAATGATTGGAGGTTGATACCAGGTGGGCAGCAGAAAGAGAGAATATACTGAAGGGGTTCTTTCTGAAAGGTTCTGGGTTTAAGGGGATGAGGAAGCCCTGGCAATTTGCTTCTGTACCAGATCAGGAGGGTAGCTGCACAATGTGAAAACTGTTATCAGGTTATTGGTGTACTGGTTCAAGGATTCAGGACTGAAGCAGACTTGTTTGCCATGAAGAGCTAAGCTGTAGGGAAGAGACCATTTGATATGGAATGGATGGCTCGTGTCATAATAGGGGTACTGTTGTTTGTTAGTGGGTTTGATGTGGACAGATGTGTGAAGCTGGCCGTTGGATAGATGGAGGTCAACATCGAGGAAAGTGGCATAGGATTGGAATAGAACCAGGTGAATCTGATGGAACCAAAGAAGTTGAGGGTGGAAAGGAAATTCTGGAGTTCAAGAAGAAACAGTGAAAGTCCTTTTGGCCAAAAGCTAATTTGAACATTGTTTTCACCATCCCTTCATGCTTCTCAGCATGTTGTCTTTACAGTGAGTAGGCATCTATCCTTTTCACAGTATTATTTATATTCCAACCAAAATACTTCCATTGATTGTTTGACAGATCAGCATATTACGCTTATTTTCAATAATTTTATGAACTCAATTCTTGAAGAAATTATAGAATTCTTAAATATTTTGTTTGATTATCAGTGATTTATTTTGTCACTGCCCATGTAAATTTCAATTTATTTTATCTACTAATGGAAAGTCCAGGTTGGAATGTCAATAGATGTGAATACAGTATTACATGGAATTAATTAGTGTAAAATCATGGATAGGTTTTAATGTGTTGTTTGACTTAGAAGGGCCAGTTGGTTTTATCAATGCAGGGTAGTGAGTTTTATTGTAATATATCTATGAGGTATGAGTCAACAACAAAATTAGGATAGTTTTCAACTCACTGTAAAGACAATCACTGAGCCACAAAAGGCATGTTGAATAGATAATAGACAATCAGACTCACAAAACTTAATTTTCAGGCACAGCATTAAAAAGAAAAAAGTATCTTTTTCTAAAGAAGGCTGTGGCCAAAAATTAAGTTGCATGAATGCAATTGTCTGTTCTACATACCTGTCTGTAACTCAGCAATCATCTTTATGGCCAATTTATTGTATTTTATACCATGTTCTGAAACAACTTTCATTTCCAGTTTTGTGAAACAGAATGATCAGAAGGCTGCAAGTATATACCTAATCAAAGGTACCTCTGGGTGTGTTTCATTCTGGATAAGTATGCTAAAAGGTATAGATACATATTCTACTCTTTATAATAAGTTACTTGAATAAAGTAGTAGATAAATTGACTAATGCATTTTTACATTTGTACCAAAAATGCGGGACAGACACTACAATTACAAAATACTCCCTTCTTTGGATACAAAGTGACAACTAACAATGATACATTGTTTAGTTAAACTAATCAAATTGAGAAACACAACACTTCATAATCTTTTTTAACAAAACAGTTTCTTTCTAAATAGCTCAAGAATTATATAAGTACAGCTTAGTACTTACTTTTATGAGGTAAAACACCTATTTAGTACTCTTAATAGATACAAGTATCAGTAGTAATAAATTTCATCTCATGAAAGTAAGTATTGACCAACATTGTGTCTAATAATATTGTAGTTTTATTTGCCCCTTAATAAAATTACGTACATGTTATTTACTTTACATTCTTCTTATGTAAAGCAGTCACCAGTCCAGAGATTGATTTTAACACCACAGTACTTTAATAGATAGTCATGATCTTCTCAGGAGTGGTATGCTATTGTCTTCCTTCTACCTTTGAAGTTATTTCCGCAGCCAGTTACAGGAGGACCTACAACTTAACATGGATTATAAACCTCTGTGCATACCTGGCATTTTCCATGCCAACATCATTGTCATGGATGAAAGGAGTGATAAATGACAAAAATACTTGGAATGACCAGTTATTGAAGTCATGACCTCCAGATTTATGGTCTCATACTTCAACACTGAGCCACCAAGCTGTACAAAAGCTTATTAAAGTATTTGCTGTTTGGGAGTATGGAAAGCATTTTTGTGATTGCATCTGTGGTCAGAAAATGGGAGCTTCTGTTTGGAAATAAGGAAGAAATATTGATGATATAGATAACACTGCTGCTGAATAAGATGAGTAATAAGTTTTAGTGAAAGAAAGGTTTATATGAATCAGTAATATAAGTATTTAACTCTGAATATGATGCTCTGGGAATAGGGTTAAAGTGCAGTTTTTGCATACCCTTTTGGGTGGATTGCTGAGTATGTACACTCAGCTTTTAGCCATTGCAGCCTTCTTCAGGAATAGAAACACATTCTCTCTCTCTCTCTCTCTCTCTCTCTCTCTCTCTCTCTCTCTCTCTCTCTCTCTCTCACACACACACACACACACACACACATTATCACCACATTCAGAATCAGTTGCCAAAAGCTGAGTGTGTGTGGGTGTAATCTTTTATGTGTGCCTTTCTGTGTATCATCGAGACATCTCTGCAGTGAGTAGCAACTAAACCTTTCGAAAATATTGTTGAATCCTTTCTGGAATTTCCATTGTTTAATATACTACATTATTATATGAACAAGACTGAACGTTTTGTACATTTTAATGGAGCAGATCAATATATTCCAGTGGCCTATCATTTTACTTTCACACATTCATTATAGTTTCTTGTTTTGTGGCACACTTTTGTATTACTGTATGTACATACTAGAAAACAAAATTAGTGTCTCACAAAAACATTCACAGAGAGGCAACTCCCCTCTGTGACCCTCACCCCTCACTCTCCCCAGACCTAGTCTGCAGATAGATTTCCTGTACCATATCTTCATACACCATTTATCATCCCACCACCAAATACTATAACAATTCATACACATCCTTCATTAGGACTTTGATTATCTGTCATCATAACCTAAAATGAGAGACATCCTATCCACAATTCTCCTCACCTACCCTAAAGTGGTGTTCTGTCATCAACCCAACCACCACATCATAGTCCATATGTAAATCACAGCCACTTTCCACAAGTTTCATATCCTTCCCAATCCACAAACCCTCCCCACTCCAAATTGTTCTCGCTGTGGTGGTGGTACCCAGGATGCAGCAGCCAGAGGTGGCAATCATGTGTGGGTGGATTTTACGTGTGTGATTGTATGAATATGTGTGTGTGTGTGTGTGTGTGTGTGTGTGTGTGTGTGTCTTCTTTTTTTTATGAAGACTGAGGCTGAAGATTAAATTGTGTGTGTGTGTGTCTTTTCTACATGCCTCACTATGGTTCAGCATTTCTCTATGTGGTAAGATGCAAACCATACTCATTGTATTACTGATGTCCAACCTGGACTTTTCTCTGTTAAAATTAATATAACATTTAAGAAACTATTATATAGTCTAAAAAATAAGATATAAGTCTGCTGACATGAAACAGTTACAACAGCAACTGTGCACACAACAGGGAAACCTCAGCTGTCAAATACAACAGCAACACCCTTCTCTTGTATGACATTGACTTTCTGTATTACTTTCATAACAAATGAACTCCAAAGAAATAGCTTTAGCTTCTTGATTCAGCTCATTACACTCTTAATTACTTACTGAATGTCCTGATCTTCATTTTTCTTTTAGTGCTGCTCATCACACTGGTGATGTTAATGATTGCTCTGATGAGAAATCATGAAGCACTCATCATTAGTGCTCATAAACTGACAGCAACTACCATAGGATTCATTTTTATATGCATTAATCTGCTCAGCACCATCATACAGAATTTAACAGAAGATGTAGCAGAATATTTGCAGTATTTCAAATATTTTGAAGCTAATTCTAAAATTCAGGTAAGAGTTATAAAATGAATATAAAGGTTTTCAAAATCATCTTCATTTTTAACTCCATGTTCTATTAATAATGAAGCTCTTGAAGAAGATGGGGCTTGATTAGTAACTATCTTCAACCTGTATTTTGCTTCAGTCGAATAATGTGACAGTATGTGTGATAATTATTTGTTCCTATTGTGTATGTTCATATAAACTTGAGGCTAAACTGGATGGTTCTTTTGAATTAGGTTTGATGTGGGTTGGGTCTTAGGTGGCCTATAAAAGCACCATTGAGTAAGGGGCAGTTCCTGAGAAAACACCAAAAATCATAATTTTTCATACTAAAACAACCAGTTACAAGGATGGCCACTTCTATAATTTATTTCTATTCATGGAAAATTGTCAAAACTTTTGCCACATGTCCTTCAAATGATATACTTGTAAAACGGAACTTATTTTGATATTACCATTTATTACCAAAATATGGAGTTCCAAAGTTATTGTACTTAAGTACATAAGTAAAGCATGTAATATCTGGCCTGAGACATAACTGTAGTTTCAACTGAAGACAGAGCACTTGATAAGGGTTCTGGGGTCATCAAAAGGATTCTTAGGTCACCAAACTAAGTTTTTAGTCACCTTTTTTGCCAATAAAACTTTATGGCATACTGTCCCTATATAATGGGCAATTAAGACTTGTACGGGCCATCTTGACCTGGTAGTGTAAACACCTAAAAAATATTGTTTTGTTATATGGTATGTTTTGTACTTCAAAATCAAACAGCCCAGTCTTTATTTTTTTATTTTTTTTATTTTTTTTAAGTATTTCATGTGTAGCCAAACAAACAAACACAAAGAACTAGCATTTGTTTATTTGACAACTGATTGTAAAATGAATTTGTCTTAGGTGGGGTACAATTTGTGTCAGCCTTACATTATGCATAGTTATTTATTGTTCTATGTCTCAAAGCGTATAAATATTCTTGAAAAGAGATAGATTGGCTGACGAGTACTTATCTTAGTTCTGTAGCATGGACAGTAACACAAAAACACAAAAATGGAAACGAAAAGTAGGAAACAAACTTTTAGAAATATTTTCCTTCATCACATACAAGAGGAGGGAAGAGAAAGGGAACAGAAAGGAAAGGTTAACACCCTGTCATTTCTGAAAGCTTGTGTCCTAATTTCCATTCCCATTTTTGTATTTCTGTGTGGCTATCAGTGGTACAGAACTAAGGTGGAACGAGATGCAGCTTAGAATGGAGTGGGGAGGGAAAAAGACAGTTATCATAGGTTGAGGTCTGGATAATTTGGGCATTGGAGAATGATGCAGCTTAGAATGGAGTGGGGAGGGAAAAAGACAGTTATCATAGGTTGAGGCCTGGATAATTTTGGCATTGGAGAATGTACTGTAAGGATAACTCCCAACTGTGCAGTTCAGAAAAGCTGATGGTGGGTGGGAGGATCCAGATGGCCTGGGTTGCAAAGCAACTATTGAAATCAAGCATATGCTCCACTGCATGCTGTACCACAAGGTGATCTACCTTGTTTTTTGGCCACAGTTTGGCAGTGGTCATTAATCCTAATGGATAGCTGGTTAGTCGTCATGCCAATATAGAAAGCTGCACAGTGATTGCAGCACAGTTGTTTAATTACGTGGCTGCTTTTGCAGGTGGTCCAGCTGCAGATTGGGTAGGATAAGATTGTGACAGGAGTGGAATAGGAAGTGCTGGATGAGTGGATTGGACAGGTCTTGCAATGGGTTGGGTTTCAGGGCAACATAGGGATGGACTAGGATGGAGGACAGAAAATTAAAACCTCATGCACAGAAATGAGGATCATCCTGCACAATACCCTTCCCACCCCACCTAAAGTGGAGTTCCATCACTCCACCCACCCCCAACTCCATAACATCCTAGTCCATCCCTATGCCACCCCAAAACCCAGCTCACTGCCACAGGGATCATAACCCTGTGGAAGACCCCACTGCATGACCTGTCCAATCCACCCAACCAGCACTTCCTATTCCAGTCCTGTCACAGGCTTTTCTACATGGGATACTCTGCAAATCACATTTAAGTGCCTCGCAGAGGGTTCATCGAACCACCTTTATACTATTTATCTCCCATTCCATTCTCGAATAGCGCACGGGAAGAAAGAACACCTGACTCTCTCCGTTCGAGCTCTGATTTCTCATATTTTATTCTGATGATCATTTCTACCAATGTAAGTGGGAGTCAACAATATATTTTCGCATTCGGAGAAGAATGTTGGCGATTGGGGTTTCGTAAGTAGCCCACGCCGCAGCAGCGATAAGCGCCGTTGTTGTAATAATTCCTATCCCAGATCCTGTATCATATCCGTAACGCTGTCTCCCTGTACGAAATGAGCTGCCCTTCTTTGGACTCTTTCGATGTCCTCTGTCAAACCCACCAGATAAGGATCCCACACTGGGCAGCATTACTCCAAAAATTGATGGACAAGCGTAGTGTATGCAGTTTCTTTTGTAGTTCTGTTGCATGTTTTATGAGTTCTCCAATAAAACGTAGTCTCAGGTTCACCTTTCCCATGACATTATCTATGTGTTCTTTCCAATTTAAGTCTGAAGTAATAGTAATTTCTAGGTATTTTGTGGAGTTTACGGCCTTCACTTTTGATTGATTTATCTTGTAAACAAAGTTTAACTGATTTATTTTATCCTACCCTATCAGAGGCCAGGCCATCTCTGAAAGCAGCCATATAATTCACCAACTGTGCTGCAGTCATTGTGCAGCTTTCTATATTGGCATGATCACTAATCAGTTCTCCATTAGGATTAATGGCCACCGCCAGACTGTTGCCAAAAACAAGGTAGAACACCCTGTGACACGCATGCAGCAGAGCATATGCTTGATTTCAATGGCTGCTTCATAACCAAGGCCATCTGGATCCTCCCACCCACCCTCAACTTTATTGAACTGCACAGATGGGAGTTATCCTTACAGTACATTTTCCAATCTCAATATTGTCCAGGCCTCAACCTAAAAAATTCCCTTTTTTCCACATTTCTTATCTTCTCTATCCAACACCTCTCCCATTTTGTGAGCTGTGTTTATGTGTGTGTGAGTGTGTTAGTGTGTGTGTGTGTGTGTGTGATTGGGTGATTGGGTTTGGGTTCACATGCATTTGTTTTTTGTTTTGCTACTTTCCCTCTCCCATCTCCCCATTCCATTCCTAAACTGCATCTCATTCCACCCATGCAATTCATTTACAATCTGTAAGGCTGTTTAGTATCCATCACCACCACCATGACACAACCTCCTAGCTTCCCCCCCTCCCCCTTCCAATTCCCCTATCCCCTCCCCACCCCCATTTTCCACACTGTAGACTATGATTCATAGTGCAGCAGTCAGAGATGACCGTTGTGTGTCTGTGTTGTGTGCCTGTGTGTGTGAATGTTTTACATTCTGAAGAAGGCCATGGCCAATAACGTAAGCGTTGTATGTGTGTGTCTTTTTTTATGTGCCTGTCGCAGCTCATCATTGTCATTGCAGTGAGTTGTATACTGTCCTTATTATATTGTTTAATTCTAACCTGGAGTTCCCATTATTAGATTAATTCGGTTTATATAAGTATTGCTCCCTGCTGTGGCAAGTAAAAGAAGGGAATCAGCGGAAAATGCACCTATTTGAACATAAAAAAGGTGAATATATCTGTCTTTATAGTAGTTTGATAAAAATTGGGTAACCAGCTACCTCAGTCCTCATTCCACCATTCTCATAAAATTTTTGACATGTAAGCATTAAGACAAAATCAAGGAGACAATGACAGTGAAATAGTTTGAAGACAGTAACAGGAAGACAATGACATTGAAAGAGAGAAGACTTCCAGCAGGAGAGAAAACTAGTGGGGAAAGTGATGGTGGAAGAGAGAAAGTGTCAGAGAAAGAGCAATGGATGAAGATAACAGCAGTGGGAGCCAAAAAGAGAGTATATAGTGATGGTCACTGAGATGCAGTAGCAGTGAAAGTGACGTAGGTATGGATGGAGATTGTGTGGGTGGGTGCAAAAGAGAGAAAACAGAGTGTAAATAAAAAAGATAGAAGTCTGGAGATCATATAAAGGCTTTGAGGGTCTGGACCCACCCAGACCAACAAACACAAAGAATTGTTCAGCTGCTGACAGACACAAAAATAGATAATCACATTCACATAACTTAAATTTTGGCCACAGCCTTCATCAGAAAAAGAGACACTACATAATGCAATCACTCAGCAACTATACACACACAACTACCACGTCCAGCCACTCCAGTGCCACAGGCATCTAGATTGTGAGTGAGGTGGGAGAGCTATGCTGATTGTTTAATGGTGTCGAAGCACTCATGAACAACATTCTCTTTTTCTTGGCACAGTTTGATCATTGATCATCAGTTCATGTTCACAACACAACTTTGAAAAAATAGCGTCAAACTTTCTGATCGTCTGAAAACTCTCATGGACAGTGTGCATCAGTGTAGAAATAGGCAGAGCTCAACAGAGCACAAGAAAAGTGTATGTTTGTGGGGTGATGGAACACTGAACGTCACACAACAT
Source organism: Locusta migratoria (assembly GCA_026315105.1). Taxonomy (NCBI): domain Eukaryota; kingdom Metazoa; phylum Arthropoda; class Insecta; order Orthoptera; family Acrididae; genus Locusta; species Locusta migratoria. Next base: position 697,496,772 of record CM048745.1, on the reverse strand, counting down.
CAGGGGAAAGTTTATGATGAGTTAAGAAATCCATGCCTAAAATTTGTTCCAGCACATCTGTACCAAAAAGTTCCACAGACGTGTACATTTCAGTGACAAGCAAAGAGTAAAAGTCATTGAACCTGCACACGACAGCTGAGTGGTATTGACAGCACAAATTGTAGCAGTTTCAGGGTGGAGTGGGCCGGTTCCCATTGAAGTCGGTAATAGGGATACATCAGCATAAGTGTCAATAAGATATCGAGTATTTAAAGCACAGTCATGTAGGTACAAACGACCACATGACAGAGAAATGTCACACACAGAATGAAACACACAGGTGTCCATGCATGTCAGAGCAGGAGGCAGCACTTAAACCATCCTGTTCTCGGCATTTGGGTGGTGACATCGCGAATGACATTTCATTGCCACATCAAGTAGCTGTAGCAGTAAGCTGTGGAAGTAGCAGTGAGGGTAATGAGGAGTTTGCTCCTGCGGGAAGTGAATCAGGGGAGGTGGCCCATCCTCAGTGTCAGAGGAGCTGCTTGCAGGGAGCACTGGTGGGTGTGGCAGAGATGGAAAAGCTGTCTCACCTGGTCTGTGTTCAGGTGAATGTTGATGCTTGGGTTCCTTCCTGCAGTTTCCTTGTTGCACGAGCAGCCTTGCCAACAGCGGATGTGTGCTGCGAAGAACGAGTCTTGGCTGAAGGAAGCAGCTCGTGTACCACACGCAGGTAGGTGTCGTACACCTTATCTACAATGCGGATTTGCTCACTTGAAGGCTGTAGAATGTTATACGTGAGAGCAGTCTGGACTTTTGGTGGAGTTTGGCTTGATCAAACTGCCATGAGTGTAGAATCTGGCATATCATGTTCATTGACAGGGAGTCGGAGGCAGTGCCAGAGCTGTGTTGGCTTCTTTGTGGATGATGTGTCTAATCATATCTTCCAGGGTGCGAGTGACCCTCTCAAGGATGGTTCATTTGGCAATGGAATACCGATCAGCTGCTGAAGGAGAGGTCATGAGGTTGCAGATCGAGTGGATGTGTTCATGAAGATGTGTGATGAGGCATAGATAGCGAGCTGAATCGTCAAGTGAGTAGTGGTTGAATATCTGTTCGGCAATGGTGAACCACTTTGTGGAAGAAAGGTGGCAGCTATGGTGGTGCCTCCAGATCAACAGCCTAGGTGTTGATGCAGACATGTTATTGCATCATGAAGGAGCTCAACGCAGCCGTCGTCCCAGGCAGAGCTTCAAAGATGAGCAAGTGGGTCATGGCAGTAAGAGGCGAGACGACCCGGGTGCCCAGCACTTTTGAGGCAGTGGTGTGTGCCATGAAAGCAGGTAGATGCACAAATGAGTGCAGACAAGAATTTCCTTGGGTGTCAACAGTATGGTACAGTGAGAGGGATCGTTGAACTTGTGACATGGTAGATGCATCATGTGATGCAGGAAGCACAAAGGACATACCAGCACTTTGAGAATTATTAAAGTTCATATCACCACTGGCAGGGCAAGCAGTTCTGTTTTGAGAGTCTCTAAACACAGTCTCTGGTGTAGACTGCATAAGACTGGACAACACATTGCTAGCATAGTCCAAGTTGGCTCTGCGGGCAGAATAAGGTGCACCCGCAGCATGTAAGAATTGTCCGTAATTAACCGGGCATTTGATGCACGAACTGTGGGGGATATTGTAAGAGTCGGGTCCAAGTCCAGAAGCACTAACAGAATTATTGGAAGCAACCACACCTTGCTGATGGAGCATGTGTTCAGTAGAAGGTTACACACACATACTTGGATGAGAGGCTGCCTGACTCAAATTCAAATTTTTTTATGTTTGTAAGGTTTGTGACTTGCGAAACCTCAGTTTTCTGAGCACATGAGTTATAGAGTTTGGGCAAAATTGACACTGTTCATAGATGAAACACTTGGAAAAATAAATGGCGAACTGAGGCCTGAGCCCATCAAGTTCTTCACAGCACCAGAAGCACTCAGTGTGGTGAACATGTCCTGTGAGTATTCATTCTGCAAACAAAACTTTGAAGCACTAGAACTGGAAAGACACTTAATTTGTGGCGGTGAAGTTGATGCAGTGAGAAATCCAGGCGTAGGTGGCACTGTCGTGGTTATTTTAGTAACCGTCATGAACTTCGGGGTCACCAGTATGGGTTTAGCATGGGGTTGGAGCCTCAATAAGACCACATGTACGTAATCTATACACACTTTATTGTGAACACAGCAACAGCAACATACAGAACTGAGAATAACATGGGCAACATGGCTGGTTGGTCTCAGGAAAGCTGGCCCCCAAAGAACCCGGGTGTAAAGATATTTCACACTTGAACTATTGAGGCAAAGGTTCAGTGGTGCCACAAGGTCAATGAAATAATTTCATTAGTGAAGTTGAAAATTTATGCTGGGCCATTTTTCAAACCTGCATTTTCTATTTCATGGCAGCAAGTGTCCTAACCAATTAGCCTATCCACACATACTTCCCATTCTGCCCAAATTATGAGCTTATCACACATTATGATTGGTCTGCCACATGCCCATTCAACTTCACCACTGAATTTATTTCAGTTCCCTGTAACAGTCAAGATGCCACAATATTTCAAATTCATAAATTTATGTTTGTTAATGTTGGTGTCAACATGTCTGAAAGAATAAGCAATACGCTAAATTTAATGATTTTAGTGTTGTATGATTCATTTTTGTAACTTTTTTTTAAATTCTGTTGTAATTTTATTCATTATTTGCAATATAATTTTAATTTTTTGTGACAAAATGTACTGCATAATGTACAAAAATTACAATTCATCTCTCTTTTCAGAATATAGAAGTGGTGCCAACTAACAATAAATCATCATATGCATGGGCAGAAGAAGGAAGTATATCCTTCCAAAATGTGAAATTAAAATTCTGGCCTCCAGGACATAAAGCATTAACATTCAAAATAAAAAACAATCAGAAAATAGGTAACTTTTACTTTACTCAGACATATTGTTCCATTGAGTGACACATAATGTATTAATTGAATAATTTATGTAGCTAATAATAAAACACAAAGTGTTTGTAAAATGATAATTGGTTACAAACAATGTTTATTTTTGCTCTAAAAATCACACATAGTACATAATATAATAATGGAAAGTCGAGGTTGGAAACTGACAATTTAAGAAGGATATTTCACACCTCCCAGAGAGATGTACAATGAGTTGCAACAGGTACATAAAAAGGACACACACACATACAACACTTAAGGTGTCAGCCATCGGCCTTCCACAGAAAAGAGAGCATTCACACAGGCACTCTTCACAGTCAAACAGCCGTCATCTCCAGCTGCTGCACTCCTAATCATTCTCTGCGATGATGGGGGAAGAGGAACACTGTGTGGCATGGTGGGGATAGATACAGCATGACCTTACGGAGCAAGTATGTACTAAATGGTTGGAACGAATTGCAGCTTAGGAATGGAGTGGGGAGGCAGAGGAGAGGAGGAAAGCATAGCAAACACATACACACACACACACACACACACACACACACACACACACACACACACAAAGAGAGAGAGAGAGAGAGAGAGAGAGAGAGAGAGAGAGAGAGAGAGAGAGAGAGATGGAGGGAGAGAGAGAATGGGAGAGGTTTACGATAGAAGATTAGAAAATGTTGGGTGTGCAGAAAAAGAGGTCTGTCAGAGTTTGAAGCCTGGATAACTTGGGATTGGGAATGTATTGTAAGGTTGGTGGGAGCATCCTCCCACGAACCACCATTTTTTCTGAACTACACAGATGGGAGTTATCCATACAGTATATACTCTGATCCTGAAATTATCCCGGCCTCAACCTATGATAACCCCCTTTTCCTCTTCACTCAAAAATTCTTACTCCTCTATCCTATACCTCTCCCATTTTGTGTGTTTGTTTTGTTTTCCTCCCCTCCTCTGCCTCCCCACTCCATTCTTAAGATGAACCTCATTGCACCCATTTAGTACATACACGCTCCATAAATTCATGCTTTATCCATCCCATCACACAACTTTCCTGCTCCCCCTCTCCCCATCCTCCCCTTCCCTCTTCTCCTATCCCCTCAATGCCGAGTATTATTTGGAATGCAACAGAGATGACAGTTATGTGACTGTGAAGTGTGCCTATGTGATTGTGTGAATTCTTGTCTGTAAGTCGTGTACATGTGTCTTTTTTTTTTTTTTTTTTTTTTTTTTTTTTTTTTTTTTTTTTTTTTTTTTTTTTTTTTTTTTGTCTGTCACAGCTCATCGTATATCTTTGCGGTGAGTTGGTAACTAAACATAGTGTACAATATGGTGAATATGACACAACAAAAAAGTAGCAAACCTCAAAGAGAGCACACTTGACAATACATTGCATTTGTAGATAACATCAAATTAATCCCTCCATTAAACAACTTCATGGCACAGACCTTTGCACAATATTAACATTGAGGTTCATTTTATTGGGAAACCATGTATATTTTGTATTGTCTCCATTTGGATAAATAATACGTATAGATTCTATCAGCTTATAATCTCCTGAAAATTTTGTGTCCTAAAATTGCTCCAACAAAATTTAATATCCATAGGCCTATATCAATGGCACTTCATACGCCAGGATAGACTAATGTGAAGAGTCGAAGGATTAAAGCAGACAACACACACAAAATTCCTCACCATGTAACGTCTTTACACCTTCAGCATTATCAAACACTACCACACCTCTACAGTTTATACTAATGAACCTCTAAATCTGGGATTTGGTCTCTTTGCCAGCTCATCTGGCCCTTTCTTATTCTGAAGACACTATCATACTATTAATGACCCAAGGTTTTTTTCATAATTTCCTTTATAATATTGCCGCGAGAGACGAAGTACATTGACTGCCAGCATGGCGCAGGGGTAGCGTCACAGACTGTGGTGCTGAAGATCTCTGGTTCAATCCCGGCAAAAATTTATTTCTTTGTAATTAACAATTCCAGAATGTTCTACATCTTTCTTATGTTCACTTGTAAATTCTACTTGTTTCTTATGTTAACTGTTCTTTTAATTTCTGGTAAATTCTGTCTGTGTATAAATAGCAGAGCACTCTGCCCGAGAGGCAGTTAGTGCTGTGTGTATATTGAGTTCGTAATAAACCAGCTTTCAGCATAAGTTCTGCATTCAGTTGCCTTCGAAGTCAAGCCTGCTTCCATTTCAACCCGACATTGTTTGGTGGAGGCACCGAGTACCCTGTACAACAGCTGCATCACCGTGGCTCCGATTAGGCAATGTAAAAGCCGTTGCTTACACGGACTAGAACCGGAATACAAGGATATATCGAGTACATCCTTCAAAAAGTCCGTATCATCAGAAGAACAATGGACGCGAAACCATAGATAAGCCAGCTGCACATCAGACACCCGTCGGTGTTGTCTGGAGACTCTGGACAGAATCCCAACAAATGGCTTAAAGGGTTCAATCGAGTCGCCAAGTATAACAGATGGGATCATACAATGTGCCTGGCCAACGTTTACTTCTATCTGGACGGAACAGCCCAGCAATGGTTCGAGAACAACGAAGACAAGTTGAACGACTGGGAGATGTTCCAGGAGGAACTTAAGAGACGTTTGGAGACCGCCAGCGACTAATCCGTTCGGCGGAAGAACAACTGAAGAACTGGGCCCAACGGCATGGTGAGCGGACACAATCGTACATACAGAATGTTTTGGCCCTGTGTAACATAGTCAATCCAAACATGACTGAGCCGGACAAAATCACACACCTGATGAAGGGTATTGCAGAAGACATGTACCAAGCTCTTCTGATAAAAGACGTTGTTACAACAGAAGAGTTCATCAAGTGGTGCCAGCATATTGAAGAGATGCAACAAAGGAGGATTGGATGCAAAAAGTATGACGGACTCTTCAATGTAGTCCCTATGGCCGTTGTGTAAGATTAGCATGACTTCGCTTCGCTCATACAACAAATTGTGAGAGAAGAATTACAAAAATTTGTGGCAACCAGGACTGTCAGACCGAGCGAGCATCAGATTATGGCCATGGATATAAGCCCGGTAAGTCACGAGGAAGCTGACATCGCTGAGGAAGACGTACTTTAGACATTAGCTCCTGTTTGCCCCGTCAATCGCACCTGATGTGAAGAATGGCGTCGCCCTACTTTGACTTATGCTGCAGCCGCCAAACGGCAGCCCATGAACCAGGCGACACGACCACAGGCCAACTCCCCCGGTAACTATGACGCCCCGCAGACGAACAGACGTCTGGAGGACAGAAGCCAACACACTGGACATGTCGTACGCTACTGCAGAGAGAGGAGCCGAATATTCGATGATTATTTTGCCACAAGACGTCAGCCGTCAGAGCAATTCTATCCCAGGCAGTCACCTGATGAATTTCATCGATGTCATAATCAACGGCCAACCTATACGAGCACTGGTTGATTCAGGCTCTTCTTTTTCTGTACTGTCGGATAATTACTGCCGCACACTAAAGAAGACAATGTTCTATGATACTGGGACAACTGTGCTGAAGGTCGCAAATGGAAAGTACATCCAGCCAGCAGGAACTTGTGTTGCAAGAATAACCATCAACAATAGGACCCAGCCATTTGAATTTGTCATTTTAACAGAATGTAGTCGTAATGTCATACTTGGATGGGACTTCCATCAGGCATCCCAAGCTATCATTACCTGGGAAAGATCTGAGCTGCAAATTGCAGAAAATCATTCCGACAGATACACTTAATACAGAATTTTCTGGGAAATTATTTGTCGTTGACAATGTGACGATACCGCCGTTGACCATGAGAAGAGTTGCAGTCACAAACACAAATGACCCTTAAAGTGTAAAGTTCTTGTTGATAGTAAAAAGTTTATCAGACTCACAAAAGAAATTTACATAACAGCAGCTATCATAAGCCTTACCAGTGGTCAAGGAGAGATTTGGATCACAATTGTCACAAGCACTCGCAACTTATACCGAAGGGAATGTGTATCAGGACAGCTGAATCAATCCAGGACGGTGAGCTCAACGTCATCAATGAAGACCCATGCCCTGCTGTTAGTACAGACAACATGCTGGAGGAAACAAACGTGGAACTGTCAATAGGGCCTGGACTGACTAAGGAACAATGCCAGCGGGTGTTAGGTATTCTATGCCAATTTTCAGGTGCATTCACACCTCAGCAGGAGAAAAGTAAGACGAAACGGCCCACGATACAGCACCGTATCAATACTGGGGATCATCCGCCAATTAGCCAGCGTTGGTATAGAGTGTCGCAAGCTGAAAGATGGATAATTCAGGAGGAAGTGGAAAAGATGTTGCGATATGACATTATTCAACCTTCTGAGAGTCCTTGGTCATTTCTGGTGGTCCTCGTAAAGAAGAAGGATGGCAAGTGGCAATTCTGTAACAACTATCGGCGGCTGAACAAAATCACAAAGAAAGATGTCTACCCATTGCTGCGCATTGATGACACCTTAGACTGCTTGAAAGGAGCTACATACTTCTCAACTATGGACATGGAGACAGGCTACTGGCAAATCAAGGTTGATGAAGCTGACAGGGAGAAGACAGCTTTTATTACTCTTGATGGCCTCTATGAATTTAAAGTAATGCCATTAGGATTATGTAATGCTCCTGCCACATTCGAACGCATGATGGACAACTTGCTTCGACACCTTAAGTGAACGACGTGTCTTTGCTATTTGAATGACATTGTTGTTTTCTCGAAAACATTTGAAGAACATCTGGGTCACCTGTCAAGTGTGTTGAAGTGTGTTCAGACTGCAGGACTCTGCCTGAATTCAAAGAAGTGCCTCTTCGTCACCAAAGAGATAAAAATCCTGGGGCACCTAGTCAACGGGTATGGTGTCCACCCTGATCCAGATAAAGTAAGGGCAGTCAAAGAATTTCCAACTCCTCAGCACATTTGTGATGTGAGAAGTTTTCTCGGACTGTGCTCATACTACCGACGTTTCATAAAAGGATTTTGTAACCAGACATGTCCATTACAAGAACTTCTGCAGGGAGATGCTAAGTTTTATTGTGATGAGACAAAAGAAAGAGCTTTCCAGACACTTAAGGAGGCTCTAAATTCCGCACCAGTGCTAGCCTTGTACGATGAGAATGCAGAAATGGAACTTCACACAGACGACAGTGGTCATGGGACTACTGCAGTGCTTGTACAAGTTCAGGAAGGTGCTGAAAAAGTGATAGCCTATGCATCAAGAGTACTCTCAAAGTCTGAGATAAACTGCTCTACAACTGAAAAAGAATGTCCCGCAGTTATCTGGGCTATCAACAAGTTCCAGCCGTATTTATTCGGCAAACCATTCACCGTCGTGACAGACCACCATTCTTTGTGTTGGCTGACTAGCTTGAAGAATCCATCAGGTCGACTAGCAAGATGGGCACTAAGACTCCAAGTGTATGATGTCACAGTGGTATTCAAGAACGGGCGCAAACACAAGGATGCCAGCTGCCTTTTGAGGAATTCATTAGTGGAACACAACAGCATGAATGAAATTTCAGCCCTCACTGAATTAGATGACGTTACAGCTGAACAGAGGGAAGATCCAGCACTATGGCTTCATGGCCGTGAAAATGAGACGACATTGGATATGCTGTTCCCTTCCCAACTGGACAACACTCAGGGTGACTATGTTAAACAGCTCATCACCAAGGTCAAAGAAGCAAGACAGCTGGCTCGCATACGGACTGTGGACGCCCAGGAGAAGGACCGTCAGCGGTTTAACGACAGGCACCGACCTGTTGTGTACAGCCCAGGAGATCTTGTATGGTTTTTTACCCATGTAGAGAAGGTTGGACCGTCAGAAAAATTATTGAAGCCATACTTTGGTCCTTATCGTGTCATATGCCACCTGTCAGACGTCACATATGAAATTGAGGATTATGAACCGTCATTGAAACGACAAAAATGAAGAGACATTGTTCACGTCCTGTGCATGAAGCCTTACTATGATCTTGAAGATCAGGTAGGCGACAATGGCTTCTTGTTCAAGGACTCTAAGGACAATAATGTTACTTATGAAGCCATGACAGGAATGTCTGTCATCGATAATCATGGAGAAGGGAAGGATTCCCTTGAACTGCCATACAGAGGACCCATGACAAGGTCAAGATCTAGGACATTGCAGCTGGCTCCACATGGAACATAACAGCGGGTCACTGTTTTTGCAGGAGAGGGAGCAGTGCCACGAGAGACGATGTACATCGACTGCTTTCTCCAGACATTTCATTGAGAAATTGCATCTCTTGTCTATTAATAGCATCGTATATGCTGAGAATGAGCGTTCCACGTCAGCGGATGTCACCAGAGCATATTTAAATGACGGTATTAGCCACAATGGGACTGCACACTAGTCTTCTGTTGATTTACCTGATAACATGTCTACCACTGTGCAGGGGTTGGTCAGCCCTGATTTTTTTTTTTTTTTTTTTTTTTTTTTTTTTTTTTTTTTTTTTTTTGTAGAACTGTCTTTAGTTTTTCACTAACTTTCATACCAATAGAACCTGGGACCAAGTTGATTTTTTCTGTCACCTCTTTTATCAATCACAGTTGTATGTAGACAGATTTCCCTGAATACTGTAGAGATTTAATAATAGGGACCAAAAATACATAATGAGATTTTATGTATACATTGTTGTTGGAAATTGTTGGATCTTTTAGAACATCTATAACTGAACTAATACTCATTGCCTCTTCTGGCAATTTAAGAATAATGTTTTAATGTCTTCCAAGTGCCACTGTAATATTCCACAGCCTCTAGCTACCATCCAAATGCTCACTGTAATATTCCACAGCCTCTAGCCACGCTCGCCAGTGAGTAAGTATGGGTTCTGGTGGAAGTAGTATGTCGGTAAGCTAATCTCTAAATAAATTGATTCTTGTAGGTTCTTTAATAAAAACTGCTTTGATGGTTGAAACTAGCTTATTTACATGAGACGTATCGTGTCAGCTACATGATCATGGCATGGGCAAGACATGCAAACAAATAAGCAGGGAAGACCAGAAGAGTATTTTTAGTCATACAAATTTTGTTTGACTGAATTTTTAAAAATTAGATACAGTCAGGTTCTAATATGAAGTTAGGCACTTTAGATGCTATAAAATTACAATTTTCCATCAAATATTTTGATAATTCTAAGTTGGGAAGACCACAAGAGAATTTTTGGCATAAAAAATTTTAATTTGATTTTTAAAATTTAGGTACAATCAGGTACTAACCTAAAATTAGGTATTTTTAGGTGCAATAAAACTTGCGTATCGATCATAAATTTGCATAATTTGTATATGTATAACTTTTATTACCTCTATTTAATAATGAACAACATAGGTTTTTACCTAAAATCCAAGGTCTAATTATAACTAACAACTTTACTATCGGTATTCAAACTGTTGTTATAATATATATAAAATATAGTGATTGCACTAGTGGTAGGAGTATAAACATATGTCTGATGAATTTTGTGAGACTTCTACATTGGTTTTCTATTTTTATTTATTTATTTATTTTTACATATGCCTTCGTCTGTCTGTCTTCTGTATATCTTTTTTATCCAATCTGTTAAAATGTTTCATTTTCCTGTAGCTCTTTTCCTATCCTTATTTCTCAATGAAGGAGCTACAGAAATCTGAAGGTTTTAAGTCATTTAACTTTTATATTTAGAAATGTGTCTCTTCCACACTTGTTATCTGATAAACATATATTTTTGCTGTCTTATTTTGTTTCACTTTGAACTTGTGAAGAAGCAGAGTAGAAGCCAGAGTTTTAAACTATTGTTTAATCCCAAATATTTTGTCACACAGGCATATTTGGTTATCCTGATGCTGGAAGAAAGTCTATAGGAGCAGCTCTGTATCGTTTGGTAGAATTATCTGAAGGACGCATCTGCATTGGTGGAGTGAACATTGAAAAAATTCCTCTAAGTGTTCTAAGATCCAAAATTGCGGTTGTACCACACAATCCCATTCTGTTCAGGGGAACTATAAGGTATATTCACTTTAAATAATATTTGTCATTTTACTGCTGCTTTTAATTTTTTTAATACTGTATCCACTGCAAAATAATGTTCATCATACATTGTCATTTACTGGAACTATTGGAAAGAAACTCACTGGTTACTGTATTCCCCCCCTTCCCACCACCACTTTCAAAATGTTAAAATTTTAAACATAGCTGCTATTGTCAGTGACCGTTACAGTATCAATGGATAAAAAAGCAGCCCTCGGTCACAAATTAAAAATTATTTGACCTGGTTTCGGCAATAACTAAGATTGTCTTCATCAGAAATTATAAAATAAAACAAGTCACATAATAAAATATACTACTCAGCTATAAGGCTTACATCACAAAATTTAAAAAGAAATTTTTAGAAAATGCTAGCCACTATGGGCTGCACGCCTGCACGGAGGCATTAGACTGGCATGTGCTAAGTGTTGTTGTGAACAGGAAGATGTTACCTCAGTAGTGCCATCTAGTAGCCACAATTACAACTAGGCTACTGTACAGAGAAAAACAGTATTGAAAAATCGATTGCTACAAAATGCTTTGTTTAACATGAGAGATGGCTGAGGCTTCATTTTGGCAATACAGTATTAGTTGAGAGAATATAGTAACAAAGTTTTAATAAGCACATTAGTTAAAAATTAGCTTTTGGAATATAAATGCTTTGGATCCAGTTGGAAGAAATATTTCGGACATTGCATGAAGTACAATGTCAAAGACCTAGTAACGGCTTAATACCATTAAAAATGTTTCTATTATGGAGTTGTAACTGTTCGTTTAGAATAAGCCCGTCATTACGAGAAAAATGTTTAAATATTTGCAATTCCTTGAGTGCATCTAATCTCTGGCCTTTCTTTTCGGTATGCAAAATGTTCAGGTCATGAATGGCTTTAGGTGTGTGACCTGTAATGAGAAGATGGTCAGCAAAAGACGAATTCTGGGGGTTAGTGCCATTCTTTATCAAAAGATATTCTTTAAACCTGATTTTAAAAGCACGTCCTGTTTGACCTATGTAGTAGGAAGAACAAGTATCACAAACAATTTTGTAAACGCCGGAATTATCTAAGGGAGAACAGGTTGATTGTAAATTATGAATGAAATTTTTCTTCAAATTATTGTTTGTCGAGAAGGCAATGTTGCAGGTATACTTATTACGAAGAAGTCATTGAATCTGATAGGAAATGGGCCCCAGAAATGGAGTGGAGACAATTTTTTTTTTTTTTTTTTTTTTTTTTTTTTTTTTTTTTGTCAGATTCAATAGGAGTGCCAAATGTTGGAACTCTTTTAGCAGTTTTCTTTATAAGGATGTTGTCAACTATGGCAGGATCGTATTCACTATTAACTGCTATGGTTTTTATCAAATTTATTTCCTCCTTGAAGTTTTCTTTCGAGAGTGGGATGGAAATGGCTCTGTGGATGGCAGAATGAAAGAAAGCATTTTTATGATGTGCATAGAAGAGGTGGGTACAATTTGAGAGATTTTATTTTCTTCCAATATTAAGGTCAAATAGAGAAAGTTTAGTTGACGAGCCTCGTTTTTGAGTTCACAGGTGAAGGTAATATTCTCATGTAATTCATTAAAATTGCCAGTGGTAGGTCCTTTGTAGATGACTAAAATGTCATCGACATATCTAGAATAGAAAAGAATGCCTAATGTTGTTGTAGAGAATTAGTGGAAGAATTTTTCTTCCAGGGAATTGATGAAAATGTTGGCAAGGATACCAGCTAACGGATTTGCCATAGCAAGACCAGCGTCTTGCTGGTATAGTTTTAAATTAAATTCAAAATAGTTATATTTGACTACATTAATTAAATTCATGAAATCAGTTATTTGTTCAGAAAATATTTGCTTAAGCCATTTCATAAAAAACTCTCATTGATATTGCCGCGAGAGACCACGAACACCAACTGCTGGTGTGGCGCAGGGTATAGCATCACGAACTGTGGTGATGAGGTCTCCGGTTACTCCCGCCCACCGGCTAAAATTTATTTCTTTGTAATTAACAATTCCAGAATGTTCTACATCTTTCCTATGTTCACTTGTAAATTCTACTTGTTCCTTATGTTAACTGTTCTTCTAATTTCTGGTAAATTCTGTCTGTGTATAAATGGCAGAGCACTCTGCCGAGAGGCAGTCAGTGCTGCGTGTGTGTTGAGTTCATAATGAACTTGCTTTCAGTATAAGTGCTGTGTTCAGTTGCCTTCGAAGTCAAGCTTGCTTCCATTGCAACGCGACATTATTTGGTGGAGGCGCCGGGTACACTTTGCAACACCTGCATCACCGTGGCTCCTATTAGGCAACGTAAAAGCCGTCGCTTACACGGACTGGAACCGGAATACAAGGGATACACCGAGTACGTCCTTCCAAGAGTCCGTATCATCAGACGAACTATGGAAACGAAACCAGCAGTAAGCCATCTACACATCAGGCACCCGTCGGTGTTCTCTGGAGACGCTGGACAGGACCCGAACAAATGGCTAAAAGGGTTCGACCGAGTCGCCAAGTACAACAGGTGGGATCATACGATGTGCTTGGCCGACGTTTACTTCTATCTGGACGGAACAGCCCAGCAGTGGTTCGAAAACAACGAAGACAAGTTGAATGACTGGGAGACGTTCCAGGAGGAACTTAAGAAGACGTTTGGAGACCAACAGCGACAAATCCGCTCAGCGGAAGAATAACTGAAGAAGCGGGCCCAACGACATGGTGAGCCGACACAATCGTACATACAGAGTGTTTTGGCCCTGTGTAATGTAGTGAATCCGAACATGACTGAAGCAGACCAAATCACGCACCTGATGAAGGGAATTGCAGAAGATATGTACCAAGCTCTTCTGATAAAAGACGTCGCTACGACAGAAGAGTTCATCAAGTGGTGCCAGCGTATTGAAGAGATGCAACAAAGGAGGGTTGGACGCAAGAAGTATGACAGACTCCCAAATGTAGTCCCTATGGCCGTTGTGGAAGACCAGCAGGACTTGGCTTCTCTCATACGACAAATCGTGAGAGAAGAATTACAACATTGCATGGCAGCCGGGACTATTAGACCGAGCGAACATCAGATTATGGCCATGGATGTGAGCCCTGTAAGTCACGAGCTAGCTGAGGACAAGGTATGTCAAACATTAGCTCCTGTCTGCTCCGTCCATCACACCCAACGTGAAGAATGGCGTCGCCCTGCTATGACTTACGCTGCAGCCGCCAAACGGCAGTCCATGAACCGACCGACGCGACCACAGCCAATCCCCCGGTAACTATGATGCCCCGCAGAAGAACAGATGTCTGGAGGACAGAAGATAACACACCACTGTGTTTCCACTGTGGACGCCCTGGACATGTCGTACGCTACTGCAGAGAGAGGAGGCGAGTATTCGATGATTATTTTGCCGCAAGACATCAGCCGTCGGAGCAGTTCTATCCAAGGCAGTCACCTGCTGATGAGTTCAGTCGACCTATGGGAAGAAGCCCATCGCCATACCCTAGACAAGGTCGTTCCCCGACGCGCCGCAGCCGTTCACCGTCGCCGTACAGAGATACCAGCCGCTCCCCTAGCCCCCGTGCCCAGGAAAACTAAGTGAGGCGACCATCTACGGAGGTGAGGCCGCTGCAGATGAAAATCCTCCATGGTCGACAGTCGCCAAGATGTCGGGAAATCTCATCGACGTCATAATCGACGGCCAACCTGTCCGGACACTTGTTGATTCAGGAGCCTCTTTTTCTGTATTATCGGATAATTACCGCCGCACACTAAAGAAGACAATGTTCTGTGATACGGGAGCAACTGTGCTGAAGGTCGCGAATGGAAAGTACGTCCATCCAGCAGGAACTTGTGTCGCAAGAGTAATTATCAACAACAGGATGCAGCCGTTTGAATTTGTCGTGTTAACAGAATGTAGTCACAATGTCATCCTCGGATGGGACATCCTTCAGGCATCCCAAGCTATCATTGACTGTGGAAGATCTGAGCTGCAAATTGAAGAAGTTGTTCCGCCAGATACACATAATACAGAATTTTCTGGGAAGTTATTCGTCATTGACAATGTGACGATACCACCTTTGACAATGAGGAGAGTTGCAGTCACAAACACAGATGACTGGTTAAACTGTGAAGTCCTAGTTGATAGTAAAAAGTTTCTCAGGCTCACAAAAGAAATTTACATACCAGCGGCTGTCATAAGCATTACCGGTGGTCAAGGAGAGATTTGGATCACAAATTGTCACGAACAGTCACAACTTATCCCCAAGGGAATGTGTATTGGGACAGCTCACCCAATCCAGGACGGTGAGCTCAACGTCATCAATGAAGACCCATGCCCTGCTGTTAGTACAGACAACACGCTGGAGGAAACAAACGTGGAACTGCCAATAGGGCCTGGACTGACCAAGGAACAACGCCAGCAGGTGTTAGGTATACTACGCCAATTTTCGGGTGCAATCACACCTAAGCAGGGGAAAAGTCAGACGAAACGGCCCACAATAAAGCACCGTATCAATACTGGGGATCATCCGACAATTAGCCAGCGTTCATATAGAGTGTCACCAGCCGAAAGACGAATAATTCGGGAGGAAGTGGAGAAGATGTTGCGAGATGACATTATTCAACGTTCGGAGAGTCCTTGGTCGTCTCCGATGGTTCTCGTAAAGAAGAAGGATGGCACGTGGCGATTCTGTGTTGACTATCGGCGGCTGAACAGAATCACAAAGAAAGATGTCTACCCATTGCCGCGTATTGACGACACCTTAGACTGCTTGAAAGGAGCTACATACTTCTCAACAATGGACATGCAGACAGGTTACTGGCAAATCAAGGTTGATGAAGCTGACAGGGAGAAGACGGCTTTTATTACATCTGATGGTCTCTATGAATTTAAAGTAATGCCATTTGGATTATGTAATGCTCCTGCCATATTCGAACGCATGATGGACAACTTGCTTCGACACCTTAAGTGGACGACATGTCTCTGCTATTTAGATGACATTGTCGTTTTCTCGAAAACATTTGAAGAACATCTGAGTCGCCTGTCAACTGTGTTGAAGTGTGTTCACGCTGCAGGTCTCTGCCTCAATCCAAAGAAGTGCCTCTTCGTCGCCAAAGAGATAAAAATCCTGGGGCACCTAGTCAACGGAGATGGTGTCCGTCCTGATCCATATAAAGTAAAGGCAGTCACAGAATTTCCAACTCCTCAGCACATTCGTGATGTGAGAAGTTTTCTCGGGCTGTGCTCATACTACCGACGTTTCATAAAAGGATTTTGTAACAAGGCACGTCCATTACAAGAACTTCTGCAGGGAGACGCCAAATTTTACTGGGATGAGACAAAAGAAAGAGCCTTCCAAGCACTTAAGGAGGCTCTAACTTCCGCACCAGTGCTAGCCTTGTACGACGAGAATGCACAAACGGAACTTCATACAGACGCCAGTGGTTATGGGATTGGTGCAGTGCTTGTACAAGTTCAGGAAGGTGCTGAAAAAGTGATAGCCTATGCGTCAAGAGTACTCTCAAAGTCCGAGATAAACTACTCTACAACTGAAAAAGAATGTCTCGCGGTTATCTGGGCTATCAACAAGTTCCGGCCGTATTTATTCGGCAAACCATTCACCGTCGTGACAGACCACCATTCTTTGTGTTGGCTGTCTAGCTTGAAGGATCCATCAGGTCGACTAGCAAGATGGGCACTAAGGCTCCAAGAGTACGATGTCACAGTGGAATTCAAGAACGGGCGCAAACATAAGGATGCCAACTGCCTTTCGAGGAATCCATTAGAGGAACACGACAGCATTAATGAAATTTCAGCCCTCACTGAATTAGATGACGTTACAGCTGAACAGAGGGAAGATCCAGCACTATTAAAAACGATAGAGGCCTTGGAGAAAGGAGAACCGACCAATGGAGAGTTCCAACATATAAATGGAACATTGTATAAGAGCAACTACGATCCACTGGGCCCCAAATGGCTACTGGTTGTTCCAGCTCATCTCCAGCCAGCTATTCTCAAATATTTCCACGATGCTCCAATATAGGGTCATCTTGGATTCGTGAAGACCCTAGACAGAATCAGACGCAGGTATTACTGGAAAGGTCTCTACCAATCTGTCAAGCACTATGTGAGTCACTGTAAAGAGTGCCAGCGACGGAAGCATGTGCCGCAATTACCTCCAGGACATCTCGTACCGATTCCGCCGGCAGCAGCTCCATTCCACCGAGTTGGGATCGATCTTTTAGGGAGGTTCCCAAAGTCGACAACTGGTAATCGTTGGATAATAGTCTGCACTGACTACCTCACACGCTATGCTGTCACCAAACCTGTGCCGACTGCAGAAGCTCCAGAGATTGCAAAATTCCTTGAAGAGGACATTATTTTGAAGCATGGAGTACCACGTGTCATGATATCTGATCGTGGAGAAGTATTCCAGTCAAAACTAGTATCAGAGGTAATGTCACGGTGCAACATTGTCCACAGAATGACAACTGCATACCATCCTCAGACAAATGGTCTTACGGAACGTTTTAACAAAACGTTAGCCGACATGCTGTCGATGTCCGTCGATGTTGAGCAGAAGAATTGGGATACAATTCTGCCAGACGTTACATTTGCTTACAATACGGCAAGACAAGACACCACAGGCTTCACTCCATTTTTTCTGTTCCATGGCCGTGAAGCTGAGACGACAATGGATACACTGTTCCCGTTCCAACCGGATGACACTCAGGATGACTATGTTAAACAGCCCATCACCAGGGTCGAAGAAGCAAGACAGCTGGCTCGCATACGGACACTGGATGCCCAGGAGAAGGACCGTCAGCGATATAACGACAAGCACCGACCTGTTGTGTACAGCCCAGGGGATCTGGTATGGATTTTTACCCCTGTACGGAAGGTTGGACTGTCAGAAAAGTTATTGAAGCAATACTTTGGTCCGTATCGTGTCATACGCCGCCTGTCAAACGTCACATACGAAGTTGAGGATTATGAGCCGTCGTCGAAACGTCAAAAACGAAGAGACATTGTTCACGTCCTGCACATGAAGCCTTACTACGATCCTGAAGAGCAGTTAGACGACAATGGCTTCTTGTTCAAGGACTTTAAGGACGGTAATGTTCCTGATGAAGCCACGACAGGAACGTCTGTCGTCGATAATCGCGGAGAAGGGAAGGATTCTCTTGAACTGTCATACAGAGGACCCATGACACGGTCAAGATCCAGGACATTGCAGCTGGCTCCACAGGGATCATAACAGTGGGTCGCTGTTTCTCCAGGAGAGGGGGCAATGCCGCGAGAGACCACGAACACCAACTGCCGGCGTGGCGCAGGGGATAGCGTCACGGACTGCGGAGCAGAAGGTCGCCGGTTCAATCCCGCCCACCGGCAAAAATTTATTTCTTTGTAATTTACAATTCCAGAAGGTTCTACATCTTTCTTATGTTCACTTGTAAATTCTACTTGTTCCTTATGTTAACTGTTCTTCTAATTTCTGGTAAATTCTGTCTGTGTATAAATGGCAGAGCACTCTGCCTGAAAGGCAGTCAGTGCTGCATGTATGTTCAGTTCGTAATAAATGTGCTTTCAGTATAACTGCTGTGTTCAGTTACCTTTGAAGTCAAGCCTGCTTCCATTGCAACGCGACAATATGAACCCTGAACCCCGTAAAAATCATTCACAGTTCAAGGTGCACAAACTTAACCATCCGATCAGGCCTGTTTCAAACAGTGCTTACCATGAATAGCCAGATTCTGCACGAAACCTTGAAAAAGTCCTTCGTTTTTCAGAATAATTATTCTGTTCCCAACAGTCACGTACTAGTGCATAAAGTGCACGTCACGTACTAGTGCATATTGGGGCCCAGATACTAAGCTCTTTTCACTGAATATCAAAAATCTTTCTACCAAAGTTCCCGTAGTTGAAATGCTTAAGATTGTAGAAAAGAATTTATGTCAAATCAAAAAACTTTCTTCTGAACAAATAACTGATTTAATGAATTTAATTAATGTAGCAGTCAAATATAACTATTTCGAATTTAACGGAAAATTATACCAGCAAGACGGTGGTCTTGCTATGGGAAATCCGTTAGCTGGTATCCTTGCCATCATGTTCATCAATTTCCTGGAAGAAAAATTCTTCCTCAATTTCTCTACTACAACATTAGACATTCTTTCCTATTCTAGATATGTCGATGACTTTAGTCATCTATGAAGGACCTACCACTGGTATTGATAACATTTTTACTCTTTTTAAAGTGCCTGTTGCAGCTCATCATATATCTTTGTGCTGAGTTGTAAACTATCATTATTATATTACTACTAATCTTGCTTTGCAAGTGTTACCTGATTTTCTTGTAAAGACCCACTTTACTTCAACATTCATGCTTGCTAGTTTAATTACTAGATCTCAAAGTTTATATTTATTTGAGTGTTCCATTTCTCATCCATTGTTTTGTTTCCAGATTTGTGATTCATTATTATTCAACTACTCTTCTAAATTTTCTCTATTGTCAGTACTATAAATGTTTACACTGATGGAGTTACTCAAAACATAATTATAAAATCTGTCTGGCATTTTGTAATCTTGTCTATCTGAATCCTCTCTTTTCTTCTAGTTCATCAATGCTTTAACTCTGTTGATACCCTTATCTTCCATTTCGCACTAATAAATAATATAGTGAGGACAGTTTACAACTCACCGCAAAGACGTGGCGACGAGCTGCGACAGGCACATACAAAAGACACACACATACAACACATTC
This sequence comes from Locusta migratoria, assembly GCA_026315105.1. Taxonomy (NCBI): domain Eukaryota; kingdom Metazoa; phylum Arthropoda; class Insecta; order Orthoptera; family Acrididae; genus Locusta; species Locusta migratoria. The sequence goes on along the minus strand of CM048745.1, from coordinate 697,477,012 downwards.
AGCTATCGGCCATGGCCTTCTTCAGAAAATAGAGCACTCACGCAATCACACAGGCACACAATTACTGTTGTGTGCCTGTGTGATTGCGTGAGTGCTCTATTTTCTGAAGAAGGCCATGGCCGATAGCTGAATGTGTTGTATGTGTGTGTCTTTTGTATGTGCCTGTCGCAGCTCGTTGCCACGTCTTTGCGGTGAGTTGTAAACTGTCCTCACTATATTATTTATTCCAACCTGGACTTTCCAGTATTATATTTCGCACTAATAGATTTACTACCTAAATATTTGCACTCAGAATCAGTAAACATTTTCCTCTATCAGAGCCATTAAGACGAATAAGCCTGATACTCTCTTCCTCAATATCAACATTCTAGAAATGATAACAGTATTGTTAACCAGTACTCTGTGACCAGCTTCACTGTATCCTGCTAAAATGTCCACATTGACTTTACAATCCCACTATGACTTTCACAACTGTTCGGTACACATACAGAAACTCTACTTTCATACAATTTTAAATGTTTAACATTAGGTTTCTTTCCATACAATAAATAATAAAGAGCTTTATTTTCAACAGTATTAGTTAAAATTCTATTTTTAAGGTATTCAGCTACACAAAATAATTCTGGTCAAGATTTCCTGTCTACTTTTGCTTCTGCTAACAGGTGCCACATCATATCTATGACTGATTTGTTGTGCCTTTCAACTGTTATGTTTAGTTCATGTATATAAGAAGGATATAAATTTAAAATGCTATCTGTCTTATAAATATATTAACATCTGAATTTAAATATTCCTTCTTACTTGTCACATCTTAATTTTGTAAGATTTTTACAACCTAGATCTTAATGTCATTAAATACAGAAATACGGCTGAGTTAACAGGGAAAGACTCCCAGAAGAAATGAAGAAAATAAGTATAGTGAATGGATACATTAATGTAATAAAGACAATGTACGGAGGACTCAGTTGTAGAATTAGAACATCACTGGGAAACTCTGAATACTTGGAAATAAGACAAGATCTTAAACAAACAGTTAAATGTATGGTAAAAGAAAAATGGAGAAAGATGATTTTTGCAGACAATATGGAAACATGGGATAATAAAGAGTTAGATGAGCAGTATTACTTGATGCATGGAAGGAAATCATGAAAAACAATGGATTAAAAATAAATAAAGATAAGAGTGAAAGATTGGTATGTGGAAGAGACAAAGAGATCAATGACAATATTACTTAGAATGGAGAACCCCTCAAAGTGGTAAACAGTTTCACTTATTTAGGGAGTAAAATAGAAGGATAATGAATGAAACTAATAGTTTACAGAAGGGAGGCAATTTTTATCAAACCATAAAACATGTGATTTGGAATAAGGAAGTTGCAGAAAAAAGCAAAAAGCCTTATTTATAAGAATTATTACTTTCCTATTGTCACCTATGGAGGAGAAACGTGGACAATGACAGAAAGGGAGTGGAACAGTCTGCAAGCAGACATCGGCACCAGTGTCCACGAGAAACCGGGCGCCGATAACACAGTTATGTAAATACAGGCAACTGCCAGTTATGGGACCCACATTGAGAGAATCTCTGCTCTTGTGGACCAACACCTTCAACCTATTAGCCACAACCTACCTTCTTATATAAAAGACAACAACCATTTCCTCTATTGACTCTCCACAGTTCTTGTTCCTTTACCACTTGGCACCATTCACCTCAAAGTTGATGCCACCTCCCTCTAAACTAACATCCCCAATACTCATGGCCTTGCCACTTTTGAACACTATGTTTCACAATGACTGACTTACTCCAAGCTTACAATCTCTTTCTACCTCTCCATGACCTACTACAACCTCAATCCACAGTTACTTTGCATTTGAAGACATTATGTACAAACAAATCAGTGATACAGCCACAGACACCTATATGGCACCTTCCTATGTCAACCTATTCATGGTCCATCTAGTATACGCCTTCCTAACTACCCAGTATTCCAAACCTCTCTTCTGGTTCAGATTCATGGATGACATATTCATAATCTGGACTTAAGGTGAGTATACACTATCCACATTCCTCAAAAACCTCAACACCTCTCCCATTCAATTCAGCTGCTCCTACTAAACCCAACAAGCCACCTTCCTGAACATTGTCCTTCACTTCAAGGATGGCCTCAGCATTACCTCTGTCACATCAGACCTACCAACCATCAACAATACCTCCATTTCGACAGCTGCCACCCATTCCACACCCAATAGTCTCTTTCATAATGGCTAGTCACCCATGCTCATCACATTTGCAGTGATGATCAGTACCTATCCAAACACGCCAAAGGCCTCGCTGATTCTGATTACCCTCCCAACATTGTCCAGAACAGATCTTATGTGTCCTGTTTGTCCAATCTCCCATCACCTCCGTCACACTCAGCATCTGGCCACAAAGAAGTTCCTCTCTTGTGACCCATTACCACTCAGCACTGAAGGTATTAAACCACATTCCTTACCAGGGTCCCCCCCAGGGGGCTCACGGTTCTTTCGTGAGTACGTGCATGACGAGCACGGGCCCCGAACTAATGCAGTCTTTCTTCCTTCTTTCCTCCCTGGACTGCATTTCCTTTCCCTTCCCCTCCTTTCATATCCTTACTCCTTTCCCTCCCCTCCAGGGACTGAAAATTTCAGTAGTTAAGTACGCCTGTCTCAACCCAACCCCTTACCAGGGTTTTGACTACCTCTCATTCTCATCTGAAATGAGAAATACCCTTCCCAATATCTTCTCCATCCCTCATACAGTCGTATTTGATGCCCACTAAACCTACATAATATCCTTGTCCATTGTTGCTCCATCCCTACTTCCAACCCCTTGCCCCATGGCTCATATGCCCGTAGTAGACCTAGATGCAAAACCTGTCGTATCAACCCTCCCACCACCATCACCTACTCCAGTCCTTTCATTAGCATTTCCTGCCCCATAAAAGGCAGGTTAACTACATTTCCTACCCCATAAAAGGTAGGATAATGTGTGAAATCAATCATGTGATATAGAAACTGAGCTGCGGCCACTATGGAGATTCCTACCCGGGTCTGTCCACATGAATGGCAATTGTCAAACAGTGGCCAGGAGACAGCTGGACCATCATGTTGCAGAGCATGCAGCCCTGCATGATGTGACGCACTTCAATGATTGTTACACAGTCTGAGCCATATGGATTCTCCCCACAAACCACAGATTTTCTGAATAGTGCAGGTGGGAACTCTCCTTACAATATACCTTATAGTCCCACAATACCCTAGGCCTAAACCTTTACTATTTCCTGCCTGCACCACCCTCCTCTTCCCTGCCCACACCACCCTCCTCTTACCTGCTCACATTCTTATCTCACATACATCTTCCATTCTGCCACACTTTCTAGTTCCTCCCCTTCCATTCTTCCCTGTCTCCAACAGCCAGTCAAAACACACTCCATCTGATAGAGCTGGTACATCCCTCCCCTCCTACTTCCCTATTCATGCTACTTTCTCACCCTCATCACTGATTGCTTTCGCCTTGGGCCATCTGAGTCCCACAGTCAGCCACAGCAGCCGGAGACAGCAGTCATGTTAGTGTGTGTGTGTGTGTGTGTGTGTGTGAGAGAGAGAGAGAGAGAGAGAGAGAGAGAGAGAGAGAGAGATAGTACCTAACTTAACTAGTGATTGTTTTGAAGGAGCCAAACTACTATTGTCATTGGTCCCACTTAACCGTTGAGCCAGGTAAATACCTACCAAAAACATAATTTTATCTTCACTTAGGTAAGCTCTCTCCAATAACTAAATTTAATACACCTAAAATCTAAGATCTGTATATAATATACTCTTTTCCTATTCTGTTCTTTTATTATTATTGTTGTTGTTATTGTTATTGTATTTGTTTATATTTTTCAGCTAGTAGTTTTAATTTAATCTCCAGCCGTACTTGAAATATGTAACAATAACTTTGTGACTGAGTTCATGATAAACATTTATATAAAAAGTAGATGTGGTTTACTTACCAGGTGAAAGAGCACAGGTGCGCAGACAGAAACATAAATAAAAACACAAACACACAATACCGGGAGAGGAAAGACTTACCTTGGGATGACTCCTCACCCACTCCCTTAAAACTCACATCCTTTCCTTTTCTCTTTCCTTCCCTGCACTTTTTCTGAAGAAGCAACACAGGGTTGCAAAAGCTCAGCATTTGTGTGTTTGTGTTTTTATTTGTATTTCTGACTGCATACCTGTGCTCTTTTGCCTGGTAAGTAAACCACATCTACGTTTTATGAAGATTATAGAGGAAAAAGTTCCTAGCAGGAAAAATATATATAAAAAGGAGATGAGGTTTACTTACCAGGCGAAGGAGCACAGATACGTGACAGTAACATAAATAAAACACATGCACACAAATGCAAGCTTTTGCAACCATTTGTTGCTTCTTCAGGCAAAGAGCAGGGAAGGAGAGGGAAAAGGAAAGGATGTGGGTTTAAAGGAGCGGGTGAGGAGTCATTCCAATCCATCTACTTTATATATATATTTTTCCTACTAGGAATTTTTTCCTGTATGATATTAAGTTCATAATAAACTATAGATATACAAGACGATTACAATTGATGTTAAACTTTCTAAATGTTGTAAGAATAGAACCACTGGTGGGAATGACGTCAAATTGCAACCGAATATTATCAGAGGTGGATAATGTAACGCAAAAGAAAAATAAATAGTGTGAAAATGGATATATAGATGATGCTGTATGTGTCAGAATATAGAAATGAAAACACCTGTCATGCAGATGACCCATTGAAGTTAGTATAAACATGCCAGTTACACGGTTTCAGTTACACTGTAATTGCAGGATCACGCTCTGCTTGCCTTGCAAAGCTGTTTTACAGCAATGATGACTGTGCACAAGTCACTCTGCAGAAGTTATGGACACTGAAGGGTTTGAAAAAAAGCCTTGGTTTGATGACTGACATGGGTCTGGAGAAAATTATTCAGAAATTCGAAAAGACGGTTCCTTTGGTGTGCAACCTGGTAGAGGGAGGAAACGAATTGATTCGACGTCAGTGGGAGAAGTGGGCATAGTAATGCAGGATAAGTCGAGTGGTGGTGTGTAAGTGTGTACTGCTTGGAGAATTGCCCGAACATTGTACAACACTGTGAGTATGGTGCGTAAAATCCTACAAAACTTCCTTATTTTCTATCCATTCAGAAATAACCATGTGCATGAGTTTCTTCCTGTTACCTGCAACCAAGAGAGAATTTTTCTTTAGAATTTATTGTTCATGTGTAAACAGACGATAAATGGCCTTAGTAGATTTCGAGGGCAGACAAAGCTCACAGCCATCTTATTGTTACAATCCATCATGCAACATGGAACTTTCCATCCCCACCTTTAGCCGGCATTCAACCCCCTCCATTCCCCACCTCACTCACAGTCTAGATGCTTGTGGTGCTGGAGTGGCTGGACATGGTGGTTGTGTGTGTACAGTTGTCTGAGTTATTGTGTGAATGTATGTGTTTCTTTTTGAATGTGATTATCTATTTTCATGCCTGTCAGCAACTCAGTAAGCCTCTTTACAGTGAGTTGTTATGTATCCTCCATTATTGACAGGATATATCAATACATAGAATTGTCAGTGCAGACAAGTGTGAAAATTACAGAATTATCAGTTTAATAAGTCATGGTTGCAAAATACTAACAATAATTATTTACTGATGCATGGAAAAACTTTTGGAATCCGACCTTGGGAAAGATCAGTTTGAATTTAGGAGAAATGTAGGAACACGGAAGGCAATACTCACATTACGACTTATCTTAAAAGATAGGCTAAGGTAAGGCCTACCTACGTTTTTAGCGTTTGTCAATTTGGAGAAAGCTTTTGACAATGTTGGCTGGAATACACTCTTCCAAATTCTGAAGGTAGCAGGGGTAAAATATAGGGAGCGAAGAGTTATATTCAACCTATACAAAAACCAGACAGCGGTTACTAGAGTCAAAGGGCAAGAAAGGGCCGCAGAGGTTGGGAAGGGAGTAAGACCGGGTTGTAGCCTTTCTCCAATGTTGTCCAATCTGTACATTGAACAGGCAATGAAGGACTGGAAGGAGAAATTTGGAGAGGGCATTAAAGTGTGGTTTGCTGATGACATAGTAATTCTGTCAGAGACTGCAAAAGATCTAGAAGAGCAATTCAATGGAATGGAAGATATAAGATGGACATTAACAAGAGTAAAACGAAGGTAATGGAATGCAATGTCAGAAAATCAGGCAATGCTGAAGGAATTAGATTAGGTAATGAGACAATAAAAGTAGTAGATGAATTTTGTTATCTGGGTAGCAAGATAACTTCTGATGGATGAAGTAAAGAAGATATAAAATGCAGAATAGCTATGGGAAGAAAAGCGTTTCTAAAGAAGCGAAACTTGTTAATATCCAATATTAATTTAAATCTTAGAAAGTCCTTTCTGAAAGCATTTGTATGGAGTGTAGCATTGTATGGGAGTGAAACGTGGATGATAAGGAGTTCAGATAAAAAGATGATAGAAGCTTTTGAAATGTGGTGCTACAGACGAATGATGAACATTAGATGGGTAGATAATGTAACTAATGAGGAGGTTCTTAACCGAATCGGGGAGAAAAGGAGTTTCTGGCATACCCTGACTAAGAGAAGGGATAGATTGGTTGGACACATTCTGAGACATCAAGGAATTGTCAACATAGCATTAGAAGGAAGCGTGTGGGGTAAAAATCGTAGAGGGAGACCGAGGGACGAATACATTAAGCTGATTCAAAAGGATGTAGGTTGCCGTACATATTCTCAGATGAAGAGGCTTGCACAGGACAGGATGGCATGGAGAGCTGCATCAAACCAGTCTGCAGACTGAAGACCACAACAATAACAGCAACAATGGCTTGTAGATTTGACTGATTTATCCTTTAAATGAACAACAGAATTGTCAAATATGGACAACAACAAAAAACCAATTCGCAAAACAATCATTACTGCTTCATCCTAAAAAGGTCACTGTGTGGTGCGCTTTTATGGCACCATTTATCATAGGGCCATATCTTATCCAGCTCTCCAATAGTATGGATGTGGTCTTTTTTTTGCAGGATGACACACCTCTGCAGATTGCAAATTCAGTTAAGCAGCTGTTGAAGTGTCCTGTCAGAAATGTTAGGATTATCAGCCAGCTTTTCTGTACAGCATGGCCATCCCAATCACCTGATCTTAATCCATGTGATTTCTGACTGTGGGGCTGTCTGAAAGATGTTGTGTTCAGTGTTCCAATTCCAAACATAGCTGCACTGAAGGCATGTATTGTGCAGCACATTCTTAACATTACCTTAGAAACACTTCAAACAGTTGTGGTACATGCTGTGTCTCAATTTTAACTTGTTGCAGAATACAATGGACAGCATATTGAATACTTTTTGTGCGAGTCACGTGGAAATTTAAAATCCAAATTTATTTAGACTGATACTTTTTATGTGGTTTTTGGCATCAGGACAATTAAAAACCAATTTTTCCCATCCAATGTGATATGACCTTGGCATGGTGGATGGTCTTACGTAACTAAAAGTATCCACCTATACAATGATGCACACTGAGTAGTAAAGTTTGTTTAATGTCAAACTTCCACCTTAGGCATTGTTGTATAGTTCATTTGTCATTTGTAGTCAACCGCTATGAAATTATGATGCTTACAGCACCAGCTACTGATCAGTGTTCACACTATTTAATTTTCTTCTACCATACATTTTCCCCATTTACCAATAATATTGCACTGCAACTTGATATTATTCTGAGCAACAATGTTATATTTACAGTGTTTTGAAAGTTTAAATGTTCTCAGAAATTCAAACCAACATGGCGATGAATTAAATTTTTTTAGAAGCCTCAGAAATTACCCATTTACTGCAGTCTTTTAATAATGGAAAGTCCAGGTTGGAATTAATAATATAGTGAGGACAGTTTACAACTCACCGCAAAGACGTGGCGACGAGCTGCGACAGGCACATACAAAAGACACACACATACAACACATTCAGCTATCGGCCATGGCCTTCTTCAGAAAATAGAGCACTCACGCAATCACACAGGCACACAACACAGTCATACAACCATCACCTCCGACTGCCGCACTTCAAATTTTCTGAAGAAGGCCATGGCCGCAGTGGCGTAGCTATCATAGGGCTAGCCGGGGCAGTGCCCCGGGGCCCCCGAGCTCAAGGGCCCCTCGGCGTCCGTGACGTTCGGAAAAATTTACAGTAGAGCGTCGAATATATTTTAAGTCTACCATCCCACCGTCCCCGTAACTTCAATCAAGTTTCCCATGTGTGGCGGAACATTGCTTCTAATGGTGCCTACACACGACGCCACTCTGTGGCGCTGCTGACCGGCCAAGCCGCCAGCCGCTGTGTAAGACAATCGGCACACTTCAGTTGGCAGAAGCAGCGGCAGCATCGAAGCTGCTCACAGCAACAGCTGCGCCTTCCAGATGTTGCGGCGTGTGAAGGATAGCGTGCTTGCCAATACTGTATAAATACTGTTATTGTAAGTACTTCTTATTGCCAAATACAAGTGTACAATTCGATTATCCGAATAAACCTGTTTTCCGAATATCCATGTCCCCCAATTACTACGGATAATCGACGTTCTACTGTATATAATATTTTAGTTGAATGAAGGATTTTCGACTTTTAACTTTTTGAATCCTGACCAACAAACCGCAAACGCATGAACTGAAATCCATAAATTATTCTCACATCAGAATACAAACATAACGAGGTCTGTTGCTTGTCCGCTAAGACGTGTTAGTGTGTTGTCGGTTGAAGTCGGAGTTGCCGTGGCTGTCAAACTTTGCGAAATAACAGTGAATGACGCTGAATTACAGCAGTGTGTTTGATGATACACGGTGTGACCACATTTGAATATGACGTCTCTACAATGTATTATTACAGAACGTTATTATTACGGCAACTCATTTGTTTATGCAGTGAATTCCCTCAATGGAGTGCTTCTTAATCATAGATACAATGAATTGCTGTAACCAGTTGCACTCTGAAATTCGTGCATGAAGAAGAGAAAATATTGATCGTGGATGATTGTGGATTGTATTGCTGATCGGCGCGTTATAAGTGAAGGAAAAATCAGCTCAAGTTGTGATATGTATGGCTGTATCCACCAGATTTAGATAAGGAGAAAATTAAAAGATTACCAGATCAGGGTGGCTACCGAACCTTGAAACCGGGAAAACCGGGAAAAAGCCTTGAATTTGAAAAAACCGGGGAAAACCGGGAAAAAGCCTTGAATTTCAGCCAGAAACCGGGATTTTTAACCTATGAGATCTCGCGGCTTTAAGAGTTAAACGATCGTTCGAGTGTATAGCCTATTGCTCAGATTACACGACCAGTTCGAAATGTACTTAAGTGTAAATAAGTAATCCCTTTAGTAAGAAAAAACCTCAAAGTTGGGTTCTGAAGCATCATCAATGTGATTAATCTTTATTTTCTTTCCTGGGTGGTACATTTCTTCAGCAGTATGGCAAATCATTCTTACCATTACGGTGCAATATGTTGGCAATTGAATTAAGAGAAAAAAAATCAACCAATCTATACATGATTTAGTCTGTAGAATCTGAATCTGCAATAAAAAATGGGAGTTTCCATTTAAAATTTTACACCAGCCACCCACACCGCTCCCAAACGGTGGAGGCAGTTCAAGTTCAGTATCATTTCCTACGCCTCTGCCGTCCGTTAATAATGGTGAAAACCGTTGTTGAATATATACTTTTTTTTCTTTTTTTCTGTAGTTATTCTGATTTGTCAACTTAAAATATACATCCTGTACTATACATTGTGTCAGTGTCGAATCTGCGGTGGGGAGGGGGGTCTATGGGGCTGCAGATCCTCCAAAACCACGAGGAAAAACCTCATAATATGAGCTGGTTCTTTGTAGATCAGTTTGAGGTACAATGCCACAATTTGTATGAGCTTTGCCCCCCTCCCTCTCTCCCCAATCCAAATCCAGGATTCGCCACTGCTTGGTGTATATTACAACGTGACATGGTTCAACTTGGATGACATGGTTTTTTTTTTTTTTTTTTTTTTTTTTTTTGTTTTTTTTTTTTTTTTTTTTTTTTTTTTTGTTTTTTTTTTTAAATATGTAACTAGTTTCATTACGGTATAGTTGTTTGCTAACCCCTTTGAGCAATATTAAGTTTCGTGAAAACCTGGAAAATAACTATTTTTAACCTGGAAAACCGGGAAAAAACCTTGAATTTGAAAATGAAGATTTGGTGGCCACCCTGCAGATGCGTTAATCATAGTAATTACTGCCTTCGGTGGCTTCAATTTTTTTCCCACATCAGAGACCCTTACACGGCAATATTTGTGAGGTTGCGAGATTGGCATATTATTGGTGGCATAGTGGCACAATTTGTCCTATCGTCATCTTACTTCAGTGTACTCAGGAGGGCGTCCTTTAAACTCCACAAAACCTAAAAAATACCCTTTTCGGGGACACTTTTGCACAACTCCACAGAGGGGGAAAACCTAGGATGTATTGGGCCACAAATGAAGCCATTAAGACAATAGAAACTTTCGTGGCGATTATTTCCGATTTGTATAATTTTTAGTCTTGACCCTACTGGACTATCTACACATTAGGTTGCAATGGTAGGCGGGAAATGGATTCGGCATTCTGTGCCTTCACATACCATAAGAACTATTCGTTCTTCAATTTACGTACATTACTAATTGACTATACCCTCTGTCGCATTCTGGTCAGTTGTTATAAATGAGAAAACAAAAAGAACTTCACTATGGTTTGAAATAATGGTGAGAATTCAGCACTTCACGCTACTTTTTAAGATACTTTTCTACCCGCGCACTTGTATATTCTGCTATTTAACGATTGAGATACATTCACGGATCAGATGTTTAATGCTATCCTTAATTTGTCACAATAGTGAATTGTGAATTGAAGACGGTGTCCTCTGCCCACTGTTACGATAATAACCGAAGTTGCCGACGTAGTTATTTTACTTTTTACTGACCAGACAATAACAAAATATACTTCATAAAGCCTGGTACGGGCACGGCTCAATCAAGTGTTTCAACAAACAAAATCAGGGAAGTTCATTTTGCTGAAACTATCCTACACAAATACTTCCTATATTTTTTCTTCTTTGACATGGATTTCAACCAAATTAGGCTGATTGGTACGGACCAATGAAGTAACAGCGCAGTAGTCTAGCGAGACAGTGTGTTGTCGGCAATGACAACAGTCCGCCTGCTGTCACCGCGGACGCGCGAGTCCTGACTCGGCTGTTCCCGGTTTGCTTCGCGGCAGGGGGCCATGTTTTCGAGGTTGAGTAATACTTCCTCATTGTTTATTTTTACTAGATTCTGCCTGCGACTTCGTTCGCCTAGTGTGGAACAACTTCGAAAACTATCCAATGGGTTCGTTTTATCTGTTTCTTCTACCCAGGTCCAGCTCTATCCCCATGCAAAATTTCATCCAAATCCACCCAGTAATTTTTGTGTGAAAGCAGAACAAACTAACTTTCATAATTATAATTATATTAGAGAGTATGATTAAATATTATCTGCTGCCTGGCACATAATAATTTACTTAATAGACTTTAGGTTTGCCTTATAGTATCTGCCAGTGGATGGTAAGGAGCCGAAGATGAAATAGCTTTGCATCTGTATATTTCTAAAGAGGGCCCCAATGTCAATTTTGCCCCGGGGCCCTTAGTGACGTAGCTACGCCACTACATGGCCGATAGCTGAATGTGTTGTATGTGTGTGTCTTTTGTATGTGCCTGTCGCAGCTCGTCGCCACATCTTTGCGGTGAGTTGTAAAATGTCCTCACCATTTACTGCAGTATTTTATATAATTTTATGTGCTGTATAAGATTATAATGATTACAAGGTGAGACATTGGATTAAAATTTGTAACTCTAAACCTGGGTCTCCTGTTTACTAGGCAGTTGTTTTATCCATCCAGCCACCATGATATTATACATAATGTAAATTCATTGAATAATCTAAGAATATCTCCCTCTACCAAAAAAACTTCAATTTTGCCTCAATGTTTCACTCTGTAATTTGTATCAGTATTGCTGAGGTTGCATTGTGGAAGGAGACATTCTCAGTTTATTGTGTGTGTCTGCATTAACCATAATGCGATGGTTGCTGAATGAGTAGAGCAACTACCAGGTAAGCAGGAGAGCTGGGTTTAAATCATGACTGTAGCACAAATTTTATTTCATAGCCTCATTTTGTAATCATCTATGATGGCTGAGACTAAATCTGCCTCTGCAAAATGAATTTATTTGATATTAATTAGACTGTAACATTCATAAGTTTGTGATTTACTAATGTAACCATTTTTACAGGTCAAATCTTATTGACAATAATGACAGCACTATTTGTAATGTTTATGAAGCATTGGAAGCAGTTGGTATGAGAGAAAAAGTAGAACAATTGCCTGATCAGGCTGAAACAGTAGTGCAAACTAATTCCAATTTATTCACCATAGGGGAATGTCAGTTACTCTATTTGGCAAGAGCAATTCTCAGTAAGCCTAAGGTTAGCATTTCTCATTATATCAAAGGAAATATTATTAACCTGCAATTGCTCCTTTTTGAGACAAACATATAACATTCTTGATTTTAATGAAATATTTTAATTTGTATTATGTGTGATCTAGCAGTGCTTTCTTTCACATCTCTACCTGCAGTCCACTTATCTTGTTAGGTCAAATTCAAATTAAAACCTGCCACATGCAGCCTTTTCTGAAGTGTTTAGTATTAGATTGTGTGACACTCTCTTGTAGAATCCTGAAACACTATCTTGCTTTCCTTCAGCCTTTAAGACCTTTCTTCTAACATTACTCCTTTTATAGGAATAATGAGTATTTTTATTGAGTGCTACATTTTGAATAAAGCAGCAGCTGTACAAACATATGATAGTTCTTTCAGATGTACAAATATATAAAATTGTACAGAAAGAGGTCACTTCAGGTAAACAACTATTGATATTGCAAGAGGATGCACATTGTGTGTATAAAGAGATCAACAGAGCAACCTGACAATGCTTTTGAAAGTGTCTCTAGAACAGCCAAGTAGCCAAGTTTGAAGATAGGGATGGAATTATAGGGATTTAGAGGGGTTGTAGCCCCAGAGAAACGACTAGATACTATAAACTTTATTCTAACACCAATGACTAGCACATACAGACTGAATACAGAGTTTAGATATGGTGGCTGAGAGGCAGCTCACCCAAAGAACATAGTTAAAGATGAAATACATTGCACAGATGTGGTCAATAGTGTCTCGACAACTATTGCCCAGTTCCGGCACACAATTTTAATCTTCCAGGAAGTTTCACTGCAGGAAGGTTTGAAAGCTCGAATGGAAGCATGTTTACCATGAGATGCACTAAATTTTTTAGCATAGTTCACCACAGTGATGTAAAGTAAAGGCTGGCTTGAGGCTGGGGAAGTTAAAGTTCCAGTTCTCAAGTTGGCTGCGAGGTGCGCGGAGCAGATGCAAGGGGGCAGGATATGCACATCATGTTGACAGCACAAGGGGTAGTCATGGCAAACAAGTTTTGTTTACACACCCGGCGTAGGAGTGGGGAGGAGGTACCGAACTGTCAGAATCATTGTTAACCTTGCGTACTGGCACAACATTACAGTTTGCACTGACAGAGGTACTAACCTTGAAATTAGTGTCCTTTGAGGTGGCTCAGAGATACAATTTGCTGCTTGGCAGATGACAACTGGGACTCAGCAGTGAGGTGTCAAATGATGTTTCCTCTCTCGCGCCAGAGGCACAGCACTTGTTCATGTTTGGTAGTCCACTTTGACATGAGTAAATTCAACTGTTTAATAATGTCAGAGCACTCACAGATGTTGTTCTGTCTTTCACAGCACAGTTTGAGCACTTCGTCATGTTCACTAGACCAATTTGAAAAAGTTTGTCGAACTCATTAATGTTTGTTAAACACTCTCAAACTGTTTTGCTGCAGCATTTCCAACATATTTATTGTGTCGTAGAAAGCAACAGAGGAATGTTGTGGTTCTTCTGTATCATCCTCATCGGCACTAACTTCCTCGGCCAAGGCACAAGATGCATCCTGTACTATCTCGGTGATAGTCACTGCCTCTGTAGTAATAAGATTTTCGTTAACTTTGACTTAATCTTCAAATGTCTTTGTCATTTTGGGGCATGCTACACGAGCATTTTGTGGTAATGCATCTTGAAATTATGGATTTCTCCAAGATCAAGTGGCTGGAGCTCACTCATGTAATTTGCAGGAACAATTCCTTCATAACCTTTCTCAAATAGGAAGTGACAGAAGGGTTGCACTGCACACCTCTCTACAAGCAACAAGACCTTGTGGCCTGCTGCACTCATTTTTGTGTCAATGCTATGAAGCCAGCTTTCAAAAACTTTCTTGGTTATCCACGCATTTTTGTTGTTGGTATATTTCATTGAAAATATGATGATGTTTTTAAAGTAATGTGGCTTTGCAAACTTTGCAATTGTAAGTGGGGGTGGCTTCTCACTATTAGCATTACTATTAGCACACAACAAAACTGTTACACATTCATTACTTTGCTTCCCTCCATGGCAGTTTTCGCCTTTGAAGGCCATGGTCCAGTCTGGCATAAAGCTATAAAATTCGCCCGTCTGATCCACATTGAAAATATTTTTAGGTTAGTCTCTTCAAACTGGTTTCTATCCAGTCTCAAACTGTCTCCAGATTGACACTTTGGCTTTCGCCACACGTGTTGTGACAGCTGATGCCGTGTCTGGCCTTAATGTTATGCAGCCAATCTGATGATGCATTGAAATTTTCAACGTTAAGTTGGAGTGCCAGTTCAGCTGCTTTTTCTCAAAGCATAGGGCCAGTAATAGGTATCCCTTCTGTACTGCAAGAAACAATCTTCAGTGTCTTCATACTTCCCACCCTAAATCTGTGTCTGCTTACTAGCAGAAATTCCAAACACTTCCTCACTCTCTTCTATTTCTTTCACTTTCACCACACTAGAATTTAATGTGGACACTGAGAGTCCTAATTCTTTGGAAATGTCTGCACACTCTCTGTTCTTGGTTTCTTTTGACACATACAGAATCCTCAGCTTTTCATTGATGGTATTCTTTCCTCTACTCATCTTGGCTCTCAAGATAACCACAAGCACAGAAATTATGATGAAGTATGTATAAATAAAATATCTGCCTGTAATATTTGTGTTTATTCACTCACTCCTCTGCGTGATGTACACTACTTCACTACTGTAACTGTACTGTGTGCTTTCGTGGTCATGTGCTTGTTCCGCAGAAAACATGGGACTCCGAGAAAACAAATGACTGCTATGCGTAATACTAACCTTGCGTGTGGCTATTGCCATGACCTAAATACGACTTTCAAGCTTTTATTCTTTAGTACACTGTACAGTATAACAACTGATTTTTGTAATGGCAGTTTTTGCAGTTTATATTGTTGTTACATATCTATCACTATTTAAAAGAGTTTCAAGTCTGTCACATAAAAAATTAAGTTTTAATTGGCTACCAGGGCTGAAACCGGATATCAAAACTTGTGCACACTGTTGATATTTCGACAGGACAAAGGAAAAATTTATAAGTGAAAAATGTATAAATGAAGTTTTACTGTATACAATATTTTTTCACAGTTTTTAAACCTAAGTGTTCATTGTGATTAATAATGTAGGCTCAGTTCAAAATTCTACCAGTCAGCTTCCTCTTTCATTCCTTTAACCTAGTCCATCTTCACCTAACACAGTAGTTTATCCACTTTCCTATTTCCTTATTCATTATTTTATCTATTCCTGTAATACCCCTAACTGGCTTTGTATTTATAACCCTGAACTCACTCAACAAGAAATCCTTTCACCTTTCTTTTGAACTTCACTAATCCCCACTATATATAACTTCACCTATCACTGGAATAAATTTCATTGTGGGCACATCTCATGGCCATGGGGTTTAACTTTGTCCAGACACTTGTGTAATACACACCCTTGTGATACTTTGATTTTTATGTTCCTAGTTCTCTGTTATCAATATTGCTTATAGTCTCATAAATACATGGACCTTTGCATTGTATTGTACAGGTTAGGAGACTGCTGCTTATGTAAGGCATAACAAAAGACAACTTTCATATTGGCAATCAAGTTTTGGCTGGATTTGTCAGTTATGTTCACATGTCCTTTCAAGTTAAATGTATGTCATACTTCTGTGTGCCTTTTTCCTTAGCTCTCTCTGCTCTACCACTTCCATTTTTAAATTTCTACCTTATTTTCTTGATTGATTATTATTAAAATAATGTTATGTAACATACAGTAGAATCCCTCTAATCTGACCTTGGGTGGTCCGTCACTCCGTTTAGTCCAACCTTGCTCAGGCTCGCAAGCCTGTGCCGACTTGTCACTGACTGGACACCTGTTGGGCCATTTTTGCAGTGTCTATCACTGTGCTTATTGTTGTACTGTCCATTATTGTGCAGTTTTATCCTTTGTTGAGATTTAATAACGTCATTGTTTGCTTTATTCTGTATTCTCTGCAGTACTTATGAGATTCATTGTGTGTACAGTTGTCTGTTTTTGAATAAGTCTGGATTCAAACATAAACACCTAACTTATAATAATGGAAAGTCCAGGTTGGAATAAATAATATGGATCACAGTGACTACCTGGCAGAAGGGCTCCGCCAACTCTCTGACTCCTCCTCCTACAAGTTGTGCCAGATTGACCCCATCCCCAAAGTCCAACAAGATCTCCAATCCCTACTAAAATCCTATGGCCCCTCCCAGAAACTCTCCCCTGAATCCATCTCCCTCCTCACCTCAGCAACACCCCGCACACCCACCTTTTACATGCTCCCCAAAATTCACAAACCTAATAATCCTGGACGCCCTATTGTGGCTGGTTACTGTGCTCCTACCGAACGAATTTCAGCCCTAGTTGACCAACACCTCCAACCTACTGTTCAAAATCTACCTTCCCACATCAAGGATACCAACCACTTCCTTCACCGACTCTCCACCATTCCCACCCCTTTGCCTCCTGGATCTTTACTTGTCACAGTGGATGCCACCTCCCTATACACCAACATCCCACATGCCCATGGCCTTGCCGCTCTGGAACACTACCTCTCCCAACGTCCCTCTGAACGCAAGCCTGATACCTCATTCCTCATAACCCTTACCAATTTCATCCTACTTAACAACTACTTTTCCTTTGAGGGGAAAGTTTACCATCAAATCCAAGGCACAGCCATGGGCACCCGCATGGCACCCTCCTATGCCAACCTGTTCATGGGCCGTCTGGAGGAATCCTTCCTAGCATCCCAAAACCTCAAGCCTCTGGCCTGGTTCCGGTTCATTGATGATATTTTCATGATCTGGACTCAGGGCCAGGACACCCTATCCTCCTTTCTTCAGAACCTCAATTCCTTCTCTCCCGTCCACTTCACCTGGTCTTCCTCAACCAACCATGCCACATTCCTGGATGTCAACCTCCACCTCACTGATGGCTCCATTCACACTTCCGTCCATATTAAACCTACCAACCACCAACAGTACCTACATTTTGACAGTTGCCATCCCTTCCACGTCAAAAAATCCCTCCCTTTACAGCCTAGCCACCCGTGGACGGCATATCTGCAGTGACAAGAATTCCCTTTCTGAATATGCTGAAGGTCTCACAAAGGCCTTCACAAACAGAAACTATCCCACAGACCTAGTCCGCAAACAAATCTCCCGTGCCATATCCTCACACACCCCAAATCCTCTTCCTAACACCAGTAACCATCCACAAAAGAGCGCTCCCCTTGTCACCCAGTACTACCCTGGTCTCGAACAACTAAATTCCATCCTTCGCCAAGGTTTTGATTTTCTATCCTCGTGCCCTGAAATGAGAGACATCCTGCCAAAGATCCTTCCCACCCCTCCTAAAGTGGTGTTCCGTCGCCCTCCCAACCTTCACAACATCCTAGTTCATCCTTATGCCACCCCGAAACCCAGCTCACTGCCACAGGGATCATATCCTTGTGGAAGACCCCGCTGCAAGACCTGTCCAATCCATCCACCCAGCACTTCCTATTCCAGTCCTGTCACAGGCTTATCCTACCCTATCAGAGGCCGGGCCACTTGTGAAAGCAGCCACGTAATTTACCAACTGTGCTGCAAGCACTGTACAGCTTTCTATATTGGCATGACCACCAACCAGCTGTCCATTAGGATGAATGGCCACCGCCAAACTGTGGCCAAAAACAAGGTGGACCACCCTGTGGCACAGCATGCAGCGGAGCACATGCTTGATTTCAATGGCTGCTTCACAACCCGGGCCATCTGGATCCTCCCATCCACCACCAGCTTTTCTGAACTGCACAGATGGGAGTTATCCCTACAATACATTCTCCGATCCCGAAATCAACCAGGCCTCAACCTACGATAACTTCCCTATATATATATTTTTCCATACCTTACAGTTCTTTTCTCTCTATCCCAAACCTCACCTATTTTGAGTGGTGTGTGAATGTGTGATCGTGTGTTTATATATAATGTTATTTTACTTTATTTTATTTTATTTTCTCCGATCACCCGCCTCCCCACTCCATTCCTAAGCTGCATCTCATTATTCCCATCTAACCCATCCCCACCACCGTGACGTAACCTTTCTATCCCCTCCCCCTCCCCTCCCCTCCCGTCCCCGATTCGCTGCAGAGCGTGATTCGAAGTGTGGCAGTCGGAGGTGATGGTTGTATGACTGTGTTGTGTGCCTGTGTGATTGCGTGAGTGCTCTATTTTCTGAAGAAGGCCATGGCCGATAGCTGAATGTGTTGTATGTGTGTGTCTTTTGTATGTGCCTGTCGCAGCTCGTCGCCACGTCTTTGCGGTGAGTTGTAAACTATATTATTTATAAACACCTAACTCTTTCACTAAATGAAAAATTAGCAATGCTATAAAGACTGGAAAAAGGATAATTGCTCCAAAACATTTTAAAGGAACTGACTGTAGGTGTTACGACAATTAAGGATTGGGGGAAGAATCTGAAAAACATTGACTCCTATACAGTTACAATTGATGGTAAAAACACTCTGAAGAATTGAAAAACATTAAAAAAGCCTAAACTTGAACTGCTTGGTTACACATTGTGGATGTGGTTTTGTCAAGAATGAAGGAAAGGAACTCCAATACCCAATTCTCAAAGAAAAAGTGATAGTTTTGCACAAAACACTGGAAGCTGAAAGTAAATTTGCTGCCAGGGAAAACTGGAATGATCACTGGAAAACTCATCATGGTGTCCGATTCGTTTCTATTTCTGGTGAAAAACCTGTCTGCCAATGCCACAGCTACTACGGAGTTTTCTGTTAAATTTCAAGAAATTGAAAAAGAAAATAAACTGTTACCCTGCCAAGTGTATAACATCGATGAGACAGGGCTCAAATTTAAAATGTTGCCAACAAAAATACTCACAGCTTCAAATGAATCCATGGTAGGAACAAAACTATAAAAGATAGAATAACAGTCACTCCTTGTAGCAATGCAGATGGCAACCGCAAGCTCACCTTGTTCGTCATTGGCAAATCTAAGAAGCCAAGGGCATTCAAAAATTTAAACTTATCTTCCTTGCCGGTTTATTACTGCAATCAAAAATCTGCTTAGATGGACTGCAACCTTTTCAATTCCTGCTTCTTTGACGAGTTTGTGCCATCAGTCGAAAAAGACTTGAAGCAAAAAAATCGGCCTGTTTGTGCTCTACTGCTGTTGGTTAATGCACCATCACATCCATCTGAGGAAGTTTTGGTGAAAGGGGACATAAAAGTTCTCTTTCTGCCTCCTAATGTGACCTCACTTATCCAACCAATGGATCAGAGCATTATCGAATAGTTAAAAAGGTGATATCACAGAAACTATACCAGCTCAGTCTTACAAAAATCTCAAGAAGTTCATAACTTATTTGAGGCACTGAAACCCTGTAACATCAAAGGTGCTATCAACAGAATCTCTGCAGCATGGGATGAACGGAAACCTGCCACACTGCGGAAATTGTGGTGTAAACTTTGGCCACTGAAATTGAGCATACTGAAGATGAGCAAAACAACAATGCACTGGAAATTATTAAAGATCTAAAACCTCTGGAGCCGAACGTCCCTACCAATGGAGTTTAAGAATGGGTCAAGGAATGTGAGAAAGACTGTGACACTTTCAAGAGCTCAATGACAACCAGATTGTTGCCGCTGTTAGCCAGGAAACTGTGAATGAGAACTCAAACGGCAAAAATGAACCCCCCACCCGGATTTCACAAAACGAAGAAAAAATGCTTTTGACATTGCCCTGCAGTACATGAAGAAGAATCCAACTTCAACTCCAATGGACGTTCTGTGGATCAAAAAAATGATGGACACTGTGAATGTTAGCCTGTTATTAAAATAAGCAAAATCCTGAGCAGTTGAGATCTGAAATGTAAGTTAAAATGCACACTGCTGCTCTAAACTACTTTATGAGTGGCCACAGTAACTGTGCAATGGAAAATTATCTAACTGCTCACTCCTTATGGGAGCAGCCAATATTTTAACAAATACAAAATAAATGTTAAAAAATAGATGAATAGATAATTAAACATGGGCTGGGGAGCATGAAAAGAGCACAGTTTTGTTACTTTAAAATCATAATCTTTTCAGGAAGACAACAAGCAAATACATGTGGGGAGTCCAAATTAAGCACACACCTTTTACAAAAGTGAATTAAATCATATAATTATTGCTCGTAGTAAAATAGTTTCTGCCCTTTATCAATATGGAGGTAACATGGGAGGAAATTTGCAGACACACAATGGGATGCTGAAAGCACATTCATTTATTCACAGACATGTGCATAAAGCTAGGCGGTACGTTACTCTGCTGGAACACATGAAAGCAGCAGCGAAATGAAGCGTTGGTGGCCTCTTGACAAGATGGCAGGTGTCTTGATCACAAATTTTTAAATATACTGTGCACTGAACAAACTCATGTGTGGGGAGGCAGCAGCTCACTATTCTTAAGTACCAAGTGGTGTGTGGCCACGCCAAAATTTATAGCATTTACAAACAGAAATTAATTTAGCATAAGCGAGTAAAGCACACGTGAGAATTCACATAGAAGAAAATTAGTATTAACAAAAGCATGGCTGAAGGCCAGAGTAATGACCGTTACGAAAGCACGTGGTGCTATCGGTCATACAAGACAGGAAAGACGGAACCAAATCAGAAAATCTGAGAAATATTTAGCATACTTGCAGCTACAGAAATGACGCCAAAATGTTTGTTAAAAACACGAAGGAAATTCAAACATACTAGGTTTACATAAAGCTGAAGGCCACACACTTGCATTCTAACTTGAGCAAAACCGGACACACAATCATCACTGGAATGAAAATGCAAATAATAAGTTTACACTGAATTTACTTGAGTTCTGTAAATTAAGAAATACTTCGCCTCTCATAGCGAAAGAATTACTCACTGAGAAACCAAGACTGTCTGATCACAAATAAATCAAAGTCCTAACAGCATGCCTTCCCGTCAGCATGGTTCGGCAGAGTACTTACTTCCACAGTCATTGGAGCCAGAATGAAGAGTCCAAAATGAAGCTCTAAGGCCTCGGAAAATCCTCCCCTGCCATACACCAGATGTTGAGCACGCTAAAAACGTTGCCGAGTGCATTCAGAGACTAGTGTTTACCAACCCTTGCTACCTGGCCAAGACAATTCCTTCTTCAATCGCTCCCAGAGAGGTCTCCAATCAACTCTTTCGTCCAAGATTAGGTTGGTACGACAGTAAGAACATGGCCACCTCGCCATCTTGCCAAGTAAGCTTGTCTCTGGCCACCCATCAGATGCTAGCGCAGATGACAAACGAAGCTATTGTGCAGCAGTCAGTCAATATTATGAGCACACATTCACATTAACACACAAGTTCAATCACAAGAGTAGAAACATATGTAAATGGAGGGGGGGGGGAGCAAACATATATAGTCATGAGGCATTGATCATTAATAAAAAGCATAATATAATTAACACACAAATAGATAGCATTAATCTTGCAGTTATTACCATTCCCCCACTTCGCGCCCCGTGCTCCTGTCGCATATGCTACAAGTGCCGCGTGCCGCGCGGCTGTTATTGTACACGGGCACCTCTTGCTGCCAAGCCACATGCACACCTGGTTCGGCAGTGTGGTTGCAATTCTCGTTTAAGGGCTGCACGGGGTTTAATTCGACCCGTGCAATTCTCTGCACGACATCATCTGGTGTGGTCTGCACAGTAGTAACTGCAGCAGTCACAACATCATCGTGGCCAGAAACTGCACCAATAGTGGTTTGTACCATTTCTACATGTTTTTTGACATGTTCACACACAGTTTTCACCTGCCTCAACGCATCGTCAACACACGAATCAACGGTTTCGAAGCTTTCAGCATGACCGCCGACCCCCGTCTCCATGCTTTCAATGTGAGATTTTATAGTTTCTATCTCTGTATTAACAAAAGCATGGCAGAAAGCCAAAGTAACGACTGTTATGAAAGCACGTAGTGCAGTCGGTCATACAAGACAGGAAAGAAGGAATCAAATCAGAAAATCTGAGAAATATTTAGCATACTCACAGCAACAGAAACGACGCAAAAACGTTTGTTAAAAACAAAAGGAAATTCAAACATACTAGGTTTACATAAAGGCTGAAGGCCACACACTTGTACTCTAACTTGAGCAAAACCAGACACACAATCATCACTGGAATGAAAATGCAAATAATAAATTTACATTGAATTTACTCGAGTTATGTGTCATTGACTATATAATAACAAACCAGGACTTCAGG
The DNA here is from genome assembly GCA_026315105.1 of Locusta migratoria. Taxonomy (NCBI): domain Eukaryota; kingdom Metazoa; phylum Arthropoda; class Insecta; order Orthoptera; family Acrididae; genus Locusta; species Locusta migratoria. The sequence goes on along the minus strand of CM048745.1, from coordinate 697,454,116 downwards.
AAGACAGTCAAGGACACACGTGTTTTCGGGGGGTTCTTTGATGATACTGATCATTATTTAATCTGCAGTGAAATTAGTTTTTTAAGGCCAAAAGAGTAGAAAGTCAAGTTCATGTGTAGAAGGATAAGAGTGGAGAAGCTTCAAGACAAGGAAATTAGGCAGAAATACATAGCAATGATCTCAGAAAGGTACCAATTAGCTGAATGTAATGATTTACAGTCACTGGAAGAGGAATGGTCAGTGTACAGGGACACATTATTGGAAGCATCCAGAGAATGTCTTGGAACAGTAGTGTGTAAAGGTAGAAAGAAGCAGACAGCTTGGTGGAATGACACAGTCAAGGTAGCCTGTAAAAAGAAAAAGAAGGCATTTCAAAAATGGCTCCATACTAGAAATCAGGCAGACAGAGAAAGTTATGTTGAAGAAAGACACAAAGTCAAACGGATAATTGCAGACTCCAAGCAGAAATCATGGGAAGACTTTGGAAATAAGCTAGAAACTCTGGGTCAAGCCGTGGGAAAACCATTTTGGAGCGTAATTAGCAATCTTCGAAAGGGAGGGAAGAAGGAATTAACAAGTGTTTTGGACAGGTCAGGAAAGCTGATAGTCAATCCTGTGGATGCCTTGAGCAGGTGGAGGGAACATTTTGAAGAATTGCTCAATCGAGGTGAAACGTTCAATGATGTGTCAGATTTTCAGGTAGAATTGGATAGGAACGACAATGGAAGCAGGATCTCATTTGAGGAAGTGGAGAAAATGGTCAGTAGATTACAGTGCAATAAAGTGGCTGGGGTGGATGAAATTAAGCCAGAACTCGTCAAATACAGTGGAATAACAGGTCTCAAATGGTTACACAGGGTAATTGAGAAGGCGTGGGAATCGGAACAAGTTCCGTCTGACTGGACGAAAGCGGTAATCACGCCAATTTTCAAATATGGAAACAGAAAAGATTGTAACAATTATCGAGGTATCTCTTTAATTAGTGTTGTAGGCAAAATATTCTCAGGTATTGTTGAAAGGAGAGTGCGAGTATTAATTGAGGACAAGTTAGATGAAAATCAGTATGGGTTTAGGCCTCTTAGAGGCTGTCAGGACCAGATCTTTAGCTTATGGCAGGTAATGGAAAAGTGCTATGAGTGGAACAGGGAATTGTATCTATGTTTCATAGATCTATAAAAGGCTAATGACCGTGTCTCTATGAGGAAGCTACTGTCAGTTCTACAAGATTATGGTATAGGAGGCAAACTTCTGCAGGCAATTAAAGGGCTTTACATAGACTGTCAGGCAGCAGTTAAAGTAGATGGCAAATTAAGCTCATGGTTCAGGGTAGTTTCAGGAGTAAGACAAGGCTGTAACCTGTCACCACTGTTGTTCATACTATTCATGGATCATATGTTGAAAACAGTAGACTGCAGGGCGGGATTAAAATAGGTCAAAACAAAATAAGCAGTCTCACATATGCGGATGACTTAGTTCTAATGGCCGATTCAATTGAAAGGTTGCAAACTAATATTTCAGAGCTTGATCAGAGGTGCAAGGATTATGATATGAAGATCAGCATCAAGTTAGCGGAACACCGGTCTATCTTTCGACCAACTTTGTTATATGGGAGCGAAAGTTGGGTGGATACAGGTTACCTTATTCATAAGGTAGAGGTTACAGACATGAAAGAAGCAAGAATGATTGCAGGCACTAATAGATGGGAACAATGGCAGGAAGGTGTCCATAATGAGGAAATTAAGGAAAAACTGGGAATGAACACCATAGATGAAGCAGTTAGAGCGAACAGACTGAGATGGTGGGGTCATGTTACATGCATGGGAGAAGCAAGGTTACCTAAGAGACTCATGAGCTCAGCAGCAGAGGGTGAGAGGAGTCGAGGTAGACCAAGAAGAAAGTACTTAGATTCAGTGTAGAATGATTTTGAAGTAAAAGGCATAACATCAGACGAGGCATCAATGTTAGCATTGAATAGGGGATCATGGAGGAATTTTATTAGAGGTACTATGCTCCAGACTGAACGCTGAAAGGCATAATCAGTCTATGATTATTATTATTATTATTATTATTATTATTATGTAAATGAAGAAACACTTTGCCTCTCATAGCAAAAGAATTACTCAAAAAAACTATCCGTGAAAAACCAAGACTGCCTGATCACAAATAAATCAAAGTCCTAACAGCATGCCTTCCCCTCAGCATGATTCGGCAGAGTACTTACTTCCACACTCATCAGAACCAGAATGAAGCTCTAAGGCCCCGGAAAAACCTCCCCCACCATACACCGGATGTAGAGTGCACTAAAAGTGTTGCTGAGTGCATTCAGAGACTAGTGTTTACCAACCCTTGCTACCTGGCCAAGAAAATTCTTTCTTCAATCGCTCCCAGAGAGGTCTCCTGTCAACTCTTTCATCCAAGTTTGGTTGGTACGACACTAAGAACATGGCCATCTCGCCGTCTTGCCAAGTAAGCTTGTCTCTGGCCACCCAGCAGATGCTAGCGCAGACAAGCCATGTGTTCTACCTACTGCAAAATGAGGCCTAAAGCAGTAGGCGGCGACTGTAAGCTATTGTGCGGCAGTCAGTCTATATTAAGAGCACACATTCACATTAACACACAAGTTCAATCACAAGGGTAGAAACATATGTGAATGGGGAGGGGGGGGCAAACATATATAATCATGGGGCATTGATCATTAATAAAAGGCATAAAATAATCAACACACAAACAGATAGCAGTAATGTTGCAGAAACACTTTAGGTTAATGAATCAATCAAAATGGAACACGACCACACAATCAGTGAACGTGATTCATCTGCAGGTAAATATAGAATAGCATCTGCTAAACAAAAATGTATCACCGACTTTTTTTCCAAGTAAAGAAAAATTCCTAGCAGGAATAATATATATAAAAAGTAGATGAAGTTTACTTACCAGGCGAAGGTGCACAGGTAGTGATAGTAACATAAATAAAACACACACACATACACACACACACACACACACACACACACACACACACACATAAACGCAGGCTTTCGCAACCCAGTTGCTTCTTCAGGCAGAAGGGAAGGAGAAGGAAAAGGAAATGATGAGGGCTTTAAGGGAGTGGGTAAGGAGCCATTCCAATCCCATAAAAGGAAGGTAAAAAAATACACACACACCCACATACAGGTGTGTTTGCTTTTGTGTATATGTGCGAGTGGGTTGTATTTGTTTACCTTCCTTTTTTTCCCCCAAGGTAATTCTTTCCTCTCCCGGAATTGGAATGGCTCCTTACCCACATCCTTAAAACCCTTATCATTTCCTTTTCCTTCTCCTTTCCTTCTGCCTGAAGAAGCAAATGGGTTGCGAAAGCTTGTGTATGTGTTTGTGTTTGTGTGTGTGTGTGTGTGTGTGTGTGTGTGTGTGTGTGTGTGTTTTATTTATGTTACTATCACTACCTGTGCTCCTTCGCCTGGTAAGTAAACTTCATCTACTTTTTATATACATTTCTTAGTTTATACATACTGTAGTTTATTTCTTTGTAAAAAAAATTTATACAGTGCTATAAAATTTTTTAGTTTATATATTGTTTATACGTCATTAAGTACAGTACAGTACAGTACTGTAATTTGTTTGTCATTTTTCCTTTTATAAGCAATAGATATTGTAGTGTGTGTAGGTGTTGTTTAGTTAATATATTGTTTGACACTGTGTAAATAACACATTTTTATATTACTGTAGATGTCTTTTAGTTCTTAACTCATTTAATTTTTTGTACCCAATGTCTTTTTATATTTTTTGCAATAAATATTATATTTGGATAATCCGACTTTTTTTTTTTGTTCCAACCATGGTCCTGGTCGCAAAGGTGACTGATTAAAGGGGTTCTACTGTACTTCATTTTTCTCCTTTCGCTGTTCTGTGTTCTCCGTCTACTTAGGCTCAGTTCTCACCTCCTAAAACTTTTCATATATCCATGAAATGCATAATAATTTTTTGAAAAATAATTGCTGTTTTGGCTTAACAATTTTATCAGATAATTAACTTTTCAGTATTACTTAATGGAGTATGCATAAATTATTTTTTTAACTTGTTTATTCATATTTATTAAAATTTCCTATATTAACATATATTTTTACAGATATTAATAGTAGAAGAACCTTTAATTCCCATAAACAAGAACATTCATCACAAGCTTCAAGAGGTCATAGAAACTACTTTTCAAAAAACCACAGTGATAACAATAGCACAGCACTTCAAATTTGTTGAGTACTGTGACAAATTGTTACTCATTCGAGATGGACAGGTATGTCAGTAAGAGTTGTCTATACAATACCATAAGCTTAAAATACCTTAAACATTCTTTTTAGCTGTCAGGTATCAGTGTGATAAATAAACTGTATTTTCTGAATTGTATGTTGGAAGTTGTTTGACAGGAAGATGTACACATGAGATTAAGTTCCAAACAGAGGCTTCCCATTTCAGATCATCTCCCTCCACGTTCCTTTTTACACTAATGTTTGGTAAATTAAAGAAACTGAGAGAAATGAGGGAATGTGCAGAAGGCTACAGATAACCTAAAAGCAAATTTCTTCGGCCTTGGTACTAGTTTGGTGATTCATGTACTTTAATAGAAATCAGAAGATAATAATATTCAGAACACATATTGTGACAATAGATATTGTAGGAGACAAGGAATAAGATGGAGATAATTTTTCCTCTCAATTTTAAGACAAAATATTTCTTTATTTTATTCAGAAATGTGATATATTTCATTTTACCAAGCACATGATGAAGAAAATATTGATTGTAGATTAATTACATCACTAGCATTAAATAACTCTGAACAAGCAAAAGAGAAATTGACTATCAAATGTTTTGAGATAGATGAATAAAGTCAGTCAGCTACTATTTGTTAACAGAACCAGAAGTGATATATAAGTTGTCTTAGATTTGTGAAATATAATATATAAAAATTGTAACTAGTGTTTGAAGCTTTTTGGATTCAGTGTACAATGACTGGCCGGTAAAAAACTATGTATCCACAGACATCAAAATTAATACAGATAAATAAAATTTATATAGTTGGGCACATATTCAAAGCAATAATGACTCATGTACATCAGTGGGATAATGACTAAAATTTTCATACATAGCAATTTCTTGGTTCAATGACTCTTTCAACTAATGAATAATTTCAAAAAATAATTTTCAATTAATTTTCTATTATCAAATCAGTTTCCATCTTACCACTACTTTCAAGTTTATTCCCTTCATGGCCTTTTTCGTCTTCTGTCAACATTTTGCCTATTGTTAAACACAGACTACATCTAACTCAATATACAGAAATCTTGTCGAAAATTCCTTTGAGAAATTATGTTGCAACTTTTGTCACCTAGTCTATCCCACCAGGGTCACCAGTTATTGATTACTGTTCATTAAATACTGAATTTAAGATTATCTTTCCTTATTTTTAATTTTTTAATCTTGCACACACACCATCAAAGGGTAATTACAATGCTGAGAAGAACAGATTATTTTCGCCTCTTTTTTTTTTTTTTTTTTTTTTTTTTTTTTTTTTTTTTTTTTTAACAATCAAAGATAACAACAAATAATATCACAAATAGCTTCATATTGAACAGAATCATACAAATAGCAATTTTTCATGTTATCACAAAAGCATACATGTTATTTTTTAGGTGCCAAATTTTGTTTCTTTCGTGAGAAGTTTTTCTGGCCTCCTCTGGTGGAATCACATACATTTTTTCCTCCAGTACCCCATTGAGATATGCAGTTTTTACATCCAGGAGATGAATTAATGTTACTATGTATTTATTTATTTTTAAGTAACGGACAGGAGACATCTCAAAGAAACATATTTCACTACAGGTGAAAATGTTTTTTTATAATCTCTACCCTCTATCTGAGAGCATCCTTTAACAACCAGATGAGCTTTAAATTTTGCTAATTCATTTTCGATATTTTTAGTGTTAAATACTAATCTTACCCTTAATGGTTTGTTTCCTTGTGGTGCATCAACCCATTCATAAGTATCATTCTTGGAAAAAAACTGTAATTCCTCTTCTACAGCTTTCTTATAATCATCAGCATTTGGACTGACCAAGGCTGCTTCATTTGTAAGGGGTTCATTGTTGAATATCTAAACTGTCATGTACATCTCATAATGTAGATACAACTTAGATTTTACTGTATGTTATAATTAAAAATAATATAATATAAATTAAGAAATAAAAAAATATTAAAATGAACTGGATGTATATTTAGATATATAATAATTTTGTGTGGCTCATTAGCATGGTGTAAGTCATTCAATTGGATGCCACTTCAATTATTTGCATGTTCCTAGCCTACCTACCAGTTAGACATCCGGAGAAAGGGGACCTACAGCTTAATGTGGAATCTGAACCACGTGTCGTTTCTGGTGACTCCTCACATTGTTGAAAGGTGGAGGATGGGTTAAAGTACAGACTGAAAAAGTCCGAGGTCCAATCGGGTTTTGAACCTGCGACCCTTTTGTTTGCAGTCGAGCGCTTTACCCCAAGAGCACTGAGCCCAACTATTTAGATTGTGAGAAGATATTGCAATAGGAATTGTCAGTTCTTCAAAGTCTGTTGCAATGGTTATTCTTGCCTGGCTATTAAAATAATGCAACAATACTGTTACATAACTTAGAAAAGTAATGGGTGAGGGTGTCATCCTTTAAGTCCTGATGGGTGTAACTACCAATATACACAATACAAATAATTTTTATACACCTTTTGAAAGATTCACACATATTTTTTGTCCTTAGTAAAAACATTATACATCACGTCCATACAATGTGTCTACATCGGCACATAGGCAGCTGAGGACTCTCTCCATCTTCACATATTTTGTGACAGATGAACAATCTACTCATCATTTCTTTCAATGATATGTGTAATAATAAGAGTGGTAATTTTCTGTCGATATCTTTAAATCATGTGCTATGATTATCAAATCAAAATGGAACATATTGAACATACCAAAAAATTAAGAAAAATTATGACTTATAAATTAAGATTCTCTCACTCCCCTTCACATTCCTCACTCCTACCTCATGTATAATCACACCTGAGGGCTCAGCCATGATTTGAACCCAGGACCTCCTGTGATGTATGCCTTAAGTTCAGTTCCTCTGCGGCTTGCATTTCCTGGATTTAATCATCTGTTTCATCTTCAATAAACATTCTGACTGTTCCTGAACAATTTGTTCCGGTCTTTCTTCTTCATTAATTATGCCTGATTGTTCCTGAACAACTTCTCCCTTTTTGACATCATTTTCAAGATTAATATCTGCACATGCTGTTTCACCTTTTGTTTCATTCTCACCAGATTCTAAAACTATTACACCTCTGCTAGTTATTACCTTCTTGTTTCCATGATTTATGAAATAGTAACATTAAGGATTTTCACAATATCCAATAAAAATGTATTTTTAAGATTTAGAGCCCCATTTTTTCCCATAGGTCAAGAGTCTTCTACATGCAGGAATTGGCAGCAAGGGGAGTGGGAGCTGTGTGGTATGGACTGGGCAATTTTTTAGGTTAGAGGGTCGTGGCAATATACAGAAAGGGTTTCAATCTCAAAGATTACAGGTTACAGATAGGACGAACACAGATCTCAAAACCATGGTCTAACAGTTGTAAATAGTTGTAGATGTGTGGGAAAAGTGCCAGAGCTCCCAGGTTAATAGAAAGAACTGAACCTCTAATCAATATAGGTACTGAAAGCTGGCTAAAGCCAGAGATAAGTTGAGATGAAACTTTTACAAAGGGACAAATAATATTCAGGAAGGGTACAACAGGTGGTGGCATATTTATTTCTGCCACAAGCAGTTTATCTTGTGAAACTTCCTGGCAGATTAAAATCGTGTGCCGGAACTGGGACTCAAACCTGGGACCTTTGCCTTTCGTGGACAAGCACTCTACCATCCTTTCTTACAGGAGTGCTAGTCTTGCACGTTTCACAGGAGAACTTCTGTGAAGCTTGGAAAGTAGGAGGCGAGGTACTGGCAGAATTGAAGTTGTGGTGCAACACCGTGATTCATGTCAGGATAGTTCAGTGGTAGAGTGCTTGCCCACGAAAGGCAAAGGTCCCAGGTTCAAGGCCTGGTTCCGGCACACAATTTTAATCTGCTAGGAAGTTTCATATCACCGCACACTCCGCTGCAGAGTGAAAGTTTCATTCTGAGTTTATCTTGTATCAATATTGATGTTAATAGTTCTGTGAGTTGGTATTAGTAGAGGTTATACCTGAAAACTGGGGAAAAAATAATTGGTTCTTTTTACCAACCACCTGATGCAGAAGATTCAGTAGCAGAAATGTTCAAAGAAAGCTTGGATCAAATTTCAAAAACATACCCAATTTAAATAGACAGAAACTTGAACTTACTCTTAATATTCTAGCTATCATATACAACTACTCGCTCAGCGAAAGTTCCCTATCGAATGACTGGAAAGTTGCACAGGTCACTCTAATATTTAAGAAAAGCAATAGGGGTGATCCGCAAAATTACAGGCCTTTATCATTGACAACAGTTTGCAGCAGGATTTTAGAACATATACTGTCCTCCAACTGTGTGATCTACATTGAAGAGAATGATCTATTGACCCATACTCAACACAGATTCAGAAAGTATCATCCTTGTGCAACACAGCTTGTTCTTTACTCACACAAAGTGATGAGTGCTGTCGATAAGGGATCTAAAATTGATTCCATATTTCTACATTTCCAGAATGTCACTGTACGTAACAAGAGTCTTCTAATCAAATTGTGTGCTTGTGGAATATTACCACAGTTGTGAGATTGGATTCATGATTTCCTGTCAGATAGAACACAGTACATTATAATTGATGGAAAGTCATCGAGTAAGAGAGAAGTAATATCTGGTGTTCCTAGGGAAATGTTATAGGGCTCCTACTGTTTCCTTATCTTTGTAAATGATTTAGGAAACAATGTGAGTAGCTCTCTCAGACAGTTTGTTGTTGATGCTGTCATTTATCGGTTCATAAAGTCATCAGAAGATCAAAAGCAGCTACAAAATGATTTAGATAATATATCTGCATGGTGCAAAAATTGGCAATTGACCCTGAATAATGAAAAATGTTAAGTCATCCATATGAGCACTAAAATAAATCCTCTAAACTTCATTTACACCAAAAATCAGTCAAATGTATAGGCCATAAATTCAACTAAATACCTAGGAACAACAATTACGAACAACTTAAATTGGAAATAACACATATAAAATATTTTGTTTCATTGGAAGACCACTTAGAAGATGCCACAGTTCTACTAAAAATAAACAGCCTACACAACTGTGTGCCCAGTTTTGAAATATTGCTGCCCATTGTGGGATTTCCACCAAGTGGGACTGACAGATGATTTAAAGAAACTTTAAAGAAATGCAGCTCATTTTGTATTATCGTGATGTAGGGGTGAGAGTGTTACGGAAATGATGCATGAGTTGGGGTGGAAATCATTAAAAGAAAGTCATTATTCATTCCAGGGAGACTTATTTGCGAAATTTCTGTCACCAACTTTCTCTTCCAAATGCAAATGTTTTTTGTTAGCACCCATCTACTTAGGTGGACATAATCATCACAATAAAATAACAGAAATCAGATCAAAAAGACAAAGATTTAGGTGTTTCATTTTCCCATGTGCTATTAGAGAGTGGAACAGTAGAGAAATATTATAAAAGTGGTTTAATGAACCCTCTGACATGCACTTCAGTGTGAGTTGCAGAGTATTTATGTAGATGTAACAAGTAAATCTCTCCATTATTCTCCCCTCAGCTTTATGATAGTATGGCACATTGGATAGTCTGTAAAAAACTGATCACATATCGAGAATGAAAACAGAAAGATATTCGTGGGACTATGAAAAAAGTAGCAAAATAGGAACAGTGAACATACCAAGTAGAACATATAAAACAAGAAGAAAACACATACAGTGAGAGAAAAGCTGAAAGCCCCAGTTCAAACCTTTCCAAGTGCAATAATTTTCTTTTCCATCAAATTATGGGCTGTCTGTCTGTTCATTGATGTGTAATCAGTTTTGCTTCTGTATTTTGCCACAATAACATTTGAGTAGGTGCTGAAAGGCAGTGGCTCTTGATTGGGAACTGCAAATGTTTGATTGCAAGAAGACAAGTCAACTGATTCTTCCATAGGAAAGCACCTTTGATGTATTATACATGACACTGGTGATGGTTTGTGTGTCATATGACAGGAATCTCTTGCTTACCCACTCAATCTGTACACCTGGTGAATGAGTGAAGAGATGCTTCCTTGCCAGATTTGGGTTTTTGTGTAGATGTGAATGTGATCACTCCCAAAAAAGTGATCAAAATATGTTACAATTCACTGCTAAGCTGCATCGGCCACATAAAAAAGTCACTTACACATACAACACTTAACCTATCAGCCATTAGCCTTCTTCAGAAGAGAGAGCATTCACACAATTACAGAGGCACACTTCACAGTCATACAACATTCACCTCCAGCTGCTGCTCTCCAAATCGCTCTAATTCAGAGGAACACTGGAAGAGGTAATGTTCAAGAGCGGCAAGGCCACGGGCATATGGGATGTTGTTGTATATGGAGGTGGCATTCACTGTGACAAATAGGGATCCAGGCGGTGAAGGAGTGGGGATGGTGGAGAGTTGGTGAAGGACATGTATGGTATCCTTGATATGAGAGGATAGATTTTGGGCAATTGGTTGAAGGTGTTGGCCAACGAAAGCTGAAATTTTTCAGTAGGAGCACAGTAACCAGCAACACTTGGACATACAGCATTATTTAGTTTGTGGATTTTGGGGAGCATGTAGAAGTTGAGTGTGTGGGGTGCTGTTTGGATTAAGAGGGAGATGGATTCAGGAGAGAGCTTCTGGGAGGAGCCATGCAATATCAACAGAGATTGGAGACCTTTTTGGACTTTTGGGATGGGGTCATTCAGGCACAACTTGTATGTGGAAGATCCAGAGAGTTGGCTGAGCTCTTCTACCAGGTAGACACTGTGATTCATAACAACAGTGGTGGAACCTTTGTCTGCAAGGAGGATGATTACGTTGGAATTTGTTTTGAGTTTGTGGATGGTTCTCCTTTCTTTTGCCAAAAGATTTCAGTTCTTAGGAAAGGACATGGAGAAAGATGGTGAGGCCAAGATGGAGATGAGAAATTCTTGGAGGACAACTAGGGAGTGGTTGTTTTGGCTCTGGATGTAATGGAGTCTCGGTAGGAAGTTTGAAAGGATGTGTTAAGTTCTATTGGTCAGAAACAATGTGATTAGGATAAGGATTGGATATAGATGCTAAAAGGCAGCAGTATGATGTCAGCAGATTGGGTAACTTCTGAAGGAGGTGTTTGGAGTGCTAAGGATTGTATCTGAGAGATCAGATGTATGTAGTTTGGGTTACTCATTAACAGTACTACATTTTAGAGGGAGTGGAGGTAGTTAAGGGATTTATGTGAAATGGAGAGATATTTTTGTAGAACTAGGTCTGTAAGGGACAAGGATTGATGAAATCGGAAAAGCTACAGGTCGCTGTGACGATAGAGTTGGGATCCGGAGAATAGAATTTTTATAATTAAACCATTGAGAGGAATTCCATGATTTAGGCAGCATTTTAGGAATAAGATGTGGGATTGGGTCTTGGCCAGGGAAAGGGATAGTTTTCTGAAGAGGCGCAGATATGTGGAGCTGGGACTGTGTAAGGAAAATGATTGGGGAAATGGTGTTAGGAGATTATGAGGAACCAGAGGCCTATGAGGACATGCCACAATATGCAAAAATACACACCAGGCACATAAAAATAGGCACAGATATGCAAAGTCACACACACAAGTATCTAAACAAGCAAGCAAAATTACACCTAAGCATGTGAAATCATGCTCAAGCACAAAAAATCAGGATCACAAGCATGAACATAATGCAAAAGTTGCACACAAATATGAAAATCTACACACTAGTACACAAATTCACCCATAGAAATGCAAAACAAGGATGCATACTGGCACTTTGAGAAACATGCAAAAATACATACAATTACATGTGGAAGGGTAGAAGGATTTAGACAAATGGAACTGATGAGTTCATTTGCACATGTATGCATTGTTTCAAAACAGATGGGTTTTGGGATTCTTTGGTTGGTTAAATACCTAAATCATCATCATTTATTGAATTCATGGGTATTTAAGGGGACATGACTTCCATCTACAGCCACTGTGACCAGTCTGTAATTGGAGACGGCAGTCGTGTGTGTGTGTGTGTGTGTGTGTGTGTGTGTGTGTGTGTGTGTGTGTTTCTCTAACCAAAGGCCAAAATCTATAAGTAGTATTCTGTTATTTGTATATTTCTGTGGCTCATCAGACATCTCTGTGGCAAATAGTAACCTATCTTTTTCAAAAATATTGTTACACAGTGGATGGTTCTCAATTACAGTAGGAAAGAAAAACTTTAATTTCAATGTTAAAGGAGAATCACAAGCTACTACAGTTTATAATGTTTATTATATGAGGGATATTGTTACAAATTTTCTTTCAGTGGGTGAAATAGTGAATAAAGGTATCAAGGTCATTTCTCATGTAAATGGCACAAATATAAATGAACAGAGTGGCAGTGTGATAGACACAGCAAGTAAAGTGAGTGGTATTTATAAATTATATGTTCTTAGAGTTGGAAATAGTTATCCAGTATATTCTGCAAAAGATTATTTACGGCATTGGAGACTCATGCATTTTAATAGAGAAAGTATGGCCTTGTTAAAAAGTATGGCAACAGGGGTAAATGAATTTAATAGTCGTAACGTACCTAATGAAAGCTATGTAAAAGGAAAGCAAGCCAGATTACCAAGTATTTCTTGTTTGATGATAGTGCAAAGACATACGAATTCCCATAATCCAAATCAGTTTCCACCAAAATCCACACTACTTTACCCCATTCTGGCTGTATTTAATACTGTTGATCGATCTTTACCAATTGGTCCTAAGTTTAGTTGGCCTCACCTTCATAACAGGAAGCCTTGTGTCATTTCCTAGATTGCAAGTGTATCCCCCAACTGAAACAAAGTCCCGCTAAGTTCAACCCTGTGTTAAGAAGATCAATCCTAAGCTGATGATTGTTGAGACAATCTAGCCTGAAAATCACCGAATCTCCTGCAACCACATATTGCAAAGCTCTGTTATGTTCTGTAAATTTTGTTTTCCCAACAGTAAAATAAAGTGTTGTCATACCCAATGGCTCAACAGTGTTATTGGGCAATCCACATAATTTATACTGTGGTGATCCCAATCTTCTGGTTTTCACAAGGTCCAGACATGTAATGGAGATGTGTGCACTTCGTTTACAAGGAAGCTTGCTCAACACAATTCACTAAGTTCACTAAGCAATGTTCCATCTGTGCACTAACTTTTGCAGTGTTCTTCTCTATCAGGACTACCTTCCAATCATTGAAGCATTCGGATTTGAGTTTACTGGCCACATCTAAATCCACATCAGTCCTCCACAAGCCACCTCACAGTGCATAGTGGAGGGTACTTTTTATATCACTGTCGTTTCCTCCTATTCCTGTTCCAGCCGCATATGGTTAAGGGAAAAAGGACTGCAAGTATGCCTCCATCTGGGCTCTAATCTCTCTCATTTTATCCTCATGGTCTTTCCACAAGGTATGCATAGAAAGAAGCACTACATTGGTTGACCCTTCAAGAAATGTATGTCCTTGGAACTTTGATATAAGTCCATACTATGATTCAGAACAATGTTGCAGAGTCTGCCACTGGTGTTTACCAATAATCCTGTGACCTTGTTGTGCTTACTAAATATCTGTAATAAAGCATGCTGCTCTCCTTTTGAACATCTGCATCATTGCCCTGCAAGTCCCACTGAGGTGCCTGGCAGAGGGTTTGTTGAACAACTTTCATACTAGAATGAAACTTTCATTCTGCAGCAGAGTATATGCCAATAGGAAACTTCCTGGCAGATTAAAATTGTGTGTCAGAACCATGATTTGAACATGGGACCTTTGCCTTTCACAGGCAAGTGCTGTGCTGTCTTATTATTCTAGTAATATGCATTTTTGTTAGGAAAATAAATCAACAAGATGCTATTTGTGTTTGGATTAAAGGTTCTGGTAATTGTTACAAAATAACAGTTGTTGGAGATTTCATGTGTTATTACAGGAATTAAATAAAGGTCGTGTACTTAAACCTTTTTTCTTATAAAACATATAAAAATTAAACAAAGCATAGAGTCAGGTATAGCTTACCGGAAGAGTTTGTTAGTACAGTTTGAATTTAAAGTGTGTGACCTTGACAGTCGACTGCATACTTGGGTGAGTGGAATATTTTTGTGACTGCTCTCTGGGAATGTGGCTGCCTGAGAACATGATTCATGTTCATCACTGAGAGATGAAATTGTGAAGGGAGCAGAAGACAAAATAGGTAAAAAGGCAAGACCTACAAAACATCCTTGAATATCACAGCAAATACTAAATTTAATTGATGAAAGGAGAAAATATGGAAATGCAATAAATGAAACAGGCAGATTGAAATACAGAATTTAAGAAATGGATGTGCAAAATAGCTAAGCAGGAGGGGCTAGAAGGCAAATGCAAGTCTGTAGAGGAATGTATAAATAGGGGAAAAATAGATACTGCCTACAGAAAAATAATGGAGACATTTTATTCAGTTTGTACATTGAACAAGCTGTAAAGGAAAGCAAGGAGAAATTTGGAGAAGGAATTAAATGTCAGGGTGAAGAAATAAAAATATTGTGTTTTGCTGATGACATGGCAATTCTGACAGAGACAGCAAAGGACTTGGAAGAGCAGTGGAACGAAATGGACAGTATGTTGAAAGATGCATATAAGATGAACATTAACAAGAGCAAAACAAGGGTAATGAAGTGCAGTCTAAGAAAATCAGGCAGTGCTGGAAGAATTAGATTAGGTAACGAGCAATAAAGGTGATAGATGAATTTTGTTACTTAGGCAGTGCAGAGGATATAAAATGTAGAGTGGCAATGAGAAGAAAAGTGCTTTTGAAAAAGTGAAATTTGTTAACATTGAATATTAATTTAACTGTAAGGAAGTCCTTTCTGAAGGCATTTATGTGCAGTGTTGCCTTGTGTGGGAATGAAACATGGACAATAAACAGTGTGGACAGGAAGAGGCTAGTCATTTGAAATGTGGTGCTATGGAATAATTCTGAAGATTAGGTGGGTGGATCGCATAACATGAGGAGGTACTGAACAGAATTGGGGAGAAAAGGAATTTCTGGCATACCCTTGACTACAAGAAGGGATTGATTGGCAGGACACATTCTTAGACATCAAGGAATCATGAATTTAGCATTAGAGGGAAGCGTATGGGGTAAAAATCACAGAGGGAGACCAAGAGATGAATACAGTAAGCAAATTCAAATGGATGTAGGTTGCCGTACTTATACGGAGATGAAGCAGCTTTCTCAGTATAGGGGAAGTTGGAGAGCTGCATAAAACCAGTCTCCAGACTGAAGACAACAACAACACAACTTTGTCAGTGTTAGGAATGAAACTTTCGTTGAAATGTCATATTCTATCTTTCTCTCTCTCTCTCTCTCTCTCTCTCTCTCTCTCTCTCTCTCTCTCTCTCTCTCTCTCTTTTGTCACTCTCACTAAATAAGAAGTTGTTTCTGTCTTTGTTCCTATTTACAACTGTATTCAGTGATACTGTAATGGCCTTATGATCACAGATTCCGTCTTCTACCGAGTTGAAAAGTTCTGTCCTATTTTCAGCAGGTTATTTTCCTGAGTCAGATCTCTATTTAACTGCTCAAGGTAATTTTTTGATAAGACAATTGCACTCGATTCTCTGTGTCTGCCACCCATCTTAAGCATTTGAGTCCCCCGGTCTAGGCCTATATTCAGCATGTTTAACTTCCACCTAATGCTATAACATGAATAGGAAATTTACACACATTATTTTCCAAGTTTCCCCTCAGATGTTCTGCCACTACTGCTAGTGAGCCAAAGGACCTAGAAAAACTTCCAATGACGATGTTTCATCCCCTTTTAACACCAATCTTCACTCAAATTGTTGTGCATTATAGATCTGTATTGATCTAACTAGAACAAATTGTTTATCACCAAATACACACTTTCCCCCTTTCATTGCTCAGCATGTCCTTGCATTATTCAGTCTGAGTTTAGAATTACTATTGACATCTGGTTTCAGACAGCTTTCCGTTTCTAGTTTCATATGGTCATAGTCATTTATAAGCAAGAGAAGTTATGTGACCTATCCATAAGACAATCCAGCGGCTAACTATTACTACATTAATGTTTTCTTTCTCTGTTCCGTTATTGAAAACTCAGCTCTGCCTTCACTTGGTATGTATCTTTTCGGGCCTGTTGAGGGACTTCTCTAATTCAAAAAACCCTCATGAGCACACCATACATACTCTGCTACCTTAGTATCTGCTTCCTGCATGAAGTGCAAGGCTGAGCTATAAATGGGGATCCAGGTTGATCGGCAAGGATGTAGGAATCATCTGGCAGTACAGTGGCATCAGGGATACCAAATGGGCTTTTGCCTCCAAATGTGTCAAAGCATTTGTCTCCAAAAGCCTTAGTCCACCACTGCCAGAGCTCTTGTGAAAAATCATAAAGATTTCCACACACTCTCTTTCCAACATTTTCTAGGAAATCCAGCATAAAAACACCCAAAGGCTAGTATTCTGCTTCTCATAGTAACACACCATTGGCTTACACATTCTGGGAAAATTTATATCTTTTAGCATTACTTTGGGAATCTTGTCCGAAAAGACTTCTACTAGTGCAGGCTCGTAGACAGATAAACAACTAAAAACAAACACAAACACAAAGATTCAAGCTTTCTTAATCGTTTGTTGCTTCATCAGGAAAAGAGGAAGGAAGGAGGGGAATAAGGGAAGGATGCGGGTTTTAAGGAAGTGGATGAGGAGTCATTCCAATCCCGGGAGTGGGAGGATTTACCTTAGGGGAGAAAGGAAAGGTAGATATAAACATATGCGTGCGCGCATGCAAACACACCAAAGCAGACATTTGTGTATATAGATATGGCTTACTTACCAGGAAAAAAAGCACAGGTGCGTAGTTAGAAACTCAAATAAAAACACATGGAAATGCTGAGCTTTCACAACCCTGGGTTGCTTCTTCAGAAAAAGAGCAGGGAAGGATAGGGAAAAGGAAAGAATGCGGGTTCTAAGAGAGTGGGTGAGGAGTCATTCCAATCCCATGAAGTGGAAAGCCTTACCTTGAGAGAAAAAGGATGCGCAAACTAACACACCCATACACATATACATGCACAGACACTTATACATTCACACACACCAAGGCAGACATATGAAAAAGCTGTGTGTGTGTGTGTGTGTGTGTGTGTGTGTGTGTGTGTGTTTGTGTGTGTGTGTGTGTGTGTGTGTGTGTGTGTGTGTGTTTGTCTTGGGCTCCCCAATTAAGTGCAAATTCGTTCATGAAGGGATACTCTAAATCACAGTAGCCATCACATCTTTCATGCATATTGATACATCTTCCACTGTTTTCTCTGAAATAGGATTGATAACTGAGTGCAGCCACAGTCAAATCAAAAGAAGATGCTATCCTCAAGACTGCATTATTTTCCCCTAATTCTGAGACCAGCCTGACCTGTTTCCAAACCCTCAAATCATTAAAAGATCTCCACCTGCTTCTGGTGAGAATTCTAATCCATTAACACAGATACCACCATCTTACAGTACATGTGTCTTATCATTTTTGCTTGTATCACTACTACTGTTAAACAAATCACTACTGAATGCTTCATGTACAGAAAGCCTACCAATTACTACTTCTGGGTTATCATCACCCAACTACACTTTCCACAGACCAAAGCAAATTGATATACTCATCTGGAAACTTTCATGTGGCTGCCATAGGTTTTGTGCACTGTAAACCATGCCCTGCCAGACAGCAAAACTAATATCTCACTGGCACTAAAGATTCATGTAGCTTCATAAAAGTACAGAGAACACACATAAAATCAATCTAATCACTGAGAACAGTGCAACTAAGGAGGTAGCAGCTGGTGATAGCAGTCATGAGTGTAGGACTTGTACCTGAGTGATAGTGTAAATATATGTTAGCTCTTATTCTGATGCATTAGGATGTGACCAAAAATTTAAGTTGTATTACTTTTCTATTTGCCTGTCTGTGACTCAACGATTGTCTTTCCAGTAATTACAAACTATCCACAATATACTGTTGTAAAAAGTACTCTAAAAATCCTTAATTCGTTGGTCTCATACATCAGTATCTAAATGCTTCACAAGAACGTCTCTCTTAATACTTCAATGATATTGTTGTTGTAGTCTTCAGTCCATACACTGGTTTAATGCAGCTCTTCATGTGATCTTATCCTGTGCAACCTTCTTCATCCATGAATAAGAATGGCAACCTACATCCTTTTGAATCTGCTTACTATATTCATCCCTCCGTCTCCCTCTATAATTTTTACCCAACACACTTCCTTCCAATGCTAAGATGATGATTCCTTGATATTCCAGAATGTGTCCCACAACCTACCCCTTCTCTTAGTCAGGATATGCCACAAACTCCTTTTCTACCCCATTCTCTTGAGCACCTCCTCATTAGTTACATGGTCTACCCATTCAATCTTCATCTTTTGTCTGTAGCATCACATTTCTAAAGTTTTTATCATATTTTTGTCTGAACTCCTTATTGTCCACATTTTACTCTCATACAGTGCTACACACCAGACAAATGCTTTCAGAAAGGACTTCCTAACAATCAAACTAATGTTGGATGTCAACAAATTTTGCTTCTTCAGAAAAGCTTTTTTTCCCATAGCCATTTTGTATTTTATATCTCTTTTACATCAGCCATCAGAATTTATTTTGCTACCCAAATAACAAAACTCAACTACTACTTTTATTGCCTCATTATCTAATCTAATTCCTTCAGCACTGCCTGATTTTCTAACACTACATTCCATTATCCTTTTTGCTCTTGTTAATGTTCATCTTATAACTTCCTTACAAGACACTGTCCATTCCGTTCAATTGTTCTTCCTACTATGTCATCAACAAAGTGCAAAGTTTTTTATGTCCTCCTTGAACTATAATTCTTTCCCAATATTTCTCCTTGCATTCCTTCACAGCTTGCTCAATGTACAGATTGAACAACATTGGGGAAAGGCTAAAACCGTGTCTTACTCCCTTCCAAGCCGCAGTGTCCCTTTCATGCCCTTTAACTCTCGTAACTGTCTGGTTTTTGTTCAAGTAGAATATTACTCTTCACTTCCTTTATTTTACCTCTGCTATCTTTAGAATTTGAAAGAGTATATTCCAGTCAACATTGTCAAAATCTTTCTCCAGATCAACAAATGCTAAAAACATAGGTTTCCCTTTCTTTAACCTATCTTCTGAGATAAGTCGTAATGTGAGTATTGTCTCATGTATTCCTACATTGCGCCTAAATCTAAACTGATCTTCCACACGCTTTGATTCCACCAGTTTTTCCATTTGTCTGTAAATAATTCGTGTTGGTATTTTGCAACAATGACTTATTAAACTGATAGTTCTATAATTATCGCATTTGTCTGCACTTGCTTTCTTAGTAATTGGAGTTACTATATTCTTCCTGAAGTCACAGGATATTTTCTCTGTCTCATACATCTTCCATACCAGATGGAAAAATTTCTTCATGACTGGCTCTCCTAACTATATCAGCAATTCAGACGGAATACAGTATCGTATACTCCAGGGGCTTTATTTCTACTCAAATCTCTTAGTGCTCTGTCAAATTCTTCTCGCAGTATTGTATCTCCTATCTCATCTTCCTCTATTTCATCTTCCATTTCTAGAATACCGCCTTCAAGTTTATTTCCTATGTATAGGCCATCCATATATATTTGTTCCACCTCTCAGCTTTCCCTTACTTGCTTAGTATTGGTTTTCCATGTGAGTTCTCGATTTTCATACCACTGCTTTTCTTATCTCCAAATGTCTTTTATATGCCCTGTAAGAGGTAGCTGTCTTTCCCCTAGTTATACATTCTTCTATGGTCTTGCATTTATCTAGCCACTCCTGTTGAGCCATTCTGCATTTTTCAGATGTCTGTACACCCTTTTGCCTGCTTCACTTTCTGCATTTTTATATTTTTTCCTTTCATCAGTTCAGAATCCCCTTTGTTTGCCAGTGATTTTATTAGTCTTTTATCCTGCTTATATGATCATCTCTGGCCTTCACTACTCTACCTCTCATGGCTACCCATTCTTCTTCTACTGTATTATTTACGCAGACAATCCTTGCCTAATACTCCCTCTGCAACTCTCAACCACACCTCTGGTCAATTTGTCCAGGTTCCAACTCATTAATTTTCTACCTTTTTGCAATGTCTTAAGTTTTAATCTACAGTTCATAACCAAGAACTTTTGGTCAGAGTTTATATTTGCCCCTAGATTTGTCTTAAAATTTAAAACCAGGTTTCTAAACCACTGTAAAATCGATCTGGTATCTTCCAGTGTCTCCTGGTCTCTTCCATGTATATAAACTTTTTACATGATTATTAAACCAAGTGCTCATTAAAGTGTGCTCTGCATAAAATTCTACCAAGCGATCTCCTCTTTCATTCCTTTCTCCCAGTCCAAATTCACCAGCTAATGTCCTTCTCTCCCCTTTCCTACTACCAGGTTCCAGTCCCCCATCACAATCAAGTTTTTCTCTCTTTTAACTGTCTGAATAATTTCTTTTATCTCCTCATGCGTTTCTCTGATCTCCCATCTTTGGCAGAGATAGTTGGTTATATAAAATTGTTCTACTGTGGTTGGTGTTGGCTTTGTGTCCATTTTTTCTATGAAAATGCATTCACTATGCTGTTCATGGTCATTTACCTGCATCCCTATTTTCTTATTCATTATCAGACCTACTCCTGCATTACCACTAACTGATTTTGTATACATAACCCTGTAATCACCTGACCAGAAATCCTGTACATCCTGCCACTGAACTTCATTAATCCCCACTATATCTAACTTTACCCTATCCATTTCTCTTTTCATATTTTCTAACTTACCTTCATGATTAAGGGTTAGAACATTTGACGCTCCGAACCGTACAAAGGCTATTTTGTTTTTCTTGATGACGACATCCTCCTGAGTAGTCTCCACCCAGAGATCCAAATGGGGGACTAATTTACCTCTAGAATATTTTACCCAAGAAAACACCATCATCATATATTCATACAGTAGAGCTGTATGTCATTGGGAAAATTAATGACTTTAGTGTTCCCTTGCTTTCAGCCATTCGCAGAAACTACATGTGGCAAAGCCATGTTAGCTGATGTTACAAGGCCAACACAGTCAATCATCCAGACTTGGGTAACTAGCAAAATGACTACTGCTCCTCTTCAGGAACCACATGTTTGTCTAGCCTCTCCGCAGATAACGCTCTCCTGTGGTTGCACATACGTATCATGGCATTTTGTAGGTCATCTGTTGCACTGTGAAAATATTCAAGCCTTTCTACACTTGATGTGTTCACTAATATGTAGTAATTGTCAATCAGTGAGGTGTGACATATAAGTGATTCTAATTTTTTGGTTTAAAAATGAGCTAAATGAATTTGGTTCCAGAGCCAGGAGATATTTTATTAATAACATTAATGTTTTAAAAATTTGCTACTGTGATAAAGGCAAAAAAATTGAAACTAAATCACAGCATTGAAGTTAGTGTTATTTTTTATCTTTTCTAAGTCTTAAGTTGTATAACTTTTAGTAAACTATCAAGTGATTTACTCTCTACAAAACTTTCCACTGCTTTGATTTTGAGTTGTTATTTACTTTGTTTTTATGTTCATTCAGTTTCTCTTTGATATATTGTGCCAATTTTAAACAACATTAAATTGTTCATTTTTTTTGTATAAGTCATTTATTTTGTATATACCTTTTTTGCATAAATATAGACCACAAATTTTTTTCCAAATTTTGGCTTGCAAAATCCTGGTGTGGTCTATAATCGATATTCCATAACCCCCTCCCCCCTTTCCTGCAAGTCATTAGCTTCAAAAATTACATGCTTACGTTTATTTTGGCTTGAGAAATGTAATAAACCAGAAGTCTTTAAAAAATGCTACAGTAACTGTTTCACAGAACTGCAACTATATTTTTGTACACTTTCACAGAAATGGTGTGGCAATTTGTGAAAGTTGATATAAATCGAATGGTGTCATTCTGTACTGCAGCCAATCATAGCAGACAACTGTTTTTGCGGCCTTAAACAAAAGCAGTATGTAACACACACTTTCAAGCACAGAAATGATTTTAATTCGATGCGGTCAATGCAGCTAATCTTCGCAAAAGAGTTTAGTGTGTGTCATGGGAGTTCTTACCGTGACGTTTACGTTGGTAACACATATCGCGAGCGGTGTTGGGTGGTTAAGATGGTGGAACAATTGATTTGTGTAGCTAATATCAATGTTGAGATCAAATGATACATTTTAAAATAATGTATTTTACCAAGACCAGATCACTCCTTTGACATTAATTGGGTGTAATTTCCATGAAACGATGTACATGAAACTCAAGGCTATTTTGCAGCCTTGCAACTGAATCTTTTCTTTGTAACAGAAAAACCACACTTTCTGTTTTGAATTACGAAGTCAAACAAGTCTTTTTCTACATGAGGATATTCACATTTTTGGCCTCGAAATGCACGATGACTCTTCAAAAATTTTGATAGTTTCACCTCACACACTAGTGCTAAGCTTTTTTTCATCATTGTCAAATTTACATCCAGCTTCCCACTTTACATGTTCTTTGCTGTGACTGGGCAACCTGAAGCTTACATTTGGCAGTGTAACTCTTTAAGTTCTTTTCCCACTACCACTTAGAAGCCAAAACATTGTCACACACAAAGACACACACGAGAAAACTTGATATTTCTGCAGCACATGTCTAAGCTGTACAACACTTGAAACTCCCAGTAACACACCTTGGTTCAACCTCCCATCAATTTGAGCACTCCGTGTCTATCGGCCAGTCACCTCGCTTTCTTTTTTGTTGATTTTCAGTTTTCCATATTTGTTTTGAATTTGTTGATTCTGTGAACATTGTGTTTCTGACTACGAGAAAGTTCAATTAGACAAATAATGTGAAAAATAATAATAAAAATTAAAAAAAACTGCAGCCTTTTTTCCCCCTCTATAATCTCATGTCAAAAGTTTAGGTGCGGCCTATATTCGCACGTGACCTGTATTTGCGCAAATATGCCCTTTTCTCATACTATAAAAGAAATCTGTAGTACTCACAGCTTAAATTTCAGTGCCACATTTTTCATTTTGTTGCTGCCAACACCATGAAAATTTTCAGAACTACATGTGTTCCAGTGAATATCACACCTTTGATGCCATGCAGAATGAAATCATTTTCTGCTAATGTTATTTATTTATTTATTTAGCAAAAAATTCTTTTGTAAGTGGTTATAGGATATAGCAGATAAAAAACGAAGAGAAACTGTCATAAAGATTTTTATAAAACAAAAAGTTTAGTAATTATTTAAAAGGAACTGTATGTGAAACGTTATTTTGTCTTTTACAGGTTGTTGAATATGATACTCCTGCTCGACTACTAAGAAATCCCAGATCAGCTCTCTCTGCCATGATAACAGAAACAGAACTTTGATGAAAAACAACAAAAAATCTGAATGTGTATTGAAGAACTATTACAACTAATGTGTGAAACAACTAGTTTAAAAAATACAATGAACAATGTAACAGTCCTAAAAAAATTGTCACAGTTTTTAAGTCAAATGTATACATTAATTTATGGAGATTCCACAGAGTAATATATTACAAACAAGCAACTTAAATCAGTGATGGTGTAACAAGAAATATAAATGGACTGGCTGAGATATTACTTATACACATTTATGTACATAATAAAAAATAAATGTAACTAGACTTTTCTTAACCAACCCATATTTACTTTTTAAGCCTGGTTGTCAGAGTATTCAATGCAACAAGTTTTCTCACTATTTTGTCACTTACTGACAGTCTAGTTACCTACATTAACCACTAACAGTGTTGCAATGGTGAAGTAAAAACTCTCTCTTTAACATCTATGGACAGGAAACAACAACCAGAAATAGTCAGCATAGAACATGCATAGTAGAGACCTGTGTTGCTTTGTTCTGATGTGTCACAAAATAAATAAATAATAATAATCCATACCATATTATAAAACAAGGTCCTCCTGCCATGCCTGTCTGTCTGGCCATGATAAACTAAAAAACTGCTGAATGGTATTTATGCGGTTTTCACCAATGGACGATGTGAATCAAGACAAAGCTTTAGGTGTATAATTCATTAAGGTGCATGGCAGTGGTTGAGTGTGGCAAGCAAAAATCCATGAAATTTGGAGTGTAAATTCTCTTAGAAATATCCAAATACTCTGTGACTCACAAGCTTCAGCATAATATGAAAATGCATTTATTATTTCACAATATGCCACTTGCACATTCACGACATGGTGTCGTGTAATATTGACATCAAACACGTATGTTTCTGATAACTCAGTGCATTTTCCTCATTCACACTTTACTCATAATCCACAGAGGCACAAGATAAGAAAATCATATAGACACAATAAAAAATTCTGCTGTTCCTTCTTGAACTTTTCATTGTTTAGTTAGCAGCAAAGATATATCTATACTAATAATAAATCTGTAAATGTAGGCCTGTCACTGTTCCCTTCTATCTGCAAAACTACTGGATGAATCTGCATGCAGTTTTCACAGAAAAGTTTGGGTCAACATATAGGCATAATTTTATCAAAATCGGATCGCGTAAAAAAACAATATCATAATTTTAAGTGTTTTCAGTAACCGTCGTGTCTATCTTTTCAACTATTAAAAACCTCTTATCTCCAAAACTACTTCACAAATTTGCATGGGGTTTTCACAGGTAACTTGAGCGTAACTCTGGACAACATACAGACTTTGTTTTATAAAAATTGGATCACGGAAAAAAAGAATATTGTAATTTGAAATATTTTATCAACTACCGTCATGTCTGTCTGTCTCTTTGAACACGTCTATCTCCTAAACTACTTGACCAATTTTCAAGCGGTTTTCACACGTAACTTGAGCATATCGTGCAGTTATATAAAGGCTTCAATAATTAAAATCGGATCAGACAAATTAAAGTTATCTTACTTTAATCATTTGCTTAAAAGCCATCATGTATGTCTGTTTGTTGAAGGTAATCTCCAAAAGTACTACACGAACTTTTATGGGTTTCCACAGGTAAATTGAGAACAGTTTGGAGAGTAACATAGGCTTAGTTTCATCAAAATCAGCTCAAAGGAAGGAAAGATATCATAATTTGAAATTTTATGTGTATACTATGCTTATAAGTATGGTGTGAAACAGGAAATCTCCGAGAGTACTACACAAACTTTCATGGGGTTTCATAGGTACCTTGGGGCATTATATAAGCTTCATTTCATCAAAATCGGATCAGGGGAAGAAAAGATATCGTAATTTGTAGTTTCTGGTGTATGCTATGCATGAAATGCAGCGTAGTATAGCAAAGACCCGATAGAACCACTGTTACTGACATAGTATACCAAATAACTAATAGATGACGATGCTGCGTTGTTTATTCTCATAACTAAAGTGAATCCTTCTTGAAAAATCAGTCACGTACAATGAGGGAAATAATTCTTAGTGTTGATAATGAAATAAATAATGTTTTTCGGATGAGTAAATCAATGATCCTCCGAAAGCGAATATTTCGTTGCCAACATTAACATACTCAACCACTGCCACTGCAAGTAAAATTTAACCCAGGTATGGCACAAGAGAGGGGGAAAAAATGAATTTAAAACATAACAACTTTACTTCACGTCTATCGATGTTTTCATTTACTAAAAACTTTACAAGAAAACAGGAATTTATGTAGTTTCCTTTCTGATTTCGGTGCGAACTTATGACATCTTGGGTCCATTCTGTTTAGGAATGGCTAGAAAACGGTGTAGTACTATACAGAACAAATAGAGGCCCAGTTAGTTACATAGTGCACCAAAGAAATAATATTTAGCGCTGCTGCATTTTTTAATTTTTTATTTATTTTCAGTGGTTATGCCATATAATAGCAACGAACCACTAAAGGTGCTGTGGGTTTTGTAGTGCTCCAAAGAAACAATACATGATCGTGTTGTGCTTATTCCCTCAGTAACAGAAGTATTTTCAATTAAGAGCAGCAATCTTATCTCTGCAAATACAAACAAACACTGAGCAGCGAGTTGCTGATTACACTTTGTATATTCACAGCTTAACGACATCTTTGATTCTTTTGACAGGGGATATTTGAATTAAAAACATAATGACATTCCTTCGCGTCTATCGATGCTCTAATTTACATAAGAATTCCTTGCAAGAAAAATTGAATTTATGTAGTTCCCTTTATGATTTCGGTGTATCCTCATTACATTTTGAGTGCATTCTATTTAGGAATGCTTCGAAAATGCCATAGTACAGGAAAGGACAAAGTGAGATGACATTAGTTACACAGTACACCAAATAACTAATTATGGCGTTGCTGCTTTTTTCTTTAAATTTTCATAACTATAGTGTAATACACTACAAGACGGGGTACAATCTTACTTATGGTGGCGGCTTTGTGCACAGATGTTGGCAACGACCGATGAATGCTGTTTCAAAAATCAGTCATGTAGAATAAGTGGAATAATTATTTATGTTAAAGATGAAATAAATAATTTATTTTGTTCTGGTCAGTAAATTAATCATCCTCCTACAGCAAATAGTTCGTTCCCAAGGATAGCAAACTAAACCGCTGCCACTGCAAGTAAAGTTTAGCCCAGGTAGGACACTTTTTATTCCTTCCTAGCTGTCTGTATCCTTTATGCCTTGCAATATCATGGAAAGAAAAGAAGTGCATCTTTCGACGGGTATAACCACTAAATTTTACATAGATTGGAAATATCTCTGAAGTGAGCATTGGATTCTGTGCATCGTCTCAACATTAAGCTGGAATTACCAAGTGATATTGAAACAAATCAACTCTTTCCATACATTTATTTGCTCCTACGAATGGTTTGTACCGCCTTGGCTGCAAAGAAGCCCCACCTCTTTTTAGTAGTGCAACCACGCAACATGAAATTATATCTAAATAAATGTGTCACGGAAGCAACAAGAAAGTAGAGGAAGCATCACTAAAAAGGCCAATTACACATAGTCATCTGTCTTAATCGAACAAAAAAGGACCAAGATAAAATCATCGATTAGTAGATTTTTCCCAATATCAGGTGATATTTCCACCTTAATGTTGATGACAGAAAATCTGTTCTGCGCATCTGAATGTTCACTCCAGAGATATTTCTGCTCTCTGCCTGCCACTAGAGATAACATACACACGCGAGCAACAAACTCATCAGAAACCTCCCTACTTTCATAATTGTTCGGTACAATATCGTGGTTAAAATTCATAATTACTTACTTTTGGTGTGGACTACATTAAGTTGGTAAGACGTCTTCTTTTGCAGAGACAATTGTACTTTGAGTTATAATTCAACTTCTGAATATATATTGTTCTATTACACAAGATCGATTTCAACTTCATGCTTTACGAAGTAATCTCTGCAGAACGTGGGGACAAGTATTAGCTGAAAGAGTGGTAGATCTGCGAACACAGTCAAGACAATTCACTGGAAATACCATATTTAATGGAAAGTTCTATACAGATGATCAGCTGACGCCATTCCTTCAATGATTACCCAGACTTACTTTATCGCACTTTGACACCACCATGACTTCTTGTTAAAACAGACAGGAACTCTTTCAGTATTCGTCGACTTTTCCATCATATGGAGCACTGCATACAAAATAACTACATTGTCGCCAGTGCAACACTGCACTTACTGTGAAAGATAAAGATTTAGTACTACACCATAGAACCAATACATGGCGCTGTTGTTATTATTACTACTATTTCTCATCTCAACGATGGAAGTGTTTTCAGAAGTATACGCCAAACAGACAATTACACATGCAGTCTTAACTTTATGAACACAACCAACATTGATTGACATCGTACCAGAGTAAGGACTTACATTAATTTCACTTTTTGTTTGAAAAGTTTTATGAAAATTCATTGTTTTTTACAATGACTTCTACTTAAATTTGACATCTTGGATAGAACAACTGAGTTTATTGGCAGAGAAATCCAACAAGGATTCTGTTTTTGCTGGCCTAGGTCTGGAACCCTAAAAACCATTATATACACAGGTCCCTGTTTAACAACCGTTGCGAAGCATGGGCATATAAGCTAGTGTGTGTATTTATATTTTTTCCTGTGACATAAACTCTACTGTACACGTGAAAATACGGTTTCATAATACAATGTTTCCCCGATCAAGTCAAAATGTCATGTAATATTGACATAATTGTATCTGTTTTTAATTTCTCAGCCCATTTCCTCAATCCTTTACTCATGATCAACAGAGACAGGTTTCTAAGAAGCTGAACCATGTACACCACCTACAGGACCAATCGACAGATGACTTTACAGTCATGCTACCTTGATCCTTTGCAAGTCTATGGTGCCCATTTATGTTGTTATTTATTTAGCTCTTGAAGGCAATGTCACATTCATTTATCACACACACACACACACATCACTCAGGGTTGGGGAGTAACACGTTACTTGTAAAGCCATTACTAGTAACAGTTACTTTACAAAGGTAAAAGACAGTAATGGTGTTATTATTTGCATAAAGTAACTGTAACTAAGTTACTCTTATCAGTTGTTGATTTAACGGAAGTGTCGTTATGTTTCTGTCGCAAGTAACTAACATTTTCTTGTATGAATCTCAAGACTGCAGAATACTGAGTTTTGATTTTAGTGAAAAGAAAAAAATGAAACAGTACTTGTTTCTAAATTCAACCCATTCAACAATGTATGTTGGAAAAGTATGAAATATATATTTCAGTACCATTATATAATATATAATGAAATTCATTCATAACATTTTTATTTTATAATTATGTACACAAGAATGACTATATAACAATCATCTGACGCGTCACACATTAACATCGTATAGCCTCCACCTTTCGACGTGGAGAAGGAAGAACACAACCACATGAATGCCGAAGTGTTCAAATTTTTGACGTTGGATGGAAATAATGATTCCTTTTGCTATAAATTGTATCGCAGTGGGAAAAGAATTCAAAGCAGTTGAAACTCCAAAGCGAACTTAAGAATTCATGTAGAGGTTTCTGGTTTGCTTCCTTGTTGGCTTTAAGCAAAATTTACAATGAATTTGAAACATGTTTTGCAATGTTGTTCGCTGCTAGTTCTGGAATATGGTACCATTTTCACAACATGCTAGCAACATAAAAGTTTCGTTCCGTGGCAGTATCAGAAAAAAAAAAAAAAAAAAAAAAAAAAAATTGTAGATGGCTTGCTAGCATTAAATTTTCCTTTGCAGTAGTAGTGTTTGATTTTTCTCTGTGTATCTATAGAGTTACATCTTGTCTTTCCATGTGTTCCTTTACACAATAAAATAGACAAGAAGCAACATTTACGAATTTGTTACGTAATAAGAAGCAGTGGAGTGCCTGTGGAATGTTCAGTGTCATAAACTGAATTAAAAAGAAGTATGACTACCTACAAAAAATTGCTACATTGTTTGACACCAGCCATATGTGAAATAGATAAAACAATCAAGTCTCTCATTTCTAAACACCACTGCAATAACAACACGATTCAATATCTTATTTTGGAAAATGCGTCGTCGCCAGGTTATGTTATTTGCCAGCCTATTGTTTATACAGCACTTTTTATGAAGCAGAAATGAATATATGTAGGATGCAGCAGTGTGTAATTAACATGGATGCGAAAATGGGATTGTCAGCAGCAAAGTCCTTGTCACATTCATTTGTAGTGTGAGTGACTTTGAGGCTAAAGAAGATTTGTTTATTGAAAATGACAATTTGGAATAATGTGAAAACATAAATAGATACACGAACAATTAATTATGTGTTTCAGTGCTGTTAATACAACTGCATTCCGTTTTCATAAGCCTTAATTCAAAACTTCACAAACTACGTGGACAGTAATGACATGGCTGGCTTTGAAATGTGGAACAGGTAAATATGCAAGGGTTTGATAGGCACTTCCTGTTACCCAGAAACGAAGAATAACAGCAAATCTTCTCTTCACAGGAGCTATTTTTCTGAACTTCTTGCCTTTCTTTGAAACAATTGACCCTGTAATATTGTAATATTCATTGTAATTTGAAAATCTGATGGCGACAGCTTGGTAAAGGTACGAAAATGGCGACATCTTGGTAAAGTTACAAAAATGGCGACATCTTGGTAAAGTTATGAAAAGCAGAGATATCTTCCAAATTCAGCTCACACAGCCTATCATTCAAATGTTTGTAAACCTATTGGAACAAACTACTATGGTCATCAGTCCCTAGACTTACAAACTAATTAAACTAACTTACACTAAGGGCAACAGACACATCCATGCCTGAGGGAGAACTTCAACCTCCAGTGGGAGCAACAGCCCAGTCTGTACCTTGATGTTTTAGACCACGCGGCCATTCCCGCGTGTAGTGTCATTCCCTTCACTATGTCTTCTTCGTCTGTGTATTTGATTGAGTATCCTACTATTAATACAGTGCCTAATATCACTAATTCTTTCTCTTGACCTCTCATAGCTTAGCTCTCAATGCAAATACATGATTTGAAATGTTTGTTCATTGTCACCATTTCATCGTGACAGACGCTGCGAATGTATATCAAAGTCAGCAGTTTTCAAGGAGATGCAAACACCATGAAATGGAACCTACATGAGATGGAATGTTTGAAATTGTTGAAACTGAACAAACACTGAAATTGAGACGCACTAAGATAGAAGATGCTGTGAAAAATTTATTTAATAATGCATTAATTATGAATTTATTAATGTATTTAATTATTGACTGAGATTAAAGCTTGTTTCCTTTCTACACGTGTAAGGTTCATTACGGATGTACAAATGAAGTACAATTACAATGATTAAAAGTAATTGTAAAAACAACTGTAAAGATACTTGTAACTGATGCAGTTACTTTTGATGTATAATAACTGCAACTAAGTTACCAATCAGGAAACTTTAACAGAGTAACTTAAAATATGAACTTTCCCAACTCTGTATTTTAGTAATACTCTGATATAAGTATGTTCTCTAATATTTAATGTTATTTTACAAATAAGAGTGATCTCTCTCGTGAATAATTATTAGAGTTAGTGACTTCATTCTGATTACAACATGAAAATTTTCACCATTATGACAGGAAAAAAAAAAAAAAAAAAAAAAAAAATTACGCATATAATGCTCTGCTACCTGTGCAAAACTGGGATTGGTTGCTAGTAATATTGAAATAAAAATTTAATTAATTTGTTAAGGTACAGTGAGTGGACTGCAACATAATAATGGTGTTCAAAGATTTCCCTGCCGAAGTCTCTGTACCCTATTCTATGGATAAATATGATCGATCTTTCTGTAGGAAAGGGGAAGGAATTATGAGCAATTAAACCATGATACATGGGTAAACCAAACAAATTGTTTTTATTATTACTTGTTACATGATCACGTGATTCCAACCAGAGCCAAGTATGTTAGAGTGACTAAAATTAAAATACAGGACACATATTGGCACTGAAGAATGTGATACCAAATGCTGCCCTTACTTATGGGCCATGGCATCATCAAGATCGTGGTTATTTCGTAAAGCTGATTCAATACGGCTGACCAACCTGTCAGTCCTTACTCCAGCACAGATTAATGGAAACATAGTAATACAAGAAATGAAGCTAGTGTTAGCCTCTTTCACTCTTCCCTCCCCACCGCCTCCCCTCAAATGCTAATGTGGTGGCTTTCATATTTACATTTGCTTCTCTCAAAAGCTTTTCTTTTTAGTGCTGTTTGTTGTGGGCAGAAAGTGTGACTTCAGATTACAAAACAACAACCACAAAACAAAAAGTGTTCAATTGCAGAAAGAACATGAAACCAATGGAACAAATGCAGGAATTAGGGTTTTTTGGGAAGAGACAATTTAATATATGGAAATTGCACAATGAGCTATACCAGATCTAATGCTAATGCAAAATTAGCCAACATACTGGCAGTACAAAAAGTCGAATAAATTTAATTACTAGTTAAATATTTTGGTGTTTTATAGCTGCCACTTGCAAACAAGTAGGCTACAGAATTATATTTATACAGAATACAATTTGTCATTCAAAAGCTTGGTATTTTCACACAGAATTTCATAAAAATCAACACATGAAGTGTACTAATATGGGTTATTGCTATAGTTACACTACTGGCCATTAAAATTGCTACACCAAGAAGAAATGCAGATGATAATGGGTATTCATTGGACAAATATATTATACTAGAACTGGCATGTGATTACATTTTCACACAATTTGGGTGTATAGATCCTGAGAAATCAGTAACCAGAACAACCACCTCTGGCATTTAGCTTATATGGTGTCTACAGGTACAAATGCCCATGCAGCTTCAACATCATACCACAGTTCATCAAGAGTAGTGACTGGCGTATTGTGGTGAGCCAACTGCTCGGCCACCAGTGACCAGACGTTTTCAATTGGTGAGAGATCTGGAGAATGTGCTGGCCAGGACAGCAGTTGAACATTTTCGGTATACAGAAAGGCATGTACAGGATCAGCAACATGCAGTCGTGCATTATCCTGCTGAAATATAGGGTTTCACAAGGATCGAATGAAGGGTAGAGCCACGGGTCGTAACATGTCTGAATTGTAACGGCCACTGTTCAAAGCGCCTTCGATGCGAACAAGAGGTAACCGAAACGTGTTACTAATGGCACCCCATACGATCACGCCGGGTGATACGCCAGTATGGCGATGATGAAAACACGCTTCCAATGTGCATTCATCGCGATGTCGCCAAACACAGATGCAACCATCATGATGCTGTAAACAGAACCTTGATTCGTCCAAAAAAAAAAAAAAAAAAAAAAAAAAAAAAAAAAAAAAAAAAAGATGTTTTGCCATTCATGCACCCAGGATCGTCGTTGCATGCACCATCACAGGTGCTCCTGTCTGTGATGCAGCGTCAAGGGTAACTGCAGCTATGGTCTGCAAACTGATAGTCCATGCTGCTGCAAATATTGTCGAACTGTTCGTGCAGATGGTTGTTGTCTTGCAAATGTCCCCATCTGTTAACTCAGGGATCAAGAGGTCGCTACATGATCTGTTACAGCCATGCGGATAAGATGCCTGTCATCTCGAATGCTAGTGATACGAGGCTGTTGGGATCCAGCATGGCGTTCCATATTGCCCTCCTGAACCCACCGAATCCATAGTCTGCTAACAGTCATTGGATTGCGACAAACGCGAGCAACAATGTTGCGATTCGATAAACCGCAATCGACTTTATCAAAGTCGGAAATGTGATGGTACCCATTTCTCCTCCTTTCACGAGGCATCACAACAATGTTTCACCAGGCAACACTGGTCAATTGCTGTTTGTGTGCGAGAAATTGGTTGAAAACTTTCCTCATGTCAGCACATTGTAGGTGTCCCTAACCTTGTGTGAATGCTCTGAAAATCTAAACATTTGCATATCACAGCAAGTTTGATGGCCAGGAGTGAATTTACTTCACAGTATGCATACTAATTGTGTACTTTTTGTCAATCCATAAGGTATTTATGATCCAGAATACTCCTCCTGCAGTAGCTTTAGTTCCAGATAGAGCTAGCACAATCCCAGTAAAATGCTGTAAATTTTTCCATCCGATGCAAGTGAAAATGAGAAACCATTTTTCACCAACTCACTTCACAGTTCTCAATTCATGAATTTTCACTTCACTTGTGTTTTTAACATTGTTTACATCATCAAAAAGAGCGATCTGCATATTTCTTTAAAATATTTTCATAAAACTACAATAAATTGCTGAACAGACTTCCAAAAACGAGGATATTTGAACAGAACCCAGTTATTTCAGTTCAGCACATGTCATTAGTAATCCCATTTCTCAATATAATCAATTAATTCCTCATAAAATAAACTTGAAATGTCCAAGGACTCAGACTCTTTCAGTGAGCCATCTTATTGCAATGTACTTTATCAAAGACTATTTGTAGTTTAAAAGTTTTCATCCTTTCTCAATTTAAATTTGTGTGTCAACATTTCTAAATGATCCTAAACTTTTACTTGCTGAAGTATCTGCTGTCTCAGTAGTTTATATTGTTGCCAAAAAGGTTCTTAACTGGCTCTGAACAAATAAATTGTAGGACATTGTTCTTGAGACCAAAAAAAAAATTCAGTCCATTATAAATATTGATAGTTCTGTCAATATCTGGTAACAAGGAAAGCCATCTGGTTTTGACATTACCAAGCAGCTATTTGTAATCCACTTCAGAATATCCACAAAAAGTCTTTTAGTTCTTCAACATGAATGAAGCATAATATGTGAGAACATTGAAAAAATTTGTTTGCATTTGTTTCTAAGTTTAGTGCAGAATATCAGTAAAGGTTTGCCTTGCATTATGGTCCATATGTACTGCAAAACCTACACCATGAAATTGCTCTTCAGCAAGGGTTTAACTCTTATAAAACATTTTTGTCCCTTTTTTCCTGCACCTTGAAGGAATGTGATGCAGTTGTAAATACTAAATACAACAATTTTATCCCTGTGACGGTATTTATCGAGAATTTCCATGATAATCATGATAATATATGTTTTTACATCTAACGTTTCACCTTTTAAATTCTGCACTTCACTCACCTTAAGGCACAAAATACCAAACATAAACTGGCATCAATTTTACACTTTTGCAATTGAACATGTACACCATAACTGAAATATATTATGCATATTTTAGCTCTGCGTATATTTGATTCAGTGGATATGGGACCAACACATTCGCTATTATGGATTCAGAACTTTTTTCTGGAACAGGCAAATTTCTTCTCAAACAACTTTCTCATGATCATAGCAATGCAGTCAGTCAATCTGAAAGAAGGGTTATGTTTGGTTGTATGAATAGGCAGCAAACTTTCATCAGCAGCAAGACACTTTTCTTCAACGTACATAATAATGCTCTTTTGCAAAATGTGTAACAAAAGGTATCATACTTTGTGACTAAGTTTTCCTTGCAACAGATAGCTTGTCTTTCTTCACATTAATGTGTTGCACCATGTTTGATTGACCTCCATGTTCACTTAAAAAGTACTTTTACATAACATGTCAAATAATTTCTGTGTTGCTGTTCTGATTTCAAAAACAGAAATCGGCTTTTATTTCTCGGCAAATATACATTTTATTTTTGTCATTTTCGAGTAAAGTTTGCAATATACTACGGTATTATGGAGATCGAAAGGGGTTTGAACCCCCAGAGAAACCACATGTATTATCCAGAAATGCACTTTATTATTGACAGCTATGAGTACAGATCCAGACTTAGATTACATGGCCGACGGAGCTCAGAGAAGCTGGCTTCAAAGATATTGGCCCAAAGATACACATTAGTATAGATCAATGTGGTCACACTGCCACACAGCCCCCTCCTGCAGTATGGAGTACACCCTGATGATGTGATGGAGAGGGTGTAACCAAGGTGCGACATATGGCAGTGACACTGGTGGGTGGGGACCAGGGTTCAATGTCGCAGTTCATTGGACGTCATCTGTGGTCCCTGTTGTTCGGAACTACCGAAACGACAATGGGCGCAGCACCAGCAAGCGTATGTTTCTTAGCGTGGCTCAGGAGCTTTCATGATGACTGAGGAAAGCCGAGGCACTGCAATAGTAGCTGCGTTGGCCGGTGGTGCACGTGAATGTAGCATGATGGCAGACGATGGTACATAGGTTGTCGTGGCAGCAGGGAAGAGCCGAGGCGACGGAAGTAGTAATTGCAATGGCCGGCAGTGCACGCGAGGGCAGCAGACAGTGGTTCGCAAGTTTTTGGGACAGCCGAGGAAAGCTAAGGCCCTGAAATAATAGCTGTGTCGGCCACCGGAGCGCGCAATGGTAGCACGGCGGTGAGCAGCAGCTCTGAAGTTGTCGTGGCAGCCGAGGAGAGCCGAAGCGATGAAGTAGTAGTCACACCGGCCAGCAGTTCACGTAAGGGAAGCACGGCAGTGGGCGGTGGTTCACAAACTTTCGGGGCAGCCGAGGTAGTTGACACGTCATCTGCCGGCGTGCGTGAGGAAGGTACTGTCACGGGGGCACAAGATGGCGGCGCATGATGTGTGTGTGAGCAGTTCCCAAGACGATCATGCTCGGATGACGGCGAGCGAATCAGACAAATTGAAATTTCAGATTCGTGCTTAACCAACAGGTTGAGAGAGCATGAAACAGAAGATCACCATGTGGGAGGAGAAAGAGTAACGTGGGAGGCGGCCACTAGAGTAGAATAAAGTGCTGGCGGTGCGTGCGAGCAAGGCATTGGCATAGGAACCAAGTTTTGTTTACAAGCGTTCGTGAAGGAGCGTCACAGGGAAACAGAACTGTCCTGAGCACTGGTAATCTTGTGGACAGACTTGACATCACTAATAACACTAGCGGAGGAATCACAAATTCTGAGCGGGGTTTGATTATCCTTTGAAGTTACTCGATGCGTCATAATAACTCGCTGCAGGGCTGCCAGCTCTAACACCGGAGAAGGAGGCGGTGAGCTAGAACTTGGGCAGCATATGGGTGGCCAGACCAGTAAGGTAACTTGTGTGTGTCGTCTAAGTTGCGGGAGCATCCTTGAATAACAGCAGGGAGGTGAAGTGTGTAATGCAGCATAGGCATGGTCGTCACAAGAGTGGGCATCGTAGATTTTGTCTGCATCTCGAAAGCACTCACAGGGTGTTGGAAATAGAGCCTCGATGATAGTGGAATTACAGCACACTTGTTGAGATGAGAGCGGTAGATCGGAAACATGGTGTGACGTGATGGCATTGTAGACCAACATGGCAAAGGCACCGGAATGTGCCGCATAAACAGGCGGTTGCATGTGCGATCGCGTATGACTGAATGTGTCAGTCATGTGACGACTGTTGTGGTTGCAGCATGGTAGACACATCACGTGATGCATCACATAGCTGCACATAAACACCATCACAGGACAAAGTCACATTGGTGGTAGTTTGAAGCAACAACACTTTCACTGTTCACATACAGGAAAGACTGTTATGCGAAACTTGCAGCAACGGCATCATCTGGAATGTTTGTTGCGCATGCAGAAAAAGGCGCGCTTAGAGTGCAGCAAAACTGATCTGAACCGAAAGAAAAATTCGAAGGAAAACTAGAAATTGCACAATCAGTAGCCACTGTGTCCCGACGGGAGAAAAAATTTGATTGTGGTGGCAGGGTAGCACATTGTTGACCAATTACATAACTGGTGGTTGAAAGACCATTTTTCAAATTTTGCAAGTCTGAAAAATATACATTTGCAAAATGTTCAACAGTTTGTCGCACTAAATAAAGGTGAAACATCATGAAGCAAATTGAGCATAGCAAAATCGGAGTTGTTACAATACATGACTGCACTCGTAGGAAGCGGAGTGGCAAAAAAAATCTTGTGGCGAGGTCGATGATGAAGCACCTGTTACACCATGCAGATTAGGCACTTGTGGAACAAGTAGAGGTTCAAAGTGAAATCCGGACGAAGTGATTGTGACTGTTGAATGTTGGCTGGTGGCAATAAACCAGCGCAAAAGTTGCAGATTTCACTTGCGTGGTTGAATGAAAGGAAAAAAAAAAAAAAAAACCTCGGGGTCACAAGTATGGTAATCGAGAGGCGTTTGAGCCCCACATGTATGAGCCAGAAATGCATTTTACTGTTGACAACTATGAGTACAGATCCAGACTGAGATTGCATGGCCAATGGAGCTCAGACAAGCTGGCTCCAAAGATAATGGACCAAAGATAAACATTAGTACAGATCAATATGGTCACGCTGCCACAGTATGTAAGGTAAACTGTGATTTCATCCATCTAAAATCAGTTAAACACTTCTAAATACAACAGACAATGCACAAAGAAAGAGGATGATATACTACTAGTGATTTAAAGTGCAACACATTCACAGCGAAATAAATTAAGAACACACATGGCTATCCACAGATCATGATTAGTCATCTAGAGTTCCCATGACCCATCGCACTGTTACCAACAACTGTACAGCAGGCAAAAACTGCACATGCCAAGTGAAAGCAATATATAATGCCAACCAGAAAACTTCAAAAATCATTCCTCATTCACATTGGGTAAATCACAGCCTATTTTCTTTATAGTTTTATCATGACCACTTTTGTTATCCAGTTCATTACGGTCCAAACTACTTCAAAACACAGTCTTTTAAAATATTCAGGACGTGAAGTTAAAAGCAAGAAAAGATATATCCCATATTTATTTTGTTAGCACAATGGGACATTTAAGCTAAATGTGGAGTGATCCCATAAAATACAGGAGGGCTGCTCACCTTAATCTAGACTGGTCAAAACAATTAGGGGGATCAGCTATTGGAGTGTCCCAACGTTTAGTGTCCAGGACCTGGATGTGATTTCAGACAATAGGAACCATTAAAATAAGGCAAGGTCCAGGTCGTCCACAGGAAACATCAGCAAGAGATGACCATTATCTCTAGATAACAGCCCACCGAGACAGCAGACTAAATGCAACTCAGCTGCATTGCACCCTCCATGCAGAAATAGAACATGCAATATCAACACAAATGGTCTGAAATCACTTTTGGCAATGTGGCCACACCACACGGAGGGCTATGGTTGAAGTCCCATTAAAAGCACAACACTGTTTAGCCCACAGAAACTGGGTAAAGGAACATCTGGCATGGAGTCTTAACAAATAGCGCCATGTTCTGTCACAGATGAGTCAAATTTTGTGTTCAACCACATAACTGTTGTTCCATCATCTGGAGATGTTGCTTTGACTGCTCAGAGATACAGGGATGAGATCCTTCGACCTTTTGTTGTGCCCTACACTGGTTCCATAGGAGAGGAGTTTCATCTGGTGGATGATAATTCTTGCTCCCAAAGAACTGCACTGGTGGATAACATGTTTGAAGCTGAGGGAATTAAACCACTGGAGTGGCCAGCTTGTTCGCTGGACTTAAACCCAATTGAGCATGTCTGGGTTGCACTTGGCAGACACATTGCAACTATTGTGGGATTGCAATCATTGTGGGAGGAGCTGGTCTGGCTGTAGAGCCGGATATTACCCCCAAATAACCATCAAGGGCTGATTAATAACCTCACACTGCCCATGCTACACAGGTGTTCAACTCTAGTAGCCATCCAAGGTGATCATTCACCATATTAGAGGGCAATGAAAATGACATTTTCACTATTGTGGTAGGCCCATGGTGCCTTGCTCCAAGTAAACGCATGTAAATCTCTAGTAACGAGTTGAGAAAGCAAAATATAATACTGTATCACACACAAATTACCATTGTAACCAATATCTGAATAAAATGTGTTACAATATGAATATGGTGCATGATATCTAACCTGATCCCCTGTTATCTCAACTCTTTAGCATTACATGGCATTTCCTTAAAGCAAGGCACCATGGGGCTTCATAATAGTGAAAAAGTCATTCTAGTTGTCCTCTTATATGATGTGCCATCACCTTGGATGCCCACTACAGTTGCACATCTGGTAGGAAGTTATCAATCAGCTCTCAAAGGACATTTGGCTATTCTTTCATAAGTGCAATACCCAGCTCTGCAACCAGTATGGGAGGTGCTGGTCTGACTGCAATGCATCCACCAGTTGCATCCCAGACGTACTCAATCAGGTTAGTCAATCAGGTTTAAGTCTGGTAACCAAGATGATCACTCCATCCAAATACCTCAGCTTCACGCATGTAGTCCACCAGAAGGAACCTTTCTCCCATGGCACCAGTGTACAACACAACAAAAGGTCGAAGGATCTCATCTCTATACCTCTGAGCAGTCAAAGCATCATTCTGAATAACATAGAGGTATGTTACAGATTCCTGCCCAATACAGATTCCTGCCCACACCATTTTACCACGATACGTGATGTTTCCTGTGCATGAGGGTAGTTGTCCCGAGTTCCATGTTCTCTCCAGATGAGGGCATGACGATTGTCCAGCTGAACACAATACCTTGAATCAACTTTGAACAGAACCGGCACCATTCATTACGACTCCACTCCTGATGTTCTTCCACCCAGTTCTTGCAGGTTAAACAGTGTTATCATTTTAATATGATACACACTATAGACCTCTGTGCATCGCGGCCACATTCCTAAAGGCAATTTTGGGCTGTTTGTGTTGCAACTGAGTTGCATTCAGCCTCCTGTGTTGATGGTCTGTTAACCAGATATAACTGCCATTTCTTGCTGATGTTACCACTGGATGACCTTAAACTTGCCTTCTTTTATCGGTTTCTGTTGTCTGAAAGCACATCCAGGTCCTGGAAATGACACTTTGGGACACTCGTGAGTCGGTCACGTATCAAACCTTCCTATGGCTTTCCATGCCATACCTTTCTGAAGGTATTTGTGTGGGGTGTTGCCTTGTATGAGAGTGAAACATGGACGATAAACAGTACAGACAGGAAGAGGATAGAGGTTTTTGAAATGTGGTCCTACAGAAGACTGC
Source organism: Locusta migratoria (assembly GCA_026315105.1). Lineage (NCBI taxonomy): Eukaryota > Metazoa > Arthropoda > Insecta > Orthoptera > Acrididae > Locusta > Locusta migratoria. Next base: position 697,413,377 of record CM048745.1, on the reverse strand, counting down.
TGAAAACTAGGTGGATGGATCGCATAACTAATGAGGAGGTACTAATCAGAATTGGGGAGAAAAAGAATTTCTGGCATACCTTGACTAAAAGAAGGAATAGATTGATAGGACACATTCTTAGACATCAAGGAATTGTGAATTTAGCATTGGAGAAAAATGTGTGGGGGCAAAACTCACAGAAGACCAAGAAATGAATATAGTAAGCAACTTCAAATGGATGTAGGTTGCCGTTCTTATGAGGAGATGAAGAGGCTTGCTCAGGATAGAGTAGGATGGAGAGCTGCATCAAACCAGTCTCTGGACTGAAGACCACAAAACAACAGTTTCAGGTAAGTCATGTTGTTGCTTTACACTACCTGCTCACTACACTATCTGAAACAAACAGCTTGTGTAATTCATTTGGTGAACACAATTCAACCCCAAACCCCCCTGCAGCAACTTTCTGTAATTACCACTAGCTTGGTTGCCGTAATGTTGTTGTCTCCACTCTGTAGAAGTGACAAAAAGATATCAAACCATTTTAGTTCATTCTGCCAACATTACTTCAGAACCTAGATATTTCAACTAATCCCCTAATGTTTTGAGCAGTGTACTATGTTCCAAGAAAAGATATCACATCTCTTGCGTGTGAAGGGGAGTCTTTTGACTTGCTTTCCATATATATCCCTCTTTTGTGTCGATCACTGGAATATGAATGAGGAGAAAAATTTGGAAGCATTATCACATGAAATGTTGCATGTCAGCACATGGACAGACACGTGTGACTGATTGGGCCATGGGTCACACTAGCACAAGACCAAATCAGAACTGTTTTCATAGGTGATGTTCAATGTTGCAGACACTTACAACCATGTCGGCACTTGCGCATGACTCAATGGGACATTTCTCACAACTTGTGGTATTGAAGTAGTGGCGTGTGTCTAGGGCTGCTGGTGTGGTGAGAGGAATTGCTGGATTGAGAACTTCACTAAGCAGTGTGGCATTGCACAATCATTACAACACGGTATGTATATGTGTATATTGTTAGTAGTAATTTCTTGCAATGTCACAATCAGGGAGAAGAAAAAGAAAAAACAATGTATGCACTAACTCAAACACGGTCAATCCATGATGAGGTTTTCATCGAGGTGCTATGCAGGGGGGTAAATTATTATTATTATTATTATCAAATTATATCTATTTATACTTTAAATGAAAATTGTATTTTATCCCAAATTATTTTTTCAAATTCTTAAAATGTATGACTCAAAGATCTTTAGCACAGCATATCATTTTACTTCTGAGAAGAGAAACTTCAGATGAATAAAAACTTTGAGAAAAAATGTGAAGGTAGTGTGGCTTTCAGTTTTTCTCTTTACGTAAGTCAGTTGTTTCTTGTCTTGTAGCTGTGATAGAATGATCACAGTCTGTATATCCAATGTTGAAGTTTTATTTCAATCGTGCTCATTCATAAATAAAAATGATAAGTGAAAGGTTAAGAGTGTCTGACTTACTTGTGGAACTCCTCACCCATTTAAATGGTTGTCAAACAGTCAGCGGATACAACTTGGACTTTGCAGCATAAGAATCCATATCTGTATTCCTTTGTGTAAAGTTCATGTTAAGGAATAAGTGATTGAATGGTATATGAATACAGTAAATTGAATCTTGTCCTCTCACTTATTTCCCCTATCAAAATTGCAAGTTTTTCTTTAGTATATTGCCACAAGACCACAAGCTATCCGACTGCTGGCGTGGCGCAATGGATAGTCAGTGATTTCGGTGCTTAAGGTAACCGGTTCAATCCCGTCCACCAGCAAAAATTTATTTCTTTGTATTTATCATTTCCAGAATGTTATACATGTTTCTTATGTTCACTTGTAATTTCTATATGTTTCTTATGTTAAGTATTCTTCTAATTTCTGGTACATTCTGTCTGTGTATAAATAACAGAGCACTCTGCCCGAGTGGGAGTCAGTGCTGTGTGTGTGTTTCATTTCACAATAAACCTGCTTTCAGTATAAGTGCAGTGTTCAGTTGAAAACCCTGCCTTTGAAGTCAAGCCTGCTTCCATTTCAACGTGACAATATTTCTAACAGTGAACCCCGCACCCCCCAACTATCCAAGAAAACTATTATTCATGAACATTTTTTTATTCCAATAATAATAATAACTCAATAAAAGTAATATTTCATCCAATAACAGACCTAGTACATTATTGAAATTCTTCAATTTTATGGATGACAAAAGTTCTCCCTTTGGTTGAGAAGATAGGAAAGTCCAATATTTCCTGGAGCACCTCACTGTCAGTGCACATACGTATTGTACACTTTTATCTACAGTCTTCTTGATGGAATGTCACTCTATAAATTTCTATCAGTTTACACACATAAAGCCAGTGGTCGCTTGTGGGCCATATCATTACCTGATATGGTTCCTGAAATATTCACAACCCTGTGTCATTAATCTTCTTTTGATATAATGGGTTTCTTCCTTGTCAGGGTCACCACTGAAGGGATGCTTCATCATCATCATCATCATCATCTATTCCCTTTATCCAGCTCCTACCATGTAGGGGCAATTATGGCACTTCTCCACTTTTCTCTATCCTTCCACCATTCCTATTCTATCATTTTGACCCAGTCCCAGTTTCTTCTTATTGCACTCTTCTTTGTGGAATCAGTCCACCTTGTTCTAGGTTTCCATCTTGCTCTCTTTCCTTCAAACTGCATCTCCAATCTGTTTTGGTATTCTTTCCTCCTCCATCCTCTTTAAATTGTACTGTTAATGTGTATTTCTTCTATGTTCTGACAGTACAATATTCTTACGAGTGAATATACGGAAGTTTATTGGTTCCTTCTATAAGGTCCAACTAGTCCATGCTTTGTGTTAAAGGAAATAATTTTTGTAAATCAGATTCTTCTCCGAAGATATCTTCATATAGCCATGAGAACACCTGGAAATTTACTTCTCAGTTCCACTGATAAAACTAACTCTTATTTCAGATCATACAGAACTTTATTCTGATTAGAACTAATACATTAAAGGGGTATTAACAGTTATTATATCTGACAGAATCTTAGTCAATAATAATTACCATAACTGCATATAAAACAAATGATAATCACAGATGTTATAGTCTTCTTTCTTCCTTGGCTCTATGCAGTTCCTTTATTCTGTACAAGTGAGCTCCTATCCCACGCCAAAACTTGCGGAAATAAATTCCATCTGGCAGTATTTGCTCACAAAGTGCCAAACCCCTTATATAATAAACCATTTGAATATCTTGGGTCGAGCCTAACCAGTAGTGTACAGTTTTACACTACAATGTGTGAAAACCATTTTAGTTTATTCCTATCAATTCTCTCGCTCAGCTTTTCTATTCAGACTTCCTTTCTAACATCTTTGTTTCTAGCTCTGTCTTTTCTTGTCTTACCTTCCCTATCATATTTCTTACCACTGAAATACAGGCAGTAAATCCATCATCCATAAATGAATGCAAGAAACGATTTCTTGAACATTAAATAATACATCACTACATGTGATTCTGACTGGATCTCAGTACAAACCGATCTGTAAGACTCCCAATGACAGCACATGAACAGTGTTTGCACATTGTCACTCTATTTGGTTTTGTGTTACCTTCCAAATGCAATGACCAGAGTGAGAACTGTGTTATTTAGCAAGCTGATGGGTTTCAATCATATACCAGTATACCCATTACGACAAGGTGAGAACCAATTCACACCAGGGATTGCATCTGTCAGCATCTATTGATCACTTTTCTGTATGTGCATTCATATGCTAACATTTTCACACCGATTTTAAGTTGTACTGTAACAATTTACAATAAATTCCTCTTTACCATCTCAAGATGACCAAATTTTTTGTTCTGCCTCGCATTTTTGTTGGTACAGGTGGACATCTGGATAGACACTTGCTGTGAGCAAAGATTTGAATAAGACGGTGCCTGCTCATGGAGAAATTTAACTTCCTGGAAGAAGATTCACAGAGATGTTATGTCTGTGAACTCTGTGCTATGTAAAAGGAATTATTGACATTGTTGTTGTATTGTGTGAGAAATTTATCAAATTGGACTTGGTCATGTTATGATACATCTGGCTGAAAGCCTTGAGTTGTACTGAATTGTAGTATAATAAAAGTTGTTCCTTGTTTGAGTATATACAGTGGAACTAATTATTAGTCAATTTAATCAATTAATTAATTATGATATCAAGACTTCTCCTCTTGAATTCACACTGAAAAACTTTGGATACGAGCAGTCTGATGCCATGAAAAGAAAAATTGGGTCTATAGGAGGAACAGACTAGCTGGGCCTCCCATTTCTGGAGTTACTATGAAATAGAAAGATCTCTGTGGTGTTTGCTATTAGTCAACATACACAGTTACACTACAAAGTTTTGCTTTTACAAAGCAAGTAACTGCTACTAATAATGGCACCAAAGGATTGCCAGGCAAATGCGGGGATGGCTCCCTTCAAAGGACATGGTCGATTTCCTTCTCCACCCCCAAGAGTGTGCTCCGTCTCAAATGACTACAATGTTGACGGGATGTTGAACCTCAAACTTACTTATTTCAAAAGAAAAGCACAAATTCATGTATCCTAGTAGACAATTTCTGCTTGTAAGGGAAACCCTATATTTATCCACCTGATAGCACAGGTTGAGAAATCTGCATCCAAGATTACAAAAGAATTGTCTTAAGCCTTGCACTCAGCTCCAAATTAGAAGACCATAAGAATTTTGACATCAATGTCCCAAATTGGTAGCTCTGCTTCTAATACCACGATCGAGGTAACCTTCCTTTACCAAATAAACCAGGCAAATAAAGAAACCAAGGATGGCCTCTTAACCCAGACAGCAGGCATAATTGGTGCTTACATGAGCCATTATTTGCAGCTGGGAACTCCCAGTAGTCTCAGTCACAACCAGCACTATCTCCTCCACATCTTGGATGAGACCCACTTGCAAGCAAACAAGAGTGGAGACTGGTGTTCTTTTCCAGTGTGTGTGTTCTATTTCCCCAAGCGGCCCCATCACCAGCGTAACCATGGCTATTGCAATGTTGATTGCTCTCACTCTCTATGCTCATCCATAATACATATCAATTTAGTCACTCTGCCCATATTACTTCACCATATCGATTAATCACTATTATATGACATACAGAAATGAGGTTTGAAAAATATGTGATAAGTAACTGTTAATCGGTGTCATTTTCTCAAATACATGAGATGAAATCATCCAGGTAAAATAAAAATGGAAGCAGGGTTATAATTTAAACAATCAAAACAGTGCAGGCGGTTACCTTATATCAGATCATTTCCCTTATAAGAGATCATTTCTGGTCTAGACCTCCAATACACCCAATACCTGATGTCACCAACAAGCAATACCGAATACTGTTTCAAGCCATCAAGAAAAACATACTTACTTTGTTAACACACCTATAATTTACATATGTACAAAACAAACACGAATTTCAGTACAATAATAGAAGATTGATAACAACTCACCATAAAGACAGTCACTGAGCTGCTGTTAGGCACAAAAAATAGACACTCACATTCACACAACTTAAATTTTCATTCAGATTTACATTATCTGAATGTATAGGTTTGTTTCTTTCCTCTTTTTTTTTTTTTTTTTTTTTTTTTTTTTTTTTTTTTTTTTTTTTTTTTTTTTTTTTTTTTTTTTTTTTTGTGCCTAACAGTGGTTCAATGAGTGTCTCTACGGAGAGTTGTTATGGTATCTAGCTTTATTACTGACATTCCACTTAGATTTCCCACTGTTGAATTTCAGTAAATATACATCAAAAGCACAACAAACAAATTTTGTTCTAGTAAAACCAGTTAAGTTTGAAAATCACCAGATTTTCAACTATAGTTGAATATAAACAAAATTCTAAGAGAGTAGTGTAACAATACTGACACTGTGTTGATCATTTCAATTAACACTGGTACCACTGATACGACAATTTTATGCACACCAAAATTGTATCCCCTCTACCTCTTCCAAGTATTTCAGCATTGATGAGGATTTTACTATTAATATTTCTCAGTCTAGTTCTCTTTCAATAAAATTCAAGTGAGCTCAACAGTTGCACAAGTTTCAAGAAAAACTATTATGGACGTTGAACCGCCAATAAAATATTTGTTTCATTGAGTAAAATGTGTGTTGTCGATTGCCACACATTCTTGGTAGCCTTTATTGAGTCTGCTGCTGCAATGCAAATATAAAGTCCCAGAGACTTTGACAGAAAAATGCTTTATATAAATGAAAGAAACAACACTGTGAATAGAGTAGGATGGTCTCATTGTCGAGCAGATGTAAGCACTGATAAATATTACCAGTCTCAATACGTAGAAACAGAAGGAGAAGATGTAGATGGAGTTTCACGGATTCTGAGTGTGATGCAAAATAAAATGCAGCATAGAACTTGGATGAATCAGAGGCAGTGATTAACATTCTGATAAATCTCCATTTGATGCAAAGTAATCCCAACATTACTGAAATCATATATTTTAGTTTTATTGGTGAATTTGTTCTCAAATATATTCAAATAGTCATTGAAATAGAATGGCCATAACTGTTAGAGGAATATGATTCCTGTCTTGTTATTCTATGCCGGCCGCGGTGGCTGAGTGGACTGAGGCGCTCCAGTCACAGTCTGCACGGCCACTACGGTCGGGGGTTCGAATCCCCCCTCGGGCATAGATATTTGTGACATCCTTAGGATTAGCTAGTTCATAAGTAGTTTGTAAGTTTAGGGACTGATGACCCCGTAGTTAAGTCCCATAGACTCTACAAACATTTGAACATTTTTGTTATTCTATATGCAAGGAGTGGAACAAAAGTGGATCTTCTTGGATCATATTAATGAGAAATACAATTTTCCAAGTTTATGATGCCGTGTAATCGATTAAGGAAAACCATGAGTTGCCTCTGATTTTTGGGAAATGCAGTCAAGTAAAAATGACAAGTTACATCTCATGTGAGACGTATGGGAGAGGATCACAGCCAACTATCAAGGCACCCACATTCCAGTCCGTATATTTGTGATGATGAACAGCTGTTCCCTTCCAAGTGCAAATGCTACTTCACTCATTCCATGGCTTCAAACACTAGTAAGAATAGGGAGAAATACAATCAGTAAACATTCCAAATATGTGCTAATGCTTTCCCACATCTTGGTACATGTATTGATGAATGTCCTAGTGACTTTGTTGGAAAGTAAGTTTTTCACTTATACCTAAATACAGGAAATAATTGCATGTGACAACTTCTTCATCACTACTGAAAGCTTGATTGGCACAATCTGTAAAATTAAGAGGGAAGTGCCTGAACAAATGAAGAGAACTCACAAGAAACTTTCGGGTGGAGGAGTATGATCCTCAGTGTATCAAGGAATTCCAGGGAACATTGTAATAATTCGCAGTTCAATACACCCAGATGCAAAAATCGTGACTGACATGAAGTAAAAGCCTGACTCTGTGCCACGTTACAATGAAACAACTTGAAATGTAGATTTTGTTGATCATATGGCAAGCCCCCCCTGAACCACAGACATTGCCGAGGTGGGGTGGCTTGCGTGCCTCAACGATGCAGATAGCCGTACCGTAGGTGCAACCACAGCGGAGGGGTATCTGTGGAGAGGCCAGACAAACGTGTGGTTCCTGAAGAGGGGCAGCAGCCTTTTAAGTAGTTACAGGGGCAACAGTCTGGATGATGGACCGAGCTGGCCTTGTAACATCAGCTAATGCGGCCTTGCCATGCAGTTACTGCGAACGGCTGAAAGCAAGGGGAAATTACAGCCGTTACTTTTCCCAAGGACATGCAGCTCTACTGTATGAACATATGATGATGGCATCCTCTCGGGTAAAATATTCCGGAGGTAAAATAGTCCCCCATTCGGGTCTCCGGGCGGGGACTACTCAGGAGGATGTGATCATTAGGAAAGACAATACTGGCATTCTACGGATCGGAGCGTGGAATGTTAGATCCCTTAATAGAGTAGGAAAATTAGAAAATTTAAAAAGGGAAATGCATAGGTTGAAGTTAGATATAGTGGGGATTAGTGAAGTTCGGGGGCAGGATGAACAGGATTTCTGGTCAGGTGAGTACAGGATTATAAATACAAAATCTATTGGGGGTATCACAGGAGTAGGACTGATAAAGAATAAGAAAATAGGAATGCGGGTAAACTACTATGAGCAGCACAGTGATCGCATTGTCATTGTCAAGATAGATACGAAGCCAACACCGACAACAGTAGTACAGGTTTATATGCCAACTAGCTCTGCCGATGATGAGGCGATCGAAGAAATATATGAGGAGCTAAAGGAAATTATTCAGACAGTTAAGGGAGAGGAAAACTTAATTGTGATGGGAGACTGGAATTCGGTAGTAGGAAAAGGAAGAGAAGGAAAAATAATAGGTGAATATGGACTGGGCAGGAGGAATGAAAGAGGAAGTCGCCTGGTAGAATTTTGCACGGAACATGATTTAATCGTAACCAACACGTGGTTTAAGAATCACAAAAGAAGGTTGTATACGTGGAAGAGACAAGGAGACACCGGAAGGTATCAGATAGATTTTATAATGGTAAGACATGGGTACCGGAACCAGGTTATAAACTGCAGGACATACCCAGGGGCAGATATAGACTCTGACCATAACTTGTTAGTCATGAACTGTAGGCTGAAGCTGAAAAAACTGCAGAAAGGTAGGAAAATAAGGAGATGGGACTTAGATAAATTGAAGGAAAGTGAAGTTCTGGTGAATTTCAGAGGGAGATTCAGGCAACAATTGACAGAAACAGGGGGAAATAAAACAGTAGAAGAGGAATGGGTAGCATTGAGAGATGAAATAGTGAAGGCAGCAGATGACAAAATAGGTAGAAAGGCAAGACCTACAAAAAATCCTTGGATATCACAGGAAATACTCAATTTAATTGATGAAAGGAGAAAATATAAAAATGCAGTAAATGAAACAGGCAAAATGGAGTACAGACGATTAAAAAATGAGATTGACAGGAAGTGCAAAATGGCTAAGCAGGAGTGGCTAGAAGCCAAATGCAATTCTGTAGAAGAATGTATAAGAAGGGGAAAAGTAGATACCGCCTACAGGAAAATAAAAAGAGACATTTGTGGCCAAGAAAAGCAATTCTACGAATATCAAGAACTCAGATGGGAAACCAGTTCTCAGCAAAGAAGGGAAAGCTGAAAGGTGGAAAGAGTACATAGAGCAGCTCTACAAAGGAAATGACCTTCGAGACGATGTTGTAGGAAGGGAAGAGGAAGTAGATCAAGATGAAATAGGAGATACTATACTGAGAGATGAATTTGACAGAGCCTTGAAAGACCTAGGTCGGAACAAGGCCCCAGGAGTAGATGACATACCCTCAGAACTACTAAAGTCTCTGGGAGAGCCAGCCATGACAAGACTATTTGAACTGGTGAGTAGGATGTATGAGAGAGGCGAAATGCCCTCAGACTTTAAGAAAAATGTAATAATCCCCATTCCAAAGAAATCAGGCGCAGACAGGTGTGAAAATTACAGAACCATCAGTTTCATAAGTCATGGTTGCAAAATTTTAACACGAATTATCTACAGGAGAATGGAAAAGCTGGTAGAAGCTGACCTCGGGGAAGATCAGTTTGGATTCAGGAGGAACGTAGGAACCCGGGAGGCAATACTCACTTTACGTCTTATCTTAGAAGATAGATTAAGGAAAGGCAAACCTACATTTTTAGCTTTTGTAGATTTGGAGAAAGCGGTTGACAATGTTGACTGGAATACACTATTTCAAAATCTGAAGTCGGCAGGGGTAAAATACAGGGAAAGGAGAGTTATTTACAACTTGTACAAAAGCCAGACCGCAGTTATTAGACTCGAAGGGCATGAAAGGGAAGCATCAGTTGGGAAGGGAGTAAGACAGGGCTGTAGCCTTTCTCCGATGCTATTCAATTTGTACATAGAGCAGGCGGTGAAGGAAAGCAAGGAAAATTTGGAATAGGGATTAAAGTTCAGGGGGAAGAAATAAAAACATTGCGTTTTGCTGATGACATTTTAATTCTGTCAGAGACAGCAAAGGACCTGGAAGAGCAGTTGAATGGAATGGACAGCGTGTTGAAGAGAGCGTATAAAATGAACATTAACAAGAGCAAAACAAAAATAATGGAATGCGGTCTTAGAAAGTCAGGCGATGCTGAAGGAATTAGATTAGGTAACGAAACAATGAAGGTGGTAGATGAGTTTTGTTACTTGGGTAGTAAAATAACATGCGATGGTCGCAGTACAGAGGATATAAAACGCAGAATGGCAATTGGAAGAAAAGCATTTTTGAAAAAGAGAAATTTGTTAACATCGAATATTAATTTAAGGGTAAGGAAGTCTTTTCTGAAGGCATTTGTTTGGAGTGTTGCCTTGTACGGGAGTGAAACATGCACGACAAACGGTGCGGACAGGAAAAGAATAGAGGCTTTTGAAATGTGGTGCTACAGAAGAATGCTGAAGATTAGGTGGGTAGGTGGGTAGATCGCATAACTAATGAAGAGGTACTGAACAGAATTGGTGAGAAAAGGAATTTTTGGCATACCCTGACTAAAAGAAGGGATCGCTTGGTAGGACACATTCTTAGACATCGGGGAATCGTAAATTTAGCATTGGAGGGAAGTGTGTGGGGTAAAAATCGCAGAGGGAGACCAAGAGACGCGTATAGTAAGCAGATTCAAGTGGATGTGGGTTGCCGTTCTTATGAGGAGATGAAAAGGCTTGCTCAGGATAGGGTTGGGTGGAGAGCTGCATCAAACCAGTCTCCGGACTGAAGACCATAACAACAACTTGGCAAGCAAGTATGCAACAGAAGTTGGTGGAAGAAGGTAGACCATTTACATTTTTCTGTTCTATATTTATCAGCCATAAATGCTTGGTTAATCTTGAGAAGTAATGAACATTCAAATACGACAATACTTTGTTCACGAGCTTGCATAGGATATTACCAAAAATAACATACAAACCTAGGCACAGCTGTACCTATTGTTATTTTATCATCAGATGTAGATTGAAGTCACTTTCCAGGTATGAAACCATTTTCTGGTGAAATCTGACATAGCTGTCTTTCTGTAAAATATCTAGTTACTTTTATTACAAACAATTTTCAAGTATTTGGTTTTTTTAACTTGATCTGGTCAAAAATTATACATTTTAGACCATCAAAGTAACTGTTTGTTACAGAAAATGCATCCATGAAAATATAAGGGTCTAAGAATACGCTGTAAATGCTTCAACTAAAGATGGTACTTTTTTGTCCTGCCAGCAGTTTCAGGGGGTCCTGGAAAACTGGCAGTTCTAGTGTTATCATTTTCAAGGAGGAATTGTACTCTTCAGTTGAAGTTGTCTTAGTGTATATTAGCAGATAACATTAGTAGGCACTCCTTAACACTTTTGCTAAAGAAAAATATCATCTACTTACCATGAAATGACCAATTTCAAAGTGCCAACAGGAAAGTGTACTAGCACCCAAAGTTTCAAATACATACACTATTGTCCAGAAAATCAAATCAATGACTAAAACACAAAACATTCATGAGCCCTAACAACTTCAAAACAACCATTATATTTGTAATACCAAAATGAATAAATGCAAATATGAATTGCACAACTACCATATATACTCGAATAATCCCCGCCCTCAAGTAATACAAAAACACGCAGGTTTGTGTAGATGAGGATACAGCCGTCAGCTTTTGAACAAGCACATGAGGGCAGCTACCTTGGGATGTCACGTCTGTTAAATTTCAAAACGACATGTAAATATCAAACAATTGACGCCGTACTGATTGAGAGAGAGAGAGAGAGAGAGAGAGAGAGAGAGAGAGAGAGAGAGAGAGAGAGAGAGTGGGTTGTCATATCCAGAGCATGCGAATCTCTTACCAACCCCATAAAATTCTCGTATTTTATCTACTAAACGTATGAATTGAAAAATATTTCATTCGTAACATATTACTGTGAAAAATACTCACATAACACACACTGAAATGAACACTTATGAATCTAAACAGTTAATAAATAAATGGAACTGAGTCTGATATTACACTATCATATATCTTTGTCAAAGTCGATATGTCTGTATTTACATCAAAGATATTTCATAGTGTAATAGGATACTTTGATATACAGGTATGTTTCATCAAAGAAATATCATCAAATGTAATGCCTCGCCATATATTTGATGATAAAAGTTGATTGTCTTCTGTTCGCTGCAATGCAAAATGTAAACGGCTTTGAGTGCTAGCATCACTGTTGCTAAACGGCATGTACGTGCGTTTGAACATAGCTGCAACGCCGCACCATAATTAACGATTAACCCCTGTAGCAAGAAACCGATGTAACCCTGTCTTCTTCAGATATAGTCTGTGTCACATGCTGATACCAGTGTGTATAATATGGTGGTACTGAACCAAATAATACCCAACTTAAGTAGATAACATACTTTATTACTCAGAAAGATGGTATAACGAGTGAATGCAACTAATCATTTTTACATTAACAATGCAACTGTTTGTAAGCACCAGCCAAGCTGCCAAAGAAACTAGCGGAAAGAGACACTATTCTGCCACACCAGTATATGACATGAGGAGATAAAGTGAAATTACTGATACGGTATGTCACTGTCATTGTCAAGTAAATTATATGCTGTTTTGATAGTGGCCAAGGCAGTGCACAATAAAAAATTATTATCTGCTATCTTGAAATATGACAACCATAATACCCCTTTAAATTTTTGAGATGGATAGGTTGCTTACTCACCACAGAGATGTCCAATGAGCCGCAGAAAGGCAAAACTAATATAGAACAACATTAAAGCTTTCAGTCTTTCAGGCCTTCATCAGTTAGAGACACAAACACACACACTCACACAGACACAACCGCCGTCTCCAGCCGCTGTGTTTGTGTGTGTGTGTGTGTGTGTGTGTGTAACTGATGAAGGCCTAAATAGCCGAAAGCTTTAATGTTGTTGCCTATTATTTGTGCCTTTCTGCGGCTCATTGGATGTGTTTGTGGTGAGTAAGCAACATATCCTTCTCAAAAATATTAATCAATCCTTCCTGGAATTTCCATTGTTCCATAATACCCCTATTTAACACCACGATGAAGATTTATGTCTAAGAAATATTACGAATATTTGACAATATTTCTTTGTCAAAGATTTGATTGAAAATATTATCGTGTAATACCGGCCTAAAGGGGCCTATATTTTATTAAAGTGCAGTAATACCAACCTAGTGTGTTTTGTTGTTGCAGATAAAATAATACCAACCTAAATTTGAGTAATCTGTGCACCCCAGTTTTTCGTTCATAAATTCGGAAAAAAATATGCACGGATTACTCGAATATATACAGTATGTCAAAATGTAAAGAAAGTAGTCTGAAAAAATTCAATTGCACTTCTCAATGCTAAGGAGACACTTGGAGGAAAACACTATCTAGTTTTTTCCAAATATCCTCCCCATGGAGAAGATATTTGCACCGGAAGAACAGAAACTGTCATTAAATTGAATTCATAAATATTTTTATTTTGCAAAAGTAACTGCATCAATCTACAGCCTATATTTTATAAACACTTCTACTTTAACTAAAAGTTTAACATCAGACTCATTTAAAATTAATAACTGCCAATATCTATGTTGATAAGTGGTTTGGAAAGTACATCTTCCAATTAGGCACACATCATAATACAAGTACTACTATGAAATTTATGTAGTCTCAAACATAAATGACCATTGTATATTTTTACAAACCTTTTAAATGTTCTTCTTAACTATCAAACAGAACTCAAATATCAGAATGATATTTTCACTATGCAGCAGAGAGCACACAATTATGAAACTTTCTGGCAGCTTAAAACTCTGTGCTAAATCAATATTCAAACCTTGGACCTTTGCCTTTTGTGGGCAAAATTTTAACTCCAGACAGATCAAGGAGTTGTAAAAATTTTTCACTTCTCTGAGTAGAAGTGAGGACTTGGAGGTTATGATAGAAACTATTCAGGTGTAATGTTTAATAGCTCTCAAGAACTTTTTCCATCACTTCAAATAACAGTGTAACCAATGTTGAAAGTGATTGTCAGTATGAACTACAATCAGGAATAAATCGCTCAAATGAACAACACACCCAAGAGTAATAAAAGTACCAGCCAACCAGTTGCAAATTATTCCCTGCCGCTCTGTGCTCATGCAGAGTATGTGCGTGCCAGTTGTCTTTCTGAGTCTTTGTATCTCACTCGCTCGCTCGCAAGTTTGCTGATGGATATGGTGGATCAGGTGGCCACGAATGAGACTGCTGCGGCCCCCGTGGCCACAGGCATGACAAATAAGGCCAAGTCGGCGGCGTCTGCAAAGAAGCCGCGTGCAAAGCCTGCGCACCCGCACACCTCTGAGATGGTGACGGTGGCCATCAAGAGATTGAAGGAGTGCTGAAGGTCGTCCCTGCAAGCCATCAAGAAGTACATATTGGTACTTTTACTGCAGTGAATTACCGTTGCTGTATACAGCCATGTTTAAGATTTTAAAGCCAAAAGTATTTATTTGATGAGTACCATAGAGTACAAGATTTCTGCTAACAGAACCTGTTTTTAACAAGTACACAAGAAAGCTGCAAATTGGGAGCTGATCTTCGAGACTATGACTCCAACTACACTAAGTAAAATATTTTAGTTCTGGCCCTTCTTCACATTATTCAAAGTTTTTTAATACTTTGTGACATAGGGCTAGTAGAAAATGGTAAGTACAAAAATGAAGTAGTCATCAAAGTATTAGTGACCTGATGAAAGACTGGTAATGTCAGGACTTCACCACAACTGAGGAATGTCATATTATCTTAAATATTATTTCATCTTCCGATTTTGTAACATGATAAGTTTGGAAAGATTACATTATGTGTGTAGAAAAAAGCTAACGAGCATAAATCATTTCCTTACATATTATTGCCTTTATTCATTTTTGTTTATCATTTACATCTTCAAATTTCCATAAATATTAGAATATTGTACAAAGAAATTTACAACCATACTTATGAACATATTTTGATACACTATACATCATTGTTGAAAATACTAAAAAAATTATTTCTCTTTGGTCGTTATGTACCTCTTGTTATTGAATCACAACCAACTACCAGCTATTCGTAGCTGTTGTTTTCTCTTCTACTTTCTCCTCCTCCTGAAAATTCCCAAAAAAGATTTCCTTGGTTCTAAAAGCCTTGAGGTGTCAATAGTTGTATCTCTTTTGCCCACTTTATCTCAACATCTGGCTTCAGTTATGGAACTTTTCCATATTTAACATACTTTTGTTTTCATTTTAAGAGCAAAGTCAGTCAAAGTAATAATAAGTTAAACATGGCTTTTTTTCCGGGTTAAGTTCATTGCATTTCTCCTTCCAAAAATACTGAGACTAATATACTTTTACTAGCATGTCTAATTGTTCCCTTCAGTCAGAATGTCACAAAGATTTTCACTTTTTATCTTGCTACACATAAACAAGGAAGGAAAATGTAAACATGGCAGGACAAACATTAGATTCTGTATTCTTTTGCACAAAGTTTCTGGTTCTTATGAATGCCTCCTATTAAAAATATGACATGAAGTTACATTAAATTCTGTACAAACAAAGATGGTTGCAGGTCACACAAGCTTGGTCTCACCACTACAGTGTGAACAACTTCCAGGAACAACTGTGTTTGGTCCCATTAACAAATGTCCTCCCACAGCAACTGCAGCACCCATAACAGCACTGCAAGCCGCATCTGGGTGACCAGACAGCAAGAGAGGGTTTGGATTCAGCAACAGCTATAAAACACACAAAATAACACTATAGTATTTTATGTTAAAATGAGTAGATCACTGCCATTATGACAGCAAATGAACCAAGTAATGAAAAGCATTACACTAGCATTAAACACAAGTATGTATAAATGATTATTAGAGAACTACACCTTATGTGGAAAGGTGTGATTAAGTATATAGTATTATTGGTATCACACCAATAAAAAAAAGCAATGAAAATTGTGTTGAAAATAAATTATTATTTTGATACTTCTTTACTATGTCATGTAGATAAAATGTTGTGTTGTAATGTGGATTAGATGACAGTAATCCTTTTAAGGCATGGTAAGGGAGGAACGAACAAGTGAGTGTGAGTGTGTGTGTGTGTGTGTGTGTGTGTGCGCGCGCGTGCGCTGTAAAAGATAGTCCACTTCACCCAAACCTTACTGGAATATTCAGGTTTCCCAAACCCTGCAAACTTTTTAAAATTAAAAGGTGTACTCTGATGTTTGACTCGCCCGGTAGATTAATTTACCTACTGTCAGATGGCGTAGGTCATTGTGTTAGATAAACACCCCTACGTACCACAGACATTGTAGAAGTGGAGAGGCTTGTGTGCCTTAACGATACAGGTAGCCGTACCATGAGTGCAACCACTGCAGAGGGGTATCTGTGGTGAGGCCAGACAAATGTGTGATTCCTGTAGAGGGGCAGTAGCCTTTTCAGTACTTACAGGGACAAGGAGAAATTTGGAGAAGGACGTTCAGAAATGAAAACTTTGTGGTTTGTTAATTACATGGTAAGTCTTTCGGAGACAACAAAGGATCTGGAAGAGCATCTGAATAGAATGGACAGTGTCTTTAAAGGAGGTTATAATATGAACATTAACAAGAGCAAAACAACGGTAATGGAATGTAGTGTCAGATAGTGGTGATGCTGAAGGAATTAGATTAGGTAATGGTGCAATTAAAGTAGTAGACAAGTTTTATTATTTGAGCAGGAAATAACTTCTGATGGCCGAAGTAAAGATATAAAATGCAGAATGGCTATAGGAAGAAAGTGTATCCGATGAAGCGAAATTTGTAGACATCCAATATTAATTTAAATGTTATTGAAAGCATTTGTTTGGAGTGTATATTTGTATGGGAGTGAAATGTGGATGATAAGAAGTTCAGACAAAAAGATAATAGAAGCTTTCAAAATGTGGTGTTACAAACGAATGATGAAGATGGGGTCGATCACTAATGAGGAGGTGCTCAACAGATTACTCCAAGTGGTTACACATCTGTGTGTTTGCATACGCATACCTATACCAGATCCTTTGGCTCTTAACTGTATTTATTCTAGAATGATAACTGTTACACCACATCTCATACATCAGAGTGCAAGAGGAAGACCTGTCCTCTGAAGCCTCCTTTGCAGGAGAAAGACGAAAATGTGATTAATTTTATGTGTGGTTATATGATCAAAGTATGAGTAATGTTTATAGTAAAACAAGCTCTGACCTGCAGTTTCGCTCGCATTTATGTCCTTGCATATGTATCAAATACTATGGAAAGTACAATTCCATAATTTATTTCTTATAATTGATTAAATCGCAGTTCGTGCATATGTGACTGGCACTTGACATGTAGCTGTTGGCAATGATTGGAGGTGAAGGACCAGGAAATAGCTTTACACTTTATGCCTTCTAAACAAATTGGTGTGGTGGTCGTAAATGATTTTACAATAAACATATTGCAGTACCATAACACATTCGTAGAAAAATTATAGACTTCTGTTCCATCGGAATAGGAATAGATGAAAGTAAAGAAAAATACATTGAGAACCATCAATTATCTTGATGTAACAGCTTGTTTTAATTATGTATTTTTACTGAAACCTGTTACATTCAAGTAGTCACTGGTTCTCAGTGTACTTTTCTGATTCTAACTGGTAGCAATATGTATTCCCATACAAATTCTACGAATGTATGTGGAGAAATCAGTACATCCACTACACCAATTTGTTCACAAAGCGTAAAGCTATTTCTTATTCCTTGGTTGGTTGGTTGGTCAGGCAAGGACCAAACTGTCCCCCAGTGGGGAGGGGAAGGGAAAGGATATGCAGTCCAGGGAGGAAAGAAGGACAAAATACTGCATTAGCTCAGGGCCCCATGCTCACCACACATGTACTCTCAAAAGAACCACGAGTCCCCTGGGAAGTCTTATTCCTTCACAACCTGTCATTCATAGCGATGTTGCCAACATCTACACATCTAGTACCAGCCACGTATGCATGATCTGCAATTTGGCATTGTAATATATTTCTTAAGTTTCTTTTTTTATTTAATAATATCAGCATAGCCTAACAGATACAGTAGCAACACACTCCCTCACACAGTGCAATGGTAGTACTACCAGCACACAATAAGCTACATGTATGAACACAATATTGTATTAGTGTCAATATATGACAGAAAAATTGACAATAACTAAAAAAAAGAATGATGATGTTATTTCTCTTCCTATTGGTTCTTAAGGTTCACAATTCAGTTGTAAGGCACACATGTTTACTGATAAAAGTTTTTACCCTTAAAAATAAAAATTCCTTCTAAATCACAAAAGCCTGACATTTTGCAGAAAGACGCTATACATTTACTCAACAATGTGAAATTTTCACATTAAAGCGTTGCTAAAATGTCAAAAGCAATAAAATTTTCCCAACACCTAAGAGACAAATTCTGTAGTTGTTGCGACTTATGAGCTACAAATGCAAGAATCTTCAAGACTACAACAGAGTCGTCTTTTGAGGGGGAAAAATGTGTTTATAAAAATATTTGCCCTTATGGGGTTGCTAGTTCCCCATCGGGCACCTACCCAGATGGCGGATAGATAAACACGTAGGAGATATGGTGGGTGCCGGTGAAATAAAATACCCGGGGTGGACCAAAACTAACGTGGCTGGGGCTAGTCACTGAGCCATAATGAAGGCAATATTCCTAGGGTTAGAACCCCAAATACAGGGTCTCTGGTCCTCCAGGTTGCGGGTTGTGCAAAGGGCTACCTTCCATCTCACGGAAAATTAGATTTGGTCAGGACACTCTACACATGCCTCGGAACTAGGACTGTCTTAATGGGAGCAGAAACGAAAACTGAACTTCAGATTAGTAACATGGAATGTAAGAAGTATGTTTAGGCCAGGAAGCACACAAACTCTAGTCAGCCAACAAGAAAAATACAAACAACATGTTGTAGTACTGCATGAAATCAGATAGCCAGAAACAAGATCTGAAAGAACAAGTACAGGCAGTATTCTGCATTGAGTTGTGGTGACCACCAAGAATTTGGAACAGCTCTTTATATAAGTAATACAGTGTTAAACTTGGTAAAAGAATTCAAATCCACAAATAACAGAATTTCCTACTTAACAATCGCCGAGCAAAGTAGAGATGTTATTTTCTTTAATACACACAATGAAATAAGAATTCTACAGCCAACTGAATCTCACATATGACTCACTACCAAACCATAGTATCAAAATAGCACTTGGCGACTTAAATACTACGGTAGGAAAGGAAACAACTTACAGACATGTCGTATGAAATGCCAGTTTACATAAAAAAAAGTTATGACAATGGCAGCCATTTGATTACATCGGCTACAGATAGTAACCTAAGTATATCCAATGCCATGTTCCCCCACAAAAATATTCATAAGGGGATATGGGTATCACCTGATGGTCAAACAGTGAAACAAATAGATCATGTGTGCATCGAAAAATGCTTTGAAAATTACATCAAGGATACCAGGTCATACAGAGGAGCAGACTGTGATACTGAATTTTTTTTTTTTTTTTAGTAATTTTCATGGTGGAACATGCAGTATCTCTGACGTCCACACTCCAGAAACACCACCTTCATGACCTAGTTCGTGAATTACCTTTCCCTTCCGTTCCCATCCTTTCTTTTTCCCTTCTCTCCAGCCTGATGAAGGAACTGTGTTCCGAAAGCTTGTCCTTTTTGTCCCTATTTGTACTATCGGCGGTACAGCACAAAGGTAAGTACTGGCCAGCCAAATTATAATGTAAATATGTTAAAGGAACCAGAAATAAAGGAACAATTTCTGACATAACTAGCTGGGAAGATAACACACATGGAGCAAATGGATTCTGTTCACAATGATATAAATGAATATGGGACAAAAATTAAAACTACCCTGGAATGAAGTAACCTCAAATATCTTGGGAAAATGGAAAAAAATTCTAACCGAGTATGGTTTAACCAGATATGAGAAAGTATAACTGAAGAAAGAAGGAGGGCTAGAAAGGAATGGATAGAAAATATGAACAATCCGCAACTAAAAGAGAACTTTACTTGAATAAGGAAAGAAACATCAAAGTTCTTAGACAAGAGAAAAGTAAATATTATAATGATAAATGATGGAAATTCTCCTCAGAGATGATAAATTATTTTTCAAAAGAGATAGATTGGCTGGCCAGTACCTACCTTTGTGCTGTACCGCCGATACGGATACAAACAAAGAAATAAGAAAAAGAACAAGCTTTCGAAACACAGTTCCTTCTTCAGGTAGGAGAGAAGGGAAGAAAAAGGGATGGGAACGAAAGGGGAAGGTAAAATGGATGAATTACCTTTCCCTTCCGTTCCCATCCCTTTCTTCTTTCCTCCTCTCCTACCTGAAGAATGAACTGCGTTCCGAAAGCTTGTCCTTTTTTGTCCTTTTTCTTTCTTCTTCATTTGTGTCACTATCGGCTGTACAGCACAAAATAATAATAATAATAATAATAATAATAATAATAATAATTTGTCATCTCTGAGGAGAATTTTCATCATTAGTCAAATATTATGACATCCTTAATGAGGTGCAGTATGATCTCACTCACCATAGGACTAGACAAATAAATGAAAATGTAAATAAAGGTACCAAAAATTATGTAAATAAATAACGATTTATTAAAGATCAACAGGGAAGAATACTAGTGAATGAAAAAGAGATAGGCACAGATGGGTGGAATATTTCTCCCAGTTCTTAAATTACGAAGTCCCCAAAGAAATATTCCCTTTTGTGTTCCCTGTGACTGTAGATACAGCTGTGACTACTACTACTGAAGACAAAGTAATACAAATACTCAAAAAATGTAAAAACAACAAAGCAGCTGGGGAAGAGAAAATTGTTGCAGACCCAATAAAAAATAGAGGACCTGCCCTTGTAAGAACCATGACAAGCCTCAAAGAAGGTCTGGGAGCAAGAAAGTCTTCCATAACATTGAAAAACAGCTATCATCTTGCCCATCACTGAAAAAGAATGATCCTCTGGTATGCGACAATTTATGGGAATATCTCTACTAGATGTCAGCTATAAAATACTGTCTTTGTGTCTCCTAAATAGAATGCTACCACTGGCTGAAGAAGTCATAGGAGACTACCAGTGTGGCTTTAGTCTTAACCGATCGACAATGGATCACCTATTTACCCTACGACAAACAACTGAAAAATTCTTCAAAGTGCCGGAGCTCACGGTTGTGTGACTGTGTTGTGTGCCTGTGTGATTGCATGAATGTTCCTAATTCTGAAAACAGCCATGGACGATAGCTGAAAGTGTTGTATGTGTGTATCTTTTTTGTGTTCCTGTCGTGGCTCATTGTCACGGCTTTGCAGTGATTTGTAAACTACTATATTGTTACTTCCAACCTGGACTTATCATCATGAGATAAATGCTAAAAATTTTGGAGCCAATAAAGGATGCTTTAGACGTCAAGATGTGCTGAAAAAAATATCCCCATCGAGAAGATTTAAGCTCAGGATTTATCAAAGTATGATCATGCCTGTGATAATCTACGGATGTGAAACCCTCACTTTTAGGAGAACAGATGAACAAAAACTACACATTTTTCAACAAAAAATCTATGGCCCTGTGATGGACACACAAACAGGAGAATGGAAAATTTGGAACAACCAGGAATTAACAGAGCTTTACAGACAACCTGGCATTATACAAATGATGAAGAGGAGAAGGCTGACTTGTGCTGGATAGGTAGCCAGTATGAGTGAAGGAAGGAAACCCCGTGATGTGTTTCTGGGAGTTTTAGATGGAAGGAGGGGCCACGGATGACCCCGGACAAGGTGGAAGTACAACAATGACAAGGATAATGAGGACATGAGACTAGCAGCAGGCGAACGGTGGCAGGAGCCTCACAACTGGAGAAGTGTAGAGCAGGCATATGGTCACTAAGGCCCGAGCCACAGATAAGTACTAAGTATAAAAATATTTATGTATTAAAAAGTCTACAGAAGTGTAACAAAGTGCAAATTACTATTTTTGCCTATACAAAACTCTTACATATCTAGAAAAATGACAGCCTAGTGAGAAGACAGAGCAGTATAAATATAGGCTTATAATGCATGAGATACCATGTTTAGATTTTTTACAAATGTTTGTTAAGCTAATGGGACTTAACTACAGGGTCATGAGTCCCTAAACTTACAAACTACTTATCAACTACCTTATTCTAAGGACGGCACAAATATCCATGCCCGAAGGGGAATTCGAACCCCCGACCGTAGTGGCCGTGCAGACCGTTACTGGAGCGCCTCAGTCTCCTCGGCCACCGTGGCCGGCCATGTTTAGATTCTATCTCTTTCACTGTAATAAACTAAAATTGTCCACACGTTCCGAAGTATATTTTCACAAATTGTTGTAGCTTATGTCACTTAATCAATGAGATTCATTATTTTTGTCTCTTGATGATTTAGTAATGGTTGGAATGCAAAAGTATAACAACTATTTCACTGTTCTTTCAATTAAGTAGAAATATATAATTAAACACATCCTGTCCACCATCTTTGGAAGTCGTAGAATGCTATTTATCCATTCAAACTATGTTTTAAACTGGCCTTCTTACTGTTAATGAATAATAATAAAAAAAAAAGTTTTTAGTTTGCAAATCTAAGGGACTTAACTGCTGCAGTTATCAGTCCCTAGGGTTACAAAGGACAAAACACACACACACACACACACACACACACAGGGGGGAAGACTCTATAATGGGACCACCATTCTGGAAGAAAGGAATCAAACTGAGTGTTGTTTGAAGTAATGCAAGAAACCTCCCACAATAAAAAATGTACTCAACACAACAAACATGAGTATTTTTTTTTAATTTAATATACATTACTCGATACCAAAACTTCAATCAGAAAAATACATTTTTATGGTAAATTTTGTTAAGATAACTTGGTTATGTAATAGGCAGGAGTGACGTTATAACTTGAACCTCCGGCAGTGAGCAACTGCAAGCTTGCAGCAAGATGCTTTAGAGCGAATGCATATAATTGAAAGCAGAATTTAAAGTCAATGCAGAGTATGTACTTTCTAACAATACTTTCATGGACAAATACTCATCATCGGATCTTTGAAAACAATTTTTATCATAATTTTCACTCCTTTAGCACGGTGAAACCACCAGATGTTTTTTTTCCTACTGGGCAATATTGCAGAGGCAGGCTTCACTTTTTCAGCATAAGGGCATCTTCCTGTATTGTACGAGATTTGAATCAAAATAAGGTTCCCATATGTTTTACAAATAGAAAACATTGTTTATTGTTATTAATTTATACATTTTAACACAGTGTTCTATTCCTAAGTTGAAGAAGTCTCCTGCCAACCAGTTGTGAAAGCGTGTGACCTCTGCTCGGACTTCATTGTCACTCTTGAAGTATTTGCCACCTAAGGGTTCCTTTAGCTTGGAAAAGAGGTGATAATCGCTGGGGGATAAGTACATGCTGTATGGAGGATGGTGCATAACAGTCCACCCAAATTTCTTCAAAGGCTCCTGTGTTTCATGAGTAACGTGGGGTTGAGCATTGTCGTGAAGAAGCACTACTCCCTCCGTCAGTCATCCACTCTGGGGATTCTGAATTGCTCGCTGGAGTTTGGCCAATGTTTCACTTTAACTGTGCGAATTTATTGTTGACCCAGGTTGCATGAAATTGATGAGGAGTACCCCTTTCCGAACCCAAAACACAGTCACCATAACCTTTCCTGCCCACAGCGTTTGATTGAATTTCTTTGGAGGCGGTGAACCGAAGTGACAGTGCTCACTGACGAGATTATTGTTTTGTTTCAGGGGGTGTAATGAAACACCCATGTTTCATCTCCCATGATGATAAGAATCCAACAACTTCTACTGTTGCCTCCTCCTCCTCCTCACATTGTTGAAGAAACCTGCAAGTACAGTCAAGTAGTTGCTCTTTTTTTTCGTCATCCAGGGGACCCATCAAGCACACACCTTGTGATAACCCAACATTTCTGTTAAAGTTCAATTGTCCCTGAGGCAATCTTCAGAAATACATTCAAAAAGTTCACAGATAGTGACCCTCCGATCTTTGAGCAGCTCCTTGTTGATCTTCTCAACAATCGCTTCCAAAATCAGTGGCCTTTTCACATCGTTCATTGTGTGTGACACTCAGCAAAAGATCTGAACCATTGTGGACGTGCTGAATGGTCATGCACTCTTCACAATAAATCACAATCAGTTGCTAACTTTGGTAAGTTGCCAAGTTGGTAACTTCCTTCCTCGGAGAAACCGGATTAGTGCTCGAACCTCGTTCTTTGTGGGAGTGGCAATGAACACTTACTTCTCTGACGGCTGCGAAGCCAACAATTAGTGATGTAACGAATTACAGAGAGGCGAGCTCGAGAGTGGGAGAACCCCTGTGCATGGCACTGTTGTCAGATTTAGCCTAGCATCTTCCCTCGGGGCTGTAGCTCATTGGGATTGTAACTTTTGGGACAACCCTCGTAGCTTCCTTGGTCACAACAGTGAGTGTCCCAACAGTCGTTGTTAGATATTACTAAGCAAATACAAACTGAACATGCTGAGGACTTATGTAAGCATTGTATAAAACATATCAACAATTAAGATTTTTTCAAAGATTTGATAATTTTCAAAAGTCAAAGAGTAAATAGGTTTTGTAAGGATTAAATATTTCACCATACTTCAATTAATATTCTTCAAAACAATAAATACCTTGTACTAAAGCCTCTTCAAGTACCCTATGTCCCTTCTCAGATTTTAACCTGTCTATGTGCTAGTTTTCAGTGAAATCATTTCAGCAGTTTAGTCTTGAAAACATAACAAATAAGCAAAGTCACATTAACATTTATATATTAGTTTGGATTACAAATTCTATACAACATAGATTTTAGTCAGAAATTAGTTGACAACATGTACCTCCAAAACACAAAACAAGTTTGTACAGATATAAATGCAAAGGAGAAAATTAAAAGCACCAGGTGCAAATGAACCTTGTACTTATTTCATTGTCTTCATGGATTTAATATAAAAATTTATCTTATTTTCTCACTGTTACACACAAGTACTACTTTTGGTGTAATGTGCATACAAAGTTTCAGCACTTAAAGCAGAACTAATAAAATGCTTATGTTTGTCCCAGATTCACAACCACCCACCCACACACAAGGATTCACACACATGGAATTATGATATTATTCTTACATTTTCAGCATTGCGTTCAGCTTGAGTGCGAGTCTCTAACCCTGTGAAATCAGGCTCATGAATTTTCCTTTGATCTGGAGAACTGCCCAGAAATTGTTGATGGAGAACTTCACTGAGCCTGTCAACTGCTACTGATAAGTCCATAATATTTGTTGTTGATAGATATTCACTGCGGTTGGCAGGATGGTCAAAGTTTTTTTGCAGCACGGCTAATCTTCTGCAAAAATAAAAATATTAACTGATACACAGTTGTAGATAAATTGTGGAATTTCTAAAAGAATATTTTTAACCTTAATTTTTATGTCTCAGAATCTGTTTGTATGGAACAAACTTTAGCAACAAACTAGTGAGATAATGTATGACATTCAGTGACTGAAGCTCACATTGTTTCATGTGTGCATCACATGTGAGGAAGATGCTTAGTAGCAACCACCAGAAAAAATATGTAAATGAAGTCAAACAAGCTCTCCTCACTGTGGGTGAATCCAGTAATTCCCATATAGAACAACACATTAAAAATTAAGGGCAGAGTAAAACAATGGATTAATGGAAGAAGCAAGATTAAGGTACTTCTTTAACAACTGTCAAATACTCTCATATCTGGATTTACTTTTTAGCAAGACACACAGAAATTAGTACATTACCTGAAATGTTTCTCAAATGTAAGTAATGTGTCTTCCAAGTAATGTTTTCTCCCATACTCTATTACTCAGCATTTCCTTACACTGCAGTCCTCTTCAGATCTTGTTCATAATCTTTTTCCAGAGTATGACCATGAAAGAACTCTTCTTGAGAGTGTCTCTGGTTTGAAAAACATTTAAGCCTATTTCTCTCCACAGTTTTTTCCAGGGATTGATTGGAGAGACGTTTTGTATTGTTGCATCACTTATCCTACCCCTTGCCCCTTTTCATCTTACCAAGGATCCCTCACAGGAAATGCATTGTCCAAGTTAATATTTTGATCAATGGATCAAAAATTACAGCTAACATGACTTTCATATCACATTTCCTTCTTTAAACATATTCTATTTTTACAATAATGTCTGATAGAAAATTGTTCAAATTTTTCTGTCTATCTTCTGTCATATTTTATCATTGATGTTACCACTGCTGCTTCTTCAATTACACTTGCCAGATATTTAGTTTTTCTTTCAAATTCTGCTCAACTTCTTCCCAAATAATCACATTATCTGCTTATACTATGCATATCCTGTAGAGCACCAGCAAGCAAACAGAAGTGCACAAAAAATGTGGCAAGTAATCAACTAATGTCTGAAGTAGTGCTGGAAGGAACTGACACCATGCATCCTGCAGAACTGTCCATAAGTCTGAAGGAGTATGATGGGGTTGTGGTGTGACATGGAAAATCATGAGAAAATCATAACACTTAAAAATCGAGGGAATCGCTGCAGGGTGGAGATATTTTTTGAACAGCACATTGTAAAGGATCCCAGATATGTTAAATAATGTTCATATCTGTGGAGTTTGGGGGCCATCAGAGGTGTTCACTGTATTCACTCGAATCCGAGACCAACGTTTTTCCTGTGTTTTGGATCCAAAAACCCGCCTGTGGCTAAGAATCGAGAACAAAACTAATAGAAGATTTGAAAAATGGTGTTACAAGTTGCCACAACAAGATTTTCAAATGTAGCAGCGTTAGTCACGCTTTGCAGACTCAAAGATAAATAGGCCTACTGGCGACAAAACGTCTGCCCTAATAAAAATTCAAATAAAAAAAATATGGTAGAAGCTAACTCTAATTTGTACAGAGTTTCAATCACTGAATCAATCCAACAAAGGACTGAGAAATTCAGTATTGCTCATCATCGAAGGTAGCAGCGTTTCAAATATTCTTAGCAACAGAAAATAAATTTATTTATATTAATACCAACAACGCACAAGGCTTTAGGAATATTTCACGAGTTAGTAGCTGCAAGTATGTCATGATTTTCAAATATGTGGTTATGAAGGAACCTATTAGAACAGCTTTAAAATACACAGTTTTGCAACTCTGAAATATTCACATTTCTGTGTATTATGTGTAATCAATAAGTGGCAAGAAAAACTTGTGAATTTATAGCCTTAATTGTAGTGAATGTTTGATTTGGTGATTTTTTTCTGTGAGTACTAGTAACTGTCATAATTTCTTGTGATTGTGACAAGAATACAAACTGATCCACTGACAGGCCAACATGTACCCATGATTTAGTTACAAAACACTAATCATTTGAAATATCAATTATTAGACATTTATGACTGCTTAGCAGAGTGTTGTGCCACAGGGACTTTACAGTAGCCTATGGTTGTGCCGAAGCAAAGTTTTCTTCTTGCACAATCAAAATTTCATATTTAATCGCTGTTTTCTTCAGAACACGGTACCTGTCTCCTTTCTCATTCTGAACATAAAACAGCTGACACAGTCACACACTTGCTTGTCAGAAATATATTAATGTGTTTCTATGAATATTATGATTTTCGAGTTTGTGGTTAGGTTCTACATAATAGAACAGTGAAAGAACACATATTTGTTTACATTCGGAAATACTCAACAGCTGTCTGCAATGACATGCAATTGGCCGTGCATGCTCCCCATGATTCATCGCACCGTTACCAACAACTACCAGGGACAACTAAAAAATATTTTCACCAAAATAATCTTGCTTAAGCACAACCCTACTACAGTGGCTGTATGTTCATCCATTCTACCTAATGTGTTTCAATTTCGAAATACGGCCTATAAGTTTTCCACCCTTGAATTTCCAGTCTTATTTTTCAAGTGCAGCTTAGATTCGAGTTCTTTTTCATTTCCTGAAATTCGAGTCTTAGTTTTAGGTGCAGCTTGGAATCTAGTAAATACTGTAAACTCAGAAGAGTATTCCTGGAGTCACTCTGTAGCAATTCTGGACATGTGAGGTGTTCCACTGTACTGCTGGAATTACCCAATCAACATGAATGGATGCAGGTGATCATTTAGGATGTGTATGCATGTAAACACTCGTATCAATATGTATCAGGGGTCCCATATCACT
This sequence comes from Locusta migratoria, assembly GCA_026315105.1. Classification (NCBI taxonomy): domain Eukaryota; kingdom Metazoa; phylum Arthropoda; class Insecta; order Orthoptera; family Acrididae; genus Locusta; species Locusta migratoria. Next base: position 697,385,007 of record CM048745.1, on the reverse strand, counting down.
CCAACTTCACACACTCCACACCACTACAGAACCTCCACCAGCTTGAACAGTTTCCTGCTGGCTTTCAGGGTTCACTGATTCATGAAGTTGTCTCCATATCCATACATCCAGTGAATATAATTAGAGACAAGACTTGTCAGAGTAGGCAACACGTTTCCAGTCATTGAACAGTCCAACTTCAGTGTTGACAGGCCCAGGCAAGGTGTAAACATGTGTGTCATGCAGTCAGCAAGGGTACAGGAGTGGGCCATCAGCTCCAAAAGCCCATAGTGATTATGTTTCGTTTAATGGTAGCACACGACACTTGTTAATGGCCCAGCATTGAAATCTGCAGCAATTTGCAGAAGGGTTGCACTTCTGTCATGGTGAACAGTTCTCTTCAGTTGTCGGAGGTCCTATTCTTGAAGGATCTTTCTCCGGCTGCATTGATGTCTAAGAATTTAGATATAGATGTTTCTAATTCTCAATTGAAATTTCTTTTGTCAAATACAATCTGTTTATACCTTGCCATATCTCTTCCCTTCTAACAGTACCATAAGTCATTTTTATATCTATGAATGCACCTGTGTTTTTCCCAAATCGACATTCCTTTTTTACTGCCTGCCTATCTACAAATATGACATCAACATTTGATCTTTTGTGTCTAGTCACTAAAATTGTATGATGTGACACACAAGAGACACAAAATCTCCATATTATTTTAAGCTTTCAAAATTACAGTGTTGCTTTTCTGCAGCTAAAGGGTAATTAAAAAATGCTCAGTCTCTGTTGCAGTATTTTATTCTCCAATAACGTGTTTCGCGCTGTTAGCGCATCGTCAGATTGGGCGGAGATGGAGCCACAGAACTATCTATTGCTGTGTAGGAGGTATCATAACAATTTGTGTTATTGGGCGCCATAGCAGCAGAGGAGTCGCTGTCGCGGCAGGTCCACGTTTACAACTGGTAGTATTCTTAATACTTTCTTCTTTAGTTATTCTTCTTTAGTTATTAAGAGCATTTTTTAATTATTCAACACTGTTGCTGCATCAGCCGCCACCACCACCGTCATGAAATGGAATTAAATGGACTAAAGGGTAATATTTATAAATAAGACAGTTGACTATTGTCAAAAGATCCACACTTTTACTTAAGAAGATAGCCAATTACAGGTGTCTATCAGATGAGGTGCAAGTCATGTGCAAACAGAATCTCTCTAAATCAACCAAGTGGTAGTATCACACACCAACAGTATACCAACATAAAGAGTGAAGGGCTATGGGATCTAAAAATACATCCTTCACTGTTGCCAATTGTAGAATGTAGTAGTGTTCAATAATATTAATGGAGAACATATTTACCTTAATAGTAATTTATTTTAATTTGTTGTTTATCATTACATCAGTACCATAAAAAAAAGCCGAGCAAATACACAACATCATGAAAAGAATAGACTGCTGTTCACCACATGCAGCAGACATTGAGACAAAGGCACATAAAATTAATAGACCACACAACTTTCAGCTTTGGACAAAACTCTTTCTCCACAATCAGAAAACACACCCATACTTAACTATTAGCTTCAGCTGCTAAGGTGACAACACCTTTGTGAAGAGCTGCAATCTATCATTTTCATAATGTTGGTATTCCATCCTAGACTTTCACTCTCTCATTGAACTCAAATAAAAATACAACTTACGTGTATGCTCTCAGAAGGGAATCCCTTACTGTTGTTCTCTCTTCTAACATCCTTTTGAGACCCTCTTGAAGTTCCGTTGCTTTTTGACACAAGGCTGCTTTCCATCTTGCTAGTTCCTCTACCATGAGGCTTTCAAAAAGATTACCTGAGTTAAAACATTTTCTCAAAGTCACAGAGAGATTGTACTGCTTCACAAAGATAGACACAGAATGCTGAATACAACATTAATTTCAAAACAGTTTGCAATTCACATTACAATGCTCAGTCTTGAGTACAAGAGTAATTTAGATAGCACAGATTTTCAGGGCAGAGAAAATTAATGGTATATTAACATAGATAACTTTCAAGGAAGGTTTGATAAGTTTGGTAAATTTGTATGAAAGAGCAAAAAATTTTCGGAACCTGCACTGTTGTTGGAAAGCCTGATAGTTCCATGAATATTTCAAATGGCAGCTGTTATTAGTTGATTGCTGGCTGCCAGCAGAAGTGGTAACTGCATAGCTAGTCCCTTAGAATGGAGAAAAACGAATTTTGTGCAGTCATTAAACACTTTCATTTGAAGGACTTGACAGCTGCACAGATCAAATCCGAGTTGGCTGAGGCCCTTGTGGGTTCTGCACCAACAATGAAGAGTATTTACTTTTGGATCAATGAGTTTAAAAAATGGTCGGGGAAGCATGGAATATGGAGCATGCTCCAGTCGGCCCATTGAAGTCACCACACAGGAAACCATCAATAAGGTGCATGATATGGTAATGAAAGATCGAAGATTAAAAGTTTGCAAGATAGCTAACATTGTGGGTATCTGAACTGAATGAGTGCACCAAATACTCCATAAAAATGTGGTCATGAAACAGCTGTGTGTGGGATGGGTGCCACGCCCACTCACTTTGGGCCAGAAACAGAAACAAAAAAACATTTCTGCTCAGAATCTCACACTGATCAGGCAAAATCCACAGGGCATCTACACATATTCATAACTGTGGATGAAACTTGGATCCACCATTACACTTCAGAGACCAAGCAATGGACGAAGAGTGGGGACAGTGCACCAAAGAAGGCAAAGACAGTTTTATCAGCTGGGAAGGTAATGACCACTCCTTTTGGGAATCCCAGGGTATAATCCTGATAGATTATTTAGAAAAAGCAGATCAATAACTGGGTATTTAGAAAAAGCAGATCAATAACTGGACCCTATGCTGCTCTACTGGATTGTTTGAAACAGGAACTAATTGAAAAACGTCCAAGATTGGCACAGAAGAAAGTGCTGTTTCAACAGGAACAATGCTCCAGCACACACAGCATCTATCGCAGTGGCAAAAGTGTACAACTTGGGATTTGAATTGGTACCTCACCAACCCTATCCACCAGGCTTGGCTCTGAGTGACTTCTTCTTATTCTCAAACTTGAAAATCTGGCTTGGTGGGAAGAAATTTTGACTGAATGAGGAAGTGTCCTCCACTGTGACAGACTAGTTTGCACAGCTTGACAAAGCCTACTTTGCCGATGAGTTGAAAAACTTGGGAATTCACTGGAGCAAGTGTATAGCCTTGCAAGGTGACTATGTCAAGAAATAAAGTGAGTTTTAACCTTTAAAACAATTTTTTATTCTATTTTTACCAGACTTATCAAAGCGCCCTCGTTTTGTATCAAAGTTTTTAATCATGAACTTTTTATTAAAAACTCATGAGAAATTGAATTAGAGACATTTAGGAGTAGCTTCTAGTCCCATACTACCTTAACAGTCAGAAAATTCATGGCTATAACTCCACAAGACACTAAAATTATTGGTGTGTTTTTGTGTGTTAACAATTAAATGGCAGAGATCAGAGGCGAGCAGGGAGAGGAGGAAGCAATCTGAGCCAAAGACTATGGCTGCTTCGGGGAGAGGCAAGCAGTAGGTACAACCCATGCCTACCTCCTGCAGTGCTGGCAACATAAATTGCACAGCATGTTTCTGCGAAAGCGTAAGTCACGCACAGTGGTTTAAATGTAATTCATGTATGAAACTGAAACAGTAGACCCATAGGAAGGCGTTGCATGTGACTCCCAAGAGGGACCAACTACTAAATCATCACTCATATTAATAACATATTTGACTATATAAAACAACTGGAACAATGGTATGCAAAGCAATTCAGACAACAATGGCTGCCTCACACAGCAGTGTAAGCTAGTAAGGTTGGTAAAAAAAGGTAAAGCAGTCAACAATCCAAAGACTGCCTTACTAGACATGGTTTCCTTTGGAGGTGGTACACCGTTGCCTTCCTCCGACCTATGAACTAACTTACCCAGACAGTTTTAGAGGGACCTACAGGTTAATGTGGATTCCAAACCATGCTGCACCTCAACCAATTTCACATGCCTGCAGCCAAAATACAAATGATTCCCAGCTGAAACTTCCCGACATCTACTGATTCAGGATTAGGGAGAGGTCTCCCATCTTACAGTTAACACACAGTACATGACTGGTGAATTGCCACAAAACAACTCCCATACATCATCAAAACTGGATAGAAGGTGCACACACAAATAGCTGTGTGGCATCTCAGATTTGTTTAATAAGATGTGAGATCATGTTAACTTGGAACCTCTGTGGAAGCTGGCAACTGATAAGCAGTGTGCATTGCTCGATGTGGTTCATACTCTTACCAAGGTAACCTGCCACCCCAAGTCAACAATAATATTCATTGGACTTTAATGTGCCAATGGCAACTTCTGTGTTCTGTAACTTATAGCAGTCACATGCAGTTGTACCTCACACTGAGGTTACAATCCATAATAGTCAAAGGCAAACTGTCTTCCACATCAGTTGATTTTGGTGGCAGCAATTTTACTATTCACATAATACCCCATTAAAAATTAATAGAAATAAAATGACACCACATAAACTAAGACATGGGAAAGAGTTATATACAAAACACCAACAATCAAATGTTTCAATACTGTGCATCTTGCCATCCTACACTTACCGGTAACTGTTGTGTCAAGAGGCAATACAAGATTTGATGACATACCAGCCACATGACTACAGCTCTGATTTATATGCACTGTTAAGCATGAATAAACACATGCATCTAAATCTATTCTAACATTAGTTGTTTTTATTGTAATAAACAAACACATTGCACTGTTTTATGGAAGATGTGATTTCTTTCTGTCACTTAGAATATATTTATATTAAGAGAAATATCTAACTACCCACTCCCATGAACCACAGACATTGCCGAGGTGGGGTGGCTTGCGTGTCTCAACGATACAGATAGCCGTACCGTAGGTGCAACCACAGAGGAGGGGTATCTGTGGAGAGGCCAGACAAACATGTGGTTCCTGAAGAGGGGCAGCAGCCTTTTCAGTAGTTACAGGGGCAACATCTGGATGATTGACTGAGCTGGCCTTGTAACATCAGCTAATGTGGCTTTGCCACACAGCTACTCTGAACGGCTGAAAGCAAAGGGAAACTACAGCCGTTACCTTTCCCGAGGACATGCAGCTCTACTATATGAACATATGATGATGGCATCCTCTCGTGTAAAATATTCCAGAGGTAAAATAGTCCCCCATTCGGATCTTCGGGCGGGGACTACTCAGGAGGATGTGATCATCAGGAAAGACAATACTGGCATTCTACGGGTCGGAGCGTGGAATGTTAGATCCTTTAATCAAGTAGGAAAATTAGAAAATTTAAAAAGGGAAATGGATAGGTTGAAGTTAGATATAGTGGGGATTAGTGAAGTTCGGTGGAAAGAGGAACAAGATATCTGGTCAGGCGAGTACAGGATTAAAAATACAAAATCAGTTGGGGGTATTACAGGAGTAGGTCTGATAATGAATAAGAAAATAGGAATGCGGGAAAACTACTATGAGCAACACAGTGATCGCATTATCATTGTCAAGATAGATACGAAGCCAACACCGACAACAGTAGTACAGGTTTATATGCCAACTAGCTCTGCCGATGATGAGGAAATCGAAGAAATATATGAGGAGCTAAAGGAAAATATTCAGACAATTAAGGGAGAGGAAAACTTAATTGTTATGGGAGACTGGAATTCGATAGTAGGACAAGGAAGGGAAGGGAAGATAGTAGGTGGACATGGTCTGGGCAAAAGAAACGAAAGGGGAAGCCACCTGGTACAATTTTGCACAGAACATAATTTAGTTATAACAAACACCTGGTTCAAGAATCACAAAAGAAGGTTGTATACGTGGAAGAGACCAGGAGACACCGGGAGATACCAGATAGATTTTATAATGGTAAGACATAGGTTTCGGAACCAGGATTTACATTGTAAGACATACCCAGGGGCAGATATAGACTCTGACCATAACTTGTTGGTTATGAACTGTACGCTGAAACTGAAGAAACTACAAAACATGGGGAAATAAAACAGTAGAGGAGGAATGGGTAAAATAAAGAGATGAAATAGTGAAGGCAGCAGAGGACAAAATAGGTAGGAAGGCAAGACCTACAAAAAATCCTTGATATCACAGGAGATACTAAATTTAATTGATGAAAGGAGAAAATATAAAAATGCAGTAAATGAAACAGCCAAAATGGAATACAGACGACTAAGAAATGAGATTGACAGGAAGAGAAAAATGGCTAAGCAGGAGTGGATAGAAGGCAAATGCAAGGATGTAGAAGAATGTATAAATAGGGGAAAAATAGATACAGCCTACAGGAAAATAAAAGAAACATTTGGAGATAAGAAAAACAGCTCTATGAATATCGAGGACTCTGATGGAAAACCAGTTCTCAGCAAAGAAGGGAAAGCTGAAAGGTGGAAAGAGTATATAGAGGGGCTCTACAAAGGAAATGAACTTCGAGACAATATTGTAGGAAGGGAAGAGGATGTAGATGAAGATGAAATAGGAGATACTGTACTAAGAGAAGAATTTGACAGAGCCCTGAAAGACCTAAGTCGAAACAAGGCCCCCCGGAGTAGATGATATTCCCTCAGAGCTACTGAAGTCTCTGGGAGAACCAGCCATGACAAATTTGTTTCACCTGGTGTGTAAGATGTATGAGACAGGCGAAGTACCCTCAGACTTTAAGAAAAATGTTATAATTCCCATTCCAAAGAAAGCAGGTGCAGACAGGTGTGAAAACTACAGAACCATCAGTTTAATAAGTAATGGTTGCAAGATATTAACACGAATTGTGGTGGTGGCGGGTCTAGACAGTGGCAGTTGGAGAGCGGACAGGGTATCAGGCAAGGTGTTTGATACGCTGCATGGCATCGCCAGGGTCAAGTAATTTTAATTAAGGAGCCATTTGTGGCCGGGCTCAACATGTGCATCAAAGTTGTTCTGCGTGGAACTCTGTCTGTTAGTGGGAAGCCATGCATGCCATGAGCTACAGAGGTTGTTCCTGAGAGGCCTTTCTGTCAAGTTATAACAGCACCTTGGTGCAGGCTGTTTACTTCATCTCCTGCCTATGTGGTCCCGTTCCTAGTGGCCGTGCAACGCCGCGTCCTCCTCTTGAAAAGCGTCAGAGCTGACAACAACTGGTACTTGCACTCAGCCCCGGCTGCGCCTCACGTCATCCCGTCATCTGGGATGTATAAAATGTTTCCGGGTGTTGGTTGACACCCTCCTCCAACACCATCAGAAGGATGCCAGCAATTGTCGTGGAGTAAGAAATAAATGTTTTACGTGACTGATAAAGCCTGCACCAAAAAATTGTGTGTCTGAATTTGTCAGGATTGGTGGTCGTTCCCCCAGGGGCCGTTGTTGCCTGTGTATACATCATTACTTGTTTTAGTCATATGTTATACCTCACATTTAGTTTAGTTCAATTGAATTATTCTTTTCCCTTTCCTCTGAGTAGCAAGCACTCTGTATACATTAACTTGGTTAATGTAACTGGGGAATTTATCTGGTTTGTGCCCCTCCGCTAGCTTGAATCTGCACGAGCAATAGTTGTATAGGTTTGTTTTACCTTTTTTATCTTCTCTTTGCAGAAAATTTTCCCTCCGTGAGGCATTGCTCCCCGCGGTTGTAATTTGGCGTTCTATCCGTTTGTGTAAGGCCCTTCGTGTCAGAAATATAGTTCTTGTTGACCGTTGGGCACCTTATTCCTCTCCTTCCTTTTTTGAGTCAGTTCATCTGTTTTACCAGTGTAGGTGTATTTAATTAACGAGTAGCCAGCTCCTGACCTTTAGTGTGATTTTGATAATTAAGCTGATTTCATTTAAATGGCAGTGGTCATTTGTAAATAATATTGATTTCACAAGGCTTGCCTTTCATTTAAAATTTTTCACTTTTACTTAAATTGCTGGTATCATTGTGTCTTTTATTGTATTTTAAAGAGTTGCTTTTACTAAATTTCGAACCTTATTAACGTATCAGAAAAATTTCTTCTTTCAACTTGGCCTTCTGCCTTGCATCACTTATCTGAACTGTGTTGTTGGACCATAAGCCTCTGATTGTAATATCAAATTAAATATATATATAATATTTATAAGAAGGATAGGTTGCTTACTCACCACAGAGACATCTGATGGGCCGCAGATAGGTACAAATAATAGACAACAACTTTACAGCTTTCGGCCTTTTAGGCCTTCATCAGTAACAGACACAAACATACACACAATCACACAGACATGACCGCCATCTCCGGCCGCTGTAGTCGACCTGCACTACCCAGCATCCTAAGGGGAAGCAACCAGTGTTTGGTGTGAGGAGGTGGCACGGAGAGGGAAGCAGAAGGGAAAGGGGGATGTGCAGCACGGGTGGGAGAATACACCAGTGCTGTCTGATGGACAGTGCAGAAGGAAGGGAAGCCAAAGGAATGAAATGTGTGGTGGGATGGGAGACGAATGTAAGGATAGGGAGTGGCAGGGAGAGGAAGGGGAAGGGTGATAGAGGCAGGAATTAGTGAAGGTTTAGGGCTGGGGGGTTGTGGGAGCATAGGATATGTTGTAGGGAGAGTTCTCATCTGCGCAATTCAGAAAAGCTGGTGTTTGTGGGGAAGATCCATATGGCACAGGCTGTGTAGCAGTCATTGAAACGAGTCACACTATGCAGCGCTGCATGCTCTGCAACAGCTCTGGTCTAGCTGTCTCCTGGCCTCAGTATGACAATGGCCATTCATTTGGATAGAGCGCTGGATGGTGGTCATGCCCACACAGAAAGCTGGACAGTAGTTGCAGTTCAATTTGTAGATAGCATGACAGATTTCACAGCTTGCCCTGCCTTTTATGGAATAGGAAATTCCAGTGACAGGACTAGAGTAGGTGGTGGTGGGATGGTGGATAGGACAGGTTTTGCATCTAGGTCTATTGCAGGGTGTGAGCCATGGGGTAAGGGATTGGCAGCAGGAATGGAGTAGGCGTGGACAAGGATATTACGTAGGTTTGATGGGCGGAGGAATACCACTTAAGGGGGAGGGTGGGGAGGATATTTGGTAAGATATTTCTCATTTGAGGACAGGATGAAAGGTAGTTGAAAACCTGGCAGAGAACTTGGTTTAACTGTTCCAATCCTGGGTGGTACTGGATCACAGTAGGGGTGCTCCTTTATCACCGGACGGTGGGTGTGGGGGAGTTGGAGGGTGACTTGACAAACAGGGGCTATGAAATCTGTTTCTGGACAAGGTTTGGAGGGTAATTGCGGTCAGTGAAGGCCCCAATGAGACGTTTGGCATATCTGGAGAGGGACTGCAGATACTATGACCACGGGTGGCCAGGCTGTATGGAAGGGACTTTTTGGTGTGAAATGGGTGGCAGCTGTCAAAATGGAGTTATTGTTGATGATTGATGGATTTGATGTGAACGGAGGTACTGATAAGGCCATCTTTGAAGAACAGGTCCACATCGAGGAAGGTGGCACATTGGGTTGAGTAGGACCAGGTGAAGTGAGTAAGTGAATGGAGGAGAAGGTGTTGAGGTTTTAAGGAATATTGATACTGTGTCCTCACCTTCAGTCCAGATTATGAAGATATTGTCAATGAATCTGAACCGGATGAGGGGTTTGGGATTCACGGTGGTCAGGAAGGATTCCTCTAGACAGCCACAGCAGTCGGAGACGGCGTGTCTGTGTCTGTGTGATTGTGTGTGTATTTTTGTGTTTGTAACTGACAAAGGCCTAAAAGGCTGAAAGCTGTAATGTTGTTGTCTATTATTTGTACCTATCTGCGGATCATCGGACGTCTCTGTGGTGAGTAAGCAAACTATTCCTCTAATAAATATTATTGAATCCTTCCTGGAATTTCCATTATATATATTTTTTTTAAAACAAAGGAAGTTGGACTTACCAGGCGAGAAGGCACGGTTCATTGATACACAAATAAAAATAAAAACACACACACACAACAACAAAACGGAGCTTTCACAACCTAAAGTTGCTTCAACAGAAAGAGCAGGGAAGGAGAGGAAAAAGGAAAGGATAGGGGTTTTAAGGGAGTGGGTAAGCAGTTGCTCCAATCCCAGGAGAGGAAAGACTTACCTTAGGGGAAAATGGATCAGTAAACAAACACACACATCCACACACACATACACGCACACATACCAGGAAAGACATATGCAAAGAGGTCGTACAAAGATACCAGTCGTGGCAGAGGTTCTGTCCAGAAATTGGAGGCAAAGATGTTCTAGAATGTCGGGCAGGAATTTCAAACTAAGAAAGGCTGAGACCTGGTGGGCAACGGGAAGAAAGAATATATTGAAGGGCAAGTTCCCATCTCCAGATTTCTGAAAGTTTGGTGTCAGTGGGAAGTATCCATATAACCCAGACGATGTAACACTGTGCCAAGATGTGCTGGTCGTGCACCAAGGCATGCTTAGCTGCAGGGTAATCCTCATTACCAATAAACACTGGTCTGCCTGTGTCCGTTCATGTGAATGGACAGTTTGTTGCTGGTCATTCTATAGAAGGCTTCACAGTGCAGGCATGTCAGCTGGTATATCATGGTATATCATGTGGGTGCTATCGCAAGTGGCTCTGCCCTTAATTGTGTACACGTTACGGGACTGGAATAAGTGATGGTGGGAGGATACATAAAGGAGGTTTTTATCAGGGGTTTTACATGGGTAGAAGCTGGAGGGTAGGGAAGGTGGTTTTGGGATTTCATAGGGATGGGCTAGGAGGTTACGGGGGTTAGGTGGGTGGCGGAAATACATTCTCGGTGGAGTAGGAAGGATGTCATGAAGGATGGATCTCATTTCGAGACATGATTTAAGGAGTCGTATCCTTGCTGGAGAACCACATTCAGAGTCCGCTCCAGTCCTGGAAATTATCCATTGACAACTGGGGCACTTTTAGTGTCCCTGGCTATTTTATTCTGTTCCAGATCAGGAGGGTAGTTGCAGGATGTGAAGGCTGTCATCAGGTTATTAGTGTATTGGTTCAGGGATTCAGAACTGGAGCAGACTCGTTTGCCACGAAGACCTATGCTACAGGAAAGGGACCGTTTGATATGGACTGGTTGGCAGCTGTTATAATGGAGGTACTGTTGTTTGTTGGTGGGTTTAATGTGGACGGATGTGTGGAGCTGGCCACTGGATAGACAGAGGTCGACAGAGGGAAGTGGCATAGGATTTGGAATAGGACCAGGTGCATATGATGGAACCAAAGGAGTTGAGGTTGGAGAAGATATTCTGGAGTTCTTCTTCACTGTGAGTCCGTATAATGAAGATATCATCAATAGATCATCAGAGACGAGTGTATCGTCAGGTGTGCCCCAGGGGAGTGTGATAGGACCGCTATTATTTTCTATCTATATAAATGATCTGATGGACAGAGTAAGTTGTAATTTGCAGCTGTGTGCTGATGATGCTGTGGTGTATGAGAGGGTGTCGTCTGTAAGTGACTGTAATAGCATACAGGATGACTTAGACAAAATTTCTAGTTGGTGCGAAGAATGGCAGCTAGCTCTCAATGTAGAAAAATGTAAGGTGATGCGCATGAGTAGAAAAAAACAATCCTATAATGTTCGAATACAGCATTAGTAGTGAGCTTCTTGATGCTGTCGCGTCGTTCAAATATCTAGGCGTAACATTGCAGAGCGATATGAAATGGAACGAGCATGTAAGGACAGTTGTGAGTAAGGCGGACAGCCGACTTCGGTTTATTGGGAGAATTTTGGGAAGATGTACTTCACCTGTAAAGGATACCGCATATAAAACGCTTGTACGACCACGTCTTGAGTATTGCTCAAGTATTTGGGACCCGCAGTAGATCGGTTTGAAGAAAGACATAGAGACGGTTCAGAGGCGAGCAGCTAGATTTGTAACCGGTAGGTTCGACCAATGTGCGAGTGTCACGGAAATGCTCCGGCAACTCAATTGGGGATCGCTGGAAGAAAGACGACATTCTTTTCATGAATTTCTGTTAAGTAAATTTAGAGGGCTGGAATTTGAAGCTGAGTGTAGTACAATCTTGCTGCTGCCTACTTACATTTCGCGTAAAGATCACAAAGACAAGATAAGACAAATTAGGGCTCGTATGGAGGCATATAGGCATTCTTTTTTTCCTTGTTCAATTTGGGAGTGGAATAGGAAAGGAAATGCCTAGTAGTGGTACAGTGTTCCCTCCGCGACGCACCTTACGGTGAATTGCGGAGTATGTATGTAGATGTAGATGTAGAGATCCAAGCGTCCCATAAATAAGTTGGCATACGAGGGGGCCATCCTGGTTCCCATGACTGTTCCCTTTAGTTGCTGGTATGTCTGGCTCTCAAAAGCGAAGAAGTTGTGGGTTAGGATGAAGCTGGCTAGGGTAATAAGGTAAGAGGCTTTAGATAGGTTTGCAGGTGGCTGGCGTGAAAGGAAATACTCAATCGCAGTGAGGCCCTGGGCATGCGGGATACTTTTGTGTAGGGGAGTGGCATCAATGGTTACAAGGATGGTTTCCGGAGGTAACAGGCTGGGTAAGTATTTCAGGCAATCGAGAAAGTGGTTGGTGTCTTTGATGAATGATGGGAGACTGGACATAATGGGTTGAAGGTGTTGGTCTATGTAGGCTAAGATTCGTTCCATAAGAGCTTGGTAATCGGCCACAATGGGGGGAGGGGGGGCGGAATGTTTGGGTTTGTGAATCTTGGGAAGTAGGTAGAGGGTGGGGGTGCGGGGTGTCGGTGAGGTCATGAGGTTGATAATGGAGTCAGGTGAAAGGTTTTGTAGGGGGTGTAAGGCTCTGAGGATTCCTTGAAGCTCAAGCTGGACATGAAGAATGGGATTGTCTCGACAAACTTTGTATGTGGTACTGTCGGAAAGCTGACACAGTCCCTCAGCCACATACTCCCACCAGTCAAGTACCACGGATGTGGATCCCTTGTCGGCCAGGAGAATGACGATGGACTGGTCAGCCTTCAGATCACGGATAGCTTGGGATTCAGCTGTGGAGATGTTGGGAGTTGGATTCAGGTTTTTCAGGAAAGAGTGAGAAGCAAGGCTGGAAGTGAGAAATTCCTGGAAGGTTTGAAGAGGTGATTTTGAGGAAGAGAAGGTGGGTCTTGCTGTGACATAGGAAGGAACTTTTCTGGGCAGGGTTCAATTTGGATGGTATCTTGGGAGATGGAGAGTTAGGCCTAGGATTAGGAATATTTTTCTTCGTGGCAAAGTGATATCTCCAGCGAAGACTACGAGTATATGACAGTAGATCTTTGACTAGGGCTGTTTGGTTGAATTTGGGAGTACAGCTAAAAGTGGGGCCTTTGGAAAGGACAGAGGTTTCAGTCTGGGAGAGAGGTTTAGAAGAGAGGTTGATTACTGAATTGGCATATTATGGTTCCGGATTGTGTGGATTAGCATACTGAAGTTTGGGAGGAGTGGAGCTGGAAGTGGGAGATTGAGCAGATGGGAGAGACTGGGTTTGTGTGCAATAAGATGAGATTGAGGTTTGTAGGAGTGGTTGTTGAGGGAGATTGTATTGCCTTTCCTGAGGTGGGTAACTATGAGATTGGATACTTTTTTGAGGCTGAGGGTGGCATGGTGTTCTAATTTACGGCTGGCCTGTAGGAGGAGGTTCTGAACTGCAAGTGTGGATGTGGGAGAGGAAATATTGAGGATTTTGATTAGGAACAGGAGTTGACAGGTGTGATCATTGGCTGAGTTGATGTATAGGTTAAGAATTGGGTGGGCTAGGGCTATGGATTGTTCAGTTTGGAATTAGAATAATGCAGGATGAAAGGATGGTTTACAGCCAGAGAGGGAACTTTTAGTGTGAGGCCCTTGGGAGTAATGCTAAATGTCAGACAAGCCTGAGTGAATAAAATGTGGGAATTTAATTTGGGTATGGAGAATGCTTGTTTTCAGAGGGAATGTAAATAAAACTTGATGGAGTCATTGTGGGAATGTTGTGAGGATGACATAGTATATGGAAGATGAAACAGTGAGAAATATCAGCAATGAGAAGGAGACTTTCCATGTGGGAAAATAGGTATAAAATAAAGATTTTTGACTTACCTAAAGTACAGGCTCGTCGACAGAAACACCAAACACACACAAAAACACACAAACATTCAAGCTTTCGCCACCAGTTGTGGCTTACCAAAAGGACCGGCTCGTCGATAGATGCGAATAAAATCACACACAAACACACATACAAGCTTTCGCCACCACTGGCAGCTTCTTCAGGAAAAAGAGGAAAAAAGGGGAGGAGAAAGGAAAGGATATGGGTTTTAAGGAAGTGGAAAAGGAGTCATTCCAGTCCCAGGAGTGGAAGGACTTACCTTAGGGGACAAAAAGGGAGGTAAACAAATACACACACACACACACACACTCACACATATCCACATCCAAACACACCTAGGCAGACATTTGTAGAAACCAAAGAAGTTGGACAGAGATACCACTTCAGGCAGAGGCTCTGTCCACAGAACCGAGGCAAAGATGTTAAAGATGGCGGGCGGGAATTAGAATTTAGCGGAGGTTGAGACCAGGTGGGCAACGGGAAGAGAGAATGTGTTGAAGGGCAAGTTCCCATCTCCGGAGTTCTGAAAGATTGGTGTTGGTGGGAAGTATCCAGATAACCCAGACGGTGTAACACTGTGCCAAGATGTGCTGGCCGTGTACCAAGGCGTGTTTAGCCACAGGGTGATCCTCATTACCATGCGAATGGACAGTTTGTTGCTGCTCATTCCCACATAGAACGCTTCACAGTGCAGGCATGTCAGTTGGTAAATCACGTGGGTGCTATCACAAGTGGCTCTGCCCTTGATCGTATACACGTATACACCTTCCGGGTTACGGGACTGGAGTAAGTGGGGCACTTCTGGGCTGCTTCTGTTGAAGGTTCTGAATTTGGGGGGATTTGGAAGTGGCTCTGGCAATTTGTTTCTCTACCAGATTAGGAGGATAGCTGCGGGATGTGAAAGCTGTTATTAGGTTATTGGTGTACTGGTTCAGAGCTTCAGGACTGGAGCAGACCCGTTTGCCACGAAGACCTAAGCTGTAAGGAAGGGAACGTTTGATGTGGAATGGATGGCAGCTGTCATAATGCAGGTACTGTTGTTTATTGGTAGGTTTGATGTGGACGGATGTGTGGAGTTGGCCGTTGGACAGAAGGAGGTCGACATCGAGGTAAGTGGCATGGGATTTGGAATAGGACCAGGTGAATTTGATGAGACCAAAGGAGTTGAGGTTGAAGAGGAAATTCTGGAGTTCTTCTTCACTGTGTGTCCAGATTTTGAAGATGTCATCAATGAATCTGTACCAAACTTTGGGTTGACAGGCTTGGGTATCCAGGAAGGCTTCCTCTAAGCGTCCCATGAATAAGTTTGCGTACGAGGGGGCCATCCTGGTTCCCATGGCTGTTCCCTTTAGTTGTTGGTATGTCTGGCCCTCAAAACTGAAGAAGTTGTGGGTTAGGATGAAGCTGGCTAGGGTATTAAGGAAAGAGGTTTTAGGCAGGGAAGTGGTTGGTCGTCGTGAAAGGAAATACTCCATCACAGCAAGGCCCTGGGTATGCGGGATATTTGTGTATAAGGAAGTGGCATCAATGGTTACAAGGATGGTTTCTGGAGGTAACAGGCTGGGTAAGGATTTCAGGCGATCGAGGAATTGGTTGGTGTCTTTGATGAAGGATGGGAGACTGCACATGATGGGTTGAAGGTATTGGTCTATGTAGGCCGAGATTCGTTCTGTACGGGCTTGGTAACCGGCCACAATGGGGCGGCCGGGATGATTGGGTTTGTGAATCTTGGGAAGTAGGTAGAAGGTAGAAGGTGGGGGTGCGGGGTGTCTGTGGGCTCATGAGGTTAATGGAGTTAGGTGAAAGGTTTTGTAGGGGGCCTAAGGTTTTGAGGATTCCTTGAAGCTCTGCCTGGACATCAGGGATGGGATTGCCATGAAAGACTTTATATGTGGTACTGTCTGAAAGCTGATGCAGTCCCTCAGCTACATACTCCCGCCGATCAAGTACCACGGACGTGGATCCCTTGTCGGCTGGGAGAATGATGATGGAATGGTCAGCCTTCAGGTCACGGATAGTTCGGGATTCAGCTGCGGTAATGTTGGGAGTAGGATAAAGGTTTCTCAGGAACGACTGGGAGGCAAGGTGGGACGTAAGGAATTCATATATATTATAGAGGAAAAATTCCTAACAGGAAAAATATACGTAAAAAATATATGAAGTCCACTTACCAGGCGAAGGAGCACAGTCAGTGATAGCAACAAATAAACACACAGACACAGACACACAGACACACACACACACACACACACACACACACACACACACACACACACACACACACACACACAAACGCAAGCTTTCGCAGCCTAGCTGCTTCGTCAGGCAGAAGGGAAGGAGAGGGAAAAGGAAATGATGAGGGTTTTAAGGAAGGGGGTAAGGAGCCATTCCAATCCCGGGACAGGAAAGACTTACCTTGTGGGGAAAAAATTGAGGGTAAACAAATGCACACACACCCACACATTTACACAGACACAAGTACACTTAGGCAGACATACTGTAGAACTGTAGAAAGCAAAGAAGTTAGAAGTTAGACAGAGATGCCACTTGAGGCAGAGGCTCTGTCCAGAGAACCGAGGCAAAGATGTTAAGATGGTGAGTGGGAATTCGAATTTAGCGGAGGTTGAGACCAGATGGGCAACGGGAAGAGAGAATGTGTCGAAGGGCAAGTTCCCATCTCCGGAGTTCTGAAGGATTGGTATCGGCGGGAAGTATCCAGATAATCCGGACGGTGTAACACTGTGCCAAGATGTGCTGGTCGTGTACCAAGGCGTGTTTAGCCACAGGGTGATCCTCATTACCATGCGAATGGACAGTTTGTTGCTGCTCATTCCCACATAGAACGCTTCACAGTGTAGGCATGTCAGTTGGTAAATCACGTGGGTGCTATCGCAAGTGGCTCTGCCCTTGATCGTGTACACCTTCCGGGTTACGGGACTGAAGTAAGTGGTGGTGGAAGGGTGCATAGGACAGGTTTTACAATGGGGGTGGTTGCATGGGTAGGAGCCAGAGGGTAGGGAAGGTGGTTTGGGGATTTCATAGGGATGGACTAGAAGGTTACGGAGGTTAGGTGGGCGGCGGGTAGACACTCTCGGTGGAGTGGGCAAGATGTCATGAAGGGTGGATCTCATTTCGGGGCAGGATGTAAGGAAGTCGTATCCTTGCTGGAGAGCCACATTCAGAGTCCGATCCAGTCCTGGAAAGTATCCGGTGACAAGAGGGGCACTTCTGGGCTTCTTCTGTGGAACATTCTGAATTTGGGGGGATGAGGAAGTGGCTCTGGAAATTTGCTTCTCTACCAGATCAGGAGGATAGCTGCGGGATGTGAAAGCTGTTATTAGGTTATTGGTGTACTGGTTCAGGGATTCGGGACTGGAGCAGACTCTTTTGCCACGAAGACCTAAGCTGTATGGAAGGTAACGTTTGATGTGGAACGGATGGCAGCTGTCATAGTGGAGGTACTGTGTGTTTTTATTTATGATTTATGTTTCTATCGGCGTGTGTGTGTGTGTGTGTGTGTGTGTGTGTGTGTGTGTGTGTGAAGAGAGAGAAAGGTGCACTGACAGCAAAAGGAATTGAGTTATGAAGAAAGAAAAAATAGAAAAAGTTGTTCAGGGGAGTTTGTTGAACCTATTTGCTACTGTGGACAGCATAGTTTAGTCAACAACCTTGGGCATCAGGATTTGGTAGTTGTTTTTGCATCCTAAACAATTTTAGGGGTGGAGAAAATACGGAAAAGTTCGAGAAAACCTTGTGAAAATACGAGGAAAGTGTATGACGACGACTGGTTAAACGGTTGCAAATTACGATTTTAAGGGGACAATGGTTTAACGAAGGAATAATAGCATAAAGAACTGTAAAAATCTAATGAAAAATGATCTGAAATGTGGAAAAACAGGAGTAGTAAATAATCGCAAAGTTGGTAGGATATGCCAAAAATAATTGTTTTCTAGGTGATATGGAGACTGGAGTTTTGAAATGTGGGTAAACGGTGGATTTTATAGAAAAGATGCAGTGTTGAGAGCGGTGAATGTAGTACATAATTAAAAAAGAATAAAGAAAAAAAATGTAAAAATATATAAAAATGCGTTAGTAGTAATTATATGTTGGCTTCGGAAGTAAAAACTAATGTATTGTATATTAAGTCATGGCAAAATGCATAGTAAACTAGGAAGGGAGGCGAATAAAGAGCGAAATTACTATAAAAAACAATAGGAGAAAGTAAGACGACAGAAAATAATTCGAAAGGGAACAGAGCAATAATAGACTTAAGTAAATGTTGAATTCAAATTGATGATTATCTATATTAATAATAAATCTGTAAATGTAGGCCTGTCGCTATTCATTTCAATCTTCAAAACTACTGAATTAATCATCATGCAATTTTCACAGGAAACACGAGTAAAGTTTGGGTCAACATATAGGCATAATTATATCAAAATCAAATGACAGAAAAATAAGATATCGTACTATTAAGTGTTTTCAGTAACCGTCGTGTCTGTTTGTTCAACTATTAAAAACCTCTTATCTCCAAAACTACTTCACGAATTTGCATGGGGTTTGCACAGGTATCTTGAGCGTAAGTCTAGACAACATATAGACTTCACTTCATAAAAATTGGAAAATCGGGTCACAGAAAAAAAGAATATCATAATTTGAAATTTTTTATCTATGACCATCATGTCTGTCTGTCTCTTTGGACACGTCTATACTTCACGAATTTTCATGGGGTTTTCACACGTAAATTTAGAATATCGTGCGGTTACATAAAGGCTTCAATAATTAAAATAGGATCAGAGAAAATAAAGATATCATAATTTAATCATTTGCTTAAAAGCCACTGTGTATGTCTATTTGTTGAAGGTAATCTCCAGAAGTACTACAAGAACTTCAATGGGATTCCACAGGTAAATTAAGAATAGTTTGGGGAGTAACATAGGTTTAATTTCATCAAAATTGGATCAAAGGAAGGAAAGCTATAGTAATTTGAAGTTTTATGTGTATACTATGCTTATAAGTATGGTGTAGTATAGCAAATCTCCAAGAGTACTAGATGAACTTTCATGGGGTTTCATTGGTCAACTGAGAGTACCTTGGGGCAACATATAAGCTTCATTTCATCAAAATCGGATCAGGGGAAGAAAAGATATAGTAATTTGTAGTTTTTGGTGTATGGTATGCTTGAAATGCAATGTAGTACAGCAAAAACCCGAAAGAGGCACTGTGGTACTGATATAGTATACCAAACAATTAATAGGTGGCGATGCTGCGTTGTTTATTGTCATAACTAAGGTGTAATACACTGAAACAAGGGCTATGATTTTCCTTACGGCAGCGGTGTAGTGTATTTATGTTAGTAACGGTCGTTGAATCCTTTTTCCAAAATCAGTCACGTACAATGAGGGGAATAATTCTTAGTGTTGATAATGATGTAAATAATTAATGTTATTCCGATCGGAAAATTGATCCCACTAAAGCGAATATTTCGTTGCCAATGTTAACACACTAAACCGTTGCCACTGCAAGTAAAGTTTAACCCAGGTACGACACAAAATAATAATTGTTTTACTACATCGTCGTTTTCATTTACTAAGAATTCTTTGCAAGAAAACATGAATTTATGTAGTTCCCTTTCTGATTTCGGTGAATCCTCATGGCATTTTCAATGCATTCTGTTTAGGAATGCCTCGAAAACGCCATAGTACAAGAAAGGACAATGTGAGGCGACATTAGTTACATAGTACAAGGGGTACAATTTTACTTATGGCAGCAGCGTTGTGTGTTGATGTTGGCAACGGCCGTTGAATGATTTTTCAAAAACCAGTCACATAGAATGAGGGGAATAATTCTTTATGTTCACAACGAAATAAATAATTTATGCTGTTCTGGTTAGTAAATTAATCCTCCTCCTAAAGCGAATAGTTCGTTGCCAACAATAGCAACCTAAACTGCTGCCACTGCAAGTAAAATTTAACCCCGGTAGGACACACACAAAAAATTGTTTTTCTTCCTAGCTGTATCCCATACGCTATGCAATGTCATGGAAAGAAAAGAAGTAAAGAAGTGCATCTTTCGACGGGTATAATCACTAAATTATACGTAGAGTATAAATATCTATGGAGTGAGCATTGTGTTCTGTGCTCTTCTCAACATTCAGCTGGAATTACCACGTGTTATCGAAACAAATCCACTCTTTCCACATTTAGTTGCTCTTACGATTCGTTTGTATCGATTAGCTGCAAAGAAGCCACACCACCTTTTCGCAGAGCAACCAAATAACATGAAATAATATCTAAATAAAATTGTCACAGAAGCAACAAGAAAGCTGAAGAAGCGTTGCTAAAATGGCCATTTACACAGGGTCATCCGTTTTATGCAGACAAAAAAGCACCAAGATAAAGTCAGCGATTAGTAGATTTTTTCCCAAAACTTTTCACCTTTTAATATTTTCACCTTAATGTTGAGGACACAAAATCTGCTCTGCTCATCAGAATGCTCACTCCAGATATATTTCTGCCACTAGAGATAATACACTCACGCGAGTGATAAACTCATCAGAAACGTCTCTGCTTTCGTAATTGTTCATTACAAAATTGTGATTAAAATTTGTAATTACTTACTTTTGGTGCGGACAACATTAAGATAGAGAAAGACATCTTCTTTTGCAGAGGCAATTGTACTTAGACTTATAATCCGACTTCTGAATATATAGTTCTATTACTCAAGGTCTTTTTCAACTTTGTGCTTTATGACGTAATCACTGCAGGACATGGGGACACATATTAGCTGATAGTGTGTCCTATGCTGCTAACACAGTCAAGACAATTCACTGGAAATACTGTATTTATTGGAATGTTCTATACAGAAGATCGGCTGACGCCATTCCTTCAACGATTACCCAGACTTACTTTATCGCACATTGACACCACCATGACATCTTATTTAGACAGACACGAACTAGTCTGCTGATTAAATTACCAGACTTTCAGCATTCGTCGAGTTTTCAATAGTAGGGAGCCCTGCATACACAATAACTATATTATCCCCAGTGCAACACTGCAACTTACGTACTAATACGGTACTTCAGCATACACTTACTGTGACAGATAAACAGTTTAGTACTACACAATAGAGCGAATACGTGGTGCTGTTATTATTATTACTATTTCTCATCTAAACAATAGAAGTGTTTTCAGAAGTTTATGGCAAGCACTGCAGTCTTAACTTTGTGAACACAACCTGATGTTGAATTTACATTGTTCCGGATTACGGACTTAACTTCACTTTTTGTATGAAAAACTCTATGAAGTTTCATTGTTTTCGACAATGACTTCTATTTAAATTTGACATCTTGGCTAGGAGAGAGAACTAAGTTTATTGACAATGCGATTCAACAAAGATTCCGTTTTTGCTTACCCGTCCGGAACCATAAAAAACACAGGTCCATCTTTAACAAACTTTGAGAAGCATATATGTATAAAAAATAAAAATCGAATAATTTACCCAAAGCACAGGCTCGTAGACAGACACAAATAAAAATACAAGCTTTTGCAACCGTTGGCCGCTTCTTGAGATAAAGAGGAAGTAAGGAGGGGGAAAAGGAAAGGATGCAGGTTTTAAGGGAGTGGAAGAGGAGTCATCCAATCCTGGGAGTGGAAAGACTTACCTTAGGGGGGAATAAAGGAAAGGTAAACAAGCACGCATGCGCACACGCGCACAAACACACCAAGGCACATATTTGTAGAAAGCAAAGAAGTTGGACAGAGATGCCACTTGATGCAGAGGCTCTGTCCAGAGGACAAAGGCAAAGATGTTAAAGAATGGTGGGTGGAATTTGAATTTAGCCGAGGTTGAGACCAGATAGGCAATGGGAAGAGAGAATTTGCTGAAGGGCAAGTTCCCATCTCCAGAGTTCTGAAAGATTGGTGTCGGTGGGAAGTATCCAGATAACCCGGACAGTGTAACACTATGCCAAAAGGTACTGGCCATGCACCAAGACATGTTTAGCTGCAGGATGATCCTCATTACCAACAAACACTGTCTGCCTGTGACCATTCATGCAAATGGACAGTTTGTTGCTGGTCATTCCCACACAGAACACTTCACGGTGCAGGCATGTCAGTTGGTAAATCACATGGATGCTATCGCAAGTGGCTCTGCCCTTGATCGTGTTCACCTTCTGGGTTACAGGACTGGAGTAAGTGGTGGTGTAAGGGTGCATAGGGCAGGTTTTACAGCGGGGGGAGGTTATATGGGTAGTAGCCAGATGGTAGGGATGGTGGGTTTTAATTAAAACGAATGGAACCTGAACTGACTAAGCTTGCTTAACTTCACCCACTAACTACCCATCGCTCCCACAAACCTACCCTCTGAAGCACCTTATTTACACCCCAAAGAAACATTACAGCTGGTTTCCTTGCTTCAATTTCCACAATTTTATAACAAGGACACATTGTTTTTGTAAATTATTTTACCACAATTTGATTGCATATGTACCTTTATTCTTTTGATACACTATGCGGATCTCGATTTAAGTCTTTTTCAAGTGCATCTTCCACATGTGCAAATTATTTTTAGAAACTGGTTTATTATTCATTACATCTCATCCGAATGCATATATGCATTCCTATTTTCAATAATGACTTTGGAACCTATATGCATCAAATGATTAGATGGAAGTAAGTGGACTTTGCAATTGAAAATGTCTCTAATGCTGAAATCTGGATAGTGTATCAAAACAATAAAGAATAGTAGAATCATTTACAAACATTACAAGTACAATTACTGAATGACTGTGCCTCATCAATGTAATAAAATAAAGACATCATTTTATCCATTTTGGTTTGGAAACAGCAGCTATTTTCATAATAAACTGTAGTAAAAAAACTGCAACCAACCACAGTAAGTAGGTTCAAATGGATTTATAGAACAGACTTTCACAGAGAGTAACAAACCAGTCTTTGAAGACCATAATAATAGCCCTTCACATTAACAACCGCTAACCGTAAATATGTGTATGCAGCCAACAGATAAATACAGTTCAGACCATTCCAGTCTTCAAGTCTGACTTTGTCAAGCAATAGAAATATTATGCATCTTAACTGATGTAAACATCAGTGACTAAGTAACACACTAGTTCAAGGATCTAAATGTAACAATGAGTCATGTGTGGCAGATGATGTGAAATTAATAAATAATATTATGATAATGCATTAGTTCAAAGCAGATTAGGACACACCTCTCCAACTAATATAAGACAAATCACTTGATGCACAATTATAATGTTTCAACCTGAAAGTGCTTCTTAAAAACATTGTGCCAATATCTCTTCCGCACATTTTACAGCAACGTAAACATTATTTCCACACAGATGTATTATGTTTGTGTGATTCCTAATCAACAAAATATGTCTCTCACACCTACCTACTGGCCAGGAACTTGCTGCGCCACACCTCACACTGCCCTGCTAACCAGTCAGTCTGCTCTTGGTGGGTAGACAAACGTTGTGCTGAATTCAGTAATGCACGTGCTAGTTGTAGCTTATCTTCAGTGAGTAAGTGGACTCTCATTTCAATGTCTTCTCCTACAGCTGCAACCAGTAATGTCTTCAACTCAGCATTTACCTATAAAACACATTATTTTATTTTTCATATGAACATAGAACATATCTTTGTTGTTATTGAAGAAAGAAGTTAGTGATCTTATAATGTTCAGTTCTTAATACAGATACAAACATTTCAGGTAGTACAATGTTCCGAGGGCTGGGTTTGAAAAATATAAATAATAGACTCTGACCATAACTTATTGGTTATGAACTGCAGATTAAAACTTAAGAGACTGCAGAAAGGTAGGAAGTTTAGGAGATGGAACCCAGACAAACTGAAGGAACCAGAGGTGGTTGAGAGTTTCAGAGGGAGCATTAGGCAAGGATTTATTTATTTTATTTTTATTTATTTGGTTATTTAACCTGACCATATTAGGGCCATAGGGCCCTCTCTTACATCTGATCAGGAACAATACAAACAAAGGGTTTAATTACAAAAAAACACTGCATTAATAATATTAAATAACAACAATATATGATAATACTAATGATAATAAAACACAAAAATCAAAGTAATATTAATAATAACAAGAGATATTTACATGGAGATAGATGTTTAACACATCTGAATTAAGTTTAATATAAACATAAGGGGGAAAATAATTATTGAAAGAGGAGAAACAGGAAAAAAGGAGTACAAACGTCATAAAAATGAGATCGACAGGAAGTGCAGACTGGCAAAGCAGGAGTGGCTAGAGGACAAATGCAGAACCATAGAAGAATGCATAACTAGGGGAAAGATAGATACCGCCTACAGGAAAATAAGAGAGATATTTGGAGACAAGAAAAGCAGCTGTATGAATATAAAGAACTCAGACAGAAAACCAGTACTAAGCAAAGAGGGGAAAGCTGAACTGTGGAAGGAATATATAGACGGCCTATACACAGGAAATAAACTTGACAGCAGTATTCTAGAAATGGAAGACGAAGTGTAGGAAGATGACATAGGACATATGATACTGCAAGAAGAATTTGACAGAGCACTGAAGGACTTGAGTCGAAACAAGGCCACTGGAGTAGATGATATTCCGTCTGAACTGCTGTCGTTAGAAGAGCCAGTCGTGAAAAAATTGTATCACGTGGTATGCAAGATGTACAAGACAGGGGTAATATCCTCCAACTTCAAGAAGAATATTGTAATTCCAATTCCAAAGAAAGCAAGTTCAAACAAGTGTGAAAATTACAGAACTATTAGTTTCATAAGTCATGGTTGAAAAATACTAACACGAATTATTTACAGACAAATGGAAAATGTTGTGGAATCCGACCTCAGGGAAGATCAGTTTGGATTTAGGAGAAATGTAGGAACACGGGAGGCAATACTCACATTACGACTTATCTTAGAAGATAGGCAAACCTACATTTTTAGCGTTTGTCGATTTGGAGAAAGCATTTGACAATGTCGACTGGAATACACTCTTCCAAATTCTGAAGGTATCAGGGGTAAAATATAGGGACGAAGAGTTGTATCCAACCTATACAAAAACCAGACAGCAGTTATTAGAGTCGAAGGGCAAGAAAGGGATGCAGAGGCTGGGAAGGGAGTAAGAGAGGGTTGTAGCCTTTCCCCCCTTTTATTCAATCTGTACATTAAGCAGGCAGCGAAGGAATGGAAGGAGAAATTTGGAGAGGGCATTAAAGTGCAGGGAGAAGAAATAAAAATATTGTGGTTTGCTGATGACATAGTAATTCTGTCAGAGACCACAAAAGATCTGGAAGAGCAATTGGACAGTGTCTTGAAAGGAAGATATAAGATGAACATTAACAAGAACAAAACGAAGGTAATGGAATGCAATGTCAGAAAATCAGGTGATGCTGAAGGAATTAGGTTAGGTAATAAGACGATAAAAGTAGTAGATGAATTTTGTTATTTGGGTAGCAAATGGCTAGCTGATGGCCGAAGTAAAGAAGATATAAAATGCAGAATGGCTATGGGAAGAAAAGCGTTTCTAAAGAAGCGAAACTTGTTAATATCCAATATTAATTTAAATCTTAGAAAGTCCTTTCTGAAAGCATTTGTATGGAGTGTAGCATTGTATGGGAGTGAAACATGGATGATAAGGAGTTCCGATAAAAAGATGATAGCAGCTTCTTAAATGTGGTGCTAAAGACAAATGATGAAAATTAGATGGATAGATCATGTAACTAATGAGGAGGTGCTTAACCGATTCGGGAAGAAAGAGTTTCTGGCATATCCTGACTAAGAGAAGGGACAGATTGGTTGGACACATTCTGAGACATCAAGGAATTGTCAACTTAGCATTAGAAGGAAGCGCGTGGGGTAAAAATCATAGAGGGAGACCGAGGGATGAATATAGTAAGCAGATTCAAAAGGATGTAGGTTGCCGAACGTATTCTCAGATGAAGAGACTTGCACAGGACAGGATAGCGTGGAGAGCTGCATCAAACCAGTCTGCAGACTGAAGACCACAACAACAACAACAAATAGAACTCACTATAAACAGTGACTTGAGTTTTTAATCATCATATTGTGTTGGTTCCACTGTTTAAATAAAGTGCACTGATCTCAGATAAAAACCAAAGTTGTACAGCTGCAGTGTTCTGCACCTTTGTTCTGTGCTTTCCTCAAGAGCTCGCCAGAAGAACTTCACACACTCAATCTTTAGAAACTTTACCACGAATATTTCAGATATTACCTGTGGCCGTAAGACGTCAATTCAGATATTTTCCCAACAATATCTGGTTTCCCATACCAAAAATAACAATAATGTTAGTATTATATCAAGGGAACTGAAGGTAGTTAATCATACTGCAACTTGAAATCAATGAAGAGCAAAACTTATGGGGTAAGGAAGACAAGAATTCTGGATAATAACTCAACTGATTGCAAAATTTATAAATTGCAATACTTTAAAAGTATACACCTTCACACAGTTTATGGTATGTTTATTTTACTTGTGCATGGAATAACTTTTAAAGATTGTGTGACTTGCCCAAAGCACAGGCTCGCCGATAGACACAGAGAACACTAATGAAAACACACACAAACAAACATTGAAGCTTTCTCAACCTAGTTGCTTCTTCAGGCAGATTAGGGAAGGAGTGGGAAAAGGAAAGGATGAGGGTTTTAAGGGAGTGGGTAAGGAGTCATTCCAATCCCGGGCGAGGAAAGACACCCTGGGGAAAAAAAAGGAAGGTAAACACATACACACACACCCACACATATAAACACGCAAACAAACCTAGACACACGCAAACACGCCTAGGCAGACATCATGTGTTTGCGTGTGTATATGTGTGGGTGTGTGTGTATTTGCTTACCTTCAAGGTAAGTCTTTTCTCTCCCGGGATTGGAATGACTCCTTACCCACTCCCGTAAAACCCTCATCCTTTCCTTTCCCCTCTCCTTCCCTACTCTGCCTGAAGAAGCAACTACGTTGTGAAAGCAGACACAAATAAAATCACACACAAACACACATACAAGCTTTTGTCACCACTTGAGGCAGAGGCTCTGTCCACACAACCGAGGCAAAGATGCTAAAGATGGTGGACAGGAATTTGAATTTAGCAGAAGTTGAGACCAGGTGGGCAATGGGAGGAGAGAATAAGCTGAAGGGCAAGTTCCCATCTCCAGAGTTCTGAAAGGTTGGTGTCAGTGGGAAGTATTCAGATAACCCGGACGGTTTAACACTACGCCAAGATGTGCTGGCCGTGCACCGAGGCATGTTTAGCCACAGGGTGATCTTCATTACCAACAAACACTGTCTGCCTGTGACCGTTCATGCGAATGGACAGTTTGTTGCTGGTCATTCCCACATACAACGCTTCACAGTGTAGGCATGTCAGTTGGTAAATCACGTGGGTGCTATCGCAAGTGGCGCTGCCCTTGATCGTGTACACCTTCCGGGTTTCTGGACTGGAGTAAGTGGTGGTGGAAGGGTGCATAGGGCAGGTTTTACAAACGGGGCAGTTGCATGGGTAGGAGCCAGAGGGGAGGTGGTTTGGGGATTTCATAGGGACGAACTAGGAGGTTACGAAGGTTAGGTGGGCGGCGGAAAGATGTGGGAAGGATGGATCTCATTTCGGGGCAGGAGAGCCACATTCAGAGTCTGCTCCAGTCCCGTCTGATCTTCCGACATTTCCGATCTTTTTTCTACACGTTTTTACTTCTATTCATTTGTCAGATTATCATCACCCTCTTAACCATATATATATTTTTTTTTTTCATTGCCATTCTGTTTTTTTCTTAGGGAAGTGAACACTAATTTTAATAATGTTCATTATACACGTATTGCAATTCACTGGAAAAATTGTCAGTCATATTATTTGAGAGAGAAACACTTAACTGAATTTACACTGCAAGAAATTATTAAATCTGAACGAAAAGGCATGTGGAGAAAGGCCAAATTCACAACACATGAAATGCCTAATCTGATTGGCCGCCTTCACCTGCGTCATTCATTGCACCGTTACCAACGTCTACGCATGAACTACAACTCGCGGACTCATAAACTGCACTTTTACCAAAATAATAATAAAAAAATTCAATATTTGTTTCATTACAAAAGTGACATACTTTGTACAATACAAACTTAATGATTTACATTCACCAAGCCACCCACGGGAGCCCCATGATTCAATTAAAAAAAGCACTAATCACTTGAAACATTGATCAACAGCAATGGAAGCTGCTTGACAGACTGCTGTTCTGTGGAAAAGTTTTCTTTGTGTACAGTGAAAATTATATATGTCATCATATTTTTCTTTGAAACACTGCATTTGTGTCTTGCCTTCTCAATTATTGGACATAAACAACTGACGCTGTCAGTTAAGTACACCATTGGCCCTATTCTCTACTTGTTAGGGCGAATGGAAGTGTAATACAAACAGAATTGATGATACCATTTAATTAAATGTACAGCATAATTAACTAAAAAGGCAAAAGTCTAAAAACCAACAGCAAAGAGAGAAATTAATTAAGCACTGATCAGAGGTCTTCTAGATGGAACATGTTGTAAGCTTACAACACTTTCAACAGAAACATTTATATACCACTCTTTATTACCTGAGCCTGGAATTTGAGTTGGCTTTCAAGCTGGCCATTTTCTTCTTTCAGTGTTTTTATTTCTTCTTGCATTGCTTTCTTCTCCTGAAGCCACTCAGGTTGGTCCTGGCAAGTGCTACTGGTATTAATAGTTTTGCTTTCTTCAGTCATTTTTTCTTTTTCAGGTACAGTAGCAGAAACAGCACTACAAATGGGTTTCAAATCCATGCTGCATTTTCTGGATACTTTGCCATCTTTTCCTTTATTCTTTTTTTCAAATGGCACTATAGGTTTGACTGCAGCTTTATATGGTTCAAATGGAACGAACTTCGGTTCTTTTGTTTTCAGGCTGTTAAGTAACTTGTCTTTTTTCATATACACAGTGTTACTTGGCACTAAGTTGACAATCTGTCCTTTTATAATGGGTGGTGTTGGAGTTGACTCTTTGAAATCTGTTGGGCGATAAATTAATTTATCACCTAAAGCTGTTCTCCCACTTCTAAATGAAACTGCTTCTGTAGCTTTGTCAGCTTCATTTTCCATGCCATCGCCTTGCGTACGACCAGGGGAAAGTATTTGAGTTTTCTTCATACTGGTAACTGTAACATGGGATTTTTATGATCATTTCCAGGGTTAAAATTAAACTTAATTTATATCTTATATTGCTGTAATGACAAGTAAGATGTGAAGATGAACAAAGTCAAATGTTCTGCAGCAACCAACGATGAGGAAAGAAACAGAACATTTCTTTAATGTATATGTTTTTACCCAATTACATACCTGGTGGGTTTTGTTGGGTAACTGGCACACATTCATAACTGGTAAAGCTGTAGCAATTTACAGAAATTTAATCTTTGAAAATCAAGTAATTTATTTGTTTATTCATCTGTAAAACAATATATATTGTATGGATGTTATCAAAAGTATGGACACAAATACTTAATATGAGTTAATATAGGCTTCTCCCCCATCTCATTCCATACATTATTACTATGTTGATGTATATTAAATCCAAGTGCCTATACACACTAATTTTCAATTACAATATAACAGCTACTATTTAACAGATACATTTCTAGCCTTGGGTGTTCAGTTTTCCTACTAAATTATTACATATGCCTACTACAAGTTCCTCTAAATTTAGTTACAATCTACAGCTACTTAAATTATCATCTTTGATTAGTAACAATTCTTTAATAAGTGAACTTCTACCTTTTTATGAGAAGTGTGGTGATCATTTGCATCTCTTATTTTTTGTGGCAGATTGTTGAACTTTATTCCATGGTACAGTTTATTAAAATATTTTCTGTTTCAGCTTTTTTTCCAGTTAGATGTAAAAAGTACCTGGATCTTGTTTAGTGATACTGTATTGTGCTGTTTGTGTTATAGAGATATGCCAGTTTTTCTTTATGGACACTGTTTTGATAGGCTAAGTGGGCATTATTGTACAACAATTTCATTTGTTCGCTTTGACACATGACGACGTAATCAACATGCCTGTAAACCCCTTATTCTGGTCCCTGCCAACTGCAAATAACCAATTATTCCATCGATTAGTGTTCCTAATTAAGTCACAAGGCTGCTCATTTACTGGTACTTTGGAAGAATCTTTGCACATAGCAGTTACAACCTACAATCTGCACATTTCGAACACACAAGCATTGTAATGCTGTAGTTTCTTGTTCACTCGCAACAATGTAAACTATACGGGTACTCTTAAGTTCCTGCCTAACCACATCCTTTAAAATTATGGCATAGGCCTATTCATAAATAATATTAAAGCACTTTTGTCAATGAGAATAGACATCTACTGTCTAGCTTGTCAAAAGTACTTTGCCTATTACACAACATGCCGATGCCACAGGTGGAATTGCATCCTATATATGACCCTGGAAAATGTACTCACATGGTAATGTAAGAATTCCTAGCCTTTTGATAAAGTATTTATAGTGTGCTTTCCTACTATAGGCCTTTTTATTAATATACACACCGCTTTTTTCTGCACCTAGGAAATAGTGTTTGATCCCTGCAATTATTCCCCAAAACATTATTCTCAATGATGACTGAATGCACATTTCTATAGAAAGCTAATTGTTCACTGGTGCAAAGATTCGCAGCGCGTATTATGCTAACGACAAATTTTCTGCCAACATTCTCACATGTTCTGTCAATTACAGTTGGAAAACTACAGTTCTTCCTAAGAAATGGGTTGCACAGTTTATTTATTCCCTTTTACCTTCAGTTGGGCATCATTGAGGTTTTTATTTAGTCGAAAGTTTCTACTGTTTGTCTTTCTTACATTTTAAATTACTTTTTTTCTTGTTACGTGGACCTTCCTGAGAACTTCATTTGATTTTTTAAGTTAACACTACTTGATTTTGTCTGACATCACTACACAATCTAGAAAATAATTTATATAGGCCATAGATAAGTGGCTGGGGCCTAACACACTTCCATGGGTGACATCTATATTTTGGCTCTAACAACTGTCTATTGGAGACATTTCAACTATTTGGACCCTGTTTTATAGGTCTGGTTTAAACCAATTATTTGCTATACCCTTTATTCCCAGTTGCTCTGGTTTATATAATACAATTTTGTATTCAACAGTGTCAAACAACTTTGGTAAATCCAGACAAAATGTGTTACTTTCTTGCCCTTATCTGGTACATGCAACAAAATTACAAAATGGAAGCTTAAACAACAACCCAGTAATATATAAACTTCTAGGGCTTATTTGAATTACAATGTATACAGTATTACAGATTCTCCTCATTCAAGCACACAAACCGACCCCCTCTAATTAAATGCCTTGAGCCTAAAGAATGAGGCTTCAGCATCTAATCTGATTCTGTAATTACTGGCACGATATATATCATTATCCCATAAAACCGTGCATGACACCTACAAGAAATGATGTGCAACAACATTGAGGCTGTCCAAAAATTGTAATAGCCTATACATATTCCTAAGATTATGCAGATATTTGCAAGCCCTTAATTCAAATCGACTATGAAGTATAAAGTGGTCTACGTCATCAGCAATATTTCCAAAACAAAAATCTGGGCTAGAAAGAAAATAATTTCGGGAAGAAGAAAAATTACTTAATGTTTTCTCAGAAAATGACAAAGTCATTCGGTACTTAAATTATGAATATAGAACTGAAAAACATATACCAGGCTATATACTGTACCTTTTTGTAGAAATAAATGGAACAGTAATAGTTGTGTTGAATCTCAACACTACGGTCCTGAATATATATTCATTTTCTAAACGTATCGTCTTTACACATTCGCATTTCTCTCCTTTCGTTATTAACCCTCTTGATCACCAAAAGTTCACTATAACACCACATATGACGGATGCAGCACTCACAAGACACAGGCACAAACAGCTGTTGTACACACACGCCACACACATACATACACACAACCAATCTCTCTTCTCTGTGTCATTTCCAATAGAGAGTGCTTCACGCGCGAACTTTAAAAAATGTTTTTCAACGGACTTGTCATTGTCCGTAATCCTTCTGTGTTAAGACAAGAAAACAATAAGAAAGCTATCTGCAACAATACCTTGGTACTCCGGATTGCTTATCGTGCATTGAAGTACAGTATGCGACACAACAACACAAGCCAAGATTTTAAAGTTAAAGAAAAAGGCTGTAAGAATAATTTGTGATGCAAATCTGAAAGACTGATGCGGTTGTTTATTCCCTAAAGCTGACATATTAACTGTTGTTGATAGGCTATATACATTTTTAAATCAATAATGTTGACCCGTAAATTGAAACTAAAATTTAACGTTGACGCACACAACTGCAACAATAGAAATAAAGATAAGTCTCATACGCCACAAGTTTATATATATATAACTGTACGCAGGACTAACGCTTGCTAATACTTTACCAAGCTCCATATGTTACTTCCCACTGAAAAATTTAAAGTCAGACTAAAAAGAATACGATTTACTCATGACGTGCGGTCTCTCAGACCTCACGAGGATTTTTGGGCTTGCTCTTCTGTTGTTAGTTTCGGCGGGATGCTGCTGTGCCCCTCCTGCCCTCATTAAATCAAGAGTTCAGCAATGTTTTATAGTCTGTGGCATTACTGCCTTCGTTGTTTGTTGTGAATACGGTCTCCCAGACCGCGCCTCGTGAACTACGTTTTTTTTTTTTAGCATTGCAGAACACCATGTCTTCACAAGAACGTGTCAATTTTAACGATCCTAATTTTGATAACATTGTTAGTCAGGGGATGGAGCAAGACGTAAGTGTTATAGACGAAGAAATAGACGATGATTTTGCAGTCGTCAGAGATCACAGTTCCTCAGTGAACAAGATATTGATTCAGAGGAAGAACTTCAGGAGCATGGTGATGGAAATCTTTCTGTTTCTTCTGACATAGAAGAGTCAGTACTGGCTACACAGAAAGAACATTACTACTGCAAGATTGGTTTCAGGTGGTCAAGTGATCCTTTGTAAGGTCGAATTTCAAGAACACCGTGGAACAATATTGTGTTGCAGCTACCTGGTCTTTGTCCCATAGCCACAGCTCTAGGGCGTCATGTGGAGCCTGAAACAATCTGGATCTTAATGATTGATGACACAATGTTGGACATAATACTACGAATCACAAACATCAAACTTCAACGTGAACTAGTAAAGTGGAAAATCACAAATGCTGCAGTTATTGCCGCGAGTCTTCCAATAGCAAGCGTGGTGCAGTGGTTAGCACCGCTGTGCTTGCGGTCCCCAGTTCAAATCCCACCACATGCAGAAGAAAATTTCTTTCTTTATGTTTACTATTTCTAGAATGTTCTACATGTTTCTTATGTTTGATGTACTTGTAGGTTCCAGAAAATTCTCTCTATGTAGAAATATTTAAGCACTCCAAGCAGGAGTCAGTCTGTACTAAGTGTACGCATGTGTTCGCAATAAATGTGTTGTGAGGGTAAAGTGTTGTGCTCGACTATCAACCAGTATATGAATTACGGACCACTGCAGTTTGTACGTGACGCTGACTGGTGGAGGCGCCGGGGATTCTGCAATACATCTGCATCATCGTGGGTCCGATTAGGCAGCGTAAGAACCGCTTAGATGGACAAGAACCGGAATACAAAGGGTATACTGACTACCTGCGTCCGAGGGTTCATGTCATCAAAAGAACCTGGAAAGGACGGCCCAGCAGTGGCTTGAAAAAAAAAAAAAAAAAAAAAAAAAAAAAAAAAAAAAACGAGGACAAGCTCGATAGTTGGGAATAATTTCAGATAGAAGAAGTTTGGAGACCACTAGCGGCAAGTCCTTTTATCAGAAGACCAATTGAAGAACAGGGCTCAGCTACATGGTGAGTCAACACAGTCGTATATACGGAGTGTTTTGGCGCTATGTTACGTAGTTAACCCAGATATGACGGAGGTCGATAAAGTGTCACACATGATGAACGGCATTGCGGAAAACATGAATCAAGCTCTACTGTTAAAAGACATTTCGACGACACAACAGTTTATCCAATGGTGCCAAAAAATTGAAGAGATGCAAACAGCGGAGAGTTGAACGAAAGAAGTACGACAGACTTCCGAATGTAGTCCCTATGGCCATTGTGGAAGACCAGCATGACATTGCTTCTCTCAGACAACGAATTGAGAAAAGAATTACAACAGTTTATGGCAGTCACGACTGTTGGATCAAGTGAGCACCAGATAATGGCCATGGATGTCAGTCCTGTCTCTGATGAGGCAACCGATGCTGCTGAAGAAACATTGGCGCCAGTCAGCCCCACCAGTCGCACCCAAAATGAAGAGTGGCATCGCCCTACTATGACTTACGCCACAGCTGCAAACGGCAGCTTCGGAACCGAATGACGAGACCACAACCAACTCCTCCATCAACTGCGAGGCCTTGCAGGAAAACAGAAGACAACAAGCCATTGTGTTTTCACTGTGGCCTTCCTGGACATGTCGTACGATACTGTAGGGAGAGAAGACGAGTATTTGACAATTATTATGCCGCCAGACGCTAACCATCGAAGCAGTCCTTGTAACGGCAGTCAACTGCAGATGATTACTGTCGACCTATGGGACGAAGCCCGTCGCCATATCCTGGACGTAGTCGCTCTCTAACACGCCGCCGCCGTTCACCGTCGCCTTACTGAGATACCAGCCGCTCGCCTAGCCACTGTGGCCGGCCGCGGTGCCCGAGGAGACTGAGGCGCTCCAGTCACGGTCTGCACGGCCAATACGGTCGGGGGTTCGAATCCCCCCTCAGGCATGGATATTTGTGCCGTCCTAGTTCGTAAGTAGTTTGTAAGTTTAGGGACTGATGACCCCGTAGTTAAGTCCCATAGACTTTACAAACATTTGAACATTTAGCCACCGTGATCAGGAAAGCTAGGCGAGGCGACCTTCTACGGAGGTGAGGCCGCCACAGATAAAAATTCTCCATGGACGACAGTCGCTAATATGTCGAGAAATCTCATTGGCGTCATCTTCGACGGCCAACCTGTTCGAGCACAAGTTGATTCAGGTGCTTCCTTCACTGTTTTGCCAAATGACTACCGCCGCTAACTAAAGAAGATAATGTTCAGTCAAACAAGAGCAACTGTGCTGAAGGTCGCAAATGGAAAATACATCCAGCCAACAGGAACACGTGTCACAACAACAGGTGCAGCCTTTTGAATTTCCCGTTTTAACACAATGTAGCCATAGCGTGAACCTCGGATTGGACTTCCTTCAGGCATCCCAAGCTATCATTGACTGTGGGAGATCTGAGATACAAATTCAAACAGCCATTCGGACGAGTACATCTACATCTACAACCATACTCCGCAAGCCACCTGACGGTGTGTGGCGGAGGGTACCTTGAGTACCACTATCGATTTTCCCTCCTATTCCAGTCACGTATTGTTCGCGGAAAGAAGGATTGTCGGTATGCCTCTGTGTGGGCTCTAATCTCTCTGATTTTATCCTCATAATCTCTTCAAGAGATATATGTAGGAGGGCGCAATATACTGCTAGACTCCTCGGTAAAGGTGTGTTCTCGAAACTTCGACAAAAGCCCGTACCGAGCGACAGAGCGTCTCTCCTGCAGAGTCTTCCACTGGAGTTTAGCGATCATCTTCGTAACGCTTTCACGATTACTAAATGATCCTGTAACGAAGCGCGCTGCTCTCCGTTGGATCTTCTCCACTTCCTCTATCAATCCCACCTTACAGATCCCACACCGGTGAGCAGTATTCAAGCTGTGGGCGAACAAGTGTACTGTAACATACTTTCATTGTTTTCGGACTGCATTTCCTTAGTATTCTTCCAATGAATCTAAGTCTGGCATCTGCTTTACCAACGATTGATTTTATATGATCGTTCCATTTTAAATCCCTCCTAATGACTACTCCCAGATACTTTATGGAATTAACTACTTCAGGTTCCTGACCTGCTATAGTGTAGCTAAATGATAAAGGATCTTCCTTTCTGTGTATTTGCAGCACATTACACTTGTCTACATTGAGATTTAATTGCCATTCCCTGCACCATGCGTCAATTCGATGCAGATCCTCCTGCATCTCAATACAATTTTCCATTGTTACAACCTCTCTATATACTACAGTATCATCCGCAAAAAGCCTCAGTGAACTTCCGATGTTATCCGCAAGGTCATTTATATATATATATCGTGAACAGCAATCGACCCACGACACTCCCCTGTGGCACACCTGACATAACTCTTACTTCGGAAGACTTCTCTCCATTGATAATGACCTGTTGCTTTCTGTTATCTAGGAATTCCTAAATCCAATCACACAATTGGTCTGTTTTACTTTCTTCATTAAACGCTTGTGGGGAACTGTATCAAACGCCTTCTGGAGGTCGAGAAACACAGCATCTACCTGAGAACCCGTGTCTATGGCCCTCTGAGTCAAAAAATGTTCAAATGTTTGTTAAGCTTATGGGACTTAACTACGGGGTCATCAGTCCCTAAACTTACAAACTACTTATGAACTACTTACGAACTAGGACGGCACAAATATCCATGCCCGAGGGGGGATTCGAACCCCCGACCGTAGTGGCCGTGCTGACCGTGACTGGAGCGCCTCAGTCACCTCGGCCACCGCGGCCGGCCCCTCTGAGTCTCGTGGACGAATAGCGCGAGCTGGGTTTCACACGAACGCCTTTTTCGAAACCCATGCTGATTCCTACAGAGCAGATTCCTAGTCTCGAAAAATGTCATTATATTCGAACATAATACATGTTCCAAAATTCTACAACTGACCGACGTTAGAGATATAGGCCTATAGTTTTGCACATCTGTTCGAGGACCCTTCTTAAAAAGGGGATAACCTGGGCCATTTTCCAATCTTTCGGAACGCTATGCTGTTCTAGAGACCTACGATACACCACTGCGAGAAGGGGAGCCAGTTCCTTCGCGTACTCTGTGTAAAACCGAACTGGTATCCCATCAGGTCCTGCGGCCTTTCCTCTTTTAAGCGATTTTAATTGTTTTTCTATCCCTCTGTCAATTATTTCGATATTTGCCATTTTGTAATCTGTGCGGCAATCTAGGAAAGGAACTACAGTGCAGTCTTCCTCTGTGAAACAGCTTTGGAAAAATACATTTAGTAATTCTGCCTTTAGAGTGTCATCCTCTGTTTCAATGCCATTTACGTCACAGAGTGTCTGGACACTTTGTTTTGATCTACCTACTGCTTTGACATAAGACCAAAATTTCTTAGGATTTTCAGCCAAGTCAGTACAAAGAACTCTACTTTCGAATTCGTTGACTGCCTCTCGCATAGCCCTCCTCACGCTACATTTCGCTTCGTGTAATTTTTGTTTGTCTACAAGGCTTTGCTACGTTTATGTTTGCAGTGAAGTTCCCTTTGCTTCCGTAGCAGCTTTCTAATTCGGTTGTTGTACCACGGTGGCTCTTTTCCATCTCTTGCGACCTTGCTAGGTACATACTCATCTAATGCATATTGTACGATGGCTTTGAACGTAGAACACTGTTCCTCAACACCATCTGTACTTAAGATAAAACTTCTGTGCTGAGCCATCAAGTACTCTGAAATCCCCTTTTTGTCACTTTTTCCGAACAGAAAAATCTTCCTACATTTTTTAATATTTCTATTTACGGCTGAAATTACCGATGCTGTAACTGCTTTATGATCGCTGATTCCCTGTTCTGCATTAACTGTTCCGAATAGTTCGGGTCTGTTTGTCACCAGAAGGTCTAATTTGTTGTCACCACGAGTTGGTTCTCTGTTTAAATGCTCAAGGTAGTTTTCAGATAGTGCACTCAAAACAATTTCACTGGATTCTTTATCCCTGTCACCTGTAATAAACGTTTGAGTCTCCCAATCTATATCGGGTAAATTAAAATCTCCTCCCAAAACTATAGCATGATCGGGGAATCTACTCGAAATATCTACCAAATTATCCTTCAGGTGTTCTGCCACAACAGCTGCTGATCAGGAGGCCTATAGAAGCATCCGATTACCTTGTTCGAGCCTGCTTTAACCGTGACCTTCACCCAAATTATTTCACACTTCGGATCTCTGTCTATTTCCTTCGATACTAGTGCGCTTTTTATCGCTATAAACACGCCTCCCCCTTCACTGTCCAGCCTATCTCTGCGGTAAACATTCCAGCCTGAGTTTAGAATCTCATTACTGTTTACATCTGGTTTCAACCAACTTTCCGTCCTTAGTACTATGTGGGCGTTGTGATCGTTTATTATTGAGAGCAATTCTGGAACCTTTCTATAGACGCTCCTGCAGTTAACTACTACTACATTGATCATTTCCTTCCCTGTTGTGTTCTGCCTACTGCTACCTTGTCGCGGCTCAGGAGGTATCTTGACGGGTCTAGGGAGGGAATTCTCTAACCTAAAAAAAACCCCATGTGCGCTCCACACGTACTCCGCTACCCTTGTAGCCGCTTCCTGCGTGTAGTGCACGCCTGACCTATTCAGGGGAACCCTACATTTCTCCACCCGATAGCGGAGGCCGAGAAATTTGCACCCTAGATCTTCGCAGAATCGTCTGAACCTTTGGTTTAAGCCTTCCACTCGGCTCCAAACCAGATGACCGCGATCGGTTCTGGGAATGACACTACAAATAGTTAGATCAGTTTCCACCCCGAGAGCGAGGCTTCCTGCCTTCACCAACTCCGCCAACCGCCTGTATGAACTGAGGATGCCCTCTGAACCCAGCCAGCAGGAGTCATTGGTGATGACATGAGCGACAATTTGCAGTCGGGTGCACCCAGTGCTCTCTATCGCCACTGGAAGGGCCTCCTCCACATCTCGGATGAGACCCCCCGGCAAGCAAACAGAGTGCACACTGGCCTTCTTCCCCGACCTTTCCGCTATCTCCCTAAGGGGCTCCATCACCCGCCTAACATTGGAGCTCCCAATCACTAATAAACCCCTCCCCCCGTGTGCCTGCTCGGACCTTGCTGAAGGAGCGGCCACATGCTCACTCACAGGCAGAGCGGCCGATGCCTCATGGCCAGCCTTCCCTTTGAGCCTTCGCCTCGCGCGAAACAAATGCCGTTGAACCCGCCATTCCCCTAGGGGAGAGGGTGTCCCAACCGGGTCCGGTACACGCAAAGATGTCTCGACAGCAGGGACCGTGGGTGAAGCATGTGATACCTGAGGTGTCCCATGCGACGCAACGGACTCCCCACTGACGCTACAGTCCGAGGCAGCAGCCTGAAGGCGGCTGATCGCGACATCAACATGCTCAGCTGTTCGCGAACGGCGGCCAGCCCCTCCTGCATCCGTACACAGCAGTCACACATCCTATCCATCCTAACAAATCAACAATTTATTGTAGAGATTAAGTAATCGACTTTTAACAAGACCGCTAATTCACTACAGGTGACTGATAGCTAACTAAACAGTGGTTACTAGAAACTCCTTTTTGGAAACAATGGAAATGAGCAAAAACCGTCTCTGGACTGAAATCAAAATATACGCAGAAATCACTGCTCTAACGTAAAAGATCTACACGAAATATAGAAGCTCCCTAAGCCAAAGAAAAGCTGCAGGCGACTGACAAACACGCACAAACAACGGTATTTATCAAAATACGATAGAATTTACTCTTAACACAGTAACACAAACGAAATCTTTCAAGTAGGAGACTCCCCTGAGTACAGGTAACATGGACTTCCCTGGGAGGTTGTTTACTTTCGAAAATGTTGAGATCCCGCCGTTAACAATGAGAAGAGTTCCAGTCAGCAGCCGAAATGATCAGTTGGACGGTGAAGTGCTTGTCGACTGCAAAAAGTTAATCAGTATAACAAAGGAAATCTACATACCAGCGGCTATCATAAGCATTACAGGTGGTCGAGGAGAACTTTGGATCACTAATTTTCAGGAGCAATCGCAACTCATTCCTAAAGGAATGTGTATTGTAACATCCGAACCAGTCCAAGATGGTGAGCTCAATGTCATCAACGAAATCTCGTCCTCTGCTGCTACTGCCGTCAACACACTAAAGGAAATTACTATGGCATTGCGTATAGGGGCCGGTCTGACACGGAAACAACGTCAACAGCTGTTAACCATACAACACCAATTTTCAGGTGTGTTCCAGGCCAGGCAGGAGAAGAGCCAGATGAAACGACCCATGATAAAACACCATACCAATACTGGGGATCATCCACCAACTAGCCAACGTTCGTATAGAGTGTCGCCAACTGAAAGACGGATAATTTGGGAAGAAGTGGAGAAGATGTTGCATGATGGCATTACTCAACTATCAGAGAGTCCTTGGTCGTCTCCGGTGGTACTCGTGAAGAAGAAGGATGGCACGTGGCTTTTCTATGTCGACTATCGACAGCTGAACAAAATCACACAGAAAGATGTTTACCCATTGCCGCGCATTGGCGATACGTTCTTAACCATGGACACACAGACAGGTCACTGTCAAATCAAGATTGACGAAGCTGACAGGGAAAAGACAGCTTTTATTACACCTGAGTTAGGAGAGTTATCAAATGTGCTAAAAAGTCCCATAATGATAAAATAAGTAGAGGTTCTTCTATTAAATGCAAGACCGTTTGGGGCGTAGTAAATGAACAGTCTGGTAGAGAGATGAGGGTAGAGCCTAAGGTTACAATCGATATAGAAGGGCATAAGACTGAAAATGTACAGAAAATTGTAAACAAATTTAACAGTTATTTTCCAGAAATTTCCTCAAATCTCCTGTCCACCTCTCCTAATACTGTATACTCCCCTCCAAATAACTTTACTCCTCTGAAGTCCTTTTTCTTAACTCCAACAATGCAATGTGAAGATACTATTAAGAAAAAAATTAAAAAGACCCATTCTGCTGGACATAACTTGGTACCTTGTTTCCTACTTCACAAGTGTGCAAACTACATCAGTAAGCCCCTTTCAAACATCATAAATACCTTCTTTCTGGAGGGAACATTTCCGTACCAGCTGAAACTTGCTAAAATTATACCTCTATATAAGAAAGGAGAAAAATCTGATGTATCAAATTATAGACCAATTGCCATACTATCTGCTTTTTCAAAAATCTCTGAATATTGTATGTCTCAAGATTAGAAGCATTTTTAAAGTCCAGCAATACAATCACTTGTTTCCTATATGGGCTTAGGAAAAATACGTCTATCACAAATGCTTTGTATGCATTTCTGGAAAAGTGTTCAGAACGTGTTGACCATAAACAACCTGTTATTGGCGTATTCGTAGATCAATCCAAGGCATTTGACATGGTTGACCACAAGCTGCTCCTTATGAAACTCCAAAAGTACGGTATCAGGGGTGTAGGCCACAGTTGGTTTGGTAGCCACCTCAGCGAAAGGAACCAATACATCGAAATAAAAGATTCAAAGAGATCCAGGGCTTGCAGGTCAGATATACTACATACAAGGAATGGCGTGCCTCAGGGGTCTATTCTTAGACCTATCCTCTTCCTTTTGTTCATCAATGACCTCCCAGAACACATACCTGATGCCAGCTCCTTTCTGTATGCCAATGGTACAAATATCTTGATTATTGGTAATGTCGATATATTACAAGATGCAATCAATGAAACCACTGGTCAATTACACTCTTGATTTGAAGCAAATAGATTACTCATAAATACACAGAAAACTGTAAGCATGAATTTTCACACAAGACATAATCTTACCCTATGTAACGCAGCAGTAGCCATTGGCAAAGACTCCATTGCTGACAGACAGGACAGCAATTTTCTTGGACTTTCCATAAGTAATACTCTAAATTGGAAACCACACATTGAGGTCTTGTCACAGAAACTCAACAAAAAATGCTACTTACCACGATCAATCAGAGATACAGTCAGTATAGATGCTTTGAAGCTGATATACCATGCCCTGTTTGAGTCCGTCTTGAGCTATGGCTTGATCTTCTGGGGAAATAGTTCTGAATCCCTTGTAATTTTCAAAATTCAAAAACAAGTGGTTAGAATAATATCTTTGAAAAAAGATTTGAACACTGCAAACCACTGTTCAAAAAGCTAAAAATACTCTAGTGAACGAAGAATGCGTGCGTCCTGATCGGTATCAGTCCTGTCTGTAAGAGCAGCCACAGCATTTCCATCTCCTAAGCACATCCGTGATGTGAGACGTTTCCTTGGGCTCTGCTGTTTCATAAAAGGTTTTTGTAACAACGCACGTCCATTGCAAGGACTTCTGCAGGGAGACGCCAAGTTTTACTGGCATGAAACGAAAGAACGAGCTTCCCGCGAACTTAAGGAGGCTTCACACCAGTTCTAGCCTTATTCGATAATAATGCGGAAACTGAACTTCACACTGATGCTAGTGGTTATGGGATTGGTGCATTGCTTGTACAAGTTAAGGAAGGTGCTGAAAAGGTGATAGCTTATGCGTCAAGAGTTCTCTCGAAGTCCGAGATGAACTACTCTACAAACGAGAAGGAATGTCTCGCCGTTATCTGAGCTATCAACAAGTTCCGGCCGTATCTATTTGGTAAACCATTCACCGTCGTGACAGACTACCATTCTATATGTTGGCTGACCAATTTGAAGAATCCATCAGGTCGACTAGCAAGATGGTCACTACGATACCAAGACTACAATGTCACAGTGGTATTCATAAACGGCGGCAAACACAAGGACGTCGACTGCCTTTCGAAGAATACATTAGCCAAACACAACAGTATGGATGAAATTTCAGTCCTCATCGAGTTAGATGACTTTACAGCTTAACAGAGGGAAGATCCACTATTATTACAAACCAGAGGCCTTGGAGAAAGGAGAACAACCGACCAAAGGAGAGTTTCACCTTGTAAATGGGACATTGTATAAGAGCAACTACGATCCACTAGGCCCCAAATGGCTACTGGTTGTTGCAGATCATCTCCGGCCAGCTATTCTCAAGTATTTCCACGATTCTCTCATCTGGGATTCGTCAAGACCCTAGACAGAATCAGATGCAGTTATTACTGGCAAGGTCTCTACCGATCTGTCAAGCACTATGTGAGTCACTGTAAGGAGTACCAGCGATGGAAGCATGTGCCGCAATTACCTCCAGATCAGCTGGTACCAATTCCACCTGCAGCAACTCCATTCCACCGGAATGGAATCGACCTTTTAGGCAGGTTCCCGAAGTCGACAGCCGGTAACCGATGGATTATAGTCTGCACTGACTACCTCACCCACGATTCGTTACGAAACCTGTGCCGAATGCAGAAGCCTCACAGATCACTAAATTCCTAGTAGAAGACATTATTTTGAAGCATGATGCACCACGTGTGATGATATCTAATTGAGGAAAAGTATCCATGTCAAAACTAGTATCAGCGGTAATGTCATGTTGCGACATTGTCCATAGAATACCAACTGTCTACCATCCTCAGACAAATGGTCTTACAGAATGTTTTAACAAGACGTTAGCAGATATGTTCTCAATGTACGTCGATGTTGAGCAGAAGGATTAGGTACAAAACTGCCAATCGTGACATTTGCTTATAATACAGCAAGGCAATATACCTCAGGATTCACACTGTTTTTCCTGCTCTATGGCCGTGAAGCTGAGACGACAATGGATACGCTGTTTCCGTTCCAACAGGACGATACGCAGGATGACTATGTGAAACAGCTCATCACCAGGGTACAAGAAGCAAGACACCTGACTTGCATACAGACACTGGACGCCGAGGAGAAAGACCGACAGCGGTATAACGACAAGCTTCGACCTGTTGTGTACAGCCCTGAAGATCTGGTATGGACTTTTAACTCCATTACGAAAAATTGGACTTTCGGAAAAGTTACTGAAGCGATACTTTGGTCCGTCTCGTGTCATACGCTGACTGTCAGACGTCACATACGAAGTCAAGGATTATTTGCCGTCCTCAAAACGACAAAAACATTGCTCACGTCCTCTAAATGAAGCCTTAAGGCTCTGCCAACGAGGAGCGGGCATAACGCGCTGTTGTCCGCCGCG
This sequence comes from Locusta migratoria, assembly GCA_026315105.1. Lineage (NCBI taxonomy): Eukaryota > Metazoa > Arthropoda > Insecta > Orthoptera > Acrididae > Locusta > Locusta migratoria. Next base: position 697,340,848 of record CM048745.1, on the reverse strand, counting down.
TTCCGCAGCAGTCAAACACAGCGCTGGCACCGTTCGGCGTTCTAGTCACTGAACGGCGCTGGTAGTGTATGAGTCAGCTGTGGAGCGTATAAACATGACCAGTAGTTCAGACGAGGATGAATTTCTACTTCTCATTATGCTTGTTCCAAAGAAGCGAAGAAAATAGGTTCATGACATTAATATGAAACGAGAAAAATATGGTGATTTCATCGTCTTTGCAAACTGCTCTGGTTGCGTGAAGACAGTTTTTTTCAATTACTTTCGAATACTTCGGTAAATGCATTGGAAGTTAGATAGAAAGCATGTATGGATAGTGTCCAAGAAAGGAATGGTCCAAGTTATTATTGATATAAAATGAAAAAAATCAGGTGTTTCGTTTGAAGTTGTTAGGCATGGTTACAACTTTGTGGTTGTTGATGTGGGCAGCTATAGCAGACACAATGACAGTGTTATTTTTTAAAACACTACATTTTTCCACGGATTTATAGAGGGAGAAAATATTCTACCTCAAAATCCATTGCCAGGTACCAGCACCTGTGTGCCTCACGTATTAATAGGTGATGGTTTACATTGCAGAATTATTTAATATGCCCCTTTCCTACAGCTGCAGCCTTGGAAGATCCTCAAAAGGCCATTTACAATAAAAGCCTCTGCAAGACACGGCATGTAGTGGAAATTCTTGTTCAAAAGTGGCGTGTCTTTCCAGGACCAATAGACCTACAAACTGATGCTGTAAATGATGATGTGGAAGCAGTGTGCTGTCTACGTGATTTCCTCCACAGCAATGAAAGCTACGTTCCTACTCAAGAAGAAGTGCAGACTGATAACCTACAGCTAATGCATTTTCGAATGTGCCAAGACTAAGACAGAGATTGGGTACTTCTGATTATGCTGTGCTAGACCAAGTTCTGGCGCATTTTGTTAATAACCATTAAGAAGGTATTAGCATCAAATTGTGTGTACAGATTGTAGCCAAAAATAATTACCTTCTGCAGGATATCTGCGTTAATATTTGTCCAACCACATTGTTTTTCTTACGATTTAAACTGTATTTTACATAGCATAAGCTGAAATGTTCCGTGATTTTCAATATTGTCCCACTATAGCTTACGGTAGTAACACTAAAAGTGGGCCTTTGCGATCGTCTTTTGACAGCTCGACCTTTAAATGAAAATAACGGCTTAACTATTCATCTAAAACGAAAATTGAATAACCGAATTTGTAGAGGAGAAAATTCTCTACAACTTTGCTCTCTTACGTTTTTTTCGTATCTCGTAGCGTTTCAAAGATATTTGCAAAAATAACGGCGATTTTGGGATGTCTGTCTGTCTGTCCATAACGTGTTCCCTGTTTTTAAGACGAACCGGTCAACCGATCAGCACCAAATTTCACAAACATGATTGTAGGCCGCCAGAGACCAGAACCTCCCTTTTTCAAATTTTTCGGACAAAAAATACGGTAGTAATACCAAAAAAAGCCGTTTGTAATATAATTGTAATTGCAAACGAACCGTTCATCTGACTCTACCTAATTGGTAGAGGAGAAAATTCTTTACAACGTAGCTCCCTTATGTTTTTTATTCATATCTCGTATCGTTTGTGACATGTTTGCAAAAATAACGGAGATTTGACACCCTCCATTGAATTAATGAAAACCAGCCGTTCAGAGATGTCAAGCGACATTCCTCGCCCAGAACTCTCTTGGTCATACGCCATCTTGCGTTGAGTATTTGATGGATTTCTTATTGTAACTTACACATTGTCATTTCAAAGCAATGGCGCACTGAAGAATACATCGTTCTTCGTAAGATAAATGATAATCTAGCGTCTACAAATTGCATATTAGCAACGGACATCAATAGTACGAGATTAAAGCACTCATGGTTTGATTAATAGCCGTATCAAAGTGGACAAGGCATTGGACTATGACGCTGAAGGTCGGTGGCTCGGAACGTGCCATTATCTAAATTTTTTATTTCCGAAAAGGGGTCAGACATACTTATTAATTAATTTTTTATTATTTTGATCGAAAATGTTTGCAAAAACTTAAACTACAAATCTAAAGTGGGCCGTAAAACACGTCAGTGAGATTTTTTTGCTTAAATTCATTTTCACTTAATATCTTGGATTAGACAAGCAGGTATACATTGGTTTGTAATTATGAAAATAAATTAATACCTGTTTGACACAGACTTCTGCCTATCTCCTTCTAATTTTCTGCCTTCTTAGACGCATTTTTATATTCTGGGTCACATGTGTCTCTGTTTCTTCCGCCACGCAGCTCATGCTTGCCCGCCACAGTCACTAGAAAACCACAGCATGCTGCTGCACGCGCCGGCACTTCCTGTTTGACCGAGGCGGTAAGGCAGAATACAAACAGAGCCTGCACGCACTGCCCGCACGGGCTGCCAGCTCTCTGTTTGACAGAGCCTTGACAACGATCCCAGAGAACAAATAGACAGTAACGGACTCTTGTTAAAAGGACTCTGAAGACCATTATGGTAATGATGGAGCCACGACAGGAGAGTCTGGTCATCGTCACTGCAAAGAGGTCGTGCAGGCACAGGGGAAGGATTCTCCAGCACTGCCATACAGAGGACCCATAACAAGATCTAGGACACTGCAGCTGGCTGCAAAGGGAACTTAACAGTGGGACGCTGTTCCTTTAGGAAAGGGAGCAATGCCACAAGTCTTCCGACAGCACACATGGTGCAGTGGTTAGCATCTCAGATAGCTGTGCTTGCGGTCAACAATATCTGCACATAGACACCCCTTTATATAGAACACACACGTGAAGAATACGCAGGTGTGCAGACGCCACATGCTCAATAATTTGCCAAACTCAAGTGCCTTGGCAAACAGTGCAACCAGAGGTTACTTGCTGTAACTAAACCAAATTTATGAGGGTCCATAATCGAAAACTCTTGATTAACTCATTGTGGTTTAATAGAAGCTAATGGAGAGTTCCAGGTTGTATTCAATAGAAATTCTGCATCCCTGTAGATGCAATCCCAAAAAGATAAAGCAGGGGATACAAGTTCTGTCTTTTCATAAAACATACAATGTCCTGCATTCAGAAAGTGTTCTGCAATTGTCAGCTTCTCCAGTTGATGCAGGTGTGTATGATGCTGAGGTTTGTCACAGGATTCTGTGGACTGTGCAACATGTCTGACCTATTAATTCTTCATGGGTTGTCAGACGTGTGACATGGTTGTCTAGTTGCAACATTTCAATGGATTGCATATCCATTATCTTCAGGTGAAGTGTTGGGATGCTGCTGCTCACTCGTTATTAAACTTTTCGAACTTGTGGAAGTGTAAGGGGGAATGTGGAGCCTGTTGGGTGTTGCTCCTCTTTGTACTTTTGTGTATCTCCATGCAGGGCAGGGGTTATTCAGTCTTGGACGTATTAGGGCCAGGAAGACATTTAAACCTACGGAGGGGGATAGGGAATCAGTCGAGTTCAGGTTGACACAAACGTCAGACATTCTGGAGCAGACTTTCCTGTGGAAAGGCTTCCATGTTAGACATTGGTCCAAGGTAACGCCCAGGTAATTCGCAGTTTTGCTCCAGGGGATTTGGGTCTCTTTTAGGTGAAGGTGAAGGGGTGCGTGTTAAGGAGATCCATGTATCCTGAGTCTCTGGGTGATAAGATTGCCTCCATCTTTTCAGGGTTGATAGTGATGTACCAATGCTGTGCCCAAGTGTCTGTCTAATTCCTTTTGTAGCATATGAATGACCAGGTCCTTGTTCACATTTCTTGTGTAGAAGGCTGTATCATCAGCATACTATGCAGTGTGCACCAGGGGGACTGTGATGGTGTCTACATCTACATCTACAAATACTCTTAAGTCACACTGTAGCGCATGGCAAAGGGTTCATAGAACCGCTTTTCTCTACAGTTCCATTCTTTAATAACTAACGGAAAAAGAAACACCTAAATCTTTCAGTTTTCGATCTGATTTCTCTTATTTTATTTTGTAAACTAACTCGATAATCCTATGGCAGGAGTTGCCAAGTGTGAACTATGTCCTTAGTTCTACGGCAGGAATCGCCAAGTATGAACTAGGTCGTTAGTTATGAATTAATATACATATTTAGGACAGCAATTAATTATCATGGGTCGCCACCATATTTCTCCAAAATATGGAAAATTAAAATGTTACTGATCAGCTATGATGTGATCATATTTTCAAACATATAATAAATATTCCTACTCTATTGCAATGTATCAGTTGTACCAAACAAACAAAAACGTACTTGAAAAATTATTGGTAAACTGTGGAATTTAACTATTCTGTTTCCCCTCCAGAATAGTGAAAAAAGGAATGTTCTTAAATGAAAGACGATCTGCTCAAAATCAATTTATTATAATTAAACATAAAAAAATAAATTATATGACATTTCCTATCATGAAAAGCAGATAATGGTATTCAAACAATCTTTTACGAATGTTAAAATATTGAGACACAAAAATGACTGGCTGAGTCAAAGGTCGGAGGTTTTGCAAAACAGGATGCTATTAGATTGGCTGCACAGGGCGTTGAAATTATCGTTAGCCCTAAGCTGCCCAGAGTAAATAGGCAGATCTCAAAAGAATGAAATAAGGGACAGAATCCAACAAGTCTGATTCATATAACCCTCCAGCAAGTGCGTCACCTTACCCACACAGATGATCATTGATGGCAGCGTCTCAGGTTCACAGGCAGCAGGCAGTGGGAGCGGATGAGCTGAAATTTTTTATCCGGTAACCAGTGGACAATGTAACGTCTGTGAAGTAAACACAAGTTCTACAAGGTCCAAATCTTCGGAATCACACACAAGTCTAACCAGAGGACCGTTTAAGACGATGTCCTCCCCGCGAATCTGAACGGAGTATTCCGTGTCTCCCGAAGCCCGTACACTTCGGACGCTCAAACAGGAGTCTCCCGAGGTCCGTACCCCTTGGACGCTCAGACAGGAGTCTTCGTACACTTCGGACGCTCAAACCGGAGTCTTCCGAGGTCCTTACCCCTCGGACGCAGAAACAGGAGTCCTTGTACGTCCTCGCGCTCTGCCGCAGCTCACGGCAAGTGACGGGTAGCCACACCCACACAAAAAAGACACACCAATATCTACTAACAGCTAATAGTCCAACCAATCGGATGGCGTAGCGTCGTTGACAAATTGTTTAGCTGTCATACTAAAATAATCTGCCGAATCAGGACGCGTTCTGTGTGGCTGCCAAGAGGCTCCGCCCACGCCACCAAAGCTTCCCACGTATTTCACCGGTCGCAGGGTGAATGCTCTGTAAGGAATTTCAGCTTGCTCCTAGCTACAGTCACACGACCTAAAAATGTTAACGTTGTGCTATATATACAGCCGCTGGATCCAAACCCTGGGCTGCCAGACGGGCAGAAAGCTTTCCTCTCAACCTAACCATTTGTCACACTAACTGTGTTCAAACTCTACTGCTTTCTAGGAAGTTTTTTAGATAACGCCTAAGGGCAATACGTCTCCATAAACAGCCCGGGGCCCAGAGCACTCTGTTATTGTTTGTATCTGGCAAATTCCTCTCTTGCGAAACGGCCGAATGGCTAAAAAGGCAGTCCCTGCTATCGCCCACCGTAAACCTCGGTCCAGCATTTTGTAAAGCGTCCCACACACTCTAAAACAATTCTGCCAGGTATACTCCGTCGCCTGTAGCATCAGCGCCAAACGGGTTAAGCTAGCCCCTCTCGTCCTTCCCCGAAGGCGAACGAAAGTTGGTGGGAGGGGGAGACCCCCAAGAGCGTGTCTGCTCTGCGCGGCCTGACCGTACCCAACACGTAAAACCACTTTTTAGCAGCCAAGCTGCGCCAATAAACATTAAATTCCCAAAATTTTCATATAAACATAGAATGTACTACAATCCCAGGAGCCCGTCACTCCTGATGCGTCCCCAAAGGCACAGAAATCAAAATAAAGGAAGATCTACAGAGAAAGATGTTACATATTTCAATAATTAGCGTAAAGAGAAAGATACAGTAACACAAGGTTAGTAAGAAAAATAGTCTTATTACAGCCCCCGTCACACAGTTTTGATGATCATGTCTTCCTATCTAGTCGCAATGAATAACGCCTTTCTTTTAATAATTTTCCACCCCAACTCATGCATTATTTTTGTGTCACTCTCCTCCCTATATCTTGATAACACAAAACGAGCTGCCCTTCTCTGTACTTTCTCTAAATCGTCTGTCAGTCCCACTTGGAGGGGATACCATAATTTGCAGCAATACTCGAAAATAGAACGCACAAGTGTGGTGTAGGTAGTTTCTTTATTAGAACTGTTACATCTTTTAAGTGTTCTGCCAACTAAATGTAGTATTGTTTCCTTTCCCTACAATATTTTCTATGTGTACAGACTGTACAATAACAGGTCCCAGAATCGATCACTGAGGCACCGCAACATAAATATGCCTTTTGGTGGAGGTGGCTGTTTCAGAAAGTCCTATTCGAAAAATTGTTTTAAATCAGTTTTACTGTGCTTATGAGGAATTCCTGTATGTATAACTTGTATAATAACCCTGTGTGCTACAACAAGTCAAAGGCCTTGGCTGCATCAAATAGCACTAACCTGCAGTAGCCTCTTCGTTTCAAGCCCTCTGTAGCTACTTCAGCCACTCTCAAGACCTGTTGTGGGGCTGAGTGTTTCTGTAGAAATCCGAATTGGAAGTCCAGCAGGATCTGCTCACTAGTAATATGTTCTTGAATAAGGATCAATAGGAGGCACTCACAGATCTTGCTGAGAGTTGGGAAGAGGTTAATCGGCTTGTAGTACTGTGGAAATAATGAATCTTTTCCTGCTTTGTGCATCGTGACCACTTCCACTTGTTTCCAGCATTTTGGAAACTTGTGTGTTGGAGTAAACATATTGAAGATGTTCTGAGGTGTGTAATTACCAATGGCGGGAGGTTTTTAACCAGATGGTTAGTGATCTGGTCGTGACCAGGCTCCTTTTTGTTGGTAGAGACTTGATTACTTTTGCCACGTCTTTGGGGGCAAAAAGTTGACATGGTTGTGGGTGGAGAACATTCTGTTGACTGTCCATGCTATCTCACTTCTAATGAGTGTCATGTTTATTACGCTGGGCCTGTCACCATTTTTAGGAAAATGTGTGGGCTCAACTGGACCGTGTGTCATACATAAGTTGTTGCAGTTTGGTGCCTCCTGGGCATGTCATTCTGGAATTCCAGACTGGGTGCTTGGCAATGAAGTCGCCTACAATTAGGAGTTTGCCTCCAATTTGTCCTAGTGTTACTATGTCTCCCTTAACTAGATTAGATGATTAGATTAGTTATTTGTTCCGAAGATCCATGTTGAGGGGATCCTCGTGGATGTGGAACATGTCAAGAAACAAAATTTACACGTTGAATAATAGATAATACAAATACATACACTTATAATATAAATACAGATACATAAATTTTTAAGGATTTTTTTTTGGCTGATAATATAATAATACTAATATAGTATGAGTGCATGCATCATTTGGTACAATTAAGAAATTCACTAATGGAGTAGAAGGAGTTGGCCACTAGAAAGTCTTTTAGGTTCCTCTTAAACTGATCTTTATTTGTATCTAAAATTTTTATACTTGATGGTAAATTATTGAAAATGTGAGTTCCTGAGTAGTGGACCCCTTTTTGAACTAAAGTAAGTGCTTTTAAGTCCTTGTGTAGATAATTTCTAGTATTGTAGGTATGAACTGAGCTGTTTGTTGGGAAAAGGGATATATTATTTATGATAAATTTCATTAAGGAATAAATATACTGAGAGGCAGTAGTTAATATACCCAGTTCTTTGAAGAGGCTTCTACAGGACGTCCATGAATTTACTCCACAAATAATACGTATTACACGTTTTTGGACTCTGAAGACTTTTGACTGACTTGAAGAGTTACCCCAAAATATTATACCATATGACATTAAGGAATGAAAGTAAGCAAAGTATGCAAGCTTTGTTATTTTTATGTCTCCTATGTCTGATAACACTCGTGTTGAAAATACAGATTTGTTGAGTCGTTTCTGCAGTTCTGTGGTGTGCTCCTCCAACTAAATTTATTATCAAGCTGTAATCCCAGAAATTTAATACTGTCAACCTCTTATATCTCCTCTTCTTCATACTTAATTCATATGCTGTCAGGAAATCTCTTACATGTTCTGAACTGCATGTTGTGCGTCGTTTAATGACAATGAGTTGGCTTTAAACCATTTATTAATGTTCATGAAAATATCATTAGCAGACCTTTCTATCACTATGCTTGACGTACTTTTTATTGCAATACTTGTATCATCTGCGAACAAAACGAACTCTGCTTCTGGTAGTGTAACTGATGAGAGATCATTAATGTATACAAGAAAAAGCAATGGCCCTAAGATGGATCCTTGTGGGACACCACACGTAATTTGTTCCCAATCTGATGATGACTGTTCGCCTAATTCACTAGTCACTTGCACTGATACCCTTAGTTTCCTGTTAGTGAGGTACGACTTGAACCATTTTGCAGCATTTCCCATGACCCCATAGAATTCTAATTTATTTAAAAGGATGTTATGGTTCACACAATGAAGTGCCTTTGACAAATCACAGAAAATACCTGCTGCTTGCAATTTATTATCTAATGAATTAAGTACATTCTCACTGTAAGTGTAAATAGCCTTCTCGATTTCGGAACCTTTCAGAAATCCAAACTGTGTTCTAGACAATATGCTATTTGTGGTTAAGTGGTTGAGAAGCTGCTTGTACATTACCTTTTCTATAATTTTTGAGAATGCCGGCAAAAGTGAAATAGGTCTGTAGTTTGATGGTCTCTCTTTATCCCCCTTCTTGAAGAGAGGTTTAATATCTGCATATTTTAGCCAATAAGGAAATGTTCCTGTTATAATAGACTGGTTACACAAATAAATTAAGACTGTGCTAAGTTCACAAGAACACGCTTTAATTAACTTTGTTGATATTTCATCGTAACCACTGGAATTCTTTGTTTTTAAAGATTTTGTTATGGAAGATATTTCTTGTGGTGAAGTGACTGACATATTCATGTGTATGAAGTTATTTGTAAATGCTAGTTTCAAATATTCAAGGGCATTATTTACTGACCCAGACAATCCCATACTATCAGTAACGGATATAAAGTACTTGTTAAATAAATTTGCCACACTATGCCCACCAGTTACTAATGTATCATATACTTTTAATGCTATCTGCTCCTGTTCCTTTCTGGTTCTACCAGTCTCCTCTTTCACTATATCCCATATTGTTTTTATTTGGTTTCCTGATGTTGCTATCTTCTTTTCATAATGCATTTGTTTAGATACCTGAATAACTTTTTTAAATATTTTACAGTATTCCTTATATTTAGTTAAATCATCATCATTGCAACTACTCTTGGCTGATAGATACATTTTCCTTTTTGTCTTACATGAAATCTTTATTCCTTGTGTAATCCAAGGTTTTATTATAGAATTCTGTTTAATTTGCATTACTTTTAGAGGAAAACAGTTTTCAAACATGATACCAACATTATTAATGAATACGTTATATTTTTCATTCATGCCATTAGCACTATATACATCTTTCCAGTTCATGTCTTTGAGGAGTTTTCTAAAATTTTCAATTTTTGGTAAGTTGACTACTCTCCTGTATGTACATTTTGCAGTCTTCATAATCTGTTTAGAATCTATACCTAAAACAAGGAGCTGCATACATGATCTGACAGGCCATTTATTTTTCGTTTTATAATATGATTTTGTTCCTTTGATTTGTCTATAAAAATATTATCAATTGCTGTCCTAGAGGTTTTAGTTATCCTAGTTGGAAAGTTACGGTATGTGTTTGGTTGAAAGACAAAGTTACTGACTGCAATAAATTTTTACTGGAGGACTGCATAAGAAAATCTGTATTAAAGTCACCAGCAACCAGGATTTCTTTATTTCTTCCTGTTATAACCCAATAGAACTTCTAGATGATTTAGGAATAGATTATAATTTCCTGCAGGTGCTCGGTAAATAGTTACTATTATATAGCATCTGTTATGGAATTTTACTTCTGTTGCACAAGCCTCTAAATGCTGCTCTAGACAGAATTTATTTATATCAATATTCTTGAATTTATAGCAGTTTTTAATGAATGTGGTAACTCCTCCTCCCTTCATATCTACTATACAGAAGTGTGAAGCTAAATTAAATCCTGGAATGTTTAACATATCTATACTAGTGGCCACATGATGTTCAGAGAGGCAAATTATGTCAATTGGGCTGGGGGTTGGTTGACTGCAACAACTGTTGAAGGCCCGGTGGTTATTTTTACTGTCACTGCTTCGATTTTGTTGGTAGCTGGGATGTATACTGGTGATGGAGGATCCCTCTTTTTACATATGTAGTCACACATCTGCCGACTGTGAGCAAATTTATACGATAGTTATTGTAGTTGGGAACTGTCGCTTTTACTCCTGGCTTCATTTGGGCTTCACCCACCATACATATGTTAATTGAGTATTCTTTCATGAATCCTCTGAATTTGACTACTTGATTTACAATGCCACATGCATTAATGGCGTACCATGTCAGGCCTTGGATATTTGGTCTTTTATCCAGGATGCGGTTTTGTGTTACTTGGGTAGTTGCTGAACTGCTACTTGAAGTGCAGTGAGGATCTGCATGTTTTGTTTCTGGGCCACCTTGAATTTCTGCATCATTTGCATGACGAGGTTCATGTTTGGACTGCTGTGTGTGTGTGTCTGATGTTGTGGTGACAAGGCTGAGGTTGGTTCACCGCTGCTTTCATGATTTCTTGGAGCAGAAACCACTTCCGTGTATGTTCCCCTTGGGGTATCTGATCTCAGTTTTTGTCTGTGTGTTTGAGTTTTCTGTGTGAGTTGACGGGGTGGTGGTATTTCGTTTGCGTGTGTGGCGAGGGGGGGGGGGCGGCCATTACCTGCTGGGTTTGTGTTTTTCGACCATGAAACATAAGTAACCACTTAGCACACATTTAGTTTGCAGGTCCTTGATTGTGATTCAGCAGATGTGGGTGTCATGTGGTTCAGCGCATTTGTGGCACAATTGGGACACTCTGCAATTGGCAATATCATGTTTTAATCCATAGCAGCTGAAGCACTGCAATGCCTTGTTTCTGCGATGCAGTGGCTCCGTGGTGACAGGGTCTGTCAGGACATACTTGATTTCTTTTTTGTTCTTGTAAATATCAGGCATGATGAGGTGATAGTGTGGGCATTTAGAATTTGAGTCTCGGTGATGCATTTGTTGCACTGTTGTTTTGGTCGTACCCGTGCATGGTTGTTTCTTTTTTTTATTTATTTTTTTTAATTTTTTTTTATTTTTTCGTCGCCTGGGGGTTAGACGACTAGGGAGGTCCAGAATTACAATATTTTTGTTTCATTTATATGTTGTGAAGAACGTGTTGAAGCGTATTTATTTAGTGTGAATATATTTTTATTGTTTTGTAGCCCTTGATGATGTTTAGTGTTAATTTAATCTTGCCCCCCCCCCCCAACCCTTCCATCCGACTGGCTATGAAGTTATCTCCTCCAAGTGTTGCTCTTACCGTGTCTTAGAGCTCCTTGTAATCAAGAGGATAATCTGCAACGATAGGTGGAAGATTTTGTGTCTTGTGTTTTAGTGTTTCATCCTGTGCTGTTGTGTTGTGCCTGACACATCCTTTATCGCCTGATCTCTAAACCTTGTTGTTTCAGTTGCTGAGCTGTTTTCCTAATCAACTCTAAGCCCTTTGCCCCTTCCATGGAGACGACAGGTGTTGTCAGTGGCTTGGATTCCTCTTTTGCTGAGGCTTTAGGAGAGGTTGAGGAGGGAGTTTTCCTTGCTTTTTTACGCAAGTATCGCTTTTCCTTTTTGTAAATTGATTAATTCCACAACTTTTAATTGTGAATAATATTTTGTATGGTGGTAATAATGGTTGTAAGAAGAAGCATTGTTTGGTGTGTAATATATACTGGTTAGCTTTTGACACTAGGAGAGTTTTTCAGTTATGGTAGTTGTTGTTGTTATTGGAAGTAGTTGTGTAGTGTTCTTAGAATTGTAAAGTTTTCGATGTGATGGTCAATCTGGAACATTCTGTAGCTATGATTTTGGTGGATGGAGCTGTGTAAAGAAGAAATGAAGTTCAAATTGTTCATTTTTTGAAGATAATATCGTTCATTAATTGCCAGATTGTTGTCGGTCTATCTTACATGTAGGCAGATTATACTCATAACTGAAAACCAGATGAGTATAATTTTGTTAAAACAGGGTGAATTGAAGATTGAGATGGGTGTGTGTCCCATAAATCAGTGTGTTTCAGAATTACATTAATACAACAACAAACTTCTAGGGGATGTGGGAGTTGTCTTGAGGAACAAAGTGATCATAGAAACCCATACCCAGAAACGTCATTCATTGAGGCTACAGAGCGTCGAAGTTGCTGGAGGGGTTGTCTCGTGGCAGGAGCTGGTACCTGTCTCCGTAACATCGTTGAATGGCGTTTCCAGGCATGGGTTTCCACGCTCATTTTATTCCTCAAGACAACTCCCACATGCCCTAGAAGTTTGTTGGAGTAGTAGTGTAATTCTGAAACACACTGACGTATGGGGCACACACCCATCTCAATCTTCGACGTTCATTTACTGCCGGAAATATGCGCAGGACGAGATTTTGTGACAGATATTTTTTTATTGCTAGCTCGGGTGCGTGAATTTTGTGTCACGCACACATGTATATAATGCTTCTTCAATGATGAAGTCAGAGATAAAATTCCTGTCTTTTCATAAAAGATGATGTCCTGTATTCCAACAGTGTTCTGCAATTGTCAACTTCTCCGGTTGACGGAGGCACTGCTCTTCGTCACAGCATTCTTGTACTGTGCGAAATGTCTGGCCTATATAAGCCCTCCACATTGACAAGGGATCTTATGCACACCATGTTTCCTTAGCCCAAGATCATCCTTTACCAAACCTAACAAGTTCCTCAATATTGCAGATGGTCTAAACACACACTTAATGCCGTATCTTCCTCAGTTTTGAAGTTGGTCTAAACACACACTTCATGTCATATCTTCCAAGGCCTCTTCAAATTCATGACAACATGCTACCAAAGTACGGCAAGAAGGTCAAGGGGTAGTGTGTCTTTGTATCTTCATTTTGCTCCAATGACTGAACTTGCTTGAGCCTGACAACATATCTGTCTCTCAAAATAGCCGTTTTGTCGAAACACTGCCTTCAGATGTTGTATCTCATTCGACAGGCTTTCAGGATCAGATACAACACGCTCTAGGAACCAGTTTACATAATGCACGACAGCATTGTGCAAGATGATAGCAGTTTGCGGCCTGCAAATACAGATCTGTGTGCATTGGCTTCCAGGAGACGCTGCATCCCAAGGTTCCATCTTCCTTACTCCATCCCATAACATCAAAACAATGTAAAGTGCCCTCTTCTTCCACTTCCATTGTGAAGTTTATATCCATTTGCCAGTCCACCTCCCTGCCTTCAAGGAGCACTCTTGTGGCCAAGGCACCCAAGATGGCTGGCGGCACAGTCTTCGGTAATGAAAAGGTGTGCTTCGCGCCAGCCATAGAGATCCACTGCGGTTCCAAGGCACCACCTTTACTCACCATTCCACTCGTACGAGGAACACACGAATTTGCTCTCTTCTCCTTTGTCAGAATCTCCTTGAGAGCCAAACTGTATTCTGAGATAAATGTAGTCAGTTGCTCCTACGTGCTCAGTATGTCAGTCTTGACCCCACCTTAACGCCTTTACAACATTATCCTATTTAACAGGTTCCTATGGCTGGGATGCAGTACCATAGTCACTCCTTAGATTTCGCTCATGATCTGCACATTACGGTTGTCACCAGTCGAGTAGGGATACTACCTGCGGCATTGCTATATAGCTGCTGGATCAAGGCCAATTCACACTGTCCGTCACGTCAACGTCACGTCACAGCACTGTCACGTCAAGTTGTATTCCGTCAGTGTCCGTCACGTCAATTCAACCATCTCAGTTCGTGATGTTGAAAGTGAGGTTATGAGTGGCGATCTGTTATGTAGAAAGTCTTAGTTTAATACTTGAATTGAGGGAACAACAACGCTAAATGTTATTGATGGCCAGCTTACTGGGAACTGAAACAACATTTCAAAACATCAACATGTATTTTAAAGCGAAAAAATAAACATATGAAAACATCAAACAATACTTATAAGAACATAACTAGCGCCTATTTACTTTATCCATTACGATTTTCCCGCTTATATTGTTAATACCATCATAAACAACGGAATTTTTGTCTTTCGTTAGAACTGACTTTTTCATTTAAAATGTTATTGAATGAGAAATGCGTAATCAAATTACAATCTTATTCAAATAAACGGTTTGCTTCAGTCTTTTCTGTTACAATGTTAAGTAAAATTAAGCATGTTTTGGTTTCAGATATCCGACCTCGATTTTAGGGGGACATTCAACTGGCAAAAATATTTAAGTCGTCATGAAACATTTGAGATTTACCCCTAAAACGAAGTATAACAACAAGACTTAAAAAGGGAAATGGATAGGTTGAAGTTAGATATAGTGGGGATTAGTGAAGTTCGGTGGCAGGATGAACAGGATTTCTGGTCAGGAGAGTACAGGATTATAAATACAAAATCAATTGGGGGTATCACAGGAGTAGGATTGATAATGAATAAGAAAATAGGAATGAGGGTAAACTACTATGACCAGCACAGTGATCGCATTATCATTGTCAAGATAGATACGAAACCAACACCGACAACAGTAGTACAGGTTTATATGCCAACTAGCTCTGCCGATGATGAGGAAATCGAAGAAATATATGAAGAGCTAAAGGGAATTATTCAGACAATTAAGGGAGAGGAAAACTTAATTGTTATGGGAGACTGGAATTCGGTAGTAGGACAAGGACGGGAAAGGAAGAGAGTAGGTGAATATGGTCTGGGCAAAAGGAATGAAAGAGGAAGCCGCCTGGTAGAATTTTGCACAGAACATAATTTAGTTATTACAAACACTTGGTTTAAAAATCACAAAAGAAGGTTGTATACGTGGAAGAGACCAGGAGACACCGGGAGATACCAGTTAGATTTTATAATGGTAAGACATAGATTTCGGAACCAGGTTTTAATGTGTAGGACATACCCAGGGGCAGACATAGACTCTGACCATAACTTGTTGGTTATGAACTGTAGGCTGAAACTGAAGAAACTACAAAAAGGTAGGAAAATAAGGAGATGGGACCTGAATAAATTGAAAGAACCTGAAGTTCTTAAGAATTTCAGAGGGAGCTTTAGGCAACAAATGACAGAAACAGGGGAAAATAAAACAGTAGAAGAGGAATGGGTAGCATTGAGAGATGAAATAGTGAAGGTAGAAGAGGACAAAATAGGTAGGAAGGCAAGACCTACAAAAAATCCTTGGATATCACAGGAGATACTAAATTTAATCGATGAAAGGAGAAAATATAAAAATGCAGTAAATGAAACAGGCAAAATGGAGTACAGACGACTTAGAAATGAGATCGACAGGAAGTGCAAAATGGCTAAGAAGGAGTGGCTAGAAGCCAAATGCAAATCTGTAGAAGAATGTATACGAAGGGGAAAAGTAGATACCGCCTACAGGAAAATAAAAGAGACATTTGGGGACAAGAAAAGCAACTCTACGAATATCAAGAACTCAGATGGGAAACCAGTTCTCAGCAAAGAAGGGAAAGCTGAAAGGTGGAAAGAGTACATAGAGCAGCTCTACAAAGGAAATGAACTTAGAGACGATGTTGTAGGAAGGGAAGAGGAAGTAGATCAAGATGAAATAGGAGATACTGTACTGAGAGAAGAATTTGACAGAGCCCTGAAAGATCTAAGTCGAAACAAGGCCCCGGGAGTAGATGATATTCCCTCAGAGCTACTGAAGTCTCTGGGAGAACCAGCCATGACAAAATTGTTTCACCTGGTGTGTAAGATGTATGAGACAGGTGAAGTACCCTCAGACTTTAAGAAAAATGTTATAATCCCCATTCCAAAGAAAGCAGGTGCCGACAGGTGTGAAAACTACAGAACCATCAGTTTAATAAGTCATGGTTGCAAAATATTAACACGAATTATATACAGAAGGATGGAAAAACTGGTAGAAGCCGACCTCGGGGAAGATCAGTTTGGGTTCAGGAGAAATGTAGGAACACGGGAGGCAATACTCACTTTACGGCTTATCCTAGAAGATAGATTAAGAAAAGGCAAACCTACATTTCTAGCTTTTGTAGATCTGGAGAAGGCTTTTGACAATGTTGATTGGAATAAACTCATTCAAGTTCTGAAGCAAGCGGGAGTAAAATATAGGGAGCGTAAGGTTATTTACAACTTGTACAAAAATCAGACAGCGGTTGTCAGAGTTGAAGGGCATGAAAGGGATGCAGTGGTTGGGAAAGGAGTAAGATAGGGTTGTAGCCTTTCTCCAATGTTATTCAACTTGTACATTGAGGAAGCTATAAAGGAAAGCAAGGAGAAATTTGGAGAAGGAATTAAAGTTCAGAGTGAAGAATTAAAAACTTTGCGTTTTGCCGAAAACATAGTAATTCTCTCAGATACAGCAAAGGACCTGGAAGAGCAGTTAAACGGAATGGACAGAGTGCTGAAAGGTGCATATAAGATGAATATTAACAAGAGCAAAACTAGGGTAATGGAGTGCAGTGTAAGAAAATCAGGTGATGCTGAAGGAATTAGATTGGGTAACGAAGCAATAAAGGAGGTAGATGAGATTTGTTACTTGGGCAGTAAAATAACAAATGATGGTCGCAGTACAGAGGATATAAAATGCAGAATGGCAATGGGTAGAAAAGCGTTTTTGAGAAAGAGAAATTTGTTAACATCGAAGATTGATTTAAGCCTAAGGAAGTCCTTTTTGAAGGCATTTGTATGGAGTGTTGCCTTGTATGGGAGTGAGACATGGACGATAAACAATGCGGATAGGAAGAGGATTGAGGCTTTTGAAATATGGTGCTACAGAAGAATGCTGAAGATTAGGTGGGTGGATCGCGTAACTAATGAGGAGGTACTGAACAGAATTGGGGAGAAAAGAAATCTCTGGCATACCTTGACTAAAAGAAGGGATAGATTGGTAGGCCACATTCTTAGACATCAAGGAATTGTGTGGGGTAAAAATCGCAGAGGAAGACCAAGAGATGGATACAGCAAGCAGATTCGGACAGATGTAGGTTGCCGTTCTTATGTGGAGATGAAGAGCGTGGCTCCGGATAGGGTATTGTGGAGAGCTGCATCAAACGAGTCTCCGGACTGAAGACCACAACAACAAATATATATATATATATATATATATATATATATATATATATATATATATATATATATATATATATATATTTTTTTTTTTTTAACGACAAATTTCATTAGAGAATAAATGTATTGGGAAGCAGTAGTAAGTATCCCCAGTTCCTTAAATAGCCTTCTACATGAGGTTCTTGAGTTGACACCACAAATGATCCGTAACACACGTTTTTTGTGCTCTGAAAACTTTTGCTTGGCCTGATGAGTTGCCCCAGAAAATAATCCCGTATAACATTATGGAGTGAAAGTATGCATAATATACTAGCTTTTTTATTTTTATATCTACTATATCTGACAACATTCGCATAGCAAACAAGGACTTGTTTAGGCGCTTCAGCAGTTCTGTGGTATGCCCCTCCCAGTTAAATTTACTATCCAACTGTAATCCTAAGAATTGGACACTTTCAACTTCTTCTATTTCCTTGTTGTCATACTCTAGGCATATACTGGCAGGAAACCTTTTACAAGTCCAAACTGCATATAGTGTGTTTTTTCAAGGTTTAGCGACAGAGAATTGGCTAAGAACCATTTTATGGGAACGAAGACTGGTGCGCTGAACTGATGCAACAGTAATGAATGTATTCGAAACGAGTCTTCTCGTGAAACGATTTTGCGATTAGCTGTTAATTTATTTAGGAGCATGTTGTAGTCTTTTAATGAAAAGTTTTACCTGACGGTAAAAATACACATCGCATGGTTGGCACAGCAGGGTACACTTAGGTGGACTAACTTTAACAGTGCAAATACACGCTTTTGTTTCGTCAACGAAGATACTATCGTACAGTGTCTGGTCAGTTTGTCCACTCCATGAATCGATAATTAAAAGAAATTTCTTCTGACCCACGTACGGCGAAATAACACGTTTCAAGAATGTTTCGTAGGGTTGCTTCGTAAACTTTCCAGATTTTGTGCAGGTCACAATCACGTTTTTCAATCTTTCACTCAACGCGTCAACACTTGGTTCAACAATCGGACCAAATTTACCTGTTACTTTCTGCATACATAAAAACACGTATTGGACGATTTTTCCCGATGCAGTTAAAATATACTGCGCCGAGTATGAGAGGCTAATATTGTTTAAATCTCGTTTTTTGACTATAACAGATTTAACCCCTTTCTCTGTAAGCGTTCCATTGTACGTGAATTGATACTGGCATCCAATTTGGTCTGTATTTATAATACAATCAGGGTCGAAATTAGGGATGATGAGTCGCGTTTGGATCTGGCACTGCTCTGCAGCTGCTAATACATCGTCCATTGTGGCGTACTCTCTTGAGCTGATAAATTTCGTAAACTTACGCTGTTTCATCCTGTGTTTCTTTTTAAAATGTTCCACCCACATCGAGCTGGCTACGAACTGAAAATTATCCGAAACATACGGGATCGCAGCAGTCATCGCCCACTGTTGCAGAGTCCTCGTCGTCACCTAAAAATGAATAAATCGTTATTAGTTGCATATGGGACTCATATAATCCTTGAGTTGTTATCGTTGGTATCGTAACAATAATTTGTCTGCGAAATACCTCTGCTATACAATACATTACCTGCTCCAAGTTCTGCCGAGCTTCCAGGAATCGTTCGTAGGTTTCCTGATCTATAGTGGCCCATTTATCCACATATATCCCTCCTCTTTTGACGTCGTCTTTCCAACGATAAAGATGTTTTTTATGTTTCAAGCGAGAACATCCGTTCGCTTGCAATGATTTTAAGCTCCATTTTGGATGAACTGCTGCAACAGCGACTGCTCTTTCTTTGTACCATGAAAGAATGTAATCTTTCGGCACTGGCGTGAATTCCTCGGCAACACACTCATCGTTATCTTCCTGTACACCCTTGCACTGCAATGTAAAGGATTTTGTAATTGCCACTTGCAGTTTGAAAAACCAAAACAGATGCTTCAATTTAAGGTTAATAAAAACAATACTTACCGATGTATATTCGTGGTGTTCATCTGTCCCGTCGACACCTATGAGTTCCTCAACTTGAACTACTTGTCTGTCTGTGAAGTATTTCATTGGCAATCTCTTCGCCCATTGCAAGGGACGTTCCGGATATCAAACTTGGCGGTGAGTCTGTGAGCAGATTCCAATTGCGAAGCAAAATTCGGCGAATTTTAAGGCGTTAGTGAGTTCACCTTTTGACTGCTCATCACACACATTCATTTCCGAAGAGGTTTCGTGTGAAGGGCCTGCTTCTATCATAGCGCATTTGTTCTCCACATTGCACTACTTGCCGGACGCATGAACGACACGCTACAAATGACTAATGCCTAGGTTACATGACGATCGAAAGTGCACAAGAAAGATAACTGTCTGCTGCAGCGCTCCATGTGCACTAACGCGGTACTAATGACGTGTGATCATACAGGCTTGGTTGCGTTAATACGATAAACTTCCGTCTACACGTCTGATTACCACTAACAGCAGCGCCTGTGCGAAAATACGGGCTTATTACTGTTTATATACGTGGATTGTTCACGTTTGGGTGTATGTCATAGCTGATAATATTCAATTTAAGAAGCTTACACTGTCGGCAGTTTAGAACACTCCATGTGAAGAAGAAATAGAAGGTGGATGTGTCCTTGGTTGAGAGAAAGAGACGAAGAATGAGATGCGTACTGCATACAGATACTGAAGTAACTCACACCGGAGGACCTCAATGAATTCTCAATGAATATTATTATTATTTTTTTTTTTTTTTATTATTTTTTTACGAATATAAGTGCTGAGTGTTTTAGCAAGTTGCTTTCGTTCGTCCAAGGACAAAAATAAGGCAATGAGAGAGAGATTAACTAGATTGAGAGAATTTCGCCAAGTTGAAGGTATGAAATACTTTTTACACTTGAATTACTTTGTCAGCTTTGTTAAAGTTATGAGTCAGTTACTTTCTGTAATTGTTATTTTTTTGCAGGTTCGCTATAATATTGCGGTTTTTGGTGACATGAGAAACTTTCGATAGCCTAGCCTTTGCACAAAGAATTTCTGTACGAACTCTTACAAATATTGCTGTTGAAGTCTGCACAGCAATTTCAATTGCCGATCCATAATGGGACCTGTAAACTAAATTTTGCATTGCTTTTAGCATCACATTTCGAGATTATGTGCAACTGACTTTCTGACATGCTAAAAATTATAGAATTTTAAAAATATGAAGTTAATCAACAACACGTATTTAAAATTCATTTAAATCTACGTTTTTCTGTTATTTTCTCCATAAGTAACAGTCATTGTACCTTCTTATAATAGAGAGGTTTTCTGCAGTGACCCTGTATGCCTCAATCGAAAGCAGAATTCCTGCTCTGTTCCACTCCACTGATGCAAGGCATATCACTCCAACAAAGCAAGCAATTTTGGTAAGGACACCGCTATTTCCACACATAAACATGAAACCCACACAACGAATTCACTTCTGCGCAGGCGCACCCACTTCTCTACTAGCAAATTTAGAACCTGTCGTAAAGCATACAGTCGCGACACTCACTGCTGTGAAAGCTGTTACCTCCTGACATTTGGAGTGACACTAGCGCTCCAAGCGGTCATAAAGCGGGCTGCCTCTTATAGCGGTATACGAGAAATTATAATGCCCGCTTGTAATTACTTTTATGTGTGGTTTGCTAAATATTGTATATATTCTTGCATCCCAAGCTTTGTTTAAGTATCTTGGCACATGACTGAATCTAAAAGAAACGTAAACCGAGCAAAAACTCGTTGTGATCTGACACAAACTACAATATATTACGAAGTAATCCTTTAGCTAGGCCATGGCATAAAGTAAAGGTGCCTCGAGCAATCATCACCCAGTGAGATGAAATATGTGGAACAAAGTAGGTCGAAAAGGATCCGAATTTTTCGGAGCCCACAGCCCTGCTAAAGATGACAAATAAAGACAAACCTCAACCTTGTTACCACTCATCCTGGAAGTCCAGCTGCCGAAGGCAGTAGCACTTCAGCATCAGCAACACACACACACACACACACACACACAAAGAAGAGAGAGAAATTACTTGCAGCTTACAGTAATGGTAGTGATAGCAGTGGCGTAACTAGGACTTGGCTTTTGGGGGGGGGGGGGGGGGGATAGATCTGCTTGATGAGCAAAGTTTTAGTCAGTTTCCAGACAGACTGCTGTATACCACTCCCGTTGAAGATTAATTTACTCCCATCCAATGAAAGCTTATGGTGAAACACCCCGAGTTTTCTAATCTTTACCTTTACCAGATTGCTGTTATATAATTTCTTTCTTTTTTTTTTAGGGCTCTGGGGGGGGGCATTCTATCCCCCTTATCTTCCCCCCCCCCCCCCCATAGTTACGCCACTGAGTGATAGATAAACACAGTATTTTGCGCAGACAAGCATATAATTGAACTTCCAAAGGACAGTTAAATATCAATAAATGTAAATTTAGCAAAAACTCGTGAATAAACTGACGCTAACTGCAACATATATATGACGAAATTCTTCAGACATTGCACCTTACTTTGCTGGTAAAGACAGTATTTCGCACATTAAAAGCATGTAATTAGCCTTCCCGGTGTTAAAAAGTGCGAAAAAAAGGTTTATTTCCCTGCTTCTTAGTTATGGGAACACGCACTGGCAATGAAACTTCCGTCTAATATAGATTTGCTGCGAGGCTATTTCAATTATATGTTATTTTGAGATAATAATACGATTACACGACAGTTTAAATGCATATTATATGGATGATCCTCAGTAATTATCACAGTCTGTCATTGTATGGTTGATAGAAGAGGGAAGAATGGGAGGGGGTGGGGCGACAATCGTCTGTAAAATAAGACGGCTCTGTGGTTTCAGGTAAATAGGTTTGTGTGTTACTCTGTGGTTTCCCTTAGATAAAACAGAGAACATTAATAACGGCCACACTGAACACTTCTTTTCCATATATCTGCCTCAGTAGTAAATTATTTTCGAATGCCCACACAGAAATGCTCAACATTAACTGAGCAAGAATAGTTTATCTCCCAGAACGCGGCATCTTTATCCAAAAGATCTTGTCGTCTGCAATTTATAAGCCATTTCTTGATCCTAAAAAGGAATAATCTTCAATAAGAGTCTGTTGCTTACAAGATAATCGTAAATAAGCATTACCGAAATGTGATGTTACATACCTCTCAGGCTCTGTAGGAAACCTAAAGAATGATAAATATGACGTCTTCTTATTGTTGCTGCAATTTATTGCACTACACACGCTTCCCTTCTTAAAAACCATTTCGTACACCAAAACACACAACAACCAACACACGTCTCATATACGATATAGAACAACGTGGCTTTACGTTCGCAAGGTGCGTTGCAGTCGCCTAGTATAACAAAAATTAGCGGTACAGTAGTGTCGCGACTGTAAATATTAGGTACTAGCTAGGACGGTAACCGATTGGACGTAGCATAATAGTCCACTGGGACGCGTCACGTGGGTAAACACGTCAAAGGAGGAGATAAAAACAGCACGGTCAGGAACTGTAAACATAGGTATTAAATGTTCCCCAAATATTATGGGTATTAACAAAAGACTGTTTACTGCTTTCGAAATATATTTCAATCGCATTAAAAGTGTGCTTCGAAAAAACAAAATTAATGAAATAATTGTCATGCAATACATAACATATTGAGCGAATGTTCCATGTTTTTATCCTGACCATTTACTGCAAACGTTTACATAAGAATGGTTATAACCCTTTCAGTCACTATTTTTTCTTCGCCAATAAAAAAATTATTTTTTGCGTTTTTCTTGATCAAATGATTTATCTAAACGTGTTTTCTGCGGAAAAAAGAGATTTCGAAAATGGTTTTTGAAAAATGGAATGTTGTCATTTGACACCACTGTGTCGGTACGGGTACATATAAATAAATAGTGTGGTCAACATCTTCTTGGGACAGTAATAATTGGCACACCATTCAAAATGACAAGTTTTATTGCAAAAAATCATTTAACTAAACAGTTGTTATTTTTGTTCAAACAGAGTCTTACGTGGCATTTGGCACACTGGACTTGGCTGAATTAGTACATCATTCAAATTGACAAAATATATTTCAGCAAATCATTTAATATGAAATTTAACAAAACAGTTGTTATTTTTGTTCAAATAAAATGTTACATGACATTTGGAACACTAAACTCGGCTTCTGGGAGTGCACTTTTCTAATTTGTATCTTTGCTCCCTCCCTTCAATGTAACGTGGCCAATGAGAAAACCTGTCATATCTGACATCTGATACTGGCCTCATCTCTCTCTGTGATGTTTTTACCACGTCCATTGTGGGTTCTTCATCTTCAAACTCATCCTCAGTCAATCGTGGACGGCCTCTTTTCCTCGAAGTTGTACTGGTTTCCTTCTCCATTAGAATTAAAGCTTCAGCTACCTGGTTTCTGAACTTCAGCAGATCAATTTTCTCTTTACGTCCTTTTCCTTTGACATCCATATCTCTCAGGTATTGTAGCCATGAGTTACATATGGAGAGATCGACCATGCGAAAAATTACTTTTACAGTCCACTTCTTGGTTTTCATGAGTATTCTGTACAGAGAAATCCAGACTCTTCACTGTGAGAGTCCTGAAAGCTCACTGTCATTGAGCTCTAGTATAATCTGCTCAATTTCCTTGTCGGAAAGTTTCGCCATATCACAAAAATTAAAGTATTTACTGAAATTAGCTGTGTGATGTGTGAAAATAAACGGAATATCCATTAAATTTATTAAGAAAGATTAGCTTTCAAAATTATTTCAACTGAACATAAAAAATATTAGTAACTACAAAATCGAGAACTTCATACAACAAGACTGAACGTCGTCACAATGGTGTCAAATGACAACAACAAGATTTGAAAAAATGCAGCTAACAATGTAACAAAAAACATTCACCAAAATAACACACACATAATAACCTTACCTTTAAGAAACTTGTAACACCATTGTATTCTATTAATCTTTATTAGGCACGAAACAAGAAGAAAAAAAGTGAAGCACGATCCACACACAACAGCACACGTAACACAGCACTACAAACACTCGACTGTTGACTTCCGTATTCAAAGGAGATGAAAGCGCCATGTGGCACACGCCTGTACTGGAATATTATAACAAGGGAGACAGGGCAACCAAGAACACAGGAAGACAGCATTACCATCAAAGTGAATGAAAAAATTACAATCAAAAAGTCAGAAGTTGAAAACACTTTTAATAATTATTTTTTAAATGTTATGGAGAATATAGAATCCAAATGTTCATTAGAAGAAGCTAGGCAGTTAATGGAACAGGGCATACCTAGACAGTTTGATACAATGGAATTCCCACCCACCTCTCAAACTGAAATTAGGAAATTAATAAACTCTCTCAAGAGTAAAAGCTCTCATGGCATTGATGGCATATCCAGCAGGGTATTAAAAGCTTGTTCCCAAGAAATATGTAGGATTCTTAGCCACATTTGTAATAGCTCACTGGAGCAGGGTATTTTCCCTGGTAGACTGAAATATGCTATTGTCAAACCACTTCATAAAAAAGGTGATACATTGGATGTCAACAACTACCGCCCAATCTCACTTCTGACTGCTCTATCAAAAATTCTTGAATAAGTAATGTATTCCAGAGTAACTTCATATATTAATAAAAATAAAGTTCTAACAAAATGTCAGTTTGGTTTCCAGAAAGGCTTTTCAACAGAAAATGCAATACACATTTTCAGTAATGAAATATTAAATGCTCTGGATAACCGTAAATCACCCATTGGGATTTTTTGTGATCTATCAAAGGCCTTTGATTGTGTTAACCATGGAATTCTTCTAGATAAGCTTAAGTACTGTGGTATGAGTGGGAAAGTGCACAAATGGTTTAAATCATACCTAACTGGAAGAGTTCAGAAAGTTGATATAAGTAATTCACATAATATACAAAAAACAGCCGAGTCCTCAAACTGGGGGACTATCAAGCATGGGCTGCCACAGGGTTCGGTACTGGGACCTTTGTTTTTCTTAATATATATTAATGATTTGCCTTTCTATATTCATAAAGATGCCAAGCTAGTTCTCTTTGCTGATGATACAAGTATCGCTATCACACCCGAATCACGGGAATTAAATGATGAAATTGTCAATGAAGTATTTCAGAGAATTATTAAGTGGTTCTCTGTAAATGGACTCTCTTTAAATTTTGAAAAAACACAGTATATTCAGTTTCACACAATAAATGGCATCACACCATTAATTAATATTGACTTCAACCAGAAATCTGTAGCTAAGGTAGAATATTCAAAATTTTTAGGTTTATGCATTGATGAGGGGTTGAATTGGAAGAAACACATTGAAGATCTGCTGAAACGTTTGAGCTCAGCTACTTATGCTATTAAGGTGATTGCAAACTTTGGTGATGTACAACTCAGTAAACTGGCATACTACGCCTATTTTCATTCTCTGCTTTCTTATGGCATCATATTCTGGGGCAATTCATCATTTAGTAAGAAAGTATTCATTGCCAAAAGCGGGTCATCAGAATAATTGCTGGAGCCCACCCAAGATCATCCTGCAGACATTTGTTTAAGGATCTAGGAATCTTCACAGTAGCTTCACAATATATATATTCACTTATGAAATTTGTTATTAACAATCCAACTGAATTCAAATGTAACAGCAGTGTGCATAGCTACAACACTAGGAGAAAGGGTGACATACACTATTCAAGGTTAAATTTAGCTCTGTAACAGAAAGGGGTTAATTATTCTGCCACAAAAGTCTTTGGTTACTTACCTAGTAGTATCAAAATTCTGACAGATAGCCAACTAGCATTTAAAAGTAAATTAAGATAATTTCTGTATGGCAATTCCTTCTACACATTAGATGAATTTCTAGATAAAAGTTAGTACTTTAGGAAAAACTTAAAAAATAAAAAAAATTTAAAAAAATTCAAATATTGAGTGTCATGTAATATAATGTATAGACACACTTCATTTAACTGACACGTTCCACATCATTACGAAGTGTCGTATTCATGATCTATGGAACAAGTATTGATCTAATCTAATCTAATCTCTACTAGATTGTTGTCATTTGCCGTCACCGTGAGGAAACACAGACATTCATTGTTTCCACTCTGCAGTTGGTGAAACATGGTGGTGTCAATTGACAACACGATGAACGAAAGGGATAAAAATACATAATTATGCACAATCATCTGACAGGTGTGAAAAGTAATTGACCCATGTCGGACTTGAACCCAGGTCGCCTGCATGGCAGTCTCGCATCTTGCCGATTACACTACACTGGCTCGCTGAGCAGTAGCCGCCATGTATAAGTAGACACGTTACGCGTGGTAATTTGCTGCGAATTTGATTTCGATTTTCTTAGAAATCAAGGCCCATTGGAACAAATCTTTTCAGCTTGATGGTCTGGAGGAATTCCCTCACAACATACCTACGACCCATCAAATTCCGTTGGTATCATACTTGGTGTTCCCCTTGTAAGTTAAACTTCACACACTTACAATTTATCTGTCGAATTAAGGTCATTAACATTCATTGATTATAATTACAGACTGTACGACACATTGTTTACAACAGTAACAACAATTTCAAGTTTTTACAAAATATTGGTGGGACAGGAACACAAGGATCATTCCATGTCAACTCAAATAAGGCTTCCTGCCCGAGACCTTTACAGATTTCGATGAAATTTTATGTAAACATTCGTAAATAGCAAAGTTTAACGTTTGGCGAAACGATAATAGCCGAATATCGTCACTTGTTTGACTTCATGCGCAACATTGTGCAGAGCATGCGTGTATTTCTGACTAATTTAAATTGTTATATCTCGAAATAAATTATGTCGAAATAAATTAAATTTACTTATCTTGTACAAAACTATGCCTTCTCTTAAGAATAATAAATATTGTCACGTTGCAATGGAAGTAGGCTTGACTTCGAAGGCAACTAAACACAGCACTTATACTGAAAGCACGTTTATTACGAACTCAACATACACGCAGCACTGACTGCCTCTCAGGCAGAGTGCTCTGCTATTTATACACAGACAGAATTTACCAGAAATTAGAAGAACAGTTAACATAAGAAACAAGTAGAATTTACAAGTGAACATAAGAAAGATGTAGAACCTAATAAACTTTTGCCGGTGGGCGGGATTGAACCCGCGACCTTCTGCTTCGCAGTCCGTGACGCTAACCCCTGCGCCATGCTGGCAGTTGGTGTACCTGGTCTCTCGCGGCATTGCTCCCTCTCCTGGAGAAACAGCGACCCGCTGCAATGTCCTGGATCTTGACCGAGTATGACCTCTGTATGACAGATATCGATTATCGACGACAGACGTTCCTGTCGTGGCTTCATCAGGAACATTACCGTCCTTAAATTCCTTGAACAAGAAGCCATTGTCGTCTACCTGCTCTTCAGGATCATAGTAAGGCTTCATGCGCAGAACGTGAACAATGTCTCTTCGTTTTTGACGTTTCGACGACAGCTCATAATCCTCAACTTCGTATGTGACGTCTGACAGGCGGCGTATGACACGATACGGACCAAAGTATCGCTTCAATAACTTTTCTGACAGTACAACCTTCCGTTCAGGGGTAAAAATCCATACCAGATCTCCTGGGCTGTACACAACAGGTCTGTGCTTGTCGTTATACCGCTGACTGTCCTGGGCGTCCAGTGTCCGTATGAGAGCCAGGTGTGTTGCTTCTTCGACCCTGGTGATGAGCTGTTTAACGTAGTCATCCTGAGTGTCGTCCGGTTGGAAAGGGAACAGCGTATCCATTGTCGTCTCTGCTTCACGGCCATGGAGCAGGAAAAACGGAGTGAAGCCTGTGGTGTCTTGTCTTGCGGTATTGTAAGCAAATGTCACGACTGGCAGAATTGTATCCCAATCCTTCTGCTCAACATCGACGTACATCGACAGCATATCGGCTAACGTTTTGTTAAAACGTTCCGTAAGACCGTTTGTCTGAGGATGGTATGCAGTTGTCATTCTGTGGACAATGTTGCACCGTGCTATTACCTCTGATACTAGTTTTGACTGGAATACTTTTCCACGATCAGATATCATGACACGTGGTGCTCCATGCTTCAAAATAATGTCTCCTACAAGGAATTTTGCGATCTCTGGAGCTTCTGCAGTCGGCACAGGTTTGGTGACAGCATAGCGTGTGAGGTAGTCAGTGCAGACTATTATCCAACGGTTACCGGTTGTCGACTCCGGGAACCTCCCTAAAAGATCGATACCAACTCGGTGGAATGGAGCTGCTGCCGGCGGAATCGGTACGAGATGTCCTGGAGGTAATTGCGGCTCATGCTTCCGTCGCTGGCACTCTTTACAGTGACTCACATAGTGCTTGACAGATCGGTAGAGACCTTTCCAGTAATACCTGCGTCTGATTCTGTCTAGGGTCTTCACGAATCCCAGATGACCGGATATTGCAGCATCATGGAAATATTTGGGAATAGCTGGCTGGAGATGAACTGGAACAACAAGTAGCCATTTGGGGCCCAGTGGATCGTAGTTGCTCTTGACAATGTTCCGTTTATAAGTTGGTCGGTTCTCCTTTCTCCAAGGCCTCTATCAATTTTAATAGTGCTGGATCTTCCCTCTGTTCAGCTATAACGTCATCTAATTCAGTGGGAGCTGAAATTTCATTAATGCTGTCGTGTTCCACTAATGGATTCCTCGAAAGGCAGTCGGCATCCTTGTGTTTGCGCCCGTTCTTGAATACCACTGTGACATCGTAATCTTGGAGTCTTAGCGCCCATCTTGATAGTCGACCTGATGGATCCTTCAAGCTAGTCAGCCAACACAAAGAATGGTGGTCTGTCACGACGGTGAATGGTTTGCCGAATAATAGCCCAGATAACCGCGAGACATTCTTTTTCAGTTGTAGAGTAGTTTATCTCGGACTTTGAGAGTACTCTTGACGCATAGGCTATCACTTTTTCGGCACCTTCCTGAACTTGTACAAGCACTGCACCAATCCCATAGCCACTGGCGTCTGTGTGAAGTTCCGTTTCTGCATTCTCGTTGTACAAGGCTAGCACTGGTGCGGAAGTTATAGCCTCCTTAAGTGCTTGGAAAGCTCTTTCTTTTGTCTCATCCCAGTAAAATTTGGCGTCTCCCTGCAGAAGTTCTTGTAATGGACGTGCCTTGTTACAAAATCCTTTTATGAAACGTCGGTAGTATGAGCACAGCCCGAGAAAACTTCTCACATCACTAATGTGCTGAGGAGTTGGAAATTCTGTAACTGCTCTTACTTTATCTGGATCAGGACGGACACCATCTCCGTTGACTAGGTGCCCCAGGATTTTTATCTCTTTGGCGACGAAGAGGCACTTCTTTGGATTGAGGCGGAGACCTGCAGCCTGAACACACTTTAACACAGTTGACAGGCGACTCAGATGTTCTTCAAATGTTCTCGAGAAAACAACAATGTCATCTAAATAGCAGAGACACCTCGTCCACTTAAGGTGTCGAAGCAAGTTGTCCATCATGGGTTCGAATGTGGCTGGAGCATTACATAATCCAAATGGCATTACTTTAAATTCATAGAGACCGTCAGGTGTAATAAAAGCCGTCTTCTCCCTGTCAGCTTCGTCAACCTCGATTTGCCAGTAACCTGTCTGCATGTCCATAGTTGAGAAGTATGTAGCTCCTTTCAAGCAGTCTAAGGTGTCATCAATACGCGGCAATGGGTAGACTTCTTTCTTTGTGATACTGTTCAGCCGCCGATAGTCAACACAGAATCACCACGAGCCATCCTTCTTCTTTACGAGGACCACCGGAGACGACCAAGGACTCTCCGAAGGTTGAATAATGTCATCTCGCAACATCGTCTCCACTTCCTCCCGCATTATCCGTCTTTCAGCTGGCGACACTCTATACGAACGCTGGCTAAGTGGCGGATGGTCCCCTGTATTGATACGGTGCTTTATCATGGGCCGTTTCGTCGGACTTTTCCCCTGATGAGGTGTGAATGCACCCGAAAATTGGCGTAGTATACCTAACACCCGCCGGCCGCGGTGGCCGAGGTGACTGAGGCGCTCCAGTCACGGTCAGCACGGCCACTACGGTCGGGGGTTCGAATCCCCCCTCGGGCATGGATATTTGTGCCGTCCTAGTTCGTAAGTAGTTCATAAGTAGTTTGTAAGTTTAGGGACTGATGACCCCGTAGTTAAGTCCCATAAGCTTGACAAACATTTGAACATTTGAACCTAACACCCGCTGGCGTTGTTCCTTGGTCAGTCCAGGCCCTATTGGCAGTTCCACGTTTGTTTCCTCCAGCGTGTTGTCTGTACTAATAGCAGGGCATGGGTCTTCATTGATGACGTTGAGCTCACCGTCGTGGATTCGTTCAGCTGTCCCGATACACATTCCCTTGGGGATAAGTTGCGAGTGCTCGTGACAATTTGTGATCCAAATCTCTCCTTGACCACCGGTAATGCTTATGATAGCCGCTGGTATGTAAATTTCTTTTGTCCCATCCGAGGATGACATTGTGACTACATTCTGTTAACACAACAAATTCAAACGGCTGCGTCCTGTTGTTGATGGTTATTCTTGCGACACAAGTTCCTGCTGGATGGACGTACTTTCCATTCGCAACCTTCAGCACAGTTGCTCCCGTATCACAGAACATTGTCTTCTTTAGTGTGCGGCGGTAATTATCCGATAATACAGAAAAAGAGGCTCCTGAATCAACAAGTGCCCGGACAGGTTGGCCGTCGATTATGACGTCGATGAGATTTCCCGACATCTTGGCGACTGTCGTCCATGGAGGATTTTCATCTGCAGCGGCCTCACCTCCGTAGATGGTCGCCTCGCTTAGTTTTCCTGGGCGCGGCGGCTAGGGGAGTGGCTGGTACCTCTGTACGGCGACGGTGAACGGCTGCGGCACGTCGAGGAGCGACCTCGTCTATGGTACGGTGATGGGCTTCTTCCCATAGGTCGACTGAACTCATCAGCAGGTGACTGCCTTGGATAGAACTGCTCCGACAGCTGACGTCTTGCGGCAAAATAATCATCGAATACTCGCCTCCTCTCTCTGCTGTAGCTTACGACATGTCCAGGTCGTCCACAGTGGAAACACAGTGGTGTGTTGTCTTCTGTCCTCCAGACGTCTGTTCTTCTGCGGGGCGTCATAGTTACCGGGGGAGTTGGCTGTGGTCGCGTCGGTCGGTTCATGGGCTGCCGTTTGGCGGCTTCAGCGTAAGTCATAGCAGGGCGACGCCAAGTCTTCACGTCGGGTGCGATTGACGGGGCAGACAGGAGCTAATGTTTGAAATACCTCGTCCTCAGCGGTGTCGGCGTGACTTACAGGGCTCACACCCATGGCCATAATCTGATGCTCGCTCGGTCTAATAGTCCTGGCTGCCATGCACTGTTGTAATTCTTCTCTCACGATTTGTCGTATGAGAGAAGCCAAGTCCTGCTGGTCTTCAACAACGGCCATAGGGACTACATTTGGGAGTCTGTCATACTTCTTGCGTCCAACCCTCCTTTGTTGCATCTCTTCAATACGCTGGCACCACTTTATGAACTCTTCTGTCGTAGCGACGTCTTTTATCAGAAGAACTTGGTACATTTCTTCTGCAATTCCCTTCATCAGGTGCGTGATTTTGTCCGCTTCAGTCATGTTCGGATTGACTACGTTACACAGGGCCAAAACACTCTGTATGTACGATTGTGTCAGCTCACCATGTCGTTGGGCCCGGTTCTTCAGTTGTTCTTCCGCCGAGCGGATTTGTCGCTGACGGTCTCCAAACGTCTTCTTAAGTTCCTTCTGGAACGTCTCCCAGTCATTCAACTTGTCTTCGTTGTTTTCGAACCATTGCTGGGCTGTTCCATCCACGTAGAAATAAACGTTGGCCAAGCACATCGTATGATCCCACCTGTTGTACTTGGCGACTCGGTCGAACCCTTTTAACTATTTGTTGGGGTCCTGTCCAGCATCTCCAGAGAACACCGACGGGTGTCTGATGTGCAGGTGGCTTATTTCTGGTTTCGTCTCCATCGTTCTTCTGATAATACGGATTTTTGGAAGGATGTACTCGGTGTATCCCTTGTATTCCGGTTCCAGTCCGTGTAAGCGACGGCTTCTACTATGCCTAATCGGAGCCACGGTGATGCAGCTGTTGCACAGTGTACCCGGCGCCTCCACCAAACAATGTCATGTTGCAATGGAAGTAGGCTTGACTTCGAAGGCAACTAAACACAGCACTTATACTGAAAGCACGTTTATTACGAAATCAACATACACGCAGCACTGACTGCCTCTCAGGCAGAGTGCTCTGCTATTTATACACAGACAGAATTTACCAGAAATTAGAAGAACAGTTAACGTGAGAAACAAGTAGAATTTACAAGTGAACATAAGAAAGATGTAGAACCTTCTGGAATTGTCAATTACAAAGAAATAAATTTTTGCCGGTGGGCGGGATTGAACTTGGCGACCTTCTGCTCCGCAGTCCGTGACGCTAACCCCTGCGCCACGCTGGCAGTTGGTGTTCGTGGTCTCTCGCGGCAATATTTTCCGATGTCACTTTTTCGGGCGATTTTGCATGCAATTTGGTTACTTATGTTTCTTATATCGCACAGACAAACGGTACTACGCCTCTGTTGCGTGGTTGGCCATTTCGAGTTAATGGCGCCTCTGATGCGAGTCGTGCCAACTCGAGTTAGCAGTGCCACTCGCGCAATGTCAGGCCAAATCGGGTTAGAAGCAGTGTTCACAACCGTACGATAATTATCGTACATGTACGATAATTTCGTGCCTGCGTACGATGTACGAAAGAATGTTACTATCGTACGCAGTAGTACGATAACTTCGAACGTATTAAAATATAACAATACATTGTCTCTTCAAAGATTTTTTCTCGCAGCCCTACTGGTAAATTACTGTCGTAATTAAACTTGTCGCTTTAATCATCTCAGTAGCTCTGAACGGCTACTTTCGTGCTACAGCTCGTCGACTGAATAATCTCAGTGACTGTGAGCGACTACCGATGGGTGAGCGAGAATGTACTCCCGTTGTCGGGATAAATAATTTGATTGTTGAAGTTCGCTCTTTATATATTCACGTAACAATGCTTACAGTGCTTGAAGCGTGCTTAGTGGTGCTGAAGTTTCACGCAATTCCTTAAACAAAGCGGCATTCTGACACAAGAAATTTTAACTGGACGAGTGATTGCTTTTGGCTTGAGAAGCAAGTATATCTCTCAAATACGTTAGTTCTTCGGCTGCGTATTATATATAGATTCACCGTTACACTCTATGATTTATTTCTTTGTAGAAAGAAATATGAATCCTTCAAACGAAGAGAGTGACAGTGAGGGAAATGAATCACCCCCAAGAAAAATCGTCAAAATCAGCAAAAATCATCGCCAACAAAACTTCAGAGATACCTGGTTGAAAGACGAAAATTACAAAAAATGGCTTAGAAAAGTGCCTGAAGATCAGTACAGAGCTAAGTGTTATTTATGCAATGTAATACTAAAAGCAGAAATGACTGTGATTAGAAACCATATGACATCGAAAACATATATTCGTAAACTCGTGCCAGCACAGTCCAAATGCATAAGTAAATGCATAAGTACTTACTAGCAATGAATAGAATGACACTATTGTGTCCCAATTGTTAGATCGGTGCCATTGACAGCAATCGGAGGAAGTAGAAAGTAAACGCAGTCTTTCCGATGAAGCCGATATCAAACGGAATTTAACCAGTAGCAGTCGCACAACTTTTCCTGGAACAGTTTTATACGTCATGCATAAAACAATTTTTAAATCCGGTCTTCATTCGGAAAAAGTAATATATTTTACAAGAGACAGACTACAGTACAGTATAAGGTATACAAAATCAGATTTGCTAGTAAATATTATGCATTATGGTCATTTTGCAGGTAAGTACGATAATTTTGGTTAAATCCGGTGCATTTGCGATAATTTTACGGCCCGAGTACGATAGTTGCCTCGTTTCAGGTTGTGAACACTGGTTAGAAGTGGCTGTGCTGTGAGTAAGGCCAACTCGGGTTAGCAGTGTGTTGTGCCTGGTTGACTGGCTTGGGTTCGGTATGTGCTATGAGTCGGATGACTCGGCTTTCGGCCGTGCGGCCCAAGTGGTACGGTATAGTATTAACCCTTTCATTCACAGTGTTATTCCTCGTCAACAATGTATTAAAAGCTGATTGATACTGTCCTTAAAGTCGCATTCCTGTTGATGAACAACATGCTTCTAATACGACATTTTGCTGCTTGGAAGAGCATGTAGCCATTTTGAGGCATTACACTAATCTATCTGTCTTTGAGGTCATGTTACGTTGCTGTCTATATGTGGCTGTGAGTGTGATTCATCTTATTTTATTTCAGCAGTGAACTGCCTTGTCTTTGGTGTTGTGGCGAATGTATGCTAGCGTTAATAATAATAATAATAATTTATTGTCATTCAGCCATAACAGCAATAGACAAAGTCATACATACATTACATACAATTGAAATTCAAGAGAAACATTTTTGCTTATAGGAGACAAAGACATATATATATATATATATATATATATATATATATATATATATATATATATATATATATATTACAGTTTTGCTAATAGGAGACATAGTCACACATAAATTAAGTACAATTGATAATTCAACAGAAAAAATTTTGCTAATAGTATTACAGTGTCATATTACAGTTGAGATATTCATTTACTTCATAGAATGGATGGGCAACTAGCCAGTCATACAGTGTTTGTTTGTATGCCTGTTCAGGTAACTCTTGTACAGATTGTGGAAGTTTGTTAAATAATTTGTCTCCCATGAGTTCATAACTATTAATAGTTTTCGTCTGGTGTTGTAACCATGGACGTTTTCTCTACGTTTTGTCTCCGGTAACTTCTTTTTTGTGTAAAGTAAAACATAGTATATGTAGAGGTTTATTACAGTCATGATTTTTAGTTCACGGAACAGAGGTTTACAGTGTGCCTTATATGTAGCACCAGAAATTACCCTCATAGCTTTCTTCTGCAGTATGAGGATGTCATGCACAGAACTTGAGTTTCCCCATAAAATGATGCCATATGTTAGTATGCTTTGGAAGAAAGAAAAATAGGATGTTCTAACATACTTTTCAGGTACACAGTACATAAGTTGCCTTAACAAATAGATCACTCTTGATAACTTAACACTTATATATTCTATATGTTGAGCCCAAGACAATTTATTATCCAAATATACACCCAAAAACTTAACGTAGGTTGGATCGTCTGAGGGAAGCTTGTCTTTTAAACTAACAACCATTTGTTGTGTTTTGTCATTATTAAGTAGGAAGCCATTCGCCTTAAACCAATAGGATGCTTGTTCCATTGTCTGTGCAACACAGGTTTTGAGGTTACTGAACTCATTGCTACAGTGGAGAAAAGTTGTATCGTCTGCGTATAAAACGGTAGGAGACTTGATAAATGATGGCAGATCATTGATCATAATTAGGAACAGAAATGGACCTAATACAGATCCTTGTGGAACACCTATCTTTACTTGTTGCATACTGGACATTACTTTTCCGACACAAACTACCTGCTTTCGGTTCTGTAGGTATGATTCTAATAATTTAAGACTGTTACCTCTAATGCCATATAATTCCATTTTTTTCTAAGAGTGCATTATGCTCTACACAGTCGAATGCTTTACTTAAGTCACAAAAGGTGACCTGAGCGAAGCCCTTATTCTCAAGAACTTGATGAAGGTATTTGACTACTGAGTCTATAGCGTCAAGAGTTGGCAGGTTTTTTCTAAAACCATACTGTGACTTGCTAATTATTTCTGCATTTTCAAAATAAGCACATAATTGTTGATAGATTACACATTCAAATACTTTAGAAAGAGCTGGGATTATGGAAATTGGCCTGTAACTAGAAGGGGAGTCAACATCTCCTTTTTTTGTATATCGGAACTACTCTGGATACTCTCAGCTCATCCGGAAAATATCCTTCAGTTATACACTTGTTTACACAGTATGTTAAAGGGTACACAATACTATCTATTACTTTCCTTAAAATAGTGCAAGAAATGTCATATATATCTACACTGTCAGATGATTTAAGCTGTTTTACTATTCTTAGGACGTGACTAGGAGACACCTCAGAAAAGGAAAACATACTTGTATTTGCTGGTTGTTTAGAGATATTTTCTGAAAGGATCTGTTATGAGGTTATATTAGGTTTGATGATTGCATTTCCTACTTTTTGTACAGATTTAATAAAAAAAAATCATTGAATTTCTGGGGACTTACATTAATTATCTTGTTTCTATCATGTTTAGCTACACTGTTAATTAGTTTCCATGCAGCTTTACACTTATTGGTGGAATTCTGAATGGTACTGAAATTGTGTGCTTTCTTGGCGTCTGCAATTGCTTTTTTATACTCATTTCTAGTTTTAACATAGGCTGATCTGGCATGGTCAGTCTTCAGATTTTTATATATATTGTGCAGGAGCATAACTTGGTTTTTAAGATTTGTTAATTGTATGGTGTACCATGGATTTTGCTTATTTTTACCCTTAC
The DNA here is from genome assembly GCA_026315105.1 of Locusta migratoria. Lineage (NCBI taxonomy): Eukaryota > Metazoa > Arthropoda > Insecta > Orthoptera > Acrididae > Locusta > Locusta migratoria. The sequence goes on along the minus strand of CM048745.1, from coordinate 697,303,920 downwards.
TGCTATGGTCTTTGTTAGTTATTTTACATTTCTTTGTGGGAATACAGTCATTAAATTGTGTTATAAATGCTTTAAAAAACCTTTCAAATATTAGCTTTGGTGGCAATTCATTACATAAACTATAATGTGTGACACTGTATTGACCAAACCAATCTCTGTTTGTAATGGACTGACAAAATCTGACAATTTTGTCATCTGTGACAGGTCTGGTGATCACCACCTTTGGGACATACATTTCAATATTACTCTTATCAGCACAAAATCTATTGACATAATTTAAAGATACAGGATCATGATCAGAGACTGGGAATACTGTTACTTCACATGATGATTCTGTAGTTTCAAAATTTACAAATATATTATCAAGACAAGCTTCCTCTCTTGTGGGTCTACTGTTGATAAAGTGTAAATTGTACTGTCTTAAAATATTTTTGAGCTCAATGACACTATGTTTGGTTGTTGTTACATCAAAATTTGCATTCAGGTCACCACATATTACTACATCATAATGTGACCACTTTTTCTCACTAAATATCTCTAGCAGCATGTCCAGTTTTTCTAGAAATACACTAGTGATACCCTTAGGTGACCGGTACAAGGATATTACTATTAACCTAAAATTGTCAATAACTATTCCAGTAACCTCAAAATTCTTTTTGTCACATAAATAATCTAGATCCAACTTCAACCAACTGAGTGACAGGTTAATGAAGATTGCCACACCACCTCTAATATACAATTTTCTACTGTAATTATTTGCTAGATTATAATTATCAAATTTAACTACAGAAAGTTCACTATCTCCAGCCCAGTGTTCACTCAGACAAAAAATATCAATGTTATTATTCAACCCAAAAGTGTTTACAATGAATTCTTTATATTTTAGCCCTTGAATATTCAAATAGCAAATTTGAAGATCAAATGGTCTTTTACTTTAGAATGAACATTTGGACTAGAGATCCTGGTAACATTTACACTGCTTATTTCATGGGCCTCTTCACCTTGCTGCGTTCTACTAAAAAATCATTTAGCCCGAGAGGAGGCACTGTTTTCCGCTTACCCATAACACTTATTTCTTCCTCTGCTGGAGTTTTCTTCCTTCCTTTTGGTGACAATGCAGCTACTGTTGCCTCAGCTGTTTCATCTTCTAGTGCTGGTTGTGATGACTCCGCTGGTGACAGTGATGCTTCAAGTTGTGTAGGCAGGGATGTATCTTCACCATGTGCTGTTGGTGCATTCTTTTCTGTTGCCATTGGCAGCGAGCCTATTGCAGGAAGTGCAATTTTTTTGTCAGTGTTAACACTTGCTGTTTTAATTGCTTGCAAAATTTCTTTGGCCAACACTACCTTGCCTAGCTTGTTTCTGTGGAGCCCATGTCTCGTAAAATGTTCTCTGATAGAACTGCTTGCCTCAATAAAAGTTGCGTGTAGAAAACTGTTACAAATCTTTCGTAGTTTTCTGTTTGTTGCGACAATTTCCCTATTTACACATGAGTTTTCTAATAAGTTGTGTCTGTGGGGAATGCTTACGAAAAATACATTCGCTTGTGGCATTTTTACTAGTGATCCTACTCTCGTTTTTATACACATCGTTGCCTCCACCAATTATGACACAGTTCACGCCACTTTTTACTGTAGTTTCACAGTTTTTCAATACTTCCTGCAAAGGAGCTCCAGGCTTTGAAATTCCTGTGACGTAATATTCTGACTGTATGTCGTGCATTATTTTTGCCAGACCCTTACCATGACTAGTTGACAGGATGTATATTTCTTCTTTTACCTTTATTGTTCGACTTTCTGTCTTGTGTTCCTTATTGCCACACGCTACATTAACACGATTTTTGTGCTGAACAGTACTAGGCACTTGCAAGTTTGCACTTTCACTTTTTTTTATCTGCAGATCTACCTGAGCGGTTTCCCACATCACTTAAATTTTCTTTTCGCAGTTTTTAACTGTCTGCAGTTAGTACATCGTATCTGTTCATTAGTGGAACACCAAAATCGTTCGTATTTAACACAGGGCGGCTGAACTTTTTAGGCCTAATAAACACACTTTCTCGTTCGTTGCTTTGTGTCTCTGTGGAAATATCCACACACTGAATCAGACTTGTTAGCATTTCAGCATATCGTCTGGCTTTAGTTAAGTCCTTCTGCAGTTCTTCCTTAACACTTATTTCGAGTCAAGAATTACACATTTCTAAAGCAGCTTCAAGACCGTTACAATCACATTGATTTGACTGGGTTAGCTATCAACAAAATAACGTCTCAAGTAATATAATACCACAGCCTAACATACACAGTCACGGCCAGTGATCTCTATATAATCCGGCTGTATAACTATGGTGTCTGAGCATAGAACCACGGCATGCCTGCACATTCAGATGTTTTCCACACGTTTTCGTATTGTCCGCCATGTTTAAATTTGGCATACCAATTTCCATCAGTTATTACATGACAAAGAATTGCTTGCTTACCTTTTGATTTGAAATTTATGTCATACGTGATGTAACAGGCTAATATGGAAATGTACCTCCTTTTCTTTCTCTTGTAATACTACATAGCAGCCCTATTTGAATATAGCAAGAAACAAAATATGATCATCTATGGCTGGCATGCTCAGTCAGCTGAAGTTCAACATCCAGGTAGTATAGAGATCAATGTTCATGACACTTCCACTGATTTTTGTTATACGTCACAACAGCAGCGCTCCAAGTGGCTGGCAAGATACGTTTCTGAATATGAAATCTGCTGAGTGTGAATAGTGTCGTTTAAATTGATTTTAACATACTTTTTACAATGAGGAAGGTATGTAGTGTCATCAAAATAGGTGATAACAAGAAAATAACTCCAGATTTATCTTTGTAATGTTTCCTAAGAATCATTGGAGGGTATGAGACAATACTTTATAGAACAGTTTATTTAAGACTTTTTAATCAACAATTTAAGCTTCTATTAAGAGCAAAAATTCCTAATAAACAACGACTAGCGCCGTAAGCTCTAATGAAAATAACCGTTTACACAAGCAATGACTGAAATCTGCTGTTAATAGTTTTGAAAATGGTGTCAAGATAAATTGTGTGTGCAGGTATATGACTTGTGGTACAAATTGCTATATGTGAACAGACCAAAAGATTGAAAAAAAATAAAAAGGAAGCGCAACTGTTGGACACGAAACTGGATTTTACACTGAAGTAATCTGGGAGCTTCTGACACGCTGATAAGAGAACTAGCATTGGAAGACCAAGTGTCATTCGAGAATCAATTAATGAGCTAAAATAATTTCAATTACCTATTGAATATGATAGGCAACTCCATTCAAAGGGCTGACACGCACAAGAGAGATGCTGTTCCTGCACATATTAAATTTCATGTGGCGCTACAATACTGATCTTTATTTGTAGCTAATTTTTAATCATTGTTGGAAAATTATTGAAAATATGTGTCCCTGAGTAGTGGACTCCTTTATGAACTAAAGTAAGTGCTTTTAAGTCCTTGTGTAAATCATTTTTGCTTCTAGTATTGTAGGTATGAACTAAACTGTTTGTTGGGAAAAGGGATATATTATTTATGACAAATTCCATTAAGGAATAAATATACTGAGAGGCAGTAGTTGATATACCCTGTTCTTTGAAGAGGCTTCTGCAAGATTCCCATGTTCAAATAAAAAATGTTCAAATGTTTGTAAAGCTTATGGGACTTAACTTCGGGGTCATCAGTCCCTAAACTTACAAACTACTTATGAACTCGCTACAACTAAGGACGGCACAAATATCCATGCCCGAGGGGGGATTCGAACCCCCGACCATAGTGGCCGTGCAGACCGTGACTGGAGCGTCTCAGTCCCCTCGGCCCAAGATGCCCATAAATTTACATCACAAACATTACGTATTACATGCTTTTGGACTCTGAAAACTTTTGCTTGACTTGAGGAGTTATCCCAAAATATTATACCAAATGACATTATGGAATGAAAGTATGCAAGCTTTTTTATTTTTATGTCTCCTATGTCTGATACCACTCATATTGCAAATACAAACTTGTTAATTCTGCAGTTCTCTGGTGTGCTCCTCCCAACTGAATTTATTATTAAGCTGTAATCCCAGGAATTTTATACTGTCAACCTCTTCTATCTACTGTTCTTCATACTATATGCATATACTAGATGGGTATCTCTTACATGTTCTGTACTGCATGTAGTGAGTCTTTTCAAAGTTTCATGTCAATAAGTTGGAGTTAAACCATTTATTAATGTTAATGAAAATATCATTAGCAGACCTTTCTGAAACTAAGCTCGACATGCTATTTATTATAGTACTTATCTCATCTGTAAGCAAAACGAACTCTGCTTCTGGCAGTGTAACTGATGAGAGGTCATTAATGTACACAAGAAAAAGCAATGGCCCTACAATGGATCCTTGTGGAACACCACATACAATTTTTACCCACTCTGATGATGACTGTTGGCTTAATTCACTAGTCCCTTGCACTGTCACACTTTGTTTCCTGTTAGCAAGGTACGACTTGAACCATTTTGCAGCAATTCCTGTTACCCCATAGAATCCTAATTTACTTAAGTGGATGTTATGGTTCACACAATCAAATGGCTATGATAAATCACAGAAAATATCTGCTACTTGTAATTTATTATCTAATGCATTAAGTGCAGTCTCACTGTAGGTGTAAATAGCCTTCTCGATATTGGAACCTATCAGAAATCGAAACTGTGTTGTAGACAATATGTCATTTGAGGTTAGGTGTTTGAGAAGCTGCTTGTACATTACCTTTTCTAGAATTTTTAAGAATGCCGGTAAAAGTGAAATCGGTCTGTAGTTTGATGGTATCTCTTTATCCCCTTCCTTGAATAGAGGTTTAATATCCGCATAGTTTAGCCAATCAGGAAATGTTCAAGTTATAATAGAAAGGTTACACAAATAACTTAAAATTGTGCTAAGTTCACAAGAACATGCTTTAATTAACTTTGTTGATATTTCATCGTAACCACTAGAATGCTTTGTTTTTAAAGATTTTATTATGGAAGTTATTTCTTGTAGTGAAGTGAGTACATATTTGTGTTCCTGATGTTATTTGTAAATGCTAGTTTCAAATATTCAGGGGCATTATTTACTGACCGTGACAATCCCATACTGTCAGTAACGGATATAAAGTACTTGGTAAATAGATTTGCCACACTATGCCCCCAGTTACTAATGTATCATATACTTTTAATGCTATCTGCTCCTGTTCCTTTCTGTTTTTACCAGTATCCTCTTTCACTATATCCCATATTGCTTTTATTTTGTTGCCTGATTTTGCTGTCTTATTCTCATAGTGCATTTGTTTAGATGTCTGAATTACTTTTTTTAAACATTTTACAGTATTCCTTATATTTAGTTAAGTCATCGTCATTGGAACTTCTCTTAGCTGATAGATACATTTTCCTTTTTGTCTTGCATGGATTCTTTATTCCTTGTGCAATCCATTGTTTTATTATAGACTTCTGTTTAATTTGAGTTACATTTAGAGGAAAACAGTTTTCAAACAAAATACTGACATTATTAATGAATATGTTACATTTTTCAATCGTGCCATGAACACTATAAACAACCCCCCAGTTCATATTTCTGAGCAGTTTTCTAAAATTCTCAATTTTTGATGGGTTGACTACTCTCTTGTATGTAGATTTAGCAGTCTTCATAATCTGCTTAGAATCTGTACCTAAAAGTAGGAGCTGCAAATCATGATCTGATAGGCCATTAATAATTATTGGTTTTATGATATGATTTTGTTCCTTTGATTTGTCCTCAAAAATATTATCAATGGCTGTCCTACATGATTTAGTTATCCTAGTTTGAAAGTTTACAATATGAGTTAGATTGAAAATCATAGTTACTGACTGCAATAAATGTTTACCGGAAGAATAAATAAGAAAATCTGTATTAAAGTCACCAGCAACCAAAATATCTTTGTTTCTTACAGTTAAATAATATAATAGAGCTTCCAGATGATATAGGGATAGATTATTATTTCCTGCAGGTGCTCAGTAAGTAGTTACTATTATATAGCATCTGTTATAGAACTCTACTTCTATTGCACAAGTTTCGAAATGCTGCTCCAGACATAATTTATTTATAGCAATATTCTTGAATTTATAGCAGTTTTTAATAAATGCAGCAACTCCTCCTCCATCCATATCTACTCTACTGAAGTATGAAGCTAAATGAAATCCTGGAAATTTAACATATCTATACCAGTGCTCACATGATGTCCAGAGAGGCAAATTATGTCAATAGTGGTTTCTACCAACACTACGATTGAATAACGCTGGAAATATTGGCAGAAAGTCACTTTATTTATGTGCTATAACAACAGAGGTGTGACACTTTCAACTTCTCGAGCAACACTCACTACGTTTACATGCAACACATCTTCCGGAAGACGAAAACCGATTTTCGTAAACCGTTTTTCGTTGTCATGTTTACATGGCATAGCCTGAATCGGATTTCGTAGCTCACTTAAAATGGCGGCTGGAAAACAGCTGATTCAGTTCCTTATTTAGTCCACAATCGCTATTTTTATTTGAATACACAGATTTATGTTCACTCTAATGTTTATACTTTTATTTCACATTAGAAAATATCACTCTTTCCATATGTACCGAAAATTCTTAACAAGAAAACACAATCTGACAAGCCAAGAACGCTTCAAAAACGGTTGCGTTTACATGGACACGAAAATCGATTGTGGAACTGGAAAACCACTTTAGAGAAGCGGATTTTCAGAATCGATTTTGGAGTGTTTACATGACCAACCAAAAGCGGAATTGGGAAATCGGTTTACGAAATCCGGTTTTGGGAGCCCATATAAACGGGGTGACTGGGTGTCTTGCTGCTGAGGCAGTGATCGTGTACCTCGACCAAAGAGCTTTTGGCTCCCGTGTCTGATATCGATACGCGGGACGCCACAGAGCCCCCCCCCCCCCCCCCCCGGGAGTGTGGAGCAGAGCATGAGGGATGCAATCGCTCAACATTTGGAACAAACGGAATTGGAAACTGCTCTTGCAGCTATATTTGGTTGTGTGGCCATCTTCCGCAGCGGCTATTAAAATCGAGTATATTACGTAATCCAGCTTATGCTGACTGCAATTGAAGACATTTGTTTTACACTAGACGCGTTTCGATTTTTATTTTTAAAAGCATCTTCTTTGGTCTGTAAATGTTGTAAAGGTTTGTTTATATTCATAGATTGAAGACAGTTTTTAAAAACGTTTATGCACATTAGGCCTATGCGTTTTTAATTTATATACGGTCTACTCACGGTCTTGTCTCTTCTTTACATCTCATTGCTGTTTTTCCGACTTGTTGGCTGGGTTGGTTGGTTCCTGACGTGTGTTTTTCGGTTTGTACGGCACTTTTCGCCTGTTTTTGTGACGTTTCTTCCGTTTCATTTATTATCACTTCAGTTAAAACAGGCGAAAAATTCCGTACACTAACGGAAAATGCACGTCAGGAACCAAACAACATCAGACAACAAGACGGAAAACAGTAGTGCGATGTAAAGAAGAGATAACACCTTGAGTAGATCGAATATCAATTTAAAAGCGCATAGGACTAACGTGCACAAAGTTGTTTTTTTAAAACTGTTTTTAATCTATGCATACAAAACAAACTGTACAACCTTTATCATTTACAGTAAACTGAAGATGCTTTTAAAATAAAAAGCGAAACGCGTCTGGTGTAAAACAAATGTCTTTAATTTCAGTCTGCATAAGACGAATTACCTATTATAGACAATTTTGCTCTTCTAATTTTTAGAGGTGATTTCATACAAACAAAAATAATACTTATAAAATAAAATACTAATGCATCAATATACACAAACAAATAACGAACTTCCTTTACAAACAGTAGAAGAAACGCAGAACGACAGAAGTAACATGTAGTACACTTATATACTACAATGCTGTGGACTTCCAAAAACTTTGAACAAAGGCGCTTCTTATACTCCCACTACACACTCCTGCCTGCATGAGCTGCAGGCCTGCAGCTCTTCGAACAGCCGGCAGACTGCAGGCAGGCTACAGGAGCAGCGCCTGCAGCTCTTCAAACGCGACTTTTCGTACTGCGCATGCGCTGCAGCATGAATGCAGCTCTTCAAACGAACCTAATGTGTCGTCGAGTGGGGCTGCCGGGTAGCGTTCGTTTCACACTGGCATTTGTAATCGTGACGTCATTGTGATGTAAGGAGGTTGTCACTGGTGGGCTTCGACTATCGACTTTTGCGAGCGCATTTGAGTAAATCAGCGTCGACTGCACGAATTTGGTTATTAATTTTCTTTGTCGTATGTGGGCCATTGTGCGATCATGCGTGCTGTGCGGGAAGTAGATGCTTATAAGCTATTTCAGGCAACATTACGGGAATACTGACAGAATCTAGCTCTATAAGGCAGAGAAATGGCGTACAGAATTATAGCACTAAATATAAAAGTTGTGTATGTTCACAGGTTTAGGTGAAGAAAATCAAAGTACTTTAAATAGAGTGTGATAGAACTTAACTATCTTCGCAGCTGAAAAAAAAGAATATACAGCATGCACTAACAGAAAAATGTGCCTGATCACTGCCTAAAACTTGATCGTCACACGCGCGTTCGTCATTCGGGAGGCCGTCGTCACAAGCAGGAACAACGTGTGTAGGCGAAAGTTCGTCACACGCTGTAAGATCACTTGTTAAGTGCTTGTCTGCATCATCATTTGCTGCCTGTAGGGTGTCACACACAGGGGAAAGCGTGGTTTCAGCCAGTTGATGGAAACCATAACCGCGCGTCCGTTAACGGAAATGTCAAATGTGTTCTTGGATCTGCGTAGGACGCGGTGCGGCCCGCAGTAAGGCGGCTGTAGTGAGGGGTGCACGGTGTCGTCACACAGCATTCCAAACGCGCAGTCCAGCGCTTTGTGTACAAACACACGCAGTGTACAATGGGCGCACGGCAGGGTTATCCACGTGCATGCGATATATTCACGTACGCATTCGACGAGCGTTGGCAAATCGGTTTGTGAGGGGTGGTCAGTGGCGGCGACGAAATCCGCGGGAAGTACGAGTAGTTCGCCGTAAACTACCTCGGCCAGGGAGGTGCGTAGATCTTCCTTATGTGCGGCGCGGATGCCGAGAAGAACCCACGGGAGGGCGTCGGTCCAGTCACCGCCGTGGAACATGAGGGCTATTTTGAGGGTGCAACGCCACCTCTCTACAAGTCCATTACTCTGTGGGTAGTACGCTGTCGTACGAAATCTATTGGTGCCGCACAGATTGCATAAATTATTGAAAAGTGCCTACTTGAACTGTCGCTCCTGATCCGTAGTAAAGAGGACGGACAGCCGAACCGTGATATGTACCCGTCAATGAAAGTACGCACGACAGTTTCTGCGGAAATGTCTTTGAGCGGGACAGCTTCGACCCACCGAGTAGTACGGTCGATCATTGATAGTATATAACGAAACCCGTCTGAAATGGGGGTTGTGTGTGCCTGTCGACTTTAGTGTGTTGGCAAGATAAGTACGCCCGAGTCCACAACTGGCAGCCGTGTCGCATATTCAGCCAAACGAATCGTTCGGAAATTAACTTTAAAGTCGGCTTAACCCTAGGGTGGAAAAGGCCGTGAAGAAAACAGAAAATGTCCATGTGCATCGCCGTTGGAACCAGGGGGCGCACCACGCTGGTGGAAATGTCACAAAAGACTGGGATGCCCGAGCCGGATAACAAGCGCGGTTCAATGCGCAGTGACGTGTCCGGAGAGCAGAGTAGCTTTTGTATTCCATCGTCCGTCTCCTGAAGGCGCGCGAGATAGCGCAGATGCGCGACATATAATCTCTACGACATTGTCTGCGCCGTGCACGTATCTTACGTCGGTTGTAATAAAGACTAAATGACGACAGCACCGAGGAGGGAGACCACCTGACGGGTTACGTATAGCGTTAGCAAGTGGCTGGTGATCGGTATAGACAGTCAGAGGGCGGCCCTCAATATCCTCTCTAAAATATTTGTTGCCAGCGTAAATAGTGTAGAGTTCCCTGTCAAACGCGGACCATTTAAGTTGAAAGGGCGTTAATTTTTTTTTTGAGAAGAAACGGAACGGCTCAGAATGGTCGCCGACGTGTTGTAGCACGGCGCCCACTGAAGAGTCACTAAGCGTCTGTGGTAACTGAAATTTTAGCATCTGGGATAGGATGTGCCAAAGTGACTGTGCGAGCGAGTGCTGTCTTTAATTGTTCAAATGCAGCAGTCATATCGTCCGTCCAAGGGGCCATGCGCTCTCCTGACGCGTTGTTTTTCTGCAAGTGCATCAGTTAACGGTGCTTGTAGTGAAGCTGCTATGCGGAATGTGGCGCCTGACAAAGTTAATCATTCCCAGGAAGCGGCACAGCTCTTTATATGTCTCTGGAAGTGGGAGTTGTAATATGAGTGAAACGCGATCTGAGGTGGGGTGCGTGCCTTGCTCTGAAACCTTATGTCCATGGAATGTGACAGTTTCTTTCCACAGATGGGAATTGTCGTTGTTAATACAGATGCCATTCTCTTGCAATGCCTTAAGTACGCAAACCAGATGTTCCTCGTGCTCTTGCTGGGAGGACGAAAAAATTAAAATATCGTGAGGTAAGCATAGCAGAAAGGGAACTGGAAGAGGATGGAATCAATGAATCGCTGCCACGTCTGCGCTGCGTTCTTTAGGCCGAAAGGCATGAAACAGTATTCAAAAAGTCCAAAAGGAGTAATGATAGTCGTTTTATGTATGATGTCCGGTGCCATCGGAATCTGATGGTATGCCTTCTGGCAGTGGACTACTGAGAAAACTTTAGCGCCGTGAACCTGCTGTGCAAATTCTTGAATGTGGGGTATCGGGGAATTGTCAATTACTCTTCTGGGGTTGAGCTTGTGGTAGTCACCACAGAGGTCGGTAGGTGCCGTCTTTCTTTTTTACCAAATGAATGGGGGACGACCAGTTGCTGTCAGAAGGACGCAATATTCCACTGTCTAGAAGCTCCTGCACGATAAGTTTCGCAGCCTGCAGTTTATGTGCCGATATGCGTCTTACCTTGTGGAGCACTGGAGGGGGGGGGGGGGGGCTCGGTCGTATTAAGTCTGTGGAGGGTACCGTTTCTCACACTCGATACTAGCGATTGCGCTGCAGCAATCGAATCACTAACCTGTGTGGTGTCGGCTGCAGAGGCGGGCGGAGTGGCAGTACACTCTGAAGCTGCTGCAGGTGTGGATGCCCTCACGCGATAGCTCGCCAGTGCGCTGGAGATAACATCGAGTCAATGGCGCGTGACGTCATTGTTGCGTCGCAAAACGTCGCAGTCGGTGCGGACGCGAGCGATGTCCATAATAACATTAGCGAGTTTCGCTGAGAGGCGAACGCACTCGGAAGTAGTTGCTAAAAGGTCATCTTGTACACTATACTGGGACTTTGCAGGTGCAAACTGTCTGCAGAAACATCGTGACGAATGGACGCCCTCTGAAGGTCCAAGGAAAATTCGTAATGTTTCAGGAAGTCAATTCCTAACACAGGTGTGTCAATCTTAGCGACGTAGCGTCCTGTGCGAACTGTAGTTAGAGTTCAGTAGTACACTAGAATGGGCGAGTTGTCGACAGCTCGTAGCGGACCTGGGCCGGGTTTGATATTTGACAGCACGAGGTTGCGAGGAATAACGCTGGCCTCAGCGCCAGTGTCTACCAGGAAACGGGTTTATGAGTACACGTCGGTAGAGACCGCCAGAAGTAGTGTCCAAGGCGGAGCAGTCGAGCGGCGCCTGTGAGAAGTTGCGTGGGGGGCAGCGCCGTTTGATCCCTGGGCCGATTGTTTGAAGCCGCTGCGCACGGTGGCCTGCAGTTGCGCGCTTTGTCGCCATGCTTTACGTGGAACCAACCCATCACGCCTGTGTTGGGAGTAGTTGTAGGATACGTGGCAGATGGCGTGCCCAGCTATGAAGGCATGGAGGTGGGGTTGACCGAAGACGGCGACGGTAGTGGTCTGTTGCTGACAGGTTGCTCCACTGTCTGTTGAACGGCGCGCCGCTTGGAACGTCCGATCGCCGGAAAATGAGGCGGAAGAGGCGTGTCCGGTTGTCGAACTCCACGTGCAGGTGAATCAGAAATAAACTGGCAGTGGCGCATCACTTGATACGCCCTGCCGGCGTACGCCAGACGAGTGCCGAGTGGCTGTGTCGATAGTGCTAAGAGCTGGATTTGTAGCTCGGCTGGCAGTTTGAGTAACCAGATTGCCCATAGCCCTGGATCCGGTAGAAAGGAGTGATCCTCTTGAGACTGCAGGCGGCGCCAGAACTGGCCAGGGGTGGAGACGCCGATGTTTACCTCCTCGATAATGTGAGTCAATGCCTCGTGACAAGCATCGTAGAAGAATCTCCTTCGCGTTGTGAAACTTCGGTGTGGGTGGAGGCGATCGAATGATATCACTGGCCAAGTTCAAAAAAAGTTCAAATGTCTGTAAATCTATCGGACCAAACTGCATGGTCATCAGTCCGTAGCTTACAAACTACTTAAACCTAGGTAAACTAACCTACGGACAAACACACACACCCATGCCCCAGGGAGGACTCGAACGTCCACGGCGAGCAACCGCGCGATCCTCAGCGAGGTGCTTTAGACCACTCGGCTACTCCATCGCGGCCACTGGCCAAGTCCATCTGGTCTTGGATGTGTGTGACTAAACACAAGAATCGAGCGCCTCGCTCGTGACGTTGTGTAACTCGAAGATAGATTCCACCAATGCGAACCATGTTATAGGATTAGATTTGTCCAGTGGTGGCAGCTTCGGGAAACGTGAATGGTGTGGAGTTGTGTCCAACTGTGGTCCCGCCGAGGGACGCTGATCACGAAGACCGGGCGTCGTTAGCGGTTCGTACTGCCGCGCGAATGCGGCGTCACGCGACGCAGCAGGCGCGGTAGGGCGTAAATTGAATCGTACTACAGTTCTGCCACATCCCCTCCACAAGGGCAGAAGGAGGCGGGGCATGTTGTGCACGTGACTAGTCTGCAGTAGCGCTTCCCAGCGGCAGAAAGCAAAAGTTTAACAGTCAGCTGTTGCAGTCTTATGTTCTAAGTTCATTTTTATATTTTTGACGTCTGTAGCCCATGAATGTTCCTGTTTTAGTGAAATTTCATAGTAGGTACTACCAAGGTTACGTTTGTCCATACTATCCCTACAATATGCTACATAAATTGCAAGCCTTAAGGAGTGGGACAGTTCTGAGTTACAAACAAAAATGTACAAGTGTAAACATTAACTCAGGCCTACCGGTACTGTAAATTTTATCTCATATATTATTTGATTTATGTTCTAATTACCATAGTCTCCACTACAGGAATAAAAAAATATGGTCTTTATCTGTCTGTGCTGACTGACTGCCACTGGTGTTTTTACTAATAAACAGCAAACTTAAATTCACACCTACGCTACTGGCAACGAGTTTAAAGAGAATAAAAGCATGTGACAACACACATTATTTTACGCAAGTCGCCGAAGTGCCGTCCAATTTAAAGACTTGCACTTGGCCAACGAGCCACACGAAATTATTATTATAGGGAGATGACTGTAGCTCACGTCTTTGATACGTATGATTATAAATGTTTCATAATTTATCTATTTAAAACGCACTTACAGCAAATGAGACATTCTATATCAGATGGTGAGAAATATGTATTTTTTATTTCAGAAACTTTCCATAAATTACACAAGTCGGCTCTAATATTCTGATATCGGTATAAGAATGTTCTCAGCATCATTCTTTACATTTTCTTCGATGGAAAGACGTGAGAGGCGCTTCCACACTCAATTGACTTTCATTACAAAACTAATGATTTTTTTTCACGCGTTGTTACATCACGAATAGAAGAATAAAGCATTGAAGCTTCCCATTTCGTTTGAGGCTACTAAAATCACATAAGGAAGGCAGCGATTCACTCTTGGTTCAGACTGCTGTATAATATTTTCATGATACTTTGCCGAGTCTGCTCTGGGAGTGGAATTCACATTTCACACAACGTAACCTACACGTAAAATCACGCAATCTTTAACGCCCGCACAGCTTTTGCTGTCTGCCGCTTGGAAGCGCTGCTGAAGACCAGTCACGTGCTCAAGAGACTCCGCCTCCTTCTACCCGTCTGGAGGGGGTTTGGCAGAACTGTAGTACTATTTAATTTACGCGCGCGGTAGGAGGCGTTGCAGCGTACGTTAGTGTGTACGCGGCTTCGCGCGACGAGTGCGGGTTGTACGGCGGCGCACGCGTCGGACCGAACTGCGGCAGACGGCGTCGCGACGAAGACGCTGGGCGTCGCGTGCGGGTCGGAAAACGGGCGCGCGAACAACTGTGGCGGCGTAGCGGGCAGAGCACGCTCACTGAACTGTTTGTCACAGGCAGACCGATATGTTATCAAATTTGCAGGAATCGAAGTGCTTACGTTAAAACACTGTGTGAAACACTCGTGTCCCTGGGTGCACACTGGTTTTCTGTCGGGAAGAGACAACGTGGTGGCAAGAGCATACGGTGCCGAACTCCATGCCAGTTGTTGGAAAACTGCGCAGCGCGGTTGGAAGAGGTGAACGGCCGGAAGCGTTCATTAAATCGTCCTAGAATTTAATGAGTGGTTCATCCTGTGCCGATTTTTTTTTTTTTTTTTTTTTTTTTTTTTTTTTTTTTTTGTTAAGTTTATGGGACTTAACTACGGCGTCATCAGTCCCTAAACTTACAAACTACTTTTGAACCACTTACGAACTAGGACGGCACAAATATCCATGCCCGAGTGGGGATTCGAACCTCCGACCGTAGTGGCCGTGCTGACCGTGACTGGAACGCCCAGTCACCTCGCCCACCGCGGCCGGCTGCCGAAAATTGCGAAGGCTTCTGGGGATCTGGTGCAATTTGTCCGCTGTTGAAAGCCATTGTTTTGCCGTAACGGCACTGTTGTCGGATGCAGTTACACAGCAAAAAACACGAAAAAACGAAGTTTTTCACGCGTGATGCGGTTGACGAACTATGCCGGAGGTTACTTTTGGCTCCCGCGTGTGTGTGTGTGTGTGTGTGTGTGTGTGTGTGTGTGTGTGGGTGGGTGTATTGTTCCACATCTCCTCCTAAGCTACTGTACCGATTTCACCCAAGCTTGGTACACACGTTCCTTAATATCAGGCAACAATCGCCGTCAGGGTAAGAATCACCTACGACACAAACGTAAGAAGAACGTCATAAACAATGAGATGTGCGAAAAACTGCGGTGTCAAACAACAATACTGGACATTTCTTCCTAAACCACTAGACTGATTTCAACTAGATTTGCTACACATATTCCTTATGTGAGATAACAATGGCTGTAGGAGTACGAACCACATACGACACATAGTTCAGATGATATAACGTCATGAACAATAGGAATAGCAAAAAACTGCTACATAATGTGACGAGACTTTATAAATACACTATATGAGAACGACAGTACTTGGCGACTTGCAACAAACTTTAAACATAATTTCAGACCTTTATTCTTTTTCTCGCAAACAACCACATCAAAATAATGAAAGGAAAAAAGCTTCTCGTTTACTACTTTTCCGCTGTTCATGGAGCAAAACTATGGCATTCGGTACAACGTTACAATTTCTACACTACTAATTGTACTCACAGGAAATTTTGCAGACAGAATAAACACTTAAAGCTGAATGTACGTTAAAAATTATACAAAAGTACGACAAATTAATGTATGATAGACAACTTAATTAATACCACGGTAAAGATGAGCTTAATGAACAACTCTCACAGCCTGGTAAAAAGTTGGCAAATAGCCTGCTATGTTTTGTTTTTCAGAGGCCTAAATACCAATTACCCGCGGCATTCTTCTTCTGTAGCATGCAGGTTATAGCTGCAGTTGAAGAAGCAGGATTTCGCGTTTTAAGAATTGTGACAGACAATTCTAAAGTTAATGTAGCAATGTTTGAGAGGAAGTGTAATGGCTCTGTTACAGGGCCGGCGGAAGGGGAAAAGCTCACCCGGGCAAAGAATCCATATGGCGCCCCCTAAAACCCACTGGTATTACTGACTTTAAATTTGCTATGCTACCTTACAGATAGTTGCTTTTAAAGGATAACTCCTTGAACTGTAAAACTATAAGAATCAATTATCAAACTGTGTAAGATCTTAACTTTATATATATATATATATATATATATATATATATATATATATATATAAATGTGGCGTCTGTTCCGAAGGAACGGACGTCACTTCTGATCCTGCAGCTGTTATTATTTAATATTCATAGAATATATGACATCATCTGCGATTAGACAAAGCTGAAAATGTGTACCCAGCCGGGATTCGAACCCGGGTCTCCTGCTTTCTAGGCAGTTGCGCTGACCCCTACACCACTGGCGACACAGTGATCACCGCACCTGCAAGGACTATCCATGCACGCCTCCCGTCAGATACAAATTCCCAGCTTCGCCCTGCCCATAGTACTCAAACTCGTAGTTTCACTAATTCCCGTAAGAGTAAGGGCTTCAAACTTGCCCACTCCTCCCCACTAACGATACTAACTGTATCTGACGGGAGGCGTGCATGGGTAGTCCTTGCAGGTGCGGTGATCACTGTGTCCCCAGTGGTGTAGGGGTCAGTGCAACTGCCTAGAAAGCAGGAGACCTGGGTTCGAATCCTGGCTGGGTACACATTTTCAGCTTTGTCCAATCGCAGTTGATGTCATATATTCTATGAATCTTAACTTTTGTCAGTTAAATACACAGAGAAAGTTTTGGTTAACGATATATGAAACAATTATTTACAAATGAGCATGCAAAATTTTCTACGTCACTGATTAGAAATTTACAGAACGATTCAAGAAACAACGATTTATGTACAAAGATTTCGTAATACAAATAATACAACCAGTAATATAATTTTATATCTTTATACAGTGTTAATGCAAATTATCCTTTGAGTTATTTACAATGCTAAGTAAAGTTAACTTTTCGTGCCTTTTTCTCTGCGAAGTCTTTAATTAAAGTTGGTTAATACACATCTAAGGAGTAAAAGTCTTATCGCTTTGGTACGTGTATCAAGCATTAGTGTTGATATAGAACGTAATTATTGCTACTTATATCAATGGGGAAAGAACTTTCTTTGAGGTTGAAGTTCGCCGCCTATCTGAGAGGCCCCCACCCCAGCCTGCGAAGACGCTACGTGTGTAAACACCTCTTCTCTTTTAAACGTAATAAAACGAAAATACGTTACATAATGTATGCCTACTTACCTGTACTGTGCTGTTATCTTCTGGAATATTTCTTGATTTCTTGCTGGTTTCCTCATTCTTTAGTTCTACGTTTTCATTTCCATTATTGTCTGTTTCAGCAGTACGAAAGAATTTTTTTTTATGCTGCTGCCTGTTTCTCACTTTCAGACTCTAATTGCGCTCTTCTTTTTCTGTATACATTTCCAGAAGGCTTCTTTTTTCCGACTTGTTGATAAAGAACACATTAACACAACGATTCTCTACTAAGAGTCGAAATTCAGGAGACAAAAGAAGAGCATGCACACCATGAAGCCTGCACTACAAGTACATTACATGACTTCTGATTTATAATTTTCTTTCACGAGACATTTGACAGTACAAACAGGACTAATTCCTTTTGGTTGCCGATAACCCAATATAGTTTGTGTATATTGTTAGAGTGGCCGATATAGCTTTGTTGCAAGAAGTGCAATTGTCGGGACCGCAGCAGTTGTAATTGTCAGAGCGTGTTATTGTTGCTCAAAACTCTCAACAATAGCCTTTAGCTTTGTCAGCGGAGATTTTTTTTATAGCCATATAAGGTGAAGGGGTGAAGAGATATCCTTTGTAGGAGATTCAACTAGAAACCGGGCTTGTTATAAAGAGTGAGGCGTATGACATGAGGTAGTATCCAATGTTGCTACACAATTTATGAAAAAGTTAATTTTTAGTTCACTGTTTACAACAATGTAAATTCAGCAAGGATTTTGGCGCCCCCCTAACTCAACCTAAAATCTGGCGCCTTGGGCGGTCGCCTGGCCCTTCCGCCGGTACTGCTGGTTCCGCTGTCACATTAATTAATAAAGACACTTATGAACTTCTGGGTTCGCCAAAATTGTCGCCGTCTCAGCAAGTGTTAACAGCATATGCCGGACAAAATATTCCCGTGCCTAGGAACGTGTAGCCTGCACGCCTCTTTTCAAGGTGTAACAAAAACAGTTG
The DNA here is from genome assembly GCA_026315105.1 of Locusta migratoria. NCBI lineage: Eukaryota > Metazoa > Arthropoda > Insecta > Orthoptera > Acrididae > Locusta > Locusta migratoria. The sequence continues at coordinate 697,285,657 of CM048745.1, read as the reverse complement.
CTTTTGTAGTTCTTCAGGCCAAATCTACACAGAACATTTTTGGACTAGATGCATTCGGCTTGTTTGGATTATCAATTCAAAGAGATGTGCTTCAAATTTCATCAGTAGGCCTCAGGACAAAATCAATGCATTGTGTGAAAAATACAGTGACTTGTTTTCGCCAGAACTAGGTTGTGCAAAAGACTTCGTGGCACATGTATCTTTAAAAGAATCTGCAGTACCGAAATTTCGTAAAGCTAGACCAGTGCCTATGGCCCTTCGTGATAAAGTTGCTGTAAGAATTAAACGTTGGCAGGATAGTGGGGTGATTTCTCCTGTTTCTGCTAGTTAGTGGGCCTCGCCTTTAGTAATTATAACCAAGCCGTCAGGAAAACTACGTCTCTATGCGGACTTCAAATCAACAGTGAACGATCAAACAATTGTAGACACTTACCCCCTGCCCAGACCTGAGGAACTAATGGACAAATTAGGGCAGTCTCGCTTCTTTTCTAAGATTGATTTAACAGAGGCATACTTACAGATTCCGCTTGATGACGAGTCAAAAAAGTATTTCGTGATTAACACTCACATGGGACTTTTTCAATTTCAACACCTACCCTTTGGCAGTTCTTCCGCCCCAGCTATTTTTCAGCGTTTTTTGGAACAGCTGACAGTTTCTGTACCGTGTTGCTCGAACTATTTAGATGACATTGTGGTCTCAGGGCGCACAGTTGAAAAACATTTATCAAACCTGGAGTGCCTTTTCAGTGTTGACTGCAGCAGGTCTACGTTGTAATAAAGCAAAGTGTTGGTTTTTTCAGACTGAAATAGAGTACCTAGGCTATGTGATTAATGCCCACGGATTCCATCCCTTACAGTCACATCTTCGAGCAATCAAAAACTTGCCTTCTTCTAAGAATGTGCACGAATTGCAAGCAGTAATGGGAATGCTTAACTATTATTTCAGTTTTATTCCCAATGCCTCTCAGATTGCAGCTCCACTGCATCGCTTATGTAGGAAAAAATGTTCCTTTTGTGTGGTCTAAAGATTGCCAGGTCGCCTTGACTGCACTACTCAGTGATGCATGTTTGATTCCCTTTGACCCACAGAAGCCTGTAGTGCTAGCAGTGGACTGGATGCCTCATCGTACGATCTGGGCGCAATAATCTCACGTCGTATTGGATCTCACGATCGTCCTATTGCCTTTGCATCCAAGCTACTAACGCCAACGCAACAGAATTACAGTCAGATAGAAAAGCAGGCCTTAGCAAATCATTTACGGTGTCACAAAGTTTCACCATTATCTCTATGGCAGAAAATTCTATTTGTTGACAGATCACAAGCCTCTCACGTCGTTGTTCTCACCCACAAAGCCAATTCCGCTACGAACGGCACAAAAGCTTCAGAGATGGTCCTTGATATTGTCAAATTATCAGTATGAGATTTTGTACTGTCCTACCACTAAACATGCCAACGCGGACACACTTTCCCGACTTCCGGTTGGCCAGGATGTGTCATTTGATTCTTCAGAAATGGCATGTTGCCAGATAGACTCCAGAGATGCTTCTGCTGCCGCAGACTTTTCTTTGAACTCTCGTCGGGTTGCATAGGAAACAGCTGCGGATGTAGAACTAAGTGTGATAGCACGTTTTGTTCGCTATGGGTGGCCTGCCAGAGCCAAAGACATTGATCGGCCTCTGGTTCGACGTTATTTTGCACAACGTCATGCATTGTCTTTAAGTCAGGGTGTTCTGTTTTTGCATACTGACAACGACCAAATGAGAGTGATTTTTTCTCGTTCCCTGCAACGTGAAATCTTATGTCTCCTGCATCAAGGACATTGGGATATTGTTAGGACAAAGCAACTGGCCAGACTTCATTGTACCTGGGTTGGAATGGACGCCCAGATAGCATGACGTCACAGTGTACTGTTTGTGTGGAGCATCAGGCAACTCCTACGCAAAGTTTCTCAGACTAGCCACGCCCCAAAGGACCATGGCAACGTTTACACATTGACTTTACCAGACCTTTCTGGAATACGCGCTAGTTAATTGTTGTAGACGCTTTCAGCAAGTTTCCGTCTGTGATTGCCATGAACTCAACGACGGCGTCTAGTACAATCAGTGCCTTAACATCAGTGTTTTGCATCGAAGGTTTGCCTGAAATATCGTCAGTGACAATGGACCTCAGTTTGTTAGTGCGGAATTTCAACAATTTTGTCGTGTGAATGGTATTCAGCACATCACCACCGCACCTTTCCACCTTCAGTCCAATGGTGAAGCAGAACGTTTCGTTCGAACATTCAAGTCTGACATGGAAAAGATGAAAGGTCAGCACTCCAGGCAGCAAGCTCTTCAAATTTTCCTGTCTACGTATCGGTGCATGCCACGTGACGGGCCCGTCTCCTGCTGAGCTGCTACACGGCCACCGTCACCGCAATCTCCTTCACCTGCTGCAGCCTCCCACGCACCGAGTCGGTTCATATGGCGCTTTGCGTTTTCAGGTTTCCACGCCGGTGCTGTACAAGGTGTTTGCTGGAAAGAAGAAGAGGTGGTTACCGGGCACCGTTCAGCGTGCGCTTGGTCGCAATATGTATGTTGTACGTTCTTCCACAGGGTCGGAGCTGCGGCGCCACACAAACCAATTGTGGCTGCACAGGCCGCGTGATCCTGTCTCTGGTTTCTTGATTCCAGACGCAGTTCAGCGCCAGGGAGCACAGCCACATCGCTCGCCAATGGGTCCAGCGACCCTGGACTACAAGATCGGACCCATGGAGGTGGATGCGCCTCCTATGCAGTCTGCCTCTCCACCCTCCGTCGCTGCCATAGCTGCCAGCATCGCCGAGTGGGACTCTGGGACCGCGCGTGCCCCCGCCACCTGGGCCACGCACCTCAGAAGAAGATGACCTGCTCCCTCTGGGTGGAGATGTGCGCCCTTCCCCTCGTTTTGGTGGGTTTCCCAGGGGATCGCAAGGTGGATACCGGGGCGTGGACGGCGTCTCGATCCCAGCCTCAGCTACGACGCCCGTCCCATCAGTAACGCCCCCGTCTGGGCCCTCCTCCCCGTGCCGTTGCCCTCAGCCCTACGCCACAACAGCGCGGCGGTTTGGAGGGGAGGGGTGTGGTGTTGCACAAGTATGAAGTGCACGCCACGTATTTTCGCCACGCGCCGCCTTGCATGCACGGTGCGGCGTTCTTACATCATCAGCCACGAGCCCCCTCTGCTGCAACTCTGCTCGTGGCCACGACTGCTGCATCATTGACTTGGGAATCAGGTAGGCACCAGTAAAGACTTGGCTATCGGATAGGCACTAGGAATCATCAGTAGGCAGGCCTCTATCTAAACTATGTATCAGCATTCTGCAGTCAAGAACTATGTAAAAGTTATGTATTACCAAGACTCCACGAAATATATATCTCGTTCTAATTTACTCTAGTGTTTCTAGTTTCTGCTGTCCCACTGGCTGTTCACCTCCGTGCCTGCTCAAGCATGCTTCCTTTATTCCTGTGTCGGTCTCTTTCTACTCGGCCACCGACACCCACAAAAACTGGCGGAAACAAGACACAAAAGTGGCGACAAGGTTGGGACACAAAAGCGTTAATGGCATTTCTCCCTATTGTAACTTTCTTCGTATATCACAACATTTAGGCGAATAGGTTTTGAGAAACAGATATGTTCTCCTATTGTATTCAGCCTTCGTAGCAGCGTTGTCCAATGCGACTTTTCCTGTTGTGTAGACTACTTAGAGTCCATCCATACACAAACACCGTTTCACAGGACAGATATGATACTTAAACTTATCTGTGTCTCAAAAACAATTGGCCTAAATATTATGATACACTCATATTTGAAACCATCTTTTTAAGCCCAAAATGTTACACTAAAATTTAACAAAGGGTTCCATTGAAAAAACTAAAGATGGTCTCCTATCTCTGTAAAAAAAATAGCACAAACATGAAACGTCCTGTATTCAAGTAGCCCATGTCCGTTAAATTCACTGTCCAAACAGCATTTTTGTATCTATTATGGTTGGGGCGACACAAGGGGTGTTATGATTTAGCTGCCTCACTCTGTATATATCACATTTGAACAAAATTATACTTATCTGGTTTTCAGTTATGGGTGTAATCTGCTTGCATGAAAGATAGAGCACAACAGGCTGGCAATTTCTGAGCGATATTGTAGGAGAGGGTGATCTTCAAAGAATGCACAATTTGAACTTAATGTTTATTTCTTTGTTTACACAGCTCCATGCAACAAACTAATAACTCCCGAATGTTCCAGATCAACCATCACATCGATAACTTTACAATTCTAAGAACAATACACTACTTCCAACAAAACTACCATAACTAAACAACTCTCCTATTGCCAACAGCTCACTGGTATATATCACACAGCAAACAATGCTTCTCCTTACAACCATTATTACTACCGTACAAAACATTACTCACAATTAAAAGTTGTGGAATTAATAAAAGCTACAATAATCAAGAAATACTTAATTACCGATACTAGTCGATCATTTAAGTAAGATGAGATTAAGTTACACATTCTTTGTGAAATACTAAAACTTTTTTTACCATAACGATACAAACCACATTTTGTTATTTAACCAATTACAGAAATGATTAAATCAGTTGCTAACATGTAATTAACAAAATTATAATGTAACAAAATTATTTGGTAAGTTACGTTACAGTGTCTTTTGGCCACAACATGTGCTTTTGTTAAATCAACAATTGTGGCATCTTGATTAGTCTGACAATTGCCTGCACCAGGCCTGCCCAGGAGGCAGCTAGATGAGCACGAGCGCTTGCGCTTGCTCGCGACTGAATGGGGGCTCCCACGCATCGTGATGTTCTGCAGCGCAGGGGAGGTGTATACAGGGGCTGTCTTCACACGACTGAGAACAACATCGTTCCGGTTAAGCTTTAGATGAGAGCACATGTGCCCACCATGCAGTACATAATGTACAGAGCACCTCTTTTCACTTCGAAAAAATTTAGTGCGATAGCTTCAAAGCAAAAAGCAGCCACATCAACGTCAATGTACAACACCTCAGAGCAAGAAGCGAATGTTTCTTATATGCGAGTGTTTGAAAATGCTTAGCATGCTTCAAAATCCTTAACGAAAAAAATTAGTTTACAACGGTATTACAATACACTCCATGCGAAAGACTATGGGCACTTGCAAGATGAAGAGCGGAGGTTCAAAGATTAAAGAACATACCACTAACAAGGATAGGGTTTGACATTGGGTTACCGATTTTGATTGAATTTTGCATAGGCGTACCATGTTGCATATAAATGGACACTTGTTTCGGCGTTTTGCTAGACATTAGTTTTTGAAAAATCAAGGTCAAATATGATGATGGAAAACAGCGTTTTGAATTTTATTCATTGAAAGATCGTCTAAACATTTTTTTACTAATATATATGGGACCAAAAGTTAATAACGTTTGGGCAATTAATGTTTTTCTGTTTTCAAGCTGCAGCTATTAACATTCAGTTGAGTGTATTATCTGTTTCCAACTGTTTCATCTTTGATTAAAAAAAAAAATAAATAAATAAATAAAACCACACACACACACACATATAGAATTTTACTTTCATCCATCAGAAATCTCTTTAATGCATAAGAAATAAATTTTATTTCCTCTTTCATACAATCAATTTGCCACAGAATATTCAACCAGAGACAAGCGTTACATCTTTGTGTAACATATCAGTGGCCATAGAATTGGATTGGCTGACAATTCTCCGTTGTTCAATTACTTTATTGGGATTCTTGCCTCTCTCACTGGTCCTCACAACTCTTTTCCATAACCGTTAGCCACCGCGAGCTGACCGACAGCTCACTGCTGTGGTGCGAGCGCGAGCCAGCTTCGCTCCAGCAGATTGCTGAGCAGGCATGGTCTACACCATGTGTCATATAGTTCACTAGCCTAATCACTGCAATTAATCTAAAAAGTGTCCTACATGACATAACTCAGTTAAGAACATGTCTGTGTGGATCAGATGTGGACATAACACAAACAGCATCCCATTCTGCAGTTGTCCGCCGGGCAGTATCTCATTCTTCAGTTGCCTGCCAACCAGTATCATATCGTCAATCATACTTCACCACCAGCAAGGTCCAAGCAACTGAAGATATTGGAGTTTCTGAGGAAATATTGTAGGATTTGCACAATGTCATCCGGTGTCAAACTCGTGAAGACCATTTTCACTATCTCTGTTCTTTAAACACACAGAAAGAGAGATAGGAAAGATATTTCAAAAGTATTCATGTCAGATCAAGCAGAGTGAGCTTCTATTGCCTTGAGTGAGGTAATTGGTGTCCCTCACCTGACATTGGACTGTACATGGAATATGTATAAAGTATGAGATAACTGGATATTGAAGAGGATTAAAGAACAATAGAAGGAATATGAAATTCTGGTGATTCTCTGTATCAACAGGATGCAATGTATGTAAGCAACTGTTCCATGGTGTGCTGCAGTGTTTAAATTATGATGATAACACATGGGAATTTCCTTTGTACTTCTAAGAGCACTACATATAAATTGGGCATATTGTTACAGGCAAAATAGAGGTGTGAACACATATACACAACTTGAGAGAATGAAATTGACTATAAAGCAGGCAAAATGAAGCATTCGATAACCACCTGTCTGCTTTGATTGGTGACATCAACAACAAAGCAGAAACTCACATTTGAAGCATGAGCAACATAGCAACCATAACATAAATAAATGCATGAGAGTAAACCTAATGAAAAACAATGATAGTCAGGATCAATCATTTCATTAACCCTAAAGACACCTCAACACAAGAGAGCAATACCAAACAAAAGAAAAGAGTACCCTAATAATCAATGTTTCATATGATTGCTGTTTATTTCTTTTTTCATTTTTTAAATTAAATCATGGGGCTAGGTAGGTGAATGGGCGAATGTCTGTTCAATGCCAGTTCACTTAATTCAGTCCATTTAATGGAATGGACCACCATAATCACAGGAAACTATGACATACAAGTTATAAACTTGTCACTCATATCCACTGCTAGCAAACATGCTTAAATTAAGATAAAAAAAAAATATCCATGCCAATACTAATACAAAATTAAATGCACTCACTGACAAGGTAGCATCAACCTACCCCTAACAAATGAATTACATGAAATGACTATGTAACATACTGGCTATAGACTCCTTCAGATCATTAGCATCTACCACAAGAGTGCACCATCAAATACTTCAACACACTTCCTGCAAACATGCATGACTCAAAAACACTGCACTTTGACAATGTAACACAACACACATCATGCGTCAAAGAAGACAAATGTCATTGGACGCTTCAATCGACATGACAAATGGTACTGGATGTATTGATTGAAGCATAAGTAGGGACAGAAAAAAATAGGTGTTAGTTTATGGCCAAAATCGGTGTTATTTGTTGCACTTGTCGGTGTTATTTATCGTTAATATTTTCTGGTAATCTTTTCCCATTTTCGGTACTATATTTAGGTCATATTTAATGATTTTTAAATTTATTAATTACCATAATATCTTCATAACTTAACATAGAGAGAGAAATAAGCTTGCCGACAGTTACCGATCAGAAATCGTATTAGGCCTACTGTCAATATACGCGTCTACAATGTGTGGCGCTGTCTTATTACAGTATGTATTACAAAATAATAAAATAGCCACTACATTTGGATATGGAATGTTCTTACATTAAATATATTAGATACAGCATAATTTTGTTGGAAACCACCAATTTCGCATTAATTAAAAAAAAAAAAAAAATCAAAGAATTCGCGTTATTTTCTTAAAAACTGCCGAATTCGCGTTATTTACCGCGTTATCATTAAAATGAATTTTTCCTGTCCCTACAAATAAGGCAAACACGTCTTTATCAAAAGTGAGGCAAACACCTTGATAAAGTTATATGTACCTTTATCCCCTTTGTAATGGAAAATACAATTGACATTTGTAAAACACAATGTGACATTCACAATTAGAGCACTTTCTCCAAGGAATTAGTGGAGCTCTGATTGTTCATGAAGATAGTGTGTGGAAAGTACCTTCCAAAAGTCAATGGCACAGGAGCATAGTGATTTGTACAAAGTATAAGGCATGCATCCAAAGGTATACCTGAAATTTTTATTTGTTGTTGTTGTGGTCTTCAGTCCAGAGACTGGTTTGATGCAGCTCTCCACCCTACTCTATCCTGAGCAAGCCTCTTTGTCTCCTCATACACAAATGTACCATCATTTGATCAACGTATTATTCTGAAATGGGGGACATAGCAATAGGTATTTCCGGTGTAGAGAAGCAGCTGAGAGAGCTAAATACGAAGATGTCTGCTGGTCCGGATGGAATACCAGTTCGGTTTTACAAATACTATTCTGTGGCATTAGCCCCCTACTTAGCTTGCATTTATCGCGAATCTTTAATTCAGCGCAAAGTTCGTAGTGACTGGAAAAAAGCGCAGGTTACTCCCATTTATAAGAAAGGAAAGAGAACTGACCCACACAATTACAGGCCAATATCGTTGACCTCAGTTTCATGTAGAATTTTAGAGCATATTCTCAGTTCGAATATAGTAAATTTCCTTCAAACAGAAAAGCTTCTTTCCATGAATCAGCACGGGTTTAGGAAACATCGTTCATATGAAACTCAGCTTGCTCTTTTCTTACATGACATCTTGCGAGCCATGGATGAAGGGCAACAGGCGTATTGTGTTTTTCTCAACTTCAAAAAGGTGTTCGACACAGTGCCACACTGCAGACTGCTAACGAAGAAAGGAACTTATGGAATAGGTTCACAGATTTGTTACTGGCTGGAAGACTTCCTAAGTAATAGAATGCAGTACCTTGTTCTCGATGGCGAGTGTTCATCAGAGACGAATGTATCGTCAGGCGTGCTCCAGGGGAGTGTGATAGGACACTATTATTTTCTATCTATATAAATGATCTGATGGACAGAGTAAGTTGTAATTTGCAGCTGTTTGCTGATGATGCTGTGGTGTATGGGAGGGTGTCATCTTTAACTGACTGTAATAGCATACAGGATGACTTAGACAAAATTTCTAGTTGGTGCAAAGAATGGTAGCTAGCTCTCAATGTAGAAAAATGTAAGGTGATGCACATGAGTAGGAAAAACAATCCTGTAATGTTCGAATACAGCATTAGTAGTGAGCTTCTTGATGCTGTCGCGTCATTCAAATATCTAGGCGTAACATTGTAGAGCAATATGAAATGGAACGAACATCGACTTCGGTTTATTGGGAGAAATTTTGGGAAGATGTACTTTACCTGTAAAGGAGACCGCATATAAAACGCTTGTACGACCACGTCTTGAGTATTGTTCAAGTGTTTGGGACCCACAGCAGATCAGTTTAAAGGAAGACATAGAGGCGGTTCAGAGGCGAGCAGCTAGGTTTGTTACCGGTAGGTTCGACCAATGCGCGAGTGTCACGGAAATGCTCCGGCTACTCAATTGGGGATCATTGGAGGAAAGATGACGTTCTTTTTGTGAAATTCTGTTGTGGAAATTTAGAGGGCCAGAATTTGAAGCTGTGTGTTACAATCTTGCTGCCGCCTACTTACATTTCGCGTAAAGATCACAAAGACAAGATAAGAGAAATTAGGGCTCGTACGGAGGCATATAGGCATTCTTTTTTTCCTCATTATATTTGGGAGTGGAATAGGAAAGTTAATGCCTAGTAGTGGTACAGTGTACCCTCCGCCACGCACCGTACGGTGAATTGCGGAGTATGTATGTAGATGTAGATACGAACGGCAACACACATCCATCTGAATCTGCTTACTATATTCGTCTCTTGTTCTCCCTCTGCGATTTTTACCCTACACACTTGCCTCCAATGCTAAATTTATGCTTCCTTAATATCTAAGAATATGTCCTACCAATTGATCCCCTCTTTTAGTCAAGGCATGCCAAAACTTCCTTTTCGCCCCAATTCTGTTAAGTACCTCTTCATTGTCTAATAATAGAAAGTTCAGGCTGGAATTATTATAGTAATAGCACTTCAAAAGTGCGGCAGCCGGAGGTGACGGTTGTATGACTGTGTTGTGTGCCTGTGTGATTGCATGAATGTTCTATTTTCTTAAGAAAGCCATGGCCAACAGCTGAAAGTGTTGTATGTGTGTGTCATTTGTATGTGCCTGTTGCAGCTCGTCACCACATCTTTGCAGTAAAGTTTTAAACTGTCCTTTTACTATATTGTACCTTTTCATTAGTTATATGATCTACCCACCTAATCTTCAGCATTCTTCTGTGACACCACATTTCAAAAGCCTCTATCCTCTTCTTGTCTAAACTATTTATCGTCCAAGTTTCATTCTCGTACAAGGCAACACTCCACATAAATGCCTTCAGAAAGGACTTACTTACACTTAAATTAATATTAGATGTTAGAAAAATTTCTCTTTTTAAAAAATGCTTTGCTTCACATTGCCATTCTGCATTTTATATCCTCTATACTATGACTGACCTATATTATTTTACTACACAAGTAACAAAACTTATCTATCACCTTTATTGTCTCATTACCTAATTAATCCCTTCAGCATTTCCTGGTTTTCTGTCTGCATTCCATTACCCTTATTTACTCTTGTTAATTTTCATCTTATACGCTCCTTTCAACACACTGTCCATTCCATTCAACTGATCTTCCAAGTTCTTTGCTGTCTCTGACAGAATTACACTGTCATCAGCAAAACACAAGGTTTTTATTTCTTCACCCTGAACTTTAATTCCTTCTCCAAATTTCTCCTTGCTTTCCTTTATAGTATGTTCAATGTACAAATTGAATAACATTGGGGAGCGGCTATAACTCTGTCTTACTCCCTTCCCAACTGCAGCGTCTCTTTCATGCCCTTTGACTCTAGTAACTGTTGTCTGGTTTTTGTACAAGTTGAACATTACTCTTCACTTCACTTCACTTCACTTCTTATCCCTACTATCTTCAGAATTTGAAAGAGCGTATTCCAGGTCAACATTGTCAAAAGCCTTCTCCAAATCTACAGAAGCTGGAAATGTAGGTTTGCCTTTCCTTCATCTATCTAAGACAAGGCGGAAGTTGAGTATTGCCTCCCGTGTTCCTACAGTTCTCCTGAATATGAACTGATATTCCGTGAGGTAAGCATCTATCGGCCTTTCCCTTCCTCTGTAAATAATCCTAGTTAAAATTTTGCAACCATCTTGAAGTCTGAGGGTTTTTCACCTGTCTCATACATTTTACTCACCAGGTGAAATAGTTATGTCATGACTGGTTCATAAATATATAAAAAATTATTAACTCAATGCTGATTGGTTGCAATGTCTCCCACCAACCTATTACTTTTCTTAGTCAAAGTATGCCAGAAACTCCTTTTCTCTTCAGTTCTGTTGACCACCTCTTCATTAGTTACGAGATCTACACATCTTATCTTCATCATTCGTCTGTAGCACCACATTTAAAAAGCTTTTATCACCTTTTTCTCTGAACTCCTTATTGTCCACATTTCACTCCTATAAAGCTCTACATTCCAGACAAATGCTTTCAGAAATGACTCCTCTAACATTTACATTAATATTGGATGTCAACAAATTTTGTTTCTTCAGAAGCACTTTTCTTCCCATAGCCATTGTGCATATCTTCCTCACTTCAGCCATCAGCAATTATTTTGCTACCCAAATAACAAAACTTGTCTACTACTTTTATTGCCTCATTACCTAATCTATTTCTTTCAGCAATGCCTGATTTTCTTAGACTACATTCCAGTACCCTTGCTTTACTCTTAATACACCTAAAACCGAGAAACTGATACCAATGTACCCATACCTAAATCCCATAAACAATAAACTGGTATCGAATACTTAAATTGCCCAATAATATGCCTCAAATGAAGACAACAAAACCAGTTCAACCCTCCAAGCAATAAACAACAGAGAAATAGTATCAAACACTTCAATAATTTCAAATGTTCCATTCTAAGATGTAATATTCTTCACCACAACCACTTTTGTATTTTCCACATTCGTTGGCTTTGCCATCTCACAACCTAATCTAGGCCTTGGGTACCGCTACAGATTAGTCTGCCGTCACAACCAGCTTTTTCTCTTTGCACATTCTACATCTACATACATACTCCACGATCCACCATAACGTGCGCAGCACTACTAGGCATTTCCTTTCCTATTCCACTGTCAAATAGAATGAGGAAAAAAAGAATGCGTATATGCCTCCGTACGAGCCCTAGTTTCTCTTATCTTATCTTTGTGATCACTACGCGAAATATAAGTTGTCGGCAGCAAGATTGTTCTACACCCAGCTTTAAATCCCGGCCCTCTAAATTTCCTCAACAGAAATTCAACAAAAGAACGTCATCTTTCCTCCAGCGATCCCCAACTGAGGTGCTGGAGCATTTCCGTGACACTCGCGCATTGGTCGAACCTACCAGTAACAAACCTAGCTGCTCGCCTCTGAACTGCTTCTACGTCTTCTTTTAAACTGATCTCTGCGGGTCCCAAACACTTGAGCATTACTCAAAATGTTGTTGTACAAGCATTTTATACACGGTCTCCTTTACAGATGACGTACATCTTCCCAAAATTCTCCCAATAAACCAAAGTCTGCAATGTTATGCCTAGATATTTGAAAGATGCAACTACATTGAGAAGCTCACTACTAATGCTGTATTCGAATATTATGGGATTGTTTTTCCTATTCATGCATATCACCTTACATTTTTCTACATTGAGAGCTAGCTGCCATTCTTCGCACCAACTAGAAATTTTGTCTAAGTCATCCTGTATGCTATTACAGTCAGTCAAAGACAACACCCTCCCATTCACCACAGCATCATCAGCAAACAGCCACAAATAGCAACTTACTCTGTCCATCAGATCATTTATATAGATAGAAAATAATAACGGTCCTATCACACTCCCCTGGGCACGTCTGAAAATATACTCTTATCTGGTGAACACTCGCCGTCTCGAGAACAACTTACTGCATTCTATTACTTAGAAAGTCTTCCAGCCAGTCACAAATCTGTGACCATATTCCATAAGCTCATATCTTCGTTAGCAGTCTGCAGTGTGGCACCGTGTCGTATGCATTTTCGAAGTCGAGAAGAACACAATCTGCCTGTTGCCCTTCATCCATAGCTTGCAGGATGTCATGTGAGAAAAGGGGAAGCTGCGTTTAACATGAACGATGTTTCCTAAACCTGTGCTGATTCATAGAAAGAAGCTTTTCCGTCTCAAGGAAATTTACTATATTTGAACTGAGAATATGCTCCAAAATTCTACAGGAAACGATATTGGCCTGTAATTGTGTAGGTCAGTTCTGTTTCCTTTCTTATAAACGGGAGTCACCTGCGCTTTTTTCCAATCACTAGGAACTTTGAGCTGAATTAAAGATTCGTGATAAATGCAAGATAAGTAAGAGGTCAATGCTGCAAAATACTCTTTGTAAAATTGAACTGGTATTCCCTCTGAACCAGCAGACTTTTTCGTATTCATTGGTTTCACCAAGTTACAACCAAACTGTTGCCTCCAAACCTGACCTAGACCTTAGATCTAATGCCACAGATCAGTCTATCACTACAAATAGTTTCTCACTTTTCACATTCACTGGCTTTGCCGAAAACAATGATCACACCACACCATATACAGGCAATATATGTAGTATGCTGCTGATCTACACACGCTACAGAAATGCCACTGAAAATCCTCCTTAGAATGATCTGACCCTTACGCAAACATTCTTAACTAATACAAACATCAATGCAAACTACATTGCAAAAAGTGTAGGGTACACTGTAACACCATTAGGCATTTTATTTCCTTTTCCACTCCCAAACAGAATGAGGGAAAAAAGAATGTCTATATGCCTCTGTATGAGCCCTAATACCTCTTATCTTGTCTTTGTTATCTTTACACGAAATGTAAGTAGGCAGCAGGAAGTACACTGAACATAATCAGAACTATATCACCAAGCAGCTGAAGCAATTTTATTGTGGCCAACATAGTCTTCCCCAAAGTGTGTCATGCAGCAAGAAAGAGTTAAATTTATTCACCACATCCTTCCTAACAAAAACAAAAGAATAAAACACATGAAATTATAGAAAGACGAAATAAACTGGAAACAGCACATAACTAAATGTGTAATAACACATAAATGACAGATAAACCAACTTTGAAGTCACTTCCAAAAGGCAGTAAACCACTTTAATAGAAGCAACCACAGCACATGAAAATGATAAATGTCACACACCATACAAACAGTACAACAGAAAGCCATTTACCATAACTTCCACCACAACAGTGCACCACCACCTGTCTACACACACCACCTGGAAACATAGAGAACTCAAAATTACTGCACAATGATGATGTCACAACACAACGAGCTGATGTCACTGGACAAAGTTGATGGGTGCCATGGTTCAACTGACCAGTCACATAAGAGAGAGAGAAGAAATATTAACTCAGTTGAGTAAAAAAAGTGCTTTCAGTAAGGATATGACCTTTACAGACTGGAATAGTGATGCAACCACTGAGTTTCGCAATTGCTGAGCACAGTATGAGCAAGTAACGGGTGCAAAGTGGTTGATAAATTTTATGTTGTCTTTAAAAGCAACATTATCAGCAATGGACCATAAGAAAGATGATTGGGTGATGACAAGACCCTAAAAATGCCACAAGAGAACAATTAATCCACTTAATTTATTATTATTATTATTATTATCTTGTTTTTTTAGAAAAGAAATGTATATCGCCATGCCCCTCTGGCAGTTCCAACCAGATAGAAATCAAAGTTGCTTAAAAAGTATCACTTAGGCAACCTGCAAAGTTAATTTTAAAACAGGTAAATTTTAGTAATTACAATTATATCTTTTGCTCCTCCATTTAGTTAATGTTATTTTCTCTACAGTTAAAGTAGTGTTCCTTACACACACTAGTTGGCATCTAATAAAATGTGATGTAATTGAAGTTCTATTTACAAGTGTGTGTTTTGATTAGTAATTTGAAGGAAGTGTTCTATTCTGCTTTCAGGGTCACACTATTTAACTGTTTCTGCCAGTGGCATAACGAACCATACTGCTGGGCTACTACTAATCCAGGTCTATTTAACTACAGTAATTGTGTGTGGAGCAGTGCAAAGATTATCAAGACACACATAGTAATAATATATGAAATGCTAAACAGGTTTAAGTTTTTCCACTTTCTGAGTTGCACTTTACAAATGTATGCAGCAGGTGGACAAATATGTAGCACCCAAGTAATACATGGAAACATTTGAGATCATTTCTCTCTTGGAAAATTCCTATTCTGTGCTACTGCGGAATTCATATACAGAGTAGGGCAAATAAAAAAGTGGCCTGGAGAACAGTGTTCCAGTGTACAAAGAATGTTGGTGGTGAGTATGCTATCAGAGAGCATGGCATTGAGGTCTTTAGCGCCCGGATGAAATCAGTGCGAGACGAGAGCAAAACATAAGGGATAAGCGATACAAAGTATGTCACAAGAAGTTCCTTTCCATCATGGGTGCCAAAAATCTGAGTACAGTAGAAGCTTCAGTGCAGATAAACTGAAGTATACAAAGAAACACAGCAGAGGAAAAGAAATACTGTACCAACATGACAATAGCAGATATTGAAAGTGACCACAATTTATCTGTAGCACTTCTGGGCTCTGCTCGGCAAGTTACTGAAGGTGTATCGAAGATGGACTGCTGAAATTGTTACCATCTCATGTGCATGTCCTGCTGCATTTCCAAAAGACTATGAGGGTTGCTGCAATACACTTTAGCCTTGAGGCCTTAATTAATTATTTTTGTTCGTAACACACATTAATCAATGGAATAAATCAAATGGTAGTTTGAAGTCGAAAAATTTGGTGTAATTGTTTTTAGTGGTTTATTTTATGTTTTTTTGGGTGCTGAACACAAATCTGAAGCTTTCCAACAAAAATTTCCTCGGCAAATATGAGAAATCAACAAAAAATCACTATAAATCACATTTTTTTTGCGATTATCAACTTATAACTCATAAAGCAAGCTATTTACACGAAATGTGGCCAAGTAGTAAAATAAAGAGGAGAAAATTACCTACAATTTATGTCAGTAACATTTTTCTGTAAGTCGTATGGTTTCCACAAAAAACTGTGGTAAAATATCACGAAAATTAGTCATTTTTTGAAAACAGCAAAAAAGAACATAGCTGTTTGAGATCCTCATTGTTGATATTCTTTCAGTTTCTCATCAGATGTGAACTAAATGACATGGGATACACTGCACTTAGAAAAGTGCTGAAATGTCACATGGGCTACACCTTTCTTCTTTGATTCTACTGTGTGTACAAGATACAGATGTAGTATTGTTAATTATGCAACAAGCTGTTTAGCTATTGATACAGAACTAGTGAATATTGTTTGTGCTATTCTCCTTCTGCTTCCACTGTCAGTATACTGAGAAGTAATGGTCTAACAACACAGATTCCAAATGTGCATCTTATGCTATCATGATCTAAGGACAAGTTAATCTGTGCAAAATGAAATGTCTCACTTATTTTGAAGAACAAGTCATGTACCTCAATTGCAAATAATTATTATCCAGTCATAGAACAGGTTGGGCAATTTGCATTCCTATTGCAATAGGAATTAACTAATTACAATTGTTTTGTGGTTGTTAACTCCCATTATCACAGAATAAGTAATATATGTATAATGATAACCACTTTTTATTAATGCAATTATTTCAGACACACACACACACACACACACACACACACACACAAACAGAAATACAAGAGTGAACAATCAAAGAAAATAATAAATTGAAGATAAAAAAACTCCATTACAACAGAGAAAAGAAATTGTTATTCCAGTTATTCCATAATTTAAGTTGGTCCACTATTGATACTGGCCATATAGTCTGCCTCCTCCCACCTGGGAGTGCAGAACATGAGACATCCTTGGCGTTCATCACTGTGCATGTTGAAACAGTTGAGGTAGCTGTGTGTGGCCTGGATGGAACCAAGCAGGTGTAGAGTTAAAGGTCAGAAAGCTCATAGTTTAACAAAAATGGTGTTGGAAGGATTTGCAGATTTGCCAACCCGCCCTTGTGTGCAGTGCGATTGTGGAAAAGTCATAGGCCCTCGACATTGGTAGGAGTGGTATATGAAATATAATACTTCCTTCCAATGAGAAGGTGGTGATAGTGGTATATGAAATATAATACTTCCTTCCAATGAGAAGATGGTGGTGATGGCTGTATCATCAACATAATAAGGAATCTGCAATGACTATAAAACAACAACGTGTAAGGATGGGTCATTGGGGGTCTCCTCTGAGAGGGCTATGCCAATGTGAAAATTGTGCCATGATTGAGGTAGAGGGTGAGGTCTTGGAAACCAAAGGCATCCATGGTAAATGTAATTAAACAAGGAGGAGGTGCCATTAAAGTAGAGCTAGGAGGATAGCTGAACCCCGAGAATTCATCTGAATTGGAAGGGATGGAGTCAGCTCGGGCTTTTATGTCTGTGACAAATGCCTGATTATCAGAGGATGGGCACTTATTTGCGGAGTTGATATCGATGTCAGTTTCCGTTAGAGGCTCAGTACATCAATGGTGTTGGATACGCGACTAATGAATCTGTGAGGGCCTGAGTAGGGCCATTCAAACTGCATTGTCTCATGACATAACAAAGTTCATGTCTCTCAGATTTTGATGGACCAAAAACCTTTGTTGAGGTATGGGGACATGGAAGGGGTGTGCAAATGTGGGAGATGTAAGCTTAACCAAAGCTGGAAGTTTGTATGGATTAGCAGTACAGAGTCCTCAACAAATTCAGCAGGAAGGATTAATGGTTCATCATAGAAGACTTATGCAAGGGTAGTGTTCAAATCATCCTTGTGAACTGAGCAAACCCCCAAGAGTACACATGGTAAAGCCTCTGACCAAAATCCACAGCTTTCAGAGTGGGTTCTCATTTTCAACTAAAACATTCTTCTGTGGGTGGGATGCTGTGGTGCAAAATCTTTTGACCCCACATAAAATCACCCCTGTTCGGTGGTGATTGAGGATGAACACTCAAAAACCGTTATACAAGCTGAGGTAAATGTGCACACCGCAGAGTCAGCAATAATATCGATGAGGGGTATGGCCTCTATCCCCTTGTGAAGCGGTCAATGATCAATAGCATTTATCAATAACCATTGGAATGAAGGAGAGCACCAAGAACTGGAGCTGTGCCATAGTTTGGGCCCATCGTAAGCTTTGCAACTCCACATCCCTTATTAAGCAGGCACTGTGGCCAGTCTGCATTACCCGGCACGGCTGAGGCCTTACCCTAACCATTGGTGGGCGTAAGGAAGTGGCAAGAAGAGGGAAGAAGGAGGAGGGGAGTGGGGGATGCATGGCCTGGGTGGACGAATACATCAATGCTGTCTGATGGGAAAGGAGAGGAGAGGGAAGGGTGGTACAGGCAGGAACTAGCAAAGGTTTAGGCCTGGGGGATTGTGGGAGCTTAGAATATATTGTAGAGATAGTTTCCACCTGCGCAATTTAGAAAATCTGGTGTTTGAGATGAGGATCCATACGGCACAGGCTGTGTAGCAGTCATTGAAGTGAGTCACACTATGAAGTGCTGCATGCTTTGCAACAGAATGGTCTAGCTGACTCCTGGCCACAGTTTGACGATGGCCATTCGTTCAGATAGATAGCTGGGTGCTGGTAATGCCCACATAGAAAGCTGCAGAGTGGTTGCAGTTCAGTTTGTAGATTACATGACTTTTTTCACAGGTCGCCCTGACTTTTATGGGATAGGAAATGACTGTGACAGAACTTGAGTAGGCAGTGGTAGAATGGTGGATAAGACAGGTTTTGAATCTAGGTGTATTGCAGGGATACAAGCCATGGGGCAAGGGGTTAGGAGCAGGGATGGAGTTCCTGTTCTTTAAAATTGATAAATTTTGTATTTGTTATAGATAGAGATTGATAAGTAGCATGGTTTAAATGTACTAAATATCTTTTACTTTTATTCCTTACCGAATACTGTCACACTGTATCTGCTAAGAGCAACACTCAATAGGAATAAATTTAGTCATTTATCTCATCGTTGTGCAGATGAACAGTGAAATATTGTGCATCAAATTTGCAAAGGTATGACATCTCTGTGGTGAGTAAGCAACCTAATCTTCTCAAAAATATTGTTGAATCCTTGCTGGAATTTCCATTGTTCAACATGTTAAACCGGTGCACTGACAGTGACTGACTACTGGATCTAGAAGACACCCGCACACTACTATGCTACCCAGGACAGCTCTTTGTGGCAGGAGACATTAACTCCAAACATGCCGCCTGGAACATGTTGATCACCAACATGAGTGGACCATCAAAGCAGCTCATGCCTATAAAGGCGGCCCTGAAGAGCCGACGTACTACCCCAGTTATGGCACCCCCAACATCATAGACATAGTGATCACGTGTGGCATCTCGAACATCTTGAAGGAATAAGTGATCCACACACTAAATTTGAACCATCTTCCAGTGCTCTTCTGCCTGCACATTGTGACGGACCACTACACTGGACAGCTCAACCTCAGGCACACAAATTGGGACCGCTTTCGAGATCATGTCTCAGCTTCCATGGAGGAACTTCAAGCGGATGAAGATATCCCTGAGAGCTCTGCTGAAACCTTTGCGGATGCTGGTCATGATGCCCTAGAATTTGCAACCACCACCAAAGCCACCTAGTCTTAAAATGCCAGGCTTATTGCAAGATCTTCTTGCTGCAATTAAGGAAAGAAACTGACTCTGCCATGAATGGAGGCTCACCTGTGTCCAGGACCTTAAGAGGACAATCAATCAGCTCTGAAGAGACATCAAAGCCAGCATTACTGAGCATAAAAATAATGTCTGGGCTGACAAACTCTGCTCTTTCAATCCAGACCCAATGCAATGGCACACCATCCACTTCAGCACCAATCGCTGTACCAGGACTCTACTGCTTACAAACTGGAAGATAAAGTCAGCATGCTAGCTGACACCTTTGAAGCAAATTTTCAACCAATGAATGATTGCGTGGACACCCAACGAGTTCAAGATATCGATTGTGCTGTAAAGACTCTACTACAAGAACTTGATTAGGCAGTAGAAGCCATGCTTCCTGCTACAGCTGAGGAGGTTGAATGCGGCATCCAGGCACTACTAGCAAGCAAAGCCTGGGCTCTAATGACCTCTCTGATCATGTACTGAAGAACCTACTATGGGTGACCATCCTCTGTCTATCTGCGATCTTACTTCAACAATATACTCAGCAGCATGAAAACAATTGTGGTGGTGGTGGTGCCAAAACTGGGAAAGAACAAGAAGGTTCCCTCGAATTATCAGCCCATCAGCCTCCTTCCATATATTAGAAAACTGTTCGAGATGCTCCTCCTAAGAAGAATCCAATCCATCATGGCAGAACAAGAAATCTTCCCATCTGAACAATTCGGCTTTCGTGCAGGGCACACCACCACTCAGCAGATACTTCGCACTGTTGAACTTATCACAACAGCCTTCAATAAGCGGGAATACTGCGGAGCCATCCTCTTCGACATTCAGAAGGCATTTGGTAATATCTGGCATCAGGGCCTGCTATGGAAGCTCAACCGCTATGGATTCCTCGGAGCCTATATACGACTGGTGATCTCTTACCTGCAGCAAAGCACATTCGCTATCCAGGTTGACAACACACTGTCAACAGTTCACCCGATTGCCACTGGAGTACCTCAAGGGTCAGTGCTCAGACCGCTACTCCATCTTCGTGGCAATCCTCCCAACAGTACATCAAGTTGAAAAGGATACCTATGTCGATGACACAATGCTCTACAGCCAGAGCAGATGGCATGAAGTATTAGTGGCTTGTCTGCAGAGTGCCTGCAATGGGCAGCCAAATGGCAGATCTGCTTCAATCTGACAAAGACACAAGCCATCATCTTTAGCTGAAAACGACACATGCCTGCCTAACAACTCTGCCTATATAATGTTGAACTTCCATGGGTTGAGTCTGCTCAATACCTTGTATTGCTAAACACCTCACTGAAGACAACACATTTAAGATGCCAGAGCCACGATAAACCAACACATAGGCATCCTCCACACATTCATCAATGAAGACTCTACACTTTCTGTTGCCAATTGCCTCCTGATCTTTCAAACATACCTTCAACCCCTGTTTGACTATGCTTGCGAAGTCTGGTGCTCTGCTGCTCACACTCACCTCCATCGTCTGCAGACGCTACAAAACAAGTTACGATGATGGATCTATCATTTGCACTCCCAGTTCCTTCACCAATACCTTCACGAAGCAGCCAATGAACCAGAAGTAATCTGAAGACATCAACAAATCGCGAGGCAGTTCAACCCAAGGATTGAAACATCCCCAAATGACCTCATCCATGCACTAGGGCCCCCACAGGACACCTACTGGAGGACCCATCGTGCTATTGGACCGATGCTATCAGAAAAATCATGAAGACTCCTTGCCTATGAAGCAACGAAATAAGAAAAACCCCAAAACCCTCAGAAGTACCCAATAAAGTTTCCAAAAAAAAGTTCAAATGTTTGTATAGCTTATGGGACTTAACCACGGGGTCATCAGTCCCTAAACTTACAAACTACTGATGAACTAGCTAACACTAAGGACGGCACAAATATCCATGCCCGAGGAGAAATTCGAACCCCCGACCGTAGTGGCCGTGCAGACCATGAGTGATGCGCTGCGGCCGGCTTTCCACAAAAACAATCATTCCACACAAAAATAAAGATGAACAAACCCCTACTCAACATCTTACTAAGTAGGAAATTGTAGCTCAGTAGAACATACACACACAGCTACTGATTAGCAAAAAGAATGTGGACTGAGCAGATAACAAAGATCTTACCATCAGCCTAGAAGATTTAGAAATTTAAATGTGACCTTAATATATATTATTTTTAACCTATCATAAACCACAGCTGCAACAATAATTAAGTGCCTAACACTGTTAGGGTGACTATTATACTAGACACCATTGAAGGATAGCAGGAGAGGAAACGGTAGGGTATAGGTTGGGACATGAAAGGTGAGGTTTCCTTTCTTCTTCTCTCTCTTTAAAAAAAAAAAAAAAAACAATTATGGTGTTCCAGTTGGACTACTTTTATTTAATTTACAAATAAGTTAGTATTCCACTGGTCCTTAAGATTTGAAAATATGGACTGTGTGATAAAGAGTATGTTCTCACAGGTCATATCTCCTAAATTCCATTTTTTTCTCTCCTGGTCTATTCATTAACCAACAATTAAATGTTTTCTGTTTCCTCTTCTTGATAGCTGTATCATTACAATAATTTCAAAAATGAAATATTTGACAATGTCAAAATTGTTTGTCTAAAACCCTTCTTTCTTCTGAGAACATACACAAAATGTTACATTAAAACAGTACAACTGGCTGAGGTTTTTATTTTCTCATAGAATTTTTTTCTTTGAATTCATCAATACTATAGCAATCAAAACAGTAGTCTTTCCTAGGAGTGACAATTAAAAATACTTAATCCAACAAGTAAGATTTGGACAATATATAATAATACATTTTAAATTTTCATTCTGCTCATGCTGTAAATGCATGAGACAATTGTGACTACTGTAATCACAAAATTATCTTTATTTTAAACAGCACTAAAATTACATGACGGGTATATTTATTTCATTGGTCAAATAAAGATAGCATAAGCAGGATATTGACAGAAGTCATCAACAACAAACCCAACACTCTTTTGCTTATGCAGAACAGATAAATGATAAATACATCAGTAACAGAATAAGTCTGGGTAATTTATAAATTAAAATAATAAAATTTTAACAATAAGAACACATCACAACTTGGGACCGATTGCGCAGGCTATCTCATTTTTATAGGAACTAAATAACTTGCTAAGAATGCAGAATTCATTGTTCTTGGAATTCAGTTCACCTACTAACTCAAAAATAGTCCTGCTATACAAAACACAGTTTTCAGATGCTTCACAAACACAGTACATCACATGTTCCTTCCTTCTATAAATATACATGTAATATATGTCATTATCCATAGGTCAATTACTTTTGATTAATTCACATTTAAAAAGATTAAAAGTGTATGCACATCGTGTCTGGATCAAACTGCAACCTGCTGTCAGAGGAGTGGAGAGATAAAGGAAATATGGTTATAATCTCTTCATATGACACATCACAGAAACACATTTCTCTTTCATACTCCACCACTGATTGAACATATTTAGGATCTTTGTTTTGTAAAACCCAACTAGAAACATTGATTCAACTCATAGATGCTAAACAAGAATAAGAATGATCAGCAATCCACAAAATATTCTCTAAATACAAGAATCATCATCTTTTGAAACTCTTCACAAGTTTCATTGTCTTCTGCATCAAAGGTGCCATTCGAGGTTTGACTTTGGCAACTGCAAAAAACACAAGGTACAAAAATATTAGTTTATATTATGGAGTAAAAATATTTATTTGTATAATAGAAACATCAAGTTATAAAATAGTAAGTCTTCATGAAGTTTTAACTACATGTATTTTTGTCAAGCTGAACTACCACAAACATTTCAGATTTCTAACTGAATGAATTTTTTTTTTTAAGGGGCAAAAATTAACTGTTGTTATCACCTTATGAAGATATTGCAATTGAATGTCATTAAAGTTTATTGCATTTTTGGAAAATTGTAGACTGCAAATTCCTATGCAGTGGCGGCTCTAGCATGGGTCACATGGGTGGGCCAACAGTGTGTCAGATTATGAAATGGATGGACCTAATCTCAAATTCACATGGATAAATATGAAGGATAAAATGTAGTTTAAAATATTAATTTATTTACCTTAGACAAGTGAGCTATCAACTTCATTATAATACACAAATATAAATTGCCAAATTTCCTTTCTAACACAGATTAGCTTTACATCTATTTTCTATTTACAGTCACTATATACTGACTATGTGTATTTATGTAGCTGCATCAATGAGATAAAATCAGTTGCAAATATTTTCATTTATTGTGACAGATCTAGATTATGATTACAAAGTGACCTTAAAAAAGACATATAGATGTACTGAATCTATATACTGATTTGAACTTGAAAATATTTGCAACTGACTGCCATCATCTTTTAAAAGATTTGGTGTTGATGCTTTGAAGTGCCCTGTGTTTCCATCATACAATATTACATTGTAACCAGAAACACGTCCAAATCCAAAATCAAGGTCATAAAAGTACAGCCCAAGTGGAATGTTATGTTGTTGTTAAGGTCTTCAGTTCGGAGACTGGTTTGATGCAGCTCTCCATCCTACTCTATCCTGAGCAAGCCTTTTCATCTCCTCATAAGAACGGCAACCCATATCCACTAGAATCTACTTACTATACGCGTCATATATATATATATATATATATATATATATATGGAAAAATTCCTAACAGGAAAAAAATATACGTAAAAAATAGATGAAGAACACTTACCAGGCGAAGGGGCACAGGCAGTAATAGCAACAAATAAACACACAGACACACACACACTCAAAAATGCTAGCTTTTGCAGCCTAGCTGCTTCATCAGGCAGAAGGGAAGGAGAGGGAAAAGGAAATGATGAGGGATTTAAGGAAGGGGGTAAGGAGCCATTCCAATCCCGGGACAGGAAAGACTTACCTTGGGGGAAAAAATGGAAGGTAAATAAATGCACATACACCCACACATTTACACAGACACAAGTACACTTAGGCAGACATACTGTAGAACTGTAGAAAGCAAAGAAGTTAGAAGTTAGACAGAGATGCCACTTGAGGCAGAGGCTCTGTCCAGAGAACCAAGGCAAAGATGTTAAGATGGTGGGTGGGAATTCGAATTTAGCGGAGGTTGAGACCAGGTGGGCAACGGGAAGAGAGAATATGCTGAAGGGCTAGTTCCCATCTCCGGAGTTCTGAAGGATTGGTGTCAGTGGGAAGTATCCAGATAACCCGGACGGTGTAGCACTGTGCCAAGATGTGCTGGCCATGCACCAAGGCATGTTTAGCCACAGGGTGATCCTCGTTACCAACAAACACTGTCTGCCTGTGTCCATTCATGCGAATGGACAGTTTGTTGCTGGTCATTCTCACATAGAACGCTTCACAGTGCAGGCATGTCAGTTGGTAGATCACGTGGGTACTATCGCAAGTGGCTCTGCCTTTGATCGTGTACACCTTCCGGGTTACGGGACTGGAGTTCTCTGGACAGAGCCTCTGCCTCAAGTGGCATCTCTGTCTAACTTCTAACTTCTTTGCTTTCTACAGTTCTACAGTATGTCTGCCTAAGTGTACTTGTGTCTGTGTAAATGTGTGGGTGTATGTGCATTTATTTACCTTCCATTTTTTCCCCCAAGGTAAGTCTTTCCTGTCCCGGGATTGGAATGGCTCCTTACCCCCTTCCTTAAATCCCTCATCATTTCCTTTTCCCTCTCCTTCCCTTCTGCCTGATGAAGCAGCTAGGCTGCGAAAGCTAGCATTTTTGAGTGTGTGTGTGTCTGTGTGTTTATTTGTTGCTATTACTGCCTGTGCCCCTTCGCCTGGTAAGTGTTCTTCTTATATATATATATATAAAAATAAAAATAGAAAACAGATGACTTACCAAAAGGACCGGCTCGTCGATAGAAACAAATAAAATAAATCACACACAAACACACATACAAGCTTTCGCAGCCTAGCTGCTTCGTCAGGCAGAAGGGAGGAGAGGGAAAAGGAAATGATGAGGGTTTCAAGGGAGTGGATAAGGAGTCATTCCAATCCCGGGACAGGAAAGACTTACCTTGGGGGGAAAAAAAGAGGGTAAACAAAAACACACACACCCACACATTTACACAGACGCAAGTACACTTAGGCAGACACACTGTAGAAAGCAAAGAAGTTAGAAGTTAGACAGAGATGCCACTTGAGGCAGAGGCTCTGTCCAGAGAATATATATATATATATGAAGGATCTACTCACCGCAAAGACGTGGCGACGAGCTGCGACAGGCACATACAAAAGACACACACATACAACACATTCAGCTATCGGCCATGGCCTTCTTCAGACATAGAGCACTCACGCAATCACACAGGCACACAATTGCGTGAGTGCTCTATGTCTGAAGAAGGCCATGGCCGATAGCTGAATGTGTTGTATGTGTGTGTCTTTTGTATGTGCCTGTCGCAGCTCGTCGCCACGTCTTTGCGGTGAGTAGTAAACTGTCCTCACTATATTATTTATTCCAACCTGGACTTTCCATTATTATATATGAAGGATCTGCAATGTATGGAAGCATGGTGCAGGCAATGGCATTCAGACTCAACATAAACAAGTGTAAAGTTCTGTGTTTACATAGAAAGAAAGATAATTTATTATATACCTACACAATAGCAGGACAAACACACAATTACTTCCATAAAATATCTGAAGTAGACTTAAGGGACAATTTGAAATGGAATCATGGGTAAGGCAGATTCCACATTGAGATTAATTGGAAGAATCCTCAGGAAGTATAGCCTATAAACAAAGGAAGTAGTTTACAAAACTCTTGTTCGGCCAGCGCTAGAGTATTGCTCATCAGTGTGGGATTGTATCAGGTAGGGTTAATAGAAGACACAGATGAGATCAAATGGAGAAATACACATTTTGTTACAGGCTCATTTAGTAAATGTGAAAGCATCACAGAGATGATTAGGAAACTCCAGTGGCATATGCTGGAAGAGAAGTGTTCTTTATTGCAATACAGGCTTCTGCCAAAGTTCCAGGAGTATATGTTTCAGGAAGAGTCAACCAAAATATTTCTTTGTCCTACAAATACCTTGCAAAATGACCACAAGGATAAGATCAGAGAGATTAGGACCTACACAGAGACATACAGGCAATCATTTTTCCCTCAATCCATGAACGACTAGAACAGGAAGAAGTGACAATGGTACACAAAGTACCCTCCACAACACAGAGTGAAGTGGCTTGCGGAGTATGGATGTAGATTTAGCACTGAAAGTAAGTTTATTATGAACATAGATGTCCAGTCAGAACAAAACTAAACCACTGGATGGAGAGTGCAGATTTTGAAGTAAAGATTACATATTCTACATCTACATACATACTCCCCAATCCATCCAAAGGTGGGTGGCAGAGGTTACTCAGTTACCACTCCTAGTTAATTAATTTCCTATTCCACTCCCATATAGAACAAGGGAAAAACAAATACATGAATGCATCCATACAAACCCTAATCTTTCTAATCTCCAGAACATACAAACATAAGAAATTTTTAAAAGCTTCCCAGGGTGTATACATGGATAAGAAAAAATAATTCTGATTTTCCAGTTAAAAATACCTTTTCCTGGATGAAAATACACTTTCTGCTGAGAGAAATGCATTTTTTGTTATTATACTTCTAACAGCAAAACGTATTAATCCATTAAAAGACATATGCTTCTTACATCACTATAGAACTTCCCGTGATTAAAATGCACTTTTTGGAGGCAGTGGTTTTTTTTTATTTAATTTAATTTAAATTTAATTGATATGAAGTAAGAATGGCTAATCAAGAATGAGATGCAAATAGCCAGTAAGAAAGTTTTTTTCTCCCTTTCTCTGTTTCGTACATGCAGCTCACATGTATTCCAATTTTTTCGTGATGACACAGAGGTTGTAATTTATCAGAAGGTCGTTTATCATTTATTTCATTTTGTAAAATAATTCACTGTTTAAAGACCATGTTATCATTTCCAAGAATGAACTGTTAAGCAGGAATGGAATAGAAAAGCTTTAATTGTGCCATCACATTTACATTATTGCTTGTCAAAATATTTTGCCATTTCTTTCCAATGTGTCACAATTTTAGATATGTTGTTAGGCACAAACACAATAACACAGTGAAAGCGCACAATGCACAATTATTTACTAACTCCTGATTGTCTGTCTCCAGTTACCATAACTCTTTTAAGGATAATTATCCTTTTTCCCATTGTTAGTTCATAATTTGTAAGCTATCTATGAATGAACTAAAATAAATATGATAAACAAAACTTGAAGCTTAGTCCTTTTCAATGTCTGCTACCTTTTAACATATGATAAATGTAAGTGTGCTATTAAAATTTTTAATAGTGGCGTAAATGGTTGGTCATCAAAGACCGAAATTGTAAGTCACAAAGTGTTACATTCTGAGTGGGAGTCAAATGGTTAGTGATTTAAGAAATTCATAGCACATTCTCACTGATAACACAATTTACCTTGTGTAAAAGGACATTCATTTTGAAAGAAATGCTTCTCTTTCAATTACTCACAATTTTTTCCTGCAATCTGATGGCAATGTAAACAGATGAAATATCACACTTATTGAAATCAGTTTGTTGTTGTGAAGCATTTCATAGTCTTCGTCCTAAAGCCTTTGATATGTTCTGCTACCGGCCGATACTTGCATCACAGTCTATGGTTACGTGTGCAATGTTTTCTTATCTTATGTTTTTTAACTGCATACTTATTTTTTAACTTTAGTTTTACTTTGGTGTTATTCTCTCATTTGTGTTTCACTGACTACAGTATTGTACGACAGTGAATTAAAGATCTTACCAGTAAAAAAAAAAAAAAAAAGGAAAAAGAAACAAAAAAAACCAATACCTAAAACAATGAAAAATTCTGGGCATCTCCTGGATTTATCCTGGATTAAAAAAAAAAAAATCCCACGTTTCTCCCAAATCTCCTGGTTGTCCCAGGTCATAAACAACCTGGTTCCATAAATGATATATACTTCATGACAAATAATTGTAGGTGGTCAAGTTTGAACTAGCTATCCACGATATGCCAGCTAGCAACAATAATTTCTAAGCCACGTTGCTTACAAAATACCTTATATTTCCGGAGATAAGACGATGGCTGAATAAAAAAAAAACTGCGGTCCTCTAATATGACGATACAAAAAAAATTAGTTTGAAATTAATAATATAGTGAGGACAGTTACAACTCACCGCAAAGACGTGGCGACGAGATGCGACAGGCACATACAAAAGACACACACATACAACACATTCAGCTATCGGCCATGGCCTTCCTCAGAAATAGAGCACTCACGCAATCACACAGGCACACAACACAGTCATACAACCATCACCTCCGACTGCCACACTTCGAATCACGCTCTGATTCGAAGTGTGGCAGTCGGAGGTGATGGTTGTATGACTGTGTTGTGTGCCTGTGTGATTGCATGAGTGCTCTATTTCTGAGGAAGGCCATGGCCGATAGCTGAATGTGTTGTATGTGTGTGTCTTTTGTATGTGCCTGTCGCATCTCGTCGCCACGTCTTTGCGGTGAGTTGTAACTGTCCTCACTATATTATTTATTCCAACCTGGACTTTCCATTATTATATTAGTTTGAAATTAGTAATTTTGCAGATGTGTTGCAAGGTGCGGCTTTGACCTCCAAACGATATATATCGAAGCAGTTAAGTATCAAAACCATATGTATCAAACAGGCAAATATTACGATTTTTATGAGTATGTCGTGATTTTAAAGGATGTAGTTAGGCAGGAAGCTAAGAGTACAGCTTTCTGGGTAATTTACAAGAAAGCTTACAATCGCAATAGCTCAGCCTGAAATTATATATATTGAACTTACAACTGTAAATCGATTTAGTGTTTCTGAACCGTAGATTCGGACGCTATGCGCCCTCACATACTAAAAAAAAAAACTTCTTATTTAACCTATACCTAACCTTCTTAAGGCTTAAGGCTATGCTACAGATAACTTTTTTTTAAAGATTTAGGAAAACACAGTGTTGCACAATTTTTTTAAATATTTGCTTTTCGACCTTTATTAATTTACTGAGTGGACAATGGTACATATGACAACCTATATGCCATAAAGCAGCAATAGAATTAATTATTTACAATGCAGCTTGATTTTACAATGTCGATTGTCAAAAATAATTTCTCAGTATAGGTATCCAGAGTTGCACTGAAACGATTAGAGTATGGGTTAAAATATCTCGGAGCTATACGAAACAATTGCGGTTTCCTTCGAAATCCTTTATCTTCTGTTCTCGGGAAATTTCGTGTGTTTTCATCCACATAATATGTGCATTGGCACGATTAAATGTGGAATCAGCGAAAGAAATAAGTTAAAAAAAAAAACTTCGCAGTTAATAAAAAAATTAAAAATAAAAGTGCTTCTTCACGATTGGATACAATGTAGCACTACAAGCACGAAAGTTCAAAAGCAGATCGCAAACACTGCAAAAAATAAAAAAGGGGGGGGGGGGGCGGTGAAATACAGTGTACCACTCGAGAAAACTACTTATGGTGGCTCCTAATGGCACTTTTTGGAACTTCCTGAAGTTTTGCTTCTGAAACTAAGTACCAGGCATATTTTTAGATCCCGAAACCTGGAAAAAAAGTGCGGCATGCATTTGGGTAAATACGGTAACTTGGGGGCTGTCTTATACACCAGATATGTGGTTAAACTAAAGAATTTCGATGAAAATTTGTACCTCGTCTTATCTGAAGGTCGTCTTATCTGTGGAAATATACGGTAGCTTTCTGCAGTATTATTTAGGGTTACAAATATTTTTGCACAACTGGTGTTCAGCCTATTCTGGGATACACATTCATTTAGAATTTTTCTTCTACTAACATGTTTTCAGACAGATTTCCATTCCTGGTGCTGTGATGGCATTATTACCGCCAGTAAGTGGACACTTTTGCAGTTACCTATTCCTTATTAACATTTACTTTCTCCAAACCCATGCAAGGTAATAGTAGTTGGTATCATATACAGTAAATCAACTAAATGTTATTCATGTTTCATTAGGGGTCTGGTTACATTGTTGTATCTATAACATTCCTCACATCTAGTGCGAGATATTTTTATTAATTTGATCAAGAAATGTTTACAGTAGTTGTATTCTCTTCAATGTGCAGTTATTTTAAAACAAATGATCAGTTTTAGAAGGCTGTGATACTCAACCTGGTGGTACACCCCTTGGAGGGGGAACAGGTACAGGAGCTGCTGATGTGCTAGGAGCAGAATTATGTCCTCCTATGCTTGTCTTTGGTCCTTTAGTTGGGCTTCCTTTACTAATGACAACAGGCCCAGCGGTGCCATACTTTGCCTGAAAGGAAAGAAATGTTCAGAACAGTTTTATAAAAATTTGTCAAGTTTTAATGTACTTTAAATATTGTAACGGAAAGTCTTGGTGAAAAATAAATAATTTAAGCAGTAAAAATAATAATTCACTCAATACTAGAAGTACTGACTTATCAGTTGTGTCGGATAGAGAGGGCGAGGAGAGAAAGGTGAACAAATGGGGTAGGGAGGGGGGGGGGGGTTGGCGTACAATAGTCAGCAGCTGGAAAAGAAATGTGAATGTATGGGATATGAATGAGCCATCAGCAATGGTGAGCCTTTCTGGCTGCAGGCAGGAAGAGCTGAGTACAGCATACAACAATGTGTAGTATAGATTGGTATATAGGGTAGGTGATAGAACATAGGAAGGTGAGACCTGATGTGTATGTGAGATGCTAATAAAGACTAAGGCTTTCAATCCTGTAATAATCCTAGCCATAAAGGGTTGTGGATTGTATGTGTGCACGCATGCATGAGCACAGTTTATTTACACTATAACTCCAAACATACATTCAACTAGCCAAGTTCAGTGCCTTTAAATTCAATTCTCCTATTATTTGGTAAGTGCTACCTTTAATCCTTAAATTATGTGTGCATGAATCTTGCTTTATCATGGCAACAATAATTCATGAACATAATACAATCATGCTGCCTTGCAGAACAAAAATATGGAATAGCTATTAAGCGAGGAATAGCTATTAAGTAAAATGATGTTTGCTAAATACTTTTTATATGAAACACTTGTAAACTGTGGACATAATAGATTAAAAAGTATGGAACAACATGTAATTAAAAGTATCTGAAAATGACGATTTTTCTACATCTACATACATAGTCCACAATCCATCATAAGGTGCTGGCGGAGGGTACATTGTGCCACTACTAGGCATTTTTCTAAATTGAGAGCCGGCTGCCGTTCTTCGCACCAACTAGAAATTTTGTCTAAGTCATCCTGTATGCTACTGTAATCAATTAAGGATGACACCCTCCCATAAACCACAGCATCATCGGCAAACAGCTGAAAATTACAAGTTACTCTGTCCATCAGATCATTTATATAGATAGAAAATAATAGCGGTCCTATCAGACTCCCCTGTGGCACACCTGACGATACACTCGTCTCTGATGAACACTCGCAGTTGAGAACAACAAACTGCATTCTATTACTTAGGATGTCTTCCAGCCAGTCACTAATCTGTGAACCTATTCCATATGCTCGTATCTTTGTTAGCAGTCTGCAGTGTGGCACTAGATTAGATTAGTATTTGTTTTACAGATCATAAATGACACTTTGTAATGATGTTGAACGTGTCAGGTTAATGAAAGGTGTCTTTACAAATTATTACTTTGTACTAAATATTACAAGACACAATATTTCATTTATTTTATTATTATTATTATTTCACATTTACTAATTTATATCTAAACATTCATCTATAGTGTAGAAGCAGTTGCCATTCAGAAATTCTTTTAATTTATTTTTAAATACTAGTTGGCTATCTGTCAGGCTTTTGATGCTGTTTGGTAGGTGAAAAATGACTTTTGTGGCACTATAATTCTCCCCTTTCTGAGCCAACACTAGATTTAACCTTGAATAGTGAAGATCATTCTTTCTCCTAGTGCTGTAGTTATGTACACTGCTATTGCTTTTGAATTCAGTGGGATTGGTAATAACAAATTTCATAAGTGAATATATATACTGTGAAGCTACCTAGCTCTTTAAATAAGTATCTGCAGGATGATTTGGATGGACTCGAGCAATTATTCTGATTACACATTTTTGTGCAATGGCTACTGTTTTACTCAACGATGAATTACCCCAGAAAAAGCTGCCATACGAAAGCAGAGAATGAAAATAAGTGTGCGCCTCGGTTGCACAGTGGTAGAGTGCCAGACTACAAATCCAAAGGTCGTGGGTTCGATCCCCGCCATGTCCTAGGATTTTTATCTGTCACTTTCCACTTCTTTCACCTCTGGCAGTATTGCTTATGTGAAAAAATACCGAGTAGCACCGTGGTTCGGAACCCACGTTAAACTGTAGGTCCCCCTATAACTGGCTGGGTAAGTCAGTTCGAAGGTCGGAGGAAGGCAACAGCATACCACCTCCAAACAGGACCATGCCTAGTAAAGCGCTGTGGTGTTCAAACCAATTTTCGGATTGTTGACTGCTTTACCTTTTTTAAGCTAATTTACCGAGATGTACATCACAAAAATTTGCAATTACCCTAATGGCATAGGTAGCTGAACTCAAATGTTTCTGCAGATCTTCAATGTGTTTTTTCCAATTCAACCCCTCATCAATGCATACACCTAAAAATTTTGGATATTCTACCTTCTAAAGATTTCTGATCAAAGTCTATATTTATTAATGGTGTCATTCCACTTACTGTATGGAACTGTATGTACTGTGTTTTATCAAAATTTAATGATAGTCCATTTACTTAGAACCACTTAATGATTTTCTGAAAGACATCATTTACAATTTATTCAGTTAATTCTTGTCTGTCAGGTGTGATAGCTATACTTGTATTCTCAGCAAAAAGTACTAGCTTAGCATCTTCTTGAATATAGAATGGCAAGCCATTAACATATATTAAGAACAGCAAAGGACCCAAGACCGAACCTTGTGGGACCTCATTTTTGATAACTTTCTAGTTAGAGGAATTAATTGTTTCTTCTGTGTCATGTGATCTACTTATTTCAACTTTCTTCACTCTTCTAGTTAAGTACGATTTAAACCATTTGTGCACTGTCCAACTCATACCACAATACTTAAGCTTATATAGAAGAATCCCATGATTTACACATTCAAAAGCCTTTGAGAGATCACAAAAAAACCCAACTGGTGATATCCGATTATTCAAAGCATGTAATATTTCATCAGTGAAGGTATATATTGCATTGTCTGTTGAAAAGCCTTTCTGAAAACCGAACTGACATTTTTTTAGAACTTTATTTTTACCTATGTGTGAAACTACTCTAAAATACATTACTTATCAAGAATTTTGGATAAGGCTGTCAGAAGTGAGATGGGGCAGTAGTTGTTGACATCAGACATATCCCCTTGTGCAGTGGTTTAACAATGGCATATATCAGTCTATCAGGAAAAAACGCACCTTGTGTCGAATGCCTTTTTGAAATTGAGAAAAACACAATCTGCTTGTTGCCCATCATTCATGGCTCGGAAGATGTCATGTGAGAAAAGGGCAAGCCGAGTTTCACATAAACGATGTTTCCTAAACCCATTCTGATTCATAGAAAGAAGCTTTTCAGTCTCAAGGAAATTTACTATATTTGAACTGAGAATATGCTCCACAATTGTACAGGAAACTGATATCAACAATATTGGCCTGTAATTATGTGGGTCAGTTCTCTTTCCTTTCTTAAAAATGGGAGTCACCTGCACTTTTTTCCAGTCACTAGGAACTTTGTGCTGTATTAAAGATTCACAATAAATCCAAGCTAAGTAAGGGGGCAATGCCACAGAATATTCTTTGTAAAACTGAACTGGTATTTCATCCAGACCAGGAGACTTTTTTGTATTTAGCTCTCTCAGCTGCTTCTCTACAATGGAAATGCCTATTACTATGTCCTCCATTTCAGAGTTAGTACACTGATCAAATTATGGTACATTTGTGCAGTCCTCCTGTGTGAAAGATTTCTTAAAGATTAAATTCAGAACTTCAACTTTCCATTTGCTTTCTTCTAATACTGTACCAGAATGATCAACGAGTGACTGGATAGTGGGTTTTGACCCGCTTATCGATTTTACATAGGACCAGAATTTTTTCGGGTTCTTTGAAAGACATTTTGCTAAGGTACTGCTTGCTGTGATAATTATTGTATGCTTCACACATCAATCATTTTATAGATGCACAAATCTCTACTAACTTTTGCCTGCATCATTTGTGTGTTCTTTTTTGAGCCGAGAGTGCAACAGCCTTTGCTTTCTCAGTAGCTTTCTAACATTATATTATTATTATTATTCCACAGTGGATCTTTTCCATCCTTAATCGACTTTAGAAGCACATATTTCTTTAAGCCTTTATTTACAATGCATTTAAATTTAGTCCACAATTCCTCTACATCCATTGTACTGGAACTAAACAATGTCCATTCATTTTCTAAGTGTGATCGTAACAATTGCTTATCGGCTCTTCTTTTCAAAAACATGATCCTAGCCTTCTTGATTGGTTTATGAACTTTGGTCACCATTGACACTATGACGATATCATGATCACTAATTCCTGTCTCTCCACAGACATTGTTAATAAGGTCAGACCTTTTTGTAGCTATAAGGTCTAAAATATTTCCATTGCATGTGGTTTGCTAGTTTAACTGCTCAAGACAGTTTTCGAAGAATGTGTCCAAAAGTAGCTCACAAGACTGCTTGTCTGTACTGCCTGAAATGAAACTAGAGAGGTCCCAATCTATACTCTTAAGGTTGAAGTTGCCCCCGACTAACATTGCATGTCCCGGATACCTATGCACTACCTGGGGTAGACTTTCTTTGAATGACTCTAATACTGCTACAGCAGCACTGGGGGGCCGGTAAAAACACCAAACTATTAACTTTACTTCTCTTAGACCTGTTATTAATGCTCAGATAACTTCACAGACACTCTCAACCTCGTTCTCAGTAGAAACAATACCTTTGTCCACAGCGATGAACACTCCCCCTCCAACTGTATCTGATCTGTCTTTCTGATATACATTCCACACCTTGCTAAATATTTCTTAACTTGCCACATCATGATTTAGCCAGATTTTTGGTGTCTAAAACTATCTGAGCACAATAATTTCTACGCAGCATGGCAAATTCGGAAACTTTGTTTTTAATGCTTTGAAAGTTCACGGCTAATATTTTGATAGTTGAATTTTTGTGCTGAATGCAAACTGAATTTGCTGTCTGTATGTTAACAGGCAAGTGCCCATCAGAGCTAGTACCTAGCCTAAAAAATCCCTTAGTGCACTCCACAAGTACTTTGCTACCCAAGAAGCCACTTACTTAGTGTAGTGCATCCCTGATATATCTGATAATAATAATAATAATAATAATAATAATAATAATAATAATAATTTTTGCAACAGAAACTTACATGTTTAATTCTTGGGATACTGACAGCAGAAATATACACCAAACTGTAGAATCATAGGATATCTAAGTGATGGTCATCTGTGAGAAAACAGCTCTGATGAATGTGATGGCTGGTGCAATTTTAATGAACTGAGTGCCTGACTGCAAGTATTATTTAAATTATAACCCCCATTCTTGTTTATTAGGAAACCCAACAATAGCTTGCAGTCTGGTTGGGAGTTAGTACACACAATCGCAAAATTCACAGTATGTGAAATATGATGGCTTGGTCAATCATGAAAATATTGTGGAGAAATGAAAACAACAGCTTGGCAGAAGACTCCAAGCTCACAATTTATCAATCACATCACGAAAACCAGACAGATCACACAAAGAAAAGTTTCTAGAAGTCAATAACAACATAGTAAGGTATCAAACCCATTGCATCTTGAAACTGACTGTGTGTACATACAGTTTTTTGGCCTTAGAAGTAGAATTTCAAGACTTCCAAGAGATTACAGAAGTAGTGGATGAGAACTTAAGCAATTGTAATTTAGACATTTTCAATATTTATGAAGTAACATTTTTACACTATAATGTAGAGGACTTAGGTAACAAAATCAATCCATTTGAAGCCTCATTAGAGAAAAATTGTTGAACATAACTCCAAGGAGTATGTAAAAAACCATTACTAACTAAAGGAATAAGAATATCTTGCAATCATAAAAGGGAACTGTATCTAACAGCAAGAGTGCGTACTGACCCAGAAATTGTTCAGTATTATAAAAAACTATTGTGCTATACTAAGAAGAGTTACTGAAAAGTCCAGAAGCAAGTGTATTATGTCTCAGATCAGTATCTCTGATAATAAAATTTAAACAATTTGGAATATTATTGAACAGGAAACAGGGCAACCAAGAGCACAGGAAGCCTGTGTAACAATAAAACTGAATGAAAAGTGTACTAAAAAGGGTTAGAAATTGAACATATTTTCAATAATCTTTTTCTGAATGTTGTGGAGAAAATAGGATCTAGATGTTCCTTAGAACAGGCAAGGCAACAGACAGCAGGGGCTGTATCTATACAGTTTGATACAATTGTAATTCCACCAACCTCTCCCTTTAAAATCAGTA
Source organism: Locusta migratoria (assembly GCA_026315105.1). Classification (NCBI taxonomy): domain Eukaryota; kingdom Metazoa; phylum Arthropoda; class Insecta; order Orthoptera; family Acrididae; genus Locusta; species Locusta migratoria. Next base: position 697,248,249 of record CM048745.1, on the reverse strand, counting down.
AAATAATACACTCACTGAAAAGTAAAAGCTTTTACGGAATTGATGGCATTTCCAGCAGGGTACTTAACGCTTGTTCCCCACAAATGAGGATTCTCAGCCACATATGTAATACCTCTCTGAAGCAGGGTACTTTTCCTGATAGACTGAAATATGCCATTGTTAAACCATTGCATAAAAAAGGGGATGCATCAGATTTCAACAACTACCACTCAATCTCTCTTCTGACAGCTTTAGCAAACATTTTTGAGACAGTAATGCATTTAAGAGTAGTCTCCCATATTTCTAAAAACAAAGTACTAACCTATTTTGAATGGTGGGTGAATGTGCAATCGTGCGCGCGCGTGCGTGCGTGTGTGTGTGTGTGTGTGTGTGTGTGTGTGTGTGTGTGTGTGTGTGTGTACATGGTCTAGTGTACTTGCAGTGTGCAAGCATTTTGTATAATTATTTTATTTTATTTTTCTCTCCCCACCCACCTCCCCACTCCATTCCTAAGCTTCATCTCGTTATTCCCACCAACCCATCCCCTCCACCGTGACGTAACCTTCCTATCCCCTCTCCCCTCCCCTCCCCGATTTAGTCGCCGCAAAGCATGATTCGAAGTGCGGCAGCCGGAGGTGATGGTTGTATGACTGTGTTGTGTGCTTGTGTGATTGCGTGAGTGTTCTATTTTCTGAAGAACGCCATGGTCAATAGCTGAAAATGTTGTATGTGTGTGTCTTTTATATGTGCCTGTTGCAGATCGGCACCACGTCTTTGCGGTGAGTTGTAAACTGTCCTTACTATATTATTCATTCCAACCTGGACTTTCCATTATTATAATATTCGATGTTAACAAATTTCTCTTTTTCAAGAATGCTTTTCTACCCATTGCCATTCTGCATTTCATATCCTCTGTACTGTGACCATCATTTGTTATTTTACTGCCCAAGTAACAAAATTCATCTACCTTCTTTATTGTTTCGTTACCTAATCTAATTCCTTCCATCACCTGATTTTCTTAGACTGTACTCCATTACCCTAGTTTTGCTCTTGTTAATGTTCATTTTATACACACCTTTCAACACACTGTCCATTCCGTTCAACTGCTCTTCCAGATCTTTTGCTGTCTCTGAGAGAATTACTACGTCGTCGGCAAAACGCAATGTTTTTTATTCTTCACCCTAAACTTTAATTCCTTCTCCAAATTTCTCCTTGCTTCCCTTTATAGCTTGCTCAATGTACAAACTGAATAACATTAGAGAAAGGTTACAACCCTGTATTACTCCCTTCCCAACCACTGCATCCCTTTCATACCCTTCAACTCTGACAACCGCTGTCTGGTTTTTGTACAAGTTGTAAATAACATTACACTCTCTATATTTTACTCCTGCTTCCTTCAGAACTTGAAAGAGTTTATTCCAATCAACATTGTCAAAAGCCTTCTCCAAATCTACAAAAGCTAGAAATGTAGGTTTGCCTTTTCTTAGTCTATCTTCTAGGATAAGCCGTAAAGTGAGGATTGCCTCCCGTCTTCCTACATTTCTCCTGAACCCAAACTGATCTTCCCCGAGGTCGGCTTCTACCAGCTTTTCCATCCTGTAAATAATTTGTGTTAATATTTTGCAACCATGACTTATTAAACTAATGGTTTTGTAGTTGCTTTTTCTTAAAGTCTGATGGTACTTCGCCTCTCTCACACATCTTACACCAGGTGAAACAATTTTGTCGTGGCTGGTTATCTCAGAGACTTCAGTAGCTCAGAGGGAATATCATCTACTCCAGGGGCCTTGTTTCGACTTAGGTCTTTCAGTGCTCTGTCAAATTCATCTCTCAGTATAGTATCACCTATTTCATCCTCATCTACATCTTCTCCCCTTCCTACAATATTGCCTCTAAGTTAATTTCCTTCGTAGAGCCTCTCTATATACTCTTTCCACCTTTCAGCTTTCCATTCTTTGCTGAGTGCTGGTTGTCCATCTGTGTCCTTGATATTCATAGAGCTGTTTTTCTGATCTCCAAATATCTCTTTTATTTTCCTGTAAGCTGTATCTATTTTTCCCCTATTTATACATTCTTCTACATCCTTGCATTTGCCTTCTAGTCGCTCCTGCTTAGCCATTTTGCACATCCTGTCAATCTCATTTCTTAGTCCTCTGTACTCCATTTTGCCTGTTTCATTGACTGAATTTTTATATGTTCTGCTTTCATCGATTAAATTTAGTATGTCCTGTGATATCTAAGGATTTTTTGTAGGTCTTGCCTTTCTACCTATTTTGTCCTCTGCTGCCTTCACTATTTCATCTCTCAATGCTACCCATTCCTCCTCTACTGTTTCATTTTCCCCCCATTTCTGTCAATTTTTGCCTAAAGCTCCCTCTGAAATTCTCAAGAACTTCAGGTTCCTTCAGTTTATCCAGGTCCCATCTCCTTATTTTCCTACCTTTCTGCAGTTTTTTTCAGTTTCAGCCTACAATTCATGACCAATAAGTTATGGTCAGAGTTCATATCTGCTCCTGGGTATGCCTTACAGTTTATAACCTCGTTCCAAAATCTATGTCTTACCATTATAAAATCTGTCTGGTATCTTCCGGTGTCTCCTGGTCTCTTTCACATATACAACCTTCTTTCGTGATTCTTTAATCAGGTGTTTGTTATAAAGAAATTATGTTCCATGCAAAATTCTACCAGGCGGCTTCCTCTTTCATTCCTGTTGCCCAGACCATATTCACCTACTATCTTCCCTTCCCTTCCCTGTGCTACTACTGAATTCCAGTCTCCCATAACAATTAAGTTTTCTTCTCCCTTAATTGTCTGAATAATTTCCTTTAGCTCCTCATATATTTCTTCGTTCTACTCATCATCGGCAGAGCTAGTTGGCATATAAACCTGTACTATTGTGGTCAGTGTTGGCTTTGTATCTATCTTGACTATGATAATGTGATCACTGTGTTGCTCATAGTAGTTTACCCACATTCCTATTTTCTTATTCATCATCAGACCTACTTCTGTAATACCCTCAACTGATTTTGTATTTATTATCCTGTACTCACCTGATTATAAATCCACCAAACTTCACTAATCCCCACTATATCTAACTTCAACCTATACATTTCTCTTTTTAAATTTTCTAACTTCCCTACCCGATTAAGAGATCTAACATTCCACGCTCCGATCTGTAGAATGGCAGTGTTGTCTTTCCTGATGATCACATTCTCCTGAGTAGTCCCCTCCCGGAGATCCAAATGGGGGACTATTTTACCTCCCGAATATTTTACCCGAGAGCATAACTGACAACCTTTACAATTGGCTGTCCATAATGATGCGCAAGACCAAAGAGGACAAGGGGCTACGGCCGTGTCCCAAGAATATTTTAAAAATTTAAGTCTGACACTGTATTCCTAAATATCTGCCACGAACCATATAAAAACTATTCTGTTTCAAAAGACTGAGGTTAGGAGGAAGAAATTAACACATTTGTGTAAATACCATGAGTGGCTTAGAAATATTCCTGTAAGTTTCAATTAACTGTCTTTACGGAAAGTTAACAGTTGCCGAAGGAACAGAAATGGGTGAAATTCGTTGCATTTTTTAAATATAAAATCCTTAGCAGCTAAGGATACACAAAATGGTTTTGGATTTTAAACGACGAATGAAACCACTGAACAGAGGTGTCACAAATGGCTCATCACTCATTTCATTCTAGCTGCACAAGACTGCTATGAAAAGTCAGTAAAAGCTTTTCTCTTCGGAAACAAACTGGCTAACTTCCAACACCCGCTAAAACACGTGGGCTGTTAGGCTTGAACCAAAGACATGATACTCATTATAGACCATAGGATTTACATAGATCTTGGGTGTGTAAGCGTGCATTTGGTAGGTGTGTAGGTGATTATAGGCGGGATTTGATCCAGATTTGTTCCAACGGAAATGCTATCTTTAACATTTCCTACAGCTTTGCTACGTACTCAGGAATGAAATAAATTTTTTCTATAAAACTTTTATCGGCTATTACCAAAATGTAGATAGTAACTACTCCGATTTTCTTAAAACGCATCAGATCGTACAATGTCTAGTTTCCGTAATTTTTCACGAACTTCCCGTAACTCCGTAAATATGACGATAAATCCGTAACAATTACGGACAATCCGTAATACTTGGCAGCTATGCGAGAGGATACCATCATCAAATGTTCAGCTGTATGTCCTCGGGAAAACTAACGGCTTTAGTTTCCTCTTGCTTTCAGCCATTGCAGTAACTGTTTGGCAAAGTCACATTAGCTGATGTTACAAGGCCAGCTCAGTCAATCATCCAGATTGTTGTTTTGTAACTACTGAAAAGGCTGCTGCCCCCTCTTCAGGAACCACACATTTGTCTGGCCTCTCTGCAGATACACCTCTGCTGTAGTTGTACCTACAGTACGGCTATCTGTATCGTTGAGGTACGCAAGCCACCCCACCTCGGCAATGTCTGTGGTTCATAGGAGTGGTATTCACTTATGAAATTTTAATAATAATATGTAGATAGGGAACAATTCACCGTAAAGACAAACATTGAGCCGCCGACACACACAAATAAAAGACACTCAAACACACAAACACACACAATTCTAAATTTTTGGCTGCGGCCTTCCTCAGAAATAGAACACTCATCCACACAATCACTCAGGCACTCTCATCCAAACATGTTAGCCATCTCTGGCTGCCCAACACAGTGTGACTCACAGCAAGCGGAAGGGATGTGAGGGGAAAGGGGAAGGAGCGGAGGAGGGGGGGAAGTGGAGAGTGTGTGTGTGTGTGTGTGTGTGAATAATAAAATAACATAAAATAAAAACAGGAAGCACACAGTAAGGTAAGTGGCATGAATCGGAAGGAAACGTTGGATGTGAGGGGGAGGGGGACTGTGGGGTAATGGAATGTAGGGTGTTAGGTTATCTGAGTTTGAGGCCAGGATGGTTGTGGCATCGTAGGATGTGCTGCAGGGATAACTCCCATCTCCACAGTTCAGAAAAGCTGATGGAGGAGGGGAGAATCCAGGTGCCTCAGGTGGTGAAGCAGCTGTTAAAAGTCCAAGGTGTTGTGCTCTGCTGCATGCCAGTATGCCGAAAACCTCACAAAGTCCTTGACAAACAGAAATTACCCACCAGATCTAGTCCATAAACAGATTTCCCGTGCCCTATCTTCACACACCAATAATCCTCCCTCCAACCCTACTAACTAGCCACAAAAGAGTGCCTCCCTTGTCACCCAATACCATCCTGGACTGGAACAACCGAACCATATCCTATGTCAGGGCTTTGATTAACTGTAAACATGCCCTGAAATGAAAGACATTCTACCTAAGAATGGCCACAGTCAAACTGTGACCAAGAGCAATATGGACTATCCTGTGTTGCAGCATGCAGTGGAGCACAACACCTTGGACTTCAACAGCTGCTTCAGCACCTGAGCCATCTGGATCCTCTCCTCCTCCACCAGCTTTTCTGAATTGCGGAGATGGGAGTTATCTCTACAGCACATCCTACAGTCTCGCAACCATCCTGGTCTCAACCTCAGATAACTTAACATCCTACATCCCATGCCCCACAGTCCCCTCCCCCTCACATCCAACATTTCCTTCTGATTCATGGCCCTTTCCCTAATGTGTTCTTCCTGCTTTTATTTTTATTTTATGTTATTTTATTATTATTTTTTCACACACACACACACACACACACACACACACACACACACACACACACACACACACCCTTTTTCATACTGCATCTCATTTTCCTCCTGACGCCTCTGCTTGTTGTATCCCCACCCTATTTTCAATCTCCACTCCCCCCCCCCTCCAATTCCTTCTGCTCGCTGTGTGACACACTGTGTTGGGCGGCCAGAGATGGCAGAAATGTTTGGATGAGTGTGCCTGAGTGATTGTGTAGATGAGTGTTCTATTTCTGAGGAAGGCCACAGCCGAAAATTTAGAATTGTGTGTGTGTGTTTGTTCATGTGTTTTTTATTTGTGTCTGTCGGTGGCTCAATGTTCATCTTTACAGTGAGTTGTTCCCAATGACTCCTTTTCCACTTCCTTAAAACCCATATCCTTTCCTTTTCCTCCCCTTTTTTCCTCTTTTTCCTGAAGAAGCTGCCAATGGTGGCGAAAGCTTGTATGTGTGTTTGTGTGTGATTTTATTTGTTTCTCTCGACGAGCCGCTCCTTTTGGTAAGTCTTCTCTTTTCTATTTTTAATTTTATATATATATATATATATATATTAAAACATCGAACTGACAGGTTTTATGACCCATTTTAGATTTGTAGTTTTATATGTTTTTGCAAACATTTTGGACCAAAATAATAATCTAAATAATAAAATATTAATTAATAAGTGTCAAACCCTTTTAGGGGGGGGGGGAATAAATAAATTAAAAAAAAAAAAAAAAATTAGGTAGTGGTGGGTTCCGAACCACTGACGTTCGTGCCACAGTCCAATGCATTTCCCACTACGCTACGGCAGACAATTAGGAATTGCGTTCTTTAATCTCATACTATTGATGGCCGTTGTTAACTGATGCTAATATGGCATTTGTAGACACCAGATTATCATTTATCATACGAAGAATGACGGGTTTTTGTTAATTCTTCAGTGCACCTTTGCTTTGAAATGACAATGTATATGTTACAATAAGAAAATCATCAAATACGCAACACAAGATGGCGTATGCCAGAGAGAGTTCTGGGCGAGGAATGACACGTGACATCTGCGAACAGCTGGTTTTCGTTAATTCAATGGAGGGTGTCAAAACTCCGTTATTTTTCAAATATCTCTCAAATGATATGAGATATTAAAAAAGAAAAACATAAAGGAACAAAGTTGTAGAGAATTTTCTCCTCTACAAATTTGGTTATTCAATTTTTAGGTCAGATGAACGATTTATTCTCAATTAAAATTATATTACAAACGGCTTGTTTTGGTATTACTAACGTATTTCTTGTCCAATATATTTAAAAAAGCGAGGTTCTGGTCTCAGGTAACGAACAATTAAGTCTGTAAAATTTGGTGCCGATCGGTCGAATGGTTCGACCTAAAAAGTGGGAGCACGTTATAGCCAGCAGATATCGTAAAATCACCATTATTTTTGCAAATATCTCTGCAATGATGCAAGATATGAAGAAAACATAATAGAGTGAAGTTGTACAGAATTTTCCCCTCTACCAATTAGGTTATTCAATTTTCATGTTACATGAATGGTTTGTTTGCACATACAATTATATTACAAACGGCTTTTTTTTGGTATTACTACCGTATTTCGTAGCCGAAAAATTTGAAAAAGGGAGGTTCTGGTCTCTGGCGGTCTACAATTATGAACATGTTACGGACAGACATACAGACATCTCAAAATCGGCGTTATTTTTGCAAATAGCTCTGCAACGATACGAGATACAAAAATACCACAGCAAATTTGTAGAGAATTTTCTCCTCTATAAATTCGGTTATTCAATTTTTATGTCAGATGAATGGTTAAGCCATTATTTTCATTTAATTTTTGAGCTGTCAAAAGACGATCGAAAAGGCCCACTTTTAGTGTTACTACCGTAACCTAAATTGGGCCAAAATAAATATAATTGTGTCATGTAATATCTTGTACAGACACCTTTTATTAACCTGTCATGTTCTACATCATTACGAAGTGTTGTATTCATGATCTATGGAACAAGTATTAATCTGATCGAATCTAGATCAAACTTCACGTGTAGTTGTGGTTACAGAGCACCATAAAACTATTGATAAAACTCAGTACTACTAGTTTCATGAGTATTGTTACATAATTTTACTGAAGAGCATAACACAAAGGAGGTGGTGTTGGTGCTCATTTAAGAAAATCTAAATAAATATAACTAACACTTGTGCTACCAGTCATGATTTTTTATTTTGTTTAGCATGGCACATTTCAGGACATAATTCCGATTTTTAAGTGTGTTTTTGTGCTATTCCATTTTAGTTGTGATATTTCTGATATGTAAGGCTCTACACTTTTTGTTGTCTATGTTTCTTGATGGTCCATTTGTGTAGAATCTCACACATATAAAACATCAGAACTAACATTTTGTGCACAGTATACATGTTTACAAAACAAAATTTTCAAATGGATAAAAATCAAGAAAAAATAAACTAATAAGTTCTGCAGAAAAAATATCTTGGGTTAATGATTATTTTATTGAGAAAGATTTTGAAGCAGTGATAATATCTATCCCCTTTATTACTGTAGGGATATATATGACCCCTTCTGGTAGTTCTGAGGTTTTCTTGGAGGCACTAGATAGGGTATTGGGGAAACAATACAGTAAATATTATAATGGTACGAGATTTAAATACATGAGTAAACACACTATGTGACAGCTATGAAAGCAAAAGTTTACAAGATTGCATTTGATCCTATGGTATTGAAGATTTACTGGGTCATATACCCACTAGAATGAATGATTCAAATAACAATACCTTAAATCATGTGGCGATCAACTCTGAAAATGTTTTTTTCAGAATATATTGTACCTAGGAAAGTCATTAGTGATTGGCTGTAATGCTAAGCTAGAAGAAGTAAAAATATATATAAGCATAGAGAAATATTATCTGAAAACATCTCCATGCTAAGAAAGTCTTTGAGTAAAAAACCTTGGGAAGGAGTGTATAGAGCTGAGGAAGTAGACATCAAATAGAAAGTATTTGTAGAAATTTTAACAAGGCACGTGGATGTTACTATCGTGCTAAAGAAAATTGATGTAAACAAAAGTAAACCTTCATTAACTACATGTGTAACACTGGTGAAAAAGTGAAAAAGACTACACAGAGAAACCAGTCTTGATTCACATAAAGAGGCTTATAATAAATATAAATATCAGTATCACAAGGCAGAAAAGATTTGAAGTTCCGATTGTCTCTCAAAGCCATGCTGGTCAGTAGTTAATGCTGTGGGTAACACTGCTTCCAAAATTAATAATATAGAGTTAAGTGTACATAATATAATGTTTTTGATCCTTATGTAGTTTAGCAATATATTTCATGAATATTTTAGAGATGCTTGAAAGCGATCTTTACATGAAACAGGAGAGGCAGTTTAAATATGATAATAACAATAAATGGACTCTCACAGGCTACCATCAGTAGCCATTAAGTATGTAACTGGGCTAATTGATAGCCTAAAAAAGAAAAAAAAAATCATTGGGCTGAGATTAATTTTCTTTCCTACTAAATAAATGCAATGGTGAGCTAGTCAGAACATTAGTACATATAATAAACTATGATCTTGAAGAAGATGTGTTTCCACAGAATTTGAAACTTGCCATAGTTAACATGTTGGCTGCCCTGTGGCTGGCGGCAGCCACAGCAGGTGGCGCTGGTGTGCCTCTGACTTAATCATAGCAGCCAACAGGTTAAACCATTGTATAAGAAAGGGAAAAGGAAGCAACCTCAGAACTACAGGACAGTTGCCTTAACTTCAGTATTTGGTAAACTGACAGAAAAAATCACACTGGAAATCTTAATCAAGCTCCACAATACAAATAACACCATAGGTGACTTCCAACATATCTTTAGAAGCAGTTGGAGTACCATATCTGCATCAGTACAGTTTGGACACTGCCTGATGGACAAAATAAATGAGGGCCACAAAACTGCAGTAGCATTTTTAGATCTTTCTAAAGCATTCAACAGAGCCCATCATTGTGCTCTATCAAGTAAACTTTTATTAAAGGTGTCAGCGTGTAGCTGATGCTTTTACCAGAGTCTTTTCTTAAAGATGGGCAACAGTGCACAGAAGTTGTGTATGATAATAAAGAGGTAATCAAAACAAGATCAGAGATAAGAAATATAAATTTTGTTATGCAACAAGGCTCCATTTGTGTCCCTTCTTGTTTATAAGCTATTCGAATGATTTCCCAACTATATTACTCATCAATAACCTTGTTACTATGTATGCTGATGACACCTCTGGGGTATGCTGGGCGCAGAGTACTGATGGCCTAAATTGAGAGGTACATAATTTTGTTGAAAAAGCCAACACACATTTTGAAAATGAAAACCTGATGGTTAATCCTGACAAATCTAATGTAATTTATTTAAACCAAGTGGTATAAATAAAAGTACTGTTGAAAATGAGGACATTCTGGATAATGCTTGTTCAGAATGTATGTTTTTTGGTTTATACAGGGTGGTCAGAAAATGTTTGAAATGCTTGTCAGGATGTTGTAGAGCAGGTTGTACTGAGACATAAATGTTAAGAAAAAAATTTGATACATCACGCCGTTTCCAAGTTATTTAGCATAGAAGTTAGCCAATCATGTCGTTTGGCATGCAGATTCGAACAGCCCACAAGAGGCAGCGTTGCCAAACGCATTTTCCATGTGGTTGTCTCATAAGGAGAAGACGCCTACTCGTCATTGCCTAATTCGAATTATGGTATATGCAGTTCATGGCCAGAAATGAACGTGATAGCACCGGGAGCTCCAGAAGGCCAAGCGTTTAGGAAAAAAAAAAAAACATTTCTTGCGCGGGTCTGGAACGCTGTATGACACTGAAGTGAATGCTGTCAGCAAGCTGCGGTTGGTGTTGTGGGAAGAAGTCAGATCGGTAATCAATGATGCAATGAATGTGGGTTCGAACCCTAGTATGGGAAATTATTTTTAATTTTTATATGTCAATTTATGCATTTCTTGCACTGCAAATAAATGAAAATTATGCACAATATATCGGATTTATTAATATTTCATACAAAAAGACGTGAAAAGGAAAGGCAATGGAATATTTGTTATTGGAAATCCATGTCCAAGACAGGACTGTATCACAGCGTCGACGAGGACTCTGGAAATAACTTTCCGAAAAAGTATTGTAATTGAAGCGTACAGGACTTCGTGGTTCGTGGTTCCAGTAAAATCGGCCAACTGGTTGTTGTGGATAATACTTACGGTTGCCAGGAAACCTACTTGCAGTCACACATTTTAACTTGCCTTTCCTTGTTATTCCTTTTATGAAATATTAATAAATATGATATATTGATCATAATTTTGACTTATTTGTGATGTACGTAATACATAAACTGACATGAACAAAATAAAAGTAAACACTCCCACACGTGGATTCGATCGTACGCGCCTTGTGTGTTCAATTGCCGAACTGTGTTCTTGCCACTATGAGCAGGCGTCTTCTCCTTGTTAGACTGAACAAGGTACCAATACAAAAACGACGGCAGTGGGGATCAAATTCGGGCCAATGCATCAGCAATCCCTGCGCTATGATATACGCTATGCCAACATCTGACGGTAATTGTATCGGCCGTGTAGTGACCCTTTTTCTACTTGTCATCAGTTCATCATTGGGAATCATATGTATGCAATTGATCTTTGCTGGAAGAGTTCGTGTAGCTGCGAAGGTACAAGGAAGAAGGTGCGGTAAAGCAGTGACGGACATTGTTGTGACACACAAGTAGTGGTAAAATGGCCTGTCATCAGTAGTCCTTCAAGGAATACGCAGATATGCATTTAGCTTATGGCACTGCGGGTCAATATGCACCAGCGGCCCGTGACATCTACCACGCAAGATTTCCCAGCCGCGTTATTTCGTGTTTAAATACCTTTTTGGCTGTTGATAGATGTTAAGGGAGTCTGGAAGCTTTGCTGTACCCAATTGTGATGCTGGACGAGAACATTACATAGGGAACGTTCAGTTCGAAGAAAATGTTCTCGAAATGGTTGCTGCAACACCTAGTACCAGCTCAAGGACCATTGGTACTGCTTTGGGAGTAAGTCATGTTATTACTACATTCTTAAAGAATGCCTGCAAATGACACATGGCAAAATGTATCATTTTGTTTGTCGTTACAGGTTTCGCATGGTGTAGTATTGGACGTCTTACATGACGAAAACCTATTTCCGTATCACCTACAGAAGATGCACGATTTGGTTGAAGAGAACTACCCCTCTCGTTACCAATACTCTGTGTGGTATTTAAATAAATGTAACGAAAATCCAAATTTCGCAAAGATGGTGTTGTGGACAGACGAGGCATGTTTCACCAGAGAAGGACCATTCAATTCCCAAAAGAGCAACATTTGGATGGACGCAGATCCACATGGCACTTACATTAAATCCTATCAGCATAGGTTTAGCGTCAACATTTGGGCAGGTATCGTAGGCGACTTTTTGTTGTGTCCCATCCTACCCCCTCCCCATTTAAATGGAATGACATATTTAGCATTCCATGAAAACGTCCTTCCGCTATACTTAGAAGACGTTCCTCTGGCGGTCCGTCAGGGAATGTGCTTCCAACACGATAGCACACCGCCACACTTTGCTATTGCGGTACGTAAGCATTTTGATGTGCTGTACCTGCAAAGGTGGATTGGCCGAGTGGGCCATTCCTCTGGCCAGCTCATTCGCCAGATTTGACACCGGTAGACTTTTATTTGTGGAGACATGTGAAGCAAATTGTCTACGCGATTCCAGTAGACACAATTGAAGAGCTTCTTTTGAGGATAATTTTAGCCTTCAATGAAATCAGGGAAACCTTTGATTTCGGAAAGCTTGCGAAGTCAATGACGCAGCGTTGCAATGCGTGCCGTCAGGCTGGAGGAGGACACTTTGAGCAGCTACTGTGGATTTAGTGTTATGTTTTGCTCCTGAAAATAACGTTCTTACATTAAACAGCTGCCAAAATATAAGTTTATTGTTTTATGTTATACTTTCCCTGCATTTGTTACATGTATTGACTGCGTATGAGGTTTATTGTTTTCCCATATTTATGTCCAAACAGGTACATATTGTTAGACCTTTGTTGGATGCATTTATGAGCAATTATTTAATGTTATGGATAGTGTAGCTTTCGGAATAAATGTGCATACTGGGGGCCAACGCCAATGTGTTTATGCAAAAAAGATGTACAGTTCCGTTAGTTAAATGAAATCCATACATAAATTATTAGACAAAAATACAGATGTGTTTTCCCATTTGGATAAAAACAAAACCATAACCCTAGTGGGGATCGAACTCAGGACCATCTGTTTCACATGTCCAGCTCTCTACCCCCAGACTACAGTATCTCACGTTACAACAGCCTTTCATATACAAGTTTATACCCATATGACTACAACATGAAGGATACGTTTCGCAACACTGGCGCTAGCTTGTGAGCTGTTCGAATCTGCGCGCCAAGCAATGTGATTGCCTAACTTCTAAGCTAAATAACTCGGAAACGGCGCGAAGTATCAAATTTTTTTCTTAACATTTATGTCTCAGTACAACCTGCCCTACAATGTCCTGACTAGCATTTGAGACATTTTCTGACCACCCTGTATATATACTGTAGATAACAGGGTATTGTGGAATCAGCAAGTAGATCATGTCTGTGGAAAATTAGCATCTAGTTTATTTACTAGGGTGGTTAATTCAATATCTTGATATAGAAGCATTATAAATGGTGTATTTTGGGGTGGTGCATACCTTTTTATCTTGTTGTTGTTGTTGTGGTGGTCTTCAGTCCACAGACTGATTTGATGCAGTTCTCCACACTACCCTGTCCTGTGCAAGTCTCTTCATATGAGAATACATTCGGCAACCTACACCCTTTTGAATCTGCTTACTATATTCGTCCCTTGGTCTACCTCTATAATTTTTACCCCACAAGCTTCCTTCTAATGCTAAGTTGACAATTCCTTTATGTCTCAGAATGTGTCAAACCAATCTTTTTATCTTATGGAACTGTATTGTGGGGTGGGAGTAGCCAAACCAACAGAAGAAGGGTATTTGTATTGCAGAAGAGCAGCAAGAATTATGGCAGAAGTAAGACCCCGAACTTTGTGTATAAACCTGTTTATTAAGTTTAATATTATGACTATTTATGCAATATGTATGTATCAATCAATAATGTTAGTGAAAGGAGATAGATAACAAAGTTACAAATAGGAATATGGAAATGCATGATTACAATTACAAGACACAAATCAGGCTTTCACATGGTAAGCAGTACACTGAGGCTAACAACAAATACTTCATATATTAGGGGAGCAATGTTTTATAATTCATTGCCAAGTGAAGTGAACCTGCTTTCTGGAAGAAAATTTAAAAATCATTTTCAAATGGCTTACATTTAAGTGCCCATATAGTATGGAGCTGACATGAACTGACCTCTGGAATGCAATGTTAAATATCTTTAAATGCATCTTGGTACATCACAATGATTACATTTCTAAACTGTGTGTAATCTGTATTTACTTAAATTATGTCTAAATAATTTAAATGAAATTTTTACAATGGAAAATCCGATTGGAATGTCAATAATGGAGGACAGGTAACAATGTGCTGTAAAGAGGATAACTGAGCTGCTGACAGGCACAAGAAATAGACAATCACATTCACACAACTTAAGTTTATGGTCATGGCCTTCCTCAACAAGAGGAACACATACATTCACACAGTTATACCCACACACAACCAGCTTGTCCAGCCACTCCGGCCCCACAAGCACCTCGACTGTGAGTGAGGTGGCGAGTGGAGTGGTAAGGATGCTGGGTAAGGGTGGCGATGGAAAGTTCCGTATTGCATTATGGATTATAAAGGCTCTGTTAGGTAGGAATTTAAGATGTGGCACTGAATGCGGTGAAGGGAAGGGCCAGGAAAGGATAAAAGGGAGGAGTGTGGGGAGGGAGTGGGGGGGGGGGGGGATATGAAACAATAAAACTTATAAGGAAAAAATATAAAATAATTAATTAAGGCTCTCCCCCCACACTCCTCTACACCTCCTTTTTATCCTTTCCTGCCCCTTTCCTTCTCTGTATTCAGTGCCAAATCTCAAATTCCTACCTATCAGAGCTTTTACAACTAATCATGCCCCCTCCACGATGTTTGTGGCATTGGAGTGGCTGGGCATGGTGGTGTTGTGTGTGTGTGTGGTGGGGGGGGGGGGGGAGGGTTGTCAGAGTGATTGTGTGAATGTATGCATTTCTTTTTCTGATGAAGGCCCTGGTTGAAAAACCAAGTTATGTGAATGTGATTGCCTATTTTTTGCGCCTGTCAACAGCTCAGCTGAGCCTCTTTACTGTGAGTTAATACCTATCCTCCATTATTAATTTAAATTTAATTATTCTTACATTGCCCAAAGAAATAAAAGTTTTGAGCTGTTAAATAAATAAATAAGAAACAAAGAAAACTTGTTATTTGGTGTCACACAGTAATCAGTTCATCCTCCACACCTACTGAGCGAGAGAGAGCACTGTTGCTCACAGAGATTCCCAGAGGTGCCTCACACAGAGAGCATCCCAGAGTGCCCCTGAGAGCTACAACACCAAGAAGAATCTATATAAAACACTTCATTCAGCCAAGATTGCTAAAAATTTATAAATTTTTAGCGATCTTGGCTGAATGAAGTGTTTTATATAAACTGTTGATCGCCCTCCAGTGGTGTAAAATGCCTTTTAACCAAGAAGAATCACTTCTCGGCTTTTGGCAAGATCAATGTGTTTTTTTTCTTCTTTTTTTATAGATAAGGAAAAGGATCAAGGATACAAACTTTATTTAACTTCTGTAATAATATACAAGATCACCACTCAATTTTATTTTAAAACAATTACACCTTAAAGCAATAGAAACACCTTAAATTAACAAAACAATACTCAACATCAATATTAACATACAATATACCTAAAGTTCCTACATGATTATAGAGCGGCGGGCTCCTAGTAAAATCTATAGAGCCTGTGCTGCAAGGTGCACCCCCTTTAATGACAGTTAGGTTATATTGAACATAGAGTAGTATACCAAAAACATCACAGATAACATATCGAAGATATATATGCAATGCATAAAGTGCTCCTTGAATCTATATCTATAAATGTGAAAGTCTGTTCGGTGTACGTTTATCACATCTGAACCACAATACGTAAAGAGCTAAAAATTTGTACAGTTACTAATGTCTACCTGGGAAAGGCTTTAGGCACGGTTTTATGGCGATCGGATAGCTATTTATCTATGTATATTAATGTGAATGTCTGTTCTGTGTACGCTTATCACGTCCGAAAGACAAGACGCAGAGACTTGAATATTTGTACAGTTACTAATTTATACCTGAGGAAGGTTTTAGGCACTGTTTTATAGTGATCTGATAGATATTTAGTAATTTGAAGAATATAACGCGAAATGCGAAACAATAATTACTCTTTGAAAATTATATTTACTCTTTGAAAATGGTTTTATTGGTTGCATTGTTGCTTGAGGGTTGTTGTTGGTAAAAGGGTGGAGTATATTGGGATGGAAAGTTATCGGTGCATATAAAATTCTATGAGTGTGTGTGTGTTAATATTTCGGTCTGCAGCGAAAACTACAGAACGCAAACGACAAATTGTCTGTGTGTAATTGTTGTCCGAAGTCTCCCGTTGTACACCATAGCAGTTCCATGCCGATGTCTATAAGGGGATGGAAGATATGGTGGATGAAAGTTGTCAAATTATAGAAAAATTCGGATGTTTGCGACTCTATAGCAAGGAGGTTAAAAACAGCGAAACGTGATGCCACAGACCATATCTTTGTCTATGCATGCTACAATGTCTTCAGCTCTTTCTCTGTAAGGTTATGCATATGAATAAGAAAATATAAGAATAAATAAATAGCACACTACTGAAAGATAGCTTATCTATCATAATCAACCAACACGCGAACGAAGCAGCGGGTTTAAGCTAGTATCATATATACAAAGAGCAAGAGGGGGGGGTAACCCCCCCCCCCCCCACACACACACACAGGTGTGGCTCCCCCCCCCCCTCCCCCCCAGAGTTATGTCAGTGTTTTGCTGGTGGATCAATAACTGGATGACTTGGGATGGGTCACTACCCGTAATCCAATGAAGGTTTCTTTTTTGCTGTCGTGAGAAAGAAGAGAATACCCAGAGTGCACCAGAGGTGGCTACAACACTAAGAACATGTTAAAGACACTTCCTTATGCAGAGCAAAACACTTCAATGCAGTTGTCTAGTTCTGTGCTACAAGCTGTTGCCTCACCAAAGAACTTACACAAGCTCTCTCTCAAAGATAACAGACTTCTCCTAGAGAGAGAGCGACAGAGGAAGTGCCAGTGATAAGACACAGCAGGTAGCGCTAGCCAGAAATCAAGTATTTCCTGCCTGCCTCCATAAGAATAACACAGCTGGAAGTTGATAAGACTTGATTTTATAGCGGCGCGGTCCAAGTAAATTATTATAAGACACTTTGCATGGCACACTGAAGTCTCCAAAAACACAAAATGAGATAAGCACACCACTTAATAGAACTCCTTAAGAGCATCCTAAATATACCTATAACCATACACCTTGAAGCATGCCCATTTGTAGAAAAGCCTTTCTACAAATGTCTACCTTGTATTTGTGTGTGTGTGTGTGTGTGTGTGTGTGTGTGTGTGTACGCTTGTTTGCCTTTCCTTTTATCCCCTTAAGGTAAGTCCTTCCACTCCTGGGATTGGAATGACTCCTTTTCCACTTCCTTAAAACCCTATCCTTCCCTTTCTCCCCCCCCCCTTTCCTTCCTCTTTTCCTGAAGAAGCTACCAGCAGTGGTGAAAGCTTGTATATGTGTTTGTATTTGTATCTGTTAATATATATATTATAGAGGAAAAAATTTCTAACAGGAAAAATATATGTAAAAAATAGATGAAATCTACTTACCAGGCGAAGGAGCACTGGCAGTGATAGTAACAAATAAATAAACACACACACACACACACACACACACACACACACACACACACACACACAAATGCTAGCTTTCGCAGCCTAGCTGCTTCGTCAGGCAGAAGGGAAGGAGAGGGAAAAGGAAAGACTTACCTTGGGGGAAAAAAAGGAGGGTAAACAAATGCACACACACCCACACATTCACACAGACACAAGTACACCTAAGGCAGACATACTGTAAAAGCAAAGAAGTCAAGTTTGTGTGTGTGTGTGTGTGTGTGTGTGTTTATTTGTTACTATCACTGCCTGTGCTCCTTTGCCTGGTAAGTAGACTTCATCTATTTTTTACATATGTTAATATATACACACTCATAAAATTAGTTATTAACAATCTGACGCAATTCAAAAGGAATAGCAGTGCGCATAGCTACAACACTAGGACAAAGGGTGATACTCAATATTCAAGTTTAAATCTAACCTTGGCACCGAAAGGGGTGAATTATGCTGCCACAAAAGTCTTTGGTCATTTACCAAGTAGCATAAAAAATCTGACAGGCAGCCAACTGGTATTTAAAAAGAAATTAAAGGAATTTCTGAATGGCAATTCCTTCTACACTTTAGATGAATTTTTAGATAAAACTTAAAAAATTAAAATAAAGAAATAAAATAGAAAAAATTGAAAATTATAAATCCTTATAATATTCGTCATGTATAGACACCATTTACTAAACTGACATGTTCCACATCACTACAAAATGTCGTATATATGATCTATGGAACAAGTATTAATCTAATCTAATCTAATCTAACCTATCCACGTCCACGTCCTCTGACCCTGTGTCCTGTGTTGCTGAGCGGCAAACTCTCACCACATGTCAGTTTTTGTTACATTTGAGACAAACGGCCCAACACTGGGGACACACTGATTGGTAATGTTTTCTGTAGCACAATGGGCAGGACGGTAATAGGGATCGGTGGTCGGAACTCTGTTTACATGCCTTACGGAAGCGGCTGGAACAGCCGGCTTGTACTGCCTGCACATCAGCCTCCTCAGATGCAGAGGACAAGGCCGCACCCCCTGAACCGCTGCCACATCGCACCATGCTTCCAACTGTTGCTGCGCGGCGTGTGAGATTCAATAGGATTGAGCGATAGAAAGAAATTCCTGTGCTGAACCTCCCTAACCGGAGCTGAGCGAACAAAGACATTGCGAACTCTTTTGATTTCTCCAATACAAAAAGGCACTTTTGACTGAGGCTGTGCAACATAGCGGCCCAGACACGGTACGACTGAAGGAGCTGTTTCTTGCACAGATAGAACTTGACAACAATGAGCATAAAGAGTCAAAGAGAAGCATGAGGATTCTTGTAACAGTGCCAACTGCCACAACACGTGATAAAAGTGAGGAGGATATCCACAACAGGAACAGATCACGACATATCTCGGCATCATTGACATGAAAGGCCTGCAAGTGGTGCCGCAGACGATGTTCATAGGTTTCCCAATCTTCCGCCGTCTTTTTGTACGGGGGGGGGGGGGGGGGGGGGGGGGGAAGGAAATGGTGCAGAAGAAGACTGTTTTGACAGAAACACCAGAATCGTCTGCTGCATCGTTGCCATGAGCTCCCTCTGCTGCTGCACCAAAACCTGAACTAAGGCTTCCAAGGCAATGACTAAGGTACAATACCAGAAGGACAACCCTATTCATTGCCAGTTGTGTAGTACACAACACACGATTGTCTGTAGCACTGTGCGTAGCTTAGCGGAGTCTGTCACTGGGCACAGCCGACTTCCCACTGGCTTGACCCGGGCCATGCTGACAGAGATGATATCCTGCCGGAAGAGTGCGCTGATGAGAATCCGCGTGTGTGCTCTGGTGGACGGGCGTCACTTGCTGTCTGCTGTCCATAGCGCGCCATGCTGGTGGGCGCCTCGCGCAATCGTTATGGATTGTTGGATCACAAAGGATGAAAATGATCCAACAACTTGTTCCTGATGGATCCTTCAAATCATCCCACTGATTACTGATTTGTATAGTTGCTTGATATACAGGGTGGTCACTTTCCTGGCTGATTAAATTTTTCCAGTACTTATCCGGAGTTTTACAGTATTTTCCCAAATTGTTTTTATAGGGGTGAAAACTGAATTTTTATCGTGCTTTAAGTATACAGTATTTTTTTAATTGCTGTTTTTATATATTAAAATTATGATTGATAATAACTAAAATACATGGGCAGACAGACATTCTAGTGAACCTTCAAATGGCAAAGTGAACCACAATACACTGCATACAGCACAATATATAACACAAGAAATATTCTGGATGCAAAGTACACTCAATTTATATCAATTCCTAATAGGCCCTATAAGATTAACTGATTTGACCATCAAAAATGATAAAAACTAAAATTTACATATAAATTTTAAGTAATGATCTGCCACTGAAATAAAAAGTACTGGCAAAATACTTACAGTTGATTGCAAATCCAATATCTCCCACTTTTTGGAAGAAATCTTGTGAACTGGTACTTAAATTGAATTTTGCATATAATGTGGAAAGTGGTCGTCCTTATATTGTTACATAACTGAATTAACACTATAACAATGTACTCGTCACATTAAGATCTTCCACATTGTTTTCAATAAGCGCCACTTTCAGTATTAGGTAAAACCATCAACTTTTTCATTTTTAGAAGTTTGATTTCTTCAGTGGCTCTTTTCTGACACTTTGCCTTTTCCTCCTGTTCTCTTTTTTCTCCTTTTCCAGTGACTCCACATAACATGAATGTCCATTTTTTAAGTCATGTATAAATTGTTCCTTTATATCAACAGCTGGAACCCCTCCAAATGACATGACAGTATCAAAAACCTGCCACTGAGCAATCAGCTCTCCCTCCCCCCCCCCCCCCCATTTTCTATAATGCTCCATCGTGAAATACGCACATGGAACACTGTGAAAAAGTAGCATACTCCATTTTTGCTATTCATGTGGAGAAACTTTAGCACCTACCATGGCATTTTAATTTATTCCTTTATTTTCTATCCACAATGAATGCCACTGCTAAATTGTATCACTGTATGGCTGACCGCACAGTTCAGAAGACATGACATTTAGACACTTTAGACGTGTTAAGGACTATCTTGATCAGCCTTTGCCGGTGCTTTATAGTGGTTATTGCCTATCAACTTACTTACTATTAAGTTGTTGCCTTTACACAACTGTTCAAAATGGTAAGTAAACACCAGCCGTAAAAAAACTCTTGTAAGATTCGCAATATCCACAAGAATTGTGTTCTGTACCCACAGCTTCAAACTACAGGAATTTAGCACATCCATGGGAGGAACTTTAAACTGGAAGTTCTGACAATAATGTCTTTGACATATTTGAGACGTAAATCCGTCTCAGGGATTCTTTCATTGTATTTACTCAATGAACAGTTTGAAATGTACTTAATGTGTGTAACTAAGTATTTTTGGAGCTTTTATAAGATACGGTAACACAAATATTTTACTTTAAAAATGACGAAATGACAGTAGTTTTACAATCAGTATGATCAAAATGGTCATTCTGCGAGTGCTTGTAGGTTGACTTGCATCTGAAAATATGTATTTACACTGGGACTAAATGTATTTGTATACAGCTTGATGGGTAACAGAAACACAAAACTATATTTCGTATTAGGAGCACGCTCTTTGTAGACATTTATTTTTCTGGCATCAATTTCCTCAACGACTAGAACAACAGTTCACCCCATTGTCTGTAATTTATCTTGCAAACCATAATCTCTTTTCTTTGTTATTTTGGATAAGGATCTGTATGATCTAAAAAGTGTCCTTGGCAGTGTTTTTCAACCTTTTCGAATATATGACCCGCTTCCAAGTAATAATTTCCTGGCGACCGCGTCACAAATAAAAATATTCTGGTGAACCCGACCACTCCCTTTCCTCATGAACCGTAAAGAAACTACATTATTTAAGTGGAACAAATTTAATTTTATTGCTTTTCCTACAACTTTCTTTTAAATTGTTGGGCAAAGTTAATTTTGTCTATTTTCCAGAATGGAGCACATTATCCAATTTCTAAAATATTTACGACAGAAAAATATTTTTTGCTTAACCAGTGTTTCTCTCTTAAGGCAAGTCTCAGATACAAATTATGTTCATTTAGAAAGGTGACACTGTATAAACATTTTGTAAAGACTAGATTTTTTCGAATTTTTCAGAATCACTTATTGCGTTATGTTCTTTTGGCTTTCGGTTGGTTCCTGAAAATGGTTTTCAGGCTTTGTGCTTATTTAATTCACTCTATCATAAAACAATTTATGATGTATTTAATTCATAATAAATGCTAAACAATTTTAATTTGAAATAAACGACCCACAGTTTGGAAAACACTGGTCTATAGGATTTGTATTCTTCTATCAACTGAAGTAGTCTCATTTAACCACTCGCTTACCATGAGAATAATTTTTCACAACAACAACAAATAATGCATGCGCGATAAACAGTGTATTGCAGCAAAGTGACTGCACTCAGTTTAGCAGGGAAACTAGTGCTCAAGCAGAGTGAAGGCGAACTTTGATGGTTCCTCCTGAAACCAACAACCAGCTGATCATAAGCAAACACTTGCGAATGCGACTGAACAATGCATGCATAGTGTTTACACCAGAGTGAATTCTCGTTTGCTGTTATGCGTTCGCTTGCCTTCGCAATCATGTGAACTAGAAATTACCTGAGCTCACACTCCTTAAAGTTTTTTAACCTTAAAGTAAAATTCCAGAAATATGCAAAAATTCTCTGATTTTTCCCGGCACATCAAAATTTCCTGATATATCCCAGTTTCCAGGTTGAGTGTCAACACTGATATAGAACAAACAGACTATTATGTTTGCTCCTATGAGGTATTAAATTGAGGTTGTCAGAAGGCTTAAAAATTATATTCAAAATCGAATGTTGCACATGAAACACAGTTGATTACCAGGAAGTTCCACACTGATTTATGTGGGTCTTAAAAAAAGAAAAAAATGGATGCAAGAAGAAACTGTAATTTATCCATTGACATAGTTTATTTGAACAGCAACAGAATAATTAATCACAAAACCACATTATTATCCAAAGTCAAGCAGAATTACAGTTATTTCTCCATATAGTTACTATGAAAATTAAGGCATTTGTCACATCAATAAAAAAGCTTTTCCAATGCCTTCTTCATAAATAGTTGCTACAAGTGTATGAAGATAGGTATTCACAGCATTTTGAAGTTCCATTGGTGCAAAAGTGCTTTTCTTCCAGACGTTTCAGTTGCCAAAAAAGATAAAAGTTACTAGGTGCTAAATTTGGCTTTATGCTGGGCGATCTAACACTTTCCAGTGATATTGATTAAGCTGCTGCCTGGTTATTGCAGCAGTATGCAGTTTTAAATTAGTATGGATCAAAACAATTCCAGAGTGTATGGCTCTCCACAAGTGATGTTAATGTATGGCTCCATAAACTCCACAAGTGACATACCTTTTTGATACCAGAAATGAGTAGCTATGGATTTCCTGTTACTGAACATTTGTTTGACCTTTTGGGTTAGTGTAGGGAATTGTGTGCTTACACTGTTTGGATTGTTGTAAAGAATCCACATTTCAGCCCCTGCCACAATGGAGCTCAAAACCTTCATCAGCATAATGTGTAAGAAATGATAAAGCTGAGACCATGTGCTGTGCTTTGAGCTCCTCAGACAGCTTTAAGGGAACCCAGTATACACAAGTTTTTGATAGCCTAACTATTATGTAACAACGGTGTATACAGAGCTGACCTTGAAATGTCCGGAAAATCCACAGACAGTTCACTGAACCGACTTTTATTAATATGTGACACACTTCTGTCCTTGAGCACCTTCATCATGAACATCCATTTGGTCTAGTTTAAATTTACTACACTATTTATGCACAACATCCTGACTCGTGTGCACCATAAACACTGCTCATTTTGCAATGAGTTTCTGCTGCACTATTCCCTTCTGACTGTAGAAAACAAGCGGCGCCTCACAACTCACACTTGTCAGGAGAATCAATGATCACGGCCATGTTTACTTGCCTGTAGCTCAACTCGTACTAATGTGTTGAACCTGGCCTCAGCAAACGTTATCACAAATTTGTAGCTACTGCAGGACAGTTCCCAGATCTGATATGCAATTCTTTAGTAATATAACACAACACAAATCTATCTGCTGTCATGTTTTAAATCTATAAAATTGTAACAAAGTTTTTGCTTGCTGCACTTGACTCCAGCTGCTGTATTTTTTTTATTTAGGTTTTCCTAGCAGTGCCATGAACAGAAGAAGTCAAGGTTTATTATCTGTATCGAAACAGTCAATATCCCATTCTTCTTGATCCACTTGTTAAGTGCATAGGTAAGAATGAGGGACAGGAAAGCTCATGTGAGTGGACAAATAAGATGCAACAGCTCCACCAAAGACACTGCCTACATCACACTTGTGTGCCCTCTCCTGGAGTATTGTTGCCCAGAGTGGGACCCTCATCAGGTGGGACAGACAGAAGACATTGAGAAGGTTCAGACAAGGGCAACTCGTTTTGTTTTATCATGGTACAGGTGGGAAAGTTTCACAGAAATGTTGCACAATTTGAGGTGGAAATCATTAAAAGAAAAACATTGCAGAGAGATCTATTTGCAAAATTTCAATCACCTAATTTTACTTCTGAATGTGAAAATATTTTGCTAGCACCCAGCTATGTAGGGAGACATGACCATCCCAATAAAATAAGAGAAATCAGATCAAAAACAAAACGATTTAGGTGTTCTTTCTTCCTGCATGCTGTTAGAAAATGGAACAGTAGAGAAACCTTATGAAATTAGTTGTGGCATAAAGTCAGCACCAGACGTAAGAGAACGATCGTGGAGAAGGCAGCAAACGACCGAAAGCCAATCGCAAGCAGGCACCACGCATCCTGGAGGGAGTAACTGAAGATGCGCGCCCTCTACAAGCAGCTATATCTAGGCCGGCATACATACAGCCCATTAGTTACTATTCAGAAATAGGACAGTACTAACTCAGAATGTGGCTACAAACTTAGCAATAACTAGGTCACAGAGCAGCTAGCATTATACGGAAGACACCGCGAGAAGCAAGAAGAGAGAAGAAACAGACATAGTTTCTAAAGTTGAGTATTATAATTTTCAGTCAATAAAACTTATATTATTAATCTGAATAGTTGTTACAGTTGACATCAATTCCTGCACCAGTACCTTTGCTGACAAGAAAACAACAAAAGGTGATCAGGTCACAACAAATGGTGATGAGGACAGCGAAGAACCAGATTGCAACATAATATTAATGTCGGAAAGTACGCTGCACGATTAATTTAGTTTTTTTACAGGTCTCGGTGGATCCCGTAAAAAATCTTTTGATTCTATTGCAGGGCATAGTGTTAATTTCTATATTTTTGCACTGTTTATTATTGTAATTGTTTTTGCACCATGGCTATTGCTACTAACCCTGCCACTGCGCTGCAGCTTCCTGCGCTCGATGCACAGCAGCTAATGCAAATGTTTCAGTTTCAGAGCCAACAAATTGCACCTCTCCTGCAAACTGTGCAACAACTTCTGGCAGCACCTGTGTCTCAAAATATGCAAGTTCCACTGCAGCAGCCACCAGCTCCAGTAATTCCACCATTCTCACAGTATGATGAAAAAGAAGAGGACTGATCGGACTGGCTCCAACAGTTTAAAGTCTACACCACAGTGCACTGGATACAACGTACCTTCAAACTTAATTTTATGTTGTCGTAGGTCCCCCCCACCCCCCACCCCTAATGTTCCATCTTGTGAAAAAACTGTTTCCCACCACATAGCCTTCTGAACTTTCTTACGATTCAGTGATAGGAGCCCTCACAGCATATTATGAACACCAAATCAATTAAGTGGCTGCTAGGTATCAGTTCTTCTGATGTAGGAAAAATCTGAACCAAACATGCGGGCAGTGGATAACAGATCTTCAAGGTCTCACTAGGAAGTGTAAATTTAAATGTTCGTGTGGAGCTTTGTATTCAGATGTCATGTTGCGTGAGACAATTGTTTATAATATTCCTGACGGTAGACTTAGAGAACAGATTCTAAAAGTGTCAGATCCATCTTTTCATCAAATAGAACAGAGTTTGGAACAGTACGATACAGGTGCAGCAGCAACGGAACACTTTGATTCAATTCCGCTGTGTAGTGTCGTGTCATGCACTGGCGAGGACTGGGTCAAACGCCGTGTACTTCTGCCTGCCTGCTCAAAGCGAAAACATGTTGCTAGACATGGAACCTTGCCAAATAAGGAAGTGAAATCTTGCCCACAATGTTTCTCACAGCACAAATGGCAGAACTGTCCGTCCCGGCCAGCAAAATGCTATACATGCAGCAAGAAAGGTCATATACAAATGGTCTGCTTACAACAAAAGAAAAGAAATTTGCCCTCCAGCCGAAACAATGACAAGACAATACTTATTCAATAAATGTAGTATTTTCAAAACCAGTGGCTGCCCCTCGAAACATCAAGGGCACTGATGTAGCACAAGTATCAGGCCAGAAAAATGTATGTCAATTTGCGTGTGAATGACATTTCTGCAAAGTTTCAACTAGGCACAGGTGCATCAGTCACATTGCTCAATCGCAAAACTTATGAACAGTTAGTATAGCCATGTCTTTCTCGCGCTAAAACAAAGTTAACAGCTTACAATGGCAATGAAATTCCTGTACTAGGACAGTGTTCACTACCTGCAGTATACCGCTCACATTTCAAGTGCTTAAGCCTTACGAAGGAGAGAATATTTTTGGTTTAGATTCTTTTGATCTTTTTGGTCTTACTGTGCAAGACAATGTTTTAGTTGCGAACAATTTTGAAGCTAAAGACAATCTAGACAAGTTGCTGAAAGACTTTCCAGATTTATTTTCTGCAGGACTAGGAAAAGCTAAAGATTTTGCTACACACATTACTCTGAAGGAAAATGCCAAACCAAAATTTTGCAAAGCTCGTGATGTACCACTCGCTTTACGCGACAAAGTAGCACAGGAACTTTGCAGGTCTTAAGTGTTGCTTAGATGTGTGACTTTTTCAAACCGAAACTGCAGTATCTAGGACAAGTAATAAACAGAGGTGTGCACCCAATGCAATCACATTTGCTTGCCATTTGTGACCTGCCAGCACCAAAAGATGTGAAAGACTTACAGTCAGTCTTAGGAAAGTTAAAATACTATATTAGGTTTATTCCAAATGCAGCACAAATTGCAGCCCCTTTGCATCGCCTATGCCGTAAAAATGTTCATGTTGTTTGGACAGATGAATGCTAACATGCCTTTCAGCAGTTAAAAGATGCTTTGCTCAGTGATCGATGTTTGGTGCACTTTGATCCAGAAAAGCAGTTCTTTTGCAAGTGGACACGCCATCATCTGGTCTAGGAGCAGTACTCTCACATAGACATGGGGATACGGACCGTCCGATAGTGTTTGCCTAAAAACATTTGACCGACACACAGTGCCATTATTCTCAGATTGAGAAGGAGGCTTTAGCGATAATGAATGGTGTCACAAAATTCCATCACTATTTGTATGGGAGAAATTTCTATTTAGAAACTAACCACAAGCCTTTGCAGTCATTGTTTCACCCTGCCAAGCCAATTCCTACGCACATGGCACACAAGTTGCAATTTTGGGCACTTCTTTTATCACAGTATCAGAATGTGTACAGACCCACAACTCGCCATGGAAATGCCGACGCACTTTCCCACCTTCTGGTTGCCCATGACAAAGACTTTGATGCTTCTTAGAGGTCATGTTGTCAGATAGATGCACAGGAAGATAGTTTGTTGCAGTCCTTCCCATTGGACTATAGGAAAATTGCTCGGGGCACAAACAGATCCTGATTTACAAATTTTGCTGCACTACATTCGCACAGAATGGCCTCGTTCACAATGTGACATTAAAAATTCACTGGTGCGTCGCTATTTTGCTAGACGGTATGAACTTTCCGTGCATAGAGGTGTCATTGTAGTTTCAAATGACAGTAGACAATTGCGTGTGTTGATTCTACGACATTTGCAGAAAGAAGTATTGCACTTACTTCACCAAGGACATTGGGGAATGGTTCGCACTAAGCAATTGGCACGGTATGAACTTTCCATGCATAGAGGTGTCATTCTAGTTTCAAATGACAGTAGACAATCGCGTGTGTTGATTCTACGACATTTGCTGAAAGAAGTATTGCACTTACTTCACCAAGGACATTGGGAATGGTTCGCACTAAGCAATTGGCACAATGGCACTGTACTTGGCAGGAAATGGATGCCCAAATGAAACAGATGACGTCACAGTGTTCAGTGTGCGCTACCAACCAGTCAGCCCCACCTCAGAACTTTTTTGCATGGCCAAAAGCAGATTCACCATGGCAACGAGTGCATATTGACTATGCTGGTCTGTTTTGAAACACTAAGTGGCTTATTGTGGTTGATGCTTTTAGTGGTTAACCATTTGCAGTGCAAATGTCTTCTATGACTTCTAGTAGCACAATTAGGGCGTTGTCTTAAATTTTTTGTCTGGAAGGTCTTCTGAACTGTTAGTCTCTGACAACGGCCCTCAGTTTACATCGCAAGAATTTCACTCCTTTTGTGAACACAATGGAATTGAGCATCTCACCAGTGCACCATTTCATCTGCAGTTAAACGGCGCTGCAGAACACTTCGTCCAGACATTTAAGCAGAAGACGTCCAAACTTCGTTCGGAGCACTCACGGGAGGCAGTACTGCAGCCCGTTCCTCGCCTCCCACCAATCGCATCCACGAGAAGGGTCATCGCCGGCTGAGTTTCTACACAGCTGCCAGCTGCCGCCACCGTACCCTGCTCCACCCCCCCCCCCGCCGCCCGGAGCAACAGCAGCTGCAGGCACGTAAGTATCGCTTCGCTGCATGTAACCCAGTCTTTTTCAGAGTTTTTGGCTGACGCAGACGGTGTGAGCGGGCCGAGATCATCCAACCTAACGCTGCTCACATGTTTAAAATTTCAGGTCCCGATGACATCGTACGCAGGCACTGCAACCAGATTCGCCTTTGTCATGTACCCTGTGATCCTTCTGTGTTTCTTTCAGCAGATTTACACAACACGCAGACCATGTGGCCTTCGCCGCCCACACAACCTCAGCAGTCGCCCCCACCGCAGATGTTCACAGCACTGTGGCTCGACGACATGGAGACGGAGCCCTCGCCATCTCCACCTCACCTGGACATCCCAATGGACATTGAGCAAGACACCACACAGCATCCGACACCAACAACACCACCGTCTATTACATCACCTGGGTCACAGGTCGTGGGTGTGGGCCTTTCGGAGGTTTCCCCAGACGGCGTTCCCTCGCGAGGTCATGCCGGACGACGGGGCCCCGACCGGTAGTCTGCCGTCCTCTGTAGCTACAGACTCCATCAGTATGTCCACGAGCCTGCCTCCTCCCCTGTTGTCGATCTCCATACACGACAACGGTTCAGCATTTTAGGGGAGAGGGATGTTGTGGCATAAAGTCAGCGCCACAAGCCAGACATAAGAGACCGATCATGAATAAGGCAATCACAAGCAGGCGCCTCGCATCCTGGAGGGAGTAACCGAAGAAGCGTGCCCTCTACAAGCGGCTATATCTAGGTCGAGATACGTCTGGACAGCCCATCAGTTACTATTCAGAAATATAACAGTACTAAGTCAGAACATGGCTAGCGCAGCTAGCATCAAACCGAAGACACGCGAAAAGCAACAAGGGAGAAGAAACATGCATATGTCCTAAAGATGAGTATTACAATTTTCAGTCAATAAAACTTATATTATTAATCTGAATATTTGTTACAGTTGACATCAATTCCTGCAATTCCTGATAACCAGACCGCGACGAGGAAACAACAAAAGGCAGAGATTTGCAGATTATCGATTTAGATGAAATAGTAATAATAACAAACACGTAATCAAGGGATTCATTGTCTTACATAAGGATGTTAACAATTTTTTAATTTAAATAAAGTGTTAATTGTTTAGCTGGTTCATTGCTAATATTTTCTTAGCATTTTGTTGTTGAAGCCAATTCTGGATATTTCCAGATAAAAGAAACACAAACTGAAGGTAGACATATCATTAATCCAATGAGATCGCACTGGTCCATTTCTTATGTTACTATGAAGCAAGTAAAGGTACTCTTTTTTATTTTATTATTATTATTTATTTATTTTAATTATGTATCATCTTGGGAAAACCACTGCCAGTTCATGCAACAGTCAAAAGGTTCCTGCATATCTTCATTAAGTTTTGACTAGTACCTGGCTTAGCACTTTATAATATCAACTCCATTACTTCAATTTCAACTGAAACTTGTGGGATATTTTCTTATGGCTTGCACTGATAAGAGTTTATAAAACTTACTTCACATTTACTGGGTTTAGTTGAGGACCCTCATCTGGTGGCTGTATCGGATGTAAAAATTCAAACAGTAACAATATATCTGCAGTGTTACAAAATAAACTAAAATTTCCTTCTAGATAAACTTGAGTTTATCAAGGCATTAATTTGCTTACAAGCAGCCTAGCAATGCAGTAGCTACTGCGAGAATCTGTCTTTGTTGTAGGTATGAGAAGCAGTGGGTCACTGCACAGTAGATGCTAAGAGAAATTTTACAGAATAGACAATACAGAAACTCTGTTTCATGTATAAACTCTGTGTTTCTTATCTTTTGTTTCAATTATTGCTGTGGTTCTGTTAATGCTGGAAGTTCTGTAGAAACAGACACATGTATCCAATTTGGCTTTGTAATAGAGACAAATAAAAAAACAAAATGAAGAATTTACAAAACTTATATTTTGTGAGAAATTATTTATTTACTGTTTTCACTCTCATATTTAATACAAAATTGGTGACCATAGAAACCCATGCCCGGACACGTCATCCAATGACGCTACAGAGCATCAAAGTTGCTGGATAGGACGTCTAGCGGCAGGAGCTGGTGCCTGTAACTTGGACTCTCCGTAGCATAGTTGAATGGCATTTCCAGGCATGGGTTTCCATGCTCATTTTGTTCCTCAAGACACCTTCCAGATCCTCTAGAAGTTTATTGGTGTAGAGTGCAATTCTGAAACACACTTACGTATGGGACACATACCCATGCCTTGTTAGCATAAGAGTTTGAAAAAGTTTGGAAGCACTGCATAGCTGGATCTCATTTTATTATTAATTTTTACTCAAGAGATAAATGAGCAGCTCCAAGATTTTACTAGCTGCACACATAGCTCTATAGATCTTAGTGCATTTTCCCTGTTTAATACTGAGGAAATTGGTATACAAAGGAAATGAAGTGTAGTTGCAGACTCCAGCATGGTCTTTACCCGGGTTGTTGAGCAACAATACAATATCTAACCTAATTCTAGCAGAAAAAATTTAATTCTAATAGCAGCACTTCCAAACAGAACTTTGGTTGTTTAGGAATTACTTATATTAGTTCTACAGCATATGCTCTGGGATATATTTTTATTGCCTACTGTGTCTTTTCATAAGACTAACAAGGAAAATATATACATGGTGAAATAGTGGCAATTCTGATAATACTACAGAGAAGAGATAAAATCCATCAACACCATTAGGATGCTGTAAAAGTAAATTTGGTGATGAAGACTGATTTGTAACTAAGTGACATATTTTATGGCTCCATCCTGACAGTACAAAACTCCACAGCACTTATATCTGTTCCCATATCATAAGGCCACACTAAAATAAGAATACAACTTTCATTTCTGGTAGAGAGATTAGCCAACCATTCAAATTTACTGGGCATTTCTCCAATTGATTGTGTTTTTGCAGGTATTTGCAATTTTGTTTTGGTGATGTAGCTGGAGTCAGTCCAGTCCAAACAAATGCTGCCTGTCATTCATTTCTGCAACATCTAGTGTTGTGTGTGTGTGTGTGTGTGTGTGTGTGTGTGTCTGTAAATTGTAGAAGGGAACTTTCCTGGCGGGATAAATTTATATAAAAAATAGAAAACTGATGACTTATCCAAAGGACAGGCTCGTCGACAGACACAAATAAAATCACACACAAACACACATACAAGCTTTCGCAACCATTGGTCGCTTCTTCAGGAAAAGAGGAAGAAAGGAGAGGAGAAAGGGAAGGATATGGGTTTTAAGGAAGTGGAAAAGGAGTCATTCCAATCCCAGGAGTGAAAGGACTTACCTTAGGGGGGAAAAAAGGAAGGTAAACAAATACACACACACTCACACATATCCAAACGCAACCACGTTCCCTGAGGGGGAATTTGAACCCCCCGACCATAGCGGCCGTGGAGACTGTGACTGGCACGCTGCAGACCGCTCGGCCACTGTGGCCAGCCTAAACAAACACCCACACCCACATACACATATACACGCACACACACACACACACACACACACACACACACACACACACCAAGTCAGACATATGTAAAAAGCAAAGAAGTTGTACATAGATGCCACTCGAGGCAGAGGCTCTATTCAGAGATCAGAGGCAAAGATGTTGTTGAATGGTGGGCGGGAATTTAAAATATGATGCTTGGAGGAAACCTTCTCGGATACCCAAGCCTGTCAACCCAAAGTTTGGTATAGATTTATTGATGACATTTTCATGATCTGGACTCACAGTGAAGAACTCCAGAATTTCCTCTCCAACCTCAACTCCTCTGGTTCTATCAGATTCACCTGGTACTATTTCAAATCCCATGCCACTTTCCTTGATGTCAAGATCCAACTTCACACATACGTCCACATCAAACCCACCACCAAACAGTAGTACCACCATTATGACAGCTGTCATCCATTCCATATCAAACGGTCCCTTCCCTACAGCTTAGGTTTTCACAGCAAACGAGTGCTCCAGTCCTGAATTCCTGAACCAGTACACCAATAACCTGATAACAGCTTTCACATTCTGCAGCTACCCTCCTGATCTGGTACAAAAGCAAACTGCCAGGGCCACTTCCTCATCCTCCCCTCCCCCCAAACCCAGAACCTTCCACACAAGAACCCGAAAAGTATCCCTCTTGTCACCAGATACTTTCGTGGACTGGATCGAACTCTGAACGTGGCTCTCCTTAAATCCTGCTCCGAAATGAGATCCATCCTTCATGACATCCCACTCCACCAAGAGTGTCTTTATACCGCCCACCTAACTTTCATAACCTCCTTGTTCATCCCTATGAAATTCCCAAACCACCTTCCTTACCATCCAGCACCTACCCAGTGTAAAATCTGTCCTATGCACCTTATCACCACCACTTACTCCAGTCCTCTAACCCGGAAGTTGTACATGATTAAGGGCAGAGCCACTTGCGATAGCACCCCCGTGATTTACCAACTGATGTGCCTGCACTGTGAAGCCTTCTATGTGGGAATGACCAGCAACAAACTGTCAAACTGTCCATTCACATGAACAGACACAGGCATACAGTGTTTGTTCGTGATGAAGATCATCCTGTGGCTAAGCATGCCTTCGTGCATTGTCAGCACATCTTAACTCAGTGGTACACTGTCCGGGTCATCTGGATACTGCCCACCGACACCAACTTTTTAGAACTCTGGAGATGTGAACTTGCCCTTCACTGTATTCTCTCTTCCAATTGCCCACATGGTCTCAACCTCTGTCAATTTTAAATTCCCAACCACCATTCAACTACATCTTTGGAGTCCCACCGGGCGAAATTGATCAGAGTTAGACGAGGCAGATTTTTTCTAAATCCCTTATCACACATTGTTTCTAAGTCCAAAACAGAAAAAAATTATCACTGTCATGCCGGTCAAGACTCATTCCAAATAAGCACAGCCAAGAAATTTTCACAGTCTCCAAAGGTAAAATATCTCTGAACCCCCAAGTCATGATTTCAAATTCTCCAACAATGACATTTATTAGTCAGACTTGAAATTCAGCCCTCTTCCGATTGTGATGTCATAAGTATGGTGCTGATACCTGATTCGGCACCCTCAAAGTGGTGCACATTGGGTTACACTAATGACGATGGTATTTACTTTCAGGTTAATCCATACTAGATACTTTCAAGGTCACTTCAAAATCCACAAATATTTCACCAGTAGACAGAGTTCAGAAACCACACAAGTTTTTCATTGAAAAAGTTTCCTGATCTTGCTTTGTTCTCAAGATACTGGTGACCTGGGAAAGTTACATTGAAGTGCAATTTGGCGACAAATGTTCCCTACAAAAAGTGCATATTTCTTCATGTAGAATACGAATATGGAATAAAAAATAGGGGTTACCATTTGAAAAAATTAACTTGACCTTGGTAACAAGGTAACCATTCCATGACCCCCTTCAAACCACACAACTTTCACTAAAGACATTTTCTGCAGAGGCCAGAGTAGATTAAAATGGGACACCCTGTATAAAAGTAAAATGTTGCATGCCTGCTTGATAGAGTGGTCCTAAATTAGTCTACTGCAGTATTCAGTGGATCAATATGCAATAACAGGGAAAGTAAAATTGGATGTACTCCAGCAGTGCTGCTGCATTGCAGCAGTAGTCAGCAAGGGCCATGGTGATCCTGTCACGGTTCTAGTTTCCATGGTCATTTACTGGCTCTGTTATAACATTACTGAAT
Source organism: Locusta migratoria (assembly GCA_026315105.1). NCBI lineage: Eukaryota > Metazoa > Arthropoda > Insecta > Orthoptera > Acrididae > Locusta > Locusta migratoria. The sequence continues at coordinate 697,213,937 of CM048745.1, read as the reverse complement.
ACTGCACTAAACTAATTTGGAACAGTTATATCAAATGGGCATGGGAATTCCACTTCAAAAGGAATTTCCTTCTTTAAGACCAATGTTTTCTGATAACAGTAAGTGTTGCAGGAAAGTGGTAATGGGTAGCATTTGTTTGAATCCAACTACATATTGCAAGAAGGAAATTGCAAATGCCTTCAAAAACATAAGAGAAAATGCATGTGATGACTCATAGAACATACACCTTGTATATTCAATGAATACAGAAAAACATGATTTGAACATCAAAGAATAACTACAAGGTTTGGTGGACACAAACAGAAATGCATAACTGTACTTTTATTTTAGTGTGAGAATTCCGAACAATTATGTAACACTGAGAGTGAGAGATGTGATGTCTATACCACTTCTCACACACTTAGTACCTTACATCATACCATTACTAATAGGTTGTTAAAGCCATAAAGTAGCAGTTCCCAGCTTGGCCCCTCGCTCAGCTGCTAACCTTGCACGTCTCCTACGTCGTCTCTGTATAAGAACAGGGGTTTACACTTGTTTATGAACAACACTTACAGTTATGCAGCAGTTGAATTACAGTATTCTTAATTTCACAAGCAATAAATACAAAAGCAAATAGATGTTTCACTTCACAAGAGAAAACAAAATAATAAGATAAGAGGAAAAGAAAGTAATAGATAATTTGTAGAACATAATTTTGTATATTTTTTTAAGAACAAGAACGAAAATTACAGGTCCAAGAAACTGACTGTATTAACAAAATTTTGTTCAATAACTGAATATGACATTGATTGAAATTTTTAGTTTCAATATTAATACAAAAATTAGAAAATTATTGAAGATAAGAAGTAAATTCTGAGGAATATTTGACCAGAGATCTTTAGCTGTTTGAATGTCCATCAACAAAGGGACAAAAATATTCAGTTAAAAGGGCAAGGGTTATAAAGAAGAAGGGAAAAAAAACTGTAGACTGTGTAAAGGTATATCTAAATGTCACGGGTAAAATTATCATTGTTAAACTTATACCTCAGGTCTTTCACTTTCCCCTTTCTCTCCTGTTACAAGTGATTTATACTTTTCCTCCTAAATACTCAAAGTAATTCATAAATCTAATAACAATATAATGCAGATAAATACAATATAATAAATATTTAATTTCACTTACATTTTACTCAGCTACTGCTGGTACATAGCTTTCCTCTTTTACATATATAATCTAACAAAAGATCCCCCCCCCCTAATTTAAATAATACTCTATATTACTCCAACTTCAGTCATAGAAACACCCACATAACCAGCGCCTAATAACATCCCAGAATAGAAACATAAATGATACAAAAACAAATTTGCTAGATGTCCACTGCCACTTCATGACACTCCCAAATGCAAACCGGGATGTGGGAAACCTAAAGGAAACACTTTCAAGATATCCAAAATATGACATTTCTCACCAGGCTGAGATTCACTGTTGATATCCATACTAATGTAACGTACAGTTATCATACCCCTGTAACTGCAACACTTTCTCTACTTTTCATTTTGCATGATTTTCTCCAGATACATAATCTATATAACAGATACTAATATACATATCTGATAGCTCTATAAAAATGTCCATTTATATCAACTACCTGCAATCTTTATCAACATTGTTGAGAACCTATATCTGACGTGATCAATTCCAACCTTGGTGCTGTCTTCTAGTTTAAATAGGACTATTGTCAATTTTTAAAAATTATCTCAGTGAACTAGCTGGCCATGTACTGCCCTCCAGTCTTTCCAATTTTAGTTCAATGCATTGTCTTGTTCAATAATGTAATAAACGTATTCAACAAATGAGAAGATGGAGATAATTATTTCTAGAAGTAAAAAAAGAAAAAAGAAAAACCATGAATAGAAAACTAAGGGACAGTTGTCCTCTCATTGTTTTTCAATTTTCAGAACTGTCCTTAAGTGGTATCACTATATTTATCATAACCTCCGCTGTGCAACCAATTTGATAGTTTTGTGGATTTTTTGACACTTGTATATCCTAATATGGAGACAATGTCTGGCCAGGATGTAAAATTACATAAACTTAGATTTCCTTGCAGTTTAAAAATGTTCTGGAGCAGGTTTCAAACCCAGGATTCTTGACTTTTGTGACCAAGCACTCTACGGACTGAGCTACACTGCCATGCCTCATGGCCCATCCTCATAGCTTTACTTCTGTCTGTACATCCACTAGGCCAGGGCCAGGCACAGCAGGTGATGCACCTTTCTTTCTTGTGGCTAACAGTGCAATATTTTTCCAACTGCCATCACCTACTTCTGTAAGCTCTTTGGTATAACAGAAAATGAAAATTTCGTAACATTCACTTCAATTATGGAAGAAATACAGGAACTGTTTCAAAATCATTTTCAGGATACTGCCAATGCCACATCTCTTTTTCAACATTTTCCAGGGCATTTGCTGTATCAACTGAAAGTATTCCCGTCCATTTGCAGATAGAATGAAGGAAAAATGATATTCCATAAAACTGTCCAGGAGCCCCACAAAGAATTTTCTTGAGAAGAGTTTCCATGTCTTCATTATGAGACTGTAAAAGTTATAACCATATTTGGCTCAAATTATATGGGTGTGAAAGAGTTTTTTCAATAATGAATGAGAATAAGTCATGATTATATGACAGTTTTAGTGATGACACACTGATAAACTGCCTGTGGCTCTCCGTGCACTGACTGTTAATATGAGATATAAATTTTATTACAACTTCAGTTAAACAAAAGTAATGAAACATTTTTTCTGATTTTTTTTAAAGAACTGTAGTCATGTCACTGTCAGACATGATAATTGTGTGTTTATAGTTGTCTGAGTTTAGATTAGATTATTTATTTGTTCCGTAGATCCATATTGAGGGGATCCTCGTGGATGTGGAACATGTCAAGAAACAAAATTTACAAGTTGAATAACAAATAATACTAATAATATAAATACATACACTTATAATATAAATACAGATACATAATTTTTAAAGGTTTTTTTTTTTTTTTTTTTTTTTTGGTGATAATATAATAATACTAATATAGTATGAGTGCATGCATCATTTGGTACAATTTAGAAATTCACTAATGGAGTAGAAGGAGTTGGCCACTAGAAAGTCTTTTAGGTTCCTCTTAAGCTGATCTTTATTTGTAGCTAAATTTTTTATACTTGATGGTAAATTATTGAAAATGTGTGTTCCTGAGTAATGGACCCCTTTTTGAACTAAAGTAAGTGCTTTTAAATCCTTGTGTAGATCATTTTTATTTCTAGTATTATATGTATGAACTGAGCTGTTTGTTGGGAAAAGGGATATATTATTTATGACAAATTTCATTAAGGAATAAATATACTGAGAGGCAGTAGTTAATATACCCAGTTCTTTGAAGAGGCTTCTACAAGACGTCCGTGAATTTACTCCACAAATAATACGTATTACACGTTTTTGGACTCTGAAGACTTTTGACTGACTTGAAGAGTTACCCCAAAATATTATACCATATGACATTAAGGAATGAAAGTAAGCAAAGTATGCAAGCTTTGTTATTTTTATGTCTCCTATGTCTGATAACACTCGTATTGAAAATACTGATTTGTTGAGTCGTTTCTGCAGTTCTGTGGTGTGCTCCTCCCAACTAAATTTATTATCAAGCTGTAATCCCAGGAATTTAATTCTGTCAACCTCTTCTATCTGCTCTTCTTCATATTTAATGCATATGCTGTCAGGAAATCTCTTACATGTTCTGAACTGCATGTAGTGCGTCTTTTCAAAGTTTAATGACAATGAGTTGGCTTTAAACCATTTATTAATGTTCATGAAAATATCATTAGCAGACTTTTCTATCACTATACTTGACGTACTCTTTATTGCAATACTTGTATCATCTGCAAACAAAACGAACTCTGCTTCTGGTAGTGTAACTGATGAGAGATCATTAATGTACACAAGAAAAAGCAATGGCCCTAAGATGGATCCTTGTGGGACACCACATGTAATTTCTTCCCAACCCGATGATGACTGTTGGCCTAATTCACTAGTCACTTGCACTGACACCCTTTGTTTCCTGTTAGTGAGGTACGATTTGAACCATTTTGCAGCATTTCCCGTGACCCCATAGAATTCTAATTTACTTAAAAGGATGTTATGGTTCACACAATCAAATGCCTTTGACAAATCACAGAAAATACCTGCTGCTTGCAATTTATTATCTAATGAATTAAGTACATTCTCACTGAAAGTGTAAATAGCCTTCTCAATATCGGAACCTTTCAGAAATCCAAACTGTGTTCTAGACAATATGCCATTTGTGGTTAAGTGGTTGAGAAGCCGCTTGTACATTACCTTTTCTATAATTTTTGAGAATGCTGGCAAAAGTGAAATGGGTCTGTAGTTTGATGGTATCTCTTTATCCCCCTTCTTGAAGAGAGGTTTAATATCTGCATATTTTAGCCAATCAGGAAATGTTCCCGTTATAACAGACTGGTTACACAAATAACTTAAGATTGTGCTAAGTTCACAAGAACACACTTTAATTAACTTTGTTGATATTTCATCGTATCCACTGGAATTCTTTGTTTTTAAAGATTTTATTATGGAAGATATTTCTTGTGGTGAAGTGACTGACATATTCATGTGTGTGAAGTTATTTGTAAATGCTAGTTTCAAATATTCAAGCGCATTATTTACTGACCCAGACAATCCCATACTATCAGTAATGGATATAAAGTAAAGAGTGATTGCGTGAATGTATGTGTTTCTCTTTCTGACGAAGGCCATGGCTGAAAATTTAAGCTGTGTGAATGTGATTATCTATTTTCGTGTCAGCAGCTCAGCAAGCCTCTTTATGGTAAGTTGTTACCTATCCTCCATTATTGAAATGATTGTATGACTTTTTGGTCGGGAGATCCTGTAACTTTTTTCTTTCAGATGATGGAGAGAATGTATTCAATCCCTAAATCATTCTATAGAAACTACATGTTGTATCTGTCCCCTTCACTATAGCTGATTTACATGGAACAATGTGACTTAACAATATTATTAGTACAATGCAGTTGTCAGTGTATAATACCCCTCTTTACATTCCATAGTTTCAATTTTTGAATTTCCTTGTATGACATAATACGAAATGCAGCTGTAGGCAGGCCGGTCTTGTGTTCCTTGTAAGATGGTTCTGCCATCTAAGTGGGAACTCAGCAATTTATTCCTTCAACCTTCCCTCTTCACAGCACGGCATCATGATGGGGCAGGTGTGTCACCAGGTGAGAAGGGATGGCACATGTGCTAATGGGCCATCTGTGGGCCAATTTTGTGGTTGACCCTGCGATAGGATGTTACTAAGCCAAGTCTTCACAATATTCTTTCTCCAGGAGCTATTTCTGCTATTTCATATGAAAACTTTTGCAAAGTTTGGAACATTGGAGATAAGGTACTCAAAAAAGTAAATCTTTGAGAATGCACCATGATCCTTTCCTGCATAGCTCAATTTGTAAAACACTGGTCCATGAAAGGCAAAGGTCCTGGATTGGAATCCTGGTCTGGCACACAGTTTTAATCCACCAAGAGATTTTGTTTCGGCACAGATTCTTCTTGAGAGTGAAAATATCATTCTGCTTACATGAATCGCTGACTTTAGAATTAAAGAAAGATATATAAAGATTCCTAGCTGTTGGAATTTTAGTGCACCTTTCTAATGAAACAAAGGGCTGAGGAGGAAGGTCATTGAGACCTGAAGTTGGAGGGACAATGCAGAGATGCCAAGTTTCAAAAGAATCTAATCATAATGGGGATAAGAGAATTGAGTAGTAGAAAGAGGAGATGGTACCAGGACTGTATCAGAATTTTTTTTCATTGACAATAAAATGTTGGTTTGAGGCGTAGCTGTGACTCTTGAAAAAAACCTGCGAAGACAGGAGATAATAATAATAATAATAATAAATGCAGGTAGAGTATTCGTGACAAACAATTGGATCAAACTTTACATTCATTTTACTGTCGCCAGAAAGTAAAAACAAGTGCGATAGTGAATTCATTTACACCTGACAGTAACGTAACAGTGAAAGCATCAGTAAGTCAAATTGTAGTGTAATTACAAGTGTACTCATAGTGGTGAAGTTAGCAAAGCACCGCTATAGTATGTAACTTTAGTGTGTATTATAGGCTGTGCTAGGCAGATGACAACCATTTATTCTGATATTTCTGAAATAATACTGGTGCAGAAAATATTGCAATGAAAAACAGTATGCAGCCAAACTGCATCCGTAATATTAGCTGGGACTTCCATAAGACCACAATTTTAGTTTAGAAATCGTGATAATTATGGAAAAATCATAATACTTGGCATGTCTGGACAATGTATTGTAATGTAGTCACTATCATTTGGATGTTTCATCAAAACTAGCCTTTCAGCCACAAAAACGGGATGGCAAGTGACAGATGCTAATGTGCTGGCACATAATTACATCATCAGACCTGTTTGAACAGCATAAAGTGTGCTGAAACACTACAATTGTAGCCACATCACAAACCATCGATTTGTTGTAACTGTGCAGCTGGGAACAAGCAAGCTACAATCAAGTACAAAATAGTCATTAATTTCAGCACTGGTATGCGCAGTCTAGCTGCACCTACAAGGACAAGAGGGCTATGCTAGATAATCAAGTGATTTAGGACTGTAGGCAGTCGTTACAAGTCCTGCCTTACTTTGTTTCATCTTCTGGTAATGCCATGACCTCCTCCACGAGCTTTGTACTTCCACACCAGTAGTATGCCTTCAGGCCCATTCCAGCTGTCGCAAGATTCCACCCTTGGAGGACAGTAGAAAGAGACCCAGGTGGTACAGCCAATCACCCTTCAATATGGGTGTGGGTGTCATGTACTGTCACTTGTATGTGCATGTATCATACTGGGCACTTATATTTTCTGTTGGCAGTCTTCATCAACACAAGTTCCATCCACAAGCAGTCTTATACAGCTAACTTGGACATGTGCAGCTGTGTAAGCTACTGCACACTAATGTCTTTGAATGGTGGTTATCAGTTTGTTGCTACTATGCACTTTCTTCACAAATGATGGTTGAAAAAGGGGGAAGGTGGAGGTGGCCACTGACTTCACTATTGTGATACTAATACAGATAAATGAGAGCTAATAAAATGTTTCAATTTTTCACATTTTATGACTAATTTACCACCGCTTCTATATACCCACCAACCAAACTGTACCCTGCATTATATAGGCCAACCCCTCCAATGCCCTTACAGTGTCACTCAACCTGGGGTCTGAGTGACTCAACTCCCCACTCTTAAAAAGCCCTCATCTTCCTAAAAAAGAACAAAAAATAATGGGTTCAATAGCTGAGAATGGCTCCACGCTCCTTTCCCCTCTACTTCTAGGTGTTTCTACTTAGTATTCTAAGTGACGATGATCATGTGGCATTGTTGGCTGTTGGATCCCAGATGGGATCGTGTTCAGCCTGCTTGGTGCTATCTTTTAAGGTGACGCTATTTAGGAGAATTGCCTGTAGATGATGATGATGATGATGATAATGACAAAACAGTGCTCTAGCCGAGTGAAGAAAATCTCCAACCTGACCGGGAACTGAACCCAAGCCCCCTGTGTGGCAATCTACTACCCTGGACAATGGAGGTGGACAGTATTATAAGTTTCTACTTAGAATTAAACCTCCTGAATGTAAGTAATGCCCAGTCATTGTGTCTGCTCATTTTCTCAATGCAATTTTTATCTCTTGCAGTGTTTTGTAATTGTTTAAAGAGTAAAGGATTACTAATAATAGATTGGGTGAACTAGTTCTCATATCACTGCCTGCAATAAAATATTGTCATACAAGTTGTAATAAATTTTCATGTAAAGATCCTTTATTTAGAAGAAAATTAATTTCAATCAAATAACTGGATGTTATTTACGATGGTTACTGGAAAGGTAAAAAATAATCCATTTACTCCAAAACAGAGAAAATGTGATTATATTGAAAAGTTTAATGAAGGTACAATTCTACAACTATAGTCTGAGTAAAATTACTTGATAATTGATGCTTCACATGTTAGAGTTGCTTCTCTCCAAGTAGAGCACTTAACATCATGTTAACTAGTCAACTCACTTCCAGTTCATTGTGCGGATTTATTTTATTTTTCATGGTTTAGGATCCCAATTGAAAGGTCTGTCTTTTATTTCTTATTTTATCATGCATGATAACCACACCGAAAACAATACACACATAACAAAGCTAATGAAATACATATGTTTTATATGCAGCACTAACCAAACACTACTCTTATATTAAAAATAAAAAAAGGCGAGGAAACTCCAGAAGACCTGACCTTTAGCAGAGAGATGTCGCTCTTCTATGCAGGAACATTAAGATTTCTTCAGTACAATTCCAGTAAATTGGTAAAAGTGGAACCTAGTAAACTTACACAGAATGCAATAAACTACAGTATTTAATGTATCAAGTCAGCCACAACAGCTATAGTTGAAGGAAAAATGTTACAAATGTGGCAATAAAAGAACAAAGCAATCACAACAATGGAAGTCCAGTAAGGAATGTTAATGATCTTATGTAAATAGGGAACAACTCACCGTAAAGACGAACATTGAGCTGCTGACAGACACAAATAAAATATTAAAAAAACCACGGCCAAAAATTTAGAATTGTATTTGTGTGTATCTTTTATTTGTCTGTCGGCGGCTCAACGTTCGTCTTTATGGTGAGTTGTTCACTACTTACATTCTGTTATTAACAAAAGGAATCAATCTGTTTTCCAACAGAGAAGTATCCAATTCCAGAATTGTTGTTACATCTGAACCACAAATGGCACGAATCATCAAAACATTGGCTTTTTTAAGGTAATTACACACAACAGAATATGCACATTTCGGAATAAGCTGCAAATACACACATATTCATAAGTATTAGTACATCATGAAGTTGTTCTTTATACCACTGAATCAGTTACATTCAGCTGCTTTTACTTTAATTTTCATATTATGTTTGTCTGTTGATATTTTACTAATGCTTGTAATGCAAAAATTACACAAACTATTTCATTAATTACGTAAAAAATATTTATAGACAAACATCAGTACTTTGGTAGCTTGCCCACCACTAGGAGTGCTAGTGACATTACAATTGTCAGTTGATAAATGTGATTACTGGTTGGTAACAACTTTTACAGCACTGAGTGTCGCGACTATAGATATTAGACTGTGAAACGATGACGAACCTGCTCAGCTTCAAAACTGTTCAAAGATTTTGTTAAAACACAATTCAGACAGCCAAAGCTGTGCATGCTTAGCATGTTGAATTTAAACTGCTAGTTCGGCATTCAATCACAGAAAATAATCTGATACAGTTTCAAAATGCTAGAAACATTTTGGTGAAGAAATCAATCACAATGAGAAAACAATAACATAAAAATTAATTGATATTTTCACAAGGTAACACACAGGGAGAATACACTTGCTGACAGTTACTGTCAATATGCAGAGCTTAACAATATGTGGTATTTTGGCGAGAAATCCATCGACATTTTAAAATAATCAGATCATTTACAGTAATATTTTCCAGTCCAGCTGCAATAGCTACAGACGCGATTGTGTGTGTGTGTGTGTGTGTGTGTGTGTGTGTGTGTGCACGCACGCGCGCATGCGTTCCCTGTGGCAGATGAAGGCTTAACAGCTGAAAGCTTCATTTTGTTTATTCTTTTATGTGTGTCTTCCTGAGGCTCATCAGACATTGTGTTATTTCCTTAAAAACCACTGAATTTGCATTATTCACCACGTTATCGTTAGAAGAAATTTTTCCTGTCCCAAGCAATTAATGTAAGGGTCTCCACTGCTGCTTGTCAAGTTTTAAATTAGGCTTCACCCACTGACTGCTTTTCAAGTTTTAAAATTTCAATGTGCTTCAATGATTGTTTCTAATAAATAAATTTCAATGTGGTAATTATTTAGATTACCCACCCAGTCCTTCTACTTGTCTTACGGCAATTTTGACATTTAAGGTGCACTTGTTTCACATGCTGTAGTGTTACCTCTGCAGAACTTGAAATTCTGCAGGACCATGTTTGGTAAATTGGTATAGCACTGACACTACAAGAACTCTTTATTTTATTGTAATTTAAGTAAAATTTAATCTTTTGGCATGATTATTCTATACAGTTAAGATGACGCAATGTGAGGCCCAGCTACTCTGTTCCTCATGTGTATTCTTTTTTTGTATAAATATACTTGGACTCGTAATAATTCTGCAGAATACTTTTTGGACAGATCAGAGAGAATAATTATAATGAGCATTTACTGCCCAGTAACTTTATAGGAGATTTATAGAAGAATACACTTATTTATTCTTCTAAAGAATACATTACGTACCCCAACTTGAGAAAAAACCAACTCGTCTTACAACAGTCTCCAACAATCCCCATCTAACAAAATCACATCAACTTCTCAAACAAGAGAGACAAAGTTCATAGAACATGCAATTACATACTTATTCCTTGACCATAAAGTTAATTTACATTGAAATTCACTTTACTTAAAAAATAATTGATAACTAATCTGAAAAAGAGAGACAGAAAGAAATCGGAAGAAAATATTTCTCCATAAATGGTATTTAAATAAACTATTTGACATTCTTATGTCAGTTCATTGGGTTGTAGTGCCACTTGTTACACTACAATGCATCTTACAAAAATCTCCAGAACTGAAAAAATAACCGTGTTGTGGCAACCAGTATGCAATGTGTTTAATATAGAGGTCCGAGTTATTACACTGCTTCACTCAGATAGCACCTCTTTTAACTGAAGCATGGTTACTTTCCTGCATGTTTCTTTTATTGATTTATAAAAATGTTTTCAGGCAAAATACATGATGCTCCATTTACAGTAGATATCTAGTGATCCTGGTAATTCACAGTTAAGTTAGCATCATTAATGTTAGGGGCATTTTTCTCAAAATCTGGCAGGTAGTGAGCCAAAATATCTTAAACGTCTTCATTTTAGCAAAAATTAACTGAACTGGTTGACCATATCTAAGATCCTAACCTTATAAGATAAATTGTGTGGTGCAAGGTGTAGACTTCTCAATCAACATCACCTGCTCCTGTGCAGACTTGGTCAAACTATTGGCAACATTTCACCAAGACATTCAGAGAAACAACTTATCACACTTTTGCTTTCATACTAAGAAAAGCTGTATATACGAGGAAAAAGACTGGTTAAGAAGCTGTTGCATAATTTTGTTTATTATGTTTCGATATAAATGTGGAACAAACAGTTGGCAAGAGAGATCAGCAATGTGTGACAGCAGTAAAAATGACTACACATACTGTGCTTATGTTTTAATGTTGCAGCTTAAGTGTTTTTGAAATCTATGGATTAGCTGCAACTGATAAAATTTTTACCAAAGCAGTATGTAATGTTCAATCTAATTCTGAAGTCTTAATTTCTCTGTCTTACATGAACAATAAAGCATTGTATATTGTTTTTGTGAAATATTAGTCATGAATATTTCTTATCAGTTTCTACCAATGTTAAAATATGTGAGAAAAACTAAAATTCGGAAATAAAGTTCTTCCTTCCACACAAATACAGTAGAACCTCATTTTTACGCTTTTCAAGGGACTTCAGTAAAATAGTGTAAAATGCAGGAAAGCGTAAAATGCAGGAAGTAATGTTTTAAACGGTAAAATGTGCTAACTGGATCAGCCTCGCATTTTCGTAGTTTATTTGTGATATATGTACATAATAGGCATCTAAATACTCCCCAGGAAGTTTATTATACAATAAAGGTTATCCAAATTTTTACTATTTTAAGCACAGGGCAGAATTGGTAATTTTATGAGAAGTAGAAATTGTTGACGTAATTTCATTCATTATAATTGAGGACGCTACTGCTGGGCCATGTAAAACATCTTCAAAATTACTTGAACCAGTTCGATAGATATCGTTTGGACGCCACTGCCAGGCTATGTAACGCATCTTCAAAATTACTGCCTTTTACTGGCATTAATTATTTACGTAGTAAAACTCCTAAAGTTCCGTTCTTTTTGTATTTTTCGATGTTTCACTCAACAATATTAGAGAATTTATTCATGTTCTCGAGTGCAAACATACGCATAAGTATTTTTGTGATGTTTGCATAGAATTCGCATCTCACACTATTACCGCTTTTTTGAGGTTGTGGGTATTATTATACCAAACTTTGACAGATAACGTTCTTTATGAATCAGAAATATGTATCACAAAAACAATGCAACTCTTTATTCTCACATCAACAAAGCAACTGGTTCTGATTGTTTGAGTACACGCCAGCCACTGTGGCAAAGAAGCTGGTGGAAAGAGGAACTACATCGTCACAAATCGGCGCGTCTTAAGTCAACTAGATACATACTGCCAACAATGATATGTGAAATATATATCTGATTAAATGCAAAGTGTCAAGAAACTTGACTGCGAATAATTTTTAAGTGCTATACTTTAAGGGGAAAGCCATGCTAGCATCAATTTATGTAGAATACGTTATTTTTTCTTCACGAACATTCTTTCAAAAAGTGTAAAATGCAGGAAAAGTGTACATATGATAATGCAAAAACGAGGGCGAATTAACATTGTGAACATAGGAAATTTGACGGGACCGACAAAAAATGGTGTAAATGGCAGGAAAATGTAAAAACCGGAAACGTAAAAACGAGGTTTTACTGTACATGGTCCAGACTACAACAGCTATCAGAAACTATTATGGCAACCACACTGGAGGCAAGGTTTTGTAAAACATTTCAATATCTTCTGCAGTGATAAACTTCTTCCTCAGCACACGATATCAGTAAAAATCAGGAATCTCTAACTAAATTCCAGAATTTGCAATTTGAACACCGAAAATGCATAGCAAATGTCACTAAACCAGAATAAAATTTTTCTAACAAAGCATGTAGCGTGGCAACAAATTCAGCAAACTGTTAGTTCAATGTCTTCTTTTCAAGATATATTTTACTTACAACTAGCACAGCATTTGGAAAGTGAGCAAATTATCTTTCAGAAAGCTGCTCTATCCACAGCATCAACTTTCTTTTGAAAGCAAAAATGGTCTCAAAACACCGGAATTTGTTGAGGACTATGTTACACAGTTGTTCCAAAGAAATTCATATGCTTTGTAATGGCAGTAACAAATGCTAGATGTAATGTCCACAGGGTCATCAATTTTGTTCAACTACAAACAACAAAGAGACTTTGGCACAGACGACAGGAAGAACATGAAATAGAAAAGCCCATCCAGCCAGAAACTTTTTTAACATTACTATAAAGGTAAAGCAGTCAACAATCCGAAGATTGGTTTGAACACCACAGTGCTTTACTAGGCATGGTCCTGTTTGGAGGTGGTATGCCGTTGCCTTCCTCCGACCTTCGAACTGACTTACCCAGCCAGTTATAGGGGGACCTGGAGTTTAACGTGGGCTCCGAACCACGGTGCTACTCGGTATTTTCACATGAGCAATACTGCCAGAGGTGAAAGAAGTGGAAAGTGACATAAAAATCCCAGGACCTGGTGGGGATCGAACCCGCGACCTTTGGATTAGTAGTCTGGCACTCTACCACTGTGCAACCGAGGCGCAATATTTTTTCGCAGTAGCGAATTTCTCTTGGCGTCACTGTAAATGGTGTGGATGTTCTACCAAATGGTGATATGAAAATTTGTGCCAGGCCGGGACTCGAACCCAGGTTTCCCACTTTTCTCAAGCGGTCACCTTAACCACTAGGCTACCTGAACACGACTCCAGGACCATCCCAAACTTTCATATGCCACACTGAGTGCACATATGAATGTAGTTGGCTCATATGTGCAGTCAGTGTGGCAAATGGAAGTTTGGGACAGTCCTGGAGTCGTGTTAGGGTAGCCTAGTGGTTAAGGCTACCACTAGTGGAAAAAGCAGGAAACATGGGTTCGAGTCCCGGGCTGGCACAAATTTTCACATGTCACAATTTGGTAGAACATCCACATCTTATACAGTGACGCTACAAGAAATTCACTATTGCAAAACAATATTGATAAACTTCTTTAATAATCTAGTAATGTTAGCAGGGAGGTAGAAGAAGAAGTGCTGGTTGACAGTGCCAGCAGCAAGCAGCAAGCAGAATGGGCATGCCCAGGTCCGCACCTGCATTAGAGCATTTGCCCATCTCTGCTCTGGTTGAAGAGTAGCAACATATTCTTTCCCTAATATTGTTATTATTACCAATCTCTCCTCGCTTGGTGTTCCTACTAAAATACATATGCCAACCATGTATAAGAAAAAATATCAGTATAACAATGATGCACAGCAATAACTATGCAGTGTAATGCCTCTTGAAACAATCCAATACTTACGTGTGAACTCTTAAGCTTCAATGACCATTTTAATAAAACTGTTCTGAGTATGTGACATGTCATCCCATTTTCATACAGACCCATTTTTAGCTGCTAGCAACTATGTCCAAACCATTGGTCTATACAACAATATGACCACATAGTCATTTACTCAGAATAGTTTTACTGAAGAATGTACTACTTGATAACTGATTAAAATATAAATAGGAAGCAAATAAGAAATAGTAAGAATATTACCTGCTGTTTTGCAACATTTCGTGGTGGCTTGGCAATACTGTCAACATATGCTAACTTTGTTTGTCGAACTGGTGTTGATTTTGCAATAGACTGTTGAATGTTAGATGTCAATGCCTTCAGTTTAGCCTCTCGTTCCTCTACACAACGCTGTAAAGAAAAAATGAGAAATACAGATATTTACTAATAATACAGTAAAATATATTACATAATCACTCAGGTACAACTTGTGAGCAAATGATCATCATCTCTGACCATTACAGCTTACCTAATATTTTAAGAGTGAATGAGAAGGAGCAGGGAGGGGAGAGTAGATATGCAGCGCAAGAATGGAAATACAAAAATTCCATAAAGCCAGGCAGAGAGCAAAAGAGGGGGATGGGGATGGAAAAAGGAAGTCCAGGGAAGAGGAATATAGGAAGAAGAAGACGGAAAAAGAGTGGCACACAGTTGGAAGGAAGACAAGAACATGTAGGATAAGAGGGGGAGGAGGAACTGTTGGGTGTGGGATGTAGGGATGATAAGTTACCTTGAGCCAAGGCCAGGATAGATGGAAGACTGAAGAATGTATTGTACAGACAACTCCCATATGCAAAATTCAGAAGAGCTGGTGGTGGAGGGCATTTATCAACTCAGCTACAATTACAGCTTTTTATATTGGTGTGTTAATAATCATCTGTCTATCAGAATGAATGGCCACTGTAAAATTGTGACCAAAAGCAGGTTGGACTACTCTGTCGCTCAGCATGCCATACTTTATTCCAGTGGCTGCTTCACTACATGAGCCATCTGGACCCTGCCCCCACTAACAGGTTTTATCCTTACAGTACATTGTCTAGTCCAAAAAATTACCCAGACTTCAAAATATGGTAACCTATTGTTCCTGTACCCCATTCTCCCCATTCCCCACCCACACCTCCTCTCAATTTCTGTCTCTCTTCCAAGCATGTGCCATCATTTCCTCCACCCCTTTTTTTCTACTATTCTGCACATCCCCTTTTGCCCATTCTCATTTTCCTTTACCACATTCCAAACTGCATCTCCCATTCCCATCTCTCAGTACCTTTACACTGCACCAAGCAACCAAGACGTTATGTCTCCTCTCAGCTCTTACCCATTGCCCCACCCATCACACATCTCCTTCTCTTCTCATTCACTGTTCAAATACAAGTGGGGCTATAGTGGCTGTAGATGGAATTTATGTGTATGTGAGTTGTGTCAGAGGTATTGTGTGAATACATATGCATTCTTTTTCTACTAAAGGCCTAGGCTGAAAATTTAGTTTTGTTAATATGATAATTTTTTGTATGTCCCTGAATGTAACTCTAGTGATCATTTTTACAATGATTAGCTTCCCATCCCCCTATGATGATAAACTAATACTTAACTGAACGAGACTCCAACACTCTCAGAAGTCATGTTACTGATAAACTGTAGTTAGTAAATCAACGAACAGCATAATCTAACTAAAGTAAACAACACCACACTTGCAGTAATCACTTTATTCGCAATCACTCTTACAATACTAAAGAGACCAAGGCCTTCATGTACCGGCTATTTGCCAGCAAACCACAGGCAAATAATGTGCAGCTGGTTTGTCAGCTGTTTCCTACAGGCATGACCTACGGTGGCCAGGATGTGAACTATCTTTGCCTGGCTGTCAGGAGTTGTCAATGCATTATGCTTTCCATCTCCTTGTTCAGAGGCACCTCAGACGCCAGTGAGACCTCCCTCTGCCGACCAGTCGATGACAGCCCTACAGTAGAAAAGATCTTTAACAGGAAGCGGGTAGTGATACCCACAAATGTGGAGGCCAGTCGAACAATAAAAGGAAAGTTATGTTATGCATCGAAAACTAAAATCCAAAAGCTGTTCAAGAATGGCCCCCACAAAATTGACATGGAACCACTCCCACAGCATGGATGATGTGGCCAAGGGGAAAGTGAAAGGTGAGGAGACACTTGTTGAGAAGCACAAGAAGAGCATGCTGCTATTAGTCAAGCTATGTCCCCGTCGATGCTGGGCCAATAAACATGATGCCGGGACAGCATCTTAGTGCGAGATATGACCCAGTGGTCCCGATGTAAAAGATCAAGTATCTGGTGGCGCAACAAGACCGGAACCACAACTTAGTGGGAACCATCTTCCATGGACAAAAGCAGAATATTCTCGAATGTGCTAAGGCGATGACAAATTGCAAAATACTTGCAGATGGTGAGGCATCAGGAAGGAATCAATGATGGAGTGGGAATTCACCATTTTCTTAAAGTCACCACATAAGCAAAGGGCCCTGTGGGCTCGTGTATGACAACAAGAGGTGAAGCCCACTCACTAGCTGTCACAGGAAGCAGAATACCAGCAGTTGTCAACCATCAAGTAATCTAACTGAGCTTTAACAGCCCCTTGGAGGATGATAGGAATGAGGTGAGCCTGACAAAAGAGGAGGCAAGCAGTTGGTTTGAGCGTAACGGAGGCCCAAAAGTTCTTCGCACACCTAAGACCTGGTGCAAATAATGACGCGATTTCCACAAACACCTGAGAGAGGCCCTCATATGGTATCTGATCGAAAACCAAGCACAGTCAATAATAGTAAAGTCAAAGGCATTAAATGTGCCGAGGCCAAAAATATTGGTAGCTGCCACACTGTTGATGAACACAAATGGCACTGAGCGGCAAACATTCTGATATGTAGTCCCATCCACAAAATGAACCCAAGAAAGGAAAGGGGGTGGCCTCTGCAGCTGAGCAATGGGCAAGGTACCAGACAAGTGGGGGAGTGCAATGATTGACAATAGAGTTTAAAAAGAGACATCATGGCATCTGTGTCCACCTGAAGTGAGACATTTTTCCAAAGAAGGCAGAGGTCAATAAAGAATTTTGCTGTCGGTATAAGCTTATGGGAACACCCCTGTTAATATACACAGCAAAATCTCCAAAATTGTAAGGGTGCAAGAGTTTGTTGTGGCCCCGAGTGTAGGAGTGACACACCCAAATTTTCCATAGCAATGATATGTAGCCCACCTGTGTGGGTACACATTCCCCAATTGTGCGATTGGATTCACGATTTCCTATCAGAAAGGACACAGTTCGTTGTAATTGACGGTAAGTCATCGAGTAAAACAGAAGTGATATCTGGCGTTCCACAGGGAAGCGTTATTGGTCCCCTACTCTTCCTCGTGTTTATAAACGATTTAGGAGATAATCTGAATAGCTCCCTTAGACTGTTTGCGGATGATGCTGTCGTTTATCGGTTAGTGAAGTCAACAGAGGATCAAAAGCAACTGCAAAGCGATTTAGACAAAATTTCTACTTGGTGCGAAAATTGGCAATTGACACTAAATAAAGAAAAGTGTGAAGTAATACACATGACCACTAAAAGAAATCCGCTGAACTTCAATTACGCGATAAATCAGTCAAACCTTAAGGTCGTAAATTCTACCAAATACCTAGGAGTTACAATTACGAACAACTTTGACTGGAGAGAACACACAGAAAATATTGTGGGGAAGGCGAACCAAAGGTTACGTTTCATTGGCAGAACGCTTAGACGATGCACCAGCTCCACCAAAGAGACTGCCTACATCACACTTGTGCGTCCTCTCTTGGAGTACTGTTGCCCCTTGTGGGACCCTCACCAGGTGGGACTGACGGAAGATATTGAGAAGGTTCAGAGAAGTGCAGCTCGTTTTGTTTTATCACGTTACGGGGGGGAAAGCGTCACGGAAATGTTGCACGAATTGGGGTGGAAATCATTAAAAGAAAGACGTTATTCATTGCGGCGTGATCTGTTTGCGAAGTTTCAATCACCGACTTTTAGTTCTGAATGTGAAAATATTTTGCTAGCACCCACCTACTTAGGGAGACATGACCATCCCAATAAAATAAGAGAAATCAGATCGAAAACGGAACGATTTAGGTGTTCTTTCGTCCCGCGCGCTATTAGAGAATGGAACGGTAGATAAAAGTTATGAAGGTGGTTAATGAACCCTCTGCCAGGCACTTAAATGTGATTTGCAGAGTATCGATGTAGATGTAGATGTAGAATGAGACGCCCCACATGACAGAGACGAGCGCCGTCTGCTCTCTAAAGCAGGAGACGTGCAGAGCTGCTTCCTACGCACTTGAGATACCAAGGGCCGCCAAGGTGGAAAGGAAAGTGGTGTGTGTGTGTGTGTGGGGGGGGGGGGGGGGGGGTGAGTGGAAGATGTGACTACTGACACCGAAGTAACAAGCTCCAGAGGATAACCAGGCCAAATTTTCAACAGGAGACACCTCACTCCATGCAGAAAGCTGACCACTCACTGCCTCAGTGACCTCAAATTCACATGCTTTATGCAAGACCTCCACCAAATAAGGATCTGAGGACTGAAGGGACTTCTTGCGAACATCCAAGTTTGGAACAAAACTTTACGTGCCATAGAGTCTGCATATGTATCTCCATGCGGTTCTCAGCGAAACTGACAACAATGGGCCAGCATCTGAAATTTTGTGGCCCAGTCATGGTCAGATTGACCCACCTGTTATGCAAGCAGTAAAATAATCTATCCTATATTACTGACAATGAACAGCATTGAGTAATGCAATATTGGAAGTATAAATGTGATACGTGATAAAAAAATAAGTGATAAATAAGTGATATATGTGATAAAGTGTGATAAATAATGAAAAGTGTAAATGTAACAACACTCCACACAGTCAAAGCATTAAGCTATTGATAAATTCATAAATATCATTATACTTTTGGACAATGCTCTTCAGAACTGACTGACTAACAAAAAGACACACACACACCCATGACTACATTGTCCCCACTATTTACAATGTCCAGAAGTGCAGCCTAATGCGACAGAATGTGAGTAGCTCTGCTTATGTTCATTGGAATTTCTGAACTTTTTAAGGGCAGCTGTGCATCAGCATCAGGTTGCGGTACTTCTATATTGTTTGCAGTGAACATAACTCATTTTAACCACTAACATTACATGATAGAAAATGAGTCTCTCTCCACCACTTTGTCCTCACTGATAATATCAGAACAAACACCAACCCAATTCCATCCTGTCATTTTATGTTCATCTATGAGAAATTTTGGTACTCAGTTTGCACATAGTTATTGCTTGAGCCAGTATACTTACCAAGAAAAAAAACTGATTACTGATGGAAATAAAATATTCTTCAAAAGAGATAGATTGACTAGTCAGTAATTACCTTAGTTTTGTACCGTCGACAGACACACAAAAATGCTAATGGACATGCAATAAAAAAAAAAGAGGACACTAGCTTTCAAAACTGTGTACCTTCATCAGTAAGAGGGGGGGGGGGGGGGAAGAAAAATGGAACAAAAGGGAAAGGTTAGTCACAACTGAGGCCATGAAGTGATGATAATTGGAGTCAGAGACAATCTCTAGTAAGTACTGAGCCATGCCAATAGTAAATCAAAGAGGACAGATAACCAAAGAGGATAAATTGAGCACTAAAGAGAAATGAACCAAATAATTGGAAAGATACAGAGAAACACGCAAGCACACACACAAGCGCGCGTGCACACACAAATATATAATGAGAGGAATGTAGGGGATGGGGTGAGAAATGAGTAATGAGTAAGTGAGTTGAGGATAGAGGAGCTATTTTAGGCCATTAGGATGGTGGTAGGAACGGATGTGTTGGAGGTCAAGTACCCATCTCCATAAGTCTAAGGGACAGGTTCTAGGTAGAAGTATCTAGATGGCACATATGGTGTAACACATGCTGAGGTCTCTGGACTCATGTTGGAAGGCATGCTATGCAGCAGGATATTGAGTGTCCCCAAGGTGAACAGTCTGTCTGTCTGTGTCTGTTCATACTTTCAGCTAATTTGTTGGTGGTCATACCAACATAACAAGGCTGTGCATTCTGGAGAAGGATCAACTGAATTTTAGGTTAGAGAAGGAGTTGAGGTCCTGAAGGCATTTCAGAATAGTTTCTTCACTGTGAGTCCAGACTACAAAAATATCACCTATGAATCCATACCAAGCCAGGGGATGCAACTGCTGTGTCTTAAAGGAATGCCTCTTCCATGCAGCCCATGGAGATGTTGGCATAGGAAGAGGCCATCCTGATTCCTATAGTTGTCCCCCATGATTTGTTTGTAGGTCTGGCCCTAAAATGTGAAGTAACTGTTTGTGAGGATGATAGTGGAAAGTGTGATAAGCAATGAAGTTTTTGGGTGGGTACTGGGACAGGTAGTGATCTCTCACAAAAACTTCATACCTTGATGTTGACCTTCATCTGTAGAGTCCCACATCCACACTTCAGTCCATATCAAACCCACAAAAAATACCGGTGCCTCCACCTTGTCAGCTGCTACCCTTCCATATTAAATGAACCCTTACCTACAGCCTAGGTATCCGTGGCAAATGTATCTGCTCCAGTGACGAAGCCCTCACCACCTACAACAACAACAACCTGTGCAATGCTTTACTCTCCAGCAACTAATGTACAGTCCCTGTTCACAAGCAGATCTCTCCCATGCAGTTCATTCCTCCCATTCCAGCAACAATGTTCTTAACCCCAGACCACCCAGAAGCACAGAAGCATCCCCTTAGTCACCCAACACCATCCCAGCCCGGAATGCCTCAACAAATTGCTCCGGCATGGCTATGGCTTTGTCAACTCATGCCCTCAAATGAGATCATTGTTCCACAGTATTCTCCACACACCACCCAGAGTATCCTTTCACCATCTTCCCAACCTCTGCAACATCCTCATCAAACCTTACAACACTCTAAAACCACCCTCCCTAATGGATCCTACCTCTGTAACCGATCCTACTGCAAAACCTATCCCATGCATCCCCCCACAACTACATACCCCGGGGAAAAACGTACACCAGGCAGAGCCACATATGAAACAACACATGTCATTTACTAACATGTGTCCATTGCACAGTCTTTTATGTTGGTATGATCACCAACAAATTGGCTGAATGCAAGTATGGTCACAGACGGTCTGTTCACCTACAGAACATCCAACATCCTGTGGCAGCATGCATTCCAACATGACTCCAGGGACCTTCAGAGGTGTTACATCACATGTGCCACCTGGATACTTCCACCTAGAACCTGTCCCTCAGACCTATGGAGATGGGAACTCTACCTCCAACACATACTCTCCTCCCATCGTCATACTGGCTTAAACTTATGCTAACCTCTCCCCCTCCTCAATCCTCAACTCACTGATTCATTACTCATTTCTTACCCTATCCCCTGCCTTCCTCTTGTTATATATGAATAACATGTGCATGGTATTCATTATTTCCTCTTATCAAAAAAATATCAAATCTGGCTCAATGTCTGCAAAGCATAAGGCATTTCTGGGTAATGGAAGTTGGGGAAAGAATAGTTAATAATGAACTATTAAATAAATACACAGATGAAAAAGTGTTGCATCATCTTGGTACCAAGGTCTCTTTAATACTGACACTGAATGTGTATACTGCATCAATAACACAGTTTATCAGATTGTTCGTAGCTGTCACTCAACCCACACACAAACAACCACATATGAGCAATGCTATTGCAATGAAATGGGTACAGTGAAATCAATGCAAGACATAATATCATGAAGGAAGCACACTACTTGTGTTGGCTGTAGTTCAGCCACAGTTAGAAGGCCAATTTTGAAGTTTGGGTGCACCCACATTGTTAATTTGTGTCAGAAGGGACTCTTATTGAGGGAAGTTTCCACACTCCTCAGAGTGAACCAAGGCAATGTTGTTCAGATGTGGAGGAGGAATAGAGATATAGGAAATGTCAATTACTTGCCTTGCTCTGGCCGCTGTTCAAAGGCTGCCACAGCAGCTAATGCAGCTATTTATGGATTCTGAGGAACCCTAAGAGGAATGCCACCCAAGGACACTGTGTGTCGACTCAATCTGTTCATAATAGGCTGCATGACATGCGACATAACTCCTGACTTAATGGAAACGTCTTCCTTTGACACCTAGATACAATGCAGCATGGAACAGATGGCCCCAAGAGCATGATGAATGGATCTGTCAGAATTGGCATCAAGTGCCATTTACAGATGAGACTCGCATCTGCCTTCAACAAGACAATTGTGAGAATTGTTTTTGGAAGCAGCCTGGTCAGCCTGAATGTCTTAAGGCACACCGGCAGTGAGATAGCAAGGTACAGGTTCCCTGATGGTTTTGGGTGGCATTATATGGGGGCATCGTACAACAATACTGATCATGGAAAGCCATTAAATGTCTTACGGAACAGGGGTGACATGCTATTAATAATTCAACAATATCAGCAGCATCTGGTGAGCGACTGTCTTAATGGACATCAGTTCTCATGCTTATGGTGCTCATCTTGTGAATATGTTCCTTCATGATAATGAAATTGCAAGATTAGAATGGCCAGCATGTTCTCTAGACATGAACCCTACACAGTATGCCTGGGATACTTTGAAAAGAGTTGTTTTTAGATGAGACAAACCACCAACCAATCTGAGAGTTCTACACTAAATCACATTGAGGAGTGGGGCAGTGTGGACCAACAGTCCCGTTGGTGATCTAGTGGATATTATGCAATAAAGGATAAAGGCAAGCTTTAGTGCAAGAGAACATGTTAATGGGTGTTACTGATGTATGCTGCAATGTGGAACACAAATTCAGATTGTTTAAGCTATTGTCTGGAGAACACAGAGGGTGTTGAAGAAACAGGCACCTTCCACTGAGCAAGAAAGTTGAGTGCACAAATTTTGGAAAATTTCAACAGAGTGTGACCATGGTGCTTCCATCAATTCAACTAGAGGCATTAACTGGCAATTTCCAACAACTTTACAACTAATGTCAGAAGCATGTTGTAGCTGACAGTGATTTTTTTAAGAGCAGTAAATACACTTTACTTGTATCTATTGTTTCCTTTATTTTCTGAGAGCATTTCTCAACCTTCTGATATGAATCTTATATTTTAAATTATTGTCATCACCACTATAGGAACTCACCAGATACATATCTCGCCAAGTCTCCATCTCTTCCCGCTCTTTTGTGCGGAATGATTTTTTACAATGGAATTCCCACAGTTCATCAGTTTCTTCAATAAGGTATGGGTTGTAATGTTCTAGCATAAACAATTGATCTGGTGTAGCAATAGTGAGGACTGGTTTAAGCAAATCATATGGTACACCTCCTGTGTACTCAATTGCTGAAATCAAGAATAATACACACTATAAAAATGAGTAAGAGTTTATCAACTACACAACAGCAAATCAACTCACAATAATTAATATGAACAGTCTGCTACAAAAGCATGCATGTATCTGTGATTATTAATATCATCATCATCATCATCATCATCATCATCATCATCATCAACAACAACAACAACAACAACAACAAAACAACAAAAACATTACTGTCATCATGTATGTATTATAAAAAAAATCTCCTCCTAAACTACACAACTAATTTCAAACTTGGTACACATATTCCTTACAATCAGGCAACAATTGCAGCAGGAGTAAGGACCCTCTATGACAGTTACAGGGTGAACACAAAGTTGTCAAGAAGTAGTCTGAGGAGTATTCAAGGAGTCTCCAACCCACATCAATGGCAATACTAGGAAAATAATTTTTATCGCTGTCTGTATAAAAAAAATTACTCAGTGAAATTTGCATGGAATATCTAATGCAACAGCCAAATGAGTCCTCAAGAGTACATGTTTATTTCATCTGACGACCTCAGTCGAAAAACAATAAGTAGAAAGCCCTTCCGAAATGCTGTGTTCTGCACATGCATTTACAAACCATCTCCAATTCACATGTATGGATCCATGGCAGAACAGAACTAATTCCCTTTCTGCCCAGCAGAAGCATCTGGTAAAATCACAGAATCATCCGTTCTAATGTTTGGTGCTAGCCAACGAACACTTGACTTATAATAAATTTTTGTATCAGGTGGGTCACCTGAGCCAGTCACCACTATGCTTGAGCTGAATGACAAGGAAAGGACATTGCTGCTCATTTTGCAATTGAAATGTGCTGAAAAAACTTTTTATGATGATAATATGTGTGTTTGAAGTGGAATAACGTTTTCATCGTAATAATATAAGGAGCATTTTGTTCATGTCAGGAGTTCCAGCACTCCTTGGAAAAGTTTTCACAACTAAGGAATATAATGAATACCCTGCAGATAGTGTAGAGTAACAGCTTACACTCCATGTTTCCTGCTAGACACTAAAAAAATTCGAGTATAATACGAGGGATTTTCACAAAGTACATTATGTTTTTGTTTGTGTCCATTAGGGGCGGGGCTAGCGCGGTCATCTTGGTGTCATGGCATTCCACCGCTCTGTCAGAGTTACTGTGACAGTTTGAAATATCAGCGTTAATTGAAAATGCTGCAAAGTGTGAAGTGTGTGCTGTAATAAGGTTTCTGACTGCAAGAAACTGTACACCAATAGAAATCTATAGACAGCTTTGTGAAGTTTGTGGGGTCAACATAATCACTGAATGTGGAGTGCGGCAATGGGTCATAAAATTTAAAAATGGCCGAACTAACTTTCACAAAGAAGAGCTCATTGGAGCACATTATCATGATTTCATACGGGATACTCTACCTATGCTGCTAGAACATGTGCCTTTACATGTACGACACTACATGTGGTTCATGCACAATGGAGCTCCTGCACATTTCAGTCGACGTGTTCGTACGCTTCTCAACAACAGATTCGGTGACCTATGAATTGGTAGAGGTGGACCAATTCCATGGCCTCCACGCTCTCCTGCCCTTAATCCTCTTGACTTTCATTTATGGGGGCATTTGAAAGCTCTTGCCTACGCAACCCCAGTACTAAATGTAGATACTCTTCGTGCTCGTATTGTAGATGGCTTTGATACAATATGCCATTCTCCAGGGCTGCATCAGCGCATCAGGGATTCCATGCGACAGAGGGTGGATGCATGTATCCTCACTAACGGAGGACATTTTGAACATTTCCAGTAACAAAGTGTTTGAAGTCACGCTGGTATGTTCTGTTTCTGAGTGTTTCCATCTCATGATTAATGTGGTTTGAAGAGAAATAATAAAATGAGCTCTAACATGGAAGTTAAGTGTTTCCGGACACGTGTCCACATAACATATTTTCTTTCTTTGTGTGTGAGGAATGTCTCCTGAAAGTTTGGCCATACCTCTTTGTAACACCCTGTATATTCGCATGCCAAAATCTTTTGTAAGGAAGGTGGAATGAGTACCACTTTTCTGTCAGTGTTGTTTAAACAGGAGATATTTTAGCTGGTTCCCTTCTTTTCCTTGGAACAGCAGGTGTGCTGCTTATATAAAACCAGTTTTGAGTATCAGGAAAGATGAGAGAATTTCTTTCAATGCCTTCAAACGTTTATATTACAAGTAGGGTTGTGTCCGAGTGGTTCAGCGGAATCCATTGTTCGCCGAATCTAGCACACTGGCTTCGGATTCAAGATTCAGTGCATAATGGCCAAATACTACCGAATCCAAAGTGTTGTATGGAAACCTTCAGTTACGAATGTTGGAGCTTACTTTGCATAACAGTCTGCTTTCGTATGCATTATTTACTTTATTTTCCATAGATCCGCTGAAAGACGTGTTGTCATAAAATGAAACGACCTCACTTTGAATAGTTCTGCCACATGTAACTTTTCCTGGCTACACCTCCTTGCTTGCTTAGCAGGCAAAAATATAAATACTGGTTAAAACTTTTGCACTTGTAAAACAAAACAAAAAAAGCCTTTCAGTTATAAGTAGCAACAAAAATAAATTTATTCACGTAAATACTAACAATACATAAGGCTTTAGGATTCTTGATTCATTATGATTTCACGTATTGTTTCATTTATTTTTGTGATGTGCTAGAGTATGTGAAGTGTAGTGAAGCACTAGGATTTCAAGAAGGAGGTTATTTATTATGTGGAAAAAAAAAAAACTTCTAACAATGCACCATCCAGGTGGGATGAAATCAATTCAGCAACCGCTTGCCATCTGTTTCAATAAATCGTTTAAGGTCAAGCTTAAACATATGTACACCTACTGCCTTTCGAAAAGTGACAGACAACTGACACCAACGGGTAGTGTAAGAGATCAGGTGCTACTGCCAAGCCCTGTGCAGACCGTTATTGAGAACCAAGCTCTTGCTGTTCATGCCATGAAGAGAGACCTTGATTTTTCTGCCGGTTAACATGTTCTTGAATAACATGTAGGTCTGTTTGTATTTAACGATTCTAGTTAGCTTGAGCAGTAGTCCTTCGATCCACACTGTATCATAAGCTGATGTAAGATCTATGAGAACCAGTCCAGTTTTCATCTTGTTTTGGATGCCTTTCTCAATGTAGGTTGTAAGGGACAGCACCTGATCGCAACAGTTTCTGCCTGCTCGAAAACTGGCTTGGTATGTTGAAAGATTGGCCTCTATGTACAGAGTTAGTCTAGTCAGTAATATTCTCTCAAATAATTTATAGGGCGTACATAGCAGGTATATTGGTCTGTAGTTCTTTGGGTTATCTCCAGTCTTTCCAGGTTTCAGCACAGCGATGACTTTTGTTTCTTTCCAGATCTTGGGGAGAGCGCCTGTACTGATACATTCTGTGCAGTGTTTGGTGTGCCACCTTCTTCCTAGAGTTCCCAGTTCCTTCAAGAATTCTGGTAGGATCTCGTCAGGTCCAGCTGCTTTTCCTTTCTTCATTAGCTTCCCTGTGTAATCTCTTCTGTCTCCACTTCTTTCACAATGTCCATGTTGGTTGGATTATGGACCAATAAATTGTTTAGGTCTGTGGAAACCTCTTTCTTTTCAGCTGTCTTTAGTTGGATTTTGGAGGTATGTTTCAGGACAGCTGAGATATCTGAGGCAGTGGTGCCACGAGACGGCCTCTGAGATATTGTGGCGCCGCCTAATTTTCTCAACAGCCCCCAGCTCTTTCTGATAGAATGAGCGAAATCAAGGTTTTCCATTGCCTCTTTCTATCTGCTCCTTTGTTCCTCATTCATGGCGTTTATCAGTCGGTCAGCAGTCTTGGTGTCCCCACTCTTCTCAAATTCCTCCATTAGTGTTTCACACTATTTAGTCCAGCAGGGGGTGTATTCCTTCCTTGACACTCATGGAATAGCATTTAAGGCTACTTTGGGGAAATGAACTTTCCACATAAATTTCCAAAAAACACACAGATCACATGAGCCATTTGCTATTCCCCAAGATTTGACTACAAAAATCACATTAAATAATTACCATCACATGCTAATATACATGGATCGATATCTTGAGAACCAAATAAGATATCATTCTGCTCTCAATTTTAAATAAAATTTCAATATGTTATCTACATTTCATATGCTTCTCTGTAAGACCTAAAATCAATGACAGAAAAATTTTGTGCAATTTGTATCGAGCTCTGCAAACCCTTTAAAATATGTTTCAATACTTCACTAGACTTAATCCTGCACATTAACTGCAATGAACATTGAGAATAAAATCACCATTTCGTTGAGCAAAGACATCAATCTGTAAGATGTAGAAAATTTAATTTCTTTTGCCAATAAGTTTTTTTTCCAAATCAGATGGTAAGTTTCAGAACAACTTGAATGCCATCTTTCAGCACAAAAGACACTTTTTCTAGCCATGTGTGCTGGTGCTGTTCTCTTTAATCATCATCTTGATAATGCACAAAGATACTTGAAAATGCAAAAGGTACAATG
The DNA here is from genome assembly GCA_026315105.1 of Locusta migratoria. NCBI lineage: Eukaryota > Metazoa > Arthropoda > Insecta > Orthoptera > Acrididae > Locusta > Locusta migratoria. Next base: position 697,185,602 of record CM048745.1, on the reverse strand, counting down.
TTACATAAATGTGTAAAGGATATGTTTTATAAATATTTGAACAATTTTCTATGGTTAGTTATTTAACTATTTGTGACCCAGGCTGCAAAAATGACTAAATAGTGTTTTGTGCAAAATCTTCTGCATCCATAATGGATAAAGATATCAAAAAACTTTAAAAAGTGTTTTTTAGAATATCATCTTAAGAATATATGGTTCACTGTTTGATAAGTTACAATAAATAGAAAGTATTGGAATGACCATTTCCCCAATTTGTGTTTTTTGTATATATACCACAAACAAAATTAGACTTTGAAAATGAACTAAAAACAATTAAAGAAATAGCATACCGCAATGGTTATAGCCCAACCCTAATTGACTACATACTCAACAAAAAAAATAGAGACAAAGAATAACGGCACTCCTATATCCTCCTCAAAAAGCACTAAGCCACCTGGAGACTCTATATTTCTCAAGTACTTGCCAGCAGACTGAAGTCAAGAAAGTATACTCCTGCATTTTATACTAGGAATACTGTTTCCCACATTTTGTTCAACAGTAAAGGCAAAATTTCATCTTTAGAACAGAGTTGTGTTTACAAAATTATTTGCAATCTGTGTGGCAAATTATATGTAGGTCAGTCAGGTAGGATTATATATACTAGATTGAATGAACATGAAAGAAGCTGGAGACCAAAAAAGAAAGACTCTGCCTTTGCTGATCATGCTATGAATGAATGTCATTTGTGTGACATTAAATATTATTAACTCTATAGGGGAAATAAGGGCTGCAAATTAACGTTATTGGAAATTACAGCTATTAATCCTGCAGTAGTCAAGTGCACACTGACAGTCCGCACAAATATATTTTTTTTCTTTTTCTTTCATCTTGGTGAACCTAAAAATGACAAATTCAGTACCTTCCTGCTATCACATGTAGTTCGTTATTCCATTGTTTCATGTGGATTAGAACTGAGTTGCAGACTGACAGTCCTACAAGACTATCGGCGTTACATATAATTAACATTGTTGGTAAGCCATTATTCCCAAGTTATAGTTTACTCTCAATATGTCTCTTGTAATTACAGAGTTCTTTGCCATTAGTTACATGGTCTTTTTAAGATCATCTTATATATTTATTTTCTTTAAATTTTATTCCTCTTTATTTCTGCGAAATAGATTTATACAAAAAAAAAAAAAAAAAAAAAAAAAGTCTGCAGGAGAATTCTGCCATAGCTATGCAACATGCTTTTTTGTAGCTTTCAGCCAGAAACAGAAAAGTGGTTAATGTGGCCTAGCATAAAGAGAGGGCATTACTCATACTATCACAGGAGTTGTAAATGAAGCAAATTATTATCTCTATTTAGAGCATGAAAATGATGTTAGTACTGAAAGTTCAAAAATGGAACAGTGTGATTATTGCACTAACTCTGAAACTGCAGTAAGCAGTGTGTGCATTTCATCCGGTTTGTTGTGGTCTTCAGTCCGGAGACTGGTTTGATGCAGCTCTCCACCCTACTCTATCCTGAGCAAGCCTCATGATCTCCTCATAAGACCTGCAACCTACATCCATTTGAATCTGCTTGTTGTATTCATCTCTTGGTCTCCCTCTGTGATTTTTATCCCAAACTCTTCCCTCCAATGCTAAATCCATGAATCCATTATGTCTAAGAATGTGTCCTACCATTCGATCCCTTCTTTTAGTCAACATATGCCAAAAATAACTTTTCTGCCCAATTCTGTTCATTACCTCCTCATTCATTATGCAATCCACCCACCTAATCTTCAGCATTCTTCTGTATCACCACATTAATTTTCAAAAGCCTCTATCCTCTTCCTGTCCGCACTGTTTATTGTCCATGTTTCACTCCCATATAAGGCAACACTCCACACAAATGCCTTCAGGAAGGACTTCATTACGCTTAAATTAATATTCGATGTTAACAAATTTATCTTTTTCAAAAACGCTTTTCTTCCCATTGCCATTCTGCATTTCATACCCCCTGTACTGCGAGTATCACATGTTATTTTACTGACCAAGTAACAAAACTCATCTACCATCTTTAGTGTTTCTTTACATAATCTAATTCCATCAGCATCGCCCAATTTTCTGAGACTGCACACCATTACCCTTGTTTTGCTCTTATTAATGTTCATTTTAATGCACATTTCAACACACTGTCCATTCTGTTGAACTGCTCTTCCAGGTCTTTTGCTGTCTCTGACAGAATTACAATGTCATCAGCAAAACGCAATGTTTTTATTTCTTCACCCTGAACTTTAATTCCTTCTCGTCCCGTTTATGATACAGATATGCAATATTTGTTTCACAAAATGCAACAGGTGTAGTGTATAATGAGTCATAGTATTTCAGTGAAATTAAATGGAATTTACAGCTCTGTCAAAGATATTTAGGTAAAGAGCTACAAGTCAAACAAAGTAAATTGTATATTCTGAATTACTATGTCGACCTTTGTTGCTAAAATTATTTAATGCCTTGCGGACTGTCAGTCCGCACGCAACTACCTGCAGTATGATAAGTATTGTGACTACTGAAGTATTGACAAACATCTATCAGTGAATCCTGAGTTAGTTATGAATCCCTTTATAAGATCTTTATTGCCATTGATTGCTGAATTAGTACTTAATGACCAAACCCCATTTCGTTATTCACCCTTATTAAAGTAAGGGTTGCTTAATAATTGTCTCACCATAGGTAAAATTTTGTTAAAACTGTTCCATATCCACATTCCACAGTCTATCCAGAAAAGTTAATGTTCCTCCACCTTCTTTTTTGGACTCTTCAACACATTCTCCATTCTATATATAGAACATCAATACAATAAATTCTAAAAAATTCCTAGTCCTTTAATCTGTAAAGCAAAGTAATGTAATGTATTCAAATGCTTCTCTGAGAATTGTATTATGAATATATCATAACTCACCTGGACAATATTTATTTCATATGTTCCAAAAATTCTAATTTTTAAATTCAACATAATGTAAGATATTTTGTGTTTGCTGGTACAGATAGTAACAAAATTTGCATATCTTTGTAAGTCTATCTTCGCATAACTATGTATTGTCATTGTTATTGTGTTTAGTATGAAGTTATTGATGATGGCCTATAAAGTCATAATGAACAAATAAATAAAAAATACAGTAGAACCCTGTTTTTATACTTTTCAAGGGACTTAATGATGTAAACTGCGGGAAAACATAAAATGCGGGAAATAATGTTTTAAATGGTAAAATATGCTGACTTGATCACCTTTGCATTTTCGTAGTTTATTTGTGATATATGTACAAATAGGTATCACAAACTAACAAGGAAGTTTTTTTATCATGTAATAAAGGTTATCCGAATTTTGTACTATTTTAAGCACAAGACAGAACTGTAACTGGTAACTTTATAGAAAGTACAAATTTTTGACTTAATTTAATTAATCATAAATGACTTTGTCAGCAAGCCTTTAATTGGCATTCATTATTTATGTAGCGAAACTGCACAAGTTCCGTACTTTTTGTATTTTGCAATGTTTTGCACAATGACATTTGAAAATTTATTCGTGTTCTCAAGTGCAAACACATGCGTAAGAATTTTTATGACATTAGCACAGTGTCCGCATCTCGCACTATAATAGCGTTTTTGAGTTTATAATATAGGCCTACCACACCCCTTCAATGTGCAGAAAAACACACGGTACACAAGCAAACCATCAGTCTCATTGTTTATGAAACTTCACAAAAATACTTACATACATATTTGCATTTCACAATAAGACTAAATTCTCGAAACGCGTCATGCAAATCATAAGAAACTACCAGTTTCGTAAGGCATAAACAAAGCTAAGCTGAAAACTGGCACGGTGGCTGATGGGATCATGGGATCATGAGTCAACTACTGGTGCGTACTACAAACAATGAAATGTGAAAATATGTTTGAATAAATGCAAAGTGTCAAGAAACTTGACTGCGTAATGTTTATAAACACTATGAAGGCTAAAGCCATGCCAGCGTCAAATAATGTCAGTTACATAATTTTTTCTTTGTAGACATGGTTTGAAAAACGTAAAACGTGTGAAAAGCATAAATATGTTAATACAAAAATGGGAGCGAATTAATATTGTCAAGATAGGAAATTTGAAGGGACCGACAAAAATGTCGGGAAAACGTAAAATCTGGGAACGTAAAAACTGGGTTTTACTGTATGTGGAACATACCGGTAAATAAAAGTATTCAAGTTTTTAATCAGTTGATTATGTCAAGGGAAGACTGTTGGACCTTCTTAACTGGATCAGTAGTCATTGCAAATATTAAACACACTGTGTATCCAAAAAAGGGTTTAAAAATACTACACAAAAAGGTTTCCAGTACGACAGAATCAGTATTCAACACCACATAATTTATTATAAAATGGTGGTTGTGTCTATTTTATTTATAAATGAAGTATGTGTCAAATGTTGTGATGTTCCCGACCATCTTCGTGCAAAAAAAGTATAGAGGCGAGGTTTGAGAGAAAATTATCTGCTCTTTCTTCACAGACTGGGATATACAAATACTGTACTTGAAAAGACAGAACAGTAAGTGTGGTAGAAAGGTATATTCCAACATATCAAAACTTTTCAAAATAATAGAAAAAGGGAGTAAGATTATGGTTCAACAAGCCACTGACGATGTCTTTAAAGAAGGAAAACCATGATTGGACAGGAGTGGGAAATAAATTGACAGTATCTGCTCGAAGAAACCAACTTCATATTCACCTTGATGCACTTAAGAAAACTACTATGAAAATGTAATTTAGATGGCCAAGTGGGAACTGCCAAATGTGAGACCAGTGTCTTAAGCATTATGTACCTCACTTGGAAAGATCTGTGATAAGTAGAGAATAGGAATTCTTCATGGCAGCTTTCCAAACATAGCAGCACTGTTTACAATGTTTGCAAAAAGCAAATTTCTTTTTTTCAGCCTTGAGTGTAAAATAGTACCTCATTTAAAAACTAGAAAGTTTGTATATTATTGAAAATGTCACTTACCTTCTATATTTTCCTGCAGAACTCTAACACAGATGTCAAAGAGTGTTGGTACAGAACTCCAACTTTTTCCACTCTTCATCCCAGAGTAAACCTTAGTCCTGTGAAGAAAAAAGAAGTCTTTTTTGACAGCTTACACAAAGGTGTTTTTTTTTATTTATTCATTTTATCTAAAGCCAAACTGAAGTAATTCTAAGAGTAGTATGACCAGAACTAACAACAGTACAGGAGACATTAACCAAAGGTAACAATTCCCTGAATAACTGATTAATTTGAAATTCTCCAAAGAGCTGCACAAAATTATTCAAAAGAGATACAGTACCTGGCAAGGACTTACCCCAGCTCAGTACTATGGATAATCACACAAAAAGACAAAAATACCCTTCAAAACAAGCTTTCGGAAGTTAATTCCTTCATCAGAGAGGAGAGAGAAGAAGGGGGAAGGGGGATAGAAGGAAACGATTACTCCCAACCTAGGCCATGAGATAAAGATTGTGTGAAGGGTGATAGATGGAAGGGAGAGATTGAGACATTCATCTTTTACCCTTCGTGCCATCCTTACTCCCTGCCTAAGTTCTGCTTAATCCTTTCCCTCTATCCCCTTTCTCCTCCTTCCTACCCGATAGGAATTAACATCTAAAAGCTCCAAAAGTTTGTGGTGCATATTTATTTTCATCTTTTTTGTGTGACTATTGGCAGTACTGAGCTGGGTTAAGTACTGGCCTGCCACTCTATCCTTTTGAATAGTTCACTGAATAAAGCACTTAAGAGTCAACACACAAATGAGGACTGTGTACATCCTTAAATAGAACCCATGCAGTGATCTCTATTGGTCACAGGTACCAACAGATGTTACTTGCAGGGATCTCCTGGGTAGATGAGGCGTCTCCATACTGACACGTGGATTTTCAACACACATTCATCTCCTTTTCTCGTTTTGAGGGCGAGTGAGAACCTGGAGATGTCCATGTCTTTGACTTCTGAATTGGTTCAGGTTACGCTCTGCTACTGCTGTGTAAGGGCAAAAATGCTTCTGGTGTGGGCTGACTTGACAACTGGCCTTCCTTGGTAGACCATTTGATTACCCAGGAGAGGCTGAAGTGGCCTCCATCTCAGCATCTGGTACAGATGCTGGTGATGACTGGTGGTATACCAGGCCACAGTTGCTCCAGTGGAGATGGTGGCTGAAAAACTATCAGACAAGAGGTGGGTCAGCAGGGGCAACCTGCAATGGTGGCTACCTCTGACTGGACATCTACAGAGACCGTGTGAAGACCAGTGGAGAGAAGTCCCAAGGCCAGCGGTAATCTGATAGCGGAGGTGCAACAGGGGACCGACAGCACAATGTGTGCTGGATAAATTGATTGTTTTGTCTGAAGCATAGGACAATCACAAAGATGGCATCTGTGCAGCAGTTAACTACCACTGGAATAGGGTGGCGGCCAAAACCATGTGCTCAGACAGGGAGTCCTGTGCAGAAACGGAATGCTGGTGGCCCAACTTATTGTCTTTGTAATGCGCATAGGTGATGCAAGAGTATATGAAGCTGGCGCCTGTGGAAGACTTCTATGAGGTTCTTCTTGCTGAACTGTGTGCAACAATACGAATATACTACCTGATCTAAGCCAATGTCAGAGGAAGACCGAGCAATGTATTTTTTTCATATGCCTTTTAAATATTTGAACACTTTTCCACTTCCTCATTTGATTGTGGATGAAACAGGGTGCCAAATGTGTTGAATATTGTGAAAGGAACAAAATGAAATAAATTTATGCAATGAGAATTGAGAAGCATTGTCGGTGACCAACTTTAACAAAACAGCAACTGTGCCAATACACATATCAATGCCCAACAAACGACATATGTAAAATGAAAGAACATGTTCAACACCAATAATCAATCTGCTTTAAAGAACAAGCCAACAATACCCACATGAATAAGTTTCCACACTGTGAGGGCATTGGCCAGGGAGACAATAGGACCCAGGGAGCAGGTTGATGTATGGTGGACAGAGAACATGCAGCATCAAGACGTGTGATGTCACAATATAAAACTAGTTAGATTACATATTGCCAACAAAGAGCATTTGTGTAGAAGATGCCCCATGATACACATGCAATAGGGCAACAATGTATGCACAAATGACCAATGGAACAACCAACCATGCTGCTTCATGAATCACTCTCTAACAGCAGGAGACCTCTGATCACAGAATAAATTATGATGGAAGATGTAGTAGTTGAGGAGGGGGTCTAATGCATGGTAAGTTGGAGCCTTGGACCAGCCCTTAAGCTGCAAATTAATCTCATAATTGAACCTAGACAAGTAGAATGTCTAGCATTGAATGGGATCTACAGTTTTATGAGGCAAAGACATGGAGGGGCCGAATAGGAATACCAAAAACCTTGTGACCAGTAGTGAGGTAACACTAGTTCTGTGCACAAAAAATTGAAATTCCTTTAAAGCCTATAAAATAGCTAGGGATTCTTTTTCAATCTGTGAGTACTCCTGTGCCAGAGACAAATCAACTGCACAGTGAGTTCTATCATTCACTGGCACTAAGAGTTTTTGCTTGCAGTGCAGTTTACCCCTAGTGGCACCAGTGGCCTATTATTTGTGTATGTACATGATGCCACACAAACTTTTATAAATGAAGAAAAATTACTACATAAACTGCAGAAAAAGAATGTTTTCCTAAGGCAATTCTGTCACTGTCACTAATTTTGTATATAACAATATTTTGGAAAGGGTAGGTTGCTACTCACTACAGAGACACCCGATGAGCCATAGAAAGGAACACACAACAGAATAAACAAAAAATGAAGCTTTTGGCTGTTAAGCCTTCATCTACCACAAAGAACGAATGCGCGTGTGCGCCCATGCGCGCACGCACACACACACGCATGCACGCACACACACACACGCATGCGCGCACACACACACGCATGCGCGCACACACACACGCATGCGCGCACACACACACACACACACACACACACACACACACACACACACACACGCACAAAAAGCCAGAGATGGCGTTTGTGTGTGTGTGTGTGTGTGTGTGTGTGTGTGTGTGTGTGTGCGTCCTCTGTGGCAGATGAAGGCTTAACAGCCAAAGGCTCCATTTTTTGTTTAGTCTGTTGTGTGTTCCTTTCTGCGACTCATCGAGCGTCTCTGTGGTGAGTAGCAACCTATCCTTTCCAAAATATTGTTGACTCCTTTAAGGTATTTCCATTGTTCAATTTTGTATATACATATCTCTCAAAAGTAATCACATCAAATACCTAATCTGCATAGTGATTATGCTAACATGTTCAAGTGCAGTTAACTATCATAATATGTGGCATGTCAGCTCATAACTGGAGGAAGCCTAGTGTTCAAACTAACCTTGAAATTTGAGACTATCTTATTTTCAAAGCTGCAATGGAAGAATGCACTCAAAGAGCCAACCTTAAAACCTATTGAGAAATGTTTACAATTTGTACACCTTGCGACTGTAGATTGTTCAAAGAATATGCTTCATTCTATGATCCTTACATTTGTATGTCTCTATATTTATTACTTGGGATGAAAGCAGACCAAAAAGCTAGTCAGACTGTTACAGATGTTAAAGTTATTCCAAGTGAATGCATGGACAGTGATCACCGACTGTTAACTGCGGATCTGAAGAATGTACGAGTCCCATTAGTTAAGTACAAGAAAATGCCAAAGATTAAGACTTATCTGTTGAGAGACCCTGAAAAGAAACAAGAGTACCAGAAAAAGATCAAGGATAGAATACCCAAAACTGAAAAACTTGCGGTAGAAGAAGAATGGAAGCTCTTTAAAGACACTCTTGTTACAGAAGCTATCCACATCTGTGGAAAAACAAGTGCAGCACAAAGAGAGAAGGAAACACCCTGGTGGAATGACAGGGTAAAGACAGCAGTTAAAGAAAGAAATGTGTTAAAGAAGAAATTAGACCAGGAAAAACAAAATAGAGTAGATGTAAGAAATGACACTGAAATTGAACGTCTGTCTCAGGAATATCGAAACAAGAAGTTGGCTGTTAAAAGGCTGATCCAAAACGAGAAGGATAAATGTTGGGATGACTTCACCACCAAATTACAAGAAGACTGTCAAGGCAATAAAAAACTGCTATATAAGTTAGTCAATGATAAAAGATATGAGCGTACTAACATCGTTGTGCTAGAAACTGAGGAAGGGAAGCTGTTGAGAACAGAATCCGAAATTAGGAGTGAAATGAGGAACCATTTCAACTCGCTGTTGAATGGGAATGTTGACAGCAGTGATGATAGTGATTGTCTAGCTGAAGAAACACCAGAGGTTCTACAACCATTAACTTGGCTGGAAGTTGAGTCTGCTCTGAGAAATATGCGAAACGGAAAGTCTCCAGGGTTTGATGAGCTAAGCTCAGATATGATGAAGGCAGCCGGAACACCTGGCCTACAATGGATCTACAGAGTTCTGTCAGTCATCTGGACAAACAACAAAATTCCAGATGACTGGACAAAAGGAATCATCATTCCACTGTTTAAAAAAGGAGACCGAAAGAAGTGTGGAAACTATAGAGGTATCACCCTACTTTCACATACCCTAAAGCTGCTGGAAAAAAATTATAGAAACCAGACTTAGGAAGATAGTTGAACCCTAATTAGAAGAAGAACAGCATGGCTTTAGGAAAGGGCGAAGTACTATAGACCTCATCTTTGCGGTAAGGATTTTGGCAGAGAAATACTGGTAACATGGAAAGAACTTAGTGATGGTGTTCTTAGACCTGGAGAAGGCATACGATAGTGTCCCTCGCAATAAAATATGGAAATGCCTGGAAGATCTAAAAGTGCCCAATTACCTGATTGACAGAGTAAAGATGCTGTATCAAACTTGCAAGAGTAATGTCCAAATAGGAAATGGTCGGTCTGAATGGTTTGAGACGAAGAGGGGAGTCCAGCAGGGAAGTGCTCTATCACCACTCTCGTTTATTATTGTAATGGACAGAATGCTAAAATCTATTAAGGAAACTGCAAATGAGTCTAGATCACTGGTATTTGCAGATGATGTTGTAATATGGGGAGAAACAGAAACAGAAGTGCAGAAGAGCCTGACTGTCTGGAACAATAAATTTAAAGAATTTAACCTGAAAATCAGCAAGACCAAGACGGTTGAGATGACCATAAGCAGAGAGGGAACAAGTTCAAACATCTACTTGGAGGGAACAAAAATTAAATCAGTTTCCCACTTTCAGTACTTGGAAGTATTTTCTCCAAAGACACCATCCGGCAAGAAATCTTCAACAGGACACAAAAAGCATCAAATTTCTACATGCAAGTTCGGAATCTACTCTGGGACAAAAAAGTACCACAGGCAGCAAAGTTAACTTTGTACAACACTTACTTCACTCCAATCCTTATATATGGCATGGAGACATGTACAGTTAAAAAAGGATTACAGCAGAATCCAAGCAACAAAAATGAGGTTTATCAGGACTATGAATTAATGTACCAGGAGAGACAAGATCAGAAATGAGGTACACAGGGAAACAGCTGGTATCAGGGTCCCTATTGCGAACATCTTGGGGAAACGAAGACTGCAGTAGTATGGCCATGTAATGAGAATGGATAGCACAAGAACAGCTAAAAAATACTTCAGAATGGAAGTGGGAGGAAGAAGATCAAGAGGAAGGCCAAGGAGACGATGGATAGAGGCAGTTAAATCAGACATAGAGAAGAACGGTTTTAACTGGGATGATGTCCAAGACCAAATGTTATATCAAGATCGGACGAGATGGAGAGCGCTTGTTAGCCACACCCGGGAAACTGGAAATGGAAAATAATGATGATGAAAACAGTCATTGCTTTATGGAACTATCTTAGCGTGCAGCACAAAAAGTACACTTCTGTAGAAGGTATTAATAGTTACAGAGCAGGAGCAGCATCAAAGAATAAAATTCTGAAATTCTCATTAAAATGTACAGCAAAATACATAATTATGTTATAGCATCACATCAAGTTTTGTAGTTAGTATCATTAAAGAAATGGGACAGACAGAATGAAACTGCAGCAAAAGGCCTCAAGTATCAGGATTTTTTTTTTTTTTTTTTTTTTTTTTTTGTGGGGGGGGGGGGGGGGAGAGTGGGGTGATTTACTAGGGAAACTTCACAGTATTTCTCTAATATTATTCCCAAATGAAAAGTTATTCACTACTACAGAAAGGCTGTACCATAAACAAACTGATAGTTGTTAAAACTAAAAGACTATAAATATAAAATGCAATAAATGTCAAACTGGCAGGAAATGTACTACATGCTTGGGTATGATGGGCACTGGCATTTCAGTGTAATAACACAAAGTAGGTACGATTAATACCATCTACTTCAGAACTATACATCTTGCCATATATCCCCACTAGAGGCCACCAGTAGCTTCCAAAGAAATGCATCTGAAGAAATCAGGAGATATAAACACCGGAAATACCACATTGCAATATCAACAACATTATTGAAAGGGACAGACTGTTACTCACTGCAAAGGTAACATGCTGTGCTGCAGAAATAAATTATTGAAGGAAACTTTCCTGGTGTGATAAATTTATATACAAAATATAAATCAGATGACTTACCCAAAGCACAGGCCCATCGACAGACACAAATAAAATCACACACACACAAACACACATACAAACTTTCGCCACTGCTGGTAGCTTCTTCAGGAAAAGAGGAAGGAAGGAGGGGAGAAAGGGAAAGGTTTTAAGGAAGTGGAAAAGGAGTCATTCCAATCCCAGGAGTGGAAGGACTTACCTTAAGGGGATAAAAGGAAAGGCAAACAAGTACACACACCCACACACTTTCACACACAAACACACACACAAAAAGAACAGCACTTAGAACGCAAAAGAGAAATTAAATGAAGGAGTGGGCCCAAGCAAGAGAATGTTATCTACTAAAATTTGACCTAGAAGCTTTAAGATACTGTCCTCACATAGCAGTTAAAACCATTTCTTACAAAAGAAGACTGGGAAATCACATATTGCATAAAGGTGTGGATAAATGTGGATCAATTGAAGTAACATCAGGTATATTTCAAGAACTCTAGAAGATGCAGATGGCCATCCAGTTTTGTTCTCAGACACTTGGTGAGGGCAGAAGCACCAAATTTCTTCAAGCTATACAAACATTGAACAATCCTACGACATAAAAATCCTTTATTGAGCCTTTGCACTTTTAATGAAGTATGACTCAGTCCATGCCCACACACAGCAGGATACAAATATGCTAGTAATGCATCAGGAAGGTACAGTACACTGTTGTTCAGACTGCTAGAAAACACAGGCTGTACAAAGTTGTAGAAATGTACCACCAGAACAACTTCCTGGATTTTGGTGCTGTGCAGAGGCAAAAGTTGAAAAATATTAAAATTGACAGCTAAGGAAATCAAGAACATTGGATTAAAGTGACAACTTCAATATTGCAAGAAAATTTAAAAAGAAAAAGAAAATAGGTGATGTTACATGTTAATCACATCTTTTTCAAACATTTCCATCATCAACAATTCAAAAGTTCACCAGTTTTCCAAAAAAATCGCATAATTCTGATATTATGTTCCAGATGGGATTAAAATACCATGGAGCATTAAAACTTCAGGAAGAGAAGATGAAAGTCCTTCTGGAACTTAGCTTCACAAGCATCAATAAGGAAGAAGATTACATATTTTACAAGTCTTCAAGAAGAGAAGCTGGAGGTTCAGTCTGTGGTAGCAACAGTTGAAATTAGCTAGAAATTGAACATTCACTGGAAATGTTGGTACAAAAATCCACTACGGTAATACGCTTTTATTTCAACAGTAACTGTTCTGTTTTTAATGAGTAAATTAAAATTTTATATTATATTTTGGGAAACCAAGTGCTTACCTCCAAAGTGTAATACCTCTGTCTAGATCAGGGCTGTCCAACATACAGCCCGCAGGCCACAATGTGGCCTACAGCGCTGTGAAATCCAGCCCGCCATAGCCTGACAAAGTTGTGAGCTTTTTTTTTTTGTTGTTTTTTTTTTTTTAATTTATTTAATTTTTTTTTATTTTCAGCGAAGGTGTTAAGTGATGACAATGATTTGAAATTAACCTGCATTGACACTGGACTCGAGACTATAGTGCCCCATTTCACTCTTCTCCGGCAGCCATATGCCACCGGGATCTAACAGAACGCAGCCGCCTTGGAACAAGCTGGCACAGCCACAACACAGGACAGCTGCTGCACCATTCTCACCATGACCGGTGGCATTATGGGGGGATTCGTAAACACGCGTCACATGCATGCACAATGGCATGCGGAAGACGAGTCACAGCATCCTCTTTCCCGCAGTCATTCAATGTCTTAGCTCAGTCAGTGACACGAAAATAGACTCTGCTGTTGCTGTGGCTGGGCGTTACTGAACACTGTTCATGAACTGTTTATTAAAGGTATGTAACTGTACATTATTTGCTTTAATAAATTCAGTCAGTCAACATACTAGTTCCGAAGGCGAGTTGCGCATCTGGTAGAGTGGATATTAGGATGCGTCCAATTTATTTATTTTATTTTTATGCGTTTTAGTGCGGAACATTTGTCTTGTCATTATAAGAATGACATAGGACAAAGACGCCCTTAACCAAAGCGGGCAGCGTAGAAATGGACATTCCTGAGATTGTTGTTTTCAATAGAAGAATTTCTTTCGTGGTAACAATCGAGTAGTTAACCATTACATGTACAAGCTCAATAAAATGTAGGAGCCATATACTCCACTGTAGTGGACGTCCTATACGATTTTCTAGTCAACGAATGACACGTTTCTTCCACCCCATGTTACTTGTAGTGCCATCTCTTGAGTGGGGGGGGGGGGGGGGGGGGGGTTACACCAGGATTCAGTTTACTTCAAACCAGCTCACACCAATTCAATCAATTTCAAGTAGGTTTGGATCTTTTATTCTACCAAAACACATGAAGAGTTGCACAGAAAAACATGTTACTTATGGTTGAATTTCTGTTTCGACCCACTGTAATGTGAATCTACTTACAGTGGGGTCGTACTCAAGCTGAATTGCTGGGCTTATGTTACCAATATTTCCGGGTTTGTTTGGAAGTTGACAGAACACTATAATCTTGTTAACTGATGTCAAATCATACTTAAATCTGTTCCCCTCTCACGTTCGTAGGGTTCAGAAATAAGTCCATTTTATTATAATTCACGGTTCTCACATACCGAATACGCCTCTCCACTACAATTTACCAACATTTCGTTGTGGTTTTGAATGACCAACAAGACCTACAAGAATATAAATGAAGAATGTAAAATCTAAAAAGAGAAAATGAGATCTTTAATAACAGATCCATCTGAGTGGAATTCCACGAATTTCTACAATGGGCATATCACCAAATATCGAGGAACTCTAAAAGAAGAATAAGAAAAAAAGAAATTCCTTTTTTGTTTCTTCATTGATATTATGTTTCTTTGAAGTTTATAATGTTCTGTTATAAATACATCCTACCTGTCTACATAGAAAAACAGTAATTTCCACTGGTTTAGTAATTAATTCCTTTGCAGTTTTCTTTTGTCTGGCCTGCCACAGTGAAAAAAGTTGGCAATGTGGCCCACGTCGAAATTTAGTTGGACACCCCTGGTCTAGATTGATTCACATAGAATCACAATGACATATCTCCCAAACACAACATTAAACAATTAATAATGGTTAACCAGTAAAGGACATTTTTAAAGATGTATCACCATCTGACAGCTTTTTAAATGCTATCTTGACTAGTTTAGAAATTACATCACTGAAACAGAAATTTGTCTTAAAACACATGTTTTCATCTCTTCTATAAAGTAGCTTAAATGAAGTTACTTCCTTTGATTCTCACATGGAGATAAAGTACAGAGATTTTTTTTCACATACATGTAATAATACACTGATTTACCAATTGGGAGCAATAGGCTAGATTTAATGAATGAACTTGCTCCTAATTTTATGTAAAACCAGAGGTGAAAAATATTCCGGTAAATAAAGTGTAAAAATGGCCCAAATGAATTTTGTTTACCACTTGCAATATCACAGTGAACAAAATGATGAGCAGACTCAGGATCTGGTGTTCCTGACTGGACAACACATATCAACACTCTTAATCACATGGCTGCTTTCGCACATGACCTGACCTCTGATGGGGTAGGTTAGGCCTGTGACAGTACTGGAATAAGAAGTGCAGGGAGGGTAGATTGGGCAGGTTTTACATCAGCATCTTCCACAAGGATATGATCCTTGTGGTAAGGCGTTTGGATTTGCACAGGGATGGGACTAGGGCGTTGTCGAGGTTGCTGACAGAACACCACTTTACGAGGGGTTGGAAGGATCTTTAGTATGATGTCTCATTTCAGGGCATGATGTCAGTTAATGAAAGCCCTGACGAAGGATGTGATATAATTTTTCTAGTCCAGGATGGTACTGGGTGACAAAATGGACACTCCTTTATGACTGGTTATTGGGAGTAGAGGGAGGATTGGAGGTGTATTGGGATATGGCACGGTAAATCTGTTTGAGGACTAGGTCAGGAGGGTAATGTCTGTCTGTGAAGACCTTTGTCAGGCCTTCAGCATATTGGGTAAGGGACTCCTTACCACTGGAAATTAACTGTCTACAGGTGGCATGGCTGTATAGGGGAGATTTTGTTTGTTTTGGAAAGGATGGAAACTGTCAAAGTGCAGGTACTGTTTCCAATTGGTAGTTTTAATGTGGAAAGAGGAGTGAATGGAGGCAGCTGTGAGAAGGAGGTTAACATCCAGGAAGGTGACATACAGGGTTGAGAAGGACCAACTGAAAGTGATGAGAGAGAAGGAGTTGAGGTTGTGAAGGAATGAGAATAAGGTGTCCCAGGACTGAGTCCAAATCATGACAATATTATCAATGAGCCTGAGTCAGACCAGGGGTCAGTAGTCTGAGTGATTGAGAGAATGTATGTGCTTGTTTTTCTGATTAAGGCCATTTCCAAAAATTTAAGTCATGTGAATGTGATTGTCTGTGCCTGCCAGCGAACATCTTTATAGTGAGTATCTATCCTCCATTATTGACATTCCAATAAGATTTTCCATTGATAAATCACTAGACAGTATTTAACTTGTTCTTAAAATGTGAATAGAAATGTACTGTAAGAAGGAAAAAGTATACATGTATAAGATTATACTTATCCACAGTACATAGCATTAGCATCAGTAATCCATTTTCAGTGTGATCCTGCTTTGTAAAACTTACTTTCACAGAGTAACAAGATGTTTTAATAACTTCATCAGGGCCATGCTTAAAAATCTCGATTTGCAAAAGAAGATGGGTGTGTGGTATTTTTATAATCACTGTAAGATTTTGTATGGTGCAAGGCAGAAGATATGTCACAAAAAATTTTCAACATCAACTTGCTGAAGTTTTATTCTGATATTGATGAAATTTTGCACACTTGACTTTCAAAACAAGACGAACATCACTGCCCACGTAAGATTTCATAAAGTCCATAACAGAGGATAAATTTCAACAGATTTTCACACTGTCTGAGCAATGACCATGAAAGTAAGCACATGTATGTTTGCATGGAGAATCTTTTTATATTCTGCGAGCCATCGTATAAAAGAAGGTACCTTAAACTTCGACCAGTATCACCTATCACAATGAAATTTGGTAGATGTATGTAATGTTTCATAGATGGAGAAGGAGAATGATGATGATACTGGCAGAGAATGGATGGGGGAAACTGCTGAACAAGTAAGATTACAATTAAGAGTTGAAGTGTCTGTTCTCAATTTATGATGAACAAGTGATAGGAGCAGACAGAGGAGAGGGAGGAGCAGGTGAACAGAGAGAGGGAGAATGAGGACATGGATTACATGCCATTGGAAATTTTATTGTGAATTAAATGTACTATAGTTTACACCAGGAGGAGGAGGAGGGGGGGGAGAGGAAGTAGACAGAGGAAGATGAGATGGACAGAGAGAAAAGGGGGAAGGGGAAGGAGAGGGGAGGAAGAAGGAAGCAAGCTTGGAGTTTAACGTCCTGTTGACAGCGTGGTCATTAGAGATGGAGCTTACGCTTGAAAGGTTTGGGTGAGGATGTGGAAGGAAATCGGCCATGCCCTTTCAAAGAAACTATCCTGGCATTTGCTTGGAGTGATTTAGGGAAATAATGGAAAACCTAAATCTGGATGGCCGAAGGTGGATTTGAACCACTACCCTTCTGAGTGCAAGTCCAGTGTGTTACCACTGTGCCACCTCACTCGGTAGGAGGGGAGGAAGAGACAAACAGAAAGAGGAGATGGACATGGAAGAAGGTAGGAGATAAGTCAAGAGAGGAGGAAGAGAGTATGAATAGAGAGAGGGGAGAGCAGGAGATGAACAGAGACAGGAAGGAAGAGAAGGTGTACTAATTGATGATTGTAATAACTACCCCGAAAGACTGGGTTTTCAGGCAATTATAAATAGAATACTTCTATGCACAATATGTGAAAGCCACTGGAATTTTAACAGAATTGACCATGAGCACATTTATAAATCATGAACATTCACTTCCCACTTTCTCCATACTAAAAATTACATAGTAAACAGAGTGACATAAACTTTAGAAATATAAATGAAAATTAAAAACAATACCTCTGGTTCTTTTGTGACATTATTTGAGCAAGTGCTTCTTCATCTGACAACACTTTTATTTTTTTATGTGGCATCGTATCAACAGTAGGATGAGGTAACGGCCGATAGTTTGGACTAATTTCTGGCAGAGTTGCATCCAAATCTACTTTTAGTGGCTCCAGTTTCACTGATGAAGACAGAAGTAGTGCTGGCTGTAAGAAACATAAAAAACATTTAAATTTCCTTCTCAGTTATATATATATTACCTGATCTGGAAAGTCCATCACCACTTTAATTAATTGCAATAGAAATTTTCATCTTTTGTTTTCAAAAGTACTTAGCTGTGATGGTAGCAAATGTACAATAAAATGAAAACATTTATATACAGTGAACCATTTGCAACAAAATTGGTATATGCTTAACTAGGTTTTGACACAGACTAAGGCTATCTTCAGCAGTTACACACAACAAAAATTTAATGAAACTGTAAGCAACATAGTACTCGTTACACAAAACAAATAAGAAGGTAACATAAAACCACACGCGTTACAAAACAAAAAACGGTCAGAAAAATTGTTGCTGCAAGTAGTGCAGTATACTCCGTTAAGGGCTTAGTGAACTGTTGCTGTAGGTGGCATCAAACTGTAAATCTGTGAGTTTATTTATTCATTATAGGCCAACTAAGGACTACACTAACTATTTTTCCTTCCCTTTGATCTTTCTCCAGATCTCCATTTTTTTATTAGTTAATTTTAAGCTGGTTCGCACTTCTTTGACCATTTGGATTCAAATCTTTTTGTGGTTCCTGAAAACCTTTCACTTTCTTGGCTACTGTTCTAAATTTATGTTTGTTGTGTATGGTCTCCTAATCATGTGTTTTTTATACACACAGCACCCACACAATAATGTACTTCGTTTTCCTATTTTTAAAAATTGTATAAATCATCTTTGATAGTCAATTTTCATTCATACTCTTTATAGGACCACTGAATGTTAATACAGCTCTTCCTAATGTCATCTATAATTTAAGGATAACATTCAGTAAATATTCCTTCAAACCGTCTTGACTGCAATTTTTTTTTTATTAGTTAATGATGCGTTTCGCCCTTTAGCAGGGCATCTTCAGATTATCGGTGTGACAGAATTTACACAAAATTACAAGGCGGAATTACAAATGGTAATAATGGTAAATGGGCTTATTTTGTGTTAAGAAGACAGTATAAATGGTAAACAAAGCTTACAATGCACTCTCAGTGGTGTGACACCGTAAGTTGTTATTGCGGTGTTTCTATTTTTCTGGAATGTTTTTTGGATTTCCTTGTGGCATTCGGGTAACAACGAATTACAGTTGTAACATACTCGGTAAAGATGTGAGAAACATAAAACCAATTTTTAAGATTACCTTAATAGAAGCGGTGGTCTCTGGTGATACAAGCCCATGTTTACAATTGCACTCACGGGTGGTGGGCGGGCGTGGTGTGGTGTGCTGCTCCGCCGACTTGTACAGACTAAGGGAATGTGGGTAGGGAGTGACATAGGAAGCCGATGTATAGGACGAGATGGGTGAAATCTAGCTATCTGAATACAAATTTAACGAAAGGGAGGTTATTAAGCAGAACAGAACTTTATAATTTATGTTGGTATTTGTAAATGAGAGGAATTTTATTTGAACAGAGACATCATAATATCTAGGAATGTTTGATCTTTGCATGCCAGCTGATCTTTTAGGAGGTGTAGGTGTCCAAAGTAAGCTTTGCTATCTCAAACTCTTCCAGTAAATTTAGCTTACGCTCCTTCTGCGCTATATGTAAAATCTGCATGTCTGTCCTATATATTCAGCTGAGCATTCGGGACATTGTAGTTTGTAGACTCCTGAGGAAAGCTATATGTCCTTATTGGTTTGTTCGTTATGTGGGAGAATTTGCTGTATGCTCAAAGGGCTACTAAATACGTCTGGTGTCCACCAAGGCACGGACTTACACCAAGGGGAGCCAGAAGTGGTTGGGACCGATGTCTCAGTGGCGGAAACTATGGCAGCTGAGGTGTAAATCTGCCAATCTTCCATATGGAGAGACCATCAGTGTGGGCGGTCTGCAGGTTGAAACTGCAGGAGCGACATCACAAATGGGAATGGTCACTGCCACAAAGGTCATCATGAACCCTCCAATTAAGGTGTGGCTGAAGGTTTGGGTTACAAGCAGACAGGTCTATGGTAGAATGTGTGCCTCGCACCATGCAAAAATGCATTGAGGCAGAGGTCTTGCTGCACCAAAAGAGTCTCCAACGTCCGTACCGTGGCCCGTGGTTTGGGTTCCACCCCACATTGCGTGGTGGGCATTGAAATCCCCCAAAAGAAGAGATGGTGGGGGGCATTGAGTGACCAAAGCAGTAAGGGCAGCTAGAGGCATGACTGGGGGAAGGTGAATGCTACAGATAAGAAATTCCTGTATGGACTGGATTCTAATTGCTACCGCCTCGAGAGCTGTGTGGAGATGCACAGGGGCACTGGGGACAGTTGCGAGGATGTAGAGACAGACACTGCCAGATACCCTGTCATAGAGGGATCAGTTTTAGTAACCCCGATAGCCACTGAGTGTTTCTTTTCATATTTAATAATATATTTATTTTCATCTCAATAAAGGAGGACAGTATTTGCTGATATTCTGAGCAAGATTTATATTTAAACCAGAAAATTGATTAACTTTTCATTTATCCTAATGATTGAGGTCCTAAATTAAGAAGAAATTTGTGAAATGATGGTACTTTTAACGGTCTTTGACATGTGTGCAAGGACATCAATGCAAGTGAAGCCACAGGTAGAAGCTAGTGTTTTATAAAAATGATCACAATCCAGGGCATGTTGTTTTATTATTATTATTATTATTATTATTATTATTATACATAGCAATACAATGGAGATCTGCACTGGAATGGATAATTCAAGTCACAACTGAACTTAACTGAACTTGTTAATACAATTGCACTTTACAGATTTACTTTAACAGTGCCACTAACAACGTGAAATACAAATGTCATCCTTTAACTTAACTTTGTAACCAATCAGTATTTCATTATTAATACATATACATTTAGTGTTTCTATTACCTCGTCTTTGGTAGATGGTATAACTTTAGGTGGCTTCATTTCTTTGCTCTTAGAGCTGCTCTTTTCTGCTGCCACAGAGGCCTTACTACTAGAGCTTCGTGCTGTTTTTGAATGTGAGCTTGATCCAGAAGCATTTGTTGACTTCTTCTTCTTCATGGGGTCAACCATACCCAGTGCTTCTGCAAAACTTGCTCCTGTATAAAGCATTACACTGTTATAAGTGTGAATCAAAGTAGTACAATATATAGTTCTTGAAAGTGGTCACAGGTAACAGTATCATTTAATAGATGAAGAGCATACAGATGGTACACATGTGAGAACTGACAACAAGAAAAATAAACAACATAGTTGCTGCCATGGATAAAACATTTAATCTAACAATAATATAACTTTTTCTTTTTCTAATGAAGGCCATGGCCAAAAATTCAAGTTGTGTGAACGTGATTGCCTATTTTTTATGCCTGTCAGCAACTCAGCGAGCCTCTTTACAGTGAGATGTTATTTATCCTCCATTAATATCATACCAATCAGGTTTTCCATTGTTATAATTGTTACCTAGGCAAGACAGATAAACCAGTGGTAGCAGAAAATGCACTAAGACCTGTAAACCATCAAATTTGATTTTCTGACACCATAGTTTTAGCAAGACCAAATAATTACCATGCTAGGATGTACAGAGAAGCCAACAAAATTCTGAAGGACAAAAACAATTTCAATAAAAAACAATACAGACTTAAATTAAGACAAATTATGGACTTTAGTGATAAATAGTACCAACTCTTAACCAAAAGCTCCATAACATACGTCATTGCGACTCCAGGATCATATGCAGTGGTCTCAGGACGTCATGAGCCAATCATTGTGTGAAACAATTGTGCATAAACAGTATAGCCTGTTGAGATGACTTAAGTGTGAACCAGTGTCTGTAAAGCCTCCAGAGATGTCTTCAGCAGTAGAGGCAGAGAATCGTCCCTCAACAATGGACTTGTTCTGAGGTATCTAATATTAGCATTAACTCAACAACCAGTCCTGAAAGCCTGCATTCGGTGAAATCACAGTTCTATAAACAGTGAAAGTTATCAGAAACTTCTGTAGTGCTCTCTCTTGTTTGCTCTCAAATATAAAGAAAGAAAGAGCGCAAACTTGCAATACGTAACAGTTTTGAAGTAAACCAGTCAACTCCTTTTTTTTTTTTTTTTTTTTACAGAATCAAACTCCCATGTTTAAAACAGCTTCAAACTTCTGATTACTTTATAAGTGAGCTAATGTGTTAAATATTTGATGTTAAGTATGTGAAGTGAGAAAAGTTAAGAAAATGTTTAAAAACAATGATAATTCCTGAATGGCTCCTTCAAGTAACAATAACAGACTATTTGCACTAGCTTTCAAGCTCTTGCTCTTCCTACATTGAAAAAACACACAGTCATACACAAAACCACACAGACACATGAATACATTTACTTCTAGTAACTTCATTAAATTTTGTTGGATGTCACTATAAGATTGTGTGTCTTATAGAGTGGATTACGGCAGCATTTTACATTTTTTTAATTTGGACAATAATTATGCAAAATAATTAATTTTTTTCTGTTGCTAGAAGCCATGGTTCGTGAACTGTGATGCATGACCATGAACATGGTAACGTGTCAGCCCATTAGTCTACACCTACATCTACATGGAATACTCTGCAAATCACATTTAAGTGCTTGGCAGAGGGTTCATCAAACCACCTTTATACTACTTATCTCCCATTCCATTCTCAAATTGCGTGCAGGAAGAAAGAACACCTGAATCTCTCCGTTCGAGCTCTGATTTCTCGTATTTTATTCTGATGAACATTTCTACCTATGTAAGTGGGAGTCAACAATTTATTTTCACATTCAAGAGAGAATGTTGGCGATTGGAGTTTCGTAAGTAGCCCACACCTTAGTTATAAATGCCATTGTTGTAATAATTCCCATCCCAGATCCTTTATGAGTTCTGTGACGCTGTCTTCCCTGAATCGAGTCAATATGAAAAGAGCTGCCCTTCTTTGGACTCTTTCGATGTCTTCCGCAAATCCACCTGATAAGGATCCCAAACTGGGCAACAATACTCCAAAAAAGGATGGACAAGCGTAGTGTAGTCTCTCTAGTAACATGAATACTTCAATGTAGAATGCTTCCAGACTTTATAAGTGCCCATTTAACAATGGAAAGTCTAGACTGGAATTCAAGAATGTAATGACGATAGTTGGCACCTAACTGCAAGGAGGTATATCAAGCTGCGATTTTTTATATATAACACCCACATACAGAGAATACAAACTTTTGGCCATTAGCCTTCATCAGAAAAGAC
Organism: Locusta migratoria; assembly: GCA_026315105.1. Taxonomy (NCBI): domain Eukaryota; kingdom Metazoa; phylum Arthropoda; class Insecta; order Orthoptera; family Acrididae; genus Locusta; species Locusta migratoria. The sequence continues at coordinate 697,162,515 of CM048745.1, read as the reverse complement.
AGCCTCACACCATCACACTTCACAGAACAATACTGTCATCTCCACTCTGAATCACACTCTAAGGAGAAGGGGTAGGGGAGAGGAGGGGAGGGGAGAACAGGAAGGTTGCAATAGTGGTGGTGGGGATGGATACAGCACAACCTTACAGAGTATTCAGGTACTATACGGGTGGAAAGTGATGTAGCTTGGGTATAGCGTGTGGAAGCGGGGTAGAGTAGGAAAGCAAACACACACATTGCACATGGAATGAGAGAGGAGTAGGATAGGAACTGTTGGGTGTTGGGACAGAAGGGGTTATTGTAGGTTGAGGGCAGGATAATTTCAGGGTGGATGAATGCAGTTTGATATCTACCACCTGTGTAATTCAAAAAGGCTGGTAGTGGGGTGGAGGATTCAAATGGCCTAGGTTGTGAAGCAGCTGTTAAAATCAAGCATGTGTTCAGCTGCTGTTGTACCACAGGGTGGCCTACATTGTTTTGACCACACTTTAGTAGTGACCAAACATCATAACGGACAGCTGGTTTGTGGTCACATGAATATAAAAAGCAGTGTAGTGATTGCAGCACAGTTGGTAAATTACATGACTGCTTTCATATGTAGCCCGGCCTTTGATTAGATAGGATAACCCTGTGATGAGACTGGAACAGGAAGTGCTGGTAGGTAGACGAGCAGGTCTTGCAGTGGCGTCTCCAAAGGGATATGATCCTTTTGACGAGAGGGTTGGAGATGGCATAGGGATGGATATCATGGAGGTTGTATGGGCAACAGAACACCATTTTAGTCAGGGTGGGAGGATCTTGGGCAGGATGTCTCTCATTTCTGGGAGACAGAAAATCAAAGCCTTGGCAAAGGGTGCAGTTTAGTTGTTCCAGGCTAGTGCAGTATTGTGTGGTGAGGGGAGTGCTGGAGGGATGATTTGAGGTGTGTGTGTGTGTGTGTGTGTGTGTGTGTGTGTGTGTGTGTGTGTGTGTGTGGCACAGAAAACTGGTTTGCAGATTATGTCGGGGGGAGGGGAAGGGGGTGGCTTTGGGAGACTTTCAGGAACTTCTCGTTACTGCAGATATGTCTTCTAAGGGTGGCTAGGTTATAAGGGAGAGATTTTTTGATTTAGAAGGGATGGCAACTGTCAAAATATAGGTCCTGTTAGTTTTTGGTAGGTTTAATATCAACAGAAATGTAGATGGAGCCATCAATGAGAAGGAGGTAACATCCAAGAATGTGACACAGAGAGTAGAGGAAGACCATGTGAAGTGGATGGGTGAGCAGGAGCTGACATTGTGCAGGGAGGAGTATAAGATGGCCTGACCCTTTTCAAGATCTAGAAATGAAAATATCAACAATACATTTGAAACAGACCAGAGGTTTGGGTTTTGGGACACTAAGGTCTCCTCTAGACAGCCCATAATCAGGTTGGTATAGGAGGGTGCCATACAGGTGCCCATGGCCATGCCCAACAAGGTTAAATTTTATAGAGTGGCTAAATCATGAGCTACAGCGCTCTTCGCGGCAACCTGTGTAAACTCGGACACAATATTTTTGGTGATCAGTACACTTGAGAGTAGTCTGTCAGTCGTATGTTGTTGTTGATCTTGAAGTGTTGTATTTAGTGTGTATTGCCTGTACCATTTTGCTGCTGAAATATGTCTAAATTATTTAAATGCACAAATCGAAGTGATAAAACGACAAGTACTGCATGTAAGAACATAAAATGTTTTGCCTTGTTTATCTCAGTCTGTTTATACTCAAACAAAATTCCTGACTAATGGCACTCAGCTGCCCCACGAGTGAAGCTTCAGATGACCTATCCTGAAATTCCTTTGAAGTACACACCATAAAATGCTCAGTTTTCTATCTGGTGTTAGTGTGTTCCTGAGATATTTCTTCTTCTGTCGCTCCTGTGGTTAACGGAAGCAGTAGTAACAGAATTTTTTCACTTATATATGTTTGTGTTCTTTGCAACAAATCTATTCTTATTTCAGCGTGGCAACAATGAATGTTATTAATGATACATTATTACGATGTGGAATGATTTTGTGGCAACTGACCTAGACACATTTCTGTTGCAATATTCTGTTGTCACTTTCGTCTTTATACTGAATTTTCATGTACCAAACATTACTTGCTTCCGAATGGCAACAAGAGAAGTTATTAACAACTCCTTATTTCGACGATGACCTTGGCGCATTTTTAACTGAAGTATTTTGCTGTCACTTATATCTTTGTACTCAAATTTCGTCCACTAAAGTTTACAACCAAACCCTTTGATAGCAATTTAACCTTTGTAAACTGAATAGGTTTAGTAAACACACTTTATGAAAGCAGTTGTTACAACACATTAAAGACAGATGCAAACCCATGGTCAAGATGGTTCATCATAACAATTACTGTTCACTGTATGTTTCGCTCATTTACACCATGTATTTACATTATAAACAACACAAATATTTTCACAGCGCCACTTTCGATGTTACTGTAAACCTCGGCTAACTGTTATATTTCGAACTGGAACTGTAATACTGATAGGTTGGTGAAATTTCATCACCACATTTAATACCAGGCTTGTCAATTCGCAGCTTCAAGAAAGTCTGACAGAACTTGATCCACATCCAAATACAATAGTCAATCTTTATTTAAAATGTGGAACTGTAAATAGCTAAAATTCTCTGGCATACCAGCTGTCAGCCAATACCCAAAATAACATGGCAGACGCCAGATCAATTTGCCTCAAAATGGCGGACCTATCGCCACTCAATGAAATTTAAGCTCATTGGCCATGCCACAGATTTGAATGTATACTCTCCCCTCAAATGAAAAGTAGTTGTTTGTTAGGATAAAGTTGGTGAGAGTTATGAGGAATCAGCCATTCCCCCCCCCCCCCCCTTTAACTCTTGGATCCTTACTTGTCACAGTTCATGCCACCTCCTTTTATATACAAAATCCCACATGTCCATGGCCTTACTATCCTCAAACACTACCTCTCCCAAAATCCTTCAAAATCCAAATTACCTCAATCCCACATCCAAAAGTTGCTGTCCTACTCCTACACCTCTGCCATTCCCTGTGTTCTGTGTGTGTGTGTGTGTGTGTGTGTGTGTGTGTGGGTGGGTGGTGGTGGTGGTGGTGGTTTGCTTTTCTTTCCTCCTGTTCCCCACCTCCCCACTCTCTTTTTAAGCTGCATCTCTTTCCATCCATTTAGTGCTTGTATGCTCTGTCTCCCCACCATCTTGCAACCTTTCTGTCCTCCCTTCCCTTCTCTGTCCTCCCTTCCCTCCTCTGTCCTCCTATCCCTCACCACAGAGTGTGATTCAGAGCAGTGCATAGGCCGGAGATGACTGTCTGTGTGTGTGTGTGTGTGTGTGTGTGTGTGTGTGTGTGTGTGTGTGAGAGAGAGAGAGAGAGAGAGGGAGAGAGAGAGAGAGAGAGAGAGAGAGAGAGGTCTTTTTTGACGGAAGCTAATGGCCGAAAGCTTTAATTTCTATGTGTATGAGTGTCTTTCTTATGTACTTGTCCCAGCTCAATGTTTGTCTTTTTAGTGAGCTGTAAACTACCCATGTTATATTGTTAAATATGTCCACAGATGTTTCTAATTACAACAGCAAAATTTAGAACTCGGATTATTATAAATCACAATATACAGACCTTTAGGGCCCTGTACATGATGAAACTTCTTTGTAAAATTCACTCTTATCAAAGGAAGGATTTGTCAAACAAGCCTAAACATGAGCCAACAAGTTTCTCAATTTAACCTCTCCATCTACATTCTCTGCAATCCAGATTACAATGTTTCATGGAGGGTATCTGTCACTTGGAAAGACTGCTGGTAAGGAACACTCTATTTTCATTTTCACAGTCTTTCCGTGGTGCATACTTAGGGGGAAGGAATATTTTCATTGACTCTTGTAGGAAAAGTACACAAATGGAACATTAACAGTAGACCATACTGTGACAAAGAATGCCTCTCTTGCAGCATCTGTCAATGGAGATAATTTTCAAACAGGTATGTATGGTACATTTTGGCTACAAATACAAATAAAGCATCTCTAGGACTGGGTCTGGCATTGTGTCAAGAAAAGATCCATGGAATGGGTTAAATCAGAGAGAAATAATCACATGAAAACATGTTACAACAAATGTTACATATGAAGCTTGACGATTACATTAACTTACTCCAAATGGGCAGTAAACCTTATAATCACTTTTAGATAGACTTCATCCATTCATTCAAAAAGGAGACACATTATGTAAAAACTTATTCTCTTCTAGTTTGTGCTCTAATGATTGTTCATGAAAATATGGAGAAAATTTATTCTACTCAGATAATCCTTGGGCCCAATAGCCAGTTGAACCTCAACATAGGAAGCTCTGCAATATTTAGTGAAGTGTGGAATGAATATTGCAAAGATAGATCAGGCACAATTGGAGAGTGTCTGAAAGTATTGTCTCTATTGAAGTTGAGGTCAAGAGTGACTGTGAAGTTACATGGACAACTACTGGCTATCCGAAGTGGCCACACACCATATTAGAAGGCAATGAGAATGACTTTTTCACTGTTATCGTAGACCCCTGATGCCTCGCTCTAAGTAAATGGCATTTAAACCTTAAGTACAGAGAGGACGGGGTGTTGGCATAAGACATTGGGGAGGAGAAGACTGGCATATAAGAATTAGGAGGAGGAGATGCAAACAGAGAGGAGGAAGGGAAGATTTTAGACATGGATTAATGTTCTGGGGAAAATTGTGACAACAGTGTGACAAGCTACTTCTGGAAGATGAAAGTGAACCAGATATTATGATAGCATCCTACAGTTCTATAAAAAAACTAAGTTGTTACTGATCTCAGCTCTCTTCATAACCAACCAGTAGAGTCATCACAAAGAACGAAACCTGAAGTTATAGAAACATACAATACCACAAAGGGAGACGTTGACAACATGGACCAGAAGATGCAATGCTTCAGTGTACAGAGAACAAGAAGGCTGTGACCATTCATCGTTTTCTTCAACATAATCGATTTCAGTGTAATAAATGCATACATAATTTGGAAGGTCCAGTAAGGTATGTTAATAATATGTAGATAGGGAACAACTTACCATAAAGATGAACGTTGAGCCGACAGACACAAATAAAAGTCACACAAACACATATGCAATTCTAAATTTTCGGCCATGGACTTCCTCAGAAAGAGAACACTCAAGTCAGACATCTCTGGCCGTCCAACACAGACTGTGTTAGTGTCAGCTTGACAGTGTCAGGAGGCAGGGGCGTGGGTGGGTGGCATCGAGTCAGCGGCACATCCACAATGAAATCACCCAATGTCATGGTTGACGAATGGCACAGGCTGGACACGACGATTCTCGGGGTGTAGATCAGCAACTCGGAGGGAGGGAGAAGGAAGGCTCGACAGGACAACCTTGGTGGAAAGGGAGATGTGCTTCAAAAGATGCCACTCAACAGTGGAGTGAGTCGAGGATGGGCACAGAATGATGATTGAACTGTCGCGGAGGATGATAGGAAGATCAGTGACAAGAGGAGCTGGGTCCAGAAACAATAAACACAAGGGCGGGGGTGAAGGGAAGAGAAGAAAGTAAGAAACTCCATAAAGGGGAGGAAGGAGAGGGAGAGGACAGTATAAAGGAGGGGAGAGGGGAGGCAGAAGGCAAGACAGGAGGAAGGGGTGATCGTTGTGAACCGGTTTGAGGTGATGCATGGAGACAGTTGCAGATGAATCGTGAACAAGGGAGCTGGAGGGGTGGGTGGACCGAGTCGTCCCGGAAGAACACACGTGAGTATGTCTCCAGGGACCAGGGACATGAGGAGAGGGGTGGAATGGCTGGATGGAGAGGGGGAGGGAGATTGGAGCAGTATACTCTGATTTGGTTTAGGAGGGACAGAAGGTCAAAGGGGGGGGGGGGGGGAGGAGGAGGAGGAGGAGGAGGAGGAGGAGGAGGAGGAGAGAGCTGAACAAGCTCACCGGGGAGAGTCAACTTTTGGCAATCTATAGACGAATTCAGCGACCGTGCCCTTCAGGTTATCTTTGTACGTGTAGCAAAGACCTAGAAGGACCAGGGGAAGAGCCTTGAGGCAGAGTGACTCATGGCACATAAGAGCTGCTTTTAGTGTTCAGTGCCATTGTTTGATTAAACCATTGCCTTGAGGATGATATGCTGTGATATGACACAAAACTTAGTTGCCATGCTCGGATGCTCCGCCAGTGCATTGTCCCTCTCTAGCGGCCCCTCTCCTCATGCACAACCCAATTGTCTCTTGTTCGCACTCTCCCACTCTGTTGGTCGGGCATTCAGCTGCTACAACACGTACGCCATTGCTCATGTGCTTCTGTTCCAGGAACGTCTTAAAAGACTTTCACATGCCGCCATCTTATACTTGCACGATTGTGCCTTCCCCACAGCTGCGAGTATTGCAGAGCCGCCCTCTCCCCCAAGCTTATATATGACTCACGTCAGGCCACACCTACCCCCCGTCACAGGATCATCCCATCATAACATACGGCGTGACACTTCCCGCAGTGCTCACCGATGTTTTGATAGTCACGAACAGCACAGTACTAAAACTTCGTCTCATTGATGGGCCACCCATCTCCAGCAAACCGCTCCGCCATTACTTGGAGAAACTGGTGGCTGTTAAGGAACAAATCTCACAACTTTGGAATTGGGTGTTGTTGAGTCTTTGTCTAGCAAATGGTTGTCACCCATTCATTTAGTACCCAGCAGGATGGCACCTGGCGCATGTGTGGGGATTACCGCAGGCTCAATGCATGCAGTCTTATGGACAATTGCACCATTCAAAACATTGCAGATTTTACTCAAACTTGGGCGAGTGCAAAAGTGCAAGTGTTTTCTGCTGTGGGCTGCAAGAGTGCTTATCGGCAGATTCCCATGGCTCCTGAGGACATTGGAAAGACTGCTGCCACCACTCCTATAGGCTTGTTTCATTATCGGTTCATGCCAGTTGGTCTAAAAAGTGGGACACAAAATTTCTTTAAAAATTTGGCTTTTCCTACATTGACAATTAGTGATTAGTGTTCAGTGATTTCGTCAAGGACAAAAAGAAACATGTTCAGTCCATCCTTGACACTTTGGCCACAGCAGGATTTGAAGTTAATAACAGTAAACAACCATTATACCAATGCACAATGCTTTTCCTTGGCTTCACAGTTCCCACCGATGAGATTCCCCCCCCTCCCCCCCTCCTCCTCCTCCAGAGAAGATCGACCACGTCAGAATCCTCCCGCTTATCTTGACTTTCTGAGAATATAGCCGTTTCCTTAGAACCATAAACTATTATCGACGCCATTTACCTAGTGTGGCTGAGCTTCAAGCCCCACTTACAGATGCTGTAGGCGGCAAGCACACTTCTGGCTATCGGCCTGTCCCTTGGACGGGCACTATGACTACATTTTCTGCCCTCAAATATCTCCTAGCTTGAGTTGTCACTATTACTCACTCTCATCCTGGGGTTGAACTTTTCATCACCATGGACACAAGTGACATCGCCGTCAGCACAGTTCTATGCCAATCCTGCAATGGTGACACCTCTCTATTGCAGATTTTTTTTTAAAAAGAAATTTTATGTCCAAAAGAAGTACTCTGCCTTTGACCAGGAACTCTTGACCACCTATGAAGCCGTTGACAGCCACTCTTTCTACGTCCTCACTGATCACAAGCCGCTCGCTGCTGGTATCACCAAACCTCCAGCAGAACCCCCTCCCCACAGGTTCCACTATTTCAACTACATCTCTCATTTCACCACCAATGTACTTTACATGAAGGGTGCAGATGGTGTTGTTGCTGATTTTCTGTCACGCACTAACTTGAGCTCGTCTCTCTTAGACCTCTAATCTCGGCACTCTTCAGACTGCGGACAATGACACAATGCAACTTATTCGTGACAATAACTCTTCTGTTCAGCCCATACGAACCAACTTTCCTTGTGTCACTAGTAAAGTTTGGTGTGATGAATTGGTGAGCATGCCACACCCCTATGTTCCTTACTGTCTTAGATGAGAAATCTTCAATAAACTTCTCAATCTAGCTCAGCCTGGTATTAAGGCTCTCACCAATCTAGTCACCGACTGTTTCGTCTGGCGGAACTTGAGGCGGAATCGTCAAGCCTGGACTCGTGCCTGTGTCCCCGGTCAGCAAGGTTCAGACACATACCAGCCTTCCCTTGATCTCTTTCCCTGTCCCCGCTGGGCGCTTCCAACATGTTTATATTGACCTAGTCGGCCCCCCGTCTTCGGTCGACAGATTTCGCTACCTTCTCATTGCTGTTGATTGTACCACCTGCTGTGTGGAGGACACACCACTTCGTAACATAACTGCAGAGGCTGCAGACTTGCACTGCTCAATCGCTCGCTTTGACTGCCCTGCCATCATCATCATCATCATCATCACCACCGACTAGGGCAGACAAATCGAGCCAGCTCTTTTTCCAAATTTATGCTATAGTTGACGAGATGTAGGAAGAGCTACGAGCTGCGTGTTAGGCAAAGGCAAGGGCCACAGGTGGAGAGGTGCTCGCGGGAGGGAGGGTTCACGCCGACAGTGCAATCCATCCTAAAGATAATGGCCACGGCTGGCGCAAGGCACGTGACAAAAGTACGGGGTAGCGACACAGCTGCAGGGTGTGAAGGCGAGGGAGGGAAGACAATGGTAATTTCGTCACAACTCATTTCATTGTTTTGAGAGTATCCATTGTGGAATTTATTTGGTCACTGACTAGGCTTATGCATTATTATTAATTCTGTAAAATGAATAAAAAAATTCAGAAATGTGTTTTAGCTGTTCTCATAAGAAAAACTCTGCTAAATATCAGTCGAAATTCATGGCATGAGTCCATTACCACCAGTTTCTTATGTGTGATTAAAATCCGATTAGTCACTACAGTGTGAGAACAATAGAAATAAAATAACAAAATTAATGAACTGTTAGTTGGCTTTAAGTAGACAGCAGTGAACAAGTTTCATAGATTTATGAACATCTGATTTTAATAAAATGACTATAGATGTACCTATAAATTTCAGTATAATGTTGGGTTTCTTCCTTTTATCATTTCCATCTAGAAAGCCAATAAGTAGAACATCATAAAATTTTATTTCAGTCCAACAACACCAAGGTCGCTGAACTGTTAACTCAAGAGGTGACTTTTTTGTAACATATCCTATAAGGTGCGGTTTCTGGTAACCCTATGTTGAAATCATGTCTTAAGGAGTAGATTATTTGAAAATTTCTGTGTAAGTTTCATAACATTTATTTTTATTGTTATTTAAGTGTTGTTTAAAATTCCTTGTTCATTTTTTGCATTAAATGAAGCCAGTAGTAATTTACTACAAAGGGAGTGTTTGAAAAATGAATGGTTTCTGAAATATTATAATGTCTGTGCAACAAGTAATTTTTAATTTAAGTCTAAAATTCAGAGTTTAAACATGTGCTTTCGATACATACAAAAGAAAATCCGCAGACCTGATGCTCAGTATTTGAATATACATTTTTCTTTATTACCAATTAGAATACATTAATATAAAACTTTAAGTATATTATTTAAACACTGAAGAAATTATTATTTTGAACGTTTTAATGTTTACTGAAGACACTGATGTTTCATATCTGAAGTTCTGAAACACATTTTACACGCTTTACAAGTTCATTATTTTGATGGGTTTCATACAATACGTATGTCATCATTTTAAATGTGAACACAGATGTATAGATGAGAAGACTAAAGAATGTATCATCAGGCGTGCCCCAGGGGAGTGTGATAGGACCGCTATTATTTTCTATCTATATAAATGATCTGATGGACAGAGTAAGTTGTAATTTGTGGCTGTTTGCTGATGATGCTGTGGTGTATGGGAGGGTGTCGTCTGTAACTGATTGTAATAGCATACAGGATGACTTAGACAAAATTTCTAGTTGGTGCGAAGATTGGCAGCTAGCTCTCAATGTAGAAAAATGTAAGGTGATGCGCATGAGCAGAAAAAACAATCCCATAGTGTTCGAATACAGCATTAGCAGTGAGCTTCTTGATGCTGTCGTGTTGTTCAAATATCTAGGCGTAACATTGCAGAGCGATATGAAATGGAGCGAGCATGTAAGGACAGTTGTGAGTAAGGCGGACAGCCGACTTTGGTTTATTGGGAGAATTTTGGGAAGATGTACTTCACCTGTAAAGGAGACCGCGTATAAAACGCTTGTGCGACCACGTCTTGAGTATTGCTCAAGTGTTTGGGACCCACAGCAGATCAGTTTAAAGGAAGACATAGAGGCGGTTCAGAGACGAGCTGCTAGATTTGTTACCGGTAGGTTCGACCAATGCGTGAGTGTCACGGAAATGCTCCGGCAACTCAATTGGGGATCGCTGGAAACAAGACGACGTTCTTTTCGTGAATTTCTGTTAAGTAAATTTAGAGGTCCGGAATTTGAAGCTGAGTGTAGTACGATCTTGCTGCCGCCTACTTATATTTCGCGTAAAGATCACAAAGACAAGATAAGAGAAATTAGGGCTCGTATGGAGGCATATAGGCATTCTTTTTTTACTCATTCAATTTGGGAGTGGAATAGGAAAGGAAATGCCTAGTAGTGGTACAGTGTACTCTCCGCCACACACCTTATGGTGAATTGCGGAGTATGTATGTAGATGTTTTCAGTTCAGTAATATCCACATCTCTCATATCTGCAGCATTTGTGCTTTTCCAATTTACTCATTCATGTAGAAGTTTAAGGTTTTGAATCTTAGTATTCTGTCCAACATTGTGTCATCAGTTACTAGCTTTTAAATGTTTTCAGGCTCGACATGGAGCTCAAGAGCTATGGCTGCAGGATGAAGAGCAGGTGGCTGTAAGACAATATTGTGGCTCAGTGTTTTCAAAAGCCAACTTTGTAAAAGATAACTAGATACCTAAAAACCATTCTTGCTCTAGTAATATTCTTCGTGTGTAGCCAATTCTGACTCTTCTAATACAGAAGAAACAAAAAGATTCCTATCTATCACTGGTGACTGAAAAATCGTCTATTTCTCCGTCTATATCAGTTACATATTTCTCCATCCACTAACTAACATCATTATCAAAATCAGGATTGTTAAGATTGACACATTCCTGTGAAGACATGTTGTGCTGCACTGAAGAAAGAAGGTACATAGTTCACGAGGTGCGGTCTGAGAGAGCGCACCACTTGTTCACAAGAAACAATGAAAGCAGAAACGCAACCGACCATAAAACATTGCTGGACTCATGATTTAATGAGAGTAGGAGGAGCATCTCTTCAAAACTAAATATTGAAGAGCGAGTCCGAAAATTCACGTGCGGTCTGAGAGGCCACAACTCATGAGTTAAGGGCATTAATTTATTCTTCCCTTCTAGTTCCAAACACGAAATATATATTCCACTAACTGTATAATGTGAACAAAAAATCAATTGTATGCCTCTTATAAAGTATGACAATGTAAAACCAGAGCAGATCAATGTCAGTAGTAATCGGTCACCACTTTTATACTTTTTTTTGTGTTATGAATAAATGACACATACCGAAGGAGCAACACCCATGACCAGCAATTCATTTTTCAGTGCTGTAGATTGTAGTGCTTCACGCTACGTCCAACATGTGCTGCAATCGCCGTGAAGCCGCTCAGAAAACTTGCAATTTCTGGTGGCAGGAGGTAGATATCAGTGCGACTAACATTTCAAAAACTTTTCTATACTTTTAGTTCCATTTCAGTCACTGTAATGTATGGTCTAAAATGCACAGAACAATAAGCTGCCCGCTACCCAACTTATTCAATACACGATTTTTAAATCAAGCGCACGCACTTGACAAATAGTGTCACTTGAAAACGACTGTTATGAATTATGAAAAGGTGAATGATATATTAGAAAGCTGGGATGTTTTACCACCATGTGTCCAAAAATCAGACTGTTTAACCGCAGACTTCCTTCAAATTTGAGTGAAAAGCATTATGAAACTAAAAGCATGGGCGAAATGAAAACTACACATTTTTTTTTTAATAGGCAAACCAAAGCTTGTAAGGAAAAAAATTTGTCGATAAAACGATGTGGGGTGGTCTTATGTACCATCCAAATTTTGTATAACTAGAAAATCGGACAGTGTATTTTCTTCCTTTTTTCGGGTTGACCCAGTCCGGCGTAAACACCCAGGGCAGCACACAGGGTCGATTTTTTTGGACTGTAGTGATATACATGAAGGGAACAGTGCAGCGGTCACTGTAGGTATGCATCTGCACCTTCCCCCATTACACAAAACCAGCGCAGGGCCACTGCGCATCCTGACGTCATAGCTCACGCTGCATCTCGTCAACTATACATCTTTGGAATCCAGCACAGTCATATCACAGCATATCATCCTCAAGGTAATGGTTTAATCAAACGATGGGACTGAACACTAAAAGCAGCTATTATGTGCCATGAGTCACTCTGGCTTAAGGCTGCCCCTTGGTCCTTGTAGGTCTCCGCTCTACATACAAAGACGACCCGAAGGGCACGGTCGCTAAATTCGTCTATAGATGGCCAAAAGTTGACTCTTCCTGGAGAGCCTGTTCAGCTCTCGCCTCCGCAACCTCCTCCTCCTCCTCCTCCTCCCGCCTTTGACCTTCCGTACCTCGTCAACCAAATAAGTCTCTACTGCTCCAAACCCTCCCCTCCCCCTCTCTGTTCAGCCATTCCACCCATCTCCTCATGTCCCTGGAGACATGTTCAAGTGCGTTATTCCAGGACGACTCCGCCCACCCCTCCAGCCCCCTTATTCCGGGCCTCACCAGGTCCTTAAGCACGGTGATAACACTTAACACCTTCAAAATAGCTATCAACGATTCCCCTGCCACTGTTTCCATGCATCGCCTCAAACCAGTTCACATCGATCCCGACCGCTCCCGTCCTCAGCTTCAGCCAGATAACACTGGTTCCCCCCTTACCCTCCCTCCCCAACCCCCTCCATCCGACTCGCCTTCTGCCTCACCTCTCCCCTCCTCTATAGTGTCCCCACCCTCTTCTTCCACCCCTTTATGGAATTTCTTACTTTCTTCCCTTCCCTCCACTCCTGCCCTCGTGGCTGTTGTTCCTGTTCTCACCTCCTCTTGCCACTGATCTTTCTATCATCCTCCACTACAGCTCAATTATCATTCTGTGCCCATCCTCAACTCCCTCCAGTGTCGAGTGGCATCTTTTGAGGCACATCTCTCTTCTCACCGAGTTTGTCCTGTCTGACGTAAGAGCCTTTCTTCTCCCTCCCTCCGAGTTGCTGATCTACGTCCTGAGAATCATCATGTCCAGCCTGTGCCGTCCATCAACCACGACACCTGGACGATTTTGTTGCGGATGTGCCGTTGACTCGTCGCCGCCCACCCACACCCCTGCTTCCTGCACTGTTAAGCTGACACTAACACACATGCTGAGGAAGGGACAACCTGATGCCTTGGTCACTCCACCTCCTCCTCCTCCCCCCCCCCCTCCATACACTCAAGATGTACTCCATACTGTGGGGAAAGGGAGGGCTGTGTGGCGCCCAGTTGACCTCCACATTGACGGTAGAGAGCACTTAATGTTACATCTCTACGACCGGCCTGTTCGAAAGACAGCTTCTCAGTTTCAACCGTCATATTGTACTCAGTGCTGTATGATCCGCTGCAGTGTGAACAATAAAGTATTTTATCAGGCTTCATTCCATGGTGGAACTTGTGCTCAATGACTGTAATTTGACTAGTAGAAATATTTTCAGCAATCAGTCATAAATATTATTTATAAATAGATCTACACTACTGACAATTAAAATTGCTACACCAAAAAGAAATGTAGATGATAAACGGGAATTCTTTGGACAAATAAATTATACTACAACTGTCATGTGATTACATTTTCACGCAATTTGGGTGCATAGATCCTGAGAAATCAGTACCCAGAACAACCACCTCTGGCTGTAATAACGGCCTTGATACGCCTGGGCATTGAGCTTGGATGGGTGTACAAGTACAGATGCCCAAGCAGCATCAACACCATACCACAATTCATCAGGAGTAGTGACTGGCATATTGTGACGAGCCAATTGCTCAGCCACCATTGACCAGACGGTTTTAATTGGTGAGATATCTGGAGAATGTGCTGGCCAGGGCAGCAATCGAACATTTTCCGTATCCAGAAAGGCCTGTACAGGGCTTGCAACATGCGGTTGTGCATTATCCTGCTGAAATGTAGGGTTTCTCAGGGATCGAATGAAGGGTAGAGCCATGGGTCGTAACACATCTGAAATGTAACGGCCACTGTTCAAAGTGTCATCAATGCAAACAAGAGGTGACCGAGGTGCCGGGTGATACACCAGTATGGCGATGACGAATACATGCTTCCAATGTGCATTCACTGCAATGTTACCAAACATGGATGTGACCATCATCATGATGCTGTAAACAGAACCTGGATAAATAAATAAAAAATAAAGAGAGAGAGAGAGAGAGAGAGACTTTTTGCCCATTTGTGCACCCAGGTTCGTCATTGCATACACCATTACAGGCAGCCCTGTCTGTAATGCAGCATCAAGGATAACCGCAGGCATGGTCTCTGAACTGATAGTCCATGCTGCTGCAAATGTTGTCGAACTGTTCATGAGAGTTGGTTATTGTCTTGCAAACGTCCCCATCTATTGACTCAGGGATTGAGATGTGGCTGCATGATCCATTACAGCCATGTGGATAACATGCCTGTCATCTCGACTGCTAGAGATACGAGGCCGTTGGGATCCAGCACTGCATTCCCTATTGCCCTCCTAAACCCACCGATTCCATATTCAGCTAACAGTCCATGGATCACGGCCAACGTGAGCAGCAATGTCGCGATAGGCTACAATCTGACCTTTATCAAAGTCCGAAATGTGATAGTACAAACTTCTCCCCCTTACACAAGGCATCACAACAATGTTTCACCAGGCAATGCTGATCAACTGCTGTTTGTGTATGAGAAATAAGTTGGAAACTTTCCTCATGTTAGCATGTTGTAGGTGTCGCCACCGGTGGCAGCCATGTGTGAATGCTCTGAAAAGCTAATCATTTGCATATCACAGCATCTTCTTCCTGTTGGTTAAATATTGCGTCTGTAGCACGTCATCTTCGTGGTGTAGCAATTTTAATGGCCCGGAGTGTAGATTTCGACCACTGTGTGGTCATTGTCAATGCTTAAAATAAAATGATTAAAATACGTAAAACATCTCAAAGTTCATGTTGAAGGATGCATTGATAATGACCACAAGGTGGCCGTTAATAAAAATAATACTTACGACTGCTTACTGAAAAAACTTCTATGAAATAAAGTGTTTGTTAGGTTGGATACATGTGGTCTCATCGGGGCTAAAACTCCACTTGATTTACATATTGCATGTATGTCCAGCAATGAGCTAGCCCTCCAGGGGGCTCACGGTTCTTTCATGAATATGTGCATGGTGAGCACGGCGCCCTGAGCTAATTTAGTCTTTCTTCCTTCTTTCCTCCCTGGATTGCATTTCCTTTCCCTTCCCCACCTTTCCTAACCTCACTCCGTGTCCTCCCCATCAGGGGACCGATAACCTTAGCAATTTGGTCCCCCTGTCCCAACCAACCACCCAATGACCTAGTGTGATACTAGCTCATTGTTGGACAGTTATTTGAACACATATATTGCAAGTCAAAAGTGAAAAATGAATAGCAATGGAATCTATAATGTTGTCCAAATGTTCTATATGGAAGATAAAAAATGCAAAAGAAATCCATAAAAGGGTAGCACCTACATTTTCTGACTCATGCCCTTTCTATGAGATGGTGATGCTTTGGGTCAACAAAGCGAGACAGGACAAGCATCAAAGACACACCATAACACGGGGCTCCGAAAGCAGTTGTGACACCAGAAAATAGAAAGAATCCTAGGTATTATTTGGCAGAAATGCATGTAAAAATGCATGAGTCAGAAAATGCCAAAGATATCTCAATTTTGCATTATGAATTCAGCATGACGAATCTTTGTGCAAGACGGGTGCCACAATTCCTGAGTGCAGGAATGAAACAAAATCACATGCAAACATCTGCTGAGTGTCTGCAGCTACTCAAGAAAATTACAGCAGATTTTTGCACCATTTCATTACCACAGATAAAAACTGGATTCCTCATTTCATTCTGGAAACAAAGCAAATATTGAAATAGTGGAATGCAATAGGAGAACAGGCTCCAAGATGAAATGCAATTCATCAGCTGAGAAGGTGATGGTGTCAGTCTTTTGGGATGCTTAAGGTAATCTTCTTATATGGAACCTCAAAAATGGAAAAACAATCACTGGAGAAAACTATGGATCCATTGTGAACAAATTGAAGGCAACTTATCATGGATAAACGTTCTGGAATGGGAAGGGTGGGAAAAAAAAGAAGGAAGAGAAAAGATGAAAAGACTTTTGTTCCATCATGATAACATAACAGCACAGTTAAGTCATCATGTTCAACAAATTTGACTGAACTTCCCTTTCAACTATTTCCATATCCATCCTATTCACCTGAATGCTCGCCCCCCCCCCCCTTGGACTTTCATTTGTTCCCCAAATTAAGAAGTTTCCTTGTTGACAAAAGTTGCGAGCAATAAATCAAGCATTCCGTCAATGACTATTTTGGGGTCTTGAAGAAACTCACTTTAGAGAAGGAATCTTGATCCTGGAGAAAGTTTGCAGCAAGTGTGTTAATCTTGAAAGGGGTTATGTCACAAAAAGAAAGAAAAAGAAGAAGAGTTAAAAAGTGAGATTGTCGTCTTTCATATCAAACCAAGTAACTTATTCATACCTGCCAGCTTTTGAAAAGGGCTATCAATAAAAATCATATGCAACAAAAAATGTGAGGAATTTCAACAAATCCCGGCTTCCCAAAAATTATACTTCTGGGCTACAACATGCAATAATTATTGCTTAAAAACAGGATACTTCAATGAAATCTTATTTACTTACATCATAGGACAATGTTTCTATATAAACATAACAATCAAGAAGAAATCCATGTTAAATACCAGCAAGTGTGGTGAATATTAGTTTGGAACATACATAACAGAACTTCCTTGATACATTAAACAGATACGTGATAGTTGAAAAAGGCTTTACACAGTGCGGTTAGTTTAACATAACACAGGCAAATAAATAACATACTTCCTGCAAGAAGTGTTGAGAAAATGTTTTGTCATAACAGGGACTCATATTGGTCTTCAAAACAGAAATAGACTTGAGAGACTCATTGGGCATGGATGATTTGAACGCTTTTTCTATTGTTCTTCCGAAAGTTGAAAACTCTTTCACATACTGCATTGATATGGGATGTGGTGGGGATAGAGAGCACTACTTAAGTATAACCAGATTTCAAGAATTCTTGAATTCTTCATATTTGTCTCCAAATGGCATTAATTGCAGCACCATGATTTGCAACCAAAGTGTCATCTGCATAAAGAGCTGTGAACTGCCTCTGAAGCTCACTCATCAACTCAATTGTAGTTTCATTCTCTTCCTTGCATAACATGATAGGAAACTTTTCCAAGAAAAAAGGAATTTAAGAAAATTGTGCATCTTCAATTTTGTCAAACCTTGAGTGCAAATTTGTTGATGATGTAGTCACAAGTGGAACATACAGAAATACATTCTCATTGAGAAAGAGTAAAGGAATTTATCTGTGTCCTGGAGATTGTTCACTATGTTCGAAGCCTGAAGGCCAATAACTAACTCATCATCATTTCTTCCAATTCGTGGAGTAGAGGCTGCAACACCTAAGATTCACATTGAAGAACTGTTAAGCTGTCTTTAAATCTGATTCCAATAATGACACAAATATCACATTGTTGAAAGTACCTATCATATCAGAGAATGAATTATCATCAATTATCGTAGACTTACCTTCAACCCATGCAAACAATTGACTGTACAGAAGTATGGTGATTATTGAATGTTAACATTTAAAATTTTTCAATGTTTTGGTGCAAGTTAATGGCTTTCCAAGACTGACTAAATTTTACAGAAGTTCAAAATTTACCATGAACTTCAGTAGGGATGCTTTGAATAATTTCCATAATGAAACACTGTCTTGAAATGCGATAAAAAATCCAAAGAAATTCCGGTCATACATAAAGTACACCAGTGGCAAGACAGTCAATAAAGTCACTGCAGTATAGCGATGCAAATGTTACTGACAGAACTGCTAAACGGACTTACTAAATACAGTTTTCTGAAATTCCTTCACCAAAGCTAATAAGAAAATATCCTACAATTAAAAAACAACAAGAATAACGTAGAACTACATATCTGAGGTGTTGTAAAGCAACTCAAATAACTGAGTAAAGAAAAGTCTTCCTGTCCATATTTTATACCTATCAGGTTGTATACTGATATAGTAGCCCTATCCTTAGCAATAATATATAAGCACTTACCCAAAGAAAAATCTGTGCTAAAGAAAGTTGCACAGGACACACCAATACTCATGAAAGGAAATACGAGTAAACAACTTAATTACAGACACACAACAATTCAATTTGCAGTATAATTTTGGAATACATATTGTATTTGAACATTATGAATCACCTTCAAGGAAATGATCTATTGATACATACCCAACACAGGTCCAGAAAATTTTATGAAAGAATGAGTACTATTATATGGGATCTCAAGTTGATTAAATATTTCTAGATTGCCAGGTTTTTGACACAATCCTCAAAAGCAACTTTCAATCTAATTGCATTTACAAGGAGTACTGTCTCAATTGTGTCAGCAATTCATAGCTTCCTGTCAGAAAAGTCACAATTCATTGCAATAAATGAAAACAGAAGTGATATCTTGGTCATCAAGGAAGTATCATGGGCCCTCTGCAATTCCTAATCAATAAAACTGATGCAGGAGAAAATCTGAGTAGCCCACTTAGAAATTTTGGCAGATGTGATGCTGTCATTTGTCATGGAAGAAAGTCATCAGAAGATCAATAACAACTGCAAAATTATATAGACTAGACATTTGCATGGTGCAAAAAGTAGCAATTGATACTAAATAAATACAAGGATGAAATCATCCACACGAGTACTAAAAGGGATCCAATAATTTGGGTTATATATTAAATCACACTCAAGATTGTCAATTCAGCAGAATACCTAGAAATTACAGTTATGAATAGTTTTAATTGTCAGATTGTAATCCATTGTCAGAAAACGTAAAAGATGCAACAAATCCACTAGAAAGACAGTTGGCACAATGCTTGTCCATCTTTTACTGGAATACCAGATAGGATTGACAATGGACATCAATAAAGAACAAATAAGCTCATTTATTATTATTATTATTATTATTATCATCATTAAGCAGTAGATGAGAGTCACAGATAAGGTAAGATGGTAGGGTGAAAAGTCAATAAAACAAAGGCATTTCATCTAATTTATTACATATTTCTGCAGCATTTGTGACACTGGGAATGGATGATGTAACTTAGCCACCACAGTCCATAGGGCTACTCTGCAGTTGACAAGAACAGCAGGAGGCTAACAATCTGGGCTGGTAATAAAAACTTCTTACATCTGATTCTAAATACAACAGCATGTTTTACTCAACTCGATGGTGCTGCGGTTATTCACTGAATTTGAATGGTCTTCAAATCCCATGACATTAAGAGAAGAGTCATTGTCACTTTCCCTCATTCAAAGCATAGGGTCGTTCCAATTTCTGTGGGAACCCAAATCCCAATAATTCAATCCTTTCCAAGACTTATGTGGAAATTTTATAAACCCAACTGGGAGATCAAACAGCAGAGCATCAGGTTCTCCCCCCTCCCCCTTCCCGGTAATAAGTAATTATGACTTTCGGAAATCTCCTGCCTATTGCTAAACAATGTACTCCTGGGTACTACAGGAAAGAGCATCTGCCAGGATGGAGTGGAATGAGGATCTATGCAAAAAATTTCAAGACAAAGAAAGCCTGACAGGGCAATAATCTGCTTTAGTCTGTTGACATTGTGAGGAAAGATAAATGGGTAAAACTGTCAAAAACTGAACTTTACCCACAGCAGCTAGAGGGCTTGGTCCTTACTAAGGAAACTTTACTCCAGCAAACCTGCTGATGATTGCTCAATGACACATCAAACACCTGTGACAAGGTAAATGGATCATTAGCTCATTCACCCCCTGACAAATGTATTGCATACAAACTGAATGAAATACTGAGGGCTCAATACGAAACCCTGACAGTATCCAGCCCTTTCTCTGAAGAGAAACCTGAGGCCACAACTCTATTCTGCAAACTGGAAAAGCCTCTGGATTAGGTAAAACCTTTCCAGAGATTCTTAAACACATAGATCCCAAAACAAAGCATTGACTTGTAACAGTTTACAATGCCGTACTAGCCACTGGAAATCTGACAAAGGCATATAAAACATTGAAAATATATGTTGTTTTGATACCAGGTACAAGTCTAGATCAAGATGATATCCTTACTAAGTGTCTGCTATAAGCTGCTAGGGAGGATAAACTATAACTGTGTATCTCAGATTCTTGATGCCTGCATGTCCACTGAACAAGCTGGTTTCAGGCCAGGTTGAAATTGTGATCAGGTCCTTTCTCTCTCATCAATCATTGAGAAAGGTTATAAATTGAAAAATAAAACAAGGCAAGGAGGCTGCCCTTTCACTGACCTTGGTGGCCAAACTCTCCCTCACAGGAAGTGGACACTGCTGAATTGTTTCCGCACAGGAGTAGGTCGATGCAATTATTGGAAGTGCACAGGGGAACAGTCTCTGGCTGTGGAGCAAACATTCAAACCATGGATCTGACAGTTACAGACTACCCTCCCCCGCCCCTTCTTTTGTAATCTTCCTCTGAGAGATTGGCAGGTCTTCACAACAAAAATCTTGAATGGCTTACCTCACTGGACTTGGCTCTGGGAGGTACCTGCTACAAATAATTTTATCCCCTGAATGGAAGTACTATGTACTGTAGACAATAGTTTAATATGATGGCTGACAAGATCCATATGATGATGATGATGATGATGATGATGATTTCATCTACATCCTTACTCCACAAGCCACCTCATGGTGTGTGGCAGAGGGTAATTTGTGTACCACTGTCTCTTCCTACTGCAGACGTGTATGGCTTGCAGAGAATACTATCACCGGTTTACCTTTGGATGCACTCTAACCTTTATAATTTTATCCTCATGATGATCTCACAACACTCTTCAACGAACATACACTCTCAGAACATTGTCATAAGCTAATACCAAGATGAACATCTGTCCTGCAGTGTCTGGCACAGGATGTTATGGATCATCTCAGTGACAATGTCACACTTACCAAGTGTATAAGTGTGCTACTCTCATTTGGATCTTCTCTATCTGCTCTACCAACACTATCTGGTACAGATCCTACATTGCTGAGTAATATTCAAGTATTTGTCATAAGCATTATGCAAGCTACTTTCTTTGTTGACGGACTAAACTTCCTGAAGATTCTTCCAATGAATCTCAGTCTCGATTGCCACTCCCTGCTTCATATGTCTCTACAAAACATATTCTCCTGCATTTCTCTACAATTTTCTAGTGTTGTGACTTCTCTATATACTTCTGCATCATCCACGAATAGCCTCATTGAACTTCCAATTTTATCTACAAAGTCATTTATACATACACTGCAAAAAGCATTCTCTTGGGGTATGCTAGAAATCACTTTCACGTCTTAAGACAGAACACTCTACTGTGAATGATATAATCCAATCTGTAACCTAGACTCTCTTGAAATCAATCACAAAGTGGGATTCATAATCTGTACACTTGTGTTTTGTTAATCAGTTGACAATGTGGAATCGCATGAAACAACTTGTGAAAGTCAAGAAACATGTCATCTACCTAAGATCCTTTATCCACTGCTGTCTGGATTTCATGGACAAATAGCACATGCTGCGTTCCATATAACCTTTGCTTTCAGAACAGAATAGATTTATCCATTCCAGTCTGTAGTTCAGCAATCACCTTTATGTTGGATTGTTATAACAATTCAACATAAAGACAATTACTGAACCACACACTAGGACGCAGAATAAACAATCACACTCTCACAACTTAAATTTTCAACCATGGCCTTCATCAGAAAAATACTTTCACACAATCACTCAGAGATAACTCAAGAACACCTGATCACCATCTCTAACCGCACCAGCGCAACCAGCATCTTGACTGTCAAGGTGCTTGTTATGTTGGAGCAGCAATGGCTGGTGGTCATGTGTGTTTGGGTTATGCCTGAGTGGCTGTGTGAATGTATTTGTATCTTTTTCTGATGAAAGCTGTGGCCACAAATTTTTAAGTTATGTGTCTGTGATTATCTGCTCTACATGCCTGTCTAAAGCTAAACAATCATCTCTACAGTGAGATGCAATCTATACTCTGCTACTGACATTCCAACCTAGACTTTTCATTGAGTATAATGTAGTACCATACGTACATAATGTATCTTTAGTTGACTGGAGTTTGCCAGAAAGAAATGTGCAAAACAAAACAGTACTTGCACTGGATTTCAAGATCAATTGGGTACAAGTCTGAGTAACTACATTGTATAAGTAACTCATGAAAAACTGATTTTGGTTTTTAATATGGTTACACTTTATATAATCAAATACATATTTATTGAATGTCATTGCTTGCTGTGAAATAAATAAGATTCAGTTAGGCCATTTGAATTTTGTTGTTTCTATACGGCAGCACCAGGCACTTTTCTCAGTAAAATGATGACATTTCATGTTAAGATTCAACAGTTTCTCACTTGCTGAGGTGTTTGAGATTCTTTATATTGTTGAGCCACAAGATCTGACTGTAGACATAGATCAAGATTCAGGAAATAAAGATGTTGGCAGGTAAATAGGCATATCACTGGTTTGTTTTGAATTGTTTAATGATATCAACTATGTTATGATTTTTATTCCAGTATGTACTGTTACAGATTAGTAGACAACCACATCCTCTTGTCAGTCACCAGCTAATGCTAATATAAGGATGCCAAATAATAGAAGGATCAGCCAGCACAATCAGTGAATAGTATAAAAGATCGAAGTGTACCCGAACTAGCTATACCATGCTGAAGAGTACCAGAGCCTGAAGTAAGAACTTCCTTATTATCAGACAATATTGTAAACTGAGCTTCTGACGGTGTGTTATGTAGACCGAGGTAAGAGTAAGGAACTGACTTTGAAATTCAAAATACCTCTACATTTCTGTGGCCTGACTAATCAAGGTATAAAAACATGTATGTGTTATTCATTTCTTCTCAATTATCAGGACCCAAAAATTACAGCAGACAAAATATGGTGGACCTCCATTTTGTACCATAAATGTTCAAATGTTTGTAAAGCTATGGGACCTAACTTCAGTTGTCATCGGTCCCTAAACTTACAAAAAACAAACAAACACACACACACACACACACACACACACACACACACACACACAAAGCCCAAGGGAGGACTCTAACCTCCAAAGGGAAACAGTAGTGCAGAAAGCGGATTGGAGCACACGGCTATTCCGCCAAGGCTTTTGTACCTTAGTGACAATAACTCACCTCCTTAAAGGAACTATTGAGACTCAAAAGATGATATGAAAAACTTGACTGTATCTCTGAGAAGAGCAAGATTTCTACAAATATGTGCAGAAAAGCATAAAATTGAGTAAAATGACAAGGCATGGAAGATACATCCAGATATGAAACTACTGAAGTGCTGCATTGAGAATTTCATACCTGAGGAACACCTGCCATATATGAATCTATGGTCAAGTACTTCAGCCACTAAGCCTGCAAACAATTCATCTGATTTGGATATAAAATTTGGAGCCTGAGCACTAAATATGGATATTTAGTAAATTATGAACTGAATCAGAAAGAGGTCCTAAAGGAAATACATCTGTGATCACTATTTTGGCATGACTGCAATTCCCTTGCCCTTTTTATTACCAAAAATTCCTAAAGTGAAGTGACAACTTTTACAGCTTCTATAAGGTCAATCTATTTTCAGGCACATTTCTTGACCCACGATAACTCGTGCCTTTAAAAGTTACATGATCGATCGCTTGTATAGCATTTTTCAACAGTCAAAGAACAGTTTGGAATGAACTTAATATGTCTAAATCAGTATTTCTAGTTGTGTATATAAGAAAACATACTTGACTATTTAAAACTGGTAAAATGCAGATTGTTTTAAAATTACTGTGAGCAAAATACTCACAGTGCGAGTGCTCGCAGGTTAAGAACTGTGGATACTCTGTCCTCAGTACCATAAGAGAAAACAGAATTTCAAAAGAATGTCCACAGGAAATCAAAAAATCAATTTCCAAGAAATATTGTGCACATTTTGAAACAGCAATAGAGAAGAATGATGGATTCTTGTGTGTGCAGTGGCTGGACAACTCAGTTGTCACAATGATATCTTCTTCATGTGACGCCCAAGAAGTTGGCCAAGTCAAAAGATTCCAACAACTAAAAGTGAAATATAATGATTCCCAGATGAAAACTGGCACTGAAATGTAATACATGTACGAAAAAATTAACGTATGAAAAAATTATGTAGACATATCACATACAAAAGAAATAAGTGAGCTCACAAAGTAAGTAATGCTGAATTGAAGTATTTGTTTATTTTAGTCATTTATCACTGTCAATTTTACTGTGTTATAAAATATCAATTGTGACGAAGATTTTAGAATAAACTGACACAAAAGTTGTGTATGTAATAATAACTTTCAACAACCCACTTATTTTGTTGTAGTAAGACTCCATATATAAATTTAGGTGTGAAAGCACATGGTATTGCCACATGGCAACATGAAATATCTCACTAAATTTGATAATGACTTTGTAAAGACAAATATGTTGTATAATTTATTTATTGAAGTGATGATGATGATCGTGTGGCATTTATGACCGTTAGACCCTAACTGGGGTTGTGTTCAGCCTGCCTGGTGCAAGTCTCTTTATCTGACGCCACTTCGGCGACACTTTTTTTTGTGGTTTTATGGCGCACAACTGCTGTGGTCATTAGCGCCCAACACTGCCCATAGTAAAAAAGAACCGGGGTTAGAAATTAAATGGCTTTCGCCATATTTGCACGATGTATAAAAAGTAAAACTCTGTTAACCGATTGCGGGTCATCAGCTAAAATGTCAGACATTTCAAATGATAAACATAGATCATGACGGAGACGATTAAAAAACAGACATTGCACTAAATGATAGTTCACAGTAAAAGGTGCATCACAGTGCTCACATAAGGGAGCAGGACCACCACGTAATAAATGCTGGTGGCTATAATGGCAGTGGCCAATACGAAGCTGGGCCAGAACAATCTCCTCTCGGCGGGAGGGTCGAGATGACGTTGACCAGAGATCAGGCACAGGTTTAATGGCTCGCAATTTGTTCCCTGACAGGGATGACCAATGTAGATACCAACGGGAGATAATACGCTGGGAGATACTAGCGCAACGGTCATCAGAGCTAGTTGAAAAGGTAGATAGCCGAGGAAGGAGAACTGCCTCCTTGGCAGCCGTATCCGCAGCCTCATTCCCCAACACTCCCACGTGGCCAGGGACCCACAGAAACGTCACTGTAGTTCCGCTCGTTGAAAGAGAAGTAAGGCAATTGCGGATGCTTTGTACCAGGGGATGGGCCGGATATAGCATGCGAAGGCTCAACAAAGCACTCATAGAGTTCGAGCAAATGACAGTCTTACTGAGCGAGTTTCGCTGGACGTATTGTGTGGCTTGATATAATGCATACAGCTCAGCTGTAAAAATGGAACTCCACTCAGGAAGACGATATTTAAAAGAGACGTTGCCAAGCACAAAAGCACACCCAACACCCTGGTCTGTCTTTGAGCCATCAGTGTAAATGAACAAATTGTCATCAAATTTAAACCGGAGTGCGTGAAATTCTCTCTGGTAGACGAAACTAGGTGTGGAGTCCTTTGGAAGAGAATGAAGATCAAAGTTAACACGGACTTCGGGGCTTCGCCACGGTGGAGAGGTGCTCTCTCCAGTTGAGAAGATAGCAGGCATTGTAACGCCAAGCTGGCCGAGTAGCGAACGCAAGCGTACTCCCGGCAGTAGCAGAGCAGACGGGCGCATAGCGAAGAGACTGTCAAGTGAGTCGTTAAAAAAAACTGCGTACGTCGGGTGTCCTCGCATGGACGACAAACGACTAGCGTAACGGCTAAGCAGGAGTTCCCGACGGTAAGAAAGGGGTAGTTCGGCGGCCTCGGCATAGAGGCTCTCAACGGGGCTAGTGTAAAACGCTCCTGTCGCCAGACGGAGACCTTGGTGGTGGATTGTATTAAGGCGGCGCAGTATGGTAGGTCGAGCCGAAGAATAAACGATGCTACCATAGTCCAGTTTGGACCGAACTATGGTGCGATACAGATGGAGGACAGTAGACCTGTCAGCTCCCCACGAGGTGCCACTTAACACCCGCAGCACATTGAGAGCGGGTACAGCGAGCTGCCAAACGGGATATGTGGGGAGACCAACTTAACTTCCTGTCGAAAACAAGTCCCAAGAACGTCGTGTTATCCACAAATGGAAGTACTATGGGGCCCAGACGAAGGGACGGGGGAAGGAACTCCTTCTGCTGCCAGAAGTTCATGCAGACTGTCTTGTCAGCTGAGAATCGAAAGCCAGTGTCCATACTCCACGCGTGGAGAGTGTCTAGGCACCGCTGAAGGCGCCGCTCCAGGAGACCCGTTTGCTCGGCGCTGCTGTAGATCGCGAAGTCGTCTACAAAGAGAGACGCCGACACTCCCAGTGGAAGGTGATCGGCTATAGAATTGATTGCCACTGCAAATAAAACAACGCTCAGGACCGAGCCCTGGGGGACTCCGTTCTCCTGAATAAAAGTGCTTGATAAAACCGAACCAACACGCACTTTAAAAATATGGTCTGTTAAAAATTCGTGGATAAAAATTGGCAGGCGACCCTGAAAACCCCATGTATGCAGAGTGCGGAGGATGCCAATCCTCCAGCAGGTGTCGTATGCCTTTTCCAGATCAAAGAACACCGCTACTGTCTGGCGCTTCCGTAAAAAGTTATTCATTACTGAGGTAGATAGGGCAACAAGATGATCCACCGCAGAACGGTGCTTGCAAAACCCACATTGGACATTAGACAGGAGATGTCGCGTTTCAAGCCACCATACCAGGTGCCCATGAATCATGCGTTCCATCACCTTGCATACGCTACTGGTGAGGGAAATGGGGCGGTAGCTGGAACGGAGACATTTGTCCTTCCCAGGCTTTGGTATGGGAATGACTATGGCTTCACGCCAGCATCGCGGAAAGGTGCCTTCTATCCATATGCGGTTGTAGGTGGCCAGTAGGAAGTGCAAGCTCGTTGGTGCGGAGCGGAGGACCGCGAAGACGAGAGTGCGTGGTGAAGCTCTCGTACAGTAAACTCGGTATTGTAGCATTCACGGTTCTGAGAAGTAAAGGGCAATGGAGTCGCCTCCACCGTCCGTTTTCTAGCTAGGAAAGCGTCAGTGTAATGTGAAGAGCTAGAGACCTCTGTGAAATGTTGACCCAGTGCGTTGGCTATTTGTGGAGGATCGACGACGGTGTCAGTTGCGACACACAGACCGGGAATCGGGGGAATGAGCCATAGTGCCCGAAATTTTTCTAAGGTTACCCCAAATGATGGAGGAAGGGGTAGACCTATTAAAAGAGCTCGTGAACGAGCGCCAACTGGCGCGTTTACAGTCGCGAAAGAGGCGACGACAATAGGCCCGCAGCCGTTTGTATCGGATGCAGTTGTCGAGCGTGGGCCATTGTTTGAAGATTCTAAGGGCACGACGCCATGCTCGCAGAGCGTCACGGCATTCCGCGGTCCACCACGGGACAAGGGGACGACGTGCGTGGGAAGTCTTGCAGGGGATGGAACATTCCGCGGCTGTCAGGATAACTGTGGTAATGTGTTCCACTTGGTCGTCTATACTAGGATAATGGTAAGTACCAAAATACGCCAGTGACATGTAGAGCTCCCAGTCCACTTTGGTTAACTGCCAGCGGTGTGGATGCTCAAGGGTGTCAGGCATCATTAGGTGAATTACACACGGAAAATGATCGCTCGAATGTGTGTCTGAGAGAGCAGACCATTCAAGATGCCGTGCCAGCTGAGCAGTGCAGATAGCTATATCTATATGGCTGAAAGTATTTGTGGTGTCCGAAAGATAAGTTGGTTCACCAGTGTTAAGGCAGATGAGCTGAAGGTGGTTCAGTATATCTGCCAGGAGGGAGCCCTGTGGACATGGTCGTGGGGAGCCCCAAAGGGGGTGGTGGGCATTGAAATCTCCCACCAACAAAAACGGACGTGGAAGCTGGTCAATAAGATCTAGGAGATCGGATCTAGTGACGGGAAAGGAGGAAGGAGCGTAAATATTGCACAGTGTGAAGACAAATCTAGGAAGGTATATCCGTACAGCAACAGCTTGTATTGGAGTACACAAAGGGACCGGTGTACTGTGTATGTCATCCCGAATAAGCAACATTACGCCCCCGTGGGCTGGAATTCCTGCCACTGGAGGAAGGTCAAAGCGAACGGTAGTGTAGTGTGGGAAAGTAATTCGAGTACCAGGGAGCAATTTTGTCTCCTGTAGAGAGAAGATGATTGGGTGATATGTTCGCATTAGAAGCTGCAGTTCTGTCCAATTCGACCGGATACCACGAATGTTCCATTGAAGTATATCCATAATAGGATAAAATGAGATGAAGGTGGACATCAGCCCGACGAAGGCAGCGGGCCACAGTGCGAATGTTCGCAACTGGTGGTGTCTGAGACAGGAGGGTCTTGCTCCATATTCTCAGAGGTGACCACAGCAGCTGCGCGAGTGTGGTCGGCAGCCCCATCTTTGGCTGATGCACCTGGAGAGACTATAGGCTTCCAGGGGATGCCATCGTCACATTGTGAGGTAGGAGGGGGGAGAGTTTTCCCCCTATTTGACTTCTTGGAGCCCTGGTGAAGCTCCTTGGTTGGCTCAGATGTTTTGGTAGCGGTGCGGAGGAAATCCTCGCGCGAATGCTCTTTCTTAGACTTTCGAGTCTCTATCTGTGGTTTCACAGCTGAAGATGAAGATTTGGAAAAGGTACTCACATTTTTCGTTGAACGTGACGCCGTTGTCGATGTAGACTGTTTGACAACTACTGTCGTAAACTGTAGGTCACAAGTCTGTGTGGCCATATCCCGTGTCGGTGGAGGCGTTGCAACTACAGTACTGTAATTACCACGCGGTGGGGTCTTAGGCTTACGACTGGCGTACATCTTAGTGCAACTTGTATGGGAACCTTTTCCTTTACACGGATTTCCTGGATGGCCCGTTCATCGGCAAATACGGGACATTCCCGGGAGGAATCAGCATGATTCCCATTACAATTGATGCAATGAGGGGACGGTGGTGGACAAATCCCCTCATGGGCCTCTTTACCACAGGTGACACATATGACCGGGTTCTTGCAAGACTGGCTTGTGTGGTTGAATCGATGGCACTGATAACACTGAGTAGGGTTAGGGATATAAGGACGTACTGTGATGACCTCATACCCTGCCTTGATCTTCGGCGGCAGAGCCACTCGGTCGAAGGTCAGAAACACTGTGCGAGTGGGGACTACAACATTGTTCTCTTTTTTTGTCACTCTGTGTACTGCGACGACGCCTTGAGCGGCCAGATATTCTTTCTGTTCATCCTCAGTCAGACCGTCCAAACTGGCCGAGAAGACTACCCCTCGGGAATAATTGAGGGTTGGATGGAGCTCAACATGAACCGGGTAGCTGTGCAGCAGAGTAGCCTTAAGCAGCCGCTGTGCCTGGGAGCCACTTTCTGTTTATAACAGTAGTGTTCCATTACGCAGGCGGTTGCAGGTCTTAACTGGGCCGGCAATGGCATCAACCCCTTTTTGAATAATAAATGGGTTCACCGACGAAAAGGATTGTCCTTCCTCAGTACGGGTCACCACAAGGAACTTTGATGTCTGTAAATTTTTCTGTTCAGGCACACTATTGTCGAGTACATCAATTTCTAAAGGCTCTTTCCATTTTCTTTTTTTTTTTATAACCATCGCGGTTGTATCCCGCACGATTGCCAGTGTCTCCGATGGCACGCTCCTTCCTGCTGGGGGACCCCAACGGAAGCACACCCGCCTTGGGTGATTGTTCACACCCCAGGTCACACCTCCCGATCTACAGACGGAGGGACCAATCGGCGAATCGGGAAGGTATCAGCGCAGGCAATCGCCCCTCCCCTGGCCTGGCCTTAACCAGGGGGTACGCACGCACCCTACATGCCAGCCCGGGGCTGGGACTTACGCATTACCCAGTCACCCATATGGGTGGCCTTCAAGTGCATAGAGGGAGGAGGAAGAGAGAAATAGTAGGAGGAGAAGCCTCAAACGCAGACGCGGAGGCAAATAAAGAAGAGAGAGAAGAGCTTAATCCAAAAGGTCAGAACTTCGGTTCCCCGAAGGATGCACAGACTCGGTCCCCAAGAGGGAGGAAAAGGACAGTAGAAGAATCGTTGTGTAGCACGGAAAGGAAAGAGTGCTACAAAGGCTGGGGCCCCGTGCTCGCCACGCACGTACTCACCACAGAGCCGTGAGCCCCCTGGGGGGCTTCGGCGACTTGCGTGTCAATGATGATGGAATGATGATGAGGACGACACAACACCCAGTCCCCGAGTGGAGAAAATCTCCTACCCGACCGGGAATCGAACCCGGGCCCCCTGCGTGGCAACCAACCATGCTGTCCACTGGACTATGGAGGCGGACATTTATTGAAGTAATAATCCATATATAAATTTAGGTAGGGCAAGCACATGGCATTGCCACGTGGCAACATCAAATATCTTGCTAAAGGCGATAAGATATTTGTAAAAACAACTATGTTGTATTATTTATGCTGTGTAGAGACATAATAAATCAAAAAATTAAAGAAAACCTCAATTCAGGCATTAATTGAGTCAGTAGACAGTCTCACCATTACTCTCAGTGAGCATCTTTGCAAATCTGTGTGGCTGTGTGTGTAAAATCTGTGAATGTCTACATACGGAAGAGCTCAAAAACTAGTGGAAATATGGTTTTCTACTACATGTTTCCATGTGCCACACAACAGTCAGCTATGGTTGAGTGAACGTCTATTTCACGAATTACTAGCAGAAAACCAGGTGCTCCCTGGGTATTTATTTATTTCATACTTTAGCAGTACATATCTCTTCTAATCACCCACCACCCTCCGCAATCTCTATTCTCTCCCATCTCTCTACACATCTCCGGCCCATTTGTTCACCAACCCTCCCCCTTTTAAACTCCTCATCATCTCTCTGTTCATTCTGCTTCTTCAGTTCATCTCCCTCTTTCCCAATCTATGAAAACTTACATATATCTGTCAACTTTTGTGGTGATCAGTGAATCACTGTTGAAGTTTATTACTAGTTACCCTTGTGTCATGCAACATATGCAGTTTATAAACACACTATGTGAAAACATTCCTGAGCAATCTTTCTAATGATTATTAAAAGGTGTCAAAGTGTGTTGTAAGGTACCCTCTTTGTCTGCTGGTCAAGTGTGTAAAATTACTTTTAACATTGGAATAAAAGAGTGTGTGTATGTGTGTGTCATGTCTGTAAGTAAAGTACCCTCCACCATACAACATTTTAACTTCTTGATTGTTGGGACTGCAGTATGATAAATGACATTGAAGGACATTGTATTGAAAGTTCCAGATCACTGCTTACACTTTATTATATAACGCTACAGCTGTTTCAGCTTTTTGCCATTGTCAAGTGCCTGTGTATATCAGAATTACATTAATCAATTTCCATCTCATTACAAGTAAAATACTAAGAAAATATATATAAATTTTTCTTATAAGTCTATGATGTTTTGACATGAGACTTGTAATGGGATGGAAATTGATTAATGTAATTCTTATACATGCAGGCACTTGGCAAAAAGCTGTAACAGCTGTAGCATTATATAGTAAAGTGTAAGCAGTGATCTGGAACTTTCATTACAACACAACATTTTATGCAGACAGACACCTTCCTCTTGTTTTGAATGTCATTTGTGCAAAATTGGAAAAAAAAACTAGATTTGTAGGAATTATGAAAACACACACACACACACAAAGCAACACTTCTTTATACTTAAGAAAAATAAGATTAAAAATCAGTAGTTCAATTTTCATGTTTATGTAATGATATTATGATACATCAAGAGCACTGGCCTCTTTTCCTTCCTACATCAGTAGCTCACAAATAGTTGTGTATGGTAGGCTGCCCTTGGAGGGAATAATAGGCACCAGTTTTTACGTTTTTTTTTTTTTTTTCAAATGTTCCTTAGGGTTTTTCCTAATAATATTAATTTTTCCACCCCTTAAATCACCACAGTATTAAAGTGAACAAAACAACAACAAAATTATTCAAATCAACCAAGCCATTTCTGAGTTTTACATTTACCTCCATCACCTTCACCTCTTCCTACCCTTCTCCCAATCCAACCCCCTGCCACTGTCCACCTCCTCCTACCCCCGCTACCATTCCCCTTCCTCTGTCCACCTCTTCCTTCCTTCCGTTATAAACAATGGAACATGTACCCCGCAATAACATTTCCTATATTATGTATTTATTGCAATGTCCCATTAGTCCATCTGCTACTTAATTCTCTCTCTCTCTCTCTCTCTCTCTCTCTCTCTCTCTCTCTCTCTCTCTCTCATCCCCTCCTCTAACTATTCATCTACTACTCACACTTGTCCATCATTTCCTCCCACTGGTCCTCCTCAATCTACTCATCTCCTCTTTCTCTCTGTTTATCTCCTCCTTCCCCCTCTAAGAAAAATATCATATATACCTATCAGCTTTATGGTGGTCAATCAGCTTTCATTGTGGTCAGTGAAAAAAAGTCAAGGTTTATTGCTACAAATCTTTCACCATGCATCATATGGTGGCTTGCATGGTACAAAAGTCTTGTATATTAAAACATAAATACACACATGTGCCAATTTTCACTGCGGTCAGTCAAACAGTGTTGAAGTCTGTCGAAAGGTACTCTTCACCATGCACCCTTCAAAATATTACTTGTGCAATGATCTGCCTCTTGTTTTGAAAATAAATTGTACAAACTTTCATCATAATTGGAATAAAATACTAGGTTTGCATGAATTACATACAAAATTTGCATTCAAAAATTACCATTGCTGTTAAGGAAACTTCAACTAGCCTCAGTGAGTAAAACAGGATATGGCAGAGTAGCAAAAACCTCTTCAAGCGCCATCTGCTCCATTCCCTTCATGATTCAGAACTGTACATTACGCTTTTGTTAGGCAGGCATATCCTGAAATTTCAATGGTGAAACTAAGAGAGAACTTAAAGAATCCAGTAACAAAAATCTATCTGTGTAGAAAGTGTTAAAATTCTGTAATTTCATTCACCCTCATCCATTGTATAGTAGTAGTATTAGTAGCCTATAACTGTTGTACAAATTTGCTTAGTGAATTGAACATTTAGTTTTCTCTTCACCAGAGCTAATTTGGGTTAAATTTTATTTACAGTGAAGGAGGCCTAGCATGTTGATGTTGGCAACGGATAAAAATGGCGGGAGTTGTGTGAAGAGACTAGTATGCTGTATGTAATGAAATTTGCTGCTTTCTCATATGGAATAAAGGAACAACTTTGTTGTTTGACATTTAATGTTCTGTTTTGCTGCAATATACCACAAGAGCTAATGTTTACAAAGAAATGTTCCCTTTACGATGAAAATTACTTAGTGACCACCAGACAAGGGTACATACAAAAAAACTATCAACCATACAGCAGGAACAGCATCAATAATTTACTTCAACGTCAACACAAAGGATTATATCCCTCTCTCATAAAATTTTATTTAAGTCATAGAATAAGGGGCATAATCCTTTTTATTGACCATGAAGTAAATAATCAATGCTGTTCCTGCCTATAGTTGACAGGTTTTTCTTTGTACTCTTGTCCAGTGAGTATATTAATTATCATGGTAAAGGGAACATTTTGTTGTCAATCAACGCACTACATAAAACTTAATCATGTTGTGATTCATCGTAATGTGTGAAAGGGGGGATGCATCTAACATTCTTTTACATCCTTTTGTCTCTTATAATTACTTTTTCAAGTAACAATTAAGAACAGCTGAATTCTGACTAGCTGCCTGCATCTGCTCTTATACCATAAAGAAACAGCCTATACCGTATAAAAGACAAGAGAGTATTTATTTATTTTGTGCACTTCAGCTTCTAAGTTGTTATTTTGGTAAAAATTTACAGTTTGTGTTGTGGTGTAGTGTCGAGTATTCAGATGCTGGCAGCGGCTGGGAGAAAACAGAATCTTATGGTGTGACAGGTTTACTTTTTCATGCTGACCATTAAGTAAATAATTAATGCTGTTCCTGCTCAATGGTTGACAGGTTCTCGATGTACCCTTATCAATAAATTGACTGTAATTGTCACTGGAAAAATGAATAACAAAACATCCGGAAACAGAATATGGCTGCCATACTTCGCATGCAGCTGCCGTAGCCATATTATTATTATTATTATTTTAAATTGCTTTCACAAAGCAGTTGGTCAGCTGAATAATTTAAGAGGACTGAAGGAGAAGGGAATTTGATGTCCTTTCTGTATGGCTATGCTATGTTCCTTACAGTATGTTTCACATCTACATCACATTTTAATTAACACAGATTTTTTATATAAATTCAGACCAATCTAAAACAATTAAACAACAGTAGTGCACCAATAATCCATGTAAATTTGTTTTTTGTTCCATGGTCATTTCTGACATAATATAGCACATATTATGTATACATACATGGAACTCATTGTTCTTTGGGGCGATCTGAATCAATTTATTCAAGTTTCTAGCCCAGATCGCATTATTTATTTACGGATGACCGGTTTCAATGTTAACACATGTCATCTTCCGATCTCCAATATAAGATACGACATCTGTGAACGTTGAAACCGGTCTTCCGTAAATAAATAGGCCTAACGCAATCTTGGCTGGAAACTTGTATAAATAGCATATATTTTCATTGAGTAGATGAAGATATTTTTATGACAATTATGATAATACTGAAACACACAAAGAAAGAAGATCCCTAACAGCTGCAGTGGACTTGACACAGTTGCTTCCAATGGATGTCTACCTCAGCCAATCACATCATGGAAATGCTACAGTAGCTTTATTGGTCTTTTACCTCCAGCTGTTTGCACTACATGGCTGTAAGATTGCAAAGGCACTTCCAGCTGTTAGGGACCATCTTTTATCTTCTCTACTAAAGATAGATATATATATATATATATATAAAATAAATAAGTTTCTTACCTGACATTGAACTGATACCACCAACATCATCATCTTCATCATTGTCACGATCAGGTTTCTTTACCTTTTTTTCTTTCACTTCCTTTGGTTTAGGATCAGATGATTTATGGTGCTTTTGTGAAGTAGTGGTTTTGGATGCACTGTCTGTTTTCTCCTTTGACTTTTTTTTGGAATCTGTTTTTGACGAATTACTGTCTTTTAGAACACTATCAGTTTTTTGTTTCACATTTTCACTTTTTTCCTTCTTTACTTGCACTGCATTATTACTATCTTTGTGTTTATTATTTTTATGTTCATGTTTATGATCTTTATGCTTCGAATGTTTTTCTTTGCTGTCACTAGCACTTGTCCTTTCATTTACCTTATCACTGTCACTTTTTTTACTATGTTTATCACTACTGTGAGCCTTCTTTTCTTTGTGTTTATCATGTTTTCGGTGTGATTCTTTGTGATGTTTACTATGATGACTACTACTTGAACTGTTGCTGTGTAGCTTTGAATGTGACCCATGCTCTGAAGCCAATAACCTGCTGTTGCAGTTATTGACACTATTACTGTTGGCGTCATCATCATCATCTTCTTCTTCTTCTTCCCCTTCATCCTCCTCTTCCTGTTCATCCACATAACTCTCCGCATTAGCTGCTTCAGTCATTCGCTCATCAATCAGCATTTCTTGTGATTCTGAGTCATCGTCTGAAAGATTTTCATTCTCACTTTCATACTTTTTTCTTTTTTCATCTCGTCTGTGATTTTTGCTTGATTCTCTTTTCCTCTTGTGTGAATGTTTATCTTTAGTGTCATTTGACTCTTGACTTTTATGACTATCCTTGTGTTTTTTTGCACTGCTGTTGACATCTTTGTGTGTTTTGTCCTTTGAGGATTTATATTCATGTCTAGTGGAATCCGTCTTGTGGTTATCATCCCTCCTGCTTTTACTATGAATTTCTTTGTAACTATGACTATTGTTCTCTTTTATCGAAACATTATCACATGCACTATCACCATCTTCCTCTTCTTCATCAGCGGCATTTGTTTCATTATTTTCTTCAGTGTGCATTTCAGTTTCATCTCCGGCTTCTTCTCCATCGTCATCACTGGATTCCTCTTCAGCAACCATCTGTTTCCATTTCATCACTGTATACTTTGCTGCTTCCCCAACCTGACCCTCATATTTCCTTAATGCATTTACAGTACGGCCAACACCAGTTTCTTTAAGAAGCTGAACTGTAATTGGTAGCCTACATAGTTTATTGATGCAATGCAGCATCTGTAACAAAACAAATATTGCTTAAAGCACTTTTACACACGAAGTTAAGCAACAAGATTACACCTCAACAGAAGACATATCTTAAATAAAACAAGGACAGCAAATTGAAAACCACGATACGACCCGTCGGCTTTGACCACTGACATATCCGAGTCTCACAAGATACGTTACGTAGTTTACCAACTATCAAAACAAACTCTATCAACCAATATAAACATACGAAATAATATCAGAATACTTATATATTGTAGATAATAAAAAATCTCTGCCCCAAAGATCACTTGGGAAAAAAATCCACTCTGTTAACCTATACCTAACTATCAGAGAGAACCTACTGATCACTTTCTAAACACGAAATTGTAATCTATGTTCTGTCTGTAAACAAAGTATCGTCTTTAACTCAGATACGACATCATCAGTCAAAGCAGGCGGGTTGTTTCGCGGACTTCAATTGACCTACAAGTACTTTACATATCAAACTGAAATAACAGCCTGTAATAATATTCCAAAACACCATTCAGCTGTGATATTCTTCATAGTATCTGCTAACTCATAACCTTCTTATGTCCACATAATGAATCGAATTTTGTGAGAGGCATACTGTACATAGTGCATGGGCTGGGCATAAGTTGAAAAGGTGTATAAATCAGGTATTTCTATGAAATGTGGGATAAACTCTAGTCTCCGATACCGCATTGAGCAATTACGTCACACATGACATGATACATAATCTAGAGATTCTACGAACACAACATGGTACCGGTAGTTAGATTTCACCTAAATAGGTCAAATCTACTTAATGATACCATGTCTTCAAAATACATTTAATAATTAGGTAATTTTAAAGAAAGTTTGCACTGAAAGTTGTATAGCCTGAAATGATATATTTACGTCGAACATACAACTGTTAATCGATTGAATGTTTCTGAACTGAAGATTCAGGGCTATGCGCCTCCACGTACTAAAAAATCTTGTTTAAGCTATACCTAACTTCTTAGGGCTACACTACAGATAACTTTTTTTAAAGTGAAAGTTAGGGTGTCTTCAAAAATATCAGACACGTAAACACTGAGTACTGGTATTGAAACCACGCGCAAGATGGAATGACGTAAAACATGACATCATTGGTCAATGTGGTTTCAAAGACTAGATTTGACCCGAAATGTGTGTAGGCATAGCAGTGCCTGAAGATGGCAAATTGTTTTCCAAAACCAAGTGCCCTTAAATTGGTTACAGTAAAAGCAAATTAAAGCAACCATAAAATTATGAAATGTAGCAATTGTTTTGATGGGCTAAATTTCAACAAAACCTACTAACAGCTATTCAGAAATAAGGGAATACGGTACTGAATTAGTGTCTTTACTGTGAAAAATTTATATGTCAATCATAAATTACAGACTGTCCCATTGATCACAGGTCTTAGCCCAAAAATTCGTGCCTTCGGCCCTCTCTAGCGCAAAAAATCTCTCCTTTAAACTACACCTAATTATCAAAGAGAAGCTACAGATCACTTTTTAAAGACAAAATCATAATCTACAATTTATGTTCTGCTTGTGAACAAACTATCATCTTTAACTAATTTATGACGCCATTGGTCAAAACCGACGGGTCATATCATGAACTTCAACTGATACTTATATATTGGTCAATGAAGCAACCAGAATTTGAAGAGCAGTCGACTGAGGAGATTTCATATAATCAAAACTATTACCAGTAGGCCAACGTGAAATACACTGAACCTGAACAAAGTAAATGAAGAAAGATTGTATGTAACTGGAATGTACCTTGCAGACTTTTGTTCCACTAATGACTACCATTCTGATTTACCCAAATTATGATAAACTGATTACAACCTGTTTGGGAGTAGCTTAGAAAATTATAAAATATTCAAACTAAAGTAGGCTTAATGTTGTACAAGATAACAATAAATGCAGTTTGAATCTATTACTTTGTTTCATAAGATGATGGTGATAAACACAACAAAAGAAACAAACAAAAATGTGCAAATTGTCTTCACTACTTTTGGTGAACAAACTAGATTTACAACACTAAGCCACAGAAAAGAAATTTTAGAATCACAGTATATTTCAAGTTCTGGCAATGGCTTGGCACTTTTGGTACGGCAGTGAGACTATGACTCAAATGCAAAAATCTTTCAACAAGCAATGGAGACACACAGTTTGGGAATTAAGTGGGGGTAAATGGTAACCACCAAATGGATCAGAGAAAGACTTCAGTGGAAGACTTAATTATAAATGAAAATTACATACAGAGGGGCAGGATATTTAGCCAGGCAAATGGATGACAGAAGGACCAATGAGTTTCTATTTTCGACTAAAAAATAACTAGGCTCAGGAGATTGACATTAGAAATAATGCATGTACAACAAGGATATGTATCGTTACAGCCGATAACACATAGAAATGCTAAGAGGAATAGGGAATATTAAACAGTTGGTGTCACAAAATTTCATCTAAGTCAACAACAACAGGAAAATTTGTATCTGGGAGTAAGGTGAGGTAATAAAGCAGGTATTTTTCTGTTTGAAATTTTGTGGTAAGTGCAAGCAATGTTAATGTTGTTTTCTTTTTTAATTAGCCAGGCAGCTGATATGACATTACTCCCACAAAAGAATAGAGTGTGTTAAGAAACTTTAATTATGTAGAACTGACAACTAACATGTACACAAACTAATCATAACAATTTATCACACACAGGACTACAAACATAAACTGACTGGGTTTATTATCTTCTATTTTTTCAGGAGGTGGGGAGGACGACAGAAACTTCATAGCCCAGGTATGAAAGAAGTTTAATTTTTCTGTTAATAACACATTATAGCATGATTCCAAAGTTTTGACATGTCTCAACTTCCGCATGTTTATTATTTTATCATATCTCTTTCAGTTAGGTAAGAACGAAACTTAAGTCAGGACACTCAAATAACTAGTGCTAAAGCAAACACATGGCATCTATTACGGAAAATCTCCTACAACGAGCCAGTGTCATACCAACGCATGATATAGGTAAATGGAACATATTTTTTGAAACGTTTATGCATCAGGTGATATGACAGATATAATTAATTTGCGTCCTGTAGTTCTGAATATGTGTTGTTCTCACCCTTTCCTCATCGTCCTGGCATTTTTCTATGCTGCGTTGGTAATGTCTAATGACATCGACAACATCGACAACCGACATTTTGTTGTAACATCTGTTTCCTTACGAGGTCAAAGTTAACTGTTTTTTGTTTTCCCTTACGACTTAACTGTCATACATAAGTAATGCTCATGGTAGAAATCGTGGCCATCTACTCTATTAGGGATACATGAGAATGTCTATATATTTTTTGATTACAACAGTATTTTCCCCTATTTTTCTTCCATAACCTTATCAAATCAGCCCACGGCACAGATTTCTGCAAACATAGTTGAGTCCATAGATATTCCTGTACATTGTCAAAGGTGAATTTGTCTCATGGCACAGCGACGTCTCGCCGTTTTCAGATGTTATCACTCAAACAGCAAATAAGAAAACTTTGCAAGTTCTGTACAGTACAACGCGCCGAGTCAAAATTCATTTTTGTATCCCTTATCAATCTCTCTGTGGTATAGGGTTCTACGAACTATATGTTCACGAAGATCCTTAGGTTAGCCTATATTACAAAATATAATTTTCTTAGGTGTGTAAAAGCTGAGGACTGATGGCCATAATAGTCTAGTCCCCCCCCCCCCCCAAAAAAAAGCTGAATGTGTCAATTAACGAACACAACTAGCTAGTGTATATTACCTTTGAGGTTTGTATTTTGAATAATGTCATTCATCTGTTGTATTTGTGCTAATTACAATAATTTAGCATTTATTACCACAATTGTCATTCTCCAGTTATGACTGGACTAATTAAGCTGCATTAACTAATGTTCCAATGTTACGATTACACTATGATTACAAATTAGCAAAACTACAGTATAATACTTAATGACAAAGATAATATATTTTGAAATTTTCAGTAAATAGTAATTATCGTATAGTAGTAAAGTCTTGAAAAGGAAGGAAGCTTAGGGTTTAATGTCCCATCGACACCATGGTCATAGACGGAGCTTACACTACGAGTTTTGGGTAAAGAAGGGAGGAAATGGATCATCACTTTCAAAAGAAACATCCATTTGCCTAGAGTGATTTCGGGAAATCGCCAAAACCTAAATCTGGATGGTCGGAGGTGTATTTGCATTACCGTCCTCCCGAATGCGAGTCCAGTGTGTTAGCACTGCATCATATCTCATGGTAGTTCATGTTGTTGTTTCACTGTCACACTAATCATACTCTGGACAGCGGTTTTGGTGAGGATTGTGTGACATTTTTGCTCGAAATTTCACCAATTTCAAGGACTGCATTCCAGGGTTTAGATGATTAATCATTTTAATAATAATCGTTTGATAGTGTATATTCAGAATAGTCCAGTTCTTAATGACATACAGAAAATTTATTTTTACATGTATAATTTCAACCAGCTGAAAAATGCTCCTGCTGAAGCACAGGAAAGGCGACTACGTTCTTTGACACAAAAGTGTGGAATCAGCTGCCTCATTCC
Organism: Locusta migratoria; assembly: GCA_026315105.1. Taxonomy (NCBI): domain Eukaryota; kingdom Metazoa; phylum Arthropoda; class Insecta; order Orthoptera; family Acrididae; genus Locusta; species Locusta migratoria. The sequence continues at coordinate 697,121,261 of CM048745.1, read as the reverse complement.
GATTTCTTCACAAAAAATTTTGGCATGTGAACATATTCGCACACTTTTAGCACATAACTTTGTAATACGTTTGCCCAGTTAAGCCGTCATAGTCAGTAATGTCGTCTCACTGTCAGTGTCTATATATGTCTCTGTCCGTTTGTTTGCTGTCTCTCCCACCAGAGTCCTGCATGGCGCTGGTTTCAGCTCGCCCAGCCCGTTAGTCATGGCCAGGCCCGCATGGGCTGAGACTAGCCCATCTGACCTGCCGAGCTAGCGGGCTGTCGGACTGAACTTGGCCTGGCGGGCTGGCAGGCTGGCGGCCTGCCTCTCCCGCGGCCCGTTGGGTGGCGTGCTGTCGTTACCAGCAGGCACCTCTCCCCTGCTATGTTACGGTCTGGCCGCCCACCGACACGGAGTGATAAGTAGCGTGACACATGTACTGGGAGCGACAAACAATGCTACATCTGCACATGTACTCTGAAATCCACTGCCCCATGTGTGGTGGAGGGTATTTTGCGTAGCATATCATTTCCCTTTTTTTTTTTTTTTTTTTTTTTTTTTTTTTGGTGGGGGGGGGCATATAAATAATAGCAACCAATGAATTCTTTGACTCTTGGAGAAACATATGCTCTCCAAACATCGACAGTTGGTTGTTGGAAAACAGTTGTTTGGTACACTTGTGTTTCAAATCTTCAGTACTTATTATTATTTATTTATTTATATATTTATTTTTGGTAAACTAGCTACTGGTAACAATCCAAAGATACCATCAACATATTCCATTGTTGTTTTGCAGTTTAAATGAGTTATGCACTTTTTCTTTTCAAGTGAAACCTGTCTGTACTTTTTCTCTCAGTTTGAACAGATGTTCATTTTTTCAGGTTCAACTCTTTTCGTTTCTCAGCATTCCTTCACCTGAGTGAAACGTGTGTGTAATTGTTTCAGTAGGGGGTGTCCATTAATTGAGGTGATTTTGACGTTTCTTCGAGCCCCCCTCTCGCCCTGGTGAGATGTGACATTTTGCTACCCCCTCCCACCAATCTCACGTGAGATTTTTCAAAATTCGAATTTTAGTGTAAATACTTTACCTGTAGGCCTACTTGATTACGTTAGATCCATTTATCGAAATTTTGTACTATTGGCCTTCAAAACAAGAGCGATTTCACTGTCTGCATAAAATTTCATTTCATGCATAGCGGAGAGTAGTTTACTTACAAACTTCGATTAGAATAAATAAATGCCCATCAGCGCCGGGTACTTAAGCTAGTACTTAAATAAAAGGTAGTACATTCATTCAGATTCAATCCATGGGGATGCATTTGTGGTCTCAAGAGTCACTACTGGAACAAAAATGTCTGTATCACTTTTCAATAAAATCATCTTCCCGCGCGTGTAAAGAAAGGTCATGTGTCATTAGAGAAACACTCCACGGGCTACTGTGTCACTATTTGATGTTTACATAACCGAGGCAAATATTATTGTGTTGGATTTTCCCATATTTCAGTGGTGAAACAGGTTTTACTTAACTGAAGCCAGTTGTCTTGCAGTTTTATGCTGTTTCTCACAGAAAAAGAATTACGTAAGATTTGCCGAGACCCCTTTCAACGCCGCCCCCCACTTGCCTCATCATGAGATCTGGTGAGATTCAGGTCGACCCCCTACCTGCCCTAAACACCTCACATAATTTATGGACTCCCCCTGAATGCTATGTACAGGTTAATCCATTGACCATATCTGTATCTGAGTTGTTATTATAGGATTAAGTCGAACCCCCATGTGAAAGTTTCATAAAATAGTGTAAATGATCAAGACATTTATTTATAAATAAAGCAGCCTACTAATCACGATCGAAAATTCATTTATTCCATGGGTAGGAATACTTTCATTACTTGAACTGAATCGGTAGCACACAACTAGGATATAGAAACCAGTGAAGGGTGGGCATACATCCCTGAAATTATGTGAAGACACCTCACAGACTACTCCAAAGCTATATAAGGCTTGTAAATTTTCATTTAATTATTACTGAAGAGTCTAATTCGTGTTTTCATCATCTACAACTCTGGATTATGTTACTCCAGATGCAACTAACGTACAGAAGCTGATGCATCATTGGCGGTACAAACTGAGAATTCAAGTTCCCTCAGAGGTACATAGAGAAAAAGAAACCTCGCCCAAATTTAGCTAGTTTGCATTCCGTATTACTCGAAAGGTGTGACGATATCCATCGATTAAAACTCAATTTGAATGTACCCCTGCTACATTTATCAGCTATTTAACAGAAATTACGTTCCAGCTATGTGTATGAGACTCATACCGATGCCCACAAATTTGATAAATCACGGTGGCACAGTGATAAGATACTGGACTCACGGCGGTTCATACCCACCTACAGCCATCCTGATTTGGGTTTCCCTTGATTTCCATAAATTACTCTAGGCAAATACCGGAATGGTTCCCTTCAAACGGCGCGGCCAATTTCATTCCCCACCTTTAACCAAAAAGGTACTGTACCGATGACCTTAGCACTTCGGTCCCTTCAAATGAGAAACCACCCAACCAACCTACAAATCTGTTTAAATTGACATTCTGAGTAAAGTACCAGATACAGTATTTCCCGTTGTGCATGCTTATTTCACTATGCCCTAAGCATACACGCTATTTAAACTAACTTATTCTAAGGTTGACACAGACACCCATGCTGGAGGGAGGATTCGAACCTCCGCCGGGAGCAGCTGCACAGTCCATGACATGGCGCCCTAAATGCACGGTTGTTCCCGGGCGGCTGTTTAGGTGTACACCATCATCAGTGGCTTCAATAGTTTTCTTAGTACATATACTTTCCTGCAGTATTTATTCTCCTAAGTTTCGGTTTTTCATACTCACTGTTCTTCCGTAGTTGCACTCTTTTTCAAATATTTGCTTGCTCCAAACCATAATTCAGTGTTAAACAAGAGTAATTTATGGGTGGTCTAGGCAGTGGCACGCTTCCAATGTTATATAGACCACCATATGAAGGTCTAGAAATGATGCTATTGAGAAAACGGCTCTTTGTTTTTTAACGCAATATCAGCATTGCCTGCGCAGAAAAAAGTATTTAAGTAGCTATGTACCAAAATGTTTTAACATTAAATCATGTTAATCAGCAAAAATATTTGCAGTTGTGCTTTGTAGAAAACCAGATTCCATATTTCTACTTCTATATTTATTTCTTTTGGATAAATTCATTATATTAATTGCATACACTTTTCTCCCATAACTAATTTTTAATCCTTCCGCACTCCTCTCTCTTGATATTTCTATTCAGCACTGCTGTGAGCGTAATTATACATATATTGTGTGTAATTTGTAGTTATCACACCAAGTCCCAATTTCTCCATGGCATTTCGGAAGATTCATTGGCATCTGCAAATGACTCCTGATTGCTGCAGGGACCATCTGACCATGGCAACTAATCTCCCCAAATATGATGAGAAATTACTACAACACCCAGGCAGATTCGCGAGAGTACTAAAAGTTAAAAACACTCCAAGGAAACATCACATAGCGTAACATCGATATTTCTCCACAAGATCCTGGGTGCAGGGCTACAAGGACTATCACGAAACGAAATCAGACTTCTATGACCTGTCACTGGCACAGAAGTGGGGCACGTGGCACTGTCCGGCAGATTCGCGCCACACCACACAGTTACGGCAGACGCTGCCCTATTAGATGGCGCTTGCCGCATCTGAGGCCGGCAGCCAGGTACACGCCACGTGCCGCACCACGCGCTGCGGCTCTTGCCACGTCATCGAGGGGCTCCCTGCGAGTACCGCAGTGTCAGTGGACCTCGCCATCCGTCTGTGCAAAATGGAGTTTGCGGAAGCCGCGTGTGCTGGTTGTCATTTGCAGTTGTCACCTTCATCTGTATCAGTGTCACCAGTGCCATTGTGTCCTCTGACCAAGGAAACAATGAAGGAGAAGTTACAAAAGAATATGTTCTTCAGTCCAGAGAACTTGAAGTGTCAGCAGTTTGGAAATATTTTTCGGCAGTGCATTGTGCACAATCAAACGAATATGTTGGTTTTGTGCAGTGCAAGTCTCGTGAATTTGTTTACAACTTCAAGAAGGGGTCATCAACCTCTACATCATATGTTAAAAGTGAGAAAGTCTCGAGACAGGGAAACACCACAATAGTATCTTCAAGGACAAAATCTACTGACATTAGTAGTTGTGTACGACTCTGTGATCAGGACCTCCGTTCCTATATCACCGTTAAAAGGCGAAGGGTTCAGAAACTTTTCTCAGCACCTCTTGGCCGCGTAAACGTTAACGACGTCCTTCCACATCCGACAATCATTTAACGACATGTTTCTGAGGCAGCTGAAAAAATAAAAGCAGAGGTCCAACAGGAAATCAAAAGTTGTTTAGAAGCCAACGCATGTTCCTTTGAAGTGGATCTGTGAGCTGATTGGTATACCAAAACTGAATACATCACCATCGTTGCTCATTACATGAACCCAGAAATGCAGATGAAATCGCATGTTTTCTGCATGTCGGAATTTCCTGCTGAAGATGCTGAATCTGGTCTCATTATTCGAAGAGAAATTCTGTCCGAATTAGAAAGTTATCACATTTCTGCCACAGATCTGGAAGGTGCAACATTTGTAACGGACCAAGCGGCCAATGTCAGGTCAGCGCTTTCGCTCCCTGTATTGCACACAGCATTGCAACCGTGATACGTCACACGTTAGATGAAGAGAAAAAGGGAAAAAACTCTTGAGAACGTCAGTTATGTATCCAAATAATCCTACATTACGTAATGGAAAGTATATTATTTAGGAATAAAAAAGTTAAAATGTCACAAACGAAGAGGTGCTGTAGCGCAGGTTGGGTGCTGTACCCCCGAGTGGCACAAGCAGACAGTGGGGCACTGCGCAGCGGGCTGGCGGCCAGCAGGCCGACCGGTGGGCCCGTGGCTGTGTCTGGCGCTGCTTCTGGCCTGGTGGGCTGCCAGGCTACATGCAGCCCGGCGCGCTAGACGGGTCAGCCCCCAGCCCGTATGGCTAGGCGGGCTGAAATGAGCACCGTGCAGAATCTGCCACTGCCGTTTTCTGTCTGTGTCAAACTTTCAATATCTTCATCCCTTTGCTTTGCGATTCCTCACCGCTGTCTGTTTCTGCCACTTTCATAGTCTCTCTGCCCCACTGACGTTGTCCCATTCACTTCCTGTCCTGTTGCCAGTAACCTTTCTTTTTCCTTTAGAGTCGGCTTTCATTCTCTTCAATTACGATTGTCTCCTTTACACATATGTCCATGGGGATGCTTTGCTTGAGGTTTGACCTATAGACCAGAAAACTTTAGCACTTGGGTACTGGGGATGGGAAATAATGGACAAGTTGTTTTGTGATATAGTAATGGAGAGCCGCATGCTCATGCTTTATGTATAGTCTCCATTCGTCTCAGTTTCCCACTGGTTTCTTTTTTGCTCCAATTGCTACTATCTGCATCTGTCTTAGTTTGTTGTTGCCACTGTTCCTGACTTCCGACATCTCGTTTCGCTTCCCACTGCTGTTTTCATGCATATGCCTTTTTCCTGAACTGACACTTTCTCTGTTCCATCATATATGGCACTCTCTGCCTGTTGCACTGTCTCTGTCCTACTCACATTCAGCCAAAAAAAAGCGCGAATATGTTCGCATGCCAAAATGTTTGGTGAGGAAGTCGTAATGAGGATTGAGGCAGCTGGTTCCACACTTTTGTGTCAAAGAACATAGTCGCCTTTCCTGTGTTCCGGCAGGAGCATTTTTCAGTTGGTTCCCGTCTTTTTCCTGTTACATCAGAGTGTACTGCTTGTATAACATGAAATCAATGGTGAGTAAAATTTGGATGGTATTTTATATTATATATTAGAACGCATCGTAAAAATGTCGACGATTTTTCATGAATAGAAGTGTAGATTTGCCAATGCATGCAGCTGGATCTTTTGATACCAAAATTTATTGTTTTTGTAGCGTATCGCGAAAACAAATACACATTTCCAAAAACGGGAAACGGATTTTCCAGATAAACACCTAAACAACATACACATAACATTTTAGTCATTTCCAATTCCTCAAGATACGTTACCTCACAATAAGAAATAGCGTTTTCGAACCTATTACTGTCACGTGTTATCATTCACAGACCGATATCTCCAGAACCACATAAGATATCATTCTGCTCTAAGCTTTAAATCAAATCTCGATATTTTATCTACATTTCATACGCAGCTAGGTGTAACCTAAAATCAACCATACGAGAAGTCTACAAAATCTGTTTTTACCTCTGCAAAATCTTTAAAATATGTTGCAATAGTTTAATAAACCGGATGCTGCATATTAACTGTAAAGTAAACGAAAACAAAAATCACCCCTTCATCGACCGAAGATTTCAATCTTCAAGATGTACAAGAATAAGATTTTTTCACCGAGTACCTTTTTTCAAATCGCATGGTAAGTTTCAGAGCTGTCCGAACGCCTTCTTTCAGCACAATACACACTTCTTCTGGCAAAATATCGGTTTTTTTTCGGACGTATCTTGCTCACGGATTAAGATTTACGAAAACTGAAAAATTCCGTTTATAGATAAATGTCTACAGGATGATTGTAAATATTTGAACAATTTTCTAAGGTTAGTTATTTAGATATTTGACATTTACAATGCTAAACCGGCTAAAAATCGCGTTTTGTGATTTTTTGTAAAACTATGATAAGTTTCAACCTCCGGGTCTCGATAACGGATAAGGATATTGAAAAAATTGAAAAAGGCCTCGAGAGTATCATCATAAGAACATATGGTAAAAATTTCGAAGATTTGCAGTGAATAGAAAGTATCAAAGTCACCATTTCCACAATTCGTTTTTTTGTTACCCAAAAATCATGAGTTTTTGAGATTTTCTCAAGAACCATCCATGAATGAATGGTGCTTTTGTAAGCTGATTAAAGCCCATCATAGACTACACGTCATGTACAAAAGCCAACTGATTTGCTCAATGTGGATGAGCTTCAGGAAGTGTGTAACTTTAAAAATTTTGACGATGAACTGTATGATAGCTATAGTATACCCATTCTTCTAATATGTACACGAATGATTACTAGGCCAAGATCTATCCAGAACACTTTACTCCTTCACTCTGAGATGAATAGAACCTGAGATATGGGCCCCTAAAGAATCGCAAATTCGCACGCGCCGTTTACAAACATATTAATAGCGCACACGGCAGTGTACAGTGATTTTTGGCATAGACTTTGTGGTACATTTCCTCGAAAATTCACTAATTCCATTCCAAGGACAGTAGTTCATTAATTAGATGATTTAATATTTCAATAGCCACTATTGTAAACCTATCTTGTGACATGGAGAGTTGACAGCTCAGTTTATATCTTTTTTTTTTTTTTTTTTTTTTTTTGTTGGATGCGTCATGATTGTGTGTACCATTCCTGTTGCTGAATGTTTCATCATTACTATTACACAAGGAAGAAATATTTCAAGTATGACAAAAAGGAACATGTATACATCAGCCAAGAGAAGCTCAAATTACTACGATTTAGCTACACACATACAGTTACATACTGTAAAATATTTAATAAAGTAATTCAGACATCAAAACAAATTCAATGCAATATCAGCCAACAAAATAAAAACAATGTGTTTATAGTGAAAGAGGGGGCCATAGATGCGGAAAGGAACAGGAGCAGATAGCATTAAGAATAGATCACATTTTAGTAACTGATGGGCATAGTGTAGCAAATCTATATAACAAGTACTTTATATCTGTTATCGGCACTGATAGTATGGGATTGTCATACTCAGTAAGTAATGCCCTTGAATATCTGAAACTAGCATTTACAAATAACTTTAGGTAGGTACACGAATATGGCACTCGCTGCACCACAAGAAATAACTTCCATAGTGCAATCTTTAAAAATAAAGCATTCTAGTGGTTACAATGAAACATCAACAAAGATCACTAAGTTATTTGTTTTACCGATCTATTATAACTGGAACATTTCCTAATTGGATAAAATATGCAGTTATTAAACCTCTAAACGAGAAAGTGAACAAAGAGATACAATCAAATAACAAATCGATTTTGCTTTTGCCAGCATTCTAGAAAATTTTAGAAAAGGTAATGTACAAGCAGTTTCTCAAACGTCTGACCACAAATGACATATTTTCCTTAACAGAGTATGCATTTCTGAAGGGTTCTGACATCGAGAAGGCTATTTACACCTACAGTGAGAATGTACTTAATTCATTACATAATAAATTACAAGCAGGAGTTATTTTCTGTGATTTGTCAAAGGCATTTCATAATGTGAACTACAATATCCTTTTAAATAAATTAGAATTCTATGGTGACATGGGCATTGCTGCCAAATGGTTCAAGTCATACCTTAGTAACAGGAAACAAAGGGTCAGTGCAAGGGACTAATGAGTTAAGCCATCCATCATCATGGGACTCTGATAAAATTACATGTGGTGTCCCACGTGGATCCATCTTACTGCTATTGTTTTTTCTTGTGGGCATTAATGACCTCTCATCAGTTACCGTGCCATAATCAGAGTCTGTTTTGTTTGCAGATGATACAAGTATTGGAATAAATAGCATATCGTGAATAATTCTAGAAAGACAACTCATTGACACTGATCACTTCATGCACTTCGGAACATGTAAGAGGTGTCCATCCAGTGTAAGCATAAAGTATGAAGAAGAGCAGATAAAAGAGGTTGACAGTATTAAATTCCTGGGATTACAACTTGATAATAAATAAATTTGTGAGGAGCACACCAAAGAAGTGCAGAAAAGACTTAACAACTGTATTTGTAGTATGAGTGTTATCAGACATAGGGTACATAAATTTTTTTTTAAAAAGTTGCATACTTAGCTTACTTTCATTCCATAATGCCACATGGTATACTTTTTGGGTTAACTCTTCATGACAAGTAAGTTTTCAGATTCCAAAGGCATGTAATACACATTATTTATGGAGTAAATTTACAGACATTCTGTAGAAGCCTCTTCAAAGAACCGGGCATACTAACTAGTGCCTCTCATTATATTTAATCCTTAATGAAGTCTGTCAGAGATATTATACCCCTTTTCCCTTCAAACAGTTTAGTTCATACAAACAATTTTAGGAACAAAAACGATTTATACATGAAATTAAAAGCACTTACTTAAGTTCAAAATGGGGGTCTACTACTCAGGAACACACATTTTCAATCATTTACTAGAAACTATAAAACATTAGCTACAAATAAAGTTCAGTTTTAAGAGGAGCCTAAAAGACTTTCGAGTGGCCAACTCCTACTACTCTATTGACGATTTTTCAGATAGAAATAAATTATGTTGTATATGTATTCATTATATTATCAGCTTGTAAAATGAATCTACATGTTCCACATCCTTGAGGATCTCCTCAACTTGAATCTATGGAAAGAACAACTAATCTATCCTAACTTTCCTTCAGATATGTAAGATATTATAAAGACATGTTGATTGAAAATCATCATCATTCATAGCAGTGGTTCAGCTTCCTGGTTAATATTGTAATCGTTATCACTGGTTTGGAGTAATTTCAGCTTGAAGAGACAGCACAAAGAAACAAAATGTAGTTGATAGAGCTTTGAAACAGTGAATAATATATCATTAGAAGTTTCGGTCTTCTCAATATGTAGGCTTACAGAGTGTCACGTATCTTCTGGGTCAAAGTGTAACAGGTGACAGTGGGTCCACAAGCAATTATGGTGTTTTGAGATAAGCTACAAATTGTCATAAATGTGTATTTATCGTATTATGGACATGCAAAAGTTCTAAGTTTGTGTAACTAAGAGACCAAACTGCTGAGATCATCGGTGTCTAGGCTTACACTCTACTTAAACTAATTTATGCTAAGGACAACACACAGACCAATGCCCAATGGAGAACTTGATCCTCTGCTGTGAGTGGCCATTCTTTTACAGTGTGATGACCATCAGTTTTTGTGGGAGACAAAACGATTACATGGCCCGAATCATTTAAAGTCCAAGAACAGAGCATTGCAGATGCCCTAGTTCTGAAGTGCGAGTGTTGCCAACTGTAGCGGTCTTTGGAGCTTCAGCTTGGTGTCTAGATTGTCAAATAGAAGTAATATAATAAGTAGGATACAGTATATGTCGAGATTCATGGCAGCTTAACTCACATATAATTTATTTTGGAGAACATTATTTGAGTGCACTGAAGCGGTTGAGGTATAAGAACCCCATGTGGGTAAATTTACTCCAACGAACTGCTTCTTACACATGTTGCATTGCCTGATTGAATAGATTGATGGTTTACAAAGACAAGGGGCACGAGTTCGAATACAACTGGAGTAAACTTTTTTTATTTTTATTTATTTATTTATTTATTTTTTAGACCTATGCCGGGAGTGTTTTTTAATATCAATTTGCTATGACTTGTGCAATTACAGGCCTTTCTAGATTTCACATTCTTAATCATATTCCATTTTGTAATATTCTAATCTTTAAAAATGAGACAAATTATAACCACAGTAAAAATGTTGAAAATGGATGCATGTATTTGTAATAACTTCAACCGCCACATGGTGATTCTATAGAGTCAAGCTAAGATAAACGTATCAGTAGATAGACATAACTTTCCAAGTCCTTATACACAGTTTACATGAGTGAGAGGCCGTGCCTTCAATTATCTCTTGTTTCCAAGTTAATAGTCGTTCCTCAACTCTGGCAGGAATATTCAACCATTACGCTAACAAGACAAAACAGGTATTAGTGATGGTCTTCCTGGTTAAGTGGTGTACATGTGATTGGATGCCACCAAAGCCTCTACTTCTTTTAAACTCTTTTTTATTGTGTTGCAAGTGTTTCTTGCTTTAATTACTTTGTGTTATTAAATTATCTTGGTTTTACTTTCTCAGTATTCTCTTTAGTAAATAACTAATCAGTTTGTCAATTTGAAACCTAAAAAAATCTTCCTTGGAAAGTAATATTCATTTGATGCCCAATAACAAAAATAAATAAATAAAAATAAACATCCTTGGAGGGTTTTACTTATCTGATCTCTCATAAAAATATGTTATCTTCCTTGGAGGTTGATATTGGTATGACCTCACATTAAAATAATGTAATTTAGGCTATGTATTTTGACCACATGCCATTGGCATCTAGAACAGCCTGGATCTCCCATGAAGAATAAACCAAGGCATCCTCAGTTGTTGGAGAAGATTCTGGCTGATTATACCACACAGTCTTCTCGAGTTTAGCCCATATGTTCTCTATGAGGTTGAGATCAGATGACTTTGGAGGCCATGGTAGGAACTGAATAATATTCTCTCTCTTTTGGAACCATCTCTGAAACCTAATGCTGGTGTGTGATGGATAATTATCATGTTGGTAAATGAGACGTCATTCAGGGTACCAATGTCGAGCCCCAGGAACGATTACATTTTCAATGAAATGTTCTTAGCATGCTGAATTGAACTTGTATTGTGTTTGATCTAAAGTTCCTGCAGCAGCCCTAACATATCATACTTATGCGCCCACTTCTAGCACCTGCAGCCACGAAGCAGGCGTCATATTGTTGCCTATCTGTGTGGTAAACAAGAACAGGACCTTTGCTTGTGAACTCAATTGTGCACTTATCGGCGAGCTTTCCTCTAATCGACATTTTCGCAGGAATTCACCCTCTCCGGTGGACACCACCTTGACGAAGCACTGTCCGTGGTGGTGGAGAGGCTTGAACATCCGTGGGAAGCTGAGGGCTACACTGAAGGTAGAGAACCTACTGCCGGAACGATCTAAGCTGATGGATGAGACTAAGAGTGTCCCACAACGTCCCGTCTTCCTTATCCTCTCCCATTTCCCTTCCCAACCCAAGGTGTGATGCGATCCGTGCCGAGGGGTGCGTGGTACATGGGTGGATGTGTCTCGAACGGAGCCTCAGGGATACCGGGCGACCTCCCTGAGTAAGTAGCCTTGCACCACGCAGGGTTATCGTGGTGTGGACCATATAAATCCCCAAATCTCGTGGGACTAAGATGAACATGGACAAAAAAAAAATATTTTAAAAGAATCCGAGGGGCAATCTGAGACCTCAGACATCGGGATCAGGACCGATGGAGTGCACTCCTACTTCTCAGTCAGGGTCTAGACCTGAGCAAGAAGTGGGAACTGTAACAGTGAAGTTAGACCAGATTAGGATTAAGGCCTTGTCTGGAGGAAACTTCTCAAGGAACAGAAGCAATAGGAAGGAAAAGAATGGCTTCCTAAACATAAGTGGAGGGAATCAAAAGGGCTTGAGCCCAAGACCCCCAAAAAGAAACTGCCTCAGGTTGAAGGGGATACACAGACCCCCTCGACATCAAAGACAGGTGGCAAGAGGGTTAGGGAGGAATCTAAGACTCCCTCCTCTCTGGACAAGCGTGATCCTAAAAGGCTGAGGCAGGAAATAGGGAAACAGACCTATAGTACTGCAGTCTCAGTCTTTAGAATGGCGGTTGTGCAAGAAGGATACCCGTTGGTAAGCATCACCTCGCAGCAGGAGGAGCTCGTGCAGGTGGCCCACTTTGAAGAGATTGTGGGGGCGACGCTGGTCCAGGACCCAAATTCAGGAGGGTCTATCTAGATCGCGGTGCCCTAATTTTTGTCTGCGAGTGGGAGCACTCAGCAGAATGGCTTAAGTACAAGGTGCCCATGATATCCCCATGGGAGGATGCGAAGCTGCTGGTCAAGACAACAGCCGAACTCCTGAAGACCGCAAAGGTATCAATATGGGTACCAAAGATCCTTAAGGATGTCTCTCCTAAGACTCTGTTCGAGAAAATAAGGGTCCGGAACCCAAAAGTCTCGACAGAGGATTGGAGGGTAATCAACCAAAAGGTCGTTCCGGAAGGACAAACTCTGGTGGTGGAGGTCGGAGAAAAGTCCCTGAAGGCATTGCAAGAGCAAGGCCTGAAACTGTTTTTAGGGTTCTCGCAGGTCGGCGTCAGGGTGATCAAGGACCTTAAAGGCAATAATAGCAGCAAGATGGGGACTGGAAGTGCTGCAGATAAACCTGCAGCACAGTAAAGGGGCCACTGCTGCTCTGAGCCTGGGGAGACAGGAGGTGGATGTGGCCCTGATACAAGAACCCTATTTATACAAAGGGGGTGTATCGGGCCTCGGTGGTACTGGAGGTAAGCTGATTTATGCAAAAAATCTAAAAAACTCCAGAACATGCATTTATGTTAGAAATGGAATACCTTTCATACCAATGATGGATTTTTGTTCCAGGGACCTGGTGACCATCAGGATGCAGCAACGTGAGGAAGGTATCACGAGGGAAATTGTTTTGGCCTCAGCATTCCTTCCTTACGAAGACAGCTCTCCTCCTTCTTTGGAAGTGAGGAGACTGACGAAAGCCTGCCATCGGCAAGGTGACGAACTGTTGGTGGGATGTGATGCCAATGCCCACAATCTATCGTGAGGCAGCAACGACACCAACAGCAGAAGTGAGAACCTTCTTGAATTTCTCCTATCTAACAACTTGGAGCTCCTGAATAGGGGTGATGAACCTATATTCAGGAATAGTAGAAAGGAAGAAGTAATTGACATAACTTTTGGTTCCATGATGATGGGAAGTTACGTCAAATAGTGGCATGTGGTCCTGGAGCCATCCTCATCAGATCACATGTATATTAAATTCAAGGTTGAAATGGGAACCAGACAGACCATGGCCTATAGGAACCCCAGGAAAACGGACTGGGAGACCTATAGGAAAGACCTTGACTTCAGCCCATCGGAAATTAAAATTTCTATAAGGCATCCAGCAGAGTTTGAGGAAGTAGCAGAGGCCGTAACCTCTGCTATAGCCACCTCATACCAGAACAACTGCTCAATCACCAAGAAGTGCATAAATAGGAATGTGCCTTAGTGGAATAATAACCTGGAAATGCAAAGGAAACAGGTACGAAGACTGTTTAACCTCGCGAGGCGCAAAGGACAATGGGCAAAGTATCGTGAGGCCCTTGTCAATTACAACCTTGCCATCAGACGGGCAAAGGAGCTATCCTGGAAGGTATTCTGTGAGGAAGTGGAGGGCACGGCTGCTCAAGCGAGACTTCATAAAATCGTCAATAGGGTACCAACTAAACCAGGAGGAACATTGAGGAAGGAGGATGGGGAGTATACAAAAACAGCACATGAAACGCTGGAACTGCTCCTCAAGACTCACTTTCCTCAATATACTCTGGGGGATAACTCAGACCAGAGTCCGATTCCTGAGAGAGGACGGTTCTCAGGTATTCACAAAGAGGACTGGGATCTGGCCAAGGAGTGTGTCGATTTCAGTAAGGTCCTATGGGCGGTGGGAACATTTCAACCGTTCAAGTCACCTGGCCCCGATGGAATCTATCCAGCTCTCCTGCAACAAGCGGGAGAAAATATTATTAGATTCCTATGCACGTTATTCAGGGTTAGCCTAGCAGCAGGAATCATTCCCAATGCCTGGAGGGCAGTGAAGGTTGTCTTCATTCCAAAGCCAGGGAGAATTGATCATACCAAGGCCAAGGATATGAGACCAATCAGCCTGTCCTCCTTCATTCTTAAGACATTAGAAAAGCTGGTTAATGTGCATGTTGGAGAAAGGAGGTTAAGTAGGGCTTCTCTACATTCAAACCAACATGCATATCAACCAGTTAAATCATGTGAGACAGCTCTCCACCAACTTGTTGGGAAGGTGGAGAAAGCACTACACTTTCAGGAAATAGCCCTTTGTATCTTCCTGGACATTGAGGGGGCTTTTAGCAACACGACCTTTGATTCCATGGTTAGGGCAGCAGAGGTGCATGACCTAGGGACCACTATATGTAGGTGGAAGAAAGGTAGAAGCTACCATGATGAATGAAAAAATGGCAATCAACACCACTAGGGGTTGCCCACAAGGAGGAGTTCTTTCCCCTTTATTGTGGAATCTAGTGGTGAATGATCTCATTGGAGAATTAAACTCTAGGCAGTACTTTTGCCAAGGATATGCAGATGATCTTGTCATAGTAATACTTGGCAAATTTGCTGACACAGTGAAGAATATGGCACAAGGTGCATTGGACATTGTGCAAGACTCGTGCAGAAAGCAGGATCTGGGGGTTAGTCCTAAGAAGACCGTTGTTGTACCATTCACAAGGAAAAATATCCAACACTCAAGTTGGAATTTAAAGCTTTTCAATGGAGCACTCCCTGTGAAGGGGACAGTGAAATATCTAGGGGTTACCCTAGATGAGAAACTGACATGGACCCCTCACATTAGAAATATTTGCTCCAAGGTAAAAGGTACTTTAGTAAGTACCAGGAGAGCTTGTGGCAAAAATTGGGGCCTGAGCCCCAAGGGTATGCACTGGATATACACCACAGTGATTAGACCCAGGATCACTTATGGGGCGATCGTATGGTGGAAGAAGGTAGAACAGCAGGTTGCTGCTAAGGAGCTTGGTAAGGTGCAGAGACTAGCCTGCCTGGCGGCATTGGCAGCACACCAACTGCTGGGATGGAAACCATGCTGGATATGCCCCCATTACACCTTTGGGTTAAGATGGAGGCAGCAGCTGGTGCCTAAAGACTCAAAACTGGTAACAACTGGAACTCTTTGGGATATCCATAATCACACACTAAAATATTGAGTGAGGTAAATATAGGAAAGGTTGGGGAAATGCCAGCCGACTATATTATAACCCCATACTGCTTCAAAAAGCCTTTCAGTATAACAATTGGAAGTAGGGAGCAGTACGGGGGATATTGTCTGGTTCACTGATGGGTCGAAATCAGACCAAGGCGTTGGGGGCGGGGTATACGGGGTGCAGCCAAGACTGGAGGGCGTCATCTCTCTAGAGAAACTGGCCTCAGTATTCCAGGCCGAAATCACTGCCATCAGGGCATGTGTGGAGGAGAATTTGCGTAGGTGCTACAAAGATCGTAGCATCTACATCTATTCAGACAGCCAGGCAGCCCTGAGATCACTGGCAGCTCCTGCAACAAGATCTAAAATTTTTGCAGAATGTCACTGGGTTCTGGTGGAGCTAGTGGAAAGCAATAGAGTAAACCTATTGTGGGTCCCTGGCCACTCGGGGATCAGTGGCAACGAACATGCCGACAGATTAGCCAGGATGGGGACAGAGACTCCATTTATTGGACCAGAACCTGTCCTGACAATCACCAAGGCAATGATCAAATTGGAGCTACGTAACTGGGTCAGAAGACAGCACGTAGACTATTGGACCAAAGTCCATCAACAAAAACATGGCAAGGTAATGATGCCAAAGCCATGTTTTAAAAGAAGCTCTGCAATCCTGGGCCTGAACAGGAGAGAGATTAGACTCATGGTTGGATTGCTGACAGGCCATGGAAATTTCAAAAAACACCTACATACAATGGGAATAATAGAAGAGCACCCTAAATGTAGGATCTGTGATGGCGGTGATGAAACTGCATCACATCTAATCTTCGAATGCATTGCATTGGAGAGTAAAAGGCACAGAACATTTGGGACAACCAGACCCGAAGAAATTGTGTCTAATAAAGAACTGGTAAAGGGACTCCTTGCACTGTTCAAGGGCAGTGGTTGGCTTTACTAGATATACAGGGAACGATACCGCACAATAAACTTAGTATCGGTGCGGGCAGTGGCGGGTTGGACCAAGACTGTTTTGGCTGCCCTGGAAAACTCAAATCATTTTCTGGAAACATCTTTACAGGAATGTTTGAGCATAATCCAAAATTATGAATAACATTTGTTACAACACCATTGTTAACCTTTTCCCTATTAACTTCTTCCACAAAATCAACACTTTCTACTGTATATCCTTCTGATTCTACATTAATAAAACAACTCGTATAATAATCATTTATTACACCTAACTCTGTGTTCATATTTTCATTGTGTGTTTTGAAATCAGTATCTTCACACGAAAGTTTAAGTTCATCTTTAATTAGATTTTGTTGTTCTGTTGACTTTTTTAATGATTTATTTTCCAGTTTGTTCAGTACTGATTGTAGCATGTCTGAAGCAAAATCTTCTACTCCATTTGAAAGTCGACTGCTGCTGTTTTTATAGTTGAACTGGGCAAAGTTACTGGTGGAACCTTACTTTAGCTTCAACATATGAGGCTTTGCCAGTTGCCGTTAAACTACTGATGGCCTCTGCAGGCCCTAATGGCAACATACTCACATTTGCCACCGTTATACAGCAGTCGGAGCAGAGACTGATGAATTACAATAAAAATTAGCACAACGGAAATTACTCACTCCAGATGCGAGGAGACAACGCATCTGACAAATTATAATTAATAAAAAGGGGTCAAGGGTGCTGCAATAAAAAGTGGATGATTCAGATTAATAATTATATATTCAAAAAATGCAAGTAAATGGGGGAGACCTTTTTACATAATAAAATGCGCACACCTTACAAGGATATATTTAAGAAATAAAAATGTGACAGTGATTACATTAAACTGAAATTAGGAATGAAGTTATAAAAGGGGTTTTTATTGGAGGGTTAAACACCCACATTTTTTCCACACTCACACACACACACACACACACACACACACACACACACACACACACACGCCAGAGCATTAGCGACACTCACTCGATCCAGCTACGGCCGAACAGCGACTCGGAGAGATGTTTGCCGGTGACGGACAGCATGTCCGATAGCGTCACACATTTAAGATACACTGAAGCAGCCTGAACTAAGGTATCTGACTAGTCATTCGCGACTAACACGAGGATGCACAGTATTCTCTCACAAATCGCGCGATAGTGGAATAATTCATTTCAACTGAGCGGAATATTAAAGTAATACATCAAACACGAAAGGAAAATATGAGAGAGGGTCATACAATGGATTCCCCAGTTACATGTGGTCGTTAACCAAGCAAGACCGGTATCACACCACGCAACAAAATATTAACCAGAAGAAATAAAATCCGCGAAACATGAATACACTCGGGAGTGATTATAACAAGCAGGATGAATTTACATTACAGAAAAGCACATGAATTGACTCAGCCTCACGGAACTGCATTTGCACACAAGAAATGACCGTTACAAAAGCTATCTATACAAAGCACGATATTTTACAGGAACTGATCATGAATTAGAAAGCAGTACATCGGCGCGGTTACTGCACGGTATAGGCTCGTGAGAAACAGACTAAGTTTCAAGATAGTCTAAACGAGGGCCCACATGAACAAAGTACCATGCTGCGAGCACCACTAGCATTCTAACACAATTACCTGTTATTTTCCGTTCAGACCGCCGAGACCAGAATGACCACGCCGCTTCCCGCTCCGCTCCAGGAGCGACACCCGGGAGTGGGGGTAAGATAGCCACATATCAACCCCTTCAGTGGATTTTACCTGCTCACACAAATGCCGCTCGTGGTCGTCCCTGCGCGTCTATAGACCTCTTTGGTACTGACATAAGGTTGGCACACCTATCATTCAGCTAGTCTAACCACCATGACACCGTGCACAAGAAATGTGAAGCAGACAGAAACGTGAAGAATCGTGTATTCTAATATCTACTGCATGCAGGAGTGAAACATCGGCGGTACTACCATACAGGGAAGACGCTAGCACATCATACATCACGCAACCAGACACAGTTACTCTGGGGTACAGTCATGTGGGGAAAAGCAATAAGTAAATGATGATAAGATAAAGTCAACTGAACTACTAGTTGCCGGCCGCGGTGGCCGCGGGGATTGAAGCGCTCCAGTCACGGTCTGCACGGCCACTACGGTCGGGGGTTCGAATCCCCCCTCGGGCATGGATATTTGTGCTGTCTTTAGTATAAGGTAGTTTATAAGTAGTTTGCAAGTTTAGGGACTGATGACCTCGTAGTTAAGTCCCATAAGCTTAACATTTATTTAAAAAAATTATTAAAAAACTACTAGTTGAATCCATGCCAGCAATGGCATAGTATTGTTTCTTACAGCATTCAGAGCTGTTCTATAAGTCTGAGAACTGAAATGAAAACGTGACCACTTCTAGTGGATGCGTTTCACATTAAACGCTTTTATGTTTCCCTTATCCATAATGAACAAACTTTAGGCCTACACCTTTCTTTTTAATGAAAAATCGCACTGAAGTTTTTTACAGCCCACTTTAGAATTGTAGTTTTATAAGTTTTTGCAAACATTTTGGATCAAAATAATAATGTAAACAATAAAAAAATTAATTAATTAGAGTGTCTGAAACCCTTTTAGAAAATTTTTTTTCAGGTAGTGGCGGGTGTCGAACCACTGACTTTCAGCATTACAGTCCAACACATTGCCTACTACACTACAGCCTACACTTAGAAGATGCGTTCTTCAATCTTATGCTATTGATGGCCATTGTTGGCTGATGCTAATATGGCATTTGTAGAGATTAGATTATCATTTATCGTATGAAAAACGACATGTTTTTGTTAATTCTTCAGTGCACCATTGCTTTGAAATGACAACGTGTAAGATCAAATAAAAAAAAGCATCGAATACGCAACGCAAGATTGCTTATGCCAGAGAGTTCTGGCCGAGGAATGTCACGTGACATCTGCGAACGGCTGGTTTTCGTTAATTCAGTGGAGGGTATCAAAACTCTATTATTTTTTGCAAATATCTCTCAAACGATACGAGATATGAAAAAAACATAAGGGAACAAAGCTGTAGAGATACTTCTCCTCCACAAATTCGGTTATTCAATTTTAGCGTCAGATGAACGGTTTATATGTAATTAACCACTTAATGTCTGAATTAATTTCTACTGCAAGAAAAAAAATCAAAAATCATATATTGTGCTCAATATTGGTGTCTTAGACCATTTATATCATCACATATAAGAAATTTTATATATAGTTGGTATAATTAGGTATGTGTCAAATTTGTGACAACAGGCATTTGAGAAATAAAACGCTTACAACTCTTCATTGAGGGAAATTTTTTTATTGTTTCCATAAGATTTAATGAAAAAACTGAATATGCGTTTGACTTACAATAATGGTTACTTATAAATCTAATACAGAGGATCAACATTTCTTTACTCATGAAATTGCATAAAACAATTGGAATTTTTGTTTAGGCAAAGGTGGAGTTTGCATGTCGCACACATAATGACCGTCTGCCCTTTACAGCTGGGTCTTTTGTATCTTTGCCTTCCTATTACACAAGGCCAATGACCTACTCTATCGGTACGGGTAGATTTATCAGGGACTGGTTTCATTGGACCCCGACACTTCTTACGTTGAATTTCCGTTTCCATACTTAGTGAGGACCTACCTCTTTTTTTTCGTGTCATGTCTTTTCCTTGCTTACAGAGAGCATCTGCTATTCTGGATTTGAATTCCAGAAGATAGTTTTGTTTGCGGGGAATTTCCAAAGCATCACAATCCCTTCGATACAGCAACCACGAATTCAGTATCACAAGATCAACTAGGTGGAAAAACAATCTATGGTAATATTTCCTTGACTTTACGAAAATTCTATAATAGGAAATTAGAGCGTCAAGTAAGTCCACCCCTCCCATGAATGTATTGTAAACTGTAACAATGCTAGGGCATGGTACTTGAGTGCGTGTTTCTTCTTTTCACTCCCATCTGTTTATTGTGCTCACTGGATGAGGAAATGCAAATGTACTGGAAAGAATGACACCTCTGTTGTCAAACAATTTTACTGCTCTGATCGCTACACCTTCAACCGTAGCTTTCTTTTCTTCAAAAGACACCCTCCATTGTTTCGTGAGGTTGCTATCGGTTTGAAACATACAACCTGAAAGACGGTTTGAGCAGAAAGTTCCCAATGAATAAATCCCCCTTTTCATCAATGTTACAAGCAGATTAGTAGACGAAAACCAGTTGTAAAAAAAATAGATTATTCTGGCCATCTTCAAAAACCTGTGTTAGGTGTAACATAATATTTCCAGATGCACCTATATCCGGACAACCTGTCACTGGCATAATTCTCCCTGTATAAATTTCAAAATTGTACACCAGACCTTCTGTGTCACATAAAATATATATTTTATAACCACATTTATTGGGATTCTTGGCCAAATATTGCTTCAGTGCACACTGCCCCATGAATGGAACCATCTGCTCATTGACACACATCATTTGCGTTTGAGGTATGGCTTGAAATTTTGGAAGCAGTGAATCAATTACTGGACAGTCTATCCCTGTTTGGATCATCAGTGTTCAGCATTTTGTCATTATCGTTGAAATTGAGATTTCTCTTGATGTCTTTCCAGAAATCACGTGACATAACATCGGCAATATGGGGCAGTCGACTCGCCAGTGCCCAGCACATATAGGTGCGAGGGAGACGATAAATTGCCATATATAAAACCGTGCCCAGAAGCTGCACAAGTTCGTCTTTTGTAAGTCGTAGTGGCTTATTTACATTCTTCTGGACAGAAAATGTATTACTCTGTTCAACTATATGCTCTAAAAGTGAGGCGTCAAAAAGCTGCGAAAATAATCTATGGGAGTTTTTACACCATCTGCTTCTGGCAAGGATTTATTCCAAACAGGTGTAATTCTTTCGCTACAAGTAGCTGGTACTGTCTTCCATAGGAGATGTCTCTTTGCTGTACTGTTGGCACTTTCAGTTCTGGGAACAGCTCTCGGATCTTGAAAAATGTTACCAGTCTCATTTTCAGCATCAGCATCTGAAACAACAAAAGAGTAAGAAATATAGAGGATACTTACGTAAAAATCAATTCAAGGTTTACAGGTTTACAATTTACCAGAAATGTCTGAATTCTCATCTGTGGATGACGTGTCTTCTATGCAGGTTGGATTATATTCATCGGCACTTAGGCACTTATTCAACTATCATCACTTTCGGCTGCAGGTGGCACACGTGTTTTCAAACATGTGTTTACTTTCTTTGTGGCATAAAAGGACTTCGGATCCATTGCTAAAAAAAGCTGTAGAGCGACAATAATTCACTAGAACTTCCTCAGCACGCTAGTAGTGAAGTGTAAACAAAGTAAATTGCATTGAAAAATTTCTTTTGCCTCATAAATCTATTGATAGTTCTTATAAATAAAGGTGCAAAAAACGCAAAGAAATCTGTCAGTGAAGGAAGTTAGCGTTAAATGTGAATGGAAATTATCGTCCTTTCTTTGGTTTATTTTATCGTTTGCATTTTCCCATAGAGATGCCCAAGTGCCTGATGATGCATATTTTACACAAACTGTAGTTACGTGTTCACTGTAAGTTTTATCTGCTTTATCACATCTCAGTATGATGCAAAATACTTAAAAGATATTAGAAAAAGAAAATATAATTTTCAAAATGAAACTTACCTCTGTATTTTGCTGTATTTCACGGAACAATGAACACAAACTCAGGTCTTGGTTAGCAACACGCACACAATACACAAATGTTGTCATAGAAAGACAGTCAGTGCTCGGTAGATGGTAGCATATGTCACACGCACTGCGCCGGTCCCTGTACAACCGGCTCTGGGTTCTGAAAACACTTATTCTTTCATATATATGGGTCACAACGGTATGAGGCGAATTTGCGACAACCGGCATTAACTGGTTAAAATTACATTACAAACGCCGTTTTTGGTATTACTAACGTATTTCTTGTCCGAAATATTTGAAAAAGCGAAGTTCTGGTTTCTGGTAGCTAAAAATTATGTCTATAAAATTTGGTGCCGATCGGTTGAACGGTTCGACCTAAAAAGTGGGAACACATTAGAGCCAGACAGACATCGTCAAATCGCCGTTATTTTTGCAAATATCTCTGCAACGATGCAAGATATGAAAAAAACATAATAGAGCGAAGTTGTAGAGAATTTTCCCCTCTACCAGTTAGGTTATTCAATTTTTATGCCAGATGAACGGTTCGTTTGCAATTACGATTATATTACAAACGGCGTTTTTTTTTTTTATAACTACTGTATTTGTTGTCCGAAAAATTTGAAAAAGGAGGTTCTGGTCTCTGTCGGCCTACAATTATGTCTGTAAAATTTGGTGTTGATCGGTTGAACGGTTCGTTTTAAAAACGGGGAACACGTTATGGACAGACAGACAGACGGACAGACAGAGACAGACATCCCAAAATCGCCGTTATTGTGCAAATATCTCTGAAACGATACGAGATATGAAAAAAAACTTAAGAGAGCAAAGTTGTAGAGAATTTTCTCCTCTACAAATTCGGTTATTCAATTTTCGTCTCAAGTGAATTGTTAAGCCGTTATTTTTATTTAAATTTCCAGCTGTCAAAAGACGATCGCAAAGGCCCACTTTTAGTGTTTTTACCGTAACCTAAAGTGGGCCAAAATCAAACATTAACTTACTTTCTTTGGCTTCCAGTCCATTTCAAGTTCAAACATACTGTACCTTCTGTCTTGCTGCAGAGTCCTTTTTAACAAATTATTTGATCTTGGATCCCATACCAGTTGAATTTATTAAGATTTCATTCATAAAACATGTGTACATATATAGTTTCTTCTTCATGTTGCTTCTTTGTGGTTTCTGACACAGTGTCACAGTTGTAGGTTTCCGAAAATTGACATTTTTCCCAGGCCGAATGCACCATATGTGGCGCTTTTTAATGGACATAAATTAAAGCCACATTTTTAATACATCACCTTTTGTAAATGTTCAGTGGCCTGGT
Organism: Locusta migratoria; assembly: GCA_026315105.1. Lineage (NCBI taxonomy): Eukaryota > Metazoa > Arthropoda > Insecta > Orthoptera > Acrididae > Locusta > Locusta migratoria. The sequence goes on along the minus strand of CM048745.1, from coordinate 697,097,606 downwards.
ATATGTATTTATTTATAGTCTTGATGAAACACAAACACAGCAGAAATACATCTTTAAGAATGTTTCACAACTCACTTCCATACTGACTCAAGACTGTTATTACTGACTTTACAACTGAACAACTAGCTTGCAACTAACTTCAGACTGAGTGAAGGCCATGATATTACTATTTGCATTTGCGTATTAATATCTATTATAGTTTTTCTAGAACATTCTAGAACACAGAAGTTACAAAATTTTACATTTAATAATTTGTTTATGAATCTTAAATAAATTGTTCATCAAGAAAAGATAAGAAAAATTATGACAAATGTAATAATAGATTTTTATATCGAAACCAATCAATACAAAAGATCGTAAGTAAACAACAATTAGTGCAGTGTTAATATACGTTGACATTATGTAAAATTGTTAAAGCAACTAATCAATTCTATGGACAGTGAACTGTTAAATTACATTCAAGACATTACAAAAATCAGATAATGCTAGTTATTTATTTCATTAACAAACACATTATTGTCCAACATTAAACTTACAACTTTCAATAATTAATTAATTTAGTTAATTATGAGATCCAAGTAAAGAAGCGACCAAATCAAAGTGACCAGCCAGAGGTGCCATAAAATACTTATGTAATATAAACATGGAATATTAGGTTACAATACCAGGACCAACTATGGTGTCAAATACTTCAATATTACAAACAAACAAGACCCTCCTGGCTAAATACAATACAATACCCCCCTCACACAATGTCAGACATCACATGTGATGTCTGACATTGTGTGATTACAGAATTGGAGAGTATTTACAATCAGCAAAGATTTTAATTTTACACTACATATCTGTCAAATTCAATTTTAAATCATATTACAGTTAGTAATAACAAATAAGCAAGCTGGATGGAAACAATTTATAAACAATTAAATGAACTAAATGGTGGAAGACATAAGTAAGTTCAAATGTATTTTTTACCCCCTCCCCCTTCCTTGAAAAGCCCCAAAGAGATTAAATATTGTTTTAACATTTAAAAAACAAGATGATAGAATTCGGGCACCGCAACAATACATGGAGTTGGAGAGAGAGAAAGACACATCAGACCAAGTGAGGGATTCTGCTTGGAAAGATTCACAATTTTATTATTTATATTTTTAGGGTGACAAAGATTCCTCACAATGTTTAAACCAATTTTTCTCGTTGTCAGCACTACACAAGCTCTTTAAACAGTTTTGGTCGTCTCCACTACACAACATATTCCACATGTATGAAAGTCATAAGTAATTACCAAACAAGGAACCTGACTTGAGATTCAAGTATAAAAAAATTTTCGCCATTCTTTTTGTAGCCATCATCATTACACATAAAGTCCCACATCGCCTGCATACATTGAAGTCATAAGTATTAAACAAGCTGGTTAGAAATTCGATTTATAAATAACTAATTAAAAAGAAACATAGTATCTAATCTCATATGTAGGATTCATCTGCATTCTCCACCCTTTAAAAAAAGGCAGATCTGGAACTCAAAATAATTGTACACAACAGTCAAAAAATAAAATGCACTAAAGTAAAATTAAGCTTACACATTAAACATAGCATCCAATTTCCGTTACCAGGCACTACACATATTCGAAAACGTGGTATTGTTTGATAGAGATCAAACACAAAAACAAGTATGCAAATACATATACATACTTATTCATCCACAGTTCACTGAACTCACCTGCATCCTGTTAAGTGCCTGAGAGTCCACGAGGCAATGCATAATGCTCCCACAGATGTATACATAAATGCATGTCTCCAAATGAAAGGTGATACTGGATAGACAGATACACTGCATACAATTGGTACCTGCATCATGGCCAGTGAAATGCTGAACAGCCTAATCCCTCTCTTCCACTGGTGACTTCGAATAGCACACTGACTAGTGCCACCAAGTGTTTTAAACATGCTGACCCTAGTTTCCATTTACGGTCTGCCTATGTGAGATGACTCTTACTTCCAATAGTGTCACAGACTGAAGCATTTTTAAGTAACTCAAGTACAGAATACTTACACATGTAATTGCCCTACACTCCACTACAATGATGTGTGGTATAGTGGCAGATACGATGGAAGGCAAAGTACAGCACAGTACTCATCACTACAGAAAATATTGCTCACATGTACATTGGTGCACAATGCCATCTGATGAAACTTGTGCCGTACCAGGCATCCTGAGGTGAGTAGGGAAATCAGATGCATAACTGTTCTGTGGGTGAGTTACTGTAAAATGGGGTGAAGGAGGACATATGGGGTGAAGTGGGACGCTATGTTATCTTTCGTATTTTGTTGGTGCTGACATCTAGTGGCTCTCTCGGAAAGTGATCTCTTTACTTCATTTCGTGCTTCAGAGTTTAACGAAGCAGATACATATTATTTGAAGCTTATTTTGCTGGTAAGTGGTTTACAGATTGCTTTTTTCTGTCCTGCCAAAAAGGTCAAATTATAAAACAACCTTACAAACTTCTTCCAGTGCTCAGAAGCAAATTAATGTAATGCTCAGCTTACCATATAGTCTCAGAACTAGTATTGAGGTTACGTTGTATACAAATTTTCGTGATGTTATTGTCATTAAGGTACTTATGAGACTAACTAGTTAAAGTAATTGTCATTTTCAGGGGTGAAGTGGGACATGATGCGAAACTGTAAAAAAGGTGCAGGGAGTGGTGGACTCTTTAAATGCGATGAAAATGCAATGCAAAATACTGTTCTAGAGTACAGGAGAAGTGACAGCAGCTTAAGGATCATAGCTGAGGAATATGGTGTTCCAAAAACTACGCTGTCAAATAGGACAAACAAAAAATTTAATCCAGTGATTCCACAAGAAGCAGAGGTAGAAAACTAAATGTTAATCCAGGATGAGCATTTCTCCTGCAGAGTTTGTCATGAATGTTTCTGCAACGTCTGCCAGCCATAGTAGTGCCTGCAACCACCAGCCATCTGTTGATACCCAACAAGTTGAAATGTTAATGGAAGCGAACATAAGCAACTACGGAGATACTCGTATTCAGATTCATAGAGGCAAGAACAGAAATAACAAAATGGAACCTAAATTTGCACTGCCAACAAGAGAACAACCCAGAGACTTTATTGTGGTGAAATTCATCACAGAGCAAGATCACCAAACTAAATTCTATATGGGAGAAATCATTGGTGCTCCAAAGGATAAGACAATTGAAATTAAATTTCTAATGAGAAGCGATGTTACGATACATATAGCAGGATAGTATGAAATGATAAGCAATATATAATGAGACGAAATTTTTTTGCTTAACACAAATAATTTCATTGGCAATACATTTTTAGATTCGATGCCATAGATTGTAGATTTCATTAATTAACGTCTTCAGACCTGAGATTACACTTAATGAAAAAATATCACTTGATTCAGTTTTAATAGTTCCAATAGGTACCAAATAATGGAAACAGGCACAAAAATGTTTTTGCGAATTATAGTAACTATTAATGGTATGTAGCATATGTGCTACATTGAGTCACTACTCATACATACTGCATAGATTGAAAAGTTAGAGGATACTTGTTACAAGAGAAAATAAACAGCAAATAAAGATTCATTGAACTGTTTCTTAAATATCAAACTGATTTTAATACAAAATTGAAATGTGTTACTTATTTTCTATAAAATTCATAAACACAGTTATGAGCCGAAGTGAAACAAAGATTGACTTTACATGTAGCACAAAAGTAAATCCTTTGCAGCCCTGTAATCTACATCTTGATCTACTTTTTTATCAGTTTTCATTACTGGCATACACATGGCTTTTTTGGTCTTAGCACAAGTTTGCTGGAAAGGTTGGAGTATTTTACAAGTTTCACCTGCCACCTCAGTAATGAGTTGATCATCTCTTTGGAAATATACCAAATGTTTTACTACTGCACGGATTTTTTTAAAAGTATGACAAATGTCTTTTAGGCTATCCTAATATTTGAGCAGTTTCTCTGTACTGAATCTATGCACTGGCTATGCAAAAATAAAAATAAAAATGGTGAATTGTCCTAATGTCAATTTTTTGGGTTCTATTTATCATTGGATATTTACCTTTTACTCTATCCAGTAGGTCTACTCCTCCCATGTTCCTGTCAGTATATAACTTCACAACAATTGGTTGTGGAACGTGAATGTAGGCATTGTCCTTCTTCAACCACCTCCGATAGTTTTCAACTGGTAAAATTCCTTGGTTTGTGAATGATAAGTATATTGCTTTGTTGTCAAACCATTTTATTAATTCCACTTTTTCATCTCCTCTGACTAATTTGTCATTGCTTCCCCTACCCTCTCCTTTCATAACATATCCTCCTTGAACTGGAATTGTTTAGGTATTCGGTTCCCCATGATTATACCAGTAGCCACTATTTTCCTGTCAGTTAGTAATGTTTCTGAATTGTGCCTCCACTTTTGTGTTTAATCCCTGATCCTTTGTGGGCACAATGATTCCCTTCCTAGATTTTCATTTTCATTACATTCAATTTCTTCTATCTCTTTAGCCCCTTCCTCTGTCAAAGTTCGTCCACTAAACTTGCCGGAAGAGTTTCATCATCTTCTTCAAGTTCCAAAACAGAGTAACAAGGGTCGAATGCCTCCAGAAGTTCCAAAATTTCTTCTGCTGACACATACGCAAATCAAGAAATCTGAAATATTCAGTTTTCTGCATATTTACATTTCATTATTAAACAATCAACCGTTTAATTGTAATTACCAACGTATTTTATGTGTAATCTATGTTTAACTGCAGTACATTGCATGAAAAAACATTTCCACAGTAATTTTACTCTAGGACACTTTGTAATGCTAATTGCCGAATGTAGTGAATACTCTACATGTAAAACAACTGAAGAAAATCATAGTAAAAACTAATAATAAACTACAGTTTGTGGGTTTGCGTAATCTATAACTATTCAGTGTTTTGTAAATGCACCAACTATATCCAAACACAAAATTAACACAATTTATATCTCATCTTTTGTGGCTCATAGCGCCATTGTTAAAAACTCGCAACTTTTGACTGTAAATGCACGAACTATATCCAAACACAAAATTAACACAATTTATATCTCATCTTTTGTGGCTCATAGCGCCATTGTTGAAAACTCGCAACTTTTGACTGCTCCTGCCACCTGTTGGCGCGACAGAAAAGCTTGACAAGCATCATGTTGCGCCGACCTCAGTCCCCGTTCTCTACCTGCTGCTGCTATTTCATGAGGAAAAAAATCTGGAATAAATGTAGCATATAGCATGAAGAGGTAATTCAGCTCATTATCATTGAGGAAGATCTCTGATTAAAAACTGAATGTCTGTGGCTAGTCATGTTTTCTCTTTAAGTTAGTTATTGGTTATGTAGATCTGCTGCTGTTCGGTAACAAAGATGTGACAGTGTAGCTTATGATTAATTAAATTTTAAAGTGGATGTCTGGTCTTTTAATTGGTAAAGTAGTGCATTTCAGTATTATTATTTTTTTAACAACATTGAGGCCTTATAGTAATAAGTGCCCTTGACCGCGAGGAAAGGTAATGAAGAGCAATGCTAGCCGGAGTGTTTAACAATGTGTACGAGTTCACGAATGAATTTTTATTCATTCAAAATTTTCACTAAAAATATGACATCATCACTTTTACACAAATTATTTTTTTCTAATTATTAATTTTAATTGTTACATTATAGTAACAATGTACCATTTCCCTCAAGTAAATGACATCCAAGATGTTCTCGTCACTGATATTGTTTGGAAAACTGACGTGTATCAAGACATCAGAAGAGGAAGATTTCTCTTCCCAACACTGTCCGAGATTGTTGACATGCTGAAGTCTGATGAGTTAAAATTAGCGATGAACAGTATAGCATTGCTGCATGTAGATTTGTAAGACCATTACTATCATATTAAAAGGTTTTCTCTCCAAACCTTTTTATACATACCATATAATAAAAAAATAAAAAGAATTTCTGCTTACAATACACATTTGTGTTATTTCCCTGTCCTGCTTCACCTCCATAGTGAACTCAAGCTTTATTTCAACACAAATAAATGTCTGCTCCACTTCACCCCACACATTTCAGCACTTAAAACGCCTCTCTATCTAACATATTTAAAAAATTTTAACTGAAACATAGTGTAAGACATTGTTAGAAGATTATATTTTTAAAATTTCATAAAGTTTGAAAACAAATTGGTAGGTAAAGTTACTAAAAACCTGAAAATCTGTCCCACTTCACCCCATCTTACAGTACTTTAAAATGTTACAGGCTCTTATGTTTGACACTGATTTCGTGTGGAACTGTGTGTGTAGCTGTATGTGGCTTCTTAATTATTGCATGCCAGACCATAATAACATTCCCTTATATTTTTCATGGTACCATCTGAATAGTTGTACTTGGATATGGTTACCACTATGTAGATGCAGACTAGTACAACACATTTACCCAGCTTTAAATCATTGCATTCTACTTCGAACTGGATGGTAGTGAGGAAGTGTCCCAATGAAAATTAAGTGCTGAAAGTGATACCAGAGCTATGTGGAACAGTACTCATGTTGGTGAATCTCATTCCATCCCTAATACATTTCAAATGTGTGATGCTCTACACAGCTGAGTGGCCACGTAAATGTTAATATGAATAAATAATTCATGATAAGACTTGAAATGGTAAGAAGGATGCATTTTCGTTTAGAGGAAAACAGAGTACTTTTAATGACTGCATGGAGTTTCGTTCATTGGTCAATGGGTATCGGTCTATGGTATCTGGCTGCAAGTGACTATGTTTGCTTCCAGAGAAAAACAGCATATATGAGTAAAATTACATCGCCTGTTTTCCAGGAGAGCCACTGAGATAGTATCAAAAAGAGAGAGAGACAGAATAAAACCTAACAGTATGGAAGTTAAAAGTGTCTCTAACCCTTTCGTGGTTTTTACTCATTCTTTAAAATATCTTAAGTTATCTCAGCTGTTACAGAGTCTGATTTGGGTCAGGATTACAAATATGACACTCAAAAAATTTTAGCACATTCCATTTTTCCTAAAAAAAAAAAGGTGGGACACATACGTCCCACTGATCATTTCTGGCACTGATTTACCTAAGACTTTTTAAAATAACTTCTTAAGTTATCCTAACTGTCATCGACAGTTCCTGTATATCTGTACCTCTTCCAGAAACATCACTTCGGTTCACTCCGAGACGTCTGGAAACTGCCCTCAATGAGACCCTCTTTTGACACGAAGTAACGATGCATTTACAATCAAACTTCAGAATTCTCTTTCTAGACATTGCAGAACTAGTCAACGTAAGCAGTGTACTTCCTTCCTAGTGTTATGATTGATCGGAAGTCCTACCCCCATCAATCACAGAGGTACTACTCATGCATGGTTATTTACATCTTATCTTTGTACTAGCTGAGTGCAATGTCTGGACAATCTAAGTAACTATAATATACATATTCAGCGTCAGTGTTCAGAAGACCTTGGAACTTCTTTTTCTGTTGTTGTTGTTTATGTTTGTGTTTCTTTGTGTGTGTGTGTGTGTACAGTAGCTGAAAGTATGTATACAGTAACCAGAAGTATACACCGGGTGATCAAAAAGTCAGTATAAATTTGAAAACTTAATAAATCACAGATTAATGTAGATAGAGAGGTAAAAATTGACACACATGCTTGGAATGACATGGGGTTTTATTAGAACAAAAAAAAAAAAACACACAGTTCAAATAATGTCCGACAGATGGCGCTGGACAGCAAAACGTCAGGGACTACGCATGAAAATCGTGTATAAAAGGAACTGTAATTAGAGAGAGAATCAGATGCGCCAGCAGTCGTAGCATGTTGACGTTACTTGAAAAGGCGTTTTTAGTGAAGCTGTATTATCAGAATGGGGAATGTTCTAGTTCAGCGTTACGATCCTATTGTCATAGGAAGGGGAGTCGAAAGGTTAAATGTCCATTGACAAATGCAGCTGTGGCGACAATGATTTCGAAGTGATTCTTCAGTTTCTCCCGGCGTATTTGTTGATCAAAATATCCACGGGTGTACTGCTGGTCTATAGTGTCCAACGGGCACAATATTTCGGCGATCATACATGTCGCCATCATCAGGTGAACTGACGGACTGAGCTCCTGGAAACGCGCCGGCACGGAGATCCGCACGCTACGGCTGCTCGAAGGGAACTGGGTTCTAGCCCGGTAGCGGGCCATTTAAATACCCTCGGCCCGCGGAGCGACCCCTCCGCGGTCCGCGCCCCGCGCCGCGGCCGCGCAGTGGAACCGATTGCGCCGGCGTCTGAGAAGACGTCGGTGTGAGGGCTCTGTCCGCCGTGGTCGTCACTTCGTTACGTTTGCTAGATTTACTCTTAATTAACCCAATCGCTGGTTCCCAAGCTTTGCTAAGATTATAGCCAGAGTCACGGTTTATGAGGTCGTCACTTGTGCGAATTTCAATGGCCTCTCTAACGACGCAGTCCCAGTATCTCGACGTCTGTACCAGAATCCTAGTGTGTTCATACTCCATGGCGTGATTCTCCGACAAACAATGTTCAGCGACCGCCGACTTGCTCGGATAGATCAATCGTGTGTGCCTCTGGTGTTCAACGCATCGATCCTCGACGGTATGCATCGTCTGTCCAATATATGACTTTCCACACTGACACGGAATCTGGTACACGCCCGCCTTCCTCAAACCGAGATCATCTTTAGCGCTCCCCACCAGTGCACGAATTTTATTCGGCGTACAAAAAAAAGTTCCAACCTGGTGTTTTCTCAAAATGCGGGCGATCTTCCCTGAGAGTGGAACTAACGCAGTGCCTACATCCTCCCTTGCGTTTTCATCCGTTTCCACAGGTTGTGTTGTAGTGGTTGGGCGGAGAGCCCTTTGAATCTGCCACTCTGAGTACCCATTTTTTCGAAATACAGTTCTCAGGTGTTCCAATTCCTGGGGTAGACTCTCTGCGTCGGAGATAGTGCGCGCTCTATGTACTAGAGTTTTAAGTACCCCATTCCTCTGTGAAGGGTGGTGACAGCTGTCTGCGTGTAAATACAGATCAGTGTGCGTTGTCTTCCGATATACACTATGACCCAGGGTGCCATCAGTTCCTCTCTTGACCAAGACGTCAAGGAACGTCAATTTACCCTCCGTTTCAGTCTCCATAGTGAATTTGATGTTGGGGTGTATGGAGTTCAGATGTGTAAGGAAGTCAAGGAGTTTATCCATACCATGTGGCCAGATGACGAAAGTGTCGTCCACATAACGGAAAAAGCAAGTGGGTTTCCATTCAGATGATGCCAGGGCTTCCTCCTCGAAATTCTCCATATACAAATTTGCGACCACAGGGGAGAGTGGGCTACCCATGGCGACTCCCTCCGTTTGTTCGTTTGAAAAGAAAATACGTGGAGGTCAAGACATGTCTAAAAAGTTCGGTGGTCTTCTCGTCAAATTTCTGACCAATCAAATCTAGTGACTCTCGAAGGGGCACCCTCGTAAACAACAAAACGACGTCAAAACTCACCATGATATCTGACTCATCCAGCCTGAAGTTGTTAAGGCGTTTCACAAAATCCACGGAATTACGGATGTGATGAGGGCATTTACCCACATAAGGACTTAATATTCCCGTCAAGTATTTGGCCAACAAATATGTAGGTGCTCTGATGTTACTGACAATGGGACGTAACGGCACCCCATCTTTGTGAACCTTAGGGAGTCCATAACGTCTTGGCGGTACCGGACCTTGAGGTAGCAGTTTCTTGGCGACACCCTCCGGTAAATCCGCATCCTTAAGAAGCGCCCTCGTCTTGTTTTCCACCTTCTTTGTGGGGTCAACGCAGATCTTCCGGTAGGAATCGTCATTTAGCAGGCTCTGCATCTTTTCAGTGTAGTCCTTATGGGAGACAACAACCGTAGCATTGCCTTTGTCAGCCGGCTGACAGACGATGCGTACCGTCGAGGATCGATGCGTTGAACACCAGAGGCACACACGATTGATGTATCCGAGCAAGTCGGCGGTCGCTGAACATTGTTTGTCGGAGAATCACGCCATGGAGTATGAACACACTAGGATTCTGGTACAGACGTCGAGATACTGGGACTGCGTCGTTAGAGAGGCCATTGAAATTCGCACAAGTGACGACCTCATAAACCGTGACTCTGGCTATAATCTTAGCAAAGCTTGGGAACCAGCGATTGGGTTAATTAAGAGTAAATCTAGCAAACGTAACGAAGTGACGACCACGGTGGACAGAGCCCTCACACGGACGTCTTCTCAGACGCCGGCGCAATCGGTTCCACTGCACGGCCGCGGCGCAGGGCGCGGACCGCGGAGGGGTCGCTCCGCGGGCCGAGGGTATTTAAATGGCCCGCTACCGGGCTTGAACCCAGTTCCCTTCGAGCAGCCGTAGCGTGCGGATCTCCGTGCCGGCGCGTTTCCAGGAGCTCAGTCCGTCAGTTCACCTGATGATGGCGACATGTATGATTGCCGAAATATTGTGCCCGTTGGACACTATAGACCGGCAGTACACCCGTGGATATTTTGATCAATGATTTTGAAGTTCAAAGCCACGGTTTGTTTAGACGATGGACCCCGTAGTGGCCGACCTAGCACAAGGCGTAATGTTGCTGAGACAGTTCAGGAAGAAATGGAGACTGTAGCAGGTTCGTCTATGCACAAGGAACTCAGCGCTCGTGCAGTCACATGTCGTACCGGCATTCCATACACTACTGTTTTGTTGGCACTTAGGCATGCTCTCCGATGCTATCCTTACAAAATCCATCGGCTTCTTGAACTGTTACCTGGCGATTTAGTGAAGTGGAGGGCATTTGCTGTGTGGGCGTTTCAAAAGATGGCGGAAGATGACGATTGGTTGAGTAACGTGTTGTGGACCGACAAAGCTCATTTCACGCTGTGAGGGTCTGTCAACGCCCACAACGACAGAATTTGGGCTACCGAAAATCCTAGAACTGTTGTGGAAACACCATTGCACGACGAGAAAGTCAGGGTATGGGTTGGATTTACCACATCTACCATTATAGGGCCTTTTCTCTTCGAGGAACTGCGTGATTCTGATTTTGTAACTGCTACCGTGACGGGTGCAAGGTACGCCGATATGTTGGAGACGCACATCATCCCCAGCCTGGCTGATAAACACCTGCTGGAACGTACGATTTTTATGCATAATGGCGCTCCACCCCATATTGCTAGACGCGTGAAAGATCTCTTGCGTGCATCGTTTGGCGTTGATCGTGTGCTCAGCCGTCACTTTTGTCATGCTTGGGCTACCAGGTCCCCAGACCTCAGCCCGTGCGATTATTGGCTTTGGGGTTACCTAAAGTCGCAAGTGTATCGTGATCGACCGACATCTCTAGGGATGCTGAAAGAGAACGTCCGACCCAAATGCCTCACCATAACTCTGGCCATGCTTTACAGTGCTGCTCACAACATTATTCCTCGACTACAGCTATTGTTGTGGAATGATGGTGAACATATTGAGCATTTCCTGTAAAGGTCCTCATCTTTGCTTTGTCTTAATTGGTTATGCTAATTATTGCTTTTCTGATCAGATGAAGCGCAATCTGTCGGAATTTTTTATGAACTTTTGTTGTTTTTGGTTCTCATAAAACCCCATGTCATTCCAAGCATGTGTGTCAATTTTTACCTCTCTATCTACATTATTCCGTCATTTATTAAGTTTTTTACATTTATACTGACTTTTTGATCACCCGGTACTATTTACCTCTCATTCTACTGTCGAATAGCGCGCGGGAAGGAAGAACATCTGAATCTCTTCATTCGAGCTCTGATTTCTCGTCTTTTATTCTGATGATCTTTTCTACCTATGTAGGTGGGAGTCAACAATATATTTTCGCATTCGGAGGAGAATGTTGGTGATTGGAGTTTCGTAAGGAGACCACGCCTCAGCGATAACCGCCGTTGTAATGATTCCCATCCCAGGTCTTGTATCATTTCCGTGGCGCTGTCTCCCCTGTATCGTGACAATATAAACCGAGCTGCCCTTCTTTGGACTCTTTAGATGTCCTCGATCAAACCTACCTGATAAGAATCCCACACTGGGCAGCAATACTCCAAATGAGGACGGACAAGCGTAGTGTATGCAGTCTCTTTAGTAGTTCTGTTGCATCTTTTAAGCGTTCTGCCAATAAAAGGCAGTCTCTGGTTCGCCTTTCCTATGACATTATCTACGTGTTCTTTCCAGTTTAAGTCTGATGTAATAGTAATTCCTAGGTATTATTGGAGTTTACGGCCTTCACATTCGATTGATTTATCTTGTAAACAAAGTTTAAGGGATTTATTTTCTTTGTGGGTTGCTGCATGTGCAGTTTCCTGCGTGGAGAGGATGTCTAGCTCAGCTTGTGTCCGGCGCCCACATTAATAAAAATGGGCGCCATGATGACGGCGAGAGATAATTTCGCAGATGTGCTGTCGGAGCCAGAGTCTAAGATGCTGACTGCAGGTCAGTCTGCGATTGACTGTTTGTTTTGCTATATGTCAAGCTGAACGATCCATCATTCGGCCGAGTGTTGGACAGCCCATTAAAGGTTTGGTGAGGTTGGCTTCCGACGTGTGAAGGACGTGGCCGCTAACATCTGCGTGTGCCGCTTGGAGGCGTGGAATAGAGACGATGGAGAGATAGCGTCGAGAGTCCTCTTAGGAGGAGATACGATCGAGTGCCGTTCACTTAGAGGACTCGCGAGAGGTACGGTCTCTCAGGAGGTCTCTGACATAGGACGATGTTATTTGATATCACGGACGGGAAAGACAGCCTCCTGCTCCAGTGTGCCAACACAGTCGCTGCTGCTGCGAGATCAACGTTGCTTTGTGTGTGGAGCAGCACAGTGATGAGCTATAACGTCTGAATTACGGATGTTGAAAATCAATGAACCTGAAGTCTGTAAGTGATGTCTTCACTTAGTATAACACCTCAGAATGTTTTAATAATCATATTCCAGATGGAAATAAACGCATCGAATGTCCTAAGCAGGAAACAACAGAACTGGAATCTTGCAATGACGTGATTGCTCAATATAAACGGCCACAGGAGCCATTTAGTAACCATGTCATGCAAAAAATAAGATATGAAATGAAACTCCCTAAATGTGTATGTCTATAAGAACTAACAGAAGGAGCAGAACCAATAGATGGAGCCATAAAAGAGATGTTTTACAGGGTAAAATAAGATATGTCTTGGGATTTGAGAATATACCAGGCGCGTCCAGAAAGTAAGTTCCGTTTGGTTATATAAAACGAACGGGTACAGATACAGAAAAAATATTCAAATGTTAAATGCTTGTATAGCTTATGGGACTTAACTACGGGGTCATCAGTCCCTAAACTTACAAACTACTTATAAACTAGCTAATCCTAAGTACAGCACAAATATCCATGCCCGAGCAGGGATTCGAACCCCCGACCGTAGTGGCCGTGCAGACCGTGACTGGAGCGCCTCAGTCCCCTCGGCAAGAAAAAATATTGATTGTACAAAAATCTACATCTGTTAAACTACTTTTCTACATAGCTTCCGAAATTTTGTAGGCAATTGTCATAGCATGGCACAGGGTTTTGTGTGCCTTTTATGTAGAATGTGCCATCTGTGTATTCAACCATGTGGTAACATTTTCTTTCAGCTCGTCATCACCGTTAAAGTGTTATCCACCAAGGACAGATTTTAGGCGTAAGAAGAGGATTACTGTCAAAAGATTTTTTTAAATTTTTGTTATTTTTTAATTTTTATTTTTATCTTTTTTTGCGATAATGCCTGACCTCACACACCGAATGTGACCAAATCATTCTTACGGAAATTTCAATGGGACCTGTTTGATCATCCTCCATACAGCTCGGACCTCTCTCTTAGCGACTTTCATCGCTTCTTACACCTAAAATCTGTCCTTGGTGGTCAACACGTAAACGATGATAAAGAGCTGTTACAACATGGTTTAATACACAGGCGGCAACCTTCTGTGAAGGACGCTGTTGCTAGGTAGCAGCCACGGGAGAGGTGTGGGCCAAATTGTGCAGGAAAAATTACGTGACACGTACCAGGTCACAAACTTTTTTAAGCCCAGTGCAAGTCTGAGCCAGGTGGTAGAGGATTTAGATTCATTGGGCAAAGTGTTTACTAAGGAGGATCATGTTGTGATAGTGGGTGGTGTGGGAAACAGTATTGATAGGGATGAGGGCTACAGTATTGAGTGTGACCTGGTGAAAATAGCATCTGCAACAAACCATACGAATGTTCGGATGGTGCCTGCCTTCATGCGGTATGATCAGCTTCGGTTGACGAGCTCTGTAAGGAGGGTCAACATGGAGTTAGGTCAGCTGCGCAGGGCGGCCACTCTGTCGGACATTGGTTTGGTCCCTGTTGATGCTATTGATAGGTGGGACTTTACTAGGCATGGCCTGCACCTCAATAGGAAAGGGAAGGGAAAACTGGCTGGGTTGATAGGAAAATCTATAAGGGGGGACACTGCAACTCTTGGGAGTACCTCTTTTTTAGGAAAGTTCAGTGTCCAATGAGAAGCCCAGACAGGCAGGTAATAAAGCTGTTAAAATATCACAAGATTCTAACAATAGTAAATTAAAAAATAATGTTTGTATTTTTCATCAAAATATTGGGGGTTTAAAGAATAAAGTAGATGAGCTCCTGATTTGTTTAGAAACAATAGAAGCTGACAATGTAATAGATATACTATGCCTGTCTGAGCATTATATTATCACTGATATGAATAAAGTAAATATTAGTGGGTATAAACTAGCAGCATATGTAAGTAGAGAAAAGAAGGTGTGTGGAGGAGTTGCCATTTATGTCAAAAATTGTCACAGTGTAAAAAATTTAGAAACAAAAAAACTTTGTATAGAGCAACACATAGAAGCATGTGCCTGTGAGCTTAAACTGAAGAGCGGTTCTTTTATAATTGCCACAGTGTATAGGCCCTCCTCAGGAAACTTTCATTTATTCCTGGAATACTTGGATGCCTTGTTGTGCTGTCTGTCAGATAGGGGGAAGCAAATTATTATCTGTGGGGATTTCAATGTTGATTCACTGCAAGAGTGTAATAAGAAGAATGACCTGGAAGTCTTACTTGGTTCTTTCAATTTGACATCTGTTATTTATTTTCCTACTCGGGTAGTAAAGAACAGCAGCACACTGATAGACAATTTTTTTATAGACCAAGATAGGTTTAACAACATTAGTGCATGTCCTGTTGAGAATGGTCTTTCTGATCATGGTGCCCAGCTAGTTACATTATATGATATAGATCCTTTCTGTAATTTGGATCAGTCCTCCAAAGTTGTTCGTACAATTAATGAATCGACAATTAGAAATTTCACAGAAAGTTTTCAGCAGTTAGATTGGGATGAAGTCTACAAGGAACCTGATGCTAATTTAAAATACAATTTATTTCATGATACTTTTGTAAGGGTATTTGATAACTGTTTCCCCAAGAAATTAGTCAAATTTAATTGTAAGGAACCAAGTAAAAAAACATGGCTCACCAAAGGTATAATAATATCTTGTAACCGGAAAAGGGTACTGTATCTGACAGCGAGAGAGCGTAGTGACCCAGAAATACTCAACTATCATAAAAACTACTGTTCTGTATTAAGAAAAGTTATTAAAAAATCCAAAAGCATGTGCATCATGTCTAAGATTAGTACATCAAATAATAAAATTAAAACAATCTGGAATATTATAATAAGGGAGACAGGGCAACCAAGAACACAGGAAGACAGCATTACCATCAAAGTAAATGAAAAAATTACAAACAAAAAGTCAGAAGTTGAAAACACTTTAATAATTATTTTTTAAATGTTGTGGAGAATATAGGATCCAAATGTTCATTAGAAGAAGCTAGGCAGTTAATGGAACAGGGTGTACCTAGACAGTTTGATACAATGGAAATCCCACCCACCTCTCAAACTGAAATTAGGAAATTAATAAACTCTCTCAAGAGTAAAAGATCTCATGGCATTGATGGCATATCCAGCAGGATATTAAAAGCTTGTTCCCAAGAAATATGTAGGATTCTTAGCCACATTTGTAATAGCTCACTGGAGCAGGGTATTTTCCCTGATAGACTGAAATATGCTATTGTCAAACCACTTCATAAAAAAGGTGATACATTGGATGTCAACAACTACCGCCCAATCTCACTTCTGACTGCTCTATCAAAAATTCTTGAAAAAGTAATGTATTCCAGAGTAATTTCATATATTAATAAAAATAAAGTTCTAACAAAATGTCAGTTTGGTTTCCAGAAAGGCTTTTCAACAGAAAATGCAATACACATTTTCACTAATGAAATATTAAATGCTCTGGATAACCGTAAATCACCTGTTGGGATTTTTTGTGATCTATCAAAGGCCTTTGATTGTGTTAACCATGGAATTCTTCTAGATAAGCTTAAGTACTGTGGTATGAGTGGGAAAGTGCACAAATGGTTTAAATCGTACCTAACTGGAAGAGTCCAGAAAGTTGTTATAAGTAATTCACATAATATACAAAAAACAGCCGAGTCCTCAAACTGGGGGACTATCAAGCATGGGGTGCCACAGGGTTCGGTACTGGGACCTTTGCTGTTCTTAATATATATTGATGATTTGCCTTTCTATATTCATAAAGATGCCAAGCTAGTTCTCTTTGCTGATGATACAAGTATCGCTATCACACCCGAATCACAGGAATTAACTGATGAAATTGTCAATGAAGTATTTCAGAGAATTATTAGGTGGTTCTCTGTAAATGGACTCTCTTTAAATCTTAAAAAAAAAAAGAAAACACAGTATATTCAGTTTCACACAATAAATGGCATCACACCATTAATTAATATTGACTTCAACCAGAAATCTATAGCTAAGGTAGAATATTCAAAATTTTTAGGTTTATGCATTGATGAGGGGTTGAATTGGAAGAAACACATTGAAGATCTGCTGAAACGTTTGAGCTCAGCTACTTATGCTATTAGGGCGATCGCAAACTTTGGTGATGTACAACTCAGTAAACTAGCATACTATGCCTATTTTCATTCTCTGCTTTCTTATGGCATCATATTCTGGGGCAATTCATCATTTAATAAGAAAGTATTCATTGCCCAAATGCGGGTCATCAGAATAATTGCTGGAGCCCACCCAAGATCATCCTGCAGCCATTTGTTTAAGGATCTAGGAATCTTCACAGTAGCTTCACAATATATATATATATATATATATATATATATATATATATATATATATATATATATATATATATATATATGAAATTTCTTATTAACAATCCATCTGAATTCAAATGTAACAGCAGTATGCATAGCTACAACACTAGGAGAAAGGGTGACATACACTATTCAAGGTTAAATTTAGCTCTGTCACAGAAAGGAGTTAATTATTCTGTCACAAAAGTCTTTGGTCACTTACCTTGTAGTATCAAAATTCTGACAGATAGCTAACTAGCACTTAAAAAAAATAAATTAAGAGAATTTCTGAATGGCAGTTCCTTCTACACATTAGATGAATTTCTAGATAAAAGTTAGTACTTTAGGAAAAACTTAAAAAATAAAAAAAATAAAAAAAAAATTCAAATATTGAGTGTCATGTAATATTATGTATAGACACACTTCATTTAACTGACACGTTCCACATCATTACGAAGTGTCGTATTCATGATCTATGGAACAAGTATTAATCTAATCTAATCTAACTTGTGGCACGCTATGACAAGTGCCTACAAAATTTCGGCAATTACGTGGAAACGTAGTTTAAGAGTTGCAGAATTTTGTGAAATAAATATTTCTTCTGTATCTGTGTAAAATTTCATTTTATTACCAAACAGAACTTACTTTCTAGACGCGCCTAGTATCTTACCTGTATCTATTATCTTACTGGCTAGAGAACGAATTAGAAGATCCTAACATAGATTTGTACTGTAAGTTAAAACTCAGGCTGAGTTGTATTCTAATTAGACCAAACAAACACAAAAAATGTTGTTTTTTCTGTGTAAACAAGCAGTAGTTGGACAATAGTAGCTAGAGTATCACTGCAACGCTCTCTGCGAACATGAGAAACCACTGTATGACCTCTAAGGAGATGGTGACAACCCTTTGCTTTACCATTCGGAAATGATCACATGGATCTGTGGAATTCTAAGGTGTACCAGCCTTCCATCAACACAAAAAAGCGAACAAAAATAATCTTATGAAAATATAAAAATTACTTATGAATTTCACATTACTGTGTTGTTGATGTGATGGTGCTCTTCTGTCTGAAGACTGATTTGATCCACCTCTTCAACCTACATTTTTGGTATCTGCTTATTGTCTTTATCCCTCGGTGTCCCTCTACGATTTTTACACTGTACACTCCCTTCTAATACTCAGTTGACGATTCCTTGCTGTTTCAGAATGTGTCCCACCAACCTATCCATTCTCTTAGTCAGGATACGCCAGAAACTCCTTTTCGTCCCAGTTCCGTTGAGCACCTCCTCATCAGTTATGTGACCAACCCATCTTGTATTCATCATTCATTTGTAGCACCACGTTTCAAAACCTTCGATCATCTTTCTGTCTGAACTCCTTATCGTCCACTTTTCACTCCAATACAGTGCTACACTCCTGACAAATACTTTCAGAAAGAAATTCCTAACATTTAAATTAATATTGGATATAAACAAATTTCGCTTGTTTGGAAACGCTTTTCGTCCCATAGCCATATAGCATTTTATGTCATCTTTACTTCGGCCATCAGAAGTTATTTTGCACTCAAATAATAAAACTCATCTATTGTCTGATTACTTAATGTAATTCCTTCAGCGTCACCTCAGTGATGCTCACTTGTTAGTAGCTTGATTTATCCTAAAAAAGAGATAGAGGTCGGCTTGTTGCATTTTAAGTTCTTCATATCTCTGCACAATTTTTCCTGTTGTTGGTTGCGATTATAAGCGATCTAGGAAACTTCTTCTGTTTAGAGACCCTTTACCCTTCTGTGGTGTGTGTAAATGACTCCTGTGAGTTGTATGTTGGCGTTGTAAGATACCTTAAACTGCTTCTGTAGTGTTATCGATGTGTGCTGATACAACTGTAGTCGATGATATGATTACCTAAAATTCGATACAATATGTATTCTACAAGGCTATGCTAAATTGGTCTGGATGGTTAATAATACTATAGACTGTTGTTACTATGGATATATTGTGTAAGGTGGGAATTGTGTATACAATATATGTAATAAGAGTTGAACAATGACAACAGTGTTCTGTCTCTCTGTTGTGTGTTTTTATTGGGTTTCGTTAGTATAGTCCTGATCCTAACTAGAGGCTTTAATATTCTATCAGTCCTGTTTCTTCCTCTACATCCTGACCTAACTTTCAGAGGATCGATGGGTAAGACACAGCAAAGATATTCCGTGTTGTGCCTCTGTACATTTTTCTTGGTGCAGTAGATGGCATGTAAACAATGCTGATCTAAACTATATCTTTTGTGTGCATAAATTATACATATACACGTTACTTGTTGTGTGCTGGAGAACATAAGACGATTGGCACTGGTTCTGTTGTGTGAGAGGTATGGTGGAACCTGTACACATTTGCCAGTATTTGATTGGTGTTGAGCTGCATTTTGACATATGCCAAATCCTCCTCTACATCTCGCATCCTCGTATTGCAATCAATTGTAAATGTCTAAGCGTTGGCTACTTGAACTGCGAGGGATTCATCTGTGGTTTAGAGTTCGAGTTTGTCATTTAATTGCTGTAAACATTTGGAACTTGTCATGTAGAATGTATTGGGATTTTCACGGCTATATAGTTGTTGGGCTGTACAAACAGAAGTGGTTAGTCATAAGAGTCGTGCAATAAAGTTCTGGTTTTGCTTTTAAACGGTTCTGCGTATAGAATGATCATGCAAAAAGCACATTTCGAGTAACATTCGTGTATCTTACTAGGTGTAGTTCGGTTTCTTCTAAAAAGGGTTAGATGTGGATCTGCTGTGTTGTAATCCTATGGTTTTGATGTAAAATCACCGATCTGTCACTTTGTCCTAAAAAGGGTTAGAGTTGGATATAATGTGTTGTATGCTGTTGTAGCACAGTATCTTTTTCGCTATGTGGGACGCGAGGTATAAACACCCAAGGTTTCTTACCTCTGTGGAAAGAGACTTTTACTCTTCTACAGTGTATATAGACCACCATTACGAGGTGTTTGCTGCAGATCATAATAGCTGTAGGACGCGAGGTATAAACACCCAAGGTTTCTTACCTCTGTGGAAAGAGCCTTTTACTCTTCTGCAGTGTATATACCATTACGAGGTGTTTGCTGTAGACGCGAGGTATAAACATCCAAGGTTTCTTACCTCTGTGGAAAGAGCCTTTTACTCTTCTGCAGTGTATATAGACCAACATTACGAGGTGTTTGCTGTAGATCATAATATCTGTAGGGGGTCAAATGTGCTGAGGAGCACTTAAACGTCGATGTGATTACCTAAAATATGTAATAGTTTGCATCTGCAACAGCTGTTTGTTGTAATGAATTATAGTTTTTCATGTAGAACGATTTGATTTTACAGGTCTTTAGATCTTGGAGAAAATACCAGAAGACAGGTTACGTGTCAGAAGAGCAGTACCTTGATCGGTAGAGTATCTATTAGTTGGTCAACTAACAGAGATGTACTTTTGTGCTGTTCTAGTCTACAGCTAAACAAGCGTTCGTTTAAATCGAGTTTGTGCATTACGTTGGTATATGGAATGGAGTTTGACTTTAAATCGCAAATTAGCGCTCATCTGACTGTTTGTGTGTGTGTGTGTGTGTGTGTGCGTGTGTGTAGTAGGTTATTGCTAACTATACTTTCATCATGTAAGATATGCCTCATTTTTGTCAACTGCGACGAAATGATAATTATATAGAAGTGTTGCAGTAAGTGCCTGTAATAAGATTGTCTCTCTATGATTTGTAGACACTAGTTAGAGATAGTCTTTATTGGGTTGCCATTGTATTAAGAGCTATAGCATAGCTGTGAAAATTCGTTTTTTATTCTCATTTCTCGTTATAGAAACGACGTAATTCTATCTTTGTAAAATTAGGTCTTGTGTATTTGTAATCTGGTGCGAATGATGTAGCCTGGCTAGTGTGAAATAGCGATTTCGAACTGGTTAGTTGTACGAATCGTTGCAACAAAGAGACGTGCTACATTTGTGGAAATGCATGTTCATAATTATTGGTAGAGAAAACGATTAAGAAATACTGTCTGGTGGAGTATGCAATGCAAAAAGATGCAGGATCAATCGGTTAGATCTTCGGGAGGGATCCACCAACAACACATTTGTTGGGAATATGTCGCATGCTAGTTGGGAAAAAAAAACCTGGAACAGCTAGATCCGTTTGCTGTAGGTTAGTATTGTAGTATTGACTGCAGGTGTAGTCCTGTCACTGGATTGGTAATGGTTGCTGTTACAAGCGTTTACAGAGAGTGCTGCAGGCTAGATGGGATAAAATGTAAGTAAAAAGTGATTGATATATACACAATTTGTGTGATGCAGTCTTTGTTTCCAGTTGTGGATGATGTTGCGTTGTGATAAAGCACTAAAGAATTCGAATTAGGATTATGTTGTAAAAAACTTTGCTCTGTGTATGTCTAAGTATACTCTGCAATCCACCGCAAAGTGCGTGGCAGAGAGTACACTGTACCACGACTAGACATTTCCTTCCCTCTTCCTCTCCCAAATAGAATGAGGGGAAAAATGTCTATGAGCCTTTGTATAAGCCCTGATTTCTCTTCTCTCGTGTTTGTGATCATTATGGGAAATATAAGTAGGCGGCAGGAAGAACTTTCTAAACTCAGCTTCAAATTCCAGCCCTCTAAATTTTCTCAACATAATTAGTCGGAAAGAACGTCGTCTTTCCTCCAGAGATTTCCATTTGAGTTCTCAGAGCATTTCCATGCCACTCGCGCATTGGTCGAACCTACCAGTAACGAACCTAGCTGCTCACCTCTGAACTGCTTCTATGTCTTCCTTTAAACCCATCTGCTGCATGTTCCACACCCTTGAGCAATACTCAAAACGTGGTCTCCTTTACAGACGAACTACATCTTTGCAAAATTTACCCAATAAACAGTAGTTGGCCTTACTCATAACTGTCCTTACACGTTTGTTACATTTCATATCACTCTGCAATGTTTCGCCTAGAAATTTGACTGATGTGACTGCATCAAGAAGCTCACTACTATGCTGTATTTGAACATTATGGGATTGTTTTTCCTACTCATGTACATCACCTTACATTTTTCTATATTTAGAGCTAGTTGTCATTCTTCACACCAACTAGAAATTTTAAGTCATCCTGTATTCTATTACAGTCAATTAAAGACGACAGCCTCCAATACGCCATGGCATCATCAGCAAACAGCTGCAAATAACAAGTTACTCTGTGCATCAGATCATTTATATATATATATATATATATATAAATAATAGCGGTCCTATCACACACCCCTGGGTAACGTCTGATGACACACTCATCTCTAATGAACAATCGCCATTGAGAACAATGAACTGAATTCTGTTATTTAGGAAGTCTTACAGCCAGTCACAAATCTGTGAACTTATTCCATATGCTCGAATCTTCGAGTTCAGTCTGCAGCGTCTCACTGCATCAAATGCCTCTTTGAAATCGAGAAAAACAAAATCTGCCTGTTGCCCTTCATCCATGGTTCGCAAGATGTCCTGTGAGAAAAGGGCAAGCTGAGTTTCACATGAACGACATTTCCTAAACCTGTGCTGATTCATGGAACGAAGCTTTTCTGTCTCATGGAAATTTTCTATATTCTAACTGAGAACATGCTCCAAAATTCTCCATGAAACTGAGGTCAACGATATTGACTTTTCTTTTATCTGCCCCTTCAATTGCAAGAAAATTAAGCGGTGGATGGGTCTGAGCAGGTTTCGAACCCAGGATTCAATGTCCCTAACTGACCCCTTCATCACTTTCCGTCTTCCCAGTCGATGTACTGCTGAACATGTTTAATTTAACGCACATAGAAGTCCCTGAACTATAGTGGTATTTGTTTATATACAATTGTTGTTAAACATTACTTATATCAGCAAGACATCTACCGTTGCTCACTGACGATATCCGAGAGAAAATGGAATCTCTAATTGTTAATGCAAAAACATAGGATATCGCAATTAATTTGATATGCAAATTATACATAAAAATAATTGGTAGCGATGGTGTATGGATGGCCTGGTGACAGTCGGGGAGGGGGGGAGGTTAGTTGAGTATCCCCAAGTGACTAGTTGTGGAGGCAGTCAATTGTCCTTAAGTTGTTCAAGATTAATTTGATATACAAATAAACAGAAATTAATTGAGGGCGGCGGGCATGAGGCGGTCAGGGCGGCACTCGCACAAGTCACCACTTGTGGGGGCGGATGGTGACAGTAGGGGCAGAGGTAACTCAGGTACTCACCGTCAGGGGTGGGTGGCCGGGCAAGTGTCCGAGGGTGGAGGAGGTAACGATACCTCGCGCAATGCATCATGGGTAGAAT
Organism: Locusta migratoria; assembly: GCA_026315105.1. Classification (NCBI taxonomy): domain Eukaryota; kingdom Metazoa; phylum Arthropoda; class Insecta; order Orthoptera; family Acrididae; genus Locusta; species Locusta migratoria. The sequence continues at coordinate 697,074,028 of CM048745.1, read as the reverse complement.
ATCAGTGGCTCGAAGCAGCTTTACCATACTACTTATATTACATATCTATCAAGGAAAGTACTTGAGCTCGAACAAACACATATACACCAAAATCGTATGAGAGATAATGTAAAGATCCCTTATTGCACTAGTGATACTCCCACATCTACAAAACTCTGCAGTCGTACATTAGAGGCCTCTGCGTGTGCCATGCCACATTGCACTTTGACCTGTCGGTTCGCCAGTAGGGACGGTGCAGTGTGCCTCCGAAGTTGCGTTTTGTGATATTATTTGTGTGGTGAAGCGTCAGATGGGGCGGCGATTGCTAATCAATCATGCGAATGTATTGCAATTAGTTGAGATGAAGTTACGAAGAACCCTTCTTCGTGAAGATGGTATTAGTGTAGAAGATGAATCATTTGCATGCTTTCTCGTATCTGTTATGGTACAGAATTATGAGCATACGTTAGATACTGTTGTTACAAACTCATAATAATGGTAATAGGGATGATAATGACGAGTAACTCATTGCAAACGGTAGTGCTACGGTAAGTGCGGGAAGAGGCGATGGAAGCAGTGGCAGTGAATACCAACAGTCTTTCGGGAAGAAGGTTAAAGTTGCAACTATCATCGCGGTTTTTGATAACAATTCGCTAGAGAACATGTACGATGATTATTACATAAGCTATAGTTAAGATATCTGCATTACGTAAGGCGGCTACAATTAAATCTACAGTGCTATCTAGAGCATGGTTGCACAGCTTTGCAGAAAAACGACACCCAGCAGCACATTGACGTGTATGTAGAGATCCTGTAACCAAACGTTCATACAGATATGTTTGTTCGAGCCCATGTACTTTCCTTGTAAGTGATCTAAAAATTCAAATGTTTGTAGAGCTTATGGGACTTAACTACGGGGTCATCAGTACCTAAACTTACAAACTTATGAACTAGCTAATACTAAGGACGGCACAAATATCCATGCCCGAGGGGGGATTCGAACCCCCGACCGTAGTGGCCGCGCAGACCGTGACTGGCGCGCCGCAGTCAGCTCGGCCACCGCGGCCGGGCAAGTGATCTAAGAGGCAGCAACACATTCTTTCGATACACCCAAGTGACGCATAAGAGATCCTGACGACGAATCCAGTTGTCACAGTGCGTTTAAGGTGGATGCATGAGAAAAATTCATGTCTTTTCGTCAGAGCGGCAGCCCAGTCGTTAGACGTTCGCGCTTGCTCCGTCCTCTGCGTAGCCGGCCGCCGCCGGCAGTGCTTCACCGAGCAAGCCGCTACCGGCCATTGTGAACACTCTCAGGAATGAGAGCTCACCAACACATCGCTGCAGTCTACAGCACAACTTCAAAATTATCTAACGTATCTTGCATCTCAAAAACAGTGACAGCTGCGGATCATGCTTATCTTCAATAAATGTTGTTATTGTTTTCCACAAACCTCTCTATCTCTCTCTTTCCTATTCCACAAATAGCCTGAAATAAATAAATGCACAGTACAGTAACAACACAAGTAAACCAATACATATGGTAGCATTTCCTTACGACCAAAACAAATTCACAATATCATTTAATCATCTCCACCCACTCTCTAGTGACCAAAATATTTGTCAAGGAACTTACTGACCTCTATCGATCACACACTTATTGACCTGACACAACTAAGAATAAAATTCTGACATACTAGACAATACACACACATCATTATACTTTTTGTTGGTATATCTTCTGGGTTGTAAGGCCGTGTTCTTATAATCTTGCTGCTTCCTAACGTTTCGTCCGATGCTGCGTCGGACTTATTCAGAGGTTGTCCGTCTGTTGAGACTCAACAGATATTTCGTCCGATGCTGCGTCGGACAAAACGTTAGGAAGCAGCAAGATTCCAAGAACACGGCCTTACAACCCACAAGATATACCAACAGAAATGTCAACCGCTCGTGAAAGCCTTCACTCCATAATTATACTTTTTTTTTCCCCCACATACTTCGAAGTCCTCAGTCAAACGAAATCCCACCCAATAAAGTAATAGTCGATAATGCTTAAACAGCAAGTCCGCTTCACGATCATACATAGCGAAAGATAGTCCAAAATAGATCATTTCTCAAGCAGATGGAAGGACGTTGAACACAGTATTTCTAAATACAGTCCAAGTGCAGTGTACCTACCAACAAGTCATTATGTACCAGTCTATGATCGTACGCAAAAATGTTCAAATGTTTGTAGAGGTTATGGGACTTAACTACGGGGTCATCAGTCCCTAAACTTACAAACTACTTATGAACTAGCTAATACTAAGGACCGCACAAATATCCATGCCCGAGGGGGGATTCGAATCCCCGACCTTAGTGGCCGTGCAGACTGTGACGGAGATCGTACGCACTTCTATCGTACCGCAACGAGAATTACCGACACAGCCAATCGCCCCATTAGACCCCCATGCCTTAAACAAGAGTACACACACACACACATGATGAATGCGATTAGGAATTTTTTTGGAGACCGCAACTCATACCAGCGAATTATCCGACAAAGGAATATATGTCATGCAATACTCCAGATCAAAGTAGTGTTCTCTATCTATCCGATATGTGAGTTATCTTCTACTTACAACTACAATCCCGATGACAGAGCTGTAACATACTCACTAGGTACTCCAATAGATTTAGTTGATCACAAGCAAACCAAGCCCCCCAATACGTTGGTCAGTTTAGAGTCTCATAGAATGTAAGAAATAATAACAACTATGCTTTTAGTATTACAAACCTAGTAAAAAGTCTTTTATTTGCGCATGAGACGACAACGTGATTGTATTATAACCCCTCCTGCTGAAACTAAACATCTCTGTCATCAGGAGACATTACACATAAACAGACGCAGACAGAACTTCTTTTTCCGAAGTAAATATAGATACATCAGACAACTACCCAAGAAACAGTCGCCACTCTCTGCAATCCTGTACTTATCCATCCAATCCATCTAACACCCACTTCCACACACCTCCACCAGGTCTACTGGAAAAAATCGAACATGCAAAGTCCCGTTTTCGATTTCCATTATTTTATTATGATGGTCATATATACCTATGTTAGTGGCTGCTAACAAAATATGTCCACATTCAATTTCGAAGTCCTGCGTCATAGTTCAGACTATGATAGATGATCCATCCTAGTAATAATAGTAGACAATGCTTAAACACAATGAAATTTGGCAGACGAGTCCAAATCATTTGTCAACGCTGCCGTCTGCGCTATCATCCTTAGACCTCTCGGAATAGTGATACCAGGACACAATCGTTTAAACCAACAATTTAAGGACGAAAGTAGTGTACCTTAGGCCTTGCAAATAACAGTACACACTGCGAGAAGAGAGTCTGCTCAGACCAACATAGACCGTAAATCTTCTACCAGACCCCCTAGAGAATTAATGAGCTATTCAGCCGCTTCTCTAAACAATTACGTAAAACAAAGCTACTCGCGATCACACAAAGCAAGATCGTAAACTCAAAACAGAACCAATCTTTGTCCAACGACTATCAACGCTCGTAAAATCTCTACGTATTCTGTGCCAAAACGAGCTAATACAATACCGAAATACAACAGAATGTTTCCATCCTTACCGTAAGCATTACGGTACCGACAGACGAGCTACATAACAGTTGTACAGCTAACAAGCAATGCTTCGACGAAATATTAGATAACGTACACCATGCATATTTTGACAACAGATCTTATTCTGGAGTCTCTTTCTATCCAACATTGCATGTGAAACAGCTACCTGTGCGGACAAAACTCCAGTCGCTTTAACATTCGTTACACTTTATAAATCAACGTAAAACCACCACAACATCGTAATGTGATCGACACATACACATAGAATAATTTACTAGGAAAGATCACACGAATTCCATCCGTAACATTATTGAATTGAGTCCCGGTGGAAAAGTGCACCGCCAATGAAATGCAGACTCTGGTTTGCATTCCCTACAATATTTTCTATGTTTTCTGTATATCGATCGTAATTGTAATTCCAATGTATTTAAGCACATTTACGGTATGCACATTTGATCGGAGGGGGAAAAATTAAAGTTCTCATACTGTCTTTACTCAAAGCAAAGTTTAGCATTTATCAAATAATTTCTATCACCCTCACAAACAAAACAAGTCAGATACCTGGATAAGTTGTTCTCCTCATCCTTTTTTCTCCAGTGAATTCTTACGATTTTTTACTTTTATTTATTTTATTTTTTATTTTTACAGCAAAGTTATATCATGTAACAGTACAGATTACTAGGAAAGATATGTATGTGCACCAAAACAAACTTCTTACTTCTAGACTGATTCGAACCGTCCATTTAATAAAGTCCACATAGACAATTAGGACAGCTACAAAACGACAAGACCTTCCGATGACTGACAACATCGCGCATTCTTCTCGCTCGTAATACCACCAAATACATCTTTAAAAAAAAATGACGACACAAAGAACAGTTTACAAGGAAAGACCTATTTATACTTCAACACCAAGTTTTCTTTTATAAAGTCATTCAGACATCCAGTGCTTCGTAGTCCAACCCAAATCGACCTAATACAATACCGAAACACTACAGACATGACACCAGTCTTACCGTAGACAGTACTAACAAACGAGCTGTTGTCTTCGAAGGTAATTGTTTAAATCAATACTTGGAAAATGCTGGCCTCATGCGATAAAATTTACGTAAATTACAAAAACGAACAGACCTCCTAATGACGAATAACATCACACATTCATTGCAGCAACCGATAAGAAATTCCATACAATTAAAATCCACATCTTCTTTCGACCCTAGACATGTAATGGACATTTAAGTACCCAAAGTAAAAGATCGTCGTACACCAACACATCAAACTGACAATGCTTCGATTTAGTAAAAAAAATTTAATTTTTTGCCATTTTTACAAACAAATGGCCATACTTCTAACTTAATTTCTTTAGAACGCAATGTAACAGAGCAACATCAGCTATAACAAACAGGACTTCTCTAAAGTATTTTAAACTAATTCTAATCATTTTTACTAAAATTCTGACTCAACTGACCTACGGCATCCCTTGTATGAGTTCATAACAACAACCAAGCTCATTTAAGTGATTGGATTATCCTTATAGTCATCCTTAACCTACAATAAATGAATGTACCCATCACACATGATATAAACAAGTTACCAGAAACATCCTACCTACTAGTTTCCAATAACAGTTATTCCCACTTCGACAGGGCTTAGAGTAACCCTAATGTGTCATATTCCATCCCAAATCAACCTAATGTAGTCTCTGAATGCTTCGAGCAATCCTGTTGATGTTATACATACGTCATCACACACACACACACATACAAACACACAGTCTATTGGTTGCAGATAGCCAACTTTAAGACACCAAGCTATCAGAGATTTATCAAACCCTTTGATTCACAACCGACAAACAATAATTTACCACCACAAGCGTCCATTCGTAATGTAAACAACACTAAAACACGAGATAAATATGCCACAACCCTAGCACAGCTATTATGCAATGTATCTACATGAGCATCTACAATAAGTTGTGTGACACCTATGCTTTACAACACATCAAATAATGAAGCAGTTTTTTTCACTAAGTATTTCGCAGTGGAGGACTACAACTTCGTCATCCAGAGCATAATAAGAGAAGGATTGAGCATTCTAACAGCCTCACCGACACACAACAACAAACCGCCGTTCCCCTACCTATTACATCGCTCCCCTACCTATTACATCGCATTTTTTGTTCTACCAATCATCTGATTGCTCATATGCACACCAATCATGCGAAGCATTTACCCTGATCGATTCAATCTAGTTACATTGGATTTTCTCCTAGCTCCATACACCTGAAAAAGCGAAACTTTCTACTGGAAAGGTTATGTCTTTGCAGCAAATAGCTGTTGCAGATGTAAACTATTACATATTTTAGGTAATCACATCAAAGTTTGAGTGTTCCTCATCACACTTGAACTCCCTACAGGAACAGTATGGCCGGCCGCGGTGGCCGAGGGGACTGAGGCGCTCCAGTCACGGTCTGCACGGCCACTACGGTCGGGAGTTCGAATCCCCCCTCGGGCATGGATATTTGTGCCGTCCATAGTCTTAGCTTGTTCATAAGTAGTTTGTAAGCTTAGGGACTGATGACCGTTAGTTAAGTCCCATAAGTTCTACAAACATTTGAACATTTTTAGGAACAGTATGAAATATCTACGGCAGACACCTTGTAATGGTGGTCCCAACCAGTAGTGAAACTGGAGTATATATATGTCTTTGAAGGGTGGCATTGACATTCTATAGGGAAAAGCTGATTTTTTCGCGATTTCAGAGTTGGTCTCTTAATAGAAGAGTTATGAGTGCATTATCTGCAATTTCAATCTTATACATTTAAAATGCCATATTACATATGTTTTATTTTATTAAAAATCTCGTGTAGAAATTACAACTAAAGCATTTTAATAGCTGAAAGTATAGTTTTGTTTTTGTCTTTCTAGATCGAAAGACTGAGACAGGAATGATGGGCAATTTTTGTTGAATAGAATATTCAAGGGTGTCATACAAGAATGTAATTTTTTCAGATTTTATTCATGTGTATATTTTGGAAATAATTGTGCTGTTAAAAATAATAACACAAAACAGTGCCACATATGTGGTTTTTAGTCTTTCATATCATCTATGCAAAATATCGGTAGAATAAAAGCAAAATATTTTTGTTTAAAACATCTTGTAGTACATTATTGTCTGGCAATAACTTAGTGATGAAAATAATTTCCCGCCATTGGGATTATCTTTGTCTGTGAGAAAGTTTTCGTCATCTACCGGCTTTTTTGTTCCTTAAGAGGAGTTTACCGATATCTAGTGGATATTTAGTGAATGTTATTTTACGTATCTATCAGAATCTTTAACACCGGCAACACTGCTCTAAGACCTCATTCCTCTTCGTACCTCTATCATCTTCGCTGCGTTCACTTATACGTTCCTTTACATTGTTAGCGTAACATCGTCATGACCCTCTTGGCTTTATCGACTTGTTTTTGCGCTTTGTGCACCTTGTCCCCTTGTATGAGCTTGTGGCCTCTACTCTCGCCCTTCTCGCATTCTGCTTAGCCTTCGTGGCAACTGTTTCACTTAGGATGTTGTTACTTTGATATCATGCAACTGAACCGTAATATCTGCTACTTCTCGATTCACTGCATAGTTCCTTCCTATGATTATGTCTGCTATCTCCCTTGCCTCTACCTTCCTCGTCTTTTCCATTTCCTCTATCCGTTTTTCCGTTTCCTGCCTCTTCCTCTGCGTTTCCTGCACGAACTGCATGAGCACATGTAATTGTACACCACCTTTATTTTGGACTCCAGGCGTACATGCACTGATCCCGACTTTCTATGGTGCTTTGTAGGCGAACCTGCATTGTTACCCTCGCTGTATCGTTTGTGAAGCGACTTTCTCCTGACATTTGTTCTCACATTCTGCTACCGCAGCACTCGACACATTTTCTACTAAGTTCACAGCCTGGTTTAAGTGCTGTGTTTCAGTCGCGACTTCTACATCCTGATTGCTTGTCTTTTCCCGCTCCATTTTGTGATCGTGTTACACCCTTCTTTTTCCCTACCTGAACGAGCGGGCACCTCGAGTCAGTACATAAAGGGGTGAAAACTTCAATCTCTGTTTAGATTATTGTACCAGAACAAGAGAAGTGGGTTCCTGTAGTCATGTCCTAGTTCATGAACCACGGGCAACGTATGAGTGGCCAAGTAAGTGGTCCTGACAGTTGGGATACCAGTTACTTTGGTAAAAGGTTGGGCATCTCGGACATATACTGAGTCGTGGCCACCTTTGTGCTCAGACGGCAAAGACTACCAAATCCACCGGTTAGCCCCTCAACCATTAGGGGTAAAACCCAGTGGGACCCTGGGCAAGTAAGGCTAGCAACCTGCTTCCCAGTACTTCAGTATCATGCTGGCAACAATCAGAGCAAAATGCCTCAGACCTTTGGAGGTGATGGAGTCCTACCTCTAATTGACAGACCAGGGACTCCTCAGATACGATTTGGCAAACGATGTGGAATGAGATGGGGAGCTATCAATATCAATGGGGATTACAATGGGAAGAAGGTAGAGCTGGCGGAGGCTTCAAGTAAGATGGGGTTAGATGTTTTAGCTGTTAGTGATGTTAGAGTAAGATGAGAGAAAGAGGATGAAGTCGGAGAATACAAGGTCTACCTGTCAGGAGTTAAAGTAGGAAGAGCACAGTGGGATGTAGAGTTTTACATCAGGAAAGCAATCGAACCCAGCATAATTGCAATAAGGTATGTAAATTAACGACTGATGTGGATAGATTTGGCCATCTCCAGTAAGAAGATTAGGATTGTGGCAGTGTATTCACACTGTGAAGGGACAGATCAAGATGAGATGGACAGATTTTACAATGCACTTAGTGATGTAGTTGTTAGAGTGAAGGATAAGGATAGTGTTTTACTCATGGGTGATTTCAACGCCAGGATAGGAAATCGAACAGAAGGGTATGAAAAGGTTATGGGTAAGTTTGGAGAGGATATGAAGGCCAACATGAACGGAAAACAGCTCTTGGATTTCTGTTCCAGTATGGGCTTAGTTATCACAAACTCCTTCTTTAAGCATAAAGACATTCACCGCTATACGTGGGAAGGAAGGGGAACCAGATCTATCATTGACTATATAATAACAGACCAGGAATTCAGGAAGACAGTCAAGGACACACGTGTTTTCAGGGGGTTCTTTGATGATACTGATCATTATTTAATCTGCAGTGAAATTGGTTTTGTGAGGCCAAAAGAGCAGAAAGTCATGTCCATGTGTAGAAGGATAAGAGTGGAGAAGCTTCAAGACAAGGAAATTAGGCACAAGTACATTACAATGATCTCAGAAAGATACCAGTTAGTTGAATGCAATGATTTACAGTCACTGGAAGAAGAATGGTCAAGGTTCAGGGACACACTATTGGAAGCAGCTAGAGAATGTCTTGGAACAGTAGTGTGTAAAGGTAGGAAGAAGCAGACAGCCTGGTGGAATGACACAGTCAAGGCAGCCTGTAAAAAGTAAAATAAGTCATATCAAAAATGGCTCCATACTAGAAATCAGGCAGACAGAGAAAGTTATGTTGAAGAAACAAACAAAGCCAAACGGATAATTACAGAATCCAAGCAGAAATCATGGGAAGCCTTTGGAAACAAGCTAGAATCTCTGGACCAAGCCGCGGGAAAACCATTTTGGAGAATAATTAGCTATATTCGAAAGGGAGGGAAGAAGGAATTAACAAGTGTTTTGGACAGGTCAGGAAAGCTGCTAGTCAATCCTGTGGATGCCTTAGGCAGATGGAGGGAATCTTTTGAAGAATTGCTCAATATAGGTGAAACGTTCAATGATGTATCAGATTTTCAGGTAGAATGGGATAGGAACGACAATGGAAACAGGATCTCATTTGAGGAAGTGGAGAAAATGGTCAGTAGATTACAGTGCAATAAAGTGGCAGGGGTGGATGAAATTAAGCCGGAACTCGTCAAATACAGTGGAATATCAGGTTTCAAATGGTTACACAGGATAATTGAAAAGGCGTGGGAATCGGCGCAGGTTCCATCAGACTGGACGAAAGCGGTAATCACACCAATTTTCAAACATGGAAACAGAAAAGATTGCAACAACTATCGAGGTATCTCTTTAATAAGCGTTGTAGGCAAAATTTTCTCAGGTATTGATGAAAGGAGAGTGCTAGTATTAATTGAGGACAAGTTAGATGAAAATCAGTGTGGGTTTAGGCCTCTTAGAGGTTGTCAGGCCCAGATCTTTAGCTTACGGCAGGTAATGGAAAAGTGCTATGAGTGGAACAGGAAATTGTATCTATGTTTCATAGATCTGGAAAGGCTGTCAGTTCTTCAAGATTATTGTACAGGAGGCACACTTCTGCAGGCAATTAAAGGGCTTTACGTAGACTGTCAGGCAGCAGTTAGAGTAGATGGTCAATTAAGCTCATGGTTCAGGGGTAAGACAAGGCTGTAACCTGTCACCACTGTTAATCATACTATTCATGGATCATATGTTGAAAACAGTAGACTGGCAGTGCGGGATTAAAGTAGGTTAAAACAAAATAAGCAGTCTCGCATATGCATTGTAATGGCTGATTCGATTGAAAGTTTGCAAACTAATATTTCAGAGCTCGATCAGAGGTGCAAGGATTATGATATGAAGATCAGCATCTCCAAAACGAAAGTAATGTCTGTGGGAAAGAGATTCAAACAGATTGAGTGCCAAATAGCAGGAACAAAGTTAGAACAGGTAGACAGTTTCAAGTACGTGGGATGTATTTTCTCACAGGATTGCCACATAGAAAAAGAACTGGAATCGAGGTGCAGCAAAGCTAATGCAGTGAGTGCTCAGCTAAGATCTACTCTCTTCTGCAAGAAGGTAGTAAATACCAAGACTAAGTTAGCAGTGCACCGCTCTATCTTTCGACCAACTTTGTTGTATGGGAGTGAAAGTTGGGTGGATACAGGTTACCTTATTCATAAGATAGAGGTTACAGATATGAAAGTAGCAAGAAGGATTGCAGGTACCAATAGATGGGAACAATGGCAGGAGGGTGCCCATAACGAGGAAATCAAAGAAAAGCTGGGAATGAACTCCATAGATGAAGCATTTAGAGCGAACAGACTGAGATGGTGGGTTCATGTTACACGCATGGGAGAAGCAAGGTTACCTAAGAGACTCATGAGCTCGTCAGTGGAGGGTAAGAGGAGTCGAGGTAGACCAAGAAGAAAGTACTTAGATTCGGTGCAGAATGATTTTGAAGTAAAAGGCATAACATCAAACGAGGCATCACTGTTAGCATTGAATAGGGGATCATGGAGGAATGTTATTAGAGGTACTATGCTCCAGACTGAACGCTGAAAGGCATAATCAGTTTCTAATGATGGTGATGATGATGATGACCAAGATGAAGAATCTTTCTCTATCACGCGTTGTTTCTGCCAGCAATCATGTAGTCTCTTTCAATCAGATAAATTAGCAACTATCTTCAATAATCTTACTTTTATCCTTTGATCCCTATCCTAACCATCAATGAAAAATTATAAACCCTCCCCCCCCCCCAAAAAAAAATCAATGCTATTCCCATGACAGGAGCAACACAAACGTCACTATATCATCGATCCAGAAATTTCAGGAAAAAGTAGAGATTAGTTAATTGCACCAAAGCTTATCGCTAACCGAGTGATTGGCCAATCATTTTTTTTACTGACACCCATAATTTATTTGACTGTATTTAGCTGCTCACAAAACTGCCGTGGGTTCTGAGTCCTAGAAAATGCCTACCTAACTACAGAAAAAAGGTTCTGACGGTTCAAAAATATTAGGGAAGAGGCGCCAAATAAATAGGTGTCATGAGAAGTTGTGGATATTACTATCTTGTTTATCAAAAAAAAAAAAAAAAAATGTCCCATACCAGCTTTATGTTGTTGCTGAGATCCTCAGTCTGCAGACTGGTTTGATGCAGCTCTCCATGCTATCCTGTCCTGTGCAAGCCTCTTCATCAGAGAATACAAACGACAACTTACATCCTTTCCAATCTGCTCCCTCTCCGATTTTCACCCCACACACTTCCTTCCTCAGAATATGTTCCACCATCCTATTTATTCTCTTAGTAAGGATATGCCAGAAACTCGTTTTCTCCCCCAATTTTGTTGAACACCTCCTCATTAGTTACGTGATCTACCGATCTAATCTTCATCATTAGTCTGTAGAATCACATTTCGAAAGCTTCTGTCATCTTTATGTCTGAACTCCTTATCATCCACTGTGACGGTACATGGGGTAGAAAACAGGGAATAAGAAGAAGTGTAGGGATGTTAAGATTTCTTCTTTCGATTTTTGCAGAATAATCCTTTATATTCTGATAATTCTCATTTGATTTCTTACTTTAAAGACATAGATATTAAGAGCTGAAACATAGAATACTTGCATGATGTATATTAAATACGACATGTTGCTTTTGTAATTAAAACCAGTTAATTGTCCTTTGCTGTTTGAACAAGACGCTCATTTGGTATATTCCATTCACTTGCTCTTCTGGGTTCTTTGTTATTCTGTGACAGAATTACTATGTAATCAACAAACCACAAAGTGTTTATTCCCTCTCCCTGGACTTTAATTCCTTCTCCAAACTTCTCATTGTATTCCTTGACAGCTTTCTCAGTGTAGAGATTGAACAACATTGGGGAAAGGCTACAACCCTGTCTTACTTCCTTCCCAACCACTACAACCCTTTCATGTCCCTCAACTCTAATAATTGCTATCTGGTTTATGAATAAGACGAATATAACTCTTTGATCCCCTAATACCTTCAGAATTTGATAGAGTGTATTCCAGTCAACATTGTCAAAAGATTTCTCCAGATTAACAAATGCTAAAAACGTAGGATTCCCTATCCTTAACCTAAGATAAGTCGTAATGTGAGTATTGCCTCAAATGTTCCTACATTTCTCTTAAATCCAAACTGATATTCCCCAAGGTCAGATTCCATCAGTTTTTCAATTCGTATGTAAATAATTCATGTTAGAATTTTGCAACCATAACTTGTTAAACTGATAGTTCTGTAATTTTCACATTTGTCTACACTTGCTTTCTTAGGAATTGGAATCACTATATTCTTCTTCAAGTCTGCGGGTATTTCCCCTGTCTCATACATCTTGCATACCAGATGGACCAATTTGCTCGTGCTGTCTCTCCTAATGACAATAGCAGTTCAGACGGGACATCATCTACTCCAGCGGCCTTGTTTTTACTAAAATCTTTTAGTGCTCTGTCAAATTCTTATTGCAGTATCGTATCTCCTATCTCATCTTCCTCTACTTTGTCTTCCATTTCTAGAATACCTTCGATTTCTTTTCCTTTGTAGAGGTCTTCTATATATTCCTTCTGCCTTTCAGCTTTCCCATTTTTGCTTAGTATTGGTTTTCCATCTGATTTCTTGGTATTATTTCCACAGGTTTTCTTGACGCCAAGTGTCTTTATTTTCCTGCAGCCGGTATCTATCTTTGTAATTGTGTTGAATGTAAGAGAAGCAACCACACATGGGACTAGTAAGGCGCTCGCCCTTATCATGAAGTTTAAGAGATCTGACACAAGAGTAACGTTGAAAGTAATTTGTTCCTGTAACAGCATTTCTATTCTCACGCTCAGTCTACCAATTATTAGCTTCCTTTGATATAATAAAAGAAAGACAATACCGCATACAACAGTAATGGTAATTAACATTAGAGGACAGGGTGTGCAAGGTGATTTCTAAGTGAAAAAAAACACCTTCTTGGTATAGCCTTTATTCCAACTGATGGATTCAACAGCGTTTTTTTAATATGTTTCGTGCAGGCGATCGGCAATCGAATCTTGTGTTTGATGTGCGATCTTAATTTATTTCAGTGCAATTTCTTTGACTGTTTAGTGAAATTATTTTGAGTTGTAGGAGGGTATTTTTTTAACGAGTGGGATTGTAGACAATTAATATGTAACCTCATATACAACGTTCGATTTTATTTAATTTGTGGCGACTGCTCGACCGCCGAATAGAGCAAATCAAACATGTGACATATCTTTGTAGTGATATCTTTGGGGTTTCAGCGACCCTGAACCACGAGTGCGTCTCATTGCAGCCGGGCTCCGCACCAAGGTCTGATGCTGATTGGCTAACGTTCATGACGTCATAGAGCCTTACGAGAATGGAACTGCTGCCATCTGTTGACAGTAAGCCGAAACTTGTCCTTAAGTTCACGACTTTGGGAGCCAGCGTGACGTCATTATGACGTGTACATGCTGTATCGAAGAGGCCACGTATCGATTTTTGTGAATATCGAGATACTGCGTACTGCGTAGCGCCTCCTTCAATTCGTTGTAGGTTTCTAGCGTTTTGCGTTTCCTTCAGAGTTCAGACGTTAACTTGTTTTCAATCGCTTTTCTTAGTATGTCGACTTACTATGAGAGCCCAATGAGAGAAAAGCTGAAACATTTCTGCGTTAATAATGACGGAAAATTGTGTGGCTACTGCGAAATACGAGAATAAGTTGATATGCTTCTTACGCAGTTGAAGTGCATCGGCTACTCATAGTCCGTGAGAGATAGCACACAGTATCTAAAATAAGCAGGTGAAGTCAGAAGTAAGGTAATGTCTTTTTTTAGTTTTCGTTACTGTTATTTTAATCTTTCTGTGTGATCACGAAAACACATTTTGGAGGGTCTACCAGTTGTACATAGCTAAACAAAAGTAATTGTAACGTATGTAGCCGATAAAATAATGTGTGTTCAGTTGTTTAATAAGTTCCTCTGCTTCATTGTCTGTGAGAAAATAATTTTTCACAGTGTCATGTTCGATTCTTTGGCCGTTTCGTTATAACCATTTTATTTGTACATTTGCAGATTGTCCAAAATTCTTCTTCACTCAAATTAAAGGGAACGCTGAGATCCGATTTGGAAGATTTCCATCTTCTATAGTAAGCACAAGTCACCGTAAATGTATTCTTGGACCTAAGTATTATAAAGACAAGGAGGCGGCAGTTGCAGATCACCTGGTTGGTAATCTCATTACTTCATTTCTTATCCATCTGTAAATAGTAAGTGTTCGTTTGCAGCGTAAACTAAGAAAAGTAAGGCGTAATTGAAGACAGGGCATATGCTGTCCTGCAATTCACTGTTAATTTGGTATTATAAAAACCGGGGAAAAAGGGAGGTGACAAACCATCTTCCTCAACAAGTGACTTCAATTCAAACGTTTTTGCAATCTCTCCCCCCTCCCCCACACTGTTCTTTGGAAGTTGTTTCCTAGAGTTGCTTTAATTATTTTAGTTGTTTTACTATCAAATTAAAATTTGTTTGATATAAATCAGTGTATTTCTGTTAATCGACTCTTATGCTATTTTGAAGTCCATAAAAGTAACTATAGGTCTATATTAAGTTGCTACTTTTATTCCTCTGTCAATTAATTTCCCTTTCTAAATTGTGCCTGATACTCTCCTCATTATCTGTGTCGAGTATTTCTTCTGCACCTTTTTCAAAACACCTTGGATAAAAGCTTGTAGGTCA
The DNA here is from genome assembly GCA_026315105.1 of Locusta migratoria. NCBI lineage: Eukaryota > Metazoa > Arthropoda > Insecta > Orthoptera > Acrididae > Locusta > Locusta migratoria. The sequence goes on along the minus strand of CM048745.1, from coordinate 697,058,897 downwards.
CTGGTAGGAGGGAGAGTCTCCTATAGTGGTTAGCGTCTGTTTGCTTCTTTTTTATATTGTGGATGTATTAGTGCAGATGCCCATACTAATGGTGAACTGTGTTTTCCAAATTTGATTGAATGTTGCTGATATAGTATCAGGTTTCACCAGAGTACTTCCATAGTTCAGTAAATATATGAACTTCTCCAGATGAGTTATTGTTTTTGAGTACTTGTATTATTTCTCTTGTTGTTGGTGGTGGTTTTGACTTTAGTGATGAAATCAAATCATAAGAAATTGTTGTTGCTCATAATCTGTGTAGCATGAAAATTTGTTTTAAGATCTATTTATTTACCAATAAATTTTTAAAGTGTTAGTTACAAAAATTAAACATAATGAGCATAAATTTACCTGAATTATTTGCATATTGCATGAGCAACTATTTGTACTAGCATAATTGAAACTTTTGTTTTCTGTTGCAGATAATTTTAACATGAAGCAAAACATTGACTCAATGCTGATTTTTTTTTTTGTGGAATTTCTGGCAATCGTGGGGTCGTGTTCGGCCTGTCTGGTTGAAGTTTGGGGCGACTTGTGATTGAGTCAATGAAGAATCACTAGATAAAGTGATAACGTAACTGAATAACTTAAAATATTGTATTAATTATCATCAACAATCAACCTTTCATAACTTCTTGAGAAGCAGACCAGATCAAATCTCTCCCCCCACGTCTGCCCCTAGCACCTACTAATTGCTCTTGCATAATTACATATACCCAATGGAGGTGTGGGATCACTGCTGAAATATATGTTTCTATCTTTTTAAAATTTGACTCCACTGCTAACGGAGGTCCATTGCCTGTAGGGTTTGATACCTTCACATCATGATGCGAGATTTCAAGGTGTTCAGTCATTTTTGCAACTGTTTCAGTACTGCAATTATAAGTCAGATTTATTAAGTTCTTACAGATCTCTCTTGCCCGTTACATCCTGCGAAATTAGTGCTTAATGTTTCAGAAATGTTGAGCCATGCGTTTGCTATAGATTGCTGCTAGTATTCTGTAACCCCTGTGCTGCAGTGTTTGTGTACTATAACTGTTTCTTGAACCAAACCCACATGTTTCATCTAAACAAATTGAGGATTAATCCTATAAGTGAAATTTAATTTGTCAAATCCCCATTCAGAGAAGAAACAGAAGATGGCACAAAAGTATTTGCACAGAAACTTAAACTTTAGGAAGTCTGGACATGGACAATCAGGTTTTGCAAAATCTACTTTGTAAAAACATTCTTCAAATTCTGGACTGGTTTATGAAACAGTCCTGTAGCCACCATAGTTACTGATTCTGCAATTAAATCAATTTTTTCATATCACATCATCGCATGCTTAACAAACTTTGGTGTCTTCCTATACAGGAATAAACAGATGTCTTTGCTGTACAATTTAACTTGCAATACTTTTCAATGAGGCTAGGAAGGTAACTGTTAACTAAAAATGCAATGAGGTCTGTTAATTTTGTTTGTATTATGCTCTAGGTGTGAATGTTTCACCAATTTGTTCATTACTTAAACAGCAAACATACTTTTGTACTTGAAAGCCTCTTTCAAGCACTGGAACCCATTGTTTATCAAAGTACTACAAAGCAGAATCATTTGGTTTATCGAAAACATGGATTATCAACTTTAGTAAATTATCAACATATGCATGAAAGACGACTCTGCAATACCGTTCCACAGATTAAAAATTCTAGCTCACATTTTTTGTTCTTTTGTGTCTGAGCATAATCACCTTTCTCAAATTTCTCTGTTAAATGAACACACATACACTTTGAAACAGGGAAATAAGGACTGAATTGCATTTATTTTGGACGCAGAGAAATCAGTAACCCAGTATACAGGATTCATGTTTGTGTTCCACTCCTTGAAAATATTTAATGCTTCTGAAATTGACCATGTGTCTTCTATTTGAATGTAAAAAGAACCTACCACTAAATAGCACACATTTGTCTTTACTGTTACAAAGAGTAGTGGATTATCACACTTGATGGTCTTTTACATTGTATCAAGCAAGCGCACTGTCCCATACTTTCTCAGTAGTTCCCTTTGTCATGCAGTCTGATAGCAAAAGAAGAGTAGATGTACTTCTCCATCAACCTATGTACAAGTTGTGATAACAGGCACTTCCACCAATCATCAATTTTTTTTCCTTCACTAATTTACCTTGACTTGCAGCATATCCTGATCAATTGCTGTTTCCTACAAAATCAGTGTATTTAGTTAGTCATGGTTGTTAGGGATTTGCTTTGCAGGGAAAAAAAAGAGGAAATCTTACCAGCATTAAGATACTAGTAAAATAAAATTGTTAATAAGTTAAAATTATGGTGGGACAGAAAAGTGTAAAAAAAAAATATCCATCTGGCTTGTTGAACCCTGAGGCCTGCTTCCAAGGGCAAAAATAAACATAAAGTAACTACAGCCAAATCTGTTGACTTATCATGTTACTGAAGGATCTAACAGATAGTAACAGAATTATTAAACATGTAGGGCTTCTCCAAATGTTATTCTAAATGATTTATAGAACTTGAGAATTTGTTGATTACTGTTATAATTGATTTAGCCTGTGAAGATTTGTCTTCTAGTTTCTTTTCTAGTATGACAGAATGTATTGTGTATTATTCCTTTCAGCCATCTGATTTTTCATGTAAGCTTTTTTTCTGTTCCGATTACTTTCCAAGGAATGCACATAAAGAATCATATTATTTTTGCACATCACTGTTATGTATGGAACAGAAGTAACAATTTGTTTCGTCTTTGAAGGGTGATGTGTTCTAGCAGAGTTTGGCATTGTACTCTCATGTGTATTTCAAACAGAGCTGAAAATGAATAAAAATTTTCACTAATTATGGTATCATACTTAGGATTTAATAGTGTCTCTTGTATGTATGTATGTTTTGAACGTAAACTGGACGCAAGTTGTAAATCATCTGGAATATTAACATGTAGTCATAAATTATACTGAATAAAATGCAATTAATTACCATTTACTGTATTTTTGTCTTTGTGCAAGATTTCAATAAAATTGACAGCATTTGCAATACATTCTTAAAACAATAATAAATTAAGATCAGAAATTGTGTAAACAGGGATGTGCATTTTATGTCTTCATGCCATGCATTACTTCTGTCTACATTTCTGCAGCATTTTAAGTTTTTGTGCCCTACAAATTCCTATAATCTATTTTAGGTCTTTGATTTCTTCCAAAATATTAGCCTTGTCATGATTAGGCACTGAAAATTTTCCAAAGTTCTAGAGAGGACTGTCTATGTTGATAATGCCAGCATGCAATGATGGGAAACTAAAATAGCAGAACAGCTTGTTTGTTTATTAGCTAATAACACTGTTTTACTTTCAAATATTGTACTTTAAAAATCATGCTGTACTACAACCAATTTCGCTGCTCTCACAAGTGACCAAAGAACTATTTCAAAGATACTGGTAACTGCGCTAATCCAACAATATCTGAAAATCACTAAAATAAAGTGTTGCTATCATATCTAATCTGATATATAATTTCCAAACATTTTAAAATTTGAACAGAATTTCATAGTATTAAACAATGTTCTATACATGTAGAGTATCAAATAAAATGAGATGAAATATTAAAGTACAGTAGTTGGAAAAATTACAAACAGCATACTAGCTTTCAACTTCTATGAGCAGTGTCGCATGTTTTGTGTGCAAGGAAGACTACTTTTCTTAAGTACATTCTCATTAGTTATGGTGTAAGTTTGTGATAAGTATTGTAACTCTGTCACCCATCATTAATGCCATATAAGAAACAATACCCACAGTGATTAATGCATTGCACTGTTTTAAATTACAATATCTTGGTTTTGAATGTAATTTCAATAAAAGGACTGAAAACTACCAAGGGCACCCATTCCAAATGACAAGGGGACACTGTTTTAAAGTATGCATTGTAATAAAAGAACTAAGTTTGTAACAGGTTGGTACTTGAACTTCATTATGACTACTTAAAAAGTAATTGCTTGCCTTGCAAACTTACAAATACTTTTCTCCCTGGTTTGGCTTTCCTTAGAAATTATCATATGGGCACTCTTCAGAACATCATAGCTCTTTGGCTGACATGATGCCATGATGGGTTTGTGTACTGCTAGGATTTCTTATTGATTTATTTGCTGAGGGACTGGTAAAAGTAAAGAGGTCAATACTCTGAAGACTGGTATGAATACCACGGTGGTTTACTAGGCATGGTCCTGTTGGAATTGGTGTGCCATTGCATTCCTCCAATCTTTGAATTGTGTTAGTCAGTTAAAGGGGAACTTACAGTTTACCTGAGTTCCAAATCATGATGCTACTCAGCATTTTTGCTGAAGGTGAAAGAAGTGAAGTGACATATAAAAATCTTAGAACTGAGCAGGGATCAAACCTGCAGCCTTTGGATTCATATTCTAGCACTCAACTACGTTACCGAGAACCACCTGTGAGATTATGAGATGCAGACAAGAAATCTACCAATCATCTTTTTGTCTAGTTGCTACTATGTGGAAGAAACTCAGAAAGGATTTCATTACTTCCAGGATGCCTTTCCTGGTTTTAAAGTTTTAAGAACAGTAGAAAATTTACATACAGAGAACATTTTCTTTAGTGTTATTTTTGAACAATATAAGTTTGCACATGATGTCGTGTGTCGGAATGACACTTTCACTTGAAAATTACTAATTTCATTGTGCATTGCTCACTGGGTGGGGAAAATGGTACTTGTCCAATATAAGCTACTGAAATGTATTAAGTTATTTGCATAATTTACCAGATATCCAAGAGTCAACACAGTTTCAGCCGACCAGTTGCATAAAATAGTTTACATCTATAAACCTTTACCCAGGTTTCGGCAAAATTAATTTTGCCTTCTTCAGAAGGATACAATAAAGCTCACATTAAAAAAGTTGTTAAAATGTGGCTGACACCATGTCAATAGAATAACAACATTTTAACAACTTTTTTAATGTGAGCTTTATTGTATCCTTCTGAAGAAGGCAAAATTAATTTTGCCGAAACCTGGGTATAGATGTAAACTATTTTATGCAACTGGTCGGCTGAAACTGTGTTGACTCTTGGATTGTTGTTCCACTGTTGCTGAATTGCAGCCATGTTTAAAATTTTACCAGATATATTTCATTAATATATGCCTTTACAGTGCCTTTTTGCATTGCTTTAAAAAATTGGTTTTCAAGGATTTCTACAAGCTGAAATTTTAGACAAGCTATAAAGCGAAAAATGGAGTCATTGTGATTGCAAATAATGAGTAATTTGAGATAATTACAATATATTTATCTGTTTTGTGATGATTCCTAGACCTAATAGATCCTTATCTTTTTGCCATTTAATTAATAAATCAAAACAATATAACTGCATTTCACTATAACCATCACACACAAATGCACTATCCTGTTAAGTGCTATGTGGCCACTAGCAACTACCTTAGTCTCATACTAACCTTTCATGCTGCAAGCCTATGGTAATCAATGTGTAAACACATATCCTGGTAGGAATACTAGCTTCAGAATTGTGTGTAGGCATAACTGAAGACCAGGATACCACCAATCAGCTTTGACACCATGCCAAAGCCGAAAAAGGTATTGTCACTTTCAGATGAGCTGTTCTGTATTTGCTACTAAGTGAAATAAAGTAGCTAAGGCTATTTGTGGTATATTATTTACTTGGCTAGTAAGTCCACAGGCAGCTTATTGTGCACTTTCCACTCACACTGAACAAGCCTATATTAAGTAAGCTAGTTGAAGTAGCTAATATGTGGATTAGTCTTACTCTTTAGGCAAAAGGTACAACCTAGGTTGTTAAAGCACTGGATGATTCACTCTTACAGATCATGTTTTACTTTGCAACACAAGTTTTATGTCAAATTCTGCGATCGTGGTATAACAAATGAAAATATACACCAGTTCCTTTTTTTTAAGGAAAGAAAAAAATAAACACACCTGCATAATAGGCCCTTACCTCTCTCTCTCTAAAACACACACACACAAACTGGAATATTCTTTTTTATTTGGAAGATTCCTCAAACTAAACAATGAAATTCTTTTCTTAGGGTAATGTGGGTGAGAATAAATGAAACAGACATGTCATTTACACACGTTTTATTACTGATAAGTAACAGTACAACATTTACTCTATATGGCACTTCTTCAACTATAAATTACAGCTGTGGATGTCTGTCATCTAAAAAACCTATAACAAATCGTCATAGGCCTATACCTTGAACCATAAAACTCTTTGTTTTGGGGAAAGAGGAAACTATTGATTTAACATAATCAAACATTCACACGTGTCATTGGCAGTTTCGTTGGACACTTTATATTTGCGAATTTTATACTTTTTTAAAGCCAGCGAAGGCAATTGTAGCACATAACAACTATCAATAAAACACTGCAGCATCAATTGTTTAGTAATAGCGTTTGGCTCTTCATAGTAATTTCACCACACTTTTTTTTTTTTTTTTTTTTTTTTTTTTTTTTTTTTTTTTTTTTTTTTTTTTTTTTGTTCCAAATGATCACTTTCTGCAAGAAACACTGGCTTGTCTCAAGTAGGCCCATAGTTGAAAGTTATGGAACATCAATGAAACTGCATCTGGTACCCTTTGTGGATAACGTAAAAACGTTCTACTTCTCCATCGCCTATAAACTGGTCTGATTTACTAAGCACTCTTTTAATTAAATGCATTGTATTGCAGGCTTCAGCCAGGTGTGTTTTTCGCGTCTACTTTGTCTTTAGTTCTTGGTCACACAACAGCAGCTTGGAATTTTTAGTATCTGAAACAAGCGTTCAAAAGTGGTGATATTATGTAAATATAAATAATTTACAAGAGTATTTGTTTTTTAAAGAAATTCCGACATAACCTGTAACCAATGACGGAAACTTAAAAATACTTTTTATTGTTAAAGAAATACAACAACTACTTTTACTAGTTGTTAAGTAACACTTACCGTTAAGTTAACTGCAACTTCTTAGCTTTCACATTCTTCTCCGAAATTAACAATAATACACTGCTAGAACTGAATGTAAAAAAAAAAAAAAAAAAAATGGCGTCCTCTCTCGCACCTGAAAGCGCAGCCGACGATTACAAGTGAGTGACGTCACTTGTTGCAGAGGACAAGTTTCGGTTTACTGTCAACAGATGGCAGCAGTTTCATTCTCGTTAGGCTCTATGACGTCATGAACGTTAGCCAATCAGCATCCGGCCTTAGTGCGGAGCCCGGCTGCAATGAGACGCACTCCTGAACCACAGTCTAACATATACCGTCACGGGAGAGCTTATGTTCACGACCATGGAAATCCACGTGACGTCATTATGACGTAGCCATGCTGTATCGAAGAAGACAGAAGTCATATATCGACCTTTCGACTTCGGTTAACATCCGAGATGCTGAACTAAATGATAGTTTTGTTTTGACGTCTCCAGCTGAAGAAAGACAGTACCGCGGCATATATTTACGTATTTCGTCAAAGCAGGCTTAAAAGGAGCTAGATTTTAATACAAATATGCCCGACATACCACTGAAAAAACTCAGGAAGTAATCGTTTCGTAGAAAACCTACCTATTTGCTGACTGGGTTGTTGCCGTACTGTAAACGTATTGTGGAATAGTTTAGCCATGGAATACTACGAAATTGGTAGCAAATAGATACACAATTTATGTACTGCTGGGTACGACTGTGAATGAATGAATAATCATTACATGTGTTTATGTGCTTAGCTAATAAAGAACGTATTTCAAAGCTAGTTAACAAAGATTAATTTAAACGTAAAAATGTCCATTGTTATACAAGTCCATATATGTGTGATAACCGAAAGCAAATGATTTGATGTATATAATAACAACAACAAGAGTTTTAAAATGGAAGAGTGTAGCAGATAATGTCACTGTATTACTTAGGTTATGTCAACAGTTACTTGCAAAAGCAAGATTACGTGAAATATGTAATGCTTATCATTACGACGGGATAGTTTGAACTATGCCGAAATCTTGTTGCATGAAGAAAATGGCACCAATAGGCTAAAGCTTGTTTATTCTTGTGGAAACCATATTTTGGTAATCATATGCTCAATTCAACTTTGGACCCTAGCATTAAGAGCATATAGAAAAGTGAAAATATTGTATAATGCTTTTCTTATCAAAGAAATTTGTAGGTTACAACTCGTAAGAAGAAACTCACTGAGCTACCAACACACATAAAAGACAAACATTCAAACCAGATATTTAAAATTTTAGCTGCAGTCTTCATCAGAAAACAGTACATTCACACAATCACTTATCCACACATGAAAGCTACCTGTGCCGTAGCAGCCAGTGTTGGCTGTCATGTGTGAATGAGTTAACTCTTTTCTGATGAAGGCTGCAGTCGAAATTTAAGTAGTGTGAATGTGTGTGTCTTTTATTTGTGTGTGTCGACAGTTCAGTGATCGATTTTACAGCAAGTTATTATCTATCCCCTTATTAATGACATTTCAATCTGGACCTTCCATTGTCGAAATTTGTCATTTGAAAATGTAGAACATATCTCACGAGCTTTATGGTGACACCTCTATTCTAAGGAGAGAGGTGTTAAAAAAGCAGTCAGTCTGTATGGTCTACATTTGCAAAAAGATGGTTACACATATTCCTCAATTAGAGGCAAAAAAATGTGCAAGAAGAAATGAAACTAAAGTGATGGAAGATGAGCAACAATTATTGATAGGTAAAAACATGAAAAGCACATCACCCCTGTGTGTATCAAACAGGAAGTTAGCAGCACATGCATCCTTACTTTATGATGCCTCCTGCAACTCAAAAAAGAGCACAATAGAGAAATAACCACCCAGTGGTGTAACAAGCTTAAGAGTTGTGTGCAAATATCCAAGTGCTTCAACAAAGAGACTTAACTGCAATTTATTTCTGTGCTCAACTTGACAGAACATTGGCTCGAAGAGAAGATGTCGAAGATCATAAATGTCCATTTTTTGTTAGATATCTATTTCTGTATAACTATACAAACTGATGGCCAGGAAAATCTAAACTATTTATGAAAACAGGAAAAGAAAAGAGTTGGTTAGAATTTTCACCTATTCACAGCACAGGGACGAAAACAAAGATTCCTCCATTGTTCCCCAACTGCAGGTCCAGAGAAACTGCACTCTTTCATTTTGTAAAAGAAGTTACTACTTTATAGATTCAAACCACACAACTGAGCTGGCAGCTAACCAACACAGACTATATTATACTGTCACAGGTTCAATCCTCAGTCAAACCAAAGAGTTTTATCTGTCACTTTTAACTTTTCACACTGTTATTGGTGTGAAAAATGCAGAGTTCCACCATGGTTCAACATTCATTTTAAACTGAATGATATACTGCCTGCAAAAAAAGGACCGTATCTACTAAAGCATTATAGTATTGAACCTAATCTTCAGAGTGTTGACTGATTTATTTTACCTTATGATAGAATTGGAAAAAGTATGCAATTAACACTTTTGCTGCAGCTGACGCTATTCTACAGTGAGCGTGTACATTTATAAGCATCAGCTGCAGCGAAAGTGTTTAACTACCTGGAAGGCAAAATTGTACTTACCGCATCTGCAGTATACTGTGCCGACATTGGCAACGACCATTGAATGCTCCTTGAAAACCCCATCAGAAAGAATGAGTGGAATAACTTTTCATATTGACTATGAAATATGTAATTATCCAGAGTATATTAATTACCATTGCAAAGCAAACATTTCATTGCCAATATTTGTACACTCCTGTTGCCAATGTGGTTAGTAAAATTTAACTGTGCAGAAGTGTTGTGGGTAAATATAGGCTGTAGTGTAAGCAATTTCTTCTGTGTTGCTTTTTTTTATTGTTAATGGTATGTGAATCTGCCATTTAAAATCATATCATAAATGACATCTGACATAGATTTTGAACTTGTAAAGACTACTGCTGTAATTGGACCAGCAGCATATGCAGAGGGGGTTTTCTCTTTATAAAGACCATTTTCAACTTGGTTTAGCCCTCTCTAAAAGTACTTTGTTTTAGCTCAACTGGGTCAAGCCCCTCCCAAGCCAACTGTGTTTAAGACTGTTGAGTCTAAATTTTCAAACACGAAGTAGAGAAACATGGCCATTATTACGAAACCTGATTGGAAACAAAAGTTTGGGACAACATATCAGCTAATATGATTACATTTACTGTCCATATCCAGGAATCAAGGGATAAAATACACAACATCATGTGCAAACTTATATTGTTCAAAAATAACACCAAAGAAAATGTTCTCTGTATTTAAATTTTCTACTGTTCTTAAAACTTTAAAACCAGGAAAGGCATCCTGAAAGTAATGAAATCCATTCTGAATTTCTTCCACATAGTAGCAACTGGACAAAAAGATGATTGGTATATTTCTTGTCTGCAGCTCATAATCTCAGTTCAATCTCACAGGTGGTTCTCGGTAACATAGTTGAGTGCTAGACTATGAATCCAAAGGCTGCAGGTTTGATCCCTGCTCAGTTCTAAGATTGTTATATGTCACTTCACTTCTTTCACCTCCAGCAAAAATGTTGAGTAGCATCATGATGTGGAGCTCAGGTAAACTATAAGTTCCCCTTTAACTGACTGGGTGACACAATTCAAAGATTGGAGGAATGCAATAGCACACCAAGTCCAACAGGACCATGCCTAGTAAACCACTGTGGTATTCATACCAGTCTTCAGAGTATTGACTTCTTTACCTTTTACCAGTCCCTCAGCAAATAAATCAATAAGAAATCCTAGCAGTACACAAACCCAACATGGCATCATGTCAGCCAAAGAGCTATGATGTTCTGAAGAGTGCCCACATGATAATTTCTAAGGAAAGCCAAACCAGGGAGAAAAGTATTTGTAACAGTTTGCAAGGCAAGCAATTACTTTTAAGTAGTCATAATGAAGTTGAAGTACCAACCTGTTAAAAACTTAGTTCTGTTATTACAATGCATATTTTAAAATAAGTTTATGGGAAGAAAAACTGCTGACTGCACTAAATTTTTTTCCTTTTCCTGAGAGATAAAGAGACAGGGTCCCCTTGTCATTGGAAATGGGTGCCCTTGGTAGTTTTCAATCCTTTTATTAAAATTACATTCAAAACCAAGATATAAATATTGTAATTTAAAACAGTGCAATGCATTAATCACTGTGGGTATTGTTTCTTATATGGCATTACTGATGGGTGACAGAGTTACAATACTTCTCACAAACTTACACCATAACTAATGGGAATGTACTTCCTTGCACACAAAACATGCAACACTGCTCATAGAAGTTGAAAGCTAGTATGCTGTTTGTAAGTTTTCCAACTACTGTACTTTAATATTTCATCTCATTTTATTTGATACTCAACATGTATAGAACATTGTCTAATACTATGAAATTCTGTTCAAATTTTAAAATGTTTGGAAATTATATCTCAGATTAGATATGGTAGCAAAACTGTTTATTTTAGTGATTTTCAGATATTGTCGGATTAGTGCAGTTACCAGTATCTTTGAAATAATAGTTGTTTGGTCACTTGTGAGAGCAGCAAAATTGGTTGTAGTAAAGCATGATTTTTAAAGTACAATATTTGAAAGTAAAACTTATTAGCTAATAAGCAAACAAGCTGTTCTGCCATTTTAGTTTCCCATCATTGCATGCTGGCATTATCAACATAGACAGTCCTCTCTAGAACTTTGGAAAAATTTCAGTGCCTAATTGTGACAAGGATAACATTTTGGAAGAAATCAAAGACCTAAAATAGATTATAGGAATTTGTAGGGCACAAAAATTTAAAATGCTGCAGAAATGTAGACAGAAGTAATGCATGGCATGAAGACATAAAAAATGCACATCCCTGTTTACACAATTTCTGATCTGAATTTGTTATTGTTTTAAGAATTATTGCAAATGCTGTCAATTTTATTGAAATCTTGCACAAAGACAAAAATACAGTAAATGGTGATTAATTGCATTTTATTCAGTATAATCTATGAATACATGTTAATATTCCAGATGATTTACAACTTATGTCCAGTTTACATTCAAAACATACATACAAGAGACAATATTAAATCCTAAGTATGATACCATAATTAGTGAATAGTTTTATTCATTTTCAGCTCTGTTTGAAATACACATGAGAATACAGTGCCAAACTCTGCTAGAACACATCACCCTTCAAAGGCGAAACAAATTGTTACTTCTGTTCAATACACAACAATGATATGCAAAAATAATATGATTCTTCATGTGCATTCCTTGGAAAGTAATCAGAACAGAAAAAAAGCTTACATGAAAAATCATATGGCTGAAAGGAATAATATACAATACATTCTGTCATACTAGAAAAGAAACTAGAAGACAAATCTTCACAGGCTACATCAATTATAACAGTAATCAACAAATTCTCAAGTTCTATAAATCATTTAGAATAACGTTTGCAGAAGCCCTACATGTTTAATAATTCTGTTACTATCTGTTAGATCCTTCAGTAACATGATAAGTCAACAGATTTGGCTGTAATTACTTTATGTTTATTTTTGCCCTTGGAAGCAGGCCTCAGGGTCCAACAAGCCAGATGGATTTTTTTGGACACTTGTCTGTCCTACAATAATACTAACTTAGTAACAATTTTATTTTACTAGTATCTTAATGCTGGTAAGATTTCCTCTTTTTTTTCCCTGCAAAGCCAATCCCTAACAACCATGACTAAATACACTGATTTTGTAGGAAACAGCAATTGATCAGGATATGCTGCAAGTAAAGGTAAATTAGTGAAGGGGAAAAAAAAAAAAAAAAAAAAAAAAAAAAAAAAAAAAAAAAAAAAAAAAAAAAAAAAAAAAAAATTAATGATGACTGGTGGAAGTGCCTGTTTTCAGACCTTGTACAGAGGTTGATGGAGAAGTACATCCACTCTTTTTTTGCTATCAGATTGCATGACAAAGGGAACTACTGAGAAAGTATGGGACAATGCGCTTGCTTGATACAAGACCATCAAGTGTGATAATCCACTACTCTTTGTAACAGTAAAGACAAATGTGTGCTATTTAGTGGTAGGTTCTTTTTACATTCAAATAGAAGACACATGGTCAATTTCAGAAGCATTAAATATTTTCAAGGAGTGGAACAAAAACATGAATCCTGTATACTGGGTTACTGATTTCTCTGCGTCCAAAATAAATGCAATTCAGTCCTTGTTTCCCTGTTTCAAAGTGTATCTGTGTTCATTTAACAGAGAAATGATTTGAGAAAGGTGGTTATGGTCACACACAAAAGAACAAAAAAATGTGAGTTAGAATTTTTAATCTGTGGAACGGTAATGCAGAGTCGTCTTTCATGCAAGAGTATATTGATAATTTACTAAAGTTGAGAATCCATGTTTTCGATAAACCAAATGATTCTGCTTTGCAGTACTTTGGTTAACAATGGGTTCCAGTGCATAAAAGGTGGGTGAAGGCTTTCAAGTACAAAAGTATGTTTGCTGTTTAAGTAATGAACAAATTGGTGAAACATTCACACCTAGAGCATAATACAAACACAGAATTAACAGACCTCATTGCAGTTTTAGTTAACAGTTACCTTCCTAGCCTCATTGAAAAGTATTGCAAGTTAAATTCCGCAGTGAAATTGTACAGCAAAGACATCTCTCTATTCCTGTATAGGAAGACACCAAAGTTTGTTAAGCATGTGATGTGATATGAAAAAATTGACTTAAGTGCAGAATCAGTAACTATGGTGGCTACAGGACTGTTTCATGTAACCAGTGCAGAAATTGAAGAATGTTTTTACAAAGTAGATTTTGCAAAACCTGATTGTCCATGTCCAGATTTCCTAAAGTTTAAGTTTCTGTGCAAATACTTTTGTGCCATCTTCTGTTTCTTCTCTGAATGGGGATTTGACAAATTAAATTTCACTTATAGGATTAATCCTCAATTTGTTTAGATGAAACATATGGGTTTGGTTCAAGAAGCAGTTATAGTACACAAACACTGCAGCACAGGGGTTACAGAATACTAGCAGCAATCTAGAGCAAATGCATGGCTCAACATTTCTGAAACATTAAGCACTAATTTCACAGCACGTAACAGGCAAGAGAGATCTGTAAGAACTTAATAAATCTGACTTATAATTGCAGTACTGAAACAGTTGCAAAAATGACTGAACACCTTGAAGTCTCGTAACATGATGAGAAGGTATCATACCCTACAGGCAATGGACCTTCGTTAGCAGTGGTGTCAACTTTTAAAAAGATAGAAACATATTTCAGCAGTGATCCCACACCTCCATTGGGTATATGTAATTCTGCAATAGCAATTAGTAGGTGCTAGGGGCAGAGGTGGGGGGAGCGATTTGATCTGGTCTGCTTCTCAAGAAGTTATGAAAGGTTGATTATTGTTGTTGATAATTAATACAATATTTTAAGTTATTCAGTTACTTTATCACTTTATCTAGTGATTCTTCATTGACTCAATCACAAGTCGCCCCAGTGGCGTCACATAAAAGACTTGCACCAGACAGGCCGAACACGATCCCAGCTGGGATCTTATGGCCAGAAATGCCACAAAAAAATCAGCATTGAGTCAATGTTTTGCTTCATGTTAAAATTATCTGCAACAGAATACAAAAGTTTCAATTATGCTAGTACAAATAGTTGCTCATGCAAATAATTCAGGTAAATTTATGCTCACTATTTTTAATTTTTGTAACTAACACTTTAAAAATTTGTTGGTAAATAAATAGATCTTAAAACAAATTTTCATGCTACACAGATTATGAGCAACAACAATTTCTTATGATTTGATTTAATCATTAAAGTCAAAACCACCACCAACAATAAGAGAAATAATACAATTACTCAAAAACAATAACTCATCTCGAGAAGTTCATATATTTACTGAACTATGGAAGTACTCTGGTGACACCTGATACTATATCAGAAATATTCAATCAAATTTAGAAAACACGGTTCACCATTAGTATGGACATCTGCACTAATACATCCACTATATAAAAAAGAAGCAAACAGATGCTAACAACTATAGGAGACTCTCCCTCCTACCAGTGAACTACAATCTTTTATCCAAGGTGTTTTGAAAAAGGTGCAGAAGAAATACTTGACACAGATAATGAGAAGAGTATCAGGCACAATTTAGAAAGGGAAATTAATTTACAGAGGAATAAAAGTAGCAACTTAATATAGACCTATATTTACTTTTATGGACTTCAAAATAGCGTAAGAGTCGATTAACAGAAATGCACTGATTTATGTCAAACAAATTTTAATTTGATAGTAAAACAACTAAAATAATTAAAGCAACTTTAAGAAACAACTTCCAAAGAACAGTGTGGGGGAGAGGGGAGAGATTGCAAAAACATTTGAATTGAAGAAGTCACTTGTTGAGGGAAATGGTTTGTCACCTCCCTTTTTCCCCGGTTTTTATAATACCAAATTAATATTGAATTGCAGGACAGCATATACCCTGTCTTCAACTGCCGCCTCCTTGTCTTTATAATACTTAGGTCCAAGAATACATTTACGGTGATTTGTGCTTACTATAGAAGATAGAAATCCGTAAAATCGGATCTCAACGTTCCCTTTACTTTGGGTGAAGAAGAATTTTGGACAACCTGCAAATGTACAAATAAAATGGTTTAAAGAAACGGCCAAAGAATCGGACATGACAGTGTGAAAAATTATTTTCTCACAGACAACGAAGCAGAGGAACTTATTAAACAACTGAACACACATTATTTTATCGGCTACATATGTTACAATTACTTTTGCTTAGCTATGTACAACTGGTAGGCACTCCAAAATGCGTTTTCGTGATCACACAGGAAGATTAAAATAAAATTGAGCGATATACGGGCTACAGTTACGAAAACGAAAAAAAAAAAAAAAAACATTACCTTACTTCGGACTTCACCTGCTTATTTTAGATGCTGTGTGCTATCTCTCACGGAGTAAGAGTAGCCAATGCACTTGAACTGCGTAAGAAGCATATCAACTTATTCTTGTATTTCGCAGTAGCCACACAATTTTCCGTCATTATTAACGCTGAAATGTTTCAGCTTTTCTCTCATTGTACTCTCATAGTAAGTCGACATACTAAGAAAAGCGATTGAAAACAAGATAACTAACAACGTTTGAAGGAAACGCAAAACGCTAGAACAACGAATTGAAGGAGGCGCTACGCAGTACACAGTATCTCGAAATTCACAAAAGTCGATACGTGGCCTCTTCGATACAGCATGTATACGTCATAATGACGTCACGCTGGCTCCCAAAGTCGTGAACTTAAGCTCTCCCTACAGTCACGACCAGTGATCTCAATACTAATAGAGTATAGAGATCACTGGTCACGACACTCCCGCAGATTTTTGTTATAGACTGCGACAGCAGCGCTCCAAGCGGCCGGTAAGCTACGTTTCTGAATACAATATTGCGTGAGTGCGAATAGTATCGTTTATATTGATTTTAACATACTTTTTACATCAGGAAACGTATGTAGTGTCTTAAAAATAGGCAATGATTTAAAAATAGCTCCACCTTTGTCTTTCTTAGGTTTCCTAAGATCCCTGACACGGTACGAAACAGCACATTACAACACAGTTTATTTACTATTATCTTGAAACCTACAAGCTTTTACTGAATAATCTCATCTAGTATTAAAATTAGAAAAATGGCTAGGAAACACCAGAAGACCTGCCCTTTGGCAGAAAGACGTCGCTTTTCTAGTCAAGAACGTCAACACTACTTCACTACAATTTCAGTAAAATCTATGAGGGTGGAACGTAGGAAACGAATACAGAATGTAATAACTACAGTATTTAACATAATAAATCAGCCGCCACAACTGTAGCTGAAAAATAAAGTCACAGATCTGACAAGAAAACGGAAAAAGCAATCAAACTGTGTCAACAAAGAAGAACCCAATTCTACAATTGTTGCTACAGTTTAACCACAAACGGCAAGAATCTTCAAGGCATTGTCTTCTTAAGCTAAAGTAATCACACTCAAAGGAATATGCGCGTATAAGAAAGACGAGTGAAGCCTACAAATGTGCGAATCATTATACGTCATACCGAAATGACACATGTCAAAAAGCACTTTGTCATAGGAAGAACACACCGTAATAGAAATTTATGTTTGTCTTATGTTCATACTCTACTTACTTTCAGCGGAAAAAGCTGCAAATATACACGTATTCGTAAGTATTGGTTCATGACAAAGTTCTTCGTTATGCCACTCAATCAGTTAAATTCGGCTGTTTTTACATTAGTTTCCGTATTATGTATGTCTGTTGATATTTTATTAATGTCTGTAACTCAAAAATTATACTATCTATTTTATTAATTACGCACACAAATAATGGTAAACAAACATTGCTCCTTCGGCAGCTTGCCAACCGCTAGGAGAGCTAGTGTCGTTGCAACTGTCAGTTGGTAACAGCTTTCACAGCAGTGAGTGTCGCGACTGTATATGTTAGACTGTGCCTGAACCAGCCAGCCATGTTCTCTAGCTCAGTTCTGTATTGTCCGTGGCTTAGTCCAGTAAAAAGGTTTTCTAAAGTACATGTTTTTCGTATTGGAGCTCCAAACCCACATAAAACCCACACTGGTGACCCTGAAGTCAAGTTCACCGCCGTTTCACGCGAGTTGTGCAACGACATGACCTCGACAGTGCCACCTCCACCAGGTTTTCGTGCTGCAGCAATTTCATCGCCACAAATCCAGTGTATTCCTGCTTCTAGTGCATCAAATTTGTATTCTCAGAATAATTTCTCACAGGACATGTACGTCACGCCGAGAGCATCTAGTGCCGTGAGAAACTTCACAGACTCAGGCCTCGGCTGGCCACTCGTGTTTTCTAGTGTTTCGTGAACGAATATTGTTAATCAGATACCACACCACATCTTTTGTGCACTTAATGCTCAGTTCCTCCAGAACATGAACCTATCAAACATGCAAAATTTGAATTTCAGACCAGCAACTGCCCCGCTAAGCACGTTCGTGTATCCTTCTGCCAACGACCCGCTCTGCCAACAAAGTGCAGTTGCTTCTAATAAATTTGTCATTGCTTCCAAACTTGCACTTGCCTCTCACGACATTCACCATAGTGCATACACCAGCCGCCCTATCAATTATGGACAATTTTAATGTGTCACAGATGCACCTTATTCTGCCCACACAGCCAACGTGGACTATTTTAACAGCGTGTTGGACAACTTTGTGCACTCGACTTAATTGCAGGGTCATCAGTCCCTAAATTTACAAACTACTTATGAACTAACTTATACTAAAGACAGCATAAACATCCATGTCCGAGGGAGGATTCGAACCTCCGACGCGATCCGCAACGTGGCGCTCCAGACCGCTCAGCTGCTCCTGCGCGGCGATGTGAACTTTAACAATTCTCAAAGTGCTAGTGTGTCCTTTGTGGTTCCCGTATCACGTGATGTGTCTGTCGTGTAACTTGTGCAACAATCACTTCCATCGTTTCACTCTGTTGACACACAAAAAATTCTCGGCCGCATTCGTTCGTGCATCCGCCCGTTTTCCTGGCACACACCAGTGCCTCTTCTGCATCAGACACCTGTGTCGTCTCGCCTCTACCTGGCACGACCCACTCGCTCATCTTCAAGGCTCCACCAGAAACAACAACAGTGTAGAGATCCCTCAAACGCCACAGCATGTCAGCGTTTCCAACGCCACTGATGTCCTGGAGACACCTCCATCGCCACCAGCTGGGCGCCTGCATAAGCTGCCGCCTTTTTTTAGAATCTCCGTCCATGTGGTTTGCTTTGGCTTAACAAATATTCGACCATTACTCACTCGGCGACTCAGCTCGTTACCTGTGCCTAATCACGCGCCTTCAAGAACAGGTTAATTTGATCTGTGACCTTGTGACTTCTCCTTTAGCAACAGTCTGTTACACCGTCGCCAAACGAACAATCCTGGGGAAGATCACTCGCACGCACATCATCCATGAGGAACGGTTGGGGGACAAGAAGCCATCACAGCTCTGGCGTCGTCTTTGCGTTTTGGACAACGAGCATGACATGCTGGACTTCATTCTCATGGCTGTGTGGTCGAGCAAACTTTTTCTCGTAGGCCAGACTGCCCTCTCTTACAACATTCTGCAGATTCCGAGCAAGCGTGTACATATTGCGGACAGAGTTTACAGCACCTAACTACCTGAAACATGCGAGCGGCAAGTTTCGTCCAAGATGCAATCTTGCCAGCACACACCCGCTGCTTGGCAGGGCCACTGATGCATCAAACAACCTGCTGTGAATAAAATGGGCATCCACGACCGCCTACATGCAGACCAGGTGTCAGCCATGACCTCCTGCGCTACCAACAAGCAGCTCCTCCGCCATTGAGGATGGTCCATTGCCGATAATTCGCTTCCCGCAAGAATTAGCTCCATACTATCCCTACTGCTATTCCCACAGCAGGTTCAGTGACGCTGCAAGGAAGTGTCGTTCGCCATGTCACCACCCAAATGCCGAGTGCAGGATGGTTTAGGATCCGCCTCTGGCAGATGCTGTCTCTAACCCTCCAGCGGATCCACCCTCGCAGCGATTCCGCTATTTTGACTACATTTCTTAATTCACCTCTACATCAAAGGCGCAGACAACATTTTGCCCGATTTCTCTTCATGCACTAATGCAGTTTCTCATCTCGTCACTTTGAAAGCGGCTAATGATGACACCATGCAACTGTTTCGAGATTCTATTTTTTCTTTGCGACCTATCCGCAGCACCTTCCCTGGAGTATTGGGCGAGATTTGCTGCGACGAATCTACTGGCAAGCTCTGCTCCTAAATTCCTCACTGCCTATGACGAGAAATCTTCAACAAACTACACGACCTGGCTCACCCAGGAGTTAAAGCCTCCACTAACTTGGTCACAAACTGATTCATCTGGCGAGACATTAAGGCCTGGGCTCGCTCCTGTGTTCACTGCCAGAAAGTTAAAGTTCATACTCACATATCCTCTCCCCTTCGCTCTTTCCCTATCCCACCTGGTCACTTCCAATATGTTCACAATAATCTAGTCGGTGCCCTTCCCCCGGCCCACATTTCCGCTAACCTCCATCGACCACACCACTCACTGGATCGAAGCCACGCCCATTGCCAACATCACGGCGGAAACAGTTGCACACATGTTCGTGCAGTCCTAGATCTCTCGATTTGGCTGTCCTTCTGTCATAACAACTGACCAGGCCGACCAATTCGAGTCCTCCCTCTTTCAAAACCTTTGCAACCGGCTTGGCATCAAACATGTTCACACAGCTGTTTATTACCCCTACGGCAGTGGACTAGTCAAACGCTGCTGGCACAGTACCCTTAAGGCAGCCTTAATCTGGCACGACACCCTGTGGTTGGAGGTACTGCCTTTGGTGCTCCTTGGTCTGCACACTAGACACTCCTTTAGTAGTAACTGTATTCATAACAGATGTTACGGACTTACAGCACTTACAAACACAAATGAATATATACCTGCAAAATTATACAATTGTGCAACAAATAATTTAATAAATATTAGATCATATATACTGTGATGGGTAGAAACCTGTCACACCCTGCACCATGTTGGAATACATCTAATATTTACTACAAAAACACTCTTGTAGCTGGCCGCGGTGGCCGAGGGGACTGAGGCGCTCCAGTCGCGGTCTGCACGATCACTACGGTCGGGGGTTCGAATCCCCCCTCGGGCATGGATATTTGTGCCGTCCTAGTCCGTAAGTAGTTCATAAGTAGTTTGTAAGTTTAGGGACTGATAACCCCGTAGTTAAGTCCCATAGACTTTACAAACATTTGAACATTTGAACATTCTTGTACTCCGGTCAGCTTAAGGAAATTCCTGAGTGCTGACACTTTGAACTATGAATTGCACATGGCTTGAGGCTAAAGCAATATACTTATATAGAGCTACAAGGAAAAGAAGAGAATGAAACAGTGTGCATCCATCGAATACCAATTATGTTTGACAGATTTACATTTTAACTTAAAGAGACTGCATTTCCTGTGAGACTATCATTTTCTGTTACAATTACTAATTTATTCACAGGGCATTCTATTATATAGTGCAGAGTGGATTTGACATCTCCATATTTCTCAAGCTGTCAACTTTATGTCGGTTGCTCAAGCGATGGTCCACATCCATGAGGATCTCCTCAATATGGATCTATGAGACGAAAAACTAATCTAATCTAATCCACCGAAGAATTTACTCATATGAGGTCCCAGACTTGTAACAGGAAATAATGCATAGTCAAGTTTTGAATTAAATGAATGTATGAATGTTACATATCATTTGTATTTTGATTATTAACTTTCTTTGTTTGGATACAGTGCTTACAATTTTGGCATTATGCAAGACAGCCTTAATACTTACATATTCCCCTAATATATAACACGTTTTTAGAAAAAGAGATTATGGACAGAGAGAAAGATAGAAGGGATAGGAGTAGTACTAACACAAGGCTTGAATAAATAAATAAATACATAGGTAGTGTTGGGTTTTCAGCTAATATTGTATATTTATGGGTCATTACATAAACTACAGTGACATGCAAGTTTTAACATCCATCTCTTTCTTTTGGGATTCTGTTTTAAAGGAATCCACAAATGAATGTAGGTTTAATTTGCACAAGGCATTTAATCCATCTCTTGCTTTAATATAATAGCAAAAAAGTCGTCATGGTGCCGCCGCCGACAGACGGACATAGACAAGCGAATCAAATGTCTGAAAGCTTTCCTTAAGAGGCGCCAACCAGCATCTGTGACCCTCGTGTTGCAGGGCCGGCATGGCGGGGTCTTATAGACTGCCATGTGCACCTTGTCAAGCTTGCAATTGTCTGAAAATGTTAGGACAATATGCGGCCGAAAATCAGTTAAAGAAGAACCTGCATATGCTGCACGCCCAGAATTTAATTCATTACGCCACAAAAAGTTGTAAATGCACATCAGACAACAGTTATACATTTCGAAACGCAAGAAAGGGAGGCAATGTTTGGGAAGGGTGTGCGAAAGGGTTGTACCCTTTCCTCAGTATTCAGTTTGATCATTGAGCGAGTTGTGATACAGAGAAGGAAGGTGGAATAAAAACTTTGCAGTTTGCTGATGATTTTATGCCAGGGACAGCAAAAATCCTGGAAGGGAAACTGAACAGAGAATACAGTGTCTTGAAGCATGGTGGAGGATGAACATCTGCATAAGTATTCAAATGTTAATCATGTTATGCTCAGGAAATTATATTAGGAAACAAGACAAGGTTAGTAAAATATAGGGCTGAGTTTGAATACGACTAGAAATGCTAGAACAGTTTACATCACTGTTTGGGAAAACACGGATTATGTTCGATATTCTGAATGGACTGCGATTTAGTGATGTTTGTAGGTCCTATAGCAACGATTTGTTTAATTTGTCTACATTTGCAGTACACCAAAGTTTAAAATAAAGAAAGCGGGAAACACAGACCATAATATCTTCTACAGTACGAGTCGACTACTAAAGAAATGCGACACTAAATCATGATTCTGTCCAATTCACGAACTTTGTTTCGTCTAGCGATGTTGTGATGTCTAATGGAACCATGTCCACAATGGGTCTTGCCATTGTAATTTATTCTGGCAGTAAAAATTTCACTTCCTTTATTCTGTATCCTGATTCATAAACTTCGTTTGTTATGCATTTAGTCTTGGATTTACTTTCGTGATCATTTCATATGAATGTTGTCATGTTTTCAAACATGTTACAATCTCATTACATTTTATTCTATTATTTTAACATATGAAGACAGATTAGCCTACATTGTTCACCTGGAAATTGTACTGGGTTCAGAGAAAGAATATCTTTTGGAGGACATTATTTTCATCTTTGCCTGTTATATATTTAGTATTAGCATAAATGTTTATATCTAAATAAATACATAATGGTTCTGTATGAGAAATTTTATTAAAAATTTGTTCAAAGATAATAGTTTGTACATATTAGGATTTAATAATATAAAATTTCACCTAGCGTACCACGAAGTTAGCTATTTGAAAAAAAAAGACAGCTTATTCTTGTGAGTAGTCACAATTTTTGTGTATCCTTGTCTCACTTGCAATCTTTTCACAGGAATCAAATTCTTCGAATACGCCTTCTCTAACGAACGCTGCGGCTTATCGAAAAATCTGGAGCTCATTCGAAAGCAAATATCATTTGCCCAGCTCTAGTAGAAGTTGGATCTTGTTATTTGAGCATTGTCGTTGTTGTTGAGGTCTTGAAGTCCGATGGCTGGTTTGATGCAGTTCTCCATGCTACCCTGTGCTGTGCAAGCCTCTTCATCTGAGAATACACATGGCAACCTACATCCTTTTGAATCTGCTTACGGTATTCGTCCCTCGGTCTCCCTCTACGATGTTTACCCCACACACTTCATCCTAATGCTAAGTTGACAATTTCTTGATGTCTCAGGATGCCCCCCTCAACCTATCCCTTCTCTTAGTCACGATACACCAGAAACTCATTTCCTCATTAGTTATGTGATGTACCAATCTAATCATCAGCATTCGTCTGTAGACTCACATTTCGAAAGCTTCTGTCATCTTTTTGTCTGAACTCCTTATCGTCCACATTTCACTCCCATAAAATGCTACACTACAGACAAATGCTTTCAGAAAAGACTTCCTAACCTTTAAACTAATATTGGATGTGAACAAATTTAGCTTCTTATGAAACCCTTTTTTTTACCATAGTCAATCTGCATTTTATATTTTCTTTATTTCAGTCGTGATAAGTTGTCTTGCCACCTAAATAAAAAAACTCATCTAGTACTTTTATTGTCTCATTATCTAATCCAATTCTTTCAGCATCGCCTATTCTTGTGTCACTGCATTCCATTGCCTTTGTTTTAGTCTTGTTAATGTTCATCTTACACCTTCCTGTCAGGACAATGTCAATTCCGTTTAATTGCTCTTCCACGTATTTTGCTTTCTCTGACAGAATTACTATGCTGTCAACAAACCGCAAGATTTTTATTCCCTCTCCCTGGACTGTAATTCCCTCTCCTTGCATTTCTTTACAGCTTGCTCAATGTACTGATTGAACAACATTGGGGAAAGGCTATAACCCTGTTTTACTCCCTTCTCAACTACTATGACCCTTTCATGACCTTCTACTCTAATAATTGCGGTCTGTTTTTTGTACAATTTGAATATAACTTTTCGTTCCCTATATTTTACCCATGATACCTTCAGAATCTGAAAAAGTGTTTTCGTGTCAAGATTGTCAAAAGCTTTCTCCAGATCCACAAATGCTAAAAATGTAGGTTTCCCTTTCCTTAATCTATCTTCTAAGATAAGTCATAATGTCAGTATTGACTCGTGTGTTCCTACATTTCTCCTAAATTCAAACTGATCTTCCCTAAGGACGGTTTCCACTAGTTTTTCCATGTGCATATAAGTAATTAGTGTCAATAGTTTGCAACCATGACTTATTAAACTGATGGTTCTGTAATTTTCACATTTGTCTACACTTGCTTTCTTCGGACTGGAATCACTATATTCTTCTTCAATTCTGCGGGTATTTCCCCTGTATCATACATCTTGTATATCGGGTGGCCTCATTTATTCATGAATGGCTCTCCTAACGATAATAGCAGTTCAGACGGGACATCATCTACTCCAGCGGCCTTGTTTCTACTCAAATCTTTTAATGCTCTGAGAAATTCTTCTCGCAGTGTCGTATTTCCTATCTCATGTTCATCTACTTCTTCTTACTCTTCTAGAATACTGCCTTCAAGTACATATCTTTGTACAGGCCTTCTATAAATTCCTTCCATATCTCAGCTTTCCCTTCTTTGCTTAGTATTGGTTTTCCATCTGAGTTCTTGATATTCACATCTCTGCTTTTCTTGTCTCCAAATTTCCCTTTTATTTTCCTGTAGGCGGTACCTATCTTTCCCATAGTTATACATTTTTCTGTGGCTTTGCACCTCTTCTCAAGCCTCTCCTGCTTAGCCAGTCAACCTCATTTTTCAGATGTCTGTACTCTCTTTTGTTTGCTTCACTAGATGCGTTTTTATATTGTCTCCTTTCATCAATTAAGTTCAGTATCTCGTGTGTTATCCAAGGATTTCTATTAGGCCTTGTTCTTCTGCCTATATGATCTCTTGTGTCCTTACTACTCTGTCTCTTACAGCTACCCATTTCAGACAATCCTAGTCTGATGTCCCTCTAAAACGCTCAACCACGTCTGGTTCCTTCAATGTGTCAAGATTCCATCTCCTTAATTTTCTACCTTTTTGCAGTCTTTTAAATTTTAATCTACAGTTCATAACCAATAAGTTATAGTCAGAGTCTATATCTGCCCCTGGATATGTCGTACAGTTTAAAACCTGGTTTCTAAACCTTTGCTTTACCATTATAAAATCAATCTGGTACCTCCCAGTGTCTCCTGGTCTCTTCCATTGATCATTAAAATATAATTAATAATGATGGATAAAGTGGAGAAGAAATAAAATGTTGAACTGCAATTGGAACAAATCATTTATGAAGAATTTTTCTAAGAGTGAATATTAATTTTAGAATTAGAAAGTCTTTTCTGAAAGCGTTTTCATGTAGTGCAGCCTTATATCTACATCTACATGCCTACTCTGCAAGTCACCCGACGGTGTGTGGCAGAGGGTATCTTGAGTACCGCTACAGCTTCTCCCTACTATTCGCCTCATATTGTTTGCGGAAAGAAAGATTGTCAGTATGCATCTGTGTGGGCTCTAATATTTATGATTTTATCCTCATCATCTCTTTGTGAGCGTTTATCAATCATCTCTGTAATGCTTTCACGATTACTCAGTGATCCTGTAACAAAGTGCGCTGGTCTCCATTAGATCTTCTCTACCTCCTCTATCAACCTCACATGGTATGGATACCACACCAGTGAGCAGTATTCAAGCTGTGGGCGAACAAGTGTACTGTAAACTACTTTCTTTGTTTTCAGACTGCATTTCGTTAGGTTTCTTCCAATGAGTCTCAGTCTGGCATCTGCTTTACTGACGATTAATTTTATATGGTTGTTCCATTTTAAATCACTCATAATTCCTATTCCCAGATAATTTACTGCTTCCAGTTGGTGAACTGCTATAATGTAGCCAAATGATAAAGGTTCTTTCTTTCTATGTATTCATAGCACATAACACTTGTCTACATTGAGATTCAATTGCCATTCTCTGCACCATGTGTCAATTCATTGCAGATCCTCCTGCATTTGAATACAACTTTCCATTGTTACAGCATCTTCCACAAAAGGCCTCAGTGAACTTCTGATGTTATCCACAAAATAATTTTTATATATTGTGAATAGCAACGGTCCCACGACCGGTCCCACTCCCCTGTGACACTCCTTACATCACTCTTACTTTGGAAGACTTCTCTCCATTGAGAATGACATGCTGCATTCTGTTACCTAGGAACTCCTCAATCCAATCATACAATTCGTCTGATTTCTAGTCTCCAGAAAAGTTATTATACTCGAACATAATACCTGTTCCAAAGTTCTACAACAGAGCGATGTTAGAGATATAGGCCTACAGTTCTACACATCTATTCGACGTCGCTTCTTGAAAACAGCGACGATATACGCCATTTTACAATCTTTCGGAACGCTAAACTCTTCTAGAGACCTACGGTACACCGCTGCAAGAAAAAGGGGGGGGGGGCAAGTTCCTCCGCGTGTTCTGAAAAAAATCGAACTGGTATCCCATCAGGTCGGGGGGGCAAGTTCCTCCGCGTGTTCTGAAAAAAAAATCAAACTGGTATCCCATCAGGTCCAGCGGTCTTTCCTCTTTTCAGCGATTTTAATCGTTTTTCTATTCCTCTGTCATTTATATCGATATCTGCCATTTTGTCATCTGTGCGACAGTGTAGAGAAGGAACTACAATGCAGTCTTCCTCTGTGAAACAACTTTGGAAAAAGATATTTAGTATTTCAGCCTTTAGTGTGTCATCCTCTGTTACAGAGTGTCTGTCACAGAGTGTCTGGACATTTTGTTTTGATCCACCTATCGCTATGAGATAAGATCAAAATTTTGTAGGATTTTCAGCCAAGTCAGTTCATAGAAATTTCCTATCGAATTCATTGAACGCTTCTTGCATAGCCCTCCTCACGCTACATTTCGCTTAATGTAATTTTTGTTTGTCTGGAAACGTGGACAACAAGGAGGTCAAATAAGACGAAGAAAAAAGTCTTTTGAAACGTGATTTTGCTAAAGAATGCTGAAGATTTGATTTGATTTGATTCAATCAAATCAAGGTTATAATGAATGTACCCTTTCTGAGACAGCAAGGAATCGTCAGTTTAGTACTGGAGGGAACTGTCTGGAGGCCATGGGGTAAAAACCACAGACAGAAAAAATACGAGTACAGTAAGTAAACAGTATTTCCGCAAAGATGAAGAGTTTTGCACAGGATAGAACTGTGTGTGGAGCTGACTGAAGACCACAACAATAATCACATACCTTAATATCTTTAATGTTTCTCATGCAGTGTGACTATAATAACTATTGAAACTTCATGGCAGATTAAAACGGTATTATATGAATTTTTAATTTATTATTTATTTATTTTGTTCATTGGGTAGATCAGTTCTTAGTGGTCATTCATCCTATTACATTACATTAGTTTTTCGTTCCATAGATCAATATTGAGGATGGGGAACATATCCAAATATATATTTTTGTACAGTCTGATTCATAATGCTAACAGTATGAATGATTCATTATTTGCTTCTATTCAAAAAAAATTTAATGTAGTAGAAGGAGTTGGCCATTAGTAAGTCTTCCAGGCTTATGTTAAACTGATCTTTATTAGTAGCTAAATTTTTTATGGTTGCTGGTGTGGTAAGCGGCTGGGGCAGCTGCCAGACAGGCCAGGTATCAAGTTAAACTGAGCAGCCTTTCGAGGGTTTTGTCCAGATCAGTGAAAATGTGGGAAAAGCCCATGATTTGTATTCAAAACTAATGAGGGTTGTTAGCTGAGTGTTTCTTGTGTGTCCAGAGTGCATCCGTGAGTTCCACACTCCAGTAATTCAGAGTAAAATAATATAATCGATAAAATTGTTCACCATTTACTTTTTAAAATGTTTGTAAAGCTATTGGACTTAACTTCTAGGTTATCAATCTGTAGCTTATAAATTACTTAAACTAAGGTAAACTAACCTAAGGACAACACAAACACCCATGTCCTAGGGGGGACTCGAATCCCCGATGGCGAACAGCCGCACGTGCAATGCAACAAGGTGCCCCAGTACACATGTCTAATCTGCCGCGGCTCTACATTTAAGACATCTATGACGTCCTGATAATTACAAACATCTCATGATTCTAAAAATAATTTCAGTATCTCAAAAATAACAAATGTTTTGACTATTATATCAAAATATAGAAAAGTCAAGCTTAAACCAACTTTTTAATGAGTCATGCAATTTCAACAAACTCTGGTTTAGAGGATACCTATCATCTTGAAATCGTCACACTTGCATATATTTATTTAATGACTGATTTCAAGTGAGAGAAATTTATAATGGAAATATAAACAGATCATCATATTCTCCACAATAACACCGAAAATGCAAGCAGCATGATTTAACTATCATATATTTAATTTAGTGTGTCTTTTTATTGTACAATTTGCAGTAATTTGTGTAAATATTGTGCGGCATGAGCGGTCAAGTTCATGATAGCTGGTTTGTCTATTTGTTTATTTCAGACTTTATGTAATACTAGAGAACAGTGTTTTTGTGTATTAGACAGGATGTGGTTTCAGATACTCAGTTTTTTTTTCTCATGTGAAGATGTATATGGTTTTGGAAGGAATGGCGATCGGCCAATGAGGAAGTGGCGACAGTATAGAACTAGTGGAGAGTGTGTGTTTGAGAAGGAGATGATAAGCGAAAGGGAGCACGTAAAAAGGAATATCTTGTCTAGTCTTCACAGAAGAAGAACACTCCTGGATGATAGGAGTGATCAGGCACAGAGTTATGTTTTGCGCAGCAAATGGTCACTTCTCAGAACTCAAAATGTGGCGAGAACAAGTGTAAGCCAGTGCAGTTGATATGTGCTTATGTTTTTAAACAAGAACTTATGAATGTAGAAATGGCGTTCAAGAAACTTAAACTATTTTGAATTGTTGATAATTTCATGTCAAGCGCTCTTAAACTTATGATTACTTACTCAGACAATGAAACTGTTTAACATTTTATTCAATTTATTATTAATATATCACCTGTTCACTTCCAATATGGAATCAATTTGATTAAATAAACCTGTGGCGACCCATCACCCGATCGATCGACTTGGACACAACAATATCTTTGTGTTAAAATCTTTGGGAGCTCAGCCTCTCTTGGCCCACCAGCCATGTTTTAAGTTAGTTCTGTTCTGTATGTGTTTGATGTTAGCAATAAAGTATTCTCTGAAGTACTTATGTGAATTATTTAGGATCCAACCTCACTAATTCTATACTGCTGACCCCAGAGTCGCATATAATGCCGTTTTCGCTGAGTTGTACTATGGAATTAGATTTTTGTGCGTTTTTCGCGGTTAAATGCGGATTCCCTTGTCTCTACAGTCAAGACTACAATAACACGACTTTGCCACCACCGACCGGATTTCAAGCCGCAGCAACATCGTCGCCGCAAATCCTGTGTGCACTCGTCTCAAGTGCTTCGAATCTATGTTCAGAAAACATTTTTTTCACAGGATATGGCCGGCCGGGGTGGCCGAGGGGACTAAGGCGCTCCAGTCACGGTCTGCACGGCCACTACGGTCGGGGATTCGAATCCCCCCTCAGGCATGGATATTTGTGCCCTCTTAGTTCGTACGTAGTTCATAAGTAGTTTGTAAGTTTTGGGAGTGATGACCCCGTAGTTAAGTCCCATAGACTATACAAACATTTGAACATTTGAAACACAGGATATGTTTGTTACACCGAGTACTACCAGTGCCTCAAGAAGTTTCACAGACTTGGGCCTTGGCTCATCTCTTATGTTTTCCACTGTTTCGTCAACGAAAAATGCAAACAGAGTCCACATCACTTTGCGTGTGCACAGAACTGTCGAATTATGCAAAACTTAAACATTTCGACTCGGCAAAATTTGAACTTTAGGCTGGCAACATCCCAACTGAGCTCTAGTGTATATCTTTCCACAGATCATGTGCTTTGCCAACAAAGTGGAGTGGCTGTTAACAACTTCATTACTGCTTCCGGTCTTGGATTTGCTTCTAAAGACATTCTTCACAGAGCATGCATCAACCACCTGATGAAAAATGGACAATTTTCGAGTGATATGGATGCACCTTTTCCTGCATGTGCAGCCGACTTGGTTTTTGTCAACAACGCACCGGCTAGCTTTGTACAATCTGCACCTTCCAGTGTTAAATGGCTCTCTAAGCAGATCTGCCCATTCTAACGGTGGTGATGTGAACTTTAGTGTACCGCTGAGTGCCAGTGTGTCCTTTGTGCTTCTCACATCACGTGATGCCTCTGCCACATAGTGTGTACAACAATCGCACCTGCATTCCTGGCTGCACCTGTTTGGACATCCGCCCACTTTCATGACACACACCAGTGCCATGGCTGCGTCGGTCAACCAATCCCTCTCGTCTCGACTTGCTGTGACTCGGCCTCTCATCTTCGAGGTCCTACCAAACTCAACAACAATGTCAAGCTCCCTTGCAACGCCACAGCAAGTCAGCGCCTTCCATGTTGCTGATGTCGCCACCCCGTGATCGTCTGCCGAAGTTTCCGCCCTTCTCCTTTGACGTACTCTCGACGTGTTTTGTCTTGGTCGAGCAGATATTCGATCATTACTTGTTCAATGACGCAGCTCGCTACCTGGCCTATTCATGAACCTCCACGAACACATGGATCTCTTCTGTGACCTCTCCTGCTTCAGATCGGTACGCCTTCGCCAAACGAACCATCCTGGAGAGGGTCACTTGCACACCTGAAGACACCATTTGCCACATCAACCTTGAGGGACAAGAAACTGTCGCAACTCTGGCGTCGTCTTCGTCTGCTGGTTAACGAACACAACATGCCTGACACCACCCTTATGGCTCTCTGGTCAAGTAAGCTACTGCTAACTGTGAAGACAGCTTTAACCTAAAACATCTTGCAATTGCCAAGTGAGTGGATACGTATCGCTGACTTTGTGTACGACGCCTGGCTACGGGAAACTCATGAGAGGCAGGCCTCGTCTAGGATGCAATCTTGCTGACATCCTCCTGCTGCTGTGTGGGGCTGCTCACGCATCAAGCATTTGCCCATGAAGGATCCGAACCCCCTCGCATGCTCTCATGCTGACTGGGAGTCTGCTTCACCTTCTCTGCCACTTCCCAGTAGTGGAGTAATAGAGGTTGCACGCCATTGAGATTCGCCCGTCTTTTGTCATCGACGCCACTGGCCGCCATCTTGGATGAGGTCATTTCCCGAGAAATTTTGAATTCTTTTAAGCAATAACCCATTAAAAAAAACTATAATTACCACCACTATATATCAGCACAACAACCCCACATTATTTGTTACACTACATTGTAACACTTTTTCGTTTAAATGTAACTAAATTCAGTTAACTAAACGCCATGTTATTTGAACAAATGAACGCAGTTCGGTATAACTTATTTTGTGTTAATGCTCGAGCACAGAGCTCTGTCAAGTGTCCTTTTGCTTTTTCTCATCAGGATCACACCCATCGTGATAAATTTTGAATTTAAGCCACTAGCTAAATGTGTGTCTGTGTGTTTGTTTTGTCTCTGTGTGTGTAAATTTCTAAGGGACCAAACTGCTTGGGCCATCGGTCCATAGATGTACACATTAGCTATACTAATTTATTCTTAGGGCAACACAGAAACACACACACCCATGCCCAAGAGGAGACTCGAACCTTTGGCGGAAGCAGCCATGCAATCTATGACATGGCACCTCAGACCGCATGGCACTAGCTAGATATAAAGTTTCATGCAAATCCTAGATGCTATTACTGAGATACCAATGACAAACATTTGTTCGCTTAATACTATTATTATTAGATACAAAATACTGTTAAAACGGTTGATTTGCACGATTTCACGACCACAGAAAAGCGGAAAGCAGCAGTTACATACCAAATTGTATGTAGCATGTCCCATGGTATATGTTCAAATGGTGCACTGTTAATCTCCAGAGTGATGACGATGATACAATTGTTGATATTTGTAATGTAGTTATTGAAGAAAAGATGTCGGTTTTGTCATAAATGGCGGAGGTTGTGTCACACCTGATTAAGGCATGGAGGAGGAGGAGGAGGAGGGTGGCGTCAGCAAAAGTCAGTTTTTCGAATTTGTTTGTTGAAAACAAATTGTATTCAGCCTTGACTCTGACAGGCTTCATGATGTATATGTTAGTGCATGTCATTGAATAAAACAACTAAGTCGACATATTCACTTATTATCGAGACATAGGAGTGCAAAGCAACTTTCTCTAAGACACATCTCAATATTGTGACAAAATAATATGACATGGGTTTTCTGATTCATGAACATATCCAGACCGTTAAATGACATTATAAGTAAATAGTACGAGGGTAGAAACATAAATTAGAGGCTCTGGGCAACACTGAGATTGCTCCATTATTTGAAAACAAGCACAGTGAAGTTATTTCGTCCACTCACATAAGAGAACTGGACAGAAACTGCTGGGAAGGGTAGAATCAATCAGTCTGTGTGTAAACTAAAAGACAAGGTGTGCACAAATGACAGTGGTGGGGGTAGCTGACATCTCACACATTACTATAGGCCTATAGCTAAACTGAAATCTTTCATCCTGTTCTGTTCCTGTAGTCTGTGGACGTAGAGATTCGATAGCAGTAAAGATACATAGTTGGGAAAGCTCTCTCCTGCTTCACTTGATGAGACATAGCTTATCTCTCAATGAGAGAGGCACAAAATCGCAATGTCTTTGTGCATCACAAAGCCATACTTGCACCTAAGAGAAATTATTTATAGCATCATTATGAATAAATAGAAAGGGATCTTTCTTACCAAGAAACTGATAACCTAATATACAGGCTTAAGTAAAAAAAATGTTTATTGTATTTTCCCTTTGTTTATGTACAAATGTAAGGCATGCCCTGTATTATTGTCACCCTAAACCTTCTACTCTTTTTTACCCCTCATGACATGTGTGGTCTTACAGTGCCCTGCGGCGAGGTCATTAGCGCCCATTGTATACTATAGAGACTGCAGAGCAGCGAACTTCGCAGGGCCGTGAGGATGTCCCAGTTGACATGATGCGCGCCGCACCAGCTGAGATCATGGGATGATTGGTTGCAAACTGCTACTCGTCTATTCACTCCATGAAATGGATGCAACATTTCATCAATAGTAACAATTTTCATCAATAGTAACAAGTTGACTCATGCTGTAACGTTTTCTTATATTCTGAACAAATGTGACAAAAATATATCTTATGGCAGCAACTTTATCAAGCTTACTTCTTTCCTGTCGGCTTATGCTGTCATCAAATCGAAGACTTCTCAGAATTAGTAGAAACCTGCCATAACTCATGGCTGCTGTTATAAGCATCATTAGTGTCCCATACTTTGCCCATAACTCTTCAATATTTACCACCCGTCACTTTTTCAATCAATGTGAATCAGGATACCGATAGTGGCGAGTAATTCTTCTCTGATTAAGTCAGTACAATCACATGGTCATGAATACCTTGTCCGTAATTTTTCACTTTTTGAATTAGTGCGTAGCAAAATTTCATCAATCACATTTATGTCGATAAGTTTCGAAAATACATCAGCTCCAGAGACTGAATCTCTTACGACACGTCTTGGACCAGGTAAATTTTTTTTTATATTTTTCTTCCTAGTTTTTGAAGATTTTGATAAGCTTGATTTGCATTATTTCGTAATTCTCGATATAAAACTCTTCAGCCTTTGTTTCATCATTATCCTCTCCAATGCTTCCCTCAATTTCAGATTCAGAACTATGGTCTTAGTTTCTTATTTCTTCCTCACTCAGATCCGAATCACATTCTTCAAAATATTGAGTTGAATGGTTTTGAGCCCTTCTTTCATTTTCTCCTTCTTCTAACTCCTCCAAAATCCTAGGAATAACTTCAGGTTTTATCGCGTTACACCTAATAAAACGTTCCCAATGTGTATTGTACTACTCCCATACACATTTAGTAAGAAAAACAATAAAGAATTACACTTACATTCTGCAGAAATCAGCTTCACGAAGAACAGAGATAGCCGGGAAAAAATCAGAACGAGAACGGTCGCGCGTTGTACTTCATGCAACAGCCAGACACCTACTGACAAAACAGTTTGTGGACAGAAAACTAGCCACAACAACTGGGTGCGTAGCGACAGGCGGGCTGAAGACGATAGTTGCGAGGAATAGATGGCGAGAATATCCGAGATGCTGACCACTAATGAGTGACAGTTGAAATAAGCCATGTGTTGTACAAAATACAACAGCGAGACCGCTGGAGGGTTAAGAGACTTCTCTCTCGCTTTTTTAATTAAAAAAAAAAAAAAAAGTTAAGAAGACGCAAGTTTAGCCCTGGCGGGCTGTAGCCCCTTAGCAATAGCACCCCTCCCGGCTGCGATCACAAAGAAATATTGCATTGATGACCCAGCAGTTTAGTCCCCTGTAAACACCCAACCAACCCAACAATGACTATCGCTATAGTATTGTTTGGGCCGCCAGGCGGCCAGTGAGACGCAACGGAGCGAGGTGGTGCCGTGAGTAACGCACTGGACTCGCATTCGGGAGGATGATGGTTTAAATCCACCTCCGACCATACAGATTTAGGTTTTCCGTGATTTCCATAAATCATTCCAGGCAAATGCCGGGATGGTTCCTTTTAAAGGGCACGGCCGATTTCCTTTCCCATCCTTACCCAAAACTCCGAACGTTAGCTGCGTCTCTAATGACCAAGTTGTCGACGGGACGTTAAACACTAAGCTTAGTTTCACTCCCGTAGTTCTGAAATAAATAACTGGCCTCTCTCTGTTTCTTATTTTTTTTTAGAATGGCGTACCTTCCGATTTTTTACTGCGTCTTCCGAACTAGACCTTAGGGACCGACGAACACCGGAAGTGACGTACTGTCGAAAGTTCAGAGAATATAGCAAAAGTATTGTAAGCGTGTGAGCGGTTATCTTTGATAATAAGTTTTCTGGCACGTACAGTACCCTTTTGTGTTTTTGTTGTTGTTGAATATAAAAGCATATTTTCATCTGCCAGGAAGTGAACGAATTATAATCCTAACCCGGCACAAGGAGTCCAGATATTTTAATCTATACTTGACGATAATCGAAAGTGCAAATATTGTTGCGAAATAGAAACGTGCTGTTCAAGCTATGTAAAGGTACGTAAGACGATTGGTTAAAATAATTGTTGCTACAGTATTGTATTTTCTCTAACATATAAATGCATACCCTGTATCTGTGTTTAATCTTCACTTTAATTATGGGGATTAAAAGTGGAATGGGTACTAGTTGTTGTCTAGGCTACATACCAGTAATCCAAGAAATGTGTTTTGAAAGGCTATTTAAAAATTTAATGACATTTCCGCATTTTGAGTTGCCAAGTAATGGAATTCAACTTTACTTTCAGCCACATAAAGGGTCTAAATGCAAATTAAGAAATGCCGTGGAACTGAAGCTATTACTGTAAATTTGAAATAGTACGAAAATAAGAAGCTGAAAGATAAGGGTTTGTATGAATTTATAATTTATATTAACAGTTTGTATACCAAATATATGTTAATAATCGTAGCTGCTAGTAAGGAGTAAATTTACTGGGACAAGAGTGTATTAATTTAAACATTTTGAACGAATTTAGATACTTTGCTTTAAAAATTTATACAGTAGAATACTGAGTAGATACACATATTCTGAGGACCAATACAGCAAGGAAGAATTGTGATTACAATTAACTCTACACTAGTTCTTTGATTACTGTTGTAGACTGTCAACTTGCATGGAAGTAAATACTGATTTATTAGTAAAACGGACAAAGTGATTGAGAATGTGTGATTTTCTAAATATATCTTTTAATTTACCATGTACATACCTTATCTTAAGCTATAAATTCTGTAAGTTTCGCTGAAATTGTTGGTTTCGTAATTATGAAACACTACACGTATTTTTTATCTACCAAATATTTTGTGTGTGTGTGTGTGTACACAAACTGGTTATGCAATTGTGAAAAGTCTTCCCTTTTCTGATAAATTTTTACATATGGCAATGGCAGCTTGATGTGCAAATGTTGTCAACAAAATGTTTACTTTGCATTGATAAGTTTACCAAGTAGGCCAGGGTATGCAGAAGAACTTATCAACCATAGAGGAAGAACAGCATTAATTATTTATTATGTACTCGATACAAAAGGTTATTCCCCTCATCCATTGCATTTAACATCAACAGTAGCTTCCAACGTCAGCACTGTGTCGCTCATTGTGGAATGGGTCTACTTGATAGGCACCTTCAGTGGTGCTTGTCTTGAGTATCAACAATGGCTTCTGCTGACAAGACAGCCTATATAAACTTTTGGCACTGTCAGGAGTTACTCCCTCCATCCTTACAGTTCGACCCAGCTGTCCTGTTTGTTGAAATGACAAAATTCTTGCGCCTCGCCTTCAGTAGGAAACCTAGTTGTGCCTCCCACATATCTTACTTGGCAGCTCGCTGTGTTTGCTATCCCAATGGTTTTTGTGTCTTAAATGGTATGTAATAGGTATCACACTTCCTCCATTTATAATGATGACTTAAGTCTGTTGGAAAATGGATTATGGTTGCATCATTTATTCATCTGCCTGACCATCCATCTTATGTTGTCTTAACACTGTCCACCATCGCAGGATATGGCTGTTCTGGCCCTGTAAAGAATCTGTTGCCTCATTGAGTTTGCTTTTGAATGCTGCTCCAGCAGCTCTGCCTTACACTACTACCCACATTGCCAGCGAGTGTGAATTCTTCACCCCCCTGGCTCATGTCTATTTTCAACTTCATATGTTTCCCAAGTACGCTACCCATGACCAGCTGTATAGAGGAGTTTCTCCTGCTTTATATGCTGTTTGAGGATTAAATTTTTATCTATATCAATGGTTTCAGAACATTGAGGTGTTGGGTGTGTCTTTGTACTTTACGATGAGCCTTCCCACAATTGGCTACTTGAATTGTGTTCGATCTTCACAGGTGAGCTCTAGGCTCTATACAAGTCCATCCAAAACATTAGGCAACACAAACTCACAAAAAGTGTTGTATGCTAAGACTTTCTTAATTCTCTTCGGAGCTTTTGTTTTTTGCACTCCGTCCACCCCTTAGTAGAATGGATCCAAGACTCTTCACTTTCTCATTGTCAGGGGAGCCAACATGGCGTTCACGGCTACTTTAGTATACAAGGGAATGACACTGCTGCTCTCCTCCCTTGACCTGCCAGATATTCTGTTTCCCCATATGATCTTCATACAATTGTCTGTCGGCATGTAGTATTACTGTGGGGTATGCATTGGTCCTCAGTCCTTGGGAATAAACTCTGGCAAATTTTAACCTCTCCCAATAGCTTTCTCCACCTGCTTGATCCACTCATTTTGAGGTCATGGCTAGTCATATGAAAATGATTTAGATTGCAGATTACTCACTATCTTGCTGACTCAAAAGTAGTATTATGAACATTTTATTTTGTAATTAGTACTGTTACTGTATTTGGTAAAATTCTTGATTGGGTCATGTGCATATCAGTATCAAAATAAATTATTTGTGTCATCTTTGCTGGATATGCTGAAAGTTAAGTACATATCTTTTTAAAGTTTCAGTGAACATTCAAAATTTGTGCTGTTACTTGTCACCTACTTTGGTAGTTGACAAAACAAAACAAAAAAGTGGTTATTGCTGAACGCGTTTCTGAGCCATTTGCAGACTTAGGTATAAATAACTGTTTCCTTCTAAATTCCAATTAAAAATACTCTTGAATAATTGTGGTGAAAAGGTTGGTGGTTGTACATATCATTCCAAATACATCAGTGATTAGAGGTAAAATTATATTCACTGTGTTGGCAGCCTAGTGTGGTGATGTTGGCAACAACTGTTGGATGATCTTTGAACATGCAGTCACATAATGAGAGAAATAATCATTTATGTTGATTGTGAAATAAATAATTAATGCTGTTTCTGCACTATGACTGACAGGTCTTTGTGTGTGCCCTTGACCGGTCAGTGAATTAAATATTGTAAATTGAATGTTTCTTTGCCAACAAATACACACTATGCTGCTGACACAGCAAGTAAAATGTAACTGTTAGCAGTTAGTGTGTATATGTGTGAGTGTGCTCCATTTATTATTAATTTGCAACTCATTGCCAAAGTTTAGTATTATAGGTACAGAATGTTATGCATTTTCCATTATTCCCATGGGTACAATTTTACTTATGGCACTGGGTTCTTATAATGCTGATGTCGACAATAATTGAAAGCTTTATCACATAGATTGTAGGGAAATCTTTCACATTGGCCATGAATTAAATAATGCTGATCCTGCTCTATGGTTGATATGTCCTTCCATGCATCATTGTCTGGTCAGTAAATTAGTTACCCTCATAAGTGAACATTTTGGTTCCAACATTAACTCATTAGACCACTGCTGCCTTAAGTAAAATTTAACTGCTGCTATGTTTGGATTAAAAAGATTAAATAATTC
Source organism: Locusta migratoria (assembly GCA_026315105.1). Classification (NCBI taxonomy): domain Eukaryota; kingdom Metazoa; phylum Arthropoda; class Insecta; order Orthoptera; family Acrididae; genus Locusta; species Locusta migratoria. Next base: position 697,020,096 of record CM048745.1, on the reverse strand, counting down.
AGTTGGTATAATTTTGATTTATTTTCAGAAACAAATTGCATACCTGGGTCCATGTCAATACTGCAAGAATACACATCCAGTCTCTGCTTCCACTGTATATGTACTGGAATTGTTACTGAGGATAGACTGGTCAATGCTAAACATTATTCTTTTAATTTTGCTTTCTGCAGGAAATTGAGTACCATGTCAAATAATGTTAATATCAGATACAATTTAAAAAATGAAGATGTGTACACATTTCACCTTGTTATGTACATGTCGTAATACTTGCATCTCATGTTGCAATGAATGTGGTCACAAGAGAAATTGTAAAGTTTTTTATGTATTTTATGATTATGAACTTCTCAGCATGTTCAGAAACAATTGTCACTAGGGTGTGTAAACTGTATTGTGGGTTGATAATTTCCATGATAACTTGTTTGCAAACAACATTTGTACTGATGTAGTGTACTTTAAAATTTCATTTAATAAGCTAATGTGCAGTCACTTTCCTCTATCTGGCTTTGGAAAAAAGCTGACTTCAGATAATTTGTAGCAACTTTTAAACTGTAAATAAAATTTATTTTAACTTGAGAAACTTGTTAATTTCTTTCCTGTGTGTTCAGAAAAAAATCCTGTTGTCTTTTTTAAAAAATGAAAGTGAGATAATTGAGAAAATCTGGTAAGAATGACGCTATTGCCTTTTCTTCTTCTTCTTTTTTTTTTTTTGTTGGGGGGGGGGCATTTAGTTTTCTGTGGTGAATACTAAGCAGCTCTGACTGGTTTTCTTTTATTCTACATTGTTTGTGCCCTCGACATTGACAACATATTATATTTTTTAAAAAGAAATGTAATATTAATTTAATACACTAAATGTATTCTTAAACTATAATGGATGTGGGGAGGGGGTTGGCAAGATTGAGGATATAATTGCAGATGAAAACTTTTTCCCGGCACATTTAGAAGCATAAAATATTAAGTACAAAAATTTTAATTAATTGAATTGGGGGGAAAAACTGAGCAAGTAAGTGTCACCTAGTTTTAAAAGTTGAAAACAATCATTCTGTTAAAGGAAGATTCAGTGGAGAAACTTATGAAATTACAAGGAGATTGTAAACATGAAGCCTGTCATTGGAATGAGTCAATTCATTCCATTGCAATTGTGAACAAATAGCTTTAATTATGGAGATAATAGAAATTAATCACTATGATAGGTGTGAAACATGAAGTACTCTTAGACCAGACATACTCAACTTTTTTCCTCCTCGGCCAAAATCACGAACGTTTTATTTCAAATGGGCCACAACATTATCACATGATAAAATAACACTGCGAAATAACTACACCCATTTCTTTTATCGTCAAAATCTATTTTAATATATAATTGTTAATAGAAGAGTACATTGCTTTTTGAAATATAGCTGAATGTATTGTTAAGATTTTCTTATTTTTTTAGAATTTGTGCACTTGTTCTTTAGCCAAATCATAATTAATTTCAAAGAAAGATATTTAAGAACTTCAAAAGTTTGAGCAGCTATCTGAAACTGCTGGAACCTTTTGGCAGCCATTTCCAAGCAGTTACCTTTTTGTTCGTAACATATGTTAATCAATGGAATATGACATTTAGCGATTAGGGCGAGCGATTACTGTGAATTGCCACTATGGTACTTGCCAGAGCTGGACAGCGTTAACCAAAATGTTAACATCATTAACCCATTACTAAAAAGTTAACTCTGAACTGTATCGTGCAGCCATGAAATCTCACCTTCGGTCTCTGAATTTATATTCGTGTGGATGTGTTATTGTACCACTGAAATAGAGCAAATTAAGTAAAACAATACCCTACATCATATTTTTTTTCTTAATTTTTTCATTATTATTATGGCACCCTGTGATATGAGTGCTGGAAAGAACTGAAGACTTCAGGATAAAGATAAAATATTGCGTTAATGTGTATTAATCGTTTATAAACTTTGGGCCAGCAGTTACATTAACTTCTTGTCTATCCAGAGTGCATCTCCCATCCGCCCACAATTCTCATTAGTCCTACGGTACTAAAGTAGCGCCCCTCGACCATATTCCTCATTGTTCACCATCAGGGATTTACACACAAGGTCCAAAGATTTTATCAGATTAGCAATGAAGACTGGAACCCAGAGTGCCATCATCACATGTGTATACTACTTATATATTGGTGTGATGTCTTCTTTAAAAAGACATCACACCAATAAGTATTTGCAATTAATGTTGTGCGTGTGAAAAAATTCAAAATGTTTGTAAAACTATGAGACTAACTGCTTGGTTATTAGTCCCTAGCATACAAACTACTTGAACCAAGTTTAACTAACCTAAGGTCAACACATACACCCATGTCCGAGAGAGGACTCGAACCTCCGACGGCGAATGGCCGTGCACACTGCAGCACGGTGCCTCAGGGCACACAGCTATTCAGCCGCAGCTGTGAAAGTGTTTTGCAGAAATGGTAATTTCAGTAGGCAAACGGCCGTATATATGTATTCCTCTGCCTTTACTATTTTTTCCTTGTAATAATTGTCTGTTAAGGTGATCATAATATAACTACTCAGAATGCAACAATGCCCTTTGATTGTTATACAGTATTGAAGTTTACAATGAAATTAGTAACAGGCACAAAATCATAAAATAGCAAATATAAAATAAAACACATATATTCACAGTAGTTGTATTAGATACATCCAAGTATTAAAAATTAGTAAAAATCTTGCTTAGGTAACTTGATACAACTTTTGACACTCACCTGCTCATGTTTCAAAAGTAAATGTCAGTGTTTGAAACTTTTTTTTTTTTTAACTTTTAAATCTACTATGGATGTTGACAGCTGGCTTTTATTTAGAACTCTACAGCCTGGTACTACCTATCTTGATGTAATTGCATATATCAAGAGAGAATGCTGGCGTTAAATATTCTTACTTAACTTGGCTGCTGAAATTTAAATGGCTCAACAGACTTTTCATGGAACGTAGTTTAAAGAAGAATAGCTCTGCTTTCAAATTGGATTTACAATACCACTGTCTTACAACACCCCTCTGTTTGCACTGGGGATTAATAAGAAAAACAGCAGTGTGTGGTGTGTTAACGGTCCTAGAGTTCTGGCATCTGTGAACCACATCCAATAGGGACAGTCCATGTCAGTTTACAGTGATGTATCAATTATCACAACAGAAAAAAAAAAAAAAAAGAATTATAGCTCTCTGAGAGAGGGACCATAGTTAAATTAAAGAGGAGTTATATTACACAGTTTTTGGCACTCAATTATGAATTTCTCACTTCTTCTGAAGTTCTGGATTGGAAACGCAGTGCTGTTTGGGGATATGGACATTGGTACAGTACATAAACAAAGTTAGTAAAGATTCTGTGCCACGGCGGAGCGGCCAAATGCATTGAGGCGCTATGCTACGATGTGCGAGGCCATTCCTCGTCAGGGATTCGAATCCCCGCTAGGGGAAGGATGTTTGTGCCATCTTTAGTATAAGCTAGTTCATAAGTAGTTTGTAAGTTTAGGGACTGATGACCCCGTAGTTGAGTCCCATAAGCTCTAGAAACATTTCGAAAGATCTCGAAAATCCATGCATCATCACACAGGTGGTATAAATGCATTCTGAATTCAGTACAGTATGTTAGGGTTATGAAATAAAGCAAGACATTTTTACACTGCTAAAAATATAACAAATTATGTCTTGTAACGTCACATGATCCAGGGTTTTTTATGTCAAAAAACCGGAACATTTAGGTATCACAGGAGAACCTGGTAGGGACAACAGGACTGTACTCAAAATCCCGGAACTCCCGACGAAATCTGAACGTCTGATCACTTTATAAATGTTTGTAAATCTATCGGACTCAGCTGCTTGTCTATTAGTCTGTAGCTTACAAACTACTTAAACTAAGGTAAACTAACTTACAGACAACACAAACAGCCATGCTCGAGGGGGGACTCAAACCCCCAATGGCAAACAGCTGCGCCCACTGCAACATGGCACCCCAGTGCTCACAGCCAATCCACCACGGCTCTGATCACTTTAATTAGCTGTACGAAAAAATTCTGATCGAGAGGTAGGATAGATATATTAGTCATCCAATGGCATCTGAACTATTACGTGTTGCTATTCAGTTGAATTTCGTGACCAACATGGCACATAAATTGATATACGAGTGCAGAGAACAGGGAGAATGTTTACCTATCTTTCTGACAATCGTACATGGAGCTCACCTTGCCCCTCGTGTTATATGGAATGTTTATTTTCATAGTGACAGTGGACTGACGGTGCTTTGATATTTACGGTTGCATATTAAGCACAGTGCTTTCCCAGCACACTTTACAAACAAATACCAATCTTCTCAGTAAGCATAAAAATGGCACACTTATATCCTAAACTTTTTTTGTTCATGCTGAACTCTCACAAGACAGATTAACAGTGTCACACATGATAGAATTCAGAACGGATACTTCAGTGCACCAAAAAGGAGGCAATTGAGAGCACTATCCGAGCTGCCACCCGGGGAGGACAGAGAGGAAGAAAGCACCGGAGCAGCACACTCAGAGTGCTTCACAACAAACAACATGTGCTGTGGAGAAAGTGCTGCTTAAATTCTGGGCACTGCCTTCATCAATTTTGCTGTTCACATCTCGCCCATTTTTATCAGCCAGTCATTAGAGATTCGGCATAACTGTAGACTGGGATACCACCCATCTGCTTTGACCCATGACATAAATATGTCGGAAAACCAGAATATGGGATATCTTAATACTTCTATATTGTAGATACAAATAATCTGTAGTTATTATAGATAACAGAATGTACCATCGATCATAGGTCTTAGCTCAAAAATTCATGTCTTTGGTGCTCACATAGGGGGGGAAAAAATCTCTCGGTTAACCTACACCTAACCATCAGAGAGAAGCTACAGATCACTTTTTAAACACAAAATATTAATCTGTTTTGTTTGTAAACAAACTAACATCTTTAACTCAACCGCCATATAATCACTCACGCCTTCTACAAAAATTCTGCGCTGTGATGACATCACGGGTCAAAGCTGACGGGCGGTATCCCTGTCTACAGCTGAGCCAGAGATTTTTATTATTTTGAATACCGGATGGCTAGCTTGCCGGACCACAAGTGGCCTGCAGGCTGATTACTGCTGTCTTAGACTGTCTTAGCATCCCACATTTTTCTTACATTAATTAATAACTGAATGAGAACAAAATCAACCATGTTTGAAAGTGGGGCCTTACTACAAGACAGCAAATGGAGTACCTGGCCTCGTTTGCTATATTTGTTGCTTTCCATGATTATGCTTTTTCCAAGCCTTGCATTTGTCATGATACATGTATAGTCACTTATAAACTGTACAACCATTACTACATTAGTTCCAACATAGTTGGCTGCTGCACGCTTAGCAGTGGATGTTGCAACTCCATGGCGAGGCAAGTGCAGAACATGTCTATCCAGTTCACGTCATCAAAACAGTTTGGAGATCGCATCAGAAATAGTTATGTCACTCAGTATGTACTGAATAGATGACCTTGATAGTATATCATTGAGAAAAGGGGCACAATATGGGATGCCAACAGCAACATGGGACTTGTGGCCACCAGCAGACACACAGTATTGGGTGCGAGGCACTGCTCTGGCTGCCACTGGCCACGCGACATCAGGTGCTGCTGGGGCACACAGCATTCAATGTGTTAAGGATCAGTGTTTTCTTTGTGACAAAATTAATATGCTTTGGCAGGGTGTCAAGCTTCCTGCAAAACTCCGAGATTTATTGTATTTTTCCTAGAAACTCTACAAAAAGTACATTTAATTTTGGGCGGAGGTATGGCTTCATGCAATGCAGCAGTCATCATTTACCCATGCTTTATGCTGTACAAAATTATTCCCAGGAGTATTACTCAATGCTGTATTTTCCCACCTCCCTCGCCCAAACAAACAGCCAGCCAGCTGCCAGCCCAAGTTGGGCTTAGCTAACAACTTCTCGAACGAAGTTATACCATAATGTAACTGTGTGTACTCTAGAGTCCTTTGGTGTTGGATTGTGATGTGCGGTTTGCCTCATTTGTCTTTAGGCTGTAGGGTGCATTTTTTTTACAAAATCATTAGCATGGAGTTGTGATCTGCATAATAAAGATTTAAAAAACACAGGACGACTGATTGCTGAAAATCAATGAGTTTGGAAGTCAAATACAGCTGTGGAGTGCAATACTTTTCAATAAAATGGAAAGCAACATGAAAATATTTATTGATTGGAACATCATGCAAATAATGGGCTGATATTAATTCTCTATAAAAAAGAAAAACTGTTTACTTTCTGACTTTTAAACCTTATCATATTTGTAAAAATTCTTACTTTTTGGTCAACATGTTCTGCGTAACATGATTCAACACAATCAAAGACTATGCCCTTTTCAGTGTGTCATGTTTCATCCATACTATCACTATTAAATGTGTAAGTAATTCTGTTATGTTTTCTCGAAACTACTGGCGAACAGATTTTGATGAAATTTGGTACAGAGATAGCTGAGGAAGAGTAGAGACTACATCTGAAATTTTTGTTTTCAACATTTTTAAAAACATGGCATTCAGATGTTGCTTGCATTTTGGTTGGCAATTTTTTTGTTTATATAGACTAGCTGTACCTGGCATGTTTTGAATGCCATGGAAAGAAAAATATTTTGGTATCTGGTACGTGTTGGAATATCATAACATATTAAACAGAATAGTATTTGAATCCAACGTATCAAAATTTCAAAGAAATCAGTCATAAGCTTTTGGTGATTTGCTATTGGTAACATATAAATATTTGGTTTGTGTGTTTCTAATAGCAAATCTCTGCAAGTTCTTTATCTATCGATTTGAAATACTGACACGACAGTATTCAGCATAACTGAAGACTGGGATACCGCCCGGCCGCTTTGACCCATGGCGTCAACAACATGTCAAAAAACCCGATACAGGATATCTTAATAGTTCTGTATTGTAGGTAAAAAATAATCTGTATTTATCCTTGTAAATTACAGACAACAATGTACCATCGGTCACATGTCTGAGCCCAAAAATTCGCACCTTAGGCGCTCATATGCGAAAGAAAACCTCTTTCCTAACGTATACCTTATCATCAGAGAAAAGTCACAGATCACTTTTAAATACAAAATATTAATCTATAATCTGTTATGTTTGTAAAAAATCGTTTTTAACTCAGCTACTACCTAATTACTCACACCTTCTACAAACACTTCAAAACTGTCGTGATGTGATGACATCACGAGTCAAAGCTGACGGGCTGTATCCCTGACACAAACTGCGTCATTGAAATTTCTGGAGTGTGTTAGAAATTAGTACTTTTGTCCAGCCTTTAGAGGCTTATATACAAAATGAATTTATCTTCTGAATCCAGGAGCTAATATCTTGGGTGGGATGGTCATCAGCCAAAGGGGAGGGGGGGTGATCAATGACCAAGGGGGAGGGGCACCTCTGCAATGGTAACAACATTTCTAAACAAAACTAAGCTAGAGGACAAACAGTTACTGGCTAGACATAAACAATGTTGTCAGAGCATAAAAAACCAGCTTGATAAAGGAATTGTATGTTTGCAAATATTGCACACCTCCTCTAATATCTTGCAAACAAATTACAGTGTAGCACCAGTATGATCAAGGTGTTGCTATCACATTTACTGCTAGAGCACCAGTCCAAACCATCCCAAATGTGGTGCATATTACTCACATAGCTATGTAACGACATTTGAGGATCTTGCCTGCCATGCTGAAAGGACAGTATATGCACGGTCACATATTGAAATTTATCCGGAGGGGCAATTTTTTAAAACTGCTATTTTTAATATAATTTACACACTGCACCTAAAAATTGTTTCTCAAGAATTAAGTTTCATAAGTGTACTAAACAACTTTCACTTACCGGTACACATTCATTAAATTTTAAAGGTAAATTCGCTGTTTAGAAGATAAACTTCTCACTCTGCAATGTACAACTAAATGCAATCAAAGTCATCAAGATCATAAATGAAGGGAACTTATTAACTATTTTGTTGTGACGTTACAAATGCACGAGGTATGGTGGAGCAGTCACAGGTTGTGGAGATTCAGTCACAGAACAACTGCCCAATTAATTTCTTTCTTTTCTTTGAGAAAATGATCAATGAAATTTTTCCTATCTCTGAAACAAGAAAGTTTCCTATATTGATACATTAGAAGAAGATTGTAAACAATTTTTAGTATTGAAAAACTCAAGAATCATCTGTTGTTTCTCACTACATCCTAAATGTACAGAGTTCTTGTAGTATACTCTATGTTAATTACCTGCTACAATGGAGAATATAAATGGCATTCATTCCTATCATGTTTGCTTTTATCAACCTATATTGAGAGCCAACAGTAAGATTTTTTACGGGATTTTCACAACCCAAGCATGTAATTCTTCTTGATGAGATAAGAATGCAGAACAATGGAACATGGCTAATACCGGATGCAGACCCGATGGCCTGGAGCAAGAAATCTAAAGAATAGGCGATATCAATTCATGTCAAACTATTTAGTGTTTCTAATCATTTTTATATGTTGCAGAATATGGATTGAGTTAGCTGTTAGGATTTTATTTTGCATAAGTGACTCATTTCTGATAAGCCAACAAATATTAGATAACTGATCAATTACCATATAATCATAGTCAATAACTGCAAAACAAACCACTATTTTCATTAATATTTTTTAAACATTTATTTACTTCATTACAATAGAAAAAAAATTGCTCAAGTTGTGGAGTGTCCTAAAGAGAACTAGGGAAACATGTAGTTGTGTTTGTCTCAAAAGTGGCAATGGTAAATCAAGGAGACTTGAAATATTGGTTTCACTCTTGTAATCTAATTAAATGAAATTAGGGTGCATCTGTATTGCATTGTTTCCTTTTTGTCATATGTAAACACTTTAAACAGCAGCATTTTTACAATCCGTGTCATGGCAGAGCGTAGAGTTTTCAGATGTTGGCTACGGCCACTGCATGTGACAAGCCACTCAGGTGGTAGTACACAGCAGGCAATGAAATTCACCGTTTTTATTCACACAGTATTCGAATGTTTCACACTAACACTACAGTTTTGTTATTAATTGTTCCAGTGACGATTACAGTCAATTTACTGAGTGGACAAAGTTACATAGAGAACCTGTCAACCATAGAGCAGGAACAGCATTAATTATTTACTTCATTGTCAGTACAAAAAAGTAATTATTTATTACAAATAAATGAGGTCAAATTACGGTTCAATTAAAGACCGGTGTACAACTTGTCGGATTTGACCAATGATTTCGTATTTGAGTTAACGACGGTAAAAGTCAATACTTTGTGTACAACCAGAATATAGAGTACGATTTTGCATTTAAAATGTGATTGTCTGTTATTATCTGTGCTACTACTGGACAGCTACAGCCGCTGCCAACATCAACACTTGACACGGATTGTAAAATTTTACCTAACAAAATTTTAACCATTCTGGGCTTTAAGAATGTTTTCCTATTCAATATTACTCCTAACAGATTCTTTTATATTACATGGGGGAAGTAAGATGTACAGACTCATCCCTTACAGCAAAACTTGAATCATCAGGCAACATGTCTGTCAAAATATTAAAATTTTACTTCACGATCTTCAAAAATTCAATCACACAGAGTGAGGAAAATAATCCATGTCGACCATGAAATAAATAATTAATGCTGTTCCTGATCTATGGCTGACAGGTTCTTGTATGTGCCCTTGTATAGTCAGTAAGTTAAATATATTCTTACAGGCTCGCTGCCAACATTAGCACACCATGTCACCAACAATAAGTAAAATTTATCATGTCATGTGAATGTAGCAAAACCTTGGCTAATACTATAATAGGGTGGAGTAAGTGCCACTCAGAGTTTGATTAGCCTACATCTACTTCACAAAAGTATGTAAAGAGAAAGAACTGTGTTATCCTTATCAAACTGTTTGATACAAATGGGATTTATTTAACAAAACACTTCAATGTAACTTCATTAATGGTATAATAATTTCAATTTCTATGTGATCATCATCATTTTCGCATATAGGTTGTGTATATTCAGGCTAATATCACTATACAGTTGGTGGTGTAAGAATATATGTGGACCAAGAGTGCACAATGTTTTTCTGGTTCAGACTATGTTTATCATTCAAATACATTAATGATAATCTAATTTATGAAATGTTTAGCAGAGTAGAGTGCAATATGTTGTGAGTTCAGTTTATGTTGGACTTCGAAAACAAAACATCAAACAAGAGTACTTCTCTCCTTCCTACACTTGGTTCAGTTGGGGAAAATGTAAACTATAATACACAGTTTGCCATAGTGGTATATGTGGAAAGTGTGCACCCCATAAAATAAATAAATAAATCCTGTGTTGTTATTAATGTTTAAAATAACAAAACAGCATTAAAAATAATCGAAAACCAATATGTTTATACATAAAAAATTATTTAATTTAACAGAAATTATGTACACAATTATGTATCCAAAATACACTCTTCTGTCACGACTTGGAGCCACCTTGTCACAGATTGTTTAATATCTTCTAAACGACTTTGAAAGCTCTGTCACCTTTTTTGGGAGTAATCGGCCTTTTAATTAGGAAACTACATGTACTACAACAAAGAGCAGCACTAGGAATTATCACGGAGGATAAATATTGACCCAAGTTTATGCGTCCCCCAGTTATACACTTACAATCATAAACCCTGTTTACAATAATTGGAATCCCAAATTTTGTTTATCTTTACTCTCTGGGCACTCCCTTTCTCATAACTGAACAATAAATACACAAATTGTAATCGTAAAACTACACACGCCACATAGTACACACACAAACATAAACAAAGCGTTTAATGCGCAAAGGCACCAAAGATCTTCAGTGCCAAAGAAAGTATAGTGGTCAAAATAATATACTATGCTCTGTGAATTACGTCACTTCCGGTGTTCGTCGGTCCCTAAGGTCTAGTGTCTTCCGAATACTTTTACTTTTCTTCCGGAATATATGTATATTCAGACCTGGCAACACTGGTCGGTGGTGGCAGTAGTCTGTGAATGCTTTGTGACGTGTGTGGCCGATGGCGGGTAGGTGGTGTTTGAATTAAATGAACATGAACTCATGAAGTAAAAGGAAAGTACTTGTGGACAAGTCTGAAAAATTTATCTTACTAAGTAATGTAATTGAATTGTGGTACGGAAAAAAAGTGTTAAGAGGAAGAAATGAAACGATACGTTGCGGTAAAAATGAAAAACTTTGGGGTAAGTGAATTTATGTAGACCCTTATCAACTTGGTATTTAAACCGTCAGCTGTATGTCATGCGTTATGTTATTATATAGTAATGTATGCAGACGTTTGTGATATTGTGTTTACACTACCTCCTATCTTGAGAATTTCGTTTGTTGATTGAAAGTATGCGTAAGACATCGGGGTGTGTTTACCTACCGGTACCTGTTCCGTTATATAGCTGCGGTCATCAAAATTGACAGTAATAACGATTAGTGAACTCGGCAGTCGAGTGTTATTGAGTGAGACTGTCTTTACACTTGTTTTTGGACATTTTTAATTCATTTTACATACTTACGTCTGTAAAGTATCATTGCAACTCTAAATGTTTATGGCTCTATGGTATCGTTTTCAGTATCGAACTCGTTTTCGTATTACTGTATTATTTCTAAGCTGATGGATTTGTGTGAACTATGAAGTTGGGAAGGAATAAATCTGTGTAGGTTGCTCCCCTTCTGCTTAACATCCAGGGTAATTTAAATTGTACGTTTTATGTTCTGAGGAATTTACCTGATAATTATTCCTTACTGCCGCCTGAAATGAAACTATTTAGTGCGTATGCTGTTTCTTTCTGCACTTTTAAGGATTTTGTTTAAATGTCCAAAGACCTCATGTTTGTATAACATTTAAACTTGTCTTTGGCAGTACTGCATGTATGTTACCTTGCTTTTCCACTATCATGTTCGTTCATTTTTTTTCCAGACTGCTCAGTTGTTTATTGCATGTAATAGGCCCTTATTACCCCTAGAACTTAAATGGTTCCTCAGTAGTTAGTGTGTTTCTAAATGATTGCTGCCACAGTAGCAACTTTCTACTTTAATGTTTGTTGTACTTGGGTCTGATTATGCAGTGAGCCCAAAAATTGTTGGTCATTGTAAGTTTCTGTCTTCTTATCTTCATTTGCTTTACTTGCATTTTCCTTACCATTTTACCCAGAAGAGGGGGGAGAGAAGAAAAGAAAGACAAAATTATTTGCATGAGGATTACTCCTTATCTTTGGTTAAAGAAGAAGATGAAATATTGATCAAATATAAAAAGAGCATGAAAGTTAAGTTGACATTAGAAATGTATGTCGTGTCTAAATGTAGAAAAATGTAAGGTGATTAAGCTGCTTTGGAAAACAATCCCATATTGTTTGAAGTCAGCATTAGGAGTGTGCTGTTCAACACAGTCACGAAGATTATCTAGATGTGACAGTACAGAACAATATAAAATGGAATGAGCATTTAAGAGGAGTTGTGGGAAAGGCAGACCCTAGACTAATTGGGTGAAGTTTGGGGAGATGTAGATCTGTAAAGCAGTCTGCATGTAAAACTCTTGTGTGACCAACCTTGATTACTGTTACAGTGTTTGGTATCACTACCAGATATAGGATTTCAGAGGCATGCTGCTAGGTTTGTTACTCATCGGTTCAATCAGCAGGTGACTGTGACAGAGATGCTTCAGGAATTTGAATGGAGATTGCTGGAGAGAAACACTGTTTTAGAAACATTTTTAAAGAAATTTACAGGGCCATTTGAAGCTTCAGGTGGAAAGTGTCTACTGACACAACCTAACATTTGTCGTGAAGACCACAAAGATGAAAAAGAGGAATTAGGGTTCATAAAGAGTCCTACCAGCTTTCCTTTTCCCCCTCATTCTATATGGAAGTGGAACAGGAAAGGAATTGATTAGTGGGGATATGTAGTACACTCAGCCACACACCATGTGATAGCTTTTGGAGTATGTATGTAGATGTTTATAATACCTTCTTGATGATTAAGCAGATGTGATAATTTAATAAAAACAACTGAACAAAAATGATATGAAGTTATGAATACTCAGGGTTTATAGGTAATGAATTTGATGCCTTTCTAATACTAGAGAGAGATTGAAATATCAATAATAGGGGATAGGTAACAATTCACTGTAAAGAGGCTCTGTGAGCTGCTGACAGACATGAAAATAATCATATTCACGCAACTTGAATTTTTGGCCATGGTCTTCATGAGAAAAAGAAACACACACATTCACGCAATCACTTGAGACAACTATACCCACTCAACTGTAATGTCCAGCCACTCCAGCGACACAAGCAACTAGACTGTGAGTGAGGTGGGGAGTGGAGAGGGGGATGCTGTGTAAAGGTGGGGATGGGAAGTTCAGTGTTGCTTGAAGGATTTTAAAGGTTCTGATATGTGGCAATGAATACAGTGAAGGGAAAGGGTGGGAAAGGATAAAAGGGAGGAGTGGGGGGATTTGAAGTGATAAGAATAATAAGGAAAGATAAAAATAGGAAAAAATAATTTTAGGAAAACTAGGAGAAAATAACAAGTAATTAATTAGGGGTTTTTGTAAGTGGTGACACACAGCTGTAAGGCAGACTTGACATACAAGATAATGGGTGGGGGAGATGTTAGGCATAGGGTGCAGGTTGAGGCCAGGATGGTTGTGGGACCATAGAATGTGTTGAAGGGACAACTCCCATCTGCACAGTTAAGAAGAGCTGCTGGTGGAGGGGAGGATCCACATGGCTCAGGTAGTGAAGCAGCCATTGAAATCCAGAGTGCTGTGCTCAGCAGCATACTGTGCCACAGGGTGGTCTACCTTGCTTTCTGCCACAATTCGATAGTCGCCATTCATCCTGACGGACAGCTGGTTCTTCGTCATACCAATATAAAACGCTGTGCATTGATTGCAGCAGAGTAGGTAAATCACATGGCTGCTTTCACAGGTGGTCCGACCTCTGATGGGGTAGGATAAGCCTGTGACAGAACTGAAGTAGGAAGTTCTGGGTGGGTGGATTGGGTTATGATCACTGTGGTAAGCGGTTGGGGTTGGGAGTGGCGTAGGGATGGACTAGGACGTTGCGGAGGTTGGTTGGGCGACGGAACACCACTTTAGAAGGGGTTGGAAGGATCTTGGGCAGGATGTGTCTCATTTCAGGGCATATGACAGATAATCAAAGCCCTGATGAAGGAAGTTGTTCCAGGCCGGGGTGTCATTGGGTGACAAGGAGGACACTCTGTTGTGACTGGGATTGGGTGAGAGGATTGGTGATGTGTGAGGATACGACACAAAAGATCTGATTGTGGACTGGGTCATGAGGGTACTGTCTGTGAATGCCTTTGTGAGGCCTTCGGCATAATGGGTAAGGACTTCTCATCACTGCAAATTTGCTGTCCACGGGTTGCAAGGTTGTGTGGAATGGACAGCAGCTATCAAAGTGCAGGTACTGTTGGTAATTGGTACATTTAATGTGGGTGGAGCCATTATTGAGGTGGAGGTTAACATCCGTAGACGTGACTTGCTGTGTTGAGAAGGATCAATTGATGGTGGAGTCGAGTCGGAGTTGAGGTTGTGAAGGAATGAGGATAGGGTGTCCTGGTGCTGAGTCCAAATCAGGAAAATGTCATCAATGAACCTGAACCAGACCAGGGGCTTAGGAAGATTTCCTCTAGACGGCCCATAAATAGGTTGGCATAGGAGGGTGCCATACGGGTGCTCAGGTCTGTGTTGCATATTTGATTGTATACTTTTCCTTCAAAGGAAAAGTAATTGTTAGGATGTAATTGGTAAGGGTTATAGGGAATGAGGTATTGGGCTTGGAGTCTGAAGGACGTTGAGAAAGGTAGTGTTCAAGAGCAGCAAGATCATGAGCATGTGGGATATTGGTGTACAGAGAAGTGGCATCAACAGTGACAAGTAAGGATCTAGGAGGTAAAGTGTTGGGGATGGTGGAGAGTCTGTGATGGTGGAGAGTCTGTGAAGGAAGTGGTTGGTATCTTGGATGAGGGAGGTTAGGTTTCGAACAATAGGTTGGAGGTGCTGGTCAACAAGGGCTGATTTTTTTCTGTGGTAGCACAGTAACCAGCCACAATTGGGCATCCAGGATTGTTAGGTTTATGGATTTTTGGGAGCATGTAAGATGTAGGTGTGCTGGGTGTTATCGGGGTGAGGAGGTAGATGGATTTGTGGGACAGGTTCTGGGAAGTGCCATAAGATTTTAGCAGGGATTGTAGGTCATTTTGGACTTTTGGGACAGGGTCATCCTGACGCAACTTGTAGGTGGAGGAATCAGAAAATTGACAAAGGCCTTCTGTAATGTAATCACAATGATTCATTACAACAGTGTTGGAACCCTTGTCTGCAGGGAGGATAATTAGGTTGGGATATGTTTTGAGGTTGTGTAAGGCTGTCCTTTCTTCTGCCGAAAGTTTGTTGTTCTTAGGAAGGGACTTGGGGAAGGATGGTGATGCCAATTTGGATGTGAGGAATTCCTGGAATGTGACCAGAGGATGGTTAGATACGAGTGAGGGAGGGTCACAGTTGGTATTGTGGTATGAACTGGAAGAGGTGGGGTTCAATGTTGGAATTAGATTGCCTTTGATTCGAGGGATTGGTGGCAAAGTAGTTTTCCCACTGTACCAATTGGCAGAAGGAGAGGCGGTCTTTGACAAGTCCAGCGTGGTTAAATTTGGGTGTGGTGCCGAAGGTGATACCTTTGGATAGGATTGAAACTTCTGTGGTGTTGAGGGTTTTTAGCAGAAAAGTTAACGGCAGTATTTTGGGATTGTTTAGGTTTTGGGAATTGTGGGTTGTTGTGGGGAGTTTTGGTGGATGTGGAAAGTGGAAAAGGTCTGCGAGGCAAGTGTAGGTGCTATGAGGGATTCAAAAGGAGGAACACTTTGGATGAGATAGGGTTATCCATTGCCAAAATTCAAATTCCCACCTATCAGAACCTTTAAAATCCATCGTGCAATGCAGAACTTTCCATCCCCAACTTTACCCAGCATCCTTCCCCTCCAATCCCCACCTCACTTCCCCCCAGGGGGCCCACAGTTCTTTTGTGGGTACGTGTGTGGCGCGCACGGGGCCCCGAGCCGGAGCAGCCTTTCTTCTGCCCCAGGCTGCTTCACTTTCCCTCCCGGTTTATGCCTTCGCCCGGAGACGGGCATATTTCGTGAGCTACGGTGGTTCTTGTTGTTGTTTTTCTTCCTTCGTTCCTTCCTTTCTTACCCTTTGTTTCTGTCTTTCTCTCCTTGTACTCTCCTAGCCTTCTTCTCCTCCTCATTAGTCTCCGCCTCGGCGTTTGAGACACTTCTTTCCTTCTTTCTCTTCACTTCCTCTATTCTTCTTCTTCTTCTTTCCTCCCTGTGCGTGTCTGAAGGCTGACCCACACATTATCATGCGTAGCAGGTGACGGGGTAACGCGTAATTCCCCGCCCCGGGTAGACAAGTAGGGCACGTACGTACCCCCTGGTAAACGCCAGGCCCAGGGAGGGGTGATTACCTGAGCTGGTACCTTCCGAATGTGCCGATTGGTCCCTCCGTCAGTTCTCGGGAGGTGTGACCTGAGGTGTGAACAATCACCTAAGGCGGGTAAGCCCTCGGAGAGGGCCCCCACTAGGACGGAGCGCGCCATGGGAGACGCCGGTAATCACGGGGGACACTTCCGCGATGACTTCCTTCTCTTCTTTAGTGACGTTGACCCAAAAACGTAAGTTAGACTCGCCTCAGCAAAAAAAGACTCTGCCTCTTGTACCTAAATTTCTTGTCGTCTCTCACACCGACGGAAAGAATTTCAATTCTGTCAATCCTTTCGTTATACAGAAAGGTGTAGATGCAATTGCTGGCCCTGTTAAAACCTGTTCACGTCAGCGCAATGGCACATTGTTGCTGGAAGTAGAAAGTGCCTTCCAAGCTCAGAAACTACTCCGGACTACACTGTTACACACGTTTCCTGTCAAGGTGGAAGCACATCGCACACTCAACTCGTCACGGGGGGTAGTCTTCACGAGATCCCTTGACGGGTTGTCTGATGAAGACATCCAATCGTATATGTCCGACCAGGGTGTGACAGCCGTCCATAGGGTAATGAAAAAGGTCGATAACCAACTGACACAGACTCATACTGTGTTTTTGACGTTCGACAGAGTTGACCTCCCGTCGAAGGTCAAAGCAGGGTATGAAGTCATCTCCGTCTGCCCTTATGTGCCTAACCCAACGCGCTGTTTTCAATGCCACAGGTACAACCATACCCGTGAACATTGCCCAAATGCAGCAAAGTGTGTCACTTGTGGTAGGGACGCCCATGAGGGGGATTGCCCACCTCCGTCCCCTCACTGCCTAAACTGCAACGGTGACCACGCGGCTTCCTCTCGCGACTGCCCTGTATACAAGGATGAGAAGGTAATCCAGCAAATTCGGGTTCCGGAGAGGGTATCGACATCTGCCGCTCGAAAGTTGTTGGCGAGTCGAAAGCCCACTGTCCTCCCAGCGGGTACATACAGTAAGGTCGTCACCTCAACTCGACCTACCAAGGATTCCAGTACCCAGACTTGTGACTTCACTTTCGCTGACACAGTTGTGCGATCCGCCAGCCCGAAGATTGCCCGTTCCACGTCCCCGCTTCCTCCTGCTGCTTCTAAGGTACAGTCTTCGTCAACATCTAGTAAACCGCGGGCACCTAAACAAGATGCCCGAACCTTGAAAAAGGAACCCGTCCGTGAGGACTTTCTGCGTTCTCAGGCTTCCCAACCGTCAACTGCCTCTTCCCGCCGTCACTCTTCCAGAAGAGCTGACAAGAAAAAGAGTTCCTCTCCTTCTCCGCCGAGGCGTGACCCATCCGTCACGCTGTCCAACAGTTGCCGGCCTCGGCCGTCTTCTGTTTCACCGGGTCGCTCCGTCTGCCGGGCACCCGGCCCTCTACCGGCGGTGGAAACTGCCCCTCCTGATCAACTCAGGGAGGTGGCAGGCGCGTCGGTCGAACCTATGGACCACGACCCTTTGCCCCTGGACAGCGATAGCAGTGCTCCCTCGAAATCCGGTCCTCAGCAGCCGTCGAGGTGACCCCGCTTGCTAGTTTTTATCCTTATTTCTTCTCTCATTTTTATCATGGCGCTCCTTCAATGGAATATTTGCGGCATTCGTTCTAATCGGGAGGAGTTAAAACTACTCCTTCGATTGCACTGCCCGCTTCTAGTCTGCCTCCAGGAAACTAAGTTGTGTCCACGTGATCGTGCAGACTTTCCACACTACACCTCTGTGCGGTTCGACCTGCCACCCGTGGAAGGTGTCCCAGCCCATGGAGGGGTTTTGATGCTCCTTCGAGACGATGTCTATTTCCATCCCATTTCCTTGCACACTCACCTACAGGCAGTTGCCGTCCGCATCACTTTATCCACATTTACCTTCTCCCTCTGTAATATCTATTCGCTATCGTCATCTGCCCTTACTAGGGCTGATGTGCTACACCTTGTTGACCAGCTCCCTTCACCTTTTGTGTTGGTAGGCGACTTTAATGCCCACCACCCCCTATGGGGCTCTCCGGCACCTTGTCCGAGAGACTCCCTTTTGGTGGACCTTCTCCAACACCTCGATCTTGTCTGCCTCAACACCGGTGCACCGACCTTCCTTTCAGACACAACACACACTTACTCCCATATAGACCTCGCAATATGCACTCCTCAGCTTGCCGGTCGGTTTGAGTGGTATGCACTTTCTGACACGTACTCAAGTGACCATTTCCCTTGTATCATCCACTTCCTGCATCATTCCCCATCTCCTTGTCCCACCAGTTGGAACATTTCCAAAGCCAACTGGGGGCTTTATTCTTCCGTGACTGTTTTTCATGATCAGAATTTTCCCAACTGTGACAGTCAGGTCGACTACCTCACAGAGGTTATTCTCACCGCTGCTGAACGTTCCATACCTCGTACATCCTCTTCTCCACGTCGTGTGCAGGTCCCTTGGTGGACTGCAGCCTGCCGCGACGCGCTTAGAGCCCGGCGCCGTGCTTTACGCACCTTCCGCCGCCACCCAACTTTGGAGAATTGCATCAATTACAAACGTATGAGAGCGCAGTGCCGTTGTATCATAAACAACAGCAAGAAAGCTTGCTGGACTGCTTTTACTAGTTCTTTTAACCGTTTTACTCCCTCCACGGTTGTCTGGGGTGGCCTACGCCGTTTGTCCGGCATCAAGGTCCACTCCCCGATTCCTGGCCTGACCGTGGAGAATGCAGTCCTCGTGGACCCCGCTGATGTTTCAAACGCATTGGGTCGTTTCTTTGCGGAGGTTTCGAGCTCTGCCCGTTACCACCCTGCCTTTCTCCCTCGCAAACAGGTAGAGGTGGCACGGCCGCCTTCTTTCCGCTCTTTTAATCATGAAAATTATAACGTCGCCTTCACCATGCAGGAGCTAGACCGTGCTCTCGCCCTGTCCCGGTCTTCTGCTCCCGGGCCCGATTCCATTCATATTGAAATGCTGAAGAACCTCTCTCCTGCGGGTAAGTGTTTTCTTCTTAGTACCTACAATCGCATATGGACTGAAGGTCATGTTCCCACAAGTTGGCGTGAAGCCATTGTTGTCCCCATCCCCAAACCTGGGAAGGACTAACATCTTCCTTCCAGTTATCGCCCCATTTCTCTGACGAGCTGCGTCTGTAAGGTGATGGAACGCATGGTTAACGCTCGGTTGGTCTGGCTTCTCGAATCTCGCCGCCCCCTGACTAATATCCAATGCGGTTTTCGTCGACACCGCTCTGCTGCTGATCACCTTGTTACGTTGTCGACCTTCATTATGAACAACTTTCTAAAGAAGCGTCAAACAGTAGCAGTGGTCTTCGACTTGGAGAAGGCATACGATACCTGTTGGAGAGCGGGCATTCTCCGCACATTGTACACATGGGGCCTTCGGGGCCGCCTTCCTCTTTTCATTCAAGCGTTTTTGGCGGATCGCAAGTTCCGGGTATGGGTGGGCTCTGTTTTGTCAGATACCTTTTGCCAGGAGAATGGGGTACCACAGGGCTCCATCTTGAGTGTGGCGCTCTTTGCCATTGCAATCAATCCGATCGTAGATTGCCTTTCACCCGATGTCTCCGGATCTCTTTTTGTTGACGATTTCGCAATTTATTGTAGCGCCCAGCGGACGTGTCTCTTGGAGCATTCTCTCCAACGCTGTCTTGACCGTCTATATTCCTGGAGCATCGCAAACGGCTTCCGATTCTCCACTGAGAAAACTGTGTGTATCAATTTCTGGAGATACAAGGAATTTCTTCCACCTTCTCTACGTCTCGGCCCTGTTGCTCTCCCTTTCGTGGAGACTACGAAATTCTTGGGACTCATGTTGGATCGGAAGGCTTGCTGGTCCACACACGTGTCCTACCTGGCTGCCCGTTGTGCCCGATCCCTTAACGTTCTTCGTGTCCTCAGTGGCACGTCATGGGGAGCGGATCGTACCGTCCTGCTTCACCTTTACCAGGCCATTGTTCAGTCGAAGCTCGACTACGGAAGCCTTGTATACTCTTCAGCACGGCCGTCGATTCTCCGCCGTCTCAACTCTATCCACCATCGGGGATTACGTCTGGCGACCGGTGCATTTTATACCAGCCCTGTTGAAAGTCTGTATGCCGAGGCTGCTGTATTACCCTTGACCACTCGACGTGACATACTCTTGTGTCGGTACGCATGCCGCCTACGGTCGATGCCCAGCCATCCATCTTACAGATTATTTTTTGACGACTCACTCGATCGCCAATATCAGTTGTCTGCGATTGCCTTGCTTCCACCTGGAGTTCGGTTTCTCCGCCTGCTACAGCGGCTCGATTTTACCCTTCCTTCCACCCTTCGGTTGAGCGAAAGCCCATTGCCACCGTGGCATCAGGCTCAGGTTCACACACACCTCGAACTTAGTTCGCTCCCCAAGGAGAGCACTCCGGATTTGGTATACCGCTCGAGGCTTGTCGAACTCCGTTCACGGTTCGATAATGCCGTATTTATTTACACTGATGGTTCCAAGAGCACTGCCGGTGTCGGATCTGCCTTCGTCGTCGGGGACAACCGTTTCCAATACAAGCTCCCTGACCGGTGCTCGAACTTCACGGCTGAGCTTTTCGCCCTCCACCAGGCTGTTTTGTATACCTGCCGCCACCGCCAACCTTTCTATGTCATATGTTCGGACTCCCTTAGTGCCCTGCAGAGTCTTAAGGACCATATCTCGAACCATCCTCTCGTATATCAGATCCAACGCTCCCTCCGGTTGTTAGCAGATGACAGCTGTCATGTTTCCTTCCTGTGGGTCCCTGGCCATGTGGGTGTGCCCGGGAATGAGGCCGCCGACATAGCAGCCAAGGCAGCAGCTCTTTTGCCTCGCATGGCTACCTTTTGCGTCCCATCAGACAATGTTCAACGGGCTCTTCGCCGGAGTATCATGTCGCAATGGCACAGTGTGTGGCTTTCACTGTACAAAAATAAATTGCGAACTGTCAAACCGATCCCGACCGCTTGGAGGACCTCCTCACGCCCCTCTAGGCGGGAGGAGGTCATCCTAGCCCGGTTGCGGATCGGTCACTGCCGTTTCAGCCACCGTCACTTGCTATCCGCCGAACTTGCACCGCTATGCTCCTGCGGTGAACTGCTGACAGTGCGACATGTTTTACTGACTTGTGTAAATTTAAATCATCTCCGTGTAGCCCTTCACTTTCCATCTACTCTGGAGGAAATTTTAGCTGATGACACGAGCAGCTGCTCGAGTTTTGTGTTTTATCAACTTGGCCAACCTATCCAAGGATATTTAACCCTTTTCATTGTCTTTTATCTTTCGTTTTTAGCCTCTTGTTGATGTTCTGACAGTCACCATTTTTTTGAGATCATAGCGAATCTATGTTCTTGGCTGGGCGCTAATGACCATAGAAGTTGTGCGCCCTAAAACCACAAAAAAAAAAAAAAAAAAAAAAAAAAAAAAAAAACCACCTCACTTTTGTTTAGCTTGTGTTGCTGGAGTGGCCGGACATGATAGTTGTGTGTGTGTGTGTGTGTGTGTGTGTGTGTGTGTGTGTGTGTGTGTGTGTTGTTATCTGAGTGATTGCGTGAATGTATGTGTTTCTTTTCCTGCTGAAGGCCATGGCCAAAAATTTAAGTTGTGTGAATGTGATTATATATTTTCGTGTCTGTCAGCAGCTCAGCGAGCCTCTTTACGGTGAGTTTAATTTCAACAGGAGTCATCGGCTGATATCTTTATCATTCGAGGTGCGGCAGCCGTAGGTGATGGTTGTAGGACTGTGTTGTGTGCCTGTGTGATTGTGTGTATGTGTGTGTGTTCAATTTTCTGAAGAAGGCCATGGCTGATAGCTGAAATCAGTGTTGCTAGATGGCAGAGTGAGAAAATACCTACAGTCACACAAAAATGTACCTATGTTTCCCCTACTTTCTCCTTACCACCTAATTAATGTTCCTACATTAGGGACGTAGCTTGGATTTGGGTCTGGGAGGGTCTGAATACAGGAGTCCGGCCAGCAGACGTTAACCAGTTGATTAATGTGACATGTTACAATTTTGAAAAACTTTAAAATAAATATTTGGCATCATGCTTCACTTGTTAGACATGTTTTTCCAGTGACTGATAGTTACTGATGGAGTCAAGTGTAAGATTATGCCCCGAATTCCAAGTGCTGTGTAACAAGAAGATTACTGATTTATCAATCGGTCAAGGGTACATCAACAACCTGGTAACCATAGAGAGGAACAGCATTAATTAGTTTCCCCAAATATGCCACTAATTCCGAGAGCACTGTTACACATTTATTGACTGCACAAGGATACATCGAGACACTATCAACCATAGAGTAGGAACAGTAGTAATTATTTAGATCACATTCAGCACAAAAAAGAATGTCTGTCACTCTACGTGATTCGATTTTCAAAGAGAAATGCTATGTTGTCAACAAATATCTAGCGCTTTGTTCATTATAACGTTGGCTGTCGCAAATGTTTTAGCGTTTTCTTGTCAGCACCTTCTCATTTACAAGTACTTACTAGTATGTCATCCTGTCGTAAATAAATAACAGTCTAGTCAAGGCAATAAAATGTGTTTCGTTCATGGAAACAAAGACTTTTACTTGTGCTGACATTTTCTAACACTATTTCCAAACTGACTCTCCATTCCACTAATATAACGTACATTGAAATCAGCGTAATTCGCATCAATTTTAATGTGCCTAAAACTAGATTTTCAAATTAATGTTTACTATGAACAGAAAACAATTATGCAGTCTAAAATATCATTAGCTACTTCAAACTTTGCCACAATTGGTCGGCTTCATTCCCGCACGCTAACAACTGTTCTGTTGCCAACATTACCCGCTAGGCCTGTGTCGTTGATTGTAAAATTTTACCAAAGTACCTACGTGTTGGGGACTTTTGGATGAAAATTCCCTACATGATTTTAATGCTTAAAAGTACCTACATGTAGGGAAAATTCCCCATGTCTTGCAACACTGGCTGAAAGTGTTGTAAACTGTCCTTACTATATTTTTAGTTCCAACCTGGACTTTCAATTACTATATTATTATTAATATTAATAAATACTTTGCTTATACTTAATATTTATAGTATTTTCTTCCTTTCCTTGGAGATTTTAGTGTGTATAACCCTTTGTGATGTCATATTCATGGAATGTATGACATTAACTGTGAATGGGTAAAGTTGAAAATGTGTACCAGTCGGTATCTGAAGCCGGGTCTCCTCTATGATGTGATACTGAGTGGGGTGGCATTGTTGGAGACCTGTGATGAGGGCTTAATCTCAGCACTGGAGCGCGACACACATTTGTGTGTGGCACAAAGCACTTACTCAGCCATTAATATTTCTACCTCTAACCCTGGACTCCTCCTCTACATTCAGTGGGATGTTCATGAACAACAGCAACAGCAATCACATTCCATTCTTCTTACATCTTCATCACCATCTCTCCAGCACACATTGGCATAAATGAATTTGTATGGAGTTTCACCGATGCCAACCTCTTGGCGGCGGCGGCGGCTGCTGCTGCTGCTGCTTCTGCAGTGACTCATTTGGGTCCTTCCTGCTTGATGGACCCCCAAAATTTCTGCACTATTACAGATAGCCATCACGCCTTTCATCTCTTCAGATAGCATTCATGCATCCATCTTCTTACCTCCTATGGCTCTCCAAAGGTTTCATTCATGGCTCTTTTATCTTGTTAAATGCCACAAATGCATTTGTTGAGACAATATGTTGCTGTCATAGAACCCACATACCTCTTCTTGGTATGGATGGGGAAAAGACAAGAGATATTTTGTTACTGGCATTCCACAACTGTCTCTTCAGATACCCCTGCACTGTGGTAACACCTACGGTACAGTTATCTGTATTATTGAGGCACACGAGCCACTCCAATGGGATTATAACTGAATTGTGTTATCTTAACTAGCCTGGACTTTACTGCCAACACTTTGCACAGCATTTCTTGTAGACTTATATGCCCTATTCCATCTTCTCAAATGTCACTGGAAGGACTCCCTGTAGTTTCATCTTTTGCCATCTTAGTGAATTGAGATTTGCCATTGTATTTGCTCCATGCCCTGACACTGCCATAGGACTGGAATGGGTACAAATGCTTCAACATTTATTGGCCACTATCCATGATAATATACTGGCCTTTTGTAACAGTCTCTGGTGCATGGGGAAATTGCCTTCCCATTTACTAGAAAGTGTCATTATTCCAGTTTTGAAGTTGAGCATGTTACTTAACTCCTAATGGACAGCTATTGACAGATCAGTTTAACTGATGTCCTCTGCAAATACTAGAACATATAATAAGTCACGGGTTGTATTGAAACTTAAAATTTCAGGACCGAATTACCTTTAACCCAGAGTGATTATCACTGAGGTTGCTTTATTGCAGATAATTTAGTCCAATTGGAGTCTGCTATCCAAATGGCTAATGCCCATGCCTTGTTCCTGCT
Organism: Locusta migratoria; assembly: GCA_026315105.1. Taxonomy (NCBI): domain Eukaryota; kingdom Metazoa; phylum Arthropoda; class Insecta; order Orthoptera; family Acrididae; genus Locusta; species Locusta migratoria. The sequence goes on along the minus strand of CM048745.1, from coordinate 696,995,001 downwards.
CCTTCGACTGCCATAAAGCTTGATACTAAGCGGCACCACTACATCCTTCTTAGCCTATATAATTGTCATCCAGAGCTTTCTCTCCTGTTGGACTTTACAGGAGCAGGTTGGTGCCTCCCATAGCACCTTTCATTGGCAGGAAAGTGATGCTCTGCTGAGTTCAGTTCTGTTTGTCCTCCTCTTTATAGTTTTTCAAATTAAAACAAAGATTTTTACCTTTATTTCTTTTTCATCCAATTAGAGACTGCAGTAAACTGAGTACAATCTCAGGCTCTTACTTGTGGCTTTTTGTTCTTGGCTTCCAAGACTCAGATTAGACATTTCTGTCGACACCATACAGTGTATCCTAATCAGGATCTTTATCTTGATGGCCATTTCCCCAAAGTGGTGGACACACATAATGTCTTTGGTCTGGTCTTCTAATGGTCTAAGCTTTTGGCTGCTGCCTTTGTTAGAAAAAGAGTAAACACTAATAATTGAACTCCATGTTGGTATTCAACAATGTAATAAGGACAGTTTACAAGTCACTGCAAAGACGTAACGATGAGGTAGGCCTACGACAGGCACATAAAAAAGACACATTTTATACAACACTTAAGCTATCAGCCATTCACCTTCAAGATAGAGAGCAGCCATACAACACTCATCTCCAGATGTTCCACTCTGAATCACACTCTGAGGTGAGAGAATAGGAGAGACATATGTAGTGTGGCCGTCGGAGATAACTGTTGTGACTTTGAAGTGTGGCTGTGTGAATGCTCTTTATGCTGAAGAAAGCCAATGGCTAATAGCTTAGGCTAAGTGTTTGTATGTGTGTGTCTTTTTTTATGCCTATCTGTCCATGACTGTTATCAGGTCACAAAACATATTACAGGGTTTGACAACTATTTTGTTTGTGCATCATTGTGTTCATGAATTCACTTGTGGGTGCAAATATGATGTGAAAATCATAAAACCGTTTATGTATGCAGTGGAGTAAAGGTAGAAATTGTTTTTCTCTTTCAGTATATTATGTCAGCCTACTATACCTGACAAACCAGTGAAGAGCTGTTTCTTGTCAAGAGTACTGTACTGAGTGTACATTCTCAAACCGTTGTAACAGTAAGTATAACTTAACATTTTTTAAATTTTAAACTTTGTTTTTAGTATTTTGTAACTTATTAGGGTGAATTTAATATTTTATAGAACATTGTTCCCATTGGAAAATAAGCAGTGATCAAAAAACTTCTTAGTAATATAATAATTACAGTAGTCTAGTTCACAATATGATATTTATTTCATTTTATTTTAATGACCCATTTTGATCAAAAAATATCATCTTCAGATCATGTCCTAGTGAGTAGCTAGCCTGTCTGTTGAGGGGCAACACTGTCTACACACATACATAAAGTTTTGAAAGGCACATAGAAAACACACAGAATATAAGCATTCAGTCATTACCCTTGGTCAGAAAAAATACTATTCACACAATCACACAGGTACATTTCACAGACACACTACTGTCATATCTGGCCACTGCACTCAGAATTAGGAACTGAACAGCTGAAGAAGATGGTTGTGTGCCCATGAAGTGTGACTCTGTGAATATGATTTTTTGAGATGAAGGCTAACGTTTCTTCTGTGTATAAGTGTCTTTTATATGTGCCTGTTACACCTCAGTCTACATCTTTGCTATGAGTTGTAAGCTATCCTTATTATATTGTCGAATACCAACTTAGAATTTACATCATTACACACACACACACACACACACACACACACACACACACACACACACACACAGAGAGAGAGAGAGAGAGAGAGAGGAGAGAGAGAGAGAGAGAGAGAGAGAGAGAGAGAGAGACTAAACTTTTTGATTCAGTTAGTGTAGATCCCACCCCCATGAACCACAGACATTGCCGAGGTGGGGTGGCTTGCGTGCCTCAATGATGCAGATAGCCGTACCGTAGGTGCAACCACAGCGGAGGGGTATCTGTGGAGAGGCCAGACAAACGTGTGGTTCCTGAAGAGGGGCAGCAGCCTTTTCAGTAGTTATAGGGGCAACAGTCTGGATGATTGATTGAGCTGGCCTTGTAACATCAGCTAATGTGGCTTTGCCACACGGTTACTGCGAACGGCTGAAAGCAAGGGGAAACTACAGCCGTTACTTTTCCCGAGGACATGCAGCTCTACTGTATGAAAACATGATGATGGCATCCTCTCGGGTAAAATATTCCGGAGGTAAAATAGTCCCCCATTCGGATCTCCGGGCGGGGACTACTCAGGAGGATGTTATCATCAGGAAAGACAATACTGGCATTCTACGGGTCGGAGCGTGGAATGTTAGATCCCTTAATCGAGTAGGAAAATTAGAAAATTTAAAAAGGGAAATGGATAGGTTGAAGTTAGATATAGTGGGGATTAGTGAAGTTCGGTGGCAGGATGAACAGGATTTCTGGTCAGGTGAGTACAGGATTATAAATACAAAATCAGTTGGGGGTATCACAGGAGTAGGGCTGATAATGAATAAGAAAATAGGAATGCGGGTAAACTACTATAAGCAGCACAGTGATCGCATTATCATTGTCAAGATAGATACGAAGCCAACACCGACAACAGTAGTACAGGTTTATATGCCAACTAGCTCTGCCGATGATGAGGAGATCGAAGAAATATACGAGGAGCTAAAGGAAATTATTCAGACAATTAAGGGAGATGAAAACTTAATTGTGATGGGAGACAGGAATTCAGTAGTAGGAAAAGGAAGAGAAGGAAGAATAGTAGGTGAATATGGACTGGGCAGAAGGAATGAAAGAGGAAGTCGCCTGGTAGAATTTTGCACGGAACATGATTTAATCATAACAATCACGTGGTTTAAGAATCACAAAAGAAGGTTGTATACTTGGAAGAGACCAGGAGACACTGGAGGGTATCAGTTAGATTTTATAATGGTAAGACATAGATTCCGGAACCAGGTTATAAACTGAAAGACATACCCAGGGGCAGATATAGACTCTGACCATAACTTGTTAGTCATGAACTGTAGGCTGAAGCTGAAAAAACTGCAGAAAGGTTGGAAAATAAGGAGATGGGACTTAGATAAATTGAAGGAAAGTGAAGTTCTGTTGAATTTCAGTGGGAGATTTAGGCAACAATTGACAGAAACAGGGGGAAATAAAACAGTAGAAAAGGAATGGGTAGCATTGAGAGATGAAATAGTGAAGGCAGCAGATGACAAAATAGGTAGAAAGGCAAGACCTACAAAAAAATCCTTGGATATCACAGGAAATATTAAATTTAATTGATGAAAGGAGAAAATATAAAAATGCAGTAAATGAAACAGGCAAAATAGAGTACAGAAGACTAAAAAATGAGATTGATAGGAAATGCAAAATGGCTAAGCAGGAGTGGTTAGAAGCCAAATGCAAATCTGTAGAAGAATGTATAAGAAGGGGGAAAATAGATACCGCCTACAGAAAAATAAGACACATTTGGGGACAAGAAAAGTAATTCTACGAATATCAAGAACTCAGATGGAAAACCAGTTCTCAGCAAAGAAGGGAAAGCTGAAAGGTGGAAAGAGTACATAGAGCAGCTCTACAAAGGAAATGAACTTAGAGACGATGTTGTAGGAACGGAAGAGGAAGTAGATCAAGATGAAATAGGAGATACTGTACTGAGAGATGAATTTGACAGAGCCCTGAAAGACCTAGGTCGGAACAAGGCCCCAGGAGTAGATGACATACCCTCAGAGCTACTAAAGTCTCTGGGAGAGCCAGCCATGACAAAACTATTTGAACTGGTGTGTAGGATGTATGAGACAGGCGAAATACCCTCAGACTTTAAGAAAAATGTAATAATCCCCATTCCAAAGAAATCAGGCGCAGACAGGTGTGAAAATTACAGAACCATCAGTTTGATAAGTCATGGTTGCAAAATTTTAACACGAATTATCTACAGGAGAATGGAAATGCTGGTAGAAGCTGACCTCGGGGAAGATCAGTTTGGATTCAGGAGGAACGTAGGAACCCGGGAGGCAATACTTACCTTACGCCTTATTATAGAAGATAGATTAAGGAAAGGCAAACCTACATTTTTAGCTTTTGTAGATTTGGAGAAAGCATTTGACAATGTTGACTGGAATACACTCTTTCAAATTCTGAAGTCAGCAGGGGTAATATACAGGGAAAGGAGAGTTATTTACAACTTGTACAAAAGCCAGACCGCAGTTATTAGACTCGAAGGGCATGAAAGGGAAGCATCAGTTGGGAAGGGAGTAAGACAGGGTTGTAGCCTTTCTCCGATGTTATTCAATTTGTACATCGAACAGGCGGTGAAGGAAAGCAAGGAAAATTTTGGAATAGGCATTAAAGTTCAGGGGGAAGAAATAAAAACATTGCGTTTTGCTGATGACATTGTAATTCTGTCAGAGACAGCGAATGACCTGGAAGAGCAGTTGAATGGAATGGACAGTGTGTTGAAGAGAGCGTATAAAATGAACATTAAGAAGAGCAAAACAAAAATAATGGAATGTAGTCTTAGAAAATCCGGCGATGCCGAAGGAATTAGATTAGGTAATGAGACAGTGAAGGTGGTAGATGAGTTTTGTTACTTGGGTAGTAAAATAACATGCGATGGTCGCAGTACAAAGGATATAAAATGCAGAGTGGCAATGGGAAGAAAAGCATTTTTGAAAAAGAGAAATTTGCTAACATCAAATATTAATTTAAGGGTAAGGAAGTCTTTTCTGAAGGAATTTGTGTGGAGTGTTGCCTTGTACGGGAGTGAAACATGGACGATAAGCAGTGCGGACAGGAAGAGAATAGAGGCTTTTGAAATGTGGTGCTACAGAAGAATGCTGAAGATTAAGTGGGTAGATCACATAACTAATGAAGAGATACTGAACAAAATTGGCGAGAAAAGGAATTTTTGGTATACCCTGACTAAAAGAAGGGATCGCTTGGTAGGACACATTATTAGACATCGAGGAATCGTAAATTTAGCATTGGAGGGAAGTGTGTGGGGTAAAAATCACAGAGGGAGACCAAGAGACGCGTATAGTAAGCAGATTCAAGTGGATGTGGGTTGCTGTTCTTATGAGGAGATGAAAGGGCTTGCTCAGGATAGAGTAGGGTGGAGAGCTGCATCAAACCAGTCTCCGGACTGATGATCATAACAACAACAACAGTGTAGCTCAGGATTCAGGAAAGATGAATTCATTACAGCGTCAATGAATACAGCTGTAAATTGAAATAACAAGAAAGGTAGGAAGATCTTATTTAGCTAAAGTTAAAAGGGTGAGATATGAGAGTATTCAACTGCTTAACGTGATAGTTTCATCTCTAACACTGATAGTTTTAAATAACTGCTGACAAAGTTAAAATGCACTGTACAATATGTGTGTGCCAAGTAAAATTATGAGACAAGTGGAAGATCCACTGTGGCTCGAGTTAGGGAATTGCTATAAAAGCAAAGAGAACTTTATTGCAGATATAAACATGCCAAAGTCCTGCAGGCAAGCAAAAACTAAATGATTAAAAAATTAGCTTAAGGGGCGCTATGCGACAGGTGTTAAATGACTTTGAGAGCAGTGTTTTGTGTACCAACTTAGCAGAAAATCCTAAGAAATTTTGGCTCTCTGTCAAATCAATAAATGTGTTGAAACCAGATATCCCCCGCCCCGACCCCCCCCCCCCCCTTCTAGCAGAAGTGCACAGGAGGTCTCTAGAGTAGTAAACTGTTCATAAGGATTGGAAAAAAAGTGCAGGTCATTTCCTTTTACAAGAGGGGTTGTCAATCGTCTCTGACATCGATCAGTTGCAGAATTTTGGAACACAATTTATGTTTGAATATTATGTCATTTCTAGAGACTGGAAATCTCCTTTGTAGAAATCATTGTTTCTGAAAGCAGTGATCATGTGAAACACAACTCCTGCTATTCATCCATGATGTCCAGATGGCAGCAGATACAGAATCTCATATTGATGTAGTGTTGCTAGACGTTCCACACGTCATGTGATGAATGAAGTGTGAGCATATGCAATATGGGACAAAATGTGACTGGATTTTGTTGTTTGCAGAAAAAAAGAATGAATTCTCAATGGAAAGAAGTCTTCAGATGTTAAAGTGATTTCAGGTGTGCTGCAGGGGAGTTATAGAACCGTTCCTTTTCACAATATATGTAAATGAGCTCTTAGATAACATGAGAAGTTCAGTGAGGTTTTTTTGCAGATGATGGCGTAGTTTGAGAAGTCACAACACTGGATGTAAAGTGCTGCATTTACATAGAAAGGAAAAGCCATTATTATATAACAAAGGATGAACACTGGAAGTGGTTACTTTCATAAAATATCTGGGAGTAGACTCAACGAGCAGTTTGAATTGGAACAACTGTATAAAATCAATTGTGGCTAAGGAAGACGTCAGACTGAGATTCATTGGAAGAATCCTCAGAAAGTGTAGTCTGTTGACAAAGGAAGTAGGTTAGAAAATTCTCATATGGTCAGCACTTGGGTATTGGTCATGTGTGGGATTCATGCCAGGAAGGGTTGATAGTGACCACAAGGATAAGAAAGATTAGGGCTCACACGAAGGTGTACAGGCAGTCATTTTTCCCATAAACCATAGACGACTAGAATAGGAGGAAGTGATAATGGTACAAAAAGTACCCTCTGCCCCACACACTCTGAGGTGGCTTGCAAACTATGGATGTAGATGCAGATATTTTGTTGCAATGTCACCATATTCCTTATCTTTAGACCGAGAGAATTAAAATACTTGTTACTTAGAAGGAAAGAAATTAACAAATAGTCCTGGACCATAGGCGCTCCACTTTGAGAACAACAAAGGTTCACCTTTTGAAGAAGTTAAATCATCTTTGCCTGAAAATGTTACAACAGTCTTCAATGTTATGTAAGTGGTGTGTGAAGACCTATTAACGAGCAATCAGCATTTCTGATATTATTAGAAAAGATTAACTTGAACTAATTAAAAATAAAACTGCATAGACTTGACCTAAAATGTCCTCAGTTGACATCTGTTTTTTTTTTTCTTTTTAACTTTTTTCTTATTTTTATAACTGATTTGCATGGCTATTTACATAAATTTGTCATATTTCTGATTTTTAATTGTTTTCATGTGTTTTACTAACAAATTAATAATGCAGTTTTTTTACAAAATTGTTGCAGGTTTACAAAGCAACATGGCAGATGCCACCGAATGTCCTACGCTGTCATGTTCAGTTACTTTGGAATGGCTGAATTCACAGAATTGCATTGTGAGAAAATCTGTTCTTAAGAATGTTACTTTAAGGCTCATCAGAAATGAGTTTAGGGAAATATTTCTTGAAGTTCTTACTGAGAAGGGGACTTCTGTTAACAACAGGTTCCAGTTGAAAGGTATAACAGTTCACAAAAAATTTATGGCTGAAGGGAAAGCATCAATTAATTTTCAACTTCAAAAAATGGTTTTATTGATTTCAAATGCACCTCCAGCAAGCCTTTTGACATTCCTGAAGACGGTATTCATAAAATTAACTACAGATATTGCTTCTTCTAAGATGCCCATTAAATCAAGATTACTGTCTGCAAAAGATAAAGTAATTCAAGAAATAAGTCCAGTTACTCTTCAAGAGGTACATAAAGCAAAGTCAAAACTAAGTGTGCCAAATACAGTTACTACCCCTCCAACTGGAAAGAAAAGACCATTGCAAACAATGCAAGTTACGGTTAGTAGCATTTGAAGAAAACTATTTATTTCTGAAAAAAATTGCAATAGTCATGCAATGTGCTTGAAATGTACTGTGAAATGGGCTAAGGTGATTTTGTTAGTACACAACTTTTTTAACTCTTTTTTATTTTTTTAGGGTGCCAAGAAAATTCGGATAGCTTCTGGTTTAGATCCCTGTCCTTTAACTGATGAGCAAAAGCAGGTGTTAGAAGCAGCTCTTAAGGGACAAAACATATTTTTTACAGGTCAGTTTTTCTGTGTCCAAGACTGCATGAATGCTAGTTATGCCACTGTCTGTATTATAATCAAATTTTGTTGATATATTATTAACAAATCTTTTGTTTATTTATGTATACCACTCACTGTCATAACTCCAGATTTTATTGTACGGGGTTGTACTAAACTGTATAATGTAGTTGTGCTTAATGTGATAAGTGATGGTTCAGTTCCTCAGTCTAAAAGAAGCTGTCATCATCATCATCATCCATCATCATCATCATTACTGGGTGAGAGGACATGTGGTCTTAAAGGTCTTATCGTTAGACTTGGTGACAATGCTTTCGTAAAATGCCAAATTGTTTTGTAGTAGTGCTCATTGGTGTGATTCAAAAGGCTACACGTGCCAGTAGTGGTGGCCATACCCGTCACAAATGGCACCACAAACAACTTATTGTGACAAACAGAGCTCGCTGTGTGAAAGCCGCACATAGTCTCATTCATGTTTTATTTGCTTTGTGTACGGTCTGTGATATCTTGTTGGACTCCTGTTTTATGTTAAGTACTCATTATCTGTGATGGTTGCACTGTTAGTGGGAGATTACTTTATTGTTGACAAATGTTTGTTCCCCATATATTCTTTCTTTGGTTGGTTCTCTTTTGTGCAATTATAGAGCTACAGTGAATAAGACACCTTTTCGACTAGTAAAGCAGCAACAGATTTTGTTCAACTTTGCAGACTCGGAATCAAATATTGCAATCACGCAATTAGGTTAGAAATGACTTCCCCTTGTGCCCACAGCTTGTGTACATCCACCTTTTCCTGCATATGACGAATCTATTGAAGAACAGGAAGCTTATAAAAACAGGATCAGACAGCTCTTTCAGGCTTTCAGATGCAACATTGTCATGCATTATTTCTTTCATGGATCCTGCAAAGGCTGCAATAGTTATTGTATTAACTTGCCTCCCTTGCAAGACGTGTCAGCTTACATTTTTGAACATATGTGCACATTCCTTTCTAAACACTACTGTAAGTACACCCATGTTATTGCTGCTAAAATTGAATTCTATCGCTGTTGAAAGCAGGTCTGTCAGTCTTATCATACTTGGGCGGCTGAACTTCACTGTTGAGTCACCATGATCTTTTGTCACCAATGTTCACAAAGAATTGTATACAGATCAGGAATACTCTTATTCATTTAGCGCCATACCGTTCACAAATAGTTCATAGGATGATAAGTTCATCATGGCCTGCAAAGGGTCTTGGTGTCAAGTTGACCAGTCTGTTCCTAGTAACAGCCAGAGTTGCAAAATAAACAGGTCAGTAAACAACAATGTTCGCATTAAAAGATTCCCCATTACACAACTTGCTTTTTAAGCACAATCATTTCTGAAGTCCCAAAAGTTGGGCTGGATTTCATCATTGTGATCAAGGCCACATTGCCTCTGTAATGCCAAAAGGCAACACAAAACCTGCTTTTGGAGATAAACACAGTTAATTTCTATTTCACCATCTCCACACTTTTTATTGGTGTCATAATGCTCCATGAAATAAATATGCGCCACGGTGGAGTAGCCGAGCGGTCTAAAGCGTCTCGCTGCGGAGTGCGCGGTTGCTCGCCGTGGAGGTTAGAGTCCTCCCTGGGGCATGGGTGTGTGTGTGTGTTGTCCGTAGGTTAGTTTACCTTAGTTTAAGTAGTTTGTAAGCTATGGACTGATGACCACGCAGTTTGGTCCGATAGATTTACAAACAAACAAATAAATATGCTAGTGGGTATGGACTAGAGGTTATTCTGCTCAGTTCACAGCCAGATATGGAGCTTTGCTACCCTCTTCCCCTCTCGTCAAAAGAAAAAGTATTCCTAATCTTGGCCAAAATTTTGGGCTTGTATGACTTACAACATATGGTACCTAACTTTGCTTGTGGTTGGCAATGTGCATGCTGGAAATCTTTCCAGCTTTGATGCATTAAAGTTTGGCTTCATTTTTCGTGGTTTTGGGTGTATCCACTGAGAATCAATTAGACCAACTTTTTCAGTCTTAAAAAGAGTTTGGCTTAAAGTGTAATCAACAGAAGGTGACAATTTTTTCACTTTGAAGTGTGCAATGATGGCCTGGTACCTTTGTGCCAAATTGTTTGTGCTGTTCTGCCACAGTTTATGTTGGTAAAAGAACTCTGAGCTTTTCTAGGCAAAATTGCTTGCTATCATAGGTTTCTCTCAGATACAGCATTGGTAGATATGCACTACACTAAGAGGATGCCTCATTTTATTCTGGCCACCAGTGTGTGAGCACACATTTTCAATTACCAGGCTTATGTTATAAATGGCCCTTTTTTCTGATTAAGGGCATGGCCGAAAATTTAAGTTGTGTGAAGTGATTGTCTATTTTCTGTGCCTGTTGGTAGGTCAGTGAGCCTTTTTATGGTGAGTTGTTATCTATCCTCCATTATTATCATTTTATACAATTAAGCATCAAATAAAGATGTTTACTGTCAATTTTTAAAATAAATTCCTAGTGATACATATTACTTTGTAGAAATGTGGTAGAAGTTTATAATCTGAATGTCATGTGCACCAACACCAGTTGCTGAAAAACATTTGTTAATTTCAGGTAGTGCTGGTACTGGTAAGTCCTACCTACTTCAACGGATTCTAGGAGCACTACCTCCTGATGTTACAGTAGCTACAGCAAGCACAGGTGTGGCAGCCTGTCAGATAGGTGGTGTGACACTGCACTCGTTTGCAGGTAAATTATTGTAGAAATAATAAATTATTCAGACATTTTTTCTAGTTTACTTTCTTTGGCGGCAACTTTCTTTCATCTTTCTTCCTGTTGTTCATTGTGGTATATGAACATCACACACTGTTTGACCTATGTAGGACACTCATTCCTTTTTTTTTTTTTTTTGTATTCATAATCTTTCAACAGTTCACAATTTTTCGTTTATCATTACAAAACAAATTAATCTCCGGAGTAAATAACATTTCTCATTTTTGATGCAGTAATATAAGGTATGTCTACAAAGTAAGTTCCATTTGTTTATATAAAAGAAACTTGTACAGATACAGGGAAAAATATTTATTGTACAAAAATCTGCAACTGTGAAACTACTTTTCTACGTAGCTTCCGAATATTTGAAGGCATTTGTCGTAGTGTGACACACGTTTTTGTATGCCTTCTTCATAGAAAGTTGCCGTCTGTGTATTTCAGTTTCTCAGTAACAAATTCATGAATTAATGATTCTGAGATTTGCAGAACTTCCAAAGCAAGGACACTAAGTGTAAAACTTACCATTGTGCTTAATCTTCTCTTCAGTTTTGTGAACCAGTTCACCAGTAAACACAGACGGGTTTGCAATTTGTTCTTCATCATGCTCTTGATCACGTTCTTAATAGAACAGTTTGATCCATCTTCTAACCATTGAATAACTCATAGCATTTTGTCTGTAAACCCCACAGATTTGCTGATAAATTTCTTTTGGTTTAACTTTCTTTGCATTTAGAAAATGAATCACAGATCTGATTTCATATGTGGCGGCACTTTAAATTGTGGCTAACATTATAAAGAAAGCGTACGTTGTCAGCAGTGATCTGAAAAGTGCGTACTTGTCTTCTCCTTGAGTCAGAGTAACTGCCGCGCATGCTTGGAACTGCGATCGTAGTGCTGTCGTGAATAGAAATAGAAACAGAGCTTACTTTGTGGACAACCCTCATAGTTATGTTTATAAAATGTAATTTTGCTGTAACATCTAGCTGCTGTAAATGTCAGACTATTATTTCAAGACACAGGCATACTATGTATAATCTTCTGAAAACTGTATTGTAGTTACATTAAATACGTTCTGTGGGCATTCTTGTATGTGTAGTAATGTGGGTATGGAAGCATACAATGTCTTCACACAGGGCTTTGAAACCATTAACTTATACTTCAGAACCACTGTTTCTCGGGAGTAACCCCAGGTACATTGACTAGCTTAGTTTGTATTTCACATTTCTCCACAATATAGATCTCACACAAACCAAATCTTCACTATTACTTAATTGTTTTTGATTTGTTGAAGAACTAATGAAATATATATCTGGCACAAATTTTGGTTGCATGATTGTTTTAGATTTTTCTCATGTAATCGTGACATACTTACTTTCACATTCCAAATAAGCCTTTCACACATATGTTGACAGAAATGTTGATATCACTTATGTAGCCTTATTGCAGCATTGTAGAAGTTCTTCTCAAGGAGAACTTTGTAGAACTCCTGAGCAGTATTCTTGTAAAATAATTTTTCATCAACCATTAGTATGCGGATTAGTTCAATCTTCATGCGCACAATGGCATTTTTCAACTGAAACAGCAGTCAATCTTTAAAACAGTTGTTAGACTGCAGTGTCCTGAATATGTTTACAAAGCTTTTCTTGTACTTATGTAAATGTTGCAAGGTACTCTTCAGACATTGTATTTCTTAAATGCCAGATAGCTTACACTAATGGACGGTGGTGTTTCTCAGAATTTATTTCTACAGTGTAGTCTTGTTTATCAATGTATCCACTTTCTCCATCTAACTGGAAGTGAGGCATTTATCACTTGCAGGGCCATACAGAGTGCAATGATGCGCAGTCAAGGCTACCAACATATTTGCAATCCTTTTCAGATCTTCTAATTTTTATTGTGGCTGTTTCTCCTCCAGAAGTTCAGTAATAGCAGGTCTTAAATCAAATGTTATTCCAGGTATACACCTCTATTTAATGTATGCAGCAATATACAGTCTCTCCATAATCTTTGCTAAATTTCATCAAAACTGTTGTAACTGGCCATGCAATAATGCTTGAATTGCGGAATCCTTTCTAGTCATTTCACTTATTTCATCACGTACTCCAAGCTTGAAAATTTTGCATAAAGTGCTTCTTGATGTACAAAACATTTAATCCCTTACAAATTGTTGATCATTGTAATTTTTTGAACTTTTATTGACAGTAAAACTTGAAATTTTTCATGTAAGGTGTCACAGTGTCTCCTACAGAAAGTTTTCGTAACATTTAGATTGTGTGACTGCTTAATAGATATTGAGAATTCTTATAATTCATTTAAACTCTGATTCCCATTTTAAAAAATGAGTGCTTGTGTCAGTGGAGCATTTGGCTGCCACTATTTGTGAACTTTCTTTATACCAGGAGCAAATAGGAAAGAATAAATTATGTTGCTACTATAAGTGAAATGATTGTATGACTTTTTATTGGCCAGGATATCCTTATTGGGGTATGGCCACCTACTGGAAGTCCTTTTGTTTGGTGCCACTGTGGTGGCTTGCAAGTCGATTATGATAAAAATGATGATGAGGACAAAAATACAACACTCAGTCCCATGACAGGAATTGAACTTGGGGACCCCCTTGCATGGTGGTCAGTGACGCTTTCACTGAGCTAAGGAGGCAGATGCTGCCACTGTGATTCTGCTGAACTGAAGAAAGTCTCACTGAACAAAAAATGTCATTCCAGTGGAACAATGTCACATTGCACTGCTAAATTAAATCCTGCTACACACCAAATAGTTCTGAGGAGGACACATTAGACAGAACCTTGGCTGAGCCTGTTGTATGCGACCAAACCTCTACCTCACGAAAAATAGCTTCACTAACTTGCTGTAAGAAACAAATACTTCTCAAAGTGTTTGCCTGTTAAAAAATTTTACTTTGTAGACTCCATGTACAAATGTGCAAATTTAGTAGCTGTTTTGCACCAAGGCCCTCAGTATAAAGATGGTTTTTGTGGTTGGGCTAAGGTACCATAAGAGCCAACCAATTGTTGCATCCGCTCTATAAATATAGAAACAAAGTTAAAGATCTGTAAATATGCACAGGAAAGAATCCTTTAAAAGTAATGTTCACAACTCAAACTGTTTAAAAGTTTTCTTAAAACTAACAGTTTATCTTCAGTTTCTGTAACATGGTAAGAACTTAACAATTGTTTATTTGCAGAATTAAAGAGTGTCAGTGTGAGAGCATAAATCAAACTAAGCAGTAGCTCAGATTATATGGCACTTCAAACAAATCTAATTAAATTGTCTTATTTTTATTCTTCTGGGTTTAAAATTAGTCATTTCCAAACGAGAACAAATTAACAAGTTCAGAATTGCTTGTTAATAACTGCATTAAGACTTCAGCAATCAGTGTAGTCAACATGATAAGAAATATTCATAGTTTTCATTGTGAATAATTTCAGAATATTCACTAGCAACACAAGGTAATTACTGCAAGTCCACATTTTTAAACTTAGCATGATTCTGACACTTAAAAGATGATATCTATATCTGTTCACTGCCCAAAATCGTGAAGCCAGCTGCATTGGAATCATCCTGGTTACCAACTAACTGTCCTGAGAAAAATGACTACTGCATATGTATGCCCTCCCTTTAGCGTGGCTCAAGTCCCATACTTACACCTTCAAGAATGTACTAAAATTATAACTGTAATGTTAGACATAAATAAAAACACACACAAACATTCAAGCTTTCGCATCCGCCAGTTGCTTTGTCAGGAAAAGGGGAAGGAAGGAAGGAAGGAAGGAAGGGAAAAAGGATGTGGGTTTTAAGGGAATGGATGAGGGGCCATTCCAATCCCGGGATACACACCTTCCTCCCCCCCCCCCCCCTAAGGTAAGTCCTTCTGGTCACGGGATTGGAATGACCCCTCATCCACTCCCTTAAAACCCACATCCTTTTTCCCTTCCTTCCTTCCTCTTTTCATGACGAAGCAACCGACAGTTGCGAAAGCCTGAATGTTTGTGTGTATGTGTGTTTTTTGTGTCTATCGGCGAGCCTGTGCTTTGGGTAAGTCAAACACTCTTTATTTTTATACATATTTTTCCCACCAGGAAAGACTCCTTCAATAATATTAACTGTAATGTTATATTTTTGTATTGTAAATAAGTTGTTTGTATCAGATTTTCATAAGATTTCTATTGCTGTTCTTAGATTTTATGTATGTTTTAGATTTGTTAAGATAAATACTACTGAATATGTTTTGTTGATAAATATAGACAAGTAAAACTATGTGTCTTTAAACTTGTGTATCTATGTATCTATTTTTTTGATGCTATCATTACTGTCAATGTTTTAATTACAGTAGAACCTCGTTTTTACGCTCTTCGGGGGACTTCAGTGAAATGGTGTAAAATGCAGGAAAAATGTAAAATGCAGGAAATAATGTTTTAAATGGTAAAATATGCTTACTGGATCAGCCTTGCATTTTTGTAGGTTATGTGTGATATATGTACATAATAGAAATCTAAATACTCGCCAGGGAGTTGATTCTACAATAAATGTTATCCAAACTTTTACTATTTTAAGCGCCAGGCAAAACTGGTAATTTTATGGAATTAAAATTTTTTTACGTAATTTCATTCATTATAATCGAGGATGCCACTGCTGGGATATAACACATCTTCAAAATTACCTGAACCACTTCTATAGATATCGTTTGGATGCCCCTGCCAGGCTGTGTAACACATCTTCAAAATTACTGCCTTTTACCAGAATTAATTATTTACATAGTAAAACTCCTACAGTTCCGTTCGTTTTGTATTTTTCGATGTTTCACACGACAATATTAGAGAATTTATTTGCATTCTTGAGTACAAACGTATGCGTAAGTATTTTTGTGGCATTTGCATAGGATTGGCATCTCTCACTATTATCGCTTTTTTGAGGTTGTGGGTATTATGATACCCAAGTGTGACAGATAACGTTCTTTATTAATCAGAAATATGTATCACAAAAACAATGCACTTCAACAAAGCAACTGGTTCTGATTGTTTGAATACTCGCCAGCCGCTCTGGCAAAGAAGCTAGCAGAAAGACGAACTACACCGCCACAAATCAGCGTTATTCTCTCGTTAACAAACCGTTCTGTTTGTCTGAGTACATGCCAGGCGCACTGCCAAAGAAGCTGGTGAAAAGAAGAACTACATTGCCACAAATCGGCGCGTCTTTAAGTCAACAACGAAATGCGAAATATACATTTGAATAAACGCAAAGTGTCAAGAAACTCGAATGCGAATAATTGTTAAGCGCTATACTTTAAGGGGAAAGCCATGCTAGTGTCAATTTATGTACATTCCATCATTTTTCTTCACAAACATGCTTTCAAAAAGTGTAAAACCCAGGAAAAGCGTAAATATGTTAATGCAAAAATGAGGGCGAATTAACATTGTAAACATAGGAAAATTGAGGGGACCGACAAAAAATGGTGTAAATGGCGGGAAAACGTAAAAACTGAGAACATAAAAACGAGGTTTTACTGTATTTTGATGTCTTAAATCTGTGTTTTTTTTTTTTTTTTTTTTTTGCACAGAATACGCTTTGTGGCCTTCATTTAGAAATAGGCTTTTCTTATAGGGTGATCTATCCAGAGATTGTGAAAGGTGTTGTCATGTTATTGATGTTTGAAATTTGTTTATACATGAAGCCTTTAACATGAAATAACTTAAAACTATATCAAAGATGTGTTGAAACCCACAGTGTCCTAAGTTTTTTCTTTCATTCTACGTCACCGACAATTCAATAGCTTGGTGATTTCAGCTTGTATTGAATTAAGTAATATTAGATATTTCTGGTTGTCAGCCAGGCCATGGTGGTTAGCCCTTCTACATTGCCCATTTATGGCTGACAAGTTTGGAATTTCTGGCGGCATGTTCAGAGCAAGCACCCTTGTTTTCTAACTTTAGACATCATTTCTTATAATTACTATATGAAGCAATACCAGAGTCTGGAAAGGGAGCTGCTGTCTGTTGCAAGACAATGAAAATTATATCGTGATTTGAGCAGTGTCCAGTATATACACACTTCTGACTGCCGATGTCATTCCCATTGTAACAAAGTGCCCGTTTATGTGCTTTCTTAAAGTTTACAGTCTCTCTCTCTTAGAGGAGTATACTGCCTGAATCCCTAGTCCATACAAGCAGTGAATGGATTCGCAAGCAACACCAAACACTGGTAATCACAAAAATGTATACTCATTTTTTGAAGCAAAATTATTACAAAATCTCTCACACTAACTTAAGCGACAGCATTTTCTAATTTGAATATAATAAAAAAGCTCTACCTTTGTGTATACCAGATGAAGATACACATCTGTAAATAAAAATATAACAATAAAAACATTTCGTTCCATATATTCCCCCACCTACAGAATTTGAAAGTGTAGTCCAGTCAACAGTGTCAAAAGTATTGTCCAAATTTGCTAAAACATTATTAACCCAGTCATAGGGTCAGTGTGGTGTTGCAAATTCCTTCATTTCTCCTAAATCCAAAATGTTGTTCCCAAAGGTCGCCTGTACAGTTTTTCCATACATATGTTAATAATTGGTTAGTTTTTCTCCACCCATGACTAATTAAGCTGATAGTACCATTAATAGTCACACCTGCTTGCGCTGGGTTGGATCACAATTTGAATTCTCACATTCTTGTTTGAAGTCTATGAGTGTTTCACCTGTCTCATATATATTTCAAATGAGGTGGAAAAGTTTTGTTGTGGCTGCTTTCCCAATGGCATCAGTAGCTGTGTGAAAATGTAACTTATTTCAGGAGCTTTGTTCGGCTAATGTCTTTCAGTGCTCTTATTATAGTATTGCTTTTCCTACGTTATCTTCAATTCCTTACTCTTCCATTTATACAGTACTAAGTGAAAATATGGTGTTTCCCTGGTATGTATTTGTTTCATTTTTATGTTAGTTCATCTCCTTCTCATGTTTGTCCATTGCCTATTCTCCCAATCTATCCATGTCACCTCTATCTGTAGTGAAGTTTAGTGTGTAGTTTTGTTTTCACATAGTGCAGTGGGCAGTCCTTATGATGTCGTTTTGCCTTCTAACAGTCTGACACACAATAATGAAAATCTCCATGGTCGGAGATTTGGATATTGGAAAATGCAATATTTTGTGGCTAGAGTTAGTAGTGATGATGTTGCAAATTAAAACCTTTTACATGAGTTAGCATTTTATGATTGTTTATGACATCAAATCTGAACAATGTGTTGTAGGTGGTTGTTACTCCTACAGAAATTATTACCTCGTGGTACAGAATATGTGCACCAAATTTGGTTGAAATTGTTCTGGTTATTTTGGAGGAGATGTGCAACAGTTTCTTGCACATTCCAGTTTCATGATGTCTGAACTGTGTGCTGTATGTGATACATCAAAAATGACTGGACTCTTGCTTTGAAGGTCAAATGAGCAAAATTTCAGCCGTATTGGAGCAAAACTGTGGATTTCGTCCTAGTTCACAATTAAAATATCCTGTGTTGTGCACCTCTTTGACAACAAGATATTAAAAGTTGATTTATGCCTTATTTTGTGTATCATTCCTTAAAGTCGCATTCTTGTTGATGAACAACATGCTTCTAGTATGACATTTTGCCACTTTGTACGGCATATAGCCACTTCTGAGGCATTATTCTATCTGCCTTGGAGGTCGTGTTACGTTGCCATCTGTACTTGGCTGTGAGTGTGAGCATGAGTGTGGTTCATGTTATTTTTTTTTCAGCAGTGAAATGTCTTGTTTTCGATGCTGTGATGAAGATTATGCTAACCTTATTGATCTGACAGTGTTAACTATCAACAGAATAAAGTCCCAAATAATAAAATACCTCGACACAAATGTCTGTGTTATGCTAGAAATACACGATGTAAAAAAGAATAGTGCAATCAAAAAATTTATAACACACAATTTGATGTTCAGTGCACTGTGTTGATACAAGAAACACTGAATTTTAATTTGTCCACAGCTGAATTCATAATGCGGGAATGAAAGGATTAAATGTGCAAAATTTCATAAAGATTGAAATAAAATTGTACACTTCGTCGAGGTCGATAAACTACCCTCCACCAAACACCATACGCATCGTAACTCCTGAACAATGTGTCGTAGCTGATTCTTAGGAATGCGCAACATTGTCGCACGATGCAACAGTTATTTTGTGCATCACATTATTTGTGTCATCATATCACCTGAACGAAGTGTTCTACATGATTCTTACTCCCATAGTGACCTTCCCCTTAATTTGAACGTCATGTGTACAAAATCTTGTAAAGATTGAAACAAAACTAGAGTTTTTTGCAAAATATAATAATGGAAAGTCCAGGTTGGAATTAATAATATAGTAATAAGGACAGTTTACAACTCACTGCAAAGACATGGCGACAAGCTGCAACAGCCACACACATACAACACTTTCAGCTATCGGCCATGGCCTTCTTCAGAAAATAATACACTCGCGCCATCACACAGGCACACAACACACTCATACAACCATCACCTCTGGCTGCTGCACTTCGAATCACGCTCTGCGACGAATTGGGGACGGGAAGGGAGGGGTTAGGGGATAGGAAGGTTACGTCACAGTTGTGGGATGGGTACAGCATGGCCTAGTTGGGAATAAAGAGATGCAGCTTAGGAATGGAGTGGGAGGGGGGCGAGGGGAGAAAAATAAAATAAGAAAATAAAATAAACAAAATAAATACACATTTAAATATGAAAATAAAAAATAATAATAAAAAATAAATATAAAATGCACGCACACACACACACACACACACACACACACACACACACACACACACACACACACGATCGCACATTCAATCACCACTCAAATAGTAGAGCTTTGGGATAGAGAGGTAGAAACTGTAGGTTGAGGCCTGGATGATTTCAGGATCGGAGAATGTGTTGTAGGGATAAATCTCATCTGTGCAGTTCATAAAAGCTGGTGGTGAATGAGAGGATCCAGATGGCCCGGATTGTGAAGCAGCCATTGAAATAGAGCATGTGCTTCGCTGCATGCTGTGCCACAGGGTGATCCACCTTGTTTTTGGCCACAGTTTGGCGGTGGCCATTCATCCTAATGGACAGCTGGCTAGTGGTCTTCCCAATATTGTATGCAAAATACACACATACATTCGGACATTCTACTTTATATATAAAAACTGCCTTCAAGTTCATTTCTGTGTATAGCTCCTCTGTATATTCCTTTCAGATTTTATTCTTCAGCCCATAAGATTTGCCATCTGTGCTGACACCAGCATCAACAGTATATTACTATTAGGTGTAGTTAATCTCTGTCTGCACTTAACAAGTATATTTTTTCCTATTGTTGTTCAAATGTAATAAAAAACATTTGCAGTTATGGCAGATGTTCCTAAAATGTTTATTAGCCTTCTCACTACTGAAGCCCATTCTATCTTACTGCACTTTCCATAAATATTTTTAATTGTACAAATATGTTTTGTTATTGTGTGTTATGAAGTGTTTTTCTTCTTTTTAAATTAAGGAATAGGGAGTGGTCAGGCATCCAAAGAACGCTGTATCGAGTTGGCTACTCGTCCCCAAGTTCAACAGATGTGGAGAAAGTGTCGCCATCTAATAATAGATGAAATTTCTATGGTGGAAGGAGAATTTTTTGAGGTACGAGGACCACTTCTTAAAGTGTTGAAACACTTCACATTATCTGTTCATCATGATCATCATCATTACGAAGCTAAATTATGTGGAACAGTATGTGTAATTCAAACATTAACACTATCTGTAGACAGTATTTCACTACTGCTCTCCTGATTGCAGTAAAATTTCTGGAAACTGTTTGAAATTTAAAACTTAAATCTTTCAGATTAACTGTGCGGTTGTGTGGAATTGCAATCAGATCCTTTGTGATAGACTTCATGTAGTGGTATAGGATTTACATTGATGAGATGATAAAACAACAATCACTATATTAATTAATATTCTCATCTCGTGTACAGTTTATTTATCCAGCATTAACTAGATGTACAGAATTTTAACCTTAGCCTTCAAACTCAGTTTCTACGCAAGTACCCTAGAATTGTATTAACCTGCGAGGACTCGCACTATGAGCAATTTGCTCACAGTAATTTTAAAACAATCGGGATTTTTACCAATTTTAACACTCAAATATGTGTGTTTTCTTATAAACACACACACACACACACACACACACACACACACACACACATATATATATATATATATATATATATATATATATTGTTTATAAGAAAACACACATATTTGAGTGTTAAAATTGGTAAAATCCCGATTGTTTTAAAATTACTGTGAGCAAATTGCTCATAGTGCGAGTCCTCCAGGTTAATACAATTCTAGGGTACTTGCGTAGAAACTGAGTTTGAAGGCTAAGGTTAAAATTCTGTACATCTAGTTAATGCTGGATAAATAAACTGTACACGAGATGAAAATATTAATTAATATAGTGATTGTTATTTTATCATCTCATCAATGTAAATCCTATACCACTACATGAAGTCTATCACAAAGAATCTGATTGCAATTCCACACAACCGCACAGTTAATCTGAAAGATTTAAGTTTTAAATTTCAAACAGTTATATATAGTTATTTAGATATTTTAAGCACATTACAAACCGTTCTTTGACTGTTGGAAAAATGCTATAAACGCGAACATTCGCGTAACTTTTAAAGGCGCAAGTTCTCACAGGTTAAACAATTGAGTCATTGTCTATTAGCAAGTTACGCTAGTCATTAAGTTACTGACAACTGTATTGAGTGCAGAAAGTGGTAATTTATTAAATAACTTTGTGTGATTTTTTTTTTTTCTGGTGCCATTCTCTCTGGTGTTAAACATAGTTTTTTTTTTTAACACACACACACACACACACACACACACACACACACACACACACACACACACACACACAGAGAGAGAGAGAGAGAGAGAGAGAGAGAGAGAGAGAGAGAGAGAGAGAGAGAGAGAGAGAGGGGGGGGGGGGAGGGAGGGAGGGAGGGGGATGTAAATATTTTGATACTGATAAATAAAGGATGGCTGTTTCCCCTTAGAGCAACCTTACACAATATTCAAAACACCTATTTCTGAATCTATTATACATAACCAACATCGTCAGCAGTGACCCATTGTGACATAGAAGTATGTGAGGTGGAGATACTGTTTTTCTCATCAGATCACCTAATTTCAATATGAGATGGTTCATTGCAGACATGGTTCCGTGGGGTTGTCAGTTTAGTTTGGAATCTATATACATTCTAAGCAGTTTTATGTACTTTCATTCTGTCCTTAATTACTCCCATTTCCAGATGTTCAGTAGTTCATTAATGATGAACCAATTTAGTATTATGGTGATAGTGTCCTGTGAGTAATGTAATGTTGAGATATCTTGATATTTGGTGCTTAAAGTTGTACAGTAAAACTTCCCTTAACGGACACTTTCCAATAGTGGACTCCTCTTAGCAGCGGACGTTTTAGAATTCCCCTGCAAAACAACACTAGCCTTTATGCTAAAATTATTCCGAATAGTGGACATTCTCAATAACGGAAGCGGACACTGCAATATATCCCCCAACAACAACTGAAACTTCCAAATAATAGACGGCCACAGCCGCGCATACTGCCGCCCCCTTGAGGCCCCCCTAATCCCAGTACCTGCTACCTACGCTGCAGGGCTTATAAAGAAACATTTTTAACTGTGACGAGACTATTCTTTTCTTCAGAGTTCTGCCCAGTAAAACAATGGCTTTGAAAGGTGAAACCTGTTCAGGAGGCAAAACTCCAAAAGAATGTCTCACTGTTCTACTGTATGTTAATATGATAGGTGAATTTGAAAAGCCATTAATTATTGGTAAGGCTGCGAAGCCTAGATGTTTTGAGTAAATTGAGCGTCTTGGATGATGATAGCAATAAAGACTGAATGGTTGTTCGAATTTGACAGAAGAATGGAAAGACAAAGGAGGAAAGTGCTATTGTTTATGGATAATGCCACTTCCCAGTGTGATGCTGCACTAAAAAATGTTAATCTTTTTGCTGCCAAATTCAACTTCACGGTACTAATCACTGGATCAGGGCATTATTAAAAATTTCAAAGTGTTTTACAGGCAAAAGTGTTGAGGCACATTTTGTCTCGAATGGACAATGTTGAATCGGGATATGAACTCGGAAAAAATCTATCGATGTATTGGATGCAATTCTGTGGATTTCTTCAGCCTTAAAACAAGTAGCATCTACTACAGTCAGCAACTGTTTTAAGAAGGCAGGGTTAATTTTTAATGCCTGTGCTCCAGCTATTGCCGACATTGTAGAAGAAAATAATCTCAAGGAACATGAGCAAGAACTCGGTGCATCTGCGGGATATGCTAATATTGATGATGAACTGTTTACTGAAAGTACATCAACTAGTGTAAGTGAACTCATCCAAGAGCTTTGTCAAGAAGAGTGTGGTGACTATGTTAAGAATGGACAACAGGATGAAGACAAAGATGAAGATGGCGTAACTGAATCTGGCTTCATTCCACTTTCAAGTAAGCATGCTGTGGAATAGGTAAGAAAACT
The DNA here is from genome assembly GCA_026315105.1 of Locusta migratoria. Taxonomy (NCBI): domain Eukaryota; kingdom Metazoa; phylum Arthropoda; class Insecta; order Orthoptera; family Acrididae; genus Locusta; species Locusta migratoria. Next base: position 696,971,694 of record CM048745.1, on the reverse strand, counting down.
GAAAACACCATTTTTTAGTGAAAAGTGATAAAGTGGGACTCAGTTTAACGTTAGCGCTTGAAACACATATTGAGAAGACAATCATACGTGACTCTCTGGTTCAGAAAAAAATAAACAATTATTTCAAACCATGCACCTGAAAACATGATGGGAATTTTAGTAATGTGCAGTACCCATTATGCTAGTGTATGGAGGTTTGTTAATACAATACTGTACTTAAATAAAAACAATTTTTCAGTAATTTAATTTAATTTTTGTCAATAGAAGAGTACTTTTTTTACCCACAGTGTATTGTACATACAGTAAACTCCCGTTTATCCAAAATCCACTTTATCCCAACAAATTTTTGCGGCTCATATTGACGCTGTCTGACGCATCCCACAGCTATGCTTTTGCGTAGGTAGACTGACACTTGACTAGTTTCAACTTCTGTGCACCTGGAGCCACACATTCGCTGGTGTTTTTCGGTAGTTTACTTCTAATCAGTGCACTGGCGCGTGTAAAAAGTCAGAGTGTCACAATTCGAGCCTGTGTTGGTTGATGTTTTAGCGTGTTTCTTGTTCGTATTGCGTGGTTTCATGCCATTGCCATCTATTGGAACTCGTTGGAAGTACAGCAGGTATGTTATTTCTCTATGCAGCGCGACATGCCCTGTCGAAACTGACAATGAGAGTGCGGCGCCAAACACTTTCCGTCTGTTGTCAGTACATCAGGTGAAGCCGATCTCTTAACAATGATCGTACAGCATACTGTTGAGTTGTCATGTAGGCTTGGGTAGTACAGGGGATAGATGTATCAAATATTTTGTCATACACGCATTTTTTTTTCAGTAAAAAACATGCAGGCTTATTCAGTCCGAATCAATAATGTCCTATGTATGCATGTTTCACGTTCATATTTTGCGGTATTGATGCAATTCGGGGTGTTTCACGTGTGAAAACAGGGTACTTCAGTATACCCAAAATTGTCGTTGTATAGAACTGGCTGCCATCCTGATCATATCCGATAAACGAGTGTTCACTGTACTGTATTATACATCGTATTTTTAAAATGTTCAAATGTTTGTGAAGCTCAAGGGACTTAATTGCAGGGTCATCAGTCCCTAAACTTAGAAACTACTTGTGAACTAGCTTATACTAAAGACGGCAACTAACGTCCATGCCCGAGGGGAGATTCGAACCCCTGTCGGGGAACGGCCTCGCACATCGTAGCATAGCGCCTCAATGCGCTCAGCCACTCCGCTGCGGCCTCGTATTTTTATCCTTTTCTTAATAACAGACACGTCTGAAAAGCAGACAATTTTATTTTCCTCATTGATGTCCATTGTTCAGAAGTTTTGCTGTATTATCCACACAGTGCATAACTGTCAGAAGTTCAACATAATGAAGATCTTTAATTTTAACAGTGAAGAATGGTACAAGCCCAGACCCCTGAAGGAAAGAGGCATATGTAAAATGATTATTTTGAATTGACATAAAGTGTCTTCTGTTTGGATAAGAATAAATCATTTCAAATGCAGTAGTGCTTATTCCACAATATTGTAGTTTCACTAATAAGACATAAAGAAGAACTCAAGAAACAACGTATTTTTATTTCCTAGTGTAGTCATAATGTTTAACAATTCAGTGATTGCCGAAGTGGTATGTTTTCCTTGCAGAAAACCTGTATGTCTTATTAGTTAATACAAAATGTCAAATTTCCATTTACATGAACTTAATGCTTTCTATAGTTCCTTATTTTATTCATATGCAGTACAATAATGTAGTTATTAATATTTCACATTTTGTCCCTTTTCGAGAAAGCTTTATATACAGTGTACTTCTTTCCCCTTTAATTATGTGAGTGTACTGTGAATTTTATGTAATATTTGTATATTATTCTTAACGGTTTCCTGTACAGATACCTGGAGAAGGGCTATAATTGCTCGAAACTGGTTGTGAATAAATCCACAACTTTGCAACTGATGGCTGTTTTATTTTCTAACCTATAAAACACAATTGCTGCAATGGATAAAACATTTACTATCCTTATCCATTAAAATAAGTAAGAATTGCTGTTTTAAAGAATTACTCTGTACAGAAAACAGGCTTTGAAAGTAATACTTTTGTAGTTTATTTATTTTTAATTAAGTCTTACATTTTTACAGAAACTAGAGTATGTTGCCCGAATAGTGAGGAACAATGAGCGACCGTTTGGAGGAATACAACTTATATTGTGTGGTGACTTTCTTCAGCTTCCACCAGTTTGTCGTGATGTTAAACCTGGACAAGCAAAATTTTGTTTCCAGAGTGCTGTGTGGGACCAAGTTATACATACAAGTTTTGAACTTAATAAAGTGCATCGCCAGGCAGATCCAGAATTCATCAAAATCTTGCAAAATGTACGGATTGGCAGGTATGTTCCTTTTAGTGTGTATTATCAACTCTCTTTTGAAGAGATTATCTTCGTAACTTCATTTATAAAAGGTCAGAGGATGGCTGTCATTTTCAGAAAAAAAAGAAAGAAAAAATAACATTGATGAATTATTGCAGTATTTGTCATAAAATCCTCTTAGGCTAGTATTACACTATCAAATTATTTGACAAAGATAGTGGACATAGCGAGCAAGGGGGTATTACACTGTCATCCAATATTTTGTCAAAGTTGCTTCAAAATGGCTGACGATTTATTATGCTCAGCTGTTGCTTATACAACAGTTGCGTTGTGTCTGCATTTGGAAGAGGAGGAGGAAAAAATGAAAAGGAAATGTAGTTGGGGTGAAACCGTGGGTGTCACAGCGAGATGAAAAAAGTGTTCAACAAAGAATCTTCTCTTATTACAAAACAAGATACTTACATCAGAAAAGCGATATCAGCTAAAGACAGACTTGCTGTAACACTAAGGTTCCTATCCACTGGAGAAAGTTACTCCAGTTTGCAGTACAGCTTCCGAAATAATTCCAGAAACATGTGAAGCTATTGATAAAGAACTGAAGGGGGAATATTGGAAGGTAAATAAATGTTTAGGACATCATATTGTATTTAAGAATAATTTTTATCAACAACAACAACAAACCTGATCGAAATGTATGAAGGAGATGAGGCACTGTATAACACATGGTATTCCAACTACAAAAAATACTCTGAGAAGAAAGGAGAGTTACAAAAAAATTTCAGAAACCATTCAGTGAAGTACAGCCTGGCTGTATTGCCGACAATTTTAAAATAAAGGCTGAAAAAGTCTACAGCAAGTCCTTCTCCACTATTCCAGCTCCTTCAATTGCTGCTTGAATAAATGTCGAAGCACAGTTGGATGGCTGTGGTTCTGTTTAAAGTGGCACATTTTCCCATATATTTGTCATCAAACAAGTTAACCTATTTAATGGCAGTACGTTCATACGCTGCACTGACCACCTTCTCTAAGTCCCTTAATTATGAGGTAGTGGTCTTCTGTCATAGAAGACCGAATCCTGCTGATGTCAGCTGCAGCCTTCAATGCTGTTGTTGCTTCCTGTAGGACATCTGCAGCTTTGGTTGTCTTTCTGTGTTTATTTGATGGCTCAACTTGAGGCTGTGGCTCACTGTGGGTGCCCACACCTTCCTCTATTTCATGCTATGAGGATAGAAATCAAAAGCATTAATTAAGTATATAGTACATACATTTTGTACATAGTACTAATAATTTCAGCAGCCTTAAAAGTTGTGTTGCAAAGACAATTGATCAAGCATCATGTTTTTTAGATCGGAATGAAAACAAAAATTGCAAATTTTTAGTCTGAAAGATAGATTTTTGGGAGTATTTTCAGATGTGAGATGTACATTGTTACAATCTAAGAAGGGACATATGCATTTATAGTCCATACCACAGACTGTCAAAAAATAATGTTATAGCTATCATCTGATGTGGCACAAATTATTTAATAAAGAATCTCCACACTGTACAAGATTTACCTGAACAAGCAATCAAATACTGCATGACTGGTTAGTTGCCCACACATTCTACAACATAATGGACTTTATTAACTGTAGTGTAATACTTTGCTGTTAATATCTAGCTTATGTCTTTTTTCAATATCAGTAGCCTACTCTGTAATGTGTGTATCAAGTTGTTGCTGTAATGGTCAACTGACACATTATTGTTTCGTAGATTTGTTAATAGGTACCCACAACCAGACAGGAATGGGAGAAAATGGCGAAAGAGTTTGAAGAAAAGTGGAATTGTTTTAATACCATAAGGGCAATGGGTGGGAAGCACATTCGTGTAACATGTCCACATGCTAGTGGTTCCCACTTCGTTAATTATAAATCTTATAATAGCATTCCACCACCATGAACCACAGACATTGCCGAGGTGGGGTGGCTTGTGTGCCTCAACGATGCAGATAGCCGTACCGTAGGCGCAACCACAGCGGAGGGGTATCTGTGGAGAGGCCAGACAAACGTGTGGTTCCTGAAGAGGGGCAGCAGCCTTTTCAGTAGTTATAGGGGCAACAGTCTGGATGATTGACTGAACTGGCCTTGTAACATCAGATAATGTGGTTTTGCCACACAGTTACTGCGAATGGCTGAAAGCAAGGGGAAACTACAGCCGTTACTTTTCCCGAGGACATGCAGCTCTACTGTATGGAAATATGATGATGGCATCCTCTTGGGTAAAATATTCCGGAGGTAAAATAGTCCCCCATTCGGATCTCCGGGCGGGGACTACTCAGGAGGATGTTGTCATCAGGAAAGACAATACTGGCATTCTACGGATCGGAGCGTGGAATGTTAGATCCCTTAATCGGGTAGGAAAATTAGAAAATTTAAAAAGGGAAATGGATAGGTTGAAGTTAGATATAGTGGGGATTAGTGAAGTTCGGTGGCAGGATGAACAGGATTTCTGGTCAGGTGAGTACAGGATTATAAATACAAAATCAGTTGGGGGTATCACAGGAGTAGGGCTGATAATGAATAAGAAAATAGGAATACGGGTAAACTACTATGAACAGCACAGTGATCGCATTATCATTGTCAAGATAGATACGAAGCCAACACAGACAACAGTAGTACAGGTTTATATGCCAACTAGCTCTGCCGATGATGAGGAGATCGAAGAAATATATGAGGAGCTAAAGGAAATTATTCAGACCATTAAGGGAGAGGAAAACTTAATTGTGATGGGGGACTGGAATTCGATAGTAGAAAAAGGAAGAGAAGGCAAAATAGTAGGTGAATATGGACTGGGCAGGAGGAATGAAAGAGGAAGTCGCCTGGTAGAATTTTGCATGGAACATGATTTAATCGTAACAAACATGTAGTTTAAGAATCACAAAAGAAGGTTGTATACGTGGAAGAGACCAGGAGACACTGGAGGGTATCAGTTAGATTTTATAATGGTAAGACATAGATTCCGGAACCAGGTTATAAACTGCAAGACATACCCAGGGGCAGATATAGACTCTGACCATAACTTGTTAGTCATGAACTGTAGGCTGAAGCTGAAAAAACTGCAGAAAGGTTGGAAAATAAGGAGATGGGACTTAGATAAATTGAAGGAAAGTGAAGTTCTGTTGAATTTCAGTGGGAGATTTAGGCAACAATTGACAGAAACAGGGGGAAATAAAACAGTAGAAAAGGAATGGGTAGCATTGAGAGATGAAATAGTGAAGGCAGCAGATGACAAAATAGGTAGAAAGGCAAGACCTACAAAAAAATCCTTGGATATCACAGGAAATATTAAATTTAATTGATGAAAGGAGATAATATAAAAATGCAGTAAATGAAACAGGCAAAATGGAGTACAGATGACAAAAAAATGAGATCGACAGGAAGTGCAAAATGGCTAAGCAGGAGTGGCTAGAAGCCAAATGCAAATCTGTAGAAGAATGCATAACAAGGGGAAAAGTAGATACTGCCTACAGAAAAATAAGAGACATTTGGGGACAAGAAAAGCAACTCTACGAATATCAAGAACTCAGATGGGAAACCAGTTCTCAGCAAAGAAGGGAAAGTTGAAAGGTGGAAAGAGTACATAGAGCAGCTCTACAAAGGAAATGAACTTAGAGACGATGTTGCAGGAAGGGAAGAGGAAGTAGATCAAGATGAAATAGGAGATACTATACTGAGAGATGAATTTGACAGAGCCTTGAAAACCTAGGTCGGTACAAGGCCCCAGGAGTAGATGACATACCCTCAGAGCTACTAAAGTCTCTGGGAGAGCCAGCCATGACAAGACTATTTGAACTGGTGTGTAGGATGTATGAGACAGGCGAAATGCCCTCAGACTTTAAGAAAAATGTAATAATTCCCATTCCAAAGAAATCGGGCACAGACAGGTGTGAAAATTACAGATCCATCAGTTTGATAAGTCATGGTTGCAAAATATTAACACGGATTATTTACAGGAGAATGGAAAAGCTGGTAGAAGCTGACCTTGGGGAAGATCAGTTTGGATTCAGGAGGAAAATAGGAACCCGGGAAGCAATACTCACTTTACGTCTTATCTTAGAAGATAGATTAAGGAAAGGCAAACCTACATTTTTAGCTTTTGTAGATTTGGAGAAAGCATTTGACAATGTTGACTGGAATACACTCTTTCAAATTCTGAAGTCAGCAGGGGTAAAATACAGGGAAAGGAGAGTTATTTACAACTTGTACAAAAGCCAGACCGCAGTTATTAGACTCGAAGGGCATGAAAGGGAAGCATCAGTTGGGAAGGGAGTAAGACAGGGTTGTAGCCTTTCTCCGATGTTATTCAATTTGTACATCGAGCAGGCGGTGAAGGAAAGCAAGGAAAAATTTGGAATAGGGATTAAAGTTCAGGGGGAAGAAATAAAAACATTGCGTTTTGCTGATGACATTGTAATTCTGTCAGAGACAGCAAAGGACCTGGAAGAGCAGTTGAATGGAATGGACAGTGTGTTGAAGAGAGCGTATAAAATGAACATTAAGAAGAGCAAAACAAAAATAATGGAATGCGGTCTTAGAAAATCAGGCGATGCTGAAGGAATTAGATTAGGTAAGGAAACAATGAAGGTGGTAGATGAGTTTTGTTACTTGGGTAGTAAAGTAACAAGCGATGGTCGCAGTACAGAGGATATAAAATGCAGAATGGCAATGGGAAGAAAAGCATTTTTGAAAAAGAGAAATTTGTTAACATCAAATATTAATTTAAGGGTAAGGAAGTCTTTTCTGAAGGCATTTGTGTGGAGTGTTGCCTTGTACGGGAGTGAAACATGGACGATAAGCAGTGCGGACAGGAAGAGAATAGAGGCTTTTGAAATATGGTGCTACAGAAGAATGCTGAACATTAGGTGGGTAGATCACATAACTAATGAAGAGGTACTGATCAGAATTGGTGAGAAAAGGAATTTTTGGCATACCCTGACTAAAAGAAGGGATCGCTTGGTAGGACGCATTCTTAGACATCGGGGAATCGTAAATTTAGCATTGGAGGGAAGTGTGTGGGGTAAAAATCGCAGAGGGAGACCAAGAGACGCGTATAGTAAGTAAGCCGTTCTTATGAGGAGATGAAAAGGCTTGCTCAGGATAGAGTAGGGTGGAGAGCTGCATCAAACCATTCTCCGGACTGAAGACCATAACAATAACAACAACATAATAGCATTATTTTATTTGCACTTGTAGATGCCAATTACAGAGTTTTGTGTGTAGATGCAGGTACCAATTGGCGTGTTGGTGATGCTGGAGTATTTTTTAAAAGTAAGCTCAGAGAGTGCCTTGCTATTAGATCAGTTCTTAAGATACCAGAAGGCGGACATCTGGGAAACACAAATATAATCACCCCTATGGTTGTGCTGGTGATGATGCATTTCCATTAATCTACATCATCATGAAGCCTTATCACTTGAAGGTATAAATAAAGAAGATAAAATATTTAGTTATAGACTGTTACGAGGAAAAAGGTTAGTAGAAAGTAATTTTGGAATCCTTGCCAGTTGCTTCAGGGTTTTCTTAAGTCGCTCAATTTGTCTCCAGATACAATTACATTAGCTGCATTTACCCTGCATAACTTGCTTACTGAGAGGAGGCAACAACTGTATACTCGTCAGGAAACCTGATTAACATTGACAGGAAACTGCCCATATCTTGAACCAATAAATAATTAGGATTTACAGGAAATTTTACCTTTAGGTAGCCAAGCTGTCCCTGGGTGTGCAGTACACAGTAGAGCAATTAGAGTGTCACTTAAAACATTTTATAAGGGTGCTGGGGAAGTGCCCTGGCAGGACAATCACATTTAGTATGTACTGTAACCAAGTGGAATCAAGTACTCTTACCTGATAACTTCATCAAACGTTGGTGTGCCTCAGTCACTAGCTGTTCCTCTGTCACTCTTGCTGTCTAAATTCGATGTGCTTTCATCAGCCGTTGTCAGCTGGTCCAAAAACGTGAGCAGTGGAAACCAGTACACTTGAGGCTGGTAAACAGCAAGTGCACTTCAGCCGCTTTTTGACATACTTCTTACAATCTGCAATAAACAGAAATTTGTAAATTACTTGTATGTGCACATTACTGTAAATATTATTTGAATCTAGTGAATTAAATGTGTTTTGCCCGTACTTTTTGAAATAAACAAAGATCTGTAAATTGTGTGTTATGTGAACATTACTGTAAACTTTAATTGCAATCAATAAATTAGATAAGTGTTATTACTTACTTTAGACTTCTCATTCGCATAACTTGTATGGAGACCATTAATTTTCTTTTTAACTTCGTCGGCAGTACAGCCAGGCTGTATTTCACTTTGAATGGCTCCACTCTTCTCAGTCTATTCTTGTAGTTGGAATGTCATGTGTTATACAGCGCCTCATCTGCTTCATACAATTCAATCAATCTTGTCGTTGCTTGAATACACCACGCAAACTTGCCGCTAGCACTCGTGACTGGTTATTTATATTTGTAAACAGTATGTCAGCTGTCACTCGCTAATCAGCTGTAGGGGCAATATGTTTTCCATTGTGTGGTGGTACTATTAGCGCTCAAAGTGGATACTTTTCTCATCGCAGAAAACAGAAGACGAGTGACTTCTTTGATCAAATCTAAGCTGAGACCATAGATTTGATGAAATATTGGACGAAGTTCCCATTACACTATGTCCAGTTTTTTTTGTCAGATAATTTAATAGTGTAATACCGGCCTTAAGGATGTACATCAAATTTCAAAAGAGAAAACTATAACAATTTTATACTCTAACTGTTCTACAATGAAATTATGTAAAAAAAATATGACTGCAGGTTTTGTCACAGTCCTAAAAAGAAGTAGATGATATCATTGTCATTTATTTACAATTGATTAACTTTGTCAACAAAAATTAGAAAATTTTAGAATGTGGTACAATATTCCACTTTTATTTCAGGGTTACTCCAGAAATTTCGGATAAGTTAATTTCCACATCAAAACATAAGATAGAAGTGGAGGGAATACTCGCAACAAGATTGTGCAGCCATATGCAAGATGCCGATCTTATCAACCGTACTAAAATGGCGGACTTGCCAGGTTAGTATATACCTCTACCTCAGGGATTGCATTTTCGTGGCAAAGTCTATACCAGAGGCTCAGAATGGCAGGCCCATTTACTGTGCAGTTGGGAACATCGTAGCTGGACAACAACTGAATGGAGGAATGTGTTCTTCACAGATGATTTCCTCTTCAGTCCACAGACTCTTTCCCATTGCACATTAATTCCGACAGCATGGTAGTTGATATGACTACAGGAACACCATGGAAAGGGATCAGTATGGTTGTTGTCGTCGGTGGTGGTGGTGGTGGTGGTGGTGGTGGTGTGTGGGGAGGCATCATGATTCATGTGGCATCATGATTCATCATGTGGAATGGCTGTACGGACATGCACATCTTCCTTGGTGGACCGGATAACTGTTACTGCTCAGAGCTGTAGGTATGAGGTACTGTGACCACATGTTAGACTTTTCAGAGGTATGGTTGGTGCAGAATTCCTCTTTAAGGAGGAAAATGTCTGTTTTCATTGTCAAGTTCTGGTGGATTAATTTCTTGAAGAGGAAGACATTCATCACATGGACTGGCCAAAGAGGACTGGGGATATGAATCCTATAGAACATACTTGGGCTGCATTGGGAGGTGAACTGCTTCACAGCAGCCTCCAGCAAGGACCCTCAAAGACCAGCACATTGCCCTTTTGGAGGAATGGGATTGATTGCCAAGAGAAACCTTAAACAATCTGATACAGAGCATGCCTTGTCACTGTGAAGCCGCCGGGGGTCACCATACACCATAACAACATACTTCTTATGTTGTGGATGACAATTCCAAGTTTTGATAGTGTTTGTATGAGTTGTACCGTAGCTATCAGAAACTTTTTAACACTTTTTGAATGGACTAGTTGTATGACAATTGGTTTGTGATTAAGCGTCAGTTTGGTCAGTAATTCTTGTGGGATTTTGATAAGGAGGTTTGTCCTCGTTAGTGATTATGCCTAACTCTTGGAAATGAGTGTGCAGTTGTATATATGCCTCGAGAAGCATATGCACAAATATTGTGAGAATAAGCATATAACTGCAGCAAAAGGGAGAAATGGATGGGAATTGTAGAATAGTGGTGTGTGGCAAGTTAAGAATTTGGGTAGTCTTCATTATTCTGCGATGTGCGCAACACAAATAGTGTGTGCCACGGAAGTGTGTGCACGACCGGCTGCCACACGGTGGCCCAGACGACTACTACTTCGCCACTGTGCCACCACAGCCTGTGTTGATTAAGCCTATGCTGCTGGATTCGTGGGCCAGTTATGCTCTTCCTGTCAGACTGTGTAGACGATCTTGTGATAACTATTGTCAATTGTGTAGTATAACAGTGTTATATCCATTAAATGTGTTACAATAGGTATAACGGAAATGTATCGAGATAGTTGGCATAAAGTTAGCCAGTAATACCTGTTGTAACTTTTTTATAGTGTTTGAGAAATATTCTTTGTTTTAGTAATAGTATTTTTTGTCAAGTCTTAAGGGAAGGCAATAATAAACCACTGGATTGTTGCATGTAGTGACCATGATACACATTTTAAGCTATGTTATTTTTATGGATGTGTTTCTGGCTTTTATTGTCATTTAGTTATGTTTCCATTTCCAATTTAGGTGAAGTGAAAAGGTTTGCTGCCGTCGATAGTGACCCACACATATCAAAACAGTTAGACCAACAGACACCAGTTGCCAGTGTGATAGAGCTAAAAGTTGGGGCACAGGTCATGCTTATGAAAAATCTAAATGTTTCTGAAGGCCTTGTGAATGGTGCAAGAGGTGTTGTCACAAAATTTAATGAAGATGGTAAGACTTAATACGTTCTTATTCTCTAAACTACTAAATTTCTTCTTTCCTTCCTTCCTCTGAGTATAAGAGAATTACCACAACTCAAAAAGTATTACATGTTTTTGTAGTGCATTAACTATTTGTGATAGAGAATGCTCTTTCTGCAGCAGCATTAGTGCCAGATCGAGCTGGCACAAACTCAGCAACCAACAACAAATTTTTGCATCAGATTTCTTCAGAAAGCTGATCTTGACATTTTTCTTTCAAAATATTTTATCAAATGCTGGTAAAGTTTTAAGGCTTTACTGATTATACTTGGAAAGGAGAGGATATTTGAGCTGTTAGATGATTTGAGCACATGAAGTGGCAATGTCACATTAAATGAACTTGTAATGTCCAAGAAATCAGACTGTCAGCTCACTATCTTCTAGTGAAGTACCTAATTAATGACTAAAATTTTATAGTTGGAAAACGTCCTCTTGCCATGTCAAAGGATTATGTAATACCAACCAAAGAAATTCAGAAATCATGATTCATTTTAATTAAAGCCTATTTTCTTTGTTGCTTGATTATGACCACATTTGGTTATGCTTTACATTCCTTAGAAACATGTTATTTGAATATTTAAAGGACAGTTAGCAAGGAGAAAAAATGGGGTGGGGGGGGGGGGGGGTAGGGGAGATCAATATATGACCTGTATTCATTTTCTCGGGACAACGGAACACTTTAGCTAAATAAGGGATGATCCCGTAAAATACGGGACCACGGTCATCCTAACCTAGCCTTTCCCTCTCAACCATGTGAGGAGAACATCAGAAACGATACATGGTTTGGAATTCACATAAAATTATAGGTTTCCTCTCCCAGGTTCGATAACTGGGATAGGTTAGGGATCTACAAGTCGCCAAAGTGGCGTACACACATTGTTGTCAGAGTACAACCCCACTTTGACACATTTTAAAGGATTAAAAGAGAGTGAGTATGAGAGAGAGAAGTATACATTGCAGGAAATAAAATTTCATTGTTTTTATTTGATACATGTACATAATATGCACCAAAATACTTATGAGGAGCTTTATTATGTAATAAAAGTTGTCTTAATTTGGTACTATTTTTAGTGCCAAGCATAACTGGAACTGCTAACTTCATAGGAAGTAGAAACTTTCGACGTAATTTCATTCGTCATAAACAATGCTTTTGGCAATGCTGTAACTGTGACATTCAGTTTTTGAATAATGAAACACTGATTAAGTTGCATATTTTTCCATGTCTATTCTGATGGTATTTGAGAATTTATTTGTATTCTCTAGCCCAAATAAGTACATAAGTACTTGTGCCTCAAAAACTTAGAATTAGTCAGAGGATCAGGGCACAAACATGTCAAAATGTTTTTGTCATAGTTACAGGTTGAGGGTACCTTTGTGAAGGTGTACCCATTCTACATTGAGAAACCACTAGATGGGATTACAAGTGGTTTGAAGTCAATAAAGAGGCTTCATAAAGGCACATTGCTGATTTGAAAGTGTGAGCTCTGGTCAAGAACAGAAACTTCTTCTAGCAAATATTCTGGTTGAAAATCCAATTACTGCTGCACTGCACAAAACCTTGAAATGTTGTTGCGGGGTTATATCATGTGAAAGTCTCGTGGATGAAGATATTTTTCTACAACAAGAATGGGCTAGCGAAGGTGTCACAGAAGTGCAAAAGTAATGAAAAGTGATTGGAAACCTTGAAAAAACTTCTACCTAAATATTAATGCTTAATTCTAAAGATTTGCCCAGTCACATTAAGGCTGGATTCTTATGATTAATGGTTCACCATTTTTTTCCAAACCCATTGCAGTGCTTAAAGTGCCAAAGGGTTGGCCACACTACCATTGCATGTAACAGCTGTGTTAGTTGTGGAAACTGTGGTCAGTCAGCTCATGAGCCAGGTGTGGACTGCACTTCTCCACTGGTAAGTGTTGTTTACTCCACCTCGAATCTGTTATGGAGTAGTGTGTGCCCCACCTACAGGGGGAGAAAAAAAATTTCAGGAAATTAGAGTAACACACTATGTACCTGATGATGAGTTAAAGAAGCAGTTTAAAGCCATGCAGCTTCCAACGTTCATTACGTCAGCTGTGAAATGGCCCACGGTTAAAGTTAGTGTGTCAACTCTGACATAAGTGGCAACTGCTGCTGCAGACACCTGCTCCTGTTTTTGGATATGCCAAAGGGAGACTCAGCGACTCGTGCACCTGCCTGAGACACATTCACACAAACATATACTGTGCTGCCGTGACCCCCCACAGGATATGTTCTCCCAGCAGTGACTGGTACACTCCATGAAGAACCTTCAGGTGTATCAACCAGCAAAGCCAAATGCTCCACAAAGTACAAGCTGATATGTAGTGCAGTTGAACATAAACAACCAGCAATGAAATCAGTGGCCACTGCTGCTGCTGCTGAAGATTTGGTGAAGAAACAACCGGCATTGAAATCAGCGGTCATTGCTGCTGCTGACAATTTAATGATGGAAGTGATCCTTCTTTGGGATCTACAGAGTCCCACTAGCCCACCGTCAATGACCTTGGGCACCCCACCACCAGTTTGTAGAGTCAGTAAAGTCAACCTTTATAAATAGGTAATGGACATACATTTAAATGGCTTCAGAATCCATCTGAACAAAGTCAGACTCCTCACACAGACTGAGCGTGTGTGTCTGTGCCTCCAGGAAACACATTTTAAGAAATATTATACCCCAATTTTCAGGGTGTAACACTTATGAGGTGCTATCCAAAATTTTTGGGACTGGTGCTGCCATCTGTTGAAAACCTTACCTTTGGACTAATAGTCACCATCCACATGTACACACCGGTTTCAGCACTTCTGCAGCTGGTCAAACTTTTTTCGAAGTCCTGTTCTTTGAGGGTGTTTAGCACTGCCAGCAATGTTTCTTAAATCCTCTCTAGACTGTTGAACCAATGGCCTTTCAACTTGTTTCAGTTTTGGGAATAGTACGAAGTCGCTAGATGGTAAATCTGGCAAGTGTGGTAAGTGGAGTACAACTGCCATGTTTTTTTGCCAAAAAGGTCCTGGTGAGCAAGGACATGTGGCAGGGCACATTGTTGAGATGCAGCAGTCAGTTTCTTTGACGCCAAAGTTCGGGTCGCCGTCACCTCACATTTTCACGGAGCCGTCGCAAAACATCACAGTAGTACCCGGAATTCACAGTTTGGTTGGGTGGGACGAATTCTTTGTGCACAATTCCCTTGGTATCAAAGAATATGATGGTCATGCTCTTCACTTTGCTTTTCACCTGTCTCAGTTTTTTGGGTCTTGGAGAGCCCAGGTTCTTCCACTAGGACAATTATTACTTTCTCTGGGTCATAACTGTAAATCCAGCTCTCGTTGAAGGTACATGCACATTTCAACACGCTGTGCCTTCTGATCGGCAGTCAAGATTCTTGGCACAAATTTTGCATTTACATAATGCCTTTCCAGTTCATGTCCCATAACCAATACCCACTTTATCCACAAGGTCTTGAAAGGTTTGAAGTCAATCCGCACAAACCAATTGTTGACGTTTGGTAACAGTGTCTAGCGTTGTGTGGCTAATGGGCCAGTGTGAGCATCCTCTTTGATGTCTGTATGGCTGGCCCTGAACTGAGTATGCCACTCACATGCGTACGGCTCGTGCTCTGTCCTCCAAACACTGTTGAATCATTGTAAGGGTCTCCGAACAGTTTTCCTGAGATTCGCACAGAATTTGATACACACATGCTGTTCTGTTTGTGGATCCATTGTAAAATTGCCACACACCAAACACAGAGTATTAAGGAAATCACTGTGGACACACAACACGGCCTCCCAGATGAATGCAACTCTGCACACTGAATCATCAGATATGCAGCTCTCGCCACCTAGTGGTGCAAAGATCTATTACTCCTACTATCCAGATGGTAGCAACACTCCCAAAATTTTTGGATTCCACCTCGTATCGTAATGCCGACCTTGGTGGTGACAGGGCTCAGGGGGAGTAGCGGTGTTTGTCAAAGTCACACTTTACTCTTTACCTGTACCCCTACCTACCATAGCTGCTATCACCATGCATTTTGTGTACTTTGAGTTAACGCTTTACTCCCTCTAACTCCCACCACAGGGGCCACTGAACAAAGATGCCCTTTCTGATCTGCTCAGCCAGCTTCCCCGCCCGTTCTTGCTCCTGGGTGACTTCAACATTCACAATACTTTTTGGGGTAGTGTTTCTTGTCCAAGGGGACAAGTGGTTGAACATATACTATAATCGGACTCTTCCTTTCTCTTGAATATGGATGCAATGACACATGTTGGTGCAGAAGGGGGTCTTCCACCATTGACCTGACAGTTTGCTATCCTGCTCTTGCAGATTCTGTCCAATGGGAGGTGGCAGATGATTTCCACTCCAGTGACCATTTTCCTGTTATTGTTCACCTTCTGCAGTGACTGGAGGCTAAGAGACAACCACCCAAGTGAATGTTTTAAAAGGCAAACTGGGTACTTTATAGCCAGCTAGCTCTACTTGAGCACCGAGATACTCTCGGTGAATCACATAACAGCTGTGATACATTCAGATGCTGAAGCATCTATCCCCAAATTGTCAGGCCATCGCAGGAGACCATTTATTCCCTGGCAGAACGATGAGTGTTGGTGCACTAAATGTGACAGGCACTCGGCATTGCGTAGATTCAAGCACTCTCCGTCGGCAGAGAACCTTTGAGCTTTTTCGGAAAGTGAGAGCAAGAACCCAATGGTTATTGAAGGAGAGTAACAAATGATCATCATAAGAGATTCTGAAGTCCATTAATCGATCAACTTCCACCACTGCAGTATGGGATTTAGTAAGAAAATATCCAGGAAAAGACGTTTGTGTCCACTAGCCTCCTTACAGGGCAATGAGGTCCTTAAAGTTATGTCTGTCATGTTTGCTCAGACAATGACACAGCACGTTTACAACACAACATTGTCCAAGAGTGCAGTTCCAGGTTTCCACAACTATTGCGAAGTTCAGGAGAGGTGGTGCATTGATTTCGCCTCTTCTAGAGGCCTATAATGGCATCGTAACTCAGAATCTAAGAATGTTCTACTTAACTTTTAAATAAGTCATGGACAGAAGGGATATGTGCTGTCCTCCAGAGGGAATTCATGATGATTTCCCTTTCTTAAACTGGGGAAGGACCCCACGCTCCCTGACAGCTATCGTAGTGTTGCTTTAGCCAGCTATGTCAGTAAGACGCTTGAACTAATGACCAACTTAATATTTGTTTGGACACTTGAATCTTGGAACTTCCTCAATCATTCCCAGTTTGGGTTCTGAAGGTATTGTTCCACTCTTGATAACACCACCCTCCTAGAAGTGGCTATAAAGGAGGCTTCCTATGAAAACATCATCTAATAAAAATCTTTTTTTTACATTACGTGGCAACGAAACATTATCTGTCAGTTGCATGAATGGGAGTTTCGGGGGCACCTTCCCAATATTCTGCATTCCTTTCTTACTGACCATTACTTTCACTACAGTGTCAGGAATACTTTCCAATAAATTTCCTCAGATTCATGAAATTCCAGAGGGGAGTGTTTTAAGCATAACTTTGTTCGTGATTGCGATCAAGTGGCGTGAAATCTGTAGTAAGAAATACTGTGCAGTGCTCCTTGTTCGTGTATGACTTCTCTATTTTCTGATCTCCTTCTAGTCTCACATCAGTTAGAGAAGACTGTTCACTTACAGAAAACAAGTTTTAATTTCTCCCCTGAGAAGACCATGTCCGTAGACTTTGATTCTGATCAGTAACTTTTTACACCTCCACAACTACTGCTGTGGGATACTGTTTCACACTTTTAGGATATGATGTGCTTCTTGGGCCTCTTATTTGATAGCAAACTTACTTGGTTGCCCATCTCGAGGAGCTCAAAATAAGAGCTCTTAATTCATTGAACATCATTAAGTGCTTGAATGGAAAAAATTGGGGTGCAGATAGATGCTGCTCACTGCAGTTTTGTAAGGGTTTTGTGCATTCTTGTCTCGACTATGGTAGTGTGGTCTATGACTCGAATACCCAAAGTTTCTTAAGATTTTGGTTTCTGTGCATCATTGGGGTATCAGATTGACCACAGGAGCCTACAAGACAAGCCCTATACTAAGCTTGTGTGCTCAGCTACCATTATTCACCCAGCAGCAATTCCTTTTTGCTAAACTAGCCCTCAAACTCCGCTTGTTTCAGACTTCTCCAGCTTTCTTTGTTACTGTTGATATCCGGGCCACCTTGAAGCGACTCAGACGCATGGTAAGGGACAAAACCATTTGGTACCAGAGCTCAGCAACATTTACTGGATCTCGATGTGCCTCTAATAAACATACAATGGCCAGGTTGGAGCCGAGTGCTGCCCTGGTTGTTAGTGCAGCCCAACCTAATTTTAGACTTGACTTGAGTATGAAAAGCTGTTCACTCCAGACAAGATCAGGTTTATCATCATTTTAAATGGTCATCATGATTTTAATGTAGTATATAGTGACGGGCCCAAATAAGGGGATAGTATTGGATGTTCTGTCATTTTTTCCCCACCTGAGTCCTTAGATTTTTGCTGCCTAGCCTGTTCGCAGTGTTTGATGCAGAACTTTATGCCATTTTGAAAGCAATGGGGTAGATGTAAAAAGACCTTGGCTCCAAATTCTTGCTTAGTGCTCTGCAGACCATCTACTCAGCAGACAGGACCATCCAGACATCCAAAATGTCCTCTCGCATTTGTAATGGAAAGGAAAGGAGTTGTTGTTCTGCTGAGTACCTGGCCACCTGGATATCTGTGGGAACGAATTGGCTGATACTGCAGCCAAAGAAGGCTTGTAGACTTCAGAACTTAGTTGACTGTTCTATTCCTCTCCACGCTGCACTGTCATTGCTATGAAGCTCTGTCATGCAACTTCGGGACCAAGGTGGCTGTGATGGATGAGAAGTTCCATGAGAAGTTCAATAAAAGGAACAGTTAGGCCCTGACATACCTCCTTGCGGCCTGTCAGACGTGATGTGGTCTGCTTAACAAGACTTGGAATATGACTCTGCCCCCGACCCATAGATTGCTTCTTAGTGGTGACGTCCCCCCTACTTCTGATGCTTGTGGTATGCTTATTACCTTTCAGCACATTTTAACTTATTTTGTTTCCTATGATGATGAGAGGGGACAAACTGTTTTGTTGGCTGATCTCATCTCGATTTCAGATGATGATGAGATGACAATGTCTTGTGTTTTATGATTTTGTGTTTTGTTCAACCTCCTACCAAAGATCTTAAGTCAAAGGTGTAGAACTATAGATAGAGGATAATGGGTCATTTGGTTCATACCTGTGTGTGTAACTCACCATCTTTTCAGGCTTGTCCTCTACTTGTCTGCATTGACTCATTTTATTCTTTGGTACCACTGTGCTTTTAATGATGTTACATATGCTGCAGGGCAAAGAACATATGTCCCTTTGTATTACCTCTTCCCTTGTCTGTCTGCTGTGTGCTTTAATATTATTGGTTTTATCTATGCCTTGAACAGGTGTCGATGACAGCAATGTTGAGTGCCCTGAAGCTTCAATAACAACTACTACTTGAATCAGACTCCTAGTTACTTTCTCTATACAGGATCATATAAGCTTTTATTAAATAATATCCAAGCCATTTTAATTATAAATAACCATAGGTACGTACTCTCTCTCCTTTGATAATTCTGGCCATGGAAGCTCACCAAGCTATGTTTTACCTCCATGATATATCTCCTTGACCTAAGTCATAGTTGACTTCCCAGCCTAATGCTTGCTTAGTTCCAGCCCCTTCATACCTTCTACATCGTTTCTGTGTGTGAAATATAATGTTTTTGTCAATTTTGTCTGTCTCTCTGCAGTCACTTGTAAACACAAGTTTTTGATAACTTCTTACTTACTTGCCTATTTTCCCTCCACAATTTTGTGGTTGGATGGAAAGTTCCACTGAGTGTGTTCTTAGTGGGGTGTTCTGAAATAGTACATGGTTTTTTTGTTTGTACGTATATGCAACTTGCAAAATTGGGTAGAGGGGAAAAAATAAAGGATGTGGAATGTCTTAGACAGGTAATTCAGTCATTTTTTATTTTAAAATCACACCTTATTAACCAAAATTTATTTAAGTGGGATAACAGGGAGGGAGAATATCTAGCACTAAATTTTTGAAAACATGTAATTGCTTTAAGAGAGAGATAATAACACAATTGAATTTTGAAACTAAGAGTCTTGATGAATAGTTTGCCAATGTTTTTAGGTTTGCCAAGTTTAACAACAAATATTTTGCAAAATTTGTTAGTACAAGTTGCAGCAAAAAGACTAGTAGGCCAATGTTTATGTTTACTAGTATACAATGAAAATCCTAGCACCAACACTACTAACATTATACTAAAAGCTAATATTAGAATGAGGAACAAAGCAAAATCTTAAATTTTAACACCAATTTAAAAAAAGAGAGAGAGACAAGTAATCACGATATTGCAAATTGCCTTCAAACTATTAACAATGGGCACTTCACCGGAACATTTATTATTATTATTATTATTATTATTATTATTATTATTATTATTAAAACAGAAGCTCAGTAAGGGTTTGGTTCCTGGTGATCCAATCGGCAGCATTGAAACACCAAAATAATGGCTACTGGACTGCGCTTGCCCTATTGGCTAAGATAGAAACCAACACAATATTAAAGGGCTTCCTTTGCCCAGGGTAAAACACCGGATGTGATAGGGCCTGAATAGATGGCAATAGGTATTGAAGTTAACTCCCCATCCAAAAGTAGATAACAGCGGTGAGAAAATAAGAACTTGGGACTACTAGGATTTTACATAAGGAACTGGCACCAAGGACACGCCAACCAAAACCTACCGCCGAAACACAATTTCAGTGTGATGTGCAACAAGTACCAGTCCACCGCTAACACACACACACACACACACACACACACACACACACACACTACCCAAGTTACGACCACGTTCCTGGTAGTAGCAGCAACGCAGAAGGAAAACAGCACTAGTTTAACTTACAGTTTCGTGCTAGATAGACAATAAAACGTGACAGGGTACAAACTGGAAAAGCCATTGGTTTAGCTGAAAAAAATCTAACTAAAACTGAAACATATCGGATAGTACCCTTGAAGGACTCTTTGAGTCATGACTGCACAGACCCAGGTACGCCAAGACTAATACAGAAACAAAATACAGGCAGAGTGTGAGCAAAACAAACCACTGGTGCCAGATGCACTTCAGCTACACCTACTGAAACAAAATGTTTACAGGCAAGAAAATGATGTGGACAAATAGCAGAACCCCATTAAAGGAGGACACGGAGACACACCACACACACACACGGACACACACACACGGACACACAATATACCCAAAGCTATCACCATGTTCCTGGTAGCAAGGGAAACACAAAAGAAAATGATACTACCGTAAATTACAAATGTGCTCCGAGATGGCAGCAGAAACTTGAATTGGTACAAACTAGAAAAGGTACTGGTTACGCTGAGGATATTTTCACAACCTGAACATGAAACACAATGATAAAAATAGTTTTAAAAAAATAAACAAGGGGAACTCAATGTTATGTAGATGCAAACATACACAGAGAGACAGAGGATAATTTCCAAACAAAGCATGTAACAAGTTTCACACAGACATGCAATTTAGATAAAATTACTATGGCTGGAGATGTCAAAGACCATGCAGTGTGCTCAACTTGGAACATAACACCCATCTGCTGGCAGGATATCGGTTGTGCTTGATAAACTAGATCAGTGTTTCTCAAAGTCTTGCACGGGGCCTCGCCGTAACAGGATGAAGTACTTGCACCACAAAATAACGTGTGGTTGAGTAATACAAAAACTGTATGCCTAAGTGAAATTTATTCAAGGTTAAAATTATGGAGTTTCTTATGTATAATTCATTATGAATTAAATAAAACTTCCTGGCAGATTAAAATTGTGTGCTGGAACCAGGACTCGAACCTGGGATCTTCCGTGGGCAAGTGCTGTACCACTGAGCTGTCCCGACACTATTCACGGTCCGTCCTCACCACTTCTGCCAGTACCTCGCCTCCGACTTCACAAAACTTCACAAAAGTTCTCCTGGGTACCTTGCAGGACTAGATCGTTTGCCTGCAAAAGGCAAAGGTCCCAGGTTCGAGTCCCGGTTCCGGCACACAATTATAATCTGCCAGGATGTTTCATATCGGCGCACACTCCGCTGCAGAGTGAAAGTTTCATTCTATGAATTAAATGGATCATAAATTGTTTTATAATATAGCGTGTTAATGATGAATAAGCAAAAAATCTGAAAACTGTGTCCAGAAACCAATCGATAAATAAAAGAACATAATACAATAAGTAATTCTGACAAATTCGAGTAAAAGATATACTTTACAAATTGTCTATACAGTGGGACCTTTCTTAATGAGCATAATTCACTTCTCAGTGTAGCCTGAAATGCGAAACCCTAGTTGAGCAAAATTAATATTTCTGTCGAAAATCATGTAAAAATAGGATAATGTCTCTTTTTCCGAAAAATACGCAGAAAACTTCGTCCAAGTTGAAAGAAAATTGAAGCAAAACAAAAAAGATTACATTCGTTTCCTTTCAGATAAAATAGTTTTGTTACGGGGAGGGAGGGGGCACAGAATATTTTTACTTGGAAGAGGGTCATATATTCGAAAAATTCCTGGATGCGCTTCGCTGCCACCACGGCAGCCGTCTCCCCCAGTGGAAACCTCGGACGGCTGTGCACAGACTGGCACTCCTGCAGGCGTCGTGCTTTCCACCTCTCCGCTGCACTCTCAGCGCTCTCTCCCAGGCAACTCTCTCTTACTAAACATTGCCACCATTCTGTCAAAAACGAAGATCCCTAAACCAAAGTGTTCGCCAACAGTGCCACACGCAGTGAGGCCGAGAAAATTGCATTGTATTCAGTTTTCCTTCATGTGGCAGGCTGGTTGAAATTCTCCATATAAACTAGCTGTGACAGACACACAAAAAGACATTCACACACACTAAATACTAGCTTTTGGCCATTAGCCATTGCCAGAAAATGCATCATCTACACAGGCACACATCACAGTTACACAAGTGTCACTCCAGCCACCATACTCTGAATCATTCTCCGTGGTGAAAGGGGAGGGGAGGTGGGGGACAAGAAAGTCACAAGGTACTGGTGGGGATTTATATAGCATGGCCTTACAAGTACTTGCAAGTACTAAATGGTGGAAAGAAATTCAGGTTAGGAATAAGCTCAACTGCATGTTTTGCCACAGGGTGGTCTGTTGGCCGCAGTGGCCGAGCGGTCTGCGGCGTCGGAGTCACGGTATGCATGGCCGCTGCAGGCATGGATGTTTGTGCAGCCTTTAGTATAAGCTGGTTCATAAGTAGTTTGTAAGTTTAGGGACTGATGACCTCGTAGTTAAGTCCCATAAGTTCTACAAACATTTGAACACCACAGGGTGGTCTGCCTGTTTTTGACCACAATGTGGTGTTGGCCATTTATCCTAATGAACAGCTTTTTAGTGATGATGTCAATATAAAAAGCAATGCAGTGATTGCAGCATAGTTGGTAAATTACATGGCTGCTTTCACAGGTGGCCCAGCCTCTGATTGGGTTAGGATAAGTCTGTGTTAGAAATGGAGTAGGAAGTGCTGAGTGGGTTATTGCACAGGTCTTGCAGTGGGGTCTTCCACAGGAATATTATCCCTGTGGCAGGGGACTGGAGTTGGTGTCATAGGGATGGATTAGGATGTTAATGAGGTTGGGTTGATGACAGAACACCACTTTAGGATGGGTGGGGAGGATCTTGGGCAGGAAGTAATTTATCAGTTGCTTCTTTGCAGTCTTTGTTTCGTGTGCATATAGGCGTAGTAACTTTCTTGTAAGGTTAGGGGTTGTTTTCATTGTTGACTCAAATTATATTCGTGTTCTTTTCTATAATAGTAGTATTTTCTCATGAGTGTTACCAAATGTTGTGTGTTTTGTGCTGCATTTCTGTGCTGTGGGGTGTTTTTTGTGTTGGTTGTTGAATGTACTGCTGGTTTGTGCTTCCATCACACATGTGAAATTTTTGCATTTGGTATGTTTCTGCTTTCTGTGCTTCTCTGCATTTTTGATTGATTCTAGAGTTTTGTTAGTTTGATCCAAAGAACAACATTGTTTTATTACAGGCTCAGCTATTGTTATGGGTCACGCAGAGGTTAATTGAACTCCAGTGTCAATGCTACAGAAGAGATTTCACTCCACTGTTAAAATTCAAAGAGCATACATTATTAGAATAGTAAAACACTAGACCACATCCCACTGTAATTAACACAGGGTCAGACTGTTGTGCTTAAAGTATTGAGCTCTGAGCTCATGTGTAGGTTGATCAGCAATTTGGAACAGGAAAGGTGGAGAGGGCCATTGGTACATAAAGCACCCTCTACCACTCACAGGGGTAAGAAAGTGTCAAAGTAGTATCAAATGAAATCGGTAAACAAGGCTAAGAGAACTGTAATACACAAATGTAAGTCTCACAAGTGTTGGCAAACTGCCATTTATCTACTTAATTCGTAGTTGTACCTTAACGTGCCTAGCAAGAAGTGTACCCATCAGTGACTTCTTCTGGAGACAGTATGAGTGAAGTACCCCCTCCCTTCCACCTCCCCCATACACACACGCTCTAATCTTAACATGTAGCCATATTTTCCTGGGAGTGAGGGAGATTCTAAGAAAGTGCCTTTCACTATTGGTTCAAGCTTCTTTGTTTCAGTGATGGCAAAGCAGCTGATGCATTTTGGGTTAGTTGGGCTTCTCTTGAAATTTGTTTATAAATGATGAATGCTTCTAAGGCTGATCTTAGTTACTCCTCAGAGCTCATAAAATGATTTTTCTGGTTACTATTACAATTTTTTTTTTTTTTTTTTTTTTTTTTTTTTTTTTTTTTTTTACATGGTTAAGCTTCATAAAATTAGATACAGCCTACAGGAAAATAAAAGAAACATTTGGAGATAAGAAAAACAGCTCTATGAATATCAAGGACACTGATGGAAAACCAGTTCTCAGCAAAGAAGGGAAAGCTGAACGGTGTAAGGAGTATATAGAGGGGCTCTACAAAGGAAATGAACTTAGAGACAATATTGTAGGAAGGGAAGAGGATGTAGATGAAGATGAAATAGGAGATACTGTACTGAGAGAAGAATTTGACAGAGCCCTGAAAGACCTAAGTCGAAACAAGGCTCCTGGAGTAGATGATATTCTCCTCTAACATTTGAAAGGATGCTAAGTGATAATTGTTCGTATATTGTCTTCATTTTATTTTTATTTTATTTGGTTCAGGCCAAATATTTCTCAAGAAAGAATGCATAAGTATTCCATTCGCTGAAATAGTTCTCCACTTTATTTTCATGCAGGGCTGCCAGCTGTTCGGTTCTGTTCTAAAAAAGAATATGTTATTCGTCCAGATCGCTGGGTTGTGAAAGGTGTTGGAGGTACAATACTTACAAGAAAGCAGCTACCCCTTCGACTAGCATGGGCTTTCTCAATTCACAAATCACAGGTAAGTGTTTGCTTACTTAATGAAAGCATCACCATTTTGTACCAAATAATGTACTGGAATCAAGGAAAATAAATAATCCAGTTTTCAAATGAATTTAACAGTAAGAAAAAACGAGTGACTCAATCAACATTGTATTGAGATGTTATGCAAATACAGTTATGAGAACCAATATGTGCTGTCCTAATATTATGCATCAGCAGAACTTATTTCCATTAGGTATTAGGTAATGGTATTTTAATTTGTGTCTACTGTGTGTCACTGAAACTCAATAGAAAGTGCTGTACTATTAAATGTTGCTCTCATGAACTAATCATCCAATGTTCATAAAGGATTCAGTGGAAATGTTGCCGGAATATAATTAATACTTGATGAGAGAGTTTTCTAGCTCGATGCTAGTTCTATTTGTTTTATTACTTTCAGGCAAGTAAACATGTCAACAATTTGTTTGTCATTATTTGTGATAGTTCTGTACATTTGGATAAATAACTGCTGGAGAAGATACTAAACTTCGGTATTTTCCAAAGCATGTGCCAGGTTGAAAGTGTCTTATTAACACACACACACACACACACACACACACACACACACACACACACACACACACACACACCAAATGTCTACCTTGTTGTGTGTATGTGTGTGGATGGGTGCGCGCTTGTTTGCCTTTCCTTTTATGCCCTTAAGGTAAGTCCTTCCACTCCTGGGATTGGAATGACTCCTTTCCCACTTCCTTAAAACCCGTATACTTCCCTTTCTCCCCTACTTCGTACCTCTTTTCCTGAAGAAGCTACCAGCAGTGGTGAAAGCTTCTATGTGTGTTTGCGTGTGATTTTATTTGTGTCTGTCGACGGGCCTGTGCTTTGGGTAAGTTATCCGATTTCTATCTTTTATATAAATTTAACCCACCGGGAAAGTTTTCTTCTATAATTTACACACACACACACACACACACACACACACACACACACACACACACGCGCGCACACTAACACAGATAGAGGCAGTGATAGTAACAAATAAACACACACATACACGCACACAAATGTTTGTGTGTGTGTGTGTCTGTGTGTGTGTGTGTGTGTGTGTGTGTGTGTGTGTGTGTGTGTGTTTCTATTACTGCCTGTGCTCCTTCGCCTGGTAAGTAAACTTCATGTACTTCATATATTAGAAGGAGACTTTCCTGGTGGGAAGAATATGTATAAAAATAAAGATTTTTGACTTACCCAAAGCACAGGCTCGCCGATAAACACAAATAACACAAATGAAAACACATACAAACCGACATTCAAGCTTTTGCAACCGTTGGTTGCTTTGTCAGGAAAAAAGGAGGAAGGATAGGAAAAAGGACAGGATGCGGATTTTAAGGGAGTGGATGAGGCATCATTCCAATCCCGGGAGTGGAAGGACTTACCTTAGGGGAAAAAAAGGAAGGTAAACAAATACACACACACACACACAGTGTTCGAAAAAAGTACATGTTCCAAAATCATGTTGCAAACTTAAGTCAATGATATGGACCTGTAATTTTGCAGGGCACTTCTATTACCTTTATTGAATATTGGAGTAACTTATGCAACTTTTCCATCTTTGGGTACAGATCTTTTGCTGATGAAGGGTTGGGATATTACTTCTAAATAACACGTGCTGGCAGCTGTTCTTGATTCGAATTCTGGGGTATTTGTTTCGTCTTCTTTGGTGAAGGAATTGGTGTTTCACTGCTGGTGTACTTTACATATGCCCAGAATTTCTCTGGATTTTCTGTTAAATTATGAGGTACAGTTTTATTGTGGAAACTAAAATATACATTGCACTAAATGTTGAGTTTATGTTAAAGATTGCCAGTCTTGGGGAGTTTGTGTCTGTTTAAATTTGGCAAGCTTTTTTCTTTGCTTCTGCAAGAATGTGTTCTAACCTGTTATGTGTACCATGGGCAGTCAACTCCTTTCTTTAGTTAATTTGATTCCTATAAACCTCCCAACTGCTGTTGATATTATTTCTTTGAATGTAAGTCACATCTGATCTACACTCACATTGTTAATTTTGAAAGACTGCAACTCTTGATTTTTTTTTAAACGTTTAAAGCAATTTTTAATCTGCTTTATAGAATAATACATGTTTCATTTAATTTTGCTAAATCTTGAAATTCAGACGTTCAGTCTCGCTATGACAACTCTAGGCTCTATGTTCACTAAACCCTTTGTTTGTATTGATGTTCTTTATTAGTTCTGGGTTATTTGTTGTTAGGAGGTCAAGAATGTTTTCACAGACATTTAGTATTCTAGTGGGTTCATGAACTAATTACTTCAGATAGGTTTCAGAGAATGGATGCAGTAAAATTTTGACAATGTTTTATGCTTGTCTTCAGTTTTGGACATGTATTTTTGCCAACATATCAAGAGTAAGTAACCAACAATTACAATTGAGATTTTGGGTACATTTTTTAAATTTGATTCAAGCCTTCTTTGACCATTTCTACAATTGAATCATTTTAGTCAGCGAATAATAAAAGGAACCAATTATTAATTTATTCTGGTTGTCAGGTATGACTTCTACTTCAATTATGCTACAGGATAAACTGCTTTTGACCACAATAAATATGACACCAACTGTGTTATTAAATTATTCTTTCTCAACACCAGTTGTCTCTTGGTAAAAATTTAGCTGATCTTATCTGTGGCCTATGCGCTTTGAGACTCAACTCCTTTTTGGAGATTCCCAAGGCCGTCTATCCTATAAAAATAATAATAGTAAAAAAGCTCGGTACATGCCACATGGCCCCTGCTTCCTGTGTAGCTGCTTCCTGGAGGTAGTGGACACCTGCCATATTCTGTGCAACCCCACCATCCTATGGTGCAAGTCATGGAATCTCCAGCTTAAATGCTCAGCGTCTGTTACCTATGAAGAAGGGACAACACCCATAAATAGTGGATCAGACACTAGCTCACAATGTTGAATTGGTTGTGAGGACAAGGTTGGCACCTCAGATGGCACCAAAGGGGCAGCATTCTGTGACCTTTGTTTTTCCTCTTCCTCCCGCACGACGTGGAGGGAAGATACGAGAGAGAGAGAGAGAGAGAGAGAGAGAGAGATGGCATTACTGACTTTTGAGACTAATGAAGAACAGGCGATCTAACTGTGAACCCAGCAGCCAACTTGAGGCAAAAGACCTCTGATCCGAGGAATGCCTGGAGGAGGGGCTCTGAGATAGAGGGCACCTTCACCAGCAAGTGCCACCATAGGATTGTAAACTGGGCAGTCCGATGAGTATGAAGAATGGTGTTGCTAGCAATGACGCACACAGGGGGTGGAACACAGAGGCTCCCCCATGGAGTGGACATCCGCATACACTGCATAGATGTACAGCTGCACGGCAAGACGACATATACTGGAAACATCTCAAGGGAGGCAGGATGTATGGTTTCACATCACATGGATAAATCATGGCCTTGACCTTCTCTAGAAGATTATTGCACTCTTAGGCCAAGATAAAGGAGCTGGTATCGATACAATAATCCTTAGGGCCTCTCTGAACGCGGCAAACAAAATTCAAACCTCGCCGTTCCAGATAGGCTCGTAGTTCATCAGTTTGAAGGAGGAAATTATGATGGAGGGAGATCGTGGTGGAGAATAACAAGCCCTGAACCCTGGTCACTTGTGACACCACATGGCCACACATACTCATCGCCATAAGGTGCCAGCCTCGCAGACAGCATTTTGTCTTGGAGATGAATTATGGAGATGGCCATTGACTGTTCATGTCACCTCATCTGCCTTTGTCCCCATGCAGAGACATCATATTATCATTTGACACAGCTAGAGCCCCTATTACACACACTGCTGTTCACCACTGGAGACACTGTTTGCCGCAGTGAAGAGATTCCAAAACGAATGTCGCTAGCTTCGCAGTCTCCCCTGTGCTAGCCACCTCGCATGCCTGCAGCCCACCACAGTTAGTTTCAGATGTTATGCACTTGAAGAAACAATCCTGATTTTTATGTTAGAGAAAAGAAATAGACCATCTGGTTCACCATTGCAGCAGAAAACCCACCCTGCAAACTCATAATACTCTAATTGTACAAGTCTGTGATAGAATAGTGTGCATATGTTCGCCTGCCAAAATTTTCGATGAGGAAGGTGGAATGAGAATTGAGACAGCTGTGGGTCAGTTTTTTAAAGAGGAACATGTTTGCCTTTTTAAATTTAGTTTTCTGATCTCATAGTTGCACTTTAAGTTAGTTTTTGTATGTTGAACCATTTGAGCCATGTTTGTCATGCTAAAAAGAGATATTTTTCTGCCGCGGCAAATTAACCTTGCGCACTGAGGCACTGTGCTGCGGTACGTGTGGCTGTTCACCATTGGGGGTTTGATTCCCTCCTCAGGCATGGGTGTGTGTGTTGTCTTTGGGTTGGTTTACCTTAGTTTGAGTAGGTTGTAAGCTACAGACTAATGACCAAGCAGTTGAGTCAGATAGATTTGCAAATAACAAATATTTTTCTAAGGAGTCATTGAACATAAGAACATGTCTCATAGTGAGCAGTGATATTCACTTTTGTTATCATTGTTTAATTCCAAGTAACAAAATAATATGCAGCATTAAAGTCCAAATTAACATAAATTACCTTGACATTCACTTTGCACTTCATTCTACTGCATTAACTATTAATTCATTATTTTTATGTTGCAGGGTTTATCACTGGATTGTGTTGAAATGTCTCTCTCACGTGTGTTTGAGGCAGGTCAGGCATATGTTGCTCTGTCCAGAGCAAAGAATTTTGATACATTGAGGATTCTCGATTTTGATCCTAAACAGGTTTGGGCGAATCCAGAAGTTTTGGCTTTTTATAGGAAGTTTCGCCGAACACTACATGCCATGGAAATTGTTCCTTTAGGCAAAAAAGAAAGAAAACATTATTGAGAAGTAATTTTTTATTTTTTTATTTTGACACTGTACTTTTGTGCAATTCTAAATAAAGTTATGAGATTTTTTATGACTAGTACTTACTTGTAACACTCTACTGTTAAATCTCTCTCTCTCTCTCTCTCTCTCTCTCTCTCTCTCTCTCTCTCTCTCTCTCTCTCTCTCTCTCTCTCTCTCTCTGCCCCTTTCCTCCTCTACCTACTTAATTTATCATTGTAATTAGAATATTAAAACGTGTGTTTGAAAAGTTACACACACACACACATAAAGTTCTGTTTAGTAATTAAAAAGGAACTGAGTACGGGTAAAAAATAAATTCATTTCACAAAATTTGCACTGCTTACATAAATTTTCACTGTAGCACCCATAATTTGCTTGTTCTGAATCATGGCAAATTTTTGGAATCTTGTAATAATCATCTTTATTGATTGCTTCATGTTTTGGTAAAGAAAATGCATTGTGCGACCCAAAACATCATGTGCACAGTGTTTTGGGATGTCTAGAATTGCTTGGATTTAACTGTGCTTTTTTGTTTATCTTTAGGGGTATCATAAGCAACCCAGTATCATCCTGTTACTAAATTTTGATAAGTAAGTCTTTCTATTGTGATTTTAGAGTGCCAAAAAATGAAGTGTGATTTGCATCCATTGTTGTGTTGGCCAGTAACACATTTAGGTACCCAACATGCATGAAATTTATGAAACCCAATTTTTCATTCCTAATCTCGAAAATTACTGTTAATGAAATCAGTAAGCTTCAGATTGGTATATTGTTATTTTAGGAAATTTGAGTTCAACAGCTGCATGTATGAATATGAGTCACATAAACTGTTTTATTTTGGAAAGGATAGATTGCTACTCGCCGCAGAGACATCCGATGAGCCGCAGAAAGGCACACTCAAAAGAATAAACTGTGGTGTTGCACAAATCTGAAGTGCGCGCCACGTACTTTCGCTGCGCGCCACGTACTTTCGCTGCGCGCCGCCATGCACGCGCGGCTTTCGTACGACGTCAGCCACAAGCGCCCTCTGCAACAACTCCGCTCGTGTCCACCAATGAACTGTTCAAATGTTTGTACAGCTTATGGGACTTGACTACGGGGTCATCAGTCCCTAAACTTACAAACTACTTACGAACTAGGACGGTACAAATATCCATGCCCGAGGGGGGATTCTAACCCCCGACCGTAGTGGCCGTGCAGACCCTGACTGAAGCGCCTCAGTTCCCTCTGCCACCGCGGCCGGCCCACTGAACTGCATCGGTCACTTGGGATTAGGACATGCACTAGGACTCATCAGTAGGCAGGCCTCTACTTAGTTAACCTATGTCTCAGCAGTACACTTAGTTGGCAGTCATGAACTTTGTAAAAGTTATGTATTATATTTCTACGAAATATACAACTTGTTCTAATCTAGCTTAGTGTTTCTAGTTTCTGCTGTCTCACTGGCTCGTCACCTCCGACTCTGTACCCACACACGTAAGCATCCTATTTCCCTGTGTCGGTATCTCTCTACTCGACCACTGACACCCAGGACCACTGGCGGAAACGAGACACAAAATAAACAAAAATGAAGCTTTGGCTGTTAAGCCTTCATCTGCCCCAGAGAAAACTCACACTCACAAACCCAACTGCTGTCTCTGGCTGTTGTGGCTTGACTGCAACACACAGCTCAGCTGAGGCAAGAGCAATTGGTGGAGGAGAGGAAAGCAGGAAGGGATGCTGGTGGGGATGGAGCAATATGACAGTGCTGTCTGACAGATAGGAAGGGCCTAGAGTATGTGGCGGAAAGGGTGATGTAAGTAAGCTGAAGAGAGGGTAGGGGAAGGAAGGGAGAGGAGAGTGGTGGGGGCAATTGCAAGAGTGTAGGATATATTGTAGGGAGAGTTCCTGACTGCACAATTCAGAGAAGTTGGTGTTTGTGGGTAGGATCCATATGGCACAGGGTGTGTAGCAGTCATTGAAGTGAGCCACATCATGCAGTGCTGCATGCTCTGCAAAAGGATGGTTCAGCTGTCTCCTTGCCACAGTATGACGATGTCCATTCATCCACACTGACAGCTTGTTGCTGGTCATGCCCACGTAGAAAGCTGCACTGTGTTTGCAGCTCAGTTTGTATACGACATGACTGCTATAACAGGTTGCCCTGGCTTTTATGGGATAGAAAATGTCTGTGATGGGACTGGAGTAGG
This sequence comes from Locusta migratoria, assembly GCA_026315105.1. NCBI lineage: Eukaryota > Metazoa > Arthropoda > Insecta > Orthoptera > Acrididae > Locusta > Locusta migratoria. Next base: position 696,939,730 of record CM048745.1, on the reverse strand, counting down.
TGGTGGTGGTATGGTGGATAGAACAGGTTTTGCATGTAGGTCTGTTGCAGGGATATGAGCCGTGGGGTGAGGGGTTGGGAGCAGGGAAGGAGTAGAGATTGACAATGATATTACATAGATTTGGTGGACAGCGGAATACCACTGTAGGGAGGGTGGGGAGGAGTTTTGGTAGAGTATTTCTCATTTCAGGGCAGGGTGAAAGGTAATCTAATCCCTGGCGGAGAGTGTTTAACTGCTCTAGTCCCGGGTGGTACTGAGTGATGAGAGGGATGCTCCGTTCTGGCTGGACAGTTGGTGTGGGGGAGGTGGTGTGAGACTGGACAGACAGGGCCCGTGATACGTGTTTCTGGACAAGGTTTAGTGAGTAATTGTGGTTAGTGAAGGCCACAGTGAGGCGTTTGGCATATTTGGAGGGAGCTACTCGTCACTGCAGATGTGACGACCACAGGTGGCTAGGCTGTATGGAAGGGACTTTTTGGTGTGGAATGGGTGGCAGCTGTCAAAATGGAGGTATTGCTGATGGTTGGTAGGTTTGATGTGGACGGAGGTAGTAGTAAGGCCATCTTTGAGGTGAAGGTCAACATCAAGGAAGGTGGCTGATTGTGTAGAGTAGGACCATGTGAAGTGAATGGAAGAGAAGGTGTTGTGGTTTTGAAGGAATGTGGATAGTGTGCCCTCATCTTCAGTCCAGATTAGGAAGATATCTAATATATAAAAATGAATGTTTGTGTGTTTGTATTTTATGTGCGGTCATACCGTTGAACTGATTGTGATGAAACTTCGTCAACATTGCTTGCACTTTCGTGATGGTCATAGGCAGTATTAAATGACTGTACGACAAATAGTTCAGGAAATATGAGGTAATACACAATGAAATGTGTGGGGAAATGTGCTGCATCACACAACGTCTGTTTCTAAACCACTGTACTGATTTCAACCAAATTTGGTACACACATTCTTTCAATGAGGTAGCAATTGAAGTAGGTGTAAGAACTGCTTAAGACATATAGTTCAGGAGATATGATGTCATAAATAATTATGTGGTTGAAAACCTGTGTCGTCATGCAACATGCGAATAAGGACACTTCATTCATCCTAAAATCTTCATGACATTTTGAACACTTGGCCTTCAAAACGAGAGGAAGGTCACTGTCACAAAATTTTGGATGGTGCATGATGTAGGATACTTTACAGATGGACTTCGTCAGATTCTACAGTTGTATTCCGATCCTGACAAAATTTTGAAATATGAATGAACAATTCAGTTTATCAGTGCAGTATTAATATATTCAGATTACTTAATCATTTCAATTAATTAACATGGCTAAACAGTTAATTTTCAGATTTCAGCGAAGTTTCAAATGAAATAAAATTTCCGAAAATTCTAGCAACTCTAACTGGAAGTAATGTTATTTTTTTCTGGGTGATAATCATCAAAGGAACATTTAAAACAAATATTTTTTGCACCATGTCAATTTAATGTAAGAATTTAAAAAAAAATTCTTCAGTGGAAAGCATACTTCATTCGGATTTTTAAATGACGGTTGTTTGGCTGTCAGCTTTGATGCATACCAAGCATACTGAATCATTGGGGGTGAATACCACCAGCGCCATGCGAATTTGAAAATAAATCTGCAGGGACATTATCTGAGACGAATGCACCGTGGCTCATAGGAAATCGCTTGAAGCACTTGATCGAACTCTTAAAGATTTATGATCATGTTCACAATTGTTCAGTGGCACTGATTTTATGAGGCGACCTTTCGACAAACTCTTCCAGTGATACCAACATCAACACCAGCCAACGAGCTCAATGCTTGCCTCAAAGCATTGCATCTTGGGAGATATGTGTAAAAACCCACATTAAAAACAGACATCACATACATCTGTAGCGGGATGCGTCTTGTGATGATAATGCTGGCCCTCTCATCTCAATGTTATCGTACGATACTGTCTGCATCGGACCCGGAATCGTGTGGTCTAATAGTGATATATATATGTTGCCTGTGAAGTCAGTTACAAATGAAATAGCCAGCCTAGGAATCAGTGTAGGACAGTGACTTTGTGATACTGTGATTAGTTAACAAGTGATAGATTTCATTAATTAAGAGATTAGCATAATAGGTTTCCAGACAGTTCTATAAACAATAGTTTTGTCATTGTACATTATTTCAATAAATAGACGAAGGGTAGAAACTCATGTAAAACAAAAAGAAATGAAAATAAATAGCATTGTATATATGTTAGGCTCATAAACAAGTTGTGTTGACCAGCTAATTGTGTTAATTAATGTAATAGTAGAGATTTGAATATTGTTATTCTTTGCATATATTGACTGACGTAAGATTTAGAGTATATTTTGAGAATGGCCAAGATATTTGATAGTTAAATATATGTTAGGAACATGTATGATGTACTCATTAACAAATTGACATTTAGCATTACTATTTGTCGTGAAACAAAAAGTACTGAGATTTCGACTTAAAAAGATATGTGCCATCAAAAATTATTGTATGTATAGTTTTCAATTTATATTGCGATTATTTTCGTGTACATGAAATGTTTTCTTTGTGTGTTTGGTAATTATAAATTAGTATATTCAATTGTTATGAACAATGCATAATGTAATGTCATTATTGTCAATGTTATATATTTGCCTCACTGCCTTGCGTGGGGAGTTCGAGTTTTGGAAGAGTTAAGAGTTTCGCCGGTTCTGAAGTGCTCTGGAATCTATGTCACTCTGTGTTCTAAAATGGAAGTACTGTCAGCTGAGTTCTGTTGCATTATGTACGTATGAAGTTATGTTTTGATGGAGAAGCAGTTTGATTGGAAATTAAAGAAGTGAAAAATTGTACCTACGAGTATTTATTTCTACCATGATGCCCCAGGAGAATACTTTGCAGCGAGCAGAACCCCCATACATCATAATGTTGAAAAGCTGAGTATTATGTTTGAAAGTGGTAGAATGTAATTACTTAAGAACCAAGTAAATATAGTCTGCAGCCACATTTTCAAAACAGCTGTTAAACGTTGGTGAAGGAAAAGTACCAGTTGATGCTACTACAAAATGTATTAAATTTCCATTGAACTTTTGCATCATTGTTTCATACAGGTGTAAATTATCCAGTCGAGGTTTTAAATTCGTTGGATCTTCCCTGTGTGTGCCACCTCCCAAATTGTTATTAAAAGTTGTAGTATAGTATTCTTCTGCATAATATTAATCCAACCCTGTTGTGTAATGGAACAAGACTTGCTGTGAAGAAACTGATTCTGAATGTTATCAAGGCAAGTATTCTTAACAGAAGGTCAAATGGAGAAGTTGTGCTCATTTCATTCATTCCCACCGACATGCCTTTTGATTTCAAACGACTGCAGTTCCTCATTCGAATTTCATTCGCTATGACCATCAACTAGGCGCAAGGTCAGTCACTTCAAGTGTGTGGACTGAACCTTGAAAATCCATGTTTTTTACGTGGACAGTTGTACGTTGAATGCTCACAAGTTGGACAGCCAAAAAACTTATTCGATTTTTCCGAAGGCAGAAAAACAAAAAAACTTGTCTATCCTAAAGCGCTTGAATAAGAAAGTGAAGTAAACACCATTTGGCATAAACACTATATAACACATTCAGAGTTCACTCGAAAAATGAACCAACTGTAACTGCCAGCCGTTTGACAGCGTGCTGCCGGCAGATGGCATGCAGCTTGTCCGGGCTGGCACAAGCCACAGAGCATAATACAGGTGCCCACGATCTGAATGGCCCGCTAGGCCATAACATCCCTCTCCCCTTGGGGCGAGGAGGTGGAATCCTGAACAGCGGCAAAGAAGTCTGACTGCTGGGACTCTTCCACCTCCATCCAATCGTCAGGTGGCTCCATCCACTCCTTAACTGAAACCAACTCGTACGGACGAAACCCCTTTGCGCGACGAGGGGGTTCGCCCTCTCGAGCGACATCCTGCTGCTCCCAGCGGTGGTGCGTTCTCCATCCCCTCCTGTGGGACGTCCATCGGCAACTCTGGGCCCCCGTCGGCTGACAGCAAGTCCTTCCCACTGCCGGTGACTGGAGCTGTCCACTCCTTGGAGCTGGGGCTACGGTGGGGAAGTGGGCCCCGGACACCGATGGCAGCGGGACCTCCCCATGCCGACCGTCCGTCAGTGGAAATGAAGTTGGTAGAGAATGGTCCCCCGATGGCGCATGACCTGGAAATGGGGAAAGGGCCTGTAGGTGTTGGAGGATGGTGGACCTGGAGCTGATCGGCGGGTGAAAATACCAGTGGGAGAACGGACCTCAGAGACAATGGCCACACCCCGAATGACCACGGCTGGAACCCAATGAGGATGGTGGCTGTAGCCTCAAGCTCAGACAGCCGCAAAGCGGTTGCGAAGTAAATTGTGGCCCATTATCTGCCACCAATGTGGCTGGGAACCTTCATTAGAAAATATTTTTAACAGAGAACCTGTAGTTACTTCTGTGGACGTGCATGCCAGGCGAACAACAAATGGGAAGTTTGAGTATGCGTCAACGATGCAAAGCCAATAGCTGTCTACGAAGGGCCCTGCAAAATCAACTTGAAGTCACTTCCAAGGTGTGGACGGAGTGGGCCATGGAGAGAGATAAGCAAGGAGCCCCATCTATGCCTGGCCAATATACATGTTGATGGGCAAGCATCTTTGTGTGGGAGATGCCACAGTGGTTCCGAAGTAGAAGATCTAGAATCTGGCAGCACAATGACCACGGTTGGAGCCGTCTTCTGTGGACAGAAGTAAAATGACCTCGTAGGTGCAAAGGCGGTGGTAAATTGCATAATAATCGCGGGGAGGGTCTGATGACCAACCTGGAGGACGCTCTGACCAGCCCTGCTGCACCCAGTGAGGGCGACCCGGAGGACAGGGTCAGCAGCCGTGGCCTCCCCAATCCGTGAGCTATTGATAGGGAAACTGTCGACTCTTCTGCGTCGGCATTGGCGTGATGATCCGTCGACCGGTACGGTATCTCGTAATAAAAACGGGAGAGGTAGAAGGCCCAGAGTTGGAGACGATGGGCCGCCTTGTCCGGAAGAGCTGCTGACGGGTGGAAGAAAGACACAAATGGGTGGTGGTCCATGTATAGGTGTACTTGGACCTATAGAGATAAACATAATTTTTTTTAGAGCAAAAATGATGGCTATGGCCGCCTCGTCCACCTTGTCCTCCGAAAGAGGTTTAGATACAAACGCCAACGGGCGTTCTGACCCATTGTGGAACTGATAGGCCAGAACCACCCCCACACCAAGCTGGGAGGCATCTGCTGTTACCACTAGTGCGACCCCTGGGGTGTATGCAGCGAGGCTTGGAGCCTCAAGCAGTGGTGCCTACTCCTTGAGGACTCTGGGGCAGCGCCCTCCCAAAAGTATCCAACACTGAATACGTACCAATCGTTAATCACAAATCGACTCGAATAATTTTCGTGTAGCAGCAGCCTGTGTAAGTGAATGATCAATGTTTTTAGACTAGGTAGTCTGTCAGCCAGGGTCAGCGAATGTTTTCAGAATGGGCTGACTGTCTGACTATGCGATCCATCCGTGCCATGTAAAGGCTCGCAACTGGCGCTTTGAGTAAGTGGAGGTAGTGTGCTGAACCGGGCCGCTGAGGATGGCGTCCGTGCCAAGGGCGCGAAATATAAATGCGCACCGGCACCAGTCAGGCAGTTTCTTTGCGTAACTTAACAGGTGCAGTGCGTGTGATACTAGTGTCGTTTTTGTGAAGGTGTGTATTTTGCCTAACTGTTTTTCTAGTTTCCTATTTAGAATGAATAATATAAATACCGTAAACTACATTTTAACATTTGGTAGTCAAAGATTGACTTTTGAGGGAAAGTTGGAATTAAAAAGATTAGGACCACCGAGACCTGATTTGAACACTGTACAGACACAAAATGGGTGCAAAAGCAAAATTAGTTTCACTAGGAAATTTAATCCTGCTTTATATAAACATGCAGACTGGCTTTGTGGATGTGAAATAAGAAATGCTTTCTTCTGCTACAATGTCTGGTAGTGAATGTTGCGGAACATCCTTGGACCACAGATGGGGTAACAGCCATTAAACATTTAGCTGATAAAGTTAACAAATATAAATTAAGTGAACTTCACATAAACAGTAACATCGAATTTGTTATGCTTGGCAAAGTCGATATTAGATGTCAGCTGGATACAGCTTATAGACTGAAGATTAAGAAGTTTAATGAAGATGTTTCTCAGAATCGTTACATTGACTGTATCAAGTTCTGCCGGAAATCTGAACTTGCACTAAGGAGACATGACGAAACGGATGTTTAAGATAATCCTGGTGTTTTTTGGGGTTTGGTCAATCTCATGGCAAAACTGGATTCGATGTTGAAGGGACATATTGAACAAACCAATAATCGTGTTTTTTTGTGCTTTGCAAAACAATTCAAAACGAACTGCTGGGCTCTATATATACTGTGTGCCATCAGTTAATTTCCAAAGAAATGTCAGAAACACATTATGTCGCTATTGAAGTTGATGAAACGACAGAGTGTGCTACCTTACCTCAACTAGTATTTAATATTCGATACGAATTAAAGGGGAAAGTATATGAAAGGTTCATAAATTTCTTAACACCCAAAGATCATACAGCTGATGGAATAAGTAGTGAAGTGTTCAACGAGCTTAAAAAAAACTAAAGATTGACGACTCTCCAGAAAAACTGATAGCTCAGCAACGGAGCTTCGGTTATGAGTGGCAGGCACACTGGGATGCAGGCAAGAGTGAATGCAGTGTATGAGAGAGCAAATTTTGTACACTTTTATGCCCACCAACTCAATCTCATTGTACAGCGCTGTGCACCACAGCACAAAGAACTGAGAATATTTTTTAGAAATTTACAGGGATTTTCTACTAAAAGTCAGTGAAAAGAACTACCGTACTGGATAATGTTGTGAAGAAACGTCTTCCAAGAAATGCTGACACAAGATGGAATTTTAAAACACGAATTGTGAACACCGTATTTAAGTACAAGAAAGAAATAGCTGAATGCCTTGGGATAATTGAGTATGATCCCAGCCATGATAATTCAACAACTAGGAAAGCAGTTGGACCTTTCAAACATATCATTGACCAAGGGTTTCTCTTTTTCAGTAAGCTCTTGCCACACTGCGATAATTCATTTAATCAGCTTCGTTGTAGATATGTTGATAGTAGAAAGCTTTTAAGAATGTCTTGCATTTCAAGTGAGAAACTCTCTTGTTGATCATTGGGAAACCGGGAATGGAAATGAAGAGATCACCATCCCAAAACGAATCCGTTTTTTGGACTGTCGTAAAACTGTTGCAAGGGAGGTTTGTGACCTTGTTGTGGTTAACATTGATGAGCGTTTCCCATTTATCAATCACTTGTCAGCAGATGTATTATTGCAACCCAGTTTGTTTCTAAAACATAAGCTGCTATTCCTTGAAAACGAATTTCAGACCACAGTTAAAATATTTCACTTAAACGGAAATGAACTGCAACAGGAATTGACAGTCATATACAGTAAAAATTATTTACAAACAGCAAATGGAGCTTTAACACTTCTCAATTGTATATACGATAATAATTTAGAAAATGTGCTACTGGATCAGTGAAACCCATGTGTATTATTTGTACAATACCAATGACAACAGCGGAAAGTGAGAGGTGTTTCTCTACACTCAAAACAATCAAGACTTTCACCAGAAACACAATGAAAATGGAGAGACTTAGTGCGTTAGCTATGTACTCTGTAGAAAAAACTTTTAAATGTGCATAATTTTAATGAACTTATAATTGACCATTTTGCTGAAGGGAAGGAGAGAAGACTGGACTTTGTCTACAAACATATTAATTAAGATAAGAACGCTATTTTGATTTTATTTCATACCAATGGTAGGCAATGAAAACCTTGTTCTACATTTGTTGGTAACAGTCTTCTAATTTGAGTAACATATGATGTTTGTTGCTGACGAAGCATTTGTGTTCTCTGAACACTTGCTTATATACAACTAATTTACTTCTTACCATTTTAAGGTACAGTTTTTGGGTCTCTTGTGAAAACTAATAAAATGGAGTTACGAGGTTTTCATTGCCTGCAGAAAACATTAAAAACTACATATTTGTGCGTAAATTTGTTCATAGTTTGGTATAAGGGGAAAAAGTCGTATTAGATGAAGGGTTAAATTACGTAACTAGCTAATAAAATTAATGCTATATTCTCCCAGTTCAAGAAATGTTCTGGAGGGACAAAATATCGTGTACAATTGAAGAGACATGTCGCCCCTCCTAATAAACAGCCCACCAACCGCCACTGGCCTCAAGGAGGGCTGCTTTAAGTGATTGAAAAGCCTGCTTGCAAGCTGTAGACCAGTGGAATGGGACGCCCTTATGCAGCAATTGGTGCAGGGGGTGCGCCACTGTGGCTGCCTGCAGGAGGAAGCAGTGATAATAGGCAGTCTTGCCCAAGGCTGTACCCAGAGGGGGGCGAGTCAGAGGGGTTGAAACCCCCCCCCCCCAAAAAAAAATTTTCGAAAGATAATTATTTTTAAACATACAGGAATGGTATTTTTTCAAATTATAATTGATCTTCATAAGCAAATAACCAAGAGTTTCAAAACAGTGTCTGATTCAATTTAAAATGGACATGTCAATGTTTCATTATTTCCCATCGAAGGACTGACAATATGTAATGGAGAGTGCTACTGCGCATGCGCGAGCAGCGGAGACGAGCTGCACTTGTAGTTGTTACGGTAACTTGATGAACCGCCCCTAGCGCCGAAAACCGGCAATAGCTACAACAAAATGCGCACGTCACGATGCTTTTTTTAAAATTTATTTATTTTTTTTTTTTTATGGTTGCCAACATTGGCTACATAACAATTCGCGACTTCAGTAGCCTTTCACGCTGTAATAGAGTTGTTTCGTGAATAACAAATACTCTACTACCGACTTATCTTGTAAGTTTTACCCTTATATGTTTTATTCTTATTACTGTACAACATAAATGAATGATATGAAGACCTCGGGGGTAAATAATGAAAACCCTCAACTTCTGTATTATTCATGTACAGTATTTGATGCAAATAATCATATCCGACAGAATGTTTCATTTTCTTCAAGTAGTACAAGAAGATGCAGAAGTTGGCAAATATAAATATTGAAAAATATTAAAACATGTAATCGAAACTATTTTTCAAACATAAAAGTCGTCATATCTCAGTACTTCATAAATAAGGGTTATCATTATTTTCTCCCGAGGTCTTCATATAATCGACCTTATGGAGATACTGTATACCGAAAGATCATTTTCCTTTGTGTTGTATTATTGAAATTTGCGCTTTTGTGTCTCCAAAATGGTTGTGGCTGGAATATTTTGTCTCATGGGAAAGTGGTTCGGATCTTCTTCGTGAGTAATTCTGTCTTCAAAACATATTGATAGATTGGCCCCTTTTCGAGTTATTCTGATTTTCATTTGAGACTTCATCCGGCCCTAGGGCGTTCCACACTAGAGATAGCGAAAAATCTTGTTAACAAAGGTTGTTTGTCTTGCGATTATTATCATTTCATGGAGAATATTTTTTCCGCTAAAACAATGGTTTGTAAGTTATATCCGATTAACGATTTAGGCCTTATAACGGCACCCACTTCCGGTCGGCCGATTCCGCCCAAAAGTTGAACGACCTTCCGATTTTGATATAAGGCAGGTGTGCAAAATTTCATTCAAATCGGTTCACGTCTTTTTGAGGTAGAGAGTTTACACAAACACACACAGACACAGATACATACATCACTTCGAAAATGGTCGGAATGGCTTCAAAGGATCCTGAAAGGTAAAGATCTGTCAAAAACCGGAGGTCGAAAAAAATCGTGATCACTATACTTTCCAGTTTGAATACTTCATATATGAAAGTAAAAACTCGCTGACAGCTATTCTGTCAATTAATATGACAGCTCTGTGCGCGTTCGACGACCGAAACCCACATGTCAGTGAAGAAACAATACCGCGGAAGCAACAAAACACGAACTTTATACAGGAGAGACAAGAAACCGCCTTGAATGCTTAAAACGGTACGTGACTTAGAAGTGCTAAATTTGGATTGTGACACTGTTATTAAATTTCTGATCATATTAGAAATTTTTGCCACTTTGATTTGTTAAATAACCAATATACGCTTGGCTATGCATTCTCAGAATATTGGCGTTTTTCTCCCGATCTTCAGGGGAAGCTTTAGATTTCCGTTTTCTGTCACTACCTAAGTCACCGCAATATTCTTAGTATTTACTTTCAACAACCTTGCGTCCGTCATCTCCCGTTAAGTTTTCCGAATTTTCTGATTCGCGATTAGCACAAATATGCTACTGTCGTTTACATTGCCAACTGAATTACTTTTAGCATTCTTGCAGATGGACAACTGTGATTATAGGTAAAGAAATTTGTAAATTAATTTAGGAGCATCAGAGATTTAGCTCAGATTCACATATAGATGAGAATGACAATATCAATAATATTATTAATAAAAACCAGAAGAAAAGCAGCACAGACAGTACTAAGTTTCATACTGCTGTTATTTGGATACAGTTAATAAAACATCTTTCTCATCTCTGTGACTCACTCTGAAAAAGGTATCTTCAGTGGTGGGTTAAGGCTGTTGGAGACCCGTGGCGATGGCGAAACAAAATAACAAAATGTCCCCCCCCCCCCCCCTCCGTCCACTTGGAGATACATTTCTTACAATAAAAAAGAATTGGCGCCCCCCCTCCAGAACGAGAGTCACAGGAGTCTAAAAGTAGCTTTCTAGATTTGGAGGCCCCAGCAGAACAAGAAGCCAAGCGCACTCCCCCCCCCCCCAAAAAAAATCCTTGCTTTACAGTATTTGGAGGCCCTGGAGGCACCCCAGACTAGAGGCCTGGGGCGGTCCGCCCCCTCCACCCCCCCCACCCCCCCCGCTTAGTCCGCCACTGGGTATCTCCACTTTCATATGCTAAATTCAGCCAAGAAACAATTTCTTCCTCAGTGAAAATGTCTTGAGGCACGTTATCCATTTTCATAAACTAAACAATAACCCAGAAGAAGCTTTCGAAAACCGTAGGTCCAGAACCAGCGGTAAACAATGTGCTGCGTGCGCTTTCGCACTAACGTGGTATTGTTTAAATGTTTACCACATCCTAAACAATCTACTTACACGCTATATTATTCTCTTGTAGATAGGAGGTAGTTATATCAATTTTTTCGCTGATTTAGATATGCGGTTTTGCTTTACTTCGACTTTTTTTATTATTATTTTTTTTAATAATTAAATATTTGACACTCTGACAGCTTCAGTATATGCGCTGAGGCTCAAGGATATCAACTAACTGAAAAACGCTAAATCAGAAATTTGTCAGTTACGCGGTATTGTTTCTTTACTAACTATATATTTTAGGCAACATGGTCTATTTGCACTTTAGAAGTAAAATCAATATTATCTAAATATATGTAGTATGATTTGAAAATATGCAACAGGGAAAATTATTTTCGTAATCGAAATTAAAAGTTATTAAGATTTCAACTTTGAAACTCTTCTTCTCAGATAGTCTAGAAATTATATGTTAATGCAAGAACATATTGATCCATAAAAAATCCTCTTATTTTTTAGACAAAATTCTCGAGTCTAATCATACTTTATTGTAATCCTAACTTATGCTAATAAAAAGGCAAAAAGCTTAAAATTACCTAGAAATGTGTTATTTGACCATGTTTAACATTTTTTGAGGGAGGCCCCCAGACCCCCAGCCTGGTGACATAACCCCCCCCCCCCCCCCGAATTTTTTTTCTGGGTACGGCCTAGGTCTTGCCGGTGCTAGCAACTGCTCCAAAAAACACTGAAAGATTGCGGGGCACTGGCCACCCTGAATGGCAACCTCTGATATTGATACAGGCCAAAAGGTGTAGAAATTACCAGCACATTCTTGGAGGCATCGTCTAAAGGCAACTGGAGGTAAGCATCTGCCAGATCTATCTTCGAATAATACTGACCCCCTGACAGCCGATCTATCAGTTCCGCTGGACGAGGCATGGGGAAAGAATCAATGATGAAGTGGGAATTTACAGTTTTCTTAAAGTCGCCACATAAGCACAGGGTCCCAGAGGGCTTGCATATGACAACTAGAGGTGAGGCCCACTCGCTTGTTGCGACAGGAAGCAAAATACCCTCCGCCTTCAGGCGATCTAATTCAGTTTTAGTAGCACCGCGGAGGGCGATCGGAAGGGGCCGAGCCCAACAGAAGAAGGGGCAAGCCGTATTTTTAAGTGTAATAGTGGCTCGAAAATTCTTAGCACACCCCAGACCCGGCGCAAACAAAGACATGGATTCCGCACGTAGCTGCGCGAGACAGTCGTAGGGAATCTGATCGGAAACCAAGCAGACAGGATCGGTAATAGTAAAGCCAAAAGCATGGAAAGCGTCGAGGCCGAAGGTATTGGTAGCCGTCGCACTGTTTACTACCACAAACGGCACCGCGCGGCTGACATTCTGATACGTAGCTTTGGCAACAAACGACCCCAAAAGTGGAATAGGGTGGCAGTCATAGCCATACAACGTGCGAGGCGCCGCACATAAAGTGGGGGAGCCTAATGCTTGATAAGAAGTGGAACTTGCAGAAGACAATAAGAAATTTCCGTGGCTGTACGCCGACGGAAACGACCTTATTAATATCCATGGGCGACGCGCCGAAATCGCGAGGGTGAGAGGCATTTTTGCGGCCCTGAGCAGAGGAGCGACACACTCGGACGATGTGTCTGAATTTTCGACAACGATTACATGAGGCCCGTCTGTGCGGACATGATTTCCGAGAATGGGACACCCGCACGAAAGACAAGAAATTGGCTCGCTCTCTTAAGCGGGCGACACACGTCGCCTTCCCCCTGCGCGTACGACACATGTCAGCATCGGGAGGGAGGCGAGGGCGACGCAACGACAGCCACTGAAGAAACCGGCGTCGTAGATAACTGGGCCAAATTGGCAACGGATGATGCCTCCCCCCAAGTGGAAAGTTGTCTCCCTACGGCCTCAGAAACTTCAAATGCGCACATGATACGCAAAACCTCCGCTAATGAGCGATCGTACAATTGAAGAGCCTGCTTGCGAACATCCAGGTCGGGCGCAAAACAAATCAAAACATTGCGGACCATAGAGTCTGCATACAAATCACCTTGTGTCTTGGATCAAAATAGACAACAGGCCAGCCCCTGCAGTTCCATGGCCCAGATGTGGTACGACTGAACCGGCTGTTTACGCGATCGGTAGAAAAATATGCGGGCTGATACCATGTGAGAGTTTCGGCGAAAATATGCCGCAAAGAGAGAACAGATATCCGAAAAGGAAAGGGACGCCTGCGTCTGAAGCGGTGCGAAATCGCCCAGAAATAGAAAAGGACGAGGCGAGAGCCACGAAAGAAAAGAGCTTTTTGCTTACCTTCATCAAAACCTGGAAAGCTACGAAGTATTGGCGTAAACGCTGTTTGTAGTCTGACCAATCCTCGGCATTGTCGTCAAAGTAAGGAAACGTAGGAACTGGCACCGAAGACCGCAACCCAACCTGTTGTGTCACAGCCCTAGTCAATGTGTCATGAGGGAAGAAGCCTCTTGAGCCAAACTTCCAGCAATGACTGAAGATTCGTCAGCTACGCGCTAAGTTGCTCTGCCATGACTGTGGCAGGAAGCGCACGCTATCATTAACCTTGTCGCCACTGAAGTTAGAGCTGGCAGAAATAACGATAACTGATAAAATACTCGGTTATTCATAAGGAGCCTTTATTGTAATAACCGATTATCAAATACTGGCAGTTATCGAAATAACTGTGCATAGCGCCATCTTGTCACAGAAGTGGGTACTAATCAGTGATTCGACCAGGGGTCCTGTCCAAATACTTGTCTGTTACACATTCCATGGAATTAACCGCATAAGAATAATGGGTAATAACTGTTTAACCGATTATCCGTCTAAATATAAATTCAGATACCCCGAGATGGTTGTGTGTGCTACGTTCTCGTGGAAAACTTTTATCTAACTACGTAGAGTAACCATTCGGAATTCATGATACTATGTTAACCGTAGACACTGAAAGGAGTACTGAGTATTGGAAACCAGTACTAGAAATATCAGTGGCAGTTATCGGAATGCGAGTATAACGACAATGTGACCACCACACTGTTACTCAGTACAGTAGGCCCTACTGAGTGTTGAAGAGAATTAACCGTTGCAGTTAATTTACGCTATCATTATAAGGAGTTGGAAAGTTGCTGAAACAGACGATTTAGCCTACTGGATTCAAACGTCGAACCGTTTAATAAGATTGCCGTTTACTAATGCTTATTGTTCTTAATTTGTTGTGTTCGTGCAACAGCTAGTTTTAAATACTAAAAATACGTTGTTTATATTAATAAAATAGTGTAAACATGGCAGTTTAATACGTTTGTGGGAACAACAAGATTAGTATGAAGCTGACTGACATACAGTGCAGACGGACGACGGCAAAGATTATCATTAATGCTGAATTTTAATTGCTCTTTGATAATGATATAATTTCTATTGTTTATTGTTCTTTTATTCTTTGTTCTAGTATTGACGTGATTAAAGTACATTAAGTGCAAACCGTTATTTTTCATTTTAATTTAATATGATGCTAAGAAGCGGCCACAACGTGTTGACCCCAGAGACTGACGAACACGCACAAGAAGAAGAAAATACGCGGGAGAATGTAAATTCGCCGCAACGTAGAGTGGAACGTAGCAACCAGGTGTTGGATTTAACACAGCTACAAGATACGTTACGGAATCAAATGCAAGATTTACATAACGAAATGAGACAACAGAGTAATTCGCCCCAACAAATTTCCGAGAGACGCGCGGCAGATTGCGCAGACAGTGGAGAAGATAAAAAGAATTGGTTCAGAACACACCTGAAAGCACGCGCTCTGCAATTCCTTGCAGACAAACCGAAGCTATGGTTTTCCATGTTAGAGCTAGCGTTTCTTCATAATGGGATTACGGACGATAACTAAACGTTTGCTATAGCAGTTAATGGATCACTTTGAAGCAGCAGCAATCAGCAAAGAACGTAAACCGGAGACAAAATCTCATTTCCTACAGTTAAAGGAACAATTAGATGGACTACAAAAACGATTTGATAACTGAAAGATAACAGGGAAGGACACACGCGTACGAAAGGAGGAGAAATCGACCAATTATGTTGGTAGCACCGGAGGTTTGGTGAGCGAGCAGCTAAATGTAGACCTCCTTGTAATTGCGTATGCTCCGTGCGTAGCATGAAAATAATTGTAAGTACAGACACTTCTTTTTTACCTTTGTCCAGACGGCTCTACGTTCAGGATGTAAATACTTCATGTTATTATCTTGTAGATACTGGATCTGATGTAAGTACTATACCTATGCAGTTGAGAAGAACAAGTAGGGGACATCCGTTGATTTGTCTCACAGCAGCAAACAAACAGCCAGTACAAACGTATGGCAGTTGTGTCAGAGAACTGAACCTAGTATTTAATGCAGTTTTTAAATGGACATTTGTTATAGCTGAAGTATCAGAACACATTTTAGGAGTAGATTTTTTTTCTTTATGCAGTTAGCATCAGTGTAGATATACGGACGGCTCAGCTTAGGGAAGGAGAAGAAATTGTATCAGGTTAACTATAAACCTATTCAAATGATTAGCGCAGATCAAAATAAATATCTACCTGCTTCAGTACAAAATGTAGTACCACACAAAACAGTGCATCGCATAAACACGATAACCCGCCCCCCCCCCCCCCCATTTCTTGCACGCCGAGAAGATTAGCACCAGATAAGTTCATGGATACAAAAGCTGAGTTCAATCGAATGTTAGATACAGGGGTGATAAGGAGATCAGACAGCCCTTGGGCTTCACCTTTACACATGATTAAAAAGAAAGATGGTAGTTGGAGGCCGTGTGGAGATATAGAGAATTAAATGCACGAACAATTCCTGATCGATACCCGATACCAAATATTTGTGATTTTACGAACGTACTAGCAGGTATGAATTTCTTCAGTGTTATTGACAGTCAAAAAGCGTATCATCAGATACCGGTAGCTAAAGTAGACATTCCCAAGACTGCAGTTACAACACCTTTAGGCCGTTTTCAATTTTTGCGCAAGCCATTCGGACTAAAAAATGCAGCCCAAACATGGCAAAGATTTATCGACGAGCTGTTAAGAGGGTTAAACTTCACTTTTCCATATCTAGATGACATTTCGGCGACGTCAGAACTTCACGAAAAGCATCTTAAAGCTGTCTTTGATAGACTTAATTTATACGCCATCATTGTGAATGAAGATAAGTGCACATTACGAAGAGATAATGTCACATATTTATGTCATATTCTCTCGGCTGCTGGCATACGTCCGTTGGATGAGAAAGTAGACCAAATACAAAAGATGCCCCCACCACAAGATTTGCGGCAATTATGCACGTTCCTTGGCGTAATAAATTTTTACGAGGGATGGCCGCGTTACAAGCACTGCTCACTGAATTATTGGTAGGTCCAAAGAGTAACAACAACAGGAGACTAATGGGGACGACGGAAATGCAACGAGCGTTCTAACAAATTAAAGCAAGTGAAGATATCTCGGGCGTGCAGCCGGATGGATTGATCGTTGTAGAACGAATTTTCGATAGCGTAACGTGCCATCATCATCAGGTTACTCCCGCTGACTGAGGCGCTGGAAAGAAAGAAAGAAAGAGTGGAGCCCCTCCACGCTCGCACTAGCATGGTGACCAACTCAATAGTTCTACTGTCACCTCTGCATGTGTTAATGTTTTAAATGTAGGAGTCACAGGAGCGGGTACTGTGATGTATGCCGTACGTGTGGGTAAGGTTACCCATTAATACGGTCCATCTGGATGATAGAAGTGGTCGAAAGCTTTTGAAACAAGAGCGGTTTTAAGGGCAGAGGGAAAAAAGTGCCAAGGCAAGTGCCAAGGGAAAAAAACCTCTGCGATAGTCAGGAGCGGGTAGTAAGAGCAGTAGCGGATTCTTGCTATCTGCGACAGATCATGCAAGGGTTTGGTTATGTTAGTTTTGGGTATCGTGTAAGCTCGGTACCATTTTCATTGCGTGTTTGTCATAAGTTTGTCAATCCGGTTTGCTGAGTCGCCCCTCTGCAGCTGGAACTGGCGGTGTCTCCTGGTCCATCATCAGCGGCGGCTGGCTGCAACAATCAAGATTGGCAGGCAAGTGGTCGATTTTTGTGATCGGCCTCTAAGTTTATAGGTTTAGTGTGGGATTTGTTTGTGTTTCGTGTTTGTTCACGTTCCCTGCGGCTGCCGGTTTGTCGGCGGTAATTGCTCATCTGGCATTGCCAGTCAGTTTTGCTGCGAAGCAGGGGTTCTGTGAGCGATGATTTGATTTGTGTCTATAAGGTTTACCATAGGTGTTTATCTATTCCTGACAAAGAGTGTTTTTGGTCGGTTGTGTTTCCACCTATGGTTGTGGTCGTAGTTGCCCAGATTGAGGATGAAGGGGTTGTTCGAGTGTCTAGCATTTTTGTACAGTCGTGCGGCGTGTTTTTTGAATACCTCCGTGAGAGTATTAAGGCGGTATTCTCGGTGAAGGTCCGCTGTGCGCGTGTAGCGTGGAGCATTGCTTATGATGCGTAGTACCTTGTTCTGAATGAGCTGCAAGCGGTGCAGCCGTGTCGGTGCTGCGTAAGCCCAGCACGGAGCACCGTACGTCATCAGCGGTCTAACAAGTGTCATGTATGTGTTCCTCGACACCCGTCTGTTTAGTTTACTCTGCCTGTTGAGCATTGGGTAGAGTTGTTTGAGCCTCGCGTTTGCCCGGTTGGTCATGTGTTGTATGTGGTCCCCCCATGTGAGTTTCCGGTCCAGCCAGACACCTAGGTATTTGACTTTCTCGCAGAAACGTATTGGACGTGTATGTAGTGTAACTGGTCTGCAATGTTGGTGTTTGTGCAGGTGTTTCGGTCTTCTAGTGAACAATACTGCTTCGCACTTGCCGACGTTTACTTTTACACGCCATTTCTCCAGCCAAGGCTCTGCAGTATTGAGTGCGGTCTGTAATCGTGAGTTAATGTTTGACGGCTTCCAATCTTGCGCTAGGATGGCGGTGTCATCCGCGTAGATTGCGACCGTCGTGTTATGTGTGGTTGGAAGGTCGTTGATGTAGAGGTTAAACAGGAGGGGCCCCAGGATGCTGCCTTGGTACCCCAAGGCGCTGGACCGACGGCTGTGCTATATATACCTGCGGTCACCCCCCTCCACTGACCTCGAGTGCGGACACCGGGATGCTGCGGTGGTGGGGGTAGCTCCTGCTCTGGACTCGAGTGGCGGACCTCAGTTTGCGCTCTGCCTTCGCTGTGCTCGGTGTTCTGCTTGCGCCGCGATCGAAGAAATTTTAGTGCCGGATTCCATGCGTGGCTTAATTGAAATCCACTGTCCTTGTTTATGAGGTTCTCGCGTAGCCGGATTTCGATGGCCTCCTTATACAGACAGTCGCAGTACCGAGATGTATTGTGGAGAACCTCTGTGTCTTCATATTTCATCTTGTGTGTTGTTTCCAGACAATGTTCAGCAATTGCTGATTTTGTGGGCTGTTGGAGTTCGGTGTGGCGCTTATGCTCAGTGCACCTTTCTTCAATTGTTCGAATTGTTTGGCCAATGTACGCTTTCCCGCACTCGCATGGAATGTGATAAACTCCCGATTTCCGGTGTCCCAGATCGTCCTTCACTGTCCCTAGAAGAGATTTGATCTTTGCCGGCAGGCGGTACACGCATTTGATGTTTTGTCGTCGTAAGATTCTGCTGATTTTTCCGGATACGTTGCCTGCGTATGGAATGTAGGCAATTTTTGCCGGCGGATCCTCCTCGGGTGTTGGCTGTGGTGTGCTCTTATGTTTGAAAGCACGTCGGATTTGTCGATCGCTATACCCGTTTTCCTGGAATACTTCCTTGAGATGGTCAAGTTCTGGTTTCAGGCTTTCTTCGTCGGAGATCACACGAGCTCTGTGGACCTGCGTAGTTAGAACCCCTTCTCTTTGGGACGGGTGATGACAGCTAGAGGCATGGAGGTACTGGTCCGTGTGGGTTTCCTTCCGATAGACACTGTGTCCCAACGTTCCGTCCGGTTTTCTGCGAACCAGAACATCCAAGAAAGGTAGCTGACCGTTTTGTTCAACTTCCATTGTGAACTGGATCTGGCTGTGTATGGAATTCAGGTGTTGCAAGAACACCTGAAGTTCATCTTCGCCGTGAGGCCAAATGACGAACGTGTCGTCGACATATCGGTAGAATATCGTCGGTTTCAGTGGCGCTG
Source organism: Locusta migratoria (assembly GCA_026315105.1). NCBI lineage: Eukaryota > Metazoa > Arthropoda > Insecta > Orthoptera > Acrididae > Locusta > Locusta migratoria. Next base: position 696,920,372 of record CM048745.1, on the reverse strand, counting down.
TGTTTAGTGCCTTGTCCTCAAATTCCTCCATGTACATGTTGGCAATCACAGGTGACAGGGGACTGCCCATGGGCACGCCATCAGTCTGTTCATAGTACTCTCCGTCAAAGAGAAAATAGGTCGACGTGAGCACGAAATTAAATACTTTTGTGAAGGAGGGCCCAAATTTCTTCTCTATGAGTTCCAACGACTCCTTCAGTGGTACCCTGGTGAATAGGGAGACAACATCGAAACTGACCATGAGATCTGAGTTGGACAGTCTGAGTTGCCGTATCCGTTGCACGAACTGAGCCGAGTTTTTGATGTGGTGCTCACATTTGCCAACCTGCGGACTCAAAACTGACGTCAAGTGCTTCGCGAGTTGGTACGTTGGCGCACCTATTGTGCTCACAATCGGTCTCAGAGGTATACCCATCTTGTGTACCTTTGTAAGCCCGTATAGTCTTGGTGGTGCGGCCGCACGAGGACGGAGTTTCTTAGCTGTTTCATCTGTGAAAGTACTCCGAAGAAGTTCAATTGTCTTGCGCTTGCGAGAGAATGTACAAGCTCCTAGATGACCCTGCTTACAGGAAGATCACGACGGATCCAACCAGCCGAATACAGCGCAAGACAATTGAACTTCTTCATTCTATGTGTGTGAGCTTTCAAAGGTTGCCAACATCAGCACACTGCACTTATGCTGCTGTCATAAGTAAAATTTTACCGTTAAAAAAGGAAAAGAACATCCTTGAAGAATAGATAAATCGATAAATCTCGAACGCGCGACCACATTTCGATATGTGGTGCTTTTCGATATGTTCCGAGGTAGCGCGAATTATTTACAGTTCAAATTGTGTTGCGAAGGTAGCAAATGTTAGTCCGAGTTATATGATTTTCAACGTAATATGAATGCAAGTGGTGCTGTTTCCCTTACATGGAAGAACTCAATTCCGCGTCTAGCAACTGTGGAAGAAAGCTGAAGTTTTGTATAGAATTTAATTTACTGCCAGGAGATGAGGAAAGGGACTGTGTTTATTGTAAGTATGTGAATAGTGTAATTTTGGGGAAGAAGAGTGCATATGCTAAATATCCCTATCAGTTGTACTGTAAACGTAAAAGACGCACGCCAGTAAGAAAGAATACGTGGTTTGATAATAGTAAAATATCAATAGACAAGAGTGTTATTTTGGTTGCGTGCTGAATTCGACAGTATAGGCCTACACAAGAAGCCGCAGCATCCGAAACTGGGTTATCTCAGAGATCTGTTATGGACTATTACGGCTTTTGTAGGGAAGTTTGCTACGTCATAGTAACTCACGATAGCGTTCCTATCGGTGGCTCGAATAAAGTTATGGAGATTGATGAATCCCATATCTGCATCAGGAAATTTCAACGTGGCAGACCTCTGAAGAACGAGGTGGAACAATTGTGGGTGTTTGGTGGGATCAAACGAAAATCCTGTGTTTTATCGTGTGTTTTCTATCAAGGGAGAACACACTCGTAGGATTGATAAAACATTTCATATTACCGGGTACTAAAATCATCACTGACGGATTCTCGTCTTGCAAGTCCCTGAAGGCGGAAGGGTTCAATCACGAGTTCGTTAACCACACGGTTGAGTTTGAGTCCTCAGACGATCCTTCCGTCCATACTCAAAATATTGAGAGACTATGGAAGTCCCTAGAAACATCTATTAAGAGAGAAGGTCGTCCGGGGGACAGTGACGAACTATATCTGTTAATATATATATATATATATATATATATATATATATATATATATATATATATATATATATATATATTCACAACCTCCGATTGCAGGGGAAGACTGACGCCTGTGACACTCTTCCGGTTTTCCTTCATGATATTAGCAGGGTGTACCCAGGCTACGGGAAGGAACGACTCATCCCTGCTGCATACACCAGTGACCAATAATGCAAGTACTTCGTTGGTAACTTTCAGTGTTTTCGAACAGTAGGAAAAAAACCTTTTTGTTCAACATATACCTAACTTAAGTTTCACTTAAAATGATCACTGTCTCGTACATTAACAAATCAAAGTTTTACCGCTGCTACTAAATTAGTGGGTAGTAAACTATAGGATACCACACATTGGCATGTGAAGCGCAGGAAAACACCCATCTGCTTTTAATACTGTCATTATTTTACCAATAAAACCATAAATTTGTCAGACGTTTAAACGCTTCCAAAAATTTAAGCAAATGTTTCATAAAAAAAAAACCTCACAGGATGCAGACAGATCTATCTATTACTGCAAGGTACGTTGAGGTAAAGTGCCATTTAGATACAGTACGCTTCAACCCTCCCACCATCTTCGAACATATCGAAATGCACCATATATCGAAGTGTGGTCGCGCGTTCGAGATTTATCGAAACGAACGCCCCTCCAAGCGTCCTTCACAATTAACCGTTCACTTCACGAGGATAATTAGTTTCCTGACCGGACAAGAATAGGCCTACATGCAAGAACCTGTCATTATTCACCCCCATTCTGTGTGTGAGCTTTCAAAGGTTACCAACATCAGTACACTTATGCTACTGCCATAAGTAAAATTTTACCGTTAAAAAGGAAAAGAACATCCTTGAAGAATATAATTCGTATCGTATTAGATTGTCAGTGCATCAGTTTCAGATTTTCAGTGTAGTTTACAAATCTTACCAATGAAGTGTTATACAGTGTGTGGCCAATCTTAGCATTACACAATCCGTTTTCAAATCAGTTTCGGCAATATGCAATGCTATAGATGTCACCATTTGGTGGTTATGATTGTATTAGTGAGCATTGAAGCAGATACCTTCTGCTGCTATTATTTTATGATAGCCAAATCCCTTTAATAGATACATGTTTCTCCATTCTTGTCCAATAAGAATTTGTACTCAGACTGTATTGACATGTTATCCCATTTCGACCTTCCTTATATAATATTGCGATGTGTTAAGAAATTGTCATTATTACTGTGCAGTACAGTCAAGCTACAAAAACAAATTGAACATATACCTTTTTAAATTGTGTACCTTATTTAAGTGAGCATTTTAGTTCCTTTTTTACTCCACTCCATTAAGTAATTTTTTGAAATCACCTAGTTGCAGATTTTGTTGTCATGCATTGCAATTCCCCCTTACTGTGAAAGGTCTTAATGAGAGAAGTTAATAAACATAGGAGGAGGAATGACATTTTTTCCTTACATTAAGCCAAGAGATATTGTACAGCTCTGCAATATTTTTGTCAGAATATAATGTGTTAATCATTTTGGGATGGTAGGGAAAAGAGACAGCATGGTACAACTCAATTTAAAAAAAAAAAATGTGCTTTATATCTTGATATAACTGTGAGGAATATCATAAAGTGTATTACCTCCTATCTAGTAGGCCTACACATATATCAGGTACTGTAAAGAATACTGGCATGCATTGTGTTAAATTTATTTTAGTGACATAACACATACCAAAGTGTATGTGAAGGTGACCTAAAATTGTAAGCAGCCCTCAAAAATCTCAAAACACACTATATGTCTGGTGTTAAATGGGATCTTTTCGAGGAAAAATGCCAGTGTGGTATTACACTAATCATAATAACACTAATCACAATAACCGGAACATCTTATTCATAACTTCAGAGTACAACACACAGTTTATGTGATTGATAAGTGATACTTTGTTCTGTGAGATTACTGTGAGAAAAACAGTGACAGCGCCTTTTCAAATAGTGTCACGTTGCAATGGAAGTAGGCTTGACTTCGAAGGCAACTAAACACAGCACTTATACTGAAAGCACGTTTATTAAGAACTCAACATACACGCAGCACTGACTGCCTCTCAGGCAGAGTGCTCTGCTATTTATACACAGACAGAATTTACCAGAAATTAGAAGAACAGTTAACATAAGAAACAAGTAGAATTTACAAGTGAACATAAGAAAGATGTAGAACCTTCTGGAATTGTAAATTACAAAGAAATAAATTTTTGCCGGTGGGCGGGGTTGAACGGGCGACCGACTGCTCCGCAGTCCGTGACGCTATCCCCTGCGCCACGCCGGCAGTTGGTGTTCGTTGTCTCTCGCGGCATTGCTCCCTCTCCTAGAGAAACAGCGACCCGCTGTTATGATCCCTGTGGAGCCAGCTGCAATGTCCTGGATCTTGACCGTGTCATGGGTCCCCTGTATGACAGTTCAAGAAAATCCTTCCCTTCTCCGCGATTATCGACGACAGACGTTCCTGTCGTGGCTTCATCAGAAACATTACCGTCCTTAATGTCCTTGAACAAGAAGCCATTGTCGTCTACCTGCTCTTCAGGATCGTAGTAAGGCTTCATGCACAGGACGTGAACAATGTCTCTTCGTTTTTGACGTTTCGACGACGGCTCATAATCCTCAACTTCGTATGTGACGTCTGACAGGCGGCGTATGACACGATACGGACCGAAGTACCGCTTCAATAACTTTTCTGACAGTCCAACCTTCCGTATAGGGGTAAAAATCCATACTAGATCTCCTGGGCTGTACACAGCAGGTCGGTGCTTGTCGTTATACCGCTGACGGTCCTTCTCCTGGGCGTCCAGTGTCCGTATGCGAGCCAGCTGTCTTTCTTCTTCGACCCTGGTGATGAGCTGTTTAACATAGCCATCCTGAGTGTCGTCCGGTTGGAACGGGAACAGTGTATCCATTGTCGTCTCAGCTTCACGGCCATGGAGCAGGAAAAACGGAGTGAAGCCTGTGGTGTCTTGTCTTGCGGTATTGTAAGCAAATGTCACGACTGGCAGAATTGTATCCCAATCCTTCTGCTCAACATCGACGTACATCGACAGCATGTCGCCTAACGTTTTGTTAAAACGTTCCGTAAGACCATTTGTCTGAGGATGGTATGCAGTTGTCATTCTGTGGACAATGTTGCACCGTGACATTACCTCTGATACTAGTTTTGACTGGAATACTTTTCCACGATCAGATATCATGACACGCGGTGCTCCACGCTTCAAAATAATGTCCTCTACAAGGAATTTTGCGATCTCTGGAGCTTCAGCAGTCGGCACAGGTTTGGTGACAGCGTAGCGTGTGAGGTAGTCAGTGCAGACTATTATCCACCGGTTACCGGTTGACGACTTTGGGAACCTCCCTAAAAGATCGATCCCAACTCGGTGGAATGGAGCTGCTGCCGGCGGAATCGGTACGAGATGTCCTGGAGGTAATTGCGGCACATGCTTCCGTCGCTGGCACTCTTTACAGTGACTCACATAGTGCTTGACAGGTCGGTAGAGACCTTTCCAATAATACCTGCGTCTGATTCTGTCTAGGGTCTTCATGAATCCCAGATGACCAGATATTGGAGCATCGTGGAAATATTTGAGAATAGCTGGCTGGAGATGAGCTGGAACAACAAGTAGCCATTTGGGGCCCAGTGGATCATAGTTGCTCTCATACAATGTTCCGTTTATAAGTTGGAACTCTCCATTGGTCGGTTCTCCTTTCTCCAAGGCCTCTATCGTTTTTAATAGTGCTGGATCTTCCCTCTGTTCAGCTGTAACGTCATGTAATTCAGTGAGGGCTGAAATTTCATTAATTCTGTTCTGTTCCACTAATGGATTCCTCGAAAGGCAGTCGGCATCCTTGTGTTTGCGCCCGTTCTTGAATACCACTGTGACATCATACTCTTGGAGTCTTAGTGCCCATCTTGCTAGTCGACCTGATGACACGATACGGACCAAAGTATCGCTTCAATAACTTTTCTGACAGTCCAACCTTCCGTACAGGGGTAAAAATCCATACTAGATCTCCTGGGCTGTACACAGCAGGTCGGTGCTTGTCGTTATACCGCTGACGGTCCTTCTCCTGGGCGTCCAGTGTCCGTATGCGAGCCAGCTGTCTTGCTTCTTCGACCCTGGTGATGAGCTATTTAACATAGCCATCCTGAGTGTCGTCCGGTTGGAACGGGAACAGTGTATCCATTGTCGTCTCAGCTTCCCGGCCATGGAGCAGGAAAAACGGAGTGAAGCCTGTGGTGTCTTGTCTTGCGGTATTGTAAGCAAATGTCACGACTGGCAGAATTGTATCCCAATCCTTCTGCTCAACATCGACGTACATCGACAGCATGTCGCCTAACGTTTTGTTAAAACGTTCCGTAAGACCATTTGTCTGAGGATGGTATGCAGTTGTCATTCTGTGGACAATGTTGCACCGTGACATTACCTCTGATACTAGTTTTGACTGGAATACTTTTCCACGATCAGATATCATGACACGCTTCAAAATAATGTCCTCTACAAGGAATTTTGCGATCTCTGGAGCTTCTGCAGTCGGCACAGGTTTGGTGACAGCGCAGCGTGTGAGGTAGTCAGTGCAGACTATTATCCATCGGTTACCGGTTGACGACTTTGGGAACCTCCTAAAAGATCGATCCCAACTCGGTGGAATGGAGCTGCTGCCGGCGGAATCGGTACGAGATGTCCTGGAGGTAATTGCGGCACATGCTTCCGTCGCTGGCACTCTTTACAGTGACTCACATAGTGCTTGACAGGTCGGTAGAGACCTTTCCAATAATACCTGCGTCTGATTCTGTCTAGGGTCTTCATGAATCCCAGATGACCAGATATTGGAGCATCGTGGAAATATTTGAGAATAGCTGGCTGGAGATGAGCTGGAACAACAAGTAGCCATTTGGGGCCCAGTGGATCATAGTTGCTCTTATACAATGTTCCGTTTATAAGTTGGAACTCTCCATTGGTCGGTTCTCCTTTCTCCAAGGCCTCTATCGTTTTTAATAGTGCTGGATCTTCCCTCTGTTCAGCTGTAACGTCATGTAATTCAGTGAGGGCTGAAATTTCATTAATTCTGTTCTGTTCCACTAATGGATTCCTCGAAAGGCAGTCGGCATCCTTGTGTTTGCGCCCGTTTTTGAATACCACTGTGACATCGTACTCTTGGAGTCTTAGTGCCCATCTTGCTAGTCGACCTGATGGATCCTTCAAGCTAGTCAGCCAACACAAAGAATGGTGGTCTGTCACGTCGGTGAATGGTTTGCCGAATAAATACGGCCAGAACTTGTTGATAGCCCAGATAACGGCGAGACACTCTTTTTCAGTTGTAGAGTAGTTTATCTCGGACTTTGAGAGTACTCTTGACGCATAGGCTATCACTTTTTTGGCACCTTCCTGAGCTTGTACAAGCACTGCACCAATCCCATAGCCACTGGCGTCTGTGTGAAGTTCCGTTTCTGCATTCTCGTCGTACAAGGCTAGCACTGGTGCGGAAGTTAGAGCCTCCTTAAGTGCTCGGAAAGCTCTTTCTTTGGTCTCATCCCAGTAAAATTTGGCGTCTCCCTGCAGAAATTCTTGTAATGGACGTGCCTTGTTACAAAATCCTTTTATGAAACGTCGGTAGTATGAGCACAGCCCGAGAAAACTTCTCACATCACGAATGTGCTGAGGAGTTGGAAATTCTGTGACTGCCCTTACTTTATCTGGATCAGGACGGACACCATCTGCGTTGACTAGGTGCCCCAGGATTTTTATCTCTTTGGCGACGAAGAGGCACTTCTTTGGATTGAGGCGGAGACCTGCAGCCTGAACACACTTCAACACAGTTGACAGGCGACTCAGAAGTTCTTCAAATGTTTTCGAGAAAACGACAATGTCATCTAAATAGCAGAGACACGTCGTCCACTTAAGGTGTCGAAGCAAGTTGTCCATCATGAGTTCGAATGTGGCTGGAGCATTACATAATCCAAATGGCATTACTTTAAATTCATAGAGACCGTCAGGTGTAATAAAAGCCGTCTTCTCCCTATCAGCTTCGTCAAAATCGATTTGCCAGTAACCTGTCTGCATGTCCATAGTTGAGAAGTATGTAGCTCCTTTCAAGCAGTCTAAGGTGTCATCAATACGCGGCAATGGGTAGACGTCTTTCTTTGTGATACTGTTCAGCCGCCGATAGTCGACACAGAATCGCCACGTGCCATCCTTCTTCTCCACCGGAGACGACCAAGGACTCTCCGAAGGTTGAATAATGTCATCTCGCAACATCTTCTCCACTTCCTCCCGAATTATCCGTCTTTCAGCTGGCGACACTCTATACGAACGCTGGCTAATTGGCGGATGGTCCCCAGTATTGATACGGTGCTTTATCGTGGGCCGTTTCGTCAGACTTTTCCCCTGCTGAGCTGGTAATGCACCCGAAAATTGGCGTAGTATACCTAACACCCGCTGGCGTTGTTCCTTGGTCAGTCCAGGCCCTATTGGCAGTTCCACGTTTGTTTCCTCCAGCGTGTTGTCTGTACTAATAGCAGGGCATGGGTCTTCATTGATGACGTTGAGCTCACCGTCCTGGATTGGTTCTGCTGTCCCGATACACATTCCCTTGTGGATAAGTTGTGACTGCTCATGACAATTTGTGATACAAATCTCTCCTTGACCACCGGTAATGCTTATGATAGCCGCTGGTTTGTAAATTTCTTTTGTGAGCCTCATAAACTTTTTACTATCAACAAGCACTTCACAGTTTAACCAGTCATCTGTGTTTGTGACTGCAACTCTTCTCATTGTCAACGGCGGTATCGTCACATTGTCAACGACGAATAACTTCCCAGAAAATTCTGTATTACGTGTATCTGGCGGAAAAACTTCTTCAATTTGCAGCTCAGATCTTCCACAGGCAATAATAGCTTGGGATGCTTGAAGGAAGTCCCATCCGAGGATGACATTGTGACTGCATTCTGTTAACACGACAAATTCAAATGGCTGCGTCCTGTTGTTGATGGTTATTCTTTCGACACAAGTTCCTGCTGGATGGACGTACTTTCCATTCGCGACCTTCAGCACAGTTGCTCCCGTATCGCAGAACATTGTCTTCTTTAGTGTGCGATGGTAATTATCCGATAATACAGAGAAAGAGGCTCCTGAATCAACAAGTGTCCGGACAGGTTGGCCGTCGATTGTGACGTCGATGAGATTCCCCGACATCTTGGCGACTGACGTCCATGGAGGATTTTCATCTGCGGCGGCCTCACCTCCGTAGATGGTCGCCTCACTTAGTTTTCCTGGGCGCGGCGGCTAGGGGAGCGGCTGGTACCTCTGTATGGCGACGGTGAACGGCTGCGGCGCGTCGGGGAGCGACCTCGTCTAGGGTACAGCGATGGGCTTCTTCCCATAGGTCGACTGAGCTCATCAGCAGGTGACTGCCTTGGATAGAACTGCTCCGACGGCTGACGTCTTGTGGCAAAATGATCATCGAATACTCGCCTCCTCTCTCTGCAGTAGCGTACGACATGTCCAGGGCGTCCACAGTGAAAACACAGTGGTGTGTTGTGGGCGTCATAGTTACCGGGGGAGTTGGCTGTGGTCGCGTCGGTCGGTTCATGGGCTGCCGTTTGGCGGCTGCAGCGTAAGTCATAGCAGGGCGACGCCATTCTTCTCGTCGGGTGCGATTGACAGGGCAGACAGGAGCTAATGTTTGAAATATCTCGTCCTCAGCGGCGTCGGCTACCTCGTGACTTACATGGCCCCCATCCATGGCCATAATCTGATGCTCGCTCGGTCTAATAGTCGCGGCTGTCATGCACTGTTGTAATTCTTCTCTCACGATTTGTCGTATGAGAGAAGCCAAGTCCTGCTGCTCTTCCACAACGGCCATAGGGACTACATTTGGGAGTCTGTTATACTTCTTGCGTCCAACCCTCCTTTGTTGCATCTCTTCAATACGCTGGCACCACTTGATGAACTCTTCTGTCGTAGCGACGTCTTTTATCAGAAGAGCTTGGTACATATCTCTGCAATTCCCTTCATCAGGAGCGTGATTTTGTCCGCTTCAGTCATGTTCGGATTGATTACGTTACACAGGGCCAAAACACTCTGTATGTACGATTGTGTCGGCTCACCATATCGTTGGGCCCGATTCTTCAGTTGTTCTTCCGCCGAGCGGATTTGTCGCTGGCGGTCTCCAAACGTCTTCTTAAGTTCCTCCTGGAACGTCTCCCAGTCATTCAACTTGTCTTCGTTGTTTTCGAACCATTGCTGAGTTGTTCCATAAACGTTGGCCAAGCACATCGTATGATCCCACCTATTGTACTTGGCGACTCGGTCGAACCCTTTTAGCCATTTGTTGGGGTCCTGTCCAGCATCTCCAGAGAACACCGACGGGTGTCTGATGTGCAGCTGGCTTATTGCTGGTTTCGTCTCCATCGTTCGTCTGATAATACGGACTTTTGGAAGGATGTACTCGGTGTATCCCTTGTATTCCGGTTCCAGTCCGTGTAAGCGACGGCTTTTACGTTGCCTAATCGGAGCCACGGTGATGCAGATGTTGCACAGTGTACCCGGCGCCTCCACCAAACAATGTCACGTTGCAATGGAAGTAGGCTTGACTTCGAAGGCAACTAAACACAGCACTTATACTGAAAGCACGCTTATTACGAACTCAACATACACGCAGCACTGACTGCCTCTCAGGCAGAGTGCTCTGCTATTTATACACAGACAGAATTTACCAGAAATTAGAAGAACAGTTAACGTAAGAAACAAGTAGAATTTACAAGTGAACATAAGAAAGATGTAGAACCTTCTGGAATTGTAAATTACAAAGAAATAAATTTTTGCCGGTGGGCGGGGTTGAACGGGCGACCGACTGCTCCGCAGTCCGTGACGCTATCCCCTGCGCCACGCCGGCAGTTGGTGTTCATCGTCTCTCGCGGCAATAGTATACATAAGTTACACATGGTAATAACTTTTCAATCATAGATTTGACATTTTATTATGTATTGAGCACATCACTGTTACAACACAAAAACTGTGAAAAACAGCTCTCTGCCTCTTTTCCTTTATCTCAATGTTTGCTCACCTCCCTTTGAAGTTAGAGGCTTTGCACTTGTTAGAATCTATTTTCAATTTAAAAACTTATTGATTTATTGACTATAAGTTAAAGTATTAACTTGCATTGACATACGTAGTTATGCTCCCCACCCTGTATTTACCGTGAGTCTGAGTGATACGCTTCTACTGCGTGCTGTGCTTGCCTCGTTTCTCCGCAGGGATCTCTGCTGTGCATCATTCGTTTATGCCTTGTTTCCACTAATCAACGCTAGGACTGTTGGTGTGAACTCCGCGCCTGCCTGGTTCAGCCACTTCTCACTAGGGGCGCTGCTATTAGTCGCGTGTGTACCGATCGACCTCGTACAGGCAGCTAGACTCTTTGCGCGAGTACGGTATGTCTCCGCGATTCTTTGGGAGCTTTGGCGCGAGGATTCGTACGCATCGGAGTGGCGTAGTCACTGTCTCTCCGGTTTCGGCTTAAGTAAGATGTTTTTAAGGTCTAAATGGTGAGCCACAGCTAGGTCCATGCTACTCTTTGTAGTAGTAATAAGTTACGTGAGCTTTAGGCGTGTGTGAATTATCTTATTCTCGGGAATGTGGCGTATTCGTCTCGTGTGTGTTTTCCGGTGTGACTGTGATTTCTGTTAAAACGGTAAATGACTAGTGAGTTTTAGTTTGTTGTCCGTTACGGCGTACGGAACAAAGACCTATTCTTTGTTCAACGTTTTCCAGCCCTTCATGCGTTGAAATAATGCTAACTCTTACTATTTCCCTAATATCTTTTCGCGTCCTTCTGGCTTCTTATCAGTTCACTCGTGTGTAAGGTTTTTGCTAAATTTAGTGGCCCCTTCCTGGTATTGGAAGCGGAACAGAGTGCACGTGGTTATGAATATCGTAACTTGGCAGATTCGACTTATCTGCCTGGTTGTGCATTGTGCTGTATTTCATGTCGCAGTCTTCTGTGAGAGTAAAAGTCGCAGCTACGTGCTTGTGAATGATTGTATCCCATGTCCTACGAATCCTCCTGTTTACATCCACGCTTTTGATTATCTGACCCCTCTTGGTGTGTGAACAAAATTAGTACTTAACAAATTACAGTGGGATGCACTTTTATTGTGTATTTAAAATCGGTGTTGCCCCCATTTCCATGTGAAATGGTAATAAACCAGCTTAGTTAAATTTTCCCTGGTTTGTAATTTAACCTCAGATCCGTTTTATTATTATGGTTTCCGTCTGCTTTCCGGAGGAAACCTCATGTATTCCGTTGCGCAGATCTCTTATCTTGGATCCCTTTTGCTAGGACTTGTTAGTTTTGAATAACTGCAGCTCTCTTATCTGGCGGTTTCCAGCCAGGATCCGTCATTTGAAATTTAACAAACGTCTTTTATCTGGCAGTTCCCTGCCAGGATCAGTTATTTGAAATTAACAAGCCCCTTTTAACTGTACAATGAAATATTCACACTTAGGACATAGGCTGTGTATGGCTAATTTATTATGTCACAGAGGCATATTTTGAATGACGAGTTTTTCGTTTACAATAGTTAAGTCACATACTTTAATTAGTAGCAAGACAGAGTTGCCATTGTGGGTAGCACACGGGCATACTAAAAGGCACTTTTTTAATAGACTATTCTTTTTAAAGAGCTCACTTCCTGCAATGTTCGCAGTTACCAAGTTGAGGTATAGTCCTTTATGTATTCACAGATATTTATGTCATGATTCTGCAATAAAATAGGTCAAAGTAAGTTAGGTGAGTATCTCATGACAATATGTTATTGTTGTTAGTCTTCAGACGTTTATTGGATAAAAAACTATCATCAGAATTCGTGTTCCCTGTATGGGTTATATTTGTATGTTGAGAATCTCACAAGCTGAGTTTGTAGAGAATATGAACGGAGTGAAAGATTAGTTATGTGGATCTAAGGTGGAAAAGCTGATTTGTGTTACTAATACCTCATTTTAAAGTACAAGATTTTGACATAATGTGCTTAACCACACCTAGGTTCTAAAGACTCCCATTACTTGGCTTCATAGGCTCACAAGCAAACTATGGCCTTCCAATATAGTCTCTCTGTCTTGTGCTTCACTCCAGATCAGCCTACTGCCATAATTAGGATTTTAAAATTTCGTATTTTCCGGTACCATTTGACCATCATACTAATAGATGTGCCACTGACATTTGCACTATGAACAATATCCGTGCGGTCCATTCTAGAATTTAGCATAAAATGGACAATACTGAAGAGCCCGATACCAACTGCCTGCTTTGAGCTATGGCATAAATTACACAGACATACCAATGGAAGAAATGCAGGAAGCAATATTCCAAAACACAGAACAATACTCATAAAATAAAACTTTATAATACGCACAAAAAAACTTTCTTTTTCTCTGACAAGCAGTTGCCATTACAAGTAATGTTTCAAGTGTTTTGTGTCTTTTTTATTAAAACGTGGGGTTCGGGTAGGAGGATAGGTAAACGTAAATTGATCAGTTTTTATTGTAAAAAGTAATGTCACATTTGTAACAAAGAAAATGATCAAGTCAAACAACAACACACCGACATCGAGGATCAAAGCCGACAGGAGGTATCGCGAGCTTCAGTTGCCTAAAAATGTAATTACGTTTGGTACTTCCACTCATGTGAAGCTTACATATCAATTATTCATTCTCGAGTGTTCTGCATAGCGAAATGGTGAACGTAACAACACTAGGGGCTTGGATAAACATAGTTACCCTCACACTTAAAAATGACGTTGTCATTAAAGAAAATTTTGTAGAAATCAAACCGTTTTTCAAAAGGAACCTCAAGTTTCCTTAAACATAATATATTATAGAGGAATAAATGAAACTATAAGCCTAGCATTACGTCTACTTTTATGTTGAATATCAAGATCCTACATTTATCAAAGCACCGTTAAAAATTTTAACTACAAGTTTACATGTTATTTAAGTATGTCTTTAATAATCCACATTTATTTACATACACTTTTTAGTGGAGCTTCGAGAATTAAGCCTACATTTGCGGTAGCAACGAATAACCTGTATACAGTACATGCAATATTTTATTAATCACAAATAAGAAGTAACCCTTCGTATATTAGCTGAAATATAATTGATTGGTTTTTCTGTGTTTATGGCACGATTCAGACGATATTCTTGCCATCACACATTGCCCACAGTTTTAATTACACATGATTCACTAACATCATTATTAGTACTGAGTAGAAATAAGGATAACTGTCTGTTATTTGTACTACACAGTATTTCTACATAGTATTAATAACTGCCCGATATTAGTACTGAGTACCAATAACGATAACTGACTGATAACTGCACAGTCTCGCTACCTAGTAGAAATAACGATATCTGCCAGTTATTGCTACCTAGTATCAGTAGCCTACCCCCATGAACCACAGACATTGCCGAGGTGGCATGGCTTGCATTCCTCAATGATACTGATAGCCGTACTTAGGTGCAACCACAGCGGAAGGGTATCTGGAGAGGCCAGATAAACATGTGGTTCCTGAAGAGGGGCAGCAGTCTTTTCAGTAGTTATTGGGGCAACAGACTGCGTGATTGACTGAACCGCCCTTGTAACATCAGCTAATGTGGCTTTGCCACACAGCTACTGTGAACAGCTGAAAGCAAGGGGAACTAAAGCCATTACTTTTCCCAAGGACAGGCAGCTCTACTGTATGAAAATATGATAATGTCATCCTCTTGGGTAAAATAGTCCCCCATTCAGACCTCTGGGCGGGGACTACTCAGGGGGATGTTGTTATCAGGAAAGACAATACTGGCATTCTATGGATCGGAGCATGGAATGTTAGATCGTAATCGGGTAGGGAGGTTAGAAAATTTGAAAAGGGAAATGGATTGGCTGAAGTTAGATATAGTGGGGATTAGTGAAGTTCGGTGGCAGGATGAACAGGATTTCTGGTCAGATGAATACAGGATTATAAATACAAAATCAGTTGGGGGTATCACAGGAGTAGGTCTGATAATGAATAAGAAAATAGGAATGCAGGTAAACTACTATGAGCAGCACAGTGATTGCATTATCATTGTCAAGATACATCCAAAGTCAATACCGACAACAGTAGTATAGGTTTATATGCCAACTAGCTCTGCTGATGATGAGGAGATTGAAGAAATGTATGAAGAGTTGAAGGAAATTATTCAGACAATTAAGGGAGATGAAAACTTAATTGTTATGGGAGACTGGAATTCGGTAGTAGGAAAAGGAGGGGAAGGGAAGATAGTTGGTGAATATGGACTGGACAGAAAGAATGAAAGAGGAAAATGCCTGGTAGAATTTTGCACGGGACATAATTTAATCATAACAAACACCTGGTTTAAGAATCATGAAAGAAGGTTGAATACGTGGAAGAGATCATGAGACACTGGGAGATACTAGATAGATTTTATAATGGTGAGACATAGATTCCGGGACAAGGTTTTAAACTGTAAGACATACCCAGGGGCAGATATAGACTCTGACCGTAACTTATTCGTCATGAACTATAGGCTGAAACAGAAAAAACTGCATAAAGGTAGGAAAATAAAGAGAAGGGAACTGGATAAACTGAAGGAACCTGAAGTTCTTGAATTTCAGAGGTAGCTTTAGGCAACAATTGACAGAAACGGGGGGAAATAAAACCGTAGAGGAAGAATGGGCAACACTGAGAGATAATATAGTGAAGGCCGCAGAGGACAAAAAGGGACCTGCGAAAAAACCCTTGGATATCACAGGAAACACTAAATTTAATTGATGAAAGGAGAAAATATAAAAATGCAGTAAATGAAACAGGCAAAATGAAGTACAGACGACTAAGAAATAAGATTCCCAGGAAGTGCAAAATGGCTAAGCAGGAGTGGCTAGCAGCCAAATGCAAATCTGTGGAAGACTGCAAAAGAAGTGGAAAAAGAAGATACTGCCTACAGGAAAATAAAAGAGACATTTGGGGACAAGAAAAACAGCTCTATGAATATCAAGAACTCAGATGGAAAACCATTTCTCAGCCAAGAAGGGAAAGCTGAAATGTGGAAAGAGTACATAGACGAGCCCTACAAAGGAAATGAACTTAGAGACAATGTTGTAGGAAGGGAAGAGGAGGAAGATGAAGATGAAATAGGAGATATTATACTGAGAGATGAATTTGACTGAGCACTGAAAGACCTAAGTCTAAACAAGGTGAAATACCCTCAGACTTTAAGAAAAAATGTAATAATCTCCATTATAAAGAAATCTGGTGCAGGCAGGTGTGAAAATTACAGAACTATCAGTTTGATAAGTCATGGTTGCAAAATTTTAACACGAATTATCTACAGGAGAATGGAAATGGTAGTAGAAGCTGACCTCGGGGAATATCAGTTTGGATTCCGGAGGAACGTAGGAACACGGGAGGCGATACTCACTTTACTACTTATCTTAGAAGAATGGTTAAGGAAAGACAAACCTACATTTCTAGCTTTTGTAGATTTGAAGAAAGCTTTTGACAGTGTTGACTGAAATACACCCTTTCAAATTCTGAAGTCAGCAGGGGTAAAATATAGGGAACGGAGAGTTATTTACAACTTGTACAAAAGCCAGACCGCAGTTATTAGACTCGAAGGGCACACAAGGGAAGTATTAGTTGGGAAGGGAGTAAGACAGAGTTGTAGCCTCTCTCTGATGTTATTCAATTTGTACATCGAGCAGGCGGTGAAGGAAAGCAAGGAAAAATTTGGAATAGGGATTAAAGTTCAGGGTGAAGAAATAAAAACATTGCGTTTTGCTAAGAACATTTTAATTCTGTCAGAAACAGCAAAGGACCTGGAAGAGCAGCTGAATGGAATGGACAGTGTGTTCAAGAGAGTGTATAAAATGAACATTAACAAGAGCAAAACCAAGATAATGGAATGCAGTCTTAGAAAATCAGGCGATGCTGAAGGAATTAAATTAGGTAACGAATCAATAAACGTGGTATATGAGTTTTGTTATTTGGGCAGTCAAATAACTTACGATGGTCACAGTACAGAAGGTATAAAATGCAGAATGGCAATGGGAAGAAAAGCGTTTTTGAAAAAGAGCAATTTGTTAACATCCAATATTAATTTACGCATAAGGGAAGTCCTTCCTAAAGGCATTTGTGTGGGGTGTTGCCTTGTATAGGAGTGAAACATGGACGATAAACAGTGCGGACAGGAAGAGGATAGAGGCTTTTGAAATGTGGTGTTACAGAAGAATGCTGAATATTAGGTGGGTAGATTGCGTAAATAATGAGGAGGTACTGAGGAGAACTGGGGAGAAAAGGAATTTCTGGCATACCTTGACTAAGAGAAGGGATCGCTTGGTAGGACACATTCTTAGACATGAAGGAACCGTGAATTTAGCATTGGAGGGAAGTTTTTGTGGCTAAAAACCGCAGAGGGAGACCAAGAGATGAATGCAGTAAGCAGATCCAAACAGATGTAGGTTGCCGTTCTTATGAGGAGATGAAAAGTATTGCTCAGGATAGAGTGGGGTGGAGAGCTGCATCAAATCAGTCTCCGGACTGAAGACCATAACAATAACAGTATCAGTAGGTTCGTTCGAGTAATGAGAAATTTTGTGACCCTCTACTTTGCATGCGCGGTTTCCGCCAGTTGCAATTACAAACTCCAGCGCGAATGCCCATTTCTCATGTTTCGTGGTTTGGCCGCCTGTAGCGCTAGTTGACTTAGGTATATACTTTTTTATACTTCGCACTATGCCTTTTTTGACCTTTCTGCTGATTTTGATTTGTAGTGTGTCGTGTATACAGTACCACATCACTGAAAATTTCATATGGAAAACTGAAAAGAATGGTGGTATTCGTGTTTTTTTTGTGTGTGTGTGTGTGTGTGTGTGTGTGTGTGTGTGTGTGTGTGTGTGTGTGTGTCAGACAGGCATCCTCAGTTTGAACATTCATGGTACTAAATGTGTGGACCCAGCTGCTATCGCTGAGCACATAGTGGACCATTATGCCAGTAACTCTGCGACTGCAGCTTACAGTGCAGACTTCCGCACCCGCAAAGAACAGGTCGAGCGAAGGGAGTTATTTTTCGTCGGCGGGAACTATAATGCCCCATTTAGTGAGTGGGAGTTCCAGAGTGCCCTCACTGCATGCCCTGATACCACCCCAGGGCCAGATCGCACCCACAAATAGTTCCTGTGTCAACTTTCAAAGGATTTTAACACCAACTTCTCGCCCTGTTCAATCACATCTTTGTTGATGATGTTTTCCCATATCAATGGCGGGACAGCATCCTGGTGATAAAATCTGGCGCCAATCCACAGGTGGCTGATAGTTACCGCCCGATTAACCTCACCTTCCTTTGCAAGCTCCTCGAATGTATGGTGAGTAGGCGGCTCATGTGGGTTCTTGAAGACCGTGGACTCCTTGCCCCACAACAGGGGGCTACCGCCAAGGCTGTTCTGCTTTAGACAATCTAGTACCGCTGGAGGCGGCTATCCACACTGCTTTCACCAGGCGTGACCACCTGGTTGCGGTCTTTTTCGATCTTCGGAACTCCTGCGACACTACCTGGCACTACCATATTCTGGCTATGTTTCATGGCTGGGGCTTGAGGGGTCCACTTTCGCTGTTCATCCAGAGCTTCCTCTCGCTCTGCGCTTTACGTTAGGGTAGGTATCCATCTCAGCTACCCTCACACTCAGGAGAATGGAGTCACATAAGGCTCTATTCTTAGTGTTCCGCTATTTCTCATTACCATCAACAGACTTGCTGCAGCAGTGGGGTCATCAGTTTTATCTTCACTGTATGCTGATGACTTTTGTCTATATGACAGTTCCGCTACCATTAGTGTCGCCAAGAGGCGACTACAGTGAGCCATTCAAAAGGCAGAGTACTGGACTTTAGCCCATGGGTTCCGGTTTTCTGCCTCCAAAACTCGTGTCTTACACTTTTGTCACTTTTGGTCAGTGCATCCCGACCCTGAACTGTATCTGGGTGATGAACTTCTTCGCGTTGACCAGAAGCATTGCTTCTTGGACATGCTGTTCAATGCGTGGCTCACATGGGTCCCACTTCAACAACTGTGACAAAAGTGCTAGCGGTACCTCAATATACTGTGCTGCTTCAGCCATACTGTTTGGGGAGCCACCTGTCCAATCCTGTCGCAGCTTTTTAAGGTCCTTATCTAGTCACGCCTGGATTACGGGAGCAGCCTGATTCAGCCTGATTCAGCAGCTCCTTCTGTGTTGTGGGTCTTAGACCCCATCCCACATGCTGGTGTTCATTTAGCAACAGAGGCTTTTTGTATGAGCCCAGTGATGAGCCTACTCACTGAGGCTGGGGTCCCCCCCCCACCTGCTGTGGTTCCGTTGACAACAGTTGTTGGCCTCATATGCTGCCCGTGTGTGCAAACTTCAGTCCATCCAAACCGCAGGCTCCTTTTTCCGACTGCTGCACTCCCATCCCCACAAAGATGGCCTCGGTCAGGTCTCCTGATCGCAGTCCATGTCCATTCCCTTCTCTCCTCACTTGAGTCCCTTCCCTTTCCTCCCACTTTCCTCCCTACTCTTCCCATTCCCCTCCTTGGTGTACTCCTCATCTGCAGCTAAGGTTGGACCTGTCCCATGATTCGAAAGCCTCTGTTTCACCATCATTCTCTGTCGCCAGTTCCAGGAACTCCTTGACTCGTTCAATGGCGCAGACGTCGTCTACACTGATGGTTCCTTGGTAGATGGCCATGCTGGGTACGCCTATCTCCATGGAAAACTCGTTGAACCGCGGTCCTTGCCAAGTGGGAGTGGTGTTTCCACTGCAGAACTGGTCGCTATATCTAGAGCTCTAGACCATCTCCGAGCATGCCGCAGGGAGTCGTTTGTCATCTCTAGCGACTCCCTGAGTAGCTTGCAGGCATTTGACCACTGTTTTCCTAAACACCTGTTAGTGCAGGCTATCCATGACTCTGTATCCGTCCTGGTCAAGCCGTTCTGTGACCTTCGTTTAGACCCCTGGCCATATTGGCTTAAGAGGGAATGAACATGTTGATCTGTTGGCGAAGCAGGCCACCACATCACAGCGTTTGCAGATTGGCCTCCAGGAAAGCGAGCTCCGACGGGAGTTGAACTGCAAGGTCCTACGGCTTTGTAACACTGAATGGATTGAGTTGAGTGTACCAAATAAGCTCAAAGTAGTTAAACCCTCCACAGACGCATGGAGGTCCTCTCTGAGGGTCCCTCATCGGGAATCTGACGCAGTTAACACATGGCCACCTCCTTCGCCGAGAGGATCCACAAAAGTGCTGTTGTGGTACTTTGCTGACTGTGGCCCACATTCTAATGGAGTATCTGTTTTGAGCTGCTTTGAGGCACTCCTTGATCCTGCCAACTGTGCTTCCATCAATTTGAGGTGACGCCTCAATGGCTGACTGTGTTTTAGGTTTTATTCGCACAGCTGGCTTTTACTTTTCTATTTATTGGTGGGATCATTTGCCTGATTTCTCGAGCACTTACCTCTAGAGAACTTTTAAGCTGTTGTCTTTTATTTATTTTTCGTCTGGTTATAAACTGGACGTTTTAAGAGTGTGCAGAGTGGCTGGCTCATCCTGTATTATCCTCGAGATCAGCAAGCCACACTCTTCTGCTGTAATATTTTAGTTTTGTTGCCAATTGTTCAACGCCTACTGTCTTCTGTTTTGTGTTGTCATTTTACCATCGACTGGCACTCTGTCCCCAGCGTATACTGGGTGTAGAGCGCTACATCATAAATGGCTAAATTTTATGGGTGTGAACTCTTAGCTGGGAACAGGGGACTGATAACCCAGCAGTTTAGTGCCCTTTAAACACACAACAACAACAACAACAACAACAATAACCCTCCTGCTTCCCTCTCCCAGCCACTTTCTCACTCTCACCACTGGTTGCTCAGCCATGCTGGGAACTTAAGACTGGCCGGAGACAGCGGTTGTGTCTTTGTGAGTGTGTTTATGTTTGTGTCTCTCTAACCGAAGAAGGCCTTAATGGCCGAAAGATCTAATGTTGTATTCTGTTATTTCTGCCTTTCTGCGGCTCATCGGACTTCTCTGTAGGGAGTAAGCAACCTATCCTCCTCAAAAATATTATTGAATTCTTCCTGGAATTTCCATAACACTTAATAATTTATACAGCTCTGTGCACAATACCAGTGAGTCGACTATAGTTAATTATTCGGTCATACAGGACTAGGGCATACGCAGCAGTCTTTTGTGGTAAATTTTGTCGAAGTTTCTGATTCAGTTTTCACATTTATAGGCTCAGATTTAATTACCTCGTTCTGTGTGGAACAGTCTATTGCGATTAGTGGTGCCTTCCCCTTGAATTTTCATGGACTAAGTAGACATCCATCCCATGAGACGTCAACATAGTAAGAAGCGCGGAACTTCGCGTACATGTCACATGCTAGACTGTACATATTTTTGTCCCATTGCAAATGTAAGTTGTAGTATGTGTAGAATTCTGAATTCAGGTAGACTCTTGCATTAGTTAGACTGCAGTTGTCAAATATAGATGAATCATTTGCTTGATTCCCTCGTCAGTTGGTCTGAAATGCAAGTATGATGAATCGTCGTTTCCTCTTGACTCGATGTTTTAAAAATGTTCAAATGTTTGTAGAGCTTATGGGACTTAACTGCGGGGTCATCAGTCCCTAAACTTACAAATTACTTATGAACTAGCTTATACTAAAGACGGCACAAACATCCGTGCTCGAGGGGGGGATTCAACCCCCGACCACAGCGGCCGCGCAGACCGTGACTGGCACGCCGTAGACCGCTCGGCCACTGGGGCCGGCTCGATGTTTTAGTAGCCCAAGTTTGTCTACTAGCTGTTGGTAGCATAAGGTATTTAGACAGCTCCCATGAACGGAACGCTTAGGGTAGATATGTACTTGCGTTGAGAACTTTTAAAAGATTCAAACGCTCTTCATCTGCTACAGAGATGTGGGGCGTTTTCCATATCAGTGTGGTGGGACCTCGTTCTCCTCTGGAGAGGCTCTTTGAATGTAAGAGTTGTTAACTGACGCACTTCGTATCAGAATAAGTTCCTGCTTAGCGTTCATGATAATATTATTCATGTCCTCAAAATAACTCATAAGCATTTTTAGAGGTTTGCATGCTGTAAACCGTTTGCACTCGTCTGTTGTTCGCTCTGTGGGCTCGTCAATGATGACTCCAGCATTTTCTAATTCATTCTTGCCTAAAGTCTTTGCAGAGATGTATGTTGTAAGGGTCAATGTTATACCAAGGTTGCGTGCATATACACTATCAACACCGTTAAATTTGTGACGTCTCTTTTGAAACAGAAATGATAATACATTACGTGTAAACTTTGACCCTCTGTAGCAGAACCATCCTTCTGCTTCTTAACCCTACATACCTTATTTTTCCCATTATCTTTCAAACTGATCAAAATTTTACCACAAATTCATTTGTAGCTGCTTGTATACATAGTGTTACATATGCTAGTAGGTCGCCCTAAAAATTAGAAATTGCAGAATGCTACTGAATCATTTAGAAAGTTATCTGCATTGATTTACTCCTCAGATGTGCGTTTGTTTACATTCGTATTCCTCCTTTGCCATGTAAAAGTAGTCAATCAGATACTACTGTTGCATTATGAGCATTGGTGGCACGTTCTATGTATTCACTGGTTCAGTGGACCCCCAGAAAAAAGCTAGTTGTGAAAAAAGGAAATAAATGAAATAAAAGTGTTTTTAAACCATCATTCTTTGTTTCAGTCTTCTATTAGATCATTTTATATGTACGTTCAAAGTATTTTTATTGCATGAGAAACGTTTTCGTCGCGGAGACAGCACATATACGAGTCGTAGCGCGACCGCTTAATATATGCAGCAGTGGCCACAGCGTTGCAATGCGTATGCGCGGCTGAGGTTCAAATTATCTTCTGAACCCCCTGGAGGCAGCATATGGGTGGTCCCGCGGCAGGAAGGGGCTTGGGGAAACGCCGCATTTAACATTGCAGTTGTAGCTGGTAGAGACGCCAGCTCCTGGCGACTCGAGCTCTGGCAGTTACGCATGAAGGATCCCGAAGCACGACAATGGAGCTACTGCACACCTCGCCTCCATGAAGACAACATCAGCCGTTCATATTTCTTTTTAGCGTATTGAAGATGCACCAAAAACATTTCATATTTGGTAAAAATATCCTATAAGTGTAAATTAAAGACGCATCTATTGTAAAAGCCTTCAGAAGATCCGCTCATGAATAATAATGAAGTCACCACTCTCCACCTAGCAAGAGTAGACGAGTGGTTAGTGGCATTGCTCTGCGTCGTCGAAGGTAGTGGGTATGAGGCGGACTGCAAGAATTTTTTTAACCCATTCTTCTTTTCAACAGATATGGGAACAACAATGACTTTTGTATTCTTACTTGGCACTATCTTTGGACGGTTTAGCTAATGTGTCGCGATTTTGAGAGTAAATGACGTTTATACTCTTCCCTATAACAAATATTAAACTGTTTGAAAAGATGTGGGGGAGCGCAGCCTTTTCCCATGTGTAAGGTTAGGAGGGGGTGATGCTTAGTGTCACGTGACCCGAAGGTAGCCTGTCTCTTCATCGAAACAGATTCATTTTGTTACAGTCACTTAAAAATGTAACCAGTTACTGTGTTTTAGTGTTCATGTGCACATTCATATGTCCTTGGTGTTTATTATCAAAGAAAAGTGAACAACGTTCAGTATCTTTTAGAAACAAATTATTCAGCTTTAAGCTTGAAAGAGAAGTGTGAAATAACGGACTTTGGTAGGCTGACGCCTCTGCTCGAGTTGAAGCAAGTGAAAACAAGCCGAGGTAAGATATTCTGCAGACCTTGTAACGAAAATATATCTAAGGGGGTGGGGAGCGCACCACTCTCAAGATCTGGCACTGAAAGAAGTGAACCTCCAGTCATCTGAAGCACCTGCTGCCATTGATTATGAGTTACTTTCTGGTAATATGAGATGTATAATAGTGACATTTACTACATCCAGTACACCATGAAAGCACTATATAGCTTATAGCTGACCAGCTGTCAACTTTTTATTGTTAGTAGTGCATAATAATTTTAAGGAATATTTTTTCAACATCTCTCTCAGTATATACGCACTATGCATTAATCGTGGTAGTTTTTACAGCTTCAAATAAAAAGTCATGCATTAAAGGGTTAAAGGCGTCGTCTGGATATATGAAACTCTTGCACAGGAGGGTTAATGAGTCTTGGTGTTGGATGACGATTCTAATTTCGTCATTTTTGTTAAATGTGCTTGAAACATATGATTTATATGACAAGTAGTTCTGTCGAATAATCCGCTCATTGTACTCTACTGACTGTTATATTGAGGAATGACATCTTTGCAGGGTTTCAGGTCTACGTACTTCAGAAATTCGTAGCTGGCACATATTACCTTGCAGTTCTGTTGTGAAGTGACGCACTGTGATGTGCACGCACATGCTGTATACTGTAACCGTACTGCTGACCCCCTCATCTCAATGTTACCGTACGATACCGTCTGCCTGGTCCTCTCATCTCAATGTCATCCTACGATACCGTCTGCGTCGGATCCGGAATCGTGTGGTTCAGTTGTGATATATGTTGCGTGTGAAGTTAAAAACGTAATATCCAGCATGGGAATCAGTGTAGGACAGTGTCTCAGTGATACTGTGATTAAAACAAGTGATAAATTTCATTAATTAAGAGATTCACATATATTTCTTTCCAGACAGTTCTGTAAACAATAGTTGCATCATTGTTTGTTATTTCAAGACTTAAACAGACGAATTGTAAAATCTTTTGTAAAAAACAAAAAGAAATGAAAATTAATAGCATTGTATATATGTTAGGCCCATCAACAACTTGTGTAGACCAGCTAATTGTGTAATTAATGATGTACTTGAGATTTGAATATTGTATTTCTTTGTTTATATTGACTCACTTGAGATTTTGAACCTATTTTGAGAATTTCCAAGATAATTGATAGCTCAATATATGTTAGGAACATGTATGATGTATTCATTAACAAATTAATTGACATATATCATCGCACTTTGTTGTCAACAGAAAGATCGGAAATTTCGTCTTAAAAATACATGCGCCATCTAAAATTATTGTATGCATAGTTGTCATTTTATATTGTGATTATTTTTGTATACATGAAATGTTTTTCTGTTGTGTTCGGTAATTGTAAATTAGTATATTCCATTGTTATGAACAATGCTTAATGTAACATCATTATTGCCGATGTTATATATTTGCCTCACCGCCTTGCGTGAGGGAGTTCGATTTTCAGTCGTTTGTTAAGTGCTGTGGAATCCATGTCACTCTGTGTTTTGAGAATGGAAGTACTACTAGCTAAGTTCTGATGTATTGAATTTGTATTGTTTTGGTGGAGACGTTTGAGTCAGATTAAAGAAGAAGTGAAAATTGTACATATCGACTATTTATTTCTACCACGATGCCCCAGGAGAATAATGTTGCCTGGAGCAGAACCCCCATACGTCGTAATCTTAAAAAGCTGAGTATCGGTAGAATGAAACTGTAATTGACTTAAAAATATAGTAAAATGTTATAATACTTTATTCCCATTCTGTTTCAGATGTAGTCGCACAATGATTCTTCACCTCGAAAATCAACAAGTAGGGTATTCTGGCCCACAATAAGCAGCTCCAAGTAGCTCAGTGTCTGAACTGTCACTGGGAGGCATATAGCATTTATTGGATTCTCAATAATCTTGTACCTCGATCCAACTGAGGGGAAGCACCCATAAATTCTATGAAACAATCTATCGTTTAGGTAAGAGTTGCTTGCAATATTACACTCAGCGAGAATACTGCTGACTGGGAGTATATCAACAGTCTGATCAGAGTTGTAAAATATATTAGGATACTTCATTAAAACTTGTTTCGTTGAAACCTATAGCCGAGCCGAAATAGGATGATCCCTGGTGCTTGCGCCAATCGACTTTGAGCGCCGGCTGCGGCAACAGACCATTGGAGTAAATGAAACGCGAACGTTGCTCTGCGCATGCCTGCGTCGGCTGCACTGTGCACTTTTGCCAGTTCTGTCAGACAACAGCGACTGTTACCTACACTGTCCGGCAGCGAACTGACTACTTGGCAACATAGCTGCATTCAGTTTCCGTGGCCGGGGCGGTTTCTCAGCCTAGTAGGCGGAGCGAGGGATCATCGTAATTCGGCCCGACTACATAGTAGCTGCCCTATCGAGCCTTTTTTTTTACTGAAATTGATTGTTTCATTGTGTGTGTCCTTATTTCAGAGTACTGGTGTTTGCACGTAGCTCAGTCTCTTTTCCAAGCTGTTTTAAAACTTGATTTAGTTCATTAATATCATATGCACTAAGTTCAATTTTCACGCTCCCTTCTATCCCATTAATTTCAAGATGCAGTTTATTGTTGTATTCTGTGATATTCGGAATAGAGTAGTAGGTTTCCAAAGCAGTCAAGGCTACACACCAATCTCCGCTGCTAAAATCAATTGGTGGGAAGTAATTAACAACACAGAAGATTGATCCTTTAGAGTGTATGACATGACAGGTAAAACTCAACTGCTAAAATATAGTTATTGCTCCTCATTATATATCTTTCGTGAAAGTTAAATGGAACATGATACAGAAATGCCCACACAAGTAGGTACCGGTATCGAACTCTTGGTATCGTTGGAAATTATAGAAACCACGTCTTTTGCTGTTTGTAAAGTATTGCTGTAGTCCTTCTGGAGGTTGCAGGTTACCAAATGAATCGAAGAACAATACGGCATTTGTATTCTTGTTGCTGCGTACGCTACCCAATGAATGCCAGGTTCACCAGCAACATCTAAATTTACCATTCCACATTCACCTGTTTTCCACATAGTCTTCAGCAGTGTATTGCGCGTAAAGACACCTCTGAATCTTGGGGTGTTAAGCAAATTTAAGCAGATGTTCAAATGTTTGTAAATCTATCGGACCAAACTGCGTGGTCATCAGTCCGTAGCCTACAAACTACTTAAACCTAGGTAAACTAATCTAAGGACAACACACACACCCATGCCCCAGGGAGGACTCGAACCTCCACGGCGAGCAGTCGCGCGCTCCGCAGCGTGACGCTTTAGACCGCTCGGCTACTCCACCGCGGCAATTTAAGGAGATCGGTATTATTAATTCATAAAATGCAGCAACCAGTTGCTTGTAATAATTTATTTTTTACGACCGGTTTTGGGCGCTTGAGTGCCCTTCATCTGGTCTCTATACAAGCAAACAAGTGCATTCGTATTAAGGTAAAATGTAAAGCAATCAAAAATCCGAAGATTGGTTTGAACACCACAGTGCTTTACTAGGCATTGTCCCGTTTGGAGGTGGTATGCCGTTGCCTTCATCCGACCTTCAAACTGACTTACCCAGCCAGTTATGGGGGGACCTACTGTTTAACGTGGGTTCCGAACCACGCTGCTACTTGGTATTTTTCACGTGAACAATACTGCCAGACGTGAAAGCAGTGGAAAGTGAAAGATAAAAATCCCAGAACCTGGTGGGGATCGAACCAGCGACCTTTAGCTTTGTTTTCTGGCACTCTACCACTGTGCAACCGAGGCGCATTCGTGTTACAATAAAGAATATAAGACGTACAAAAGTCGGTTACAGAAATTTGAAATTGTGAATTAAAAGTATTCGGCACGAATGTGAAAGATCGGTATTAGTAAGCAGAGTATCTGGTAGAACAATTAACGGGCTTTCTTTTTTTTATTAAAAGGCCTAGTCCTTTGTTGTATGGTATCAAGTACAGTCCTTTTCCTGTGGCTGCTGTTTCCATCATTACTTACCTCCTCCAATTGATGATGAGACTGTTTCACATTATTCACTGTTCTGGCAATGGCCGCTGCTCCCCCAGCTAGATATCTCACCGCCGAAAGTTCTGCAAGAGCGGTAATTATGAAGGAAATAAAACCATCTGATGTTTTCGGTAGCCGCGGTGGAGTAACCGAGCGGTCTAAGGCGCCTCGCTGCGGAGCGCGCGGTTGCTCGCCGTCGGGGGTTCGAGTCCCCCCTCGGGCATGTGTGTGTGTGTGTGTTGTCCTTAGGTTAGTTTACCCTAGTTTAAGTAGTTTGTAAACTACGGACTGATGACTACGCAGTTTGGTCCGATAGATATACAAACATTTGAACATTTTTTGTTTTGTTTTCGGTATTTCGTAGAATTTGAGTTTTAATCTATTGCATCTGTCTGGATCCTGTCTTCAGAGCGCCTTTAGCTGCAAACAATGCAGTCAATATACAGTTCTTCATACACCCATTCTTATTCTTGTTTACAGTGCGACATGCTACGTTCACAACTTGGTGGAACCCTAAACCAAGCTTGATTTTGTCAGGCATGGTTTTATCAAATGCAAATGCTGCAAACCGTTGGCCGTTGACAAAGGCCAAGATCCCTCCTAGTGCTTATCGCTTTTGCCTTTTCAGCTAAAACTGGATTTACGGTGTGGCGATCTTTATTACATGCGTATACGATGTGCTCCTTACACTCCTCGTTGAGCAGATTAATGCCTTTGTCTCCAAGTATTAAAGATTTTTGAAGCTTTATTCCAGGTTCGCAGTACTTATATTCAGCAATGTTAAGCTCGAATAGTAGTTTATACCTATACCTTTACCCTACCTCATCTGATGCGTTTCCTACCACGCATGCTGTATTACTGCGGTGTCTGTGGTCCATGAATCTCATTATATAGCAAACCAGCGACGTCGATTCAACCTTTTTTCGAAGCGGGGAAACTGAGCCATTTAACTACCACTCTTTCCCAACATTGTCTTATAATATTCACAGCAGAGCTGGCGGAAGACACGTGCGAAACGTGCGGCACTTTCAGAGGGGCGGCAAATCTGCCCCCTTTTTCCTTTAGGACAGACTCAACATTCATGCCCAAGAGGGGATTCGAAACCAAACCTCTGAGGGAGCGGCTACGGGAACTGTGGCACGGCGCCTCGACTACCTGCCGGCCGCCCCTGTTGACAAGGGGAGGCAGATCCTCGCCACTGTGGCAGCATCGTCGAATTTACGCCGAAGGAACAGAGAGGGGGAAGCAGTCTGGGCAGGGTTGCCAACTTGGGGGTTTTCCCCCCAGATTTAGGGGTGAAAACTTTTTTCAGGGGGAATTTAGGGAGAAAGAAATGTTAGGGGGATTTTCAGGGGGGGGGGGAAGAAGTGTCAGGGGGAAGAAGAGAATTTATTTATTTACTTATTTTTGGATAAAATATGTGTGTAGCAATCGGAAGACGTGTTGCCCTACTGATTGCAGATGTTCATTGCCAACCGTGCAGCGTACTGTCAGCCTGTGTTGACTACACTGTCACTCTTCTGTCGCGCTGTTTTCATTGTTTCTACAGTCCATGTTGCATGGTTTACGTATAGCGCACGGAGACGGCGCATATTTTCCCTCTCTCCAACCCCCTCCTGTCGCTCAACAATACCAGGTTTTTTTTCTCTAGTAGTTAATGGACTGGTATTTTCCGAGGACACTGCACTGAAATACCGCTATGATCGGCAGTATAGTGCGTTAGCGATCATTGTGTTGTATTGGTGATCCATCATTATTTTTACTTTAATGACCAGCTCAAGTTGTGATATAAATGTGTTGTTTTATTGGTGAAAATGGCTACAAAAAATAAGAGAAAGTATGTACAAAAGTATGCGAAGATCTGGGAAACGGACCCTTTGCTGAAAGGTAAGATTGTAATCATTTCTTATTATGAGCTGTCTTTCGGTACTGCACTCCTACGTTTGTGCCTGTGGGTATGGCTCTTAATTTTTAATATATGAAGGCAGAGAGAGAGAGAGAGAGAGAGAGAGAGAGAGAGAGAGAGAGAGAGAGAGAGAAGTCTCAAAAACAAGAACTTTCGTTATTTTCTTATCGAAAAGTATGCTGCAGCTCCTACCCCCCCTCCCCCCTCCCCGTTTGCTTTTTTGGGGGGATTTATTCCGATTTAGGGGGATTTTAGAGCAAATTTAGAGGAAATCTTTGCGGCAGAGTTGGCAACTCTGAGTGTGGCCTACACGCCAGTATTCCAATGTGGAGCGCTGCCAGCCTGTTACGCGCCGTACGTTTTCTCACAACTAATTTTGCAATGTTAACATTGCTCTGAGAAATCTCCTAACTCTCCCAGTGACAGTTGCCAGTGGAGAGAGGAGTTTGTCAAAACTGAAACTGATAAAGACATACGTCCACCTCCGATCAACGATGAGCCAAACTCGTTTGAATGATCTTGTAACAATATCGATTGAGCATGAGCTTGTCTAGTGTTTTTTTTAATTTTTATATTATGATCAGTGTCTTGGTTATTTACTCTGTTGTTTCTTATTTTGAACAACATTGAATAGTTATTGTAAATACTATTGTTCAAACCAAATTATCGTTAAATGGTAAATATATTTTGTTTTCCATTGAATACGTTATCTGTTCACAACCATTGAAAAATGTTTATTTACGTTAATTGTAAGTTCATGTCGCGCGTTATTAGCCGAGTGGTCTAAGCGCTGTAGTCATAGACTGCAGCTGGTCCCAGCGGAGGTTCAAGTCCTCCTTCGGGCATGTGTGTGTGTGTGTGTGTGTGTGTGTGTGTGTGTGTGTGTGTGTGTGTTTGTCCTTAGGATAATTTAGGTTAAGCAGTGTGCAAGCTTACGAACTGATGACGATAGCAATTGAGTCCCATATTTTGTTGTTAAGTCCCATATTTTTGTAAATTCATAAGGCTTATTAAAATTAGCTAGATTTCTTCAATCTGGTTTGACTCCATTTTTGAGGTCGTGCCCAGCGACTGTTTTGTACAAACCTGTAAAGAATGTCACCAATCAATTTTTATTTTTTTATTTTCCAGATCTACGTAGATATCGGACACAGTGTGGCTATTCTCAATGCTTTGAGTTATGTTTATATCTACACCGTCAAGCTGAACGTAACTGTCAACATGACGGTTTAGATGTAAGCGCACATTAAAAGGTTTGAGACTAGCCACTCAGTGGTCGAAACCTAGGTATATCTGAAAAGTAAAAACAAAAATTGATTGCTGACATTTGCACAATATACTCATTACAATTTGCAGATGACCAACTGATTATAGCCCAAGACTATGAGGACATAGAGTATATGACCAGGAAGCTGATTCAGGAATATAAAAAAATCAGGTCTAAATGTCAACATGAATAAAACTAAATACATAGTAATTTGTGAAATAAATGAAGAAAAAAATGTTCAAATGTTTGTAGAACTTATGGGACTTAACTACGGGGTCATCAGTCTCTAAGCTTACAAACTACTTATGAACTAGCTAAGACTACGGACGGCACAAATATCCATGCCCGAGGGGGGATTCGAACCCCCGACCGTAATGGCCGTGCAGACCGTGACTGGAGCGCCTCAGTCCCCTCGGCCACCGCGGCCGGCTAAATGAAGACTTATGTGGAATAAATGAAGACTTAATATGAGAAGGGATGGGAACAATAACAACTACGGAGGAATATAAATATTTAGGAGTGGAAATGACAAATAATGGTAAACAGGAAAAAGAAATTAGATCAAGAATAGATGCAGGAAAGACAATTTCTTTGTTGAATGGAATTCTATGGGACAAACACATAACTACAGATAACAAAATAAGGATATATAAAACAATAGTTCCGAGCATTATTACATATGGTTCAGAAGTGTGGACAACAAAATGGCAACTGAAATCAAAATTATTAGCCACAGAAATGGATTTCTGGAGACGTTCAGTAAGAATATCAAGAAGAGAAAGAATAAGAAATGTAATCAGAGAAAAAATGAAATGTAAAAATTCAGTTATTGAATTCATCGAGCACAAACATCTAAAATGGTATGGACATATCAGAAGAATGGGACGAGAAGGGCTTCCAAAATGTATAATCGATTGGACACCAAACGGCAAAAGAAAAAAGGGACGACCACCTACCACATGGATGCAGGAAGTTCAGTCAGCAATGAGGAAGAACAACATTCCTGAGGACTTATGGCAGGACAGAGAAGAGTGGAGAACAATAATTAGTAACTTAATGTAATCTAATATAGGTGCTGGAAAAATATACTGACATTTTAAAACCAGAATAATAATAATAAAAACAGTGAAAAGGGCGGGGGGGGGGGGGAATTTAGCGGCTCACACGGGGCGGCACTTAGGCTTGCGCCCGCTCTGATTCACTGACTACTCCGTCGGTTCTTGAGAGAATATTTGATACATTATGAATGATACACACAAGATAACTGTGAGATATTCTGCAAAGTTATTGGTTTACGAACCGGTTTTCGGCTGTTATGCCATCATCAATTACCCGATGAAAACTGGTTCGTGAACCAATAAATTAGCAAAATATCTCACAGTTATCTTGTGTGTACCATTCATAATGTCGTCTTATAACTTACTCTACAAGAAACGCATCAGGTTTTGAGTTATTCTGCGTAGAAACTTCATGAAATTTGCTCTCCTTTGCTGTCCTTTAAAAGAGAAATTCTAGGATTTGTTCGCGGTACCCTGGAAACTAATTATCTCTTGACCAGTTTTCTAGATATGATTTCTCCAAGGTCGTCTTGTACTTCGACACGCGCACCAAGTCCCCAATGTTGAACATTTGTTTGCGTGGAAAAGCAGTGTATGTAAGAGTGCATTATCTCGAACATTATGGGTTTCATTTTTATCGCCGGCCGCGGTGGCCGAGGGGACTGAGGCGCTTCAGTCACGGTCTGCACGGCCATTACGGTCGGGGGTTCGAATCCCCCCTCGGGCATGGATATTTGTGCCGTCCTTAGGATAAGCTAGTTGGTAAGTAGTTTGTAAGTTTAGGGACTGCCGGCCGCGGTGGCCGAGGAGACTGAGGCGCTTCAGTCACGGTCTGCACGGCCACTACGGTCGGGGGTTCGAATCCCCCCTCGGGCATGGATATTTGTGCCGTCTTTAGTATAAGGTAGTTCATAAGTAGTTTGTAAGTTTAGGGACTGATGACCCCGTAGTTAAGTCCCATAAGCTTAACAAACATTTGAACATTTTTTTTTGTTTAGGGACTGATAACCCCGTAGTTAAGTCCCATAAGCTTAACAAACATTTGAAACATTTTCATTTTTTACGTGCTGTGTTTGGTTCTTTTATACTTGGCAATTATCTCTGGGAGGATATCAGTCCATTTGTAGGATCCTCGGAGATTAAAACGCATCCAGATTTGACTGCCATAAGTCATTTAAGCCTATAATCATAACTGGTCTACAGGGGTACATTTTGTGTGTAGGTCTGTGGATTTCTTGAACCACATTCTCCTTTCTTCTTCTTATTCTTCTTCGATGATATCTCATTGACTAAGCTGTGAGATTTTAGAAAAAACTTGATTGGAGTGCAACAGCTGATGCAGTCGTAGTCAGACTATTAGCTCGTCTGCGTGATTGTAATGTATATACTCGGGTGTTTGACGTGTGTTCACACTTTAATACTGTATGTTGATACCTTATCCACTACTATTCGCACCCTCTAATGTAGGTTTTTATAATGATACGGTATTTCGTACTATTTTGGTTTCGTGTCGTCTTATACAAGTTAGTTAGATGATTTATTTCCCCACACTCAGTTCTTACTGTGTATAATTTTTTCCTGTGTTTGCAGGTTTTAGGAAAATAAGGTTTTGTAGGTCTGACGTTCTTTGAAACTTCCTATCATCAATTTGTATTGCGTTTCCAGTTATTCTTGTAGGTTGGGTGACTGGCATATGTGGTTTTACTTTACTAACAAATTATATCTTGTGTATTCCAGATTCACTGTGGCTGTCATTGCATTTGGCAATATGGTCAGCTTCTTCTTGCTTGCGTGAATTCGAATTGATATGTAATACAACCTGTGTTCCAGTTGCAAACAGTTTGTAAGCTCAGCTCAGCTGCTGGTGGAAACTTGAACATCTTGTCCTACCATGGCAGGATAAAACGAGGGGGCGGTGGGGGGGGGGGGCGGTGAGGGGGATTCCAGGTAAACGTGCCCCCACTCTGATTTCTATTCCGCATTTGCAAAGTTCCATACGTATAATACCACCAATTGCATGCCATGCTCCACGTCATACAAGTGAGTGTATTCCCTTAACTTTCCTGATATAACTGTGTTATGTGTTAGGTCTACATGAAATCGGAAGGGGCTACACATTTTTTTTTCTAGCACCGAACCAGCACATCGGTTAACCCAACCGTCTGTGAGAGAACAGAACACAACTGAACATCTCCAAACCCCATAAGAAGAAAAAATTATCTACGCCAAACTTATATCTCCGGTTCGACCTCTACACTCGTTGAGTTCTGGCGGGATGGAACCTTAGAGAAGATATATATCTTAGTGGCCCATAAAAGACTCATCACTCGACAGTTCAGAGAAACACTTCCACCTTTAATACTGAACGACACACAAATACGCTTCTCTCATTCAGCAAAGAACTTAGGAGTAATATTTGATCAGCACTTAGACTGGACAGAGCACACAACGACAGTCTGTAAGAAGGTATATGCATCACTTCACTCACTGCAGAAATACAAAAAAGCATTTCCTTTACAGCTGAAAAAGAAGCTCGTTGAGACACTAATACTTCCCAATCTAAATTATGGTGATGATATTCTGCAAGGACTACCACACGAAAATTCACGTAGGCTGGAGCTGGCGATGAATTCTTGTATCCGATATATTTGTAACTTACGTTTCTTCGACCATATCAGTCCCGTATACCAGCAGTTATCTTGGCTACGTGCAGATAAGCGTCGAAGCTATCATGCACTATGTTTGCTGCATCTCTTTCTCAATCATTGCAAACCTTCATATTTATCCTCAACGATTATATTACTATCTGAAAAGCACAGCAGAAACACACGCTCTCACCAAAATAAAACTCTCTCAGTACCAACATATAACACTGCAATCTTCTCTAAATCATTTTCTGTATCGGGAACACGTCTGTGGAACAATCTTCCTCAAAAGTTAAGGGAGATAAAATCAATTAAAAACTTCAAAAGACAGCTAAGGGCTCACCTTCTGTCACAATAGCCATCTTTTTCTCCACTTACCAGTCTGTAGCCCACTGTTGTCAATTCCTCCTCCCCCCATAAATGTTTCCCTTTCCTTTCGCCAGCAGAGATCTCCATTCATATATGTCCCCACTTCCTCACATCCATTAGCACTGTCATTTTTCAATCTTCTCCTCTTTCACTAATCATTTTCCCCCTTCTGTTTATATTAAACTTAACTCAAATGTGTTAAACATCTATCTTCATGTAAATATCTCTTGTTATTATTAGTATTACTTTCATTTTTGTGTTATTATTTTCATTATTATTATTAGTATTATCATATATTGTTATTATTTAATATTATTAATGCAGTGTTTTTGTAATTAAATAATTTGTTTATGTTGTTCCTGGTCAGATGTAAGAGAGGGCCCTATGGCCCTAATCTGGTCAGGTTAAATAACCAAATAAATAAATAAACAAATATTTTCGTCTATGGAATGAGCTTCTCATGTGCACAGCATCAAACCGAATGCACCACGTGGTACTGCGGTGCTGCTGTTTGTAATAGCGATAATTGAATACTGTGCGTATTTGTCTTAGTTTTCATACGTCTACGTAATTGTAACAGCAGTGATGCAGTATTATCAGTGCCGAATCTACGACATGTTCCCCCCTCCCCTATTTGGCGGTTTGCTCTCCCCCTCCCCTTTAGATCCGGAGCTGAGTATAGTTGGTGGTACGGATGTCATCATGAAAAGTACGTAAAAGGAGGACATGTAAATAAATAATCCAATAATCACATTTAAGCGCGTGACGGAGGAACCATCGAACCGCTTTTATGATATTTCTCTACCGTTCCATTCTCTAATAGCAAGTGAGAAAGAGGAACACCCGAAACTTCCCGTTTTCGATCTAATTTCTCTTATTCTATTATGATGATTATGCAGATCGGTGCTAATAAAATATGTTCGCATTCGGAACAGGAAGTTAGTGAAAGAAATTTCGTAAATGAATCTCTCCTCGACGAATAACGCCTTTATCTTCATGTTTTCCACCCTAACTCGTGAATTAATTCTGTGACACTCTCTCCCCCCTATACCGCGATAGTACAAAACGAGCTGCCCTTCTCTGAACATTCTCTATATCATCCCTCAGTCGCAATTGGTGGGGGTCCCACAATGGACGGTAATTCTCCAAAACAGTGCCCAAAACTGAAGTGTAGGCAATTTCTTAAGTAGAACTGCAGCCGCGGTGGAGTAGCCGAGCGGTCTAAAGCGTTGCGGTTGCTCGCCGTGGAGGTTCGAGTCCTCCCTGGGGCATGTGTGTGTGTGTTGTCCTTAGGTTAGTTTGCCTAGGTTTAAGTAGTTTGTAATTTACGGACTGACGATCACGCAGTTTGGTCCGAAAGACTTACAAACATTTGAACATTTTTTTGTAGAACTGCTGCATCTTCTAAGTGTTCTGCCAATGAATTTAAGGCCTTTACATATGACTGATTTATCGTGTAAATGAAGTTTAACGGATTTCTTTCAGTGCTCATATGTTGAGGGTCAATTTTCAATTTTTGTACCATTCAGAATATTGTATGTAAATCATTTTGCAGTTGCTTTTGATCTTATGGTGAATTTATTAACCGATAAGTGACAACATCAAGAGAGCTAATCATGTTGCCTCCTAAATCGTCTATAAAGATTAGGAACAGTAGGGGCCCTATAACGTTTCCCTGGGGAACGCCAGATATCACTTCTGTTTCACTTGATGACTTTCCATCAGTTACAACGTACTGTGTTCTTTCCGACAGAAACTCGCGAATCCAATCGCACAACTGTGATGATATTCCAAGGCATGCATTTTGATTAGAAGACATTTGTGAGGTGCAGTGTCTAAAACTTTCCATTAATGAATTAGTTTGGAATCGCTTTGAGATCCCTCGTCGACATCAGTTATAACTTCATGTGAGTAAAGAGCTAGCTGTGTTTCACAAGAATTATACTTTCTGAATTCGTGTTGACTACGGGTCAACAGGTCGTTCTGTTCGAGGTTGTTCATAATGTTTCAGGAAAGTATGTGTTCTAAAATACTACAGCAAACCGACGTCATTGATATAGGCCAGTAATTTTGCGAATCACTCCTATTGCGTTTCTTGAATATTTGAGTGACCTGTGCAACTTCCCAATCTTTGGGTACGCAACTTTCGCCGAGCGAGCGGTTGTATATGGTACATAAGTATGGAGCTATGACATAAGCATCAGGAACCAAATTTGTGCACAATCTGGACCGGGAGACCTGCATTTATTAAGAGATTTTAGGAACGACTATTTTTGATAAGGATGTACAACAAGTATGTGATCATAATAGCCATATTACTAGGGTCGATTTACGTTATTATAAAAAGTGAAACGAGACTGTCATTTCGTTCTTGAGGTGAAGATGATGAGATTGTCACTCATCGAAACGTTGCGGAATTTCAACGCAGCCACCCGGATGGAAACCCGAGAAGATTTCGTCAAAAAAATCGTAATTTGAAATTTTTTATCTACGACTGTCACGTCTGTCTGTCTCTTTGAACACGTTTACCTCCAAAACTACATGACGAATTTTCATGGGGTTTTCACACGTAGTTTGAGCATATCGTGCGGTTACATAAAGGGTTGAATAATAAAAATCGGATTAAAGAAAATAAAGATGTAATTTAATCATTTGTTTAAAAGTCATCGTATATGTCTATTCGATGAAGATAATCTCCAAAATTACTACACGAACTTTCATGGGTTTCCACAGGTAAATTGAGAATAGTTTGGAGAGTAATATAGACTTCATTTCATCAAAATCGGTTCAGAGGAAAGAAAGATATTGTAATTTGAAGTTTTATGTGTATACTATTCTTATATGTATGGAGTAGTACAGCAAATCTCCAAGAGTACTATACGAACTTTCATGGGGTACCTTGGGGCAACACATAAGCTTCATTTAATCAAAATCGGATCAGGGGAAGAAAAAAATTCTGTAATTTGTAGTTTCTGGTGTATGCCATGCTTGAATTGCAGCTTAGTATAGCAGAGATCCGATAGAGGCGCTTTTACTTACATAGTATACCCTTGATAGCAATTAACTAATAGATGACGATGCTGCGTTTTTTTTATTCTAATAACTAAGATGTAATACACTTATGGCAACGCCAGTTGAATCCTTTTTAAAAAATCAGTCACGTACAATGAGAGGAATAATTCTTTGTTTTGATAATAAAATAAATAATTAATGTTGTGTCGATCAGTAAATTAATGATCCTCCTATGGCAAATATTTCGTTTCCAACGTTAACATACTAAACCGCTGCCATTGCAAGTAAATTTTAACCCAGGTACGACACATAAAAATAACTTTTTTATTAGCTGTGTCCCGCATGGCTTGCAATGACATGTAAAGAAACAAAGTGCTTCTTTCCGCGGGTATCACTTGAATTTAAAACGTAACGACGTACCTTCGCGTCTATCGATGTTTTCATTTACCAAGAATTTTTCCAAGGAAACACGAATTTATGTAGTTCCCTTTCTGATTTCGATGCGTACGTATTACATCGCGAGTCCATTCTGTTTGGGAATGCGTAGAAAACGCCATAGTACATGAAAGGACGAAGTGAGGCGACGTTAATTACACAGTACACCAAATAACTAATTATGGAGTTGCTTTTTTTTCATTCTCATAACTATGGTGTAATACACTACAAGAAGGGCCACAATTTTACTTACGGCTGCATTGTGTGCTGATGTTGGCAACGGCTGTTGAATGCTTTTTAAAAATCAATCACGTAGATTGAGGGGAATAATTCTTTATGCTCACGATGAAATAAATAATTTATCTGTTCTGGTCAGTAAATTAATCATCCTCCTAAAGCGAATAGTTCGTTGCCAACGATAAGAAACTAAACCGCTGCCACTGCAAGTAAAATTTATCCCAGGTAGGATACAAAAAATATTTTTTTACCTAGCTGTACCCCATATGCTTTGATATGTCATCGAAAGAAAAGAAGTGCATCTTTCGACGGGTATAATTTGAATTTAAGAAGTAACGATGTTCCTTCGCGTCTACCGATGTTTTCATTTAATAAGAATCTCCTAAACTACTTCACGGATTTATATGGGACAAGTTCGTGTCATAAAAGTGGGATCACGGAAAAAAAAAAAAAAAAAAAAAAAAAGATATCGTAATTTAAAGTTTTGTAACTACGACCGTCGTATATGTCTGTCTC
The DNA here is from genome assembly GCA_026315105.1 of Locusta migratoria. Classification (NCBI taxonomy): domain Eukaryota; kingdom Metazoa; phylum Arthropoda; class Insecta; order Orthoptera; family Acrididae; genus Locusta; species Locusta migratoria. The sequence goes on along the minus strand of CM048745.1, from coordinate 696,881,299 downwards.
TTTGAACGTTTATCTCTAAAACTACTTGACGCATTTTCAAAGGCTTTTCAGTCGTAACTTGAGCATATCGTGAGGTTGGATACACGCTTCATTTAATCAAAATTGTATCAGAGAAATAAAGATATCATAATTTAAACATTTGTCTAAAAGCGATCAGTATCTATCTGAAACTTCTCTGCTTTCATAATTGTTCGGAACTATATTATGATTAAAATTTGTAATTACTTACTTTTGGTGCGGACTTCATTAAGATAGAGAAAGACGTCTTCTTTTGTAGAGACTATCGTACTTAGAATTATAATCCGACTTCTGAATATATAGGTGTATTACACAAGGTCGATTTCAACTTTGTGCTTTACGAAGTAATCACTGCAGGACGTGGGGACATGTATTAGCTGAAAGAGTGGCCGATACTGCTAACACAGTCGTCACAAGTCACTGGAAATACTACTATATTTTAATGGAAAGTTCTATACAACCGATCAGCTGACGCCATTCCTTCAACGATTAGCCAGATTTACTTTATCGCACATTGACACCATTATGACGTCTTATTTAAACAGACATGAAATGCTCTGTAGACTTAATTATGTGACTTTCAGCATTCGTCGAGTTTTCGATAATAGTGGGCACTGCATACAGAAACTGCAGTCTTAACTTTATAAACACAACCTAACATTGAATTTACATCGTTCCATAGTATGGACTTAAATAATTTCACTTCTGTATGAAAAACTGTATGAACATTCACAGTGTGATTGTGGCGCCTCCTGGACAGTAGTCCACATTCTGGTGGACTGTCCACTTTTAGTTGCCGTGCGACAATCTTTTAATCTGCCAGATGCGCTTTCTTTTATGCTAGGAGACGATGCTGTAATGGCTGAACGTGTTTTAGATTTTATTCACGCAGCTGGTTTTTATCATGTGATTTAATGGTGGTTACCTAAGCCTAATATTTCACGCACCTACCATTCAAACGGTTTTAATCTGTTTTCACTTTTTTCCTGTCTGTCCTATCTTTGACTGGCAGTTCTAGTGTGTGCAGAATGGCTGGCTCATCCTTTATTATCTTTGAGATCAGCCAGCCACAACATTCTGCTGTGCTATTTTAGTGCTGTTGTCTGTTTGGTCCACTAGAGGTTTTCCTTTAAATGTTGTCGTCTTAGCACACATTATCACTTTGACCTTCTCGTGCATTAGACGTGGATGGATGGATGGATATGATGTTATGGGCGCACGACAACTAGGTCTTTAGCGCCCGTACAAGATAATTAGGCGATACGTGTGACCTGATTAAAATGAAATGAAGACAAATAGGGAACAGAAGAGAAAGGAGCCAAAGTAGCCAAACGATAAGGGGAACGAAGGAAAGACCCAACCAAACATGGCAAGGTAGGAACAGTTGGTGAGCGTCGAAGGTTTACAGACGTACTCAAAATGCCATGCCAGAGAAGTGGTGGGCTAACCATTCGTTAACGTCCTAAAACCTCCAGCCTAAAAGCTTAGGCCAGAGTCCGTTAGACGTGGAGTACTTTTTCCCCGCTCATTAAATGATGTGCTCTTTAGCTAGGAACAGGGGACTGATAAACTAGCCGTTAAGCCCTCTTTAAAAAACCCAACGAAAACATCGTTTTCGACAATGACTTGTACTTAAATTTGACTTCTTGCCTAGGAGAACTGAGTTTGACAGGGCGAACCAACAAGGATTCTGCTTTTGCTGACCTAGGTCCGGAAACCTAAAAAAACATGATATACGCAGGTCCCTCTTTTAACAACCGTTGCGAAGCACGGTCATATAAACTAGTTAATAACAGAAAACGACGACGGGTACGTTACAAATGTAATATGGCGTAATTAATTTCTGCGATATTATAGTCTTGTGCTTAAGTGACAAATTTTAGTTAAATTTGGAACTTCGTGTGTGTGTGAGTAATCTGATTGATCTGCTTCGGTGTATACAATGTTCTAGACTCCTATGTTTATCTGTGTACCTTTGGTATTGCATTGCCCTGTATGATGTGATTTTGTACTTCGTTCCTACCAAATATTTGAGTGTGCGAGAAGGTGATAATGCCGGCAGGCCGGTCAGCCGGCATACCTACAAACACAGGAGGCTTGCAAGTTGCCTACCTCCGTCGGCGCAACTCCATGACAGCTGTGCCTACAGGCATGACGGTTAACCCATAGCACAGAAAGGCTAGTACTACACAAATATGGATTCCGTGTGACGGGGGTTAACCAAAACACGGATATCTATCCTTCCATGTTCACCTGATCGGTCGCACCAGCCTTTGTAGGACCTCACCGCAGCAGGGCTCCGTTCCTGGATGCTTTAAGGTGGCTTCACACTGCCAACCAACTCCAACAAACAGAAACATGCAACAGTTGCCAGTCTAGTAAACTTAAAACAGTCGTGGGTTTGGCAAACTTACAACTGTTTCAAAGTGTTGAAAACAGTTTCAAACTCTATTAAACATACATTCGGCGTTTTTCTTTTAATAATCGTCTGCACAACAGCATTTAATTTAATATTTCTGGCGAGTACATTATTTGACAAGATGGAAAAATTAAAACAATTGTAGGTGGAAACGTGGATAGCGAGAGGACGAGAGAAAAAGTGCTCGCACTAATGTACTACATGACCTACACTGCAAGCACATAGTCACGAAAATTGTATGAGAATGGGCAACCAAACATTTAAATTCACCCACACATTTACAAATACTTAAATTCGTCATAATCTATGTTTCAGGAAGCCCTGTATCTGTGTCAGTGAATAAATAATGAAACACTGACATAGATGATTTTTCATGCTTAACATAAACTCTTCAGAGAATTTATTTTATTTAAGAAGAGAAAATATGTCCGTAGTTTTTTCATGTCACGTTTGCATGTGCGTCATTATGCATCATGCACTGTGAAAGTTTACTACAGCCTGACATTTATTTTCTCTGATTGTCTTAAAAGCATCTCATCACATATCTGTATAACTACCTGCTCGTTTGGTTAATTCTGTAACTGCATCGTGCTAAGCACGAAAAAATACGGAGCTAACTGGTGCAGGTTTCATTAAGCAAATCATAAATGCCATTTCTTCCGATAAAAAGCTGTTCCAGCACTGGGTAAAATAGGTACCGATACTTGAATCCTAAAGTGTGTCATTTCACGTATTATTCCAGACAAAAGTGAATAAAAATATAAATCGCTTCACGAATTAAATAGGTTAGTTTAGAGTACAAATAATATTTATTTCATGTATGCCTCTCCATAAATCTTTTAGTCCATTTAATTTCTTCCTTGTCATCCACAGTGAACAACTTGGAATACCACAGATTGTGGTAGCTTTTTCTTTACGCGCTTCTAACAGTTTATTTTAGCCACTGTGCTCTGTATTAAGAAATAATTTGTATTCTTCATACTTGCAGTGAAATACCGGCCTAAACGACACGGCAGACGACAGGGTAACACGGCAATGCGCATGCGCAAGTTGCCAACTCCGCCGTGTTTTTGCCCACTGACCGTAAACTACAAACTCGAGACAAAACTTCTCTCAACTAGTTTTCCAAACTCGCGACTTCACACAACTGTTGACAACAGTTGAAAACAAAGTCAAACTTCGAATTGAAAACAGTTGTCAACTGAGTTTGTAGGAGTTGGTTGGCAGTGTGAAGGCACCTCTAGAGCTAGTCCTGGCTACCGGCCGCCGCTACGCTCTCAGACTTTACCGTTTCCTCTTTCTGAAACTGAACCCTGCTACGCTGGATCTTTTACCTTGGCACACGTATTTCGACTTTAATTTTGGTGATATTTTCTGGAACTTGCTTCCAGAACTATTTCATTTCATTGTGGGCTCCACGTCCGACTTAGAAGATTTTGTGTTAGTTTCCGACCTCCGGAGTGTGTTCTGGAACTTATCGAAGTGATACAGACATAATTGTTGGCTACTAGAGACCAGAACCTCGCTTTTTCAAATATTTCGGACAGGAAATACGTTAGTAATACAAAAAAAGAAAAAAAAGCTGTTTGTAATGTAATTTTAATTGCAAATAAACCGTTCATAAGACGCAAAACTTGAATAAACGAATTTGTAGACGAGAAAATTCAACTTTGTTCCCTTATGTTCTTTTCATATCTCGTATCGTTTGAGAGATATTTGCAAAAATAACGGAGTTTTGACATCCTCCATTGAATTAACGAAAATCAGCCGTTCGGAGATGTCACTGAACTCTCTCCGGCATACGCCATCTTGCGTTGTGTATTTGACGATTTTCTTATTGTACCTTACACGTTGTCATTTGAAAGGCGCACTGAAGAATTAACAAAAACACGTCGTTCTTCGTACGATAAATGATAATGTAGTGTCTACAAATGTCACATTAGCATCAGTTAACAACGGCCATCAATAGTATGAGATTAAAGGGCACATCTTTTGATTGATAACCGTAGCGTAGTGGGCAAGGTGTTGAGCTATAACGCCGAAGGTCAGTGGCTTGGAACCCGCCACTACCTTCATTTTTTCCCCTGAAAGGGTTTCAGACACTCTTATTAATTAATTTTTTATTATTTAGATTATTATTTTGGTCCAAAATGTTTGCAAAAACTTATAAAACTACAAATCTAAAGTGGGCCGTAAAACACGTCAGTGCGATTTTTTTTTTTTTTTTTTTTTTTTTTTTTTTTTTTTTTTTTTTTAGACAGAAGAACTGTTCCAAAATGAACGGTTCTGTAAAAGGCACTACTTTTCCCGTCTCCACTCTCGAGGATGGAAGTAAATAGCTCATAACGGTAAGAGCGGAAACTCTTCGCTGAAACGTGCGACAGCGCTCCCGAACACCTCCTAGCGGCGTGAGTTGTAAACTAACACTGGGAGTCAACGGCCGATTAACACTTTGACTCGGAACATTTAACATTCGTCGGCATACTTTATAGAAGCAGGAAGTGGTTGGAAGAGGGATTGTTTGTGTGCTACATACGGCTGTAACAGCTAACTACACACAGCGATTCACACCGAAATCTTTCTTGAGATTCCCGAAAAATATAAAATTTTAAACATGCTAGTTTAAGGAGACTACTGTCAGGCCTCCTGAGATCGTTTACTTTTAGTAAACAGTGTCTCTAATTCATTGATTTACCCTTTTTTCATACGTTCTTTATAGATAAAGGCAGTGAGTTATTCATAAGCCAAGAGCTGACTTCGATAAAATTTTGAGAAAGAAGGGCTCAGAGCATTTGAATAAAAGCATTGTATTATGCCTAGACTACTTTGTCAGAAATATTTCAGAAATAAGATTTCGTAAAGCCTAGAGTAAATGTAATTTGTTCATTACCCGAAGTCTTACAAATGATGGTTAATGTATTATAACAACAAATGTATAACATCAAATTTTATTTAAATCACTTCATTTAAAGTGTAGACTATGCTTTAGAAACATGATGGCAATAGCATAACTGTCAGATGTTTCTATTTAAGTAAAAATTTTATACAGGGTGTTTCACTAAGTGTGTTTGCCTCTGTAACTTATAAAATAATAGATGACAGGAAATTTTAATGCGGTAGGTCAACACAAGAAATGTTAAACTTTCTGCGGAGCTATGGACATAGTTTATTGTATCATTTTCCAAAGCGTTACAGCACAAAGATATAATTTTTTAAATGGAACAATAGTTTTTTTTCTATCGTGCATTGGATTCGTTGAAACCAGCTGCGTCTAAATCAATTGAAACTACATTCCTATCACTGTTAGTTTGGGAACTACAACCCTTCAAAGTTTCAGGGGCAGATACCACACGCTGTACACAATACATGGCTGTGTGGTGGGGTTGGGGCGCCATGGTCCTCATTCATGGTCCGCAAGGTCGCCCGATTTAATTCCAGTAGATTTCTTTTTGTGGGGATATCTAAAGGATCGTGTTTATGTCACTGAGCCCACATCCCCAGATGATCTAATACGGCGCATCGAGGACGCATGTCCCTCCGTCACACCGGCGATGTTACATCTCGTCCGCAGATCCTTTCGACGGCGCATTGCATTATGCATTGAGGACACACATTTGAACATCTCATGTAAATCAACTTCCCACCGCCATAACATCCATCATCCACCACACAGCCATGTATTATGTACAGCGTGTGGTATCTGCCCCTGAAACTTTGAAGGGTTGTAGCTCCCAAACTAACAGTGATAGGAATGTAGTTTAAATTGATTTGGACGCAGCTGGTTTCAACGAATCCACATTTAAAAAATTATATCTTAGTGCTGTAACTCTTTGGAAAATGATACAATAAACTATGTTCATAGCTCCGCAGAAAGTGTAACATTTCTTGTGTTGACCTACCGCATTAAAATTTCCCGTCACCTATTATTTTATAAGTTACAGAGGCAAACACACTTAGTGAAACACCCTGTATACAGCAATTGAGAATAAGTCTTACATTTTCGTTGTCATTCGCAGTATTTGGCCTGATGCACTGCCTTCCGTCCTGATGCACTTATGTATTGTGTTGGTTTCAGTTCGAATTCTATCGAAATAAACTGTACACATTATGATGTATTATTTCTCTTCTACGCAACTATAATACGTGCGACTGTTTTTCACCAAATGCGTTTCGTTTCACTGAATATAAAACATTTTCAGTGGTCTGAAATGAGAGCTATCTACAATTTGTAAAATGTTGATGTTTTGATTTGCAGAATTTTTTTAATGAAGGGCCGACGTGTTGCACAGTTCATGGCAGACATGATTGCTTTAGTTTCTTCTGCCCTACACTTTAAAAAAATTATCATCTAAGATAATGTCTTAAAGGGCGTAACAAATGTAAACTTTGCAAAGTAATTTTGGTACGCAGCGAAATAAAATACGGAATCACATATGTCAAGGAAAGTATAGCCTACAACTCGAACCAAGAGATTGCACTGCTAGCGGTGCCGCCTGACAAACGCATGTAAGTGCTTCGGAGTCTCCGCTATTATCTTCGAAGTTACTAGCAAACCCGGCAACGCTTCGCAGTAGCTAAAGCGTATGGGATGTATACCGTAATACCTTGTCTTCTTCTCCCTATGTCCATCCCTTCCTTCCTCCTCTATTTCCCCATCGCCTCCTTCCCCTTCCTTTGTCCATCTCCTCCTCCCCGTATCTTCACACCGCTCCCTCTAAGCCCACGCCATATCCCTCCTCTCTGCAATTATATCATCCCCCTGTTTTAAATACATGTCATTCCCCCATCCTCTAGCTCCTCCTTCCCCTTTCTTTGATCTTATTATTGTCTCTGCAATCGGGACCTTGATTGGGAATAGAAGGCCAAATGGATCATTTGGAAACGGGTACTTTGACGGACCTTTCGAGCTGCTCTATCTGGGAGGTTAGTAGCTTTAATGACCGTATTTTAAATGGTTATAGCCTACGAACAGGTATAATTATAAATTTAGGCATAAAACAACTTTCCTGATTTATGTTAAAATTGACTGGGAAAAGGAAAACAAAAACGCACATTTTTACAGCATAGCTTAGCATGTTTTTCTTGTAGCGAGCAAAATAGAAGTGATTTTTGTAACACGTTTATATCTTTTTAAGAGTTTCTGAATTGAAAACAAAATAATCGCAGTATGATTATACTTTAATGATATGAATTCCATATGAAATAAAACAATTAATTGAAATACAATAACATTGTAACGCTTGTTCGTGAACGATATTTTTTGTCTTTCCCTCCGGAGAGAAAACAAAAAGTGCAGATGATTTGCCAACTCTCGAACACGCCACGTACAACTGCCCATGGGAAAAACACGTCAATAAAAGATTTTTTTTTATTTTTTTTTATGGGACTTAACTACTGGTCATCAGTCCCTAAACTTACAAACTACTTATGAACTAGCTAACACTAAAGACAGCACAAATATCCATGCCCGAGGGGGAATTCGAACCTCCGACCGTAGTGGCCGTGCAGACCGTGACTGACGCGCCTCAGTCTCCTCGGCCACCGCGGCCGGCCAAGATTTTTTCCACAAACTTCCAAGGACTGGCCTTGCGCTTTATTAATAGTAATTGCGAATGCAAGGCGACTGGGAAATTGGAGCCGCTTAAATTGAAACGACAAGTCGGTTGGAATGAATGGTATTCTTGTAATCAGAACAGCCTCTCCTTTGAACTTCCCCGTGATTATCGTTGCTTCAATCACATTGTTCATCAGCTTATTCACTGAGAAACTTGTTCCAATGCATTGTTTCGGCTGGCTTCGATCTCCTTGCCGTATTTTTTCCTTTTATTGTTATTTTTAAACTGAAAAATTTACATGTCAGTAGGCCGGCAGCAGCATTGAGTGCTGCTCTTTAGCCGAGAGAATGTGAAATATATGAACATGAGAAATTAAAACATGAAACGGTGTTAAAACAATGGAGATTTAAAACATGGACAAGACGATAAAACTCGGAGAAATTACAGTTGTGACAGATGAATAAAACATACGTAGTCAGTTAAAATAATGAGCCACGGTGACGTGAAAAACATGCATTATGATATCAAAAATAGGACGGCGGGCACTGGGAGACACAGTATTAGGAACAAACGATGTGACACTTGTCTGTTAAGCGGTGGACGCAGATAAAAACACACTGTAGCACTGCACACACAACACTGAACGAGGCACTGTTAAAACTGATGTCGCAGGACCCCACGGGGTAGAGAGGGGTAGGGTGTGAAGCACAGAGGGCCGCGTGGAGTAGCCGAGCGGTCTAAAGCGCCTCGCTGCGGAGCGCGCTGTTGGTCGCCGTGGAGGTTCGAGTCCTCCGTGGGGCATGGGTGTGTTTGTTTGTACGTAGGTTAGATTACCTAGGTTTAAGAAGTTTGTAAGCTATGGACTGATGACCACGCAGTTTGGTGCGATAGTTTTACAAACATTTAAACATTTTTTTTAAGCACGGAGGAAGGGGAGGAAAGAGGTTGGAGAGGAGGCGTAGGGACTCCAGGGCAGGAACAGGAAAAGCCAAGCGGAGGGGAGAGGCGGCGCTTCATCCACGGGAGGGGATCAGGGTTGGTAGGACTTGCATATGTCAGGACGGAGGGCGTCATAGGGGAGAGGGAGTTGGTGGAAGTTACCCTGGGAAAGGATGCGTAGAGTGTGGAGGTGAAGGGAGGAAGGGACGCAGCAGTAAAGGCGTGGCAGAGGGATTAAAAAAAAGTTCAAATGTTTGTAAATCTTATGGGACTTAACTACGGGGTCATCAGTCCCTAAACTTACAAACTACTTGTGAACTACCTACGAACTAGGACGGCACAAATATCCATGCCCGAGGGGGGATTCGAACCCCCGACCGTAGTGGCCGTGCAGACCGTGACTGGAGCGCCTTTGTCTCCTCGGGCACCGCGGCCGGCGCAGAGGGATTGGTGAGGATGGGGAATACCAGGGGTTTGTGAGACCTTGGCGTATTTGTTCGCCCCGTTAACAGCGTATTTGATCGCTAGGCGATTAGCGAATAAATAAGCTGTTTTCAGGTAAAATTTCCGGGCTGATGGGCCGTGGTCCAGATGTAATGCTTCCTCCCGACGTTTCGTCTCCAACTGCGGGAGACATCTTCAAGGGTCTTCCGGCTACTGCCACTGTGGGCCGAGGGGCTCTCGCATTTATAGAGGGCATAGAGGACGCCACCATACGTCACGTGATGCTGACTTTGTAGCTATCTCTGGATGACGTCGTCATTCTCGATTAAAAATAATCGATTGCCGTTTTGTTGGTAGGGATGGGAAAAACGACCGGTTAAAACCGATACCGGTATTTTAGTTTTGAATAACCGGTTTTTTTCAGGCATTTATTTGGTGTCGGTTGTAACCGTTTTTTTTAGTTATTGCCAAGAACCGGGTAAAAAACCGGTATGACAACTTCCTGTAGTAGTGGTTCAAAACGTGTTTTTTGTAAATAATTTAAAAAATTAAAACTAGTAGATCCTAATATTTAGGTCTATTCCTAAATTTTCCACTGTTGTGAAATATTAGGTCATTGCAGTAACTAAAAAAAGCGATCAGTGATAATTTAAGAACAATACCAGCAGACAGAAACGCGCAACAAACGCGTGGCATAAGAACTTCAGGACTGGTGCAGCTATTGAGGCACCGATGCACCTGTTGCCGTGTGGCGTGGCCTATTAGACGACGCGCGTGCACCGGCAGTGTACAACACTTGCCTCCGTGTGGTCATGCGGCAGTCCCTTGCTGTCGTCGCCAGACATCGGTTGTGTCTTAAATGGCACCATCCCGAGCATGGAAGTACTTCACGAAGTACGGTAGCAGTGAGGTACAACGCTCCATTTATTTTAAAAAGCTGAAAACAGGTGGAGGTACTACAAACATGCTGTGTCATTTAAGGAGAAAGCATCCAAAATGTTCCTTCGAATTGAAGGTCAATTCGATTCATATACCTATTATGTAAGCTTGGAATAATAACTTTTAATGTAATATCATATTGTTATGCTAACAAGTTTTATTAATGCGATTCCTTGAAAGCGAGGGGAATTTTTAATAACCAAAATGGGTTTAGGTAACATTTATCATGTGCTGCCTCGCGATGTAGCCGTGCGGTCTGAGGCTCCATGATACGGACTGCGCGGATGCTCCAGTCGGAGGTTCGAGTCCTCCCTCCTCCCTCGGTCATTGGTGTGTATGTTGTCCTTAGCGTGAGTTAGTTTAAGTTAGATTAAGTAGTTTTAAGTCTAGAGACTGATGACCTAAGCAGTTAGGTCTTATAAGAACTCACACCCATTTGAACATTCTTTTATCATGTGGTACACAGCTTTCCTAGTTCAATTTGCGTAAATTTACACTGACAACAACCATACTGCCAGTCGGATTTGTGACTTTGTTTTTCGAAATAGTTCTGCAGCACTGATTGAAGTTCATTTACTGAATGTAACTTATACATATATTGTGTATATAACGAGATATTCGTATGCGCTGGTTCACAACTTACGGAGTGGTTGGCTCAATATTCACAACTGCCGGATAGAAATACTAGGCCAGTAAATCTGTATGCTTCGTATATCGTCTTCTACGGCCTCCTGACTAGGCTTACACACACTCAAGAAGGGAGGGGGACCTTGCAAAGTATGGAAATACTAGTGATTTGTCGTATAACGTAAATTTACCTAAATTTTAACTAAACTTCGTAAGTTTCGGTTTCGGCCGAAACTAGAAGAACCGAAAATTCGATTACGGTTTCTGTTCGGCCGCAAAATATGTTTCGGTCGAACTCTACTGGAAATAATAGCAATAAAAAACCGAAAACCGGTTATTTAAAAAACCGGTTATCTTGAGCAATTTTTACAGTGCGGTTAAACCGGAGATGCAAAGAACCGGTATAACCCAAAACCGGTTGTTTCAGCAATAACCGCCATCCCTGTTTGTTGGTGCAGTGTCGACATCCATATTTTATTTAACTTCAGACCTTATCGAGACGTATGGTGGCGCCCTCTATGCCCTCTATAAATGCGAGAGCCCCTCGGTCCACAGTGGCAGTAGCCGGAAGACCCTCGAAGATGTCTCCCTCAGTTGGAGACGAAACGTCGGGAGGAAGTATTACATCTGGACCACGGCCCATAAGCCCGGAAATTTTACCTGAAGACAACGCCGGCCGGCCGGCCGTGAAAGTTTACATTGTAAAATAAGCTGTTTGTTGGAGAATCTGGAAAATGATCCGAGCTGGATGCGTACTTTTTTCTCCAATTCTGATATTCTCCGGTAGATTTTCCAAAAAAAGTTTCTTTCGTACAAACCTTGTCCAGAACAAAGAAAAGATCAGCCAAATCGGTGAAGCCATTCTCAAGTGTCAAGTGATGTGCTTTCATACATGCGGCAATTTTTTTTTTTTTTCTAATATAGAAGAAGATTTGATGGGAGCGCGTAGTGGGGCAGCCGGTGCTGCCGCCTGGTGTGCGCCGCTGGAACGCGCGGCGCCGCCGGGAGGCTGTCGGAGTGTCGGCGCGGCGGGCCGCGTCAGTCGCTGTGTGGCGGCAGCGCGGGCAAGTCGGCGGCGACGCGGACCGCGGCACGCGACACGCGAACCCTGCCTGCTCTGCGACGCGCGACGTGACGTGACTGACGCGACCGACGCGCTGCGCCACAACAGCCAGCCGCCGACCATACGGCCCAGGAGCGCTCTTCTGCATCCGGCCGCACACACAGCGCCCACTGCGGCTGCCGGTGCCGTCGTCTCGTGTTTGTTTACATCTAGCCGGTGCGCGCGCTCCCGGTACACCGACACCGCAATAAACGGATATTTTCCGAGTGTCATTACGTGTAAAAAAATTTTTGCGATCGGCGCTACGCCACAGGAAGTTGCGCTATCGTGTTTGCCGACGGCCTCCGAGGAGTAATGTTTTCGTGTTAACCTGCCAGCTTAGCAACGCTATTTATCTGAGAGAAGGGAAGGTATCGACGGCGTGTCTGCAGGGAAGGAAATCGGCTAGTGTCGTGCAGTTTTGGGGAGGGTCTAGTGGCTCTCCTGTCGGTGCGAGACGAGACCCGCGGGGCGGAAGTGAGCAGTGTGGTGACCGGACCATGAGGCTGCGCGCCGACGGCGCCTGAGATGCAGTCCCAGCCGAGCTCGTCCAACATGAGGAACAGCCACCACCACGGACACAACCACAGCCACCACCACGCGAACGGACACCTCAAGACCAACGGACACATCCCCAGTGAGTACCCACTCCTGTCCGCTCGGCTTTTCTCTTATACCTAGACTTATCGCGGGACGCTGAATACTCAGATGTCTGCGAGCGAGTTGCTTAACATTTCAGACTGCTCGTGAAATAAAAATACTGAGCTATGAACGACATCGAGGAAAAGTTACTCTCATAACTAAGGTTGGTCTGCGCCGATCTTCAGACACCGTACCTGACACCACTGCGTTTTACTTCTTCAGTTTACCTCCAGTCACCCCACTGACCGTGCTGCTTCGTTCCGGAGAATGTTGTTGGTTTGCCTGACGCAGTTAGACCTTACCGCAGTGTTTTTTAACCTCGAAACTTTTAGGAATCTGGGGATTGGTTTGTAAAGGTTATGGAAACCCTTATTTAATATTTTAATTGTGTATAACCCAATAGTGTGACTACAGGCCACTAAACCCGTAGTTCCTTTTTAAGAAAGTGAAAACAGCTGCAGCTTACACTTTTGTTAATCACGAATAGTTTTAGCTGTTGCTGACCGTCTTCCAAAGCTTTATGTTCTTCCCAGAAGTTGGACGAAGCAAGCAAGTTACAGAATCTGGCATTTGTTTTATTTTCCGTGCATCAGGCATTCCACCTGTGTCATCCTGTCGTGCACCTGCATTACAGAAAGCCGAATTTCATAAATCCACGTTAAACGTTTGTCTGCCTGCAACATTTCCGGCCTTTCACTTTTAGGTAGTCTGCAGCTCGATGTCTTACGATTTTTTTTTTTTTTTTTGTACTCGTCTGGACCTGATGCGTACAAAAATGTCATTTATTGTTATAAGATTGTTTATACCAAGAACGATTTAGTACGACAGGTCTTCAGTTTTTACGTTTCTGTTAATCGAACAACTAAACAGAACAAACAGCATGAGAAATCGATATTACGAGGAGAAGAATTCCAACGGATTTGACATTACGATGGCAGTCACGTCGAAACAGGCCTGTCAGGAACAGCGTCCTTGATATAAATAACCTTTTAACAATGTCTTCAAGAATGAACGTCTACCAACTCTAATATTCAAATGTTTGTAAGCTTATGGGACTTAACTGCGGGTTCAACAGTCCCAAAACTTACAAACTACTTATGAACTAATACTAAAGACAGCACAAACATCCATACCTGAGAGGGGATTCGAACCCCCGGCGGGGAACGACCTCGCGCATCGTAGCATAGCGCCTCAATGCGCTCGGCCGCTCCGCCGCAGCTTACCATCTGTACTAGCTTTTGTACCTCTTTGATTCATCTCCTACATATTTTAGTACGTTTTTGCAGTAACATATTTTGAAATAAATGATTCGTGGTTTCGTTCTTAATTTTTCCCGTTTTCCAAATTTACATTCAGAAATACACAAATCTCCCCTCGAAGTGTTGGTTGTGGTCATGAATTTATGTGTGGTGTGTGTGTACTGGGTTGGAAGGCGACAGCTGGGTCACGACAGTATGTCGTAATTCGCTGCGTAGACTGCAGTGTCGTGACTTCAGTTTCGCATAAAGCTGTGGTCCAAATCTGCGTCAGGTTTCTCTTTATTATTATTATTATTATTATTATTATTATTATTATTATTATTATTATTATTACATAGTCCGTTCCCTAGAGTCAGACAGGTATGCATTCTTTCACCACTCTTCTTTAACGTCTACTCGGAGAAAATCTTCATCAAAGCTCTCAAGAATGATGCCGGTGGAATACGAGTCAACGATGTTCCACTGAACAATTTACGTTATGCTAGTTCGTAAGTAGTTTGTAAGTTTAGGGACTGATGACCCAGTAGTTAAGTCCCATAGACTCTACAAACATTTGAACATTTTGAACGTGATAGTCACAAAAAATTAAATGTCCAATGTGGAGTTGAGAACTACCACTACCTGGGTACGGGTGTCAATTTTTCCATGGTTTACTGTTCAGAAATAAAGATTCGCATGGAGAGGGCCCGTGCGTCCTCTATGAAGATCAAGAAGCCACTACTATGTAGTCTCGATTTGAGCCTGGACCCGACAACTCGGATGCTGAAATGTTGTGCGTTCTCTGTTCTACTGTATGGAGTAGAAGCTTGCACCCGCAACATATATTGCGAGCGGAAAATAGAAGTCTTCGAGATGTGGACCTACCGTAGGATGTTGAGAATATCATGGACAGAACATGTTACCAACGTGGAGCTTCTAAGAACAATGGAAAAAGTCGTAGAAATGCTACAGGAAGTGAAAAAAAAGACAACTACATTATCTCTGCCACATTACATTACAAGAAATGATCTGTTGGTTGCAGAAGAATGTCCTGGTTTGGGAATCTGCAAAAATGGTTTTGTCATGTGACCTATTTACGGTCGCAGTTTCCACATAAATCGGGCCAGGCAAATGCCGGGATGATTCCTTTGAAGCCGCGGCGGTGTGGCCAAGTTCATTGAGGCGCTATGCTGCGAGGCCGATCTCCGTCGGGGTTTCGAATCCCCCCTCGGGCATCGATGTTTGTGCTTAGCGAAATAGCTGCAGGAGTTATCGTTGCACATGAGAGATGCGTAGATGATTGCTGTGTAATCAAAGTGCAGCGGTATTTGTATGAACGAAGTGCACTGTTACCAGTTAATCAACTCTGGCGATAGACGTCTTTTCGATCATGGATGACTCGTGACTGCATTTGGAAGCAATGGCTGTAGAGATAACAGTGCGACAAGAGTGTCCTCCTGTAGTCGCAGGCCGGGGGTAAATTTTGATTTCCGAGTGGCGAGCAGTATGTCAGGATGCCGAGTAACGGTCACCGCTCAAACTCGCGTGCGCCAAGACGTCACCCCGCCGAACCGGCCGTACAGTAGGGAAGGGCACACCATACGTAGCACAAGCTGCAATATAACAAACAGACCGACACTGCACATAGAAAGTACACTTATCACTTAAAATATTCAAGATATTTACAAGGGAATTTACTTAAACTACTTAATATTTTTATGCAAGCCAACTTCCTCCTTACTTCTGCCTCTTCAAGAGAAATAACTTTCAATATAAAACAGTTTACCAGTCAATTACAAAGCTGCTTAAACTACAGAAGACAGGCTAGCGAGATACATTATCCCACAAATCCAAAACAACACGCAAATGTATAAAGTTCATCTGACAACAAACAGCAGAAAAAATGTTCAAATGTTTGTAAAGTCTATGGGACTTAACTACGGTGTCATCAGTCCCTAAACTTACAAAGTACTTATGAACTACCTAATCCTAAGGACGGCACAAATATCCATGCCCGAGGGGGGATTCGAACCCCCGACCGTAGTGGCCGTGCAGACCGTGACTGGAGCGCCCCAGTCCCCTCGGCCACCGCGGCCGGCAAACAGCAGAAAATCTTTATACCATCTCGATTTACGGCTTGTCGTTTACCACTGGAGTATGCAAATCCGTATCATGGCTTGGGGGCTCTTTACAAATGTTGCCACTTCCGAACATCAAACCAGGTTATTGAATCAACCACAACCCAGTTTTAACAGGCCCACGCACACTATACACCCTTCCAAATAAGCAAGGCATGCAGGCGCTTCTCCTGAGAACCAAAAACCAGTTGTTGAACACCTAGCAGATCACTCAACATAGTTTGAGTTACCACCTTCGGTCTAGCAAAGCGATGATGTCAGCTTACCCAGTCCTCTTGCCGTGAGCAACTAGACTCAATGCTTGATATCCCGGATATCTCGGGCTCCAAATAACGAGGAATGCACCTCGAATGCGGCACTCGGCCGCCAGGCCGTCACACCGGAACGTGACAACTGCCGCATGCGCGCGAGGAAAGTCCACCGGGAACTCACTTCTACCCAAAACTACCGCTCTGCCCACCAAAAGCCCACTGCCCCCTTAAATCCAGCGGATGTTGACCAAAGATCAGCAAGCCAGAGAGATGGAGAGGACGGCTGAGGTCGACCGATAACCAAAGACCAAACTGGCGCCAGTGTCGCCACGCATCAGACCCTATCATTTATTTATACACGACCAGTTTCGGTCTTGTGTCCATCTTTAGGTACTTAAAACATTCAGAAGTTTACATATGTAGCAAGCTGGTGGAGTTCAGTGATTAAAAACAAAATTTCAAATGTTTGTAAACCTATCGTACCAAACTGCGTGGTCATCAGTCCGTAGCTTACAAACTACTTAAATCTAGGTAAACTAACCTAAAGACAACACACACATCGATGCCCCAGAGAGGACTCGAACCTCCACGGCGAGCAACCGCGCGCTCCGCAGCGAGACGCTTTAGACCGCTCGGCTACTCCACCGCAGCGATTAAAAACAAATTATTTGGTATTAATAATAACGAAACCAATTGCAGGTAGCGAGACGACATGAACAGAACACTGTTTACTTACATTTAATATTTTATCCAAATCGCGACTGTCAATGTGACACACTTTTGCGAACACAGTAATACACGAATAGTAATAAAAGTAAGGAGGTTACCAAAGGAAAGTGTGCAAAATGTACGTCACATGGACAGTCGCTTTTAGGATACAACATTAAATGGGAGTAAACGGTGTTTTTGTTCGTGTCATCTTGGATTTACGATTTCCTATCAGAAAGGAAAGAGTTCGTTGTAATTGACGGTAAGTCATCGAGTAAAACAGAAGTGATATCTGGCGTTCCCCAGGGAAGCGTTATAGGTCCTCTACTCTTCCTGGTGTTTATAAACGATTTAGGAGACAATCTGAATAGCTTCCTTAGACTGTTCGCGGATGATGATGTCGTTTATCGGTTAAAGTCAACAGATGATCAAACGCAACTGCAAAGCGATTTAGACAAAATTTCTACATGGTGCGAAAATTGTCAATTGAAACTAAATAAAGAAAAGTGTGAAGTAATCTCGTATGAATTGAATCATATATTCTACTACTATATAGCTTTTCAGGTATATATTCATTTCTTTTCTCGGGAATACAATTAGTAGTAAAGAAGTAATAGACAAAACTTGCTGCGTGATGGGGCGGCTTCCCTTGAAAGTTACTGTTTATGTGCTCATAACTCATGAACTATGTGTTGTACTGTGATACAATTTCGCAGGTAAATTCAGCTGTATGTGTGTATACCGTGTGTGAAGTTTGCTGCGGCTAAAATTTCTAATGTAGAAATTATAAAATGTAATGTCACACCGAATGCCATAGTTTTACTCCATAAACAGCGGAAAAATAGTAAGCGAGAAACTTTTTTCCATTCGTCATTTTGCTATGGTTGTCAGAGTGAAAAAGTTTAATAAAGGTTAGAAATTATGTGTAAAGTTTGTTGCAAGTCGCTAAGTACTGTCATTCTCATACAGTGTATATCGAAAGTCTCGCCGCATTATATGACATTTTTTGTGATTTCTGTTGGATATGACGTAATATCTTTTGAACCATGTACCGTATGTGATAGTTAACCATGCATCAATTGTTACCTCACGGTAAGGAATGTGTGTACCAAATTTGGTAGAAATCGGTCCAATGGTTTAGGAGAAAAGGAGCAACAATGTCGCAAAATGCAGCAGTTTTTCGCGCATCTCATTGTTTATGACGTCATATCTCATGAACTATATATCGTATGTGATTCTTACACTTACGCCGACCGTTCCCACGGATTGAAGCTTACGTGTACAAAATTTCATAAAGATTGGAAAAAAACTGTAGATTTGTATGCAACACTTACAAACATACGGATACTCTGCTTTATATATGAGATGGGGTGGCGGAGGACAGGTGGGGGCGCCGTTGGCGCGTGGCTGGCTGGGCAGCCGCCGTGCTTGCGTAACCCATTGAGCGCGGGCCGCGTTACGGGACCGCCAGCGCAGCGCCACCGCCAGGGTCACGCAGCGGGCCCTCACCGCTTCCGCCGACGCCGCCACTCGCTTCACCCACTTACCGAACACCGCTTTCTCGCCGTCCCTGCTCCACGAGCGCCAAATTCCGTTCACTGCTCCAACAGTACTCTGCGCCATTGGCCCCTTACTATTTGTTCACGATAACTTGACGATTTTACTGGTGCTGCCACAAGCAGCGAATGTCGGCACTAGTGTACAACTGCTGCCAACGTTACCATCTTCATTGACGCGAAATATTGCTGTACACATTGTTAACAGTTCCAGCACTGCAGTAAGCTGCCTTCTCCTCGCCCTGCACTCCCTGCGGCAGCCATAACGTGCGTGCAAGACACGCCTCCTGGAGCTCCCAGCAGCCACCACACAAATCGTCAAGTTATCGTGGTCAAACAGAACTTTGATTCACTTTATCGCGAAAGTTCCAAGCGATTGAGAAAAGGCGCAGGTAACTCCTGTGTGTAAGCAAGGTAAAAGAACGGATCCACGAAATTACAGGCCTGTACCATTAATATCAATTTACTGTAGAATTCTTGAAGTAAGAGTGATGTCGGGTGTGCCACAGGGGAGTGTCGTGGTTCCGTTGCTGTTAAATATATATGTAAATGACCTCGTGGATAACATCGGAAGTTCAATGAGGCTTTTTGCGGATAATGCTGTAGTATATACAGAGCTTGTAACAATAGAAAATTGTATTGAAATGCAGGAGGATCTGCATCGGATTGACGCATGGTGCAGGGAATGGCAATTGAATCTCAATGTAGACAAGAGTAATGTGCTTCGAATACATGGAAACGAAGGTCCTGTATCATTTAGCTACACTATAGCAGGTCAGCAACTGGAAGCAGTTAATTGCATAAATTATCTGTGAGTAGGCATTAGGAACGACCATACAAAAGCAATCGTCGGTAAAGCAGATGCCAGACTTAGATTCATTGGAAGAATCCTAAGGAAATGCAGTCCGAAAACAAAGGAAGTAGGTTACAGTACACTTGTTCGCCAACAGCTTGAATACTGCTTACCGGTGTGGGATCCGTACCAGGTAGGGTTGGTAGAGGAAGTAGAAAAGATCCAACGGAGAGCAGCGCGCTTCGTTACAGGATCATTTGGTAATCGAGAAAGCGTTAAGGAGATGATTGATAAACTCCAGTGGAAGTCTTTGCAGGAGAGATGCTTTGTCTCTCGGTACGGGCTTTTGTCGAAGTTTCGAGACCATACCTTTACCGAGGAGTCTAGCAGTATATTGTTCCCTCCTACGTATATCTCGCGAAGAGATCATGAAGATAAAATCGGAGAGATTAGAGCCTACACAGAGGCATACCGACAATCCTTCTGCAATAGGAGGGAGAACCGATAGTGGTACTCAAGGTACCCAACGCCACACACCATCGAGTGGCTTGTGGAGTATGGATGTAGATGGAGATGTACTCATTTCTAATACAGTAAATTTCCTTGAGACGGAAAAGCTTTTGTCCATGCATCAGCAAGGCTGCAGGAAGCATCGATCGTGCAAAACCCATTTTGCCCTTTTCTCTCATGACATCTTCCGTGGTATGGATGAAGGGCAATAGGCAGACGACATACTTCACGATTTTCGAAAGGCGTTTGACACGGTACTGCACTGCAGACTACTAACGGAGGCACGAGCTTCTGGAACATGGATCCAAATAGAGAGTGGCAAAAATGTTCAAAATGTTTGAAAATCTTAGAGACTTAACTACGTTAGTCTTCAGTCCATAGGATTACAAACTACTTAAAGTAACTTAATGCCAAGGACAACAGAAACATCCATGCCCGAAGGAGGTCTCCTACCACAGACGGCGATCAGCCGCGCACCGTAGCAAGGCGCCTTAGTGCGCACTGCTATTCTGCCTCGGCTGTGTGAGTGGCTCGAGGACTACTTAACTAAAAGAACCCAGTTTGTTGTCCTCGATGGCGACTGTTTATAAGAGACTAGGATATTGTCAGGAGTGCCCCACGAAAGTGTTAGACGTCGGTTATTATTTTCTATCTATATAAATGATCTGACGAACAGAGTGAGTTTCAATCTGCAGCTGTTTGCTGATGATGCTATAGTGTACAAGAAGGTGTCGCCATCAAATGACTGTAGTAGGATGCAGGAAGACTCGGACCAAATTTATAGGTGGTGTGAGGAATGACAACTAGTGGTAAATGTAGAAAATGTAAGGTGATGCAGATGAATAAGAGAAACAATTCCGTAATATTCGAATACAACATTAGTAGTGTGCTGCTTGACACAGTCGCGTCTATTAAATATCTAGCATAACGCTCCACAGAGATATGAAATGGAACGAGCATGTAAGGACAATCGTTGGGAAGACGGATAATTTTGAGAATATGTAATTCGTCTGTAAATGAGACCGCCTAAAAACGCTTGTGTAACCCCGTCTTCAGTACTGCTCAAGTGTTTGGGATTCCCGGCAGATCGGTTTAAAGGAAGATACAGAACCAATTCAGAAGCAGGTGGTTACGTTTGTTACTTGTATGCGAGTATGCGAGTGGAACAGGAGAGCAATTGACAAGTAGTGGTACCGAGTACCCTCCATCACGCACCTTTGGGAGGCTTGCGTAGAAATGTGGGGTCAAGCGGAGATCAAATCAATCTGCTGCAATTAGGAGATATTTGCCCACCATAAATTGGCGCGTGTGTGAAAGTGTATTCACGTTATTTTAACACACAGCTCTTCTATTATTCTTTGACTAACCTAGAAAATCTTTTGAGAACGATGGTGTAAGTTACATAACGAAAGAAAATCGGACGGAAAACTGACATATATTTCCGAAGAAATGTAAGAATCAAGCATCAACTAATTACAACACGATCAAACTCGAAAATATAAGAGTCCTGAAATTACAATATATGGGGAATTTTCATGCTATCTAGTTTGCTGTAATTTCTTATATTGATGAGCGAAATTGTGGACTCCGACGCATACACTAACATCAAACGTCAATTACTTCCTCTTGCTTCTGCCCTTAAGGAACAATCGGCTGCCATGCCTTGTCGAAACGGACCCCTATCAAAACTTCATAAAGCCAAAATTTAGGCACAGCCCATACTGGTAGTTGTCTAGATACTGTCCATGAGATAGGGAAGTCGTATATTTTGCTGACTGGAGAATATTAGTGTTTTTGGATTCTGCACAACATTGGTTGTTGACAAGATTGGAATAGTGTACTGTTACGCGGAGAAAACTTTGAATACTTGCAGGATTTTTCGTTGTAAGCGTATAGGCAGATTAAAACCGAAAGGAACACCGCTGGCATAATTGGGCCCGCAGCTTGCAGAAGTGCCACGCCCCTCGGCAGCCGGGCGCTGAGTCAGCTTTGCCGGTGCAGCGGCGCACTCGGCATTTCAGCTGACTCTCGCGGCTCTCCCTCCGTCCAAAGGCCGGGTGTCAAGGCAGCCAGCCACTCGATCAAACGCCGAGAAACGGCTGGTCGCCGATGCTGTCGTCTCATGCCGATCAGAAATTCTACTTCTCCTTCATTCTCTGTTTACATACACGAAACAGCAGTCATTATTGGCTACATCCACTAGTGCAGATTGAAAGAGCTTCCTGAAAGCGGAAAAGCCTATATAGGTCGCGTGGCAAGACTCAAAACTGGAGAACACCTCATGAGAGATTGCTAGAACACCAGGAAACGCGTTGCACGACGAAGCAAAGTGCTCGCAGCTCTATTAAAATAATAGACAGCTCACGGTACAGCCAGCTGCTAACCGCCGGTTGTGGTCCTGTTTTTTGTTCAAAATGTTCAAATGTTTGTAGAGTATATGGGACTCAACTACGGGGTCATCATTCCCTAAACTTACAAACTACTTATGAACTACTTACAACTAAGGACGGCACAAATATCCATGCCCGAGGGGGGATTCGAACCCCCGACCGTAGTGGCCGGGCAGACCGTGACTGGAGCGCCTCAGTCCCCTCGGCCACCGCGGCCGGCGTCTTGTTTTTTATTTAATTACTAACTCAATACCCGGAGATGCCAGGGTATTTGTTTTTCCATACTCTAGAAAGCCCACCTCCTTCCCTGTCCTCTCTTTCTGTTCCTAAAAATGTTCAAATGTTTGTTAAGCTTAAGGGACTTAACTGCGGGGTCATCAGTCCCTAAACTTACAAACTACTTATGAACTACCTTATACTAACGACAACATAAAAATTCATGCCCGAGGGGAGATTCGAACCCCCCGACAGTAGCGGCCTTGCAGACTGTGACTGGCGCGTCGCAGACCGCTCGGCCACTGCGGCCGGCTTTCTGTTCCTCTCGTTTTGAATTCCAAGTACCAAGGCCGGAGTAATAATTTCGTGTGGCTCGTTGACCTCGTCAAGTCTTGTAATTGGACGCACTTCGGCGACTTGCATGTCCCTAGCCTAGCCCATTTACCCAACCGGGGAAAGGGGACCTACAGCTTAACGTGGAATCCCAACCACGTGTCTTTATTGGCGATTTCTCACATCGTTGAGAGATGAAGGATGGGTTAAAGCGCAGACTGAAAAAAATCCTAGGCCCGACCGGGTTTCGATCCCGCGAACCTTAGGTTTGCAGTAGAGCAGTCTACCCCAAGACCACCGGGCCCGACCGGCTGTAACAAAAATGTAGTGTGAAAGTCTCGAAGTATCCCCTGCCATGCACCGTACTAATTTTATGTGGGTAGTCTTTGTCTGTGTCGACGATAGTTTTCTCGAAGCAATGTTAGACATGCTTCTCTTTCGTCCGTAGAATAACTTTTCAGCGCTGTTTTCTGTCTTTTCGATAATGACCGAGAGCGAGAAAATTCTTTATTACGCTTTAGGAAACTTCCTTGATAATATGCGGTTATTCTTCCCTTATTTTTTTTAATGTCTTGATCGCACTGTTCTTATTTTATCATTACGCGTTTCGATACATAATCATCAGATCTGTGGCAAAAAATAAATTACATTTCGGACGTTTACAGTTCTTAATCATAAAATGCATATGGAGCACAAACACATTACATGAAAAGATACTTACAACTTTTTAAAAAAAAAGATGGTAATTAAAATACATCTTATTGAAGATGACTAAGATATAAACCACTATCGTGGATATCTAGTCAAGGTGCGTCGACTATAATCTCATGCCAAACTGGGAACACTGTAACAGGTAAATTAGGTCCAATAGCCGCCAGATGGCTTATTTTTCCTTATTCGTACGCTTCTCCTGACAGAAAAACAACTGAAGAATGTGCATCTCGTTTCGCTGGTCTTCAGTCCGAAAATGTTTGTAAACCTACTAGACCAAACTGTCATGGTCATCAGTCCCTAGACTTACAAACTAATAAAACTAACATAAGGACAACACACATAACCAAGCCTGAGATAGGATTCGAACCTCCGGCGGGAACGGCCGCCAAGCCCGTATCATGATACCTTTGACCACGTGGCCATAGCGCGTGACTCATGACCGAATTTTACATAACGTGGCGACTTTTAACCCCCATATATTCCACCGCGTTATAGTCATCAATCCTCAACCACCACAGTGCAGCCGGCCGCGGTGGCCGAGGTGACTGAGGCGCTCCAGTCACGGTCAGCACGGCCACTACGGTCGGGGGTTCGAATCCCCCCTCGGGCATGGATATTTGTGCCGTCCTAGTTCGTAAGTAGATCATAAGTAGATTGTAAGTTTAGGGACTGATGACCCCGCAGTTAAGTCCCATAAGCTTAACAAACATTTGAACCACAGCGCACAAAAAAAATGTTCAAATGTTTGTATAGCTTATGGGACTTAACTACGGGGTCATCAGTCCCTAAACCTACAACCTACTTACGAACTAACTAATACTAAGGACGGCATAAATATCCATGCCCAAGGGGGGATTCGAACCCCCGACCGTAGTGGCCGTGCAGACCGTGACTGGAGCGCCTCAGTCCCCTCGGCCACCGCTGTCGGCCCACAGCGCACAATTGGAGACTGATAACTACTTCAGAAAGGTGAACAGATAATTGCAGAACGACATGTTGACCATAGATGTTTATTATTTCTCATTGCTACCGGTTTCGGTTACTTGTCATTATCAAGCGTTAGCAGAGATTAGCTAATAGCTTAACATGTCGAAATACAAAAGTACAAAATTATAACACAAGTATTCGTTGTCATTGCTCTAGTCATTGATATTATCACAGTGGCTGACTGCTACAGTCAGTTGTTGTGGTCTTCAGTCCGCAGACTGGTTTGATGCAGCTCTCCACGCAAACCTGTCCTGTGATAACCACTACCATATGCAAACACTATTCGTTTGTGATATTCAGTTTTGGCTGCAGAGTGAAATATAGGAACAAAAACCACAATTTTTACTATGTAAGAGATTACCGTCAGAAGGAATTGTTACAATAAATTACAGATGCGAAGAGAAAGAAATATGCTTTGACGTGAAGAGAAATTACAGCTTTTAATCCGAAACACGGGGCATGGTTTTTTAATTTGACATATGATGTCCGCAAATAGAAATTCCAGGTCAGGGCTGGACAGGAAGGGCCAAATGAGGCTCTGACTGTCTCGGCTTTACTTGGCACTTCTTGGAAGTACTCGCCACATCGCGACATTTCATAATGCGACTGTTTCTTACGGCTTATGGTGTGAGATTTTTCCAACTCCCAACACCTATTTCTCTGAGAAAATGCAAGTTTTGTGAAATTTTTTACGGTTTTGGAAAAAATACAGGAACAGTTTTCAAACAGTTTTCAGGAATACTGCCAACGTCACTACTATTTTTCATACGTTTTCAAGACAGTTTTATGTGCCCCTGTCGATTTGTGCATAGAGCTGATAGATTTGCAGCGCAATTATCGATTAAAACACAAATTATATTACGGTGAAAGTGTTCACGTTCTCTAAGAAAGGTTTCATCGAGAACAGTTTTTACCTATTCATAATGAGGCTGGTAAATCTATCCATGTAACCCCTTTTTGGATCAAACTGTGCGTGTAAATTTGTTTCAGTAATGAAATTAAATACATCTACATATATACTCCGCAATCCACCGTAAAGTGCGTGGCGGAAGGTACACTATACCACTACTGGGCATTTCCTCTCCTACTCCACTCCCAAATAGAACGAGGAATATACACCTATATGGATAGTCTGCAAGCACATTGAAGTGCATGGCAGAGGGTTCATAAAACCTCTTTTATGATATTTCTTTATAGTTCCAATCTCTAACAGCTCGCGGAAAAACGAAACCTAAATCTTTCTGTTTTCAATCTGAATTGTCTTATTTAATTATGATGGTCATGTCTCCCTGTGTATGTGGGTGCTAACAAGATATGTTCGCGTTCGGGAATGAAAGTTGGTGAAATTTCGCAAATAGATTTCGCCACAACAAATAACGCCTTTCTTTTAATGATTTGCACTCCAACTCGTGCATCATTCCCGTCATACTCTCTCCCCTATATCACGATAATACGAGCCCTGATTTCTCTGTGATCTTTACGCAAAATTTAAGTAGGCGGCCGGAAGATCGCTATACACTCAGCTTCAAATTCTGGCCCTCTAAATTTCTTCAATAGAATTTCTTGAAAAGAACGTCTTTTTCCTCCAGCGATTCCCATTTGAGTTCCCGGGTAATTTTTGTGACTCTAGTGCGTTGATCGAACCCACCAGTAACGAACCTAGCTGCTTGTCTCTGAACTGCTTCTGTGTCTTCCTTTAAACTGATCTGAGCAATAATGAAGACGTGGTCGTACAAGCGTTTTATACGCGGTCTCCGATACAGATGAAGTATATCTTCCTAGAATTCTCCCAATAAACCTAAGTCGGCGTCCGCCTTACTCACAACTGTCCTTACATGTTCGATCCAGAACATTTCATATCGCTCTGCAATGTTACGCCCAGATATTTGAACAACGTCGCTACATCAAGAAGCTCACTACTAATGCTGGTATTCGAACATTGTGGGATTGTTTTTCCTACTCATGTGCAGCACCTTACATTTTTCTACATTTAGAGCTAGTTGCTATTCTTCACACCAACTAGAAATTTTGCCTAAGTCATTCTGTATGCCACTACAGTCAATTAAAGACGACACCTTCCCATACACCACAGCATTATCTGCAAACAGCTGCAAATTACAAGTTACTCTCTCCATCAGATCATTTATATAAGTCTGGATTGCGTGTCAGCTTGAGTGTTGACAGTCTGATAAACTGCCTCCACTTGTCAGTGTGCTGACAGTTTGTGCCAGATATAAATTGTGCTACGTATTCAGCGAATCACAAGTAATTAATCTTGTAGGATATTTTGTTAAGAACTATGGTCACGACACTATCGAGGAAGTATTTATTTCCACACCTAGTTCCATCTGCAATAACCTTGATGTCGACAAGACGTTAAACCCTTCTTTTTACACTTGGTTGTAATATTTTATTGCCTTCCTAACGTCATTCTGTACCACTATACTTTGTTTCCGTTAAAATGTAAGAATTTTAAATGGAACAACATTGCTCTCACAAATTGCTAATGTAATCCAGTTGCAAAACAAAACATAATTGTAGTTATTAAACAGTGCTGTTAGGGACTCTGTACAAATATTAAGGCGGTAGGTGGTGATGCGACTGTTCATTTGTTAACGCGTTTCGAACTGTCATCAATTTCTAATACTTTCATTTCACCCTTTTGTAAGCCCTTTGTCATTTTTTACCGTGATAACCTCTTTGCATTTTATAATAGCTGGCATACTTCATTAGTTTGTGCCCGTTTGAATACCGTCCTATCTCCCGCCGTCGCCGTGCTATTAATCACCGTGATAGGTATGTTAAGTGGAAGCTCCATGCAATAACATTTCGTAACCACATTTTCTCCATGTTTCCTTTAATTTTTTAAAAATTACTTGTGACAGCTTAGTTTTTGTTGCTTTTTTTTTATTGCTTTTTATATGCTTCTTACTTTTACATTCTTTATCACTTATACTAGTGCCATGCTATCTGCTACTTTTAGTATAGTACAACAAGGTCATGGTGATATTCGATTAGTATTAAACTTTGTCCCAGGCCCAGTTATGTAACAGGTGTCTCAGGAAAGACGCCTGCCAGGCGTCCGCGGATCGCGCGGTACGGCTCCCGGCCGCCGCCACCGCATCCGCCGGCCACAGCAGCGCCCGATTCTCGGACTCTATTGTGCCGCGGGGGCATACACTGAGTTAAAATCTAAAAAACATTGCCATCTGAATAACCTAAGCTTGCCTTTATTTACAGTAGACTTTCAAAATGATGTCCCTCTATGGAAAGAGCCGCCTGATATCTCTTGAACACATTTGCGAACACTCGACGAATTTCGGCTGCCGAAATCTGGAAAAATGACTAGTCGAATCTTTTTTCACGAAACAATAAATTTTGACAGGTATGTGAAGAATATCCTGCATCCATTTTTTCAAGAACTTTCACCCAACGAAAAGCTGTACGGTTATTTCATGCTGGGCAATGCAAGACCACACATTGCTAATGCTTCTATGGCAGCAATACGAAGTGTTTTTGATGATAGGATAGTTGTCTGGCCTCCTCGTTCTCCAGATCTAAATCCCTGAGACTTTTATCTTTGGGGAAGGTGTATGCAAGCAATCCCCATACACACGAAGAATTGGAACATAGGATTCGACTAGGCATTTCCCAATATATGTTCGCATTCTGAGGAGAAAGTTGGTGAAAGAAACTTCGCAAACAGACCTCGCCGCAATGAGTAACGTCTTTCTTTTAATGATTTCCACCCCAACTCGTGCGTCATTTCCGTGACACTCTCTCCTACACATCGCGATAACACAAAACGAGCTGCCCTTCTCTGAACTAACTCTAAATCGTTCGTGAGTCCCACTAGGTGGGGATCCCACAATGCAGGACGCACTAGTGTGGTGTAGGCAGTTTCTTTAATAGAACTGTTGCATTTTCTAAGGTTTCTACCAATGAAATGAAGCCTTTGGTTCGCTTTGCCTACAATATTTTCTATGTGCTCTTTCCAATTTAAGTTATTCGTAACTGTTACTCCTAGGTATTTAGTAGAATTGACGGCCTGTATGTCTCACTGATTTATCGTGTAAATGAAGTTTAACGGATTTCTTTTAGTGGTCATATGGATGACCTCACACTTCTCATTATTAAGGGTCAATTGCCAATTTTTACACGATGCAGATATCTAAACCAATTTGAAGTTGCTTTTGATCTGCTAGTGACTTTACTAACCGATAAATGACAGCATCATCCGTGAATAGTCTACCGGAGCTAATCAGATTGTCTCCTAAACCGTTTATAAACACAAGAAAGAGTAGGGGACCTATAACACTTTCCATGGGGAACACCAGATACGTGTATCGCTTCACTTTACTCGATGACTTTCCGTCAGTTACAACGTACTGCATTCTTTCTGACAGGAAATCACAAAGGTGAGAAGGAGATAGCCAACGGGCCGTCTGCGCGCCAATCTCGTGGTCGGCCCTCGTGCCTGCTGCAGCTGGCTTCGTAAATTCGCAACGAGTTATATAGAGAGGCTATCTCTGGGTTAACCGCGCTCCTTGTCGCAGCAACCAGGAACTGAGGCAGCCATTTTTTTCAACGTCTAGTGCGGCGAATACGAAAGTTAGACCGACGCTATTTACGTGTTTTGGTTTCAAAAATGTTCAAATGTTTGTATAGCTTAAGGGACTTAACTACGGGGTCATCAGTCCCTAAACTTACAAACTACTTAAGAACTAGCTTACACTAAGGACGGCACAAATATCCATGCCCGAGGGGCATTCGAACCCCCGATCGTAGTGGCCGTGCAGACCGTGACTGACGCGCCTCAGTCCCCTCGGCCACCGCTGCCGGCTTCCAGTTTTCCATTGAAAAATTAAGAACTTACAAAACGATGGTTAGCCATTATAAGGCGAGATAAGTGGAAACCTACTGTATACAGTTATATTTGTGCATCGCATTTTGAGGAGAAATCATGTATGCAACAAATGATACAAAGTGGCTTCTGCTAATGCGATTCCAACGATATTTTCGTTTCCTGAACATCTTCAAACTACAAAAACGCCGTCATTAGGGAAGAAAAATTCTCTTTTGCGAATGTATGTAAATGTATTGAGAATGTTGGGAAACAGACCTACTTTATTTACCGACTACAAGCACTTAATGGTATCCTCGGAATTTTGGGAGGCATCTCATTAATCCAGCCTAATAAAGCTGTTATTAAGACAGTACTTCAATTGTAGACTACGTTATTTACGTATAGCCAAATCTGCGGAGGAAAGAGGTAAGCAGATTAGGCAAATGTGCACGAAAGCCGGCCGCGGTGGCCGAGAGTACTGAGGCGCTCCAGTCACGGTCTGCACGGCCAATACGGTCGGGGGTTCGAATCCCTCCCTCGGGCATGGATATTTGTGCCGTCCTTAGGATAAGCTAGTTGATGAGTAGTTTGTAAGTTTAGGGACTGATGACCACGTAGTTAAGTCCCATAAGCTATACAAACATTTGAAATATTTTTTTTTGTGCACAAAATTAATATTGTTTAAAGGACAGTGAAAAGGCATGTTTTTTTTGTATGAATGAGACGAAGTTTAGCCGATCCACTGTATGTGACATTTGTAATTAAACTTTCCGATTTGTCTGCAACGCACTTGTTGTCTATCATTTATCCTTTATCCATATGAGCTTGGCTATAAAAATAACAATAAGCAGGTAGAGAATGTTAAGTCATTGCACAAAGTGAAAATGATATGATTTAGTGCTATAGAAGACGACTGGTTACACCAACGTGAAGTTGTAAAACATGCCGGTCGAGCTATCAATTTGTTTCAAGTATGGCAGCACGTTAGCCACTCTATGTGTTGTAAATTCCTGTGCGTGTACATCAGTGTAGTCCGATTGAAATGAGTGGCAATTCCTGCAATTTGTGTTAGTTGTCAGCAGGAGAGAATTAAAATGTGAAGTATTATTGATAGATCTGAAGCATTGAATTAAAATTTGTGGTGCGGCCGGGAATCGAACCCGGACCTCCATGCTTACTAGGCAGACGTCTTAACCGTTAGACTACCACACCACAAACGATTAAGGCGCCTTGGAATAGTGTATGTACGATTTCCCTCCACAACACAAACTTTAATTCAGCTTCTTTGTTCCAAAGATAATTGCCACTACTGCCTAGTAAGCATGGAGGTCCGGGTTCGATTCCCGACCGCACCACAAATTTTAATTCAATGCTTCAGATCTATCAATAATGTCTTTGACATATTTGAGACGTAAATCCGTCTCTGGGATTATTTATTCGAATTAATTGATAAAATGTGAAGTGTTGAGGAGCAGACAGTGAGTCGGGATAGCGGCTAGGCTGGCGCAGGTAGCGCCTCGCAAGCCGTGTCAGTCAGCAGCAGAGGGGCGTGAAAGGTCGCCGGCTACAGGTGGCCGCGGCAAGTAGAGCGCGACGCGCAGCCTGCGGCCGCCGCCGCCGCGCGGCGCCTCCGTCGCGCCTCCACTACGTCACAGCTGGCTGGCAGAGCCACACAGCACGCAGCAGCAGCAGCACGCACGGCGGTGACGCAACGCACGTCGCGTCGACGCCGCTTCCTCGCGCTCTGTGCGAATGCCGACCACGTACACAGCAAAAGGCGCGCGCCCAACTGCATTGAAAGCGACAGCATTTTCGCGCCTTTCTTGGAAGCCAAGTAGCAAATATATCGAGTGTGACAGTGGTGGGTGTGTTGAAACGACGGCTTCCGCTGTAACATAAATCTACATCTCCATGGGACACTCTGCAAATCACATTTAAGTGCCTGGCAGAGGGTTCATAGAACCACCGTTATACTATTCATCTCCCATTCCAATCTCGAATACCGCGCTGGAAGAAATAACACCTTAATCTCTCCGTTCGTGCTCTGATTTCTCGTATTTTATTTTAAAATGTTCACATGTTGGTAGAGTCTATGAGACTTAACTACGGGGTCATCAGTCCCTAAACTTACAAACTACTTATGAACTAATTACGAACTAGGACGGCACAAATATCCATGCCCGAGGGGGGATTCGAACCCCCGACCGTAGTGGCCGTGAAGACCGTGACTGGAGCGCCTTAGTCCCCTCGGCCACCGCGGCCGGCGCCTCAGTCCCCTCGGCCACCGCGGCCGGCGTATTTTATTCTGATGATCATTTATACTCATTATCGCATTCGGAGAAGAATGTTGGCGATTGTAGTTTCGTAAGTAGCCCACGCCGTAGCGACAAGCGCCATTGTTGTAATGATTCCCATCCCAGATCCTGTATTATTTCCGTAACGCCGTCTCCCCTGTATCGTGACAATACGAAACGAGCTGCTCTTCTTTGGACCCCCTCCGTCAAACCCAACTGTGGATACTCTGAAAATCACATTTAAGTACCTGGCAGAACCACCGAAACACCGTTATACTATTTATCTACCATTCTATTCTCGAGCAGCGCGTGGGAAGAAAGAACACCTGAATATCTCCGTTCGAGCTCTGATTTCTTGTATTTTATTCTGATGATCATTTATACCTATTTAAGTGGGAGTCAAAAATATATTTTCGCATTCGGAGGAGAATGTTGGCGATTGGAGTTTCGTAAGTAGCCCACACCGCAGCGATAAGCGTCGTTGTTGTAATGATTCCCATCCCAGACCCTGTATCATTTCCGCAACTCTGTCTCCCCTGTATCCTGACAATACAAAACGAGTTGCCATTCTTTGAAGTCTTTCGATGTCCTCCGTCAAACCGACATGGTAAGGACCCCACACTGGGCAGCAATACTCCAAAAAAGGACGGACAAGCGTAGTGTTTGCAGCCTCTTTAGTAGTTCTGTTGCATCTTTTAAGGGTTCTACCAATGCAACGTAGTCTTCGCCATTCCCACGACATTATCTACTTGTTCTTTCCAGTTTAAGTCCGAAGTAATAGTAATTCTTAGGTATTTTGTAGACTTTACGATCTTCACTTGATTTATCTTGTAAACAAAATTTAACGGATTTCTTTTCGTACTCATGTGGACGACTTCACACTTCTCATTATTTAGACTCAATTGCCAATTTTTACACTATAGTGATATCTTATTCAGATCGTTCTGCAGTTCGTTTTGATCTTCTACCGTCTACTCGACGGTAAATTACGGCGTCTTCTGCAAACAACCTAAGAGACCTACTTAGATTTTCTCCTAAATCGTTTATGTAAATAAGGAACAGCAGAGGACCAATAACAATACCCTGTGTAACGGCCGATATCACCTCTGTTTTAGTCGATGCCTTACCATCGATAAATAATCACACTGGCGTGCTTTGTAGCTCACTTTGACTAATGAAAATATAAATAATAAAAAACTATGGACGATACGATTACCACTGCACTATTGTGGTAATATACCGGGTGATTAAAAAGTCGGTATAAATTTGAAAACTTAATAAATCACAGAATAATGTAGATAAAGATAAAATTTAACACACATGCTTGGAATGACATGGGGTTTATTAGAACCAAAAACAACAAAAGTTCAAAAAATGTCCGACAGATGACGCTTCATCTGATCAGAAAAGCATTAATTAGCATAACAAATTAAGACAAAGCAAAGACTATGTTCTTTTCAGGAAATGCTCAATATGTTCACCATCATTCCTCAACAATAGCTTGTAGTCGAGGAATAATGTTGTGAACAGCACTGTAAAGCATGTCCGGAGTTATGGTGAGGCATTGGCGTCGGATGTTGTCTTTCATCATCTCTAGAGATGTCGGTCGATGACGATACACTTGCGACTTCAGGTAACTCCAAAGCCAGTAATCGTACGGACTGAGGTCTGGGGACCTGGGAGGCCAAGGATGACGAAAGTGGCGGCTGAGCACACGATCATCACCAAACGACGCGCGCAAGAGATCTTTCACACGTCTAGCAATACTTTTTTTTGTTCTTATAAAACCCCATGTCATTTCAAGCATGTGTGTCAGTTTTTACCTCTCTATCTACATTATTCCGTGATTTATTAAGTTTTCAAATTTATACTGACTTTTTGATCACCCGGTATATGTACTCAACACTTAATATTCTCTCAGACCAGATTTCAATAAACAGCCAAAATTATTTCATATTTGAGTTTACCTTTGACAAACATATTCTTTTTTTTAAATTTTACCTCTTTAAACTATTATTTTAATATCTTACGCATATTTTCATTATCTCTTTCCGTTAAAATAGCGTCACCTGTCGTGCCGTGGTAGTTTGTCCTCTTTTTCAATCTTTGCCTGAACTGGTTTACGTAAAACCAAGTGACAGTGTCTAGCCACCATCTCTGAAACTATGCGAGAATAGAGAATTTTCTCCTCTACAATTCGTTTATTCAATTTTCGTGTCAGATGAAAGTTTAAGGGGTTATTTTCATTTAAATTTCGAGCTGTCCAAAGGCTAACGCAAAGGCCCAATTTTAGTGTTACACCGTAACCTAAAGTAGGCAATACAGCTAGACGGTTCCAACTGAAATGATGAGTGAACATTACATTGCCAGTTTTTTCCTCCCCTCTTCTTAGTGTAAGCATCAAATCCACTTATAACTTCCTACAGATACTTAGAATTTAATAACAAAAAACTAGATGAAATTTTTATTCGCAAATCATCATTTGTTTACGTTAGTGCCTGGCATACTGTTTTAAAATAACTTACAATAAACAACAATTCAGAAAATACACCTTTCTTCACATATTCCTCAAAAATTTCTGAGGTTCATACACCATTCAGTTACTTTATGACCGCCGGCCGCGGTGGCCGAGGGGACTGCGGCGCTTCAGTCACGATCTGCACGGCCACTACGGTCGGGGGTTAGAATCCCCCCTCGGGCATGGATATTTGTGCCGTCCTTAGTTGTAGCTAGTTCATAAGTAGCTTGTAAGTTTAGCTTGTTAGTTAAGTCCCATGAGCTCTACAAACATTTGAACATTTGATTTGAATTTACGACCAATAGCGGCAGCAAATTTTCTCTATTCCGTTATCCGAGACAACGTAAAACGGGGAGCATATGTTCATCTCTGCCTACCATCTGTCGTTTTCACTTCGTCGGAGTAAACGCGCTAGAAAGGCCACAGTAGTTAAGGCCTATAGGTCTACGAACATTTCAACATTTTTTGAAAACGATAAAACCATTTTTTGAGTGGGATTTGGATCCTTCCATGAAAGAGAGAAGCAAACACAAATTATCTGTTCCCTACTAAACATTAAACCTAGATATTTTTACTAATTAAAGAATTAGAAGTCTGCAAAGATTACACTTGGCTTGCTCTTACTGTTGAACCAGTTTTGGAAAAAGAATAAACAAAAAACACATACAAAACATTTTATTATACAAATCAAAGTGCTTCTATTTAATTTAGTGTTTCCACATCCGTCGTAGTTACGTTTATAGCATCTATTCTACACTTAGGTACCTTTTCTGTGGTGCACGGATCGTAAATTCGAAAAGCAGAGGTCAATATAATTGGTATTACTTGTCTACGACTTATCAGTGTCAACTTCTTCCTCTTCAGGCCTTTCCCGTACATGCAGGGTCGGCTTTGTTAATTGGAATTGGCGTGTTAATATTGACGGGGTGGCCGGATGCCCTTCCTGCCGCCACCCCCTGCCCCCTGGGAGGAGATGTGTAACCAAAACGTCTGCGTGTAGTGTTATATATGTGAAAGGGGACCAGCCCGGTATTCACCTAGGGGGATGTGGAAAACCGCCGAAAAACCACATCCAGGCTGGCCAGCACTCCGATCCCCCTCGTTAATCTACCGGGCGGATTCGAACCGGGGCCGGTACCCCTCCCCGTCTCCGAAAGCGGTGCGTTAGACCACACGGCTAGCCGAGCGGGTTACTTGTCAGTGTCAACTGCTATGGTGATAATGAAATCCCTGCCTTTTTCGTAGTTACGATGCTCGTGAGACAGGTTTAAACAACATATTTCTACTCCGACTTGGAAATATGCCTTGATCCGCTACTAATGACAGAAGTTTTATCATGTTTCGTTGCGGACTGAAAGTAATTCGTTTTATTCGGACGTGTCTCGCCGTGCGCGGATTCATTACATTCACAGCGGAGATCCGCGGGAGTATAACGGGATCGCCGCCTGGAATCGAAGCGGGCCCCACCCAGTGGAAGAGCCGGGTGGTTTTTTGTAATGGAGCCACTTGCTATCGGATTGCAACCGGTCACCGCTCAGCTGGTGCAATTCATCCCGTCTGCAGGGCGCGGGCCACTTTCTGGAGCGTGGCGAAGGGCACCTGCACCGCTGCTTTCACTGACACTCACCGAATACACTCGACCCGAACTGCAGCATACAAGGAAAAGCTATCAAGGTTTCACATGATGCTTAGATATTGAGGCAAAGCGCGCACCAATTATCGATTACATTGAAGATTTTTTTTTCTCCAGCACGTCGTGTTTCTGGAGTACCTTATCCCATTTTCAAGTATATAAAAACGAGGAAGCACACATTAAACTACGACGCGCGAATTTGGCAATCACAGACCAATACGCAATTCAGAGAATAACTTTTTTCACAACAGTACACCGTAGCAGCAATATGTT
Source organism: Locusta migratoria (assembly GCA_026315105.1). Classification (NCBI taxonomy): domain Eukaryota; kingdom Metazoa; phylum Arthropoda; class Insecta; order Orthoptera; family Acrididae; genus Locusta; species Locusta migratoria. Next base: position 696,845,216 of record CM048745.1, on the reverse strand, counting down.
TGCTTTTATACGACGCCTTCATCATGACAATGTACATATACTGCGAAAATCCCGGCAGATTAAAATTGTGTGCCGGAACCGGGACTCGAACCTGGGACCTTTGCCTTTCGCGGGCAAGCGTTCTACGGACTGAGCTATTCCGACACGATTCGCGGTCCCGCCTCATAACTATCATTCCGCCAGTACCTCGCCTCCTACTTTCCAAACTTCACAGAAGTTCTCCTGCGAACCTTGCAATACCAGCACTCCTGGAAGAAAGGATGTGGTGGAGACATGGCTTAGCCACAGCCTAAGAGATGTTTCCACAATGAAACTTTCACTCTGCAGCGAAGTGAGCGCTGATATGAAACTTCCGGGCAGATTAAGTTTGTGTGCCGCAACCGGGATTCGAACCTGGGACCTTTACCTTTAGCGGACAAGCCAGGTTCGAGTCCCGGTTCCGGCACACAATTTTAATCTGCCAGGAAGTTTCATATTAGCGCACAGCCCGCTGCAATTGTCTTATTGATGACGTTGATAAGTATTTGTTTGGATAATAATAGATACTGTGGTTTGGATAGCACTGATATGTCTCTCCGAGAAACTTTGGCTTGTCGAGCATCGCTGGCTTGGCTCAGCATTCCGATGACCTTATTCCAAAAGCTTCTATCATCTTTTGTCTCCTTTTGCTCTATTTACTGTCGTAAAATAAAATTTATTTCATGACTGTAGGTGGACTAAATGACAAGTCTCTACACTACTTTTTATGCTTGTGACACGCCGTAATGTTTGATTTTCTTCTCAGATGTGATTCTATTTCTTGATTATGCTCGTTCAAATGTTCAAATATTTCTAGAGCTTATGGGACTTAACTACGGGGTCATCAGTGCCTAAACTTACAAACTACTTATGAACTAGGTAATACTAAGGACGGCACAAATATCCATGCCCGAGGGGGGATTCGAACCCCCGACCGTACTGGCCGTGCAGACTATGACTGACGCGCCGCCGGCCGCGGTGGCCGAGGAGACTAAGGAGCTCCAGTCACGGTCTGCACGGCCACTACGGTCGGGGGGGGGGGGGGTTCGAATCCCCCCTCGGGCATGGATATTTGTGCCGTCCTAGTTCGTAAGTAGTTCATAAGTAGTTTGTAAGTTTAGGGACTGATAACCCCGTAGTTAAGTCCCATAGACTATACATAAAATATATATATATATATATATATATATATATATATATATATATATATATATATATATATATATATATAAACTGACGCGTCGCAGAACGCTCGGCCACCGCGATTCAAGCGAAACCGGTTGAATATTATAGTGCCTAATAAACAGCTGAAGGATTAAAACGATTTATTCTAAATATTTAATACCTACCAGCTACCAGCATGTACCATTGTCAGCTCTCATATGGGCGCAGCAGAATAACCGTGCGCACTAAAGCGTCCAGCTGCTGTGCGCGCGGCCGTTAGCCGTCGGGGGTTCGAGTCCTCCCTCGGGAATGGGTGTTTGTGTTGTCCGTAACACAAGTTTCTTTAAGTTAGTGTAAGTAGTTTGTAAGCTTAGGAAGTAATGACCAATGTAGTAAAGTCCCTTAGATTTACAAACATTTGAATTTGAATTTTTAGCACTCATATGCCTACAGTAGGAAGAGAGGTTTGACACACAGTGTAGGGGGTGGTGCACGATCTGATCGCTCCGTCACCGCTCTTCTGTCTATTGCTCTACGTTTGTTGACTTAACGTGGTTTTATTCCCTTTTTGTACGAGCTAAATTCTAACCTATTCAGAACCCCAGTGTTAGACATTAGCAAGCTGGGTTATGAAACTGGTTAGGTGCTTCCAATTCTACCGCCAAAGGAAGCTCAACTGGAGTGCTACTGGTTGACAGGCGTCACTACGTTCCGCAAAACAGACTGTTTACACAGATGCGCAGTACTGGAACATGTGGGGCGTCACAGCTGCAGGATGCGAGGCAGAGCACAATTTCTGGTATTTTCGGACAAAGTTGGAGTGTGTACTAATTACGTTTATCTGCAGTGCTGTCAGTTAATAGGCAGAGCCGTGTGGCTTCATACAACATTCGCGATCAAAGCGTTTATTCTGTACTAAATTAACACTCATATTATGTTGCTATCGACGGTGTTAAGACCGTAATATTACGTTCTGCACGCCTTAACAACTACTGCCGTGCCCGTAATATAACGAGCTGCCTTCTTCATTCATCTCATCGCTCCTGCACATGATGTTACTGGTTCTGCATGTGTCTTAAGGGAGACAAAAACTTTCAGTACACATTTCTGCCACTTGAATGCACCACAAAGCTTTTGGCTTTGCAAAGTAGTTTTTGTTGCCAACCCTAATTTCACTTACACTATTTAAAAATAATTATTTGAAATGAATTATTTACGGTAATTAGACATTCATGATATCTGTACATCTTCTTATATACTAAAAGAATCTAGGAAAACTAAAGTCAGTCAGTGTGTGTGTGTGTGTGTGTGTGTGTGTGTGTGTATCTGTGTTCTGCTTAGGCTACTTTAACTGGGTTGTAAGTCTATGGACTGATGTCCGAAGCAGTTTGGTCCAATAGGTTTACAACATTTGAACGTTTGATTAGTAATTCAGTGATTTCAGTATTTTTCCTCCTTTCGGCGTACTAAAAGAATGTTGCACTATGAGGACATGAAATCTGCGAGTGGTTGATAACATTGTTCATGGTGTTCAATGTCTTTCATTCGGATATCATAGTTTGTTGTATTTTATATTCAATGTTGTTCCTTAGTTGATTGAGTTGTATTATTGTCGTCATCTTTATCTCAAAGATATGGTCCGTTTCTGCAGGGAAATGAAAATAATGGTGATTGCTTGTAATACATGTTTATTATACTATGTGCACGTAACAACTGCGTCTTATATAGCAATTATAAACTAAGGTGTAAAAAATAATAATTTCAGATAACTCAGCCGTTTTCCCTATAATACAAACTATGTGATTCCTTGCACTCACTTTTCCTTCCCTTTCCCGACCTCTCCCAACATAACAACAACCTAACGAATATCAATCGGAAAACACAACCGAAAGGTAATCAAAACACTTAACGACAGTTTGAAAGACTGTAGGCAGTATTGATTGATTAATCTTGTAAACGAAGTTTGACGGATTCCTTTTATTACTCAAATGGACGGACGTCCTCAAACTCATTTTTCAGGATCAGTTCTAATTTTCGCAGTATTTAGATACCTTGTCTAAATCGTTATACTGCTGATTTTGATATTCTGATAACTTTACTGTGGACGATAAATGACAGCACCATCTGCAAACAACCCAAGGAGAATGCTCAAAATTTTTGTAAATGATAATACGTAAGGAACTACAGAGAAAAAGAAAATTGGAAATTGGTGTGAGAGCTAACGGACCAAAGTACTCAGGTCATCCGTTCCTAAACTTGCGCACTACTTAAACAAATAATATTAACTAAGGTTAAGGACATAAACACACACACACACACACACACACACACACACACACACACACACACACATGCCCGAGAAGTACTCGAACCTCTGGCGGGATCGGAGGAACACCAGAGAACTTATAAAATATCCTGAGAAATGCCAGATATCACTTCTGTTTTGCTCGATGCCTTTCCATCGATAAGTACGAACTGTATCCTCTCTGGGAGTAAATCACGATTCCAATCACATAACTGAGACGATAGCACACAACCTAATTAAAAGACCTTTGTGAGATACGGTGTGGCAACCAAACAGCTGGTGAGAAGCCTTCTGGAAATTTAGAAATATGGAAACCATTTGAGATGCCTTGTCGATAACACTTCATGTTTCACCAATTTTTTCTGAATTCTGATGTTTGAACAATGTTCCGAAACCCTGCTGCAAATCGACGACACTGATACAGGCCTGTAATTGAATAAATTACTTCTGTTTTCTTTCTTGAACATTGGTGTGTGACCTGTTCAACTTTCCGGTTTTTGGGTATGGATTCTTCGTTAGCGATCGGGTGTGCATAAGCATGGAGCTATTACAACAGCAGACTCTCATAGAAAGCCTTTCTGTTAAGCGACATAAATGTACTATTTGTTGTGGCGTAAAGTCAGCGCCACACGCTAGACGGATGAGAACGATCATGCAGAAGGCAGCGATCGACCGAAAGCCAATCACAAGCAGGCACCGCGCATCCTGGAGCTAGTAACCGAAGATGCGCGCCCTCTACAAGCGGCTATATCTAGGCCGACATACGTCTGGACAGCCCGGCAGCTACTATTCGGGAATACGACAGTTACTAGTGAGAACTCGAACAGTTACTAGGCAGCTACGAAGTCAGAAATAGGACAGTACTAAGTCAGAACGCGGCTACGAACTTAGCAATCGTTAGGTCTCAGCGCAGCTAGTATCACACGGACGACGCCACGAGAAATAAGAAGGGAGGGGAAACAGACTTATGTTCTAAAGTGCAGTATTATACTTGTCAGTCAATAAATATCTTGTAATATTACCTATATCAATGTTTTAGATGTCAAAGAATCCAGCACCAGTACCTTTATTGACAACCAGACCGGGACGAATAAACAACAAAAAAATGTTCAATTGTTTGTATAGCTTATGGGATTTAACTACGGGGTCATCAGTCCCTAAACTTACAAACGACTTACGAACTAGCTAACACTAAGGACGGCACAAATATACATGCCCGAGGGGGGATTAAACCCCCGACCGTAGTGGCCGTGCAGACCGTGACTGGAGCATCAGTCCCCTCGGCCACCGCGGTCGGCAATAAACAACAAAAAGGCGACGAGGTCACAACACTGTTTATATATAATGGGGGGCTGGTTATTATACACGATACTTCGCGCAGTGATTCTGTTACATGTCTAGTAAGTAGAGAAGTTAGTGTTTACTGCTGCCTACATCGGCTTCAACTGGAAGATTCTGTTGTGCAGTTAATCCATCTGATGGTTATATAAGTTTTATTTCGACTGAGTCCTTTTTTTTTCAGACAAATGTATTTCGTTAATTTATTTTCAGTGACTGATGCCGCCGAGGTTTATAGATAGCAGTAGTGGTCGGGTTAACAGGTTTCCCTTTCAGCCGGGTGCGCAGCGACGGTTAATTTGTGCGAGAAGTACAGTGCGGAACGTTTCTAGGTGGTTTTGTTTTCGCGGCACACACCTGTACGGAGCCGGCGAAGATTAATTGCTCGCCTGGGCGGTAGCGGGCCGGATTCGTCAAACGCGCCCGGTTCAGCGGGGCAGGTCAAGGACTGCGGGAAGCCGAGAACACGTGCGTGCTTTCCCAGTCCGCGAGCAGGAAGCAGGCGAGCCTGTGGCTGTGCAAACGACTGTAGGCCCTGTACCACAGAGTAATATATTTCTCTGTGCCTGTACATACGATGTTAACTAATGCCAGAGGTAGCGGGCCACAGATGGCACAAGTGTCTTGTTTGCGCACCGCTCTCCCATTGTGTTGCTTTTCTTTTTCTTCGCTACACGTTGCTGGAATTGGATCCCGTTTTCCTTTCAGACCCATCGGAGTAGGTCGCTTTGTATTTTCTTCTGGTTGTTACCTGCAGACTATTACGAAGCAGGTTCAAAAATGTTGAAATGTTTGTTAAGCTTATGGGACTTAACTAACGGGTCATTAGTCCCTAAACTTACAAACTACTTATCTACTACCCTATACTAAGGACGGCACAAATATCCATGCCCGAGGGGGGATTCGAACCCCCGACCGCAGTGGCCGTGCAGACCGTGACTGGAGCGCTCAGTCCCGTCGGCCACCGCGGCCGGCGCGAAGCAGGTGAACCCCTTCCCTTGGGGTGCAGTAGTGACTTTTGTTTTAGTAAAAACTTCTCCCCTTTCCATCGTTTTCACTTCTGAAACGATATATAGTTTACGTACTTACATATGGCGTCTGTTTCGAAAGAACAGAGTTCACTTCTGATCCTGCAGTTGTTATTGTTTCATATTAACAGATTATATGACATCAACTTTGATTGGGCAAAGCTGAAAATGTGTACCCAGTCGGGATTCGAACCCGGGTCTCTTGCTTTCTAGGCAGTTGCGCTGACCCCTACACCACTGGGGACATACTGATCACCACACCTGCAAGGCCTACCTAAGTACGCCTCACGCCAGATACAAATTCCCAGCTCTACCCTGCCCACAGTACTCAAACTTGTACGTATGAAACTAATTCCCGTAAGAGTAACGGCCACAAATTTGCCAAACCCTCCCCACTAACGAAAGGCTCAATTGCCCGTCACCGGCATATTATATGTTCCGAAAGAACAGACGTCACCGGCATATTATATGTTCCGAAAGAACCGATGTCATTTCTGTTCCTGCAGTTGTTATTGTTTCATGTGCACAGAATATATGACATCAACTGCGAATGGGCAAAGCTGGAAATGTGTACTCAGCCGGGATTCGAACACGGGTCTCCTGCTTAGTTTAAGTAGTTTGTAAGACTACGGACTGATGCCCAACGCAGTTTGATCCCATAGGATTACAAACATTTGGATTTTTTTTTTAACTTCCAGTAACACAAATGTGAGCTGTTCACGGCTTTTGTTGTACATTTCTAGTTACGGTCATGATTTTCACAATATTTTCTTTAGTCACTGGTCGCCGTTGCTGTCCACTTGATGCATTGTTGGTGTAGTCAAAATTGAAGATGCAATACCGGCGCGGTTGTCGCGATTCGCGGTACGCGTGACACTTTGTACTAAAATACGAACGATACTGGGGGCCCATTGCGACAGTCGGGCACATACACATCAGTCTACGTGTACATCTACATGGGATACTCTGAAAATCACATTTAAGTACCTGGCAGAACCACCGAAACACCGTTATACTATTTATCTACCATTCTATTCTCGAGCAGCGCGTGGGAAGAAAGAACACCTGAATATCTCCGTTCGAGCTCTGATTTCTTGTATTTTATTCTGATGATCATTTATACCTATTTAAGTGGGAGTCAAAAATATATTTTCGCATTCGGAGGAGAATGTTGGCGATTGGAGTTTCGTAAGTAGCCCACACCGCAGCGATAAGCGTCGTTGTTGTAATGATTCCCATCCCAGACCCTGTATCATTTCCGCAACTCTGTCTCCCCTGTATCCTGACAATACAAAACGAGTTGCCATTCTTTGAAGTCTTTCGATGTCCTCCGTCAAACCGACATGGTAAGGACCCCACACTGGGCAGCAATACTCCAAAAAAAGGACGGACAAGCGTAGTGTATGCAGTCTCTTTAGTCGTTCTGCTGCATCTTTTAAGGATTCTGCCAATAAAACGCAGTCTCTGGTTCGCCTTTCCCACGTCATTATCTATGTGTTCTCTCCAGTTTAAGTCTGACGTAATAGTAATTCCTAGGTTTTTTGTGGAGTTTACGGCCTTCACTTTTGATTGATTTATCTTGTAAACGAAGTTTAACGTTTTTTTTTTTTTTTTTTTTTTTTTTTTTTTTTTTTTTTTTTTTGGTACTCATGTGGACGACTTCACACTTCTCAGAGTCAATTGCCAATTTTACAGCATAGTGATACCTTATTCAGATCGTTCTGCAGTTGGTTTTGATCTTCAGATGATTTTACTAGACTGTAAATGACGGCGTCATCTGCAAACAATCTAAGAGAGGTGATTAGATTTTCGCCCAAATCGTTTATGTAAATAAGGAACAGCAGAGAACCAATACCACTACCCTGTGGAGCGTCCGATATCACGTCTGTTTTAGTTGATGGCTTACCATCGAACTGTGTCCTCTCTGACAGGAAATCCCCTATCCAATCGCAAATTTGGGGTGAAATATTTAATGAAAATGATCCAGTTTGGATCAGTAACTGTACGAAAACCATATTTGCAGACACTCTGTGACCATAATGGCATTGAAACAGAGGGTGAATCACAATACTAAATTTCTTTTTCCAAAGCTATTTCAGAGAGAAAGATTGAGACTATAGTCCCAAGGGCCTGGACACAACACTCGCGGCTTCACTTCTCGGAGTCCCCTCATGAACACCTGCTCACTGATAACAATCCACATAATGCACTCGCACTATCGAGGTAAATACGTAAGGGGCGTTGTCCTCTTACATGGTTCTCAGTTGAAGGGAGGCCTGTTGGTTGAAGGAGTCGCGGTCTTAACAATGGTATCGTGCTTTGGGGCCATCATATACAGAGCATACCAACCGTGAGCCGGCCGCGGTGGCCGAGCTGACTGCGGCCACTACGGTCCGGGGTTCGAATCCCCCCTCGGTCAAGGATATTTGTGCCGTCCTTAGTATTAGGTAGTTCGTAAGTAGTTTGTAAGCTTAGGGACTGATGACCCCGTAGTTAAGTCCCATGAAACAACCGTGAATCAGAGGAGTTTACAGCTCGTTTTCATGGAAAGAGTACGGAGACGCAGTGTCCAGTGATGGCAGCCGCTCGCTGCCGCGGCTGACAGTGACGCGGTCTCCGGTGTGCAGCGGCCGCTGCTCTGCGCGGCCGGACGCGTAATCGCGATGTGGCGAGTGCGTTGACTTGGCCGGCGGCGGCCCGCACCCGCCCATTAATTACGGCTCTTGTGCAACACGGCTTAATTACCGAGCTGCACACACCACCGAGCGCGGCAGCGCGGCGCACGCATCGGCTCATGCGTGCTCCGTCAGATAGCGGCCTAGGCGCACCACCAGCCGCTCCTTAACTCAGCTATACGTCCGCTGCCACAGGTGCTGGTGCCCGCTCTCTTACGCATACCAATTGTCGTTGCACTACGAAATGCACGTCGACACGCAAATGTACCGTCACTCGCGGTGGAACGTACGGCTGCACGTCATCAGTGGAACAAAGTACGCCACTGGACGCTAGGACGTTGACTCTTCATTCTTCTTCTATTAATATGGTGCATGGCTTAACCCCTTTTGAAGCGATTAATGGACTTGTAATACACTGATAATCAGTTACTTTCGTGGCGACCGTCTGCCGTTTGAACGGGGTCATTAGCATGATCGTGCTCGAATCGACGCGCGATAATCGTAGCCATAAAGAAAGAGAGACAGTACTGAGTTTGGTACTAATGGGTTCACTGCACATGCGCGAGCTTGTAGCAAACACGGCTCCGATAAGCACGCCATTTTGCTTCCCAGTTACGTGTATTTTTCCAGAAAGAAACTTTCACTCTGCAGCGGGGAATGCGCTGATATGAAACTTCCTGGCAGATTAAAATTGTATGTCGGAACCGGTACTCGAACCTGGGACCTTTGCCTCTCGCGGGCAAGCGCTCTACCGACTGAGCTATACCGACACGACTCACGGTGCCGCCCCACAACTTCAATTCTGCCAGTACCTCGCCTCCTACTTTCCAAACTTCACAGAAGCTCTCCTGCGAAACTTGCAAGACTAGCACTCCTGCAAGAGAGGGTATGGTGGAGATATGGCGTAGCCACAGCCTAAGGGTTCTTTCCAGAATGAAAGTTTCACTCTGCAGCGGATATTTCTTCCAGGAGTGCTAGTCTTGAAGTTTGCAAAGTAGGAGGCGAGGTATTGGCAGAATTGAAGTTGTGAGGCGGCACCGTGAGTCGTGTCGGGATAGCTAAATAAAGAAAAGTGTGAAGTAATACACATGACCACTAAAAGAAATCCGCTGAACTTCAATTACGCGATAAATCAGTCAAACCTTAAGGTCGTAAATTCTACCAAATACCTAGGAGTTACAATTACGAACAACTTTGACTCGAGAGAACACATAGAACATATTATGGGGAAGGCGAACCAAAGGTTACGTTTCATTGGCAGAACGCTTAGAAGATGCACCAGCTTCACCAAAGAGACTGCCTACATCACACTTGTGCGTCCTCTCTTGGAGTACTGTTGCCCCTTGTGGGACCCTCACCAGGTGGGACTGACGGAAGATATTGAGAAGGTTCAGAGAAGGGCAGCTCGTTTTGTTTTATCACGTTACGGGGGGAAAGCGTCACGGAAATGTTGCACGAATTGGGGTGGAAATCATTAAAAGAAAGACGTTATTCATTGCGGCGTGATCTGTTTGCGAAGTTTCAATCACCGACTTTTAGTTCTGAATGTGAAAATATTTTGCTAGCACCCACTTACTTAGGGAGACATGACCATCCCAATAAAATAAGAGAAATCAGATCGAAAACGGAACGATGTAGGTGTTCTTTCTTCCCGCGCGCTATTAGAGAATGGAACGGGAGAGAAAAGTTATGAAAGTGTTTAATGAACCCTCCGCCAGGCACTTAAATGTGATTTTCAGAGTATCTATGTAGATGTAGATGTAGATGGTAGAGCACTTGCCCGCGAAAAGCAAAGGTCCCAGGTTCGAGTCCCGGTTCCGGCACACAATTTTAATTTGCTGATGTCTTCATTCCATAGAGTTACAAACTACGGAAACGCAAAGGACAGCACACACACACACACACACACACACACACACACACACACACACATGAAACACACACTTGGTGGAGGGAGGACTGGAACGTCTGGCGGGAGCAGAAGGTGTCGACGGCGTTCTGGAGCGGACATCAGGCTGCTGAGGCTGTGCAGGTGCTTGGCTGCCGGCTGCGGGTCGTGACGGCGCGCCAATATTATTCGTGGATCACGATACCCGCCGCGCCAAACAATTTGCCGGCCTCCCGCCGACAGCGCCCGCCCCCGCCCCCGCATTGTTGGCGCTCTGCTGTTTTTGTAGTGGGGGGGAGGGGGGCGCCAGCCGCCACAGCGGCAGAGCCCCGCTGCGCCGCGCCGCGCCGCCCCGAGGACGCTCTTCCGGCAGCCACGCTGCGGTGGTGTCGTTTGCCGTGACCACTCTCTGGAAACTCCGCGGTCACCCGCAAGAAAAGACACAGACTACAGTCCAGTGACGCGGTCCAGCGCTCTGGCGATGAATCTTCCATATTTCAAACACAACAAGACAGGTCATTCCCACAAGAGGAGGGGAGGTAAAAATTCAATGGCGTACCACCCGAGGCGGGAGGGCGGGAGGGGCATGGTTCTGCCCCCCCCCCCCACCCCAGCATTTTAGATGGCAGTCATTTTTGTCTTCCACTGAAGCATCTTGCAACAACTACTACATTCTCTCCCCTCCTTTCGTACTAATTTTCAGTCTCTGACTGCTTGACTCCTAATAAGGGACAACATCAACATCTGTACTGATGGGGCACTCAAGGTAGCTATTACGTATAAATGAGACGCAAGCGCAACTTGTGTTTTATCTATATATATATAAATGTGAATATCTGTTCGATGTACGCTTATCACATCCGAACGACAAGACGCAGAGACATAAACATTTGTACAGCTACTAATTTATACCTGAGGACGGTTTTAGGCACGGTTTTATAGCGATCTGATGGATATTTAGTAATTTGAAGAACATAACGCGAAATGCGGAACAATAATTACTCTTTGAAAAGTATATTTACTCTTTCAAAATGGTTTTATTGATTGCATTGTTGCTTGAGGGTTGATAATGATAAAACGGTGGAGTATATTAGCATGGAAAGTTATCGGTGACATATATAAAATTCTATGTGTGTGTGTGTGTGTTAATATTTCGCTCTGCACCGAGAACTACAGAACGTAAACGAATGGTCTGTGTGTAATTGTTGTCCGATGTATCCCGTTGTACAGCATAGCAGTTCCATGCCGATCGCTATAAGGGGATGGAAAATATGGTGGTTGAAAGTCGTGAAATTATACAAAAAATTTCCTACTGAAGGCCAGCGATGACGTTTCCGACTCTATAGCAAGCAGATTACATAACAGCGAAACGTGATGACACAGACTATATCTTTCGTCTATGCGTGCTACAATGTCTTCAGCTCTTTGTCTGTAAGGATAACCACACGAATAAGGAAACAGGCCCATAAGAATAAATAAAGCAGTAAAAAAGGAATTTCTTTTAATACATCTCTTTAAAAAATCGATTTGACGTTTCGCGCATTACATCAAGTGATCGATCTATGATATTATTACAATCATTATTGTTGAATTTCGCGATTGAATTCTTTGAAACGAGTGCATTTTTACGTGTGATTTGATCTACACTACTTACTTTCCTGATAAACGGTAAGTGCAAAGACTTCTGCAATGTGATAAGAATATTTTTCAGCTCCGCTTTATCAGCGACATTTCCTCGAAAATGGGTGAAATTAATTACTTTAATTTAATTGTTATTTAAACTTCGTAGATAAATGTGCACTGCGTTACTTTACACATATTACAACAATAACAGTGTAATAGCACACTGCTGAAATATAGCTTATCTATCATAATCAACTAACACGCGAGCGGAGCAGCGGATTTAAGCTAGTAGACAATAATGATAAATCCGAAGCATAGAATTAAAATTTGTGATGCGGCCGGGAATCGAACACAGACCTCCATGCTTACTAGTCAGACGTCTTACCGTTAGACCACCACACCACTAACGGTTAACGCGCCTCGGAATAGTCTAAATACGATTTCCCTCAAAGTCACAAACTTTATTCTGCTGCATGGAGAGCCTTGGCAGTTGTGGCAATTATCTTTGGAACAGAGAAGCCGAATTAAAGTTTGTGACGTCCAGGGAAATCGGACTTAGACTATTCCAAGGCGCCTTAATCGTTAGTGTTGTGGTGGTCTAACGGTACGACGTCCGCCTAGTAAGCATGGAGGTCTGGGATTCTATTCCCAGCCGCATCACAAATTTTAATTCTATCCTTCAGATTTATCATTATTGTCTTTCACATATTAGAGACGAAAATCCGTCTCAGAGATCGTTTATTTGTATTAAATTCTCGAGTTTTATTTTTTTTCCCGTGAAAGCTACCGAACCATCAGTTTAATATGTCATGGTTGCAAAATATTAACACGAATTATATACAGAAGGATGGAAAAACTGGTAGAAGCCGACCTCGGGGAAGATCAGTTTGGGTTCAGGAGAAATGTAGGAACTCGGAAGGCAATACTCACTTTACGGCTTATCCTAGAAGGCAAACCTACATTTCTAGCTTTTGTAGATTTCGAGAAGGCTTTTAACAATGTTGATTGGAATAAGCTCTTTCAAGTTCTGAAGCAAGCAGGAGTAAAATATAGGGAGCGTAAGGTTATTTACAATTTGTACAAAAACCAGACAGCGGTTGTCAGAGTTGAAGGGCATGAAAGGGATGCAGTGGTTGGGAAGGGAGTAAGAAAGGGTTGCAGCCTTTCTCCAATGTTATTAAATTTGTACACTGAGCAAGCTATAAAGGAAAGCAAGGAGAAATTTGGAGAAAGAATTAAAGTTCAGGGGGAAGAATTAAAAACATTGCGTTTTACCGACGACATAGTAATTCTGTCAGATACAGCAAAGGACCTAGAAGAGCAATTGAACGGAATGGACAATGTGCTGAAAGGTGCATATAAGATGAACATTAACAAGAGCAAAACTAGGGTAATGGAGTGCAGTGTAAGAAAATCAGGTGCTGCTGAAGGAATTAGATTGGGAAACGAAACAATAAAGGAGGTAGATGAGTTTTGTTACTTGGGCAGTAAAATAATAAATGATGGTCGCAGTAGAGAGGATATAAAATGCAGAATAGCAATGGGTAGAAAAGCGTTCTTGAAAAAGAGAAATTTGTTAACGTCGAATATTGATTTAAGCTTAAGGAAGTCCTTTCTGAAGGCATTTGTGTGGAGTGTTGCCTTGTATGGGAGTGAAACATGGACGATAAAGAATGTGAACAGGAAGAAGATAGAGGCTTTTGAAATATGGTGCTGAAGATTAGGTGGGTGAATCATGTAACTAATGAGGAGGTACTAAACACAATGGGGGAGAAAAGGAATTTCTGGCATACCTTGACTAAAAGAAGCGATAGATTGGTAGGGCACATTCTTAGGCATCAAGGAAATGCGAATTTAGCGTTGGAGGGAAGTGTGTGGGGTAAAAACCGCAGAGGAAGACCAAGAGATGGATACAGTAAGCAGATTCAGACAGATGTAGGTTGCCGTTCTTATGTGGAGATGAAGAGGCTTGCTCAGGATAGGGTATTGTGGAGAGCTGCATCAAACCAGTCTCCGGACTGAAGACCACAACAACAACAATTTTTTTTTACCAAAGTCTTGGAACCGCTAAAACGAAGTCAGTAAATAAGTTTTCTTGCCTCCCCCTCTAAAGAAACAGCACAGTTGGCGATAACAAGTCACTAGTTTCATTGCTGCAACCTAGTTGTGGTTTGTGACTTTTCAAGCTTGTGGTTTGTTATCGTAAGAGCAATACATAAAACATTAACTACTGGCTGTATGAAAACTATATCTTCAGTCATTTAAGATAGTAACTGCAAGGGAGACCTGTGAATTTTAACATGCAATATGGCGATGAAGTTTTTATTTTCGGAAGACCCGTCCACCTGAAAACCTTCAGGTGCAAAGTTTCTGTGTAGTCAGCTTACCCCTAACAAGCTGGCACCACAGCATGAACTCAACCTCTGCGGGTCATTCGATTCAATCTCTGCCAGGCGTCATACCGCGACAAACACTCGACTGTAAATAAACATTCTCGAGCCAAATTTGGACCTTCTCTTAAAGAGGTCGCAGTGTAGCTGAGGAGCAGCGAAATGGTCCTGCGTCGGCTGGCGATTTGCCGGCGGTCGTCTTTCAGGAACCAGCTGAGTGACTCGCCAGTGAGTCTCGCATCCACCAAGCAAACGATAGCCTCGTGGAAAACTCCAAGGAAGAAGAGCACCACTACAGAAGTCACCGAACACCATTTGACGCCGTACCGAGGATAAACACTCCAGCTGCTCCAACGGACTTCTGTAACCACCTTCAAATTAGCGACCATTGTAAATAGTGTGGAAGAAGTTTAGTTGTAATAAATTAGTTTTTCAAGAAGATTTTGTTCACAATAGCGAGCGCCGGCCTATCGCGAGCCAGTGCAGGAATACGTCTCTGGTTCTCAGCTACATTGCGACCTACGTAAGCGAAGGTCCAAAGTAGGCTCGAGAATGTTTATTTACAGTCGCGTGTTTGTCGCTGTATAACGACACGCCCCGTTAGCCGTGTGGTCCAACGCACCGCTTTCCGAGTAGGGAGGCGTACCGGCCCCGGTTCGACTCCGCCCGGCAGATTAGGAAGGGCGTCGGAGAGCCGGCCAGCCTGGATGTGGTTTTTAGGCGGTTTTCCACATCCCCCTAGGTGAATATCGGGCTGGTCCCCAAGTCCGGCCTCAGTTACACGATTCGCAAACATTTCGTAACACTTTACACTTTCACACACATCTCACACTAGCGCAGACATTGGGGTACATATTTCCTCCGGAGGGGGGGGGGGCAGGAACATCATATCCGGCCACCATGTGTGAATATTAACACATGCCAAATGCGCGTTTAAAACAGTGCCGACCCTGCGTGAGCGGGAGAAAGGCCATAGAGTTTGTCGCGGTATAATGCCTACTAGCGATGGAATCGGCAGACCCGCCGAGCTTGAGTTCATGGCGTGCGGCCAGCTTGTTAGGGGTAAGCTCACAGCACAGTTTCCTTCTGCTATTCACAAATATCAATCCAGTTGCGGATCCAGAGGAACGCTAAGTGGTTCAAGCCAAGCCATGAACTAACACTCATAGAAGAAAGGAAAGGTTTGCAAAGTAAAAGAGGAGGTACTGGTGGAAGTAAAGCTGAAGGATGGACCGTGAAGCGTGCCGTGATAGCACAGTCGGTAGAGCGTTTGCCCGCGATACGCAAAGGTCTCAGGTTCTAATTCCGGTTGCGGCACATTTAACCCGCCAGGAAGTTTCATATCAGCGCACACTCCACAACAGAAAGAATATATCGTTCTGAAACATTCAAGATGTTGGGAGGTTCATATATAATTCTGGAAAAATTTCCTAGGTTGTGGCTAAGCCATGTCTCCTCAAAAAACCTTACTTGTAGGAGTGCTAGTCCTGCAAGGTTCGCTGTGAAGTTTGGAAAGGAGGAGGCGAGGTACTCGCAAAAGTAAAGCGGTGAGGACGGACTGTGAAGCGGAATGGATAGCTCAGTTGGTACAGCACTTGCCCGCGTTTAACAAAGGTCTCAGGTTCAAAGCCCGTTTCCGGTACACAGTTTTAATCCGACAGGAAGTTTCACTCTTTAAGAATTTGGAATTTAGAGTCGTACTGGGAAGTGAAGTTAGTTAAGAGCGTAGCCCTAAAGGCAAAGACCGAGGGAGGTGACGCAGTGACCAGATACTGGACCCGCTTTCGAGGGAAACGGCGGTTCAAACCCACCTCCGTCCATCCAGTTTTGTCCGTGATTTCCCTAAATCTCTCGAAGCAAATGATTTGAAAGGGCACGGCCGATTTTCTACCTCGTCCTTACCCAAGCAATTCGAGCATGAACTCTGCATCTACTGATCATGATGTCGACAAGTCGTTAAGCCCTATGTTCTGCCCTCGTTTCTTCCTTCCAAAGGCATAGGTGCGTGCTGACGGCCGTGTAGACACTGCACTGTAAGTGGCAGCAGCAGCCTCTGGGATGCTGCAGACTGCAGAGAGTTCCGCCAGTCCTCGCCAGCTGACGCCTACCCGCGAACCCGGATCTGGCGCACCTGCGGGGCTGCGATGGCACGCCACCGGATGGGATGGGATCGTTTCCTGACGATTGGACTCTTCGCCGCCGAGCAACACTACTCTTTCCAAGTGGCGACCGCCAGATCGAAGACGATATGAAAATCCCAACCTGCATTTCCATTTCGTGGCTCGCCCACTCGTTTTCAGCCTTTAGCATCTGCAGTCCATTCACCACGTAGCGCCGAGACAACATCGCTGACGGTTCGGCCAACAAAGTAAAAGTAAAGTCGTACGCCATCAATGGCTGGGGGATCCCGAAGTGCGGCTTCAGACAAATCATTGGAAAGGATTTAGGTTTTCCCTAGCCTTCACACCTGCAGGAACCTTTCTTTTGCTGAGCATGAGAACTATATATGGAAGTGACGAAGAACTATTATATGTGAAAGCCCAATAACGGCTAAAACGACAGGAATTCTCCCACCCTCATCAAAACTTAAACTAAGACAATGAGTGTCATTAAATATGGGTTGCAGTTTGCAAATACTCGTACTTTCCTCATCCGACTAATATACGCGTGCACTGTACGAGGTTATACCGCCAAGATCCACACGAAGATTATAAGAAAACGAAGTACAACCTTCAGAAGGGTACTGCACGATTTATGACAACTAGTATTGCCTGTGGTCGAAAATCGACCAATTGTGTTTACAATGGTCACTGGGGTAAAATTTTACGTATCATGTCGGCGGCCTCGCGTGATTATGTTGGCAACATCAACAACACGATAGAAAATCTTTGCCCATTTGTTCGAACCACATAGAAGATTAGTGTATCGTACAGACCATGAACTAAACAAATAATGCTGTTCCTGCTTTATGGTTGACAGGTTCTTGTATGTACCCTCGTCCGATCAGTAAAAATACTTGCCCTCGTAAAGCGAAGATAGCATGAGAAAACATCAGCGTTCTCAAGCGATTGGCTAAAATGAAGACTCACAGGATTCACACTATTCAGCATCTGTTGCCAACATTTGAAATGGAACTACAATTTCGGTGTTCGTATATTTATACAACGCCAAAATAATGTTAATTCGATACTGCGATATTCAGAATTCCAGAGCTGACAACATGTCGACTTCGTAGTTCCACGCGTGCACCGCTACATGCCTCTCCCGGCGCATCATCATTTATATTGGCATTCTCGACTTCGTAGTTCCACGCGAAGTATTATATTGGCATTCTCGACTTCGTAGTTCCACCAGAACACTGCTAGATGCCTCTCCCGGCGCATCATCCTTTATATCGGTATTCATATGAAAACATCCATTTCCTTTAACCATTCTTAATCACTGCGAAAATGAATCATTTGAACGGCACAAGAAAGTGAGTTGAGAGCACTCCATGTTTCGATACTCACTTATTTTAATACGTTACTTTAATACTGCGTATGCGCTGCATTACAGCGTCTTTGGTCGAGGCGAATAACCAATCAGTGAGCTGATTGTTGGAGAATGTAGAACTTGGTCCAAGCTGTAGATAGGAAAATTTCTACTTCCTTTTACCACTTTTAATGGCTAAATGCACACATAATCCACGACAAACAATCTTTCGAATTATTGGCCTTCTTGTACAAATAAATTAGTAATCTGTACCACAATTTTCGTGTTAGCGTATTTATATAATGACTGTCGCCATCCAGTTGTACAAATACGTATACAAGCAAAGACGGACTTGGAATGTTCGCACAATCTTTCTACACAAATATCAGCTGGGCATTCTGGAAAACTAAATGTACTGGGTGTCCCTGGAGGAATAGTCAAAACATCAAAATGACGCATGCCCTAGTCTGAATAGTTTCAGAGAGATAACACAATTAATGCAAATTATTACTTAATTTCGTTTTTTTTTCAATACATTTAAGGTTTAGACATATCAGAAGTTGGCAAACATAATAATACGTGAAAGTTCCTGGCAGATTAAAAATGTGTCGGAACCGGGACTCGAACTTGGGACCTTTGCCTTTCGCGGGCAAGCGCTCTACAGACTGAACTATCCCGACAGGACTCACGATCCTGCCTCACAATTTCAGTTCTGCCAGTACCTCGCCCCCCCCCCTTACTTTCCAAACTTTTAATCTGCCAGGAAGTTTCATATTAGCGCACACTCCGCTGCAGAGTGAAAGTTTCATTCTGATAATAATACGTGTTTCGCAAAGCTTTTCGCATGTAATGTCCCCATACAGATCTATGTGAGACAACTCTAGCAACACCAAGGTATTTTAGCTTACACGGAGCACCAAGCAAGGGCAAATTTTGCCCGTATTACAATAAGCTGCGAATCCTGTGAAATGAATTTTTTTTGTCTTTGTCATCAGCTGTTGTCTGTCAAACATATGTACAATGCGTTATCATTATTGCAATATTGCCGTCTTGAATTACCTGCAGACATATGACCGAAAGAGTTACTTTCTCAGTCTTGCGAAATTTAGTTTAGACACTATTATTTACAATAATTTCAGCAGTTATTGGATCTGCTAGGCTTGTAAATAGCTGGAATATACTGAAATTAGAGGTGGTGGACACTGATTTTACAATAACATTTTTTCTCCATGCTTGGTGGTTGTAGGGAAGACACTAAGATCTATGGTCACATGGAGTTCCAACCCAGCTCTAAATGAGCCCTTGGGCATAAAACGTATATACTTTATTTGCAGTTTTTAAAATTGCAACCATCGAAAAGCTCGTGCTTGTTGCTTGTAGGGTTAATAAATTCAGTAAGTCGCCGTTTACTGCTTGTACGTCACTGCACCATCCAAACAATTCAAACAACGCGTTGTTGTTCCTACATGTTCATAAGAAAAGGTGGAACTGTTTCATGAAATGTGCCAGAAACTCTGGTAAAGGCAGTTTTGTGGAATTGGTCGCATCGAATGCACCTACGGCACTTGCATTATATGTGTTTTACCTCCGAAGCCATTCATACGGTCCATGTGCCCAATGAAATTTATAATTCAGACTAACTGTAAACCCGGCGTTGCCCAGGTGTTTATTTATCCTACACTGTCGCAGTCCACATCCCCTTGCCCGCTCTCTCTGCATCCACCTCTTTCTCTCCCATCTCTCTGTTTGTTTCCACCTTTCCCTCTCTCGGTAAAGTTTTCTGCAAGGTACCCTCTGTCATGTATTAAACAAACATTTATGTACCCAGTGATCTTCCTCTTGGTTTAAAGGTCAATGTACAAAAATTCATAAAGATTGCAGCAAGACTATGCACTTTGCAAAATTCCGTACGTTAAGTACCCTCCACCATGCACCGAACGAAATTTTATACAGTCACATTCCTCTTGTTTTTAAGGTAGAGTGTGAAAATTTTCATCAATATCGGAACAAAAATATAGATTTCTATGCAATAGATACGCAGGGTCACATTGAAAAACGCACTTTGTTGTTCTCAAATATTCCAATTTTATTTCATAAAACCCTTCAGCCTCAGATCCTGAGTGACGTACCCATTCAATGGGTGTCGATAACCTTTCTCTTTCTTTGTTCTCTCTGCTGCCACATGTCTTCTGATGCTGGGTGAGGTAATTCCAGCAAGGAGATACATATTACCTTGTGCCGCCTCCTCGCTGTCTGGGAACCGCTATCCACAGAACAATACCTCGCAGGCGTTTTAAGGTATTTTGTAAATGTCCCGTCATTCGTCCCCAAATTGTTTACTTTTATATCTGAATGTATATTCATCGGTACCAATTTTCATAATACGAAACAGTCCTGCCATCTACATTCAGCTACAGATACTGTAACCGTTGCCAACTGTATATCTTTGAAAGGGCCACGAAGAAGGTTATAGCATCTTTAGAGAAATATTCCAGTTATAGCTTCAAATTTTTGTGATTTTTTTAAATGGATTCGGCGTATGATATTGATGACTGTACTTCTAGTTCGTCACAAAAAAAAGCTATCATTTAAACCCTGGAAGGCAAAAGAAAGAATAAACGCGGATGTGGGGAATCAACTTCCGTACTTACTTCCTGATCGAAGTAACATCCACACGGCGTTTTTTAAACTTGGCAAGAAGGCATTCAATATTCCTCGTGGAGGATCGTACGATGTCATGAGACACTACAAAGGCAAAGAACACCGGAAAGCAGCGATCGTATTCATGCAGAATATGACAATATTGCCTCGACTCTTCTGACGGAACGGAGCCGGCTCAGCGCGTTCTGTGAGAGGGTTCTCTGTAATTAAAATAAAATAAAATAAAAAACCACCACCACGCGCGAGATCTTTGGTTAGCGTCGCAGATTGCTGTGCTGACGGTTCCCGGATCAAAGCCCGACACTGCCACAAAAGATATTATTTCTCTGTATTTACTATTTCTATAATATTCTTTGTGTTTCTTATGACTGACGTACATGGGAGATCCAGAAAATTCTTTCTAAGTAGCGGAGTACTCAAATCATGAGGTAGTCCATTCAGAGTGTACGCTTGTGTTGGCAATAAACCTATTCTAAATGTAAAGTGTTGTTATCTATTAACGACCCACTTGCCGTTTACAGCGTGACAATGTCATCAGTTTCTGGTTGCAGTTCTAGTATCGTCGATCAGGACAGAGTGACTGCTTCAGAAGTGACAAAGGTATTTCACGGTGTTACCCACAAGGTGCCTTACCTGTTGTGGGTCTGAGACAGCCTGTAACAATGCGTATAGTCTCGTTTACACTTACATCGACCTGTTTAACGTGCGAGGATGCATCCCATACTGGTGCCGCATATTCTGCTTCCGAGACACATAGATCACGTGCTGATGTTCTCGGTACTGATGGCTGAGCTCCCCATTCATAGTTTTTCAGCCTGCGGAGCCGTGGCTGAGTGGCAGAGCGCATTGAGGCGCTATGCTGCGATGCGCGAGGCCGTTCGCCGTCGAGTGTTCGAATTCCTCCTCGGGCATGGATCTTTGTGCTGTCTTTAGTATAAATTAGTGCATAAGTAGTTTGTAAGTTTAGGGACTGATAACTTCGCAGTTAAGTCCCATAAGCTTTACAAACATTTGACCATTTTTGATCAGCCTGCGGATGATGTTATCCTGGGACAAACTTTGGCCTTGGTATTTGGCAATGTTGTTTGAAGAAAAGCGTTATGTTAAGTGTAACCCCAAGGTATTTAGGTTTTGGACAGTGCTCTAGCTTCTTACCCTGCCATGTAACGTCGAGCCCAAGTGCGGCATCAAATCAAATGTTCAAATGTTTGTAGAGCTTTATGGAACTTAACTACGGGATCATCAGTCCCTAAACTTACACTTATGAAGTAGCTAATACTAAGGACGGCACAAATATCCATGCCCGAGGGGGGATTCGAACCCCCGACCGTTGTGGCCGTGCTGAACGTGACTGGAGCGCCTTAGTCACCTCGGCCACCGCGGCCGGCACCGTAGTGGCCGTGCAGACCGTGACTGGAGCGCCGCAGACTGCTTGGCTACCGCGGCCGGCAACTGTGGCATCTCTGTTGCGCACGTAGACGGGGTTTTGCAAGGATATGGCTTTAGGTAATTGGCATCGTAGAATTGGGTTAGTTCTTCAAGACCTACATCTACATCTATATCCGTACCTCCGCAGGCCACCCGATATTGTGTGGCGGAGTGTACCCTGAGTACCACTATCGGTTCTCCTTCCTATTCAAGTCACGTATTGTTCGCGGAAAGAATGATGTCGGTATGCCTCTGTGTGGGCTCTAACCTCTCTGATTTTATCCTCATGATCTATTCGCGAGATATACGTAGGAGGGAGTAATATACAATACTCCTCGGTAAAGGTATGTTCTTGAAACTTCGACAAAAACCCGTACCAAGCGACAGAGTGTCTCTTCTGCAGAGTCTTCCATTGGAGTCTATCGATCATCTCCGTAACGCTTTCTCGATTACCAAATGATCCTGTAGCGATAGCAGGCTGCTCTCCGTTGGATCTTTTCTACTTTATTAACCCCACCTGGTACGGATCCCATACCGGTGAACAATATTCAAGCAGTGGGCAAACAAGAGTACTGTAACGTATTTCTTTCGTTTTCGGACTGAATTTCCTTAGGATTCTTCCAATGAATATATGCCTGGCATCTGCTTTACCGACGATTGCTTTTATATGGTCGTTCCATTTTAAATCACTCCTAATGCCTACTCCCACATAATTTTTGGAATTGACTGCTTCCAGTTGCTGACCTGCTATAGTGCAGCACATTTGTCCACATTGAGATTCAATTGTCATTCCCTGCACCGTGCGTCAGTTCGATGCAGATCCTCCTCTGGAGATTTTTTTGACATTGAGATTCAATTGTCATTCCCTGCACCGTGCGTCAGTTCGATGCAGATCCTCCTCTGGAGATTTTTTTTGGGGATATTTCGTCAAAATTGGAACCCTGGATAGCCACAGCTGTGTCATCTGCATATTACGAAAAATCGCGTGTCTGGAGGGATAGGTTGGTCATTATTCGACACGTTATACAAGATTGGAGAAAGTACACTTGAATGAAATAAATCGCAATTTGCGATCACTTATGGCTTCACTGTACTAGGCTTAGATGGAATACCAAAGTGCGGCGAATGAAAATTTGTGCGCGGCCGGGATTCGAACCCGGGATCTCCTGCTTATTTGGCAGACGCGTTGTCCACTCCGCCACCGAGGACACAGTGACCAGCCCGACTGCAGAGGACTCTTCCCTACACGTCTCCCGCCATACCCAAATCTCCATTCGCCACACTGTCTCTTACCTATTACCACAGCCTATTTGTTCAGTAGTGCTTGCAGGCACAATACTGTATTCCCGCATCAGGGAGAACAACCCATGAGGTTTGAAGAAACAATTAATTGTCGTCAGGAGCCCAGCCTCGGCTTGTATACAATTATATACTTTTGACGACGTTACAGCGTTCATTTTGATGAAATAAATCGTAATTTGCGATCACTTATGGCATCAATGTACTGTGGCGGAGTGGTCAACGCCTCTGCCTAGTAAGCAGGAGATCTCGGGTTCGAAACCCCACCGCGCACAAATTTTAATTCGCCGCACTTTGGTATTCCTTCTAAGCATAGTACAGTGACGCCATAAGTGATCGCAATTTGCGATTAATTTCATTAAAACGAGCGCTGTAGCGTCGTCAAAAATATATAAAACTATAGGGGAAGGTCGGGTAGCCGCGGACACAAAAATGAATTGCTAGTAAAACACCAACAAAAAATTTTTCTGTGTTAACTTTCATCGTAACTTCTTTAGTCATATCACTTAGAACTAAGCATAGATAATATTTTTTATGAACTATCTTAAATACACTTTTGAATCAGTTTATTGGCACTAAAAATTTTTGAGGGTAGCCCCGGACACAGCATTCAGTGGTACTCCACTTGTTTCTTGGCCTTGAAAACATACAATTGTAATAAATATCTCCAGCATCTACATGAAATCAGTTTTCATGGTACCAGGCCTTGCAGTTATAGCACTGAATACAGTCTTCTTCGAAGATTTCTCCATATGTGATGCATTCTGTCTCTTTTCTTTGATCCTCTTCGGAGAGACTGAATATTTGTCTTTGCCTTGAACGTTTCTTAAGTGAATTTGCGTTTTTTTTGTTTTTTCGGCTTGTCCTTTTTATTGGATTTCCTTTTCTGTCTCTCTTCTAAACCTTTTTTTTTTTTATATGGAGATGACCCTTCTCTTTATTAAATCTATGATGGATTTTCAGAGCTTCCCGCAAGATCAAATGCTAATTTAAAAAACTATTCGTATGGGTGAAAACCGCCAACGAAGTTAAACAGGAACGACGAAAAATTTTTGCGCGAACAAGATTCACCGTTGCGAGTAGCTCGCTCGGTGCCTATGCCGCAACGGACTTGCATTTGTTTTTACTCCACAGGGCGCGCATTTCAAATGCAGTCTTGCCAGCGCAACGTGCTTGGTTTCTTAGAAATGGAAATGTCCGCGGTTACCCAGTTCGTTGTAATTGACGGTAAGTCATCGAGTAAAACAGAAGTGATATCTGGAGTTCCACAGGGAAGCGTTATAGGTCCATTACTCTTCCTCGTGTTTATAAACGATTTAGGAGACAATCTGAATAGCTCCCTTAGACTGTTCGCGGATGATGCTGTCGTTTATCGGTTAGTGAAGTCAATTGAGGATCAAAAGCAACTGCAAAGCGATTTAGACAAAATTTCTGCATGGTGCGAAAATTGGCAATTGACACTAAATAAAGAAAAGTTTGAAGTAATAGACATGACCACTAAAAGAAATCCGCTGAACTTTAATTACGCGATAAATCAGTGAAACCTTAAGGACCTTAAGATTCTACCAAATACCTAGGAGTTACAATTACGAACAACTTTGACTGGAGAGAACACATAGAAAATATTGTGGGGAAGGCGAACCAAAGGTTACGTTTCATTGGCAGAACGCTTCGAAGATGCACCAGCTCCACCAAAGAGACTGGCTACATCACACTTGTGTGTCCTCTCCTGGAGTACTGCCGCCCCTTGTGGGACCCTCACCAGGTGGGACTGACGGAAGACATTGAGAAGGTTCAGAGAAGGGCAGCTCGTTTTGTTTTATCACGTTACGGGGGGGAAAGCGGCACGGAAATGTTTCAAGAATTGGGGTGGAAATCAATAAAAGAAAGACGGTATTCATTGCAGCGTGATCTGTTTGCGAAGTTTCAATCACCGACTTTTAGTTCTGAATGTGAAAATATTTTGCTAGCACCCATCTACTTAGGGAGACATGACCATCCCAATAAAATAAGAAAAATCAGATCGAAAACGGAACGATGTAGGTGTTCTTTCTTCCCGCGCGCTATTAGAGAATGGAACGGTAGAGCAAAGTTATGAAAGTGGTTAATGAACCCTCTGTCAGGCACTTGAATGTGATTTGCAGAGTATCTATGTAGATGTAGATGCACCCGACGACCGGGGCTACCCGACCTTCCCCTACTTGCTTGTGGTGAGCCACTCTTCGGCAGTCGCGACCTGCTGTTGTGACGGTGTGGAGGCAGTACGGGGCCACGCGGCAGCAGGGCGTGCTCGGTGCTGGGCCGTCAGGTGCCGGGTGACCCGCGTGGGCCCGCCGCCTTGACCCGCGATCCGCATTCCTCGCGGCCGACATCAGTCTCGGGTAAGGCGGCCGCGTCGCGCACGACGCCCTGCCAAGCCGTCTGGGTTTCTGCGCTCGCGAGTCTCGCCGGGACCGGATCCGCTCGGCTAGCCGTGTGGTCTGACGCACCACTTTCCCAGACGGGGAGGCGTACCTGTCCCCGATTCGAATCCGCCCGAGGGATTAACGGAAGGGGTCGGTGTGCCGGCCAGCCTGGATGTGGTTTTTAGGCGGTTTTCCGCATTCCCAAAGGTGCGTACCGGTGCGAATAAAACTTAAACCAGAATGAGCCATGGAGGCATCGTCGCCTAAAACTAAAGGTAGCGCGTCTGGTAGGTTAAAAGACTGGCGCAATGTAGCTAAAACTGGGCAGTCCATCAGAAGATGGACGACTGTCAGCGCTGCTCCACACCGACGCACAGACGGAGGAGATGACCGTGGGTTAGCCAGGTATGCCCAATACGGAGGCGGCAGAGGACAACTGACTCTCGACATGTGGGCCGCAGTGAAGACTTCCACAGAGTTGCTCGGAGCTTGTTTGTTGCACTCATGGTAGACCATTCGGCACTCCAAGCATCACGCACCTTCTTGTGCAATGGTAACCTGAGGTCTGATTCTATGACGCCAATGGTGAAGGGTAGCGCAGTGGTGGCCTGTTTGGGGGGAATGGGGTGGCGGCAGGAAGGGCATCCGGCCAGCCTGTAAAAATTAACACACGCAAAATCCGCGTCTAACACCTGCATGTGCAGGAAAAGACCAAAGAGGGACGGACAGACGGACGGACGAGTTTCGCCGGGACCGGCTGCCCTCCCGGCTCTGCGGCCGGCAGGTCTGCTGATCCGGCCGTCAGTCTAGACACAGCGGCAGGCGGCAGGCGGCCAGAGGTGGGTCTGGTTGCTGGCGCGGAGCTCGGGTTCTGCGGCGCAGCGAGGGGCGGTCTTGTGGTTAACGGTTCGCTGCCCGCCATGTCGCCACACTGGTGCAGCCGCCCCGCCGTCTGGGAACTGCTTCCAACACAAGAACAACAACACCGCCCGCTTCTTTACTCGGTATCTCGACAATGTCCCGTCATTTGTCGCGCAATTATTTCGTTTCATATCTGAACGTATATCCATCCGTACGAATTTTCATAATACGGAACTGTGCTGCCATCTCTTGTTGTTGTTATGGTCTTCAGTCCGGAGACTGGTTTGAGCAGCTCTCCACCCTACCCTATCCTGAGCAAGCCTTGTCATTTCCTCATAAGAACGGTAACCCACACCCACTTGAATCTGCTTACTATACGCGTCTCTTGGTCTCCCTCTGCGATTTTTACCCCACACACTTCCCTCCAATGCTGAATTTACGATTCCCCGATGTCTAAGAATGTGTCCTACCAAGCGATCCCTTCTTTTAGTCAGTGTATGCCAAAAATTCCTTTTCTCACCAATTCTGTTCAGTACCTCTTCATTAGTTATGCGATCTACCCACCTAATCTTCAGCATTCTTCTGTAGCACCACATTTCGAAAGCCTCTATTCTCTTCCTGTCCGCACTGCTTATCGTCCATGTTTCACTCCCGTACAAGGCAACACTCCACACAAATGCCTTCAGAAAAGACTTCCTTACACTTAAATTAATATTCGATGTTAGCAAATTTCTCTTTTTCAAAAATGCTTTTCTTCCCATTCTGCATTTTATATCCTCTGTACTGCGACCATCGCATGTTATTTTACTACCCAAGTAACAAAACTCATCTACCACCTTTATTGTTTCGTAACCTAATCTAATTCCTTCAGCTTCGCCTGATTTTCTAAGACCGCATTCCATTATTTTTGTTTTGCTCTTGTTAATGTTCATTTTATATGCTCTCTTCAACATACTGTCCATTCCATTCAACTGCTCTTCCAGGTCCTTTGCTGTCTCTGACAGAATTACAATGTCATCAGCAAAACGCAATGTTTTTATTTCTTCCCCCTGAACTTTAATTCCTTCACCAAATTTTTCCTTGCTTTCCTTCACCGCCTGCTCGATGTACAAATTGAATAACATCGGAGAAAGGCTACAACCCTGTCTTACTCCCTTCCAAACTGATGCTTACCTTTCCTGCCTTTCGAGTCTAATAACTGCGGTCTGGCTTTTGTACAAGTTGTAAATAACTCTTCTTTCCCTGTATTTTACCCCTGCTGACTTCAGAATTTGAAACAGTGTATTCCAGTCAACATTGTCAAATGCTTTCTCCAAATCTACAAAAGCTAAAAATGTAGGTTTGCCTTTCCTTAATCTATCTTCTAAGATAAGACGTAAAGTGAGTATTGCCTCCCGGGTTCCTATGTTCCTTCTGAATCCAAACTGATCTTCCAGGATGTCAGCTTCTACCAGCTTTTCCATTCTCCTGTAGATAATTCGTGTTAAAATTTTGCAACCATGACTTATCAAACTGATGGTTCTGTAATTTTCACACCTGTCTGCGCCCGATTTCTTTGGAATGGGGATTATTACATTTTTCTTAAAGTCTGAGGGTATTTCGCCTGTCTCATACATCCTACACACCAGTTCAAATAGTCTTGTCATGGCTGGCTCTCCCAGAGACTTTAGTAGCTCTGAGGGTATGTCATCTACTCCTGGGGCCTTGTTCCGACCTAGGTCTTTCAAGGCTCTGTCAAATTCATCTCTCAGTATAGTATCTCCTGTTTCATCTTGATCTACTTTCTCTTCCCTTCCAACAACATCGTCTCTAAGTTCATTTCCTTTGTAGAGCTGCTCTATGTACTCTTTCCACCTTTCAGCTTTCCCTTCTTTGCTGAGAACTGGTTTCCCATCTGAGTTCTTGATATTCGTAGATCTGCTCTTCTTGTCCCCAAATGTCTCTTTTATTTTCCTGAAGGCGGTATCTACTTTTCCCCTTCTTATACAGTCTTCTACAGATTTACATTTGGCTTCTAGCCACTCCTGCTTAGCCATTTTGCACTTCCTGTCAATCTCATTTTTTAGTCGTCTGTACTCCATTTTGCCTGTTTCATTTACTGCATTTTTATATTTTCTCCTTTCATCAATTAAATTTAGCTGCCATCTAGCTTCAATTAAAGTTAGTATAACCGATAGCAGCTTTATTATCATGCAAAGAAGGTTATAGCATTTCCTTAAAATCTCGGGCGAACTGCCGGATGTCTATAACTTCTTCCCGCGATACTTCGGCGCAGAGTCTTCTGGCCATCTTCAGGTGAGTACCGCTGAAGTACTGGCGAAGACGCACTGAGCTGTGTTATTTATGCCCAATTAAGTCTAAATTGCGCAGGGGCATACTTAGCGTGCGCGTTCACTACAACTACGTACGCTGCTCAGAGCGCCCTCCGTGGTGGAGGCATGCCGCTGCCGGCCGCGGTGGCCGCGGGGACTGAGGCGCTTCAGTCACGGTCTGCACGGCCACTACGGTCGGGGGTTCGAATCCCCCCTCGGGCATTGATATTTGTGCCGTCCTAGTTCGTAAGTAGTTCATAAGTAGTTTGTAAGTTTAGGGACTGATGACCCCGTAGTTGAGTCCCATAGACTATACAAACATTTGAACATTTTTGGCATGCCGCTTCGATATCCGATTATCATCGTCATTCAGGTGCAGAAAAATACGCTGAATTCGAAGTTTTCAATGTCAGTATTCCATGCAGCATTTATTTGCAGACAGGTCTCGATTAATAAGATTCTCACTGTCAGAAAGTCTTATTTCCACAGCTTCATTAATAATTTTCGTTTCATTGTAGTTCATTCAATGACCTGTGGAAATACGATGTTCGGCGACTGTTGATTTAGTCGAGTATGACGCTGGTGTTCCACAATGCGCTCCTGCACAGTGCGCGTCGTATGTCCTATATATGACTTGCCGCATTCATACGGAATCCTGTAAACACTTGCTTTACGTAGATCCAGATCGTCCTTGACAGAACCTAACAGCGATGAAATTTTAGGAGGAGGGCAAAAGATGACTCTTACTTTATACTTTCTTACTATTCTGCCTATCTTCGATGAAATATTCCCAATATATGGGAGATAAGCAATCGATTTGAAAGCCTCTTCTTCTTCCTTCTTCTGTCGTTTGTAGGTGTGCATCGCTCGGTTCACTTGATTCCTTGAATACTCAATACTGTTTGCGGGTGTTCCAGTTCCGTGTGAAGGCTGTCGGCATCAGAGATGGTATGGGCTCGATGGATTAAAGTCTCGAGGACGCCCACTGTTTGTGCCGGATGGTGGCAACTAGTAGCTTGTAAGTACAAATCTGTATGAGTGGGCTTCCTGTATACCGAATGACCAAGTGAGCCATCACTTCTGCGTCGCACGAAAACATCTAAAAATGGCAAACAACAATTTTTCTCGATCTCCATAGTAAACTTTATGTTTTCGTGTATGGAGTTCATATGATGTAAAAAGTCTTGGAGACGGTCCACGCCATGAGACCACACTATAAAAGTGTCATCAACGTATCGCCAAAACACTGTTGGTTTAAAAATAGCTGACTCAAGCGCTCTCTCCTCAAAATCTTCCATAAAAAGATTGGCCACCAGGCAAGAAGTTACGGACATCCGGCAGTTCGCACGAGATTTTGTGGAAATATCTGTACGGTGGGAAAGATTTAAATATCACAGGTAATAGCATCTTTGATGTGTTCCGGTTACAGCTAAAATTTTTTGTGATTTTTTAATTCGATGTCGGATATTGATGACTGTACTTCTAGTAAAAACCATCATTTAAACCCTGGAAGGTAAAAGAAAGAAATAAACGCGTATGTATGTATAAAGTGGAAAATCAACTGAAGTACTTATCTGCTGATCGACGTGACGTCACAAGGCGTTTTGTAAACTTGGAAAGAAGACATTCAATGTTTCTCATGGAGGTTTATACGATGTAACGAGACACTACAAAGGCAAAGAACATCAGAAAGCAGCGAATATTCGTGCAGAATATGACGACAAGGCCGCGACTCTTCCGGTGGAACGCATTGGGCGCGATGGTTCAGCGCGTTCGGTGAGCGGGTTCTAATAATAAGCACGCCGTCGGAGGTTCATGTCCTCCCTGGAGCATGTGTGTGTGTGTGTGTGTGTGTGTGTGTGTGTTGTCCTTAGGTTAGTTTACCTTAGTTTAAGTACTTTGTAAGCTATGGACTGATGGCCACGCAGTTTGGTCTGATAGATTTATAAATATTTGAACATTTTCTAAAAAAAAAAAAATGTTCAAATGTTTGTTAAGCTTAAGGGACTTAACTACGGGGTCATCAGTCCCTAAACCTACAAACTACTTATGAACTAGCTACAACTAAGGACGGCAGAAATATCCATGCCCGAGGGGGGATTCGAACCCCCGACCGTAGTGGCCGTGCAGACCGTGACTGAAGCGCCTCAGTCACCACGGCAACCGCGGCCGGCGAACATTTTCTAACAATAAAATATGTAGGTAAATAAATTAGCCAAAAACTCCGATGAACGAAGAACAAAAATGAACGAAAGTCTCAACGCATTCAGCAAAGAAAAAAAAAAAAAAAAAAAAAAAAAAAAAAAAAGCGTGGTGCATTGTTTAGCGTCGCAGATTACTGCGCTGGCGGTTTCCGGTTCAAATCCCACACCGGCACAAAAAAATTATTTCTTTGTATTTACTATTTCTAGAATGTTCTAAGTGTTTCTTATAACTGATATTCTTGTAAGTTCTAGAAAATCTTTTCTATGTATAAATAGCGGAGTACTCGAATCCGGAGGCAGTCTGTTCACGGGGTGCGCTTGTGTTAGTAATAAAGGTGTTCTAAGTGTAAAGTGTTGGGCTCTATTAGCGATCCAGTCTTCGAATTTAGACCCACTTGCCGTTTTCAACGTGACCATATTATCATTTTCTTGGTTGCAGTTCCAGTACCGTCGATCAGCACAAAGTGTCTGCTTTAGAAGTGAAAAGGTATTTCACACTGTTATCCTCAACGTGCCTTATCGTTATTACGATTGCGACTCTAAACTAGCACCAGTAATATTTTCGGATTCGGAAATAAACATATCTCTAGAACGGTCCGCAGTAACAGCAATTGTTACAAATGTAGTTGCCCTCTTTTCTGAAAAAGAAAATATCAACGAAGTGATAGGGAAAACAAATTTTTATTCTGTACTTACAAACTTATCTAACGATGGTCACGCCAAGATGTTTCCCTCACAATTGTGGTAATTTCGTTATTTTTGAGTTTTGTATGTTTTTATTTACCCAGGTGATCGAAAAGACCGAATCGGGTGGAGAGTGGGGGGAAGGTGTCACCGTCACAGGAAGAGGTAGACACACCATAAAACTACCAGCCCCGTTCAGGTCTGAATACAAAAGATCCTGTGATACAGAAACAAGCTCAAGTGAAATTTATTGTTTGCAAATACTACGTAATTCAAATTCAAATGTTTGTAAATCTATCGGACCAACTGCGTGGTTATCAGTCCGTAGCTTACAAACTACTTAAACCTAGGTAAACTAACCTAAGGACAACACACAGACCCATGCCCCAGGGAGGACTCGAACCTCCACGGCGAGCAACCGCGCGCTCCGCAGCGAGACGCTTTAGACAGCTCGGCTACTCCATCGCGGCCTAAGTAATTTCTTATGCAATGAAGACTTTCATAGCTGCTGGTAATCTTCCGGGTTATAAGGACGCGGTCCATAAAACTTTGCAGTCTTCCCTGACGTTCCGTTCAGAGCTACACCGGACATCTTCGGAGGTCTTCCTAGATGAAACGTCAGGGAAGATTGCAGAGTTTTACGGACCACTTCCTTATAACCTGGAAGATCTACCAGCAGCTGTGTAATTATTTGTTTAAGATTATTTATGAATTGAGTCGAACGTTTTATAATACAGTGTGTTAACGATAAATAAGCTCAAAGCCTGAAAAATGTAAATGAACAAGATACAATACTTATATCTAAAAAATTCGGTAAGAAATTTGCTTCTTTATGCATGTAACAATGGATATAATGCCATCAATTACGAACACAGAAAAAGACACCCAGCAATTTACAAGGTAGTTGTATCAATAGAAAGAATATTAAATTTGTTACTTTTGGGATGCCAAACAGTTTTGTTACGCTACGTAATAACGATAGCGGTGGCGCGGGGTTCTTAAAGATATCTATTCTTAGAAGGGGTCGCCGGAATATTTTTACTCTCAAGGGGGTCTCATTTTCAAAAAGGTTGAAAAACACTAATTTATATGATGGGTCTTCAGTACATTGATTGGAAAAAGAAAGGAAGTAGGAAATATATGTGACTATTATCACTTTAGTAACACTATCGTTGGTCACAAATGGGGAAACTGGCAAACTATGCTACTGAAAATTTTAATTTTTTTTAAAAATTACAGTTAAAAATCTAGTTGTCTCCAAAATTTTGAAATTTTCCCCTTCTTTGACTGTTTTGTCCCACATTCCTTCATTCTACAGTTGGTAACACTGCCTTCCCTGCAATAGTCAGGAGCGCACCTACTGCTGCACTACGTTCCGTCAAGCTCGTTTCACACGACGGGTTGACATGAGTGCACTAGACCTGACGTTCGGATGAAGTACATTGACTTACTGAATGTCATGGGGTAAGTACCTAATATCGTGTAGGACCTCCTGTGGTTCCGCAGGTTGCAATGAAACATGAGTCGTTCCTCTGGTCGTAGCTAACACCAAGTCGTTTGCAGAACGCCATCGATTTCTGGCCTGTTCGTGAGCCCAGGATCCCTGGAACAAAGATATACTCAGCTCAAAATAATTACCGGATGAAGTGAGATCATACACCATATACATATGGCAAAGTATTTATTTGACATGATTGCAGTGTGTGATGCAGTACGATATTTTGCTGTCTCTGTACTTGTTTACTTAGAGCGAGGTACGGCAGGGCTTTAACTGACTGTAATAGCGTACAAGATGACTTAGACAAAATTTCTAGTTGGTGTGAAGAATGGCAGCTAGCTCTCTCAATGTAGAAAAATGTAAGGTGATGTGCATGAGTAGGAAAAAACAATCCCATAAAGTTCGAATACAGCATTAGTAGTGAGCTTCTTGATGTTGTCGCGTCGTTCAAATATCCAGGCGTAACATTGCAGATCGATATGAAATGGAACGAACATGTAAGGACAGTTGTGAATAAGGTGGACAGCCATTTTCGGTTTATTGGGAGAATTTTGAGACGATATACATCATTTGTAAACGAGACTGCGTATAAAACGCTTGTACGACCACGTCTTGAGTATTGCTCAAGTGTTTGGGACCCGCAGCAGATCAGTTTAAAGGAAGGCATAGAAGCAGTTCAGAGGCGAGCAGCTAGGTTTGTTACCGGTAGGTTCGACCAATGCGCAAGTGTCACGGAAATGCCCCGGCAACTCAATTGGGGATCGTTGGAGGAAAAACGAAGTTCTTTTCGTGAAATTCTGTTGCGGAAATTTATAGGGCCGGAATTTGAAGCTGAATGTAGTACGATCTTGCTGCCTCCTACTTACATTTCGCGTAGTTATCACAAAGACAAGATAAGAGTAATTAGGGATCATACGGAGGTATATAGGCATTCTTTTTTTCCTCGTTCTGCTTGGAACAGGAAAGGAAATGTCTAGTAGTGGTATAGTGTACCCTCCGCCACCTTACGGTGGATTGCGGAGTATGTATGTAGATGTAGGTGTAGATGTACCATAACAGTAAAAAAGTCAATTATCGTTGTCCTCTAATATGGTGTGTGATCACCTCGGAGGGCCAGTACAGGTGCACACCTGCGTGGTATTGACAGTATGAGGTTATCAGTCAGCTCTTAAGGGATGTTTGGTCATTCTCCCATAAAGCGCAATATCCCGCTCTGCAACCGTTGTGCACCGGTAGGAGGCGCCTCGCAGCGGAGCGCGCGGTTGTTCGCCATCGGGGGTTGGGGTCATCCCTCGGGCATGGGTGTGCGTGTCTATAGGTTAGTTTAATTAGTTTAAGTAAGCTCCCTAGTTAAGTCCCACAGATTTACAAACCCTTGAACAGACTCCTATCCACTACATTGGTCCACCACCATGATATGGTGATGTTTGTTGCACAACCAGACCTCAACGAGGCATAGAGGCAGGGAGGAAAGATACTGGGACTCTCCCCTATTAGAGCGCACTTCGATATAGAGAGGTCGCAAGAAAAAAATAAATAAAAAAACCACTTCGATATATAGAGGTGACTTCGATATAAAGAGTTTTTTTCCCACTGAAGTTGGATATACAGAGGTAAAAACTGTCTCCTCCTCGAGTCATTCAAAACTTCGATATAATGGTGTCATTTGAAGTACCAAGATTTTGGGCTTCCAAGGGAAGGTAATGAAGAAAACATTTGATGTAGACACGTGTTAGATATATTGAGTTTGACTGTACCACTTTTTTTCTGTTCGTGCTTTTCATCTCAAACCCACTTCCGCTGGTTTCGCAAATTTGTAAATCACCTATTTTGCTCTGCGCATTATATAAATAGAGTCTATAGCAGTCAGCCACTGTGACAATAACTTGAGCAATGACAACGAATACTTGTGTTATAATTTTGTATTTATGTATTTCGACATGTTAAGCTACTAGCTAATCTCTGCTAACGCTTGACAATGGTAAATAACCGAAACCGGTAGCATTGAGAATTAATAAACAGCTATGGTCAACATGTCGTTCTGCAATTATCTGAAAGCTGTTATGCCCCATCTATTCACCTTTATAAACATTATATAAATGTTCAAATGTTTGTAAAGCTTATGTGGCTTTGGGGTCATCAGTCCCTAAACTTACAAACTACTTATGCACTAATACTAAAGACAGCACAAACATCCATGCCCGAGGTAGGATTCGAACCCCAGACGGGGAAAGGCCTTGCCCATCAGAGAATAGATCCTCAATGCGCTCCGCCGCGACTGCGCATACAACTGGAAAGAAAACTGGTAGTATACCTAAGGCAGAAGGAGAGAGATACACACGGTAATAGATTATGTTCTAATATTGAATCAAGTAATGTCACGCGGACACAATTAGCCTGAATTAGACAAATTACGCAAAAAAAGAAAAAAAAAATAGAATTGTGACGCAGGCCTACATTTATGACAATATATTAATAGTTTGCTTTAAATGTTTGAAACGCTTTGAAGCTTAGTTACCTACTTCCACACTCCTTAGGGGGGAAAACTGAATGTTGATTTGTTTGTAAAACTATCGGACCAAACTGCGTAGTCATCAGTCCGTTGCTTACTTAAACTAAGGTAAACTAATCTAAGGACAACACACACACACACACACACACACACACACACACACACACACACATCCACCCTATGGAACGACTGGAACCTCCGACGGCGAGCAACCGCGCGCTCCGCAGCGAGGCGCCTTAGACCGCTCGGCTACTCCTCCGCGGCTGGGAAAAACTGAAGCGGAATTAGAGTAGAAGTAGAGGTATTGAGTTAAAATTTATGCCGCGGCCGGAATTCCAACCCGGGACCTCCTGCCTACAAAAATATATTGGAAATATGAAATACAGTTAAGCAAGTGTTACCGATATAAGGAGCATTATGATGAACCCTAAATCGATCCAGTATTTCGCGTTTTTGGGAGATCCCCTTAACCATTAAGCAATTCGAGCACGCCTCCAGGGCCGACGCCAGTTACATTGTCAGACAATTTTATGTCTACGACAGCGTGATGGTCGAATTTGATTGCCGCGGTGGAGTAGCTGAGCGGTCCACAAAATACCCAGGAATTACTATTACTTCAAACCTAAACTGGAAAGAACACGTAGATAATATCGTGGGAAAGGCGAACCAGAGACTTCGTTTTATTGGCAGAACCCTTAAAAGATGCAACAGAACTACTAAAGAAACTGCATTCACTGCGCTTGTCCGTCCATTTTTGGAGTATTGCAGCCCAGTGTGGGATCCTTATCAGGTGGGTTTGACGGGGGACATCGAAAGAGTCCAAAGAAGGGCAGCTCGTTTCGTATTGTCACGATATAGGGGAGACAGCGTTACGGAAATGATACAGGATCTGGGATGGGAATCACTACAACAACGGCGCTTATCGCTGCGGCGTGGGCTACTTGCGAAACTCCAATCACCAACATTCTCCTCCGAATGCGAAAATATATTGTTGACTCCCACTTACATAGGTAGAAATGATCATCAGAATAAAATACGAGAAATCAGAGCTCGAACATAGAGATTCAGGTGTTCTTTCTTCTCGAGGGCTATTCGAGAATGGAATGGGAGAAAAATATTATAATTGTGGTTCGATGAACCCTCTGCCAGGCACTTAAATGTGATTTGCAGAGTATTCCATGTAGATGTAGATGTAGAGATGGGTAGGCGGAACTTGCGTCTATACGGACAGATCTTCGTGATACGGCATAGATGCGTTAGGATGTTGTCGGTATATTGAAGGTGGAGTATAGGTGAAAGAGGTCTCAAGATGTTGTGGAAACTCGTATTACCACTGTAGTGGAAATGAGGTATCCGCAGGACTGTGCACGCACAACCTTGTTGCTGTTGATTTAACGGACGGGGGCGGTCAGCGGCGCGGAATGGCTGCGCGGAAGGCACTGCCATGTGCCATGTGACATGGAGCCCCACTCGAATACGTGGCTAACATCCGCGCGCGGGTCGCGGAGAGCGGACCATCCGCGTAACTGTGCAAGGGGTTAGGGTGCGCTTATGCTGCTACATCGCTGCTCGCTGCTCGCCGACATGGCACGGCGATGATGAACCAAACCCACGGAGTGTTACCGGCCCCTTTATCGTGCACCATCACAGCTCGCCCAGCTCATTGCTCGCTGCTCGCTACGATCCTCACCAGGCGATGATATCAAACTGGTTTCTGTTTCGCGCTACGACCATCGCCGCACAACCTGAAACTTGCACTGTGATTGGTTCCTTCAAGGTCACTCTAGTAGAACGGCGTTTGACTGTTGCACGCGTGGAACTCTCGAGCCCACCGCGCACAATATTGTTTGTTAGAGGTAGTTTCAGTAAAGGCAGCAACGAGTGAAGATCTGGAGCAGATGATTATTATGTCTGAATAAGCAATCTGGGTAGTTTTCGTGCTGTTGGTACTACTTGTATCCGTAGTGAGTATGTTCAGCATTCAAAGGATGCACTTCATACCTCCTCTTCCTTCTCCTTTCCAGTAGCAACACTTTTGTAGTGAACAAATGACTGTCATTGCGGTCAGACGATGTGGAAAACATGTTTAACGCTTCACGCCACTGCAGTTGTGCAATCAACTGTAATGTAACAGCTGCAGGAGAATACACACGGCGAGCAGCAAGGTGCCTGCAGCGTGAATGCAACATGGCTGCCGGCAAACAGCGAGCTGCAGGTGCCAGCAGCGAGCAGCGAACTGCCAGCAGCGAGGTGGCAGCATAAACGCTCCCTAGCGTAGAGACGGGCGCTTCTCGCTGCAGCCAGTGAGGGCCGTGCAGCCTAGTGGTTAAGTGGCGACTGGAGTCGTAAGCAGCGCTGTCCCGGCTGCCTTGTGATACGGAGCGAAGCATTCCTCTGCCTAATGGCCTCTCACGGGCTGCTCACCGCCCGGGAACGCTCTTGGAGCACAAGGGCCACACTTAAAGCCACAACACTTCCGCATTCTGCACCTTACTATTATTGATTAAAGGGCAGTCACCTCTGTAGACCACACTCAAAAAAATTGTTATTGTAACTAGAAATATTGTACTGGCGCAGAACCTTCGCTCTGTTTACCAAAATCGAAGACGTGTTGCTGTAACCACCAGGTTATGGCTGCTGTCTTGAGAAAACGAACTGATTGTGGATCGTGCAAATGCACTTGTTGCAACAATTACTATTATACCATAGAGAAGTTCAAATGTTTCTAAATCTATCGGACCAAACTGCGTGGTAATCAATCCGAAGCTTACAAACTATTTAAACTAAGGTAAACTAAGCTAAGGACAACACAAACACCCATTCCCCAGGGAGGACTCGAACCTCTGACGGCGAACAACCACGCGTTCCGCAGCCAGGCGCCTTAGACCTCTCGGCCACTACACCGCGTCTATAAGAGAAGCAGTGCGGCTTTAGGACACCTAGAGGAAGCACTGATATAAATCTTCAGCTTCAGGAAAGCACAGAAAACAAATTAGATCTTTTTACATTTCCTTATTAGACCGAAAGGATCAGCTTCGTCAAATCACAAAGCTTTGGTGTTTTGTGTGTCACGGTATTCCGTAGAACACTATTGTCATTTTGCAAATGTAGTAACCAGGAATGACAGCATCAGTCGTTTGGTAA
Source organism: Locusta migratoria (assembly GCA_026315105.1). Classification (NCBI taxonomy): domain Eukaryota; kingdom Metazoa; phylum Arthropoda; class Insecta; order Orthoptera; family Acrididae; genus Locusta; species Locusta migratoria. The sequence goes on along the minus strand of CM048745.1, from coordinate 696,806,308 downwards.
AATTTTTGCAAAAGAGCCATTCCGTATCAGTGCCATTGTTATGCAAGCACGTGTCATTTCTCCATGTTCTTTCCAAAAAAAAAAAAAAAAAAAAAAAAAAAAAAAAAAAAAAAAAAAAAAAAAAAAAAAAAAAAAAGATGTTCATTATGTTTTCAAACTTGGAGGGAACTTCTACAGTCGCGACTCATTACACTTCCAAAGTACTTAAACTAACTCAGAGTGTAATTTCCAGGACCTGGATGCGATTTCAGACAAAATGAACCGTTAAAAGAAGGCAAGGCAAGGGTCGTCCGTGGGCAACATAAGCAAGACAGGACCGTTATCTCCGGTTGACAGCCAGTCGACACAGCAGGCTGAATGCAACGCAGCTGCAAGCACCCTCCAAGCAGCAACAGGACGCGCGATGTCAACACAAACAGCCTTCGGGAATGTGGCGTATGGTGTGTGTGCCGTTAAAACCACGACATAGTTTAGCCCGCGGAGGAATATTACCATTGGAGTCGTAGCGAATGGCGCCGGATTCTGTTTACAGTGCGCTCTAATAGGGGAGTCCCAGTATCTTTCCTCCCTGCCTCTATGCGTCGTTGAGGTCTGGGTCACTCTACATTTACCACCACTTCCGTGCAGGTGCGGGTCTAGGCGGTGTTTGCTATGATTCAGTGTGTGCTGCGAGTGCCAGTCTTGGGGTTTAAGGAAAGAAGATTGGTGTTTAACGCCCTGTCGACAGCGTGGTCATTAGGGGTGGAACTTACACTCGTGTTGTTTGGGGAAGGGTGGAGGAAGGAAAGCGGCCCTTTGAAAGGAACCATCCCGGCATTTGCCTCGAGTGATTTAGGGAAATCAAGGAAAAACTGGATGGTCGGAGATGGATTTGAATCGCCTTCCTTCCGAATGCGAGTCCAGTGTGTCTTGAGGTTTAAGCGGGAGCCGCGGTGGAGTATCCGAGCGGTCTAAAGCGTCTTGTTGCGGAGCGCGTGGTTGCTCGCCGTGGAGGTTCGAGTCCTCCCTGGGGCATGGGTGTGTGTCTTGTCCTTAGGTTAGTTTACCTAGGTTTAACTGGTTTGTAAGCTACGGACTGATGACCACGCAGTTTGGTCCGATAGATTTACAAACATTTGAACATTTTTGTTTAAGCGGAAATGTCTGACAATTGTTGAAAAGATAAAGTTAATTCAGAAAGTGAGAGCAGGAGTAAAGAAAAAGAAAGAAAGACATGGTAGCTGAGTCTGGGATACCGGCAAGCACACTGCCGACAATAATGAACAATGGAAGACTACGTGATAACAGCAGATGAAGGGAAATATTAGAAAAGACGGCTGAGTTTCCAGATGTACAGGAGAGTTTATTGTAATGGTTCCGGCAACAGATGAATAACAATGTGAACATTGGTGGACTTATTTTGAAAGAAAAGGCAGGTTATTTTGCAGCGTTGGGATACGAAGCGAGTAATGGATGGCTTGAAAATTTCAGGAAAGGACACGGCATCATTTTCCGAAAAATGAGTGGGGAAAGTGCCAGTGTAAATAAAGAAAAATTCTGTGATGAGTGGAGTTAAAACTGCAGAGGATCTTTCACATCAAGTATATCAACAATAATCGTTACTTTTTTTCCGGAACACCTCTTTATTTCGATCTCTCGATTATCGATTTAATTTTCGTCTTCTCCAGAGGTTGGATATATCGAGGTTTGACTGAAATACCTATCGGTTTCTTTTATTTTATTTATTTATTTATTTATTTTATTTATTTTATTTTATTTTATTTTATTTTTTTGCGCAAGGCGTCAGACGAAAGACGGAGCTTCGTGCAGCATGACACCGACTCGGCTCGCCTGCAGCTACGGACGGCAGTTCCCCAGGCGTAGGCGGGGGGGGGGGGCAGGGGGCGTGTCGGCGTGTCACTGACTCCGGCCTACTTGCAGCGGCAGGTGCTCCGTGCACTGCCTCTGCCGTCAGCTCCGACGCTCGCATTCGCAACCTCGATTGCGAAAACGCACACCCGCCTCGTTCACCGCAGCGTAGACGTAAAACAAGGGCGACGCAGCTGTAACAGGCGACCACGGCTGCAGCCCGTGTCGCCGTGATGTGTCCTATTTAGGCGAAATTTAGTTTCTGCTACAGGTTTCATTTACGTATTTTCAGAGACAGTTTCGGCCAAATGTTCAAATGTCTGTAAATCTATCGGACCAAACTGCGTGGTCATTAGTCCGTAGCTTACAAACTACTAAAACCTAGGTAAACTAACCTAAGGAGAACACACACACCCATGCCCCAGGGAGGACTCGAACCTCCACGGCGAGCAACCGCGAGCTCCGCAGCGAGGTGCTTTAGACCGCTCAGCTACTCCAGTTAGGCCAGGGGTCGGCAACACGTCGATCGCGATATACCGGTAGATCGCCAGTGCTTAATGGGTAGATCGCGTGAGTAGTGAGAAAGCGGAAAAAAAATTTGTTGAATAAAATTTTCAGTTATCGTATTTAGTAACAGTGAAAATGCCTGCTTGTTCGACACAAGTTTGTTTCATTTATGTGTTTCTTGCATCAGTTGAATGAGCCGCGCCGGCTGCAGTGGCCGAGCAGTCTGCGGCGCCCCAGTCACAGTCTGCGTGGCCGCTACAGTCGGGGGTTCGAATCCCCTCTCGGGTATGGATGTTTGTGTCGTCTTTAGTATAAGGTAGTTCATAAGTAGTTTCTAAGTTTAGGGATTGATGACCGCGTAGTTAAGTTCCATAAGCTCTACAAACATTTGAACATTTGAACTTATCAAAATTATTAAGTCGGAAGGCTTCCGTATGTTCCTTGTACCTAAGTCTAAACGATCTACCGGTATGACCAATATAGTTGACATTGCAACTATTGCACCGTATCTTATAAACCCCTGTTTTGTCATATTTATCAAGCTCTTGGTTTAAGTTATTCCGTAATTTATGACCTAACGTATTATTAGTTTTAAAAGCAGATTTTAATATGTTGGCCTCTTTCTGAGATGTTTTACCAAAATATGGAACCATTACTCTCTTGATATTTTCCGTGCCATTTTTATTTGATTTCGCACGCTGTTTCTTTCGTATTAAGTTATTGACTATGTTTTCCTGGTAACCATTCACCCTAGCAAGCTGCCTTATAATGTTAAATTCAGTAGTTCTGTCTTTTTCGTTCATTGGCATTTTGAACGATCTATCGACTAAACAGCGAAGAGCAGAAAGTTTTTGGCCATTAGGTTGACAAGAGCTGTTATGTATCAGGATGTCGGTGGTTGTAGGTATTCTGTATAAATAAATGTCTACCATCCTGCTTCGTAATGTTAAGGTCAAGGAACTGAAGTGCGCCATTCTTCTCTTGTTCAAAGGTAAATTCAATTCTTACATGTATGCTGTTAAATTTATCATTATTTCAGTAATTTCAGTTTGTCATCCATATATCAATAGCAACGTACATTGCAATGAAGTCTACTGTTGTCACTAATAGCACACGTTGTTGACATAGCTACCTTACCTCCGAGCAAATGGACTCGCCCGTCCCACGTCACCGGCGAGTGTACAATCGAGGGAAACAGTCACTTGTGAGCGAGCGGTCTAACGTAACGGTGTCACTAACGCATTACGTTCCTCCACGGAAGACCGGCAATGCAAAGTGTTACTATTCGTTTTTGGAGTATCATCTGCGACCAGCTTTGCTAAAGAAGCGCAACCCACCGATCAGTTTGCACGACAATACGCTAGCGCATACACCGCAATCTGCTCTCTTCGGTCGATGGGACTGGGAAGTACTGTACCATCCACCATACTCCCCGAAGTCCTCATGACTTTGATTTGATTCCGAAGATGAAGGAGCCACTTCGTGACATTCACTTCAAAACTGTTCCAGAGATTCGACAGGCAGTAGACCGCTACTTCACACCATCAACAGAACAGGCTCTGCTAACGGTATACAACGCCTTCCACATCGCTGGCAATGGGTTCTACACAACATTGGAGACTACTGTGAAGGACAGTAACACATGGAAACATGTAACTCCTTTGTGTAGGTTGTGAATAGTTGCCACTATTTAAGTTCCAACCCTCGTATTACATAATAATAATAATAATAATAATAATAATAATAATAATAATAATAATGAGTACAGACATGGACGTGAGAGATTAATGGATGTAGATCATGGGAAGAATAAGAGGATAGATAAGATTAAATACCTGGGAGAATGGATCCAACCCACCGGACTGGATAAAGAGGCCAAGAAAGGAAGAGCCGGAAAACTAGACCTCGCCTACAAGCTACCCCAGAACAACGTGCATTATCCTAGAAGGCCAAAATCAGACTCGGTCGTCGGACCTGAAGCGTTGTATGCCTCAGAGTGTCTTGTTTTAGATAAGAAAGGGGAGTTTGAAGAACTCGAAAAGAAGGAAAGGAAGATTCTGAGCAAAATACTCGGAGCACAGAAGATTACCGATGGGACTTGGAAGAACAGGAAGAACTCTACAAGCACACTGAAAACATTATATACACAATGAGGAAGCGGAGGTTAAAGTTCTATGGACATCTGTTAAGGAGGAATGAGTGCAGACTGTCCAAAAGGATCTCCAATTACATCACGGCGTTAAAGAATACATTTAAATGGGTAGTTGAAGTAAAGAAGGATGCAACAGAAGCTGGAATTACACCACAGATGAACCACAACAGAAAAGAGTTGAGAAGCAGAGTTGACTGCATCAAATGATTTCGAGAGGAACCACCAAACCACAAAACCCAAACAGATCATTTCTGAGGAGGAGAGAAAAAATAGAAGGGAACGAATGAAGAGGTTCTGTGAGGAAAAGAAAAGAAAAGCCAAAAAGTCTTAAGTTTCTTACGGTCAATACTTGGCCAAGTTCAAATACAACATAATAATAATAGTAATAATAATAATAATTGTTGTGGCGTAAAGTCAGCGCCACACACCAGACATAAGAGAACGCCCGTGGAGAAGGCAGCGATCGACCGAAAGCCAATAGCAAGCAGGCGCCGCGAATCCTGGAGGGAGTAACCGAAGATGCGCGCCCTCTACAAGCGGCTGTATCTAGGCCGACGTACGGCTGGACGCCCGTCTGTTACTATTCAGGAATACGACAGTTACTAGTGAGAACTCGGCAGTTACTCTTCAGAACTCAGATAGTTACTAGGCAGCTACGAAGACAGACGTAGGACAGTATTAAGAGTGACGCGGCTACGAACTTAGCAGTAACTAGGTGTCAGCGCAGCTAACATCATACGGAAGAAGAGAGAAGAAACATACATATGTTCTAAAGTTGAGTATCATAAAATTCACTCAATGAAACTCGTATTATTAATCTGAATAGTTGTTACAGATTACATCAATTCCTGCACCAGTCCCTTTCCTAACGACTAGACAGGGACGAGTAAACAACAAAAGGCGACGAGGTCACAACAATAATAGTAATCATTATATAAATACGCAAACACAAAATTGTGGTAATGATTACTAATTTATTCGTACAAGAAGGGCAATGAAAATGACATAATACGAAAGATTGTTTGTCGTAGATTTCACGAATATAAATGTTATGTGTGCATTTAGCTATTAAAAGTGGTAAAAGGAAGTAGAAATTTTCCTATCTACAGCTTGGATCAAGTTCTACATTCTCCAACAATCAGCTCACTGATTGGCTATTCGCCTCGACCAAAGACGAGATAATGTGGCGCATCTGCAATATTAACGTATTAAAATAAGTGAATATCGAAACATGGAGTGCTCCCAACTCACTTTCTTATGCCGTTCAAATGCTTCATTTTCGCAGTGATTAAGAGTGGCCAAAGAAAATGGATGTTTTCATATGAATGCCGAAATAAAGGATGATGCGCCGGGAGAGGCATCTAGCTGTGCTCGGGTGGAACTACGAAGTCGAGAATGCCGATATAAATGATGATGAGCCGGGAGAGGCATGTATCGGTGGACGGGTGGAACTACGAAGTCGACATGTTGTCAGCTCTGGAATTCTGAATATCGCAGTGTCGAAATAACATTATTTCTTGGCGTTGTATAAATATACGAACACCGAATATGTAGTTCCATTTCAAATATTAGGCTAATGAAAGTTATATGATTCGAAAATGGCATGTGAAGTATATACTTCCGTTTTATTTGTTGTTATTGTGTCAGACATTTTTCTTAACACGTAAAAGATACCGTTTCATACCTCCCAGTGCCGGTTAAATTTTACTAAATATCCCAGCGGCCTCTTTTGATAATGTTGGCAACAGATGCTGAATAGTGAGAATCCTGTGAGTCTTCATTTTAGCCAATCGCTTGACAGCGCCGATGTTTTCTCATGGAATCTTCGCTTTACGAAGGCCATTATTTTTACTGAGCGGTCGAGGGTACATGCAAGAACCTGTGAAGCATAAAGCAAGAACTGCATTATTTGTTTACTTCATGGTCTGTACGATACACTAATCGAGTCATTCTATGTGGTTCGAACAAAGGGACAAAGATTTTCTATGGTGTTGTTGATGTTGACAACATAATCACGCGAGGCCGCCGACATGATACGTAAAATTTTACCGTCAGTAACCATTGTAAACAAAATTGGTCGACTTTCGACCACAGGCAATACTAGTAATAATAATTACGCCTTATAGTAATAGATGTGGAATACAGTCAGATCGGTTTCCTGTAATTTTCGAGGTAAAATGTCTCGTCTCCATGTTACCAATGTAAATAAATAAATACGGAATGTCATGTTTCATTCACGTCATATCCGTACAAGACTTCGGCCGAGCAATTTTTGAAGTGTCAGGTGTAGTACCGTTGATGTGAACAACGCAAAACGTCTTTTGTTGCCGTGTGATCACGATGACGACACGACATACGCGGAATTAAAGGTAAATCAGTCGACAATCCGAAGATCGGTTTGAACACCACAGTCCTTTACTAGGCATGGTCCTATTTGGGCCGGCCGCGGTGGCCGAGGGGACTGAGGCGCTCCAGTCACGGTCAGCACGGCCATTACGGTCGGGGGTTCGAATCCCCCCTCGGGCATGGATATTTGTGCCGTCCTAGTTCGTAAGTAGTTCATAAGTAGTTTGTAAGTTTAGGGACTGATGACCCCGTAGTTAAGTCCCATAAGCTTAACAAACATTTGAATATTTTGAACTAGTCTTCAGTTAACAAAGGTAAGTATTGTAATATCTCTATGAAATATATATCTTGTGACATAAAAGTTTTCTGGGTGTTGTACCGCGTCATAGCCAGATGAAGGCCACTGTAACGTTGGCCGAAACGTCGGTTATTTAAGTAATAGCCTTACATCATGACGCGGTACAACACCCAGAAAACTTTTATGTCATTTGACTCTGGCCGCGGAAGCCTACGTAATTAAATATATATCTTGTTCTAATCTAGCTTAGTGTTTCTAGTTTCTGCTGTCCCACTGGCTGGTCACCTCTGACTCTGTACCCGCAGACGCGTGCATCCTATTTCCCTGTGTCGGTCTCTCTCTACTTGGCCACCGACGGCTAGGACAACCGGCGGCAACGAGACACAAAACTGACTTACCCAGCCATTTATAGGGGGACCTACAGTTTAACGTGTGTTCCGAGTCACGGTGCTACTCGGTATTTTTCACATGAGCAATACTGCCAGAGGTGAAAGAAGTGGAAAGTGACATAAAAATCCTAGGACCTGACGTGGATTGAACTCGGGACCTTTGGATTGGTAGCCTGGCACTCTACCATTTTTTTTCTTTTTTTCTGTGTCCCTTCAGCGCTCTTCAGGCGTTGCCGCCTAACTAAAACTACCCCTGGAAACTAACTAAAACTACCTCTGGAAACGAACTATATAACGGAACAGAAAGAAAGAAAAGGAAGGGGAATGTGTAGGAGACAAAACAAATAAATTATCTTTGTCCACATTACTATGATTTTATTTCATTATTTTTATTTATTTATTTTTATTTAATAGATCTTGATGTTCGTTGTGTAGTTCAGAAGATCTCGGTTCCCTGCGGCTAGTAAGTTCAGTCACGGCTTCTGGTAGAATGTGCTTTCCGTTGAACAGTTCAAGGAGGGACAGCAGTTCAAACATTTAAAATTCTTATCTATTGACTGAACACATTCCAGCTGCGGGGAGGGTCGTTGAAGGTACTCCCAAGGAAGTCTGAAAAGTATTGTCTGTATTTAGGACGTCGTACAACTCTGTAATGGCGATCCGTGAGATAAGTCCAAAAATCAAGTTTCGGTTTTGCATTGTGTCCAAAAAGATAGTGTATGGCATGTCCGCGAATCCAATTCACAGCATTGGTCTTAGCCTTTGGAAAATACACTCGGTCCGGAAATAAGAACGAATGAGGAGTAATACTCTCTGGAATAGTTCTCGTGTGGAAAGCTATAATACGGCGAATGAGTTGCCAAACGTCAGCAGCAGTACCGCAAACAAAACGATGTTCGTCAGTATCAGCCACCCCACACCTGGGACAGAGAGGTGATTCGGCGAGGTGGATGCGATGAAGGCGAAATCTGCAAACATGCTTACGATTGACAGTAAGGTACGAGACCGACTGTACATCAGAATCAAGAAAAGAAGCAGATACATAACGCCAGATGGAGTGCCAGTCAAACTGGGGAAATTTTTGTTCAATCGGGTTTGATGGCAGACGTCTTTGTAGAACATCATAGACAGCTTTAGTTTTGCCTAGGTACGGGTTGGACAAGTTGAGGTGGAGGTAGCTAAGCTCGAGATATCTGAGCAACCGAGGCGCACTTATGAACGGACAAACGAGCGTGCGAGGTAGCTGCGGTGAGAAGATTCGTATCGACAAACCGTGCAAACGTACAACTCGTTTCAAAGCTTTAGTTGAAATTTTTAGGGTAAAGCGTAACCCAACCTCCTAGGCCACTTCCACTCAAGTAAATGCGCAAGCCTGGTGCAGTGGGAGTGATCGGTCGGCCTGCTGGCAGAGACCGCGGCTGTCGCCTAGGACTGGCAGCCCCGTGCTCCGCGTCGGCCGGGTCTAGCCTGCGGGTAAAAACTGGTAGCGGGTAGCGGGTAGCGCGTATGGGGCGACTAGCCTGCTGGCTGGTGCTGGCGCTGGCCATGTATGAGCGGCGGCAGACGCGCAGCTTTTTGCCGCGCTAGCGCGGGACGCGGTACGCGCGCCAATTCTATTGTCTCCGCGCCGCGCCGTCAGCTGCTGCGCGGCCCGCGGCAGCCGATACCTGCCGGGGGAGGGGGGGGGGGGGCATTCCACACTGCACGTCGCGTGCGTACGCTGGCCACGCTAGACACGTACCAGTTCACACAGAGGCGACAGCTGCGGTGCTATGCCAGACACGTTTTATGTTAGTACGCAGAAAGATGTCAACTTCGAAAGTTCCGTGGTGTCAGTATGGATTTTCGTATGCATTTTATTTATAATGACTGCATTTTCTCCGCTATTATTTGAACAGGCAGATTAAAATTGTGTGCCAGAACCGGGACTCGAACCTGGGACCTTTGCCATTCGCGGGCAAGCGCACTACCGACTGTGCTATCCCGACACGACTCACGATGCCGCCTCACAACTTTACTTCCGCCAGTACCTCGCCTCCTACTTTCCAAGCTCTCCTGCGAACCTTGCAAGACTAGCACTCCTGGAAGAAAGGATATGGTGGAGACATGGCTTAGCCACAGTCTAAGGGATGTTTCCAGATTAAAATCTGCTAGGAAGTTTCATATCAGCGCACACTCCGCTGCAGAGTGAAAAGTTTCATTCTGGGAACATCCCTTAGGCTGTGGCTAAGTCATGTCTCCAGCATATCCTTTCTTCCAGGAGTGCTAGTCTTGCGTGGTTCGCAGGAGAGCTTCTGTGAAGTTTGGAAAGTAGGAGGCGAGGTACTGGAGGAAGTAAACTTGTGAGGCGGCATCGTGAGTCGTGTCGGGATAGCACAGTCGGTAGTGCACTTGCCCGCGAAAGGCAAAGGTCCCAGGTTCGAGTCCCGGTTCTGGCACACAGTTTTAATCTGCCAGGAAGTTTCATATCAGCGCACACTCCGCTGCAGACTGAAAGTTTTGACGACGTTACAGCGTTCAATGAATGAAATAAATCGCAATTTGCTATCAGTTATGGCTTCACTTTACTAAGTTTAGATGGAATACCAAATTGCGGCGAACGAAAATATGTGCCCGGCCGTGATTCGAACCCGGGATCTCCTGCTTACTAGGCAGACGCGTTGACCACTCCGCCACCAAGGACACAGTGACCAGCCCGACTGCAGAGGACTCTCCCCTGGACGTCTCCCGCCATATACAATTCTCCATTCGCCACGGTGTCTTTCCTACACCACACACTCCGCCACCAAGGACACATGACCAGCCCGACTGCAGAGGACTCTCCCCTGGACGTCTCCCGCCATATACAATTCTCCATTCGCCACGGTGTCTTTCCTACACCACAGACTATTTGTTCTGTAATGCTCGCAGCCACAACTGATAACTGATCGCAAATTGCGATTTACTTCATTCATTGAACGCTGTAATTCGTCAAAAATATATATAATTGTATACAACCCGAGGCTGGGCTCCTGACGACAATTAATTGTGTCTCGATACCTCATGGTCTGTTATCCCTGATGCGGATATACAATATTGTGGCTGCGAGCACTATAGAAATAATAGGCTGTGGTGTAGGAAAGACACAGCGTAGCGAATTGAGATTTGAGTGTGGCGGGAGACGTGCAAGGAAGAGTCCTCTGGAGTGGGGCTGGACAATCTGTCCTCGGTGGCATAGTGGTTAACGCGTCTACCTAGGAAGTAGGAGATCCCGGTTTCGAATCTCGGCCGGGCACAAATTGTCATTCGCCGCACTTTGGTATTCCATCTAAACCTAGTACAGTGAAGACATTCCTGATTCCAAATTACGATTTATTTCATATCTCGGTCTTGTGGTCTTCAGTCCGCAGACAGCTCTCCACGCTTCCTTGTCCTGTGCAAGTCTCTTCATTCGAGAATACGTTCGGCAACCTACATCCTTTTGAAACTGCTTACTGAATTCGTCCCTCGGTGTTCCTCTACGATTTTTACCCCACACACTTCCCTCTAATGCTAAGTAGACATTTCCTTGATGTCTCACAATGTGTTCCACAAATCTATCCCTTCTATTAGGCAGGATATGCCAGAAACTCCTTTTCTCCCCTATTCGGTTAAGCACCTCCTCATTAGTTACGTGATCTACCCATCTAATTTTCATCATTCGTCTGTATCACCACATTTCAAAAGCTTCTATCATCTTTTTTTCTGAATTCCTTATCATCCACGTTTCACTCCCATACAATGCTACACTCCAGAAAAATGCTTTCAGAAAGGACTTCCTAACATTTAAACTAATATTGGATGTCAACAGATTTAACTTCTTCAGAAACGCTTTTCTTCCCACAGCCATTCTGCATTTTACATCTTCTTTATTTCGGCCATCAGAAAATATTTTGCTACCCAAATAACAGAACTCATCTACTACTTTTATTGTCTCATTACCTTATCTAATTCCTTCAGCATTTGACATTACATTCCATAACCCTCATTTTACTCTTGTTAACGTTCATCTTATATCTTCCTTTCAAGACACTGTCCATTCCGTTCAATTGCTCTTCCTGATCCTTTTCAGTCTCTGACCAAATTACTATGTCATCAGCAAACCGCAAACTTTTTATTTCTTCTCCCTGAACTTTAATTCCCTCTCCAAATTTTTCCTTGCATTCCTTCACTGCTTGCTTAATGTACATATTGAACAACATTGGGGAAAGGCTACAACCCTGTCTTATTCCCTTCCCAATCTCTGCGTCCCTTTCTTGCCCTTCGACTCTAATAACTGCCGTCTCGCTTTTGTATAGGTTGAATATAACTCTTCGCTCCCTATATTTTACCCCTGCTACCTCCAGAATTTGATAGAGTGTATTCCAGTCGACATAGTCAATAGTTTTCTCCACATCTACAAATGCTAAAAACGTACGTTTGCTTTTCCTTAACCTCTCCCGTGTTCCTACATTTCTCTTAAATCCAAACTGATCTTCCCAGAGGTCGGATTCCACAAGTTTTTCCATTTGTCTGTAAATAATTCGTGTTAGTATTTTGCAACCATGACTTATTAAACTGATAGTTCTGTACTTTTCACACTTGTTGGCACTTGCTTTCTTTGGAATTGGAATTACAATATTCTTCTTAAAGTCGGAGGGTATTTCCCCTGTCTCATACATGTTGCATTCCAGGTGGAACAATTTCTTCATGACTGGCTCTCCTAACGATCTCAGCAGTTCAGACGGAATATAATCTACTCGAGGGGCCTTGTATCGACTCAAATCCTTCAGCGCTCTGTCAAATTCTTCTCGCAGTGTCATATCCCCTATCTCATCTTCCTTCACTTCATCATACACTTCGGGAATATTGCCTTTCTATGGGCCCTCTATATATTCTTTCCACAGTTCATCTTTCCCCTCTTTGCTTAGTACTGATTTTCCATCTGAGTTCTTGATATTGATACAACTGCTTTTCTTGTCTCCAAATATCGATTTTATTTTCCTGTAGGCGGTATCTATCTTTCCCCTAGTTATGCAATCTTCTACGGTTCTACATATGTCCTCTAGCCACTCCTGCTTAGCCAGTCTGCTCTTCCTGTCAATCTCATTTTTCATACGTTTGTAGTCCCTTTTGCCTGCTTCACTTTCTGAATTTTTATATTTACTCCTCGCATCAATTAGGTTCGGTATATCCTGTAAAATCACCTTGTCAGTGATCTTAGGAAACCCAAGAAAATCGAATGTGAAGCTTTTTTTAAGTTATTACCTCTTGTTATGACTTTGCATACGTTCCTAATGTAAGAAGTATGTTAAAATCAGTATAAACGATACTATTCACACTCAATATCGTATTGAGAAAAGTAGCTTGCTGGCCGCTTGGAGCGCTGCTGTCGTAGTGTATAACAAATGTCAGTGGGAGTGTCTTGATTGTATGTGTTAGATTGTGGCCAGACTCTAAACCCAAGGGTCGCGATTTTTTCCCTCGCTCGGTCCTAGGACTTTAATCTGCCACTTCTCACTGATTTAACCTAAGGCAATGTTGTTGAAGTGAAAAATTCCGAATTGCACCGTGTTTCGGAATGCGTGTTAAACTGTAGTCAGTTCAGTCAGTTTGAAGGTAGCAGGAAAGAGGAAGGCCTAGTAAAGCACTGCGGAAATTTTTGGCTACATTGTCTGCGACTAAGTCATCTTAATTCATTATTTAAATGTGAACCAGACTATAATCTCTTTTATGTTGGTTATATTTGAGATCGGTTTCGGCCTGTTAATGGGCTATCTTCAAGTGTAATGTGGCTTCGCTTGAGCTCCATGTAACAGATGGAGAGATCAGTTACCAAAGAGAACGACCTGTCCATCTGCTGCGTGGAGTTCCAGACGGAGACGCATTGCTCTTGAAGATGGCCCATTAGTAGACCGGAACAATATAACTCAAATATAACCAATAAATCGTAATCATTGTCTGATTCAGAATTTAAAAACCTCGAAAAGCACTGTGGTGTTCAAACCGGTCTTCAATTTGACGACTGCTTTACCTTATTGCTGAATAATGGGGCAGTCTAGATGACCCACGGACTTTTATGTTTCGGATTCCGATTCGTTCTGGCAGATGTCTCAACACGGACCTCTCAAATTGACATACAAATGGGGTCTGTGAATGTGAAACCTGCCGCCTAATATTTGCTCCTAATCACAATGTACGTACCTTTACTGTTACACTCGTTATGGCTGCGCTGAAATACTACTCATTTACATATACAAGCGAGTAGTACACGTGATGCCAGTTTTAGATTTGTTGCGTGCCACGTTCACGGGGCCGCTAACGGCGTATTAGGAATGTTTACGTAACGTGATACAACTTCGTGTACGGCCGATACACTCCCTCGGGCAGATAGGAATTGATTCGTATGCCACGTGAATCATGCAACGAAACGTATTTAACGATCGCACGGGCGATTATGAACGGGAAACTAATAGCTGCGACGTCAATCTGATCGGGGGAAAAAGGACGACTGGCCGGTTGCGTAAGGTATGGGGAGTGCTTCCTGAGAGATTAATCTGCGACATTTCGAGAATGAAATGCCCTAAATTAATTAGCAGCCGGGCGTGTGGATGGCGATAATTTGTAATTGGAACGTGAGCGGCATGAATATTGTGTGAGTGTGTGTGAGAGCCCAGCGCGTTAGCGGCCACGCCTCTGGAGCGGCGTAATAACTCTGGAGTCTGGCAGGCAGCAAACTCCACGGCCGCGTGGCGAGCCCAGCAGTTAGGGGGGGGGGGGGGGGTATTCTGGACGTGCAGAGCAGTGACTGCAAGAACGCCAGCTGCGTCACGTCACACGATACCCAATCACTGCACACTGGGTTTCATGAACAGCGTTGCGCCGGCCGCGGTGGCCGAGGGGACTGAGGCGCTCCAGTCACGGTCTGCACGGCCACTACGGTCGGGAGTTCGAATCCCCCCTCGGGCATGGATATTTGTGCCGTCCTAGTTCGTAAGTAGTTCATAAGTAGTTTGTAAGTTAAGTCCCATAAGCTTAACAAACATTTGAATATTTTTTTTTTTTTTTTTTTTTTTTTTTTTTTTTTTTTTTTAACAGCGTTGCCCGCCTTCGTATTTATCCCAATCTTAAGGCTAGTCTACAGGACGACACCAGGTTGCGACACTCGTTGCATGAAATGAATTGCGCGCAACTGATTTCGTGTATGTCTGCAGACACGGCGCAGATACTATATACACTTTAGTTTCGTTGCCGGCCGCGGTGGCCGAGGGGACGCCGGGCGCCGTGGCTCAGCGCGCCCGGTCAGGGGGCTAAGCGCCCTCTGTAATAAAAAAAAAGCTGAGCCAACCATTCACCGAACAACCACGAACAAACTAAACGAACGACCGCGACTCATAGATCTACCAGAAGAGCCAAAAAAAAAAAAAAAAAAAAAAAAAAAAGGGGACTGAGGCGCTCCAGTCACGGTCTGCACGGCCACTACGGTCCGGGGTTCGAATCCCCCCTCGGGCATGGATAATTGTGCCGTCGTTAGTATAAGGTAGTAGATAAGTGGTTTGTAAGTTTAGGGACGATGACCCCGTAGTTAAGTCCCATAACCTTAACAAACATTTGAAACATTTTTAGTTTCGTTATTTTGTGAGTGCCGTTGTTGCCGTACAATGAAAGTTTTGGTAGCTGTAACAGTTGTGGCGGAGCTATTGCTTCTCTGTGTAAAGTCGCTGCATAAGACTAAACATAAAAAGAATAGAAAACGTGTTTGGATTCGTGACGGGATTAAAAAAAAAGCGACGTTGCTGAAAGAAATTGTGATTGAAGACCCTAGAAGTTATTTTAATCAACTTAGAATGTCGACAGAGCAGTTCACGTTCATTTTGAACAGAGTAAGTAATGCAATAAAGAAACAAGATACTGTTATGCGTTATGCATTGTTACCAGAACTGAAATTACAAATTGCATAACGTTTCTAGTCAAGTAGATATTCGTCTCTACAGTACCTGTACCGTGTTCCGAAATCCACAATTGCCACAGTTCGTTTGTATAGGTATTTCGAACTAAATGTATTTTAGTCTGCAATGCACTAATCGTCAACCCATCAATATTTAATTCACGAATAATTGCTTCAAGAGTACTAACACGCCGCTGCTTATTCCTGAAATTTTCATCGTTAAAATCGCACAAACACCTTGCTTTGCATATATGTTCAAAAACCGAATTATTTCTTCCGCCCCCCATTTTTGTTGTATTTTGTTCTGTATTGTTTATAAACAAACCTAAAACAGGCGCAATAAGTTTCGCCAAAGTTGGGATATGCCGAAACTGTTTAGTTTCGCCAACGAGTTGCGCGAACGTCTGCCGCGCATGCGCACTGGCCAGTAGCGCAGTTTCATGAAACGTAGTGTCGTCGTGTAAACTAGCCTTTATCTCCTTCTTTCGAATAACCCGTTTGGAGTATAAGATGAATCAACTTTGGCTACTCTTCACCGTGTCAGTATTGGAGAGACACAATACTGCACATGTGGGTTAAGGGGATCTCCCGAACACGTTGTCCTATTCTGCGAGACCCACAATCGCCTCAGAGGCCATAAGACTAGACTAGAGGACTAATTGACAACACTCAATGTACTAACATTAAATCTCGCACGCGAAATATGACGAATACAAACGAAACAGACCATACAGAAGATAACAAATGCAACTAGCAAACACAGATCATAATTTGTACCATCTAAGAAACCGAAATTGGAAATACGACACGGACCCCAACACGGATACGGACGCGGACAGTGATCATCATTTAATAGACAATAATTAGTGTAAACATAGTAGAAAACCAATATGAAAATGTCAGAGAATTGTCGCTTTTGTCGCCACGGAACTGTAAAAACCTGTTAATAGATCATAACAAAGCAGCAGACCACTATAATCTGAATTAGTAGTTAGTGTAAAAAACAGATAATAGTATCGGTGGTTGAGGATTGACGACTTCATGGGAATGCCAAGTCCTCGACCCTCAAGCATCACAAGGTGTCGGACGCCATCTTCTAATAATGTCTCTCTCCTATCATCTTCTTCTAGTAAACATAAATTCATGTTATTCTTTCACTATCTTTTTCTACGTAAACGTCTCTACTGGCCATTATTCTTTACTTCTTCTTCTTAAATGGGCATAGATTATTTAATTAATTTTTCTAATTGTTACTTATACTTTTATTTCATAAGTTAGTTAAGCAGTATAGTGTTAAAGTCAACTCGATATAAAAAGAAATTATTCAGTGTAAAAAAATTAACAGTGCAAAATGCGACCTGTTTTAGCAGCCAGGTGACACGTCATTGTAAACGACAGCAAAAAAATACACTTCATTGCAACAGATTTTCTTTGTTTCCAAATTCCCCTCACCTTTTGAGATTATTCCCTTTCTTCTTACGTCCACTTCCGTCTGCTTGTTTTCTTTCTCTCCTGAATTCACACCTTGTGGATTATCTACCTAAAAAGTGTTCCGTTTTTATTGTTTCTGTAGTAATTCCAGAGTTTTCCATGTACTTATTAATGCCAATGAACCGCGTGTGCTTGGATTTGTTACTGGTGAGTAATTTAAAGGTCCGTTTGGTTAATCTATTGTTATCCATTCTATAGATGTGTCCGAAAAACTGTAAGCTTCTCTTCCTCATTACATCAGTTAGTTCTTCAATTTTGAAGTATAACTCTCTGTTTGGTTTTAACCTATATTCAAAACCATTGCTTTTTTTTTTACCTCCCAGTATTTTTATTGCAGTTCTTATGTAGACCGTCTCTAGTTTTTCGAGATAGCCATTTCTTGTTACTTTAAGTGTTTCTGCCGCTTACAGAGTTTCGGGGTTTGGACACAGTGTACAAAAGGAGTGTACCATGACAAGGAGTTTTTATTATAAACATTTTTTGTCACAAGACACACTATTTCCAGTTTGTGCACAGCAATATATATAGCTACCTCTCCTCTTACATTCTTCGTTATCTACTCTCCACGATATTTAAAGAAACTTCTTTTGTGTACTTTGTTGTTGCGAATGGTGATATTTAGAGAATAAACTTTGTTTTTTGAAATGATGTTTGTAGATCTACTTTGGCTGCTTGTTTTTGTATTTTTCTGATGTGTTCTTGGGATTCTCTAGTGAGTCTGTAATTAAATCCCTGTCATCTGCAATAGCTAAATAGTCAATTTTGATCCTGTTTCGAGTCCTTCTTAGCTAAATACCTTCCTCCATTCTCGAACTACCTTCTCTAATACAAGTTGAAAATCAGAGGTGACAAACCACTTCCTTGCCGTACAACTGACATTATTTCAAAAAATTTTGATAAGTCACCCACAAATTTTACTTTGGATGTTGTATTCGTTAAAGTTGCTATAATTATTTCAGTTGTTTTAGTCCCTACCTGTATTGGGATGTCGTTAGAGGGTTCTCTGGATACCACCCTTACCTCAGTCTTTCCGCATTAATCCGTAGTCGGGTGTATCTTGTATTTTGCGCTAGACCCTCCAGTCCCTGCCATCTCTCCCTCTGATTTTGTTTGCACTGCAATGTCGTCTGCACGTCCCAAAAATTTGTTTTACCGTTTAGCTCCTTCCCCTTGCATTCTCATTTCATTTCCCGGGTTACCTTCGATCGCACTTCTAATTCCAAAGAAAGCAGGTGCAGATAAGTTCCAAAATTAAGAACTATCAGTTTAATAAGTCATGATTACAAAATACTAACACGAATTATTTAGAGGTGAATGGAAAAACCGGTGGAATACAATCTTGGGGAGGATCAGTTTGGATTTAGGAGAAATGGTGGAACAAGCAAGCCAATACGCACATTATGACTTGTTAAGGAAAGGAAAACCTAAGGTTTTTGCTTTTCGTAGGTCTGGTAAAGCTTTTGACACAGTTGACTGAAATACACTCAGAGGTATATGTACAAATTGTATAAAAACCAGACAGCAATTATTAGAGTCGAATGGCGTGAAAGGGACGCAGTGGTACGGAATAGAGTAAGATAAGGTTATTCAATCAGGACATTGAGCAAGCCGTGAAGGACACACATGTGTGTTCACATGTTTGTAAATCTATCGGACCAAACTGCGTGGTCATCAGTCCGTAGCTTGCAAACTACTTAAACCTAGGTAAACTAACCTAAGGATAACACACACAACTTTGCGTGATTGGGCGTTAGATATTGCCAACGCGATAGGCGCTAAAGAACTTACAGCTTCTCAAAGCTGGATTAGTTGCTTCAAAAGATTACATAAAACTGTGGCACAAAAGTAACAAAATTTGTATTGAGAAACAGGTCGGAAGTGACTCAAATAGAAATTTTAGAAGCTTTTCTTACGACTGCAAAAAAAAAAAAAAAAAAAAAAAAAAAAAAAAAAAAAAAAAAAAAAAATTCGCCATTTTCAGTAAATCTTACGTTTACAGTGCAGATCAATCAGGTTTTAAAAGAGAAATGCGTGAGAAAACAACACTGTCATTGAAAGTGGAAAAACACACTGAGGCAATTGCGCAGTCCACGACTGCACTCACCCATTTATACATTGTAATGCCCATAATTATTCCGGATGATTTATTGCTGCCTAAAGTATATGTGTGTCTTCAAGAACCAACTGGACGTTTTGGACCATGTGTCAAACAAACAATGTTCTACGCAGAAAATCTTGTGGTAGACGCATCAGTGTCTGGAAGAATGAGAATTTATAATGTTAAACTTTTCATGCTTCATACTTTTCTTCCGTTCTGCGGGAACAAATCTCTTCTCCTTCTAGATTCGTGGTCAGGTCATAAAAGTTCTGATTCATTAAAAGCTGTATTTCGAGCTCACCCTGACAAAGAAGTAGAGATACTTCAGATTCCACCCGGCACGACGAAAGTAATTCAACCGTTAGACAGAGAATTTTTCAGCCAGAGGAAGGCATTTTACAGAAAACTAACGGAGACAATTATTGTATGCAAATCACTGCAGTTTCCTTTCTATCACCGTGACAATATTCTCAAGTCGTACATTATCAGTTTTCCTGTCCACGGTGATTAAATATGCGTAACACGCCTCGAAATATACTGATATTGGGCCTGATTCCTTCCTAACACCGGCCGAGTTTTGTCTATGGACGTCTAACAAACGTCTGTGATTCGCAGGGCTGCCATAATGTCGTCTTTGCTTGTATGTTCTAGGTGCATAAAAACGTATGTTTTGAACATTGTATGAATATTTCGCATTTTGCGGTAATTACAAGAAATAAAACCGTATATGTATTTGTGTCTATTTCATAGCTATTAGGAAAGAATGTTGTAGATAACATATCAGCTACATTTGTCAACGAATTTATTATTATCGTATTTATTAATTATCGTACGATCGCTTTCACTGGGCGAATCAGCTCTCTCACTGCAGGAGAGCGGCGCGTAGCTAACGCCACCTTGTCCCTACATGGCGTTGGTATAACGGAGCGAGAGAGGTCAGTGTTGTACAACAGGCGGTTATAAGCGCGGAAACCATGCGACAATAATGTCATACTTCATTTAAGTTTTTACAGACTTCCAGGTCATGTCAGCAGCTAACAGTCTGCATACAGACTTGCTTCAATGTTAACTCACAGCGGTAAAAATAGCAGCACAGGTTTCGACGTGACAAGTCTGACCATTCCCTTGTAAGTTGGATATATCGAGGCTTGACTGTATAAGGAAGCAGAGTCAAGTGGTGGTTGGGGCCTTTGTGCAGGCATCGGCCGGCAAGCAGCAGGCATCAGGCGCTCCGCTGCGCACCACCGCCCACAGCCGCCCAAGCTCACTGCTCCCTGCCCACAACCAACACCTCTCAACAGCCCGTGTCACGCAGGGAGGCAGCTTCCGCTACCTCACTGGATGGCCGCTGGCCAGTCAGCTAGCGATCGTGGACTCTCGGCGTGACGCTGTTATGTATAATCTGTATTTACTAGTTAAGGTTACAGTTAAAAGTCTTTATGCTTACGTGCGTGTAACTGCATGTTATATGTTACGTATTTGTGAGTCATGTCAGTAGGTTCAGTAATTTTCTAGGACATATAAATACGACGTTTGCAGCCAAGCATCAGAAAACGATCTGGAGTCTGCGTACGGAGATTCACAACAGCAACTGATGAATTTACGACCGTGTGAGATGGCTGCAGGTTCCTTGTCAGATCTGCTTTCTAGCTGCTCGCTGATACAACGTCTCAGGATGTCTGAAACAATCTTTAATGTTTAGATGAGAGTTTTGTAAAGTCTTTTCTTCGTTAATTATCACCTTGATGATGTGTACGAGTCGCGAAAACGACTTCTTCTTTCTTGTTGAAACGCGTAACGCGAATTTGTCTTTATTATCTTCTATTGCATTTACTTCCTTTTAACTAATTTAAATGAAATATCAACATTCCTGTCCATGTATCGGAAAACTAGCCTCATTCCGTCACCAACAGAAAATAAAGACCGGGCGAGTCAACAAATTCAGAATAATCCTCTAATCTCAGAACAATCATATAATCTCTTTGACATAATAATCTCTCATACAGTACAATCGCAGCACTGTACTTTGATAGATACTTTCGAAGCACTGTATTTTAGCAATCCGCATGTAATCCAAAATTCCACTATAACGTGACTCGGGCTGTTGTGAGGCCGACCGCGGTGGCCGAGGGTACTGAGGCGCTTCAGTCACGGTCTGCACGGCCACTACGGTCGGGGGTTCGAATCCCCCCTCGGGCATGGATATTTGTGCCGTCCTAGTTCGTAAGTAGTTCATAAGTAATTTGTAAGTTTAGAGACTGATGACCCCGTAGTTAAGTCCCATAAGCTTTACAAACATTTGAACATTTGCTGTTGTCTCTGGGAGGTGCTGCCAGTACTGGCTATCACCCGCCTAATGCCGCTGCTACTACACTACTCAAAACACGGCATCAAATGAGATATCCTACACATTATAAAGTCCGAAAATACTTTCAATTATTTATTGCACCAGATTATAACGTTGGACAGATATCATAACGTGTCACTTTGAAGAGAAACCCTGAAAGTTTTTTATCTTCTGTACCTCCACGGCGTAGATGGTAATTTGACGATAGCGCTAGTCGCAAACGTGGCGAATTGAGGTGCTATACCGGCCAGTCAGTGGCCCCTGTCGACAGGCAACACTCATGGCACAGTGGTGTACCGGGAAATACGCTCATGAGGCTGCAACATCTCCAAGTAGGATAGTGCTCTCGGCGAAGAAGAATGGCCGGTACAGTTTTCTACGTGACAAGGCACAAAAAATATTTACCTTTGGGGAACACGCTCAAATTCAATACATTCGTGTCGATGGCTTGTACCCCAGATTCGAGAAATATCTACGTCTAGTACATTGCATTGCACGTCGCATTACAGTGCATGGCAGAGGGTTCATAGTACCACTTTTACGGCATTTCTCTATGGTTCCATTCTCTAATAGCTTACGGGAAAAAGAAACACCTAAATCTTTGTGTTTGCCGCGGCGGAGTGACCGAACGCATTGAGGCGCTATGCTGCGATGCGCGAGGCCATTCCCCATCAGGGGTTCGAATCATCTCTCGGGCATGGATGGTTCTGCTGTGTTTAAAATAAGGTAGTTCATAAGTAGTTTGAGATTTGAGGGACTGATGTCCCCGCAGTTAAATTCCATAAGCTTCACAAACATTTCAACATTTCTTTCTGTTTTCGATATGGTTTTACTTACTTTATTATGG
Source organism: Locusta migratoria (assembly GCA_026315105.1). Classification (NCBI taxonomy): domain Eukaryota; kingdom Metazoa; phylum Arthropoda; class Insecta; order Orthoptera; family Acrididae; genus Locusta; species Locusta migratoria. The sequence continues at coordinate 696,784,040 of CM048745.1, read as the reverse complement.
TGATCTTGTCTCTCTATGTAGGTGCTTACGAATAATATATCTCGCATTCGGAAGAAAGAGTTGGTGGAAGAAATATCTCAAATAGATCTTTCCGCAACAGGTAACGCCTTTCTTTTAATTATTTCCACTCCAGCTCGTGCATCATTTCCATGACTCTCTCTCGTATATCTCTATAGTCAAAACAAGCTGTCCTTCTCTGAATTTTGTCTAAATCGTGAGTCAGTCCCATCTGCTGTGGATTCCACAATGCGCAGAAATACTCAAAAATAGGACGCACAAGTGTAGTGTAGGCGGTCTCTGCATCTTGTAAATGTACTGTCAACGAAGGAAAAATATTTCGTTATAAACAGAGCAGTCAGCTGCATTAGACGCATATTTTCTTATCGACTAGAGAAATATAAAATTGGTCATTTATTTTGGTATAAATGTGTAACTAGTTACTGTTATGCGTGTAGGTACACGCTGTGGTGGGGGTTCGACAAAAATGACCTGTAATAATCGGGTAAGAAAAACGGAACGAAACGTTTTTTGTGTTTTCCGTGGTTTCACGCTTGGTATAGATTACAAATCCATCAGTATCCCATATCCCCAGTAAGTAGAAAAAAAAAACATATTAAACTAACGTTTCGTTCCGTTTGTTTTCTTTACCGATCACTAAAGTTCATTGATTTTGTATAGAACCAGGACCATAGCGTCTTGCTACACTTGGTGTAATACAGTACGATATTCATGAACATTTACACTGATGATGAGTCAGCAGTTGATTATAAAGTAGTTATGTAACAGTAAAAAAGCTTTCATAATAGCAACTGGTTGCGTGTTTACATGAAAAGAAATCGCAAATTTTACACTACTTTTGCAATTCGTAATCAGATGTATTTAAACTTATAAACATAATTACATACGTGCTGACCGCTGACGCTTCATTTCGTGACCATTACACAGTGAATAAAACGTTCTCGGGTTTCCGTCCGCGTCAGGTGGTTAAAACTCCACGAGCTTTCGGCCAAGCACTCCTTGGCCATTGTCAAGTGCAAGTACGGGCTTATATACACTAGCTGCCGGCTGTGACGTCACTGGTGCTCCGCGACATCGCCATATATGGGCATGCTTTGAGTCGGTGTTGGATGCGCCCGTTTTAACTGCGCGATCGCTGGATCCCACGCCGCGCTGAGCTGCAGGCTGCCGTCTCTGTTAAGGTTGTTACCAGATATTTTAATTTTGATGGATTCCTTAATAATACTTTCCCAGAAGCCGTTCGTGCGAGCCACGACGGCAGTTTCATCAAATTTGATGTGATGACCGTTTACTAAAGCATGCTCAGCTAAAGCAGATTAATCTGGGTACCGTAAACGATGAAACCTTTCATGTTCCTTCCTTCGTTGTTAAACAGTTCCGTCTGTGACGGACGAGGACGTCGGAATGGATGCCTTAGTCACAGCGTCTATAGAAAACCTTCCCACACTGATCTGTACTTGCACGCCACAAGCCATCATCAACAGGCACAGGAGCGCACTGTATTGCAAACTTTGGCACACCGTACAAAAACAATATCAGATGCCGATAACCTGCTCCATGAGTTGAAACATCTACGCAAGGTCTTCAGGAATAATGGGTACAATGACCGTGAAATAAGTGATGCGATCTCAGGAAGGAAACACAATAAGACCACTGACGAGGAAGAAGGAAAGAAACTTGCTTTTTTGCCGTTCTGTGGTTCTGTGTTGGGCAAATTAAGCCACCTGTTGAAGAGACACAAGATAAAATCAGTCTTCAGGCCCCTGGCGAAAATCCGGCAATTATTGACATCAATTAAAGACGCAGTAGGTCTCAGAACACCCTTGGTCTACAAGATACCTTGCGAGTGTGGCCAGTCTTATGTCGGACAAACGAAGGAAGCAACATGAAAGGTTTTATCGTTTACGGTACCCAGATAAATCTGCTTTAGCCGAGCATGCTTTAGTAAACGGTTATCGCATCAAGTTCGATGAAACTGCCGTCGTGGCTCTCACGAACGGCTTCTGCGACAGTATTATTACAGAATCCATCAAAATTAAAACATAAGAATCGTAAAAGAGACGGCGGCCTGCAGCTCAGCACGGCGTTGGATCAGCGATCGCGCAGTTAAAACGGGCGCATCGAACACCGACTCAAAGCATGCCCATATATGGCGATGTCGCGGAGCACCAGTGACGTCACAGCCGGAAGCTAGTGTATGTAAGCCCGTACTTGCAGCCAATAGGCAGTCAGTTCCATTTGACAATGGCCAAGGAGTGCTCGGCCGAAAGCTCGTTGAGTTTTAACTACCTGACGCGGACGGAAACCCGAGAACTTTTTATTCAAAGTTATCGCCGCGAGACAATGCATTCCTACATTACAGAGTGAAGAGTATTGGTTAAGATGGGCGATGGCTGCTGAAAAAGTGCAGTGCGCCGCCTGTCTGCGCTATGGTGTGGAGCTGTTGTGTGTGTGTGGCTGGCCACCTCACCTCCGGCTCGTGTCGAGTTGCGCGGCCGGAAGCGCGCAACCCGAAGCCAGCGCCGGAAGCGCCAGGGGCAGCTGCCTCGCCGCCGCCGCCGCCACCCTCCAGCTCCGCCCCGTCTGCTGCTCAGACTGGGGCCTACGTCTTTTCTTACATTCGCACGAACACCAAATCGAGCGAAATGGCTTGCACACTGTACCGTAGGCGGTGTAGACTGCACCACCACTGCGTAAGAGAAGCGTGAGCTAGCTGACTGGTGGCCGCTGGGGCACAGCCCACTCACACTAACTCACTCCGTGGATTTTTTTAAAAACTGTATTAAAAAAAATATCCACTGAATGAGTGAGTGAGTGTGAGTGTATGGAGAGAAAGGAAAGCAGAAAGACAGTATCGCCATCCGGCGGATTTTCCACATGATAACTGACTGTAAAGCAGACCTCAGTATGCACTTGACCATCCTACAGAGATGTTCTGGGGTTAATTGTAAACTTCTTTTACGTATGACACATGTCTATGACACTAGTAGTTTTAGGGGGAATGTTTAATTTTTTAGTAATTATCAAGAAATAACACAATTCCTTGAAACAACATTGTCTCGTTATACTAAAGCTATTAAACAAGGAGATACATTGAATTAAAATTTATTCTATGGCCGGGATTTGAACCCGGGACCTCCTACTTACTATGTAGCAGCTTTAGATCACTCAGCTAACACAGAGTGCAGCCAAAGCGACTACACGGGCTGTCTTACAGCACGTCTCCCTCCACGCCATATACTTTAATTCTGCCTCATGTTCCCTGTGAAATGCGTATCAAATTGGCAGGGCTCTCCTACATTGGAATAGCACCCCAGCAAAGAACGCAAATGTGAACAATCCCGCCTTGTTCCTCAGGCCGACGTGATGTAAATAGCAACAATTAATACAATTCCTTGAGACAACATTGTTTCGTTATATCAATGGTATTAAACGTAAGGAGAGGCATTGAATTAAAATTTATGCTTCTTTTGGTGAGTGTAAAGATAGTTTTTTTTTTTAGGTTTGATTCCATTTTTTGGAATGGTGTGCTCAGCGACCACAAAACAATGAATGTAAAAAAAAAATATAGTCTGCAGCATAGGTCGATTTTTATTAATGTTTTAGAAGATCGATTTCGATCACATAATGATCATCCTCAATGCGCCAGTCATCGTAATATCAGCTATGCATAATCATATGCCATATTAGCTCTATGGCATATGATTATGCATAGCTGATATTACGATGACTGGTGCATTGAGGATGATCATTATGTGATCGAAATCGATCTGCAAAAACATTAATAAAAACGACCAATGCTGCATACTATATTTATTATATGTAAAGATAGTATTACTCATTTGTTATGTTTTATCAAACTTTTGGATGGAATATTAACATAATTGCATTTTTGTAGTCTTCGATAACGACGACATGTCGAAACGCATAAGGCCTTAATCAAGTGCAATTGTGGTCAAGACAGTTAAAGTTATTTCAAGCACTTTATACAAAAATTATCTGGCTTAATTTGGTGTTAGCGATGAAGAAAAGAAATTCAGTAAACTGTTTTCAGAAACCAATCGATACTTAAATTAAAAACATGAAGGCCTAGTGAAACTTCCTGGCAGAGTAAAATTGTGTACCGGAACCGGGACTCGAACCTGGGACCTTTGCCTTTCGCGGGCAAGCGCACTGCCGACTGTGCTATCCCGACACGACTCACGATGCCGCCTCACAACTTTACTTCCGCCAGTACTTCGCCTCCTACTTTCCAAACTTCACAGAAGCTCTCCTGCAAACACGCAGGACTAGCACTCCTGGAAGAAAGGATATGGTGGAGACATGGCTTAGCCACAGCCTAAGGGATGTTTCCAGAATGAAACTTCACTCTGCAGCGGAGTGTGCGCTGATATGAAACTTCCTGGCAGATTAAAATTGTGTGCCGGAACCGGGACTCTAACCTGGGACCTTTGCCTTTCGCGGGCAAGCGCACTACCGACTGTGCTTTCCCGACACGACTCACGATGCCGCCTCACAAGTTTACTTCCGCCAGTACCTCGCCTCCTACTTTCCAAACTTCACAGTAACATCCCTTAGGCTGTGGCTAAGCCATGTTTCCACCATATCCTTTCTTCCAGGAGTGCTAGTCTTGCGTGTTTGCAAGAGAGCTTCGGTGAAGTTTGGAAAGACTGGTTTGATGCAGCTCTCCATGCTACCCTGTCCTGTGGAAGTCTCTTCATCTCAGAATATGTTCGGCAACCTACATCCTTTTGAATCTGCTTACCATATTCGTCCCTCGGTCTCCCTCTAAGATTTTTACCCTACACGCTTCCTTCTAATGCTAAGTTGACAATTCCTTGATGTCTCAGAATGTGTCCAATGAATCAATTCCTTCTCTTAGTCAGTATATGCTAGAAACTCCTTTTCTCCCAGATTCGGTTAAACACCTCCTCATTAGTTACGTAATATACCCTCTAATTTTCATCATTCTGCAGCACCACATTTAAAAAGTTTCTATCATCTTTTTATCTGAACTCCTTATCATCCACGTTTCACTCCCATTAAATCTGAAAACTTAATAAATCTCAGAATGCCGGCCGCGGTGGCCGAGGTGACTGAGGCGCTGCAGTCACGGTCAGCACGGCCACTACGGTCGGGGGTTCGAATCCCCCCTCGGGCATGGATATTTGTGCCGTCCTAGTTTGTAAGTAGTTCATAAGTAGTTTGTAAGTTTAGGGACTGATGACCCCGTAGTTAAGTCCCATAAACTTAACAAACATTTGAACATTTGAAATCTCAGAATAATGTAGACAGAGAGGTAAAAATTGACACACATGCTTGGAATGATATGCGGTTTTATTAGAACCAAAAAAAGTTCAAAAGAGTCCAACAGATGGCGCTTCAACTGATCAGAAAACCAATAATTAGCATAACAAATTAAGGCAAAGCAAAGATGATATTCTTTACAGAAAATGTTCAATATGTTTACCATCATTCCTCAACAATAGCTGTAGTCGAGGAATAATTTTGTGAACAGCGCTGTAAAGCAGGTCCAGAGTCATGGTGAGGCATTGGCGTCGGATGTTGTCTTTCAGCATCCCTGGAGATGTCGGTCGATCACGATACACTTGCGACTTCACACCCATACCCAATAATCGCACGGACTGAGGTCTGGGGACCTGGGAGGCCAAGCATGACGAAAGTGGCGGCTGAGCACACGATCATCACCACCAAACGACGCGCGCAAGATATCTTTTTTTTTTTTTTTTTTTTTTTTTTGGTTTTTTTTTGCGTGTGTGTTCTAATAAAACCCCATGTAATTCTAAGCATGTGTGTCAATTTTTACGTCTCTATCTACATTATTCAGTGAGTTATTAAGTTTTCAAATATACACTAATTTTTTGATCACCAAGTATCTTCGGCACGGTTTTGCAGTCCTAGCCTCTGGTGTAATGGCTCCTGCCCGGGGCAAGTCTCTACGTCTGTGTTCCGGCGCTGGCCGCCGTCGCTCCCACAGAGCGGCGCGTAACCCGTTAGCCGCGGAAATGTGGCGCAATTAGCGCCAGTACGCCACGCAGCGCCCCGCGCGGCCCACATGACAACCAGGCTGCGCCGCGCCGCCAGCTCAAGATGCGCCGCTTCGATTGCCGAGGCGCGGCGAGCAGGCTCTGCTCTCTGGCCGTGGGAAGCGGCACACCTCACCTGCTGTGTGGCACCTCACTGCGGGCCCCGTTAACGCTTCCGCCGACCATTAAAACGGCATCACAGCAAACGTCAAATTGGAGCGCAAATGGTTGGCGTTTCTGTGCAACCCAGAGATCAAGACGTACTTTCTACAAAAGAAAAGATTAAGAAACTGGTTTTCTTATTTAGAAATCGCATATGAATGTTGTTTGTTTTGGAGAACATAATTTTACGAAGCGTGTAATAAGAAATTCATATCAGAACGTATCCGAATTCGACATCGCCAGAACATTGGCTTGTCGAGATCCTTTCTACGTGTAGCTTCATCGGTTGGGCTTCCACGGTTGTGATGCGAATATGGAATCACTTGGTCACATGGGCCAGACTTAACTCCAAATAGGGTAATAAACAAATACAGGGTGCCAATTACTTGAAAATAAAATCGTCATCTAAACGGTTTCCGTTGTAGAGTTTCTTCGAGTGCTCAGTTCACGCACAGGTTACCGCAGATCTGAGGCAAACCATCACGATTAGACATCTTTGAAATACTTCGTGATGCTGAATTGGCACAAAACTTTGCTGTTAGTGAAGACAACAGAGGATCAAAAGCAACTGCAAAGCGATTTAGACCAAATTTCTACATGGTGCGAAAATTGGCAATTGACACTAAATAAAGAAAAGTGTGAAGTAATACACATGAGCACTAAAAGAAATCCGCTGAACTTCAATTACGCGATAAATCAGTCAAACCTTAAGGTGGTAAATTGTACCAAATACCTAGGAGTTACAATTACGAACAACTTTGACTCGAGAGAACACATAGAACATATTGTGGGGAAGGCGAACGAAAGGTTACGTTTCATTGGCAGAACGCTTCGAAGATGCACCAGCTCCACCAAAGAGACTGCCTACATCACACTTGTGCGTCCTCTCCTGGAGTACTGTTGCCCAGTGTGGGACCCTCACCAGGTGGGACTGATGGAAGATATTGAGAAGGTTCAGAGAAGGGCAGCTCGTTTTGTTTTATCACGTTACCGGGTGGAAAGCGACACGGAAATGTTGCACGAATTGGGGTGGAAATCATTAAAAGAAAGACGTTATTCATTGCGGCGCGATCTGATTGCGAAGTTTCAATCACCGACTTTTAGTTCTGAATGTGAAAATATTTTGCTAGCACCCACCTACTTAGGGAGACACGACCATCCCAATAAAATAAGAGAAATCATATCGAAAACGGAACGATTTAGGTGTTATTTCTTCCCGTGCGCTATTAGAGAATGGAACGGTAGAGGAAAGTTATGAAAGCGGTTAATGAACCCTCTGCCAGGCACTTAAATATGATTTGCAGAGTATGTATGTAGATGTAGAATTAACAAACGTAATTTCTACTCATGACCAGCTATTATATAGACGCCAATTACTGCGTCGCGAAAACTAGGTGTTCACCTTGGCAGCATATAGTGTGCACTACCTGGACACGGCGCGATCGACTTGATCTGGCCGCCATTGTCAGGCCGATGCGCGTGTTGATCAGATACCAAACAAGTCATGGAGAACTAGGAATGGCGATCAAGGGATAGGGAGAAGTCTCAAGGAAAAGGAAAAGGTGATGGTTTGTCTCCCTATTCTTCCACCTGCATTTGACAATATATTAAAAGTGCTCCACAAGTAGATACAGTTAATAGAGCACCGTAGTAGCAGTAATTAGTTGAAATCTTTGTATTTGTGATATTTAACAATGGTGTTTGTGATTTAGGTGGTGGTTTGTTAGGTAGTAGAACCCGCCCATGTTTTCGCCGTTAGGGACGGGTACTGACCTTAATGGCTTGCTAAATGGCGGTAATGTTTATTTTGTGTTATTCTGTATTAACTAACAAACCATTGTAATAATTTCTTGAAGTATATAATTTGTAGCTAAAACGAGAGTAGGGTCTCTATCAGTTTCCTAGGTTACAGACCAACTTTGCAGTTGAAAAAAAAAAAAAATGCTGCTTGCTGCCACAGGACACAATGGGAACAGTATGCTCATGCGCATGCGAATGCATTTTAGTCCTGCGACGAAGGCCAATTTCATTTGCATGGGTTCTTCAATAAGCAAAACTCGCGCATTTGGGAGGCGGAGAATTCGCGTTTTGCGATCGGGAAGTCTCTCCACCCACAACGGGCGACTGTGTGCTGTGCAGCGTCCGGTCACGGAAAAGTTGGAGTCTTACTCGTTGATGGCACGGTCACTACCGAATGGTACGTGAAAGTGTTGGAAGACGATTTCATCACCATTATTCAAAATGACCCTGATTTCGATGTAATGCGATTCATGCATAACGGAGCTTGACTCCCATCGGAGCACTAGAGTGATTGATGTCCTGGAGGAGCAATTTTGATACCGTATTCTGGATCTTTGGTACCAGAGGCTATTGGCATCGCCCTCAATTCACCGGTATATTCTCAGCACCTCGTCACGTGACGCGACAGCAACGCCCCTACTGCACAAAATCAAAACTGTAGCGCCCTGGACGTTTAGTGTATGGTATCGATATGAGTACCACACCTCAGGCAAGCAAATTATACCTCACAGTACGTACATTTCATGTCCATCTTCATTTATTTACGTTTTACAGAAGGCGTATTAAAAGCTCCCGTTCCCTTCTCAACCATATCGCTGATCTTCCATACTATCCAAAAATTTGGAATCAAACTTTTCCTGTCTTGCCATCACCAACCCTGATATGCTACCAAACCTTTACACCTACGCACAATGCTTACCTTACCCCAACGTCAAACTGCTTCCCCTCTCAGACAATGAAATCTTATTCAATATTTATTCATTGTGAATCTTCCCTCCCTCCTGTATCAAGATTACCCTCCTGCGCCCCATACCCACTCAAGCATTTTCCTACCAAGGACGAACCCACACTCCCAACCCAACGTTACTACCTTTCCTCTGCACACGTTACATTTACCCTCATCTTCACAGTCCTACCGAACGTACTCACTAAATTTCTCCCACCGAAGCCCTTCAACACTACTGAACACCTTATCCATCTCGCAATCCTTCGAGCAGATCCTTCACAGTGACACTGCAAGAACCGTGCTCTTAGAGTCATAAAAATGTATATTTGTCAGTTATAGTTTCATCTTTAATATCGCATTTATCACGATTTAATTCGAACAAGGTCAAACTGATGAATATGTATATATTTAATTTTAGCAAAGATGTGACTTGCTGCCGCCAGCGCCCTCGGGTTCCTTGGCGATTGCCTAAGATTGGCAGTGTGCGAAGTGTGAGCAGTGGCAGGCGGCCAGTGTCGCCTTCCTCGTTTGTCTTCGGCAGCGCCAAGGCCAACCGGGAGGTGGCGGTGACGTCACTTCCGTCTGGCAGGCGCCGTGATGAGCAGCGTAAATCACCGCCGCGCCGCCACCACTGACCACCCGCACACGACGAGCGAGCCTCTCCAGTTATCTTTACTGTCACTACTAATCATCCAACAACTACCGACAAGGGAAGTCGGCTGAACAGTCAAACCTTGTACCGAGGCAAGGTTTCCATCCCAAGTGTCATACTTACTTGGCAGCTGCGTTATTTTACCTCCCTGGCACTCCGATTTCCCCGTCTGCACGGACTACCGTCGATCGCCTCCATCCCCAGAACAAACTCTAATTCTGCCACAGCCTATCTCGATGTTACGCTTTTCAACTTATACTGCAAGTTTATGCTACTTTTGTCAGAGAAGTTCCAGGACAGTTCTGACTTTAAGATAAAGGTAAGGTAAAGCAGTCAACAATCCGAAGATTGGTTTGAACACCACAGTGCTTTACTAGGCATGGTCCTGTTTGGAGGTGGTATGCCGTTGCCTTCCTCCGGCCTTGGAACTGACTTACCCAGCCAGTTATAGGGGGCCCTACAGCTTAACGTTGGTTCCGAACCACGGTGCTACTCGGTATTTTTCCCATGAGCTATACTGCCAGAGGTGAAAGAAATGGAAAGTGACAGATAAAACTCGTAGGACATGGCGGGGATCGAACACGCGACCTTTGGATTTGTAGTCTGGCACTCTACCACTGTGCAACCGAGGCGCTCACTACTTAAAATAAAGTACACTAAGGAGAACACACATGTCCATGCCCGACGGAGAACTCGAAACTCCGGCGGTAGCGGCCGTGTGAGCCTCGACATGGCGCCCCAGACCGCACGGTCATTTTCGCGCGGCGTTGTTTTTATGTTTCCTGGTAAGTGTGCTTTCTTAAAATCACCGTGGTCATGTTGCCGTATAAACTCTTTACTAGGCATCGCCGTGCTTAGCAACACACTGAGTTCTTGACACATTACTTATACGTAATGGATAACTATTGTGAGCAAAGACTTAACATTAAGTTCTGCGTTAGGCTCGGAAACTCGTAGTGAAACGCGGACAATGATTAAGCAAGCGTATAGAGACGAAGCACTTTCCAGAAATCTTTGGAGGCACAGATTCAGCGCTATATGGTCCCAGAGCTGATCGCTCCTCTACAGCACGCACCGGAGCCGACGTGATGCATCTAAGGCAGTTTTTGCTAAAAGTCCATCGCGCGAGCGATATGGAAAGAACTTGCTTTGAATCGTGAAGTGTCATAAGATTTTAAGCGAAGTGTGATGCAAATCTCGTCCCTCACCCCGTAATTGACGAACGGAAAGAGGCAGTATTTCTGCCAGCTGCTGGATAGAATCAGCTGATGACAGGCCATGATCCTTTCTTCAGTGGGAGACACTCCTAGGCTCTTACGGGAATCAGTTCGAAACAACCACGAGTTTGAGTAACGGTGGGGAGGGAAGTCGAGTATTTGTATCTGACGAGAGGTGAGGTTGAGAAGTCCGTGCTGATGTGATCGCTGCGTCCCCAGTGGTGTAGGGGTCAGCGCCACTGCCTAGCAAGCAGGATACCCGAGTTTGAATCCCAGTTGGGTACAAATTTTCCACTTTACCCATTCGTGGTTAATGTCTTCAATTCCGTGAATATGTATACTACTGCCAGCATAAACTAAGTTGTCACCCGATGCGGTGACTGATGGGAGCGACGGTTAACTCATTTTCCAATTACAGCCGCTCTCGACATCCATCGCGAGTGTGCACTTAGTTTGCGTGAACAAAACGTCTGGGTCATCAAAGATGGCGCCAAACCTCGCCCACTCTTCGAAACAACGTGCAACGAAAGTCTCTCCCTTCGTTATACCTCCATGGTGTTGATAGTGGAGCCAGAGACGCCGACTTTTGAAAATCAGGGTGGGTGCTCTATCTCACGGTTCACAAATATTCGAAACCAACCTCCTGAAAATCATGTTCATGCATTTTTGAATGAGCAATACTTGATAAAAGTAAACAGGCAGTTGACTAGCCTTTTAAAGATAGAAGGAAGAAGGAGGAGGAAGGAAAGCAAAGCATGGCTGCATTATACAATTTTATTTTCCACCTCAATTTTATGTGGGTGCTCAGCATCCCCAAAAAATTCTTGGAGGGTACACGAGCCCCGGAGCACCCACGGAGTCGGCGCCCCTGAGTGGAGTAGTAGTATTTACAATACGCGATGGGACTGATGACCTAGCACTTCAGTCGCCTCTAAACAACAATAACAATACGCGACACCAAAGGCTACGGCCACACTTGCGTTTTTTGAAGCTGGACGCTCAGCGTCTAAAGAAGCAGCTTTAAAAGGCGCCAGGTGGTGGCCACATTCGACCACGTATACACAGCGGCTTCTTACAGGCGTCCTACCGACCAAAGACGTGAATGTGGCCACATTTGGCTCCGTAGCGTTTCAGACCTGCATGGGTGACATCGCAGTATTGAGAAATGAATTTATTAAGTAAACAGTCTGCAACAATAATATGTGCTATATTGTTACTGATTCGACGGAGACGACGTAGACAAAAAATATGTATTTGGATTCATTCAGCCGGCCGCGGTGGCCGAGTGGACTGAGGCGCTCCAGTCACGGTCTGCACGGCCACTACGGTCGGGTGTTCGAATCCCCCCTCGGGCATGGATATTTGTGCCGTCCTTAGTATTAGCTAGTTCATAAGTAGTTTGTAAGCTTAGGGACTGATGACCCCTTAGTTCAGTCCCATACGTTCTACAAACATTTGAACATTTTTTTGGATTCATTCAATAACTGAAGACAGAACTGTAACAACACTTGACTACACACACTACTCTGCGTTGACAGACTGCATAGATAATACTGAGTTCACGTGGGACTGCATGTGAGAAGCGTCTTTTGACGCAGCGTCTGACCTTGAGGATGCGCTTTCCCGTCTGACGCTGGCAGAAAAAGACGCTGTGTGTGGCCACTACCGGCCTTCTCCAGCCTGCCTATAACTGTGGCGTCTTTTGACGCTGAGCGTCCAGCTTCAAAAAACGCAAGTGTGGCCGTAGCCAAGCCGAGACGTACAGGGCCGGCGCAAGGCAGGTGCGAAACGTGCGGCCGCACGGGGCGGCACTTTCCGAGGGGCCGCAAATCTGCAGCCCCCCTTTATTTATTTATTTATTTATTTTTGGGCAAACTCAACATTCATGCCCAAGAGGGGATTCGAAACCAAACCTCGGAGGGAGCGGCTTCGGGAACTGTGGCATGGCGCCTCGACTACCTGCCGGCTGCCCCTGGTGAACAAGGGGAGGAGGAGGACTGATTTCTTCCTCACCACGATGGCAGCACCGTCGTGTGTACGCCTGACGAACAGATAGGGGGATACACGCCAGTATTCTTATGAGTGGAGCGCTGCTAGCCTGTTACGCGCCGTGCATATACTCACAACTAATTTTGCAGAAGACGAAATCTAATTTGGAAATTCGAATGCAATATTCGATACTGCGATTATATGTTAAGCCTGAATACAAGGGATAAAGACGTTGGTAGTAAGCCTGGCGTAAGCTGGGTTTCGACGCACTTTTTCTTTTTTTTTCAAATTTTTGCTGTCCGTTTCTGAGTTATAGTCGGACGTTTTGATTTTTGAGCCATGAAACATTTCTCTGCACCTGCATGAACAACCGGCACTTTTTTTTTTTTTTTTTTTTTTTTTTTTTTTTTTTTTTTTTGACAATACTTCTCGCACACTATCACTTGTCCAACATTTATTTACTGTGTACAGTTTACCGTTGAATACATTATCTCTTTACAACCATTGAAAAATGTTTATTTACGTTAATTGTAAGTTCATGCCGCGCGAATTTAGCTGAGCGGTCTAAGGCGCTGCAGTATTGGACTATGCGGCTGGTCCCCCGGAGGTTCGAGTCCTCCCTCGAACATGGGTGTCTGTGTTTGTCATTAGGATAATTTAGGTTGAACAGTGTGTAAGCGTAGGGACTGATGACATTAGCAGTGAAGTCTCGCAAGATTTCATACTCATTTGAACATTTTCGTAAATTCACAAGGCTTATTAAACTTAGCTAGATTTCTTCAGTCAGGTTTGACTCCATTTTTGAGCTAGTGTCCAGCAACTGTTTTGTACGAATTTGTAGGAAATGTCACCAATAAGTCGCAATTTTTGTTTTTATTTTCCAGATCTACATATATTTCGGACACGGTGTGGCTGTTCTCAATGCTTTGAGTTATGTTTACTTCTATATCGTCATGCTGAACGTCACTGTCAACATGACGGCGAGTGTTCATCAGAGACGAGTGTATCGTCAGGCGTGCTCCAGGGGAGTGTGATAGGACCGCTATTATTTTCTATCTATATAAATGATCTGATGGACAGAGTAAGTTGTAATTTGCGGCTGTTTGCTGATGATGCTGTGGTGTATGGGAGGGTGTCGTCTGTAACTGACTGTAATAGCATACAGGATGACTTAGACAAAATTTCTAGTTGGTGCGAAGAATGGCAGCTAGCTCTCAATGTAGAAAAATGTAAGGTGATGCGCATGAGTAGAAAAAACAATCCCATAATGTTCGAATACAGTAGTGAGCTTCTTGATGCTGTCGCGTCGTTCAAATATCTAGGCGTAACATTGCAGAGCGATATGAAATGGAACGAGCATGTAAGGACAGTTGTGAGTAAGGCGGACAGCCGACTTCGGTTTATTGGGAGAATATTGGGAAGATGTACTTCACCTGTAAAGGAGACCGCGTATAAAACGCTTATACGACCACGTCTTGAGTATTGCTCAAGTATTTGGGACCCGCAGCAGATCGGTTTGAAGGAAGACATAGAGGCGGTTCAGAGGCGAGCAGCTAGATTTGTTACCGGTAGGTTCGACCAATGCGCGAGTGTCACGGAAATGCTCCGGCAACTCAGTTGGGGATCGCTGGAAGAAAGACGACGTTCTTTTCGTCAATTTCTGTTAAGTAAATTTAGAGGGCCGGAATTTGAAGCTGAGTGTAGTACGATCTTGCTGCCGCCTACTTACATTTCGCGTAAAGATCACAAAGACAAGATAAGAGAAATTAGGGCTCGTACGGAGGCATATAGGCATTCTTTTTTTTCCTCGTTCAATTTTGGAGTGGAATAGGAAAGGAAATGCCTAGTAGTGGTACAGTGTACCCTCCGACACGCACCTTACGGCGAATTGCGGAGTATGTATGTAGATGTAGATGTAAGCACATATTAAAAGAATGAAACTTTCACTCTGCAGCGGAGTGTGCGCTGATATGAAACTTCCTGGCAGATTAAAATTGTGTGCCGGAATCGGGACTCGAACCTGGGACCTTTGCCTTTCGCGGGCAAGCGCACTACCGACTGTGCTATCCCGACACGATTCACGATGCCGCCTCACAACTGTACTTCCGCCAGTACCTCGCATCCTACTTTCCAAACTTCACAGAAGCTCTCCTGCGAACCATGCAAGACTAGCACACCTGGAAGAAAGGATATGGTGGAGACATGGCTTAGGCACAGCCTAAGGGATGTTTCCAGAATGAAACTTTCACTCTGCAGCGGAGTGTGCGCTGATATGAAACTTCCTGGCAGATTAAAATTGTGTGCCGGAATCGGGACTCGAACCTGGGACCTTTGCCTTTCGCGGGCAAGCGCACTACCGATTGTGCTATCCCGACACGATTCACGATGCCGCCTCACAACTGGTTCGCAGGAGAGCTTCTGTGAAGTTTGGAAAGTAGGAGGCGAGGTACTGGCGGAAGTAAAGTTGTGAGGCGGCATCGTGAGTCGTGTCGGGATAGCACAGTCGGTAGTGCGCTTGCCCGCGAAAGGCAAAGGTCCCAGGTTCGAGTCCCGATTCCGGCACACAATTTTAATCTGCCAGGAAGTTACATATTAAAAGCTCTGAGACTGGCCACCCAGTGGCCGAAATATAGGTAGACCTGAAAAGTAAAAACAAAAATTGCGATTGATTACTGACATTTCCTAGAAATTTGCTTAAATAAAATTCAACAAACTTTTTGAAAAACAGTAAAAAACTGGGGGGGGGGGCGGCAATTTAGCATCTCGCACGTGGCGGCACTTGGGTTTGCGCCGGCCCTGGAGACGTACCAGAACGCCGTGTTGGGAAGGCCTCGGCGCGGCCCGCTAGCTCGTGCAGAGCCGGTAGCTGCGCTTCGTCGGTGCGCTGTGCTGCCTGAGCGCTCGTTAGAGGCGGCAGCCTTAATGGCCGCACCTGCCGCCGCGCCGCGCCTCGCCTCGGCTGCATAATGCATATCGCTGTCCGCCGCCTCTCATCCCGGCGCTGACACTTGTTTGCTTGTTCATAAATCGCCCCCGCCGCTAGACGCCGCTTTGCCAATTAAATGACGAGGGAAATTATTACTGCCCCTTGTCAATTACCGCAGATCTATTGGCGGCCGGTCCGGTCTGCGTCTCTATACTCGAGCGCACGCTTCTTAGTCACGTTGTGGCATCTCGTGTACCATGGGAACGAGGAAGTCTCCGTCACGTGGAGGTAACGTGACGCCGCACAAGAGATAGCCAGTACAGGGGAGCCATCGTGGACAACTACATCATCCGTAATAGGCACAAACAACACCGAATTGCCCATAGCAAGACGACACATATCGTTGTAGGATGGGGAGCGGAGGTTTGATACCTTAAATCATCACCCATTCAATAAAAAATGAACAACCACATAAATGTGGGGAGACCAAATTAAGCACAATAAAGCACACACCTTGTACAAAAGGGAATTAAAATGTTCAAATGTTTGTAAATCTATCGGACCAAACTACGTGGTCATCAGTCCGTAGCGTACAAACTACTTAAACTAAGATAAACTAACCTAAGGACAAACACGCACACCCATGCCCCAGGGAGGACTCTAACCTCCACGGCGAGCAACCGCGCGCTCCGCAGCGAGGCGCTTTAGACCGCTCGGCTACTCCACTGCGGCAGTGAATTAAATCATAAAGTTACTGCCCTTAATAAGATTGTTTCTGCCCTTTATGAATATGGAGGTAACATGGGAGGAAATTAGCAAATACACAGCGGATAAAGGAAAGCACTTTCATTCACTCACAGACACGTGCACAATGCTTGCGACACATTACTCATGTGGCTACACTCGATAGCAGCGGCGAAACGAAGCGTCGGCGGTGTTTTGACGAGATGGCGGGTATCTTGAAGCACTAATTAAAAATCACTATGCACCAAACAAACTCATGTGAGGGGAGGCACCAGCCTACTATCGTTAAGCACCATGTGGTGTCCCAAGGCTGTCCCAAGTCAGGACTGGACTAAATATCATGAAAATGGTGAGAGGTATGGATGGGCTTGATATAGATATGAACTAAGGGGTTGGGGGGGAAACTTAATGGGTGACCTGTGAGAGCCATACACCATCTTGGTAACCGCCTTATTGGATTCAGCTCACATTTCTTCAATGGAAGTCGGGGTCATGTAACACGTGTTCAAAGGGTAGAATTTGACGAGAAACACAATGTTTAAGTCTGTTTTCTAATATCTTTATTAAGTAACAAGTTATGAATCATTTGTTATAATAGATGTAATTTGTCATAGTTCATGACACTAATGGCTCGAAACACATTTAAAACCAAAGTGCAATTCACAGAATGTTTTCCACGCACTGTCTGTGCACCTGAAGACATTTCAGGAGAAAGTTTGCATGTACATAACGCCACGTAGCAGGCGTGACAGTGTCAGAGGCCTCGGTAATCCACTGTTCAAAGTGTTGTATATCGTGAACCTCCATGCAATACACCATGGCCTTCAGGTCTTCCCATAGGTAGAAATCTACGGGGGTCAGATCAGGTGAACGTGGCGGCCACGACACCCAATCCAGCAACCGGCGAAGTGCATTTTAAACCATTTCCGGACCCAGGCACCATAATGGGGTGGCGCTCCATCCTGCTGAATGTACGATGGGAATGTCCCCCCCCCCCATTTTCGTTGCAAACCATAGGCATGGCCACCTCGTGCAGCATTTGTAGATAAGTGGTAGCATTGGGTGTTTTCGGCAGAAAGATAGGGACAATGACACGCTTTCCCCAAATGCTGCATCATACCACCTCCTTGAGACCTACTGGGAGACGTCCACCTTGGATTGTCCTGTGACCAGTAGCGCACGTTGTACTTATTGGCCTGCCCATTGACGTAAAAATTCGGCTTGTCACTGAAGAGTATCTTGTAGGCAATGTCATGTTCGGTGGTGTGCTGACAGCCGGCCGCAGTGCCCGAGTGGTCTGCTGCGCGCCAGTCACAGCCTGCCCGGCCGTTATGGTCGGGGGTTCGAATTCCCCCTCGGGCATGGATGTTTGTGTCGTCTTTAGTATAAGGTGGTTCATAAGTAGTTTGTAAGTTTAGGGACTGATGAACCCGCAGTTAAATCCCTTAAGCTTAACAAACATTTGAACATTTGTTGTGCTGACACCCCCTGCATCCTCCGATCAGGGTCGTCTTCCACAAGATGGTGCTGTAGTTGCGTTTTGTTTGGATGTCATTTATGTCGCTGTAGGATTCGCTGGATACTGCTGTTGGGCAAGTCGCCTGATACCTGGGACGGTGCCGCGGTCGTTGTCTCATCAGTTGCTGTGCGAGGACGGCGTGTGCGGGGCCAATCGGCTACCGATCCCCTTTCTCTAAATTTCCTAATCAACTTCCTGACGACACTCTCCGTGGCGGCTTCCCAGTCAAGGTGTCGCTGGTTCAAGTCCCTGGTAATTTCCAAGGAATTCCAGCCACCGTCTGACAGGATGAATCTCTCTCTTCTTTGGTAGTGGCATGTTGTCCTTCACATTAACGGGACGCCTGTAATCATAGGATGAGAACGTGATAAGTTTTGATCATGATGAATGACGAATTATATTATGAAAAATGATCCATAACTTGTTACCTAATAAAGATATTGGGAAACGAACTCCATCATTGTGTTAATCGTCAAATTCTACCCTTACAGGATTTATCACATGACCCCCTTCCCAGTGAAGAAATCTGAGCCGAATCCAATATAGCGGATACCAAGATGGCGAATGGCTCTCGCTGGTCACCCAAAAAGTTTGCCCCACCCACTTTGTTCGTACCTGTGTCAGCTCCGTCCTTATCTCTCACCATTTTCCCGATATTTAGTCCAAACCTGACTTTTTCGACACCGTGTGTATTATTCTGAATTCAACAAATGTTGCCAAAATCATCTGGACTAAATTACCATACGATCAGAACGAACAGACGACAGTAAAATACTCGAAAACACGAATCGTACAGTTACGAAATGGATGGCGGTGCCGCTCGATTCGGCACACGGGCTGGAACTCTTTACCGTACTTTCCTTTCGGCTCGGCTCGCTTCGTTCCACTCGTCTGATTTCGGAAAATTTAAAGCTCCACACACACATCGTTACAGTAGTTACTATTTAGACAATATGTTTAGTGTTATCGTGTAGACTGTGGACACGTAATTCACCTTCTTCCAAGTTAACGGCCCATTTTAAAGTATATTCATGTATACTGATATGTATGCGACTGGATTCCGTACGAGTTTCTATCGTCGGCAATGGAAGTAACGAGTAACCATACGTTTGTAATGAGTACTGTTGCGTTTAGTAATGAGTATATACGAGGGGTGTTCAAGTGTAAAGGTACAATACGTCTTAACAAGCAAACCGGTTAAAATTTGAATATGCCACTTTGGGACAACGTTGGGCGACATCTGGCGGAGCGAAGTATGCGTCCTCACTTCCGCCGGCCGCGGTGGCCGAGGGGACTGAGGCGCTCCAGTCACGTTCTACACGGCCACTACGGTCGGGGGTTCGAATCCCCCCTCGGGCATGGATATTTGTGCCGTCCTTAGTCTTAGCTAGTTCAGAAGTAGTTTGTAAGCTTAGGGTCTGATGACCCCGTAGTTAAGTCCCATAAGTTCTACAAACATTTGAACATTTCGTCCTCACTTCCCTCCCAAAAAATTCAAGGCTGTCCCCTCTGGAGGCGAGGTGATGCGCACCGTCTTGTTTCGACGTCAGAGGTGCGATACTCATCGAATTCCTCGAGTACGGAAAACCATTAACAGTGACGAGTACTGTGAGACACTCCGTAGCCTACGAAAGTCCATCAAGAGCTAAACAGCCTGGGCCGCTCACGGAGGGAGTGATTCGCCTCCACGATAACGCTCGTCCACACGTCTCCAGGGTCACGCAAACTACACTGGGAAATTCAAGTGGGAGCAGCTTGAGCATCCATCCTACAAACATGTTGCCCTGTGACTTCCGTCTGTTCGGTCCGATAAGAAAACATCTCAAAGGGAAGCGCTTCAACTCGGACGGCGAAGGACACAGTAGAGGACTTTCCCTTGTCACAGCCACAGGAATTCTGGAAACGGGAAATCCTTCGGTTCATGGGATTGTTCTCCTCATGTCTCTGGTGATTACTTTGAATAAGACTTCAATTATACCTAAGGTGTAACCTTTCATTTGGACACCCCTCGTACGTATTCACTTATTACTTTCCCAGTTCTGTCACAGTGCTTTACTAGGCATGGTCCTGTTTGGGGGTGATGTGAAGCTGCCTTACGACCTTTGAAGTAAGTTACCGAACCACATATAGGGGGACCTACAGCTTGACGTAGAATCCGAATCACGGTGCGATTTTGAAGAGGTGAAAGAAGTGAGAACTGACAGATAAAAACTCTAGGACTGAACGGGGATCGAACTCACGACCTTTCGATTCAAGGTCAGACACACTACCACTCTTGCCACCGAGTCGCAAGGACTAACGAGGGGGAGTTGGAAAATAAGTTTCCCCTGCTGACTTTGGGCAGAGTTGTGTATATGTATTAATACGTGTGCTAGGATGTACGCCAGCATGATGAACCCTGTAGTCAGAGCGTGTGTTGCTCCACGCTCAACAGGTCTACCGCGAAACGAGCGAGCAGCCGTGTGAATGCCGGCGGTGCTAAAGTGTGGAGCAAAGTAGCTGGCTGCGGCCCGTGAGCCCTGGCTGGTGGCGCGCATACTTAACAAGCCAGAGGCTAAACCCGCAACAATGGGCAGCCGTCAGCGCCGCCGTGGGACGGGAGCGGGCGTCGCGCCGCTAAACAAAGGCCAGCAAGCCGACGGCCGGTTCGTCAGCGCGGGTACTGCAGCCCGGCAGGAGCGGGTGGGAACCCCAGACACGGCAGCGGCCACACGACGGCTCCAGGCTGCGCAGGCGGAGCTGCAATAGGGCCCTGCAGAGGCGCCGACTTTTGAAAATCTGTGAGGGCGCTCTAGATCACGGCCCACAAGTGTTCGAAACCAACCCTCCTGAAAATCATTTTCATGCATTTTTGAATGAACAATACGTGATGAAAGTAACTAGGCAGTTGTCTGGCCTTTTAAAGATAGAAGGAAGAAGGAGGAGGAAGAAAAGTAAAGTATGACTTCTAATTGGCCGAAGTGGATATTTCGATATAAGTAACACCCCAAAACTTCTACACGTACACTAACAGTTTTTGTGCGAAGCTTTTCTTTCTGACAAAAGCGTTTGGTAGAACACCGTCACCAAGGTTTAAAGAAATGTTTGAAATATTTTGAGACTTGGAAGTTCGACGTAAAATTTTTTTGGTCGGTTCCAAGCAAGAACTGTACACTTCATCGAAACTTTCATCACTTCGAGATAACTTCATGACACCTGTGACAGTATTAATATAGTCCAAGGATTTTTTTAAGCCTGAGAGAAAAGCATTTCAATTTTAAACTGAATCTATAAATTTAATAAGAAGGGAAGTGACAAATATAAATGAAAAAAGTTTAACTTTAGCATCAGCATCAGATTCTTCAAGCTAAATTCCTGAAAGAACACAATTGAGTGTTCATAAATACGTACACTTGGAAGGTCAAAAGGACTGGCGTGCTTCAGGATCAATAAAGCTAGCATAGTGGGTGAAACACGAACACTCATTACTACTCGCTTGGGGACCCGCGTAAAAAACTGATCATTTCTTGCACCTATGAAATATCGCCTCTCGTATGGACACGTTTTGTATTGCCTTTTGAGTCATAAGGTAGGTTTTGATTTTCCCGATTTTTAAAAAAAAATTATACAATTTTATTTTCCACTTCAATTTTATGTGGGTGCTCGGCACCCCCAAAAAATTCTTGGGGGGGGGGGGGGGGTGCACAAGCCCCGGAGCACCCACGGAGTCGGCGCCCCTGGGTCCCTGCCTTTATATCACATCTGTGACGCTCTCCCTGGAAACATAAGTCGTTCTAAACGTAACAAGCGTTCCTCATACAAGGGCGCGTCATATGATACGGAGTAGTGAAGCAACTTAATTAAATCTTCTTCAAAACAAAGGCTACCAGTAAAGTTTTGCAATACAGCTTTTATTATTTTTTTTCGAATTAATTTCTTTCATGTTGAGTACTCATATCCTTCGAAACGAATGCCTATACCAATTCTCGATGTTTCTGTTGAAGTAAAACACACGCGTTGTCCCAATCCCATCATCATTCACGTCGTAATTTTAATTCGAGCCGTGCACGTCGATGCCGTGTCATCAGTCGAAGACAGAACAATAGTCTCACTGCTATTAGGTGGTTGCCAACAATTCGGGTGTACACTTCTGCCCTCACAAACCCTGCTGTAAAGGGGAGCTGCATTTAACGTTCGTTGATCGTCAAAACAATGGTGAAAAGTAAAAGTTGATAGTATTTTGTAACCTATCGTTGTACGTAAATTGCACTATTCTTTTAAGTCAAGTTCTTAAAATAGTCGTAAGGGCGACTTAAACATTTCTTGCAACCTCTGTTTACTATGATAGCAACTCGACTGTGATAGAAGAAAATGTGGAAACTAGAATGAAAAATCACAACATATTTACTTTTTCTTGTTTTGTTCCCCTCTCCCCCCCCCCCCTCCCTCCCTCTCGCTCCCATACGCTCTTGTGCTGACCTCTTCATCTAACAAGGGAACATCATCAACTCGACCTCGTAATTTCTTGAGAAAAAAAATACATGAGCTCGATATTAACCCCCAGAAATCGATATCATGTGAAAATTTGGGCCATTATTCAGATACTACGAAGTTACGGCCTCCTCAAAGTACAGCTCATATTTTCTTGAGAAAAACATACATGAGCTAGATATCGACCCCAGAAATCGATATCACGTGAAAATTTGAGCCATTATTCAGATACTACGAAGTTACGGCCTCCTCAAAGTACAGCTTTTAAACATTCGCGCGCTCGGGTTGTTCCTCACTCGGCCCGCTTCACTGCGGCCGCTTAATGCCCGAACGTCTAGTACTGTGCAATGAAGAGACAGCAGGGAGTCCCCCGAAATGTGAAATTTGAAGAGCTAGGGAAGAGGAAGAGGAAATAATATTACAAAATGAAACCTATGTACTGCAACTCTTTCTAGTTTACTCCAATAGTGTCAGCATTAGTATAACAAAATGATGTGTATAAAAGGTATTGAAAATTAAATTACGGTGCACTGCTTGTTGAAAAACCGTCTCATTAGTTTCCACTGCAGTTGTGACGCACTGTATAAAACGCAACGGCTCGTTGCATTTATTCTTGTGTTACGGAGACGGGCAAAGTGGTATTCGACGATTTAATCATCAAAGCTGCTTTCATCATCACTGACGACCTCAATACCACGCCCAAACTCAGTTGAAGCAATGAAAGTGATCGACGAATCTGACGGTGGTGAAATGGCAGCGTCTTTATCGTCGACGTCATCATCTTCTAAATCTGCACCGAACATCAACCCGCTATTTTCTCGTATATCGAGTACTTCTTCATCGGTGCAATTGTCTATGATATCTGCAACGCAGTTGGAGATATAACAAAAAGCATGAAGAAAGCTCCATGTATTTTCTTTTACCGTATATTGTACGTGTAATAACTGCAGATGATTATGCTTACCGGTGACGACTTTAAAGAGCTCTAATTCTCTGAGATTTAATCGTTCCATACCGCTCCTGGAAGTGTCGCACGACAGCCTATGGGTTAACTGTCATAGTGAACACACACCTCTTACTAGACTGTGCTCACAGTGCTAGACGTTCGGGCATTAAGCGGCCGCAGTGAAGCGGGCCGAGTGAGGAACAACCCAAGCGCGCGAATGTTTAAAAGCTGTACTTTGAGGAGGCCGTAACTTCGTAGTATGTGAATAATGGCTCAAATTTTCACGTGATATCGATTTCTGGGGTCGATATCTAGCTCATGTATGTTTTTCTCAAGAAAATATGAGGTCGAGTTGATGATGTTCCCTTGTAAGAGGAGATCTTATACCCAAAAAATCCCAAGAGTTAAAAGGGGCGTAAAAAAAAAAAAAAAACACCGAGCGTTGGCCTGGAGTTCGCAAACTGGTGACAGGGGGGTAATATCAAAGGCTGTGTGTAACGAGATGTGGTTCCGACCAGAGCGTGCAAGTTCACAGTCCGTCGCCAGAGGGCACACGTGCACATCACGTATCTGTATAAAGCTGGCAGCAGCATGCTTCAATCGTCTAACGCTGCCAGACTTATTGCAAATAGTGACAAGGAGACGTCAAAAGAAGAGCAGAGAGGTGTTGTTCGTTTTCTGACAGCGGAAGGATTAGGGGGAACGATCGACGAATTTCAGAAGTGTACGGCGAACACTGCATGTCCCTTTCAAGGGTCAAGGCGTGGCACAAGCGCTTCAAGGGAGGGGGTCGTTTGCCGATGATGCAGTGTGTGGAGCGCCACACTGCATTACCGATGATGGACTCCTTACCCAGGACCGCCGAGCGACAGTGAAAGCCACTGTCGACGTGGTCGGATTGAGCGGCGGAAGTGTTCAAATGTTTGTTAAGCTTATGGGACTTAACTGCGGGGTCATCAGTCCCTAAACTTATGCTAAAGACGACGCAAACATCCATGCCCGAGGGGGATTCGAACCCCCTGTCGGGGAACGGCCTCGCGCATCGTAGCATAGCTTCTCAATACGATCGGTCACTCCACCACGGCGGAAGTGATCACATCATCCTGAAGGAACGACTACACTTGCCCAAAGTGTGTGCCTAGTGGGTGTCCCAAAGTCTTCAAGCACCTTAGGAAGCATGTCAATGGCCCACTGTTTTGCTGATCTGCAATGCTATGATCGGGAAGGGAATGCGCTCCTGGCACAAGAGGTGGCTGGTGCTGAGTTACGGTGTCATCACTTTGAACCAGAATACGACAAAGTCTCCAGCTGAACCATTCACGGTTACCACCACATTAAAAGCCAAGGCCATCCACATGAGTGCAGGAAATGTTGTTGTGACGTTCTTCTTTGACCGAGATGACCTCCTTCTTATTCACTTTCTGCAGCGAAGGACAACAATGAATGCCCAGCGTTACTCGCACGCCGTGATTACGCTTCGCCAAGTGATCAAATCAATACGACCAGGCAATCTTACCTATGCGGGTCATTCTCCTTCACGACAATGCAAAGCCTCGTACGGCCAACACAGTCTAGTAATTCCTGCACAAATCAAAATGGTAGGTTTTCGGCCATCTTCCACACAGTCAAGACTTATCTCCCTGTTATTACGCCATCTTTGGTCACTTAAAAAAGCTTTCAAGCAGAAACGATTCACCTCGGACGAAGACGTCCCGCTGTACGCTGTACGTGCGGAACTGGTTCACACCGCAGCCCCGGGAACTTTATGACACAGCCATTCAGCGCCTGGTGCCACAGTGGGACTGATGACACCGCATTTAAGTCCCTTAAGCCAGGGTCAACACTTGTAACAAACAAGTACTGGTTTCTCTAATTATGCCGGCCGCAATCACAATCTCCAAGGCCGCTACGGTCGGGGGTTCGAATCCCCCCTCGGGCATGTATGTTTGTGTCGTCTTTAGTGTAAGGTAGTTGATAAGTAGTTTGTAAGTAGGGACTGATGACACCGCAGTTAAGTCCCTTAAGCTTAACAAACATTTGAATTTTTTTTTCTCTAATTTTGCCTCCGGCTCGTTTCTTTTTTGAAAGTCACTTATATTTGGGAAATATTGTGTCTAGCGCCGCGGAAGTTAGTGTAGTAACAAGTCATCAATCTTATTATCAATGTCTTCTTTGTGGGGAACCTCCTCATTCCTTATCAGTGCACTTCAGTTTCAACATCCTATCTTATAGACCACGATTCAAATAGTTTACTTCTTGTCTTTTACTTTGTCTGGCAGTCCGTTACTGACTTTCGTAGAACGCTGTGCTCTAAACGTACATGCTCAAAAATTACTTCCTCTAGACCAGTGTTTTTCAACCTGCGAGTAAGCGACCCCAGGAGGTCGCAAAGCCTTGCTCTGGGAGTCACCGTCACACGAGGAAGTACTCGCACCGTCGAACAACCAGCCCAGTGCACCTCTCACTACAAATAGTTCCACAAAACAATAATATAGGCCTAATAAATGAGAAATTTACTTTTTGATAAAGTTATATAATTTCTTATTTAACATTAAATCTGAGTTGAACAGAACGTAGACTTTTTTTATGTATTACAGTTTGTTATCCACGAATAAGCACAAAATCTGAAAACTGTTTTCAAAAACCATTCGTTAGATAAATGTACAACATGGAGTAATTAATTGTAAGAAATTAAAAAAATCTACTTCTTTAAAAATTGTCTAGAAAATCGGCGCTTTCTTAATCAGCATAATTAGATTCTCAGTCTTATCTAAGTTCGAAACACTCGTTATGAAAAATATAAATTTCAGTTGGAAACCATGTATTCCATTCCGAAAAATACACATTAAAAACAGCGTCCACCAAGTTACAAAAAATTGTATAATCAGAAAGATCATTACATTCGTTGCCTATGAGATAACGAACATAGTTTTGTTAGAGTTCGTATTGAGGGGATTGAGAGGGATTGACAGAATATTTTTAATTGGAGGAGGGTCGCATATTGGAAAAGGTTGAAAATCACTGCCGTATGGCAACGCGGGGCGTTAATGGCCTACTAGATCCATCTCCATATGAATTTCTTTATATTTATATAAAAAGCTAATTACATCCTGCACTTCATAACAGACACAAGAAATAGTTTTCGAAGTCGTCGTTAACCATCATTCACAAACAAACGACAACTGAAACCAGTAATCTCCATATAACGTGGATGTATGAGCATAAAACTGTAGCGTGCCTGCACAGTCATATCTTTTGCACTCGAATTTGCATTGAAGGCCATGTTGTAATTAGTCAAACGAATTTCCATCAGTTAGTACGAGACAAATAATTCATAGATTACCTCTGGAACTAAATTTATGTCAATATGAGAAATAACAGATTGGCTTGAGTACGGAATCGAAACATATTTCCTTTTCCTTTTCTTGTAATACTTTATAGCAGCCATGTTGAAATTAGTCAAGAAACAGAATGTTAACATCTTTGGTTGGCATGCTCAGAAATGGTTCAACAGCCAGGAAGTATAGAAATGAAACATAACCATTAATCTGTGATCTTCCATAACCAGTGCATGTGCATAAACAGTGCGTTTGCCTTGATTTGCTCTGACTACAGTATGTGTCAAATTACTGAATTTGTGTCCTGCTTGTGTTACACAGCTTATAGATGAAATACTTAAAAACTGTCGTTATTGTGTGGCGATGTGATTTGATGATGGGTTCGCTTTAGCTGATACTTTTAATGGACATATTTTAAATGACTATTTTAACGATACCCGTGTTCTGAATCTAATTTTCGTTTTCTTCTGTTCCAGGTGAGTACCCAGTCTTGAATGCCTCTGCACCATGCAAGTCTTACCTGGTGAGTTGTATTCAGCTTGTCTTCTCGTTCCACGACGATTTCCAAAGACCTACGTCTCGAAACAGTGCAGAAAACTGTACCGGGTTTTGAAGATACAAGAGCTTTGCAGTTGCATTTTTAAAAGCGTCTTTCTTACGAGGTACGGAACTTTCTGTTTATTCTCGCATTTACATTCGGCTTTGAGGATTCCCATTTTGTGAACAAAAAATGGGAATGTGCATACCTGCAGTGAGTAGTCTGTAGATTGAGAGGGAGCCTGCAAGATGGCAGTGCGAGAGGTAAACAGATCTGTGTTCTGGCTAATTCAGAATCGCTGTCCCCGGTTTCTATGGATTGTACAAGAGGCTGACATTGTGATAACAAACTCATATTCGAAAATCTTTTACTCATATATGGGCTGGAGAAAAAGTAACGGGCGCGACGGAGTGGCCCAGAGCATTGAGGCTTTATGCTTCGATGCGCGTGGCCGCTCCCCGTCGGGGGTTTGAATCCCCTCTCGGGCATGGATGTTTGTATCGTTTTTAAGATAGTTCATAAGT
The DNA here is from genome assembly GCA_026315105.1 of Locusta migratoria. NCBI lineage: Eukaryota > Metazoa > Arthropoda > Insecta > Orthoptera > Acrididae > Locusta > Locusta migratoria. The sequence goes on along the minus strand of CM048745.1, from coordinate 696,756,204 downwards.
AGTTTGTAAGTTTAGGGACTGATGACCCAGGTTTGCTCTAATTTTCTGGAGGAGATATGTTTATGTTGCGGCTTTATTTTTTCTCTGGTTTATCCAAAGGACAAGAAAGGAACGGGTGAGGACGAATCCATCTCCCATCCTTATTCAGTTTGAGAAGTCTCGAATAATCGAGACATGGACTGTAAGTATTCTAAACGTCCTTCGTTGAAGCCTATTTGCAAACGTTTACTGCTTTGTCATTGATTCCACGTGAGCACCAGAACCCATGCAGTACTTTAAATGTTCCTTATGTCATTCCTTGCAGAAAACACGATACTAATTGTCTTCTACAGAAATATCAAACGGGAGTACATTGGCGAAGGAAGGAAGGAAGATCAGGGTTTAACGTCTCGTGGAATACATTCATGTACAATGTTCATTTGTGATAACAACATTACTGATTAAATTTACGTGCGACTTTCAATATCAAAGGGGAACAGCTTTAAGTTACCGGACAGCTTCGTGAATGGTGTTACCGCTACCAGAAAAGTTCAGCAACGGTAAGCTTTCGGACGACTTAACGGGGAAAACTGTTAGGTTACGGATAGCTAATTTAGGATTGGATGGCAGCCAGGCACCAGTAAACTGGAGGCGGCAATTAAAAAAGCATTAAATGCGGCGAAGCTCAGTTAAACCCTTCTGGTTACTTCTCACACTGGGGCAGAGGAAACGTGGGAAATCCACGGTTGCTGCACACCATTCTGTACGCGCAGGTACAAACGCGGTTGCTTTTGCATTGAAATACAAAAGAAAGGAAGGAAGGGAGCTTAGGGTTTAACGTCCCGTCGACAGCGTCGTGATTAGGAGAGGAGCTCACTCTCGGATTGTTTGGATAAGGATAGGAAGTTGGCCGCGCCCTTTTAAAGGAACTATCCCAGCATTTGCCTGGAGTGATTAGGGAAAACCACAGAAATCATGAATTTCGATGGGCGGAGGTGGATTTGAACCTTCCTTCAGAATGCGAGTCCAGTGTGTTACCACTGCGCCACGTCGTTCAGTATTGCAATTCAATAATTTGATATATACTGTAGTCAGAGCAAAGAAAGGAAAACGCACTGTTTATGGAGGATCACAGATTAATGGTTATGTTTCATTTCTATACTACCTGGATGTTGAATCATTTCTGAGCTTGCCAAAGATGTTCATATTCTGTTTCTTGACTAATTACAGGACGGCTGCTATGAAGTATTACAAGAAAAGGAAAAGGAAATGTGTTTCGATTCCGTTCTCACGCTAGTCTGTTATTTCTCATACTGACATAAATTTTAGATCCAGAGGTAATCTATCATTTATTTGTCAGGTAATAACTGATGGAAATTCGTTTGACTAATAACAACATGGCGGACAATGCAAATTCGAGTGCAAAACATATGATTGTGCAGACATGTTACACTTCTATGCTCATACATCCACGTTATATGGAGATTACTGATTTCATTTGTCGTTTGTTTGTGAATGATAGTTACGACGTCTTCGAAAACTATTGTTTGTGTCTGTTATGAAGTGCAGGATGTAATTAGCTTTTTATATAAGTGTAAATAAATCCGTCTGGAGATGGATATAGTAGCACATTAAAACCCCGCGTTGCCACATGGCAGTGTTTTTCAACCTTTTCCAATATGCGAACCCCTTCTAAGCAAAGAATAGATGTACGGTTAAGTTTTTCTAGAACTTAATCGTACATCTATTCTCATAAAGCCTTGGCAGTAAAACTTTATACCTTGAAACGGTATAAATAAATTTTACCAGAAGAGGTTTCAATGATATTAATTGAAGTATCTGACCAGCATGGCGAGGAAAATAATAATAAAAGCCTCCACGCAGAAGTTTCATTATTACTTCTCGAAAAAATATGATTCGTTGTAGTGCTTTTCTAGGTCATTCAGCAGACTCGTAAAATCCTGAAATTTGATTACTCGAAAATGATTAAGAAAAGCGTCATATCAAAAGAGAATGGTTTACATATAAGTATGAACTACTGCTTTGTGGAAGGTAAAGTAAAATCGGTTACCTCTTCTTCTTCTTTCTTGGCTTTACAGCTTCTGATGAGCCTTGGTCTCTTCTACAGTTTCTATAACCCATCTTCCTAAGATCTTCGATTATTCCATTTCCCCATGTGGGTCTTGGTCAACCACGTCCTCTCTGCCCTCCTGGCTTTCTTGTAATACTCTTTTAGGTACTTTTGTATCATTCATGCGAGCCACATGTCTCGCCCACCTCAGTCTGGATGATTTCACTATCCTTCTGATGGGTTGGTCTCTGATATACAACTCATGGTTGTATCTCCTCCTCCACCTTTCTCTTTCACAGGTTGAGCCGATGATTCGTCTAAGTACCTTTCTTTCAAACGCATCCAGTACTTCAGTATCTTTAGTTGTTAATGTCCACGTCAGAGGCATATGTATGCACTATTGGCTAGTATTAATCTCTGCTTAATTTCGTAAGAGGTTTCATTTAGATGGGTAACTGTCAACCCTAGGTACTTCAAATGTTCAACTCTCTCAAATGTATAATTGCACATTGTTATTGCACTTGGCATATTTTCTGTATGTGCTTCTCTAGCTGCTATATATATCATTAATAATTAACCCCATGTTTCTACTAGCCTGTTCGAGAGCCGTAAATGTCTCTTCGATTGCTTTTAGAGTTCCTGCAACTATATCTATGTCATACGCATAGGCACTGATTTATAGAAGATCGTTCCCCTGTTTAGAAAGTTTGTTTCTCATCAGCCTCTCCAGGGCGACATTAAAGAGAAGACAAGCCAATGCATCCCCTTGTCGCACTGGCTTATCTTTAAAATGGGTTACCAGTTGGGTGTAATCTTCTCTCATTTAGATGTTTTCCAATCTCACGATACAGTTTATACAATCTACAATTTCCTCAAGTACCATGAAAGCTATTCCCTGATATCATAACACATATCTTCTACATATTTGTCCCATCACCGTTTCTGCAATAATTATCCTCATTGCTAATCAGTCGACAAAAGCGTTACTGTTTTTTCGCAGTCCATGCTTCAATTTCGTATAACGTTTGCTACAGAAATTGGTCAAATTAACACCCAAGTTTGATAGTAGTACTGAAACGAGTTTGGTGAAATGGGTGTTAGTCGTAACTCGTTATTGAAAAGCTAGTCTGGTTCCTCAAAAACTTGACATTGGAAATTACATAAGAAAGTGTTGTGTTTGGATTTGTCATTAAAGGATTTGATTTGCGCCAGAATATTGTGCTATCAAACTGTAAACGATAATTAAATTACTGTTCTGTTAAGTTTATTCCTTTCAAAGCTGTGAAAAAACATGAGAATGTATTTTCTAGTTGGGATGTGAAGACAACATGCTACACGATACGAAATGCCAGCTGTAGCTCAAGTTACTGAACTACGCGCCGTGGTAACACACTGGACTCGCATTCGGAAAGACGGTGCTTCAAATCCACCTCCGACCATCTTGATGTAGGTTTCCCGTGATTTCCCTAAATCACTCCAAATGCCGGGATGGCTCAACAGGGCACGGCAACTTTCCTTCCTGATCCTTACCGAAAACTCCGAGCGTTAGCTCCGTCTCTAACGACCAAATAACAAAACTCATCTACTACTTTTATTGTCTCATTACCTAATCTAATTCCTTCAGCATCGCCTGACTTTCTGACGCTACATTCCATTATCCTTGTTTTACTCACGTTAATGTTCACCTTATACCTTCCTTTCAAGACATCTCCATTCCATTCTGTTGCTCTTCCTGATCCTTTGCAGTCTCTGACAAAATTATTAAGTCATCGACAAACCGCAAAGTTTTTATTTATTCTTCCTGGACTTTAATTCCTTCTCCAAATTTCTTCTCGCATTCCTTCACTGCTTGCTCAATGTACAAACTGAACAACATTGGACAAAGGCTACAACCGTGTCTCACTCCCTTCCCATCTTTGGCGTCCCTTTCATGCCCTTTGACTCTGATAACTGCTGTCTGGCTTTTGTGTAAGTGGAATATAAATTTTGCCTCCATATATTTTACCCCTGATACCTTCAAAATTTGAAAGAGTGTATTCCAGTCGACATTGTCAAAAGTTTTCTCAAAATCTACAAATGCTAAAAATGTAGGTTTGCGTTTCCTTAGCCTATCTTCTAAGATAAGTCGTAATGTGAGTATTGCCTCCTGTGTTCCTACATATCTCCTAAATCCAAACTGATCTTCACCGAGATCTGATTCCACAAGTTTTTCCATTCGTCTGTAAATAATTCGTGTTAGTATTTTGCAATCATGACTATAAAACTGATAGTTCTGTAATTTTCACATATGTCAGCACTTGCTCTCTTTGGAATTGGAATTACTATATTCATCTTGAAGTCGGAGGGTATTTCCCCTGTCGCATACATCCTGCATACCGGGTGGAACAATGTTTCACGACTGACTATCCTAACGATGTCAGAAGTTCAGACGGAGTATCATCTACTCCAGGGGCCTTGTTTCGACTCATATAATTCAGCACTTTGTAAAAGTCTTCTCGCAGTATCATATCTCCTATCTCATCTTCCTCCTATTCATCTTCCACTTCTAGAACACTGCCTTATTCTCTTATTTCCTTTGGTAGGCGGTATCTATCTTTCTCCTAGTTATACAATCTTCTACGGTTCTACATTTGTCCTGTAGCCACTGCTGCTTAACCAGTCTGCTCTTCCAGTCAATCTCATTTTTCAGACGGTTGTAGTCCCTTTTGCCTGCTTCACTTGCTGAATTTTTATATTTTCTCCTCTCATCAATTAGGTTCAGTATATCCCGTGAAATCCAGGGATTTCTATTAGGCCTTGTCCTTCTGCCTATATGATGCTCTGCGGACTTCACTACCCTATCCCTCAGAGCTACCCATTCTTCGTCTCTGCATTACTTTCCCCCGTGTCAGCCAATCCTTTTCTAATGCTCCCTCTGAAACCCTGAACCACCTCTGGTTCCTTCAGATTGTTCAGGTTCCATCTCGTAACTTTTCTACCTTTCTGCAGTCTCTTAAGTTTTAATCTGCAGCTCATAACTAATAAGTTATGGTCAGAGTCTATATCTGCCCCTGGATATGTCTTACAGTTTAAAGCCTGGTTCCTAAACCTTTTCCTTACCATTATAAAGTCAATCTGGTACCTTCCAGTGTCTCCTGGTCTTTTTCACGTATACAGCCTTCTTTCATGGTGATTAAACCAAGTGTTGGTGATTATTAAATTGTACTCTGCACAGAATTCTATCAAGCGATCTCCTCTTTCATTTTTTCCAGTCCATATTCAGTTACTACATTTCCTTCTCTTCCTTTTCCTACCACCGAGTTTCATTCCCCATTACAATCAAGTTTTCGTCTCCCTTAATTTTATTAATAATTTCTTTTATCTTCTCATACATTTCTTCGATATTCTCAACATCGGTAGAGCTAGTTGGCGCATAAACTTGTACTACTGTGGACAGTGTTGGCTTTGTGGCTTTGTACCTGTGTTGCCTTTGATAATGCGATCACTGCACTGCTCATAGTAGTTTACCGCATTCCTTTTTTCGTATACCCCCAACTGATTTTGTATTTATAATCCTGTACTCACCTGACCAGAAATCCTGTTCCTCTTTCTACCGAACTTCACTACTCCCCACTATATTTAACTTAAGCCTATCCATCTCCCTATTTAAATTTTGTAACTTTCCCATCCGATTAAGGGATCTAACACTCCACGCTCCGGATCGTAATGCCAGTGTTGTCATTCCTGATAATCACATTCTCCTGAGTAGTCCCCACCCGGAGATCCGAATGGGGGACTGTTTTACCCCAGGAATATTTTACCCAAGAAGACACCATCATCATATATTCTTACAGTAGAGCTGCATGTCCTCGGGAAAAATTAACGACCATAGTCTTCCCTTGCTTATAGCCGTTCACAGTAACAGCATGGCAAAGTCATGTTACGAGACCAGCTCAATCATCGAGACTGTTTCCCCTGTAACTACTGAACAGGGTGCTGCCCCTCTTTAGGAACCACACGTTTGTCTGGCCTCTCCACAGATACCCCTCTGTTGTGGTTGCACCTACGGTACGGCTATTTGTATTGTTGAGGCACACAAGCCAACCCACCTCGGCATTGTCTGTGGTTCATGGGGGGTGGACATTGATCATATAGAATTAAATAAAATATTTGCGTCCCAAAAACGAGACAATGGCCAGTAATGGGTTACATATCTAAGATGTTAAAAGGCAGTTCCGTTGCTGATCGCTTTTAGCGCTAGTGTCGTCCGAGGTGTCAGACCGTAACAGGTTTCCCACCATTGAGAATTGCAACTGGTGTTAGACTTTGGTAGTAGGCAACCCAGTGATGGAGGAAGCACGGGCCGCGGTGGAGTAGCCGAGCGGTCTAAAGCGTCTCGCTGCGGAGCGCGCGGTTGCTCGCCGTGGAGGTTCGAGTCCTCCCTGGGGCATGGGTGTGTGTGTTATTATTAGGTTAGTTTACCTAGGTTTAAGTAGTTTGTAAGCTACGGACTGATGACCACGCAGTTTGGTCCGATAGATTTACAGACATTTGAACATTTGAGGGAGCACGGAAGTGGTTGGACTGACAAGTGGAGTGGCCTCGAGCAGGGCGGCGCCCATTTCGGAGTGTGTCGTCTCCTGTCGGCTGGGAGAAGGACGCACGTGCAAACAAGTACGTCACCAGCAGAGGTCGGCGGCGGGCTGGTGGCGCATGCAGATGGCGCGGAGAGTGTTTGCCGCGCGCTGCTGGACTCGTTTAAAGGGGCGGCGGCGCAGCTCGAAAATGTTCAAACGTTTCTTAAGCTTATGGAACTTAACTGTGGGGTCATCAGTAGTACAAACTACTGATGTACTACCTTATACTAAAGACAAGACAAACATCCATGCCAGAGGGCGAGGGGGGGGGGGGACTCAAACCGCAGACTGGGAACGGCCCCGCGCACCGGAGCATAGCGCGTCAGTGCGCTCGGCCACTCGGGCGCGGCGCGGGCGCAGCGGGGGCGCTTATTGCGGGCGTAATTGGGCGGCGGGCTGATCCGCTTGGCCGGTGGAGCGGCAAGCGCCGCCTCACCTGCCGAAGCCTGCCCCCGAGGAATGCCGGACAATGCGGCGGCTGCCCGCTGCCCAGGCGGAAGCTCAGCTGCAACACGCAGGTTCTTCACCGCGGGCACAGAGTAACATATACAGAGGAGCAGCCCGCCCTAAACCACTGTCCTACGCTCCACTCGTAGTACCGAAAGATGCTAGAAGGTGTCAGGCGGATCGCTGGCCTAGGGTGCCTCTCGCACGTCAGAGGGTAGCGTGGAGGGGGGCTGAGGGGAGAGCTTGTGGCGCCTGCCACGAGGCCACGGCTGTGTCCAGCTTGCAGGCGTTTGAGGGGAGGTGGTGGTGGGGACAGCCGCTACCTGCCGCCTGCTCTGGCCAGTTTAAAGAGCTGCTTCTGACCGCAGCGCCATCATGGGACATCTTACGGAACTGCTGGAAACCCTCCCTCCCCGCACCACTGAGCGTAGGACCGGGCCCTTACGGAGGTTTCCCGTCTGTTCAAATGTTCAAATGTTTGTACAGCTTATGGGACTTAACTACGGGGTCATCAGTCCCTAAACTTACAAACTACTTATGAACTACTTACGAACTAGGACGGCACAAATATCCATGTCCGAGGGGGAATTTTATTCCCCGACGGGGAACGGCCTCGCGCATCGTAGAATAGCGCCTCAATGCACTCGGCCGCTCCGCCGCGGCCCCCATCAATGGTTCACAGTACTACAGAAAGCAAGGAGACGCGTGCATATTGAACTATGCATACAAGACGCATTTCTTGACTATCAGAAACATCTAGATTTATATTTTAGGAGGTCTGTCACTTTGAAAGGAGAAAAATGGGCTGTTAAACTTTACAAACTATTTGAGTACACTGACCAGTCAAAATGTGTCTGTTTCACACAATAGCAATGGAAAGGTGAAATACGATTTTCGTCTGGTTATCACTACGACAGTCCCTCATTTCCACGATGTACCGAGAGCATACATGGACGTCATTGCACTGAAACCTGAGAAACTGAACGATATTGTACGTATCATTGACGCTATCCCTTTGTAGTTTTGTATTTTGCTAGTATTTTTTCTAAAGCAAAGCGACTTTAATAAACTGACTGGTGGGAGGATGCCAATGCATCTGGAAGTGAAGTTTGGTACAGTGGTTAAGAGTGACAAATTTATGAACATATATCTCTGACAATGTAAAAAAAGGGTTGTTTAATAAGTACGTATGTATGAACATGTTGAAACGATTAAAAATAATATTTTTCTTGTAGACGTAGTATTTTGTTTCATTATTCAATATTTTAGTACAATGACTGTTGTTTAAATCAAAAAGTCATTTTCTATTGCCATTTTCTATTAGATGCCATTATCCAATGATTACAGATTGTTGGTATGACTTCTTCTTTCGAATAACCCATTTGGAGGGTACGATAAATCAGCTTTGGCTACTCTTCATTGTATTATATTTACTTAGTTTCCAAATTTCCTTCATTCCTTTAGAGTGTTGTTCCCTTTCTTCTTTAGTCCACTTCCGTCTAGTTGTTTTCTTTAGCTCCTGATATTCTACCTCTTCAACTGCCTTCATGTTTCGTTGGTTGTCAAGATTGTCAACTTTTTTCCTTTCAAAGCGAGTTAAAGTCGAAGGATTACTACCACTACCCATTGTCATCGAGTACTCAAGGCATGTAGTCGATTCCCGGCAGAGTTAGGGCCTGCTTGCATTTACATTTAAAGAAGGACCTGGGCCATCATCGCCTGTTTATATTAGTTCTGGATGAAAACTCTTCACATAAGAATAGAAGTTTCTGAAATGTGGCACTATGGGGGAGTGCTGCAGATTAAGATGAGTAGTTTGGTAAAGCTGAGGAAGGTCTGAACATAATTGGGGATGTGATATTTGTGGCACAACTTGACCAAAAGAAGGGATCACCTTATAGTCAGGGACACGAAAGTAACGTCAGTTTAGTATAATCGAAGTTGTGTGTGATTGTGTGTCTGTTTCAATCAAGAAGTTGTATGACTTTCATCAGGCCGTTACTTAAGTTGGTTTACAAGTATTAATATACTATGTGATCAAAAGTATCCGTACGCCCCCCAAAACATACGTTTTCCATACTACTTGCATTGGTCTGTTACCTGCTGCCAGGTACTCCATATCAGCGACTTCAGTAGTAATTAGATATCGTCACAGGCCAGAATATGGCGCTCCTCGGAACTGACGGTCTTCGAACGTGGCCAGGTGATTGGCTGTCACTTGTATCAGAAGTCTGTAAGCGATATCTCCACACTCCTAAAGATCCCTAGGTCCACTGTTTCTAATGTGATGGAAAACTGGAAACGTGAAGGAAACGTACAAAACGAAAGCGTACAGTCCGACCTTGTCTGTTGACCGACAGAGACCGCCAACAGTTGAAGAGCGTCGTACAATATGATAAGCAGATATCTATCCAGACCATTACAAAGGAATTCCAAACAGTATCACGATCCTTCCCAAGTACTACGATAGTTAGGCGGAAGGTGAGAAAACTTGGATTCGTGAACGAGTGGTTGCCCGTAAGCCACACATGACGCAGGTCAATGCCAAACGACGCCTCGCTTGGTGTAAAGAGCGTAAACATTGGACGATTGAACAATGGAAAAACGTTTTGTGGAGTGACGAATCGCGGTACACTATAAGGCGATCGGATGACAGGGTGTGGGTATGGTTAATGCCTGACCGTCATCTGTCTGCGTATGTAGCGCTAACAGCAGTGGCGACTGGTGCTTCAGATCACTGCGGGTCCACTTCTTTGAGTGACGGATCTTGATAGTAAAAAAAAAAAAAAAAAAAAAAAAAAAAACTTTAATGTTACTTTCGACATCTAGGCTGCCAACATCAGATCTTGTATTATTACTGAAGTTCACATTTCATAGATTGACCACTGATTCTTCGTCCTATTATAATAGCAGGATGCTATACACATCAGCGTATCATGTGTAAAACAGCACCAAAATAAAATATAAATCAGTTTTATCTGATGTTCTCGCATACTTAGTATGCTAAATAAGAGGTCTAGCGGAATCAAGTGTGTGGCAGTTCACAATAAGTCGGAAAATTCTGATCTCTAGATTTCTGAAGGAGAGGAATATCCCTGCTGTGTGCGAATTTTAATTTTGATCGTATTAAATTTTATGTTGTAGTTCAGAAAGAATATTCTAATTTCATGAAAAGTGAAATAATTTGATGAATATTATAAAGTAACACAATAAAAAACACATCGAAAGATAAAGAAAGAAATAAATAAAAAATAACACGAACCTGACTCAGCTAGACGTTTCGCTTAGCCACGCTTATTTCACACTGTGGGTAATGACAACCTGGGAAAGCTTTTTAACTCACGCTCTCCCACCTTCAACTTAACCTACAATTACCATAATTTATATAATTAAAAGACATGAAAGTATTATTTATCTCGGCGGTCGTCTAATCACTCTTTGGCATTTTTACTATATCTCCTTTATTGATAACACTATGAACAATTTTAAATTAGATATGTTTCATTTTTCTCTTTTTATTTAAACATCATATATAATATTCAACAACGGAAATAGATCCAAATTCAGAAATAAGAGTACCAATACTACGTGCAATATTTTTATTTTCCGTGAATACAACAAACACCGGTGTTCTTAGGTCGAACATTATCGTCGTTCAAAACGAAGTCTGGACTCACAACAACTCATAACACACGCAGGTGGATTCTCAAGATCTCGTCACGATACCTGCAGAAGTTACACCTTGCCGGTTCAAGCGCACAATTTCATGAGGTGAAACAGTGGTCACTGATCAACTATTAGGGACCCACGTCGATGTTGGCATCATTCCATAATGTTTGGGTCCCAAAATCACGTTCCACGTTCCCTCCATATGCGAATCCATAGAGAAACACTCTCCAGACCACATCGGAACTCAAGGACATTGGCCCACTGTTCGACCGTCTAGGTGTCATGTCGACGACTCCACACTCGAGATGCATCCTTCTGTGAAGACGCATTCCGGGTATGCGTACACCAGAACAGTAAAGCAGGATTGTTGCAATATAACCCGATCCAAAAAAAAAAAAAAAAAAAAAAAAAAAAAAAAAAAAAAAAAAAAAAAAAAAAAAAAAAAAAAAAAAAACGTTTTTTAACAACCTATTTAAAAAACCCACCAATAAACCCAATAAAACCCAACTACACACAGACATGAAAATTTAATTACACAGATTAAAACTTATAGGAACGAAATTTATTGAAGGCAACTGTTTAGGCACAGTAATTTATTTTATTAAATTTTTTAAAAATAATTCTTGGAATATAATGAAGTTCACACGGTACATAGAAAAGTAATCTTTCACTTTGAGGAACTTTCAATTTAGTCCGTTTTAAAAGGACGCAAAAACTTGTTTATCTTCTATAACTATTCCGCTTTTTTTTTTCACCTAAGTTGTTTCCAAGTTTTGACCACTCAGGATCATAGGTGGAGAATATCCTCTCAATGGATGCAATGCTCGCTGGGCAAGAAATAAGGGTTTTTACAAAATTAATAAAACGTGTAGATAAAGTTCTTTTGTCGTTGTTTTGACTTCTATTGTTTTGCACCACATGTTTGGACGAAACTATGTAATAAATGCCTTCAGAGAACATAGTGCTAGGAAAATAGTCCGTAGCAGCAATTATAAAGATAGAAAGGTTGCAATCCACTCTTGATGCACCTCCATGAGTCATTTTTCTGCACACTGAGAATCTTGGATCTAACATGTTAGCTGTTGCTTAACGCTCCAGTAATTCAACACAAACCCTTTTCAGTGGCTTTCGTTATTCAGTTTGCTTTGACCATTAATAAACTTGATCGTTCCTAGCTTCTGTAACAAGCTCCTGTAAGAAATGTTGTATGCTTTTGTTAGCTCACCCTGAAACCCACGGTTTCACCCAAGTACGTTTCCTTTTCCGTCTTTTTTTCTTTTGTTCCCCTTTCAACTGTACAGTCGTTGCAATTACAGCACATGCAGCTGCAGAGCACCGTAACTAATCATCGTCAGAAATTTTGTAGGGACTTGGGCATAATATTTGATGACAGTGTAATACCCAGTTTTGGGCCAAATCAGTCTTTGTCAAAGAAAATTTATTGGTGTAATATGGGGCTAATGTATCCATTCTTTACCACCACAAAGAGTTACAGTGTCTTGCCTCCTTCTTCCGTTCTTAGCAGTTACTTATCCAGTTTCAAATAGATCACAGTGGAAACTGGCTTTTTGCATCTGTAAAGAAGAAAATGTGCTGTTCCGTTTCGTAATAGACATAAATAATGAGTACGTAGGTAGTAGATTCTCACTTTCAAAGAGAAAACGCAACAACGACTTTTAAAACTAAAATAAATGTACCAATTGAACATAAAATTAAATTGAATCACACTTAAAGGAGTAGCCTGTCTAACTTGCACATCCACAAGTCCTCAATAAAGTCACCCGGCCATCACAAGAATCTGACTGTACGAAAAGTAAAAATAAATAAATAAATAAATAAATAAAATAAAAAAAACACCATTAAACCTAATTTTGCCCACTGGGGTGATTTTTTAATTCGGGATTTTCTCAACTCCCCAATAAAGACCACACTGCCGAAGCCGTCTGTACACTGTTTGCCTGGACACAAGTATTGCAGCGGTTGCTGGTAGATCAGCTGTCATCTACATGCAGTTCTATGGCGGTACCGACGCACTCTTACAGCCAGATGACCACGCCAATGTCACAAGTTGTCAGCCTTGTTCTGTTATACAGGATACAGCTTCTGTCTCTGTTAACTGTCACTACATCCCCGAAAACATAGACGCCGTCATTTACCGTCCAGTAAAATCGTATGAAGATCAAAATCAACTGCAGAACGATTTGAATAAGATATCACTATGGTGTGAAAATTGGCAATCGACTCTAAATAATGAGAAGTGTGAAGTCGTCAACATGAGTGCGAAAAGGAATCCGTTAAACTTTGTTTACAAGATAAATCAATCAAACGTGAAGGCCGTAAACTCTACAAAATAACCTAGGAATTACTATTACTTCAGACTTCAACTGGAAAGAACACGTAGATAATGTCGTGGAAAATGCGAACCAGAGACTGCGTTTTATTGGCAGAACCCTTAAAAGATTCAACAGAAATACTAAAGAGGCTGCATACACTACGCTTGTCCGTCCTTTTATGGAGTATTGCTGCCCAGTGTGGGGTTTGACGGAGGACATTGAAAGAGTCCAAAGATCTGCAGCTCGTTTCGTATTGTCACGATACAGAGGAGACAGCGTTACGGAAATGATACAGGATCTGGGATGGGAATCATTACAACAACGGCGCTTATCGCTACGGCGTGGACTACTTACGAAACTCCAATCGTCAAGATTCTCCTCCGAATGCGAAAACATATTGTTGACTCTCACTTACATAGGTAGAAATGATCATCAGAACAAAATACGAGAAATCAGAGCTCGAACGGATTCTGTTATTTTTTCCCGCGCGCTATTCGAGAATGGAATGGGAGATAAATAGTATAACGGTGGTTCGATGAACCCTCTGCCAGGCAAATAAATGTGACTTGCAGAGTATCCCATGTAGATGTAGATGTAGACCGATTCACATTAAGCCAAGGAGGCCACATCGCTTTGAAAATGTCCTGCTTCCATTCCCTCTATGGCCCTTCACTGCAGTGAGTGTGGTAGGCGTCTTGTCTATGCCTTAGTCCTCATCTGTGGGTGTGTACACAGCGATTGTGGGAGGCACTAAAGACCCGTTTGTAATGCACCTACTTTCCCATACCCATCCATCCATCGATTGTGGATGTAGGGCTATCTACCGAAGACTGTTCTTCTGGTTGACATGTTTGTACGCTGGCCAGAATGCCAACTTCGTGTGAAACACGACTACATGCACATCTATTGAAAATTTGTATGATTGTATGATTAAATCGCGAATTTGATATAGGACTGGGCAAGCATTAATTTTGGACGCTTAGGTATTTTTACTTCTGAAAGAAAACCTCTGTAAATAAAAACTAGTGTTTCAGTTTTATTTGTGAGATTCGTAATCAGTACATTGGGACTCTTAAGAACTAATATCATGCAATTTATGTTTTCATTGTTGCTCGATGTAATGTTCGATGTTACTTTACTACTTACGGAATTGTGGTTACTACTTCTTTGTAAGACAACGGCTCAAATGAAAATCAATTACTTTAGAGCCTCCTTCATCAGAATATAGGCACCATTGAAGTGACGTTTCTGTACTGGTCTTTGAAGCAGCAAAGCGCGTAGCATTAACTGCGCTGTAAGGAATAACACTATGCACATGAGTAGCACTTTGCACGCAGGACTCGAGAATCGCATACGTGAATAGCGAGGAAGAATGAAATTTAAGCCCTCTCATTGACGAGTGTATTAGAGGTGAAGCACAAGCTCAAATGAGGAAATCCGTTATTCATGATTTTATCTATAAAAGTTATTATCCAGTCAAATTAATCCATGTAGGCAAAGCACGAAAAACCTAACTGAGGAAGCAAGTGCGGAAGTGCGAATCGTGTGAACGATACCCCGACCAAACGAGAGGAATTTGCTGGAAAACAGATGTCAACTTTGTATGTACGCTGTATTTATTTGAATGAAACTTCCGTAACTATGTGTGCATCACTGAACGTCCACACGCAGAGGAAGAGTCCTCGCCACAACCTTCGTGGTCACTCATCGGTGTCTGCAGTCGCGTAACAGCAGTTAAGTCGGCACCCTGGTGGCGAGCTGATTGCGCACAGCGCGCTATGACCACGGTCAGCTGCAGTTGGTTACGTCAGCCCTGCGGACGTGAGGTGCGCGTTAACGAGTGCTTGCTCCAACTTACTGCGACGTGTCAAAAGCCGACAATCAGTACCCGCCATTAGAGCCTGACCAAGTCCTACGCTCAAGGAATCACAGGAGGCCTGTCGAGTGGACCATACCGCATGTATTTCAAATTTACATTTTTATTT
Source organism: Locusta migratoria (assembly GCA_026315105.1). Taxonomy (NCBI): domain Eukaryota; kingdom Metazoa; phylum Arthropoda; class Insecta; order Orthoptera; family Acrididae; genus Locusta; species Locusta migratoria. Next base: position 696,741,104 of record CM048745.1, on the reverse strand, counting down.
CACGACTATAAAATGCCTGACAAATTATTTAATTTATTTTACGTGACATTAAAATATCCTACACACCGCAGACAAATATTATAGAACAGTAACTGACGCAGCACTTTTGAGGAACTCGAGCTTCCGTTCTCCGCTTCTAACGACCACTCCCAGAGGCTTCTTACTGTATTCCGTATTGACCTGATTACAATATGGGACAGTTTACCAAGCGTACAGCCTGAGGCACTCTAGTCGTATCCGGGTAAGAGTGAGTTCAACCTGCTGCGCCATCTAGATTCAGTTTTTCTCCGATCTGATTATAATATCGGGTTGGTTCCTTTCGGTGGCCCAGTGTCCATCCCATTATGTATCATCGACCTTTATAGCTCGTGCTTGGTGCTTAGCAGTGGCGGCTGGTGGGCTGTTTATTAGGAGGGGCGGCATGCCTCTTCAATTGTACACGACATTTGTCCCTTCAAAACATTTCTTGAACGGGGAGAATACAGCATTAATGTTATTAGCTAGTTACGTAATTTAACCCTTCATCTAACACGACTATTTCCTCCTATACCAAAATACGAACAAATTTACGCACAAATATTTTCTGCAGGCAATGAAAACCTTGTAACTCTGTTTTATTAGATTTCACAAGAGACCCTAAACTGTACCTTAAAATAATATAAAGTAAGAAGTAAATTCGTTATTTGTGTGTTACTATATAAGTAAGTGTTCAGAGAACACAAATGCTTCGTCAGCGACGAACATATGTTACTGAAATTAGAAGACTGTCACCAACAAATGTAGTAAATACCATTGTATGCTTATATATTGGTGTGTTTATATAAAGCAGGATTAAATTTCCTAGTGAAACTACTTTTGCTTTTGCACGCATTTTATGTCTGTACAATGTTCAAATCAGGTCTCGGTGGTCCTAACCTTTTTAATTCCAACTTTCCTTCAAAAGTCAATTTTTCACTACCAAATATGAAAATGTAGTTTACGCTATTTATATTATTCATTCTAAATACGAAACTAGAAGAACAGTTAGGCAATAACAGGCACCTTCACAACAACGACACTAGTATCACACGCACTGCACCTGTTAGAAACTGGCTGACCGGTGCCGGTGCGCCTTTGTATATTTGGCGCCCTTGGCGCGGACGCCGTCCTAAGCGGCCCTATTCAGCACACTACCCCCACCCAACCCCCAGTACCCCCACTCACTCCAAGCGCCCGTTGCCAGCCTTTACACGGCGCGGACGGATCGCGTAGAGTCTGGCAGTCAGCCCATTCTGAAAACATTCGCTGACCCTGGCTGGCAGACTACCTAGTCTAAAAACATTGATCATTCACTTCCACGGGCTGCTGCTACACAATTATTCGAGTCGATTTCGGTACGTATTCCGTGTTGGATATTTTTGGGAGGGCGCCGCCCCAGAGTCCTCAAGGAGTAGCCGCCACTGGTGCTTAGTCTTCTAGTAGTAAGGTCCATTGCGCCCTAGTATTCCTTCCTTACTCCATGAAGTTTTGGTAATATCATAGTGGAGAAGGTGGTTTGCAAATCTGTGGAATAACATATGCGATATGGGTAGAGGCACACTACGCAGCGCACTTAAAATATCATTTCTCTGAAATCTCATAATCCTCTCCCATTGTCTTCCTATGCAAAAATTATGACAGCTTGGGACCTTACTTGTGGCATTACTTCTAAGTAAGCCGCGGTGGAATAGCCGAGTGGTCTAATGCGTCTTGCTGCGGAGCGCACGGTTGCTCGCCGTGGAGGTTCGAGTCCTCCCTGGGGCATGGGTGTTTGTGTTGTCCTTAGGTTAGTTTACCTAGGTTTAAGTAGTTTGTAAGCTACGGACTGATGACCACGCAGTTTGGTCCGATAGATTTACAAGCTTCTAAGTAAACAGCAACTGAGAAAAGAATGAGAGCTCAGACATTCAAATGATGTATAAGGTTTGTTATTGATATACAGTCTCAGAAGCTTGTAAACGTGTTGCAGAATATGTTGTGCTGAGAAATAGTTATTAACAAAACAATCGATACATTGCGCCGTTCCGGTTTTAATCAGCACGTAAGTTCATCTTGTTGCAGACGCGCAATTCAAGTATCACGCTGGAGGCAGTGTTCGACAAAGTATCCTTCGTTTTGTAGTTGAAACAGAACAGAGAAAAAAATGGCAGGATACGTTACTCCTGTGACGGTGGATCGGAAGTAGTGACCAAATGTTTGTAAACCCATTGGAACACACACACACACACACACACACACACACACACACACACACACACAAACGCGCGCGTCTTGGAGCACTCGAACCTCCGACGGGGAGCAACCGCACGTTCCTCAGCAAGGCGCCTTAGAACGCTCAGCCACATCCCCGCGACTGCGACCGATAGTATCTAATTTTTGCATCGCTGTGTTATTCACTTTGGGAAAACCAATCGTACAACGCGTTTCGCAAACACCGGCTGCTTGCACACGCAACTACCTTACTGACTGACTCCAAGCTGGTTAAATCGTAAACTGTGTAACGCATCAAATTTTCTTAGATGCGTCAGGACATCCTAGCCACAAAACTTTCCAGACTGTGTCTGACAACTCTGCACACTAGCGTTAGAAGCACAGACGTGTGTTAACGACATGTGTGTCGTGAAACATGTTTTGAATTAAACTCGATTGCCGAAATGGGATAAATCCATTTTTTGCCTTAAGCCGCGTTGTTGTAGAATGCTACAGTACAGCAACCAAATGCCGACGACGCGGCATTTACTTGCGGAGATGGGAGAAAAGAGGAAGGAAGGAAGAAATATTAGGGTTTACACTCCTGTCAACACCGTGCTCACTTGAAACTGAGTCGGGAGAAAAACGAAATCCAACTGTCCTTCCAGACAGTAACGTAAGCTCCAATTGGACCAGAAAAGAGAACACAATCATACTTGTTCTCAGCATTACTCCGCGTCCACACATTGGTACCAAGGCTGGCACCAACATTGGCCAATATTTTTGCGACATCGCCCACACATTCGAGCCAACATTCAGTTGAGTTCATTGAGAGCCAATGTAAACATGGAATCGCACAGACTGCGGCCGATGCATCAGCGGTTTTGGGTGTGAATAATTATATATTTTCATTGTAAAACGAAAGAGGAAACACTGCAAAAGAAGACGGTGACGTGTATTATATCACTTCATACCGTACTCCTCGATATCAGTAAATTTTGAAATGTGTTAGAAGTAATCGATGCATATTATTAAAATTCAGAGAAGCTCCTTCAAATGATTGAACTCAAAATAAAAAATAAATAAAGATGTTCTGTAAGGCAGCTACACCTGCTACAGTTCTTTTGTCAGTGACGCTTTGATTTCTTGCTACAGGAAACAGTTTCAGAAGCCAACACTTCCTTTTTGAAATAACAACGTAAATGATGCCACTGGTGATAATGCAAAGCAATCAGTGCACTTCGACAGGCAATGTTAGGTAATGTTAATTTTTAAAATTGCATTCTGTTACCGGGTGTGTCAAAAGTAGCATTAAGTTTGAAAAGTTTACGTTTCCTTGTTATGTATCGACTACAGTGTTCACACTGATCGCGCCTAAAGTTTGCAGTGGCATTTCGGTTTTTGTGGCTGCTTTCACAAATGAATCTCTTTCTGTTGCAGACCTACTACTTACAAATACATTTGAAACACTAGAATAAACTGCGATGAACAACGAAGGAACAAAGAAGCACATTAAAATCTATTAAAATCCATGACCGCATCGAAAGATTTTACTTATCATAAAGCAATAAATCCGTGACTAGAAAGCATCTGGTAATACCAGCCTACAACATTCGCATTCAGTAGAATGTATTAACAGTGAATGTAGTTTTATCTCGTGCATTCTCCCCATATTTTACATACATAACGCAAGGAGTAGGGCTATATGCCAATGTTCCATTAAGGCTGAACGCGATTATACCGGTCGTGCGTCATTCCAAACAACCAGTAGCAGAAAACGTCAACAGTCACTATCGCACTTATCTAAAACGGCAGACAGCAGTATGAAATGGGTAGGTGGTACCTACGTTCATGATTCTCAACGTCTAGAGAACTAATCTGAATGCCTCGGCAGTTATGTCAATGTACGTGTTGTGTTATTTTGTAATTATCACGGATTATTACGCGGGAATGAGTGTAAGACATCGTTTACAGATGGTATATAATAGAAGAAATATGTAGTTATTGTCGGTGTCGTACATTGAATGAAATACCGAAGAAATTTAATGCTCATAACTTTGGTCTTACTGAAGAAAAGCAACAGAATACGTGCATTTTTATTGAGAGTAAATAAGAAAATAGTTTACACACACATACCATAGAGTTTATGTGAAAGTAATGTGATGTCTTACACCATTTAAAGTTAAATACAGTACACCACAAAAAAAGACAATAAAGATTTCCGAATAAATTGACCCTTCACACAACTTAATATTTTAGTGCGCTACCATTCTGGCTGACTTGTACGAAAAGCTGACAATATTAATGATAATATATTTTCTTAATACAGAGTGATGCGATTTTACTTATCAGGCCTGCATCAGAAATGCATTAAAATAGAGTTACTGTCGTAGCGTCTTCTTTATTTATTTTATTCTTTACTTTAGTAATCGAATGTATAACTCCCAGGTGCAACAGCAAAAGGTTTAACGGATTAAAGTGCTTTCTATGAATACTTAACTTTCTAACGCATTGTTTTTACAACGCTGTGGTTCGATGCTTTAAGCTGCCGTGATGTATCCTGTCTTTACCTTTACATATTTTTCTGCTTTTCATAATGCGTGTGCCGCGGTGCAGTGAACGAACGTTCCAAGGCGCCTTGGTGTAGAGCGCGCGGTTGCTCGCCGTCGGAGCTTCGATCCCTCGCTTGAGCATGGGCGAATGTGTCGTCCTTAGCATAAGTTAGATTAGATATTTCGTATGTCTAGGCACTAATAACCTAATAACCACAGCAATCAAGTCCCTCAGATTTACAAACTTTTGGTTTGAATTTCGTAATGCGTGTACAGTGAAAGACGTATGATTCTGGTAATGGTAGTATACCTTTGGGCGCCACACTTCCGACGTCCTATGCTCACAAATGTTCAAATGTTTGTAAATCTTTCGGACCAAACTGCGTGGTCATCAGTCCGTAGCTTACAAACTACTTAAACCTAGGTAAACTAACCTAAGGACAAACACACACACCCATGCCCCAGGGAGGAAGCGAACCTCCACGGCGAGCAACCGCGCGCTCCGCAGCGAGACGCTTTAGACCGCTCGGCTACTCCACCGCGGCCTATGCTCACAAAATATAGCACAAAATACCCAGTTTTTATTTTATATTTTACAGATTGAATGAGGTCGACAAAATGTTATACTAATATTTTTTGGCGTAAAAAGTGTGAAAGGTTATAATATTGTATACAGCTGCTGGGTGAATGAGTGCGTTCTTGAAAAGGCAGTCAGAGTTGAAGCTATCGGAGTAGATCCATTAACCATTGTTACATGTATCGCCTTTAAACATGGACCTGCCTATAACACACTTGCACGAAATGTTAGTTCTGTGTGCTATTTCCACCATAGCTGCTTACAGATGCGTGGAGCCTGGGTTGGTAGCAATGCAGGATTAAGATAAACACATGCCCTTCGCCCCTCGCCAACTTTAAAATGCAGCAACAATGTTATTTCCTCTTCACTCCATCCTCACTTGTCATTTACCTTGATGGATTAGAGGTACGTAAGCGAAACAGTAAAAAACTTTTGACTGTTTCCAAGTTACAATACAACATCGTTTCTTTGACATTATCACGCCCAGGCTGAAAGAGAGATAGAGACATCGGGAGAAAATGGTAATCTGCTTCTGTAAAAAGAAAATGAAAAGTTGAAAGAGTTTTATCGAATTAGGATTTAAGTGGATCTATGGTGAAATTCATAAAAAATCTGCATCTAATATTAAGGAATCATCGGAATCGATCGCTTCGACTTCGAAATCAGCACAAGTCACATCCGATACTCAAGTAAGCTTAAATTTAATCCAAAAGATGAAATATTTAAAAGCAGCCAACATTTACACACAGTTGGTGAGAGCTGTGACTTCCAACTTTACAAATTGTATCAAAAATGGCAAACAGTGATCTCAAATTTATCCGACTACGCTAAAGATGTGAAACAGCTACTGAAATATGCAACTGAAAATAATTTAAATGAAATTTTCACAAATATTTATACTGTCATTCCCACATTGTTAATAATACCAGTAAGTGCAGCCTCTACAGAAAGGAATTTTACAATTTAAAACTAATTAAAAAAACTTAAGACGTGCGATGAGCCAGCAAAAGGACGGCACAGATATCCATGCCCGAGGGGAGATTCGAACCCCAGACCGTAGTGGCCGTGCAGACCGTGACTGGCGCGCCGCAGAGCGCTCGGCCACCGAGGCCGGCTCAGTAAGAAAAACAACCCAAAAGAATCTTTTTTTTTTATATATATAAAATACTGGTTGGGACCCGGAACGTTGATGCTGCAGAAGGAATACTTGAAAAAATGACATTTGAAATTTGAAATTGTTAGCTTGTTTAATGACGAGGTTTTTTCGCAATCAGATGAACGTTATGGCAGCGCATAAAATACGAACAAACGAACAAATATATAAGAGGTTTCCAATCTCCCATCAGTCCCTCTCCGCCTTTCCGTTCTCTCTGTTGGCCTCCTACTCCCCCCGTCTCCTCCTGTCCCTTTCTATTTCCTCCTTCCTCTCGATCTGTTCATCTACTTTCTCCTGTCTGTCACCATCAACTCCCCTCTTCCATTCTCCTCCTCATCCTGTCACATTCTCATCCTCTCCCCTCTCTCATTCTCCTCCTCTACCCTCTTTCTGTCTCCTCCCTCCCCTTTCTGTCTGTCTCTTCCTCCACCTACAACTCTCCCTGCTATTATGAAAACATACATACACGTGTCAAGTTTCATGGTAACTGGTCAAACGATGTCAAAGTTGTACGGTACCATTCGCTATTCTAAATTCACGGCGGCGAGTCGGGAGCACGACGCCAGCCGCTGCCGTTTACCAAGGCGCGGCTCCTGGTCGGCGACTTGGGAAATTCATGACCAAAATAAAATTTCCGATGTTTTTGCTGTAAAAAATACTGCATGTTAAGGAAGCAAAGCTACATGACTTCCCACACTTAGTTTTTCGTTACAGATTCTCGTATTCCTTTAAAAAAATAAAAAAGCGCTACTTTCGGTTGTGCGTGTATTTTTCACTTTTTATTACATCTCTGTCGAGTTTGACGAAACTAACACGCAAAAAAATTTGGTTTTTGCATATCTTGTAGTTTCATATCCCAGCTTGATAACGAAGTGTCTATTTTCTCAAAATTCCTCATACTTATTCAGAGCCGGCCGCGGTGGCCGAGGTGACTGAGGCGCTCCAGTCACGGTCAGCACGGCCACTACGGTCGGGGGTTCGAATCCCCCCTCGGACATGGATATTTGTGCCGTCCTAGTTCGTAAGTAGTTCATAAGTAGTTTGTAAGTTTAGGGACTGATGACCCCGTAGTTAAGTCCCATAGGTTTTACAAACATTTGAACGTTTTCTACGGTGCGGGAGCGTCTCGAATAGCGCGCCATTTCTCTCCACCTGCAACCTGAATTGTGCGAGGGGACAATCATCACATTTTATAAACTGTTGAAGATATTGAACCCTTTTTTTAAATGATAGCCTGGGCAGGAATTCATGTTTTACACAATCATTAATACTCAAAGCTTTTTTTATCTACAGGTATACAGAAATAACTATAGTTTTTTACGATGAAACGAGGTATTATTTAAACAATATTTAACATTTATGGAGGTTTATTTCCGTCTATTGCAACTAAATGAAAGGTATTTCGCTTCTTTATTTGTGAACCATCATCAATGGCAGTGCTTTAGTGTTAATTCTATGTGCGACTTCATGGAGCTGTGTGTGTATTCTCCCAAGGGATGGAAGTTTTGGTTCTTCATTTCATCACATTGCCGTGTACTTCACTGCGTCACTGCAGATTTTAACTGTTAGGGTTTTCTATATATTGATTCTATTTTTGTGGCACATGACCAAGAAAGCTGTTAAAACATTTTTATTAACAAGCATCTTTTAAATGACGCCACAAAATTCATACTTGAGTATAGATTAAATGTCAGCCAGTTTGCACATGAATTGGAACTTGCAGAGAATAACATTAAGAGAAAATCATATAACCGATTCAACAAATCTATCAGTGCAGCTGAAAAAATAAATAAGTAAATAAAAATAAAACGCAGTGATGCAAAGGTAATTGTTCTTTTATTTTCTTATTTACGATTGCGGCGCTGTTTATAAGACCAGGAGTGTGTTTATCTGAAACTCCTGATGCAGCTTGCATCTCTCTCGTCACATGCTTTTTTTTTGTCCTTTTTTTCATTTTAACTGATTGGATTACCCTTCTGTATTGCCTTTTTCCCAGTTTTCGAAAACGTACAGTTGAAATGTTTTCCAAGGGAGATCAAAAATAGCAAACACATACCAAATAAAAGATTTTTCTGCAGCTTGTTAAATATATCAAGGACAGTTGTAACACTGTTTGCTGTTTTGTTATAATTTATTTCATTCTGACCGGTTTCTGTCCTAAACCATCTTCCAGAGAATATGGAAAAGATGTCATCCATACCGTACACGAGACATTTGAATCTGAATGGTACACCACAACATTTATCTTTGTTCATATAAACTAAGATAATTTTTACGGCACGCCACAAAACAGACTGTAATGGTATGAATGAAATTAATGAAAAGATTACATTAACGTAGTCGTGCATTTCCTAACACCTGTGGAATGACCTAAACAAAAAAATTAGTTACCAACGGTCACATTTTTTATTTCCAAAACCCTAGAGGGTCAATACAGCTCCTTTTCCAATCTTCATTTCTCTTTTATTTCTCCGAATATTTTCAGTCTACTCTTATATATGTCACTAGATTACCATCAAATCTAAATCTGTTCAACATACAAAGGCAATAGCTTAATGGCGAGACGAGCTCATAAGATGAGTGGTTCGTATCCGTTTTTCTTCGGTCCGCTTGGCTCGAGACCTTTCTGCCGCTGCCTTGAGTCGTCGCGACTCCCATCGCAACACTGCTCACTGGTGCAGTCCTGCGATTGTCGCCGCGTCAGCCGCGCGCCGCACTCCAAACTCAAAGTGCGCATGCGCGACTAGCCAGCCTCTGACGTCACGAGCCGGTCCATCGCAGCCGCAGGCAGCAATCGCGCTTTGGACGACCCACGTTTAGGTTGGAGTGTTTTGGGAAAACCGAGGAGAATGTGACTTGCGAGCAGAATGAGGAGCCAGACTGGCGTGTCAGGTGGTAGGGAGGCGCGTGCGCGGGGTCAGGAGTGTCGCGCCGACTGCTGCTGCTGCTGCCTCTCGTCCCCCCTCGTCATCCGCTTCCCCGCCTTGTGGCGCGGTCAAGGCTCCGCCGTGCTCCGGCTTCCGCCTCGCGTGCTGGCGCCAGGCGCCACGCGTCAGCCACTGATCCTGGCGCCAACACGCGCACCTGACTCGCCGCGAAAACCGACGCGTCCGCTTCCGCTGTCGGTGCCACTGGTCCGGCATTCAGTTCAACGGCGCGCGCTTTCACCGTGTGTTGCTCTCTTCCCTAAATTATGACTTGCCCGCTCTTAGGAGATGTATTTCTGCCTCCAGTCCTCCATCACTTTTCATGTAACAGCCCAGGTAGTTAAATTCCTTGTCAGCGTCAAGGTTGCGGGTTAATATAATACATCTTTGGCATCCTTTGTATACGTGTACGCTGTTTTCACCCTGCTAATTCTCATCCCCCTTTCCTCTAGAGCTTTTCTTCACTGTTCAAGCATTTCTCGCAGTTCCTCCTGGGTGGATTCACATCATCGGCAAACAGCATGCTCCAACGTGCCACTTTTTTCACGTCTTTGACTAGTACAGTCATGACAAGGTCAAAGAGATATAGGCTGAGAGCAGATCCCATATCGCATCATATATATACCAGGTGATCAAAAAGTCGGTTTAAGTTTGAAAACTTACTAAATCACGAAATAATGTAGACAGAGAGGTAAAAATTGACACACATTCTTGGAATGACATGGGGTTTTATTAGAAAAAGAAGTTCAAAAAATGTCCGACAGATGGCGCTTCATCTCATCAGAAAAGCAATAATTAGCATAACAAGACAACGCAAAGATGGTGTTCTTTACAGGAAATGCTCAATATGTTCACCATCATTCTTAACGATAGCTGTAGCTGAGGAATAATGTTGTGAACAGCACTGTAGAGCATGTCTGGAGTTATGGTGAGGCATTAGCGTCGGATGCTGTCTTTCAGCGATCATGATACACTTGCGACTTCAGGTAACCCCAAAGCCAATAATCGCACAGACTGAGGTCTCGGGTCCTGGGAGGCAAAGCATGACGAAAGTGGCGGCTGAGCACACGATCACCACCAAACGACGCGCGCAAGAGATCTTTCACTATCTGTAACTTTCTTTTGTGGAAAAGAGGTTTGAAAATGGACGCGTTAGTACGAAAGTAGAAACTAGTCACAACATCTCAATAAATATGAGTCTGAGAGATAATGGATAAAATTAGGTTTGTAGCTGATCAGGTACACTATGCATTAAAGTGTTAAAATTTGTGGCATGGCTGGGATTCAAACCCAGGACCTCCTGCTTACCAGGCAGGCGTTATATCCATTTAGCCGTATTCACTAAGTCATGGTGGCTTAGTAGTATATATTTATAGCACATCGGCCTGTGGAACAAGGCGGGATAGTTTCTATTCGCGTTCTTTGCTGGGGTGCTATTGCAATATAGGAGAGCCCTGGCAATTTGATACGAATTTCACGGGAACATGGGGCAGAATTAAAAAGTATGTGGTGTGGAGGGAGACGTGCTTTAAGACAGTCCGTGTAGTTGCTTTGGCTAAAACGCTTTGTTAGCTGAGTGGTCTAAACCACCTACCTAGTAAGTAGGAGGTCTCGGGTTCGAATCCCGGCCACAGCATAAATTTTAATTCAATGCCTCTCCTTATGTTTAATACATCTTAATAAATGTGAAAAAAAAGTTTGTAATTCTATGGGACCAAACTACTTTGCTCCTAAGTCCCTAGGCTTACAAACTACTTAAACTAAGTTAAACTAACCTAGGGACAACACAAATATCCATGCCCGAGTGAGGTTTCGAACCTCCGACGTGGGAGGCCGCGCGATCCGTAACGTGGTGCCCCAGATCGCTCGGATACTCCCGCGCGGCAATAAATCTGCAACCTTGACAGAGAAGCATATAAGTAAAACGTATCTTGTGAGACGAGACACCGCGCCACCGCCGTCGGTTGGCCAGTACAGCCCCCGCGACTACAATGCCCCCTGCAGACAATGTCTGGTCTGCCGCTCATTCAGGCCGCAGACGATCTGCTCGCCCGCGCGCTGTTTACGATCTCATTATGCCGGCCTAACTGCCTCCGTTACACGAGGGATCCGTAATGCATCACGCTCGCGACCGCACAATAACGAATAAATCAGCATTGTAGTCCGCGCTGCGAGTGCAGAAAAGCTAGTGCTGAGACGGTTTCCTCGGGCTCGCGTCCTTACTGCGTCCGTGGACGTTACAAATCAGCGCCCTGGCAGCAGACTCTAGACGACACTACTTGTTACCGCGCCGGCCGCGAGCGGCGTCTCTGACACTGGACGCACGACTTTCTGGATCCTGCGCAGCCTGTTTCAGATGAACAACTCAAAAAACATGCAACTCTGAGCACCGATTGTAAACAGCAGTGACACCTAGACGAAAGGACCCAAAGTAGGTAACATTTGCAGCACGCGTTTACTACTACTAGAAATGGGCACGATTAGCATTTCAGCGCACGCGTATGTCACGGTCGGCAGTAGCGCCACTTGCATGCGTTTTATAAATGGGGAACAGATGGCCGTGTGGACGTACTGGAATTGTTCTTTCCTGCTGTTTTGTCTAAGCCGCTGCAGTAGACTTGCGCATAATAGTTCGCGATCGGGAGCACTCACTTTAGTCCGCGGCTCTGCCGCGATCTAGTTCGCTCTTTTAATTCGTCCGCTCCCAGTGACGGCTGACCGGCGTGGTCTACGCATGCAGGTGGAGGGAGAAGTTCCCCCACCTAGCTGCTTCATGCGCTTGCTGCTTGAGCCACTAACGATATCATGCAAACCAAAAGATACAGTTTGTGGATAATTTCTCGCGTTTAAGTTTAGAGTTATCTCTATATCTTGGCATTAGGGAATTTATTTGATATTGCAGAGTGCAGAATACTTCAAAGAAGAAATATTGTAGCACTGAACTATGTAATCCAGCAGGCAGACGGTAACCTCGAAATGGCTCTCATCAGCAGAAGGCAAACACGTGATTTTTAATTCTGTCCGCGACCTATCGCGCATATTTTAGTTCGCGAACGGTAACGCATGTTTTAGTTTGCGACGTATCGCGCATCTTTTAGTTCGCGACTTATCGCGCATCTTTTAGTTCGCAACCGGTAGCTCTCCTTTTAGTTCGCGACTTATCGCGCATCTTTTAGTTCGCAACCGGTAGCTCTCCTTTTAGTTCGCAGCTCGGCCGCGAAGTAGGTCGCTCTTTTTAGTTCGTCCGCTCGTTTTGGCTTTTGCTACCGCTACTAAAACTACAGCTGAGCTGCATCTCAGTTCGAAATGACGGCAACTGGCAGAAGGGAATCACTCGATTCTGCACGCTCTCGCGTCCTCTCGCTGTTACCCGTCAGTCTTCTGAAAAGGAGCGGACGAACTAAGAGGCGAGGGATCTGCGAACTAGTTCGTGTAGTTCGCCTGTGGGAGCGCTCTTTCGAACTAGTTCGTTTGCGAACTACACAAGACTACGCTGCAGTACGACTCGTAGGAGACAGGACGCAACTTTCGAGCACTTTGGCAGTTGGTTCGAGGACGAATAGCTGCCTATAGGGATTGCGAATTATCTTTCAGCAAAATCGGTGATCGTATTCTCTAGATGCAGGGGCGAACTACCGACCGACGGAACCAATTGCACAGACCTCGTTGCACCACCACACGCGATGACGGGCATATTCGGCGGACGGTAGTGCTTGATCGTTCTGGCCAACACGAAGCGTATCACAACACAGTCCTGGTAACACTTCATTGTGGTTAACCATAATGAAGTTCGGAAATTATTTGGGAGCTGTAAAACCCCACCTCACCAAAAATCTAAATTCAGTCTCGTGTGCAACAGGCAGTGACCGTGCGTATTACTGGACGTCGTTTGCAGCGGATGGGAGTGTCCGCAAGATTGTTGAATTCTTGCCTTTTGTATCGCAATGCTTGTCCTGTGTAAAATAATAGTAAATAGCAAATAACAAAAGTAACTGGTTCTAGTATGTGTCCTGATATCGTTTAGTTACATAATAAATAATTTTTGTTTCTACGTAAACGCAGAACGCCGGCCGCAGTGGCCGAGCGGTCTGCGGCGCGTCAGTCACTTTCTGCACGGCCACTACGGTCGGGGGTTCGAATGCCCCCTCTGGCATGGATATTTGTGCCGTCCTTAGTATTAGCTAGTTCATAAGTACTTTGTAAGTTTAGGGTCTGATGACCGCGTAGTTAAGTCCCATAAGCTCTACAAACATTTGAACAACTAAAGTATACTAACACAAACACCCATGCCCTAGGGGGGATTCGAACCCCCCTTCCCCGCTCCCCCCGACGGCGAACGGCCGCGCGCCGAAGCACGGCGCCCCAGTACGGACGGCTAATCCGCCACGGCGTTCACCTCTTGTGTCGTCTTTCGTCCATAACCGTTCAACGCTTCTTCCGTATGCAACGCCCTGACTTTTTCCTGGAAGACATTTTGAAGTTTATAAAGCGGCTTGACAATGTATTTGGAAATTTTGTAGAAAAATAAATGTACTTGGAAATTATTTAGAAAAATAAAGATGTCTTATCTTGAATGTTTCATTTTTTTCCCTTTCATACACAACTCATCCCACAGTCGACAGAAGAAACTTATTATCCATCTCCGCCTCGTAGAATTAATACTAAACCTGTGGTGTGAAAAGCCCAAGATCATTAGTAATCTCGCGGAGTTGTATGTAGCCACGTTTACAGATAGCCGAAGTCCGTCGGAGGAGGATAATCCAGCGACGATTACTTAAGAGAACAGAAGTGGCTAGGTTCTATTAACCCTGTCTGGTAAATCGTTGTTGCATGTTAAAAAGCTGGTTTCGCAGCTGCACACCATGCTTTAGCTTCCGTGAGACAATAGGCCGGCCATTGTAATGAACACGGTCTGCTGCGGGAAGCGGGCGGCCGCCGCGGTCGCACGCTGGACCTCCATGTGTTTGGCTGCCGGCCTGCTGGCACCAGGCTCAACCGCCCAACGGCCGCGTGCTCTAAGGCAGGCCTGCCTAGCAATCTGCTCGAGCGAGCTGGCCAGTGATCTCTATACAAACTGGATGTATAACTCTGGTGTCTGAGAATAGAACTGCAGCGTGCCTGTACATTCGCATGTTATGGACACGATTTCGCATTGTCCGCCAGGTTTAAATTTGGCAAACGAGTTTGCATCAGTTATTATGTGACAAAGAATTACTTGCTTACCTCTTAATTTGGAATTTAATTCAATATTCGATGTTGTAGGCTGATATGGGACTGGAATCGAAACATATATTCTTCTCTTTTTCTTGAAACGTTCTTAGCAGCCATGTTTGAATTTGGCAAGAAAATAAATATAAATACCTATGGCTGGCACGCTAAGGCAGCTGAATTTCAACATCCAGATAGTATAGAGATCAATGGAGCTGTCTCGCGCTCGCGCCACAGCAGGAGCTGTCGGCCGGCTCGCGGTGGCTGACGGTAACGGAAAAGAGTTGTGAGGGAGGCGAGAATCCCGATTAAGTAACTTCGCAACGGAGAATTGTCGGTCAGTCCAATTCTATGTAACGCTTGTCTCTGGTTGAATAATCTATTCTGTGGCAAATTGATTGTATGAAAGAGGAAATACAATTTATTTCTTATGCATTAAAGAGATTTCTGATGGATCAAAGTAAAATTGTATAGGTTCTCAATTTTTTTTTTTTCATTATGCATCACAAACGAAACACTTGTAAACAGATAATACACTCAATTGAATGTTAATAGCTGCAGCATGAAAACAGAAGGAACGTTAATTGCCCGAACGTCATCAACTTTTTGCCCCATATATATTTTTAAAAAATTGCTCAAGTTTAGACGATCTTTCGATGTATATAATTCAAAACGCGTTATTCAATCATCAAATTTGACCTTGATTTTTCAAAAACTACTGTCTAGCAAAAAGCCGAAACACGTGTCCTTTTATATGCAACATGGTACGCCTATGCAAAATTCGATCGAAATCGGTGACCCAAATGTCAGACCCTCTCCTTGTTAGTGGTATATTCTTTAATCTTTGAACCTCCGCTTTGCGCTCTCAATCTTGCCCATAGTGCACATAGTTTTTCGCGTGGAGGGTATTGTAATACCGTTGTAAATTAAATTTTTTCGTTGAGGATTTTTAAGCATGCTAAGCATTTTCAGACACTCGCATATAAGAAACATACGCTCCTTACTCTGAGGTGTTGCACATTGACGTTTATGTGTCTGCTTTTCGCAATGAAGCTATCGCACTAAATTTCTTCGACGTGAAAGGAGGTGCTCTGTACATTATGTACTGCGTGGGGGCACACGTGCTCGCATCTAAAGCTTAGCCGGAACGACGTTGTTGTCAGTCGTGTGATGACAGCCCCTGTTTACACCTCCCCTGCGCTGCAGTACGTCACGTCACCTAGGCGCCGAGTGATTATCTCTGGTCAACGTCAACTCGACCCTCTCGCTGAGAGGAAATTGTTCTGGCCCGGCTTCGTATTGGCCACTCCCGTTATAGCCACCATTATTTACTTGGTGGTGATCCTGCTCCCTAATGTGAGCATTGTGATGAACCTTTTACTGTCTACCACCGTTTAGTGCAACGTCCCTTTTTTAATTGTCTACGCCATGATCTATGTTTATCATTTGAAATGTCTGATATTTTAGCTGATAATCCGCATTCTGCTGACCGAGTTTTACTTTTTATACATCATTAAAATATGGCGAAGGCCGTTTAAGTCCTAACCCGGGTTCGATTTTACTATGGGCAGTGTTGACCTAAGTAGTTTTGAGCACAAAAAAAAAAAAAAAAAAAAAAAAAAAATAATAATAATAATAAATCCGCGTGTGCTCACGGCCAAGGCAGCGAGCGAGCGCTCGTGCTCGTCTAGCTGCCTTCTGGGCAGGCCTGGTCTAAGGCGTCATGCTACATCTACATCTACATACCGCCGGCCGCGGTGGTCGAGGGGACTGAGGCGCACCAGTCACGGTCTGCACGGCCACTACGGTCGGGGGTTCGAATCACCCCTCGGGCATGGATACTTAGTCTTAGTATAAGGTAGTTCATGAGTAGTTTATAAGTTTAGGGACATGACCCCACAGTTAAGTCCCATAAGCTTAACAAACATTTGAACATTTTTCTCCTTTGCAGATGAACATCTTCCCCAAATTCTCCCAACAAATCGAAGTCGGCTGTTTATTTTTTCTCAATGCTACCGGTTTCGGTTAGTTTACCATTATCAAGCGTTAGCAGAGTTTAACTAGTAGCTTAACATGTCTTAACACAAAAATTCAAAATTGTAAAATAAGTATTTGTTGTCATTAATCTACTCAGTATTGATATTACCACAGGGTCTGACTGCTACAAACTGTCAGTCCCTGTAGTAATATCAATAATGAGTAGAGTAATGACAACAAATACTTATTTTACAATTTTGAATTTTTGTGTTAGACATGTCAAGCTATTAGTTAAACTCTGCTAACGCTTGATAATGGTAAACTAACCGAAACCGGTAGCAATGAGAAAAAATGAAAAATCAAATGTTTGTATAGCTTATGGGACTTAAGTACGGGGTCATCAGTCCCTAAACTTACAAACTACTTACGAACTACCTAAGACTAAGGACAGCACAAATATCTATGCGCGAGGGGGGATTCGAACCCCCCGACCGTAGTGGCCGTGCAGACCGTGACTGGAGCGCCTCAGTCCCCTCGGCCACCGCGGCCGGCAGAAAAAATAAACAGCTATGGTCAATATATCGTTTTGCAATTATGTCAAAGCTGTCAAGCCCCACCTGTTCACCTTTCTAAACAATTAGGCAACGTCCGCCTTAAAATATAAGCGGCATCGGTGCATTGTCAAGCAATAATCTGACATGTTGTCGGTTTGAAGAACTACTTGAGAAAGGGATAAAGTTGCCCCCCAAACATGTCGTTCTGACAATTTGATATAACTGACAACTGGTGCGAGAATTAGATCATTTCACTTGTCTTGGTAGCAAAAACCTTTTCTGGTTGCGCGTTTTGCTATCGGCATGACCAGATATTTTATCGGCACACAATATTTTGACGTAAATAAACTTTTATTCATAATATTGATAACCGTTTTTCGGCTCATAACGTTCAGCATGTTTGTGGATAAACATCTTAAACACTAAAAGGGGACAACATTAACCTCGAACCTTCGAAACCGATTAACAATCATTATTTCTCACTTCTATACTAAACATTTAATTTTACGGAAGTGACATTTTAATAAAGAAAACAAGGCAACAAGGTATTAATATCACAGAAGTAATACCAGTGACGTCAGTATATCATTACATTTTGAATGAAGCGCGCCAGAAACTGTCTATTTAAATAATTGTAATAGTGCAAAACACACATCCTACAGTGATAGTGTTGATGTCAGTTCTGAAAGTAGAAATGTGCAATTCCCTTAAAGTGGTTAAACAAAGACTAAAATGTTCACACTTCAGTGAAGCCTGGTTTTAACATTCAAAATCACATTTGACTTCTAAGAGTCCAATGTCAAAAATAAAACTTCGTTTGAAATGTATAGTTATGTCAGTCTCTTACGGCACCTTTCGCCTGACATTTTGCAATACAGGTTTATAGTTTGGTGCAGGAAACTGATTGTTAGTCACAGAGTGACGTTTGTTGATGAAACGACGATGTCTCACACTTTGTTTAACCATTTCGTTGGAATTTGAGGAGTAATATCATAAGGACTTTCAGGTGTGTACGATACGCGTGGTTTGCGCTATTATAATCGCGCAGACGGTTTTTGGCAGTGTTACTTGAAAATATGATACAGTAACGGCACAGGATACCGTGCCCACGGGTGCGGTTCCTGTAGGGGGATGCTTGTCCTCTGTTGGTCGAGCTGATCTCTACGAGATTACGAGAGTGACTCGGGCGTCCGATCCTTGATTGTCGTGAGTACACTCGTGTTCTCTCGATAATCCATTTTTAGTCCGGGGCAAGTCCCGGAGATAAATTAAATTGGTCCCAATCCCCCGGTTCCGACCAAGGTTTTCCTTGGTTGTAAGGCGTATGCCGGAACTGGTAAGCCCCTCCCACTTATTCCCAATTTGGATTCCCCCTTTGCCCCACTATCAGCTTGTCTGATAATTGGCTGAATAGAACCGCGACTCTTTATGGGGGCCGGATCTCAAACAGCCCGCTCCACTCCTCGGAGTGGAGAATGAAAAGAATAAGGTTTTTCGCCACTGACTTACATGTTCCCTTCAATGGCAATCGTATGTTCTTACTTTCTTCTAACATGAGTCGCGCGGGAGTAACCGAGCGGTCTACAGCGCCACGTTATGGATTGTGCGGCCTCTCGCGTCGGAGGTTCCAATCCTCCCTTGGGCATGGATGTGTGTGTTTGTTCTTAGTTTTGTTCTTAGGACCAACGTAGTTTGGCCCCATAGAATTACAAACATTTGATTTCCAACTAATATTGTCACATGTGGAATAATGGAACATTATGCGTGGAAACGACTGAAAACAATTTTTTTTTATTTTTTAGAATTATAGAAATGGGTCCATTTTTCGCACATATCCCCAAGACCAGAAACCAAATATAATTGTATATATGCGTCCAATACTGTGTGGGTGCACAAATACGTCGATTCCTTGCTGGAATACAGATAACGGTGCGAGAAAAGTGGAAATAATGGATGGGGGCGCTATCATCGTAAGTAATTAAGTCAGTAAGTAAGTAAATGAGTATTTGGTTAAGGCGACGCAAAGCAGAAAATCGAGGTTCGAGTCCCAGTCCGAAACAAATTTTCAACTTCCCCATTGAATATAATTCAATGTCCCGAAATTACCGTGATGTTAAATATTTTGAATTTGCCGATTTTTTATGATCGAATGTTTCTTAAACATGGTTATTCCCGGTTCCTAGCATGCGGGGGGCAAAGGTGCAAAAAGGTGTCCCTTGTCAGTGGCGTTGAGCTATGAAGGAATCTTCATAAGCCGCGGTGGAGTAGCCGAGCGGTCTAAAGCGTCTCGCTGCGGAGCGCGCGGTTGCTCGCCGTGGAGGTTCGAGTCCTCCCTGGGGCATGGGTGTATGTGTTTGTCCTTAGGTTAGTTTACCTAGGCTTAAGTAGTTTGTAAGCTACGGACTGATGACCACGCAGTTTGGTCCGACAGATTTACAAACATTTGAACATTTTGAATCTTCATAAATATGTACTGAGTATGGATGTTACGTCTGAGGATGGTGATACTGAAGCACAACATGAGTTGTGAAAAATAAAGGATATATGTTTGATGACCATGAGATGTAATAATTAGTGCTATACCTGGTCGCAGTTCCTCCGATATGGGACTGAAAGATAGATGGTAGTTGTAAATATAGAGGCAATTGTTGCAGTTTGTGTCGAGTAACGCAGTGTGTCAGGGCGAGGTGCGGGCAAGCGGAAGGAAGAGAGTCGTAAGGCAGCCGACGCCTGGGGCCCGGACAGCCACGTGAGCGCGGCGAGCCAGCGGCTAGCGGCAACACCACCTGGACATGAGGCCTCACAAAGCCAGGCCGTGGCCGCCAGCTGACTGGTTGGCTTCTGGGACAGAGCCCACTGTCTTGTAGTGGCCAGCCAGTCAGGCAGTGGTAGCGACCGACACCTACTAGAGACAAGGCCTTACAGCCGGCAGTGTCACGTCACACCGATAGGCCGCAATCGCTAGCAGAGTGGCTGGCCACTATGAGGCAGTGGGCTGGGCCCCAGCAACCTACCACTCAGCTAGCGATTGCAGCCTATTCCGAGGCCAACGGGATAGACACCAGCGCAGTCGTCATGCCACGTAAGCAAGGTATTCCTGAGCTGGCACGATCGTTAGCTGAGTGGCCGGCCACTGGGACAGACCACAGCCTCATAGTGGCCAGCGATCGCGCCTGCTCAGGACTACCTTGCTTACATGACATGGCGTGCGCATCGAGGCCTGTCTTTCTTGTTGGCCTCGGGCTACTCCGAGGCCTATGAGAAAGACAGGCCCCAGCACAGACGTCATGCCACGTAAGCAAGATAGTTCCGAGCCGGCGCGATCGCTAGCTCAGTGGCTGCTCGCTATGACGCAGTGGGCAGTGCCCCAGCGACCGGGCAATCGGCTAGCAATTCCACCGGCTCGGAACTGCCTTGCTTACGTGGCATGACGACTGCGCTGGGTCCTCTCTTTCTCGTAGGCCTCAGACTACTCGGTGTGAGGCAGTAGTGAAGTCTCGGGTCCAGGTGGTGTTGTTGCCAGGGACCGGGGCAGGTAGCCGCGTGGAGGCCAGAGGCCGATCCCCCTTCGCACTCTGTCCCACAAGCAGCCGTGGCCGCAGTGTGCCGTGGCTGAAGTTCCAAAGCTGCCACACGGCGTCCCTCTCTTCGACTGAAATCGCGAATCAGTCATGCGATGTTCGTCTCACGCTGTGTGATGTTGTATTGATCTTGCCCGTCAAATGCACGAAAATGTTGTCAAGGAATCGATTGCAGCCGAAAATTTATGACAAGCATTCTGATCATTTGATTTGCAGAATTTTAAACTGGGCTCTTAGGTGACGCCCAACTACGAGACAAATTAATGTTGTTTTGAGGACGTGGAATTTATTGCTTCAGTAGTGTTCATTGATGCATTAGTTGATAGGTTCTTAAGGCTATGTAACTAAAATAATAGAAAAAAGAAGCTATAAAAATATAATCCTTAGACAGGTCCATGGAATGGGGACCAAATGCTTATGGGAAAGGGGGGAGGCATGGGGGGAGTACGCAGCTTTCCCTGTTCTGTGTCAGCCTTGCAGATTTGGAACCCCAGCTCATCAGTTAATTCCACGATGCTCTGTGCATCACGTTGCAGCCCTGCCACCAGCAATTAAGAAAAACTCTGACAGTACTAGAAATACCTAGTTTATGCACTTTTAATTCGTGGCTTCACCAACGAATGAAAGCCAATGTTGGGAAATTTAACTTCGGAAAAGATGTATGGAGTTGCATGGTTTTACCAGAGCTTGTGGTCCGTCACCAATTTTCTCGTCATCGACATGACATTAAACCCAAATAGTTTTTGATATTTTGTGCCTAATATTAATTATCGTGTCTAGCCAGTTAAGTGAGTTGTTTAATCCAATGTCTGGTAATATGTGATGTGAGTTGGACTGAGATGCAAACCGGTGCCACAAAGCATGGTGTGAGACGTGTCAGTTGTGGGCAGGCTGTTTGGCAGCGACACGGGCACCGGTGAATGGCGGCAGCTGTGCGACAGCATCAGATAGCGGGCCAGCCGACCCTGCCATTCACAACGCCGCAGCCGGCCGTTCTGCTCGACTAGGCGGCCGCTGACACGCGCTACAGTTGTGTCTCTCTGCTTATGTCGCAAACTAAAAGGCTGTGTTCTTGCGGAAGTTTCAAAGGGATAGACAACACAAGGGATCGATCCATGTGAGACACGAAAACGGGATATATATGAAGCAATGCAAACAAAATGCAGGGTACTGAGGCTAGAGGGACAAGCCGTAATGAGGAACACCAACACACACATAGACACACACACAAACACAAACACACACACAAAAACAGACAAACCGACAGACAGATAGATAGAGGAAGCAAGGAAGGAAGAAAGGAAGGAAGAAAGGAAGGAAGCAAGCTATATCTTCATCTACATACATACTCCGCAATCCACCGTAAGGTGCGTGGCGGAGGGTTCACTGTACCACTACTAGATATTTCCTTTCCTATTCCACTCCCAAAAAGAACGAGGGAAAAAAATATGCCTGTATGCCTCCGTATTAGTCCTAATTTCTCTTGACTTTGTGATCACTACGCGAAATATAAGTAGGCGGCAGCAAGATCGTACTACACTCAGCTTCAAATTCCGGACCTCTAAATTCCATCAACAGAAATTCACGAAAGGACGTCGTCTTTCCTCCAGCGATCCCCAATTGAGTTGCCGGAGCATTTCCGTGACACTCGCGCATCGGTCGAACCTACCAGTGACAAATCTAGCTGCTCGCCTCTGAACTGCTTCTATGTCTTCCTTTAAACTAATCTGCTGCAGGTCCCAAACACTTGAGCAATACTCAAGAAGTGGTCGTACAAGCGTTTTACACGCGGTCTCCTTTACAGATGAAGTAAATCTTCCCAAAATTATTCCAATTAACCGAATCGAATATCCGCCTTACTCACAACTGTCCTTACATGTTCATTCCATTTCATATCGCTCTGCAATGTTACGCCTAGATATTTGAACAACGCGACTGCATGAAGAAGCTCACTACTAATGCTGTATTCGAACATCATGCGATTGTTTCTCCTACTCATGCGCATCACCTTACATTTTTCTACATTGAGAGCTAGCTATCATTCTTCACACCAACTAGAAATTTTGTCCAAGTCATCCTGTATGCTATTACAGTCAGTTAAAGACGACAACCTTCCATACAGCACAGCATCATCAGCAAACAGCCGCAAATTACAAGTTAGTCTGTCCATCAGATCATTTATATAGACAGAAAATAATAGCGGTCCTATCACACTCCCCTGGGGCATGCCTGACGATACACTCATCTCTGATTAACACTCGCCGTCGAGAACAACGTACTGCGTTCTATTACTTAGGAAGTCTTCCAGCCAGTCGCAAATCTGTGAACCTATTCCATAAGCTCGTACGCTCAACACCTCGTTGACAGCTTGGTCTTTAGAGGTGGAACTCACGCTCAGATTGTTTGAGTAAGAATGGGTGTCGTTTCTAAGCAACCATCCTGACTGCAGACTGCTAACGAAGATACGAGCTTATGGAATAGGTTCACAGATTGGTGACTGGCTGGAAGACTTCCTAAGTAATAGAACGCAGTACGTTGTTCTCGACGGCGAGTGCTCATCAGAGACGAGTGTATCGTCAGGCGTGCCCCAAGGGAGTGTGATAGGACCGCTATTATTTTCTATCTATATAAATGATCTGATGGACAGAGTAAGTTGTAATTTGCGGCTGTTTGCTGATGATGCTGTGGTGTATGGGAGGGTGTCGTCTGTAGCTGACTGTAATAGCATACAGGTTGACTTAGACAAAATTTCTAGTTGGTGCGAAGAATGGCAGCTAGCTCTCAATGTAGAAAAATGTAAGGTGATGCGCATGAGTAGAAAAAACAATCCTATAA
The DNA here is from genome assembly GCA_026315105.1 of Locusta migratoria. Taxonomy (NCBI): domain Eukaryota; kingdom Metazoa; phylum Arthropoda; class Insecta; order Orthoptera; family Acrididae; genus Locusta; species Locusta migratoria. The sequence continues at coordinate 696,717,529 of CM048745.1, read as the reverse complement.
TGTTCGAATACAGCATCAGTAGTGAGCTTCTTGATGCGGTCGCGTCGTTCAAATATCTAGGCGTAACATTGCAGAGCGATATGAAATGGAACGAGCATGTAAGGACAGTTGTGAGTAAGGCAGACAGCCGACTTCGGTTTATTGGGAGAATTTTGGGAAGATGTACTTCACCTGTAAAGGAGACCGCGTATAAAACGCTTGTACGACCACGTCTTGAGTATTGCTCAAGTATTTGGGACCCGCAGCAGATCGGTTTGAAGGAAGACATAGAGGCGGTTCAGAGGCGAGCAGCTAGATTTGTTACCGGTAGGTTCGACCAATGCGCGAGTGTCTCGGAAATGCTCCGGCAACTCAATTGGGGATCGCTGGAAGAAAGACGACGTTCTTTTCGTGAATTTCTGTTAAGTAAATTTAGAGGGCCGGAATTTGAAGCTGAGTGTAGTACGATCTTGCTGCCGCCTACTTACATTTCGCGTAAAGATCACAAAGACAAGATAAGAGAAATTAGGGCTCGTACGGAGGCATATAGGCATTCTTTTTTTCCTCGTTCAATTTGGGAGTGGAATAGGAAAGGAAATGCCTAGTAGTGGTACGGTGTACCCTCCGCCACGCACCTTACGGTGAATTGCGGAGTATGTATGTAGATGTAGATGTAGATGTAGACATATCTCTGGAGTAAGGGAACAGTGTCGAGAATGTGCCAACAATACCAAACTGCAGGCGTTACCTCTCTCAACAGGCAAGTCCGACACCTTGCACTCATGACTAAGAGCCACTGGCGAATATAGCATATATTTTCGGAAGGGTGCAAGGTTAATATAATTTTAAGTAGACACCCCATGATATATTGTATCATTTTTACTGCTCACATTGAGGATAATTTGCGCTGAAGCCCGTTTTCACATTACTCAGATCAAGCTATTTCTTTGTTGACATTAAATCATAAAAAACATGGCTATTAAAAAAAAAAAAAAACAAAGGAATGAACCTAAAACCACTAACACTGACTCCCGGCACTCACACACAGAACTATGGCGGTCTACCGAGGTGATGCCTTCACGGACCATTCATTACAATAATTCGGATACTGTACTTATTATTCTTTGTTGTTGTTATTCAGTTTTTCGTTAGGGCCGAGGCCCCCCTGACCCCTCCCTTATATACGCCACTACGCCAGCAATGGTGTTGGTGTTGAATTGTCAGTGCTAACACGGCACGTAATGAATATGGTATGGGCGACGATTTTATGCCAATGTGCCGCAATTTGGCGCTAATGGACAATGGCAGCAAACGACCAAGTCGAGTGCCTTTGCTAACAGTAAGGTATGTCCTGCAGCGGCTTTTCTAGGCTCTCTATCACATCCATTGGACCCTAGGCGACTGGAAAACTATGGCAAAGTCACATGCATAACGTACGCATTTTGTACCGGCGATCTGGTATGATTTGTTTTATGGATGGCCAAGTTTGCTTATGTTGAAAATATTTTATTCGATGACCAGTTTCAGCACAACTAGTTTCCATCCATGCTCTTACTTAATTAAACTGGGCTTCATAGTCGTCGTTGACACGAGAATGTGTTCAAGCAATATAACTTCAGTATATTCCCATATCAACGACGACGATGACGTCCAGTTTTATAAAGTCGGAGCATCTGAGGCCGAAACTCGTCATCGAATAAAATATTTTCAACATCTGCGATCTTGGCAATCCGTGTATCAAAACAACAGTCACTTGTGTGCCAGTATCAGTAAGAACTAATGGAAGGGTTCCACTATATCGCTGACGCCATCAAGGAATACACGAAAAATGTCGACGAGGCAGTGTGGGAGCTAGTGGTGGCTCCAAAGACGTGAGGGATGTCTGAGGCAGAGTGGTCCAACTGAACCGATAATTTATTATAATAGTCATGTTCCACTGTTTGGAGACCATTTGTAACCATTTACGCATTTCGTATTCACAAATAACGATTTTTTAAAGTAGTGCATCAGTGCACCATGTCACAGAACCACAGTTGGTTTCAAGAACAGTATGGGTATTTTCACCGAATGATTTGAACCAGCAGGATTTCCCGAATTAATGTCACGTTGAGCTGCTGCACTTCGCGTGGCAAAAGTAAAAAAAATGGAAGGAAGGAAGCTTAGTGTTTAACGTGCCATCGAGCTGGGACAAAAGGACATACGCCACTATGTAAAGAGCTGTTCCAAGATGTTTGTCATGTCAAGTGAACTGCCTCACTAAAATGTTCTACAGTGAATCACTATCAAGAACTGCACCATATAGCAGATAGACAACCGACAGGACTAACAGTCCACAGTAATATAAGAATCTACAACGAAATGTATCGTTGATCGTGTAAAAGGGGCTTAACACTAGGAATAAGTATAAGTAGGCGCCTCTTCGACACCACTTTGTAATGGACGGCGTTACGTTACTGGACAAGGAAGAGATTACGAAGGAGGTATTTTACAATATTCTAAATATGTGATATATACTGGTCAAAACGATTAGGGGATGAGATGCCTAGTTTCTGACGTATTCCCATTAGCAGAATGAACTAAAATGGTTCGCCGTCTTCCTGTCGGTCCTACAGAGTGGAGACAACAACATTACGACAACTGAAATAGTGATAATAACAGAAAGTTGTTCCAGAGGGAGTTGGTGTTGAGTTGTTCCCTCTACCAAACGAATTCCACGAGAAGTTGGGTTAAGCTAGTGTAGTGAGCAGGTAGTGCAACCCATCAACAATGTGACTTAGCCGAAGCTGTGGTATGGAGAGCCACAGGAAGGTTGGAAGCAGGACAGCCACAGAGTAAGGTGGCTGCAACTGTTGGAGTCTCCCAGAGTGTAGTGGCCAGGACCTGAACGCGATTTCTGACAACAGGAAAAAAAAAAAAAAGAAAAAAAAAAGCAAGGGCAAGGTCGTCCACGGTTAACGTGAGCAACAGATAACATCTCCGGTTAACAGCCCGTCCGGACAGGAGGCTGTATGCAAATCTGCCAAGCACCCTCTAGGCAGCAACAGGACGCGCAATATCAACACATACAGTGCGATATGGCGCCAGGTTTTGTTTACAGATGACGAAGTAAACACTCCAGAATTCAATCCAAGAACAGCTGCCAGCATGCTGGACCAGATTGGATACCAACTAGATTCCGCTCAGAGTATGCTGATGCAATAGCTCCGTACTTAATTATCATTTACAACCGATCACTTAGCTAAAGATCCGTACCCAAAGACTGGAAAGTTGCCCAAGTTACTCCAATATTCGAGAAAGCCAATAGGAGTGATCTCCAAAATTACAGGCCAAACTCATTTACGTCGATTTGTAGTAGGATTTTGGAACATTGTTCCAACATTATGAACTACCTCGAAGAGAACGACCTATTAACCAATAGTCAACACGGATTCAGAAAGTATCGCTCTTGCGAAACACAGCTTGCCCTTTACTCACATGAAGTGATAAGTGCCATCGACAAGGCAACTCAAATCGATTCCATATTTCTTCGCTTCGAAGATGCACCAGCTCCACCAGAGAGACTGCCTACAACACACTTGTGTGTCCTCTCCTGGAGTACTGTTGCCCATTGTGGGACCCTCACCAGGTGGGACTGACGGAAGATATTGAGAAGGTTCAGAAAAGGGCAGCTCGTTTTGTTTTATCACGTTACGGGGAGGGGGGAGGGGCGTCATGGAAATGTTGCACGAATTGGGGTTGAATCATTAAACTGCGGCGTGATCTGTTTGCGAAGTTTCAATCACCGACTTTTACTTCTGAATGTGAAAATATTTTCGTGGCACCCACCAACATAGGGAGACATGACCATCCCAATAAAATAAGAGAAACCAGATCGAAAACGGAATGATTTAGGTGTTCTTTCTTCCCGCGCGCTAATAGAGAATGGAACGGTAGAGAAAAATGAATGTGGTTAATGAACCCTATGCCAGGCACTTAAATGTGATTTGCAGAGTATCTATGTAGATGTATATGAGTCAGAATTTTGTGTTCAGCTGGGCAGTCGTCGTTGCCTCATCTGCAGAGAACTTGGAACTATGAACAATGCTGCTTATGTATAGGAAACATCGCCATTTCATGGTGGTGGACGAATTGTGTGGACAGGAGTCAGTATTGGCGCACATACCAACCTCTGTCGTACAGAATGGCGCTTTCACTGCTCAGAAGTATAGACAGGAGGTCGTTCGACCTTTTGTTGTGCCCTACGCTGCTTCCTTAGGAGAATGGCGAATGATAACGGTCGTCCGCACAGAAGTGCACTGGTGGACAGCATGCTCGAAGCTGAGGGAGCTGAACGTATGGAGTGGCCAGCTTGTTCACTGGACTTAAACCCGATATAGCATGTCTGTGATGCTTTTGGCAGACACATTGCAGCCAGACCAGCACCTCCTACAACGGTTGTAGAGATGCATATTGCACTCGTGGAACAATGGCCAAATATCCCTCAAGAGCTTGATAACTTCATAGTGGCCGAACGACTCAGGTATTCAAATGTACTGTCCGTCTGAGGTGATCACACACCATATTGGAGGGCAACGAGAATGACTTTTTCACTATTACGGTAGCCCCATGATGCCTCACTCCAAGTAATCGCCATGTAAACCTCAGGTAAAGGGTTGAGCCAGCAAAATATCGTGTTGTATGACACACAAATTTAATTGTAACCAATATTTAGCGTATGTATATTGCATGTGACATCTCAGCTCCCTAATTGTTTAAGTCGTAAGCCATGGGCATAGACAGGATGTGATTTCCGGATGGGTTTTCAATGAAAGGACATCGCAATAAATTGTACTCTTAATAGAACTGCAAACGGTACTAACACAGTATACACTATATTACTTTTCATTGAAAAGGACTGGATACTAGAAAGTCAGCAATGAATAGAAACAAATTTACAAAACTTTTTAAGAATCTATATCTTCCTCAAAATAGGGACATGGTAAAACATATCACGATGAATAGAAACGCGGATTGAATCAGAAAGGCAGTGCGTGAAGTTTTCAATAATTTCTTTTGTTCTTCGGTACGTGAAAGCTGTCAATGGAAAAAAATAGCGTACAGAAGATATTCTTTGAGTAGACGGGAACCTTTATTCGTCTACATAGGAACATCAAGAAATATTGATGACTGACATGGTGATTACTAATAGTGGTGTTGAAAAACAGCTCAAATCTCTCACAGTGAAGATGTGCTTTCTTGAGATCTGGAGCTCCCGAAGACGAGAGGCCCAAAGCGAATCCCCCCCCCCCCCCCACTTAGTCCGCCCTGCCCCTCTTTACCATAATTTACCGTGCGTACCTTCAGCAAGTGATTGGAAAACAGGCAAGTCACACTAATCTACAATAATAGAAGACACGTGGAAAAATATTAAGAAACTGTTCACTATTGTAGTTGTAATCACCATAAATGTTAATACATGTAACACACTGTGACACAAGACGGTCCGGCCGCGGTGGCCGAGCGTACTGCGGCACGTCAGTCACGGTCTGCACGGCCACTACGATCGGGGGTTCGAATCTCTTTCGGGCTTGGATATTTGTGCCGTCCTTAATAGTAGCTAGTTCATAAGTAGTTTGTAAGTTTAGGGACTGATGATCCCATAGTTAAGCCCATAAGCTCTACAAACATTTGAACATTTTGATTTAGACAAGACGGTCAGTATGTTTGCAGTTAGCTACAGGATCAGGTGTTCACCTCTTCCTCTGAAACATACCGATGACCACGAATGTCTTTCTTCAGGGCTCCGAAATACATGGGAATCGCACGGGGAGATCCCGAGACTATGTAGAGCATGTGTAACGGCTTCCCTTGGCAACATGTAGGTGGGCTTTATCCTGATATAGAATGACGCCACTTTTTGACAGCTTCGTGAAAATTTCTTGAAGGGGTTTGGACCCCAGAAACCACCCGCATGTCGTAAACATCATTTAACATAAGGATTATAATTCACAAAATATGGCTGGGTTTCAGTGGAAGTTTTTGACTGTGGTGACCCCAAATTATCAGGTGCTATTATATTTTAAGAACTCGTGCTTTCGCCTATAGCCAAAGGCATCTCACGTAAAATGATAACTATTTGCTTGCAGACTGCTCACAGACGTGTAGGGAAGGTGTAATGTCTGCACATTGGCAGCTGGAAGCAGAGGGCGAGCAGAGAGGCTCGGTAAGTGCCGCTAATTGTGGCACCTGTACTGGCGCAGGAGTCGCGGTAGTAGGGTACCAGCCCAGGGGTGTCCAGGGCCGCCGGCCGCGGTGGCCGAGGTGACTGAGGCGCTCCAGTCACGGTCAGCGCGGCCACTACGGTCGGGGGTTCGAATCCCCCCTCGGGCATGGATATTTGTGCCGTCCTAGTTCGTAAGTAGTTCATAAGTAGTTTGTAAGTTTAGGGACTGATGACCCCGTAGTTAAGTCCCATAAGCTTAACAAACATTTGAACATTTTGTCCAGGGCCGCAACGGCGCGCCACAGACACGCCTTACCGCCAGCCACAGGCGCGGACACCCCTACAGTCCGCACTCACCACCTGTCCCCAATTATCTTCACAACAAATTCAAAATTATTTTACTTCGACGGGACACTCCCGTTCTGAAAAGAAATAAGCACAGAGTATTTTAACCCTCGACAGCACAAATTTTATTAGTTCGTCAATCAAAATATTTCTTCGCATCTTGCTGCACAGAAATTGTTTTTTTTCCTTGGAGAGAAATTAGTGATGACTTCATATGGTAACTTTAGGCAGGATACGTTTCAAAATGTACAAATGTTTGTAAATCTATCGGACGAAACTGCGTGGTCATCAGTCCGTAGCTTACAAACTACTTAAACTAAGGTAAACTAACATAAGGACAACACACACACACACACACACACACACACACACACCCATGCCCCAGGGAGGACTCGAACCTCCGACGGCGAGCAAACTCGCGCTCCGCAGCGAGGTGCCTTAGACCGCTAGGCTACTCAGAATATGTTTCCTTTACCGTACATATCCTCTTTTTTAAAATGGCTGCTAGTAATATGGGAATAATTCATTAATGAAATTTTTAAATTACTTTCCGTCTTTCACATTAAGGTAATATTTTGAAAGTCTTGCTGCGTGTAACTTTGACATTAAGGAACAATACATATTTTGCCCGTGTATTCTAGTCTAATGCCTTCTGTTTCATTGCAGTAATAATAGCCCCAAGACGTGGAAGCCGGCCGCGGTGTCAGTCACAGTCTGCACGGCCACTACGATCGGGGGTTCGAATCCTCCCTCGGGCATGGATGTTTGCGCTGTCTTTAGTCTAAAGTAGTTCATAAGTAGTTTGTAAGTTTAGGGAGTGATGACCCCGTAGTTAAGTCCCATAAGCTCTACCAACTTTTGAACATTTGATTTGAGGGGGGATTCGAACCCTCGACCGTAGTGGCCGTGCAGACTGTGACTGGCGCGCCGCAGACCGCTCGGCCACTGTTTTTGAACTTTTATTCCTTCACAATAACCTTATTTTGGCCTTATGACATCTTCGGATCTTCTGTAGGACCAAAAATGAATATTCTCGAAGGAATTGAAATATGTTCACTCATACACGTCAACCAAAGCGATATATTAACTGAAGAAATCGAGTTTAAAAAAATATATAGAAAGTTCAGTTTATAAACAGACAAAAGTATGGATAAACATCAAAGGTTCATAACATCAAAATCCATAGTAAACACTCTATATACAAAGACCAAAGATAAACCAAAGAAATTAGTCTATAAATTACTGGTAACTATGTAAACTTATAATATCATTAAAATACTGCTACCACAGTCTATGCTAGACCGTGCTGCCACTACAAAAATCGATTAATATAATCAGTGCTGCTGCACATATATGGATGACCACAAATAAACAAGCATAACATCAGCAAAAAATAAATGGGCAGCAAGTAAATGTCAATGATATTATAAGTACCGCAAGTAAAATATTCGAAAGTGTATATTACGTAATTATGTTATAAGAATGTATGTAACACTCCATCTACATTACTCATTTACAGAACACCTGAAGTTGGCCTAAAGCCGAAATATGCTTGTTGTGAAGCAATAAAAGTTCAACAGCAGTTTAAAAATAATTTATAATTATTGTGTTATTAAACATGTCCCTCAAAGACATGCTGTTCACTGCGGGTCCTAGAGAACGGGAATTTTCTTATTTCTAGATACTAAATTGCGTTAATAGACATACTTCTCCCCCACTTATACGTGAAGTTAAAAAAAAAAAAAAAAAAAAAAAAAAAAAAAAAAAAACTCCGGCTCCTTGTAAGTGAACTAACAGAACTGTTTCGGACTTCCGATCGCGCAGTTCGTGTGGTTCATCAACTGAACTAAGTGAAATGAATGAACTATTTCGGTTTTCGATACGACGTAATTCATGCAGTTGAGAAGTAATTCAACAACTGATGTAAGTGACCTATTTTGGTCTTCCGATCCGATGCAGTTCACCGAGTTATAAGTGACGGCTTCCGAAATACATAGTTTTAGGTCCTGGGGGATGGGGTATACTCAGTATCAAGGGAACGATATTTGACATATACCTTATAATTTCCAATAGATCGTGAAAGCAAGAAGTAGAAAACTATATTTCTCCAAAGTGTTTTAAAATGAACAATAGTTCATTTGTTTGTTCACGAACAACACATCCCTAGTAGCCAATCTAACCATAATGATTTCTGGAAAGTTCTACACTGTTGTTTATAAATGCTAGCGCCTAGACCCTAGAGGAACAGATAGAGATGACGATTCAAAAGTGTTCAAACGTTTGTAAAGCTTACGGGACTTAACCCGTGAGGACTCGCGCCTTTAAATGTTACGCGATCTATCTCGTGTATAGCATTTTTCTGATAGTCAAAGAACATTTGGTAATGTACTTAATATGTTTAAATAAGTATTTCTTGTTGCATTTATAAGAAAACACACTATCTGAAATTGAATAAATGGCGATTGTTTTAAACGTACTGTGAGCAAAATGCGCACGCGCGAGTCCTCGAGGGTTAATTGCGGGGTCATCAGTCCCTAAAGTTAGAAACTACTTACGAACTACTTTATACTAAAGACAGCACAAGCATCGATTCACGAGGGAGGATTCGAACCTCCGACGCGTTAGGCCGCGCGATCCGTAACGTGGCGCTCTAGACCGTTCGGCTACTTCCACGCGGCAAGATGACGATTTCGTGTGGCATCACTGCGCTGGAAAAGTTTAAAAAAGATAATTTTATAGGACGCCATGGTATATGTTGATTAAAAAGTTTAAAAATAATTATTTTTTATACAACTTCTATTGGATTATATTTAAAAAGCGAAAAATTCAAAACTTGAAAAAGTTGCTTCATATTATCAGTTCTGCTCTCTATCACCTTGGAGGAAAATTATAAATCATCGAGCTAGGCTGAAGAAAGGGTACTCAAAACCTGATAGCATCCAAACCACTATCGTTTTATGGATAACATTTTCTTCCTCCTTCGATTGCAGAGGAAGAGCGGGTTAAAAGTTACTTTGAGCTCTAGTTTAACGGCTGCCGGAGTGAATCTTGTACGATCTTTCGTTCCACAAAACGCACACGTGAGCCTTGTCCCCTATTTTTCTGATCTGAATATCCCACCATCTCTTGCTACTTCGCTGCCACAGTAATGTTTAGTGATTATGTGTTAGCGCTTCTCAACAGAGTCGCGCATTCATCATCGCATCAGTACTTGATAGCTTAACAGAAATGTTACTGTGTCGCCTGTGTGAGTAGCGTTTTTAGTGAAGCAAAAACGTACACAATTTACGTTCGTAATGAGTTAGATTGTCGCCGACTCTATTACTACTGGAATGTCAACATTTTTGTCGTAATCTGTCCCGCTTCTATGAATTACAGACGCCTTGCTTTTTGCCTTTCGTTGCATCGTCAGTGCTTTCGTTTTATTAATATGGGTGGGGGGGGGGGGGGCTGAGAATTTAATCTTGGTAGACGCTACCCACTCGTCTCTAATGACCACGCTGTCGACGGGAAATTAAACCCTAATCTCCCTTCCTTCCTTACGCCGCCAAAAGATTTCCCCTTGTAGATACTGTGTCCGTTTCATACTAAGGTGTGTTTAACAGATGCGAAAGATACCTGCAATCAGGAATTTAAAATGAAGACCACAAAACGTAACATTTTCGACGCAGATTTCCCGAAACTATCGACGGATTCCATTAATTAGATATTCGTGAAAGCATACATGAAAAATGCTGTAGATGACCACTCCATGTTTCGAGCCTCGTAAATTTAGTGGTGCGTCTTCGTGCGGTTGTTGTTATGATATTAGCTAGTCGGTTATTTGCGTAAGCGGTCCCTTATTAGGTGGACAGTGCGCCGAGGTTAAGTCAGTGTTTACAGTGTCTGTCGTCATCACATTATTCCGCCCTTCCGACGGAGAAGATGTGAATAGTCGAGACTTAAAACCCGTTCTTCCGCGTTAAGTTAATGAATCCGAAGCGACGGTGCTGCTTGGGAATATCGATTCCAACGCTTTGGTTTTTATCAAAACAGAACTTCAGGGAGTCACCTTGCGGTGCAACATTTCAGGATGCATTGCACAACGTATTGCATATCCACAGCTACTCAAACTTATTATTTTCTTTTTAATGGCATTGCTTGGTGGGTAAATGTCGCATTAGTAATCCAAGGGCGCGGGATCAGTTCTCAGTCGTTTTCTTTTTAGTTATTTTTTCATTTTGTTTAGCACGCAAAAGTACCATTGTCATACGCGTCCGTTCTCAATCCATGCAAAGATTGTATATCATTTTTGGTTAATTTGACAGCACGAAAGTTGGGCGGTTCTCAGAACCTCAGGAACCACAAGAGACGTGACAGCACATCTATTGATACTTCTGCGGAAACCTGTACATTCAGGTTTTCAAAAGCATGTTCCACGAAAATTACAGTAAATGCACTGGCGTAACTTAGTACTGCAATATTCCTCACTTATGTAATCTTCTAGATAATTTAATGAGTGATTCATATAAGGTGTTAAGCGTGGCCATTTAAAAGCACTATCCTACAAACAAGATATTCGTAACCAAATTTAACGTGGCGTAGCTGAATTTTCAGCTTCCGCCCTTAGTTTGGTGTATATTTTCATTTATAACCGTGATTCTTCGTAGCTGACTACAACAGCATCTCAGAGCACTGTGCTGTCAATGAATTTTTTTTCAAGTCTTTGACCAGCTTCGTCATCAAAACACTGCTATTCTGAGCATTGGACTTCGCGTACCTTCATTCAAAAATACATGTTAAGAACATTCTGATTCTGTATAATGCCAATATCGTATACTTCAGTTGATCCGCACAGTAAGGTAAGACGTCACTGTTATAATGACAACTAGGCGTAAGTGATAGAGCGAGCGGGAAATACACCGCACAACACAACAACATGGCTAATTTCTTACCAACTATGTAATTACCTCCCATTGCGATAAAGAAGTTTTAAATTTGGGTTAAAGGCGTAGAGCAGTGTTTTTCAACCTGTGCGTCGCAAGGTCTAACTCAGAGGATCGCCGTCATAGGAGAATGTACTTGCACCATGAAACGAGCTGCGCTGAATACTAGGTGTTCCGTAAAGCTAAAACATATGCCTAAGAAAAGTGAAACTTCTTTTTATATTAAAATTAGGCAATTGATTGTTGATCATCACTTCTCAGATGAAAACAAGGAAGATTGTTTTATAATACATCCTGGCCATTAAAATTGCTACACCACGAAGATTTCTATAAACGAGAAATTTAATCGAAATTCGACATTTAATCGACAGGAAGAAGATGCTGTGATATGCAAATAATTAGCTTTTCAGAGCATTCACACAAGGTTGGCGGCGGTGGCGACATCTACAACGTGCTGACATGAGGAAAGTTTCCAACCGATTTCTCATACACAAACAGCAGTTGACCGGCGTGGCCTGGTGAAACGTTGTTGTGATGACTCGTGTAAGGGGGAGAAATGCGTACCATCACATTTCCGCTTTGATAAACGTCGGATTGTAGCCTATCGCGATTGCGGTTTATAGTATCGCGACATTGCTGCACGCGTTGGTCGTGACCCAATGACTGTTAGCAGATTATGGAATCCGTGGGTTCAGGAGGCCAATATGGAACGCCGTGCTGGATCCCAACGGCCTCGTATCACTAGCAGTCGAGATGACAGGCATTATGGCTGTAACGGATCGTGCAGTCACGTCTCGATCCCTGATTCAACAGATGGGGACGTTTACAAGACAACAACCATCTGCACGAACAGTTCGAAGACGTTTGCAGCAGCATGGACTATCAACTCGGAGACGATGGATGCGGCTACCCTTGGCGCTGCATCACAGACAGGAGCGCCTGCGATGGTGTAAAATGACGAACCTGGATGTAAGAATGGCAAACTGTCATTTTGTCGGATGAATCCAGGTTCTGTTTAAAGCATCATGATGGTCGCATCCGTGTTTGGCGACATCGCGGTGAACGCACATTGGAAGCGTGTATTCGTTATCGCCATACTGGCGTATCAACCAGCGTGATGGTATGGGGTGCCATTGGTTACCTCTTGTTCGCATCGACGGCACTTTGAACAGCGACCGTTACATGATGTTTTACGACTCGTGGCTCTACCCTTCGCGAAACCCTACATTTCAGCAGGATAATGTACGACCGCATGTTGCAGGTCCTGTACGGCCCTTTCTGGATACGGAAAATGTTCGACTGCTGTTCTGTCCAGCACATTATGCAGATCTTTCAGCAACTGAAAACGTGTGGTCAATGGTGGCCGATCAACTGACTCGTCACAATACGCCAGTCACTATTCCTGATGAACTGTGGTATCATGTTGAAGCTGCATGGGCATCTGTACCTGTACACGCCATCCAAGCTCTGTTTGACTCAATGCCCAGGCGTATCAAGGCCTTTATTACGGTCAGAGATGGTTTTTCTAGGTACTGATTTCTGAGGCTCTATGCAGCCAATTTGCATGAAAATGTAATCACATGTCAGTTCTAGTATAATATATTCGCGATAGTACAAAACGAGCTGCCCTCCTCTGAACTTTCTCTAAACCGCTCGTCAGTCCCACTTGGTGGAGATCCCACAATGCGCAGCAATACTCCAAAATTGGACCCACACATGTAGTGTAAGCAGTGTTTTCAGTAAAGCTGTTGTATCTCTCAAGTGTTCTATCATTGAAACGTAGTCTTTGGTTCGCCTACCGTACAATGTTTTCTATGTGTTCTTTCAAATTGAAGTTCTTTGTTGAATTTACGGCCTGTAGTTTTGACTGATTTATAGTATAAATGAAGTTTAACGTGATTCTTTTTACTAGCCATTTGGATGACTTCACAGTTCTCATTATTAAGGGTCAATTGCCAAGTTTTGCACAATGATGATATCTAAATCATTTTACAGATGCTTTTGATCTTCTGGTAACTTTACCAACCGATTGATTTTCTCAGGGAAGCCAAAACACTCTTGGTTCAAATGTTCAAATGTTTGTTAAGCTTAAGGGACTTAACTACGGGGTCATCAGTCCCTAAACTTACAAACTACGTATGAACTACCTACAACTATTGACGGCACAAATATCCATGCCCGAGGGGGGATTCGAACCCCCGACCGTAGTGGCCGTGCAGACCGTGACTGAAGCGCCTCAGTCCCCTCGGCCACCGCGGCCGGCACACTCTTGGTCCAACCCGCCACTGCTCGCACCGAAACTAAGTTTATTGTGCGGTTACCAACCGATAGGTGACAGCATCACCCGCGAACAACCTAACAGAGCTACTCAGATTGTATCGAAAATCATTTATAAAAATAAAGAACTATAGGGGCCGTATAACACTTTCCTGGGGAACGCCAGATGTCATTCAGTTCTATTGGATTAATTTCCGTCAGTTACAACGTACTGTGTTTTGTCTGACAGAAAGTCACTAATGCGATCGCACAATTGTGAGGGTATTCCATAAGCACGCTGTTTGATTAGAAAAAAAAAGTGTCGGAGAGAAAGAGGTACGCGAAAGAGTTATTGTGGGAGAGAAAGTGGTAGTGAATTGTTGTTGTTATGATCTTCAGTCCGGAGACTGGTTTGATGCAGCTCTCCACCCTACTCTACCCTGAGCAAGCCTTTTCATCTCCTCATAAGAACGGCAACCCACATCCACTTGAATCTGCTTACTTTACGCGTCTCTTGGCCTCCCTCTGCGATTTTTATCCCACACACTTCCCTCCAATGCTAAATTTACGATTCCTCGATGTCTAAGAATGTGTCCTACCAAGCGATCCCTTCTTTTAGTCAGGGTATGCCAAAAATTCCTTTTCTCACCAATTCTGTTCAGTACCTCTTCATTAGTTATGTGATCTACCCACCTAATCTTCAGCTTTCTTCTGTAGCACCACATTTCAAAAGCCTCTATTCTCTTCATGTCCGCACTGCTTGTCGTCCATGTTTCACTTCCGTACAAGGCAACACTCCACACAAATGCCTTCAGAAAAGACTTACTTACCCTTAATTTAATATTCAATGTTAGGAAATTTCTCTTTTTCAAAAAAGCTTTTCTTCCCATTGCCATTCTGCATTTTATATCCTCTGTACTGCGACCATCGCATGTTATTTTGCTACCCAAGTAACAAAACTCATCTACCACCTTCATTGTTTCGTTACCTAATCTAATTCCTTCAGCATCGCCTGATTTTCTAAGACCGCATTCCATTATTTTTGTTTTGCTCTTGTTAATGTTCATTTTATACGCTCTCTTCAACACACTCCTTTCCATTCAACTGCTCTTCCAGGTCCTTTGCTGTCTCTGACAGAATTACAATGTCATCAGCAAAACGCAATGTTTTTATTTCTTCACCCTGAACTTTAATCCCTATTTCAAATTTTTCCTTGCTTTCCTTCACCGCCTGCTCAATGTACAAATTGAATAACATCGGAGAAAGACTACAACCCTGTCTTACTCCCTTCCCAACTGATGCTTCCCTTTCATGTCCTTCGAGTCTAATAACTGCGGTCTGGCTTTTGTACAAGTTGTAAATAACTCTCCTTTCCCTGTATTTTACCCCTGCTGACTTCAGAATCTGAAAGAGTGTATTCCAGTCAACATTGTCAAACGATTTCTCCAAATCTACAAAACTAAAAATGTAGGTTTGCCTTTTCTTAATCTATCTTCTAAGATAAGACGTAAAGTGAGTATTGCCTCCCGGGTTCCTCATCATCGGCAGAGCTAGTTGGCATATATACCTGTACTACTGTTGTCGGTGTTGGCTTCGTACCTATCTTGAAAATGATAATGCGATCACTGTGCAGCTCACAGTAGTTTACACGCATTCCTATTTTCTTATTCATTATCAGTCCTACTCCTGTGATACCCCCAACTGATTTTGTATTTATAATCCTGTACTCACCTGACCAGAAATCCTGTCCATCCTGCCACCGAACTTCACTAATCCCCATTATATCTAACTTCAACCTATCCATTTCCCTTTTTAAATTTTCTAATTTTCCTACCCGATTAAGGGATCTAACATTCCACGCTCCGATCCGTAGAATTCCAGTATTGTCTTTCCTGATGACAACATCCTCCTGAGTAGTCCCCGCCCGGAGATCCGAATGGGGGACTATTTTACCTCCGGTATATTTTACCCGAGAGGATTCCATCATCATATTTCCATACAGTAGAGCTGCATGTCCTCGGGAAAAGTAACGGCTGTAGTTTCCCCTTGCTTTCAGCCGTTCGCAGTAACTGTGAGGCAAAGCCACATTAGCTGATGTAACAAGGCCAGCTCAGTCAATCATCCAGACTGTTGCCCCTGTAACTACTGCAGAGGCTGCTGCCCCTCTTCAGGAACTTCACGTTTGTCTGGCCTCTCCACAGATACCCCTCCGCTGTGGTTGCACCTACGGTACGGCTGTCTGCATCGTTGAGGCACGCAAGCCACCCCACCTCCGCAATGTCTGTGGTTCATGGGGGTGAATTATAGATGGGTAAAGGTAGTAGCCATGAAAGCAGTAGGGAGAGGGGCAGGCTGTGGAAATGAAGAAATCTGTGAAAACCATGCAAAGCTATGGGACCTGCACCCTCAGACTGCCCAGTTCCTCGGAAGCAGATGTTAAAGTATTATTCTTCTGTGGGGATTACAGGCCTAAGTAAACTATTGACGAGGATATCTATAGTAAAAGGAAACCGGGAGAGAGACATTATGAAGGCTTCACTACATCGCGAGACTCGGTAAAAGGATGTAGCAAGTCGTATGTTAAAAGACCGCGAGTATGTTTGCGGACTAAACTTTTGGTGAGGAACGCGAAATGTCGGCTGAGGCAGCTGCTTCTCCATTTTTAGAGTCTTTTAAACAGAGATATGTACAAATTTTTTGGATAGTGCAGAAGAAATTTTCAGCTGGTTAAAATACTCTTAATTAAATTATCTTAAAAACGTTCTTACGAACTAAATTAAAATATTCAAATGCTTGGAATCATAAGGGACGTAACTGTTGAGGTCATCATTCCCTAGAGCTAGAAACTGTTTAAAGTAACTTGTGCAAGGCCCGAAGGAGGACTCAAACCTCCGGTACCGAGATACAAAAAAAAAAAAAAAAAAAAAAAAAAATGTTCAAATGGGAGTTAACTACGGGGTTATCAGTCCCTAAGCTTACAAACTACTTATGAACAAGCTAAGCACAAATATCCATGCCCGAGGGGGGATTCGGACCCCCGACCGTAGTGGACGTGCAGACTGTGACTGGAGCGCCTCAGTCACCTCGGCCACCGCGGCCGGCACCGAGCTTCATACTGTGCCCATCTTGCTACTGGAAGCTGACATAACAAGCTTCTTTGACGGGAATTTTAAGAGCCTTCATTTTCTTTTTTTTTAAGCTTCTGCCTTAGAATCGTTATAAGAGGTTTGTTCGGAAAACTGACATTACATTTTACTATTGTTGCTGTGTTGCACTCTAGTTTTGGATGGAGCGTCGCGTGGAGACGCGTGTTGTGTTGTGTGTCACGGCCTTATTGTCTGGTTTTATATAGGGGCGTCATTAGTGGCGTGTGGACGCGAGAGTGCGCCGCTTTTACGGTTACTGCCTGTTGCGAAAGGCCGAGCCCCGTGTCGCCTGCAGCGCTACCGCCGCCTCAGGCTGAAGGCAGCGAGCGAGCGAGAGGCGTGCGGGGCTGTGGTGCCGGCGAGAGAGAAAGAGGTACGCCACGTACTGCCCACTCCGTCCTCCTGGACAAGGGGCAGCGCGCTGAAGGCGTCCACGAACCCCTAGCAATGTGTCGCGCCACATATACAGGCATTTACCAAAAAGTACGGCCCAACTTTCAGGAAACATTCCTCACACACAAAGAAAGAAAATGTGTTACGTGGACATTCTAACGACATTCGCCCCTTTTGGGAATGACTCAAACTGAGCCCCAATATTTTCCTAAATCACGGAAAGTTTTATTACTTCACAGTCTCTATAACAAAGTCATTCCACTGTAGGTGAAGTTGATATAAAAAGAACTTATATGCTGGCTGTAGTCCTTTGCGTTGTGACTTATCTTCGGCATTCACTAAAACATTTGATGTTACAGGATCTTTTCGTAAATAATAAACATGTCAGTTGCCGGTCGCGGTGGCCGAGGGGACTGAGGCGCTCCAGTCACGGTCTGCGCGGCCACTAATATCGGCGGTTCGAATCCCCCCTCGGGCATGGATGTTTGTGCCGTCCTTAGAATAAGGTAGTTGATAAGTAGTTTGTAAGTTTAGTGACTGATGACCCCGTAGTTAAGTCCCATAAGCTTAACAAACATTTGAACATTTTGAAACATGTCAGTTGATATGGAAACGATTTTATTTCCATTTAAATAAAGTTTAAATCAATCACATTGTTGCACAATCAAAAATAAACAAAATGCAGCGGCAAGCCAATAGAGCTGCTTACAGGTTTGTGACTGGTAGAAGTCTAACAAAACATGGTTTCTCTCAAACATCTTTCTACGTAACCGCGTAATAAGATTGATGACAAAGTAACCGCGTAATAAGATTGATGACAAAGTAACCGCGTAATAAGATTGATGACAAAGTTTTGTAATTCACAATTAAACAATATTCTTTTACATTAAATATGCCAAAATACAGAAATTAAAACATTACATTTAAGCTTTAACTATTTATCTCAATGTATGTACATGTTTCATGAAATTTGTATTTAATGTGGTACAAAAATTTAAAGTCATCCTTTTGACTAGTGTTTACAGTGCTCAAATTATTTACATTATTTGTGTTTTCGAAGTGCACACATATTTGTTTGCCAATATTGTGTAGGCATACTATTATTGTGACATGGAATTTTAATGTATTTCAGTTTGTGGTCTAATTTTTTATTAATACAGATTTGTATATGGTTGTCGTAGTTTTGTTAATTTCGAAGATAGTTTCTTAGTACCAAACGGATTATTAATTTTAGTGCATGAAAAATGATCAGTATTTAATTTCCAGTGATATATAAAACATGGTCTGCCCTAATTTATTTAAACAAAAGGTATATATGAAATGTTGTGCAATAGTTATAACATGTAGTATTGTTGTTTTTATACAAATTAGTATCTATACAGGTTCAGCAATTTCCGAAACTAAGTATAATGCATTTTTAGTGTTTGCAGCTATTATTTACGAAGGTATTAAAAATTGAAAATTACATAAAAGGACAGACAAAGTTATGTTTAAATCAACATACTATTTCTTAAAAGTGTTTTACTAATAGTGTTAATAAAATTTCAAACTGAAGGCGAAAATGTGATATTTTACATGTCCGGTAGTGAAGTTTTATTTTAGGTGTCAGATATTTCGTGTTTATAATGTTGGCAACTGATTTTTGTAAGGAGTGTGCAACATAGCAGAAACGTTACAACATGTGTCCGCAAACGCTTAATTTCCATGTTAGAGCTCATTTTATTACTTCTCTTTAAATGTAAATTGAAATAATTCGTGCAGACAGTTGTCAAAATACCCAATTGTTTCGTTAGTTTTTACTGTACTTCCTCGATTCACCGCCAGTTGGCCCAATTGAAGGAAGGTAATGTTGACTTCAGTGTCTGTGTTGGCATGCCTAGTGTTCTTCCGCCTACGCTCACTGGAGCACATTATCGTAATTTCATACGCAATACTGTACCTGTGCTGCTAGAACATGTGCCTTTACAAGTACGACACAACATGTGGTTCATGCACGATGGAGCTCCTGCGCATTTCAGTCGACGTGTTCGTACGCTTCTCAACAACAGATTCGGTGACCGATGGATTGGTAGAGGCGGACCAATTCCATGGCCTCCACGCTCTCCTGACCTCAAACCTCTTGACTTTCATTTATGGGGGCATTTGAGAGCTATTGTCTATGCAACCCCGGTACCAAATGTAGAGACTCTTCGTGCTCGTATTGTGGACGGCTGTGATACAATACGCCATTCTCCAGGGCTGCATCAGCCCATCAGGCATTCCAAGCGACGGAGGGTGAATGCATGTATCCTCACTAACGGAGGACATTTTGAACATTTCCTGTAACAAAGTGTTTGAAGTCACGCTGGTACGTTCTGTTGCTGTATGCTTACATTCCATGATTAATGTGATTTGAAGAGAAGTAATAAAATGAGCTCTAACATGGAAATTAAGCGTTTCCAGACACATGTCCACGTAACATATTCTTTCTTTGTGTGTGAGGAATGTTTCCTGAAAGTTTGGCCGTACCTTTTTGTAACACCCTGTGTTTCGGCGGTGATGAGTAAGGAGAAAGTAAAACGGGGATGGGCGGACACAACTGTCATTGTAACAATCGTAGTAAGGACCACTGAGGTCAGCATTTCGAAATCAAGGAAGGTATATTATGAAACTACTTGGAAGAACGGCACCAAACACGTGTCGTTTGTCGTTCTATTTAATAATAATCTATTTACCAATAATACATCTTAAAACAACATTATCCAACGAACATCCCCTGACAACTCTTTAACTTGAGGTTTACAATTAATTGTGCAGTGGATAAAATAAAAAAGAAACTTTACATTATCCTTAAACTTCATTAACAAATTACTGCTCAGAGCACGGACCAACCTTTAACATAGCTTTAAACTTGATTAACCAATTCGAAAGAGCAGGGCGCGAAGGAAAAACATATTTGTTGTGTTGTGATCTTCAGTCCGGAGACTGGTTTGATGCAGCTCTCCAACCTGATCTATCCTGAGCAAGTCTCTTCATCTCCTCATAAGAACGGCAACCTACATATCTCTGAATTTGCTTACTATATTGATCTCTTGGTCTCCCTCTGCGATTTTTACCCCACACACTTCCATCCAACGCTAATTTCACAATTCCTTGATGTCTAAGAATGTGACCTACTAATCGATCCCTTCTTTTAGTCAAGGTATGCCAGAAATTCCTTTTCTCCCCAACTCTGTTCAGTACTTTCTCATTGCCGCGGTGGAGTAGCCGAGCGGTCTAAAGCGTCTCGCTGCAGAGCACGCGGTTGCTCGCCGTGGAGGTTCGAGTCCTCCGTGGGGCATGGGTGAGTGTGTTTGTCCTTAGGTTAGTTTACCTAGGTTTAAGTAGTTTGTAAGCTACGGACTGATGACCACGCAGTTTGGTCCGATAGATTTACAAACATTTGAACATTTGATTTTGAACTTCTTCATTAGTTACACGATCCACCCACCTAATCTTCAGAATTCTTCTGTAACACCACATTTCAAAAGCCTCTATCCTCTTCTTATCCGCATTGTTTATCGTCCATGTTTCACTCCCATACAAAGCAACACTCTACACAGATGCCTTAAGGAAGCACTTCCTTAGGCTTAAATTAGTGTTCGATGTTAACAAATTTCTCTTTTTCAAAAACGATTTTCTTCCCATTGCCATTCTGCATTTTATATCCTCTGTACTGTGACCATCATTTGTTATTTTACTGCCCAAGTAACAAAACTCATCTACCTCCTTTATTGTTTCGTTACCGAATCTAATTCCTTCAGCATCACCTGATTTTCTTACACTGCACTCCATTACCATAGTTTTGCTATTGTTAATGTTCATCTTATATGCACCTTTCAGCACACTGTCCATTCCGTTCAACTGCTCTTCCAGGTCCTTTGCTGTCTCTGACAGAATTACAATGTCATCGGCAAAACGCAATGTTTTTATGTCTTGACCCTGAACTTTAATTCCTTCTCCAAATTTCTCCTTGCTTTCCTTTATAGCTTGCTCAATGTTCAAATTGAACAACCGTCGTCCACGACCTCTCTCAAGACGGAAAGAGTAGGAAAATAAAACTTAACTAAAAGAGAAGGTGACCAAAAGCCAAGCGTCACCGCGGCGCTGATGTGACAAACGACTGGACACTGGGCCCACGAGTAGCGGAACCTGTAAACAGTTTCTTACCAAGTACAACATAAATCATATACCTATCTCAAATCTTAAAATAAAGATTTACCGCCAGAACAGTCCTAGCCAATATACGACGATAGTGGGACTCTTCAGTTACTTTAGTGAAAGACAGACCCAAGCACTAAAGGGAATTACACAGTAACAACTCGGCACCAATGTCAACAACAGTAATAACACGCGCACAATATAGTTATTATACTTAATATTAAAGAAACACACTCATCTTCTGTCAGGAGCTTCCCGGAATCCAAGGAACTGCTCTCGGCAAAACTATCGCTCCTTACTTTCAAATAACATTGTTGAAATTTCAGCAGAGTTGGCGACTTCCGTGACAAGCGGCGACAGCATTCGAATATGGACACAATTATCGCAATATGTATACACTGTTCAGCGGCAGTCATTCACAGTTCCGCGCAAAACAAACACTGTCGCCTCAACCCGTCCTGTCGGCCAAAACAGCCGCTCAGAGTTCAAACGCCAACTGCAAGCCCTAGATCCCTCTCCAGACGAATTTCCTCATATTTACATAAAACGCTCACATGCACACACAAACGACAACTGAAATATAACCATTAACCTGTGGCCCCACATAAACAGTGAATATGTCGCACGTATAAAATCAGTAGAGAGCACTGCGTTTGCCTTGTTTTGCTCTGACTACGTAAGTGTCAAATTATTGAATTTGTGTCCTGCCTGTGTTACACAGTTTACAGATGAAATCCTTAAAAGCAGTCGTTATTGTGTGGGGATGTGATTTGATAACGGGTTCGTTTTAGCCGATACTTTTAGAGAACGTATTTTAAATAACTGTTTTAATAATACCCATGTTCTGAATCTAATTTTCGTTTTTTTTTCGCTTCAGGTGAGTATCCAGTCTTGAATGCCTCTGCCCCATGCAAGTCTTACCTGGTGAGTTGTATTCAGTTTATCTTCTCCTTCCACGACGATTTCCAAAGCTCTACTTCTCGAAACAGTGCAGAAAACTGTACCAGGGTGTTGAATATACAGGGTGATCAGTCCTCTGCGCAACCGCCTTTGCGGCATGCGACTTGCCGGCGATGGCAGCTCCGGTTCCTGCTTAACGGGCCACTCGGCGTCCGCACTAAATTTAATACGGGTTGGCGCGCAAGTTATTTCTGACATACATCACACAAACACCTGTATTACGCAAGGAGGTGCTGGAACTGACTCCCTTCGTTGTTCAAGCATTTCTGACACCTGCTGAGGAAGTTGCTCATTACACTCTACTGTTACCTCTCGGAAACTGCAGTGATTTCATGACGAATGTTTGTTTTTAGTTCATCTAAACTGTGGGGATTTGATTTGTACACTTTCTCTTTTAATGCTCCCCCATATAAAAATCGCAGGTGGTTAAATTGGGAGAACGAGGGGGCCAAATATTAGTGATAAATCTTTCACCAATCACATTTCCAGTTTCACGTAATGATAAGTTGGCTGTATGTGCCGTCGCAGAGTTCTGAAATATCGTGAAGGCATGTTCTCTTTCAAATAATTGGGAAAATAAAGGCCGCAATATGTTTTCAACATACCTGTCACTATTAATTGTTTCCCGAAAAAATACAGGGCCTATTATTCTCTCGCAGCTAATAGCGCACCACACTTCAATTTTTTGATCATGCAGAGATTGTTTATGCATTAAGTTAGGCTTTTCCTAACTCTAGTAACGATTATTTTGCGAATTGACATACCCTCTTAGATGGACCTATGATTTGTCCGAAAAGAAAGTTAAGTTCGGGTCAATTTCTCCGTCATGCACGTTTTTAAGAATCAATGAGTGTAAAGAGCAACTTCCTCGGCAGGTGTCAGAAATGCTTGAACAACGAAGGAAGGCAGTTCCAGCACCTTCTTGCGTAATACAGGCGAGTAATGAACTTCTCTTTCTAAGAGTTTGCATGATGTACGTTAGAAATAACTTCCGCGCCAACCCGTATTAAATTTAGTGCGGAAGACGGGCGGCCCGCTAAGCGAGAACCGCAGCAGCCATCGCCAGCAAGTCACACTCCGCAAACGCGGTTGCGCTGAGGATTGATCACCCTGAGCTTTACAAATATTTTAGGAAGATAATCTTTAGTCTTTAGGTACAGAACAAACATGCCAAATAGATACTACGAAATGTCAGAGCCTCAACATGACTACCACAATACCAAATACACAGAAAGTAATAATTTGTTTGCTTTCATAAGTAGCCTTTACGATTTTGTTCTTGAGAGCGCCATTTTCTTGCATTCGACAAACAACTTTACTTATCTCCTTTTTGGCATTCGTGAATACGCAGTAACTTCAATAAGTGCTGCAGAAAGTATTTCGAAACATAAAGTCACAGCTCCGACAAACAGTATGATTGTTGTCAATAAAAATTTACGGAAATTAAACAGGAAAATGTGTGTACCGTATGGTCAATGTTTCCTTAACCGATATTAGTTAATAAAAAAAGATCCTCGCTTTCGCGGAAACTCAGTAACAAACGTTTACAGCATAACAATGAGATAACCCGTGCCATTACATATAATACTGATTATGTTAAACTGTTACTAACAGAGTATATAAGGTACGATTGCTTTATGTAGTGGTTAACAACAAAATGTTTTTACGCGGGAGGAGCGACTCCCAGCAGTTAAACGGCGCGTCGTCAATTGACTAAATCCAGAACGCGACTGAACTTCATCAGTTAGTTCAAAAAAGGTAAAGCAGTCAAAATTCGGAACATTGGTTTGAACACAAAGCGCTTGGTCCTGTTTGGAGGTGGTATGTCGTTGCCGTCCTCCGACCTTCGTACTGACTTAGCCAGCCAGTGGTAGGGGGACTTACAGTTTAACGTGGGTTCCAAAGCACGGTGCTACTCGGCATTTTTCACATGCGCAATATTGCCAGAGGTGAAAGAAGTGGACAGTGAGAGATAAAAATCCTAGGAGCTGGCGGGGATCGATCCCGCGACCTTTGGATTTGTAGTCTGGCACGCTATCACTGTGCAACCGAGGCGCACAGTAAGCTCAAGAAAGCTAACTTCGGCCAAGCCGAAGATTCGATTGATTTCTGGCTGAAACCAAAACTGCGAACGAAAGCAATATTTTGGCCGAAAATGGCCGTTACAAAAAATGAATGTTCGGTCGATCCTTGGTAATAACGTTATAATGGACATATGTTTAGTAACAGACACACTTTTATTACTTTTTTGTCTTTTCTTTTTGATAATCATTATTTAGTGTGTGTGTGAGAGAGAGATAGAGAGAGAGAGAGAGAGAGAGAGAGAGAGAGAGAGAGAGAGAGAGAGGGAGGGAGGTGGGAGAGAAAGAGATTGTAAACGCGCTTGTTCTTTGTCAAGATATCCGAAGACCTTGAGGTCGTACGACCTAAGCCCTGAGACGCACCATAAAGAGGGTCAAAGACCATAAAAGTAACAGCAGTGCAGGAACATGTCTCGTCGTCGCAATAAACATAGTCGGCAGCGAGTTAATTTAACGTTAATGGAGGCCAAATAGCCTGGAATCCTGGCTGCGGCAGGGATTTAATTGAGGCTTACAAGGTTGCACTTAGCGCTAGGGCCGCGCGGGAAGCGAGGTGTAGCAGCGCCGCGCCGCGCCACGCCATGGCTCGGGGCCCCGTGTCACAGCGGCAGGCGGCGGACGCAGCTGGTCTTCTGTCTGGAGTCGCCACACAAGCTCCGTGGCCGGCGACGCACAAACAGCGGCAGCCTTCCACTGCAGTTGCCGCCACTGCCCGCCAGCAGCCACTCGGTTGCGTACGTGTGTTAACATACGCTGCTCGAAACAGTTAGCGGATCATCTATATCTACATGGAATAGTCTGCAAATCACATTTAAGTGCCTGGCAGAGGGTTGATCGAACTACCGTTATACTATTTTACCTCCCATTCCATTTTCGAATAACGCGCGGGAAAACTGAACACATGAATCTCTCCGTTCGGGCTCTGATTTATTCTGATGATCATTTCTACCTATGTAAGTGGGAGTCAACAAAATATTTTCGCATTCGGAGGAGAATGTTGGCGATTGCAGTTTCGTAAGTAGACCACGCCTCAGCGATGAGCGCCGTTGGTGTAATGTTTCCCATCCCAGATCCTGTATCATTTCCGTAACGCTGTCTCCCCTGTATCGTGAGAATACGAAACGAGCTGCCCTTCTTTGGACTCTTTCGATGTCCTCCGTCAAACCCACCTGATATGGATCCCAAACTCGGCAGCAATACTCCATAAAAGGACGGACAAGCGTGGTGTATGCAGTATCTTTAGTAGTTCTGTTGCATCTTTTAAGGGTTCTGCCAATAAAACGCAGCCTCTAGTTCGCCTTTCCCACGACATTATCTACGTGTTCTTTCCAATTTAAGTGTAAAGTAATTGTAATTCCTAGGTATTTTGTGGAGTTTACGGCCTTCTCATTTGATTGATTTATCACGTAAACAAAATTTAACGGATTTCTTTTCGTGCTCATGTGGACGACTTCACACTTCTCATTATTTAGAGTCGATTGCCAATTTTTACACCATACTGATATCTTATTCAAATCGTTCTGCAGTTGGTTTTGATCTTCAGATGATTTTCCTAGTCGGTAAATGACGGCATCATCTGCAAACAACCTAAGATTTTCCCCTAAATCGTTTATATAAATAAGGAACAGCAGAGGACCAATAACACTACTCTGTGAAACGCCCGATATCATCTCTGTTTTAGTCGATGCCTTACCATCGATTACTACGAACTGTATCCTCTCTGACAGGAAATCCCCTATCCAGTCGCAAATTTGGGGCGATATACCGTACCCTCGCAATTTGATTAAAAGCCATTTGGGAGGTACGGTGTCAAAAGGTGAGGTATCATACACAACATGCATGTAGTGACGTACTTCATTCAGATTTCGGTTACAACTGTAATTTGTGTGTGATACAGTAATGTCGAAACAAACATGAATGTCATAATCAATCGTCTGCGTTCTGTAAATCTGAGATGTAAATTATTCTTTTTGAAAAACAACGACGAAACACACAACTTATTTACGACCCAAGCACAACGTTGTGTCATTCGTCTATAGTGAGAACTACGTGCGGTTTTCCTGGTCATAATGGAGCCATCTCTATGCCACCTATGTAAGCTTAGATGTAGAAAATGGCTGGTAAAGTTTTCTAAGTAAGATCTCGGGCAGTTAAGATTTGCAAATGGAAGTTAAAACGCTCACTGCTGCCCTAAATTACTTTGTGAGTGGCTACAGTACTTGTGCAACGGAAATTTATGCGTATAATGCTTGCAACATGTGGCATCCCTTGATAGCAGTAACAAACGAAGCGTCGGCGGCGTTTTGAGGAAATGGCGAGTGTCTTGTAGCACAAATTAGATCAACTATGCACTAAACGAACTCACGTGCGGGGAGGCAGTGGCATAATTTTCTTAAGTACCATGTGGTGATGACCACAGTGAATTACATAGAATTTACCAAAGAAATTAATTTAGAATAAGCAAGTAAAGCACATGCGAGATTTCATATAGAAGAAAGCTGGTATCACTAAAAGCATGGCTGAAGGCCGAAGTAACAACCGTTATGAACGCACGTGGTACAGTCGGTCATACCAAGATAGGAGAGACAGAATAAAACCAGAAAGTCTGAGAAAAAATGAGCATACTCATGGATACAGACACAACACTAAAACGTTAGTTAAAAAAACAGCAAGGAAATTCAAACGTACTACCGGACACAAAATCATCACCGGCATGAAAATGCAAATACTAAATTTAAACTGCATTACATGAGTTCTGTAAATTAAGAATCACTTCGCCTCACATAGCGAAAGAATTACTGATAAACCAAGACTGCCTGATCACAAAGAAAGCAAAGTTCTAACAGCCTACCATCCCTCAGCATGATATCACGATACACTCACTTCGGCAGTCGGAGCAACAGTGCCACCTAAGGCCACGCCAAAAGCCTTCCCCACCACACACCGGATGCAGAGCGCGCTAAAAGCGACCAGAGCGCCTTTAGAGCATAGTGTCTACCAACCCTCGCTACCCGAGGAAGGTAATACCCTCTTCTAGACCTCCAGAGAGGTCTCTTTTGTCACCTATTTCGTACAAGATTAGGTTGGTACCACACTAAGAACACGGTCACCTCGCTGTCTTGCCAAGTAAGCTTGTCTCTGGCCACCCAGCAGACGCCAGCGTGGACGACAAACGAAGCCATGCGTTCTTAACTAAAGTAAACGAGGTCTAAAGCGCGAGGAGGTGACTGTGAGCCATTGCGCGGCAGTCAGTCAATATTAAAAGCAACCTTCCCCAATCACATGAACACACATGTTCAGTCACACGGGTGGAAACATATATAAACATGGGACATAGATCATTAATAAAAACAATAAAATAATTGACAAACAAATAGGTAATATTAATGGTGCAGAAACACTTTAGAGTCATGAATAACTCAGAATGGAACACGACGACACATTCAGCGAACGTGTTTTAATGTTTGTAATTCTATGGGACCAAACAATGTTGGTCATTAGCCCATAGCCTTACAAACTACTTAAAATATGTTGAACTAACCTAAGGTCAACACACACACATCCATGCCGGCGGGTGGATTGGAACCTCTGACGCGGGAGGCCTCGCGATCCGTAACGTGGCGGTCCAGACCTATGTAAGCATTGCGTCTTAAAACTATTCGTTGTCGCATGTTTACAAACTGAACCCAAAAGTCGCCGTCGCATGTTTAACACCTCTCTCGGATATCGGTATGTATATTTCTTGTCCTTAGTATAAGTAGTTTTTAAGGCTAGGGACTGGTAACCGCAGCAGTTAAGACCCTTAGATTTACAAACATATGAATATTTGATTTGGTGTAGTGTCTGTTTCTTCGGACGTGTCCGAAAGAATATATACCACAGTTTGTTGGCAGACTGCTATAATTACGGCTGACCCTAAGCGAAAAGCCCCGGTCGAATCCCTGAAAAACACAAATTTCACTTGTGTCCATTAAATTATCTCAGTGCCCTAATTCAGCCAAAGATAATGCCTTCCATCACTCTTCCTTTCCTCCATAGGTTTTTTTAATCCAGAATATCGCACATGCCCGAAAAAAAGAAACCTCACCAATATATTAAATAGTTGTATTTTTGCCTTTGCAACTACTCCCCAGTCTTGAAATATTGCTGCGTGTGACATTTTGTGATATCGAAAATGAAATCAGCACTAAAAGGAACAAGATTTGAGATTAATCAGTGCTGCAGAGAAGCTGGACTGGTCGCAATTATTTACAGGTCCCACTTCAGGTACAGCATGATTTTAATATTACGCTTTTCTGAAATTATGATCATAAGATATTAATCTGTTTTGTAAGCGACAGATACAAGTTTACAGATGTAGGTATAAAGACACTGAAAAAGATGTTTACTGTACAGTTATATGCAGACTGCAGACTAATTTGGACAGAGAAAAGTCGCCTGGAGCCGTGTAGGGATCTTGGAGAGCAATGCTTTGAGCAGGATGATGTAAAAGTGATGAAGGAGTAAAAATGAAGAATGTTATATCCGTGTTTGTATAGGTTTAGCATGACGCGTAGTATTTCTCCATTATTATTTTGTGAGACTGATTCATGGTGTAGCGTGGTGTATTGTCGCGGCTTGGATTGTCAGCTAGTGAATCAGACAGGAAGGTGTGTTGTAGTAGGGGGGCTACCATGGCATTTGTGGCGAGGGTAGGAGATAAATAGACTGGTGCGAGACAGTGTGGCGTTGCGCAGCAAAGGAAGGCGCCGCTTTCTCCCGCCGCAGGTGTTGGCTCACGCCGCTGCCACTCTGCAGTGGTAACACAGTGGACTCACACAGTCGAAGACGGTGGTTCGAACCCGCCTCCGGCCGTACTGTTTGGGTTTTTCGTTGTTCTGGTTTTCAGTCCAAAGACTGGTCTGATGCAGCTCTCCACGGTACCCTAACCTGTCTCCTCATAAGAGCGACAACCTACATCCTATTGGACCTATTTACCGTATTCATCTCTCGGTCTCCCTCTGTGATTTTTACCCCACACTCTTTCATCCAATGCTACGTTGACAATTGTCTGCGTCCTATCGATCCATTGTTTTAGTCAAGGTGTGCCAGAAATTTCTCTTTTCGCCAATTTTGTTCAGTAACTTCTCATTAGTTACGCGATCTACCTATGTAATCTTCAGCAGTTTCGTGTAGCACCAGATTTCAAATGTTTTCGTCATATTTTTATCTGAACGCCTTATCGTCCGTGCTTCAGAAATGAATGTTCAAATGTTTGTCGAGTTTATGGGACTTAACTACGGGGTCATCAGTCCCTAAGCTTACAAACTACTTATGAACTAGCTACCACTAAGGACGGCACAAATATCCATGCCCGAGGGGGGATTCGAACCCCCAACCGTAGTGGCCGTGCAGACCGTGACTGACGCGCCGCCGTCCCCTCGGCCACCGCCTATTTCTGTTGTGAGTGTTTTACGTTTGATTACAGTGTGACTAGCATGAACAACAGTTAACTAGTAACTACGGGGAGGATGAGCTACTTTACTAATTCCTGCAGTGTCACAGCTGCGCCAGTGTTATAAAAACCTACTTTGCGGCCATATGTCTGGCGAGCGAAACCCAGCAGACGTGTCTCTGGTGCTGGCCTTTTCTTACTGCAGGTGCAAAAGATGGTGAGCAAGCGGTTAATGTACTGCTTAATCCTAATCATGTCTAACTCAGCCTACGTGTCCATCAGTGGTCGCTCGGATCCCCCTGGTCCAGGAGGGCAGTGGATTCCGCCAGCTAGCTGACTGCCAGTCCACCGCTCGGCGGCATGGCCGGGCGTGAGACCAGTACGAGTTGGGTGCACCTTCTTTCTGCTCATTCATACAGTCTTCTCGGATCTTGTTGGAGATTGCCTAGGGTTACCAGACGTCCGCATTTATACTGACACGTCCGCATTTTCGAAGTTGAATGAAACGTCCACATATATTTTTACGATATCTGGAAATGTCCGCATTTTTTAGCTTTGGGAATTAAGAACTTCTATTATTTTCATCTCGAATCGTCAAAAATTTATAAACTTCTTACGACATTTATTTAAATAAAAAAGTTTTATTTACTTATTATCGATTTGGTATACTTGGAAAACTACAGACTAACATTAAAAACGGATAATATCGACTTATATTGCTTATAATCGATGTTATGGTCTTTTTAGTTAGCTGTGATGTCTAAATTCTTTGGTTACGGTGGTTTAACTAGCTAAGTTGCTAACAGTTTGCTTTTTTGTCGTACACGTGATTTCAGTTACCATGGTTACAGTGCGTTTTTATGTAGTATACCTGATTTTAGGGATCTAGTGTAATAAAAGCCACATTAGCTGATGTTACAAGGCCAGCTAAGTCAATCATCCAGACTGTTGCCTCTGTAACTACTGAAAAGGCTGCTGCCCCTCTTCAGGAACCACACGTTTGTCTAGCATCTCCACAGATACACCCCCCCCCTCCGCTGTGGTTGCACCTACGGTACGGCTATCTGCATCGTTTAGTCCGCAAGCCACCTCACCTCGACAATGTCTGTGGTTCATGGGAGAAGGTCATTTTGGATTTAGGAGAAATGTGGGAACACGGGAGGCAATATTCACATTACGACTTATCTTAGAAGATAGGCTAAGGAAAGGGACACCTACGTTTTTAGCGTTTGTCGGAGAAAGCTTTTGACAATGTAAAATATAGGGAGCGAAGAGTTATATTCAACCTATACAAAAACCAGACAGCGGTTATTAGAATAGAAGGGCAAGAAAGGGGTGCAGAGGTCGGGAAGGGAGTAAGGCACGGTTGTAGCCTTTCCCGAATGTTGTTCAATCTGTACATTGAGCAGGGAGTGAAGGAATGGAAGGAGAAATTTGGAGAGGGCATTAAAGTGCAGGGAGAAGAAATAAAAACATTGCGGTTTGCCGATGACATAGTAATTTGTCAGTGACTGCAAAAAATCTGAAAGAGCAATTGAATGCGATGGACAGTGTCTTGAAGAGAGGATATAAGATGAACATTAACAAGAGTAAAACGAAGGTAATGGAATGCGATGTCAGCAAATCAGGCGATGCTGAAGGAATTAGATTAGGTAATGAGACAATAAAAGAAGTAGATGAATTTTGTTATTTGGGTAGCAAGATAACTTCGGATGGTCGAAGTAAAGAAGATATAAAATGCAGAATGGCTATGGGAATAAAAGCTTTTCTAAAGAAGCGAAACTTGTGAACATCCACCATTAATTTAAATGTTAGGACGTCCTTTCTGAAAGCATTTCTCTGGAGTGTAGCTCTGTATGGGAGTGAAACGTGGACGATAAGAAGTTCAGATAAAAAGATGACAGAAGCTTTTGAAATGTGGTGCTACAGACGAATGATGAAAATTAGATGGGTAGATCACGTAACTAATGAGGAGGTGCTTAACCGAATCGGGGAGAAAAGGAGTTTCTGGCATATCCTGATCAAGAGAAGGGATAGATTGGTTGGACACATTCTGAGTCATCAAGGAATTGTCAACTTAGCATTAGAAGGAAACGTGTGGGGTAAAAATTGTACAGGGAGACCGAGGGACGAATATAGTAAGCAGATTCAAAAAGATGTAGGTTGCCGAACGTATTCTCAGAGGAAGAGACTTGCACAGGACAGGGTAGCGTGGAGAGCTGCATCAAACCTGTCTGCAGACTGAGGACCACAACAACAACAGTGTATTAAATAAATGTATTCACCCTACTTCATTTTTTTTTCGAATAACATACTATTCCTTTCTCATCGAATCGTCTTATTGTGTCAGTTTCGTGATTTCCAAAATATAGTCTGCGGCATACGGGCATAGTTTTTTTTGTTAAGTTATTTTTTTGTAGCTGAACAATGCGTTATGGTAATTCTTTTTTGATTTTCTTTAAGATAAGAACTTCCTGGCAGATGAAAATTGTGTGCCGGAACCGGGACTCGAACCTGGGACCTTTGCCTTTCGCGGGCAAGCGCACTACCGACTGTGCTATCCCGACACGACTCACGATGCCGCCTCACAAGTTTACTTCCGCCAGTACCTCGCCTCCTACTTATCTTCTTTAAGATAATTTCGTATTTTTCGTCATGCCGAAGAGGAAATGCGCATTCGCGGAAAAACTTCCTGAAAAAATAGAACGGGAAGTGGAATGAGAAATACTCATCTGACAAGGGCTGGGATGCCAAGTAAGCATGTTAGATTGGTGTAATCTTTTATTTCTGATGCAATAAATTTAAAGCATAGAAAGTGTCCACATTTTTCAAACCCAAAATGTATAAAATGTCCTCATTTTTGCACTCCACGATCTGGTAACACTAACTGATTGCCTCTACAAGACTATTGAGAATCAGAGAGCGACTTGTCAGACCCCCAATATGTGGTATGGTGGACAGTACTGGACGAAGGACCAGAGCTGGTCCACGCGGTGTTCCCAAAGCCGCTCCCCGCTCTCAGATCCGGCAGCGCGATTCTCGTGGTCCTAACTGCCGGAGTTACGTCACTGCCGGCGTCCGCGTCATAAAGTGCGGTCCATCTGTCCCGGGGGACGTTTATTATTTTAATAGGCCGCTCCGGAGGCCGACCTCGACGCCGAATAATTTGCCCTCCTCGTCGTTTCATATTTTCGCGACGAATTGCTAACCATCGGCCGATTTACGGGCTACTTATCATTTCGTCCCAACAGTAGACGTGTTAGGTCATCCGCACCGGCGTGTGCCGGTAAGTGCCCTAAATTAATCGCCGGACAGAATCAAATATGCTAATGGGCGGCGATATTTTTCTGAAATTTGTCATCCAAGGAGAGGCGGCGTCATTAAGGCGTCGCGTAATTCCCCTGCCACGCTAACAGATGAGCGGTATAACTAGCAGAATGCTGCACAGACTCATAACTACCGGTGACAGTAACAGCAGCGGGCATCCTTTACGTTGCGGTGGCAGAAAAACAGTCACAGCGACGAACGCGCGAAACGGAAAAATCCAGAAGACGAGTGAAATTGCTTGTAAATGCCTGATAGCACGCACGATAACTACCGCTAGAGTACCAACTGGGATCCATTCGACAGGTATGCTGATTGGTTCGCTCAATGGATGCTGAAAGTAGCTTGTTAAATTTTCTATGAAAGATCTCGGGCAGTAGAGATCACTGCTGCTCTAAATTACTTTGAGAGTGGCCACAGTACTTGTGCAATGGAAATTGAGGCCAACGTTTTAACAAACACAAAATTAATGTTAAAAAGAAGGAATAGATAATTAAACATGGGACGGGGATCATGAAATTATAAAGCAAATGTTTTATACTTTAAATCATTATCTATTCAATAAAATGAACAAGCAAATAAATGTGGGGAGATCATATTAAGCACAATAAAGCACACACCTTGACAAACGTGAATTAAATCATAGCCGGCCGCGGTGGCCGAGGGGACTGAGGCGCTGCAGTCACGGTCTGTACGGCCATTACGGTCGGGGGTTCGAATCCCCCCTCGGGCATGGATATTTGTGCCGTCCTTAGGATTAGCTAGTTCATAAGTAGTTTGTAAGTTTAGGGACTGATGACCCCATAGTTAAGTCCCATAAGCTTAACAAACATTTGAACATTTTTTTTAATTAAATCATAAAGTTACTGCCTTTAATAAAATTGCTTCTGCCGGCCGCGGTAGCCGAGGGGACTGAGGAGCCCCAGTCACGGCCGGCACGGCCACTACGGTCGGGGTTTCGAATCCCCCCTCAGGCATGGATTTTTTTTGTCGTCCTTAGTGTAAGCTAGTTCATAAGTAGTTTGTAAGTTTAGGGACTGATGACCCCATAGTTAGTCCCATAAGCTATACAAGCACTTGAACATTCGAAAATTACTTCTGCTCTTTATGAATATGGAGGTAACGTGGAAGGAAATTTGCAGCTACACAGTGGATAAAGGAAAGCACATTCATTCACTCAGAGACAAACGCATAATGCTTGCGACACATTACTCATGCGGCAACACATGATAGCAGTGGCGAAATGAAGCGTCGACGGCGTTTTGACAAGATGGCGGGTGTCTTCAAGCACAATTAAAATCAAACTATGCACTAAACGAACTCATGTGCGGGAAGGCAATGGCATAGTATCTTTAAGTACTATGTGGTGTGAGAACATGGTCAATTACATAGAAATTACAAAAAAGGAATTAATTTAGAATAAGTAAGTAAAACACATGCACGAATTCATATAGAAGAAGCTAGTATCACTAAAGGTATGGCTGAAGGCCAATAGAATGACCGTTACGAAATCACGTTGTGCAATCTATGCACAAGACAGGAAAAACGAAATCAATTCAGAAAATCTGAGAAAAATTCAGTATACTCACAGATACAGACACGACGCAAATACGTTAGTTAAAAACGGCAAGGAAATTGAAACATACTAAGTTTACACAAAGGTTGAAGGCCACACACATGTATTCTAAGTTGAGAAAACTGGACACAAAAAACATTATCAGATTGAAAATAAGAATACTAAATTTAAACTGAATTACTCGAGTTCTTTGCCTCGCATAGCGAAAGAATTACTCAAGAAAGTATCACTGCTAAACCAAAACTCCCTGGTCACCAGCAAAGTAAAGAGCTAAGAGCATGCCACCACTCAGCATGATTCGACGATATACTCAGTTCGGCAGTCGCGGCAAGAGTGGAGCCTCAGACCACGTGCAAAGCCTTCCCCTCCACTCACTGGATGAAGGGCGCGCTGAAAGCGATGCACAGTGCGTTAGAAGCCTACTGTCTACCAACCTGAAGAAGATAATAACCTTTACTAGAGCTCCAGAGATGTCTCTTTTGTCACCTCTTTCGTCCATCAATATGTTGGTACTACACTAAGAACAGGTCACCTCGCCATCTTGCCAAGTAAGCTTGTCTCTGGCCACCCAGCAGACGGCAGTGCAGACGACATACGAAGTCATGCGTTCTTAACTAAAGTAAACGAGGCGTAGAGCACGAGGCGGTGACTGTAAGCCATTGCGCGGCAGGCAGTCAATATTAAAAGCAACATTCATACGAACTCACAAGTTCAATCATGCGGGTGGAAACATATATAGACATGGGGTATTGCTCATTAATAAAGGAATAAAATAATTGACTTACAAATAGACAATACTAATGGCGGAGAAACAGTTAAGAGTAATGAATAACTCAAAATGAAGCACGACCACACAATCAGTGGACGTGTTTCAATGCATATTAAATTACATCAGACGCGTACACACTAGGAATTTCCTTGGCACTGGAAGTTCTTTGTTTACTTGAAAACTGCAAGCTTCACAGTGTTTGGGATTACATGTAAAGTAACACTGGAGGAAACCGGGAACGTAACCAGCTTCAGTGGCGCCATGCCGGCTGCCGTTTACACTGTTAATTTAAAAGTTATTTTATAGCATCAAAACACTCTGGACATCTTCTACATCTTAGTTTCCTTTTTCTTGCGCCGTTGCCACACTTGAGCGTAATCAGTACGGCTAACTATTGGTCTGGGTGGCCATCCTTCCTTCCTCTTAAATTTTGACTCTCATTAAAGTGGGGACTATGCTATCTACATTATTTCCACGAATGCAAATTTACTGCTTATACCGGTATTTCAAAGTATGTATATCGTTCCTCATATTCATACATCGTACGAGAGTAAGAAAACAATGATTTTACAGCCAATTGATTGGAACAGAATTGTTATAAACTTTTACCAGGCTTTGACACCGACTATTGATGTCTTCATCAGAAACTTAATCAGATTCGGTTCTGCAAAAGTTTTGCAGCTAGTGTTGTAATTACTTTCCGTAACTTAACGTTCCTGAAGTAGGTAATAACATATCGGTAAATGTCATTATTATTGTACAATGCATATGGTTGTTAGCGCTATTGGTGAGGTTGTAAAAGTATGGAAGATGAAAGGACAAGGTGTTTGTATTTTTAATGGTGATTATGTTATCATAAATAAAGTATGTGACCTGGAAAAAAACATCCAGTGACCTTGTCAAAAGCCCAGAAGTGAATGTCTCTTGTGTCGTAGCTCTGAGTGAGTCTGGCGTGCTCACTGTGTGAGGCACTTCTGGGCATCACCACGGGTCTCCGCTCAAGATTTACCTTAGCGCACTACTCGTCCCGAACACGTGTTTCGGCGTTTGAGGCTTACAGTAAAAACTACGTACAAAAATATAAACACTAGTTTCATTAGATCATTCCTCGTTAAATTTGATTCATTTATTTCATTTAATTAATTGCTTTTTCATAAAATCATTACGATAATGATGATACGCTTAGGGCCACTGGATCACTTGGCAGTGTGAGTAGCTGCATCAAATCATCCGTGTGACTTGAACGCCATATTCATCATCCAGAGTTGTGTTGAGTATTACCTAATACCCGTTATTGCTATACCACATGTTAGGAGAGTAGCTAGCACTCTAGTGAGAAAACTTTCTGCCGTTTGTTTGTAGAATCTGTTTCCGAAGTATAACTGCGAGGAAAGCTGCGTGCTTTTATGGATCATTATCAACGTAAAAAAGAAATAAAGAACTGAACTCTGACGAAACAGCATAGAATTTCCTTTAGATGTTGTCGTTAGACCAACTCATTACTGTCGATAGTTGCATTTATTACCTCTACGGAACGCAAAGGAAACGAGAAAGCTTTATCACCACCTGCGCTCTATTTTGTCCACAGAATTCAGCGCCGTGGCGGAGTGGCTGAGCGTGTTGAGGCGCTATGCTCCGATGCGCGGGGCAGTTCCCTGCAGGGTTTCGAATCCCACCTCGGGCATGGATGTTTGTGCCGTCTTTAGCATAACTTGGTTTGTAAGTTTCGAACTGATGACCCCGCAGTTAAGTCCCATAAGCTTAACAAACATATGAACAGAATTCAGCACTGCAATACTAAATGTTGAAGGATAAGAACTGTTGAGGTAAATGTAAAGGTTTTTTAAGGTATTTGATACCTATCTTTACAAATACTAAACAAATGCACACACACCCATTGTGCATTTGTGTGCATTTGTTTACCCTCCTTTTTTTCCCCCAAGGTAAGTCTTTCCTCTCTCGGGATTGGAATGGCTCCTTACCCCCTTCCTTAAAACCCTCATCATTTCCTTTTCCCTCTCCTTCCCTTCTGCCTGAAGAAGCAACTGGGTTGCAAAAGCTTGCGTTTGTGTGTGTGTGTGTGTGTGTGTGTGTGTGTGTGTGTATTCATTTATTTATTTGTGATGCTGTCACACCTGTGCTCCTTCGCCTGGTGAGCAATCTTCGTCTATTTTATATATATGTGTGTGTGTTGTCCTTAGATTAGTATAAGTTAGTTTGAAAGTCTACGGACTAATAAGCACAGAAGTCCCTTACAAATATTTGAACATTTGGTAATTGAATGATGGAGCTGAGATCGACACGTTGGTTTTCTGCTTTTAGTACTGGAGGGAACTGGAAGCCTCGTTCAGCACGGTGCCAACGTTGACGACGGCATCTAGAGTTAGCAATACGCACGCCCACTTATCGGCCGCTAACGAGGCAGACAATAGCAGCTGCGTGTATCAGCTGCCTAGCGAGGCCAACAGCCTGAGTGTCGCAAGCCAACGACGTGCCGTGCAATGCGATACCGGCGACAGCCTATTTTCCAATGTTCTGCTCCCATTTACAAGAGTCCCCTAGCAGAAACTGCGCAGCAGCACAACCTGGACTAGGACAAGTGATGAAACTTCCTGACAGTGCAGGACTGAGAGTCAAATGAGGTGGTGCGCCTCTGTCATGTTTACTGGACTGTCAAAGAAGACAGCCAGCTTACAGGTCTGAGGGTAACCAGTTGGTACGGAGGTGGTCACGATGCGTTCGCA
The DNA here is from genome assembly GCA_026315105.1 of Locusta migratoria. Lineage (NCBI taxonomy): Eukaryota > Metazoa > Arthropoda > Insecta > Orthoptera > Acrididae > Locusta > Locusta migratoria. The sequence continues at coordinate 696,679,216 of CM048745.1, read as the reverse complement.
ACAGTATCCTTCTCTCGTGCGCGATGGGATCCGAGAAGCTACCCTCGCGCTGAAGCCCGTTTTACAAGAACGACTTTTCGATGAAAGTTGACTGCTTGAAGTGCTCGTGCCTCGCGTGGCTGCGTCTAAATAAGCAGCCGGCGATATCGACGTCACAGTGGAGTTCTAAATATTCGATTATGCTGCACACTGCGCATAGTCATAAACGGGAACTGCGGTAGCGTCCACTAGCTTCGGTGGTTAACCTATTATGGCCGACTTCATTACTGTAGACGTGGATTTTGTGCTTTCTCTCTGTTTTCGTTGGAAGTTGAAAAGTTTAGCTCAAGACCTGGTACAAACATATAATGTAAACTTTCACGGCCAGCATTTTCTTCAGGTAAAGCTTCTGGGCTGAGACGCCGTGGACAATGCATAACACTACTTCGAGACGTTTCGACTCCATCTGCGGGTGATATCATTTGAGGTCTTCCGACTGCTACAAGAACTAGTATATTTCCCACTAGGATTCTCCAGGCGCGGGGAGTGGACGAGACGTCTATGAGGCCTTGCTGCGGAGCACGCGGTTGCCCGCCGTCGGAGGATCGAGTCCTCCTTCGGGCATGGGTGTTTGTGATGTCCTTAGCATACGTTACTTTAAGTTAGTTTAAGTAGTTTGTAAGCCTAGGAACTGATGACCAACTTAGTTAAGTCCCTTAGATTTACAAACATTTGAAGGTTCTCCAAGAAACACGGAATATTTAAAAGCCATTAGTTGTTTACGTTTTACAGACTAAGTTCGATGTTCAAATGTTTGTATAGTCTATGGGACTTAACTACGGGGTCATCAGTCCTTAAACTTACAAACTACTTATGAACTACTTACGAACTAGGACGGCACAAATATCCACGCCCGAGGGGGGATTCGAACCCCCGACCGTAGTGGCCGTGCAGACCGTGACTGGAGCGTCTTAGTCTCCTCGGCCACCGCGGCCGGCTTTACAGACAAAGTCAACACTATGTATTAACAAACGTAAATAAACGTGCTTTGATTATATTCAACAGTAAAAAATTGAGAAATATATTGACGAGGAATAAATTTTTGATTTTATTTGATGCTTAACAAAAGGAGAAGATACAAAGAATAGAGTAAGTGCTCTGTTTACTGCATTTTGCTTATTGTTTGTTGTGTTTGGATGTACTGTAGGTATTTTCATGAACAAAAACAAATTGTATTTTGAAATGTTTTAGACAATATTTTTCCTTATTTTCCAGTTTTCAGGAATGTAGCAAATTTAGCCTTTGTCGAAAACATTGACTAAGCGTCTCACTTTGCTTATTAACAAACTCTTGCCATCATTGCTGTACATAAAAAGTGCCCTCATTGAGGTCGAAACTGCACGAAGGACAGCTCTTACAAAACACAAACACACACACACACACACACACACACACACACAGTTTCGACTTCAACGTGTAAATGATAATGACCTCTTGGCAGAAGAGACAGCGAGTTACACGCCAGGGATGATGCAGTCGGCACTCTCGCCTCAGTGGTGAGTTGACACAAGGAAGTCTACATGTACAAGAGGCATGTCGACCGAAAGCATTCACAACAGGAGAGCGGGCGTTATGTGTGTGTAAGCAGCGCCGCACCCCTCGTGCCCAACAGTAAAGCCCTGTATAGGGAAAGTATGGCCAGCCTGCCAGCGGCAGCCACGCTGGGCGTATTCCGCTGCTGCTTACGCACCGACTGCTACAACGTTCCCAGCGCTTAACAATACTTATCAAACGATTTTGAGAAAACTATTCAATGAAAAAATTTAACTTTTTCGCGTGTTATGGTGTGATATATTAGCTCGATAATGATCTGATTTTCCATTCATTATTACGTATAGTTTCCGTGCTGCATCAAATTAAGTGAACTATTACGCGAAAATTTGAAGAGTTTGCAGAGGAAAAATCGCATTGCGTAGACTTTGCGTATGGTTGATTTTAGCACATACAATGCTGCGGACGAATTGTAGGTAAGATATCGAAATTTTAATTGAGAGCAGAACGATAACTCTTTCCATTCTCGAGATACAGGATGTTACATCCGACGGACAGATGCGGGAACTTCGCGTAGTTTTGTCCATGCGGACCTGGCGCCTCTACGAAATACTTATCGTCCGATTTTAAGAAAACTCCTTGGTTAGTGGCTCCGGATAAAAAGAGTTCACCGATAAATTCAGACTGACCTGTACCGTAGCCAACTATTCGAATAGACCGCGACGTGTTATCATCGGAACATAACGTAAATGAAGTAAACGATTTACATTAGGGATAAGTCTTTGATGAGTATTTTCTTGCGTATTATGTACTTATATATTACATGAACTTCGAAAAATGCAAGGCGATACCCACTACATGACTTTTACCAAAAAGAGAAATTAAAGGCCGGCCGCGGTGGCCGAGGGGACTAAGGCGCTCCAGTCACGGTCTTCACGGCCACTACGGTCGGGGGTTCGAATCCCCCCTCGGGCATGGATATTTGTGCCGTCCTAGTTCGTAAGTAGTTTTTAAGTTTAGGGACTGATGACCCCGTAGTTAAGTCCCATAGACTATACAAACATTTGAACATTTAGAAATTAAAGGTGCCTTCACAAAGCCAATTACATTTCAATGTCTAATATTTGTCTTGTTTCAATTCTGCTTCCCGTAATAATACACATGAAAAAGAATGAGAAAAGCTTGCTTCAGGAACTAGATTGTCACGTTGCAATGGAAGCAGGCCTGACTTCGAAGGCAACTAAACACAGCACTTACACTGAAAGCACGTTTATTACGAACTCAACATACACGCAGCACTGACTGCATCTCAGGCAGAGTGCTCTGCTATTTATACACAGACAGAATTTACCAGAAATTAGAAGAACAGTTAACATAAGAAACAAGTAGAATTTACAAGTGAACATAAGAAAGATGTAGAACCTTCTGGAATTGTAAATTACAAAGAATTAAATTTTTGCCGGTAGGCGGGATTGAACCGGCGACCTTCTGCTCCGCAGTCCGTGACGCTATCCCCTGCGCCACGCCGGCAGATGATGTTCGTGGTCTCTCGCGGCATTGCTCCCTCTCCTGGAGAAACAGCGACCCGCTGTTATGATCCCTGTGGAGCCAGCTGCAATGTCCTGGATCTTGACCGTGTCATTGGTCCTCTGTATGACAGTTCAAGAGAATCCTTCCCTTCTCCGCGATTATCGACGACAGACGTTCCTGTCTTGGCTTCATCAGGAACATTACCGTCCTTAAAGTCCTTGAACAAGAAGCCATTGTCGTCTACCTGCTCTTCAGGATCATAGTAAGGCTTCATGCGCAGGACGTGAACAATGTCTCTTCGTTTTTGATGTTTCGACGACGGCTCATAATCCTCAACTTCGTATGTGACGTCTGACAGGCGGCGTATGACGCGATACGGACCAAAGTATCGCTTCAATAACTTTTCTGACAGTCCGACCTTCCGTACAGGGGTAAAAATCCATACTAGATCTCCTGGGCTGTACACAATAGGTCGGTGCTTGTCGTTATACCGCTGACGATCCTTCTCCTGGGCGTCCAGTGTCCGTATGCGAGCCAGCTGTCTTGCTTCTTCGACCCTGGTGATGAGCTGTTTAACATAGTCATCCTGAGTGTCGTCCGGTTGGAACGGGAACAGTGTATCCATTGTCGTCTCAGCTTCACGGCCATGGAGCAGGAAAAACGGAGTGAAGCCTGTGGTGTCTTGTCTTGCGGTATTGTAAGCAAATGTCACGACTGGCAGAATTGTATCCCAATCCTTCTTCTCAACATCGACGTACATCGACAGCATGTCGGCTAAAGTTTTGTTAAAACGTTCCGTAAGACCATTTGTCTGAGGATGGTATGCAGTTGTCATTCTGTGGACAATGTTGCACAGTGACATTACCTCTGATACTAGTTTTGACTGGAATACTTTTCCACGATCAGATATCATGACACGTGGTGCTCCATGCTTCAAAATAATGTCTTCTACAAGGAATTTTGCGATCTCTGGAGCTTCTGCAGTCGGCACAGGTTTGGTGACAGCGTAGCGTGTGAGGTAGTCAGTGCAGACTATTATCCAACGGTTACCGGTTGTCGACTTCGGGAACCTCCCTAAAAGATCGATCCCAACTCGGTGGAATGGAGCTGCTGCTGGCGGAATCGGTACGAGATGTCCTGGAGGTAATTGCGGCACATGTTTCCGTCGCTGACACTCTTTACAGTGACTCACATAGTGCTTGACAGATCGGTAGAGACCTTTCCAGTAATACCTGCGTCTGATTCTGTCTAGGGTCTTCACGAATTCCAGATGACCGGATATTGGAGCATCATGGAAATATTTGAGAATAGCTGGCTGGAGATGAGCTGGAACAACAAGTAGCCATTTGGGGCCCAGTGGATCGTAGTTGCTCTTGTACAATGTTCCGTTTATAAGTTGGAACTCTTCATTGGTCGTTTCTCCTTTCTCCAAGGCCTCTATCATTTTTAATAGTGTTGGATCTTCTCTCTGTTCAGCTGTAACGTCATCTAACCCAGTGAGAGCCGAAATTTCATTAATGCTGTTGTGTTCCACTAATGGATTCCTCAAAAGGTAGTCGGCATCCTTGTGTTTGCGCCCGTTCTTGAATACCACTGTGACATCGTACTCTTGGAGTCTTAGTGCCTATCTTGCTAGTCGACCTGATGGATCCTTCAAGCTAGTCAGCCAACACAAAGAATGGTGATCTGTCACGACGGTGAATGGTTTGCCGAATAAATACGGCCGGAACTTGCTGATAGCCCAGATAACCGCGAGTCATTCTTTTTCAGTTGTAGAGTAGTTTATCTCGGACTTTGAGAGTACTCTTGATGCATAGGCTATCACTTTTTCGGCACCTTCCTGAACTTGTACAAGCACTGCACCAATCCCATAGCCACTGGCGTCTGTGTGAAGTTCCGTTTCTGCATTCTCGTCGTACAAGGCTAGCACTGGTGCGGAAGTTAGAGCCTCCTTAAGTGCCCGAAAGCTCTTTCTTTTGTCTCATCCCAGTAAAATTTGGCGTCTCCCTGCAGAAGTTCTTGTAATGGACGTGCCTTGTTACAAAATCCTTTTATGAAACGTCGGTAGTATGAGCACAGCCCGAGAAAACTTCTCACGTCACGAATGTGCTGAGGAGTTGGAAATTCTGTGACTGCCCTTACTTTATCTGGATCAGGACGAACACCATCTCCGTTGACTAGGTGCCCCAGGATTTTTATCTCTTTGGCGACGAAGAGGCACTTCTTTGGATTGAGGCGGAGACCTGCAGCCTGAACACAATTCAACACAGTTGACAGGCGACTCATATGTTCTTCAAATGTTTTCGAGAAAACGACAATGTCTTCTAAATAGCAGAGACACGTCGTCCACTTCACGTGTCGAAGCAAGTTGTCCATCATGCGTTCGAATGTGGCCGGAGCATTACATAATCCAAATGGCATTACTTTAAATTCATAGAGGCCGTCAGGAGTAATAAAAGCCGTCTTCTCCCTGTCAGCTTCGTCAACCTCGATTTGCCAGTAACCTGTCTGCATGTCCATAGCTGAGAAGTATGTAGCTCCTTTCAAGCAGTCTAAGGTGTCGTCAATACGCGGCAGTGGGTAGATGTGGTGTCGCACAAGTACAAAGTGCGCGCCACCTACTTTCGCCGCGCGCCGCCATGCACGCATGGCGCGGCGTTCTTACGACGACAGCCACGAGCGCCCTCTGCTGCAACTCCGCTCGTGGCCACCGCTGAACGACATCGTTCACTTGGGACTGAGTTAGGAACCAGTAAAGACTTCGGAATCCGATAGGCACCAGTGAAGACTTGGCTATCAGTTAGGCACTAGGCAGGAATCTAGCTCAACTATGTATCAACATTCTGCAGTACTATGTAAAAGTTAAGTATTGTATAAATTCTGTGCAATATATATCTCGTTCTAATTTACTCTAGTGTTTCTAGTTTCTGGCTGCTCCCCTCCGTACCTGCACCAGCGTGCTATCTTTATTCCTGTGTCGGTCTCATTCCACTCGGCCACCGACACCTACGACGGAAACGGGACACAAAAGCGGCGACGAGGCTGGGACACAAAAGTAGACATCTTTCTTTGTGATTCTGTTCAGCCGCCGATAGTCGACACAGAATCGCCACGTGCCATCCTTCTTCTTTACGAGGACCACCGGAGACGACCAAGGACTCTCCGAAGGTTGAATAATGTCATCTCGCAACATCTTCCCCACTTCCTCTGGAATTATCCGTCTTTCAGCTGGCGACACTCTATACGAACGCTGGCTAATTGGCGGATGGTCCCCAGTATTGATACGTTGCTTTATCGTGGGCCGTTTCGTCTGACTTTTCCCCCTGCTGAGGTGTGAATGCACCCGAAAATTGGCGTAGTATACCTAACACCCGCTGGCGTTGTTCCTTGGTCAGTCCGGCCCTATTGGCAGTTCCACGTTTGTTTCCTCCAGCGTGTTGTCTGTACCAATAGCAGTGCATGGGTCTTCATTGATGACATTGAGCTCACCGTCCTGGATTGGTTCAGCTGTCCCGATACACATTCCCTTGGGGATAAGTTGTGACTGCTCATGACAATTTGTGATCCAAATCTCTCCTTGACCACCGGTAATGCTTATGATAGCCGCTGGTATGTAAATTTCTTTTGTGAGCCTCATAAACTTTTTACTATCAACAAGAACTTCACAGTTTAACCAGTCGTCTGTGTTTGTGACTGCAACTCTTCTCATTGTCAACGGCGGTATCGTCACATTGTCAACGACGAATAGCTTCCCAGAAAATTCTGTATTGCGTGTATCCGGCGGAACAACTTCTTCAATTTGCAGCTCAGATCTTTCACAGTCAATGATAGCTTGGGATGCCTGAAGGAAGTCCCATCCGAGGATGATATTGTGACTACATTCTGTTAACACGACAAATTCAAACGGCTGCGTCCTGTTGTTGATGGTTATTCTTGCGACACAAGTTCCTGCTGGATGGACGTACTTTCCATTCGCGACCTTCAGCACAGTTGCTCCCGTATCACAGAACATTGTCTTCTTTAGTGTGCTGCGGTAATCATCCCATAATACAGAAAAAAGAGGCTCCTGTATCAACAAGTGCCCGGACAGGTTGGCCGTCGATTATGACGTCGATGAGATTCCCCGACATCTTGGCGACTGTCGTCCATGGAGGATTTTCATCTGCGGCGGCCTCACCTCCGTAGATGGTCGCCTAGCTTAGTTTTCCTGGGCGCGGCGACTAGGGGAGCGGCTGGTACCTCTGTACGGCGACAGTGAACGGCTGCGGCGCGTCGGGGAGCGACCTCGTCTAGGGTACGGCGATGGGCTTCTTCCCATAGGTCGACTGAACTCATCAGCAGGTGACGGCCTTGGATAGAACTGCTCCGACGGCTGACGTCTTGCGGCAAAATAATCATCGAATACTCGCCTCCTCTCTCTGCAGTAGCGTACGACATGTCCAGGGCGTCCACAGTGGAAACACAGTGGTATGTTGTCTTCTGTCCTCCACACGTCTGTTCTTCTGCGGGGCGTCATAGTTACCGGGGCAGTTGGCTGTGGTCGCGTCGGTCGGTTCATGGGCTGCCGTTTGGTGGCTGCAGCGTAAGTCATAGCAGGGCGACGCCATTCTTCACGTCGGGTGCGATTGACGGGGCAGACAGGAGCTAGTGTTTGAAATATCTCGTCCTCAGCGGCGTCGGCTACCTCACGACTTACAGGCCTCACATCCATGGCCATAATCTGATGCTCGCTCGGTCTAATAGTCCCGGCTGCCATGCACTGTTGTAATTCTTCTCTCACGATTTGTCGTATGAGAGAAGCCAAGTCCTGCTGGTCTTCCACAACGGCCATAGGGACTACATTTGGGAGTCTGTCATACTTCTTGCGTCCAACCCTCCTTTGTTGCATCTCTTCAGTACGCTGGCACCACTTGATGAACTCTTCTGTCGTAGCGACGTCTTTTATCAGAAGAGCTTGGTACATATCTTCTGCAATTCCCTTCATCAGGTGCGTGATTTTGTCCGCCTCAGTCATGTTCGGATTCACTGTGTTACACAGGGCCAAAACATTCTGTATGTACGATTGTGTCGGCTCACCATGTCGTTGGGCCCGTTGGGCGTGGAACCCATTACTCCTGGCATCTGGCAGGAGATCTTTAAGGCAGGCGCCTCATCACGAACAAATTCCATGTCAGCAGCCTTTGGCATCTGGTATCGTTTACGACTTTTAGCGTCCAGCAGTAAAAAGGAGAAAACAGGGGCTACACGGAAATTTCCACCGCCCAAAATCGTGGACTGAGAACTGGGGGACCTGGGAGGCCAAGCATGACGAAAGTGACGGCTGAGCACACGATCATCATCAAAAGACGCGCGCAAGAGATGTTCCACGCGTCTATACCCGGGCCGCTGAAACTTTGCACTTGACGTTTACAAATAACAAGTGAAGAGCAAGAAGCGCGAGGCTCTAGTCGCTAGGAACGATCCAATCACAGCGCGCTAAACATTTCCAGTGGTCACGTGCCGTGACGTCAAAGTTCCTGACTTGCTGGCTTTGTTCAGTGCTACCGAAAACAAAGTTGTGTATCATGTTTAGCGGGTCTTTGTGCTGTGTGTGCCATTTTCGCTACGATTTGGTTTACTGTGAGTGGTTTAACTTGACTTTCCGAGTTCAAGTAATTGGATAATGTCGCCGAAAAGAAGTTTGTCTAGTGACGTTTTCTGAGTAAGTTCTCAGTTTCGTATGAATAAAAACTTCGAAGTATATGTTCTGAGCAGGAAGTTCATTCTCGCTTCAAACGATTGGCTACAAGAAAGCTGCAGTGGCTGCTACAAGAAAGAAAAATAGCTGCAGATATGTCAATGTCAAAACTTCTTTTATATTTGCACCTTAAACAAAATATGCGTATTACGACCAGATATGAGATAGACGAAATCGCAAAGGAGCAGGTCACAATGTAATAAGGCTGCCCACATATCACGGCCATTTTAAACCTATGGAACTAGTATGGAGTGACGTGAAGAATTACACAAGAAGCAATAATACGTCTTTCACAATAACTGAGGTGGAAAGGCTCTTGCGTGAAGTGGTTGCCAATCTGGATGTTGCATCCTGGAAAAAAGAGTCGAGCACGTTGAAAAACTGATTCTGGCAGCGCAGACAATGGAAGGGGTCATCAGTAATCATGAACAGTTAATGATTTGTCTTGGTGACGACGACGATAAAGACGATTTTGGCAGTGACGAGGTGGGGAGCTGGATGGAATTGCACCATTGTCGCCGTAAATTGGTGAGTAAAAACATTGTAATTATAAGACGTAGAGATAAGTTACTATCTTGATTATTGTTTATTTTATATCTGTCATGATCAAATGCTTATTTTCGAAATTTCCTTGCTTCGTTATTGAAAGCGTGTGCGTTGTTGTGCTCTTGTCTACATTACAATGGCGTTAATTAATTGCTGCTTTGGGATAGCAGCTCAAGAACGAATTATTGTATGCAGTTTTATTGGTCAATAGATTACATTTACGAGATGCAACTGAAAACCGTTTCGTCTGCTGTGTGTATAGAGGCTAGTCTTGCAACGTCGCCAAAGCAGTGTAGCCAACTTAACTCGCCGTAACGGGAAACGTCAAGTGCAATGTTTCAGCGGACGAGGTATAGAAATACTTTTTTTCTTTGTTTCTAATAAAACCCCATGTCATTCCAAGCGGGTGTGTCAATTTGTACCTCTCTATCTACATTATACCGTGATTTATTAAGTTTTCAAATTTATACAGACTTTTTGATCACCCGGTATATGCTTCGCAATCCATCGTAAAGTGCGTGTGGACGGTACACTGCACCAATATTAGACATTTACTTTTCTCTTCCACTCACAAACAGAACGAGGGAAGAAAGAATGTCTATATGTCTCTGTACGAGCCCCAATTTCTCTTATCTTGTCTTTGTGATCATTCCGGCCCTCTAAATTTCTTCAACAGAAACGTCAACGTCAGTATTCAGAAGATCTTAGAACCAAGATGATGGAAAACATTTTTGGCGTGTGTATATTAAGCAGAAAATGGTTATCAGATATTGTAGATATATAGATATGACCTAACGGTCAGCATATGACTCTTCACTTCAGGTGATTCTGGCAGGGATGGAACCCGCGACCTTTGGATTTGTAGTCTGGCACTCTACCACTGTGCTACGGAGTTGATACACTCAGCGAAATTAGTATTAGTGTTTACATTTCACAAATCGTTGCTGTAAAACAGATATTTCTCATAGAAATTATCACACATATTTTTTAGTATTTTTGTTCGTTGTTAATCTCATAATTAAAACATAACTACAGTGACTTTTACTTGAAAGCACGTTTCTGAAAGTATGATTTAAACCGTAAAATACTCGTGAAAATCTCTATTTTTTGGTAGTTAACTTTGAAGGAATGTGTGCCTACGTTTTAAAATAGTGTTTGTTTACACTTTGATTACTTGGTCATTAATATAATGAAATAGCAGTGACAGGAGTAAGCATTTTCTTATCCACACATAAAGAGTATAAGATAAGTGAATCAAATAATTTCACAATTATATTCACCCCTGTATGTTAGTAGAGATCGTCGCTTACTCGTTCATTGAAGTCACCACTACGAAAGCGTAGCGAATTAAGAGGATGACCTCCTACCTGTGAGGAAGCAAATAAGCTAACATCTCGAATGATTTGTCGTTTGGTTCCAGAGCGAGCAATGGGAAAAGGAGGGTGTAAGACTAGGGATTTACGTCCTTAGAAGACGAGGATCACTTCAGGTGGAGGACATAATCGTAGTGGGGAAAAGGAGGGTGTAAGACTAGGGATTAGCGTCCTTAGAAGACGAGGATCACTCCAGGTGGAGGACATGATCGCAGTGAACAATGGCAAGATGCGAGATTGATCTTCCCGTTTTTAGCAGTCTTTTCAAACGATTTAGGGTTTCTAAACGTAGCCGGGATGGCTCAGGTGGATGTTAGCTATGCAGCTCCTGAATACGAGTCTACTATAGTAGTCTAGAAATAGAAAGCTACTCCCCTCTCGTGGGGTTTAACTGTCGAATGAACGCACTGTGCGAGGGAGTGCGGATTCCTCCAGAGTTAGTCCAACGTACTTCAAGCCATCTGTGGGCCGCTGTGCAGTAAACACTAAAAAAGCACTGAACCTCGCGTACTTTATAGCGAGTAATGTGATTAGCAGTTCATCTTGGCCATTCCTGCAATTTGTTGTCAACACAATCTCGGTTTGCATCGGAGTTAACATTCGTCGGCACGTTTATTTGAAGGGATGACTGATATCCAACGTAATACTTCCAGCCAAAGAGATCAGCATTCTTGCATATTCGGTGTACAGACCTGGCAAGAGGTGTCGTAGTATAGAACATAAATGGAAAGATGATATCTGAGATATTAACTGGTTACGTTCAGAGACTTAGTACCCTGAGATTAAAGACCCGTAGGAGGTACTACAAACTTACACAAAACTGTAGTTAATGTATGTAAATGTAAGTCGCATTAAGCAGAGGGAAAAACTAAGAAACGTTTACAGAGTTAGTGACACATAAATAATGGGCTACAGAGTGGCGACAAGATAAACGCCTTATAGCCTATTAATATGGCCGAATGCCTCGGTGTACGGAGATGTGCCGTGTGCAGGTTTTCTAAGCCGGAGAGGTTCAGACCAACTGCTGGAAGACTTATGAAGGTTGCAATTTTGTGCCTCTTTCGATTAATCCGTTGTCATCTCCTTTCCTGTAATAGAAAAAATGTGGTGTAAGTGCAATTAAACCAGTAAGATTTTATACAAGTTTGACGTCGCGAAAAATTTCGATCTCGACAAGGCTAGTTTTGCAATTTAGAGAGCCAATGTTGGTGACATATGAACACGTTTCTTGCGGATTTTCGGGAGTTCACCGAGTCTCGAAGCAACAACATCACTTGGCTCCAGTACTTAGAAACTTCAGAGGAAGGCTTACAGACGAGATGTAGTCTTCTGGATAAGGATTTGCCTTTAGCAATTTTTTTAAAATTTTTTATGCCTATATATATTTTGCTGCAGTTGTAGCATCTTCAGTGAGCCCTTTTTATTGGTTAAAATTGAACAACATAAATATTTTTAGTTGTTTAATTGTTTTTAGTGTTTTCTGTTGTTAAATTTTAAAGAAATAAGAAGGACCACTGAAGGTGCTACAACTGTACCGAAACATGTACGGGCACAAAAAAAAAAAAAAAAAAAAAAAAAAAAAGAAGCAACTAACTTAATATTTATACAGCAAACACGGGCAAAATAAAAAAATAAATAAATAAATAAATAAAAAAATCTTAAAACTCCCGTCTCATACCAAGCTGAGGTTTGCATGGTGCAGTCCTCTGCTGCCCATGTATTCTGTGACGCGAATCTCGTGTGTAAAATGACCAATGATTGTGCTCAAGCTCGCTCGGTTGAAATTTACTCGCCCTAAGCATCAGCTGAAGAATGATAGTTCCTGATATTGCACCCAAGATATGTATTAAATTCTTGCAGATGATATGAATGGCATTGGCTGTGGGAACCATAAGGTAGGTGGCGCGAACTATCTCGACACTAGGTCGAATATTTGCTATTAGAATACTTGAGCAGCACCTTGTACCGACTTGTTCGGACCCAACGTAAAGCCCGTTTTACACTGGCGACATTATGGCGATACATGGCAGCCTGAATTGCATGCGCCTTCCCTATCTGCAAAGGGGGCGTAGATAATTTAATATTATCAGGCAGTCCAGTTGTTTTTGGAGGGGGAGGGGGGCTACTGTTTTCAAGAATTTCATTTAGATCGGTGTCTAAAATATCAGAACACAGACTGCATTGTAAGCGACTAAAATAAATTATGATACAAAAGGTTTCATGGACATGGCTTTGGGGGCCATGCGGATAAGATAGCTGTCATCTCGACTGCTAGTGATACGAGACCGTTGGGATCCAACACGGCTTCCGTATTGCCCTCCTGAACCCACCGATTCCATATTCTGCTAACATTCATTGGATCGCGACCAACGAGAGCAGCAATGTCGCGATACGATAAACCGTAATCGGACCTTTATCAAAGTCGGAAACGTGATGGTACGCATGTCTCCTCCTTACACGAGGCATCCCAACAATATTTCAGCAGGCAATGCCGGTCAACTGCTGTTTGCGTATGAGAAATCGGTTAGGAACTTTTCTCATGTTAGCACGTTGTAGGTGTCGCCATCGGCGCCAACCTTGTGTGAATGCTCTGAAAAGCTAATCATTTGCATACCACAGCATCTTCTTCCCGTCGGTTAAATTTCGCGTCTGTAGCACGTCATCTTCGTGGTGTAGCAATTTTAATGGGCAGGAGTGTATTTTTACTTGGAAAGAGGGTCGATTATTCAAAAAGTTTGGGAAACACTATTAAAAAGACTGAACACGGAATGCATCGATCACCGACGGAAAAAGTATATCCATGATCACAAGGACCCGAACTAAAAAAAAAAAAAGTGGTTAATGCGACCGCTGGCCTCAAACGGAAAATCTGGATACGAATTCTGGCCCTACTTAAATTTTCAGCCTAGCCACTGAATTTATTTCAATTTCCTGTAACACTCTAGATAACTAAAGTTCACCGTTGAGGTGCGAAACTTCACAGCGAACAGCTCTTACAACACATACACTTATGGCGCTTAGCGTGTAAACGAATATGACCGTTCGAGAGGAACGAGACCCAGTACGGAAATAACACGCTAGGGGCGTTGCAATAGATCATCAGTCTCGAGTAGTACACTGACAGAAAACGTGTTGCACACTGGTCGTAATTCTGCTCCACACTCGTGTTCAGCCAGTCAGACGCTAGATGAGTTGTCGAAGCAAACTCTCGCAACAAACGCCTGGGGTTGACCGCTACGTGACTTTCCCTTATTGGAGTGGAGCGTTATATATTGGCTTCCGCGAGCGCCACTTGCGCGGTATCTGATCTCTGTGTTTGGTAGGGCGCTGTAGGTCCAGCAGGGGTGTTATTTCGGTCGGTGGCGCGCGGCCGCTTTCAGAACACGTCACGTTGCCGGGGCGCGGCCCGTCCACTGCGCGGTGCCTGCCAGGTGCAACCTGTCCGTAGCCGCAGCCGCGCGCATTGTTTCCTCGGCTGTCGTGCCGGCGCATCGCTTTATTATTTGGCGCCGCCTTTCGCCTTACATCCGACCGTAGAACAATGCACTATTGTGCTCCAACTGGCGGAGACAGTCGAATACATTTCCTGTATAAGCTGCGATGGACTGTACCACGAGGCTCTCCGCGCTTCGCCTCGTGAGAGGCAGGCGCTAAGCTCGTGAGCAGCTGTGCGTGTCTTCTGTTCCTGCGTGCTGGTGTCTGCTTTACATCGTCTACCCGTGACGATCCAATTAGTTAAGATTACCTAACATAGTCGGGTTTGGAGGCGATCTGATCGTTTTATAGTTTTCAAAATGAAATGCCAACATCGCACATTAATAATTTATTCACTGACGACCGGTTTCGGTGAACTGTGTCACCATCATCTGGTCAAATACATATTACAAGCTGGTCATCTTGTTAAAAAAATTGGGTATAAAATAACAAGTGCAACATTGCACTTAGTCACTATATAAAACATACACAAGTTAAAAGCCGGCCGCCGTGGCCGAGGGGACTGCGGCGCGCTAGTCATGGTCTGCACAGCCACTACGGTCGAGGGTTCGAATCCCCCCTCGGGTATGGATATTTGTGCCGTCCTTAGTGTAAGTTACTTCATAAGTGGTTTTTAAGTTTAGGGACTGATGACCCCGTAGTTAAGTCCCATAAGCTATACAAACATTTGAACATTTTGAACACAAGTTAAAAACATGACAGCTTATTTTGTAAGCTGTCATGTTACAAAATAAGCTGTCATCCAGAATGAAACTTTCACTCTGCAGCGGAGTGTGCGCTGATATGAAACTTCCTGGCAGATTAAAATTTTGTACCGGAACCGAGACTCAAACCTGGGACTTTTGCCTTTCGCGGGCAAGCGCTCTACCGACTGAGCTATCCCGACACGACTCATGATGCCGCCTCACAATTTCACTTCCGCCAGTACCTCGCCTCCTACTTTGCAAAGTTTACAGAAGCTCTCCTGCGAAACATGTAAGACTAGCACTCCTGGAAGAAAGGATATGGTGGAGACATGGCTTAGCCACAGCCTAAGGGACGTGTCCAGAATGAAACTTTCACTCTGCAGCGGAATGTGCGCTGATATGAAACTTCCTGGCAGATTAAAATTGTGTGCCGGAACAAAATTTTAATCTGCCAGGAAGTATCAATAAGTTTTTATGTTTTTAAGTTGTGTATTTTTTATATAGTGACTAAGTGCAATGTTGCACAAGTTATTTTATACCCAATTTTCTAACAAGATGACCAGCTTGTAATATGTATTTGACCAGATGTTGGTGACATAGTTCACCGAAACCGGTCCTCAGTGAATGAATTATTAATGTGCGATCTTGGCATTTCATTTTGAAAACTATGTTCCGATTAGTGTTCGTTCGTCACAGATATGGTATCGCTTGATAACGCTTCTGATATCACAGTTTAAATTTGAGAGGAAACTCTCAGATCTGCTTCTTCGAAATTCTAATTTATTCTACTTTTAAAGACATTAGGCAATGAAATTCCAATTGCTGCTTTACATACATATTTATAACACTATATGACCTATTTCAGCTTCAGCGCCATCTTCAGGTGATCTGTGAAAAATGTAACGTTATCAAAATACATCGAATTTTATGATTACTGTAATTGTAATTTCTATTACGAAATATACATACGTCAGATTGTCGTGACATCCACACACATCAGTGGTTTTCGTGCTGTTAATTTATTTATTGCTTCGTAAATTTTATTAAAGCAATATTTGTTATGAAATATTATACGACTCTCTTCTTCATGTTTGACAGCTTCTTGACAGAGAGATATAACATGGTTACATGCTCATAAAATGCACACAAAAAGAAGCGCAAATAACCCATCTACTTTTTACCAACACTTAACAACAGAGAAGCACACAGCATATAATATAGAACAGGCATTCGAAATTCGTCCTAGAAGAAATCGAAATATATTTACACTCATTTCACCACCTCTCTTAAACACTAAATGAACTACTTGAAACACAAAAACTACAAAGAAAACTTTATTGATATCGTCCACCAAGAAAACGGGTAAAAAAAAAAATTTCATTAGCAAAAATAACTAAAATTTATCATACAAAGATAACACATGTTAATAACGATTCGGCTAACTAAGATTACTAAATTTCCCGACACAAGCAAAGATCATACATTCAACCAGCCTCTCAAATAGCACATATTATCTTAATAATAAACAGACAGAATCTAACCACATTAGATCTCTGGTTATCTGTCTCAAGAAGCTGTCAAACATCAAGAAGAAAATCGTAAAAAATTTAAGATCAAATATTGTCTTAATAAAATTTACGAAGCAACAAATTAATTGACAGCACGGAAACCATTGATGTATGTGGATGTCACGAGCATCTGACGTATATAAATTTCTTAATAGAAATTACAATTACGGTAATCATAAAATTCGATGTATTTTGATAATGTTACATTTATCACAGATCACCTGGAGATGGCGATAAAGACGAAATAGGTCATACAGTGTAATAAATATACTTGTATTTTAAGCATCAACTGGAATTTCATTGCTTAGTGTCTTTAAACGACATTTATAGTGCTGCAGGCCCAAGAGAGACCAAATTTATTATACTTTATTTATTTACTGCAAGTTTCATTCTGCATTTCAGCTGAAAAGACGAAACTCACTCTATGTCCTCTTTAAAGCATTTGGAACAATTTGGGAGGAAGTAATAACTGTCTCTAAAGAGGAAATGTCTCAGAGTGAAATGCGTGACAATTGTGGTAAACCATTCGACCCGTGTAAGCAGAGGATCCGACCAATTTTGTTACTTAATCGTGAGACCGTATTGGCCGAGAGAAATTTTAACAAGAGCTCTCTCTCCGTCTGGTCTCTCTTTCTCTCTCTCTCTCAGTGTTTGTGTGTGTGTATATGAAAGGTATCTATTGCTTCTGAAGCCAAGGTTTGAAAATACCAAAATATTCGACTAAGCGAGTGTAATTAAACATAAATTACTTACCATAACATTCACAAGGTCGGAAATTGAGTGAAGAAGAGACAGCAGCAATAGAAGTAAACACTGTGGTATACCAATAAGAATAAACAGGAGTCTATGTTATAATGGGTAGGAATTCATCATAAAGACAATTGCTGGGCCGCAGAGACGCGCGAAGATAAACACAAATTCACACAACGTCACCAGAAAAAGGTCATACACACATTCACACACTCAGGTACATTGTTAAAATTATGTGCAGAGTTAGCAAACGTGTGCACCATTTATGAAGAAAGGCAATTTTTTAGCCGCGGCGAAGCGGTCGAGTGCATTGAAACGCTCTGCTACGATGCGCGAGGCCGTTCCCCGTCGGGGGCTCTAATCCCCCCTCGGGCATGGATATTTGTGTCGTCTGTAGTATAAGCTAGTTCATAAGTAGTTTGTAAGTTTAGGAACTGATGACCCCGTAGTTAAGTCCCATAAGCTCTACAAACAATTGAACATTTTTTTTTTTTGCAATTTTTTAATGTCAGTTGTTCGAATCAATTTTATCCTGTTTTTCAAAAAAGAACTGGAAAGGACTCCACAACACTAAACTACACAAAACGAAGTCATCACAAATATGCATATTCAACGGAACTGATTTCCAACAGTATAAGAGAAAAAAGACTTGCCGCCTGGAAAACTACTCAAAGTGTTTCCAGTTTGCCTGACCAGCAGTCATTCAACGGCCGCGTAGATATTCTATTCGTGTTTCGGAAGCCTGCCTGCCATATTATACAGAATACTGTTCTAGGCGCTAGGTTTAAGAACCGATCAGTAACCACCAAAATTACACGTGTTGATTTGGCAACCTAAAATTACTTGCCCACCACCTGTGGTTTCTCGGCTTACACAACACCGTTGTTTCAAGAGTTGTCCACCATTACGGTCGCTCACTTCAGGAGTCACTTGACTCTCCTGACCGACCCGCTGTGCTGCTGCTGCTTGTCTACTGACGACACACCGACGCTGACGCTACAAGTCTGACCCAGCCTTGGTCTGAGGTGTGGAATTTAAGGGGATGACTGCTGTTCCTCCTGCTTCTTGTCCTCTCGTGATGAATTTTCCTTACATTGAACTGAACAACGTAATGAAGCATAGACAGCTGGCAGAGTTGTAGGCACTTGGCCGGATGGCTTATTTTTTTTTCAGCCTGTGAGTCACGAGCCCCAAGCTGGTCGTAAAGTCTTGTTCACGGAGTCGCCATCAGAGGCTAGTTGAACATAAAACTGGTTCTATCATATAAAAAAGTGGGTGTCTCATTGCTAGGGTTACGTAATACAAATTATAGGCCCAAGAAAAGTGACATTTAATTTATATTAAAATTACGTAATTCCTCGTTTGTCATAATAAAAACATCGCGTCAACTATGAATAAATGAAAAGCCTGAAAAGTGGTTTCAGAAACGACTTGACATTCAAATTAACAAGATGCAAGACATTATTAGAGACTGATTATGCCTTTCAACTTTCAGTCTGGAGCATAGTACCCCTAATAAAATTCATCCATGGAAAAAAAAAAAAAAAAAAAGTATCTGTGAAATCGGTCGAGCCGTTTTCGAGTTATTGTTCGACCAAGGTATTTAGGGATCTATTTTTAGGTTGAAAGGTACCCTACCCCATGCATCGTAGACGGTGACCTTCCTCTTGTTTTGAAGTTCAAGCGTGCGAAATCTCGTGAAGCTCAGAATGAAACTGTATATTTCGTGAGTCTGTACGAGAAGTATGCTCCGCCATGCACCTACCATAAAATACTTTCTTAATTGTCGTTTTCTACCTGTAAATTACATTCCCGCCAAAAAATTAATGTCAGCTTCATAGGTGAAGTAGTTTTCGAAATTTTTTTTTTTTTTTTTTTTTTTTTTTTTTTTTTTTTTTTTTTTTTTTAGATAGAGATTAAGAAAACAGATGGCTTAAATTTTGATCAAGAGAATTCAAAATGTTTTATAGCTTATGGGACTTAACTACGGTGTCATCAGTCCCTAAACTTACAAACTACTTATGAACTAACTAAGATTAAGGATGGCACAAATATCCATGCCCGAGGGGGGATTCGAACCCCGACCATAGTGGCCGTGCAGACCGTGACTGGAGCGCCTCAGTCCCCTCGGCCACCGGGGCCGGCACAAGAGAATTAAGGGGAACTTGCAAATAAAAATAAATAGTAATATGCAAATCTGTAATGCTAAATTTGATACAAGGTCATGCCTGATACGATAGTTTTACGGCACCTGCAGCGAAACTGTTGTGTTTTCTTGTAATTATTTTGTGGGTGAGGGAGGCAGTTACAAAACGCTTCATAAACGTCCGAAATTACATGCAAACTTTGTTGCAGGTTCCTAACTACTCCCATTTTCCAATAACTGACGCATAAATCTGGGTATGCTGACGCGGTGACGTCTCATTATTTATGACGTCATATCTTCTGAGTTATGTGTCGTGATCTTTTGATTTGGGTCTGGAACCTTCGTGAGCGTATTGTGGACAGGTCACCAAAGTTTCATTGCAATCGAACGAATGGTTTGTCTACATATAGAAGACATACAGACAAACATGTGAGGAAGCTAATGAGCCGAGAAAGCCAATGACTCCAATAATTTTTCGGTTCCAGAGCGAACAATGGGAAAAGAGGGTGGAAGTTCGGGGATTAACGTCCTTAGAAGACGAGAATTATTGCAGACGGAGGCCATGTTCGCAGTGAACAAGGGCAGGAAACGAAATTTATCTTTCCGTATTTAACCGTCTTTGCAAACGATTTAAGGATTGTATACACAACCCATTTCTGGATGGCTGCAGGTGGATTTTAGCCATATTGTTCCTGAATACGAGAATGCTGCATTAGCATAGAATGGACAGTGTCTTGAAAAGAGGTTATAAGATGAACAACAACAAGAGTAAAACAAGGATACTGGAATGTAGCATCAGAAAATCAGGCGATGCTGAAGGCATTAAATTAGGTAATGAGGCAGAAAAGTAGTAGACGAGTTTCGTTACTTGGGTAGCAAGATAACTTCTGAGGGCCGAAGTAAAGATGATATAATATGCAGAATGGCTATGGAAAAAAAAGCGTTTCTGAAGAAGCGAAAGTTGTTGACATTCAATATTAGTTTAAATGTTAGGAAGTCCTTTCTGAAAGCATTTGTCTAGAGTGTAGCATTGTATGGGAGTGAAGCGTGGACAATAAGGATTTCAGACAAAAAGATGATAGAAGCTTTTGAAATGTGGTGCTACAGACGAATGATGAAAATTAGATGGGTAGATCACGTAACTAATGAGGAGGTGCTGAACAGAATTGGGGAGAAAAGGAATTTCTGGCGTCTTCTGACTAAGAGAAGGGATAGGTTGGTGGGACACATCCTGAGACATCAAGGAATCGTCAACTTAGCATTAGAAG
The DNA here is from genome assembly GCA_026315105.1 of Locusta migratoria. NCBI lineage: Eukaryota > Metazoa > Arthropoda > Insecta > Orthoptera > Acrididae > Locusta > Locusta migratoria. Next base: position 696,658,587 of record CM048745.1, on the reverse strand, counting down.
GAAGTGTGTGGGGTAAAAATCGTAGAGGGAGACCGAGGGACGAATACAGTAAGCAGATTCAAAGGGATGTAGGTTGCCGAAAGTATTCTCAGATGAAGAGGCTTGCACAGGACAGGTTAGCGTGGAGAGCTGCATCAAACCAGTCTGCGGACTGAAGACCACAACACGCATTAGTATACTGTGTAAAATCATATGCTATAGCTCGTTAGTTTTAAAAACAAACAATCTCACTTTTTCACAGTGTTTGTAGAAGGACCTCTACACTTTAAAATGTAGAGCTCTGAAGATGATGACTATGTTTGTCGAATCCGGTTATCTATCAACAAATAATTTGACAGGTGTAGTGTCTGTTCCTTTAGGCATGCATGCATGCCCATTGCATTGTTTCCATCAATAATGACGGAAACCACACATGGTATTTAGTTTTGTACTGGCGAGTCCGCCTCTCGTGGCCGTTGGTGGTCAGTTCCGCATTAAGGGGTACCCAGGTGGTGTTTGTTCTGCAAAGAGAGGCTGTGTCGAGAGCGGGTAAGCCGCGAATCCTGTGCTGTCGAGGCAGCGGTAACCGAAGAGGCGGCAGGAATGCGCCCGGCGAAACCCGAGCCGCGGCGGCCGGCCGCCCACCACTCGATACCCCTAGCCTGCTGCCGGCAGTACTGGCGGCCTTGCGACCGACACAAGGTCGACACCAGGGGTCGCCCGGCCTGTCTGCGCCGCACGAGAGGAAGAAGGGAGCTTAGACTTTAACGTCCCATCATTAGAGACGCCACTCCCATGAACCACAGACATTGCCGAGGTGGGGTGGCTTGCGTGCCTCAAAGATGCAGATAGCCGTACCGTAGGTGCAACCACAGCGGAGGGGTATCTGTGCAGAGGCCAGACAAACGTGTGGTTCCTGAAGAGGGGCAGCAGCCTTTTCAGTAGTTACAGGGGCAACAGTCTCGATGATTGACTGAGCTGGCCTTGTAACATCAGCTAATGTGGCTTGGCCACACAGCTACTGCGAACGGCTGAAAGCATGGGGAAGCTACAGCCGTTACCTTTCCCGAGGACATGCAGCTCTACTGTATGAACATATGACGATGGCATCCTCTCGGGTAAAATATTCCGGAGGTAAAATAGTCCCCCATTCGGATCTCCGGGCGGGGACTACTCAGGCGGATGTGATCATCAGGAAAGACAGCGCTGGCATTCTACGGGTCGGACCGTGGAATGTTAGATCCCTTAATCGGGTCGGGAGGTTAGAAAATTTAAAAAGAGAAATGGATAGGTTGAAGTTAGATATAGTAGGGATTAGTGAAGTTTGGTGGAAAGAGGAACAGGACTTCTGGTCAGGTGAGTACAGGATTATAAATACAAAATCAGTTGGGGATATTACAGGAGTAGGTCAGATAATGAATAAGAAAACAGGAATGCGGGTAAACTACTACGAGCAGCACAGTGATCGCATTATCGTAGTCAATATTGATACGAAGCCAACACCGACCACAGTAGTACAGGTTTATATGCCAACTAGCTCTGCCGATGATGAGGAGATACAAGAAATATATGAGGAGCTAAAGGAAATTATTCAGACAATTAAGGGAGAGTATATCTTAATTGTTATGAGAGACTGGAATTCGGTACTAGGATAAGGAAGGGAGGGGAAGATAGTAGGTGAATATGGTCTGGGATAAAGAAATGAAAGAGGAAGCCACCTGGTAGAATTTTGCATGGAACATAATTTAGTTATAACAATTACCTGGTTTAAGGGTCACGAAAGAAGGTTGTATACATGGAAGCGACCAGGAGACACCAGGTGATACCAGAAAGATTTTATAATGGTAAGACATAGATTTAGGAACCAGGTTTTAAAATGTAAGGCATACCCAGAGGCAGATATAAACTCTGACCATAACTTATTGGTCATGAATTGTAGGCTTAAACTGAAAAAAAAAAAAAAAAAAAAAATACTGCAGAAGGAAAGAAAAGAAGGGTATGGAACTTGAATAAACTGAAGGAACCTGAAGTTCTTGAGAATTTCAGAGGAAGCTTTAGGCAACAATTGACAGAAATGGAGGAAAATAAAACAGTAGAGGAGGAATGGATAGCATTGATGTTGTGGAGCTGGCAGGAAACTTGGAGCCTTCTAGTGCAGTGACGCTAGAAGGCTCCAAGTTTCCTGCCAGCTCCACTGCATCAATGGAGCTTAATTTCCTGAAAATGTTCTAAAATAAGACCGAAACTAGTCGAAAATAATATATATATATATATTTTTTTTGCACTCTACACTGTTCTTTATATATAAATGATCCTTTCGTTAGTGGGGAGGGTGGGCAAGTTTGAAGCCCTTACTTCTACGCAAATTAGTACAAAGTGACTAAGATTTGAGTACCGTAGGCAGGTAAAGCTGGAAATTTTTGTCTGACGGGAGGGGTGATTAGGTAGTCCTTGCAGGTGCGGTGATCATTGTGTCCCCAGTAGTGTAGTGGTCAGCGCAACTGCTAGAAAGCGGGGGATCCGGGTTCGAATCCCGGCGAAGTATACATTTTCAGCGTCGCCCATTCGCAGTGAATGTCATTTATTCTGATTTTAATGATTTCTTTTAAGAAAGTATCTTTTGATAAAAGACGAAAATCGGGCTAAGTATGTTGGAGAGGGAATGAAAATTTGGGGGCCAACTACCCGAAAAGAAACCAAATTTTTGCTGCAAAAATTAGTTTTGATTTAATCGAAGTAGAATCTATTGAAACTTCAAAAGGAAGGTTGTTATATACAGGGTGTCCCAGCTATCGATTCCACCAAAAATATCTCTGGAACAATAACAGCTATTGGAAAACGACTTTCACCGGTATCAATGTACGGCTGGGGCCCACGAATGTACATATTTGTAAACATTCTAAAACGAAAGCAAATGTGTTTTTTTAACACAAACTTATGTTTTTTTTAATGGACACCCTATATTTTTTCTTCAGCAATCCATAGCATGACAAATCACATAAACAATGGCGTTGATTGCATCGCAATATTCCAATTACATCCCGAGATATTGCGACGAGAAGTTGACGCTTGAAAAACCCGAAATGCGCTGCTAACGCACGTCCTGAGGCTCAGGCGTGAACCCCATGCTGCCCGTAATCGCGATGTGATTGACATGCGTAATCGCACTTCCATGCTTCTCAATTGGTCCGAAAGGAATAATACGGTCTGCTTCCATCAACTCTCATAAGCACATAATGGTTTCCCTCTTGCACGTTTTATGTGTCTACGTACACAGTATGAACCAGTACCGATCGGTATACATCAGTCAGGTTGTCTTATTTATCCTGCACACACAAAATAAGGTTTATCGAACCAACAACACCAGAGGATATGAAGCAACGCATTATTGATGCATCAAAGAGGAAACAGTAGCACGAAGTAGGGCATCCTTCATCCGCAGAGTGACCCTATGTATGCAAGACAATGGTTATCACTTTTGAGCATGATATGTGAACGCTATCTTTAGTATGTAGTGCTGGTATCAAAGTGCAAGTTTCTACAAAGGGCCATTTTACCCAGTGATGTTCAGAAACATTTGTTTGAAGCATTTGTCATGTAAGGCATTAGATAAACATAACATTGATAATTATGTGATAATAAAACTAATTGGTTAAACATGTTTACATTCATCTTCTATGTCTTACCTGAACTTCCCAAATCAAAACATTTTTACCTAAACAACGGTAAAACCCTATAGTCCACTTGCTCGTTTCACTAAAACCATCAACATGAATTTTACTATTGTGATTGAATGATTCACTGTCACTTGCACTAGATCTACAGTAAAGTAAAGTTTTAACGTTGAACGGCATTAACTTTTTAGTAACGGATCAACGATAAGCGAAGATAACTTTGTGTCTAACGTTGCGGAACACAGATATGTTACAGAACCGCATCACCCACAGCCTATGGGATAAATACCTGCTGGAATGTACGACTTTAATGCAGAATGGTAGCAGACCGTATTATTCGTTGCGGACCTCTTGGTAAGTATGGAAGTGCGATTACGCATGTCAATCACATCGCGATTACGGGCAGCGTGGGGTTCACGCCTGAGCCTCAGGACGTGCGCTAGCAGCGCATTTCAGGTTTTTCAAGCGTCAACTTCTTGTCGCAATATCTCGGGATGTAATTGGAATATTGCGATGCAATCAACGCCATTGTTTATGTGATTTGTCATGCTATGGATTGCTGAAGAAAAAATATAGGGTGTCCATTAAAAAAAAACATAAGTTTGTGTTAAAAAAACACATTTGCTTTCGTTTTAGAATGTTTCCAAATATGTACATTCATGGGCCCCAGCCGTACATTGATACCGGTGAAAGTCGTTTCCAATAGCTGTTATTGTTCCAGAGATATTTTGGGTGGACAAGATAGCTGGGACACCCTGTATATATTAACTTAATACCTGCTGGCCGGCCGCGGTGGCTGAGGGGACTGAGGCGCTCCAGTCACGGTCTGCACGGCCACTACGGTCGGTGGTTCGAAACCCCCTCGGGCATGGATATTTGTGCCGTCCTTAGTTGTAAGTAGTTCATAAGTAGTTTGTAAGTTTAGGGACTGATGACCCCGTAGTTAAGTCCCATAGACTCTACAAACATTTGAATATTTGAATACCTGCTGCTTCGCACGCATAGACTGGATGGTGTGCATTGATTGTTTCTACTTCTAAATATAAATTCTCATATATTTCGCTTTAAAAATACTTTACTAATCAAGATTATGGTACAACTTGCCACCGCCTTTTGCACCATTGATGGCAGAATTCAAAACATCCCGAAACATATTTTTTTAAAATTCTGACCATGGTTCCAAATCCAAATTTTCGCATTCATAGCATCGAAATAGTCTTTGTAGCACCCTTATAAGATTTTCCTTTATTTCACCCGCTTAAAGGTTGAATTTCCAAAAATATCGAAACACCTGTTTCTAAAATTCCAATCCAAAATCGAAGTCCGAAGTTTTGTATTTCTTGCTTCAAAATTCCTAAATAGCAACGTACGTTCAAAAAACCGTTCTTCCCCTATTTTACCCCCTCAGGGAAAACTCGCTGATGCCTTACAGTGTAAGATAAACAACGTCTACAAATTTCATGTTTCTATCGTCTGTAGATTCACATTTCAGCGCAGTTTTCTTTTAGAAACTAATCGAGAAAGCGAAATTTCTTTCTTGGTAGTTTTACTTTCAAAACTGCCATATGCACTTGTTTTTCTTTATTCGTACGCTTTTTGCAGAAAAACAATTGAAGAATGTGCATCATATTTCGCTATATATAACCTCTTTGCAATTATAGTGTCAAAAATCATCGTTTCCCTTCAGTCAGAATTTTATATAAGCTGACGACGTTCAACCATTATATCTTGCATCCTCTTATAACTATCGACACGGAAGTGCTATGGTGTACAACGGAAGAAATGGAAAACAACCACAGAGAGACAGATCGTTCGTCTCCATTGTGTAGTTTTTGCTGAAGAGCTTAATATTGTAATGTAACAACATGAGCCTCCATCTAATTTAGTATACGATACCTCTCTTTACTGAAACCCAGGATACCCTTCTTTCCTTATAGTGTAGTTTAGCATACCATTTCCTATATACTGAAGCTCCGGATACCTTTCTTTCCTGTAGTAAAGTTTATGATACCACCTTTAAACCTTTCTATCCTGTAGTAAAGTTCGTGATACCACCCGTATTCATTTCTACATTATAACAACTACATTGTTTATGTCACTAAGTATTTACCTCATTTTATTCCCATTAATAAAATCCCTTAATTTCATAGTAATTATAACTTTTATGCCCATTACTCAATTTCTATAACTTCGTAATTACTATTACCTTATTTTCCCATTATCAAACTTCATTAATTTCGTAATGCTCTATTACCATTGTTCCCATGATTAAACCCCAGTAATTTCGTAGTATTTATTTTGCAGCATTTATTTCCTTTCATTTCCTTTATTAAGATTAGATTAATTTTCGTAGTATTTTTGGTCTGACCAAATTACAGTACAAATTGTAATTTAAAGTTGTTGTTACATCTAATTGTCATTATGGCTAATTGTCAGACATTGTAGTTCATTGTAAAGCAGATTATTTAACTTCAACTAAACAATAGGATTCACTTCATTTATAAAATATTACAACTATTTAATTAATTATTTGTTGTACTAATACATTGACATTGTATGACGAATGCAAATTACATGGATTTGTTGTTTATAAAAGAACCGATTCATAAATTATCATTGTGATAATTATGCATCACTTGACATTGTTAATAATGTAATAAATACATGTAATGCTCGGGAATTAGTAGTCAGTTGTTGTACTTCAGAATTAGAGTTCAGTTCAAGCCAGTTGTATGTCAGATCTGTGTATCTTACCTGTAGCAATAAATCGTAGTGGATTTCGAAGAAGTGTTTGTTCTTTTCGAAAAACACCCCTTCACAATTAATATTTATCGTCAAGTTCAAATTTTATAACAAATTAATTATTAAATGTGGCGATCACCTTATTCAAAGAGGGATCGTCATAATATTGACACCCACACGTAGAATTTTAAATAAGCTGGTATCTTTCGACTCCCATATCTTCCACCCCTTATTGTTATCAACCCTCTACCACCATAGTGCACAATGGGAGACATACCTACTACCACATAGAGGCACTATTCGTTTGCGATGTGTAGTTTTGGTTACAGAGTGAAATATAGACACAAACGCCTCAATATCCTGAACATTTGATTTAGAGGTGTTGCTCTATTGTGGCTTGTGACACAACTGTGTTCGCACAGTACTGCAACACTTCTAGTGCTCAACATCGTCTGCTCACAACTGTCTCATCGAAAACGCATTATTGTTCACTGTTATTAGTTCAAACTTCCATACCAGTCGGTTACACCTCAGAATAAAATAAATCTCCCTAGTTTTTCGACAGTGTATGCGGATCAGTTCATATAATGTTCTCATTATTTGGAATATCAATACTGGTCGAGTTTCTGAGGGTCTTAGGATCAAATATTATCTTACTGGAGAACGTGGGTTACTCTTGTTTTAAAATTTTCCACACTTTACTGTGTTATATTTATTTGTTTACTATCAATTCCGAAGAAAATACGACTTCTCCTTCAGGCACTTCAGCCGATGCACTGTACCAGCGCAGAAATCTCCGGTTAACAAACTACACCAGTGCTGTGCAGTAACGCTATATTAATTTTCCCTGACATGTGTTTGTCTTGTGACGGTTATTAAGAGTGAAGTGCAAGCTGAACGAAAGCGTCTTTGGCTGCCCGTCACGCCCGGCTGCGTCACAGTGACTAGCCGCCTGAGACCGCAAACAGACGCAGCTTCGCCAAAACAAGGAAGTGCGGCTCTATCTTACATCAAGGTCGAAAGCGTCGACGGAAACCGACCAATTAGAAAACGAAGTGGCAGAATTCCTTTCTGTTCCATCCATAATTGAAGAATATTACACTTTTGTCCCGTCTTCCGTCCTGTACAGCGCGCTGACGTAAGCTGTGTCACAGAAATTAAGCTTGTGTTAATACGGGTGTATCGACCAGCAGCCGTCTCTGTAACAGTGAAAAGCAACAAGTCGCGAGGATTTCAGTTTCACTGTTAGAGAAGAGTGGGAATTCAGCGTGTATTGGACAAACTGGAACATTTTCAATCAGGTAAAACAAAAATTAAAATGCAATGAAAACTGTGATCTGGAGCGTTGATAATGGGGACAGGGTGGTTCCAAAAGCCTGCCCCCTCCTCCATCATTCCCTACAGCCAGATTCATCGAGCGTTTGTTTTTATTTTACTATTATTATTTTTTTATCGCTCACAATACGAACTATGTTCCAATTTTGTATGTTGAAACGGCTTAACATTTTAGTTTGGATACTGACCTGAATCGACAATTGGCCCCTGATCCCATCTCCACTTATAACAATTTACACCCTGAGTCAGATTAAGTTAAAAAAAATGTTCAAATGTTTGTAGAGTCTATGGGACTTAACTATGGGGTCATCAGTCCCTAAACTTACAAACTACTTATGAACTAGCTAATCCTAAGGACCGCACAAATATCCATGCCCGAGGGAGGATTCGAACCCCCGACCGTAGTGGCCGTGCAGACCGTGACTGGAGCGCCTCAGTCCCCTCGGCCACCGCGGCCGGCTCAGATTAATTAACTATGGCAAACACCTGTTGCAAACCACATGTATGAGATTGGCCATCCCCTTAAGGGAATAGAAGAAGGGCACTACTCGGAAAGCGCAAGTTAAACACAACGAAATGAAACTTATTGGTAAAATTTTAGGATTTTAACTTCGTAGGCTTTCCAGGCGTAATAAATCTTCAAAGTCACTTCGGGTTTTCTGCTGGATATTGGGATCTAACTGATTCAATATTATTAAAATTGGAAGAACCAGCTTTGGCCTCACTGAAATCTTTATTTTTTATATAATACAGATCGATTTCGGTCAATATCTGACCATCCTCAGTGCTAGAATCCAAGCCCTGTGGGCCCAGAAAAACTTGCACATTGCATAGTAACATCAAATAGGCAGTACATAAGTAGAATCTACTTATGGACTCCCTACTTAGAATCTACTTAAGTACTGCCTACTTCATGTTAATATGCAATGTGCAAGTTTTGTGGGCCTACAGGGCTTGGATTCTAGCACTGAGGATGGTCAGACACTGACCGAAATCGATCTGTATTATATATAAAAAAAATATAGAGTTCAATGCTGCCAAAGCTGGTTCTTCCAATTTTAAGCATTTTAATGTGGTCGCTCTGCACCAGACTCCGGATGGAGTCGCCTACATGATTCAATATTTCGACGGTACAACTGTCCGTCATCTTCAGGCAACGTCGATGCTGCTGAATCCCGGTGAATACTGATACAAAAGCGACCTGTATAGGCGTCAGTCGCACGCACGGCGCATGCGCCGCCCGCCACAGTTACTGCCCCCTAGACCGGGCTGGTGGCACTGCCGTTAGTGGAATGGGGCACAACGATATATCGCACCTTACGTTAATCAGTCCTGTGACGCAGAACTTCGCTTTTGCATCAGTATCCAGCGGGACTTAGCAGCAGCGACGGTTACTGAAGATGACGGACAGTTGTACCGTCGAAATATTGATTCAGATTTCAATATCCGTCGAAAACCCGAAGAGACTTTGAAGAACAATTTAGGAGTATTTAAAGGCAGATAAATAAATATAGATTTGTAATGTTTCTTGATAAATATACTCGATTATAAATTGCTTGTAGCTTGAAAGACTCTCGGTGGATTATTATAATTTAAATTAATAAATATATGATAGCCTGTTTCTGGTATGGATTGAGCACAGTGTTGATTATGAGATCTGACTGAAATTAAAAGATGGCCTGCTTCTCATATGGGGACCACTGTGTCTGCGATTTAGATGGTAGCTTTTACTAAGCAATCCTTATGAAGTGACTCTAATGGGCATCGATAATCTACCTGCCTATCTTATCCATGAACCCCTAAAATAAGGCCAAGTACATTTGCACAGAATTAAAATAATGAGAGGGTAGCTGGAATAAAAATATTTTATTCCGTCTAGATATCTATGGTTACAAAAATGTTAAAACTCTTATGCTCTGCAGAAAGCAAAGCTCGCTGTTAGTGGTTACCAAATGATTCTAGTTCTTTAACAACTGACACGAGACAATTACGGATCTGAATCAGCAAGTTCTGGAAACCTGAAACAAACGCTACCCCAACAAAGTACTGGCGTCGTGGGCTCTGCGAACGACAAACAATGATTTTGTCGCTAAATTGATGGTATTGGCTAACAGTGAATGACCAGTAGGCGGCATCGTGTTTCTGTTGGCGACAAGGAAGTAGACTGCGCCGAAAACCAGAAGTCTTGTATAGAGCTATGAGTCCCGGTGGAACTAGTCGTCGATTAATGCCTTGTAGTGCTGCCAATAAATGTTCAAATGTTTGCATAGTTATGGGACCTAACTGTAGTCGTCATCGGTTCCTAAGCTTATAAACTACTTAAAGTAACTTTTGTAAAAACAACACACACACACACACACACACACACACACACACACACACACACACACACACACACACTCCCGAGGGAGAACTCGAACCTCCTACGGCGAACGGCCGCGCGCACGCAGCATGGTGCCTTAGTGCGCACGTCTATTCCGCCGCGGCAGTTCTGTCGTTCACCAAAACTCCAGTTCATACACTTGAGCGGTTATCCTTCAAGGATGCAACGAATGCCTTAGAGCGGTTGTTCAGACACATAAGAATAATAATTTCGTGTGGCTCAATTGGACGCCACTTCGGCGATTTGCGTGTCCCTAGCCTACCGCAACAGGGGAAAGAGAACCTACTGCTTAACGTGGAATCCGAACCACGTGTCGTTTCTGGCGACCCCTCACATCGTTGAGAGGTGAAGAATGGGTAAAGCGGAGACTGAAAAAATCCGAGGTCCGACCGGGTTTCGAACCCGCGAACCTTCGGTTTCCAGTCGCGCGCTTTACCGCAATACCACCGGGCCCGACTGTTCAGACACAGTAAACTGTAGCGTGGGGAGGCGAATTCGTCAAATGAAATGAGCTGCTGATTGCCGGTGCAATACCAGAGCTCAATAAAGGCTCACCTAAACCTCTGAACTATATGATAACTCCGCCCAACCAACAGAGACATCAGGCGATACTCTGGCACAAAAAAACTCCTAAGGCCTCCACACTGGTAGAACCGACTAGAAGACAACCCAGCGCTGCCACGACTCGTGACGAACAGAATTTCCACCCCCCCCCCCAACCCTCCACCTACAAACGTGATGGCCAGTTTCCACGTCTCCATTCTGCGCGGCAGCCGATAAGAAGCGATGATATTGTCCTGAGCGGGCCTCGCGCATGGATACATGCGTTTTGTAGAAACACACGTACTCGCGAATATTGTTTCCTGCGGAAAGGAACGGTTCCCCTCGCTACTGATTCTAGGAAAGCGATGCTCGGCTGGCCCAAGCATAACTAATTCACCGGTGCCCTCGTGCGCTCTTTCACCTGAAGCCGTAGCTCTGAGCGATAACTCTTCCAGTCGCCGGGCAGGCGCCTCTGTGGCAGCGTGCTGCAGGAATGGTTGCAGACACAAGGTGCCCCGTGGAGCGTTCTTCGCCCAGCTGGCGCTCTCGTCCCCGTTCACAGACCGCACGATTCCGTACAGCAAGAGCCTCCCAGCCACATACATTCCCACAAAACTAAAACCACTCCACTCCATATTTTTGCGGCGATGGCACAGCAACCGTAAATAATATTTTTGGTAAAAAAACAGTCTTGGTTGAATAACCTTGATGTTTTATTTATTTAAACATGACGCATAGTTGTCTGTGTCGTCGTTAGGTTAGTTTATCGTAGTTTAAGTAGTTTGTAAGTTACGTACTGATGACTACGCACTTTGCTTCGATAGATTTACAAACATTTGAACATTTTGAACACTGTGCGTACAGCTGAAGTCTTCATTCAAATGAAATCACCAGAGGCCCAACCACAACTATCGCAGTGTTTAACGAGTCGAACGATTCCCTGCTCCCAGAATTCCAGTGGCTGTGATAAGAGCCAGTCCTCTACTGTGCCCTTCAGTTCGTCGACCGAGTTGAGGGGCTTCCGTTTGACATTTATTTTCTTTTTTTCGACGAAACAGACGGGAGTGACAGGGCGACATGTCCGGGCTGTAGGGCGGATACTCAAGCTGCTCCCAGTTGGACTTGTCCAGTACACTGTGTGACCCTAGAGACGTGTGGATGCGCCTTATCATGGAGCAGAATCGCGCCATTCGTGAGCAGCCGAGGTCGTTTGTTGTTGATGGACTTGCGTAGGCTACGTACGGTCTCACAGTACAAGTCGCTGCTAATGATTTTTCTATGTCTAGGAATTCGATTAGTATCGGATCTAGGAGGCCGAAAAAGACTGTGAGCATCACCTTGCCTTCTGAGGGGGCAGCCTTTGTCGTTTTTAGGGGGGATGTGACGACACATGCTTCGCGTCCTTAGATGTCGTACTACGTTATCACGAAGAGGCATATTCACATTTCAACCGGTTTGGTTGTTACACGTTTCGTAATTTTACATTTGAACACCCCTCATACAATATTAGAATGGATTAGACTATACGCTGTCTGACACTCAAAATTGAAATATCTGTCTGTACATCTATCGAGCCAAACTACGTGGTCATCAGTCCGTAGCTTACAAACTACTTAAACCTATGTAAACTAATCTAAGAACAACACACACACACACACACACACCCATTCCCTAGGGAGGACTCGAACCTCCGACGGCAAGCAACCGCACGCTCTGTAGCGAGGCGCCTTAGACCGCTCTGCTAGTCCATCGCGGCCAAAGGTGTCACAAACGGCTTTCAATCAAATTGCGTGGTTATGGTATATCGCCCAAAATTTGCGACTGGATACGGGATTTCCTGTCAGATAGGACACAGTTTGTAGTAATCGATAGCAAAGCATGGACTAAAACAGAGGTGATATTGGGCGTTCCACAGGGTAGTGTTATTGTTCCTTATTTACATAAGCGATTTGGGAGAATATCTAAGTACCTCTCTTAGGTTGTTTGCAGATGACGCCGTCATTTACCGTGTATTAAAATCATCTGAAGATCAAAACCAACTCCAGAACGATCTGAATATCAGTATGGTGTAAAAACTGGCAATTGACTCTAAATAATGAGAAGTATGAAGTCGTCCACAAGAGTACGAAAAGAAATCTGTTAAACTTTGTTTACAAGATAAATCAAAAGTGAAGGCCGTAAACTCCACATAATACCTAGGAATTACTATTACTTCAGACTTAGACTGGAAAGAAGACGTAGATAATGTCGTGGGAAAGGCGAACCAGAGACTGCGTTTTATTGGCAGAACACTTAAAACATGCAACAGAACTACAAAAGAAACTGCATACACTAAGCTTGTCCGTCCTTATTCGGAGTATTGCTGCCTAGTGTGGAATCCTTATGAGGTGTGTTTGACGGAGGACATCGAAAGAGTTCAAATAAGTGCAGCTCGTTTTGCATTGTCACGATACAGGATCTGTGATGAGAATCATTACAATAACGGCGCTTATCGCTGCGGCGTGGGCTACTTACGAAACTCCCATTGCCAGCATTCTCCTCCGAATGCGAAAATATATTGTTGACTGCCACTTATATAGGTGGAAATGAGAATCAGAATAAAATACGAGAACTCAGAGCTAAAACGGAGAGATTCAGGTGTTCTTTCTTCCCGCGCGCTATTCGAGAATGGAATGGGAGATAAATAGTATAAAGGTGGTTCGATGAACCCTGTGCCAGGCACTTAAATGTGATTTACAGAGTATCCCATGTAGATGTATTGCGGTGCCTGGCGTTAGAGGGAGGTGTTCGCTCCTGTGTGTGAAGACCGGCGCAGCACAGCAGAGGGGGCGGCAGCAGCCGTGGGCAGCAGCAGGCAGCGAGCCAAGGCGGGACGAGCTGCCTCCCTAACTAGGAGAGCGATATTTACGAGCCCGCCGGCCACATCTGCTGATTAGGGCCAGGCACCACGATGACGGAGCGCCCGCGCAAGGTGGGGCAGCGAACCTGTGTGTGTGTGTGAGTGTGTGTGTGTGTGTGTGTGTGTGTAAGTGAGAAAGACATAGATGGATAGATAGACAGATATATAGAGAGAATCCGGTTTGCTTCTTTAGTCAAAACGCTAAAATATTTATAGGAATGGCTGAGAGCAGTCTGGTACACCTATACTTAATTGCCAAAGTTTGTGGAGGCCTTCGAAGCAAGCATAACATTTTTTAACTGTTATCCTCGTAACCCTTTAATATTTGTTTATTCGTCTCATAAGCACTTACAATGTATGAACTAATGTACAATATTTACATGTTGTGTGAATACATCATATTTACAAGACAATTATTTACACTTTTGATGCCCAGAAGTTAGCGACCTGTATTGCATTTGGTATTGCATGTAGTAGATCTTCTGGTGTGCATGTTGCTGGACACTGGGTACACTGGAGCACGTGGAATGTCGTCTGCGTTGCTCCACATTCACAGAGTGGCGACTCCACTAGGAAGCCCCATTTAACCGGATTACTCTTACACTTTGTGACACCTGAACGTAGTCTGTTGAGTGATCTCCATGTACTCCACTTCTCTGTGTAGCCGGGTGGTAGTTTTTCACATGGTGTAAACCATCATGCAGTACCGGTATACCTTGCACGCCAACGAGAGCCCCTGTAGATCTAAGGAAGCTCTTCCTGGATTTTAGTCGTTTGTTTGCTGGTCGATGTCCATATAGGGGATGGGCTTCAGAAGTTTCTGATTTGGCCCTCTCACTTTTTGCTGCTACCTCTCGGTGAATGTCGGGGGTGCAATGCCCGCAAGACTGTACAGTTTATTCAGAGGAGTGGGCTTTAGGCATCCAGTGATAATGCGAAAAGTATTGTTAAGAGCATCATCTACTATTTTGGCATGTCTGGATTTGAACCACACTGGACTTACATATTCTCCGGAAGAGTAACTTGCTGCTAGGGAAGAGGTTCTTACAGTGCTGGAGTGTGTTCCAAAGTTGTGCCTGTTAGCTTTCTGATGACATTCTTTCTAGCTGCCACTTTTTGCTTAGTATTTAGGCAGTGTCTCTTGTAGGTTAATGCACGGTCCAGGGTGACTCCTAGGTATTTGGGTTATGTACAGTATTCTAGTGTGGTATTTTCCCAGGTAATTTTGTGGGTTTTAGCTGCCTGCCTGTTTTTGAGGTGGAAAGCACAAGTCTGTGTTTTCCCAGGATTTGGTCTCAATTTATTTTCCCTGTAGTAAGTTGACATTTCTCTTAATGCTTTGGACAGATTCTCTTCAACAGTTTCGAAGCAGTGGGCTGTAATAGCACAATCATCTGCATAGATGAAGCACTGAGTTCCTTCGGGTAGTGGTTGATCATTTGTATAGACGGCTGGAGGAAGCATACTTCCCTGGGGTAATCCACTCTTTTGCGATCTCCATCTGCTTCTTTGTACCTAAAATTCAACAAAAAATCTTTTCTAGGAGATTCATTATGAAGCAAGTAAGTTGGTAATCTTTAGTGACATTATACAGCTTCATAGCAAGTCTTCTATGATTAACAGTATCGTAAGCTGCTGTCAGCTCCTGTGATTTCTTTCCTTTCAAACCCATCTTCAATGTGCTGTGTTAGTTTCATTACTTGAGATGTGCAGCTCTTACCCAATCTAAAGCCAGTCTGTTGTGATTTGTGTTGTCTCTAGCTTCTCCTTTAGTCTGTGTAGGATGAGTTTTTCAAGAAGTTTATACAGATGGAAAGACTCATCTTACACAGACATTCCAGAAGAAACCCTTTAAAGCATGACTTTTTATTTGAAGCTATAAAAACTACTGCGATTAATATACAGGGTGTTTCACTAAGTGTGTTTTACTCTGTAACTTATAAATTAATAGGCTACGGGAAATTTTAATGCGGTAGGTCAACACGAGAAATGTTACACTTTCTGCAGAGCTATGAACATAGTTTATTGTATCATTTTCCAAAGATTTACAGCACAAAGATATAATTTTTTGAATGGAACAATAGTTTTTTCAATCGTGCATTGGATTCGTTGAAAGCAGCTACGTCCAAATCAGTTTAAACTACATTCCTATCAATGTTAGTTTGGGAGCTACAACCCTTCAAAGTTTCAGGGGCAGATACCACAAACGCTGCGCATAATGCAATGTGCCTTCTAAATGTGGTGCGGCAGAGTTGTAACGTCGCCGGTGTCACGGAGCGAGAAGCTTCCTCGATGCGCTGTTAGACCGCCGTCTGTAGCCGCACACGGCCGTATACCCGACAGTTGGAGCCACACAAACAACCGGAGCTCAATATACCACAGTTACTGACATCGGATGACGATGGCATACACGAATAACGAGTACGTTGACATGTTGCTGATGCTCGGCGAGTGCCGACACAGTGCCACTGAAGCAGCCACGGCGTATGCCGTGAGATAACCTAGGCGAAGAGAACCGGCAGCCATTACGTTCTTACGTGCCGAACAACCACTTCGGGAAACAGGCAGCTTGGTAATGCGCCGCAGTAACAGACGAAGACCTGCAAGAAGTGAGGAGACGGAGGTGTTTGTTTTAGCTGCATTACACCACGATCCTCATGTCAGCTTACGAGCCGTTGCTGCAGTCGCTGGTGTCAGTCTCACATCTGTGTGGCGTATAGTACACGGCCACAGGTTTCACCCGTACCGCCTGTCACTGACCCAGGAACTGCAGGGGAACGATTTCCGTGCAGAGTGACATTCTGTGAGTGGGCCATGCGTAATTTCACGCTAGCGTCTTTACAAAGTGTTATGTTCTCTGGTGAGTCCACGTTCACAAATTATGGTGCAGTGAATCGCCATAACATGCACTACTGAGCCGCAGACAATCATCGGTGGTACGACCTGTCGACCGTCAACATAGGTGGTCTATTAACGTGTGGTGTGGAATCCTTGGGGATGAAATCATCGATCCACACTACTTCCCAGGTACACTGAAAGGTGAGTTATATCGCGCTTTTATAGCCGACAGTTTGGGTGGTCTCCTTGAACATGTGTGTCTACACACGAGAGTCCATATGTGAATGCAGCACGATGGTCAACCAGCCCATTCTGCGCGTGCTGTTGTGGAAGAACTAAACAACAGGTTTGCAGGAAGATGGTTGGGGCGCCATGGTCCTCATTCATGGCCCGCAAGGTCGCCCGATTTAACACCAGTAGATTTATTTTTGTGGGGATATCTAAAGTATCGTGTTTATGTCACCGAGCCCACATCCCCAGATGATCTAAAACGGCGCATCGAGGACGTATGTCGCTCCGTCACACCGGCGATGTTACATCTCGTCCGCAGATCCTTTAGGCGGCGCATTGCATTATGCATTGAGTAACATGGACACACATTTGAACATCTCTTGTCAATCAACTTCCCACTGCCATAACATCCACACAGCCATGTATTATGTACAGCGTGTAGTATCTGCCCCTGAAACTTTGAAGGGCTGTAGCTCCCAAACTAACAGTGATATGAATGTAGTTTAAATTGATTTGGACGCAGCTGGTTTCAACAACTCTAATGCACGATAGAAAAAACTATTGTTCCATTAAAAAAAATATATCTTTGTGCTGTAACTCTTTGGAAAATGATACAATAAACTATGTTCATAGCTCCGCAGAAAGTGTAACATTTCTTGTGTTGACCTACAGCATTAAAATTTCCCGTCAACGATTATTTTATAAGTTACAGAGGCAAACACACTTAGTGAAATACTCTGTATAGTGAGTATATACTGAGAAAAATATTATAATTATTATGCACTACTAGCAACAAAGCCCTCATAGCTGGTCAGCTATTTAGTGCTTCCATGATGTACCCGACGCAGTAAATGTCGCTATTGTGCCGCTGATCTCTTCATAAACTAATAATGCAAAGGTAGTATGTGACTGACTAATTTTAAATGGCAAAGGAGTTATACTAAAGTAAACAAAAGCACATGTTAAGAGTAGCTCAATGGAGCTAACTGTCGAAGTGATTCAGTAGCACTCTGCGACTTCTGATTTATGGGACGTGCTTCTCGCATATGTATTACTATGTATGCAAGGAGATATAAATGAATTTGCGGTAAAATGTTGATCAGTTTGAGAGATAATGGACAAAAATAGGTACGTAGATGATCAGCTACAGTATGCATTAAAGGGTTAAACTCATTTGCCAAGCTCGTTGATATCTGTGATATCTTGATGAAGCTTTCTTATCAGTCATTTTCACGGAAATAAGAAGAAATCAGTAGGTGAGAGGTTGTGTTTTTATGTCAGATGCAGGATTACCAAAAAAAAAAAAAAAAAAAAAAAAAAATAAAGACAGAACGTCTGGCCAGGTGTTTGTAAATGTATAGGACTCAACTGCGTGGCCATTAGTCAGTAGCTTACAAACTACTTAAAGTAAGGTAAACTAACCTAAGGACAACACAAACACCCATGCCCCCGAAGGGACTCGAACCCCCGACGGCGAATGACCGCGGCATGGCGCTCCAGTACGCACGGCTAATCCACCGCAGCTATGTCTGGCCAGGTATTCAGTAACAGATAAAGCAATATGGGGGTCACGGATTGTCATTCAGTAAGAACCAAGCCTGATAATGCTCAAAATAAGGGCTGCAACGTTGAATTGTCTGTCCCAAACGTTTCAAGACTTCGATGTCATGTGTGACTATTTCGAGGAACATGTTTACGGTGAAATAATCCTTTACTATCAAAGAATAGTATCAGCATTGTCTTTGTCGTTTGACTTTTTTTGAGGCCTGTGAGCCTGGACTCTGCCATTCACCACTTGAAACTTTCTCGAGCTGGTAACACCGACATTCATTACTAATCTTTGACAAAAATGTAGGATGGTTTCTCGCTCCGTCCAGTACCTTATCCGAAATTGTTAGTCTTTGCTCTCTCTGTTCGGCTGTTACTGCATGAGGAATGAGATTTGCAGTTACTTCCGGTTTCAAAAATGTTTGTAGAGTCTATGGGACTTAACTACGGGGTAATAAGTCCCTAAAGTTACAAACTACTTATGAACTAGCTAATTCTAAGGGCGGCACAAATATCCATGCCCGAGGGGGGATTCGAACCCCCGACCGTAGGTGCCGTGCAGACCATGACTGGAGCGCCTGCCCCTCGGCCACCGCGGCCGGCACTTCCGGTTTCCCAGAATCTTTGGGAAGAAGTTGTGACACAAATGAGGATTCAAGTTAACACACATCGCACGCACAGCCACATGACAGTTCCTGCCTCACACGCTCTATGTTTCTGCCGGTAAGCGATGCAGACAGGCGACCAGCTCTTGCACTAAATTTCTGCTTTCACGGAACCTTTTGTGCCCCTGGAAAACACGACTTCTTGAAAGTGACTGACCTCGCACGGTTGCTTACTCAAGAGTCACTAGGCATTTTCCCTGGCTTAACGGAGTACTGACTGTTCACAGTTTGCTCACTATCGGCAACCATTGCGTCACCGTGACTATGCACCGTAACTCAGTCGACCTACACGGTTTGCTCAAAAACACGGTGAAGGCCGTATCAGTGACCCACACATAAGGGCTAATATAAAAACTGTTCTTCCTTTTCACTGTTGCAAATACAAAAATGAAAATATCTATGCTGGAACTTTTTTTGACAAATGGAGCCTCTATGCACGGCCCCGCGTTCTCGCCTTCATGTGCCCGTCACGAACAACTGACCAACGTGTAACCAACCCTCTGACAACGGCGTCGCTACATGCGGTGGGTAGGGGCATGCGGGGTGAAGCACACACCACGCTCACCTGTTCTTCACCAACGACTGCTTATTCAGAGACATTGTAAATTATTGATACCAAAGACGCTGCTTTTTAATAAATTATTTAATACGACAGGCCTGTTTCGGTGTGAATACCATCGTCAGGTTTACTGTAAAATACAATAGTGGGTATACTGTTTAATTTAAGAACATAATTGTACTTTATACATACATTGATAGCCATCGTCAGGTTTACTGTAAAATAGAATGGTGGGTATACTATTTAATTTAAGAACATAATTGTACTTCATACATACATTGGTAGCTCTTCTTACCCTTGTAAGATTGCTACTTCTCTTATATATATTGTTGTTATAGCTCTTATATAGCTGCACATATACTTTTTTTAAAAAATAATTCTTATGTTGTTGATGTTTGGCAGCTATTTTGACAGATATGTCAGCGATATTACAATTTTACAATGTAATTATTTCCTTGATATTATATAAAGCAAATCTGGTCTTATTGGTATGTCAATAGGATGTTTCATTGCTAGTCTGTAAATGATTAAACATATATATTATTTTGTGGCATTAATTTTGGTGTAATTTTTGGGCTTTTATGGATCTTAATAATTATATGATTTCCAGTGATTAAATTTCGTGACAATAAAATTTCTGACGTATTTGTAAACAACGACTATCTCTTTGGAACAATGGTACCAATGAAATTTTCCAAGTAATGCTTGTGCTTCATTTCGATTTGTTCATTTAAAATTTGTTCAGGTTTAACTTGCGTGTGTAAATTTCAACCTCTTCAAGAACGTTCATTATTGCTCCATTTTCCGTGATACGTAAAATTTCCATGGCCTGCTCTATATTGTCTATTATGTGTTGTTCTTGCTTCAAGTGATGGAAGAAAGTCGACTGGTTGCTTTCGCCATTACGAATATGCTCTCGAAAACGAATTATGAAGCTTCTTCCAGTCTGACCTATATAAAATTTTTCGCATTGCTTAGACTGAATTTATTCAACCAACCAGCCAATTCGCCTCATATCAGATGTTCCGTCCTCCCAGAAAGGAGAAATATCAGACAGCACCAGCTCATGTCCTCTGCATAGCAGCGACGTACGCTCTGTCAGGCACGAAGACCCTCTTCACGTCTCTGTATCTTACTAAAGTTACTGTAAAACTCTGCAATTCACATCTGTATATATCTGTATATATGGAGGTCACGGGGCTGGTTTGACGTAGTCGACTTACTTACTCCTTCCCTCCCTCTTCGTCGCCACCTTCCCGCAGCCTCTGACCCAAGTCACTCCTTTCTCCCGACCAGCGTTTAAGTCGACAAAAAAAAAAAAAAAAAAAAAAAGAAAAAAAGGCGGTACTTTGCTAAGCGGAAAAAAAGTTTAGAACGGTACTCTACTCATTCCACATGAAATGAGTCAAATTGTCCTTTTTAGAAAATCAAGGAAGTAAAGATTTAGGCAAGTGAATTTAGTAACAAAATCTTCAAACATATAAAGCAGAGTGTCCGTATGTTTGTACGTGTTGCATACAAATCTACAGTTTTGTTCCAATCTTTATGAAATTTTGTAGACGTAAGCTTCAGTCCATGAGGACGGTCGCCGTAAGTGTAAGAATAGCATACGATATGTAGTTCACGAGATATGACGTCATAAACAATGTAATGCGCGAAAAATTGCTGCATTTTGCGACAACGCTGCTCATTTTCTCCTAAACCATTGGACCGATTTCTACCAAATTTGGTACACACATTCCTTACCGTGAGGTAACAATTGCTGCATGGGTAAGAATCACATACGGCACATGGTTCAAAAGTTATTAAGCCATAACCAATAGAAATCGCAAAAAATGCCATATAATGGGGCTTGACTTTCGAAATACACTGTTAGAGAATGACAGTACTTAGCGACTTGCAACAAACTTTAAACATAATTTCAACTTTTTCTCGCTGGCAACCATAGTAAAATGATGAAAGGAAAAAAGTTTCTCGCTTACTACTTTTCCGCTGTTTATGGCGTAAAACTACGGCTCTTGGCATGACGTTACAATTTATAATTTGAGCACTACAAATTGTAGCGACAAGAAATTTTACAGACAGTATACACGCATATAGTTGAGTGTACCTTCTAAATTGTATCACAGTACGACACGTAGTTTATGAGATATGACCACATAAACAGTAATGTTCCGCTGTTCATGGACTAAAACTACGGCATTCGATATGACGTTACAATTTATTATTTCTACGCTACAAATTGTAGCCGCAGGAAATTTTACAATCAGTATACACGCATATAGGTGAGTGTACCTTCTAAATTGTATCACAGTACGACACGTAGTTCATGATATATGAGCACACAAACAGTAAAGTTCAAGGAAAACCGCCCCATCACGCACCAAGGTTTAATCTATTACTTCTTTACTATTAATTGTATTCCCAAGAGGTTTCACAGTCAAACAGCACTTATACAATTGTACAACATATAATTCAATAAATATGAGTTCGTACGACTTTTATATTTCATTTGTATTTTGACTACTATCTTTGTTTGTTTGAATACTGCACTTATAATTTTGTACATTATGCAAAACAACGTTATTTCTTATATATTCTCCGATAAATATAACATGATTTTAGGACAGAGAGAGAAGGGATAAAAGAAGTACTAACACCAGGCAGGAATAAATAAATAAATACCCGGGCAACGCCGGGTTTTCAGCTAGTAGAGCTATAATTTACAGATTTTAAACTCATTTTTATTGTATTCAATGATTTAGGGCCGTTTCGTCCATCTCTCGTTAATCTTGTCGTTCGTAAACGAGAAGATGCCTTTAACGTCCAGTTTAATGTGTTCGTTAAGCGCATTGCGTTTGTCATTGCCAGATACACCTCTCGTTTCCTAACCTGGAGACAACGAGAAGGTACGATATATTTAGATTATGTTGGCAATAGAAACAAATGAAAGTGCTGTCGGAATAAGCAGCTGTTCGCCATGTTTGACTATCAGAGAAGAGGTTATCAGACAGTTGTTATTTGGCGCTACGGCAAACAAATGTGAAAGAAGCTCGAATTTTACAAGAAGTTAGTGCGACTGTCTTGTTTCCTTAATAGAGAAATATGACACATTGAAATGTTAAAAAACCTACGCTACGACTTGGAACGAAAAGGAAGCGACATTGCGGCAAATGAATTCAATGCTGTCCATGGAACATGTAGGACAGCAAAAGTGCTTAGAGCCTAGTACGATAATATACTGCCAACTGCATAATACGTTAGTACAGGTTAAATTGTACGACGCTTCTCGCCGGGCTGCAGTGCTTATGTTGACACCAATGGTAATGATGGCAACTAATATGACCAATAAATGTTTTTTCGTGACAACTGCAATTAAAACGATTTTTTTTCTGAGCGGACAAGGGTTCATACAAGAATCTGTCGACCATAGAGCAGGTACAGTATTAAATTTGCTGCGAGTGAAACTAGCAGCAATAACATTTACTCTGTAGCTCGTGAAAAATATTAACGCAATTCTACACTTCATTGTTCATCTGTTGCCAACATAAGCACTGGAGCCCGGCGAGAAGCGTCGTAAAATTTTACCTTAGTGCAAGCTATAAATTGCACGTAGGCGAAAGTGCGCTGTTCCTGTAGATCGGAGGAAGAAATCACATTTTAGGCCTTACATTAGGTGCAACAAGCATAAGTAAATACTGAATTAATAAGTTTGCACACATAGATAATGTATTCTGTTTTTTATTACAACAGATAACTTACAAAATTCATAACTATATGTCGGTCTCTTCAGATGGTCGTGTATTTTTTTCATGCAGCCTTTCCAAAGTGGCTTTTCGAAGACGAAATTGCGTAACAAATTCTGCATCATACCAGCATTCAAAATGATTTGGACGAACATAAATACGTCTAGGACGCCTTATAGGGGCAATGTCCTCTAGATCATCCCAAATATTGACATCGTAGTAATTGTCAACGAAATCTTACTCCAGCCATTTTCATCATACCGATTCTCACTTAACCAGTCGTTACCCGTAAGTTTGTATTTTGATATCGCAACAATATTTTTAAGGTTATGTTGCGTATCTGCAATGTATCAAACTCATCTAACCGCTACTGACATGGATAGGGCGAGAAATATGACGATACAATTTACCAATAAAGGGTGAGAAATATGACGATACAATTTACCAATAAAGGTGCTTTCCATACTAGTTTTTCATACCTGTAGTGCTTCTGTTATTTTCGGTCTTTTTCATGTGAATATATTGATGTATTTTAGCGCTTTGGAATCCTGCCATTTTTGATACAGATTCTCACTTAACTGGTCGTTAGCCGTGTAACGATCAGAATTTTACTCGTTAACTTAACGGCCAGTTTGAGTTCCTTTAACCTCAGGTTAACTCATAACGAAACATTGACAAACGCAATTCACCACTAACGATAAGTTAAAATCTTAACTGGAACTTAACGAGACATTGACAAACCGGCCCTTAGTGTGTATGAGGCTTTGGTCAACGACATCTTATCGTAACTAATCAGGAATGGCGTTCCAAAAGACAATAAGAGTGCGCATTGCTGCCGGGAATTAAAACTAGTTAATTGTTACTGACGGTAAGCTAACCAACAGTTGAACATGTACACTCCAGCCAGTTGAAGAAGCATTGGTCAAGAAGATTAAAATTCGAATCTATTTTAGTTCCTACTGGTGCTACGACACACTATTTTATAATCTTAAACTAACTACAGTGCGAAAAAGACGGCTAAGTAAACATAATATTTACGATAAATATTTTATCTTGACAGTGATTGGTTTTCAAAACGTGTCGAGCTAAGCATGAAAACGTGCGTAACTCATGCAGTGTTTCATGATTAAATCAATGGAAATTAAGTCAAAATATTGCAATATACTGTCCCTTAAATTTTTAAAAGAATTGCCGCAATTTCGCACTTGCTTTCTTCAACGAATAGGTAACGATATTGCATAGAAAAGTCTTTGCATATGTAGTGGCTTAGCTCTTTGGAGCAAGGTTCTTAAACGCTTTGGAGTCGGAAAGAAGCTTTTCCTCTATATCGGTCCAGACTAATCGGAACTCTCCACGTACACATCTTCCCATTGCAGCTTGGCATCCCATACAGGCACTGCATACGCCATGAGAAAAAATGTTTCGTCTATATTCGCAGCACAACGCTATAATTCGATGTGAAGCCACCGAGAAATTCGCAAAACATCTGAGAAATACCATTTAAAATTTTCTTTTCTTGAGAATTTTTAGTTTTTCCTTCGGTTAAGTGCATTAATGGAAACATTATTGGAAACAGTCAAGGCAAAGGAGTGGGATAGAGTTTTTGATGTATTCATTCAGTGAGGCGTCACAGATGTAATTTAATGTGGTACTTCTGCATTGCTGTGTACATATTGATGTTTTAAAGTATGAAATTGCTTTTCACAATAAATCTATAACATTAATGAAACTTGAATGTATTGTTTCCGTAATTCAGTGTGCTAGAACTAACATTTTTTATTTCTCTTTTGCAGGTACGTTTCGTGCTGATGCCACTGCCTTATTCCTTGATGTTCATAGACTGGTAACGTAAAAATAATGAAGTACTGCATAGATGAACAGCTGCATTAAGGTTACTTAATCCATGTCACGTAATTTCGTCGTAGTATCTGTAGAATAGTGTATGGAATATTTGAAGCAAGCTTACGATTTACTAGGTTTCTCAAGAGTGTATGCTGGTTTAATGGCTTCAGCCAATAAACACACTTAAAAGACGGTTGCAGGACGATTGTCGCTGCTCCTATGAATAAATGGAATCATTTGTAAAATGTTGTATCTGCATGTGAAACTCGTTTGAACACTAGCGACGACGTTTTTAATAAGATAGTATATTTACATAAAAGTCGCGCACTTCACAGTTTGCTTCTGGAACTGTTTTATCTATATGATGTACATACACGTTGAATTTCGTATAACTCTAAGATTACTTGGGTCTGTATCGAGGGGACGCAGGTCCGACAGCATGACACAGGGTCCTTGCTGACTTATGCATCGCCGTGCGTGTTCGACCTTCCACTTCATTGTGCTTGCACAACTAAATTTCTTTTAAATTTCTTTTACATTTTATGTCATTCTTCTCGATGAATCCCTACGTATTAAACACTGCAATGCGATTAAAGGATCACTTATTTTGAAGCCCTATAATTGTCTCGCATTGAGGTGTAGAAGTAAAGGGTGAGGCAGCGTTCATAGTAGGATATTAAAACACACACCAGCAGGCAGTAACTGTATTTTATTTATTACCTCTTATGTCAATTAATAGTTAAAGATATGATATTTACTAATGTGTAAGCCATTGTCCATTGCGTGGATAACTTTTTGAATATGACTCCTGTCAAATGATGCCCCTCTACATTCCTCTAGACGTCGTTGGAAGCTTTCCATACCTCGGCGAACGTATTCCCTGGGACATTCCAACGGCAGTTCTGATGCGATCATTCAACTCTGGAGTGCTGGCACAACGTGTTCGGGACACGTCTTGCTTCAGGTAGCCCCAAAGGAAAAAGTCTGCACATGAAAGGTCAGGTGAGCGAGGCGGCCAGGAAATGTCGCCAAAACGGGAAATTGCTCTACCGGGAAATGTCTGTCGAAAGAAGTCCATGAAAATTCTGGCTGGATGCGCGGTCGCTCCCTCTTGTTGAAACCATAATTGTTCCACATCCACATCGACCATACCTAATTGGGGAAGACCGAAGTCTTGCAGCATCTTTAGGAAGCGTTCACTGGTGACAGTTACAGCCACACCGTTGTCATAAGAAGTAAGAGAAAATAATCCCAAAGGAAGCAACTCCACGCCACACTGAGCAAGGACTTTATTTGCAGTTGATGCAGGTTTGCACCACTCCAGTAACGCTTATTCTGTTTATTCACTGAACCACATAACTCGAAATGCGCATCATCTGACATCAGGATGGTGTGCAACATTTGGGGATTTTGTCGAAGGAGATCACGCATGGTTAAGCGTGATGTTTCGCGTGAAACCCAATCGCGTGGCCTAATTTCCTGAACAATCTGCAGCTTATATGGATGAAAATGGAGGTCTTCGTGCAATATTCTCCTGAATGAGCGCTCGGACTTATGCACAGTTTGGGCGTGACGATGAGCAGATCTTTTTGGGCTATGCTATATTGCAGAACAAACATTTTCCACGGCTTCTGGCGTCCGCACAGTTCTTTCACTACACCTACATCTACACGGGATACTCTGCAAGTCACCTTCGATGGTTCATCGAACCACCTTTATACTATTCATCTGCCATTCCATTCTCGAATAGCGCGCGGGAAGAAAGAACACCTGAATCTCTCCGTTCGAGCTCTGATATCTCGTATTTTATTCTCATGATCTTTTCTAAGTGGAAGTCAACAATATTTTTTTCGCATTCGGAGGAGAATGTTGGCGATTGGAGCTTCGTAAGTAGCCCACGCCGCAGCAATAAGCGCTGTTGTTGTAATGATTTCTATCCCAGATTCTGTATCACTTCCGTAACGCTGTCTCCCCTGTATCGTGACAATACAAAGCGAGCTGCCCTTCTTTGGAACGCCCTGTGGAACGCCCGATATCACCTCTGTTTTAGTAGATGCCTTACCATCGATTACTGCAAACTGTGTCCTCTCTGACAGGAAATCCCGTATCCAGTCGCAAATTTGGGGCGATATAACTTAACTACGCAATTTGATTAAAAGCTGTTTATGGAAATCAAGAAATACGGAATCAATTTGCGAACCCTTGTCAATAGTACTCATCACTTCGTGTGAGTAAAGAGCTAGTTGTGTTTCGCATGAACGATATTTTCTAAATCAGTTCAATTGTTTGTAAATCTATCGGACCAAACTGCGTGGTCATCAGTCCGTAGCTTACAAACTACTTAAACCTAGGTAAACTAACCTACGGACAAACACACACACCCATGCCCCAGGGAGGACTCGAACCTGCACGGCGAGCAACCGCGCGCTCCGCAGCGAGACGCTTTAGACCGCTCGGCTACTCCACCGCGGCTTTTCTAAATCTGTGTTGACCTTGGGTCAATAGATCATTCTGTTCGAGATAATTCATAATATTTGAATACAGGATATGTTCGAGCTAGTAGCTCGTCTTGGAAATTAAAATCGCAGAGGGCTACTGAATCAGTTCGACAGTTAGCTGCCAACATGTGAGGGGTTTGGTGCTAGTAGTGCATAATAATTTTAAGGAATTTTCTTCAATATTTTTCTCAGTATGTACACACTATACATTAATCTGGCATTTTTATAGTTTCAAATAAAAACTCATACATTAAAGGGTTAAATTTGTGTCCTTTGAGGTAACATAGTTTTGTTACGGTTCGTGAGGCTGGATGGGGAGTCGCAAGAATATTTTATCACGGTAGGTGTTCGTATATCCTAAAAGGTTGAAAAACACTGATTTAGGGCCGGTTTGTCAATGTCTCGTTAAGTTCCAGTTAAGATTTTAACTTGTCGTTAGCGGAGAATTGCGTTTGTCAATGTTTCGTTATGAGTTAACCTGACGTTAAAAGACCTGTTAAAAGACCTGAAACTGGCCGTCAAGTTAACGAGTAAAATTCTGCTCGTTACACGGCTAACGACCAGTTAAGTGAGAATCTGTATGAAAATGGCAGGATTCCAAAGCACTAAAATACGGCAATATATGCACGTGATATTGACCGACTTATCGAACAAAATAGCAGAAGCACTACATGTATGAAAAATTAGTGTGGAAAGTAGCTTTATTGGAAAACTATATCGTCATATTTCTCGGCTCATGAGTTTGATATAATGCAGATAGGCAACACAACCTTAAAATTATTGATTCGATATCAAAATACAAACTTACGGGTAACGACTAGTTAAGTGAGAATCGTTATAATGAAAATTGCTGGAATAAGAGATTTGGTTGAGAATGACGACGATGTCAATATTTCGCCTATGTGCAAGTTATTGCTTGCACTAAGGTACTACGCAATTGACAGTGTGTTATAGTACTACGCCCTAAGCACTTTTGCTGTCGTACATGTTCAATGGACAGCATTGAATTCATTGCCACAATGTCACTTCCTTTTCTTTCTATGTCGTAGCGACGTTTTTTCTAAATTCCACTGTGTTCTCATATTTCTCAATTAACGACTATCGCACTAACTTCTTGTAAAATTAGAGCTTCTTTCACATTAGTTTGCCATAGCGGCAAATAACAACTGTCTGCTAACCTCTTCCCTGATAGTCAAGTATGGCGAACAGCTGTTTATTCAGACGGCACTGTCATTTGTTTCTATTGCCAACATAGTTGAAATATATCGCACCTTGTCATTTTCTCCAGGTTAGCAAACGAGAGGTGTATCTGGCAATGACAAACGTAATGAACTTAACGAGCACATTTAACTGGACGTTAAAGACATCTTCTCGTTTAGTACGAGAAGATTAACGAGAGATGGATGAACCTGCCCTTTAAGGAATAAAACGACCCACTGAGGATGCTACAACTGTAGCGAAACACTTTCGGGTAAAAAAGGAAACAACCGTGTTTGGTTGAAAGCAGACACTTATAGAGGAGACGAGTGTATCGTCAGGCGTGCCCCAGGGGAGTCTGATAGGACCGCTATTATTTTCTATCTATATAAATCCTGATGGACAGAGTAAGTTGTAATTTGCGGCTGTTTGCTGATGATGCTGTGGTGTATGGGAGGGTGTCGTCTTTAACTGACTGTAATAGCATACAGGATGACTTAGACAAAATTTCTAGTTGGTGCGAAGAATGGCAGCTAGCTCTCAATGTAGAAAAATGTAAGGTGATGCGCATGAGTAGAAAAACAATCCCATAATATTCGAATACAGCATTAGCAGTGAGCTTCTGGATGTAGTCACGTCGTTCAAATATCTAGGCGTAACACTGCAGAGGGATTTGAAATGGAACGAACATATAAAGAGAGTAGTGACTAATAAGGACAGCTGACTTCGGTTTATTGGGAGAATTTTGTTAAGGTGTACTTCATCTGTAAAGGAGACCGCGTATAAAACGCTTGTACGACCACGTCTCGAGTATTGCTGAAGTGTTTGGGACCCGCAGCAGATGAGTTTAAAGGAAGGCATAGAGGCAGTTCAGAGGCGAGCAGGTAGGTTTGTTACCGGTAGGTTCGACCAATGCGCGAGTGTCACGGAAATGCTCCGGCAACTCAATTGGGGATCGCTGGAGGAAAGAAGACGTTCTTTTCGTGTATTTCTGTTGTGGAAATTTAGAGGGCCGGAATTTGAAGCTGAGTGTAGTACGATCTTGCTGCCACCTACTTACATTTCACGTGGTGATCAGAAGGATAAGATAAGAGAAATTAGGGCTCGTACGGAGCCTCGTTCAATTTGGGAGTGGAATAGGAAAGGAAATGCCTAGTAGTGGTAGAGTGTACCCTCCGCCAAGCATCTTGCGGAGTATGTATGTAGATGTAGATGTAGAAGCCTGGGCCTGGCTGTGGCGGTGTCGCGGACGCAGCTGGTTCGCCGTTGGCTGGCGAAGGCCGGCGGGCACGTGCGGGGCCCTGTGTCGCAACGCGCTAATTGTTCCACGGCAGCAGAGCGCCTTGCCGACGCGTTATCGCCGGCGTGACAAGTCGCTCAAGGCTCGCCACGCTGCTTCTTATCCGCCGGCGCTCGAGCCAGGCACACTCTGCCAGCGCTAGTGGAAGCCAGTAAATCCTGCATCTACATCTACATACATACTCCGCAATCCACCGTAAGGTGCGTGGCGGAGGGGACACTGTACCACTACTAGGCATTTCCTTTACTATTCCACTCCCAAATAGAACGAGGAGAAAAAAAAAGAATGCCTATATGCCTCCGTACGAGCCCCAATTTCTCTCATCTTGTCTTTGTGATCACTACACGAAATGTAAGTAAGATCGTTCGACACTCAGATTCAAATTCCAGCCCTCTCAATTTTCTCAACAGAAATTCACGAAAATAACGTCGTCTTTCCTCAGCGATCCCCAATTGAGTTTCCGGAGCATTTCCCTGACACTCGCCCATTAGTCGAACCTACCAGTGAACTGAAGTGCCTCTATGTCGTCCTTTAAACTGATCTGCTGTGGGTCTTAAACACTTGAGCAATACTCAAGACGTGGTCGTACAACCGTTTTATACGCGGTCTCCTTTACAGGTAAAGTACATCTTCCCAAAATTCTCCCAATAAACCGGAGTCGGCTGTCCGCATTACTCACAACTGTCCTTACATGCTCGTTCCATTTCATATCGCTCTGCAATGTTACGCCTAGATACTTGAACGACGCGACAGCATTAAGAAGCTCACTACTAATGCTGCATTCGAACATTATGGGATTGTTTTTCCTACTCATGCGCATCACCTTACATTTTTCTACATTGAGAGCTACCTGCCATTTTTCGCACCAACTAGAAATTTTGTCTAAGTCATCCTGTATGCTATTACAGCCAGTTACAGACGACACCCTCCCATACACCACAGCATCGTCAGCAAACAGCCGCAAATTACAACTTACTCTGTCCATCAGATCATTTATATAGATAGAAAATAATA
The DNA here is from genome assembly GCA_026315105.1 of Locusta migratoria. Lineage (NCBI taxonomy): Eukaryota > Metazoa > Arthropoda > Insecta > Orthoptera > Acrididae > Locusta > Locusta migratoria. The sequence goes on along the minus strand of CM048745.1, from coordinate 696,627,594 downwards.
GCGGTCCTATCACACTCCCCTGGGGCACGCCTGACGATACACTCGTCTCTGATGAACACTTGCCGTCGAGAACAACGTACTGCGTTCTATTACTTAGGAAGTCTTCCAGCCAGCCACAAATCTGTAAACCTATTCCATAAGCTCGTATCTTCGTTAGCAGTCTGCAGTGTGGCACCGCGTCGAACGCATTTTTGAAGTCGAGAAAAACACAATCCGCCTGTTGACCTTCATCCATGGCTCGCAAGATGTCATGTGAGAAAAGGGGAAGGTAAGTTTCACATGAACGATGTTTCGTAAACCCGTGCTGATTCATAGAAAGAAGCTTTTCCGTTTCAAGGAAATTTACTATATTCGAGGTGAAAATATGCTCCAAAATTCTACATGAAACTGATGTCAACGATATTGGCCTCTAATTGTGTGGGTCAGTTCACTTTCCTTTCTTATAAACGGGAGTTTTTGTGGAAATCTGGGAGCACTGTTTTCGCGTGTTTCATTATTCTTGTTGAATCCTAGTCCTGTCGTGTTCTAGTCTGTGGCGGCTGGTTCTTCAGATTGCTAGGGGTTCACTTCTTTGAGTGCCGGATCTTTGATAGTACATTTCTGTGTACTGCGCGGCTGTTCCCTGTCGGAGGTTCGAGTCCTCCATCGGGCGCAAGCACGCGCATATGTGTGTGTGTGTGTGTGTGTGTATCTTGTCGTTAGTGTGAGTGAGTGTCAGTAATGTCTAGGGACTGACGACCACTGCAGCTTGGTGCCGTAGCTTTAATGAGATGAGGACATTTTGAAGCGAGTAACCGCAGTGGTTGTATGTACGGTGCAATGTGCGGCTGTTCGCCAGCACTGGCTGTGTTGGCTTCGCTCCTGCCGCCACCGGCCCCGCACCTGGCAGTATGCGCGTCACGCGGCCGGGCCTGCCAAAGCGGGCAGCCGTCGCGCATGCGCATCCGCCGGCATGACGTGAGCAGACCTGAGGTGAGGCAGAGCGCGTGCTGGCGACGCTCCACTGCAGCTGGACAACACGATACCTTTTCAGCGATCCATTCCTGCCGTTCAGTACCACATTGTTAATCCAGTCCTACGATTCCTTCACGATTCTTTATTCTCTGCCATGACACCATTCTTCTCTCTCTCTCTCTCTCTCTCTCTCTCTCTCTCTCTATTCATTTTAGTCGATTCCGACTCTTCGTGACCCCACGAACCACAACACGCCACTTCCCTCTGTCCTGCACTTTCTCCCATAGACCTTCCAGGTTGGAACACGTTGCTTCTGTGATGCCATCGAGCCACCTTTTCCTCTGCCGTCCTCTTCTTCTAGTGCCTTCGATCTTCTCCAGCATTAATGTTTTTTCTAGTGAGACATGTCTTCGCATTATGTGTCCAAGGTAGGTCAGCTTCTGTTTTGACACCTTCCAGAGAGCAATCTGGTTTTATTTGCTCTAATACAGAACTGTTGATTCCTTTTGCCGTTCATGGAATCCTAAGAATTTTTCTCCAGCACTACAATTCAAAGAAGTCAATTCTTCGCCCTTCAGCCTTTCTAATGGTCCAGGTCTCGCATCCATACATTACAACTGGGAAGACAGTAGTATCTTTGTTGTTAAAGTTATGCCTCTGGACCTTATAATCTTTTCAAGGTTTGACATCGCCTTTCTTCCGAGCAACAAGCGTCTCCTGATTTCGTTGCTGCAATCACCATCATCAGAGATCTGTGAACCGAGATAATTGAATATGGACACCACCTCCTTGGATTCACCTCCTATATCCCATGAATTAATAGGTTTAGTTGCCGTAATTTTGGTTTTCTTTACATTTAGCCTGAGACCGGCCTTTTCACTTTCATTTTTTACCTTCAGCAACAGAGTCTTTAACTCTTCTTCACTTTTTGCCAGCAGTATGGTATCATCTGCGTATCTGAGGTTCTTTACATTTATTCCAGCTATTTTAATTCCTGTCTTCTTCATCTATCCTGGCATTCCTCATAACGTGCTCTGCAAACAGATTGAATAAGAACAGAGTCAATATGCAACCTTGCCGGACCCCTTTCTGAATCTTTATCCATTTCGTTGTGCCATACAAAGTTCTCACTGTGGCTTCTTGATCAGGGTATAAACTCCGTATCATTTTACTGAGTACGTCCCATAATTTGTTGTGATCGACACAGTCATAGGCTTTGGCATAATCAATAAAGCAAAAGTAAACATCTTTCTAAATTTTTTTGCTTTTTCCATAATCCACCGAATTTTGCCAATTTGATCTCTGGTTCCTCTCCCTTTTCTAAACCAAGCTTGTTCTTCTGGTAGCTCTCGATCTAGATATTGGCGAAGTCTGTTTTGTAAGATTTTCAGCACGACCTTGACAGCATGCGAGATAAGTGCAATTGTTCGGTGATCTGAACATTCCTTAGAGATTCCGTTCTTTGGAATCGGGATGAATATTGATCTTTTCCAATCTTCTGGCCACTGCTGTGTGCAAGATTCTTACAAAATGCAAAAAACGAGACTAATATGGGTTGTTGTTGTTGTTGTGGTCTTCAGCTGGTTTGATGCAGCTCTCCACAATACCCTATCCTGAGAAAGCCTCTTCAACTCCACATAAGAACAGCAACCTACATCTGTCTGAATCTGCTTACTGTATCTCTTGGTCTTCCTCTGCGGTTTTTACCCCCACAGACTTCCCTCCAACGCTAAATTCACAATTCCTTGATGTCTAAGAATGTGTCCTACCAATCGACCACTTCTTTTACTCAAGGTATGCCAGAAATTCCGTATCTCCCCAATTCTGTTCAGTACCTCCTCATTAGTTACGCAATCCACCCACCTAATCTTCAGCATTCTTCTGTAGCACCACATTTCAAAAGCCTCTATCCTCTTCCTGTCCGCACTGTTTATCGTCCATGTTTCACTCTCATACAAAGCAACACTCCACACAAATGCCTTCAGAAATGACTTCCTTAGGCTTAAATCAATATTCGATGTTAACAAATTTCTCTTTTTCAAGAACGCTTTTCTACCCATTGCCATTCTGCATTTTATATCCTCTGTACTGCGACCATCATTTGTTATTTTACTGCCCAAGTAACAAAACTCATCTACCTCCTTTATTGTTTCGTTACCTAATCTAATTCCTTCAGCATCTCTTGATTTTCTTAGACTGTCCATTCCGTTCAACTGCTCTTCCAGGTCCTTTGCTGTCTCTGACAGAATTACTATGTCGTCGGCAAAACGCAATGTTTTTAATTCTTCACCCTGAACTTTAATTCCTTCTCCAAATTTCTCCTTGCTTTCCTTTATAGCTTGCTCAATGTAAAACTGAATAACAATGGAGAAAGGCTACAACCCTGTCTTAGGCCTTTCGCAACCACTGCATCCCTTTCATGCCCTTCACCTCTGACAACCGCTGTCTGGTTTTTGTACAAGTTCTAAATAACCTTACGCTCCCTATATTTTACTCCTGCTTGCTTCAGAACTAGAAAGAGTTTACTCCAATCAACATTGTCAAAAGTCTTCTCCAAAGCTACAGAAGCTGGATGTGTAGGTTGGGCTTTTCTTAATCTATCTTCTACAATAAGCCGTGAAGTGAGTATTGCCCCCCGTGTTCCTACATTTCTCCTGAACCCATACTGATCTTCTCCGAGGTCGGGTTCTACCAGCTTTTCCATCCTTCTGTAAATAATTCGTGTCATTATTTTGCAACCATAACTTATCAAACTAATGGTTCTGTAATTTTCACACCTGTCTGCGCCTGATTTCTTTGGAATGGGGATAATTACATTTTCTTAAAGTCTGAGGGTACTTCGCCTGTCTCATACATCTGACATACAAGGTGAAACAGTTTTGTCATGTCTGGTTCTCCCAGAGACTGCAGTAGCTCTGAGGGAATGTCATCTACTCCAGGGGCCTTGTTTCGACTTAGGTCTTTCAGTGCTCTGTCAAATACACCTCTCAGTATAGTATCTCCTATTTCATCCTCATCTAAGTCTTCTCCCCCTTCTAGAATACTGCCTCTAAGTTCATTTCCTTCGTAGAACCTCTCTAAATACTCTTTCCACCTTTGCTGAGAACTGGTTTTCCACCTGTGTTCTTGATATTCAAAGAGGGGTTTTTCTTATCTCCAAATATCTCTTTTATTTTCCTGTAGGCTGTATCTATTTTTCCCCTGTTTATACATTCTTCTACATCCTTGCATTTGCCTTCTAGCGACTCCTGCTTAGCCATTTTGTATTTCCTGACAATCTCATTTCTTAGTCGTCTGTACTCCATTTTGCCTGTTTCATATACGGCACTTTTATATTTTCTCCTTTCATCGATTAAATTTAGTATGCTTTCTAAATACGAAATATAATCCAAATCGTTACAGTAGTTTCTGGAATATGCGGAACATAAATGTTCTGTAATTGCTCGTTTCAATATATGCAAACTGTATAAACGACGAGTGTGTTGCACTGCATTACATACTCTGATTTCTTGATGTTAATCATATGTGTTGGCAGCTGTGTATTTCGCTGCTTTTTGTTTCTGTCACCTGTAATTCGTGAATAATTGTCAAAGGCTCACGATCTTCGTTGTGTGCTTCTATTGTTCACACGCATCCTCCTTGACCGCATTGTAACTTTCGTAATCATTCGGCACGATTCGGCGGTTGCCTTCGAATGATGAATCGTATGATCTTGGACTCGTCACGAGACAGACGATTGCTTTGAACGACGATTCGTCCGTAACACGATTCTCACGATTCTTTATTTATATTCGTTGAAATGAACGACTCATTCACTCTCTCACAGACGAGTGCTCACTCGCCACCTTGCACGCTAATCGCCTCGTACAGCTACATCCACCACGTTTACATGGGCTCCCGAAGCTTGGTTTAGTAAACAAGTTCCCAATTCCGCTTTTGGTTGATAAAATCAAATGTTCAAATGTGTGTAAAGTTTATGGGTCTTAACTGGGGGGACATCAGTCCCTAAACATACAAACTACTTATGAACTTATACTAAAGACCCCACAAACATCCATGCCCAAGGGGGGATTCGAAACCCCGATGGGGAACGACATCGCGTATCGTAGCACAGCGTCACAATGCGCTCGACCGCTCCGCCGTGGTCTTTTGGGTGGTCATGAAACACTCCAGAATCCAGTCTGCAACTCCACCTCTGTAAAGCTGTTTTTCACTTCCACAATCGATTTTAGTGACCACGTAACAAAACCATTTTCGAAAGTTATTGGCCACCCAGACTGCCTCTTCTTGTTAAGAGTTTTAGGCTCATGTGGACACAGTAATACTTTCTACAGTGAAAAAGCAGTGTAAATAATAGAATGACCATGAATCTGTCTATTTAAGTAAAGAAAACAGTGAAACTTCCTGGCAGATTAAAATTGTGTGCCGGTATCGGGACTCGAACCTGGGACCTTTGCTCTACCACTGAGCTGTCCTGACACGACTCACGGTCAATCCTCACAACTTTATTTCTGCCAGTACCTCGCCTTCTACTTTCCAAACTTCACAGAAGTTCTCCTGTGAATCGTGCAAGACTAGCCTTCCTGGAAAAAAAGTATATGGTGGAGACATGGCTTAGCCACAGCCTAAGGGATGTTTCCAGAATGAAACTTTCACTCTGCAGCGGAGTGTGCGCTGTTATGAAACTTCCTGGTAGATTAAAATTGTGTGCCGGAACCTGGGACCTTTGGAAAGTAGGAGCCGAGGTACTGGCAGAAGTAAAGTTGTGAGGACGGACAGTGAGTCGTGTCGGGATAGCTCAGTGGTAGAGGTGGCCGAGGGGACTCAGGCGCGCCAGTCACGGTCTCCACGGCCACTGTGATCGGGGGTTCGAATACCCCCTCGGGCATGAATATTTGGCCGTCCTTAGTGTTAGCTAGTTCATAAGTAGTTTGTAAGTTTAGAGACTGATGACCCCTTAGTTAAGTCCCATAAGCTATACTAACATTTGAATTTGAACTACCCTACCGATCGTCGTATGTAGCTCAGAGAGTTGCGGAAACTGGTGAAGAATAAGTTCAGTAAAAAGTTGTCTAGTGTAAACTTTGTTATTTTTTAGGGCTCTCGATTCGTGTGCTTCAGCAGATTTTCAGTAGGAACGATTACTTCGCTCGCCCGGTTTACACAATGGCAAGTAGATCCGAGTTTTTTTATCTTTATTATGACTAGGAACCTGATGCTGATCCCAAGTGTTTCTTTTTTCTTCTTCCTGTATATGAAATATGTGGTCTACTTTCTGAAACATAAAGTTGTTCCGTGAATATTACAAGGTAATCTTATAGGAGTATTTCTCTTCAAAAAAAGTGTGATTGAAGGATAAATCGGAAGCACCATAAGGATATTTGCAGATAGTGCTGTTCCATGCCTATCGGACGGAAAGATAAAGATATGAGATAAGATGTCGCAAGCCGTACGTCAGGAAACTGCATTTAAATGTAGAAATACTTGAACCATATTGACGCATAAGGGATGCATTGACAGTCGAGTCACAATATGCAGCGAATGACATGTAAAAAGTGAAAATAACTCTTTCTGTTTAATTAAAAAATTACCGAGCAATTACCGACAGTGCAGCAGGTGAACCTAACCTGTATGTACACAGGTTAATGTTATTTCACCTGATGATGGGGGTTTAAACCCTCGAAACGCGTTGTGGGTACAATAAAACATAGTGACTGGTAACAGTAATACCTAGAGTTTCAATCACTTGTTAATATTAAACATCTGCAAAAATATCTGCGGAGCAACTGAATCTGGAACTATTAGATTAATCACAGGAAGATAACACGCAGAGTTAGGAGAGGAATTTTCAAGAAATGTAATGCACCCAGCAAAACATTTACTTACAGGAGCTTCCGGTGATTTTTATGGCAGACTGTAAGACTCTAATGACCAACACCGACAGCAACAGCCGTGTGTAATAATGCTAAATTTCTTACGTTGCTAACAGTCTTCTCTCCTCGAAAAAGAAGAAGAAGAAGAAAAAAGATGTTATCTGGGCTGTTACAGTTAAGCCACCGTGTGAATAAGCATCAGTCACTGTCATATCCCGCTCTAACAAGTTGTCTTCGTATATAAAAAAATGGGAGCTAAATGCTTCCGCACTAATTATGGTAATGTCTGTTAAATAAAAGGCAGTGTGAACGGAATCGCGCATTCAGTACTTATATTATTATGCCTTATCGGCCAGTGACTTCAGACATCGTAATGTCGCTGTTTTCTCTCTTCTATGATGTTTTGAATTCCACAGCAACATTCGTTTCGCTCGCAAGCTGGACCGGTCAGTTCGTTAACATGCGGGGCTTTTCTTACGAGTCACTAACGTGTCGTGTCCGAACTCGAGAAGCGGTTCCGCCGGCGCTTTGGATAAACAGGACGGAGAGCCAGTGTCGGCAAAAAGCGCGATGACACGAGGGAAACGTGCCCTTTGTCGTAACACAGAGTGAGGCGGGTGGCAGCGAAAAAGCCAGGGGCCTCGCCGCTTTAGGTGACAGACGACCGCTTAATCTGCGCGAGCTGACGCCGGGCCACTGCGCATGCGCCGCACAAATACTGTGTGTGGCACCTCTGCTCAACTGGCACCTCTGCTCTACTAAATAATGAATGAACTAAAGGCATTAAAAAAACTGTATCTCTACTTTCCTGTATTTAGCCTAGTGGTGCAAATGACTAAGTGTAAAGGCAACGCCAGCCGCGGTAGCCGAGGTGACTCAGGCGCTCCAGTCACGGTCAGCACGGCCACTACGGTCGGGGGTTCGAATCCCCCCTCGGGCATGGATATTTGTGCCGTCTTTAGTCTTAGCTTGTTCATAAGTAGTTTGTAAACTTAGGGACAGATGACCCCGTAGTTAAGTCCCAAAAGTTGTACAAACATTTGAACATTTTTGTAAAGGCATATTCAGTCTGTCCGTCACGTCAACGTCACGGCACTGCACCGTCACGTCAAGTTCTATTCACACTGGCCGTCACGTCAATTTGTTTACCCCAGTACCAGATGTTGAAAGTGAGGTTATGAGTGGCGCTTTGGTACGTTGAAAGTCATAGTTTAACACTGGAATTGAGGGAACAACAACGCTAAAAGTTATTGGTGGCCAAAGAAAAGTTTACAGTGTATGTTTTTGGTCAACTTAAGGCAAGTCTACACGACGACACTAGGTTGTGACACTGGTTGCGTGAAATGAGTTCCGCGCAATTGGTTTCGTGTATGTCTGTCGACACGGCGCCAAAACAATACAGTTCAGTTTCGTTGTTTTGTGAGTACCGTAGTCGCCGTAAAATGAAAGTTTTGCAGCTGTGCGAGTTGTGGCGGAGGTGTTGCTTCTCTGTGTGAAATCGCTGCATAAGAGGTTTTTTTTTTAAAAAAAAAAAAAAAAAAAAAAAAAAAAAAAAAAAAAAAAAAAAAAAAAAAAAAAAAAAAAAAAACACACACACACACACACACTAAGAAACGTGTTTGGGTTCGTGACTGGATTGAAAAACGACGTCAGTTCGGTTGCAACTTTTCTGAAATAAATTGTCGTTGAAGACCCTAAAAGTTATTGTAATCACCTTAGAATGTCGTCAGAGAAGTTTACATTTATTTTAAACAGAGTCAGTAATGCAATACGGAAACAAGATATGTGAGAAGCATTGTCACGAGAACTGAAATTACAAATTACATTACGTCGCTACTTATTTCTGAAATTTTCGTCGTTGAAGTCCCACAAACACTTATGCATTGCATAAATATAAAAAAAAAACGAACAATCTCTTCTTTTCTCCACTTCACTATATATTTATGTTTAATTTCGGTCATCACATAACCTAAAAACTCGCGTAAACAGTTTCGCCAAAGTTGGAAGGTGCCGAAACTGTTTCAGTTTCGCCAACGAGTTGCTCATACGCCTGCCGCGCATGCGCAATGGCCAGCAGCTCAGTTTCACGACACCTAGTGTCGTCGTGTAGACTAGCGCAACTATAATTTAATGTCTCAAAGGCGGCTCAGTGGCTGCTGTGTAATACCACCACGGCCCTGGGGTATACTGCCCTCCGTGAAGATATTCAACTCGCTGCCGGCTCAGGTAATACGTTTACGCGGGAAAGCGATATAAACATTCAGCTGCACAGTGTATGCCGGTGTGTTGCTGAGGTTCGTGAAGTTACATATATTGTTTTCCACTGTACTATCTTCTGAGTTGCCATAGTTCTTGTAAGTTACGAAAAGTTATGCATTGTAGAGTAGACTAATATTTTAGTTTGATCCATCGACAACTTGGTCTTAGAGACGGAGCTCACGCTCGGATGTTTGGATACGGATGAGGGAAGGAAATCAAAATGTTCAAATGTTTGTAAATCTATCAGACCAAACTGCGTGGTCATCAGTCCGTAGCTTACAAACTACATAAACCTAGGTAAACTAACCTAAGGACAAGACACACACCCAAGCCCCAGGGAGGACTCGCACCTGCACGGCGAGCAATCGCGCGCTCCGCAGCGAGACGCTTTAGTCCGCTCGGCTACTCCACCGCGGCGGAAGGAAATCGGTCGTGCCTTTTGTAAGGAACCACCCCGGAATTTGCATGGAGTGATTTAGGGAAAATCACGGAAAACCTAAATCTGAAGGGCCAGAGGTGAATTTGAACCACCGTCCTTCCGAATACGAGTCCATTGTGTTACCACTGTGCTACCTCGCTTGTTGGTCGAGCAGTGGTTTCACTACGTAAGCATATGTTCTAAAGAAATTGGAAACACTCGAGTACTTTTCTCACTTCATATATTAGTTTTATATATCATTTGTAATGTAATTATACAAAATAAAATTGTTTTACAACTCAATTTGGTTCCTTGGGCTTCAAAGAGTTAAAGTGCTGGGATGTGAAACAACATTTCATCACATCAACATCTATCTTCAAGCGAATAAAATAAATATATGAACACATCGATCTACATTTGTAAGAGCATAAATAGAGACTGTTTACTTTATCCATTACGATTTGCCACTACCTTAGTGAAATCAAGGCTGTAGCATAGCCGTGATGACGTTATGCATTGAGACGGGATTGAGGCCGACGTTTGAAATAATTTCAAAATCCATTTCATATGCCCTACCTACGCCGCGGTGGAGTATCCGAGCCGTCTAAAGCGTCTCTCTGCGGAGCCTGCGGTTACTCGCCGTGGAGGTTCGAGTCCTCCCTGGGGCATGGGTATGTGTGTTTGTCCTTAGGTTAGTTTACCTAGGTTTAAGTAGTTTGTAAGCTACTGACTGATGACCACGCAGTTAGGACCGATAGATTTACAGACATTTGAACATTTTGAACATGCCCTACCTACCAATCAGGCGTATCAATCCCGCCTCAATGCATGACGTCATCATGGCTATGCTTCGGCCTTGATTGGGAGGTTTGCTCGCTGACTTTGTTAATACCGGCGTAAACAACTAAATTTTTGTCCTTCATCAGCACTTCTTTCATTTAAAATGTTATTTTAATGAAAATTTTGTCATCAAAATACAATCTTATTCAAGCAAACAATTTGCTTCAATCTTTTATATTGCATTTTTTCGTTTCAGATATCCGATCTCGCTTTTAGAAGGCACCCAATTGAGAAAAAATATTTAAGACATCGTGAAACATTCGCAGTTTATCGCTAAACCGAAGTATCATAATAAAGATTAATAAGACACATTTGCATGTAAACCGTGTCACTGTCGACTACAACATGAAAATAGCGTGACGAATATGGGTTAACTTCCGATGTTATCAGACGACAGTTCCGTTAAAACATTCTTATCGAGAAAGCTTGACGTGGCGTTAACGTGTCGTGACGGTCCGGTGACGGATAGTGTGAATGCCGCCATTAGAAATACATTGTGGAATGTTCTGACGGACGATGACGTGACGCGACGTGACGGACAGTGTGAATTGGCCTTAAATCCTATCACAGAATAGTAACAGTAAGTTCTGTGAATTATAATATTATAGTGATTTACTGTACCATGAACTATATAATACATACCCATCTCTATTCTTATCAGGACTGACTTGGCTTTTGTTGTTGGTATGTCTATGTAAGTTTATTACTTTATTAATTGTGAAATATATTCGTTAATTCTGCTACCCCACCTATTCTAATCCAATAAATATTTCTTATTTGTAAATGCTGTATACCGATGTGGTTTGCGATGCAGTTTATTGGCATAAACAATAAATTGTTTGCTATAGGTCATTGTTAATACCCATTGTTGAGAAACTGCACATTTTTACATTTCAGATTAGTAGTCAGATGCCTTTCGTTCCAATTTTACTTCGTTTCAACACAGGTAAGACAATAGTAAGATTCCGATATTATCGAAAATTGCGAAAGCCATATAGATACAGAACATTACTTCGGTTCTGGTTTTTACGTATGCTGCAAGATTAGTCCACAAGAACGAAAAGCTTATAAAACGTCATTTCTCAACAGCGCAGTGTAAATGTTCGTAATTTTATTCCAGATAAGTTCTCCATATTACAAAATATTACTAAGATCTCAGGAATATCTTTTCTCTGTACCATAAAGTAGAAATATCTCTGGAGTGAGCATTAAGATGTGCAGAAAATGTTGTCAACACATATTGCCGTTATGCTCACGTGATATCGGAACGACTTAGGTTTTTCTATAATGGGAATGACCTAAACAGTGACTGTCCTATAACAGTAATTTCTGTGAATGCTACTTTTCGGTAGCTGAGACATTTAGCCTAGTTATGATTTGTCACAAATCAAAACAACAGTTTACGAATTCACCACATATCCTTTCTGATCTTTACGAATTGCGATTTCTCCAATTTCTGCGAATGCTATGACGAATCACCGGAGACGCTACTCCGTGACTTAAACGTAGCAACTGGCAATCCCTGGCGAATATACATAGTCTAACTGGTAAGTGTGGAAAAAGTTTTACTAGCAGTCTCGGTGGCATAGTGTGCTGATGTTGGCAACAACCTTATAATGGTTGAAAACCCAGTCAAATAGGATAAGAGGGATTAATTTTTATTGTTAGCCGTGAAATATATGCTTTTCCTGCTCCCTGCTCTATGGTTAATAGATTCTTGTTTGTACTCATGTCCGGTTAGCAAATTATTATCCTCGTAAATTGAATATTCGTTGCTAACATTTCCATACTACTCGTCCGAGGCCTTAACTAAAATTTAACGGTATTTATGTCCAGGTGAACTATGACAGTGTACCGGAAGTGATATGTTCTCGTTTGTAAAGTGTGATAATTTGAAGCGTATATCGTTGTAGTCATTAACCGAATTGAAAGGGATGATAAATTTGAAATACATACTGAGTGAATCACGAAAATGCTGTATCTTGTGAAAGCCATTCCATATTTCTCAGTTTTCGATCGTTAGTGATACGGAATTGATTATGTATTTTGAAGTTGCTGATATGCAAATGAAAAGAGTCCTACGGAGATATAATCCAGACCAAAATTTACCTGTGAATGCCAGTACTAAAAGAAAATTAATATGAATGGACTACTGTTAGACATTTGCTAAAGTGTTTTCGAATTTTCGTGAACAGCAATCTCTTGCAACAAATTTGATTCTACGTTCACATTCGTTGTCTTCAGTAGTTGTCGAACGAGATGGGTCAGGCGTATGTCCATAAAAAATTGTTTGTACATCTATCGGACCAAATTGCGTGGTCATCATTCCGTAGCTGATCAACTGCTTAAACTAAGGTAAACTAAACTAAGGACAACACGCACATCCATGCCCCAGGGAGGACTCGAACCTCCGACGGCGAACAACCACGCGCTCCGCATCGAGGCGGCCTAGGCGCTCGGCTACTCCACCGCGGCCTATGTCTATAATCGAAGTACATAGACAGGGATAAATACTTCAACACTTAAGATGTGTTAAATAGATTTGATTGATCGGTTGTTTAATAGATACATCATCATTTTTAAAGGATGATTTTAGCCAGGAACCTAAATATAAATTGCTGTGGGTAATACGAGCAGTTATTCTGATTGACGAAAGGACTACTATTTTGCGAATATGTCATGATTTTAAAGATGTGCTTAGACAGACATTTAGGAGTACAACGTACATTCTTCCGACTGCAACAAAGAGCAATGACATACATTCTAGCTAAAATGATTTCCAATCCATGGTGTACAGCAGCAATAAGTTAGAATAAATATTCCTTCAAACCGTCTTGATTGCAATTTTTTTTATTAGTTAATGACGCGTTTCGCCCTTTAGCAGGGCATTTCAGATTATCTGCGTGACAGAATTTACAAAAAATTACAAGGCGGAATTACAAACGGTTATAATGGTACATGGGCTTATTTTGTGTTAAGAAGACAGTATAAATGGTAAACAAAGCTTACAATGCGCTCTCCGTGGTGTGACACCGTAAGTTGTTATTGCGGTGTTTCTATTTTTCTGGAATGTTTTTTGGATTTCCTTGTGGCCCTACAAATGTTCGGGTAACGACGAATTACAGTTAGAACATACTCGGTAAAGATGTGAGAAACATAAAACCGATTTTTAAGATTACCTTAGTAGAAACGGTGGTCTCTGGTGATAGAAGATAAGCCCATGTTTACAACTGCTCTCACGGGCGTGGGCGGGCGTGGTGTGCTGCTCCGCCGACTTGAACATATTGTGGGTAGGGAGTGACATAGGAAGCCGATGTATTAGACGGGACGGGTGAAATCTAGCTATCTGAATACAAATTTAACGAAAGGGAGGTTATTAAGCAGGACAGAAGTTTATAATTTAATACCAACATAAATTATAAACTTCTGCTTAATAGCGCAATTGTAAACATGGGCTTATCTTGTATCACCAGAGACCACCGCTTCTACTAAGGCAATCTTAAAAATCGGTTTTATGTTTCTCACATCTTTACCGAGTATGTTCCAACTGTAGTTCTTTGTTCCCCGAACATTTGTAGGGCCACAAGGAAATCCAAAAAAACATTCCAGAAAAATAGAAACACCGCAATAACAACTTACGGTGTCACACCACGGACAGCGCATTGTAAGCTTTGTTGACCATTTACACTGTCTTCTTAACACAAAATAAGCCCATGTACCATTATAACCGCTTGTAATTCCGCCTTGTAATTTTGTGTAAATTCTGTCACGCAGATGACCTGAAGATGCCCTGCTAAAGGGCGAAACGCGTCATTAACTAATAAAAAAAAATTTGCAATCAAGACGGTTTGAAGAAATATACATTCTAGCTTGTCAAAAGAACTTTGCTTTTTTCTACGAATATCTGAGCTTAAAGAATGTTGACGAGTGCCGAAATCGTTACGTCGATATACGGTCGACAGAGCTTATGTACGTCAGCACTAAGTTACGATGACGAAACATTCGCCTGAATTTGGGTGAGACGAAGGCAACCCCTCAAATTGCAGAGAGGCGCGTAGCCTGTCTGCGAGGCGGCGCGCGCAGTCTGGCCGTGGTTAGGAGCGGCACGCGCATGCGCAGTCAGAGCGCGCACACGTAGCGTGAAACGCGAGCCGGCGCGGCGTCCACGCAGACGTGGTGGTGGCGCGTGGGAGCCACGTGGGCGGGGGTCAGCCGCGGGTCGCGCACGTGCTCGCCTGCCGTGTCACTGACGACGCCCTCCCAAAATATCACCAGTCGCTACCAGAAACCAACAACCTACCCATACGTTACACCCAGTGTCGCAGCCACGAAGCGGGGAGGGGGGGGGGGACTAATGCGGCTGAAGGCCACGCCCCGGACACCACCCAATTGTTTTCATTTTAACAGGTCGGTACCGGGAATTCGAAATAGTGCACATGTAATAAACCACGACATAATTATAATTTGCCAAGCACAAGTGAACGTAACAGTGGGTCGCGAACGTGATGCTCCACTGAGAACGTGTTTTATTATAATGACATAGTGCACCTATGCACTGTAAATTATGTTATATATTAACTGATTGACATTAAAGATTATGGCCTTGTAAAATGATTTTATTGGACCAGATGATGCTGACATAGTTGAGCGAAACCGGTCGTCTTAAATAAAAATTGATGATCAGCGATCTTGGCTTTTTTATATCTTTCTACAATAAAAAAGCAACTTCTGAGTTTTGGAGGTCCCCAGGACGAAAGGTACGGGACAATCTCTCAGAAAATAGCTTTCGGGATATGGAGTCCCCAGAACGACGAGAGGCCAAGGGCCCTGAAAAAAAGGGAGAGAGAGAGAGAGTGTGTCTCAAGGAGGACTCGAAGGTTCAAATGTTTGTATAGCTTATGGGACTTAACTACGGGGTCATCAGTCCCTAAACTTACAAACTACTTATGAACTACTTACGAACTAGGACGGCACAAATATCCATGCCCGAGGGGGGTTTCGAACCCCCGACCGTAGTGGCCGTGCAGACCGTGACTGAAGCGCCTCAGTCCCCTCGGCCTCCGCGGCCGGCTCGAAGGTCCGACGCGAAGTGCCGCGTGATCAATAGCATGACGTTGCAGACCGTACGGCCATCCCAGCGCCGCACACCGTACTCTTATCAAGGCTCACAGTTCGTCGCTGTGTATTATGACGTACGCTTCATGACGTGTGTCATTTACCTGGAGCAGTTTAGGGAAATCATGGAAAACGTATAGGTGATCTGATGCAGGCGGATTTGAACCGCTTCCCTCTCGAACGCGCTTCCACGCAAATCCAAACTTTTCTGCTGTCCGATTTGAAATGGAATGACCCATGCGTGACCCGAAATGCGACTCCGGTTTGATTCGGTGACTTCCCGAACCGTGGCGTTCGTGGCCGCCGCGCAGCGACTCAACGCCACCTGGATACCAGACCCCACAAACAGCCGCGGCGGATTAGCCGCGCGTACTGGAGCGCCGTGTTGCGGTTCGCGTGGCCGTCCGCCGTCGGGGGTTCGAATTCCCCCTCGGGTATGGATGTTTGTGTTTAGTGTAACGTAATTCATAAGTAGTTTGTAAGTTTAGGGACTGAAGACCCCGCATTTAAGTCCCTTAAGCTTAACAAACAGTTGAACCTTTTAAGCCCGCGCCACGTCATACGGACCAGGCGGAGACCGCCCGTAGCAGGCAGCCAGTAAGCTGGCGGTCGCCGCACGGTCGGTGTGACGTGGGACTGACTCACTACGTTTACATGCAACACCTTCCGGAAGACGAAAATCGATTTTCGTAAACCGTTTTTCGCTATCGTGTTTACATGGCATAGCCTGAATCGGATTTCCTAGACCACTTAAATTGGCGGCTGGAAAACAGCTGATTTAGTTCGTGATAAAGTGAGCACAATCGCTATTTTTCTTTATTTAAAGACACAGAGTCATGATCTCTCTAATAGGTATACTTTTATTTCACATTAGAAAATATTACTCTGTCTATATGTCTATATTCTTAACAAGAAAACACAATCTGACAAGCCAAGAACGCTTCAAAAACGGTTGCGTTTACATGGGCACGAAAATCGATTGTGGAACTGAAAAACCGCTTTAGAGAAGCGGATTTCCAGAATCGATTTTGGAGTGTTTACATGACCAACCAAAAGCGGAATTGGGAAATCGGTTTACGAAATCCGGTTTTGGGAGCCCATGTAAACGGGGTGACTGTCGTGAGGCGTTGCCTCTGGGTGGCGTTGAGCGATGCGGCAGACTTGTGCGTGCTGAGGACAGCAGGCTGCCGCGCCCCGCCTCCCTGGCCAGCTTGCTGTGAGCCTCGGCCCGTGCAGAACGGAGAGTGCGGCGGCTATCTGCCGCATCGGCCGGCCGCTTCCTGCCATTGTTCCGCCTCCAGTATCGACAGCCGGGCTATTTCCAGAAACCATTGTGCTGTGCTGTGCTCAGCTGCAGCTTCACGAGCCAAATGTGACCAGTCGAGAGGCAGTCAGTGACGGATCCAGGGGACGGTCATGGGGGTCACGACCCCCCAAAAAAGCCTATTTTTCTTTTGAAGACATATTTTTTGTTTTTGTGTATTAATCGTGTACGGATAATTTCGGCAATATTTATTTTTTGAAATAGTTTTATTTATTTCATTCGTCACATTAACAACTTCAGATATTCTCATTGTATATTGTTCACTTACATCCAAGCCTTTTCTAACATCCACACTACCGGGGATGGGGTGGTAATTCTGTCCGTCACGAGCCGTGGCAGCGCTGGGTTGTGTTCTAGTCGGCTCCACCAGTGTGAAGGCCTTAGGAGTTTTTTTTTTTTTTGTGCCAGGCATCGCCTGTTGTCTATGTTGGTTGGGTTGGGTGGTAGTTATCGCTAAGTTCATAGGTTTAGGTGAGCCTATCTTGAGCTCTGGTATTGCACCGGCAATCAGCAGCTCATTTGATCTGACGAATTCGCCTCGCCACGCTACAGTTTCCTGTGTCTGAACAACCGCTCTAAGACACTCGTTGCATCCTTGAAGGATAACCGCACTGAATAAGATATCAGTATGGTGTAAAAATTGGCAATCGACTCTAAATATTGACAAGTGTGAAGTCATCCACATGAGTACGAAAAGAAATCCGTTAAACTTTGTTTACAACATAAATCAATCAAATGTGAAGGCCGTAAACTCCACAAAATACCTAGGAATTACTATTACTTTAGACTTAAATTGGAAAGAACACGAAGATAATATCGTGGGAAAGGCGAACCAGAGACTGCGTTTTATTGGCAGAACTCTTAAAACATGCAACAGAACTAAAAAAGAAACTGCATACACTACGCTTGTCCGTCCATTTTTGGAGTATTGCTGCCCAGTGTGGGATTAGGTGGGTTTGACGGGGACTTCGGAAGAGCCCAAAGAAGGGCAGCTCGTTTCGTATTGTCACGATAGAGGGGAGACAGCGTTACGGAAATGATACAGGATATGGGATGGGAATCATTACAACAACGACGCTTCTCGCTGCGGCGTGCGTTACTTACGAAACCCCAATCGCCAACATTCTCCTCAAAAATGCGAAAATATATTGTTGACTTCCACTTACATAGGTAGAAATGATCATCAGAATAAAATACGAGAAATCAGAGCTCGAACAGAGAGATTCAGGTGTTCTTCCTTCCCGCGCGCTATTCGAGAATGGAATGGGAGATAAATAGTATAATGGTGGTTCGATGTACCCTCTGCTAAGCACTTAAATGTGATTTGCAGAGTATCCCATGTAGATGTAGACCTGCACATAAGCGACTCAAATAATCAGCATTTCTCTCCGTAACACACTCTTATAGCCACAGTCCGCATACCAAATTCCAGTTGTAGTGCTTTATTCCACACTGTGCAAATCATGACACTGTCAATGATCCTATTGTAGCATTTAAATTTACTGTGTGACAGATGTAGTTCGCAAAGATTTGGAGACATATTTTTTCAAAAGTAGTGATTTACTGAACTGAAATTTCTTCATTATTATGCTGAAGAATTTTGGTATATTTCCTATTGTAAACAAATTATTACTTATTATTATTGTCGTGTCGCACAAGTCTGAAGTGCGCGCCACGTACTTTCGCCGCGCGCCGCCATGCAAGCACGGCGCGGCGTTCTTATGACGTCAGCTACGAGCGCCCCCTGCTGCAACTCCGCTCGTGGCCACCACTGAACGGCATCGGTCACTTGGGATTAGGACAGGCACTAGGACGCATCAGTAGGCAGGCCTCTACCTACTTAAACGATGTATCTGCATTCCACTAGTCTTCAGTTAACAATGATAAGTATTGTACTATTTCTTCGAAGTATATCTTGTTCTAATCTAGCTCAGTGTTTCTAGTTTCTGCTGTCCCACTGGCTGGTCACCTCAGACTTTGTACCTGCACACGCGTGCATCCCATTATCCTGTGTCGGTCTCTCTCTCTCTACTCGGCAACCGACACCTAGGACAACCGGCGGCAACGAGACACAAAAGTTATCGTCCGCTGCTCGCAGTAGGCCACTTACGGGGCTGTGGGGCCTTGAGAATTACACACCACAATATTGGAGACAAGAATTCGGATCTCCGCAGCGGCAGAGTGTTCCAGCCTGCGTCAGACAAGTGAGAAATTCGCATTCCTTTACAGCACGTCCATTTAGCATAACAGTCTTTAATACCTAAGTAGGAAACACTGCATTGTTTTCGGTTGGTTTGAGCCGTTTTCATCCAATCCCCGCGTTCTATGCAGAAGAGCGTGTTGAGAGGCATAAAAGTTGAGGAAGCCGGTTACGATAGGAGAGCCCGGCAGCGATTTTACGATTGCTGAAGGACGTTTTGAGAAACCAGTTTGTGGTAGTTGTAATTGCAGCTGCCGGCCGTATAATTGAACGGCGAGTTTAAGAGGGGGGGGGGGGGGGGAGGGGGGACCTCTGTCACGCGAGGGTGGCCGGCGGAGGAGCAGCGGCCGTGCGGTCTGCGGTCCTCTCGCACGCCACGAGGCGGCGGGGCCACGCAAACCGCACACAGTCAAATCTTCAAATGTTTGTAAGGCTTAAGGGACTTAACTGCGGGGTCATCAGTCCTGCCGGCCGCGGTGGCCGAGGAGACTGAGGCGCGTCAGTCACGGTCTGCACGGCCACTACGGTCGGGGGTTCGAATCCCCCCTCGGACATGGATATTTGTGCCGTCTTTAGTATTAGCTAGTAGTTTGTAAGTTTAGGGACTGATGACCCCGTAGATAAGTCCCATAAGCTGTACAAACATTTGAACATTTTTTTTTTCATCGGTCCTTAAACTTACAAACTACCTTATACTAAAGACGAAACAAACATCCATGCCCGAGGGGGATTCGAACCCCCTACGACGGACTGCCGCGCGCACCGCAACACGGCGCTCCAGCACGCGCGGCTAATCCGTCGCGGCTTTACACAGTCTTATGTACACAGTGAGAGACCTTTCCTCCTGTCTTTAAGTGCTGAAAATTTTATACCGCTTGAATGACGGTATGAAAACGCATAAAATCGAATCTAATTCTAAATTGTGATGCCCATAGATAATTCTAATTTCGATTTTTCAACTGTTTATTTTTTTCTTCTTTATTATGCAAAGTGCCCCATGAACCACAGACATTGCCGAGGTGGGGTGGCTTGCGTGCCACAACGATACAAATAGCCGGAGGAATATCTGTGGAGAGTGTGATGTTTTTGTTAAAATCTATGTAAAATATCAAAGATGGTGAACAATCTAACGCCAGCATGAATGTAATCATTAATTATTGGAAGGTTCTGTATCATCTGTGATCATTAATATTTTTTATATGATGATGGCATCCTCTCGAGTAAAATATTCCGGAGGTAAAATAATCCTCCATTAGGATCTCCAGGCGGTGAAATTTATTGCACTGCAGCCTGCGCCTTGCACTATTTTCAGTCTTAGGTAGACGATCACTTTCCTCTCAGGAGAATGTGATGATCAGGAAAGACAATACTGGCATTCTACGGATCGGAGCGTGGATTGCTAGATCCCTTAATCGGGTAGGAAAGTTAGAAAATTTAAAAAGGGAAATGTATGTAGTAAACAAATACAAATGGATGTAATTGCCGTTCTTAGGAGGAGATGAAGAGGCTTCCCTAGGATAGAGTAGGGTAGTAGGGTGGAGAGCTGCATCAAACCAGTCTCCGGACTGAAGACCACAACAACATACACAAAATAGATTGTACGTGTGTTTGTATGCTTGTATTGACTACTAATCTACAGGCTTGTTCCAATCTTGATGAAATTTAGCACACTCGACCTTCCAAATGAGAGGAAAGTCATTGTCTACGTAAAAGTTTGTATGGTGCATGGCGAAGGGTACTTCACCTACGAACTTTGACAAACTCTACGGTTGTATTCCGATCTTGATAAAATTTTGGACACTTATCCTTCAAAATAAGAGGAAAATGATCGTCTACCTAAGACTGAAAATAGTGCAAGACGGAGGCTACAGCGCAATAAATTTCACCGAACATCATGACAGGTAACAGATGGAGGAGGCAATGAGTGAGGAGATGGAGTAGTAGTAGTAGGGGAGAGAGAGAGAGAGAGAGAGAGAGAGAGAGAGAGAGAGAGAAGGAAATGGGTAGAGAGAGAGAAAAGGTAAGGAGAGACGAATTAAGACTAGAATAAGTACCCAGGCGGCACTTGATTTTCAGGTAGTTTTTCTTAAAACCACTTCTGCACTAAAGCGAACAAAACAAAAACTGACTTATTGGCATAGGTGAAACCATTCCCAAGTTTTATGGAGATTAACACAAACGAATTGATATTTACACCGTCTACAGAGATTTTTAAGAATTGTGAAACAGTAATTTAAGGTTAAAAACATTATCTTTAACGTTTGAAAAAATTACAACAGGAAAAGTAAACAAAAAGCTACAATAAAAAAGAATAAGAATATCTTGAGGTTTTCCAGGCGTATTAATTGGGCTATCATAGTTTGGGCTTGCAGCCGGATCATATTAATGTCTTGCAACGATATTTCGGCTTACAAACATGCAGCCATCTTCAGGTGAGAACGAGACTGAAATTGAGTCTCGTGCTCATCTGAAAATGGCTGCATGTTTGTCAACCGAAATATCGTTGCAAGACGTTAATATGATCCGGCTGCAAGCCCGAAATATGATGGACCAAGAATAAGAATAGATTAGAAAGACGTTGTAGCAGAGGCAGACACCGAACGGTTTTTCCGCATACCCGATGATGGATGAACGGTTTCCTTTTTGGGCATTCGTTTGTGCCTTGATTTTTATGACCTGAAAAACTCGAACAATTGTTCAAGAATGGTGTGAAATACTGATAAAATCGCTAAAATAACACCTCAGAATTTTCGAGTGACACATATGGGTAAAATGTTTGTACAAACATTTTCCGCATACGTGTCGCTTGTAAATCCTGAGCACAGTGTTCTATTTATGTGTGCGGGCTCTATTGCCTATGAGTGCCGGCTTGGGCAGCTGGTGGAGGCGGTGGCGCCCACAGTGGCAGCCGTGCTGCGCCTGCCGTAGTTCATCAGCTCCTTTGCTCCTATTCTTCATTACAACATGTCTGTAGATAATGCATTAGTATCTCATGGGCATAGTGTGGCAAATCTATTTAACAAGTCTTTATATCTGTTACTGGTAGTACGCGATTGTCAGAGTCAGCAAATAATGCCCTTGAATATTTGAAACTAGCATTTACAAATAACTTCACATACATGAATATGTCACTCACTTCACTGCAAGAAATAGCTTCTATATTTTTTTAAAACAAAGCATTCTGGTGCTTACGATAAAATATCAACAAAGTTAATTAAGGCGTTTTCTTGTGAATTTAGCAGAATTTTAAGTTATTTGTGTAACCAGTCTATTATAACTGGAACACTTCCCGATTGGTTAAAATATGCAGATATTAAACCTCAAGAAAGGGGATAAATAGATACCATCAAACTACAGACCGATTTCACTTTTACCGGCATTCTCAAAGATTCTAGAAAAGGTAATATACAAGCAACTTCTGAACCACCTAACCTAACCTCAAATGACATATTGTCTAGAACACAGTTTGGATTTCTGAAAGGCTCCGATATCGAGAAGGCTATTACACCTACAGTGAGAATGTAGTTAATTCATTCGATAATAAATTACAAGCAGCAGTTATTTTATATGATTTATCAAATGCATTTGACTTTGTGAACCATAACATCCTTTTAAGTAAATTAGAATTCTATGGTGTCACAGGAATTGCTGCAAAATGGTTCAAGTCGCACCTTGCTAAAAGGAAACGAAGGGTGTCAGTGCAAGGGACTAGTGAATTAAGCCAACAGTAATCATCAGATTTGGAAGAAATTACATGTGGTCTCCCACAAGTATCCATCTTGGGGCACTGCTTTTTCTTGTGTACATTAATGATCTCTCATCAGTTATACTGCCAGGCAGGAAGTGGAACTGGCGTAGTAAGCGGAATAAAGTTTTTACCAATTTTGACCTTTTCTGTGAACACTAAATGTTCTCATATGAAATTCAGCCTTCTGTAAATTCTTTTTTAAATTGACTTGCCCATTTGGAATACGATTTTGTTTTTGAAGTTGATGAGTGTATGCGATGAGTAAATCTTTGGGGATACATTTTAGTGTAATAATAATAATAATAATAATAGAGTATCGAAACGATACTGAAGTTCCCCATCTGTCCAAAGACGTAATAAAAAAATTGACTACATATTACTGCCACCTTGCATTTGGTGCTTGTCAACAATTTTGGTATTAACATCCAATACACGCAAGTGTTCTGTGAGTAGCGTGAGTGCTATTATTGGTGGAGTTTTCGACTGTCGTGGTCGTAGCGTGCAGAGTGTGCACTGTATTTGTGACTTGAGGGACGTGGCGATGTCGTTGAGCTTCAGCAGATAGCGAGCTGACGGTTTGTCGTGTGCACGTCGCATTCAAGCAGTGACCTGCTGCAGACGGGGCACTACGCGCGGCGAGCGTGCGTGGCGTTGCGCCGCCTTGCCGGTGGGCGGGCACAGATAGCCATCTGGCAGCGGCCTGCTCTGGTGCTGGCTCTGCCGTCGGATTAGCCGCCGTCTTCGGCTGGCCAGCTGCGGCGCCGTCGTGCGCCCGCGGTTCACACCTCGCGACGCGCATCACCCTGTTTGACTGCTGGCTTAGCACCGCGAGAAACGAACCAGAGGCCGCACAGTCGCAAAGTGTTCACTGTCTCTTTCGCGTTCAATTTGCCACTCACACAACATGTGTTGTCAGAAACAAGCATAAATGTTACCAGTGGCGCCGTGTCCTGTATGTCCAGTGTTCGGTGAACCCTGCACAAAAACAGATAGCGAAATAAAATTATATTTACAATTCTTCGTGTTATTCGCGTACCAAATAAAATTATATTCGATTCCATTTGTATCACATGAGAAACTTTTAAGTCGTGCAGGTGCCACAGCGTTGCCCAGACACTGCTGAGCTTAACTTTCTAATCTCCTGAGTCAGCATATGGACGCTCCTTTTGTTTCCTTTTATTTTTGGCCCACTTTAGGTTACGGCAGTATCGTCTTTTGACAGCTCGAAATTTAAATGAAAATAACGCCTTATCCGTTCATCTGACACTGAAACTGAATACATGAATCTGTAGATGAGAAATTCCTCTATAACTTAGATGCCTTATGTTTTTTCCATATCTCGTATCGTTTCAGAGATATTTGCAAAAACAACTGCGATTTTGGGATGTCTGACTGTCTGTCCGTAAAGTTTTCCCACGTTTTTTGTAGGCCACCAAAGACCAGAACCTCCCTTTTTCAAATTTTTCGGACAACAATTACGTCAGTAACATTGAAAAAAGCTGTTTGTAATGCAATTGTAATTCCTAACGGACCGTTCATCTGACACGAAAATTTAATAACCAGATTTGTAGAGGAGTAAATTTTCTACAACTTTGCTCTATTATGTTTTTTTTTCATATCTCGTATCGTTTGGGAGATATTTGCAAAAATAACGGCGATTTGACACCGTCCATTGATTTTATGAAAACCAGTCGTTCACAGATGTCACATGACATTCCACGCCGAGAGCTGTCTCTGGCACACGCCATGTTGCGTTGCGTATTTGTTGATTTTCTTATCATAACTTACATGTCGTTATTTCAAAGCAACGGCGCACTGAAGAATTAACAAAGACACGCCGTTCTTCGTACGATAAATTATAATCTATTATCTAAAAAAAATGCCTTATTAGCAGCAGTCAACAAGTGCCGTCAATAGTACGAAAATAAGGACAAATTTCGTAACTGTTCGCCGTAGTGTAGTGGGCAGCGCGTTGGATTGTAAAGCACATGGGCTGTGGTTCGCTGATTTGTAAAGTAAATGGCTACTCGCATTGGTAGAACAAGTAAGTAATGAAAGCTATCTGAAAGGTTTGTTAAAGTAAAGTCTTAAACATGGTCAAACTCACCCATGATTCGTGCAGTGGTTAACCACACAAACGAATGAAGACAAACATTTTGGAAGGGAGGGGCGAGCGGTACCGTCGCTAGTACCAGCTCCATGTTTTTTGGATGCTGACGTAAACGCACGAATTGGACGGAACGCAAAATATGTAGCTAATGTATCTCACCTCAAAGTGCGCATGCGCAAAGCCCCCCTGAAGGCAACATACGCGCTTCGCAATTGTTCACAGCGCACTTAAGATTTCTAAAAATAAAAAATACGCCATATTTGGTAAAATTTCTTATAACTAAACGCAGCTGTTGCCCTATCAGTTGTAAAAGCCTAAAAATATTCTAACGTAATTAATAATATTGGCCGTGTGATTAACGACATCACGTTGCGGAGTAAGAAGAATACGGTTCCCATGCATATTTCTTACCATTCGCGTTTATAGCAAATTCTGTAGCCAGCGACATTTGTGTTGTTATTTTCCACAAACGTGTGGCTGTATTTTTTGCGAATATGTCGCGATTTTCTGGGTCAATGACATTTATATTCTTCATTGTCACGAATATTCAGCTGTTTGTTCAAATGTTTGTTTGTATAGTCTATGGGACTTAACTACGGGGTCATCAGTCCCTAAACTTACAAACTACTTATGAACTGGCTAATACTAAGAACGGCACAAATATCCATGCCCGAGGTGGGATTCGAACCCCCGACCGTAGTGGTCGTGCAGACTGTGACTGAAGCGCCGTAGAACGCTCGGCCACCGCGGTAGGCCACTTCGATAGGACCGCGAAGGAATGGCAGTGCGGTCTAACTCACCTTGACACTTGAGCATGTGTGTTTGTGTGTGTTTTATTTCCGGCAAATAATTATTTAATTGTTAATTTTATGTTTATCAAAAAATGAGTGTGTTAATGTTCGAAGACACGTATGGAAATGTTCAAGAACCATCTCCCTGATAACATACGTACAGCAGCCAACTTCAATGTTAACTCCATAATAATTTCATCAAGTTCTTCTAGGTAAAGTACCGCCGGCCGCGGTGGCCGAGGAGACTGAGGCGCTCCAGTCACGGCGGTCTGCGCGGCCACTACGGTCGGGGGTTCTAATCCCCCTTCGGGCATGGATATTTGTGCCGTCTTTAGTATAAGGTAGTTGATAAGTAGTTTGTAAGTTTAGGGACTGATGACCCCGTAGTTAAGTCCCATATCCTGTATTCAAATATTATGAATTATCTCGAACAGAACGATCTATTGACCCAAGGTCAACACGGATTTAGAAAATATCGTTCATGCGAAACATAACTAGCTCTTTATTCACACGAAGTGATGGGTGCTATCGACAAAGGTTTGCAAATCGATTCCGTATTTCTTGATTTCCAGAAAGCTTTTGACACCGTACCTCACAAACGGCTTTTAATCAAATTGCGTGGTTATGGTATATCGCCCCAAATTTGCGTTTGGGATTTCTTGTCAGAGAGGACACAGTTCGTAGTAATCGATGGTAAGGCATCGACTAAAACAGAGGTGATATCGGGCGTTCCACAGGGTAGTGTTATTGGTCCTCTGCTATTCCTTATTTACATAAACGATTTAGGGGAAAATCTAAGTAGCTCTCTTAGGTTGTTTGCAGATGACGCCGTCATTTACCATCTAGTAAAATCATCTGAAGATCAAAACCAACTGCAGAACGATCTCAATAAGATATCAGTATGGTGTAAAAATTGGCAACTGACTCTAAATAATGAGAAGTGTGAAGTCGTCCACATGAGTACGAAAAGAAATCCGTTAAACTTTGTTTACAACATAAATCAGTCAAATGTGAAGGCCGTAAACTCCACAAAATACCTAGGAATTACTATTACTTCAGACCTAAACTGGAAAGAACACGTAGATAATATCGTGGGAAAGGCGAACCAGAGACTGCGTTTTTATTGGCAGAACCCTTAAAAGATGCAACAGAAGTACTAAAGAAACAGCATACACTGCGCTTGTCCGTCCATTTTTTGAGTATTGCAGCCCAGTGTGGGATCCATATCAGGTGGGTTTGACGGAGGACATCGAAAGAGTCCAGAGAAGGGCAGCTCGTTTCGTATTGTCACGATACAGGGGAGACAGCGTTAAGGAAATGATACAGGATCTGGGATGGGAATCATTATAACAACGGCGCTTATCGCTGCGCCGTGGGATACTTGCGAAACTCCAATAGCCAACATTCTCCTCCGAATGCGAAAATATATTGTTGACTCCCACTTACATAGGTAGAAATGATCATCAGAATAAAATAAGAGAAATCAGAGCTCGAACAGAGAGATTCAGGTGTTCTTTCTTCCCGCGCGCTATTCGAGAATGGAATGGGAGATAAATAGTATAATTGTGGTTCGATGAACCACTGCGGCGTGGGCTACTTACGAAACTCCAATCGCCAACCCTCTGCCAGGCACTTAAATGTGATTTGCAGAGTATCCCATGTAGATGTAGATAAGCTTAACAAACATCACTTAGGTAAAGTACCCTCCTCCATGCACGAACGAAATTTTATGTAGACAGTGTTGTGTTGCTTTAAAGGTCAAATGTCAAAATTTGAACAAGATCGGATCAAAACTGGGTATTTTTTTGAAATCAATAAGTAAAGCACTCTCCGCATTGCACTGAACGAAATTTTATGTTTACAGTGACCTTGGTCTTGTGTTTTGAAGGTCAAGTATGTAAATTTTTATCACCACCGGGCTAAATCTATAGATTTTTATGGAATATCACCACCCGGCCAAATCTATAGATTTTTATGGAATAGGACACAAACACGTTGAATTTTTTTTTTTTTTTTACTTTGATATGTATATTTCCCAAAAATGACCAACGTAGTCGTGTCCATTAGATTTACGTACATTTGAACACTTTGAACAGAACAGAAAAATAAACAGGCTGCGAGAGAAGCTATGCTTGCTCAGAAGTGTGAACAACAACAGACAGGTTTAAAGAAAGGTTTAATAATTCAGTTGCATGAAACAAGTCATTACTAGAAAGAACACAGGTAATGTCAAATGAAGAACTTCTCGACGTAAAATCCTAACCTGTGAAGGGCCATTTATAGACATAGTATATAAAGTGTATAAGTCCTCCACAAGGCCGCTACGCATTTTTAGTAGATGTTATATCATTATTTGTCAAACGTACAGTTTGGTTTTAGAAGTGGTTTAACGACTGAAAATGCTATATTTTCGTTCCTCTGTGAGGCACTTGACGGGCTAAATAAAAGTCTACGGACATTAGGCGTCTTCCTGGATTTAACAAAGGCGTTTGATTGTGTTGATAACAAAATATTGTTGCAGAAGTTGGAACATTATGGAATAAGAGGAGTAGTTCACAACTGGTTCACCTCTTACTTTAATAATAGACAACAAAAGGTAATTAATTATCCGCATTGTTGAAAATGGCTATGACGTACAATCGCAATGGGGCATATTTAAGTGTGGCGTGCCCCAAGGTTCTGTTTCTAATTTATATAAATGATATGCCTTCGAGTATAACAGGTGATTGTAAAATATTTTTGTTTTCTGATGATACTAGCATGGTAGTGAAGGATGTTGTTCGTAATATTGACACAGTATCAAATAATGCAGTTCAAGAGATAAGTTCATGGCTTGTAGAAAACAAGTTGATGTTAAATCACAGTAAAACTCAGTTTTTAGAATTTCTAACACATAATTTGACGAAAGCTGACATTTTGATTACACATAATGGGCATATGATAAGTGAGACTGAACAGTTTAAATTTCTAGGTGTTCAGATAGTAAGCTGTCGTGGAAAGCCCATGTTCATTTGTTCCAGAACTAAATTCTGCTTTATTTACCATTAGAACAATATCTGAAATAAGTGATTTGTCAACACGAAAAGTAGTCTACTACGCTTACTTTCACTCACTTATGACGTAGGGCGTTATTTTATGGGTAATTCGACTGAAACAAAAGTATATTTTTGGATCAGAAACGGGCGGTTCAAGCAATATGTGGTGTAAGTTCACGAACGACATGTCGACCCCTTTTCAGTAGTCTGGGAGTTTTCACACTGGCGTCACAATATGTTTTTTTCTTTATTGTCGTTTGTTGTTAATAATATCAGCTTATTCCCAGGAGTAAGTAGCTTTCACTCGGGGAATACTAGACAGAAGTCGAATCTACATTTGCATCACACCACCTTGACACTTGCACACAAAGGTGTGTAGTATTCTGCAGCATCCATTTTCAATAAGTTGCCACTAAAGAATCTTAGCACTAACCCACACGCTTTCAAATCTAAATTGAAGAGTTACCTCAAGGCTCACTCTTGTTATTCTGTCGAAGAACTCCTAGAAAAATTATTAAGCAATTAAGTTAATTCATTTTTTTCTTTACTGATTCTTTTCACTTAGTCTTATGAGTGTCGTATGCATAGGACTACTTAAAATTTTCTATTACCATTCTTGTGTTAAACCTCATGTATTGACTTGTTCCATGACCATGGAGTCTTACTCCTCAATTAGGACCTGCGGAATAGAAAACCATATTATTATTATTATTATTATTATTATAGGCACTGCATCGTTCCATATGCTAAGTGGTCGCAGGCGTACACACGTAGAGTCTACGCTGTTACGCTGTCGTCTCAGTGTAGTTGTCGGCGTTGCTGCTGTTCTCGTCGCTCATCTACCCTGTCACTCCCTACCAGGAGTTGCAGGTCTGGAGAGATAGGCAGTTTCCCTTGTCACTATTCTTCTGCAGAGTTACGTTTCAAAAGATTCGGTTCGCCACTTGTTTCGCTAAGACAGCTGGCCTAATCCTCGCGCACGTACAGCGGCTATCTACACGGCGCTTACAGAGTGTAAAATTAGCTCGACGACGACCGCGGCAGCGGTGCGCCGCGGCCGGCGCTGGCGGCGGTGTTTTTTGTGTGTCGGTTAATTAATTAATTAGCTAATAAGGGCGGCGGCAACGGCGGTGGCGGCGGCAGCGGCCAGATGTCGGCCAGATACTCGACACACGACCAGCAGGTCACGCCGCGGCGCCCAGTCACGACCAACACGACCCCCCCTCCCCCCACCTACTCCACTGATCTTCTCACGTTCTGCCACACACCTCCTATCCCGCCTACCCTTTTAACTCCTCCTTCTATTCGCATTCTCACCTTCAAACATATATGTCTAGATAATATGAATAACATTAAATAAAAATTATTATGATCCAAACTATGGTGTGTGTAAATTCGTGGCAGGTTAAAATTGTGAGCCGGAACCGGGAACCGAACCTGGGACCTTTGCCTTTCGCGGGCAAGCGCTCTACCACTGAGCTATCCCGACACGACACAGTGCCGCCCCCAACTTAACTCCTGCCAGAACCTCGCCCTCCTACTTTCCAAACTTCACAGAAGTACTCGTGCGAAACTTGCAAGACTAGCACTCCTGGAAGGATATATTGGAGACATGGTTCAGCCACATTCTAAGAGATGTTTCCAGAATGAAACTTTCACTCTGTAGTGGAGTGTGCGATGATATGAAACTTTGTGTCTGCTAAAATTGTGAGCTATCCCGACACGACTCACGGTGCCGCCTCACAGCTCAGTGGTAGCTACTTGCCCGCGAAAGGCATAGGTCTCAGGTTCGGGTCCCGGTTCCGGCACACAATTTTAATCTACCAGTAACTTTCCCATCAGCGTACACTCCGCTGCAGAGTGAAATTTTCATTCTCGAAACATCTCTTAGGCTGTGGCTAAGCCATGTCTCCACCATATCCTTTCTTCCAGGAGTGGTAGTCATGCAACTTTCGCAGGAGAACTTCTGTAAAGTTCGGAAAGTAGGAGGCGAGTTACTGGCAGGAGTGAAGTTGTAAGGCGGCATCGTAAGTCGTGTCGGGATAGCAATGATAGAGCCCTTGCCCGCGAATGACAAAGGTCTCAGGTTCGGGTCCCGGTTCCGGCACACAATTTTAACCTGCCAGGAAGTTTCATATCAGCGCACACTCCGCTGCAGAGTGAAAGTTTCATTATGGTGTGTGTCTGTGAATGGACTTCTGGTCTTCTGTTTGTGTGCGGATGCTACAGTGCCTACTTGGACTGATACAGCACTGTGAATATAAAAACTTATCTAAGTGTCTGTACTTCAAGTAAAATAATATAGTTAATCAGCCTGGCGTCGACTGATTGCAGTGAGTATGGCCCTGTTAGTGCCCTCAGCGTTCCAGAACACGAGTCTGGTTAAATAATGAATCATTATTCCGGTTGTACCTCAAGGCCCAATTCGTTAATGAGACAGAAAAATAGTTCATTTATTAAACAAAATAAAGACCACTGTTTAAGACGAATATGATGCCTAAAATAAATGTGATGATGGGTGGAGTAACAGACAATTTCAGAATAAAGTGTAAGGGTATAGCACAGTCGACATTGATGTCTGAGCGCCTCCAGCACAGCCAGAAATGTGCTTTACGGTGATTCTTCCTGTATGTCTATTTTATTGTTTTATTTTTGACTGTCCACCAGCACAATTCCAAAATAATATGTGGAGTGCTTTAATAAGCACATGAATACGAACTGTAGAAGGCACAGAACATTACACCCTTGAGAGTCGAAACCATTCTTCTTACATAAAAAATAGAAACAAAATATTGCGGTCTAGGCATTTTCTAATTATATTAATACATACACAAATACATCCATACCAAACCGATCGAAGCTTTTCCCACACGACATCTTAAAAGTAATGAACCATGACAGTCAGGTACCTCTATTATTTCCCCACTTCACAAAAATCATTTCCCTCAGTACACGCCAATGCTCCTGGCAGATTAAAAATGTGTGCCGGACCGGTAGTCGAACCTGGGACCTTTGCCTTTTGCGGGCAACTGCTCTACCTCACAGCTTTACTTCCGATAGTACCTCGCCTTCTACTTTCCAAACTTCACATAAGTTCTGCTCCGAATCTTACAGGAATAGCACTACTGGAAGAAAAGGATTTGGTGGAGACATGGCTAAGCCTCAGTCCAGGACATGTTTGCAGAACGTACGCATGAACAGAAGAAAACATATAAAAAGAAAGGTAAAGCACTCAACATGATCCAGGTTTCAGAAATCACTGCAACCAGCCGCTGTTATTGGTGGAGGTTTTTATTAAACAAAATGTTCAAATGTTTGTAGAGCTTAAGGGACTTAACTGCGAGGTCATCAGCCCCTAAACTTGCAAACTAGTTATGAGCTACCTTATACTAAAGACGGCACAAATATCCATGCCCGAGGGGGGATTCGAACCCCCGACCGTAACGGCCGTGCAGACTGCGCGCCGAAGACAGCTCGGTCCCTGCGGCCGGCTTTTACGAGTATTAAACCTTAGGATTGGATTAATCACTACTGTGCTTTACTAGGCATGGTTCTTTTTTAACTTGGTGTATCGTCGCCTTCCTTTGAACTGATTTACTCAGCCATTTATAGAGAGGCCTTCTCGGTTTAATGCGCATTCAGAACCACGGTGCAACTCAAACGTTTGTCATTACTCCCTAGACTTACACATTACTTAAACTAACTTACACTAACGACAACACCAACACCCATGCGCGAAGGTGGACTCGAATCTCGGGTGGAAGAGGTTGCCTAGTCTGTAGCACTACGCCTTAGACCACGCGGCTGCTCCAGCGCGGTCTTCTTTTGTTTTTCAGTTCTAAAGTGTGAGGAGAATTTACCACATGGCCTTTGACAACAAAATTCACTATGTATTTACTCTAGTCATTAATAAACTGTGTTATCATTGCTTATCCTTAAGCAGAAACTGCCCACATGAACTCACTTCACCGTAGAGGTGTGAAACTGTAGGGCAGACAGCTCTGCTAACGACTAAACGTAGACGACCGCTCGAGACAGACAAGGCGGAGTACGGGAATAAGACGCCAGGGGCGCTGCAGTAGACCCACTTGTCTCGAGAACTTAGTTGAGACAAGGAAGTTGATGGTATCAGAGGGGCTTTATGGTGCGGCTGCTGGAATGCTTACGAGCAGAGGCCTCTGGGCGCACGACCCACATAGCGAGCAATGGGAGCGTTAACCGCAACATCTGTCTACACTACCGGCCGAGCGGTCATACCGTGACTTCACCGCGCACCACCGTCACCCAAAGTATTTAAGAGTCTGTAACAATCACGTTACCTTAAACAGTTAGCCCTTTACAAATTATTCGCGCTGTTCTTATCAAATGCTAAAGGGGTACGTTGATCGCGATAGCTAGGCGGAGCTGGATTTTACTAAGTCACACGATTTTCTCAGCAATCATGTATTGAAGTTAGGAAGAATAGCTTACAAACCTCGAATTGGATTTTGAAATGAAGGATGAACTTTTCCTACATTTCCCTTCGCTATACCTCTCCATTGTTCGTTATTGGTATCAACTGCAATAAGTTATAAAAAAAAAATGTTCAAATGTTTGTACAGCTTATGGGACTTAACTACGGGGTCATCAGTCCCTAAACTTACAAACTACTTACGAACTAGGACGGCACAAGTATCCATGCCCGAGGGGGGATTCGAACCCCCGACCGTAGTGGCCGTGCTGACCGTGACTGGAGCGCCTCAGTCACCTCGGCCACCGCGGCCGGCCAATAAGTTTCCCTGCAGTAAAGTGCAGGGAGAAGAAATAAAAACATTGCGGTTTGCCGATGACATAGTAATTCAGTCAGAGTCTGCAAAGATCTGGAAGAGAAATTGAATGGAATGAACAGTGTCTTGAAAGGAAGATACAAGAGTAAAACGAAGGTAATGGAATGCAATGTCAGAAAATCAGGCGATGCTGAAGGAATTAGATTAGGTAATGAGACAATAAAAATAGTAGATGAATTTTGTTATTTGGGTAGCAAGATAACTTCTGATGGCGGAAGTAAATAAGATATAAAATGCAGAATGGCTATGGGAAGAAAAGCGTTTCTGAAGAAGCGAAATTTGCTGACATCCAGTATTAATTTAAATGTTAGGAAGTGCTTTCTGAAAGCATTTGTCCGGAGTGTAGCATTGTATGGGAGTGAAACGTGGACGATAAGGAGTTCAGATAAAAACATGATAGAAGATTTTGAAATGTGGTGCTACAGACGAATGATGAAAATTAGATGGGTAGATCACGTAACTAATGAGGAGGTGCTTAATAGAATCGGGGAGAAAAGGAGTTTCTGGGTAGCAAGAGAAGGGATAGATTGGTTGGACACATTCTGAGACATCAAGGAATTGTCAACTTAGCATCAGAAGGAAGCGTGTGGGGGTAAAAATCGTAGCGGGAGACCGAGGGACGAATACAGTAAGCAGATTCAAAAGGATGTAGGTTGCCGAACTTATTCTCAGATGAAGAGACTTGCACAGGACAGGGTAGCATGGAGAGCTGCATCAAACCAGTCTGCGGACTGAAGACCACAACAAAAACAGCTGCTTGACCTATTATTAGCGCCGATATTGCGTTACGCATGGTTTGCTTCCAAATTATAGGATGAATGAGAGGTTTCTAAAATGTCAGCTAGGTTTGTTTTTCCATGGAAAACCTCAAAAGACCATTCGTATGTGGAAACATAGCATTCATTCAATGCACCTGGTGCCATTTCTACGAAAAATATCATCCTGCAACTTTGACCCGTAATGTCGAAAGCGACGATTAGTTGTACATCTTTCGAAAGCCGTCTGTGGCGGTCAAAACTTGCAGGTGACAAGTAGTTTCGGGTTCCATCCAGGGATAAGGGATTTCTCAAATCACGGACAAGCAAAGATTTTCACGTCAGTATCACTTTGGTAGTTTCCTAGTAGGTAGTTATGAATATTATATTATTTGTGATAATAAAACTTTGTAGCCTGCCAAATAACATTGAAAATTTAATATTAGTCCATCTGATGTGATATAAATAGTAACGAATATAACTGTGTTGAAAAAAAAAATGACGAACGGGACTCGATCCAGCGACCA
This sequence comes from Locusta migratoria, assembly GCA_026315105.1. Taxonomy (NCBI): domain Eukaryota; kingdom Metazoa; phylum Arthropoda; class Insecta; order Orthoptera; family Acrididae; genus Locusta; species Locusta migratoria. Next base: position 696,592,819 of record CM048745.1, on the reverse strand, counting down.
ATGACCAACGAGTACGGGGCTAACCACTTTATATTTTTATTTTTTCTTCCCTATGGGTTGATCAGTTTATTGCGGTCGTTGTTCCTTTTTGTTCGTTGTCGCCCGATGAGTCCTTGGCTCAACTTTTTTTATTACAGAGAGGCGTTCAGCCCCCCCTCCCTTTTTTTTGTTGCTCTATGGGTAGTTCTGTTCATTGCGGACGCTGATAGTATTTGTTCGTTGATGTTCGAAGTGTTTTTGGCTCAGCTTTTTTTTTATCACAGAGGGCGTTGAGCCCTCTGACCGGGCGCGCTGAGCCACGGCGCGGCTTCGTGACAAAAACCGCCACGCACAGGTACATATGGTACATATTTGACGACCGACCGAAATTATCTTGCGATTTTCTCAATAACGCTTGAGAAGTACGCGTACAAAGAGTGTACAAAGTTTGCAGTAAATCCGCGTTCCAAACGTCGTGGCCTCCCCTTGTCAGTGAAATACTGCACATTTCACCCAATACATATATTAAAACACCAAAGGACTAGGATGTCAGCAGAGACACAAGTAAGTGTTTTCTTGTTCTTGGCCTTTCCCAGCTTGAGCTGTTTGTGAAATGTATGAGTTGGAAACCAATTAACTTCAAACGCCACTCCTGCTATTTTTTTATTGTAACAAATAACTTTGTAGGTGCTTAGTAGACTGTATCCTGTTGAACGTCATATTTGTGATTATTGCTAATCATGTAATTCGACGTGTAAGCTATTAAGACATAAGAAAACGAGGGACAAAGAGAGATAGGAAGGGAGGGAGAAACTGATGGACGCAGAGATGTATATGAAATGTTGAGGATCGGATAGGAGGGGGGGGATGTAACAGAGCACAAATTTGTGTGAAAGACTGAGTATTCTGTTTAGTTGGAAATAGGACAGTCACTTAAACAAGACTCGATACCCCAATTTAAACGTTTAATTTGAGCGTATTTTACGCTGCTCTGTTTAAAGCGTGCTGCAGGATGTCCGTGAATGTACACCACAAGTAATACGTATTACACGCTTTTGGACTCTGAAGACTTTTGACTGACTTGAAGAGTTACCCCAACTTCCAGCTGGCTGTTGTTACGCAAACGATGAACACACTGAAATAATACCGGTGTGTGAATGAAGGTCAAACCCAAGGAGGTGTTACGAAGACAAACATAGTGCAAGCTCACAGTGCAGCCTACGGCAACACAGGTCAGCCTCTGCTTTTGTTGCAGTCATGTTCGCTGAATACGACTATGACTTGCTGCTGCTGTTGGCTTCGTCCCAGTCTGGAAACCATAATATTACGGCGCATGAAGTAACGTAAACTCCTGCCATGTTTTGCGCATTACTTGATTCTTAGAAATATTCGACTGTTCTCTGTTAGTCATGTTAGTCAAGTTACTTTTTTTTATAGTAATATACGTATTTCCAAGAGAACGGGGGGGGGGGGGGGGCTCATTTTATTTTTCCGGTGCCTCGGGCTTCCGACAGCCTTAGACCGCCACTGCTTGAGCTGTCTCATTTTCTCAGTTTCCAACAAAACAGAAGGACCGTCAGGTACTGGCTGAGATGCTGTACCTTTCGTCTACACTTTACAACCCTTTGTAGCCGTGGCCTAAGATTTTCACGCGCATCGCTGTAGGCTTGGAGACTTCGATGCAGGAACAGGCTCACAGCATGCGAAGGTTTAGAAGGCATAGGCGCGTCCGCGCTACTGATTTTATGTCTATTGACAATATTATCTTTACATATTGTGATGCTACAATAGGTAAAAAGGTTAAAATAAAAGGTATACGATCTCAGGCAATGATTGATGGCCCTTCTTTGTTTTTAAACTTTAGTATTGTAAATAGACAGGTCAAGCAGGAAGTAGATGGCTAATTTAACGATTATTCGTTGTGGTACAGTGAATGGAACTGGTGGTCTTGAAAGTTTCAACGGCCGTGATATTGTTAGTTATAGCACATTTAATATTGGTGAAGTTGGTAGTAAGGAAGTTCACAATTTGACTTCTCTTAATCGCGCTCAGTTGGCTACAGAAAGCGCGAATGCTTTGTTGCACGGTGCCTGTTTGCTTCACACGTTGATATCACACTGACTTTTACGGCTATAAATAGTCCCTATTATCGTGTACACACAGATGGAGCTCTGGCTACCTGTTGGTGGATAGGCGTTGAAATCATTATTATTACATGTGCTGCCTCCCATGTGCAATTTGCCATTGTGAATGTTGTATGTGTATAGGGCGACCAACTTTTGATCACGGGTTTAAGGGAGATGACCAAAATCTGACCATGATTATAAGGGAGAATAAGGGAGATTTAGACATAGTGAATTCCAGGTACACAGTTATGCGCATTTCCTTGGACTGGATGACAATGGGGATGTAAACATAAAGAAATCATACATACTTTGCTTATTTTTACTCATATATCACATTTTGGGGGTAGCTCTTCAAGCTGAGAACAAGTTTTTAAGAGTGCAATGAGATTAATAAGAGTGATTTGTGGAGTATATTCAAGAACAGTATGCCAAATCCTATTCAAAGTCTTGTTAATAATAACTGTTTTTTCATAGTATATTTATTCCTTAAAGAAGTATCCATTACCATGTAAAATCTCAGCAAACACACAAACACAAGGTATAAAAATAATTTAGAGAAGACTTAAATCACTTCCTTTACTCAGAAAGGGGTTCATGAGTCAGAAAGTAAAATTTATTTGCAAAGTCCATACTTCTGTAGCTGATATTGTGTTTCACCGTATGAAAAATTGTTGCTAGCTCACTTGCCGTGTTTTTCATTTCCCTGCTGGTGTCGCCAAAATATTTTAAGAAATTGGTGTTCGCCTTTACGTCTCTTTCATTCCTCTTGTGTAGCTCTGTAGAAGAATGTTGGATGCAGTCAGATTTACCACCATGTGCAATGCTAAAGTCACCCTTACATAGCACACAGTAAGCTCGATATACGTTGTTGGCCATGGGCTTTAACCACGAATATTGTTCCTCCCATAACTTGGAAGTAAACACACAAGTACTTCATCTTCTTGCCTCGTGGAGATTTCACATCTTCATTTTCACCGCGAGAGCACATAATGAGAACACAATCACTTAAAAACCAAATGAAAATACACGCTAAAGGCCGGCCGCGGTGGCCCAGGGGACTGAGGCGCTCCAGTCACGGTCTGCACGGCCACTACGGTTAGGGGTTCGAATCCCCCCTCGGGCATGGATATTTGTGCCGTCCTTAGGATAAGCTAGATGATAAGTAGTTTGTAAGTTTAGGGACTAATGACCCCGCAGTTAAGTAATACACAAACATTTTAACATTCGGGGGTTCGAATACCCCCTCGGGCATGGATATTTGTGCCGTCCTTAGTCATAGGTAGTTCATAAGTAGTTTGAAAGCTTAGGGACTGATGACCTCGTAGTTAAGTCCCATAAGTTCTACAAACATTTGAACACGCGAACGCTTCATATTTTACAGTAGGTATTAGGCCTACCGAAAAACCAAGTTAGCAGAAATCGAAACATTTGGCGGTAACTTTTATCAGTATCGATTACTGACACAAACGTTAATCGAGATGAGTATTGATTATTGCAAAAAGTTTTCTAGGTATCTCGATAAAAGAATTTCAACTATCGATAGCACCTCTTGGATTATAAAAGCGATCACTGACGAAATATACGGGAAAACAGGCGGACAATAAGGGAGACGGGATAATTAAAAAAAAAAAAAAAAAAAAAAAAAAAGTGCTACACGGGTAAGTTGGTCGCCCTATGTGTGTGTGTGTTTGTGTGTGTGAGAGAGAGAGATCAAATGTTCAAATGTTTGTTAAGCTTATGGGACTTAACTACGGGGTCATCAGTCCCTAAACTTACAAACTACTTATGAACTACTTACGAACTAGGACGGCACAAATATCCATGCCCGAGGGGGGATTCGAACCCCCGACCGTAGTGGCCGTGCAGACCGTGAGTGGAGCGCCTCAGTCTCCTCGGCCACCGCGGCCGGCAGAGAGAGAGATAGAAATATCCCCTCATGCCAAAATTACGTTTTCGCGCCATAAGTAGCGGTTTAAAAACCTCACAGGTTGTTAAGTATATAAAAAGGGTCCCACATGACCACAAAATATAAATTAAGGTAAAAAAATAAGACTGACGACTTTTTCAAGACTAAATTTTACAACTAGCACAATAGTAAAATAAATGTAATTTGTTTTCACAGCGTGAAATAAATTGAAAGCCCACTGATGATGGCACAGAGGTGCTGAAACTAGTTTGGGTGCCAAATAAAAACAGTGTTTTGCATATCAGGCGGACCTCATACCCAGTAATTTTTACTGCAAACACGGAAAAATAAGAGCTGCAAATCAAGAAAATAATGAATAAGAGAGAGAGATTGTCAAATTGCAGTTATTAACCTTCGGCGGTATGTAGCAAATATACGGAGACTTTGCTAAACATAGTTGCTCTCGGGCAGAGTATACTGCTCCCTCGGAGACGGGCTGGCTTGCTGTTGTGAACGGTTCGTGTCAGCAGAAGCGAAGCGTGTCGGCGGCAGGCTGGTGAATGAGTGTAGCCGGCAAACAGGGGACGCGTGCCGCTGAATGAAGCCATTGTGGCCGCGCGGTATCCGGACATTATATTCTAATGCGCGATGCATATTCACGGCCGCCGCAAACACCTGGACACCCTGCCGTTTCTACTGGCCCGCTCGTCATCCCGTTATGGGATATTTACTAATGGATGGCCCGCAAGTTTCACAACAATCACGAAAGGATCATAGTCTGAACGTCACGAGCGTTTTCATGTTGTTGTTTTGCTCACTTAGAAGGCTGACTTGGCGCAGCTCTCCACGCTAACTTGTAGTACTCCAGTTTATATCCATCTGAAGCATTTGGCGGTGCTCAAGACGTTTTCTATCCCTACATTTTTTTTTCTTTCTCACACCGCCTCCATCGCGAAATTGACGATCCCTTGAAGCCTCAGGATCTGCCCTGTCAAAAGATCCCGTCTTTCATTCTTGTCATAAATTTCTTATTGTCACAGTCCCATTTAGTGCCGCTCCATTTGAATAAAAAAACTACAAAAGTTGACAAAAAGAGGAGATTAATGTTTTGATTCATTGAGAATTTCTTTATCGAGAGGTATGGTGGCCCTGTGGTAAAGGCGAGGGTACGGTAGCTCAGGAGTCAGGGCATGCATTCTAACTGGAGGTCAGCCGTCCTCTGTAGTAATAATAGTAATAAAACTACACCAGGAACTCGACGATCAAGATAGAGCAAACAGGATCCCACGTCCACAAAGAAGCGAACTACCAAGAGAACAAAAAGATAAAAATAAAGTAAAATACCATTCTACGAATCCAAAGGTCGCGGGTTATATACCTGGCGTATCCAATGGTTTTTGTGTCTCTTACAATTCCTTGCCCCTTTGGCAGTATCGCAGATGTGTAAAACGCCAAGTTGCACCGTGGTTCGTAGTCCACATAGGAATGTCGGAGGCAAGAGGACCATCCCTGGTGAAGCACTGTGCTACTCAAACCAAATTTTGGTCGTTTAGCGCTACAACGTCTTTCCCATGTATTGAGGAAGTTATCATTGCGAGACAGCCTTACGCCTCGGTATCATCGCTAAACATCTTCAACCATACTACGCAAGCAATTTTTAAAGGAGGTAGATTTTTAGCAGGTAGTTTTTTATGGTCAGATGCCCTTCGTGACGACAACTATCTACTTTATCCGGACTTGGACCAGCAACAACAGTGAACGAGCTACTCAATCTACCCATTACAACATATATCAACCGGATTAGCACATTTCACGTTCTCTTCTAATACTGTAGCGTTATATTTTTTCGTCGACGATAACTAATAAGCGTTACTAATTTTTTTAATTAACATATTTTTACTGTAATTTACTCAGATAATTCACATACAACAGATCATTGTTGTCATGTACTCTACAGGGCACAGTCGCCGTGTACGGGACACATGGATTATACTACTCTATAGATATAAACCATTTACAATACACATACAGCAACGTTCCACTCGCCTTTTTTGAGCGCTGTTACTCAGAAACTACCTTTCCTTTTCGTGATTTATATTTCAATCGTTCCAAAAGATTTTCTAAATCAACTGTTCCCGATTTTTCTTTCGTTTCGTATCTTTATCCTAGTTCCACAGAAAGGCCGTTACCAAGAGTTACTTGCATCATTGTGTAGTATTCTTAACAATACATCTACATGGCACTATCTCTCAGACCATGTATGCCAAGTACACATTGTCTAACAAAATAAATTATTATGCTGTAAATGAATACATTATGTATCTTGTTTAACATCCATTTTATTTACGGAGTTTCAGGAAAGAAATTTGTGAAGATCTGGCTATGACCGTAACGTTGTCAACGATTTCGTGTGAGATGTGATATCTGAGTTGTTGTCTTCCTAATGTACGTGTCTACAATGCACAAAGTGACAACCACTCTTTCAGCGTACCCGCAAAACTGGTGACATATCGAATCGTTTCCATATGGACCGGGAGGAACATGCACATCTCGTGGTGTGCCTTTTTTACTTTCACGGATACTGGTTATAAATCAAATAACAACACGTGTGGTACATAATTGGCAAATAAGATGTCTCTGTGCCTTAACTACACGATCTACAGGGTAAGGTGATACAAATTCGATATAGGTACAAATCCGATCAACATAATGTTTCGCGCCATTTTTCAGTCTCGTAGTGTTGGTAGCACTTGCCTTTGTGGGGCGTTGTAGTGTAGGAGGTTTCTACAGCTCCTCCTGTCTTTTCCAAGAATACACCACTTTCTGCTAAGGAGATATAAATTTTTTCCTGTAAAGAGGTTAGTGAAGCTACTAAGTCTAACGCGCTCTCATAAATTTTCTAGTTAAGGGTGACTGGATTCTCCGCCAAAATGCAATGTTTGGTACCACAAAGTATGCCTTGGTGCCCGACGGAAAAAGTGCTTTTTATGTGGAAGATGCCAGTGATCAAAATTGTTCCTAGTGTGGTACATTTTCGATCGATTTTTCTCAATTCTGTAACCTTTTTTGTGTTTACACCAACATTTGTAAAATTATTTCTTTTCTAGATATATTTCCAGTTACAATAATATTTGTCCGAAATGATTGCACTTGTACCAGCTTACCTTACATTCTGCTTACGAACTGCACAAATGTCCTTAAACCCTACGGATCATTTCCTGCCGCTCCCTGTTTCCTACACGTGCTTAAAACCTACTGATCTTACTGGTGATAAAACGAAATAACAACACATCTACAGGTCAGTTATATTAATTTTATTACATGTCACTACCCGTAGATTCAAAATAGACTTTAAACACTCTTCACCAATGTTTTACTGTAACCTGAATTTCTAGTTGATAAACTGCAACTAGACGCTGAGAACATACTGTACTACGATTGATGACTACTACTACGAAACAAATGTTTACTTTTGTTCCTGTAATAGCTACGATATCGACCGGACATTGAGGTTTAATCTTCCTTACTTCCTTTCTTTTTTGTTTCCATAACAGAAATATTGAATTTCGATGAGAACATCAGCTTTCATAACCCACATATTTTTTGCAATATTTAATTTTAGAACGCCAATATACAGTGAACATCTGAACGTCACTGTTGTAAGCAGAGTGGGCACTATACGAAGTCTGACATTCTTTAAAGACAGCTGCCGTCAACGGGCTTTGATTCTGTTATAAGAATATGTTTTATTCTTTTGTCCATTCTAAGATATTGGTAAGTACTGAATAGTATAAAGGTAGTTCTAAGAACCCTCTGCCAGGCACTTAAATGTGATTTTCACAGTATCCCATGTAACTGTAGATGTATGTCAGTATTCTGCCGCCGCGGTGGAGTAGCCGAACGGCAGTCGGCATTTAGCCGTGGTCGTGAGCGAGTCGGCTCGGCTTGCCGAGTTGCTCCGCTAGCGTGTGTTTGTTTACTTCCGCGTCGCGTCGCACCGTAGCGTATTAAGTCTTGTGTCCGTCTTCCGAGAACATCATGGCGCATACATATCGCCGAGCGACCCTTAAAGTCTCCTTTCTTGCCGATCACGTGCGACCCCGTGCTCATGAAGTTGAAACGTTCATACGTGCAGAAATTCGTTTAGATCCTCGTGATGTTGTTGGTATCCACTTTTCGATCACGAGCAGTGTCGTTTATATTAAAATGACGAATGCCGAGGTGTGTCAGGACGTTATTCGCAGACATGTCAATGGTCTTAAGTTCAAATATTCTGATGGACACGTAGGAGAGGTGTCACTCGAACTTGCAGAGTACGGTCTTCGTACGATTCGAGTATTTGAACTTCCTTTTGAACTCTCACAGGAAGTCGTCGTCTCGGCTTTCGAACCATACGGTAAAGTTATCGGTTACCTAGAAGAAATCGGTTACCTAGAAGAAAAATGGCAAACCTTCAGCACATACCGTCTTCTCAATGGTGTGCGACAGGTAAAAATTGAATTAAAGAGACACGTGCCGTCGTATTTAACAATTGGTGGAGTGCGAGCCATAATTATGTACGATGGTCAACCCCGAACTTGTTCAGGCTGCGGCCAGGAAGGCCACGTCAGGTCAGAATGCATGCAACGGCGCAATTTACAGACGCCGATCGGAGAAGAAGTATCCCCAGCTGTGACCACACCACTGCCTGTCACCTATGCCAAAGTCGTCCATGATGCGAGTGCTACTTCTCAAGTAATTTCTGATCTGTCCCCGACATTCACACGGGATACGGCAGATACCGAAGAGAAACCTCCCTCAACACTCCAATGTCAGATCTTGCACAGTCGACTCTTCCGAGTACAGTGGACGCTCCTGTGGCTCCGATGCAAGTTGATCCGGGAGTTGTGCCTACCTCTGCCTTCCTAGAGACTGGTCCGGTGACTGATGACAGCCGCCCACCGTCGGATACTGAACAACACGTTCGTAAACAACGATCGCCAAGGAAGAGGAAGAAACGCAGCCGTACTTCTTCTGAAGATTCTCCTTTTAGAATGGATACCAGAAATGCTGACGAGGAAGACATCGAGCAACTGACCGATGGAAAGGTGTCTGATGCAGATGGCGCGCCCCAGGCGCCTTCCATGTACGCTCCCTCGTCCGTACAGCCGCTGACTCCAGGACAGGTGGCTGATGACGTACATCACTCCGAGGCAATGAGAGACCCCTGTCATCAACCGGTCGATGCATATGGCAGCTGTCTTTCCACCGCCTCTGCATCCTGGGCAGAAGATACAGAGATAGAGACGATGGGAGTGGATGGTGCTGCTGATGGGGCATCCCCGTCGGCTGCACCTGCCACTGAACACTCCCTGTAATGGCCACTGCTTCAGCAATCCCAGATGTTCAGCGACGCGTGTCTGCAGGAGGCGAAGTCCGTTCTGTACTATCCAGAACATCTTGTCAGCATTATCGTATCGCCACGATTAACGTCGCCACCATTCGTGCCCAACACAAACTGGAGCTACTCCGCGATATGATTTATGGTGCAGATATTGACATCGCACTCCTTCAGGAAGTGTACGTCACCGATTTTTCCGCGCCATATGGGTTCACGACCTATATCTCACATGCCTCGGACAACGGTAGTGGTGTGGCTATCATACTTCGAGACGGTCTCTCAGCTGAAGATGTTATGTACCTGGCCAACGCCAGAGGTATGGCTCTCACGCTCTTTGGTGTACGCATTGTAAATGTATATGCACCATCAGGTTCCAGCTACCGCCAGGGACGAAATACTTTCTTCACAGAAGAGGTTACGCAACTATTTTTAGGACCACATGATGATATGATACTAGGTGGTGACTTCAACTCTACGCAGCGACCTCAGGACCAATTACCACACCACTCACCGTGCGCTCTTGAACCTATCCTCAATCGCCTCTCACTTATCGACACATGGCGCCATGTCCACGGTGATCGTCTGGGTTTTACCTATTACACCGCACATTCCTCGAGCCGACTGGATCGCATTTACATCTCGCGACCCCTAATAGGGGGAACTCGACAGGCAGAAATATGGCCTGTTGCTTTCTCCGATCATGAGGCTTATTTTTGTGATGTAGTTCTCATTCGGAGGCTGTGTGGCACGGAAGAGGATTATGGAAATTGAAAGTAGCACTTCTTGCTTCGCCAGAATGTCGTCGGATAATAGAAGACACATGGACCACATGTAAACGTCGCCTACAAATGTATCCGTCAACCATACCCTGGTGGGTCCAGTGTGCAAAACCCGCTATCCGCAAAACTCTGATGCGATATGGTCAAGATGTTGCACATTGGAGAAAAAGCACGATGGACTTTTACTACAGGATCCTACGGGACTGTTCATTGATGCCTATCTCCCCAGAGCGCCAGATAATGATGAAACGTGCTAAAACCCAGATATCTATTCTCATGCGAAGGCATTTGGACGGAGCGGTAGTACGATCTCGTACTACTGATAGTATGCCTCACGAACACCCATCGATGTACCATATACTCAAGGACCGACGATATCGACGGAGGAAGTTAATTTATGCCCTAACGGACGAGCAAGGGAGACGATACGATACACACTCTACCATCGGACATGCGCTTTATACTCACTACCAACAGCTCTATGCAGAAGTTCCACATTCGCCAGAGCTGATTGAGGAAGTATCACATCTCACCTTCGGTGCTGTTCCAGCAGATGAGGCAATGGAACTGGTTGCAGACGTAACTTCTGATGAAGTCCTCAATTCGATACGGGCAGGATCCATTAATCGCTCCCTAGAACATGACGGTCTTCCGCTTGAATTTTATCGTACGTTCTGCAATTTTCTTACACCCACCTTCACTTCCATTTGTCAGGAGCTGATGTCTCCGGAGGTGCGCATTCCAGATGCCTTTACGGAAGGGAACATTGTTCCTGTGCACAAGCCCCATGGCGGTATCGGCATCAGTGATTATCGCTATCACACTCCTTAACAGTGATATGAAGATCTTCACTCGCCTTTTGGCCGCGCGCCTCAAACACGCTGCTCGATATGTCGTGTCGTCCGACCAAGCATCCTTGGGAGGAGACAATAATATCCGTACCGCTTTATGTCTATACAGGGATATGATCGCCGTGGCACGGGCACAACGCCTCTCCGGTGCACTTGCGTCGTTGGATTTTAGCCAGGCTTTTGGTCGAGTAGATCATTCCTTTCTTACGACTGTCCTACGTCATATGGTTTTCCCAGACGTGATAATTACGGTGGTGATGCGCCTACTGAGGGGTGCTTCATCCAGAGTCCTTTACAATGGCAGACTAACCCCGCCGATCGTAATTGGTCGCTCTATATGACAGGGTTGCCCGCTTTCGGCGCTCATGTATGCCTTCGCCTTGGAACCCTTGCTCTGTGGCCTTCGGCAACGTTTGATGGGGTTACCCATTGATGGCTACCGATTCTGTTGTACAGCCTATGTTGACGATTTAGTCATCTATATACGTGATGTTGATGAAGTCCGGGCAGCCTTGACGTGGGTCGCGACATATGGCGAAGCTTCGGGTAGCTTTCTCAATGTCCGTAAGTCGCACGCTATGTTTATCGGCACAGGTTTCGCTGCTGGGTGCACTGCGCCCCTCGTCACCCAAGATACTATCCGCTGTTTAGGCATTGACTTTTCGGCTGATCTCCGGCGTTAGGCCGCTTCCAACTGCCGACGCCTACTTCAGCAAATGAGGGCTGGTTTTATTGATCATCGGATAAGGTCCCTGGATATTCTTCAGCGAGTTCGATATGTCAATGTCTATATCGCATCCCGCGTGCCCCATGTCGCACAGGTTTTCCCCTTTCCACTTACCATTGCCCATAGAATGTTAGCAGCGATGGCCTCATTCGTCAGCAATGGCTTGTTGTTCAAAGTTAATTATGAATCGCTCACCCTTCCCCGCGACCGTGGTGGACTCGGTCTGTATCACGTACCGGATAGAGCTCGTGCCCTCTTTATTAGCTCCCAGATGACGATATGGACACGTTGCCCGACGAGCCTTACTGGTCTTCTATTGTCAACTTATACGCCGGCCTCGCTGTCAGCTCCGGTCATGCTGTCGGTTATTCCAGTTCCTTTCCATTATATCAGATATTTTATTCTCGAGCTTAGCTATCTCCATCTCAACTTGTCCAACCCGTACTTACGCAAAACTAAAGCTGTCTATGATGTTCTACAAAGAAGTCTACCATCAAACCCGATTGAACAAAAATTTCCCCAGTTTGACTGGCGCTCCATCTGGCGTTCTATATCTGCTTCTTTTCTTGATTCTGATGTACAGTCGGTCTGGTACCTTACTGTCAATCGTAAGCATGTTTGCAGATTTCGCCTTCATCGCATCCACCTCGCCGAATCACCTCTCTGTCCCAGGTGTGGGGTGGCTGACACTGACGAACATCGTTTTGTTTGCGGTACTGCTGATGATGTTTGGCAACTGATTCGCCGTATTATAGCTTTCCTCACGAGAACTATTCCAGAAAGTGTTACTCCTCATTCGTTCTTATTTCCGGACGGAGTGTATTTTCCAACGGCTAAGACCAATGCGGTGAATTGGATTCGCGGACATGCCATACACTATCTTTTTGGACACAACGCAAAATCGAAACTTGATTTTTGGACTTATCTCACGGATCGCCATTACAGAGTTGTACGACGTCGTAAATACAGACAATACTTTTCAGACTTCCTTGGGAGTACCTTCAACGACCCTCCCCGCAGCTGGAATGTATTCAGTCAATAGAGAAGAATTTTAAATGTTTGAACTGCTGTCCCTCCTTGAACTGTTCAACGGAATGCACATTCTACGAGAAGCCGTGACTGAACTTATTAGCCGCAGGGAACCGAGATCTTCTGAATAATACACCGAACATCAAGATCTATTAAAAATAAATAAATAAAAATAAGGAAATAAAATCATAGTAATGTGAATAAAGAGAATTTATTTGTTTTGTCTCCTACACATTCCCCTTCCTTTTCTTTCTTTCTGTTCCCATATATAGTTAAGTTTCCGGGGGTAGTTTTAGTTAGGCGCCAACGCCTGAAGGGGTTGAGGTTCTTTTTTTTTTATTAGGGTAAAAGTGGCGGTGGCACTTTAGTTTCCTTTCCTTTTGTGGTCCCTTTTCCAAAGTTAAAAAAAAAAAAAAAAAAAAAAAAAAAAACGGCAGAATTTAAAAAAAAGGGGTCTAAAGCACCTCGCTGCGGAGCGCGCGGTTGCTCGCCGTGGAGGTTCGAGTCCTCCCTGGGGCATGGGTGTGTGTGTTTGTCCTTAGTTTAGTTTACCTAGGTTTAAGTAGTTTGTAAGCTACGGACTGATGACCACGCAGTTTAGGCTTACAGACATTTGAACATTTTTTTGAACAGTATTCTGCCTTATTATATATTCGAGGAACACTAACTGAAAAATTTCTGTCTTAAAATTTTTTTATGTCGTTATATAAAATTAACTCATTACTTTTGTATGATGTAGGGATAGTGTGAAGGCAAATAAAAAAAAATCGCACAGACGTGTTTTACGGCCCACTTTAGATTTACTTGTAGTTTTATGGTTTTTTAAACATTTTGGACAAAAATAATAAAAATATAAATAATAAAAAACTATGGGCGATACGATCACGACTCTACAAATTGTGATAATAATTATGCACCCAACACCTAATATTCTTAATGACCGTATTTTAACAGACAGCTAAAATTATTTGATATTTGACTTTAGCTTTGACAAACATATTCCTTTTTTTAACTTTTCCTATTTAAACTATTATTTTAATATCTCTCCCCCATTTTCATTATCTTTTTCCGTTTATCATCTGCCTTGCCTTGGTAGTCTGTTCAAAGTTTATTTTCTTTGCGAGTACTAGTTACGAATGCTTATAGCCTGAAAGGAACGTAGGGTACATTTGGCGTTCGGACGAGTGACTATAGACATGATAGAACACAGCGTACAATTGGCGTTCGGAAATCAGTCACATGACATCTCTCGCCCGAAACACTCTTTTGCATACGCCATCATGCTTTCTGTATTTGATGCTTTTCTTGCTATAGCTCAAGCACTGTCATTTCAAAGCAATGTCGCACTGAAAATTATCAACAACACGTCGTTTTTAGGACAAGGAATTATAATCTCTTGCGTCCTAAAAGGTTTTGGCACACTCTTGTTAAATAAACACAACTGTATTCTTCAAGATTCCAAGTTGTTCGTTTTGTGTCCTAACTTCGTCGCCGCTTTTGTGTCCCAGCCTCGTCGTAGGTGTCGGTGGGCGAGTGGAATGAGACCGACACGCTGGTGCAGGTACGGAGGGGAGCAGCCAGAAACTATAAACACTCGAGTAAATTAGAAAGAGATATATATTGCACAGAATGAAACAATACTTAACTTTTACATAGTACTGCAGAATGTTGATACATAGTTATTAGAGGCCTGCCTAGTGCCTGTACAATAGCAAAGTCTTCACTGGTGCCTATCTGATTACGAAGGTCCTAACTCGTTGCTATCTCAGTCCGAAGTGACCGATGTCCTTCAGTGGTGGCCACGAGCGGCGTTGTCGCAGAGGGCGCTCGTGGCTGTCGTCGTGAGAACGCCGCGCCGTGCGTGCATGGCGGCGCGCGGCGAAAGTAAGTGGCGCGCACTTTGTACTTGTGCGACACCACAACCCTCCCCCCCAAACCGCCGCGCCGTCGTGGCGTAGGGCTGAGGGCCACGGCGACGGCACTGGGAGGAGGGCCTGGGCGGGGGCGTTACTGGTGGGACGGGCGTCGTAGCTGAGGCTGGGATCGCGACGCCGTCCGCGCCCCGGCATCTGCCTTGAGATCCTCCAGGGAACCCGCCGAAACCTGGGGAAGGGCGCCCGCCCCCGCCCAGAGGGAGCAGGTCATCTTCTTCTGAGGTGCGTGGCCCAGGCGGCGGCGGCACGCACGGTCCCGGGGTCCCTCTCGGTGACGCTGTCATCTGCGGCGGCGACAACGGCGGCGTCGCGTCGATCTCCATCGGGACGATCTCGTAGTCCGGGGACGCTGGACCCGTTGACGAACGATGTGGCTGTGCTCCCTGGCGGTGAACTGGGTCTGGAATCAAGAAACCGGAGACAGGATCGCGCGGCCTGTACAAGCGCAATTGGTTTGCGTGGCGCCGCAGCTCCGACCCTGTGGAAGAACGTACAACATACATATTGCGCCCGAGCACGCGCTGAATGATGCCCGGCATCCATAGTTTCTTCTTGTTTCCAGCAAACACCCTGTACAGCACCGGCGTGGAAACCTGAAAACGCGTAGCGCCATACGAACCGACTCGGTGCGTGGGAGGCTGCAGCAGGTGAAGGAGAGTGCGGTGACGGCGGCCGTGTAGCAGCTCGGCAGGAGACGGGCCGTCACGTGGCATGCACCGATACGTAGACAGGAAAATTTGAAGAGCTTGCTGCCTGGAGTGCTGACCTTTCATCTTCTCCATGTGAGACTTGAATGTTCGAACGAAACGTTCTGCTTCACCATTGGACTGAGGGTGAAAAGGTGCAGTGGTAATATGCTGAATGCCATTCACACGACAAAACTGTTGAAATTCCGCACTAACAAACTGAGGTCCATTGTCACTGACGATAGTTTCAGGCAAGCCTTCGATGCAAAACACTGATGTTAAGGCACTGATTGTACTAGACGCCGTCGTTGAGTTCATGGCAATCACGAAAGGAAACTTGCTGAAAGCGTCTACAACAATTAACCAGCGCGTATTCCAGAAAGGTCCGGCAAAGTCAATGTGTAAACGTTGCCATGGTCCCGTGGGGCGTGGCCAGTCTGAGAAACCTTGCGGAGGAGCCGCCTGATGCTCCGCACAAACAGTACACTGTGACGTCATGTTCTCTATCTGAGCGTCCATACCAACACAGGTACAATGACGTCTGGCCAATTGCTTTGTCCTAACAATACCCCAATGTCCTTGATGCAGGAGGCGTAACACTTCTCGTTGCAGGGAACGAGGAACAATCACTCTTGCTTGGTCGTTGTCGGTATGCAACAACAGTACACCCTGACTTAAAGATAATGCATGACGTTGTGCAAAATAACGTCGAACCAGAGGCCGATCAATGTCTTTGGCTCTGGCAGGCCACCCTGAGCAAACAAAACGTGCTACCACACTTAGGTCTGCATCCGCAGCTGTTTCCTGTGCAACCCGACGAGAGTTCAAAGGGAAATCTGCGACAGCGGTAGCATCTCTGGAGTCTATCTGACAACATGCCATTTCCGAAGAATTAAACGACACATCCTGGCCAACCGGAAGTCGGGAAAGTGTGTCCGCGTTGGCGTGTTTAGTGGTAGGTCGGTACAAAATCTCATACTGATAATTAGACAATATCAAGGACCATCTCTGAAGCTTTTGTGCCGTACGTGGCGGAATCGGCTTTGTGGGTGAGAACAACGACGTGAGAGGCTTGTGGTCTGTCAACAAATAGAATTTTCTGCCATAGAGATAATGATGAAACTTTCTGACGCCGTAAATGATTGCTAAGGCCTCCTTTTCTATCTGACTGTAATTCTGTTGCGTCGGCGTCAGTAGCTTGGATGCAAAGGCAATAGGACGATCGTGACATCCAATACGATGCGACAGAACTGCACCCACACCGTACGACGAGGCGTCAACTGCTAGCACTACAGGCTTCTGTGGGTCAAAGGGAATCAAACATGCATCACTGAGTAGTGCAGACTTTAGTTTGTCAAAGGCAACCTGACAATCTTTGGACCATACAAAAGGAACATTCTTTCTACGTAAGTGATGCAGTGGAGCTGCAATCTGAGAGGCATTGGGAATAAACCTGAAATAATAGTTAAGCTTTCCCATTACTGCTTGCAATTCCTGCACATTCTTAGGAGGAGGCAAGTCTTTGATTGCTCTAAGATGTGACTGTAAGGGATGAATTCCTTGGGCATTAATCACATGGCCCAGGTACTCTATTTCAGTTTGAAAAAACGAACACTTTGCTTTATTACAGCGTAGGCCTGCTGCAGTCAAAACTTTGAAAAGGCACTCCAGGTTTGCTAAATGTTCTTCAACTGTACGTCCGGATACCACAATATCATCTAAATAGTTCGAACAACACGGTACAGAAACTGTCAGCTGTTCCAAAAAACGCTGAAAAATAGCGGGAGCGGAAGAACTGCCAAAGGGTAGGCGTTGAAATTGAAAAAGGCCCATGTGAGTATTAATGACGAAAAACTTTTTTGACTCGTCATCAAGTGGAATCTGTAAGTATGCCTCTGCTAAATCAATCTTGGAAAAGAAGCGAGACTGTCCTAATTTGTCCATCAGTTCCTCAGGTCTGGGCAGAGGATAAGTGTCTACAATTGTTTGACTGTTCACTGTTGATTTGAAGTCCGCACAGAGACGAAGTTTTCCTGACGGCTTGGGTATAATTACTATAGGCGAGGCCCACTGACTCGCAGAAACAGGAGAAATCACACCACTATCTTGCCAACGTTTAAGTTCTTCGGCAACTGTATCACGCATTGCGATAGGCACTGGTCTAGCTTTACGAAATTTTGGAACTGCAGATTCTTTTAAAGTTACATGTGCCACGAAGTCTTTTGCACAACCTAGTTCCGGCGAAAACAAGTCACTGTATTTTTCACATAATGCATTAATTTTGTCCTGAGGCACTACTGTTGAAATTTGAAGCACATCTCTTTGAATTGATAAACCAAATAAGTCGAATGCATCTAGTCCAAAAATGTTCTGTGTAGATTTGGCCTGAAGAACTACAAAAGAAACTGTTTTCGTTACGCCTTGAAAAGAGGCAGGCAGGCTACACGTTCCTAGCACGGGAATATTTTGACCTGTGTACGCTGTTAACACTTGCTGTGACGGCGACAATTTTGGCGAACCCAGAAGTTCATAAGTATCTTTATTTATTAATGTGACAGCGGAACCAGTATCAAGCTGAAATTGCACAGTCTTATCTTCTATGGAGAGATTTACAAAAAGTTTGTGCTTCTGGCGCACGACAGGTGCGCGAATGTGAGCAACGTCTGCTACGGTTCGTTTACTGCGCTTGCGCGGGCCACGGAGTGAAGTAAGCGGCGCAGACTCGGCACACAGGGGATTAACAACACTGTCACTAGATGGCACTACCGCCGGATCGGCGTCCGCGCAATGCGAGGCTACTGCACTAAAATTACTTTCAGTATCTACAACAAGTCTACTGTCACTAGCTACACAGTACTGGGCACTATTACAAGGAGCAGTTGCAGAAGGCACTATTTTCACTACAGGAAAGCACTGTTCACAGTCATTTTGCTTGTCCCGAACCCTTTTCCGTTGCACTGTTTTACGCGCTCGTCGGCGCTTGCTACGTGGTGCACTATATAGTTGTGCCATAGGCGCAGAACTACTTTCTTGAAATTGAGATCCAAGGAAAGCACTGTTCAATTCCACAGCCCGTATAACATTTACAGAATGAACTGTTCTCGCACTCTGCGAAGCACTGTTTCTAACGGTACCGTTCTTTGAGTTTTTAATTTGCATACACACAGACTGCACATGTCCTGATTTGCCACATTGATAACAGGTTGCGTTGCGACTAGGGCAATGAGCACGCTTGCGGCGAGACACACACTGGGGGCAAGATTTACGTACATTTTTCTGAAATGAGCGTTGGCGCCCGTTATTCAAATTACTGTTTCTAACACGACGGGGCGACCTTTGTGTCGCACTTTTACACTGGCTACTGTTTACTGTCTGTTCAGCACGGCCGGTAGAAAAATAAGAATCACTAGTGCTATACTGAGAACTACGGCTAGGAAAGCGTCCGTTGCGGCGCACTGAATTTACACTATGGCTTTGCATTTCTACATCAGCTAAGTCAAAAGTATCATGCGCTTCTATAAGCTGCAGTACACTGTCTAAGGAGGGGTCAGACTGTTTCAGAATTGCTGCTCTAATTCTGGGGTCCTGAATATTCTGCGTAATCGCATCCCTCAACATCACGTCACTATACGAAAGTCCACAAGAGCAAGTAAATTTACATTGGCGGGTTAAGCCCTTCAATTCCGTGATCCATTCTTGGTGTGACTGCTGCGGTAATTTTTTAAGTCTGAAAAATCGGTACCGTGCCGCAGCTACTAGAACTTTTCTCTCATAATGAGCATTTAGTGCCTCTACTATTTGTTCAAAGTCTACATCACGAGGAGATGCGTGAGGGAATAGTTTTTGTAATAATACGAAGGTCTGGGGGCCCACTACAGATAATAACAGATGCTTCATTTTCTGACCTGTAATTTGATGAGCCGCGACGAGTTCTTGAAACTGTGCGAAGTAGTCGCTCCATTCTTCCTGACGTTCGTTGTACTGGCGAAATGTAGGAAGCGTTGCGGCGGCAGGTGTGGGCTGCTGAAGCGGCGGCTGTTGTTGTTGGTTAGCTGCTTGCGCTGTGAGCTGGGCCACAGCCTGGAGAAGTGTTATTTGCGCCGTCTGTAACTGAATAATTTCCATTAAGTTTGGGTTCGGGGTAGTGGCCATGCTGATCGATTAGGCGCCGCGCATACAAGTAAATTATAACAAAACACAAATGCAATATGAAAGAGGACGCTCTGCAACAAAAAAGTCCACAAACACGTAACAGAATATGTTCCCCCAAAATTCTTATAATAAGGGTGGGTGGGCGGGAGCAATTTCTGCGTGCTCCGACTGCTGCTGTCTGGCTGCTGCAAGCGGGCTGGTCCAAGGTTCTATCACTCCTCGTCGCCACTTTTGTGTCCTAACTTCGTCGCCGCTTTTGTGTCCCAGCCTCGTCGTAGGTGTCGGTGGGCGAGTGGAATGAGACCGACACGCTGGTGCAGGTACGGAGGGGAGCAGCCAGAAACTATAAACACTCGAGTAAATTAGAAAGAGATATATATTGCACAGAATGAAACAATACTTAACTTTTACATAGTACTGCAGAATGTTGATACATAGTTATTAGAGGCCTGCCTAGTGCCTGTACAATAGCAAAGTCTTCACTGGTGCCTATCTGATTACGAAGGTCCTAACTCGTTGCTATCTCAGTCCGAAGTGACCGATGTCCTTCAGTGGTGGCCACGAGCGGCGTTGTCGCAGAGGGCGCTCGTGGCTGTCGTCGTGAGAACGCCGCGCCGTGCGTGCATGGCGGCGCGCGGCGAAAGTAAGTGGCGCGCACTTTGTACTTGTGCGACACCACAGTTCGAAGGTAACAGCGCTTTCTCTGAAAAGTGCATTTGTTATGTTTCGAGAACATGCCATGAAATACACATCATCGAATTGTAAACACAGACTCGTTTGTCACATGTACATGATCTGGAGAGATACTTATTCAAAATGTTCAAATGTTTGTAAATCTATCGGACCAAACTGCGTGGTCATCAGTCCGTAGCTTACAAACTACTTAAACCTAGGTAAACTACCCTACGGACAAACACACACACCCATGCCCCAGGGAGATAGATACTGATACAATGACTGTTGTAAATGATGTAATGATAGTTGTAACTTTGTATATAGATTAAGTACTAGATTTATGTGGAATTCAGTATTACCACAGTTATTCCGTTCGTTATTTTAACTTCAAAAGAAAACGTAATCACGGTTTGAAACAGAATATTTGCTCTTTATTTTAGCGCAGAACAAAGTAACATGAGCAAAGTCTTATCTGAACTACAGAAAAAGTAATACAATCTACGTTAAAAACATCCTTAGCTACCATGCCAAAGACTAACATTTCAGTAGACACATTGATAAAATAAATAGTGATAATAACAATATTAATAATTTCGTGTGGCTCATTGGCCTGGTGCAAGTCTTTCAATTGGACGCCACTTCGGCGACTTGCGTGTCCCTAGCCTACCCAAGTTATCCAACTGGGGAAAGGGGACCTACAGCTTAACGTGGAATCCGAGCCACGTGTCGTTACTAGCGACTCCTTACATCGTTTAGAGGTGAAGGGTGGATTAAAGTGCAGACTGAAAAAACTGAAAGTCCGACCGGGTTTCGAACCCGCGACCCTTCGGTTTCCAGTCGAGCACTTTACCCCAAGACCACCGGACCCGACAATAGTGATTAATACTTTAGAAAATAAAAATAAAAAATAAAAAATAAACAAGGTAATTTGTTGCGCCGTGGCGTATCGGCCAGAGCGCATGCTGTGATGCGTGAGGCCGTTCCCCGTCGGGAGTTCGAATCCCCCCTCGGGAATGGATGTTTGGGCCGTCTTTAGTATAAGCTAGTTCATAAGTAGTTTATAAGTTTAGGGACTGATAACCCCGTAGTTAAGTCCCATAAACTCTACAAACATTTGTTGCAATGCTTACACTTACCTTCCGTTTCATTAAGGAACGACGGTTGCGACAGAAATCTAGGACTTCCTTTATATATGAAACTACCACTATCAGTACGTTGTTCAGAAAGTTCATTATTACAGTATCCTCCCAGTTTACGTGTATACGATTCAGAAGACCGTTATTCCATTCGTTGTTGCGTATTTCACGGCATCTTTATGAAATAGAACAGACGAGCATTTTAGAGGGAGCATTCTTCCATATGCAAATCTCTAAATATTGAAGAACATAGCTCTATTTAATTAAGAAGAGTGTCCGAAACCCTTTCAGAAAAAAATGCGAAAAAACGTTGGTAGTAGCGGGTTTCGAACCCCCGACCACGTGAATTGCATTTACGATCTAACGTGCCGCCCACTACACTACGGCAAACAATAAAAAAGAAAACATTGCCTTAATTTTCTTACTACGTATTGATGGAAATTGTTAACTGATGCCAATATGGCATTTTTAGTTACTAGATTACCATTTATCGCAGGAAACGTGTTTTTGTTAATTCTTCAGTGTGCCATTGCTTTGAAATAACAACGCGTAAGTTATAATAAGTAAACCATAAAATACAGGAGCAAGATAGCGTATGCCAGAGAGAGTTCTGGTTCTGGGCGAGGAATGTCACGTGACAGTTCGTAACGCCTGGCTTACGTAAAATCAAGAGGCGGTGTCAAATCGCAGTTATTTTTGCAAATAGCTCAGTAACGGCGAGAGTTACGAAAAAAAAAAATATTTCTTATAAGAGAGCAAACTTGTAGAGAATTTTCCCTTCTACAAATTCATGTATTCAAGATCCGTGGCAGATGAACGGTTAAGCCGTTATTTTCATTTACATTTCGAGCTGTCAATAGGCGATCGCAAAGGCCCACTTTTAATGTTACTACCGTAACCTAAAGTGGGCAAAGAAATTAAGAAATTGAGCCATGGGAATTAGCGAGTCGAAGTCACTACGTTTACATACGACTCATCTTCAAAAAGACGAAAACTGTTTTTCTCTGTCGTATTTAGATGTTACGGCGTGAAACGGATTTGCTTTCCTACTTAATTATGGCGTCAAGAAAACAGCTATTTCAGTTTCTCATTTACTTAGTACATCTTGCTCAGTCGAATAGTTATACTTCTCATTTAGCGTAGAAAGTCAGACCATATTAACCACTGGACGATGTGGCGCAGTGGTAACGCACTGGATTCGTAATCGGGAGGAGAGTGGTTCAAATCCACCTCCTGCCATGCAGAGATTTTCCCTAAATCACTCCAGGCAAATGCCGAGATGGTTCCTTTCGAAGGTCACGGACGATTTCCTTCCAACCCTTACCCAAAACTCCAAGCGTTAGCTCCGCGCCGGCCGCGGTGGCCGAGGGGACTGAGGCGCTCCAGTCACGGTCTGCACGGCCACTACGGTCGGGGGTTCGAATCCCCCCTCGGGCATGGATATTTGTGCCGTCCTAGTTCGTAAGTAGTTCATAAGTAGTTTGCAAGTTTAGGGACTGATGAATCCGTAGTTAAGTCCCATAAGCTTAACAAACATTTGAACATTTTTTGTTAGCTCCGTCCCTAATGATCAAGCCCTCGACGGGACGTTAAACGCTAAGCTTCCTTCCATAATAGCGTAAAATTCTTAACAAGACACAACGTGACAATCCAAGCACTTTTCAAAAACACTTATGTTTACATGGTCACGAAAATCGACTGAGAAAGTGGAAAACAGCTTTGTAGAAGCGAATTTCCAGATTCTATTCGGAGAGATTAAGCGAAAAAAAAAAAAAAAAATAGCGGAACTGGAAAACTGACACGTAAGAATGGCCGCGTGATCTAAGGCGTTTGGAAATTGGGTTATGAAATCCGGTTTTAAGTGTCCTTAGTAAACGAGGTGAATAATGGTTAGTATATCACTTCACAGAACAATTTTAGTTTTCAAAGAATATACTAGCTTATCAGGGCATGTGTCACTTGACAGAGATGCACAATCTTGTTGACGTATGATCTCTGGTTCAGCGTAATAATGGCACAGACAGGAAGAAGTCGCTGCGAGCAAGACAGGCGGATCCTGTCTGTTAACACCTAACACGAGAAACATCGACAACACAAGCCTCAAACACTTCCCTGATTTAGAAACTGATACTGAGAAGGTAAACGATTTTCTTTACTGTAACTGTAGAATTTGTACAGTATGTTCCTAATAAGTGAAGCTACAGTGATAAGCAATTAATGTTCTTAAATGAATTCAGGATATTAACTAGAAATATTTTCCCAAACTAGGAGAGTATCTACATCTTATTGTAATACATAATACATTCTTTTGTTTACTTTCGACTGTCACTAAAGCTTATCGTGTATAGAGAGTAGAAACTTAAGTGTTCTTTTCGAAGGCCAACCGCTTTTCGACAACTATTGAAGATTAGTAGAACACTTTTAATTGTCATCATAGCGTTCCGCTGCAGCGTGGTCGATTGAAATCTAGGCTTATATGCATTGACATTTGTGTTATTCAAATCCCATGCTAAGAGCCGTCATATTTGGGCTGATACATGCGAGGTTAAATTCTAGTTTAGGGGCCACTAGCGGTTTTTGATGTCCACATGTTGGCAGCGAAAGCCAGCCAATTAGAAGTGTTGTAGAGAGAGCCAATGAAAATTCTTTCTTCAATTTTGTTTTTTAAATAACGCTACATTGTCCATATAGATGTTCGTGACATATTCATTGAAAATAGGTCAATGTTTTTGCAAGTGGTACTGTAAATCTGCTTTGACATTTATAGGAAATAGCTCAATGTTTTGACGAATTTCAGTGTAAATCTCATTACATGAGAGTGATATTTTTTTTAATCAATGAATTTTTAATGCAATTCATAGTATTGATTTCTGGACGTTTAAAATACTTTGAAGTTCAAAGATTCGTTAAGGGGAAAAACAACTGTCACACACATGTAGCCGGCCGCGGTGGCCGCGGGGGTAATTTGGTAGAATCCGTGCACATCGAAGGAAAAGAATTGCGATCGATATATATTCAACGTTCGATTCTTGCTCCACATCCGATGTGACAAACGCGAAGCGGTAGATTTATATTGTATTTTTGATTACGTTGAATCTGTGATTTTTTATTATTATTATATTTTTTTCTGTGTGTTTTTACGACTCAATATGTGAAAGTTAGGTTAGGTGTAGGTTAAACAAGAATTTTTTTCTTAGTAAGTGAGGGCGCGTAGTGCCCGAATGTTCGGTTAGGAAACACTCAGTCGATTTACAGTTGTCCATTAGATATATATCATTTCAGGCCGAGGTTCTTCGATTCCAAACATTCTTGGAAATTTCCGAAATATCGGCATAACTGAAGACAGGGATACCATCCATCAGCTTTAACCCACGATGTAATCACAAACTCGAAAACCACTTATACGAGATAATATCTTAATACAGACGTACTGTAGATAATAAATAATCTGTGGTTATCCTCGTAAATTACATATTAGAACAGAATGCACCATACATGACATACCATCGTCTACAACTCAGCCACAACATAATTACTCACTCCACCTACAAATACGAACGTACACAACTTGCCAATGCCACGAGACACATATAACGGGTGACATCCAAGTCTTCAGATAAGCCAAAATTTCATAAAATAATCACGTCAAAAAACAACATCGTAATTAGCTATATAAATCAGCTGTTCCGCCATGTCAGTTTTCCGTCATTGGTATGCATAGCGAGAGTCGAACGTTCGATATATATCGATCGAAATGCCGTTTCCTTCCATGTACACGGGTTCTACCAAATTACCGCCGCGGGCACTGAGGCGCTTCAGTCACGGTCTGCACGGCCACTACGGTCGGGGGTTCGAATCCCCCCTCGGGCATGGATATTTATGCCGTCCTTAGTCTTAGTTAGTTCATAAGTAGTTTGTAAGTTTAGGGACTGATAACCCCGTAGTTAAGTCCCATAGACTATACAAACATTTTTGAACACACATGTAGCGACTGGTTTTTGATGTACTTTCTTTCAAGATATTCCGTAGCGATTTTGGAGACATACATCGAGAACTAATCACTACATGGGTGTGACAGTGTTTTTTCCTTTACGTAGCGGTGACTGCAAAATATTTTAAACGTTTCGAAATCGATATTATTGACGAATGAAGTGTACTCAATTTTCATTAATTGAAAAATACATACGCCTCATGTAAATGCCATTATGACTTTCAAATTACACGTCATATTCCTTCATGGTATGAAAAAGGGATTTTCATTGGCTCTCTCTCTACGACACTTCTGATTGGCTGTCTTTCACACCAACGGTAAAATTTTACGACGCTTCTCAACGGGCTCCAGAGCTTGGCAACAGAAAAACAATGAAGTGTAGAAATGCGCTAATATTTTTCACGAGCTACAGAGTAAATGTTATTGCTGTTCGTTTCACTCACAGCAAAATTAATACTGTACCTGCTCTATGTATAAATTGTGGCTCTTGATGTGAATTTTTTTAGTATCATAAAATCGTGGCATATGAGTAGGAAACATCACTTTTGCTATCATAATTACTTTTTACGGGTAATATACTGGAACATCGTGACACATTCGCAAACGTTTTATTAGCTGTCAAGTAAGATTGTTTCCAGTTAAAGCTGCGTAACTAAAGGAAAAGGCCGGTATTATAGTCATTTTTCTTTGTCAAAAATTACATTATAAAAATTTGATAGTATGATAGGGAACTTTGACATATATCTGCTATTATCAAAAAAATATGATCATATCTAGTGCCTCGCATTAGATTTGATCATAGAAGTCGTTTGTCTTCTGTTCACTGCAATGCGAAATGTAACCACTGTGATGTAACCGCTTGGAGCGCTAGCATCGCTGTAGCTCTTGGACCCCTCTTATTCGAAAACAAACCACCTTGTTTGAAACATGAAGTTTAGTTGGTGTGTGCCGTCTACGACAAAATTAATCAACCTTATGAAGCAGACCAAGCACTCTATAATCCCAGACACCCCGAATAGAAGAACAGATTAAGGAGACTCGAAAGTTACAAGAGAATGGCGGAGATATTCAACAGAGAAATTCGGTCTGGGTGTACAGCCGAGGATATTAAGAAGAAGATTAATGACCTCGTTTGTTGCATCAACCATTAAATTAATAGAAATATATTAGGCATAGTTTTATAAGCTCTCCACTCTTCTGAATCTAATAATGATAGTTGCTGTTCCTTCTCTGTTGTTGACAGGTTCTTATATGCGATCTTGTCCGGCCAATAAGTTAATCCTTATCGTATCGAAAACATTTCGTTGCCAACATCAGCACATTATGCCGCTGCGCCGTAAGTAAAATTGAACCCCAGTAGCAAGAAATTGCTGTGTCTCTGTAAACCTGTCTTTTGCTGATATAGTCTTTTGACGTGCGTATACTGATTTTTAATGTGTGGAGCCACTATACTGAGCAAATACCAATATGTTGTATCATCAATTCTCCAATAACTTATATAAGACTTGGCGTCCTCCACTTGCAGCTCCCGCAACATGAAATGATTTCCACATTTTCACCCACGTAAGCCCCCTCATTTTTC
Organism: Locusta migratoria; assembly: GCA_026315105.1. Taxonomy (NCBI): domain Eukaryota; kingdom Metazoa; phylum Arthropoda; class Insecta; order Orthoptera; family Acrididae; genus Locusta; species Locusta migratoria. The sequence continues at coordinate 696,565,886 of CM048745.1, read as the reverse complement.
TTCAAAATGCAGTTTTCGTAGTAGCAATAACAGCGCATGATAAGATGTGTTTACTTTCCTCCATCTTGAAATATGATCAAAAATATGACGACAGTGTAATTAACGCTTTTTAGCGTCACGTCAAAGATTTACTTTAAAAAATTACGAACTTTTGTTAAAATTTTTATGTCAAAGATTTGATCAAAAATTTGACCGTGTAATACCGGCCTTAGGTTCATGTAGTGACTGATTCTTCATTCTGGAACAATATGTATTGCACTCATTCCTTCGATTTACACGTACACATCTTGAAGATGCTGTGCCTTCGATGCGAAACGCTTCTTCCAAACTAGCTTACACTGTACCTCTTTGGAAAAAAAATACCTTTTTCTGTGAAAGTCACGATTTTGCAATATCTTACCCATAATAAATAACGTATTTTCTGCTAATGTGTCACGATTTTCTAGTATGTTTTTCGTAAAAAAAATAGTTATGTCAACAACAGTAGTATTTTCTACCAATATGTCACGATTTTACAAATGTTACTCGTAAAAACATGTACGTCAACAACTCTAATTTGCTTAAGCCCCGTTTACACCAAAGCGAACACGAGCGAACACAGGCGAATGCGCATTTGCCAGGAATTCGCCTGTGCGCGCACGCATTGGCTTGTACTTGGGAATAAGCGTTTACACCGGGGCGAACGGAAGAGAAAACGGCACACTGCCGCAAGGCGAGTATACAGTTTGTCGTAGAGCCCTGTATTGGGCTCTAGTTCGTCGCATACGCTAGCGCTGAAGCGGAGAGGTCGCGAACTTCCTTTGATGGTTCGCCCTGAAACCGACACCCAGCAGAACACAAGCGAACACCTGCGAATGCGAGCCGAACGTGACCGAACAGCACGCGCACAGCGTTTACACCAGAGCGAATGCTCATTCGCTGCTGCTCGTTCGCTTGTGTTCGCTTCGGTGTAAACGGGGCTTAAAGTAGCATTCTTATTGGCTATCTGAACGCCAGTCCTGATTGGTTGCTTTCACCTCCCGTCATTCATTGCGCCATTGCCAACACCAAAAGGTCACGAAGAATATTCGGCGCATAAATAAATTTTGATATGCAGTCTAGAAATTTGAATTCAGTGTTGAACTGTAGCCTTATGTTGCCTTATGGTTGGTCAGTACTGGAATCACAAGAAGTCGAGGGCATTCAAACAGCCGGCCGCGGTGGCCGAGGCGACTGAGGCGCTTCAGTCACGGTCTGCACGGTCACTACGGTCGGGGGTTCGAATCCCCCCTCGGGCATGGATTTTGTGCCGTTCTTAGTTGTAGGTAGTTCATAAGTAGTTTGTAAGTTTAGGGACTGATGACCCCGTAGTTAAGTCCCATAAGCTTAACAAACATTTGAACATTTTTTGCATTCAAACAACTTCCTTAGGGTCTTATCTAGTAAAGCATTAGGTGCTCAAACAAACAATCTAGTTTACGACTTGTTTAAAGACTACTTTTGAGTTCCAGGAGGAATATTCATGCTCGAGGATATGACAGGAACTATCACTCCAAGCAAAGAAGTCTAGAAAGCATGGGCTTTAAGACATAATTTAACAATATGAGCGCATGCTCATCAAAGAAATTGCGAAGCAAATTTCTTTTACCTTAAACTCTTTGCTTTTTATATTTTGAAAGGAGCTATATTAAGACGAGAAATGTCTACTTAATATGATCTCTGAAATACGTACCAGCGAGCATTTGTTCAGTAGAAGAGATACGTAGTACAATACCAGACATTAACACTTCTTACAGCACTCCAAGTATGCGCTTTAGAGACCACATTTTCTTATCATTTTTATTCAGACTACCACCTTTCCAAAAGTGATAAGCATAGAGATTGCGTTAAAAGACTTTTTTTTCAGTATCGAAGATGGAACACACATAGATCTAAAGGTATGCATTTTAGACCCCGTGTTTACTATTCTTACTTTAGATGATAGTTCTTGTCATATATCTGAATACCGTCCATTTCTCCTGGAACATCCTTTGTTAATGTCTAACTGTCGGTGAATTAATACATAGCCTAATGTATAAAAATGCCTATCCTCTTATTTTCTCCGAACTTCAGTATAGAACATGTGGCAATAAAAGTGTATAATCTTGAAGATGTATGTAGAATCATTCCAGAATAATTTGTTTACTCTATCAATGATGTTACCTCACTAACAAATTCAAATTTGATGTATACTAATGTGAAATATTGAACTACACTTAAAAAAAATAGAAACATTTCAAACATTGCAGCTTCATAGCACGGGATACATTTTTTATTTTATTTTTTATTTCTCGATTACTGTTAAATTTTAAATTTTTTCAAATGTGAAAAACTGTTACACTGTCATGGACTTCCGAATAAATATTCTTCTCAAATTTAAAAGTGGTGCAATCGATAATATCATTTCAGAAATATACTCAATAGTTACAGCTCTCCTCCTTGGTTCAGTATGTGTTACCGTCGTCTCACCTAATCATGTCGTCTTGTTACCAACTGTCGTGAGCAAGCTTTAGTATTCTTTCTGTACATCATACAGCGATATTTTCGGTTACGCGAAATCGACCATGAGGTTTAAGGGGATTGAATTAAGCGCACAGAATCATGGCAATAGCCTCGAAGCCTTTTACATTAACATTTCCGCAGGATGTGTAATAGGACTGAAAGATTAATGGAACATTTTTCTTCGAATCTTACATTTGTTCCTTTCTAGAGGTAAGTGGCTGTCGCGTCTATTTCGGTTTGCGAGATAATGAAATGTGCTCGCCAACTGCCGGTTGACTGAGATGTTATCTCTCGCGTCCTGGTCTCCGGCCTCTTAACAAGGCCCCGCGGCCGTGACGGAAATTAGACTGTTGTCCAAATGATGCATCTCCGCCAGGAACAGAACGCATGATAAATCAGGTAGTTCGTACAATGAGTTGCATGTATTATCATCGCGCGCTGTGCCGGGAGCGAACTCTGACACTACGGAACCGGCGAAGGATACACAAGCTGAGTAATCGGCAGTGCTGACCTGGTGGCCTCCTCGAAACCACGCCCAATATATGTGGCTTGCGTTTTTAACGTACAAAATCAAATGGTTTCGCATTTGATTTATTTAACACAGAGGTCGGTTGCTATCTGTTTCGGGAAAACCACTTAAATGCTTGCTTTTTTCGGCCTCGAATACTTAGCGACTACATGACTCTCCACCCACACTCAATTTTCACACGCAATGGCATTTGTAGATCACATCTAGATACTTTTACTACAGGAAACCATTACCATTAAACGAAAGCAACTTATTACAATATTAATCTTGATGTTTTGTTACCTGCCGTGACATATCGAACGATCTTCACCTCCAGTTGTGGTTGGAAATAATGTATTTTTTAGTGAATTGTCAAAGTAACAATGCAGTGAACAATCTCGCTGTTAGAAATGAACATCTCTGCCTACACTCTCGTTTTTCCTCCGCACAGGAATAGGACTTTGGTCCAATGTTTTGTAGATAGTGTTAGATTCCGGCAGAAGAGAGAAACTTGGGCAAATGGTCTATACTCGACATTGTATTATTATCAAGACATGAATCGACCTAAATGACAATTATTAAGACTGATGTAATTAAAGGATTCGCGGTCGTATATTTAAACATTTTTCTGATAGTCTTAAGAAAGGTTATATGGAAATTTTATTATTATTTACACACTATACAAAGTCCATTTAAAAGTTCAGTCGATATATCTACATATAATGGAGTTTGGGACAGGGGCTTTACAAAGTATTATTTTAAGTATTTATACATACAGCGACAGCCGTAAATTGTTGTTGATCTTTCTTGTTTTATTTACGCAATCGGACAGGCCATGTCAATACAGCTCCTGAACAAACATACCTGCTCCCTATACATTTTTATTGTAATAAGTCTTGATCTCAGAGGTATTTTTTTTTATTTTTTTTTTTTTTTTATTTTACCGGTTTCAACCAGCCGATGTGGCCAGAGCTGGACCCTGTAGGACTGTCGTAGCAATTTTCTTGGTAAGAAGTTACCAATTTACGCCCAAGAAAACTGCCATGGCAGTCCTACAGGGTCCATCACTGGCCACATGGGCTGTATTACTTTTATTTGTGTAGACGACCTAATATTAGATTGAAACCGGAAAATAAAAAAATAAAAATTAATCTGCGATCAAGAGTTACCACAATACAAATATCGTCAAGGAAGATCGCTGTTTTCTCCTGGGACAATGTTATCAAAATTAAATCTTCATACATGTTTGTTGAGGAGCTGGGGGAAAACCCGGTAAATACGGCCATTGTGACTACTTATGTAAAGTGATGGATGATATTGACATGACCTGAAGGTATTATTGTGATATCAAAACCGGTTGGGTAAACGAAACATCTCAACAACAATTTAAGGCTGTTGCTGGATGTATAAATACTTTGAATAACATTAAACGTTCTGTTCGAAGGACCTGTCACAAATATGACGTGAAAGTTATTTCTTGTGGAATCTGTGTCATTTTGGGGCACAAGAACGGAAAATTTGAAGAATACTGTGGATCTTAGACTACTTCCCTACACCTTTCCCGCACCCCTCTCTCTATCCATATCCATCTCCCCCCTCCTCCCACCACAAACACCCGCTATTCGTCCATTTCCTTCCCCTGCCTCTGTCTATCTCCAGAAGCTAACTTAAAAAAGAGGAGCTTAGAAGGGTTCAGTCGTATCCAATAAATTATATCTGTCCTTCTGAAAATTTGAAAACAAGTTGGCAATAACGTGAATTTATTGCTAATGATTTATTTTACCGGTCACAGTTGACTAGCTAGGTACTTCGGTACAACGTGCAGAAACGTAGTTATATGATGCAAGTGGTTAAGTAGGAAAAATATAATGTAAACAGTTTTTATTCTCGGAAGGAAATAAATAGCACACATTTTTAAATACCACAGTTTAATTGATTGTTAAAGATGATCCCAGAATGGAGGCGCGGTAGAATTAAAGTTGTGGGGAGGTATAGTGAGTCATGTCGGGTTACCTTAGTGGTAGAGCACTTGCCCACAAAAGGCAAAGGTCTCAGGTTCGAGTGCCGGTTACACTATTTTCTATTAAGAAAATTGCCGAAGTGGAGAGTCGTTTTGAAACATTTATCTTACAAGGTAAGGAAATTTTGACGCCATGTTTTGGAAAAAGTTTAAGGTATTCACATTCATCTATAAACTATAAGAATTTTAAATTTATCCAGTCGGGAGGATATTCTTTTGGAACTTTGAAATCTTGCAGAAATCTTGTTAGGGGTCTAGTTTCCAAAATTCTCACCATTATTATCAATTTGACTTTTTATCATTTTGGGAATGGCCATTTGGGTTTTTAATTAGTTTACTGGACCCTAAAATAGTAAAATAGTCTGATACATTTAAAGATTTTGCAACGTGTATCGGTTGTTTGTAGAGAGACTTTCACAATTCGCGGTACAGATGATAGCAGGTGTTGTCATCGCCAGAGAGGTGGTAATTGGTGTGATGACCGTACCCCGCTTTCCTCCTCTGGAAATTCATTGAACTGATCATAATGTCTTCCATTTGATGAGATAATTGCATGGAAGTTCTATTACGATGTTTCGACAACACCGAAGTAAAATATTAGTAGCAAGTGGAGTGTGGAATGCGTACAACCAATAATTGTAGAACGATTCATGGAAAAAATTACATGCCAATTACTAACCACCTAGTCGGCTCACCTATTACAGCCTATTACCGAAAACTAAACTGGATTTTATTCCATAGAATGCAACCTCTGACAATAAAGTTCGTGAAATAGTCCTGTAAGATTAAGGTAGATAAACGATGAACGTCAGTTGTCTTACTGTCCTTCGAAATAGTCACCTCCCATAAATACGCACCGCTGAGCTCTGCCATATACAGGGTGTTTCACAAAGTGTGTTTGCTTCTGTAACATAAAATAATAGGTGACGGGAAATTTTAATGCGGTAGGTCAACACAAGAAATGTTACACTTTCTGCGGAGCTATGAACATAGTTTGTTGTATCATTTTCCAAAGAGTTACAGCACAAAGATATAATTTTTTAAATGGAACAATAGTTTTTTCTATCGTGCATTGGAATCGTTGAAACCAGCTTCGTCCAAATCAATTTAAACTACATTCCTATCACTGTTAGTTTGGGAGCTACAACCCTTCAAAGTTTCAGGGGCAAATACCACAAACGCTGCGCATAATGCAATGCGTCTTCTAAGGCCGGTAACGCACTAGGCGACCAGGCTGCGGCAGCCAATGGAACAATGGTGGCATACGGCAGGCCGCTACAGGCACTGGGCAGCCAGGAATTGGTGGCTGCGGCAGCCATCAAAACGCGGCCGACTGCACAGCAGTGGCAGCCACGTGGCTGCGGGCAGCCAGTAGCGAACAGCGAGCCTCGCAGTGAACGCGTGTGGCTGCCAGCAATCTCCGCGCACTTGACGAAGCAGCAACGCCTTGTCTCCAAGCTGTCATGACGTTCGACACAGAGAAATTTATTCATGAAATTCAAAGACGAAGAGAAATCTGGGGCCGGCCGCGGTGGCCGAGAGGACTGAGGCGCATCAGTCACGGCCCGCACGGCCACTACGGTCGGGGATTCGAATCCCCCCTCGGGCATGGATATTTGTGCCGTCCTTAGTATTAGCTAGATCATAAATAGTTTGTAAGTTTAGGGGCTGATGACCCCGTAGTTAAAAAAACGATCTGGGTAGTATCGAAGATCCTTGAAGTAATTTTTAAAGAAACCGTTCGAGTGCCGCTCCGCAAGCAGAGGATGATTCCAGTATCTCTTATTTGCTTTGCGTTTCTTTTGAGACATAAGGTGGACGATTATCACATCTTCCATATCACTCTGCCGATTGGGCACAGTTGGCTGTCAGCTGGCTGCCACCAACTGGCTGCTCAATATTTTGGCTGCCGCAGCCTGGCTGCCCAGTGCGTTACCGGCCTAAATGTGGTGCAGCCGAGTTGTAACGTCGCCGGTGTCACGGAGCGAGAAGCTTCCTCGATGCGCTGTTAGACTGCCGCCTGTCGCCGCACAGTATAAATTGCTATTTAGGTCATTAAACGTACAACTGACTTATCGCCAGTATTTACAGATCAGTTTTTGATAGTGCATAGTTTCTTATGGTTTGCAGTATTAAAAATAGATATGTACTATAAAATACATCAGAGTAGGAAAAGAGAATACTATAAAGGAATTAAGGAGTTGGTAAAGCTGAAACACTAGACACACGTCAAACACACCATCAACCTTTTTTTGTGGGAGCATTGCTTGGCTCACATTTGTGTCTGCTTTTTCATCCTCCCGCTTATAAGAGATAGTCAGTTGAAAAATTGTCTCGCCATTCGGAGGATTTTTTTGTGAACTGCATTGTGTAGTGTGTGAAATTCGCCTTCATACATTCTCTTCAAATGTATTTTCTTAACCCATATTCGTTTTTCTTGCCTTATGCGAATTTCTGTTCTCTTTTCTTGTCATCTGAGGTAACTGCAGTCGTATCTAACTCTTCGACGTTAAATTCAATGTTTGCCGTTCTATTTCGTGGACAAATATCACCGCTGTTGCGTGTTGGAAACTACTACGTGCAGACTGCGCTTTTTTCAGTCCGTTTCGACCTATTGGGGACCACGAGGCTCAACTCTCAGGTAGGATCTTCTGCTTTTTCTTGGCTCAGTATGCCTTCATCTTCTGGCTGTGAGCCTGCTTCTTCTCATTTGCCTATTAGTTCTGGTGGTGTCTCTACACTGCTTCTATGCGAGAGTCAGTGGGAAGACTACCTGCAGGATGGTGGGTATTGAGTTCGATTGTCGGTTGTCTGTAATAGGACATGTAGTTCCTCTATGTCTGATCTAAGAGAGTCGAACTGTTTGACATTGGACGCCTTTCCCCTGCTTTTCACTGTGAGGATCCTCTTGTTGAGCCTGGAGTGATTCAGGCGGGTCATTTGCTTATAGGTCAGTCGCCTTTACCTCATACATGTGACTATGTCTTCCTGTTGTTCGTAGAGCTCGTTATTCTGACTGATTATGTAGGTACTGTCTTTCTCCGTTATGGGACATAGTATTCGCCTCCGGATCTTCCTCTGTTTTAGTTGTAGTTTGCTAATTGGGCCCTTTCGATTCATCAAGATGCACCCAGAGGCATAGAGCGCAGACGGTCTTACTAGCAGTTGTAGTGCTTCAGCGTTATGTTCTTGGATAGATATTTGGGGGTATAGATGGAATGATAGGCTAACTTAGTGCAACTGGCGTCTATGGCCAACGTTTCGCTCTCGCTTACAGAAATCCATTCTCCCAAGTATTTGACTGTAGGAACTTTACTGATATTATTGTTTTCTAGTGGGAATGTGGAAGAAGCTGTTTGATATTGGTGATTAACTCAGTCTCACCTTCAAGCCGGTTTTTGCCGTACCATAGTAGAGACTCTGCAGTTGATGAGTAGCTTCCTCCATGCTGGTGGCCAATAGGATGAGATCATCAGCAAAGACTAGAAAGGGTACATTGAGGTTGTCTTTCTTGTAGCCTAGCTTCAGTTCTGCTTCTGGTGACAATGTGGTTGTCCATTCTCTGATGATTTTCTTCAGAATACAGTTGCAGAGGATACACGAGAGGCCATCCACTTGCCTGACTGCTGTCTGGACGGGAAAGCTCACGGAGACTTGACTATGGAGGTGGTGTTCTTCAGGGTATCTTGGACGAATCTGGTAGTCTTCTCGTCTAGGCCTCGTTCCCAGAAGGTAGAGACGAGTGTTTTCGAGCTATTGAGTTGTACGATATTTGGAAGTCTGCCATAATGGCTACTGAGGAATGTCCCCCTCGGTTCCTGTATGAGAGCTTTTGAATCTATTGTGTGCAGGACCTACTCGCACGGAAACTAGCTGGTATTCATCTAGTTCGGAGTCTAGCTGTTTGGTGACACTAGTTTTCAGGGCTTTAGAGATCTTGTAAGTTATAAGCAGCAAGGGGATGTCTCTGTAGTTGTTGATGTCGGTCTTACTTCCTTTCTTGTGTAATGAATCGATCACAACTGAGGTCCATTCCTCTGGCAAGATCTCCGTTCTCCAAATTTCCTGAACGATCTGGGCGATTCTCTGCAGGTACTGGTCATCTACGTGCTTTCACATATTTGGAACTATACCATTTTCTCCTGGGGCCTTGTTGTTTTTAAGATATTTGATTATCTTTTCTATTTCTTCCCTGTTTGGTGGTACAGTGTGCTGGTTCCTGACGCGGTCTTGGCGAAAGCAAGCCTCTCTTTCGGTTGTTCTGCATTTAGGAGTTTCTGGAAGTATCCTACAAAGGTTTTTGTGCAGTCAATGTTATTTATTTGGAGCTTCCCATCTGGCCCACTGAGAATACAGTTGGGGTCGTGTATCGAGTTTCTTGAGTCCTTTGTGAGATCTCTTGAAATCTTTTTCCTGAAGTCTTCCGCCTGTAGTATTTGAGACCTGTTATAGTTCATCATGGTTTTACGGATGATACTCACTGTTGTTTTTCTTTGCGCCGTGAATGCCTGGTTGTTGGCCTCAACTTTGCGATGATTCCTCTTGGGTCGCGGTGAAGTAGCCGAGCGGTCTAAGGCGCCTCTCTGCGGAGCACGCGGTTACTAACCGTCGGAGGTTCGAGTCCTCCCCGGGGCCACGAATATGTGTGTTTGTCCTTAGGTGAGTTTACCTTAGTTTAAGTAGTTTGTAAGCTACGTACTGATGAGCACGCAGTTTGGTCCGATAGATTTACAAACATTTGAACATGTTTGATTCTACTCGATCCAGGCTCTGCGCCTATCCTTTATAGCTTCATCACATTCTGTGGTCCACCAGGGGTGCTTGCCTTTGTTCGATGAAGGAGATACAGTTTGATGAGCGGCATCCAGTAGAGCCTTTTGAAGAGTAGGTGCTTCATCCACGAGGAATGCACTTAGATTTTCTGGCGGTGTGTGCCGTCGAGCGCGGTGTGAACGATGTGCGGTCCGGCAGGCAGCGATGTGGCGCGCAGTAACGGGCCGTGCGTGGCGGTTGCCGGCGCGTGCGCGGTGGGCGAGCAGCTTGCCGGAGCAGCGCTTGCGGCGGCTGGAGGCGTGCCGCGCGCTCGGCGTGTCGCCGGCGGCGCCGCCGGACGCGGTGCGCAGGGCCTACTACCGACTGGCCAAGCGCTGCCACCCAGACCTGGCGGGCGCCGACGCCACCCACCGCTTCCTGCAGATACAGACCGCCTACGACACGCTGCGCAACCACCACCAGCAGCTGCAGCAAGCCGCCGCCGCCGCCGCCGCCACACAGGTACCTACTGACACCACACCGCAGCTGGCAAATGTACACGCTATATCACATGTTACACTGCTCGACAACGCCAGGGAGGACCACAGATATTACAGACAAGCGTATCTGGGAGGTAACACGTTATACAAAGTTAATGTATATATTTTTGGAAACATATATGTTTCACTTTCTGAGATAACAAAACTCATATATACGAGGCGCGTCTAGAAAATAAGTTCCGTTTTTGGGATAACACGAGGCGCGTCCAGAAAGTAAGTTCCGTTTGGTAATAAAATTGTATACAGATACAGAAGAAATCTTTGGTAGTGTAATAGTTTGCGTTGTTTTGTTTTGTCAGGTGAAAGTCGCCCGATAGTCTGTTTTGTTCTTAGATGCACGTAGATACTCGAGTAAACATGGCTGGCGAAAGGCATATATTAGATGAAAGGAAGTCAGTTTTGAAGCGGTATTTTAAGTACGAAAACATTAATGAGGTTTAACGCAATGACGAAATGAGTATCAAACAGAGCCACCGCCACGTTTAACGATTGGTAGCATTCGAGACAAACTTAAAACCGAAGGATGTGTTAAAGATGTACACAAACAACAATCTGGACGACCTGTAAAAATACCAAGTACAGCTAACTCTCGTCGTGTGTCACAACAATTCACCTGCTCACCACAGCAGTCTGTGAGACAGTGTACCCGTAAAACTGTAGTGAATCGTTCAAGTGTTCGGCGAATTTTGAAGACAGCAAAGTGGATGTGCTACATCTCACGTTTGCTTCACACTACCTTCAGAAACTTCAGACATCTACTTTACCTCCCATCCGAGACTTCTACGGAGACGGAAGATTTTACTTTCAACAACATGGTGCCTCAGCCCACTACCGAAATCGTGTTAGGGGTTATCTCGACGAAAATCTACCAGGAAGATGGATAGGCCGTAGAGGTGCTGTGGAATATCCACCATGTTCCCCAGACATAACTCCTCTGGACTTTTACGTCGTTTATCGACAAAAGCCACGCCCATTGGATGAACGTCGAGAATCCATCGTACATTCATGTGGATATACGAGGATATACAATTGGTATTTAAAAACGACTTTTACGGTCATGAACGTACGGCAGGGGCTTATGAAAGTAGGTACTGTGAGACAGTCTAAAACGCAAAGAATTATTTTTTTCAACGCAAACTTGTGTTGTTTTAAATAGAGACCATATGTTATTTCTTAAGCAATCAATCGAATGAAAATTCACAAAAAGAATGGCGTTGGTTGCATCGTAATCCGTCAATTACATCCGGAGAAACTGCCAAATGAAGTTGACGTTTGAAATACATGAGGCGCGGTGCTAACGTTTGTCCAAGATTCAACCGTGAGTCTCGCTTGAGTCGCGGGACGCGTTAGCAGCGCGCTTCATTTATTTCAAACGTCAACTTCGCTTCGCAGTTTCTCCGGATTTAATTGACGGATTGCGATGCAACCAACGCCATTCTTCTAGTGTTTTTTCTTGCTACTGATTGCTTAAGAAATAATAAGTGGTATCCATTATAAAAAAAACAAGTTTGCGTTGAAAATAATAATTATTTTCGTTTTAGACTGTCTCACAGTACCTACTTTCATAAGGTCCTACCATACGTTCATGACCGTGAAAGTTGTTTCAGTATCTCTTGTAGTTTCAGAGATATCTCGGGTGAAACAGTTGAGTGAGACACCATAGGCCAAACACTAAATATTTTGGAGAAACAGTAACGAATACTGGCATAGAAAAAGAAGCTGTCAAGCTCCGAGTAGCTAAACTGAGGAGGGCGCAAATTTTAACAATGAAGCTGTACAATAAAAAATGATTATCTCGAAATGCAAAGTTATTACACTACAAGACAGTGACAAGAACAGAAGTACAATATGCAGCAGAAACACTCTCTCTCAAGAACAAATGACTAGTAGATGAGCTCGAGAGGAAAGAAAGAGTAATTCTGAGGAAGCTTCTTGGTGGACAAAAAATAAAAAAACCGGTGAAACATGGGTAAAGATGAGCAATTAGAAGGTTTTTCAGTTTATTAAAGCACTTTACAACGGAAATGAGAAAGAGAAGGCTTATGTTCTTCGGTCATCTGGTGAGAAAGGATGACAGCAGATAAACGAAGGAAATCTTCAATTTAATTCAACAGAGGAAAACACCCAACTGTTGGTTGCAAGGAATAAAGAAAGACCTCGTGGGACCTTGGCTCACAGAAATGGACGCGATTAATAGTGCCAAGTACAGAAAGGCAATAACTGAATTCGAGTTTTTTCAGGAACCCCCAAGAACGAAGACCAACAGGATACTGACAGCTGAACATCTGGCAAAAATGGCAGCAGGCAAAAGAGCAGCCCTAGAGAAGAGAAAGAAGAAAGTGAATATGGAATAGAATTTGTGACGCAGTCCTTAGTTGGCCAATTCCTGTAAATAAATAGATATAAAAAAACAGTGAGTCCAATGATTTTATTTTATTCTACCAGTTTCGGTTCTTTTTTTTTTTTGTATCATCTTCAGGAATTGAACTCCATGATGTTGTGGAGCTGAGCAGGTACGTGGGAGCCTTCCAGTGACGCACTGGAAGCTCCCGTGCCTGCTCAGCTCCACGACATCATGGAGCTCAATTCCTGAAGATGGTCCAAAACAAAGACCGAAGCTAGTTGAATAAAATCAAATCATTGCACTCGACTGTTCTATATATATATGAAAAAAATTGCACCGGAGTGATTTACGGCCCACTTTAGATTTTCCTGTAGTTTTATGATTTATTTATTTTGCAAAGATTTCGGACAAACATAATAATTTATGCACGATACATATACGACTCTACATTGTCATTCCTGTGCACTGAACACGTAACATTCTCTCTGACCGTATTTTAACAAACAGCCAAAAATATTCGCTATTTGAGTTTAGCTTTGACAAATGTAGTCTTTTTCTTAAACCTATTATTTTAATATCTCTCCCATACTTTCATTATTCTTTTCGTTAAATGTTATCACCTGTCTTACCGCGGTAGTTTGTCCTCTTTTTCAAGTTTTCCTTCTTTTATTGATTTTCTTTTTACGGGCATGTTGGAAAAGAACAGACACCATATCAATAATTGCATATATGCCCCAAAAGACAACGGCTATTTCAGTGCGAATGCATTAATTCTCTCGGTCCCTCACGGAAATCCAGTATAGGCTGCGAACAACATGAACTAATGGGCAGAGGGTACTGCCATGGCAGTGTGCTACACATTAAGAATTTGGGTTGTGAGGCAACCGTGCCTGAATAGCCTGATTTCTTAAGGCGACCGCTGGTCCGAAGCGGGGAATCAGGGTTCGAATCCCGGTCCAACACTAATTTTCAGCTTCACCGATGAATTTTTTTCAACGCCCCGAAACGGACGAAATGTTTCAATGTTTCGAATTAATTTATTTTCTTTGCAAATATCTCTGAATCTGTGCGAGTTACGTCAGCTAAATAAAGCTCACTATAATACTTTAGTAAAATAAACTAGTGTCTAACTAATAAGGTAATCATATTTCCGCAACAGAGTCATGTCCAGCTCCTTTAGCCATTGGACAGTTTCAAAAATATGAGTTTGAGTACTGTGGACAGGGTGAAGCTGGGAATTTATATCTGACAGGAGGCGTGTTTAGGTAGTCGTTGCAGGTACGGTGACTACTGTGTCTCCAGTGGTGTAGGGGTCAGCGCAACTGCCTCGAAAGCAGGAGACCCGGGTTCGAATCCCGGCTGGGTACACATTTTCAGCTTTACCCATTCGCAGTTGATGTCATATATTCTGCGAATATGTAACTAGATGGAGTTCGGTCATCACTCCTGAAAATGATCATAAGTGACAGTTAGTTGTGGGCCACTATAACTCCACTGTCCTAGGATTGATTATTTACCTGTCCCCATTTGTATTTCCAATATTTGCACCGATAAACTCAGAAGCACTTGGTCAAAGCCCATTTTCTCCTGGGGAGGTCCAATCCTTGAAGCTCCACCGAGGGATCGTTTCTCCAGATATTTTGTCCATTAAATGAATCCAAAGTTCTTACCCAGTTGAATTTTAACGAGTAACTACTCTCATGTAGTTGGAATGCTGTTTTAAGAGATGGTTTACGCGATTTGAACCGGCTTACCTATGGTGGTAGGTCTTGCAAAATACGAAGCTTAGGAGTTGACAACATCTTGTAATAATCTTTCATTAAGGTTTCTTTGCGACTTAGGACGAGCGATATTGTGTAGTACTGGGAGCCATTGAAGGGGTGTAGCCATAAGGGTGACACTGATCAACCCCACTGCCTTATTTCATTGGACGTTAACGTCTGTCATGGGAACACCTTTGAACCAGACTAGAGCACAGAATTCAGTTGCGAACTAGAGACAAAGGTGTTGTGCGCAAAACCTTAGCATCGGCTCCTGCTAAATGCTGCAATATGTTCTTCCTCCTTTTAACTTTGTCTGCCGTTTTTTGAAGGTGGTACTTAAATGTGAGATATCTGTTCAAAATCACTCCTAGGTACTTGGGATGTTCACTATGTTATAGTTCATCAAACGATATGTTGAGTTTATAGAAACAAGAAATTTCTCCGTCAGCTGTGCGTTGTGTTTACATTTTCCTCAGGTGCCAATAAAAGTACGAGCTACGTTGAAAGGGAGGGATTGGCTCTTTAGGGGGTATCACACGACGCGAAAGGCATTGGCCAAGGCGACAGCCATCTAGCGGCAGACCTTGTAGAACTACCGCCAATGGTTCTAGATGTACAAAACGATGGTTCTCGGCTGACGCTAGCGCCTCGTCTTCTTCTGACAGGTCGTCGTCGTCGTTTTTTCTGCAGTTGTTGTTTGTTCAAAGCAGCCGAAGAACGTCACCAGGCTTAAGACCAGGGATCAATGGACGACAAATGAACTTCAACACCTCGTATACCAGTCTGAAATATTTACTACAGAATATCAGCATTGCGCTCAGCAAACTTCCATACAAAATTTACGGGCAACATAAATCTTATACAATTTCTTTCTCTCTGTAGCCGTTTTCCCACACATAGCAGGGTCTGCTTGTTAATGTGGATTTGGCATGTTAGTAATTACGGGGTGGCCGGATGCTCTTCCTGCCGCCACCCCATGCCCCCTCCCCCCCCCTCCCCGGGGAGGAAATGTGCACCCCAAGTCTCCGCGTATAGTGTTATACGTGTGAAAGTGTAAAGTGTTACGAAATGTTTGCGAATCTTGTAACTGAGGCGGGAATTGGGTACCTGCCCGGTATTCACCTAGGGGGATGTGGAACCTAAAAACCACATACAGGCTGGCTGGCACTCCGACCCTTTTCGTCGGAAAAGGTACGCCTCCCCGTCTCGGAAAGCGGTGCGTTAGACCACACGGCTAACCGAGCGGGTATACAATATTCGTCAATACTCTTTGGAACATCTGATTCAGGTAATGGACCATACACCAATTTCTGGGTTTTAAAATTTTCAGAAACACCCATAATCTGAAATAAATCAAGCAAAGTCCTAGACCCAACAACTTATCCAAGCCTTGTGCAAGCGCTGGTGTATATAAGGCGGGACTGTAAGCAGCCGCAGCAGTGTGCCTGTGTCTCATAGGCGAGTAAGATGCCTCGTTCAAGGAGATACAGAAGACGCCGCGCTACTGCGTACAAAACAATAGACAATTTACAAATTGACAGTGATACTAACATCGGAATGGAATGTTTGTAAATCTATCGGACCAAATTGCGTGGTCATCAGTCCGTAGCTTACAAACTACTTAAACCTAGGTAAACTAACCTACGGACAAACACACACACCCATGACCCAGGGAGGACTCGAACCTCCACGGCGAGCAACCGCGCGCTCCGCAGCGAGACGCTTTAGACCGCTCGGCCACTCTATCGCGGCAACTAACATCGGTGCTCTGGGACCGACTATATTATGTGGTTGTGTTGTGAACTTCAGTGTGTTGCCTAAGGCTGCCGACTGCCAGCCAGGAAACGGATGGTTAACAGTTGCTGTTCTTCGATGTAATGGTGCCACTGTCTCTCTCGTTCTCAATCCGAAGATTGGTTGGCAGCATTTCTTCTCCTCCACACATCTCTGTTCTCGAATAGTCTCTTCATTTTCTGATATTATTCCACTCCTATATCTCTTTGAATCTGTTTCTAGTACTGCAATCTGGGTCTTCCTCTGCCTCATTTTCCTTCTACCATTCCATCCATAACATTGACTATAAACTCATTGTGCCTATATAGATGACCTATTAACTTTTTTCTTCATCATCGTTTTCACAAGTGCTCTTTTGTCGCCGATTCTTGTAAGAACTTCTTCGTTTGTCGTCTTTGCCTTCCAAGGTATTTTCTGTATCCTCCTCCAACACCACCATGCTTGAAGACTATCCTGTAAAACGCCGAGTGTCCAACTTGCAGAGCCATACAACGCCACACTCCACACATAGCATTTTATAAATGCTTTTTTGGTCTCTTCTTTTATATTCCTTGATGTAAGAAGCACCGGTTTATTGTTGAAGGGCCGGCCGCGGTGGGCGAGTGGACTGAGGCGCTTCAGTCACGTTCTGCACGGCCACTACGGTTGGAGGTTCGAATCCCCCCTCGGGCATGGATATTTGTGCCGTCCTTAGGATAAGCTAGTTGTTAAGTAGTTTGTAAGTTTAAGGACTGATAACCCCGTAGTTAAGTCCCATAAGTTTAACAAACATTTGAACATTAACATTTATTATTGAAGGCTATTTTAGCTTGCACAATTCTGATTTTTATGTCTGCTGAACTTTTGCCATCTGGTGTAATTATACTTCCTAAGTAGGTGAATACATTAACTTGTTTCAATGGTACATCATTAATCCCAATATCAGTTGTAATTTGCTCGTGGCTGCACACCATGATCTCTGTCTTTATTTTGTTCATTTTCATATTATATTTATCTGGCAGGATCTTCTCATTCATTCTTGATAACGCGTTTTGCAGATTTTCTTCGGTTTCTTCAATGACGGCTATGTCATCAGTAAAACCTTATCATTTTAATTTGTACTCCATTGATCTTAATTCCTTCCGTAGACTCTTTACATTCCTTAATTACCTCCTCAAAATACAAGTTGAAGAGCAATGGTTATAAACTGCGTCTTTGTCGTACTCCTTTCTTTATGTAAGTCTCTTGTAGTTCACCATGTATATTTACAACCCCACTTTAATTTTTGTAGAGTTCATGCACTATCCGTCTGTCTCTGAAATCTAGACTAACATTAGTCATAATTTCCATCAGAACATTCCAATTCACTTTATCAAAGGCTTTTCCCAAGTCCACGAAAGCAATGAACAGTGGTCTTTTTAGGTCCAGCATTTTATCCATGATTTATCGTAACATTAAGATAGCTTCTCTTGTTCCTCTATTCTGTCGAAATCCAAATTGATCTTCATCCAGATTCTGCTCAATTTCAATTCTTATTCGATTATATATTACTTTTGTTAATATTTTTAACATATGTGATATTAGGGTCGAGGTTCGATGTTCTTCACATTTTATAGTGCCTGGTTTCCTTGGTATAGGAATTATGATAGTCTTCTTAAAATATTCCGGTATTTCTCCAGTTTCATGCATATCTTGGATTAGTTTCATCATGCAATCCTTGTTCATTTATCCAGTTAATGCATCGCATCCTGGTGGTTTGTTATTCTTTAGTTCTCTCACAGCCTTTAGGTATTCTTCATTTGTTAATGAGGGTTCTAACTGATTATTTGTGACATTTTATTCGTTTTCAAGATTATTTATCTCATCTGGATCTTCGTATAATTTTTCTATATAACGTTCCCATATCTCTCCCACTTGCTTGTTCTCAAATAACAGTTTTCCATTTTCATCTAATATGTTATTGCTTCGGCCACTGACTTTCTTGAATTGTATCTTAACCAGTTCATAGGCTGCTTCTATATTTCCTTTCTCTAGCTTTTCTTCTACTTTCTTGCACCGCCACATTATATATTCTTCTTTATCTTTCTCAGCTTCCCTGTTGACCATGTATCGGAACCTTTTATAGCTTTTTATTCCTTCTTCACTCTTCGAATTCTTAACTTTCTCCTATCTTACATAAATTCACGGTTTTGTTGCTTGTTTTTTGATGTTTCCTATTTCTTGATCAGCTGCTTCAAGGATTGAGTGTTTCAGTCCAATCAATTTCTCACTTATTGTAGCATTTGGTATCTTCCCTTAACATTGTCTTGCCCTAAGTTCTTGACATCATATTTGCAATATCGTTTGGTATTTTGTTTCTTTCTTCTTAATCTTGGATTAGGTTTTAACATAACTAGATTGTAATTAGTGGCTACATCAACGCCAGGTTAACTTTTACATTGTTTAGCTTGTTTGAGATACCTTCGTCTTAGAATTATGTAGTCTAGTCGAACCCAACGTCTGATTTTTCGTCTTCGTGCCATAATCTGAAGATTTACGTCATATCTCCAAAAAATGAGTCGTATATGTGCAAAATGTAATAAAAGTAAATTTTGATATACATATACTGTGTAACCAACTGTCGTAATATACAGGGTATTACAAATAGGTACGGCCAAACTTTCAGGAAACATTCCTCACACACAAAGAAAGAAAATATGTTATGTGGACATGTGTCCGGAAACACTAAATTTCCATGTTAGAGATCATTTTAGTGTTTCTCTTTAAATGTAAATTGAAATAATTCGTACAGACAATTGTCAAAATACCCAATTGTTTCGTTAGTATGTACTGTATTTCCTCGATTCACGTCATCAACGTTGGGCAGGAATTAATGGTGATGTCTTGATTGGGCCTCATGTTCTTCCACCTACGCTCACTGGAGCACGTTATCATGATTTCATACGGGTTACTCTACCTGTGCTGCTAGAACATGTGTCTTTACAAGTACGACACAACATGTAGTTCATGCACGATGGAGCTCCTGCACATTTCAGTCGACGTGTTCGTACGCTTCTCAACAACAGATTCGGTGACCGATGAATTGGTAGAGGCGGACCGATTCCATGGCCTCCACGCTCTCCTGACATCAACCCTCTTGACTTTCATTTATGGGGGCATTTGAAAGCTCTTGTCTACGCAACCCCGGAACCAAATGTAGAGACTCTTCGTGCTCGTATTGTGGACGGCTGTGATAGAATACGCCATTCTCCAGGGCTGCATCAGCTCATCAGGGATTCCATGCGACGGAGGGTGGATGCATGTATCATCGCTAACGGAGGACATTTTGAACATTTCCTGTAACAAAGCGTTTGAAGTCACGCTGGTACGTTCTGTTGCTGTGTGTTTGTATTATATGATTAATGTGATTTGAAGAGAAATAATAAAATGAGCTGTAACATGGAAATTAAGCGTTTCCTGACACATGTCCACATAACATATTTCCTTTCTTTGTGTGTGAGGAATGTTTCCTGAAAGTTTGGTCGTACCTTTTTTTAACACCCTGTATAACTACCGCGCAGTCTGAGGCTGTATGTGACGAATTACGCGGCCGATCCCGCGAGAAGATCGAGTCGTCCCACAGGGATTTGTATGCATGTTGTCTTTAGCGTAAGTTACTTTAAGTAATGTTTACGTTTAGGGACCGATGAGTTAAGCAGTTTGACTCTTAGTTATATAAACTTTGAACTTTAAAACGACCTCAACCCTCTTTACTTTCAAATTCAAAAGAGTAGCGACACAAGAGAAAAACAATTACTTAAAACAAATTAAAACTTTTCATTAAATATGAACCTTGAGCACACAGAAATAATTTAAATGAATGACGTGTCAGGAAATCAGTTTCCCTCGGATTCTTGAGCGGTATGAATGATTACAAGAGCTCAGTTTTCATCTCGTTTCTTCCGCGTTCTCGTTGTCTATTGCGCATGCGCGCATTTCGCGAAGGGATATCCGCCGTGCATCGTGTTAATAGGTTTACGTGAAGCAGTTAGTAGTTCCAGATAATCACGATTGGGGCGTTGCTGCATAGGTGTACGCCTCAGGAGTATCGTGTAATACGGCCCGCTGTTAAGCGGATGAGTGTAGCGGTGTGTGGGCTGATGCCTGCTGCGAGCCGAGGATTAGCAGGTGTGTGGCCTGGCTGGGCAGCCGGCCGTGGCGCGCAACAACTGTCGCTTCCATTACCCCCTCTCCCTCTTTTTTGCGTCCTTCCGCGCTCGAGACAAAGAGAATCTGGAGCGCGCATTAATGAATCGTCCGAGTGGCGCTGGCGCGTTAATAGGACTAATGACTGCCGCCAGCTGCCAGCTGCGTGTGCGTCCGCGCATGCGTGTACGCCTGCTCCTGGCGGTTCTCACTTTTTACTGGACGAGTGATACAATCGTTCCAACAGGCTCGCCTGTATGTGATGCGCCGCAGCGTTCCTTACAACATCGAGCGTGTTCGACCGACATGACATTGAATACCTCAAAACAAAAAACAATATCTTTAAAAAAATTACAGTTTTCAGGAGCGCGAAGACCAGTGCCAAATAGTTTAATATCGGCGTGTTGTCAATTATACACGGAACAAAAAATGTGTTGCATCACCTCGATTCTAGGGCCTCATGACTCTTTACATAAAATGAAATAGAATTATATTAAAAAATTCAGTTCTGTAATTTGCTCATGGCAGGGAGCGATCTTATAAATGTATTTTGTAAATAATGAAATGCCAAGATCGCTGTATTTCGTCTTTATTTATGAGAGACGACCGGTTTAGATGTACATAGACACTAAACTATAACATTATTACATAAATGCACATTGTAGCCAGTTTGATAGTACTGGTGGGTTGTCACTCATTAAAATATGCCGTTTGGTTGTCAGATATAAAACGCGTGTGGTCATATGTACATAAAGAACCACCATATTGTACAGTTGTGAGTGACAAAAAGCTTGTTTTTCATACCAGACACGTTTCACTTTTTATTCATGAAACACCTTCTGCGGATATACAGGTTTTTACATTTGTCTTTAACTTTTCGTGGACGTTCTGTGTTTTTATGTTGGTGTATAATTTACTTACGGTGATAATGCCTCTTCTCAACATCCAACTATTGTTTTTTCATATGTTGGCTGGAGCTAGCCGTTTTGTGATGTACGTTTTTGTTTGTTCTCGGCAAATTCTGACTATTTATATCTCGTTTCTCCCGTTTCATTCTCACTTTAACTGACTTTTTCTAAGTTGGATAAAGTTTGCTTATCCCCCGGTTTTTCTAGTGTGATCACGTTCGATCTGTTTTTCACTTCACCACAGTGTTACTACATTCTTTTTGTCTGTTCAATTGTTGTGAAAAAGAGATCGAAAGTGATCCTACCAGAAAAATATGTGATGTGCAAAGGCCGCGGCGGAATAGCGGAGCGCACCAAAGCGCCTTATTGCGATGCGCGCGGCCGATCCCCGCCAGAGGTTCGAGTCCTCGCTCGGGCATTGGTGTATTTGTCATCCTTAGTTTGTAAGTCTAGGGACTGATAACCTAAGTCGTTAAGTCCCATGTGATCACAAACATTTGAACATTTTTGATGTGCAAAGTTTAAAATTATCAAAGTTAGAAATAGTTAGGCAAAAAAAAAAAAAAAATGCAACTAGGATAACGAGGCAATTAAAATTGAAAACTGTTTCTAATCTACGAAGGGTGTTCAAATTAAAAGCTACGAAACGTCTTAACAACCAAACCAGTTCAAATTTGAATATGCCGCTTTGGGGTAACGTAGGTACGCGATGCATGCGTCGTCATCTCTCCCTAAAATATTCAAGGCTGTGCCCTCAGCAGACAGCGTGATGCGCACCGTCTTTTTCGGCGTCCGAGGTCCGCTAGTCATCGAAATCCTCGAGCATGGATAAACCATTAACACTGACGTGTACTGCGAGGCAGTCCGCAGCCTACTCAACTCCATCAGTAGCAAACGGCCTGGACTGCTCACGGAGGGAGTGATTCTGCTCCACGATAAAGCGCGTCCACACGTCTCCAGGGTCACACAAAGTGGACTGGCCAAGTTCAAGTGGAAGCAGCTTGAGCATCCCCCCCCCCCCTACAGCCCGGACACGTTACCCTGTGATTTTCAGCCGGCCGCGGTGGCCGAGCGTTCTGCGGCGCGCCCGTCACAGTCTGCACGGCCACTACGGTCGGGAGTTCGAATTCCCCCTCGGGCATGGATATTTGTGCCGTCCTTGGTATTAGCTAGCTCATAAGTAGTTTGTAAGTTTAGGGACTGATGACCCCGTAGTTAAGTCCCATAAGCTCTACAAACATTTGAACTTTCTTTAGTTTTTTTTTTTACTTTCATCTGTTTGGTCCGCTGAAAACAAAACATTTCAAAGGGAAGGTCTGGCTCTTGCTACAGCCACAGGGAATTCCGAAAACAGGGAATCCATTGGCTCGTTAAACAGTGGGATAGTTGTGCCCAGGTCTCTAGTGGTTACTTTTGAATAAAGATTTCAATCCTATACACAGTGTCGTTTCGTACCGTTTCATTTGAACACCCCTGGTATAAAACCAAGATGTACAAAGCTATCTATTCATATTCGCAATTCAAATCCACCTTCGGCCATCCAGATTTAAGTTTTCCGTGATTTCCCTTAATCACTCCAGGCAAATTCCTGGATGGTTCCTTTGAAAGGGCACGGCCGATTTACTTCCACAGCCTTACCCAAACACTTAGAGCATAAGCTCTCTCTCTAATGGCCACGCTGTCGAAGGGACGTTAAACTCCAAGCTTCCTTCCTTCCGACATTTCGACGAACATAGAAGATGCTTTATAAAATTTAAAAATAAGTAAATAAAAAGGGAAATGCATCTGTCTGTCTGTCTGTCTGTCTCTTGGCCCTTCTCCCGCACATGCAGGGTCGGCACTGTGTTAAACGCGGGTTTGGGATGTGTTACTATTTACACGGCGGCCTGATGCCCTTCCTGCCGCCACCTGATGCCCCCCCCCCCCCCAGGAGGAAATGTGTACCCCAAATGTCTGCGCATAGTGTTATATGTGTGTGAAAGTGTAAAGTGTTACGAATGTTTTGTGAATCGTGTAACTGAGGCGGGACTTGGGACCAGCCCGGTATTCACGTAGGGGGATGTGGAAAACCGCCTAAAAACCACATCCAGGCTGGCCGGTACTGCGACCCCTTTCGTTAATCCGCCGGGCGGATTGGAACCGGGGCCGGTTCGCCTCCCCGTCTCGGAAAGCGGTGCGTTAGACCTCACGGCTAACCGAGCGGGTCAAAAAGGGGAAAGCATCTGATATGAATAAAATTGTCCTAACTGCAGTTAGAATTAGACGGGAAACCTATTATAGTTAATTTTGACAGCTGCTGTGGAAGATTGCCTCCAACCAAACATGGATTTAATACAAATAAATAAATACTGAGACGGATTTTCGTCTCGAAGATGTCAAAGACATTATTGATAAATCTGAAGCATTGAATTAAAATTTGTGATGAGGCCGGGGATCAAACCCGGACCTCCTTGCTTACTAGGCAGACGTCTTACCATTTTTTTTAAAAAAAAAATTTTTATTTTATTTTATTTATTTATTTATTTATTTTTTTGATTCTATTGGTAGATCAGTTCATTGCGGTCGTTGTTCCTTTTTGTTCGTTGTCGTTCGATGATTTCTTGGCTCAGCTTTTTTTATTACAGAGAGGCGTTCAGCCCCCTGACCGGGCGCGGTGAGCCACGGCGCCCGGCGGCCATTTTAAGGCGCCTTGGACTAGTCTAAGTACGATTTCCCTCCACGTCACAAACTTTAATTCAGCTTCTGTGTTCCAAAGATAATTGCCACTACTGCCAAGGCTCTCCATGCAGCGGAGTAGCACCTCGGCAATGGACATATTGGAACAATCCTGTTAAGGTGATATAAATATCAATTTAATACAAATAAACAATCCCTGAGTCAGATTTTAATTCAATGCTTCAGATTGTCAATAATGTCTTTGACATATTCGAGACGAAAATCTGTCTCAGGGATTTTTTATTTGTATTATATTGATATTTATATCAACTTAACAGGATTGTTCCAATACGTCCATTGCCGAGGTGCTATTCCGCTGCATGGAGAGCCTCGGCAGTAGTGGCAATTATCTTTGGAACACAGAAGCTGAATTAAAGTTTGTGACGTCGAGGGAAATCGTACTTAGACTATT
Organism: Locusta migratoria; assembly: GCA_026315105.1. Lineage (NCBI taxonomy): Eukaryota > Metazoa > Arthropoda > Insecta > Orthoptera > Acrididae > Locusta > Locusta migratoria. The sequence goes on along the minus strand of CM048745.1, from coordinate 696,541,426 downwards.
CCGAGGTGCCTTAATCGTTATGGTGTGGTGGTAAGACGTCTGCCTAGTAAGCATAGAAGTCAGGGTTCGATCCCCGGCCGCATCACAAATTGTATGTCTGTCTGTAAATCTATCGGACCAAACTGCGTGGTCATCAGTCCGTAGCTTACAAACTACTTAAACCTAGGTAAGCTAACCTATGGACTAACACACACAGCCATGCCCCAGGGAGGACACGAACCTCCACGGCGAGCAACCGCGCGCTCCGCAGCGAGGTGCTTTAGACCGCTCGGCTACTGCACCGCGGCCACTAATTGTAATTCAGTGCTTCAGATTTATCAACAAACATGGGTTGTTTACTTGGAGTACATGTCTGGTAGCCGGCCGCGGTGGCCGATGTGACTGAGGCGCTCCAGTCACGGTCAGCACGGCCACTACGGTCGGGGGTTCGAATCCCCCCTCGGGCATGGATATTTGTGCCGTCCTAGTTCGTAAGTAGTTCATAAGTAGTTTGTAAGTTTAGGGACTGATGACCCCGTAGTTAAGTCCCATAAGCGCGCGGTTGCTGGTACTGGATGCTGTCTTCTTTCGATGCTTCGTCAGTAGGCAGTTGCGGTGAGACGCTGAAGATTAGTGTTGTTTGAAGGCGGAGCCGGCGTGGCGCGGCGTGACGCTGGAGCACGGGCTGCGGCGGCGTGTGCTGGTGCGGCGGCAGGGCCGCGCATGCGCAGACAGCTACACGCACCCTATGTGGACGCTGCTCTCCACCATCGCCAGGTTCCTGCGCGGCCGGCGATGACCACCGACACATTCCCGACACGCTCTTTCATTTTGTTACCCGCGTTCTAGCAGTGCCGTTTCTTCCAAAGATTCGGCGACCACATTTAAATGAACCTAATTCCCTTCTCTACTGTGCTGCAAGTCGACGAATTGTAAAATTGTATACCGACGGCAGTTGTTTTTCATTTGTTTAGGCCTCCAGTTTGTACGTTTCCTCTTCAGGCCCTCTAGCATGAACGACAAACTGCGTCCAGTCGGACACATTTGTTCCGAGGAACCGACATTCGTACTGGTTCCCGTACACTCACAGTCTGCAGAAGCCAGCACAAATGTTGGTTTTCTGCGACTAAATGCAGTTTATCGTTCTTGCTAGAGGACGTCAAGATACGCAACTAAGGCGTTCAAACTGTTAGCCTACATTAACTTGTACACAAACAACTACCGTTTGTATGTTATTTTACACTGCATTTGAATAAACTCCATGAAGCAGCGTCGCCGAGGTCTCATGACTACCAAATGAGAAGAATTAAGACCTTCCGAACAGAAAAAAGGCACAGCCAGATCGCAGGACCGAAAACAAAAATTTTCACCGAAATTCCTCGTTTTCTAGACAAAAGATATTTCACTTTCTACGATAAATACACGTAAATGACTGTGTTGACGCATCGTATTACAGATTACCTTAAGACAGAACTCTGTGTAATGATAAATGGTGCTATCAATTGCATGTAGCATTTGCCATTATACCAGGCAAACATTGATTTTAAGGTTCCATTAAACATCGCCCAAAACAAGATCTTACCGACTTATCTATAAGCGTCATTCCTTAATTAGAGGTACAATGAAATCAAACTCAAACACAAAATCATGTAAATATCTTCGTCTGTTTCTGAACCCTTCGCGTCTAAATATTCATGTGACATAAACTGTGTAATCATTTCACTTTAGTACACACATTAAATCTGCAGAAGTTTGTACATTCAAACATTGTCACTTTTTGAAGAAATAATGAATAAATTATAAGTAAAGAAGCTACTTGTTGTGTTTTATTGAGTTTATACCCTATTTAAAAATATTTTAAGTAAGGAATGCCCAAGCATTAATATAAATGTTTCTTTCACTCTTGATCTGCCGTAGGTATACCCCGACCAAGAGCGACTACAGGTCACGCACTTTTTCATGGCCCCTCTGTGATCGGCAGAAGTCGGCTGAGTTCGTGTGTCTACGGAAATTTTATGCTCTCTACCAACCTTACCTCGTAACAGCATTGTACACCGTAGACATCGTCAGTATATAGTTAATGTGTGCTTGGTATTGATTATTGTCTTCCACTTTGTTATTTGCTAAAATGAGTCCACATACCCCGACGATTCTTTTAGAAAAAAGGAAGGGTGTCATTGAAAGTGGTGTGAGGAATATTAATTCCGATTGGTATTTAGTTACGACAATAAAGAGGCATAAAGCATTCCTACACCCGCTTAATAAGTCGCTTAAAATATTAATATTTGGGAGATACACGTTCCTGTTTTCTATTACTCAAACATTAAAGTGGTACTTCATTTCGTGTTCCATTTGTGACGCTATAACCCCTTACATGTTGTTTCTTTTAAAATGTGTAACCTATAGGCCGTAAGCTGGCAGCACTGGGAGAAAGAGGGGGGGTTGTTCTAACAGCTAATGCTCTACGAGATGAATGCAAGCTTCTGATCCCAACATTCTCCGCTCAAGGGCCACGTTTAAGTGCGTGATCTGTAGCTTCACAGCACTCGCCGTCGAATGCACGAGGATGCTTAAGCCACAATCGAGACTTTCCCAACAGCTAGATAGTGACAGCTTAACCGTACTGTTTGCCTCGAGCAGTGAAGCGCCAGTGAAGTGAAGTGCGGGAATTTCCGTTACAAACAAGTGGGCTTCTTGTTGGGTGTCCGTTTTCTCGACAGATCAGGAATGTAGATCAACACTTGAAGCAAAAAATTTACTGGGATATTGAAAACACCGTTGTCAGCTACCACATTGAGGAGTTTTCGAATTACACGCTAGCTGTTGCAGGGTCGCAAAGTTTTACCCTGTTTCAAGACTCGGAGACTCACGAAATGATAGTAGTTTCTCGTTTACGTCGCTAGATGGCGCGCAACGTGATCTGTTCATTACTAGCGCGATCATCGTGTAAACTGGGCTTTAGGGACTGCCGGCGTGGCGCTGAGAAGTGTGCCGGCGTAGCGGCGGTGGCGATGTCGGCTGTGGTGAGCGAAGCGTCGGCCGCCGCATGTCGAGAAAGAACGGAAGGCGGACTTGCGCAACAGCCCGCTGCAGGCAGAACGTAACTATGCGAAATGGCCGGCATTTATGCGCGCTGCGCTTCCTGTTGCACTGCGCCACAGCCGCGGCAGCGCCACTGTCGCAACGCCGTGGCTGCGCTGCCCCATCTAACCTCCCTTCGTCCGCACTGCCGAAAAACAGCTATGGTTTATTTAATTCCTGCCAGGCACGAGCGTTAGAAACGATTGGTCATGTGAGGGAAACAAGAAATAGAGACCACAGTTTGATGACCTTTGAGTGTGGAGTTTATTCACTTGCAGGAAGAGGGCAACAGCAGCCATGGCTTTTCAAAGGAAACCTGCAGCCTGCCGCAGTGGCCGAGCGATCTGCGGCGTGCCAATCACGGTCTGCACTGGCGCTGCGTTCGGGGGTTAGAATTCCCCCCCTCGGGCATGGATGTTTGTGCCGTCCTTAGTCTTAGCTAGTTCATAAGTAGTTTGTGAGCTTAGGCACTGATGACACCGTAGTTAAGTCCCATAAGCTCAACAAACATTTGAAGATTTTGAAACCTGCAGTAATTGTCTTAACACTTTCGCTGCGGCATCGGTGCAGGCGCGCAACTCTCCCTTGCGGCCCGGCAACGCGCGAGCGCGGGCCGTAACGTTCGTAAATAGGCGATACTGCATACTATGTGGTTCTTTATGCCAACACTCATCTGGATTATCTCCGTGTGGCAGGTCGGGCTCTTTTTCGATATCGATTTCCACACAATCATCGTGATCCGTATCGTCAGATTCGGAACTGTCACGAAACAGATTCGAAAGCTGTGCTTCCACGCTATCATCACTCTGTAATTCTTCTGCAGCCTCTAAATGACAATCTCAATGGTATGCCTCGTCCTCACTAGACAGAAAATCACTGTCGTCTAGACACTAAGTAACTGTTCCTCGCCGGCCGCGGTGGCCGAGGGGACTGAGGCGCTCCAGTCACGGTCTGCACGACCACTACGGTCGGGGGTTCGAATCCCCCCTCGGGAATGGATATTTGTGCCGTCCTTAGGATTAGCTAGTTCATCAGTAGTTTCTATGTTTAGGGACTGATGACCCCGTAGTTAAGTCCCATAAGCTATTTGAACATATTGAACTGTTCCTCTGTCACTTTAACACTTTTTCTCCTCCTTTTCAAATTGAAAGTTCCAAGTGTTGATTCATTAGCCGACATTACGAACAATATACGTTCAATAACTAACCATTAAAAACAAAAGTGTACACGCTTTGATGATAGCTTATACGCTGCAACTAGACTGAGTTATCCGACAATGGGCTCGTGGCTTGTTTTGACTCTTATAAGCGTCAGCCGCAGCGAAAGTGTTAAGAAAACCGCCGAAGAGGAAACACGCTGCTGCAGAATAATATTAATACGCCAACAAGAAAATTGCAGAACCGTTTTTTAACCTTTTCACTGCGGAGCTGTTTGTTGCAGCTTACCAGACGCGTGCGGGACTCGGAGCGTCCCTGCCACCTACCACTGTGTGAAGACTTGCCTTTACTTTGGGGGCACCACTCTGTGCTGCCGTCCTGTTCTTCATCGTCGTCATCATTTCCGGAAAGTGAACACGTGGAACGTGAAGAACGCTTCTGTCGGCCATGAATAGTTTAAGTGCAAAAATCTTCACCAGAAGAGGAAATAAAATTAAACCCATCCTGTCACTGTTCATAAACGATTTACTTCTGCCAACCCACGATTGTACGAGATAAGAGACACAAGCCACTATATGGCTTGCAATATCCTAGCGCAGTAGTACTTGATTTGATCACTCTGAGGTACAGTCACTTTGTAAGGTTTCAGTTTTATTTTGTGCACGCCTCTATGCAGGCGTTGATATTTTGGTACGCTCTGGGACAATTTACTTGCACCCACGATCTTGAATATAAGTGTGAAGTGTATGCATGTAAATATAGGAAATTCTCTTTGTTTCGAGTAGTCATGAAAATTCCTATTTAAATCATATTACAATGAAAACAAACGATTAAAGGAGTCAAAATATGAAAATATATTATTATCAGAAATGTAAGTTTACGGATTTGACAGGTCACAGATATAAAGTAATTACTGAATGAAGCTTCCTGGCAGATTAAAATTATGGGCCGGAACCGGAATTCGAACCTGGGACCTTTGCCTTTCGCGGGCAAGCGCTCTTCCGTCTGAGTTATCCAGGCCAGCTTGACGGTCCGTCCTCAGAACTTTACTTCGGCCAGTACCTTGCCTCCTACTTTCCAAACTTCACACAAGTTCTCATGAAAAACTTGCAGGACTGTCTCGTCTGGAAGAAATGATACGTTGTAGACATGTCTTAGGCACAGCCTAAGGGACGTTTGCAGAATGAAATTTTCATTCAAAAATGTTTGTAAATCTATCGCACCAAACTGCGTGGTCATCAGACCGTAGTTTACAAACTACTTAAACTAAGGTAAACTAACAGCACACACGGCCATGCCCCAGGGAGGACTCGAACCTCGACGTCGAGCAACCGCGTGCTCCGCAGCGATGCGCCTTAGACCACTCGGCAAAATTTTCACTCTTCAGCGGAGTGTACACTGATTTGATACTTTCTGGCAGATTAGAATTGTGTGCCGGAACTTATTGGATGTTTTTCTCACCTCGCTGCTGGATAATGGTCAGCGCGACGCGTTGGCCACCTCTAGTTATGCGTGTTTCGGTGGGTTTTCAGCTGGCAGTTTCCAACTCTTTAACAGCTGTTATTTTGTCACCTGGGTGTTTGTATCATCTCTCCTACTTACGGTCACAGTATATAAGTGAAGAGTTTCATTCTCCATGGGCATAACGACCCTCCCGACCCAGGTTTACACGATGTATTTGCACGGGGTATCAGCTGTGACATTTCAGGAACACAGACGTATCCTGAGTGTCAAGTTTCCAGGCGTTCTCGCTGTTTTTCCTAATCCCCACGACTGTGAATTGACTTTTGGGACTCAGAGCACTGTCGGGGTCTGCATATATACATATATACTCCGCAGTCCACCTTAAAGTGCATGGCGGAGGGTACACTATACTACAACTAGGCATTTCCTTTCGTATTCCACTTCCGAATAGAATGAGGGGAAAAATAATGTCTATATGCCTCCGTACAAGCGCTAACTTCTCTTATCTTGTGTTTGTAAGCCAGCCGCGGTGGCCGAGGGGACTGCGGCGCTCCAGTCACGGTCTGCACGGCCACTACGGTCGGTGGTTCGAAGTCCCCCTCGGGCATGGATATTTGTGCCGTCCTTAGTGTTAGCTAGTTCATAAGTAGTTTGTAAGTTTAGGGTCTGATGACCCCGTGGATAAGTCCCATAAGGTATACAAACAAAAACAGTTGTTTTGTGATCATTACGCGAAATGTTTGTAAGCAGCAGGAAGATAGTTCTACACTCAGCTTCAAATTCCGGCCCTGTAAATTCCCTCAACGTCTTCTTTGCTCCAGTGATCTACATTTGAGATCCTGGAGCATTTCCATGCACACCTACCAGTAACGAACCTAGCCCGCCTCTGAACTGCTTCTATTCCTTCCTTTAAACTGATCTGCTGCGGCTTCCAAACACTTGAGCAATACTCAGGACTTGGTCGTACAAGCGTTTTATCCGCGGTCTTCAAAAATATTCAAATGTTTGTTAAGCTTATGGGACTTAACTACGGGGTCGTCAGTCCCTAAACTTACAAACTACTTATCTACTACGTTATACTAAGGACGGCACAAATATCTATGCCCGAGGGGGGATTCGAACCCCCGACCGTTGTGGCCGTGCAGACCGTGACTGGAGCGCCTCAGGCCCCTCGGCCACCGCGTCCGGCTACGTGGTCTTCTTTACAGATGAAGTACATCTTACCAAAATTCTCCCAATAAACTGAAGACGGCTGTCCTCCTTACTCACAACAGTTCTTACATGTTCGTTCCATTTCTTATCGCTCTGCAATTTACACCTAGATATTTGTACTTTTAGCCAAAATCGAAGATGAACTTGTTGAGCTACTAACTAGAATAAAAGACATTAATCTAGCATATGGACTAGACATCAACCGCAGTAAGTCCAAACTCATGTTAATTGATCGAGAACAACAGATCCAGCTCACAGGTCAATTAAAGGAACTGCAAGTCGTGCAGTCCTTCACCTATCTTGGGTCAACCATCTGCAGCACAGGTAGTTGTGAAGAGATAAGAAGACGGATCACGCGAGGACGAGTGGCTATGAAGAAGCTCACGAAGATCTGGCAGAGCAGAGCAATAACAAATAGCACAAAGATCCCGCTAGTTGAAACACTCGTGTTTTCTGTCTTCTTTTATAGCTGTGAATCATGGACATTCAAGGGCAGAGACAAACAACGCATTGATGCGTTTCATCTTTGGTGCTGGCGTAGGATGCTACGCATAAAATAGACCGAAAGAAGAACAGATGTGTCCATTATTGAACAACTGAATATCTCCAGAGTCTTTATTCTCGAGTCGACGAAAAAATTCTCCAGTTCTTTGGCCTTATTGTGAGAAGAGACGGAGAAAACCTAGGAAAAAAAAAAAATTATATGACAAGGAAAGATCGAGGGCACAAGACCAGGAGGAAGAGCAGCGAGCAGATGGATAGATCAAATCAAGAAGATCTCCGGTCTACCTCTTCAGCAGGCACTGAGAGAAGATAACGGTCCGGGATGGAGACGCTTGGTTCATGGGGTCACGACACTCAGCAATGAGCACAACGACTTACGATGATGATTTGAACGACGCGACTGCATCAAGAAGCTCACTACAGTGTGTGACCTGCCAGGTTTTAGCCGGTTCACGAGATGCCTCATAGTTATTCGTGCCTTAGGGGATCTTAGGAGCGCCACACCTAGTGCCGAAAGTCCCCGATAGCTGTAGAAGGGCATTCCTGGCTGGCAGCCCAAGTGTGTGGTAAGAGTGAAGACGGAGGCGAGTGCCGGAGGAAGGCGCGCCAGTAAGGCAGCCGCGGGGCGTCCGGTGCGGGCGTCAGGCGTTGGGAAACACTGGCCGCGGATGCTGTGGCGCAACCGACGCCCAGCCTGCGGCCGCCGCGCTCTGCCAGCGAAGGTGTCTGCCTGCCTCACTGCTTGTTTTGGACGGCCGATAAAATATCGGTCGACATTTTATCGTTGAGGCGCTTCTTGCACACACTCCGGCATTTACCTGTCAAACGAGCAGCCACTTGGCTGTCGTCGTCGAGTGAAGATCATTCAATGATGATCATCATCATTAGACACTGATTGTGCCTTTCAGCGTTCAGCCTAGAGCATAGTACTTCTAATAAAATTCCTCCATTGATGCCTCGTCTGATGTTATGCCTTTTAATTCAAAATCATTCTGCACTGAATCTAAGTACTTTCTTCTTGGTCTACCTCGACTCCTCTTACCCTCCACTGCCGAGTCCATTAGTCTCTTAGGTAACCTTGCTTGTCGCATGCGTGTAACATGACCCCACCATCTCAGTCTGTTCGATCTTACTGCTTCATCTGTGGTGTTCATTCCCAGTTTTTCTTTGGTTCAAAATATAAATTAATAAATTCAAAACTATTTTGCATAATATTATGACAAATATTGCTGACGTGATACGAAGAAGTAACGATGTACCGTAACACACATTATTATACCATTCACGATATGCATTTTTTCTTTGCTCTTCTTTTTCTCGAAGTCCTCATTCAGTTCGCAGGAAACTTGTCTCCATGTATCTCTAGTCGCTTTTCTATCTTAAAACGTGTTTAAAGTTTTGTTCTATAAAACTGTTCGTGCTTCCATTGAAAGTAGCCTGTTATTGAAATAAGCAAGATCTCGGGCAGGTGAGATCTGCAAATGTAAGTTAAAACGCTCACTGCTGCTTTGAATTACATTATGAGTGGCCACAGTACATGCGCAACGGAAATTTATCTAACTAATCACTCCTTAAGGGAACAGCCAACATTTTAACAAACACAAAATCAACGTTAAAAAATAAATGAATAGATAACTAAACATGGGATGGGGAGCATGAAATCATAAAGCAGTGGTTTGATACTATAAAATCATGATGTATTCAGTAAAATAACAAACAAACAAATGTGGGAAGACCAAATTAAGCATACACCTTGTACAAAAGTGAATTAAATCATAAAATTACTTTATAGTTTTCAAAATGAAAAGCCAAGATCAGTAGTTTAATTAAATGATGACCGGTTTCAGTGCACTGTGTCACCATCATCTGGTCAGACATGTGTTATAAGTACAATGTTGCACTTGTTATTTCATACCCAATTTTTAACAAGATTTAATAAACTATTAATGTGCAATCTTGGCTTTTTATTTTGAAAACTATAAAACAATCAGATAGCCTCCAAACCGGACTATGTCAGGCCATCTTATCATAAAATTACTGCCTGCATTAAAATTGTTTCTGCCCTTTATGAATATGGAGGTAATGTAGGAGGAAATTTTCAAATAAACAATGGGTAGCTGAAAGCAAATTCATTCATTCACATGCACATGCATAAAGCTAGGCGGTACATTACTCTCCAGGAACACTTGAAAGCAGTGGGGAAACAGGGCGTTGGCAGTGTCTTGGTAAGATGGCAGGTATCTTGTTCACTAATTTTAAGTACACTGTGCACTAAACAAACTCATGTTCAGGGAGGCAGCAGCTCACTATTCTTAAGTACCACGTGGTGTGCAACCATGCCGAATTTCATAGCATTTACAAACAGAAATTAATTTAGAATAAGCGAGTAAAGCACACACGAGAATTCGTATAGAAGAAAGCTAGTATTAACAAAAGCATGGCTGAAGGCCAAAGTAACGACCATTACAAAAGCACATGGCGCAATCGGTCATACAAGACAGGAAAGATGGAAGAAAATCAGAAAATCTGAGATATATTTAGCATACTTGCAGACACAGAAACAACACGAAAACGTTACTTAAAAACATGAAGGAAATTTAAACTTACTAGGTTTAAACAGAGGCTGAAGCCACCAGAATGAAAATGCATATAATATATTTACACTGAATTTACTAGAGTTCTGTAAATTAAGAAACACTTCGCCTCACATAACGAAAGAATTACTCAAGAGAACTATCACTGAAAAACCAAGACTGCCTGATCACAAATAAATCAAAGTCCTAACAGCATGCCTTCCCCTCAGCAAGATTCGGCGGAGTACTTACTTTCACAGTCATCGGAGCCAGAATGAAGAGTGAAGACTAGAGATCTAAGGCCTCAGAAAAAAGTCCCCCTGCCACACACCGGATGTAGAGCACGCTAAAAGTGACGCAGAGCGCATTCAGAGACTAGTGTTTACCAACCCTTGCTACCTGGCGAAGAAAGTTCCCTCTACAACCGCTCCCAGAGAGGTCTCCTCACCTCTTTCGTCCAAAATTAGGTTGATACGACATTAAGAACACGGCCACCTTACCATCTTGCCAAGTAAGCTTGTCTCTGGCCACCCACCAGACGCTAACGCAGACGACAAACGAAGCCATGTGTTCTTAACTACAGCAAAACGAGGCCTAGAGCGGGAGGCGGCGACTGTAAGCCTTGCGCGGCAGTCAGTTAATAGTAAAAGCAACCTTCTACATTCACATGAAAACACAAGTTCAATCACATGGGTGGAAACATATGTGAATATGGGGTAAACATATATAAACGTGGTGCATTGATCATTAATAAAAAAGAATAAAATAATAAAGACACAGATAGATAACATTAATGGTGCAGAAACACTTTAGGTTAACGAATAAATCAAAATGGAACACGAACACACATTCATATGATTTTATGTATGCCCCAAACAGGCAAATGACCATTTCTGTGCGGATATAGAAATGAGTTAGATCGCTTGCGGGACTGCAGATAATGCTGCGAGAAAATGGAATAATGAACACTCGTAATACGCGATAAGTTGATGATTTGGGCAGGACTAGAAACGTGTCTGTATAGTCGATCGCTCAGAGGCTAGCCGCCCTACGTAAAAAGTAGAGTGAAGATCTCAAGAATATCACAACTCAAAGACGCGATTTACTCGAAGAATAAAAATGCAAAGGAAAAAAAAAAATCCTCACAAAAAAAAAAAAAAAAAAAAAAAAAGTGTTCGAGTCCCAGTCTGGCACAAAATATTAACTTTGTCATTGCATTTAATACAGTGCCCTGAAACAGACGAGAATCTGAATGAATGAAGCAATGAAGGAATTGTGAAAATGTAAAAAACCCATTCCGATGGTACTTACATAACAGTCTTACTATGCGATTATGTACCTTTTTCACGAAATTTAATTCGAAAAATTTAAATAAGGAATACTCACCTCGCATGCTGACACTCATACAAAGCAGCTCATTGGTACCAAGTGATCGTGTTTACCGTTTCTCCTTCGAAATAGCTGCGAAGTACTGTCCATTGAAATGGAACGTAGGTATTACAACTGTCTATACAGAGAATACGATATGAGGCTCGGAGGTTCGAGTCCTCCCTTGGGCATGGGTGTGTGTGATGTCCTTAGGTTAGTTCATATTCGTTTAAGTAGTTTGTAAGCTACGGACTGATGACCACGCAGTTCGGTCCGATAGATTCACAAACATTTGATTTTCGATATGAGGCCAGAAACTTGTATGTCCATTATAATGGACATCAGGTCTCAGGAATATAATAACCTACAAAACCGAGGTGACGTCGAGCAGCAGCGAAGTTCAAATGTTTGTAGAGCTTATGGAACTTAAGTACTGGTCATCAGCCCCTAAACTTACAAACTACTTATGAACTAGCTAATTCTAAGGACGGCACAAATATGTATGCCCGAGGGGAGATTCGAATCCCACGACCGTAGTTACCGTGTAGAACGTGACTGACGCGCCGCAAACCGCTCGGCCACTACGGCCGTATAGCAGTAGCGGAGATAACATTCCGTTGCACTATAATGGTAGCAGCAAAAGAGGAGAATGAAAAGAATCTTTCTTTTTTTTGTGGGGGGAGGGAGGGGGACTACGTTGTTATAGAGGTTTTCGTAACTCAAGAGTCCCCAGTGCGATGGAGAAATACGAAAGCTACGATCTCATCCCGAAATGAGCACGTACTGCGAGCGAGGAAGACAAGATGGGAGAAACGAAATGTGTCAGATCGGAACGAAACGGCAGAAGTTCCCTCGCGGGATACGCTTGATTAGGAATGCATGCGGCGTGTAAGAGGCGGCTGCCAGTGAGGGGGAGTGTCGTGGGAACGCAGCCACTTAGCCGCCACGTGGGCCGCGGGCCGCGCCGCCTCGCTAATGAAGCAAACACGCCGGCTGGGCTGTGGGGACCGCAGCACACGCATCACAGCTGCGACACCAGGGCAGAGCGGGCCAGTGCCGGGCAGCAGCCGCAGTGTCCACTGCCACCTGGCTTGTTTCACTTTGATATTTATCACCTGCATTGCCTACGATTCTGCGCAAAAGAGCCAAGGCTTAACAAATCGTGGCTCCTGTGCCACACTATTAGAGGACCAATGATCGAACCATATAGTGCATAGCTTGCATGGTTTCGGTTGACAAATGACCGGTTAAGATATCAGGGACTTAGTGATTTTTCAACACGAAAAGTAGTCTACTATGCTTACTTTCACTCACTTATGACGTACGGCGCTATTTTTTTTTTTTTTTTTTTTTTTTTTTTTTTTTTTTTTTTTTTTTTTGGAGTAACTTAGACTGATATATGGTGTAAGTTCACGAACGCCATGTCGACCCCTTTTCAGTAGTCTGGAAATTTTGACGCTGGCGTCACAATACGTTTTTTCTTTAATGTCGTTTGTTGTTAATAACATCAGCTTATTCCCACGAGTTAAGAGCTTTCACTCGATGAATACTAGACAGAAGTCGAATCTACATTTGCATCACACCACCTTCACACTTGTGCAGAAAGGAGTCCAGTATTCTGCAGCATCCATTTTCAGTAAGCTGCCACAAGAACTCGAGAATCTTAGCACTAACCCACACGCTTTCACATCTAAATTGAAGAGTTACCTCATGGCTCATCCTTTTATTCTGTCGAGGAACTCCTAGAAAAGTTAAACAATTAAGCTAATCCATTTTTTCCTTTTATTGATTCTTAGTGTTAAGACTGTCGTGTGCATAGGACTAATTAAAATTTTTCTGTTGCCATTCTTGTGTTAAACTTCATGTATTGACTTGTTCCATGACCATGGAGTCTTACTCCTCGATTAGGTCCTGCGGAACAGAAAACCAGACAAAATTATGAGGCAATGTTTTCGGCCGATAATGTCCGCTAGCAATCCGCCGCCGACTCCTCTGTCCGTCCACATCTACACGAATACGCAGCAAGTCACATTTAAGTGCATGGCAGGGGGTTCATCGAATCACTTTTCTGATGTTTCTCTACAGTTCCGCCGCAGTGGAGAGGCCAAGCGCATTGAGGCGCTCTGCTCCGATGCGCGACGCCGTTCCCCGTCGGGTGTTCGAATCCCCCCTCGGGCATGGATGTTTGTGCTGTCTTTACTATAACGTAGTTCATAAGAAGTTTGTAAGTTTCGCGACTGATGACGCCGCAGTTAAGTCCTTTAAACTTAACAAACATTTGAACATTTTCTACAGTTCTTTTCCCTAATAGCTCTTGGGAAAAATGAACACCTAAATCTCTCTGTGTTTTCGATCTGATTTCTCGTATTTTATTATTATGATCGTGTCCTCCTATGTAGATGGGTGCTAACAAAATACATTCCCATTTACGAAGATAAACTTGGTGAAAGATTAATGATTTACACTCCAACTCATGCATCATTTCCGTGACACTCTCTCCCCTTTATCGCCATAGTACAAAACGAACTGCCCTTCTCTGAATTTTTTACTAAATTGTCCGTCAGTCCCACTTGGTATGGATCCCACAATGCGAGGTAATACCCAAAATAGGACGCACAAGTGTAGTATAGGCAATTTCTTTAGTAGAACTGTTGACCTTCTAAGTGTTCTGGCAATGAAACGTAGTCTTTGGTTCGCCTTCTCCACAATATTATCTATTTGCTCATTCCAATTTAAGTTGATCGTAATTGTTACTCCTAGGTATTTAGTTTTTGTACAAGTTGTAAATAACCTTACGCTCCCTATATTTTACTCCTGCTTGCTTCAGAACTTGAAAGAGTTTATTCCAATCAACATTGTCAAAAGCCTTCTCCAAATCTACAAAAGCTAGAAATGTAGGTTTGCCTTTTCTTAATCTATCTTCTAGGATAAGCCGTAAAGTGAATATTGCCTCCCGTGTTCCTACATTGGAGGGAAGTGTATGGGGAAAAAATCGCAGGGGAAGACCAAGAGATGGATACAGTAAGCAGATTCAGACAGATGTAGGTTGTCGCTCTTATGTCGAGATGAAGAGGCTTGCTCAGTATAGGGTATTGTGGAGAGCTGCATCAAACCAGTCTCCGGACTGCAGACCACAACAACAACAAGGTATTTAGTTGAATTTACGGCCTCTATGTTTGACTGATTTCTCGTGTAACTGAAGCTTAACGGATTTCTTTTACTGGTCATATGGCTGACCTGACATTTATCATTATTAAGGGGCAATTGCCAATTTTACCATACAGATATCTAAATCATTTTGCAGTTGCTGTTGAGCTTCTGTTGACTTCACTACCCACTAAGTGACAGCATCATCCGCGAACAACCTAAGAGAGCTACTCAGATTGTCTCGTAAATTGTTTATAAAAATAAGGAACAGTAGAGGCCCAATAACACCTCCCTGGGGATCGCCAGATATCACTTCAGTTCTACTCGATGACATATCGTCAATTACAACGTACTGTGTCGTTTCTCACAGTAAATGACGAATTCAATCGCACAACTATGGCGATATTCCATGAGCACGCAATTTGATTAGAAGACACTTGTGAAGTACAGAGTCGAAAGCCTTCCGGAATTCTAGAAATACGGAATCTATTTGACATCCCTTGTCAGTAGCACTCATCACATCTTGTAAATCAACAGGTCGTTCTGTTCAAGGTAGTTCATAATATTTGAGGAAAGTATATGTTCTAAAATGCTGCTGCAAACCGACGTCAGTGATATAGGCCTGTAATTTTGCAGATCAATCTTATTGCCTATATTGAAAATTAGCGTAACCCGTGCAACCACCAGTCTCGGGGTACAGAACGTTCGCTGTATATGATAACTAGGTATAGGACTGGCCTTTACTGAAAACATACACTGAGACGATTTCCTTCCCCAACGTTTGTAGAAACGACCCGAGCGTGTGCACCGTCTCTAATGACCACGATGTCGACGGGACATTAAACCTTAATTTTCCTTCCTTTATTAAATGTGAACAGACGAAATACATCGACTGAAAAACTACACAATTTTAGTAACGAAGATGTTTAAATCAAGTACCGGTAACTTTCTTTGCTGACACACACACACACACACACACACACACACACACACAGAGAGAGAGAGAGAGAGAGAGAGAGAGAGAGAGAGAGAAAGAGAATTACAGCAGTGATCGATAGAATCCGGCCACCTACGACCGGATATAAATGTCAGGAAATGACACCACCATTCACCTTCATGATATTTCGCACTCTGCTGGGGACGCTTTCGATAAGTTGTTTCAATGGAGTCATGAAGGGCCATTTTTACTCCGGAGACGATACCATCGAAGCTACTGTTGTGTCTGGAGCAGAGTTGGCATTCTAACTCACCCCAAAGGAGTTTGCTTGGTTTTAGATAGGGGAATTTAGAGGTAAACCCATTTCAAGAATGCTGCTCACACACACACACACACACACACACACACACACACACACACACACTTACAACGCTTGCGCGCACGCGCGATCACAGACTAACATGTGATTCCTTAATTTCTCCTGGCGAAAAACAACTTCGAAAAACTTACTGGTATGCAGCCAGGTATCAAAATCGACATGGGTTCCTAACATGTCCGAAGCGATGTTTTGCTGAAAGGTTGCACTCTCATCCTAATACAAACAATCGTCTCCGAAATATTTCTCTAAGTACTACTCAAAACTATAAAACATTATTCATTTTGTTAACACAACGAAGGAACCACACAATAACCACGATTAAATCCCGTAAAACCGTACACCAAATTCTCTGTACTTCACTATTACTAAACTGAAACACATTCACAAGATTGGAGCAGGGTACAGCGTGCTACTCCAAATCACTCGTGTGCACTCATACACAATGGCATGTCGTCGCTCTTTACAGTACCTTCGGCGCTACTTGGCACCGGCTGCAGAAATGCGTGGTATATGGAAATCTCTCAACCATTGTACCCCATCGGTTTTAGCTTCCTACGCGCTGTCACTGTGCTGTTAGGACCTCTGGTAGCATATTAGAACCCGACACTGATTCCTTCTGCTGATTTGATGCGATTTTTGCGATCACTCTCCGCTATTCTCGCCTGTCACTGTCCATCAGTTGATTGTTTTCGTTTGGATGTGGTCATCTTCACGTCACAGTTGCTTCGCAAAGAGTCCTCTCGGACAGCTACAGAAGGGTTTCAATGTCTCTGATGGGTTTGTTCGGTGAAATGAAATGGCTGGTCTACATTCGGTGTCACTGAGCCGTTGTTACCGAGTCATTCTGTTCTTACTGCTTCTCTAATGAAAATACAGTACCTCCTCCCCTTCTCATTTAATAGTACCTAGTCCGCTACTCGTGACTTCAGGTGCACAATTCCGGAATATTTTGCTAAGATACATTTCAGTACATTTTGACACAGTTCTCTGCATCCCGTCTCTTCCTGCAGATATTATGCTGCCACAGGGCATAGCTACAGTTTCACAACTATCAGAACACTGCATTTACCAATGCTCTTCACTAAGTTATAGCATCGCTTGCCCACTTTTCCATATCGATCTTTGGTATTTAAACAGATCTTAAATTAAATGGAACCAATAGCCACAAATTGTTATACATAATTTATTTTGTTGCCAGTTTCGGCTTCACACTGAAGCCATCTTCAGGCTTCTAAAACAAATAGAATTTCGATGTTCTTTTATACTATTAGGAAGCTATTCAACTGGTGTCCAGTATTCAGACAATCCCACCACCTGCCACAATAGACGACTGAGAATAAGAAATGGTGTATGATGTATAGGTATTGACTAGGCCCCTGATAGTGTTAAAAGGAAGCTCCATTTCTTTTTGGGAGCAGACGATGTCCTTCATTGTGTAGCCGAAAATGACAGAAAAATTAATTATACAATGTAGGCTTTCACGGCCGGCGTCAATTTCATTTAAAACCAGCCAAGTGGTATCGTTATGTTGATGATACCTTCGTAGTATGGATACACAGCCAAGAGGAATTAGATGCTTTTTTGGTACATCTAAACAGTATCAACCCCAGGATACAATTTACAATAGAAAAAGAACTTAATGTCCAACTTAATTTTCTAGATGTGTCTGTGATGAAACGAGAAGACTGCACGTTGGGCCACAAGGTTTACAGGGAGGCTACGCTTACGGATCGTTACCTTCATAAAGACTCCAATTACCATCCTAGACAAAAAATAGCAGTGATTAAAACCTTGGTCGACAGGGTGCATAAAATTTGTGAATCGGCTTACTTATAAGATGAGATCGAAAATCTTCGAATAACCTTTAAGAAGAAAGGTTATTCCACCAGAGAAATAGACCGAGTTCTTCGCCCCACGACTAACACTAAAAACAATAAGGAACCTCAACCATCCAAAGGGAAAGTGTTCCTTCCCTTTATTAGTCATGTCACAGATCGCATTGGAAAAGTGCTGGACAAACATGGGGTTGAAACTATTTTCAGACCTACCAAGAAAATTAAAGAACATTTAAGACCTGTAAAAGATGCACGACACCCTTTGGATACACCGGGTGTGTATAAAATTCCTTGCAGCTGTGGACAAGTGTACATCGGAACTATGAAAAGAAGTGTCAGCGCTCGTCTAAGTGAACACAAGAGAAACTGCCGATTGGGACATACACAGAAATCGGCCGTAGCGGAGCATGTTTACCAAGAGGGCGACCATCAAATTAAATTTAACGAGACCAGTGTTTTATCAAAAACTTCTCACTATTATGCTCATACATACAGAGAAGCCATTGAAATTTACAAACATCGTAATAATTTCAATAGAAAGGAGGAAGGTGTTAGACAAGATTTGAAATTCAACGTTGCACAAGTACTTTAACAATCGATCTTCCTCTAGTAATAAGGTTGGCATTACCAGAGATAGTTGCTTAGCCGACGTCACGTGATACACTGTGGCGCTACACTACCTATATATGCGGCGCTCCCTCGAGTCTCCATCGCAGTTGCCACTTAGCCTCCGAAGATGTCTTACGCAGCTGAAGACGAAACGTTAGGGGAGAGTTTTATACCTCGACCACGGCCTACCAGCCCGGAAATTTTAAAGAAAAAATTAATTATTTTAAATTTATACCTATTGGTCCTTTTTAATTGAACGTATCTTGCGCAGCCGCAGTCCTCAACCCACATTAGTGATGGACCCATTTGTTCTTAATGAGATCGGAGAAGCATGTGCGTTCGGTCAGGTGAGCCTGTTGGTCCTACGGCCTCGGAATGCACAGTGGTACCGACCAGCCACCGCCTCATTCTTAGCTCGATGTGTAAGCGGATGCGGTATGGACATTTAGTGAGCACATAGCTCTCCCAACTGTTGCTTTTTGTGAACGGAGCAGCTACTTCTAAGCTTCTCCTCAATGGGCGTCACAAGGAATGGAGTGCACCTCGGTTGTCAACAGAGCTCGTCAGGTACGTTCGGTTTCCTATTCAGATTCTAGCCAAGCCAGTGCTTAATTTCGGTATATCTTGCGGGAGCCGGTGTATCCACTGCGGAACGGTGGCAAACCCCTCGTACGATATGCAAATGTAAAGTGAGGTTAGGGAATCGAACCTGAAACCTTTGATTCAATACTGAGGGGTCCTGACCACTAAATCAGGGAGGACCGGTCGCAGTGTTCAAAATGTTCAAATGTTTGTAAATCTATCTGACCAAACTGCGTGGTCATCAAATCAAATGTTCAAATGTTTGTAGAGTCTATGGGACTTAACTACGGGGTCATCAGTCCCTAAACTTACAAACTACTTATGAACTAGCTAATCCTAAGGACGGCACAAATATCCATGCCCGAGGGGGGATTCGAACCCCCGACCGTAGTGGCCGTGCAGACCGTGACTGGAGCGCCTCAGTCTCCTCGGCCACCGCGCCCAGCGCGTGGTCATCAGTCCGTAGCTTACAAACTACTTAAAGCTAGGTAAACTAACCTAAGGACATGCCCCAGGGAGGACTCGAACCTCCACGGCGAGCAACCGCGCGCTCCGCAGCGAGACGCTTTAGACCGCTCGGCTACTCCACCGCGGCGGCCGCAGTGGCCGAACGGTCTGCGGCGTGCCAGTCACAGTCTGCACGGCTGCTGCGGTCGGGGATTCGAATCCTCCCTCGGGCATGAATGTTTGTGCCGTCTTTAGTATAAGTTAGTTTGTAAGTAGTTTGTAAGTTTAGGGACTGATGACCACGTAGTTAAGTCCCACAAGCTCTACAAACATTTGAACACTTGAAGTCAGGGAGGCGGAGTTTGAACAATGTGGAAATATTTTCGGTTAGTGTGGCGGAAGCACACAAGAAAGTTCACTGACCAGAAACACAGGGTCGTCGAGTAACGTTAGCGATCTGTTCACTTCTGGTATGAGTCAAAGGTGTGTAATTGGACATATTACAGGTTCAGTTACGCTGCGCTCAGCTATATCTGTCAGCAGGTAGAATATTTTAGTTTTTGTACCGGGGAAAAAGTATGGCGAAAGAGCACTGTGCGCGAAGTTAAGTCTCACTAATTCCCTGTACTGAGTCGTCTGTGACTAAACGGTGGGTGATCACTGTGTGAATCAGGAGGCACGAAGTAAAATTATACACCCACCGTCATACACCGTTACTAAAAGAAAAACGGTAAGGTCGTTGGCAGGGAAGCGCTTTCGGAGAGATGAACCGTGAAGCAGACAGGCGAACCGGCTGCTGTTGGGTGGCCTTCTAGCGGGACACCCGGCTGAACGCGCGTCTCACCGATGTTTTGTCACTCATCTAGTGTTCCGATGCAGCTTGAAGGAAGGACAGAGAAGTTAACAGCGAAGTGTGCTGGCAATAGCAAAAGCGACGGAAAATTAAAATTGAAGCAGAGGCTGTCACTGCATTTATTGCATATTGTTTGAAGTGTTTGCAAGTACAAATTTTATTCAGCTAATAAAAGTATAAGTTGAAAATATTCGGATGACACTTTTCCTATTTTTAGTTTCTCAGTAGTGTACAAAATTTACTACATGACATTTGACGAGTACACCAATTATTTAATACCCATTCGTCATTAATAAATAAATTATTGTCCTCACCATCGTAAAGACTATAATCACAACCACAGTTTATCATTGAGATGCGAAACGATACAACAGACAACTGCACAGTTTTGGTGTCGGAGTCGGAAAACAGCCACTCGAGACAGCCGAGACGCAAGACAGGAGTATCAGCCACGAGCGCTGCAGTGGATCCTAGTCTCTGATAATCAACTGACAAGGGGAGGCCGCCAATAGTGAAATTCACATTCGATTCATACTGCGCATAATGAAAGCTTATGGCCAGGGGTGTAATTTGGCAAATCACCAAGATGCACTTCTCAGCCGTTGTCGAGAAAATAGACAATTAATAAAAACCGTTGAAGTGAAATACTCTCTACGATCTCTACAATTAGTACTATTGTACAGAGGCGTGGCGCAGGGGTAAGCGCTCGGGTTGGTAATCCGAAGTTCGCCGGATCGTATCCCGCGGCATGCAACTTTTATTTATTTATTTATTTTGTAATTCAAATGTATCGCACGAACCAGAGTGATAGTTATCATATAAATATGGAAAGCTGAAAACAGCACGACAGAGCAGATCTGATAAACGATGCATTTGTACAAGAACAATTGTTTTTTAAATTATATGTTGGAAAACACACCTGATTGACATTCTGAAAAATTGTTCTATCGTTCGTCAGATTTGACTTACACTATACGTATTCGTTTCGGAATATCGTTTATACTTCTTCCGTTAATTATACGTGGTAAACATTATGAAGACAGTTAGTAACATTTGTGAAATACAACTTTGTTCGCGGAAAACATAATGATGTTCGAAGTCGCCAGTTGCATGTTGTTGATGTGTGTGTGTGTACATTTGAATTACAAAAGACAAGTAATAACAAATAATAATAAAAAAGTTACATGCCACGAGATTCGATCCGGCGACCTTCCGATTACAAACCCTAGCGCTTACCGCTGCGCCACGCCTATGTACAATATTACTAATCGTAAAGAGTATTTCACCGCAAATGCTGTTTTTAACTGTCGATTTTCTCGACAACGGCTGAGAAGTGCATCTTGGTGCTTTGCCAAATTACACCTCTGGCCATGAGCTTTCATTATGCGCAGTATGAATCGAATCTGAATTTCACAATTGGCGGCCTCCCCTTGTGAGACAAGAAAGTAGAACGTGTAAAAGGAGTTTTTACTGTTAAAAGTTTTCAATTAACAGGTTCAGAGGACGGTAATGGATCTTAAACAACTGCTCAGTGCTGAAAAAAGGGCGGCTAATGCCACAGCTGTGTGGGAACAGATTACAGACGTTACAGATATTAAAGTAGCAAGGATGATTGCAGGTACCAACAAAACGGAACAATGGCAGAAGGCTGTCCCTAATGATATCAAAAGCTTGCAAGCACATGAAACAATATTCAATAAATGTAGTGACAGCGTCTGTTTGCATAAATTTTAATTTACTGTCGCTTTTGCTGTTGTCATCGCACTTCGCTGTTAACAACTTCTCTGTCCTTCCTTATTGACAAACTTTAACTGCATGAGCGAGAAAACATCCCTGGGACGAGAGTTCAGTCGAGTGTCCCGCTAGAAAGTCACGTACTTGCAACTTCGGTTTCATGGTCGAGCGACTGCCCATAAGCCACACATCTCGCAGGTCAGTGACAAACGATGCCTCGCTTGGTGTCAGACACGTAAACTTTGCACGATTTAACAGTGGAAAAATGTCGGGTAGAGTGACCTATCATGGTACACAGTGTTGCTATCCGATGACAGGGTGTGGGCATGGCGAATTCCAGGTGAACGTCATCTGCCAGCGTGTGTAGTGCCAACAGTAAAATTCGTAGGCGGTGGTGTTACGGGATGGTCGTGTTCTTCATGGAGGGGGCTTGCATCCTTTCTTCGTTTGCGAGGCACAGGTCTACATCGATGTCTTAAGCACCTTCTTGTTTCCCACTGTTGAATTACAATTCGGCGATGACGATTGCATCTTTCAACACGATCGAGCAGCTGTTCATAACGCACTGCCTGTGGCGGAGTGGTTCCACGACAGTAACATCCCTGTAATGGACTGGCCTGCACAGAGTACCGACTTGAACCCTATATAATACCTTTACGATGTTTTGAAACACCGTCTTCATGCCAGGCCTCACCGACCTACATGCATACCTTTCGTCAGTGCAGCACTTCCTGAAGCATGGCTGCCATTCCCCAAGAAACCTTCCAGCACCTGATTGAGCATATGCCTGCGTGAGTGGAAGCTGCTCCGAAACGCGAGGCCGTTTCCCGTCGGGAGTTCGAATCCCTCCTCGGGCATGGATGTTGGTGCTTATCTTTAGTATAAGCTAGTTCATAAGTAGTTTGTACGTTTAGGGATCGATGACGCCGCAGTTAAGTCCCGTACGCTTAAGAAACACTGAACAAGGCTGAGGGTGGGCGAACACTATATTGAATTCGAGCATTACCGATGGGGGGAGGAGGCGCTACGAACATTAAAGGCCGTTTCACACCACGGTCACACTATGTCACGTGACAGACGTGCAATTCACACCGCCACCGACGTCTGTGAGCTATTAGGACATCGGTCCTGCTCTAGTCAGTTCAGTTGAAACAGGTAACATGGCAGGTGGTTCGTGGTGCGACAGCGCGTTTACTAAAGGTGTGCCTTGGTCGGCTGATGGCGAAAGGTAGTTCTAGTAGTGATGAGGAAGACTTGCTGTTGTACTCGGTTACAAACCGACCGCTCTGGGTAGACCCCATCAATCAGAAACGGGAACAGTGCGGCGAGTATCATCTGATGGAGGACTCGGAGCTAGATGATTACAGATTCACGACATAGTTTCGGCTTTCTAAACCTGAGTTTGAACAGGTATTAACACTGATAAATAACGGCATTAGTAAAAAAGACACCAACTACAGGAGATCTATTTCCACCAGAGAGATTGGCGCTATGACTAAGGTAAGTTTACTAATACTGTATACAATTTACTTTTTGAAATGGTGCTGAAGTCGGAACATAATTTTGGTAAAAAAATGAAACATTTAAACAATTATAGATTTCCTTTGAATATCAGCATCTATTTTCATTTAATTAAAAAAATATATTCAAATGTCTGTAAATCTATCGGACCAAAAAACTGCATGGTCATCAGTCCGTGGCTTACAAACTACTTAAACCTAGGCAAACTAACCTACGGACAAACACACACACACACACACGCACACACATCCCCCAGGGAGGACTCGAACCTCTACGGCGAGCAACCGCGCGCTCCGCAGCGAGACGCTTTAGACCGCTCGGCTACTCCACCGCGGCGACGTTTAATTCTCTTTACATCAAAACCAAATACTTTTTTGGTGTAAAGGTTATGTCCTTTAAATAATTGTCTCTGTACTCTTCTAAATTCGTATCCCACAGTATCCCACAGCAGCTTCAATCAACTCCTCCATTACAACAAAACAGCTTCTTGTTCAGTTACAAACACGAAACTGAGCGACAGTGTGTGAAGTGGTCATGCGCTCGGCAGTGTAGTGGACCACTGCGCATGCGCGACGCCACAGACGTCGACAGACGTTTAGAAAGGATCGCTCGCGTAGCGATCCCGCAGATTCGTCTGTCGACCTCTGTGGTGTCTGTGAGGCTCTGCGAGGTCGTTGTGCATTGCCCCATTTGAAACGATGGAAACAGATCTGTAGAAAAGTCTGCCACGTGACGTCACGTGACATAGTGTGACCGCGGTGTGAAATGGCCCGAAGTAAGTTTGAGCCAGGTGTACGGATACTTTTGATCAGATAGTTAACGCCGATAGTAAGTGGTTTGTTGTCAAGTATAATTGGAGGGGACGATGTGTGTGGGTTTTGAGTGAGCCAGCTGCCTCGCTGTGGGAGCGGTGTTCCGGTAGATCCCGCAGCTGTCCGCTGTGGGAACGGCAGCGCTTGTCGCGCGACATGGCGGACGAGCAAAGAAGTGGCGGCGCGGCCAACAATGAGACAATTAAAGGCGTCTGGCGGGTGCCAAACAATGACGCATTAGCCGGTAAAAGGCAAGGCACGCCGGCAAGAAGCGAGCCCCATTGGTGCGCGCCGCACGTACCGCGCCACCCGCTGCCTTATACAGACAGCCGCGTCTAGCCAGCTCCCTACTCCCTAGCCGGCGAGTGGACGGCCGCAGCTGTACCAGTCTGACGCGGACGTGTACACTGCTGGCCACACAAAGTTCAGCGCCAACAACGTACAGGGTGTACATTTTAAGTTGACAAATCAGAATAACTCGATAAATAAGTTTCACACGAAAAAAAAAAAAAAAAAGAAAAAAAAAAAAAATTGTACATTCCAACGGTGATTATTTTCGAGAATGGCATCTACTGGTGCCGCCCCTGAGGGTAGGGTTACCAGACGTTCTCTTTTACTCGGACATGTTCTCTTTTATCGATCCTAAAAATGGTCCGGTCGGGTTTTTAACAAAATGTGATAATGTCCTCTTTTTTTGCGTTGTAGAACTGCTTCAACTTGAAAGTGCGTAAATATAACCCTCTGAACTGTCACAATCACTAACTCTAGAAAATTCAACCTTTTTTGAAACAATGTGATTTTTTTCCTCGTTTCTGTACCGTGCTACTCCGAGGTCGAAGTACTTCGTAACAATTGTAATAATTGGCGTGGCAATTGTCGCGGAATACAAGCTTCGAGGCGGCCAATTACAAACGTACGTTTGCAACAACGCTAGACACTGCAATACACATAGTATAATATGAAACTCTCTCCTCCTTTCTTTGGTCGCAGTGATGTGTGATACCCAAAAATAAGACAGTCTGTCGTGCTGGAACTCGGCAGTTATGTGCGTGTCTGTCAACCACACTTATGACTTTAAGATCAAAAGCTAGTACGATGTTCGGTATACATAAGTTAAAACCTTGTTCAAAACTTCATATAAATAAGGTCGGACACCACAGTCACCATTGCCGTTTGACCATTCGCCTGTTTAGGAACAAAGTGACGAAACTACATAAATAGTGTTTTGAAAAAATCGATTTAAAGCCTTCGTCCTAAAAACTGAGTAGTTTTTAATGATTAATTGCGAGCCTTTGTACAGGAAATAAGCTTTTTATCTTATTCATTGCTTTTTTCACCTAGGCCTTACATATTCAATTCACTCACTAGAACCCAGATCCTAATAATGTATATAGTCACGTCGGTCTGATCCGAAATGGAAACATAACTATATCGAGGAACCCTTAGATAATTTTTACAGTTAATTTATTCGTGATGATTTTACAGTCAACAGTACTGTGGTTTCCGTAAATGATGCATCGTAAAAACTTTCATGTATGGAAAAAATGTTCAGCACTTAAAACGATTATTACAAGTGGTGAAGAGATGAAATATCAGTGTTTCACCGCTATGTAGTCCTGTAATTCGTACTACCAGTCTCAACATTTCATGCTTCTTAATTTGTAAGAAGATGAACAAATTTCGTAAGATCTATTACAAATAAAGACTCTGATAATATAGTAGAGACATCACTAGTACTTGAGTTGTTAATACGAGAGAGAGAGGTTCATTTATGAATCTAGAAATGTCCTCTTTTCTGCAGACGGGCAGCTGGTAACCCTACCTGAGGGTGGGGCGAGAGGAAAATTTAAAATGGTAAATGTTCAAATGTTTGTGGAACTTATGGGACCTAACTACGGGGTCATCAGTCCCTAAGCTTACAAAATACTTATGAACTAGCTAAGACTAAGGACGGCACAAATATCCATGCCCGAGGGGGATTCGAACCCCCGACTGTTGTTGCCGTGCAGACCGTGACTGGAGCGACTCAGTCCCCTCGGTCACCGCGGCCGGCTAAAATGGTAACCCCCATTTTTTATTGCAGAATCAGATTGTATATAAAAAAACCTACGTACATTTCGTCTTATGCATTTGTTTTCATTCTTTGCTAGTTATCGCTGTATTTAAAGAAAATCCTTGTTATCATTTTTGCGTGGAAAATGGTTACGCATAAGTAAAAAAATACGTATCCTACAATCTAAACTTTCACGGCCAGCGTTGTCTTCAGGTAAAACTTCCGGGCTGATAGGCCGTGGTCCAGGTATAAAACTTCCTCCCGACGTTTCGTCTACAACTGCGGGAGACATCTTCCAGGGTCTTCCGGCAACCGCCACTGTGGTCTGAGGGTCTCTCGCATTTATAGAGGGCACCACCATACGCCACGTGAGGCTGACTGTGTGGCTATCTCTGGATGACGTCGTCATTGTAGATTAAAAGCAATCGATTGTCATCTTGTTGGTGCAATGTCGACATCCATATTTTATCTAACTTCAAACCTTCTTTTTTTCTATTAAAATTATTCCGGTGTTCGTGAATCTCTATTGCTTCTCTATACATGCGTGCCTGGTAATGTGATGTTTCAGCTAAAATGCTCGTTTTATTAAATTTTATTTGATGGTTCCCATGTTGAAAAACATGTTCTGCCGGTTTTTCCATGTGGCCCAGACGACAGTTCGTTTTATGTTCAGTTAAGCGTGTGTCCTTTTAGTTGTTCCAATATCTACTTGACCACAGCTGCAAGGAATTTTGTAAACCCCAGGTGTTGCTAGGGGGTTGCTGATCTCAAGTATTCTTTTATCTTCTTGGTACGACTGTAGATCGTCTCGACAGCATGTTTGGCCAATACTTTACCGATTCTATAAGTAATTCTGCTAATGTAAGGAAACTTTTCCAGGTGGTTGTCGTTGTTGCTCGGAATTTCTGGATTCTTCTCTTCTTCGATGGAGAGATCGATCAATTTCCTTGCCACCATAAATACTTATTTACTTCAATCAACTCTCTCGCCCTCTTTTTATCCAAGTATTCTATTTATTGACCTCGTTGTAAATTCAATGTATGTTCTCCCAATAGCTACTTAAGCGACTGAACGTTTATGTACCACGTCGCATGCGCCACAGGTCCTGGTATGCACGTTCTATGCTTCCCATCACTAAGCGCGAATGACTCCAAATACGCTGAAGTATCTTTCAGCCTAAATCACATTCTCTAGCTCATAGGGATGTCCAATTACTGTGACATGCGAGTATAGTAACAGTTTCATTCTCATTCTGTATTTCACATTTTCTAAACAATCGGCTTGGTATGAAGCATGTTTCTGGCATAATGATTATGAATTTGTAATCCATGTCCCGTTGTCCATAGGTATAACGTGTATTTCTGAAGAAGACGGGTTTATATTCGTCGAAACCGTGGTCAAGTTTATTAAACTACTATTATTGCAACTGGTTGCCTGATTATGAATTTGCATACACTTATTAACTTCTTAAATTTTGATTCGCTAAAACTGTCCCTCTCTCCCTCTAGGGTGGGGTTTCGCTGGCTACCAGTCGCGCATGAGCAACACCGTGTAGATACCTGGCCTCTCAACAAGTCTGTGTCACGTGAGACCGGTAGGCCGCCATCGCTAGCTGAGTGGCTGGCCGCTGGGCACAGCCCACTGCGTCGTAGCGCTAAGCCTGTGAAATTGCGATGGCGGCCTATCGGTGTGACATGACAAGGGCTTATTGTCAAGACTTGTATCTACACGGTGTTGCTCAAACGCGACTGGTAGCCAGCGAAACCCCACCCTAGTGGGGGAGAGGGACAGTTTTAGCGAATCAAAATTTTTGAATTGATTTTTTTTTCTTTATTGAATTTTAATGCCCTAATACAGGCAGAGAAAAGGAATTTTTGGCATACCCTAACTAAAAGAAGGGATCGCTTGGTAGGACACATTCTTAGACATCGAGGAATCGTAAATTTAGCATTGGAGGGAAGTGTGTGGGGTAAAAATCGCAGAGGGAGGCCAAGAGACACGTATAGTAAGCAGATTCAAGTGGATGTGGGTTGCCGTTCTTATGAGGAGATGAAAAGGCTTGCTCAGGATAGAGTAGGGTGGAGAGCTGCATCAAACCTGTCTCCGGACTGAAGACCATAGCAACAACAACAATACAGGCAGGCTGGCAGCAGCCGATGCTGCTGCTCTACAGCCGAGCGAATTGAAGCAATGGACAAACAGAATATAAAATTAAAGGTGAAAAATGGCGCTTTTATAATTGCATGATGGAAATATGGGAGAATGTTAAAAGACAACATGACAGCGGACAGAACATACATGGTTGTTAAAACAAGACATTGCCACGGTGGCTAAAAAACACTCACTGCAGACGACGAGACATAACATGACGGCGACATTGTGGTATAAAACACTGAACACTGGTTTCCCACAGGCGTGTACGCAACGTTAAAAAGCACTGGGCGACGAAACACTATACACACGAAGCACTGAACACTTAAAAACACTAGCACTGTACTGGCCCTGCAGGTGGAGGGGGGGGGGAGAATGGAGAAGGCGCGGGTGAAGGGGAAAGGAGGTGGGGGAGGGGAGAGTGGGGGAAACCGGGGAGGCGGATAAAGGAGAGGGTGAGCCAAGCGGGGGACGGGAGTGGGAGGGGAGGGGCAGCGAGGAGGCGGCGGCAATCTACAGAGAGAGGTCAAAGTTGGAAGGAGGGATAGATGTCGGGAGAACGTCCTCGGAGAGGACACAGAGGGTGTGGAGGTGAAGGGAGGGAGGGATGTGGCGGTAAAGGCGTGGCAGGGGCCCAGGATCCAGGAGGAGAGGAAATACTAGTGGGTTATGGGACTCTATCTTTCGGTGGATGTACTTGAGGCGGATGTGTTGAAGGAATTGGACCACGTCTGGGATTGGTATGAGGTTGTAAAGGATCCGCGTGGGGGAGGGGAGGTGGATGCGGTAGGCGAGGCGAAGGGCGTGGCGTTCGAGGATTTTGAGGGATTCGTAATAGGAGGGGGGAGTGGTTATCCAGGCAGGATGGAAGCAGCAAAGGACGGGACGCATGAGGGAACGGTAGGTATACAGGATGGTGGAAGGATTTAGTCCCCATGTCCGGCCGGAGAGGCATTTTAAGAGGTTAAGGCGGGAGAGGGCTTTTTGTCGGACGGTTTTGAGGCGAGGGTTCCAGGAAAGGTCTCTATCTAGGGTTAATCCGAGGTAGCGGAGGGTTTTGAACTTAATAATTATTCTTTATTTATCCGTAACCATTTCCTACGCAAAAATGAGAACATGTTTTTTCTTGAACTACAGCACCAACTACCCAGAATCAAAACACATGCTTAAGACGAAATGTACGTAGTTTTTTTAACGCAGAATAAAAAGTGAGGGTTCCCATTAGAAATTTCAAACTTTACTTGCCCCCCCCCCCCCCACCCCAAGAGGGCTGGGCTGCGGGTTCATTTTAGCAGCAGTAGATGACCCCCCTCGAAAATAATGTGGATTCTACTTTTTTTTTTTTCCTGTGAAGCTTATTTTTCGAGTTATTCTCGTTTGTCAACTTGAAATTTACACCCTGTATAACAGCCAAATTTATTTAGCAGACAGCACTTTGTAATACGAGGTTCATTGAAATGAGACATGGTCAGTGCGTCTAACTTCGCCTTACAAGTAAGTCGACACCACGTAGCCGCGGGTACGGTGGCGCCATCTACTGGCACAGAGACTGACGCGTGCGCACCGTCTGACGTTGCATCCTGCCGGTGTAGTTTCAAAAAATGTTCAAATGTTTGTATAGTCTATGGGACTTAACTACGGGGTCATCAGTCCCTAAGCTTAGAAACTACTTATGAACTAGCTAACACTAAGGACGGCACAAATATCCATGCTCGAGAGGGGATTCGAACCCCCGGCCGTAGTGGCCGTGCAGACCGTGACTGGAGCGCCTCAGTCCCCTCGGCCACCGCGGCTGGCCCGAGGTAGTTTCACGCCGAACAGAAGCCGCTGACACAAGTTATATTGCCGCGGTGGAGTGGCCGAGTGATCTAAGGCGCCTTGGTATCAAGCGCGCGGTTGTTCGCCGTCGGAGGTTCCAGTTCTCCTTCGTGTGTCTGTGTTAACTTTTTTTTATGACGAATGATCGCAGTTCAGGACTGTATTCAGCAAGCAGTCCCCATTAATATTGTAGCATTTTTGTCATCGATCGACAGTTTGGTACTGAATCAGCGAGTTTCGAAAGTCCAGGAATACGTATGAGGGTACCATTAGAGTACGCGATCGATGTCTTTGTTGCAAATATAACATCGCTGACGCCATCAATGGCAGTTTAGCGTGTGGCGCGCTCAGCGAGGGCTATCAGTCAGCAGTTGGAGAGAGTAGCTCGAGACAGAGTGCTTGCGAGGTTGGGCGATTTTACGTAACTTTTCATTAATAGCACAGAGTTTGAATTAACTGTATAGGCAATATTGATACATCTGAAGCATAGAAATTAAAAATTTGTGATGCGGCCGGGAATCGAACCCGGACCTCCATGGTTACTAGGCAGACGTCTTACCGTTTAGACCACCACACTATAACGATTAAGGCGCCTCGGAATAGTATAAGTACGATTTCCCTCCACGTCACAAACTTTAATTCAGCTTCTGTGTTCCAAAGATAATTGCCACTACTGCCAAGGCTCTCCATGCAACGGAATTGCACCTCGGCAATGGACATATTGGAACAATCCTGTTAAGGCGATATAAATATCAAATTAATACAAATAAACAATGCCCGAGACGGATTTTCGTCTCGAATATGTAAAAGACAATAATGATACACCTGAAGCATTGAATTAAAATTTGTGATGCGGCCGTATTAATCTGATATTTATATCACCTTAACAGGATCGTTCCAATATGTCCATTGCCGAGGTGCTATTCCGCTGCTTGGAGAGCCTTGGCAGTAGTGGTAATTATCTTTGAAACACAGAAGCTGAATTAAAGTTTGTGACGTGGAGGGAAATCGTACTTATACTATTCCGAGGCGCCTTAATCGTTAGTGGTGTGGTAGTCTAACGGCAGCCGGGCGCCGTGGCTCAGCGCGCCCGGTCAGAGGGCTCAATGCCCTCTGTAATAAAGAAAGCTGAGCCAACAACCCACCGAACAACAACGAACAATAACGATTAGCGTCCGCAGCGATAAGAATATAAAGAAAACGGTAAGTCGTCTGCCTATTAAGCATGGGGGTCCAGGTTCGATTCTCGGCCGCATCACAGATTTTACTTCTATGTTTCAGATTTATCATTATTGTCTTTGACATCTTCGAGACGAAAATCCGTCTCAGGCATTGTTTATTTGTTTTTATAACTGTATACAATTTCTGTAAGTGATATTAGTCATTAATAAATAGTGTTTAAACTTTCATTTTACATCCTTTCGTGGTAATATACATCATTCGTAACCATAACCAAGAAAGAGCATTAGGGCCGAAGTAATACTTTAGCTGTAACAACCGCTGTCTTTACTGAAGCTGATCAGAGGGATCCTGAAGGGTAAGGGCTGTGTTGCAAAAGGGTACAGCACATTCAACAAATACTCATCAGCTGGTTAAAAACGGCACAGCCGCCGCTAGTCAGTGCTGCAGATGAGGTACCACATGGCCACGTCAGCCCGCCACTATGTCACGGCAATGGCAATGGCAATGAAGCGGTGTACATGTGTCACGTGGGTGTGTGGGAGAAGATGGGCCGGCGCGAAAACGTGACAGTGGGAGAAAAGAGCTGTCGTGTCTGAACGCGCTCGTAACCACGCCGTGAGTGATGTCGCTTCATTTGTCGCTGTCCGGTGTGCCACTGACAGCCGCGTGAGAAAGGTCGTCACAAGAGGCGGCCACGCGGGTCAGCAGCAGCCGCCAACTGCAGCTGTCAGCTGCAGACTGCTGTGGGAACAGCATGTGCAAGGCGCATCCCAGGCCATACTTGCAACAGGCCGCAGCTCACGGCGACACGGTACACGCCTTCAGTCGGTGAACGAACCCAGCAGTCGACAGAACGCTTATATACACTCCTGGCCATTAACACTGCTACACCACGAAGATGACGTGCTGCAGACGCGAAATTTAACCGACACGAAGAAGATGGTGCGATATGCACGGCATTCACACAAGCTTGGAGCCGGTGGCGACACCTACAACGTCTGACATGAGGAAAGTTTCCAACCGATTTCTCATACACACACACAGCAGTTGAGCGGCGTTGCCTGGTGAAACGTTATTGTGATGCCTCGTGTAAGAAGGAGACATGCGTACCATCACGTTGCCGACTTTGATAAAGGTCCGATTGCGGTTTATCGTATCGCGACATTGCTGCTCGCGATGGTCGCGATCCAATGACTGTTAGCAGAGTATGGAATCGTTGGGTTAAGGAGGGCAATAAGAAACGCCGTGCTGGATCCCAACGGCATCGTATCACTAGCAGTCGAAATGACAGACATCTTATTCGCTGTAACGGATCGTGCAACCACGTCTCGATCCCTGGGTCAACAGACGGGGACGTTTGCATGACAACAACTAACTGCAGGAACAGTTCGACGACGTTTGCAGCAGCATCGACTATCAGCTCGGAGACCATGGCTGCGGTTACCCTTGACGCTGCATCACAGACAGGAGCGCCTGGGATGGTGTACGCAACGACGAACCTGGGTGCACGATTGGCAAAACGTCATCATGACGGTCGCATCCGGTTTGGCGACATCGCGGTGAACGCAAATTGGAAGCGTGTATTCGTCATCGCCATACTGTCGTATCACCCGGCGCGATGATATGGGGTGCCATAGGTTACACGTCTCCGTCACCTCTTCTTCACATGGACGGCACTTTGAACAGTGGCCGTTACATTTCAGATGTGTTACGACCTGTGGCCCTACATTTCAGCAGGATAATGCACGACCGCATGTTGCAGGTCCTGTACGGGCCTTTCTCGATACGGAAAATGTTCGACTGCTGCCCTGGCCAGCACATTCTCCAGATCTCTCACCAATTGAAACCGTCTGGTCAATGGTGGCCGAGCAATGGGCTCGTCACAATACGCCAGTCACTACTCTTGTTGTACTGTGGTATCGTGTTGAAGCTGCATGGGCATGTGTACCTGTACACGCTATCCAAGCTCTGTTTGACTCAATGCCCAGGCGAATCAGGGACGTTATTATGGCCAGAGGTGGTTGTTCTGGGTATTGATTTCTCAGGATGAAAGCACTCTAATTGCGTGAAAATGTCAGTTCTAGTATAATTTATTTGTCTACGAATCATCTGCATTTCTTCTTGGTGTAGCAATTTTAATGACCAGTTATGGGACCAAAAATATATCCATTGTTTAAAGGTCCATAACTTGCAAACTAATTGACGGAATTGTATCCTTTTTGGTGAAAGTGTAGCTTAAATTCCAACTTAAAGATATCACCGTAGGTGTTCAAAATGGTCACACAAATGATGACGCCGAATTGCAGCACGAACTACTGACTGCAGTGTGCTCAGTTATATATCTGCACATGAATGTAGGATGGATTCTCGAAGGTCATCCAATGTGCGTGGCTTTTGTCGATAAACGACGTCCTCTAGTGTTCCCCAAAGGTAAAAGGCCAGAGGCGTTAAGCCTCGGGAACATGGTGGACACTCCACAGCATCTCTACGGCCTACCCATTTTCCTGGTAGATTTTCGCCGAGATAAGCCCTAACACGATTTTGGTAGTGGGCTGAGGCACCATGTTGTTGAAAGTAAAATCTTCCGTCTCCATACAAGTCTCGGTTGGCAGGTAAAGTAGATGTCTGAAGCTTCTGTTGGTAGCGTGTAGCAATCGTTGGATGTTGCACTTCCACTTTGCTGTCTTCAAAATTCGCCGAACACTTGAGCGACTCACTCCAGTTTCACGAGCACACTCTCTCACAGACTTCCATGGTGAGTGGGTGAATTGTTGTAACACACAATGGAAGTTAGCTGGACTTGTTACTGTTAAGGGTCGTCAAGATTGTTGATTGTGCACATCTTGAACACAGCCCTCGGTTGTCTCGATTGCTATGAATCGTTAAACGTGTCGGTGGCTCTGTTTGATACTCATTTCGCCATTGCGTTAAACCTCATTAATGTTTTCGTTCTTAAAATACCACTTCAAAACTGACTTCCTTTAATCGAATATAAGCCTTGCGGCAGCCATGTTTACTCGAGTATCTAGGTGCAACTAATAACAAAACATTGACTATCGGGCGACTTTCATCTGACAAAACAACGCAAACTATTACACTACCAAAGATGAGACAACTCCGTCAATTAGTTTGCAAGTTATGGACTTTTAAACAGTGGATATATATTTTTGGACCCCTCTGTATATATACCGTGTGACCCTAATAAATCACGGAATAATGTAGATAGGTAAAACTTTACACACCTGCTTGGAATGACGTGGGGTTTTATTAGAACAAAAAGTTTCAAAAAAATGACGGAGTAGAAACATTAATGAGAGTCGCAGCAGATGGCAAGCTCTCACTACTAAAATCCTCCTAGGTCACAGGTTTTACCCTCGATTAATCTGGTGTTGAATGTTTCGGTAACAGTGTATGCACCGGTGATGTAATAAAGTTGTTTAAACAAGATTGGCATTGAAGTGAATCTTCCGATCGGAACTGATAGTGCCTCACCATAACTCCGGACATGCTTTACAGTGCTGTTCACATTATTCCTCGACTACAGCTATTGTTGAGGAATGATGGTGAACATATTGAGCATTTCCTGTAAAGACCATCATCTTTGCTTTGTCTTCTTATGCTAATTATTGCTTTTCTGGTCAGATGAAGCGCCATCTGTCGGACATTTTTTGAACATTCCTTTTTTCCCAAGCATGTGTGTCAATTTTTAGCTCTCTATCTACATTATTCCGTGATTTATTAAGTTCTCAAATTTATACTGACTTTTTGATCACCCGGTATATATGGTAGCCGCGTGGTCTAGGGCGATGTGTCTTGGATTGCACGGCCGCTACCGTCGGTGGTTCCAATCCTCCTTCGGGTATGCGTTTTTATGTCGTCCTCAGCATAAGCTAAAGTAGCTTCAGGGAGCGGCGACCTCAGCAGTTTGGTCCATTAGCTTTACAAATATTTTGACGTCCTACAGGTAGGTACCGAGGAACAACCGCCTCCATATAGGGGTATATATGGCCTGCAGCAATATATGAAAACGTCTGTTGAGCCACTCTGCCTTTCAGAATAACGAACTCACTCAAACCATGCCAAGATGGCATTCGCCAGATCATTGCTGCACCGGTCTTCACCCTTGCAACTACTGCTGTAAGTTATTAGCTTTCAGACATTTCACTCAGATGGAGCATGGGCCGTTGAGTTGCCGTCACTGATGAACAACAGTCAGCAGGGGTGTCTACGTGGCACCTGCAATGCATCCGCAGACGCGGTAGCTGAACTCTCGTTGATTAAACACTGTTGGTGGCCCCATTGGTCCATCCTTATGTTCAGTTTTTGATAGTTGCACGACAATTCGCCCGCCCATATTTTCGCAGTTGTCATTTCCCTTGTCATCTATGTCCTCGGCATGACTCCACATTCATGTAACTACTTTCAGATCCTCATCGACAGTCTTTCTGCATGTCTTTCAGTGTGCGCTGCGAAAGGAGGTTGTTCGTGGTTTTGGCAGGTGCAGTTTTTACCGTGACTGGACAGTGCAGTTGCGGGTAGTAAGATGACGTCGACGCGGACGGCAGACGTCTTGTTGCGTCGCCTCTCCTCCACCCCCCTCTCTTTCTCTCTCTCTCCTCTCTCTCCTGCTTCTAGACGCCCCGCTGGCGTGAGTGCATTGTTTGGTAATAAGCGTAGCGTCGTATGACGACCGTATCACCTCACCGCATCCATTTGTTCCGCTGTCGTCAACTCATGTGGAAGGAAGCAAAGCCGGCACTGACGCTTACCGAGCGACACAAGGGTGTCCAGCTTCCGACGTCACGCTGGCCACGCCACAATCTACACGTTGCAGCCCTGTTATAATTCCTCACATCTTGGAGGGAGGATCGGAAACTAACATATACCTTTTCCTCTCTGATAATGTATGTCAAATATTGAAATTTCACGGTGATACAATTTGAACTTTGCGCTACAGAGTGTATTTTG
Source organism: Locusta migratoria (assembly GCA_026315105.1). Classification (NCBI taxonomy): domain Eukaryota; kingdom Metazoa; phylum Arthropoda; class Insecta; order Orthoptera; family Acrididae; genus Locusta; species Locusta migratoria. The sequence continues at coordinate 696,505,060 of CM048745.1, read as the reverse complement.
ATTAATGTGCGGCTCTAGCGAAGGAATCCTAATCTACGAAACAAAAAATGGGACGCAAGCCACTGTCGTGAATTTTTTACACTAGTGGCCATTAAAATTGCTACACCATGAAGAAATGCAGATGATAAACGGGTATTCATTGGCCAAATATATTATACTAGAACTGACATGTGGTTAGATATTCACATAATTTGGATGCATAGATCCTGAGAAATCAGTATCCAGAACAACCACCTCTGGCCGTAATAACGGCCTTGTTACACCTGGGCATTGAGTCAAACAGAACTTGGATGGCGTGTACAGGTACAGATGCCCATGCAGCTTCAACACGATACCACAGTTCATCAAGAGTAGTGAGATATTTGCAAAAATTAACGAAAACCAGCCGTTCGGAGATGTCAGGTGACATTCCTCGCCCAGAACACACTCTGGCATACGCCATCTTGCGTTGCGTATTTATTTTCTTATTGTAACTTACACGTTGTCATTTCAAAACAATGGCGCACTGAATAGTTAACAAAAACACGTCGTTCTTCGTACGATAAATGATAATCTAGTGTCTACAAATACCATATAAACAACAGTTAACAACGACCATCAATAGTATGATATTAAAGAACGCCAGTCCTAACTGTTAGCTGTAGCCTAGTGGGCAACGGGTTGGACTGTGACGCTGAAGGTCAGTGGTTCAAATGTTCAAATGTTTGTAAATCTTATGGGACTTAACTACGGGTTCATCAGTCCCTAAACTTACAAACTACTTATGAACTACTTACGAACTAGCACGGCACAAATATCCATGCCCGAGGGGGGATTCTAACCCCCGACCGTAGTGGCCGTGCAGACCGTGACTGAAGCGCCTCAGTCCCCTCAGTCCCCTAAGGTCAGTGGTTTGGAAGCCGCCACTACCTAATTTTATTTCCTAGACACTCTGATTAATTAATTTTTTATTATTTACATTTTTATTTTGGTCCAAAATGTTTGCAAAAACTTATAAAACTACAAATCTTAAGTGGGCCTTAAAACACGTCAGCGCGATTTTTTTAACGCTGTAATACTCTTAAGTTAAATTTTCAATGATTTTAGAAGCAAGATTTATGCAATTATATGCACCCCTTCTCATACTATAACACTGCGTACACTGAAAAACAAGGTTTTTTAAGGACTAAATTAATTAATTTTGTAGTGCCAACTGTTGTACTAAATAAACTCATCTTTCAATAACTACATCGCAAAATAACAACTACTTCTTTCAGTTGTACAGTGCAATACAAGAAACCCACAATTTCCGTGTTCTTTTGAAGCTGCGCAGTACAACACTCGCTTCTTAATATTTTTATACTGATCTTCTGCAGGTGGCAGTAATTGTGCATGATGAAATGATTGAACACTCACGTGTTGTATACATGTTTTTTCCATTGACAAAAAATGCTTCTGAACCACCTTAGACACCGTAGAAGTTATGTATACATTTGTAACCAGCGGGTCCGAAAGGGTTAAAGTCGTGCTGATCGATATGATCACAAGGGTGTTACGTTTATTTTATTTTACATTCTCAAGTCGGGAAACGCACTTTTCAGTTTTAAAAAGTACGAATACAACACCCACTTGATACTTTCATTGGTAATGACGAGTATCGTCCTATTACTGAGCTATCTTCGGATCACAAAATTGTTAAAATCCTACAGTACACCATCACACAATACATGTCGTCACAATATAGAATGCTGTCTGCTCTTATTAAAATAATCGATGGTATGACGTAATGCAAATTAAAACACATATCAGAACGTGTCAAGTAATAGCAGACACAGGTACTTGTCTTCTTTATATATAGAGTGCCTGTGTGTTTGTGTGTACGAATTCAATACAAATCTACAGCCGCTGTGGAGTGGCCGAGCGCTCTGAAACGCCTTGCTGCGGAGCGCGCGGTTGCTCGCCATCGAAGGTACGATTCGTTTCTCGAGCATGTGTGTGCGTGTGTGTGTGTGTGTGTTGTCCTTAGCGTAAGTAAGTTTTACTTTGAAAGCCGCAGCAGTTAAGTCCCTTAGATTTACAAACATTTTTGAACAAATCTACAGTTTTGTTTCGATCTTTTTCAAATTTTGCGCACATGCCCTTCAAACCAAGAGAATGGTCGCCGTCGGTGTAAGGATTATGTGCAATACATATTTCAGGAGATATGACGTCATAAGAAATGAGATGCACGAAGAACTGCTACATTATGCGACAATGTTGTACATTTGCTAAACAGACGGACCGATTCAACCAAATTTGGTATACACATTCATTACCGTCAGGTTACAATTGTTGTAGGGGTAAGAACCACATACATGATTTACGCCATAAACAATAGGAGTCCGAAAAAAAAGCCACATAATGCGACGAGACGTTATTCACACACTGTATGAGAATGAGAGTACTTACGGACGTGCAACAAACTTTAAACATAATTTCACAACTTTATTATACTTTTTGTCTCTGACACGCACAGCAAAATGATGAAAGCACAAAATTTCTCGCTTACTACTTTTACGATTTTGATGCAGTAAAACTACAGCTGTCGGCATGAAGTTTTAATTCTACAGTACAAACTGTACTACCAAAAAAATTTACGGACACTGTGCACACACATAGCTGAATGTACCTTCGAAATTGCATCACAGTACGGCACGTAGTTCATGACATATGAGGATATAAACAGTAACGTTCATGGAAAACCCCGCAAGATTTTAATCTATTACTTCTTTACTACTAACTGTATTTGCAACAGATTTTACACACATATAGCACTTATATACCTGAGTATATACTTGAAAAATTATGCAGTTGTACAACATTCAGTAAATATGAACTCGCTCAGATTCGTATATCAAGAATTTGAGACATTTTATAAGTAAATTAAATGACATATTGGTCAAGCCAGAGGACATATTAGTTAGTTTTGACGTGGTATCGCTGTTTACTACGGTTAATTTCAATGCAAATCTGTTCAAATATTGCCTCACGACTACTTATTTCAAATGGAACGATGATTTCTATGAACAAACAGATTTCTACGTGGAAAAATTCGAGGAACAGGCACTAAAAAGAGCAAACAAAAAAACTGCCATTTCGTTCCGCTGTGTAGACGATACGTTTGTTGTGTGGAGGCATGGTAGATAGGAAGTAGATCGTTTCCTTCAACACCTCAACGGGATGAATTCTAGAATTCAGTTTACCATGGAGAAGGAGGCAGACGGAAAACTGAATTTTCTTGACGTGTCAGTTTTCAAAAAGGGGAATGGGAGATTGGGCCATACAGTTTATCGGAAGCCCGGACACAGAGACCGTTATTTGTACCGGGATTCAAACCACCACCCACAGCAAAAGCGGGGCATTATAAAGACGTTGGCGGACAGAGGCAAGGAACATCTGCGAACCGGAATTACTCGACGCGGAATTGAAATACCTCAGTAATGCTCTACTTAAGAATGCCTATTCGTCAACAGAGGTAAGGAGAGCGTTGAGACCGACACGTAGAATTGAAAACGATGAAAACGTTCCTATGAAATCCAAAGTCTTCCTGCTTTTTATTAAGGACGTCACCGACCGCATCGGTAAAATTTTGACGAAACGGAATGTTGCCGTTATTTACAAACCTACTCGAAAGATACAGGATCACCTGAAATCGACGAAGGATGCTAGCAAACCGCTGGAAAAAGCAGGAATTTATAGGATTCCATGTAGCTCTGGAGACGTATACTTGAGCACCACAAAAAGAACAGTCAAAAATCGACTAGATGAGCACAAGGGGAACTGTAGAAGGGGAGAGATTGACAGATCAGCTGATGCTGAACATGTTTTTCAACTAGGGGACCACCTTATTCAATTTGATAAGACTCGGGTTTTAGCAGCCACAAATGGACACCACGAAAAGACTCTACAGAGAGGCTATAGAAATTGTAAAACACCCCCAATAACTTCAATAGGACGGAGGAGGGCGTGAAACTAAATGAAATCTGGATTCCGGTGTTGAAGAAGAAAAGTAATAGTCTTCCACCATGGGACGACATTAACAACGGACGGCGACAATCGGCAACGACGAATTTCGCGCGCATGTCAAAAACGTCTGACGTCGCACCTCTGCGCGCGAGCCCTCGTAAACGGAGTTTGGCTGCCGTCAGTAACGAGCCAGGGCATGCATCGGACATACAAAAGTGCCACGATCCCCCTTGACAATGCCCACCGCAGATGGGGAAGAAATGTTGGTTTGAGTAATAAATCCATAAGACCACGGCATAGGAGCCCGGGAAATTTTATAATATTGGCGTTTCCGGCCGTGAAAGTTTGCCATTAGCACAGGACAAAGTCTGGAAAGCAGCTCTGTGGTTGGTTAGACTAAATATAAAACGCAGCATGCACTTGTTTCCTTTATAAGGTAAAAGACCGCCCTTCGACGTGTCGCCCGATGTGTGGGCGAGACGCTGCCTGTGACGCCTACATCTCAGCTGCCCGCCTCACAGCAAGGCCGCCGCGGTAGCATAATTTCAGCACTGGCTGCGCTCTTGCCTCTCGAATCAATTACTGTACTTACAAAGTAGCCTACAACGGTTTCTAAAAATGTTTGTAAAGTCTATGGGACTTAACTACGGGGTCATCAGTCCCTAAACTTACAAACTACTTATGAACTACTTACGAACTAGGACGGCACAAATATCCATGCCCTAGGGGGGATTCGAACCCCCGACCGTAGTGGCCGTGTAGACCGTGACTGGAGCGCCTTAGTCTCCTCGGCCACCGCGGCCGGCAACGGTTTCTGAGACTTCCTTTAAACAGTATTTGAAATTTTTTTTAACTAATACTGCATGTTATTTACTAAAAGTAATCGCAGATCTGTCTCAAATGTTCTAATGTTTAAGTTTATGGGGCTTAACTGCGTGGTCATCTGTCCCTAAACTTACAAAATACTTATGAACTATCTTATACTGAAGACAGCACAAAGATACATGCCCGACGGGGAATTCGAACCCCCGACGGGGAGCGGCCTCGCGCATCTAAGCATAGCGCCTCAATGCGCTCGGGCGCTCCGTCGCGGCTACAAACTAACTTAAACTAACCTAATGACCCGCAGCGGATTAACCATGCATGTTGTGGTGCGCGCGGGCATGGATGTTTGTGTAGTCTTTAGTATAAGATAGTTCATAAGTAGTTTGTAAGTTTAGGGACTGATGACCCTGCAGTTAAGTCCCTTAAACGTTACAAACATTTGAACATTTAACCTAATGATAACACATAGACCTTTGCCCCCTGAGGGATAACTCGAACCACCGACGGCAAACGCAGGCTCCGCAGCAAAATGTCTTCGAACGCTCGGCTACTCCACCGCGGCGTTCGTAAACCTAAGGGACCAAACTTCTAAGGTCAGCTTAAACTGATTAACTGCATAAGGAAATATGCAGCCCCACAATTTGTTTTAAAATAATTACAGTTTATCTAGGTTTAAACACCATCTCTCGATGTCTGGATGTCTTCATCAGAAGAATAAAATTACGACATGAGACGTTAACACTTAGTTCATATTATGTTCATGTCGTATAAAGTGGCTTTAAATTTGTTTATAAAATATATATATATGTTAGTTAAAATCTAGCGGGTTTAAAGAAACTGAAATTGAAGATGCTGGTCGGTTTGAGTTGCCGATTTCTGATTTCTGATTGTGTTCAAATCTAGATAAATCGTAATTATTTTAAAACAACTTGTGGACTGCATATTTCCTTACACGGTAAATTGAACTCTTACGGTTGCTGTTTCAGACAGACTTAAACTGAGTTATGGTAAGGACAACACACACATACATGCCCGACGGAGGACTCGAACCTCCGACATGAGCGATCGCGCGCGCCACAGACCGTGTCTAACTTAATGAAATTTCAAACTGTTATGAACAATATGTACACTGTACCGTAGGAAACACTGAAATGATACGTTAAGGTTCCAAGTTTATCACGCCTGTCATTCAAAATTGCTGCCTCAATGACGCCGACATTCTGCGCCATTGAGGCTGTTACCAGCAGCTTGGAGCGTAGCGGATCACTGAGGTTGACACACACACACACACACACACACACACACACACACACACACACACACACACCTTCTTGGAGAATGCACACCTCCCGTAGGACACTGCTACGGTCCACATAGTCGTCCTTGCGCCACTCATGTCCCTCTGTATTTAACTCTCGGGTTATGCCCTTTGGTCGATAAATATCTAACGGCACTTCCCTCAGCGATTAAACTTGCTACACCACGAACATGACGTACTACAGAGGCGAAATTTAACCGACAGAAAGAAGATGCTGTGATATGAAAATTATTAGCTTTTCAGAGCATTTACACAAGATTGGCGCTGGTGGCGACACCTACAACGTGTTGACATGAAGAAAGTTTCCAATCGATTTCTCATATAAAAACAGCAGTGTGCCAGCGTTGCCTGGTGAAACGTCGTTGTGATGCCTCGTGTAAGGAGGAGAAATGTGTACCATCACGTTTCCGACTTTGATAAAGGTCGGATTGTAGCCTACCGCGACTGCGGTTTATTGTATTGCGACATTGCTGCTCGCGTTGGTCGCTATCCAATGACTGTTAGCAGAATATGGAATCGGTGGGTCCAGGAAGGCAATACGGAATGCCTAGCTGGATCCCAATGGCATTGTATCACTAGCAGTCGAGATGACAGGCATCTTATCTGCATGTCTGTAACGGATCGTGCAGCCACGTCTCGATCCCTGAGTCAACAGATGGGGGCGTTTGCAAGACAACAACCATCTGCACGAACATTTCGAAGATGTTTGCAGCAGCATGGACTATCAGCTCAGATACCATGGCTGCGGTTACCGTTGACGTTGCATCACAGACAGGAACGTCTCCGATAGTGTACGCAACCACAAACCTGGGTGCACGAATACCAAAACGTCATTTTTTGGGATGAATCCAGGTTCTGTTCACAGTATCATGATGGTCGCATCTGTGTTTGGCGACATCGCGGTGAACGCACATTGGAAGCTTATATTTGTCATCGCCATACAGGCGTATCACCTGGCGAGATGGTATGGGGTGTCATTGGTTACACGTCTCGGTCACCTCTTTTTCGCATCGACGGCACTTTTAACAGTGGCCGTTACATTTCAGATGTGTTACGACCCGGCTACTGTTGATGAACTGTGGTATCGTGTTGAAGCTGGATGGGCATCTGTATCTATGCATTCCAATTACGTGAAAATCTAATCACATGTCGAGATATGAAAAAAAGAGGAACACAAGGGAGGAAAGTTGTAGAGAATTTACTCCTCTAAAAATTCGGATATTCAATTTTCGCGTCAGATGAAGGGTTTATTCGCAATTAAAATTACATTACAAACGGCTTTTTTTGGCATTAGTAACGTATTTCTTGTCCGAAATATTTGAAAATTAAGGTTCTGGTAGCCAACAATTATGTCTGTAAAATTTGGTGCCGATCCGTTGAACGGTTCGATCTAAAAAGTGGGAACACGTTACAAAGAGACAGATATCGTCAAATCGCCTTTTTTTGCATTATCTCAGACGATACAAGATATGAAAAAAACCATAAGAGAGCGAAATTGTAGAGAATTTTCTCCTCTACCAATTAGGTTATTCAATTTTTGTGTCAGATGAATAGTTGAGCCGTTATTTTCATTTAAATTTCGAGCTGTCAAAAGACGATCGCAAAGGCCCACATTTAATCAGGTCTGAAAGAGCTAATCGGGTGTGATAGCATCTGTAAGGCCATTACTTCCTCGATATATCCACTTTCAGTGCCACTTATTCCTCTAGAGCAGGCATTCCTAAGCAGATGCCTTCGTTCACGGACGTCGTCGAAGTGAACGTCGCACTGCGAGTGTGTCGATTACGCCCCTTGCGTGAGCAACGGTCCTTTAAAGAGGATGCTCGCTATCTGTGCCTGTGATCTCGCCCTGTCGCCAGAATCACGACGCGCGTCCCGGCGATGTCGGCGCTGTCGACGTAAACAGTCGGCGCTCGCGGGGACCACGAGTCCTGGCCGGCTACCGGCACGTGACCGACACACGAGACCGCGCCGCACGTTTCTCTGCCGGTGACGTCACGCGAGCCGCGGGCATCTGATAAGGCGCCGCCGCCGCCGCCGCATCACGAAGCTCGTTGCCTGTCCACTGGGGGGCACATCTCCACAAAAAGAAGCCTTTTAATTAAGTGGCCGCCACATTCGAGAGGAACACGAACAATGTTCTCCTAAGCTGGCCGTCGGCCCCGGGTATCGTCGCTGTTTATCTTAAGTGGCACACAGATGCTGCCCTCATGCGGTGCGTGGCGATCTTTAGAGGCCATTATCGGGGAACTTACACGACTTACGTGACCGCCCAGCCGGCAAAAGCCGCCAGGAACCAGCTCCCATTTTACAGGAAAGATCTCCACTCGTCGAAGATTAGACCAACTCTCGCTTCTTGTTGGCAGCCAAATAGCGATGTTTAACCTGTTTCCCTTTACTTAACCACTTTTACTCGCCATCACCACTATAAGTTCACATTCAAGGAAAGTCTCATGTAGCTACTAAATAACAATCGCAGTAAATGACACGAAACATATTCAAATGTTTGTATAGCTTATAGGACTTAACTACGGGGTCATCAGTCCCTAAACTTACAAACTACTTATAAACTAACTAATACTAAGGACTGCACAAATATCAATACCAGAGGGGGGGGGATTCCAACCCCCCAACCGATACATATGCCTTACACACTGTCGGCTGGAACGTAGACAAACACAATCAGAAAAAAATTGTTTATAACCTATTCACATTATTTTCTAACGACAACCACTTTAGATATCGAGTACTATCTTCAGGGCAACCTACATACAATAAATAACAGTACATAGTCGCCGGCCGCGGTGGCCACGGGGACTGAGGCGCTCCAGTCACAGTCTGCACGGCCACTGCGGTCGGGGGTTCGAATCCCCCCTCGGGCATGGATATTTGTGCCGTCCTAGTTCGTAAGTAGTTCATAAGTAGATTATAAGTTTAGGGACTGATAACCCCGTACTTAAGTCCCATAAGCTTTACAAACATTTGAACATTTGATTTGAGAGAGGGGGGAGGGGATATGGATTACGAGAGTGTAGGATAAATAAACTCCCGGGCCCGGGCAAGGCCGGGTTTACAGCTATCACTGTAAGATACGATTGCGTTATATTGTGATTAACAACAAGATACCAGTTTTACACGCTAGGAAAGTCTCCTAGTATTAGACTGTCACAGACTGAGCTAAGGCGTTATTGTTGACAATCCATTCCGAACGCGAGTCGACGTCATAACTTACGTTCACGAGAATTAGTTCCGGCCAAGCCGACGATTCGGTTGATTTTTGGTCGAAACCGAATCTGCATCCGAAACCAATATTTTCGCCGAAATCGAACGTTCTGTCGATCGTTACTACGTACCAAACACGGGCTCAATGCCATCGAGACACTTAGATACAGGGTGTCCCACTCTACTGTTTCACCCCACATATCTTTGGAACTACAATAGGTATTGAAGAACGACTTTGACGGTCATTATCGTACGGCAGGGACTTATGAAAGTAGGTACTATGAGATAGTCTAAAACGTAAATAAATATTATTTTCAACACAAACCTATATATTTTTTTAATGGATACCATGTATTATTTCTTAAGAAATCAAGCGAGAGTCTCGGACACGCGTTAGCTGTGCGCCTCATGTGTTTCACACGTCAACTTAGCTTCGTAGTTTCTCCGTATGTAATTGACGGATTGCGATGCAACCAACGCCATTCTTTCTGTGATTTTTCATTCTATTGATTGCTTAAGAAATAATATGGGATATTCATTTAAAAAAAAACAAAACATAAGTTTGACTTGAAAATAATATTTCTTTTCCGGCCGCGGTGGCCGAGGGGACTGCGGCACGTCAGTCACGGTCTGTACGGCCAGTACGGTCGGGAGATCGAATCCCCCCTCGGGCATGGATATTTGTGCCGTCCTTAGTGTAAGCTAGTTAATAAGTAGTTTGTAAGTTTAGGGACTGATGAGCCCATAGTTAAGTCCCATAAATAAATAAAAAATATTCTTTACGTTTTACACTGTCTCATACTACCTACATTCATAAGCCCCTACAGTACGTTCATGATCGTGAAGGTCGTTTTTCAGTATCTCTTGTAATTTCAGATATATCTGGGGTGAAACAGTTGAGTGGGACACCCTGTATATAGGACTGTGTTTTGTCTCGCTATACTTTTTTAATCGTCTAGCCTGAACTCTAAGAGGGGGATAAGAAACCTTGGTGACATTGTAGAAAGCTGGACTCAAGTTGCAAGGGAGCCTGTGTCAGAGTTTGACGGCGGTTGGCAGTGACGAAAACCAGGAGAGGCGGGGACCGCGAGTCGTGCGCAGGAAGTGGGTCGCCCTGGGCTGCGTTCGGGCGGTAGAGAAGTCGTGACGCGCCAGGGACCACGGCCACGGCGGCGCTTATTAACATGCACGCGCTTTCTCCAGCCGCGGATTCCGAGCAGAGCCAATGCGGGCGACGCGGGAACGCCCGCGCACTCTGCTGAGTTCACTGGCCTTCCGGTCTCCCGAACAGGAAGTGACCTGTGATAGTATGGGCCACAAATAGTCCGAAACGTCATTCTGGAACAACACCCGACTGTAGACGAAGGCATTCAATGAGAATAAAATGTGCAAAAAATAAAAAGGCTCCCGTTGCAAAAAAAAAAAAAACCTTAAAAAACTAATATGCATATTATTCCGTTTGAAGGAATTATGTTGCGCAGTATTTTCCAAATCACAATGCGCTGTATACCATGAGTAGGCAACCGCAAAGACTTCGTGCTCTACTATTTAATTACACCCTACGAAAGTGATTTACACTATTTAAAATACAAAAATTGCAACATTTTTAATTTTCCACTACTGTAAGACAACATTATTTAACAATAAAACTTTTACATCGTTACTATTATTCAGGACATAAAAATATTATTTCATAATATTTTACCAATACATTGAATATATTTACATTCAATGTAAAAGTGGAGCAGATATGCTGTTATACTGGATTATAACTAGTTATACTTGGACGAATTACGCAGTCCGCGTGTTCTCAAGCAAATAGTTGTGTGTTTATTTTTAATAAAATTCTTCTTTGGAAACAATGATTTGCAAAACTAGATAAATGCAAACAAAGTCTTTAGTCTAAGAGCAACATTAACTAATACAGCTTATTTCACATGAGGAATTAGAGGCCAGCTATTTTCGGATACTGCAACACTTTCCAGATACAAACCATTTTGTAAATATTATTTCAAGTGCCGCCCTATTCAATGGAAGAAGGCATATTCAATAGTTCAAGGATAGTCGAAGGGAAACATTAAAAACTGCGTTACCGTAAAAATGCTCTGAAGATCTGAATACGGGTGACTGAAATAATCCATCAAAATACAGATCATATTTTCATAACATTCACTGTTGCATGATTTTTAACTTTCTTGACTTTTGGCCCACTTTAGCTTACGGTCGTAACACTAAAAGTGGGCCTTTGCGATCGTCTTTTGACAGCTCGAAATTTAAATGAAAATAACGGCTCAACTATTCATCTGACACGAATATTGAATAACCGAATTTGTAGAGGAGAAAATTCTCTACAACTTTGCTCTGTTGTGTTTTTGTCATATCTCGTAGCTTTTCAAAGATATTTCCAAAAATAACGGCGATTTTGGGATGTATGTCTGTCTGTCCGTAATGTGTTCCCTGTTTTTAAGACGAACCGTTCAACCGATCAGCACCAAATTTTACAGACATGATTGTAGGCCGCCAGAGACCAGAACCTCCCTTTTTCAATTTTTTTCTGACAAACAATACGGTAGTAATATAAAAAAAGCCGTTTGTAATGTAATTTTAATTGCAAATAAACCGTTCATCTGACACGAAAACTGAATAACCTAATTGGTAGAGGAGAAAATTCTCTACAATTTAGCTCCCTTATGTTTTTTTTTCATATCTCGTATCATTTGAGACATATTTGCAAAAATAACGGAGATTTGACAACCTCCATTGAATTAACGAAAACCAGCCGTTCGGAGATGTCACGTGCCATTCCTCGCCCAGAACTCTCTGTGGCATACGCCATCTTGCGTTGCGTATTTGATGATTTTCTTATTGTAACTTTCACGTTGTCATTTCAAAGCAATGGTGCACTGAAGAATTAACAAAAACACATCGTTCTTCCTACGATAAATAATAATCTAGTGTCTACAAATGCCATATTAACATCAGTTAACAACGGCCATCAATAGTATGAGATTAAAGGACACATCTTTTGATTGATAGTCGTAGCTATTGGGCAAGGCGTTGGACTATGATACTGAAGGTCTGTGGTTCGGAACCCGTCTCAACCTAATTTTTTTTTTTCATAAAAGGGTTTCGGACAATCTTATTAATTACTTTTTAATATTTAGATTATTATTTTGGTCCAAAATGTTTTCAAAAACTAATACAACTACAAATCTAAAGTGGGCCGTATAACACGTCAGTGCGTTTTTTTCTTATAGTTCACTGTATAAAGAAACGCGGCAATGACACATAGGGTTCACAATTTTGAAAAGTCTCTCGATCTTTTTGTTTTCAGAAATGCAACCGTAGCTTGATACAATAAAGAATTGCATGTGCCATTTTTTTCGCATTCTGAATGAAAACGATAAAACCTGCGGTTGTTTGATACGTTCCTCATTATGTGCGAAGTCACTGCAGTACATATTAGGCTATTATTTTGTTGGCAGAAGGTCATGGTTGAATAAGTCACAAAGTATCCCGTCCACACACTGCATAAACGCAGAAGTTTGCAGCTAATAGCCATTGTTGATAAATAAAACAAACTTGTGTTAAAACGAACGCGCGTCTTCGCTACTAAGTAAACAATTTTATTCGACAATTTTTCTTTTGCACTACCAGTTCTCACGCGATCTACCAAATAAGCACTCGCGATGTACCGGTAGATCGCGATTGACGTATTGCCTATAGTCAGGGGAAATTTTGTATTGAGGTAGCAACTTGCTCAAACTACACCCGTTGTGGACTATCAAAAGTAAAATTTCGTCACACCAAAGAGATATCTGTGATTTCATTTCTTGTCAAGTGATCTGATTAACATAGAAGTCAAGGAATTTGAATGTTGCATGGAGCGTCATTGCGACGTATAGTTGTTGTGGTCTTCAGTCCGGAAAATTGGTTTGAAGCAGCTTTCCTTCGTATTCTATCCTGAGCCAACCCTCTTCACCATAAGAACGGCAAACCACATCTATCTGAATCTGCTTACTACATTCGTCTCTTGATCTTCCGCTGTGATTTTTACCCCAACATTTACCTCCAGTGCTAAATAGACGACTTTTTAATGTCTAATAATGTGTCCTAATTTTAATCAAGGTATTAATTACTCTTTTACCCAATTCGACATTTAATATAATGTCGAAGTGTTTGTAAAGCTATGGGACCTAGCTGCAGTGGTCAGCGGTCCCTAGACTTATGAACTACTTAAACTAACTTGTGCTAAGAACAACACACACACACACAAACACACGCCCTAGTTAGGACTCGAACCTCCGACGGGGAATGGCCGTTCATTCCGCAGCAAGACACCTTAGAGCGCGTGGCTATTCCCATCTTCGCGAAGCACTATGATGTGGAATAAGTCTGTTATCAAGTTATAGTATACTTCTTCAGCGAATAATATATCTACCTCGTGACATTCCCTCTTACTCCCCGGCATCTTTCCCCTTAATTTCCCAACCACACACACATGATGTTTTTACTGTCCGTAAAATATTTCACGATACAAAAGTTGTCATGATGCTAGTTAGCGTTTGAAGTAAATTTCATTATGTACTAGTTGAAAACCAGGTGTTCCCTGAGTCTTTACTTATTGCATTCTCTAATAGCTCCAGGGAAAAAGGAAAACCTAATTCTTTCAGTTTTCTCTTCTTTAATTCTGATAACTCCCTATGTAGGTAAGTAGTAAAATAATATGTTCGCATTCGGCAGAGAAAGTTGCTGAAAGAAATTTCGCCAACAGGTCTCGCCGCAAGAAACACCGCCTTTCTTTTAATGATTTCCACCGCAACTCGTGCATCATTTCCGTGACACTCTCTCCTCTATATTGCGATAATACAAAACTAGCTGCCCTTCTCTGAACTTTCCCCGAATCGTCCGTGAGTTCTACCTAGTGTGGTTCCCACAATGTGCAAAAACACTCCTAAATAGGACGCACAAGTATGGTGTAGGCAGTTCCTTTAGTAGGACTGTTGCATCTTGTGTTTTGCCAATGAAACGTAGCCTTTGGTTCGCCTTCCCTAAAATATTTTCTATATGTTCTTTCAAATTTAATTAGTTCGTAATCGTTACTTCTACGGTTTTAGTTGAATTTACGGCCTGCAGCCTTGACTTATTTATCATGTAAATAAAGTTTAACGGATTTCTTTTAGTAGTCATAAGGATGACTTCACACTTATGGTCAATTGCCAATTTTTACACCAAACTGATATCTTATCTAAATCTTTTGCAGTTGCTTTTGATCTTCGGGTGACTTTACTAATCGATAAAAGACAGCATCATCGGCGAACAGTTTAAGAGAGATACGTTTTTTATTGCTTCATAGGCTAGTTGCCAACCTGTGCTGAGAGTAAAACATGAATCTCGATACAGAAGAGATATGAACGCTCGTATGCTGATTGTCTCCTTAATAATTCTACAGCGGGTATTCCTTCTGCTTGAGGAAGAATGCCCTCAGTGTTGACAGTTCAGTGGTGAAACATCTCAACTGTAGAAATAACAGTGATTTCCCTAAATCACTCCAGGCAAATGCCGGGATGGTTCCTTACAAAGGGCATGGCTGATATGCTACCCCATCCTTACCCAAAACTTCGAGCGTTAGCTCCGTCTCCAATGGCCAAGCCGTCGACGGGACTTACACCCAAAGCTTCCTTTCTTCCTCCTGTAGAAGTAACGATGATGGGCGCCCGAACGGGGATTCCTGAACGCCTCGTGTACTTCCGTATCAGACCACGAATTACGAAACTGTTCAGCGATGTTTTTATATTTGTCCGTAACAACTGAATTGTTACAGTACGGTGTAATCAGATCGACGTTTTAGGCAGTAATTATTCTGCGCTCTTGGCTCTTTCTTTGGAGTGATTCTGATAATCTGTCATTTAAGGAGCACATCCGTACTTTTCCCGTCGAGCGCGGTTCGGCTAAACATTTATCTGCTCCCTTATCAGCCGGCATCGGACAGTAATAAGAAGTAATTCCAGCTGTTGCCGGCAGATAGAGCGGACTGCGGGCTGCCTGGTGTCCCGGTGCCCCCGTGTCAGCCGTAAAAGGCCCCTAAATCAGGGGCGTCCGAGGCCGGTGTTTACGGCGTAAATCATGCGCCGGGCGTAATTGCGAACCCCAGCTGGCAGAGGCGCGCTGTGCCGCGCGGCCTCTAACTGGGGCCGGCAGATGTTTATAGCGTGCGAACGAGTCACACACTGCGTGGGCAACGCGATAACACCTAAACCAAATTAACATTTTATTTGTGTCGCCATGACGTTGCCTATATAATTACGATTGGGATGTTTCTCCGTCTATGTAACTACAAGTAAGAGGCGACTTCTTTTGTTACCACACGCGTTTCGTTTCATTGATAGTAAAATATCTTCAGTGGTCTGTAATGATCTACATGGGATACTCTGCAAAACACAGTACCTGGCAGAGGGCTAATCGAACCATATTTATACTATTTTCCTATCATTAAAAAAAAAAAAAAAAAAAAAAAAAGTTCAAATGTTTGTAGAACTTATGGGACTTAACTACGGGGTCATCACTCCCTAAGCTTACAAACTACTTATGAACTAGCTAAGACTAAGAACGGCACAAATATCCATGTCCGAGGTGGGATTCGGGCCCCGACCGTAGTGGCCGTGCAGACCGTGACTGGAGCGCCTCAGTCCCCTCGGCCGGCTTTCCTCTCATTCCATTCTCGATTAGCGCGCGGAAAGAATGAACACCTGAATCTCTCGGGTCGGGGTCTGATTTCTCGTATTTTATTCTGATGATCATTTCTACCTATGTAGGGGGCAATCAACAATATATTTTCGCATTCTGAGGAGAATGTTGGCGATTGTAGTTTCGTAAGTAGCCCACGCCGCAGCAAAAAGCGCCGTTGTTGTAATGATTCCCATCCCAGATCCTGTATCATTTCCGTAACGCTGTCTCCCCTATATCGTGACATTACGAAACGAGCTGCCCTTCTTTGGACTCATTCGATGTCCTCCGTCAAACCCACCTGATAAGGATCCCACACTGGGCTGCAATACTCCAAGTGAGGACGGACAAGCGTAGCGTAAGCAGTTTCTTTGGTAGTTCTGTTTCATCTTTTAAGGGTTCTGTCAAGAAAACGCAGCCTCTGCTTCGCCTTCCCCACGACATTATCCACGTGTTCTTTCCAGTCTAAGTCTGAAGTAATAGTAATTCCTAGGTATTTTGTTCAGTTTACGGCCTTCACATTTGATTGATTTATCTTGTAAACAAAGTTTTTTTAACGGATTTCTTTCCGTACTCATGTTCACGACTTCACACTTACCATTATTTAGAGTCAATTGCAAATTTTTAAACCATAGTGATATCTTATTTACATCGTTCTGCAGTTGGTTTTCATCTTCGAATAATTTTGCTAGACGGCGTCGTCTGCAAACAACAGAGCTGCTTACATTTTCTCCCAAATCGTTTATGTAAATAAGAAACTGCGGAGGACCAATTACACTTCCCTCTGGAACGCCCGATATCACCTCTGTTTTAGTTTATGCCTTACCATCGGTTACTACAAACTGTGTCCTCTCTGACAGGAAGTCTATCCAGTCGCAAATTTGGGGCGATATACCAAAACCACACAATTTGATTAAAAGCCGTTTGTGAGGTACGGTGTTCAAATGTTAGTAGCGCTTATGGGACTTAACTACGGGATCATAAGTCCCTAAACTTAAAAACTACTTATGAAGTAACTAATACTAAGGACGGCACAAATATCCATCCCCGAGTGGGAATTCGAACCCCCGACCGTAGTGGCCATGCAGACCGTGACTGGATCGCCTCAGTCCCCTCGTCCACCGCGACCGGCTATTTCCCCTGTCTCATACATCTTGCATACCAGGTGGAACAATTTCTTCAAAAATGTTCAAATGTTTGTTAAGCTTATGGAACTTAACTACGGTGTCATCAGTCCCTAAACTTACAAACTACTTATCAACTCCCTTATACTAAAGACGGCACAAATATTCATGCCCGAGGGGTTAATTGGAACCCCCGACCGTAGTGGCCGCGCAGACCGTGACTGGAGCGCCTCAGTCTCCTCGGCCACCGCGGCCGGCAACAATTTCTTCATGACTGGCTCTCCTAACGATGGTAGCGGTTCAGACGGAACATCAAGTACTCCCGGGGCGTTGTTTCTACTCAAATCTTTTAGTGCTCTACACTACTAAGAAAGAAAGAAAGAAAGAAATGATTTTGGCTTGTTTAAAAGACGCTTAACCGCCTTCCGCACTTTGTGATGGTAAGGCGAGCACAGTTGTATACCCGGCTGTACGCAGTGCTGCCACTTGCCGGCAGGTGAGGCTGACTGTAGGTGAGGTGTGGGAGTGTTGCCGGCTAGCGCCGCGCCGCGCCGTGCCGTGTCGGCCTGAGCCGAGGGCGTGGCGGCTGCTCGCGGCTCACACCGCATTGTTCTGGCCGCTCCATTCAGCTTTCACCGCGCCGATGGAATGCAACACCACTCACTACCACCTGCCACACCGCCAGCGGGGCTGTCGCAACACGCCGCCAAAACTCACGCACTGCTTAATGCACACTGCCGCAATAGGGCACGAGGTAAACGAATCGACAGAGTACATTCGTTTGTAATGTTCAAATGTTTGTAAATCTATCGGACCAAACTGCGTGGTCATCAGTCCGTCGCCTACAAACTACTTAACCCTTTAGTGACAAAATTATTTCCAGAAGCTGTAAACTTTTTATGAATACTATATTGGGCTCAGAAGCTATAGATAAAATCATAATTTATATCTTGAAAGTGAGAGTTTAGCCTACGGGTATAAAAAAATAGTGGGAACTATTGTTCCCACCGAACTTTGCACTAATTGGACTTGATAATTAAAAATTGTATATCTTTATTTTTTAGTACAAAAACATATTAAATATTTGATTTACTTTTATATTAGTTCATGTTGTCCATTGAGTTCAGTAAGATGTCGTACTATGGAACTTAGAGAAGCATGGTGTTACTCACAGAGGTACACGATAGTTGCTACACATTATTTTTGTCTTCTTTTTTTTTTTTTGTTTTTGGTGCTACAGTAGCGGCACCTTCTGTTTGTAGTACCTCCTGTTGGCAAATGTGTTTCAACTTTCGCCAGACGAACTTCATCTGGAACTCAAGACACGCGTCTTTTTGGTGTCTGAAAATGAAAGGGCCTTCCTCTTCGCTTAAGACTTGAAAAGCCGGAGATGAGCTGCCTTGCCAAATGCAATCTAAACGTTTGCCGGCCTGCTTCTCTAACTTCCACGTAATTTAGACATTGACAACTGCCAAATATACAAGAAAGAAAAATAGTCTCTGCCACCACTTCCCTGAACGACGACCAACAGCATACCGTTTTCGCAGCTGATCAAATCGATCTACAGCCAATGGACAGAGTACTTCACTTCTGCTTCCATCTTTTGTTCAAAATTCGCGAAGTATTTGGTGACTCAAAATCGTCATCAGAGTCAGTATCGACGTCTGAATCTTCTATATCTTCTGGTAAAGTGTACAAAATTTTCAAAACCTCTTCTGGCATGAACCCAGGCATTCTAAACAATAACTACAATGCCGATTGCAGTCATACACACTGCATTTCACACACGTTCAGTGGGAAACACAGTTTCCACTAACTTACCTTGTAATATTTATGTAATTTTCATTGATATCCAGCAAATGTTCAGGAATCTCCCCCGTAAATACGAAAGTAGACAAATACAACGCAAGTCACTTCACACGCAAAAAGAAAGCAGGCTATACAAAAAACGTCGTTATAGTTTAAACAGTGGCTTGTTTTCCCGCGAAAACTGTGCTTCTGCATTGACTAAAAAAAAAAAAAAAATGTTCAAATGTTTGTAAAGTCTATGGGACTTAACTACGGGGTCATCAGTCCCTAAACTTACAAACTACTTATGAACTACTTACGAACTAGGACGGCACAAATATCCATGCCCGAGGGGGGATTCGAACTCCCGACCGTAGTGGCCGTGCAGACCGTAACTGGAGCGCCTTAGTCTCCTCGGCCACCGCGGCCGGCTGCATTGACTAACTGACAATGTAGATATACATCAACTTTCGCGTTTCTGTTGACAAGCTATATGTAGTTAGCACACTCTAAAAGAGGTGATAGCACAAGTTTAAGTGGGAACACTGAAGTTATAGCGAAAACAAATAAGTGGGAACTATAGTTCCCACTGCTCACTAAAAGGTTAAACTAACTGCCATGCCCCGGAGAGGACTCGAAACTCCAACCGCTCGGCTACTCCACCGCGGCACAGAGTACACTTGATTACAGGATACACGCTTGGTAGTACCTTCCGAGTCGAAAGATTGGCTGATAGACTGTGACGAGATCGGAGCAGCAGCAATGTGTAAATCGTTGGATTAGTCATGTCAGCAGTCATAAATCTAGTTTGGTGCTGCCTCTCCTTTGATAGTCAATTCGTTTCTACAGCCTTTTCCTTCCAATTTTAAACTTTATTCCGTTCACTCTAATGGTAGACTATAACGGTAAGGTAAAGCTGTCAACAATCCGAAGATGGTAAGTGCACGCTTCCGCGGCCATCACCACTTTCAATAAAGTTCTAGAAAACCAAACGACGTTTCGGCCGCTATTGCAAGTCGCTTTCTTCAGGGTATTAGTGTGAGTGCCGCGGTAGGGTAGCCGAGCGGTCTAAAGCGCCTCGCTGCGGAACGCGCGGTTGCTCGCCTTCGGAGGTTCGAGTCCCTGGGGCATGGGCGTGTGTGTGTGTGTGTGTGTGTGTGTGTGTGTGTGTGTGTGTGTTGTCCTTAGGTTAGTTTACCTTAGTTTACGTACTTTGTAAGCTACGGACTGATGACCACGCAGTTTGGTCCGATAGATTTACAAACATTTGAACATTTGAATTTGAATTCGTGTGACTGCTGATTATGGGAGAGCTTACGGCTTATATATTAACGTGAAATATCTGTTGAGGAAGAGGTAGGTAGATGTTGGGCATTCTTTAGTGGATTTTGCATTAATTGACGCTGTTGATGGAAATGGGCGTTCTAGATTGGTGTTTCTGTGGTGTCATTGATGTTTTCATTTTTCCCTGTAATTGGTGTAAATTGACGTCTACAATTGTTGTTTGCATTACTGCTTGCCATTGCTTGGAATAGGCAAGAGGGGCGGTCGTTTTGGCGTGCCACTGTTTACTGGTCGCCTAGCGCGGAAAGCGGCGAGCCGGCGCTCTGTGTACGGTACAGTGTGGCCGCTGTGGTCAAAATGTTCAAATGTTTGTACAGCTTATGGGACTTAACTGCGGGGTCATCAGTCCCTAAACTTACAAACTACTTATCAACTAGCTAACACTGAGGACGGCACAAATATTCATGCTCGAGGGCGGTATCGAACCCCCGACCGTAGTCGCCGTGTAGACCGTGACTGACGCGTCGCTGTCCCCTCGGCCACCGCGGCCGGCGCGAATCAGGTGAACCCCTTCCCTTGGGGTTCAGTAGTGACTTTTCTTTTAGTAAAAACTCCTCCCCTTTCCATCGTTTTCACTTCTGAATTACGTTATATAGTTTACGTACATACATGTGGCGTCTGTTCCCAAAGAACAGAGGTCACTTCTGATCCTGCAGTTGTTATTGTTTCACATTCACAGAATATATCAAATCAACTGCGAATGGGCAAAGCTGAAAATGTGTACCGAGCCGGGATTCGAACCCGGGGCTCCTGCTTTCTAGGCAGTTGCGCTGACCCCTACACCACTGGGGACACAGTGATCACCGCACCTGCAAGTACGCCTCCCGCTAGATACAAATTCCCAGCTTCACCCTGCCCACAGTACTCAAACTCGTAGTTATGAAACTAATTCCCGTAAGAGTAAGGGCTTCAAACTTGCCCACCCCTCCCCAATATTCTGTGAATATTAAATAATAACAACTGCAGGATCAGAAGTGACGTCTGTTCTTTCGGAACAGACGCCACATGTATATTATTTATTTAAGTTCGAGAACGTATGCGCCAAAAGAACTAAGCTCAATGGTAAGTAAAACCTACATCGGCAGGTCACTTCCGATTGTGTTGAGTCATGTCATATGTTAGTCGTCACTAGTACCCTGCTCAATCCGATATTCCTGCGCCGGCCGCGGTGGCCGAGGGGACTGAAGCGCTCCAGTCACGGCCTGCACGGTCACTACGATCGGGGGTTCGAATCCCCCTCGGACATGGATATTTGTGCCGTCCTTAGGATAAGCTTGTTGATAGGTAGTTTGTAAGTTTAGGGACGGATGACTCCGTAGTTAAGTCCCATAAGCTGTACAAACATTTGAAAATTGATATTCCTGCCACCTCCCCCTCGTAGTGCTGTTACTACCGGCAGCCAGGACGCCGGCTGTCTGCAGCCATCTTCTCTATTCGTGTTAGTGGGTCATTTGGCTACTTCTATGGCTCCTCTGACCTCACTTCCCATGGTAAATTGTTTTTTTTTTTGGCCAGCACGCGGGCTTCACCGAAAACTAATTATTTCCCGCACTCCGTGTGATGCTCCGATACCGCTGACTTGGTGTTCAGCTATTCTTCTGCTGGTCGGTCGCCCGGTCTCACCTACGTACACCAATCCACACTTTCCACTGATTTCGTAGACATCAGCACTGTTTAATTTGCCTATAATACCCTTTGTTGAGCCCTAACGTCCCTAATTTTGTTGCTATTCCGGATGATTGGCTTGATGCCTGCTCGTCGTAGAATTTTTCCCACGCGTTCAGTGACGCTTTGTACATGTGGCAATAAGGCGACGTTTTGTGCTTTCTCTTGCTCTTCCTTACTAGCTTCATCTTTTCTCTATATTGTTTTGTGTACCACACCCATCCTGGAAGAGCAGTTCAACGGAATGGATAGTGTGCTGAAAGGTGCATGTAAGACGAACATTAACAAGAGCAAAACTAGGGTAATGGAGTGCAGGCTAAGAAAATCAGGTGATGCAAAAGGAATTAGATTAGGTAACGAAACAATAAAGGAGGTAGATGAGTTTTGTTACTTGGGTAGTAAAGTAACAAATGATGGTCGCAGTACAGAGTATATAAAATGCAGAATGGCAATCGGTGTTAAAGCGTTCTTGAAAAAGAGAAATTTGTTAACATGGAATATTGATTTAAGCCTAAGGAAGTCCTTTCTGAAGGCATTTGTGTGGAGTGTTGCCTTGTATGGGAGTGAAACATGGACGATAAACAATGTGGGCAGGAAGAGGATTGAGGCTTTTGAAATGTGGTGCTACAGAAGAATGCTGAAGATTAGGTGGGTAGATCGCATAACTAATGAGGAGGTACTGAACAGAATTGGGGAGAAAAGGAATTTCTGGCATACCTTGACTAAAAGAAGGGATCGATTGGTACGACACCTTCTTAGACATCAAGGAATTGTGGATTTAGCGTTGGAGGGAAGTGTGTGGGGAAGACCAAGAAATGGTTATAGTAAGCAGATTCAGACAGATGTTGGTTGCTGTTATTATCTGAAGTTGAAGAGGCTTGCTCAGGATATGGTAATGTGGAGAGCTACATCAAACCAGTCTCCGGACTGAAGACAACAACAAGAACATAAAAGCATGAGAGAATATAGCTAAAGCCATATGAGAAGTAACATTGTGAGATACAGGGAGTATGCACCCAAAGGTTTTTTTACTACACACAGGAAAAATTTTATTATTATATTTGGTAAATACGTTTTTTAGTACGAACTTTATGTTTATAGATGAGACTATGGCGTCTAAGAAATGTCGAAACCGGTCATCCTAAGATATAAAAACTCGATCTTGGCTGGAAACCTGTATAAAAGAAACAGTCTGGTTCTCCTGTTTGCAAATCTAAATTAACATTAGTTGGAGGGCTTAGAGCTAAAGGAGCGGTAAACGGAGTTTTATCTTCCTGGTAAACTTCCGCCAGAAATTTAGACCTCATTTGTGTCGACATAAATTCCGCGAGCGAGCAGGAGCGATAAATTGCTGCCTGGTTATCGGCTGAGTGCGTAGCGACGGGCAGCTAATGCCTGTGCGTGTGTCGGCTTCCCTCCCAGCAACTGTCTCGCCTCTTTTTATCGGGCGGACAGACGCGCGGACGTGGCTTTTTTTGTGTGGGGCAGCCGCTCGCGCCCCGTCGCGTGCAGTTTTTTGTTGTCGCGCGACAAATGCGGGTGCAGCTGCCTAACTGGCTGGTAGCAGAGAGAGAGAGAGAGAGAGAGAGAGAGAGAGAGAGAGAGAGAGATAATAGAGAGAGACGGCTGTGACACGGCTGGCCGTTGCGTGTCAGTGGCAGCCGCGAGCAGCCAGCAGCCGCCATAATAAACGGCGATGCTATCACGGCCAGCAGGACTCTTGGCTGTCTCTTTGCGCCGCCAGCGGCCGGTGTTGGCGCAACACGAGGACTCTGTTCCTGCCCGCGTAATTGCACCTGTTGCGCGTCGCCTACGTCTAATGCATGTACGTTCCTCGCTAGTTAGCACTTCACTTCGGCGCAACATACACGTCTACGTTTCTAAACTGAGAAATGAAGTTTTCTCTAGTTGTTATTTCGGCCCTCTTACACGCCACAGAGTGTCAAGAGAAGGTAATCACGCTCTTCCATCAAGTTTTGTAGCCCAATTAAGACAGTTGTTAGTTTCTACAAAATGTTGATAAAATACGTGGCACCCGCCCGGTTGTGATGGCCGAAACTTATACAACCAATTAGATTCTACATCTACATGGGATACTCTGCAAATAACATTTAAGTGCGTGGAAGAGGCTTCATCGAACCACCTTTACACTATAGTTATCATTTTTCTGTTCTAAAGCGCTGGCGCCAGATGGATTCAGACTACAAAAAAAAAAAAAAATGTTTGTATAGTCTATGGACTTAACTACGTGGTCATCAGCCCCTAAACTTACAAACTACCTATGAACTAACTAAGACTAAGGACGGCACAAATATCCATGCCCGAGGGGGGATTCGAACGTCCTACCGTAGTGACAGTGCAGACCGTGACTGAAGCGGCTCAGTCCCTGCGGCCACCGCGGCCGGATCAGACTACAGATATAGTGATTGAGGGTGATCTGTAAAAGTTATACATATGCCTTACGGCCTTTTTTTATTTTTAATCGTCCTGAGTTCTATAATCCTATACTATGTACTTTGGCACAGGTCTCATAATTTTCGCTACAGAGGTCAGGAAAGTGCGGAAGTGGTAAACCATTCTGCGTTATTATTCTTATTTCAATTATTTCACATTTTTCTATTGGCATTTAGTATAACTTACGTTTAACCCAGAATTATAACGAAGTAATTGAAAGAAACCGCATCACGATACGTTCTGCAGTTCTCGACTTAAAGTGGTTTACAGATTATCCGTGCAAAGCCGGGTGGCTGTAACATCTCTGGAAAGGTCGCAAACAATGGTGGACGTGAGCGGTCGCGATACGGGCCGCCAGAGGGCTCCAGCGAGTGTGAGCAGAGCAGAGCAGAGCAGAGCGCTCACGTGTAGAGGAGAGGGCTGCTGACTGCTGAGGCGACAGCCTTTCTCTCAGGCGCTCTCCGTCCTTCTCATTTGCTGTTGAGATCTACTAGCAGTCGTTTCTACTTGCAATTAGGTATTGGATTGCTGCTAGTATCTTTCTGTCTAAGTTGAACTGTTTTATTTTTTTTATTTATTATTATTATTTTTTTTTTATGGTTTGCAAATGATGAGCAGTAGTTTATGCCAGTTTTGTATGGCCCGCGCGTGTTGCGCACTGATGGTTACTTGCTATTAAAATATTATGTTCTCAGTTTCAGACAGTAAGCAATTGTACATAATACTCCCCTGTTCCAATACGTGTTAGCCTGTCCCGAATCCACGGTATCGAACCTGCAATTTTATTCATCACCGTGCTAAATATGGGCTCAGGGGCATGGAATTGTAAGGAAACGGCGTTGTTGCCTTCCTCACGTAACTAATAAGGTAATTATGTATTTTAACGGAAAAAGGGGTGTTATACGGCTCAGCTAGTCAGCAATAAAATAAATAAAAAGTATTAAGTCACATTTATGTAATCCAGAAAATTGTATCCCAAATTAAATTTTTTAATCAAAATTGGTCAGCAAGTACAAGGCGAGTGGGCAACAGAATCTGTGCTCGCTGGCTAAAAGTAACGAGTAGAATTTAAAGCTTCCACCGCTCTATTCTATCCAAATTTCTGTAGGAGGGCTACAAAAAAGTTGTTTCAATAAAAAGAAAATTCCATTTCCTTATCTCCAACTTATTCACTGACGAAAATTTCCTGACTACAAAACAGAAAAAGTAGCAGTCGACTAACTTTTTCGTGTCGCAATTTTTATTTCATATAAAAGTAATAGCTCGGATCATTATTTTCATACAAAGACAATACGTATTATACTTGCTAACAAATCTGATGCATTGCTTCA
Organism: Locusta migratoria; assembly: GCA_026315105.1. Classification (NCBI taxonomy): domain Eukaryota; kingdom Metazoa; phylum Arthropoda; class Insecta; order Orthoptera; family Acrididae; genus Locusta; species Locusta migratoria. The sequence continues at coordinate 696,479,279 of CM048745.1, read as the reverse complement.
GTAGTCACCTGTCTGCGTGAAAAATTTGGTGTTTCTTTTCCTATCCTAAGGCTTCAAATGACATGTAAGATAGCGCTGACATCCTTCCAGAAGGTCTACAACGGTAGCTTACTGTTTTATTCTTGTCTGTAAGAATTCGTGCACAGTGTCACATTTTATTTCTTTGAACAGTCTGCTGCCATTGCAGATCAATTTTAACTTGTACTGTCGATTGCAAAGCAGTTGGATTCAGCTGCAAGGTTGAGGTTCATACAGAAGATACTGAATAGCCGGCCGCAGTGGCCGAGGAGACTAAGGCGCTTCAGTTACGGTCTGAACGGCCACTGCGGTCGGGGGTTCGAATCCACCCTCGGGCATGGATATTTGGCTCGTCCTTAGAATAAGGGAGTTGATAAGTAGTTTGTAAGTTTAGGGACTGATGACCCCGTAGTTAAGTCCCATAAGCTTAACAAACAATTTTGAGATACTGAATACGTAGTTGCCCTCGTATTTCTGGACTTTTGTTCAATTTTTGAGACATTTACATGTATATATTTCATCTTAAATGTTGCTTTGGTAATAATGATTCGTCAGATTGAAATTATAAAACACTAGCTGAAAACCCGGCCTTGCCCGGGTATTTATTTATTTATTAATTTATTAGTAGCAAAAAAGTAATAAATTAAACTTGGTGCGAGATGGGGCGGTTTTCCATGAACTTTCCTGTGTATGCGATCATATCTCATGAACTACATGTTGTACTGTGATATAATTTATTAGGTACATTCAACAATATGTTTGTATACTGTCTGTGAAATTTCCTGATGTTGCAATTTGTAGTGTACAAATTATAAATTGTAACATCATACCGAATGCCTTAGTTTTACTCCATAAACAGCGGAAAAGTAGTAAGCGAGAAACTTTTTTCCTTTCATCATTTTACTATGGTTGCAAGCGAGAAAAAGTTTAATGAAGGTTTGAAATTATGTTTAGTTTGTTGCAAGTCGCTAAGTATTCTCATTCTCATGCAGTGTATTTTTAAAGTCTCGCCGCATTATGTGGCATTTTTTGCGATTCCAATTTTTTATGACGCTGTATCTGCTGCACCATGCCTCGTTTGTTATTCTTAACCCTGGGGCAATTGTTAACTCATGTTAACTCATGTGTACCAAATTTGGTTGAAATCGGTCCAGTGATTTAGGAGAAAATGTGCAGCATTGTCGCTAAATGCAGCGGTTATTCGCACATCTCATTGTTTATGACGTCAAATCGCCTGAACTATATATCGTATGTGATTGTTACACTTACGGCGACCGTCCTCATGGATTGAAGCTTACGTGTACAAAATTTCATAAATATTGGAACAAAACTGTAGATTTGTATGCAACACGTACACACAAACATATTGCCGGCCGCGGTGGCCGCGGGGACTGAGGCGCTCCAGTCACGGTCTGCACGGCCGCTACGGTCGGGGGTTCGAATCCCCCCTCGGGCATGGATATTTGTGCCGTCCTTAGTATAAGGTAGTTCGTAAGTAGTTTGTAAGTTTAGGGACTGATGACCCCGTTGTTAAGTCCCATAAGCTTAACAAACATTTGAACATTTTTGAACACAAACATACGGAAAATCTGCTTTATATATTAGATTCATTTCGACGTCATTCCAGAAAGAAGGGCAGTATTGCAAAACCAATGGCGTGATTGTGAAAAAAAAAATCACTTATAACCGATCTTGTGCAGCCAAATGGAGGTAATTGATAGCTTCTGAGAAAAAAATACGCGAGGAATGCCACGTGACATCTCCGAACGGCTGGTTTTCTTTAATTCAATGGAGGGTGTCAAATATCCGTTATTTTTGCAAATATGTCTCAAACGATACGAGATATGAAAAAAAAAAATCATAAGGGAGCTAAGTTGTAGAGAATTTTCTCCTCTACCAATTAGGTTATTCAATTTTCGTGTCAGATGAATAGTTAAGCCGTTATTTTCATTTACATTTCGAGCTAACAAAAGTCGATCGCAAAGGCCCACTTTTAGTGTTACTACCGTAACCTAAAGTGGGCCAAAAATTAACTAAAAACAACTCCGCGCTATCCGGGTTAAGGCGAGCGCTATTTGAAGAATGATGCATTTATCGGCGCAACTGTGTTTCTACACCCATCCAAGATGGCTGCCGTGGAGTCAGTGCCTGTACGCTGATGTAAGGCGGTATAGCCTCTCTATGTTATTGTGTGCTCGCTGGATGCAACTGGCAACTGCGCTGAGGTCGCGTGTAGCTCGTCGAGCCAGACGCCCCGCATGTGCGAGTGTCGGCGTTTGAGGGCGTTGCGCTGCTTACTGGACTGGCCACGTAAAAGGTTGTGCTGCGACGTAACGGTCCGCAGTCGGCCACACAGGTGCAGGACACGCGCCGCTGCCACCAGACGCTCTCCAGCCTCCCGCCTACCTCTGCGGTACACCGACTCCGCGTGAACCAGTTACTCCCGCCCTAACTGCACCGCCGCGGTCGAGTGGCCGACCGGTCTAACGCCGTCTTCAGACACGGCGATAATCGCGCCGTGCCGGCGCGGGTTTTATTTACATGAGTACCGTCGTAACTGTTTACACGTAACCGCGCGACTAGTCCAATCGCGCGGTACCCGCAATTCAGTCGCCGGAAAATACAATTGCGCGGTTCTACTTGTGTGGAGTCCTGTGTGACGTTCAGTTTGGTTGCGGTCACCGCGCGGTTCGGACGTCTCAGTGCCACAAGCTTGCAATGGATCGCTTCGACACTGAATTATTTGTTGATGAAGTGGAGGAAAGACCTGGATTACGGGACCTTCAGAGCGATGAATATTCTAATAAAACTGTCAAAAACCAAGCTTGGCAAGAGTTCGTGGATATATTTGGAAACGATCAAGATCAGTGGCGGCTACTCCTTGAGGACTCTGGGGCGGCGCCCTCCCAAAAATATCCAACACGGAATACGTACCAATCGTTAATCACAAATCTACTCGAATAATTTTCGTATAGCAGCAACCCGTGTAAGTGAATGACCAATATTTTTAGTCTAGGTAGTCTGCCAGCCAGGCTCACCGAATGTTTTCAGAATGGGCTGACTGTCGGACTCTACGCGATCCGTCCGCGCCGTGTTAAGGCTGGCTACGGGCTCTTGGCGTGAGTGGGGGTACTGGGGGTTGGGTGGGGGTAGTGTGCTGAATAGGGCCGCTTAGGACGGCGTCCGCGCCAAGGGCGCCAAATACAAAGGCGCACCGCCACCGGTCAGGCAGTTTCTAACAGGTGCAGTGCGTCTGATACTAGTGTCAAGGTGCGTGTTATTGCGTAACTGTTTTTCTAGTTTCCTATCTAGAATGAATAATATAAATAGCGTAAACTACATTTTAACATTTGGTAGTAAACAATTGACTTTTGAGGGAAAGTTGGAATTAAAAAGTTTAGGACCATCGAGACATGATTTGAACATTGTACAGACACAAAATGCGTGCAAAAGCAAAAGTAGTTTCACTAGGAAATTTAATCCTGCTTTATATAAACAGACCAATATATAAGCATACCAATGGTATTACTACATTTGTTGGTGACAGTCTTCTAATTTCAGTAACATATGTTTCTCTGAGGAAGCATTTGTGTTCTCTGAACACTTAAAAAATGTTCAAATGTTTGTATAGGTTATGGGACTTGACTATGGGGTCATCAGTCCCTAAACTTACAAACTACTTATGAACTACCTTATACTAAAGACGGCACAAATATCCATGCCCGAGGGGGGATTCGAACCCCCGACCGTAGTGGCCGTGCAGACCGTGACTGACGCGCCTCAGTCCCCTCGGCCACCGCAGCCGGCCTGAACACTTACTTATATAGTTACACACACAACGAATTTACTTCTTACTTTATATTATTTTAAGGTACAGTTTTGGGTCTCTTGTGAAATCTAATAAAATGGAGTTACAAGGTTTTCATTGCCTGCAGAAAATATTAAAACCGACATATTTGTGCGTAAATTTGTTCTTATTTTGGTATAGGAGGAAAAAGTCGTGTTAGATGAAGGGTTAAATTACGTAACTAGCTAATAAAATTAATGCTATATTCTCCCCGTTCAAGAAATGTTCTGAAGGGACAAAATGTCGTGTACAAGTGAAGAGACATGCCGCCCCTCCTAATACACAGCCCACCAGCCGCCACTGATCAAGATATGTTGAAAAATAAGAATATCGTTGGTAAATAGGTGTTTATTTTATTTACATAGATTCGTAATTTTGCTTCATGTGTATTTCAGAACTAGAAATATCTTCCGTGACTAATTAAAGTAGCTAGTCAAAAGAATTTATTGATATTCTCAAATAGTCAAAAGAATTTTTCTCCATACATCCTTAATGTAGGCTACAACGTTACGAATTGCCATGTACGAGCCGATCACTTAGTATAGGATGCACCCATTACTGCCTTTTTCGTACTCTCTTCTTCTTTCAAGCAACCAGAGTAATATTCCTTCTTTGACTTCCATATTAATATTGAACTTAGACTTTGAAGTACCTCGCTTCAGAACCATTAGAAGATGGATGTATATATTTTATTTGTGACTAGTAATTTTACGTTTGGTGATGCCTCAACCTGGATGTACTCTTTTAGTATATAAAAAAATGTCGTGAAGTTATGTAAATTACGACAGGTCTGAAGATGGCGTCGAGCACGCCGAAACCGGTAACATAATAAATGAAAAATGCGATCTTGGCTGCAAAATCATTATTATGGCAGGATTAAACGTCATTTGAAGTCAGGGTGAGAAGCCGGCCTCGTCCCTCACAACCACGACGAGATGCCGGTCGGCCTAGTGGAGTGCGGCGTTTCGCGGAGTCGTCGTGTGTGGTGAGTGCAGAGCGGCTCGGCTACCTGGCCGTGTGGTCGTCGCTTCCTGGAAGAGCAGAGCGCTACCTGCTGTGCCCTACGCGCCTACGATAGCGCAGCTGCCCGACACCGCTCGCCAGCACAAGTTCGTTAATCGTTAATTAACCAAGTTGACTTTTTGAGTAACGGATTAACTTTTAAGTTCATTTTAAAAAACGTTAACGGACTTTTTTTTTTAACTTTTCGTTAATTTACTGTAAATCCGTTAATGGGTTACTTTTGTACTCACTTGTTATGACAAATGCTTCACCGCGTAAATTTTGCTCGTTTTAGTGCAGTTCCCTTCTGTATGCGGCCGCGCCCAGGCTATGGCTTGAACAACTGCCTGGAAGCGCGCGTTTGATCTTCTGAATCATCTACATCTACATGGGATACTCTGCAAATCACATTTAAGTGCCTGGCAGAGGGTTCATCGACCCACAATTATACTATTTACCTCCCATTACATTCACGAATAGCGCGCGAGAAGAAAGAACACCTGAATCTCTCTGTTCGAGCTCTGATTTCTCTATTTTATTCTGACGATCATTTCTGCCTATGTAAGTGGGAGTCAACAACATATTTTCGTATTCGGAGGAGAAATTTGGTGATTGTAGTTTCGCAAGTAGCGCACGCCGCAGCGATAAGCGCCGTTGTTGTAGTGATTCCCATCCCAGATCCTGTATCATTCCGTAACACAGTCTCCCCTGTATCGTGACAATACGAAACGAGCTGCCCTTCTTTGGACACTTTCGATGTCATTCGTCAAACCCACCTGATACGAATCCCACACTGGGCTGCAATACTCCAAAAATGGACGGACAAGCGCAGTGTATGCAGTTTCTTTAGTAGTTCTGTTGCATCTTTTAAGGGTTCTGCCAATAAAACGCAATCTCTGGTTCGCCTTTCCCACGATATTATCTACGTGTTCTTTCCAGTTTAGGTCTGAAGTAATAGTGATTCCTAGGTATTTTGTGGAGTTTACGGCCTTCACATTTGATTGATTTATGTTGTAAACAAAGTCTAACGGATTTCTTTTCGTACTCATGTGGACGACTTCACACTTCTCATTATTTAGAGCTCCCCACAATTTGAAGTTTTCTTGGTACTCTCCTTACAGGTTTTGGTTTCTGTTCGTGCTGAGGAAACGAAAATATTGTTGGAATGGCATTTGCCAGTACTCGCTTTCGATCGGCGGTAGCATCCATAACTTTTCTTCAAAATGATAAGAGCATATAATCAAAGAGGTATATAAACAACATGGAGAGGCTACAGGCAAACTACAGCGCTCTGGGTGGCAGCACTAAGCAACACTGGGCGCCATATTTGACAACGTCAGTGTGAAGCAACAGAGTGAGCAGATGCTTCTGTTTGTAATCTAAACTAACGTGTAAGCGCTGTTAAGAAATGTTCAAATGTTTGTAAATCTTATGGGACTTAACTACGGGGTCATCAGTCCCTCAGCTTACAAACTACTTATGAACTACTTACAAACTAGGACGGCACAAATATCCATGCCCGAGGGGGGATTCGAACCCCCGACCGTAGTGGCCGTACTGACCGTGACTGGAGCGCCTTAGTCACCTCGGCCACCGCGGCCGGCCGCTGTTAAGAGTGGTATCATATGCCCAGTGTATGTTCGACGTACAACTGCAGCAACCGCAGTGATAAAACTGTTGGAATATCAAACATAAAGAAAGCGATATGTAATTATATAGGCCGTTGTGTATCAGCGTGTATTTGCCTATAAACATTCATTATACTTATCTCTCGTATTTACCAAGTTTCATAATTATGTTTACTTCGCGACCATCAAAAAGCTAGGCAGAGGACGAATGTATTTGGTGTGTTTTAATGTAATGACAGTTGTTTATATAGTGTACAAAAGCGTATTAACCATTGGGTAAGTAGCCTAGTATATGAACTGTAATTAAACAATTATTTATACAGATTTCCTTTGAAAAACAAGGAGTTGCTAACCAAATGGGTAACCAGTATAAAGCGTGGTAAGTGGCAGTTATGGATGCTGCCACCGATCGAAAGCGGCTACTGGCAAATGCCATTCCAACAATATTTTCGTTTCCTTTGCACCTACAGAAACCAAAACCTGTAAGGAGAGTACCAAGGAAACTTCAAATTGTGGGGAGCTTGATAAATATGTAAGTACTTCAAAGTATGAAACATCATTTGAACCACAGACAGAATAAAGGTAATTAAAGATTTTAAAGAAATTCGCCTATATTTATAGGGAAGATATGTCGGCAAATACAACCGATTATTGAGATTATAGTAACAAAAAATAATGCAGCAGTTAGACGATTGTAAATATTACACTTAGGATGCAGTAGTAAACGAGACATGCTATTTGTAGTGCGAACTGCTTTCCGAAATGCGTTTCCCAAAAATTAAAGAAAAATAGAGACTGGCAATGATTAATATAAAACCTATAGTTCAATGTTAGCAGACGCCCAGTATCACCTAGCGTGACATTGACGTTCTCAAAGATGGCGTCAACCTTTCCATTTGGCTTCAACTATGGCGACGCTGCGGTGCGGCCAGTCTATGTTGTTTATATAGGTCTTTGTTCTGAATAGTGCCGCCAAGAGCCGAACACCGGAAATGGGGGCCCTGAGTGAAACCCACAACTTTACGTAAGCCTGCTCCAACTGAGGGAAAACCGCGACTCTGCGTATACCTCGCTGAGTGACTCTAGGAAGGAAGAAAGATTAAAGATTTTCATTTCCCGTGTCAGTGGGCCGTACTCGCCGGCAGAAGGTTGTTGCTTGTTAAGTTCGCGTTTTGTGCACCTTTCGCCAGTGGTAGTGATCTAAGTATCGAAATAGATTTCTGAGTGAAAACGTTATTATGGGCTCAGCATTTGATAAAAAGACCGTGGCCACATCTAAGTCATTTTCTTGAATTTATATCTAGATCGAGAGAACAAATACTTTTCAACTGTAAATTGTATTCCGAAAAAAATCAACAATTGAGGCTCACACAAACAAATGTAAAACTTTCTTCTTTTTATACAAGAAGACAAGTCATTTCAAATGACAAAAGACTCCCCCCCCCCAAAGCAAATGACTCTTTCGGAGGCTATTTTACACAACCATACGTGATTAGATGGCATTTGTTTACGCTCACGTTCAACTGCCACGATAGAGTGGCCGAGTAATTAGTTTTTATTTATAGTCTAAGCGCTATTTAAACTTGCGTATCCAAAACATTTTTATTACATATTAGGTAGGCTCATATAGGAAGCGAAGAGTTATAACCAACCTATACAAAAACCAGACAGCAGTTATTAGAGACGAAGGAAAAGAAAGGGCCGCAGTGGTTGGGAAGGGAGTAAGACAGGGTTGTAGCCTTTCCCCAATGTTGTTCAATCTGTACATTGGTCAAGCAGTGAAGGAATGCAAGGAGAAATTTGGAGAGGGCATTAAAGTGCCGGGAGAAGAAATAAAAACATTGCGGTTTGCCGATGACATAGTAATTCTGTCAGACACCGCAAAAGATCTGGAAGAGCAATTGAATGGAATGGACAGTGTCTTCAAAGGAAGATATGAACATTAACAAGAGTAAAACGAAGGTAATGGAATGTAGTTTCAGAAAGTCAGGCGATGCTGAAGGTATTAGATTAGGTAATGTTCAAAATGTTCAAATGTTTGTATAGTCTATGGGACTTAACTACGGGGTCATCAGTCCCTAAACTTACAAACTACTTATGAACTACTTACTAACTAGGACGGCACAAATATCCATGCCCGAGGGGGGATTCGAACCCCCGACCGTAGTGGCCGTGCAGACCGTGACTGGAGCGCCTTAGTCTCCTCGGCCATCGCGGCCGGCGATTAGGTAATGAGGCAATAAAAGTAGTAGATGAATTTTGTTATTTGGGTAGCAAGATTACTTCTGATGGCCGAAGTAAAGAAGATATAAAATTCCGAATGGCTATGGGAAAAAAGCGTTTCTAAAGAAGCGAAACTTGTTAACCTCCAATATTAATTTAAATGATAGGAAGTCCTTTCTGAAAACATTTGTCTGGAGTGTAGCATGCGCGCCAGGCGGAAGGGCGTTGGCTGCGCCAGGCATCGTGGCTCATTTGGTTTGAGGCAGCCGCACGAGCAACAGCATTGAATCACGATGCCACGCCGTTATTACAGGAGACGTCGTAGTATGTTACCTGTCTATAAAGCTGTGGATACTGTGGACTTTACACCTGGATCTAATGGTGTGACTACTACTGGGAGGCCGCGGTGGAGTAGCCGAGCGCTCTAAAGCGTCTCGCTGCGGAGCGCGCGGTTGCTCGCCGTGGAGGTTCGAGTCCTCCCTGGGGCATGGGTGTGTGTGTTTGTCCGTAGGTTAGTTTACCTAGGTTTAAGTAGTTTGTAAGCTATGGACTGATGACCACGCAGTTTGGTCCGATAGATTTACAAACATTTTACTACTGGGAGTGAAACGTGGACGATAAAGAGTTTAGATAAAATGATGATAGAAGCTTTTTAAATGTGGTGCTACAGACGTATGATGAAAATTAGATGTTTTTTATTTATTTATTTTTTTTTTTTTTTTATTATTTTTTTTTATTTTTTAGAGTGGAGCCGCTCCACGCTCGCACTAGCATGGTGACCAACTCAAGAGTTCTACTGTCACCTCTGCATGTGTTACTAAGTTAATGTAGGCGTCACAGGAGCGGGTACTGTGATGTGTTCCGTACGTGTGGATAAGATTACCCATTAATACGGTCCATATCGGGAGATAGTATTGGTCGAAAACTTCGAAAGAAGAGCGGTTTTAAGGGCAGAGGGAAAAAAGTGCCAAGGCAAGCGCCAAGGGAAAAAAAACCTCTGCGACGGTCAGGTGCGGGTAGTAAGGGCAGTAGCGGATTCCTTGCTATCTGCGATAGTTCATGCAAGGGTAGGTTAAGTTAGTAGCGGGTATCGTGCATCGATTACCGTGTCAGAGCTAAGGTCGTCATAAAGACATCAATCCGTTAGTGCTGCAGCAGAACCTGCTGCGTTGGGCTGCACTGCTACTCTCGGCCGGCTGGCCAAGTGCGGCAGCGAGCCGCGATGTGTCTGCGTCCTCTCTTCGGCGGTGGCGTCCATTCGTCGCGGTACCTCTGCGCGCAAATGACTGCGCGGAGAGGTTCCTGCCGCCGGTCGTCTGGGCCGCAACTTTACTGGGTGGCGCACGATTTCTTCAGCGACTCCTCCAGTGATTGCCCCTCCAGTGAGGCCGTCAGTTTGGCGTTGAACTCATCAATCGCCCGCTGTTGGGCAGGCGTCCACTTCTGGGCAGCTGTCGACTGCGGTTGAAAGACCACAGGAGCGCCGGTCGTCACAGCAGTGGGCGCCCCAGAGCTCTGCGCCACAGGGGCGGGCTCTGTAGCGTCCTCAGCGTCGTCGTCGTCAGCGTCGTCGTCGTAGAGGTCGCGCGCCAGTTCGGCGTGCAGCTGCCGAATTTGTCGGCAGACCTCGTCCCTCTCCGCAGCAAGTTGGGTCTGGAAGGCCACCCTCTCTGCTGCCATGGCGGCTTTGAATGCCGCCGTTGCCTCTACCGCGGCAACGCGCAGGTCGTCCCCGGGCCGCGTCGTCTTCTTTGGGGCGGATGGCGCCGGCCCCCTTTCCGCTCTCGGCCGGTCCGCGCCGCCGTTGGCGGTGTTTTCCGGCCGGTCGCGGGCAGGGGGCGCGGCTGCCGCGTCGTCCCCTCGTCGTCGTCGTCGCCGCCGTTTCCGCCGACCGTGCGGCGCCGCCGCAGCGGCCGCCGCGCCGCCTCCGGGTTGACTCCGGCTTGAAAAAGCCGGGCAGCCTCGCCAGTTGGCAACGTGAGGACCGCCACAACGGGCGCAAGTCGGCGTCTCTTCCCTGCCGCGCACGCAGTCTCGTGTGTCGTGCTCGCCAGAGCATTTGACGCACCGCGCTGCGTTGCGGCAGTATTTGGCCACATGGCCTACCCCCTGGCATCTGAAGCACTGAGGGAGAGGGTCCATGTCGGCGGGGAGAGCTTCCACCGTCACTGGGAAGCCCAAGAGCTTCCGCAGGGCGAAGACGTCGCCCCCATCATCGACCGTTTGCACGGCGACAACGTAGAGCGGCGGCCTCGTCCTGTTGGTCCGGTTGTGCAACTTAGCAGTTACACCACCGAACCCTGCTCGCCGCAGCCCTTCCCGGACTGCTGCCTCGTCGCAGCACCATGGCAGGCCCTTCAGGAGCGCCCTGGTGTACTTCGCGCGCTTCCCTTCAGACGTCGTCGTCAAGGGAGGAGCGTCGACGATGAAGGCGGCCACTGCGCTCTTCAGTGCCCTGTGGTCCGTCTTCGTTGCTGCTTGTAGCGAAATGGTCGCGTTCGAGTTGACCAGCTCGATGCCGACCTCTTTCTTGCAGCAGCCGACTATAATATCGTACACCTCGACCCACGCGCCACTGCACGAGATGTACAAGGGCGGGGGAGGTGTACGATCTTCTTCGGTCTTCTTACCGTGATCTGCAGCCTCGATGAGTTGCGTGACCGACGTCCCCTTCACTGCAGGTTTCTTCTGCTGCGCCGATTTCTTCACCATGCTGTGGAGCGGGAGGACACGACAATTTTGCAGCGTTGTTAAAACAACGCAACGACAATTTGCTTCGTTCCCGCCACAGCACGGACTTCCTCACAGCTCTCCGGCAACTGGAACAGAGCGCGCTGCACCGACGATGCGCACGCCTCCGCTGCTCAGCTGCCACACAAAATTAGATGGGTAGATCACGTAACTAATGAGGAGGTGCTTAATAGAATCGAGGAGAAAAGGAGTTTCTGGCTTATTCTGACTAAGAGAAAGGGTAGATTCGTTCGAGACATTCTGAGACATCAAGGAATTGTCAACTTAGCATTAGAAGGAAGTGTGTGGGTTAAAAATCATAGAGGGAGACCGACGGACGAATATAGTAATCCGATTCAAAATGATGTAGGTCCGTTAAATAGTCCGCAGAGTTTTCAGCGAAGATCGCTATCATCTTTTAATTATATGACCGGTTTCGGCGTGCTAGACGCCATCTTGAGACCTGTTGTAATTTTTTACATGTGCTATATTAGAAATTGTTGTTACAGCAGTGATGTAAAAAATTACGACAGGTCTGAAGATGGCGTCTATCACGCCGAAACCGGGCATATAATTAAAAGAAGAAAGCGATCTTGGCTGAAAACCTTTTATTAAAAGCCTAACATGTGCTCTGTCTGTAATCATACCCATAGTCTTGATACTAAACCAGTATAAAAATCAGTTTGAGTGGAAAGAACACATAGAAAATATTGTGACAGAAATAACAGCAATATCTCATGGCAAAAAAAAAAAAAAAAAAAAAGTCTTTTTTTTCTTTCCCATCTATTCCCTTCAAAGATTTCGTTTGTTTGTTTGTCTCCTTCACTGTTTTGACACGGAACGATCAGGTTCCCGGCTGAATCCTTAGACTCATAACTCTCGCCCAGTTTCTGTTGTCCTGTGTGCAACCCCTGCTGTCACAGGTTGCGTATTACCTTCCTCCTCGTCCAGTTCTTCCAGTACCTGAAGGACTGACAATCTCGTCTACAGGTGCCGTTAACCCAGTTTCATTGAGTACCGTAAGAGCGACGAGCAAAACGGGAGACGAAGCGCAGGAAGCGGATCAGGCGGTCGTTAGTAGGCCTGGTTCTGCGAGTGGCCGCTCCTGCTGAAACAGGTCGCGCGGCCACTGGGGGCGGAAGAGGCGCTCACTGCTGTGTTCCACTAGTAGTAGCCTATTAGCGTGACTCGTGAACATGACTCTGGTGCTAAATTAAGCTCAGATTAGCCCTGCAAAGACATATTTGTGCCAATGTTATCAAATAGAGGGTCAAGAACTTTATTCATCGACGGAAATTACGTATATTAATGACTAACTTTGACATTTTTACTGACAAATCATTTGTTTCCAATGTATTTGCTTAGTCTTTCTTTTCGTGTAACGGATAAATACACAAAATGCGTTTTAATTAGCTTCCTTAGCTGAAGGGCATTCTATTATTTTTTATTCTTTTCTGCTATTCGAGTGAAATAGATTAAATACAATTTAACAAAAAATTTCAAATGCTTGTAAATCTGTGGGAATCTACTTCTGTGGTCATCAGTTCCTAGGCTTCCAAACAACTTAAATTAATATAAAATAACCTACGGACAACACACTCACACCTCCCGAGGGTGGACTCGAATCTCCGACGGCGATCAACCGTGCGCTCCGCAGCAAGGCGCCTTAGAGCACTCGGTCACTCCACCGCGGCTAGTACAATTGCTGTCAACAGAACTTAGCACTTAGTCTTCAGTCATTTGCGCCACTACGCATGTCTATCTTGTTGCAAACATCTACATGTACATCAGTGGCGGCGCGTGCTGTGTGTTCACTGGTTCAGTGAAACCCCGCAAAAAAGATTGTCGTGGAGAAAAAGTAAATAAATAAAAAGTGTTTTGAAACTGTACTTCTTCGTTTCTCTATCAGATCGTTTTATATACACATTCACAGTATTTTTATCGCTGAGAAATGTCTTACGTCGCGTATTACAGGCAAGAGTCAGAAGCGAATTATGCTCTTTAATAAAGGGCCCACTGTACAGAAAATTTGTAATGTAGTGGATGTTTCTTTCGAATTTTTCAGAATTTCTTATTGTATCAAGTTCTTTTATCTATGCTTTGGTTCCTGAAAACAGTTTTCAGTCTTTGTGCTTATCACCACTAACACAGTGTATTATAAAACAATTTATTATCTATTCAATTCATAATGAATGTTACCCAAGGAACTCCGTAATGTTAACATTAAAATGTTAATTGTTTGTAATTCTATCGGACCAAACTGCGTGGTCATCAATCCGTAGCTTACAAACTACTTAAACTAAGCTAAACGAACCTAAGGACAACACACACACCCATGCCCCAGGGAGGACTCGAACCTTCACGGCGATCAACCGCGCGCTCCGCAGCGAGACGCTTTAGACCGTTCGGCTATTCCACGTATTTCACGTAACCATACATTTTTATTAATGAACCCCTAGGTATTTTATGACGTAAGCACTTCGTCGTGAGATGGCGATTCCCTGAGCAACACTTTGCCACTCCCTTGAGAGTGGCGAAACACAGCTTCAAATACACTAAGATAATGTTCGGTAACTTTTTTGACAGATCTTTGTTCCTTTTTTTGGCTAAAAAGTCTGCCGTTTCATTTCCATGGATTTCAGTATGTGACGGTATCCACTGAAAAGCTATTTCAGTGCCAAGTTCGGTTATTGACAAAATGGAGGATTTTACTTCTTACATGCAAGAGTTTAGAGATGTTTGCAACGATGCTATCACCTGTATCAAAGAAATTGAATTACAAAATATAAAAACCTCTCTCTCTGATGTTTGCAGCCGAATAAAACTTGCTTTAGTGTCAGGTTTATTACCTCCAAGTCTCCATCAGAATGGGAAGCATGCTGTTGACAGACTTGTAAAAACAAAATATTTCACTATACACTCCAGAAGCAGCGAAAGCATCGATCTGTCAGTGATCCATCTGTATATACAGGGTGTTTCACTAAGTGTGTTTGCCTCTGTAACTTATAAAATAATGAGTGACGGGAAATTTTAATGCGGTAGGTCAACACAAGAAATGTTACTCTTTCTGCGGAGCTACGAACATAGTTTATTGTATCATTTTCCAAAGAGTTACAGCACAAAGATCTAATTTTTTTTTAAAAGGAACACTAATTTTTTTTCTATCGTGCATTGGATTCGATGAAACCAGCTGCGTCCAAATCAATTTAAACTACATTCCTATCACTGTTAGTTTGGGAGCTACAACCCTTCAAAGTTTAGGGGGCCGGGGCTACCACAGCATAGCTGACTAGCTGGTGGTCATGAGACAGTGGGCCATGCCCCAGGGGATAGGCACTCGGCCAGTCAGCTATGCTATCGCAGCCTCCGCCCCCGGAACTTTGAAGGGTTGTAGCCAGATTTAGGGTTTCCGTGATTTCATTAATTACTCCAGTCAAATGCCGAGATGGTTCCTTTGAAAGGGGGGGCTCCGTCTCTAATGCCCATGGTGTCGACGGGACGTTAAACCCTTACCTTCCTTTCTTCCTTCATGGCTGTATCACTGGTAATCAGAGATACCTGACACCGTATGAGACATACTACAGTGATACCACAACAGCGCGGATATTTTTCTTACCAATGTACTTGCACCACAGATGCTCGCTGTCAGAGGTTCGAGTCCTCCCTAGGGCATAGGTGTGCGTGTTGTCCTTAGGTTCGTTTACCTTAGTTTAAGTAGTTTGTAAGCTACTGACTAATGTCCACGCAGTTTGGTCCGATTGATTTACAGACATTTGAACATTTTGCCAAATATCACAAACGAAGAAGTATTTCTTTTTCACAATAAGAGGCCAAAGAAAAGACATGTAGTGTGCCTAATAAATACATAACAGACCGATAGTGTTTAAATGCTTGTAAAGCTGTGGGACCAAACCGCAGTGGTCATCGGAACCCAGAAAGTTTAAATTAACTTATACTAAGAACAACGCACTCACACCAATGCTCGAGGGAGGACTCGAAGTTCCCACAGGGAGCGGCCGTGCAAGTCGTGGGAAAGGGTCTTACTAGGAAAACACATCAGAATTGGATTTTAGAATTTCTTTATATTTGTGATACGTGAAGTTCAGAACTTAAATAACAATCAGCCAAAGTGATTCGACGCAACTCCAGAAGATCTACAAAGTACCAGTAATTAAAACAGTTGCAGCAACTGTCGGTGCAGCTCAGGTTTATTATTGTTATTTGTTTAGCTTATGAGACTTACCTGCGGGGTTATCAGTCCGCAAACTTAAAAACTACTTATTAACTGACTTATACTACAGACAACACAAAAATTCATTCCCCAGGGAGGATTCGAACCCCCGACGGGGAACGGCCTCGCGCATCGGAGCATAGCGCCTCAACGCGCTCGGTCACTCCGTCGCGGCAGTAGGTCAGGTGGCAGCGTCCTGGCGTCATACCCAAAGGGTCGTTGGTTCGTATCGTCCTAAGACGGACATTTATATCTTTTTCGAAATCAGTTATATTAAACATTTTGGGATCTCTAATACCTCGTTTTGTGTCAATTTTTATTTATGTATATGTAGGCGAGCTGAAAACCTTGTCAAGTAAAACAATGGTTGAGTGGGTTAGCTGCTTGGAAAGCCATTAGTATCTATGGAGATAATTTCCCAAAAAAAATGCCGTAGCTCTTCACAAACTGAACAATCAAAGACTACCGTTGTTAACTAATGGCGAAGCCAATACTGTAAAAAATCTAGCTTATGTCTTTTTGACAGAAACCATCATTATTAACAACGTTCTATAAAACATAAAAATTACGAATAAACAAAAATATGTGCACTTTTAGTAACAATCACCAATAATAATAAAATTGTAAGAGTATTCGAACACAATGCAAAAAAAAATATATATATATAAAAAGTGTCAAGAAAGGATTGAAACCACCGGCCCTGTTGACATGGGGACAGAACGCTACCACCTGAGCTACGCCTACTTATGCTGGGTTGTATTATATGATTTGTACTTATTCTTACTTGCAAAACTTCAATGTCGATTTTCTCGAGAATTTTTTAGAGTTGCATCGAATGGCTTTGGCTGATTTGACTTCTGAACTTCACGTACCATCTATATCAAAAATTCTAAAATCCGATACCCATGTCGTCTCCTTGTTAGACCGCGTAGACATAACCGCGCGGAGAAAGATATAAATTCTGATAGTTTTTTAATAGCAATTGCAACATGATTCTAGTACAGGCATAGAGGCTCTGAATGTTTGGCCTACACCAGTGGGTAGCGACCCCTAGGAGGGTCGCAAAGCGTTGCTCCGGGTGTCGCCGTCTACGAGGAATCAGCAACCCAGTGCACCTCTGACTCAAAAATAAATAAATAAAAATGTTCAAATGTTTGTTAAGCTTATGGAACTTAACTAGGGGTCATCAGTCCCTAAACTTACAAACTACTTACGAACTAGGGCGGCACAAATATCCATGCCCGAGGGGGGATTCGAAGCCCCGACCGTAGTGGCCGTGCAGACCGTGACTGGAGCGCCTCAGTCCCCTCGGCCACCGCGGCCGGCCACCTCTGACTACAAAGTGTTCCATAATAACAGAAATATAGGCCTAATAAAAGAGAAACTTATTTTTTGTTACAATTATATAATTCCTTGCTTAGCCATTACTTCTGAACTGAATAGAACGTAGATTTATTATTATTATTATTACAGTGTGTTATCGATTCATAAGCGCAAAGTCTGAAAACGGTTTCAGGAACCATTCGTTAGATAAATGTACAACATGCAATAATTAATTGTAAGAAATTTTAAAAATCTACTACTATATAAATTGTCTACACAGTGGGATCTTTCTTTATCAGCATAATTCGGTTCTGAATCTTGCCTTAGTTCGAAACACTCGTTAATACATAATAATATACATTTGTTTCGGAAACCATGTATTAATGTCTTCCAGTCCGAAAAAAAACACTGTCAACGATTTAGAAAAGAGCTGTATCGCGAGTGTAGGCTTTCTCGGCGGATTTCATGTATGAAGTCTTCGCGGGTTATAAGCCGAATTGCTTCGTCGTCGCCTGCCTGAAGATGATGGAGACGCATTCCAATGAAACGTTACTACGAGACGATGACGAAGCAACGCGGCTGATAACCCGCGAAGACTTCATACAAGAAAGCTGTATCGTTTCCCTTGAGATAACGAAATGTTCAAATGTTTGTAGAGCTTATGGGACTTAACTACGGGGTCATCAGTCCCTGAACTTACAAACTACTTATGAACTAGCTAATACTAACGACGGCATAAATATCCATGCCCGACCGTAGTGGCCGTGCAGAACGTGACTGGCGCGCCGCAGACGGCTCGGCCACCGCGGCCGGCTTGAGATAACGAACATCCTTTTGTTAGAGTTCGTGTGAGGGTTTAGGGGGGGGGGGTTGCCAGAATTTTTTTAAGTGGAAGGTTGAAAACCACTGCCATATGGCTACGCGAGGCGTAATAAAATAAAAAAAAAAATGTTCAAATGTTTGTAAATGTATCAGACCAAACTGTGTGGTCATCGGTCCGTAGCTTACAAACTACTTAAACTAAGGTAAACTAACCTAAGGACACCCACGCTCCAGGGAGGAATCGAACCTCCGACGGCGAGCAACCGCGCGCTCCGCATCGAGACGCCTTAGACAGCCCTTTTTTTTTTTAATTTTTTTTTTCTTCCGGTAGATCTATGGTTTGCGGTCGTTCGTTCAGTTTGTTCGTGGTTGTTCGTTGAACGGTTGGCTCAGCCTTTTTGTTACAGAGGGCACTCACCCTCCTGACCGGGCGCGCTGAGCCACGGCGCCCTGCAGACCGCTCGGCTACTCCACCGCGGCAATAGATCCCTCTCCAGATTCATTTCCTCATTATATTTACATACAAATTTAATTACATCCTACAGTTCATAACTGGCACGAGCAATAATTTTCGAAGTTGTCATTAACCGTCACTCACACACAAACGACAACTGAGACATAACTATTGATCTGTGATCACCCTCCCCCCCCACCTCCATAAACGGTGAATACGTCGTACGAAAACAATCAGTAGAGTGCACTGCGTTTGCCTTGATTTGCTCTGACTACAGTATGTGTCAAATTATTGAATTTGTGTCCTGCTTGTGTTACACAGTTTACAGATGAGATCTGCTTAAAAGCTGTCGTTATTGTGTGGGGATGTGATCTGATGCCGGTTTCGTTTTAGCTGATATTTTTAGAGAAAGTATATTAAATGAATGTTTCAACGATATTCGTGTTTTGAACCTAATTTTCATTTTCTTCTGTTCCAGGTGAGTACCCACTGTTGAATGCCTCTGTACGATGCAAGTCTTACCTGGTGAGTTGTATTCAGTTTATCTTCTTGTTTCCAAAGCCCTACATCTCGAAACGACGCAGAAAACTGTACCAGGGTTTTGAATATGCAAGAGCTTTGAGTTAAATGTGAATTTTTAAAAGCGACTTTATTACGTGGTACGGAACTTTGTTTATATTCACATTTACATTCGGCTCTGAAGGTATCCCATTTTGTAGACAGAAAAATGGGACTGTTGGTAAGTGTATACCTGCAGTAAGTAGTCTGTAGATGGAGGTGAGCCTCTAGGTAAGAGGTAAATAGTTCTGTGTTCTAGGTAATTCAGAATCGCTATCCGCGGTTTCTAGAGATTGTACAAGAGGCTAACATTGTGCAAACCTGCCAACTTTAGCAGTTTATCCGTAAAATTTACGGAAATTGCAGCATTTTACGGTTTTACGGATGGACAGTGTTTTACGACTTCGAGGGCAAAAATTTGAAACTTTAAAATTTGATAATCACCTCGCCTCCGTACAATCGATTGTTTGCGTGGGTCGAAGGCAAGTTTACGATAGTGAATAGGAAGTTCTACGATACCAAAAAAATGTTCAAAGGTTTGTAAATCGTATGGGACTTAACTGTGGGTTCATCAGTCCCTAAAATAAAAAAAAATACTTATGAACTACCTTATACTAAAGACAACACAAACATGCATGCCCGATGGAGGATTCGAACCTGCGACGCGGGAGGCCGCGGGACCCGCAACATGACGCTCCACACTTCTAGGCTACTCCCGCTCGGCTCTATGATACCATTGATGCTTTTAAGAATGAGATGTTTGTGTCATCATTTGAGTTGAATTTAGTCGGGATAACCGTTCTACCATGTGAATCTTAGGTTTCGACAGGCAATGCACCGCAAACTCAAAGAAGTTATCATGGGTTGGGTTGTTTGTTTGAGATAGGGGGAGTAAACTACTGAGGTTATTAGTCCACCCGTGGGGAGGTGAAGGAGTGAGGATAGGAAAGGACGGGAGGGGGTAAGGAAATGCAGTCTGGGTAGTAAAGAAGGAAGGAAGACTGCATTAGCTCGGGGCCCCGCGCTCGCCAGGCACATACTCACGATAGAACCGTGAGTCCCCTGGGGGGGGGGGGGGGGGAGTGATCATGAATTAGTTTTTGGCATAGAGACCTAGAACACAGTGATAGATCTCCAGGATACAGAAAAATTCCACTTCTTTTCGTCGTTGAGAAAGTACTTTTGTACGAAATGCATGTGACTACATCAAGTTTACACTGAAGGTTTGACAAAATTGAAGATACACAGTTCCATCCATTCGTTTTTCGTTGGAAACGTTTCCTATCTTGTAATGCAAGGAACAGAATGAAACGACAGATGAGATGGTGAATGAGCTTCAGAGGTAGTTCACAGCTCTTCACTTAGATGACAGTTTGGTTGCAAATCAAGGTGTTGCAGATAATTCCATTTGGACACAAATACGAAGAATTCGTAAAACCGAAGGAATTTTCTAGAAATTCGGTTATACTTAAGTAGTGTTTACTATTCTCACCATAGCCTATAGCAAGTCAAAATTTTTATGGGTTGAAACCTTGTGAAGAAAAATAGAACACAATTTAAATCAATCATATACAATCAATCTCCCGAGTCTTTGTACTATGGAGAGCAATAGTTCTGGTACCTATGAAGACAGAACTTTTCTCAAGACATCTTGCAGGAAGCTAAGGAGGTCACAACTATAACTTCAAAGTGGAACTAGCATTTGTTTGGAGTGTGTGTTATGTCATGCCTATGTTAAGTTAAACTAGTTTTATTGTGTTAAGCGTTTTTCAACTAACGCATATCTGCTTAATTTTCAAAGGAAGTCTTGGTGTGTATGCTTCAAACTAATATTCACCACGCCATCTGTAATTTAACATGGATTTCTTTTCGATTTTATATTCATTTGACAACGTTGGCGTATGGTATAAGTGGATGTGATTTCATTCAAGAATTCTGTTTAAAGTATGAACTATTGTATTTTTCAATCCAAAAGTATTATTATTATTTTAATGAAACCGTAATTTTTACTGATAGCCCTTTTCAAAAGTTTGCAGGTAAGACTATGATAATGAACTCATATTCGGAAATTAATCTTTTACTGACATATCGGATGGAGAAAAAGTAACGACAGCTATTATTTTTCTCGGATATGACATTATTGACAGAGATGCTTACTCTTACACACTTTCATTATAATCGCCTCCGTTATTTTTGTATCTTTTGCGGAATATCTGGAAGGTGTCGTATGCCATCTGCGCGTCTATTTTCGACGACGTCACGTGTTGCCCGCCCTATGGCGTAGATATGTGTTTTACAACCTGTGGATCGCGACCGCCTATGGGGTCTTGCGCGGGGGATGCGGTCCCAGGAGGATGCAGTAGCGGCAGCATGTCCCATAGCAAATCTACGTTTCGTGACGTTCAGCTACTGTGGCAGAGGGACCACACGTCACCGCAAATTACGCGTTCACATCTACATCTACATACATACTCCGCAATTCACCGTAAGCTGCGTGGCGGAGGGTACACTGTACCACTACTAGGCATTTCCTTTCCTATTCCACTCCCAAATTGAACGAGGAAAAAAAGAATGCCTATATGCCTCCGTACGAGCCCTAATTTCTCTTGTCTTTGTGATCTTTACGCGAAATGTAAGTAGGCGGCAGCAAGTTCGTACTACACTCAGCTTCAAATTCCGGCCCTCTAAATTTACTTAACAAAAATTCACGAAAAGAACGTCGTCTTTCTTCCAGCGATCCCCAATTGAGTTGCCGGAGCATTTCCGTGACACTCGCTCATTGTTCGTACCTACCGGTAACAAATCTAGCTGCTCGCCTCTGAACCGCCTCTATGTCTTCCTTCAAACCGATCTGCTGCGGATCCCAAATACTTGAGCAATACTCAAGACGTGGTCGTACAAGCGTTTTATACGCGGTCTCCTTTACAGGTGAAGTACATCTTCCCAAAATTCTCCCAATAAACGAAGTCGGCTGTCTGCCTCACAACTGTCCTTACATGCTCGTTCCATTTCATATTGCTCTGCAATGTTACGCCTAGATATTTGAACGAAGCGACAGCATCAAGAAGCTCACTACTAATGCTGTATTCGAACATTATAGGATTATTTTTTCTACTCATGCGCATCACCTTACATTTTTCTACATTGAGAGCTAGCTGCCATTCTTCGCACCAACTAGAAATTTTGTCTAAGTCAACCTGTATGCTATTACAGTCAGTTACAGACGACACCCTCCCATACACCACAGCATCATCAGCAAACAGCCGCAAATTACAACTTACTCTGTCCATCAGATCATTTATATAGATAGAAAATAATAGCGGTCCTATCACACTCCCCTGGGGCACGCCTGACGATACACTCGTCTCTGATGAACACTCGCCGTCGAGAACAACGTACTGCGTTCTATTACTTAGGAAGTCTTCCAGCCAGTCACAAATCTGTGAACCTATTCCATAAGCTCGTATCTTCGTTAGCAGTCTGCAGTGTGGCACCGCGTCGAACGCCTTTTTGACGTCGAGAAAAACACAATCCGCCTGTTGCCCTTCGTCCATGGCTCGCAAGATGTCATGTGATAAAAGGGCAAGCTGAGTTTCACATGAACGATTTTTTCTAAACCCGTGCTGATTCATGGAAAGAAGCTTTCCGTTTCAAGGAAATTTACTATATTCGAACTGAGAATATGCTCCAAAATTCTACATGAAACTGATGTCAACGATATTGGCCTGTAATTGTATGGGACATTTCTCTTTCCTTTCTTATACACGGGAGTCACCTGCGCTTTTTTCCACTTTTGTTGTTTATTATTCATGACAGAAAAACCATACATTAGATACGTGTAGTCGTAAAGTCTTTTTATTCGTTTCCGCTACTGCGGCTTTCACCGGATGTGAATGGCTGCGCGTATCTTAGATACATCTAAGAAAGAAAATTAAATACTCAACCTTTGGAATCACTTCCACTGGCCTATATGAAAGAGGCTGTACTGACTGTCTGCAGAGAGGAATCCAAAGTCGCCGGCGAATGGACTTGTGTTCATATTTCGACACAATATGATAATACTTAGGCCTGAGACCAAGGTCTGAAAATGACTGTCAGAAACTCCCCACCGCAGGAAACGACTAAGGAAGCAGTAGTAATGAAAGCGCCGGTTTGTTGCTGCAATCTCGTTATTTCCTCCGTACACGTTACCCGCTCTCCTATTTTAGTACATCATCAGTCGATGCCGTTTCTTAAAGTTATATTTTTGTTTAGAGACGTAGCGTTAACAGATCATAAACGTCATAAAAAATTTTGTCCTTCTGCCGCTGTTAATTATTTTATTATTATGACAGCTGTTTCGCCCTTACGCCATTTTCAAGCAATCTGTGAACTAATTTTGCAAAGTTGGGGTTTAGATAAATTTTACATAAAATCAAGATAGAATTATAATAAACGTTTCGACGGTACATGCAGTATTTACCTGTCATAAAACTTATTTATCTCTCTGCTACGCTAATTGTACGTTTGTACTTAATGCGTGCAGCTATTACGAACTTTTATTGAATTTTATGAAGTTCGTATTTACTGTTATATGAAAATTACATTTCAATGTTGCATGTTTACAAAGATGTTACTTTTCGTAAATTTTTGCATTATCTTCGATCATGCATTAGTGTTTCTCTGGTTTCATGAGATGTTTTTCCAAAGCGTTATTCCTTTGATTGTATCATCTTTGGTTAAAGTTTTATTCGTAATTTCGTACACTTCCTTGACCTGGAAATAAGCAATAACTGCAACTAACATGCATTTGACATTTATTGTAAACCAACAACATCGGACAATATAATAAACGCCCCTTCATGTCATTGCACATCACACAAATATGCCTATATTTCCATTTGTTGTTGTTGTTGTTGTTGTGGTCTTCAGTCCGGAGACTGGTTTGATGCAGCTCTCCACAATACCCTATCCTGAGCAAGCCTCTTCATCTCCACATAAGAACGGCAACCTACATGTCTGAATCTGCTTACTGTATCCATCTCTTGGTCTTCCTCTGCGATTTTTACCCCACACACTTCCCTCTAATGCTAAATTCACAATTCCTTGATGTCTAAGAATGTGTCCCACCAATCTATCCCTTCTTTTAGTCAAGGTATGCCAGAAATTTCTTTTCTCCCCAATTCTGTTCAGTACCTCCTCATTAGTTACGCGATCCACCGACCTAATCTTCAGCATTCTTCTGTAGCACCATATTTCAAAAGCCTCAATCCTCTTCCTGTCCGCACTGTTTATCGTCCATGTCTCACTCCCATACAAGGCAACACTCCATACAAATGCCCTCAGAAAGTACTTCCTTAGGCTTAAATCAATATTCGATGTTAACAAATTTCTCTTTTTCAAAAATGCTTTTCTACCCATTGCCATTCTGCATTTTATATCCTCTGTATTGCGACCATCATTTGTTATTTTACTGCCCAAGTAACAAAACTCATCTACCTCCTTTATTGCTTCGTTTCCCAATCTAATTCCTTCAGCATCACATGATTTTCTAAGACCGCATTCCATTACCCTAGTCTTGCTCTTGTTAATGTTCATCTTATATGCACCTTTCAGCACACTGTCCATTCCGTTCAATTGCTCTTCCAGGTCCTTTGCTGTATCCGACAGAATTACTACGTTGTCGGCAAAACGCAATGTTTTTAATTCTTGCCCCTGAACTTTTATTCCTTCACGAAATTTCTCCTTGCTTTCCTTTATAGCTTGTTCAATGTACAAATTGAATAACATTGGAGAAAGGCTACAACCCTGTCTCACTCCCTTCCCAACCACTGCATCCCTTTCATGCTCTTCAACTCTGACAACCGCTGTCTTGTTTTTGTACAAGTTGTAAATAATCTTACGCTCCCTATGTTTTACTCCTGCTTGCTTCAGAACTTGAAAGAGTTTAGTCCAATCAACATTGTCAAAAGCCTTCTCCAAATCTACAAAAGCTAGAAATGTAGGTTTGCCTTTTCTTAATCTATCTTCTAGAATAAGCCGTAAAGTGAATATTGCCTCCCGAGTTCCTACATTTCTCCTGAACCCAAACTGATCTTCCCCGAGGTCGGCTTCTACCAGTTTTTCCATCCTTCTGTATATAATGTATGTAATCTACCTCTAGTAAAAGACAACATTGAAAAAGAAATGCAAACATTACAATATACAGCATACATAAACGATTTCAACCCAGAAATAATAAACAAAATTTATAATAGATCCAATTAAGATAGAAAGTCCATACACAGAAACATAACTCTCGAGAGAGAAACACCACAGCATAAAAAATTTATGTACACCCCTACAATTTTCATACGAGATATCTCGAACAAAATTAATGCTATTTTCAGGGAATCACAAATAAAACTTGTTTTCCGTACAAATAATAATTTAAACGTGAAACTACATAAAGTCATAACCAATACAGCAAAATTTAATTGCCCAGGGATCTATAAAATTACGTTTGGAAACTGTGAGAAGTTTTATATCGGCAAGGCAGGACATAACTACATAATTAGATTCAGGGAGCACACCAGAGTTACAGATTACAACAAAAAAATCGTAGACCTCGAACGGGCTTATGATCAGGTCTGGCATCTCAGCTTGCTCTTCATCCCATCAACCTCGTCCGAGTGATTGCCTCCTTCCTCTTCAACCGCCCAACCAATGTTACCTTTCACAATACCGACTCCCGTCTTATCCCTCTGTCGTCCTTTCTCCATTTATCTCCTATATACCTCAGATATGTCTAAGGCCCCCTCCATATACCTATTCCAATATGCTCATGACACCGCTTTCCTTGCCTTAGCTCCCACCCTCGCCCATTCCAAGAACACCTCGACCTTTCCACCACTTGGTGCGACCAGTGGCTTTATAAATTCTACCAAAACCCAGGCTATCATCGTAGATCATACCACCTCTTCATTTCGTCCCCATTACTTCTATTTCAACTTTCATCACCGTCCCATCCGCCTCACAGATCCCCCCTTCAGGGCCCAACTTCCGCCCTTCCTCGCCCCCTCCATACTCTTACCGGTATCTCTGGTATACTCCCCTCATACTCCTTACAGCTTCCTGAGACATCGCAACCTCCTTCTTCCCCTGGCCCTGTGCCACCCCTCCTCCGCTTCCTCTCCCCCATCTTCCCCCACCCTTTTAATTGTGCGTGCTTCAGTGGAGTGATTCTCCGTTTTCCTCGCCTCGTGTTTTTATAAATACTTCATACCTATCACTCCATTTTCACGAAGCACATCTTCGTTTTTCGCCTTGTTATGTGTCTTGTCTCCCTTTTGTAACTTAATTGCATTTTTTTTTCTTTTTTGTAGTGTATCAATCTTG
This sequence comes from Locusta migratoria, assembly GCA_026315105.1. Taxonomy (NCBI): domain Eukaryota; kingdom Metazoa; phylum Arthropoda; class Insecta; order Orthoptera; family Acrididae; genus Locusta; species Locusta migratoria. The sequence goes on along the minus strand of CM048745.1, from coordinate 696,453,087 downwards.
TATGCTGAAGAGCGCCTTAGGGGCTGCCAGCCCGTCCTACCTGGGGAACGACAGTACAATAAAGAAATAAAGAAGAAACCTACCTATTGTATATTACTGTTTGGCATGTTAGTGTTCTTAGGTCCGACTTCTGAAGAGAACAAAATTAATTTTGTCGAAACCCATTTTAACATAACTGGTTGGCTGTTAGTTATTCTAAAATTTATTTACTTTCTTTTAATAGAAATAAATGTAGTTCACTCAAATTTAGTGTATTGCAATTTTCATTGCTGCAGTTATACTCCCAACCTCCGTGCGCTCAAGTCCTCTACGGCCGTCTGGAAGTCGTCTTTCAGGCCTTCCCGTAGGGTCTCTGTTGTCCTGCGACGCTTACGTATTGGCCATACGTGGTTGACGCATGGCTACCTTTTACGTCAAGAGGACCCACCGAATTGCCGTTGTGGAAATTTGTTGACAGTGGTCCACATCCTGTCGGACTGTCAGCTTTTAGCCGCCTTGCGGCAGTCTTTTAATCTACCTACTGCGCCTGCCTTGATTTTATCTGACAATGCCTCTATTGCTGACCGAGTTTTGGGTTTATACGCGCGGCTGGACTTTATCGTTCTATTTAGTGGTGGGCTCGTGCCTGGTGTCTCAGGTCCCCACCCCTCAAATTTTAATCTGATGCTTTTCTTACTTCTACCCTATTTTTTCAAATGTTTGTAATTCTATCTGACCAAACTGCGTGGTTATCACTCCGTCGCTTACAAACTACTTAAACCTAGGTAAACTAACCTAAGGACAAACACATACACCCATGCCCCAGGGAGGACTCGAACCCCAACGGCGAGCAACCGCAAGCTCCGCAGCGAGACGCTTTAGACCGCTCGGCTACTCCACCGCGGCCCGTTTTTTACCTCCAGTTTTTCAGTCTGTGAAGAGTGACTGGCTCATTTTGTATTCGTTTGTGATCATCCAGCCATTGGCCGCGGTGGAGTGGCCGAGCGGTCTATAGCGTCTCGCTGTGGAGCGCGCGGTTGCTCGCCGTGGAGGTTCGAGTCCTCCCTTGGGCATGGCTGTGTGTGTTTGTCCTTAGGTTAGTTTACCTAGGTTTAAGTAGTTTGTAAGCTACGGACTGATGACCACGCAGTTTGGTCCGATAGATCTACAAACATTTGAACATCCAGCCATTGTTCCCTGCTCTATTTTAGCTTAGTTCAACACTTGGTCTCTCCAATTCCTATCTTCTTCAGTGGTGTTGAGAGTATCAAGTTCATTGGCACTGTGTGCCCCTTAGGTCTCTCTTCTGAGTGTTGGGCTTTATTTATCTTTTTCATACTTGAATGTCTTGTCTTCGGTAGGAACAGGGGACTGATAACCATGTAGTTTAGTCCCCTCTAAACCCCAAAGCAACAACATCTACATCTACATAGATACTCTGCAAATCACATTCAAGTGCCTGGCAGAGGGTTCATTAACCACTTTCATAACTTTTCTCTACCGTTCCATTCTCTAATAGCGCGCGGGAAGAAAGAACACCTAAATCGTTCCGTTTTCGACCTGATTTCTCTTATTTTATTGGGATGGTCATGTCTCCCTAAGTAGGTGGGTGCTAGCAAAATATTTTCACATTCAGAAGTAAAAGTCGGTGATTGAAACTTCGCAAACAGATCACGCCGCAATGAATAACGTTTTTCTTTTAATGATTTCCACCCCAATTCGTGCAACATTTCCGTGACGCTTTCCCCCCGTAACGTGATAGAACAAAACGAGCTGCCCCTCTCTGAACCTTCTCAATGTCTTCCGTCAGTCGCACCTCGTGAGGGTCCCACAAGCGGCAACAGTACTCCAGGAGAGGACGCACAAGTGTGATATAGGCAGTCTCTTTGGTGGAGCTGGTGCATCTTCGAAGCGTTCTGCCGATGAAACGAAACCTTTGGTTCACCTTTCCCACAATATTTCCTGTGTGTTCTCTCCAGTGAAAGTTGTTCCTAATTGTAACTCCTAGGTATTTGGTAGAATTTACGACCTTAAGGTTTGACTGATTTATCGCGTAATTGAAGTTCAGTGGTTTTCTTTTAGTGGCCATGTGCATTACTTCACACTTTTCTTTATTCAGTGTCAATTGCCAATTTTCGCACCATGCAGAAATTTTGTCTAAATCGCTTTGCAGTTGCTTTTGTTCCTCTGTTGACTTCACTAACCGATAAACGACAGCATCATCCGCAACAGTCCAAGGGAGCTATTCAGATTGCATCCTAAAACGTTTATAAACACAACGAAGAGTAGAGGACCTATAACGCTTTCCTATGGAACGCCAGATATTACTTCTGTTTTACTCGATGACTTACCGTCAATTACAACGAACTGTGTTCTTTCTGATAGGAAACAACAGCTGTAGTTCTTTCACCTGGTCATTGGTTGAATTCGCACAGCTTCACCATAATTTATGTACCGTGACACTCGTGCTAAGAACTGTACTCATTTAAAATTCTGTATTATTGGTTTCGCCTCCTTTGCTGAAGGACTTCCGTGTCTAAGGTCAGCAGTTGCTGTCCGTAGCAAGCAATGATCACCTGCAGTCCTGTCTGCACTCCTATGCTGCAAGGCGCTTTCCAGTCGCGCCGCCTCCACGGTCGCCGCCCCCGCAGATCCGTGTGTACCGCGATTGGCGACTGCCGGCTGAGAGCGTGCGCAGCCCGCCACAAGACGGATCCCCGCCGCGCCGCCGCCCTGAAAGCCTATCATTAAGTTCGCAACCCGCAAACGGTGCGCGCCGGGCAGGCGTCACTTTAAGTGAAAATATTCCCCGGTGCGGCGCAGCCAATCTAGAAGGCGGCGGCCGCAGGCACTTGTTTCGCCGCGGCTGCCATCTGCCGGCCGCGGGCATTATCATCTCTGGCCGTGCGCGAAACCCGCTGTTTAATCCGCGGCGCTCATCTCATCAATCGAGCCCACAATTTGTTCTCCCCGGCTCCCTATACACCGCGCCGCTTTTTTTAATGGCTTCTCTTAAACAAACATCGGCGTTTTCGCTTCTTTAATTGTCCTATCTTCTCCGGTTCAGCCGCATCGCATCACTTACGCTCGGAAATTCGAGAACGTAATTGCGGCAATCTATTTCTGGGCAACGAGTACTGGCTATTTCGTGCCGACCGGCATCTCCTTGTAGGATAATTATGTAGAAAGCTGGGCTTTTACCACCTCTTCACTCCTGATTGTGCACTGATCTGCTATCTTGCTTCCACTGATGACCTAGAAGCAGAGCAGTGTACCGTCTCGAAACTGTTACCTGCGACGGTAGGACCAAATAGGCTGCAGCGACAAGTGAATGAAGGAACCGAGATCACGGCCTGATGACTCTGCGATTGTCGACCGACCGCTGTATCATCGTTAGCCAATGATATCACACAGTTGCCAACGTTAACAACTTGGAGATCACAGTTCTGAATCGCTGTCCAGTCAACCAAATAGGAAAAAATCGCTGGAGTGTCGGGAATCGAGTTCAGGTTGCTCACATGACGCTCAGAAAAAAAAAAAAAAAAAAAATTAAAAAAAATGAATAAATAATCTACAGGCACGTCCAGAAAGTAAAAATATCTATTATTATCATCTATATCTATAAATGTGAATGTCTGTTCGGTGTACGTTTATCACGTCTGCACCACAAGACATAAATAGCTAAAAATTTGTACAGTTACTAATGTCTACGCGGGGAAGGCTTCAGGCACAGTTTTATGATGATCGGATAGCTATATATATAATTAATGTCAATGTCTGTTCGGTGTACGCTTATCAAGTCCGAACGACAAGACGCAGAGACTTAAATATTTGTACGGTTACTAATTCATACCTGATGAAGGTTTTAGGCACGGTTTTATAGCGATCTGATAGATATTTAGTAATTTGAAGAATATAACGCGAAATGCGGAACAATAATTACTCTTTGAAAATTATATTTACTATTTGAAAATGGTTTTATTGGTTGCATTGTTGCTTGAGGGTTGATAATGATAAAAGGGTGGAGTACATTAGGATGGAAAGTTATCGGTGAATATAAAATTATGTGTGTGTTAATATTTCTCTCTGCAGAGAAAACTACACAACGCGAACGAATGGTCTGTGTGTAATTGTTGTCTGAAGTCTCCATGCCGATAGCTATAAAGGGGTGGAAGATATGGTTGTTGAAAGTCGTCAGATTATGAAAAAATATCGACTGAAAGCCAGCGATGACGTTTGCGACTCTATAGCAAGGAGGTTACATACATCGAAACGTGATGCCACAGACCATATCTTTGGTCTATGCGTGCTACAATGTCCTCAGCACTTTCTAAGGATAACTATACGAATAAGAAAATATAAGAATAAATAAACCAGTAAAAAAGTAATCTCTTTTAATACACCTCTTTAAAAAAATCGATTTGACGTTTCGCGCATTACATCAAGTGATCGATCTGTGATAGTATTACAATCATTATTTTTGAAATTCGTGATTGGATTAGTGCATTTTTACGTGTGATTTGATCTACACTACTTACTTTCCTGATAAACGGTAAGTGCATAGCCTTCCGCATATCTAATAGGAATATTTTTTCAGTACCGCCTTATGAGCTACATTTCCTCAAAAATGAGTGAAATTAATTACATTAATTTAATTTTTATTTAAACTCCGTAGATAAATGTGCATTGCGTTACTTTACACATATTATAACAGTACATCTACTTTTAATAAATCACATTCAGACAACATGCCTCAGGAATACATTTACGCTCCAAACAATACTACAAATAACATAGTTTACCAGAATGCCCTAAAATGAAATTAAAATGGATTTGGACATTACTCTCACCATACGAGTTGAGATATTTCAACACAAGCTATAAGGAATAATGTATGTATTATTTATTGTAAATCATTAAGCACTTCACATAATTTTATTTTTTTATTTGAATGTTGATTAAAAATGTTTGTTTCTAAATAAGGTATTGTATTGCATTTCATCCTTCAAAACCAGTCATAGCACACGACTGGAAGACAGCTTATCTATCATAATCAACAAACATGCGAGCGGAGCCGCGGGCTTAAGCTAGTTATTAAAATGAAAAGGACTTGGCCGCCCAGTGCCAGGGCGCGCTCACTGGGTTTTGCTCGGGGAGCTGGCCACCAATCTGGCACACCTGTAACACCACAGCAGTAGCACATTAGGGGTTAATAAAAACACACAACAAATCAACTAACAACGGTGCAGGGGTGTCCAGTGGTTTGCTAATACGCAAAAATGTAGTTTAAGTCACTAGCCTACACAAACATTGTACTAATATTAAGACCCATTTTGTCACAGGTGATGGGTTATGTTCTATGACATAAATAAAGATTTAAAAATGCGTAAGAGTACCAAGGGAAGTAGAGAAGCGTAACATACGGAAGTTTGGGTCTGGCCGGGGAGCGTGTTCCGGTGGCCGAGTGCTAAGGCGACCGCCCGCGAAACACGGAAGACTCGGTCTGCCGCAAATTTTCATATATTGCAGAATATAGACCAAATGAAGAGCAGCTACAGTCGGAAATTGCGAATTAATAGCTGTATATTAAACATTTCGCCCCAAATTTGCGATTGGATAGGGGATTTCCTGTCAGAGAGGACACAGTTTGTAGTAATCGAAGGTAAGGCATCGACTAAAACAAAAGTGATATCGGGCGTTCCACAGGGTAGTGTTATTGGTCCCCTGCTGTTCCTTATTTACATAAAAAATTTAGGGGAAAATCTAAGTAGCTCTCTTAGGTTGTTTGCAGATGACGCCGTCATTTACCGTCAAGTAAAATCATCTGAAGATCAAAACCAACAGCAGAACGATCTGAATAATATATCAGTATGGTGTAAAAATTGACAATTGACTCTAAATAATGAAAAGTGTGACGTCGTCTACATGAGTACGAAACGAAATCCGTTAAACTTTGTTTACAAGATCAATCAATCATAAGTGAAGGCCGTAAACTCCACAAAATATCTAGGAATTACTATTACTTCAGAAGTAAATTGGAAAGAACACATAGATAATATCGTGGGAAGGCGAACCAGAGACTGCGATTTATTGGAAGAACCCTTAAAAGTTGCAACAGAATACAAAAAAAAAAAAAAAAAAAAAAAAAAAAAAAAAAAAAAAAAAAAAAAAAAAAAAAAAAAATGCATACACTACGGTTGTCCGTCCATTTTTGGAGTATTCCTGCCCAGTGTGGGATCCTAATCATGTGGGTTTGACGGAGGACATCGAAAGAGTCCAAAGAAGGGCATCTCGCTTCGTATTGTCACGATAGAGGGGAGACAGCCTTACGGAAATGATACAGGATCTGGAATGGGAATCATTACAACAACGGCGCTTATCGCTGCGGCATGGGCTACTTACGAAACATCAATCGGCAACATTCTCCTCCGAATGCGAAAATTTATTGTTGATTCCCACCTACAAAGGTAGAAATGATCAACAGAATAAAATACGAGAAACCTGAGCTAGAACGGAGAGATTCAGGTGTTATTTCTTCAAAAAAATGTTCAAATGTTGGTGTAGCTTATCGGACTAAACTTACGAACTACTTATGAACTAGCTACGACAAAGGACGGCACAAATATCCATGCCCGAGGGGAGATTTGAACCCCTGACCGTAGTGGCCGTGCAGACCGTGACTGGAGCGCCTCAGTCCCCTCGGCCACCGCAGCCGGCAATTCGATGAACCCTCTGCGAGGCACTTGTGACTTGCAGAGTATCCCATGTAGATGTAGATGTACTAGATTTGAAACCACATCCAGGCTGGCTGACACACTGCTCTTGTCGTCAGTCCGGGCGGATTCCGAGGAAGAAGTAAGCTTATGCTTGAGCGTCCCGTCTATTGCTTGGTCATTATACACACAGCACATGCTCGGACTTTCGGGTAAGGATGGGGAAGGAACTGCGGCCGTGCTGTTTCAAAGGAACCGGACTGATTTGGGGAAACACGGCCGGAGGTGGATTTGAACGAACGTCGTCGGAAATGCGAGTCCAGTGTGTTACCACTGCGCCACCTCGCTCGGTGCGTCGGATTCGATGCGGCGGCTTCAGCACCCCGTCACGGGAGCGACGGCTTTAAGAGGCTCGCCTAATCGAGAATTCCCGGTTGTCACGGCAGCTATCGAGGATCGTTACTTGCGCAGCACCTTAGGCGTGCGTAATTGAATTTCCCACCGGCGCGTATGGTGGCAGGAGAGTGTGCAGCTAGCCGCGGCGCTGGCAGGTGGCTGGCGGGTTGGTGCGACAGCTGGTGCAGTCTGTTTACGGCGGCCGCGCGACCCGGCTGGGTTTACAGGCGGCCGTAAGTCACTGGCGAGGCGGCTGCGCTCGCGCCTAATAACACAGTTTACGGCGCTGGCGATGGTCCCGTGTAATGGCGCCGCCGACACACGCGGTACGCCGCGCCGCGCGGAGTTAACACTCCACCGGCGAGGGCAGCAGGTGGCAGCCTGCCACGAGGGCCGCGCAGGCGCACACGTAGACGGCGCCGCCGCCTGCCGACTCACGTGTAGGGATGCCGGTTATTGCTGAAACAACCGGTTTTCGGTTTTACCGGTTCTTTTCATCTCCGGTTTAACGGCACTGTAAAATTTGCTCAAGATAACCGATTTTTTAAATAACCGGTTTTCGGTTTTTTATTGCTATTATTTCCAGTAGATTTCGACCAAAACAGAAACCATAATCGAATTTTCGGTTCTTCTAGTTTCGGCTGAAACAAAAACTTAGTTAAAATTTAGGTAAATTTACGTTATACGACAAATCAGTAGTCTTTCCATATTTTGCAAGATCCCCTCGCAATACTACGCCTTCTTGAGTGCGTGTAAGCCTAGTCAGGAGGCCGTAGAAGACCATATACGAAGCATATAGATTTACTGGCCTAGTATATCCATCTGGCAGTTGCGAATATTGAGCCAACCACTCCATAAGTTGGACGTGTGAGCCAGCGCATACGAATATCTCGTTATATACAAAGTTACAGTTAGTAAATGAACTTCAGTCAGTGCTGCAGAAGTATTTCGATAAATAAAGTCACAGTTCCGACTAACAGTATCATTGTTGTCAGTGTAAATTTACGCAAATTGAACCATGGAAGCTGTGTATCACATGATCAAAGAATGTTCTAATGGGTGTGAGTTCTTATGAGACCTAACTGCCTATGTCACCGGTCCCTTGAGTTAAAATTAGCTACTTAATCTAACTTAAACCAACTTACGCTAAGGACAACATACACACCCATGACCGAGAGAGGAGGGAGGACTCGCACTTTCGACTGGAGCAGCCGCGCAGTCTGTAACATGGAGTCACAGTCCGCACGGCTACCAGGCGAGGCACCACATGATCAATGTTACCTACACCCATATTGGTTATTAAAAAAGCCCCTCGCTTTCAAGGAATCACATTAATAATACTTGTTAGCATAACAATGTGATAATACATTAAAAGTTACTATTCCAAGCTTATAGTACGTCACTTACATAATATGTATATGAATCTAATTTACCTTCTTTTCCAAGAAACCTTTTGGATGCTTTCTCCTTAAATGACACAGCATCTTTGTAGTACCACCACCCGTTTTCAGCTTTTTGAAGCAAATGGAGCATTGTACCTCACTACTACCGTACTTCGTGAACTACTTCCACACTCGGGATGGTGTGTCTGGCGACGACAGCAAGGAACTGCAGCATGACCAGACGGAGGCAAGTCTTGTACACTGCCGGTGCACGTGCGTCGTCAAATAGGCCACGCCACACGGCAACAGGTGCCTCGATGCCTCAGTAGCTGCACCAGTCCCTAAGTTCTTATGCCACGTGTTTGTTGGGCGTTTCTGACTGCCGGGATTGTTCTTAAATTGTCACTGATCGCTTTTCTTAGTTACTGCGATGACCTAATATTTCACAGCAGTGGAAATTTTAGGAATAGCCATAAATATTAGGGTCTACTAGTTTTAATTTTTTAATTATTTACAAAAACAAATATTGAATCACTACTACAGGAAGTAGTAGTCATACCGGTTTTTTACCCTGTTCTTGACAATAACTAAAAAAACCGGTTAGAACCGACACGAAATAAATACCGAAAACAACCGGTTATTCAAAACTAAAATACTGGTATCGGTTTTAACCGGTCGGTTTTTCCCATCCCTACTCACGTGCCTGCAACAACAGCTGCGTAAAGGCCGCTTTACACGATCGACTTTGTGCTGAAAACTGACTACTCCACGTGCGTGCGCCGTTAGTCCTTGCGAATAAAGGTGCGGACACACACATCCGGGCACGGACACGTCCGAGTATCGGCCGTCACCCGGAGAACGAAGTACACCGTTGAAATAAATGCAGGTGGCCACACGTGACCCGGGCCGTGCTCGGGCAGCACCCCCTATAGAAGAAAGCCTGCTCACGACGTCACAACATGGCGGCGATGAGAGGCTTAGAGTTCTCTGACAATTGTAAACATTAGCAGTGCACGCTGTTTATAGTGCATTCTTTCGTTCCGGAGTGTATTTATTTCGTAAATTGGTCTTGTGTACGATGTGATCACTACGCTGAACGATTTGTGTGTGTGAGAACAACGTGTGATCTCTTTTTTACTGACAAAGTGGGGTTTCACTGTTATGTGCCGAAATGTAGAGGAAAGCCGGCCGCACTATGTATATAGTTAAGTCCCCATAAGCTTGACAAACATTTGAACATTTTGATTTAAACCTAATGCCTAACACTCGCACCTCAACTATTGCGGAAACGGAAAGTGCGATGGATGTGCGGTTTTCTCAGAGTGGATTGGTAGTCAAGGACTCGTATTGTTAGCCAATAAACAGATCTTAAACATACGTAGAAACAAACAACAAACATACAGTTTTTCAAATGGAATAATCGTTGTTTCTATCGTACACTGGAAATTTCGTACACTGGAAATTTTGACACCAGATGAGTACAAATAATTTTGAATGACATTTTTATCACGTTTAGTTTGGCAACTACAACCATTCAAAGTTTTGGGGGCGGAGGCTACGACAGCGTATCTGACTGGCTGGTATCATGAGACAGTAGGTCGTGCCCCAGGGGCTAGCCACTCGGCCAGTCAGCTACACTACCGCAACCTCCGCCCCCGTAACTTTGAACGGTTGTAGCTGCCAAACTGAACGTGATAAAAATGCCATTCAAAATACTTTATACACAGCTAGTGTCAAAAATTCCAGTGCATGATAGAAACAACCATTGTCCATTTTAAAAACTGTATGTTTGCATAAAAAAGTACACTTTCTAAGTAATATTACAATCTATTTGTTGACTAAAAATACCAACCCCTGATTACCAATCCATTCTGTGAAAACCGCATATCAATCACATTTTCTATTTCCGCAATATTTTCGGAGCAACTGTTAGGTGATCCACCCTGTATAAACGTGTTTTCCCGAAAATTATATCAACAGGAGAGTGAGAATTAATAAATGACAAAATTATTTTCGATGTTATTTTCACCGTTAGCAAGAAAACAAGACATAAAAACTAAATTAAATTGTCGCTCTTTACTGAATTTTCGATTTAGTTTCATGTTCAAATGTTTGTAAAGCTTATGGGACTTAAATGCGGTGTCATCAGTTCCTAAACTTACAAACTACTTATGAACTAGCTTATACTAAAGACGGCACAAACATCCATGCCCGAGGGGGAATCGAATCCCCGACAGGGAACGGCCTCGCGCATTGTATCATAGCGCTTCAATGCGCTTCGCCGCGACGTAGTTTCATGTGTTTGCAGTATAATTTTTTGGTGCGATCAGTTTAAGGCTTGGCCGCGTGTTCAAAAGTGTAACGCTAAGATCGCAAAATAAGTGTTTATTTAATGACGACCAGTTTCGGTGTACTATACCACTATCAAAGGTATTAAACATAAGGAGAGGCAATGAATTAAAATTTATGTCGTGGCCGGGATTCGAAAACGGGACCTCCGACTTACTAGGTAGATGCTTTAAACCACTTTTTTTTTTCATTTGGTAGATCTGTCGTTCGCGGTCGTTCGTTCAGTTTGATCATGGTTGTTCGTTGAAGGGTTGGCTCAGCTTTTTTTATTACAGAGGGCGTTCAGTCCCCTGTCCGGGCGCGCTGAGCCACGGCGCCCGGCAACCACAGCTAACACGACGTTGTTGCCAAAGCTACTATACGGACTGTCTTAAAGCACGTCTCCCTCCACACCATATACTTTTATTCTTCCTCATGTTCCCTGTGACATGCGTATTAAATTGCCAGGGCTCTCCTACATTGGAATAGCACCCCAGCAGAGAACGCGAATAGGGACTATCCCGCCTTGTTCCTCAGGCCAAGGTGATATAAACATCAACAAATAATACAATTCCTTGAGACAACATTTTCTCGTTATACCAAAGATATTAAACGTATAAAGAGACATTTTAATTCAATGAGCCGGGATTCGAACCCGGGACCTCCTACTTACTAGTAAGTAAATTTTAATTCAATGCGTCTCCTTATGTTTAATACCTTTGTTATAATGAGACAATGTTGTATCAAGGAATTGTATTATTTGTTGATATTTATACCACTATCATCTGGTCATATCAAAATTTATAAGTTGGTCATCTTATTTTAAAAACGAAGATTAAATAATACGTGCACTTAGCACTTAGTCTGAATATACTAAGTGCGATGTTGCACGTGTTATTAAATCTCTTTTTTAAATAAGATGACTAACTTATAAAATTTGATATGACCAGACTGATGGAGGCACAGTCCACCGACATCGGTCGTCATTAAATAAATATTTTGCGATCTCGGCGTTAGTGGGCAGTGATCGACGCCAGACGATTCGTGAGCTCGCTCTGTTTTGTCGATGGGACTGTGAAGTACTGTCCCATCCACTTAAGTCCTCGTGACTTTGATTTGATTCCGAAGATGAAGAAACCAGTTCGTGGAATTCGATTCAAAACTGTTCCAGAGATTCGACAGACATTAGACGCTCCACTCACACCATCAACAGAACACGGTCTGGTAACGGTATACTACACCTTCCGCATCGTTGGCAACGGGTTCTACACAACGCTGGTGACCAGTTTGAAGGACAGTGACAGGTGCAAACATTTAACTCTTTTGTATTGGTTGTGAATAAATAGTTGCTACTATTTAACTTTCAACTCTTGTATTATGTGATATACGTTGCCGGTTATCTTGGACGTATCCGACAGTTCTGCCAGCGGTGAAGGTGCATATTCATATCCGACGCAGTTTTGGATTTCATGAAACTGCGAGCGACAGGAAAATGTATAATCACGGCTTTGTGCTACAAATTATAGTACCTGCCGTTGTATTGTCGCGTAAAAGGTTAACACAACTGACTAGTAAACAGGAGATCGTGGCTCGAATCCCGCCATAGGCGCACATTGCTGATCAACGCCTGATAGCAGCCGACGTCAAAACATCTATCTCAATGGCAGCTTCACTGTCGGTTCTTATACACTGAATGTATACGGTTTGTTTCGATAGATTGATGTGGCCGTCAAGTGTGCTGCAAGGTCTGTGCTATTACTGAGCGATATTGAGTTGAAATATTATGTTAGTATGAACTTCTCTAGCATTGAGTTGGTTTTGCAAGAAGCTGCGTCGGTACGGATCGTAAAAGGAAACTGTATTCTTGAATTTAGTAATTTTTGTGTCTGCAAATCGTATAGTAGAAGATATGTGTACTAGGGTTAATGAACAACTACAAAAGAAAATCATGTTAGTGCTAAATGGCGGGGCGGTGTAGGTGTGTCGTCTTAAATTTTCTGACTTCAGTAAAGGCTAGTTTACACGACGACACTACGTTTCATGAAACTGCGGTACTGGTCAGTGCGCATGCGTGGCATGCGTTCGCGCAATTCGTTGGCGAAACTAAACAGTTTCGGCACTTTCCAACTTTCGCAAAGCTGATTGCGCGTGTTTCTAGGTTAGGTGAGAACCAATACAGAACAAAACACAACATAAAGGGGGGAAAGGAAGAAATAATTCTGTTTTTGAACATATATGCGATGCATAGGTGTTTGTGCCATTTTAACGACGAAAATTTCAGGAATAAGCAGTGCCGTGTTAGTGCTCTTGAAGCAATTATTCGTGAATTAAATATTGATGAGTTGACAATTAGTGAATTACAGATTAAAGTACATTCAATTCCACATACCTATACAAATTAACTATAGCAATTGTGGATTTGGGAACACGTTACATTTACTGTAGAGACGAATATCTATTTGACAAAAGTAATGCAATTTGTAATTTCAGTTCTGGTAACGATGCTTCACGCATAACAGTATCTTGTTTCTTTATTGCGTTACTAACTCTGTTTAAAAGGAACGTAAACTGCTCCGGTGACATTCTGAGTTGATTAAAATAACTTCTAGGGTCTTCCATCACAATTTCTTTCAGCAAGGTTGCTGAGCAACCGACCTGACGTCTTTTTTAATCCAGTGACAAACCCAAACACATTTCTTATTATTTTTATGCTTAGTCTTATGCAGCGACTTCACACAGAGAAGCAATAGCTCCGCCACAACTCTTACAGCTACCAAAACGTTTATTTTACGACGACTACGGCACTTACAAAACAACGAAACTGAATTGTATTGTATTGGCGCCGTGTCTACAGAGATACACGAAACCAGTTGTACGCAACTCATTTTATGAAACGAGTGTCGCAACCAAGAGTCGTCTTGTAGACTAGCCTTAAGAAAACTAGCAGACCTTTTTAAACGATGGGCCGGCCGCGGTGGCCGAGGGGACTGAGGCGCCCCAGTTACGGTCTGCACGGCCACTACGGTCGGTGGTTCGAATCCCCCTCGGGCATGGATATTTGTGCCGTCCTTAGTATTATCTAGGTCATAAGTAGTTTGTAAGTCTAGGGACTGATGACCCCGTAGTTAAGCCCCATAATCTATACAAACATTTGAAACATTTTTTAAACGATGCTGATCCCCAATATAACGGGCAGTTAGTGACTAAGGCACCTGAGTTTACTTAAACACATACACATGCTACTGCCAACCGGATCTCAATTTGCTGGACCTCTGTAAGCTGAGGAGTAAAGTAAAGGCAGATTTCTCGAAGAGGGACAGACGGAAATATCGAAAGAATGAGAGCTCAGGAGTCCGCTCGAATAGACCAGAAACAAAACAGGAGCGTGTTGGAACATGTATAAAAGAGTTGAAGGAAGGGCACTAGTACTAAAAAACTTGGTTCCGTTTGTGGACAGTACCATCAACAGCGCGTCCTACTCCAGTATCCAAATGTAACGATATATTAATATTTGGACTGACTGATTCAGCGAACCTAAAGGTCTGTAACTGATCATCGGTTCGTTACTTTAGCTAATGCTTTTCAGGAGCCCAGTTCGCTCGTATACTTCCTGGTTATAAGAGTGAGCACTATCATCTCTCTTCCACCTCAAATTCTGATTACAGAAATTTTTTCAAGCAAATGACATTTTATTTTTGCACAATAAATAAAATATTCTTATAATCCTCTTTAATTACTTTAATTTTTATCATTTTCTGTTACTTATTTCTTAATCTAAATAAAGAAGAAAAAGAAGATGTTCCAGTACCGGAGACTGTTTTTGGTCATCTGTGAGAAGCAAGTAGGTGTTACCTGATTCATTCGACCACTTAGTCGTGCATCGTGGACAGGGGGGCACTTTCGTTATTTAAATGAGAGCGAAAATCACGTGCAGAGATATATTCGTCGAGATTACATCAATGATTGTGCAAATGGAATATCATCACAATTGTGTGATTGGATTCGTGATTTCCTGTCAGAGAGGAACTGAAGTGACATCTGGCGTTCCCCAGGGAAGTGTTATAGGGCCCCTACTGTTCCTTACTTTTATAAACTATTTAGGAGATAATCTGAGTAGCTGTCTTAGGTTGTTCGTGGATATTGTCACTTATCGGTTAGTAAAGTCAAATGTTTAAATGTTTGTTAAGCTTAACTGCGCGATCATCAGTCCCTAAACGTACAAACTACTTATAAACTAGCTTATGCTAAAGACGTCACTATGTCAATGCCCGAGGGGGGATTGGACCCCTGACGGGGAGCGACCTCGCGCATCGTAGCATAGCGCCTCAATGCGCTTGACCACTCCGCCGCGGCTTAGTAAAGTCACCAGAAAATCAAAAGCAACTGCAAAATGATTTAGATAAGATATGTGCATGGTGCAAAAAATAGCACTTGACCCTTAATAATGAGAGGAGTGAAGTCATCCATATGACCACTAAATGAAGCCCGAACTTCATATACATGATAAATGAATAAAAACTACAGGCCGTAAATTCAACTACATTAAATTGGAGTAGCCGAGCGGTCTAAAGCGTCTCGCTGCGGAGCGCGCGGTTGTTCGCCGTGGAGGTTCGAGTCCTCCCTGGGGCATGGGTGTATGTGTTTGTCCTTAGGTTAGTTTACCTAGGTTTAAGTAGTTTGTAAGCTATGGACTGATGACCACGCAGTTTGGTCCGATAGATTTACAAACATTAGAACATTTTTTTTATTCCCCCCCCCCCCCCAAGTGGGACTGACAGACGATTTAGAGAAAGTTCAGAGAAGGGCGGCTTCTTTTGTATTATCGCAATGCAGGTGAGATTGTGTCACAGAAATGATGCACGAGTTGGGGTGCAAATAATTAAAGGCGTTACTCATTGCAACGAGAGCGATTTGCAAAATTTATTTGAAATGTTCAAATGATTGTAGAGCTTATGGGACTTAACTACGGGGCTAACAGTCCCTAAACTTACAAACTACTTATGAACTAGCTAACTCTGAGGACGGCACAAATATCCATGCTCGAGGGGGGATTCGAACCCCCGACCGTAGTGACCGTGACTGACGCGTCGCAGTCCGCTTGGCCACCGCGGCCGGCCAAAATTTCTTTGACGAACTTTCTCTTCCGAATGCAAAATATATATATATATAATTGTTAGCACCGAACTACATAGGAAGACATGATCATGAAAATAAAGAAAGAGAAATCAGATAGAAAACAAATTTAGGCATTCCATTCTCTTGCGAGCTATTAGAGACTGGAACGTAGAGAAACATTATGAAAGTGGTTCTATGAACCCTCTGCCATGCACTTCAATGTGGCTTGCAGAGTATTTATGTAGACTAGTATTGCCTGTAGTCGAAAATCGACCAATTGTGTTTACAATGGTCACTGTGGTTAAAATTTTACGTATCATGTCGGCGGCCTCGCGTGATAATGTTGGTAACATCTACAACAAGATAGTAAATCTTTGTCACTTTGTTTGAACCACATAGAATGACTCGATTAGTGTATCGTACAGACCATGAAGTAAACAAATAATGCTGTTCCTGCTTTATGGTTGACAGGTTCTTGTATGTACCCTCGTCGGCTCAGTAAAAATAATTGACCTCGTAAAGCCAAGATTCCACGAGAAAACATTAGCGTTGTCAAGCGATTGGCTAAAATAAAGACTCCCAGGATTCTCACTATTCAGCATTTGTTGCCAAGATTATCATAGGAGGCCGCTGGGATATTTGGTAAAATTTAACCGGCACTGTGAGGTATGAAAGGGTATCTTTTACGTGTTAAGGAAAATGCCTGACACAATAACAGCAAATAAAAACGGGAGTACATACTTCTCATGCCATTTTCGAATTATATAGCTTTCATTAGCCTAATATTTGAAATGGAACTACAATTTTGGTGTTCGTATATTTATACAGCGCCAAGAAATAATGTTATTTCCATACTGCGATATTCAGAATTCCAGAGCTGACAACATATCGACTTCGTAGTTCTACCCGTGCACCGCTACATGCCTCTCCCGGCGCATCATCTTTTATATCGGCATTCATATGAAAACATCAATTTCCTGTAACCACTCTTAATCACTGCGAAAATGAAGCATTTGAACGGCACAAGAAAGTGAGTTGGGAGCACTCCATGTTTCGATATTCACTTATTTCAATACTGCAGATGCGCTGCATTACAGCGTCTTTGGTCGAGGCGAATAGGCAATCAGTGAGCTGATTTTTGGAGAATGTAGAACTTGACCCAAGCTGTAGATAGGAAAATTTCTACTTCCTTTTACCACTTTTAATGGCTAAATGCACACATAATATTTATATTCGTGAAATCTACGGGAAACAATCTTTCGAAATATGTAACTTTCATTTGCCTTCTTGTACGAATAAATTAGTAATCTGTACCACAATTTTCGTGTTAGCGTATTTATATAATGATGTAGCTGTAGATGAAGAGTCTTTGTGTAAATAATTAAATTTTCAGCTAAAGTTGTTGTTAAAATGATTAGTTTAGAAAAAGACAGTAAAATTAGTAAACTGAGAAATGCCGACAGGTGAAGAAAGAATGCTGGGCAGTTTCCGCCCCCGCCGTCCGCCTCGCGCTGTCGTTAAATCCGTCGTTCGCAGAGTTCCCGAGTTACGGCCGTGGTAAGACGCGCCCGGTAAGGGCCAGATGCGAGCAATTACTTTGAGCGGGCCCCTAAATTAATCCCCACTGCGTTACTCGCGGAGATACATTACTCTCCGGCGGAACTTTTTACGTCACTGGACGCCGTTTTTATGCATTGCTGCGATGATATCTAGACTCGTACGTAGGTTCTTTCGGCATTTGCCCCGTTAAAGTTCCAAAAGGAAAGCAGCTCAGTAAAATATATTTTTTTCTTACTTCGCATATTTTGCAGAACGACAATGCAGTAAATGACACGACACCCATCTTAAAATCGCATAACCGCCCGTAAAGAACTCACCAGACCAAACCGTCATCAAAAGCTGTAAGAACGTTACGAAAATGCGGTATCCAATTAGCGTGAACGTAAATATTCATTCCTTTGGTACGAATGAAGGAGAAGGTATCTCATAATGGAGTAACAGTTAAAAGTGAGCAATCGTGTTAAGATAAAAGTGATATCTGACGTTCGCCAGGGAATTTTTATAGGGCCCTTACTATTTAAAAACTGAAAATACCAAATTCGCAAAACGTTTTTACAATTTGCTTTATAATAAGGTAACCGGTTTAGAAGTATGCTAAGATTATCCTCAGACCGGTTAGTCTTAAAGTTGATGCAGAGGCGATGAACATAAGCTATACAAACATTTGAACATTTTGTTGTGCGTGGCGGAGAGCGGGCAGATCAAAAATGTTCATATGTTTGTACAGCTTATGGGACTTAACTACGGGGTCATGAGTCCCTAAGCTTACAAACTACATTACCCTAGTTTTGTTCTTGTTAATGTTCCTCTTATATGCACTTTTCAGCACACTGGCCATTATTTTTATCGGATGAGAAAAGTTTTACGACACACAGACAGCACGTATACGAGTCGTAGCGCGGCCGCCTAGTATAGGCCGCAGTGGCTGTAGCGTTGCAATGCGCATGCGCGGCTGAGGTTCAAATTCTCTTCTGAACCCCCTGGAGGCAGCATACGGGCGCTCCCGCGGCAGGACGGGGCGAGGGGAAACGCCGCTTTTAATACTGGCAAAATTTTGAAATGTTTGTATAGTCTATGGGACTTAACTACGGGGTCATCAGTCCCTAAACTTACAAACTACTTATGAACTACTTACGAACTAGAACGGCACAAATATCCATGCCAGAGGGGGGATTCGAACCCCCAACCGTAGTGGCCGTGCAGACCCTGACTGGAGCGCCTCAGTCCCCTCGGCCACCGCGGCCGGCTTAGTTTTGAATAACCGGTTTTTTCGGTATTTATTTGGTGTCGGTTGTAACCGGTTTTTTTAGTTATTGCCAAGAACCGGGTAAAAAAACCGGTATGACTACTTCCTGTAATAGTGGTTCAAAATGTGTTTTTTGTAAATAATTTAAAAATTTAAAATTAGTAGACCCTAATATTTAGGGCTATTCCTAAAATTTCCACTGTTGTGAAATATTAGGTCATCGCAGTAACTAACAAAAGCGATCAGTGATAATTTAAGAACCATCCCGGCAGTCAGATACGCGCAACAAACGCGTGGCATAAGAACTTAAGGACTAGTGCAGCTATTGAGGCATCAATGCACCTGTTGCCGTGTGGCGTGGCCTATTAGACGACCCGCGTGCACCGGCAGTGCACAAGACTTGCTTCGGTCTGGTGATGCGGCAGTTCCTTGCTGTCGTCGCCAGACGTCGGTTGTGTCTTAAATGGCACCATCCCGAGTGTGGAAGTACTTCACGAAGTACGGTAGCAGTGAGGTACAATTCTCCGTTTGCTTTAAAAAGCTGAAAACGGGTGGTGGTACTACAAAGATGCTGTGTCATTTAAGGAGAAAGCATCCAAAATGTTCCTTGGAAGAGAAGGTCAATTCGATTCATATACCTATTATGTAAGGCTTGATTCCATATTGGGTGCTCCACGACTGTATTTGATTTGTGGTAATTATTCAGCAATCAGTCGTCATAAATATAAATTCTTTATTTGTTGGCAAATCCGGATTTCGACCACTGTGTGGTCATTATCAATGCATAAAATAAATTAAAAAACTTAAAATATCTAAGCTTGGAATTATAACTTTTAATGTATTATCATGTTGTTATACTAACAAGTTTTATTAATGTGATTCCTTGAAAGCGAGGGTCTTTTTTAATAACCAATATGGGTTTAGGTAACATTGATCATGTGGTGCCTCGTGATGTAGCCATGCGGTGTGAGGCTCCATGTTACGGACTGCGCGGCTGCTCCAGTCGGAGGTTCGAGTCCACTGTCCTTCCTCGGTCATCGGTGTGTACGTTGTCCTTAGCGTAAGTTAGCTTAAGTTAGAGTACGTAGTTTTTAAGTCTAGTGACTGATGACCTAAGCAGTTAGGCCTCATAAGGACTCACACCCATTTGAACATCCTTTGATAATGTGGTACACAGCTTTCCTAGTTCAATTTGCGTAAATTTACACTGACAACAATCATACTGTTAATCGGATCTGAGACTTTATTTTTCGAAATACTTCTGCAGCACTGATTGAAGTGCATTTACTGACTGTAACTTGTACATAAATTGTGTATATAACGAGATATTCGTATGCGCTGGTTCACAAGTCCAACTGTCCACCTTACGGAGTGGTTGGCTCAATATTCGCAACTGCTGGATAGAAATACTATGCCAGTAAATCTGTATGCTTCGTATATGGTCTTCTACGCCCTCCTGGATAGGCTTACACACACTCAAGAAGACGAAGTATTGGGAGGGGATCTTGCAAAATATGGAAAGACTAGTGATTTGTCGTATAACGAAAAAATTACCCAAATGTTAACTAAAATTCGTAAGTTTCGGTTTCGGCCGAAACTAGAAGAACCGAAAATTCGATTACGGTTTCTGTTTCGGCCGCAAAATATGTTTCGGTCTAACTCTACTGGAAATAATAGCAATAAACAACCGAAAACCGGTTATTTAAAAAACCGGTTATCTTGAGCAATTTTAACAGTGCTGTTAAACTGTAGATGAAAAGAACCGGCATAACCGAAAAACGGTTACTTCAGCAATAACCGCCATCCCTAACCTGCAGCGCGCGACGTTAAAGGCTAGTTTACACTAGGTTTCACGATACTGCGCTACTGGCCAGTGCGCATGCTCGGCAGGCGTTCGCGCAACTCGTTGGCGAAACTAAACAGTTTCGGCACCTTCCAACTTTGGCGAAACTGATTTCGCGTGTTTTTAGGTTAGGTTATAAGCAATACATTAAAAAATACAACATAAAGGGGGGAACGGAAGAAATAATTCGGTTTTTTGAGCATATATGCTAACAAGTGTTTGTGCGATTTCAACGATGAAAATCTCAGGAATAAGCAGCGGCGTAATGGTGCTCTTCAAGCAATTATTCGTGAATTAAATATTGATGGATTGGCGATTAATGAATATGCAGACTAAAATACATTCAATTCGAAATACCTATACAAACGAACTATGACAACTGTGGATTTCGGAACACGGTGGAGGTATTGTAGAGGGGAATATCTACATGACAAGAAAGGAAATGCAATGAAATTAATTTCAGTTCTGGTAACAATGCTTCACGCTTAACAGTATCTTGTTTCTTTATTGCATTACTAATTCTGTTTAAAAGGAACGTGAACTGCTCTGGTGACATTCTAAGTTGATTAAAATAACTTCTAGGGTCTTCAATCACAATTTCTTGCAGCAAGGTCGCTGAGCAACCGAGCTGACGTCTTTTTTTTTAATCCATTCACGAACCCAAACACATTTCTTATTCTCTTTATGTTTAGTCTTATGCAGGGACTTCACACAGAGAAGCAATAGCTCCGCCACAACTGTTATAGCTACCAAAACTTTCATTCTACGACGACTACGGCACTCGCAAAACGACGAAACTGAAGTGTGTGGTATTGGCGCCGTGTCTACAGACATACACGAAACCAGTTGCGCGCAACTGATTTCATGCAACGAGTGTCGCAACCTAGTGCCGTCGTGTAGACTAGCCTTAAGGCAGGCCCCAGCACAGCGCCCTGCGGGACGCCCGTCCTTGCAGGCTTGCGCTCTGCATGCGGCGGTGGCGGCGGCTGCAGCGGTATTGTCTGGCGTGGCGGTCGCGGTGTCGCCGGCGGCCATTGTGCGGCTATCGGGGCTGTCGCCGGCTGCGGCTGCTGACGGGGCAGCCGTGAGTCAGCTGGCGCTGACTGCTGACTGCTGACTGCGGACGCCGCCTTTCTGGGACGAGACAAACGGCGCGCCTTTGTGCGAGCCGAAGGACTCTCTTTTAGATTTCAGCGCTGCCGCTGCCGCTGCACAGCCGATTGTGCCCCTACTCCCGCCGACCGTCACCTGCTGCGTACGAGACTCTGTCTATCCGCTGTCCCAGGCAGGCGTGCGAGCTGCCGACAGCACAATTCCCTACTCTGTTAGGCGGCGAGACACTGCGCGGCTGTTCACTAATGTTTGGAGGAATGTGGAAACTTGGAATATCACGTTTTTGTTCATCGCTTGGGAACAAAACGCATCTGTACCAATACAAGTGGCATGCTATGTGTTCACTGGTTCAGTGAATCCCTGGATAAAGCTCGTCGTGAAAAAAAAGGTAAATAAACAAAATAAAACAAAATAAAAATATTTTTAAAATATTTTATATGCACATTCAGATTATTTTTATCGGATGAGAAAAGTTTTACGACACACAGACAGCACGTATACGAGTCGTAGCGCGTCCGCCTAATATAGGCCGCAGTGGCCGTAGCGTTGCAATGCACATGCGCGGCTGAGGTTCAAATTCTCTTCTGATCGATCCTCCTGGAGGCAGCACGCAGGCGCTCCCGCGGCAGGGAGGGGCGAGGGGAAACGCCGCTTGTAACATTGCCGTTGGAGCTGGTAGAGACAGCAGCTCCTGACTATTCGAGCTCTGGCGGTTACGCACGAATAGTCCCGAAGCGAGACAATGGAGCTACAGCGCACCTCGCGTTGCGCATAAGCAAAGAGTCGATGAAGGCAACATCCGCCCTTTATGTTTCTTTTTGGCTCACTGAAGATTCATAAGAAACACGTCATATTTGATAAAATGCAACTATAAATTAAAGACGCATCGACAGTAAATACCTTCAAAAAACCAGATCACTATTCTCTACCTAGAAGAATAGCCGTGTTGTTAGCGTCATCACTCTACGCTGTCGAAGTATGTGGGTTCGAAACCGACTGCAAGTAATTTTTTGAAACCCAATCTTGTTTTTAACTGATATGACAACTACAATTACGAGACAGATATTCTTCGGGCGTTTTAGCAAATGTGTCTCGATCTTGATGGTTAATGACATTTATTATCTTCGTTGTAACAAATATGTAACTATCTTAAAAGACATGGGGTAGAGCAGCTTCCGTAGCTCAGCGGTAGCGTCGCTGACTACCACAAAGGAGGCCCGGGTTCGATTCCCGGCACGGGACTGGGTGTTGTGTGTTGTCCTAATCATCATCATCTCATCACCATTGGCACGTAAGTCGCCCACGCGGCGTCGAAAAAAAAAAAAAAAAAAAAAAAAAAAAAGTAAAGCTCTAAGGCGGCCGAACAAACCCGCAAGTGTTCTCTCGGCCAAGAAAGCCATACGCTCATTTCCAAGGGGTAGAGCAGCATTTGCACATGCGTAAGGGTAGGAGCGGGTGCTGCTTAGAGTATCACGTGACCCGAACATACCTTGTCTCTCCATCGTAACAGATTCATTTTGTTACACCCACTTAACAGCGCAATCAGTTACTAACTGTGTTTTAATGTCCATGTGCATAATATGTTCTTGTTGTTTATTATCAAAGAAAAATGAACAACGTTCAGTATTTTTTAGAAGCAAATTACTCAGCTATAATCTCGAAACAAAAGAAGCTTTGTAGGCCGACGGCTCAGCTCGAGTTGAAAGCACAGAGTAGGGGGAGGGGCAGGGGGCCACTATCTGTCACTCGAAGAAGTGAACCCCCAGATATGTGAACAGCCGCTGCAGACAAGTGATTGTAATATCGTCACTGAACTTCACCTAGCGATAGATCAGAAAGGGATTTGGCTACCAAAGTCAAGGCCATGCATCAGAACCACGTGATACGCACTTTGATGCAAGGATTATGACAGCGTACACGCACTAGAAAATGTAGGATATACTCAGTAAACATCGTCCAGTCTGTGGTGCGCGCCATCCACTGTAGTGGACGACTGTTATTGGTCGCATTTCTGTGAACCTGCTTTCGTTTTTTAGCTCGTAAACACATGGACGACGACTGAACTGACAACTGTGAATTTTTCACGCAAACGCATTAACGCGTCAAGAAGGCGAGAGTGGAATGCAGCAAGCGTTCTCGGAACGGTATACCAGCAATATCACAAAAAAGAGATAAAGCAAATTTCACTAAATGCAAGATGCCTCTATGTCCAAATTGCTTCGAAAGTTTGCACGCAGAAAGGAAAATCTAACAAGAGGAACTCTGGTGTTCACAAACCTCACTGTGTCCATCCCAGTAAAGTGACTGTATTTTTCTCTGTAATGACAAATTTAAATAATTTTTTTGTATTTTTTGATAACAGACCGTGTTCTTTACTATAGGAAACTCATTTCCATTTCCCCCCTTATTTTTATCATAATTGCTGCATCACATGGCTAATCTGATTGCCACCTTGTAATTTCTTCCGGAACTGCTTGCCCTATACAAGTGAACTGCTCTCCAGAAAGTACGATGATACTTGTCCGTGTGAATTTTGAAGTGGTCTGGGGATCTCAGTCGATGAAAGCCTACTCTATGAAAGACAAGGACGATGGTTCTATTTCTATCAATACAGCGCCCGAATGATAACTAACCTCAGAGAGTTACACAACGCGTCACCATCTCAATCTCTGATAACGCCCCGAGTTCGGCGAGGAAGGGCATTCATATTTTATTTTGTTATTTTTCTAGTTTAAATTTGTTATCTTTTTATATTTTCTTTGAATCTTTGAATCAGCTAGAGCCATTCAATGGTGACCTAATTTCGTGGAGCTGCGTACCGTTGTTTCAGTGCAGAGATTCTTTTGTAAATTATTTGTTCATTAATTTCTATATCTAAAGACATACTCTGCAAATGACATTGAAGTGGATGGTAGAGGGTTCATTGAACCATTTTTATGATATTTCTCTGTAGTTCCACTCTTTAACAGCTCTCAAGAAAAAGGAACATCTAAATCTTTCTGTTTTCGATCTGATTGCTCAAATTTTACTATGATGGTCATGTCTCCCTACGTAGATGCGTGCTAACAATATATGTTCGTATTCTGAAGAGAAAGTTGGAGAAATAAATTTCTCAATTAGATCTCACCGCAACAAATAACGCCTTTCTTTTAAAGATTTCCACCCAAACTCGTGCATCATTTCCGTGACACTCTCTTTCCTATATCGCGATAATACAAAACGAGCTGCCCTTCTTTGAATTTCCTCTAAATCGTCCATCAGTCCCACCTGCTGTGGATCCTACAGTGCGTAGCAATACTCCAAAATAGGACCCATAAGCGTAGTGCAGTTCCTTTAGTAGAACTGTTGCATCTTCAAAGTGTCCTGTCAGTGAAACGTAGCCTTTGGTTAGTCTTCCCTACAATATTTTCTGTACGTTATTTCCAATTTATGTTGTTCGTAATTGTTACTCCTAGGTATTTATTTGCATTTATGGTCTCAAGGTTTGATTGATTTATCTTGTAACTGAAGTTCGACGAATTTCTTTTAGTGGTCATTTACGATTAATTACCAGGCCAGGTAAAAACACTAGCTGCCACAGTTGTGTACACATATGAAAGTAATTTGACATCTCGTCCTGTCTTACTGGACTTCTGTTCTTTGTGTCGGACAGTATAATTTTGTAGATTGGTGTAGCCCCTTAAAATAATTAATGCAACTCTGGTCAAAACATTTTTTTCAATGATACGTTACAGTGTAACTTGTTACCTCATGAAGGAGACTTTGTTATTATTGTTCATGTTGACATTAACCTGATAGAATGGCGTTTGGAAGCCATGTCTCTCCAGGCAAGAACTCGAATCACGTCCACAATCAAAGGTATAAGACTGGAGTTATATTACTATGTTTTAATAGTACTAAATTGAGACGTTTCTCTGGGATGTATTAGTGTTTTATGGTTATTTATAATACTTAGTGTCCTATTAACTTAATAATATTTGTGGCGTAATCACTTTCAAATTTAGCTACAGTGAATTATATTTGTAAGTATGTAAAGGCATGATTTCCATGTAGTTTAAACAGACACAGAATCCCCAAGGAACTCAAAAAAGTTACGTAATTTGGTAGAAAATCCTGAAAAATTTTTGTCGTATGTAAAGTATACTAGTGGCAAAACACAATCAGTACCTTGACTAGGCGACAACAACTGTGACACTTCTGATGACAGTTCTGCTAAAACAGAATTGCTGAACCCTTCTCAGTATCCAAAAATTTTGACGACGAGAAGAAGAATTATGCACCCCACCCACACACCCGCACACCCACACACACACACGCACCACACGCTCACTAAAGAAACAGTCAAGAACCTGACTTTACTAACAAAGTCTATTGATTATTTATTTTCTTTCTGTAACTGGCCGCATATTAAAGCAAGTTGAACAGTATCACAGGAAAACACCTTATTCAATGTCTTGAGCCGGCCGCAGTGGCCGAGCGGTCTGCGGCTCGCCAGTCACAGTCTGCACGACCGGTACTCTGGAGGAAATCTGCTCGAGTTTTGCGTTTTATCAATTTGGCCAACTTATCCAAGGATATTTAACTCCTTTAATTGTCTTTTATCTTTCGTTTTTAGCCTATTGTTGATGTTCTGACAGTCTACATTTTTTTAGATCATAGCGAATCTATGTTCTTGGCTGGGCGCTAATGACCATAGAAGTTGTGCGCCCTAAAACCACAAAAAAAAAAAAAAAAAAAAAATCGTCTTTAGTATAAGGTATTTCATAAGTAGTTTAGGGACTGATGACCCCGCAGTTAAGTCCCTTAAGCTTAACAAACATTTGAACATTTTCTTGCCAATACTTGTGTCCATTTCAGATCGACATTTCGGGCGCATAATCTAATATATTGTCTCCTTCACTTATCAGTTTTGTAGTTAACTCCAGGCGTTAATGATGAAGACTGAAAAATATTTTATTAGTAGGCTACTAGGACAATAATCATTGTATTCTTTCACGAAAATGTCCGAAACATTTTTTTCTTTTAACTTTGTTTCTAGTTTTACATTTTTAAATGAATAAGAAATGGAATTTTTGTAATCTCTCTGTCTTCAGATCTTAGGCCTTCTTCGTTCTCCAGCTTGTCGAGACTTTCACAGTGACGGTTTTACTTAGTTGAGTCCACTGGTTATTAATCCGTTCAGTTTCATGGAGGTAGAGTAAAACGGTGGCCAAACGTAATGTATGAGCTCGTAAAATTCATCACGCTGCGCTTAAATTCAATCGAGGATATTTACAGCCGTGGCTGTCGCTTGGGTGTAAACGCCAGAGGACGATTTACAAGCCGCTACCTGCTCTGCTAATGAGGCCAATAGGTGTTTTGTTGAACGCTGCGTAAATTGATGGGGCAACGTGGGGACCCTAATGAGGGAAGAATCACTGGAGGTTAGTTTTAGGTACGACGCCAGTTTCGCCCGGAGCGATTTAGAGGAGCCATAAAGAAAGTTCGAATACAGTGGGAAGCCGCTCCACCCAACACAATAGCGCGGCGTTACTTACGCGCTTATTCGATCGGATTCTGGAGGATCTGCTGAATTTGTAACAGCATATTTTACCTTTCAGTTCATCTGTAACTTAGCCGTTATTAATCCGTCGGATAAAAGTGAAGCCGCGGTGGAGTTTCAAATACTCCCTCGGGTATGGGTGTGTATGTGTTGTCTTAGTTTATTTTAAGTAGTCTGTAAGCGTAGGGACTAGTAACAACACTAGTTAAGTCCCATAGGTTTACCAACATTTGAACATAAAATTTAAATGAAATTAAACGAAACGTGTTTCCTAAAAGACTCAAACAAGGCTATCGTTTCCAAAACAAGTACTGTTGAAATACAAAAAGTAAGTAAGGAAGAGTTGCCACAACGAATTAACCCCACAGATAATCTGTTTCTCCTAATCTCTGCGTAAATTTAATAAAAAATTCAAATGTTTGTATAGCTTATGGGACTTAACTACGGGGTCATCAGTCCCTAAACTTACAAACTACTTATGAACTAACTAATACTAAGGACGGCACAAATATCCATGCACGAAGGGGGATTCTAACCCCCGACCATAGTGGCCGTGCAGACCGTGACTGGAGCGCCTCAGTCCCCTCAGTCACCGCGGCCGGCGTAACTTTAATCTCTTGAATTTTGAAACAATTATAGTGAAAAAGGTAAGTATTGAAATATGTAGGAAGAAGAGCACACAGGAACTACACTAATTTTGAAGAGAAATTTAAGCCGTGCGGGATTAGCCGAGTGGTCTGGAGCGCCACGTTGCGTATCGCGCGGCCTACCGTGTGGGGGGTTCGCATTCGCCCTCGGTCATGGATGTGTGTGTTGTCTTTAGGTTAGTTTAACGTAGTTTAAGTAGTTTGTACGGACTAATAACCACACAGTTGACTCCGATAGATTTACAAACATTTGAACACTTCAGAATGAAACTTTTCACTCTGCAGTGGAGTGTGCGCTGATATGAAACTTCCTGGCAGATTAAAATTGTGTGTCGGAACCGGGACTCGAACCTGGGACCTTTGCCTTTCGGGGTTCGACTGAGCTATCCCGACACGACTCACGGTGCCGCCTCACAACTTCACTTCCGCTAGTACCTCGCCTCCTACTTTCCAAACTTCACAGAAGCTCTGCTGCGAAACATGCAAGACTAGCACTCTTGGAAGAAAGGATATGGTAGAGACATGGCTTAGCCACAGCCTAAGGGATGTTTCCAGCCGGCCGCGGTGGCCGAGGGGACTGAGGCGCTCCAGTCACGGTCTGCACGGCCACTACGGTCTGGGGTTCGAATCCCCCCTCAGGCATGGATATTTGTGGCGTCCTTAGTATAAGGTAGTAAATAAGTAGTTTGTATGTTTAGGAACTGATGACCCCGTAGTTAAGTCCCATAAGCTTAACAACCATTTGAACATTTGAATTTGATGTTTCCAGAATGAAACTTTTCATTGCGCAGAGTGCTAGTCTTGCATGTTTCGCAGGAGAGCGTCTGTGAAGTTTGGAAAGTAGGAGGCGATGTACTGGCGGAAGTGAAGTTGTGAGGCGGCATCGTGAGACGTGTCGGGATAGCTCAGTCGGTAGAGCGCTTGCCCGCGAAAGGCAATGGTCCCAGGTTCGAATCCTGGTACCGGCACACAATTCTAATCTGCCGGGAAGTTTCATTTGAACACTTTTTTTTGTTTTTTAGAAATTTAATTTTGCACCAGTCAAATACGGGCAGCAGCCCAATTGGGCACTATATGTGTGATATGTAATTAATAATAACAGCAATGAAGGCACAACAGAAAGGTGTAGACATCAACAGTTTAATAATTTCTACGAAAAATGATGAAATATATTTACCGGCTTAAAATGAGAAACAAGTCGAATTAGAAACAATTTAGAAAATACGCTTGCTCGGTGCGGATGTTGTGTCCGATCGAAAGTAACTATTTCGCACAATAATTCACCTCACTTCAGAATAATACTCACTCACCCGTGCAATATGGTTTGCAAGTCGGCGGCAAAACATTTGACAGTTGTTTTAATTACTCGTAGATCAATTAACAACGGATTTACCAAAGAATCTCAGCACCTGAACAATGCCGGAAAACGAACCAACCAACAAAACAACACAAATATAGCACAAAGCAAAAAAATTCAAAGGTTAGCAATAAAAGTTAATCACTTTGTTGGTCTTTTCATAACTGTCAGCTTCCGTCAACAACAAAATTATTTTTTAAACTTTGATTACCTTAAGGTGTTCTCTATTATTGCAAATAATATAACTTCAATAAAGTCTATGTGGAAATTAAGTCTCAACTCTAACTCTTCAAAAGTAAATTAATATAGCTTGGCGCTTAAATTGTATATACCTATTTGTATTGTTCTTGGTAAGTTCACTGGACAGGGTAAGATCTATACAGGTAATAATGACTCGGGATAATGAACAGAGAGATTACTTTAAATGTGGACTAGCATTGAAGTAAAATCGTGATGTAAGTAAGAACTGCGACTTCTGCCCCTGCTCATAACGGGCTGAGGGGTCGAAATAATAATAGTCCGCGTCACACTGGGCTAGTGAACTCGGAACGCGTTGTTATAGTGTATGTTCGAGCGAACTTGCTTCGAGCTCCACCCACTCGCACCCCTCTGAACAACTCTCAGTTTACGTGCGTCACCCGGTCGTCAAAGACCACATTCACCACACAATATAAATCTCTGACAAAGATAATCTTTCTCCTAGCATTTTCTCTAACGACGTTTACCCCAAGAAGGTTAGAATACTGGGAGATGCCCTTACTTTGTAAAAGTGATGACTGCCTCCGCCATATTTCTAAGTTCTGGAGAAGAGTTCGTATTGTAGAGTTAATGTTTCATGTCACTTAAAACAGGAATAAGACATCCGACGCTTTTGCCCCGATGTAAAACATGTTAAAAGAGTGCAAATTAGCTGCTAAAAATTAAGTTTTCAAATATCTTATTTATTTTATTATTATTATTATTATTATTATTATTATTATTATTATTATTATTATTATTATTATTATATTCCTTTAACTTCTTATATGGAGCATAGAGCTGAACAAAGGATCGCCATCTTGTGCCAGTATATCCACTTCTTCCCATCCGATCTCTTGCTGTTAGCCTTCTGCTTCTACTGACTGCCTCGTCTTCGTCGCCCTTGTGGAATCCAGTGAATTGCTTCTTTCGCAATATGTTCATCATGTCTTCTGAATGTATCTCCTAACCATCTCCACTTTATTGTTTTAAAGTACATACTTTCCAGTGACTGTCAGTTCAATGCAGTAACAGTAAGAGGGTCGACTAAACGCATAGTTTTAACGGAGAAATAGCATTCCAAAACTGACCAAGATGGCGGACAGGCTTCAACTGACGTATGTGCTCGGTATAGATAATGCCATCTCTCTTTATTCTAACCTCCTTGGTTTATCCAGTGTAACTTGCAGTATTTACACGATAGTAAACCAAACATTACCACAGATATACAAACGCGGAACTCTTTAGATGCACTAAATAAAAAAGAAGAAAAAAAATACTTATATTAAAGGAATATTGGAAAACTGAGAAATATTTTAAGGAACATAACTGGATAACGTTACAGACCTATTTCGTAGAAGCTATTCATCGTCAGTTTTCCTTCAAATTATCATGCTACCTTTTCCATTTATGATCGTGGAATTTTGTGTTGATAATAAGAGTATTTAGAATTGACAAAGCCGGCCGCGGTGGCCGAGGGGAATGAGGCGCTCCAGTCATGGTCTGCACGGCCACTACGGTCGGGGGTTCGAATCCCCCCTCGGGCATGGATATTTGTGCCGTTCTTAGTATAAGGTAGTTGATAAGTAGTTTGTAAGTTTAGGGACAGATGACCCCGTAGTTAAGTCCCATAAGCTTAACAAACATTTTAACAGAATTGACAAAGGTTTCCAAACTGACAATAAGCGTGTTTCTTACAGCAGCAGTTTTTCAATGCTAAATGCCAGGCAGTGCTATGGCGTACCAACTATTTCTTTCGTCTTCCACAGTGGGAATGCAGGACTTTGGTCCGGGTTAGGGACGAGGTCATGGAACTTCCATGGAACAAATGTTCAAATGTTTGTAGAGCTTATGGGACTTAACTACGGGGTCATCAGTCCATAAACTTACAAACTACTTACGAACTAGCTAATACTAAGGACGGCACAAATATCCATGACCGAGGGGGGATTCGAACCCCCGACCGTAGTGGCCGTGCAGACCGTGACTGGCGCGCCGCAGTACGCTCGGCCACCGCAGCCGGCTTCCATGGAACAAAAATAAATAAATAAACAGAGAGAGAAGTAGGGGGAGTCGCGTTTGCTTGTTCATGTGCGCTTTACTCGACGCCTTGAGATGGCCAGCAGTAAAACATCATTATATGACAGTATTTTAGTGTCGATATATATATATATATATATATATATATAAGCGCCCTGAGGGCCCCATCAGTCTCAACAACTACACTTCCTAAGGGCTGTGCAGAATTTGTTACGTATGCGTACAGATGTTGTCCCCTATGAGCAGTCACTGATTGAAAAATGAGACGAAAAGAGTGGGCAGAAGGTAGTAGTTGTTACAAGCTGCTGCATTCAGTCAAAGGCATAAATGGCTGCTATATAAATGGTATGACTTATTACTGACGGCAGCATATTTTATTCACTGGCTCCGCCTACATATCAAACAGTACTAAGTGAATATTGAGGGGGGGGGGAGGGGCGACTCCATTTTGGTGACTTGCATGTTCCTAGCCTACCGCAGTTATCCAACTGGGCAAAGGGGACCTACAGCTTAACGTGGAATCCGAACCACGTGTTGTTTCTAGCGACTCCTGACATGGTTGAAAGGTGAAGTATGGGTTAAATCACAGGCTAAAAAAAATCTCAGGTCCAACGGGGTTTCGATCGCCAGATTCCGACACCAGTATCAGAAATATCGATAGTGACTGTTAATGAACAGGTGAGGCAGCATAAATTCCGTCCTGTTTTTTGACGAGAGACTAGGCTGGATTCCAAGAAGAATTTAAACAAAAACCACCGTCTCTATTTTTAAGGTCGCTTGCTAGTTGGATTTCAACAGCTTCCTCATTAACACTATCCGAATTGGTCAAAGTGAATGCCATAATCTCTATGTTCTTGTTGTATTGTTGTTGTTGTTTGGAAGTTTTAGGAGGACAAAACTGCAAAGGTCATCAGTTCCCCTGTTGTATTCCAAAGGATGACCAGTGCTAAGACAATGTTCTGCAACAGCGGATTTGCTCGATTGTTGTAATCCTGTATGACGCTAGTGTTCAATACAGCGGTCTTTCACAGTCCTGGCTGTTTGACTAAT
Organism: Locusta migratoria; assembly: GCA_026315105.1. Lineage (NCBI taxonomy): Eukaryota > Metazoa > Arthropoda > Insecta > Orthoptera > Acrididae > Locusta > Locusta migratoria. The sequence continues at coordinate 696,420,539 of CM048745.1, read as the reverse complement.
ATATAACATGCCACAACTGCAAGTATGATGTTGGTTTGCGTAAGGCTGGAGCCTGACGTATTCCTTGCAGTGTGTCGCAATATCGGCGATGGTCGACGATGTCACCCGGAATCATAACCGTAAGTTATTTGAACACAGTTCATCGTGACAGTCGCGCTCACAGAAAAGTCACGTGTAGTGGTGAGTGCATTATGTCGCAGTTAGGTGAACGAGAACGTGAGCAAATTGTTGATGGTTGCATTTTGGGTTTCCCATAGGCAAGGAAGCTGAAGTGTTTAGTGTTTCAAAAAATGTTGAAATGCTTGTAAAGCTATGGATGGTCATTAGTCCCTAGCCTTACAAACTACTTAAACTAACTTAGGCTGACTATAGCAGTCAGCCACTGCGATAATATCAATAACTAGAGCAATGACAGCAAATACATACGTTATGATTTTGAATTCTTGTATTACGACATGTTAAGCTATTAGCTAATCTCTGCTAACGCTCGTTAATGGTAAATGACCGAAACCGGTAGCACTGAGAAAAAATAAACAGCTATGGTCAATATGTCGTTCTGCAGTTACGGTGGAAAGTGTTTGGTGAGTGATCGTGGCGGAAGGTGATTGAAGCTGATAGCCACAAGAAGTAAGAGACGACAGATGAGAAACGCACTACATACGTGAATGTCACGAAAGTCGTAATTCCGAAACCATTTAAGAGTGATTCATTTACTCGTAAAACCTCAAGCCATTAAACTAGGTTTCTGGAGCAAGGGAAGACAGTCATTTGATCGTACGAGTCTCGGTGCACACTGTTTCCAACTTCTGGTCGAGAGTACGTCTTATGCGTGAAACATGGTGTGCGTTCAATGATTATTTCAGCAGCCATATTCCACGGGCTCCACGGTCACTTTACAAGGTAGCATTGCTGCGATAATTTTGGCTGACCTGGTGCAAACTATGGTGTAATGTTCGTTCACGAATGTTGTTCTGTATTCCAATAGAAGGTCCGTGTCCACACAGGTCGCGTTGTCTAGCACCGACTTTTTATGCAAATAAATCTGTAGACGCGTTCCTCTGCCCACCTCAATGCCAAGGACTCAATAGTATTGGGCCTTTTTGGTGTACATTGGGGAGAAGAGTGCGACGTCGGTGTGCACGTCAATCAGCATTACCAGGACTTGCAACTGTGTTGCAAGATCAGTGGATGACAGTGGTGTAACACACCTTTGGAAGGCATACAGGATCTGTCTTCATCCCCTCCTTGCAGGTCCGCGCTTGATCTGAGTTCATATGCGCAGCTGTAGTTCCTGGCTGTCATCCATCATGCGCGAGTTACTTTCCTGTTCGAGCTTTTCAAACCAGTGTATTTCCAATGTTTATTGTTTTTTTAATACTATCATGCACACTCTCATTGTAATTGCTCTCATCAGAGTAATTTTACTGACATTATAAATTGCCATATTTTACTAAGCAGTTTTTGTTATACAGTGATATAAACAAATAATCCCGACCTCTACTTCCCCCAGTTATCCGTCTGGAAAACCAAAGATCTTCATGTCCAAAAGTGAATGACATTTTTGATAATCTGTGCCTTTGTTAATGCGAATGGCAACGGTAGTTTTCGTGTGGACGTAAGTACAGGAGAGACATTATAAAGGAAAGATTTTTAACGTGTTACAACGCTGTACATTAATGCAGCAACGCAATGTATTCTCAGTTTTTAATGATTTTTATAAATTGGCAACTGCTTCTGTAAAACCAAATCTTCATTGATGTGGCTATGATATGCAGTATAGTGTAAGTAATAACCATGTACTTCGCATATTTGAGTAAAACGAACATCTATGTACCTGCATCTGTATACGCGAGGCTGCCGTCACAAAATAGATGTAAAACTGATAATGGAAATTTACGAAATCCCAAGTCATGCTGTGATTAAATCTTTTTTTTCTTTTTTTGCGTCCTATCTAGCTTATCCGCAGCACTACCAATTAATTCGATAATGGTCGCCTGTTTGTTTCACGACTTCGTATCACATTTACAATAACAATCTAAAGCCCTTTCTATATGGGACGTGCGACACGTACAAGTCGTTGTCAGCTGCAGCGCTCCTTACGACAGACTCCCGAACTAGAAAGAAGAGTTTATACGGTACGCGTTTTTCGAGTAGTCTGTTTGACGTGTCTATTTCGTATGTTGTCAACTTAAGAGGAAATAAATCGCCGAGTTAAGATCACTTTTCGAGACTGTCAGATATATTGTGATTATTATAATGATTAAAACATTTATTTGTGTTTTAGACTGCCACTGAGAAACTCTATTTGTTTTCGTGCATTTCATACGAAACAACGCCGATAACATGTGTAAATGTTCTCTTTTTATAAAAGGCGATTAAGTACTTCAAGGCCGCGCGGTTTGAGATGCCTGTGTATATGATGAACAAGCTCAGGTGTCTAAGAAAGTCTGTCTATACACAGACATTTCTATGAGACAGACCTTCAAATAATGCTAACTGAATACAAACGTTTCACCTGCAGCAAGTTTTAGAAGAAACAGCAGATATTTTAGAAGATAGTAATAAAGACAAATTTTTATTGAGTACAGAGATACAACTCTTAGTATGTAACCTAAACAAACTTAAAGCAAATGCAAATTTGGATATTTTGACTGGTTCTTTTGTCGCTTCTTGGTAGATCATTATATTGACTTTTATTTAAATAACCGGTTTTCGATTTACTTTAAAGTTTGAAGATGACCGGTTAACTAAGTGGAAACGAACTTGTAGAACACACACAAAATTGTACTTTGACGTCAGTATGATGTTGTTCTACCCAGAACCGACACAAAAATCAGTGAAAATGTCTTCATTTACATTTGCTATAAGTTTTTATATTAACAGCTATATCTCTGTATTCAATAAAAATAGTAAATATGTTATATGAAATTTTTATTGCAATTCGTCTGTAGGATCACCTCCTAAAATATTTACGACTTCTCATGAGAAAGCCTATATATATATATATATATATATATATATATATATATATATATATATATATATATATATCGGGTGATCAAAAAGGCAGTGTAAATTTGAAAATTTGAAAACCTTATAAATCACGGAATAATGTAGATAGAGAGGTAAAAATTGACACACTTGCTTGGAATGACATGGGGTTTTATTAAAAAAAAAAAAAAAAAAAAAAAAAAGAAAGAGTTCAAAAAAAAATGGCTGACAGATGGCGCTGGACAGCAAAACGTCAGTGACTGCTAACGTGACGAGTGAGAGGTACGCCGATATGTTACAAAATCGCACCATCCCCAGCCTGGCTGATAAACACCTGCTGGAACGTACGATTTTTATGCAGGATGGCGCTCCACCGCATATTGCCAGCCGCGTGAAAGATATCTTGCGCGCGTCAGCCGCCACTTTCATCATTCTTGGCCTCCCAAATCCCCAGACCTCAATCCGCGCGATTATTGGCTTTGGGGTTACCTGAAGTCGCAATTGTATCGTGATCGACCAACATCTCTAGGGGTGGTGAAAGACATCATCCGACGTCAATGCCCCGCCTTAACTCCGGACATGCTTTACATTGCTGTTCACAACATTATTCCTCGAATACAGCTATTGTTGAGGAATGATGGTAAACATATTAAGCATTTTCTGTAAAGAACATGATCTTTGCTTTGTCTTAATTTGTTATGCGAATTATTGATTTTCTGATCAGATGAAGCGCCATCTGTCAGACATTTTTGAACTTTTTTATGGTTCTAATAAAACCCCGTATCGTTCCAAGCATGTTTGTCAATTTTTAACTCTCTATCTACATTATTCCGTGATTTATTAAGTATTCAAATTTATACTGACTTTTTGATCACCCAGTATATATGCTGAAGACCATAAGAAAGTAGTATATATGAGTCAAACAACTACGTTCGTCTGACCAGGAGACAAGTACATATTTCTCAAACAAATGCGCGACTTGACTTCGTTTGTCTGCTAGGTTCCCCAATCGGTCGTCTGCGCGTGCGCGAAGCACTTCAATCCGCTTGGGAATAGGATCCATCCTATTCCGTCTACAAGCGATCGTATGCGTGCATCTTGTGCGAGTGGGCGCGTCTACGCGATACGCGGACGGCGTAACAGGTGAATCATTGGTAATCTTGTGAGCTCTCACTTCCCGTATAGAAAGGGCTTTATATTTTACGAGGTTTACTAATTCGTTCCTACACCTTTTAACCTTTGTAATTTATTTGAAGTGAGACACTTTGGCAATGCGGCCAAAATCTCAATTAGTGTAATAATAAAAGAACGAAAATAGTAAAATGCCGACAATTTTATAAAAAACAAAATCTTTATGAGTATGATTCTCTAGGAAGCAAAAATGGTTTCTGTTTAAGTAAATATATCGGACCAAACTGCGTGGTCATCAGTCCGTAGCTTACAGACTACTTACACTATGGAAAACTAATCTAAGGAGAACACACACTTACCCATGCTCTAGGGAGGACTCGAACCTCCGACGGCTTGCAACCGCGCGCTCCGCAGCGAGGTGCCGGCTGGACAGACAACCCCATCTCGAAGAGCAAAGCTTCTCTCCCCTGGTCCTTGGGTAGCTCGGTTCCTTGCGGACTTGGTGTCGTGGTTGTTCACGTTGCTCCTCCTCTAGCTCTTAGCTCATTTTTTTATAGTGACATCCAGCCGTCTCACCGATAGCACTGAGTGCCGGCTGTGCTTTAAACCGGTCGGGTAATACTAACTGTAAATATTCCATTCCCAAATACCACGGCACGGATTGTGACTGGGTGCCTGAAACCAACAGCAGTACACAAGATGTACTTAATTATGGGGATCGCACCGCCCATCATACGACGTGACATTGCTGCCGAAGCTGAAAAAACGAAGCAAGAAAAGGACATGCGCCACCCTCTATATGGACACCAGCCTGCTGACAGACGGCTTCGTTCGAGGAAGAGCTTCCTGTCACGTACCCGAGCACTGGAAGGGTCGGCCACAGAGAACCGTATTGCTAGGTAGGAAATGGATTTGAGAAGCCCCCATAAAGCAGCAAAAGAAGAACTGGCACCTGGTGCACACCTGCCATACACAATCTGGAGAACCCTGAACCGTATGAGGGTAGAAGTGCCAAAGTGCAAGACAAACATGCAGCGATGGGGCTTCCTAAAAGATAATGAGAACACTCTGTGTCTTTGTGGTGCTGTACAGGATCCTCTTGCTTATCTGTCCATATATAGAAAAGCCCTATACAATGGAAGACTTATGGGAGGCTAACGACAAAGCCATATCGGCTGCTAATTTCTGGAAGTTATAAGTCTAGGTGTAAGAAAGTAAGTAAGTAATACAACGGCCCTCCTGCGTCACATGAACAGTGGTCCCTGCTTGGCACAGTGTGCAGACGTGTCCCTTGGCCGCTGCTGGGTGCCGGGCAGTGGGTGCTTCCTGCAGACAGACGCCGCCCACCTGCAGCGGCGCCGGCTGCCTTCTTAGCCGGCCGCGGCTGTGGAACGGTGGGACGACGCGGCCCGGCGCTGCCGCGGCACCGTTACCTCGACAACACCCGAGCCACTTTTTCCGGCCATCCCGCCGACCTCCGGCGCGCCAATGGGCTATTAATATCGGCGAAGATCTGTCGGCGGGCACTTCTTCCCCGCGCCCGCCCTGGGTTTAACGTCCTGCCGGCGGTCGGCTCGTAAAAGCCGCAGCGATCGCCCGCGTTTTGTCGTCGATCAGGAAGTGGCGTGCTGCGAGTGCGCTGTGCGGTGTACGCGCCGCTCACGTACCGTCATTAAGGCGGGCCGGCCTGCCTAAACCAGCGACCGGAACCGACTAACAGCACCGGTCCTTTTTTTGTATTTATCTCTGCTGCTTCTTGTGCACGCTGAACGCCCATGTCTTGAACTAATGACGTCGAAAATTTCCAACCTACACTGCTGCGATATTGCACTGCAGCTACCATTACTTTCACAGTTTAACTGTTCTTCAGCCGCCAGAGAATCTAATAATTTGACAACACGTGTCCATGTTACTAGACACTTCATCCCTCAGGTTTTCTTGGCGTGATTTCGCGTGTGCAGTCGAGTCACTAATTCCATTTATCTACACAATTTGTGGTTGATTCCGCCTTATGAAAGACACTTTTTGTTTTCGTTAAATACCCAAACTAGTTTCGACACTTATTGTGTCATCTTCCGTGGGTTTCTGTTGTTTATTTTCTATAATAACATGTTACATATTTTGGTTATACAATCGTTTGCACAAGTTGTTTGGTTTGACAATTTTTGTTAGATGTTTTAGGCCTAATTTATTCAAGGTACTTACATTGTGTCATTCGCAGGATTTGCATGTGCATTAATTGTGGAATGACGATTTTTGACAACCTGTCATCTGCAACAACAAGACTTTTTGTTTACGAAAACAACCTGCTTTATTGTAGGATTACACATGCCTGGAAGTTATATTGAAATTATTTCTATGTGGCTGTTTTGGCTTACTTTTGAGCTGTGGTGTTGCTGCTTGTTTGTTTGTCGCGTGTTCTTACGTTTTTGGTCTTCAGTGCGATTTTTGCTGTGAAACAGCACTGTTTACATCGCCATTTTTCTTTATGCAGAGGCTGTATCGTGTTTCATTTGTTTGTGTGGCGTGTCTGTGATGTGGAGCGCGATTTTTGAACAGTTTAGATACTGACATTGTTTTGTGGGTGTATATTTGTGTATTTTTTTGTTGTGTGTGTGACTGTTAAACAGAGATAGAGAGAGAAAGAAAAAGGGAGAGAAAGAGAAAGAAAGAAAGAAAGAAAGAGAGAGAGAGAGAGAGAGAGAGAGAGAGAGAGAGAGAGAAGGGAAAATACTACACAATATGTCGACCACCATCTCAACCGTCGTCTTGGCACAAGCTATGCCATATGTCACAGACTGATGGTAAAGGACATCCTTGGTCGCAGAATACTGGAAAAAAGTATTCTACGAAAAGATTTTCCTTTAATTTGTTGCCGTGCCTCAGCCATAAGTAATTTTCTCCATCAGTTAATGGACATGTGTTAATTCCACCGGCCCCAGCTTGCCCCTGTTGACAACTTGCATCTACACGTTCTTGAGGGCTACGCCACATCCTATGTTCTCATGTTTGTAAAGCTACGGGGTCATCAGTCCCTAAACTTACAAACTACTTATGAGCTAGCTGATAGTCGCCCGCGGTGGCCGAGGCGACTGCGGCGCGCCAGTCACGGTCTGCACGGCCACTACGGTCGGGGGTTCAAATCCCCCCCCCCTCCTGCCGTCCTTATCTAGTTCATAAGTAGTTTGTAAGTTTAGAGACTGATGAACCCGTAGTTAAGTCCCATAAGCTATACAAACATTTGAAACATTTTGATACTAGCTGATACTAAGAACGCCATAAATATCCATTCCCGAGGGGGATTCCAACCCCCGACCGTAGTGGCCGTGCAGACTGTGACTGGCGCGCCGCAGAACGCTCGGTCACCAGGGTCGGCGCCACATCCTAACACTGCTATTAGTTCTTACTATCTAAAATTTGGACTTATATGACGAATATCCAAGGAGGTTAGAATAAAGGGAGATGGCGTTATCTATTGCCAAGCACATACGTCAATTGAAACCTGTCCGCCATCTTGGTGTGTTGTGGAATGCTATTTCTCCATTAAGACTATGCGTTAAGTGGGCCCTCTTACTGTTAATGCATTGAACTGACGGTCAGTGCAAAGTATGTACTTACAAACAATATACTTTATTGAATAAATACTGTAGTGCCGCGGTGGAGTAGCCGAGCGGTCTAAGGCGTCTCGCTACGGAGCGCGCCGTCGGAGGTTCGAGTCCTCCCTGGGGCATGTTCAAAATGTTCAAATGTTTGTCAAGTTTAAGGGACTTAACTACGGGGCCATCAGTCCCTAAGCTTACAAACTACTTATGAACTAGCTAAGACTAAAGACGGCACAAATATCCATGCCCGAGGGGGGATTCGAACCCCCGACCGTAGTGGCCGTGCTGACCGTGACTGGAGCGCCTCAGTCCCCTCGGCCACCGCGGCCGGTCCTGGGGCATGGGTGTGTGTGTGTTGTCCTTAGGTTAGTTTACGTAAGTTTAAGTAGTTTGTAAGCTACCGACTGATCCGCAAATTGGTCCGATAGATTTACAAACATTTGAACATTTGAAATACTGTAGTAATAAATACTTATCATAATATATTTCAAAACTTAATTTTTAACGGCTAATTTGCACTCTTTTAACATGTTTTACATCACGGTAAAAGCGTCGGACGTTTTTTCTTCCTGTTTTAAGTGACATAAAACTTTACCTCTACAATACGAACTCCAAAACTTAGCAATATGGCGGAGGCAGGCTTCACTTTTTCTGCGTAAGGGCGTCTCCCTGTATTCTAACCTTCTTGCGAACATCGCACTGTAGCGATACATTATATTTATGAACATTATATCTGCGACGCTTGTCACTTGCGTATCCGTTCTCACTTCAATGTGTATCTCTGACTACATTTGTTTGCGATGCTCAACTTTTGTCTGAGGCTTTGAGAAAGAACGTAAGCGTTCGTCATCTTTTAAGTTTTAACCGCATGGGACATGTAAGTGTGGGCTCCACTTATTTTTTTTTATTTAAATAAATTCCATATTTGATTTCAAAAATTTTAAATTCAAAATCCCTTTTCCTGTCCCCACTAATTTTAATAATTGTTTTTGGCAAGCTACGTTCAATTGTAAAAAGGTGCCTGGTTATTATTACGGTTCGCTTCGCGATTGCATTAGTTTAGTTCAAACTCCACTTTTGCCTTCATTCAGTTTATACTGATTTGATTTTCAAGAACCTGTTATTAATGTTTCCATCCGACGAAGTCCGATATTCTGTAATTTTATTCACCTGTTGTGACTACAATTTAACAAGGTCGTTAAACTTTAAGTGGGAAAGGGTCCGCCTTTTTTTGCAAACAATTATGTTTTTTATTTATTCCCATACATGTTTCGGAACCTTTCTTCCATCATCAGTGGTATATTTATTAAGTCTGCAAGTATAACATATTTACAATGTACACTATAGTTTACAATTTGAAAAAATTCATGAAAAATGCAAGAAATATGGTTTACCTGGCGTTTCTACATTTTATGTTTCCGAGTGAAGCATTCCAGTACTTTATGGCTTGCCATCTGCAAACAGATTATGTTTTTGAGGGATGTAGGCTTTTGAAAACTGGCCGATTCTTGGTGCGGGGAATGAAAATTTAACCTCAACATCATCAAGTGTTAAGTGCTGCGGTTACGTAGAAAGATCCTTTATTACATAACTGAGCAATAGCAGGACATGCAGTGGAAGCAGATACTTCTATAAAATATCTGAGAGTGCAAATCTGAAATGGAGTGATCGTATTAAAATTAGTCGAGGGTAAGGCGGATGCCAGACCAAAATTTATTGGAAAAATTCTCAGGAAGTATAGTCCGTCAACAAAGGAAGTAGGTTACAAAACTCTGGTTCGGCCAGCGCTTGAATACTGCTCATCAGTGCGAGATCCGTGCGGCTCCATAATGGATCACACTTAACTTTGCCGAACAACGATCGAATTTTTGTGGCTGACAATACGGCTTATTACTGAACGGTAGTTGTTCTCGATCGGTATGTATAATTACAGCGCCGCGCGTTCTGGGGCGCCACGTTGGGGATCGCGTGGCCTCCCGCGTTTTGAGGTTCGAATCCTCCCTCGGGCATGGATCCTTGTGCTGTCTTTAGTATAAGGTAGTTTGTAAGTTTAGGGACTGATGACCTCGAACTTAAGTTCTATAAGCTTAACAGACATTAGAAACATTTGTATAATTCCAGCGAATGCTTTGGTCGGCCAGATCTCCTGACATTTATGACATAATCGCGAGGTTATTCATGCACCGTCAACACTGACGCAATTATGGGGGCGCCATGACCCAGTATACCTGCTGGAAACCAAATCAGATCCAAATCTTCATATGTTTGTAAAGATATGGGACTTAACTTGCGACCTTTTGAGTGCACGCCATCTCGCGTTCTTCGCCGTACAAAACTAAGTTCGATATTAGGAGATATCCCTTAATGTTACATTCAGGCCACGGGTTTTAGATTTTACGCACCTTTCACCAATCTCTTAAGGTGCTCTCACGGTAACAAATTTCATCTGTACATAGTCCTGTGTAACTACAGGGTTATCACTCCTCAGCGCAACCGTCTATGCAATGTGCGAATTGCCAGAGATGGTAGCTGCGTTGCCCGCTTAGCGTGCCACCCGGAATCCGCACTAAATTTAATACAGGTTTCCGCGCAAGTTATTTCTGACATACATAACACAAACACATAGAAAGAAAAGTTCATTACTCACCTGTATTACGCAAGGAGGTGCTGGAACTGCCTCCCATCGTTGTTCAAGCATTTCTGACACCTGCTGAGGAAGTTGCTCATTACATTCTGAAGTTCCCTCTCAGAAATTGCAATGATTTCATGACGAATGTTTGTTTTTAGTTCATCTAATGTGTGGGGATTTGATTTGTACACTTTCTCTTTTAATACTCCCCAAATATTAAAATCGCACGTGGTAAAATCGGGAGAACGAGGGGGCCAAATGTTCTTAGCGATAATTCTTTCACCGAATACATTAGTAGTTTTCCGTAATGATAAGTTGGCTGTATGTGTCGTCACAGAGTCTTGCTGAAATGTCGTGAAAGCTCGCTCTCTCTCAGTTAATTGGGCAAAAAAGGGCCGCAATATGTTTGCATCATACCTGTCACTACTATTGTGCCCTGTAAAGATATAGGGCCTATTATTCTCTCGTTGCAAACAGCGCACCACACAACTTTTTTTTTTATCGTACAAGGGGCTGCTCGTGAACTCCCGATTTAACCCTGGGCAATTTTTATCTGTGGGGAGCGTTAAAAGAGAAAGTATGTCAGATAAATCTTGCACGCCAACCCGTATTAAATTTAGTGTAGACGACGGGCGGCGCGCTAAGCGGGCACCGCAGCTGCCATCGCCCGCATGTCGCACGTCGCAAAGGCGGTTGCGCTCAGGATTGATCACCCTGTATAGGATGAGTCACATAACTGATTATCGGAAACTGCTGGCTCCTTTTGACGTCAGATGCAGACTACTCAAAGGCTGAATACTCTTCCCGCATCAGCCTGTCTTGTAATTGTAGCCAGATCTACGGTGGAGTCAGAAGTGAAGAGGCCGGTTCGAGGCCAGCGGGCAGGGCGGCGGTGGGCGTGATGGCCGTCGTTTGCGCTAACTGCGCGGCACTCCCCCTGTGTGCCGTGTGCCCACACAACTGCCTCTGTCCCAGCATACTATCATTACGCTGTTTGCCGCGATTAGCTGCCTTACCTGCTCTGTGATTACCTTTACTTCTGCACTTGCATAACGAGGCTGGCGACACGGGCGGAACGCTGTGCGGTATTCTCCCGCGACCCTGGTGACTGCTGATATACGTAGGAGGGCGGTAGGCTAGGAGGGGAGGGGCCGCTGTGGTTTACACACCGGATTTGTACTCTGCAGTGGCCGTCTTCAAATTATTGTCATCACTAACCGCTTTAGATGAAAACGATTTTTCATAACAGTTTCATGCAGTTGTTGTAGTCTTCAGTACACTGATTGGTTAGATGCAGCTCTCCATTCTACCCCATTCCGTGCAAGCCTCTTCTTCTGAAAATACGAACAGCGACGTACATCCTTTTTAATCTGCTTAATGTTTTCGTCCTTCGGTCTATCTCTACTATTTTTCCCCACACACTTCCTTCTTATGCTAAGTTAACGATTCCTTGATGTCTCAGAATATTTGCCACCAATCTATCCCTTCTCTTAGACACTATACGCCAGAAACTTCTTTCCTCCCAAATTCTGTTGAGCACTTCCTCATCATTTACGTGATCTACCCACCTAATCTTCATCATTTCTATAGCTTCTATCATCTTTTTGTCGGTACTTCTTATTGTCTATGTTACGCTCCCATACAGTGCTACACTCTAGACAAAAACTTTCACAAAGGACTTCCTAACATGAACTAAAATTGGATGTCAACAAATTTCGCTTATTGAGAAAAGCTTTTCTTCCCATAGCTATTCTACATTCTACATCTTCTTTACTTCGACCATCAGAATTTATTTTGCTACCCAAATAACAAATCTCATCTACTACTTTTATTGTCTCATTACCCAATCTAATTCCTTCTGCATCACTTGAGTTCCTGACGCTGTATTCTACTACCCACGTTTTGCCCTTGTTAATATTCATGTTCCATCTTCCTTTCAAGACACTGTTCATTCCATTTAATTGTTCTTCCAGGTCCTTTGCCGTCTCTGACAGAATTACCGTATTATCAGCAAACAGCAAGGTTTTTATTCCCTCTCCCTGGACTTTAATTCCCTCTCCAAATTTCTTTTTGAATGCCTTCAAAGCTTCCTAAATGTACACATCGAACAACATTGGGGAAATGCTACTAACCTTACTCCCTTCCCAACCACTGCGACCCTTTCATGCCTTTCGACTGTAATAGCTGCTGTCTGGGTTTTGTACAAGTTGAATATAACTCTTCGCTACTTTCAGAATTTCGAAGTGTGTTTTCCAATCAACATTGTCAAAAGCTTTCTCCAGATCCAAGTAAGATAAGTCGTAATATGAGTATTGCCTCACGTGTTTTTACATTTCTCCTAAATCTAATCTGATCTTCCCCAACGTCGTATTAAGGAAGATACTGGCTAATTTACTTCATTTCCTGCTGATTTAGTTCTTCGACTGCAGTGACGTCGATGTCGAAATGACTGTTAGCAGAATATGCAATCGGCAGGTTTATGAGAGCAATACGGAAAGCCATGCTGGATCCCAACAGCCTCGTATCATTAGCAGTCGACAGGCATGTTATCCGCATGGATGTAACGGATCGTGCAGTCACGTCTCGGTCCCTGAGTCAACAGAGGGGGACGTTTGCACGACAACAACCATCTGTACGAACGTTTGCAGCAGCATGGACTATCAACTCGGAGACCATGGCTGCGGTTACCGTTGACGCTGCATCACAGACAGGAGCTCCCGCGATGGTGTACGCAACGAAGAACCTGCAGGAATGGCAAAGCGTCATTTTTTGAATGAATCCAGGTTCTGTTAACAGTATCATTATGATCACATCCGTGTTTGGCGACATCGCTGTGAACGCACATTGGAAACGTGTATTCGTCATCGCCATACTGGCGTATCGCCCGGCGTGATTGTATGGGGTGCCACTGGTTACACGTCTAGGTCACCTTTTGTTCGCAACGACGGCACTTTGTACAGTGGCCGTTACATTTCAGATGTGTTACGACCCGTGGCTCTACCCTTCATTCGATCCCTGCGAAACCCTATATTTCAGTAGGATAATGGACGACCGAATGCTGCAGGCCCTGCACGGGCCTTTCTGGATACGGAAAATGTTCGACTGCTACCCAGGCGAGCACATTCTCCAGATCTCCCACCAATTGAAAACGTCTGATCAATGGTAGCCGAGCAACTGGCTCGTCTCAATACGCCATTCACTACTCTTGATGAACTGTGGTATCTTGTTGAAGCTGCATGGGTATCTGTACCTGTACACGTCATCCAAGCTCTATTCGACTCAATGCCCATGCGTATCAAGGCCGTTATTATGAAATTTTTAAAAGTTCGAGTGGCACTTTTCGTATTTTTAGGTTGTAAATGCTATATATTTGAGGACAACATCAACCATGAATTACCATTCCGTCATTAATAAACTCAATTATCCTTTTTCTGCTTGTACGTACAAAACGCTCTCATAACGTCACTTCTTCATTGAGTTACAAAACTATATAGCATGGAGCCCTACAGTTTTGGTGTTTACGTCTAAACGAAAATGACTACTCGAGACAGGCGAAACGCAGCACGACAACAGCCAAATGTGTTAAAAAATGTTTAAATGTTTGTAGAGGTTATGGGCCTTAACTACGGGGTCATCAGTCCCTAAACGTGCAAACTACGTATGAACTAGCTAACAGTAAGGATGGCACAAATAACCATGCCCGAGGGGGGATTCGAAGTCCCGACCGTAGTGGCCGTGCAGAACGTGACTGGCGCGCTGCAGACCGCTTGGCAGCCGTGGCCAGCGAGAACAGCCAACACCACCTAGAAGACAAGGGTTCACAACTGGCTGTGCCTACGTCATGCCGAGAGGCTGCTAACGCAAGCTGACTGGCCGGCCGCTACGAAGCGTTGGGCGTGTCCCAGTGGCCAGCCAGTCAGCTGGCGGCCGCGGCCTCTCGGTGTGACGTGGCGCGACCAGTTGTGAGGCCTTGTCTTATAGGTGGTGTTGGAACAGCACGGCAGGGGTGCTGCAGTAGACACACTCGTCTCGAGTAGTCAACAGAGACAAGACGTTCATAGTGTAAGAGGGACTTGAGGTGTCTTAGAATTACAAACATTCGATTGCGACAGCGCAGAAGAGAGTCTGGCAGGCTCCCGCAGGCCTGTTTTGAAAACACGGGCGGCAGCCGCAGAGCCTGACTGTAAGTTGCGCCAGCTCGCGAATCCCTGGCCGGCAGGTGCCGGCGCCGCATGCCCACGCGGAATTCCGCGAGCGCGGCGCGGTCGGTGTTGGGAGTGGCAGTCGGCGGCGCGGCGACCGGCTCTAAATCAGACCGGGCGGCAAAAAGGCGCCGGCGCGGCGACGCGGCTGATCCGGGCCGCGCCGCGCTGTTAATTCGCGCCAATTAGCCGCCGCCGCCAACTCCGTAAATCAGGGCACCCCCAAAAAAAGCCGCGAGCAGCGGGCAGCGGGCAGGCGTCGGCAGACACACTCCAGTCGCGCCTCCTGACACCCGGGGGCTGTCAGACGACAAGGAGGCCCCATCACCGATGTTGTCCAGATACTGTCAGAAATGATAAGACAACAGTGTGAACTCCAGATGACCGAGCGTTTAGACGGAAACATACTTCTTATCGGGGTATGAATGTGGTGTAACTTACTTGAGTTAGGATCAGAGGCGAGAAGCTGTCCATCCATAATTGCGACTCTCGCGCCTTCTTCCCTCCTCTGGTGTGCCTCAAAGATCCGTCCTCTCCCCTCTCCTCTACGACATGCTGCTGCCCAACTCCACCCACCCCCCCAGTTTACCTATTCCAATGACACCACCTCCTTGCCCTGGCTCCCTTCCTTGCCTGGTCCGTGCTCCTTATCCAAACCCACCTCATCCAGTTTGTCTCTTGAAAGGTCTGAAGGAACTGAGATACCAACAGCCGTATGAATAATAAAATATTTGTTGTATCACAACCAGTTTCGTCATTCCACTATGCCATCTTCAGGTCCCTACATCGGAGCATAATATCCAAAAGTAGGGATACTAAAACTGGATTCGTGGACTTATCTTAGTGGGAAACAACAACAACAAGGACTGGTTGTGGTTTCAAAGATGGAACCATCTTTTAGTATCCCTACTTTTGGAAATTATGCTCCGATGTAGGGACCTGAAGATGGCATAGTAGAATGACAAATATTTTATTATACATACGGCTGTTGGTATCTCAGTTCCTTCAGACTCTTGACCAGCCGCTGTCCCCTTTTTCCACCACCAATGATGGATTCCATAAGTTTGTCTCTTGGTGCAACCAAGTGGTTCCTATCTATCGATCCCGCCAAAACCCAGGCTAACCAGGACCTCCTTCCATAATTATTATCTGACCCTCTATGACTGTCCATCGTGCTTACCTCTAAATTATCTAGGCCTTACTCTTGACAGAAACCTATCCTGGAATCTACACCTCAAGTCCATCCAAGAGAAGTCCACAGTCACATCCAAATTGTGAAGCTCCTTTATGGTCGAACCTGCGGACTACACTCCTCCATGATCCTATAAATCTCTTATCCGCCCGGTCCTTTGCTCTGCCAACCCTGCCAGGATATCTGCCTCCCCACACCTCTACAAATCCCTCCAAATCGTAGAAGGGCAAGTGCTTCGCCTTCAGTATCCGCCTATAGTTCCCGTCAGGATCCTATACAGTCTCATCTCCTTCCGCTCACATGCTCCTCCGCCTCCGGTTCCTCTCCCGTTAATTAGACCTACCCAATCCCATCGCTCAAACCTTCCTTTCGAATCTTGGCATGCTGCCACGCTCCCACCATTGCCCTGCACCTCCACATTTTCCATATCCTCTCCCGTGGCGACTTCCAACACCTGCCCATCCCGGATGATGCCCTCCATCCGACCATCTATCCCTCCTATCAGCTTTGATCCCTCTCCCGCCCTCCTCCCCTGAGTCACCCTCATGCCCTCTCCACTTCCTTCTCCATCCCTGATTCCCAAAACTAGTTCTTCCGGCCTCCCCATACACCTCCTTTTTTCCCCTCGAATCCTCCATTGCAAGTAAATCAAAAGTACGCTCAATACGAATACTTAATTATTAATGCACAAAAAGGAAAGGAAAAGGAATATTTTGGAATTGCAGATAGTTTTCCTGGAAAGCATTACAAGGTGTACAAGATACCACCACACGGAAAATGAGATATTTCTGTTGACTGTTGATGATTTACACGCTTTGGGGTGATATCGTAAAAATAGGGGAACCAGTAATTGTTAAAGCATCGCGCACACGTTATAAACTCGGAATTTACACAATTAAATCGTTGTTTTATGTTTCTATAGCAAAAGAAGCTTGATTAACATTCAAAAAAGGTTCCCTCTTGTCACAGACTTTCGCAGCAAACCAAGCGTAACTCGTTATTTCGCGAAATATTGTAGAGGATAGCTGGCGGCCGCAGTGGAAAGGACGAGCACTCTAAGGCGCCTTGCTGGGATGCGCGTGGTTGCTCCCCGTCGGAGGTTCGAGTCCTTCATAGCGCCTGTGTGTGTGTGTGTGTGTGTGTGTGTGTGTGTGTGTGTGTGTGTGTTTTGTCCTTAGCATAAGTTAGTTTAAGGAACCAAACTGCTAGTGTCATCGGTCTCTATACTTATAAACTTGCAAACTACTTAAACAAAGTTACGCTAAGACGATACAGACAACCACGCCCATAAGAGGACTCGGATCTTCGATGGAAGCGGCTGCGCTCCGTAGCATGGGGCCTAGGACAACGGCGCCATTCCAGCTTTGCACTATCGACAAGCGCTTTTAAATTATTCCACGTTCTTGATTTCCGGAAGGCTTTTGACGCTGTATCTCATAAGCGACTTCTAATAAAATTGATTGCATAATCGTCTCAGTTCTGCAAATGGATTCGTGAATTTCTACCTGAAAGGACACCGTACGTTATAACTGGCGGAAAGTCATCGAATAAAACGGAAATGATATCTGACGTTTTCCAGAGAACTGTTGCAGGTCGCCTATCGTTCGCTGTCTGTATAAATAATTTAGGAGTCGAACTGAGCAGCTCACTTAAACTGTTCATGGATGAAGCTGTCATTTCTTGCTTAGTAAAGTGAGTGCAAAATGACTTAGATAAGGTATCTGCAGAGTGCGAAAATTGTAAATTCAGCCTAAATGATATATGTGAATTTATCCATCTGAGCGTGAAAGGAAGCCATTCATCTTTATTTACACTATAAATCAGTCATTTCAAAAGGTCGGAACGTCAAGTAAATACCTAGGAATATCAAAAAATCAAATGTTTGTACAGCTTATGGGACTTAACTACGGGGTCATCAGTCCCTAGACTTACAAACTACTTATGAACTAGGTAACACTAAGGACGGCACAAATATCCATGTCCGAGGGGGGATTCGAATCCCCGACCATAGTGGCCGTGCAGACCGTGACTGTAGCGCCTCAGTCCCCTCGGCCGGCTTGGAATAACAATTAGAACAATTTAAATTGTAATGAATACACAGAAAGTATGGTGGGTTATGCGAAACAGAAAATGCAACAGGTCTACTAAAGAAACTGCCTACGCTACACTTTTCCGTCCTATTTTGGAGTGTTGGTGAACAGTGTGGGAACATCATCAAGTGGGACTGGCGGAGGAGAACGAAGTAGTTCAGAGAATGGGAGCTCGTTTATTTATTTATTTTTTATTTATTTATTTTTTATTTATTTATTTTTTATTATCGTGATACATGGAAGAGAGTGTAACGGGAATAATACACGAGCTGGTGTGGAAATCAATAAAATAAAGGCTTTATTCATCGCTGAGAGATCTGTTTGTGAAATTTCTTTCATCAACATTTGTCCACCTAATGGGAACATATTTTATTTGTACTCATCTACATACTGAGTCATGATCGTCACAATAAGATAAGAGAAATCAATTCGAAAACGGAAAGACTGAGATGTTCATTTTTTCCACACGCTATTAGAGAAGCGAATGGCAGAGAAGTAATATGAAAGCAGTTGGATGAACCCTCTGTCAGGTCGTTAAATGTGATTTGCACATTAAATATGCAGATGTAATAACTGGGAATGTGCAGTGTGAAGAGTGTAGCATTCGTTGTAGGAAAGGTTGGTTTATTAGTTTTAGCGACAGAATTACGAGCAGAGGCTTTCGGCCAATTGTGTGTGTGTGTGTGTGTGTGTGTGTGTGTGTGTGTAGCCGCAAGCAACTCCATACATTTCCTACAAAGAAGGCACATAAAAGTTGTCAACACCATTTAGGACAGAAATGTTCTAACAGAATCTGTTCATGTGAAATTCGTGATTTGGCAAGTGTGTGCTAATTCAGCCAGTTTGTCTGTGTAACTAGAGTGTAATAAATGCCAACTAATGTGTAATGAGTCAGCCTTCAATTCATAGTTAGTAGTCACAACGAAAAAACACGTTTTCCGGAGGCCTTGGATCAGTAGTGCCACGGTGGATTCTTCGGAGCATCCTCAATCTGTAAGTCTTGTGTGTGTATCGACTGTAGATGTGTTCATTGTAAACAAATGCATTAATCCATCGGAACATTTAAGATTGATGTGCTAAAAATAGATGTCTAAGGAAACGAGAAACCTCAAAATCTGACAATCGTTAGGTGATAAAATGACAGTTTTGAAATAAAAAACTTAATAATGTCGCACTTACAATAAACCTCTTGATAGCGAGGTCGCAACGTTAGTATCTGAAATATTGAAATGTTTGTTAAGCTTATGGGACTTAACTACGGGGTCATCAGTCCCTAAACTTACAAACTACTTATGAACTAGCTACAACTAAGGACGGCACAAATATCCATGCCCGAGGGCGGATTCGAACCCCCGACCGTAGTGGCCGTGCAGACCGTGACTGAAGCGCCTCAGTCCCCTCGGCCACCGCGGCCGGCCGTTAGTATCTAGTAACTGTTGTGTTAGCATGACAGTAACCATATTGGCTGCTAACAACTCATCAGGAGAGCGACGGAAAATGAGCTCCCGGAAGGTGCAGAGTTCTCCCCTCACAAATATGACATCGCTGACATCCAACAAATAATCGGAAAAAAAGTTTATTTTCGCAAGTAACACCGGATAGAATACGGAGCAGCACAGTGATCACAAAGCTTCGCACCACACTTGTGCGTCCTATTTTGTAGTATTGCTGCACATTGTGGGATCCACACCAAGTGGGACTGATGGACGATTTAGAGAAAGTTCAGAGAAGGGCAGCTCGTTTTGTATTGTCGCGATATAGGGGAGTGAGTATCACGGAAATGATGCACGTGTTGAGATCTATTTGCGAAATTTCTTTCACCAACCTTCTGTTGCGAATGAGAACATACTGTATTTTGTTAGCACCCATCTTACCATCTTCATAGGATAGGAAGTCATGATGGTCATAATAAAATAAGATAAATCAGATCGAAAAGAGAAAGGTTTAGGCGTTCCTTTTTTCCTGCGAGCTATTAGTGAATGGAAATGTACAGAAATATCATAAAAGCGGTTCGATGAACTCTCTCCCATGCATTTCAGTGTGACTTGCAAGTTGTTTATGTAGATGTAGCTGTGGATCAAAGGGAGAACTAGGGAGGTACAAACCCTGTAGGGTGTTCAGTTACGTAACCACTCTTAAAGAACGCAACCATACTTCCCACGCCTATAAAATATATTATCGCATTCTCTTCATTAAGCCGATTAAGGGATGTCCGTTTACACAGTAACCCCCGCGACAGACTCGCATTGTGTTTCATCGCAGCACATTCCAAACAATTCTCATCGACCCCTTGTAGTGATATCATTCTATACTCCTTTTTTAATAATGGATAACTAAGTGAACATCTACAACAATTTGTAACTTCCAAGGCGTTCGCATTTGATCTTAATGGTACGAACCTATGAAATGTCTATGGCGCACTATTTTTCAATTCGTTTTATGCGGTTAGTCAAAGGTTCGATGTAGGCCATGTTTATCTCTCTGAAATTTAGAGAATATTAGAGGAGGTTCATTTCAGAATCTCATCGACCTCATTTCCTGTCGCTTTGTTACTATAGTTAATACAACATTTTCATATTCACTCACTGTTCCGTCGGTTCTTGACAGAATACTTTATACCGTTACTCCCAAATGTGCAGCATTTCATTCCATGATCCATCGCTTATTATCTATCCCCATCAGTAAAGAAAGCTTCCAAATTCCGTTGAATGCTATTAGACAAATAGCACCAAATATTGGTTACCCCCTACCTTGGTAGATTCTATAATGCACAAAAACAGAAACATGTCTCTTTCCTTCTTTACATTGTTATTAACACCCCAACATCTCAAGCCTATAGTAAATGGTGCACAATACTATATTTAGGAAAGGTTTCTGTGAATGTGGCCAAGAAACTCAAATCCAGAAATTTCAAACCATCATTTTATACACAATATACCATTGGTCACTTTCTACCAAACGGCAAATATAACCCTCCAGCCTCGGCAAAGAGTAGAATATACAAGATTACTTGCAACTGTGGCAAATTCTACATTGGCCAGTCAGGGAGGGGAATTTGTGCTAGACTAAAGGAATGCCACAGAAGATGGAAACTTAGGCAAGGAAATTCTACATTTGCAGACCACCTGTTAAAAGAAGGTCACAGTTATAATGTAGTATATGAAGTCCTACATCATGTACAAAAGGAAGAAAAATGAACTTCTTTGAAATAATGGAAATTAACAAACATATGTACACTTCCCAAACGCACTACTGAATAATCAGACAGAATTTCCATACTAACCACTTCTGTCTGCAGAACCTAATCATAACCCTGTGCAGACAATGTTAACTACCATCTCCTAACCACTTGCCTTATGCCTCTACTACTGTTTCATAGCCATATTGTAAAGTCCTTGTGTAATCACTACTGTTTTGCTGCTTACCTGATATAAATTTCTAATGTCTTGTTTTACTAGTAACCATAGTTTAATTTAACCAATTAAACTTTTAACATATATTTACAGATGTTTCATTCAACTTTGTCACACGCCTTCATGCTGCAGACGTTGGACCTGTTTAAGATAATTTTTTTCTAGTTTAATTTAACCAGTTAAAATTTTAAAATATATTCACAACGCTTTCATGTTTTCAGACATTGGACCTGTTTAAGATAAGACAATTTTTTCAGCTAATTTGTATTATTTCAATTTATATTTCTTAGAATACTGTCATAATTTATTATATTTCACATATTTTATCAGTCAGGAACTTACACCACAACTTGCATTATTATAATTCCCTCAGGTTAGTTACAAACCAAAGTCTACCTTGATAGTTATGTATCTACCAACTTAATATCTTTGAAATTTAAACTTTTTTTATAAAGTTACCTGATGATGACGTAACAGTCGTAAACCAGTTCGTAAACCAATAAATTTGCAGAATATCTCACAGTTAATTTGTATTTTTCATTCATAACAACACTTTCAGATGGGCATTATTAGCAATTGAACCTACGACCTCGCACTCATGAGAAGAAGTTCCTTGCACGACTCCGAGAAACTTAAACATATTGCTGTGTGGCCATGCGGGCAGATGTTAGTTTTGAAACAACACGTTCGTATTGCCGCACAGAGCTATAAATACTTATTATTCACCGTTAAGTCAGAGTCGATATGCAATTACAACGCAAACCTTCAATTAGTGCTGCGCATGCCGGCGGGAAGGCGGGGTTGGCGTCGCCACAAGTGCCTCGTTCTGCCTTCCAACAACGTACCACACTCACATAACAATAGTAGTGGCAGGTGTATATACCATTATCATGTGACTTGTTACTGCTGTTTATTATCAGACAGGCGTCACTGAATTGGAACTGAGCTTACAAGCAAAGTACTTGGGCTCGAACAAACACATATACATCAAAATCGTACGAGAGATAATGTAAAGATCCCTTATTGCACTAGTGACACTCCCGCATCTGTAAAACTCTGCAGTCGTCCGTTAGAGGCCTCTGCGTGTGCCTTGCCACATTGCACTTTGACCTGTCGGTTCGCCAGTAGGGACGGTGCAGTGTGCCTCCGAAGTTTCGTTTTGTAACATTTGTGTGGTGAAGCGTCAGATGGAGCGGCGATTCATAATCAATCCTGCTAAAGTATTGCGATTGGTTGAGATGAAGTTACGAAGAACCATTCTTCGTGAAGATGGTATTAGTGTAGAAGATGAATCATTCGCATGCTTTCTCGTATCTGTTATGGTACAGAAATATGAGCATAAGTTAGATACTGTTATAATACTAACACATAATGATGATAATAGGGATGATAATGACGAACAACTCATTGCTAGCGGTAGTGCTACGGTAAGTGCGGGAAGAGGCGATGGAAGTAGTGGCAGTGAATACCAACAGTCTTCCGAGAAGAAGGTTAAAGTTGCAACTATCATCACGGCTTTTGATGACAATACGCTAGAGAACATGTACGATGATTATTACATAAGTTATAGTTAAGATATCTGCATTACGTATGGCGTCTACAATTACATCTACAGTGCTATCTAGAGCATCATTGCAAAGTTTTGCATAAAAACGACACCCACCAGCACATTGAGGTGTACGTAGAGATACTGTAACCAAACGTTCATACATATATGTTTGTTCGAGCTCATGTACTTTCCTTGTTAGTTTGCGTCCTCCGCTTCACCGCTAAAGAGGCCAACTACAGCCACTCTGACGGGATATTGCCGTAAGAAACAGAACATGTTCCACTGAAAGTCCACACCTCGCAGCCTAATCGCATTCTACAACGTTTCTCTGTTGCATTATTAATCGACATTTAGTCGTGGGCTATCCGTGACTGTATCGTACAGGTTACGAATATTATTGTGATGATGTTGATAGTAAGCCGTCTTCAGTCACAATGTTTTTATTGTCCGGCGTGTTCCGAAGCTAGAACTCCATTTTAAAGAACTTTATTAACATGTTTTGTGTTTCATCTGCTTCAGGTTTTCACCAAACGGTAGAGGAACGACACAGTTGTATGTTTATGACGGAAAATTGTCTCACGTGTGTTTAATGAAAGGATCTTAAACATTTTGTGAAGTGTTACCCGCAACTGTCGATATAAAATTATCTCCTGCATCGATGAGAAAACTTCCACAATTGCACACACTTTACACAAAACATTATTACAACTTAGCATGTTTATGCCGGTACTATTGGCGTCAAATGGCGCTGCATTAATGGGTATTTAATTTTTTTGTTACAATCGTTTGTATAGATTAACAAACTAAGCCAACAGAATAAATAACATTACTAAGAGGATTGAGAGTCAGTAATTTTTGTTTATATCATGACATATTTGAATTATTCAAAAATGTTCGAATGTTTGTAGAACTTATGGGACTTAACTACCGGGGTCATCAGTTCCTAAACTTACAAACTACTTATGAACTCAAATGTTCAAATGTTTGTAGATCTATCGGACCAAACTGCATGGTCATCAGTCCGTAGCTTACAAACTACTTAAACCTAGGTAAACTAACCTACGGACAAACACACACACCCATGCCCCAGGGAGGACTCGAACCTCCACTTATGAACTAGCTAACACTAAGGACGGCACAAATATCCATGCCCGAGGGGGCAATCGAACCTCCGACCGTAGTGGCCGTGCGGACCGTGATTGACGCGCCTCAGTCCCCTCGGCCACCGCGGCCTGCTATTTTACTTATTGAACTGAAAATTTGACAAACTTATTACGATATTAATATTCAATCATTATTAAATACAGAAAATAATCTGTTGTTTCCACTGTTTGTCTGTTCGTTCAGCATGTCAGTGGACTGGATGATTTGTTGTCGGTGTATTCCTAGAGCCTCTACTATATTGAGTTTGGTGCCTGATGGTTGTCTATGGCAGACTGTGAGATCTTTATCGATGTTTGGGTGGCAAGAATCATACCTTCAGAACAGGAAAACATGGAAAATAACATATTTCCAATGAAAAGAATTGTTTGTGTGAATTAAAAATATAGATTGACAGAAAAATTAAAATCTTTTAAAATAATTAATTTCTGCTTACTTCAATGTTGAAATGAATTTCTTTAGCTTACAATCATGATACGTGTATTAACTAGAAAATAAATTAGGTATATTGAAAACCAATCATTTACAATTATTTACCCCCAAAAAATTTGGGGTCAAAAACGACCTCACCAGGGTATGAGAGTTACCTACATTCGCCAGGGCAGTTAAGGTAGGGTGACCAGACGTCCCGTTTTTAACGGGACTGTCCTCTTTTTTCGTTCTGTGTCCCGTTGTCCCGCAAAATATTTAACGGGACGCCAAATGTCCCGTTTCTTTCGCAGTCAGCAGAACCTTATCTTTTGTGTGTTTTTTATTTATTGTCACGTCAATTTAGATTCATAACATGGTTTATTTAACTTTCTCCTGGGTCTTGCTTTGTCTTACATGCAAAGTTAGAATAAAGAAGTATTATTTTGTTGTGGAAAGGGTATTTTCCATTGTAAATTCTCTTCGGACCGATGAGAAAAACCGTTTTACCACTGAAACTATTGAAGCAATTGTAATAGTTAAGACTCATTACGAAGACCTTACCTCCAAGGAGTTCTACAACTTGCTATAACCAATTCAAAGCTTTTGAAAGATATTAGTACAAAATTAGTGCCGGTAGTAATGTTCATGATACAGGAGCTCAACAGTCTACAGATTAGTGTTCATTTAATGATAAAAATAACAGTCCAGTTCGCAAATTATTTTTACAATTTATTAATATAGGTGACCGGTTTCGATCTAGGTTTAGATTATCTTCAGACCTCGCTATAGATGTTCAGGCGGTGAGCTCACCGCCTGAACATCTATAGCGAGGTCAGAAGATGATCTAAACCTAGATCGAAACCGGTCACCTATATTAATAAATTGTAAAAATAATTTGCGAACTGGACTGTTATTTTTCTCATTAAATAATTTCGCTGTTTATTCCAAACAAGGAAACAATGTTTCCCAAACTGATTAGTGTTCATTTGTTAGAAACCTTTCTATCAGTTACTCGATATTCTGAATTATAATCAGTTCCTGGAAAAACAAATTCAAATGTTTCAATAGCTTATAGGACTTAACTACGGGGTCATCAGTCCCTAAACTTACAAACTACTTATGAACTAACTAATGACGGCACAAATATCGCCGGCCGAGGGGACTGAGGCGCTTCAGTCATGGTCTGCACGGCCACTACGGTCGGGGTTTCGAATCCCCCGTCGGGCATGGATATTTGTGCCGTCCTTAGTTATAGGTAGTTTGTAAGTTTAGGGACTGATGACCCCGTAGTTAAGTCCCTTAAGCTTAACAAACATTTGAACATTTTTAAAACAAATATCCATGCCCGAGGGGAGACTGGAAACCCCGACCGTAGTGGCCGTGCAAACTGTGACTGGAGCGCCTCAGTCCCCTTGCCACCGTGGGCGGCTTCTGGAAAAACAATTATCACATTATGCAGTGCCATTACAAGCATCTTTTGAAGTGTTTTGCTAAAATATATATGCCTTTCTATGAGTATAAACTTTAGTTTTTATTTATTTTAGTAAAGTGATGCACATCATCATCTGGTTTTCTGCCGTACGGCAGGTTTAGACTTCATAGCCCTCCATGCTTCTCTGTCTTTCGCGATCATCTTCGATCTTTGGTACCCTGCTAGTGACGTGCTGACGTCATCCAGCATCTGGTACCTTCTTCTGCCCCTTCCTCTCTTTCCCGGAACGCCACCCTCGATTGCCTCTACCAGAAGGCAATCTCGTCTTAAACTGTGCCCTAGTCAGTTCAGTTTTCTGTTCTTTATCGTCAGCAACATCCTCCGTTCCTCTACAACTCTGATCAGTACTTCTTCATTTCTGACTTTATCGATCCACCAGATCTTCTCCATCCTACGCCATATCCACATATCGCAAGCTTCAATTTTCTTCTCATCTTGCTTTCTCAATGTCCACGTTTCCGCTCCATATAAGGCCACACTCCATATTAGACACTTAACCAGTCTCTTCCTTAGTTCTTTGTTTAAACCACTGGTTAGGAGTTTTCTTTGCTTCTGGAACGCTTCTTTCGCCAGAGCCATTCTCATTTCGATGTCTTGTTGGCAATTCATATCTTCCTTAATCCAACTCCCCAAATACTTGAATGCTGTTACCTGTTCTATGACCTCTGACTCCAACTTGATTTTCACTTTTGTTTTCTTTAAACCTATGACCATGCTTTTCGTTTTCTTTTTATTAATTTTCATGCCATATGATGTACAGGCTTCACTCAGATCATTTAGCATTTGAGTCAGTGTATCTTTATTTTCTGCAAGGATGACCATGTTGTCAGCAAATCTTATACAATCAATTTTCCTCCGACCTATCCTTACTTCTCTTGTCCCATCCAAACAGCTTTCCAGTACTTCCAGATAAATGTTAAATAAAATTGGAGAGAGACAACAGCCTTGTCTGACACCTTGCCCAATCTTGCTGTCTTCCGAGATCCCATTACTTATTTGTACTCGTGCCTTCTGTTTCTGGTACAGATTTGCAATTAGTCTTCTTTCCTTCCACTTTACTCCCTTCCTTTTCAAGATGGTGCAATATTTCTTATTTTTGTTTAGAGTCCTATTTTGTCCCGTTTTTTATACCAAATTTTCGCAAATGTCCCGTTTTTCCACGTGGAAATTCTGGTCACCCTAAGTTAAAGGTTAAATACATACTTTCATAAAATGCATTTAAAAAAAAAAAAAAAAAAAAAAAAAAAAAAAAAAAAAAAAAAAAAAAAAAAAAAAAAGACATCAGCTGTTTATTAAAAACCCTATACATCTACCAGTTTCGGTCATGGACCATCTTCATGGATAAAAAGGTGTTAAAACAGAATGGTAAAATGCATCAAATAAAATACATACAACTGAGATAAACAGGAGTCAGTATAACTAAAAGTGTAAAAAAATTAGTCATCTTAGATAAAATCTATCAGTCAAACTATGACATAAAAGGTGAGAACAGTCTATGAATAGATTTTATCTAAGATGACCATAGTAATTTTTTTACACTTTTAATTATACTGACTCCTGTTTATCTCAGTTCTATGTATTTTATTTGATGCATTTTAACATTCTGCTTTAACACCTTTTTATCCATGAAGATGGTCCATGACCGAAACTGGTAGATGTATAAGGTTTTTAGTAAACAGGTGATGGTTTAAAAAAATGCATTTTATGAAATATATTACGGCTGTTGACACTCGCCTCACCAAAGCATTCATTTTAAATACATAGGCTGGCAATATCCACAGCTGCCTCAGTAGCTGCTTTCTTTGGTACCACACTATTACGTTCTTCTTGAAGTCGTAAATATTTTTTGTGTCCCCTCGGCCGCTGTCGCTGGACGGTAATTATGTGGCTAGGTGGCTGGCAGAAGTGCGGGTGCAGCTTGATGTCCCGTAAGGCGACCCGCCGACCAGGTGGCGGCGTGGCGGCAGGTGTGGGGAGCTGCAGCCAGCCGCCCGCTACGGCTTCCCAGCTGTGCGCCACTCACCAGACAGCCCGGCTCGTACGCCACGTACCCAGGCCCCCACAATCCCGTAGCGGCCGACTGCGAACAGCGGACAAATTGAAGAGCGCCTCGGCGGCCATTGTGGTGGCAAACTTCCGCACCAACTTTAAATATGCGTAAGATTATTTTGATTAGAGAGAGTATTCATTTGAGTTAAGGCGCGGAAACTATGTCTAATTGAAATATACAACTACAAAACAGCTTCAGACTCCTTGAATATACAGCAACTATCGGTGGTGTGTAAATTTATTACACATACGGTGCAGAAATTGGCCAACAGCGTTTCCTCTTCCTAACAAAACCGAACTAGAACGCTAAAAAACTAAATGTTCTAAGTGCAGCATATGAACGGAATTTATCGTCAGACATGATTTTTTTGTCACTTTCTCAGTATATTCTACGATTGTGAATCTGTTGTACAAACAAAATTCGGAAGAGTTTCACACTTTACGTCTTTGCTTTAATGCTGTTTCCTCCGATATTTAGATATTTCATAGCATCAAAAAATCAAACAGGGCAGACTCAAAACAGCTACTGTTAAATATCGATTGTGAAAGTGAAATATGCCATCAGATACATAACTGAAAAATAGCTTCATACGTTGTGAATACAGCAATTAGCCATTACCAAATTCTTTTAAGAACACGAAATATGCCATAACTTTTTATTAACTAAGGCATCTAACATTAGCATTAGGGTAACTAGCAAGAAAATTAGCAGAGTGAACTCTAAAAAGTCAGCAACTATCGTCAGAAGGTTGAACTTCACAATGTGCATCCACTGTGGTTACGTGCCGTTCATATATGGAACTATACACAGATCTGTAAACCCCTTTCAGTTGTTATACCTATATGTAAAGCAGATTTCCGGCCGCGGTGGCCGATGGGACTGAGGCGCTACAGTCACGGTCTGCACAGCCACTACGGTTGGGGGTTCGAATCCCCCCTCGGGCATGGATATTTGTGCCGTCCTAGTTCGTAAGTAGTTCATAAGTGGTTTGTAAGCTTAGGGACTGATGACCCCGTAGTTAAGTCCCATAGACTATACACACATTTGAACATTTTGTAAAGCATATTACCTTTAAATTCTGGGTTACAAGTTGCTGATATTAATTTTATAAACAAAAATTCGAACTGCAGTGAGGCAACTAATTTCCTGACCCCAATAGTTATTTTACACAATCATAAAATGAAACTTTTTGAACTTCCTGCCCACCAGTACTGCCTAAAGTACCTCCTTTTTAAGAGCTACCGGTATTATAAAAGCCTGTTATTTGTTTAATTCAATCCTATATTGCTAACAGCCTGTTAAGGAAGAGTAACTATCTTTGAACACAAGTAGTAAGGCTACTTGCATTCCTGAGAAATATAAATGGGAATACAGTATTTGATCTTTTTATTCCTTTCTGAAATTGATTTATGTATTTAAACGCTGAGAAGCTCTTCACCATCGTGTTTCATGTACACTGCGATAGTGAAACAATACAGACGTGACTATCAATTGTGTATATATCCCGCAGTAGCTGTTTAATACACGATTTACCTGCTAATAACACTCGTATTTATCGACGCTTGCCACTACCATGGCGGCCGGGCGAAGGTTCAAATTATCCCGCGACAGCAGCGCCGTCAGGGAGTCTAGTTATTTTTACAAGGTCATTGCACGTACCAGACAACGGCACCGACACTTTTACCTGCTAACGGAGACCGTCTTTGTTTCAAATGTTGGCGACCAGATCATCTTGACTTTCCTTTTGGCCCACTTTAGGTTACGGTAGTAACACTAAAAGTGGGCCTTTCCGATCGGTCTTTTGACAGCTGGAAATTTAAATAAAAATAACTGTCTAATCATTCAGCTGACACGAAAATTGAATAACCGAATTTATAGAGGAGAAAATTCTCTACAACTTTGCTCTCTTATGTTTTTTTCATATCTCGCATCGTTTGAGAGATATTTGAAAAAAGTAACAGAGTTTTGGCACCCTCCACTGAATTTACGAAAACCAGCCGTTCGCAGATGTCACTTGACATTCCTCGGCCAGAATTCTCTGGCATAAGCCATATTGCGTTGCGTATTTGATGCTTTTCTTATTTTAACTTAAACGTTGTCATTTCCAGGCAATGGCGCACTGAAGAATTAACAAAAACTCGTCGCTCTTCGTATGATAAATGATAATCTAGTCTCTACAAATGCCATATTAGCATCAGTCAACAATGGCCATCAATAGCATAAGATTAAAGAATGCACCTTCTGAAGTGTTGGCCGTACTGTAGTAGGCAATGCGTTTGACTGTGATGCTGAAGGTCAGTGGTTAAAAACCCACCACTACCTGAAATTTTCTTTTTCTAAAAGGGTTTCAAACACTCTTATTAATTAATTTTTTATTGTTGACATTATTATTTTGGTCCAAAATGTTTGCAAAAACTTATAAAACTACAAATCTAAAGTGGGCCACGTCAGTGCGATTTTTTTTTCTATTTCGGACAAAATATGTGTTTCGCCCGGAAATCAGCCGAATCTTCAGGTTGGTCGAAATTTGCTTTCTTAAACTTGCTGATGAAGCTCGGTCGCGTCATGGATGGATTGAATCAACAATTACGCTTTACCTCAGTTGATGGCGCGCCGTTTAATTCAAATGTTTGTATAGCTTAAGTGACTTAACTACGGGGTCATCAGTCCCTAAACTTACATACTACTTACGAACTAAGGACGACACAAATATCCATGCCCGAGGGGGGATTCGAACCCCCGACCGTAGTGGCCGTGCAGACCGTGACTGGAGCGCCTCAGTCCCCTCGGCCACCGCGGCCGGCGCCGTTTAATTGTTAGTAGTCTGTCCTCCCGCGTAAAAAATATGGATATGTTGTTTTTAAGCACAATATAACGCAGTCGTATCTAATAGTGATATTCTTATGCCACGTTAGTAACAATTTAACTTGATCACAGTCTAACACATACAGTCGCGACTCTCACTGCTGTGAAAGTTGTTACCAAGTGACAGCTGCAACGACACTAGCGCTCATAGCGGTGGGCAAGCCGCCATAGGAGTGATGTTTATTATTTGTGTGCGTAATTAACGAAATAGTTGGTATATTTTTTGAGTTACAAGCATTAGTAAAATATTAAGAGGCATACATAACACGGACATTAATGTAAAACGTATTCAGAGGTGTAATGAACAACTTCGTCATGAACAAATACGAACATGTGATAATTTGCAGCTTATTCCGCTGAAAGTAAGTAGAATATAAACATAAGAGAAATAAAAATTTCTGTTATGGTGTGTTCTTACTATGACAAGAGTTTTTTGACGCGTATCAATTCGGCGTATAGTCTAATGATTCGCACATTTTTAGGCTTCATTCGTCTTACTGATACGCGCATATTCGTTTGAGTGTAATTACTTTAGCTTAAGAATACAAAGATTCTTGCCGTTTGTGGTTCAGTAGTAGCAACAACTGTGGAATTGGGTTCTTCTTTGTTGAAAACAGTCTGATTGCTTTTCCCGTTTTCTTGCCAGGTCTGTGGCGTTTTTTCCGTGAGCTACAGCTGTGGTGTGTGCTCTGGTACGTTAAATACTGTAGTTAGTGCATTCTATATGCGTTTCCTACGTTCCACCCTCACCGATTTTACTGGAACTGTAGTGAAGTAGCCTTAACGTTCCTGAGTAGACAGGCGACGACTCTTTGCGAAAGGCAGGTCTTCCGGTGTTTCTTAGCCATTTCCTATTTTTAATAGAAAATGATATTATTCAGCAAAAGCCTGTAACTTGCAAATTAATTGTAAATAAATTACTCAGTTGCAATTAAATGCAATCAGTGTCTGCACAGTTTGCTGGTTAGAATGGACGAGGCTTCCAAACAAGATTCTGAGAACGTCATAATGCTTTTAGTTAGAACACACCCATTAAATTTGCCATAGCTGTACATATCGATAACACAGAAAATTGATTTGATGGCCTTCAATAAAACCTAACAATACTGCAAAAACAAACAAAGGCTACAAACTCTATCTTTACTAATTCAAATCAAATGTTCAAATGTTTGTATAGTCTATGGGACTCAACTACGGGGTCATCAGTCCCTAAACTTACAAACTACCTTTGAAATACTTACGAACTAGGACGGCACAAATATCCATGCCGAGGGGGGATTCGAACCCCCTACCGTAGTGGCCGTGCAGACCGTGACTTGAGCGCCTCAGTCCCCTCGGCCACCGCGGCCGGCCTTTACTAATTAATGAAAATTTTCATAAACAATAGAAAATAGGGGCAGAAATCACTAAATGCAAAAACCGAGACAGTCGACATGAACCTCTTTGAGAGCTTTACAAATGTACTAGATTAAGCACAATAATTTTTTTTCATTTTACACCTTCCAAGAATACGATCTCCAAGGCACTGTCCACAAACAATTAATGTATATAAATAGTAAGTATTTAATTTTTACGCTTTATTTTGTTCTCATATATTTGCCCCTAATACCATTTATTTTGCAATAGTTATAATGTTAATAGAATTCTGTAGAAAACAAGATAAATTAACTTAGTCCATTGTGTTAGTAGTATATGATCTGTGAGTCATATCATGGCTGTATATCTGGATTCATTCGGTTTGTTTATATTTTGATACGTGCCCAGTGTGTACATTGATACTGAAATTCCCATTTGTGAATAAATCCATGGTTCTATACACTCTAACAAGTAAGTACCTAAATCAATATTAAATTTATAATCTTAATGCGCAGTTATATTAACAAGTCTGTTATACGTTTTATAGCAAAATGAAACCTGAACATGAGAGTACTAACTTTCTAAACGCGCCGTGAGAGAAATAAAAAGACAGACTGATGCAAATAATAGTTTTTATTTGAAATTAACTCACAAGCTGTGACATACGAACCAGTGATACAGTAGTGTATTTTCTTTGCAATTATTCTAAGAAATAAGGTCCAATGAGGATGTAACTTGATAAAGTCTGCCACGCAGGAATGGCCGCCTGGTTGGGGGCGCCATGCAAAGGATTGCGCAGCTGCTTCCGTCGGAAGGTTGAGTCCTCCTTCGGATTAAAAATGCATTAATACAAATAAACAATCCCTGAGACGGATTTTCGTCTCGAATATGTCAAAGACATTATTTATAAATTCGAAGCATTAAATTAAAATTTGTGAATCGGCCGGGTATCGAACCCGGACCGCCATGCTTACTAGGTAGACGTTTCACCTCAATGTCTTAATTCAATGCTTCAGATTTATCAACAATGTCTTTGATATATTCGAGACGAAAATCCGTCTCAGGGATTGTTTATTTGTATTAAATTGATCACCTTAACGGGATTGTTCCAATATGTCCATTGCCGATGTGCTATTCCGCTGCATGGAGACCCTTGGCAGTAGTGGCAATTATCTTTGGAACACAGAAGCTGAATTAAAGTTTGTGACGTGGAGGGAAATCGTACTTAGACTCTTTAATCGTTAGTGGTGTGGTGGTCTAACGGTAAGACGTCTGCCTAGTATGCATGGAGGTCTGGGTTCGATTCCCAGCCGCATCACAAATTTTAATTCTATGCTTCAGATTTATCAATAATTGCATTAGAGATTAAACTTATGTAAGTATTCGAAGACAACGAAAAAATAAATAAATAAATAAAAAATAAAAACATTTGCCACTGCAGGATTCCAACCATCGGCCCCATGGTTGCAAAGACAGAACGCTACCACTGAGTTACATCGAGAGATACTGCAACTGCTTTAATTATTGGTATTTACATGTACTTTCAAAACTTCAACTTTTTCGATAATTTTTGAGAGTTGCGTCGAATGGCTTTGGCTAATTGTTAAGTTCTGAATTTGACGTACGATAAATATAAAGAAATTCTAAAATCCGTTTAGCCCTTTTGTCTCCTAGGAAGTAGTTTGTAGGTCTAGGAACCGATGACCTCGGCAGTTTGCTCCCTTAGGTTTACAAACATTTGAACGTTTAATAACGTATGATAACACTGGAATGTCACTTCAGTACTGACAGATTGACACGTTACTTCTGTAAAAGTTACCATTTCCGTCAAATGTTAAGAAAAGATCATAAGATGTCGCATGTTTGCTTTTTACGTTTTGTTGCACACCCTCCTTTTTTCTAGCTTTCAGGATTATTTTCTTTGCCATTGATTATGAAATTTCATGTTGGAATTGCAGATGGCGGCGCGGCGGCCAACCGGCTGTGGACGAACGGCTACGTGGCGCGGCCCGACGACAAGCAGTCGACGCTCTCCAGGTAAGGCCACAGGCGACTGGACGACTGCTAGCTACAACATACACGGGACAAATGAGTTGCTGGGGAACATCACGCTTGTCGTGGGGACACAACCGAGATAGCAACTGAATTCGTATAGTGTCCTGACTAAACGGAACATATGAGTGGGATTAAAATATAACTATCACATACACGACACATATTTTGTCTCGATATCTATTACAGATATTAAATTGGAGGCCTTGAATTATAATTTATGCCACGGCCTGGATTCGAAGTCGGGACCTCCTGCTTACTAGGCAGACGTTATAACCACTTTTTTTTTTTTTTTTTTTTTTTTTTTTTTTTTTTTTTTTTGAGGGGGTGGGGAAGGGTGTTCTATGGATTGTTCTGTTTCTTGCGGTCGCTTATCCGTTTGTTCGATGTGTTCTTGGCTCAGCCTTTTTACTTTTTTTTATAACACAGGGCGTTCAGCCCTCTGACTGGGTGCGCAGCCAAGGCGGCCGGCACTACTAATCCACCGAGACTTAATGGCTATGGGTTTAATATAATTACAAATAGCTGCACTTACTGGGGGTCTTGAATTCTGGAAAAAGGAGTGGGCAATTACGAGGAGCAGTTGGGAAATGAGTTTCCCCTGTCGACTCTGGACAGAGTTGTGTAGGGGGGAAAAATAAATAAATAGAATAAAATAAAATAAATAAATAAAAATGGAATGAGACATTAAAGATAAGACCAAGACCAATTTTTATTTTTCTACATAATTCACAAGTGTATAGAGACATTTATCAAACCGCTTTATAAACTTCAAACAGCCGTCCAGAGAAAAATCAGGGCGTTGCTTACGTATGAAGCGTTGAACGACTATGGGCAAAAGACGACACAACAGGTGAGAAAATTTGGAAGTTCCACCTACTCCGACGGACTTTGGCTCTCTGTAAATGTGGCTACTTTCAAACTCATATTAGGCAAAGACCCGCGGAATTAGTAATGATCTTGGGCTTTTCACACCACAGGTTTAGTACGAGGCGCGTTTTTTAAATAAGTTCCGTTTGAACAGAAGTACACAACGAAAGGTTATTTCAAAAAAGTAAATTTATTTTCAGAAAGTACATACTTTATTTTTCGAGATAGTTGCCAAGTTTGTTCAAACACTTATCATGCCTCTCAACCAATTTTAAAATACCCTCTTCATACAATCTTGCCGCTTGTTCCGATAACCAAGAGTTTTGCCGTTTTATAGAACGCTGATCTCGACACGTCAAAAATTCGTTTAAGAGACCTGTTACTGTGAAGCTCCTGTTCTCACGAATCCTCGCTTCAGCTGAGACCTTCAAATTGTCTGTAATCGAAGATGGGCGAACGGAGTGGTCATCATAATGGACCTTGTCACAGTCATCTTTGAATTCATGTACCCACTTTGCCTTTACTCATAACAGTATCACCGTACACTTCGCAAATCTGTCGATGAATTTCTGCAGCAGACAGGTTTCTCGGTGTCAAAAACCATATCACTGAGCGAAACTCACACGCGACGAGCGAGTTGCTAGTCTTAAACGTTTTGAAAGCAGAGAACAGACCAGTACAGATTACCTACAGAGCTGACACTGAGCACAGTTGTTCCCGAGGCATGCCGGTACACGACGCACGCGCTCGTTGCGGTATGTGCGCGAACTAATAGTGTCTACAACAAAACGGAACTTACTTAAAAACACGCCTCGTATTAATTCTACGACAGAGAGTTGCAAAATAAGTTTCTTCTATCGACTGTGGGCAAAGTTATCTATGACAGGAAATAATAGAATGAGACATTACGCGCACGTGAAAAACGATGCACCACTGTATAGCGATCGGCCATGAGTATGGTAATGAAATTCTGTTTCGGACTATGACGGGGGATGAAACGTTGGTGCACCATTACAGCCCGAATCGAAGGCTCGATCCACTGAGTGGAAACATTCGTCATCATCTGTCCGAAAGAAGTTCAAAAGGTAAAGTGCTCCTCAGCGTATTCTGGGACGCCCAAGGAGTTTTGTTACTGGACTTTTTGCAAGATGCAACCATCAGTGCTGCGCGGTACTACCACTCTGTCGAAATTTAGAGTGGCGATTCAGAAGAAGCGGCCAGGTTTCCTCAAGATCTGGCGTTCTGCTGTTGGATGACTATGCGAGACCAGATTCGGCGATGGCAACGCAAAACCATATTGCAACTTTTGGTTGAGAGACCTACACCATTCGCCATGCAGTCCTGATCTCGGACCAAGTGACTTCCGTCTGTTTCCAGCTTTGAAGAAGACTCTCGGCGGAACGCAGTTTGGGAGCAATGCTGACGTCAAACAAGCCGTTCAACATTTCTTCCGTAAGCAACGCCCTGATTTTTTCCCTCAACTTCTTTTTGAAACTTATAAAGCGGTATGACAGATGTCTCTATGTAATTGGAAATTATGTAGAAAAAGAAAGATATGGCCTATCTTTTTTTCCTTTCATACGCAACTCTGACAACAGTCTACATCTACATCCATAGTCCGCAAGCAAGTCCTGTTTCAGTCTGGTATTGTTCGCGGAATGAAAGATTGTCGGTATGCTCCTGTATTGGCTCTAATCTCTTAATCTCTCTGATTTTATCCTCATGATCTCTTCGCGAGATATACGTAGGAGGGAGCAATATACTGCTTGGCTGCAAAGGTGTGTTCGCGAAACTTCGACAAAAGCTCGTACCGAGCTGCAGAGCGTCTCTCTTGCAGAGTCTTCCACTGGAGTTTATCGATCACCTCCGTAACGCTTTCACGATTACCAAATGATCCTATTATGAAGCGCACTGCTCTACGTTGGATCTTCTCTACCTCCTCTATCAAGCCCACCTGGTACGGATCCCACACTGGTGAACAATATTCAAGCAGTGGACGAGCAAGTGTACTGTAACCTACTTCCTTTGTTTGCGGACTGTATTTTCTTAGGATTCTTGCAATGAATCTGCTTTACAGACGACTAATTTTATGTGGTCGTTCCTTTTAAATCACCCCGTATGCCTACTCCCAGATAATTTATGGAATTAACTGCTTCCAGTTGCTGATCTGCTATAATGTAGCTAAATGACAAAGGATCTTTCCTACTATGTATTCGTAGCACATTACACTTGTCTACATTGAGATTCAATTGCCGTTCCCTGCACCATGCGTCAATTCGTTGCAGATCCTCCTGTATTTCAATACAATTTTCCATTGTTACAACCTCTCGATATATTACAGCATCATCCGCAAAAAGCTTCAGTGAACATAGGATGTTATCCACAAGGTCATTTATATGTATTGCGAATAACAACGGTCGCACGACACTCCTCAATCTTACTTCGGAAGACTTCTCTCCATTGAGAATGACATGCTGTGTGCTGTTATCTAGGAACAGTTCAATTCAATCAGACAATTGGTCAGATAGTCCATATGCTCTTACTTTGTTCTTTAAACGACTCTGGGGAACTGTATCAAGAAACACGGCATCTACCTGAGAACCCGTGTCTATGGCCCTCTGAGTCTCGTGGACGAATAGCGCAAGCAGGGCCTCACAGGATTGCCATTTTCGACACCCAAGCTGAGTCCTACAGAGCAGATTTCTAGTCTCCAGAAAAGTCATTATACTCGATCATAATGCGTATTCCAAAATTCTACAACTGAGCTACTTTAGAGACATTGGCCTATAGTTCTGCACATCTGTTAGACGTCTCTCCTTGAAAACGGGAATGACCTGCGCCATTTTCCAATCTTTTGGAATGCTACGCTCTTCTAGAGACCTACGTGATATGGGTCTCAAAGCAGTTTGGACGTTCCAAGTACGAGTGGCGTCCTCTGAATAACGATGGGAGTCATAGGTATAATTTTTATCGTCAGTATCTGCGACACCGTATGGGAGAGGAAACTCTAACACGGGCTTACGTCACTCATCTTCATCACATACAGGCGGAGCGGTAGTTGTTGGCAGAAGCTTTGCGCGTGTGCCTAGTTCGCTCACTGTCTAGAAAAGCACATTCTAACGCCCTTGAGCCACGCGTTGTCATCGGTATTTTCAGTGTGCGTGTTGAGTAAAGCGCAATGCCAGCTTGTCACTACCAACACGATGTACATCTTGTCTTATCAGATGTAAATTCTATTCTTTACCACGCGTGTCGCTAGAACAGAACAAAACGTACTAGATCATATCCTGGATTTGCGAGACTGCAGGTTGTAAATAAACGGGAGCGCATAGCCAGGCCACTGTGTAGCCGCAGGATTGCTAAGTAGGACGTGCTGGGAGGAATACCTGTGTTAGCTGCCCACATATTTCTAAGACTCCCTGGGTGTACGTGTTTCGCTGCTGCTTATTTCGCACCGGGAGGTGAGACACTTCATCAAAGTCGGAACGTGCACGCAGATTTTCTTCTTTTTTCTTTCGTTGTATTATTCTGCGCCGGCGTATCCGGTATTGCGATGAGAAACATTCAGCGGCGCGAGAGGTCCGGAATGCCTTGGTATGCCGGAGCACAGCTGCCGAGCTGGAAGGACGCCGAAGCCGCGGATGCCGTCGGGTTCAGCAAAACGTGTATGACGCAGGATTATCCAATAACAGAGAAGGACATCATCTACTGTGCTCTCCTGCCTTTGAAATGCCGTGTACAGTTTTCTCTCTCAGTTGAAGATAACCAGTCTCTACGTGAATTTTGTTTTGATAGGACTTCTACCCAACGCTGATAAAAGTCAACTCATTACTTTCCACCACAGGAGTTTAACGCAGTATAAAAGTAAAAACACCGAAGACTAACGAATTACTTTATAGGGTTAACAAATTGTACCACGAAATATTTGGGGTTAATATTCGATTCTATTCTAACATATAAACAGGCTATTTCAGAACTAATAATGAAGGAAAGATGAAGATTAGCCCTATTCCAACTAATTGAACGAAGGTTTTCACGGAGCTCCAACATCAGCTTTATTAACATCAGTTTCATATGGTTCACTTCAATTACACACTCCCCTAAGGTCTTCAGCACCGAAAGTAGGATACTACGAGTAGTAGCAAACTTGAACCCAAGCACTAGTAGGGAGGAAGTATGCACCATTACAGATATTCAACCATTAGAACAATATTAATCACAATGGCTGCGAACTATGGAGTTGAAAGACTAAAGATGGAAACAAAAACCTCGGAAATTGTAAAACGGACTCGAGTAAGACATAATCGTCCGATACAAATATCCTTATCCGCCAACAGCCATAGCACAGGCGATTGAGAGGAGATACCCTGGAGTTTATGAGCTACTAGCAATCGAAGATAAACATTTGGATTATTGCCAATGATAGCCCTTTTTTACTGATATGTGTTTTTAATGATTTTATTGAATTTTATCCTCCCCCCTCGGTTTGAGGTTTTTCCTCAGACAGAGATAAATGTTCAAATATTTGTAAATCTATCGGACCAAACTGCATGGTCATCAAAAAAAATGTTCAAATGTTTGTATAGTCTATGGGACTTAACTACGGGGTCATCAGTCCCTAAACTTACCAACTACTTACGAACTAGGACGGCACAAATATCCATGCCAGAGGGGGGATTCAAACCCCCGACCATAGTGGCCGTGCAGACCGTGACTGGAGCGCCTTAGTCCCCTCGACCACCGCGGCCGGCGCGTGGTCATCAGTCCGTAGCTTACAAACTACTTAAACCTAGGTAAACTAACCTAAGGACAACACACACACCCATGCCCCAGGGAGGACTCGAACCTCCACGGCGAGCAACCGCGCGCTCCGCAGCGAGACGCTTTAGACCGCTCGGCTACTCCACCGCAGCAGAGACAGAAGTGGGCTAAGTTCCCTCAAGAAAGAAGTATTTATGGACTATGTAAGAGGTTAATAACTAAGATAATTAATCCTTCTCTCTTATTAAATAAATAGTGTCACCACAGAATAAGCCTTATCTGCCTTGGCCTAATACGAACTCAGATAACGTTCGATAAAGGGCCGCGTTTCCCATCAGGAATGAAATATGGGGGGGGGGGGGGGGGGATTAGTTTTTCAAGCTGTTGAGACGCGGTCACACGGATTTGCTGTGCAAACCCGTGCAGAGGACAATTTAAGCAGAAGCCAAGCCTTGGATAATAATTGTGTTCAGTGTATTGCTGCTGGCAGTAGTGAAATGCCATAGAAGGAACTTGGACGTTAGTGAGTGACTTTATTAAATTTTAAAGATTCATTTCCAATATATGGAAGGATGTCCTAAACGAACACAGAATAATTTTTATAAACAGTTAAAGAAGGAGCATTGGCCGTGAAAAACTTTTTATTTTATTATGGAAAATCGAATTCGGTTACTGAGTAACCATCTCCAGTGCTGAAGATAAACGAAAAGGAATATACAAAATGAAAGCTGTTCAGAAAATGATTACAATGTTCAATGAGCAAGAATGTTGTAAAAGGGTGATACATACCAGAAAATTTACAGCAGGTATTATGTGGATTAGAAAGTAGCCGGCCGCGGTGGCCGAGGGGACTGAGGCGCTCCAGTCACGGTCTGCACGGCCTCTACGGTCGGGTGTTCGAATCCCCCTTTGGGCATGGATATTTGTGCCGTCCTTAGTTGTAAGTAGTTCATAAGTAGTTTGTAAGTTTAGGGACTGATGACCCCGTAGTTAAGTCCCATAAGCTTTACAAACATTAGAACATTTGATTTGATTAGAAAATAACACATAGATCCCATTTACTTTGTATACCGTTAATAAACATTTTAGGTGTCAGGTATACGTTAAAGTGAGCCAGCTGTTTACATAGTCTCTGCAGCTGTGCTCGGTATTAGACGTCACTAACGCCCTATTTATTGCGTCGAAAAAGCTTTAGATTATTTAGGTCCCCCTATAACTTACTGGGTAATAAGTTAGTTCAAAAGTCGGAGGAAGGCAACGGAATACCACCTCCAAACAGGACCATGCCTAGTAAAGCAATCTTCGGATTGCTGATTGCTTATTTGTAATTAATAGAGGTAAAAAATACAAAATTGTCATATATTAAAAGAAGAATGATCAAAAAACCCTTGTCATTTACACAGTATGGATACACAAAATAACATATGCCATAGAGCAGAACAAAGAACTTTTTCTTATTATTACAGTTGTGTTAGAATTAGGAATTCCGGATTAAAAATTATTAAATAAAAAAACACAGCATAATTAAAAAAAAACATGGTAAAAATTACAGTGCTCAGTGGAATGTTTTTTAATGATTTTTACCTGCTATGTGGAGCAGTGGATTCACAAGCACCGTCATCTAGTGTGTCATAACTGAAACACGTTGTGTAGCGTTGTACAATTTCTGTTACACAATAACAAAAATGTAGTACATAAATGTAGCCAAATATTACCAGGTGATGTTTTCGGCTTTATGTGTTGAAGATGATGTTGGGTGTTTGGCTGTCATATAGCTTGGGAACAATCTATTCGATGTGTGTCGGGGATAGATATAGGAGATAAAGTTTTATGACACGGGCTTACATTTCGTTACTGGTATTGGACAGAATTATGAGATAATGTAACGCTGTAGTACGCTGTTGAATTTTATACTGAGTGAAGTTACAGTGAAAATTCAT
The DNA here is from genome assembly GCA_026315105.1 of Locusta migratoria. NCBI lineage: Eukaryota > Metazoa > Arthropoda > Insecta > Orthoptera > Acrididae > Locusta > Locusta migratoria. The sequence continues at coordinate 696,378,782 of CM048745.1, read as the reverse complement.
TTAATGGAATATGATTGCAAATGTGCATTGTCAATAGTTGGCTAAAACTACTGCTACCATCTTAGAATATTAGACTGGATCACTTCTTATTCAGAGCGGAAGAAGGAAAGATGAGAAATGAAATCGGCCTTGCCCTTTCAAAGGAACGATCGCAACATTTGCCTGGATCTATTTGGGGAAATCACAGAAAACCTAAATCAGGCTGACGGGACAGAAAGTTGCCACCGCGCTCGGTACATCTACATAAATACTCTATAAGTGACACTGAAGTGCATGTCAGAGGATTCATCGAACTCCTTTTATGATATTTCTATACAGTTCCATTCTCTATAGCTCGCGGGAAAAAGGAACTCCTAAATCTTCCTGACGTCGATATGATTTCTCTTATTTTATTATGACGATCTTGTCTCCTTACGTAGATGGATGCTAAAAAAATATGTTCGCATTAAGAAGAAAAAGTTGGTGAAACAAATATCGCAAATATATCTCGTCTAACTAATAACGCCTTTCTTTTAATGATTTCCACCCAGACTTGTACATCATTCCATGATACTCTCCCCCCTATATCGCGATACAACAAAAAAGCCCTTCTCCGAACTTTCTCTAAATCGTCTGTCAGTTCCACTTGGTATGGATCTCACAATGCGCAGCAATACTCCAAAATAGGACGTACAAGTCGGTAGTTTCTGTAGTAGATCTGTTGCATCTTATTTATGCCAACGAACCTGGGTGTACGAATGGCAAAACATCATTTTTTAGGATGAATCCAGGGACTGTTTACAGCATCATGATCGTCGCATCCGTGTTTGGCGACATTGCGGTGAACGCATATTGGAAGCGTGTATTAGTCATCGACATACTGACGTATCTCCCGGTGTGATGGTATGGGGTGCCATTGGTTACACCTCTTGTTCGCATCGACAGCACTTTAAATAGTGGCCGTTACATTTCAGATGTGTCACGACCCGTGTCTCTACCCTTCATTCGATCCTTGCGAAACCCTACATTTCAGCAGGATAATGCACGACCGCGTGTTGCAAGTCCTGTACGGACCTTTCTGGATACGGACAATGTTCGACTACTGCCCTAGCCAGCACATTCTCCAGATCTCTCACCAAATGAAAATATCTGGTCAATGAGTAACTGGCTCGTCACAATACGCCAGTCACTACTCTTGATGAACCGTGGTATCGTGTTGAAGCTGCATGGGCATTTGTACCTGCACACACCATCCAAGCTCTGTTTGACTCAATGCGCAGGCGTATCAAGGTCGTTATCTCAGGATCTATGCACCCAAATTGCGTGAAAATGTAATCACATGTCAGTTGTAGTATTATATATTTGTCCAATGGATACCCGTTTATCACCTGTATTTCTTCTTGGTGTATCAATTTTAATGGCCAGTGGTGTAGATTAGTAGCCGGAGTTTCAGTTATGCAGGAAAAGGGCATAATGATTCGGCCTCTCGACTTGTAGTGCCCTCTTCAGCTCCGCGCTTCCCCTGAATACGAAATCAAATGTTTGTAAAGCTTATGGAACTTACCTATGGGGTCATCAGTCCCTAAACTTACAAACTACTTATGAACTACTTACGAACTAGGACGGCACAAATATCCATGCCCGAGGGGGGGATTCGAACCCCCGACCGTAGTGGCCGTGCAGACCGCGTGAATGAAGCACCTCAGTCCCCTAGGCCACCGCGGCCGGCCCCTGAATACGACAGTCCATTTCGGAGCACTTGGCCGACAGTCTCTCGGGCGGCGTGGGACGCTGGTGTGCTCCGGTAGAAAGCGACGCCGTCCTCCTAGGGGTGGTAAATGTCACTGCAGGGCCAGCGACCGCTAAGCACCTCTACTTTATTGCATATAAAACGGCCACAGGTCCTGTTTGGCCTCTCCACGTGATAGGAATTAATGGCACCGGGTGGGTTATCTACAAAAGCTCTAACAGGTAATTAATAGCATTCCAGGGAATGTTAAGTACAGGCACTGTTGTACGGCAAAGGTTTTTATTTCCACTCTCTCAAGATTACTGACACGCCCTACGTTTGAAATTCCTAATGTGGATGCGGGAATTTCATTCCCCATTGACGCCCTAACTAATATATAAAAAAAATGAATATTTCTACGTAATTATTCTTTGTGTTTCGGCTTCAAAAATGTTCACATTTTGTAGAGCTTATAGGACTCAACTACGGGGTCATCAGTCCCTAAACTTACAAACTACTTATGAACTAGCTAATACTAAGGACGGCACAAATATCCATGCCCGAGGGAGGATTCGAATCCCCGACCGCAGTGGCCGTGCAAACCGTGAATGGCGCGCCGCATAACGCTCGGCCACCGCGGCCGGCGTTTCGGCTTCCTTCTCCACAATTGCAGTAATACAGTTTGTATATTTAGGTGACCATGTTATGCAACTGTAAATTAGTCTACTTTAGACCAGACGTGGTTCTCTTTATTTTAAAGCATCTTCCGTGGACAACTGTACAGGAAATATTTTTTCTTTTGTATTATTTGTTTGATTTTTACTAAATTAGATCGATAATTGGAAACATCCTCAAGAAACAAGGAATAAAATATCATATCAAAGTCATAACTCATTAAATAAATGCCTAACAAAAACAGAAAGCACTGACATCTAACAAAAATCTGGTATTTACCAACTCAAATGTAACAAAGGTATTAAATATAAGGAGAGGCATTGAAATAAAATTTGTTCTGTGACCGGGATGCGAACCTGGAACCTCCTACTTACTAGGTAGGCGCTTTAGACCACTCAGAATAATTACATATTTCACAAGGAACACTGAGGCAGAATTAAAGTATGTGGTGTAGAGGGAGACGTGCTTTAAGACAGTCCGTGTATTCGCTTTGACTGCAACTCTGTGTTAGCTGAGTGATCTAAAGCGCCTATCTAGTAAGTAGGAACTCCCGGGTTCGAATCGCGGCCACAGCACAAATTTAAATTCAATGCCTCTCATTATATTTAATAGCTTTGATATAACGAGACAATGTTGTCTCAAGGAAATGTATTATTTGTTGATATTCAAATGTAACTACGGTCGGGGGTTCGAATCCCCCTCGGGCATGGATTTTTGTGTAGTCCTTAATGTTATCTAGTTCATAAGTAGTTTGTAAGTTTAGGGACTGATGACCCCCTAGTTAAGTCCCATAAGCTATACAAATATTTGAATATTTTGAAAGAACACAAACAATCATGGAAATATGGCAACAGGCATTGAACATTTGCACTACATCTTAGGTAAGAAAACCACTCATATTACATGACCAAGTAAACATCAGCAACCAAACAGTATTTAAACACATAATAGATAAAAACAATCCTCCGACATCCTCAAACCCACCACATAAGAAAACAGTAAACCCCTACACACAAACACACACACACACACACACACACAGACAGACAGACAGACATAGAGAGAGAGAGAGAGAGAGAGAGAGAGAGAGAGAGAGAGAGAGAGAGAGAGAGAGAGAGAGAGAGAGAGCTTCGCTAGTTGCCCGAGTTTTCAGAAACTTTTATAAAAAAGTGTAATTGTAAGAAGTGTAAATGTAAACAGTGACAACAAATGGCAATGTGCTACAAAACACACATGAAGAGGACAATCTGAAAATTCATGAGTAATACTAATAGTTCATTGTATTCAGAATTAAATAATCCCATTGCATTAGAACTGTAAAAAGCAAACAAAAATGTAAAACAACAAATATTTTCTGTACAGTTGACCACTGAAGATGATAAAAAAAAAAAAAAAAAAAAAAAAAAAGAAAAAAAAAAAAAAAAAAACGCGTCTCGTCTAAAGCAGACTAATTTACAGTTCCATCAGACGGTCACCTAACCTATACAAAATGAATATTTGTTTGTTTGTTCGTATTTTATGCGCTGCCGTACTGTTCATCTTATTGCGAAGAAACTTTGTCAAAATATGACTTGCAGTTTCGCGAAGGATAAATGGATAGTTATATCAATGTACGACGTATAGTTCAGGAGAGATGTCTTCATAAACATTGATATGTACGAGAAACTGATGCAACACGCAGAAAGTATTACACATCTCCTCCTCCAGCACTGGACCGATTTCAAACAAATTTGTTGCACATATTCCTCACCGTGAGATAGTAACTGCCGAAGGAGTAACAACCACCTACGACACATACTTCAGGACGTATGATTCATTGACAATGGGAAGCTTGATAAATTAAGGCTTTTATAAAAAGGAAAGTTATTGTGTAACGTTTCCTCTAAGAATCTCGTAAATTTCATGCCCGATTTACTCCAAAATTTTATATGATACCTAAATAGTGGCAACAATGCTGTGGAGACACTATGCAATGCATGCTACTATTGTGGCTGATAACACACGTTGTTGACATACCTATTTTACCTCTAAGCAAATGGACTCGCCCGTCCCACGTCAGCGGCATCCCCACAATCGAGGGAAACACAGTCACTTGTGAAGAGCGGTATTAAGTAATGGTGTTACTATGTGCGACTGTGATAGTGTTATCCTAACGTCAATGCACAGTATTAGTGTTCGGTTTTGGAGCAGCACCTGCGACTAGTTTTGCGAAAGAAGCGGCAACACTTTCTGCGCAACCCACCCATCATTTTACACGACAATGCGCGGGCGCATACAGCGCAAGCTGTGGCTGCTCTGTTCGGGCCACGGTGGAGTAGCCGAGCGCTCTAAGGCGTCTCGCCTCGGAGTGGCGCGGTTGCTCGCGGTGGAGGTTCGAGTCCTCCCTGGGGCATGGGTGTGTGTGTTGTCCTTAGGTTAGTTTACCTAGGTTTAAGTAGTTTGTAAGCTACGGACTGGCGACCACGCAGTTTGGTCCGATAGATTTACAAACATTTGAACATTTGCTCTGTTTGGTCGATGGGATTTGGAAGTACTGTACCATCGACCACACTTCCCGGACCTAAGCCCATTTGACTTTAATTTAATTCCGAAGATGAAGGAACCAATTCGTGGCTTTCGCTTCAAAAACTGTTGAAGAGATTCTACAGGCTTCATTCGCACCACCAATAGAACAGGCTCTACTGATGGTATACTATCCCTTCCACATCGCTGGCAACACAACGCGGTGGTGAAAACTTTGAAGGACAGTAACAAGTACAAACAATTTGTATCGGCTGTGAATATATCGGGTGATCAGAAAATCAATATAAATTTGAAAACTTAATGAACCACGGAATAATGACACACATGCTCGAAATGACATGGGCTTTTATTAGAAAAAAAAAAGCTAGACGCGTGAAAGATCTCTTGCGCGCGTCGTTTGGTGATGATCGTGTGCTCAGCCGCCACTTTCGCCCCCAGATCTCAGTCCGTGCGATTATTGGCCATGGAGTTACCTGAAGTCGCAAGTGCATCGTGATCGACCGACATCTCTAGGGATCTAGGTATGCTGAAAGACAACATCCGACGCCAATGCCTCACCATAACTCCGGACATGCTTTACAGTGCTGTTCACAACATTATTCCTCGAATACAGCTATTGTTGAGGAATGATGGTGAACATATTGAGCATTACCTGTAAAGAACATCTTTGCTTTGTCTTCATTTGTTATGCTAATTATTGCTTTTCTGATCAGATGAAGCGCCGTCTGTCGGACATGTTTTGAACATTTTTTAATACAACCCCATGTCATTCCAAGCATGTGTGTCAATTTTTACCTCTCTCTAAATTATTCCGTGATTTATTAAGTTTTCAAATTTATACAGACTTTTTGATCACCCGGTATATACGCTGAAAACCAGAAGAAATTGGTACATCTACGTAATATCGTGTATGGCCACCATTAGCTCGTAGAAGTGCCTCAACACGGCGTATCATGGACTCGAGTAATTGAAGTAGTGCTGGAGGGAATTGGTGCCATGAATCCTTCAAGGTTGCCCATAAATCTGTAAACAGGAGGGAAGATGTCTTCTCAACAGCATACTGCAAGACATGCTCAATGAACATGAATGGATGCAGGTGAGCTGCTAGGCTGCGTTCGTATGTGTCACCTGTCGCAGTCGTCGCAAGACGAATCAAAGGTCACATATGACTCCAACTGCACAAGCGCCACTCCATTACAGCGCCTCTGTCAGCTTGAACAGTCTCCGGCTGACATATAGCGTCCATGGATTCAAGAGGTTGTCTTCATACTCGTACTCATTCATGCACTCGATACGATGGAAAACGAGACTCGACAGTCCAGGCGACATGATTCCAGTCATTAACAGTCCAACGTCGGTGTTGACGGACCCAGGTGAGGCGTAAGGCTTTGGGTCCTGCAGTCAGCCTTCAGCTGTGAAAGCCCACATCAATTGAGCTTCGTTGAATGGTCCGCATGCTGACACTAACTGATGACCCAGCACTGAAATTTGTGGAAGGCTTACCTTCTGTCACGTTGAACGATTCTCTTCACATTGGGATATTTTTACCGAGCGCGGCGACGTCAAAGATCTGATGTTGCACCGGATTCCCGATTTCCACGATGCACTAGTGAAATGGTCGTATGTGGGAATCCCCACCTCGGAGACACTGTATCCCATCTCTCGTGCGCCAACACAACGGCCAGACTCACTTAAATGCTGATAAGCAGCAGTGTCCGATCTAACGCCTGCGCCAAACCGATAGAGAAGGCCACGGCGCTCTAGTGTGATGTAAGATTACGTGCGCATAGCTGACTGGATAGCCGTTGGGGCACGGCCCACTATGCCGTAGCAGCGAGCCAGTCAGCTATGCGCGGCAACGTACTCTGCCTGACGTCACACGCCGCGGCCTTGTCTCTAGGTGGTGGTGGCCAAACACCTGTTGTCTTATGTAGGCGTTGGCTATCGCAGCGACGTCCTCTGAGTGTTTACCTGTGTCTGGAAATGCATGCCTACATCAGTTTCTTCGGCTCTACAGTGTATATAGTGTGCCCACGTGTTTGTTGAGCATACAATCTTGATAAAATTTTGCCCATTTGACCTAGAACATAAAATTTAATATGGTGTATGATGGTGGGTAGTTAACGTAGAAATTGACCATCATGTCACAACTGTAAAGACAGAGTAGTTACGTCAATTCATCTCCATATTTACGACTGTTTTCTGTAATTACACACACATGACTGCACAAACGTTTATACTATAGAAAAGATCATGAGGATAAAATCAGAGAGATTAGAGCCCACACAGAGGTATACCGACAATATTTCTTTCCACGAAATAATACGTGACTGGAATAGGAGAAAGAACCGATAGTGGTACTCAAGGTACCCATCGCCACCCACCGTCGGGTGGCTTGTAGAGTATGGATGTAGATGTAGACATCAACACCAACCTTTTTATTCCGACCTTGAACAAATTTGCAAAACGAGAGAAACAGAAAGGAAGAGAGAGGAGATAGGCTGAATAATGTAATAAGTAAATGCCCCAGCAGCGCCGGGACTTTTGCTAGTTAGTCATATTATTCAAAAATGTTCAAATGTTTGTTAAGCTTATGGGACTTAACTACGGGGTCATCAGTCCCTAAACTTACAAACTACTTACGAACTACTTACGCACTAGGACGACACAAATAACCATGCCCGAGGGGGGATTCGAACCCCCGACCGCAGTGGCCGTGCTGACCGTGACTGGAGCGCCTCAGTCACCTCGGCCACCGCGGCCGGCTCATATTATTCGCTGAAATTCTCAGTGCCCTCTATAATCTCCACAACGATCACTTTCAAGACGATTCCAAAAATGCGTAGGACCTCTCTCAATCACACACACACACACACACACACACACACACACACACACACACACAGCTACAATTTGTTTCTGTGACGATGGGCAAGGTTGTCCCAAAAACGTTTTAACAAGTTTCAGTCTTCCCGTCTCCCAAGGAGACCATACGGGTATCGGATTCTACAATTTTTTTGTTTTTTCATATTGATGGTAGGTGTAGTTCAGATCTTTAACAATAATCAGCCAAATCCATTCCACAAACTCTAAACCATTCTCGGGAAAATCGGCCTTTAAGTTTCGCAAGTACCTGTATCAATAATTAAAATTACAGCATCCGTCAGCGTAGCCCAGGTGGTAGCTTTTTTGTGTGACAGCCATAGGGTCGGTTGTTTGCATCCCGCTGAGACAGTTCAAGTTTTTCGTTGTGTTCGAATACTTGCACAGTTTTAATATCTGATTGCAAATTTTCTGAAAATTTCACGTATTTTTGTTTATTCGTAACTTTCTACATTTTATAAAAGGTTGTTAACAATGATAGTTTGATTTAAAAGAACATAAAAAGTCACATTTTTACAGTAATAGCTTCACTACTAGTTGACGACAGTTGTCTTTGATTCTTCAGTTTGTGAAAGTAATCTCCATAATAAAATATCTGTCACAGCGGGATTCGAACAGCCGAATCTATTGCTTGTGGCACCAGAACGTTACTACCCGAGCTACACTATCACACGTTGCAAGTCTTTTAATTATTGATACTTACGTGTACTTGCAAAATCTCAAAGTCGATTTTCTCGAGAATTTTTGAGAGTTGCGTCGAATGGCTTTTGCTAATTGTTATTTACGTTGTGAACTTCACGTACCATAAATAATTAAAAAAAAAATCTAAAATCCGACACGCATGTGGTCTACTTGTTAATTAAAATTTTCAGAGAGGTTCCGTAGTATTATTAGGTAAATGCGGCAATTAGAAATAACCTGAGTAATATTCCCAACCGGGAAGTTGTTTACTAGTGCATTTTTACATATAACAGCTAGAAGAATCAATATCTACAATCCACCCGCTCTGTTTGGCTCGGAAACTAAAGAAAAAAAGGACAAACATCGATAATATTGGAGCAATCTTTGAAAAATAATCGATGGAGAAGAAAGGTGTTACCAAAACGATAGGCATATTGCTGTGTATATTCTGTGCGTGTGATCTTTCTTCATTTTTGTAACTAAGAACACAGCTCTTGTGCAGGATACTGGACTAGTCGTTGCGATGGAGATACTTGATAAATATTAGTGATAAAAGGGGAGTAATTAAGGTTAGTAACCACGATTCTGCCAGCGCCTGTTACACTGCAAGAAAAACTGGATCCTTGCGCTCCAGTTTCACCACGTCCCACATTCACGACTTCCTGCGGTTAGACACTGCTGCTGATTCTTCGCCTGTTTCTTAGACGTAACTGAAAATATGAAGTGTAAATAATTATTAATGAATGACACAATTACATGAATGTACAACTAAGTCTGCTTCCGTTTTATATATTTATTTCACCAAACCGGTTTCGAGCATATGCTCATGGTCAGCGACACTGAAGGAGATACACAAATTAATACAGAATGTATATTATATACACTATAGTTTGTATTATTGTAATATGTATGCAATGATATTTTAGTGTTTTTCATGTCTTAAACCGATTCAGACTTGCTTATATTTTATTGTAATGTTATGATAGAATTATTTTAGTTGTTCTGTTTACTTTTAGTCATCTGTCCTGTTTTGATACTTATTTTACATCAGAAAAATCGTGCTTTATTAATCAACGATATATTTTATTCTTTAAAGTCAAAGACATATATTACTAGACTGACTATTTGTTTCTGAGACAAGCATGACACCGCCATCTTGCTTTACCTTATGTCAAAGCGTTTCCATATGGTAATAATATGATCTTCTGACACGGAATGACGTTGTTAGGTTCACTAGTTTGTTTAAACATGTTTTGCATTTGAGATAATACTTCCGTAGTAGTTAAATTTAACAAAAACGTTGTATAATCGTGTTATGAGACGTATATATTAAATACAGTTAAAACAGACTGTAATTATCAGAAAAACACTCAGTAGAATAAAGATACGTGTTTTAAAGGATAAATGGGACATTTAGAACGGTCATACTACTGAAAGAAAAGCAGAAGTTGATCGAAACTGGTATCAGGTTAATAAAAATACTAAATAAGTTCAAATGTTCAAATGTTTGTATAGCTTATGGGACTTAACTACGGGGTCATCAGTCCCTAAACTTACAAACTACTTACGAACTAGGATGGCACAAATATCCATGCCCGAGGGGGGATTCGAACCTCCGACCGTAGTGGCCGTGCAGACCGTGACTGGAGCGCCTCAGTCCCCTCGGCCACCGCGGCCGGCTACTAAATATGTACAACTCATTATTGTAGCGCTATGTATCTTCATTTTACTGTACAAAAAATTACAGCCATATAAGAAAACGAATTGACCATTATGTCACAACTGTAAAGAGAGAGTAGTCCGTCAATTCATCCCCATATTTACGACTGTGTTCTGTAATTACACACATGACTGCACAAAAGATTATAGGATAGAAATATGGCGGCGAGACTTTAGTGGCAATAATTACATTGTAGATGACATTGTCAGTCTAGTAATGTGTCTGTGTTTAAAATATGAAATATTCCATAGATATCGATATCTGCCCATTCTATCTTGTCAATATTTACAATATTATTTCTTTCGCCTATTGTGGAAATATACAAAATGTAATCAATAAAGTGTAAATGTTAAATTTTACTACCTACTGTGAAAGTTATTATATTTCGGTGAATGGTTATTTCAACTTTGAACGAGGATATTCGTAAAATTTACTATAAAATGTTTATTTTTAGGTCAGTTGGTTCGTTAAGGACGTTATTCGGGTCTTTTTTCATGTGAGAAAAATTTGTAATTGTTCCAGAATTGAAAACGATCAGAATAATGTCAACGGACAAACTGATCTAAAAATAAACATTTTACTGAAAATTTGGAAATATCCTTATTTAAAGATGAAACAACGATTCAACAAAATATAATAAATTTCATAGTAGCAAATTGTACACATTTTACACTTTATTTTCACAATAGGCGAAAGAAAATCGTAAAGATCGAAAAACGTTGACAAATCCAAAGATAAAATGCACAGATATCGATATATATGATATCTTTGACATTTTAAACAAAATATATCGCTGACTAATAAAGTATGATTTTTCTTGATATGAAATAATAAAAAACGTATCAAAAGTCTAAAACTTAATAGAAGATCTAAAAATTTCCACAAAAGCATAAAAACAGGTTTAAATGTCAAACTATTTAAAACTTAAAATACGCAAAAATGTTACCATATGCTTATTCCAATAAGATGGCTGTGTTGTTGTTGTGGTCTTCAGTCCGGAGACTGGTTTGATGCAGCTCTCCACAATACCCTATCCTGAGCAAGCCTCTTCATCTCCACATAAGAGCGACAACCTACATCTGTCTGAATCTGCTTACTGTATCCCTCTCTTGGTCTTCCTCTGCGATTTTTACCACACACACTTCCCTCCAACGCTAAATTCACAATTCCTTGATGTCTAAGAATGTGTCCTACCAATCTATCCCTTCTTTTAGTCAAGGTATGCCAGAAATTCCTTTTCTCCGCAATTCTGTTCAGTACCTCCTCATTAGTTACGCGATCCACCCACCTAATCTTCAGCATTCTTCTGTAGCACCATATTTCAAAAGCCTCAATCCTCTTCCTATCCGCACTGTTTATCGTCCATGTCTCACTCCCATACAAGGCAACACTCCATACAAATGCCTTCAGAAAGGACTTCCTTAGGTTTAAATCAATATTCGATGTTAACAAATTTCTCTTTTTCAAGAACGCTTTTCTACCCATTGCCATTCTGCATTTTATATCCTCTCTACTGCGACCATCATTTGTTATTTTACTGCCCAAGTAACAAAACTCATCTACCTCCTTTATTGCTTCGTTTCCCAATCTAATTCCTTCAGCATCACCTGATTTTCTTACACTGCACTCCATTACCCTAGTTTTGCTCTTGTTAATGTTCATCTTATATGCACCTTTCAGCACACTGTCCATTCCGTTCAATTGCTCTTCCAGGTCCTTTGCTGTATCTGACAGAATTACTATGTCGTCGGAAAAACGCAATGTTTTTAATTCTTCCCCCTGAACTTTAATTCCTTCTCCAAATTTCTCCTTGCTTTCCTTTATAGCTTGCTCAATGTACAAATTGAACAACAATGGAGAAAGACTACAACCCTCTCTTACTCCCTTTCCAACCACTGCATCCCTTTCATGCCCTTCAACTCTGACAACCGCTGTCTGGTTTTTGTACAAGTTGTAAATAACCTTACGCTCCCTATATTTTACTCCTGCTTGCTTCAGAACTTGAAAGAGTTTATTCCAATCAACATTGTCAAAAGCCTTCTCCAAATCTACAAAAGCTAGAAATGTAGGTTTTCCTTTTCTTAATCTATCTTCTAGGATAAGCCGTAAAGTGAGTATTGCCTCCCGTATTCCTACAGTTCTCCTGAATCCAAACTGATCTTCCCCGAGGTCGGCTTCTACCAGCTTCTCCATCCTTCTGAATATAATTCGCGTTAATATTTTGCAACCATGACTTATTAAACTGATGGTTCTGTAGTTTTCACACCTGTCTGCACCTGCTTTCTTAGGGATGGGGATTATAACATTTTTCTTAAAGTCTGACGGTATTTCACCTGTCTCATACATCTTACACACCAGGTGAAACAGTTTTGTCATGGCTGGTTCTCCCAGAGACTTCAGTAGCTCTGAGGGAATATCATCTACTCCAGGGGCCTTGTTTCGACTTAGGTCTTTCAGGGCTCTGTCAAATTCTTCTCTCAGTACAGTATCTCCTATTTGATCTTCATCTACATCCTCTTCCCTTCCTACAATATTGTCTCGAAGTTCATTTCCTTTGTAGAGCCCCTCTATATACTCCTTCCACCTTTCAGTTTTCCCTTCTTTGCTGAGAACTGGTTTTCCATCAGTGCCCTTGATATTCATAGAGCTGTTTTTCTTATCTCCAAATGTTTCTTTTATTTTCCTGTAGGCTGTATCTATTTTTCCCCTGTTTATACATTCTTCTACATCCTTGCATTTGCCTTCTAGCCACTCCTGCTTAGCCATTTTGCACTTCCTGACAATTTCATTTCTTAGTCGTCTGTACTCCATTTTACCTGTTTCATTTACTGCATTTTTATATTTCCTCCTTTCATCTATTAAATTTAGTATCTGCTGTGATATCCAAGGATTTTTTGTAGGTCTTTCCTTCCTACCTAGTTTGTCCTCTGCTACCTTCACTATTTCATCTCTCAATTTTACCCACCCTACTGTTTTATTTTCCCCTGTTTCTGTCAATTGTTGCCTAAAGCTCCCTCTGAAATTCTTAAGAACCTCAGGTTCCTTCAATTTATCCAGGTCCCACCTCCTTATTTTCCTACCTTTTTGTAGTTTCTTTAGTTTCAGCCTACAGTTCATAACCAACAAGTTATGGTCAGAGTCTATATCTGCCCCTGGGTATGTCTTACACTGTAGAACCTGGTTCCGAAATCTATGTCTTACCATTATAAAATCTATCTGGTATCTTCCGGTGTCTCCTGGTCTCTTCCACGTATACAACCTTCTTTTGTGATTCTTGAACCAGGTGTTTGTTATAACTAAATTATGTTCTGTGCATAATTCTACCAGGCGGCTTCCTCTTTCATTCCTTTTGCCCAGACCATATTCACCTACTATTCTCCCGTCCCTTCCTTGTCCTACTACCGAATTCCAGTCTCCCATAACAATTAAGTTTTCCTCTCCCTTAATTGTCTGAATAATTTCCTTTAACTCCTCATATATTCCTTCGATTTCCTCATCATCGGCAGAGCTAGTTGGCATATAAACCTGTACTACTGTTGTCGGTGTTGGCTTCGTATCTACCTTGACAATGATAATTCGATCACTGTGCTGGTCATAGTAGTTTACCCGCATTCCTATTTTCTTATTCATTATCAGACCTACTCCTGTGATACCCCCAACTGATTTTGTATTTATAATCCTGTACTCGCCTGACCAGAAATCCTGTTCATCCTGCCACCTAACTTTACTAATCCCCACTATATCTAACTTCAACCTATCCATTTCCCTTTTTAAATTTTCTAATTTTCCTACTCGATTAAGGGATCTAACATTCCACGCTCCGACCCGTAGAGTGCCAGCATTGTCTTTCCTGATGATCACATCCTCTTGAGTAGTCCCCGCCCGGAGATCCGAATGGGGGACTATTTTACCTCCGGAATATTTTACCCGAGAGGATGCCATCATCATATGTTCATACAGTAGAGCTGCATGTCCTCGGGAAAGGTAACGGCTGTAGTTTCCCCTTGCTTTCAGCCGTTCGCAGTAGCTGTGTGGCAAAGCCACATTAGCTGATGTTACAAGGCCAGCTCAGTCAGTCGTCCAGACTGTTGCCCCTGTAACTACTGAAAAGGCTGCTGCCCCTCTTCAGGAACCACACGTTTGTCTGGCCTCTCCACAGATACCCCTCCGCTGTGGTATCGTTGAGCACGCAAGCCACCCCACCTCGGCAATGTCTGTGGTTCATGGGAGTGGAAGATGGCTGTAGAGTATATAAAATACATTCTGTATTATGTACCTTCTGTGGGGCCACTCACGATGACCAAGAGCTCGGAACCTGTCTTGTAAAATAAATATATAATAAGGAAGCAGTTTAGTTATCACGTTCATGTAATAATGTTATTCATTAATTATATAAAGACCGCAAGGCACCTTGAATACATAACCACAGTCTAAAATACACAGTCGCGATACTCACTGCTGTGAAAGTTGTTACCAACTGACAGTTGCAACGACACTAGCGCTCCTAGCGGTGGGCAAGGAGCCGTAAAAGTCATGTTCGTTGACGATTACTTTTCTATGTAATTAACAAATAGTGTCTGTAATTTTTGTGAACCAAGCATTAGTAAAATATCGAGAGACATTAATAATAGCGAAATAACCGTAAAAACATCTGATTTTCCCTGATTCCGTGATATAAACAACAACTTATTCATGAGGAAATATTTCCGAATGTGTGTGTATTTTGCAGCCTACTGCGCTGAAAGTAAGAGAATACAAACGGGAGAGAAACATTAGTTCATGTTGTGGTCTCTTCGTATATGACAGTCACTGTCTTTGACGTGTAAAAATTCGATATTGAGTTTAATGATTCGAGCATTTTTTTCACTTCACTCCTCTTTGTTGTAAACGCATTACTTTTAACTGTAATTACTTATGCGCATAAAACGAATGTTTTGAAGATTCGAGCCGTGTCTGGTTCAGATTTACAACAATTGTGCAGTTGGTTTCTACTTTGTTAAGAAACTGTTTTTTTCTCGAAGATTTATTGTCACGTTTGTGAGTATTTTCCTTCGGCTACAGCTGTAGTGGCTGATCTAGTGCATTAAATTAAATAGGTATTGCGTTCCATATACGTTTCTTACACTGAACACTAACTGATTTGATTGGAATTGTAGTGAAGAATCTTTGACGTTTATGAGTAGAAAATCGGCGTCTTTCTGCAGAAAGTTAGGTCTTATGTTGTTTATTACCGTTTCATATCTTCCAGTGGTTCTTAGGAAACCTAATAAAGACACATGTGGAGTTGTTTTCTATTTATTACCGATTTTTATGGAACTGCATACCTTCCCCGTTGTAAGACATATGTTAAAATCAGTTTAAAAGGTACTATTCAAACTCATACGATAACGTATTCAGAAATTTACCTAAGCAACCGCTTGGAGCCATGGAGGTAAGAATAACGGGAGATGGCTCTTCGTATCCCAGCAGTACTACGTTTTGAAGCCATGACCGCCATGACACTCCGACCAAAACACTGCAGTGTTCGATCCCGGCCGGGAACACTGTTTTCTGGTCTGTTTTATTTTGTGAGCTGTACTATATATGCATCTGTTTGAGATTCTCTTGTTGCCTGCAGGTGTAAACGGGCGACCATTAGGCATTTATACAGAGTAACATAACTTTGGAGTTGTAATTCTGCTATTGCTTCAAGTCGATTTAGGAAATCGAAAAGAGAAAAATACGCTAAATTACAAGTAAAGATGTTATATAAGTTCATTCACAATAAAAGTGGAAAAAAATCACACGTTAGTGAGGCTTTGTCTGTATTTACAGTCGCTAATTGCATCATATATGTATATACGCCCTCAAACTGGTTGTTGCAAGTTTTTGTTTAAAATAAAATCTAGGGACTGATGACCCCGTTATATATATATATATATATATATATATATATATATATATATATATATATATATATATATATATATATAATCTCGAAAAACGAAAAAAAATCGCGTTTATTCTGTTTAAAAATAGTTGTTACTACAATAATACGAATCACAAACATGGGTTCTTTCTTTAGCTAATCTGACGATCGTCAGATAAAATAATTCGATTGAGTGAACCAACGCCACATTTACGAGAACAGTGGCGATATCTATTCTTTGTTTAGTAAGTTTCATTAATATTGAAACTAGGTTTTGCTTTCGAAACAATTGACTTAATAAAAAACAAATTTATATTTTATTCCTTATTATTTCGTAAATAGTGTGTTCAGTAAGGGAAATAACTTTCATCTTTAGGAAATCGAAAAGAGAAAAATACGCCAAATTACAAGTAAAGATGTTATATAGGTTCATTCACAACAAAAGTGGAAAAAATCACACGTTGGCGAGGCAATTTACACATGAAATGGTATTTCCTTCGATTTTGCGTCACAATCAGAAATATTCGTACACATAAACATCACACAAGTCACCATAACAGTGCAAAATCCTCCCAAAAACGAGCGACACATTTACTCAAACAAGGTAAATACAGCAGTTTTGGTCGGATCATGATGGCTACCCTTGGCTTCACAGCTGTGGCGTCAGAGCACCTCCGTTTATTCTTACCTCCAAGCTTGGAACGCTGCTGTCGCGGTGTGTAACAAAAATCAGTGGGAGTGTCGTGACTGTACATGTTAAACTGTGACATAATAAGGGTAAATAATTAAAGCTCTACGTGTTAAGCTGCTACAAGTGGTGGACATAGAACATAGCTTGCCGTGCTGGTTTATTACCGAGACGCTGCTGCGGAACCAGTTGTGTAAGCTGAATCGGCGCCCTGCTGGTCACCGCCTTACTGCCGATCTGATCTGCGAGACAAATGCCGGCTTTTATCGCGGCCATATCTGCAACCATCTTACCGCGACCGCAGCGCACCTGTAGGCAGAAACAGACGTCACTGGGAGCGCATCTCTCAGACAGCGACTCATTACTCAGCGTTAACGAGCGATAACTCGGCAATCCGAGCGCGGCTACCGCCTGTACTCTTATTATAAAAGCGGTAATTGCAGTATTTTCCTGATCTTCGAGAGACGTGTACACACGGCTTCATTTGTTGCGTGCAACTGTCTGACACGACCGAGTAGCAACTTATTTTGCATGTTAGTATCACTTTCTCGGTTGTACATTTTTTAATCTGACAGTAGCTATCTTTTAGGGTGCTAATTAGACTGAATTTTTTCCCGCCTGGTTCTTGACGATTAATTTCAAACCGTTACTTATCCTCGCCTTATACCGTATTTATATGGAATGTTTTTGTATCAAACAGTGCTGGGAAACTAGTTCCTATAGCCGAGGTCGCTGGCGCACGTTTTCGTTATGTCTGAGATCTCAGGAAGCGAGGAAGTCAGGGATGTGCGTTGCGAAAGCGAGCAAGGAAGCATGCAATCAAAGTCGGCTGCCCCCCCCCAGCAGCAACAGAGCCTCGTATAGTGCTGTGTTCTTGTGCATAGAATGTCTCGTAAAATTATTCCGCCATTAATTTGATGTATGTCCGCCTGTTGCTAGTAGCCTATCATGTTTTGCATTCTGCTATGGATACTCCGAAGTATCTGATTCTCTGTGGCGAAATGTGAGCTAATTCTTCCTGAAAACCGAAACCAGAGACTTTAGGATCTGGAGTGAAGTCGACACTCTGACGTATCCACTTCGTTCAGTCTGTATTAATACTCAATTCGTATAATAACTCGTATTCCCGTAATTAATTGCGAATGAGTAAAGTTGAAAATGTGTACCCACCTGTGTTTCGAACCAGGTTCTCCTGCTTGTTAGGCAGTTGCGCGGACCACTACACCACTGGAGACACAGACATCACATCTATATAATGCGAGGGTTGGCACTTAAATAGCGGCAATTATTTATTCACAACCGATACGAAAGCGTTACATGTTTGCAGTTGTTACTGTCCATCAAAGTAGTCACTAGCGTTGTGTAGAACCCGTTGCCAGCGATGTGGAAGGCGTAGTATACCGTTAGCAGAGCCTGCAGTGTTGATGGTGCGAATGGGGCGGTCTACTGCCTGTCGAATCTCTCGAACAGCTCTGCCACGAAGTGGTTCCTTCACCTTCGGAATCAAATCAAAATCACAAGGACTAAAGTTCGGGGAGTATGATGGATGGTACGGTACTTCCCAGTCCCATAGACTGGACAGAGCAGCCACAGCTTGCGCTGTGTGCGGCCGCTCATTGTCGTGCAAAAGTTGCACAGAAAGTGTTGCCGCTTCTTTCGCAAAGCTGGTAGCAGGTGATGCTCCAAAAATATTGTGCACTGACCGTTTGCCGTGAAAGAACGTAATGCGTTAGAATAACACCATCACAGTCGTACACGAGAATCACCATAACTTTTACCATACTGGGGCTCTGACGCACTTTCGACTTCCGCAGCGACCCATAATGACAAAATTGCTTGTGACATTCAATCCTCACCCAAATCCGTTGTTCCTGTCTTGAAAATATAGTGACATCGTTACGTTGAACCGCTATCTCATAAGTGACTGTTCTTTCCTCGATTGTGCCACGTTGGTGTCGTGTGGGACGGGCGAGTCCATTTGCTCGGAGGTAAGGTAAATATGTCAACAACGTATGCTATCGGCGACAATGGAAGATCGCGTTGGATAGTGTCTCCACAGCAGTATTGTCACTATTGAAGTTCCAACCCTCGTATAATAAACCGATGACAGGCAATGACCCGTTCTTCATTATTCGTTTCGGACCTCTTGATAAGTATGGAAGTGCAATTACGCATGTCAATCACTCGCGATTACGGGCACCATTGGGTTCACGCTTGAGCCTCAGGACGAGCGCTAGCAGCACATTTCGGGTTTTTCAAGCGTCAACTTCGCGTCACAATATATCGGGATGTAATTGAAATTTTGCGATGAAATCAGCGCCATTGTTTATGGGATTTGTTCAAATGTTCAAATGTTTGTAGAGCTTATGAGACTTAACTACGGGGTCATCAGTCCCTAAACTTACAAACTACTTATGAACTACCTAACACTAAGGACGGCACAAATATCCATACCCGACGGGGGATTCGAACCCCCGACCTTAGTGGCCGTGTAGACCGTGACTGGAGTGCGTCAGTCCCCTCGGCCACCGCGGCCGGCTATGTGATTTGTCATGCTACGGATTGCCGAAGAAACAATATAGGGTGTACATTAAAAAAAAAAAAAAAAAAAAAAAAAAAAAAAAAAAAAAAAAAAAAAAAACATAAGTTTGTGTTAAAAAACACATTTGCTTTCGTTTTAGAATGTTTCCAAATATGTACATTCATGGGCCCCAGCCGTACATTGATACCGGTGAAGTCGTTTTCCAGTAGCTCTTATTGTTCCAGAGATATTTTGGGTGGACAAGATAGCTGGGACACCCTGTATATTAGAAAAAAAATTGCTCATCTTCAGACGACCTTTCGTTTTCCATCATCAACTTTGACCTTGATTTTTCAAAAACTACTGAAACTCTAGCAAAAGGACGGAAGGAACACATGTTTCTCTACATTCAATATAGAACGTGCAATGAAAAATTGATTGAAATCGGTGACCCACATATCAGGCTTGTGAAACATGAAAGTATGTACGTAGATGTGTAGAACGGCTTTAACAAACACACCGGCCCTTGTCACTAATCGTCAGGGTGGATGCGAACCAGGGTCGACGTTACTCCCCGTCCTGTAAGAGGGCGTTGTAACACGTCGGGCCATCTACATCTACATACATACTCCGCAATTCACCGTAAGGTGCGTGGCGGATGGTACACTGTACCACTACTAGGCATTTCCTTTCCTATTCCACTCCCAAATTTAACGAGGAAAAAAAGAATGCCTATATGCCTCCGTACGAGCCCTAATTTCTCTTATCTTGCCTTTGTGATCTTTACGCGAAATGTAAGTAGGCGGCAGCAAGATCGTACTACACTCAGCTTCAAATTCCGGCCCTCTAAATTTACTCAACAGAAATTCACGAAAAGAACGTCGTCTTTCTTCCAGCGATCCCCCAATTGAGTTGCCGGAGAATTTCCGTGACACTTGCGCATTGGTCGAACCTACCGGTAACAAATCTAGCTGCTCGTCTCTGAACTGCCTCTATGTCTTCCTTCAAACCGATCTGCTGCGGATCCCAAATACTTGAGCAATACTCAAGACGTGGTCGTACAAGCGTTTTATACGCGGTCTCCTTTACAGGTGAAGTACATCTTCCCAAAATCTCCCAATAAACCGAAGTCGGCTGTCTGCCTTACTCACAACTGTCCTTACATGCTCGTTCCATTTCATATTGCTCTGCAATGTTACGCCTAGATATTTGAACGACGCAACAGCATCAAGAAGCTCACTACTAATGCTGTATTCGAGCATTATAGGATTGTTTATTCTACTCATGCGCATCACCTTACATTTTTCTACATTGAGAGCTAGCTGCCATTCTTCGCACCAACTAGAAATTTTGTCTAAGTCAACCTGTATGCTATTACAGTCAGTTACAGACGACACCCTCCCATACACCACAGCATCATCAGCAAACAGCCGCAAATTACAACTTACTCTGTCCATCAGATCATTTATATAGATACAAAATAATAGCGGTCCTATCACACTCCCCTGGGGCACGCCTGACGATACACTAGTCTCTGATGAACACTCGCCGTCGAGAACAACGTACTGCGTTCTATTACTTAGTCCATCCGGACGGATCGGATCACGCCTTAGATGATTATTGTTTGTTCAACGTATTTTAGGTGGTTGAGACTGCGGGCTGCCTAGTATATAAAATATGACGTAGTTTTCCTGCTTTGAAGACGAATAGCAGAGGTTACCCCCGCGTCCGCCACAAGCCTTGACAAACAAAATGCACACATCGGTAAGTGGAGACGGGAAGCAAGTTTAGCGCGTGGGACACGGCTAGTGGCCGGCCATCACTAGTGACAAATTGGGGGGGGGGGGGGGGTGAGGTGCGTGGCGCCCATGTGCTTAGCTTAGCCACACAGTAACATATACAGAGAAGCAGCCCACCCTAAACCACTGTCCTACGCTCCCCTCGTAGTTCCGTAAGATGCTAGCAGGTGTCAGGCGGTTCGCTGGCTTAGGGTGCCTCTCGCACATCAGAGGGTAGCGTGGAGGGGAGGCTGAGGGGAGAGCTCGTGCCGCCTGCCACGAGGCCACGGCTGTGCCCGGCTTGCTGGCGTTTGAGGGGAGGTGGTGGTGGGGACAGCCGCTACCTGCCGCCTGCTATGGCCAGTTTAAAGGGCTGCTTGTGACCGCAGCGCCATCATGGGACGTCTTACGGAACTGCTGGAAACCCTCCCTCCCCGCACCCCGGAGCATAGGACCGGGCCCTTACGGAGGTTTCCCGTCTGTATACATTTGTCCTTAGCTCAGCTCGGCTCGGCTCGGCGTGCCGGCACGCGCCACGCCGCGTGATGTGTGACCGTCGTTGCCGCTGCCACGCCAGCTGGAATGCCCGCCTGAAATACTGCCGGGCCCTCACCACACCAGCATATCGATACCGCTACTGCGCCGGGCACCGCTCACCACATGCCAATGGATTCGTAAGTCCCCTGCACAAGGAACCGCCAGTTGCTCTGTTCCCCCAGCTACACTACTCGCCATTAAAATTGCTACACCAAGAAGAAATGCAGATGATAATCGGGTATTCATTGGACAAATATATTATACTACAACTGACATATGACTACATTTTCAGGCAATTTGCGTGCATAGATTCTAAGAAATCAGTACCCAGAACAACTACCTTTGGCCTTAGTAACGGCCTTGATACGGCTCGGCATTGACTCAAACAGAGATTGGATGGCGTGTACAGAGACAGATGCCCATGCAGCTTCAACACGATACCACAGTTCATCAAGACTAGTGACTGGCGTATTGTGACGAGTCAGTTGCTCTGCCACCATTGACCAGACGTATTCAGTTGCTGAGAGAGCTGGACAATGTGCTGGCTAGGGCAGCAGTCGAACGTTCTCCATATCCAGAAAGGCCCGTACAGGACCTGCAACATGCGGTCGCGCATTATCCTGCTGAAATGTACAGATTCGCAGGGATAGAATGGAGGGTAGAGCCACGGGTCGTAACGCACCTGAAATGTAACGGCCACAGCTCAAAGTGCCGTCGATGCGAACAAGAGGTGACCGAGGCGTGTAACCAGTGGCACCCCATACCATCACGCCGGGTGATACGCCAGTATTACGGTGACGAATACACGCTTCCAATGTGCGTTCACCGCGATGTCGGCAAACACGGATGCGACCATCATCAAGCTGTAAACAGAACCTGGATTCATCCGAAAAAATGACGTTTTGCCATTCGTGCACCCAGGTTCGTTGTTGCGTACACCATCACAGGCGCCACTGTCTGTGATGCAGCGTCAAGGGTAACCGCAGCCATGGTCCCCGAGCTGATAGTCCATGTTGCTGCAAACATCGACGAACTGTTCGTGCAGATGATTGTTGTCTTGCA
Organism: Locusta migratoria; assembly: GCA_026315105.1. Lineage (NCBI taxonomy): Eukaryota > Metazoa > Arthropoda > Insecta > Orthoptera > Acrididae > Locusta > Locusta migratoria. Next base: position 696,356,098 of record CM048745.1, on the reverse strand, counting down.
AACGTCACCATCTGTTGACTCAGGGATCGAGACGTGGCTGCTACGATCTGTTACCGTCTTGCCTGTCATCTCGATTGCTAGTGATACGAGGCCTTTGGTATCCACCACGGCGTTCCATATTGGCCTCCTGAATCCACCGATTCCATATTCTGCTAACAGTCATTGGATCGCGACGAACGCGAGCAGCAATTTCCCGATACATAAACCGCAATCGCGATAGGCTACAATCCGACCTTTATCAAAGTCGGAAACATCATGGTACGCATTTCTCCTTCCTACACGAGGCATCACAACAACGTTTCACCAGGCAACGCTGGTCAACTACTGTTTGTGTATGAGAAATCGGTTGGATACTTTCCTCATATCAGCACGTTCTAGGTATCGCCACCGGCGCCAACCTTGTGTGAATGCTCTGAAAAGCTAATTATTTCCATATCACAGCATCTAAATTGTCGGCTAAATTTCGCGTCTGTAGCACGCTATCTTCGTGGTGTAGCAATTTTAATGGCCAGGGGTGTATTTCCTACTATTGCAGTTCTAAGGTTTTACGCTAGTGTTGTGTAGTTCGCGAACGAACTAATTCGGAAGAGCGCTTTCATAGGCGAACTAGTTCCCAGATCCCCCGCCTCTTAGTTCGTTCCTTGCTTTCCCGTACACTGGCGGGCAACAGCGATAGGACGCAAGAGCGCGGAGTCACACGATTCCCTTCTGCCAGTTACCGGCATTTCGAGCTGAGTTGCAGCTCACCTGTAGTTTCATAGTTCACTGCCACAAACTTCCTGTTTGGAGGTGTTCACCAGTGCCTAACGCTAATGCCATGGAGTAAAGAAGAAGAACTCAAAACTTAACATTGTTTGCAGTTATATACGATAAATTATGCATCAAACATTTTCTCTCGCCTACGTAATACTATTGGCGGCTCGCTTGGTAGAATACTTTAATTTACTCCTTGTCGACAGAATGTAAAGGTGCAACCCCATCGTCAACATCAACGTCGCTAGCGTGAAGATCAACAATTTCTTCTATTTCATTTGTTGATATAAAATCAATTTCTATAATACGCGTGAGGTCGACCCGAATGGATTAACTTTCGATGCAACTGAGGCCGCGTCAGGCTGCGTGTTTAACTGTTAAGCAACAAATTAGAAATTTTAGTGTTTCTTTTGTTAATGATATAGGTAATATTGTTTGTACCATATAATACTTGTCTGTACCTAATAGTAGTAATATTTTTTGTTTATCACTTCCGAAACTTTATAAAAATTGAATAGTCAATTATTTATAAAAGAGTATTTCTACTCACGAAAATAAACAAATTTAGCATATTTTAAAAATAAAATACTACGAGTACTCTGTATGTAAATTAGTTGAGTACCATTGTTATATTATCCGTTTATGTAAATAAATGGTTTATTCACCTATTTGATGTCTAATTTTTCCAAAATACGTGTAATAGTACACGCTTGGAGAACACTCATCATTATGAAAAAGCTATCATAAAAAATGCTAGAGGGCTTAGAGCGGTAGCTAAAGCCAGAAAAAGCTGAGTAATGGTCTCGCGAACGGGAGCTGACGATCTAAAAAGAGCGACCTACTCCGCAAGGGAGCAGCGACCTAAAATGAGAGCTGCCGGTCGCGAACTAAAATGTGCGCTGCCGTTCGCGAGCTATTATGCGCAAGAGTATTTTACTCAGTCTTAAGCCGTCAGCACACGGACTGTGTGTGAACGTGTGTGATCATCGTGTCGAGTCCAACGTGCGGTTGAACGCTCGAAGACGGCGCAACTTGTTCATACCAGACTTGTGACTCAACGAGCTACACGCGACCGCAGCGCGCTCCAGCGACAGTTGTAGGTGGCATCAGGTTCTGGAATCACACTGTTTAAGAAATGAAAGGAATGGAATTCCTGGTTTATCTCTAATTAAACGCATATTTCCGCGCTTGTGCATATGTTTGTCATTTTCTGTGATGTAGGCCACGTAAATAACAACTAAGTATCTACGAACAGTAGACTCTTAAAATAGTTGCAGTTATTTCAATAACTCACAAAATTTTCATAACAAACTACGCGATGTACACTTAGAATAGGCTTTCACAAAAGACAAATATTATTGTAGTATTCCCACTTTTTAGTAAAACTTAAAGGTCATTCTTCGTCAATCAATTTTACTATTTAGTAGTAGAATCTTTAGAATAAATTCCATCAATGCATCACCAACATTCTTATTTCAATGTGAACTACGCATTTACTTTCCTTTTATGAGTGATCGCGAAACATCCTTAATTTCTGCAACTATCATCTGGTTTCAAAGGCGTTTTCTGATTTATATTCAAGGTATCATGTCAGAGTTCAAAATAGCCACTAACGTTAGTACTCTGAGGCCAAAGGCTGTGCCCCAGTGGATACACCGGTTCCCGTTAGATCACCCAAGTTAAGCACTGTCGGGTTTGGCAAGCACTTGGTGGGTTACATCCGGGTCTGCCCAGTGCTGTTGGAAAGCGGGGTGCATTCAGCCACTGAGAGGCGAACTGAGAAGCCACATGACGGAGGAGTAGCGGCTCCGGTCACGAAGACTGACGTAACGGCCGGGAGTGCGGGACGCTGACCACGCCCCCCTCCATATCGCAACCGTTGACGCCTTCGGACAGAGGATGACACGGCGGCCGGTCAGTACCCAGTGGGCCCCCTGAGGCGCGTCGGACGAACTTTACAGTTTTGTGTTTTGTACTCTGAACTTTGCCGACGGCTAATCTACTTCGCCACCCATATAGTTATTGCAGTCACTGTTTATATATGGTGTCTGTCGAGATTGTACTTTTCTCCTTTTTCCCCCTTAACAACACAGTAGGCACGCTAAATCGCAGGCTATCCAGTGAGCTGCCAGCAACAGGCTGGGCTACTGTACTGCCGAGTCCATGCTGAATGCGACCGGCGCCAGGAACTCGGTGGGCAGCTTTTGTACTGAACTGGCCTGGACTTCAGACAGTATCGAGGAGCGACGGCTACAAAAAAGGACGAGTTGGAATTAGCCTTGATGAGTGGACATTATCTACCACTGGAGATTTCATTTTTTTGCGTGAACATATCGCGGCTAAGGAACGCGAGCGCCTGCGGTATGGCCGGCGATGTCGACCTGAGTTATTAATGCGCGCTATCTGTCGCGGAATCGGCAGGAACGCAGTTGCCGGACAGTGGCAGGGGCGGCGCCGCCTGTCGGCGCCACGGGCGCTGCTATCGCAGACATCGACAGCTGCCCGCCGCCCTGACAGCTGAATAACTGGAGGGCGCGCCGCTCTTATCACACGCACGCGGTTGCTGGGGTGGTTGCATCGGGGCTTCTCACAGAACAGTCCGGTTCAGTTATCTCTACATTCCACGATTCTTATTCGCAATATCTCGCTATTTCACGTCGAAAATTGTGAAATACCTTGAAGAGAACGACCTAAAACCGGATTGAAAAAGTACAGTTCTCGTGAAACACAGCATTTATTTACGCGTTTCGAACTCAATCATCGTCAGAATCTCAACCTGGGCTAAAGATTCATACAATTGCATTACGTCATGGTCCTGCTGAAGGATGTTACTATGAGTGTAATTCAGCAGAGCCATGGCGTAATACGATTGTATGAAAATTTAGCCCAGGTACAGATTCTGACGATGATTAAGTTCGAAACGCGCAAATAATAGAACGCCGCGGTGGGGTGGCCGAGCGTTCCAAGGCGCCTAGCTGCGAAGCGCGCCGCTGCTCGCCGTCGGAGGTTCGAGTCCTCCATCGGGCATGGTCGTATTTGTTGTCCTTAGCATAAATTAGTTTAAGTAGTTTGAAAGCCTAAGTTAAGCAAGTTTAAGTAGTTTGAAGCATGATGTTGAACGTGACATAGAAGACAAGGAGTCAAGTGGCAGAATCGATGAGAGTTCATCGAACAAGAGGAATACACAAGACAAAAATCCAACGGATTCTGATTTTCACGGATTCAAGCAATTACTGTAGCAATTGATATGAAAGCCCATCTCTCAGAACTAACGAATCTAATAGTTTCTCAAAACTATGTCGGAAGCGTTGTGAAGCAAAGTGAAGTGAATGAAGATAGTGGGGACGATGGAAATGATGTTTTTGGAATTACAACTGTTGTTAAAATCACTGATCAGCAAGTACGGGAGTGTATGCAGCAGTTGCGTTAACTATTATTGGAACTGAGCGGTGATCATGCTACGGACTCTGTTGCAACACAAATAATTTCTCTTATTGCAGGTGATGCAAGGCCACTTGGACTGCTAATCGATGAAAGATTTGTCAATACCCCTGCACAGATATCTGACTCTCTTCTTGAAAACCTCAGAAAGGAAATCGAACGAGGGAAACAGAAGAAAATTCCATTTGACTTTTTATGCTATGTAATAATATGCAAGTTATATAAAGCTGAGAAAACATCGAAGAAGGAAAAATAAATAAATAAATAAATAAATAAAATAATAATAAAAAATAAGAATAAGAAACGTGTTTCGAGTTTGATCAACATATAATGTGGTCAAACCCTGAAGAGTGAACCATAAATCAGGAAGCTGACTGCTGAGTTTTGTGGTCATAAGGATTCTGACAGAGGTCTGAGTGGTTCATGGTCTCAGGATGACACAGAGATGGCGACATACAGACGTGTGCCTTTAGTTCCAGCTTCAAAGCTTGAGCGTGTGATAGAAAAAATGAGGATTATGTCTTTTCAAGGAACTGCGGACCTTTTGTATGTGTATATCATATGTCAAGAAACAGTTTAATTTTATAATGTCAAATGAAATAACTTTGAAAATTAAAAAAAAAAAAAAATGGCTCAGTCGTCGACAGGACATTAAATCATAATCTTTCTTATTTTGGATTCTGTAGTGGTGTATGTCCTGCTGATGGGAATTATTTTTATTTTTTATTTTTTCTACGTTCATTCCGTTTATCCCCAGAAGACCTGTCTAGTAATAACCAGTTAGTGTTTTAGAGCGTGATCAACAAGCACAAGGATCCTCTTCGTTTTACCGACTTTCGTACACTGCTTTGATGCGGTTTCATTTCTGGCCAATTTTTCCTCCAACCACATTTTTTTTCTGTACTTCCCCGCTGGCAGACAGATGTCTTTTGAAAAGTCGCCAGTCTCGTACTTCGCGGTAATCCATTCCTGTTCTCCCAGCGCCACTTTTTCTGGCCTCTACTAATGGATACATGCGACGTGTCTCACATTTCATACTTCTTAGTGCGGTTTTGCCTTTATAAGGGCTCCTCACTGGACGCAAGTCGAGCAAGTGGTGGTGGGCTAGCTTCGCGACCGGTACCTACCTCAGAACAGCGCGTGACAAGCTGCATAAATGTCAGTGTTCGCAGCCGAAAGAAGACATTACAAGCAGACAGTGACATGCGAGAGTTCCCGTTTCACTGGAGTGTCCCTCGTCATTTTGAGTTACAAGGCGCAGCTACATCAGGCCTCCGCAGATTTAACGTTTTGGGCGCAAACGACAACTACTGCACCGCTTAACCCTGGGGGCAGTTAATGGAGATTAATGAAAGCTGAAAATGAAGCAAAAACTTATGTTTCCTTTGTTTTCTATTTCGCTCACAGAGGTATACAGAAGCAGGGACCCTAGAAATGTAATGCAGTGATTTGTAATTAATATCGGTGTACAACACTAATTTTTTGTCTAGGGTAAGACTACATTATCTGTTGAACGAGACACTTCCGTGTTGCGCTTCCTGTTAGATAGAAGGTCAGTCGAAGGTGGCCATCGTAATTACTTCTGCAGGATTAAACTTGTGAATCTAAGATATATTATGAGCATTTTTAGTGAATGAAGCCGCTTTACTTAGTTTGAACAACGCACGAACCAACGACAATATCTTCATGTATCAAGTGAACTGTAAACTGATGTAGTACGAGAAATGCAGAACTTTCATAAATATTGGGAGATATTTAATTCGTACTCAAGCTTATACGTGTGTTAAATCTTCATGACTATTTTGGTTTCTGGAAACGATGCAATTCTCGTATCTGTTAGTGCCGCCGTCACGTAAGACTTCCCGACTTCCACTGATATATACAAAATAGAAAAATCGTCTTTTATCACTTCTTTATTTTCTTAAAAGAGAAATAACACTTCAGTATGGTGCGAAGAGGAGTGTAGGGGAGGGGGCAGGGATGAGAATCTTGAGTTGGCTAGACGTTTTCGTTTCCTCGTGTGTGCAATGACATATCAGTGACACCCTGGTTTTTCACATTCCATGATTAGAAAGGTCTATCCACTGTCGCATCCATCCATTTTTACACCTCCGTAACACACATGTGCTTGAGAGTATCAGTGCAGTATAAACTAGAAACGTACTCAGTATCTCTATTAGTTACTTGCTTTCCTGTTCCACTCCCATATGGAACGAGGGAAAAACAAATGCTTGTATGCATCCCTACAAATCCTAATCTCTCTGATCTTATCTTTGTGCTCTTTACGCGAAATGTAGGTTGGCGGCAGTAGAATTGTTCTGACGTCCACCTCAAATTTCGGCCCTCTTAATTTCTTCAGCAGTGCTTCTTGAAAAGAACGTTGCCTTCCCTCCAGCGACTCCCATATGAGTTCCCAAAGCATTTCAGTAACACTCGCGCATTGACCGAATCTACCAGTTATAAACCTATCCGTCCGCCTCTGAACTGCCTGTATGTCCTCCTTTAAACCGATCTGGTGGGGATCCCAAACTAGCACTAGTCAAGACGGGGTCGTACAAGCGTTTTGTCGCGGTGGAGTAGCCGAGCGGTCTAAGGTGTCACGCTGCGGAGCGCGCGGTTGCTCGCCGTCGGAGGTTCGAGTTCTCCCTGGTGCATGGGTTATTTTACCTTAGTTTATGTAGTTTGTACGCTACGGACTGAAGACCAAGCAGTTTGGTCCGATAGATTTACAAACATTTCAACAAGCGTTTTATATGCGGTCTCCTTTACAGACGAATCACACAGTCTCCCAATAAACCGAAGTCGACCATTCGCTATCCACAAGACTGTTATTATATGCTCGTTCAATTTCATATCGCTGTGCTGCGTTATGCCTAGATTGACGCGACTCTGTCAAGAAGCTGTATTCGAACTAATGCTGTATTCGTACATTTTTGGATTGTTTTTCTTATTCATGTACATCATCTTAAATTTTTCTACATTTAGCGCTAGTTTACATTCCTCACACCATCCAGAAATTTGGCCCAACTCAACCTGCATGCTACTACAGTCATTCGACGGCGACACCCTCCTGTACAGTATCACTAGGATACAACCGCAGATTGCAAGTCACTTTGTCCGTCAGATCATTTATGTAGACAGAAAATAATAACGGTCCTATCACACTTTCCTGGGACACCCAGATGATGCCATAGTCTCTGATGAACACTCACCATCGAGGGTTCTATTACTTTAGTAATCTTAAAGCCAGTAACGTATTCGCGTACATATCAATTAAGCTCGTACCTTCGTTAGCAGTCTGTAGTGCGATACCGTATCAAACGCCTTTCGAAAAATAGAGAAATATGCAGTCTGCCTATTGCCCTTCATCCATAGCATGCTAAATGTCATGAGAGACAAGGAAAATCTGGGTTTCGCGCCGTGTTGATGCATGGATAGAAGGCTTTCCGTCTCAAGGAAATTTACTGTATTATAACTGAGAATATGTTCAAGAATTCTACAGCAAAGTGACGTTAATGATATAGGTCTGTAGTTTCGTGGATCCGTTCCTTTGCCTTTCTTATACATCTTGCTGGACTCACTGGTCGGCGTAACTAAGAAGTTCAAACTGAACAAACTGCCTCCTAAAAATGTCTGCTACGATTGTCTGGTGCAAGAGAGCCGTGGTGGAGTGGCCGGGCGTTTTAACGCGCCTTGCTGCGAAGCGTGCGGTTGCTTACCGTCGGAGGTTCGAGTCATTCCCGGGCATGGGTGTGTGTGTGTGTTGTTCTTAGGTTAGGTTAAGTTAATTTAAATAGTTTGTAAGCCTAGGGTATGATGACCAGGGAAGTCCCATAGATTTATAAACATTCGAACATTTGTTGAACGCAGATGCGAATCTCAACTGTGAACAGCACTTGATTTCAATTCTGACGAGTGCATTCAGCATGTTGTTGGGTACGTCTGTACCGCACTGCCTAGGTGTCAAAGCTGTAACTCGCCTGTACTGGAGTGAAGTTGCTTGTCATGCAACCTATTACGTACACTTTGAGACGAAATATGACGTCCGTGGCTGCACGAAAATCATTAATAAGCGTGGAGGCGTTCCTCTCAAGGCACCTCTGAGCTGCAATACGTAACGGTCGTCAGGTGCTGTGGCATCGTCACGTCTGATGTACATTGCGTTGGTTCAATCCGAGGCGCTTGGAAACTTCCCGTGATGAGAGGCCCTCCTGGCATAAGGTAACAACGCAGTTACGATCATACATTGCTTAAGGCATGGCAAAATACAGTCAACACAAGCAGTGTTCAAGAGAGATTCACCAAAGAGATGCAGAACCTTTTTACGAGTGTGTGTCTGAAGAAGTGCATTAACCCTTTCCTGCCCAAGCTATCAAATATTCGAGTGCATAACTTCATATTTGGTTATTTTACTATCAAAATGAATAAATGAACATTACTGTATTCACAAATTTTTACTTTCCTTATTTGAAGCAAAAAATATAAAATTAAAAAATGGGACTTAAAAGTCCAAGACAATTGGGACACATTATGAAATGCTTATTTCTGTCAACCTAAGGCTTTACTAGCAACCTAGGTAGCAAAATTTGTATATCGAAATGCCATTTTAAATATTGAACTGAAGGGCTGAAAAAAATGAACTCGTATTCATAAACAAAAGAAAACAATTAAATAATTCTCAGTCTTGTTGCAGTATTCTTTATTACTCCAATTACGCGTTTCGCGATGTTAGCGCATCATCAGACTGGAAACAGACAAATGTTTCATTACAGTCCGTGTGCTTGGCGGGCAGCGAATCTAATGTGGCTAAGGTAAGTTATCCATCTTTTTCCAAAATGACCCCCCTTCTGACAATTCACAACATCTTTCTTCCGCCCCACCCCCAGGCCTCTAACAATTTCGTTTTCATTCATTTATTATTGTTTTACTACCACCATGTATCATTGCAAAATATTCATCCCCCCGCGTCACAAACATCTCTGATAATACCAAGCTACCGCTTGGCAAGCCGCTCATTCTCGAAGGCGTAACTCTGCCCATACCGCTCTGTTTAACGGCCGCATTTATGTTCCGCAGTTATTAACAATACTACTAGTTGTAAACGTGGACCTGCCGCGACAGCGACTTCTTTGCTGCTACGGTGAGCATTCTATTAATTTCCATACTGTACCCCTTTAGTCCCTAGTTATTCTACTTCAAATAGCCGTTACGTACTTTGTACGTTTACCTCTTTGCAGGGGTCCAATGACAGAACACAAATCGTTAAGCGACCTCCACGACAGCGTTATATAGTTCTGTGGATCCATCTCCGCCCAAGTAAGTCCGACTTTTCAAAATTTACTCACATTAGCTTCGCTGCCCTTCAGGTACACGGATTGTAATAAAACATTTCTCTGTTTCCAGTCTGATGATGCGCTAACAGCGCGAAACGTGTAATTGGAGTAATAAAGAATACTGCAACAGAAACTGAGAATTATTTAATTATTCAACACTGTTGCTGCACCAGCCGCCACCACCACCACCATCATGGAATGGAATTAAATGAAAACATAACTACAGCCATTTATTACTGACACGTAGCAATAAACTACAAAGTAACAGGCACAAAATGCCTTTGACACACTATCAGTACTAAAAATTTCTTGGCTCAGTTTTGGACGCTACATAAATAATCCTTGAATAATATCAGTTTCCACTAGCTAAAAAATACAAAACCAAATTACCAACGTGAGAATACACAACAGCCTGTTTTGGTAACAACAAAACTCGCCTGACGAAATCGTGCACACAGACGTAAAACAGTCCGTTGTTTACTGCTGTCTGTAAGCCGTGATACTGAATTCTCGGCCGGCTAGAGTTTCATATGATACATCACAGGGAGCCTAACGTCCCATTAGGAATACAAGTTACATATTTTTCCACTTTGTTTTATGACGATGTAAATGGACAGGAACTTTTAACTCCCCTCGGAAAGGAAAGGGTTAAGTGCCCGAAACAGATCAATAAAACCAAATTAAGTGCAACTGGTGTCGGCTATTTTAAAATCCAAACTCGTTATCATTGCAGAAGTAAGTCCATGGCTGTTCATACAATCTTCCCATTGTGAGACAATGCGCTCTTTTCCATCGTAGAAAATAGTTTGCAAATACCTTTACAACAGTTATAGTACCCAGACGTGCTACAGTTCGATTGAAGCAAATCGATTGTCACAAATATCAGGGTTCCAAAGTATAGAAATCGCATGGGAAGGGACCGGGACTCTGTGGAGAATGTGTAGGATCGTCCCAGTGAATAGTCTCCATCGCAGCTGAAACAGCATCTTTGCAGACTACTGTTCTTCTATATGCTTCAACATTGCTTTTAACTGCACTCTGTCTCGATCCCTTCCCTTGCAACGTCCCTATGCCGTAATTTTGAAATCCTGAAAAAGGTATTTGTGGCCGTCGATTTACTTCGGAAGAAGAGAGGTCGAGACAACTGTAAAGAGTTTTCCATCTAGATTTTGGCCATCTTGTCTCACACTGGCATAAATGTATTAACAGTCATGGTGATATCTTTTAAAATAATAATCAGTTCACAGAATTTTGTTTGTATGTCTCGTTTTCATTTGAATACCACTTATACTACCGAAGAAGGTGATGTTATTGGCACGTATCGCCCAACTCACCATACACTAAGGCCAAACAGTAACATATCAAGAGAACAACAAGAAAATAAATGTCTAATATTATACAACCTTTCTGAGTGAGCATGTTAAGATATGTCTGAAAAGAGACGCGGATTGCCGAAAGATGAAAATAAATCGGTTTTCATTTCGAAAATAGGCCTAGTCACACTATTTGTGAATGAGACACAAATTAGGGAAAGATCTGTTGCACTAAGAATAAAAGCCAGTCTAGATCGTTAAAATTATACTGATTACGAGGTTTCGGCAGCTGCAGATTTTAGTCATCTGGACGGTTTTTATTCTTATTGAAAACATGAAGTTCGTAGACTCTTTCAGGAAATTCGTTTGCTTTATACAGAAGATCTGTTGATTTGCAGATAAATCACACAACCAGCTGTCCCCAGATAAATAACAATTTGTGCTTGGAAAACATTTCGATGCCAGTGAAGAGGCCACGGCAGTCTTAATCAGCTGTTTTCTTTACCGCTCAAGGTCTCACACTTCAGAGACGGAACCAGCAGGAAAATGAAATCAATTTCACCTTTTCTTCCTACTGGCTCTCTGCATTAGTTGACGTCGAAACGAAAAGAATACGGTGAAATATGACTTGACATTGCAGTTTCCATAATGAATAAGTAACACTACCTTTCTCAAGTATGAATAATTCAAACGTTTGAACAGCCAGACGGTATCGCGGTAAATGACAAATCATAAAAGAAACACAGGCGCGTATCTTACTGCTGCCAAGACAAAGTCAAACGCTTTGTAATTATGCATGAATCTGGGAACCGGCCTGTGTTCTTGGCGAACTAAGATAAATGTGGGAGTATCGTAAATATAGCGACCCACACCGGATCGTATCACAGAGGAGAATATCGCGAGCTATTTATTAGTTAATGCGACAGTTCGCAGTAAATGTTCATCGCAAGTCGGTTATACTCAAAGGGTACAAAAAACGCAGCTGTCGTTAACTATGCAAAGATGAACAACAGAGAAAAACTGCAAGTCTCTAAATATTATCGCTAGTTACTTGTTTTGTAATTTGTTAGTGTAGCCTCTCAGTAGCTTATGGCACTTGGAAAAACGATAGTATAATTGCGGACAGCATGAGTGCCTTGGAAGTAAATGCTTGATTGTGCTGCCATACCTTGTTCTAAGAATGAAATGTTCGGTAAAACTGCAGTTTGTACTAGATGCTAAAGTTATGATATTACGTATTTGAACTGCTGTAAGACAATTTTTATATCACATGAACGAGAATCATTATCTGCATTTTGTACTGAAGGCTGTATTTATCGTGGCTAACAAAATACCAGGCAGGGGAATGAGTTAGTTTTAGTTTGTAAGTCTAGTTACCGATGATCCCCAGCAGTGTTGCCCCGTAGGTTTTCAAGCATTTGAACATTTTAAAACAAAATATCATATTTCTCTCGTTAAATCTGGGCTCTAAAATAGCAAATACTAAGTTGTATACGGCAAAACTCAAGTGCCGCACTGGAAGGCTTCCAAGCACCTGTCCAGCTCCACGACATCAAATGACTTGCAATCCTGAAGGTGGTCCAAAAAGGACCGAAACTAGTAGATACAGATAAAAATAATCGCACTCCAGGCTGTATTTTACATACACCGCTGGCCATTAAAATTGCTACACCAAGAAGAAATGCAGATGATAAACGGGTATTCATTGGACAAATATATTACAATAGAACAGACATGTGATTACATTTTCACGCAGTCTGGGTGCATAGATCCTGAGAAATCAGTACCCAGAACAACCACCTCTGGCTGTGATAACGGCCTTGATACGCCTGGACATTGAGTCAAACAGAACTTGGATGGCGTGTACAGGTACATATGCCCATGCAGCTTCAACACGATACCACAGTGCATTAAGAGTAGTGTCTTGCGTATTGTGACGAGCCAGTTGCTCGGCCACCATTTAACAGACTTTTTCAATTGCTGAGAGATCTGGAGAATGTGCTGGCCAGGGCAGCAGTTGAACATTTTCCGTATCCAGAAAGCCCCGTACAGGACCTGCAACATGCGGTCGTGCATTATCCTGCTGAAATGTAGGGTTTCGCAGAGATCGAATGAAGGGCAGAGCCACGTGTCGTAACAGATATGAAATGTAACGGCCACTGTTCAAAGTACCCTTGATGCGAACAAGAGGTGACCGAGACGTGTAACCAATGGCACCCCATACCATCACGCCTGCTGATACATCAGTATGGCGGTGACGAATACACGATTCCAATGTGCGTTCAACGCGATGTCGGCAAACAAGCATGCGACCATCATGATGCTATAAACAGAACCTAGATTCATCCCAATAAATGACGTTTTGCCATTCGTGCACCCAGCTTCGTCGTTGCGTACACCATCGCAGGCGCTCCTGTCTGTGATGCAGCGTCAAGGGTAACCACAGCCATGGTCTCCGAGCTGATAGACCGTGCTGCTGCAAACGTCGAACTGTTCGTGCAGATGGTTGTTGTATTGCAAACGTCCCCATCTGTTGACTCAGGGATCAACATGTGGCTGCACTATACGTTACCGCCATTCGGATAAGATGCCTGTCATCTCGACCGCTAGTGATACGAGACCATTGGGATCCAGCACGGCGTTCCGTATTGCCCTCCTGAACCCACCAATTCCATATTTTGCTGTCTTTGGATTGGGACCAACGCTAGCAGCAATGTCACGATATGATAAACCACAATCGCGATAGACTACAATCCGACCTTTATCAAAGAAACATGATGGTGCTCATTTCTTGTCCTTACACGAGGCATTACAACAATGTTTCACCAGGCAACGCCGGTCAACTGCTGTTTGTGTATGAGAAATCGATTGGAAACTCTCCTTATGTCAGCCCGTTGTAGGTGTCGCCACCGGCGCCAACCTTGTGTGAATGCTCTGAAAAGCTAATGATTTGCATAACACAGCATCTTCTTCCTGTCGATTAAATTTCGCATCTGTAGCACGTTATCTCCGTGGTGTAGCAATTTTAATGGCCAGGAGTGCATATAAAACTTAATAGGTTGCGGGAAATGGAAACTAGTGATTTTTGGGTAGGGGACGCTTTGTCCGTAATTGCCGCACTGAAGACTGCTAACGAGGGTACAAGCATGTGGGGGGGGGGGGGGGGTTACCATGTACCTGAGTGGCTCGAGGACTTCATAATTAATAAAAACCTGTACGTTGTTTGCGACGGCGAGGGTGTCATTAGGAGTGCTACACGAAAGTGTGACAGATCAGTTATTATCTTTCTATACTTGTAAAGTATGTGACAGAATGACTAGCAATGTTGTTAGCTGATGATGCTGTGGTGTGCGGTGTGTCGTTATTGAATGACTGCATGAGGCTGAAAGAAACTTGGAAAACATTTATAGTTTGTGTGAGACACTAGTTCTAAATGTAGATGAATAGGAGAAAACAATCCCACAGAGTTCGAATTCATTAGTTGTGTGCTGTTTGACACAGTCGTCTCGATCACATGTCTAGGCGTACGGATGCAGAGCGACATGAAATAGAATGAACATTAAGGACAGCCTTGGGGCCGCGCGGGAATGACTGTGCGGTCTAAGGCACCTTGCCACGGATTGTCCCCGTTGGAGGCTCGAGTCCCCCTTCGGGTACGAGTGCTTGTATGTGTGTGTGTGTGTGTTGTTCTCAGCGTAAGTTAGTCTAAGTAAACTGTAGGAAACAATGACCCCAGCAGTTCGGTCCTTAGCTTTACAGACATTTGAACTCTTGACAGTCATGGGGACGGCGGATGACGGACTTTGATTCATTAGGAGAATTTTGGTGAGGTGCGGTCATCTGTATAGGAGATCGCAAATGAAACGCTTCTGCGACCCCGTCTTGAGTACTGATCTAGTGTTTGGGATCCCCGCCAGAAATTTAGAGGCGGGCTGCTAGGCTTGTTCTAATGATGTTCTAATGTTTGTAGAGCTTATGGGACTTAACTACGGGGTCATCAGTCCCTAAACTTAGAAACTAGTATGAACTAGCTAATACTAAGGATAGCACAAATATCCATGCCCGAGGGGGATTCGAATCCCCGACCGTAGCGGCCGTGCAGACCGTGACTGGCGCGCCGCAGTCCCCTCGGCCGCCGCGGCCGGCACTAGGCTTGTTATTGGTAGGGTCTATCATAGCTCGAGTGTTACTGAAATGCTTCGGGAACTCAAATGGGAGTCGCTGGTGGGAAGGGGACGATGTTTTCGAGAAACACTGTCGAAGAAATTTAGGGGGCTGGAGTTTTAAGAGCACTGCCGGACGATTCTACGGCTGCCGACTTACATTTAGCGTAAAGATCACGAAGATAAGAGAAATTACTGCTCGTACAGAGGCATACAGGCAATGGATTTTCCTCGTTCTACCTAGAGGGGGAAGAACAGGAACGAGTACGAGTGCCCTTTGCCACTCACCTTACGATGGATATCGGAGTATAGACTATATGTAGACGTAGATGAAATGTAGGTTTCTGTGCAGCATCAAACTTTGAGAGCGGTGGTATCGATATGATTTATAATGGCGTTAGTTAACGTAATTAATTATCTGGACCATTACTCGTCAGCGTGAAATGAACGTAGCAGCTGCACCTAATTTCATTACTGACCATGCGCTTACACTAGCATCGTCCCGTTCTCATCGTCATGGGATAGTTCTGTTGATTCGGGAAGCTTGTAACATTGTTGACAACATTACGATATGTGCCTCTATACAAGCAACTAAATAACTGACATGTCGCTTACACGGGTTGAGGTAGCAGAGTTACTGCACAATTCCTCGCGGAATAGTTTCCCAGCAAAAACCATTCGTAGCGATTAAGAGAAATTACGAGGAGCTACAATAACGTATGTTATTCTCAGCAAACTGCAGCATCGTGAGCTTGTTACACGTATTTGTACACACAGTAGTACTGCTCTGATACATACGATTATAGACACGTTTGTCACAACAGACAACAAGTCTATAGATGTATATAAAAGTATTCTGGGTTTGTAGCCGCTATTAGATTTCAAACACGGATGGCCGGCGTTCACGGTCGGCTGCCTCTGAAGAGAACATACTGGAACTCTCTGGAGGGAGCCGGGCATCGCCTCGCCAGGTGGCAAACACCTTGCCCGCATCCACGCAGGCCTGTGGATAATTCTCTGGGAACCGGAGTTACCGCACCTGCACCGCCTGCACGGACTCTAGACAGCCGTACGGTGGTGATTACAGTTTGCGAAAGGCTATTTACAGTTTGAATTTTCCAGTCGCAGCTGGTACTGCTGCATTACCGATGAACGCACGGTAACTCGGGATGTAGTCGAGAATTTCCCATTGCACTCGTACTTGTGTCGATGTATTCCAACTTTAGCAAGTAGCTAGATTCAACTATAAACGTTCAGGGTATTGAATCATTTGTGATTACACTATTGGTAGTTGCTAATGAACAATCAGCTGCAAAACTTAATTATCTTTCTCGGAGATTATCGTTCTGGTCAGTGGCGGCGCGTTCTATGTGTTCACTGGTTTAAACCCCCGGAAAAAATCTCGTCGTGAAAAAAAGTAAATAAATAAAAAAAATAGTGTTTATTATCATTATTCGTTTCGTTCTTCCATCAGAGCATTATATATGCATATTCAAAGTATTTTATCGCATGAGGAACCTTTTACGTCGTGGAGACAGCACGTATAGGAGTCATAGCGCGACCGCTTAATATAAGAGGCAGTGGCCGCAGCGTTGCAATGCGCATGCGCGGCTGCGGTTCAAATTCTCTTCTGAACCCCCTGGAGGCCGGCACCTGCATGTAGACACTCTCGCGACAGGAGGGGCGAGGGGAAACGCCGCTTTTAACATTGGCATCGGAGCTAGTAGAGACACCAGCTCCCGGCTATTCGAGCCTTGGTGGTTTCGCACCAATGGTCCCGAAGCAAAGACAATGGAGCTACCGCGCACCACGCCTTGCGCATGCGCAACTCCTCCATGAAGGAAACATCCGCCCTTTATATTTATTTTTTGGCGCATTGGACATTCATAAAAAACACGTCATATTTTATAAAATATCTTATAATTATAAAGACGCATCAACAATAAAAGCCTTTGGAAGATCCGATCATAAACAATAATGAAATCTCTGTTCTCTACCTAGCAAAAATAACCGTATGGTTAGCGGCATCGCGCTACGGTCTTTAACGTAATAGGTTCGATACCGACGACAAACAATTTTTTTAAACATTATCTTCTTTGTTAGAGATACGAGAACAAAAATGACTTTTGTATTTTTACTTGCGATATATCTTTGGATGCTTTTACAAATGTGACGCGATTTTGATGGTACATGACATTTATATTCTTCGCTGTAAGAAATATTTAACTGTTTGAAAAGATCCAAGGGAGAGTAGCCTTTGCGCATGCGTAAGGTTATGAAGGGGTGCTATTTACAGTGCCACGTGACTCGAAGGTAGCTTGCCTCTACATCGTAACAGATTGATTTTGTTACAGTCACTTAACAGTGTAATTAGTTACTTACTGTGTTTTAGTTTTCACCTGCATATTCATATGTTCTTGGTGTTTATTATCAAAGAAAAGAGAAACAACGATAATTATGTTTTAGAAACAAATATGACAGCTTTAAGGTTGGAAGAAAAGTGTGAAATAAAGAAGCTTGGTAGGCTGCTGACGCCTGAGCCCGAGTTGAAGCAAGTGCAAACAAGTCGAGGTAAGACATTCTGGAAATCTTTTATGAAAATATAGAGAGCGGTGAAGGTGGGGGGGGGGGGCGGGGGGGACTGGGGCACTTTCCCCCGGCGCCACTCGCATAAGTGCACCAATTGGCTGTTTGGACGCCGATCTTTGAGGGTGGGGGGGGGGGGGGGGCAAGGAGGCACTATCAAGAACCGGCACTCTAAAATGTGAACCCCCAGTCATCTGAGGCACCAACTGCCACTGGTTCTGGTGTATTCAATGATTGCCGCGCGAAATGACCTCGTGGTCTAAGGCATCTTGCCACGAACTCGGCGACCTTTCCAACCGGAGGTTCGAGTCCTGCCTCGGCTTGGGTGTGTGTGTGCTGTCTATAGTGTATGTTAAAGTAGTCTGTAAATCTAGGGTCTGATGACCATAGCAGTTTGGTCCAATAGGTTTACAAACATTTGAACATATTTTGTAACTGCTGCGCGTCTTGCACAGCACGTTCAGATACACACGAAGCGAGCGTTATTCTATTGGAACATCATACCACCTTTCGGTTGCAAAAATGGCAAAACAACAGATCTTACTGTATTCTTTATGTAATGAGCGCTGGTCAGCGTTTTCTCCACAAACACGAAAGGTTGACGAGAGCTGTAGTGTTTCGCACTTCAGTGAGTGGGGCCAGTGCGTCTTGAACAGATGAAGTCTACGAAACAGCGCTCGCCAGGTTGACGTCGAGCGCGCGAAGAACCATCACAAGCGTGTAGGCGGCTTTCAGCGCTGAAGGCCACGGCCGCCAACCCACGTGATCCTCTGACGGGACCAGTCATGCCGTGCACTTCGATGCTGTACGTGAGTGGAAGACGGGCTAGAGCAACACCAGCTAGAAGTCAAGGCCTCACAACTGGTCGTGCCTACATCACACTTACAGGCCGCGGCCGCCACCTCACTGGCTGTCCGCTGGGGCACGCCCACCGCCGCGCAGCTGCCGGCCAGTCAGATGGCTGCCGCGGCCTCTAATTGTGATGTAGGCACGACCAGTTGTGAGGCCTTGTCTTCTAGCTGGTGTTGGCTAGAGACCAGTGTGCCCGTAGTAGCACTGCTGGGTAACTGGTCCTCAACAGTTCGTGTGGATACTTCTGGACTCACAAACCTTTGCTGCGGTATACCCGTTTCCAACTCTCTCAGCTGGCTGTAGGAAGCACGTGCGTGTATGTCTGCGTAGCAAGGCGCGTGGTTTGCTCAGAGATTGGTATTACACTGAACCGTGGCTGTAAACATACCTTATTTTAATATTTTATGCACAACTGTTGATCAGCGACTGTACTATATCAAATAGATTTCTTAAAAATACAGCCCTCAGCTACATTTAAGTACGTAACCTAGGATTCGATGTCGCAAAGGACACCTTCTTCAGATAATGTGGGTTATGGGTTAAAAATTATATGTCGATCTGAAAAGAAAAGAAAATTACAATACATACGTGGTGTGGTCAGATAGTCGCACCTGAAGTAGGAAGTGTATAACGGCATCGCAGTCACAAAGGGCTACATGGTACCACTGCTACGGCCGAAAAGCTTTTAAGATCGGACATATAATTTTTAACCCATATCCCACATTATCTGAAGAAGGTGTCCTTTCCGACGTCGAATCTTAGGTTACGTACTTAAATGTAGCTTGCGACTGAGGGCTGTATTAAAAATAAATAAATTATTCTTATTTTTTTTATTCGTGTCAGAACCATTATGTATACATGAGTATAAAGGTAGAACAGTCAGAAATTAATTAATATTAAATACGAAACTATGAACAACAAACAGAAACATTATATACATTTGACTTAAAAGCAGCCTACGTTGACAGCAATATTGGGCTTGCCAGTATCAGCTCCTCTAAAGTGCAATGTGAAGAACATTCAGCGCACTTATACATATGTTGGGTCGTCTGCACGTCTCCACAATCACTGAGGTTAGATGTAGAATAACCCTACTTCAGAAGTTTATCTCTTGACCTTGCTGTGTTGGTGCGTAGCCTCTTTAGTGACCTCAAAAATGCCCAGTCGTCGTTATAGCCTGTTGCTAGTTCTTCCTTTGGTTCCATCCAGTGCCTTTCTCTCGATCTCTTTCATCTTTCCACTCTAGATCCAGGTTGGTCACTGAGGTCCTCGGTTGCCCTGAGGAAGCTTCGCCTAGATTTCAGGCGTTTGGAGGCTGGCTGAATGCTGTGGAGGAGGTGGCTCTCAGACAACTCGGCCCTCGCTCTTTCACGGTAGGCTGCAGCTTCTCTCCCCACAACAGGAGGTGCAACACCAGCAAAGTGGTATGGTTTGTCGGTTGGTGTAGATTTCAGGCATCCAGTGACGAGCCTCTAGATCTCATTCTGAGCAACGTTGGACTCTTTAGCGTGGGTTGAATTGTATCAGACGCTACTCAAATATTCGCCTGTTGAGAAAAAAAAAAAAAAAATGTTAGTGCTGTGGTCCACACTACCTCTGGCTTTGCGCCCAAGCAGAGTTTGTAATTTTCCCCATTAAAGGGTACCCACAAATGGCGCTCTGATAGGTATGCCGTCGCACAATCCGGGGATTCGAACCCCCGACCGTAGTGGCCGTGCAGACCGTGACTGGAGTGCCTTAGTCCCCTCGGCCACCGCGGCCGGCCGGACGACTTTGATACCATTGTCAGTACAACTACTATACTCGAGGTGGCACCTGCCATCATCGGTCAAAATGACATTGTCTTTCCCGATGTACTGTTTCTCCGGCATTTTTTTTGTCCCTGTAGCTCAGTTATTGACTTACTAGCTGTATGATTGTTTTTATTTTTTTTTAATTATTTTTCTTATTAATTTTTTTTGTCTACCTAGTGAGTCAGTTCGAAAGAAAGGAAGGGGAGGAAGGCAGGAAAATTAGAGAATTAAGTCGGGTATACTTCTAGGTTATTAGAGACGGTAGACTGGCTTAAGTGGATGGAGGAAGCGAAGGATCGGTCGTGGCCTCGTTTATGAAACCGTTCCGGCATTCACGCCAGGTGATTCGGGGAAATTGGCGATAAGCTAATTCTGCGGTAACTGCCGAAAACCTAAACCTGCGTGTACAACAACAATTTGAACCCTGCTAATTGTGTCACTTCGTGCGGTGAACGTCTTAAATTTTTGACACACTTAATCCCGCCTTTGTACTTCAGAACTTCACATGCAAATCGCTGAAGGTAATGCAGTACGTATTCTGGAAAGTATTCTCGGCGGAATTAACGTCTCTTCGACTTAGAGGAAATAATAAAGTTTCGTTATCGTCCTAATACTGTAGAATTAGGAACGACATTGATAAAGAGGCTTAATAAGTTATAGAAGGCTTTATTGGAAATACCCAGGAGTTTGCATATACATTCTTTTTACGTTAGAATTTCGTTTTCTGCTCGCAAGTTAAAAAAATTTCGTTGTGTATTTTATATTTACGAGCCTCAAATATTTTGCGAGAGGGCCCGGCGGTTCATATTTTTTAAGAGTGGGTAGTTGCCTCACCTGTAATACCATCCCCCCCCCCCCCGAACATCACCCCACAGTCAGTAATCTCTACACATAGAAATGTTTTGTTGTTTTGTGTATAGCCATCAATCTCCGAAAGTTCTTGACAGATTTCTTTGAAATTTTGACACAACTTTGAATTGTAATATAGGAACGTTTCTGGGTACATATTTCTTGAATATATTGAATAAAACCTACATGAATATCATTTTTGCGATTTTTTGTATCAAAGTTTGCCCATTATAAAATTTATATAAATTCATAAATGACGTATACTCATAATTATGTATATAAAACACGCGCATATTCTAGTAGAAAATTGTTTTGAAATCTCTAAACATTCTCTCAAGAAATTTCGGAGGTATGAGATCTTGAACAGAACACTAAACATGGCTGTAGGTTGACGGAGGAGGCGGAGGAAATTGATGTAGAGAGTGGGAGAGAGGGAAGAAGAGGGGTCCAACAGATACACAGTGATGATGAGTTGGATACTAACATGCAATTATCGTTGAACAAGAAAGGTTTATTGCGACAACCGTTTCGAAAACTTTTCTGTACTTTTAGTTCTATTTTACCTGCTGTAATGTATGGCCTAAAATCCATCGAACAGTAACCTAACCGCTATCGAACTTTTTCAATAAATTACGTACCCATACTTGACAAAGAGTGTCATTTTAAAATGACTGTTACGAATTAAGAAAATGTTAATGCTTTATTTGAAAGCTAAGATGCTGCACTACCACGTGCCAAAAAGTCAGATATTTAAAACATATTCTTTTTTTTTCAAAATAGAGTGAGAAGCGTTATAAAACTAATAACTCACGCAGAATTAGGCGTTTTTGATTTTTACAAGCAATGGAAAACACCTAAGGACAAAAAAAAGTTGAAAAAACCATGGGGGGTGGTCTTATATACCATCAACAGTTTTTACAGCGTGAAAATCGGAAAAGTTATTTCCCTCTTTTTCCCAGCCCGTCCCAACCGGGAATGGCCATCCCCGCGAGGCTCAATGTAAATAAATAAAATATTCGTTCAAATCAGGAGTGGGTATTTTACCCAATCTCAATCTTTTAAGTGAGTACAGCTACGGCAGTACCCACTTCAACCGTCGGGCCTAGTTGCGAGTTCCTAGTTAAACAATAATTTTCGCAGGTAAAATTACGCATCAGACAGACACACCCATACTAAGGAATACTTGGTAATTATTTCACTTTTTGATTGGTGATTTACAGAACACGATGAAATATTACCAAAGAAAACACTTTCCAATGTCCAGAAATTGATATTTATTTACTCGGTCAATAACCAGTTTTCAGCTTCCTATGCTTTCTTCATGTGATGCTGCGACCTTCCTATCGGTTTTCACCAATAAGAATTGGGCAATACATAACTCATGGTAGTAAAAGTTTATGGCTCGTTGTCTCTCTTCATAGGGGTGAGTTATGTATGTCAGCTATTATGCCGTAACAGCTACCCAATCCGTTTAAACAAGATCAATTTATCATAGTTTTTTATACAAATATTTTCAGGTATTGTCCACAAATACTTATAATTCTTTATATATAAATTATCTGCTGCATATCTACTATTTTTAGTCCGCCATGAAATATTTAAGTGGCAGTCTACAACATAAAAAACGACCGTTACTAAAAATAATATTAAATATAATAAAATACATATATAAATGTAATTCGCATTGCTAGGTTCCTGTTTTGTGTTTCTGTGGTGGAATCTATGTTCTGACACAAGAATATTACTACCTCAACGAATAGCAGAACAAGAGAGTAAAACAAAGTTTATTGAAAGAGTACAGAAATAACGTGGTACATCTTTTAAGATAGGTAGTGTGGTGCAATGCTGCCCATTTGTTTCTTAAACTGTTACTGATAACCAATGTGTATCAATAATTGTAAATATAAGTCTTTTAATATTATTATTATAGTACTGAAATTTGTCGTCTTTTTATCTGTTAGGGATATTGAAATTGTAATTACGGCGTTTGATTCTGACAAGTCTCCTGAATCCATTCATATAATTATATATGCCGTATGATCATTCCCTGATTTTATATGGATTTTTAGAATAATGTGTGTGGCTATATTGTTTTTCAGTTGCAATCTGGGAAAGCCGCCCTAGCTCAACGAAGAGCGTCGTTTCCGGTTTCCGAGCACGTTAGGAAAACCCTGACTACAGTAGAAACCCTCTTATCCGTCACCTTCGGGACTGGGACCATGGTCGAAACGAAAAATGTGTCGCATTATTCGAAAAATCTAATATTTATTGCAAAAAAATATAAAAAGACATTTAGTGCAAAAATAAACGATTTAAGAACTAAAAGGCGTCTACAGTAATGTAAAAAAGATGTTTTTTACGCAATGTTAAACAGTATATTAACTAAAAAAGTACATACACTATAATGTGTATTGGTTCTAAAAGGAAAAACGATGTTATACACGTGGCAGAGTAACCGTTCATTTTCTTCGATAAATTCTTGAAACTTAACGGAAAATTCCTTAGCAGCTACGACACTGGCCAATAGTTTTTCACCGGAAATAGAATTAAATCGGACACCATGACGAATTTTCCAACAATCAGTCCAGCCTTCACTGGCAGCAAATTTACTTTTGGCTTCCAGTTTTTTGTGCAAAACTATAGCTTTTTCTTTGAGAAATGGCCCGGATATTAGAGTTACTTTCCTTCTTTCGTAACAAAACCACATCCACAATGCGTTATCAAGCAGTTCAAGTTTTCATCATCAATCGTAACTGTATAGGATTCAATGTCTTTCCGATTCTTCCGCCAATCCTTAATTGTCGTAACACCTACATTCAGTTCCTTTGCAATTTTTTCGTAGATTGATTCTCCTTTGTCCAGTCTTTGTAGCACTGCTAATTTTTCATTTAGTGAAAGAGTAACGCGTTTACGTTTGAATCAAGACATGTTGAAAAACACATAACTGTACACGCAATAAATCTAATAAGTACTGTAGAGAACATGGAATAAAGCAAACAACGAGGTTTTTTAATCGCAACAAAGGATAAAACTGCACAATAACGTACAGAATAAGGATATGCAAAGCGATAGATACCGCAACAATGGCCTGACAGGCGTCCAGCCAGTGCCAAGTTCTCACAGTCTCGCGACTCAGCGTGGTCGGACAAACCAGAGTGACGCACCAGCCAAGGTCGGAGTAGAGGGGTTCTACTGTACCTGTTAGCCAGCCGGCTGGGGAACCCAACAGCCTGGTAAAACTTGCCTTTCACATGGAAATAATCAGCTTCTCCCTGTATCTGTAATGTCGCAATGATACAGTTGTCAGTCACCTGAAGATGGCCAAGGAAACCGAAAAACGGTTAGTGACCGAGTAAATAAATATCATATGAAATAAACTGATACACAGAATTGGAAACATCCTCAAGAAACACAGTATCAAAATAGCATATCAAAGCCATAACTTATTACAGAAATGTCTAATAAAAACAGAAAACACTGACATCTACAAAAAACTTGGTATTTTTTTTGTTTTGTTTTGTTTTGTTTGTAGAGTCTATGGGACTTAACTACGGGGTCATCAGTCCCTAAACTTACAAACTACTTATGAACTACTTACAACTAAGGACGGCACAAATATCCATGCCCGAGGGGGGATTCGAACCCCCGACCGTAGTGGCCGTGTGGACCGTGACTGGAGCGCCTCTATCCCCTCGGCCACCGCGGCCGGCAATCTGGTATTTACCAGCTCAAATGTAACAGTTGAGATGCTCTATACTTAGGCCAGACCAGCAGGACATTTGAAACACGATATAAAGAACACAAACGATCATGGAACTACGGCCACAGCCATTCAACATATGCAGAACACCTTAGGCAAGAAAAACCACTATCCCACCACCATAGAAACCGACATGCAAATAGACAGATTTAGCAATAAGAATCACCTCCTGACCCTCCAAGAGAATTTACAAATTCAAAAAGCGTTAATAGAAAAGAAACTCATATTAAATGACCAAGTAAACATCAGCAACCAAACATTATTTAAACTAATAAAACACATAGTAGACAAAGACAAACCTCCCCCACCCTCAAAACCAACACATAATACGACCACATAAGACAACAACAACAAATCCATACCCACACATTAACACATGTAAAAGATCAGAATCTCTTCTCTCTCTCTCTCTCTCTCTCTCACACACACACACACTGAAAGTCGCTAGTTGAACTAAAATCATGTTTATAAACACACAATACAGTCAGAACATCACAAACAAAGTTGCTAGCAGACGCCTGTTTTGACAGAAACGAAACAAAAACACACCTCACAGCACGAATCAAAGAACTGCAAAGCAAAGAACACACACACAGACAATAGACAAACAAAACAAACGACATACAGAGCCTGCCAGGCCAGAGAAATGGCTATGTTTCAAAAACTTTCGTAAGAAATGTTACTGTAAAAAAGTGAAAATAGTGTAAATATAAGCAGTGACAGCAAGTGACAATGTGCTACAAACCACACATGAAGACGAAAACATAAAAAAAATCGTGAGTAATATTAATAGTCCAATTTTTTCAGAATCAGACCAATCCAATTGCATGAGAACTGTTACAGATCGAATTTAGTAAAAACTCAAACAAAAAATGTAATACAAACCATTTTTTGTACAGATGACCACTGAAGATGCTTTAGAATAAAGCGAAACGCGTCTGGTCTAAAGTAGACTAATTCACAGTTGCATAAGACGGTCCCATAACCTATACAAATTGAATAAATATCATTTTCAGAATATTTGGAAGTGTGTCCTCTAATACTTGGTCATGTCAATTGTCGTACAATATCATCAACTCTGGATGATGGCTGAAATTCAGTCTGTATAATTGCTGCAGTCGGTTCCTTGTTCTGAATACTTAGGGTACCTGAGAAATAACCGTCAGGTCTGGGAATTGGACACCAGTGTTATTCCCAATAAGGTGAATGTGTGATTCATTTTATATTACTAAAAATTAGCGGGTTATAATGCCGTGGTCTTATGGATTTATTATTGAAACCCAACGTAGCGAGCCAGAGTGTGCATCGGACATTCAAAAGCGTCACGATCCCCCTTGAAAATGTCCTCCGCAGTTGGAGACGAAACGTTGGGCTTTAATAATAAATGCGTAAGACCACGGCATAATAGCCGGAAATTTTTAGTAATATTGACCTTTCCGACCGTGACAGTTATATATATATGAATTGCGGTTTGTTAGTCTCGCTAAAACTCGAGAACGGCTGAACAGATTTGGCTATATTATCATTACGTAAGCCACTGAAACTGTTGTGATGAAATCTGGTGTGGCGATAGCTTAAGCGCTGAAGTACCGGATAAGATACTTTAGAAAGTGTGTAACTCAAAATATATATTGATTTGAAGTATATGAAACAAAATATCGAACAATAATTACTCTCTGGAAAAGCTATTTACTCTTTGACTTCTTAACATTACTGTATCTCAGAAAATGCTTTATTAGTTGCCACATCTACGTAATTTGATTCAACACAAGGAATAGCATGCACCTACAGCGTGTTTCATCCACATCCATTATGCCAAAAACAAAAATTTTAACTTGATTTGTCATTATAACACTAGATTGTTGTATTGGGGGCGTTGTATTATTCGGCTGGGTTAATGTTAAACATTCGTCACATCTTAACAAATTTTTTGTGGAACTAGAACAGGTAGTTCTGTTGTTCTGCCGTTCTACCCACATTTTACAAAAGGGACAATGCATTTTTAAAAGGTAATTGTAACTTCTGAAAAATAGTTAAGAAGTCAAAGAGTAAATAGCTTTTCCAGAGAATAATTATTATTCGATATTTCGCTTTATGTACTTCAAATCAAAAAATATCTTCAGTTAAACACTTTCTAAAGTATCATACAATGTAATCTTTCACGGCCGGCGTCAACTTCATTTAAAACTTCCGGGCTGATAAGCCGTGGTCGATTTCTAAAACTTTCCCCTAACGTTTCATCTTCGGCTGCGGAAGACATCTTCGGAGGTAGAGTGGCGAACTGCGATGAGAACTTGAGGGAGCGCCGTATATATAGGCAATGTAGAGGGCACCACAAGACATCACGTGACGTCGGCTACGACACTATCTCTGGTATTGCCAACATTCTTGGCAGAGAAGAATCGATTGTCATTCCGCTGGTGTAAAGCAGAAGTCCAAATTCTCTCTAATTTAACAGCTTCCTCTTTTCTGTTAAAATTATTGCGATGTTTATATATCTCGATTGCTTCTCTGTATGTGCCCGCATGATAGTGTGAAGTTTTTGAGATGACACTAGTCTCATTAAATTTAATTTCATGGTTGCCTTCTTGGTATACATGTTCCGCTACGGCCGATTTCTCCGTGTGCCCAAGGCAGCAATTCCTTTTATGTTCGACCAGACGAGTATTGACGCTTCTTTTAGTAGTTCCAATGTAGACTGAACCACAGCTGCAGGGAATTTTATATACACCTGGTGTATTCAGCGGATGTCGTACATCTTTTGCAGATCTTAAATATTCTTTTATCTTATTCTACCAAAGAAATAGAGAGAGCCATTCGTCCCAGGAAGAAAGTTAACATCAACAAGGAACAACAACCGCCCAAGGGGAAAGTTTTTCTTCCGTTCATAAATTGGAAAAGTGCTGGACAAGTATGGGGTAGAAACCATTTTCAGATCTATAAGGTAGATAAAAGAATAGTTAAGATCTGCAAAAGATGTACGACATCCGCTGAATACACCAGGTAAACATATAAAAAATTGGTGATGTAATAGTGTAGGTATATGTTACGGTACAGTGGGATATTGTATACACTTTTATGTCAGAGATTACGCAGACGTTAAGTTACGTATCGCTCGTTTTGTGCGTTGTCTTAGTAACCGTTGTGCTGCGTGCATCCAGGGAGATAAGCAAATGGTTAAATACGTAAAGGATTTCGGAGTCGTCATTATTATATAAAGAACAGGTAAAGGAGCCAGAGGAAATAACTGCTGTGAGGCATGAATATGTCGAGAACGGTTCACGGTTGTCGGGATCAAGTGCTCCAGTAGAAACAAAGAGTGGTTATCCTTGGCGATTAGAACCGAGTCCTAGCAAGAGACAAGCAACAAAACATGCTGAGCACGATAAATTTGACCTATGGGAGAGAGAACTGCCGCGTAGCAATAGGAGAGCTGAAGTATATTTACCATGAATCACCGCTTCAAGGTCTCTCCACTTTTTCTGCGGCGGAACTTACTGAATTACGTAGGTAATATATTTCGTTCCTTTTAAATATCAAGCCGTGAAGATGTAAAATTTTCGTAGGTCAGTTCCGTACTTGTAACAACATGCATTCCTTTACGAGATTAGATAATCGAGAACCCCTGAAAAATTTGCTAACATGGATAACTAGACATAATTCGCTCCTCATTACTGTTTTTTGTCTTTTCTATGACAAGTTTAAAATAATTTAGTTTCAATTCCGTATTGTTAATATGAGATGCAATACCAATTCAAATGCACGATTTGTCTAGTTTTAGAGCGAGGCATTAAATATAAATCATTACATGCAGATAGCGTCTTAATTCCATACTGCGACGAACTGATTTGTGACCGGTAGCTTACATAAATTCTTATTACGTGCCGTACTTGAAGATTCTGCCGTCTGGAGGTAATATAATGTGTTTTAAATTATCTGTCTGCTGACTCTGCCGATTCTGTGCACGTCTACCATTAGTCTTTGGCTCAGGTGAAATCGCAGTATAGGGGCCCATTATTAAATCCCTACAATAATCGCAATGGATAGTCATTGATAACTCATCATATTTAGACACTGTATTTTCTTCTGATTGGATTTTAACATCACACTATCTCCCTTCGTCAAATGCTAGTTGAAGTTCTCTCGAAATATTTCCAAACTAGCTGAAAACCGGGCGTTACCTGGGTATTTATTTATTCTTTCCTGGCATTTTCAGGTATCTATGTATGTATGTAAAATCTCTTGAGAATAAAATCTGTAGTAAAGAAGTAATAGATTAAAACTTGGTGCGAGATGGGGCAGTTTTCCATGAACATTACTGTTTATGTGCTCATATCTCATGAACTAAGTGACGTACTGTGATATAATTTAGAAGATACATTAAAGTATATGCGTTTATACTGCATGTAAAATTTCCTGCGGCTACAATTGGTAGTGTACAAAATATAAGTTGTGACGTCATGACGAATACCGTAGTTTTACAGCAGAAAAGTTGGAACCGAGAAACTTTTTTACTTTCATCATTTTGGTTCGGTTATCAGAGAGAAGAAGTTCAGTAAAGGTTTGAAATTATGTTAAAACTTTGTTGCAAGTCGTTAAGTACTCTTATTCTCATATAACGTATTTTTAAGGTTTTGCCACATTATGTGGCAGATTTTTGCGATTCCTATTGTTTATGACGTCAAATCTTCTGAACCATGTGTCGTATGTGATTCTTAACCCTGCAGCAATTGTTACCTCACGGTAAGGAATGTGTGTTCCAAAATTGGGTGAAAGCGGTCCAGTGGTTTAGGATAAAATGAACAGCATTGTCGCTAAATGCAACAGTTTTTCGCGCATCTCATTGTTTATGATGTCATATCTCGCGAACTATATATCGTATGTGATTCTTACTCTTACGACTACTGTCCTCATGGATTGAAGCGTACGTGTAAAAACTTTCATAAGGGTTGGAACAAACCTGTAGATTTGTATGGCACACGTACACAGAAACACACAAACCCACAAACATACGGACACTTGCTTTATATATTAGATTTCAAGAAAAACACAAACTTTCAGTAGTGATTAACAACTTTGAACAAATAGAAAGTTGCACTGTGCATTATTCTACAAACTGATGATCTCACTTTCTTGGTAACATACATAAGGTGAATGATTTAATTCACTAAACGTATACGCTCAGTCAATATTGCAAGCAGTGACTTTCCTACTTGCCCAGCATAAAAAGTTTTAGTTCAAATTCACAATCAACGTTGCAAAAGCTTTTCATGACGCAATATTACGTCAGTCAGTAAGTTACATATGACAAAGATTATCGCTCGGCATTTATTTTTACGATCACCTAGTAAGCTGGAGACCCGTGTTTGAGTGCCGGCCATGGCACAAAATTGAAATCAGTGTCTCGCCTTACTATTATTGTCTGAGGTATGTGTACATGTTGTTGAGCAGCAGCGGCGAGCCGACACAGAACGGTGGCCACTGTGTGCAGTGGCTGCCTCGCTGTTGCTGCCTCGCTGTCGCTACATATACAGTCCAGGCTCTATACTACTACATGTCACACAATTTTCTTAATTGACTGATTTTGGAGCGCGGATATTGAGTGGCGTCTTCTGTTTTGACGCCATCACACAACCGTACTATGTATCTAGCCAATTCTCGCACCAGTTGTCAGTTATTTAAAATTGTCAGAACGACTTGGTTCGGGACTAACATTAACTCATTCCAAAGTCGTGAAAATTAAAGTGAATCAGTCATTAGACAGATGGACGACGTTTGATTTATTTTAATTTTCAGGACTTGGGAATGAGTTAATGTTGGTCCCGAAACATGTCGTTCTGACAATTGTATGTAACTGACAACTGGTGCGAGAATTGGCTAGATTGCATGGCGTCGTTGCAAATTCTCTTTCCGAAAATTTATTTTTAATACATTAGTACGGCATATATCTCCATACTTCGCCCGGTCGCTCTGTAGTGTTCTATAATACATCCTCCCACCTTTATCACTCATGTGAGGAGTAAAATTATGGTACTAACTGTCGGCGTAAGCGAACAGTGTTTCCATGGCCAGCATTTTCTCAAAAAGGGGTGGAGGCGTGGAGGTTGCTCGGTCATGTTGAAAGATGCAATCCCCGTACCCGAATTGCTCTTCATTAGTGGGAAACAAGAGGGTTTTTAAAACATCGAGGTAGACCTGCGCTTTGATAGTGCCACGCAAACTTACAAGGGGTGCAATACCTTTTCATGAAAAACACGACAACAGCAAAACACCACCGCCTTCGAATTTTACTGTTGGCATTACACACGCTGCAGATGACGTTCACCGGACATTCACCATATGCACACCCTGCCATTGGATCGCGACATTGTCCACCGTAATTCGTCTCTCTACACAATATTGTTCCATTGTTCAATCGTCCAGTGTTTACGCTCCTTACTAAACGAGGCGTAGTTTGGCATTGACCTGCGTGATGTGTGGGTCGACCACGAAATCCAAGTTTTATCACCTCACGGCTGTCATAGTACTTGGAATGGATTTCGACGCTGTTCGGAATTCCTGTGAGATGCTTGCCTCTTACACTGTACGACCTTCTTCAACTTCTCGAAGGTTTCTGTCAGTCAACATACGAGTTTATCCTGCAAGATTTCGTTTTGTACGCGTCCCTTCTCGTTTCCAGTTTTCTATCACATTAAGAACAGTGGATCTAGGGATGATTAGGAGTGTGGAAATCTCGCGTACTGACTTCTGACACGGGTGACACCCAATCACCTGACCACGTTCGTGACTTCCGCGGAGCGCCCCGTTTTGCTCTCTGACTACTGAGGTCGCTGATATGGAGTACTCTGGCAGTAGGTGACAGCACAGTGCACCTGATATGAAGTACGTATGTTTTTGGGGGTGTCCGGATAATTTTGATAACAGAAAAAAAACGATGCTGTGTGTTTTATACGCTGCCGAATGTTGCGGCAGACCAAGCGATACACCGTTATGTCCGGTAAGATTAATATCAACCAGCGCCTCGTAACCACACCCATACCTGATGACTAGCGAAATGTTTCGTAGTCTAAGTAGTGGAACAGTCGAACAAAACACCCGTCAACAGTAATGATGCTGAATGAATATCTGATGTAATAAGAAAGGCCACCAGTGACATAACGACTGTCATCAAGATTAAAAAAAGACTAAATTCTAGTCTAGCTGATACAGGATATTGTTTGTTCCCAGTGATAACAAGCTGTGCTACATCTGCATTGATACGAGGAAGGGTAGCATTGCTATAGAATATTTAGCAGACTGTTTTACGGCTTTTTGAAGTTACTGTGGCATGTTATATTGAAACGAATATGTTCCTTAAATATGCAAGCTACTTCGAGGTTCCCAGAATGAAACTTTCACTCTGCAGCGGAGTGTGCGCTGATATGAAACTTCTTGACAGGTTACAATTGTGTGCCGGTACCGGGACTCGAACCTGGGACCTGCTCTACCACTGAGCTACCCCGACACGATTCACAGTACCACCCCACAACTTCAATTCTGCCAGTACCTCGTCTCCTACTTTCCAAACTTCACAGAAGTTCTCCTGCGAAACTTACAAGACTAGCACTCCTGGAAGAAAGGATATGGTGGAGACATGGCTTAGCCACAGTCTAAGGGATGTTTCCAGAATGAAACTTTCACTCTGCAGCAGAGTGTGCGCTGATATGAAACTTCCTGACAGATGAAAATTGTGAAACTTTCACTCTGCAGCGGAGTGTGCGCTGATATGAAACTTACTGAGAGATTAAAATTTTTTCGTCCAGCGCACACTCCGCTGCAGAGTGAAAGTTTCATTCTGGAAACATCCCTTAGGCTGTGGCTAAGTCATGTCTCCACCATATCCTTTCTTCCAGGAGTGCTAGTCTTGCAATTTTCGCAGGAGAGAAGTTTGGAAAGTAGGAGGCGATGTACTGGTGGAAGTAAGATTGTGAGGCGGCTTCGTGAGTTGTGTCGGTGTAGCTCAGTGGTAGAGCACTTGCCCGCGAAAGGCAGAGGTCCCAGGTTGGAGTCCCGGTTCCGGCACACAATTTTAATCTGTCAGGAAGTTTCAACTTCGAGGTTGTTTTCAACTCTGTTGAGAGTATCAACGTTATTAACGCCCTTGATCCATAATTTCTAAAATTACATCCTCTGAAATCATGGACTTAGTAAATCATTATACACTGGCGTCAACAAAATAACAAAAAGAAATACTCATGTCACGGTACAGTGTGTTGAAAGATTCGCATGACGGGAAGTAACAGATTTTGAACGCGGAGTGGTAGTTGGAGCTAAATGAATGGTATATTTCATTTCGGACATGGTTAGATAATTTAGTGTTCAGAGATTCACAGTGCCAAGAGCGTGCAGAAGTACCAGAATTCAGGCATGACTTCTCACCATAGGTAATGCAGCGGCCGGCGGTTTGCACCTACAACGCAACGGTAAGTGAAACAGCCGCAGAAATAAATGTGGGACGCAGCATGAACGTATCCGTAAGGACAGTGTGAGCGGTTTGGCGTTAATGACGAAGGCAGCAGACGACCGACTCGAGTGATTTTACTAACACCACGACATCGCCTGAAACGCCTCTCCTGGGCTCGTGACCATACACATAATACATGGCCAAAGCCGAGGGGCGACGGGTGAAAGAGATCAATCCCCCCCCCCCCCCCACCTCCCCTCCCGAAATTATGTTGTAATAATTTACAACTTAGAATGCCTTCTATATGTATAAATGTGAATGTCTGTTCGGTGTACGTTTATCACGTCTGAACCACAAGACATAAAGAGCTAAAAGTTTGTGCAGTTACTAATGTCTACCCGGGGAAGGTTTTAGGCACGGTTTTATGGCGATCGGATAGCTATTTATCTATATATATATATATATATATATATATATATATATATATATATATATATATATATATATATATATACATATTTATGTGAATGTCTGTTAGGTGTAGGCTTATCACTTCCGAACGAGAAGACGCAGAGACTTAAATATTTGTACAGTTACTAATTTATACTTGAGGAAGGTTTTAGACACGGTTTTATAGTGATCTGATAGATATTTAGTAATTTGAAGAATTTCGGAACAATAATTACTGTCTGAAAATTATATTTACTCTTTCAAATGGTTTTTTTGGTTGCATTGTTGCTTGAGGGTTGATAATGATAAAAGGGTGGAGTATATTGGGATGGAAAGTTATCGGTGTATATAAAAAAAAAAATGTTCAAATGTTTGTATAGTCTATGGGACTTAACTACGGGGTCATCAGTCCCTAAACTTACAAACTACTTATGAACTACTTACGAACTAGGACGGCACAAATATCCATGCCCGAGGGGGGATTCGAACCCCCGACCGTAGTGGCCGGTATATAACATTCTACGTGTGTGTGTGTGTGTGTGTGTGTGTTAATATTTCGCTCTGCAGCGAAAAGTACAGAACGCAAACGAATGATCTGTGTGTAATTGTTGTCCGAAGTCTCCAGTTGTACACCATAGCAGTTCCATGCCGTTAGCTATAAGGGGATGAAAGTTATGGTGATTGAAAGTCGTCAAATTATAAAAAAATTTCGGACTGAAGGCCAGCGATGACGTTTGCGAGTCCATAGCAAGGATAACTGTTAACGGACGACTTCAACACGATCGGAAATGGAACCCATCGAATTAAATGAAAGCAAATATCAACAATAATACATTTCCTTGAGATAATATTAATAAATGTTTGTTATTGGCCAGCGATTTGGCTTTGAATTTTTATGTTCCAATCGTCTACGTCCTTATTTTTCGTTGCCAAAATGGCTAGTTCGCTCAACCAGATAGTATAGTTTTTGTAATTGGCAGTAATATTCGTCTGTTTGTTTCCAGACCTGTAAGTGAATAATGAACTCTTATTAGGAATCTAATTGAAACACGATTAACAACGTTACTATATACTGGTAACATTTTACAATCCGCGACACAAGCGTGGTATAGCTAGGGATGGTATAGCTATGTTGGCAATAGCTGCTGGATCGTGGGAATGAAGCCGACCAATCGCGGCAAAGCTTGAGATAGCCAATGAAATTTTTTCTCTTCATAGTAAATAATATTTTGATAATCCGCAGAATAATTTAGTTTCAGACACATTAAACTTACTGAGGCAGATGATGTTTCTCATATATTCTCAGCATTGATAACGCCGTCTCCCTATAATCTAACCTCCTTGGCGTATTTGTTTGCTCCGATGCAGCGTATTTTGTCGGTAGGCGAGTAACGAATGAATAAGCTGATTTTTGGAGAATCTAGAAAATGATTCGATCTGGAAGCCTACTTTCAGTTTTATGTCACGTAACACGGGAACGCGAACGGGACAAAAAGTGTCGTATGTCCATCCCCTGCTTCTAAGCTACCTCCCCACCAATTTTGAGCCAAATCGGGTCACACGTTCTTTAGTTATAAATAGTGTAAGTAACATGACTTTCTTTTATATACAGGGTGTTTCACTAAGTGTGTTTGCCTCTGTTAGTTATAAAATAATAGGTGACGGGACATTTTAATGCGGTAGGTCAACACAAGAAATGTTACACTTTCTGTGGAACTATGAACAAAGTTTATTGTATCATTTTCCAAAGCGTTACAGCACAAAGATATAATTTTTTAAATGGAACAATAGTTTTTTCTATCGTGCATTGGATTCGTTGAAACCAGCTGTGTCCAAATCAATTTAAACTACATTCCTATCACTGTTAGTTTGGGAGCTACAACACTTCAAAGTTTCAGGGGCAGATACCACAAGCGCTGCGCATAATGCAATGCGCCTTCTAAATGTGGTGCGGCCGAGTTGTTACGTCGCTGGTGTCACGGAGCGAGAAGCTTCAGTGGCATCGTGTCGGCACTCGCCGAGCATCAGCAACATGTCAACGTACTCGTTGTTCTAGTATGCCATCGTCATTCGATGTCAGTAACTGTAGTATATTGCGCCCCGGTTTGTGTGGCTCCAACTGTCGAGTATACGGCCGTGTGCGGCGACAGTCGGCAGTCTAACAGCGCATCGAGGAAGCTTCTCGTTGCGTGACACCGGCCGCACCACATGTAGAAGGCGCATTGCATTATGCGCAGCGTTTGTGGTATCTGCCCCTGAAACTTTGAAGGGTTGTAGCTCCCAAACTAACAGTGATAGAAGTGTAGTTTAAATTGATTTGAACGCAGCTGGTTTGAACGAATCTAATGCACGATAGAAAAAACTATTGTTCCATTTAAAATATATATATATATATCTTTGTGCTGTAACTCTTTGGAAAATGATACGATAAACTATGTTCATAGCTCCGCAGAAAGTGTAACATTTCTTGTGTTGACCTACCGCATTAAAATTTCCCGTCACCCATTATTTTATATGTAACAGAGGCAAACACACTTAGTGAAACACCCTGTATATAGATATCCCATGACTTTTATCAGTCGCCGGCCGCGGTGGCCGAGGGGACAGAGGCGCTCCAGTCCCGTTCTGCGCTGCCACTACGGTCGGGGGTTCGAATCCCCACCTCGGGCATGGCTATTTGTGCCGTCATTATTATTAGCTAGTTCATAAGTAGTTTGTAAGTTTAGGGACTGATGACCCCGTAGTTAAGTCCCATAAGCTATACAAACATTTTTTTTGAACTTTTATCAGTCAGCGTGTGACTGACAAGTAATAACTGAACCGATACTGAGAACTCGACTATCAGTTGGTAGCAGTAGTCTCCAGCAGGTGCTCGTAACTGACTAGACTGCAGCACGTGGTGGCGCCGCTAGCGAGGTGTGGTGGAGGCAGCGGCCGCGTGCAGTAGCGGTGTTCTGCGGCGGCAGAGATTGCCTTAATGCGGGCCGGCAATTTGGGAGCCGGCCGCAGCCATTAGGCGGCAAGTGCCGTCTCCACCTGCTGCCGACAGCGCTGTGGGCTGCGCCATCTTCTCTACCTATGTACGTAGCAGTCAACAATATATATTCGCGTTCGGAGGAGAATGTGGGCGATTGGAGCTTCGTATGTAGCCCACGCCACAGCGATAAGCGCCGGTGTTGTAATAATTGCCATCCCAGTTCCTGTATCAGTTCCGTGACGCTGCCTCCTCTGTATCGTGACAATACGAAACGACCTGCCCTTCTTTGGACTCTTTAAATGTCCTCCGTCAAACCCAACTGGGCAGCAAAACTCCAAAAAAGCACGGACAATCGTAGTGTATGCAGTCTCTTTAGTAGTACTGTTGCCTCTTTTAAGGGTTCTGCCATTAAGACGCAGTCTCTGGTTCGCTTTTCCCACGACATTATCTACGTGTTCTTCCCAGATTAAATCTCAAGCGCCAGCCGCGGTGGCCGAGAGGACTGAGGCGCTCCAGTCACGGTCTGCACGGCCACTACGGTCGGGGGTTCGAATCCCCCCTCGGGCATGGATATTTGTGCCGTCATTATTATTAGCTAGTTCATAAGTAGTTTGTAAGCTTAGGGACTGATGACCCCGTAGTTAAGTCCCATACGTTCTACAAACATTTGAATTTGAAATCTCAAGCAATAGTAATTTCTAGGTATTTTGTTCAGTTTACGGCCTTCACGTTTCATTGATTTATATTGTAAACAAAGTTTAACGGATTTCTTTTCGTACTCATGTGGACGTCTTCACACTTCTTATTATTTAGAGTCAATTGCGAATTTTTACACCATAGTGATACCTTATTCAGATCGTTCTGCAGTTGGTTTTGATCTTGAGATGATTTTACTAGACGGTAAATGACGGCGTCATCTGGAAACAACGTAAGAAAGCTGTTTAGATTTTCTCCCAAATCGTTTATTTAAATAAGGAACAGCAGATGACCAAAAACACTACCTTATGGAACGCCCGATATCACCCCTGGATTAGTCGATGCTTTATCATCGATTACTACAAACTGTGTCCTCTATGACAGGAAATCACCTATCCAGTCACAAATAACTTTGTGTAACAAGTTTGCAGATTTCTTTGCTTGTTATGATACATCAATAGTCAAATAAACATATTATAATCAAAATTATTTTGATTTGTTTATTTTTGTCCGTTTAACGTTAGCTTCCCCACCTTGCCCAGCCTTCCCCTAGGTTACTTTTACTGATCGTCCAGAATCGACGCGACTAATGCCCGCCGGCCGCCATGACCGAGCCGTCTGCGGCGCGACAGTCACGATCTGCACGGCCACTACGGTCTAGGGTTCGAATCCCCCCCTCCCCTCGGGCATGGATATTTGTGCCGTCCTTAATATTAGCTAGTTCATAAGTACAAACGTAGCCTTCCGCGGCAGTTGTCACTGTCAATAAAATTCTTCTGGGTATGACACTGCGTCGTCATTTTATAAACTGTACCGGCGTTTCAGCCACTGTTGCAGGCGGCCTTCATCAGGGTCTGTGTCAGACACAGACCCTGATGAAGGCCGCCTTAAACAGTGGCTGAAACGTCGGTACAGTTTATAAAATGACGACGCGGTGTCATACGCCGAAGAATTTTATTGATAGTTCAAAAGTAGTTTGTAAGTTTAGGGACTGATGACCCTGTAATTATGTTCCATAACCAGTACAAACATTTGAACATTTGAGTAATGCCCTTACTCACAGATATATCAATTTTATTTAAATCTCAGCATAGCAAACGAAGACTCTGAGACGGATAACCACACCAGAAACTAAACCACATAATATAGAATGTCAAAAATTTAATGCTCGAATGAGCCTGCGCTATACATAATTACCTCTCTGCCCTCCACAGTCTTGAAAAACGAGTAGAAAATACGGGACGGGATGTAATCTGTACTGGTATCGGAAGGTTTCATGGTCCGCCAGTTATTCAGTACGAGCATATTTTAAACGATGCTTTAAAATACGTGCGGGCGCTGGGCTTTTTGCACTCGGCCGGGCCCTATTCCGGAAGATGGTGGTTGGCGCCTAGCGGTGCAGAGCGTTAATAAAGCTGTTCGCTGCTGCGGCTGCGGCGTCGCTCAGATGCTATCTGCCGGGCCGTGGCGGCCATCTTTATGGAGGGCGCCACGCACCTCTGCTGCCCGCATTTTTATGCCTCCGAGCGGCGACGGATAAACATTCAACGCTGCTCGCTGATTTCGGAAAGATATTGTCCGTGCTCCTTGCATACGTAATTCTCTAGCCTTGCGCGAGACCTTCATAAGTCCATTGCTTATATTATACAGCAACCGGGCTGAAATAGCTTGCTGTAGGTGCCTTACATTTTCAGTGCTTAATTTTTGGCCGTGTTACGAAAGAAGCACGTTAATAAGTAACAAGGGACTACCACGTTAATCTCTCGCTACTACTCTTGCAGTAACAGCCTTGTTTTAGCTAACTTTTTTTTCCCCATTTTGGTACGAACATACACGACACGACATACCAAAATAAAAGCTTGGAGGTAGGTGGGAGGGGGAAGGGATGTTAAGGAGGAGGAATCAGTTTCGTGGAAGTGAAAAAACTGGAGAAGGCATACTGCAGTCTCTTATGAAACAAAATAAAAGCTCTTGAAATATTGTGGTTGCCAGTAAGCAAATACACTACTCCTACCTCTTTCTAATGAGTTCTTAATACCTGCTATCTTAACTAAGAGAATAAGCCTTTTTTCCGAGATCTCTTCATGTTTTCACTGTCAGATGTATAAGCTTCCCATAAATCATATTACCTATTGCTTTGCCATTACTAATGGTGTGGACGGTGGACAGTAACAGGAAGCAAGAGGCACAGCGCTACTGCAACTTCAAGAGCGCAAAAAATGCAGCATTTTTAGTTGAAAGGGGAATCGTGTCCAACGGCGAAATACTTTTAACATTTTACGAGAAATCAGGCGCAATACATTTTGATTTGACTTATTTCCTGTTACTCCCTCTAGAGCATAGAGCCTAGACGAAATTCCTCCATGCAGTACGGTTCCTGGCCATCGTCTTCAGGTCTTATCAACTTCAGGGATTTAGTTTTCGATCGTCCTCCTCCAGGTCGTCTTTGCTCGTCCTCCTTTCCTGATGCGTTGAAGGTTCCAGTCTAGCGCCAATTTCTCTCGACAGTTCCATCCGGCTTCCTTATAGTGTGCCCAATCCAATGCCACTTCCTCTCTGTGATCTGGATATCACTCGGATGCTACCAGACTTAGATTCATTGGAAGAATCCTAAGGAATTGCAGTCCAAAAACAAAGGAAGTGGGTTACAGTGCACTCGTCCGCCCACTGCTTGAATACTGCTCACCGGTGTGGGATCCGTACCAGATGGGGTCGATAGAGAAAGTGGAGAAGACCCAACGGAGAGAAGCGCGCTTCGTTACAGGATCATTTGGTAATCGTGAAAACGTTACGGAGATAATCGATAAACTACATTTGAAGACTGCAGGAGAGACGCTCTGTCGCTCGGTACGGGCTTTTGTCGAAGTTTCGAGAACATACCTTTACCGAGGAGTCAAACAGTATATTGCTCCCTCCTACGTTTATGTCGCGAAAAGATCATGAGGATAAAATCAGAGAGATTAGAGCCCAAACAGAGACATACTGACAATCTTTCTTTCCGCGAACAATTCGTGACTGGAATAGGAGGGAGAACCGATAGTGGTACTCAAGGTACCCTCCGCCACAGACCGTCGCCGCGGTGGAGTAGCCGAGCGGTCTAAAGCGTCTCGCTGCGGAGCGCGCGGTTGCTCGCCGTGGAGGTTCGAGTCCTCCCTGGGGCATGGGTGTTTGTGTGTTGTCCTTAGGTTAGTTTACCTTAGTTTAAGTAGTTTGTAAGCTACGGACTGATGACCACGCAGTTTGGTCCGATACATTTACAAACATTTGAACATTTGAACACAGACCGTCGGGTGGCTTGCGGAGTATGGATGTAAATGTAGTAGATGTTCCAAAGGTCTTCATTTGATATTTTGGCCGGCCACCTCACATTTATTATTGGAATTTTGGTTTTCTTCAAACTAATACTGAACTAGTATTCCTTTCCGAGTCGAATTTGAGCTGGGTTTCGCAATATCAGAAACTCGTGGCAGGGGTGGGAGAATATGGCAGGGGGAATATTTAATCACAGTTTCAAATGTTTGTAAATCTGTGGGACTTAACTATTCTGGACATCAGTCCCTAGGTTTACAAACTACTTAAACGAACTACCTAAACTAACAACAAATACACCCTTGCCCGAAAGAGGACTCGAACCTCCGATGGCGAGCAGCGGCGCGCTCCGCAGCTAGGCGCCTTAGTACGCTCGGCCACTAACCGCGGCTTTAATCACAGTCAATACGCTAATGCTGCGCAAAGCCGATTATATTTGTCGTCGGAGAATTTGTCTGTGGTATTCTTCAGTAAAATCTTCTCGGATTAGAAGCCGCGACTCGTCGAATGAAACACTGACTGCTGGGACTTTTTTATTTATTTTAATTTTTTTTTTACCTTTACTGAGCAGGCTGGCAACAGCATAATTCCTAATTCGCAGCTCTTCAGCCATATGAATTGAACAGTGGTAATGAAGTTAAAAACAATCAAAAAGTAAAATAGATTGTTTATAATGGATTACTTGAAAATACACACAAGAAGAACGTTAAAAATCGTTGCAGAGAGTAAAAGGGGCCACGGTGAAAAATTGTAACAGTTCATGGACGAAGTACACAGTACTGAGAGGACACGATAAAATGACGCTGGGGCCGACGATTGTTCCGCTGTCAGCGGCGGGCACAACAAGTTAAAAGTGCAACATCGAAGCACCCACTTGAAACGGCACGTAGTCCTGCTTACGTAGCTGCCATAGTTACGAAAAGCGCGTGCGCGGATGGCAAAGCGGGCTGTTCCGCTGAGCCGCGGTACCGTGTGACGTCACGTGGCTCGTGCAGCTGGAGCGACATTTGAAACTGCCAAACTCTGCTCGCTCTGTGTCCAAAGCCTGCTAAGTGTGTGCTCCTGGTCTCTGTTGAGACTGTTATTGTTTACTTTCAACCACTTCTTTCAGAATTCCAGTAACAGAATGTTTGGGCCAAAATTTTAGTTTTTCATATTTCATGTCCGTTTTTAGGCAATATTTTGCAACGGCTGAGTGCTCGAGTTCTCTTTCTTCGGTGTGTGTGTGTGTGTGTGTGTGTGTGTGTGTGTGTGTGTGTGTGTGTTCTGCCCAACGCTCAACGATAATGCGAGTAGTTTCCCCAGTGTTACCGTACGTTGTAATTGCTTTGACATTACTGATGGTTTGGATGGTGAACAGTAACATGATATAAATATTAGGAATCAGAGGCACAGAGCTACCGCAACTTCAGCCCAAAGATGTGTAGCATTTTCAGTTGCAAGAAGAATAGTGCCGAACAGGAAATACATTTTCACATTTTACGAGAAATCGAGTAGAACATTAGTCATATTTGGCGTTCCACAGGGAAGTGTTATAGGACCCCCACTGTTCCTTATCTTGTATATTAAAAGAATCGACTAAAATTAAAGTCAGTCGGCCAGACCAAAGTACTCGACCGATTTCCTTCATTTTTGTTTTAAGCGAAAGGTATTCATTCTCAGATTTTTCATCAAGTATCATAATTAAGTCTCTCGAACCTTTATTCAAACGCGGTATCCTTCTGTCCTTGCATTGAATATTATAATCGGTTTGTTTTACGATATTAAGGTATGCAGTTCTTTTTGACCTAACAACACTCAGCGGATCATGTTATTTCATTTGCGCGTTTAAACACTTGAATTGATGGATTCTGAAGAAAGATGTGCCTGAACATTCAACTTTACTCCATTTTTTTCGAACTTTTTTGTCATTCTACTAACGGTGCGAATTATTTGCACCGGCCCTCTAGTTTTCATAAACGATTTCGGAAACAATCTGAGTAACTTTCTTAGACTGTTCGTGGACGATGCTGTCATTTATCACCAGAAGATCAAAAGCAACTGCAAAATTATTTAGATATCAGCATAGTGAAGAATTGGCGATTGACTCTCAATAAAAATAAGTTTGCGGTCATACATATGAGTCCTAAAAGAAATCCGTTAAACTTCAGTTAGACGCTAAATTAGTTAAATCTACTACCCCTCAATTCTACTAAATATCTAGGAGTAACAATTACGAACAACTTGAATTAGAAAGAATACTTAGAAAATATTGTAGGGAAGGTGAACCAAAGACTTCTTGTCAATGACAGAACGCTTAGAGGATGCAACAGTTCTGCTAAAGGAACTGCCTACACTGCACTTGTGCGCTCTATTTTGGACTATTACTGCGTATTGTGGGGCTGAGAACGGTAGCTCGTTATGTATTATTGCGATTTAGGGGAGAGAGCGTCCGCGTCCGGAAATGATACACGAGTTAGGTTGGAAATTATTAAAATGAAGGCGTTATTTGTTGCGGCGAGATCTATTTTCGAAATTCCTTTCACCAACTTTCTCTTCAGAATGCCAACATATATTGTTAACACCACCTACATAGAGAGACTTGATCATCATAATAAAATAAGAGAAATCAGATCGAACACAGAAAGATTTAGGTCTTCCTTTTTCCCGCGAGCTATTAGAGAATGTTAGAGAAATATCATAAAAGTGCTTCGACGAACCCTCTGTCGTGCACTTCATTTTGACTTGCAGACTATCCAGGTAGATGTAGATTACTACCACACTACCACTAAAACTACTACTATGGTGTTCGCTGTGACACCATAAACGCCTGGAGTACACAGACCTATGCTTGCCTTTACGAGGCGTAACATGTCTCTATGTCTCTTATCGTGGAGGCGGGCCGGGACACCGTTCTATCTTGCTGGTCGTTGTTCCACGGTATGGGAGAAAGGTTGCTGGCTAGGCCACGTTTGTCGATTCAGACTTTAGATCTTCGCCCTGTGTACTAGCGTGTTCAGCACAAGATGATGGAAACGCCGTTCTAGTATCCATCAGTTGATTTCCTGGACACTATACACCAAGCCGACCTCCTGTCTTTCGGCGATGGACCAGCGATGAGTGAAAGATTTCCATTAGTCCTTGAGGCGTGTCTAGCACCATTAACGACATCCTGCCAACAAAATTAGACGCATATGTCTTCCAGTTCCGGTCTTTTACATAAAAACAACTTCTTTTTCTTACTAGTTTCATTTTACCACAGGCTGCAAAAAATAATTGCTTGGTGACTGGTTAATTCATCAGCGCGTTATATTAGTGAGAAATATGCACAAAATTATTAATTACCACCAGATAGTAAACGATTTCCTTTTCGATCGGGGTGCAAATGACCCTATTTCCACACTGTTTCACATTTTGTTATTTCTACTGTATTCTTTTTCAATATATGAGCAAAGCAAAAGTGTGCCACACTACGCAAGCAATATGAGACGATTTATTCCTAAAAGGAGTATATGATAGTCATTTCAGTTTTTATTCAAAACAAGTCGTTTAGTGTCGTATTGACTTTCATGAGGCTTAATTAGTTGGAAAGATCGTATAAATAGACCGGCGTTGGACACACGTGAAAGGCTGATAAGAAGCCATTTAAGATCAACAGAAATTTACGCCATCTGTCCTCGAACGCCAGCAAGAACCACTCCAGCCACTCTCGAATCGCTCCTGAGTCTTTACTTCGTGCCGATAACCTTGGAATTAAGAAAAAAACTATTAATTAGGCGTGTTACGTAAAACCTACCGAACAAGAAGTTAGTTAATGGACAACATCCGTTTAAGGAAAACCGAATACTATCAAGAAAGTACGTAATAGAAATGTATTATCATATTAAGGATTGAGATATTCATGACTTCTACTGTGCTACAGAAAGGGTCGAATTAATTTCCATGGAATCGTAGAAAATTACATTTGATTCTTTGAAGAAAACAAGTGGAATATATTAATTAGGAATCTATTCTCG
Organism: Locusta migratoria; assembly: GCA_026315105.1. Taxonomy (NCBI): domain Eukaryota; kingdom Metazoa; phylum Arthropoda; class Insecta; order Orthoptera; family Acrididae; genus Locusta; species Locusta migratoria. The sequence goes on along the minus strand of CM048745.1, from coordinate 696,311,385 downwards.
CTGCCCGTCGTGAGTGAAGCAACTTTCAAGTAACTTAAGTCCATTCTGCCAAAAATATTTGGGAGTTAATCACGTGTCAACTATTCCATTCGCGTTCCATCTGTTCATTCTGATATCTCTGGAATGTAGACTTTTCTGACGAACTAGCCGATAATTTTCTTCTCAGGCCTGCAGCCGGATAGCATCGTCAACTGGACACAATATTCCGCAGACCAACGGGCTGCCATCTTCAGGTCAGTACGCTGAATGCTCTTACTGATACATAACAGAAACAGCTGCCCTTTTATACATCGCTGACGGCCCACCGCGCCTGCGCGAAACTACAGTAAAGGCCCTTTCTAGGCGCAGTAGCGCGCCGGTGGAGAAAAGCGGCAGAACGATGGGTGGGAGCAAGACTGGTTAAAAGAAACCGCAGGTCGAAATGAAGACCGTTGTTGTTTAATCTATATCTGTAAATGTGAATGTCTGTTCGGTGTACGTTTATCACGTCTGAACCACAAGACATAAAGAGTTAAAAATTTGTACAGTTACTAAGGTCAACCCGGGTCAGATTTTAGGCACGGTTTTATGGCGATCGGGTAGCTAAGTATCTATGTATATTAATATGATTGTCTGTTCGGTGTACGCTTATCACATCTAACGACAAGACGCAGAGACTTAAATATTTGTACAGTTACTAATTTATACCTAAGGACGGTTGTAGGCACGGTTTTATAGCGATGTGATAAATATTTAGTAATTTGAAGAATATAACGCGAAATGCGGAAAAATGATTACTCTTTGAACAGTTTATTTACTCTTTGAAGATGGTTTTAGTGGTTGCATTTTTGATTGAGGATTGATAATGATAAAAGGGTGGAGTTTATTGGGATGGAAAGTTATCGGTGTATATAAAATTCTACGTGTGTGTGGGTGTTAATATTTCGCTCTGCAGCGAAAACTACAGAACTCAAACGAATGATCTGTGTGTAATTGTTGTTCGAAGTCTGCCGTTGTACACCATAGCAGTTCCATGCCGATAGCTATAAGGGGGTGGAAGATATGGTGGTTGAAAGTCGTCAAATTATAAAACAACTCGGACTGAAGGCCAGCGATGACGTTTGCGACTCTATAGCAAGGAGGTTACATACAGCGAAACGTGATGCCACAGACCATATCTTTGGTCTATGAGTGCTGCAATGTCTTCAGCTCTTTCTCTATAAGGATAAGCCCAAGAATAAGGAAACATAAGAAAAAATAAATAAACTAGTAAAAATGGATTTTTTTAAAATAAATCTCTTTAAAAACATCGATTTGACGTTTCGCGCATTACATCAAGTGATCTATCTGTGATATTATTACAATCAATATTGTTGAATTTCGTGATTGGATTCTTCGAAACGAGTGCATTTTTACGTGTGGTTTGATCTACCAACACGCGAGCAGAGCCGCGGGTTTAAGCTATTGTCGGATAAAAATGGGTTCCAAGTTCTACTTAAATGAAAGCCCTTGTCCCTATTAATGATATTATCGGCCATTCGAATTTCTATTGATTCTTTAAAAACACATTCCCAGTAGCGGGAGGCAGGAGAAATCATTTTTGTTTCATAACATCTTGTGTCCCTCATTCAGACAATGTTCAGCAATAGTCGACTTCCCTTTACGTAAAACTTGGAACCCAATTTTGTAGGACATTAAACAACAACGGTCTTCATTTCGACCTGCAGTTTCTTTTAACTACAATTCGACTCACTGTTTTGTCGATTTTCTCCATCGGCATGCTACTAGTTCTACTGCGCCTAGATAGCCTCTACGTAGGTTTCGAGCAGGCGCGGTGGGCCGTCAGCGGTGTATAAAGGGGCCGCTGTTCTTTCTTAGTTTACGGCGAGTAAGTGAATTCGCCGTCCCCATCTGAAGATGACAGCCAGTTAATCTGCCGAAATATTGTGTCTAGGTGACGATACTATCCGGCTGCAGACGCGGGATAATATTATCAATCACGTTTTATCAATGGCGGTGTCTCTGCCGTTGCTTGGACATGTTGTTCGAAGCCCTGTTAATTCTTTAACAAGAAGGAGTTTCAATCGTGTAGGATAGGCAAAGAGTTCAGTTATTTTTCTGTATTGTGAGTGGTAACAACGTCTTATCTACCGAGATATTAAAACATGCCAGCCTTTTGAATGAAACTGTCTGTACTAATGACCTTTTGAATTGAAAATTATTGTGAACAGCTCCTGTCAATGTTAGAAATAATTTCTTGTGCAAAACTGTTCCATTAACTATGAAATAACTCTTAAATATGAAGCTGACAACTGTTTTCACCAATTTCTATTCCTTATGTCTACCTTTGCATGAATGTTAGACATGTTGATAATTAGTAGTCTTAGTTTTATCTTCCACGCGTTTCACCATTTTGTCGAAAAGTGACGCAAACAACTGCAACCTAATAAATATACACGGTTTCGTTCAGGAAAGTCGTAGTTCGCTATGCAAGAAATACTAGAAATACGGAAGGTGCAGACTAAATGTTCAAATGTTTTGTCGAGTTTATGGGACTTAACTACGGGGTCATCAGTCCCTAAACTTACAAACTACTTATGAACTAGCTACAACTAAGGACGGCACAAATATCCATACCCGAGGGGGGATTCGAACCCCCGACCGTAGTGGCCGCGTGCAGACCGTGACTGTAGCGCCTCAGTCCCCTCGGCCACCGCGGCCGAAGGCGCAGACTGATAAAACTGCAAGACACATACCACATTCACGTTTTGGCGGGTAGGGGTGGGGGGCGGGAGCGGGAGGTTGAACTAATAAATACCCCTGAAGAGCATGGATTGCCGAATAAAATAACTTATTACTGAGATATCAGCGCGCTCCATAGCAAAGCGTCTTACAGCGCTCGGCCACTCCACCGCGGCATTTTCTAATCAAGTTCGTTTAGCTGTAGGAGGTGTTTAACCTTTTACTTTGATAGCCACACTTAACGTTTGACACTAAATAAAGAGAAGTGTGAAGTAATACTCATGACCACTAAAAGAAATCCGCTGAACTTCAATTACGCGATAAATCAGTCAAACCTTAAGGTCGTAGATTCTACCAAATACCTAGGAGAGAGCACATAGAAAATATTGTGGGGAAGGCGAACCAAAGGTTACGTTTCATCGACAGAACGCTTCGAAGATGCACGAGCTCCACCAAAGAGACTGCCTACATCACACTTGTGCGTTCTCTCCTGGAGTACTGTTGCCCCTTGTGGGACCCTCACCAGGTGGGACTGACGGAAGACATTGAGAAGGTTCAGAGAAGGGCAGCTCGTTTTGTTCTATCACGTTACGGGGGGGGGGGGGGGGGGGGGGCGTCACGGAAATGTTTCACGAATTGGGGTGGAAATCATTAAAAGAAAGACGTTATTCATTGCGGCGTGATCTGTTTGCGAAGTTTCAATCACCGACTTTTACTTCTGAATGTGAAAATATTTTGTTAGCACCCACCTACTTAGGGAGACATGTCCATCCCAATAAAATAAGAGAAATCAGATCGAAAACGGAACGATTTAGATGTTCTTTCTTCCCGCGCGCAATTAGAGAATGGAACGGTAGAGAAAAGTTATAAAAGTGGTTAATGAACCCTCTGCCAGGCACTTGAATGTGATTTGCAGAGTATCTATGTAGATGTAGATGAAAGTTATGTTTCTGAACGGTGGTGTCGCAGCAGGTCTTATTTCACGGAAAAATTCAGTCAGGGAGTAATTGGAGAGGGATGTCCGGTCACTTAATCTCACACTCACCTGTCGTCACCATTTTTGCCATTTTATTTTTTGATAGTATCAGAGGAGATAATGGAATCTTAGAGAGAGTCAGACAAAACGTCATTCTTCGTCGTACTTCATGGAACGTGGGGGTTGTCCGCATTGAATATTTGTTCTAAATTAGTGAAGCCACTGTTTCGATTTAGAATATATAATTGTACTCCATCGTTGTGACAGTAATATTGTCGTAACTGCAGTTTAATTGAGCGTATCAACCACATAGAAAGTGCTAAGTGTGACGGAAAACAAAAATTACATTGCTGCCTATACCTTCTTATATCTTTTACCAAATCCCAGAATTTAAAAACTTTCGTTAAAATGTAGCTCGTTTCTCTTTTACTTGAAATTAAGTTATTACGAAAAAATTCACGGTGGAAGTTTCATAAGCTAGGTACGGCAACATAATTAACTACCTCTGCTCCTGGGAACTTAAACTGTGTTGCCTCCGTTAAGGCGCACGTGATGCTATGAGGGAAAGTTGTCTGCTTAGGAGATTGGTGGCGCGTAATTCAGACACCGCGAGCTGTCGCTACGGGTGACCAGTAGGTCTGGCAATAAATCAACGAACGACACTGCGCAGTTGTCAAAAACTCAAAGTACCAACAATACTTTTCAAACTTTCTCAAGAGTACATTCCGTGATCCTCTCTCGCAGCTTGATCACCCATGCAAGGAGCAGCTGATTTACTTTCTCTATTACCAGATTATGATTAATCATTCCAACGGTAATCCACAAATAATATTGCGAGAAGACTTGTGTGTATGATCTACTGACGTATTGCCGCCACGCGTCCCCCTCCTCCCCCCCAACCCCCCCGCCCCCAATCCCTTGTGAGGACGTGCCGGTGCGACAGATGAATTAAGCAAAAGTGGTTAAGGTGACAAAAAAAAAAAAAAAAAAAAAAAAAAAAAAAAAAATAAGAAGTGGTTAAGGCGACTGCTGACCCGTGGCGGAAGATCCGGGTTCGATTCCCAGAGGCTCGCTGTCACGGTGAGACGTATAGCGACCACGTCGCCGACGTCTGCTAGTCGCCTCAGACGGTTTCCTGTTGCTGCGGGAAGACAAAACTCTCGGCCTAAGGCCGTCTGCATGCGGGGCATCCATTAGAAGCCGTTCATTAAAACAAGGAAACGGGCAGCCGTTCTACCGAAGCAGAATCGGCGGTGAGTGGAGTTGTGGTCGGTGTGTCGGCGGCGGCGGCCATACGCCACCAGCAGGGTGCTCCAGACGCCGCCTGCTTCCCACGCGGCCCTCGCTAGCTCTACTTGTACAGGCGCGCTTTCTCCACTCACACGCTCTTCACGCGTTCACTGGGCCACTGCCCTATCGCTCGTTGAGCGGCGTTCACCACTTCTGTCTACTGCACCAAATACCAGCACACAACATACAAGACCAGCTCTGACAACAAACAACTACGAGACATTGCTGAGGTCAGGACGAGGCCAACGAGAAAGACAGGCCGGGGCGCCCAGGTCGCCCGCGCGATCGCTAGCTGACTGGCTGGCCTCTGAGGCACAGCCCACTGCCTCACAGCGGCCAGCCACTCAGCTAGCGATCGCTCCGGCTCTGGACTACCTTGCCTACGTGACACGACCCGGGCGCCACGGCCTGTCTTTCTCGTTGGCCTCGGGTCAGGAGACATAACGTCACAAATAATGAAATGCATGAAAATCCGCCCCATCACGCATCTACATCTACATAGATACTCTGCAAATCACTTTCAAGTGCCTGGCAGAGGGTTCATTAACCACCTTCATAACTTTTCTCTACCGTTCCATTCTCTAATAGCGCGCGGGAAGAAAGAACACCTTAATCGTTCCGTTTTCCATCTGATTTCTCTTATTTTATTGGGATGGACATGTCTCCCTAAGTAGGTGGGTGCTAGCAAAATATTTTCACATTCAGAAGTAAAAGTCGGTGATTGAAACTTCGCAAACAGATCACGCCGCAATGAATAACATCTTTCTTTTAATGATTTTGACCCCAATTCGTGCAACATTTCTGTGACGCTTCCCCCCCCCCCCCCCCCCCCCCCATAACGTGATAAAACCAAACGAGCTGCCCTTCTCTGAACCTTCTCAATATCTTCCGTCAGTGCCACCTGCTGAGGGTCCCACAAGGGGCAACAGTACTCCAGGAGAGGACGCACAAGTGTGATGTAGGCAGTCTCTTTGGTGGAGCTGGTGCATCTTCGAAGCGTTCTGCCGATGAAACGTAACCTTTGGTTCGCCTTCCCCACAATATTTTCTATGTGTTCTCTCCATTCAAAGTTGTTCATAATGGTAACTCCTAGGTATTTGGTAAAATCTACGACCTATAGGTTTGACTGATTTATCGCGTAATTGAAGTTCAGTGGATTTCTTTTAGTGGTCATGTGTATTACTTCACACTTATCTTTATTTAGTGTCAATTGCCAATTTTCGCACCAAGTAGAAATTTTGTCTAAATCGCTTTGCAGTTGCTTTTGATCCTCTGTTGACTTCTGTAACCGATAAACGACAGCATCATCCGCGAACAGTCTAAGGGAGCTATTCAGATCGTCTCCTAAATCGTTTATAAACACGAGGAAGACTAGGGGACCTATAACGCTTTCCTGTGGAACGCCAGATATCACTTCTGTTTTACTCGATGACTTACCGTCAATTACAACGAATTGTGTCCTTTCTGACAGGAAATCGTGAACCCAACCGCACAATTGGGGAGATATTCCATAAGCACGCAATTTCATTAGAAGCCGCTTGTGGGGTACAGTATCAAAAACCTTCCGGAAAACCAAAAATATGGAATCGATTTGAGATCCCTTGTCGATGGCACTTAACACTTCATGTGAATAAAGGACAAGCTGTGTTTCGCAAGAGTGATACTTTCTTAATCCGTGTTGACTATCGGTTAGTAGGTCGTTCTCTTCGATGTAGTTCATAATATTCGAACAAAGTATATGTTCTAAAATCCTACTGCAAATCGACGTCAATGAGATTGGCCTGTAATTTTGGGGATCACTCCTATTGCCTTTCTTGAATATTGGAGTAACTTGGGCAACTTTCCAGTCTTTGGGTACGGATCTTTCGCTGAGTGATCGGTTGTAAATGATAGCTAAGTACGGAGCTATTGCATCAGCATACTCTGAGAGGAATCTAGTTGGTATACAATCTGGCCCGGAAGATTTGTTTTTGTTTAATGACTTAAGTTATTTTACTACTCCAGGAACATCTACTTCTAAGTTTCACATGCTGGCAACTGTTCTTGGATTGAATACTGAAGTGTTCACTTCGTGCTCTTTGGTGAACGAATTTCGGAAAGCTGTGTTTAGTAATTCTGCCTTAGCAGTACTGTCATCGGTAGTATTACCATTGCTATCGCATCAGGTACTAATTGATAAGTCTTTACTATTAACGCGATTGGAAACATATTTTGCATTAGTTTCTTAAAATCCCATTCTATGAATGCCGCTTTGTGGCCTGTGGGACATTCTACCTTTTCCATCGTGCAGTTTCGGATTAGAGATTGCGTCGCCTGCGTGGCCGGCGCGATCTGGAAACACCGACACTGACCATGAGACACGGAGTTACCAAACATCGCAAGCCATTTCCCTTATGTAAATAGCTAGCATGTCACGTCAGCTTTCGAAAATGCATCGACATGACGATACCACAGCAGGAAAATGTGAACGTACATTTCTGCAACTAATGTGCGATTCGATTATCGCCAATAGAACGGTGCTTCATTCCCTGCTGTTTCGAGTATTCGATTATGACACCACTGTTTAAGGGCTCCCAAATGTATCCATTCACGACGAACCCATTCAGCAAGAGTTTCCTATAAAGCCATACACCGAGCGTTCGCCGTTCCTTATATGGGGCGACGTTAGTGTTTATAGCCATATCTTAATAATGATAATAGGCAACAACGTGTAGGCTTCAGTTTGACAGTGAAGATAAAAATTGCCTTTGACTGCCCCCTTTAAATGTTCAAATGTTTCTAAATTTATGGGACCTAACTGCAGTGGTCATCGGTCCCTAAACTTACGAACTACTTAAACTAACTTATCCTAAGAACAACACATATGCCAGAGGGAGAACTCGAACCTCCGACGTGGACTGGCTGCGCGCACCGTAACGAGGTGCCTTAGTGCGCGCGGCTATTTCACCGCGGCTATACCATTCAGTAATTAGAATAATTTCCATTTCAGACGAAGAGTTATGAGCGCGTTGTAGTATCTCGCTGCTCATCTCACAATCGGTAGCTGCCAGTCTGGAGCGTATTCCTCACGTAGATGCGTGTCAATCCTTAATGCACGCGAAACGAGTGTTGCTGAACGCGTAGTCTTGGTAAAACGGCTCTCGTATTGCTGAAAATCGTTCTTTACCATAGAAAGTTTATATTTTATATCACTGTTCGAAGGTGCAAGAATCTGCAAATTATTACAATTTATCCACCCGCGCCGCGAAGGTTATGAAATTGCTTACAATTCAGACAAATGTTTGAATTCTTTGGGACCAAACTACTCTGCTCATCGGTCCCTAGGCTTGAAAATTATTCACACACACACCCTTCGCCGAGCAATCCTATGACGCGAGCAGCCGCGGGACCCTGAACGTGACGCGCCAAACCGCACGGCTTTTGAAAGCAGTGTATTTTCCTGGGTAGAATGAAATATGCTATCGTTAAACTTTTGCATAAAAATTAATGGCGATACGTCTGATATCAACAACTACCACCCCATCTCACTTCTGACAGCTTTATCCAAAATTTTTAAAAAGTTGTGTATTCTCGAGTTGCTTCAAATATTAGTAAAAAAAAAAAAAAAAAAAAAAAAAAAAAAAAAAAAAAAACTAACAAAATTACAGTTTGGTTTTCAAAAAAGCTTTTCAACTGTAAATGCTACATATTTCTTCACTGTTGACATATTAAATGCTTTGAATAACCCGTCATCATCAGTTGGGATTTCTTGTGATCTCTCAAAGGCTTTTGATTGTGTAAATAATGAGATTCTTCTAGATAAGCTTAAGTATTGTGGTATGAGTGGGACAATGCACAAATGGTTTAAATCATACTTAACTGGACGAGTGCAGAAAGCTGAAATAAGTAGATCACATGATATAGATGAAACAATTAATTACTCTAACTGAGGAGTTATCAAATATGGGGTCCCACAAGGTTCGCTCTTGGGTCCGTTGCTGTTCTTAATATATATTAATGACTTTCATTTCTACATTCACGAAGATGTTAAACTAGTTCTTTTTGCTGATGATACATGTATAGCCATCACACCTGACAAACAGAAATTAACTGATGAAATTGTACATCATTTCAGAAAATTATTAAGTGGTTCTCTATAAATGGACTATCATTAAACTTTGATAAAACCGAGTATATACAGTTTCATAAAGTAACTGGCATGACACCATTAATAAATTTAGACTTTGAATTTAAAACTGTAGCTGAGGTATAAGATTAAAAATTTTTAGGTGTTTCATTGACCCGGGATTGAATTGGAAGAAACATATTGAAGTTCTCCTGAAATGTTTGAGTTCAGCTACTTATGCTATCAGGATCGTTGCAAAATTTGGTGATATACATCTCAGTAAATTAGCTTACTATGCCTATTTTCATTCAGTGCTTTCATATGGGATCATATTCTGGGACAGGTCAACATTGAGTAAAAAAAGTATTAATTGCACAAAAGCGTGTAATCAGAATAATTGCTGGAACCCACCCAAGAGCATCCTGCAGATATTTATTTAGGGATCTAGCGATCTTCATTGTAGCTTCACTTGATGATGGCGTCAGCCGAAAACCGATTTATAAAAACAATAAGTATTACACATTTATCTCGTGTATTTCATGCAAAATGAATAAAGTATTCTATTAAGAACGACTGATCATTCGATGAATTCAAAATTTGAATTGTGTATGTAAATATGGTTCTATTACCCACCATTAATTTCAGCCCAATTGACAGTCTTTGAACTGGAATTAGTCCATTCGTCACTCAGATTAGTCTTTCAACGTTTGCTTTTGTACTGTAACGCAGCAACAGTATGACAGTCGTTCTAATGACCATACAGAAGGGCGCTGCTCAGTAGGTAATGCTAGCTCAAATCGAGCACCAGCACCCCCAAAGTATGCGTTTTCAGAGATTTACGAGGGTGAGTCAGCAAATAAATCACAAACTGACACACACACGCCAGTACTACGTGAAAATTGCTCTACTTTTCAGCTGACTCGTGTCATCGTTCGAGAAGGCTTTAAAAGCCTGGAGCTTGGAATTTTTGCGGCATCGTCTGCATCCTACAAGTCACGCTCTTGAGCTATAACTTTATTTGGTTCCTTACCCTGGCGCAGACAGGTGTGAAAGTTACAGAACCATTAGTTTGATAAGTCATGGTTGCAAAATTTTAATACGAATCATCTACAGGAGAATGGAAAAGCTTGTAGATGCTGACCTCGGGAAAGATCAGTTTGGATTCAGGAGGAACGTAGGAACCCGGGAGACAATACTCACTTTACGACTTATCTTAGAAGATAGATTAAGGAAAGGCAAACCTACATTTTTAACTTTTGTAGATTTGGAGAATGCGTTTGACAATGTTGACTGGAATACACTCTTTCAAATTCTGAAATCAGCTGGAGGTAAAATACAGGGAAAGGAGAGTTATTCACAACTAGTGCAAAGGCCAGACCACAGTTATTAGGGTATGAAAGAGATGCATTAGTTGGGAAGGGAGTAAGACAGGGTTGTAGCCTTTCTCCGATGTTATTCAATTTGTACCTCGAGCAGGCGGTGAAGGAAAGCAAGGAAAAATTTGGATTAGGGATTAAAGTTCAGGGTGAAGAAATAAAAACATTGCTTTTTGCTAATGACATTGTAATTCTGTCAGAGACAGCAAAGGACCTGAAAGAGCAGTTGAGCAGTTGAATGGAATGTACAGTGTGTCGAAGAGAGCGTATAAAATGAACATTAACGAGAGCAAAACAAAGATAATGGAATGCAGTCTTAGAAAATCAGGCGATGCTGAAGGAATTAGATGAGGTAACGGAACAATGAAGGTGGTAGATGAGTTTTGTTATTTGTGTAATAAAATAACAGAGGATATAAAATGCAGACTGGCAACGGGAAGAAAAGGATTTTTGAAAAAGAGAAATTTGCTAATATAGAATATTAATTTAAGTGTAAGGAAGTCTTTTCTGAAGGCGTTTGTGTGGAGTGTTGCCTTGTACGGGAGTGAAACATGGACGATAAGCAATGCGGACAGGAAGAGAATAGAGGCTTTTGAAATGTGGTGCTACAGAAGAATGCTGAAGGTGGGTAGATCGCATAACAAATGAACAGGTACTGAACAGAATTGGTGAGAAAAGAAATTTTTGGCATACCTTGACTGAAAGAAGGGATCGCTTGGTAGGACACTTTCTTAAGGAGATCGTAAATTTGGCATTGGAGGGAAGAGTGTGGGGTAAAAATCGCAGAGGAAGACCAAGAGACGCATATAGTAAGCAGATTCAAATGGATGTGGGATGCTGTTGTTATGAGGAGATGAAGAGGCTTGCTCAGGATAGAGTAGGGTGGAGAGTTGCATCAAACCAGTCTCCGGACTGAAGACCATAACAACTCTGCTGCAACCCACAAGACAGGTGTGTCGTACTGGTAGAGAATACCTTTACACAGCGCGCAGTACTGGCATGTCTACTTCAGATTGCAATTTATTTGCAGGCCGCGGTGGCCGAGGGGACTGAGGCGCTCCTGTCACGATTTGCACGGCCACTACGGTCGGGGGTTAGAATCCCTCCTCAGGCAAGGATAATTGTGCCGTCCTTAGGATAAGCTGGTTGATAAGTAGTTTGTAAGTTTAGGGACTGATGACCCCGTAGTTAAGTCCCATAAGCTTTACAAAATTTGAACATTTGAGCAATTTATTTACTGAATTACTCTCGTATACAGCGCCGTGATGATACACACATAGCGGTAGTCGGTAGAGGTGCGCCCGCTACGTCTGCTCGGCGCCGCGGCTGCAGCAGGAGTGTGCTGGGGAACTGGTACAGGAGACTGTGGCCCAGTTCCCAGAGCCGGAGAGTGTGCAAGCCAGCCAGTCGCGGGGGCGTTCTCCTCCGCGGCATGGGAACGCCGCAGCCGTCCTTCATACTCACTCGCGCCGTGAGAGCCAGCACCACACCACACAGGACGGCACGGCACAGCATAGGCGCGCCACGGGCGCTTTCTCTGCACAACAAGTGGCGGCCTCATTCCGCGGCTCCTGCTGCAGGGACTCACTGTCGCCACAGGAGTCCCACCACCATACAGCGCATCTGAGGCTTACTCTCAACAGCCGAACCACCGTCTCACCCGTGCCACAAAACACCTCGAAACTCCCCGTTGCTTCTCAAATCAGTTAATGTCTCAAATACCGGGTAATCGAAAAGTCAGTGTAAATTTGAAAACTTAATAAATCACGCAATAATGTAGATAGAGAAGTAAAAAATGACACACATGCTTGGAATGACATGCGGTTTTATTATATTCTATCTTAAACCCGCGGCTCCGCTCGCGTGTTGGTTGATTATGATAGATAATGCGCGAAACGCAAATCGATTTTTTTTAAAGAGATATATTTTTAAAAATCTTTTTTACTGCTTTATTTATGTATTCTTATATTTCCTTATTCGTATGCTTATCTTTACACAGAAAGAGCTGAAGACATTGTAGAACGCAGACCAAATATATGGTCTATGGCATCACGTTTCGATGTATGTGACCTCCTTGCTACAGAGTCGCAAACGTCATCGCTGGCCTTCAGTCCGAATTTTTTTAATAATTTGTCGACTTTCAACCACCATATCTTCTACCCCGTTATAGCTATTAGCATGGAACTGCTATGGTGTACAACGGGAGACATCGGACAACAATTACCATTCGTTTGCGTTCTGTACTTTTCGCCGCAAAGCGAAATGTTAAGACACACACACGTAGAATTTTAACTACACCGATAACTTTCCATCCCAATATACTCCATCCTTTTATCATTATCAACCCTCAAGCAACCATACAACCAATAAAACCATTTTCAAAGAGTAAATATAATTTTCAAAGAGTAATTATTGTTCCGCATTTCGCGTTATATACTTCAAATTGCTAAATATCTCTCAGATCGCTATAAAACCGTGCCTAAAACCTTCCTCAGGTATAAATTAGTAACTTTACAAATATTAAAGTCTCTGCGTCTTCTCGTTCGGACGTGATAAGCGTACACCGAACAGACATTCACATTAATATATATACAGATAAATAGCTATCCGATCGCCATATTACCGTGCCTAAAACCTTATCCGGATAGACATTAGTTACTGTACAAATGTTTAGGTCTTTACGTCTTGTGGTTCAGACGTGATAAACGTACACCGAACACACATTCACATTTATAGATATTAAACTAGCTGAACCCCCGCTGCTTCGCATGCGTAGACTGGTCGGTCTGCACCAGTTGTTTTTTTTTTTTAATCCTGATGAAGAATCCATATCTTAAGTTTCGTAGTTGTAGCTCGAAATTTGAGTTAACAGCAACATATTTTTGAAAATCAATTTTTACATCCCGTATTTCACCCCCTTATTAGTATAATTTCCAAAAATACCGAAACACGTGTCTTTTAAATTCGAACCCCGAATCCAAATCTGAAAATTTGTAGTTCCAACTTCAAAATTGCCTAAATAGCAACAGATTTTCGAAAAACACCCTCTCTCCAATTTAACCCCCTTGATGGTTGAATTTCCAAAAAATACCGAAACACGTATTTTTTTTTAAATCATAACGAACAATACAAATACCAATTTTTGCAGCTATAGCTTCAAAATTGTCTTGAGAACAAAGTGTTTTCGAAAAGAATTTTTGATTCCCTCTTTTACCACCTTAGTTTTTGAATTTCCAAAAATACCGAAACTCGTGTCTTTTTAATCCTGATCAAGAGTCCATATCATAAGTTTCGTAGTTATAGCTCGAAATTTGAATTAACAGCAACATTTTTTGAAAATCAATTTTTTGCGTCCTCTATTTACCCCCTTATTGGTTGAATTTCAAAAAATACCGAAACACGTGTCTTTTAAATTCGAACCCCGAATCCAAATCCGAAAATTTGTAGTTCTAACTTCAAAGGCACCTAAATAGCAACATATTTTCGAAAAACATCATTTCTCCAATTTAACCCCGTTGATGGTTGAATTTCCAAAAATACGTATTTTTTAACGTCTAACCAACTATACAAATATCAATTTTTGCAGCTCTAGCTTCAAAATTGTGTCAATAGCAACGCGTTTTCAAACATAATTTTTGATCCTCTATTTAACCCTCTTACTTGTTGAATTTCCAATAATACTAAAAATCATGGATTTTTAATCCTGACCAAGATTCCATATCCGAAGTTTCGTAGTTGTAGCTTATTATTTGAGTTAACAGCAACATATTTTTCAAAATCAATTTTTTGCGTCACCTATTTCACCCCCTTATTTGTCGAATTTCAAAAAATGCCGAAACACGTGTCTTTTAAATTCGAACCCTGAATTGAAATCCCAAATTTTGTAGATCTAGCTTCAAAATTTCATAAATAGCTTCGTATTTTCGTAAAACGTTTCATCCCCTATTTCACCCCCTTACGGACGGAATATCAAAAAATCTCTTCTTAAATGACGCCAACAGAGTAAGATCAACAGCCTCCACAAATTTCAAGTTTCTATCTTCAGTGGTTTGGGGTGGGCGATGATGAGTCAGTCAGTCAGTCAGTCAGGCAATCGGAACACTTCATTTTACATATAGAGATAAATAAATAAAAATAAAGATCTCTTGCGCGCGTCGGTTGGTGATGATCGTGTGCTCAGCCGCGACTTTCGTCACGCTTGACCTCCCAGGTCACCAGAGCCCAGTCCGTGCGATTATTGGCTTTGGGGTTTCCTGAAGTCGCAAGTGTATCGTGATCGACCGACATCTCTAGGGATGCCGAAAGACAACATCCGACGCCAATGCCTCACCATAACTCCGGACATGTTTACAGTGCTGTTCACAACATTATTCCTCGACTAAGCTATTGCTGAGGAATGATGGTGAACATGTAGAGCATTTCCTGTAAAAAACATCATCTTTGCTTTGTCTTAATATGTTATGCTAATTATTGCTTTTCTGATCAGATGAAGTGCCATCTCTCGGATAGTGTTATTGGTCCTCTGCTGTTCCTTATTTACATAAACGATTTAGGGGAAAATCTAAGTAGCTCTCTTAGGTTGTTTGCATATGACACCGTCATTTACTATCTAGTAAAATCTGAAGATCAAAACCAACTGCAGAACGATCAGAATAAGATGTCACTATGTAAAAATTGGCAATTGACTCTAAATAATGAGAAGTGTGAATTCGTCCACATCAATCAAAACTTAAGGCCGTAAACACAAAATACCTAGGAATTACTATTACTTCAGACTTAAACTGGAAAGAACACGTGGGAAAGGCGCACCAGAAAGTGCGTTTTATTGACAGAACCATTAAAAGATGCAACAGAACTACTAAAGAGGCTGCATACACTACTGTTATCCGTGTTTTTTTTTGTTTTTTTTTTTTTTTTTTTTTTTTTAATATTGCTGCACAGTGTGGGATTCTTATCAGGTGGGTTTGACGGAGGACATTGAAAGAGTCCAAGGGCAGCTCGTTTTGTATTATCACGATACAGGGGACAGTGTTACGGGAATGATACATGATCTGGGATAGAAATCATTACAACAACGGGGCTTATCTCTGCGGTGTGGGCTACTTTCGAATCTCCAATCGCCAACATTCTCCTCCAAATGGGAAAATATATTGTTGTCTGCCACTTACATTGGTAGAAATGGTCATCAGAATAAAATACGAGAAATCAGCGTTCGAATGGAGAAATTCAGGTGTTATTTCTTCCCGCGCACTATTCGAGACTGGAATGGGAGATAAACAGTATAAAGGTCGTTCGATGAACGCTGTACCAGTCACTTAAATGTGATTTGCAGAATATACCATGTAGATACAAAGGAAGTAGGTTTTCGGCTAGCGCTTCAGTATTGATGTTCAGTGTGGGATCTGTAACAGGTACGTTTATAGAGGACATAAGATCGGAGGGCAGCACGGTTCGTTACGGGCTCACTCAATAAGAGCGGAAGCGTCACGGAGATGTTTAGGAAACTCCAGGGGTCGACGCTGCAGGAGAGAGTTTCCGTAAAGCGGCACGGACCTCTGTCAAAGTTCCGAGAGGTTACGTTTCTCGGGTATTGAATCAGTATATTGGTTCCTCCCACATATATGTTACGAGACGACAGCAAAGATAATATTAGAGAGAATAGATCGATTTTTCCGCCAACAATACTCAACGGGCATAGGACGAGGAAGTGGTAATGGTAGGCAAAGTAGCCTCCGCCACACCCCGTGAGATGGCTTCCGGAATGTCGATGTAGATGTAGAGTTTCATCGGGAGTTTAAACCTTAATCTTGGCTGCTTTCTTTCGTGTAGCAAGGGCCTAGATTATTTATATGTGGACGGTAGTTGGGGTGACTGTGCGGTGCAGTGACTTTTGTGGTGAGCAGGTGAATCTCGGCTGCGCCATCGTCAGCGCGAGTGCAGGCTGTGTGTGTCGCTCCCTGCCTGTCGCTAACGGCACGCACTGCGCCTCCGCCGGTGTAGGCCGCGTCATTTACCACTGCCCGAGGCAGCGCGGCAACGGGACCCAGCCACGCTCCGCCGCGCTATACACTCTCTGCACGGTTCAACAGCCCACAATAACTGTACAACTCTGTGCACTCTGATGATTTCTGTTGCCCGAGAGAATAGGCGCCGCACTATCCTACAGCGTGTATGAATCAATACAGCAAGCAATTAAAGGCACCATGTATAAATGCATTTTTCAATCCGTGGCCTGCGTCTCCCAGGAGGGGGGGGGGGGGTTCTGCGAAGTCTTGCTCGAGAGGTTTCCGTCACAGGAGGAAGTACTTTCACCATAAAACATCCGGGATGAGTAATAAAAAAAAAAAAAAAAAAAAAAAAAAAAAAAAAAAAAAAAAAAAAAAAACATTGACGTGTTTTACGGACCACTTTAGATTTCTAGTTTTATAAGTTTTTGCAAACATTTTGGACAAAAATAATAATCTAAATAAAAATTAATTAATAAGAGTGTCAGAAACCTTTTAAGGAAAAAAATTTAGGTTTTGGCGGTTTCTGAACCACTGACCATCAGCGTCACAGTCCAGTGCGTTACCCATATTTTTTTTTTTTTTTTTTTTTTTTTGTTTCTGTGGGTAGTTCTTGTCCTTGCGGACGCTGATCGTGTTCGTTCTACGTGTTCTTTGGCTCAGCTTTTTTATTGCAGAGAGCGTTCAGCCCTATGACCGGACGCGCTGAGCCACGGCGCCCGGCATCAACTACGCTACGGTTAGAAGATAGGAAAATGTTTGTTTAGTCTATGGGACTTAACTACGGGGTAATCAGTCCCTACACTTACAAACTACTTATGAACTAACTAAGACTAAGGACGGCACTTATATCCATGCCCGAGGGGGGATTCGAACCCCCGACCGTAGTGGCCGTGCAGACCGTGACGAAGCGCCTCACTCCGCTCGCCCACCGCGGCCGGCTAGCAGATAGGAATTGCGTTCTTTAATCTCATACTATTGATGGCCGTTGTTAACTGATGCTTAGTATGGCATTTGTAGACACTAGATTATCATTTATCGTACGAAGAACGACGTGTTTTTGTCAATTCTTCGGAGTGCCTTTGCTTTGAAATGACAACGTGTAAGTTACAATAAGAAAAACTTCAAATATGCTACGCTAGATGGCATATGCCTACTTCGCGAGGAATGTCACGTGACATTTGCGAACGGCTGGTTTTCGTTAATTCAATAGAGGGTGTCAAAACTTCGTTATTTTTTCAAATAGCTATCAAACGATACGAGATATGAAAAAACCATAAGGGAACAAACTTATAGAGAATTTGCTCCTCTACAAATTCGGTTATTCAATTTTCGCGTCAGATGAACGGTTTATTTGCAATTAAAATTACATTACAAACGGAATGTATTTCTAGTCCGAAATATTTCAAAACGCGAGGTTCCGGTTTCTGGTAGGCAACAATTATGTAATTATGTCTGTAAAATTTGGTGCCGATCGGTTGAACGGTTCGACCTAAAAAGTGGGAACACGTTACAGCCAGACAGATATCGTCAAATCGCCGTTATTTTTGCAAATATCTCTGCAACGATACGAGATATGAAAAAAAATATAACAGAGCAAAGTTGTAGAGAATCTTCTCCTCTACAAATTCGATTATTCAATTTTCGTGTCAGATGAACGGTTAATCCGTGATTTTCATTTAAATTACGAGCTATCAAAAGACGATCGCAAAGGTCCACTTTTGGTGTTACTACCGTAACCTAAAGTGGGCCAAAACGTATGAGTAAGTGAAATATTAAAATTACGGAGTTCCTTGTCTAAAATTCATTATAAATTGAATAGATCATGGGTTGTTTGGATTTTGGAGAGTTGCGTCGAATGGCTTCGGCTGATGGTTATTTGAACGTTGCTTACGTAGCCCATACCGTACAAACTCTGCTGCAATGTCATTCGGACGTGTACATCTTCTCCGCGGGGGAGGGGGGGAGGGTTCTGGTGGTGCGACATGGTTTGTTCAGGACCGAGATTTGAAGCTTGGTCTCTTGCTTACAAAGAAAGACGTGCTGGGCACTACACTTCTCAGATACAGCTGTCAGCACACATGCACGCACTAGCCTCGCACGCCTCTCAGCGGCCCCACAGCCTCAACTTACACACACTGCTGACGTAGACGCGACCGTTCGTCGGGGGTTCGAGTCCTCCTTCGGGCATGGGTGTTGGTTGTTCTTAGCATAAGTTAGTTTAATTTAGTGTAACTACTTTGTAAGCGTAAGAACTTACAAACATTTTTTTTTACTGACGTAATGCGCCTCTCCCCTCGACATTAGACTGATTCCCGTGTGAGATGCAGCATGGTGTGCAACTGCACTGAAGGGATGACTGGCTGTCTTCGTCTTACGCAAGGCAATTATAGACATTATTGCCAAGGGCAATGGAGAAAAATGAAAAGTAGGATTCCTTCGGCACTGATGTGAACCATGCTCCAGGTTTCATGGGAATTGGTGAAGTGCCGCGAGAATGAATAAAATGGGCAGGAGGAGCATACCAGTACTGTGTCGAAAAGTGGGTTTTAAGGGTAATCCATGAGTCGTTGTGGTCACCGTGACTCAGTGTCAAAAATGATCAAGTGTTTTTAAACCTACTGTACCAAACTGCTATGGTCATCCGTCTCTACACTTAACTTCTTAAACAAACTTACACTAAGGACCACACTCACACACACACACACACACACACACACACACACACACCACCACCACCACCACCACCACCACCATACCAGAGAAAGGACCAGCTCCACCTATGTCAATGACATCCTGCGTCCCGTCGTGACACAATTTCTGCACGATTCCCCGGATGCCGTTTTTCAACAAGACACTGGATGAGCACACATTGTTGCACGAACACATGCCTTCTTGATGTCAAAGGATGACAGGTTTTTGTCCTGGCCCGCCAGATCAGCGGACTTGTCGCCAGTCGAAAATGTGTGCCATTTGGTGGAACAAGGGGCGCATCGCAGCCACAGTGACAGCCACCACAGAAGACGTTTGCAACCACGTGAAGGCAGCACGCATCTCTACACCACAGGACGCCTTTCGCGCCTTGTGCGCGGCGATGCTAGCACAAATGGAAGTTGTGTACTCCGTGCCCAGTGGGCAGAACATACGAATTATATGTCCTGTGAATATCAGCTTCCTGTCTCTAGTCTTTCAAGGTGTTTTATTATTCCTGTACATGAGTATCCTGCTGTAGTTTTTCTCAAACTGATTAACAATACATTATAAGATCGATAGTATCTGCACACCTCTACATAATCGTGAATTACTTCCATATAACGACGCGTGAACCCGCCAGTATAAAATGAGCAGAGGAATACTGAAACTTCCTGGCAGATTAAAATTATATCCCGTTACCGGGATTCGAACATGGGACCTTGGCCTTTCGCGGGCAAGCGCTCTAACCGTCTGAGCTATCCCGGCACGCTTCACGGTCCGTTCTCACAAGTTTGGAAAGTAGGAGGCGAGGTACTGGCAGAAGTAAAGTTGTGAGGACGGGTCATGAAGCGTGCCAGGATAGCTCCATCGGTACAGCGTTTGCCCGCGAAAGGCCAAGGTCCCATGTTCGAATCCCGGTAGCGGCACAAAATTTTAATCTGTCAGGAGAGTGAAAGTTTCATTCCAATGGAATACTGCAGTAACACGTGAATATGTGCGTCAGAAGACGAGACATTGGATGCCAACTCAGTACCAGTCCATCAGGGACATTTCCATCACTGTAATGATGCCCAACAAGACCGTTGGTGATGCCACTGAAGTGAGGACGCGAAGCAACAACCATACCTAAGAAACCAATACCAGCAAGGTCGGAGGAAATGGCGTACAGCGACCAATGCAAATGCACGTTCCCTGCTGTTTCTGGTGTACTCACTGACGTTATATGACGCCATATTAGTGGATTAATATAACGCCCATTGCAGTCTCCATGAGACACTGTAAAGAACTAAAAATCATCGGCCGCGGTCGAATGGCTGAGCGCTCTAAGGCGCCTTGCTGCGGGGCGCGCGGTTGCTCCGTGACGAAGGCCCGATTCCTCCTTCGGGCATGTGTGTGTGTGTTGTCTTTAGGTTAGTTTATGTTAGTTTTAGTAGTTTGTAAACCTAGGTACTGATAACCACAGTAGTAAAGTCACATTGATTTACAAACACTCTTAAAATCATAGAAACATAAACATGAAGCGCTCGAAAACAGTCATTGGTTACAGATCTTAGTCTTAGGCGTCTCTTAGGCGTCTCTGCTTTCTGTCATTCAGATAAAACCTGAATTTAAAAATAATCATCTGCCTTCTTCCTAAGAATTGAACGAAAATATAATGTCATTTATAAGGTGTAGCTACGTTAATTAACTAAGCTAATAATTTCGCCAATAAAGTACGAGGAATTGCCTCCCAACTCTTAAACTGTAATTGAAGCACTTAAAACAGAAGTTGTTAAGTCAAGACTTTGAACAGTGACTTAGCAGCTTCTGTTTCTGAGCATTTCAAGTCATTAGGCGCTTAACTATTTACAGTTACTGTCAAATTATAGGGAATTATGTTGACACACGTTTCTAATGTCAAGAGTTGAATTCTGCGAAATAGCTTGACTCTTAATTAAATTACTGGAAAATGCAACTCACTGTCAAAGATTCGTCTTAATTATTCACATTGGTTAAAGAAGTACTTTGGTTCACACGCCTTAATCAGCCAGTAACTCTTAGTAAGCAAATGTACTCCTGAAAATGTGATGCATCCATGTTATATAGTTTAACTTTCGTCTTTGACAACTTTAGGAAGTCTTATTAAGAAAATCCGCTTCTCTCACTATTGTCAGCCGCTTCAGTGGTTAAAAAAAAGTCTTTTCGTATTTTTTCCTTCGGTCAACTGTTGTCTTGCTTTGCCATTGTGTTACTATAAACAGTATTAGCTGTTATCATTTTTCAAGTTTTTTATTTTGCTTCTTACAAACTTCTTATACTTTCATTCCGTCTAATACACTTCCATACACTGCACTTACACTGCCACTAAATGTTCATTTTATTTCATCATGAAAACAAATAGCCACTCGTCGTTTCGTGTATTTTGTTTCTATGTTGTGGGACGCGCTTTTATTTTGTTTGTATCAATAGCAAGGGAAGACTTTCCATCTCTCTCTCTCTCTCTCTCTCTCTCTCTCTCTCTCTCTCTCTGTCTGTGTGTGTGTGGGGGGGGGGGGGGGGTGCTTGTGTGAGCGCGCGCGTGTGTGTGTAAAAAGTTCATGACCCATAAAATTCAAAGAAGGTGTTCTGTCTTCATTTTTCTGTGTGTGTCAGTGTTGTCAGTAATTGTATATATGTTTTCTTTCTCCCGTTGTGTGTTTGTGCGCGCGCACTTAATATTGCCAAAATTGACTCATTCAGAAGGAATTTATTCAATGAACACGAGACGAAGAAATTGGGTGACACTTTCTTAATCTTGTACAGAAAGGAGTCCCCTATTCCGTACGTTTCACTTTCATTTTCTCGCAGGAGCTGAGAACATCGTTCCTGAAATTATTTATTTATTTGCTTAGTTTCGTATTTTTCATGTTTTATTAATAATACAGTTTTTCCAATTTATACTTTTTCTAACCAGTATTATGTAAACTATCGACTAATTCCCTCAAGGAACTAGGCAGTTGAATAAACCGTTTGACGATTAACCTATATCTAATTGTTGTTTCCTGTTGTTTCAGGTAAGCTACTTAGATGATCAACATGACACAGAGCAGTGCCAAATCGGAGCGCCCAGTTCCCTACAAATTTGGGTTACAGCCCCCCGACATCGATCCACAGTAAGTTGTTGCTAGTCTACGACGACATTAACTCAAGCTGTAAAAGGAAATAGCATTTAGAATGTGGCAGACTGCTTTCAACATTCTTAGGAATACATTATGCCTCTTATTTTGTAGTGTGGAGTATATCTGACGAAATAGAAATACCCTTATTTTACACTTCGTTACTATTTTGTCTAAAAATTACCGCTAACATTATATACATAATGAGAAACATCGTTTCTGCACTTTATTAAGCATAATACAAAGATACTGTTCCATTCTTCAATTGGGAGAAATTTGGTGAACATAGTTAAAACTATTATGAAGAATTACGTACCAGACGTTCTGAAAATGTAGTTTCGAAAAAATTAGAAAAGAATGTTGACAATTTGACTCACCATATCCCTCTTTCAGAACACTCCAGTGGCATAACCTTGCTGGCAGCCGCTTCTTTATCCTCTGCAGACTTTTTCAGGAGTCTTTCCCTGACTGTAGACACTTAGTGGTGGCTCCGCAGCTCTTTCATCTTCAACTAGTCGCTAAGGTCACAGAAGCTATCATATTATTTCCTGGTCGGATCCCTAATTTGTCCAATACTTTTGTCCTGCCAATTACACCATCACTGAAACAGATAACAGCAAGCATCACACCTATTTTTGGTACTGTCCATCCAACAAACACTGTTTTCAGTACTCGTTGCCATACGCAGCTGTTGAAACTCTCATTAGGATTTTGTGTGCGGCCATGTAGACATTTGCTAAGTAATTTCCTGTATATTGGTTTCATTGTTTTCATGAATGTGGCAGACACGGAATGTTTATATGATATTCTTGCTTGAAGTATCAGCGTGGCCACTGTGCAGACATTTAAAAGTAAATAAACCATACTTTTTGGAAACAGGAGAAATTTGTCTTTCAGATGGAACCATTTCTTTTCGGTTTTTCAGTCATTTTCAAGTCCAGGTCCCCTTAACAAACGTTGACAAACAACAAACGTGATGATATCAGCCCAGGAAACATTTCATATTCTGACTGCTAACACAGCTATATTTCCGGCCGGTGGCAGAAAGTTGAACAGTAATTTTCTCATTGTGCTCAGCAAGTGCATCGATTACTGACCATGGTCACGAAGTTAAAGCTTCCTGCGATGTAGACGGCCCGCACTGCAGCACTCGGAACGCCGCCAGTTTTATTCTAACGACTCGGTACTACACATGACGTAATATTACGTTCTACACAAAATGATGTCAATAGTCACAATCGCTGTATAACATTATTACATTAATTATTTATTACATGACCAGTTTCGACGTTCTATGTTGCTACTTCCAAACGATACTACACGAAGAATGCACAATAGTACCTTATAAATGTGCGACTTTTACGGTATGCATCAATATTTTTATCGTATTGATAAAATTTGAGAATTGACTGAATTTTGTCAGTTACATCGTTCAGTTCAGCTTCATCTGAAAAAGACAGTACGTCAATTACTTTAAAAGGAAATAACCACGTTTATAATATCACTGTCAAAGTATAGTTTTATCAAAACTTGATGCAGTTTTACAGAGAAAGCTGCATTTGGGTAGGCCTTTGTAATCTAAGATATGTTACATTTTCTACTAGTCAGTTGTTCATCATTCCAAATATGACTCGTTTGTGCAATAATATAAATAACGGTGACATGTCATGTTCTGAGCACAACTTTACATTACGTGAACTGTGTGTCCTAAGATCTTAGGGAACTGAGCCGATGTGCAGCCCATCTGTTAGAAAACCCAAGACACAGGAATCTGCATTGCTGTGCTCACCACTCTCCGTAAGATCATTGGATACGCCGTTAACATAATGTAAAGATGTGCTCTGAACATGAAATGTCACGTTTATTATGTTATTGCACAGACGAAACAGTAATATTTGGAATGTTGAACAACTGACTACTACAAAATGTAACAAAAGTCGCGTTACAAAGGCCTACCCAATGTAGCTTTCCATGTAAAACTGCATCAAGGTATGATAAAAGTATGCTCTACCAGTGATATTACAATCATGGTTATTTCTTTTTAAAGTAATTGACGTGCTGTCTTTTTCAAATGAAACTGGACTGAACCATGTAACAGACAAAATTCAGTCAATTATCAAATTTTATCAACAGGACCAAATATTGTTGCATACCGTAAAATGTCATACATATATAAGGTAGCATTGTGCATTCTTCGTGTAATATCCTTTAAAAATGGCGACATAGATTATCGAAACTGGTCGTGTCATGTAATGAAGTGAATAAATAATTAATATAATATGAAGGAAGAAACTTAGGGTTTAACGTCCCGTCGACAGCGTGGTCATTAGACACGGAGCTAACGCTCGGATTTTGGAGTAAGGATGGGGAAGGAAATCGGCCGTGCCCTTTTGAAAGGAACCATCCCGGCATTTGCCTGAAGTGATTTAGGGGAATCACGGAAAACCTAAATCTGGATGGCCGGGGGTGGATTTGAATCACCGCCCTTCCCATTGCGAGTCCAGAATGAATTATTGTAATAATGTTCTACAGCGACTGTAGCTTTTGGCATCATTTTGTATGAAGTCAGGAACACATGTTTACATTTACCAATGGCACTCCTAACCGACATATGATGTCGGTGAATAACATGGCATGTAATCATTAAACACTAATCTTCCTTCCTTAATACCCTGATGTACTGTATCTTTGCCCATTTCCTACAGTGTTGATTTTGAATGACAATGTATCCTATGTTACATGATTTTCTGACTTTGATGTAGGCATTCTGCCTAGATATGGCTTTCTATATCGCATGATGAAGAGCACTTATATTCTAGACTTCAAACACCATTGCTTTTAGAAATAATATATTTTAGATTCTTTAATTCTTGTATTATTTATAAATACGATTTTATTTTAATACCTTTTTATAATAACCATATAGCTTATTATATTGCTTCAGTACTGAATGTTGAGTCATTGTACTTCTTGTTCTTTATATATTTTATATGTCATGCGGAAAATGATGGTAAAATAAAACACTGTTTTGTAGATAACATAAATATGGTGTTATTTTAATGCCTAAACCGGTGGTTAAATAATCAACAAGCTTTACGGCTGTTGGTATATACGAGGCGCGTTCCGTTTGGTAATAAAATGAAATTGTACACAGATTCAGAAGAAATTTTTATTGCACAAAATTTTACAACTCTTAAACTACTTTTCCACATAACTGCCGAAATTTTGCAGGCATTTGTCATAGCGTGCCACCAGGTTTTGTATACCTTCTTTATAGAAATCTGCCGCCTGTGTCTTCAACCAGTTGGAAACAGTGAAATTTGGCGGAAGTGTATAGCGAGAGCACTAATTGTAAACCTACGGTTTTCCAGGATCTTTTCATCAATCGCGTGAACCAGTTCTTCTGTAACCAAAGGTGGACGCCCACTTCGTTCTTCATCGTGCACATCACTACGCCCGCCATTGAATTGTCGGACCCATCTCCTCACCATCGAATCAGTCATCGCATTTGGTCCGTAAACATCGCAAATTTGCCGATAAATTTAACTTGGTTTCACTTTCTTCGCATCACCGACCTGATTTCACAGGCGGCGGGATTTTCAATCAACGCCGACATTTCAAACAAGCACAACAAAGCATACGTAACTGACAGCGATCTCCAAATGGCGCACGTTCTTCTCCTTGATACACATCGACTACAGCGCATGTGCGGATCTGCAATCGCAGCGCTGCAGCGGAGATAAATTGGGACGGAACTTACTATCTGGACGCGTCTCGTATATACAGGGTGTTACAAAAAGGTACGGCCAAACTTTCAGGAAACATTCCTCACACACAAAGAAAGAAAATATGTTATGTGGACATGTGTCCGGAAACGCTTAATTTCCATGTTAGAGCTTATTTTACTATTTCTCTTTAAATGTAAATTGAAATAATTCGTGCAGACAATTGTCAAAATACCCAATTGTTTCTTTAGTATGTACTGTACTTCCTCGATTCACCGCCTTTGTAAACAATGCACTGACTACGAAACCATGTTCGTGATGAACACTAACGAGTTGGTGATACGTACTGATGTGCTTGATGCTAGTACTGTAGAGCAATGAGTCGCATGTCAACACAAGCACTAAAGTCAACATTACCTTCCTTCAATTGGGCCAACTGGCGGTGAATCGAGGAAGTACAGGACATACTAACGAAACAATTGAGTATTTTGACAATTGCCTGCACGAAGTATTTCAATTTACATTTAAAGAGAAATACTAGAATGGGCTCTAACATGGAAATTAAGCGTTTCCGGAACATGTCCACGTAACATACTTTCTTTCTTTGTGTGTGAGGAATGTTTCCTGAAAGTTTGGCCGTACCTTTTTGAAACACCTTATATATATAGGGTGTCCCAGCTATCTTGTCCATCCAAAATATCTCTGGAACAATAACAGCTATTGGAAAACGACTTTCACCGGTATCAATGTACGGCTGGGACCCATGAATGTACTTATTTGGAAACATTCTAAAACGAAAGCAAATGTGTTTTTTAACACAAACTTATGTTTTTTTAATGGACACCCTATTTTTTCTGCAATCCATAGAATAACAAATCACATAAACAATGGCGTTGATTGCATCGCAATATTCCATTTACATCCCGAGATTTTAGGACGCGAAGTTGAGGCTTGCAATACGAGAAACGCGCGGGTAGCAGCATGGGGCTATCGCCGGGACAAGATAGCTGGGACACCCTTGATTTTATATATATAATCAACACCATTGCTTTTAGAAGTAATATGTTTTAGTTTCTTTAATTCTTGTATTATTTATAAAAATGATTTTATTTTAATACCTTTTTTATACCAACCATATAGCTTGTACTTCTTGTTCTTTATATATTTTATATGTCATGTGGAAAATGATGGTAAAATACAACACTGTTTTGTAACTTTATTTGTACATAACCTGAAGATGGTGTTATTATAATGCCGAAACCGGTCGTTAAATAAACAACAAACTTTACGGCTGTTGGTATATACATTTATTATTTGGATTTACAAAAACACAGGATTCTCTGCGCACTGTGCTGCTAATGTCGGTGGTGATGTACGGTGTTAGTTCAACAAAAGACGGATCCGTAAAACAATAAGTGATTGGTTAGGCGTGCTGACTACAAAAGCTGCGTGGTGTGGGAATAGCAGGCGCAGTGGGTTGCGTCAGAACCGCTGCTCTGGCCATGCCGGCCTTCAGAATGGCGAGGAGGAGCTGAGCTGAGCCGGGCTGGAGTGCAGATGAGATCTGCGTGGGAAACAGCCACTGAGCACTCCAGTGTCCAACTGCTGTCTGCAGTCCTAAGACACCGAGCTGCGGTGTTCATCGCTCCCTACACCAAACAACTTTAACTTACGCTGTGCACACAACACAGCTAACCGTGTACTCACACGATGTGATGATGCTGTAGATAAGGGTTGTCAAATATATTCCGTATTTCTAGATTTCTGGGAGGGTTTCGACACTGTATCTCAGAAGCGTCTTCTAATCAAACTGCGTGCCTACGGAACACCGTCACAAATGTGAGATTGGATTCGTGAGTTTCTGTCAGACAGGACACAGTACGTTGTAATTGACGGAAAGTCATCGAGTAGAACTGAAGTGGCATCTTAAATCGGAAAGAACACATAGAATATATTGTAGGAAAAGCAAATGAAAGATATATTTCGTTGGCAGAACACTAAGAAGATACAACAGTTCTACTAAAGAAACTGCCTACACTACACTTGTGCGTCCTATTTTGGAATATTGCTGCCCATTATGGGTTCCACAACAAGTAGCACTGACGGAGGATGTAGGGAAAGTTCAGAGAAGGGCAGCTCGTTTTGTATTATCGCGATATAGGGGAGAGAGTGGCACAGAAATTATGCGCGAGTTGGGATGGAAATCATTAAAAGAAAGGCGATACTCGTTGCGACGAGATGTATTTGCGAAATTTCTTTCACCAACTTTCTCTTCCGAATGCGTACATCTTTTGTTAGATCCCACCTATATAGGAAGACATGATCCTGAAAATAAAATAAGAGAAATCAGATCGAAAACGGAAAGATTTAGGTGTTCCTTTTTCCGGCGAGCTATTAGAGAATGGAACAGTAGAAGTTCGATGAACCCTCTGCCATGCACTCTTCGCGAAGACGGATGGCGAGTGTGGTCTTGTGGCCAGTACGGTCGGTAACTGCAGAGCGGCCGGACAGCCCGCGGCCGGCTAACGGCAGCAACGGGACGGGGCGTTCAGGACCGCTCCCCGGCGAGCCAGCAGCCTCCAAACGGGCAGCTCCTGTCTCACATGTTCCCCAAACACCAGCCCTGACACGTGTGGCGGGAAGCACTCCAGTGACGTCACCAAGCAACATGGCAACGTATTACACACGACCGGCATAACTAGTTACAGCGAGCAAACGCAGCCATGTCACCGAGCAAACGAGAGACTGACGTCGACCACAGTCTCAGCAAGAAGCTCTGTGTACAGCGGTAACATTTAATTATTATATATATACATTGCCATTACCCTTGTTTTGTGTGCAAACTTTTATCGCAATTCAATCAACGGTATGGCAGCACATTAAATACAAATCTGATACGAAATAGTATGTCCATACAAAATAACAATTTCTTTTTTCTGGTTTTCCCTTTTTTTATCTTTTTATGTTTTGTTTTCTAAATCACCTCTGTGTTAATCGAATAAAACAATAACTAAATTCAATTCGGCCAAGACATTTCTGAGTTTTATTGGGACGAACACACAGAATCGGATTATTATATCTAAGAAGGAAAGAGGAGGAGGAATCTTACAGTTTAACGTCCCGTCGACAGCGTGGTCATTAGAGACGGAGCTTATACGCTCTGATTTTTGGGTAAGGATGGGGAAGGAAATCGGCCGTGGTCTTTGAAAGGAACCATCCCGGCATTTGCTTGGAGTGATTTAAGGAAATCACGGAAAACCTAAATCTGGATGGCCGGAGGTGGATTTGAACCACCATCCTTCCGAATACGAATCCAGTGTGTTACCTCGCTCGGAGTATCTAAGAAGTTCAGTGATATCTAAACAGCGTCCGTTCCGCTCGCCCCCCCCCCCCTCTCCTCTCCCCGTCATCGACATGCAATACTTCGAAATGGCGTCAAGTAAAAAGACTTCAACCAGGCGGTCGAACAATCCCCCGGGATCTCACGACCAAAAAATGCCATACGATCATTTCATTTCATCTGAACGGCAACGTGGCTCATGCGTGCGTGCATGCGCATGGGTCTTCAGAGACTTGAGGAGAATCCATACACAGCACACACTGCATGTAATTGCCAGTGTAAACAGAGTGCGTCGCGTCACGGAAGATGGGACCTGGAATCAAAACGGCAATCGATCTCACGTTCACCGTCGTGCAAAAGTAAAAGACGAAAACACTGCTGATGGCCTTCTTCCCCATCGTTCACAAGGGATTTATTCCTGCAGGTGAAACCATCAATGCTGCATTTTACCAGTCCGTTTTGAACCGATTGCGATCCGTGTGCACTAATTCCTGGTGCAGAACATGGCTACAGTTCCTGAATCCCGTTCGTACTCACGTCATCTGGCTCACGCGGACCTCTTCCTGTTTGCCCGTTTCACGCCGGCCGTAAAAGCCGCGAATGCCATGAAAGATCGTGTGACAGGCGTTCTGAGATGAGTTCCACAGTTGACCTTTGATCATGGGTTCTACAAGCTTACGAACGTCCTCAGAAGTGTGTTGTGGTGGATGGCAATTATTTTAAGGGCCATAAAAACATTTCTTTGTGTATCCATCTTGAGTAGAAGCATGTTGGGACGACGGCGTCGTATTATTGTAAAAAATTAAAACCCTTCTGCAGTTATTTTTAGAGTTTAATTACTAGTTTCTAGAATACATTATTCACTTCTTCAGACCCTTAAATAATCCGTGCTGTAATGAAAAAGTAGCCTTCCATTATATGTATTGAATTTACCGAACTTTTTATACACACCACGTGTATACACGGTGTCCCAGCTATCTTGCTCACCAAAATTATCTCTGGAACAACAACAGCTATTGTAAAACGACTTTGGTATCAAGTGAGCCTGGGGCCCATGAATGTATATATTTTCCAACATCCTAAAACGAAAGCAAATGTGTTTTTAACACAAAGTTATGTGTTTTTAATTGACATCCTTTATTAATTATTTATGCAATCTATAGCATGACAAATCACATAAAAATGGCGTTGATTTCATCACAATACGCCAATTACAACCCGAGATATTGCGAAACAACGTTGACGCTTTAGATACGCGAAACACGCGGCTAGCGCACGTCCTGAGCAGCATGGGGTTCTCGCCTGAATCTCAGGACGTGCGCTAGCCGCGCGTTTCGCGTATCTCAAGCACCAACTTCGCTTCGCAATATCTCGGGATGTAATTGGCGTATTGCGATGCAATCATCGCCATTGTTTATGTGATTTGTCATGCTATAGATTCCTGAAGAAATTAATAAAGGATGTCCATTAAAAAAACATTAGTTTGTGTTAAAAAAACACATACGCTTTCGTTTTAGAATGTTTCAAAATATGTACTTCATGAGAACAAGCCTTACATTGATACAGGTGAAAGTCGATGTACAATAGCTGTTGTTGTTCCAGAGATATTTTGGGTGAGCAAGAGAGCTGGAACACCCCGTAGATTAACGTGGCAGGTGAGATCGAGAGAGATAACGTGTAAGCCTAATAGCCGTATCTAATCATCTGCTAATTTGGCCGCAGCCGTCCTGAGTTAAGCTTTTTGCGGTTATCTTGAACAACCGAAGCTATTAGTGCTCCTTTTCCATTCCCTGTCAAATGTGGGCTGGTATTGACTCTGTAATGACGTAGCCAAAGGTGAGCTCTGGCGAAAAAGGGAGACCAGTCAAATAGTTGCAGACAAGCCTGTCAGGCGCGCACGTGCCTTGTTGAAGGCACGGCTGCCGTATTTGCCTTGTACTTCACGGCCCGTGTTTTCGCCTCTCTGCAAACTGCGGTATGTACAGTGGCACAGAGCGCGAGTGATACGGCACTTGAAATGATGATTTTCCGCTATGATATTTGTGGAAGTGTTACCGCTAACTGGGGAAGTAGATGACGCTTACTGTTAGAAACCATTTGCGGCTTTTATTTGGCCTAAAACATTTACAAAATACTGTGTCTGAATCACGTTACGACCAATAGCTCTGACCTCTCATGTTATTAATTATTGGGTCACTGTCTACATCGGTCTCCTGAAAAGGGAAACTATTAAGAATAGAACAACTGAAGACGAAATAATTAAGCACTGCATTGTGTTTAGTCAATTGAAATAGTACCTTACTTGTAATACAGTGTAATCGTTCTATTAAAAACATATTTCCATCAAATCATATTACTAATAAGAGGAAAGTATGTTAGAAGCTGTACTCATACTGCTGCCATGTAAGTTTGATTACTTCCAGTGAGTAAGGAACCCAACAGTAGAAGATTTTTTATCAGAGTTAGTAAACAATCTTTTAAAAAACCTCGATTTCACAAAGAATCTAATTCCCATTTACAAAACTGCTTCAAACGTCAACTTGCTAAGTATTTGACTTGAAACGTGTAATCGAGAAGAAGTATAGAAATCCTTCGAAATTGTGTTTAAAACTTGTTGGAAGCCACTAAGTGCTCTTAATATAAAATACCAGATGAATAAATTGTAAAATGTGCTCCATTTTAAGTAGACACTAGTTCCTCATGCTTCTGAATGTTCATGACATCATATCCTCTGATCAATGTGTGGTGCCATGCTATAATTTTTGTGATAGCTCCAGTCCTGTATGTAGATGCAGTCTGCACAGTGTGTTGCGAATACAGTTGGTACGCCGTGCGGGAATGGCCGTACTATCTGCAGTGTCACGTTACGTATCGCGCGGCCGCTCGCGTCGGAGGTTCGAGTTCTTCTCGGGCATGGTGTGTGTGTTGTCCTTATTCTAATTTTAAGTAATTTGTAAGTCTAGAAACGATGAGCGGAGTAGTTCTGCCCCTTAGAATTACAAACATTTGTACATTTTGAGAGTAGCTACCAAGAAGTAATATATTACAAATTTTACAGCGACACTACACTACTTTTTCCCATGCATATAAATGCTCAAGATTAAGGTAAACCAGTCTACAATCGCAAGATTGCTTTGAATACCACAGTGCTTTACTAGGCATGGTCCTGTTTGGAGGTGGTATGCCACTGCGTTACTCCGACATTCGAAGTGACTTTCCCAGCCAGGTATAGGGGAATACTTATCATGTCGCCATTTTACATGTGCATCCTGTGGCTTATTTAGTGACTGTCTACAATTTTGTTGTAAATAATGTGGATAGTCAAGAAGTAATAAATTAAAACGCCATGCCTGATTATGAACAACGAAAAAGTAGTATGCGATAGCTTTCTTCCTTTCATTATTTTGAAGGGGATAAAAAAGTTTCATACAGCTTTGAGATTATGTACAAAGTGCGTTGGAAGCTATACATATTTTACTGATATCAATGAACCTCTTGTACTGGCGAACTGAAGCCCTCCCCCCCCCCTCTCCAGAAGAATAAACCATCTACTCCCCTGCTCTCCTCGGCTCACGGAGTACCACATCTGGAAGAAAGGCGCAGTCAACGGAATTACTTCCACAATAAATTATCATTCTTGAGTGCAGTGAGAGTGATTTGAAACTTCCAAGCAAATTAAAACTGTGCCCTTGTCGGCCTTGCAATCTACAACCTTCGCCATTCACGGGCAGGTGCCCTGGTGACATAGTTATTATAGCAATGCGGTATCTGTTTTTAAACGTGTCTATGCATTGTGTGGCTTTCTTCGCAAGTGCACTAATAACATACTTTTCCAATCCTCAGGAAAGAAACATTTGTATTGTCTTCTACACCTACAGAGAGGTACATGACTACTATTAAATTCACCCTGAAAGACCGTTCATCGAACCACTGGAAAGTTGCATAGGTCACTCCAATGTTGAAGGCAATTGGAGTGATCTGCAAAATAATGAACTACCTGAAGAGAACGACCTGTTGACCCAAAGTCAAGCGGCTTCAGAAAGTAGCGATCTTTATTCATGTTATGTGATGAATGTTATCGCAAAGGGATCTCAAGTAGACTTGTGTTTCTGGATTCCCGAAAGGCTTTTGACACTGTTCCTCACAAGCGTTTTCTAATCAAATTTCGTGCTTATGGAATATCGGCCAGTTGTGCGATTGGGTTCGTTATTTCTTGTCAGAAACGACACAGTACGTTGTAATTGACGGAAACTCATCGAGTAGAACAGAAGTGATATATCACTGGTGTTCCCCAGAGAAGTGTTATAGGCCACCTACTCTTCCTTATCTTTATAAACTACTTACCAGACCACGTCAGTAGCTCATTCACACTGTCGTTTATCGGTTATTAGAGTCACCAGATCAAACGAAATTGTAAAATAATTTAGATAATATATCTGCGTGGTGCAAAAATTGGCAACGGATACTGAAAAATAAGTGGGATCACTAGAATGAATTTACACGACAAAACAGACGGATCCACAGGTCGTAGATTCAATTAAATGCCCAGGTATAACAACTACGAATAACTTAAATTGAAAATAAGACACAAAAATTATGGTAGGGAAGGCGAACCAAAGGCTATATTTCATTAGCAGGACACTTAGAAGATGTAACAATTCTACTAAGGAAACTGCCCACACTACACTTGTGCGTCCTATTTTGGAGTATTGTTGCGCATTGTGGGATCCCCACCAAGTGGGACTGACGGACGATATAGACAAAGTACATACAAGAGCAGCTCGTTTTGTATTATCGCGATAGAGGGGTGAGAGTGTCACAGAAATGATGTACGAGTTGGGTTGGAAATCGTTGAAACAAATGCGTTATTCGTTGCGGCGAGATATGTATGCGAAACTTCTTTCACAAACTTTCTCTTCCGGTATGCTAACAAATTGTGTTAGCATCAAGATACATAGAGAGATCCAAAAAGGGAAACTTTAGGTGTTCCTTATTCTTGTGCTCTATTAGAGAATGGAAATGCAGGGAAATTTCATAAAAGTGGTTCGATGAGCCCTTTGCCACGCAGAGTATTTATGTAGATTTATAAAGATCGGAAAAACTTCAAATTCTCTCTCTACCGTTCGACTCTTAACGGCTCGCGAAAAGAAGGAACACTTAATTCTTTCCATACAAGCTCTTATTTTATTACGATCGTCATTTCTCTCTTGTTTCCCTTCTTTGAGTTCGCGTTGTATTTCCTCAGTTCCCCTTGGTATGGATGAAATTCTGTGTTGACCGGTAGCTGCCACAACCGTAAAACTCCCAGGTTTCTTCTTATTATTTTTTTCCTAAGGGACCAAACTGCTGAGGTACCTAAACCTGCACACTACTTAGGCTAAGGATAAAAACACCCATATCCGAGAGAGGATACTGCTGAGGTACCTAAACCTGCACACTACTTAGGCTAAGGATAAGAAAGACCCATACCGAGAGAGGACTTGAACCTCTGGTAAGTGCGGCCGCTCAATACTTGCCATTGCGCCTGAGATCTGGGGGTCACCCAGCCCCCCCCCCTCCCTTTCTCGACACACTGAAGGTTGTATGCGCACGCTGCCGACAGGTGGAGACTTGGTACTTGCCGTTTTTCGGCAAGAGAAAGCAACGGTATCATGCGGGGCTTCATCCTCTCTCTTTGCGCTCTTCTATAGCTGGGTAATAGCACGACTGAGACAGAAATGCTAAAATCAATCTTACAAAAAGTCACACATTTGATGACAGAGCATATCTAGGGTAATGCAAATTCATACATTCCTTTTGTTCTCCTTTCAGAGGAGGGTGCGAGTATTTCTTTAATTTGAAGCTTATATTCTGCAATGAGCCGTCAAGACAGTGTCATAATAGTTGTAAGAGTACTTCATCGTATTTTTTTTGCTTCTCGTACATCTATATCTAGTTAAATACTCTGTTAGTGACAAGTAAGTGCATGGCAAAGGGTTCATCGAACCGGTTTTATGATATTTCTCTACTGTTCCATTCTCCAATATTTCATGGGAAAGAGAAAAAAAAAGAACTAAATCTTTCCGTTTCCGATGTGATTTGTCTTATTTTATTATGATGATCACGCCTCCCGATGTAGGTGGGTGCTAACAATATATGTTCCCATTCGGAAGAGAAAGTTGGTGAAAGAAATTCCGCAAATAGATCTCGCCCCAACGAATAAAGCTTTTCTTTTAATGATTTCCAACCTAACTCTTGCATCATTTCCGTGATGCTCTCTCGCCTACATCACAATAACAGGAAACGAGCTACCCTTCTCTGCTTTTTCTCTAAACGGTTGAGAAACAATTTGAAATTCTTCCGATCTTTCTAAATCTATATAAATACTCTGTGTGGTAAAGGGCTCATCGAACCACTTTTATGATATTTACCTGCAGTTCCATTCTCTAATAGTGCACAAGAATAAGGAACACCTAAAGTTTCCCTTTTTGGATCTCTCTTTGTAGGTGGATGCTA
This sequence comes from Locusta migratoria, assembly GCA_026315105.1. Lineage (NCBI taxonomy): Eukaryota > Metazoa > Arthropoda > Insecta > Orthoptera > Acrididae > Locusta > Locusta migratoria. Next base: position 696,275,524 of record CM048745.1, on the reverse strand, counting down.
ATTTGTTAGCACGCGGAAGAGAAAGTTGGTGAAAGAAATTTCTCATACAGAACCCGCCGCAACGAATAACGCCTTTCTTTTAATGATTTCCAATCGTACTCGTGCATCATTTCTGTGACACACCGCGATAATACAAAGCGAGCTGCCCCTCTTTGTGCTTTGTATATATCGTCTGTCAGTCCCACCTGGAGTAGCCGAGCGGTCTAAAACGTCTCGCTGGGGCATGGATGTGTGTGTTGTTCTTAGGTTAGTTTACCTAGGTTTAAGTAGTTTGTAAGCTACGGACTAAGGACCACGCAGTTTGGTCCGATAGATATACAAACATTTGAACATTTTTTTAGTCCCACCTGGTGTGGATCCCACTATGCGCACCAATACTCGAAAATAAGACGCACCAGGGTAGTGTAGGCAGTTTCTTTAGTAGAACTGTTACATCTTCTAAGTATTCAGCCAATGATGTGTAGTCTTCGGTTCGCCGTGCCTACAATATTTTCTATGTGTTCTTTTGAATTTAAGTTGTTCGTAGCTGTTGCCCTTGATATTTAGTTGAACTGACGTCCAGTAGATATGACTGATGTATCATGTTTAACGGATCTTTTAGTGGTCAATTGATGACTTCACATATCTCACTATTAAGGATCAATTGCTAATTTTTGCACCATGCAGATATGTTTAAATCATTTTGCAGTTGCTTTTGAGGTTCTAGTTGCTTAACTAACCGATAAATGAGACCATCATTCGCGAACAGTCCAAGAGATCTACTCCGATTGTCTCTTGAATCATTTATAGAAGTAAAGAAAAGTATAACACTTCCCTGGGGAACGCCAGCTATCACTTCTGTTCTGCCGCGACGGATTAGCTGTGCGTACTGGAGCGCCGTACTGCGGTGCGCGTGGCCATGTGCCGTCGGGGGTTCGAGTCGCCCCCTCTGGCATGGATGTTTGTGTTGTCCTTAGGTTAGTATACCTTAGTTTAATTAGTTTGTAAGTCCCCTCGGCCACCGCAGCCGGCGATAGATTTACAAACAAACAAACTTCTGTTCGATTACTTATCATGAATTACATCGTGCTGTGTCCTTGTTGACAGGAAATCACGAATTCAGTCGCACAACTGTGGCGATTTTCCATAAGAACGCAGTTTGATTAGTAGACGCTTGTGAGCTGCAGTGTGAAAAGCCTTGGAAATCTAGAAAAACTGAATCTATTTGACATGCTTTGTCCATAGCACTTATCACATCTTGTTAGTTAAGAGCTAGATGGATTTCCCAAGATAGATACTTTCTGAATGTGTGGTCAATAGGGTCAATTGGGCGTTCTCTTCGAGGTAGTTCATTATATTTGAGGAAATATGTATGTTATAAACTCCTACTACAAACCGGTGCCAATGGTGTAGGCCTGTAATTCTGCGGATCACTCATGTTGTCTTTGTTGGCGGATCTCTCGCTGAGAAGCGGTTATATATGGTAGTCAGGTATGACATTGTTGCGCTGCCTTGCGTAACCGCGTGTGCCAGCAGTGTAGCGCTGCGCCGTAACTCCGGCCGGACTCCGCTGGTTGGCATGTGCGCCGCGCGCGCCCCCAGACGTCACAGAGTGCTCCGCTCGTCATATGGTAATGCCCGGTGTGGCCGCTGGACGGGTCTGTTGGGAAACGTCTCACTCGGCCCGTCCCACACCCCCGCGGAAATACGAGCGCCTCCTTCAGACCAGTGAGCCCAGCGAGTCGGCGAGCTCGTGCACGTTATTTACGCCGCGTGTTATTGGCCGCCGTAAAATCGCCGCTCGGAGCTTGTCCTTGTGCGCGAGATGAGCTGCCATTTCGTAACTCAGGCTGACGGCGAAATGACATACGAGCTACAGAGTACATCGTAAATTACCGTCAAAATAGCCAGACATATTTTTTCGGTAAAATGTGGTGTAGACTTCAGTGCTGAGCAAACACATCAGATTCTTACAAAAAAGTGCTGTTTCACAATCCGCACGTTTCAAGTGTTGTATATATACATGTGTGTGTGTGGGGGGGGGGGGGGGGAGGGGAAAGTGAGAGAGTGACAGAAACGGTACCTAAGACGCAGTGGTAAAATAAATAAGTAAAAGTTCAAATGTTTGTAACTCATTGGACTTAACTACCTTACAAGGCTCTAGGCTTACAGACAACGTAAACTAAGTTAAATTAACCCATGTCAAATGTTCAGATGTCTGTAAATCTATCGGACCAAACTGCGTGGTCATCAGTCCGTAGCTTACAAACTACTTAAACCTAGGTAAACTAAATGAAATAAATCGCAATTTGCGATGTTATGGCGTCACTGTATGAGGTTTAGATGGAATACCAAATTGCGGCGAAAGAAAATTTGTGCCCGGCCGGGATTCGAAACCGAGATCTCCTGCTTACTAGGCAGACGCGTTCACCACTCCGCCACCAAGGACACAGTGCCGGCCGCGGTGGCCGAGGTGACTGAGGCGCTTCAGTCACGGTGAGCACGGCCACTACGGTTGGGGGTTCGAATCCCCCCTCTGGCATAGATATTTATGCCGTCCTAGTTCGTAAGTAGTTCATAAGTAGTTTGTAAGTTTAGGGACTGATGACACCGTAGTTAAGTTCCATAAGATTTACAAACATTTCAACCAAGGACACAGTGACTAGCCCGACTGCAGAGGACTCTTCCCTGCACGTCTCCCGCCACACACAAATCTCCATTCGCCACGCTGTCTGTTTCCTATACCACAGCCTAGGTAAACACACACACCCATGCTCCAGGGAGGACTCGAACCTCCACGGCGAGCAACCGCGTGCTCCGCAGCGAGGTGCTTTAGACCGCTCGGCTACTCCACCGCGGCAACCCATGTCCGAGGGAGGTTTCGAACATCCGACGACCACGGCGGAATAACTGTGCGCACTGAGGCCCCGTGCTGCGGTGCACGCGGCCGTTCGCCGTGGAGGTTTGACTCCTCTCTCGGGCATGTGTGTGTGTGTGTGTGTGTGTGTGTGTGTGTGTGTGTGTTGTTCTTAGGTTAGTTTGTAAGCCTAGGGACTAACAACCAAGCAGTTAAGTCCTACAGATTTACAAACTTTTGAACATTTTGATCGTCCGACGCCGAGCAACCGCGTGCTCCGCAGCAAGGCGCCTTACAGCGCTCGGCCACTCCACCTTGGAGAATGGTTTCCAACTTCGGGTCGCGACCAGTTGTGGTCCGCATTAACTTTCTGCGTGTGTCGCCAGACGACTTGAAAATATCGAAGTATAGTATCTTTTTTTCCATGCAGGTTTTCACCCATTAAAGAAATACAAGAATTAAGTTCTATCGTTTCTTTGTGTATAGTGATTATGGTCATGGATTAATAAGTTAAGTTTAAAGTTTTTGCGACGTTACATTTTTACGTCACGTCCATTCAAACTTGGGTATTTATCCAGGGTTATTACGTAAAACTGTATTTTCGTTTTATTAGTTCTAAAATTCATTGTTAAATATTGTTGATAATTTATCATTTGACTGGGACTGACTTGAAGATAGATGGCCAAGTGGTTGAGAAAGTCGAGAGTTTTCGTCATTTGGGAGAGAAGATAACTGGTGGAATACAGAGCAGCGGTAGCGCAGTAGACAGGGCAAAGCTCTTGCAGAAGCTTCGGTACGGAGTGAAGACGACATATGCCAAGAATGTCACGGAATGCCAAATTGTGACACTACACAGCAGCTATAAGAATTGCTGCACTGTAACCATCAGAAACTATCACACTCGGCAAGAGAGCTTGTATACACTTGGAGAAGTAGGTGCGGAAAATTTTAAGAGAAATTTGGAGCACTAAAAAAAGGGGGGATATCTGGATTCACAGAACACGTGAGGAACTGTACCAAAATATTGAACCTATATCGAGCGAGGTACGGAAAATGAGGTTATGATTAGTGGGGCACATCATGAGGATGGATGATGAAAGGTTGACTAAGAAGATGTGGAATGCAACATGTCGTACGGAAAACAACTGGGTGATGGAAGTCAGAGATGATTGGAAGATTGTAGGAATAAAAGAAAGCAATCTGCCGGCACTAGTGCAGGACAGGGAGGAATATAAAGGGTTGGTGGATGGTCACAGGTGACCGGACACCAAAATCAAAGTCATCTTAACAGAAGAAGAAAGAAAAAGAAGAAGCGAGAGAATGAAGTATTGGGAAGAAAGAAGACGTGCATAACAAGCCACTTGTGATCCTGAAGGGTCCTAACGAAGCAGAAGAAGAAGAATATGAGTTGATAGAGGATAACCTTTGCCTAACGGAGCTATCGTGTGATTTACTTGGAAAATTTTATTTAAAGACTGAGGCGGAATCTCATTTAGGATCAGAACAGGGAGACTATCGAGAGCTTCCAAGTGTAGCTATTTAAGGAATTAATATGATTGACAATAATTTACTTACGCGTATTTTCCCAGTTTTTTATTCAGAAATATAGAAACAAACTTTGCCTGGCAAACGATTTACGTCTCGAATTAACAAGCTTCAATGTAGACATGGAAAGTATCATTCGCACCAACATTTAACAATTTCACAAATCTCACTGATTTAATACGTGTAAAGTTAATTTGTTATTGGTGAAAATACTGTACAATTTCCTTTCTGTTGATGATGTCTACTCAAATGGTTTACATATTTAATAGTAAACTCAGTTTCATACTGCAAAGAATTCTTATACTAGTATTAATTTATATGCAGTCGTTGTCAACGTACAGATTTTGGGTCCAACTGTGAACCACTGAGGGTTATTAAATTGATTTTTTAACCCTATGCGGCATGCTACGCTGTTGGCATTATGACTACAAATAGATGAAAGTATATACTCCTTGCGGTCAGCGTTTAATGCGTTATCTACTGATACCGAGTTTTAGGCATTAATTTCGCTTTTTTTCACTCGGCGACAAAGACAGTAGATAAAAGCTTTAACCGATTAATGTTTATTGGACAATAGTAACTTCTGGTTTGTTCACAACAGTTTGGAAGATGAGCGTAATGGACATGGCCAGTGCAATTTTGAGCCTCTTATTTCTGTTCGGTATTTGTCCGGCCTACTAACAGATAGGCCCTTCTTATGCTCACAAATACTTTTACGCCTAGTGACCTGAAGTAACAACAAGCGAAATTAATGGTTAAACTACGTAACAGTGAAATAATGTATTAAACATTATGTAGACTATCATATTGTTAATGCAAGCATGGTAGCGTGGCGCAACTCGTGAGTGCTGAAACCGGAAACGTGGGTTAGCTCAGTTTGAATGCAGTTAATACAGATTGCCATATAAAGCATTAACTGTTAAGGACGAGGTGGAATTTCCAGAGACGTCGGATACGGACGCGACCCCGAAGGTATTTAATATCTCGTCGGATGATGAGAATAAGGAGAATGGAGATGATGCGGCGGCGTCGGTGGATTCGCCGTCGTCGTAATTATTTTAGTCGACATGTTTTTGGTCGGATGGCGCACTGAGCATACTAGCAGTGAAATTTTTAGTTTCGAATATGGGAAAATGGAATCAACCGAGAAGCATGACGATGGAGCAAAAAATCTTAATGCATTAAAGGCTTTTGATATAACAGGTGAATTTAATTTCCTTAGTATTAAGTATGATGGGGTTATAATTAATAAGATTGTGACGTACATTTTCAGAATTAATTTTACATAAGAGAAACTAAAGTTGGATTATGAGGCTACTAATAAATATAACGAGAATCAAGGGGGTTTAGAGAAAATACGTATGGCATTGACTGATAAAATGGGTGATTTTAGTCTTAGTTCTGTACATTTAGCAGGAGTGCCTTTAGTATAATGGAAGGAATAGCTGTAAATCTGTTACATATAGTAAACGTGAAAGTAGCTGTAAAGTATCGGAGGCAAAGACATTGTCAGATTTGGAACGAAGGTGTAAAGTTAAGAATAGATTGTTTAAAGGAACACGGGAACGACAGTAACGACAGTGAAAATGTTTTGCTGGCTGTGAAGCAAATTCCTCAAATCACTTGCAGAGTAAGGGTCAGAATTTTATTGAATACAAGCTGTGCGATTTACATAGACAGTTCACTATTCACGTTTTTCAATTAATCATAAGAAAGGTCATCTAATCAAGAACACTAAATTCTCTATTGCATGGCACTGCGCATCGATGTGGAACCTGCGACTGTAACTTAAAATATGTTTCAGAAATTTCTGCAACGGGTTTTGAGCTGCCTAGCTCCTCATAATCAGATGGTACATATACACATTTTAGTGCAATTAAGTTTCTTTGTAAGGATTCCTGTGTATAGTTGTAGTTACATTATAAGTATATCCATGTGTGTGTCGCTGTATGTGGAAAAATCTATACATTATATTGGCATTTGGAAAATGGTATCCAATAGCGACCCACACAATGAAACTCCTAAAAACACAGCAATCCTAACAAAGAAAAATATTCGCACTGAAATTGCTCTGCCGGCCGCGGTGGCCGAGGAGACTGAGGCGCTCCAGTCACGGTCTGCCCTGCCACTACGGTCGGGGGTTCGAATCCCCCCTCGGGCATGGATATTTGTGCCGTCCTAGTTCGTAAGTAGTTTGTAAGTTTAGGGACTGATGACCCCGTAGTTAAGTGCCATAGACTATACAAACATTTTTGAAATTGCTCTGATGACGAGCTCGTAGGCAGCTTCAAACCCGTTATGGACGAATAAACAATTCCATCAAAGAAAATGCGACTGTTTGCAGTAATTTCCGAAAATTACCGGGTGATCAAAAAGTCAGTATAAATTTGAAAACTTATAAAATCACGAAATAATGTAGATAGAGACGTAAAAATTGACACACATGCCCCGAGATAATGCAGTCTTCCTTCCTTCTTTACTTTCTTTACTTCCCGGACTGTATTTCATTTCCCCCTCCCCTCCTTTCCTATCCTTCCCCTCCCCACCGGGGGACTGATAACCGCCGGCCGCGGTGGCCGAGGAGGCTGAGGCGCTCCAGTCACGGTCTGCACGGCTACTACGGTCGGGGGTTCGAATCCCCCCTCGGGCATGGATATTTGTGCCGTCCTAGTTCGTAAGTAGTTCATAAGTAGTTTGTAAGTTTAGGGACTGATGACCCCGTAGTTAAGTCCCATAAGCTTAACAAACATTTGAACATTTGACTGATAACCTCAGTAGTTTAGTCCCCCTAACCCAACAAAAAAAGTTTAAAAAATGACCGACATATGGCGCTTCATCTGATCAGAAAAGCAATAATTAGCATAACAAATTAATACAAAGCAAAGAAGGTGTTCTGTTCAGGAAATGCTCAATATGCTTACCATCATTCCTCAACAAGGACTGTAGTCGAGCACTGTAAAGCATGACCGGAGTTATGGTGAGCCATTGTCGTCGGATGTTGTCTTTCAGCATCCCTAGAGATGTCGGTCGATCACGATACACTTGCGACTTCAGGTAACCCCAAAGCCAATAATCGCACGCACTGAGGTCTGGGGACCTGGGAGGCCAAGCATGACAAAAGTGACGGCTGAGCACACGATCAACGCCAAACGATGCACGCAAGAGATCTTTCACGCATCTAGCAATATGGGGTGGAGCGCCATTATGCATAAAAATCGTACGTTCCAGCAGGTGTTTGTCAGCCAGGCTGGGGATGATGCGATTCTGTAAGATATCGGCGTTCCTCTCATCCGTCACGGTAGCAGTTACAAAACCAGAATCACGCAGTTGCTCGAAGAGAAAAGGTCCGATAAAGATAAATGCTACCCATACCGTGACTTTCTCGTCGTGCAATGGAGTTTCCACGACAATTCTAGGGTTTTCCGTAGCCCAAATTCTGCAGTTGTGAGCGTGAGGAGTGAGAAATGAGCTTCGTCGGTCCACAACTCGTTACTCAACCAATCGTCATCTTCCGCCATATTTAGAAACGCCCTCACCGTAAATTGCTTCACTAAATCGCCAGGTAACAGTTTATGATGACAATGGATTTTGTAAGGATAGCATTGGAGGGTACGCCTAAGTGCCAACCAAACAGTAGTGTATGGAATGCCGGTGCGACGTGCGACTGCACGAACGCTGACTTCCCCGAGCATAGACGAACCCGCTACAGTCTCCATTTCTTCCTGAACTGTCTCAGCAGCATTACGCCTTGTGCTCGGTCGGCCACTACGGCGTCTATCGTCTGAACAACCCGTGGCTTCGAACTTCATTCTCGCCACAGCTGCATTTGTCAACGGATCTTTACCCGTTCCAATCCCCTTCCTATGGCGATGGGATCGTAACGCTGAACTAACACATTTCCCATTCTGATAATAGAGCTTCACTAAAAGCGCCTTTTCAGGTAACGTGAACATGCTGCGACTGCTGGTGCATCTGATTCTCTCTCTCGTCACAGCTCCTTTTATACACGATTTTCATGCGCAATCACTGACATTTTGCAGTCCAGCGCCATCTGTCGGTTAATTTTTGAATTTTTTGTTCTAATAAAACCCCATGTCTTTCCAAGGATCTGTGTCAATTTTTATCTCTCTATCAGACTTTTGTAGTTCGGAAGAGCGCTCCCACAGGCGAACTACGCTAACTAGTTCGCAGATCCCTCGCCTCTTAGTTCGTCCGCTCCTTTTCCGAAGACTGGCGGGGAACAGCGAGGGGACGCGAGAGCGCGCAGAATCGCGTGATTCCCTTCTGCCAGTTAACGTCATTTCGAGCTGATATGCAGCTCAGCTGTAGTTACATAGTCCACTTCCACAAGAAATCTATTTTAAAAATATAGTACTACTAGTACTCTGTATGTGAAGTAGATGAATATCATTGTATCACTAGAGGTCTGCATTGCGTCCTATTTTTACCGGTGAGTCCCGCTCGCCCCTCTGTCTCTCGGGAGTACGCGGCCGAGCGTCCTCTTTAACCGGTTGCGGGCAACCGATCGCCAGCGCTCGGCCGAGCGCACCGAACGCTCGGTCGGTCGCCAGTGACCGGCGCACTCAGTGACGGCGAGCTGCGCTTCGCCCCAATCCTTCAGATAAGGGCCACCGCTCCACATTAACCACTCACTTATTTCTTTTACAAATGTCTTTCGTTGTTTACCATCATTTCTATAGAACTGACAGTAATATTACAATTGTACTAATAGTAATATTACAATTGCATATGTTACATTCGATGTATGTTAATATAATGTAGACTACTGGGGTTTCGTCTTTGAGGCGATCTTGTATTCCAGTAATTGTATCGTTTAAACTGTAATATCTGTATATAGTATTTTGTTCCGTTCGGTAGATAAACGGGAACACAGTAGTCTAATCGTGGGCTACGTGTAGCGTATCTCCAAACTCGGCCTCGTATACGTTGTACCATGCGCATAGACCGGGGAGGTGGTTTCTGGGGTTCAAACCCCTCCTGAAATGTTGACAAAGCTAGTAATAATTGGCATCATTGTGTATCAGGATAAAGTCCGGCTACATTTTGTCAAGTGTGGGAAACAGTTAAACGTGCTCCCCATGTGATTCCCATATGTTTTGGAACCCTGAAAAAAGACAGTCATAGCCATCGGTATGTTTCTGGTAAACATGTGTACCCCTGGGTAAAAAACATGGTTCTGTAACTAACTGCAAACATCTGTGCACGGAGGAATTGACCGTCAAGTGGGTTAAATGTATTAACAGTTATGATAATTATTACTGAAATAGTGGTTTTACTATCGGTAATTAAAATTTCAGTCATATATTACAACGTAAGTCAGCAATATTTCTTGATGTTCTTATGTAAACGACTCTAGGTTCCCGTCTACTCAAAGCGTATCTACACACATCTTTCTTGTCACTGATAGCCCTACACGTACTGTAAAAATTGGAGCGCTTTTACGTCAAGCTTCAAGCACTGCCTTTCCGATTGCCGTCCGTGTTTCGATCAGAATTTTCATTAATTAATTTGCCTTGTTCCTAATTCTGTATCTATAGCCTGGCCGGCCGCGGTGGCCGAGGGGACTAAGGCGCTCCAGTCACGGTCTGCACGGCCGCTACGGTCGGGGGTTCGAATCCCCCCTCGGGCATGGATATTTGTGTCGTCCTAGTTCGTAAGTAGTTCATAAGAAGTTTGTAAGTTTAGGGACTGATGACCCCGTAGTTACGTCCCATAGACTATACAAACATTTGAACATTTTTCTATAGCCTGATGACTCTCTAGTATACAGTTCTTTGGAATGAAATATAACCGATACACTATTAGTGCCGTTTGCGATTTTATTAAGAGTTCATGTTATTACAATGTTCATTCATTGACAACCCTTCCCGAAATCCTGGCTACGCCTATGCGTTGTACTAATATTGAATGCAGGATCGGGAAGGAATGACGGAGTTAGGAGTAATATTCACGAAATTTTGTTTTTTATTTACTTGGGACGCCAAGTGGTCGATGGAATCCTGCTCCACATTTACTTTTGCAGTGTCGAATCATACCTGTTGTGCTTGACTGGTACGAAACTATAGTATTACATGTGGTACATTGCACAAAATCAGCAGAAACCTGTGTGGCATGATCCACTACAAGTTCTAAAGATTTCCAAGCTTCACTTTTCGCCTCCTGTTTCGACATGTCTTTCTTCTTCAGAACTAACGAGCCGCTCCTAATTCTCTCCATAATACTTCGTTTCATGAATTTAGAATTTATGCCCCTATACTTCGTTGATCCATAACGCTGACTGCGTTGGTCAAAGCCAGGTCGGTTTCTAATGCGATTCCGCAGTGTTGAGCGCGCGTCGGTCGCGCTGTCACCGGCCGAGACTACGAGCGCGCTCGAGCGCCCGGCAGCGCTCGAGCGGCCGGCAGTGCTCGACACTCCCGCCGGTAACCGAGAGGCGGAGGGCGACCGGTTACATGGGGCATTAGACGGCCGCAGCCTTGTCGTAGCGTGGGCCTACCCCAGCCGTCGAGCAGCGGTACCAAACGGGAAATGTTTGAGCGGTTGTTTTCATCGAAATGCAGAGCTCTATTTATCACCCATTCGCGTAAATAACTGGTTCATTTGCCTAAGTATTTTATGTCAAATTGCCCAAAAATAAGGGTAATAGCAAAAGCTTTGGCAACACTGATTCATTATATAAAAAAGCTGTCATAAAAAAGACGTTTTAGTAGCGGTAGCAAAAGTCAAAAAGAGCGGACGAACTAGAAGGAGCGGACGAACTAGGAGCAGCGGACGAACTAGGAGCAGAGGACGATTATGCCAAACGTATCATGCTTCATATTTCGTTGGATTCTTTTCCGAAGACCGACGGGCAATAGCGAGAGGGCGCGTAGCAGAATTAAAAATCACGTGTTGCCTCCTGCTGATGAGTCATTTCGAGGTGAGCGTCTGCCTGCTAGATGACATAGTTTAGTGCTACAAAATTTCTGTTTTGATGTGTTCTGCACTCTGCAATATATGACTAATAAAATCCATAATGCCAAGATGTAGAGATTACTTTAAACTTAAAGACGAGAAATTATCCACAAACTGTTTATTTTGGTTTGCGTGATATCGTTTGCGGCTCAAGCAGCAAGCGCATGAAGCAGCTAGGTGGGCGAACTTCCCCCTCCACCTGCACCCGCAGACCACACTGCTCAGACGTCACTGGGAGCGGACGAACTAAAAGAGTGAACTTGTTCGCTGCTCTGCCGCGAACTAAAGTGAGCGCTCCCAATCGCGAACTAATATACGCAAGTCTACTCTCTATCTTCATTATTCCGTGATTTATTAAGTTTTTAAATTTATACTGACTTTTTGGTCACCCGGTTTAAAATGATGACGTGAGACTGTAATAAATTTTTAATTTTCTATTAAAACTTTTTGTCTCTCTCTCTTTCACAGTCAGATTACAAATCGACATTAAATGATAAACTACTATCACGATGGGCTAGTACGCTGCGTATAAATATCCCCGTGTTGTCGTGGCCCCATTACTGAGCCGCGCGGCACTCCGTGCTCCCTTGTAGACACGTAGGCTGGCGCTCCGACAGTAAATAATCGCTGGTCAGGTCGGGTTTAACGAGTGTACAATGGCTGCGGGCGAGTCCTTTCCAGGGAGGAGGCGCAACAGCCGCCGATGGCAGACAGTATCGGACGTACGAGTACAATGGAACAGCACGTGGTCGGCCGTGTTGACACCGTACTGAGAGCGCGAGATGGATGCTCGCTGGAACCGCAAGCAAGTGACGGAGTGGTGCGGTCAGTGCGGCTGGCGGTCGCGGCTTCGTGACCCGGCGTCAGGTGTTCAGCAGCCAATTACGGCTGCACGCGATGCCGCGGGTTCGCACCCAGGGCGCGCTACCACGCGAGAACCGCGCCGTGCGGGATAGCTGGCTGCCGACGCGAGGCAATGACCCCAAACAGGGCCAGCCAAGTCGCTTCAGTTTTGAAGAGCCTTGAAGCTGTGCTACTGCTCAGCAGATTAAGCTTAACCTCTCGTGCACGAATTATCAACCCGGCAATGAACAAAATTTTTATTTGGTAACTAGCTGAAAACCCGGCGTTGCCCGGGTATTTATTTATTTGAACCTTGAGTTAGTACTTTTCCTATCCACTCTCTCTCTGTCCATCTCCTTTTTTCTAAAAACATGTTACATTTATCAGAGAACATATAATAAATCACAGGTAAAAATGCACTCGTTTCCAAGAATCCAATCACGAAATTCAACTATAATGATTGTAATAATATCACAGATGGATCACTTGACGTAACGCGCGAAACGTCAAATCGATTTTTTTAAAGAGATGTATTAAAAGAAATTTCTTTTTTACTGCTTTGTTTATTTATTCTCATATTTCGTTATTCGTATGCTTATCCTTACAGAGAAAGAGCTGAAGACATTGTAGCACGCATAGACCAAAGATATGGTCTGTGGCATCACGTTTCGCTGTACGTAACCTCATCGATGGCCTTCAGTCCGAATTTTTTTATAATTTGACGACTTTCAACCACCATATCTTCCACACCCTTATCGCTGTCGGCGTGGAACTGCTATGGTGTACAACGGGAGACTTCGAACAGCATTACACCATTCGTTTACATTCTGTAGTTTTCGCTGCAGAACGAAATATTAACACGAAGAATTTTGTATACACCGATAACTTTCCATCCCAATATACTCCACCCTTGTATCATTATCAACCCTCAGGCAACAATACAACAAACAAAACCATTTTCAAAGAATAAATATAATTTTCAAAAAATCATTATTGTACCGAATTTCGCGTTATATTCTTCAAATTACGATATATATATCAGATCCCTATAAAACCGTGCCTAAAACCTTCCTCAGGTATAAATTACTAACTGTACAAATATTTAAGTGTCTGCGTCTTGTAGTTCGGACGTGATAAGCGTACATCGAACAGACATTCACATTAACATATATAGATAAATAGCTATCCGATCGCCATAAAACCGTGCCTAAAGCTTTCCCCGGGCAGACATTAGTAACTGTGCATATTTTTAGCTCTTTATATCTTGTGGTTCAGACGTGATAAACCTGCACCGAACAGACATTCACATTTATAGATATAGATTTAAGATCTACCTTGTGGAGAATTCATCATAATTTATCTAAAAAAATAGTTTCATAGACCAATAGGGAGTGTCTTCAAATGAGGACATTGAGTACGAAAACTGCTACATTTTACATGGAACATCTATTAATAGCCGGCCGCGGTGGCCGCGGGGACTGAGGCGCTCCAGTCACGATCTGCACGGCCACTACGGTCGGGGGTTCGAATCCCCCCTCGGGCATGGATATTAGTGCCGTCCTTAGTATAAGGTAGTTCGTAAGTAGTTTGTAAGTTTAGGGACTGATGACCCTGTAGTTAAGTCCCATAAGCTTAACAAACATTTGAACATCTATTAATAATATCAAAGAATACATGGACGGTGTTATGCTTCACTAGTCCAAGTGCCATGAGTCATAACTGACATAATGGAACCTAAATTTTACATGTTCTTAAAATATATCTATTTATGAATGTCTCTCAACTTTTTTACCAAAGAAGGGTTAGTGCTATTTCACTTAGTAGTGAAATCTCACTGTAAATAACTACTAAACAGCACTAATTGCGCTGGCAACAGAAATATAAAGTCGCGGCACTTGGTCTTGTGATGCATAACACGGTCCACATGTAGAGTGTACACTATTTTGTAGTTTTCGTACAATGAAATTATTACCATCACTCAGGGCACACAGCAAGTTTACACTTTTTTCAAATGTAACCGTCCCTTATGACCATACTGTCGATGGGACGTTAAAGTCTAAGCTTCCTTGCCACCTCCTCCTCCTGAAATGTAACGTGTTTTCCTTGGCTGTCCCGATCATGAAAGACGACTAGGAGCACCTGAGTTGGCTGGCCAGTGTTATACGCCATCGAAGCGTAATTCGTTTGTACCGATTGACAGAGTTTGGTTTTTTTCTTTTTTCGATGTACAGACAACAAAGTGCTTTCATCTGAACGCCTGCCTCTACTCTTTCTTGTAATCTCTACTTTCCAAAAATGTTCAAATGTTTGTAGAGTCTATGGGACTTAACTATGGGGTCATCAGTCCCTAAACTTACAAACTGCTTATGAACTACTTACAACTAAGGACGGCACAAACATCCATGCCCGAGGGGGGATTCGAACCCCCGACCGTAGTGGCTGTGCAGACCGTGACTGGAGCGCGTCAGTCCCCTCGGCCACCGCGGCCGGCTCTCTACTTTCCATTTCTTTGTTAGTCCAACTACTATGCCGTCTAGGAGACATTCTAGCTTCCACTATTAGTCTTCCTACCAGGTACCTGTGCTTTTACGGTCACCTCAGATGTGAAAGATGACGTGGCTTAGCCACAGCCTAGGGGATGTTTCCAGAATGATACTGGTAGGAGTAGAGCTCTGCGGACGGACCGTGAAGCGTGCCCGGATAGCTCAGTCGGTAGAGCACTTGGCCGGGAAAGGTAAAATTCTGCAGCTCGATTCCTTGTTCTGCCTCACAGTTTTAATCCGCCAGTACGTTTCATAATAGCACACACACCGCGGCAGAGTGGAAATACCCTTCTGCAAACATCCCATAGGCTGTGGCTAAGGCATGTCTCCACCACATACTTTCTCCGGAAGTCCTAGTCCTCCAAGTTTCGCAAGAGAACTTATGTGAAGTTTGGAAATTAGTAGGCGAGATACTGGCAGAAGTAAAGGTGTGATGACGGATCGTGTATCGTGCCGGGATAGCTCAGTCGGTAGAGCGCTTTTCCGCGAAAGGCAAAGGTCCCAGTTTCGAATCCCAGTTCCGGTACACAGTTTTAATGTGCCAGGAAGTTTAAACATGTTCAAACAAAAAAATCTATGGGACTTAACTGCTTTCGTTATTAGTCCGTAGGCTTACAAACCACTTAAACTAAACTAAGAACAACGCACACACACACACACACACACACACACACAGATACACACACACACACACACACACACACACACACAGAGCCATGCCCTAGGGAGGACTCGAACCTCCGACTGCGAGAAACCACATGCTCCGCAGCGAGGCGCCTTAGACCGGTCAGCTACTCCACCGCGGCGTTTAAATATGTGGTAAGATTTAAAATAAGTACGTACTCATTGTGAATGCGCTTTAAAGACGGCGACACTGTACGGCACAGAAATGTAGCTGCAGCGGAGAGAGCTAGGTCTCAAATGTTCAAATGTTTGTTAAGCTTATGGGACTTAACTGCGGGGTCAGACCCCAAAACTTACAAACTACTTATGAACTAACTTATACTAAGGACGACACAAACACCCATGCCCGAGGGGGGATTCGAACCTCTGACGCGGGAGGCCGCGCAGTCCACAACGTGGCGCTCCAGACCGCTCAGCTAGTCTCGCGCGGCAGAGCTAGGACTGCTATTGATAATATGGAGACGTTCTGAGTACAAGAACAGCGTACAATAATTCCTTGTGTCCATTTAAGCTTTCCCTTCTCTCTCTCTCTCTCTCTCTCTCTCTCTCTCTCTCTCTCTCAAGCAATGGGACCAATCTGGAGGAGTCATCTAACCCTAGTATTACAAACTAATTAAACTAACTTACGCCAAGAACAACACAAGCACCCACGCCAAAGGGACGACTCGAAGCTCGACGGGGAACAACGGCGCACTCCTCAACAAGGCGTCTTAGAGCGCTCTGCCATTCGTTCGCGACTCCATTTAAGTGGGAGAATGAGCCTTGTGGTGATGGTGTCACCCATCTGTCCAATGTGCATTCGTGAGTGCGACAGTTCGCACAAGACAGAAGGTCAACACACGGAGACAGCCTTGGCCTCGCAGCAGTCGATATGCCGAATGAGTGGAGAGAATTGTTTTGGATGATCGCCCAACGACTGTGGAACACACCGCTTCCATAGATGGCATTTGCATGGCATCTGTGTACTGATTCATGCTTGAGGACCTGAACATACGAAAAGTTTCTTCCAGGTGTAAGCCACTGACGGACGACCATGAGGCTCCACGCGTGGCTTGTTGTCACACGATGTTGGTACTTTATGTCGCCATCACTACAACTTTCCAGTCGTCAATTGTGACAATGGAAGAAACATGAATGACGTTTTTCAATCCTGAAAGGAAGCGCCAGTCAGCTCAATGGAAGCGGTTTTCCGAAGATCAAAGCTGAGTCCTAAAGAAGCGTTCGCAGCTTCCACGAAATCATGGCGTCGTCTTTGTGAAAAACGTTTATATGTGTTGTTAACATCGAATATTAATTTAAGCTTAAGGAAATCCTTGTTGGAGGCATTTGTGTGTATTTTTTTCCTTGTATGAGAGTCACCACTCCCATGAATCACAGACATTGCCGAGGTGGGGTGGCTTGCGTGCCTCAACGATGCAGATAGCCGTACCGTAGGACATGCAGCTCTAGGATACACTGAGCAGATTCAGGTAGATGTAGGTTGCCGTTCTTATGTGGAGATGAAGAGGCTTGGTCAGGATAGGGTATTGTGGAGAGCTGCATCAAACAGTCTTCGGACGGAAGACCACAACAACAAAAAACATGAGAGTCAAACATGGACGAGGAACAGTGCGGACGGGAAGAGGATAGAGGCTTTAGAAATGGGCTGTAGAGAAGAATGCTGAAGGTTAGATGGGTGGATCGCGTAACTAATGAAGACGTACTGAACAGAATTGGGGAGAAAAGGAATTTCTGGCATACCTTAACTAAAAGAAGGGATCGTTTGGTAGGACACATTCTTAGAGATCAAGGAATTGTGAATTTAGCATTGGAGGGAAGTGTTTGGCGTCAAAATCGCAGAAGAATACAGTAAGCAGATTCAAATGTATGTGGGTTTTCCGTTCTTATGAGGAGAAGACAAGACTTTCTCGGCATGGAGCAGGGTGGAGAGCATCAAAATAGTGTTCGGACTGAAGACCTCAGCAATTTGCTTGCAGATCAAAACAGTTTGTGTGTGATTACTTTGTGGGAAATCGGGGTTATTATAATTTGAGTGCAGGTCGCATTATTCCAAGAAGCCAAATACGATAGCGGCACGCTCGCGCGCGTACTCTGTCGTTCAAGTCCCGAGAGGCGCAGCAGGTACCGATCGGCCGCCGTGTCATCCTCCGCGGTGTTCAGCAAGAGGCGGTTACCACCTTACACTGCCAGCTGCTGTGTCGGTTGTCGTGACAGCCCCTACTTCTCAGTCAAGTGTATAGCTCTTCAATGATCTCGCAAGGCCTGAGTGCATCCCGCTTTGCCAACAGCTCTCGGAAAACCTGGTGACCCATGCAAGTGCTAGACAAGCCCGTCAGGGATTCACTTGAATGATCTATCGGGAACCGGCGTATCCACTACGGCACGGCCGCTCGCCTCGTACCGTGCAGTAAACAACAACAAGCTGCTAATACTGCTGAAGTTGATAGTTGGAAAACTTTGGAACAAAAATGTAAATGTCATCCTTTTCATGTAGGTCTAATGTTATTTGGTTCTGAGCCTCATGTACAAAATGAAGCAAAATATTTGAATTATGTTATAAGAAATCGGATTTATATGACATTTTGGAAGAGGAAAGTAAAGGTTACTTCATGAATATTTTTTTATTTTATTTCAGTGGATCTCGGCTCTTGCACTCTTTCATGCCAACTGGGATCACGTAAGGAATTATGCTAATGATGTTCGCCTCGCCTACCACACAACAAGTCCTGAATACGCGGCCCCCTGGTGCAGGTGTTTCGCTGCGCTCAGGCGCTCGTGCCCGCCAATTGTCGGTGTGGTGGCGGTGAATGGCAGTGGTCCACGCCACGCGGCGGCTGCTCGCTTCCTATTAGCTGCGGCACGGCGCGGCACGGCTGGGGCTTTTTGTGCGCCGCTGCGGCAGCGGCAGCGGCGTGGGAACCGCGATTACGCTCACTGCCTGTGGCTGCGGCTGCAAACGAGGTTCGCGGAACCGCCGCCAGCCGCGGGGCGCAGCACGCGCGCTACAAGTCACGGCAGGCTCACCCACCGGCCAAACACTGATAGGCGCTGGCTGAGGCTCTCACTGAGAAGCACTGTCTGACACAAAAACACAAATTTTGGCAGCTTGACTATACAGTCAAATTCTCGACGGGCGTGGGGCCGTCAAATTCCTGACTCTGTCCAGAAGTATGTGTTAACCAGTGGCGATGGTGCTTCAGATGACTGGGGGTTCACTTTCAGTGCTGCGACGAAACACGTATAATGACGACGACACACAAATACACGACGTTACGGTGGGTTCAAATACGGAATTTGAAGGACAGGCGGAACCTGAACCCGAAGATGGCTCTTCGAGCAGTACACGAAATTCATCTCCAGAGCAACATGAAGCGTCAAGTCACAATGAGTCCGAACCCTCGGCACCAATAAAAATATTAATGACAGCGTACTAGAGAACATTTACATTCGTGTGTTCAAATCCTAGCCGCGGCGGAAGGGCCGAGCGCATTCAGGCACTATTCTACGATGCGCAAAGCCGTTCTCCGTTGGGAATTCGAATCCCACCTCGGACTTGGATGTTTGTACTGTCTTTAGTATTACTTAGTTCATAATTTGTAAATTTAGGGACTGATGACCCCGCAGACCCCGCAAGTCCCATAAGCTTAACAAACATTTCAACATTTTTTTTTTCAAATTCTACAGCAAACTAATATAGCGCTATAAGTGCATGAAAAGAAAATCGCCGGCCGCGATGGCCGCGGGGACTGAGGCGCTTCAGTCACGGTCTGCACGGCCACTACGGTCGGGGGTTCGAATCCCCCCTCGGGTATGGATATTTGTGCCGTCCTTAGGATAAGCTAGTTGATAAATAGTTTGTAAGTTTAGGGACTGATAACCCTGTAGTTAAGTCCCATAAGCTTAACAAACATTTGGAAAGTAAACCAAATTGCACATTAATTCTAAATCACGCGTCTCCGAAAACGAGAGCAGGTGTGTGTTTCAAAGGAAATAGAATGTCGCAATTACATACTATAAAAGAGTATGTAACATAGCAATTTGAAGGTGCATGGAGGTATGAATCTACAGTTCACTATTGGCATCTGCAAGTGTAGGCACTAGAATGCAGCACTTTTTGCAAGCATATTACTACATTTGCCACACGTTAGTACATAGAAATCAGTTTGTGGAGGAACTGAACACGTTTATAACAGATCAGGGTTTGGAGAAAGGTAATGTTTGGAAAAAATGTTTGCAAATCTCCCCGCCCGGCGTGTCGATATTTCGGCGCTCCTCCTTCCCGCTCGGCGGCCAAAGACATAATTTGGGGCAGCTCTGCGAGTGGCACCGGAGAAAGCGCCCCTCCCCCTTTTGCATATATTTTCGCTACATGATCGGCAGAATGTCTTATCTTGCTTCAACTCGAGCTAAGGCGTCGGCCTACAAAGCTTCTTTATTTCAAACTTCTCTTCCAAGCTTAAAGCTGAGTAATTTGTTTCTAAAAGATACTGAACGGTGTTCATTTGCCTTTGGTAATAAACACCAAGAACATAAGAATATGCACATGAACACTAAAACTCAGGAAATAACTGATTACACTGTTAAGTGACTTTAACAAAATGAATCTGTTACGATGAAGAGATGAGCTACCTACGGGTCACGTGACACTTTAACCAGCACCCCCTCCTAACTTTAAGCATCCGCAAAGGCTGCTCTTCCCACATCTTTTCAAACAGTTAAATATTTGTTTCAACTAAGAGCATTAAATAATGTCATTTACCCTCAAAATAGCGACACATTTGCAAAAAGTCCAAAGTATATGTCAAAAGTAACAAAAGTAGTAGTTGTTCCCGTATCCTTTAAAAAAGAATATTGGGTTTAGAAAAGAAAAATGCTTGCAGTTAAACCCACTAACTTCGACAGCGCACAGCGGCTATTCTTGCTAGGTTATCCATGATCGAATCTTCTGAAGGCATTTACAGTTGATGCATCTTTAATTTGTAATTATATTTTACCAAATATGTCGTTTTTTTTATGAATCTCCAATGCGCCAAAAACAGATATGAAGCGCGGATGTTACCTTCATGGAGGATTTGCGTATGCGCAAGGCGAGGTGCGCAGTAGTTTCATTGTCTTGCTTCGGGACTGTTCTTGCGTAACCGCCAGAGCTGGAGTTGCCAGGAGCTCCAACGGCAGTATTAAAAGCGGCGTTTCCCGTCGTCCCTCCCTGCCGCGGGAGACCCCATATGCTGCCTCCAGGGGTTTCAGAACAGAATTTGAACCTCAGCCGCGCATGCGCATTGCAATGCTGCGGCCACTGCCTCCTATATTAAGCGGTTGGGGTACTGCTCGTATACGTGCTGTCTCCGCGACTTAAATTTCTCACGCGATACAAATACTTTGAACATGCATAAAAATCTTCTTCTACCAGATCAACGAAACGAAGAATGAAATTTAAAAACACTTTTTATTTTATGTATTTACTTTTTTCAAGACGAGCTCATTTCCGGGGGTTCGCTGCACCAGTGAACACACAGGAGGCGCCGCCACTGGTGTTTACATTGCTCTCCATCAACTTTCCAAAGACACACTAGGTTCGGCACATTAACCTTCACACACAGTTTGGGGAAAATTTGTCCATATCTATGGTTCCAAAAGCAACCATGCTGATAGGTGTGCCCTTTGTAATCGGAGACGACTCTTTCCAATATCGTCTTCCTGAATGTTCAATCCTTACTGCGGAACTGTTTCCTCTCTATCAGGCCATACGGTACATCAGGCGACACGAGATCTCCTAATACTGTCGTTTGCTCAGATTCTGAGTGCTCTCCAGAGCCTTTGCGACATGTACTCAGTAAACCCGATACTACAAAGAATCCAGGCGTGCCTTCTACATCTACATCCATAGGCCCAAGCCACCTGACGGTGGAGAAATGTACAGTTCGTATGAGTTCCTTGCCGCGTCGATGTGACGAGGAATAAGATAACGGATACTGCTGCAAAAGATTCAGTTCTCCTCCCTCGGTTTGATACGTATTTACTTTCCTCGAACAATCTTGGCGTCAGTGTCTCTTGGCGACTGATATCGCTCTGGCAAGCCGATTGCTCTTCCCTCGAAGTGAATGAACATCGGGACATTAAACCTCTTCCTACTGCTTGGTTGACCTCCTCTCGGCCCTTTCTTCGCGAGGTCAATCTCACCTGGTTACGTGGAGTACACTGTTGTTCCAGCCACCGCCTCTTACTATCAAGGGACACCATTGAACTCGAACGCTCGGAACAGCACGAAAGCATGCTTACATTAACAAGCAATCATGAACAAAAGAGTGGTGTGCGACATTTCCATGCAAAACACCGCTTTGGTCTGGCATAGTGTAGCTGCAGTACGTATTTATCTCTTGGAGAATTCGCAATCGAGTTACTGTGTAAACTGTGTACAGTGCAGTGATAACATGAAGATAATTAATCCTATGATCCAGATATTAGCGATCAAGTTGGGATCTGCTGAATGTGGAAATGACATCATGGCCGAGGATATGGAGTTCGCCGATATTTAAGACAATAGTTCAGAAATATAATGGCGACGACACACAAATACAGGACGTTACGCTGGGTTCATATACGGAATTTGAAGGACAGGAGGAATCAGAGCCGGCCGCGGTAGCCGAGCGGTCTGCGGCACGCCAGGGTCAAGGTCGGCACGGCCACTACGGTCGGGGGTTCGAATCCCCCTCGGGCATGGATATTTGTGCCGTCCTTAGTATTAGGTAATTCAGAAGTAGTATGTAAGTTTGTAGTTGAGTCCCATAAGCCCTACAAACAATTGAACTTTTTTTTTTTTTTTTTTTTTTTTTTTTTTTTTTTTTTTTTTTTTTTTTGAGGAATCAGAAGCTGTCTCTTTAAGCAGTACACGACATTCATCTCCAGCGACAGAAACAGCCAAGTCACAGTGAGTACGAACACTCGCCACCAAAAAAAGATGAAGACAGCGTATTAGAGAACATTTACATTCGTGTCTTCAAAAACTATAGCAAACTAATGCAGTGCTATAAGTGCATCAAAAGTGAATCAAATTGCACATTAATTCTAAATTACGCTTCTAGGAAAAGGAGGGCAGGTGTGTGTTCCAAAGGAAACAGACTGTCGCAATTACAAACTATAAAACAGTATGTCACATCGCAATTTGATGGTGCATGGATGTATGGATCTACACTTCACTATTGGCATCTGCAAGTGTGGGCACTGGAATGCAGCACTTTTTGCAAGCATATCACTACATTTTCCACACGTAAGGACATAGAACACAGTGTGTGGAGGAAGTGAACGCGTTCATAACAGAGTAGGGTTTGGAGAAAGGTAACGTTTGGAACAGGGACCAGAGCCAAGTCCAGTATGAAATGCCTTCAGCATCAACAGTGTCTTACAGAAGAGAGAACTACAGCTAGCGTGTTGCCATTAAATTATATATAATTTCCTTCCTATGGTATTGATACCTTGTTACTTCGTTTCTCCCTGTCAGAATGTCACTTGAGGTACAGTGCAACGTGCCAGTTTGTGGTCGCTATTCTCAACAACTGCCGGGGTGTGTCCTTCAAATGAAACAGTCGATTTCCTTCTCCCTCCTTATAAAAACAAATCGTGACTGTGTTGTGTCTGATGATCACATTGTAAAGGGGGGTGTTGAACCTTTAATCGACCTTCCTTTCTCTCTTAGACATCACACACACACACACACACACACACACACACACACACACAATTCTTTTATTTTTTTATCTTAAATTTTAAAAGAAACTTTCCAAATTCTTTTTAAAATGCTTTTGTTTAAAAGTAGCGATCAGTTTCTCGTTAATTAAATACGCATACTAGCATGATCCGTACCGAATAAAAAGCACCACAGAAAAGCCCTTCGAAATAATGGTTACGGATAGTGATACTGGTAACTATCTTAAAGTCTCGAACATACGGCGCAAATCTGATAAGTCGAAACGCTAGCTGGCGTGCCAGCACTTCGATTGAAACTGTCGTGCACTAAAATGTGTGTACCTGAAGGAATCTAAAGCATGTGAAACACTTTGATCGTCGCTTTGTCAGAGACGGTCAGCTCTGGATCAGCAGGAGCACGCGTTCGCTGCTTTTGATCCCTCCCGCACCGAGCATAGTTTCTGAGAAGTCGGGTGGTGGCGCTGGTTTCGCAACCTGCCACGGTAGCCATCGCGATAGCATCGCGTGTTCCGTCCGCCTGCCGACAGGCAACCCGCGCAGCGCGTGACACAGAGGAATGGCGGGCCCCACCCAGCTGTCGCGCCCATTATCTGCCGCTGCTACACTGCCGCTACCTAGCAGGCACCTCAGCGCGATACGCCCAACGCACAAGCCTACCCAGCGAGTCTTCTAAGTACACTTCACTACCTGTAAAATTATGAAGGCAACTCCCTATTTAATAATAAGATGATCAAGCATATAGCCCATCAAAGAACAAACATCAAGAACGGAAAAAACCAGCACTGACTTGTTTTAAGGCCCACTTTAGATTTGTAGTTTTATAAGTTTTTGCAAACATTTTGGACCAAAATAATAATCTAATTAATAAAAAATTAATTAATAAGTGTGTCTGAAACCCTTTTAGGAAAATAAAATTTTAGTAAGTGACGGGTTTCGAAACAATGACCTTCAGCGTCACAATCCAACGCATTGCCCACTACGCAATTTATTTTTATTTTATTTAATTTTTTTTTTTATTTTTTTTTATTTTTATTTTTTTTATTTATTTTATTTTTTTTTTTTGGTTCTACGTGTTCTTTGGGGCTCGCTGAGCCACGGCGCCCGGCTTGGTTTTTTAGTTTTACGCTACAGCTGACAGTTCGAAGTTGTGTTCTTTAATCTCATACTATTGATGGTCGTTGTTAACTGATGCTAATATGGCAGCCGGCCGCGGTGGCCGAGGGGACTGAGGCGCTGCAGTCACGGTCTGCACGGCCACTACGGTCGGGGGTTCGAATCCCCCCTCGGGCATGGATATTTATACCGTCTTTAGTGTTAGCTAGTTCGTAAGTAGTTTGTAAGTTTAGGGACTGATGACCCCGTAGTTAAGTTCCATAAGCTATACAAATATTTGAACATTTTTTCTAATATGGCATTTGTAGACACTAGATTATCATTTATCGTACGAAGGACGACGTGTTTTTGTTAATTCTTAAGTGCTCCATTGCTTTGAAATGACAACGTGTAAGTTACAATAAGAAAATCATCAAATACGCAACGCAAGATGGCGTATGCCACAGACAGTTCTGGCCGACGAATGTCACGTGACATATGCGAAAGGCTGGTTTTTGTTAATTCAATGGAGGGTGTCAGAACTCCGTTATTTTTGCAAATATCTCTGAAACCATACGAGATATGAATAAAACATAAGAAAGCAAAGTTGTAGAGAATTTTCTTCTCGACAAATTCGGATATTCAATTTTCGTGTCAGATGAATGGTTAAGCCGTTATTTTCATTTAAATTTCGAGCTGTCAAAAGACGATCGCAAAGGCCCACTAGTAGTTTTACTACCGTAACCTAAAGTGCACCAATTTGTATGGAAATAAGAATAAAGAGAAGAAGAAGAAAAGAGGAACAGTTAACGGTCCAAGAACACAGCCAACACCGAGAAGACAGCCATAGACGTGGAGTTGTGATTCTGTGGTTATGGACTGCGGTGTGATAAGCCTGTGTTCGAATCTCCTTCGGTCTCCGTATTTTTACTCTTTGTGTCATAATTATAAACTGTCCGTCTGCTGATTGACATCTCATTTTCAAAACTTGACAATTGACAAACTCTACATTAGTTATAGAATACCACCCACGTGGTCAAAATAATTAGTGGATCAATTGTGCTACAATTGTCACCGGAAGAATGAACGAAAATGGTTCGAAGTTTGCCTGTCACTTCTGCGGAGCGGAGACAACAACATTATAGTGTTGACTTGTATTTACTCTACCAAACCGAATTACACAAACAGAAGGGTTTAGTTTAGTGAGCAGGTAGTGCAATGCAACAAATGAGAGTTTCGTGAAACTATGGCATGGAGAGCCATAGGAAGGTTGGAAGCGGGACAGACACAGAGGGAGGTGGCTGCAGCTAATGAAGTGCCCCTAAATGTAATTTCCAGGACCTGATCGCGATTTAAGACAACAGGAGGCGCGGCCGAGGTCATCCATGGATAAAATCAGCAAGAGATGACCGTTATCTCTTGTTAACAGCCCGTCGAGGCAGGAGACTGAATGCATCTCAGCTGTAACGCACCCTCCAGGCAGCACTAGGATACGCAATATTAACATAAACAGGCTGGAATCGCCTTTGGAAATGTGGCCTCTACCTACGGAGGCCTATGGTGTGTGTCGCATTAAAAACACGACACCGTTTAGCCCAGACGTCACATGAAGTCCCTGGCAACGTATGAGCCAATTTTTTAGTTTTAGACAATGTTATTAGGAATCCTGCAGGAATGTAAAGGCTATTTATTGACTCGTTTGGAAATAATGATCATCAGAATCTAAGCCTAATGGTATGTCGTCATAGCACTAGAGGGTGCGTAGCAGGGCCACGACGATATACCATTAGTACAAAACTTCACCCCAGGCCTAGATTCTTATGATCATTATTTCCAAACGAGTCAATAAATGATCAACCTTTATATTCCTTCAGCACCCCTAATAGCATTGTCTAATAACTAAAACCGTTTAGTCCCCAGAAACTGGGCGGAGCAACATCGGGACTGGGGTGGTAACGAATGACGCCAGATTTTGTCAATCGTCGTCCCCTTATCTGGAGAGAACGTGGAACAATCCTGCTTATGTGTAGCAAACATCACCATACCGAGGTGGTGGATGCGTGATGTGAGCAGGAGGCCGGTATTGGCAGACGTACGGGCCTCTGTGTCGTTCAGATTGGCGCTTCCACAACTCAGAGGTGTAGAGACGAGATCCTTCCACCTCTTGTTGTGCCCTACGCTGGTACAATGGGGGATGGTTCCTTTTGGTGGACTATAATGCTCGTCCCAAACAGACACTGGTGGACAATATGCTTAAAAAATTTTTGTAAGTCTATGGGACTTAACTACTGCGGTCTTCAGTCCGTAGGCTTAGAAACTACTTAAACGCAACACATGCATGCCCGAGGGAGGACTTGAACCTCTATCAGGAAGCAATCGCCTTAGAGCACTCAGCCATTCCCCCGCGGCACATGCTTGGAATTTAACGAATGGCGTGGGCAGCTTCTTCACCGGACATTTAAGCCGAATCAGCATTTCTGGGATGCTCTTGGCAGAAGCGCTGCAGCCCCACGACGGCTGCAGAGCTGGATACTGCACTCACATAAGAATGGCCAAATAGCTGATATTGACCATATTGATATTGGCTGATATTGAGCCCATATTGACCACGACACGCAGGGGTTCAGCTGTACTAGTCGTCCGAGGCGATGACACACCATATTACTGCGGCGAGCGAACGTGCAAGTGAAGCAGCCGGGTGGGCTGTGACATCACGAGAAACTACCAGCTGCATTCGAATTCCCGCGACGGGCACAATTGTTTCTGAAACAGCTATAACTGAAACTGCCATTTTTCTCCATGCGAATGCGGGACACGTGACGCCAGGCCAATCCTCAGCGATAATAATGTTTTTTGTTGTTGTAATTAATGTAAAAGCTCTGAGCACCTGAATAGCAATGATGTTATTTCATTACTGGAATTTATTAAAGCATGTTGATGGTGGCATTATTTTACATTTTTAAATGCCTGTTTCATGGAACCAACGTAAGGAGTATTTCTTATGTGTGTAACGAATTTTCCCGTTATTTTTTAATGAAGAATATCAAAAGGAGCCAGATTATGACTGAATGATTTATCAAGCTGAACCGCATGTAGTTTCCACCTTGTGAGACACAAAAACGAGTTGCGCTATAGATAGAATATTTTTGTGCAATTTTTTTTAAATTAAAAAATCTCGTTTATACAAATGATGACCGGTTTCGGCATGTTTACAAGGCCATCTTCAGATCTGTAAGATATTAAACATACAAGGATGTAAGGCAAGTCGGAACATTATACATGAAATAAAGATTAAAATATGTATGGATTGCATTACCTATGTGGCGTAGCTTTGACGTCCACGGAGCGGGCGCTTATCCCGTGTGGTATCTTTTGCCGCGTGGCGAATGCCTCAGCCGATAGGAAATGTTCACATATTTCATGCAGAATTTAGGAGCATATTCTCAGTTCGAATATAGTAAATTCTTTCTAAGAATCAGCACGAGTTTAGGAAACATCGTTCATGTGAAACTCAGCTTGCCCTTTTCTCACATGACATCTTGCGAGTCATGGATGAAGGGCAACAGGCGGATTGTGTTTTTCTCGACTTGAAAAAGGCGTTCGACGCGGTGCCTGACGACAGACTGCTAACGAAGATACGAGCTTATGGAATAGGTTCACACATTTCTGACTGGCTGGAAGACTTCGTAAGTAATAGAACGCAGTACGTTGTTCTCGACGGCGAGTGTTCATCACAGACGAATGTATCGTCAGGCGTGCCCCAGGGGAGTGTGATAGGACCGCTATTATTTTCTATCTATATAAATGATCTGATGGACAGAGTAAGTTGTAATTTGCTGCTGTTTGCTGATGATGCTGTGGTGTATGGGAGGGTGTCGTCTGTAACTGACTGCATGGCTGTAGACAAAATTTCTAGTTAGTGCGAAGAATGACAGCTAGCTCTCAATGTAGAAAAATGTAAGGTAATGCGCATGAGTAGGAAAAACAATCCCATAATGTTCAAATACAGCATTAGTAGTGAGCTTCATGATGCTGTCGAGTCGTCCAAATATCTAGGCGTAACATTGCAGAGCGATATGAAATGGAACGAACATGAAGGATAATTCTGAGTAAGGCGGAAAGCCGACTTTGGTTTATTGGAAGATTTTGGGAAGATGTACTTCATCTGTAAAGTAGACCGCGTATAAAACGCTTGTACGACCACGTCTTCTTGAGTATTGCTCAAGTGTTTTGGAGCCGCAGTAGATCAGTTTAAAGGAAGATATAGAAGCAGTTCAGAGGCGAGCAGCTAGGTTTGTGTCACGGAAATGCTCCGGAAACTCAATTGGGGATTGCTGGAGGAAAGACGACGTTCTTTTCGTGAATTTTTGTTGAGGAAATTTAGAGGGCCGGAATTTGAAGCTGAGTGTAGTACGATCTAGCTGCCGTCTACTTACATTTCGCGTAGTGATCACAAGACAAGATAAGGGAAATTAGGGCTCGCACGGAGGCATATAGGCATTCTTTTTTCCCTCGTTCTCTTTGGGAGTGGAATAGGAAAGGAAATGCCTAGTAGTGGTACAGTCTACCCTCCGCCACGCACCTTACGGTGGATTGCGGAGTATGTATATAGATTTAGATGACGTGCTCTGCAAATAACGAATGAAGTATTATATGACACTACTTTTGGAAGTATTTTTATAAAAAGGAAGTACTAAATTGCACTTGAAGGTGAGTTGTCACCTTTATAAACACAATACCGTTTGTTATTCGTCTAATAGTTTAGTAAAGTCTAATTTAAAACTTTTTAGAGAAACTTCGTCATGAAATTAAATGTATCATAGGTAATTTTGTTCGCAAATAATACTGAATATTAATGTAGTAAGATAAAATTATCATGTTATATATTAATAAGTTTTTGCAACAGGTTTTAACAACGATCGCCTTCTATTGTCGTCAGAAAGTATCATCACCGGGGACGTCGTTTTCTGACGATAGCATGGCCAAGATGGCTGCCTTCGCCTTATATGTGTACAGTGGGCGCCACTTGTTGCCACGGCGATGGTACGTGGTTGTTGTCGTCAAGATGATGTAGCTTGTGGTCGATCGCTGTCTGCTGGCGTTAGGAGGTACCATCGTGGAAACCATTTTCTTGGAAGTGTCACAGGCTACTTCGTTGCCTGAAGAAATAGATGAAATAGGAAATGCCACTTGTTATCTTGACGATGGCGTGTAACCGCCGATATCTACAGGCAATAGCGATGTTGCTTAGCAGTGTGTGCTGGCGCCAGTACCTTGACATATATATGTTTTCAAATTTTTTTTTGTGCAATATGAGTTGTGATACATTAGACATTGTGGACTCAGATTCTGTTAGTGAAGAGATACAGTGTTCTCATAATGAAGTAAGCACTACGCTTTGGCAGCTAAACACCTTTGCTGTTGTCGCAATTACCCATTGACGAGAACTGAAGAACGCGTCTGTTTCCATATGCCCGCGCGAATGTTGGCGTGCGAGACCTCAGGTTGCCCCACCACCGCAGCTAAGAGCTGAGGTAGTGAGCGCTCGTGTCCGCCCCTGCTCGCCTGTTGGAGCAGCCTGTTGCAACAGACTGGTGTACTGTATGTGTGGTGTCTGTTGTTTCGGACACGCCGGCGGCTGCGGCAGGTGGCTTTGCGTGTTGTCATTCTCTCCGTTGGCCCCTGGCCGCGCAAAACAATGGCCGGCTCATTGTAATTACAACAGGAAGCTGCCGCCTGCTGGGGTTTTGTGGCGATTGGCGCTGCCCGCGGCGTCCCCTCATTGTCTGGCCGCGGCTCAGGTTATACTGCACCTCTGCGTGGCCAGCACACAGCCGGCTAATGGGGTCCCCGCTGTGCCGTCGCTGCCCCACAGACCACCAGCCGCCGACCCTACACTCGGCAACCTTACGGCGGTTCCGGCTGCAGATCTGCAAACCTCTGTCACACCTACCGGGGAGAAGCATAATGACGGTTTGCCACCCCGTCGTTAACAACGTCATTAGGTAGGGATCACTAGGCTTCGTTACGATCGTTTCGGGATGGAAATGGAGCCCTGCAGCCCCGTGGCCCACTCGCTCTGCCGCTGTGGTGTCTGTGAGAGAGCGCACTTGGCTTTGCGAAATGTACTCACACGACAGGGGCCGCGCGGATAGGCCATGCATCTACATCTACATACATACTCCGCAATTCACCGTAAGGTGCGTGGCGGAGGGTACACTGTACCACTACTAGGCATTTCCTTTCCTATTCCACTCCCAAATGGAACGAGGAAAAAAAGAATGCCTATATGCCTCCGTACGAGCCCTAATTTCTCTTGTCTTTGTGATCTATGCGCGAAATGTAAGTAGGCGGCAGCAAGATCGTACCACACTCAGCTTCAAATTCCGGCCCTCTAAATTTACTTAACAGAAATTCACGAAGAGAACGTCGTCTTTCTTCCAGCGATCCCGAATTGAGTTGCCGGAGCATTTCCGTGACACTCGCGCACTGGTCGAACTTACCGGTAATAAATCTAGCTGCTCGCCTCTGAACCGCCTCCATGTCTTCCTTTAAACTGATCTGCTGCGGGTCCCAGACACTTGAGCAATACTCAAGACGTGGTCGCACAAGCGTTTTATACGCGGTTTCCTTTACAGGTGAAGTACATCTTCCCAAAATTCTCCCAATAGACCGAAGTCGGCTGTCCGCCTTACTCACAGCTGTCCTTACATGCTCGTTCCATTTCATATCGCTCTGCAATGTCACGTCTAGATATTTGAACGACGCGACAGCATCAAGAAGCTAACTACTAATGCTGTATTCGAACATTATGGGATTGTTTTTTCTACTCATGCGCATCACCTTACATTTTTCTACATTGAGAGCTAGCTGCCATTCTTCGCACCAACTAGAAATTTTGTCTAAGTCATCCTGTATGCTATTACAGTTAGTTACAGACGACACCCTCCCATACACCACAGCATCATCAGCAAACAGCCGCAAATTACAACTTACTCTGTCCATCAGATCATTTATATAGATAGAAAATAATAGCGGTCCTATCACACTCCCCTGGGGCACACCTGACGATACATTCGTTTCTGATGAACACTCGCCGTCGAGAATAACGTACCGCGTTCTATTACTTAGGAAGCCTTCCAGCCAGTCACAAATCTGTGAACCTATTCCATAAGCTCGTGCACCCGTAGACCACGCGATTTCACGGCTGTAGAAGGAAATGGGTCGTCTCTTTACTCTGGAACCAATCCGGCTTCTCCCTAGCGAGATTATGTAAAACCCACGTGTAAATCGATGAACGGGGATTTTAACCGTCGTCCTCTGTAATTGCGCTCAAGTGTGGTGAACACTGTGCCACGTTGCACAGTAGGCAACTCGCTGTGCTCGCAAGTTACTCCAATAGAGTGTCGCTGTAGCTCTCTATGGAGAGCAAGTTCTGCCATGGTTCGTACTAACACCAATGATTCACCACTGACAATACACTGACATAACGGACGCCATGTCAGTTGCAGTCTCCGTTCAAAAAAGGTCAAGCAAATCAAATGAGACAAAAGGTAGTAGAGATTCGTGCGCCTATAAAAAGGGCAGCGCACGAAGCATACAATAAATACTACCGTCTTTCCTCAGCAAAAGGTCTTACCGAGACGCCGAAAAAATTCTGGTCCTATGTAAAATCCGTAACCGGATCAAGGCCTCTCTCCAGTCACTCGTTGATCATACCTAGGTGGTGATAGAATACAGGAAAACGAAGTCCGAAGTTTTAAATTTAAGATAATATACACGCAGGAGAACCAGGCAAACATGCCTTCATTAACTTCCAAATGGAGGACCTACTAACAGCAACTGAGAGGGTTGAAAAGAAACAAGTTGCCAGATCCTGATGGGGTACCAAGCCTGTTTTTCAAAGGGATATCATCAAAGGGATAGCTTTCGTTTATTGCCA
This sequence comes from Locusta migratoria, assembly GCA_026315105.1. Taxonomy (NCBI): domain Eukaryota; kingdom Metazoa; phylum Arthropoda; class Insecta; order Orthoptera; family Acrididae; genus Locusta; species Locusta migratoria. The sequence goes on along the minus strand of CM048745.1, from coordinate 696,243,360 downwards.
ATCTTTGGTCCAGCGCAAAGTTCCAAGCGACTTGAAAAAATAAAAATCGCGCAGGTAACTCCCGTGTACAAGAAATGCAAAAGAATGGACCCACGAAATTACAGACCTATATTATTAACATCGGTTTGTGTCGAATTCTCGAAAATATTCTCAGCTCTAATACATTAAATTTCCTTGAGTCGGGAAATCTTCTATCCATGCTTCAGCAAGGGGTTAGGAAGCCTCGAATCGTGCGAAACTCAGTTTGTCCTTTTTTATCATGACATCTTGCCCGCTGTGGATGAAGGGAAACAGGCAGACTGCATGTTTCTCGATTTTGGAAAGGCGTTTGACTCGGTACCGCACCACAGACTGCTAGCGAACGTGCGAGCTTATGAAATTGGTACCCAAATACGTGTGTGTCTCGAATACTAGAACCCACTACGTTGTCATTGATGGCGAGTGTTCATCAGAGACTACGATATCGTAAGGAGTGCCCCAGGTACGTGTGACAGGACCGCAATGATTTTCTATCTGACGGACAGAGTGAGTTGCAATCTCTGGCAGGTTGCTGATGATGCGGTGGTGTACAGGAAGGTGTCGTCGTTGAATGTAGTAGGATGCAGGATGAGTTGGACCAAATTTCTGGGTGCTGTGAGGAATGTAAACTAGCGCTAAATGCAGAAAAAATGTAGGGTAATGTTCGAATACAACATTAGTAGCGTGCTGCTTGACAGAGTCGTGTCTATTATATACCTCGGCCTAACGCTGTACAGCGGTAAAAAATGGAACTCCCATATAAGGACAGTCGTGGAGAAGGCGAATGGTCGACTTCGATTTATTGGGAGAATTTTGGGAAGGTACAAAGGAGACCGGACATAAAACACTTTTCACGACCCCGTCTTATTGCTCAAGGCGGGCGGCTGGGTTTGTAACTGGCAGATTCGATCAATGTGGGAGTGTCACTGAAATGCTTCGGTCACTGGAGGGAAGGCAACGTTATTTTCGAAAAACACTGTTGAAGAAATTGAGAGGGCCGGAATCTGAGACGGACTGCAGAACGATTCTAGCAGCGCCAGGTGTCGATCTTGCGACCTGAGCCGTCTCGTGTCCTGCGGCCTTGCGTGAACCATTCTGCACACGACCTTGAACTTAGGCCCTCACGAGCAGCGATTTATCCCATGGATTCATCGTATTGTGTCACGTGAATAATGCGCCCTCTTTCAAAGTCACTGGTTTGACGGTGCCGCTCGCTCATACGTCTAACAGGCACCCTGCATGCCTGCTCAAGTCACACTGATCCATTGCCTTCACTTTATAGTAACACATTTTACCGGTAGGTGGTGTTGAGCTGTGATATCGATTTCACTTTGAACCTACGGGATGGCGCTGTTCGAATGCTAAGCGTTTCTGCAAAACAAGGTAATGAACATGTCATGTCATGTCAATATGAACTCCATATCTCTAAGCATTCAGGGCGTTTTGTTTTTCTTGAACATGTGTATACGTCTGACGAAATGACACTCTCGAGTAAATCGGATAAATGAGACTAGTTACAGAGATTTAAAAGCAATTATTCATACTGACATTACTCGACGTCGTAGGTTAAGGAAGCGATCTGCTGGATTAATTATCTTCAAAAGTAGAAAGTCAAAATTCAAACAGACAAGCTGTTCATTATGTAACTTATGTATTTTATATTTTGACTAAGTGCTATTTTGCACTTAGTACTTAACCTCCATTTTTTAAATAACGTAAGATGGCCACCTTGTGTAATTTTGTATGACCAGATGATGGTGGCGTAGGACACTGAAACCGGCCGTCATAAAAGAAATGATTATGTTGCCATCTTGTCTTACTAATTTTGAAGATAATTCATTCATTCAGTTCACATGTGGAGCAACTAATGGAGAAAGTACATCAGTTATACATACTATAAGGACGCTTTGAGAGTATAGATGTGGATATGGAACCGCGGGAATGTTTGGAATTTAAGGAATCATATATTTATTTATTTATTCATTTATTTACCTGGAAATATTAGGGTCATCCGACCCTGTGTTACACCTAACCAGGCTTACTCAGATTGAACAGTTTGTACAGCACATTACAGCCAGACCTCGTGTAAAACAAGTATAAAAAGTAAAAAAAAAGGTTTAATTTCATTCATTGTAACGATGATTTTCGAAAGTCTGTAACTGTGTTATTCACAATTTACATAAAGAAAACGCACTTGTTACTTCTTTTTAATGCTTAGCATTATGCGTTTCGAGAATTTATTCCTATCTTCAGATGCTTTTTGTCACGTAATTTGTATTTATTGTCACAAAAAGTGTATCATCTTTGAATATATATACTAACTTTATGTAAAAAGTCACATCTCTGCATGCATATAAATTCTTTGTAAATCTGGCCCCTATTAACATCTAACTACAATGTTTCTTTACAAGAACAGTGTAGCGATGGTCTCTACATGCCTGAAATTCTGTACAATGAAGAAGGCACAATAGAGGCTTAAAAACATCATTTTTAAAAATAATGTAAAAATAACATCCGAATATATATCATTTATACTATTCTCCAATTGCAGTATCATGTCAAAACTACATGGCAGGAGAAACAGAATACCACAAATGGAGACATCAAATAAATACATATGTAATAAAAAGCATATGAAGATGGGAATAAATTCTCGAAAAGCGTAATGCTGAACATTAAAAACAATTAACTGGCGTGTTTTCTTCATATAAATTGTGAAAAAGATTATTGCTCGAATGTAATTGTAACAATAATATAATAATTTTAACAGCCAATAATAATGACTTTGGAAGAGATATTAAGCATGTTTAATATCATGAACGTCAGTCCTATTGCCGTTTAGGAATTACCTCGTTATGTTCTTTCAGATTATGAGCTATTCTCATTGAACATAGACGATTGAAATGTGTGAAACAGATATAGGATAGGTATATTGGTTCAAGGAATAGAAATAGAATAGTAAAATTCGAAGCTATGACGGAAAGAAGAAAGAAAGAAATGCGGGAGCATAACAAGGGAAGCTAATGCCGTCTTTAATAAGTAAATTTTGAGTTTCCTCTTGAATGTCAAGTGGTTTTGGATAAGACGCAGATAGAAAGGCCGTTTGTTACATAGTCGTATGGCTGAGATGGAGAACGACACGGAGAAAGATTTAGTGTTATGCTAGGTACAGCTAAGATGCTAGACATATCGATATGGCACTGCGGTTGTATCGATATGGCACTGCGGTTGTGGAATGATGATAGGTGTTTAATGTGAGAACGCAAGTACTGGGGACGCTGGCGGCTAAGAAATCGATGAAGTAAGCACAGCGTTTAAAAATCGCACCACTTTCGTGGGCGCATCCAACCTGGCTGTGTATAAGGACTGATATGATCGTACAACCGTATATTGCACACGTACCTAACACAAGCATTCATCACTAGCTGGAAGAGTTTTTGCTATTTGTGCCGTGTTGAACTACATCACAGTAGTAAAGATTCGGAAAGACAAGTGTTTCGACTAATGTGTGCTTATCCTGGGTTTGAAATATTTTTCTAAATTTTTTGGATTGTATATATCGATGAGTGCGATTTCATGCGAACTGCATCCAAGATTATTCCAAGGTCCTTTATTGTTTTCTGATACGGTAATTCGATGCCATTGAGGAGTATTTGAGAGAATGTTTCACGAAAACACCGACTGACTAACTTTGGATGAGATATGAGAATGACCTGTGATTTTTTTAGCGTTTAGTTTAAAAGCAAGGTTCTGTGCTGATCGTGAAGTAGAGAAAATATTTGCATTCATACCCGCTACTGCAACAGTAATGTCCTTAGAGGTGGCACTTATGTAGATATCGTCGGCATATAGAGGTGCAGGAGAAAATCACGGTATAAATATCATTGATGTACTGTGAGAAGAGTAATGAACCAAGGATGGAGCCTTAGGGAACTCCAGAGCACACGTTTTTCCATGATTTCTCCGGCCCATAAATGACTTGCTGCATTCTGCTTTTGAGGTAGCTATCAAACCAATGTGTTTCGCTGTTTGAGAAATTCTACATCTACATAGATATTCTGCAAATCACATTTAAGTGTCTGGCAGAGGGTTCATTAACCACTTTTATAACTTTTCTCTACCGTTCCATTCTCTAATAGCGCGCGGGAAGAAAGAACACCTAAATCGTTCCGTTTTCGATCCGATTTCTGTTATTTTTTTGGGATGGTCATGTCTCCCTAAGTAGGTGGGTGCTAGCAAAATATTTTCACATTCAGAACTAAAAGTCGGTGATTGAAACTTCGCAAACAGATCACGCCGCAATGAATAACGTCTTTCTTTTAATGATTTCCACCCCAATTTGTGCAACATTTCCGTGACGCTTTTCCCCCCGTAACGTGATAAAACCAAACGAGCTGCCCCTCTCTGAACCTTCTCAATGTCTTCCGTCAGTCCCACCTGGTGAGGGTCCCACAAGGGGCAACAGTACTCCCGGAGAGGACGCACAAGTGTGATGTAGGCAGTCTCTTTGGTGGAGCTGGTGCATTTTCGAAACGTTCTGCCGATGAAACGTAGCCTTTGGTTCGCCTTCCCCACAATATTTTCTTCGTGTTCTCTCCAGTCAAAGTTGTTCGTAATTGTATCTCCTAGGTATTTGGTAGCATCTACGACCTTAAGGTTTGACTGATTTGTCGCGTAATTGAAGTTCAGCGGATTTCTTTTAGTGGTCATGTGTATTACTTCACACTTTTCTTTATTTAGTGTTAATTGCCAATTTTCGCACCATGCAGAAATTTTGTCTAAATCGCTTTGTAGTTGCTTTTGATCATCTGTTGACTTCACTAACCTATAAACGACAGCATCATCCGCGAACAGTCTAAGGGAGCTATTCAGCTTGTCTCCTAAATTAAGCTAATTCATTTTAATAAGTACGTATATCAAAGTTACTGTATCAAAAGCGTTGCTTAAGTCAAGCATTGTGAAGCTGGTAGCTTTGCGTCTGTCGATAGCACGTTTAATATCATCGCTTAAATTGATTAACGCAGTTTTATATTGAGTGAAGATTTTCGCCGCAAATTAACCTACATGTACGGCGGAAGTATTGCTTATTATAACCTGTATGATCGCTTGGATTGGACCATTAGCGGTTCCAGCCGCAGTGGCTGGCTCTGGTATTAATACAGTTCAGCCGGTGGTGCGTTAGTGGGTCGGCTGCAGGCAGGGCTGCCGCCTGTTTAGTATGTAGAGTGGTTACGAGTGGGTCGTGTAGGGCAGTGCAGGGGCTTGTAACGCCTGAATACCATCAGAGGAGAGAGGGGAGGGGGGGGGGGGGCAGTGCGGCAATTTGTCGCCGCGGCAATTACGGCGTGGGAGTGGCGGCCGAACAAGTGGACGGCCGAGATTAATACCCGGTCTCCTAATGGGGCCGACACCTGAACAATGCAGTGCCTGCCCACCGGCCAGCGGAATGCGCAGCCTCCTGCAGCCTCCAGATTTGCATCCGAGATGTCTCTGTCCACGCCCTTCACCCTCCACTCTTTGTTCTTCCCCTTCTCCTCCTCTACCTCCCTCCCCCCTACGTCCAACACCTCCTCGCTCACTCTTCATCTTCCTCCATTTCCTCCTCCCGCATACCTATTTTCCTTCTCTTTCTCTCCCCCTCCAGTGCTGTCAGCCCATAACAGAGCACACTCAGATTCAACTACTATATCGAAACTACCAAATCGAAACTTCGTCCTCTACTGCCTGCCGCGGTGGCCGAGGGGACTGAGGCGCGTCAGTCACGGTCTGCACGGCCACTACGGTTGGGGGTTCGAATCCCCCCTCGGGCATGGATATTTGTGCCGTCCTTAGTATTAGCTAGTTCATAAGTATCAATAAAATTCTTCTGGGTATGATACCGCGTCGTCATTTTGTAAACTGTGCCGACGTTTCGGCCACTGTTGCAGGCGGCCTTCATCAGGGTCAGTCAGACACAGACCCTGATGAAGGCCGCCTGCAACAGTGGCCGAAACGTCGGCACAGTTTACAAAATGACGACGCGGTATCATACCCAGAAGAATTTTATTGATAGTGACAACTGCCGCGGAAGCCTACGTTTGCATTTAGTTCCTAAGTAGTTTGTAAGTTTAGAAACTGATGACCCCGTAGTTAAGTCCCATAAGCTATACAAAGAAAACATTTGAACGTCCTCTACTCCCACGGGTACCAACAGTGGACCTATTATCCTCCGCCTGTAGATGGCAATACATGCACTATAGTTCCATTCTCCCGGCCATTGTGTTGGTTGTCTTCACCGGAGTCGCTACTTCTCAATCAAGTACCTCATCAGTTGGTCTCACAAGGGCTGAGTACACCACACTTCCCAACAGCGTTTGGCAGACCCGGACGGTCACAATATATTAGAGTTGGAACGTAAATAGTAGCAACACTGCTGTGGAGACACTACGCAATGGACTCTACTATTGTCGCTGATATCGCACGTTGTTGACGTACCTACTTTACCTCCGAACAATGGACTCGTCTGTACCACATCACCGGCGTGCGCACGATCAAGGGAAACACAGTCACTTGTGATCAAGCGGTCTAGCGTAACGGTGTCACACTGGATGAGACATGGGCCGCATCGTACGAGCCAAAACTGAAACGCCAATCATTATGGGTCGTCGCGAAATTCGAAAGTGCGTCAGAGACCCAATATGGTGAGAGGTAAGATGATTATCGTGTTACGACTGTGATGGTGTTATCCTAACGTCAGACCGTCGATGCACAGCGTTACTGTTCGTTTTTGGAGCATCACCTGAGACCAGCTTTGCGAAAGAAGCGGCAACAATTTCTGCGCAACCCACCCGTCATTTTGCAATACAATGTGCGGGCGTATACAGCGCAAGCTGTGGCTGCTCTGTTCGGTCGATGGGAATGGAAGGTGCCGTACGATCCAGCATACTCACCGGACGTAAGTCCTTGTGACTTTGATTTGATTCTGAAAATGGAGGAACCACTTCGTGGTATTCGCGTCAGAACTGCAACTGTTCCAGAGATTGGACAGGCAGTAGTGCCTCCGGTGGACCGGATTACGTACCGGTCGTGCAGACAGCGCTGAGATGTAGTTTCATCCGGTCCCGAACATGCCCAACGAGGGACAGAGCTGGGGATCATGCTGGCCAAGGTAGTTGACGTACACCACGTTGGGTGCTACAGAATACATGTGTCTACATCTACATGGGATACTCTGCAAATTACCTTTATACTATTCATCTCCCATTCCAATCTCGAATAGCGCGCGGGAAGAAAGAATATCTGAATCTCTCCGTTCGAGCTCTGATTTCTCGTATTTTATTCTGCTAATCATTTCTATGTAAGTGGGAGTCATATTTTCGCATTCGGAGGAGAATGTTGGTGATTGGAGTTTCGTAAATAGACCACGCCGCAGCGATAAGCGCCGTTGTTGTAATGATTCCCACATTCCCATCCCAGATCCTGTATCATTTCCGTAACGCTGTCTCCCCTGTATCGTGACAATTAAAGCGAGCTGCCATTCTTTGGATTCTTTCGATGTCCTCCGTCAAACCCAACAGATAAGGATGTCACACTGCACTGTCAGTGTGTCTCTCGCTCACGCCCCAACACGGTTCAGCCCGCATCCAGTGGTGTGCGATATGTGCTTATGGAAGGACGAATGGACACGTGATGAGAGCTGCTGCTGTCGTACGCGTGCGTGGCGTCGAGCAAGAGAGCGCGAAAATCCATTACTGGTGGCTGTCCTCTCGCCATCTTCGAGGGATCACTGAACAGTGCACGGTACACTGAAACTATCATTTAATCAGTCCTGCTGCCGTTCATTCAGCAACAAGGCGATGTACTTTTCCAATAGGACAGTGCACGTCTACAGGACTTCCCGAACCACCCAACGTGCTCTTCCAGGTGTACGTCATCTATCTCGGCCAGCACCATCACCAGATTTGTCCCCCATACAGCATGTTCTAGAGCGGATGAAACGTCATCTTGCGCGGTCTGCACCCACACCGGCATAAAATGTGACCCAACCGAGGCATCAGGTGCAAACTGCATGGCAAGCCAGTCCGAAAGACTGCATTTTAGAAATATTACACATTATAAATTTACACATAGCTTATATCAGTCTCATTTATCATCAACGTATCGAATAAAATTTTGAAGTAAATCAGTCAACTACCTTTCCTGATTTTTGGTATCATCGTTAAACAACCACTTGTCTTTATCTAGTATTAGTGATTTAGTGTACAATGAGTCCAAAATTAGCTTGTCATGTTTGTAACGTAGAATGATTGTAGAGTTTCCCAGAGGTGTGAGTGTCCTGTCTCACGTTTTGTTAGTTCATAGATGTTCAAAGAACGTCGTTTCTTCGAGAGCGGAAAGTATGCCTGTGAAAGTGTGTAGCTTTTTGATTAAAGTTGCTGAAAGCTTGTGCCAAATAATAAGGAATTTATCATCCTGAGACCTGGCGCAACTAAGGAATTTTTGAAAGAGACATTACATACGTTTTAAACAGATGGTAAGTCAACCGCGCGGGAGTAGCCGCGTGGTGTAAGGCATCATGTTACGGACTGGGGGCCGCTCCCACTGCAGGTTAGAGTCCTTCCTCGAGTAAGTCGGTTCAAGTAGTTTGTAAGTCAAGGGGCTGATGAGTAGAGCAGTTTGGTCCAATACGTTTACAGACATTTGAATTTGAAGGTAGTGAAAGGGAATTAAAAAAATGTTAGAATTTTTAAAATAAGTTCATTGTTTTCACGAGTGTTCATTAGTGTGGTCGCTGAATGTGAAGGTGTTACAGGAGTAATTTATTAACAAAAAGAGGCTTACAAGGTATACTGGCTTAAAAATAGTGAACGCTGTTCTGTGACGTTAGAGGAAGTTGAACATCTTTAGTTTTCTTCGTTTTTCGCTTCACGCTATTTTTCACTTCAGGGAAATGAGCTCCAGAAAAACGAGCGTGATTCTGAGGGGAAAGGTCTTTATTTATACATTAAGGGCCCACTCTCTTCTACACATACAGATATTTTCTACTACTGCAACATGTTTTTACTAAATAAGTTTCGAAATATACGCAGTAATAATAACAACAATGCTATTTTACCATGTCGTATAAAGTTGATACTTGGTGCCAAGTGATTATAGTGCCCCTTTCTTCTGACAGCTCGCTCCATCGTTCGTTTGTTCTAGGGAGCCTATATACGGAGAGCGCCTAGCCTTACAATAGGCGCACGTTTTTTTTTTTTTTTTCAAATTATTGTTACCCGGTGAACATTAAAAGACAGCAATTTGGCACTCGCTCAGCAGTATAAATCTAGGATGACGTTTAGTACATGGATATTACAAATTTAATTTGTAGTAAATTGAACTCAAGATTAATGCAGTGTATTGGCTATTTCTTACAATGTTGCGGAAAAACATAAATCGACCAGGAAGAAAATCATTTTCATTTTATTGTTCTCACATGTTTTGGTGTAATTTGGTTGTTTTCTACTGAGCTATTCATTGTTGATATTAGTAACCTCTCATATTAATTCATTTTATTCTTTAACAGTGTAATATATTTTAGACAAGAAGACCAGGCTACGCTGTTACTGTTGTAATACGTTGAATTAATGTGGCAGTAAACCACTTAATGCAGTTAAATTAATGTTCTACAGTGAAGATAAATACATTTTGGGTAATGTAAAGAATTGTATTTGAGTGGTAATGGAACATCACGCAAAAATTTAGAAGTTTTTGGTGAATGTTTCGAATAGCTGAAATTAATCATGAAACAACATAAAAAATTGTAACTCTACATTTTTCAACTTATATTCCAGTTTTATTTGTAATAAATAAGTAATTTATAAAGTTCTTAATTGAACAAATACGCATTTGAAACTTCCTGGCAGATTAAAATTGTGTGTCGGAACCGGGACCCTAACCTGGGACCTTTGCCTTTCGCGGGCAAGCGCTCTACCGACTGTGCTATCCCGACACGACTCACGATGTCGCTTCACAACTTTACTTCCGCCAGTACCTCGCCTTCTACTTTCCAGACTTCACAGAAGCTCTCCTGCGATACATTCAGGACTAGCACTCCTGGAAGAAAGGATGTGGTGGAGACATGGCTTAGCCACAGCCTAAGGGATGTTTCCAGAATGAAACTTTTCACTCTGCAGCGGAGTGTGCGCTGATATGAAACTTCCTGGCAGATTAAAATCGTGTGCCGGAACCGGGCATTTGTTAATGCGTCAGTGGTTTGCTGTATCTCTGCACCTCGTGCTTTGTGCAGTTCCAGCTTCGCTCTCGTTCTCGCTGCATCACAAACGATTGTCACGTTTTCCTCGTGAATTTTGTCAAGTTTTGGACACGATTCTTTGTTGTACTGATTCTTTGAGCTGCGCCGTCCACCATCATTGTTGTGCCTATTTTGTGTCGTTCATCTTTGCTACACTCTTTGGCAGCCTCTTCACATCGATGAGAGCTGAAGGCTGAGAGGAAACGAAGAAAGAAAAGTGTGTGATCCAAGCGAGCTTATGTAACAGGGACGGCCGTAGCGGATTGGATGGGTGTGGGTAATGGCAGATTAAGACTCGTGGTGCCTGGGAAAAATAAAATTCATTTCTTTATTAGTTTTTGCAAATGATTGTTAAAGGAAGGAAAGGAAGAAGGATAGGAAAGAAAGGACTGACAGTGGCCGCATTTGGGGATTGATATTAAGCAATGGCGACCAGTGAAAAAGTGAGCCGGACCGGTAATCAAACTCGAGTCTCCCTATTCGGGCCAGCGGTCGCCTTAACCACTTGGCCACCCGTGCTCGCCCCCCGTCCGTCTCAAATACTCACAAGTCGCACGTTATGTTTGTAGCGCCCCTATCGCCCATGCCCTCTTACACTCGCCATTACGGATTCAAGTGCGAGGTCAGAAGTATGACCGCATCTGCGGTGAAATAACTGAAGCTAACGTCGTCGTCGCGTTTTAAATACTTATTGCATTAAACACACCAGATGTATTGAGCAGCATTGGCTGTTAATGTTTTATTTATATTGCGTTTTCTTTCTTGCGATCAGGTGTTGGAGTAGTAGTTACTGTTCGTAGCCGCTATTAAAGTTCACTAAAGGTACAATAATACAAGAAAATAATTTGGTGGATCTGACACGTTTATGTAACTTTATAGATAGAAGACTCAAAAAAGGAAGCGGAACCTGACTTTAAAGTTTAGCGGCAGTAGTAATTTGGAATGAAAGGAACACCTGAGCACAATATTACACAAAGAAACTAGCAGATTCCGCGATGACCTTTCTTACCATGATGATTATGTTAAGTTGACTGGATGTAGCAGATGAAGCTGTAAAACCTCTTCCTGCATTGTATAAAATGATGCTTGGTTGGCTTGGAGCAGATTGTACTAACTGAATGACCGTTAAAAACAATATTAAGTTAACTTTCGTGACAAAAGGCTCTTTAAATCGATCGGATTTCGTTTAATTCCGAAGATTTCTTTGCAGGCATTACTAGAAAGCCACATTCATGAAAATTACAAGTAATGAGATCTCGAAGTTCATCTATTAAATTATAGATTGTGACGATACTGCTGACCCCCTCATCTCAATGTTATCGTACGATACCGTCTGCCTGGTCCTCTCATCTCCATGTCATCCTACGATACCGTCTGCGTCGGATCCGGAATCGTGTGGTTCAATAGTGATACATTTTGCGTGTGACGTTACAAACGAAATAGCCAGCCTAGGAATCAGTGTAGGGCAGTGTCTCAGTAATACTGTGATTAAAACAAGTGTTAGATTTCATTAATTAAGAGATTCACATATTTTCTTTCCAGGCAGTTCTATATACAATAGTTGCGTCATTGTATGTTATTTTAAGACTTAAACAGACGAATTGTAAAATATTTTGTAAAAAACAAAAAGAAATGAAAATTAATAGCATTGTATATATGTTAGTTGTGTTGACCAGCTAATTGTGTTATTTCGACTATTACATTAATTATCAATATTGAATTTTTTGTATATATTGACTGAGTTGAGATTTTGAGTATATTTTGTGAATGGCCATGAGATTTGATAGTTCAGTTTATGTTAGGAACATGTAAGATGTACTTATTAACAAATTAATTGACATTTATCATTATTCTTTGTTGTGAAACAAATAGTACCGTGATTTCGTCTTAAAAAGATGTGCCATCTAAAATAATTATTGTATGCATAGTATTCGTTTTATATAGTGATTATTCTTGTGTACATGAAATGTTTTCTTTGTGTGTTTGTTCATTGTAAATTAGTATATTCAATTGTTATGAACAATGCGTAATGTAATGCCATTATTGTCAATGTTATATATTTGCCTCACCGCCTTGCGTGGAGGAGTTCGAGTTTTGGCGGAGTTCGAGTTTCAGTCGTTTGTCAAGTGCTCTGGAAGCTATGTCAGTCTTTTGATATGGAAGTATTACCAGCTAAGTTCTGATACATTGTGTATGTTTTGAAACTGTTATGTTTCGGTGAAGAAGACGTTTGATTCAAATTAAAGAAGTGAAAAATTGTACATATCGTGTATTTATTTCTACCACGACGCCGCAGGAGAATAATGTTGCAGCGATCAGAACCAAAATGTTCAAATGTTTGTTAAGCTTGTGGGACTTAACTACGGGGTCATCAGTCCCTAAACTTACAGACTACTTATGAACTACTTACGAACTAGGACGGCACAAATATCCATGCCCGAGGGGGGGGGGATTCGAACCCCCGACCGTAGTGACCGTGCAGACCGTGACTGAAGCGCCTCAGTCCCCTCTGCCACCGCGGCCGGCTATAAGGTAGTTCATAAGTAGTTTGTAAGTTTAGGGACTGATGACCCCGCAATTAAGTCCCATAAGTTTTACAAACATTTCAACATTAATGTGTGTATTGCGTGTAATGAGTGATTAGATGAAGTGGGTGTTTTCATATCTAAAGGGGTTACTACACGACCATACGCCGCGAGAGGTACAGTGTAACACGACAGTCATCTGGTGATAGAAAGGGTGAAACTACTCGACGCTCTTGTCCGCGGTGGAAATCAAAATTTCGCTGTAACAGAGTTGCGTTGTTTATTGTCTTGCTATTTCGCGTAAATCCAGAAAGAGCAACTTGGTGGTTATCTGCTACTGTTACCAGAGAACTGAAGTAACTTAGTAACATTAAATTACTTCATTTTGAGTAGCTACGAGTTCTTGTATCTCTTATTATAGGCAAATGCAGGGTTCAGCTAGGACCTTAGAATCTCAATATCGATAAATTCGATTACATTAAAAATTGCGTTTCGTTACGCTGTAAACATAATAATAATAAATCATCCGCGTGGTGGTACGACATAAAACAATATCAGATTTGGATTGCATTCATTGGATGAACATCTGCAGTGCAGTTTTGAGTCCTGAGGACTGTTGTAGACTGCATGCAGTTTCTTTACCAGTTAAAATACACAGAAAGGCTGTCAGGCTGCGTTACATGTTCCATCTGCAGTTGAGTTGTACATGAGTCCTCAGGACTCAGTACATGAAATCGTATCGGGAAATTTTAAGTAAATATTTTGTATCGTACCACCAATCGGATATTTTTTTATTATTGTAATATTTTGGTGGCTCGGCATACCACCGATTATGGAGTCGTCATACAATTGTAAACATAATCGTTCGAATTTCGACTACAGGAAATACTAGTGTAATACGTAAATAGGTAGACAATAATGCGATGTATTCCAATTAGCCGGCCGCGGTGGCCGAGGAGACTGAGGCGCTCCAGTCACGGTCTGCACGGCCACTACGGTCGGGGATCCGAATCCCCCCTCGGGCATGGATATTTGTGCCGTCCTTAGTTGTAAGTAGTTGATAAGTAGTTTGTAAGTTTAGGGACTGATAACCCCGTAGTTAAGTCCCATAGACTCTGCACACATTTGAACATTTCATTCCAATTATCTCCTGCCGGAGGTTCCCTACCTATACTCCGTTCACCGAAACCACAGACGGAATGTAAACACACGGAGGCGCGTGGCCAGGGGTGGACAAAACGGGGGCGCTTGCTTAGTGTCGCCTGATCCGCTTCAGCTGTAAAGCCGTCGTGTGTGTTGTATGGACGACATATTTGAAGCTGACTGTATATTTCATCTTGAAGGAGCAGTTGCCGAATAGTGACAAAAGCTTTAGTGTTTGCAACATGACATTCAGTGTTCAAATTGTTCAAATGTTTGTAAATCTATCGGACCAAACTGCGTGGTCATCAGTCCATAGCTTACAAACTACTTAAACCTAGGTAAACTAACCTAAGGACAAACACACACACCCATGCCCCAGGAAGGACTCGAACCTCCACGGCGAGCAACCGCGCGCTCCGCAGCGAGACGCTTTAGACCGCTCGGCTACTCCACCGCGGCAGTGTTCAAAGTATCCGTATCTCTCTTTCTCTCTCATTTGTATCACGTATAAATAAATTCATAATGTCAAAAATGTTCAAATGTTTGTAATTCTATGGGACCAAACTACATTGGTCATCAGTTTCTCATCTGTCCCTAGTCTTAAAAACTACTTGAACTACGTTAAACTAACCTAAGGACAACACACACATCCATGCCCGAAGGAGGATTCGAACCTCCAACGCGGGAGGCCGCGCGATCCGTAACGTGACGCTCTAGACCGCTCGGCTACTCCCGCGCGGCAATTCATAATGTCATCCACCATTTGGAGTCCACCTAACAAGCGGTCAAAAAGAAATCATTAAGTTTTTCAGAGAAACTGTAATACTTCGTGTGTGTAAAACGGAGCTATGGTGTCCACAACAGACAATGACCTATAGTGTTGTGAAAAACAGCTGCATCTACCGGAATTGGTCGTTCCTCAGTGTATAGTGTGGCAAATCAGTGCAAAGCCACACACTGCTTGAAGTCTGCCGATAATTACGACAGAAGTTTCTAGAAAGTGACGATAATTTTGAAAGAAATGGATGCGAAGAAAAGTACATAAATGTTTCTTTCGCAACGAATGGCCAAGTGCTTGTTGTCATAAACGAATACGGAGATTTGGGCAATTTTCAGAAACCCGAATTTTACAGATTATTTAAAAATATGTTTTGGCCCACTTTAGGTTATGGTAGTAACACTAAAAGTGGGCCTTTGCGATCGTCTTTTGACATCTCGAAATTTAAATGAAAATAACGGCTTAACTATTCATATGACATGAAAACTGAATAACCGAATTTGTAGAGAGGAAAATTCTGTACAACTTTGCTCTGTTATGTTTCTTTCATATCTCGTAGCGTTTCAAAGATATTTGTAAAAATAATGGCGATTTTGGGATGTATGTCTGTCTTTCTGTCTGTCCGTCCGTCTGTCTGTCTGTAACGTGTTCCCTGGGTTTAAGACGAACCGTTCAACCGATCAGCACCAAATGATTGTAGGCCGCCAGAGACCAGAACCTCCCCTTTTCAAATTTTTCGGACAAAAATTCGGTAGTAATAAAAAAAAGCCGTTTGTAATATAATTGTAATTGCAAACGAACCGTTCATCTGACACGAAAATTGAATAACCTAATTGGTAGAGGAGAAAATTCTCTACAACTTGGATCCCTTATGTTTCTCGTATCGTTTGAGACATATTTACAAAAAGAACGGAGATTTGACACCCTCCATTGAATTAACGAAAACCAGCCGTTCGGAGATGTCACGTGACATTCCTCGCCCAGAACTCTACGCCATCTTGCGTTGCGTATTTGATGATTTTCTTATTGTAACTTACAAGTTGTCATTTGAAAGCAATGGCACACTGAAAAATTAACAAAAACACATCGTTCTTCGTACGATAAATGATAATCTAGTCTACAAATGCCATATTAGCATCAGTTAACAACGGTCATTAATAGTATGAGATTAAAGCACTAATATTTTGATTGATAGCGTAGTGGGCAAAGCGTTGGACCATGTTTCGAAACCCGCCACTACCTAATTTTTTTTTCCTAAAAGGATTTCAGACGCTATTATTAATTAATTTTTTATTATTTTGATTATTATTTTGGTCCAAAATGTTTGCAAAAACTTATAAAACTTGAACTCTAAAGTGGGCCGTGAAATACGCCAGTGCGATTTTTTAAAATATGTTCGCTTTCTAATAGCACTGATATGTGACAAAACTCGCAGCGATTTGACACCTGAAACAGATGAAGCGACACAGCGAGCGGCCCCTTTTTGTTCACCTCGTTGTGTTTACAGTCCGTCTCTCGTTTCGGTGAACGGAGTATAGAACTGTTGACTGAAGCGCCTGCGTGGACTCCATTCAAATGGGGAACGTGTATTACGCGGATGTGTGCAGGTTGTTGAATAACGAGATAGCACGTTGGTAGCGTACAGCGGGCGTGGAGGCGTGGCTGCGCGCGGCGCACAGTGCGAGCGGCTAGCGGCTGTCGGCTGTCGGCCTCGCTCTCGCCCTCGCCCTTGGCCTTGCCGGCTATGTGGGTCGCGCGGCCGCTGCTGCCTGCGGTCACTGCCACCGCCACCGCCTGCTCACCTCAGCTGCCGGCCCACACACAACACAACGTCGCGCGCGCGCACACAAACACACTCCATAGCTCCGGTGTTTTCCTCCTGGGTCCTGGGCCAGGTATGGCCAACATTTCCGCCCGGCGAGCGCGCCTATCAAAATATTCTACTATCAAAATACACAAAAATCATTTTTAACTCTACAAATACTCCAATTAAGATAACATACATATCACATTTCACGAAAATAATTAAAGATGGATACCTAAAATTTTATATATCGCTTACAGCAAAACAGACATTTGGTATTAAATAGTTTGAAAAAGTTATTAAGTATATAAATTTCGTGCGCTGTCCTCTGCCGACGAGAAGCGTCACTTTTCTTGCAACTGCAAACGTAATGATTTTTAAAGCGGAATTTTACGTGTTAATTAGATTTTATTTTTACCAATTTGACAAGGAATTAGCTTTATCGATACTTGTTAACAGGAGTGGTGAATCTCGAAGAGTAAACATTACCCCAGCAGCAGTCCTCGCTCATCTTTCCCAATGTCGCGTGCATTTTTCTCATGGCTGTCTGCTACCGCCTAACAGCAGAACTGTTCAGCCGCCACTAGACTATTGGCTCATATTACTCTCTCACAGTCAGTGAGAATTAATTTCGATAAAACGGAGGTTCCTTGAGACATTGTCGACCGCTAGATCCAATGCACACGTAAAAATTCCAATTTTAAAATAATTTTGTTAGTTATGGAACGCTGGGAATTGCGTGATATAGCCGGCCGCGGTGGCCGTGGGGACTGAGGCGCTCCAGTCACGGTCTGCACGGCCACTACGGTCGGGGGTTCGAATCCCCTCTCGGGCATGGATATTTGTGCCGTCCTTAGTCTTAGCTAGTTCATAAGTAGTTTGTAAGTTTAGGAACTGATGACCCCGTAATTAAGTCCCATAGACTACAAAAACATTTGAACATTTGCATGATATACGTGATGAGCATTAGCTGTTTGAGCTGAACAGGGCGAATAAAATAAAGTAAGAAAAGTTTACAAAGTGACATGAGACGTGGACAAGCGACAAGTATCAGTAATCACACAGGAACGAAGAGTCGCAAACAACACGAGAGGACGCCACGGTCCAGGAAAGCTGCGGTTTTGCGCGGGTTTCTTCAAGGTTGGTGTTACTTCTTCTTCTGGCAACGTTTCCGCTTTTATGCGGGTTGGTGTAACTAAGGGAACAAAGTGCTAGTGTCATCGGTCCCTAGACTTACTGCTTAAACTAGTTACACAAACCTGTAACAACGTCAATACACACACACATGCCCGACTGAAGCCACGAATATCCGCCCGGAGCCGCCACGCAATCCGTGACATTACGCCTTCAATCCCGCGGCCATACCCGCACGTCTACAAGAATCCGTTAAAGACTAAAGCGTCTTCACCGATGGGCCTGCGCCCTGACTCGAGAATGCGCTGAACGTCCGCAATAGATCGCTTGTAGAAAATAAATTGATGCTAAATCATGGTAAGACTCACTTTCTTCAGTTTCTAATACACAATTCAGCACAACCTGACTTTCTGATAACAAGGAATGGCCATGTCTTAGGTGAGATTGAACTGTTCAGATAGTAAGCTGACGTGAAAAGTCCATGTTCAAGATCTTGTTCAGTAACTAAATGCTGCGTTATGTACCTTTCAAACAGTATCTCTAATAAGTAAAAAGTTCCACACGTAAATTAGTCTACCTTTCTTATTTTTATTCGCTTGTGAAAAATGGTGTTATTTTTCTGGGTAACACCTGTCATTCAAAAAGGGTATTTAATCCGCAGAAACAGGAATTTGAGCAATTTGTAGTGTAAGCTCGCAAACTTGGAAATTCGCCTCTCGATCAATATTTGCTTTAATGTCGCTTGTTGTTAATAATATCTGGTAATTCTCAAGAGTTATCAGCTTTCATTCCAGTCCGAATTAGAATCTACATATGGCCACATCTCTTTGACCGTTTTGCAGAATGATGTGCAATATTGTGCCGTATCCATTTTTAAGAAACTGGCACAAGAATTCATAAAGCTTTGAAGTAATTCACTTACTCTCAAAGCCAGACTGAAGAGTTTACTCATGGATCACTATTTCTGTCCTTTCGAGGAATTAAAAAAATGTTCAAATGTTTGTAAATCTATCGAACCAAACTGTGTGGTCATCAGTCCGTAGCTTACAAACTACTTAACCTAAAGTAAACTAACCTAAGGACAAACACATACACACCCACAAACACTAAGGTAAACTAACCTAAGGACAACACACACACCCACGCCCAAGGGAGCACTCGAACCTCCGATGGGAAGCAACCGCGCGCTCCGCAGCGAGACGCGGCCCTTGTGAGATCTTGTGTTCCAATATGATTTCTGATCCTTTTTCCATGTCCGATGGGCCATGCCATTTTGTAAACATTTTTGAATCACTCTTTCTCATACTTTATGTGTAATTCGACTTACACTCACCCTCGCTGTATTTTTCAGTCAGAGGGCCCCGTCGTAAATGGCGACTGAATCGCGAAACGTGCTCAACAAGTAAATTGGAATTTAAACGACCATAAATTTTACAAATTACTCGACTGTGACGTAACTGAAATTACGGCGTACTACCTTACAATAAACGTCAGAAGATGGGCCGCCCAGCCGATATTTCAATTACGCGCGGGCCCAGTACGCCGCTTTCCTCGCCTAAACACCGGAAGCGGCGGGCAGGCGGCGATGTGTGATTACCCAGCGCTAGCCCCGTAATTGGCGCCAGTTAGCGTGCTCCGTGATATTTCCTGTTACGCAAATAATCCTGAGCACCTGCTAATGAAGCCCTTTTCCGTGTCCGGCCTGCTGTTTACGGGCACCCGTGACCGACAGGCGAAGAAAATGGTTATGTAAAAGCGAACCTTTTGTTTTCTCGCCGTCTCTTCCGGGCTCCTCGTCACGGCTTTCGGACGAAGGTGCGTCATCGCAAGACAGAAAGAGGGTGCAAGAAACACTGCCAGCGAATAATATTCGACCATAATTTAAGTTTCCGTGCGACGAATTTGAAACCGTGGAATGGAAGTACCGTAACTACGGAGGAAAATTTTCGTTAATACGAACGTGATTTTAGTTTTAGGCAATGATAATGAGTTTAACGTGGCACATAGGTAGCACGCTACAGAATGAAGCATTTTGCTCTCAGTAATTTTATTACACAGCCATAAAGATACATCGACTGATCATGCAAAAGATTATACACCGTAAGAGCACCAACATCGAATTGTTAATGGAGAGGACGATTGAAGTTTTGTTTTGGTGTTTCATCTTTGAACTGTTGTTAAGTGACTCCCAGTATACTAGATACTAAGCTGTTGTTCAAATACACTACATCCAGACACATATCGGCGAAGAAATTTACTACAGCTGTGGAGCAGAGCGCCAACAAAAATCAAAGCTCATGAACACAGTTCCTTATTTGCAATAGACTAGCCCGTGAGTAATTTAATGCTTCTGTTTCATCCTACACTGATGCATCAACCATTCCTAAACACGTGTCTAGTGAAAGGCCTTGTTGAAATGGGACCGTTTTAATGACAGGCATGGGAGGGATTTGGGGTGGGGGGGGGGGGGAGGACGCGAAAGCTGATCGGAAAAAAGTTGAGTAAGAGAATCGGTTCGCGAATTAACAGGGGGAGGCAACAGAGTTTTGAACTGCGTTGCCCTCATCCTCTGCCAACGAGAAGCAGCTTTTTCCTAGGATTGAGACCGTAAACAAACGCTGTCGAAATGTTTAAATGTTTGTAAATCTATCGGACCAACCTGCGTGGTCATCAGTCCGTAGCTTACGAACTACTTAAACTAACGTAAACTAACCTAAGGACAACACACACACACACACACACACACACACATACACACACACACACACACACACACACACACACACACACACACACACACACACACTCATGCCCCAGGGAGGACTCGAACCTCCGACGGCGAGCAACCGCACGCTCCGCTGCCATACGCTTTACACCGCTAGGCTGCTCCACCACAGTAAACGCTGTCGACGAACTGACGTTTCTCCAGGGTCATTTGGTTGAAGTAGCACAACGAAGAAATGATATTGCCTCAGGTGGCCTTGGCTGTTACTCAGTACGAGCCAAAAATAGAGGACACATCTGTGACATCAAAAGTTCCATGACACTGAACAACGAAGTTTCTGCTAGAATGAAACTTTCACTCTGCAGCGGAGTGTGCGCTGATATGAAACTTCCTGGCAGATTAAAATTGTGTGCTGGAACCTGGATTCGAACCTCGGACCTTTCGCGGGCAGGCGCTCTACCGACTGAGCTATCCCAACACGACTCACGATGCCCCCTCACAACTTTATTTCCGCCAGTGCCTCGCCTCATACTTTCCAAACTTCACAGAAGCTCTCCTGCGAAACTTGCAAGACTAGTTTCTGCTACTCACCACTGCAGTATAGCATCTCAGACAGAAGGCTTCAGATTTTTTTTTACAGTTTCTGTCAAATGCTGGACTGAAACAGTTTATCCTAGAGTAGATGGAAGGGCATTAAGTAAAATAGAAAGAGAGCTCCCCCTATTATTGCTGATTTTAATTTCTTAGTTATGAGGCCGTCCTGTATCGCACAAGTCTCTGTCGTCTTCCACTGCTGAAAACATTTTCGAAGACTTTGAAGATTCTGAAGACTGGTATGTACTCAAGCTAGCTCAGAAGCCGTACTGTTTTTTCATATCCACGCAACGGTCGGTTCCTGGCTTCATAGGAGTGCTGCCCACGATAGTGACCTGTGGACCTCGGCACTACTTATTTTAACACTAAGGTGCACAGTGTGTGTAATTTCAATTCTCCTTCCTTTATGATGTAATTGTTTTTGTGTGCTTTTGAATTTATATGACTTCTCTGAACATCATATCGCTGTATTTATTTGGACTTGTTAAAACAGCGATGTCAGAGAATAACATCCCTTTTTGGTTTGTTTTAGGTTTTAAGAGAGGTTATTACACAAAGTGGAATGTTTCTCAGATGCAATTTGTTTGTATTGTCAGCAGAGTTGATGTGGTGTGTTGTCTGTTGTTCAGGTACTGGACGTCGGAGCGGCCGCGCTCTGGCTCTTCGGGCAGCGGCAGCGGCGGGCGCAGCTACTTGGCGGCGCGCAGGGCCTGCTGGGAGCGCGGCGTGCTCTTCGAGGACCCCGACTTCCCGGCCGCCGCCGCCTCCATCTCGCCCAGCAAGAAGGCCGCACCGCACCCCATCGTCTGGCTCAGGCCCACCGTGAGTACACATCACTAACAAGTAGACACATTCCGTCGCAGTTCATACGTTGCAACTCCACGAGCTCTGTACCACCAACTCGTTGGCTCAATGTTTTTATAGACCACCTGGCTGGCAGCAATAGCTATGGAACTTAAGTTGAGAAATATTTCGCTTACATTTCCTAGTCGTGAGATAGTTTTAGGTGGAGATTTTAACTTACCTGATATAGACTGGAAGACAAACGTGTGTAAGACAGGTGGCAGGGTCAGAGAAGCGTACATTAATGTTCCAAGTGCTGTATGTGAAAATCACTTCGAGCGGTTAATACAGAGTAGATTAGATTAGATTAGAATAGATTAATACTTGTTCCATAGATCATATATACGACAATTCGGAATGATGTGGAACGTGTCAGTTTAGTAAGCGCTGTCTACACTTGACAATCAATATTTTAAGGATTATTTTTTATATTTTTTATTTTTTTAAAGTTCTGTCTAAAAATTCATCTACATTGTAGAAGGAGTTGCCATTCAGAGATTCATTTAATTTCTTTTTAAATACTAGTTGGCTATCTGTCAGACTTCTGATGCGACCTGGTAAGTGACCAAATACTTTTGTAGCAGCATAATTCACGCCTCTCTGAGCCAGTTAGATTTAACCTTGACCTTTCTCCAAGTGTTGTGGCTATGCACACTGCTATTACTTTTGAATTGGGCCGGATTGTTAATAACAAATTTCATTATATATATATATATATATATATATATATATATATATATATATATATATATATATGTGTGTGTGTGTGTGTGTGTGTGTGTGTGTGTGTATGTATATATATATATTCACTAATGAAATGTCTGCAGGATGCTCTTGGGTGGGCCCCAGCAATTATTCTGATTACACGCTTTTGTGCCATGAATACTTTTTTACTCAGTGTTGAATTGCCCCAGAATATGATCCCATATGAAAGCAATGAATGAAATGAGGCGTAGTAAGCTAATGTACTGAGATGTATATCATCAAATTTTGCAATGACTCTGATAGCATAAGTAGCTGAACTCAAACATTTCAGGAGATCTTCCATATCTTTCTTCCAATTCAAAATGTTCAAATGTTTGTAGAGTTTATGGGACTTAACTACGGGGTCATCAGTCCCTAAACTTACAAACTACTTATGAACTACTTAATACTAAGGACGGCATAAATATCCATGCCCGAGGGGGGATTCGAACCCCCGACCGTAGTGACCGTGCAGACCGTGACTGGCGCGCCTCAGTCAGCTCGGCCACTGCGGCCGGCCTTCCAATTCAGTACCTCCTCAATGCAGACACACACAAATTTTGAATATTCTACCTTAGCCACAGATTTATGTTCAAAGTCTAAATTTAGTAATGGTGTCATGCCATTTACTGTATGAAACTGTATATACTGGGTTTTATCAAAGTGTAATGAGTGTCCATTTGTAGAGAACCACTTAATAACTCTCTGAAAATTATCATTTACAATTTCATCAGTTAATTCCTGTTTGTCAGGTGCGATAGCTATAATTGTAACATCAGCAAAAAGTACTAGATTCGTGAATGTAGAATGGCAAGTCTTTAATATATATTAAGTACAGCAAGGGACCCAAGACCGAACCTTCTGGGACCCCATTTTTGATAACTCCCCAGTTAGAGGAATTAATTGTTTCATCTATAACACGTGAACTGCTTATTTCAAATTTCTGCACTCTTCCAGTTAAGTATGATTTAAACCATTTGTGCACTGTCCGGCTCATACCACAATACTTAAGTTTATGTTGAAGAATCCCATGTTTACACAATCAAAAGCCTTTGAGAGATCACAGAAAATCCCAACTGGTGATATCCGGTTATTCAAAGCAATTAATATATCACCAGAGAAGGTATATATAGTGTTTTCGGTTGAAAAGCATTTTTGAAAACCAAACTGACATTTTGTTAGAACTTTTTACTAATATCTGAAGCAACTCGAGAATGCATAACTTTTTCAAAAATTTTTGATAAATCTGTCAGAAGTGAGATGGGGCGGTAGTTGTTGACGGACGTATCCCCTTTTTTATGCAAGGGTTTAACGATAGCATATTTCAGTCTATCCAGGAAAATACCCTGCTTGAAAGAGCTATTACAAATATGACTGAGAATCCTACTTATCTCCTGGGAACAAGTTTCTAATACCTTGCTGGAAATGCCATCAATTCCATATGACCGTTTACTCTTGAGAGAGTTTATTATTTTCCCAAGTTCTGAAGGAGAAGTGGGTTACTCGTGGAGATAACGTGTTGACCTACTGATCAAAAACAGACCATAACGTTCTGATTCACTTAGCGTAGATCAGGGAATCAGCGATCATAAGGCTAATACAGTATGAATGATTACTGCTTCAAATAGAAATCTCAAGAAAGGTAGCACAGGCGAAAAGAGTCAGATTTCAGGGTATTTTATTATTCTGCACGATACTTTCGTCGCCAACACTGTTGTGACTGTTGACCAACTGTGGACGACTTTCTAGTGCACCACAAAACAGGCGTTAGATAAATATGTGCCTAGTAAAATGAGAAATGGGAAGGATTCACAGTGATTCAACAAACGTGTTACGAAACTGTTACAGAAACAAATAGAACTTCACCACAAATACAGGGAATTATTTATTCACAACCGATACAAAAGTGTTACATGTTTGCACCTGTTACTATTCTTCAAAGTAGTCACCAGCGTTGTGTAGAACCCGTTGCCAACGATGTGGAAGGCGTAGTATACCGTTAGCAGAGCCTGTTCTGTTGATGGTGCGAATAAAGTGGTCTACTGCCGGTCGATTCTCTGGAACAGTTCTAAAGCGAATGCCACACAGTGTTTCCATCTTCTTCGGAATCAAACTGACAAGGACTTAAGCTCAGGGAATATGGTGGATGGTACAGTACTTCCCAATCCCATCGACCGAACAGAGCAGCCACATCTTGCGTTGTATGCTTGCCACTGTTGTGTACGGCAATGCCGATTCCCCGCACGACTCTTGAAGATCTTGGTATTACTGTCGCTCTGTACAACCTTTGACACATTCAATTTTGATCCAACTCCGTTGTTCCTGTTTCGGAAACATACTGACACCGTTACGTTAGACCGCTCGCTCACAAGTGACAGTGTTTACCCTTTATTGTGCGCACGTCGTTGACAGGGGACGGGTGAGTCCATATACTCGGAGGTAAGATTGGTATGTCAACAATGTGTGCTATCAGCGACAGAAGTAGATTCCATTGCATAGTGTCTCCACAGCAGTATTGTCGCTATTGAAGTGCCAAGCCTCGTATAAAAGTAGCCAAAGTCTAGCAGACAAACACAAATTAAATGTCAAAATTACCGTAAGGGCTGCCATGCAAAAGGCTTTCAACGATTTTGAGAGATGTTTAGTGTACCATCTTAGCACAAAATCCTAAGGAAATTTGTCCTACGTCAAATCGGTAAAGGGGTCGAAACTAGATAACCAGAGGCATTGTGACCATAATGCCGATAAAACAGGACATGCTACAAACAGATTAACAAACATTTGAACATTGTGAAAATCGCTTAACAGAGCAAAGGCCGCTCGAACTGATGGGATAAAATTTGGTTTTACACGATGGATGCGAAGGAACTTGCCCTCTTCTAACAGCAGTGTGCAGAAAGTCTCTAGAGGAGCGAAGCGTGTTGTAAAAAAGCTCAGGTCGTTCCCGCTTATGTGTCCTCAGTCAGACGCGTAAAACTATAGGCCTGTATCTCCGACATAGGTCAGTTGCTGAATTTTGGAACACTTCGGTGATTGAAAGCCTAGTTACCATTTTAATTGGCATAGAAGCTGCAATAAAGTCAC
Source organism: Locusta migratoria (assembly GCA_026315105.1). Classification (NCBI taxonomy): domain Eukaryota; kingdom Metazoa; phylum Arthropoda; class Insecta; order Orthoptera; family Acrididae; genus Locusta; species Locusta migratoria. The sequence continues at coordinate 696,217,695 of CM048745.1, read as the reverse complement.
TACCCATCACTCAAGGAGAGAACAATGCCACATTGACGCCAGTTCACTTCTAAAATCGCTGGAAAATAGTAACTATCCCATATGGGTCACAGCCAGCAATTAGAAGGGACCTTGGCAAGGAGTACCGACAGACAAAGGTCAACGAGGACATTCGCTGTAGGAGTAAAAATATCTCCAGCAGCTAAGGCATTGCCATGAGATGAAGGGGTATCCTTCGCAAACGAAACCAAGGATTAGAAATGATGTTATGGTCCAAGAGAATAGCAAACGGCGGTACTTGTCGAAGAGACTGTGGTCGAAGAGATGCGGCACTGCAGAGACCATAAGGTAAATTACCTCATTCTCCGCCAGCCAGAGGGTATGAAGATTTGTCGACCAGCCTGCCTGGTCATCCCTGACGAAATGGTGCCAAGTGGAAAGGATGTTGGGAAATAAAGACTTTATTATCTGGTGGTTTATTGGGGAAACTGTAGATTGTGTTACCCTCTACAGTAAGTGCATAACTGTACTGTAATCTGCAATGGGCGCCGAGAACAAATGTGTGAGCAAAGGTTACTGTATCGACTCCTCTAATCACTAGTGTGAAGCAACTGTGTCTCTTTGGGACATGTAATGGAGGTGAATGCGCATGACATAGCAATCGAAGATTCAAAACCGCTAAATATACAACAGCTGAACAGCGAGAGGATATCCGTCCAGCGCCCCGTGAGGACAAACCATGTCTGCCCTATTGTCCCTAGTAAACGGCTGTATTTCCGGTCCACTCCGCACAGTACAGGTCTCTATAACTGTGATTTTTAGTCTCAGTTGCCAATAGGTATTATTATCATAACTTATGGACATACGAATGTTTGTAATGGGGCCGGGTCTGCAAGTGCGTCCTCGTTTGTTGTCACACATACGCAGAGAGAAACATTCTGTACTGTGCATAGGCACCGCCATCTATGCAACAACTTGTCAAACAGGCGTTTACACAGCCAAATACGTTGCATTCACGTCCTACCAAATGCCGGAGAAAGCTTCTTGGTGCTGGCCGCCTGAAGACGCTGCTACCTCGTCGACTCGGTTGGCGGTTTGAATGACTCATTTTCGGCGGCGGGTGATTCTGTAAAATGACGGCTAAAATCGAACGGTAACGGATGCAGAGAAGGATTGCTATGTAAAAATTAGCTTGGTATGACTATCTGTATTGCCAGTCTAATTTTTTACCTATATAACCACACTGCACAGATAACGATGTACTGGGTAGTGTGGAAACGATCCGTTGCTTTGTTGATGAGACTGTAGTGTACGGAAAAGCGTCATCGTTGACTTTAAAAGGATACAGGCTGGATAATTTTCAAGGAATTTTATTTGGTGTAATTGATTAATTGATCGCAGCTTTTCTAGATCTCAAAACATGTGAGTTGAGCCAAATAAGAGTGAAACAGTTCTACAATCTTCGAATTCAGTGTTAAAGGTGTGCTTAATGGAACATTAACGTCATTTTGATATCCAGAAAAAACGTTTAAGCTATAAAAAATTATTTGTGAACGGAAGTTCGGCAGTACAAGGCCAGATGTCGAATTCAATTTGTTCGGGGTGAGAATTTCCCGTACGTGAAAGAGACTCTGCATGGGACACGTGTTTGACGAATTTCCACGAGATCTCATTTACAGGAAGACATCCTAATATTTCAGAGGCTAGCTCCTAGATCTGTTACCCGCAGGTCTGATTAACATGTGAATATTACTGAGACGAACCGTCAAAGAAAATTGGATTATCTGGAGCAAAACAACATTAAGAAAATTTAAAGAATCGGCATTTTTCGCGCGAAATGGGAAAAGGAATGACTTTTAATGGTAAAATGTGTCCTCCGGTTTGTACCGTATCATGGTCTAGAAGTACGTAGATATTGATGAACGTATGAAATCGTTATAAAGGCAGTGTAATGATAATTAGTAATATCTTGGGAAAACATGGTACTGTAACATAACAATCACTGCTTTTGGTCTTCTTATTAAGTGACCTGTTGTTGCCGCGGTGGAGTAGCCGAGCGGTCTAAAGCGTCTCGCTGCGGAGCGCGCGTTGCTCCCCGTAGAGGTTCGAGTCCTCCAGGGGCATGGGTGTGTGTGTTTGTCCTTAGGTTAGTTTACCTAGGTTTAAGTAGTTTGTAAGCTACGGACTGATGACCACGCAGTTTGGTCCGATAGATCTGCAAACATTTGAACATTTTTTTGACCTGTTGAAAGACGTCAGAGACAGTATTGGATATGGTCATAACATTGCATTGTTGGCCGTCACAAAATAAAACAAATACATATTGACGTCGATTATATACACAAACATTGGTTAATTATTGACTGTACAGTGAATGCCTAAAAACTGAGGTCTTACAAAAGACGGAACCGAGTACCGTATGTGACACAAGACGAAGAAATACTTCGCGACGAAGAAATCGTCCGAAATTCACTTCAAAAAATGTTTAGCTGTGGTTATTATACTGTTTAACTGTTCAGCAGGAGGGGGATGGAGGAAGAGGGAGATTTTTTCTATTGAACTCATGGTTAGTTGTGCCAGCTTTAATCAATTTTCCAATCAAGATCGCTTTTTATTCATTCAGATGACCGGTTTGGACATTTATTAGCTTTCATCTTCTGATCTCTTTTACATCTCGATGTAACATCTCGTGTAGGAAATGTGTACAGAAAATCGTATATCAAACTCTACCATCATTGTTTATATTTCACATCCATATGGAGGCACACAATTGTACTGAGATATTTGTAATAAAAGGGAGTAGCAAGGGCCTACTGGAGATCAGAATATGACGTCTAAGACACGTAGAAACCGGTCATACGAATGAATAAAATGCGATCTTGCTTGGAAACCTGTGTATAGGGAGATATTTTACCTTCCTTGATCGTTGTCTCGCCCGAAGGAATGTTACTAACTGTACCCATAGCAAACTAATTGTCCAAAGGAGTAATGAGAGATGCATGTAGCTAATTGCTCGAGCGCAGATACGGAGGAGAGTATTTCTCGAGAAAGAGGTACATGTATTGCCGGAGTGCCTTTCTAGTCACCGGCTGCCGAGATGGTAGAATTCTGAGAATTTCAGCAGCGCGGTGCTATTACCACGTGACCCCAGCGTGCAGATATATTTGCCGGTTCGATCGCGTCTGTACAGTGGAATGAAAAGGCGGCACGTCATCTCGGAAACCTGCCTACGCATTCCTCAGAACAGGAGTGATTCTAGGAACCGCATTCCCATGCCAGGCTAGCCTTATTAGTGGAGGCTAATTATGATCTGCGATCACGGAAACTGGTATATTGCTTTCCAAGTTAATCAGGGAGAGAAGGTAATCGTTGGAACGGCTGTTTTATCATGTTGTGCTAGGAAAATGTTGCGTTGGCTTTGAGCAAAGGTCGAGAGGGCACGCATTTCTGTATACGCGTCAGCCGAACCCAGGCTGCTGTCCACCCGTAAAACTCGCATTGACACCTTGTTTAAGATCCGCCTAGGATTCATTAACGTTGTCACCTCTCCTCAACAAGGGAACAGGTGATGTAACAGGATAAGAATTTAAAAGGAGTGAAGGTAATAGTTACTTACTGTAAGAAGTAGAACTAGGCTTCACACATTATCCGTTGAACTTCTAATCATTTCATCATGACATCAGCATAAGAATGTTTCCTGTGATAAAATTTTACAGGCTTATGAACTGCATATAACTTCAATTTTATTCGGGTAACTACTGTGATTGCTATATGAACAGATTGAGGAATTTAAGTCACTAAAACCTCGTAGTCAGGCGGTAGCATTTTGACGTCAACACAAAACAAAAATAGAAATACCTAACAAGAAAAAAAAAAAAAAAAAAAAAAAAGGAAAGAGAGAGAGAGAGAGAGAGAGAGAGAGAGAGAGAGAGAGGGAGAGGGAGAGAGAAAGCTGTATGCCGTCATTTACAGATGAACCACAATTACCTAAATATTAATTATCTTCAAAAGTAAAACGCCGAGATCGCCAAATGATTAATTTACTGCCACCACCATCTGGATGTATAAATACTACAATGCGATCAACTGTCAAGGATACAAAAGACATGCAAGAAGTAACGTAAGAACAAAATACACAGGAAAAAATCATTCTTGTGCGCAGAGCTGTAAAATACTTTCATTTACTATGCACTGCAAATAAAAGTATTTTACAAATCTGGGCACAAGAATGATATTTTTTTTTAATTTTATTATTATTATTTTTTTTTTTTTTCAAAGCACATTGCGGCTGTAGACTGCCACCTGAATACAACGTTTCCATAATAGCAGGAGGAACAAATGTATGTAAATGTTATGTACTGTGTTGTTGTTACTTCTCGCATGTCTTCTGTGTTCTTGACAGATGACCACATTGTGTAATTTTATACGATCAGATGATGACGGAATAGCTCGTTGAAACCCCGCTTACTAAGTCGGACGTCTCGAAGGGCGACCACGCCACTCAACGAAGTGATGCACAATGAAGATATCGGCTCCCTAAGCGGAGGAGAAGGAGATTGGAAAGGTTGTAGAAAACAATAGCTTCTTACTAAGGTGAATTATGAATGACAAGTATCAGAGTCGGTAAACTTATCTGGAGAAAAAATGTTCAAATGTTTGTTAAGCTTATGGGACTTAACTACGGGGTCATCAGTCCCTAAACTTACAAACTACTTATGAACTACTTACGAACTAGGACGGCACAAATATCCACAAATACCCCCGACCGTAGTGGCCGTGCAGACCGTGACTGGAGCGCCTCAGTCGCCTCGGCCACCGCGACCGGCTTATCTGGAGAAAACGAACGACAAAACATGTAATCTATCTTATGGGTTTAAAATAATTTTATACGATGAAATGATGACGGAATAGCTCATTGAAACCGGTTGTCACTAAATAAAGTAATCATATAGTGATCTTGGCGTCCTACTTTTGAAGATAATTGATGCAGATCGCCTCCATCTTGCGATTTCAGGTACTGTCATTTTCTCAGTAAACCGAAGGCGTCCTTCCGCCTTGCCCACAACTATATGTCCCAGTTACATTTCGTATCACTCTGCAACGTTAAGCCTAGATATTTAATCGCCGGCCGCGGTGGCCGAGGGGACTGCGGCGCGCCAGTCACGGTCTGCACGGCCACCACGGTCGGAGGTTCGAATCCCCCCTCGGGCCTGGATATTTGCGCTGTTCTTAGTATTAGCTAGTTCATAAGTAGTTTGTAAGTTTTGGGACTGATGACCCCGTAGTTAAATCCCATAAGCAATACAAACATTTGAAAATTTTGAGATATTTAATCGACGTGATCGTGTCAAGGAGCACACTACTAATCATATAATTTGTTACTCATCCGCATCACGTTACATCGTTCTACATTTACATCTACCTGCCATTCCTCACACCAACTAGAAACTTTGTGAATCACCTGGTTAACAAACAGCCTTCATTCACTCAACGAACCTTCCCGTACACCAGAGCATCATTACCAAGAAGCCGTAGATTGGTTTGCATTCTTTGTGTTGAAACATTTACGTGGACCGAAAATGATACCGTTACTATCATAGTTCCCTGGGTCCTCTCTTGGTTCCTGGATACGATAGCTTCCCTCCGTACCCCATTAAGACAGCATTAGCTTTTCTACCCGTCCATGTCACAACATGGGCAGGTGGTTTTACCCGAACGGGTTTCTACATGGTGAGTCAAGAGTCGTAGTACACCCTATTATTTCAAAACTTCTTCAGGAAGACCTAAGTACTCTAGTAAGATATGGGTGACGTGGGCTGTCTTTCACGGCATGTAGAAACATGGGCGCCATGTTGAAATCGGTCATCTTGAATCCAAGTCTTTCTCTTAAAAAGGGATGGGGCGTTCGATATATCAGATACTATCAGCATTTTATGACAAGTACTTTTCTATGAAGAAATTCGACGTAGCATTTATGGTTCAAAATTTACGGCTTCATCCTTCTTCAGAGTTTCGGCAAACGTTTTTTATTAGTGCAGTCGACCGTCACAAACACAGGTACAGGAGCGACCAGAATTCAACAGTTTTTGCAGCGTGAAAATCTAAAAAGTGATTTCCCCCTTTTTTCCAGGCCGGCCCGATCGCGAGTGGCCATCCCCGCGCGGCTCAATGTAAATAAATATTGGAATGAAACTTTCACTTTGCAGCGGAGTGTGCGCTGATATGAAACTTCCTGGCAGATTAAAATTGTGTGCCGGAACCGGGACTCGAATCTGGGACCTTTGCCTTTCGCGGGCAAGCGCACTACCGACTGTGCTATTCCGACACGACTCACGATGCCGCCTCACAACTCTACTTCCGCCAGTACCTCGCCTCCTACTTTCCAAACTTCACAGAAGCTCTCCTGCGAACCATGCACGACTAGCACTCCTGGAAGAAAGGATATAGTGGAGACATGGCTTAGCGACAGCCTAAGGGATGTTTCCAGAATGAAACTTTCACTCTGCAGCGGAGTGTGCGCTGTTATGAAACTTCCTGGCAGATTAAAATTGTGTGCCGCAACCGCGACTCGAATCTGGGATCTTTGCCCCGTTCCGGCACACAATTTTAATCTGCCAGAAAGTTTCATACCAGCGCACACTCCGCTGCAGAGTGAAAGTTTCATTCTCTAAACATCCCTTAGGCTGTGGATAAGCCATGTCTCCACCATATCCTTTCTTTCAGGAGTGCTATTCTTGCATGCTTGGCAGGAGAGCTTCTATGAAGTTTGGATAGTAGGAGGCGAGGTACTGGCGGAAGTAAAGTTGTGAGGCGGCATCGTCTACATCTAGATCTACATACATACTCCGCAATTCACCGTAAGGTGGGTGGCGGAGGGTACACTGTACTACTACTAGGCATTTCCTTTCCTATTCCACTCACAAATAGAACGAGGAAAAAAAAAAGAATGCTTATATGCCTCCGTACGAGCCCTAATTTCTCTTATCTTGTCTTTGTGATCTTTACGCGAAATGTAAGTAGGCGGCAGCAAGATCGTACTACAATCAGCTTCAAATTCCGGCCCTCTAAATTTACTTAACAGAAATTCACGAAAAGAACGTCATCTATCTTCCAGCGATCCCCAATTGAGTCGCCGGAGCATTTCCGTGACACTCGCGCATTGGTCGAACCTACCGGTAACAAATCTAGCTGCTCGCCTCTGAACCGCATCTATGTCTTCCTTCAAACCGATCTGCTGCGGGTCCCAAACACTTGAGCAATACTCAAGACGTGGTCGTACCAGCGTTTTATACGCGGTCTCCTTTACAGATGAAGTACATCTTCCCAAAATTCTCCCAAGAAACCGAAGTCGGCTGTCCGCCTTACTCACAACTGTCCTTACATGTTCGTTCCATGTCATATCGCTCTGCAATGTTACGGCTAGATATTTGAACGACGCGACAGCATCAAGAAGCTCACTACGAATGCTGTATTCGAACATTATAGGATTGTTTTTTCTACTCATGCGCATCACCTTACATTTTTCTACATTGAGAGCTAGCTGCCATTCTTCGCACCACAGTCGTTAGTGCGCTTGCCCGTGAAAGGCAAAGGTCCCAGATTCGAGTCCCGTTTCCAGCTCACAATTTTACCTGACAGGACGTTTCGTAAATAAATATTCCTTCAAATCAGGAGTGGGTACTTTAGCCACTCTCAATTTTTTGAGTGGCTGCAGCCACCGCGGTACCCTGGCTACATTACACCTCAGTTAATAATGCCACAACGCAATTGTGTCGTCGTCAGAGTGGCTCACAGTTTTGTTGTGTTCTTCTCGCCACTCGTCTTTGTAGGAGTGCCCCAGCTCGTGTGTTAATGACTCCACCCGCGCCGCTCGCGGCTAACGAGTGCCCTGCCCTCGCCCTTGCGTAAACGGACAAGTCCCGCGGCGCTGTGGCGCTGTACAGCTGCCCGCTCCCCAGATGCCGTCCCCAGATAGCGCTCACGCGCGGCCCGTCCCCTGGAGAACCCCTGCTCCAGCCCATTTCCATAATTAAATCCCGCTCCACTGATTCACGTTGCCGCGAGCACACTTCCACCTGTCCCGCATGACGTATTGCCATTGTTAGTCAGTACGCACAAACAGCCGAGTCGATAAAGGGCTGTGAGCCCATGAGATCGTCTCGCAATCAGATAATCAACAAACAAATAGTAACGTCCGCTGGAGGGAGTGCGTCCTTGAACGACGCGTAACAGACATGGCAGCTATTCACGAGAGAATATGGAACACGGTGCTCTTTATTAACATTTTACATCTATATCCATACTCCGCAAGCTACCCGATGGTGTGTGGCGGAGGGTACCTTGAGTACCACTATCGGTTCTCTCTCCTATTCCAGTCACGTATTGTTCGCGGAAAGAAGGATTGTCAGTATGCCTCTGTGTGGGCTCTAATCTCTCTGATTTTTTCTTCATGATCTCTTCACGATATATACGTAAGAGGGAGCAATATACTGCTACAATCCTCGGTAAAAGTATGTTCTCGAAACTTCGACAAAAGCCCGTACCGAGCGACAGAGCGTCTCTCCTGCATAGTCTTCCACTGGAGTTTATCGATCATCTCCGTAACGGTTTCTCGATTACCAAATGATCCTGTAACGAAGCGCGCTTCTCTCCGTTGGATCTTTTCTACTTCCTCTATCAATCCCTGGTACGGATCCCACACCGGTGAGCAGTATTCAAGCTGTGGGCGAACAAGTAACTACTTCTTTTGTTTTCGGACTCCATTTCCTTAGGATTCTTCCAATGAATCTAATTCTGGCATCTGCTTTACCGACGACTGATTTTATATGGTCGTTCCATTTTAAACCACTCCTAATGCCTACTCCCAAATAATTTATGGAATTAACTGCTTCCAGTTGCTGACCTGCTATAGTGTAGCTAAATGATACAGGATCGTTCTTTCTATGTATTCGCACCACATTTCACTTGTCTACATTCAAATTCAATTGCCATTCCCTGCACCATGCGTCAATTCGAAACAGATCCTTCTGCGTTTCAATACAATTTTCCTTTGTTACAACCTTTGCATCATCCGCAAAAAGCCTCAATGAACTTCCGATGTTATCTGCAAGGTCATTTATATATGTCGTGAACAGCAACGGACCCACGACGCTTCCCTGTGCCACACCTGACATCACTCTTACTTCGGAAGACTTCTCTCCATTGAGAATGACATGCTGCCTTCTGTTATCTAGGAAATCCTCAATCCAATCACACAATTGGCCTGATAGACCACATGCTCTTACTTTGTTCATGAAACGTCTGTGGGGAACTGTATTTTACAGCGAGACTTCTAACTTTATTGTCAGTACCTAAACATCTTTTCTTTTAGACGTATTTTTCTCATTTATAACCGTTTTCTAATAAAATTTGATATTGCCGCGAGTGTTCCAACGGAACGTGTGGTCCAGTGATAAAGCATTGCAGATCGCTGTGCTTGTGGTCCCCACTTCAAATCCCGCCACAGGCAGAAAAAAATTATTTCTTTGTATTTACTATTTCTAGAATATTCTATGTGTTTCTTATGTTTGATGTACTTGTAAGTTCCAGAAAATTGGTGTCATTATTCACAAACGTTCCCATCAAAGAGTCCATAGACCTGTAGACCCAGTTATTCGACGACACTATTGTTGATTCATTCAGATATACTCTGACGTCATCATATTTTTTATATCGTGGAGAATACTTCAACCAGATTGACGGTGTCACAATGGGAAGCCCATTAGCTCCTCTTATTGTCAGCCTGTTTATGGAATACTTTGGGAACATCGCCATAGGCACGGCTCCTAGCTGTTTCTATCGTTATGTTGACGATACGTTAGTTGTCTGGCCGCATGGACGTGAAAAACTGGGTGAATTCTTGGACCACATCAACAGCATCTATGACAAAATAAATGTCACGATGGAGGTAGAGAGATATGGTGCGCTGCCATTCCTTGACGTACTTGTCAGGCGCAAAACAAATGGATGCCTTAGCCATAGTGTCTACCGGAAACCAACCCACACGGACCTGTATCTGCACGCTACGCAAGAACGATCTGCTCTAAAGACGCTGGTGCACGGAGCAGAAGTAGTCTCGGACAATGAACATCTGCAGAAGGAACTGAGCCACTTACCGAAAGTGGTTAAGAAAAATGGCTACAGCAACCGCCAGATAACAGAAACCCTTCATCCGAAGACACGCAAGCAGGAGACAGTCGAGGAGGAGACAAAGAAGCTTACATTTTTGCCATTTTGTGGCTCGGTAACGGGAAAGATTAGCCGACTTCTTAAGAGACACGAGATCGACAAGTGATGAGACCTGTGAAAGATGACCTAGGACTTAGAACGCCAGGTGTGTACAAGATACCGTGTGGGTGTGGACGGTTCTACATCGGACAGACAGTGCGCAATATTGAACAGCGCTGTGTTGAACACAAAAGATGTTTCCGCCTACGTTATCCCGAGAAATCAGCAACTGCGGAGCACGCTCTAGAAAAGAAACATCGCATTGCGTTCGAGGATACATCAGTCATTACCAGAACAAATATTTTTTGGGATAGCGTAATAAAAGAGGCTATCGAAATCAAAATATCTGAAAAATCTCTTAATGAAGACGTCGGCTTGCAGTTGAGCACAGCTTTGGACCCGGCTATCGGACGGCAGGCGCGCGGCCAAAACATTGCCATATATGGCGATGCGGCTGAGCACCAGTGACGTCACAGGAGGCCGCGCAGGTATATAAGGACGGCGGCAATGGCCGAGGAGATTTCGGTCGAAAGCTCGTGGATATCAAACTACCTGACGCGGCTGAAAGCCCGAGAGAATTTTATCAGCATAACTCGCCGCGAAACTATGCATTCATATGTTGTTGTTGTGGTCTTCAGTCCGGAGACTGGTTTGATGCAGCTCTCCACAATACCCTATCCTGAGCAAGCCTCTTCATCTCCACATAAGAGCGACAACCTACATCTGTCTGAATCTGCTTACTGTATCCATCTCTTGGTCTTCCCCTGCGATTTTTCCCCCACACACTTCCCTCCAACGCTAAATTCACAATTCCTTGATGTCTAAGAATGTGTCCTACTAATCTATCCCTTCTTTTAGTCAAGGTATGCCAGAAATTTCTTTTCTCCCCAATTCTGTTCAGTACCTCCTCATTAGTTACGCGATCCACCCACCTAATCTTCAGCATTCTTCTGTAGCACCATATTTCAAAAGCCTAGCATTCATATAATATTATAGGCATTCATATAATATCTGTATATTTAACATTTATAACTGCGGACGATCAGCAATGTCTGTTCCTTAAGAACAAACGTATCATGGTAAATATGACAGCCAAGACAGACTAAAGATGGTGTAAGTATGTCTCCCGCCGTCGCGGGAATCATGCTAAATTCGTGCGAGCAAAAAGGGAAGTAGACAAGTGCAACATACGGGTTTGGGCCTAGTAGGGGAGCGTATTTTGAGGGGCCGAGTGGTTAAGACGAGCGCTCGTGATAAACGAGAGAGCCGGGTTTGAGTCTCGGTTCAGCGAAAATAATTTTCGAATGTTACGAAATGGTAGCCCAACTAACGAAGAGCAAGTAAAGTCGGAAAGTCTCGCAAATTGCGAATGATTGTATGTGTAATTTTACTTCCTCATAACAAATTAAAAAATTACAAATAAATAAAGGGACCGGTGAGCATTGCAATTTGGTCCCATAGATCTTTTTATTTATTTTTAATCTATGGGACTCAACTGCTGGGCTATCAGTCCCTAGCTTACAAACTATGTTAAACTAACCTAAGGACAACACAGAGACACCAATTCCCGAGGGAGGACCTGAACCACCGACGGCAAACGGACGCGCGCACCGCAGCACGCCCACCCCCCCTCCGCATAGCACTACAAAAAATTGAATTTTCAAATTCGTACTCCAGTGTGGTTCTCCGAGTGGCGTCAGACTACCAGGAACGTTCAAAAAACTACTTGCGGGTATGCTGCCGGGTGACGTCGTCGACAACCGCCAATATTTCGGCAGGAGGACACCCTGCCATTTCTCAAGGAAGCAATGTGAAAGCGTATTTAATACCTCGGTTTGCAAAGGGTAAACAAGGGAGATAACACACACAGTACAAGTCACTGCAGAGTCAACACAACCAAAGATGAACAAACATAAAAAATATCGCTAGTGGCTTAATTAACAGGCGAGGCAGCATTAATTTTGTCCCTCTGTTTTCTGACTAGAGACAGTGCCGGATTCTAAGCAGAATTTAAACGAAAACCACCATCTCTGTTTATTAGGTCGCTTGCTAGTTTAATTTCAACAGCTTCCTTAATAACACTATCCCAATAGGTGTAAGTGCATGCCAGAATCTCCGTGTTGTTGTATTCCATAGGATGACCGGTACCAAGACAGTGTTCTGCAACAGCGGGTTTGTATAGCTGTTGTAAGCGTGTGTAACGTTTATGTTGAGTACACCTGCCTTCCACAGTCCCGATTGTCTCACCAATGTATGACATGCCACAACTGCAAGGAATACGATATACACCTGCCTTACGCAAACCCCAACAGGGCCTTTATCTTAGAAGGCGGTCGAAAAACACAATTCACATCATATTTCCGCAAAATACGACCAATCTTGTTGGAATTTCTTCCTGCGAAAGGCAAGAGGGCCATAGATTTAGGTGCCACTTCATTACTATCGTCACTCACCCGTTGCGCAGTAGGCTCATAGCGCAACGGACGTATTATCTGTCTCTCACTATAGCCATTCTGACGAAAGATGGGACAACTTGCCTAACAAACTTTCATGGTCTGAAATGACATGGGCCCTGGAACCAAGGTACGAAGTACTCGTTCATTCCGGCCGCGGTGGCCGAGGGGCTGAGGCGCTCCAGTCACGGTCTGCACGGCCACTACGGTCGGGAGTTAGAATCCCCCCTCGGGCATGGATATTTGTGCCGTCCTTAGGATAAGCTAGTTGATAAGTAGTTTGTAAGTTTAGGGACTGATGATCCCGTAGTTAAGACCCATAAGCTTTACAAACATTTGAACATTTACTCCTTCAAGCTGAGCTGGATGGTGACAACTATCAGCTCGCAGATACAAATCAGAGTGTGTAGGCTTCCTATAAACAGAATGTCCCAATGTACTATCAATCTTCCTTCTGATGTTTGGTGATCTTTGGTTGTGTTGACTCTGTAGTGACTTGTACTTGGTGTGTTATCTTCCTTGTTTACCCTTAGCAAACCGAGGTATTAAATACGCTTGCACATTGCTTCGTTAAGTGCAGTTGTGCCTTGAGAATGGCAGGGTGTCCTCCTGCCGAAATATCGGCGGTTGTCGACGACGCCACTCGGCAGCATACCCGTAAGTTGTTTGAACATTCTTTACGCAGAGAAAAGTTAAGGTTTCACATTGTACCAGGAATACCTGCAGAGAAACAGAACATGTTTTCGAGCGACAGCTGAAACCGTCGTCGGTGCATCAGCTGGTAGCGGTGACGTGAGCGGCGCGTGGAGGGCGTGTCCGCTATCGCTGGCACAGTCGCAGTGTCCGGTGTCTGGTGCCGGAAGCGCGCGTGCGCGCCGCTGGTCAGGGAGACGCCCACCAGCCGGCTGTGTACCACTGCTATCTGCGCCCGGCGACGCCCACGACACAGCCGCACCGCCTGTAGTGGTTATCATCCAGGACAAACATATGCGACGCGTATTATCACAGTGCAACGCCTACCTAACTTAATATACCGGCCGTTTACACAAGAGGCACAAATCCTCAATTTTTTTTTATTCTTTTAATTATACAATAACCCAACACCTATACATAAATGGGTATTCTTATGCTACTACATTTTTTGTGCTTTTTATGCTACTTCTAATGTTTCTACTGAGCTACATGATATGTTTTGTTTTTGCTGTTGTGTCCGCCGTATGTGCTGTGTCATGCAGGGTGCGTTGGCATGTTGTGTTTCATGTGGAAGTCGCTACTGCTACTTTTAGTGTCTTATTTTGTGTCCCCCCACCCTGCAGTGCTCATAGGTGTGCCAGTAATGTACAAACCTACTGGTTGGCCTGTGCACCCCGAACTAATTCCGGAGGGCGTGCCCCTGGCTCTAGGCTGGCCTTTTGCACTGCAGTCCTTGTGTTGTTTTCGTGTTTCTTCTTAAGCCCAACTTAATCTAACTTATATCTAGCGTCGCAATCGGTGATTTGGCTGCACTCAGTCCTGGTCCAGGGCACGGCGGAGTACCCCGGCGGCAAGGCCTGGTGCAGCAGTCATGCCTAGAAAAAATGTCTCATAATCGGTTTATAAATTCATGTCTGATGTGGTTTGAGATTTTGTCGGTTAATTCAATGAGAATTTGAAAATGTGCTTCATGTCTGATGAGTTCGTATGTGTCTGAGTTAGGTAGTTGTAGTCTGAGATGAGAGACGATATGATCGTATGTAGGGCGCTCGAAAGTGACGTGTTCTGGAGTTCCTTCCGGAGCTCCACAGCCACACTCTGGAGTCGCCTGCTTCCTGAACCGACATAGATACGTCGGGTACGGGCCATGGCCGGTGAGAAAGTGAATCAATCCTCTGCTTGGCTGGAAGTATCCCATTTTAAGTCTTTCTGACACATTTGCGAGTAACTGGTGTGTCCTCCTTCCAGTGTTGTCCTGGTCCCAGATGTTTTGCCAAATTTCTAGTCCTTGAATTGGCCCAGAAATATTCATTCGGGTGTATGCTATATTTTCGTAGAACTCGAGATAGAAGTATACCTATAGTAAAATGTAGAGTTTCGCGGCCGGTAATGGCATGTCCATTAAAATTATCCGGGCTGTGCAAAGCCAAAGGAAGTGAGGACCACAGCACTAACAGTTTGCTTCTCAGCAGGCGAATACGCGAGCAGCGCCTAGTATAATTCATCCCACGCTAAGCAGGTCGACATCGCTCTGTACGAGACCTGCAGGCTCGTCACTGGATGTCTCAAACCTACGCTAATCGACAAGCTATACCACCTTGCTGGCATTGCACCTCCTGACGTGCGTAGATAATCTGCAGCATACAGTGAAAGAGCGAGGGCTGAGTTGTCTGAGAGCCACCCCTTCCATAACATTCAGCCAGCCACCAGACGCCTGAAATCCAGACGGAGCTTTCTCAGAGCAACCGACAACCTCAGTGACCAACCCGGATCTAGAGTGGAAAGATGAAAGAGATCGAGAGAAAGGCACTGGATGGAACCAAAGGAAGAATTGGCACCAGGCCACAATGAGGTTTGGAAGTCACTAAATAGGCTACGCACCAACACTTCACAGTCAAGAGATAATCTTATGAAGTGGGGATATTCTACTGTATCTAACCTCTGTGACTGTGGAGAAGTGCAGACGACCCAACACATGTATAACTGGCCTGAATGTCCTGCACACTGCACCTTAGAGGACCTGATGTTGGCAACCCCAAATGCTGTCGACGAAGCCGATTTTGGGCCAAATGTATATAATATTTCTGTCCGTTGGTTTATTAGTTCGTAGTTTACATGTATGTACGTAATCTCTGTATGTTATACCTTTAAAAACTTCTGTACACATGATGCTTCTGATACGAATAAAAAAAATTATAATAATCCGGGCTGTTATGCCGTGGTCGGTTCAATTTGTTGTCAAAACCCAACATTTCGTTCCCGTCTGCGGAGGACGAAACGTTGGGTTCTGCGTTGGACCTGCAATCCTACAGACCCCCCCCCCCTGAAGATGTCCTCCGCAGACGGGGACGAAACGGTGGGTTTTGACCACAAATTCAACAGACCACGTTATAACAGCCCGGATAATTTTAATGAACAAAAGTATACTTTTTATCAGTAGCAGCACTATAGTGTCTGCTGGTCTCGTGGTGAAGCGCAAGCAATAAAACCGAACGCTGAGGGACCGAATTCCGATAGAAATTTCACCGTTACAGTTCCAGGAGTGTAGTAACTCTGAAACTGTGCCAACTTGTACCTCCAGCTCTGAAGTCTCAATCATTCTTCATTTGCTTATTCGTGCCCTGCGTCCTTAACAAAAGGCTTTGAAGGCTCGACATTTCCGGTCGGACGACGGGGCTGTAACAGGCAGCAGATGTTTCCGGACTTCTTCCTGCCTCAGGACACTGAGTTTACCAAAAGGACATTTTCAGCCTGGTGTACCGGCGAGACAATTGCCTCAGAGCTTACGGAGATTTTCCTCACAGGCATACCAATTCTGGACTGTAAGACCTTCAAACGTAAATGTTACTTTCTGAATCCGTGTTGACTATTGGTTAATAGTCATTGTTTATGTGATTTGTCAAATGTTCAATTGTTTGTAAAGCTTATGGGGCTTAACTGCGAGGTCATCAGTCCCTAAGCTTACAAACTACTTATGAACTAACTTAAACACAAACATTCATGCCCGAGGGAGGATTCGAACCTCCGACGCGGGAGACTGTGCGATCCGCAACGTGGCACTCCAGACCGCTCGGCTACTCCCCCGCGGCTGTGATTTGTCATGCTTTACTTTGCTGATAAAATAATATAGGATGTCCATTTAAAAACACATGTACTTGTGTTAAAACACGTATGATTTCGTTTCAGAATGTTTCAAAATATCTTCATTCCTGAGCCCCTGGCTTACATTGATACCAGTGAAAGTCGTGTTACGATAACTGTTATTGTTCCATAGATATTTGGGGTAGTCTAGATAAGTGAGACACTCTGTATTCCGAGCATATTATAGGCCCATTTACGCTTCATCGAGTCGAACTCTATCCCGCATTAATTTCTGTTGAACATTCGCCGGTCGCCATGAATTATCTGTCGTTTTGATAAAAAATGTAGCGAGCTGACAGAGTATCTGCGTGTGGCAGTATTATTTTCACTACTCTGACCATGCTTCTGAACCATGTGGACATTGGATTCACCAAATATGATCCACTATGATGCGCTGACTGTGACGCATATGATAGGCCAGTTGCGGGAGCTACTCGCCGTCGCGTCGAGACGCCGGCCGTTGCCCTCCGCGGCAGGCTCGGCGAGCGCAGCGTAACGCGACGCAGCCCGACGCATCGTAACGTAACGGTGCGGCACGCTGCCGCTGCCGCTGCCGCTGCCGCTGCCCACAGCCGGCTGCTTCCGCCGCGTCGCCGCATCTTGCGCACCACGCTGCTCCCGACCCCGACCTCGCGTGCTGCTAGAAAGTTCCAACCGGCGCTGCCGTCACACGATCGACGAAACTAGATCCTCTTCACTGAAGAGAAGCCCACACAGAGGCATACCGACAATCTTTCGTTCCGCGAAAAATACGTGCCTGGAATAGGAGGGAGAGTCAATAGTGGTACTCAAGGTACACTTCGCCACACACCATCGGGAGGCTTGCGGATTATGGACGTAGATCTACATGTAGATATAGAATGAAAGTTAGGCATTTTCAATTTTCAGGATCATTAAGGTGAGATCAGAACCCCTATGCCGTCAATGTTAAATTCTTTCAACTTTTAACCCATTATTTCTAAAAGTATTGAAGTTATCACCACCAAATTTTTACCATTTGATTATAAGAATGTATTTAGTTAACTGATCTAGAATGGAAAAATACACATATTGGAAACTGAGATACAAGTTTTTAGAAATATGCCTGTTTATTTGAACAAATTATTGTGTTTTATACAACATAGCATCAATCATATAACTCTCAGAACACTGATTGTAGACCCATATAATCACCTCCTCTATATAAACAATACCCATAAATTTTATGTTTATGTGCATATTGGTTCATGAGAAAATGGATCTTTAGCATGAAAATTTAAAGTTTTGAGAAAGTTCAAGTTTAAGTGAGAAGTATATACAAACACACCTTTCTTCTTTAAAAAAAACTGGCTAAAAGCAGCCTGCTCCATAATCTGATCCTCCTTCTTCACCTAAATTCTTTATTCTTCTTTCTTGCTTCCTTGATCATTCGCTCAGCAGAATTTTTTGCTTTCCGCACTCTTAATCGGTCCATGGCTTCCAATGTAGTTGCCGTATTCTTCCCTATATTTATTCCCAGCTGATCCAGGACTTTTAGTCTCCCATAATTCCCATCATTGAATGAAATTACTGCATCAAACACACCTAATCTTAAAGTATTTATGCCGACAATTTTTTTTTTTTTTTTAATTCGTGTCCACACAATATTGTTAAATGCCTCATTAACATTCTGTGTCTTACCATGGAGGCATTTCTTTAGCAAGTCTGGATGTGCTAAATCTCTTAATATAGGCTTAATTGCCTCTATTACTGCTTCAGGTACTGAATTTTTATGTTTGAATGCATCTAATTTTCCTGCTGCCTCTGCCTTTCTATACTTGCACCATGTATCTGGTGCAGGCAGACACAAGCTATGTACAGGGTTAGTGTCTGTGTATGTTTCTCACACTGCTCTTTTCATGCTTTCCAAATCATGTGTGTTGTGTCTTATTGCCTCACCATAGTATTCCTACAAGCACAGCAAACTACAAAACATTTCTTTGTTTTCAAAGATATACAAGCATGTGGGCAAAGA
Source organism: Locusta migratoria (assembly GCA_026315105.1). NCBI lineage: Eukaryota > Metazoa > Arthropoda > Insecta > Orthoptera > Acrididae > Locusta > Locusta migratoria. The sequence continues at coordinate 696,199,170 of CM048745.1, read as the reverse complement.
AAATTAAATAATCAGTCCAGCCAACACATGGTAAACAATCCCAAAGATAAAGAAGAAGTCCCACAGCCTTCTAAAGCATGTAGTTTCTGAGATTTCAATACAAATGTGAGAGGACGAAAAGATCAATGTTGACATCGCGATGTGTCAAGTAAAAATTAAAAATACATTCAAACGGATCTTTTTTCAAAAGATATACACCAATATGTCCAGGAAAGTCTAAATATTTGTATAGCGGAAAAAAGAAAAAAAAATTTCGAAATTTGGCGTCTGATCTCACCTTAAGGAATATTTCCAAAACAATGTTCTCCGCCATGTAAGTGTAGCAGTGTAATGGACTGAGATCGGGAGAATGAACAGGCCACGGTGTCGGTGACGCCCTAGCCACTTGTTTGGATGTGGCAACCAGTGGGAGAGGCAATGACGCGGCGCATAGAGGCCTGCATTACAGCTCGTGGTGGCCATTACAGCACCTGCACTTAGTAAATTACGCTGTATCAATACAAATGATCAACGTGCATAGTGCATAGTGAACACGGCAACAAATACCTGCAACACGCCAATTAAAGAAACTAAACCATATTTATGCCGCACTTATTCTGCTTGTTGTTAGGTCATCTCTCTCGCATCCCCGAAGCTTTTCCAGATACCTAGATGAACCCTGCATATGGCGTTCTCAAAAATAGTATCCCATAATGATGATAATGACGACAGCTGCCTCATAACTCATGCGAGTCCCCGTGTTTGGAGAACACTCCTGACTCATCACGTTTATCCAAGCGTGTATGACGATGGTGTCATACACAAATTTATATTTATGACGACTGATTGCTGAATAATTACCACAAATCAAATACAGTCGTGGAGCACCCAATATGGAATCAAGCCTGGTAGTTTCAGTAGTTTGTAAGCCTAGGGACTGATGATCATCGTAGTCAAGTTCCTTGATTTAGAAACATTTGAATATTACCGTCAGAAAGGAGCGGTTCATCTAGTATATGGAAAACATGCTGCTCAACAACATAATTATAACACAATTATATTGCGATCTTAGCTTTCTTCTTCTCCATTAGTTTAACGTTATTAATAGTCTTCATATCTGATTATTATTCTCCCATGTACATAATATTCAGTAATACTAACTAATATTTCAAAAATTCGTAATGCTTAAGGGAGTTAACTGCGGGGTCATCAGTCCCTAAACTTACAAACTACTTATGAACTACCTTATACTAAAGACGACACAAACATCCATGCCCGAGGGGGGATTCGAATCCCCGACGGGGAGCGGCCTCGCACATTGCAGCATAGCGGTTCAATGCGCTTGGCCACTCCATCGCGGCTTCTGATTGAAACCTTCATTATTAACAACCCTACATAAAATGTAGAAAATTACGAATAAACAAAAGTACGTGCGCTTTTCTTAAAAATCGCCATTAGTTATTAACATTGTGTAAGTATTCGAACATAACGGAAAAAAAATCTTTCACGATATCAGTGGAACCTCTAACCCTAGAGTTATAAGGCCAGAACGCTACCACGTGAGCTACGACAGATGCTCCAATTTATTTAATCATTGGTACAAGCTAATGCAGTGAGTGCTCAGCTAAGAAGGAAGTCAGTACCAAGACTAAGTTAGCAGTGCACCGCTCTGTCTTTCGATTACCTTTGTTGTATGGGAGTGAAAGTTGGGTGGATACAGGTTACCTTATTCATAAGGAAGAGGTTGTTGTTGTGGTCTTCAGTTAGGAGACTAATTTGATGCAACTCTCCACAATACCGTATCCTGAGCAAGCCTCATCATCTCCACATAAGAACGGCAACCTACATCTGTCTGCATCTGCTTACTGTGTCCATCTCTTGGTCTTACAGATATGAAAGTAGCAACAATGATTGCAGGTGCTAATAGATAGGAACAATGGCACGAGGGTGTCCATAATGTCATAGAAAAACTTGGAATGAACACCATAGATGAAGCAGGTAGAGCGAAGAGACTGAGATGGTGGGGTCATGTTACACGCATGGGAGAAGCAAGGTTACCTAAGAGACTCATGAGCTCGGCAGCGGAGGGTAAGAGGAATCGAGGTAGGCCAAGAAGAAAGTACTTAGATTCGGTGCAGAATGATTTTGAAGTAAAAGTCATAACATCAGACGAGGTATCAATGTTAGCATTGACTAGGGGATCATGGAGCAATTTTATTAGAGGTACTATGCTTCAGACTGAACGCTGAAACGCATAATCAGTCTCTAATGATGATGATGATGATGATGATGATGATTGGTACTTACGGTTACTTTCAATACTTCAAAGCCGATTTTCTTGAGAATTTTGTAGAGTTGCTTGTAATGGATTTGGCTGATTGTTATTTGAATTCTGAACTTCACATACCACAAACATCAAAACATTCTCAAATCCGATATCGATGTGGTTTCCTTGTTAGCAAAAAACTGGAATGCGAAAAAATCTGATGGAACAGTTGATGATAGAAAGTGCTCTTGTAAAATCATAGGTGACACAGATGGAAGCAGAATCACATACGATGATGCACGAGTGAGCACTGGGACTTGGCCAGCTGCCAGTGGCCGGGAGCAGGGTTCCGTCGTTGTGAATAGCGGAACGGTGGAGAGGCAGGAAGCTGGAAGGCGGCGAGAGGAGCGCAGAGGAGCGGGGCGTCGTCTAGGTGTAGGTCAGTGGGGCCGCGCCGCGGGAGGGCGGGGCCGGCCCGTTACGTTGCCTTACGTTACGTTAGCGCTCAGGCACCGGCAGCGGCAGCGGCTGCGGCCGGCCGTTGACTCCACGCACTCACCAGCCACCAAACCAGACTCCGCTATGACGCACTTGCTCGACACACGGCGCGTCGCTACCTGGTTAACGAAGGGCAGGCTAGACCTGCTGAATTTACTGTTTAGGCACTGGAAAATAGAAAAACAGCTGAGACGCTGGAGAGCTGACTCCTGGCAGCAGGAATGGGACGCAAATGATAAGGGTCGAAGGGTCCATTCATTCTTCCCCGACATCTACATCTACATGGCATACTATGAAAATCACAGTTTAGTGCCTTGCAGAGGGTTCATCGAACCACCTTTATACTATTTATCTCCCATTCCATTCTCGAATAGCTCAGATTTCTCGTATTTTATTCTGATGATCATTTCTACCTATGTAAGTGGGAGTCAACAATATATTTTCGTATTCAGAGGAGAATGTTGGTGACCGTAGTTTATTAAGTACCCGACACCGCAGCGATAAGCGCCTTTGTTGTAATGATTCCCATCCCAGATCCTGTATCATTTCCGTAACGCTGTCTCCCCTGTATCGTGACAATACAAAACGAGCTGCCCTTCTTTTGACTCTTTCGATGTCCTCCGTCAAACCCTCCTGATAAGGATCCCACACTGGGCAGTAATACTCCAAAAAACGACGAACAAGCGTAATGTACGCAGTTTCTTTAGTAGTTCTGTTGCAACTTTTAAGGGTTCTACCAATAAAATGCAGTCTCTGGTTTGCCTTTCCCACGACATTATCTACGTCTTCATTCCAGTTTGAAGTAATAGTAATCGCTAATATCACTTCAAAGAGTTGCCTAAATAGGAAAGCCGATTTAAATAATCACCGAGAGTCTAAAACCGATATATGAACAAGTCAGTAAAATGCGAGGGTTAGAACTTAAAGAATGGCAACTATTTATTCACAAACGATACAAAAGCGTTACATGTTTGCACCTGTTACTGTCCTTCAGAGTAAACACCAGCGTTGTGAAGAACCGTTGCCAGTGATGTACAAGGCATTATCGGAGCCTGTTCTGCCTGTTCCTAAGCGATTGCCACGCAGTAGTTGCTTCATCTTCGGAATTAAATCAAAGTCAGAAGGACTTCAATGAATATGATGGATCGCACAGTACTTCCCAGTCCCATCGACTGAACAGAGCAGCAACAGCTTGCGCCTCAATGCGCTGGGCCGCTCCGCCGCGGCACCTAAGTGTAATTCAGATTTATTGTGTCACTGCGTCAAACCTATATTTGACATAGCCACTGACTTTACATTAACACTTTCGTGTTTTCATTAACATTTCGAAACCCAGTTTTGGTGCTTGGTCAGGTGATGCACAACTCCGTCCAATTTAGCAAGAGGTCCCCGCGGCGTCGGAGCAATGTGAACGTTTAAAGTGTTAGGACACTGCAGCCAGCAGTCTCTACCGTTTTAGAGTTTTTCATTTCTTTTGGTAACGTGTACGTTATCCAATATTTAAACGACTTCCCTAGTTAAAATTAGCTCAAAATAATGGAGATGTTGTAGGAGGAATTAACTAGTTACTGAGACAACGAAGCTTTTATATACAGGACAAGGTCTACATCTACATACATACTCCGCAATTCACCGTAAGGTGCGTGGCGGAGGGTACACCGTACCACTACTAGGCATTTCCTTTCCTATTCCACTCCCAAATTGAACAAGGAAAAAAAGGAATGCCTATATGCCTCCGTACGAGCCCTAATTTCTCTTATCTTGTCTTTGTGATCTTTACGCGGAATGTAAGTAGGCGGCAGCAAGATCGTACTACACTCAGCTTCAAATTCCGGCCCTCTAAATTTACTTAACAGAAATTCACGAAAAGAACGTCGTCTTTCTTCCAGCGATCCCCAATTGAGTTGCCAGAGCATTTCCGTGACACTCACGCATTGGTCGAACCTACCGGTAAAAAATCTAGCTGCTCGCCTCTGAACCGCCTCTATGTCTTCCTTCAAACCGATATGCTGCGGGTCCCAAATACTTGAGCAATACTCAAGACGTGGTCGTACAAGCGTTTTATACGCGGTCTTCTTTACAGGTGAAGTACATCTTCCCAAAATTCTCCCAATAAACCGAAGTCGGCTGTCTGCCTTACTCACAACTGTCCTTACATGCTCGTTCCATTTAATGATATTTATTCTCCCTCACCATTTGGAAAACTCAAGTCTGACATACTTTCCTTGAAGTCGGATGCATTCCAGTCTGGTTAAAAAAAAATCAGTGTTGATTTGTCGCTGCGTGTTATGTTAATTCATCTTTATTGCCGGTTTCCAGGTTCGCGAATCATTAGATAATCTTTGTGCAATGATCATAAAATTGAAAACTGTGAAATATGATACACAAATCCCAAGAAATGAATCATGTGATTTCTAGGGTAGTAACTTGCTGAGATACTACACAATAACAAGTGGAGTGTTAGGGGCCTAAAGTGAGCGGCTTCGACGTTCAGGTTGCACTTTTTTCTGTTGACCGTGAGGGACTCTCCGTCCAGTTCGGTCGCCGCTTGAGCGCCGTCGTATGTGCCGCACCTATTTATAGTGGAACTGCTTCGTCAGCGCATAGAACGAGAGGCGTCGGCAATAACGGAACGAGTGATTCAGTGATGCGGCGCACTGACGGCTGCATTACGGCTCCTGGTAGCGCATCCTGTAGAGAACTGCACGTAGTACAGTGCAGTGTGTCAGCACTAATGACCAGCCTGCGTGCTGAGGTGGTCTGTGTCATGTACACCACAACAAAAGCATGTAACACTGTAACGAAACGTAATTTACTCATCTTATGCAGCGACCGTATTTTATAAATGGAAGAACAGATGCCAAGATCGCATTTTTCTTAATTATTATTTTTTTAATTCTGTTTATTCATAACGACCGTTTTCGACACTCTATGGTGTCATCATCTGGTCCATTGACAAAAACTGCTTATAACAAGGTGTACTAGTATATAAATACCAACCAGTACAGCTACCAGATATTATGTGGAGCATTGTATCACCAGTTTTTGTCAATGAGACAAGATGATGACACCATAAAATGTCGAAACCGATCGTCATGAATAAATAGAATTTAAAAAGTGCGATCTTGGCATCTGACCTTCCATTTACTGTAACGAAAACAAAGAAACCACAAGTGTACAGGACTTGTTTTTGTTCTTGTCCCCGAAACTTTCCCACATTTTTAATTCCACAAACCCACGCCCGAGGGAGGACTCGAACCTCCGATGGCGAGCAACTGCGCACTCCGCTGCAAGGCGCCTTAGAACGCTCGGCCACTCTACCGCGGCTGTTACCTTATGAATTTCCTTAAAAAAATGAACAAATGATTGGAAAGCCTACTAAAACGTTACACTTGAGTATTGTGAGCCTGTAACGTCAAGGTTCAAACACACTGCTGCTACTATTGTAAAGCTCATTCAAAGTTTCGAAAAATTATTTAAAAACGATATTTCTACAATAGTCTAGAAATACATCAATAGAAACTAGTTAAAATTGTGTTTCGGTGTTCCAATCAATTAGAAGATAACTAAAATGTGGTGGCAAGTCGATCGTAGAGATTCAAATGAGACAGTGGTCACTACGTCTCTGACCCGTGCGGGATGATCGCGTGGTTTCGGCTCCGCAGTAAGGCGCCTTAGAACACTCGGCCATTCGACCGCGGCCTGTCTTGTGCCGATTTCCTAAATAATGGGACTCCCACATAAGCATATCTAGAAAGATGAATCTTGCCAGACTGAAACTTTCACTCTGCAGCGGAGTGTGCACTGATATGAAACTTCCTGGCAGATTAAAATTGTGTGCCGCAACTGGGACACGAACCAGGGACCTTTGCCTTTCGCGGGCAAGCGCTCTACCACTGAGCTATCCCGACACGACTCACGATGCCGCCTCACAACTTTACTATCGCCAGTACCTCGCCTCCTACTTTCCAAACTTCACAGACGTTCTCCTGCGAAACGTGCAGGACTAGCACTCCTGGAAGAAAGGATATGGTGGAGACATGGTTGAGCCACAGCCCGAGGGATGTTTCCAGAATGAAAATTTCATTTTGGAAAAGTTTCAAGATGAATCTTGTTTATGACTATATGTGTGGCTGCTGTTGTGGGACGGAATTGGTTGAGTTTTTGGGGCACGCCAGGATCATCTCTGGAGCCTCAGACTCACACAGTAGCTCTTCAGTGTCTACGAACGGTTGTTCAGTAGAACTGAACAAGGTCAGCAGCCACTGTCGTTGGCCACAATACTCGGTGGCGAATTGTATGAACTGGCGTTGTCATAGCTATCTGCAGTGGCGACTGTTTCTTCAGAGGACTGGGGGTTCGCTTCTTTCACTGCCGGAACTTGACAGTCGCGCACCCAAACTCCCCCCCCTCCCTCCCCGCCCTTTCTACCGCTCGGCGCGCAGATGTTTCGGCACTCTTGACACACCTCTACAAATGGCACCGCGGGACGGGAAAGCACCCCGGTTTGCCCCCCCCCCTTTAGATATATTTAATATCGGCTGTGATACGACTCGTACTGTCTCCGCGACGTAAGTCGTTTCTCGTGCATATAGAATAATGTGATAGAAGAACGAAACGAAGAATGAAAGTTAGGAAACACTTTTTTCTTGACGAGATTTTTTCCGGGGGGTTCAATGAACCAGTGAACACATAGGACGCGCCGCGAATGGCTGTCTGTTATTTGGAGTTGTTTCTCTCTCTCTCTCTTTCTGTTATATATATATATATATATATATATATATATATATATATATATATATATATATATATATATATATATATATATATATATGTGTGTGTGTGTGTGTGTGTGTGTGTGTGTGTGTGTGTGTCTGAGATAATAAATCAGTTGAAATTAACTCTGTCTGTTTATGTTCTGATAAGGTGCCGCAAAAAAAATTCTGAAAGAGAACAGTTTATTTGTTTCGCACCACCACAGGCTAGACGTTGTGACGTCAGTGTAGGGCGTAGATACTCGATTCATAATCTGCAATTGTGTGAAGCTGTAAAACTTGAATTTATTTTTACATAAGAGAGAAATTCACGGAATTGAGTATCTCAGTCTGAACGGATAATCCACTACCCAATCTGGAATTGCTAGCTGTTCTGTGTCTAATGTAACAAATATTTTACGATCAATTTAGATAAAGTCCCGTGTGTATAATCTGCAGGTTCTTAATTCTAGATGAGGCAGTCCCGTAGGCTACCTGTGTACTTAACAGAAATTGCCTGTAACATTGATTAAATAACTGTAGACAGATGCATAACTTACTCTGAGTTGAAACATACGTATATTGAGCGTTCGTCATACATCCAGTAATTCCATAACCCAATATGACAATCCTCGTCCGTAATTAGAATACTACTAGCTGAAAACCCGGTGTTGCCCGGGTGTTTATTTATTTATTCAAGCTATGAGTTGGTACTCCTATTCCTTCTCTCTCTGTTCATCTCCTTCTTTTCCATGACATGTTATATTTATCGGAGAATGTATAAGAAATTAGGCTGTCTTGCGTAATATACAAAATTTTAAGTACAGTATCCAAACAAAGAAAGACACTAATCAAAATACAAATGATATGTAACATTCATACAGTCATCTGACTCACAACGGTACTGTAATTCAAATGATTGTAAATCTATCGGACCAAACTACGTGGTCATAAGTTCGTAACTTACAAACTACTTAAACCTAGCTAAACTAAAATAAGGACTGTACTATAAACAATAATCTTAACAAACATTGAAAATTTTGAAGTGAAATAACTTTTAAGATTTCTTCTTTCCTAATACAATAACCTTTCCCCCTCTATATAACACACACACACACACACACACACACACACACACACACACACACACACGACATATGAATATCTTCCAGGCTCTAATATGAATAAATTCTTTGTTGAGCCCGCCCCTGACATGAAGATGCCAAATCCATTCCAAAGTATTTAATAGATTGCCCTGTAATTTATATATCGTAATAGAAAATGCAAGTTGCAATGGAAACTGCAGTCTCTTGAAGTTAGATTTGTGGGATATCATTGGTATTCCTTGCGTGTACTCTGTTTCATTCTGTTCCTTTCCTTGTAGCTCTATGGAATTAAAATGCTTTCGCTTCCAGACGGATGGAGCAATTTTCCATGAACGTTACTGTTTACGTGCTCGTATCTCATGAACTACGTGTCGGAATGTGATACAATTTAGAAGCTATATTGAACTACACATGCGTATACTGTCTGTAAAATTTCCTGTCGCTACAATTTGTAGTGTTCAAATTATAAATTGTAACGTCATACCGAGAGCCGTAGTTTTACTTCATAAATAGTGGAAAAGTAGTAAGCGAGAAAAGTTTTTGCTTTTATCATTCTACTATGGTTGCCAGCGAGAAAAAGTTTAATAAAGGTTTGAAATTATGTTTAAAGTTTGTCGCAAGTCGCTAATACAGTGTATTTCGAATGTCTCGCCGCATTATATGGCATTTTTGCGATTTATATTGGTTATGACGTAAAATCTTTTGAACCATGTGCCATATATGATTCTTAACCATGCAGCAATTGTTACCTGACGGTAAGGAATGTGTGTATCAAATTTGGTTGAAATCGCTCCAATGGTTTAGGAGAAAATGAGCAGCATTGTCGTAAAATACAGCAGTTTCTCGCGCATCTTCTTGTTTATGACGTCATATTTCGTGAACTATATATCGTATGTGATTCTTACACTTATGGCGACCGTCCTCATGGATTGAAGCTTACGTGCACAAAATTTCATAAAGATTGGAACACAACTGTAAATTTGTATGCAACACGTACAAACATACGGACACTCTGATTTTTATATTAGACTACCAGCAAAGAACAGCCATTCCTCTTGCTAGTCGTTACATAGAGATATTATATGTTTTGAAAAATACTTTACATTAAATTTGTGAGTAATAATCAGATTTTTGATACATACTGAGTGCTGCAAATTTCCTAATTAGTGTTGAATTTAATTCACAACATAACAAAATCTTTTATTGATAGTTACGTGATTAACAAATGTACCTATGTGACGCATAGTACTGACAGGTATCTTACACTGTCTGTCTCTCTCTCTCTCTGTGTGTGTGTGTGTGTGTGTGTGTGTGTGTGTGTGTGGCTGTGTGGATGTCGAACCACTTCTTCAGAATGAAGATCTTACAAGGTACGCTTAATTGTTCCTAAACGAAAACCGGTTCGGCGAGTCTGTCGTATTACAAAGTGGCGGTCGTGAGGCATATTGGTCGGGATGGGCTGTAACGAGGCGCGGGCCCTCGTTTAATTAGCAGCCGCAGTATGGCGCCATTAGCAGCGGCGAGTGCCTGCTGTCTGCTGCCTGTCGCCTCCTCACGATCCCCTCATAACGCGCTGCTCACAGCGGGCTGCCGCCAGGCTGCCGATTTGAATTGAATGTCGGCAGCGCGTCACAGCCGCAAAAGGCTGGCCGCAGATGCGCAGATAGCGCCACAATGCCGCCCCCATTACGCGCCGGCCGACCCCCGTAAACATGCCGGCTCAGCTAGCCAGGCACGTAGCACGTAGCACGGGCGGAGAGAGAGGCAGAGGCGCTCTGGAATGCCCGCGTTCCTCTGCTCGCTCTGAGCCAGATTCAGGCCGCCACACGCGGACTGCCGGCGGGCCAAATGGCCTCGCGCTCAGCCAAACCGCCGAGCGTGCCGCGAATCTCAGCTCCACTACCGGGGTTCTGGCCATTCTTTTGCTCTACCGTCGCGTCGAGCTGCCGACCATACTACACCTACGTGTGAGGGACACTACATTTGAGTCGAAAACCGTACAGCCAACGGGCCGACAAAACTGCTACTTTTTCACGCGACTGTACTAACAAATGCGCTTCTGGTTTCCGTGAATTAGATGAATATTTGAATGTACGAAATAGCCCGAACTCAATGTAGCTAGTTACCGCTCTTTACTTGGTGCATGCGCAAATCCTCCTTCTCTCGCAGTTTGGTTTTAGCGCTTTCAACCTTTATTTAAAGAAAACTATCGTATGTGGCTCATTTTCTTAGAGGTAAATGTCAACTAATGACGCGTCAGATGTAAAAGCCTTGAGAAGATCCTAACATGAATAATAATAATAATGACGGTGTTAGAAATTGTGTGGATGGCCGTGTGGTGAAAGACATCACGTTGTGGAGTGAGAGTAATATGGTCTCGCCTTGTCAGTGACCACGAGGTTGTCCCCGACAGAGGTTATAGTCGTCCCTCGGGCATTGGTGTGTGTGTTTGTGGGTGTGTGTCAGTTGTCTCTTTTAGTGTAAGTTAATGTACACTACAGGTCATTAAAATTGCTACACCTGGAAGAAATGCAGATTCATTGAACAAATATATTATACTAGAAGTCATGTGATTACATTTTCAAGCAATTTGGGTGCATAGGTCCTAAGAAATCAGTACCCAGAACAACCACCTGTGGCCGTAATAACGGTCTCGGTACGCCTGGGCATTGTGTCAAACAGAGCTTGGATGGCGTGTACAGGTACAAATGCCCATGCAGCTTCAGTACGATACCACAGTTCATCAAGAGTAGTGACTGGAGTATTGTGAAGAGCCAGTTGCTCGGCCACCATTGACCAGATTTTTTCAATTAGTGATAGATTTGGAGAATGTGCTGGCGCGGGCAGCAGTCGAACATTTTCCGTATGCAGAAAGGCCCGCAAAGGACCTGCAACAAGCGGTCGTGCATTATCCTGCTGAAATGTAGGGTTTCGCAGGGATCGAATGAAGGGTAGAGTCACGGGCGAAATGTAGCGGCTACACTTCGAAGTGCTGTGGATGCGAATAATTGGTGACCGAGACTTCTAACCAATGGCACCCCATAGAATGACGCCAGTATGGCGATGACGAATAAACGGTTCTAATGTGCGTTCACGGCGATGTCGCCAAACACGGATGCGACCATCATGATGCTGTAAATAGAACCTGGATTAATCCGAGAAAATGACGTTTTGTCATTCGTGCAGCCAGGTTCGTCCTTGCGTACAGAATCGCAGGCGCTCCTATATGTGATGCAGCGTCAATGGTAACCGCAGCCATGGTCTCCAAGCTGATAGTCCATGCTGCTGCAAACGTCGTGGAACTGTTCGTGCAGATGGTTGTAGTCTTGCAAACGTCGCCATCTGTTGACTCACGGATCGAGACGTTGCTGCACGAATAGAAATAGAAATGTTTGTAAAGCTTATGGGACTTAACTACGGGGTCATCAGTCCCTAAACTTACAAACTACTTATGAACTAGCTACAACTAAGGACGGCACAAATATCCATGCCGAGGGGGAATTCGAACCCCCGACCGTAGTGGCCGTGAAGACCGTGACTGGAGCGCCTTAGTCCTCTCGGCCACCGCGGCCGGCGGCTGCACGATTCGTTACAGCCATGCTGATAAGATGCATGTCATCTCGACTGCTAGTGATACGAGGCCGTTGGGGTCCAGCACAGCTCTCTTGAACCCACCGATTCCATATTCTACTAACAGCCATTCAATCGCTACCAACGCGAGCAGCAATGTCGCGATACGATAAACCGCAATCGCGATATGTTACAATCCGACTTTTATCAAAGTCGGAAACATGATGGTACGTATTTCTCCTCCTTACGCGAGGCATGACAACAACGTTTCACCAGGCAACGCCGGTCAGCTGCTGTTTGTGCATGAGACATCGGTTGGAGGCTTTCCTCCTGTCAGCACGTTGTAGGTGTCGCCACCGGCGCCAAACATGTGTGAATGCTTTGAAAAGCTAATCATTTGAATATCACAGCATGTTCTTCCTGTAGGTTAAATTTCGCGTCTGTAGCACGTCATCTTCGTGGAGTAGTAATGTTAATGGCCAGAAGTATAGTTTGTAAGCTTTGAGACTGGTGAGCAAAGAAGTGGCATAGCTTTACAAATATTTGATTTTTGGCGCTTGTGCTGGGAGGTATCGCGCGGAATGTCGGGGACGCGGGGACAGAACAGGACAGCACAGGAGAGGAGAGTGGGCCAGGCCAGGCTGGTGGTGGTAACGGGCCTTGCGCGGCCGCATAGCGCAGCCTGCCTGTGGCCGCCGGCGCGCCTTTTTGCCCGCCGCTTTGCCGTAGCGGACGGCCGCGCCAACGGGACACTCGCCGGCTCCGTCTCTCTGCCGCCGGGGCCGCGCCTCAGCCTCTGGGACAGGTGGACGCCGCGCCGTGCTGGCCTCACTGTCTGCACCAGTCGTGGCCGGCGAGAAACACAGCTCCGAGCCAGAACCCCCTATAGAAGAAAGCCTGCGCACGACGTCACGACAGGGCGGCGCTGAGAGGCTTAGAGCCCTCTGAAAGATTGTAAACATTAGCAGTGCACGCTGTTTGTAGTGCATTCTTTCGTTCCAGAGTGTATTTATTACGTAAATTGGTGTTGTGTACGGTGTGATCGCTACGATGGATGATTTGTGTGTGTGTGTGTGAACAATGTGTGATCTCTTTTTTACTGATAAAATTGCGTTTCGCTGTTCTGTGCCGAAAAGTAGAGGAAATTACGACTGTTGCCCGAAAGTTAACATCTTTAAATGTCCGGAGAAGAATAAGCTAATAGGGATGGTTACGTAAATAAAATAAATCGCAATATTCAACGGTTAACAGACATGACTTAAAACTCTTTCATAAGGTTAAACAAAAACGAAAACTTACTCATTAACTTGAAGAAGGAGCCAAGTTGTCCTGGGAATTCTTGATATCCTTCTTCTCCTGACGTTTAAAGACCGTAAATTTTGGGCCACAGTCGTAATTTCCTCTACTTTTGGGCACAGAACAGCCAAACGGCATTTTATCAGTAAAAAAAGAGATCAGACGTTGTTCTCACTTACACAAATCGTCCAGCGTAGCGATCACACCGCACACAACACCAATTTACGTAATAAATACAGTCCTGAACGAAGGAATAAACTATAAACAGCGTGCACTGCTAATGTTTACAATCTTTCAGAGGACTCTATGCCTCTCACCGCCGCCATGTTGTGACGTCGTGCGCAGGCTTTCTCCTATAGGTGGTGCAGCCTGAGCGCGCACATGATGCGACGTAAGCAAGGTAGTTCCGAGCCGGCGACTTCGCCAGCCGATTGGCCGACCCCTGGGCACTACCCACTGCCACATAGCAGGCAGCCACTGAGCTAGCGATCGTGCCGGCTGGGAAATACCTTGCTTACGTCGCATCATGTGCGCGCTGACGCCTGTATTTCCCGTTGGCCGCCGCAGCAGTATGCCACCGCCACACCGGTCTTCAAATGTTCAAATGTTTGTTAAGCTTATGGGACTTAACTACGGGGTCATCAGTACCTAAACTTACAAACTACCTTATCACCTACTTACGAACTAGGACGGCACAAATATCCATGCCCGAGGGGGGATTCGAACCCCCGACCGTAGAGGCCGTGCAGACCGTGACTGGAGCGCCTCAGTCCCCTCGGCAACCGCGGCCGACCACACCGGTCTCATCGAAACCAATGATAATAGCAGCTGACTACGTGGCTATTGATCTGTTCTTCAGTCCCAATGCCGTATACGCCTCCTTACTCGAGTGCCCTGTATCTGTTCATATCCCCGGATAATGCATTATCATAATTTATATCTATAAATATGTGTGTGCCGGCCGCGGTGGCCGAGGGGACTGATGCGCTCCAGTCACGGTCTGCACGGCCACTACGGTCGGGAGTTCGAATCCCCCCTCGGGCATGGATATTTGTGCCGTCCTAGTTCGTAAGTAGTTCATAAGTAGTTTGTAAGTTTAGGGACTGATGACCCCGTAGTTAAGTCCCATAAACTATACAAACATTTTTTTCTATAAATGTGAATGTCTGTTCGGTGTACGTTTATCACGTCTGAACCACAAGACATAAAGAGCTAAAAATTTGAACAGTTACTAATGTCTACTCGGGGAAGGCTTTAGGCACGGTTTTATGGCGATCGGACATATGTGATGTCTGTTCAGTGTATGCTTATCACGTCCGAACGACAAGACGCAGAGACTTAAATATTTGTACAGTTTCTAATTTATAACTGAGGAAGGTAACTGATAGATATTTAGTAATTTGAAGAATATAACGCGAAATTACGAACAATAATTACTCTTTGAAAATTATATTTACTCTTTGAAAATGACTTAAAGCTTCCGGGCTGAGATGCCGTGGTCCGTACATAAAACTTTCCGCTTTACCTACGAGGATGCCTTCCGCAGACGAGGGCGAAACGTCAGGGGAAAGTTTTATGTATGGACCACGGCATCTCAGCCCGGAAGCTTTAAGTAATGATGATACCTACCGTGAAAGCCTTCATTCTATGATCTTTGAAAATGGTTTTATTGGTTGCATTGTTGCTTGAGGGTTGATAATGATAATAGGGTGGAGTATATTGGGATGGAAAGTTATCAGTGTATATAAAACTCCAAGCACGCGCGCGCGCGCGCGTGTGTGTGTGTGTGTGTGTTAATAGTTCGCTCTGCAGCGAAAACTACAGAACGCAAACGAATGGTGTGTGTATAATTGTTGTCCGAAGTCTCCTGCTGTACACCATAACAGTTCCATGCCGATAGCTATAGTGGGGTCGAAGATATGGTAGTTGAAAGTCGTCATAATATATGGACTGAAGGCCAGCGATGACGTTTGCGACTCTATAGCAAGGAGGTTACATACAACGAAACGTGATGCCACAGACCATATCTTTGGTCTATTCGTGCTACAATGTCTTCAGCTCTTTCTCTGTAAGGATAAGCTTACGAATAAGGAAATATAAGAATAAATAAATAGCACACTACTGAAAGATAGCTTACCGATCATAATCAAGCAACACGCGAGCGAATCCGCGGGTTTAAACTAGTAACAAATAAAATCAAATGTTTGTAAATCTATGGCCTTAACTGCTGACTTATTAGTCCCTAGCTTAAAAACAAACTAAGTTTACTAAGCTACTCTCATGCCCGAGGGAGGACTCGAACCTCCGACAGCAAACGGCCGCGCGCACCGCAGCACGGCGTCTCAGTGTGCACGGCTATTCCGCCGCGTCGTCAAATATTACACAGAGCCATTGTACAGATATGTCCACTCCATCGGAATACAACTTTATATAAACTAGTAATTCCTGTGGTCGAAAATCGACCAATTGTGTTTACAATGGTCACTGGGGGTAAAATTTTACGTATCATGTCGGCCGTCTCGCCTGATTATGTTGCCAACATCAACACGATAGAAAATCTTTGTCCATTTGTTCGAACCACATAGAATGACTCGACTAGTGTATCGTACAGACCATGAAGTAAACAAATAATCCTGTTCCTGCTTTATGGTTGACAGGTTCTTGTGTGTACCCTCGTCCGCTCAGTAAAAATAATTGCCCTCCTAAAGCGAAGATTCCATGAGAAAACATCAGCGTTGTCAAGCGATTGGCTAAAATGAAGACTCACAGGATCCTCACTATTCAGCATTTGTTGCTAGCATTATCATAGAGGCCGCTGGGATATTTGGTAAAATTTAACCGGCACTGGGAGGTATGAAACGGTATCTTTTACGTGTTAAGGAAAATGCCTGACACAATAACAACAAATAAAACGGAAGTATATACTTCTCGTGCCACTTTCGAATTATATAACTTTCATTAGCTTAATATTTAAAATGGAACTACAATTTCGGTGTTCGTATATTTATACATCGCCAAGAAATAATGTTATTTCGATACTGCGATATTCAGAATTCCAGAGCTGACAACATGTCGACTTCGTAGTTCCACCCGTGCACCGCTAAATGCCTCTCCCGGCGCATCACCACTTATATCGGCATTCTCGACTTCGTAGTACCACCTGAGCACCGCTAGATGCCTCTCCCGGCACATCATCCTTTACATCGGCATTCATATGAAAACCCGTTTCCTTTAACCACTCTTAATCACTGCGAAAATGAAGCATTTGAACGGCACTTACTTTAATACTCCAAATTCCTGCATTACAGCGTCTTTGGTCGAGGCGAATAGCCAATCAGTGAGCTGATTGTTGGAAAATGTAGAACTTGATCCAAGCTGTAGATAGGAAAATTTCTCCTTCCTTTTACCACTTTTAATGGTTAAATGCACACATAATAGTAAATATACGACAAACAATCTTTCGAATTATGTAACTTTCATTGGCCTTCTTGTACGAATAAATTATCAATCACCGCCCCGCGTAGTTAGCACGCCGGCCGCGGTGGCCGAGCGGTCTGCGGCATGCCAGTCACGTTCTGCACAGCCGCTGCGGTCGAGGGTTCGAATGCCCCCTCGGGCATGGATGTTTGTCCCGTCTTTAGAATAAGGTAGTTCATAAGTAGTTTGTAAGTTTATGGACTGATGACCCCGTAGTTAAGTCCCGTAAGCTCTACAAACATTTGAACATTTTTGAACATTCGTAGTTAGCCACAGTTAACATTTAGTAGAGACCCACTAAACTCACCTGGCGCAAGTTACTTGCGGCCCACCAAACCTCAGGACACCGGATAAAAAGATTCATTTCTGAAAAAAAAAAGAAAAACGAAAAGGCGGCAGCAACAACAACGCCTCTTCTCCCAGCTGTCTCCTCTGGAGGTACAGTGCCAGTGCTGTAGCAGAATTTAATCTTCTTTTACCATCTGACGCGGCTTTCATGCTGAGTACCGTTTATATCAGAGGTAGGCCAATGGCTGATGAAAATTTACTGTTTTAAGAATGGCATTTTATTCGGTTGTTAATACATGTTGACGGAGCCCCACTTTTTGAAGAAAGGGATTTTATAGATGGTTTTATAGGCACGTTGGTTACAACTCAAGAATAATAATGGAGATCAGCTAGTATAGAGTCAGAGTAATACATGGTTAATATCTGAAAGAAATAAGCACCTTATGTGCAAATTTAATTTGCGAAACCGGTTGTGAGTTCTTAGTTAACAATTTTTAACAGTCGCAGCGTTGTGTTATTGAAAAAAAGGAATATCTGGATCATTAGCATGTGATGCTAATGTGTCTTTTTTCATTTCAAGAATTTCGTTTTCATCAAAAAATGGAAATGAAATTAAAATAATTTGAAAGCCTAATAAATCGCTCCATTTGAGTAACGTGAACCTATGACGTCACTGTTGAAACACAATGTTGCTACTGTCGTAAAGCTCATTCAGAGTGGCATCTTATTTCAGAATTACCGCTTAGAAAAATTGTTCACAAACGATATTTTCTCCTAGAAATACGTCAACAGAAACTATAGTTGCAATTCGATCGCAGAGATACAAATGAGACAGTGGTCACTACGTGTGTGAACTGCGCGGATTGGTCGCTTGGGTCTAAGGCGTCACGCTACACGGCCGTTTCCGACGGAGGTTCGAGTCCTCCCTCGGAAATAGGTGTGTCTGTGTTGTGCTTAGTATAAGATAATTTTAGTAATTCAAAAGGTACTTTGCAGCTCTCAAATATTGCAGAAAGATGTCTTTATGTTAGGAATATATCCTACGTGATATTTCCAGTAGAGCGCTTCACACCAACACGACCAGCCTTGACATTGTTACTGAATGACGCTGCGTAATCCGTCTCTGGCAACGCTACGTCGCCCCTCAGCTTAAGACTCGTGTAAACCCGAGATGAACTGTCCGCCATTTCTTCCCCAAGCTGTAGAGTTGCCACGTTCCCGACGAAGCTCGCGCGTTATCTTGCGTTTCATTCTAATCGCTCAGACTCGCAAACTACTCACTGTATGAATGTGGAATTTCCATCAGTGTGTTCGTTTAGTTTCATTTGCGGCAGTTTACAAACGTGCACTTTCTGACGACGTTACGGAATTTTCGGCATGTAAGAAAATTTTATCTATTGAAGTACGGTGAACACGTTAAACGAATGAAATGTTCAAAATACATAAATTCCCATCCTCTCCAAACGGGAACTCTGTGAGAAATTTATAACTTGAGATGAAAAAGTCAATTAAATATGGCGCACTGGGATCTGCTCACCTCGTGTTCAGTACTAGAGCTTATGATTAGGCACAGGTTGTAATTGCGTAACACCCGTACTTAAGATACTGGTATCAAATTCTTAACCCATTAAATCTGTTAGTTGCAAACTAGAGAAGTGTTGTGTCTACTTTTCTATGTAATATTCGATTTCAATTTTTCTGTTACATGAAAAGGACATTATGAATATGTCAATACAAGAGCTTTATAATGCGAGGAAATGGGAACATGTCAGTTCATCAGCTAGTGAAGAGATCTTTAGTATCTTTCACTTTCTAGTATTCTCGCAGAGAATGCTCGGTGAATGTAGTAAGTTTCATTCTGTTAGTGCTAGGCGATAAATCGAAGAAAGTTAAACTCCTATTAAATTTTGGGATCGGAGTTGTAGCACCGAAATGCATTGCGTCATAAACAGTGTGATGCGCGGAAAGGGGCTGCATCAAACGAGAGTATCGCACATTCCCTCCTAAACCACTGGACCGATTATAACCAAATTTGGTGCACACATTCCTTACCATGAGGTAATAATTCTGTGGGGGTAAGAACCACATACGACACACGGTTGTGAGATTACCGCCCAATAGAAATACTGGTAATTAATAGCATTTGATAATTAAACAGTATGAAGTTCACTGCAAACATTGACCAATGCAATGCACTAAATGTTACACAATTTTAATCTTATTAATTATGGTAGCAATGTATGTACGCAGTTGGGTGACAACATTGATAGTTAGGCCAAAAGTAGAAATTCTCCACGTTGAGATTTGCTGGTCTTGTAGCTGACGGGAGGCCAGCGAGCAGGCCGACGTTGGTGGCTTGTTCCAACTTAGGATTTTCCAGTTTCATTTCCGGTGAGGGGAGAGAGGGACAATGGCGAGTGCCAGGTGCAGAGCAGTGCACAGCGTGAAATAAAATATTCTAATACTATTTGCATTTGAAGTAATACGGTACAGTTAGGAACCTTTAAGGCCCTCATTACAAAATAGCCTGTTGACAAATAAACAATACATTAGCTGATATAGTCACATCTGACGTAATACGTTTAATTGACAATGAAAAGGAATAAATTACCAATGAATACAAGACAGTTGCACAACTAGCATGGCAATGTTTGTTTATAAAAATAATATATTAACTATTTCTCATTTTATTTTCAATTAATCTTTTGTATTTTACCTTGAAATATTCAGTTAAATCACTTATCCGTGATATAAGAAATTGCACGATTATAATAAATAGTACAAAGGATGTTTATACTAATATAAAAACGTAAGACGATATTTGTTTAATGTCTAGTGTAATTATCTTGATTTTAAGCAAAGTTTTAAAAATGTTTTGGCTGACCGCTGTTCGTTGGCAAATCGGTTAGAACAGCTCACATGGGGAAGTTGATGACGTAGGGGAAAAACCCTGGCAGTTGAGGTTTTGGCGCTCGTGCGCGAGGGCAGGAAGTGACGAGTCGGGAGCACGTGGGGTAGCTGGCCGGGCGGCGTCGCTCTGCTGCAGTCGGCATGTGTATCTCCAGGTGGAGACTTTAGATTTGTGTGTGGCAATCGCCACGTGTGGTTGCTCGTCGTAGACTTCACCAAGTTGAATCGAGTGCTACTGTGTGTTTGTGAATATTTAGCCGGTGGAACAAGGTGCGCATCGCATTGAATTAAAGTGACTGTGATTTGTTAATGTAACACGTGTCGTCGCATAGGCACGAACATAAACGGTGTTTGAGACAGCCACATGGTGTGAAAACAATTCGCGACAAATATTTATTTTGTCTGGGGGCTCACTAGCTATAACTTTATTTGATAAATGTGTCGACGTACAGACGTATCAGCCACAGGGTTCTAATATTGTGAAATAAACAACATAAAGTGAACTTTTACGTGTTTTAGAAAATAGTAGTTAGTACACCCTTTTCACTCATGAACGTGACTTTATTATGAGTTGTTTTGTTAATCATATGCAGGGAAGAAAGCTGCGAACGTGTGATATCATCCCCTAGAAAACGAGTCAAACAGTCGCAATCACAGTTCCAGTGTATTTGCATGTTTAGGAATTTGGTTCGCAGTTGGTGGTTGTGAGTTTTAAAAATTAAACTTTCCCTATTTTAAACTCTCACCCCGACCTTCACGCTCGCACGGTTCAGGAGATACAACGTCATAAACAATATAGCTGCAATAAACTGCCACATAATGCGACGAGACTTTATTCACGCACTGTAAGAGAATGACAGTACTTAGCTACTTGCAACCAACTTTACTAATACTTTGAAACCTTTATAGAACTGTTTCTCGCAGACAACCATAGCAAAATTATGAAAGAGACAATACTTTTCCCTTACTACGTTTTCGCTTTTCATGGACTACAACTACGGCATTCGATATGACGTTACAATTTATAATTTGTACACTACAAATTGTAGCTGCAGGAAATTTTACGGATAGTATATACACACATAGTTGAATGTACATTCGAAATTGTATCAAAGTACGACACGTAGTTCATGAGATATGACCACATAACAGTAACGCTCATAAAAAACCGCCCTATCGGCACCAGGTTTTAATCCACTACTTCTTTACTGCTAATTGTATTCGCAAAGATTTTACAGACATACAGCACTTATACAAATGAATATATACCTGAAAAATTATACAACTGTACAACATATAACTCAATAAATATCAGATCTTGCAATTTTTATATGCAATTTGTATTTTGGTTGCTATCTTTCTTTGTTTTGATACTGCACGTATAATTTTTTACATTATGCAAGACAGCCTTATTTCTTATGTATTCTCCGATAAATATAACACCTCTTCTAGCAAAAGAAAAAAAAAATCTGATGGACAGAGAGAGAGAGAGAAGGGGTAAGGGAAGTACTAACTCAAGGCAGGAATGAATAAATAAATACCCGGGCAACATCGGATTTTCAGCTAGTCAGCTTATAACTTTCACTGCATGTTACCTGCTTCGTTATTTTCTACAGTAGTAGCGAACCCTAGTTTATTTTTCCCGTAAACGCGTTAGCTACAGCCTTGAAAAAGGATTAATATTTCATACCCTGCAGGGAATTATTCTTATTCGCCTTCGAACGGAGCCGAAACTAATTTGCTCGGCGGAGGTGCTTAAGAGCGGCGTAACTCAAGCTGAGACTTTCAATTTCGCCAGCCGACAATGGGCGCGCTGATGAACGCGCGGCGGCCCTGCCTGCTAAATCTGTGGCGCCCCAGTTGCCTGTGTACACGCGGCGAGCCACTTAAATCACGACACGCGGCCCCTCGAATAACTCCTCTGGCTGCCCTGTGGCAACGCCCAATTAAACGCCGAGTGTCCTTGTGCGTACGAGTCACGAGACCAAAACTCGATCCAATTATAGTTTCTTTATTTTCGTGTCCCGCTCCAGGACCCACAAATGTAGCTGAAGCTGAAGCTGTGTGTCACAGCCAGTGGCGGCTGGCGGCTGGTGCTGCAGATGACTGGAGACTTGAGTGCCGGATCTTGAAAGTGGCGTCGCCTCACACCCCCCCCCCCCCTCCCGCTCGGCGTCGAGGGAAACAGTATGACGCACCTCTGCGAGTGGTGCTGGTTTCCCCCTCTCCCCTTTAGGTATATCTTCGTTAAATCTTTTACGTGACAGTGTAAGGAGCACCGTCTCCTTGCCTTATGCATGCGCAAAGACTGCTCTCCCCCACATCTTTTCAAACAGTTAAATGTTTATGAAAATTCATCGTGAAGATGGAGCAGGATCAGCAGCTGCATATGCCATGAAAACCATTTATTTTTCTTTTTTCGTCACAGTTGCAGTATTTAGAAGTTGGTAACTAGTTTCGGACTTAATCGTCCATTTTCAAACCATATGCGTTGGAGGCCCGTGAACGCAACATCTATTATAACCTGTTTTAAATTTCAATTTAATCATGTTTTAACAGTGGACAAAGTACAGATTTTATCAGTTATTCATGTAGTGTATTGTTACGGTTGGAATATGGACGAACAAGTCCAAAACTAGTTACCAACTTCTAAATAGTCCAACTGTGACGAAAAAAGAAAAATAAATGGTTTTCAAAAAATGTGCAAATGTTTGTAGAACTTATGGGACTTAACTACGGGGTCATCAGTCCCTAAGCTTACAAACTACTTACGAATTAGCTAAGACTAAGGACGGCACAATATCCATGTCCGAGGGGGATTCGAACCCCCGACCGTTGTGGCCGTGCAGACCGTGACTGCAGCGCCTCAGTCCCCTCGGCCCCGCGGCCGGCAAATGGTTTTCAATTAAATGATTGTTACAACAAAGAGTCTAAATGTCACTAAGGCCTACCCTCAAAATCGCGAAACATTTGCTAAAACGTCCAAATATATGTGGCAAGTAACAATACAAAAGTCATTGTTGTTCTTGTATTTCTGAAAAACATCACTGGTTTTAAAAAAATTGCGTGTTGGTCTTGATCCCTCTACCTTTGACAGTGCAGCGCGATGCCGCAAACCACACAGCTATTCTTGCTAGGTGGAGAGTAGTGACTTCATTATCTATGATCGGATCTTCTGAAGGCCTTTAAAGTAAATGCGTCCTTATATTTATATTGTACCAAAATGACATGATTTTTATGAATCTTCAATGCGCCAGAAACAAATTTGAAGAGTGTATGTTGCTTCATGGAGAATTTGCGCATGCGTAAGGCGAAGTGCGCAGTAGCTCCATTGCCTTGCTTCGGGACTATTCGTGCGTAACCGCCAGAGCTCGAATAGCCAGGAGCTGGTGTGTCTACCAGCTCCAACGCCAGAGTTAAAAGCGCCCCTCGCCCCTCCCTGCCGCGGGAGAGCCAATTCGCTGCCTCCAGGGTGTTCGGAATTTGAACTTCAGCCGCGCATGCGCATTGCAGCGCTGTGGCAACTGCCGTCTATATTAGTCGTCCGCACTATGTCTCGTATAAGTGCTGTCTCCGCGACGTAAAACGTTTCTCATGCTCTAAAAATACTTTGAATGATCTGATCCAAGAACGAAACGAGGAATGATAGATTAAAAATAATTTTTATTTATTTTGCAGGTCGTGTATTTTTCCGGTGGTTCAGTGAACCAGTGAACACATAGGACGCGCCGCCGCTGCATATCTACTTGAAGCTGTGTGCCACAGCTGCGATTAGTAGTACCTCTGTTTCACTACTGATTTACATCTCCTTCCTTTCGGAACAATTTTAAGTTAGCGAAAACCAAAGTGGCACTTACTCTGAATGTATATAGGCGGATTAGCCGTGCTTACAGGAGCGTCGTGCTGCGTTGCGCGCGGCCGTTCGCCATCGGGGGTTCGAGTGCCCCCTCGGGCAGGGGTCTTTGTGTAATCCTTAGATTAGTTTACCTTAGGTTAAGTAGTTTGTAAGCTACGGACTCTACAAAGGGGCTCTACAAAGGAAATGAACTTCGAGACAATGTTGTAGGAAGGGAAGAAGATGTAGATGAAGATGAAATAGGAGATACTGTACTGAGAGAAGAATTTGACAGAGCCCTGAAAGACCTAAGTCGAAACAAGGCCCCTGGAGAGATGATATTCCCTCAGAGCTACTGAAGTCTCTGGGAGAACCAGCCATGACAAAATTGTTTCACCTGGTGTGTAAGATGTATGAGACAGGTGAAGTGCCATATATCGCTAATACGTAGAGTACTCTCGGAGACATTTTCAAAATAATTTTATTTTGAAAATGATTCATAGAGTACTCCACGTATTAGTGTTCAAATGTTTGTAATTCTATGGAACCAAACTAATTTGGTTTTACGTCCCTAGACTTACAATCTACTTAAACTAAGATTAACTAGTCTAAGGACAACACACAAAGCCATGTCTGAAGGAGGATTCGAACCTCCGACGCGGGTGGCCGCGCGATCCGTAACGTATTAGTGACGTATATATAAAATGTAGTATGAAACAAATCTGTGTTAAATTTGAACACTCTCCATAAGCGAGCACAAGTTTCTACTTATTTTATGTAACTGAGACATCTGGAGGTGGCAGCTAGACTGCTCAGACTAGTTATGCAATAATAAAAAATTACAAAAAAAAACGATATTCGACATCATTTCTCTAATAAAATAAGTTTTTTTGCAAAGACAAGATGGATCATGTACTTGTGTAGATGTGACTTAGGAATCCCGCATTTAACGTTTTGGCCCACTTTATGTTACGGTAGTAACACTAAAAGTGGGCCTTTGCGATCGTCTTTTGACAGCTCTAAATTTAAATGTAAATAACGGCTTAACTATTCATCTGAAACGAAAATTGAATAAACGAATTTGTAGAGGAGAAAATTCTCTACAACTTTGCTCTATTTCTTTTCATATCTTGCATCCTTGCAGGGCTATTTGCAAAAATAACGGCGATGTGACGATGTCTGTCTGGCTGTAACATGTTCCCACTTTTTAGGTCGAACCGTTTAACCGATCGGCACCAAATTTTACAGATATAATTGTTGGCTACCTGAAACCAGAACCTCCCTTTTTGAAATATTTCGGACAAGAAATAAGTTAATAATACCAAAAAAGCCGTTTGCAATATAATTTCAATTGCAAATAAACAATTCGCCTGACGGGAAAATTGAATAAACGAATTTGTAGAGAAGAAAATTCTCTACATTTTTCTTCCCTGATGTTTTTTTTTTTTTTTTTTTTTTTTTTTTTTTTTTCATATCTCGTATCGTTTGAGAGATATTTGGAAAAATAACGGAGTTTTGACACCCTCCATTGAATTAACGAAAACCAGCCGTTCGCTGATGTCACGTGACATTCCTCGCTCAGAACTCTCTCTGGCATACGCAATCTTGCGTTGCGTATTTGATGATTTTCTTATTGTAACTTACACGTTGACATTTCAAAGCAATGGCGCACTGAAGTATTAACAAAGCCACTTCATTCTTCGTACGATAAATGATAATCTTGTGTCAACAAATGCCATATTAGCACCTTTTAACAACGGCCATCAATAGTATGAGATTAAAGTATGTACCTCCCAACTGTTAGCCGTAGAGAAGCTGAGCCAAATGATCAACGAACGACCAAGAACGAACAATGAAAACGACCGCAAATCATAGATCTACATGAAAAAAAGAGAGAGAGAGTAGTGGGCAATGCGTTGGACTGTGACGCTCAAGGTCAGTGGTTCGGAACCCGCCAGTACCTAATTTTTTTTTTTTTTTTTTTTTTTTTTTTCTAAATGGGTTCAGACACTCTTATTAATTAATTTTATATTATTTAGATTATTATTTTGGTCCAAATGTTTGCAACAACTTATAAAACTACAAATCTAAAGTGGGCCGTAAAAACATCAGTGCGATTTTTTTACTTTACGCCTGAATATATCTAAAAATACCCTCGGAAAAAAAAGAGAACAAAATGGGACATGTGAAACTTTACATACGCTCAAGGTGGAACCGAGACAGTTTCCATTACACGGATATCAATTGCGCTGCCGATGCAGCAGGACGTTTGCATACGGAACGGAGAAATATCGCTGGCCGGCAGATTATCTGTATTAATAGGTTTTAAATGCTTCGGCGGCGGCGGTACAACATAACGATCATACTTGCTAATACGCATGAAATATCGAGCGAGATCGGCACTCCGTTAACGGCAGTAAATAACCATTATGGCGGTGGCGCGCAGGAAATATACAGCCTGTGCCTGTGCCGGTGGCGGTGGCTTCCTGGCGGCCGGATGCGCTTTCCGGACAAGGCAACAACGGCCGCAGAATGCCTGCGGTAGCAGAGGCGGCGCTTGCCTTATACGCGAGCGGCTAGTACAGTGGCCGAGCCAAATGCAGAGCAGCGCACAGCAGCCTGGCCAGCACTGTGTTATGACGCGGCACAGCTGCCTTTGTGCCGCGCCGGCATCTCGTTGCCGGCTGTTTTCTCGCTTACAAATCACAGCCTATTAGCGGCCGCTTGCTGCTCGCTGTTCAGCCGTGCCGACTTCTGTACCGAGGCCGAGACTACAGCAGTACACAGGGCGCACTAAACAAGCTCAACATTCTGACTCCGCCGACGTATTTCTGAAACGTCTAGAGCGGAATTTTGGTTATTTATTAGTAGACCGAGAATTTTTAGGTTCTAAAAAGTGCGTTTTAGACACCTGCTTCAGTACTTCATTTAAGGTAAAAAGGTAAAGCAGTCAACAATCCGAAGATTTGTTTGAACACCACAGTGCTTTACTAGGCGTGGTCCTGTTTGGAGATGGTATGCCGTTGCCTTACTCCGACCTTCAAACTGACTTACCCAGCCAGTTATAGGGGGACCTACAGTCTAACGTAGGTTTCGAACCCTTATCGATTTTTATCATTTAGAAGACGTTCTTCATCTATGTTATCTTCTCTGAACTTCGAGAGCGTCTGTAGCTGTTAAACTACACTTTTATATATGTATATACTATCGAGCCGCACAAAGGCTATTTCAAACTTAAAATAGGCTCTAATAAATGTGATGAAGAAAAATAAAAATAAATCGAAATATGCAGTATTGACATATGAAAATCTTATTACTAATTAAAAACAATGAAAATGAAAATATTCACAGTTACATAGCATAGCAAGGACTCTACAACATTAATGTTGTACGTAACACCAAATAGTTTCAGTTTCTGCAAGATAAATATCTCCATAAAACACGTATGTAGAAATAATTTATTAATACATTCGTGGTTTCACACATTCAGACCATCGTAAACTTTTTGTAGGTTTTCTAGTGAAAAACTGTGGCGCCTATCAGTCAGAATCAATGTATAAGACGAATAAGAACGTTCTAAAACAACGCATGTGACAGGGATGTACTTCATGCCTTGTGTACGATTCCATCTACATGCTGAACTACGTGAGACTTATTAACACTTGAAACCTACACTGAAAGCGAATGCAGTATAGAATCGCATAATTTGCAATTTCAATGTCAGTAACACTTAACATGTCAATCGCTGCACAATGCGCTTTGTTATCGAAAAAGAAAAAAAGAAATAAATAATGACTTTTTTTAATTACAGTGCATGGGAGGGCTGACTCGCTACTGGACAGATGGCTGCCTCTTCTGAACAAGTGAATGAAATTGCCCAGTGCTTCTGATGAAAATATCTCACTACTGGCGTACAATACTTTTCACTATACATAGTAGTTTCCTAGCATAGGCTGTAGAGAGATAGGGCGCGAAGTGCAGTATTTTAGCCGTAAAGGACGTCTACGATTAACATGGCGATTTTTATAAAGTCCGTGGTCAGCTTAAGCCCTGTGAAAATGTTTTTAGTAGAAATACACAGCTGGTTAGAATTCTATGAGCGAAAGATTTTCAAAAATATTCAAATGTTTGTAAAGCTTATGTGACTTAACTACTTATGAACTAACTTATACTAAAGACAGCACAAACATCCATGCCCAAGGGGGGATTCGAACCCCCGACGGGAACGGCCTCGCGCATCGTAGCATATCGCCTCAATGCGCTCGGCCGCTCCGCCGCGACAAAGATTTTGGAATATAGCGTTTAGTACTCACACATTCGATTCTCATGTGTAACTCAAATCCTCGAAAATACAAGAACTTTAAGTAAAATTAACGAAATTTTTAGGATTTTCATGCCGAAATAGGCAAAAATATGCCCTAACGTCGAAATAGGCAATTTCAGGTCCTATAGAACTAACGGTATTGAGTTTAATTAGTCACGAAATGCATAAGCACCAACCTACATGCAAATTGGAACTTAGGAAAGAAACAGGTGTTAACCTAAAAATCCGCGGTCTGTTTATTACGGACCGGTTTGAATCCAATGTTGATCTATCTTCATGGTTTTTCTCCATGATGTCGTGGAGCGGCGGGGAGGTCCTTAGGTGTTCTCACTGACTGTTATGTACTCGATTCTCGTCACACCGTGCGCTGTCGTGCATGCCGTGTGAAAAACTGCTGCCGCAGTGGAGTAGCCGAGCGGTCTAAAGCGTCTTGCTTCGGAGCGCGCGGTTGCTCGCCGTGGAGGTTCGACTCCTCCCTGGGGCATGGGTGTGTGTGCTGTCCTTAGGTTAGTTTACCTAGGTTTAACTAGTTTGTAAGTTACGGACTGATGACCACGCAGTTTGGTCCGATAGATTTACAAACATTTGAACAGAGTATTATGATTCATTTATTATTGAACACACTGTGTACATTTGTCAGATTACGTGAATCATTGGAAGTTATTATCATCTGCGTAAGATTTAAGCGACTTTGTTCTTGTTGAACAGTCAATTAAATGTCAGTGACCACATGATTGGCCAGATAAAGTGCAGAGACACAGGTTCGATGCGTGATGAAACCATTTCTAGATGTGTATTCTGTAGTGAAATCCGTGTGCAGCAGTCGTGGTAAACTCGTTTAGCAGGGGAAAGTTAGGTTCCTTCCAATCTTCAGTAATCATCGCTGGGGGTCGAGAAGAATCTTTGATCTATAACTTCAGCTTTTTCAGCTCTCTCTCTCTCTCTCTCTTATGTGCGCTTCATTGGCTGGGGTGTGCGGCAGGTTGTGTATTGGTGCCATTTCCGTTATGGAGAAGTCAGTATTGCCCACATAATACTCTATTCTGATTCTCGCTGATCTAGGTATACTAAGCACTTTCCGCAGAAAGGTGGATTTGACTGCTTCAACTTTTTTCAGATTAGCACCGTTTAAATGAGTCCAGAATGTGGAAATTGTTCGATAAATCTTAAATGAGAAGTAGTTTCATTGAAGTTTTAATGCACAGGTTTTCAAAATGATTGATATCGGACCCGGTGGTCTGGCTGTATAGCGCTCGACTTCATACCAAAGAGTCGCGGGTTCGAAACCCGGTCGGATGTCGGATCGGATTTTTTCAGCGTTTTAATCCAGCCTTCACCGCTCAACGATGTGAGGAGCTGTCAGAAACGACACGTGGTTCAGATTCCACCTTACGCTGTAGGTTCCGTTTCCCCTGTTGGATAACTGGGGTAGGTTAGGAACAACCAGGTCGCCGAAATGGTGTCCAACTGATAGACTTGCACCTGACCAATGAGCCTCACGGAATTATTATTACTGTAACATTACTGATATCAAAAGTGGCCTTCATTGCTGCATTGCATGTTTCCTGGATATGCTTGGTGAAGGACTTGTAAAGCTGTTACACCCAGATATTTGTAGCAGTTGGCAAGTTCCAGTCGGGCATTTCCAAATCTGAAGATGTCTTCCTTCTTTACAGTGCCTCCTTGGCTACATTTCGTTACCTTTGTTTCGCTTGTTTTAACTTCGTTCCTGTGCGCCCAATCACGTAGTTTAGGGCCGTTGAGCAAAGGCGATGGGGAGCGCGAAGCGGCGAGAAGTAGACAGAGCGACAGGCGGGAGCAGCGAGAAAAGAACAGAGCGCGGCCCTGCTGACTGCTGACACTAGCCAGGGCCGGCCGTCAGCAGGAGCAGACCCTCAACACCACTCTGTTTGAATCATGAATGGCAGGGCCGTGACCTTTTTACTGAACACCATGGTCGTGCCCAATATTTACTGTGCCACAAGCTATTAAACCACACAAAGACATTCAGTTTTAGACGTCATTATGCAGTAAAACACGAGGCAGGCTGCGACAAATACTTAGAAGACAACGAAAGGTAGTAATTCTTGAACTGAAGCCCAGATTTTCAAAGCAAATTACCGATTAATAATATATTTGTAATGAGACGGCAATTGAAGGGATAACACAAATTGCTGCACTTATACAAATACTATCATGTTTGTTTCGAGAGATCGTGGTAGTGATATTAATTCATACAAAAATTTGATATTATTTGCAGGACGATCATCATCCTGGAACACAGTCTTCTTCGAGAATTACCTATAGAATTTCTCATCAGACAGCTAAGTACTTGGAGCCATTTGCTGAAGGTGTGAATTTGAAAATCTGTTTGTTAGTAAATCTATTGTAATAGACCTTTTCACTAAAAGTTATACATTAGAAATTAGTTTCATTTTGACTGTACAGTTAGAGTGCATATCCCCACTCGTTCATCAGAGTGATGATTTATTTAATACTGTTTGCGACACCACGGTCTTCCACGAATAATCTAGCCTCGCACAGCACGGCTTGGCTGTCACTGTCAGGCGAACCGTCACTTAAGTGCTCTGCACGCAGAGTAGCGTCGGAGGCGGAACGAAGAGTGGAAACACGCTGCTGAACGGCCCTGATGAAGTTAGTCCAAGTTAGTCTGAAGAACTAATCTATTTCTCGACAGGATAACTACGTCGTCTGCATAGAGAAGGACCGTGCCTTCTGGTGATGCTACTTCTGGTAGTACGTCGAGGGTTAGCAGGTTGAAGAGAGAAAGGCTGAGAGGATCCCCTTGTATAATGGGCTCAGAATGGCTGACTTTATCGTCTATAGTCAGTAATTTGAATTCCAGTATATCATCAGGAATGGGTTCTGTTGGCCACGTATTTCGGAGAATTTACCTAATAATATGTTCCTACTGACACTATCAAACGCGATTGGCGAGCTTTAGTTGTCTACCTCCAGATGCATATTTCGCGAGCCACCTTACTGTGTGTACCAGAGTACTTCCTGCTTTTACTGGAAGGAGCAATATATAGGTTGACTCTTGATGAAACGTACAATCTCGGAACTTCGACAAAAGCCCGTACGGCGATACGGAACGCCTCTCTTGCAGCGTCTGCCACTGGAGTTTACTCATCAAATCGGTGATGCTTTCGCCCTACTGAATGAGCCCGAAACGAAGCGTGCTGCTCCGTTGGATCTTCTGTACGTCTTATATTAACCCTACCTGGTACAGATCCCAAACTGATGATCAGTACACAAGCCACAAAAAAATATAAAAATGGAGCGACCAGGCAGTTTAGCTGGACACATCTCTTTATCCAATTCTTTTTTTACTGACATTCACATACGACTTTTTTTTATTTTTGTATAGAATGAGAACCATTTTTGTGTTTCCTCAGCCTATTGCAAAATTTACTGCTTTCCAACCATTACCTTACAGTCTTCTCTTCAACAATGTATGTAGTACACGACTTTGGTTCATCTCATTTCTTCTTTGCAACAGAACTGCTTTTGTAATTTATACTGTATATCATAAATATCCTGAAAGCAGCTGTAAAATGTTCCTGTCAGAGCACAAAAAGGCGATTTTGCTCCTCTTTAACACTGTGACAGAAAAGTGGGGAAAAGCTTTCTCAATCCTCAGTCCTTTTTCCAAAAATTTTATCATCCGAAAATATCAACAGAAGACTGTAAAATCCTGGTACTCAGTAATGAAATCTTCGTAGTCACCTACTCCCTCATATTGCCACTGTCTACGTATGTCTCCTTCCCACTCTCTCCTTTCTCTCGCAATGGCTCTTCCTCATGTCTGTACATCGTATTCTCGTCATCCCTTTCAATTCTTCCTTACGACTGTCTCCTCATCTGCTCTTTCACTCTGTCCCCCTCAGAGTCTTTTACCCAATCATTTTCTTTCCCATTGCCACATTTTCTTTCACAGTTACAGTCAGCTGCCTTACTCATCTCCCCTCTAGACAAGTCTTTCAGGATGGTTTGCTTTGATAGATATAAGACATATAAGACATAGGAGAAACTGGGTAAATTCAAATTAATATTCAGTGATGAATAAAAACCTTGAAATTTGCTGATGACATAGTAATTTCGTCAGCAAAGGACCTGCAAGAGCAATTAAACAGACAGTGTCTTGAAAGGGAGGTATAAAATGAATGTATGTAGTGTCAGATAATTAGAAGATTAGGTAATGAGACAATAATAGTAGTAGATTGTTATTTGCGTAGCAAAATAACTTCTGATGGCCGAAGTAAAGGAGATATAAATTACAGAATGGCAATGGGAAGAAAAGCGTCTCTGAAGAAACGATACATTTTATTTTATTTTAAATATTATTTTAAATGTGGAAGTCTTTTCTGAAATAATTTATCTGGAGTGTAGAATTGTATGGGAGTGAAACGTGGACGATAAGGACTTCAGACAAAAAGATGATTTAAGCTTTTGAAATGTGGTGCCCAGACGAATAATGAAGACTAAATGGGTAGATCACGTAACTAATGAGGAGGTTCTCAACCAAATTGAGGAGAAAAGGAGTTTGTGGCATATCCTCAGTAAGAAAAGGGATAGGTTGGTGGGACACAATAAGTAAGAAAAGGGATAGGCTGGTGGGACACAATATAACAAGGAGACTACATGGGTATCGGATTTTAGAATTTCTTTATATTTATGGTACGAGAAGTTCATAACTTCAATAATAATCAGTCAAAGCCATTCGACGCAAGTCTAAAAAATTCTCGAGAAAATCGACTTCGAAATTTTG
This sequence comes from Locusta migratoria, assembly GCA_026315105.1. Lineage (NCBI taxonomy): Eukaryota > Metazoa > Arthropoda > Insecta > Orthoptera > Acrididae > Locusta > Locusta migratoria. The sequence goes on along the minus strand of CM048745.1, from coordinate 696,166,075 downwards.
CAAGCACACATAAGAACAAATAAATAGTGCTGTTGGTTTATCTTAGGTGGCAGTGTTCTTGCCTCTTTTACTTCGTTTTCGAATTAAATTATATAAAAGATTCTGGGCTCTCTAATTCCACGTGTTGTATCAGTTTTTGTTTACGTGTATGAAGACGACCTGAACACCTTGTCGTCACCTAAAACGATGATTGAGTAGCTTAGCTGCTTGGAAAGCCGTTAGTAGATATAGAGATGACTTTCCAAAAACAGTGTCGTAGCTCTTCAGAAACTGAACAAAGACTACCGTTGTCACTAATAGTGAACTTAATACTGTAAAAATGTAACATTTTTATAGAAACCATCATTATTAATAACCTTTTGTAAAATATAGAATATTAAAATATACAAAATGCATTTTTCGTAAAAATTACCATTAGATATTAAAATTGTATGACTACTCGAACACAACTAAAAGAAATAAAAAATCTGTCACGTAAGAATTCGAACCAGTGACGCTATGGTTGTAAGGCCACAACGTTACCACCCGAGGTACACGACAGATGCTGCAACTGCTTTAATTATTTGTACTTACGAGTACTTACAAAACTTCAAAGTCGATTTTGTCGGTAATTTTTGACAGTTTCGTCGAATGCCTTTGGCTGATTGTTATTTGAGTTTTGAACTTCTTACGGCGAAATCCGATACCCATGTGGTCTCCTTTTAAGATATCAAGGAATTGTCGCCACTGCGGAGTGGCCGAGCGCATTGAGGCGCTATGGTAGGATGCTCGAGGCCGTTCCCCGTCCTTAGCCTTAGCTAGTTCATAAGTAGTTTGTAAGTTTAGGGACTGGTGACCCCGTAGTTAAGTCCCATAAGTTTCAAAAAACATTTGAACTATTTTGAAGGAATTGTCAAATTAGCATTAGAAGGACGTGTGCGGGGTAGATGTCGTAGAGGGATAACCAGTGACGAATACAGAAAACAAATTCAAAAGGAAGTAGTTCAAAAATGTTCAAATGTTTGTATAGCTTATGAAAGTTAACTACGGGTTCATCAGTCCCCAAACTTACAAACTACTTATGAATTAGCTAACACTAAGGATGGCACAAATATCCATGCCCGAGGGGCGATCCGAACCCTCGACCGTAGTGGCCGTGCAGACCGTGACTGGCGCGCTGCAGTCCCCTCGGCCACCGCGGCCGGCTCAAAAGAATGTAGGTTGCTGTTCTTATTCTGAGATGAAGAGGCTTGCACAGGACAGGGTAGCGTGGAGAGCTGCACCAAACCAGTGTGCGGAGTGAAGACCACAACAACAACGACCCTTCGTCCCATAAGGCTCTACATAGTCTCCACTAATGTTTTATTTCCATGATCGGCCATTCTTTTGCTCTCATGACTGCTTTCTCCATGGATTTCCCGCAGTCTCTGATTGCCGATCAGTACCCTCCATTTGTAACCAACCAAAAGGAGCATGAGACTTTCCAATATTACATTTTTTTGCGAATTCTATACGTTACAAACACGATGACGTGAGCAGCAACTATTTTTTCTTCAATATATAAAATTTTTATTAACTCAATGCTGATTAGTTGCAAATAGGGTTAATTATTCCTTTATGACCGGTGGCACTGTATCCTGTCTTTATCTTCCACTGGTCCTGTCTCCTCTCCCCTTTATGACATCCACTGTCTGTCTCCTCTTACGGCAAAGAAAAAAAAAAGAAAAAAAAAAAGTTGCGGATATTCGCATACCAAATTTGAGACACAAGGGTGACGCGATATGAACCGTCACCATTGTCACGGAGTTGGCCGACTCGCTGATTTCACGACGTAACTGGAAGCATCGCGGTTTCTCGTCGGAGCGCGAAGAAGGCGCAACGAAACGCTGGTAGCCTAATAAAGAGTGAAAATACAGCGGTGTAGGTACAATTTATGCCGCCTAGTCAGGTGTCGCGCGTAATATTTCACAGCGGTGCAGTCATATGTCACAGCGGCGCTTGCGCCTGGTCGGCGCGAGTGTGAGACCGCCGTTCACGGGAGGCATGGCTAGCCGCCGCCGCCGCCACCTTGCCGCGCCCTGTCTCCCTGCGCCTGCGCATGCGCCGTGCTGTGTTGTCTCGTGTTGTCCGCTCGCCGCCCACGCCGCCGTCGGCTGCGCTTGCCTGTCTTCGCGGCGGCAAGCAAAGGCGAGGCAAACAGCGGCCACAGCCTAAAATACGGCTGCTGGCTGCCGGCTGCTGGCTGTACTGGCGGCGTGGGCGCGGCGCCGGCGCCGGGCCCTAACTCTCGCGGCGGCCGCGCAGCGCGGGGGCAGCACCGGCGCCGACACCTGCCGCCGCACGCCGTCCATCAAACACGCCGCGCTACTACTGCCTGCCGACACCTCGCTCTATTGCTATCGCTCCAAGCCTAACGTTTTCTCAAGGCCTGAGTTTTTCGACTACTTCACATGTTATTTTCGACCAATCTTTTGATCTATACGTTTATACAAACTCCGACAAAAATCTATATCTATAAATGCGAATGTCTGTTCGGTGTACGTTTATCACATCTGAACCACAACACATAAAGACCTTGTACATAAAGACCTTGTACAGTTACTAATGTCTACCCGGGGAAGGCTTTAGGCACGGTTTTATGGCGATCGGTAATATATATATATATATATATATATATATATATATATATATATATATATATATATATGTGTGAATGTCTGTTCAGTGTACGCTTATCACGTCCGAACGACAAGACGCAGAGACTTAAATATTCAAATGTCTGTAAATCTATCGGACCAAACTGCGTGGTCATCAGTCCGTAGCTTACAAACTACTTAAACCTAGGTAAACACACACACACATGCCCCAGGGAGGACTCGAACCTTCACGGCGAGCAACCGCGCGCTGCGCAGCGAGGTGCTTTAGACCGTCCGGCTACTCCACCGCGGCTATAAGGGACTTAATTCGCGCCGTTATATATTTGTACAGTTACTAATTTATACCTGAGGAAGGTTTTACGCACGGTTTTATAGCGATGTGGTACATACTAAGAAATTTCAATAATATAACGCGAAATGCGGAACAATAATTACTCATTGAAAATTATATATACTCTTTGAAAATGGTTTTATTGTTGCTTCACGGTTGATAATGATAAATGGGTGGAGTATACTGGCATGGAAAGTTATCGGTGTATATAAAATTCTACGTGTGTGTGTAAAAAGCAAACTAATTGTCTGTGTGTAATTGTTCTCCGAAGTCCCCCGTTGTACACCACAGCAGTTCCATGCCGATATCTATAACGGGTGGGACATATGGTGGTTGAAAGTCGTCGAATTATGAAAAAATTCTCTCATAGCACACTACTGAAAGATGTCATATCTATCATAATCAACCAACACGCGACCGGAGCCGCGGGTTTAAGCTAGTTTATTATATTGGTGTGATGCAGACGGCGTTAGCTTTACTTACTTCACCGCAGATGCGGTCATACGTTCGACCTCCGCACGGGAATCCGTAACGCTGAGTGTAAGAAGGCATGAGCGGTAGGGGCGCTACAGCCATAGCGTGGTACTTGTACTAGTCTGAGACGGACGGAGGGCGAGCACCGGGAGCCAAGTGGATACCGAGCTCTGTGGCTAAGCGCGCCCTGTCAGAGGGCTGAACGCTGTTCGTAATAACAAAGCTGAGCCAGATTTTCAACGAACACCCAAGAACAAACTGAACTAACGACCGCAAAGAATAGATCTACCCGGAAAAAAAAAAAAAAAAATGCTTAAGGCGACCGCTGGTCCGAAGCGGGATGCCCGGGTTCGATTCCCGGCATCGCTCACATTTTCACTTGTTGCCATTGTTTAATTTCAATGACCTAAAACAGCCACTATCAGTCATTTCCTTCCTCCTTTATCAATAATTGGCATCTGACAAAAGAGTTTGGTGGCCTCAACAGCAACAAGGAGCCTTAACTGACTTCAGAACCGGCAAGCAAAATGTTTCAAGTCCGATACTGTTACACCCGACTTAGAGGTCACTAAACGTTCCATTTGTTTCGTATGTGACCTACGGTTTGCAAACAATTGCATTTAAAGAGGCGCTATGATACGATCCGCGAGGCCGTTCCCCGTCAGGCATGGATGTTTGTGCCGTCTTTAGTATAAGGCAGTTCATAAGTAGCTTGTAACTTTAGGGACTGATGACCCCGTAGTTGAGTCGCATAAGCTCTACGAACATTTGAACATTGTTTGCATTGTAAGATTCACTGGCCGAAACTCTTCCAAACTATAGATGCCAGAAACGACTTATGCATAAGGCATGCCACCATTCTGATTAACACAGTGTAAGGAATCAGTGATGATTGGTCGCTCTGTGTTATATGAACAGAACCTCTTTAATACCAGTTTCGGAGGTGGTGTATCATCAGATAATCATTATTATAATAATACAGGAAACACCAACAATTCCATCAAGCGCATGTTTGTTGTCTTGGATATCGCCCGATTCTGCCAGATCTTCGTGAGCTTGACCATTCCGTTTCGGCAAAGTAAGATTCGTCGCCTGATCTCTTTGTCACACTTCTCTGTGCAGCTGATTAGAGAGCCAAGATATACATACTCACTATCTCATCATCTAAGCTGGTTTTAATCCATCAGTTTTTCTCGTGTTCATCTCTAGACTAAAATTAATGCTTTTCCCGTTTGAGAGCAGCTCACTAAGTTCTTTCTCACTTCCTGCTATGAGTGTAGTATCAGCTGTGAAGCGTAAATTGTTGATTTTCCTGCCGCCAATTGAAATCCCACCATTACAGCCATCCAGCGCTTTACGGATTACATTGAATAGATGTTGTAGAGCTGAGGTGACAGTATGCAGCCTTGTCTAACGCCATTTGTCAGAAGTCGTGACAATTTTCAATTATGCAACTGTAATATAATAGGCGTAATTTTGACGTTGTTATACTTAATTCGTCTTATACCTAATTATCTGACGCTGACTAACTTAAGCTAAGGGACAACACACACATCCATGACCGAGGGAGGACTCGAACTTCCCACCTGGGACGGCCATGCAATTCATGACATGGCATTTCAGATTGCGAGGCTATTCCCGCGCAGAAAACCTCCTGAATTCAAGAAACAGCTGCGCTGGTCGCTTCAGTGCAAATGTTCAAATGTTTGTACAGGTTATGGGACTTAACTACGGGGTCACCAATCCCTAAACTTACAAACTACTTATGAACTAACTAAGACTAAGGACGGCACAAATATCCATGCCCGAAGGGGGATTCGAACCCCGGACCGTAGTGGCCGTGCAGATAGTGACTGTAGCGCCTCAGTCCCCTCGGCCACCGCGGCCGGCTCGCTTCAGTAGTTCACCGTCGCATTTTCACCGCAGCGTGCTCCAGGCCAAAAATTTAGTATATGTATCCTTCTAATTTAAAATACTGTCCCCGTTCGGTAACTAGCCAGAGCCACATGCATATGCCGATGTCCAGCAAATAGGGCGAAACCGATCGTCTATTAAATAAATTATTAATACCACATTTGACTGATTTACTAATTAAAAATCAGTAAGTTTTCAGGATAAAAAGTCTGAGATGATTTTACGACACGCTCTCGTAGATGTAATCTAAACTATTATTTGTCAATTTAACGTTTTAAACTACCGACGCGCGTCAAGGAGTTTACCGTATTAAAACGCGTGATCCGCTGAATTCCAGTTGAGTGCTTCGCGTTTACGGCACAATAAATCACTGCGCTTCACATGTGGTGCTTGTCGACATAAACATAATAACTGTTCGAACTTTGTTTGGCTCTTAGGATCTCTAATTTAGTTTCAATAAAGTTCTTCAGGGTATCAGTCCGCATCGTCATCGTGTAAAACGAACCGACGTTTCGGCCACTGTTCCAACTCGCCTTCTTCAGGGTATTTAAATTACTGAGAGCGACTTGCAATAGTGGTCGTTTTTACACGATGACAATGCGGTGTAATACCCTGAAGAACTTTATTGAAAGTGACAGTGGCGGCGGAAGCCTACGCTTACATCTAATTTACTTCTCTTTAGCTGTCTTACTTTTGAGTGTCATCACGGACAAAGGCGTCTTCTATTTACAGTTTAGGAACTGTGGAACGAGAGAACCTTAACAAGGTGATACAAAGTGCGTATGAAGAGTTCGCTGAGTGGTACCAGAAAATATACGACTCAAGAGTTACAAACAAAATACCTTTACTGGCCGTCAAAGTAATCGCCGGGCTACAGTACACCTCTGACATCGGTTGTACAGCTATTGCAAACAGCCAGCAAAAGCTTCTTGTAGAATCTCTCGAAGCACTGAGGTCACGTGTTGTTCGGCATCCGAAACCGCTGCAAAACGTTAGCCTTTCAGGGCTATCATTCTCAGAGACAGCCGCCGTCGGCCGCGGTGGCCGAGGGGACTGCTGCGCGCCAGTCACGGTCTGCACGGTCACTACGGTCAGGGGTTCGAATCCCTCCTCGGGCATGGATATTTGTGCCGTCCTTAGTGGTAGCTAGTTCATAAGTAGTTTGTAAGTTTAGGGACTGATGACCCCTTAGTTAAGTCCCATAAGTTATACAAACATACTGTAAACATACAGACAGCCGCCGATTATCCGCAAGCATCCGTCACACTCGTTCCATGTTGTCTGGGACTGAGGTTGTGGACGATTGAATCGAACGTGGCTCATCCTCGACACCTTCCTTTACGTCTCCAAAGCGTTTAAAGCATTCAAACACACACTTTTTACTCACTATTTCAAACCACACACTTGCACTAATATCCCATGGCTCCCCATCGCCGTTTTGCTTAATCTGAAACAAAACTAGATGTTAACAAGATGCTACATTTTGCGCTCCATGTTGCAATGACGCGAGTTCTCACACTGGCAATGTTTAGTGTGTCGCAGCGTGTACCACCACTTGACTGCAGTGCTCTGTACGATAGGGGGCGCTTGCTCACATGTCCTTCAGTGTGTATGCACGGACACCTCATCCTCGCTAGCACTGTTTGTAAAATATGGGACCATTCACCGAACTTTACAAACGCACCTTGTACTATGCTAAGGATTACTTTCTAAACCAGTTGCCCATTATCGCTAGCTTTATTAGCTTAGTACTATAGCTAGGCTATAGTGAGATATAGTATGTCAAAGTAACCTGTGTAGTTTCAGTGATACACTAAACATAAACCGCAGATACGTTTATTGCAAACAGTAAACACACCGCATTCCGTTTTCAGCGTCTGCTGCAGACCCTCGGAAACACGTTACAACGGCGGCAATAAAAGAATGAACTAACTCTGCTAGTAGCTGGAGTCAGAGGGGCTTTTATGGCCCAGTGGATCCTTACCTGCTAGCACACACAACACACACACACACACACACAGTTATATTGCTTAGAGACACTCCCCGCCTGAGTGCTAGCCTGTAATATTTCTGTCTCTCAACCAAAGACCAAAATGAGACTATCACGAAAACGTTATATGCAGACGATCGTTACTTGGCTTTACATATTCGCTGCTTCTTTGTCTTCTAAGGTGCTGCAGCGATGATAACACTTGAGGAATGAGTACAGTGGCAATGCAATAATATTTATATCTATAAATGTGAATGTCTGTTCGGTGTACGTTTATCACGTCTGAAACACAAGACACAAACAGCTAAAAAATTGTACAGTTACTCATGTCTACCCGGGGAAGGCTTTAAGTACGGTTTTATGGCGATCGGATAGCTATTTATCTATATATGTTAATGTGAATGTCTGCCTGATGTACACTTATCACGTCCGAACGACAAGACGAAGAGACTTAAATATTTGTACAGTTACTAATTTATACCAGAGGAAGGTTTTAGGCACGGTTTTATAGAGATCTGATAGATATTTAGTAATTTGAAGAATATAACGCGAAATGAGGAACAATAATTACTCTTTGAAAATTATATTTACTCTTTGAAAATGCGTTTATTGGTTGCAAACTACTTACGAACTAGCTAAGACTAAGGACGGCACAAATATCCATGCCCGAGGAGGGATTCGAACCCCCGACCGTAGAGGCTGCATTGTTGCTTGAGGGCTGATAATGATAAAAGGGTCGAGTATATTGGGATGGAAAGTTATCGGTGTATATAAAATTCTACGTGTGTGTTAATATTTCGCTCTGCAGCGAACACTACAGAACGCAAACGAATGGTCTGTATGTAATTGTTGTCCGAAGTCTCCCTTTGTACACAATAGCAGTTCCATGCCGACAGCCATAAGTTGAAAGTCGTCAAATTATAAAAAAATTCGGACTGAAGGCCAGCGATGACGTTTGTGACTCTATAGCAAGGATATTACATACAGCGAAATGTGATGCCACAGACCATATCTTTGGTCTATGCGTGCTACAATGTCTTCAGCTCTTTCTCTGTAAGGATAAGCATACGAATAAGGAAATAAAAGAATAAATAAATAAAGCAGTAACAAAATTTCTTTTAATACATCTCTTTTAAAAGATCGATTTGACGTTTCGCGCATTATCTATCATAATCAACCAACACGCGAGCGGAGCCGCGGGTTTAAGCTAGTACTGTATATAATTCAGACAGGTATTTTAATTGGATTTCTCACCCATATACTTGATTCAAAACTGCCAAGGCCTTAACCACAGCTATTTGTGTTCAGCAATTAATCCGAAGGCTTGGATTATAATTGTTGAATAATCCAACTGTCCGTAGTACCGCAATATGATTAAGAACTTTTTGTTAGCTGAATGCCACGACCACCCTGAAAAGTAAAACATCAGTCACACAGAAACTATAACATGCGCGATAATCTCGCACATATAAAAACAAGCTGTAGGTGACGTACTGGCATCAGCGATTTAGAATTCATATTACAGTAAAACCTCGTTCTTATATTTTTGAAGGGGGGATATAAATTAAATCTGCAAGTGTGATAAAGATTGAAATGAAAGTTTCTTTTGAACTCAAGTGCGTGAAGACGGAAGACTCTCTACGGCCAGTAATGCCACATCTTACTTCAGAGCGGTGTAACCAAAAGGAGCATGAGAGTTTCCAATATTATTTTTTTTAATTTATTTATTTATTTGCGAATTCTATAGGTCACAAACACGATTTAAAGTCGTTCATGATGTGAGCAACCATTTTTTCTTCAATATATAAAAATTTTGTTAACTCAATGCTGATTGATTGCAAACAGGGTTTATTATAACTTTGGTTTCGGGCGCAGCCCATCATCTGATACACTTCGGCATACAAGAAAGAAGAGTGAACACAGTGTTCACTTTTGTTTCTTGTATGCCGAAGTGTATCAGATGATGGGCTGCGCCCGAAACCAAAGTTATAATAAACCCTGTTTGAAATCAATCAGCATTGATTTAACAAAATTTTTATCAATTCTATAGCAAAACATTTTGCCATGCATCATTTCCGTATACACGAAAACAAGAAACTACTGTATCGTAAATGCAGTTCACCCCTTGCAAAAACACTCCTGGTTCTACTCAGTGTGCTCTCCACCTGCTAACACTGCCGTGAAGTGCCCCTGGTGCGTTCAGTGCTGTGTGGTCGTTGCACCTCTCATCAGGCCCCATTATACGACGCCTTTGAGAGGCGCTACTCTGCAGCGGTCGTGTGATGTCGCCACTGAGAACAGGTGCGGCTGTTCCTGTGATGATGCCGCTACTGCTGCTGTTGCTGTTTTGTGTCGTGACGACTGTTCCCAAAGTCGTCAACAACAACGTGGTCGTCATGTTTACTGTAGCTAAGGATCGCACTCTACAGCAATTCGGGGGAGGGGGGGGGGCTAGGCTAATGCAAAGATAAGTGGCGAATCCGGGTGTTTAGTTTGGGGAGAAGGGGCGGAGCTCATAGAATTTTTGTGGCATCTTACCCCAAACTGTTAATTGACCGGATTGGTAAAATAAAAAAAAAAAAAGGTTCCGTGCTTACTATTTTTATATTTATTATTTCGGAGACTACTTTTTCTTTATATTCATTATTCCGGGGGGCAAGGGACAGTTCAGACAGCGAACCAACAATGAGTGGGCACACCACATACGAAACGTTTCTGAAGCAAACCAGGGTCTTTATAATGTATGAGTGCAAAAAAATGACTGTGGAGGAGAAAAAGTAATAGCGTAAGAGTGGGAAAACATATAAATGGACTCAATTATGAATTAGTCCATTACATGATGCTACACGAAAGAAGTCAGTGAAAATAGGCATACTAATTTAATGAAACTTTTATAAGAAAGATTGCAATAAACCTAATGGCATCATTACCTGAACACGAACTTTTCAGCTGGTCATCAATGTGTTTCTTCCAAATCAGTCTCTCAGCAAGGCGCACATCGAAAAGTTTGACCTTTTTACGTTACCTACAGATTTGTATTTAAAGTGTAAATCTATTAATGGTTTTACGCTATTTACTGTACACAACTGTTTGTATTGTGTTTTCTCAAAATTTGACGAGAGTCCATTTGCAGAGAACCTCTTAATAATATTGTGAAAGACAGTATTTATGGATGGATGGATGGTTTGATTTTTTTAAAGGGATTAAACGACTGTGGTTATGTCTCTTGACAGTATTTATGATTTCATCATTTAATTCGTTTTTGTCACGTATGACTACAGTATTAGTATCGTCATGAAAAAGCACTCGATTTGCATCTTCGTCAATATAGTATGCAAGTCATTAAGGACAGTCCTAAACTGTATTTCAAAGTGTAACGACAGTAGAGGAGACTTACGTGTACAGATGTGTAGGATGTGTGCCGCCTCTAGCAGGCAGAGAACACTGATTACTGTGTCGTATAAAAGCACTTCGCTGGCCGGAGGAATCATTTCACACACCGATCGCCAGCAGCATCCGTCGTTTCAACAGTTACGGAACTGCCCGACGTACATTTCATGCATGGCGCTGCACGTTGGAGTGGACTGGCTGCGCTAAGAATGAACGGTAGGGATGATGGCTATCGCGGAAACAAGCAGTTTCCAGTTATACCGGTTTTTTACAGCTCCAGTTTAAGCTTACTATAAATACCGCTGAGATGAACGGTTTCTTAAATAACTGGTTTACGGTTTTTATCTCTATTATTTCCAGTAACAAATGTACAAATAAACTGTTGAAAAATTATAAGTTCTCCTCAGACTTTTGGATGATTTGTAAGGTCCTGCATCGTCACTTTCAGTTGTTACAATAATTATAATTTAGTGTGGCTCATTGGCCTGGTGCAAGGCTTTCAATTGGACGCCACTTCTGCGACTTGCGTGGCCTTAACCTGCCCCAGTTATCCAACCGGGGAAAGAGGACCTACAGTTTAGCGTGGAATCCGAACCACGTGTCGTTTCTGGCGACTCCTCACATCGTTGAGAGGTGAAGGATGGGTTAAAACGCAGACTGAAAAAATCCGAGGTCTGATCAGGTTTCGACCTCGTGCCCCTTCGGCTTCCAGCCGAGCGCTTTACACCAAGACTACCGGGCCCGATTCAGTTGTTATAAAATTTGATACGTAAAGCAACCACAAATAGAGTGCTCGTTTATTCAAAGCTTACGGCACATCAATAACATCAAACGAATATGAATCAAATGAATGTTTTCGTCCAACGAACATTGCGGATGTTTTCTCCGTAAATGATACTGCAAGTAAGTAGTACCTCACCCATTTTCATCCTTCTAAGGCAAAAGGGAAACTCATTGTTACGGCTCTTTGTAAAGTACTTCCAGACTTGGAGTGGTCCATTTAAAACACAACCGATGTCTGACGAAAACAGCGAAGAACTGCCGTATGACCAGACGGAGGAAAGTCTTGCACACTGCCGCGGTGGAGTGGCCAAGCGCATTGAGACGCTATGCTCCAATGCGTGAGGCCATTCCTTGTCGGGGGTTCGAATCCTCCCTCGAGCATGTATGTTTGTGCTGTCTTTAATATAAGTTAGGTTACACATTACTGGCTACACCAAGAAGAAATGCAGATGATAAATGGGTATTCATTGCACATATACGTATATGACATGTGATTACATTTTCACGCAATTTGGGTGCGTAGATCCTGACAAATCAGTACCCAGAACAACCACCTCTGGCCGTAATAACGGCCTTGATACGCCTGGGGCCGGCCGCGGTGGCCGAGGAGACTAAGGCGCTCCAGTCACGGTCTGCACTTTCACTACGGTCGGGGGTTCGAATCCCCCCTCGGGCATGGATATTTGTGGAGTCCTAGTTCGTAAGTAGTTCATAAGTAGTTTGTAAGTTTAGGGACTGATGACCCTGTAGTTAAGTCCCATAGACTATACAAACATTTGAACATTTTTTGATACGCCTGGGCATTGAGTCAAACAGAGCTTGGATGGCGTGTACAGGTACAGATGCCCATGCAGCATCAACGCGATACCACGGTTCATCAAGAGTAGTGACTGGCGTATTGTGACATGTCGGTTGCTCGGCCACCATTGACCAGATGTTTTCAATTGGTGATAGATTTGGAGAATGTGCTGGCAAGGGCAGCAGTCGAAATTTTCCGTATCTAGAAAGGCCCGTACAGGACCTGCAACATGCGGTCGTGCATTATCCTGCTGAAATGTAGGGTTTCGCAGGGATAAAGTGAAGGGTAGAGCCACGGGTCGTAACGCAACTGAAATGTAACGGCCACTGTTCGAAGTGCTGTCGATGCCAACAAGAGGTGACCGAGACGTGTAACCAATGACACCCCATACAATCACGCCGGCGATACGCCATTATGGCGATGACGAATACACGCTTCCAATGTGCGTTCACCGCGATATCTCCAAACACGGATGCGCCCGTCATGAAGCTGAAACTGGATTCATCCGAAAAAATAAGGTGCACCCAGGTTCGTCGTTGCGTACACCATCGCAGACGGTCCTCTCTGTAATGCAGCGTCAATGGTAACAGCAGCCATGGTCTCCTAGCTGATAGTCCATGCTACTGCAAACGTCGTGGTACTGTTCGTGCAGATGGTTGTCGTCTTTCAAACGTCCCTGCCTGTTGACTCAGAGATCGAAACGTGGCTGCTCAATCCGTTACAGCCATGCATATAATATGCCTGTCATCTCGACTGCTACGGATATGAGGCCGTTGGGATCCAGCACGGCGTTCCATATTGTCCTCCTGAACCCACCGATTCCATATTCTGCTAACAGCCATTGGATCGCGAGCGAGAACGTCGCGATACGATGAACCGCAAAAGCGGTAGTCTACAATCCGACTTTTCTCATAGTCGAAAACGTGATGGTAGGCATTTCTCCTCCTTAACACGAGGCATCACAACAAAGTTTCACCAGGCAACACCGGTCAACTGCTGTTTGTGTATCGGAAATCGGTTAGGAACTTTCCTCATCTTAGCATGTTGTAGGTGTCGCCACCGCCGGCAACCGTGCTCTGAAAAGCTAATCATTTGCATATCACAGCATTTTCTTCCGATTGGTTAAATTTCGCTTCTGTAACACGTCACTTCGTGGTGCAGCAATTTTATTGGCCAGTAGTGTAAGTAGTTTGTAGGTTGAGGGACTGATGACCTCGCAGTTAAATACCATAAGCTTAACAAACATTTGAACATTTTTTTACACACTGCACGTCCATATGCGTCTTCTCCTGGGCCACGCCACAAGGCAACAGCGGCACTGATGCCTCAACAAGAGCTGCACAAATGTTATGCCACTCCTTTGTTGCTCGTTTCTCTCTCGGGACTGTTCTGAAATTATCATTGATCCATTTCCTAGTTTCCGTTATAACCTAATGTTTCACAGCAGGAGAGAGTTCAGGAATAAATTTTACTGTATATTTTTTTAAATATTTTGAAACAAAAAATACCGTTAGAAGAATACCACAGTATTTATACTGGTGTTTTTACCCGGTTATTGGCAATAACTAAAAAACCGGTTATAAGCGACATTAAATAATTACCGAAAAACCGGTTATTCAGAACTAAATAACCGGTACCGGTTTTTGCTATCCCTAATGCACAAGGAGCGATTCCCGGAGAGGAATGTGAAGGATCGCCAAACACTCGAGCGCTATCATGGGAGTTACGCACGAGTGGATCCTTTTATCCGTCCAGGTGTCCAACTGTCACTGAAGATATCGCAGAACTGCAATTGAAGATAGAATACCAAACACAGCAGGGGACAATCCATCGACAAACTCTAGAGCTGTAGGACGTGTGTTGGGTGTGCGCCATCAGAGTGTTTCCGGAACATCGAGATGGAATGCATGCGTATCATTTATCGCTGTTGGTGGCCGCTCTGTCCAGGGTCTCTGGTCAACTGTTATTTTCTGATGTCATTTTCTACATGCCTTTTCAGTTTCCTGGGATTCATACTGCTGCACATTCTAACGCTGTAATGTCATAACCGCCGCGGCGGAGTGACCGAGCGCATTGAGGCGCTATGCTCCGATGGGCGAGGCCGCTTCCCTTCGGGGGTTCGAATCCCCATTCGGGCATGAATGTTTGTGCTGTCTTTAGTATAAGATAGTTTGTAAGTTTAGGCACTGATGACGCCGCAGTTAAGTCCCGTAAGCTTAACAAACATTTGAACATTTTTAATGTCATAACCGCACACACACACATACACACACACACACACACACACACACACACACACACACACACACACGCACACACAACTTATACGACATCTGCTGCTTTAGATTTCTTCTACCGGCCTTTACATTTTTGTCATGTAGTTCTGGACCATAAGAGCAGAATAGGATCCCTGTGGGTCCCCTTCTTGCAGTTTCCCAATTTGGAGAAATACCTTGTAGGCACAGGGTGTATACGCCCTAGAACAACCAGGAGATCCGGGAATTTTTATCATCCGGGAGAAATCCGGGAGTTTTTCGATTTATGGGAATATTTCATTGTTTTACTTATCACTTAATTTTTCGTCACTTTGACTGTTACGAACTTCAGCATAATAATGCAACAACGAAACAACCGAGAGAATAACACAAAATTAAAATTTAGAAAATGCGAGTTTTACAACAAAATTCCGTGGATACACAAGCGGTTCCCGTTATCGGAATATCTCAAAGACTTCGGGTCGCAGAATATGCAGTGCTTCGGAACAACAAACTACTTTCGACGAGCGTGATGTCTCATCTGTATACGGTTTTATCGGGTCTCGGGAAAAAAATTTGCTTATAGTGGTTTGAGAAGCGTTACTTTCATAGTACTTTCATAGTAAGTATCCGTTCTGCGACGTGAATTACGTTCATAGTGAGAATGTGCTGTATATTTTTTACATCACGAAACGTTTTCTGCCATTGGACCTTAATACTTTGGGGGCCAATCACTTACAAAAATTGCTTATTGACAAGAGCAACCATTTATGCCTTATGGGACATTTTATCGGTATGTTTATATTCACCAGCCTATTACTTAAAGGGCAGCACACTCTAAAAAAGACCAATCTTTGAAGTAAGATTATCATATTTATTTTAGTATTATCACAGATAAGAGTACAAATTACACAATAACGAAGGCAAAATTATAATTATCCATTAAAAATTACCTTAAATGAAGATAACTAATGAGGAGTTTGTAAGTAACAGAATGTGGTATTTTATTTATTTATTGCTGTGTATTAGGTTTCTGTCTTACAACATACTCACAAATCATGATGCTTTCGAAGACAACGGCGATATATTTTTATCGAAAATGTAAAAGTGACAGCGCAATTACAACTGTACTGGGTTCGGCACAACAACATTCCCGAAAACGTATGGTAACATAAACACACAAAACACTGAAGTATTTTAGAAAATAATAATGGTGAAAACACATTTTGGAGCTATCTCGCCGCGATAGCTGGAAAGCAGCTCCGTGTGCTGAAGTGGGATTCAGCCGCGCTGGTACGTGCGCAGAGAGGCGGCGCAGTCGGCTGTTCGCCAGTGCGCATGCGCAGACGTGACGTCAGGCCTGGCGGCTCATTAGTGCTTAGACCGACTGCAGCACCACATCAATATTTCTCTTCACGCTCATGTAACGGTTGCGGAAAAATTGTATATGACGAATATAGCGGCATACAGAGTCAAATAGCGCGCTGGCTTAGGCTTCTTCCGCGTTGTCTCTCAAAAAAATGTTGAAATGTTTGTATAGCTTATGGAACTTAACTATAGGGTCATCAGTCCCTAACTTACAAACTACTTATAAACTAGATAATACTAAGGACGGGACAAATATGCATGCCCGAGGGGGGATTCGAACCCCCGACCGTAGTGGCCGTGCATACCGTGACTGACGAGCCTCAGTCCCCTCGGCCACCACGACCGGCATTGTCTCTCAAACCTACTTGTGTGAGGCTCGTATTGAAATACCTCTGAGTCTAAATTTTTAATTTCTGTAAATAAAATAAAATTTTTTAAACGTTATATTTACTACTTGCAATGAATACATGCGGTTGTCAACGCTGTTATAAATTACCCTGAACGTCTTACTGTCAATACAGTATTAATTGGTGTTTAATTAAAAGCAATCATGCATAGGTTGACGTGTTTGACGTAAAACTCCAACGAGAAACAACATTAGTAATGTTTAACCAACATGCGATTGAAACTGCGCTTTTCAGCCAAGCAGTTTCATTGGTCGCTTGTGTAGAACGCAGATGACGTGGTGGGGATGTTGCTAAGCTCCGTTACTTGCATTGTCAGTCACGCTTTGTGCGTTCGATGAACTGCTGCAAGCATCTGGCAAGGCCGACCGCGGTGGTCAAGGAGACTGAGGCGCTTCAGTCACAGTCTGCACGGCCGCTACGGTCGGGGGTTCGAATCCCCCCTCGAGCATGGATATTTGTGCCGTCCTAGTTCGTAAGTAGTTCATAAGTAGTTTGTAAGTTTAGGGACTGATGAGCCCGTAGTTAAGTCCCATAAGCTCTACAAACATTTGATTTCGTTCGCTGAAGAAGTATTTTGCGGTGTATTTCTTCGTGAAAGTGCGCGTTACGTACTGTGCGATCAACCTGGAGAATTCTGTCGATGATCCGCTACAGAGGTCATTTTCCAATAGACCTTTGGAAGAGAAACTGAAAGAGTTAGGTAGACCTACTCCAGATTTAAATCTCAGTCAAAAGGCTACAGGAGGTGGCAAGAAGAGTGAGTACACGAGGAAATGTAGAACGAAAGTGTATGAAAACAGTTGGATTGCGAATGTGATATTCGCAATGCAGTTTTTTGCTTTCCATGTTTGTTGTTTGGGAATAGTGATGCGTGGAGTACAGGGGGAGTGAAAGACCACGGTCATCTTAATTTCTATATATAAAAGGAAGTGTCCCAATTGACTGACTGACTGACTGACTCATCATCGCCCAGCCCAAACCACTGAAGATAGAAACTTGAAATTTGTGGAGAGTGTTGATCTTACCCTGTAGGCGTCATTTAAGAAGCTATTTTTTGATATTACGTCCATAAGGGGGTGAAATAGGGGATGAAACGTTTTTTGAAAATACGTAGCTATTTTGGCAGTTTTGAAGCTAGAACTAAAAAATTTCGGATTTTAATTCAGGGTTCGAATTTAAAAGACACGTGTTTCGGCATTTTTTGAAATTCAACCAATAAGGGGGTAAAATAGAGGGTGCAAAAAATTGATTTTCAAAAATATGTTGATGTTAACTCAAATTTCAAGCTATAACTACAAAACTTAAGATATGGATTCTTCGTCAGTATTAAAAGGAAACAAATGGTGCCGACCAAACAGCCTACGCATGCGAAGCAGCGGGGGTTCAGCTAGTGCATTAATAAAATAAATAAATAAAGGAAATCACAAACGTATAAATGACATACTTGAACTTAGTTCATTAGGTAAAGCTAATATCACAACAATTTTTAGTCGTGCTTTTTATTTTAGTATATTTTGTTTCCGGTATATTTTGGTAATATTGTAGCACACTGGTCAAATTTTGTACGAGCCGCCACTGGTTTCGATGCTCTAATGCAGCCACTGTCAGTCCTTTCTTTCCTAATCCTTGTTCGTTCCCCTCCTTTATTAAAAGCTCTGGAGGTGACTGTGGTGTCTTGGTGTTGTGTTTTTCAGGAGATGTGCCAGCGTCCGCGCTTCGTGTGCGACGCGGAGCCGGGCGAGGGCGGCCGGCTGCGCGTGGAGGCGGGCGAGCGCGGGGACCCTCCGCTGCTGGCCGCCGTGGCCGCGCTGTCGCTCACGCCGCGCCTGCTGCAGCGCGTCGCGCCAAGCGACCAGGGCTTCGACGCCGCCGCCGGCTACTGCGGACTCTTCAGGTAGACGAGCGCGCGTCGCGCACTTACCTGACCGACACCGCGGTGATTACACCTATGGGGCGGTCTTGTGGTGAAAGAAGGTAGAACAGCAGGCTGCTGCTAAGGAGCTTGGTAAGGTGCAGAGGTTAGCCTCCTTAGCCATAACAGGCGGAATTAGCAGCACACCAACTGCTGGGATGGAAACCGTGCTGGATATGCCCCCACTACACCTTTGGGTCAAGATGGAGGCAGCGGGTGGTGCATACAGACTCAAATCTGGCAACAACTGGAACTCTTTGGGATATCCAGAATCACACACTAAAATACTGAGCGAGGTAAATATAGGAAAGGTTGGGGAAATGCCAGCCGACTATATTATAACCCCATACTGCTTCAACAAGCCTTTTAATATAAAAACTGCTAGTAGGGAGCAGTAGGAGAAAATAGTTCGACACTGAACGGGGGATATTGTCTGGTTCACTGACGGGTCGAAATCGGACCAAGGTGTTGGGGCCGTGGTATACGGGGTGCAGCCAAGACTGGAGGGCGTCATCTCTCTAGGGAAACTGGCCTCAGTATTCCAGGCCGAAATCACTGCCATCAGGGAGTGTGTGGAGGAGAATTTGCGTAGGTGCTACAAAGATCGTAGCATCTATATCTATTCAGACAGCCAGGCAGCCCTGAGATCACTGGCAGCTCCTGCAACAAGATCTAAAATTGTTGCAGAATGTCACAGGGTTCTGGTGGCGCTAGGGGAAAGCAATAGAGTAAACCTATTGGGGGTACCTGGCCACTCGGGGATCAGTGGCAACGAACATGCCGACAGATTAGCCAGGATGGGGGCAGAGTCTCCATTTATTGGACCGGAACCTGTCTTGACAATCGTCAAGCCAATGATCAAATTGGAGCTAAGTAACTGGCTCAGAAAACAGCACGTAGAATATTGCACCAAAGTCCATCAACAAAAACATGGCAAGATAATGATGCCAAAGCCTTGTTTTAATAGAAGCTCTGCAACCCTGGGCCTGAACAGGAGAGAGATTATACTCATGGTTGGATTGCTGACAGGCCATGGGAATCTCAAAAAACACCTACATACAATGGGAATAACAGAAGAGGACCCTAAATGTAGGATCTGTGATGACGGTGATGAAACTGCATCACATCTAATCTTCGAATGCATTGCATTGGAGAATAAAAGGCACAGAATATTTGGGACAACCAGACCCGAAGAAATTGTGTCTAATAAAGAACTGGTAAAGGGACTCCTTGCACTGTTCAAGGGCATTGGTTGCCTTTACCAGATATACAGGGAGTGATACCGCACAATAAACTTAGTTTCGGTGCGGGCAGTGGCGGGTTGGACCAAGACTGTTTTGGCTTCCCTGAGAAAATCAAATCAAATCAACACTTCCGTTGACCCGTTATACGAATTCGATCCGGGGCAATTACGCCTCCCCGTTAGCCGGAAGCACATCGTTCAAGTCATCTGCTAATTGGGCAGACTCCAAACTTGTAGGGTCTTTTTCATGTCTTGCAGATTGCCTCTCTCATGTTCAAATGTTTCTAAATATAAGGGACTTAATTGGCGCGGTTATCAGTCCTCAGACTTGCAAAGTATTTAAGCTAACTTACGCTAAGGGGAACACACACACACACACACACACACACACACACACACACACACACACATACTCAGACACACACACTCATACCCAAGGCAGGACTCAAACCTCCGATGGCGAGCAACCGCGCGCTCTGGGGCAAGCCAGTTAAAGCCCTCGGCCACTCTACCGCGGCACCTATCTCATACTTTTTATTCCTGTGATCAACCAGCCATGGTCATCTGCTTTTTTAACTCTTTCCCAACATTTGCCTTTTGTGGCAGTTCTCTAATTTCAGTTGCGTGTCTTTTTATTTATTTATTTATTTTATTTATTTATTTATTTTTTTTTTTTTTTTTTTTTTTTTTTTTTTTTTTTTTTTTTTTTTTTTTTTTTTTTTTTTTTAGCTAGACACATATTTCGCGACATTACTTTTCTTCCCGTTTCTCGTTTTACCGAATTTAATCTTTAATTTTTTCAAATTCCTCTCATAGTACAATAGTTCGGGCGGTGAAGACCTCATTCTCCGTTCTCTTTCAAGCCTTATGCGACGCGTTAAGCCCTAAGATTACTTCCTTCCTTCCTTATACTACTGGAAAACGAATACGGAGAGGTGACACTGGTTCACAAAGTACCTTCCGCCACTGACCGTGAGGTGGCTTGCGAGGTACACAGCTAGATGCACAGCGCAACTGTAAAGTGATAAAAGTTCCTCTCAGTTGTGCGTGAGAGACGTTAATTGTCTGTCAACGGGCTGCGCCCCCACCGGCAGGTGGCTGGCTTGCTGATCCACGGCAGGCAGGCAACACATCACGCCACCTGGCGGCCCGCATCACTGAAGGCTCGTTAGCGTTCCGTGTCGTGGCACGCCTACCCTCATGGTCGTCTGCGGTAGCACCACTGTACGCACGAAAACTTACAACTGAAATTACAGCGCTTTGTTACATTAGAAATAATAGAGAGGCGAAGCAAGCTATCACATAGCTCTCTGAAGAGCGCGGTTGGTGAAACTGCGCTATGTGGCCACGCTTGGGACACACATGAATCAAAGATGTATCAATTGACCGCGTGTTCTAAGGTATCATGGTACGAACTGGGCGTTCGTTCTTGCCGGATGTTCGAGCCCTCCATCGAGATGTGTGTGTCTGTGTGTATTGTCCTTAGTGTAACGTACTTTAGTTTCTAAGTCTAGGAACTGATGACCACAGTTGTTTGCTCCAAAAGGCTTACAAACATTTGATTTTGATTTTTTCTAACAATATATTCTCCTCTTGTAAGTACTTCAGCAGGTATTACCCGATAAGGACATTCTGTCCATTCCTCGTAACAGCCCTTAAAAATTTCCGACCGGTGGTACTGTAATACGTCGGTAAAATTCTTATGAATGTCCTCTGTAGTCCAAAAATGATGTCCTTTTAAGACATTTTTCAATTGCGGCAAAAGAAAAAGTGACAAGGACTCATATTCGAAGAGTAGGGGGCTGTGGGACAGCAGAAATGCGTTTTGAAACAAACAGCATAGTTCTTGCTGGAGAACCAGTCATTTGTAGTTCCTGTCTTGCATGCTATTCGATGTTTTACGCTTAACAAGAACGTTCGAGTGAAGTAGTGGTATACGTTCCATTTTAGCTTACTCGGTCTAGGTTGCTCTTTACTGTCTTCACTTGAGTCATTCATGTGCGCTGCCCTATGAATATTTCATATCGTATGTGTGTGTGTGTGTGTGTGTGTGTGTGTGTGTGTGTGTGTGTGTCTGACAGAGATAGAGAGAGCCTGTGCTTTGTAGTGGTGCTTCCAGTGGCAGTGTTGAACGCTATTTTCATAACCAAAGCCAACTCAACAAACCTTAGTGCAATCTCAAGTACCCTTTATACACATGGCTTAAACCAACGTACCCCTTATACATGTGGCTTAAACCAAGGTACCCCTTATACACGTAACATAAACCAGTTCGGTGTTACAAAATGTTCAAATGTTTGTAGAACTTATGGGACTTAACTACGGGGTCATCAGTCACTAAGCTTACAAACTACTTATGAACTAGCTAAGACTAAGGACGGCACAAATATCCATGCCCGAGGGGGGATTCGAACCCCCGACCGTAGTGGCCGTGCAGACCGTGACTGGAGCGCCTCAGTCCCCTCGGCCATCGCGGCCGGCTCGGTGTTACAATTAAGCGTTTCCAGCGAAGTAAGATACGCTTTAAGAAAAAATATCAGTTGTTTGCATGGCTCAGTTATCTGGGACACTTTCGTGAGAAGATGTAGAGAAACATGAGATCATGGAATAATTAACAACTGAAGCAATGATTCCGAGACCCACCACATGGTGACTGATTGGATTTGCTTCATCTAATGTCTTTGGAGGGTACTGATGCCCTTACAGTCGTTACCGAAACTGTATCTAATACGTCTAGCATGAACTGAAAAATATTTCCAATTCATAATGTTTCAGTGTGTCAATTCCACTTTTGTGGATGCATACTCACCAGACGCAATGTTGTGTTCTAATTGAAGCTGGTAGCACCCAGGATAGAGTCAGTACCGGTCGATGTGTTTCACCTTAAAGGACGAATAAATTAAGCGGAAAGTCTATGCTATGATTATGCTTTGTTAGCTTAGTACAACGGTGGGAGTACAATCAAGGATAGTTGCGAAGTGTTTCAGATATTGCACTCGTATTTGAGAGTAGTGTGAGGTATCTATATCTACGCAAGCCACCTCAAGAATGTGTAGTGGAATATACTTCGTCTATAACTGCCATTCTCTCCTCTTCCTGTCCTGTATGGTTAGCAGGAAGAACTACTGCCGGGAATCCTTGCTGTGGGCATGAATATCTTTAATTTTATCCGCATGGTGTTTTGGCGATGTATAGGCATATGTAGGGCGAGGCAATATATACTATGATTCTTCGAGAAACATACAGTCTCGAAACTTTGACAGTAGCTCGACCATAATGCAAAACGACTCTCTTGTAGAATCTACTACTGAAGTTGAAACATCATCCCTTTCTGACAAGGATTCCCTAGTGACGAGCAATATGTAAGTATTGTCCAAACGAGTATTTTATAAGCTACTTCATTTGTTGATGGACTACATATCCTAAGATTTCTCCCAATGGACCTCACAAGCAGTGGACGCCTAATCGTCATCGCCAAATTCGTCCAAATTTTTGGTACGTGTAGGGTGTGGTGAGACACGAAAGTGCCCCAAGTGGGAACTCCAGATGGCCAAGCGTTTAGAAAATAGAATGAAGTTTGATACAGATCTATCACCATATGCATCTTATCAACTGTCCCTCTGACGGCGTGCTTAGGAAGCGGTGTTTGGCTCAGCGGTAAAAGATCGGATTCGTATTGAGAAGGTCACGGGTTCAACTCTCGGCGGCAATTTTTTTTCTACTCCTTGGCAATACGTACACCTACATGTTGTTCCCGTAGGGATCGTTAGGACAAGATTAGGTCAATTATAGCACACACGGAGGCATTTGAACAATCATTCTTCCCACGCTCAATACGTGAATGGAATTGAAAAAAAAAAAACCTAATAACTGGTACAGTGGGACGTACTGTCTGCATGCACTTCACAGTGGTTTGCAGGCTATTGATATAGACTTACGTCACAATAAACCACAACATCATATAGGTTATTTTATTAATATATATATATATATATATATATATATATATATAAGCAAAAAAGAAGGGGCATTGGATGAAATTCGGGACTACAAACATTTAGAAAGGGACTGTAGTTAACGCGTACTTGGGGACGTCATGTATGTAAATCGATTATTCGTTTTTGCACCTTATGGACCGTTCACAACCCCAAGTTTGCAAGATAATATGATAGCTTTAAATAATGACGTCCCATGTTGATGTTGTGCACATATAAATGTAAAATAACATATATTATGTTGCGGTTAATTGTGAAGTCAGTAGTGTATGCATTTCCAAGAAGCAATAAATATTAATAAATATTTAGCGCCGGGCGGAATCGAACCCGCGAACCTTTCAATACAAATCCGATCTTTTACCGCTGAGCCGAACACCGCTTTCTAAACAGACTGTCTCAGGAAAAGTTGATAAGGTGCATATGCTGGTAGATCCGTATCAACATTCCTTTTATTTCCTAAACGCTTGGCCATCTGGACTACCCACTTGGGCCCCTCCCGTGTCTCACCACGCCCTACATGCACCATAAATTTGGACGAATTCAGCGATGACGAGTAGGCGTCCTCTCTGCTTTACCCACGATTAATTTCATGTGGTTATTCCAACTTTAAAGCTTTGCTTACGCATACTCACAGATTTTTACGAACTGCTTCCAGCGATTGGTCTGGAATCATTTAATTATACAGTAAAAGATACATTACATTTGTATATGTTAAGGGTCGACGGCCTCTACCTGTGGCAGAAGTGGGTATGCCGCAGATCCTCCTGCAATTCTTGCAGCGTTGTGAAATTTTTGTGTACTACAGCATCACCGGGGAAGAGCCTCGCTTAATGCCCAATATTGGGTACTAGGTTCCTAGTGGTACGCCAGAAATTACGATGGAAAATTTCTTTCCGATTATAATGGCGTATTATGTTCTGTTTGCTAGAAACTTCCACATGTTTCGTTTCATATTCCGTGCGCTCCGACTTTTTTACCAGGTGATACCGAACCAAACTCCTTCCCAAAGTCAAGAGTAGCAGAATCTACCTGGGAGCCTGTGTGTACAGCTGGGTGTCTGACAATCCCGTCGCCACTGGTTGGTATTCCTCTCGCAGAACAGTTAGCGCTGACGGTGCTAGGACATTGATGTGGCATCAGATGAGAACTGCTGTGCGCTCGTACCGCATTCGTAAGTGGTTTTCCGTCGCTTGGTCTCTTCCCAAAGTCTTCCTGCAGGACGTCTGTGAATGCAGATGCTGAGTAAGCCAGATGACACGGTACTCTGTACAACTACACCAGGAGACAATAATCCCAGAAAACGTTAAAATAATAAGCAATTAAGGATTATGTGATAAATGACGGAGGTCTGAACACATTCCAATGGGAAATTCTGCTGTATGAAATAAAAGAACCATTGTTGACTATCTGTGAGAAACTTTGTGGGGTGTGTCAGAAATGTAATGACGTTGACTGTATATAATAGCCATTATTTTTGCCCACTTTAAGTTACGGTAGTAACACTAAAAATGGGCCTTTGCGATCGTCTTTTGACACCTCGAAATTTAAATGAAAATAACAGCTTAACCGTTCATCTGATACGAAAATTGAATAACCTAACTTCGCTGTATTATGTTTTTTTTTTCATATCTTGCGTCGTTGCAGAGATATTTGCAAAAATAACGGCGATTTGACGATGTCTCGCTGTCTGTAACGTGATCCTACTTTTTAAGACAAACCGTTCAACCGATCGGCACCAAATTTTGCAGACATAATTTTTGGTCACCGGAGACCAGATCCTCGCTTTTTCAAGTATTTCGGGCAAAAATCACGTTAGTAACATAAAAAAAGCCGTTTGTAATATAATTTTAATTGCAAATAAACCTTTCATCTAACTCGAATATTGAATAATCGAATTTGTGGTGAAAATTCTCTACAACTTTGCTCTCTTATGTTTTTTTCACATCTCGTATCGTATAACAGATACTTGTAAAAAAATTGAACTGACGTGTTTTACGGCCCACTTTAGATTTGTAGCTTTATAACTTTTTACAAACATTTTGGATCAAATCAATCTAAATAATAAAAAATTAATTAATAAGAGTGTCTAAAACACTTTTAGGAAAAAATTAGGTAGTGGCGTCATAGTCAAACACATTCCCCACTACGCTACGGATAACAGTTAGGAGTTGCGTTCTTTAATCTCATACTACTGTTGTCCGTTGTTAACTGATGCAAATGTGGCATTTGTAGACACTAGATTATCATTTATCGTACAAAGAACGAATTGTTAATTCCTTAGAGCGCCATTGCTTTGGAATGACAACGTGTAAGTTACAGTAGGAAAATCATCAAATACGCAACGCAAGATGGCGTATGCCACAGACAGATCCCGAGGAGACTGAGGCGCTCCAGTCACGGTCTGCACGGCCACTACGGTCGGGGGTTCGAATTCCCCCTCGGGCATGGATATTTGTGCCGTCGTTAGTATTAGCTAGTTTGTAAGTAGTTTGTAAGTTTAGGGACTTATGACTCCGTAGTTAAGTACCATAAGCTATACAAACATTTTAGAAAAAAAAAAAAAGAAAAGAAAAAAAAAGGAAAGTCACGTGACATCTGCGAACGGTTGGTTTTCGTTAGTTTAATGAGGGTGTCAAAACTCCGTTATTTTTGCAAATATCTCTCAAACGATACCATATATGAAAAAAACATAAGGGAACAAAGTTGTAGAGAATTTCCTCCTCTACAAATTCGTTTATTCAATTTTTGTCTCAGATGAACGGTTGGTTTGCAATTACATTAAAAATGTATTTTTTTGGTATCACTACGGTATTTTTTGTCCGAAAAATTTGAAAACGGGAGGTTCTGGTCTCTGGCGGCCTACAGTTATGTCGGTAAAATTTGGTGCTGATCGGTTGAACGGTCCGTCTTAAAAACGGGTAAGACGCGCCGTTCCATTTGACTGATTACAACGAGCGGAGCAAGGAACGCTGCGCCTGGTTCCTGCGACACCGACACACGTACAATTTTCTAAACTTGAGACCTACTTCAGTGGTCATAGTCGCGTCACGATCGGTATGTACTTGAATTACATGAAATTAAAAGTAGCTCCAGAAACAAAATTATCGATGAAAGTTTTGAAATTATTTTCTTTTGTTTCTCGTAGGGCCCCTCGAATCGCAGGTCCCTGTGCGATTTCAGCGTTTACATATACCTAAGGCCGACCCTGTTCACAAAGACGGTTATGGCGGCGTACGTCCAGTCACACTGCGTCCGTGGACCCGGCTGACTGGGATGGGAGTGTTTCAACGGCCGTGGACGCAGGCAGCAGGCAGCTGGGCAGGTTCGCTGACAGCCGGCGGTAGAGTGTAGACAGTAGAGTGTAGACAGTAGACTGAGTGTAGGCGGCGGCCTTGAGATAGTGGCGGCAGATAGCGCTGCTACTGGCTGCTGGCTGCTGTCGGCGGCCGTACATAATTCATAAGCGGCTGCTCGCTGCTAGGCCCAGCAGGCGCCACGCCGCGCCTCCTGTCGACACGCGGACAACACAGCGAGGCAGATTCTGCCACCAGAGGTCACCTGCGCCTGTCACTGCTACACTCATCCTCTGTTTAGAGTCTCAACAACATGAGCTCGTCGGATAGAAATGAGATTTAGTAGATACTAGCTTAAACCCGTCGCTCCGCTCGCGTGTTGGTTGATTATGATAGGTAAGCTATCGTTCAGTAGTGTGGTATGAGACTGGTTTTCAAGGATGAAATGAAATACAATACCTTCTTTAGAAACAAACTTTTTTAATCAACATTATCAGGAAAGTAAGTAGTGTAGATCAAATCACACCTAAAAATGCACTCCTTTCGAAGAATCCAATCGCGAAATTCAACAATAATGATTGTAATAATATCACAGATCGATCACTTGATGGAATTCGGGAAACGTCAAATCGGTTTTTTTAAAGAGATGTATTAAAAGAAATTTCTTTTTTACTGTATTATTTATTTATTCTTATATTTCCTTATTCGTATGCTTATCATTGCAGAGAAAGAGCTGAAGACGCATAGACCAAAGATATGGTCTGTGGCATCACGTTTCGCGGTATGTAACCTCCTTGCTATAGAGTCGCAAACGTCATCGCTGACCTTCGAATTCTTTTATAATCTGACAACTTTCAACCACCATATCTTCCACCGCCTTATAGCTATCGTCATGGAACTGCTGTGGTGTACAAAGGGAGACTTCGGACAACAATTACACACATATTATTCGTTTGCGTTTTGTGGTTTTCCCTGCAGAGCGAAATATTAACACACACACACACGTAGAATTTTATATAAATCGACAACTTTCCATCCCAATATACTCCACCCTTTTATTACTATCAACCCTCAAGCAACAACGCTAACAACAAAACCATTTTCAAAGAGTAAATATAATTTTCAAAGAGTAAATATAATTTTCAAAGAGTAATTACTGTTCCGAATTTCGCGTTATATTCTTAAAATTACTAAATATCTATCACATCTCTATAAAACCGTGTCTAAAACCTTCCTCTGGTATAAATTAGTAATTGTACAAATATTTAAGTCTTTGCGTCTTGTCTTTCGGACGTGATAAGCGTACACGGAACAGACATTCGCATTAATATATATAGAAAAATAGCTATCCGATCGTCATAAAACCGTGCCTAAAGCCTTCCCCGGGTAGACATTAGTAACTGTACAAATTTTTAGCTCTTTAAGTCTTGTGGTTCAGACGTGATAAACGTACACCGAACAGACATTCACATTTATAGATATAGATAATAGTTATAGACAGTCATTTACCCCCAAAAATTTAAGAAAAGGCGTAAAGTAAGTTCAGGGACGTTCATAATTTATTCTTCTTAAGGGGGGAGGGTTAGACCATGCATCAGCACGGCTTTAGGAAGCATCGGTCGTGCGAAACTCAGCTTGCCCTTTTCTTCTCAAGACACCTGCCGAGCTATGGATGAAGGCCAACAGGTAGACTGCATATGTCTCGATTTTCGAAATGTGTTTGGCACGGTACCCCACTACTGACTACCTACGAAGGTACGAATATATTGAATAGTTACCCAAATAAGTGAGTGGCTCGAAAACTACTTAAATAGTAGGACCCAGTACGTTGTACTCGATGGCGAGCGTTCATAGGAGACTATGGCCTCGGAAGGGATGCTCAAGGAAAGTGTAATAAAAATGTTCAAATGTTTGTAAATATATCGGACCAAACTGCGTGGTCATCAGTCCTTAACTTACAAACTACTTAAAGTAAGGTAAACTAACCTAAGGACAACACACACACACACACAGACACACACACACACACACACACACACACACACACACACACACACACACACCCATGCTCCTGGGAGGACTCGAACCTCCGACGGCGAGAAGAGTGTAATAGGACCGATATTATTTTCTATCTATATAAATGATCTAAAGGACAGAGTACGTTGCAATCTGCGGGTTTTCTGATAATGCTGTGGTATACATGAAGGTGTAGTCTCTGAATATTTATAGAATGATGCAGGATGACTTGCACGTAATTTCGAGGTGGTGTGAGGAATGAAAACCAGCTTTAATTGTTAAAAATGTAAGATGATGCAGATGAGTAGGAGAAGCAATCTCGTAATAGCATTAGTAATGTGCTGCTTGACAGAGTCGCGTAAATTAAATATCTATGCGTGACGCTGCTCGGCGATTTGAAATGGATCGTGTGAAGGCGCATGTCGACTTCGGTTTATTGGGACAATTTTGGAAAGCTGTGGTTCGTCTATGAAGGAGACCTTGTCTTCAGTATTACTCACGTGTTCGCGATCCCCACTACATCAGTTTAAAGGAGGACGTAGAGGCAGTTCAGAGGCGGGTGGCTGTATTTGTAACTAGGCGATTCGAACAATACACGAGTGATACTGAATTGCCTGGAGAGCTCAAAGGGAAATCTCGGAGGGAGGTACCTTAGACGACGCAGCCAATCGGTGCTGTTTTAAGG
Organism: Locusta migratoria; assembly: GCA_026315105.1. NCBI lineage: Eukaryota > Metazoa > Arthropoda > Insecta > Orthoptera > Acrididae > Locusta > Locusta migratoria. The sequence continues at coordinate 696,136,584 of CM048745.1, read as the reverse complement.
TACGTTTAACAAATTGCGAGAGCCATCCTGCGCGTTTGTTCATGTCACACTTACGCATTACTTTCGGTTTATAGCGACGACAATAAACCACAGGCGCATTATACCGGCAGGTAGTGTTACGAGATCTGGATGTTCTTGGCCGACGTCCATGCTGCTTGGAAGTCCAGAGCCTGTTCAACGGGCGTGAGAATGTTTGCAAACGGCATCGTTGCACAAATGAAGCAGGACGACCTATTTGGGTGTAAATTCTCGAAAAGGACCGTCCCCCTCCTCGGAAGGCCACAGTTTGACCCATTATAAGTTGTCTGTAAGAAGAACGACTGTGTTTGCGTGGCATCACACTTGACATTATGGCTGTAAACGTTCCCTAGCAATCAGTACGTACTGATGGCGTTGTCAGAACTATTTCACTAGGGTTTCTGTCCGCGGACGACGCTGAAAACATTATCACTACGTCTACAGTGTGTACTCGAAGTCTCTCCGCAGCGACGAGCTCTTAGTGTCTCGCCTTGCGTGGCACGTAATGATTGCGGCACATTCTTGCCGTTGTATAGGCTAGCGGCCAGATTTTAGTGCTACTTCTACATGGAATACTCTGCAAATCACATTTAAGTGGCTGGCAGAGGGTTCATCGAACCACCAATATACTATTTATCTCCCATTCCATTCTCGAATAGCGCGCGGGAAGAAAGAACACCTGAATCTCTCCGTTAGAGCTCTGATTTCTCGTATTTTATTCTGATGATCATTTCTACCTATGTAAGTGGGAGTCAACAATTTATTTTCGCATTCGGAGGAAAATGTTGGCGATTGGAGTTTCGTAAGAAGCCCACGCCGCAGCTGGCTGCTGTTATGTTGCGAGATGGGAGTCAACATTATTACAATTAAAACAATGAAATTAATTGGTTATATTTATTACAAGAAAATACACTGTACTCACCATTATCACAGGAGGTTTACATTTATTTTCGAATACCTTTACCAATGTTTCACGTATAATCAATTGCAGATATTCAGTTATCGCTGCCTTAAGGTCGTGTATTGTCTTTGGGTTATTTTGATAAACAAATGTTTTAGGCGAACCTCAAAGGAAATAGACGGGAGCAGACAAATCCGGTGAACGAGGGGGCCAAAGACCTTTTGTAATTATTGTGTCTCCAAAAATTTCATCTAAAAGTCATAGAGATTGGTGTGGTGTTTGAGCAGTAGCGTTGTCTTGCTGGATATATGTATGACTGATCTTATCTTCATTATGCAGTGCTGTAAATGGATAAGTTATCTGAGAACAATAGATTTCGTATGTGACGGTAGTTTCGAAAAATATCGGGCCTATAATTCGCGCTCGTGTTATGGCAAATTGCACCCCGATTTTCTCTGCGTGCAATGGCGTTTCTCTTAAGGTATGTGCATTTTCGGAAAACCGAATTCTTGAATTTTTAGAATTAATGCAGCCAGATAGGTGAAACTAAGCCTCATCAGCGAGAAATGTACGATCTCCACCAACAGCTCCATGTTTATTAATAAATCGCTGAAACCATTCACAATATGCGATTCATTTCGTATGGTTCATACAATGTAATTGTTGGACTACCGTAATTTTATACGGATACAGCCCCAGTACGTTGGTTACGGCTGTCGTACGAGAGATAATTTCCTTACTCATTTTCTTGGACTCCTCAACGTGATGTCTGAAATGTCGTCGAATTTCAGTTCTTCTAAAACCGTGGGCCTACTAATTCGTGGTGCATCATGAGCTGAACCTGTTGTCCGGAATTTGCGAATTAAAACACGTACAGTGCCGCGATGTGGACATCTTGACGGCCGCGGCGGAGCGGCCGAGCGCATTGAGCCGCTATGCTAAGATGTGCGAGGCCGCTCCCCGTCGGGGTTCGAATCCCCCCTCGGGCATGGATGTTCGTGCTTTCTTTAGTATAAGTTAGTTCATAAATAGTTTGTAAGTTTAGGGACTGATGAACCCGCAGTTGAGTCCCATAAGCTTTACAAATATTTGAACGTTTGACATCTCGACTTAGGGAAACGCAATATAAAGTGACGTCTCACATGCTCCGTAAAGTTTCCTCCTTCCTGGAAAATCTCTTCCACTTAAAAGGCTCTGTCTGCAACAGTAAGCATTATCAATACACTTAGCGTACACAAGAACATGACAATAACACAAGTAACAGCTGTAGCGCACACGAAACTCTACCCCCACCCTACTACTACTGCAGGTCCACGGAAAATGTGCAGGTGCGCTTTGTCTGTGCTGCCAACCTTGATTTGATTTTGATTTAATTTTTTCAGGGAAGCCAAAACAGTCTTGGTCCAACCCGACACTGCCCGTACCGAAACTAAGTTTATTGTGCGGTGTCGCTCCCTGTATATCTAGTAAAGCGAACCAATGCCCTTGAACAGTGCAAGGAGTCCCTTTACCAGTTCTTTATTACACAAAATTTCTTCGGGTCTGGTTGTCCCAAATTTTCTATGCCCTTTACTCTCCAATGCAATGCATTCGAAGATTAGATGTGATGCAATTTCATCACCGTCATCACAGATCCTACATTTAGGGTCCTCTTCTGTTATTCCCATTGTATGTAGGTGTTTTTTGAAATTCCCATGACCTGTCAGCAATCCAACCATGAGTCTAATCTCTCTCCTGTTCAGGCCCAGGATTGCAGAGCTTCTTTTAAAACATGGCTTTGGCATCATTACCTTGCCATGTTTTTGTTGGTAGACTTTGGTCCAAAATTCTACGTGCTGTCTTCTGAGCCAGTCACGTAGCTCCAATTTGAACATTGCCTTGGTGATTGTCAGGACAGGTTCCGGTCCATAAATGGAGTCTCTGCCCCCATCCTGGCTAATCTGTCGGCATGTTCGTTGCCACTGATCCCCGAGTGGCCAGGAACCCACAATAGGTTTACTCTATTGCTTTCCCCGTTGGGGCTATGGTATACGGGGTGCAGCCAAGACTGGAGGGCGTCATCTCTCTAGGGATACTGGCCTCAGTATTCCAGGCTGAAATCACTGCCATCAGGGCATGTGTGGAGGAGAATTTGCGTAGGTGCTACAAAGATCGTAACATCTATATCTATTCAGACAGCCAGGCAGCCCTGAGATCACTAGCAGCTCCTGCAACAAGGTCTAAAATTGTTGCAGAATGTCACAGGGTTCTGGTGGAGCTAGGGGAAAGCTGCCAACCTTACACGCCCTGCAACGCGAGACATGCAGAAGATCACCACTGCGGAGAGACTTTGCGGCCACACTGTACTATCTGCCGTCATATCGCTTCAAAATAGTCATCTTTCCAGTGTAGTGATTTGCCTTTCCTGCAGAGTGCAAATTAACAATGCTGCAGTGTTGCTTTTCACGAGCGTCTGCGGAAGACCGACGTAACCAGCTGGCTCAGCCTGGTGTCCGCAGATTGTCGGCACGCTCTGTTTCCAGAATGAATGGTGTCGGCGTAGGCTGTGGCAGCTGGACCGTGAGTTTAACGAACTGCGTTATCTGATGGTCTGTCAAATGAAGCTTTCTGCTTCAGGTGTTGCTGTTTTGTCGGTCTGAAATGGGCAGTGAAGCGAGGACGTGCATTACCCTCCACACCAAATTGAGTTCTTTCGAAAACTGCCAAACGTGTTGCCATGGTTAACTCAACTTCTTGTCATTGACTACTACTTTACTTGTATAAGAACACATTTCAGTGCTCTTAGAAATAATGCTTGTTGTTAGACCAAGCTTCCGAATGATAACTTTCGAGTAGGATATTTCGTGTGGGACAGGTCTTCGACATCTTGTCAAAGTGTGACGTTACCCCACATTTCCAGACGTGACATTAAGTCGTTAATGAGGTATGCGCCCATATCAGTATTAATTGATAAACAGTGCTATTAGGACGCTGTGTAAAATTATAGAGCCACAGATGGCGAGGTGGTCATGCCTTTATTTACGCGTTTCGATAAAAATCATCTTCAGAATCGTGGAAGGGGTTTACATACTAAAATTGTATGTTGTCAAGGCCCTGCTGAACATGACACCATACAATTTTATTTTGTAAAACCCTTCCACAATTCTGAAGATGATTTTTTATCGAAACGCGTCAATAGATGCATGACCACCTCACCATCTATGACTCTATAATTTTACACAGCTTCCTAATAGCACTGTTTATCAATTAATTGTTACCCCACATATTTTCTCTTTTATTAAATTAAGACTTTTATTTTTTTATATTTTTTATTTTCGGTGCAACCATCAGCCGCCCATATCAGCTTTCGTCAGACACGTGTGTGCAGGCCTACCACTTTGTGGTCAGCGTATGGAGAGCGGGGCATCACTGTTTTTCTGTGGCGGGATCTGCTACAGTTTCTTATGCAAATGCTTATTATTTAACAGATTGAGGTCTGCTGTAACTATAACACACTTCATAATTAACAGAAATCCACGTTAATAGACATTAAGAAATAGGTAGAAAAGACATTGAGATTGGTCAGTACAAATAAACCTATAGCGTGTTAGTTACAGAATTCAAGTGTCAAGTAATAATCGAGAATTAACGAACAATCGCTGGAGAGTCTCAATGGAGGTAACACGTATTTTATGGTGTAGCTTGCAAAACTATAAAAGGAAGTGAACGTGTTTTTATTAATTATTTTGTGCTGACAAACTGAGAGCTATTAATACTACGAGTGTTCAAATGTGTGGTTTCCGTGAATTTTGATAATTTGTAGAAGCTAAGGTTTTCCGATAGTTAAAACATCGCGACTGGGAAACGTTTGGTAACAAAGTCTGATATTACTATTTTGTACTCATACAAAAGTGCTCAGCAACGTTGATTGGTCGAGACCGCAAAAATAAAGTGATGATTGTCCATCTGAATTCACACTTGACTGCCGTTCAAGTAGTAATAAACCGAACGTGATTGATTAAAAACTACCATCATGTTAAGTAGACAGAACCAACTACCTATTTAGCCTTTTTTTTTATCAACACATACTGCAATCCGCATATAGTTATAGTCCACGACTTAAGGAGAGCACCATCCAATGGGGCATTTCAAACTACATTGAGGTACGCAATCTTGAATCGCTTAGTTAGTGAGTGTGTGGGAGAGGACACACGACACAGAGGTGAAAAGGATTTGTAACTGTAGTTGTTAATCGGTGTGTTCCACAATACGGCAATACGGCATCCCTGACGAAGAAACATTTTTGATTAACAGCTTGATGTGGGGACTCTAAAATTAACTGCAACATGCACTAACCCACCGCAAGTTAGCAGCCCGAATGCTGTAAAATGTGCTTAAATCCATCTGCTTAGATTGTATCACAAATCTTCTTCTAATATATGAAGCAGAGTGTTCGTATGTTTGTACGTGTTGCATACAAATGTACAGCTTTTTTCCTATCTTTATGACATTTTGTGCACGTAAGCTTCAATCCATGAGGACGGTCGCCGCAAGTTGCCATTCCTCATACCACCTAGAAATTTGGACCACGTCATCCTGCCATCCTACCACAGTCATTGAATGACGATACCCTATTCCACACCACAGCATCATCAGCAAGCATCCGCAGATTTCAACTCTGTCCGTCAGATAATTTGTGTAGATAGAAGATAGTAGCGAAGGAAGGAAGCTTTGAGTTTAACGTCCCGTCGACAGCGTGGTCATTAGAGAAGGAGTTTACGCTCGGAATGTTTGGGTAAGGATGCTAAAGGAAATCGGCCGAGCCCTTTCAAATGAACCATTCCGGCATTTGCCTGGAGTGATTTAAGGAAATCATGGAAAACCTAAATATGGATGGCCGGAGGTGCATTTGAACCACCACAAGGGAATAGCAGTGATCCCTGGAACACCCTTGACAATACCTTAGTCACTAGTCTTATGTAGTTCGCGAACTATGCGAACTAGTCCGCAGATCCCTCGCCTCTTAGTTCGTCCGCTCCGTTTCTGACGGGTATCAGCGGGAGGACGCGAGAGCGCGCAGAATCGCATGAGTCCCTTCTGCCAGTTAACGTCATTTCGAGCTGAGATGGAGCTCAGCTGTAGTTTCAGTAGCGGTAGCAAAAGCCAAAACGAGCGGACGAACTAAAAAGAACGACCTACTTCGCGGCCGAGCTGCGAACTAAAAGGAGAGCTATCGGTCGCGAACTGAAATATGCGCGATAGGTCGCGAACTAAAATATGCGCGATAGGTCGCGAACTAAAAGATGCGCGATAGGTCCCGAACTAAAATATATGCGATAGGTCGCGAACAGAATTAAAAATCACGTGTTTGCCTTCTGCTGATGAGAGCCATTTCGAGGTTGGCGTCTGCCTGCTAGATTACATCAGTGCTACGAAATTTCTGTTTTGAAGTATTCTGCACTCTGCAATATCTGACTAATAAATTCCATAATACCAAGATATAGAGATAAATCTAAACTTTATCGCGAGAAATTATCCACAAACTGTTTCTTTTGGTTTGCGTGATATCGTTAGCAGCTCCAGCACCAAGCGCATGAAGCAGCTAGGTGGGGGAACTTCTCCCTCCACCTGCATCCGCAGATCACGCCGCTCAGCCGTCACTGGGAGCGGACGGACTAAAAGAACGAGCGCTCCCGATCGCGAACTATTATGCGCAAGTCTACTAGTCACTTTCTGTCGAGGACAACGTACTGGGTTCTATTACTTAAGTAGTCTTCGAGCCACTCACATAATTGGGTACGTATTCCAGAAGCTCGAACCTACGTTTGCAGTGCAGTACCGTGTCAAACGCCTTTCGAAAATCCAAGAGGATCTCCTCAATTTAGATCTACTGGAACGAAAAGTACATCTCATCTAATCTAAACCTCTTCCTGTTCTATAAAATGATTTCCAGTCCATGGTGTACAGCAATCAGTGAGAATAAATATTCCTCCAGTAAAAAAGCGTCTTGATTGCAAAGTGTTTTATTAATTAATGACGCGTTTCGCCCTTTAGCAGGGCGTCTTCAGATTATAATGCGCTCTCCGTGGTGTGACACCGTAAGTTGTTTTTGCGGTGTTGCTATTTTCTGGAATTTTTGGATTTCCTTGTAGCCCTTAACATAAGCGTTGGTCTTTGATGATACCAAAGCTTATGTTAAGGGCTACAAGGAAATCCAAAAATTCCAGAAAATAGCAACACCGCAAAAACAACTTGCGGTGTCACACCACGGAGAGCGCATTATAATCTGAAGATGCCCTGCTAATCAGGACGGTTTTTTGTGAAGGAATATTTATTCCTGTTCTCGTGTTTAATGTGTGTCCAGTTTGTAGTGGGCTGCCGGTGCGTCACCATGCCACAGAGTCTGGGGAGCTTCGCTGGCTATCGCTGCCAGCACGGCTAGCACGGCGCGGCTGGCACTGGTCCGCCGTTTGGCAGCGATGGGTCGGCTAACGGCAGCTGGCCAGCCTGCCAGCTGGCGGCTGTACTGTTAGAGCCCAGCCGAGCCGACCCACTGCCCAGCCGGTCCAAGCGCTATCTGCCATTACACCGGGGCGGGCGGGTTTTTTCTGGCGAGCGGAAGCGCGCCGCCGCCGCGCATGCGCATTCCACGCCGCCCCGAACGGGGTTTCGCTGTCCGCCGACAGCTCGTTTAGATCTCAGGTGCGGCGGCGCTAAATTCGTTCACCGTTCTGCAGCCGGTACTTAATCGGTACGCAGGCAGAAACTGAAGGCAGTCGAGCGGATCTCAAGTGTTCGTGAATGAGAAACACTGATCTTCTTTCCTAACCACTGCAATGATCCCCAGTTCGTGATTTCCTGCCAGAAACGTCACAGTACGTAATAAACAACGGAAAGTCATAGAGAAGAACAGAAGTGATGATATCTGCCGTTCCCCATGGCACCTTCCGTCCCTTATCCTTATAACCGACTAGCTGAAAACCCGGCGCTGCCCGGGTGTTTATTTATTTATACCTGCCATTTGTCAGTTATATGTTCATTTGTATAAGGGCTGTATGTCTGTGAAATCTCTTGGGAATACAATTCGTAGTAAAGAAGTAACAGATTAAAACTTGGTGCGCGATGGGCGGTTTTCCATGAACTTTACTGTGTATGCGATCATATCCCATGAACTACATGTCGTACTGTGATATAATTTAGAAGGTACATTCAACTATATGTTTCTATACTGTCTGTAAAATTTCCTGATGTTACATTTTGAAGTGTACAAATTATAGATTGTAACGTCATACCGAATGCCGTAGTTTTACTCCACAAACAGCGGAAAAGTAGTAAGCGAGAAACTTTTTTCCTTTCATCATTTTGCTATGGTTGTCAGAGAGAAAAAGTTTAATGAAGGTTTGAAATTATGTATAAAGTTTGTTGCAAGTCGCTAAGTATTCTCATTCTCATGCAGTGTATTTTTAAAGTCTCGCCGCATTATGTGGCAGTTTTTGCGATTCCTATTGTTTATGACGCTGTATCTCCAGCACTATGCGTCGTATGTGATTCGTAACCCTGCGACAATTGTTAACTCACGGCAAGGAATGTGTGTACGAAATTTGGTTGAAATTGATCCAGTGATTTAGGAGAAAATGAGCAACATTGTCGCAAAATGCAGCACTCTTTCGCGCATCTCATTGTTTATGACGTCATATCTCATGAACTATATATCGTACGAGATATATTTCTAGGTGGTATGAGGAATGGCAACTAGTGCTATATATAGAGAAATGTAAGGTGATGCAGATGAGTAGCAGAAACAATCCCGTAATGTTCTAATACAGCATTAGTAGTGTGCTGTTTGACAGAGTTGCTTCAATTAAATACCTAGACCTAACGCTTCTCAGAGATATGAAATGGAACGAGCATATACGGACAATTGAGGGGTAGGCAGACGGTCGACTTCGGTTTATTGGGAGAATTTTGGGAAGGTGTGATTCGTTTCTAAAGGAGACGGCATATAAAACGCTTGTACGCTTGTGTATTGCTCAAATGTTTGGGATCTCCAACTGATCGGTTTAAAGGAGAAGATACAAGTAGTTCAGAGGCACGCAGCTAGGTTTGTAACTAGTAGATTACGTCAATGCGCAAGTGTTACCGAAATGCTTCGGGAACTCAAATTAGAGTTGCTGGAGGGAAGACTTTTCGAGAAGCAATGTTGAAGGAATTTAAAGGACTGGAATTTGAGACGGACTGTAGAATGATTCTACTGCCGCCAACCTGCAATTCACGTAAAAGCCAGAGGGATAAGATTAGAGAGATTATGGCTCGTACAGATGCATACAAGCTTTCGTTTTTCCCTCGTTCTGTAAGGGAGACAACCGGTTTCGATGTACATAGACCTCCTTTTCTGGTCTCTGCACTAAATTATAATATACTGTCGAAATGCATAATGTAGCCAGTTGGATAGTACTGGTGGGTCGTCACACATTAAAATATGCAGTTTGGTTGTCATATTTAAAACTAGTATAGTCATATATACATAAGTAACCACCATATTGTACAGTTGTTGTCACTCACAGCTGTACAATATGGTGATTATGTATGTATATATGACTACACTAGTTTTATATATGACAACCAAACTACATATTTTAATGTGTGACTACCCACCAGTACTATCCAACTGGCTACATTATGCATTTCGGCAATAATATTATAATTTAGTGCAGAGACCAGAAGATGAGGTCTATGTACATCGAAACCGGTCGTCTGTTATAAATAAAGACGAAATATCGCGATCTTGGCATTTCATTATTCACAGAATAAAATACACAATAAATATGTACTTACAAAATGAGATCATATGTGTTATGTAACTTCCACAGATCCTAAATGTAATTGCTCTTGTGGATGTGGAATTGGGCAGGAAAAATAATTACCTTTAGAATATTTACATTGTAAAGGACGTAAAACTTATTACTACATACTATTCTTAGGATTTTTACACTTACTTACAATGATCTCATTACTACACAAAATTAGTATTGAAGTTATACTGTTCAAAATGTTCCAATGTTTGTGAAGCTTAAGGGACTTAACTGCGGGTCATCAGTCCCTAAACTCACAAAACTAGTTATGAACTACCTTATACTAAAGACGACACAAACATCTATGCCCGAGGGAGGATTCGAACTCACGACGGGGAACGGTCTCGTGCATCGGAACATAGCGCCTCAATGCGCTTGGCCACTCCCCCGTGGCCGAAGTCAGAGTGAACACAATATTCACAACAACATAGATCAATCACTTCTGCTAAGAAATTCATCGTTGGAGTAGAAGGACCTGGCCACCAAAAAATCCTTTAGACTTTTTCCTTATTGAACTTAAGTTGAATTTTCATGGCTGCCGGCATGTTATTGAAAATGTGTATTGCTGAATAGTGGACACCTTTCTAAGCCAACGTAAGTGACATTAAATCTTTATGCAAGTTATTATTCTTTCCAGTATTGATCACATGAACTGAACTATTGGTTTTAAAAAATCGGTATATTTTAATGACAAATTTCATTGGGGAAAAATGTATTGGGAAGCAGTAGTTGGTATCCCCAGTTCCTTAAATAGCCTTCTACAGGATCACCTTGAGTTGACACCACAAATAATTCCTATCGCACGTTTTTAGGCTCTGAAAACTTTAGCTTGTTTTTATGAGTTGCTCCAGAAAATAATCCCATATGACATTATGGAGTGAAAGTATGCAAAATACGCTAGCTTTTTTATTTTTATATCTCCTGTGTCTGATAACATTCACATGAATTTGATACTTTCAAATTCTTCTATATCCTTGTTGTCTTACTTTAGGTATATACTGGCAGGAAACCTTTTACAAGTCCTAAACTGCAAATAGTGTGCTTTATCAAGCTTTAGCAAAAGGAATTGGCTAGGTACCATTTATTAATGTCAATACAAAATTCTTTAACCGATCTTTCTAAGGCTATATTTGATTTATTATTTCTTTCAGTGCTGGTGTGATAAGCAAAAATAAAACACACTTGACATCCGCTGATGTTGATGATGAAAGGTCATTGAAATATATATACAAGAAAAACAGGGGCCCTAAGACGGAACCTTGGGGGACCCAACATGTTACTAGTTCCCAATTGGATGGGGCCTGGTAGTTGAGTTGTTTTGTCGATGTCACTTAATAGAAACAAAAAAGGAAAATAAGGAATTAATCATCGGAGAGCTAGTGCTAGGCCGTGGCGTCGTGTTTCTGTGGTGATGGTGATAGAATGCGTTGCCGGAGGTCCATGTTCAAACCTCCTTCACTCCATGTAGTTTTAATTACATCGTTTATGCTGGCCGCAGAAGCCTACATAATTATGTACATCTACATGGGATACTCTGCAAATCACATTTAAGTGCCTGGCAGAGGGTTCATCGAACCACCTTTATATTATTTATCTCCATTCTCGAATAGCGCGTGGGAAGAAAGAACACCTGCATATCTCCGTTCGAACTCTAATATCTCGTATTTTATTCTGATGATCATTTCTACCTATATAAGTGGGAGTCAACACTATATTTTCGCATTCGGAGATGAATGTTGGCGACTGGAGTTTCGTAAGTAGCCCACGCCTTAGCGAAAATCGCCATTGTTGTAATGATTCCCATCCCAGACCCTGTATCATTTCCGTAACGCTGTCTCCCCTGTATCGTGTCAATACGAAACGAGCTGCCCTTCTCTGGACTCTTTCGATGTCCTCCGTCAAACCCACCTAATAAGGATCCAACGCTAGGCGGCAATAGTCCAAAAATGGACGGACAAGCGTAGTGTATGCAGTTTCTTTAGTAGTTCTGTTGCATCTTTTAAGGGTTCTGCCAATAAAACGCAGTCTCTGGTTCGCTTTTCCAACATTATCTGCATGTTCTTTCCAGTTTAAGTCTGAAGTAATAGTAATTCCTAGGTATTTTCTAGAGTTTACGACCTTCGCTATTGATTTATCTTGTAAACAAAGTTTAATGGATTTCCTTTCGTACTCATGTGAACTACTTCACACTTCTCATTATTTAGACTCAATTGCTAATTTTTACACCATATTGATATCTTATTTAGATCGTTCTGCAGTTGGTTTTGATCTTCAGATGAATTTACTAGACGGTAAATGACGGCGTCATCTGCAAACAATCTAAGAGAGCTACTTAGATTTCCCCTAAATCGTTTATGTAAAGAAGGAACAGCAGGGGACCAATAACACTACCCTGTGGAACGCCCGATGTCACCTCTGTCTTAGTCGATGTCTTACCATCGATTACTACAAACTGCGTCCTCTCTGACAGAAAATTCTCTATCCAACTAATTTGGGGCGATACACCATAACCATGCAATTTGATTAAAAGCCGGTTTTGAGGTACGGTGTCTAAAGCCTGGAAATCAAGAAATACGGAATCGATTTGCAAACCCTTGTCGATAGCAGCCATCACTTCGTGTGAATAGAGAGTTAGTTGTGTTTCGCAATAATTTCCATACAAAATTCATTAGCCGATCTTCATAAGGATATATTTGATATATTATTTCTTTCAATACTTGTGTCATATACAAATAAAAGGGGCCCTAAGACCGAACCTTGGGGGACCCAACATGTTATTTGTTCCCAATTGGATGAGACCTGATAGTTCAGTTGTTTTATGCATGTCGCTTAATAGAAACAGAAAAGGAATATGAGCAATTAATGATCAAAGAGCTACTGCTACAGCCGTGGCGTCGTGTTTCTGTGGTGATGGTGATGGAATGCGTTGCTGGAGGTACTTATTCAAACCTGCTTCAGTCCATGTATTTTTAATTACATCGTTTTTGCTGGCCACGGAAGCCTACAGAATTATAAATACAATGTTGATATATCAGCTGATCAGGGCTCATCCCAGTGATGCCGTGTGAAAGTACCAAACTTGCACTACCAACAGTTTTGTACCGAGACCAGTTTTTATTGGATGACTCTCTAACATTGAGTGGCAGTACGTAGACGAGCAGTTGATTTTGGTACAACGCGACACGCTGCAATACAAGGCGAGAGCGGCAGAGCAGAGGACTGAATGGAGGTGCAGAGCGTGCGCCTGCTTGCATAAGCTGGGTCCGCGGGAACAATGTAATCTGCTTTCCGCCCACAATGGGCAGTAAGGCGGGCCGGGCCGGGCCGATGGTATCGACGTGGCGGCGGCTGGGGCAGAGGCGCTGTTTCCCTGGATAGCTGGGTAGCTGGGTAGCGGGCCGGCCGCACACATCTTAACGGCCCACGGATACCATCGCGCCAGTTACTTTTCGGAGAAAACTCCGACATGCTCGCACGCGTTTACAGGAGCGCTGCTGGCTCTTTTTTTTCTTCTTTATTTAGCCCTCAGTGCTATATTCTCACTGGAGAAGTACAGCTCTCTGCGCAAAAGTGATCGAACTGAACTCACGAGGACTATGTTCTCCACAAACATCTGCATACATACTCCGGGAAGACCATGGCGGGGGGGGGGGGGGGGAGGACCTCCTGTTCCTTTCTCAAGTTGAGTGAGGGAAAAACGAATGCTTGTATGCCTCTCGATGAACACAATTTTTATTTTATTTTAAATAACGCCGGCCGCGGTGGCCGAGGGACTAAGGCGCTCCAGTCACGGTCCGCACGGCCACTACGGTTGGGGGTTCGAATCCCCCCTCGGGCATGGATATTTGTGCCGTCATAGTTCGTAAGTAGTTCATAAGTAGTTTGTAAGTTTAGGGACTGATGACCCCGTAGTTAAGTCCCACCCATAGACTATACAAACATTTGAACATTTTTTAAATAACTCAACACGCGAAACTTCCTGGCACATTAAAATTGTGTGCCGGAACCGGGACTCGAACCAGTGACCTTTGCCTTGTGTGGCGGCACCGTGAGTCGTGTCGGGATAGCTCAGTGGTACAGCACTTGCCCCCGTAAGGCAAAGGTCCCAGGTTCGAGTCCCGGTTCTGGCAGACAATTTTAACCTGCCAGGAAGTTTCAAATGTTCTGATATTTAAAATAAAATAAAAATTATGTTCATAGAGAGCATATAAGCATTCGCTGCAGAGTGAAAGTTTCATTCTGGAATCATCTCTTAGGCTCTTCCAGGAGTGCTAGTGTTGCAAGGTTCGCAGGAGAGCTTCTGTGAAGTTTCGAAAGTAGGAGACGAGGTACTGGCGGAAGTAAAGTTGTGAGGCGGCATCGTGAGTCGTGTCGGGATAGCACAGTCGGTAGTGCGCTTGCCCACGAAGGCAAAGGTCCCAGGTTCGAGTCCCGATTTCGGCCCACAATTTTAATCTTCCAGGAAGTTTCATATCAGCGCACACTCCGCTGCAGAGTGAAAGTTTCATAACTGAACACTTGTTATTGCGTTGTTTCACAAAACTTTGTGTGGGTTATGGCCCATTTTCAAGTACTTTACTGATTCCAAAGTTGTTACACCAATGAAGACAAACAATTACGTTACTACAGGTCTCTAATTATCGACTTTAACATTGGAACAAATTACTATTTACATAGCAATTTAGGAACTATTACACTTACATTAAATTATTGGAATAACCTCATGTAAATATCTATTGTACTAACACTGTATTTAATGATATCTTACTGAAATTGCTAATCATTATTGTACTTGTTACTGTTCAATTTTTGAAATGCAGTAATGTTTAGTAATTTCAGTAAGAGATAACATCGTTAAATACTGAGTGCAATAGACATTTACGTGAGGTTGTTCTAATAATGTAATGCAAGTGTAATAGTTCCTAAATTGATTTGTAAATAGTAATTTCTTCCAAAGTTAAAGTCGATAATGAGAGACCTGTATAACGTAATTGTTTGTCTTCAATGGTGTAACAACTTTGGAATCAGTAAAGTACTTGAAAATGGGTTCATAACCCGAAAGCTACGTCATATTGGTTAAGTTTTGTGAAACAAGGCAATAATAACTGTTAAGTTACCGGTATTTAATTTCACATTTTTCACCAAGATCCAACAGTAGAGCCAATCAATATATAGATATTTAATTTTTTTATCTTTGTCGACCTTACGCGAATGTGGGTGGCGGCAGTAGAGTCGTTCTACAGTCGGCTTCAAATTCCAGCTCTCTAAATGCCCTCAAAGTTGTTTCTCATTGAACGTCGCATTTTCTCCGGCAATTCCCAGATGAGGTCCCGAAACACCTCTGTAACACTCGCACACTGATCGAACATACCAGAAACAAACCCAGCAGCCCGCCTCCAAACTGCTACTATGTTTACCTTGCAACCGATCATCTAGGAATCCCAGACTCTTGATCAATACTTGACACGCGGTCGCACAAGAGTTTTCTACATCTGCATACATACTCCGCAATAGACTCAAAGGTGAGTGGCGAAGAGTACTCAGTCGACCAGTCGCCTTTCTCACGGCTGTCCTTATACGCTCGTTCCATTCCATACCACTGTGCAGCGTTACGTCTCGATATTTACTTGACGCGACTCTGTCAAGCAGCACACTAATAATGCTGTACTCGAACATTACGGGATTCTCTCTGCTACTCATCTGCATCACCTTACAGTTTTCTACATTTAGCGCTACCTTAAAATCTTATTGTATTTCTTTTATTTCAACAATTCTGTTGTCATTGTCAATCACGTTTGTCACTCGGCTGAAGAGCGCCGTTGAAGCCGCTGCCGGCCTGCCTCAGTAACGGATTTTAAAAGTACTAATAAAGAAAAACATGCGAAAATGTCGTCCAAACATTTTAAGACGTACACATTTACTTCCTCTAGCAAATATGTATGTGTAAACACGTTAAATAACGTCACTAATGCGTTAAATAGCGCCTTTTACTTTATTTTTCAAATGTTGTTTTGCCGGCCGCGGTGGCCGAGGGGACTGAGGCGCTCCAGTCACGGTCTGCACGGCCACTACGGTCGGGGGTTCGAGTCCCCCCTCGGGCATGGATATCTTTGCCGTCCTTAGGATTAGCTAGTTCGTAAGTAGTTTGTAAGTTTAGGGACTGATGACCCCGTAGTTAAGTCCCATAAGCTCTACAAACATTTGAACATTTCATATGTTGTTTTCTTGTTGAGTGTTAAATAACATAAACAATTATTTTTGTAGTCTAATAATTCTGACTTGTGTAGCTCCGTAGCACAGTGGTAGAGTGCCAGACTACAAATCCAAAGGTCGCGGGTTCGATGCCCCGCCAGGTCCTGGGATTTTTATCTGTCACTTTCCACTTCTTTCACCTCTGGCAGTGTTGCTGATGTGAAAAATAGCGAGAAGCACCGTGGTTCGTAACCCACGTTAAACTGTAGGTCCCCCTATAACTGGTTTGTTAAGTTCGGAGGAAGGCAACGGCATACCACCTACAAACAGGACCATGCCTAGTAAAGCACTGTGGTGTTCAAACCAATCTTCAGACTGCTTTACCTTTAATTCTGACTTTACACTGTTGACATAGGTTTGATTAAAACACATTTGTATATTTACGTTTCTGTAAAACGTACATATTTTCCTTTCAGACGACGCTCCAATATGTTGGATAGGTCGACCGGGTGAAGGCGCCATAGTGAGTCCAATTGGCGGCACAGTCAACCTTTTAGGAGAGAGTTAAGAAAAATAGTCAGTTAACAAGTTTAAGTTCTTCAAAGCGGTACAGAATTACCCCTTTGCGTATCAGTAGTTTGTCTGAAACTACCATTTCATTAATTATTTTCGGAAGTGTCAATGGTTTTTGCGTGAAACCACCGACGCTAGTGCAGAGCAGAGACATCTAGTGAGTACTGGTAAATGTCCAGAAAAAGAATTGGGTCATTGACTAGAGTAATTGACTTAGGAACTGGTGTACAAAAACTATAAGATTTACTTTGACAGTTTTCTTTCCACTTATTTAAGCCTAGTGAAAAATCTTCATTATCATGTTGTGTATGCTTGTGAGACAGTAAATGGAGCTCAAAAGGACTTGCCCAAAGATTAGAAGCCTGAAAAACATCTTTGGCGTGAAGAATATGACTACAGGTGCACAGAAGGCATGTCTGCATTGATATGGACTGGGAGGGAATTTTATTTCTGTCTCATTTTCAAGATCCATGGCAGAGAACAACAGTGACCCGAAAACAAAATGATGGATCAGTAACTGAGATCTCATGTCCCGAACCTGTGAAACAGTACACCATGCATATGGAGTACCTCGATAAAGCAGACATGCTGAAACCTCTATATGAGACTGATAGGAAAAGCAAAAGATTGTGGCTTAGAACGTTTTGGCATGTGCTACGTGTCTCCATTGTCAATTCATTGTTGTTGCTCCAAGAAAGAAGCGAGGACGCAACAATATCACTGAAGGCGTTCCAGAAGGGATGAATCTTATGGTTTAACGTCCCGTCGACAGCGTGGTCATTAGAGACGGAGCTTACGCTCGGATTTTGGGTAAGGATGGTTGAAGGAAACCGGCCGTGCCCTTTGAAAGGAACCATCCCAGCATTTTCCTGGAATGATTCAGGAAAATCACGGAAAACCTAAATCCGGATGGTCAGAGGTGGATTTGAACCACTATCCTTCCGAATACAACGAGTCCAGTTGTTACCACTGCGCCACCTTGCTCGGTAAAGGAGTTCCACACTGCGGCGGTTTATGCACTTATTAGCAGAATAAATGGTACATTATCAAGAAGGCGCAAGAATGGAAATGCAAAATAAAGGACGTTGCTCAAAGAACTGAGAGTAACCTAGTGTGAACACATGTCAATATAAGGACCTTGCGGATAACATCGGAAGCTCACTTAGGCTTTTTTGCGGATGATGCAGTAGTATATAGAGAGGTTGTAACAATGGAAAATTGTATTGAAATGCAGGAGGATCTGTAAAGAATAGACGCATGGTGCACAAAAAATCAAATGTTTGTAGAGTTATGGGACTTAACTACAGGGCCATCAGTCCCTAAACTTACAAACTACTTATCAACTACCTTATACTAAAGACGGCACAAATATCCATGCCCGAGGGGGGATTCGAACCCCCGACCGTAGTGGCCGTGCGGACCGTGACTGGAGTGCCTCAATCCCCTAGGCCACCGCGGCCGGCCATGGTGCACAGAATGGTAATTGAATCTCAATGTAGGCAAGTGTAATGTGCTGCGAATACATAGAAAGAAAGATCCTTTATCATTTAGCTACACTATAGCAGGTCAGCAACTGGAAGCAGTTAATTCCATACATTATCTGAGAGTGGGGATTAGTAGTGATTTGAAGTGGAACGACCATATAAAATCAATCATCGGTAAAGCAGATGCCAGAGTTAGATTCATTGGAATGATCCTAAGGAAATGCAATCCGAAAACAAAGGAAGTAGATTACAGTACACTTGTTCACCCACAGCTTGAATACTGCTCACCAGTGTGGGATCCGTACCAGGTGGGTTTGATAGAGGAAGTAGAAAAGATCCAACGGATAGCAGTTCGCTTCGTTACAGGATTATTTGATAATCGTGAAAGCGTTACGGAGATGATCGATAAACTCCAGTGGAAAACTGTGCAGGAGAGACGCTCTGTCGCTCGGGACGGGCTTTTTTCGAAGTTTCGAGAACATACCTTTACCGAGGAGTCTAGCAGAATATTGCTCTCTCCTACGTATATCTCGCGAAGAGATGATGAAGATAAAATCAGAGAGATTAGAGCCCACACAGAGGCATAACGACAATCTTTCTTTACGTGAACAATATGGGACTGGAATAGGAGGGAGAACCGATAGTGGTATTTAAGGTTCCCTCCGTCACATACCTATCGGGTGGTTTGCGGAGTATGGATGTAGATGTAGGACGATGTCGCCATTGTGTAGACTGCAACATAAAAGCTGAACCTCACAGAACAAAATACCATTGTACCGGTATAATATGGGATTGTGCCTGGAGAAAGTCCGAAATTGCTTAAAAAATACCTCTCGAAATCTTAGATGGTTCAAGGCCGTGTGTCCCAGTGGTTTCGCAGTGAAATCAACTTCAGTAGGAGAACTTTTTGTTAAAAAAAAACCTTGTATTCACCGCTTATGAGATTGATAAGTGACTAGTTTACTTATTTTTGACACATGTGGTCTTAGAGGTTTAAAGTCTACACAGGAGTAGATGTCGTCGTGTTGGCGGAAGGCGGCCCTGGCATGACGCGATGTCGCTAGGAGACGGCGTGATGTGACTGATGGCTGTGGGAGCAACAGGTGGGTGTCTGCCTACAGTGGACGAACAGCCCAGCACCTCGGCACCTCTATCAGGGGTTAATGAGAGATTGCAGTACTGCCACGTTGCTTTCCAACAGTGAAAGGACAACGCAACCTCGTTAATTTTATTAGATTAGATTATTGACATCGCCAGCCAGCACAGTTTTGGTACAGTATCGCGTGCATTTGCTAGTGTTTCAAGCGGTATTCATGTTTTCAGACTGTTGAAAACGTTAGGTAAACTCACAGACATCTGGTATCGGAATATCCCTCTCGATTACGCCAAGGTTTCCAGTTAAATGTGGGTTGTCACGTACGTGTTTAGAATCAAATACAATTTTCTTCGACATACCAGTCACTTGCTGTAGGAGTGTATATATTAATTTGCAAATTCGTATAATTTGTTCTGTGCTAAATTGTATGTGTATCTTTTTTTTTTTTTTTTTTTTTTTTTCTTTTTTTTTTTTTAACTCTGACGTTCATTTGACTTCAGAGAGTAAAACGAGTGAAAACAAAGTTCTGTACTGAAATCATTCGTTTTAGTTAACCCCACTTTACACAATTTTGGATGGGTTTTATTACTTGGAAATTAGAGGATAAATTAATTAAATGTTCGATAGCGGGTCAGCCACGTTTATCCTTTAATATCAAGCGAACAAACCATTTGCATACTCCCTTTGCGTACAGTCCTTTCTCCCCCCTTCCTTACCTGTACTTTCAACACACACACATTAATATACCTTTCAAGGGTTGCCACGTTCCGATCACGAATTTACCTCACGCTTTGTACACTTGTAGTCATTTAGTAGGATAACGTAACGGGCAGTTAGTACACTGTACTACTTCAGCAGTTTACAGAGAACTGCGAGAGAAGTTTTACGCGTCGATTATGTATCGGTTAGTTGCGACCTGAAGCACGAGTCGTGTTAGTCGTGCGATTAACGTTAGAGCTTCGCAATCGGTCGATCGCTGCATCGAATGATGCATTTCACAGATCACTCTTGTTGACAGTCGCAGAACAAGACGGGTAATTCACTGTGAGGTGATGTCCAAGACTTCGTTCCTCAATTGTGTACTATGGTCGCGTCTCAATGTTACCAGTGGTACCAACTTGTTCAAATGTCTGTTAACCTATGGGACCAAAGTTCTCGGTCCCTAGACTTACAAACTATTTAAACCAACTTAAACCGTGCTTAAGGAAAACACACGCACGCACCCCCAAGGGCACTCGAACCTCCGGCGGAACCGGCCACGCGGTCGTTGACATAGCACCTATAACCATACTGTGTTCACATTATTTTGTCGAACCTCTGTATATAATGAGAAACTGTGTGTATTTTCAGGAATTTTCTTTGGAATCTATCTTTCGGCTCTTTTCTAAATTTTTAACGTAACAAGTATTATTTATAAATAAAGAAGTTTAGGGGAAAATGTATATATTGCAACAAAAAAGGAATTAATTCCCGATCTTGCCTAATGCGTTTGCAAAAGTGACTTAAGAAATGCATTCGAATCTTTTTATATTGCATTTCGCAAAATCACTACTGGCATATATTTTCAAGAAAACTGTTTGTATTTGCTAGTTTATTCAATGATAATTATATTTAAAACATCTTTAGTAATGAAAAATTACTGTACGCGAAATAACATTTGAAATTTATCAAAGCACGTGAAAATAAAAGCTATTTAGTTATATTACCTTACACTGTCACATACATATGAAATAATATGACCAATCCTAAAATATTCATTTAAAAAATAAGCTTTGAGCAGGAATCGCTGCAGCGATCCACCGATTACGAAGCTGACCTGCTTAAGGTTGATGTGTAAAAGGTATCTTGCGATATTTTGTAAATTTTCTTAGTAGGACACTTCACCACTTGTACATTAAATTGTTCTCATGAACTACTACAGGTGAACAAAGTTTGAGGTAGATTCATGATACGAAGTTTGCTGCCTCTCCTTGTCATACGGGTAGAGGGTGTAATCGTCGCCACTTTGGTTTTGAGTACGGACTGGTGAAACCCAGCTGTATCCCGGCTTAAATACGCACTGGCGGCAGGATGTTATCCGTCCTATTTTCGATCATGTGGACCGGGGAAGCGAATAGGTTCCCACGAGGCGGGGCAGCTGAGGTTGCTTGGTTTGAAACTCCACAAATGCGCTTTGCGCTGAAGAGTGTTTGCCTGGTTGGCGGGCAACCCGCGCAGCTCGGGTGTATGAAGTGCAGCCGCCCTCGCAGGCGTACCGTCACGATGCGTCACTCAATTGTAATAAGAAACCACTAAAAAAACGTCATTCGTGCAAAGTTCTGAACTAATACTATGGAAGGCTACAGCTGCAGTTCATTGTTAGGTCTACTACCACAAATTCCACGTTTACAAACAAATTAAAATGCATAAGTGTTATTTCACTTTGTTCGTTATAAACGGTATGCACACTACGAAAAATAATACTGTTTAATTCAGTAAAATTATGCATCTTGGTTACGGTAGTTCATCCTCCAGTTTTATATGGAAATTCTCGTATTCTTCTGAATTTTAAGCCAAAAGCCATCTACCGTATTTCAGAATATGACACTGATTAACAGTTACATCTGCTGCTTATTTTGCAAATTTAGTTGCCAAATTTTCCAACTTCAGCTGCTCTTCATCACTTTACAGAGGATTTCACAAATGGCTATTAAATATCAAAGTAAAAGAAAAATGCTATTGACGATAATACAACGGGAAAGTGCTTACCCGTGATCATTGAGGCAGACGCCAAAGATATTATAGCCCAGGAAATGAATAAAATTATTAAAGTTGTGCTCAGTATAGCGGCATGTAAAGTAGAAATCATGTTCAAATGTTTTTCAAGCTTAAGGGACTTAACTGCGGGTTCATCAGTCTCTAAACTTTACTTATGAACTACCTTACACTAAAGACGATACTAAACTCCATGCCCGAGGGAGGATTCGTTCATCGCAGCATAGCTCCTCAATGCGCTTGGCCACCCCGCCGTGGCGTAGAAATTGTCAAAGCTATCTTACATCTAAATAACTTTCATTATGCTTATGAAAAATTTGTTCAATTTATAAGAAATGATTGCAAACTTCAGGCTAAAAAAAAAAGTAGGCTTATTCATTTTGTCGAGTGCAACTCTCCTTTCTTGTGACAAAAGTGTTGGTAATCCTAATCGAAAAAACATTTCTAACTCCTCAATTATCAAATTGTGTTATATCCTAAGTAGAATATAAAAGCTATCTCCTTACCTTGAATATATTTATCCTTGGTGGGTTATGGTGATATACTGTTGTAAACAAAACTCTTAAAGTACATGGGCTGTTTTAGAAAAAGAAGTAAGTTAATAAATAAAAATAAATAAATTAAAAGGCGAGAGAGAGAGAGAGAGAGAGAGAGAGAGAGAGAGAGAGAGAGAGAGAGAGAGAGAGAAAACTGAAGTGGAACTAATGTTATTTTTCGAATGACAAAAGAAGAAGTTACATTGTATAATTTCTTTATTTATATCAGTTTTACATGATGGGCTTAACTGAACTACTTAATAACTCCCTCTGTGTTAAATTTCAATGACAGAACATCACTGTGGAAATATTATTGAGTAATTTCTTTATTTGTATCAGTTTTACATGGTGGGCTTAACTGAACTACTTCATAACTTCCTCTGTGTTAAATTTCAATGACAGAACATCACTGAGGAACAATTGTTCTTCAGAGATGTTCTGTCATTGAAATTTAACACAGAGGAAGTTATTAAGTAGTTCAGTTAAGCCCACCATGTAAAATTGATACAAATAAAGAAATTATACACTGTAACTTCTTCTTTTGTCATTCGAAAAATAACATTAGTTCCACTTCAGTTCTCTCTCTCTCTCTCTCTCTCTCTCTCTCTCTCTCTCTCTCTCTCTGGCCTTTTTATTTTTATTTATTAACTTACTTATTTTGCTAAAACAGCCCATGTTCTTTAAGAGTTTTGTTTACAACAGTATATCACCATAACAAATCAAGGATAAATATATTCAAGGTCAGGAGATAGCTTTTATATTCTACTTAGGATATAATACAATTTGATAATTAAGGAGTTAGAAATGTTTTTTCGATTAGGATTAGCAACACTTTTGTCACAAGAAAGGAGAGTTGCACTCGACAAAATGAATAAGCCTACTAATTTTTTTTTATGTTACAATTTATTTCCATTGTTTGCTTCTCCTTTTTTTAATGTACTTACAGTCGTCTGTTTTTACGTCCAGGTGCTAAATATCCGGTTGTCGTGCACACACATTCCTATATACATTATCAGTACGTATCTAATTATTACATAAATAGAGTTTACAAAATGTATGGTGCTGTAGATACGATAGTCAGAGGCTGTACCGTGTTTTATCTTATTCAATATTTGAGGCGTTCTTTTAATGTTATACTTCCATCTAGTAATTACAGTCAGTTATATGCCAGTACCTCAGAATACAATATGTTTACATTATTTTCCCAAGGGGAATATGTAGAGGTTAATAGATATGGCATAATTTTATTTATATTTCTGTGTATATGTTATTATGTAGAGAGATGGGATTAAACTTTTTATTAGAAATTTTAGGAGAATATATAGACCATAAATTTATGTTTGATAGGGTTTTCCTTATTTAGTCTTTCCTTGATTTTAGCATTATAGTATGATATTTGCTCAGTGGTGAGCTGCATTATCCTTTGTTCAGCGTTCATGTATGAATAAAATTATCGAGAAAATTTCTATGTTTAATATCGGTTTGATCGTTTAATAAATTATTTGCGTCACTAGTTTCGTGGGTACATACTTAAATTTCTTCTGGAATGTTTATTTCATATCTGTTCTGTATTATATGTAAAATATCGAGTGCATTTTATATTGTGCCTACCTGTGTGGTTTTCCGATTGTAAGTGCTGGTAAAATGTGAATGGGTTTTCTCACTGTCCCTAGTGTGTTCTTTATAACGAACGGTGAAATTACGTCCGGTTTGTCCTATATAATATTTATTAAGTGAAGTACAAGAGAGTTTGTTTATACTAGAATCTAGGAATTTAGAAGGTTTGTTGTGTGTGTTGACGATTTTGCTTCTCATGGTATGTCTATTTTGGTTTGTAAAAGTGATGTTAGTATTTCTAAAAAAGGAAAAAAAAAAAAAAACATTTTATTTGTGATTTTACCTGGATGTGTTCTAATGGTATATATTTTTCTTTGATGTGTCTCTCTTTCTAATGTGATTCCTGCATATGTTGTTAGTGGATCATGACTTGATTTTTATTGTATAGGTTTAGTACGATCATAACGTATAAAAGTAGAAAGTGTGATGTCTCGTCTCCTATAACTTGGTCTGAATACGGTTACTGCAGGAATCTCCCACTGCGCAGCGGTGCGAACGTTTTGCGATATATCGCGTCTTTCGTTGCTGATTTGTGGATATTTCGGGTTTCATATGAATAATTGTACAGCGGTACAGATTTTTAGTGGTGTTCGATATTAAATTGAACCGAAAGACGTGAATGTTAAGCAAATATTCCGATTGAAATTAATAGCAAAGTGGCAGTCTCCTAAGCTGAAGTGGCGATGCCTTCCTGTTCTGTGCCAGGTTACAACCCAAGATACAGAAGTTGCAAGGAGCTAAGACGGTTTTTCACGTCACCAAAAAATTTTGAAAATTGCAACTCATGGACAAAGTTATCCCACAATAAAAGAGAAGGCGCTAACAAGAAAGTTGTACATTTGTGATGCTCACTTTACTGAAAATCTAATATTAGAAAGTTAGAAACTAACAAATTTATTATTCACGGACACGAAGTAAAAATATCTAGAATTTATTGGCACTCGAAACCAAATTCAATTCCTCACATTTTCCTGAAGTTGCACACCTACACCTTTAAATGTGCAAAAAGGAAAGCGGCTTACAAAATTGTCAATAAAACGCCCGCCAGTTTGTGACGGTGATACCACTTGTTTGTTAGGTCCATTTCTTGATCCACTTGAAGTAAGTGTATTTAAAGCACAAGTAAACAATAATTAAAAACTAGCTTGGCCAGGACAAACAATAAACTCAAGTCAGAGAAGGCGAGATTACTTGTACCTCTGTAGGAACACTATATTAGTCACTTGTGGGCAAGCAGAGTTATTGTGCCTTTTGATATACACGTGTGGATGCATTCTTGCTTGACTACCGGCTAAGAAAATATAAATCCTGACCCAACTGCTTTAGAAGAGAAAAGTAATTTTAGAAGAGGATTAAATATCAATATTCTGCAATACATATTAGAGAAGTAAAAATTTTCACCCTAGTTTATTCGCAAAATTATTAAAAGTGAGTTTGAATGTTATATAGTTTAGATTTCACGATCGTTATCTAGTTGGTCTGCTGCAGGAACATGAACTGCTGCGGTAAGAATAAATATTAGTGTTGCCGTAGAACATTCAAGGATTCTTTTTATTTTTCTTTCCTTGCTACTTTAATACGTGGACAGTCGGAAACGTAATTACTTTGTGCGAAGTTTTGCAGTCATTCACTGCAGTATTCTCTTGTTTCCATCGCAAAACAATTAAAAAAAGCTATTGTTAGTACTGGAAGTGCGTTTAAATAATTTAAATATGTTCTCACAATATAGGGGCCTAAATGAGAGTCGTAACTTCATAACATAGAAAATAGAGGTATGAATGCGAAAGTATGCGAGAGTAGCGCGTAAATCGGAGGTGGCGCCGCTAATCGGAGCTAATATAGCAACGTCAACCATGAAAATCCATAATAATTAATTAATAATGGCGTATATATAATATTTAAACACCAATAGTTAATACACTGCGAACGTGATTTGTTTTTATAACAAATTAACAGAATATTTGTCGAAAGTATAGCGGAAAACAATTCTTCGATACCACATACATTGTAATTCGATAATATATCGAAGTTGGTGACAGAACACAAATAATAAATGTAATAGTATAATCAACGATAGAAGTAATAAGTGCAGCTAATAAAGACAACATATAGTTCCGCAGCGTACCGCGCCGCGCGCTGCGTCGATCATGTTCTGCTACTAAATGGCGGACGCACGGGCACTTGTAAATATTCATTATACAAGAGATATGGCAGATTTTGTCAGCTGATTCTTGTCAATTCTATCAGACAATTAATCAATCGATAGTCTGGAAGTTGAAATTCCGCGGTATATTGCGGTATATGCTACTTTTGCTCTAGTTGAAAATGCAAGTTCGGCAAAGCATGGTCGTTTTGCATAGGAATCGGAAAAAAATATAATATAAATATGATAACCATGAAATTTATACCGATTTAGTGTACTAACATTTTGTACATACCTGTAGCAACCGTTTCCATCTTGTAGAACTGAAATTTTTCACTTCACAACCAAAATATTCACTCACAAGCCGAGAGTAAATTTGCCTTTTGCTTTCACAGCGCCGGGTGTTCTCTCGACGAAGGTCACTTTTGAACTGGCGTTACGCGACTGGTATCTAAGGTGGCGACCTGTCCTTCTGGAATAAGATGCACCAATCCTTCCGCTACCCAACCCACCCATCAAAGTCCCGAGAATCGAAAATCCATTTTCGGGGTTTTGGGCACGTTTTGGGGATTCCGTCCCACTGTGCGCCGCCAAGCGGCGAAACGGGTGAACTCAACAAGTGATCACACTTTCTACTTTCTATTCATTATGGTACGATGTTGGGGTCGTATTCATTTTGGTGGGCAATTTATTGTAGTATAGGTGAGACCAGGGGAATGGCGTCACCTTAAAGGAAACGAGTTTTTTTTACGTTATTAGAAGTGTGTCTTTTTCGTTCAGAATAATACTACAGCTTCGCCAGCTAATACCACTTTATTGTAATTTTTGTCAGACATGTATCTTGTTAAGTTTTATTGTTAAAAATATATTGCGAAAGTACACGCAGTGACGCCATTACCCTGGGTTTCGGGGTAATGACGCCGTACATTTGAAAATCAAGGATAAACCTACACGATGAATGAGTAGTAGTAAGTAAGTTTTATAACCGTTGTAATATATACTTATCGCTCTTCTATATTAGACATGTAGAAGACTTGAGGTACTTATCGATGTAAAATTGGAATAAAAATACATTTTATAACTTTTGCTTGATTAAGATCCTTAGTAGTCAGAAATATAACTTTCGGCACTTCACAACTACTACATTCGCTACTTTCTGCAAATGCCCATTTCACAAAAGTATGAATCTATATCACGCTTCATTTTGCCTAAATTCTCCACAATGGCGTCATTGCCCCAGTTGCAAAAATGGCTAAGAACGTGAATTTAAAGCCTAAGACTTTGCGAAACAATTAGGTCAGAGATACGAAATCGAACCTAAATACCAACAGATTACGTTAATTCGAGTATTAGAAAGCAGTGACAGCCTGTAGAGGTACTTATTTCAATAAAATACAGGCTCGAAAATTAGATCCGAAAGCTCGAAACTACCAATTTATTTCATACGATTAATATGTGTCAACAATCACGGACGACGACTACAGGAATTAATTCCGCGGTAGGTAACGCAGATATAACACTGGTAAGCGTACAGGTACTGCCAACCGTTGGTCATGAAATTGGGGTGGCGCGATTACCAAGGGTGACGCCGTTACCCTGGTCGGCTGACAAGTCTGCTAATCTTTATAAATCAGTCACTTGGTGGTAAAATGTTCAAAACATTCTACACGACTGAGACTGCAGATGAATGTGGTATCACGGAGTGTGTCACTGTGTAGTGTTGTTTGTGTTTGTGCGGCAGGTTCCGGCTGTGGCACTTCGGCGAGTGGCGCGAGGTGCTGGTGGACGACCGGCTGCCCACGTTCCGCGGCCGCCTCGTCTTCATGCACTCCTCCAACCCCACCGAGTTCTGGGCCGCGCTGCTCGAGAAGGCCTACGCCAAGTGAGTAGCCGCTGTCTGAGAATTACTCTACCATTGTGGGATTCTGTTCAGTTCTGTGATTCTAAAAGCAGCAGAGAGATGATTCAGCTGTTGCCAACTGAAGGCCGCCATTTGCATGAACGAGTACTTCCTGCACAAACCAAGTTGACAAACTTGTTGACTGATGGGCGCGACCTCACGTGGGAATTATAGTCCACTTAACATAATTTTCTTTTCTTATCTTTTTTTTTTTTTTTTTTTTTTTTTTAATGTCTTGGTCGCACTGTTTTTATTTATAATTACGCGTTTCGATACATCATCATCAGATCTGTGGCAAAAAGTAAATTACATTTTGGATGTTCACAGTTGCTAATCATAAAATTCATACGGAGCACAAACACATTATACGAAAATATACTTACAACTTTTTTTTTTTTTTTTTTTTTTTTTTTTTTTATAAACGATGGTAATTAAAACACAACTTATTGGAAATGACTAACATATAAACTACCATAGTGGATGTCTGGTCAAGGTGTGTCGACTAGAACTTCATGCCAAACTGAGGTGAGAGGGGAGAACACTATAATAGGTAAATTAGGTTAAATAGCCGTCAGGTGGCGCAGGGTTAAACTTAAATATTATTTTCATTTGAATGAATATATGTAACACCATCTCGCGCCCTCTGCACTGTCAACTGAAATAGAAACTATGAAAAACGTGACTACAAGATGTGTTGAGTCTAAAGAAAATATCAGATTTTGTACGCCCAGTCCCAGTAATATGTTTCAATAAGTTATCTGATATTTTTTTCTTTAAACTCAACACATCTTGTAGTCACGTTTTTCATAGTTTCTATTTCAGTTGACAGTGCAGAGGGGGCAAGATGGTGTTACATAAATTCATTCAAATGAAAACAATATTTAAGTTTAACCCTGCGCCACCTGACGACTATTTAACCTAATTTACCTATTATAGTGTTCCCCCCTCTCTCCTCAGTTTGGCATGAAGTTCTAGTCGACACACCTTGACTAGACATCCACAATGGTAGTTTATATCTTACTCATCTCTAATAAGTTGTATTTTAATTATCATCGTTTTTTAAAAAAAGTTGTAAGTATATTTCCGTATAATGTGTTTGTGCTCTGTATGAATTTTATGATTAACAACTGTGAACATCTAAAATGTAATTCACTTTTTGCCACAGATATGATGATGATGTATAGAAACGCGTAATTATAAATAAAAACAGTGCGACTAAGACATTTCAAAAATAAATAAATAAATAACATAAAATAAAAAAAATTATGCATCCCGACATATGTTCGCTGTCCACAAAAATGGAAGGTTTTATGAACCAAATGATAAAAATGGTCTACAGAACATCAGTATTTGAGAAGTGTAAGGCACGTGTTACGATACGGAAGCAGAGACCGGCAGCAGTGCTCCATCCAAGAGGAAAGTCAAGTTCGAACTTACGAGAAAAACAGCGCGGAAATCCGTATTTTTAATTCGAAATATTCCATTTAGATGCCAATATTTTTTTTTAATAAAATCTTATTGGATCTCTAGTCGCACCAGGTGGTTAGACTCTCACGAGCTTTTGGCCAAGTTCTCCCTGGCCATTTTCGAGTGGTAACTGAATGCTGCTTAGTCGTTGCTTTGCCGTTATAAAGCCGAGCTGCCGACTAAGACGTCACTGGAGATGACTGCCTCGCCTTATTTGGTAATGTTTACGTCCCGAGTTGGTTATGTCCACATTTGGCTGCTGGATTTGATGTCACTGGAGCTCGCTTGTTCGTCCCATGTCCGCCCAACACCGTCTGAAGAGAATGCTTGCGCGTTGCTGTGCCACGTCACTCAGAGTAGGCCCGAGGCCAACGAGAAAGACACGCCCCGGCGCGCACGTCATGTCACGTAAACAAAGTAGTCCTGAGCTGGCGAGGTAGGTAGCTGAGAGACTGACCGCTATGAGGCAGTGGGCTGTGCCCCAGCTGTCGGTCAGTCAGCTAGCGATTGCGCCGGCCCACGACTGCACTGTTTACGTGACATGACGTGCGAGCCGGGGCGTGTCTTTCTCGTTGGCCTCGGGCCTACTCTGCGTGACGTGGCACAGCAACGCGCAAGCATTCTCTTCAGACGGTGTTGGTCCGCCACATCCACTTCAGCTTCACTATGACCGCATCATTTGAAGAGAAGATTAAGCACAACCATACGTTTACACTTAGTGCCCTTGCTATGGAAGTTCAGCAAATCTTAAGATCACTAATCCATGGAATTGTTACTGAAAAACTGAAATTTTGAAAACTTTGCTCATGTTGGGTACTGAAAATTCTTACTGAAAAACACAAAAAACACCGGATGGGCAGTGCACTTTAGTTTATGACACGTTAAAATGAAGGAGGCGATGGTTTTCTTTCTCGTATAGTCACGCTAATGACGAGCTGAAAGAACATGTTTGAAAACACAAACGGCGACCTTCTATGAAGAAGGGATACAAAAACTACAAAAGTAATTTGACAGTTGTAGATTTTTGTACAATAAATATTTTTTCTATAGCTGTACACGTTTGTTTTATATAACCAAGACACACCTCGTAAATCAAATGCTATGGTATTTCCTCCGAAGGGGAGGCAACCGATTTTCTTCTTCGTTCCCATCGGAGC
Organism: Locusta migratoria; assembly: GCA_026315105.1. NCBI lineage: Eukaryota > Metazoa > Arthropoda > Insecta > Orthoptera > Acrididae > Locusta > Locusta migratoria. Next base: position 696,105,915 of record CM048745.1, on the reverse strand, counting down.
TTCTTACTCCGCTTCTAATCACCTCGTTCCGGTACATCAAATCTCAGTCTACTTTCCTTATTTTAAAAGTATGCGTTAGTATTATCCAACATAAAAATTACCTCAAAAGTCCTATGAAGCGTTTCACTGCTGTAAGCTACGTAGAGAACAGACGAAAAACGTGTGTGCGCTCGTTAAGACTCCTTCAGAAGAACTGGCTCTGTGCCATGTTTCAAGCGAATAATGGTATCTGCTCGCGGACAGGGAGCCACGATTGATGGTAAACCAGCAACTAATGACATTGTAACGCGCTCTTAATGAGTTGCGAAAGCTGAAAAGTAATTTATCGTATTGTATTGTGCAGCCGTCAAACCGTGTCACGTCCACTCACGCACGTAAATCCCAAAGCGCTTCATTACAATGAGCTTGTTGGACATCCGTTGTGGAGTTATGTTTAGTGTCGTGAGGTCATCGGTATGCGCGAGTGTGTTGCTGTGCTGTGAGGCGATGTCATCTGACGTTCCGTGACGAATGTGGTGTTCGCCACAATATAACGTATTGCTGAACAGAACAACGTCGGCGCACAGTTAATGTCTTGGTACGACTAGGTATTCGTTATTTCTGACGGAGTTAGGATGAGGAGGAGGACAACGAGGAGGAGGAGATGGAGGAATACAAGAAGAAGAAGAAGAAGAAGGATGAGGAGTAGGAGGAGGAATGAATTGGCGGGCGGAGTGAAAAAGAACAGGAGAGAGAGAGAGAGAGAGAGAGAGAGAGAGAGAGAGAGAGAGAGAGAGAGAGACGGGGAGGGAGAAAAATAGACTACGAAATTTTAGATTTAATCCACCGTCGACGAGATGTTCATTAGAGACGACGCACGAACAAAATCGTAAAGGCTACTTATGGAAGCAAAGAAATGATTATTTTCTGGCATTTCGTAGTATCTGTTTCGTATGTTTCTTGTGTTCCCAATAGACTGAAGACTATCTTTTTACAGAAAGGTATTTATAGATTCGGGAATCTGTGATAGCTATACAGTAGTCTCGTTAATTTGAGGTGAACGGGACTGGGCTTACCTCGAACAATCGAAATTTACGTGTGAAAAAGAAGATAACCCACCCTGAAAAGAATAGACGTGTAAAGATAACATTTTAAAATCAACTTTTTAAATACATTAAAGATTGGGGTGAAACACTGAATTAAAATTTGTTATGCTGCCGGGAATCGAACCCGGACCTTTATATATGGTGGTACTAGTTTTAATGAACTCTGATTTCATTACACAAACAACTCTTTAAATGACCGTGACTTGGAACCCGAATTTAACTAGCACCAACTCACAATAATTATCATTGACGATAATATTAGCTTCCAAATCATTCATATTAAATTTATTGACTTGAATATTTAAAATATTTCAGTTTTGCTTTCTGCAGTCAGATCCTATAAGTTCGGAAACCCTGAGTGAAATTTTAGTTGAGGGCTCTACGAGAGTCTTTTGCTTCGTATACATCTACAGTCGAAAGAACAATGTCGACTTTCATGCAACTTTAGTGACACAATCACTTTTATCGTAAGTCTTCTGATCACACTCATAATACACATCAACATAATCCATCAGTTTATAAAAAATATTTGTATATTTTGATTTGATATTTAATAATGTTGTATAGTCGTTAGTAAATTAATTTATGAATCTTTTATTCATATAAATGTGACGTCATTACAGTCACTAAAACTCACAATAGCCATCTGACACCTTGTTAATTCTCCATACCAAAACCGACTAATAAGTTTTAAATATATTTCTATTACATCTCTTTATCAATAATCGTTGTTATTTGAAAAATAGTCGATCGCGCCGACCTTCGGTTAATTAACGGTAACGATCGGCATTTTCTCGCTGACGTCGGCGGAGAACTCGTCACGCCGTAGTGCTGCACCACCGTCGTAATACTTGAAACAAAGACAAACAAAATTCACACAAGTATGTGTTCTCAAATCTAAATAACATTCAAAATTGTATCTTCATTAATTATCTAATGAATAACTGCAAAATTGAGCTTTATAAGGAGAAGGGAGGACGGCTCAATACACGTCCCACTATACATGCTGATTTGACAGACGTCTTACCGCATCACTACCGATTAAAGCACCTTGGAATAGTCTAAGTGCGACTTCCCTCCTCGTCACAAACTGTAATTCAGCTTCTATGTTCCCATGTATTATTGCCACTGTTGCCAAGGATCTCCATGCAGCGGAATAGCATGGGAACACAGAAGCTGAATTAAAGTTTGTGTCGTGGATAGAAATCGAGCTTAGACTATTCCGAGGCGCCTTAATCGCTAGTGATGCAGTGCTGTAACGGTACAATGCTTCACCTTCAGTCTCAGGGTTTGTTAATTTCTATTTACTTTTTAAATAGTCATTAACATTGGCAGCCTAAAGGCTTCAATGTCTTTTTACTATTTACTTCTTGTTATCAAATGTTCAAATGTTTGTTAAGCTTATGGGACTTAACTACGGGTTCATCAGTCCCTAAACTTATGAACTACTTACGAACTAGGACGGCACAAATATCCATGCCCGAGGGATTCGAACCCCCGACCGTAGTGGCCGTGCAGACCGTGATTGCAGCGCCTCAGACCCCTCGGGCACCGCAGCCGGCTACTTCTCGTTATACTGGTGGAGTGCCTTTTTCTGTGAAGATACAATGTACCCGCAGTTGTTGTTTTGTTTAATGTCGCTGGCATTTATAGGAAACTCGTAATTTCGAGACTCGAAATATCGAGACTCCGCTGTATCGAGTTCAGTTTACTTATTACTTGACTTCCTTTAGTTTTTTCTTTGTTAGGCAGAAAATATCACAACGTGGAGAAAAGGAATTCAATTTGGAAGTACTTTAATGAAAGTACCGTCGCATTCTCTAAACCTGTTCGCCTCTCGTATCATCTTCTACGGATTCCTGATCAAGCTTGAACTCACTCACGAAGGCTTAGTACCAGAAGGGATCTTGAAAAATGTGGAAAAAGTTGTGATTTGTGGTGTAATGTAAATATACGTCAATTTTAAATTAATTACTGGAGATTCGGTTACGGCTTTGGCCGATACTAAAAGAGGAGCCAAAAATGTTCAAATGTTTGTAAATCTTATGGGACTTAACTACGGGGTCATCAGTCCCTAAACTTACAAACTACTTATGAGCTACTTACGAACTAGGACGGCACAAATATCCATGCCCGAGGGGGGATTCGAACCCCCGACCGTGGTGGCCGTGCAGACCGTGACTGAAGCGCCTCAGTCCCCTCGGCCACCGCGGCCGGCAAAAGATGAGCCGAATGTTCGTTTAGGTTTCGGCCAGAAATAATGTTTCGGCCAGACTCTAATGTTAAATGATTTAGCAAAATGACAAACAACCCAGTTCCAAATGAATCCTAATGGTCTGACAGGGGGCTTCGTGGTTTCTTTCAGCGTACAGAATGAAAGGGGGAGAGGGTAGGAATTATAACAACAGTAACAAGAAGAAGGAGGCTCAAAAAAGAGATAAAACTAATTTCGGCCAGTGCTTGAATCTTAGTAGACGTGTGTGTTCAGCCACGCCGTCTCGGCAACCATCTACAGCTACATTTAGAAATTATGTACAGGTGGGGGGCAAAATAATGTCCCCTAACATAGACACAATATTTATTTATAGGTTCACCATTGGCTTTGAGAAAAGCTGCGACTCTTCGACGAACACATTCTTGAAGTTTCCATGGGAGATATAAGAGAGTGGGGGTTATGAAAATGACTCATGTATTGTGCCAGAAAGGGGACCCTCCATCAATGTTAGTGAAATACACAGGAATGGTCTAAGGCGCCATGCTTCGCAATGGGTGGCCACCATTCCACGTTCAAAGTCTGTTAATTTCCGTTGTGCGGCCATGATCACATCGGAAACTTTTTTACGACAATCACCAGAGTGCGATCGCCAGCATTGTTTTTCTTTTAATTTTGTTATTGTTAATTTAGTTCTCAGAAAGGTCGAGGGCATAAACATAACTCTTCAGCGAGAGGGTACATAATTGAACAGAGGGTTATGTATGTGAAATAGTGACAATGATAGATGGTTGTGTAAACACATTATTGAATGACACACACACACACACACACACACACACACACACACACACACACACACACAAGTAATAATTGATTCACTGATGATAATGAGAGTGATGCCATGGTGGTTACATATAGTGTGAAGATGGTTATCATGAACGTGGAAGTTATAACTATGGGGCCCTGCTGGCTATTAAAAGTCGCCAAGTTGAAGGAAGTGGGAAGGAGTTAAAGAAGGGCGGTACCACATGTAGCGTTATTATTATGGTTGGAAAGGAGGGAATTGCTTGGGAAGTATTTCGTTGTTGGAGGTGATTAAAATTCCGGACGGGGAGGATATAGCATGAAAGTGCATAGAAGTTGCAGTATGGATCTAGTGCCGCAGCAGGACTCATCGACTGGTAATTGGTGAGTGGGAAACTGGGTGCTGAGAAGGGATTTGCAGTAGAGATTTCGAAGGTGTTCCAGAAACAGAAGATGTGGGAAGGTATTTTATACCCAATTTTTTAACAAGATGACCAGATTATAACATATATGTGACCAGATGATGGTGACACAGTGCACCGAAACCGGTCGTCATTTAATAAAATGTTAGTGTGCGATCTTGGCTTGTCATTTTGAAAACTAGAAAACAAGTCTACCGCTAACAACAGTTTCACTGTAGATGCCATAAACTGTCGCTTCAGGCATGACCTTGTATCTAATAAAGTTAGCATTACAGATGCATTCTCTTGCATCCTAAATTAAGCAATCTGGTTTCTTAATCTCTATCTGTATAAAAGCGTAAGGACACTCACTCACCCACTGACTAAACATTAAACCTCGAAAACTAGTTCACCTATTAAGCTGAAATTTGGCAGAAATGTAGTTCATAGTTAGAAAACGTCAGCTAAGAAAGTATTTTGTGATAGGTGCATAGTGGAGCATACTTCTCCTACAGACACACGAAATCTACAGTTTCATTTCAATCTTCATGAAATTTCACACGCTTCACTTTCAAAACTGGAGGAAGGTTACCGTCTACCTAAAGTTTCATACGGTGTATGGGGAGGGTACTTTGCAACATAAAAATGGACCCCATAACTTGAGAACGGCTCGACTGATTTCACAGATCCTATTCTTTTTTTTTCGTTATTCTCACAACAATATATATATATATATATATATATATTGAGAACTAGAAAGTGCGTTTTTCAGTGTGAGCCTGCGTTTGTATTGCATAGAAATCTATAGTTTTGTTCCCATATCGATAAAAATTTGGCACACTCTACCTTAAAAACAAGGGGAATGTCACTGTCTGTTCGGTGCATGGTGAAGGGTACTTAAGTTAAGGAATTTTACAAAATGCATAGTTTGGCCCCAATCTTTATTAATTTTTGCGCGCATGACCTTTAAACCAAGAAGAAGATCACGGGGTACATAAATGTTTGTATGGTTCATGACACAGGGTATTTTGCAGAAAACTTTGCCGAGAGAGGGAAAGGTGGAAATGATCAGAGAGATGGGATAGAAACAGGTGCGTGCAGAGAGAGAGAGGGGGAGAGGGGATGTGGAGTACGGGAGTGTAGGATAAATAAACATCCGGGCAACGCCGGGTTTACAGTTAGTCTAAAATAAAAAAATATCTTACCTCAATACAGTATATAATACGAGGCGCGTCCAGAAAGTAAGTTACGTTTGGTAATAAAATGAAATTGTACACAGATACAGAAGAAATTTTTATTGCAAGAAATTCTACAACTCTTAAACTACTTTTCCATATAACTGCCGAAATTTTGCAGGCATTTGTCATAGCGTGGCACCAGGTTTTGTATACCTTCTTCATAGAAATCTACAGCCTGTGTCATCAACCAGTTGGAAACAGTTTCTTTCAGCTCGTCGTCATTGGTGAAGTGATGAGCACTAATTGTAAACCTACGGTTTTCCTGGATCTTGTCATCAATCCCGTGAACCAGTTCTTCTGTAACCAAAGGTGGACGCCCGCTTCGTTCTTCATCGTGTGCATGACTACGCTCGCCTTTGAACTGTCGGATCCGTCTTCTCACCATCGAATCACTCATCGCATTTGGTTCGTAAACATCGCAAATTTGCCTATAAATTTCACTTTCCTCGCATTCAGAAACCGAATCACCGACCTGATTTCACAGGCGGCGGGATTTTCAATCAACGAACAACGCACAACAAAGCGTACGTAACTGACAGCGATCTCCAAATGGCGCACGTTCTTCTCCTTGATATACATCGTCTACAGCGCATTGCGGAACTGCAATTGCAGCGCTGCAGCGGAGATAAATTGAAACGGAAATTACTTTCTGGACGCGCCTCGTATTTAGAGTTTTCACTCGACCAGACAATTAAGGTGACGCTAGGTGGTTGTATGAGAGTGCTGCCAATGTACTGCCTCTTCTACTTGGTGTACGTGTGCCTATTGCAAGTTGTTAGCTGCAGTGTGCTGTGATGTCGTTGTGTTGTGTTGCCTGCAGACTGTACGGCAGCTACGAGAGCCTGCAGCAGGGCAGCGCGACGCGCGCGCTGCAGGACCTGACGGGCGGCATCGTGCAGAGCTTCGCGCTGTGCGCGCAGGACCGCTACCTCACCTTCCAGGTGCTCAACAGCGCCGTGCCGCGCTCCAGCCTGCTCGTCGCCACCATCAGCCCCGTGAGTACACTACCACTGCAGCGTGCGGGGGGACCACCACGTCCAAGACGTCACATTTAAATTCAAATGTTGTAATGAGTTAACCACTATTTATGATTTATTGAAATAAATCGCAATTTCCGATGGGTTATGGCTTCACTGTACTAGTTTAGATGGAATACCAAACTATGGCGAATGAAAATTTGTGCCCGGCCGGGATTCCAACCCGTGATATCCTTCTTACTAGGCAGACGCGTTGACCACTCCGCCACCGAGGACACAGTGACCAACTCGACTGCAGAGGACTCTTCCCTGCACGTCTCCCGCCACACACAAATCTCCATTCGCCCCTCTGTCTCTTTCCTATTACCACAACCTATTTGTTCTGTAATGCTCGCAGCCACAATCCTGTTTTCCCGCATCAGAGAGAACAGAAAAAATGGTGTATCGAGACACAATTAATTATCGTCAGGAGCCCAGATACACTTTGGTATTCCATCTAAACCTAGTACAGTGAAGCCATAACTGATCGCAAATTGCGATTTATTTCAATTCATTGAACGCTGTTACGTACTCAAAAATATATAATTATTTATGATTTACCTTCTTCAGATTACCACAAGATTTTACTAATACGCTTTCTTGTCGTGATCTTTCAATGGAATTTGTGTCAGGCCCGGTGGTCTTGGGGTAAAGCGATCGACTGTAAACCGAAGGGTCGCGGGTTGAAAACCCGGTCGGACCTCGGATTTTTTCAGTCTGTGCTTTAACCCATCCTTAACTTCTTAACAATGTGGGAAGTCGCCAGAAACGACACGTGGTTCCGATTCCACGTTAAGCTGTAGGTCCCCTTTCCCCGGTTGGATAACTGATGTAGGCTAGGGACACGCAAGTCACCGAAGTGGCGTCCAATTGAAAGACTTGCACCAGGCCAATGAGACACACGAAATTATTATTAATGGAATTTGTAGCGTCATCGTATCTTGGGGTCTCAAATATTGTTCTAAAGATAACCCATGTTTCGTCGATAGGAACATGCGAGTAACATGATACTTACATCAATGATATTTCAAACAGGAGAAATAAAAACTCCAATACACGTCTAAGGTCGATACTGCACTATAAATTTTCTGTTTCACTCGATTACTTTATGTCAATTACAACGCACTGTACCCTTTCTGACAGGAAATTCTGTCCAAAAACCGAGACCATATTCCAGAAGCACGCAACTTGGTTAGTAAGCGCGTTTGAGGTGGTGTCAAAATGTAGTAGGTACTGCCACTTTTCATATTCTCCTCTTTTTCTATATAGACAGGAGAGTTATTCCTTCAACATTGTCCACGACTGAGATAAAATTTGTACAATAATGTGTAAAAACTCGAAGATGCATCCACAAACGCTGTTTGACTGTTTTGCAAACTTAAAATTGCAACTATTCAACCATTTTAGTGAATAACTTCGACCTATTTATCCGACCGACTGGTCGCCATGTAAATGCAGTTATTATATTTCTACTAAATTTTCGAAATAAACGTCTTTATTTGATAAAGCCTAATGTCACTTTCTTTTCGCAGCTTCATGAACTGGCTTCTTTCGTAAGGCGCACAGTACAGTCAGGCGTTTCAACGGCTGGCCGTAACTTTCATTGGACACTTCTTGTCCTCTAATTCTATAAGCAGGATATTTTTTTATAGTTGCCCAATCTCGTGTTTTTGTACATATGTTACACTATGTTACTCTTCATTTTTATTTCTCAGAGTAACTGATACTAGACCATGGCGAATTATATTTTTAGCTTTTGCTTGGGCTACAAATCCTGTATTCAAAAATATTTCAAACTTTCGATTCCAATTACAAAAACTTTAGTTCACCAGCCACACAGTGTTACACGGTGTTCGCCGCCTGTAGTTTCGTAGCGGTCGACGTGTTAATTTTGCAAAATTTGTCGACTTCGAGTGTTTATCAGTGACATAGGCATCATGAGGACTGTCCCAAGGAAGTGTGATCTCAAAGGGTCAGTAGCTTTCTGCGATTGTTTGCTGATTATGCTGTGGTACACGATAAGGTGTCGTCGTTAGGTGACTGTGGAGATGATTTAGAGAAACTTTCTAGTGGGTGTGATGAATGGAAGGTAGTTCTAAATGTAGAAACATATTGTACTGTAATTCATATGTTTAGGAAAAACAATCCCGTAACGTTCGTATACAGTGTTGTGCTGCTTCAAAGTCGCGTCGATTACATATCGAGGCGTTGTTTTGCAGAGCGTTATGAAATGTAACGAGACTGTAAGGGCAGTTGCGAAGTAATTGAATCGTCAACTTCGGTTTTACGGGAGCATTTTGAGACCGTGTGGCTCATTCGTATAGGAGACCGGGTACAGAACTCTAGTATGACCAGCTTTTCAGTGCTACTAGAGTGTTTGGGACGCTCACCAGGTCGCTTTAGAGGAAGAGAAGCAGCTCAGAGGTGGCCTGCTGGATGTTACTTGTAGGCTCGAATATTACGGAAATGTTTCGGAAGACGGAAGACATTGTTATCGAGGAGCACTATAGAGGGAGTTCAGAAGGGTGCTATTTGAAGCTGACTAGAAAACGATTCTATTGCCACCAACCACGTGACACCTCACGCATGGGCTACAAGGACAAGCTACAGTGCGACTCCTTCACAGATATATTGGAAGTGAAAAAGCAAATGGCTAGTAGCTGTGGGATGTACCCTCCACCACGTCCATTATGGTGGCTTGCGGAGAATACAGAGTAGCGCAAAAGTAAATGGAGAACTGGCACTGATGAAAACAAAGTATTGAATTAACGTGTCATTGTAAATGCAATCAACACTTACAAATATGTTTTTGATGTTCAATGTTTAATGTTTGTAGCACTTGTGGGACTTAACTACGGGGTCATCCGTCGCTAAGCTTACAAACTACTTATGAACTATCTAAGACTAAGGACGGCACAAATATCCAAGCCCGAGGGGGGGATTCGAACCCCCGACCGTAGTGGCCGTGCAGACCGTGACTGGAGCACCTCAGTCCCCTCGGCCACCGCCGCCGGCTTGATGTTCAACCTGACCGTGTCTGCCAATATGGTAACGTTGTTGACAGCGGTGTGATATGTATCAATTCACAGCTACGGAAATGACGGACATGGTGCTTGCATGCGGCAAAGCGGCTTCCAACGGTAGAGCTGCTGCATGATTGTATGCAGAACGTTTTCCAAACAGACGTATCCCAGATCAATCAACGTCCGCCGGCCGCGGTGGCCGAGGTGACTGAGGCGCTCCAGTCACGGTCAGCACGGCCACTACGGTCGGGGGTTCGAATCCCCCCTCGGGCATGGATATTTGTGCCGTCCTAGTTCGTAAGTAGTTCATAAGTAGTTTGTAAGTTTAGGGACTGATGACCCCGTAGTTAAGTCCCATAAGCTTAACAAACATTTGATTTGAATCAACGTTCGCCGCAATCGAAAGACGCCTACGAAATGTTTCATGTAGGTATTTTCTGCCTGAGGTTCGTCTGTTGTGCAGCAAAGCAAAAACACTTTGTGCTTGCTACCTCCAAATACTATACCTAATCTACTGTTTTTACTCTGATAGGTATGGGAAAGTGATGCAAAACTACCTACGATGTTTTTTTCCTTTTACAATTTACAACTTCTGTGGCGAACTTGGACTCATCCACATTATTTATTTCTGAGAAAACCTTGGAACTACTCCCATTTCATTTCTCAGTGCTAAAATATTTTGTATCTTTTCACTTTATTTCAAACATCTAGTTCCATCAGTATTATACAAATTTTACTTGTGCAACATGTTTTATTGTACTGCGTCTGACGTTAGTTGCTGCGTTTGGAATTTATTTTCACACTGAAACAGTTTGCAACAAAATCCTGGTAAATTTTGTATGTACTTTCTTTTGAGGAGGCAGCGACCGAACGCCTGTGTCATCGGCCGCACGCCAAACCCAGCTGTAGGTTGGGTTGCCGGAGTGTCAGGCGTTCTAAGAATCGCGCAGAAAAACATCACAGCGTCAAAATACCTTCTATTGAATGCATTACTATTGCAAAAATTACTTTTATAATACCATTTTTAATATCGACTTGAATATTATCTCGTGAAATCGTTGGGTCTCTATAGCCTCTGGAAAAATACTAATTATTGCTGTTAATGAGATAGGTCACGTGATGACAAAGGTGCTCGACTTGTATTCGGAAGGAATGTGATCCTAATACAAAGTTTCGCTTGGTTTCTCTAAATGAAGCTAACGTAGGGGACGTACGTTTGAATGGTCTTGGTCGCTAGTGACCTCGGTATGAGCGAGACGTAAATCCCTAAACTCCATCTCTTCATTTTGTAGGTGACGTTTCCATGTGGAACATGCAGCTACAGATATGATATTAAAATGGGATAAATATACAATAGCATAGGGATTATTGCATTTGTTAAGAATGGTAACAGTTTACAGAAATTCGTTTTAAATAAAGATTAAAAACACTTGTTTTTATCAATCTTGTTAGCCATCTGCCCTCTATGGTTATATGAAGAAGCTCGCCGGGCATATCGGAGCCAGAGACAGCAATACTTCGTTGCTACTGCAATGACTTGCGCGTGTCGATGGTGGCACGGCAGCAACGCTTGTCGCAGCGCCCGTAGTAGCAGACGATGCGTTGATGATCTGAAGAGAAACACCATATTCCAGTTGTGATTCATAATTTATGTTCATTAACTGCCACATTTTAGTTCTCGGACCGAGACATTTCCATCGTCACTAGCAGAAACTGTGCACTGGGATGACAGTGTTTGAATAGTTATGAAATAAAGTCGAATATACCATCCTACTTCAGAGGAGATATGAATCGTGCTTCAAAGGAATACATTTGTATCAATATAATATGTGTTAGATTATGCACAAAAAAATAGGGAATTGTTGTTGAGAACAGCTTGTCAAAATTATAAGTCATTACTTAAATGTTAAAATTGCTGATTAAAAGAATGTTAAAAAGAATCAAACGTAAGACAAAATGTTCATCGCTGAATTTGTCAAAATTTGTGGTACATGTAGGGCGTGGTGAGACACGAAAGTGCCCCAAGTGGGAACTCCAGATGGCCAAGGACAAGATTACAGTAATTACAGCACGCACGGAGGCACTTTAACAATCATTCTTCCCATGCTGAATACGTGAATATAATGGGGAAAAACCCTAATAACTGGTACGGTGGGACGTACCCTCTGCCATAGACTTCACAGTGGTTTGCAGGGTATAGATGTAGGTGTGGACTGACGTCACAATTAACCGCAACATCATCGACGCAACCAAGGTCAAATTAAACTCACGATTATCCGTGTTTGCACCTTATGGACCGTTCACAACCCCATGTTTGCGAGATAATATGCTTGTTTTAAATAGTGGCGTCCCATGCTTACGTTGTGCACATATAAACACAAAATAACATATATTAAGTTACGGTTAATTGTGAAGTCAGTAATGTACGCATTGACAAGGAGCAAAAAAGTATTTGCGACCGGGCGGAATCGAACCGGTGAATTTTTCAATACAAATCCGATCTCTTACCGCTTGACATTTGAAGTACATTACTTATTACCGCTGAGCCAGACACCGCTTCCTAAACACTATTCTCAGGGACAGTTGATAAGATGCATATGGTGATAGATCCGTAACAAACTTCCTTTTATTTCCTAAACCCTTGGCCATCTGGAGTTCCCACTTGGGCCACTTTCGTGTCTCATTACGCCCTACATGTGCCATAAATCTGGACGAATTCGGCGATGACGAGTAGGCGTCCTCTCCTTGTGAACCATGCGTATAACTTTGCTACAGAAGTGTATACAATAATGCTGTTTTTACATATATTTCTTGGGATTGTTAGGAGATGGAAGTGGCATTCGAGGAACAGTCACAAGAGGTCGCCAAAAAGAAAGAACCTGTTTTTGAAAATTCTCAGTACAGTCTCGGGTCTCAAAAGGAAATGTATGTCTTTTCTTCAGTATCAGTAAAATACAAATATGAGATTCATGAAAATCATTTATTTTTCTTTTTTCATCCCAGTTGCACTATTTAGATGTTGGCAACTGCTGCGGTGGAGTAGCTGAGCGGTCTAAGGCATCTCGCTGCGGAGCGCGCGGTTGCTCGCCGTGGAGGTTCGAGTCCTCCTTGGGGCATGGGTGTGTGTGTTGTCCTTAGGTTGGTTTACCTAAGTTTAAGTAGTTTGTAAGCTCGGACTGATGACCACGCAGTTTGGTCCAATAGATTTACAGACATTTGAACATTTTTATTCTTCCGTCCCTACTTCTTAACATCCCCAACCTCCGGTATCGGATTTACAAACATTTGAACATTTTTGTTTGTTTGTTTGTTGGTAACTAGTTTCGGACTTGTTCGTCCATTTTCAAACCATAGGTCTTATTCCAACCGTAACAATAGGGTACATGAAGCAAATGACTGATAAAATCTGTACGTTGTCCACTGTTAATACATGATTACATTGAAATTTAAAATAGGTTAAAATATATGATGCGTTCACGGGCCTCCAACGTGAACGCATCATCTATGGTTTGAAAATGGACGAACAAGTCCGAAACTAGTTACCAACTTCTAAATAGTGCAACTTTGTCGAAAAAAGAAAAATAAATGGTTTTCATTACATATCCAGTTGCTGATCCTGCCTCATCTTCACGATGAATTTTCATAAATATGAGATTGTACAGTGTTATGTGAGACGACATTAGTGCAACTGTGTGTTGTTATGTGTAAGCATGTGAGTTACACATTGATCTCTATACTATCTGGATGTTGAACTTCAGCTATCTTAGCGTGCCAGCCATAGATATTCATGTTTAGTTTCTTGCCAAATTCAAACATGGCTGCTATGAAGCATTACAAGAAAAATAGAAGAGAAGCTGTTTCGATTCCACCCCCATATCAGTCTACTACATCGGATATTGAATTAAATTCCAAATGAAGAGGTAACCAAGCAATTTTTTGTCACGTAATAACTGATAGAATCTCGTTTGCCAAATTTAAACATGGCGGACGATGCGAAATCTTGTGCAAAATATATGAATGTGCCGGCACGCTGCAAATCTATGCTCAGGCACCAGAGTTATACATCCAGTTTGTATAGAGATCACTGGAGTTGCAGCAGGAGGTGTAAAGCAGTGGGCCTGTTCGAGCAGGAGAAGGAGAGCCGGCGGCAGCTGCGCCTGCGCAACGGTCTGGTGACGCAGCACGCGTACAGCGTGACGGGGCTGGCGCGCGTGCGCGGCCCGCTGGGCGAGACGCCGCTGGTGCGCCTGCGCAACCCGTGGGGGCGCGGCGAGTGGACCGGGCCCTGGAGCGAGCGCTCCTGGGAGTGGGACGGCCTCTCCGAGCGCGACAAGGAGCTGCTCTCCGTGCGCGTGCGCAACGACGGCGAGTTCTGGTCAGTATGCCAACACCTGCCGAGACCATACCTTTCTGAACAGTCAAACGGTACAGGTACACAACTATTGCAATAAAAAGGATGTCAAGCATAGCTATAGAAAGGTCTGCTAATGATATTTTCATGAACATTAATAAATGGTTTAAAGCCAACTCATTGTCATTAAACTTTGGAAAGACACACTACATGCAGTTCAGAACATGTAAGAGATTTCCCGCCTGCATGACCATTAGGTATGAAGACGATCAGATAGAAGAGGTTGACAGTATTAAATTCCTGGGATTACAGTTTGATAATAAATTTAGTTGGGAGGAGCACACCACAGAACTGCAGAAACGACTCAACTAATATGTATTTTCAATACGAGTGTTATCACACATAGGAGCCATAAAACTAACAAAGTAGCCATAAAACTAAGAAAGTAGGAGGCGAGGTACTGGCGGAAGTAAAGTTGTGAGGTGGCATCGTGAGTCATGTCGGGATAGCACAGTCGGTAGTGCGCTTGCCCGCGAAAGGCAAAGGTCCTAGGTTCGAGTCCCGGTTGCGGCACACAATTTTAATCTGCCAGGAAGTTTCATATCAGTGCACACTCCACTGCAGAGTGAAAGTTTCATTCTGGAAACATCCCTTAGGCTGTGACTAAGCCATGTCTCCACCATATCCTTTATTCCAGGAGTGCTAGTCTTGCATGGTTCGCAGGAGAGCTTCTGTGAAGTTTGGAAAATAGGAGGCGAGGTACTGGCGGAAGTAAAGTTGTGAGGCGGCATTGTGAGTCGTGTCGGGATAGCACAGTCGGTAGTGCGCTTGCCCGCAAAGGTCCTAGGTTCGAGTACCGGTTGCGGCACACAATTTTAATCTGCCAGGAAGTTTCATATCAGCGCACACTCCGCTGCAGAGTGAAAGTTTCATTCTGAAAGCTTGCATACTCTGCTTCCTTTCAATCCATAATGTCATATGGTATAATATTCTGGGGTAACTATTCAAGTCAGTCAAAAGTCTTCACAGTCAAAAAGCGTGTAATACGTATTATTCGTGCTGTAAATTCACTGACGTCCTGTAGAAGCCTCTTCAAAGAACTGGGTATACTAATTACTGCCTCTCAGTATATTTATTCCCTAATTAAATTTGTCATAAGTAATATATCCCTTTTCCCAATAAACAGCTCACTTCATACATACAATACTAGGAATAAAAATGATCTAAACAAGGTCTTAAAAGCACTTACTTTAGTTCAAAAAGGGGTCCACTACTCAGGAACACACATTTTCAATAATTTACCATCAAGTATAAAAAATTTAGCTACAAATAAGTTTATGAGGAACCTAAAAGACTTTCTAGTGTCCAAGTCCTTCTACTCCATTAGTGAATTTCTAAATTGTACCAAATGATACATGTATTGGTATCCATACTATAGTAGTATTATTATATTATCAGCTAGGAAAAAATGTATGTATCTGTATTTATATTATTAGAATTATCTATTATTCAGCTTGTAAATTTTGAAATGTATATATCTGTGTTTACATTATTAGCATTATCTATTATTCAGCTTGTAAATTTTGTTTCTTGACATGTTCCACATCTACGAGGATCTCCTCAACATGGATCTACGGAACGAAAAATTAATCTAATCTATATTGCTTCCTTCTACGTGTATCTTGCCAAAAGATTACAGGGATAAAATTAAATAGGTTACATTCAACACCGGCATTCGGTCTTTGCACTCAATACCCAACCGGAAAAGAGGAGGAAGTAACAGTGGTACCCTCTGCCACACGCC
The DNA here is from genome assembly GCA_026315105.1 of Locusta migratoria. Lineage (NCBI taxonomy): Eukaryota > Metazoa > Arthropoda > Insecta > Orthoptera > Acrididae > Locusta > Locusta migratoria. Next base: position 696,089,978 of record CM048745.1, on the reverse strand, counting down.
GTCAAGTGCCTTGCGATACAATAGTGTCCAGAAAACTCTGTCTAATGTGGACCGGAGGCTGGCCGAGTTTGTGAAAATGCCTGGTTATCGGGAACGGTGTTAAAAAAAAGAATATGTGACATTTTTGTGTTATAAATCGCTTTCTGTTGTTACTTTTGAATACAATAGAAATGGTGGAGTACAGTAATACAAAATTTAAGAAAATATCTAAGAAATGATGTTCGTTACTTACGAGTATGTACTGTAATTTATATTTAGAAAACTAAGATGGCATACATTTTTGAACAATGAAAAGTATGGACAATAGTGATTTACTTCATAAAACATATTTCATTAAAATTCCCATCACACGAAAGCTGATTTTCAAAGACACTGTGAAAAAATGGTCTCCTATAATTTTGATCACTATTATTTTTAGTATGAAGACGCATCTATGTACTGCATTAATGAAACTCAAAGGATTTTTAAATAGAGTGTAGGTGGTACAAGAAAATATGTCTGCGCCCATGTATAGCATAGCCTATAATCGGTACACGCTACGATTTCAATTACATCTTGCATTCTGCGAGCTCGGAATAATTCCAGAGGGTGTGCAGCGGGTGGCCGCGTTACCGAGCGCCGGGGTTTCGGGACAGATATTCTGCTCGATAAAGGAATATCTCATGGAATGTTGATCTCTATACTGTCTGGACACTTATTTTATGTCACCTTCGTAATGCACATGGCTAGCCATTATGAGCTAACACTTTTACTTTCATAATGATTGTTACCACAACACATTCAAACGTGCTTTGCTATTGAAAAAGGTCGCAATCTCAACTTCGTACTGAAGGGGTTCCTTGTGAGCTGTCACCGTAATTCAGTGCGTTGCCACAAATGTAAAATTTCCTTGACCGAGTTTCTAACCCCTACTTCCTATATTTTTTTATGGGTTTCACCGCCATTTGACTGATTTATGTTGCTTTATTGTTACGGTTCAGATTTCGGTCGTAAGATGTTTCTGTTTCCTGTACAGAAAACATTAATATGAATGTAATAATATTACTGTTTCCAAGAGCAGCACTTGAAAGTGCCTCGGGGCCGAAATCTTGATCTAGATAAAAAAAGCTTCATAAATCAGGCAGAGGGTGGTTCAATGCTTGACAACGTACTACATGATTGACGACCCTAAAGAATGTAAAATCATAAAATGCAGTTCCTAATTTTCACAAAATAACAAACTACTGACACATGTTTTATATTGTCACGACATAATAATCGAAACAAAATTTTGCAATACCAGCAAAATAATACGATAAAATGCCGGAGAAAATTTTGCTGATAACTAAAGCTCCTGTTTTTTATTTACTAGTAGGTAAATAATAGGTTCTATTTTACAACGGTTGATTTGAGATGTAGCGTACAGCCATCTTCAGATGATTAATTAGATAATAAAACCAGCCGAAACTGACAAACGCACGAGGGGTGTTCAAATGAAAAGGTACAAAACGTCTTACAAACCAAACAGGTAGAAATTTGAATATGTCGGTTTGGGATAACGTAGGGTGACATTTAGGAAGGAAGAAAGAAAGCATTGGGTTTTACGTCCCCTCGACAACTTGGCCATTAGAGACGGAGCTAACGCTCGGAGATTTTGGTATGGATGAGGAAGGAAATTGGCCGTGCTCTTTTGAAAAGAACCATCCCGGCATTTGCCTCCAGTGACATTTAGGGACGCGAAGTATGTATCGTCACTTCCCCCCAAAAAATTAAAGGCTTTGCCCTCAGCAGGCGAGGTGATGCTCTCATTCTTTCTCGACGTCCGAGGTCCGACATTCATCGAATCCCTCGAGCACGGGGAGGGGAGCCGGATGCGGTAAGCGAGGTAGGCGTGGCGCTCAAGGACTTGGAAGGTTTTATAATAGGAGGGGCAGAAATCCAGGCGGGATGGAAAATGCAGAGGACACGACGCACGAGGGAGCGGTAGGTGTAGAGGATGTTGGAGGGGCTGAGGCTCCACGTCCGGGTGGTGAGGACTTTCAGGAGATGAAAGCGGGAGAGGGCTTTCTGGCGGACGGTACGGAGGTATGGGTTCCAGGAAAGGTTACGGTCGACGGTTAGGTCAAGGCACTTCAGGGTTGGAGTGTGGCGGATGGGACGGTTGTGGGGGGTAAGGTAGAAATCATGGAAACGGAAGAAGGGGGTGGTACGACCTATGATGATTGACTGGGATTTTTCAGGATTGACGGAGAGCAGCCACTAGTTACACCATGAAGCGAACTCGGTGAGGTGGGACTGGAGCAAAAACTGTGAACGGGCAAGGGAGGGGGCGAGGGCTAGCAAGGCGGTGTCGTCAGCATATTGAAGGAGATGGGAGGCTTGAGTTGGGGCATGTCCGCAGAGTGGATGAGATAAAGGAGGGGAGAGAGGACGGAACCTTGGGGCACCCCAGCGGAGGGGTAGAAAAAACGGAATTGCAGACAGTGACAAAGGAGGGGTGGCGGGTGAGGATGAAAGCAATGAGGCGGATATAATTAATAGGAAGAAATGGAGCTTAAGGAGACCGGAATGTCATACACGGTCGTAGGCTTTCTGGATATCAAGGGAAACAAAAATTACGGAGCGACGGGAATTGAGCTGGACGAATAGGAGGTGAGTCAGGCGAAGGAGCTGGTCGTCGGCAGAGAAGGAGGGTCGGAAGCCACATTGGGAAAGGGGGAGGAACTGGTGGCAGTGGAGGTGCTGGTGGATACGACGAGAGATGATGGTTTCCAGGACCTTGCCGAACACGGAGGTAAGACTGATGGGACTGTAGGATGAGGTCTGGCACGGGTGCTTGTCTGGTTTAAGGAACATGAGAATAAGGGAAGTCTTCCACAGGTCGGGGTAAAAAACAGGGAAGAGGATGACATTGTCAGGGTGGAAAGAGCTTCATGGAAGGAGAGGGGTGTAGAGTGTTCGAAAATTCCCGTTACAAACTTCGAGGACTTAGCAACGGGAGTAGATGATACGTCAGGAAATGTCACTGAGTGGTGGCTGGGAGTGAGTAGATGATACGTCAGGAAATGTGGGAGTGAGTGGTGACTGATGCTGGCTGGTTTGGTATGGCGTGTTGCAGGATGTCGTTCGACGACTTCGCGCGGCACTTCACGCACCTGGACCTGGTGCACATCGGGCCGGACGACTGGATGAGCGAGCCGGCGCTGCACTCGAAGCAGCCGTGGCGCGCCGTGCTGGCCAGGCGCCGTTGGCGGCCCGGCTACAACGCCGGCGGCGGGCCCGGCTTCGCAGGTGAGCAGCGCGGCTGCCAGAACTACACAGGACAGTGCCAGGGTCGCGAAGTGAAGACCGCGGCGCGTGGCGCGTGTTCAAAGTTCTACCCCACAGTGTTACAATGCCCCGACCAAGCGGCAAGATGGCCACCCATTCACGACAAAAACGCTACCAAACTTTCGGCCCTACGTTGTATATCCGTACGACTGGATACAGCATTTCCTGTCAGATAGGACACAGTTTGTAGTAATCGATGGTAAGGCATCGACTAAAACAGAGGTGATATCGGGCCTTCCACAGGGTAGTGTCACTAGTCCTCTGCTGTTCCTTATTTACATAAACGATTTAGGGGAAAATCTAAGTAGCTCTCTTAGGTTCTTTGCAGATGAAGCCGTCATTTACCTTCTAGTAATATCATCTGAAGATCAAAACCAACTGCAGAACGATCTCAATAAGATAATTACTATTACTTCAGATTTAAACTGGAAAGAACACGTAGATAATGTCGTGGGAGGGAAAGGCGAACCAGAGACTGCGTTTTATTGGAACGTTTTATTGGCAAAAACCTTAAAAATGCAACAGGATTACTAAAGAAACTACATACACTACGCATATTGTTGACTCCTACATACATAGGTAGAAAAGATCATCAGAATGAAATACGACAAATCAGAGCTCGAACGGAAAGATTCAGGTGTTCTTTCTTTCCACGCAGTATTCGAGAATGGAATGTAAGATAAATAGTATAAAGGTGGTGCAGTGAACCCTCTGCCAGGCACTTAAATGTGATTTGCAGAGTATCCCATGTAGATGTAGATGGAAATGTTCGCTATATTAACCGAATGAGGTTGTCGCCGGGCGACGTGGCTCAAGAAGCGGAAGGCTTCCTGCTCGAATACTCAGACCGTGCCTTTTTTTCATTACTCCGTTTTTTCCAGATTCTTCTTCCTTTAACTGATCAATACGTTAATTCACTATAATAATACTTACGTATGCAGTATTGTTAACAATTCGTCCTTCGTATTTTCAATATATCTGTTTGTTTTCTTTATTGAAAAAATATGTATACAACCTCTTTCGAATTGGAAACTTCAGTTATTTCAACATTTTGAACTTTTCCGTCCAAATTATTTCCTTCAAATATTAGTTCGTATTGTTTACTGAATATTATGTACATGGGAGAGTAATAATCAGATGTGAATACTATTAATAACGATAAAATATATTCAAAAGTAGAAAGCCAAGATCGCAATATAATTATTTTATGACGCCCGGTTTCAATGGCGTACGCCACCATCATCTGGCCATATCATATTATATACAACGTAGTCACATTACGTTATTTAAAAAATAGATGTGAAATACTACGTGCAATATAGCACGTAATCCAAATATAAAATATATGAGTTAAATATATAAGTTAAATCATCAACAGCTTGTAAAAGCTAGGATCCGATATTGCACAAGACCCAGAATGTATTTCTAATAAAAAGGCATTCGAAACAAAAGCTATTAGATAACTAAAACACAATGACACTGTTCTAATATTCTACAATATTTATTGATTTATACAAACTAGTTTTCGGCTGTTATGCCACTGTCAGGTACAAAGAGTAATCTTTGTACCTGACGATGACGTAACAACCGAAAACTGGTTTGTATAAATCAATAAATATTATATAATTTTAGACCAGTATGAGTGTGTTTTAGTGATCATGTATCAAATATTCTAACAAGCACTAATTGAACATTCGATCAATTAAAAAAACGTTATTTGAACAATTTCCACATCATGAGTAATTTTTACACGAGCAGGAAGATTGAGGAAACCTGTAGAAAAGAAGACCTCATGAACATTCTAAAGATGCGTCTTTCCGCGGATAGTTTCGTTGCGAACCATCTGTATTGGATCACTTTGGGGAAAAAAAGGATATCATAATTCATGGTGAACGATCGAGTGAATTTTAATACAACCGTCTCGTGAATTAATCGCTCGTTCCTGTTAATGTATCTTCACAGACTGATTATTATTCTCCCATGCACACGACACTCAGTATACAATACCAACGAATATTTGAAGGAAATAATATGGATGAAACAGTTGAAAATATTGAAATAATTCAAGTTTTCGATTGGAACGAGGTTGTATACATATTTTTTCTATAAAGAAAACAAATAGATATATTGAAAATAAGAAGGACGAATTGTTAGTAATACTGCATATGTAAGTATTATTAAAGTCAATGAACATATTTATCAATTAATTGAAATAGAATACGAAAAAAAACATCACGGTATAAGGATTCGAACACGGAACCTTCGGATTGCTACACTTGTCAGCTACAACCTCGACCACCGCGCCATTCGCTTCACAGACTGGCCGTATGGGCAGATGTAGTAGCACCGAAAGTTTGGGAGCGTTTTTGTCGTGAATGGCTGCCATCTGACCGCATGGCCGGGGCATTGTGTCACTGTGGTGCAGGGCTGCCAACAGGCGCCGACCCACCCCCAACTTCATTTCTCAACTCTGGTATTCCCCTTAGCAGTGACACCTGAAAATGTAAATACACAGTGACACAGAAAAACTGGAACATTTCCACAATCCCATAAAACTACAGCTGACGAAGGAAAGAAATTTAATGCATAGTACTTCAAATTTTACAACTTAACAACTTACGAATCATTTTTGTCATTTGTAATTTGTCATTTATAATGAACATTAACAAGGGCAAAACGAGGGTAATGGAGTGCAGTCTAACAAAATCGGCCGATGCTTAACGAATTATATTAGGTAACGAAACAATAAAGGTGGTAGATGAGTTTTGTTATTTCGGCAGTAAAATAACATTCGATGGTCGCAGTATAGAGGATATAAAATGCAAAATGGCAATGGGAAGAAAGGAGTTTCTGAAAAAGAGAAATTTGTCAACATCGAATATTAATTTAAGTGTAAGGAAGTCCTTTACGAAGGCATTTGCGTGGAGTGTTACCTTGTATTGGAGCGAAATATGGACGATAAACAGTGCGGGCAGGAAGAGGATAGAGGCCTTTGAAATATGGTGTTATAGAAGAATGATGAAAATTAGGTGGGTGGATCGCGTAACTGATGAAAAGGTACTGAAAACTGGAGAAGAAAGGAATTTCTGGCATACGTTGACTAAAAGAAGGGATCGATTGGTAGGACACATTCTTAGACATAAAGAAATCGTAAATTTAGCAAAGGAGGGAAGTGTGTGGGGTAAAAATTACAGAGGGAGACCAAGAGATGGATACAGTAAGCAGATCCAAATGCATGTAGGTTGCTGGTCTTATCAGGAGATGAAGAGACTTGGTCGAGTCGAGTGGACTTCGTTATTTCGGTAGCCTTACAAGAAAAAAAAAAACAATCACAAATGGATGAATCTGACGATCTCGGGGGCCAGGGAATGTTACCGAATCGTGATATCACTCGGTTCCCGCAAAATTCTCGCGCACATGTCATTGATTACAGCGCAGTGTGTGATGTCGCTCCGTCCTGTTCATGAATGTTTGGAAAGTTGTTCAGTGCAGGTGTAACGATACTTCTTAACATCTCTATGACACGATCGGCATTGACAGTTGATTTACAAAACAAGAAGTCCGATAATCCCGTCTGAGGAAACACCACACCATAATGTCACTTTGCTGTCGTGTAAAGGGCACTCATGAATGTCATTAGGTTTTGTGTTTGCCGAGTGACGGTAGTTCTATGTTCATTCAGGAGGACGCCATCTAAAGGACTTAAATAAAAAAATGATAAATGATGTCAGTGTTTCGTAAATGACAAAGCTGTAAGGTATCAATTGCTGTGAAAGAATTTCTTTTTGAAATACTAGAGCACTGAATGAACTACATCCTAAAATGCAGTTCACATTGGAAATACACTCCTGACCATTAAAATTCCTACACCACGAAGATGACGTGCTACAGACGCTAAATTTAACCGACAGGAAGAAGATGCTGTGATAGGCAAATGATTAGCTTTTCAGAGCATTCACACAAGGTTGGCCCCGGTGACGACACCTACAACATGCTGACATGAGGCAAGTTTCCAACCGATTTCTCATACACATTGACCGGCGTTGCCTAGTGAAAGTTGTTGTGATGTCTCGTGTAAGGAGGAGAAATGCATAACATGACGTTTCCGACTTTCATAAAGGTCGGATTGTAGGCTATCGCGATTGCGTTTATCGTATCGCGACATTGCTGCTCGCGTTTGTCGCGATCCAATGGCTGTTAGCAGAATATGGAATCAGTGGGTTCAGGAGGGCAATACGGAATGCCGTGCTGGATCCCAACGGCATCGTACCACTAGCAGTCGAGATGACAGGCATCTTATCCGCATGGCTGTAACGCTGCGTGCAGCCACGTCTCGATCCTTGATTCAACAGATGGAGACGTTTGCAAGACAACCATCTGCACGATCAGTTCGATGAAGTTTGCAACAACATGGGCCATCAGCTAGGAGACCATGGCTGGGGTTACCCTGGACACTGCATCACAGACAGGAGCGTCTGAGATAGTGTGCGCAACGACGAACCTGGGTGCACGAATGGCAAAACGTCCAGGTTCTAATTACAGCGTCATGATGGTCGCATCCATGTTTGTCTACATCGTGGTAAACGCACATTGGGAGCGTGTACTCGTCATCGCCACAGTGGCGTATCACCATTGGTTACAAGTCTCGGTTACCTCTTGTTCGCATCGACGGCACTTAGAACTGTGGCCGTTACATTTCAGGTGTGATACGACCTGTGACTCTATTATATCCATGGGAAACCCTACATTTCAACAGGATAATACACGACCGCATGTTGCATGTCCAGTATGAGCCTTTCTGGATACGGAAAATGTTCGACTGCTGCCCTGCCCAGCACATTCTCCAGATCTCTCACGAACTGAAAATGTCTGGTCAATGGTGGCCGAGCAACTGCCTCGTCACAATACGCCAATCAGTACTCTTGATGAACTGTAGTATCGTGTTGAAACTGCACGGGCATCTGTACCTGTACACGACATCCAAGCTCTGTTTGACACAATGTCCAGGCGTATCAAGGTCATTATTGCGGCCAGAGGTGGTTGTTCGGGGTACAGATTTCTCAGGATCTATGCACCCAAATTGCGTGAAAATGTAATAATACGTCAGTTCTAGTATGACATATTTGTCCAATGAATACCCGTTTATCATCTGCATTTTTTCTTGGTGTAGCAATTTTAAGGGGCAGTAGTTTAGCAATCATTTAATCACTTCTAGTTTTTTTTATTTTATTTATTTATTTATTTTATTTTATTTTATTTTATTTTATTTATTTATTTATTTATTTATTTTTTTGATGTTCATGTTTTTCTGTCTTACCCTGTATTTCAGAGATATTGAATAATGGCGAGACATTAAATAAAAGTTTATGGTAAGGCCGTGATTCGAACCAAGGGTCTTCTGTTTAAGAGGCAGAATTAAAATTTCTGTTGTGGAGGGAGACTTGCTTAGGACATTTTGTTTTTCGCGTTATAGATGAGGTCACCATGGCGAAGTGGATAAACCGAATGCCTAGTATGCACGCCCCGTGTTTGTATCTCGGCCTTGGTACCGATTTTAATACCTGCTGTCCTTAGCATAATCTAGTTGAAGTTGTTTGTGAATCTAGGGACTAACATTTGAACGTTTAATGCCTCGTCTTCTACTCAATGTCTTTGAAATCGTGAGGCAATATGTGCCTTTGGAAATGAAATTATTGTTTGATATAGATATTTTAGTATTGCCATTCCACAATATGAAACAGAACACGAACCTCATTCAGACCGAACGAGTAGGCGCGCTGGTCAGCACTCTGGACTCGCATTCGGAAGATCGGCGCTTCAAAGACAACTGGGACCGTGCAGATTCACGACTTTCGTGATTTCCCTTAGTCGGTCCAGGCAAATACTGGTATGGTTTCTTTGAACGGGCACGACCGACATCCTACTTTATCCTTACCCAACGATCACGCTGTCGACAGGACATAAAACCGTAATCTTCATTCCTAATTCAGTTCAGATCTAGGGGCCTTAAAAACCTGCTAAAATGTTTGTAAATCTAAGGAAGTTAACTGCTGAGGTTATCAGTCCATAGACTTACAAACTACTTAAACTAACTTTCACTAAGGACAAAACACACACACACACATGCCCGATAGAGAATTCGAACCTCCGACGGCGAACAACCGCGCGTTCCGCACCAATGCGCCTTAGTAGTAGGTGGCTTAATGCGGACTATGGTCGGTACTGGCAGTATTTCTCTTCATATAAAATTAAACTTAACTAGGCACCTCGACTTTATTCGAAAATCCTCAGTTTCACAACATTTCGATGTATTTAACAATTTTTACTGACACATACTTCCCCAATTATTAAGGAAGTAGATTAAATGTGACAGTTAACTGACATACATTAAGCGCTACGTTTCGCAATCATCTAAAAAGGAAGCTGCAAACTCCTGAGTTTCTCAATGTATCTAAAATAATAATTTAAAAAAAACCTTAAAGATACTAGTAAACGGTCATCTCTTCCTGATGTTACCCGTGGATGACCTTCGATATTGATCTGAAAGGGGGGGGGGGATGAAAGTTTTAGATATTCATGAACCGTATTCATATTTCGTCATTTGTAAACAAAAGAAAGCAAAGCTACAACAAATTATTATGACACCTAGCAAAAAAAGTCAGCTACAAAAGTGACATACACAAAATGCCTTTGACACGCTGCCAGTACTAAAATTTTTTAGGCACATTTCTGAACGGTATATAAATCAAAAGAGCTGTATTAATTGAATTCTATTATTTTCCATTAGCTAAAATAATACAAAACCAAATTACCAATGTCAGAATACACACAACAGCGTCTGTTTGTGACAACAAAACTCAGCTGACAAAATCATTCACACACACATATAAGATACTCTGTTGCTTACTGCTCTCTCTGAGCACAAATATTGAACAGTTTGGGCCATCCTTTTATATGATAGCTCAAAGAGACCCTAATGACCCATCAGGAACAGAAGTCGGATATCATTTCCCACTTTGATTTATGATGCTGTGAACGGGCAGGGGCTTTAGAAGGAAGGTAGAAAGGAAATTTAGGGTTTAACGTCTCGTTGACGGCTGGGTCGTTAGAGATGGAGCTGGTGCTTCATATTTTGGGTAAGGATGGGGAAGAAAATTGGCCGTGCCTTTTGAAAGGAGCCATTGTGGCATCTGCATGGAGTGATTTAGGGAAATCATGGAAAGGCTGAATCTGGATGGCCGGAGGTGGATTTGAACCACCATTCTCCCGAATGCGAGTCCAGTGTCTTACCACATTCACGAAGATGCTAAGCTACTTCTTTTTGCTGATGATACAAGTATAGATATCACACCTGACAAACAGGAATTAACTAATGAAATTGTAAATGATAACGTCTCATTAAACTTTGATAAAACTCAGTATATAGAGTTTCATACAGTAAATGGCATGACATCATTAATAAATTTAGACTTTGAACATAAATCTATAGCTAATGTAGAATATTCAAAAATTTTAGGTGTTTTCATTGACGAGGAATTGAATTGGAAGAAACATATTGAAGATCTCTTGAAACATTTGAGTTCAACTACGTATGCTATCAGGCTCATTGCAAAATTTGGTGATATACATCTCAGTAAATTAGCTTACTATGCCTATTTTCATTCACTGCTTAAATATGGGATCATATTCTGGGGAAATTCAACATTGAATAAAAAAGTATTCATTGCACAAAAGCGTGTAATCAGAATAATTGCTGGAACCCACCCAAGAGCATCCTACAGAAACTTGTTTAGGGATCTAGGAATCTTCACTGCAGCTTCACAATATGTATATTCACTCATGAAATTTGTTATTAACAATCTGACCCAATTCAAAATCAAATGTTCAAATGTTTGTTGAGTCTATGGGACTTAACTACGGGGTCATCAGTCCCTAAACTTACAAACTACTTATGAACTACTTACAACTAAGGACGTCACAAATATCCATGCCCGAGGGGGGATTCGAAACCCCGACCGTAGTGGCCGTGCAGCCGTGACTGGAGCGCCTCAGTCTTCTCGGCCACCGCGGCCGGCACCCAATTCAAGATTAATAGCAGTGTGCTAAAACACTAGGAGAAAGGGTGATATTCACTATTCAATGTTAAATGTAATGTAACTTTGAAACAGAATTATGTTGCCACAAAAGTCTTCGGTCACTTACCAAGTAGCATCAAAAGTCTGACAGATAGGCAACTACTTTTTAAAAAGAAATTTAAGGAATTTCATAATGGCAACTCCTTCTACAATTTTGATGAATTTTTAGATAAACTTAAAAAAGAAAATAAATAAATAATTATATTAAACAAATTAAAAAAAAACCTAAATAAAATATCTTTAACATATTGATTCTCATGTATAGACAACATTTACTAAACTGAGACTTTACACATCATTACGAAATGTATATATGATCTCTGGAACAAGTATTAATCTAATCTAATCTAATCTAACCACTGCGCCACCTCGCTCGGTTGGGGAGGGGCTTTGAAGTCTCACCAGACAGGAAAGAGTTGAGTAGATAACGACTGAATTTTTTAATTTCTCTTCATGAATACGCAAAAGTCTTATACGAGGGTAAGTCAATTATTATCCGCAAAGTCGTTATAAAATTTTATTATAATAAAATACGAAACTTACAAGAACATCATTTTTCGACATAGTCTCCTTGCTTTTCAATGCACTTCGTCCATCGCTTTACAAGTTTCCTTATGCCCTCATAAAAGAAGGTTTTCGGTTGAGCCAGGAATGTACCGCTTCCTTCACTGCTTCGTCCGAGTCAAATCGACGGCCCCTTAATGCCTGCCGGAGAGGACCACACAAGTGATAGTCAGAAGGGGCAAGATCGGGACTATATGGAGGATGATCCAGTACTTCGAATTTGAGTTTCTGGAGCCTTTCAGCAGTGTGGACAGCAGTATGCAACACAACACCTTCTGACAGGAATCCTCGGCGTTTGCTTCGAATTGCAGGCTTTATCCTGTCAGTAAGCATCTCACTGTAACGTGCACTGTTTATTGTTGTGCCCCTTTCACCATAATGTTGCAGTACAGGACCTCGTGCATCCCAAAAAAACCGTAAGCATCAGTTTTCCTGCGGACGGTTGGGTCTTGAACTTTTTCTTGCACGGCGAATTTGGATGTTTCCATTCCATACTCTGTCGTTTACTCTCCGGCTCGTAATGATGGAGCCATTTTTCGTCATCAGTAATGATTCTGTTTAAGAAGTTGTCCCCTTCGTTACCATAGTGATACAGATGTGTTTTGCAGATGTCGAGGCGCGTTTGCTTATGCAACTGTGTGAGTTGTTTTGGGACCCACCTTTCACAAACTTTACGAAACCCAAGTGAGTAATTTCGTAGGCAGAACCATGACTAATTTGAAGACGATGAGCCACTTCATCAATAGTTAATCGTGTGTCTAAGAGAATCATTTCACGTGATCGCTCAATGGTTTCTTCATTTGTGGCGGCAAACGGTCGTCCGGCTCCTTCATCGTGCTTAACACTCGTGCGACCATTTCGGAATTTTTCAATCCACTCGTACACATTTCGTTGTGGCAAAACACTGCTCCCGTACTGTACTGAAGGTCTTCTATGAATTTCGGCCACTGATACACCTTCCGCACACAAAAAACGTATCACTGAACGTTACTCTTCTTTGGTGCAAATAGACAGCGGAGCAGTCATGGTTAACAGCACGGCAGCGACTACGAAACTAACGTAGCAGCTTGAAAATTACAAAGATATAACAAGAAGTAAACGAAGCATGCGTCACCAATGTAAAACGACAGTACTATCAACATAAACAAAAATATAACTAAATTGCGGATAATAATTAACTTAACCTCGTAACTGGATTCTTCTTCGTCCTGGAAGTGTTTGCCGGCCGCGGTGGCGCTCCAGTCACGGTCTTCACGGCCGCTACGGGCGGGGGTTCGAATCCCCCCTCGGGCATGGATATTTGCGCCGTCCTTAGTATTAGCTAGTTGATAAGTAGTTTGTAAGTTTAGGGACTGATGACCCCGTAGTTAAGTCCCATAGACTATACAAACATTTGAACATTTGGAAGTGTTTGATAGCATTTGAGTGGACAGCAGTTTGGTAGTGCAGTGGAGTGTAGTGAGACTTGCAGCGACGTGTGTGAGTGTGTGGCGGTGCTTGCAGAGACGACGGCGACGAACCCGCAGTTCCACGTGCAGATCCCGCGCACGTCGGCCAGCAAGTGCCACGTGGTGGTGTCGGTGACGCAGGCGTACGAGCCGCGCCCGCCCGACGGCAAGAGGCGCCGCCCGCTCTACGCCATCGGCTTCGCCGTCTACGAGGTGCCGCCCGCCACCGCGCGCCTCACGCAGCACTTCGTCGCCGAGCACGTGAGTACCTGCCTAAAGCCAGTCCTACCTACCTACATACATACTCCGCAATCCACCGTAAGGTGCGTGGCGGAGGGTACACTGTACCACTACCGGGCGTTTGCTTTCCTATTCCCCTCCCAAATAGAACGAGGAGAAAAGGAATGCCTATATGTCTCCCAACGATCCCTTCAAAAATGTTCAAATGTCCGTTGAATACACCAGGTGTATATAAAATTCCCTGCAGCTGTGATTCAGTCTACATCGGAACTACAAAAAGAAGCGTCAACACTCGTCTGGTTGAATATAAAAGGAACTGCCGCTTGGGGCACACGAAGAAATCGGCCGTAGCGGAACATGTATACCAAGAAGGCTACCACGAAATTAAATTTAATGAGACTAGTGTAATCTCTAAAACTTCGCACTATCATGCGCGCACATATAGAGAAGCAATTGAGATCTACAAACATCGTAATAATTTTAATAGGAAAGAGGAAGCTGTTAAATTAGACAGAATATGGACTTCTGATTTACACCAGCGGAATGACAATCGATTCTTCTCTGCAAGAATATTGGCAATACAAGAGATAGTGTCGCAGCAGACGTCACGTGATGTCTTGTGATGCCCTCTACATTGCCTATATATACGGCGCTCCCTCAAGTTCCCTTCGCAGTTCGCCACTCTACCTCTGAAGATGTCTTCCGCAGCCGAAGATGAAACGTTAGGGGAAAGTTTTATAAATCGACCAAGGCTTATGAGCCCGGAAGTTTTAAATGAAACAGACATACATTACTAGACTGGCAAACTTACCTCTGTGACTGAAGCCTGACGCCGCCATAGGTGTCAGTACGGTACTACTATGATCTTCTGACACTATATGACGTTGTAAGCTTGACTAGTTGGTTTGAAGATGATTTGCATTTAAGCCAATACTTCCGCATTGTCGAATCGTGTTATGGCATGAACATGTTATGTACAGTTGAATTTTACTTACCGTCCTGGCGGCCTTGATTGTGTTGTCAGTCAGGTTGGCCAACCCTGTGACAACGAAAAAGGCTTTGTCATAAAAATCTTAGTTTTACGAGGGCAATTACTTAGTGAACGAGGGGTACGTACAAGGACCTGTCAACCATAGAGCAGGAACGGCATTATCTATTTACTTCATCGTCTGTACGAAGTCATGTCACTCTGTGTGGATTCAAAAAATGTTCAAATGTCTGTAAATCTATCGGACCAAAATGCGTGATTATCAGTCCGTAGCTTACAAACTACTTAAACCCAGTTAAAGTAACCTAAGGACAAACGCACACACCTATATCCCAAGGAGGAGCAACCGCGCGCTCCGCAGCGAAGTGCTTTAGACCGCTCGGCTACTCCACCGCGGCCGTACGAGCCCTAATTTCTCTTTATCTTGTCATTGTGATCACTACGCGAAACGTAAGTAGGTGGCAGCAAGGTCGTACTACACTCACAAAGAAAGTACTCGGGCTCCAACAACACAAATATACCAAAACCGTCTGAGAGATAATGTAGAGGTCCCTTATTCCACTAGCGATACTCCCGCATCTGCACAACTCTGCAGTCGCCCATTAGAGGCCTCTGCATAAGCCACGCCGCATTGCACTTTGACCTGCCGGTTCTCCAGTAGTGAAGGTGCAGTGTGCCTCTGAAGTTGCGTTTTGTGATGTTATTTGTGTAGTGAAGCGTCAGATGGGTCGGCGATTAGTAATCAATCCTGCTAATGTATTGTCATTGGTTCAGATGAAATTCCAAAGAGCCCTCCTTCGAGAATACGGTCTTGGTGTAGAAGATGAATCATTGACATGTTTTTGGTATCTATTATAGTGCAGAAATATGAGCATAGATTATAAAGACTATAGTATATACCAGGTAACATGCGAATGGTTCATTTTCTACACCAATACCATCTTCACGAAGAAGGTTTCTTCGTAACTTCGTCTCAACCAGTCACTCTATATTAGCAGGATTTTTTACCAATCGCCGACCTATCCGACGCTTCACTACACAAATAACGTCACAAAACGCAACTTCAGAGGCACACTGCACCGTCACTACTGGTGTACCGGCAGGTCAAGGTGTAGTGCGGCGTCGCACACGCAGAGGCCTCTAACGGGTGACTGCAGAGTTTTGCAGATGAGGGAATATCGCTACTGCAATAAGGGACCTTCACACTATCTCTCACACGATTTTCGTGTATTTATATTTGTTAGAGCCCAAGTACTTTCCTTGTCAGATTCAAAATCCGGCCCTCTAAATTTCCTCAACAGAAATTCACGAAAAGAACGTCGTCTCTTCTCCAGCGATCCCCAATTGAGTTGCCGGAGTATTTCCGTGACACTCGTGCATTGGTCGAACCTACCAGTAACAAACATAGCTGCTCGCCTCTGAACTGCTTCTATGTCTTACTTTAAACTGATCTGCTGCGGGTCCCAGACACTTGAGCAATACGCAAGACGTGGACGTACAAGCGTTTTATACGCTGTCTCCTTTACAGATGAAGTACATCTTTCCAAAATTATCCCATTAAACCGAAGTCCGCTGTCCTTACACGTTCGTTCCATTTCATATCGCTCTGCAATGTTACGCCTAGATATTTGAACGACGCATCAAGAAGCTCACTACTAATGCTGTATTCGAACATTATGGGATTGTTTTTCCTACTCATGCGCATCACCTTACATTTTTCTACATTGAGAGCTAGCTGCCAATCTTCGCACCAACTAGAAATTTTGTCTAAGTCATCCTGTATGCTATTACAGTCAGTTACAGACGACACCTTCCCATATACCACAGCATCGTCAGCAAACAGCCGCAAATTACAACTTACTCTGTCCATCAGATCATTTATATAGATAGAAAATAATAGCGGTCCTATCACACTGCCCTGGGGCACGCCTGACGATACACTCGTCTCTGATGAACACTCGCCGTCGAGAACAACGTACTGCGTTCTATTACTTAGGAAGTCTTCCAGCCAGTCACAAATTCCATAAGCTCGTATCTTCGTTAGCAGTCTGCAGTGTGGCACCGCGACGAACGCCTTTTTGACGTCGAGATAAACTTATTCCGCCTGTTGCCGTTCATCCACGGCTCGCAAGATGTCATGTGAGAAAAGGGCAAGCTGAGTTTCACATGAACGACGTTTCGTGAATCAGTGCTAGTTCGTAGAAAGAAGCTTTTCCGTCTTAAGGAAATTTACTATATTCGAACTGAGAATATGCTCCAAAATTCTACAGCAAACTGATGTCAACAACATTGGCCTGTAATTATGAGAGTCAGTTCTCTTTCACCTGCGCTTTTTTTCAATCAGTAGGAACTTTGCGCTAAATTAAGGATTCGCGATAAATGCAAGCTAAGTAGGGGGCCAATGCCGCAGAATACTCTTTGTAAAATCAAACTATGCTTTGTTACATTGTGTAACAGACGGCGCCTAGTTTAGCAAAAATTTTCCAGCCGTGTTCTTGGTTTTGCCTTGAAGTGAGTCTTCCTCGAGTGTCATGTGTATCCCTCAGTAACGCATCCATGAGATAATCCTGTGATCAATCAGAGGCTACAGTTTTCGATCACTTGCTCACTCTTGAGGCTGGTATCGCTGATTGTTCCCCATTATGTAACTGTAATTCTTATGGGACCAAACTACGTTGGTCATCAGTCGTTGCCCATTATGGTTGGCCTGTTTCGACACGGAATAGCTTGGGTCTTCTGGAGCGAATGACCTGGACATTAACGTGTAATAGCTATGTTCGGTATCTTAGGGACCATTTCCAGCCATTCACGAAGTTCAAAGCAGAATTTTTGTTGTCACCGGTCCCATGGTTCGCGATTAGTTCGAAGAAGATTCTAGAGTTCCAGCTAATGATTCGGCCACCCAAATCAAATGTTCAAATGTTTGTAGAGAGTATGGGACTTAACTACGGGGTCATCAGTCCCTAAACCTACAAACTACTTATGAACTAGCTTATCCTAAAGACGGTACAAACATCCATACCAGAGAGGGGTTTCGAAACCCTGACCGCAGCGGCCGTGCAGACCGTGACTGGCACGCCACAGACCGCTCGGCTACCGCGGTCGACTAATTTCATTGTACGTTTAAAAAAAGCAGTCAACAATCCGAAGATTGGTTTGAACACCACAGTGCTTTACTAGGCATGGCCCTGTTTGGAGGTGGTATGCCGTTGCCTTCCTCCGACCTTTGAACTGACTTACCCAGCCAGTTACAAGGGGACCTACAATTTAACGTGGGTTCCGAACCACGGTGCTACTCGTTATTTTTCACGTGAGCAATACTGCCAGAGATGAAAGAAGTGCAAAGTGACCGATCAAAATCCTAGGACCTGGCGGGGATCGAATCCGCAACCTACGGATTCACAGTCTGGCACTCCACCACAGTGCAACCGAGTTTTTATAATAAGTTGGAGCATAAAGTCCTTCGCCAGCAACACATTTGCAGTCAGGGACGGCTTCAAAGACATCACGGCTCTATTATCATGTTGGAGACCTTTAACGAATTGTTGAGTCCATGATACTTAGCCTCCTGAGTCCTAGGATTTTTTCAATGTTTTTTGCTTTTTCTTTCCATTTTATGATTAATAATTTTCTAGAAAGGCCTACAAATATTTTAAAAATTCCTGACTCTTTATAATCTACATAAACGCATGTCCCCTATAGGGGACATCAGGACACTAGATACCACAACTGTCAGTATGGGCAGTGATATTTCACGCTGCAGTTCATGTTAATATGCTTTTATTCATGTTACTATTAATACAGACCGAATTTTTACAATAACTAAACAGTTCCATGGAAATTGGAGTGCACACACAGCCAACAAACCGCGTTTCCATTCTGTCGGCCATTGTAGCACTGTTGCAGAGTGAACAAGCGTCAAGCTATTGTCTTTTTCAGTTCCTTTTGTAGGTTGAGATGTGACTAACATATGAATATTGTCACCAGATTTATTTTGTCTTATGTCCCCTACAGGGAATGCAGGGACTGAGGAGGTTAGAGTATCGCGCTTCGCTAGGCAAATGGAGGTCGGGCACGGTGTTAAGATGTATCCCTGAATTTTTTCGCCATGGTGTGTATCACTTGACGTTACAGAAGTTGTCGCTCAAAGAAAAAATTTTCATCATGCACCTGCCAAAATGTTTGTGCTTATTTCACTGGTTTCGAAGTGTTATGGGTTCATTTCCATTATTCTTTGTAAGCGTAATATGTTACATGAAGCACAACGAAGTTATACTGAGAGATAGTTGCAGTTCTATTTTCACTTTGCGAATCGGGCGTACAGCATCTGACAAAATCTTCGGACACATATTTACTGGATGTTAAAAATGGGGTGAGTCCCGCCTTTATTATGGCTTGAAGTCTAGCAGGAATATTACCAGTGAAGTACCTGAACACATGTGGCAGGATGGCAGCCCACTCTTCCTCAAGAACCGAAACCAGGGTAGCAGGCCTATTACTGGATGCTGGGTATGTGGTGAAATAGCGCGTTATAGCTCTTCACAAAGGTGATCTATTCGGTTTAGGTCAGCCTATTTCAGGAATGTTCCCGTGAACTTTTGCCTCAGATTCTGATTTATGGCAGAGGGCATTTATTTTGGTACATAAATTCATCATTTCCTAAGGGTTCACCTATTACCCAACAGTGCTATTTAGTTATTAATATTTTCGAAAACTTCTCGTCAGAAAATGCGATTTTCGAAAGGGTAAAGTGTTTTGATTCCCCCCCCCCACCCTGACGTATCGATCATTTGTGTACCTACTAGAAGAATGGGAATACTATAGCTATCCTGCATTTCAGGGTAAATATTTTAGACACTTCCTGCAGATCACCCAAACTGAGATTGTCTGTCTGTTTTTATACGTGAGATGTCGTCTGGGGTGAATTTTATGCGTATTATAAAAGCACCGTCTGTAGACGAACGGTTCCAATTCGGAAAACAAATGACAGGTCTCAATTCACACGCGGCGGGATTTTCGATCAACGATGACATTAAAAATCAATACGAACGACACAAAGCGAGCTGGAAGTGGCGTAATTTCTTTGTCCTTGAACCAGAAATACTATAATACATGAACAGATTTGCTATTTTAGCAGTTACTGGAGAAAAATCGAAATGGTAGTTCTGAACTATCCTCGTAAATAACCAACTGTAGAAAGCGCCTACATCTGATCGGCCGGCAATCTCCAAGCTCCTGCGTGTCGCGGGTTGCCGCAACGGCAGGGGCTGTGTTAGCGTCAGCTTATCAGATTGTTGTAAAACACTTTGAGAAACGCAAGTCGATAATGTCCACAAACACCTCGCGGTTTGTCAATATTGTCAATCCAGGATGTAAACACTACAGTCGGATTAAAATTACTCGATAACTGACGTTTGTCATGTGCCTCTGCTGGGTTCGCAGATAGGCTCCTGGCTACTCGTCAGTTATAATCGACACAAAAATGGCGGGCCATTTCACAAATACTGTTAATGTGAGAAAACGGAAGTTATGGTCCAAGCGGCCATCACGAGCTATGGTGGAGTTGCTAAATGCTATGTCGACAGCTGGTTTTTAAGAAATCAGTCACTGAACTTGCATTGACTTTAAACCGATCTTCTAATGTTACCATAACATCGTAATGCCAAACACATGTGAAGAAATGAGCGTGAACTCATTGCGCTAGAAATCATGATCGCGTCGTTCATGACGATTAACACTCTCGAGGAGAAATCTCAGCCGCGGCGGAGCGGCTGTGGCGCTATGCTACGATGCACGAGGCCGTTCCCCGTCGGGGGTTCGAATCCCCCCACGGGCATGTATGTCTGCGCCGTCTTTAGTATAAGCTAGTTCATAAGTAGTTTGTAAGTTTAGGGACTGATGACCCCGCAGTTAAGTACCTTCAGCTTTACAAACACTTGAAAATGTTGGAGAAAGCTCAAGAAACGAACCTTTCTGTTTCATTGCTAAAAGCAAACTGTAATTTATCGCTGTCATTACCTACCATAAAATATCTTCTCAGTGGCTAGTGGCTAACCAAGATGCCACGATACAGACTGATGAGAAGCTCTACTTGGATCTCGGTTAGAAGATGCAGACGTTACAGGCGCATCAAAAAGGAACGATACGAAGGAATGTGAAAGGCAGTATAATGGAGCCGCATAGGAATGCCGCATGCTCTAAGGCGCCATGTTACGGATTGCGCGACCACACCCCGTCGGAATTTCGAGTCCTCCCTCGGCCATGGGTATGAGTGTTTTCCTTTAGCATAAAATGGTTGAAGTAGTTTATAGGTCTAGGGACCGATGACCTCTGCAGTGTGGTCCCTTGGGCTTACAAACAAATGAACATTTGAAATTTTGAAGTAAAAATGTAAATACCACAGTGAAAATGATCCGGAAAATAATAGAAATAAAAATCAGTTAAAGCAATCAAGTAAACAAAAATAACAATCTAAGTCATTTTATTGGATTTAAAAAGAAAATCATAAAAAGGCATTACACTTGACGAGAAGCGAATTCATGTTTTTGTAAACGGTAGGGTGTTTACAATTTATCTTCGCCACCAATAAGTTCTACTGTTTTTAATGAATTCAGAGATCCTCTCTGCTTTCGAAAAGTTAGGGTATACGTAAGTGGTACTTAGCTTATCTAGTGTAGGCCGATTTCAATGATTATTGTATAACATTTGACGCCGTGGTGGTGTGGCTGGGCGTCATAAGGTGTCTAGCTGCGAAGCGCACGGTTGCTCGCCTTCAAGGGTTCGAGTCCTCCCTCGGGCAAGGGTGTTTGTGTTCTCCTTAGCGTAAGTTACTTTAAGTAGTTTGTACGCTTACAGTCTGATGACCAGCGTTGTTAAGTCCCTTAGATGTACGAATATTTGAACATTTAATATCTGACGCGACACTAAGTCATGTTTTATTCGAAAGAATCCTGTACTGTACGGTTAGTTCGGTTCGTTAGTTCGTTAGCGTCTTGTGCGTATTATCGTGTCAAATTAAATACATAGTAAAAGTGACAGGACTATGATTGGAGATCAGAACACATTAAGAAAGAAATCGGCAGAAGGAACAGCAAGTGAACTGACTATTTGTGTAAGTTTGGCAGCGGCCAATAGTTTGGGCTTGTCGTTGAGTGCTGAAGATAAGCAACTCCAACGCGAGCCGTGTCAAAGCTCATGTATTTTAAAATGTAGAGAGTGAGTGCAAGATACATAAATATACCATACACTGACACATAATTACATTCTTGTTACATTTTTCCAGTTAACAAAATCTTTGCCCACAGAACTCTATGTCGTGATTTAGAAAGAGACTGTCGCTACCAGTACAATATCTGTTACCAGTTGAAAATAGTCTTTCTGGTTAACATAGTTTAGTGGCGAAATATAGTCTAATGAGGGACAGTAATCTGTAAAAGCATAACAGTATACAGCATTGAGCGACGGGGAGCAGTTGCTAACGCGCTGTACTCCGAAACGGGAAGGCAGCGATTCGAATTCGGATCGGGCCATCCAGATTTAGATTCCCCATGATTTTCCTAAATGACTGCAGGCAAATTCGGGGACGGCTACTTTGAAAGGGCACGGCCGATTTCCCTCCCCGTCCTTAAAATAAATAAAAATCAAGTAATAAAAAACTAGTCGAGCTAGTGTTCCTTATATAATTACCACGCTGTCGACGGGGCATTACAATGCAATCTCCATTCCTTCCCTTTTGCTTACAAGAACAACAGATAGGACACAGTGTTTAGTAATCAATGGTAAAGCACCGACTAAAAGAGAGGTGATACCGGGCATTCCACAGGGTACTGTCATTGGTCCTCTGCTGTTCCTTATTTACATAAATGATTTGGGAGAAAATCTAAGCAGCTTTCTTAGGTTGTTTGCAGACGACACCGTCATTTACCGTGTAGTAAAATCATCTGAAGATCAAAACCAACTGCAGAACGATCTGATATCACTATGGTGTGAAAATTGGCAGTTGACTCTAAACAATGAGAAGTGTTAAGTCGTCCACATGAGTACGAAAAGAAATCCGTTTAACTTTGTTTACAAGATAAATCAATCAAGAGTGAAGCCCGTAAACTCCACAAAATACCTATTAATTACTATTACTTCAGGCTTAAACTGGAAAGAACACGTAGATAATGTCGTGGGAAAGGCGAACCAGAGAATGCGTTTTATTGGCAGAACCCTTAAAAGATGCAACAGAACTACTAAAGAAACTGCATACACTACGCTGTCCGTCCTTTTTTGGAGTATTGCTGCCCAGTCTGGGATCCTTATAAGGTGGGTTTCACGGAGGACATCGAAAGAGTCCAGAGAAGGGCAGCTCGTTTTGTACTGTTACGATACAGGGGAGACAACGTTACGGAAATGATACAGGATCTGGGATGGGAATCATTACAACAACGGCACTTATCGCTGCGGCGTGGGCTACTTACGAAACTCCAATCGCCAACATTTTCCTTCGAATGCGAAAATATATTTTTGACTCCCACTTACAAAGGTAAAAATGATCACCAGAAATCAGAGCTCTAACGGAGAGATTCAGGTGTTCTTTCTTCCCACGCGCTATTCGGTAATGGAATGGGAGATAATAGTATAAAGGTGGTTCGATGAACCCTATGCCAGGCACTTATATGTGATTTCCAGAGTATCCCAAGAAGATATAATTGGTGCGAAAATGTCATCTAGCTCTCAATGTAGAAAAATGTAAGGTGTTGCGCATGAGTAGGAAAAACAATCCCATAATGTTCGAATACAGCATTAGTAGTGAGCTGCTTGATGCTGTCGCTCGCGTCGTTCAAATATCTAGGCGTAACATTGCAGAGCGATATGAAATGGAACGAGCATGTAAGGACAGTTGTGAGTAAGGCTGACAGCCGACTTCGGTTTATTGGGAGAATTTTGGGAAGATGTACTTCACCTCTAAAGGAGACCGCGCGTAAAACGCTTTTAGGACCACGTCTTGAGTATTGTTCAAATGTTTGGGACCCGCAGCAGATAAGTTTAAAGAAAGACATAGAAGCAGTTCAGAGGCGAGCAGCTAGGTTTGTTACTGGTAGGTTCGAGCAATGTGCGAGTGTCACGGAAATGCTCCGGCAACTCAATTGGGGATCGCTGGAAAAAAAGACGACGTTCTTTTCGTGAGGAAATTTAGAGGGGCGGAATTTCAACCTGAGTGTAGTACGATCTTGCTGCCATTACTTACATTTCACGTAGTGATGACAATGGCAAGATAAGAGAAATTAGGGCTCTTACGGAGGCATATAGGCATTCTTTTTTTACTCGTTCTATTTGGGAGTGGAATAAGAAAGGAAATGACTAGTAATGGTACAGTGTACCCTCCGCCGCGCACCTTACAATGGATTGCGGAGTATTTATGTAGATGTAGATGTAGAAGACACACGCAACAAATCAAATACTGTTATTATGATAGTACTCAGCAGGTATTTTGCTGTGTTCTTTTCATTGTACATATGTATACTGCTGTATCTTTTATTTAATATTCTGAGTTTATCAGTTATTGCTGTAAGCACGAAACATCTGTTTCGACCGAAGTAATAACAGAATATTCGTTTTAGACAGCTATCGATAAGTGAGACACAAGTTGTACCGCTGGCTGCTGGTGTGAAGCGTGCTTTGGGTTGTCGTTGCAGAAGCCGCTGGACGTGACGAACCACTCGGTGGCGCGAGAGGTGGTGACGTTCTTCACGCTGCCGCCCGGCGACTACATCGTCGTGCCGCAGACCAACGTGCCCAACTGCGACGGCAAGTTCCTGCTCAGGATATTCACCGACGAGCAGAGCAACATCTGGTAACGTCTCTCCACGTCGCATTATGTAGTATGTGCAAGTAATCTGTCAACATTTCCCAGAGACCACTCCTTAAGCTATTGCAGTATGTTCAAATGATAACCACCACCACATAGGCTCTGACCTATGAAGTTGCCCCACCCACATGCTTCTACATAACTTACTTTCTGTTTCAGCACTACCATCAGTAACTAGATCTCGTTGTTAGCCCACTTTAGGTTACGGTAGTAACACTAAAAGTGGGCCTTTGCGATCGTCTTTTGACAGATCGAAATTTAAATGAAAATAACGGCTTAACCATTCATCGGACACCAAAATTGAATAACGGAATTTGTAGAGGAGAAAATTCTCTACAACTTTGCTCTCTTATTTTTTTTTCCATATCTCGTATCGTTTCAGAGATGTTTGCAAATATAACGCCGATTTTGGGATGTTTGTCTGTCTATCCATAACGTGTTCCCTGTTTTTAAGACGAACCGTTCAACCGATCAGCACCAAATTTTACAGACATAATTTTAGAATTTTAGGCCGCCAGAGACCAGAACTTCCCTTTTTCAAATTTTTCAGGCAAAAAATACGGTAGTAATACGAAAAAAAGCTTTTTGTAATATAATTGTAATTGCAAAGGAACCGTTCATCTGACACGAAAATTGAATAGCCTAATTGGTATAGGGGTAAATTCTCTACAACTTCGCTCTATTATGTTTTTTATCTTGCATCGTTGCAGAGATATTTGCAAAAATTACAACGATTTGACGATGTCTGGCTGTAACGTGTTCCCACGTTTTAGGTCGAACCGTTCAACCGATCGGCACCAAATTGTACAGACATGATTCTTGGTTACCAGAGACTAGAAACTCGCTTTTTGAAATATTTCGACAAAAATACGTTAGTAATACCAAAAAATGCCATTTGTAATGTAATTTTAATTGAAAATAAACCGTTCATCCGACGCGAAATTTGAATAAAGGATTTTGTAGAGGAGAAAATTCTCTACAACTTTGTTCCCTTATGGTATTTTTTTTTCATATCTTGAATCGTTTGAGAGATATTTGCAAAAATAACGGAGATGACACCCTCCATTGAATTAACGAAAACCAGCCGTTCGCAGATGTCACGTGACATTCCTCGCCCAGAACTCTCTGTGGCATACGCCATCTTGCTTTGCGTATTTCATGATTTTCTTACTGTAACTTACACGTCGTCATTTCGAAGCAATAGCGCACTGAAGAATTAACGAAAACACGTCGTCCTTCGTACAATAAATGATAATCTAGTGTCTACAAATGCCATATTAGCATCAGTTAACAACGGCCATCAGTAGTATGAGATTAAACAACCAACTTCTGTTAGCTCTAGCGTAGTGGGCAGTGCGTTCGACTGGGACGCTGCAGGTCAGAGGTTCGGAACCAACACAACCTAATTTTTTTCCCTAAAAGGGTTTCAGACACTCTTATTAATTAATTTTTTATTACTTAGATTATTATTTTGGTCCAAAATGTTTGCAAAAACTTATAAAACTACAAATCTAAAGTGGGCGTAAAACACGTCAGTGCGATTTTTTCACATAGTTTCGTCATTAGAACTGAGGAACCCACTGTTTGGTGTGGTTGTTCAAACAATCAACCACAAACAATTGAAACTCGAATCATTTACTTATCGACTGATGTTGTGAACATTCACCAAAAAAATTATACACTACGTTTACATGCAAAACATTTTCCGGAAGACGAAAACCGATTTTCGTAAACCGTTTTTCGCTGTGGACTTCACATGCTATAGCTTGAATCGGATTTCCTAGCCCACTTAAAGTGGGTTCAATTCCTGATTTAGTCAGCACAATCCCTATTTTCCTTTACCGAAATTAGTAGATTTATGCTCACTCCAATAGCTATACTTTTATTTTGCAAGAGAAAATGTCACTATCCAGATGTGCCGAAAATTCTGAAGAAGAAAACGCAACCTGACAAGCCAAAACCGCTTCAAAAACAGTTTCGTTTACATGGGCACGAAAATCGATTGTGGAACTGGAAAACCACTTTACAGAACTGGATTTCCAGAATCGATTTTGGAGTGTTTACATGACCAGCCAAAGGCGGATTTGGGAAATCGGTTTACGAAATCCGGTTTTGGTTGTCCATGTAAATGGGGTGATTGAGATCTGACAGAGTCTCTCGGATAATCCATCTTCTCTGTCAGGCAGTGTACGTGTCATCGCATTTATTCATTTGACATCAATCATGTCTCGATTATCTGCGATATTCAAAAGTAGATGTATACTTTCACCTGTGTACATGTTTGCTCTTAATTATGATGGATCCTAGTATGAAACTTTTGCACAAGGGTGCCCCTAACACCTTTCGGAGTTTGGCTCCCCATGCGATTATGTCTTCCACTCTAAACGAACTTCATTTAGACCTGATGCTTCTACCCACAAATTTTTTTGGACCTTTGTAAAATGCCATAATAATGTATTTATGAGATAATGAATTAATTGAATGAATGAAACAATTAATTAATTAATATTTGATCTAATCAGAAATGTTTTCCTCTAGTGCAGCAGAATGATCCAACTGTGTGCCTCCTCCAAATGATAACTTTAAACCTTCAAAATGTCTAATGCTTATCACATTACCAGAATGATTAGCTTTTTATTTTGTCTCTCTTTCATAAGTCACTTTATTCAGCTATTCCTGACCTGATGATAACTATCAGATGTTAAATGCATTCCTACTATCTGACTGCAAGAGCAGGCTAGTTTTGGTGTTTAATTACTAATCACCAATGTTTCAAACATCTCTTCAGTCTCTCATGGACTAAAGGAATACATTACATTGCTTATTATCTGTATGATGAGTGGAACATTAATCTTGTGCTCCTCTTTCCACTACAGTGGAAGGAAGTTATGTGCAGGTCACTCTCTCCCTTCTTCTAAATATCAATAATCTAAATTTGTTAGGACACATAAGTAAAGTTCAGTAATTAGATTGAGTATTATTGTAGTCTCTTTCGTAGAAGAACTAAAGTTGATTCTCTTCTTCAGTAGTCATTTGAATATGTAAATGTACAATGCAAATAACAAAGAGGAGTATTTATAAAATGTAAAGAAACATAAGCTCTTATGGAATGTTGGAATTTATATATATTATGAGTGTTTCTGAGAAAAGCAAGATGTGAATGACATTTAAATCAGCAATTTGATTCACAGTGTAGTCATTTTGAACGTTGTATGTTTAAAACAATTCAAACATCAGTCCCCTGATGGAGGGCAGCAGTTCAGAGGCATGGTCAACCCAATATCAACTTCCGTGGGCTAGGAATGAACTGTAAATCTGGCTTCGCTTTCTACAGCAGATACTTTTCACAACCAAATAAGGATAGTCATCATAATCAAGAATAAGGGAGTCAGGAGAAATTTCAAAGCTTGTTGGAGCAGTTTCACGTAATTGCTCTAGAGAAATATATTCTATTGACTTATAAACCAACTCAATACTTAATTAAATACTATGTAGAAGTGTAAATAAAGCTATTATAAATATGGTAGGTCATCAGGAAAGGTCCTCATATTTGGTTGGGATGGGTTACGTTGGGTTTGGGGGACTAAAGTACTGAGGTTATCACTCCCCCAGTGGGAGGGGAAGGAGAGGTGATAGGAAAGGAGGGGAGGTTGGAAGGAAATGGAGACCGGGAAGTAAAGAAGGAAGGAAGATTGCATTAGATCGGGGCCCCGTGCTCGCCACGCACATACTCAAGAAAGAACTGTGAGCCCCCTGGGAGGTCCTCATATTTAACTAAACTGTTTTCATATGTTTGTTTTGTGAATCAAGCAGATTTTTCACTTATTCATATCACAACTTTTACCCTAGGAAAGAACTTTTGTGTGTCTACTATGTTATAATAGATATATCAATAAATATCTTTCTCTTCCAGTATAGGAATTAAGTAGTTTCTAGGACTCTTAATGGCTTCGGCTATCCAAATAAGTTAATAAACTGTACATGCCTTCTTGTTAAGTTTTTCACATGCTTTATTGGTGTTTTGCTTTCCTGATGAAACATTCACTATTTTTTGGAGTCAAAATATCACTATTGATTTTAAATTGAGATTTTTTCCTTAATACTATTTGTGGATACTAATTTCCTGCAACAACTTTGTTTTCCTGTTAAATTAATTATATGGTTTTTAGAAATATTTTAAAAATTATTACCACAGCTTCATTTATGATGTGTTGTGCAGCTACTGTACCTACTTTACATATAAGTATACATATAAATTTTTGAACTTAAATCAATAGAACTACAAGATCAGGAAGTCATAAGCACCTTGTGTTTGATATATGAAACAAAGTTATTGTATTTCCTTTACATATATTTTTTCTGATTTCATCTGTAAAACAGTCGAAAAAATTGACAAAGAAAAGGTATGATAATATACATCAATTTATAATCATACTCAAAAAAATATTCAAATCATATCATTTTGTGGTGTCTACAGCCCTTTTCTTCACCCCTCACCAAATAGATAACTCTGTTGATATAAATAATAACCTAGATATTTAAATCTAGAGGTGTTTAAGAACAGTTAACATTCCCCTTTATGTTTAGCTGAAACAGAGTGTTCCAATCATAAATGATTCTTTGACAACAATTTAGTGTTACACTGTTCTGTTAAAAGGCACTTTCATTCAGTGAGGGCAAAGTTATATTTATTGCAGATTTCTTCAGTATGGTATGTGTTTTTCAAAAATGGATCCACTTATAGTTCCCTTGAGGCTCATACAATAATTATTGAACAATTAGGTCAAGTAATTAATGGTACCAATCAGTTGTTCAATTCAAAAGCTGTCTGATCATGCAGGAGTATCAAATTAGCAAACACATCATTGATATTGTATATCAAAACCCATTCTTAAAGTTTAGATATGAAATGAAATGAGTAGATTTTCTAAATCGACACAAATACAACCAACAATATACACTGAAATATTGTTACCATTGATTATTGTCATTACCAGTTAGTGAATTCAATCTTTACTTTAGGATATTTAAAAAGAAAACATTTATTGCTCGAAGCTTATTTTTGCTGTACTATGTAATGTATTTTCTTTTTTGTTTTTGGTTTGTTCTTGGTGGTAGAGTGCCAGACAATGAATCAGAATGTCACAAGGCTCTATCCTGCTTAGTCCTAGGATTTTTATCTGTCACATTTATCTTCTTCCCTCAGGTCAGAGGAAAGTAATGGCATTGAACCTATAATCAGGACCATGCCCAGTGAAGCGCTGTGGTGTTCAATCCAGTCTTTGGACTGTTGGGCGCTTTCTCTTTTTTACTACATTAAATATTACTTTTGTGTAAAATTATAAATTAAAATGCAAAAAGACTATTCTTCTATGTTATTTTTCAGGGAAGTGAATGATGACAATATGGTGTTTCGGAACATATCAACAGAATTCCTCGATGATGCTGTGGTGCTGGTAAGTTCAGTAATTTAAACTGGACATATTTAAAATAAATGTATATGCCAATGCAGTAAGGTATCACTTTATTTCCAAGAGAAAGTGTGATCGAGTAAATAAAGTAAGAATGATTGTCCTTTAAACTTCCTTCATCAAAAAGTCATTCAAGACAGAACACAAGCACATATATTTAGACATAGAGGTAATGGAATTTGTCCACAGCCTTTTATAACGAACCCTACAAACATTTATCATCAGACATTTTACGGACTCTCTGAAAAGTTACATAAGAGATGGGAGTAAGGAGCTGAAATTTAGTACAGGGTTGTTATTAATTTATAGACAAGTTTTTACCATGAATATAGTTTGTGAGATAATTAAAACCATTTGAATCATTGTGATTTTGGAGAACAAGTAATAGCAAGATATTTTATTTTGTTTGTACTGAGTATGTTTGTGAATACGTCCAACATAGCTATGGTTAATAAAAACCTCCTGAATTACATCACTCTATATTGTTAGTGCACAATAAACGTTGCACCCAACTTTCGTTGTCAAGTGCTTTGTAGAGTTAAAGCATCCTCTTACATCAGATGTTCATTTATGTATCTGTTAGAAAAGTAGTTTTAAATTACTATACTTTCACAAAGATCTACACTTAACTACTTTCTGAAGATACAGCTGAAAGTTGAATTATTGTGCAAATGAAGAAGTCCAACTTTAAAACTTTTCTAAGTAGGATAATGATAGGCTGAAGCAAAGAATTAGAATTTGCACCAGTGCAGGGATTGTGTGCTTCAATCTATATTTCTCATCGTTGATAAAAGTAGACTAGATCTGTCTCAGTAAGACATAATTATTTCGATCTAAGAAGGCTTTGCATTGTACAATATTCAAGTATATATGAGGGACGAATACCTGACTGCAGACCAAAATAATTTCATGAATGAAACAAAATATCGAGTTTAACGGCTGTCTGTCGACACTGCTAAGAATATTACAGGACATGGGCTTTCGATACCTTAAAATAAACAATGTAAGAAAAAGTCCATGAAGTTGCCCCCAAGCTCGTTTTGATCTGTGTTTTGTGCATCTTTTAAATTAGTTTGTCAGCAGTACTGCTATAGTATAAAACCTGTAATGATCTTTTCTTTCCATGCTTCAGGGAATTTCTACATTCTCTCTCTGGCCTTCCTAATGCACAAGCAATTCTTGACACAATTGTTGGTAAACGAATTCCGGCTATCAGTGAAACAACATGTAGTTTTTACGCTACAATATAATCTCCGTTGGGAAAACCATTCGCGCCTAATAGTGGCCTTAAGTAAAATAATTGCCAGTCCAAGCCAGAAGGCATGTTTTTGAGAACTGAACTTGTTTCCAACATTATTCAGAAAAAAAAGAACAAATGACGCACCGTTTTGCAGTAATGCCGTCTCAGAATGTGTTAGTTAAATGAAAATTTAAGAGATAAATATAAACTGATCGACTTTTTAAGTTATACGAAACGCCCGACCAATTTGGAATCTGAAACCTCCAAGAGTAGACCAAAAATGATGGATGAAGACATTGGCAATCCATTCATATCAAAATAGGTTTATTTCGAAGATTTGGACAATGTTATAACACAACTGGAAACAAGATGTTCACATTGTGAAAAATTACTCTTCCTTAAATTAGGAGATACTAATCTGTTCAGCAGTTAGGTACCACATTTTCCAGTAAACACATGGTACATTCGTCAGTAGCTCGTCTCACGGAAGTAGCCTCATCTTCTAAGGCTGTATGCAACGGACTTGGCCGCCGCTCCCGTAGTAAGATCCAGTCCTCCTTCGGAGAGATGTATGTGTGTGTGTTTTGTCTTTAGTGTAAGTTAATTTCAGTAGTTTGTAAGTACATGGACTGATGGTCCAGTAGACTTACAAACATTTTATCGTTCAATAGCTCGCAGCTGTATATTCTTCCCAGCACCAACAAACATTTCAGTAACTCAATTTCAGAGTTATGATCAAAATAATGATTGAGAATGAAATTGACCACATTATTCTAGAAATATTCATATTATTTCGTTTACTTGTCTCCTGCAACAAGTTCTTCTGTTGAAAGGAGTTTTTCTTGTATGAAACACGTAAAAACGAATCTAAGGAACAGTATTGCTCAGAAAAGCTTATCAGCTCTTACAAGGCCTCAATTGAAAACCATTGCTGCGAATTATTGAGAGCCGAGACACCTGGCACGACTATGTCATCGAACGATTCGGGAGGAAGAAGTACCGTCAAGTTAACTTCTTTTACAAGTAACAACGCCCAAACTCCCAATCTACTAGGTAGTTCGTTTGTACTTCGTCAGCACCCAAACTCAGTAGTAGACCCTACCTCTCTTTCACTCGAACTGCCTATACTACCAACCCAGAATGATACAGAGGTCTATCTCCCCTTTGCGCTTGCCTTGGCACTTATTTCTCCCTGCCCTTAAAACAGATCTTATTTCGAAAGCTTTTCGTCCACTTTTACCTCCCGATTTACGCTATTAGTGGGTAATGACACCCAGCCAAACGGTTAACATCACACTTTACGCTGCTATGACTCCAACATTAACTCACTAACAAATGCAGAGGCTACAGTAGAGCTGCCGGTGTTGAGTTGGTCACCATGTTAGCGCGAGGGTGAAGGTACTCCACTCCTTTTCGTTTTCAAATAAAAGTGAGTGATTTTGTTATTTTCATTTCGCCCGCAGCATATATTTAGTCAGTGTATAACATACTAATATTTATTACTTTTGCTCCTCAATTATTTTTATTTAGGTGTTATTTAATGACGACTAGTCTCATTTCGGTGTTTCGTCATCCTCATGTCTCGTTTGCTAACACGCCATTATTCTGTGACAGAAAACTAGACTTGATAATGGTGAAACTCCGAAGCGAGACCCATCGTCATTAAATAACACTTAAATAAAAGTAATCGTACAGCAAAAATTAATTAGTAAATATTTTATTGTCATTATTATTATTATTATTATTATTATTAGTGGCAGCAGCAGTATTAGTAGCAGTAATAATTGTAGCTTGCACTTAAAAGAAAGAAAATGGCGGTTTCCAACAAGTTTCCTGATCTCTCGAGAATTTAAACCCTTGATCCGCCTATCGAGAGAGATATTTGATTACATATGAGGTATGTCCATAAAGTAAGATCCGTTTCGCTATATAAAACAACCGTGTACAGATACAGAATATACATTCATTTCACAAAAATCTAAAACTGTTGAACTATTTTTGCTTCCGAATTTTGTAGACACTTGTCATAGCGTGGCTTCATAGAAGGTTGTCGCCTGTGTATTCATCCATGTGGTAACAAGTTCTTTCAGCTCGTCATCATCGCTGAAGTGTTGACCACCAACGACAGATTTTAGGTGTAAGGAGAGATGAAAGTCGTTAGGAGAGAGGTCCGGGCTTGTCATCATTCAATTCCCTGAAAGTGATGAAACACGTCCCAGTGAAATTTCCGTGAAAGCTGTTTGCTCACATTCGCCGTATGAGGTCTGGCATTATCATTGACTGTAATCCTCTTCTTACACCTAAAATCTGTCCTTGGTGGTCAATACTTCAGCGATGATGACGAGCTGAAAGAACATGTTACCACATGGTTGAATACAGAGGCAGCAACCTCCTATGAAGAAAGCATACAAAAACTTGTGCCATACTGTGACAAGTGCCTACAAAATTTCGGAAGCTATGTAGAAAAGTAGTTTAACAGTTACAGATTTTTGTGCAATAAATATTTTTTCTGCATCTGTACACGTTTGTTTTATATAACAAACCTTGTATATTCCTGAAATGAATATAAGCGGAATTCTATTTAATTTCTTTTTCAAGTTTCGAGCGACGCAATAAATGCCAATTGATTACTGTTTTGGGTACTAATGCGGAAAGTTGCACCATTGGCCTTCTTTGCGATAAGCCATAAACTCGTTTCATCTTTGGTTCTTTGTATAGTACAGTGAAAGTATTGTTCAGTAGGAAATAAAAATAAAATGGTTTTTGTGTCTCAAGTTTTGAGGAAGGTCATTTATGTAAAGTAATAACAGCGAGGTGCCCATAATGGAGATTTAGGAAGCACTTTGTTAAATGTTTTGAGTGGAAGAATGACAAGGCTTCTCCATATCAATAAATTGAACAAACCACTGTCGATCTTTCTGAAAGTTATTAAATCAGTCATAGACAGTTCCTCTTACTGCATAGGAAAGCATTTCTTCATCAATATGCTATGATTTACTATATAATATGCCTTTATTAAATCTAGGAATATTCCTATAGTTGGACGTTTTCTGTGAGAAAGCTCCAGTAGAGTATGGTCTGAAAATTATTTTATTCCATTCATAGAAGATTTTCACCCTTTGGAAATCAAACTGAGCAGATGACAAGATTATTCTTCCTTTAAAAATAACATAAGTCTGATGACCATTACGTATTAGAGGCTTCTTGGGAACGGTAGAGTGGCCGAGCGCTCCAAGGCGCCTTACTGCAGAGTGTGCGGTTGCTCATCATCAGAAATTCGAGTCCTCTCTAGGACATACGTGTGTGTGTTTGTTCTTAGGTTAGTTTAAGTAGTCTGTAATTCTAGGTACTAATAACGAGAGTAGTTACGTCCCATACATTCACAAACATTAAAACAAGGCTTCTTGATATTGAATTTTTCAGACAGCAGAATTTGAACAGGAGGTGACTGATAGCGTGGGATGAGATTAGTCTGTAAAATGGCCTACCTACGAGTTTGCCGAGCAATGTGCACTTCAAACAATACAATGTAGAAAGTTAGTAACACATATACCATAAACAATGTGTGCAATCCTCACGGCAAATATATTTGAGCTTATGTCTCAGTTTTGTAAATGAATTATGTTGTAAATAGAAGTCTTGAGACTGGCATTTAAGAAGTTGATGACTTAGTGTGCGCTTATGTTGTAACCATGAGGTATGACCAAGAAAACTTCTACAAGTAACTTGTAGATGGGGAATAGAGTGGAAGTACAGACTTAAAATTTTAATTGATTGTCCACTGTTACCACCAACATAAATAAATTAATTGTATAGTACAAAAATCTAAGAGTAATTAAACAGCCATATCTTGGTGGTATAGGTAGCGGAATTTTTTATCTAGTTTTTGAATATTTTGTAGTATTATAGACAAGATATGTTGTAAATTGGCATACTAGATTCACAGAAAGATTTTAATCTGAGTTAATTCTCCTGCTTTTATATAATTTGATAGTGTTTGTTGATAAATTTCTATGCTTCTGGCTCCACTAATTATGCAGCTTCCGAGTTTATTTCTCATCCAATCATTTCATTTTTCTCAATTTTGTGTTTTGTAACAATTTCTCGTCAATAAATAATACCGTAAGAAAGGTAGTAGTTGGTTTGCTTTTAACCTTCATACTGTGAATTAGCACTTGCCTATCTCACAATGCAACTCTAGTGGAAACACTTTTGTAAACATTTGCAACATTTTCCTGAAATTAACTTCCTAAAGTGACTTGTGAAATACTCTGTTCTGATATAAACACTTCAGGAAATGCTTGCAGAAGTTGCTTGCTAGTAGAGACATGCCTTTATTCCAAAGTACTCACTTTATAACACACAACCGTTTTATAATTTTGATCCTAAATATTTATAAAACTTCATAGATGGTGGCCTATTGCTGACTTATCAAAATGGTTCATATAAAAGTCAACTTTGTAGTCTTTGATTTGCGTAGGAGCTTGAAGCTCTTTGTAGGGAAGGTTTTACAACTTTCTACGGATGATATTTGATTTCTTGCTGTTTTTCTATTTTATGCTAGAAGAGAGAAGTTTTGACATCAGATTTTCTAAACAATAAGACCTTTTTGTAAAATATTTTTAAACTCTAGTTCAAGATACAGTATAATATTGAGAAGTAAATTTTTGTTTGACTGGCAAATTTGCAGTTACCTTGAGATCTTAATCTGTATCAATAACATACTTCTCTGGAAAGTAGTAACTTTAGTTATTTCTGAGAAATCATTCCATAAATCAGTCCACATAAATAATTATCTGTGTTCTTAATAATACTTATAATATAAAAGTTTTCAGTTTCGATTGGTTTCACAGAATTCATTATTTATTTCAGCCTGATGGGAAGAATATGGTTTCAAAGCTGTTGCTTAAGTATCCTCCAGAAGTAGATGCTTCACAGTTACAGAAAATTTTGAAATCCCATTGGAAAGGTAAGGACCATTTCAGAAGTATAAAAGGGTGTGATAATCTATTGAAATTTGCATTTAAACATTTGTGTTTTTTTTTTTTATTTCAGCTTACCTGTCAGAAAAACCTAGTCTGGAATTATGTAAAACCTTAATCATGTTAAGAGATTCTAATATTAGTGGGCGTATTAATCTCCTGGATATACCAGTGCTGATGCACATGCTGCAGTTCTGGAGGGTGAGTCATTTTGACCATATTTGTTAGTTTTTTAGGCTGTAGATGTCTGTACCACTATGCCTTTAACGTCTCTTACCTTTCTAACTAGCCTTCATGTGTAATATTTTCTTCAGGGAATGGAAAACGTAAGTAGTACTTAATGCATATTGTTTTTGAGTTAAAAGCCATAAACACTATTTACCACTCAATATACTCCAATGAGTCCTCAACACCAATAACATCCACAACGGTTCCTTTACATATCTGTTATAAACTCACACAAATACATCAACTCTTAAAATATTTAACATTTTGAAATGCCACAAAAAATAAAATGAAACACAACCTCTCTCTGCAATAGAAGTAAATAACAAGAAGAGGTCTAGAAATTGGAATGCGTGTTTTATACACGTATGTAAATATTTTTGTTACACATAAAAAAAATTCAGTTAAAGGCAGTGTCTTGAATGCAGTTGTTATTGTTTACCTCATGATGTAATTGACATTGGTGATTCTTCCATCTATTTTAGGGCTGTTTCCCAGCCCACACATGAATCACAAATATTATCATTTGTTTTAGATTTTTAGATATGAAAAACAAAACATTTTATCAAGCAGCCTGAGACAGGCCTTTTCACTACTGGAAAAGACTATTGGCAGATTAAGTAAAGTTCTTATATGAATCAAAGAAAGTTAGACAGATGTAGTGATTATAAGCAAGGAAGTTCAGTAACGGAGCTTTTTATAATCAAGATTTTCAATATTAGCATGTATAAAATTTGTCTGTGTGTTTGTAGATTTTGATGTGTGTGTGTGTGTGTGTGTGTGTGTGTGTGTGTTTGTGTGTTTGTGTGTGGTTGAGTGTATTTGTTGTAATTTTATTTTTTATTAATTTTTGCACATATTGAGGTCTCACTGCATATTTAATATTCAGTGAGTGATCACCTTTATTGGAAATTTCCATATCACATAAGTAATTAAAAAGATATGAGTAACTCATTTCAACAATATAATATGACAGTTTACAACTCACTGCAAAGATGGACATTCATCTGTGACATGCACCTTTTACACATAGAAAATAGCTTTCATCAGTTAGCCTTTGTCAGAAAAAAAGTCATCATACACAGAGCCTCACAGTTTCACTTCACAGGCATGCAACTGTCATATCAAGTCATCACACTCTGAAACATGCTATCTGGTGAGGGAATGGGAAGAGAGAGGAGGGGACGGGGGAGAGAATGGTTACAAGACAGTGGGGGGGGGGATATAGCACTGTGTAATGAAGCACGATAGTGTGAAATGAGTGGAAAGAGTTGCAGCTTAGGAATGGACTGGGGGCAGGGTAGGTGGACATGCAAAACACACACACACACACACACACACACACAGAGAGAGAGAGAGAGAGAGAGAGAGAGAGAGAGAGAGAGAGAGAGAGAGAGAGAGAGAGAGAGAGAGAGAGAGAGTACATGGAATGGGAGAGGTGCTGGATAGAGGGGGTAGGAACTTCTGGGTGTGGAGAAAAATAAGGTTATTGTAGGTTGTTGCCTGTATAAGTTTGGGATCATACTTAGGGCGAGCTCATCTCATCCTTGTTCCTTCACAATCTTACCTCCTCCTATCCCATATGCTTTACCTGGTCTTCCTCAACCCACCATGCTACATTCTTGGATATTAACCTCCACTTATGCTTTCGTCCATATTAATCACCACCTACAGTACATACACTTTGACAGTTGCTACACCTTCTACATACGAACATCCCTCATTTACAGCCTAACAACCTGTGTAGGCGTATCTGTAGTGATAAGAACTCCTTGTCTTGTTATGCTGAAATTTACACAAAGGTCTTCACAGACCTAGTCTGCAAACAGACTTCCTATGCTGCATCCCCACAAACCCCAAATCCTTCCTCCACCACCAGTCCCAGCCACAAAAGTGCACCCATACCACCCTGGATTGCAACAAATAATGTGAGACATCCTGGCTAAGATCCTCCCCCATCTCCTAAAGTGGTTTTCCACCATCCTGCCAACCTCCATAACATTCTAGTCCATCCTTATGCCACCCCTTCCCTCTGAACTCCAGCCCCCTGCCACAGGGTCATATCTCTGTGGATAACCCCTCTGTCAGACCAGAACAATCCACTTCCTATTCAATTTCCACCACAGGCTTATCAACCCAAATAAAAAGCCAGGCCACATGTGAAGCAGCCATGTAATTTATCAGCTGTGCTGCAATCAATGCACAGCTTTTTCTATTGTCATGACCACTAACTTGCTGTTGATTAGGATGAATGACCACCACCAAACTGCAGTCAAAAAACAGGTAGGCCACCCTGCGGTAAAACAAGCAGCTAGGAATATATTTGCTTTCAATCGCTGCCTCACAACCTAGGCCCGCTGTATCCTGCCCCTCAGCACACACTTTTCTGAACTACAAAGACGTGAGTTATCCCCACAGTACATGCTCTGATACTGAAACTATCCGCCCTCATCATACAATAACCTCTTTTTTTGTCCACACCCAGGAGTTCCTGGCCCTTCCATCCTACACTTCTCCCAGTTCTTGTGCTCTCAGTCCCTCTCTCTCTTTCCGTGTGTGTTTTTATTTAGTTTTCTTCCCTCTCCTCCCCGCCTTCCCAGTCTATACCTCAGAAAGCATCTCTTTCTGCCCTTCACTACTTACATGCTACATAAGGCTGTGCTTTATCCATAGCAAATATCACCTTTCAACCATGTTGTTCCCTCTCCCCTCATATCCTCTCATCACAATGTGAGATTCGTAGTGCAGTGGCCTGAGAAGAAAGCTTTGGTCAGTGAAGGGTGTCTGTGTGATAAGAGTGAATGGTGATATTTTTCTTGTGAAGGCCAATGGCTGAAAGCTTAAATTCTGTGTGTATTAGTTGCATTTTGTATGTTCCTATCGTAGTTAAAAAATACATTTTTGTGGTGAGATGCTCATTGTCCTCATTACATTGCTGAATTCCAACCTGGACTTTCCATTGTTAAGTAACTCATTTCGTTTATAATTCAGCCAATCTTTTCACAATTACAGAAGTTTATTGTCATGAATACATGCTCAAGGCAGATGTTGGAAGGATGAAGACAGACCGTTAGATAGAAACATGATAAACTGTAGCACCCAGTGCACTGTATTTCGTAATTGGGTCTTCAAAACTTTTTTAAAGTGTAGTTGTCTTGTGTTTAAGCTTCACAGTAGTGAAAACTTAACATCCCTTACCAGCACGAGATCAGAATTGTGTGTGGGAGGACCCATATGGTCAACTGTACTACACTAAATGGATCTCATGCTATGCACAATAGATGTCCCTTACTTTATATATTTGATGAAAGGTTTTGACATATCCCAAGTTTATTTTAATACCCTGGCAGATAATACAGGAAGATTGGCTCTCACCTGTGTTCTGATGATGGCTCAAAACAGCATTGTTATAAATAAATAAACATTTATTTTCTGCAACCACAGACTTTTTTTTCTTTTCATTATACGTTGTTGTTGTCTTCAGTCCGCAGACTGGTTTGATGCAGCTCTCCACGCTACCCTGTCCTGTGCAAGTCACTTCATCTGAGAATAAGTTCGGCAACCTAAATCCCTTTGAATCTGCTTACTGTATCCGTCCCTCGGCCTCCCTCTATGATTTTTACCTCACATACTTCCCTCTAATGCTAAGTTGACGATTCCTTGATGTCTTAGAATGTGTCCAACCAATCAATCCCTTCTCTTCGACAGGATATACCAGAAACTCCTTTTCTCCGAGTTCGCTTAAGCACCTCCTGATTAGTTACATGATCTACCCATCTAATTTTCATCATTCGTCTGTAGCACCACATTTTGAAAGCTTCTATCATCGTTTTGGTTGAGCTTCTTATCATCCGCGTTTCACTCCCATACAATCCTCACTCCGGGCAAATGCTTTCAGAAAGGACTTTCTAAAATTTACATGAATATTGGATGTCAACAAATTTTTCTTCTTCATAAACGTTTTTCTTCCCATAGCCATTCTGCATTTTATATCTTCTTTACTTCGGCCGTCAGAAGTTATCCTGCCACCCAAATAACAAAACTCATATACTACTTTTATTGTCTCATTACCTAATCTAATTCCTTCAGCATCGCCTGACTTTCTGACAGTACATTCTATTATACTTGTTTTACTCTTGTTGATGTTCATCTTATACCCTCTTTTCAAGACACTGTCCATTCCGTTCAATTGCTCTTCCAGATCCTTTGCGGTCTCTGGCAGAATTATATGTCATCGGCAAACCGCAAAGTTTTTATTTCTTCTCCCTGAATTTTAATTCCCTCTCCAAATATCTCCTTGCATTCCTTCACAGCTAGCTCAATGTACAGATTGAACAACAGTGGGGAAAGGCTACAAGGCTTTGCGTCCCTTGCATAGCCTTTCTACTCTAATAACCGCTTTCTGGTATTTGTATAAGTTGAGTATAACTCTTCGCTCCCCATATTTTACCTATGTTACCTTCAGAATTTGAAAGAGTTTTTTCCATTCTACATTGGCAAAAGCTTTCTCCAAATCTACAAATGATAAAAACGTAGGTTTCCTTTTCCTTAGCTTATCTTCTAAGATAAGTTGTAATGTATTGCCAAACTGATCTTCTCCAAGCTCTTATTCCACAAGTTTTTCCATTCCTCTATAAATAATTCGTGTTAGTATTTTGCACCCATGACTTATTAAAGTGACAGTTCTGTAATTTTCACATTTGTCTGCACTTGCTTCCTTTGGAATTGGAATTACTACATTCTTCTTGAAGTCGGAGGGTATTTCCCCTGTCCCATATATTTTGCACCAGGTGGACCAATTTCTTCATGACTGGTTCTCCTAAGGATATCTGCAGTTCAGATGGAATATCATCAATTCCAGGGGCTATGTTTCGACTCAGATCTTTCAGCGCTCTGTCAAATTCTTCTCACAGTATCGTATCTCCCGTCACCTCTTCCTCCACTACGTCTTCCATTTCTAGAATACTACCTTAAAGTATATTTACTTTATATTCCTTCCACATTTCAGCATTCCCTTCTTTGCTTAGTACTGGTTGTCCATCTGAGTTCTTGATATTCATACAGCTGCTTTTCTTGACTCCAAATATCTCTTTTATTTTCCTGTAGGCGGTATCTATCTTTCCTCTGGTTATACATTCTTCTATGGTTCTCCATTTGTCTTCTAGCCACTCCTGCTTTACCCAGTCTGCACTTGCTGTCAATCTCATTTTACAGACATTTGTAGTCCCTTTTGACTGCTTCACTTGATCCGTTTTTATATTTTCTCTTCTCATCTATTAAGCTTAGTGTATTCTATGTCATCCAGGGTTTTCTATTAGGCCTTGTCCTTCTGCCTATATGATCATCTGCTCTTTTCAGTACCCTATCTCTGAGAGTTACCCATTCTTGTTCTGCTGTATTACTTTCCCCCATTTCAGCTAATCCTTCCCTAATGCTCCCTGTGAAACTCCCAGTCACATCTGGTTCCTTCAGTTTGTCCAGGTTCCATCTCCTAACTTTTCTGCTCTTATGCAACCCCTTAAGTTTGAATCTACAGTTCATTACTAATAAGTTATGGTCAGAGTCTCTATCTGCCCCTGGGTATATCTTACAGTTTAAAACATGGTTCCTAAATCTATTTGTTACCACTATAAAGTCAATCTGGTACCGTCCAGTGTCTCCTGGTCTCTTCCACATATAGAGCCTTCCTTCATGATGATTAAACCAAGTGTTGGTGGTCATTAATTTGTGATCTGCACAAAATTCTACCAAACGATCTCCTATTTCATCCCTCCCCCCAGTCCATATTCACAGATAACATTTCCTTCTCTTCCCTTTCCTACTACCAAGTTCCAGTTCCCCATTACAATCAAGTTATCGCCTCCCTTAATTTTCTGGATAATTTCTTCCGTCTCCTCATACATTTCTTCAATATCTTCCTGGCCGCGGTGGCCAAGGAGACTGAGGCGCTTCAGTCACGGTATGCACGGCCACTATGGTACTATGGTCGGGGGTTCGAATCTCCCCTCGGGCATGGATATTTATGCCGTCTTTAATATAAGGTAGTTCATAAGTAGTTTGTAAGTTTAGGGACTGATGACCCCGTAGTTAAGTCCCATAAGCTTAACAAACATTTGAACATTTTTTCTTCGATATCTTCATAATCGGCGGTGCTACTTGGCATATAAACTTGTACTACTGTGGTCGGTGTTGGTTTTGTGTCTATCTTTGCTATGATAATGCGTTCTCTATGCTGTTCATAGTAACTTACCCGCGTTCCTATTTTCTTATTCATTATCAGACCTACTTCTGCGTTACCACCAATTGATTTCGTGTTTATAACCATGTAATCACCAGATCAGAAATCCTGTTCATCCTGCCATCGAATTTCACTAATCCATACCATACCTAACTTTAACCCATCCATTCTTCTTTTCAACTTTTCTAACCTACCTTCGCGATTAAGGGGTTAGAACATTCCACGCTCCATCTGTAGATCTCTGTTTTGTTTTTCTTGATGACGACATCCCCCTGGGTAGTCCCCGCCCAGAGATCCGAATGGGGTACTATTTTACCTCCGGAATATTTTACCCAAGAAGACGGCATCATCATATATTTCTACATTAGAGCTGCATGTCCTCGGGAAAACTAATCACTGTAGTTTCCCCTTGCTTTCAGCCATTCATAGTAACTGTATGGCAAAGCCAGGTTAACTGAAGTTACAAGGCCAGCCCAGTCAATCTTCCATACTGTTGCCCCTGTAACTACTGAAAAGGCTGCTGCCCTTCTTCAGAAACCACACATTTGCCTGGCCTCTCCACAGATACCCCTCCCTTGTGGTTGCACCTACAGTATGGCTATCTGTATCGTTCAGGCATGCAAACCACCCCACCTCAGCAATGTCTGTGATTCATCGGGGGTGGTTTCATTGTATATGAAAAAATGAAGTTACTATTAAATACATATATACTCTGCAAGCAGAATATTATGTATGGTGTAAATACCAGTTAGTACTATAAGTCATTTCTTTTCCTATTCATATAATAAAATAAGAAAATTAAAAAAGAAAAACAAAAAACTGCTGCCTATATGCCACATTGCAACGTCAGTAGTGCTACAACGTCCAATTTTATACTTGCATTCTGTCTGCGATATATACAGTTATGACAGTAGAACTGTTTTTCATTAACTGTAAAATCCTGTTCTCTAAATTTTCTCAAGAGGG
The DNA here is from genome assembly GCA_026315105.1 of Locusta migratoria. NCBI lineage: Eukaryota > Metazoa > Arthropoda > Insecta > Orthoptera > Acrididae > Locusta > Locusta migratoria. Next base: position 696,046,319 of record CM048745.1, on the reverse strand, counting down.
TTGATAACAAGTTTTCCATCTTCCATCCAGAGTTTCCCATTTGAGTGCAGGAAGCATTCCATAAGTTTTCTCAATGATCAAATCTTAACAACAGGCATTTAAATTCCTCCACTCTCTTCCTTCAATCCTACTTGGTTTGGATCCTGAGCACTTACTAAGTACTCTGCCAATAATCCAAAAAATTGAAATCGAACATTCACCTTCCTTACTTACATCTAGACGATTTACTAATTACACAGACATGTTTAAAAATTTTACATACCATCAAAATACCAGTAAAAGCAGCTGAAACATTGTAACTTGCCAGAAACCAAAACAATGGAAACTTACTAAATGCTAATCACAAAAAATAAAACATGTTGTGCTTCTGATAGGCAAGACGAAAATACATGTACATATAAACTTTCGACTAAAAATGTATTTTTAGTGAAGGAATTCCCCATACTTGCAGTGAGTAACAACCTATCCATTTCATGTCTTTAATTATGGGTTGCTGAAGAGAAAATCAGCCCAAGAAATGTGAGAATGTGTGTTAAAAGTTACCTTTATGAGCCTCAAGGAGATTAAACAACTATTGTATTGAGAACTACTGCCCCACACACATACGGTACAAATGCAAAGGCGAAAAGTAATCAGGTTTTATTTGTCTTCCATCATAATATAAGAGGTATGATGAATAAAACAGACTTTCAGGTAATATATGTTAACGATGGACAATATGGTAATGAATCTGCAACTTGAATTCACATGTAACAAATTTATAATGTTTGTTTAGCTGTTAATTGTAGAACTGGTGCGAATAAAAGATGAAGTTGCTATATATATTACTAAAAAATGAATCATATTACTCTCTAGAGTTAAGAAAATACTCTGGTGAAACATGTTTTGGGGTGTGTGCCAGTAAGATAAGAGAAGATGGTACAATAGCTCCTGTGTTTTCAGTTCACAGGGCACATGATGGAAATTGCAATTTCTTTAGACACACTGAAACATACTTCTCCCTCTTTTATAAAACTACGTGGTTCGTTGTAATGAATAATTTTAATTTGGACTATTTGCAGAAAGTAGAAACAAAAGAGACCTTGATCACCTGATGTGCTCCCACAACTTATTGTTAGTGTCAATGACAGATTTTTTAACTAAAGTAACAGCCAATACTAAAACTCTTATCATGTTAGGGTCCTCATTAGAAACCAATAAATGTTCAGGGAAAAGTAAGCTGCATTTGAAAAGTAAGAGGATTATAAATAGCCATTCAAGGAATATTTCAATCATCATCTGCAGTGTGTGTGAAGCAGTATCCTGCATCTGCTGCTGTTGTTAATGTTACAAACTCAAATAATAACACAAAATTAGATATATTTATTAGTCACTGTGGCTACAAGTCTATTTTCAGAAACATTTCCTGAAAGTTAATTTGGGGAGATCTATTTCATATTATAAGCCTTTCATAACTGCAAACTTAAAAAAATTCTTTTAGGATAAAAAGGAAGCTTTATGCACCAGCCAAGAGGTCAAATGTTTCCATTAAGATTAAGCATAAACAAATAGCTCAGAGGAATTCTTAACAAGTGCACGAAAGCTCTAAACAAAACCATATGCTTTTGTACTGTGTAAAGTAAGAGATACGGAAAAGTGCAGTTTGTACAGAAAATGCGCAAATGAAAAAATCTCACATTGTTAGTAATACAGATACTGTTGCTGCTATATTCAATAGATATTTTTAACAGTAACTAAATAAATATGATGATAAGACTCCATAAATTAACCCATGAATTTTCTGCAAGCTTGTGTACCTAGATCCATGCTACATTCACTATATAGGAAATTTGTGGAATAATTAAATTTATGAAAAGTAAAAACTACAAAGGTTGACAGCGTATCTTGTAAACTTGTTAGAAATTCATGTCTAAGAAAAGGTAGGCCTACAAAGTAGATACTGATAACTCTCAGCTAGTATCACTACTGGCATGATTTTATGATGATTTAGAGGAACTATTGCTTGATAGGATTGTTAGGCTTCTTAGTGACCAGAATATCAGCAGTGGAAGTTTTCATTTTAAAAGATAAAATATTTACATTTGCTGAAGATAATTATATGCAAAGCTATATCAGAGATGTAAATGGGTAATTGTTACAGTGAAAGTGGCTTGATTCATAGATTTCCAACAGAAAATAGAAATCTGTACTCAATAAGATTAAAGAAAGGTCTACTGCAGCTTTATTGAAGCTTTATTTTAGAAACATGACCAGTTTTGTGACCTATAGTCACATCAGTGGTACAGCCAGGATTTGGTTCTGGGGGGGGGGGGGTAATTTTTAAAAAATAAGGCCTATTGAATTTATTTATCACTGGATTATATTTACAGTTTTATAATTTAACCAGTTATACTACAAATACAATTGCACAAGAAATAAAATGAGTAGGTTCACATTAATTTGAAAGTGGAAGAGGAGCAATGTGGTGGAAATGGAGTGTATATAATCAGCTCGTAAAATAATTAGGCAGCTTATATGTTACTAGTCAAAGAGAAAGGGCTTTGCAGCTTAGTTAGCATGAAACTTCGTGTAAAAATTGAACTAAAATAACTCTATTGTTGTTTGTAAGATTGCTCTCGGTGGCGCCGCTGACCTGCTAAGCATGGGGTCGCCGCATATGAACAATCAGCTCGTAACTTTAGCATAGCAGTAACAATAGCGGCAGCATCAAAGCTGGTCATGGCGGCATTAAAATCGCTCACAGTAACAGCAGCATACTTGCTCAGTGATGGTGATGGTATCACGTTGGCGACCCACTGTCACGTTCACTTGTGATTTATTACATGTGTACTATTTCAAATTTCTGGTGCCAACCTGTTTAAAAAAATAACAACATTAAAAAATCCCCCTCCACGCACCAGTGGTTGGACCATGGAGTAACATCATCAAGTTTAATTCTCTTGAAACATTATTTTTGGGTTACAATAATCGTTGAAATTTCCTCCATTCCTACAATTTCTTTCGTTTAAAAAAGTCATGATATAGACCACAAACATCAAATATAAAAGGAGGTCAAGGTGGAAGCAACAGCAGTGTCAGAGCTGCAGAGAAACGCAGTAGTGGTGTGGCTGACTCAGACTACAAACATAAGGCAAGAGAAATTAGGGCTCATATGGAACTGTTTAGGCATTCATTTTTTCAGCATTCTGTATTTGGAGTGGAACTTAATAGGAAATGATTAGTAGTAGTACAAGGTACCCTCCACCATACACCTTATGTTGGATTTAGAGTGTATAGATGTAGATCTTCTTTGTAGACACTTTTGATTACAATACACGATTTTTCAGTGTTTTGATACATGATAAAGGAGAGGAGTTAAACTCTGAGAGGAGCTAAACTCTACCATCTCTCCTAGTTGTGTAGAGTTATTTATTCATTTTAATTCTTGCTTTGTTTACAACTAGTAGATATAGCCATAGTGGCCGCAAATGGCGGTTGTGTCTGTGTGAGTGTGTGTATGTTTGTGCGTCTCTAACCAACGAAGGCCTTAACAGCTGAAAGCTCTAATGTTGTGTTCTATTGTTTATGCCTTTCTCCGGCTCATCGGACATCTCTGTGGTGAGTAAGCAACCTATCCTTCTGAAAAATAATGTTGACTCTCTCTACATTTTGTTGCTCAAGTTTCCACTGTATTGTTTACCTAACCTCAGTAACCTCTTTTATGTGCTGTAGTTGTGCAGATGAAGAGAAAGAGGATTAATATGAATAAATAATCCCTGAGACGGATTTACGTCTCAAATATGTCAAAGACAATATTGATAGATGTGAGGCATTGAATTAAAATTTGTGGTGCGGCCGGGAATCGAACCCGGACCTCCATGCTTACTAGGCAAACGTCTTAACCGTTAGACTACCACACCACTAACGGCTAAGGCGCCTTGGAATAGTCTATGTACGATTTCCCTCCACTACACAAACCTTAATTCAGCTTCTTTGTTTCAAAGATAATTGTCACTACTGCCAAGGCTCTCCATGCAGCGGAATAGCACCTCAGCAATGGACATGGTGGAATAATCCTGTTATGGTGATATAAATATGCCTAGTAAGCATGGAGGTCCGGGTTCGATTCCCGGCCGCACCACAAATTTTAATTCAATGCTTCACATCTATCAATAATGTCTTTGACATATTTGAGAAGTAAATCCATCTCAGGGATTATTTATTCATATTAATGAGCCAGCTGTCACCAGTGCCACATCGTAAACAGCGCTAAGTATCTGAATTTAATTTGTGTCAAATTTAATTTGCCAGTCTAGTTCATTTTCGGTAGTACTGTTTTAAGAGGTTTATTCCCGCGTACTTGCAGATTTCGTTTGTACTACTGTTTTAATTGTTTATTCTATCGAATTTGATAAATACCGTTGTGTTTAGTCTTCGTCTTTGACCGGTGTATTTCAAAACAAGTCAGGGACCGTTACTAAGCTCGTTATCAGTCAGTCCAGTGCCAGCTGTCACCAGTGCCACATCGTAAACAGCGCTAAGTATCTGAATTTAATTTGTGTCAAATTTAATTTGCCAGTCTAGTTCATTTTCGGTAGTACTGTTTTAAGAGGTTTATTCCCGCGTACTTGCAGATTTCGTTTGTACTACTGTTTTAATTGTTTATTCTATCGAATTTGATAAATACCGTTGTGTTTAGTCTTCGTCTTTGACCGGTGTATTTCAAAACAAGTCAGGGACCGTTACTAAGCTCGTTATCAGTCAGTCCAGTGCCAGCTGTCACCAGTGCCACATCGTAAACAGCGCTAAGTATCTGAATTTAATTTGTGTCAAATTTAATTTGCCAGTCTAGTTCATTTTCGGTAGTACTGTTTTAAGAGGTTTATTCCCGCGTACTTGCAGATTTCGTTTGTACTACTGTTTTAATTGTTTATTCTATCGAATTTGATAAATACCGTTGTGTTTAGTCTTCGTCTTTGACCGGTGTATTTCAAAACAAGTCAGAGACCGTTACTAAGCTCGTTATCAGTCAGTCCAGTGCCAGCTGTCACCAGTGCCACATCGTAAACAGCGCTAAGTATCTGAATTTAATTTGTGTCAAATTTAATTTGCCAGTCTAGTTCATTTTCGGTAGTACTGTTTTAAGAGGTTTATTCCCGCGTACTTGCAGATTTCGTTTGTACTACTGTTTTAATTGTTTATTCTATCGAATTTGATAAATACCGTTGTGTTTAGTCTTCGTCTTTGACCGGTGTATTTCAAAACAAGTCAGGGACCGTTACTAAGCTCGTTATCAGTCAGTCCAGTGCCAGCTGTCACCAGTGCCACATCGTAAACAGCGCTAAGTATCTGAATTTAATTTGTGTCAAATTTAATTTGCCAGTCTAGTTCATTTTCGGTAGTACTGTTTTAAGAGGTTTATTCCCGCGTACTTGCAGATTTCGTTTGTACTACTGTTTTAATTGTTTATTCTATCGAATTTGATAAATACCGTTGTGTTTAGTCTTCGTCTTTGACCGGTGTATTTCAAAACAAGTCAGAGACCGTTATTAAGCTCGTTATCAGTCAGTCCAGTGCCAGCTGCCGGACTCAGTTTTGTTGATTCGACAGTGTAGTTACCACTGACCACAGTTAAGTCAGCAGCCAGCCGCCTTCATTAGAGTACTAGGCTTCTTTAAAGTTGTTAATTGCTGTTAATTGTATCGATAGGATGGATAGGATGTGTGCCTGCTGTGTGCGGACGCAGGAGGAGTTGGCCGCGGTTCGCGAACAGCTGAGCGTGCTGTTGGCTACGGTCAGCCGTCTTCAGGCTGCTGTCTCGGGGTGCAGCGATGGTGGGGAGTCTGGTTCGTCGAGTGGGACACCTCAGGTGTCTCGCGATACGCTCTCTGTCCCTGCTACCGAGGCACCTTCAGGTGTACTGGACGTCGTCGAGCCGCCTTCTCCGCAAGGGGAGTGGCGGGTTGTACGGCGTTCGCGTCGCTCGAGGCGGAAGGCCAATGTGGAGGCTGGACGTCCGTCCGCGCCCGTTCGTCCTGTGAGTGAAAGTGTGGCCACTCCTTCAGCAGGGTCCGAGCAGGTGCACGGGGGGAGGGGATTATTAGTTATTGGGAGCTCCAATGTCAGGCGCGTGATGGAGCCCCTTAGGCAGATAGCGTCCAGATCTGGAAGGAATTCCAATGTGCACTCGGTGTGTTTGCTGGGGGGCCTCATCCGAGATGTGGAGGCGGCCTTGCCGGCGGCTATCGAGGGTGCGGGGTGCAGTCGACTGCAAGTCGTGGCTCACGTCGGCACCAATGACGCTTGTCGCTTGGGTTCTGAGGACATCCTCAGGTCCTACGAGCGGCTGGCGGAATTGGTGAAGGCTGCTGCCTTCGCACGCGGGGTGCAAGCAGAGCTGTCGATTTGCAGCATTGTTCCCAGGGTTGATCGGGGTCCTTTGGTTTGGAGCCGAGTGGAGGGTCTGAACCAGAGGCTTCGCCGACTCTGTGACAGTCATGGCTGCAGATTTCTGGATCTGCGTTATCGGGTGGGGAATTGTAGGGTGCCCCTAGATAGATCAGGGGTGCACTACACTAAGGAAGCGGCTACTCGGGTAGCAGAGTACTTGTGGAGTGCACATGGGGTTTTTTTAGGCTAGGCGCTAACTCTGATGAGCACTCGACTGTCAGCATTCAAACAGCGAATTCAGGCCACGTTCGGAATAAAAATTCGAACATAAAAGTATTAGCCGCGAACTTACAAAGTATTAGAAACAAAGTTCCCGAATTTGCAGCGCTGCATGGAAGTTATTGCGCTCAGATAGTTTTAGGCACCGAAAGCTGGCTAACTGATGATGTGGCAAGTTCAGAAATATTTAGCGAAGCGTGGAATGTATATCGGAAAGATAGATCTGATACAACTGGAGGAGGAGTGTTCATCGCTGTGGACAAAGATATTGTTTCTACTGAGATCGAGGTTGAAAGTAACTGTGAAGTTATCTGGGCACGCATAACAGGTCTAAAAGAAGTAAAGTTAATAGTTGGGTGTTTTTACCGGCCCCCCAGTGCTGCTGTAGCAGTTTTAGAATCATTCAAGGACAGTCTACACCAGGTAGTGCATAGGTATCCGGGCCATGCAATATTAGTCGGAGGTGACTTCAACCTTAAGAGTATAGATTGGGACCTCGCTAGTTACATTTCAGGCGGTACAGACAAGCAGTCTTGCGAGCTACTTTTGGACACATTCTCCGAAAACTGTCTTGAGCAGTTAAACCGGCAACCCACGCGCAATGGAAATATTCTAGACATTATAGCCACAAACAGGCCTGACCTTATTAACGATGTCTGTGTAGAGACAGGAATTAGTGATCATGACATCGTCATAGCGTCGATGGTGACCAAAGTTCATAAACCAGTCAAGAAGGCTAGGAGCGTGTTTTTGTTGGGAAAAGCCGACAAGCAAATGTTACGATCGCACTTAGAAAATGAATGGGCATCGTTTAATTCTGGGACTATGGATGTAGAGGAATTGTGGACTAAATTTAAATGCATTGTTAATGAAGGGTTAGAGAAATATGTGCCAGTAAAGACGATTAAGGATGGAAAAGATCCACCGTGGTATAATAATAATGTTAGAAAGCTGCTGAGAAAGCAAAGGCTGTTGCATTCTCGATTCAAAAAAGAACACGCAAATGGTGACAGGCAAAAGTTAGTAGAGATTCGTGCGTCTATAAAAAGATCGATGCGTGAAGCATACAATAATTATCACAGCCATACCTTAGCAAAAGATCTTTCCGAGAACCCGAAAAAATTCTGGTACTATGTAAAATCGATAAGCGGGTCAAAGCCCACTGTCCAGTCACTAGTTGATCATTCCGGGGCAGTAATAGAAGAAAGCAAACGGAAAGCTGAAGTTCTAAATTTAACCTTTAAGAAATCTTTCACGCAGGAGGACCGCACAAATATACCATCATTTGATCAACGTACTAATTCCGAAATGGGGGACATAGCAATAGGTATTTCCGGTGTAGAGAAGCAGCTGAGAGAGCTAAATACGAAAAAGTCTGCTGGTCCGGATGGAATACCAGTTCGGTTTTACAAAGACTATTCTGCGACATTGGCCCCCTACTTAGCTTGCATTTACAGCGAATCTTTAACTCAGCGCAAAGTTCCTAGTGATTGGAAAAAAGCGCAGGTGACTCCCGTGTATAAGAAAGGAAAGAGAACTGACCCATACAATTACAGGCCAATATCGTTGACATCGGTTTCATGTAGAATTTTGGAGCATATTCTCAGTTCGAATATAGTAAATTTCCTTGAAACGGAAAAGCTTCTTTTCATGAATCAGCACGGGTTTAGGAAACATCGTTCATGTGAAACTCAGCTTGCCCTTTTCTCACATGACATCTTGCGAGCCATGGACGAAGGGCAACAGGCGGATTGTGTTTTTCTCGACTTCAAAAAGGCGTTCGACACGGTGCCACACTGCAGACTCCTAACGAAAATGCGAGCTTATGGAATAGGTTCTCAGATTTGTGACTGGCTGGAAGACTTCCTAAGTAATAGAACGCAGTACGTTGTTCTCGACGGCGAGTGTTCATCAGAGACGAGTGTATCGTCAGGCGTGCCCCAGGGGAGTGTGATAGGACCGCTATTATTTTCTATCTATATAAATGATCTGATGGACAGAGTAAGTTGTAATTTGCGGCTGTTTGCTGATGATGCTGTGGTGTATGGGAGGGTGTCGTCTGTAACTGACTGTAATAACATACAGGTTGACTTAGACAAAATCTCTAGTTGGTGCGAAGAATGGCAGCTAGCTCTCAATGTAGAAAAATGTAAGGTGATGCGCATGAGTAGAAAAAACAATCCTATAATTTTCGAATACAGCATCAGTAGTGAGCTTCTTGATGCGGTCGCGTCGTTCAAATATCTAGGCGTAACATTGCAGAGCGATATGAAATGGAACGAGCATGTAAGGACAGTTGTGAGTAAGGCAGACAGCCGACTTCGGTTTATTGGGAGAATTTTGGGAAGATGTACTTCACCTGTAAAGAAGACCGCGTATAAAGCGCTTGTACGACCACGTCTTGAGTATTGCTCAAGTATTTGGGACCCGCAGCAGATCGGTTTGAAGGAAGACATAGAGGCGGTTCAGAGGCGAGCAGCTAGATTTGTTACCGGTAGGTTCGACCAATGCGCGAGTGTCACGGAAATGCTCTGGCAACTCAATTGGGGATCGCTGGAAGAAAGACGACGCTCTTTTCGTGAATTTCTGTTAAGTAAACTTAGAGGGCCGGAATTTGAAGCTGAGTGTAGTACGATCTTGCTGCCGCCTACTTACATTTCGCGTAAAGATCACAAAGACAAGATAAGAGAAATTAGGGCTCGTACGGAGGCATATAGGCATTCTTTTTTTCCTCGTTCAATTTGGGAGTGGAATAGGAAAGGAAATGCCTAGTAGTGGTACAGTGTACCCTCCGCCACGCACCTTACGGTGAATTGCGGAGTATGTATGTAGATGTAGATGTAATTGATATTTATATCACCATAACAGGATTGTTCCACCATGTCCATTGCTGAGGTGCTATTCCGCTGCATGGAGAGCCTTGGCAGTAGTGGCAATTATCTTTGGAACAAAGAAGCTGAATTAAGGTTTGTGTTGTGGAGCGAAATCGTACTTAGATTATTCCAAGGGGCCTTAATCGTTAGTGGTGTGGTAGTCTAACGGTTAAGACGTCTGCCTAGTAAGCATGGAGGTCCGGGTTCGATTCCCGGCCGCACCACAAATTTTAATTCAATGCTTCACATCTATCAATAATGTCCTAGAAAGAGGATTGTTCAATAGTCTTCGTGAATCCAATTATATGTTTGACTCCCGTTACTGCAGGACACAAATATTCCTCCTAGGTTGATTCCCATCGAACTCTGAGACTTTTGTCACTATTATTAACGTTCTTATATTTTCCTATCACAGTACCGATTTGTCATATTTCTCTTGCTCTTGACCCTAATTTAATTTTTAGCGCGAGTTTTCCAGTCTGGATTGATTTGAATCATTTTTTGGGATACTGAACTGCATGCTGGGAATTTTGTTTGGATAATAGCTCTGATTTCAATTATATAAACAATGCAAATATTTTGTGACATCCTTTCTGATATAATAAATATCTTATGAGTATACTTTCGATTCTGTATCCACTCAGTATGATTTCTACAGAACAAGAGTTGGTGAGTTAAGTGAAAGAGAGAGAGAGAGAGAGAGAGAGAGAGAGAGAGAGAGAGAGAGAGAGAGAGAGAGAGAGAGAGAGAGTCAAGTTTAAATTGTCAGACGAAGAAATATATTAGGTCATGTCAATCTGATTATTCCTTGATTGTTCACGAAACATCCATTCAACCTATCCCTGATTTTAGCGTTGTAGTCATATTGTGCCATTTTGTTCTGCTCTCTTGATTCAATTAAATTTTCTTGTTTTACTAGTTTAATTTTCACCATTCTTCTATAGCTTCTATTCCTCTCTTGTCTGTACTATTCCTCAATCAGATTTCACTTCCACATAAGACTACACTCCAAGCAAATACTTCCAGAAAAGATGACTTCACAAATTTATATTTCACATTGTGTCCTCCTTTTCACAATAAAAACCTTTTCATGCTATTCCTAGTCTACATTTATACCTCTTTTAGCGGCATTTTCCGGCATTATTTAGCACAAATTGTAAAACTAGCATACCATTTTTAATCTGTTGAATTTCTATTCATATTTTATTAACAACACTAACAATTGAATGTCAAGAGCAGAGGAGACAATCACTGAGCTGATCATATTCAAATGAAAAAGAGACACACTCATTATCACAATCACTTGGATATAACTCAAGCACACATGGAACCATTTATGTCCACACCAATACAACAGGCATCTTGGCAGTGGGTGAGGAATGGAGCAAAGAAGAATAAAGGGAGAAGGATGCCAGGCAAGGGTGAGCATAGAAAATTCCACAATGATGGAGTGTACAGACTCTGATAGCAAGGAATGCGAGATGTAGGGGCAGGGGAGTGAAACGGTGTGTGTGTGTGTGTGTGTGTGTGTGTGTGTGTAAAAATTTAAAAAGATAAAAATAAAAGAATATTGAAACATTATATCTATACATATTATAAAATTGACTGTATGTATGTTCCATATCTCCTCCTAAACTACTGGATCGATTTCAACCAATCTTGGTACACATGTTCCTTACTATCAGTCAACAATCGCTATTGGGGTAAGAACCTAAGGCATATACGTCAGTAGATATGACATCATAGACAATGACACTTTTGAAAAATTGTCGCATTACGCAATAAGATACCACATCAGATTCTAAACTAATCGTCGGATTACAAACCAAATTAGACACAAATATTCTTTAAGGTCAGGAATTATTGGCTGTCGTGGTAACAACCACCTACAATATATAGTTCATATGTTATCCTATCTTGTGGAGCATGATAGTGTGAATTTATTCCTCAACTATTTGAGAATAAGAGTACTAAGCGGCTTGCAATAAACTTTAAACATCATTACAAAACTTTACGATAATTTTTCTCGCTGATAACCCCAACAAAATGATGAAAGGAAAAGAGTTTATCGCTTATTTTCCGATGATCATGATGTATATCTAAGGCATTATACATGACGTCACAAGTTATTACTTTTACACTGTAAATTTTTTTCCGGGGAAGTTTCACAGGCGATACACATACATTCCACTGAATGTTCCTTCGATATTGTATCAAATTTCGACATATAGTTCATGAGTGTGAAGTCATAAACAATTTGGCGGATCATCACACACGAGGTTTCAATTTATTACGTATTTACAACTAACACCACTCACAACTATTTTGCAGGCATTAGGCACATATATCACTGAATGAACCTTCAAATTTGCATCGTAATATGACACATATTTTAGAAGAGATGACGTCATAAAGAATGAAATTTCTGAACAATACATCGTGCAATATGTTTCCACATCTCCTCCTGAAATAATGGACTGATTTCAACTAAACGTGGTGCACATATTGCTTATTATCAGACAACAATATATGTGGGGTTATAAACTACCTGCGACACATAGTTCAGGAGATACGACGTCGTAAACAATGAGCCACAAAAACTTTCTCTTCACACAATGTCTGATTTACGAGACTTCATTCATCCACTACTTTGTCATTGCAGACAGTTTCCTAATATTACACTCTGCTAATGTAGAAAACTGTGTTATTGTAGTACACATAGTGAAACATGATGTCCACTAGACTACACAGGCGGTTACATAGACTCTAATTTGGATCAACAGTTACTTTACTACAGAACCTCGATCGGCCAGAACTTTGCGACAGTGCAAGGCTGGGAAGATAAAGGTTAATGTGATTAAGGAAAAGAGAGAGACTGAAACTGTTTACATCACACAAATACCCCTTATTTCGATGAATCGACCTTTTAACTTCAAGAGACTTCACTTTACAGTAAGACTTGAATTTTCTATTATGAATAATAAATCACAGGGATAATGTGTTAAATACTGCGGAGTGGATTTGATATCTCCATGTTTCACACAGGGACAAGCCTATATCGCCTGCTGAAGGGTGGGCTCGCTAAAGGATTTATTCATACCAGGTCCTTGACAAGTAACAATAAATAAATATGAAACTTCCTGGCAGATTAAAATTGTGTGCCAGAACCGGGACTCGAACCTGGGACCTTTGCCTTCCGCGGGCAGGCGCACTACCGACTGTGCTATCCCAACATGACTCACGATGCCGCCTCACAACTTTACTTCCGCCAGTACCTCACCTCCTACTTTCCAAACTATAAATAAATAAATATTCTTTATAGTCAAGTTGTGGCGTTAAGAGATTCCTACACGTATCTTGTACCCAAATTCACATTATTAAAACTGAGTTTTACCCATCACTGCGTCCTCCTGTAGGTAATTGGTGTTTGTATTTAGTAAAAATGACTTATTAAGCTGATAATTTAGTTATAATCATACCTTTTAGTATATGTATTGTTTTTTACTAGTACTGATAATGTTGCATTCTTTTTTAAGTCTAAGGGGGAATATTTTCATCATGATTGATTCTCCAAGGACAATAATAATTCTGAGGGAATTCCATCTAGTCCAAAGTCATGGTCATTCAGTGTTTTATCAAATTTTTCTTCGAATGTTTTCTCATTGCAGGAGTTAAACATAATATCTTGTGTGTTATAAAACCTCTTGCTCTTCTGCTGAACTGCTTATAAGCTACATTAACTATTTCATCCTTCAAAGCTCCCCAAACTACTACTTCATTTCTGCACCTGTTTCCTTCAGTTGTTACCAACTGCCCCCTTTTAAACTATAAACAATCAATTATTATACATAATATGCTATGATTCATATTTTTCATGTCTGTCATTTCTTTATACTAGTTAATACAAACAAGTTTCATCTGTTTGTCCACAGATAGCTTTCCAGAAGTTTGATAAGGGTCACAACAGTAAGACTAGCAGCTATAACCTAAGACCCCTTTTGTGGGAAGCTGGAAGCACAGCAAGTAACAAAGTTCTGGAATGTCTTGTGCTGAGATTTGCGAAAAATAGAGTGCTCACATCAGAATGTTTTATTATGGCAATGGTTCGACTCCATCTTGCTCACGGTTAGTAAGTGAACTAAAGCCTACATGAACACAGATAACTCCTTGCAATTTTATTTCTGAAAACTACTAAACCTATGACTGAAAGTATATCATTTGAAAATACAATTACAAATATTTGCTACAGACTGAATAGTATAGATGGTTACTATATCTTGTCAGATACTTAAAGATATTTGTTCTACATTTACAGAAAGGTATCACAGCTTAGATACAAAAATGAAGGGGAATCCAATTTCACTGGAAGAGGTAATTAACTTTTTATTCTGATGCATAGTACCATAATCACTATTTGTTATTTTATGTGGAACAAACTTTTCTAAATGCTGAATGTTTTCTAGCTTGGTAGAAACATAATACTAATATTAAATTCAATACTTGATTTCTTTCTTTCGTAGATGATTCTGATGACAATCTACTCTTGACAACGGAGACATCAGATGCAATAATCAAAACAGCATACCAATTATAGCCATTAAACCAAAGAAAATGTAAAATAAAGTCAAAATTATGTAATATATTGAATATATACTGAATATATATGTAAATACCTTGTAAATTGCAATTAAATTATATAATAATTTTATTTTGCAAAATAGTATATTTTTATAGCTCTTCTTCATCTGAGAAAGTATCTGTACCTAGTCAACAAAAATCATGTACAAATTATTTGTTGAGAAAACCTAGTTACTATCAACTCAGTCAGATTGTTGGAGTATGCCTAAAAGTATTTATATACTGCAAATGCATATTTTTAGGACTATGTAATGCAACAGGTGATTATTAAAAGAGGGTCATAATCCCAATGCAGGTATATTTTCAGCTCTGTTTCACTGTAATTGAAGAATCAGTCATGAGTTATTATTACAGAAGTGAATGAACTGTAGTAATGTAATTTATTGCAAGTAAAAGAAGAGAGAACATAGGTTTATAGATTTTAATAGTCATAAGCATGCCCTTATTTGGACTTTCTAACTTTACAAATAGAGACAAAAGACAGGAGAAGTTATGGTACACTGAGCTGCAAAGAAAAAGATTTACTTTTTCTTGTGATTTTAGGGTCAGAACTAATATGGCTGTTGCTTTTAGGCCGTTCATTAATAATTAATGAATAAATAACACAGGCATATAATTTCAACAAACTCAGTTTACTGTTGTAGGAAAAGAGTAAGTTTCTTAAACAGTGCAAACCAAGTTCTTTGGTATTATATGCATTTGAATCACATCCTAAAACATTTTACAGTAGTTATCTTTATGATGAAATTAAATGCTTTTTGACAGACAGTGTTACTGTAATGTCCTGTTTCTTGATCTCTTCTTGTACTACCTGGAAAGAGTCCTCTTAAGCAGTAACATAAGTAATCAAAAGCGGATAAAAAACTTTTACCTGAGTGGGATTTATAAAATTTATTTCAAATTAGATGTTCTTGACTGTTGACAAGCAAAATGTTGACTGAATCTGTGTCAGAAATGCCACTGTTCTACAAAAATACACAAAGTGTATTTGAGGTGATCATGACATTTCTTTAATTAACAGATGATTCAGTCACACACAACAGAGCCGCCTTTTACAAATATATGAATGAAGTAGATGAACAGTATTTATGAACTAGTTCAGGTGTCATATATCTGTTCATGCTAATTTATAACGTCCCTGGATGAGCAAAAAGCAAATGAAAGTAGAGAACACCTAAGAAAACTGCAAACCCAATTTTTGCACTATCTAATTTTGTTAAAGTGAGATAATTATTAACTATCAGTATGTTACTATGTAAAGATGGCGTTCATGTATTACTGTGTTCACAAGTTTTTGATATATAAGATGTTATTCACATTTATGTTCACTATAATTTTATTATATAAAGACGGTGTTTATGTAATTACAGTCTTCACATGATTTTGATACATATGATGTTACTCATATGTAGTGTTCACTGTAATCGTAAAGTTTCAGTTGCAGTAAATTTTATTACTACAGAACATTTTGTGAGATTATTGAAATTGTCTCAGGCTCACAAATTATTGAGATTTGTTATTTGTTAAAATGTGTTTAATAAAGTTACAATAAATATCCTTACAATCTTGAATTTCATTTTTTCTTGTTCCTGTCATACCATTTTATAGTCACAACATAAAGTATGATGTTTGAAATTGGCATTTGCTACAAAACAGTCTGGTTGAATGTACTTCCAAATAATAGTTGAACCACTTACTCTTAAATCACAGAAAATATTAAATTAATTCTCTTTTGAAAATTCCATATGTTCACATTGTTTATGTATTCTGTTAGCATTTATCCCATGAGTTTCCTTGTATAAGTGTATGTCATATAATGCATACATCACCTCCTCCTCCCCCTCCTATTCATTCTCCTTCTCCTCCTCCTTCTCCCTGATCCTCCACACGAAAAAAACTCTCTAACCCCTCACACCCAATCAGTTTTCTTTGCCTCCATCTTCATATCCACCAACTTCCATCTCTTACTGCCAACTCTCCCTATCCATCTCAAAATGTTCTTCCATCTCTCTCTGTTCTTTCCCTCCTTTATCCTTCTCTCTGTCCATTCACTGTTGACTACACTTTGTCAACCTCTTCATCAACTCTCTCTACTAATGTCCTCCATCACCCCAGCTCTCTCTCTCTCGCTCTCTATCTCTCTCTCTCTCTCTCTCTCTCTCTCTCTCTCTCTCTCTCTCTCTCTCTCTCTCTCTCTCTCTCTCTCTCTCTTTCATCTCCTCCCTTCCCCAGTCTCCCTATCCACCATGTTCTCCACACACTTTCTTATTTGTCCAGTTCCTTCTCACTATCCATCCTCTCTTCCACCCTCTCCTTCCTTCACACCAATCTTCATCCTCTCTTGCCTCATATCTCCCTATCCAACCAATCCTAACACTTTTTCTGTTAAGCTCCTATTCAATCTCTATCTGATTTTTCAGCCATGCCCATCTTTAAATGGAGCCCATGCAAAATAATTGAATAAAGTAGAAGGATATGTGCATTTTGTGCAGTGCAGACTACCATTTTGCTCCTGAGATGTAGGCCATTATGCTAAGCTGGTTGATACGGCAGGCTGAAATTATTTACACACAAAACATTGTCAAGCAGTACAGCATACATCGCAGGGCCTGACAAACTGTATTTCGCTGGACTCTCCCCTTTCTGTGGCTTGTAAAGTTATATACCAAAATATGATTGGTCATTGAAAGGAGATGTAGCACAACTGTCTCTATCTCTACTTATAAATATCTGAGCTCATCGTCTTGTTAATTAATAGGGATTGCTATCTACATGATTTCTATTAAACACTCTGTACAGTAATTTAATTAATTTATAAATAACAGTACTCAATAAGTCTAGGAATTACAAAACATAAAATGAAATTAAAAAATGAGCTGCTTACACAAAATTTATACTGTTTGAATGATAAGAAACAGATGAAGAACCTAAGGTACATGTTATTGCCACTAGACTGTAGGTTGTGTGAGTGTCCTTGTGAAATTTCCAGGCTTCCTCATGCTCCAAAGAAGTCTTCTTGTAAAGTTAATACCAGAGACTAAAATATTGTTAGCTTGTACACTGGTCTTGCTTAATACAGACAAAGGCGACGGTTTACACGAATGTGTTGAGCCTACTGTATCTTTTACATCACTAATTTCTTCATCAGTCAAACTGTGAGTGTGATAAACCTTTTTTGGAAATTTGCTTGATGTGGACAATGTTTCATTTTGCAGCTGAAAGTAAATGGTTTCTCAAATCTTGTTCAAATTGTTCACAACTTTGTTTAATGAGTCAGTTGTATAGGGTGTACAAAACACACACGGGCAGAATGTATTCTGGGACCTTTTACTGACATCTACTACTACTCCTCAGCACTTGAATCCAGATATTACAGATAAGAAATATGCCAATCAAGCGTTATAACCATGCTTTGATTATATATTGGGAATATTCTGTACACGTTAGATTTCTTATTAGATGACTATAGAAAAATAAGCCAACAGCAGCTTTTTCAAAAGTGTTTTTACTGTGTAACCAGTTTCAACATCAATTAAATGTCAACATCAGGCCTGATGAAGCAATATGTCCAGGGCATGCCAACTAAGTATGTTCAAAGTGTAGGACCACTTACGCACAGAATTCCATCAATACCTTCAGAACAATGTATGCTCCTTGCACACAAAGAAGCAATGATATGAGTATCAAGTGTCCGTTTGCTGATACCTTTGCCAGGCTTTATTGTAAATTTTGTTGATAGTTAACACCTGGTCATTGTCATGCTTACTCTTGTCAAGACAACATGAGGCAGCAATATATCTAGTGCCAATATGTATTGAAAATGTGCCTAAAATCACCAACAGTATCTGTAGTGGAATGGTTGAAAATACATGGGTTACTGTTATTAGCATATTTCTCTGCACCTTTCCATACAGTATTCTCACAGTGTGCTAATAGAGTTAAGACTCAGAAGCTTCCTGTATTTGTGAAACTTTGCCAGCCATGAAGTACTCTTGAACATGTTTAAGACAAAATAATTTAGTCAATTAGTTCTATACCATGTGAAATGCATTCTTTTACTGTCTCTGGAAGTTTAACATTAAGTAGGCTATGTCTGAAATTATCGAATACACCAGAACTTTTCACAGTTATACAAAAGAACTGAATAGTTCTCCATGATAAATAACAATTGGAGAACCATCTAGACATCGAAAATCTCTTTTACCTAGACTCCTCTAGTTTTTCCCCAAAATTTATACCTTTTTGGGAAACTCCTCCAAATTTTTCTCCCAGAAAACACTAAATGCAGCAAACTATACCCAGCCAACTGTTCCAAGCCATTCTCAAGTAGTGATATTTCATACTTGAAGAAATTTATTTTATTTACATAAATATAAAGAGGATATGTTGCAACTGACTGCCGCAGGGAGGCACATAAAGATGACACTAAAACTAGCAAAACTTGACTTACAGCCACTGACCATTACAATTAGAGTGCATATAAATTCAGACAGGCACAGCTCATGCTCACATGAACAACTTCTCCAGCTGTTGTGCTCCAATCTGAGACTCGTGATTGGTGGATGCTGTGGTCAAAAGCTGAGTTGTATGACTGTTCTTCCTATGCGCTTGTCTGCAGTCAGCAATCGTATTTACAGTGAGTTGCAACAAATCTTTGTAGTATCTTTATAGAAATAATAATCCTATAATGTTTGTTCTCAATGAACTCTGAAACTACACAACTGATATTAATCAAATTTTACGCAATGTGTGATTTGGTCCTGTATAAATAACTCGATTAATAACCTCAATATTTTTTATTGTTTTTATTTT
Source organism: Locusta migratoria (assembly GCA_026315105.1). Classification (NCBI taxonomy): domain Eukaryota; kingdom Metazoa; phylum Arthropoda; class Insecta; order Orthoptera; family Acrididae; genus Locusta; species Locusta migratoria. Next base: position 696,027,348 of record CM048745.1, on the reverse strand, counting down.
ATTTTTTAAAATTCAGTGTTTTTATCTAGGGTGGGAAATATCTAGTAATTTGCGCTGTTCTTCAACTGGAAATCTGTGCTAGCACCAAAGTGCTAGGCCAGAGAACGAAAGGGCAAATGTTTGAAACTTGATGGCCTCACGGATGTTTTCACTTTGAGTTTTAACGTATCCTTCACCTCTAAAGAATGTGAGAAGTCGCCAGAAACTGGGGTAGTTTAGTGAGTATTACGCCAAGAAGTGTAGTCCTATTGAAAACTACAATTTACTTCATATTATACATCTTTCTTCCAATTTTACATAAGATATAACTATGATTCATTTCATTCTGAATATTATTCTAATTTTTCTGTATTGGGTTTATATAGCAATTGGTGTGCATTAGTTCGCTAAAACTTGGAATTGGCTTCACCGATTTCAATAATATTTTCGTATTGTTTTGTTTGCTTTAATACATGAGTGATTTGGAAAATATGGGGCCAAGCCAATGGCATAGCTGAAAATCTATATTTTGTAAGGGGGGAGGGGATCTCGCCACTTCGGGTTAGATTCGTACTGTATGCGCAGCCATACCGTTAATTCTACTGCAATAAAATCTGTACACTTGATTTTCAAAACAAGAGCAACAGTACTGTCTACGTAATAATTCGCATGATGCGAGGCGGAGGGTACTGTACAAAATAATTTGCCAACAGTATATAGTTTTATTCCTACTTTGATGAAATTTTTCAAATGTGATTTTCAAAACATCTCTGTCTACATAAGATTTCATACAGTGCATGGCAGAGGATACCTTCCTCCTGAATTTGACACTGTTTGACCAATCAACACGAATATGACGGGTATTGTAATTTTTCATAATGGGGGAGTGCCGGGATGAACGGAGAGAGAGAGGGAGGAGAGAGAGAGAGAGAGAGAGAGAGAGAGAGAGAGAGAGAGAGAGAGAGAGAGAGAGAACAGGAGGAGATTGGAAAAGAGCGGGGGACGTAATGACAGAGTTAGGAGGGTGGATATGTGGATAGAGGGGAGTAGGAGGAGAAAGACCAGGAGGACAAGGAAGAGGAGGATCACGAATAGATATGTAGAGAGAGAGAAGGGGGAGAAGATGGACAGATAGAGAAGGGCGGAGTACATCTACTAAAAGAATATTTGAATAAATAAAAACCCGAGCAACACGGGGTTTTCAGGCAGTTAATCCTGTGGGAAGCCTAAGAGGACAAAGAGGTAAGTAACATACTTAGAGATGGGAGAACTGATGGGTAGAGAGATTAAGGAAAGGAGAATAGGACCTATATCCAATTAGCAATTGTGAAGCACTGCCGGGTTCATCAGTTTATATAAGTAAAAATCAATTGCTATATGTGTAAAAGATGTTTGTAAAACATGTGGAAAGGGAGTGTTGTGTTATGTGGGCATCTATTGTGCACTAAAATACTTGAAAAATCACATACCATCAATCAGCAATGTGAACCAACTCCAAACGTGTTCCACAATGTTGTAACCAATATATAAAGCACGTACACCGCCTGATGATGAACTGCCAGGCAGTTAGAAACCGGTTGTGGTAATAAATACATACGAAAGATGACTGGTTGCTGTTATTTTCTGATTTCTTTAATTATATGCCTGTTTTTTCGGTTGTTTATTATCATGTTGAAATCATTTTCAGGGGGAAAAACGCGCTGTTACGGATGATAGTTGGAAAATTCGGAGTTTTACTTTAACAGAATCTCCAGTAATGCGTCTTCCACTGTTTTTAAGTACCGATAACGATAATCTGGCCAGGAGTAAAGTTCCTTTCCACTCTTCATTTACCGTGAACATTTCATTTAACTTAAACGCGGTAACTATGATTCGATCGTAGTAGTCGTCTACCAACTTGCATTTATCCAATTTAGTTGTGATTCAAGTTCTAAGCAATCCCACATGACGCGTGAGTCCTGATCTTCAAATGCTTTTCCCAGAGCCGTCCAAGCTTCTGCCACCGTAGGGGCCTGTTTGTGTTTCTTGAATGGGAATAATTTGTCCACAAAGAATGCAGTTCGGGAATGTGCTTTTCTCTCTTTTTTTTCCCTCCGAATCGTCCCGTTTCGTCGGGTCCGTAGAAGGATTTTCTACGACATATCATAATTTGTCATGAACTAAATACGCCTTCATGGCAAATTTCCACGTCGAATAACTCTCTCACCCGATCAACTTTTCAACAATGGGTAGTCATGAAATGTTAAAATGTTTGTTAAGCTTATCGAACTGAACTGCTGGGTCGTAACTAAATTTACAAACTATTTATGAGCTAACTTATACTAAACACATCCATGCCCTAGGGGGATTCGAGCCCCCGATGGACAACGACCTCGCGCATCGCAGCATAGCGCCTCAATGCGCTTGGCCACTCAGCCGCGGCAACGGGTAGTCCAGATGCTGTACCACTCATTATTGATCTAAACGTATAAAGTAAACGGCAGAATGGACAAGCTAATAATAAATTATCGAAATAAATATATCATCGACTGACACATAATTAACGAACCGACTCTGGATTTCCGCGAACGATTCTGTTTTTCTTCAATATTTATAAAACATTGCATTTTCGCCTTAGTTCTGGACCCGTAAACTTTTGATGAATATTTTTATATAATTAGTGAAAAAACTTTGCGAAACGCCGATGATACCGCCCTTTGCGCCCACTTCCGCCGATTTGACATTATGCGGAATCGTTTAGAAACGTCCTGTAACGATTTAGGCGCTTGGGCCACTAAGTGGCATCTTAAGTTGAACGCCAGAAAAAGCCAGGCTACGATCATAACGAGGAGGAGGAAACCAGAGGATATTCGACAGTTAACGATCATGGGAAGCCCCCTCCCTTGGTCACAAACTGCTAAATATGTAGGAGTAATATTGGACAGGCGCCATACCTGGAAGACTCATATTGACGACATCAGGGGTAAAGTGCTGGGCCGCATGAATGCACTCTGCCCGATCCTAAATCCTGAATCTTCGTCGTCCCCACAGTGTGGCCTCACCGTATATCTGGCACTGCTCCGGCCAGTGCTGGAATACGCGGATGTTGTGTGGCAAAATGCTGCCGACTGCCACATAAGGCGGCTCCAAAGTCTGCAAAGTAGGGCCACAGGACATCCCTTAGCCACAGCCTAAGGGATGTCTCCACCATATCCTTTCTTCCAGGAGTGCTAGTCTTTCAAGGTTCGCAGGAGAGCTTCTGTGGAGTTTTCAAAGTAGGAGGCGAGGTACTGGCGGAAGTAAAGTTGTGAGGCGGAATCGTGAGTCGTGTCGGGATAGCTCAGTCGGTAGAGCGCTTGCCCGTGAAAGGCAAAGGTCCCAGGTTCGAGTCGCGGTTCCGGCACACAATTTTAATCTGCTAGAAAGTTTCATTAGTGCAGTTGCTTATTCTCACGAATCGATTATGTAAAATACAGTAAAATGTATCTACGACTTTTAGGAGGACCATTTGTTGTAATTTCTGAAGTTTTTTTCGATGGAGTGCATTAGATTCTTAATATTTCTCCACTTTGTTTGGGTGATTAATTTTGCGACTTGTTATCTTTCTGTAAGCCTCTTTTTTATCCACACAGGTTTTCTACACATGCAGAATTCCACCATGAATGTTTTGTATTTTTCCTCTTTGACTTGTGACCGACGATGGCAGAGTGTAGTGTAATCATAACAACTGAATTGCGTGTAAAAAATTATATTGTAGATAAAAAGTACAAGTACCCCAAAATCAGACCTCAGTGGGCCCTGCATTCGTTAAAACGTCCCAAAGTGAGAGTAATATTTAAGTCCCCCGTGGAATCATATTAAAGGAAGCACTTCCACCCACTTAAAAAAGTGAAGACATTTGCTTGGAGCCACTTACAGTATTCCATCAATCAGCTTATAAGACAGTTTTCTGAGGACTTTTTTCCTGGAAGTAGATTTTTAGTTAGTGTGTGTTATCAATTAAGAAGAGATTTTGCTAAGCCACCAAATTCAGTGATTTGCAGCCTTTATTTAACTTACTGTAGATGCATAGCATTTCAAATCACTGGAGTTATTCTGAGTGATGCGAATCATTTAATTTTTTTATTTAGTTCTTCATTAGAGAAATTGTATGAACAATTTCATCCACACTAAACTTTTCTAAGTCAGAAAAACCTATTTAACGAGATTTACTTCTGTTCGAAAGACAGCTAAGACACTGTCATGACATAATATCGATTCTGAATGCATAATATGTACCACAGATCTGAGCACATCTTGGAAAACACTGTTTTCAAGTATAGAACTAGCTGGTAACTCTAAATTACAGTAACTAGGGTTCTAACTCACGACATTAGATATAAGTCATATTCATCCATTCGACACAACAAATATACTTCAGAGTCGTGTGTCAGATATGTAGGAAACTTACAAGGGGAACGCAAGACCTGGGTAGTGTCGTACTTGCACGATACTTCGATTACGTAGCTCGTAATCTTGAGCAGGTGCGACCTGACACCACTCCCTCTCCGCTGATGGTTGTCGGCTCTTTCTCTGTGGCCTGCGCCCTCAACAATCGCTTTTGGATGTTCCATCTTTGTTCTGGCGCTCCCTATGTGGCCTGTGCCTGCTCGTTGCTCCTTTGAAAAATATAATTATAATTACGATTACACCTATTTTGGGTCAGTTTACGCTAGTTTAACTAGGGACCGATGATCAATTACGTCAAAGATTTGAGCATTTCATCGGTGAATCAGCACAAAATGTGAACAGCCACGCAGAGATGTTCCAGCCATAACACCATGAAGGAAGTGGCTTATGCAGACTGTACTTCTGCCATACCTAGAAGGTCAATTCCAAAGTTTCATTATATCCGTATCGTTAATTTGTGTCAGAAGGGAATTTTATCAAGGGAAGGTTCCAGACGTCTCGCGCTGAAGCGATGTTGACCTGACATGGAGGAGGTAAAAAGATTCAGGAGGAGTCGATTATTTGTCTCGCTCTGTCACAGCTATCGCAGCTGCTAATGATAGCTACGTATGGATATTAGCTTGAAGGAACCCCTAGATGAACGCCACCGTGCTGAATAATAATTTGCACGCAGCGTCAGGACATTCTGAAGCGAAATGTACGTAATAGATTGCAGGACATGCAACTTTACTCCCGACATCTAGGTTTGACACCCAGAGACCATGCAGTGCGGTACAGACCAAACATCATGCTAAATGGACTCGTCAGAATTAGCATCATTCGCACATGAGACTCGCATATACTCAATGAACCGGAACGTCATAGACACACCGTCCAGAGAATACACCAAGTTGGTGGTTTCCTGATATCCCGGGGTAGCGTTATGTACGGCCACCGTACGCCACTGGTGGTTGTAGAAGGCAATTATACGGCTGCCCGGTATGATATCCTCCGACCTGTAATACAACCATATCGGCACAGTGTTTAATGGCCGACTTTTCTGGCACTCATCGTGTATATAAAATCGGTTATGATAACGACATTGCAAGAATAAAATGGGCAGCATGTTCTGCAGACATGAACTCCACCCTGGGGTACACTGAAATCTTTTTCGACGAAACGACCCGTCAACCTATCATGCCGGGAGAGAGAGCCCCTACCGAGCAGACTACCCAGCAAACTCCAGTGATTTGCAGGCCACCGTGAAGCAGGCGCTACGCCACAAACATCGAATTGCCAGAGAGGTCAGCTATTAGGAGTTAACATCGACCGACATGGGATGTCCAACACCATTGTCAGAGAGAACATTGTGTGTACTATATTTTACGACGTCGTTGTCTACAGGCCACACAACCAGGATCCTTGCACCGAATGCCGATTGGCCGCCGTCAGCTATACAAGGGGTTTACACCGATACAGACGCGCAGTCTTTCACGCCGAAACATGCCGAGTGGTACGAAATTCAAAAGAACTAGTGTTGCCAACCTACTCCAGCGCACTGACGTACTCTTCGCCGATTCTCTTGCATGGTGATGACGCTATTGGGACTTCTAATTTGTACCTATTCACGGACTTCTGTTTTGGGAAACCGTTTGGACCAAGTGTTTTCATGCTGTCGTCCGAATTCCCTAGTAAAAAGTGTGGTACATTCTTTTGTGCCTTCAAGGAATGAACCTTGTACTTTTCAGTTAGCGTTGAACAATACTGGTGTTCGCCGAGACTCTGGATTGGTATCTTTGTTAAATAAACTGTGTTGTGGAAAAACTTGTGTGGTATTATTCAGAACGCAACCAATCTGAGAGATCTACACCGAATCGCCGTTGAGGTTTGGGCAATGTGGGCTTGATGAAAAGACGTATTACCGGTTAGGGGTTCGCTACAATCTGGAACACAAATTCTGTATGACTACTCTATTGTCGTACAACTTGTCAATTTCTGTCTAGGAAAGTGAAAAGGTGGTGTTAAGAGCTTTGAAATATTTTTAGAATGAGATGTTGACCACAGATACTTAATTTATCAGCCCAAAACTACCGGTTTCGGTTAATACACCATTACCAAGCACCAGCAGAGCTTAGTCTGTTGATTAACATATCATTTTACAATATTAAAAAACTTTAAAATAAATATTTGGCATCATCCTTCACTTGTGATACAAGGTTTTCCAGTGACTGATCGTTACAAACTCAGTCACTGGTATAACATAATAATATAGCAAGTGAAGCATGTTGCCGGAAAGAAAAAAAATCTTTTTTCATGAGCAATAAAGCAATAACTCTGTTGTTTTTGGACATTCTATTCCATTTCTATGTTAAGAGTCATTAACCTCTTATATCGTGGTGGTGCAACACTTTGATGTGTGTATATGCTTATTGTACAGAATGGCTAGGAGAGTTTCAAATTGTGGGTGACAAGAATACTTTAAATGAGTAAAAATGTATTAGCATCCCAAATATGTCAGTAATTGCACATTTAATAACAAGTATTGACTCAAACAGGAATTTGGATAACCACCCCGCTCGAACGTGAGGTGAATTTATTCCTTTTATTAGTTTCATGTTATGGTTGGATTGTTTATGTTATTATGCTGGCTACTTACCTCGTGGATTTGATTCATAGTTGGCGCTCTACCTTTTGGGACCTTTGTAAGATTAATTAAGAATTTAATGTACAGCCTTCACGCGCTGGACGTCAGATTTTAAATGAGATTCACCCAATGATCAATTTCATTTGATATTATTGTTTAAGAGTTTGCTTCAAGTAGGCACGTTATCTTTTAAAGCGGCGGCGGAATAGTCGTGCGTACGGACGCGCCGCGCTGCGGTGCGCGCGGCCGTTCGCCGTCGGAGATTTGAGTTCTCCGTCGGGCATGGGTGTATGTGTTCTCTTTAGGTTTAACTAGTTTGTAAGCTATGGAGTAATAATCAAGCAGTTATGTCCCATAGACTTACAAACATTAAACATTTTTTATTACAGTCTTGATAAGATTAATTAAAAATTAACGTATGGGTCTCACCTGCTGCTTGTCAAATTTTATTCTTTTTAATTTGGTTACACTGAATGATTAGCTGTAAAATTTTAAATTTTTTAAATGGGCTTCACGTAATGATTATTCTAGACTAAATAAATACACAAAGTAGCGATTTGTTCAGGAAAACAGATAAAAATAAAATACATTGCTTCTTGAAAGACAGCTTCCAGTCGTTTCTAACACTAAACGTGGGTGTAGACCAGATGTGGCTCAAAGACGTGGTATCGACAGCAATTGACAGTTTTATCATCATCATCATCATCATCATCATCATCAGAGGCTGATTATTCCTTTCAGCGTTCAGTCTGGAGCAAAGTACCTCTAATAAAACTCCTCAATGATCCCCTATTCAATGCTAACGTTGATGCCTCGTCTGATGTTATGCCTTTTACTTCAAAATCATTCTGCACCGAATCTAAGTACTTTCTTCTTGGTCTACCTCGACTCCTGTTACCCTCCGCTGCCGAGCTCATGAGTCTCTTAGGTAACCTTGCTTCTCCCATGCGTGTAACATGACCCCACCATCTCAGTCTGTTCGCTCTAACTGCTTCATCTATGGCGTTGATTCCCAGTTTTTCTTTGATTTCCTCATTATGGACACCCTCCTGCCATTGTTCCCATCTATTAGTACCTGCAATTATTCTTGCTACTTTCATATCTGTAACCTCTACCTTGTGAATAAGGTAACCTGTATCCACCCAACTTTCACTCCCATACAACAAAGTTGGTCGAAAGGTAGAGCGGTGCACTGCTAACTTAGTCTTGGTACTTACTTCCTTCTTGCAGAAGAGAGTAGATCTTAGCTGAGCACTCACTGCATTAGCTTTGCTGCACCTCGATTCCAGTTCTTTCGCTTTGTTGCCATCCTGTGAGAAAATACATCCCAGGTACTTGAAACTGTCTACCTGTTCTAACTTTGTTCCTCCTATTTGGCACTCAATCTGTTTAAATGTCTTTCCCACAGACATTACTTTCGTTTTGGAGATGCTGATCTTCATATCATAATCCTTGCACCTCTGATCGAGCTCTGAAATATTACTATTGCAATCGAATCGGCCATTACAACCAAGTCATCCGCATATGCGAGACTGCTTATTTTGTTTTAACCTATTTTAATCCCGCCGTGCCAGTCTACTGTTTTCAACATATGATCCATGAATAGTATGAACAACAGTGGTGACAGGTTACAGCCTTGTCTTACCCCTGAAACTACCCTGAACCATGAGCTTAATTTGCCATCTACTCTAACTGCTGCCTGACAGTCTACGTAAAGCCATTTAATTGCCTGAAAATGTTTGCCCCCTATACCATAATTTTGAATAACTGACAGTAGCTTCCTCCTAGGAACACGGTCATAAGCCTTTTCCAGATCTATGTAACATAGGTACAATTCCCTGTTCCACTCATAGCACTTTTCCATTACCTGCCCCGACAGCCTCTAAGAGGCCTAAACCTACACTGAATTTCATCTAACGTGTCCTCAATTAATAGTCGCACTCTCCTTTCAACAATACCTGAGAATATTATGCCTACAATACTAATTAAGGAGATACCTCGATAGTTGTTGCAATCTTTTCTGTTTCCATGTTTGAAAATTGGCGTGATTACTGCTTTCGTCCCGATTCCCATGTCTTTTCAATTATCCTGTGTAACCATTTGAGACCTGATATTCCACTGTATTTGACGAGTTCCGGTTTAATTTCATCCACCCCAACCGCTTTATTGCACTGTAATCTACTGATCATTTTCTCCACTTCCTCAAATGAGATCCTGTTTCCATCGTCGTTCCTTCCCATTCTACCTGAAAATCTGACACATCACTGAACGTTTCACCTACATTGAGCAATTCTTCAAAATATTCCTTCCATCTGCTCAAGGCATCCACAGGATTGACTAGCAGCTTTCCTGACCTGTCTAAAACACTTGTTAATTCCATTCCTTTCGAAGTTTGCTAATTATGCTCCAAAATGGTTTTCCCGCGCTTGACCCAGAGTTTCTAGCTTGTTTCCAAAGTCTTCCCATGATTTCTGCTTGGAGTCTGCAATTATCCATTTGGCTTTGTTTCTTTCTTCAACATAACTTTCTCTGTCTGCCTGATTTCTAGCCATTTTTTAAATGCCTTATTTTTCTTTTTACAAGCTGCCTTGACTGTGTCATTTCACCAAGCTGTCTGCTTCTTCCTGCCTTTACACACTACTGTTCCAAGACATTCTCTGGCTGCTTCCGGTAGTGTGTCCCTCTACCTTGACCATTCCTCTTCTAGTGACTGTAAATCATTACATTCAACTAAGCGGTACCTTTCCGAGATCATTGTTATGTATTTGTGCCTAATTTCCTTGTCTTGAAGCTTCTCCACTCTTATCCTTCTACACATGGACCAACCTTTCTGCTCTTTTGGCCTCACAAAACCAATTTCAGTGCAGATTAAATAATGATCAGTATCATCAAATAACCCCCTGAAAACGCGTGCGTCCTTGACTGTCATCCTGAATTCCTGGTCTGTTATTATAAAGTCAATGATAGATCTGGTTCCCCTTCCTTCCCAAGTATAGTGGTGAATGTCCTTATGCTTAAAGAAGGAGTTTGTGATAACAAAGTCCATACTGGAACAGAAATCCAAGAGCTGTTTTCCGTTCCTGTTGGCTTCGATATCCTCTCCAAACTTACCCTTAACCTTTTCATAACCTTCTGTTCGATTTCCTATCCTGGCGTTGAAATCACCCATGAGTAAAACACTATCCTTATCCTTCACTCTAACAACTACATCACTAAGTGCGTTGCAAAATCAGTCCATCTCATCTTGATCTGTGCCTTCACAGGGTGAATACACTGCCACAATCCTAATTTTCTTGCTGGTGATGGCCAAATCTATCCACATCAGTCGTTCATTTACGTACCTTAATGCAATTATTTTGGGTTTGATTGCTTTCCTGATGTAAAATCCTACACCCCACTGTGCTCTTCCTACTTTGACTCCTGACAAGTAGAGCTTGTATTCTCCGACTTCGTCCTTTTTCCCTCCCCTTACTCTAACGTCACTAACAGCTAAAACATCTAACCTCATCTTACTTGAAGCCTCCGCCAGCTCTACCTTCTTCCCATTGTAATCCCCATTGATATTAATAGCTCCCCATCTCATTCCAGATCATTTGACAAGTCGTATCTGAGGAGTCCTTGGTCTGTCAATTAGAGATGGGACTCCATCACCTCCAAAGGTCCGAGGCATTTTGCTCTGATTGTTGCCAGCATGATATTGAAGTACCTGGGAAGTAGGTTACTAGCCTTACTTGCCCAGGACCCCACTGGGTTTTACCCCTAACGGTTGACGGACTAACAGGTGGATTAGGTAGTCTTTGCCGTCTGAGCACAAAGGTGGCCACGACTCAGAATATGTCCGAGATGCCCCACCTTATTCCAAAGTAACTGGTATCCCAACTGTTAGGACCACTTACTTGGCCACTCATACGTTGCCCATGGTTCATGAACTAGGACATGACTACAGGAACCCACACCATGAACCACCGACAGTTTTATACCAAATAAATTAATAAAAGAAGGAGGTGATCCCCCTTGGTACACAAAAAAGATCATGACACTGATGCAAAAGCAACGGAAAAGGTATGCTAAATTTAAACGAACACAAAATCCCCAGGATTGGCTATCCTACACAGAAACTCGAAATTTAGCGAGGACTTCAATGCGAGATGCCTACAATACTTATCACAACGAAACTCTTTCTCGAAATTTGACTGAATACCCGAAGAGATTTTGGTCATATGTTAAATATACTATGGGAAAAATACAAACAATACGCTATGTGATAGTAATGACGATCCTGCCGATGACAGCGCTACTAAAGAAGAGTTACTAAACATAGTTTTTAGAAACTCATTCACCAAAGAAGACGAAACCAATATTCCAGATTTCGAATTACGAACAGAGGCCGTAATGAGTAACGTAGAAGTAGATATTATCGGAGTAGTGCAGAAACTAAAATCACTTAACAAGAACAAGTCTTCTAGTCCGGACTGTATACCCGTTAGATTTCTATCTGATTATGCTGAAGTGATAGCTCCTTACTTAACAGTCATATACAACCGCTCTCTCAAAGAAGGATCTGTACCAAAAGATTGGAAAGTTGCACAGGTCACACCTATATTCAAGAAAGGCAGTAGGAGTAACCCACTAAATTACAGGCCTATTTCAATGACGTCAATTTGCAGCAGGGTTTTGTGACATATCCTGTATTCAAATATTATGAATTATCTCGAACAGAATAATGTACTGACCCAAGGTCAACACGGATTTAGAAAATATCGTTCATGCGAAATGCAACTAGCTCTTCACTCACACGAAATGATTGGTGCTATCGACAAGGGTTCGCAAATCGATTCCGTAGTTTTTGATCTCCAGAAGGCTTTTGACACAGTATCTCACAAACGGCTTTTAATTAAATTTCGTGGTTATGGTATATCGCCCCAAACTTGCGACTGGATAGGACGTTTCCTGTCAGAGAGGACACAGTTCGTTCTAATCGATGGTAAGACATCGACTAAAACAGAGGTGATATCTGGCGTTCCACAGGATAGTGTTATTGGTCCTCTGCTGTAGCTCTCTTAGGTTGTTTGCAGATGACGCCGTCATTTACCGTCTAGTAAACTCATCTGAAGATCAAAATCAACTGCAGAACGATCTGAATAAGATATCACTATGATGTAATAATTGGCAATTGACTCTAAATGATGAGAAGTGTGAAGTCGTCCACATGAGTACGAAAAGAAATCCGTTAAACTTCGTTTACAAGATAAATAAATCAAGTGAAGGCCGTAAACTCCACAAAATACCAAGAAATTACTATCACTTCAGACTTAAACAGGAAAGAACATGTGTCGTGAGAAAGTCGAACCAAAGACTGCGTTTTATTGGCAGAACTCGTAAAACATGCAACAGAACTACAAAAGAAACTGCATACACTACGCTTGTCCGTCCATTTTCGGAGTACTGCTGCTCAGTGTGATATCCTTATCAGGTGGGTTTGACGAAGGACATCGAAAGAGTCCAAAGAAGGGCCGCTCGTTTTGTATTGTCACGATACAGGGGAGACGGCGTCACGGAAATAAGACAGGATCTGGGATGGGAATCATTACAACAACGGAGCTAATCGCTGCGGCTTGGTCTACTTACGAAACTCCAATCGGAGGTAACAAGGTTATTGTAAACTAATGAATTTACAAATTTTGTCCAAATAATGAATTGACTAGAAAATTAGAATTTTTGCTAGTTAATAAGTTGAAAATTCAGCAAGTAAAGCAGGAAAAAGGGAGTACAGATGTCTGAAAAATGAGATAGACTGGAAATGCAGACTGGCTAATCAGTAGTGGCTACAGGAAAAATGCAGAACCGTAGAAGAATGCATAACTAGGGGAAAGATAGATACCGCCTACAGGAAAATAGAAAGTTAGTTGGAGACAAGAAAAGCTGCTGTATGAATATCAAGAACTCAGACGGAAAACCAGTACTAAGCGAAGAGGGGAAAGCTGAATTGTGGAAGGAATATATAGAGGGCCTATACAAAGGAAATAAACTTGAAGGCAGTATTCTAGAAAGAGATGACCAAGTGGAAAGAATGGAAAGAGAAGTTTGAAGAGGGAGTTAAAGTTCAGGGAGAAGAAATAAAAAGTTTGCGGTTTGCCGATGACATAGTAATTTTGTCAGTGACTGCAAAGGATCTGGAAGAACAATTGAATGGAATGGACAGTGTCTTGAAAGGAAGATATAAGATGAACATTAACAAGAGTAAAACGAAGATAATGGAATGTCAGAAGATAATGGAATGTCAGAAAATCAAGCGATGCTGAAGGAATGAGATTAGGTAATCAGACAATAAAAGTAGTAGATGAATTTTGTTATTTGGGTAGCAAGATAACTTCTGATGGACGAAGTAAAGAAGATATAAAATGCAGAATGGCTATGGGAAGAAAAGCTTTTCTAAAGAAGCGAAACTTGTTAACATCCAATATTAATTAAAATGTTAGTAAGTCCGTTCTGAAAGAATTTGTCTAGAGTGTAGCATTGTATGGGAATGAAACGTGGACGATAAGGAGTTCAGATAAAAAGATGATAGAAGCTTTTGAAATGTGGTGCTACAGACGAAGATCAGATGGGTAGATCATGCGAGGTGCTTAACCGAATTGGGGAGAAAAGGAGTTTGTGGCAAATCCTGGCTAAGAGAAGGGATAGATTGGTAGGACACATTCTAAGACATCATGGAATTGTCAAGTTAGCATTAGAAGGCAGTGTGTGGGGTAAAAATCGTAGAGGGAGGCCGAGGGACGAATATAGTAAGCAGATTCAAAAGGATGTAGGTTGCCGAACATATTCTCAGATGAAGAGGCTTGCACAGGACAGGGTAGCGTGGAGAGCTGCATCAAACCAGTCTGCGGAATGAAGACCACAACAAAAACAATGAGGTTATTGTAATCCAAGGAATTTTAATCGGATGGACTTTGCCTTTTAGAACTAAAATGGAATTGTGTGACTATCAAAATGACAAAAATGTTTTGTGTTTCTTCCCAGCTCTTCCACTCCTATGTTAAGTCTTTTTTTCTGCCTAGTTGCTCTAAATTGGAGTAGCTTACAGTGCAATTGTGATACAGTTTCTCGCAGTCTACACGACATTTCTTTCTGAGAATATATTGAAGGTACTGGTTGATGCAAATACGTTAAAATGGCTTGTAATGTACGCTGTCAAAATGTCTCTGACCAATATTTCCTTCTCTCAAAGTATCACCCATTTGAATTTGATTTACAAACAAAGTATATTTTATATTAATAGGTTTATTAGAGGAAAGGAAAATTAAGTTGCACACAAACATTATATTTTCTTTCTTGCAAAATCGTTTCCAATCACACAAAATAAGCATTTAAAGATGGAATCTGTGAAAGAGAAAGAGGTATGGGAACCAAACAAAAAGCGCACTGTATAATTTTTGGCTGCCGGTGACTAATTGCTATCATAATTCACTGAGGTACAGCTAAACTATACATGTATCAGACCGTGAAATTAAAAATGGAATGTTTTGCACAATACAATTCTTGTTTATAATTCATATTTAAACTATATTACACTGCTTCACAAATTTTTAATAAACAAGTATGACATCGAAATACCGAAGACAAGGCACGTTGAAATATAAACTAAGAGTATCGTTAGTTTCAGAACATAAAACAAAGTAACACAGACACTCTGAAATATATACATAAAAAGATCCATAAAAAAGCACCATGCCACATTTCCTTATCACAGATAGTACACAACACTCAAAAGAGCGCTGTATGGTAAACAGTCACTGCATGTCTCAACTAAATCAAAGTTTTCGCAGTGGCGTGTACGTAGAAAATACACCAACACTTTCACAGAAAAAGTAAGTTCTTTAAAAATATTATTATCAGTCTTATAAGATTTGTTTCACATTTCACATGTGAATCGATGTCCATATGTCTTTTCATTGTAACTGTAACTGAAAATACTCAAAGAGGCGTTACAAATGCGTCTTTAGCTAAAAAGGTGCGTCCTCTTTCATTTTTAGAGAGCCGGTTTGTGTCCGAACATCACAAAAATCCCTTCGAAGTAGATATAAGTACAAAAGAATGATACCATATACTGCAGAAATTACATAGGTCATTGATTTAGTTGTCAAAGACGGCTGAATGACTTAAGTTCCTAGCGATCACATCAGTAAGTACACTCTGAAACCGCTCGCCAGATCTTTACAAACTGTGTAAAAAGACGTTTACTTTTGTAAGGCAGAAAAACGAAAGGTTCTTTCCAAAAGCGGACAAGTGAATTTTGTCTTTAGTTGTACATCTGGATACAGTTCCGTTTCATTTCCAGGTAATTCAAACAGGACATCAGAAAAATCACGAAATTTCTGAAAGTCGTGTAGTTTCGTAATTAAATCCAAATTATGAGGTTTTCTACAAAATTGACGATCTCCGCAGGTCCATGTTGTAATTTTCTTTTCACTCTCTGAATCAACTGTGGAGTGTTGAGGAGCCAACTATTTCTGTCTACAGATACTACTTTTTAGGTGTTGACTGCGCCGATCTTTCCGCAGTCTTAGTTGAGCTGCATCAGAGAACGGAAGCGTCCGTGCATTTGCTAGCATCTGAAACTTCCACATAGATGAGTATCGTGAATAGTGTTCCACGATATAATTTTGTGTTCTTCCGGACATAAATGCTTCTGGGATCCAGAACGACTTTAATAGAAATTTGGTAAGTGCGATTTCGTTGGGGCATGGGAGTCGAAGAAATGCAAGAAAGTTTCCAATGGCAATGAGGAGATAGCTCGCCCCTTACTGCCTTAACATAAAAATAAGTCAGTGCTTGAGCAGTCGTAATTAATAATGACTCACGTGCCAATACTGGGCAACTTAATGATTTTCTGATAATCTGCAAATGTCTACACTATTTAAAGAAAAAAAAAAATGTACAGCGATGGGATACAGAGATTGCTTGTGCATCCAAAGCAAAGGCAGGATTGTATTAAAGACAGTGGGCTGTATAGCAACAAATTGCAGAGGTAATATAGGTGTATTGTTTTGACCAAATTTGAAACGCAGTAGTAACAAATAGGAGTAACATGGCCAACCAAACAAAAAATAGAGTGTACAGGTCTGTGAATAAGGATATATTCTTCCACTACAGCTGTAAGGTGATACTGTTCCAAGAGGTACTACAGTCACTGAAGCATATCAAGCACAGATAAAGAGCAGAGTGATGAAAGGTCACATTCCAAAGAAGAGGAAAGAACGGTGGAACATTCATTAGTATATGACAGGCCTCGCATTATCCAAGCTGTAACAGAGGTATTGAGTAGTAAGGGCATTTGTACTGCACAACAAGTGCCTTCTATTTCATAGCTGCCATTGTGAGACTTTTGTCTCTATTCTAGTACCAGACACGAACATAAGGCCATCATTTCGATAATGAAAGGCTTCTATTAAGCTCTAGAGGCAAGTGCATGGCAAAGAACGGCCTTCAACACAGGAGTGACAATGGAGTGATATCATTGGATCACACTGGGTGGAAAGTATACTGAACGTCTTTAATAAAACTCTTAGAAAATAAGTGCTGGCCTTTTCAGAACATTTCTCGTAATAATTTTCAGTGCTAAGCATAACGTTTGTGTGCACAGTAGTCATTATTAGGCCACTTTGTTGAACATTAGGCACAGACAGTTTTCTTGAATGGTAGCACTATTTGCATAACGTTTTCGTGGCATATTTTGGCACTGAGGCATTTTTCAGTGTTCGCACCTGAAGAACAGTAGCGCCACTCTGACTTCAGCAGAGACACTGGAAATGGTAATTTGAGTTTGTATGGTGCACTAAATGACAGAGGGACTCGACTTGCGAATACTTGAAGAAAAACTAACGAGGAAGTTACAGCAAGCTGCGACTGCATTTGAAAAGGAGTTGTGGTATCTATTAACATACATATACATGCAGATTACATAAATATATACAGTAAATGCTATCCCCAATTACACTTTAAGGTACGAAGATGCAATATTGTGCTCAGAGTGGACCTGCAGACATCTAAACATATTTTCTTTAGCTAATGTTCTTAATTCTTTCAATGTCCCTTCTTTTCATATGCAGCGAAGGAGTTTCTGATTCTGGTCTATTCGGTCAAGACATGTCGTGAACAGACTTATATGTGCTAGGGCTTCCTCAGTTGACATAAAAGTTTCCTGGGAGTTGCATCACGTCATATTCCAAATATCGCTAACGTTTCAAACAACCAGCGTTTCGGTCATACAGAATACGCAGAAGAACATCAATGGAGCTTTCTTTGATACGTTGGTTGTTTCGTTAATACCAGTCTTTGTAATATATAATATAGGAGCGTAAATAATTTATTCTTCGAGCGGAAAGCGGTGAGGGGCAGTCCAAGTAAAGTTTTTCGTATATGTTTACTTATCTGCAGCCGTTTCAACTAAAACACCTTCATCAATACGGTTCGCAAGGGACTTTAGAATATAGTGTAAACAGTCAAGACCATCGCTTCTTATATTCAGCCACTTGATGTGCTATTTTTCCGACACTTCTAGGTGATACTGAAGGGGACTGAATATCACAGTACCCATAACGACTCTGAATTGTCGCCATCGTTCAGGATTTCAATTACACTGCTGATGTGCATTGTACACAATCAGTTGTGTTCTCCAGTCTTCACAGACATTATACGATACTCGTGAAATGTAGCTCGATATGACGACTTCAGACCAGAGAAGTTACAAAATACCGCCCGTTCGTATGTTTCATGCTCAAATGCGTGTAACTCGAAAGACTGAATAAGGACATCATTCGTGAAGTACTCCTACACTGGTATCCACTCTGTTTCCGGTGCTTTATGGTGAAGTGCGTCCTCGTGAGCTATTGCCAACATCTACGAACAGCCCAATTTTGAACTCCAGCATGATCGTAGCGTACAACGTATTTGAGACTGGCAACTACTGTGTGCATGTTTGTAGCGTAGATGTAAAGCCCTTAACAAGAAAAGCAAAAGTTATTTACAACTGCAATCGCAACTTGCGCTAAATTTGAGAAATTTTGATGAAACATACTGAGATACAGTGAAATGAAAGTAAGTCTACTTCATCACAGTAAGATGAAGTGATACAGAATCGCGTCTGTTTTCAGGCTACCAGCAAAAACATGACAGCTGATGTGGCCTGTAAAAGGCTATATAGGACTGATAACACCAGGAGTTTATACCTTGTAGCTGTGGCTGCTATTATATTAGACGAACTGTATGCACTGTGAAACAACGCCGGACAGAAGACGAGATGTGCTTACGTCTCTCCTACCCGGAAAAAACAGCCGTGGCAGAACATTCCTTAGAAAATCAACACCGAATTCATTTCAACGAAACATCTGTCATTGGCAAAACGAATATTGAGATAGGCTAATAAAGGAAGACACAGGGGTCAAATATAGCGTGCGAAGAGCTACAGTCAACTTGTACAAAAACCAGACAGCATTTACTAGAGTCGAAGGGCACGAAAGGGTCGTAGTAGTTGGAGTACGACAGGGTTGTGGCCTTCACCCAATGTTGTTAAATCTGTACATTGACCAAGCTGTGCAGGAATGCAACGAGAGATTTGGAGATGGAACACGCCAAATCCGGATCTAACAAAGAGCAAATCCTGCATGTGCGGGAACATAAAGAGAAGGAGAAGAAGATTGTCTAGGCCCTTAAAATCTCTATTTTAAGTGGAAGTCAAGATTTCAAATACGAAATTACGAAACAACGTCCTTGACATTTTCGTCCACAAATTTAATGAGATCGCGAGAGAATGGTCGCTGTGTGTTCGTTGGCGAGTCGGCGAGTGACTGCACTATGCCGAGGTAGAGGGACCTTGAGGGTTGCGTATAAAAACACTGCTACGCAGATTTCGAGAATTGGTTGAGCGAGAAGATGGTCCGTTCATTGGTGAGGCCGTGACGTCACTGTTCGTTGGCGGCGGTGGCTGCGGCGGCGCCGGCCTTGACGCAGACGGTGGGCGGCGCGAGGGCGGCGCGCAGCTTGGTCCAGAAGAGGCGCTGCCGGGCGGGCTCGGGGTCCCACTGCAGGTAGAGGCGCGTTCGCAGCAGGTGTCGCAGCGTGGGCGTGAGGTGCGCGGCGGGCACCTCGCCCAGCTTGACGATGACGAGCGCGCCCTCCCGGCCGAAGACGCGCTGGTGCTGCGCCAGCGTCGCCTCCCAGCGGCACCACTGCGAGCGCGCGAACGCGTCGCTCACCACCAGCAGCGTGCGCCGGCTCAGCGACACCGACTGCAGCACGCACTCCGAGATGGCCGAGCCCACCTGCAACCGAGGCAGCGTGTCGCTTACCAATGCTACATTCACTTTTTTTTAAAAAAAATGTGTTTATTTCAGTCAACAGTTGCAATAAAATTGTTTAATAACATGTTTCGATCACTTGGATCATCTTCAGATCTTATAGTTGCGTCCGCAACTCGTCTGGCTGAGTACTAATTGGTAATTGAGTACCAATTAGTACTCAGCCAGACGAGTTGCGGACGCAACTATAAGATCTGAAGATGATCCAAGTGATCGAAACATGTCATTAAACAATTTTATTGCAACTGTTGACTGAAATAAACACATTTAAAATAAGATAGTGCAGTTGCGGACATTCTCAAATCGACCATGCGAACTATAATGACATTATAGTTACTTAATAGTTACTTAATTTGTACTTTAACATTTCTGTTACGTTGCAGAGATTCGTCTTGTATACCAAACTTTCTAAAACAGAAGAATATTCCAGACTGCCCGAGTTCAAAGGATTTATGATTATACAGAATCAGCATTACTCAGAGAAAGGATTCATTTTACAAGACGGGAAATGGATATTGTTGACCGTAAGTTGTTGCAACTTCATTTACTCATTTCTAGTACTGTAGAAATTGATCTCTGGAATAAAATAGATTACCTCACGTTTAGCTCCATGGAAGCCATAATGGAAACAACTACTAACAGGCATAAGAAAAAGTTCGAAAAATTACAATCTAAGGTACTGGAGACATTCTTGTAAGTTTTGATATAGTGTCGTTGTTCACTATGATTCCTATCGACGAAGTTATGGTTTATATAACGAATCTTTTCCCAGGAGATATGACCGCTCTCTTTCGACACTGCCTTACTTCGAGTCAGTTTCAATGGAATGATGAGTTTTATGAGCAAATTGACGGTGTTGCAATGGGTAACCCATTAGGTCCCGCAATCGCTAATTTTTACATGGAAAAATTCGAAGAGTCAGCTCTGGAAAAAGCAAATAAGAAACCGAATCGTTGGTTTCGATATGTGGATGACACATTTGTTGTTTGGTCACACGGTAAAAAAGCATTGGAAGACTTCTTTAATTATCTGAATCCTTCTACATCTACATCTACATACATACTCCGCAATTCACCGTAAGGTGCGTGGCGGAGGGTACACTGTACCACTACTAGGCATTTCCTTTCCTATTCCACTCCCAAATTGAACGAGGAAAAAAAGAATGCCTATATGCCTCCGTACGAGCCCTAATTTCTCTTATCTTGTCTTTGTGATCTTTACGCGAAATGTAAGTAGGCGGCAGCAAGATCGTACTACACTCAGCTTCAAATTCCGGCCCCCTAAATTTACTTAACAGAAATTCACGAAAAGAACGTCGTCTTTCTTCCAGCGATCCCCAATTGAGTTGCCGGAGCATTTCCGTGACACTCGCGCATTGGTCGAACCTACCGGTAACAAATCTAGCTGCTCGCCTCTGAACCGCCTCTATGTTTTCTTTCAAACCGATCTGCTGCGGGTCCCAAATACTTGAGCAATACTCAAGACGTGGTCGTACTAGCGTTTATAGCGTTTTATCCTTCTTGGATGTTTCAGTTATGCGACAGACAGATGGAAGTTTGAAGCATAAGGTTTTCCGAAAAGTCACGCATACGGACAGATACTTGCACAAAGATTCCAACCATCATCCTCAACAAAAAAGAGGGGTCATTAAAGGTCTTATTGACAGAGCTAAACGAATTTGTACGCCAGAACACCTAGATGCCGAGTTACATCATCTGATGCAGGCTTTTGAGAAAAATGGATATACACGGAAAGAAGTAAATAGAGTTCTGCGACCAAGGAGAGGTAAACAAAAGGACAGCAACAAAACACAACGATGGAAGAACACCGTTTCTCTCCCTTTCATTAAAACAGTTACGGATCGGATAGGAAAGATTTTACGTAAACACGATATCAGACCGGTTTTTAAACCAACAAAAAAGATAAGTCAGGCACTCCGATCTGTTAAGGACAAACGCCCTCCTCTATCATCTAGTGGAGTGTACAAGATTCCGTGTTCCTGCGGAAAAGTGTATATTGGTACTACAAAAAGGAGTGTGAATACAAGACTGAAAGAACACAAAAGTCTTTGCCGACTAGGTAGAATTGAGAAATCAGCTGTAGCGGAACATGTTTTCCAATCAGGAAATCATGAAGTAAAGTTTTCCGAAACAGAAATTTTATCTACAGCGACGAACTATTATCCACGACTGCACAGAGAAGCAATAGAAATATACAAACATATGGATAATTTTAATAGAAAGGAAGAAACAATGAAACTTAATGACATATGGACTGTGGCTCTTCAGAGTAGGTAGTTACGTTTTTATCTTTGACCATCGACTATCGAAAGTTATGTTTTATCTTTGACAAGGCTTATCTCTGCTGCGCACGTGAACACTTGACCACGCCCCCTTTTGGACAGTATTTATACCGCTCTCCGACGCCCGACTCGTCAGTCGGCAAGACTCACCGCTACCAGTACCTCTGAAGATGTCCGGCGCAGCTCCGGACGAAACGTCAGGAACGGATATGTTTCGTGGACCACGACCACATAACCCGAAAGATACAACAACTATTACTTCAGCCGGTCGTGAAAGCCTTCACTGCATGATTATAATGACATTCACTTCTCTACTTATTATCACAATAACGAGGGGAGGGCCAGGTTTGGGCGGCGCGTGTTTGCCGTTCTACCCCATAGTCTAACACTGCACCAGCCATACGGCCAGATGCACAGCCATTCACGAGAAAACCCACACGTCCGCTTTGTGAACCGAATAGCACGATGACTGACGTTTTTTTCTTCAATGTGTCTTTTTGCCAGATTATTGCTCATTTAACTGATCAATACGTTAATCTATGTCTATAAATGTGAATGTCTGTTTGGTGTACGTTTATCACGTCTGAAGTACAAGACATAAAGAGCTAAGAATTTCTACTGTTACTATTGTCTACCCGGGAAAGGCCTTAGGCACGGTTTTCTGGCGATCGGATAGCTATTATCTATATATATTAATGTATATTGTATCTCTTCGGTGTACGCTTATCACGTCCGAACTACTAGACGCAGAGACGTAAATATTTGTACAGTTACTAATTTATACCCGAGGAAGGTTTTAGGCACGGTTTTATAGCGATGTGATGGAGATTTAGTAATTTGAAGAGTATAACGCAAAATGCAGAACAATAATTACTCTTTGAAAATTATATTTACTGTCTGAAAATGGTTTTATTGGTTGCATTCTTGCTTGAGGGTTGATAATGATAAAAGGGTGGAGTATATTGGGATGGAAAGTTATCGGTGTATATAAAATTCTACGCGCGTGTCTGTGTGTGTTAATATTTCGCTCTGCAGCGAAAACTACAGAACACAAACGAGTGGTCTGTGTGTAATTGTTTTCCGAAGTCTCCCGCTGTACACCATAGCAGTTCCATGCCGATAGCTATAAGGGGGTGGAAGATATGGTGGCTGAAACACGTCAAATTATATTAAAAAAAAAAATCGCACTGAAGGCCAGCGATGACGTTTGCGACTCTACAGCAAGGAGGTTACATACAGCGAAACGTGATGCCACAGACCATATGTTTGGTCTATGGCTTGCCGCGGTGGCCGAGGGGACTGCGGCGCGCCAGTCACGGTCTGCACTGCCACTACGATCGGGGGGTCGAATCCCCCCCCCCCCCCCCCTCGGGCATGGATATTTGTGCCGTCCTTAGTATTAGCTACTTGACTATAATAATACTTGAACTTATATATGCATTATTTTCTATCTCCTCCTTATTGAAAAATAACTATATAAACTCGTTCAAATTGAGAGCTTGTGTTGTTGAAATAACACACGTAACACACGTATTCGTTCGATGTGTATGCTGAATACCGTAGGTCCGCAAGGTCTCTCCGCGGCTGCGAGCTCCGCTTGTGTCGCCTTGCGGAATGCACAATAGTGGCAGCACATTCGTGTCGCTGTATAAGCAACACTGCCCCAACCCTACTACCACTGCAGGTCCACAGAACACGTGCAGGTGCGCTTTGTGCACGCCAACCTTAGATGCCCTGCAACGCGAGGCCAGGAGAGATCGCCCCTGTGGAGTAACTCTGCCGACACAATGTATTGTGTGCATGGGAGAATAATAATCACATTGTTAAGACTGCATTATCTGATCAGGGACGAGAGATGATTCTATCAAAATTCGCTCCATCGTTCGCCATCGATTATGATCACTTTTCACAATATGATCCAATATGAATGGTTCACATCGAAATTCACCCCAGAAAGACACATCCTCAGAAATGTTCAAAAGGTCTGATTTTCGACAGGTGTCCTCAAATCTCAGCAGGGTGAGTTGCCTACCGTTAGATGTAATTAAGTGAAGTTCCGTGTATGAGGGCTGAAGGTCCCTTCTTGCACTGGTTGTCCTGTAAGCTTTCCTTTCCACATCCTAAATTTCCTTGGGGAGTCACCTCCTTGTTTGTGGGATTACTCGCTATTGCACTGTGCTCGTGCAGCTTAATTACTAAATTAGATTTCAAGTTCTGATGTGTCACTGTTGTTTCATTTCGCGTAACGGTCCTTTGAGAAAAGCTTCAAGTCACTTGTACTCTCAGTTCTTTTTTTATCACTACAAATTCTTTATATTAATTTCATTTTGAGAGTATTAATGGACAGTTTTGCTAAATTATTGAAAACATATTGTGACGCCGAGTGTGTCATTTCTTAAGATAAATAAATTACATTATGTGTTAGAAATTTACGCCAGCTTCTCTGATGCCATGTTACATTGTGAATAACTGATTTGTAAAAACAGGTAGTAAAAAAAAGTGTTGTTTGCAGAGTTTTATGGAGGCATACCCAATCTGCTTCAAATCTGTTTACTTCATAGTAACTGTTATTGCGATTTTATCTGCTTTAAATTTATTTTAATTTTGCAAATTTGTGGGCAGGTACCCTTATGTGTTTAACTTGTACAATATTAGCTACTTAATATTTTCTTTTGCCTCCCAAGTTTGTGAGTAGCCTGATACATAAGGAGACCTGAAGTGTCACCCCTGTTTTATTTAGTATAACTGACTTTTACAAAAGCTCCAAGCCACTGGTACCCTCACTTATGGTGTCTTGGAAATTAGGCCATGCTCTCTGGTAGCATGATGCTTTGAGAGTAACTGATTTGTAAAACAAACTAGTCAAAGGCACGTGTTGTTGATTAACTTCATTAAGTAGTTTTATTCCTATTAATGTGCAAAGTTTTTTGTAAGCATACCTAATGTAATTTAAATCTGTTTACTTCACTGTAATTTTGCAAATTTGTGTGGGGTGTATTGTAACAAGCTTATTGTTTCGAGCTTGTGCAACTCCCTCAGCAGGTGTCAGAAATGCTCGAACAACGAAGGGAGGCTTTTACAGCACCTCCTTGCGTAATACAGGTGAGTAAATAAACTTTTGTTTGTAAGTGTTTTTGTTACGTATATCAGATATAACTTACGCGCCAACCCATATTAAATTTAGTGCGGATGCCGGGTAGACCGCTAAGCGGGAACCGCAGCTGCTGTCGCCAGCGGGTCGCACGCCGCAAAGGCGGTTGCGCTAAGGATTGATCACCCTGTACGGTCGCTTCCAATATGAGTAAAGTAGGAAGTCCTTCTAATCAGTAGATGGATTTTTATACAGAAATTAATAATTTTGCTTCAAAAAATGAAAAAAAATTGTAATACAATGCATGTTTTACAAAATTGACACTTTCCATATCTTTACGAAGTCTCGTATTCATGGTATATGGTGCAAGTATTAATGTGATCCAATCTGTTTCAAAATGTTCAAATGTTTGTTGAGCTTATGGGACTTAACTACGTGGTCATCAGTCCCTAAACTTACAAACTACTTATGAACTAGCTAATACTAAGGACAGCACAAATATCCATGCCCGAGGGGGGATTCGAACCCCCGACCGTATTAGCCGTGCACACCGTGACTGACGCGTCTGTCCCCTCGGTCACAGCGGCCGGCTTTTAGATGTCCCAAAAACTCTCCACGCTTCTCTCTCCCATGAGGCCAAATGAAGAACGTGTCGTCGACGCACCAGAAGACACGCCTAGGTTTCAATTGTGCCGTTAGGAAACGTCCACCGAATCAAGTTTGATGATACCTCGGTCGTGGCTGGCACCAACGGTCTGGGACTGCGTAATTAAAACAGAGACGGCGGCCTGCAGCTCAACCTGGTGTGGAACCTGGCGATCGCAAAGTTGAAGCGGGCACACCGGCCACCAAGCCAAAACATTACCATTTATGGAGATTGCACGGACACCAGTGACGTCACGTCATGGCTGGCAGCTAGCGTATGTAAGGCCGCACCAACAGCCACCGGGCAGTCACACCACATGACAATGGGCAAAGAGTGTTTGGCCGAAAGCTCGTGTGATTTTAACGCGTCGAAGACCCGAGAACGTTTCATTCAAAGTTAACGCTGTGACATTCTGCACCCATACGTACCTGAAAGTCGCGCTCGTAGACGCACAGCTTGAGGAAGGGCTCGTAGTTCTCGAGCATGGCGACGAGGCGCACCACGAAGTTGCGGTCCTCGCTGCTGTAAGAGACGAAGGCGTCGTACTGGTAGTTGTCGTAGGCGTGCAGCGCGCGGTCTGCGCGGCGCGAGCACGACCGGCCGAGCAGGTCGGTGCGCGCCAGGAAGAGCCAGTAGCGCAGGTAGGCGCGCTGGCTGTAGCAGGCGGCGGCCGCCACCAGCGCCAGCAGCGCCACGCCGCCCGACAGCGCCGCCGGCCACCAGGGCGCGCCCCGCGCCGGCGCGGTCGTGCCCTCGACCAGCGCGCGCAGGAACTCGGTCAGGTTGCGGTCGTGCCACGCGTCCGGCGAGTAGCACGCGGGCGACACCGCGCCCGTCACGTTGGCCGCCGCGCCCTCGTTCTCCACCAGCCACTCCCTGACGCGCTTGTACAGCGGCGCGTAGCAGATGAACGGGTTGTCGCCCAGCTCCACGCGCGACCGCCCCGAGAAGTCGTCCAGCATCGCCGGAGTCAGGTAGGTCATCCTGTTGAACGACAGCAGCAGCGTGTGCAGCTTCGTGTTGTTGGCGAAGGCGCGCCGATTCTTCCACGACTCTATCTCGTTGTGAGACAGGTCGATTCCCAGCAGGTTCGTGAGCGGCGCGAAAACGCCGCCGCCGACGCTGTGGATGGCGTTCCGCTCGAGGCTGAGGTACTGCAGGCTGCTCAGGTGGGCGAACACGCTGGGGTCGCCAGCGAGGTGCGAGATGCCGCAGTTGCCCAGCAGCAGCACCTCCAGGCTGTCCAGACCGTAGAACACGTCCGCCGTCAGGTTCGCCGCGGACAGCAGGTTGTCCTCGAGCGTCAGGAACTGCAGATTGTTGAGGTCGCGGAAGGAACCCGGCTCGATCCTGCCGATGCGGCAGTGCTTCAGCGAGAGTTCCTTGTCCAGGTGGGTGAGGCCGGCGAAGGTGTCGTTGGTGAGGAAGTGCACGTTGTTGTAGGAGAGGTTGAGGTAGGAGAGGTGTCGCATGTGCGCGAAGCGCGCCTTGCCCAGGCGAAAGGAGGAGGGCGCGGGCTTGTCGCGCGAGTTGGCCGATAGGTCGAGAGCGCGCAGCTGCGGCAGCAGAAAGCCGCCCCACGCGTCGGGCAGGCTGTTGCCGGCCAGAAGCAGTGTGCGCAGTTCCGGCAGCAGCTCGGGGTCCAGTGCGCCCTCCTGCACCGACACGGCCGTCACCTCGCGCAGGTCCAGCGCCTGCAGCCGCGGCATGGCGGGGAACGCGCCCGCCTGCAGCGTCTGGAAGCGGTTGCCCGCTAGCGACAGGTTCGTCACGCCGGACCGCCCCACCGCCGACAGCAGCGCCAGCGGCGGCCGCTTCTGGAAGCCGGCGCTCGCCAGCTCCAGCACGCGCAGCGACGAGTTGCCTGCAAGTCAAGAATACGCTAATCTCAGAGGTAGAGCACTATATAGCATAGACCAAACATAACATAGACTGTGCGTGACGTCATTATACTTAAACCGTGGCCGGCGAGAAAGACAGGCCTCAACGCCACGTAAGCAAGGTAGTTCCGAGCCGGCGCGATCGCTAGCCGATTGGCCGGCCACTGGGGCACTGCCCACTGCGTCATAGCGGCCAGCCACTGAGCCTTGCGATCGCACCGCCTCAGAACTACCTTGCTTACGTCGCATGATGTGCGCGTTCAGGCAACACCACCTAGAGACAAGGCCTTACAACAGGCCGTGCCTACGTCACACTTAGAGGCCCCAGCCCTGCACTGGTTAACTGCGAGATAGTTTTACAAACATCTCAGCGACCAGCCCTCCACACAATAGCACACTTCATGCTCTGCACCCCTCTTAGCTCGTTTCCCTACAATACCTCTACCCATAATAACGATCACCACCACTGTACCACTGGTGGCCCTCCTCAGTCTGTTTTCTCAGGTATTGTTAGTGGCGGACTAAGGGGGGGGGGGCGGATCGCCCCAGACCTCTCGTCTCGGGGGGAGGGGGCTCCAAGTATCTCAGAAGCACAAGCTTTTTTTCCCTTCTCCTTTTAGCGCCCTTGGCCACTCCTGGGGCCTCTAAATCTCGAAAGCTATTTTTTAGACTCTCTTATGTCTCTTGTCATGAGTAGCTCCAGATCTGATCTAAAATTTACTTTTTTTTTTTTACAGTAATACAGGTATTTACAAGTGGATTGGGGAAGCCTTCTGGTTTGCCGCCACCCCGGCCCTCTGACACCCTTAGTCAGCTACTGGGTATTGTACTACATTTTTAGAAATATGTTTTATTACACCACAACACTCATGTCAGACTATGACATACTGTTCCTGTCAAACCCTATGTAAATGCCAGCAACCTTTTCCTGCTCATGCCAAGTGTGTGCAGTGGAAAGAAAAGGACGAATAACCGAGACTTGTGGTAAAATATAAGTGATTGCTCCATATTCTGAATGCTTGTTAGTATGACATAGACATCGAGATAATATGCTGTTCTATGTGTTATGTGGCGAACGCGGAATTTCGAACATACCATTTAGATATTAGCACTAGGAGTGAGTTGTTACCTTCAGCCAGTGCTGACACGAGCTCTGTGAGGGTGGACTCGTTGAGGACGTTTCCGCTGAGAGAGAGGACGGTGAGGTTCTGCAGCGGGTGCAGGGCGCGGCTGTGCACGAAGTCGAGCTGGCAGCTGTCGAGGCGCAGCTCGCGCAGCGGCGAGCCGGCCAGCGGCGCGAGGTCCTCGGCGCCGACGGCGGCCAGCGGGTTCTCGCTGAGGTGGAGCGCGCGCAGCGAGGGCAGCGCGGCCGGCGCGAGCGCGGGCGCCAGCAGCGCCAGGCCGGAGAAGCCGTCCTGCACGAGGCGCAGCTCCTGCAGCGCCGACAGGCCGGCGAACGCGTCGGCGGGCAGAGAGTGCAGGTGCGGGCAGAAGGACAGCGACAGGCGGCGCAGGCGCGCCAGCCCGCGGAACGCGCCGCCCGCCAGCCGCCGCAGCCCGTGCCAGCCGTCGAGGCGCAGCGCCTCCAGCCGCCGCAGCGCCCCCGCAGACAGCATATCCGCGGGCAGCTCCTCCGCGGGCGACGCGAGCGCCAGGCCCAGTAGCGGCGCGCCGCCGGCCGCGGCCGCCGCGTCCGCCAGCAGCTGGCCGCCGCACGCGTGGCCCCAGCAGCGCGCCGCCGCGCCGCCCCGCACGCCGCTCAGGCTCGCGTCCTCAGCCGCGCACGTGCAGTTGGGCAGCCGGCCGCCGCCCGCTTCCGTCACACTCACCGACACCCGCACGAGCAGCAGCAGTGGCAGCGCGGCGACGAGCCGGCGCGAGGGCACCATCGCCCTGCATGCTTCCCCTGCACAAAACGAAAAACAACACCTTCATTATATCTTTGGTTTTTGGGTGGTACATAACTGTGTTATACTTGCACGATACTTTCGTTACATACGTCGTAACCTACTTCAGTGTGATCTGAGACTGAATCATCATAGGTCGCACTGCCCACTCCTTTCACCTCCATGATTTTTACCTTACTCTCCACGATCGTCCTATCCGTCACACCCCCACCCTTAAATACCTTGGCCTCATCCTCGACCGATCCCTCTCCTGGACTCCTCACATCCGTACCATCCGACAGAAAGCCGTGGCCCACCTCAATCTGCTTAACCTCGTCTCTGATCGTAACTGGGGCCTCAACCCTTTTACCATTACCCCAACAGATCCATCATGGGTCTTGTCCTTTGAATTTTCCATCAAGCCTGGGTTTCTGCTCCCTATATCTACTACAAAACCCTTCAAATCCTTGAACGCCACGCCCTCCACCTCGCCTACCGCATCCACCTCCCTACCCCCACAAGGATTCTATATGACCTCATACCCTTCCCCTACCTCCTACAGTTTCTCAAACACATCCAGCCTCTCTACATCTCCCTCAGAAACCCAGAAATCACTGGTCTACACCATCCTCACCAATCCTGGGTCTCTGCCACACCTTCACCATTGCATTCCACCTTCGCTGCACCTGCACACTTTCCACATCCTATCCCAGGGTAACTTCCGCTATCTCCTCCTCCCTGATGACGCCCTCCATTCCGACTATCCCTCCTACCAAACCTAACAGCTTCGCCATAGATGCCCCTTCTCCCTCTCCTCTCCCCTTCCACCACTTAGCTATGCCCCTCCCACTCCTGGAGTCCTTATGCTCCTTCTCCACCCCTCTCCCACCCAATTCCTCCCCTTTCTCCCAAGCTTCCTACCTTCCACCCTCTCCATGCAGGGTCCTGAGACTCGTTCAATCGACTTTTGAAGCTAGTGCCTCGTTCAGTTTCAGTATGTCTCCTAGCGCATCAGTGTATTTCATCAGTGTGTCTACCAGTCACAAACAAATGTCGCATCTGTCGTTTTAACCAGTGTCTCTGAGTGTTTTTCATCGAGGCACGTGTCCTGGTTTCTCAATGTGATTTTAATGCCACCTGTTTTAACGCTGTTTCTATCATCTGTCTTGCTCTGTGTTCGCCAACAACTTCTAATTGTCAATGTTTTAAAAACTCAATATTTTAACGCCATGTCAATGTCTTGCATTCATCATGTTCATTGTTTTAATTTTGTCGGTGTTGGAGTGCGGTGTATCATACTGCTGACAGCCTGGTGACTGTATGGAGTTTGCGTGAAATAAATTAAAAAAAAAATCTGAGAATGCTCCTCGAGTGGATGTCGTCTAGTATATATAGACCAGATCGATTCAAGGAGCAGTATCAGGTCATACCTGAAGAAGGTTATGAGGTCCGTAACTCAAATATTGTGCCAGTAAAACACTTATCTGGCACAGCACCCTGCAACACAAGATGTCACTAGTTCGCCAGGAAAGCCTGAAGCGTTACATTGTTATTATTACTTATATTAACATTATTATTTATATTACACGCCGAATTCGACAGTAATTAGTTGCTACTGGTGGAAAGGTTTGTTTAAAGGACCGCTTACCTTGGTTTCAACATTTTAAAAAGTTGTCTATCTTCTTCAGAAGAAATATACAGTGTTATTTTTTCCACTATGTACAAACTCTACTGATCGATCGAGGAGAAGAGACAGACCAAACATGCCTGGCCTGGTTTCCAAACCAGAGATTATGTATTCCAGCAGACTTTGTTAAAATACTGCAGTCTAGTACGCTTTGTACCATGCGACCACAGTTACAGTAAATTTTTAAAATGATTTCCATGTACATCAACGTATGTGTGAACGCGCCGTAGTATACTCTGCCTCACGCATCCACGTTCGACGGGCAGGTGTCTGAGCAGTGTCAAAGGCACCAGAAATCGCTGTTCTGTCTTCCAAATCTACAATGGGCTCTGCAGTGGTGCCCCTCCCCCTTGGCCAATGATTCCTCCCCCCCTCTCCAAATTGAGTTATTAGGTCTTAGATTCCTAGTTTATTATCTAATCAATATGGTTTTGACATTTAATATTGAAATAAAATATATTTCATTTCACGTTTTGTAAATTGTTTTATGAAACTCCAAACAACACATTTAAATGTTTGTAGAGCTTATGGGACTTAACTACGGGGTCATCTCTCCCTAATCTTACAAACTACTTATGAACTAACTTATACTAAAGACGGGAAAATCATCCATGCCCGAGGAGAGATTCGAACACCCGACGGGGTTCGGCCTCGTAGCATAGAGCCTCAATGAGCTCGGCCGCAGCATGAAACCTCCCCACAGGTTTGCCAAAAGTACTAAGTTTTCAACCCCCCCCCCCCCCCCAGAAATTTCTATGACACAGTTTGCATCATGACCCCCCTCCCTTTGGGGCTCCGTGTATACAATATTTTAGAGATGGCACCATTACCAGAAATCACATGTTGCGATCTGATGAACGAGCAGGCCATGCTAGTGGACAGCCTTGTGTGATCCATGGACCAGGAGGGATACGACTGAGATGTACCTGGACGTTAATGGCGAAGTGGGGAGGAGCACTATTATGTATCGGTAACATACCCCTTTGAATCTTCAATGGAATTCTTCCAGCAGGAGAGGTAAAGTCATCCACAAGAATCGTCAATAGAGTCGGCCTGTTAGGCTATGTGGATGGGAGACTGATCCCAAAATAAAATCGCCTAGTATCCCAGCCAACACATTCCTTATCCACTGATGCTAACAATTTACTGTCATCATACCATGGGAGTTCTGCATACTGTTCCACAGATAACTTACGAAATTTGAGGATGTGACTCCCCATAAACGTGGCCAGAACTTTGAATACGATTGATGATATAAATCCCTAGTCCTGGTTACCGGTGAATAATCGAACGTCAAAACTGCTCCCAAACGTAATATGTCTGTCACTAGTATGCACTGCACACACTGTAAGTGATACGCATAGTAGCAATTGCCATGGAGAGTGTTCCACTTGGTGGCTTACCCTGAACTGGCGTGCCAGCTGCCTGGTAGTGGCACGGCGTTCGCATTCCACAGCGTTAATCACATTTTCCTCCACGTATGGTTTTCGATCATTTCGGATACAACCTTCACAATTTCCTGCTTCCTTAAACGACCATCTCTCAGGCAGACGACAAAACACTACTGCACACTTTGAATGCTGTATTTGTTGTCGGTGGATCTCCATTAAAAGAAGAAGTGTTAATGACGGTGGAAGTAATCAAAATCTTATGTTGTTTATTCGTGGAAAAACTACACTCGTGGCCATTAAAATTTCTTCACCAAGAAGACGACGTGCTAAAACGTGAAATTTAATCGATAGGAAGAAGATGCTGTGATATGTAAATGATTACCTTTTCAGAGCATTCACAGAAGATTGGCGCCGGTGGCGACACCTAAAGCGATCTGACATGAGGAAAGTTCCTACCGATTTCTCATATACGAACAGCAGTTGAACGGAGTTGCCTGGGGATACGTTGTTGTGATGCCTCGTGTAAGGAGGAGTAATGCATACCATCACGTTTCTGACTTTGATAAAGTGTCGGATTGTAGCCTATAGCGATTGCGTTGGTCGCGATCGAATGATGTTAGCAGAATAAGTAATCGATGGGTTCAAGAGGGTAATACGGAACGCCGTGCTGGATCCCAATGGTCTCGTATCACCATCAGTCGAGATGCAAGAATCTTATCCGCATGGCTGTAACGAATCGTGCAGCTACGTCTCGATCCCTGAGTCAACAGATGGGGACGTTTGCAAGACAACAATCATCTGCACGAACAGTTCGACGACGTTTGCAGCAGCATGGACCATCAGCTCGGATACCATGGCTGCGGTTACCCTTGACGCTGCATCACAGAGGAGCGCCTGCGATGGTGTACGCAATGAGGAACCTGGACGCGCGAATGGCAAAAGTCATGTTTTCGGATGAATCCAGGTTCTGTTTACAGTATCATGGTGGTCGCATCCGTGTTTGGCGACATGGAGGTGAATGCACATTGGAAGCGTGTATTCGTTATCGCCATACTGGCGTATCACCCGACGTGATGGTATGGTGCACCATTGCTTTACGTCTCGGTCACCTCTTGTTCGCATCGACGGCACTTTGAAGAGTGTCCGTTATATTTCAGATGTGTTACGACCCGTGGCTGTACGCTTTTCGATCCCTACGAAACCCTATATTTCACCAGGATAATGCAAGACCGCATGTTGGAGGTCCTGTACGGTCCTTTCTGCATACGGACATTTCCTTTCTGGCCAGCACATTTTCCAGATCTCTCACCTATTTAAAACGTCTGGTCAATGGTGGCCGAGCAACTGGCTCGTCACAATACGCCAGTCACTACTCTCGATGAACCGTTGTATCATATTGAAGCTGCATGGGCATCTGTACCTGTTCAAATATTGTAGAGCTTAAGGGACTTAACTACGGAGTCATCAGTCCCTAAACTTACAAACTACGTGTGAAATAGCTTATACTAATGACGGCACAAACATTCATGCCCGAGAGGGGTGGGGCGCAGCGGCCGTGCAACCCAAGACTGGCACGCCGCAGATCGCTCGGCCATTGCGGCCGGCTCTGTATCTGTACACGCCATGCAAGCTCTGTTTGACTCAATGCCCAGGCGTATCAAGGCCGTTATTACGGCCAGAGGTGGTTGTTCTTAGTACTGATTTTTCAGGATCTATACATCGAAATTGCGTGAAACTGAAATCACATGTCAGTTCTGGTATAATACATTTGTCCATTGAACACCCGTTTATCATCTGCATTTCTTCTTGGTGTAGCAATTTTAATGGCTAGTAGTGTATATCTGCTGCTCCAATTATAATGGAATGAGTCAATTTCCAAATGGTCCAATTATAACTGGTATATCTATTGAATGTGGGTCTAAGCTATTCAGATATATTAGCCTATTACCAACAACCCATTATTCCAAGTTTTGTACATCTAGCCTGAAGTATCATGAAACTTTGCATACAATCTTCAGCCTGCGTTTATTTATACATCATGGTAGTTTGAGACTCTGATTTATGTAGTCCAAATCATTATTATTCGGAATGTAACACGACGAACATAACATTGGGAGCTACTGTCAGATACATCTGGAAGTTACTGTATTTAGCCCCAAGTCATGGTTGCAAAAGCAAAATATTAACAAGAATTATTTACAGAAGGATGGAAAAGCTGGTGGAAGCCGACCTCGGGGTTCAGGAGAAATGTAGAAACACGGGAGGCAATATTAACTTTACGGCTTATCCTAGAAGACAGATTAAGGAAAGGGAACCTAAATTTTTTAGCTTTTGTAGATTTGGAGAAGGCTTTTGACAGTGTTGATTGGAAGAAACTCTTTCAAGTTCTGAAGCAAGCAGGAGTAAAATATTGGGAGCGTAAGGTTATTTACAACTTGTACAAAAACTAGACAATGGTTGAAGGGCATGAAAGGAATGCAGTGGTTGGGAAGGGAGTAAGACAGGCTGTAGCCTTTCTGCAATGTTATTCAATTTGTACATTGAGCAAGCTGTAAAGGAAAGCAAGGAGAAATTTGGAGAAGGAAGTAAAGTTCAGGGTGAA
Organism: Locusta migratoria; assembly: GCA_026315105.1. Taxonomy (NCBI): domain Eukaryota; kingdom Metazoa; phylum Arthropoda; class Insecta; order Orthoptera; family Acrididae; genus Locusta; species Locusta migratoria. Next base: position 695,992,477 of record CM048745.1, on the reverse strand, counting down.
GAATTAAAAACATTGCGTTTTGCTGACGACATAGTAATTGTGCCAGAGACAGCAAAGGACCTGGAAGAGCAGTTGAAGGGAATGAACAGTGTGCTAAAAGATGCATATAACATGGACATTAAGAAGAGCAAAACTAGAGTAGTGGAATGCAGTCTAAGAAAATCAGGTGATGCCGAAGAAATTAGATTAGGTAACGAAACAATGAAGGTGGTAGATGAGTTTTGTTACTTGGGCAGTAAAATAACAAATGATGGTCGCAGTACAGAGGATATAAAATGCAGAATGGCAATGGGTAGAAATGCGTTCTTGAAAAAGAGAAATTTGTTAACATCGAATATTGATTTAAGCCTAAGGAAGTCCTTTCTAAAGGTATTTGTGTGGAGGTTGCCTTGTATGGGGGTCAAACATGGACGATAAACAGTGCGGACAGGAAGAGGATGGAGGCTTTTGAAATGTGGTGCTACAGAAGAATGCTGAAGATTAGGTGGGTGAATTGCGTAATTAATGAGGAGGTACTAAAAAAATGTTTGTCAAGCTTAAGGGACTTAACTGCGGGGTCATCAGTCCCTAAACTTACAAACTACTTATGAACTACTTACGAACTAGGACGGCACAAATATCCATGCCCGAGGGGGGATTCGAACCCCCGACCGTAGTGGCCGTGCAGACCGTGACTGAAGCACCTCAGTCTCCTCGGCCACCGCGGCCGGCGAGGAGGTACTGAACAGAATTGGGGAGAAAAGGAATTTCTGGCTTACTTTGACTAAAAGAAGGGATTGATTGGTAGGACACATTCTTAGACATGAAGGAATTGTGAATTTAGCGTTGGAGGGAAGTGTGTGGGGTAAAAACCGCAGAGGAAGACCAAGAGATGGATACAGTAAGCAGATTCAGACAGATGTATGTTGCCGTTCTTATGTGGAGATGAAGAGGCTTGCTCAGGATAGGGTATTGTGGAGATCTGCATCAAACGAGTCTCTGGACTGAAGACCACAACAACAACAAGGACAACAATAACACATTCTCCCTTCCTCACGATTCTTATTGCTTAGTGAACACCACAATGTTTGCCATCTCTTGTAACGTAACGATTTTAATAACCTGTTTTGATCGCAGAATAACTGCAAAACTGGTAGAAACTGATGTTGGTGAAGATGAATCTGGGGTCCAGGTAAAATCTGGAACACGTGAGGCAGTAACCACCATACTGGTACGTACCTCGTAAGGAAGGTTATATAATTTCAGGTGTAAGTTTATTTAATAGATTTAGAGAAATATTTAGATAAATTTAATGGGAATACATCCTTTTAAATGCAGAAGGTAACATGACTAAAACAGGGCAAGTCTATTCGCAACTTGTTCTGAAACCAGGCTGCGTTTATAGGAGTCCAGGGGTATGAAAGGGAAGCAGTGGTAGAACGGGATACCTGGTCAAAAGACAGATTAATTAATTTGTAAATGTGTATTGTATGCTATGTAAAAGCATTTGCCTTCGGGATTGGAACTTGATGCAAAACACTGTAAGAAATGCCTAATGTTAAATGGTCAGCTGCGCCGGATAGCCATGCGCGCTGGGCGCACTGCTACAGTGCGCGTGGCCGTTCCATGTCGGATGTTGGAGTCCTCCCTCGGGCTGGATGTTTTTGTTGTTCTTAGATTAGATAGTTAGTAAATTTAGGGAGCGATAACCCCTGCAGTCAGCTTCCATAACTTTACAAACATTTGAATATTTTATAGTGGTAAAATTAGTGAAAAACAACACAGATAAAAGAAGCATGTTTGTCATTCAAGACGTGAGACTCGATAGACACTAGCTTCATGAAAAAATGTTCGTAGTTGCTATGGAACCATGATTGTACACAGGCGTACATCTCTTAGTCCGAAGCAAATCCAGGCCACGAATGTGTTGGCTCCAAAACTATAGCGATGTGGCGATGAGATCTAGACCTATGGAGGGTGTGTAAAGACTCCCCAGCGAAACGTGTGTAGCTCAGTACAACTGCAGGATTATATTCCGGCCATGCATTGACAAGGATGTTTCGACAAAGATGTAGACGTTCCGCTGGGAAGCCCAACTCAAGACGCCTGTGGGGCGTCGTTTACTAGATTTTTTTTTTTTTTTTTTTTCTTTTTTTTTTTCAAATATTGATATTTACTGCCCTCTGAGATCGCAAAAATAGTTGCTGGACTTTCCATATACGGTAGTGTTTATACTGTGTTAGCAACGATTTTGTGATCTATACTTATAAAATGTATGTATGTATGTTCCCTACGGACTCCAAGACGGTCGGAGCAAGTTTAATGAAATCTTCAGGAAATCTTCATATTGGTGTAGGGGATGATGCTGTAAATTTTGATAGCGATAGGATCAAGATATCTCTTAACGTATGTGTAAAATTTAATTTCTGACCCTCAGAACGAGAGTGGTCCTCGTAGAGGAGAACGACCCAACCGTCTACACCATGTCATTCTTCTGTAACTGTGCAGTGCTGCCGCTTGGAGCGCTAGCATCGCTTTCATGACTGTTCATGATGACTGTGCCGCTACGGTCGTCTCTTTTTCCGCTAGGGGAAAGTGCCAGACGTCCGAGGTCTGATACTCAGCGAATTTCTTTAGCACGGAAAAACCCCTAACAGTGGCGCCTACTGTGAGACACCCCGTAGGCTATGCGAGTCCTTCAATAGACTGGGCAGCTCACGGAGAGAGTGATTCTGCTTCAAGATAACGCGCGTCCACACGTCTCTAGAGTCACACAAAGTGTACTGGCCAAATTCAAGTGGGGGCAGGTTGAACATCCGCCCTAAAAACATGTAGGTCGGTGACTTCCATCTGTTTGGTCCGCTAGAACGAAATCTCGGAGGGAAACGCTCAATTCGGACGACGAACTGAAGGAGACAGTAGAGGACTGGCTCTTGTCGCGGCCACAGGGATTCTGGGAACAGGATATCTGTGACAGGGTATCTTTCGGCTCGTTAAACAGTGGGATATGTAACGCCCGCCGTGGCGGAATAGCCGTGCGCACTAAGGCACCTTGCTACGGTGCGCGCGGCCGTTCCACATCGGAGGTTCGAGTCCTCCCTCTGGCATTGGTGTGTGTGTGTGTGTGTGTGTGTGTGTGTGTGTGTGTGTGTTGTTCTCAGGATAAGTTAGTATACGTAGTTTGTAAGTTTAGGGACCGATGACCACTACATTTAGATCCCTTAACTTTACACACATTTGATTTGTAACGCTGTAACTTGGAGAGGCATTAAAGACACTTGGCGAGGCCGCAGGATCCTTGTCTTCCTCACACAACGAAGAGAGAGCCGTACAAACAATACTGAAGCTCTCACCATAGATTCTATTTCCAAATTAAATTCCCAGCAAACTGATAACAAATACAGGCTCATTAATTAATTAATAATCATTCAAGTTTCACTGCCTCATTAACACTATTAAATTAATTTTCCCACGTCCTTAGATTCCACCAATTTATTGCCTACATTGAGTTGGAGGGGGGGCAAGATAATTTTTGCAGAATGTTTCATCCACTACATCTACATGGGATACTCTGCAAATCACATTTAAGTGCCTGACAGAGGATTCATCGAACCACCGTTTTACTATTTTCTCTCCCATTCCATTCTCTAATTCAAATGTTTATTAATCTTAAGGGACTTAACTGCGCGGTCATCAGTCCCTAAACTTACAAACTACTTATGAAGTACCTTATCCTAAAGACGACCCAAACATCCATGCCCTAGGGGCGATCCGAGCCCCCGACCGTAGCGGCCGTGCAGCCTGTGACTGATGTGTCGCAGACCGCTCGGCCACTGCGGCCGGCTATAATTTCTGCATTCGCCATTTAATAGATACCGTAAATTGCCCCAACTACATACGACTTTTGACATATTTTAATGAGTAACCTTATTGTATAATTCTCGAAAACCACAAAAAAATTTACAGATAGTAGTTTATGTAAGAAATTAAATTACTGTGAGAGCTGGACTCAACACTGTCAACATGTTGGTGAAACTTCATGCCAAAAAGTTGTACATTGTTGTATGGCAAGTACACAACTATAGTCCACTATCAAATTTTTATTGAGATGTGGTTCAACAGCCGTAAGATATTTGAGGAAATGCATACTGTAAACCATCAGCTGTTTATTATTTTTTCAAACTTCTATCGGTTTCGGTTATAAACCATCTTCACGGAAGAGAAGTACACAGACTGATTAAACAGGTGCATTGTGTGCCTCCTTATGCATACTGGCATGCATGTCACACAATAAAATAAATAAGACGTCACTTGGTATCAAGTCTTGGTTAAAAACATAAAAGCAATGCCAGGCTGTGTGATGTTGAACCAAGGTCTATTACAAGAGGTTCTCTTGTAATAGTGGACCCGCAAGGTCGCCCGATTTAACACCAGTAGATTTCTTTTGGTGGGGATATCTAAAGGATCGTGTTTATGTCACTGAGCCCACATCGCCAGATGATCTAAAACGGCGCATCGAGGACGCATGTCGCTCCGTCACACCGGCGATGTTACATCTCGTCCGCAGATCCTTTCGACGGCGCATTGCATTATGCATTGAGGAACATGGACACACATATAAACATCTCATGTAAATCAACTTCCCACCGCCATAACATCCATCACCCACCACACAGTCACATATTATGTACAGGGTGTGGTATCTGCCCCTGAAACTTTGAAGGGTTTTACCTCCCAAACTAACAGTGGCAGGAATGTAGTTTAAATTGATTTGGACGCAGCTGGTTTCAATGATAACAAATCACGACAGAAAAAAACTATTGTTCCATTTAAAAAATTATATCTTTGTGCTGTAACTCCGTGGAAAATGATACAATAAACTATGTTCATAGCTCCGCAGAAAGTGTAACATTTCTTGTGTTGAACTACCGCTTTAAAATTTCCCGTCATCTATTATGTTATAAGTTACAGAGGCAAACACACTTAGTGAAACACCCTGTATATATTCTTGTTCTTTGTGTAATTATATTTGGTGGGCCTCTCCATCGATTTCAACGCCTGCTAAGCGAGTCTACCTACAGCGGCTTCTACGGGTGCCGCTATGGGAAGCCACGCCTGTCCGAGAGGTCATCTGGGCGAGCTCTGGACTGCGACACTACAGTGTGTGTTGCCTTCTTGTCAGGGTTACTGAGCTGGAGACAACTTCCGATACAGTCTTGTTGTGTTATACCGATAAAATCAACTTTTCTGTAAAAGTATTATTGTGACTGTTGAAGTCTGCCTCTGAGTAAAGTGTTATATTTGCGTGTACATTGTAACTGCACTGCTTGACCTTGTCTGTACCGTTGAGTAGGCAACTGATTATCCTACCCACGCCAACTTTGCTACCTCACTACTGGAACCAATTAAGTTGTTCGTGCCGTTTCGCGATGAGAATCGCCGGTATATATATATTTGTATACATGCTGCTGCCATATGCTATAAATAAATAAATGATAATCTAAACTAGTAACGTTTACCATAAAATTTTCAAAACGCTAATTGGACTGCTAACTTAAGTGAAGTTATGTATTGTACTGTCTACATTACTCTAGCACGACTCAGGAACCGTCTTCACAGTTTTCGTTCTGCCAGTACCACCCCTCCGACTACCAGACCTCATAGTCTCGAGTTCGCGTCTACGTCAGGCACATAGTTTCAAAAAATGTTCAAATGTTTGTAGAGCTTATGGGACTTAACTACTGGGCCATCAGTCCCTAAACTTACAAACTACTTATGAACTACTTACGAACTAGGACGGCACAAATATCCATGCCCGAGGGGGGATTCGAACCCCCGACCATAGTGGCCGTGCAGACCGTGACTGAAGCGCCTCAGTCCCCTCGGTCACCGCGGCCGGCCACATAGTTTTAATCATATCAGCGTACCCTCCACTGCAGACTGACAATTCCATCTGCGAACAGCTGACGTACATTTTTCCACCTGTATCGGTATCATTTTACTGCCCGTTAGAGTATAGAAACATTCGTCTTCGGTTTAAACGCCAGACCATCGTATGTATGACACTGAAGAGTCGTCAGTTGCTTTAGTGAGTTGTAATGCCAGATGACGTCATCGCTGATGCGACGTGGGAGCCGGCACGGCGCTGGCGGAAGCGACGTCGCCAAAGGCGGAACCGAGGGCCGTGCCTTCCTGCCGCGGCCGCTGTAGCACTGGCCCACACCAGCTGAACTGAAGGACGTAAACCACACCCCACCGCACACCCACACACACACATCTACATACTCGCACATCTTGTGTCAGCCTCCATACAGTGCGAAAGGAACCTCCAATCAGTATGAGTCATTTGCGTTGTTCTTAGACACCCAGCCGGCCGCGGTGGCCGAGGGGACTGAGGCGCTCCAATCACAGTTTCCACTGTCACTATGGTCGGGGGTTCGAATCCCCCCTCGGGCATGGATATTTGTGCCGTCCTTGGTATTAGTTAGTTCATAAGTAGTTTGTAAGTTTAGGGACTGATGACCCCGTAGTCAAGTCCCATAAGCTTAACAAACATTTGAACATTTTTAGACACCCACACAGATCGAGGGAGAAACGAATGCTTGTACGCTTCTTCTCTTTATAGTCGTTAGGCAAAAAGTAAGATGGCAGCGGAAATATTATTCCGCAGTCAGATTCAAATGCTGACTCCTTAAATTTTATCAGGATCCCCCACCCTCATCAATCAGTCAGGAAAAGTATCTGTGGAACGCTTGGGTCCACCAGAAACAAGCCTATAGTCCGACTCTGGATTGCTTCTACGGCTTTCTCTAATCCAGTGGTTATCAATCTTTTCTGTAGTGGAACCCACAATTTTTCTGGAAAAATCTTCACGTCGGCCGCGGTGGCCGAGGGGACTGAGGCGCTTCAGTCACGGTCTGCACGACCACTATGGTCGGGGGTTCGAATCCTCCCTCGGGCATGGATATTTGTGCCGTCCTTAGGATTAGTTAGTTCATAAGTAGTTTGTAAGTTTAGGGACGGATGACCCCGTAGTTAAGTCCCATAAGCTATACAAACATTTGAACATTTTTGAAAAATCTTCAGGTCCTAATCTACAATGACTACATAGCAATTAATGACATTCTGGACAAAAATAATAAAATACATACAACAAAAAATAGGGACGAAAAATTATGACTGTACTGTTGCGATAATATCTATGAACTTTAAATATAAATTAAGAAACCCTGAGATGGTTTTTCGTCTCGAAATCTAGGTGAAGCAATGAATTAAAATTTGTGATGCGGCTGGGAATCGAACCGGGACCTCCATGCTAACTAGGCAGACGCCTTACCGTTAGACCAGCGCACCACTAACGGTAAGGTGCCTCTGACTAGTCTAAGCACGACTTCCCTGCACGTCTCAAACTTGAATTCAGCTTCTGTGTTCCATAGATAATTGCCACTACGGCCAAGGCTCTCCATGCTGCGGAATAGGCTGTGTCATGCAGGTCACTGCTAATATTATTCATTGTCAGATTGTTTTTCTTACTCATTAGCATCAACCTACTTTTCTTTTTTTTTGTATTCAACACACCAAACAGAAATTTAGTCGAAGCCTCCTTGTATGCTGCCACAGTAACCTAACGACACCTTTCCCCTACACAGCAAAAGAACCACAGACTGACAGTCACTCTAACTGTCAGGCCATTAATAACAGCGGTCCTATCACACTTTCGTGGGGAGCGCCACACGACGACCTTCTCTACAATGAACTCTCTCCTACGTAATGGGTTCTTTGACTCAAGAAGTAACCCCAACGTACCAAAGATACTAGGCTCTTCGCCTCAAATACACACAAGTTTCTGCCAAAAGTCACGTATTCCGCGAGGTTCACTTCGATGTTGTTCTCTTGAATTTACCTACTCCTTTCTGTCAAAACACTGTAGGCTAATCTTCCCAGCCAGCATTACACACATACCTATATGCTAGCACGTGACAGAACGTAACTCCCATGGATCAGCCAAAACTCTTATTACTTCCAGAATAATTGTTCCAATCCTAGATCAAATACTTCCGGCTTTAGAATCGTGCGCCGGATTGCTTGGTGAGTTTCATCAAACCTGTTATCGATGTGAAGAACAACAAGATGGTTATCTCTAGCTGCCCTGACACCCAGTGCACTCCGGCTTTCATAAACCCCACAGAGCGAGGTAACTCACTGGACTCGCATTTGGAAGGACGGCGGTGAAAACCCGCGTCCGGCAGTCCTCAATTACGTTTCTCGTGGTTCCCCTATATCACTCCAGGCAAGTGCTAAGATGGTTCGTTTCAAAGGGTATCCTTAGTAATGATCAGTCTATGTGATCCGTGTATAATAACCACGTCGTCGACGGGACGGTAAACTTGAACGTACCTTCCTCATTCCTTTCGAAAACTCTCTCGCCGATGTTGCGGACACGCCCAGATTTCTTCCCTCAGCAGTTCTTTTTTTTTTTTTTAGCTCGTCCGCGTAGCACAGCGGGAAGCAGTTCAGTTCGCGTTAACGAGGCACGCCCACTGGTGAAACATGGCGTGACGCTAACCGGAGCCTCTCCACAGATGGCGGACACTTGACTAAACAGGACGCCACAGTCCGCCGAAGACGAGGCGGCATACGTCTGGTCACGTACTGCTGCTGCCTATTTAACTTCCTGGTGTAATGAACTCAGCCGAACTGAAACGAGCAGTGGTGGACTAAGGCTGTTGGAGGCCCGGGGCGCTGGCGAAAGTACTGAGTCACGGGACAGTAAAAAAAAAAAAAAAAAAAAAAAAAAAAAAAAAAAAAAAAAAAAAAAAAAAAAAAAAATTTAGAGATTTGGAGGCCCCAGCAAAACGAGATGGCAAGCACGCTAATAAATAAATACATAAATAAACCTTGCTTTCGAGGTATTTGGATGCCTCCCAAGACCGGAGGTCCTGGACGTTCCGCCCCCTCCGAACCCCCCCCCCCCCCCCTTAGTCCACCGGTGGGTACGAGTACATCGCTGGAGCAGCACTCCGAGCGAGGGGGCGCGATGGTTTAGACAAGTGACTGCTCACATTCCAACACCCCATTGCATTATAACAAAATTAATATCAGAATAATATCAGAACAGCTTTCTGACTATGAGAGAACTCATCAAACGTGAGAATAGCTTCGGAATGCCCAAAGGGAGTGTTACTGAACCATTATTTTCAAAAAATATATAAATTACCCATAAATTACTCATCAAACGTGAGAGTAGCTTCGGAATGCCCCAATGGAGTGTTGCTTGACCATTATTTTCGAAATATATATAAATTACCCATCATATAACCTTTGAAGTTCCATTAGCCTTTCACGGATGACAGCGTTCTCTTAGATATTAGTCGCAACGCCAGAAAACTGTAGCGAAGTGAAGAAAGATTGTAGAGGATCTACTATTGGTGCAAGGACTGCCAATTGATCTTCAGAATGTTCAAATGTTTGTAAAGTCTATGGGACTTAACTACAGGGTCATCAGTCCCTAAACTTACAAACTACTTATGAACTACTTACGAACTAGGACGGCACAAATATCCATGCCCGAGGGGCGATTCGAACCCCCGACCGTAGTGGCCGTGCAGACCGTGACTGGAGTGCCTCGGTCCCCTCGGCCACCGCGGCCGGCTGGGTATAACCTTACAATGGAAGTTTAATACGGTAATAGAGTTATTATAGTTAACAAGACTGTGTTTTGGTAAAGACAGTGCCATTCGCGACATGCAAGTACACATAATTTATTGATCAATTATTTGAGAATGTGAGCACTTACCAATTTCCAACGAAGTTAAAATATAATTTCATACCATTACAAAAATTTTACTCGCTGGCATACCCCAAAGATGGTGAAAAGGAAAAAAAAAATTAATTGATATCTACGTTTTCTCTGTTCATGCAGTCATACTTCAACATCGCGGATGGCGTGTCATGTTATCCTTTTTATCGCCTGTATTCAGAACGCAGCTTGTGGGCAGTATGTAATCACATCGCTGACTGTACCTGCAAAATTATATCATTCTACAAGGTACGACGCCATAAAATTTGAGATGCACGAATAACAGGCCGGCCGCGGTGACCGGGGGAGTGAGACGCTTTAGTCACGGTCTGCACGGCCACTACGGTCGGGGGCTCGAATCCCCCCTCGGGCATGGATATTTGTGTCGTCCTTAGAATAAGGTAGTTGATAAGTAGTTTGTAAGTTTATGGACTGATGACCCCGTAATTAAGTCCCATAAGCTTAACAAGCATTTGAACATTTGCACGAATAACATACCTGTGTATACAATAGAGCGGAGATTGCCCAGGCTTCATTTGATAAAGTGTTCGAAGTAATCAGACATTTCAGCCTTATCCAATAAAATTTCATTCTTTGGTTTTCGACCTGTGGGTTGTCCAAAATGTTTGCAATCATATTGGACCAAACTGCTATGGTCATCAGTCCCTAGACTTACAAACTTTTTGAACTAACGTACACTAAGGACAACACGCCCCCCCCCCCCCCCACACACACACACACACGCCCGAGGGAGGATTCGAACGTCCAGCGGGGAGCAACCGCGCGCTCTGCAGCAAGGCGCCTTAGAGCGCTCGATCATTCCACTGCGGCTTTGTGGGTTGCTTCGAGGATTTGAGGGGGGAGGGGCAATGAGTGTTCCCGTCACAGGAGGGAGTGCTTAAAACAACTAGCCCAATGCATGTCTGACTATGAGAAATTTTTTGGTAAAATTACGTAAAGTCTTGTATTATAATACAGGGTGTTAGATTACGTCTTGATCTTTTAGACTGTTTCGTAGTGCAGTCAGTTTGATGCCTCGTGCTTGAAGGAAAGACGTCTGGTACCACTTGTGCGAGCTCGACATCGGTATGTTCTAGGCATCCCGCGAAGTTGGCCGACGTCCCACGACCGTAATGCGAGTGTGGAGTCGATGGGTTCAGGAGGGCCATTTTCAATGACATACGAATTGTTCGGCTGTTTATAAAGCTATGGGACAAACTGCAGTGGTAATCAGTCCATAAACTTACAAACTACTTAAACTAATTTATGTTGAGGACAACAAACACACAAACATGTCCGAAGGAGGACTAGAACCTCCGACGGTGAACAGACGCGTACTCCGCAGCAAGGAATACCATGCGGCTCCAGTAACTAGCGTCTGAGAGCTACTGGCATACCGTTCTCGGTGTACCTGGAATCAGCAAGGACTGTGAGTCAAGTGTCGCACACGGGCAGTGCAAGGTCGTCTGGTCATCAGAGCCAGCAGTGGCGCAGTTTCCCTCGAGGCAGAATCAGAAAGAGGCGTGGCAACTGTGGCGCGCCCTACGCTAGCATTAGTCACAGAAACGGCAACACGTCGTGTTCTCGGCTTAGCGCGCAGCATCGCGGTGAATGTAACCGTTTGTGTGGCTCGTAGGTCAACGGACGCACTCGGCTTGCATTCCTCGTCTTCTACACGGTATAGAATAGGAATAACGCTATCTACTCTGGTTTTCATAGCACGTAATTTGGACAGCACGTGTTAGTTTGTAACGAAGCAAGGACGTAGTTCGACGCCTCTAGAAGTTCTCGTTGACCCGCGCTCTCGGTAAAGACTGGCTGAAATTCTATGGGGCAAAACTAGTCTAGAACCCAGTACGCGCATTCCACACGTCAACAACACAAATCTGCACAGTTTCGTGTGTGAAATATAAAAGTTCAAAGTGTACATTTAGTGCGGCATGGATATGAAGTATTATTTCATAAACACGGCAGATACACTTACTACACGACTTACACTGAAGAACTTTTACATAATTGTTCATTATCGGAGTTCAAAGAGACGTGGACTGTGCCTTCTCAAAGACGTAACAAGACTCATTTCCTGGGTACGAAAACGTCCTTTTTATATTAGTTAAACAATGTCACTGAAAATAAAGTATTTTTAATTAGGTATATTAATCTAATTACAACGGAAAAGCAAACAATTACCTACAGCCGGCTGTAGTAACAGTTAGCGCAAATAATACTGACTACATCGACATATAAATCTCGGTTATGTTAATAGTCATTTACTTTCAAATATATTAAATAGGTTTTGTCAACAATACTTTTAGGATAAACGGTAAGTATACAGGAACTACTAAAGTTATAATATTTCTAACATTAACCGTAAAACACAAAAACACCTACTTTAATATGATGCAGATATAATTAAATTACTCTCGTTAGCCTAATATTTGAACTACAACAATACGCCTCTGGCATGAACTAATTAATAATTGATACTTACAAACTCCTGCGACGTCAAATAGTAGAAAATTACTTCAGCTAGTCATGTTAGCAAAAAGAATAACAAAATTTTTGGGAAAGAAAATGATAATAGACTAATTACATTCGTACCTATTATTTTGCAACACTGGTATCGGGAGGTTCATTAATGTAAGCAGATGGGAATAAATCCCAACCTGCTTCGTTACAAGTTTTATCACGTGTTAAGTCCTTTGGCTGTGATATCTCTTAAAAATCTTCGTGATGATACGTGTTATGAAGACAATCCACTATCACTCAACTAATAGTGTGGGTGTTTTGTCTTCAGTCCCGACTCTTGTTACTTACTTACAAGAACAGCAACCCACATCTGTTTGAACCTGCTAGTCTATTCGTATTTTTGTCTCCCCCTGCAATTTTTACCCCAAACACTTCTCTCCAATGGTAAATTCATGATTCTTTCACGTCTGAAAATGTGTCCTACCAATCGATCCCTTCCTTTAGTCAAGGTATGACAGAAATTTCATTTCACCCCATTCTGTACCTCTTTAGTTACACGATCTTACCAACTAACATTCAACATTATTTTGTGGCACAAAATTTCAAAATCCTCTATCCCACTGCCGTCTAAACTATTTATCGTCCATATATCACTATCGTATAATGAAACAATCCAAACAAATGCATTCAGAAAAGATTCCCTGAAAATCTTTAGTTAATGTCTGATATTAACAAATTTATCTTTTTCAGAAACGCCATTCTGCATTTTTTATAATCCGTGCTGCAACCATCGTATGTTAGTTTACTTCCCTAGTAATCTAATTCCTTCAGCGTCATATGATTTTCTTATACTATAATGTTGCTTTTCTTTATGTTTACCTTATACGCTCCTTTCAAGACACTGTTCATTCCATTCAATTTCCCCTCCAGGTCCTGGAATGCCGTCACCAGAATGCAAAGACTTTATTTCTTCACCTTCTCCAAATTGCACCTTCATTTCCTTAAATCATGCTGTGTTCAAACTGAATTGGGAAGGGCTACAACTCTGTCTTACTCCCTTCCCGACAAATGCTCCCCTTTCATGCCCTCTTACTCTAATAACTGGTATCTGCTTTTTGTGCTATTTGCAAATAACTTTCCGTTCCCTATATTTTACCTCTGGTACCTTCGAAATACCCCAGTCAACAAAATGTTCAAATGTTTGTAAAGTCTATGGGACTTAACTACGGGGTCATCAGTCCCTAAACTTACAAACTACTTATGAACTACTTACGAACTAGGACGGCACAAATATCCATGCCCGAGGGGGGGATTCGAACCCCCGACCGTAGTGGCCGTGCAGACCGTGACTGGAGCGCCTTAGTCTCCTCGGCCACCGCGGCCGGCCCCAGTCAACATTGCCACCAGGATCTCCAAATCTATAAAAGCTAAAAAAAAACGTAGATTTGTATTTCCATAACCTATATTCAAATCTAAGTCGTAATGTCAGTATTGCCTCGCGCGTTTCTATATTTCTTCTAAATCGAAAGTGATCTTCTCCGAGGTCGCCTTCCATTTTTCCGTAAATAATTCGCCGTCGGGGGTTCGAGTCCTCCCTAGGTCATGGGTGTGTGTATTGTCCTTAGGTTAGTTTACCTAGGTTTAAGTAGTTTGTAAGCTACGAACTGATGACCACGCAGTTTGGTCCGATAGATTTACAAACATTTGAACATTTGGAGGTTTATTCTTGCAACCATGGCTTATTAAACCGAGGGTTTAGCAATTTACACACTTCATGCAACTGCTTTCTTTGGATTTGCAATTGTTAGATTTTTTGGTGTCTGAAGATATGCCCCAGTTTTATACATCTTGAACTGCAGATGAAATAGTTTTGTCATGACTGGCTCTTCCATAGACATCAATAACTCTCAGGGATCTCGTCTATTCTAGGGGTCTTGTTTCTACTTAGGTTTTCAGAGCTGAGAGATTTTCTCTCAGTATGGTGTCTCCTGTTTCATGTCCTTCCTTTTCCCTTCCTATAATATTGTCTCGAAATTCATTTCTTTTAAAAAGCTCTGTATATTATTTTCACCTTTGCAGAGCCTTATATATTCTTTCCATCTTTCAGTTTTTCCTCGAGTTATACACTACTCAACATACTTTCATTTTCCCTCCAGCCACACCTACTTAGCCATTTTCCTGTCAAACTCAGTTTTAGTCTTCTATACACCATTTTACCTGCTTCACTTACTGCAGTTTTACATTTTTTTCCTTTGATCGATTAAATTCAGGATTTCTTTTGAAATCCGCCAATTTTTTGTAGGTCTTGTCTTTCTGTATACTTGGTCTTCTGCTGCCTTCACTATTTCATCACTCAAAGCTACCCATTCATGTTCCATTGTGTTACTTCCTCACGTTTCTGCCAATTGTAGCTTAAGTCTCTCTATTACACTACGAAGAACCTCAGGTTCTTTCAATTTAATCACGTCCCATCGCCTTATTTTTCTATCGTTCTGCAGTTTCTTCAATTTCAGTCTACAGTTCATCTACATCTACATGGGATACTCTGAAAATCACATTTAAGTGCCTGGTAGAAGTTTTATCGAACCAACTTTATACTACGTATAACCTGTAAGTTATGATCAAGGTATATTTGCCGCGGTGGAGTAGCCGAGCGGTCTAAGGGGCCTCGCTGCGGAGCGCGCGGTTGCTCGCCGTCGGGGGTTCGAGTCCTCCCTGGGGCATGGGTGTGTGTGTTGTCCTTAGGTTAGTTTACCTTAGTTTAAGTAGTTTGTAAGCTACGGACTGATGGCCACGCAGTTTGGTCCGATAGATTTACAAACATTTGAATATTTGAAGGTTTATTTTTGCACCTGGGTATGTCTTACAGTTTAAAACCTTGTTCCAAAACCTATGTCTTACCATTATAAAATCTGACTGTATCTTCCAGTGTTTCCTGGTCTCTTCCACGTACACAACCTCCATTCATGGTCATTTAGAACAAGTATTCATTATGACTGAATTATGTTCCAAGCAAAATTCTACCTGGCGGTGTCTCTTTGATTCCTTTTCCTTAGTACAAATTCACCTACTATTTTTCTACCCTTCTTTTTACCACTAACGAATTCGAATACCCCATAACAATCAAGTTTTCCTCTTCCTTAACTATCAATAATTCCTTTATCTCCTCGTACATTTCTTCTATCTCTTCATCATGTAAACTTGAACGACTGTGGTCGGTGTTGGCTTTGTATCTACCTTGACTAAGATAATTCGGATCACTGTGCTGTTCATATTAGTATACTAGCATTCCTATTTTCTTATTTATTGTTAGACCTACACATATAACACCTCCAACTGTTTTGTATTTATAATCCCTTACTCCTCTGAAGAAATCATCTTCATCTTCTAATCCTCTTTTAACCTATCCATTTCCCTTTTTAAATTTTTTAACCTCTCTGCCCGATTAAGTGATCTGACATTCCACCCTCCGATCCGTAGAATGCCAGTGTTGTCTTTCTTGATAAGTACATCATCCTGAGTAGTCCCCCCCCCCCCCCCCGGAGATCCGTAAGGGGGACTATTTTACCTCCGGAATACTTTACCCGAGAGGATGTCATCAGCATGTATTCATACAGAAGAGATGCTCGCCCTCGGTAAAAGCAACGACTGTAGTTTCCCCTTGCTTTCAACAACCGTATGGTAAAGCCACGCTAGCTGATGTACAAGGCCAGCTCAGTCCATTATGTAGAATGGTGCCCCTGTAACTACTGAAAAGGCTGCTGCCCTCTTCATGAACCACACGTTTGTGAGGTTATGCCTAGATTCCGGGTGCTGTCGAACCTTCTGACCGGCGCCACCTCGATCGTGACGATCAAAGGTTGGCAAACACCACCAATTGCCATCCAACGTTCTGTTCGTCAACGATGCCTGATGTCGATGTTTCTGTTCGCCGTCGCAGTGGACCCTCTGCTGCATGCGCTGGGACGCTCTATTCAGGGCAGCGACATCCACACAGCCCAGCTCTCATGCATTGCGTATACTGAAGATGTGGGAGTATTACACAACCGAAACATGTTGATACGGCTCGCACCATCCTCCAGCTTTACGGACGAGCCTCTGATGCCGCCCTTAACAGCCATGCAACGGTGATTTTGCCTATCGGCAATGACGGCCTGACCATCCGGCGGCCGTGGTACCGTCATGGTGAGGAGCACAAGATCTTGGATTTCAGTATTGGTGCGTGCCGCTCGAAGATGCAGGCGAAGACCTGGAGGCGCATTCTGTGCGCTATCCAGGGTGCCTGCGCAACACGCCACTCGTCACCTTACTCTGCACCAGAAGGTCCACTTGATGAATGGGTCCATCGTTTCTAAGGCCTGCTGTGCTGCGTAAATCCTCCCTCTTCACAAGGTGTTAGCGCGGCCGGTGTTAGCGGTGTCCTGGCTTCTCTGGCGTCATGCGCTATTCAAAGTCAGAGGCATCACGTGTGTCCTACCACGATCGAACGGCGGCCTGCGACTTGTGGATTTTCCACGTAAGTGTGCGGCGGTATTAATCCACCTTACTGCCACCTTACGCGCTAAACAATCCCGGCGGAACAACGGTGGCCTTATTCACCCAATACCGCCCTTGGAACGTGCCCCCATTAACATCAGAGAAATCTCTTACAAGCTGCCCTTCGTACGGGATTACGTCTTCATCAGGAGTACGTACTTCATGTGGCCAGAGACAGGAACAAGACAGTTCGACGACTATATGATGCATTGCTGGGACGCACTCCCGTCCACAAACTGGTAGCACGGTAGCCCACAGTCAACAAGCGCCAGGCGTGGACCAACGTGAACCACCTGGCCCTGCCGGCGGACGTCTCGGCCACCTGGTACAATCAGGTGAATGACACGCTGGCCACCAACCAGCTATCTGTATCCTAGAGGAACGCAAGCCACACCACCTCGGTAATATCCGTGGTTCATGTTCTCTGTTAACCTGATATCAATCGCTGCTATCTGCTGTTTCTCTGAATGAATATATTTTATCCTTTCGCTATTACTCTAATCACATTCACAGTATGTAAGTCGATCGTACAAGCTAAGATAATATGATAGAGATCATCTTCAGGCCGTTTCTCTGTAGGTGGCTGGCAGAGACAATGAGCGCAGACTGGATGTATCTATCATATGATACAAAAGAACTTACAGGAAAATGTAATATTTTAACTTGCACGATTAAGAAAAGTTATTTTCATGAATTTAGCACTGATCAGTAAATTTCCCAGTAATGTTTTCAAAAACAGTTAATACGTAATTTATTTCGTACACAATAAACACTGAAAATCCTAATCACACAGGAAATTAACATACATATTGGCACACTACACTCATTAATTAGAAAATGGCAGTCTACAATGCAACTGTAATGTCACATACCTCCAGCAGCAAACGGTAAATGCCGCACACCAATGGAGAAAACTCGCTGTAGAAAGTCACCGTCTATTCACATTGTCCACGCGTGCCACTTGACGTTAATAAGCGTGAAGTTCATTTATTCTCCCACTGGTGGTACATATTTCTCTTTACTCTGCAAATACCGCACCGCTGTGTCTCGATCCGCTTCAATACGCAGCCTTCTACTCTCGCCCTTTCCAGCAGATCTGCACGTGTCTCACCCTGTTTCAGGGACCACGGTTGATTGACAGAGGGACATCAATAGTTTCTAGCCACTATGCCTGGAGAATAAATAAGGAAATAAAAGCAGTATTCTAGAAATGGAAGACGAAGTACAGGAAGATGAGATACGAGAACTATACTGCGAGAAGTTGACAGAGCACTAAAAGGTTTGAGTAGAAACAATGCCCCTGGAGTAGATGATGTTCCGTCTGAACGGCTATTATCGTTAGGAGAGGCAGTCATGAAGAATAAGTTCCACCTGGTATGCAAGATGTATGACACAGGGGAAATACCCATAGACTTCAAGAAGAATATAGTGATTTAAATTCCTAAGAAGGCAAGTGCAGACAAATGTGAAAATTACAGAACTATCACTGTAATGAGTCATGGTTGACACATTATTTGCAGAAGAATGGAAAAACTGGTGGAATCCGCCTTGGGAAAGATCAATTTGGATTTAGGAGAAATTTAGGAACACGCGAGGCAATACATTACGACTTATCATAGAAGATAGATTAAGGAAAGCGAAACCTACGGTTTTTGCTTTTGTAGATTTGGAGAAAGCTTTTGACAGTGTTGACTGGAACACAACATTTCGAATTCTGAAAGTAGCAGGGGTAAAATATAGGGAGCGAAGACTTGTATTAAACTTGTACAAAAACCAGACCGCAATTATTAGAGTCTAAGGGCATGAGAGGGTCGCAGTGGTTGGGAAGGGAGTAAGGCAGTGTTGTAGCCTTTCCCCAATGTTGTTCGATATGTACTTTGAGCAAGCTGTGAAGAAATGCAGGGAGAAATTCGGAGAGAGAACTGAAGTTCAGGGAGAGCGAATAAAAACCTTGCGGTTTGCTGATGACATAGTAAAGGAAAGGACCTCGAAGAGCAATTAAGGATGGTACATTGTGAACGTTAAGAGTAAAACGAGGGTAGTGGAATTTAGTGTCATCAGTGTTCAAGTAATTACATTAGGTAATGAGGCAATAAAAGTAGTAGACGAGTTTTGTTACATGAGTAGCAAGATAACTTCTGATGGCCGAAGTAAAGAAGATATAAAATGCAGAATGGCTATGGGAAGGAATGAGTTTCCGAAGAAGCGACATTTGTTGACATCCAATATTTGTTTCAATGTTAGGAAGTCCTTTCTGAAAGCATTTTTCTGGAGAGTAGCATTGTATGGCAGTGAAACGTGGTCGATAAGGAGTTCAGACAAAAACATGACAGAAGCTTTCGAAATGTGGTGCAACAGACGAATTATGAAGAGTAGATGGGTAGATCACGTAACTAATGAGGAGGTGCTTAACAGAATTGAGGAGAAAAGTTTTTTCTGGTATATCCTGACAAAGAGAAGGGATAGGTTGGTGTGATACATTCTGAGATATCAAGGAATCGTCAACGTAGCATTAGAAGGAAGTGTGTGCGGTAAAAATCACAGAGGGAGACCTAGGTTTAAGTAGTTTGTAAGCTACGGACTGATGACCACGCAGTTTGGTCCGATAGATTTACAAACATTTTTCGTATTCTCAGATGAAGAGGCTTGCACAGGACAGGGTAGTGTGGAGAGCTGCATCAAACCAGTCTGTGGGCTGATGGCCACAACAACGGCTGGTGAACGCTGGCACAGAATTGAAGCAGCTTGCATCTCAGCAGAACAGATTTTTCTGTTGAATGTGTTGTGTCGCACCCTGTACAACTTCAAATTAAATCCAAATTTAATGACGTGTAACCACAAGATATAAAGTTTACTCGTTTTTACTTGCTGTTGTTCCGTTTTAATGGCCTTCCGTGTATCTGTTTCCATTTGGCAGTTCATTTACCACATTGCTCGGCCACAGAGCAGCTCGAAAATAATGTTCTTTCTTTGCTCTTCGACAATAATGTGGCTGAAATATGATAAATAGGCATATTTGTAAAAGCATTTTATTGAAAAACAGAACTTATGTAGTTGATTTTTTTTATCTACCAAACTACGATTTTCTATTTGTGTCTTTTTTTTCAGTCGTATTTCTACTTCATTTTTAACAAACCATAATAAACTGTACACATCTTGTTACTTTACAGCCGGCGTTGTTTGGTTAACAACAGTTTTGTGTGGCCATCTACCGCAGCAAGCAGTTATTTTCTTTTTTCTTTTTGTTTTTTATAAATGAAACCGCCATTTTTCTGCTGAGATTTCTTGGTTTTATCCAGACTCGTTTCTCACTCTTCTATTTCGGGGCATCACGAGTGGATTGGTTTATCTGGAAATTACATTTTTGTTTACAGATGTAGCATTGAAAGACCATAAACATTTCACTTGTTTTAATCAATGAGGTAGCACAACATCATTTTTGGATGTGTCACGTTTCGCAGTCTTGTAGGTGTAACTCATTTTGTAATTAATTTGCTTTTCAACTGAACGGTGTGTATGTTGATTATGTGCGTTAGGTGTGTGTGTGTGTGTGTGTGTGTGTGTGTGTGTGTGTGTGATTTTTAAGACCGGCAATAAAAATTAAGTTATAAAAGACCAGCACAACCAAATAAACAACGTGAAGGCGCAACTCAGAAACAGTCGCAAACGAATATTAATTATGTGTTCAGTACCTGAGACAGAAGATAAGTGCTGTTGTAGCTTTGATTTGACGCACGAGATTCTTTAAAAGCGTGTTCGTCTGTGCTTTATTAGGTATGGATGCAGGAGGGCGGGGGCAGGAGACGGGGGCAGGGAAGGCTGTTGGGAGAGAAGAGGGGCTATTGCCCCAAGCAGGAAAGGCATCCATAAACTTCTCTGCTTATTTTTAGAGAGAAGCACTGTAAGAAGTGTTTGGAAAGTGACAGGCGACTCTACGGGCTATGTTAGTTTGAGCTGATTGCGTCAGGTCGGCCCATCTGCCGGGCTTGCACCGCAACCGGTTGCAGGGGACATCCCAACCAGGGAAAGCAGGAGGTGGCCGCGCCTGTAGCATCAACACCGACCACCAGTATTCTAGTTCTGCACGATCCCGTGTATGGTAACCTGCTTTGTTTGTTGGTGGACAACATTTCCTGAGGATTCTTCCAGTGGATCTTAGTTAGGCATCTGCGACATTTGTGAGTGGTATTATGAGGCCCTTCCAGTTAAAAACCATACACAAACTCCTGCATATACACCTGAAGAATGAAAAAGGAACCCATGAATTAGTCGACCTAGCAGAGGGAAATTTTATTGCCATATTCTTGAGGATGTATGCAACACAAGATCACACAGACAGAGCCATACGCACGTCAGTACAGTCACCAGACGGCGCGCAATGTCGACGCCAGTAGACTGTCTACCCTCCTTTTTCAGCAATGCAAGCTGCAGTTCTCTCATGGTCGTAGAGGTGACGATTGCAGTCTTGTGGAATGGCCTGCCATGTAATTTCCTCTTGGTGCTTCAGTTTGGCCAGATTTCGTAACGGTCGTGCACACTTCTCATGATGACGTTTCATCCAGTCCCAAACATGCTCAATGGGGGCCAGATCTGGGTATCGTTCTGGTCAGGGTAGTTGACGCACAAGTCGAAGAACATATTGGGTTGTACACGATACATTTGTATGTGCATCATATCGCCTTGTTAGTACATGAACGATATCGAGACGGGTTGAATGATGGTGTCACTGTACTGTGCACTCCTCAATGTTCCCTTGACGATCGCCAGTGAAGAACGGACAGTGTTGCGCATCACGACACCATGCTGCACGATCGTGAGTACTGCTAGGGCGTCTTCCACTCACCCCCATTTCTCCAGTGATGTGGCGATAGGCGCTTATGGAAGGACAAATGGAGACGTATCGTCCTCAGTGATGAGAGTCACTTCGCCTTGCTGACAATGATAGTCGAACGCGTGTGTGGCGTCGTGCAAGGGAGCGCGAAAATCTGGAGTGTATACGACAAAGGCACATGGGGCTGACTGACACCTTACATCACCTACACTAGCCATTCTCCTCCGGTGATCGTCGAGGAAACATTGAACAATCAATCAACCGTATATTGAAAACATCATTCAACCCGTCTTGCTGCCGTTCATACACCAACAGGGCGGTATCCTCTTCCAACAGGATAATACACGTCCACGTGTGTGCTGTACCTCCCAAAGTGCTGTTCAAGGTGTACGTCAACTACCCTGGCAAGCACGATCCCCACATCTCTCCCCCACTTAGCCTGTTTAGAACCAAATGGAACGAAAACTTTCGAGGTATGCAAAACCGGGACGAAATCTGTCCCACATGAGGCACCAGGTAAAAATTGCATGGCAGGCCGTTTCGAAAGACTTCACTCGGTACCTCTACTATCGTCTCCATGGGATAACTGGAGCTTGCATCGGTCTAGTGACTCAACTCACGTGCGTATGGCTCTGACTGTGTCACCGTGTGTTTCTTACATCCTCAAGAATGTTTCAATAAAATTTCGCTCTGCTAGGTCGACTAATTCATGGGATCTTCTTCCATTTGTGAGGAGTGTGTTTTATTGATGCGACGGGTAATAATGATTATATTAAGTGCTCATTCTGCCTCTTTGTCCATAATGCCTTACATTTCTTTAGAGAGCCAATTACCAAAATCAATGGACGAAGAACTAATCAGATGGATAACTTCCTATATTTCGCTATAGTTGTCTAGCGTACAGGGTTTGTGTATGGAACAGCATCACCAGAGAAATCTGTCGTGGAAATTCAGACGTTATCTATTAGGCCAAATGCTCTGAGTATGAACGAAGTCACTTTTACATCTGAAGATTTCTCTCCGTTGGCAATGACGTGCTGTATACTCTGCTAGAAATTCCACAATCTAGAGAATTGCTCTAATACGGTGTATATTGGTATTTAATTTGGTAGAAGTGTGGATCTGTATTGAACGCCTAACGGAAGTTAAGGAACAAGGCATATACGTCGTTGTTGGTATTCACCACTTTCTGCGTCTCGCGACTGAACAGAGCGAGCAGAGTTGTCCACTATTTTTTTTTTTTTTTTTTCAGAACCCATGTTGATTCCTACAGGGGAAGGAAGTTTTCGGTTTTCACACATGTATAGCACGCAAGCATGAAGTTTGTGCGAAAATTCTACAACAGACCGACAACAGAGACAAAAGCTTAGAGATTCGCGCTCCTGTTCGACGACCATTCTTGAAAGGTGGAGTAACCTGTGCTTCTCTTGAGTCATTGGGAATACTTCGCTCCTCTATACACCTATGGTATACTGCTACTAGACGAGGGGCAGTTCCAGTGCAGAATGCAACTGGTGTCCCGTTAGGTCCAATGGTAGGGATGGTTGAAAGGAGATTACGGTACTTTCCGTCATGGTAATAATGTCGCCTTAATTTCAACACCACGTGCTTGAAATTAGCTGTAGAATGGTATTTAAAATGTTTACTTTCAAGTTGTATTATTTAAAAATGTTATAGACTGAAGCAGCGAAATCTTTTACCTACAGCATTATGACAGCAGTGGAGATTACGATCTTATAAAGATCGTTGCCCAAGATAACATGCGCTGACAGCCAGTAACACTTGTAAGAAAGTAATGGTAACTTTGTACGTTTCTTTGCTTTAATGAATCCAGGAAGGTTTAAGAACTAAGAAGAAGAAAGGAAGATTAGGGCATAGCGTCCCGTCGACATGGTTATCAGAAACGGTTTCATGAAGGGCACTAGCTTAATTCCCTTTGCTTCGCACGCGTAGACTGGACGCATTGGTTGTTTCTAGTCCTAAATATAAATTTTCATAGATTTAGCTTTAAATGCTTTCCTAATCAAGTATTTTGATAAAACTTGTCACCTCCAATTGCACGATTGATGGCAGAATTTCCAAACACCACGAAACTCATTTTTAAAAATTCTAACCATAGTTCCAAATCCAAATGCATTTTTAGCATCACAATAGAAAGATTTCACCTTACTTAGCCCGCTTAATATCGAAACACGTGTTTTTAAAATTCCAATCAACAATTTAAATCCGAAGTTTTGTATTTCTTGCTTCAAAAATGCCTTAATAGCAACGTATTTTCAAAAAACCGTTCATACCCTACTTCACCCTCATAGGGATGGGAATATCGAAAAATCACTGATACCTGAAGTGTAAGATAAACAACTTCTGTAGATTCACTTTTCAGCCCCGTTTTCTGTCTTTTAAAAACGGATCGAGAACACGAAATTTCTTTCTTACGCTTTGGCCTATTTCTTGGTAGTTTTACTTTTCAAACTGCCATATGCACTTATTTTTCTTTATTCGTACGCTTGTTGCAGAAAAACCATCGAAGAATTGCATCACGTTTCGCTGTATATAACATCTTCGCTATTATAGTGTCAAAAGTTATCGCTGGTGTTCAGTCCGAATTTTATAATAAACTGACGACTTTCGACCACTATATCTTCCACCCTCTTATAACAATCGACAGGGAACTGCTGTGGTGTACAACGAGAGACTGTGTACTACAACAACACAGACAGAACGTTCGTCTCCATTGTTTAGTTTTTGCTGAAGAGCAAAATATTGACACCCACACTTAGAATTTTATATAAGTGGGTAACTTTCAACTCCCATATCTTCCATCCCCTTATCGTTATCAACCCTCTACCAGCTTAGTGCACAATGGGAGACTGATACCTACTACCACACACAAACACTATGCGTTTGCGACGTGTAGGTTTGGCTGCAGAGTGAAATATAAACACAAACACCTTAATTTTTATATACATTAAGATAAGTTTATTGTTACTTGCAAATGGATTGCCCCTGAATGCATTTAACCTTCAATATAGCTGGAGTCTACGTGAGATATTCAGTGGCTGTTGTGTTATACATGCTCAGTGTTATGCGGCCTACACCTAGTCGGAAACGTTTCCATGTCGTTGGTCAGATATTAAGAGAAAAGACAACGAGAGGTATTTTCCAATTTCTAAACTGCCTGGAAGAAGAGGTAGGGTGAGTCCTGGCTGTCTTGACCATATTGTTAGTAAGCTGTAATCTGGAAAGTTATCGGCATTGGAACCAGGTGTGATTGGGTTGTCAACCTTAGGTTATGGTTTTTGTACGCGAACTTGCTACTTATCTGTGAGAAATAGTTGCTGTTGGAAATTCCTCTGAGTTATTCCATGTATTACGGTTAGTATCCTGTTTGGGACGGTCAGAGGTGGTTGAATTGCTGCTATATCAACCCTCAAAAATGAATGAGTAGTTGCGTTATTGACGTCGAAGGTGAATAGCATTGAGCAAGGTAGTTATTCAATTGCGTGATATTTTTGGTAACAGGCACCACATATTTCGATGTAACATTTCTTTGGTTAAACAGTGTGATTTTCCCATTAATTTGACCATATTTTCTTCTGAATATATTAGTAATCACTATGTAACCATTATGGCAAACTTTGTAGTATGCTATCATTACTTTCACATTAATTGTGACGAGTGACAATTTATTTAGGCAAAGTTTGTGGGAGGCGCATGCCAACGCCTACAGAGGCGGGTATTGAGCATCTGTTGTGAACTGTAATTCGTAAATAAGATGCATTGTAAACAACTGAATTTTTCCATAAATAATAAGAAAGCGAAAGTAAATGCAATATTTAACAACTTCGTAATAATGCCCATGCAACGTTATTGGTAATTGCAATTGGAAGAGAATTAGAAGAATAGAACAGAAACCAAATAATAAAAAAGGGAAAGTAAATGCAATATTTAAAAACTTCGTAATATTGGTCATGCAAAGTTATTGGTAATTGAAATGGAAGAGAATTAGAAGAATAGAACTGAGGCCAGAGCCTACTGTTTTGAAATGAGATGTAATAGACTTATGTAAGCGGAGGTTTGCAGTAGAGCTCGCTAATGCACGCGCAACGGCTTGACAATATTCAGAGTAAGCATGACGTGTGTGCTACGTCAGAAATGCCGGGGGAACCCCAGCCGCGGCGGAGTGGCTGAGCGCATTGAAGCGCTATGCTCCGATGCGCGATGTCACTCGCCGTCGGGGGGTTTGAATCCCCCCTTGGGGCATTGTTGTTTGTGATGTCTTTAGTACAAGTTAGTTCACAAGTAGTTTGTAAGTTTAGGGACTGATGACCCCGCAGTTAAGTCAAATAAGCTTAACAAACATTTGAACATTTGGGGAAACCCAGCCGAACAAGACCCATAGACATGAAGTACTTATGCGACGCTGCTTTTTACGGCGAGTAACTAAACTTCGGCAGGGGAAAATCTATGTGAATGTGAAATGTAAAAGACTTATATAAGCGGATTAGTAGGACGTTAACAAAAAAGTCTAGAATAATAGTAAGTAAATTAAATGACGATATCGTTAAGATTGCTAAAGAGGCACGAACTATAGATATACTATTGCCAGAAATAAAATAATATTCACTTTGCGACGTTCCTATCGGTACTCACCAATAAGGATTGGAAAATACATAACTGAGGGTAGTCAAAGGTTTATGGCTCGTTGTTTCTGTTCATAGGGGTGAGATAGGTATGTCAGCTTCTATGCCCTAAACAGCAACCCAGTCTGTTTAAACAAGGTTAATAATTAATCTGTAGTTTATCCAGTCTATCAATCTGCATATGATGACGTGAAAATATATATAAACAAACAAATTAAACCTCTGAATAACCAACAAAATGTATTCTAATAAAACACAGTTTGTCATCACACGAGTACGATAGCTGAATTATCACAGTTCCACAGCCCTACTACCATGCATAGTTTACCACTTTTCACCAGAGTAAGTCCTGCAGTCACAGTCCCTTAAAGTCCACACATGCCTATCTCGTCAAATCACAAGTCCGTAACATGGCTTCAGACCGCCCAGAGTCACAACCTTTCACCACCACGTCGAAGTTACGAGTCCGTTCCCAATCGTTCGAAAAGCGATAATATATTTGATTATCACAGAATTAAATGCTTTGACCATCTCCCTACAGATGTTGTTTACATTTAACAAACAAATATATATTTAACAATAATAAAAATGTTTGAGAGAGAAGCCCTTAGCTCAGGTAGCCATTAGGCGTGGCGTCTCACTGTTCAGATATACTGCCGCCGTCGAAATATAGTTACAAAATTAACAGCCGCGGCGGAGTGGCCGAGCGCATTGAGGCACTATGATATCATGCGCGAGGCGATTCCCCGTCGGGGGTTTGAATCCCCCCTCAGGCATGGATGTTTGTGTCGTCTTTAGTATAAGGTAGTTCATAAGTAGTTTGTAAGTTCAGGGACCGATGACCCCGCAGTTAAGTTCCTTAAGCTTTACAAAATTTGAACATTTGATTTTGAACACAATTAATACTTAATTTATGATTGCTTTTATGCCAATATATTATGTTCTTGTCCACAAATACATATAATTGTTCATATATTGTTATCTGCAGCATATCTACTATTTTGAGTCCGCCGTGAAATATTTAAGTGGCAGTCTACAACATAAAATCAACGTTGTTAAGAATAATATTAAATATAATAAAATACATATATAAATGTAATGCGTTTTGCTGGGTTCATGTTTTGTGTTTCTCTGGTGGAATCTATGTTCTGACACAAGAATATTACTACCTCAACGAAAAGCAGAACAAGAGAGTAAAATAAAGTTTACTGAAAGAATACGGAAATAACGTGGTACGTCTTTTAAGATGGGTAGTGTGATGCAATCCTACCCATTTGCTTCTTAAACTGTTACTGATAAACAGTACATATCAATATTTGCAAACATAAGTCTTATAATATTATTATTATTATAGTACTGAAATTTGTCGGCATTTTATCTGTAATAGATATTGAAATTATTGTAATTACGGCGTTTGATTCTCACAAGTCTCCTGAATCCATTCATATAATTATATTCGCCGTGTGATCATTTCCTGATTTTATATGGATTTTGTAGAATAATGTGTGTGGCTGTTTAGTATTTCAGTTGCAATCTGGGAGAGCCGCCCTAGCTCAGTCGAGCAGATTAGGAAAACCCTAACTTCCTGTATCCCATTCACTAGGTCCAAACTGTTAGCCGGCTGGCTGGGGATCCCAACAGCTTGCCAAATTTGCTTTTCACATGGAAACAATTAGCTTCTCCTTGTATCTGTAATGTGACAACTTTATTAGTGGAAGTCAGCGATATGTTTCTGTCATATTGTATGTCGTCACTAAGTGTAATGACCCCATACACACGGTATGTAACTCGGCATCTTCGTCAGGTGTTCCCCAGATTAAGATCTCGAAGCAACAGTATTCACTACTCTTGGGATAAGTCTGTAGCCAGGGTCGGTTGAAGTATTAGCTTAACTGGAATGAGCTTAGGACCCGTTGGTGAAAATACATTTGGCTCTTGAGTGGCAGACCCGTCTTTAATCTCGTCTGCCGAATTTCACACAATTAAAAAAGAAAAAAAACTATAAGTCGTCGTGCACGTGCTCCGCGTAACCTTCACCTTCCGTAAAAGTTTCTTATTCATCCTGAGTGCCACTAGAGAGTGGAGCGCCATTATCGCGGAACGTAGCACTAAGTTAGCAACTGCCGTGGGGGGAGGGGAGCAGGCTGAAGCGCTGTACAGAGAAGAGAAAACTGCTTCCACGGAACCGCACCAGTCACAAACGGAGAGAATCGTGTGGGATGAAGTACTCACCGAGAAGGCCAGTAGCATGGTCGCTTACTTGGAAATCTGATTTCCGAAAGAAGTTGGCAAATAAAAAAGTTTTGACATGCTGTGCCGTATTCATGCTACCTACAATGAGCACGGTCCCAGCTAAAGGAATACTGGACAAACTCACAAGTTAAAAGTTATAAACGTGCGCAATAAATAATTACTACCGATAATGAGACAGCTATTATATTGCAAGAGAGAAGTCGAACTATATAATGTGTCACGGAGGTTTGGGGGATGGGGTGGGGGTGTAGTAGAGATTTAACTTTGCTGCCCCCGTAACTGAAACCCCAGTTATGGGTGCAAATGGTAAACGATGCCTTACGTACTCATAAAAATGGCCGGAGCCAAATGGCAAAGTAACTAAGCGTGTGCCACAACCGCTGGCCTGTCTAGTTTTTATTCGACGCCACTCCGTTAGCTGTTATGTATGTGTCCTTTCTGACAGGAAATCGCGAATCCGATCACAGAACTTGGAGGATAATCCATAAATTGGAAGCCGCTTCAGAGAAACTATCATTGGCCTTCCGGAAATCAAAAAAAATATGGAATCAATCTGAGATGCCTTGTCAACAGCACTCATCACTTCATGTGACTACAGAGCTAACTGTATAAGAACGCTACTTTCTAAATCCGTGTTGACTATGAATCAACAAGTCGTCTTCGAGTCAGTTCCTGCTGCAAACCGATGTCATTGATACGGGCCGGTCATTTTGCGGATTACTCCAATTACCTTTCTCGAATAATGGAGTGACTTGTCCATCTTTCCAGTCTTTGGGTATGAACCTTTTGATGAGCGAGTGATTTTATGTGGTAAATACGCTGCTATTGGATCAACATACTCTGTAAAGAACCTAATTGGATTACAATCTTAGTCGCGGCAGAATAGCCTTGCGCACTAAGGAACCCAGCTGCGGTGCGCGCAACCGTTCGCCGTCGGGGGTTCGAGTCCTCCCTCGGGCATGGGTGTCTGTGTTGTACTTAGCATACATTTCTTTAAGTTAGTGCAAGTAGTTTATAAGCCTAGTGACTGATGACCAAAGTAGTTAACTCTCTTATATTCACTGCTCCTAGAGTATCTACTTCTAATTTATACATGCTGACAGCTGTTCCTGATGCGAATTCTCGATTTTTTTGTGGTTTTAGGGCGCACAACTGCTGTGGTCATTAGCGCTCAACACTGCCCATAAAACAGAACTGGGGTTAGAACTTAAATGGCTTTCGCTATATTTGCACGATGTATAAAAAGTAAAACACTGTTAACAGAATGCGGGTCATCAGCTAAAATATCAGACATTTCAAATGGTAAACATAGATCATGACGGAGACGATTAAAAAACGGGCAGTGCACTAAAAGATGGTTCACAGTAAAAGGTTCATCACAGTGCTCACATAAGGGAACAGGGCCACCACGTAGTAAATACTGGTGGCTATAACGGCAGTGGCCAATACGAAGCCGGGCCAGAACAATCTCCTCTCGGCGGGAGGGTCGAGATGACGTTGACCACAGATCAGGCACAGGTTTAATTGCCCGCAATTTGCTCCCTGACAGGGATGATCAATGTAAATACCAACGGGAGATAATACGCTGGGAGACACCAGCGCGAAGGTCATCAGAGCTAGTAGAAAAGGTAGATAGCCGAGGAAGGAGAACTGTCTCCTTGGCAGCCGTATCCGCAGACTCATTCCCCAACACTCCCACGTGGCCAGGGACCCACAGAAACGTCACAGTAGTTCCGCTCGTTGAAAGAGAAGTAAGGCAATTGCGGATGCTTTGTACCAGGGGATGGGCCGGATATAGCGTGCGAAGGCTCAACAGAGCACTCAGAGAGTCCGAGCAGAATTCTCGAATATTGGCCTCATCTTCTTAGTTGAAGGAATTTCTGAAAGCTGTCTTTAGCTGGTCTTTATATAGACGTAAGGTTTTTCTGGGTGCTGTAGTTATGGATAGTGACTGTGACTGCTGTGTACGGATGCGAGCTGAGTTGGTGACACTTCGCTCCTAGCATTGGATGGCGTTAACTTCACCCTTAGGTCCACAGGCACCGCTGTTGTGGGCCGGGCGCGGGGTACCGGCGAACGTCCACCACGTCTGGTGTGTCCACCGATCGGCTTGCGAGTGCGACCAGCCCTGATACTGCTCACAGTGAGGCAGACACCCGGTCGCGTGGGAGCTCGCTCAAGAGTGTGTCAGGCAGCAAAAATACCAATCGAAAGAGCGCCTTACCAACACATAGAGGCAATATCTGTGCCGGACAATGTCCCAGAGCTTGTCGTTTGTCCTGAGAACACCTCTCAGACTGCATGTTCCTGGCATTCACATAGGGTAGGAATGGTTACAGTCGAGAGGGCCAACGTTATCCCGGTAATCGGGCCACTTAGGGACTTGGCTATTAGGGAGGGGAAGAAAGCCAGTCTGAGCTTCGTGTGCATACCTGGTGGAGTCGGTGCAGATGTGGAACGGATGCCATGAAAAGTACATGGTGTAGGCAGCTGCAACGTTGGTACGAATGAAGTGTGTTGCTTTGTATCGGAAGAGATTCTCTCATATTTTGGGTGGCTATCTGAAGTGGTACAGATTGCCACTCTTGCTTGCAAAATGAAGGCAGAGCTCACCATCTGCAGCATATTTGACAGAGCGACTGCGCTCCTTTTGTTACAGAGCCGAGTGACCCGGTGGAGGGGCTGAATCAGAGATGGGTCTGCGACTTTGTAGGCTGCAGATTCCTCGGCATGTGCAATCGGTTTCTGCTGAATATGTGTGGCGCCCACTATAATGAGAAAACAACGGGGAACGGCGTGAAATATGTGGCTTTTTAGGTTAGAGGGCCTCGGGAACACAAACGATTTCAAAGGGTGCAGGTGAAACAGGACGAACGCAGATATGAGAACTTTTGGCCGAACAGTTGTAAATTGTCGTACCTGTGTGGGGACAGTATCAGAGCTCCCAGCGTCGGTAAAAAGTACCGAATCACAAATCATAATAGGTACTGAAAGCTGGCTAAAGCCGAAAATAAATTGAGCCGAAATTTTTACAATGGAACAAAAAGAGTCCAGAAAGACTAGATTGAATGAAACAGATAGTGGCGTTGTTTTTGCTGTCACAAATGTTTTATCCTGTAACGAAATTGAAGTAAATAGTTCCTGTCTATTGGTATTGTTAGAGATTATACCTGACAACCGGAATTAATTATTAATTGGCTCTTTTTACCGACCTCCTGATTCAGACGATTCAACTGCAAAATTATACAAAGAAAACTTGCCTCAAATTTCAAAAACTTACCCGAAACATTGTAATGGATGGTGGCTTTTACTTACCCTCGATGTATGTATGTTCAAAGCCGGAGATCAATATAAAATATTGTCCTAAATTGTAATGAACGCATTCTCTTAAGACTGTCTCGAGCGTTTAGCTCATTAACCCACTCTAATAGTACTGGTTGTGAAAGTATACTTGACCTAATAACAACAAATACTTCGAAGCCAACGAAGAGCATTAAAACAGATTCAGAGGAATTAGTTAACACAGAGTTGTAGTGGCGAGGCTGATGTCGAGTTTCCTGTCCACCAGAAATTAAACGAAAAATATATCAACACGAAAAAAGCAAATGAAAATTAGGTTATTGGTATCTTCGTGACCTCTCCAGCTTTCGAAACTAACCCTGTAACTATAGATCAGATGTGGACTACATCAACAGAAATTATATCTTCAGCAACTGAGAGACTTATCCCATATAAATTAACAAAAGAAATGGCCGATCCCCCTTGTCACAGAAAACAGGTCAGATCACTGTTATAGAAGAAAAGAAAAGAGCCTGTTAAATTTTAACAGAGACAAAATTCCCAAGATGGCAATATTTCACAGAAACTCGAAATACATCTACACGGGACACTCTGAAAATCACATTTAAGTTCATCGAACTATCTCCCATTCCATTATCGAATAGCGCGCGGGAAGAAAGAACACCCGAATCTCTCCGTTCGAGCTCTGATTTCTCTCTCCCTTTTTTTTTTTTTTTTTTTTTTTTTTTTTTTTTTTTTTTTTTTTGAAATAAGTAATCATTTATACCTATTGAAGTATGAGTCAACAAAATATTTTCGCATTTGGTGTTGGCGATTGTAGTTTCGTAAGTAGCCCATGCCGCAGCGATAAGCACCGTTGTTGTAACGATTCCCAGTCAAGATCCTGTATCATTCCGTAACGCTGTGTCCCCTCTATCGTGACAGTACGAAACGAGCTGCTCTTCTTTGGACCCCTTCGATGTCCTCCGTCAAACACACCTGATATGGCTCCCACATTAGGCAACAATGCTCCAAGAAAGGACAGACAAGCGTAGTGTATGCAGTCTCTTTAGTAGTTCTGTTGCATCTTTTAAGGGTTCTACCAACAAAACGCAGTCTTTGGTTCGCCTTTCCCGCAACATTATATACGTGTTGTTTCAAGATTAAGTCTGAAGTAATAGTAATTCCTAGGTATTTTGTAGAGTTTACGGCCTTCACGTTTGACTGATTGATCTTGTAAAGGAAGTTTAACGGTTTTGTTTTCGTACTCATGTGCACGACTTCATACTTCTCATTATTTACACTGAATTGCCAATTTTTACACCATAGTGATATCTTATTCAGATCGTTCTGCAGTTGGTTTTGATCTTCAGATGATTTTAGTAGACGGTATATGACGGCGTCATCAGCAAACAACCGAAGAGAGCTACTTAGATTTTCCCCTAAATCGTTTATGTAAATAAGGAACAGCAGAGGATCAATAATACTACCACGTGGAACGCCCGATATCACCTCTGTTTTAGTCGATGCCTTACCATCGATTAACCTGCGAACTTCAATGCGAGAAGCGTATAATAGTTTCCACAACGAAATCCCATCTCGTAATTTGTTAGAAAATCCAAGGAAAGTCCACAATCAATAGGAATGGTGATGCAATGACGATAGTGTTACTAGGGTAGAGTTACTACTAACATATTTCCGAAATTACATCAACTCAGAAGACGAAGCGAATACTCCAGAATTCGAATCGGGACAGCCAGCATGTAGTAGGAAAATACGTAACCTTGAGAAGTGCACCAAGTAGTTGGACTGTCGCAGAGAAGTCATAAAAATGACCGGAGCCAAATGGCAAAGTAACTAAGCGTGTGACACAACCGCTGGCCTGTCTAGTTTTTATTCGATGCCACTCCGTTAGCTGTTATGTATGTGTCCTTTCTGACAGGAAATCACGAATCCAATCACACAACTGGGAGGATAATCCATAAATTGGAAGCCGCTTGGGAGATAACTATCATTGGCCTTTCGGAAATCAAAAAATACGGAATCAATCTGAGATGCCTTGTCAACAGCACTCATCACTTCATGTGACTACAGAGCTAACTGTATAAGAACGCTACTTTCTAAATCCGTGTTAACTATGAATCAACAAGTCGTCCTCTTCGAGTCAGTTCCTGCTGCAAACCGATGTCTTTGATACGGGCCTGTCATTTTGCGGATGACTCCAATTACCTTTCTTGAATAATGGAGTGACTTGTCCATCTTTCCAGTCTTTGGGTATGGACCTTTCGCTGAGCGAGTGATTTTATATGGTAATACGCTGATATTGGATCAACACCCTCTGTAAAGAACCCAATTGGACTACAGTCTTATTCGCGACAGAATAGCCATGCGCACTAAGGAGCCCAGCTGCGGTGCGCGCAGCCGTTCGCCGTCGGCGGTTGAAGTCCTCCCTCGGGAATTGGTGTCTGCGTTGTGCTTAGCATAAGTTTCTTTAAGTTGGTGTAAGTAGTTTGTAAACCTAGGGACTGATAACCAAAATAGTTAACTCCCTTATATTTACTTCACTGCTCCTAGGGTATCTACTTCTAATTTATACATGCTGACAGCTGTTCCTGATGCGAATTCTCGAATATTGGCCTCATCTTCTTAGGTGAAGGAATTTCTGAAAGCTTCCTTTAGCTGGTGTTTATATAGACGTAAGGTTTTTCTGGGTGCTGTAGTTATGGATAGTGACTTTGACTGCTGTGTACGGATGCGAGCTGAGTTGGTGACACTTCGCTCCTAGCTTTGGATGGCGTATGAGAAATCTAGAATTTTATATTCATTATAGCAGTTCATTAGGAAGACTTTCGTCTCTATCAGCGGGGAAGAGGGGGGAGCTACAGCAACACCTCCTAGAAGACAAGGCCTGACAACAGGTCGTGCCGACTTCACACCAAGGAGCCGGGAGAGCGAGCTAACTGGCTGGCCGCTGGGGCACGCCCACCGCCTCGTAGCGGACGGCCAGTCAGCTAGCTTTCGCGGCCTCTCGGTGTGACGTCGTCACGGCTTGTTGTGAGGCCTTGTCTTCTAAGAGGTGTTGGCTACAGCCGCAAAGGACATCCCCCCCCCCCCCTGAATCAGCTGTGTGGCCGGCCGCGGTGGCCGAGGGGACTGAGGCGCTCCAGTCACGGTCTGCACGGCCACTACGGTCGGGGGTTCGAATCCCCCCTCAGGCATGGATATTTGTGCTGTCCTAGTTCGTAAGTAGTTGATAAGTAGTTTGTAAGTTTAGGGACTGATGACCACGTAGTTAAGTCCCATAAGCTTAACAAACATTTGACCATTTTTGAATCAGCTGTTTTTGAAATGCTATCGTGTGATGTAATGTCGCATACCTGACAGCAGGCAGACATGTGCCGGCACAGGGGGGTACCTATTCAGTTGGCTGCCGGCGCGTCCTTGGCGCCACGGCAGAGGCCTACGTGCCGTGGCGACCTCAGCTACGCGCTGCGCTTTGTCTAGCATTGTAGACGAAAGGGCGCACCGGCGCCTTCTAACGTTGCTGGTATTTCCTCACAGTCCGGCGGCTGGCTGCGCTGCGAGAGACACGGAAATGTGCTCTGTCATCCGTTCATGTGCCGCGGTATTTACCTAAGTTGTGTACTTAAAGCAACTCTTGAAGCAATAATGAAGGTGCCCTTCACAGCATGAGTAGCGTCTATCAAACAGCCTATTTGAGGAATTTTACTTTTATTCTGGAACCAGACTATCTGAAAAATATGCAAAAAGTTTGATAGGATTTATGGTGCGACACTTTCAAGCTCGGGTTTGAAATAATTTTCGTTTATTGTTTTTAGGTTCCAGATGACGGCATTCAATTGTTATTTAGGTATGCATACGGGCGCGAATCGCGGTATAGTCTCAAATGTTCAAATGTTTGTAAATCTATCGGACCAAACTGCGTGGCCATCAGTCCGTAGCTTACAAACTACTTAAACCTAGGTAAACTAACCTAAGGACAAACACACACACCCATGCCCCAGGGAGGACTCGAACCTCCACGGTGAGCAACCGCGCGCTCCGCAGCGAGACGCTTTAGACCGCTCGGCTACTCCACCGCGGTGCGGTATAGTGTATGTGGCTTTGAAAGCTAACAGGCTATATTTCAGTGCATTATGAAGCACATTCTGAAGCAGATCTGATAAGTTAACTGTAACAGGTTTTCCGTCTTATGCTCACAGAATTAAGACAATTACTTCACACCAGCGGCGTTTCGCTTTTCATTTATAAAGCATCATTTGTGGTTATGTAAACATCGATACATAGTTTTGTAAAATTCGTTTTGCATATATAGACTGAAAACATTTCTTTAACATTCTGTTGCAAGTTATGTGTTTTTAAACTGATGCATACTTTGCTTGATAACGGCAGCGACGAAGTGGATACACGGCTTCCTGTTACATCGCTGAAGTTAAGTACTTTCGGGCCGGGCTAGCACGTGGATGGGTAAGCGTTTGAGTCTCCCGAGTGCTGTTGGTAAACTGGGTGCACTCAGCCTTTGTGAAGCCAATGGAGGCGCTACTGGATTGAGAAGTAACGGTTGCAGCAACGGAAACGGACACAATGGCCGGGGGCCGACCGTGTCCCTAGTTCATACCGCGTCCAGTGACGTCTTCGGCAGTAGGATGACACGGCGGCAGGACCTTCGAGGCCTTCGTGGGAAGGGGTTTAGTACAATTTACTTAAGATGTTACTGTCTTTTCTTTACATGCCACTACTGTTTTTCCATCTTGTTGGCTGGGGATGGTGGGTTTGTAATGTGTCAGTAAAATTTGTCGATTTTTGTCTCATTTTTCGATTGATTTATTTTCACATCACTTTTTCTAAACTGCGTAAGGTTTGCATATCACCCGTTTTTACTGCAGTTTGTTTTTTACCCTACAACAATGTCTCTATGTTTTTGCCTTTTCAGCTTTTCAACTTTTTTTTTTTTTTTTTTTTTTTTTTTTTTTTTTTTTTTTTTTTTGCGTATGGTTTGAGACTTTTGACAAAGTTTTATTTTATTTTTTATTTATTCCTTAATTTAAAGTGTGGTTTACTAGATTGGAGATTGGTTCGGTCATTTACAAGATGTTTCTTTTCTGTTATTGTGTCTTGGATATGGTTAGTGTTTTTGTAGGGTGAGAAGGTGATTCTTGTTGTTGTTTAGTGTTATGGTTTCAATTTATATATCTCTGGTGGTGATTTTTTGTTGGTTTTATGTTTGTTGGTTTACGCTACGATGCGTTGAATGCCAGTGTTGTGTTTCCTGATAATAACAACCTCCTTAGTACCACCACGCGGAGATCCGAATGGGGAGACTTCTTCACCTCCGGAGTGTTTTACCCGAGAGGATGTCATTATCATGTATTCATACAGTAGAGCTGCATGTTCTGGGGACAAGTAACAGCTGTAGTTTCCCCTTGCTTTCAGCTGTTCACAGAAACTATATGGCAAAGCCACGTTTGCTGATGTTACAAGGCCAGCTCAGTCAATTATCCAGATTGTTGCCCCTGTAACTACTGAAAAGACTGCTGCCCCTCTTCAGGAACCACACGTTTCTCTGGCCTCTCCACAGATGTCCCTCCACAGTGGTCGCACCTCCGGTACGGCTATCTGCATCGTTGAGGCACGCAAGCCATCCCACTTTGGCAATGTCTGTGGTTCATGCGGTAACAAAATTTTAACTATTAAATTTAAATTTACTTGAACTTTTCGGTATATGTACATAAGAACTATTAAATCTGGTTATAATTGCATCAATTAATTTAAGTATTTAAACAGTTTTCATAATTCACTGGAATTTTAATGGAGGTAATAGAAGGGTGAGTGGGAAGATAAATTTCCCCTTTCGGCTGTGGTCAGAGTTGCATATGAAAGGGAAAAAAAATCGAGTGTGATATCAAAAATAAGATATATCTTTAATTTTGTACATAATTTCCAAGTACATTGAGACATATACCAAACCATTTTATAATCTTCAGAAAGCCGTTCAGAAAAAAAATCTCGGCGTTGCATACGGAAGATGCGTTGAACGACTACTATGGAGTGGAAACATCCGTCATCATTTGTCCGAAAGAAGTTCGTAAGCATCCCGTCTGCAGGTAAAGTGCCAGTCACCGTTTCCTGGGATGCCCAAGGTGTTTTGTTGCTGGACTTTTTGGAGGATGCAACCATAAATGCTGCACGGTACTGTGCCACACTATCGAAATTGAGAGAGGTGATTCGGCAAAAGCGGCCTGGCCTCAGATCTGGCGTTCTGCTGTTGGATGACAATGCGAGACCACACTCGGCGACGGCAACGCACAACCATATTCCAACTCTGGTTGGGATCGCCTACACCATCCGCCACACTTTCCTGATCTCGCCCCAAATGACTTCCATCTGTTTCTCGGCGGAAGGCGTAATGGAAGCAGTTCTGACGCCAAAGAAGCCGTTCAACGCTTGTTCCGTATGCAACGCCCTGATTTTTTTCTGCATGGCTTTTTGAAATCTTTCCCCTGACAATTGTGATGCATATCAACCATACCGAATCAATGTGGTGAACGAAGTTCTGAATTAATTATATACAACTGAATGTGTTTTAATTGCATCTTCTCGTTGTGATAACTCTCGCTTTTGTGCTACAATTCAGGAGCACCAGAATGATTAGGAATTGCGAAGGAATACTGTAATATGACAAAGATAGATAGTAAGTTGCGGGAATCGATCCCAGACAGCAAAATTGATATTATAACAGCTTACCCACTGCGCTACGAGGCAAATCAAAGAGACCCATCCGGCTATCTTCTCTTTTGAGAGCATCTGGTTAGATCAGGCATTGCCAAACACCGCCCCGCAAGAAGAGGAAGATCGGCGTTATAGTGAGGTAGGCTAAAACTAGATTTTATGCTTTTTCAAACTTTCAAGTGTTATGTTTTGTGCACTTTATTATTTTTACTTCTTACTTTTGACAGCACAGTTCACACCATTGAGATATATGTTTAAAAAGAATTTGCATTTCGTTTTGTATGTGTTATCTGTATACAAAATGATCATAAAATTTTACACTTCAGTTTTTTTCGCAGTGATATAATTTACGTTACGTTACATCTCTGTTGTTTTGAGCTCGAGGAGTCAAAATAAAGGTTTCTGAATATGCTAGACAGCTTAATGCAAATGATTTTGTTTTTCAAGAGAGATAGGTATTTCTGCTAACAACATGAATACTGCGTAATGTGCTTATTTCATTAAAAAATAAAGTTATTGCTTTGGTGAATGAAAGAGGTAGCAAATACTTGTATATATTAGTGCTAAAATCCCGATTATAAAAGTACTCTACGACATTGCCATCTCCACTTAGTAGCCTCACTGTGTTGCAAAAAAAAAAAAAAAAAAAAAAAAAAAAAAAAAAAAAAAAAAAAAAAAAAAAAAAGCCTTCCTTCGTTTCCCCCCTTACAGCGTTTGGCATCTCCTCAGAGGAACTAGGGGAAAATGCGACTCACCGATCTTTTTTTGTTAGTTTTTTTATTTATGTTTTAACAAAAAATATGTACATTTAGGAATGAGACTCTATAGCACTTACATAAAAATTTCATATTTCTGATACTAGATCATTTAAGAAACATATCTTTCAGAAGAAGCCTACTGTATATATGACGAGTGTGCATTACTAATAGAATCACATTTGGGTCACAATATTACTAAGTAGCTATTTCTTCTATTCGTGTTTTGGATATTTTCTAAAGCTTCGCATAGTGATTCTGCCATACAAACACTGTTACCTAAACAGTAAATGGTTTGCTTGTTTTACCGTTCTTCGACCACAGTACAGAGCTGCACTTCCTCTGTTACTTCGTTTAGTTTCGATCTGACCGCGGGACAGTCCAGCGCAGAGCAGCGTTGTGCGGTCTCACACTTTCGGCAGCTATCTCTCTTGCTCCGTTGCCGACACTAGCGACACACGATAGCGGCTGGGGCGGTGAACTACAGCGTACTCCGCCCGCGGGGCGCGGGCGCACCCGCTGGGCGGAAATGTTGGCCACGGCTGGGTTAGATGGTCTACGTGACATTCATCCGTTTACTGGTCCAACATAAGACAAGAAGTTCTTAGAATTTTCTGCCAAATCGTCACACGGAATTTTAGTTTCCAATTCGCAGAACGCTTCGCGGTTGGATCTCTTTGTGCTAATTTTGTTTTCGTTTAATTTTCGTTTGTTTGTGAGGTTTTGGCTGCCTAATGAGAGCGCAGCAAGCTGTCTCAGGGAAACAAAAGTAGGGGGAGTTCAACACCCATGATTTTACTGGATGCAAGCCAAACAGTGAAGGCATTGACGCTTTCAGTAAATGACGTCGGCAAAAATGCAAATGGAGTTCAACCACAAGGTTTGCCGTAGAGCTCGCTAATGCGTGCGCAACGGCTTCACAATACACAGAGTAAGCATGACGTCAGAAATGTCGGGGAACCCCAGCCGAACCAGACCCATCGATATGAAGTACTCATGCGGCGCTGTTTTTTACGGCGAGTAACTGAACTTTGGCTGGGGAAAACCTTGAGCCTATTCTTACGATCTAGCAGCTCAAAAGAAAACATAAGTAGGACTTATTTACTGAAGGTATTACCCTACGATTTCAATTTACTCAGTAATATTTATGCTATGTTTTACTATAGCCAGTTGCATGTAATTGTTTACTTTTGGATTATAATTACATTAATGTACATTATAAACAATACGTAATTTTCAGAATCATTGTTCAGTTAGTATAAATAGGATGCTTTCGCGCCATGTAGAGGAGACACAATAGATGAGGAGGAGACACAATAGATGTCACTCTGAACTCTACTTCGAACAATTATGATAGAGTTCTTCAGTTTTAGTCGTGTAGAAAGTGTTTCTACAGTTGTTATGAGTTGATTTTTAATATTCGTGGCACACTAAATGTACACCTTCGGACTTTTGTATTCCACACAGGAACTGTGTGAATTTGTATTATTAAGGTGTGGGATGTGCGTACTGGGTTATAGTGTCTGTTATTAATGAGACTTGGAGCCTAGGCTGGACAAAAATGGGGACAGCTGGGCACTAAGGATTCATTAAAGTGTCAATGAAGTACAGTTCTACGTGTCGTCTACATCATTTGTAGCAGACTAGTGTTGCCCCATGAACTTTCAGCCAGTGGTGACCGAGAGCGCCGATCCACGAGAACTTCAGGAGGCATCGAACTACGTCGCGCCATCGTCACCAATTCTCTGAACGATTTCCATGTCCTCCGTCAGTCACACCTGGAGAGGATCGCACACCGCGCAACGCTACTCCAAAATCGAACTGCTGCACGCTCTATACTTTTAGCCAATGAAGCGCAGGCCGTGGGGGAGCAGCCGAGCGTATTGAGGCGCTATGCTACGATGCGCGAGGCCGTTCCCCGTAGGGGGTTCGAATCCCCCCTCGGCCATGGATATTTGTGCCGTCTTTAGTATAAGGTACTTCATAAGTAGTTTGTAAGTTTTGGGACTGATGTTCAACACACACACACACACACACACACACACACACACACAAAATGTTCAAATGTTTGTATAGCTTATGGGATTTAACTACGGGGTCATCAGTCCCTAAACTTACAAACTACTTATGAACTAACTAAGACTAAGGACGGCACAAATATCCATGCCTGAGGGGGGATTCGAACCCCCGACCGTAGTGGCCGTGCAGACCATGACTGGAGCGCCTCAGTCCCCTCGGCCACCGCGGCCGGCAGGGACTGATGATCCCGTAGATAAGTCCCATAAGCTCTACAAACATTTGAACATTTCTGAAACGCAGCCTTTCGTTTATCTTCCCCACAACATTTTCTGTGAGTTCTTTAGAATTTAAGTTTTCCCTTATTGTGATTCCTAAGTATTTATTTGAATTCGTGGCCTCTAGATTTGACTGATTTACCGTGTAAATAAACTTTGACGGATTTCTTTTAGTCTTCATATGGACTGTCACATGTTTCGTTATTGAGGGTCACTTGCCATTTTTATTCCATACTGACATCTTACATAATTAGTTCTGCATTTGGTTTTGTTTCTTTGGTGTCTTAAGCAGACGATAAACGACAGCATCATCTGGAAACAGGCTGTGAGGGCTGCTCAGAATGTTTCCTACATCGCTTATGAACTCCCATGATGAATGCCAGATATCACTTTGCTTTACTCGAGTATTTTCCATCAACTACTACGAACTGTGACATTTCTGACAGTAAAACGCGAATACAGTCACACAACGGAGACGATATTCCACAAGCTCACAAAAACTGCTTGTGAGGTACTGTGTCAAAATCTTTCTTTTGTATCTTTTGAATTACCATCACGATGGTGCGTTTCTGTTGTGTTGCACTTCCATTCGAAACCAACTGCACTGAAAAATTGTCGTTGTTCTTAAAATGTAAGGGGTGAACACAAGACGTGGGATCTAGAAGGACTTGTTTTTCTTTTAAGTGCAGTTTATAGCTGCGTAATAAATATTTTCTTGTATCAGTACAGTAACGATGTTGCAAATCACTTCGTAATTACAGGAGTCAACCGGGAACTGGTAACCTCGTCGAAGCGACGTGGATGGACTGCGAGCGGTTTTAGGAATTTCGAACATTTGCAACGGGAAATTACGTGTGCTTTTCCCGCTCACTTAGCGAGCAGGTGTGAAGTAAGAGCTCAGTGGGTTGCTTAGGGTGCGTCTAGGTGTCGGGGAAACACAGCTTCGGCAAGGTCCCACCTTTGCGTGATTACACAGTGTGCGTGCGTAACATTTCAAAGGAGCCGCGTCCGTACATGGACTTTGTCTGTAATACTGCCTTTGCACACCATTGTGTCTCAATACTTGTATGATCACAGCAAGTGCCAACACCACTTCCAGGGACGGAAATGTGATGCTGCACGACCAGGTAAACTATCTCCTCTGGACCGTTATCGTTTTTCTTGTAATAAGTGATATAAAGCATTACTACTGGGGCTACGTTTTCTTTTCATTGTGAATTGCATTACAACATACACACATGCAAATAGTGTTGCATCACCTGAGTTCCAAGGTCTCCTGGACGGTGACGTGAATATACATATTGCATCAAGAATAGGGTTGTGTCCGAGTGGTTCGGCCGAATCCATTATTCGCCGAATCTAGCACACTGGCTTCGGATTCGAGATTCGGCGCATAATGGCCGAATACTACCGAATCCAGAATCCAAAGTGTTTTATGGAAACCTTCAATTACGAATGAACGTTACGCCATGTAATCTTCCGTGTTAGCTGTTACCATATTTATATTCCGTCCGCCTAACGAACCAGAAAGACAGCGGCAAACGCTGAAGAATATACGTATCACGTTAATGTTTACATTTGTATTATTCTTATGCTGATTGGGAATAGTTAGAAATGAAGCACGGCAAGTGACTTCTATTAGTGATTTTTGAATCTTGTACGAATAAAAATTCTGTG
This sequence comes from Locusta migratoria, assembly GCA_026315105.1. Lineage (NCBI taxonomy): Eukaryota > Metazoa > Arthropoda > Insecta > Orthoptera > Acrididae > Locusta > Locusta migratoria. The sequence goes on along the minus strand of CM048745.1, from coordinate 695,949,212 downwards.
CAAACTAGTTTCGTGATCTTAAATGTTTGAAAGAATAAATAAATCTGCAAAATACCCTTGCTTAACCCTCTGGAATGCACAATCTTTTCACAGTTCACGCGGTTTTCTATGTGTCTGAATGTTCTGTCCGTCATTCATGAAATGCCTGATATGTCACTATAAAATTATTTAACATTTACACATCCTAATTTTTAAGAATCTATTATTGAATTTCCAAAATATCTACTCATCTTTATAGGTTTTATTTTTGAGTCTTCCCCTTTGAAAAAATAAAAACAATTCGTAATCCTTTCCTTTCATAATTTGTAGTAGAGTGAAGACAGTTTCTTATAATCTTTTAGACCATCTCAACAACATTTATATCGAAGTGTTTCATACATATTTCTTTTATGGGTAAGGGGTATATAAAAATCTTAAAGATTTAAAATAAAAATCTAAATGAAAGTTTAATTTCTTAATTTTTTCTGTTAATATTGTCATCTGGGTTCACCCCAGAAGGCTTTATCTTCATCACTGGCTGTGATAGAGTACTAATTCTTTTTAAATACATGTACTTGAGTTGACAGATTATTTGGGTTCGAGATTCGGAAGCCGGCCGCGGTGACCGAGGGGACTGAGGCGCTCCAGTCACAGTCTGTACGACCACTACGGTCGGGGGTTCGAATCCCCCCTCGGGCATGGATATTTGTGCCGTATTTAGTATAAGGTAGTTGATAAGTAGTTTGTAAGTTTAGGGACTGATGACCCCGTAGTTAAGTCCCATAAGCTTCACAAACATTCGAACATTTGATTTGAGATTCGGAAGATTCGATTCGGGTTCGGTATTCGGCAAATGTTTTATTTAAGATTCGGCATTCGGATTCGATTTGGTAAAATTAGGGTTCGATCCATCCCTAAACAAGAACACAGTTCCGTAATTTTCCATAGACGTCCCTAAAAACCGCACAAAGATATAAACAGTCACACATGGCCGGCCGCGGAGGTCGAGCGTGTTGCGGCGCGTCAGTCACAGTCTGCACGGCCACTACGGTCGGGGTTTCGAATCCCCCCTCGGGAATGGATATTTGTGCCGTCCTTAGTAGTAGCTAGTTCATAAGTAGTTTGTAAGTTTAGGTACTGATGATCCCGAAGTTAAGTACCGTAAGCTCTACAAACATTTGAGTCACACATGAGCAGTTTCACAGCAACCCAGTGAGACGGTATAACCAATTCCAGTCATACCACCAGGATGGAAGTGCACTGCCTGTGTTGATTGTAGTTCTGCCACAGTAGACGCATATACAGTCGCGACGCCAACTGCTGTGAAGGTTGCAACGACACTAGCGCTCCTAATGGTGGGTGAGCCGCTGAAAGATACATGTTTGTTTGTGTTTATTTGTGTACGTAATTAACGAAACAGTATAATTTTTGCGTTACAAGCATTAGTAATACATCAAGAAAGTACATAATACGGAAGGCAATGTAAAAAAAGACGTCATTAATTGATTCAGTGGAACAACTAAGAACTTCGTCATGAACCAATGCTTACGAATACGGGTATAAGAGAAACATAAATTTCTATTAAGGTCTGTTCTTACAGTTTTTTGACACGTATCAATTCGGTTTTGTGTCTAATGATTCGCGCATTTTTAGGTTTCACTCGTCCTTCTAATATGCGTATATTCATTATGAAGATTAAAATACACAATTTTGTGTTTGTTCTACGGTTTTGTTTATTTTGTGAATCGATTTTCGGTTTATTAGGCCATCCTCACACATTTACAGTAAATGTCTGATGATGGCCTAATAAGCCGAAAATCGATACACAAAATAAATGAAACCGTAGAACAAACACAAAATTGTGTATTTTAATCTTCATAATGAATAAGTTCTTCCAAGAAGCGACGAAAGAATCAGTTAACGCGTATATTCTTTTGAGTGTGATTATTTTAGCTTAAGAAGACAATGTCTTGAAAAATATTGCCGATTGTGGTTCAGCTGCAGCAACAATTGTGGAACTGGGTTCTTCTTTGTTGGAAAACAGTTTGAATGATTTTTCCGTGTTCTTGCCACGTCTGTGACGTTTTTCCTTCAGCTACAGTTGTGGTGGCTCATTTGGTACGTTAAATACTGTAGTTACTGCATTCTATATGCGTTTCCTACGTTCCAACCTCACCGATTTTACTGGAATTGTAGTGAAGAAACGTTAATGTTACTGAGTAGAATGGTGAGAAATTTAAATTATAAAGAAGACGAAAAAGACAATCAGCGTAGCAGAATTAAAGAAGTTGATGTTGACGAAGTTCCGTCAATAAAAGGATATCTGAGAGTTGCAAATTGTTGGATTATTTGGAAGACAAAATAGCAAAATATCTGTGAATCTTATGGGACTTCACTTCTGTAGTATTTAGTCCTTAATCTTACAAACTACCGTCTAGTAGAATCATCTGAAGATCAAATTCAACTGCATAACGATCTAAATATCACTATGCTGTAAAACTGGCAATTGACTCTAAATAATGAGAAGTATGAAGTCGTCCACATGAGTACGAAAAGAAATCCGTTAAACTTTGTTTACATGATAAATCAATCAAAAGTGAAGGTCGTAAACTCTACTAAATACCTAGGAATAACTATTACATCAGACTTAAACTAGAAAGAACACGCAGATAATGTCGTGGGAAAGGAGAACCAGAGGCTGCGTTTTATTGGCAAAACTCTTAAAAGATGCAACAGAACTACAAAAGAAACTCCATACACTAAGCTTGTCCGTCCTTTTTTGGAGTATTGCTGCCCAGTGTGGAATACTTAAGGTAAAGCAGTCAACAATCCGAAGATTGGTTTGAACACCACAGTGCTTCACTAAGCATGGTCCTGTTTGGAGGTGGTATGCCGTTGCTTTCCTCCGACCTTCGAACTGACTTACCCAGCCTGTTATAGGGGGACCTACAGTTTAACGTGGGTGGAATCCTTATCAGGCGGGTTTGACGGAGGACATCGAAAGAGTCCAAAGAAGAGCAGCTCGTTTCGTACTGTCACGATACAGGGGAAACAGCGTTACGGAAATGATACAAGACCTGGGATGGGAATCATTACAACAACGTCGCTTATCGCTGCGGCATGGGCTACTTACGAAACTACAATCGCCAACATTCTCCTCTGAATACGAAAATATATTGCTGACTTCCAGTTACATAGGTAGAAATAATCATCAGTATAAAATACCAGAAATCAGAGCTCGAAAGGAGAGATTCAGGTGTTCTTTCTTCCTGCGCGCTATTCGAGAATGGAGTGGGTGATAAATAGTATAAAGGTGGTTCGATGAACCCTCTGCCAGGCACTTAAATTTGATTTGCAGAGTATCCCATGTAGATTTAGATGAATTAACCTAAAGACAACACACACAGCCATGCCCAAAGGAAGAACCTCCAACGGAGAGCAACCGCGCGCTCCACAGCAAGGCGCCTAGTGCTCTCGGCCAGTACGCCGTGGCGTCAAAATAAGAGACATTGGGGAATTGTAGAAAATATGAAACTGAAACTGGTACATGTAACAAAACTTTTCTCAAAAATAGAACGTAACAAAACTTTTATCAAAAAAGAAGAAATTGACAACATGAAATACGAATTTTAGAAAGTCTTTGGAAAGTATTTGTGTGAAATATATTCTTTCAGGAAAGTGAAGACTGAAGGATAAACAGTAGAGTCAAAAAATTGTTCAAATATTTGTTAACCTAATGAACTAAACTTGCCGTGGTAGAGTGACCGAGCGATTTAAGGCGTCTTACTGCGAAGTGCTCGTTTGCTTACCTTCGGAAGTTCGAGACCTCCCTCGGGCACGGGGATGTGTGTTTGACCTTAGGCTAGTTTAAGTAGTTTGTAAGGCGTGGGACTGGTAACCAGTGTAGTTAAGTCCCATGGATTTACATACATTTGAACATTTGATTTGGACCAAACTGCAGATGTCATAGGTCCCTAGATTTACAAAATGCCTGGACTAAGGACAACGAGGGAGGACTCAAGCCTCGCTGGATTGACCGAGCGCTCTAAGGCGCCTTGCTGTGGAGTGAGCGGCTTTTCCCCGTCGGAGGTTCGATTCCTCCTGTGGCCATGAGAGTGTGTGTTGTTCTTCGCATTGGTTAGTTTAAATAAAAGAACTTGACTGTGAGAAGGAATATATAGACAAGGAACAACTACAATCATGGAGGAAACACATTTGCTTATGGAGTGAGTCATGAAAAGCGAATACAGGCGGCACGTTCAGCAGCTATGTACATATGAAGAGACTTGCAAAACAGACAAGTAAGGAGAATAGCAATATAAAATATGTGTCCTTTCCGGGATTCTTACCTGTTCACTAAGAAAAAGATATAACTACAAAGCCACCGCGGCTTAATGGACACGGTGATTGCACAGACTGTCTTACAGCACGTCTCCCTCCTCAACTCAAACTTCAGTCTGCCTCACGTTCCTCTGTCATATCAACTGTGCCGAGGCTCTCCAATCGGAGTAGCACCCCAGCAATGAACGTTACTGGGAGCGATCCTGCCTTGTATGTCTGGCACAGGTTATACATGTAAATATCAAATAATGTTGTCGTATCGTAACACAGGAAAGAGGAAAAGGTTTGTCGGTCAGTCTGCTAGTCCCAAGCGGAAAGGAGTGATTACAGAAATGCGGATTTGCGGGACTCGAGGGGATACTTGTTCCGGAAACTTTGGGAACTCATAGGGAAATAGAAATGTATTTAATGCATTCAAAAATGTTCAAATGTTTGTTAAGCTCCCTGGGGAACAACCTGGTACAGCTACCCTTCCTAGAAGCATTCCAGGTGAGACGCACTCCCTGCGAGAAAGAGACTGTCGTGCAGCTTACCCGAGGCTGGTGTCGAACGACGAATTCGGCGCCCGACTAGTCTGACAGAGAACTTCTGTTCGATGGAAAAACCGGGGACTTTAAAGGTCAGTGTGGGTGCACTATTTTTCCGCACTTTGTAGTACCTAACAAATTCGTATTGGCCACTGCTATGTTCAACCAATCTTATTTGAGGCTTGTAACCTCCCCGAGTCCTCCAGCGAACCACGTTTCAGCCCTGTGCCCGCTGCCATTCCATGGATGGAGATGTGACTTGTTTTTGCAGTAACAAACTGCATACTTGGTAGCAACATTGTTCACCTGAAACGCGCTACGGTGGTACCCGGTATGGTCAGCAACAACAATGTTTTACGTCAGTTGGCCACGCTTACTCCCTCTCCAGAGTGGGGAGCTGCTAACCAGCACTTTTCCTCCTTTACCCTGCCACTCTAACCTCGTGAAACCATTGACGTTGATATTCCCAGGGACTGGTATCAGCTTTGCTACGTACACTAAGACGTGCCTGTAGGCAATCGAGTACTAATGTAACATCTTACAACAGCGTCTAGACGCTGTATGAAGTTACCCTCCATCCTGGTATGTTGGCTGAGGACATACGCATTTCACAAGCGGATTTCTTTACAGCCCACATCCCGTAAGCAATATAGGCCGATTTTGGCCTGTTATCTGCGATGGTCTCTATTTCTCAGCATGGTGTGCGTCCCTTTGGCTTCACGCCGCCTCTCAGCAATGCCGCCAGTAATAAGCAATGTATGACAATGTGCAGAGACATAATTTTGTCTATTGTAGTGGTTTAACCTGTTGCCTAGTAAGCAGGAGATTCAGGCATCGAATCACGGCCAAGCACAAATTTTAATACCTCTCCTTCAATTCAATATCTTTGATATACAGCGAGTTACCAACAGCTGCCGTAATGAGTAACCTAGAAGTAGATATCATCGGAGTAGTGCAGCAACTAAATTCACTTAACAAGAACAAGTCTTCTGGTCCGGATTGTATACCCATTAGATGTCTATCTGATTATGATGAAGCGATAGCCCCTTAACAGCCATATACAACCGCTCTCTCAAAGAAGGATGTGTACCAAAAGATTGGAAAGTGGCACAGGTCACACCTATATTCAAGAAAGGCAGTAGGAGTAACCCACTAAACTACAGGCCTATTTCATTGACGTCAATTTGCAGCAGGGTTTTGGAACATATCCTGTATTCAAATATTATAAATTATGTCGAACAGAACGATCTATTGACCCAAGGTCAACACGAATTTAGAAAATATCGTTCATGGGAAACAGAACTAGCTCTTTATTCACACGAAGTGATGGGTTCGCAAATCGTTCCGTATTTCTTGATTTCTAGAAAGCTTTTGAAACCGTACCTCATTAACGGCTTTTAATCAAATTGCGTGGTTATGGTATATCGCCCCAAATTTGCGATTGGATAGGGGATTTCTTGTCGGAGAGGACACAGTTCGTAGTAATCGATGGTAAGGCATCGACTAAAACAGAGGTGATATCACAGGGTAGTGTTATTGGTCCTCTGCTATTCCTTATTTACATAAACGATTTAGGGGAAAATCTAAGTAGCTCTCTTAGGTTGTTTGCAGATAACGCCGTCATTTACCGTCTAGTAAAATCATCTGAAGATCAAAATCAACTGCAGAACGATCTGAATAAGATATAAGTATGGTGCAAAAATTGGCAATTGACTCTAAATAATGTCCACGTGAGTACGAAAAGAAATCCGTTAAACTTTGTTTACAAGATAAATCAATCAAAAGTGAAGGCCGTAACTCCAAAAAATACCTAGGAATCACTATTACTTCAAACTTAAACTGGAAAGAACACGTAGATAATATCGTGGGAAAGGCGAACCAGAGTGCGTTTTATTGGCAGAACCCTTAAAAGACGCAACATAACTACTAAAGAAACTGCATACACTACGCTTGTCCGTCTATTTTTGGAGTATTGCAGCCCAGTGTGGGATCCTTATCAGGTGGGTTTGACGGAGGACATCGAAAGAGTCCAAAGAAGGGCAGCTCGTTTCGTATTGTCACGATACAGGGGAGACAGCGTTACGGAAATGATACAGGATCTGGGATGGGAATCATTACAACAACGACGCTTATCGCTGCGGCGTGGGCTACTTGCGAAACTCCGATCGCCAACATTCTCCTCCGAATGAGAAAATATATTGTTGACTCCCACTTACAGAGGTAGAAATGATCATCAGAATAAAATACGAGAAATCAGAGTTCGAACAGAGAGATTCAGGTGTTCTTTCTTCCCGCGCGCTATTCGAGAATGGAATGGGAGATAAATAGTATAATGGTGGTTCGAAGAACCGTGTGCCAGGCACTTAAATGTGATTTGCAGAGTATCCCATGTAGATGTAGATGTAATTACGATATGTCTATGGGCATTGATGTATTATGGAAAATTACACCAAACCCGCGTCAGTTCAGAAGACGCAGCAAGATCAAAGAAAACAGGAGGGAGAGAGAGTGTTTGGTTGAGTGCTCGCTTTGACAGCCGGTGGTCCCTGGCCTGTGGAATGAGGATGAGCGCGTGTGGTGACTCGCGCGGCCCTGGCACCGTGATGCGAGGCCGCCAGCCTGGAGGACGCCGCCGGCCAGCAGGCAAGGCCCTGCCACCCGTCCACACCGCTCTGCACTAAACGTTACGAAGTATGTCAATGAACTGTATGAGGCGCGATAGATAAGTATGCATTCGAAGACAGTAAAGTCCAGAACTAGCATACTAGTCAGGCATGATGGCCGTGATCAGTGACGTCACAGATCAAAGTAGAGCTCCTAAATACCTAGGCAGAATTGTCCGCCATGTTTTCCCCATCATGGTTGGAATCGCGCTACACTAACAGCGTAGAAGCGCATGCCCTGCCATCTTTCACAAACGATTTCCCAAAAACTAATTGGTAGAAATATTTAATTTTTCCGCTACTTAAATCTTTATATGTCAGGACCTGGAAAAGCAATTGAATGGAATGGACAGTGTGCTGAAAGGTGCATATAAGATGAACATTAACAGGAGCAAAACTAGGGTAATGGAGTGCAGTCTAAGAAAATCAGGTGATGCTGAAGGAATTAGATTAGGTAACGAAACAATGAAGGTGGTAGTAAAATAACATGCGATGGTCGCAGTAAAGAGGATATAAAATGCAGAATGGCAATGGGAAGAAAAGCGTTTTTGAAAAAGAGAAATTTGCTAATATCGAATATTAATTTAAGTATAAGGAAGTCTTTTCTGAAGGCATTTGTGTGGAGTTTTGCCTTGTACGGGAGTGAAACATGGACGATAAGCAGTGCGGACAGGAAGAGAATAGAGGATTTTGAAATGTGGTGTTACAGAAGAATGCTGAAGACTAGGTGAGTAGATCGCATAACCAAAGAAGAAGTACTGAACAGAATTGGTGAGAAAAGGAATTTTTGGCATACCCTGGCTAAAAGAAGGGATCGCTTGGTAGGACACATTCTTAGACATCGGGGAATCGTAGATTTAGCATTGGAGGGAAGTGTGTGGGGTAAAAATCGCAGAGGGAGACCAAGAGACACGTATTGTAAACAGATTCAAATGGATGTGGGTTGTCTTTCTTATGAGGAGATGAAAAGGCTTGCTCAGGATAGGGTACTGTGGAGAGCTGCATCAAACCAGTCTCCGGACTGGAGACCATAACAACAACAACATGTCAGCATTATGACGAAATACTCGCTATATCGTTAATATAATTAATAAGATATTGGCTTCAAAATAAGAGACTGCGCTACATTAGGAAAAGTTTGCAGTAAAAAATAGAGACTGTATGATATTCCGTTTTGTGCTTGTTGCACCATATGTTGCTGCGGATGAAACTTTCCTAATGGATTGAATTTTATTTTCGACTTAGGAGGAGATCTTTACCTTTCACTCATACCGCTAAACTTTATTTTATTTAGCGCACTCATTTCCGATGGCGATAACGCCAGAATGAATAACTGCGTATCTGATACACGGTTAGAGGTATCAAAATGATATTGTGACAAATGATAACATGCAAAGAGGAGAGTATTTTGCCACATGGTTACTACGCAAAACTTCATAAATTGTCGCGTTATTCAAGGAAATACATAGTTGCAGAATGAAAAAGAGTAAAGTTAGTGATTTATTATTCGATTTGCAGATATTCCTTCGTCACTCACAAATGTTTATTTCTTTCCTTCTTGTCCACTGTGTTTCAGAGCTACTACTCAGTTTCCAAAACCTAATAGGAGTTACGTTTTCTTCAGTTTAAACCCTAGCAGTAACAGAACGGAAGTTACTAGATCTAATGAGGAGTTTATGTGAGAATACTTGAAAATGACAGATAGCAAGGATCTCTTCACTAGCTAACGAACTGACTTGTTCTCATTTCCTTACATAATAAAGCACTATGTATTGAGATATTTAGAATATGTTTTCATATAACTGAAAACTTGAAATTGCATATTACATAGAGACACATCACTTTTGTAGTGTGCAACTATTAAATTTAATGCGTCAGTACCAGTATCTTCAAGTATGGATGTTATGCAGAAACAACATGTGCCTAATTATTTGAAGCTCTAATACGGAAGACGTGTTACTACTAGACGGGCGGGCGGATCCCAGTGCGTCATATTTAACTGACATTGTCTGAAGTTATACGTTTATCACAGAGTTTCTATTTGGAGATGATGAAAATTTGATGTATTTTGAACATTTCATTTGCTTAATGTGTTTACCTAACTTCAAAAGAAAAAAAGTTCCTCGCATGTCGAAAATTCCGTAACGTCGTCAGAAAGTGCATGGTCGTAAGCTATCAGTATATGCTGTTTATAAATTATTGCCAGAAATAAAACTAAAATGAAAATGTAGTATAGTTCTTAACGAACACATTGATGAAAGTTTCACGTTGATACAGTGAGTAGTTTGCGAGTGTGAGCGAGTTGAATGAAACGCGAAGTAACGCATGAACTTCGTCCGGAGCGTGGTAACTCCTACAGTTCGGGGGAAAAATGGCGGATAGTTTAGCTCGGGTTTATAGGAGCGTTAGTCCAACAGATGCACCAAGTGGAAGATTTCTGGCCTCGTGGGAATGGATGTGTGGTCTGGGGCGGTGTGTAGCAGATTGCGCGGCCGCTACCGTCATAGGATGGACTCCTTCCTCCGCCGTGTGTGTGTGTGTGTGTGTTTAGGGACCGATGACCTCAGCAGTTTGGTCCCTTAGCATTACAAACATTTGATTGTTTTTAAGTTAACTATTTCGTATAGAGAAACATGTCTTGCTGCGTGAAGAAGTCCTTAAGTGCCTGTTGTTCATCGTCGTCCGTCGGGAATCGTTAACATTTCAAGATTTTTATTAAAGGATTGAAGGCGTGATAATCGCCTGTGGAGAGATCAGGACTACTGGCCGCCTCCCACTTGACAGTAAAGACGTGGAGAGGATCGTTGTAAAGAAGCAGCACCATCCCATGCACACCATTCCATAACGGTGGTTTTCGACAGACATTCAGCATGAAAAATCTTTTCATTCTCCCATGTGTTCCACTGTTTGTCTTTCAGTGGGCGAAAACATAAGGATAGCAGGAATTTCTTAATGTCGTCGCCACAGTTAGCTTTTTCGCATAAAGTCCAAGCTCCTCGGCAAGATTCCAATCCTGCACTAATCCCTCGCCTATATTCCCGTGCTTATATATCCGCATCGGAGTCGTGCTACATCGTATATACTCTGCAGCACAGCTCTGAAATGGATACTTTACAAACTAATATGTTTTCATCGTTTCTCTAGAAGTACCTACATTCATACGAACTTTTAAATTGTGCAACAAGGTACTACAAGTTAGGTTCGTCGCGAAGAAATCGGATCGGCCTTTTTTACATGTAATCAGATAGTGCAAGAGTCTATTACTACAGGGGCTGAACAAAGTAATGTACTTTGCAATACATTACACCTTGTTGGAAGAGCACCACTGTGCACGCCCTAACACTCCTGACCGCAGTGCACAGGTCACCACAAATCACTGGTGAAATGCGAGATCTCTCAGACTTCCAAAGAAGCCACTGCACGGTATGCACATAATGGGAGCATCTATGACGAAAACGGCTGCAGTGATTAACGTTTCACTAGCGACTGTGTTCTCGGTAATGACAACGTACACAAAAAGATAAAAACCATCCTCTGGCACAATTTCCAAGCTCTGGTCGGGTCTGCTTCAAACATAACCCTCTCCATCGGCTCCTGTCTTGCCACCATCTCTCCTTCACCTTGGTGCAGTCTTCTCCTTTCTTTCTGACACATTCCTTCACTTGATTCAGCCATCTGTCTCTCGGTCTTCCTCTTGGTGTCTTCCTCTTGGTGTATCCTCCAGGATATTCTCTTCTCCTCCATTCGCTTAACGTGCCCATGCCATCTCAGTCTTGTCTATCTCCTCTTGTGATGGTACCACCTTCATTAACTCTCGGATCCTCTCATTTCTTAACCTGTCTATATTTGTCACTCCAATACTGTTCCTCAAGAATTTCATCTCACTAGCTTGTAATTTGCCTTTCTCTCTTCCTTTCATAAATAAGGTTTCGGGCGTATATGTCAGGATCGCAACACAGTATGCCCAATATATAACATTTTTACTGCTTTGGGGCACATTCCTGCTCCATATCAGACTTCTGACACTATTCCGCTTCTGCTTTTCTGCCTTGCTTGTGTATTTCTCTGTCGTTTTTTCCATCTCTCACAAGTCCAACCACTCGGAAACTGCATGAAATAGGGGATTGCCTGTAGGAGATAGGTACAGCGGGGACCGCTACGGTAGCTGTGAAGCTCGTACAGGAACCTTCAAAAGTGACTGCTAACGGGACTCTGGTGAAACTACGGTAGGCCCACCGATCGAGATGGCGCATTGATCAGACACTGGACTCGCATTCGGAAGGATGATGGTTCAAATCCACCTCCGGCCATCCAGATTTATGTTTTCCGTGATTTTCCTAAATTACTCCAGGCAAATGCCGAGATGATTCCTTTCAACGGGCACAGTTGATTTCTTTCCCTATCCTTACCCAAAACTCCGAGCGTTAGCTCTGTCTCTAATGAGATGTTAAACCATAAGCTTTCTTCCTTCCTGCTGTAGGCCCAGAAATCCATAGTGGATTATTATGCATGCATCAAACAGAAAAAAATAGAAAGTAAAACATCATTGGCGAAATCCAAAGTTAACTGATAACGATCGGAATTATTGTGGACAGACAACATAAAACTACCAAGGGAGAAGCGACTGCAAAACTCAATACTCATTTGAGTAATACTGTTTCGATAAAAACGGAATGAAATTTAACTTCAAGGAAGAACTGCATTTGCTAAGCAGCCAGTTATAACGGAAGTCAACGCAAAACATTTAATGAAGTTTGTAATATTAGGGTCCTGCAGCTATATGTCAGTTAACGACATAATTTAATTTTTAATGATTCCAAATCGCTGCGTAATATTTTATATTTATTTAACGATGGCCATTTCGGCTACAAAGCCGTCATCAGGTTAACTGCAATTGTGTAATACAAAAATCGTGAGCTAATATAAAAGTCACAGGATACAATATTTACATAAATTTTGATTATACATACATCCTGTAATATGGTTTTCCATATAAGGTCGTTGTCATGCCACCAATATGGAACAGTTATAATAAATTGCTGTAGCTGTTAATTGCTGGTGTATGTCGACGATATTTTATGGTTACAATAGCTTGTTTATATTCATACCAACGATATATTAAACAGTTAAAAGTCTATTAAATTTTGTCTCTGATTATGATAGGCAACGATATTGCATGCCTCCAACGGTTTGTTTACCAATGATATACGAAAATAATTTAGAAGGTGCTCTTTGGTGTAACATGGGTTAAAATTTATCACTGGGTGTGTTGTTATTAACCTGGTTTCGCTTTGAATATTTCAGTAACATTTTCGAGGAAACTTTTATGTTTTACATCTGTTTGTTTATCAATTACGAGAAGTGGTTCTCTTTCGAGGTGTAAAAGTATCACCAATTCTTAAAAGATTTTCATTGTTGGTCCTTTAGGTGTAATGTCTAACACTTCAATAGCACTTTGAAGATCGTCTACTCTGTGATGTTCAGTTTTTAGATGGTGAAAGAAAGTGGATGGGCTGTTATCAGTTTGTCTAGCATGTTCACGAAAACGAAGTTAGAAATTTCTCCCGGTTAGTCTAATATAGTATTTCTCGCAATTTTGCAGTGAATTTTATATACACCAGGGTATGAGTAAATAAGTGGTTTGAAAATACCTGATTGTATTTTTGTTCTAATGTTGTGATGTGTTTGGTAAGCGAAGGCTATGCTGGTGTTTTTCAATATTTTGTTGATTTTTTCAGAAATATCACCCACATATGTAGTAGGAATATATGTAGGTTTGTGTGTTTTTGGGTTATCTCTAGTGAGTGTAATTTCTTGTCGTGTGATAAGTAATTTGTGAGAGGTCATTTTGTTATATAATTTAATGATTATTTGTGAGTTACAAGCGTTTTGTTGCACCACATATTGTAGTATCTGAATTTCGTTTTGGATGGATTTTTGGTCTAGAGGACGGTTTATCAATCTGTTGATCATACTGTGGAAATAAGCGTATTGTGTGATTTTAGATGGCATGAATATGCATTTATAATATTATCTGAAACAGTTGATTTTCAGTATATGTCAAATTTGTGTGTTGTTAATATTACTTATAGTCAGGTCGAGGAAATTTATCTATTTGTTTGTTTCACGTTCTATTGTAAATTTCATTTTAGGATGGAGAGCATTTAGTGCATTTTGTATATGTTCAGTGTCTTCATCGTTACCATCTACAAGCATTACTGTGTCGTCGACATAACGATAATACTATGTAATTTTTGCCAGCAATGCTACATCCCATAGCCACTCCATCGTTTTGTATGTAGAATTTACTGTTAAATGTGAAGTAGTATTTTTTTTTTACCTTAACAAATTTTCTTCAATGATATTTATCATTTGTATTGGGTTGTTTATATAAAGCTTTGTGATGTCGAAAGAGACGAGTTTGCCATTAATAGGTATTGGAATGTCTTTGATTTTTTTGTGTCAATGATTTAGGATTTTTATAGTGTAAATGTTGTTGTACGAATAATACTTCTTGAGGATTTTATCGAGCTTTTACTAATACGATATGTAGGACTGTCAAATGCTACTTATAACAGGATGTATTGGGATCAGAGACTTATGTATCTTAGGATGGCCATGTAATATAAAATATTACGCAGCGATTTAGAACCATTAAAAATTATATTACGTCATTTAAGGAAGTAGTGTCACGATAAAAAATCTGGGCACTTGATGACTTCAAGTATGTATCGTGGTCCGATGTATTACATTTTATATTACTTCCTGCAAACAACGTGGTTTAGATAAAGAAAAGCTTACTATACGGCATGCCTGTTCCCTACAGTCAAACGTGTTGGGAGTTTCGTCATGATTTGCATATCTGTATCGTGGTATTCAACTGTTTCTATCATTACCGTCACTGGTCGTGCAATCTGATCGCATAATTGTCAATGAATATCTCACTACCGTCAAAAGGTAACTACTTACTATGACTAACATGCTGCAAACAAATACTGTCATATTCCAAATGATAATGCGCCCACACATAAAGCGATAAATTCTTCAAGCGTGTTTTGTACATCATAAAATTATAGAACACTAGCTGAAAATTCGGCGTTGTCCGGGTATTTATTTATTTATTCCTGCCATTTTTCACGTATAAATTCATTTGTATAAGGACTGTATGTCTGGAAAATCTATTGCGAATATAATAAGTAGTAAAGAAGTAATAGCTTAAAACTTGGTGCGTGATGGGACAGTTTTCCGTGAACGTTACTGTTTATGTGCTCATATCTCATGAACTACGTGTCGTACTGTGATACACTTTAGAAGGTACATTCAACTATATATGTGTATACTGTCTGTAAAATTTCCTGTGGCTACAATTTGTAGCGTACAAATTATAAATTGTAACATCATATCGAATGCCGTAGTTTATTCCATAAACAGCGGAAAAGTAGTAAGCGAGACACTTTTTTTCCTTTCATCATTTTGCTATGGTTGTCAGCGAGAAAAAGTTTAATAAAGGTTTGAAATTATGTTTAAAGTCGCTAAGTACTCTCATTCTCGTATAGCGTATTTATAAAGTCTCGCCGCATGACGTCATATCTTTTGAACCATGTGTCTTATGTAATTCCTAACCATGCAGCAGTTGTTACCTCACGGTAAGGTATGTGTGTACCAAATTTGGTTGAAATCGGTCCAATGGTTTAGGAGAAAATGAGCAGCATTGTCGCAAAATGCAGCAGTTTTTCGCTCATCTCATTGTTTATGACCTCATATCTCGTGAACTATGCATCGTATTTGATTCTTACACTTACGGCGACAACCTCATGGATTGAAGCTTACGTGTACAAACTTTCATAAAGATTGGAACAAAACTGTAGATTTGTATGCAACACGTACAAACATTCGGGCACACTACTTTATATATTAGATCTGCCGTAGGCAGCACATACGCAATGTCTCGACATAACTGAACAGTTATGGGGAGTCTTAAAGCAGGAACAATCTGTCGGAAACTATAAATGCACTTTACGAATCTCTTTCTCGAAGAAATTGAGCTGTTCTCAAATCCAGCATGGCCCAACGTTTTAGTAATATATAAATATTGCGTGGATATGAGATGTTTATATTATTATGTCCACCTAATGTGTATTTCTGTGTGTAGCTATAGTAGGTGGCACCATCTATCTTCCATCACTTGCTGGTGGGTGCTCGCACTGCAGCCGTCTTGCACAACAAGAGTGCGCCCTGATACCTTGGCTCACAGTAACGTCGAGTCACCCAGCACGGCGAGTGCTCGCTGCCAACTGAGGCGAATATTCCGCTGTAAGGTGCGAAATGCACTGCGAGGAATCACAGGACATTTATCCTGTTGAACCACACAAGCCTTTATTGACATGTATGACATCATAGATTGTTTTCCTCACCTACCTTTCTTTCTTTCTTTCTTTCTTTTTTTTTTTTTTTTTTTTTTTTTTTTTTTTTTTTTTTTTTCGTTGTACGCAGGAAAGACGCCAAGAACGACACGTGCAACTCACTGTGTCTGGTACGAGAAAAGCGTATGCTACTGGACATGGATCATCGTGTGTACTTCGGTGGCAATACCGACGTTACTAGAGACGAATTCCCGTGGACAGTCACGAGTCCTGCAGCCAGTCGTGCTCTTCCCTGGTGTTCAGCAGAGGTGGAACAGAAATCAGACGCGATACACATCGGCCGTCAATGTTACAATCATGACTTGGAGATACGTCAAAGGTAAAATATGCTACGTATTACCCAACAACGTAATTGAGTGTTTTGTTTTGTTGGGTAGAAGCTTTAGTTTGTAAATACTAGTCATAGTGCTGAGCTCACGACATTGGTGTGTGTTTTACCTTCAACACGAAAATAGTTTAATTTCTGACGTACTCATATCCAAGCGGGATTTTAATTCTAAAGTGACTAAATATTACCATGTAGTATTGAAATACGGAAAGACTTGAAGATGGTGACAAATATTTGCCGAAATCAGTCTCAATAATGTTAAAAAATAAGATCAATGTAAAAAATTTTAAAGTGATTTTGCCTTGTGTACTTACGCAGAATTTCTTTGGTGATTTGAAAGTAAGAACGGTAGTAGAACCTTTTCTCTAATCAACTGGTACAAGCGAGGGAGAAACATACCGTAGATCTTTTCCGTTAGGGAGCCTTTTCGTAAGAGGGAAGGCATGAAATACTGCTTGAAAAGTAAAAATTTATCGATCGATAAATGACAAATTTACGAGTGACAAAATAAGATGTTTGTAAATCCAAGGGACTTAGCTGTTGCAGTTATGAGTCCCTATACTTAAACTGGCTTATACTGCCGTGGCGGAGCAGTCGAGCGCATTGAGGCGCTATGCTGCGATGCGCGAGGCCGTTCCCCGTCGGGGGTTCGAATCACCCCCCCCCGTCGGGGGTTCGAATCACCCCCCCCCCTCGGGCGTGGCTGCCATCCTCATTTAGGTTTTCCCTAAATCATGCTTCAACAAGCCTTTCAATATAACGATTGGAAGTAGGGAGCAGTGGGAGAAAATAGTTCGACACCGTACGGGGGGTATTGTCTGGTTCACTGACGGGTTAAAATCAGACCAAGGCGTTGGGGCCGGGGTATACGGGGTGCAGCCAAGACTGGAGGGCGTCATCTCTCTAGGGAAACTGGCCTCAGTATTCCAGGCCGAAGTCACTGCCATCAGGGCGTGCGTGGAGGAGAATTTGCGTAGGTGCTACAAAGACCGTAGCATCTATATCTATTCAGACAGCCAGGCAGCCCTGAGATCACTGGCAGCTCCTGCAACAAGGTCTAAAACTGTTGCAGAATGTCACAGGGTTCTGGTGGAGCTAGGGGAAAGCAATAGAGTACACCTATTGTGGGTCTCAGGCCACTCGAGGATCAGTGGCAATGAACATGCCGACAGATTGGCCAGGATGGGGGCAGAGATCAAATTGGAGCTACGTAACTGGCTCAGAAGACAGCACGTAGAATATTGGACCAAAGTCTACCAACAAAAACATGGCAAGGTAATGATGTCAAAGCCATGTTTTAAAAGAACACGAGAGAGATTAGACTCATGGTTGGATTGCTGACAGGCCATGGGAATTTCAAAAAACACCTACATACAATGGGAATAACAGAAGAGGACCCTAAATGTAGGATCTGTGATGACGGTGCTGAAACTGCATCACATATAATCTTCGAATGCATTGCATTGGAGAGTTAAAGGCACAGAACATTTGGGACAACTAGACCCGTAGAAATTGTGTCTAATAAAGAACTGGTAAAGGGACTCCTTGCACTGTTCAAGTGCATTGGTTGGCTTTACTAGATATACAGTGAGCGACACCGCACAATAAACTTAGTTTCGGTGCAGCCAGTGGCGGATTGGACCAAGACTGTTTTGGCTTCCCTGAGAAAATCAAATCAAATCCCTAAATCATTCCAGGCAAATGCCGAGATGGTTCCTTCGATATAGCCCGCCCGATTTCCGTCTAAAAAATCTAATGTACAAATGTTTGTAACTCTATGAAATCAAACTACTGTGCTCACCAGTCCCTAGACTTACAAACTACTTAAACTAACCTAAGGACAACACACCGACTCCCATGCTCGAGGAAAGACCCCAACATCCCATGAGAACGAGCTCAAAGATCCTAATTTGGCACTCCATTCCCGCTCGGCATTTTCTCCTTCATCGCTGACAAACATCTATCCTAGCGTGTGCTCCCTGTCTAACGACCAACGTATCTAC
Source organism: Locusta migratoria (assembly GCA_026315105.1). Taxonomy (NCBI): domain Eukaryota; kingdom Metazoa; phylum Arthropoda; class Insecta; order Orthoptera; family Acrididae; genus Locusta; species Locusta migratoria. Next base: position 695,930,948 of record CM048745.1, on the reverse strand, counting down.
AGGCCGTTAGATCCTAATCCTCTTTCATTCCCTTTTTTAAAGATCAGCCATACGCTAAAATATGAGGAGCACAGAAAAAAAACCTTGCAATCAGCATTACAGCGCAATGGCTGAGCTTAGAGAGATAAAAATACGAGTGTCGGATCTTAAATGGTGGCATCTATTCATTCATAACCGATACAAGAGCGTTTCATGTTTGCACCTATTACTGTCCTTCAAGGCAGTCACCAGCGTTGTGGAAGGCGTAGATAACGTTACCAGAGCCTATTCTGTTGATGGTGTGAATGAACCAGTCGAATCTCTGCAACAGTTCTGAAGCGAATGCCACGAAGTGGTTCCTTCGTCTTCGGAATCAAATCAAAGTCACAAGGACTTAGGTCCGGAATGTATGGTGGATGGTGCAGTACTTCCCAGTCCCATCGACTGAACAAAGCAGCCACACCTTCTGCTGTACGCGCCCGCGCATTGTATTGCAAAATGACGGGTGGGTTGCGAGGAAAGTGTTGCCGCTTCTCTCGCAAAGCTGGTCGCAGGTGATGCTTCAAAAACGAACAGTAATCGTGTGCATTGACGGTCTGCCGTGGAGGAACGTAATGCGTTAGGATAACACCATCATAGTCGTTCACGTGAAGCACCATAACTGTCATCATACTGGGACTCTGATGCACTTTCGACAGTTTTGCGGAAGAAACGGCAACACTATCTGCGCAAACCGCCCATCATTTTGCACGACAATGCGCGGGCGCATACAGCGCAAGCTGTTGTTGCTTTTTTACAGTAGTTGGGTCTTGGAAGTACTGTACCATCCGCTATACTCCCCGGACCTAAGTCCTTGTGACATTGATTTCGTTCCGAAGATGAAGGAACCAATTCGTTCGCTTCAAAACTGTACCGGAGATTCGACAGACGGTATGCCACTCCATTCGCACCATCAACAGAACAGGCTCTGATAATGGTATACTACGCCTTGCACATCGCTGGAAACGGGTTCTACACAGCGCTGGTGAATACTTTGAAGGAATAAATAGTTGCCACCATTTTTGTTCCAATCCATTTATATCGTGAGTAATGGCCGAGCTGCTCTTCGTAAGCAATGGATTTATGTAGAAATCGTTCTCCGACGTTTGAAGTGATGTTAAACAGCGACGCCAGAACTGTCAAGTGGTGCGCATCATCGTGAGAAACATTCGAGAAGATTTACATATTTAGTGTTTCGAAACTCAATTACTGGTGACGCAGTACGCAAAAACGTAAGTGAATTTACATATCCTCAGTTTCAGAAGCTTTGTCAGTGGTCCCTGCTACGTTAACGACACGCCCTAAAATTTTTATAGGTAGACAGAAATTACTGTTTTCACAAACGGTTAGCCACTAAAGTTGAATATGACATGATAAAAACGTAAATTTAAATTACAATGGGGTCGTGACGGCGAATTTTATAAAAAAAAATTCAGTGACATACAGCACAAATTAACAATGCGTTAAATTATAGAAGATAGTGTAATTGTTTTTGTTTCTCAGTACTCTATCCTCCAGGAACAACACTCTGCCCTTCTTAAATACAAAAGTTGCAAAGAAATCGTTAACCGCACATATGTCTAAAATACTCCTGCATTTCATTTTTTTTTTTTTTTAAAGAAACATGTAAAGGTAACTTCAAGAAAGACGGTCTTCTTGAAAAACTCTACATTAACAGATATGTCACTTGACAGGATACTACGTATTAGTTCCTTTTTGATATTCTGATGATAGGGCATATCGGAACGCATCAGTAATGATCTTATGACTAGAGGGCGTTCGCAGATAGCCAAGTTAGTACCTTCCAGGTTGTGCGGTTGCCACACTAGAATGGCCGGGCGCCGTAAGGTGCCTTGCTGCAGAGCACGCGGCTACCCTCCATCGGAGGTTCGAGTCTTCCCTTGGGCATGCGTGTGTGTGTGTGTGTGTGTGTTGTCCTTAGATTAATTTAAGTTAGTTTAATTAGTTTGTAAGCCTAGGGACATAAACAACATAGTTAAGTTCCATAAATTTACAAACAATTACATGTTGTATGCTCCTCAGCAGTATGGATGGGCAGGAGACACTACATCATCATGGTGGCAATGAGTCTAGAGGAGCCGATAGTACAGTTCAACGCGTGATGAACATTTAAACGTTATCCTCAGGAAGAGCTGTTAGGTAGATTGTAAGTAGTTTCTGCATGACACCCGACTGTCCACTGCTACTACAGCTGTCTCTGCAGACGGCCTTCGGCAGATGCTGCGGTCTCATCCAGTATGCCCACGTCGCGAACGTTGTCTGTGTCCCTCAAGGCGCGGACTTCCCAGAAGTCGATAGCGTCTGAGCTCGTGACTGAAGGCGGGCCATCCGAAGCCACAGCCACTGCTCGCCGACCTCTGCTGGACAAGCTACACAGGCGGCCCACGCGCTGCCATTGGACGATCGCTACCTGACGCCATCAGGAAATCAACAGTACAGTATCGCGCAATTCAATTCTCCGTTGACGTAACCTACGGCCATGAATGTTGTTTCTAGGTGTTTTTATTTTGCTTGTTACACCGTGCCTTCCTTTTTGTAGCCAGTTTCAGAGAACCAAGAAGATATTGCATCCTTTTTTTTATCATTATTTTATTTTTATTTTTTACGAGGTGCGTCTGAAAAGTTCGATGTATGGTCCCATATTTTACTAATCGCACAGGCGAGGATGAGGGACATGTGAACAAGCGACCCCTATCGTGCAGTGAAGCGGTGGTACACGCTGCGACCCAGGAAACAGTGTCAGTGTGAGAACTCGCGTCATCGCAATATGGATCGAAAAATGGAGCAGTGGAGGAACACCAAGTGTTGTTTCAAATTAGAAATAGGCAACGAAGACCAATGGGATTTTATTGCTAGCGTATGGTGCTGAAGCAGTGTGTGTTTGAGTGGCTGCGGAGATCCAACAAACGCATGACCTCTCTTCTTCAAGTGATTCCACAAGAATCGTTTGCTGATAGATTCAAACAGCTGTAGGCTACAACCGATGTCAGAAATATGTTGCCAATGATGATTACTTTGAAAACCAGTAAATATATTTTCCAAAATCATACAATATAGACTTTCACGGACGGTGTTCAATTAAAATTTCCGAGCTTATAGGCCGTGGTCCATAGGTAAAACTTTCCCCTAACGTTTCGTCTTCGGCTGCGGAAGATGTCGTCAGAGGTAAAGTGGCAACTCAAGTGAGGGGCCGAGGGTGCACCGCATATATACACGGTATAGGGGGCACCACAGTTGCAACGTTTGAAACGTTTGTACAGAAAATATTTATTTCTGAATTTGTAAGAAAATGTCTAATATTGTGCCCCCTGTTTTGTGTCGAGTAACTTGCTTGCAAGAAAATGTATAACATTGCTTCTACTGTGTGTATCGATATGTGTACTTAAGTCTGTGAAGTTTTATCTTTGGCAAAGATTATGTATCGCATAGCATTGTAGCTCGGGCAGAGAGAGAGAGAGAGAGAGAGAGAGAGAGGGGGGGGGTCTTGTGGTTTAGCTCGCTTAGAGATCAGTTGAGTTGTGTGTATGGCTCCGATGTGGAGCAGAGGCTGCTGTGCCAGCAAGTTGATTTGATTGTATTTGGAATATATATTGTATTTTTTTCATTACTATGAAAACGTTGTACCACCGCTGGAATGAAGGTAATTACATTTCATGTCATTATGAAAAGGTTGTATTATTTAGGTAATGTAATGGTGATTATTAATAATAAGTAACAAAGTTGACCTTTCTAAAACAAATGTTCAAATGTTTGTAAATCTATCGGACCAAACTGCGTGTTCATCAGTCCGTAGCTTACAAACTACTTAAACCTAGGTAAACTAACCTAAGGACAAACACACACACCCATGCCCCAGGGAGGACTCGAACCTCCACGGCGAGCAACCGCGCGCTCCGCAGCGAGACGCTTTTGACCGCTCGGCTATTCCACCGCGGCTTGGCCTTTCTTTCCTGTTTCATTTACGTAGTTAGAAGATTAACCTACTTCCTTTATTTGGTAATTAGTTATTTGTGGATTTAAAGTGCAGTATTGATTTTGATAGTCTTGTTGAACAGATTTCGTTATTGGTGCCATAGTAAATGATTGTTATGCAACACTGCAGTTAATTGATTATGATACCGAATTTTGATAATCAGGTACTGATCTCCATAAAATTCTCGCAGTCAAACATTAAGAAAGTGGTTTGTGTTTTTAATATCTTTCCCGCAGTCAAATTTTTTGAGTATAGTCAGTGTGTGTTTCATGCAGGTTACTTGCCACAGTTGTTTTGTTAAAAGGTCCGTTGCGCACATAATCAATTTAATGCACTGTTTCTTATTTAACAGTATATACATCAATATCAGGGCCATAATTAAACCAAATTACTGTGTTAATGAACAATTTGGTGTCTGATTCAAGGATAGGTTCAACATCAAACAACACGTACACAGCTTTTACGTTGAAGTCCAAATTTTGTCTAAAACGTTCCACCAACACGTTGACAATCGATTATCGTCTATGAATAAGGGTGGCATTACCAGAGACAGTGTCTCAGCCGACCGACGCCAGTGATGGACTGCGGCGCCTGCTCTACCGTCTATAAATGCGGCGCTCCCTCGACCCCTCATTGCACTTTGCCTCTTCCGTAGCCGAAGACGAAACGCAAGGGGAAAGTTTTACCTTTCAATTATGGCCTATTAGGCCCGAAATTTTAAGTGAAGGTAATTTGTTTGTAACTCCTGTTTCCTGTATTTCCTGAGACCATTTACCGAACTTCTCAAACGCTCCTGGTATACGCATACCGCATATGTCATTAATTTTCACTATTTTCTATTTATATAATAATCAGGTTGCAGCAGTAGGGAAGGTGTAAAGTATGTATTTGATTGTAATAATTTCATTTATAATATTTACCACGTCCTAATGATTCAGTTGTCACCATCTTGGTAATGTGTCAGCCGCTAAACTAACAATATCATGTAAAACAGCATGTAATAGCGTGTATGTCCCAGCTAAGGCATGCCCAAGCTGTTTGCTTGAGTTTATATTATGAAATTATTTTCTCAATTTCTTCCCAGTTTTGAAAGGGGTGACGTAAGGTAACATTTGATTTAATCTACCATTAAGTCACCACATCGTAAACGTCTTTATTCTTCTCTTCTTCCGCAATTATGTTTTGAAACTGAAGGTTCTATACCGCTTATTCCGCTGTTGTATACATGGTGACAACACACAACGCAAACACCTTTGTCTGTTTTTCCTTACGCTCAGTGAGCTGCGTAGGCAACACCTTGTTAGAATACAAAACCATTACGCAGGAAGACCACAGTATAAGTGTTTCGAAAGTAGCCTAACATAAACTAACATAAAATGTTGAGTCATAGCGAAAATTGTAATCCTTTCCAACAATGCCCCAAACATTTGCGTACGATTAATTTGAATCGAGGAGAAATAACATAAAAAATAATATAAATGAACCTTTTTCTTAATTTCAGCAATATTTTAATAGCTATTCTGCTATAGCGTGCTGAGAAGATGCTAATAAATCTGAAATCATTAAAATTGTTCCATCGGTTCTTCAGTTATAGATGGTGTAAGTAACCTGCCTTTCCGCAACATTGGAGCAAATACAAGGGCGGTTTGATAGGGCTGATAAAAATAGAATAAAAATTGTTTTGAAGGCGAAAACTCACTTTATTTCTCGACTTAGTCTCCTTGCAAGGCTGCACACTTGGACCAGCGAGTTTCCAATTTTTTCAACTGATCGGCAAAGTAGGCTTTGTCAAACTCTGCAAAACAGTGCGTCACAGCGGCGGACACTTTCTCATTCGATGAAAGTTTCTCCCCACCAAGTCAAATTTTCAAGTTTTGGGATAAGAAGAAATCACTCGATGCCAAGTCTGCAGCATTGTACTAATGAAACAGCACTTTCTTCCGTCCCAATCATGGAGTTTTTCAATTCCTGACTCAAACTATCCAGCAGAGCAGCGTAATGGGGCCCAGTTATGGCCTGCCTTTTCCCAAATAATCTATCAGGGGTATACGCTGGGAATCCCAAAAGACAGCTGCCATGACCTTTCCAGCTGACAAAACAGTCTTCACCTTCTTTGGTGCACTCTCTTCGCCCATTGTTTGGACTGCTGTATGGTCTCTGGAGTGTAATGACGTATCAAAGTTTCACCCACAGTTGTGAATCTGTGCAAAAAGTCCTGTGGATTGCGACTGAACAGTGTGAGATTCTGAGCAGAAATGTTCTTTCATTTCCCTTTTTGGTCCAAACTGATCAGGCGCGGTACCAATCACGCACAGTGCTTCTTCATGGCCAGTTTTTCATGAATGATGTGTTGCACTCTTTCAGTTGAGATGCCTCCAGTGTTACCTTTCTCGTGAACTTTTAATCTTTGATCTTCCATTACCAAATTATGCACCTTATCGATGGTTTCCTGTGTGGTGACTTCAACAAGCCGAGTGGAGTGTGCTCCATCTTCCGTGCTTCACCGACCACGTTTAAGTTAATTGAAACGAAAGTCTTCAATGTTGGTGCAGAACCCACACAGACCTCATTCAACTCGGATTTGATCTGTGCGGCTGTCCAACCATTCAAATGAAAATGTTTAATGACCGCAGGAAATTTGTTTTTCTCGATCCTAAGGACCTAATTACGCAGTTATCATTTCAGCAGGCAGCCAACAATCAACTAATAACAGCTGCCGTTCGAAACTTGCTGTAATATCCGTGAAAATATCTGGCTTACCAACAACAGTGCAGGTTCCGATGATTTCCTGCACTTTCATGCAAATTAACCACACTTACCAAACCACCCTCGTACACCAAATGATGAGTGGCGAGTTGTTTTCATTACAGGAAATGTGAATATTAAGCCGACTGTATGTGAACTATAGTTAGATGTACCACATAAGTCAGAGAAGAAGAACGTAATAAAATGTTAAAATAAAATAACACGAAAATATGAATAACTTTAATAGTCGATAGCATTTATAATGCTGCTAAGTCTAAGCAGGAGAACTGTTCCTGATTACAACCGAAACACACAAAAAGTGCAAGAAAATCGTAGTTACAGTGACCACTGAAGATGGTTTAAAAGAAATCTAAATTTGTTTGGTCTTAATAAGACGTTTATTACGTGACAAATTTTAGCATCTGGTTCTGTACATTCCTCAGTCAATCATAAAAGTTACGAGACAGAATTAAAAAAAAAAAAAAAATTAAACATCAGTATGCTAGCTATACTGCTTCTGACGTGCCACAGAAGAATGCTGAAGATTAGGTGGATGGATCGCGTAACTAATGAGGAGGTACTGATCAGAATTGGGGATAAAAGGAATTTCTGGCATAATTTGAACAAAAGAAGGGATCGATTGATAGTATGGATTCTTGGACATCGAGAAATTGTGAATTTAGCGTTGCAGGGAAGTGTGTGGGGTAAAAATAGCAGAGGGAGACCAAGCAAATTCAAACGGATGTAGGTTGCCGTTTTAGAGGAGATGAAGAGGCTTGCTCGCGATAGACTTGGGTCTTCGGACTGAAGACCACAACAACATAAACAGTGCTTCAGAGGCCTTTCAGAGCACCCCTCCAAAGACCACCACTGTACAACGCATGTTCGTACAAGCACCGATGTAAAACTGTCAAAAAACCCCTACTATCTGGGACATTGTTCAACTGCATTACATTCTCTTGCAAGTTACGCTGTCTAAGCGCTAACTCTTCAAGTGACTCTTTAATCTTACAAGGAAACCACATGGGTATCGGGTTTTAGAATTTGTATTTTTGGTACGTGAAGGTCAGAACTCAAAGAACAATCAACCAAATCCATTCGAAGCAACTCTCAAAAATTCTCGAGAAAATCGACTATGAAGTTTTGCAAGTACACCTAAGTATCAATAACTAAACAATCGGAGCATCTGTCGGTGTAGCTGAGGTCTTAGCGTTCTGGGCTTGCAATCCTAGGGTCGATGGTTCGAATCCTGTCCTGACAGATTTTTAAACCTTTTTACGTTGTGTTCGAATATACAATTTTAATATCTAATGGTAATTTTACGAAATATGCACTTTTGTTTATTAGTAATTTTCTATATTTTATAAAAGGTCTTCAATAATGATGGTTTCAATCAAAAAACATAGTATTGGCTCCACTATTAGCTGAAGACGGTAATCTTTGATTGTTCAGTTTGTGAAGAGCTACGACGCCTGGAGCGTGGAGAGCTGCATCAATTCAGTCTGCGGACTACAAACCTACTTATCCATCATTTTTAGGGGACGACAAGGTGTTCAGCTCGTCTGCATACACATAAACAAAAACTGACACTATACGTGGAAGTAGAGATCCCAAAATGTTGTATGTAACCGAAATTGAAAATGAAAAAACTACCCCGGCGGAGCAACCGAGCGCATTGAGGCGTTATGCTACGATGCGCGAGGCTGTTCCCCCCCTCGGGGGTTCGAATCTCCCCTCGGGCATGGATGTTTGTGTCGTCTTTAGTATAAGGTAGTTCATTAGTAGTTTGTAAGTTTAGGGACTGATGACCTCGCAGGTAAGTCCTTTAAGCTTAACAAACGTTTGAAAAACACTTTCTGTCACAGCGGGATTCGAACCAACGACTCTACGGTGGCGATACTAGAGCTCTACCACCTGCGCTACACTGACAGATGCCGCAGCTGCTTTAGTTATTGCTACTTAAGTGTACTTGCAAAATATCAAAGTCGATGTTCTCGAGAATTTTTTAGATTTGCGTCGGATGACTTTGGATGATTGTTATTTGAGCGTATCATAAATAAACAAAAAATATCTAAATCCCTTCTTTTAGTTAAGATATACCAGAAATTAGTTATCTCCGTAATTATGTTGAGTACCCCCTCATTATGTGAGTACATACCTAATCTTCAGCATTTTTCTGTGGCACCACATTTTAAAAAGCCTCTATCTCTTTCCTGTCTGAACTATGTATTGTCCATGTAACAAATTTATCTTTTTCAGAAACTCTTTTGTTCACATTGCCATACTGCATTTTATATCCTCTGCACTGTGACCATCGTATATTATTTTACTATAGAAGTAAAAAAACTCATCTACCACCTGTATTGTATGGTTGCCAAATCTAATTCCTTCAGCGTCACCTACTTTTCTTAAGGTTACATTCCATTACCCTTGTTTCGCTTTTAATGTTCTTATAAGCTCCTTTAAAAACACTATCAGTTTCGTTCAATTGCTTTCCAATGATAGAATTACAATCTCATCATGAAAACGCAGTCTTTTTTCAACATGTTAAACTTCAATTCCGTCTCCTAATTTATCCTTTATGTCCTCCACAGCTTGATCAGTGTACATATAGAATAACATTTGATAAAATATTCAAACGTTTGTAAATATATGGGACTTAACTACTGTGGTTAGTTTCACTCACGTAATGGCGAGCGTTGGTTTTCTTCTAGAGTCAAAGTGTGCGATGAAAACTTTGCAGACGCTTTTCTTCAAACATTATGTATCTAATCCACTCTACAAATCCTCGAAGTTTGTAAACTTTTTTCTTAATCACCCTGCATATGTAAACACTACGTTACGACTTGAGGCGTATAAAAATCATCAATGAAATGACATTTGTGTTAAATCCTTGAAGCACGGTGGAAGTTGGCGAGACAAGGCGCCCCCTCCCTTTTGGTGAGGTGCAAAGTGTGTGGTTAGACGTGTAGCACCGTGCGAATAATAAGCAGTCCTGCCCGGCAGGGGACAAAGCGCGCCTCTGCGTGGGAAGTCCCACCGCCGCCAAGATTTCTGACCTTGTGGCCAGCGCGGCGCATCCTCTTCACGAGCAGCGGGCATAAGAGCGTGCAGCCGCCGTCACAGGTAGCAACAGGGCTCCTGGGTCTGGGCTCACAGCATACATATATACAAGTGGCGTCTGTTCCGAAAGAATAGACGTCACTTCTGATACTGCAGTTGTTATTATTCAATATTCACAGAATATATGACATCAACTGCGATTGGGCAAAGCTGAAAATGTGTACCCAGCCGGGATTCGAACACGGGTCTCCTGCTTTCTAGGCAGTTGCGCTGACCCCTACATCACTGGGGACTCAGTGATCACCGCACCTGCAAGGACTACCTAAGCACGCCTCCCGTCACTGGGCAGGGCGAAGCTGGGAATTTGTATCTGACGGGAGGCGTACTTAGGTAGTCCTTGCAGGTGTGGTGGTCACTGTGTCCCCAGTGGTGTAGGGGTCTGCGCAACTGCCTAGAAAGCAGGAGACCCGGGTTCGAATCCCGGCTGGGTAAACATTTTCAGCTTTGCCCAATCGCGGTTGATGTCATATATTCTGTGAATATTTTTCACATCATACAACTAACAAATTACATCGGTAGGACGCCTCTTAACACTTCGAATGTGTTGTTGTGGTCTTCAGTCCGCAGACTGGTTTAATACAGCTCTCCACGCTACCCTGTCCTGTGCAAGTTTCTTCATCTGACAATACGTTCGGCAACCTACATCCTTATGAATCTGGTTACTGTATTCGTCCCTCGGTCTCACTCTACGATTTTTACCCCACACGCTTTCTCCTAATGCTAACCTGACAATTCCTTGATGTCTCAGAATGTGTCCAACCAACCTATCCCTTCTCTTAGTCAGGATATGCCAGAAACTCCTTTTCTCCCCGATTCGGTTAGGCACCTCCTCATTAGTCATGTGATCTACCCATAATTTTCACCTTTCGTCTGTAGCACCACATTTCAAAAGCTTCTATCACCTTTTTATCTGAACTCCTTATCGTCCACGTTTCAATCCCATACAATGCTACACTCCAGACAAATTATTTCAGAAAGGACTTCCTAACATTTAGATTAATAATGGATGTTAACAAGGTTCGCATCTTTAGAAAAGCTTTTCTTCCCATAGCCATTCTGCATATTATATCTTCTTTACTTCGATCATCAGAAGTTATCTTGCTACCCAAATAACAAAATTCATCTACTACTTTTATTGTCTTATTACCTAAACTATTTCCTTCAGCATCACCTGTTTTTCTGACATTACATTTCATTACCTTCGTTTTACTCTTGTCAATGTTCATCTTATATCTTCCTTTCAAGAGACTGTCCATCCCATTCAATTGCTCTTCCAGGTCTTTTGCGGTCTCTGACAGAATTACTATGTCATCGGCAAACCGCAATGTTTTTATTTCTTCTCCCTGCACTTTAATGCCCTCTCCAAATTCCTCCTTCCATTCCTTCACTGCCTGATGTACAGATTGAACAACATTGGGGAAAGGCTATAACTCTGTCTTACTTCCTTCCCAACCTCTGCGTCCCTTTCTTGCCATACGACTCTAATAACCGCTGTCTGCTTTTTGCATAGGTTGAATATAACTCTTCGGTCCCTATATTTTACCCCTAATGCCTTCAGAATTTGGAAGAGTGTATTCCAGTCGACATTGTCAAAAACTTTCTGCAAATCGACAAACACTAAAAACGTAGGTTTCCCTTTCCTTAGCCTATCTTCTAAGATAAGTTCAAAAATGTTCAAATGTTTGTTAAGCTTAAGGGACTTAACTACGGGTTCATCAGTCCCTAAACTTACAAACTAGTTATGAACTACTTACAACTAAGGACGGCATAAATATCCATGCCCGAGGGGGGGGGGATTCGAACCCCCGATCGTAGTGGCCGTGCAGACCGTGACTGAAGCGCCACAGTCCCCTCGGTCACCGCGTCCGGCTCTGAGATAAGTCGTAATGTGAGTATTGCCTCTCGTGTTGCTACATTTCTCCCAAATCTAAACTGATTGGATTCCGCGAGTTTTTCCATTTGTCTGTAAATAATTCGTGTTAGTATTTTGCACCCATGGTTTATTAAACTGATAGTTCTGTAATTTTCACACTTGTCACCCTTCGAATACTGAGATCTTTTTCACGGAATTAATAAAAAATCTACTGAAAACACAAACGTTCCAGATATTAGCAACAGAGGACAGTGAGAAGTTCATTGAAGTTACAACAGCTCAACTTTTTCCCTAGCAATCTAATCGCAGACAAGCTGTTCTGTCATTTCTCTACGTAAGCTCCCTACAACTGTACACATTTATCACAACAACGACGAAGCTACGAACCATTCTTTTTAATTCTTGTAGAAAATAATGATGCAATGTGTAGATCACCTATCCGATAGTGCAGCCTGGGCAACGCTGTGTCATGTCTCAGCGACGAAGAATGTACACAAAGGTGGCGATCGAACGCCCAGTCCAAGATGAACGAAAAGTAAAAAAGTTGTAGAAATCATCCAACAGACTATTTTTAAAGAATTACTCATGGAATGCAACTAGTTTCGGCATTCCTGTCTTGGCATATTCAGGCCCCACCAAGTGATAAGTTGGGACACACCATCCCATGTTATTCATATATGGGAGCTCTTATCATCCGTGTCCATGTGAACCTTCTATTCATGTTACCAGCGCCAACATGTGCTAGATGTTCGCTAAAACAGATGTAGTCATTGACAAATGATTGGATCCCCAAGAGCGACCGGACTGCGGAAATGTAGATGGCTATGTATTCCAACCGCTGTACCAAGTAGTCTTAGAGTATATTTATTGGATTGACCTCGTGTAATTCAGAGGGCGAAGTTGCGATACGTTGCCACAATTTTCCCGGAACAAGTAATATGTGTATCGAGCCCTTTGAACACAAACATTGTTAGTATGGATGAACTCACAGTCCACAGTATACTCATTACAAAGGTGTGGAACACTTGATTACTGAGGATGCTGAAGTTGACAGTCACTATCCGTAAGTCATGCTACGACAAACATCTCAAATCATCGCCCATGTAAAATTTTACAGCGATCAGTCGAAATCTTTTCTTTATTATAGATCGGCGCCAAAGCAAAGATGTATTAATACCACCAAATGACAGGAAAACCCGATACCACGTTGGCATAGTACATAAGGATCGGACTCATCAACAGTTGGCGACTGTCCGGTCAGTACCAGAAACTATGAATTCGAAATATTAAAAAATAGGCTAAACCGTTCACACTTCCTGTCCTGCCAGAATTCTCAATTTATCGTTCACATCATGCTCGCAGCTATGACATGTCCGAAAGAACAAACGACACAGGGTATTAACGGTAAGCCGCCAAAATTGTACAGATGGTACATCTCTATGTCCTTGACAAAAAAATGTAATGAAATATTGTTGCATCATGTACTTCATTTATTTGTACTCGTAAAAACCAATATTTGTAGGACCGATGAGGGGAGATTTCTGTTCACATTGTCGGCTCACGATACACTAGAGAGCCCTGTAACCGCGTGGCCTACAGCGCCTGGGGGTGCGAGAGAGATCGCGCGAATACACTACGCGACGGGAAATGTAAACATCGGACATGTACAAAGGCGCGGCACGGCGCGGCGCCTAGGTGCTGCTGAAACAAGCAATTTGAACAGCCAATGGGTTGTCAAGAATCTGTAATTCATTTTTCATAAACAATCAATAAAAGTACAACCAGACTCTTCACCTTTACAGTACCATTATGAATATTGTGGTAGTAAAGGTAAGCTTATATCAAAGAAAATGTGTTTTTCTTAGTACAAAATCAACCAGTTACCTAGTAAATGTGCATTACTTACAATCAACCATTTTCCGTTTTTACAAGACAACCGTATCAAAAATTTAATTCAGCAACACTAACAACAATTCACAACACTAACGAAACTGAAACCCAAATTACTTAGTTTCCTCTTACACTATACCATTCGATCTGACACATGATTCATGACAGCGAACACAGATTCCTCGCACTCGTTCACACACATATTTGTCTTATGGTATTGTCATCATCGAAAACCTTCTGCGTAAGTTGGCAAGCGTAAAAAATTTCCTTCATTGGCGCCAGAAGTAAAAAACCTGTGGATTTAAATCAGAGCTGTGTGTTTGCCACCGATTTGGACCCGAACGCCCGCTGCATCGTCCTGGAAATCGTCTATCCATAAAAATCTCCAATGTTGTTGGATGGAGCACCATCGTGGAGGAATCACACGTATTGACGCATGCCTAACGAAATGTCGCCTAACAAAGTTGGTAGCTATGTTTCCCCTAGAAACGTTCGATAATAGTTACCAGTCAAACGTGCAGGTAAAACATAAGTCCCAGTTATGTAGTCATCGAGATTTACGGAAAATAGTCGCTGAAAATGTGTTGCCGCTACGGGGTGACGATTGTTAGATGCCAAGTGTGCATGTTCCGTAAATTAGTTATTCCGTCGCGAGTGAAACACGCTTGATCTGTGACGTGTATTTTATTGATAAAATCATCCTGCGTACTGAGTAATAAAAACTACTCTGAGAATTCACGTCATGGAAGGAAATCCTGTTCTCGCAATGTTTGTAAGCGTTGAATAGGGTAAGGTCGCAGACGCTCCTCTTTCAAAGTGCGATGAACGACAGTGTGCGACACACCTACTTGGCGGGCGATGCTTCTAGAACTGTGCCGCGGTGGAGTAACCGAGCGGTCTAAGGCAACTCGCTGGGAAGCGCGCGGTTGCTCGCCGTCGGAGGTTCGAGTCCTCCCTGGGGCAAGGGTGAGTGTGTTGTCCTTAGGTTAGTTTACCTAGGTTTAAGTAGTTTGTAAGCTACGGACTGATGACCACGCAGTTGGGTCCGATGATTTACAAACATTTGAACATTTAGAACTCTGAGTAGGATTCTCCTGGATGTGGTCCACAATCCTTTCCTCTGCTTCCAATGTACGATCGGCGCGTTGTGGACCTCTGCATTCTGCATGGTCAGGAAAGAGCAAATATCTCTATCAAAGGAAATTACATACGTTCTCGTAAGTTTTATGCGGTAATGATGTAACAAAAAAGGAAAGCATACAGACGAAAATAAAAAAGCATACAGACGAAAATAAAAAAGGTACAAATGTTCATATGTTTGTAGAACTTATGGGACTTAACTACGCGGTCATCAGTCCCTAAGCTTACAAACTACTTATGAACTAGCTAAGACTAAGGACGGCACAAATATCCATGCCCGAGGGGGGATTCGAACTGTCTTTTTTCCCCCCTTGGATAAAATCATAAAAAAATTCGCAAATATGTTACTGGACTTTTTTGTCAAGCACACCGCGATGTACCATCTGGAAACTTTCCTGGTGGGGTAAACATGTATAAAAAATAGAAATCGAGTAACTTGCCCAAAGCACAGGCTCGTTGATGCACACAAAAACACATACACAAACAATCAAACTTTCGCAACCGTTGGCCACTTTATCAGGAAAAGAGGAAGGAAGGAGGGTAAAAAAGGGAAGGATGCGTGTTTTAAGGGAGTGGATGAGGAGTCATTCCAATCCGGGGAGTGGAATCCCCAATCTTTCCGGGATTGGAATGACTCCTCATCCACTCCCTTAAAACACTCATCCTTCCCTTTTTTCCCCTCCTTCCTTCCTCTTTTCCTGATAAAGTGGCCAACGGTTGCGAAAGCTTGATTGTTTGTTTGTGTGTGTGTTTTTTTTTTATTTGTGTTTTTGTGTCCATCAACGAGCCTGTGCTTTGGGTAAGTTACTCGACTCTCTCTCTCTTTCTCTCTCTCTCTCTCTCTCTCTCAACAGGCACCGATGATTTCTATGCGAATGCATAATTGCATGCTATTCCTAGTGGGAATCCAGCGCTGGTTGTGAGCAAGGGGAAGTAATGTGCAGCGGGCACTGCCATCGTGGTGACCTGTAACTTGATAATTTGGGCAGGACGGTAAGCGTTACTGGATAGCCTACTTTGTTAAGACGACCGCTTGTGAAACGAGGGAAATCAAATTTTTAACTTTGCTCTTAGATTAATTTCAATGCCCTGAAACGGTCAAAATGTTTCAAATTTTTGAATTCATAAATTTACGTCCGTTAATATCAACCAATGGTATTAGCTCTTTAAGATATGTCCGAAAGTACAAGCAATGACTGCAATAAATGGTGGCCAGTACTAATGTCATACAGGGTGGTCGGAACGTCGTGGTGTGATATCATTCCTATGGTGCCAATTGAAGACTTCAGGGATTGCTTAAGATGAAATGTAATTTTTAAACCCACCTGTTGCCCCATTCCAGAGGTGAAAGGAGACGAGTTTTCAATGCGAAAAAGATGCTAAGAATACTTGAGTACATGCCAAAGACTTTTTGAGGATGAGACTAAGGATCCTTAAGTGAACTAGTCAAAGTCTAGATTTACATTCGATTGTTGATCGAAGGCTAAGGCGACGAAAGTTCTCCGGCCGTGAGCAATAATTGCAATCTTTTGTTAAAATGACAGTGTTGCGGTTGGCTACAATCGTTGATTCCATCCCATCATGCTGTGCGGTTGTACTTAACCCTTTCATTACCATATTATGAAATAAGCTCTGGGAAAATTGAAGTTCAGTGTTTTCTGTATTAATACAGTGCAGTTAACATCAAAATGTATGTTTTAATTTTTTTGATCGAACTATTATTTCTTTAAGTGATGTAATTCACGCACAACACAGACGTTTGTATCTAATCTAGGTATTTTATTACTTGGTCGTTATTTTGATGATAGTTTATCAGATCAACAATGCTAGCATAATCTTTGCCACAGCACCAAAGAAATACAGTTGGCAGCGGGAATAAAATAAAAGGAACCACACTCACGCTCACACTCTCAGCCACGTACAGACGGCCACGCAACACAACCTCCAAGATGGACAGATTAATGCCTTCAAAGTGGCTACACTGGTTTTAAGCGGCAAAATGTGTTACTAGAAGCATGTTGCTCATCAACAAAAGTGCAACTTTAAGGATTGATGCACAAAATACGGCATAAATCAACTTTTAATATGTTGTTGTCCAGGAACGACATTGGAAACGAAAGGGTTAAGGCGAAAAGTTATCCAACCGACTAACTACTGTGTACTCGCATTCGAGTTTCACGAAGCTTTTAAGCTGTAACATAACTCTTTTGAAAACACGGTAATTTTGTAATGCTATCTGTAATATTGGCACTTAAGGAATCCAATGTTCCGTGTTTTATCATACCAGCGCAATTAGCAGCTGTCAATCAACTAACATAATATTTATACAGATTTTCCTATGAAAAAATGTGTTTGCCAAAGTACTTGTTGTCTCTGCTGGATATAATGCGACAGAAAAACTTAAATGCTAAGGTATTACACCATTTAGATTACAAGCAGTCAAATTATTCGGTACATACTATGATTTTCTTTTATGCATCCAGTTTTGTCAGTGCTTTGCTCAACAGGGAACTTAATAGAATGGCGTTTTCTGTGGCTTAGGACCCAACTTGATAAACAAGACGTAATACTGTCGGATGCACATATGCCTTCTTTCAGAATCCACAGCGTCATATCGATTGCTCAAGTCATCCTACCCGTCATTGTCAACTACTTAAAGAAGCCGTAGTCAATGACTGACGCACATGGTATACATGACAACTAATGTACACAACACTGCCTGAGTATCAATCTTCGCGGTGCATAGTTATTTTGATTGTTGATTTAAGGAGTATATTTTGTTACAGTCACCGGAAAGAAACAATTTCTTCACTGAGTCTACAGGAGGGATCACTGTTTTGGTGTATGATTCTGACGACAGGTATCTAAAGTCTTCTATAGTCCTGTTATCCTTAATTAAATTCAAAAGTTTGTAAACCTCTTGGACCAAACTGCTATGTTACTCAGCCCGTAAACTTAGAAGCTACTTAAACTAATTTACACTGAGAACAACACACACACCCATGCCCGAGGAAAGGCTCGAACCTCCGGAGGGAATGGCCAGCGCCGGCCGCGGTGGCCGAGGGGACTGAGGCGCTCCAGTCACGGTCTGCACGGCCACTACGATCGGGGGTTCGAATCCCACCTCGGGCATGGATATTTGTGCCGTCCTTAGTCTTAGCTAGTTCATAAGTAGTTTGTAAGTTTAGGGACTGATGACCTCGAAGTTAAGTCCCATAAGCTATACAAACATTTGAACATTTGATGTTTGAATGGCCGGCCAGTTCGTAGCACGACGCTTTAGACCAACAGTCGGCAACTGGCGGACTACGGTCCTGGTCCGGACAGCGGAAGACCAAAAACTGGATCGCCAAAAATATTTTGAAAGTATAAGTTACATACTCAAATTAAGAAAATATTCTGTAAAAAACTATGTGAAATTCTATAACTTGACTTCTGGCAATCTCCAAAACCTCTTCTACAGCGGTCGGGGCATCTCCATCTAACACCATTTTTGTGTTCCTAACGAACGAAAGCCCGAAGATCCTTTGCAAAATAATGTTTTTTTTTGAGATTTTTTATATATTTCTATTTTGTATGTATTGTATTTCATATTAGTGTGAGAGTGAAACTTTAAAACAAATAAAAACTGAAGAACATTACTTTTTCTGGATTTTTAATACAAAAATGCCTGTTTGTTGTATTTAATATTATTTTGAGAATAAAAATTAAAATAAAAAATTAATAAGGAATATGAGATTTTACTTGCGGACCTCAATAAAAATTTTCAAAAGTATCCCGACCTCACTAAGATTACTTGCCGACCTCTGCTTTAGACCATTCCGCGCGGCTACTAAATTAACATTCTAGCATATAAAATCTCAATATTTTGCAGCCACGACCGTGAGCTGTATTATTACTATTATTTATTTATTTTCAACATAGTCTATCTCTCACTTTCAGAGCTGTAATTTAGAGAAGGAAAAAACATTAGAAAGACGAACTGGAGAGAAATTCCGCCTTGTGCAATACATCTTTCTGTGGTTTTTCATGCAGGCAGGTTTCAGCATTTACTTGCGTCATTGGCAGATTTCATATGTGCTTTCGAAACCAGATTGTGCCACTGTTCTTGTTGCTTTTGTGGATGTGGCTCTCTATGGTAAACTATCCCGCGTTAGCGTAGCTTCTAGAGTCTGCGTCGATTCGAACCTTGCGGTAGACAGATTTAAAGAACCTGTACTCTCTTTTTGTCTATACTACTAACCGTCGATATTTGTAATCCAGGCAAAAGTAGAAACCAAATAAATAGTTTCCAAAAACATTTCCCATTATTTTCGTTGAAATTCACGCATAGTAATTATTATTATTATTTTAAGTGAAGCTTTTCTTAGTATTGTCATTCTGAATTCTATATCCAATCTACTTCGGCGATGCCCAACTATAAGCCGGCCGCGGTGGCCGCGGGGACTAAGGCGCTCCAGTCACGGTCGGGGGTTCGAATCCCCCCTCGGGCATGAATATTTGTGCCGTCCTAGTTCATAAGTAGTTTGTAAGTTTAGGGACTGATGACCCCGTAGTTAAGTCCCATAGACTATACAAACATTTGAACAAACCTAACTATAAGAATTTTCTTTTTCTGCTTTCCCGTAATACTTTCCAGAACTAATTCTCTTAACATCCTCTTATTTAATTCTATATATACAAATACACACTGCAATGCATCGTAAGGTTCGTAGCGAAGAGCGCATCGTAGCACTATCAATTATTTCCTTTCCTGTTACACTCCCAAATGGAACAGGGAGGAATTAATGGCTGTATTCCACTGTACGAGCCCCAATGTCTCTTATATTAGTGTTTGCACGTGAAATGTAAGTTGGCGGCAGTAGAATCGTTCTGCAGTCTGCATCAAATTCTGATCCCCTGAACTAGTTCTCGAAAAGAACGTCGCCTTCCCTCCAACGCTTCCCATTTGAGTTCCCGAAGCATTTCTGTGAAACTCGCGCGTTTGTCGAACATACTAGTAACAAACCCAACAGATCGCCTCTGAATTGTTTACATGTCTTCCTTTAAACCGATACCGTGAGGATCTTAAACACTTGAGCGGTAGACATGAAACTTTTCTGGGTGTCTGGTGCAGGTCAACCGTCACTGGCCACGGAAGCCTACGCAATATGAGCAGCACTCAAGACGGTTTCGCAAAAGCTTTTTATATGCGGTCTCCTTTACAGACGAACCATATACTTTCACTATGTTTCCAATGCAGTTAACCAGATTTGTTTCATAGTATCCAAGATGAATTGACCTCAAAGAACGTCGGCACACGTTAATGCCATTGAACACGCACTTCAGGTTCTCCATAAAATTCCGAAAGGCCCCATCATGAGCATACTCGAAGAAATTGAAATCTGTATACATATACGAAACCATCGACTAAATGTACTGAATGAGCAAACGGACCTCAAGCAACAAAATTATTTTAAAAAATTTATTGAATTTTTCGACGATGAAAACCGTTAAGCTCAGTATAATAAAAATCGATAGATAACGCAAGCAAACAGTAAACTGAACATCTATGCAAATGCATTCTCTGGAAACGTAAACGTAACTTAGGAAAATGGAACATATATAAATATACGCTTATATATACAAAAATTACAAAAATAACAGAATAAATATTGTGGTGTCGCACAAGTCTGAAGTGCGCGCCATGTATTTTCGTCGCGCACCGCCATGCAAGCATGGCGCGGCGTTCTTATGACGTCAGCCACGAGCGCCCTCTGCTGCAACTCCGCTCGTGGCCACCACTGAATATCCTTGGCAATAGGATAGGCACCAGTTAACACTCTCATCAGTAGGCAGGCCTCTACCTAGTTAAACTATGTATCGGCATTCCACTAGTCTGCTGCCCTCCAAGATAAGTATTGTACTACCTCTACGAAATATATATCTTGTACTAATCTAGCTTAGAGCTTCTAGTTTCTGCTGTCCCACTGGCTGGTCACCTCCATACCCGCATACGCGTGCATCCTACTTTCCTGCGTCGGTCTCTCTGTACTCGGCCACCGACACCCAGGACAACCGGCGGAAACGAGACACAAAAGTGGCGACGAGGATGGGAGACAAAAAATATAAACAGATAAAATAAAGCAACAAAGACGAGTCCATGTTCTTAACACCTATAAATTCTTAGCACGCATAATACTTGCAAATATTACACAAATTCTAATACAGCAATTATGATTATATGCTTTGTAAACATACGACAACGTGGCTATTACCTGTAAAATACGAAATTAAAATTGAATTTGACAGTCTATATACAGACAGCTAGATGCCATATGTATGTCTGGCCATCTAGACAATACAGTAAGTGAATGTAAATGCTCTATATTGTTACTAGTCTATAGCATAATAATTTATTCGACCTAAATAACAAAGAATTTACACCGCACGTCACTTGAAAATGGCATTGTAAGCCGAAACGGGACTGTTGTGTTGAAATAAATATTAGTATATAGCAGCGTTTTGGTTAATTTTTATTATTTTTCACTACACTTTGTAACGTGGACGGTGAAACACTATGTAAATAATCTTCCGCTATTACCTTCATAATTTAAAAGTTCACCAGTCAACCCCGTCAAAGTTATTATTTATCTAAACAAATTGGTTTTAGATTTGTGTCTGTTCTGAATACGCATAGCAATGACATCCACAGCCAAGTACTTCGAATGACATTTGTTGGTTGCAAGTAACTCCGGTAGCTCAGCTGATGGGAACAATTCACTGTGCCGTACCCCTCTACCACGCCGCCGCAGACAGCGCAAATGCGCCGTCTTATGTATCGCCTCCGGGTGTCTGATGCAGTGGAGCGCAACGCCTGCTGGCACACCTGTTGTTGCCGGCGCTTACGTCTGGCCACGTGACCTTGGCTCGCCCACCTGGTGTGTCGGTGCGTAACTTGGCGTTAGCGGTCAAGGCTGCTGAGTTTCCCCGTCAACCTTCCTCAAGTGTGTACACTCGCCCACACACTGCCATTACATTAACTTTGTCCGTGGCCGATTTTGACGTACCGGTGAGTACTTCGGTTAATGGACCTGTCGAAATACAGACATTTAGGAAAACGTGAATGGTTTCGCCTTTAATTTTCAATCAACTATTCAATCCATAGTCTAGTGACGATCATAATCACAGTTCTTTTAGCTTCACAATTCGCTCTAGCACGGAACTTTAACCATTTAATACAATCACACTATTCTTGCGTCTTACGTTTTTTACAATATCTTGTATTACCGTGCGGGAATGGCCACGCGTTATAAGGCATCATGCTACGGACTGGGCGGTCGCTCCCGCTGTAGGTTCGGTAATTGTGAAAAACGCTTGCAGGGACGCCCGTTTCGATAAATCTCGGAAGCGCGACTACACTTCGATATATGGTGCATTTCGATATGTTCCAAGCTGGCGGGAGAATCTGATTTGTTGATGTACGAAACAGTGATCATTTTAAGCGAAAGTTAGGTTAGATATAGGTTAAACAAGGGTTTTTTTATAGTATGTGAGGCCGAGTAGCGCCCGAATCTCCGGTTCAGGACGGTAGAATTGCAGTCTGTTGCCCGTGTTATTAGTATGGCATGTTTGTTGGCAACTTTGAGTGTTTCTGAACCGGAGATTCGGGCGCTACGCGGCCTCACATGCTAAGAATAATTTCTTTGGTTTGGTTTGATTTTTTAAAGGGACTAAACGACTACGGTTATCAGTCCCTTGGTCCAACCGTAGAGATCAGAATAAAAAGCACTTGTTTAACCTCTACCTAACCTAACTTTCACTTAAAATGATCACTGTTTCGTTCATCAACAAATCAGATTCTCCCGCCATCTTGGAAAATATCGAAATGCACCATATATCGAAGTGTGGTCGCGCGTTCGGGATTTGTCGAAACGGGCGCTCGTCCAAACCTTCGTCACAATTACCGGAGGCTAGAATCCTCTCTCGGACATGGGTTTGGGTGGGTATTGTCCTTAGTGTAAGTTCCTATAAGTAGTTTTTAAGTCCAGGGACGGATGAGCATAACAGTGTGGGCCAATAGGTTACAAACATTTCAACATTTTTATCTCATACTAGCTGAAAACCCGGCGTTGCCCGGGTATTTATTTATTTATTCCTGCCATTTTCCATGTATATATTCACTTGTACAGGGCTGTTTGTCTGTAAAATCTCTTGGGAATACAATTAGTAGTAAAGAAGTAATAGGTGAAATCTTTGTGCATGATGGGGCAAGTTTCCCTGAACGTTACTGTTTATGTGCTCATATCTCATGAACAACGTGTCGTATTGTGATACAGTTTAGAAGGTACACTCTACTATATGCGTGTATACTGTCTGTAAAATTTCCTGCGGCTACAATTTGTAGTGTAGAAATTACAAATTGTAATGTCATACTTAATGCCGTAGTTATACTACATAAACAGCGGAAAAGTAGTAAGCGAGAAACATTTTTCTTTCATCATTTTGTTATGGTTGTCAGCGGGAATAAATTTAATAAATGTTTAAATTATGTTTAAAGTTTTTTGCAAGTCGCTAAGTACTCTCATTCTCCTACAGCGTATTCATAAAGTCGTGCCGGATTATGTGGCAGTTTTTGCGATTCCTATGGTTTTTGACGTCATACCTTCTGAACCATGTATCATACGTGATTCTTAACCCTGCAACAATTGTTATCTCACATAAGGAATACGTGTACCAAATTTGGTTGAAATCGGTCCAGTGGTATAGGAGAAAATGAGAATTATCGCTGAATGCAGCAGTTTTTCGCGCATCTCATTGTTTATGACGTCATATCTCGTGAACTATGTATCGTACGTGATTCTTTCACTTACGGCGACCGTCCTCGTGGATTGAAGCTTACGTGTACAAAATTTCATAACGATTGAAACAAAACTGTAGATTTGTATGCAACACGTACACAAACATACGGACACTCTGCTTTATATATTAGAAAGAAAGATCATATGCACCGTAATAAATAGCACGTTGGCACAGTTACTGTAATTTCAATTCCTGAAACGATTTTAACATTTACAAGATATCGCATTTATGAGTCTCTATTTACAGCAGAAAGATTTATCAGTGTTAATAGTGTTAGAATGTTTTAATTTTCAAATCATTTTCTCCGAAGGTTGTCTCATCAGTCGTTAAGGTTGATTAGCATTAGTGACCAGAACACACTTGGTGATCAGCTGCGAATGTTTCAGCTGTTACAGTTCGTTTCATGTCACAATGAGGCAATGAAGAGCGCGCCTGTTACGTACAACGGACAGGAGGTGACGTGTTTTCTGTGCAACGGAAATTGGCATCGTCGAACTAACTACCGTAGAATGTCTTCATTTTGCGGTCTTCCTTGGAACAGCCGCGTAAGTTAACAGTTGTTGATCTTGTCCCCACTGTGAAGGCCTGAGGCTACTTCGTTGTCTCTACATAGTACTATGTCACTGTGATTAATCTTCCGCCGCTGCAAGAAAGTCGTAAGCCCCACTCATGTAACTGCCAGGATGGCAGTGAACGCACTCAGGAGGGGGATTTACTTGTGCCACAGAATAGGAACTAGCAGGGGCCGCTTTCTTTGATCTGTATGCACTCAAGATTTCCGATCGACGCCATATTGAAAAATAGTAAAGTACTACGGCTGAAAGTGGAAGTTTTTACGAACCGGAGTTAATGTCACCGACTAAATGAATACTTACACAAAAGGAAACGGCATTCCGTTATGCTCTCCTTCATTTTGCGCCCAGTTCTTGCACCTAATTGTAATCCAATTATTTTTTTAAAATAATAATGAAACTGTACGATGAAATCGACGACGGTTTTATACTGAATGACTACAATACGTAATATAAAACAGCACTGAATGAAATAAACTTTTTTATTTACAGTTTAAAGTTCCGCAAAAACGTGTTAGTAGTACCCCGTCCTTGGAACGAAACGTTTAAATCTATTTAAGACAAGGTTTTCGGTATTTTGCACCCTTATTAAGTAAATCACCTCTCCTTGAGTTCACAGACCATTTCTTTGCGCTGGAAACAAACAGAGTCAAAACATGACAAGGAGACATTACTTACAGGAGTGGCGGCGTAGTTCGTTAATGTTGAGGCAACGAAATGTTATCTTTTCTGACCTGAGAAGTGTCCGTAGAAGAATCTAATCGCCATAGAACAGGAACAACATTAATTATTTATTTCATGGTCAATACGGAAAATTATTTCATTTATTCTATGTGAGTTTCCAAAGAGCAATTAACGGTCATTGCCAACATCAGCACATTACCGCTGCTGCAGCAGTAAGTAAAATTTTACCGTTTAACTCAAACTATGGCAGAACCTGTAAAATTTTGAAATATCTCGCCTAAGTGGGCAATAGAAGAACATAACACACTCGCAAAAAGTTTCCGATTACAGTGTAAGTTAGTACGAGTAACACTACAGTCAATGGTGTCGTAGCGTAGTGATAAAGTAGATTGCTAATACTCCGCCCTGGGATCGAGTCGCACTACTTACATCTTTTCCTTTTTTCATTTTATATTGTTCCTAGCGACATTAAACTTTTGTTGTTGTTGTAGTCTTCAGTCCGCAGACTGGTTTGATGCAGCTCTCCACACTAACCTGCACTGTGCAAGTCTCTTCATCTGAGAATACTTTCGGCAACCTATATCCCTTTGCTTACTGTACTCGTCCCTAGGTCTCCCTCTACGATTTTTACCCACACCCTTCCTTATAATGCTAAGTTGACGATTCCTTGATGTCTCAGGATGTGTCCCACCAACCTATCCCTTCTCTTAGAATACGCCAGAAATTGCTTTTATCCCCAATTCTGTTGAGCACCTCCTCATTAGTTACGTGATCTACCCATCTAATTTTTATCATTCGTCTGTACACCACATTTCAAAAGCTTCTATCATCTTTTTGTCTGAACTCCTTACTGTCCACGCTTCACTTCCATACAAAGCTACACTCTCCAGACAAATGCCTTCAGAAAGGACTTCCTAGCATTTAAACTAATATTGGATGTCAAGTTTCGCTTCTTCAGAAACGCTTTTCTTCCCATAGCCATTTTATATCTTATTTACTTCGGCCATCAGAAGTCATCTTGTAACCAAGTAACAAAACTCGTCTACTACTTTTGCCTCATTACCTAATTTAATTCCTTCAGCATCGCCTGATTTTCTGACGCTACATTCCATTATCCTTGTTTTACTCTTGTCGATGTTCATCTTATAACCTCTTTTCAAGACATTGTCCATTCCATTCATTTGCTCTTCCAGAGCCTTTGCGGTCTCTGACAGGATTACCATGTCATCGGCAAACCGTAAAGTTTTTATTTCTTCTCCCTGAACTTTAACTTTTAATTGCGAAATTTAAATATACGTAAGTATTTTAGTGCTCTTGAATTGCTACAGCAACAGCGAGATTTATCGTCAAGAGAATATCCAATTAACACACACTCAATTGTACAGCCTCTATATAGTTAGATGAGTGGCTTATTCTAGTTATTATGCACACATTGGTCTGATTCCAAATTGATAACATTTAACTCTTACTAAATATATAGTAATCTTAACTTGCCATTTTACATCTTTTGTAAAGGTGAACAAGCTTATGTCTTCCTTTATATTAGACTTATTACGGCAGATAGGGGCTGAATACAATCGGCCGCCTTTTCTCTTATTGCTGCCTGTAATAACAATGTTACAGCTCCAAGTTTTACCATATATTTCTACCTTTTATAGTGCATCAAACCACTGTTTACGTGGACGTAATCCAAGCAGTTAAAATACACGATTCATAACCTAAATAAACGTATTCAGTCGCGTTTCGCTTCAAAGACAGCGCTTTACTATCTCTTCGCGCACGAGCACAAAATTTTGGCGCGCAGATTGCAGTGGAGTTTTATTTCTGTACACTCCTTTTTGTGTGCTTGCGACTTCTCCTATACCACCTTCCCATGAACCGTGTTTCTCTGTTACTCCTACAATTAGAATGTTATCACATCGCCCTGGCTAGATGGAGATCTGGATGTTAATTTCTGATTTCTGATATTCCTGATATTTCTGATATTTCCTGCACGGTTTGCTCCAATGGAACCGCTCCGGAGCGAAGTTGTATCTTTCGCAGACTCCACCGTAAGTACCATCGACAATGCAGCAGTGCCCCATTTCTTCATCTCCTCTCGCCGACAGCGATCCTGACGAGCTACGTATTGCTACTTTCGCTGAGGGAATTATTCTTCCTAAGCGTTTGCGCGCTGTTTCACAGAGCTCCTCTAATTTCTCTTGTCATAGTGGGCACACCTTGCAGAGTAACTCTTATTTTTGATATATAATGTGCAAACCATATTACGTCGCTCACAGTTTCCTACTTCCCTTCATGATGGAGGATAAGACATTGAAGCAGCTCTCTGGTTTTTTGTATGGAATAATTATATAGTGAGGTTGTGATGACTCCACTTTCTGTCGAGTGATGAGGGCTTTTCTGATACTGACACCGATATTTGGCGCAGTATACTATCTCTCATGAATTATATACCGTACCTATGTCTCCTTATTGACCTTTCTGTGTCTAGTGATTCTTGATCCACTTTCGAGAGGTCTGCCTAGTTGTGAGCTATCTGGGGGATGACATATAGCAGCGGCCACTGCTCACGACAGAGCTACTGTTGGCTCGCTAGAAGGGATTTCCTGCGTCTTTATTACTGATCTGTTATCACAGTTAACATCATGTGTTGGCTGAATTGAGTCTCTCAGTTCCATCAATAGCAGTGGCGTCAACAATTTAAATTCCACAATCGAGTGTCTATCTTATATGGATTAGTCACAGCCGCGCCGAAGTAGCCGAGCGGTCTGGAGCGCCACGTTGCGGATCGCGTGGCCTTCCGCGTCGGAGGTTCGAATCCTCCCTCAGGCATGGATGTGTGTGTTTGTTCTTAGGTTAGTTTAACTTAGTTTAAGTAGTTAGTAAGACTAGGGACTGATGACCAACGTAGTTTGGTCCCATAGGATTACAAACATTTGAATTTGAGTTTGATTAGTGATACACACACACACACACACACACACACACACACACAAACACACACACAAACTTGCAGTGGCTGTGGCTCCATAAATACGCTGCAGCACCGGTTTGCTTGTGGAGACTTGCCAAACTGGTCGCGGCTCAGGAAGCATTTGGCCTTCCTCACTTGGTCTGTTGACCCTGTGTATCCCACTGACATTAATTTTGCAGCCAGATACTGGTCCTGCTTGCAACTGACTGCGACAACTCTTTGCCAAAACACTGAATATCACCTTTCAAAGACAAGGCATTGGGTAGTTCTGAAAGCAGTTTCGGCCCACATTGTTTTCATTTCTTGTCTCTATCCTCGTCTTGCATGTACTCTAGAAAGTTCTGTACGTCATCTTCAGCCCCTCGGTTCTATAACTGGTTCTATGGTCTCTTCCTGGTACAACGCCGTCAACAATCTGAAGTCCACCAATGAGTGTCGGTATCTTATCTGGACTAGTGCCATAGACATAAATGCAGTGGCTATTCCTCCCTTGATATGTTTTTGGGAGCAATAGGCATGTAAGGGAGCAACCCAATGGCAGGGGATAGGAGGCATCATGACCCAGACTTGGGAGTCGATCCTTGCCATCTTGTCTCCATCCGCCTAAAACTGACTGACCATTGATTTATAAGAATGCATTTTAATCTCTGCACGTATATTCAGATACTTAACTGGTATTCTGGGTAAAGGTAAAAAGACATCAACATGAAGAATAGTTGAACACCTCAGTGCTTTACTAAGCATGATCCTTTTGGATGTCGTACACCACTACCTTCTACCTTACCCATCCAGTTATTGAAACAGATAAAAATCCTATTATTAACCCAGAATCGAAACTAAGCTATTAGGACGTAATCCCACACCTTACCGCAGTCTCAGGGTTACAATGTTCAAAATTTTTGTTGGAACCCCAAAATTTACAATCAAATTTGTCTTACTGTTTTTTCTTCCTATCCCGATATTATTTTGACATCAATAGTTCGTTACTAGAAAGGTGTTTGTTATTATTTACAAAATTCTAAATGTTACTGTATCAATAGACATAATAAAAGTAATTTGAAAATTCGCAGGGTCCTGAGTTCGATCCCCGACCCGGGTGAATAGTTTTTTTTTTCTTTATGTGTTGATACATAGTCATCGTAGTAAGATTATCCAATCCAGGCATTATTTCTTTTATTATAAATCCTGTCACAAACTATGTTATTACCACTGTCAATAACGACCATTTTCAGGATCGAGTAAATGTCGCATACCACACAATTCGTATCATTGTGTACATAGATTGTACAGTCATTTTAATTAGCGATATAATCTTCGTTACGAAGTTACAAAATGTGATTACTGTGAACATTATTAGAATAAGATATTGACACTTTAAAGACGTGTAGTGCTCATCATCAGAGAGGCCTCAAATAGACTTGTACCCGGCCACATAAGACCTCAGACGAGTTTAACAATGTCATGTGACTTGATTTTGCCCAGTGCAAAAGAACTAAAAATACCGATTACCGTAGTTTAGAACTCGTAAAATATGGTTCGTTGCACATGGTGAATATTTAGTTTTCAGGCTTAATAGGAAAATTTCTATTTATGCCACTGCCACTAATTTATTTTAAACTCAGCCTGTTTTAATCGCTGTGACCTTCAACGTATATTAGACAACATAAAAATGGAGGAGGCTGGACTTAGGCTCGTAGTAGCAAATCACATTACAGTGTGTCTAATATTTGTCTTAAAAGTATAAGACACTTGTGAGTATAATAAAAGAAGGAATGCCTTGGTCGCAGGACGAAGCACGACTCTAAAAACACAAGAATACGTGCGACATGTCATTTTAATTCAGTCGTTAGAGTCAAGAACGTAATAGCAATTAAGTCTTCTAACTGGGGAGTTATCAAAACTGGGATCCCATATTAATGACTGGCCATTCTATGTTCACGAAGATGCTAAGCTAGTTCTTTTTGCTGACGATACAAGTATAGCTATCACGCCTAACAAACAGGAATAAACTGGCAGATTACAATTATGTGCCGGAACTGGGACTCGAACCTGGTATCTTTGATTTCGCGGACTAGCGCTATACCGACTCACGATCCCGCCTACAACTTTACTTCCGCCAGTACCTCGCCTCCTACTTTCCAAACTTCACAGAAGCTCTCCTGCGAACCTTGCAAGACTAGCACTCCTGGATGAAAGGATATGACGGAGACATGGTTTAGCCATGAGACGGCAGAAGTCTTGCAAGGTTCGCAGGAGAGCTTCTGTGAAGTTTGGAAAGTAGGAGGCGAGGTACTGGCGGAAGTAAAGTTGTGAGGCGGGATAGTGAGTCGTGTCGGGATAGCTCAGTTGGTGGAGCGCTTGTCCGCGAAAGGCAAAGGTCTTAGGTTCGAGTTCTGGTTCCGGACTACAGTCTTAATCTGCCAGGAAGTTTCATATCAGCGCACACTCCACTGCAGAGTGAAAGTTTCATTCTGGAATTAACTGATGAAATTGTAAATGATGTCTTTCAGAAAATTATCAAGTGGTACTCTACAAATGGAGTCCCATTAAACTTTGATAAAACTCAGTACATACAGTTTCATACAGTAAATGGAATGGCACCATTCACAAATTTAGACTATGAAGAGAAATATGTAGCTACGGTAGAACATTAAAAATTTTTAGGTGTTTTCGTTGATGAGGGATTAAATTGCAATAAACACATTGAAGATGTTCTGAAGCGTTTTAGTTCAGTTACTTGTACTATCAGGGTAATTGGAAGGTTTCGTGATATACATATCAGTAAATTAGTTTACTAAGCCTATTTTCATTCACTGCTATCATAAGACATCATATTCTGGGGCAATTCAACATTGAGTAAAAAGGTGGACGTAATACAGTGCAGCGGAGAATTCTTTATGGAAATGGCGAGAAACGAAAGGATGGCATCGATTTTAGTTTTATAGTGACCATCTTTAGTGCCGAAGTTGAATAAAAGTACAAGAACCGAAATCAATGCTTTGTGCAAAAGCGAATCTACATCTACATGGGATACTCTGCATATCACATTTAAGTGTCTGGCAGAGGGTTCATCGAACCACTGTTATACTATTTTATCTCCAATTCCATTCTCGAATAGCGCGCGGGAAGAATGAACACCTGAATCTCTTCGTTCGGGCTCTGATTTCTCGTATTTTATTCTGATGGTCATTTCTACCTATGTAAGTGGGAATCAACAATATATTTTCGTATTCGGAGGAGAATATTGGCTATTGGAGTTTCGTAAGCAGCCCACGCCGCAGCGATAAACGCCGTTGTTCTAATGATTCCCATAATTTCCGTGAGGTTATCTCCCGTGTATCGTGACAGTACAAAACGAGGAGCCCTTCTTTGGATTCTTTCGATGTCCTCCGTCAAACCCGCCTGATAAAGATCCCACACTGGGTAGCAATACTCCAAAAATGGACCGACAAGCGTAGTGTATGGAGTTTTTTTAGTAGTTCTGTTGCATCTTTTGAGGGTTCTGCTAATAAAACGGTCTCTGGTTCGCTTTTCGATATTATCTACGTGTTCTTTCCAATTTAAGTCAGAAGTAATTAAAATTCCTAGGTATTTTGTGGAATTTACGGCCTTCACATTTGATTGATTTATCTTGTAAACAAAGTTTAACGGATTTCTTTTCGTACTCTTGTGGACGACTTCACACTTCTCATTATTTAGAGTCAATTGCCGATTTTTACACCATAGAGATATCTTATTCAGATCGTTCTGCAGTGGGTTTCAATCTTCAGAGTATTTTACTAGACGGTAAATATGACGGTATCATCTGCAAACAACCTAAGAGAACTACATAGATTTTCCCCTAAAGCGTTTATGTAAATAAGGAACAGTAGAGGACCAATAACACTACCCTGTGGAACGCCCGATATCACCTCAGTTTTAGTCGATGCCTTACCATCGATTACTACGAACTGTGTCCTCTCTCAGAGGAACTCGCCTATCCAGTCGCAAATTTGGGTTGATATACCATAATCACGAATGGTACTTTAGCTTTCTTACATGGATTTGATGTTGCTTGTTCTACTTTTATTCAACCTACGCACTGAATGTGGTTTCTATGTAATTGAAATCGATACGCTATAAATAAAATTAACATTTTCATGTCCAATGCTGCTGGTTATAAAAATCATTTTGTGATCGTGAAGTACGACGGTCCAGGGAATGGAATCCAGTATGGAGAAACTAATTTGCTTACTGAATAAATCATTTTGTGGACGTGAAGCACAACGTTCCAGGGAATGGAATCCAGTATGGAGACAACTAATGTGCTTTGTGAATAAGAAACAAGGTGAAAAAGAAAGGGTGTTAATAGAAAAACTCGGTTTCACGGGGCGTACTCCTGGATGGCACGGGATTCGCAGTGTGCCTGAGAGCACAAGATGCACCAGGCGGAGGCAACACGTGGAGGGGAGGGGAGGCGGTTTATGAGGGCGGCAACCCCGAGGGGACGTGACGGGACTGCGGTGGCGGCGGAGGCTCCCATCACACAGCCGCGGTCTGCAAACGCCGCCTCTGGAGAGCAGGGAGCAGCCGCGACAAGGCCGCACCAGCGCGCTAAGAATGCCTGTGCTGTGTATGGCGCTGTAGTGCAGCGCAGCAAGGAATTCCATCATGCAAAACTAGAGTGTCGTAGAAAGGAATGCATGACGCAGCACTGCTAGTAGAGAACGAGCAAGGGCAGCAGCAGCAGCAGGTGCTACCAAACTAGTCGGCGCAGTGGCTCATTATCCACGTCCGGCCATCCAGATTTATGTTTTCTATGTTGTATAGTTTCCAAATGACAAGCCAAGATCGCAAACTAATAATTTATTAAGTGACGACCGGTTTAGGTGCACTGTGTCACCATCATCTGATCATATATATGTTATAATCTGGTCTTCTGGTTAACAATTTGGGTATAAAATAACAAGTGCAATATTGCACTTAGTCACTATATAAAAAATACATAAGTTAAAAACATGACAGCTTACAATGTGCAATGTTGTACTTGTTATTTTATACCCAATTTTTTAACAAGATGACCAGATTATATCATATATATGACCAGATGATGGTGACACAGTGCACCGAAACCAGTCGTCACTTAATACATTGTTAGTTTGCGATCTTGGATTGTCATTTGGAAACTATATAACGAATTGATAGCCTCCAGACCAGACGATGTCAGGTAATCTTACAAGTTTCCTATGTTATTGTTACAGTCTCCAGTCCGTAGACTGGTTTGATGCAGATCTCCACCCTACTCTATCCTGAGCAAGCCTTTTCATTTACTCATAAGAACGGCAAGCCACGTCCATTTGAATCTGCTTACCATATGCGTCTCTTGGTCTCCCTCTGCGATATTTACCCCACACACTTCCCTCCAATGCTAAATTTATGATTCCTCGATGTCTAAGAATGTGTCCTACCAAGCAATCCCTTCTTTTACTCAAGGTATGCCAAAAATTCCTTTTCTCACCAATTCTGTTCAGTACCTCTTCATTAGTTACGCGATCCACCCGCCTAATCTTCAGTATTCTTCTGTAGCACCACATTTCAAAAGCCTCTATCCTCTTCCTGTCCGCACTGTTTATCGTCCATGATTCTCTCCCGTACAAGCTAACACTCCACACAAATGTCTTCAGATATGACTTCCTTACACTTAACTCAATATTCGATGTTAACAAATTTCTCTTTATCAAAAATGCTTTTCTTCCCATTGCCATTCTGCATTTTATATCCTCTGTACTGCGATCGTCATATGTTATTTTACTAATCAAGTAACAAAACTCATCTACCACATTCATTCTTTCGTTATCTAATGTAATTCCTTCAGCATCGCCTGAATTTCTAAGACTGCATTCGATTATTTTTGCTTTGTTCTTGTTAATGTTCATTTTGTACGATCTCTTCAACACACTGTCCATTCAACTGCTTTTCTAGGTCTTTTGCTGTCCTTGACAGAATTACAATGTCATCAGCAATTCCCTAAATCTCTCTTTTCATATGATACGCTTCTTTCCTTCTCCATTTTACTCAAACATCCGAGCGTCAGCTCTAGACCACGATGTCGACGGGACGTTAAACAATATTTGTTCTTTCTTTTTCTTCCTTTACATAGTACTGCTTTTGATGATCTGGAGTCCAAGTGACAGAGAAAGGCATTGTGTTCATCGTCTTTCCCACCTCCATCACGCCGAAATCCAAGATGGAAGATGCCATCAACCGCCAATGTGCTATCTAGTGATTATACGAGAACCGCTTATTG
This sequence comes from Locusta migratoria, assembly GCA_026315105.1. Classification (NCBI taxonomy): domain Eukaryota; kingdom Metazoa; phylum Arthropoda; class Insecta; order Orthoptera; family Acrididae; genus Locusta; species Locusta migratoria. Next base: position 695,896,808 of record CM048745.1, on the reverse strand, counting down.
TCAGTTCCATCACCTTTATAACCGATGTCAGATGTCTGTTGTAGCAAACTTCCGCTACTTAGAAAGCCAATAAGAATATTTTGTTGGTAACTTTTCTTTCCGGCAACACTATACGGATGTGAAGCATTAACATGTAGAAAAAAAAGTTAAGAAAAACTATAGGTATTCGAAAGATAAGGAACTTTTTTGGGATAGTTTGATGAAAATAACGTGGAAAGGAGGATAAAAATCGAAGACAGCTGTACAAATACCCTAACGTTATGCCTTGAAGGCTTTCACGACCGGATGTCATAGCTGCTGGTAGATCTTCCAGGTTACACGGCCGTGGTCCATAAAACTTTGCAGTTTTCCCTGACGTTTTGTCGAGAACTGCGTCGGACATCTTCGGAGGTCTTCCTACTTGCGCTGAGTTTTGCCGAGTGACGAGTATGGCGTCTGAGAGCGACTTATATATACTAGAAAGTGGGCGTGGCCAAGCTGTTATCTGCAGAGATAGTCCTTGTCAGAGATATTACTTCAGTATCGATTGTAATCTGTCAGAAATGAAACCTGCCGATCTTGTAAAGCTACTGTTTTATGGACCCGGAAGATCTACCGGCATCTATACCCAAACATTGTTGAATTACTCAAGACGAGAAGGAGAAGTTGAACTGGGCAAGCCACTTAGTAAGAATGGCAAAAAAACATACTTCCAGATATAGTGTTTTGCAGGACAATAGAATACACAGAACCGGGTGGCAAGATAACATCGAGGTGAACACAGAGAGTACGAACCACAGTGGTACTGAATGGGCAAGCAGAGCACGCAACAGAAAGGAATGGAAGAGACTCGCGGAGCAAGCTTATGGTGAGGAAGGCCTTTGCCACAAGTGAAAGAGACCTTTTGTTTTCTGTATTATCTGTGAACATTCATCTAACTTTTCAGACGCAGTTTCGAACCTTAAGTCCATCTTCTGTCGGCTGTTAACGTTTAGGTGCACATATCCTGTTCTTCAGGTTTTGGAAAGTTACTTTTCTAAAGAATCAAAGGTACAGTTAAAGTTACTTCCGAAGAAAAGTAACATACTTAGATTTATACTTACTGTATCGAGTAATATACCATTATAGTTTCCTCTAAAAATCATGAATGGAACTCATATCAATAAGCACTATACAACATAAAAGCAGATAGGATAAGTGCAAAGTGTTGTGTTAACGGTAAAAGATCACAAAGTTTGGTATAAAAGGTCAAGTTATACATATGAAAAAGGACGGCGAAAACCTACACGGTTGAAAGTACACGATAATAGAAGCAAAAATTTTCCATTAAACATGGGACCGAAAACGAGTCATTTGCGAGAAAATTACGAATGTATGTTTCCAATCTGCCACTGACGTCATTGTAAACATCGTCCTAATTAGCACACCTTAATTTGAAATTTAGAGTTTAGTATTACGATTTGCATCGTATTTAGTTCATATTTCACTGACTTGATTGTAAACATTGTCCTAGTAAGTTAGATGGAGCTCCGACGCATGCTGCTGCTGCTGCTGCTCCTGCTGTGAGACGGCATGTAACGCGCAAATACTGCCAAAGATGGATAGCCTGAGGCAAACCTGTACTTTTGCCTCTAAGATCACCTCATCTAAATCATTTATATGTTTATGTGTGGTGTCACCTCAAAAGCGAAGTATAGAGCACACCCGATAACTCGGTTGAAACACTGGGGCGCAGAGTTGTACACACTTGTCAAGAATTCCGAAAAGATCCAAGGGTTTTCGAAAGAATTAGAGATTCATCGCAGAGACGAGCACAGTATTGCATCCAGATGCAAGGAAGACACTTCAAACACCTCATTTGTTGGCAATTGTCATAGCATGACACAAGGTTTTGTGTGTGTTTTCATAGAATGTTGCCGCCTGTGTATTCAATCATGTGGTAACATGATCTTTCAGCAGGATAGATTTTAGGTGTAAGAAGAGGATTACTGTCAAAAGATTTTTTTTTTTCACGATAATGCCTGACCTCACAAACCGAATGTGGCCAAACAATTCTTACGGAAATTTCAATGGGACCTGTTTGATCATCCTCGGACCTCTCTCCTAGCGACTTTCATCTCTTCTTACACCTAATATCGGTCCTCGGTGGTCAACACTTCAATGATGATAAAGAGCTGTTACCACAGGGTTGAATACACAGGCGGCAACCTTCTGTGAAGGATGCAAGCAAAAACTTATGGCACGCTATGACAATTGCCTACAAAATTTCGGCAGTTATGTGGAAAAGTAGTTTAAGAGTTGTAGAATTTTGTGCAGTAAAAATTTCGTCTGTATCTGTGTACAATTTCATTTTATTACCAAACGGAACTTACTTTCTGGACGCGCCTCGTATATACCAGAAAACATGTGAATGATTCATCTTCTACACCAAAACCGTATTCACGAAGAACGGCTCTTCGGAATTTCATCTGAACCAATCGCAATACATTAGCAGGATTGATTACCAATCGCCGACCCATCTGACGCTTCACTACACAAATAACGTCACAAAACGCAACTTCAGAGTCACACTGCACCGTCACTACTGGCGTACCGGCAGATCAAAGTGCAATGCACATACAGAGGCCTGTAATTGGTGACTGCAGAGTTTTGCAGATGCGAGAGTTGTAAGGTGGCTACTGAATGGAAATTTCCTACCTTAAGTTTTGGGACTATATATGTTGGCAACAACATATATATAAACATCTTTGTTGGGTCCGCAAGGATTATCTTTGGCGGCCGGTAGGCGGGGTTTTGCTGAGTGTAGCCGCGAGAGAGTCGGAGAGTAGTAGCGGAGCGTGACGGTTGCACTGGAGCTCGCGGTGGACAGAGCGCGGAGTTCTTCGTGATGCTGCTAATTTTTTGGTAATTTACTTTAAATGTTTTTCTTCATTGCGCAAGGTCGTTCATCGCATTTGATTTCACTTTGTCACTTTCCATTCAGTAGCAACCTATACACAACCTTGATTAATTCGTGGCTCGTCACTGTAATTGTTGTAATAACGAGGATAGGGCATTAACCAAACGTAATAATAATAAAAAAGCAGTCCCTTTCACTTTTTGACATTTTCACTTTTTATAATTAATCCTTTCCTGAGGGTATGGCTGCATCCTTATTTTAGAAACTGCCTCATTGCACGACTTCGCAAAAATATGCACATTCTTCATTTTTATAGTTTATGTTACTCATGTCGAATTTGTTGATTGCTAATTTTCTTTAATACAGATTTATTCAGTTTGATTGGTTTAACTTTGTCTGTGATTATTCTTGAGGCTGTAAGTTATTGTAAGTTAATGGTAATTAAGTAGATTGTAACACGTGGGTGACTTGAACAATATGAAGTGAGGAATGTGTGTTGGTGTGAAGCAAGGTATCACTTTCTTGTTTTTAGCAAAATAATATTTCTTGTAGACTGATTGTTTAGTAATACTAAGACAGGGGCAACACGTACAACACAGTACGACATTCTTTTATTGTTCTCTCGAGTGTGACTATCAGCCAACCAAGATTTTGCATCTGTTTAATCCTTCTAATTTTCAATCAGATAGCGTAAGTTTCGACGTGCCCAAACTTGCCTTACGTAGGTCAGCATTACGTTGCGCACTGTCAAGTTACTCTCCCTAGTAGTATTGCAGACAGATCCATACGTTTAGTAGCCCAATACGATCTTTCATTTTTGTAGTTCCCTGTTAGTACGGAAGGCAACACACACACATACACACGTATTAAGTAGCCCCTATACACGTCACATACAACTTGACCCGTTGCAGAGTACCGCTAGTGCAATAACGGACCTCTACATTATCTCTCACTCGACTTTGGTATATTTGTGTTTGTTCGAGCCCGAGTACTTTCCTTGTAAGTGGTTTTGGTGACCTTTGTCAGGTGCGGCCATAAAGGTTAGGCAAGCAGAAGGTGGGCTGGGTGGTGAGCGGCAGTGCGTATTCAGCACACGCAGAAGCGGCCGTGGCTGACTCACGGAGCGTGACGCACGCCGACCACCAGCCACCGCGTCGCGCACGCAAACCTGCCGGTGCCGTTGCGACGTCTTGCAGGTCACGTGACGCACACGCATCCTCATATTTACATTAATCACTCGCAGTTGCAAATGAGCAGCTTTCCGATTTTCAACAAGCATTGAGACAAAGTTAAACAAGACACACTGAAAGTCTTGCGATTCCACCTTATATCGTACGACAACGAAGTGTTTCACGACGAACACTGTTCAATAGAACATTCTGCACTTCTTGACGCGTCAGTTCTTGATAATTTGAGCACAGCTTCACAAACGAAACCCTGTTCCAAGAAACTTAACATTCTGATATGATTGAAGAAAACTGCCCCAGTCACTTTTTCTTGAAATGGTATTCATTCCATGAACCGGTTTTCAAACCTTTTCAGGTTCATCATCAGATGGATCATGTTACAATATCATTTTAAGCCTCATGTTGGATGCTGGCTCTGTGGTGGGAAGAAGTAAATATGTTTTAAAAACTCGAATTGCACGTTGTTTAGGTCTTGGTTTGTATTTGTAAGATTCCGTGAAATTTGTTGATTTACTTACTGCGACTGTATGGCCAGATTTTTGTGGTCAGTTTCCATTTCTTGCGTGTCCTTTTGTTTAAGTTACAATAACCCATCACCTTTTTCTGTTGGGTTCTACACTGCACTATAAACACTTACCAGCATCAACATGTGCTTAGCTGCTGTTATTTACAAATGTCTTAATTCGAAGATATAACACTCTTTTTACAGGTAAGTTTGTTTTGAGTACGACACAGTCGATCATTTAGCAAATAATTTTGTCAATATTAAATTGCAAAAGTGAATAATAAATACTGTCTGCATTGTTTGTATAGTTTCTTTACTCAATGTGTATGTATACAATCAGTTAAAGTACAAGAATAAATTTCGTGTTATTGCTATATTTATTCATACACTAGTGGTGTTCTAGAATATTAATATAGACTAGGTTCTGTTTATTGTGTTTAAAGACAGTACGAATCTGGTAGCTCTACTACTGTGGAATGGAAGGGATAGGTATTTATATGTGGATAAAGCAATTATGTATATGTGCTCTACAAGTGTTTTATTTCGAATTAAGATTTGTAAATAACAGCAGCTGTAATATCACATGTTGGACGCTGGTAAAGTGTTGTTTATAGTGCAGTGTAGAACCCAACAGAAATAGGTGATGTGTTATTGTGACTTAAACAAAAGGAGACGCAAGAAATGGAAATTAACCACAAAACTTCGGCCATACAATCGCAGTAAGTAAATCAACAAATTTCACGGAATCTTACAAATACAAACTACGACCTAAACAACGTGCAATTCGAGATTTTGAAATATATTTCCGTCTTCCCACCACAGAGCCAGCATCCAACATGAGGCTTAAAATGATATTGTAACATGATCCATCTGATGATGAACCTGAAAAGGTTCATGGAATAAATATCATTACAAGAAAAAGTGACTGGAGCAGTTTTCTTTAATCATATTGAAAATAAGTCACGAGTTCTGAAACATCCGGATAATCTAAATACTTAACATTCTGTTTCAAGCCTCCACATAATGGAATTGTGTCATTACAGAGGCTATTGATATAACAATGTGCGATGACAACTTTAATCGTGATGTCGGTTATAATCTTGCACCCAAACCTTCAGATGTCAGACACTCAGATCGGTACCAAAGGTTGTATATCGACAGAGTATCAACCGAAACTTCTATATAATTCGTGCTATGTGCTGCCGTCCAGGAGAACGTGCGTAAACGGGAAATAATATGCAACACCTGTCCTACGGAGCACAGGAATAGCGTACCTGTGGGGGTCTGCTGCGCTAAAGCTGAGCCAAATAGTCAACGAACAACATTGAACTAATTGAACCAACGACCGCAAGGTATAGATCTATCCAAGTAAAAAAAAAAAAAAAAAAAAAAAAAAAAAAAAAAAAAAAAAAAAAAACCGAGTGTTACATGGAACAACATGTTCCAGAAATCCAGAAATGTAAAAGTAAAAGGACTGTTCGGATTTTATAGCACTGTTTTATCGGCAGTTTGCTTCTGCTTCGTTTTGTTTGAAAATGGCAAACCTGTAGAGTATATTCGTAGAAGAAAGAAACAATTGCATCATACGTGCGGAAGTATTAAAGTAATAATAATAAATGATGCTAGATAGGCAGTAACGCCGTTCGGTGGATGTGCGTGTTGTGGCTGTGTTTGCCCACACCGCCGGTCGCGGTGGACGAGAGGACTGCGGCGCGCCAGTCACGTTCTGCACGGCCACTACAGTTGAGGGTTCGAATCCCCCCTCGGGCATGGATATTTCTGCCGTCCTTAGTATTAGCAAATTCGTAAGTAGTTTGTAAGTTTAAGTGCCATAAGCTCTACAAACATTTGAACATTTGCCCACACCATTTCCGTAGGTTAGGTGTTACTTATTATATTATTATTATTATTATTATTATAATTTACGCACGTTCTCCTCGATGGCAGCACATGGCATCAATTATATAGAAGTTTCAGTTGATTATCGATATGCAACGTTTGGTACCGATCTGACATCTGAAGGTTTGGGTGTTAGCGGTGCCTGGAAGCGAGTGTTCGACTCAGAGAAGCAGCAGAGTCATTCCGCAAAGCGTCCACCAGACTTCGGGAACGATGACGCCACTAGTGCAGAGGTTGATACCATCTGTGACACAGTTGGCGACCAGTCAGAAGCTGACCAATCGGAAGCAGTTCCTGGACTACTTAAGGCCACCACAGCACCAGTTGCTCCTGACAAAGACGACGGAGGCAATCTTTGAAAGCACGAGGTTCGAAATTTTCAAATGTTAGTAAATCTAAGGAACTTAACTACATTGGTCATAAGTCCCTAGTCTTACAAACTACTTAAACTAACATATACTAAGGACCACACACACACACACACACACACACACACACACACACACACACACACACACACACGCACACGCACACATACACACACACACACAAACGCGAGCGCGCACGCGCGCGCGCGCGCGCGCGCGCACACACACATCCCCAACGAAGGACTCAAACCTCTGACGGCGATCTTTCACGCGGTTTGCTGCAAGGCGCCTTAAAACGCTCGGCCACTTCATCGCGGTAAAGCTCCAGGTTTCATCAACTGATGCGGTGAGTTATGCGAGAATGTTTTATTCCACGTAAAATCATGTTGAACTGCTTCTACCGGTCGAAGTGTAGGAAGTCGACGTGATATGGAATCGAAGAGTCGTTGGAAGACACCTGCTGCAAGACTAATCAATCCTGCCTCCGCTGCCATCCGTAATTGTGAAAGTATTGCCGGTGCAAGACTTTGTACAAGATCTGACTTCCCTGTTGTGTCTAATAAACAAAATGTTCAAATGTTTGTTAATCTTATGGGACTTAACTACGGGGTCATCAGTCCCTAAACTTACAAACTACTTATCAACTACCTTATACTAAAGACGGCACAAATATCCATGTCCGAGGGGAATTCGAACCCCCGACCGTAGTGGCCGTGCAGACCGTGACTGGAGCTCCTCAGTCTCCTCGGCCACCGCGGCCGGCGTCTAATAAACGGTCGATTGGAATTTTGTCGGTCGATGTGGATGGTCAACCCATTCACTGGAATTGTCCAGAATGTTGCTCGTTCCTATCACGAATAATTGTGGCCTGGTGACATCTCGCAATGGCACCCATCAAAATTCCATCGTTGTTTGGGAACATGAAATCAATGAATGGCTGTAAATAGTCTCCAGATAATCAAACATCATCATCTGTAGTCAATGGTCGGTTCAGTTGGATAAGATGACCCCATTTAAAGCGCACGCAATTATGAGTCCACCATAAGCTTGCACAGTGTCTTGTCGATATCTTGGATTCATGGCTTAAAGGGGTATGCTCCACACTCGAACACTACCAACAGATCTTACCAACTGTAATCGGGACTTGTCTGACTGAATCACAGCTTTACAGTCGACTGGGGTTCAATAGATATTGGCACGAGCCCTCGATAGGAGCTGCAAGCAATCTCATGCTGTTACCAAAAGTACTCGATTCTATCGTCTCGCGCCATCTTCCATCACGCAGAACTCGCCACACTGTCCTAATGTATACGCCCGTCCAACGCTCCGCATTGATTTATTTCAAGTACTGATGTGTGTCTGTTACCGCTGACAACTCCTGACGACTCCACGCAAACAGCACTGTTGTTGGTCATTACATACTGAATTGTCCGTAGTGTGCGGTAATACATGAAATTTGGCAATGTCGGCACGCTGCTGACGATTGGACGATTATGGACGATTGAATAATCTATCGATTTCAGAAATGGAATGTGCCTCACAGTCTAACATACACGGTCGCGACACTCACTGCTGTGAAAGTTACCAACTGACAATTGCAACGTCTCCTAGTGGCACGCAGGGCGCCGTGAGAGTAATGTTATTTTATGGCTAATTTTCTACGCAATTACGCAAATACTTTCTGTAAATTTTGCGTTCCAAGCATTAGCAAAATATATATTACATTAAATTGTTAGCCCAAGCTAAAGCTGATATGATACGCTTGGTGTAGTAGTGCGTAATCTCCAGTTACCCAATGGCCAACTATCTTAACGTCAAAAGCGTGAAGTGTATGGATGAAGAAACATAGCATCCAACTAAAATAAATCAGAAGGTTATATAATTCACGGTCACTAACTTTTGAAAGAAATTTACATCCAGAAGGGGTATCTGTCGTGCGCCATACCGATCCTCGGTCTCACTTACAAATAGGAAAAACCCGGTTAATCAAGTTGTAAATAAGTAATTTTGTTAATGACAGGTATCTCTGAATAAAGGAAAAAAACACACACAAAAAAACACACACAAAACAGACACTTACTTTTCAACCAGATAGTTCAGAGGATAAGGTGGGAGTCATATATCTAAAATTGTTGCAATTTCTAGATTCATTAAACAATATTACAGCGTTCATTAATACATCTATGCTATTTACAAATTATTGAAAAATGCATGCCAAATAAATTTTATCTCAGTTGCACATGATATTTTTAAAGAAGAAAATGAAAAATAATTCTAAACAAATTGAAGTAAAAGAAAATTAATACAATGAGGTACCGCACAATGATGAATTTGTTACTCAGATCGCAAGCAGTGAAAGATATTGTGCTGTCCTGACGGGTCTAGTCTCTCTACTGACACTATCACACTATCTACCACTTATTGTACTGTAAGTTCCGCCTTCCTTGTAATGGTTTGTAAACATTGTTTTTTCTAGGGGGAGGGTGTGTCGAATTAAATCAGATGTTCAATTCTTTGTAAATCCATGAGACTTAACTACCGTGGTTATCAGCCCCTTGACTTACACACTACTTTAACCTAAGGAAAACACACTAGCACAGACCCATGCCAGAGGGAGGACTCGAACCTCCGACGGGGACAAATCGCGCGCTCCGCAGCAAAGGTGCCGCAGAGCGCTCGGCCATTCCACCGCCTCGAGGGTGTGTCGTCCCTTGCTGGATTCGCCGTTGCACACTGAAGTTCTCTTCAGTAAACACTGAACAGACAAATAAACGATATGTATAAACTACTGTAGCTCCATGTTTGAAACACTGGACACGCATTCACAAGAGTAGCTTTCGATTCGAAGCACCAACGCTACCCAGATGAACAAGGCTTCTGGGCTGCCTGCCAAGAGGGTCATACCGACAACAGACGACTGGTGTACCTTTGTGCTCAGGTTGGAAATACGTAAATGTTTCCCATTGCGTTCAACAGTGTTTTCAACGTTATTTGTGTGATGCACATTTCAAATGTTAGTTGAGCTACCTTACCGAATTTCGTGTCCTGCTACCGACACTATTATGAATTGAACATCACGTAAACAACATTGTTCAAATGTTTGTAGAGCTTATGGGACTTAACTATGGGGTCATCAGTTCCTAAACTTAGCAACTAGCTAATACTAAGGACGGCACAAATATCCATACCCAAGGGGGGATTCGAACCCCCGACCGTAGAGGCTGTGCAAGCCGTGACTGGCGCGCCGCAGACCGCTCAGCCACCGCTACTGGCAAACTACATAGTGAGGATTCTAAAAGACACTATAAAGCGTCACGAATTTCCAAGCACATCACATCAAATTCAAATGTTCAAATGTCTGATATTCTAAGTGGCAAAACTACTTTGGTCATCGGTCTCTTGACTTAAGAAAACGCTTTAACTAACTTGTACTAGGGACAACACACGCGTGCACACGCGCGCGCGCTTCACACACACACACACACACACACACACACACACACACACACACACACACCAAAATGAGGAATCTAAACTCCGCCACGAGCGGCCGTGCGATCCGTGACGTGAAGCCGCAGACCGCACGGCCATACCCGCGCGGCCTCAGCACTACACAAAACAATACTAGTCGTTTTCTGTTCTCGTGGTTACTCAAGGCATTCAGCGCACAGGTGTTGCCAAAGCTGAAGCACACGCCCAGTGTTCCACATTGACAATTTCTGAGCTGTCTGAGGGACACGGCAAAAAAACTAGATTGCTTCTTTAGTAACAGCTTCTTTCTTGGCTTTGTTCTCAACGTATAAAAGGCCTTATTACTCTCAAATATGTAGGACAATGGTGGATATAATGATGTATTGACAGGCCATTATCTTCGTGGAAGGCTGTAGCCGTTTTGACAAACTGCAAGTGATAAATCAGCATGTTCGTGGACGTGGTCACCAGTTGCTGTCCACAGAATGAGAAGCCTGTAAAACGTATATGATTAAAAAACATTTAACACTACGAGTAGGGATGGACCGAATGGGGCTGTTCTGCTATTAAGACACTGTGTTCATAATGTGGAAGATGGAGTTCCCCCTGTCCGGCCATTCCTATTCAGGCGACCCTACATCATTCAGGCACATCACAACGGTTCCTTAAATTAATCCACGGTTGATCGCCTGTCCTATTCCCATATAAACATTTACATATTATGTCTACTTATTTTCGTTCTATTATGTAGAAACATTTTGTACCATTGTGAACTTATCCCTGGATGAATAAAAACAGAAATAGTTTTCGATCTTCAGTCGGTATCCACGTTCTCGCTTAAAATTGATATTTGCAGCTTTAGTCACACTGTTGGAATTTTCCTCTGCGATGTGAAGTCCGTCTGCATGAAACTGCCAATAGCTCGAATTATGCATCCTTTGTGAGACTGCAGAGGCAATCGCGATGACACACATATTAGCCTAGGAATTTGGCTAAAATTTACTAACGACACTCGATTTGCCTTAAGAGCGCTGTTCGATAGAATTGTTAATTTTCTGATAGCAAATGTATACCAAGCTACATGTACAGATGACTGTTGCACACAATTATTGTTGGTACATGAACCATATGATGGAGACAAGACTTCTCTTGCCGCTGTTCTTACAGCAGAAACTCTAATATTGGGTAGTTTTAGTTGTCTACCGTCATCTGTTGTGCTTCATCTTACCTAGCGAAGCCTCGTTCTAAATTTTACGAATACGTGTAGTCCATCTGTTTCAGTTTCAGGTGCTCTTGATACGAGGGCCACTACAAAAAAGTGCAACTTACTTTTTTAAATACAGTTTTTATCCTGCATCTTTGAAAGTTTTGAAGCGTGGAGATACATCTTTCCCGCTTGTTTTCAAACTTAGTTCAACCAGTTCCAGTGAGTGGTGCCGTCACAGCATGTCTTCAAGATGGCTGCTACACTTGAAGTTGGCCATAAGCAATGTGCTGTCAATGAATTCCTGTGCTGTGAAAATGAGACGGTGGGAAACATCCACAAGAGGTTGAAAAAGGTGTATGGAGATGCTGCTCTCGATCGCAGTACAGTTAGTCGGTGGGCAAGCAGGTTACGTGATGAAAGCGGGTACGGCAGTATTGAGGATCGTCCTCGCAGCGGCAGGCCTCGTGCTGCACACACTCCAGACAATGAACAGAGAGTTAACGAATTGGTGACTGCTAACAGACGCATCACAGTGAACGAATTGTCACGCTACGTGGGATAAGGGCAGGAACTGTTTGCAGAATACTGAAAGTGTTGGCGTTAAAGGTTTGTGCCAGGTGGGTTTCCAGGATGTTGACAGTGGCTCACAAAGAAACACGAAAAAAAGTATGCAGCGAACTTTTGGAACACACTGGAATGGAAACTGGTAAACTGAAAGCCTCTAGTCGAACTATATTTGAAGATGCTGACTCCCTTGTATACGCTGCCAAACAGTGGCTCCAACGTGTTGGTCCACCATGCGGGTATACAGGCGCTGGTTCTAAGATGGTGTAAAGCACTTGAGAGGAATGGGGGATTATGTGGAGAAATGAACAATTGTTCCTAAAGGATGAAGCTACACATTGTAAAATTTTCAAACATGTAGAATAAAAACTGTATTAAAAAAAGTGCATTTCTTTTGGAGTGACCCTCGTAGTAAACGTAAAATCTTTTCTTGCTAAATAGCTCTGAAGTTAAAAAATACTGGGCTATAGACAGTTTCTCTGGAGCAAGGAACAATACCTGAAGTAATCTAATTTACCTAAGGCTTTTACAACGAGCAAAGAGATATTGGTGGTAAAGAAGCAAACAACAATTCCATTCGCCGCCATGCATGTCCGTTTATGAATATCAGGAACATCGACTGGTCCGGCACTGGAGATTTATTCTCACTGGGAGACCGTTACAATATTTATTAATAATAGTTTTCAAAATATTTTGTTCAAGCGGTGATACTAATCAAATAAGTCCATATGGCACAACTCAATTTACTGATAACCGATATCGGCCTGAATGCGGACCATCGGCAGTTCATACTGTGACATATATGATCTGAAAACAGCTATCAATAAATTGAGTTGTGCGATACAGACTGTTATTCTCGGTATTGATGAAATGAATGTGTTTCACGTATTTAGGGCTCTCACATCATACGAACTTCTATGAAACGCAGAAATTTCTCGCTACCGACACGCTACTTTAACTATGGTCTCCATTTAAGGGCGTTAGATTTTTTCCCCAAAATATGTGGGATTGTCCATTATATGTCTAGTGATAAAACAACACTTTACTTGAGTAGAACAAGAAAAGATAGGGAGATCCACAGTGAGGTAGAAATGATTGGTATCTTGGGATCTAATCTTCTGACTGCCGTAATATGCTGCTTACATATAGAGCACTGTTAGAGTGTTTAGGATCTTCAACTAATAAAAAGGCAGAGAAAGAAGTAAGTGGAGTCCAGGTAACGTTCAAAAAATAAATAAATAAATAAAAATAATTCAAATGTCTGTAAATCGGTGGTCATCAGTACCTACGTTTACAAACTAATTACATTATTAATGCCAAGGACAACACAAACACCCATGCCCGCGGGAGGACTCGAACCCCCAACGGCGAATGGTCGTGCGAACCGCAGCTGGACGCCTTAGTGCGCACGGCTATTCTGCCGCGACTACGTTCCAACTGACAAAACTTTAGTAATTTTTGTATATTTAAAAATCATATGAAAATTTAAACCAAGAGTGGAGTTCGAACCCGTGTCTGCTGCTGACTAGACAGCTGCGATAAGTACTACACCCTGACACAGTGGCTTTGCACAACCATTCGGTTTTAACGTGGCAAACCTCCCTACTCAGTCCAAATGCTGACGTCTGCCTCTGTCTATATGTTGTTCCTCTTAAACTCCATTATTATTCTGGGGGCTATTGAAAGCAAATTTATTAATACCTCCGCACAGAACGAAACGAGTATATCTTAATGTGGCTTGGCGGCAAAGTGGTTAGAGCAATTTCCCAGTAAGCAGCAGTCTCGTGTTAGAATACCGGCCTTGGTAGAAACTTTCGTACTATGTTTAATTCTGTATGTATCCATCATGCACGTTTGTGACTTGCTATAGTCTCCGAACCATTTCTCTTTCTTTGTAGGAATGTGACTGGAAGTGTTTTATGAACACTTGTCTTTGAGTCTAGCCTTGTAGGGGAGTAGAAATATGGACAACAAGCTGTTCAGACGAGAAGAGAATAGAAGCGTTTGAAATGAGTGATGGGTATCTCTTATAAAAACTGAAACAGTTTGTTAAAAATAAGGCATCCTTTTATGAGACTTGTAGTGAGGCATCATGGAATCGTCAGTTTATTTATGGAGGAAAGTGCGGGAAGTAAGTACTGAAAAGGGCAAACGAAGATGAATCCAGTAAGAAGGTTCATGTGGATGTAGGCTGCAACGGTTCTGCGGAAATGAAGAGGCACACTCAAGATACGGTTGTGGAGAACTCAATCGAACCAGTATTCAAAGTGAAGGCCAAAATAATAGCAGCAGAAAGGTATCATTGGTTTCTAGACATCTTAAGAGACACCTTCTCATGCTTGCATGATTAACGTGAATTTTCTGGTTGGTTTATGGTTGGTCAGGTTCATTGCATCTTGCAGTGGACTTTAGAGAGTTGCCGTTGTGATGGGAAGTCGGGCTGTAGCCCCTATTTGGTTGGGGAGTGCCACTGCGGCTGGCAGCTCAGCTGTGGGAAGCAGCGCGTCGCACCCTACCTGTGACGCGCCTCGTCCCGCCCCCGCGCTGTTGGGGCTGTCCGCTGAGTCAACCGCTGCGGCCAGAGGTCGCAGAAACCGGGAGTGTTCAGCTGACCAGCTGCTACGACTGCTACTGACGCATCCGCCTCTCCCCAAACGTCCCGTTCGCAGAACGGAGGGACTGTGGTGACGATGTCGACGGCGACGGATGACACCTGACAAGAACAAAAAAAAAAAAAAGTCAAACTAATAACATGTGCCTGCTTCAATGCTTCTGTACAGGTTAAAAAATCCATTAAAATATGGGGCACTGAAGTGACAGGCGGAAAACCGAAGTGTGTATTGACTAAAAGAAGTGTATTACCCACTTACGAGGAGAACGTGACAGGTGGCAAAACCTAAATGTCCTGTAATCTCGCACAGTGGGAGATGGACAAACACAGATGTTTGGTCGTTTCTGAGAAAGCTACAATTTTCGACGAACTTTATGTGCCTTTCGTTGCTGTTAAAAAATAGACAAGCTGGACGAAAGCTGTGGCACAGCAGCTGTAATTCACACCGTATTTGATACTGGACTCTGCTTCTGTTTTATTTTGCATGTATCTACCAATAACCGTAGAAAATTACTACACCACTGTGTTTGCAATACATCTTTCGACGTCTTTATTTGTCTACTAATTGTGCATTTCCTGACTGATTTTAACAACAAAAATCAATGATTGACAATTGGTTTTAAACAGTTTTCGATGTGAGAGTTACAAGTTTAAGAATTGATAGGGTCATCGGTCCCTAGACTTACACATTACATATACTGAGGACAATACACACACACACACACACACACACACACACACACACACACAGGCCAATGCCCTATGGAAGACTATAACCTCCGGAGCGACTGGCCGAGTAATCTGTGACACGCGCGCCCATCCCAGCGCGGTGAAATTCCTATAGTGTGCATTGTCAATAATATTGTTCGCCTTGTAAATGCCCATCCTAGTCAGATTTATATCAATAAATGGCTGTGGGAGACCTGCCT
This sequence comes from Locusta migratoria, assembly GCA_026315105.1. Classification (NCBI taxonomy): domain Eukaryota; kingdom Metazoa; phylum Arthropoda; class Insecta; order Orthoptera; family Acrididae; genus Locusta; species Locusta migratoria. The sequence goes on along the minus strand of CM048745.1, from coordinate 695,881,189 downwards.
TAGTGCAGTAATCCTGGAGTTCGGAATGTCTATGCTTCGATGTTTCTTGTTTGTAAACGTACTGGACCAACTGCTATGGTCATCAGTCCGTAGACTTACAAACAACATAAACTAACTTACATTATGAACACTACACACACACACACACACACACATATATATATATATATATATATATATATATATATATATATATATATATATATGAGGGAGGACTCTAACCTCCTATGGAAGGTAACTCGTATGCCTTAGACCACGCGGCTACTCCCGTGCGACTCAATGTTTATAATGTCGGTGACATCCAACAAAACGCACCTCGAAGAATTAACATAAGAATGAAATATATGAACTAAAATAAAATAACAAATATGCGAATGGCGAGAATGGATGTAAAAATTAACAAAAGAATCAATACAAGAAAGAAATTAAACAATATTAAAATTTAAAAATATTGTAATTCATTATTAGCCTACCATACACACATATAACCGTAAAATAAATCTGAGGCATATTGTGATATTTATCTAGAATTTTATGCTTAATATAACTTGATACGACATTCGCGGGTCGATTAGAAAGTTATGCAACGATGGGCGTAATATACTGAAAACACATCGGATGCCTTTCAAATTATGCACTTTAACACTTCGTCTAAACAATGGCACTATTTAACATAGTCTCCAAAAATGTTCAATGTTCAAATGTTCGTGAAGCTTATCGGACTTAACTGTTGAGTCATCAGACAGTAAACTTATAAACTTACTTGTGAACTACCTTATACTAAAGACAGCACAAACATCCATGCCCGACGGAGGATTCGAACCTCCGACGGGGAGCGGCCTAGCGCATCGGAGCATAGCGCATCAATGGGCTTGGCCATTCCGCCGCGGCAACATAGTCTCCATTACATTTCCATCATCGTTGAATCCAACACTCGAATCCTTTTCGGAAAAATTCAGGTTTGCACTTATCAACCCACTGGTTCACTGCCACTTCCTTTTCATCTGTATCTTGAAAGTGTCGTCCCCGAAGATTCTCCAGCATTGAGCCAACAAGTAGAAGTCAAAAGGTGCTAAATATGGATTGTACGGCGGGTGAGCGACCACTGATCATCCCAATGTGCCAGTGTCCTGACTTGTGGGCAAAGACGTGTGGGGCTTAACATTCTAATGATGAATTTGCATCAATCAAAATCTCGGTTGGTCTTTTCTTACTTATGACTTCTCGAAGCTTCCCGGCTGTTGTAATGTAGCTGTTGTTATTCACGGTACAACCTTATTCCAGAAAATCAATTGGAATGACTTCCTTTTTATCTCGAAAAACTGTCGCAATGAGTTTCTTTGCTTTTAAACGTTTTAGATTTTGTCTGATTCTTTGTTTCCGGACCATAAATAAGCAGTAATGTTTCATCCCCTGTGGCCAGAAAAACGTTTCTTCGTTAGCTTCGAATGCTTCCAGCAGCTCAGAGCAGACCTTGCGTCCTGCAAATATATTATGTTTACAAAAACCTATTCTGAAATTTATTAACTTATTTTTCGTATTCTCTTTGGTAGGAAATCCTTTCACATCGGACCGATATAAGGTCAGTATAATCTATTATCATTGTTCATGATAAGACTAGGCCTGTAAAGTTTCCCCTAACTTCCAGACTGTGATGATGCCCCAAAAAGGCGAAACCAATAAAATAAAATAAATCATTGCTACCAAGACTGTATTTTATTAGAAACTTATTGTCCTTCTAAACATGTGGTAATACTTCTATGCGTGTATTAATCGCACTTATACAAAGGGATGTTGCAAAATTGTCAGATAATTATTATTCGATTTAACCTCTCGATTGGGGCTATTCAGATAGCGTTCCAGGCTATTTGAACAAGTGTAGTTACGGGCAAACGTACAATTCAATTACAGTAAAATAATGCGAATTTTTAATACTACTTAAGGGCTGATGATATAATAATGAATTGACATTAACAGATATTAACTTCCGTGAAGTTAGGCACTCACGCTAAATTTTAGGGCCCTGTATAACTGGCTGGTTGAACCGGTTCAAAGGCTGGAGGAAAGAAACGGCATACCACCTGTAATTTGAAGCTGAATATATCGAAGTTGATTGGTAAATAGATCGAAAACGTTTGCTACCTGTACGTCTAATTCGCCGAGAGAGAATAACCGCGCGGTCTAAGGCATTTTTCCACGGATTTTCGACCTTTACCGTCGGAGGTTCGAGTCCTCCCTTGGACCAGGGGCTGTATGTGTTGTCAGAATGACTTAGTTTAAATTGTTAAGTCTAGGGACCGATGACCGAAGAAATTTGGTCACTTGGGGTTACAAAGATTTGAACATTTTTGAGTAGTTCCAATTCGCTGTGAAAACGTTGCTTCCAGTAAGAATTCGTGTGCAGTTGTCTCACAGCACGCTTTGGAAGACTCACAAGGAATCTACATGTACACAAATACTCTGTAAGGTGCATGGCAGATGTTTAATCGAACCACTTTTATGGCATGTTTCTACCATTCCAGTCTCTAATAGCACGCAAGAAGAAGGAACACCTACATCTTTCCGTTTAGGATCTGATTTCTCTTTTTATATTACGATGAACATGTCCCCCTTTGTCGGTGGGTGCTAACAAAGAGAAAGTCGGTGAAATAAATTTAGCAAATAAATCTCGCCGCAACGAATAACGCATTTCTTTCAATGATTTTCACCCGAATTCGGGCGTCATTTCCGTGACACACTCTGACTTGTATCGCGATAATACAAAACGAGCCGTCCTCTGAAATTTCTCTAAATCGTCAGTCAGTTCCACTTGGTGGGGGTCCCACAATGTGCAGCAATATTCCAAAATACGACGCACTAGTACAGTCAGTTTCTGTAACAGAACTGTTGCATCTTGTAAGTGTTCTGCCAGTGAACCACAGCCCATGGTTCTCTTTCTTTAAGATATTCTCTGTGTGTTCTTTACAAGTTAAGATTAATTGATAAACAGTACTATTAGGACGCTGTGTAAAATTGTAGTGATGTGGTCGTGGTCGTGCGTTTATTGACGCGTTTCGATTAAATCATCTTCAGAATTTTCAGTTGCGGATCAACTACAGATGAAAAACACACGTTTGCAGAGTCCATTGGCAAGTGGCTGGCTGACGCACAACGTGAGCTACTGCGCATTTAACCTGCAGTCTGCACCATCGCAGGTCGCCGCGCTGCGCCCGACTATCCTCGCCAGCTGATACCAAAACGTTGGCACACAGTACATGCAGTAGTTACGTTGTGCGTCAGCTGCTGCATCACGCCAGCCAGTTGTCAATGGACTCTGCAAACGTGTGTTTTTCTTCTGAAGTTGATCCGCAACAGAAAATTCTGAAGATTATTTAATCGAAACGCGTCAATAAACGCATGACCACATCACTATCTGTGGTCCAATAATTTTACACATCGTCCTAATAGCACTGTTTAGCAATTAACACTGATATGGGCGCATACCTCATCAACGACTTTGTTACGTCTGGAAACTGCAAGCTAAGATATTCCATAAAGTTTCGGGATTGCAGCCGGATTCCGTCGACTTCTTGCCACGATATTTCAGCTGACAACCGTTCAGCCATCTTCAGGTGAGTGCGTTCCACTGGAGATTATTAGTTCCCGACGACGCCTTTATAGCAAAAATTGGCGCGTCCCCCAAGGACCTTGGGGCATTCTTTGTACCGGAAACCACGAACATCTATTTGCAAGCGTCCAGCTGCCACCACCCTGCACATTCTACCGGCGTTCTTCGAACGTTGGTGCATCGCGCGCATGTTGTGTCTGATTTAGAAAGCCTTCCTACGGAGCTACAACATCTTAAGTAAGTTTTCAAAGCAAATGGATATTCTCCTCGTCAGATTAGCGCAGCATTGAAGAGGAAGAAACGGGCCGACCCTAAACATCAAGAGGATAAGGAGGCGTTCAAGTCAAGAGCTTTCCTTCCATACGTCGGAAACCTTTCGTCGAAACTAGGCAGAATATTAAGAAAACATCAAGTAAAAGTCATCTTCCGGCCACCTGCGAAGATTAGTGCACTTCTCGGCACGTTTAATGATGATCTGGGATCCAGGAAAGCCGGAATTTACAGAATACATTGCCAGTGTGGCAAAGCTTACATCGGCCAGACGACACGCACTGTGCAGGAAAGGTGCGTTGAACATGAACGCCACACTCGTCTGTTGCAGCCCAGTAAGTCGGCCGTAGCACTGTATTACCACAGGACATTGTATGGATTACTCCGCCACTGAAATCTTGGCGACGACGTGATCCTTCTGGGATTCACTAATGAAAGAAACTGTGGAAATATGTTTAGCCCAAGATCTTATTAATCGTGACGGCGGCTTTCATCTGGGCAAGGCTTGGGACCCGGTAATTTCTTTAATATCATCTCAGAGGAAATATTTTATCCAGGACGACGATTCTAGCGATAGTTAAAAAATTTTATACATCTCACAAGCAATGTACAGACTGCGCATTCAAACAGTGCTGACACGTACCGTTTTTCCACCTTATGCAGTAATGACGCGTTCCGACAGATGGCGGACATGCAGTTTCAACTTCGCGCAGATACCCGCGAGCCGCTTGTCAACTGTTTTTCACAGAGGGCGGTAAATTCGAAAGACGGCGCGCTTGTGACGGCCACTGATGCGCATGCGCCTACGCGCCAATTTTTGCTATAAAGGCGTCGTCGGGAACTAACAATCTCCAGTGGAACGCAGTCACCTGAAGATTGCAGAACGGTTGTCAGCTGAAATATCGTGGCAAGACGTCGATGGAATCCGGCTGCAATCCCGAAACTTTATGGAATATACCGTACGCCGGGAAAACTTCAAGAATCACTTCAAGTTAAGATGTTCGTAACGAAGGGAGTTTGTGTGCCATGACGTGCCGTACGGAATGGCTGTCAGATACCTGTGAAGCCGCGGCAGTGGCACTCCGTCCTTGTACACAGTGGCTTCAGACGGTTGCCGGACACACGTCATCCCACGCACCGGAGGATGGCACTATGGGGAGAGGGGGAGAGGGCGTCTCTCGGCAGGAGGGCTGCTGTTACGAGACCAGACCAGTGGAGGGGGGGATCCCCGCAGCGGCTTCGGCTCGCATTGACGCCGGCGGGCAGCGAACCCAGTGCCGACAGCGTTCAAGGTGAGGCGGCGGCGGCGGCAGATATGGTAGTGCGGGAACGGGTTCTGGCCGCGGGCTGCGGCTGACTCACCGTGCGGCGTACACACCGCGCCTCGTGGGGTCAGCAGCGGCCAGCTCTGCGACACGGTGCCCCACCTGCCAACCACCGGCCAGGGACCGCCGACACCTACATCGACTACTCCGCAATTCATCCGAAGCTGCGTGGCGTATACGACGAACGAAAAACAAATGTTTGTATGCATCCGTACAAGCCCTAATCTCTCTGATCGTATCGGTTCGGTAGCGTTATTGATCCTCTGCTGGTCGGTCGCGGTGGCCGAGGGGACTGAGACGCTACAGTCACGGTCTGCACTGCCACTACGGTCGGGGGTTCGAATCCCCCCTCGGGCATGATATTTGTGCCGTCCTTAGTCTTAGCTAGTTCATAAGTAGCTTCTAAGCTTAAGGACTGATGACCCTATAGTTAAGTCCCATAAGTTCTACAAACATTTAAACATTTTTGGTCCTCCGCTGTTCCTTATTTACATAAACGATTTAGGGCAAATTCTAAGTAGCTCTCTTAGGTTGTTTGTGGATATTCAAATGTTCAGATGTTTGTAAATCTATCGGACCAAACTGCGTGCTCATCAGTCCGAATCTTACAAACTACTTAAAACTAGGTAAACTAACCTAAGGACACACACACACACCCATGCCCCAGGGAGGACTCGAACCTCCACGGCGAGCAACCGCGCGCTCCGCAGCGAGACGTTTTAGACCGCTCGGCTACTCCACCGCGGCGTTTGTGGATGACGCCGTCATTTACCGTCTAGTAAAATCATCTCAAGATCTAAACCAACTGAAGAACAATCTGAATAAGATATCACTATAGTGTAAAAATTGACTCTAAGTATTAAGAAGTGTGAAGTCGTCCACATGAGTACGAAAAGAAATCCATTAAACATCTTGTTTACAAGATAAATCAATCTAAAGTGAAGGCCGTAAACTCCACAAAATACCTAGGAATTACTATTACTACAGACTTAAACTGGTAAGAACACGTAGTTAATGCCGTGGGAAAGGCGAATCAGAGACTCCGTTTTTTTGGCAGAACCCTTAAAACATGCACAGAACTACAAAAGAAACTACATACACTATGCTTGTCCGTCCTCATTTGGAGTATTGCTGCCCAGTGTGCGATCCTTATCAGGTAGGTTTGATGTAGGATATCGAAAGAGTCCAAAGAAAGGCAGCTCGTTTCGTATGGTCACGATACAGGGGAGACAGCGTTACGGAAATGATACAGGAACTGGGCTACTTACGAAACTGAAATCACCAAGATTCTCCTCCGAATGCGAAAATATATTGTTGACTCCCACTTACATAGGTACGAATGATCATCAGAATAAAATACGAGAAATCAGAGCTCGTACGGAGAGATTCATCTGTTCTTTCTTCCCGCCCGCTATTCGAGAATGGAATGGGAGATAAATAGTATAACGGTGGTTCGATGAACCCTCTGCAAGGCACTTAAATGTGATTTGCGGAGTATCCCATGTAGATGTAGATATTATCGTGGTCCTTACGCGAAATGTAGGTCGGCGGAAGTAAAATCGTTCTGCAGTCTGCCTTACTTCGGCCCTCCAAATTTCTTCAACAGTGCTTTCCGTAAAGAACGTCGCTTTCCCTCCAGCGAGTTCCCGAAGAATTTCAGTAATACTCGCGCATTGATCGAATCTACCAGTTACAAACCTAAACGCCCGCCTCTGAACTGCCTCTGTCTTCCTTCAAACCGATCTGGTTGGGATCCCAAATACTTAAGCGATACTCAAGACGTGGTCGTACAAGCGTTTTGTATGCGACGTCCTTTACAGACGAAGCACACCTTCCCAAAATTCTCCCAATAAATCAAAGTCAACCATTCGCCTTCGTTTTGATTGTCCATTCGAATATCATGTTTTTTTTTCTCCGACTTATGTGTGTCATCTCATATTTTTCTACATTTATCGCTAATTGCTATTCCTCATGTAACGCAGAGAATTTTTGAGGGCACACAATGCTTGGCCGCAACGGCTGTGCCATAGGAAAGAAACAGAGAAAAATAAAATTAATTATATTATTCCTACCTCAGATTCAAGTTCCCAGTAAAATTACGAACTCCTGCAAGTTAATAACAGAACGGACGCATCCTTAATTAAGAAGTAGCAAAATTAAGTCAATTAATTAGGACGTTTCATTAATGTTCACCAGCCAAGGAGCATCACCGGATAATTGCTTACTTAGAGGACAATCGAATGGAATGGACAGATTAATTACCCGTTTGTTTAATTTAGAAATTGCTCAAAATGGTGAATTTCATGTAGCCGTTAAATTTAAAAGTAAGCGGAAGCCACGCCGTGGCGGAGGCATACCTGCTTTGACCTGTGCTCCAAACAGGTGTCCCAGCCTGAGTGTCCGAGACACAGTGCCGCCCGCAAGGGTTGAGCTCCCCCAACGGTTTCCCTCCCCTACCTGTAAGGTTGGCTACAGGGACTAATTTTCAACATCAAAATCACCTTGCGGTGCCGCGCCCGGAGAACAGCAACGCACCCCATTTGGTCGCAGGGCTTCAAAGTATCCACCTCGCGGACAGTCTAGGGCGGAAGTTACCGCCGTATTAGTAAAGTGTGACTTTGAGGACCGTCCGCGTCTGTTACAATAATGCGCGAGTGGAAGCATCCGGTACACTTACCATTCAGTCTATAGTGAGGCAGGCTTGGACGTTTGGCTCCTGCTCTGGTTATAGTATTATGACTTTCATGGCTAGCAACAGCCTCTCTGTTTCAACCACTCTCCGCCCCCTCTATGGACTGCAATGTATCTGTATAAAATGTGCTTATTTCTTGACTATTGTTAGTAAATCCTTGTCCTACATCGAGGTGGCTTTGTGGCAAAACAGTCTTGTGGCAATATTAAACTTGCAACAAGGCTACCTCAATTTCGTCATATCTTTATGAATACAGATTTCACCGCACTTCTGCCTATTTGTTCTGTAACATTCCTACTGTCATTTTTTCAATTAATGAATCCTCAATAAGGCAACGAAACACCTCCCTCGAGAAGAAGTCCGACTCCTTTACGGTCCAATGACAGCAGATCAGCAGGCGAGTGTAACTTTCTGTCTGAAAGGAAAGGCGATAGGCAGCAATCCTTCTTGCTTTTACCTCCGTTAGAAATACTTCACTATTTACAGTCACACCATCTACAAATTTGGTCCAAATCATCCTGCATCCGGATACAGTCAATGTCGACACCATCCTCTACACCACAGCATCATCAGCAAACAGGCGCAGATTGCAACTCACTCGGTCCGTCAGATCATTTATATAGATAAAAAATAATAGTGGTCCTTAATCATGGAAGGCAAAGCAGAGTAGCGAAGTAAGTGGTGCCATGATCATGAAACCTTACAAAGTGACCACTGCGTTATGGTTCGCTGAATCATCGTTAACATTACTTCCTACAAACAACCGGGTTTATGTATTCCTGCTTTTTAATCGACTTCAAAAAAGTAGGAGATTCTCAATTCGACTGTTTTTTTTTCTTTTTATTTTCTTTTTTTTCTCTTTTTTTAATTTTTAAAAATGTTTGTTACGTCAGAACCTCGACTTTGTGAACCGATTTTGAAGATTATTTTTGTATGTGAAATCTGGTGCTTCCCGTGTGTTTGTTTGTAAATCTATCAGACCAAACTGCGTGGTCATCAGTCCCTAGATTACAAACTACTTAAACCTAGGTAAACTAACCTAAGTACAAACACACACACCCGTGTCCCAGGGAGGACTCGAACCTCCACGGCGAGCAACCGCGCGCTGCGCAGCCATACCACCCTCGTACACAAAATGACGAGTGGCTAGTTGATTTCATTACACGAAATGTGAATATTTTAGCCGACTGTATGTGCAGTATAGTTAGATGTACCACATAAGTCAGAGAAGAAGAACGTAATAAGATATCAAAATAAAATATCACGAAAAATATGAATAACTTTAATAGTCAATAGCATTTATAATACTACTAGTTCAAAGCATGAGAACTGTTCCTGATTACAACCAAAACACACAAAAAGTGCAAAAAAATCGTGTTATTACAGTGACCACTGAAACTGCTTTAAAAAAATCTAAATTTGTTTGGTCTTAATAAGACCGTCTGGTCACATTTCAATTTGGTTTAGTTCTGAGAATGGCGTTCACAAGAAAACCATATAGGTCTTAAATCTGCATTAAGTATGTGCGCAAGAAATATACTAATAACTCAATATCATACCAACTAATTTCGATGATTCTTTTTTATTGGAAAGGATGTATTTCAAGGGTAGTTTTGATGAGAGTTTGGTTAGGTTTTGATTATGGGATCCACGACAAAGTAACGGAATTTTTCAATTCTTAGGAGCAAATTAACGATACTCGGCCGAACCTTTTATAGGCTATTCGTATATTTGAGTCACCTACCGAAACGAATTTTTGGTCAAATAATGCCCTATTCAAAGCTTATTTCATGTAAAGCCGCATTTTTTAATATATTTGCGTTATTCGCAAGTCTCCTTTGAAATTGTCGTCGAGGTAGATTAGCTCTGTTGAGTTTCTTCCTGACTTCGTTTGATTCATTTAAACGGCACTGTCTCATATGAACAGAACGGTTAGTAGGTCAACCCATATGCAGAAAAAATTGTGTATACTTAAGATTCACTAAAAAGAAAAAAATAATTTAACAAAAACCGACTTAAACTATTTCAAAACAAATTAATATGCACTAAAAAAATAAATAAAAAAATTGCATATTCTTCTACAACTTAATAATCAACTTACGGTTCTACTCATTAATATGTAGGTACGATCTATGTGTTTACCACGCAAGAATATAGGTAGGTACCTACCCATTTTAAATCTAACTCAACACGTACCTTTGAATAAGAAACAATGATAGAAATATTTTTTATTAGAGTTCTCCTAAGAAAAATGAAATGAAAAATATTAGACTACTTAAGTCAATCAAGTTATTACGATAATATAATGTAGTTATAATTATTGTTATTTTTGGAGACGGTGTAAGCCAAGAAAATACTACAATATACCTAAGAAAAAGATACGAGAATATTGAGAACGAATTAAACGTGGTAAACACATAGCTCGTACCTACATGTTAATTAATAGAAAAAGTAAGTTGATTATTAAGTTGTAGAAGAATACGCATTTTAGTGCTTATTAATTTATTTTGGAATAGTTTTTATTTATTTTATTGTATTGTAAGTCATTAGAATGGTTGGCCCAGCCAAAAAAGTTTCAGGTGTGCTTTGACAGCATCATAACATTATCGAACATCCCCTTGGACAACAAAATCGCCATGTTCAAAATGTTGAAATGTTTGTTAAGCTTTAGGGACTTAACTGCGTGGTCATCAGTTCGTAAACTTAACAAACTACTTATGAACTACCTTATAATAAAGACGACACAAATATCCATGCCTGATGAGGGATTCGAACCTCCGACGGAAAGCGACCTCGCGCATCGGAGCATAGCGCCTCAGTCCGCTCGGCCACTCCGCCGCGGCATGTCTCAGCATAGTCGAACCGTTATGAGGAGTTTTACAGTCAGTAACAACATCGTTGATTAATTGCCGGATGTTGTGGTACAAGAACGGATGACATTGTGTTGAAATGAAAACAAGACACTTTACGAATATGTTCGTCGAAGAGTCTCAGTTGTTCTCAAAACCAATGGTAGGTCAGTTACTTAACGAATAAACATTGTTTGGATGTGAGATGTTCAGTTATTTAGTCCACCGTCTGTATCTTCAGTTCGAATAAGCATTTGATATTTACAGTGTTTGTCACTATCAGTTGATGTCGCAGGCTACACGAGCGCTCTAGGAACCGTCAGGCCCTGATTACTGACTTCTCGAAAGGGAAGATAACGAAGCGCGCAAATGTAATCGTTTCTGCACGGCAGCGGCAGCGGCAGAAGGAATGTGAAAGCGGGAGAAGGCGGCAGCCGTAAATCCTTACTGGAGGCAGCCGGCGCGCTCAAGCTTCCGACCACGGGCAGCGCTCCGCGCTCTGCGCCAGTTTCCTCACAGCAGAACAAGCCTCACTGCACAGCAGGACATGCCCTCCACCTCCAGCTCTCAAGCTACGTCCATCTAGATACCATACCCCAGAAAAATTGGTCATCCCAGCCTATTCGCTCAATTGCTTCATCTATGCTGTTCAAGTTTTTCCTTGATGTAGTCATTATGGACACCCTCCTGCCATCGTTCCCTCCTGTTAGTATCTCCTATCATCCTTGACACTTTCATATCTGTAACCCCAACTTTATTAATAAGGTAACCAGAATCTAACCAACTTTCACTCCCACACATCAAAGCTGGTCGACAGATAAGATGGTACACTGCTAACTTTAGTTTTGGTGCTAATTTGCTTCATGCGAGTGAGAGGAGATCGTAGTTAAGCACTCACTGCCTTTGCTTTCTTATACCTTGCTTCCAATTCTTTCACTGTTTTTCTCCTGTGAGAAAATACATCCTCCATCCTCCAGCCGGCCGCGGTGGCCGAGGAGACTGAGGCGCTTCAGTCACGGTCTGCAAGGCCACTACGGTCGGGGGTTCGAATCCCCCCTCGGGCATGGATATTTGTGCCGGCTTTACCATAAGGTAGTTCATAAGTAGTTTGTAAGTTTAGGAACTGATGACCCCTTAGTTAAGTCCCATAAGCTTAACAAACATTTATTTTCCATCCTCCACTTCTATTTTCTTCAAATGTTTGTATAGTCTATGGGACTTAACTAGGGGGTCATCTTTCCCTTAACTTGCAAACTACTTATGAACTAACTAAGACTAAGGACGGCACAAATATCCATGCCCGAGGAGGGATTCTAACCCCCGACCGTAGTGGCCGTACAGACCGTGACTGGAGCGCTTAGTCCCCTCGGCCACCGCGGCCGGCTCTATTTTCTTCCTATTTGTGTAAGGGATTAATGTCTTTGCTACCATGTCTTTGAAGTGAGCCGTGGTATTTGTAATATCACTGACTTGTAGCGCCAGCAGTCGCAGTGGTGTTCATTGTAGAAGTAGTAGCAGTTGAGTTGCTGACCGGTGTGGTTGTATAATAAGACTGAGGTTTCGTTTTGATATTGTTAGGCTGATCTTTAGAAAATAGTGGCACACAGTATTGAAGTTTTATATGTTAATTTATGTGTTGTGCGTGTGAGGCTAATTTAAATATAATAAAAGTCAATCTTACCAGTGAAACTAGCATTATCCATTCAAGTCACGAAAATCATTTTTGAAGTTAAAGTGTAGGCCCAAAACTAAGAAGAGAAAAACTTTATTCAAATTAAATATCAAACATTAAATGCATCTCTTCTCTACCAATTTTCTGAGTAGGGCAGTTAGGCCCCAGGTAACAGCAACCTGACGGGAGGAGGAGAGGTTGCATTTGGCATTCGATCTGTTTAAATCTCTTTCCCAAATAAATCACTTTCGTTTTAGAGATGCTGATCTTCATACTCAAACCCTTACATCTCTGATCTAGCTGTGAAATATTATATTGCAACCTTTCAGTCTAGTCTGCCATCATAACTAAGACGTCCCCAAATGCGAGACTGGTTATTTTGTTCCTAACTATTTTAATCTCACCTTGGAAGTCTATTTTCAACATATGATCAGTAAACTGTAAAACTGTGGTGACAGATATGCCTTGCTAAATTATATCCAGTTGTCGAGTTGTGATCCGTGCCCATTGATCACTTTGTGGTTCAGCCTCCTCTTGCCTGTGTTTGCTTCCTAATATATGGTATGGACAGTTGTTTATGCCTCGACCAAACACAATTTGTTTCACAATTTTAAACTTGGCTTTTGAAACCGCAACCGTTCGTGAAGGATTAACATTCAAAAATACAGATCCCACCCACAGTGCTGGCTGGCTACACACGCGACCCATAGTGCCGCGTATTAATTACATGAAATGTGTTCGTGTAATACTGACGCTTGTAACTTTACATTTGTAACTTGAATGTGAGCTCTGTTGCTCAAGAACCTTTCTTAATTTCACGTAAAAAAAAAACAGGGCTGATGCAAATTTTGTAGGCAAGGAAAATGGTACGACAGGTGGGTGACAATGGAATAAGAGACCATCTTGTTCAATTTGACCAGGAAAGACAAGCAAGTACAAAGACGCCGTGGGAACGGAAAGAGAATGGGCTGGCTGGCATTCTTGACGTATAATGCACTGTTCCGAGTTCTCTCAACATAGCAAACTTTTACAGTCAGTTGGAATTCTTGTTGCCCATCTCAGAAATATAACCGAGTCTGGATTAAAAATCTGAAGAGTCGTCAGTTCTAAATGTAATTATTCATGCGACTCAGTGCGATATGAACATGCAAAGGAATTAGGCGCCATGTCACAGAGACACACTCATGTTGCGTAGAGCTATAGTCGGTGTCAGCTACGAAGGCTGCCCGGTTTTCAGCCGTTCTGCGCATCCCCCTCCATTAGCGCACTGGCAGCCCCTAATATTCATTCTTTAGACACATGGCTGGGCCGGGAGTTACGCAATGTTTCTCCCGCAGGCGCAACTTTTAGAGCTCGACCGGAAGCGCCTTTTACGGCGTACTACGGCATTGGATAGGAGAAAAGTAGTTTGCAGTTACTTCACAGTAGTGTGGTAACTAGAAAATTCGCTGATTAGTTGGAAGGAAATGCATAAGAAAACGATACACCACGAAATAATATTCGAATATTATGGAAACTAGTAGATGTGAAGGACATACAAATGATAATGGTATTATCTATTTAAAACGATGAGCTTCACAAATTGAGAAATATTATAATATGTTGATTTATATCTGGCATATTCATTATCATCGCCACCATTATTAGAGACTGTGCCTTTCAGCGTTCAGTTTGGAGCATACTCCCCCTAATACAATTCCTCCATGATTCTCTATTCAGTGCTACAATTGATGCTTCGTCTGATAACTGTTACTTCAAAATCATTCTTGACTAAATCCAAGTACTATTTACTCTGCCTACATCAACTGCTCCTACCCTTTACTACCTTGGTTCTCGCGTGTAACATGACCCCACCATCTCAGCCTTTTCGCTCTAATTCATCTACGCTGTTAAATCCGAGTTTTTCCTTGATTTACTCATTATTGACACCCTCCTGCCATTGTTCCCATCTATTAGTACCTGCTACCATCCTTGATACTTTCACATCTCTAACTCTAACTTTATTAATATGGTAACCAGAATCCAACCAACTTTCACTCCCATACATCAAAGCTGGTCGACAGATAAGATGGTACACTGCTAACTTTAGTTTTGGTGCTAATTACCTTCATGCGAGTGAGAGGAGATCGTAGTTAAGCACTCACTGCCTTTGCTTTCTTATACCTTGGTTCCAAATCTTTTACTGTTTTTCCATCCTGTGAGAAAATACATCCTCCATCCTTTACCACTATTTTCTTCCTATTTGGCATTCGATCTGTTTAAATCTCTTTTCCAAATAAATCACTTTCGTTTTAGAGATGCTGATCTTCACACTAAAACCCTTACATCTCTGATCTAGCTGTGAAATATTAGATTGCAACCTTTCAATCCAGTCTCCCATCATAACTAAGACGTCCGCAAATGCGAGACTGATTATTTTGTTCCTAACTATTTTAATCTCACCTTGGAAGTCTATTATTTTCAACATATGATCAGTAAACAGTCTGTAAAACTGTGGTGACAGATTACAGCTTTGTCTTCCCACTTCGTGTTGGTATTGGCTGATAGAGTTGTTATGTGCCTTGCTAAATTATATCCAGTTGTCGAGTTAAATCGCAAAAACACAGAATTATTTGGTGATCCGTGCCCATTGATCACTTTGTGGTTCAACCTCTTCTTGCCTGTATTTGCTTCCTAATATATGGTAAGGATAGTTGTTTCTGTCTTGACCAAACACAATTTATGTTTTAAATATGGCTGTTGAAACCGCAACCGCTCGTGAAGGATTAACATTCAAAAATACAGATGCCACTTACAGTGCTAGACACACATGCGACATATAGCACCGCGTATTAATTACTTGTTCGTTTGACGCTTGTAACTTTACTTTTGTAACTTGAACGTGAGCTCTGTTGGTCAAGAACCTTTGTCCATTTCATGTAACAATAAATAAATAAAATAATTTACTTCTGATGAAGGCTTCCTTAGTTGAAGCCGAAACCATGGTCAAGTAATTAACCTCTTTGGAACCCACGAGCAATATTTTTGAATGTTAAGAATTTACGTTGTTGTTGGTTTTTGTTTCTTTCTTCTTCACTCAAACATGTTTCGGAGAAGTTTCTCCATCATCATTGGGATTTCCATTTATTATTGCATCTATTAATAACATACAAATATATCATGACATTAAAATGAACAAAAAGCATAAACTGTGTTTTCTCAAAGCACAATCAACCACCCTTACAGTTTACTGGTTATCATTTACTAATTCGTGCATAAATTTTATCTGATAAAATAAGATTCATTTTGTACTTATTCAGTTGTTGGTTTGTAGTCACAAAAGAAAAACTGTAAAGTATCTGTACTCGTATTTGGCTGGTGATCTTCACTATTTTCGTATTTGAAGTTATGAATGAAATGGTTCATGACTTTCTTCACTTTGTAAATTTAATGCACTACACTTGTTTTACGTCTTATTTCATACAGTAAGTAAAACGTTATTGCCTTGCTCTGGACATATCGTTACTCTTAGGTTTAGAGGTGCCACATGTTAGAAACAGCTGATCGGTTCTAGCGGCCATCTTGTAGAGAGAAGTTGTCGCTCCCGTAGGACACCAGGCCATGTCGCCGAATGTCGCTGCTTGTAGCGGCAGTGTCGCTCGCTTTTGTCGCTCACGAAGACACAGCTCAACGGCCTGTTAAGCAAGAGTAAACTATCTCTGACTAGAAGTAGTAGGGTTACTTGTGTTCCTGAGAAATATAAATGGGAAGACAGTATTCGTTCTTTTTATTCCTTTCTAAAATAGATTTTTGCAGTTAAAAGATGAACAGCTCTTCACCGTCGTGCTTCATGTATACTGCAACAGTCAAACCATGCAGACTACCAACTGATTACATATATCGCCGTAGCTATATAATATTCGATTTATCGCCTAACAACACTCGTATTTATGGGACGCTTTCCACTATCATAGCGGCAGGCCAAAGATTCAAATTATCCATGCGACAGCAGCGCCGTTTAGTTATTTTTAAAGGATCTTTGCTTCAAATGGATACCACCGTGATGGCACGCGGTGGCAGTGGACACAGCAGGCCGCAGTAATCGTTAACTGCTTGCAGTTTTGTGATCTGGACTGTTTTTAATTTTAATTTACATTAACATATATACTCCGCATTCCACCGTAAAGTGCGTGGCAGAGGTATACTGTACCACTACTTGGCATTTCCTCTCCTATTCCACTCCAATATCGAAGAAATAAAAAAAGATCTATACCCCTCTGTAAGAGCCCTAATTTATGTTGTCTTTGTGATCCCTACGCGAAATGTAAGTAGGCGGCAGGAAGATCGTTCTACAGTCAGCTTCAAATTCCGGGCCTCTAAATTTACTCAACAGAATTTCTCTAAAAGAACGTCAAATTTCCTGCAGCGATCCCTGTTTGAGTTCCCGGAGCATTTCCGTGACACTCACGCAATGGTCGAACCTACCGGTAACGAGCCCAGCTGCTCGCTTCTGAACTACTTCCATGCCCCAGATACTTGAGCAATACTCAAGAGGTGATCGTACAACCGTTTTATACGCGGTCTCCTTTACAGATGAAGTACATCTTCCCAATAAATCGAAGTCGGCTGTCCGGCTTACAACTGTCCTTACTTGTTCGTTCCACTTAATATCACCCTTCAATGTTACGCGACTGCATGAAGAAGGTGACTACTTATGCTGTATTCGAACATTATGGGATTTTCGTCCTTACTCATCCGCATCACCTTACACTTTTCTACATTTAGAGCTAGCTGACATTCTTCACACCAACTAGAAATTTTGTCTAAGTCCTCCCGTATGCTATCACAGACAATTATAGACGACACCCTCCCATACACCACAGCATAATCAGCAAACAGCCGCAAATTAAAAGTTCACAATAACTTTTAATTTGCGGCTGTTTGGTGATGACGCTATGGTGTATGGGAGGGTGTCGCCTGTAATTGACTGTAATAGCATACGGGAGAACTTAGACAAAATTTCTAGTTGGTGTGAAGAATGGCAGCTAGCTGTAGATGTAAAAAAATGAGGTGATGCGGATGAATAGGGAAGAAAATCCCATAATGTTCGAATACAGCATAAGTAGTCCATCAGATCGTTTATATAGATAGAAAATAATAGCGGTCATCTCATACTCCTCTGGGGCACGCCTGACGATACACTTGTCTCTGATGAACACTCGCCGTTGATAACGACGTACTGCGTTATGTTACTTAGAAAGTCTTCCAGCCAATCACAAATCTACGAACCTATTCCATATGCTTGTATCTTCGTTAGCAGTCTGCAGTGTGGCACCGCGTCAAACGCCTTTTTTAAGTCGAGAAAAACACAATCTACCTGTTTCCCTTCATCCATGGCTCGCAAGATATCATGTGTGAACATCAGTAACAACTGTAACAAGTGTAACGAGTGCAACACTTGTAACGATATCTCCAGCACCAAGACTAGCCATCACCCACACAGACGTGCACACGGTGAGCCCGAGACGTCAACGTCCGATAGATAATGGAAAGGGGTCAGTGCCTCTGAATCGTCTCCTTGTTTGATAGGCCTTGAGTTCACAGCGGCTTCAATACTGATCAAGGTGGTGTTCAGTTGTTCCTCAGTGAGCCTAGTGAGTCCCATTCTTTCCCACCATCCTCCCCACCAAGCCGCTCGTAGGATAATGAACTTCCAGTTAATGACAACCTTTCAACTTCTACGACAAAGCAAAAAAGTGTTTGTTTAGCTTATGGGACTTAACTATAGGGTCATCAGTCCCTAAACTTAGAAACTACTATGAACTACTTACGAACTAGGACGGCACAAATATCCATGCCCGAGGGGGGATTCGAACCCCCGAACGTAGTGGCCGTGCAGACCGTGACTGAAGCGCCTCAGTCCCCTCGGCCACCGCTGCCAGCAAGCGACAAAGCGCGTACAGTAGTGTTCGCTCTTTCTCTCGTGCGTTTCCTCTTTAGGCTGTGTAGTTGTGCTTCCGAGTTCTTGTCTGCCATTATCCAATCGGTAACTTAATTCGGGAATTTAAAGTGTTACGTCTCGTATCAGCTGTTCCTCGATTAACGTGGTTGGAGGGTCGTTAGTTTCTGGTACAATGAACAACCGTCCGATAGCGGCCAGCCAAACAGGGCAGCGTTAGTGGCTGTAGTACAGCGGGTTGCCGACAGGGGTAGCTCGAGTAAGTGCAGTACGACAATCGGCTAACAGATGGCATCACTAGTCACAGATACGTCGTAGTAACGTTCCCCAATAACATATTGTTATTACGAGCGAAAGAGTTAGAATTAAACAGCAACGGAAGCACACCAAATCATGCAGTATCTACCTTTGGCAACAATTACTTTATAATTGCTGTAAGGCTCTCATAATACTCTGAAATAATTACAGCCTTGCAGTTGCACTTATCTGCGTTGTAGAGGAGATGCGTTTGTAGTTCTGTTCCTTTCGTCTCGGTTCGTCCGCCGCTCCCGCGTTTCGGCACCAAAAAATGCATTGTGTCGTGAAACGTAATGCAAAGGTGAATGTCTTGTACACGACAACAAACTTTTTTTTCTCACAGAACTACATACATACAAGTCAAAGATATTCACTTTACAAAAAGATTATACACATAGCTTTCTCCAAAGAACATCAATGCAAAGTCTTCTCATTCCGCGACAACATGAACGATGTTTCCTAAATCTGTGCTAATATCATAGACAGAAGTTTCTCCGTCTCAAAGACATTTACTGTATTCGAACTAAGAATATGCTTCAAAATTCTACAGGAAACTGATGTCACCAATATCGGCGTGTAATTATGCGGATCAGTTCCTTTACCTTTCTTAATAAATGGGAGTGACTTGCGCTTTTTTCCAATCACTACAAACTTTGTGCTGAATTCAATATACGCGATTAATGCACGGGACCAATGCCGCAGAATACCCTTTGTAAAAACGAACTGGTATTCCAGCCGGAACAGGATACTTTTTTGTATTTTGAAGAAATAAGTGAAAAAATTTAGAAATTCGTTGAAGGTGCTAGATGGCCTTTAGGCCGTATTGGGGCCGGAGTAAAGGCCTTGTGAATACATGAAAGGCGTGGCCTTGACGTGATGCGCAAACATTCAGGTCGCACCACCGCGCTGCTCAGCTGTCGTGCTTGAGCGGCCGGCGGCGTTCACGTTTGTTGACGGTTGGAGAACGCCGCAGCCTGCTACGGTACATCTACATACAAAAAGCCGAGCACGCGCTGCCGTCGCTACAGCGCAGGGCCTCCAGCTGGGCAACACCACCTAGACAGAAGCCTGCGGTGCTCAAGTGTGACGTCACGCATTGTAGGCATTACACTTGCGCATAATAGTTCGCGATCGGGAGCGCTCAGTTTAGTTCGCTCTTTTAGTTTGTGCGCTCGTACTGACGGCTGAGCGGCGTGGTCTGCGCGTGCAGGTGGAGGGGGAAGTTTCCCACCTAGCTGCTTCATGCGCTTGCTGCTTGAGCCGCTAACGATATCACGCGAATCAAAAGAAACAGTTTGTGGATAATTTCTCGCGTTTAAGTTTAGAGTTATCTCTATATCTTGCCATTATGGAATTTATTAGTCAGATATTTCAGAGTGCAGAACACATAAAAACAGAAATTTTGTAGCACTGAACAATGTAATCTACCAGACAGATGCTCACCTCGAAATGACTCATCAGCAGAAAGCCGGCCGCGGTGGCCGAGGTGACTGAGGCGCTCCAGTCACGGTCAGCACGGCCACTACGGTCGGGGGTTCGAATCCCCCCTCGGGCATGGATATTTGTGCCGTCGTAGTTTGTAAGTAGTTCATAAGTAGTTTGTAAGTTTAGGGACTGCTGACCCCGTAGTTAAGTCCCATAAAAAACAAAAACAAAAAAAAAAAAAAAAAACATCAGCAGAAAGCAAACACGTGATTTTGAATTCTGCTGAGCACCCTCTCGCTATTGCCCGTCGGTCTTCGGAAAAGAATCCAACGAACTATGAAGCGAGATACGTTTGGCATAATCGTCCGCTGCTCCTAGTTCGTCCGCTGCTCCTAGTTCGTCCGCTGCTCCTAGTTCGTCCGCTGCTTCTAGTTCGTCCGCTCATTTTGGCTTCTGCTACCGCTACTAAAAGAGCTCGTTTTTATGACAGCTTTCTTATATAATGAATCAGTGTTGCCAAAGCGTGTGCTATTACTCGTATTTTTGGGCAATTAGACATCAAATACTTAGGCAAATAAACCAGTTATTTATACGAATGGGTGATACAATGGTATTCAACTTCTTTGCATACAGAGTAATCTTAGTTCTTTATTTTTAAAATAGATTTCTTCTGGCAGTGTACTATGAAACTACAGCTGAGCTGCATCTCAGCTCGCTGTTCCCCGTCAGTCTTCGGAAAAGAAGCGGACGAACTAAGAGGCGAGGGATCTGCGAACTAGTTCGCGTAGATCGCCTGTGGGAGCGCTCTTCCGAACTACACAAGACTAGTAGGTATCGTTCGCTGGGGCGCGGCCCCGCCGGCCGCGGTGGCCGAGGGGACTGCGGCGTTTCAGTCACGGTCTGCACGGCTACTACGGTCGGGGGTTGGAATTCCCCATCGGGCATGGATATTTGTGCCGTCCTTAGTTGTAGTTAGTTCATAAGTAGTTTGTAAGTTTAGGGACTGATGACCCCATAGTGAAGTCCCATAAGCTCTACAAACATTTGAACATTTTTGACTTTGGGCGCGGCCCACTATGCCGTAGCGAGCAGCCAGTCAGCTACGCGCACGATGCCTACACTGCGTGACGTCACACGAGAGCGCCGCGTCCTTCTGTGTAGGTGGTGTTGATGTGGGCCGGCGAGTGTGCATCGCGGCTGTAGGCGCCGCCACCACGCCTACCCGTGCGTCACGGGCATACGGGCGGCCGAGACCCACTCACCCACTCACTCTGTCACCTAACCGCATCCACAGCGCTGACACGTCGCAATTACCACTCACTACCTTCCGTCCGTTTCGAACATTTCTAACAGGCAAATGTTTATTAATATAAATGAATTACCCCATGTACGAAAGCGCATCACTTGAGAATGGCCTTACCGATTGACCTGATCTTTTCTTTGTTCTCTTTGTAATTTTCTGGACAATGTGTATATATATATATATATATATATATATATATATATATATATATATATATATATATATATATTATTTATTTATTTAAATCTACCTTAAAATCAAAATTTTCATATGTTTGTAGAGCTTCTGGGACTTAACTACGGGGTCATCAGTCCCTAAACTTACAAACTACTTATGAACTAGCTTATACTAAAGAGGGCACAAACATCCATGCCAGAGGGGGGATTCGAACCCTCGACCGTAGTGGCCGTGCAGACCGTGACTGGAGCGCCTCAGTCCCCTCGGCCATCTCGGTCGGTTCACGGCCTTCCTCTGACCCTCACCGAGCGAGGTGGCGTAGTGGTAACGCACTCGACTCGCATTCGGGAGGATTGTGGTTCAAATCCACCTCCGGCCATCCAGATTTAGGGTTTCCGGGATTTTCCTAAATCACTCTAGGCAAATGCCGGGATGGTTCGTTTCAAAAGGACACGGGCGATTTCCTTCCTTATCCTTACCTAAAACTCAGAGCGTTAGCTCCGTCTCTAATGACCAAGCTGTCGACGGGACGTTAAACCCTAAGGTTCCTTCCTTCCCTGGCCCTGCGCAAGGTCGCCCTTGCGACACAGCCCATCCTTCTCAACTACTGTGCAGAATTTGTTACTTATGCGTACAGTTGTTGGCCCCCAGACTGAAAAATGGGACGAAAGGAGTGGTCAGAGTGTAGTAAGTATTACAAGATGCTTCACACAAAGGCAAACTATGGATGCAAACAAAAATACTTATAATTACTGATTGCAACATAATTTATTCACTGTCTCTGCCTAAAAAAGGCTAATCTTAAGGTGTGACAACCCACCAGTACTATCCAACTGGCTAAAATATACATTTATGTAATAATGTTACTATTTAGTGCCGGCCGCGGTGGCTGAGGGGACTGAGGCGCTCCAGTCACGGACTGCACGGGCACTAAGGTCGGGGGTTCGAATCCCCTCTCAGGCATGGATATTTGTGCCGTCCTTAGTCTTAGCTAGTTCATAAGTAGTTTGTAAGCTTAGGAACTGATGACCCCGTAGTTAAGTCCTATAAGTTCTACAAACATTTGAACATTTTTACTATTTAGTGCAGAGACCAGAAGATGTTGACAGTGGACATCGAAACCGGTCGTTTCTCATAAATAAAGACGAAATATTGCGATCTTGGCATTTCATTATTTACAAAATACTATCATGACCTTCCCCCTCTCCAGAGTTTGAAATGGAGGAGGGAGGGGCAGAAACCTATCACGCCCTCCCCCCCCCCCCCTCCACAGAGTTTGAAATGGGAGAGCGACTAACCCTTCTTGCCCCCCCTCTCTTTTCAGTTAATAGGCCGTAGCCTGACATGCGAACTTAGGTTTGTCATTTGTCGATGCTGCTGCGGAGCTCTCTCCCGACAACGCGTGTCTGATATCGGGTGCTGCTGCTTGTTGCGAGACGCCACGAGCAGCGCGCCTTGTGCAGCTGCAGTGTGAGCACGTGCCCGCTGCCACAGTGCCGCTGTACCTCCAGAGCGTCCCCATTAGCAGCGTGGCGCGGCGCGGCGCGGGGTCAGCGACTGCCGCCCACGCAGCGCCAGCGCCAGCGCCTGCCCGCTGCCTCGTAAGGCATGGCCACGGAGCGCCGCGCGGCCCGTTACACCGACAGCTGCCGGCGCGCGCTGCACTCACCAGTCTGCAACACACTACCCTACCGTTAGGTTCCGCAGCTCAACCCCCAACTGACATTTTCGATTCGCTAGCGAAGTAGCTTTTCTGAACGCTACCTACGCCCCATTGGTGCGCCTCCGAATAGTTCGGAATCCTTACCGGGAGGTGTTGAGCCCCCAATAAGAACGTTCTTCCTGTTCAATACGCTTTGATAGCTGTGTTTTTAGTTTTGAATTCAAAATATTTAAACATTTTGACCGTTTCAAGGCACTGAAATAAATCCAAAGGCAAAGATGAAAATTTGTGCTGGACCGAGATTCGAACCCGGATATCCTGCTTTGGTGAGTGGTTCCCTATCCAGCACGGTTCTTTTCCTTCCAACCCAAATTCCCACCTTGTAGCAGACTGCGACTGTAGTGCCCCCTGCCCATTTGATTTCTCTTGCTCGCAGCCTACACTGGATTCCCGCAAGAGATCGATAGTGTCAGTGCGTCCGCACTGAAATTGTCAGTTGTCAGTTGCCTGTTGAGGCAGATATATAATTATTTATATGGTGTCTGTTCTTTTCGGGGATGTCCGAAAATAGGGAAGCGTGCCTCGATAGCCTAACTGATTAAGGCGACCGCTAGCCCAAAGCGAAAAAACCCGGGTCGAATCCCGGTGCAGCACAAATTTTCACTTTGCCATACGATTTATATCAATGCCCTGAAACGGTCGAAATGTTTACATAACAAAGTCAACAAATGGTGTCTGTTATTTCGTACATGTACGAAAAGAAGAGACACTATATAAATAATTATTTAGCAAGTAAACTGGTCAAAACAATTAGCGGATCAGTTGAGATATCTACGTTATGAAGTATTGTCATCGGCATAATGAACTAAAATATTTTGACGTCTTTCTGTCGTTTTTACGGAGAGGAGACAACAACATTATGACAACGGAGACACTGTTAATAACAGATAGTTGCTGCAGAGGGGGTTGGCGGTGAATTGTGTTTACTCTACCAAACCAAATACTCAAGCAGTTGGGTTAAGATAGTGTAGTGAGCACTAGGGCAATGTAATAACAACGTGACGTACCGAAGCTATGGTATGGAGAGACATAGGACGGTTGTAAGTGCGACATGCAGAAAGGGAGGTGGCTGCAGTCCCCCAAAGAGTAATTTCTAGGTCCTGAACACGAGTTAAGGGAACAGAAACCCTTAAACGAAGGGAAGGCCCAGGTTGTCCACGGGTAACATAAGAACATCAACAAGACATGGCCGTTATCTCCGCCTAACAGCCCGTCGAGACAGGAGGCTGAATGCAACTCAGCTGTAACGCCCCCTACAGGCAGCAACAGGACGCGCAATATCAGCAGAAACAGTCCGAATTCACTTTCGAGAATGTGGCCTCTACGCACGGACGCCTGTGGTGTGTTCCCCATTAAAACAACGACGCCGTTTAACTCGCAGAAATTGGCGCTGGTTTCACAGACGAGTCAAGATTTTGTGTTCAACCGGATAATCGTCGTTCCTTCATCTGCAGGAAACACCACCGTATCACAGTGATAGACGAATGGTGTAGGCAGGAGTCGGCCGATATGCGGACCCCTGTGTTGTTCAGAATGGCGCTTTGACTGCTCAGAGGTATAGAGACCAGACCCTTCGGCTTTTGTTGTGCCCTACGCTTGTTCATTAGGAGATGGGTTCCTTCTGGTGGACGATAACGCTCGTCCCTACATAGCTGCACTGGTGGACAACACGCTTGAAGCTGAGGGAACTGAACAAATTGAGTGGCCAGCCTGTTCGGACTTAAAAACGACTGAGCATGTATGGGATGTACTTGGCAGACTCATTGCAGCCAGACCAGCACCTCCCACAACGGTTGCAGAGCTGCACATTGCACTCGTCGAAGAATGGACAAATATCCCTCAAAAGCTGATTGAGGGATGCGGTGGAGTGAGCGAACCGTCTAGGCGTCTCGCTGCGGAGCGCGCGATTGCTCGCCGTCGGAGATTTGAGTCCTCCCCCAGGCATTGGTGTGTGTGTGTGTGTGTGTGTGTGATGACCTTAGTGTAGTTTAAGTAGTTTGTAATCCTAGTTACTGACGAGCAGAATAGTTAAGTCCCATACATTTACGAACATTTGAAGTCCAAGGACTAATAACCAAAGTAGCTAAGTCCTATAGATTTACAAACATTTGAACATTTTGACAACCACATACTGTCCACGCTTCGGAGGTGACAACTGTACTGCCCGTCCGAGGTGATCAGACACCATAATGTAGGCCAACGAGAATGACTTTTCACTATTATGGTGGACCCATGGTCTATGTAAACGCAATCAACAGCTTTTCAATTACTGTATTATGGAAACACGCATTCTGACAGGTAAAGAAACTTTAAACATATTGCTTGGCCTGGCCGCTGCGTATGCTAGGAGACATCTTCGCACCTGTCCGTATTTCAAAGACCAGGTCCTAGGCAAAAAAAGTCTGGATACTTGACGTACTATAAGACCGATTATAGGGGTGTTTGCGTTTCAGTTTTTGTTAAGTTTCCTTTCGGTAGGGTATAGACAAAGGATCAACCTCCGAAGGCGAGCAGCCGCGCGCTCCGCAGCGAGGCGCCTTAGAGCTCTCGGCTACTCCACTGCGGCCGTCAGTTTCCGATGTGAATCGTTTGCGCCTTACAGCCTTCTAAGGAGACCAAAAATGGCGTAATCACAAGGAGAGGGGTCTGGACTGTATGGAGGGTGGCGGAAAACCTCCCATCTGAATTTCTGCTCCAGACCGTGCATCATCGACTAACGACACCTGTCTTTCCCTGAAACGATTGTGCAACGCTTTTACCTTTGCAGGGGACACGCAGTGTTCGCCGTACACTTGTGATAATCGTCAGAAAACGAACAACACTTCTTTGCTCTTCTTTTGACGCCTTCATGTCACTGCTTGCAATGCAGGTTTGGACGAATGATGGATGCTGTTGCTAGCGACGGGCTGTGAACTTCGAGGCTCTAGTCGGAACCACACCTCGTTACACACGCCACGATATCACCCTCGTGTCACCGGTTTGCCCATTACAGACGCCAGCCCGTGTCTTCTTGAACGCCCCTTATAGAAGATCACGTGTCTTTACTACATATTTGATGACCTGTTGCCTATTGTTATATACTAGGTTGTACAATTTACCATTCCACACGAAACTTCCTGGCAGATTAAAATTGTGTGCCGGAACCGGGACTCGAACCTGGGACCCTTGCCTTTGTGGGCAGGGGCTCTAGAGCCCATGGAAAGTAGGAGACGAGAAGTTGTAAGTGTCGGGATAGCTCAGTCGGCATTCGGCGCTCGGCTGCCGAGGTGGACGGACGCGCGGCGGCAGCGCTAGAAGTGCTGGAGTAAACAACGGCTGCGTGGCTGCTACGAAGGTCAGTAGAGCGCTTTGCCTACTATTGCGTCTTTACGTGATTTAAAATGACAAAATGAACGAGACTGAATGTGCAAGAATAGATACGATTAGATTTACCTTTGATTGGAACTGTACAAGACCGAAAGCGTTCGAGATAAAAAGATGGTTGTCAGAAGAGGTTAAGATCACAGGAGAGGAAGTTATTGGAGTACATCTTTCCTTTGTGACCAATTCTGTCTTTTTAAAATTGAATTCTTCTGAATTGTGTTGCTCTATTGTTGACAAGTGTGGTGGTAAAATGAAATTTCGACACTCGGACGGAACCGTTAGTGAAGTTATTGTTTCTCATGTCGGGATAGGCATCCGTACAGTGAGAATTTTCGAGCTGCCATTCGAGGTTCCAGCTGCAGCAATAAATGCTGCGCTTCAGCCTTATGGTAGGGTTCTCTCGAATATTGCCGAAAAGTGGTCAGAGGAACATATGTTTCCTGTTCTGAATGGAATTAGACAAATTAAGATTGAACTTTTGAGGCATATACCTTCTTATTTGAATATCTGCTGACATCGCGCTCTCGTAATTTACGATGGTCAGCCGCGGACTTGTTCGTTATGTAATGCCACCGGGCACGTTAGAAATCAGTGCACAAGAAGGCGAGTCCTTCAATTACCGAATAACGAGGCGGTTGTCTCAGGGCAGGCCGTAAGCATGAAAGTGACGTACGCTGCCGCGGCCGTCAACCGGGCCCCATCTCCACCGAGTATGGCCGAGCAGGCGGGACCTGCCGACGCGTGCGCGGAAACAGGAAGGAACGCAGAGTTGGGCAAAGTAGGCGAGCCGATACCGGCCAACGATGACGTCACTGAGAGCGCAACACGCATGCTTTGTGAAACCGACAACTTTTCAAACGAGAGACAAGCTTCCCATACGACACCTGATGTAGACGTGACGAAAAATGTAACAACAGTCGCACACGACGATGCCATTAATTTACAGGGGCCTACAATGGATGAATGTCCGACGACAGACACACTAAAAGTGACAAAGGAAGACCATGCGGATGACAAGGTACCACAGGAAGAAACAGACAACTCCAGTCTACCGGCCAAAGGTAGACAAAAACAAGAAGGATCCGAAGCACCACCCACTTCACGTGTCGAAGGAAAAGAAGCAACAGTCGACTGCGAAATAAACGGAGTTAAAAAATCTTCTGCTAAGAAGAAAGGCGAGGTAGCTTCTCGGCGATCTTCCATGGAATCGCCAGAAAGTTCACCAAAGAATTCACCGGAGAGCTCGCCAAAATCATCAAACAAGAAAAAGAGGAGAATCGCACATCAAGCTGCAGAGATCTTGGCTCCTCCTTTAAGAGAGCGGCTGAGACAGATACAGGAGCCTGACAAGAGGAAAGAAGACACAAAAACGCAAAGAGTAGTTGCATGCTCTGATCGGAAAAAGAAACAGGAAAAGGTTGCTACATCGCACGGACCATGTGAACAATTGCATGAAAAGACGAAACCGGATATAGACGATGACACCCGACATGGACATGCGCACGGACATGACACCAAGGAAACAACAATTATCTGGGCGGATGACAAGGAAGATGAGACTGATGCAATGGAAACGGAAGGGGCCTTTGAGGAAGAATGTTTTTATTAAAATTTGTGCATGAACTTATAGAAGAAAGAAAAAAAAGAAGAATGAAAAACGAGGAAAAAAAATTAACTAGGAAAAAATTATTATCAGAGGATCCAATTAAGTGTCTTCTATTACACGTCTTGTAGCGTTACAAAGTGGAACATACATATAATGTGACCACTATAAACATAAACAAAATTCAGAGTCAACCAAAGGTGGCTGCACTGAAAGACTTCCTGTATCAGTCAGATACAGACATCGCTTTCTTGCAGGAAGTTAACATAAAGAACTTGTATATTTCTGGGTATAAGGAGGTGTTAAATGTAGCTCCAGAAGAATCGTGTGGGACAGCGATCCTTGCTAAAGAAGGGATTGAGATAACGAATGTGTGTCTTTTAGAATCAGGGAGGGGAATCAGCTGTAAAATTTTTAACACCACTTTTATAAACATTTACGCGCCATCAGGCAACAATGCACGACAAGAGAGAGCGGCCTTTTTCAGGAGTGACATTTTATTTCTACTCAAAGAGAACCCGGCAGAAGTTTTAATAGGGGGAGATTTTAATTGTGTTTTGAATAAAAAGGACCAGCGACCAAATTTTAATTTTTCTCGAGAACTGAAGGCATTGGTCGAAAACTTGAAGTGGTTTGACGCGTGGGAAATTAAATATCCTACGATGGTTAGATTTACGTACATCACTAGTACTACACAGAGTAGAATAGACAGGATATATGTCACCCCCAATCTAGAGACCAAAGTAAGTAGCATTGAGGTGATACCAGCTGCCTTCTCTGATCACTTAGCAGTGAAATGCAGTATCAAATTAACAAGACAAAAGACTTACTGGGGTCGCCCACTATGGAAATTGAACATCAATACCCTCTCAGAAGATGCTCTGGCTTTAAAGATACAAGCAACTTGGGGAGCTGTTTTAAGAACGCGTAACAAGTATAGAACAAATATCGAATGGTGGACGATGGCCGCCAAGAGAAAGTTAAGAGCAGCGTTGATATCTCACGCAAAGGAAAGAGCAATTTGGTCAAGGCACACAATGGAATTCTATTACTGTTGTCTAAGGGACCTTTACGACCAACCAATATCTCAAGAGGCCATTATAAATATTAAAAAAATTAAAGCCAAAATGATAAGTATCAAGAGGAAACATCTGGAAGGATTTCAAATAAAATCACACACTAGAACGACAGTAGAGGAAGAAAATACCTCCATCTATCACTTGATACAACACACAAAGAACAGAAGAAGAAATTTTATTGCCAACCTCAGAACGGAAGGTAACAGAGTACTAACAGGCCAAAAAGATATTTTAAATGAAGCACATAGATTTTATCAGCAGCTGTATTCTGGAAATGCTACTGATAACAACTCCGTGCAAGAGCTTTTACAGAGCTCTGAAATGGAAGGTATAGTTTCAGAGGAAGACAATAGAGGTCTTACGTTAGACATTACAAATGAGGAGGTCCTTGACATCATTACATCTTCGCCTTCGAGGAAGTCTCCGGGCCCAGACGGCTTGCCGGTGGAATTTTATAGAACATTTTGGGAACTAATAGGTAACGAATTCACGGAAGTCGTTAATGACGTCTTGAGAGGCGTGGATATTCCTCCTGTATTTAAGGAAAGTGTAACTGTATTACTAACAAAGGGAAGGAGCACGGACATCAAAGATATTAATAATATGAGGCCGATCACCTTAATGAATTCAGATTATAAAGTAGTTGCACGTGTAATTAAAGAAAGAATGAAACCCATTTTAGAAAAAGTTATTGGAAGCTACCAGACTTGTCTCCCCAGACGTACCATTTTTAAATCTGTATGTGAATATCGCGACATAATTGCTCTTTTCGCAACATCGTCAGCTAATGGCGGCATTGCCTTCATTGATTTTGCTAAAGCATTTGATAGAGTGAACCACGAATACCTCTTCAAAACTCTGAAACACATCGGCTTAAAGGACAACAACTTAACGGTTTTAATGAACATCGTCAGGGGTATAAAAACCAAAATCTCGATAAATGGACAATATACTAACGAGGTATTGATATTAAGTGGAGTTCCTCAGGGAAGTCCCTTGTCTATGTTGTTTTACGTAATTTCTCTGGAACCTCTCCTACGGCGTTTGAATGCAACCCTAGAAGGCATAACAGTAGCCGGACTCAAGACAGTTACAAACGCATACGCTGACGATGTGGGAGTTTTAGTGAGGAGCAATGAAGACTGTGCAAAACTAACGGAAACGTTAATGCTTTATAGCAGAGCAACTGGTGCGAGGATCAATGAGACGAAAAGTTCTTTTTTAAATTTAAAGGGACTTGAAAATGTGCAGCTACCGTGGGCACACACAGTGGAACACCACAAGACCCTAGGAATAACGTTCTACAGTTGCCCGTTAAGAACAACGGCCGCAAATTGGAAACAGGTCCTAGGAAAAATAAGAGGCAGCTTAATAATGGACGAAACAAGAGACTTAAATATAAAGCAGAGAATTAAGCTAATAAATTGTGCAGTTCTATCAAAAGCGGCATACGTCGCTCAGATTTTACCTACACCTCCTGCAACTGCGAGAACTATAATGAGCACTATCTGCAGATATGTATGGAAAGGGCATATATTCAGAGTAGCGGTAGGAACAACCACCATGAGACCAGAAAAAGGAGGCCTCGGGCTGACAGACATTCGGAAAAAAAGCACGGCCCTCTTCATTAAAAGGACACTCAACCTTATAGAGACGCAACCGAACAGCATAACTGCTGCTCTGTTCAACCTTCTGAAACCTGGCAGCCTGCAGCCACCAGTAGATGTTAGTGAAATAAGCTACAAACTGAAGCACATTCAGTCTTTTTACGTAGAGCTAAGCTACTTGACATGTATTCTAAGGGATAAACACAAGAGGACAAGCAAATATATAGTAGATAAGTTGAAATCAACCGATAACCAAAATAAGATGGAGCTGAAAAACCCTAACAAAAACTGGGGGAAAATTTGGGCGAATATAAATAACCGAATGCTGACAACAGATGTGCAAGCATCATGGTATAGAGTTATAAATAATGTCGTTAGTACGAACGAAAAACTTTATTCAATAGGACTAAGCACGACCAACGAATGCCCAAAATGCAAACATTTGGACTCATTAAGCCATCGCTTCATTTGTAACGGATACAAAAATATATGGAAAGACGTTATATTTCAAGTCGCTTTCATCAAACGGAGCGATGGAAGGGAATTAACAATAAACAATTTACTCTTCCCAGAAGATGTTTCTTTCCCATCACAAAAGAACAACGTAATATTATGGCTATTCGGAAATTTTGTAAATTATGTAGTCAACAAAAAAGGAACCGACAATCTACCAGAATATCGAGAATATATAAAAGAAGAATACTTCAAAATATACAAGAAAAAAGACCATAAAAAGAATTTTGGAAACATGTTGAAAATTTTGTTTCAGAAACAAGGTATAGGTTAATATCTACACATCATGAAATAGACAGAACAAGGTAGAATGCCAAAGTAGGGGAGTGCTGTTGAGGGTGAAGTACGGTGGGGACTTCGTGTGCCCCGGGGCCGCTACGGTAGCCGTGAAGGCCTCAACAGAACCCCGAATAAGCATTTCTGCCGAAGAAGAAAGAAGAGGTAAAGTGACGAAGATATTTTTTCTTAATTATTTTACTTTTCTTTCCTTTTGAAAAACATCATTAGTTTCGTATTATTCAAGTAAACTATATTAAAGCAAGGTATTCGGATAAGGAATTTTACGTTTGTCTTTAAAATGCAGAAAGGCATATTTCTTTCAGTTAAAACACAAGTATGTAAAATAAAAATGTAAAGTACCAAGAACGGTACTTCAAATACGAACTGCGAAGTAACGGATATTTTCGTTTGAAAAAAAAAAAAAAAAAAAAAAAAACGATATATAAAAAAAAAAAAAAAAAAAAAAAAAAAAAAAAAAAAAAAAGTCGGTAGAGCGCTTGCCCGCGAAAGGCAAAGGTCCCAGGTTCGAGTCCCAGTTCCGGCACACAATTTTAATCTGCCAGGAAGTTTCATATCAGCGCACACTCCGCTGCAGACTGAAAGTTTCATTCTACCATTCCACATGTTATATCGTAGATTGTTCCATACTATTTATACTTACATATTTGGCTGTTTACAGGGAAATAACAGTAAAATAATTATTACACTTGTCTAGAAAAACATTTTCCAGTTATAAAAACACGCTGGATCTGTAAGACAACTCATCGCTGAATAAAGATTCAATTTCATAATTTCTGTATCACTCTGAGTTTCCATGTAATACTGATTTTTGTAAATGCTGATGCCAACTAATGTACCTATAATAGCCTTATATTTTTCTGACGGTAGGAGAATACAGATTTTTGTGTAAGTAGTTATACAAAGGAATGGGCAACGTAACGAAAGTCAGTTGTGTTCTCGACCTGGTTTCCTACGGTTTTTTGCGCCAGGAACATCTTTTCAAAAGATTCTACAGTAGTCGGATAACACTCATTTTCATATCAGGGAGAAAAATATTCCTATCGTATGTTCCTTCGAATAATTTGACTCACAGGGGCGTGCACTGTTGGATCGGCACGCATATCTTCTTCTCCGTCTTCTCGTTATCCGTCTGCAAATTCATCTTCACTCACTGTCACATTGTCAGGAGGCACTGGTACCGGCAATTCATCTCGGTGACCTATGGGTCTCAAAACACATTGTAAATTAGGATAGTGCACAGTTTTCCTTGTTTTAGAGGTGATCCAGCTATTTTTGTCATATGGAAGTAAATGTTGTGATCCGTTGGTTCCCTCCAAAAAATGTTCAAATGTTTGTACAGTCTACGGGACTTAACTACGGGGTTATCAGTCCCTAAACTGACAAACTACTTATGAACTACTTACGAACTAGGACGGCACAAATATCCATGCCCGAGGGGGGGATTCGAACCCCCGACCGTAGTGGCCCTGCAGACCGTGACTGCAGCGCCTTAGTCTCCTCGGCCACCGCTTCCCTCCAAATCATATGGACACCGAAGGACATGTCATAATCATATCAATCAGCTTGTCACGAGCGCAAAACATTTCAAACAGCATATTTGGGGCCTCCATTTTTTGTCTTGGCTACAGAAAGTGAAGCCAAAATAAAGTTGAAAACAAAAATAATTTGGTTCTTCATACAAGTAGCAGACATTTCTTCTTATGAAATCACACGAACCACAAACATTCGCCAACATATAGGAACGCACTTCACAAGGTCAGAGCTCTTTCACTAATGGGGGTGACGCAGGAAACACAGGCGACGCGAGCGTGACTCACTGTCATCATCTCAAAAAATCAAATGTTCAAATGTTTGTTAAGCTTATGGGACTTAACTACGGGGTCATCAGTCCCTAAACTTACAAACTACTTATGAACTACTTACAAACTAGGACGGCACAAATATCCATGCCCGAGGGGGGATTCGAACCCCCGACCGTAGTGGCCGTGCTGACCGTGACTGGCGCGCCTTAGTCACCTCGGCCACCGCGGCCGGCTGTCATCATCTGTGACTTGGCTGTGAACGTCGGAACTGACGATCATGAATGTAGTTCCTTAAATGTTCAAATGTTCAAATGTTTGTTAAGCTTAAGGGACATAACTGCGGGGTCATCAGTCCCTGAACTTATAAACTACTTATGAACTACCTTATACTAAAGACGATACGCGATACGAACATCCACGCCCGACAGGGGGGGGGGGGGGGTTGATTCGAACCCCCCGACGGGGAGCTCCTCTTGCATTGTAGCACAGCGCCTCAATGCGCTCTGCCGCTCCGCCGTGGCTAATTCCTTATATATCGTATATTTCGATTCTTTGTGGTTACGTCCACAAAAATTAATAAAAGGAAATTAATTAAGCAATTGAAAAGTAACCAATATGCAGCATTTAAAAGGTTTTTTTAATTTATAGAGGATGCCGCACACTGAGGCTGGTAGGCAACAACGGATTTCTTTTCCGTCTTAAATAGCCAATAATTAGCGGAGAACACCATTCCTACCCAACGTAAAGGTGTTTTCTTGTGATAATAAAGGTGATAGTAATAATAATAATTACAAAAGTTCAAAAGTAGTTACAATTAGTGAAATATGGTGGAAACAGCAGAAGATGTCTATTTTAGGATGTTGACATTTTTAAGAAGAATAAAAAAAAAATGAAGGCACGATAATTAGTTAACTGTTCTGTTCTATTTCAGATGTAAGAGCCTCGGTAATACTTCTAGACTGTCTCATCTGAAACACTTGCTATTCTTAATGTATTAATAGTCTTCACATTCTTTAAATGTGCTAATCTCACTATGGTATTATGTACTACATGTTTCAAATGCTTGTCGTGGATCACAGCCACTGCACTGTGTCGTGTGCTGTTTGTAAGGCGCATTAATGCTGTGTTGAGGAAATGTTGCCTACGCTACAATTTATGTTATGCTATATCAAAAAATGTTCAAATGTTTGTAGAGTCTATGGGACATAACTACGGGGTCATCAGTCCCTAAACTTACAAACTACTTACGAACTAGCTAATACTAATGACGGCACAAATATCCATGCCCGACCGTGGT
Source organism: Locusta migratoria (assembly GCA_026315105.1). Classification (NCBI taxonomy): domain Eukaryota; kingdom Metazoa; phylum Arthropoda; class Insecta; order Orthoptera; family Acrididae; genus Locusta; species Locusta migratoria. The sequence continues at coordinate 695,846,347 of CM048745.1, read as the reverse complement.
GGCCGGGAAGACCGTGACTGAAGCGCCTCAATACCCTCGGCCACCGCGGCCGGCTATGCTATATCGTGTCGGTGGGTTTGCTACATTCTACTTTGCGTGGTATGTCATCTGAGAATGTGTTATATTATGTATATTTCAGTGCTATCACTTAAGGTTCAATACTATTATCTGTGGTACAGAAGAAAGTGTCACACCTGGGCAGGAGTCTCGGAATGACTTCCTCGATCCTTGCTTCACGAGCTTGCTAATACTCCGTCTAAGTCTACATACTTTATATCTCTTTGTGTAGTTATTCTTGTTTTCGGCTGTGATTGTGTGTACGGTTCATTCTTTTTGGCCATACTTCGGTGCTCATCATATTACGTATGATATGAATCTGTCGTACGTGTTGGGTCTGTCTTTTTGCGAGGTGTCCTCTTCATCTGTACAGGGTAGTGTGCATCAATTCAGAACGCCGTGCATCCTTTCGTCACAGAGTGTGTCGCTTCGCACGAACTCACCTGGATACAGTGATCCGCGGTGTCTCAAGACCTGTTTACGTATTGACACTTAAAACTTACGACGGACTGTCAAGGGAACTTTGAAGTATTCACTCAGACGTCTGATCTTTATCACTCTGTAATGACTGTACTTCTCCAATGTCCAATGATTTCATTTTTGCAACAGATTTCACATGTTACTAGAGTTGTGGTATCTTTCTGTTTGCGTGTATTTACGCCGCTTACTAATACGCTCCACAAAAAATTACTTTGTTGCGCGAGGGAAGAAAGAACACTTAAATCTGTCTGCTCGAATTCTGATTTCTCTTAATTTATAACGATGATAGTTTTTGCTATGTAAGAGTCAATGTATTTTCACATTCGGAGGAAATTTCATAAGTACGTCTGGCAGCAACAATAAAACGCCATTTTTATAATGATTCCCACCACAACTCGTGCATTATTCCCGTGACACTCTCTCCTTTTTTAATGATAATAAGAAACAAGTTGCCCTTTTTGTTCTTTTTCGATGTCCTCCCTTCAGTCGCATTTCATACGGATGCCAGACGGCGACCAGTACTGCGAAAGAGGTGCAGTCAGTCCCTTTAGTAGTTTCGTTGAATCTTCCAAGTGCTCTGCCAATAAGGCACATTCTATAGTTCGACTGTCTAAACATTTTCTATTCATGTCCGTCGCAATAGTAATTCCTAGATATTTTGTTGAATTTACAACCTCCAGATTTGATTTGTAAACTAAATTTAACGGATTCCTTTTAGTACTGATGTGGTCAACCTCACACTTTTCATTACATAGGGTCAACTGCCAACCTACATTGTTTTTCTGTTGGTCTTGATTTAGTAATGACTTTACCAGCCGATAAATGATATGATCTGCAAACAACCTAATAGGGCTCTTCAGATTTTCTCCTACATCGTTCATATAGATAACCCTTCCTTCAATCATATACGAGAACGTTTGCTCTGAAATAGACCGGACTATTTTCTTTCCCAATTCAGTTCGAGCTTGTGCTCCAGCTATATTGACTTTGTCTGATACTGCTTTTCTATTTCCTTGCTTTCATACGTCCGTCTGGTTGCAGAGTCTTAGCTCACTGAGTAGACCTACTACACAGTCTGACATAATACAGGGAGTCTTTCGTAGTATCCAATCTGCTTGCTGAGAGATGGTTTATGTCAATCACCAAGAAGCGTGGTATGAACAGAATACACAATTGCCGCTCCTTGCCGTACACACTCTTGTGCCAATCCTGCCATAGTTACCAATATGTGTCAGTTATCAACTTGTTTTTGCTATCCCGAATGTTTTTAGATACATTAATTTTATATAAAGATGGTAAACAAATTTCGTTAGTGCATTCACAGTGCATTTTTCTAAATCATTGACAGGAATAACAGTGATACCTGCTTAGATTCAAGAACGTGAAATTAGAAACTTATTATGGCCGTAATACTGTTGAAAAGATCACAGTTTTCCAGTCATGTGCTAGTGCACACTGTGGGATCCCCACCAGATGGGACTGACAGACGATTTAGATAAAGTACAGAGAAGGGCAGCTCGTTTTGTATTATCGCGATAAAGGGGAGGGAGTGTCGCGGAAATGATGCACAAGCTGGGGTGGAAATCATTGAAACAAAGGCGTTATTCGTTGCGACGGATCTATTTGCAAAATTTCTTTCGCCTTTGAATAAGAACTTATTTTGTTAGCACGCACCTACATAGGAAGGCATGATCATCAAAATAAAATAAGAGAAATCAGATCAAAAACGGCAAGAGTTAGGTGTTCCTTTTTTGCGCGAGCTATTAGAGAATGGAAATGTAGAGAAACATCATAATAGTGGTTCGATACATTTCAATGTGACTTGCAGAGTATCTATGTCGATGGAGATGTAGTGTTGACATTGTATGACAAGCCATAATCATGTATCCGGTGGTTCGTGCCGTCTTATGGGACGCCACAGAGAGCCCCACAAGCCTTGAATTGTGTTCAGATCAGGCGAAAGTGGTGGCAAAGTATTAAATTTTCCCAGGCCACCGTTCCATTTTTCTGGCTTTATGGCACAGACAGCCATCTTGTTAAAACACGGGCCACCACGTTTAATATGGAGCGGGTCCGCTTGCCACAACAATGTCCACGTATGTATAAAATCATCCGCAAATGTCCGAAAGAACGGACACCACGCCTGGTTTGTAGCCGCTTATGCATTTACACAATTTAATGGGAGTGAGGAAAAAGTAAAAGGAAAGAAAGGAATGACTTTAGCTGCCTCAGAGAACTGAAATTACTGAATGGCAACAAACGAAAATGTGAGCAGGGCTGGGATTCGAACGCGGGTCTCCTGATTTAGGCCAGCGATCGCCTCAACATCTTGGTTACGTGCGGTCGCCTCCCATCCGCCTCAAAATCCCACAAATTGCACACCACAGCTGTCCGGAAGAACAGACAGTATTTCTATGCCACGACTGCGTATGGTTCGTAACTTCACCCCTAGTGCGGTTACTACGTTAGACCTCGTGCGGAAATCCAAAATAACGAGCATGAGAGGGCTTGGACGATCGGGGTGCTACGGCCGTTGAGTGCTTGTGGGAGTTTAAGACGAGCGGAAGGCGAACGCTGATAAGTTAGATTAAGACCACCGCTGGCGCGAAGCGGAAGACCTGGGTTCGAATCACAGCGTCACTCATTTTCACTATTCGCCATTCCTTTCCTGCCTCCTTCTACTAATAAAATGATATACGTAATAGAAGAGCACCGAAGTATGTCCGCAAAGAATGAACATTACACACAATCACAACCGGAAACAAGAATAACTACACAAAGAGAGATACTCATAAGTATACAGATTTAGGCAGAGTATTACCAAAGTGTCATCTCGTGAAGCAAGGCTCGAGGAAGTCATTCCGAGACTCCTGTCCAGGTGTGACACTTCCTTCTGTAATACATTTATTGTACCACAGATAACAGTATTGAACTTCAAGTGATAGCACTGAAATATACATAATATAACACATTCTCCGATACACACCTCGCGAAGTAAAATGTAGCAAACCACAGACACGATATGGCATAACATAAATTGTAGCGTAGGCAACATTTCCACAACACAGCATTACAGCGCCTTACAAATACCACACGACACAGTGCAGTGGCTGTGATCTACGACAAGCATTTCAGACATGTAGTTCATAGTACCATAGTGAGATTAGCACATTTAAAGAATGTGGAAACTATTACTACGATAAGAATGGCGGCTGTTTCAGATGAGACAGGCTCGAAGTATTACCGAGGCTCTCACGTCTGAAATAGAACAGAACAGTTAACTAATTATCGTGCCTTAACCCTTTTCATCATTTTTTTATTCTCCTTAAAAATATCAACATCCTAAAATAGACATCTTCTGCGTACTTCACTAATTGTAACTACCTTCGAATTTCTGTAATTATTATTATTATCACCTTTATTATCATAAGAAAACACTGTTACGAAGAGTAGGAATGGTGTTCTTCGCTAATTAGTGGTTATTTAAGACGAAAATGAAATCCGTTTTTGCCTATCAGCATCAGTATGCGGCACGCTCTACTAATAAAAAGAAAACTTCAAAATGCTCCGTATTGCTTACTTTGCTATTGGTTAATTTCCTATTATTAATTTTTGTGGAAGTAACTGTACATCAAGAATCGAAATATACGATATATAAGGAATTAGCCACGGCGGAGCGGCAGAGCGCATTGAGGCGCTGTGCTACAATGCAAGAGGAGCTCCCCGTCGGGAGGTTCGAATCACCCCACCCCCTCCCCCCCCTGTCGGGCGTGGATGTTCGTATCGCGTATCGTCTTTAGTATAAGGTAGTTCATAAGTAGTTTGTAAGTTCAGGGGCTGATGACCCCGCAGTTAGGCTTAACAAACATTTGAACATTTGAACATTTAAGGAACTACATTCACGATCGTCAGTTGCGACGTTCACAGCCAAGTCACAGAAGACGCCAGTGAGTCACGCTCGCGTCGCCTGTGTTTGCTGCGTCACCCCCATTAGTGAAAGAGCTCTGACCTTGTGAAGTGCGTTCCTATATGTTGGCGAATGTTTGTGGTTCATGTGATTTCATAAGAAGAAATGTCTGGTACCTGTATGAATGAACCAAATCACTTTCGTTTTCAACTTTATTTTGGCTTGACGTTTCGTGAGCAAGACAAAAAAAATGGAGGCCTCAAATATGCTGTTTGAGATGTTTTGCGCTCCTGACAAGCTGATGGATAAGATGTGTACGTAGTCTACAGCTGTCGTCACGTGTTTTAGCATCACAGTAGTCCTGTGAGAGAGGACGTCTGCAAAACGCCATCGGGCCGCTCCGCCCGTTCCGATGAGCCATTCGCCGTGTCCGGACGCGAATTGTGACCTCTCTGACCAGGCAACTTGTTTTCCCTCATCGACTATTCAGTCTGCATTACTGAAATAGTAATTGACGATGTCGTTGCTTCAACTAGGTACACGTTTTCACCAAAGCGCTGTCAGCGGCGTGTTGAGAAACGCCTGCGCCTCCACCAGCACCAGCGCCGCGCTGTGTCGTCAGAGGCAGAGCCCCGGCTGTCCTGCTTTACATGGTGCGCGAGCGCCGGCCTCGCGTGCTGCGATGGAGCGTGGACGTGGACGTGCGCCGGCTGGCGCCCACTCGACGCTCCGCCGTCCTTCGCAGCTCTCCCCACACGCTCGCGACAGCAGCACGGCCGACGCGCTTGGCTGCTTCTGAGGCGGCTGTTGCCAATTATGTTAAATTATACAGTATTCTTCTGACAGTCCTCATACAGAGGACACAGCCGCTGAATTCACGGGAAGGCCAAACAGGGAACTGAAGCGATACTGTCATACACCAAGTGTGGAAGCAAATGCAGAATCTTCATGCTTAATCTCAATACGGAAGAGGCCAAACGTCAACGAACTACACGTTTTAGCAAGAAAGTATTATGCCAAGAGCTTGTCAAATTTTTGCCTAACAACCATCAACGACTTAGATGTACTTCAACCAACGATAGCAAAAGCTGTGTGGCTCAAAATAGGTATTCACGTTTCTCTGCATTAGTTTATAAAATAGAATATCTTTCTATCATGTGGCTAAACAGCAACAATAACAGAAAAAATCACGATCCTAATCAATAAAAAACTGTATGATCTTAAGCCGTCTAATAACTAAATCAATATGTGGCTCTAAACTCTACGCCACAGACGGAGACCGTTACATAAGAGGGGTGTTCAAATGAAAACGTACGATATGTCAAACAACACGACGAAGTGAAATCTGAAAGTGCCGCTTTGGCGTAACGTAGTGGGGAGACATGTCGGGAAGCGAAGCATGCGTCATCAGCTACCCCTAAAAAATTCAAGATTGTGCAAGTTGATGCTCGCCGTTTTTTCTTTTTCTTTTTTCTTCTTAAAAAAAAAGTCCGTGGTTAGATATCGAATTCCTCAAGCATGAAAAAACCGTTAATCGTCACGTTTAGGCCTACTGTAGCCTGCGCAAGTATATCAAGAGGTCTGAACTGCTCACTGAGGGAAGAATTCTGCTCCATGACAATAAGCGCCCACACGTCTTCAGGGTCACACGAAGTGTTCTGACCAAGTGGGAGCAGCTTCAGCATCCGCCCCCACATGTCGGATATGTCCCTGTGCCCTGTGCCTTCCATCTGATCGGTCCGCTAACAAACATCTCAAAAGAAGGCGCTTCAAATCTGATGACTAACTGTACACAGTAGACGACTGGCTACAGCCACAGCCACATGAATTCTGGGAGCAGGGCATCCTTCAGCTCGTTAAACAGTTGGATAGTTGTGCTCGTGCCTCTGGTGATTACTTCTGAATAGGCTACAATAATATCTATAGTGTCATTCCGTACCTTTCCATTTGAGCACTCGGGAAAAAAAAAGTGTAGCCAGTTCATAACTTACCTCTATTACTACATCTAAAGTCTCAAAAATTGTTTAGGCTACGTTACACATTACTTCATGCATTTCGACGAAACTGGTGATGCTGAACAGTGAAGTGCGCCGCGCGTCATATCCGTTGAATGTTCTAACATAACCGTTACAGCAACACTACTTCAAAAGTCGCATCGTCTGGCCAAAATTCCCGCTTTCTCTGCTCACGGGATTTCTCATTGCAGTCTCATTTGCTGAAGTACGGAATACCGTATGGAGTACCGACTCTCTGAGAATATGACGTATGTGACGATGGTCAAAAGCGTCTACCTAGTCACGCGTGCCATTCACCCATGATAAAACTCAAAAGTCATGAAGAACTACGACACACAGCAGCACAATGGCTATTGCCAATACTTCCGCCATTGTAGTCCAAACAAAGCGACGCAGTTTGGGAAAATAACAGCCTGACGAGCCATTGTATGTGCCGCGGCGGCGGCTGCTACACGAGGCGCTAGTGATTCATTGCCAATGTATTCCTCGTAGAGAAATTTGTAGTTCTTGGCAGTCTGCGCAACATGCACAGTACATTCAAGCCAGTGAACCGACCGCCAAACATTCTACAAATGTTGTGGCAGCTGCCAGCTGCCTTTAAATAATTGTACTATCCGATCGGTTCTACAGGTTGTCCCAACATCAGGATGGTATTCTGATGACGGACTACAGGCAAGCGCTGGTCGCACAGTAAAATTATTGCAGTGCAGCTTCCTGGCAGATTAAATCTGAGTGCAGGAAGCGTGCTGGGATAGCTCGGTCGGTAGAGCGCTTGACCACGAAAGGCAAAGATCCCGGGTAAGAATCCCGGTTTTAATCCAGCTGACAGCTTCATATCAGCGCACACTCCGCTGCAGATTGAAAATTTCATTGTTCTAATATTCAAATGTTTGTAATGTGACGTAACTTCTTTGGTTATTAGTCCCTAGGCTTACAAACTAATTACGCTAAACTAACCTAAGGACAACACACATACCCAGGACTCAAACATTTAACGGCGAGCAACCGCGCGCATTGCAGCAAGGCGCCTCTGATCGCTCGGCCACTCCACCGCGGCAAATATTCTTATTACAGTGCAGCTTAGAAACAGAACACATAGGGCGCAGACTGTAACAGCTCTCTTGCCTTTAAATAGTATGTACTACTGGTAATGTGGAGTCACCGAAACGTCAGCTTGTTGATACCGTGGCCGGCCGCGGTGGCCGAGGGGACTGAGGCGCTTCAGTCACGGTCTGCACGGCAACTACGGTCGGGGGTTCGAATCCCCCCTCGGGCATGGATATTTGTGGCGTCCTTAGGATTAGGTAGTTCATAAGTAATTTGTAAGTTTAGAGACTGATGACCCCGTTGTTAAGTCCCATAAGCTATACAAACATTTGAAACATTTTGTTGATACCGTCACTGTACACTTCTTTTTGACAGAGTCACAACTTCACCTTTGCCTGCACCGCTTCATCGCTGCAAAAGGAAAGTCGTCGCACCTGCCTTAAACCTATTACATAGCTCCTGACTACCACTAGTTCGTTCAAATTAAGTAACTGATACTGTTCGTACATTTCTTACTTTGTTGCTTTGTGTCTTTTCATCCTGTAAGTAATTTCGACGACTTACGTTTTTTTTTATTAATCATTTTGAATTCATTGTGTTACTGTCTAGGTCCGAACATCTAGTGACTTCTCTGATAAGCAGTTTGTGCCATAGGTTTGAAACCAATGTTTTGTGACGGCTGTTTTCATAGGATTGCCTTGCTATCATTCTTATTCAATTTTTATTAGCGGCAATCTCGTTATTTCAAGTGTGGTGTGTGGCTGCCGTATTTCCCCACAACTTCGGTTGGATATTCTAACACTAGTCTATCAATGCTAGGCACCGCGGAATGCTGCTGTGTGTGGACAGTGTTTATTGTGGATTTATGAACTTCGCTGTGAAAGTGAAGGTGTCGGTAATATTCTTGAAGTTCCTGAAAGAGACAAAAATTATCAACTCCACGCACATAAAAGACCACGCATATGACGTCACGCGCTTCAGGCCGCGATCTTCCAGAGGATTGGCCGCCAGCCACAACAGTTAGCCAGTCAGATACGCGATCGCAGCCTACAGTGCCTGACGTCACACGAACGCTCTTTAGGAGATGGTGGTAATACGCATGACATGGAATACACGCTTTCAAATTCAGAAGGTAGCAGTGGTAAAATATAGGGAGCGAAGAGTTATATTCAACTTCTACAAGAAGCAGACAATGGTTACCAAGGGCAAGAAAGGGACGCAGAGGTGGGGAAGGGAGGAAGACAGGGTTGTAGCCAATCCCCAATATTGTTCAATCTGTACAATGAGCAATCAGTGAAGAAATTAAAGGAGAAATTTGGAGAGGGAATTAAAGTTCATGGAGAATAAATAAAAACTTTGCGGTTTGCAGATCACATAGAAATTCTGTCAGAGACCGCAGAGGATCTGGAAGAGCACTTGAATGGAATGGACAGTGTCTTGAAAAGAGGGTATAAGATGATCATCAAGAAGAGTAAAACAAAGATAATGGAATGTAGTGTCAGAAAGTCAGGCGATGCCGAAGGAATTATATTAGGTAATGAGACAGAAAAAGTCGTAGATGAGTGTTGTTATTTTTGTAGTAAAATAACTTCTGCTAGCCGAAGCAGAGAAGATATAAAATGGAGAATGGCTATGGGGAAAAAAAAAAAAGAAAAAAAAGAAAGAAAAAAAAACATTTTCTGAAGAAGCGAAATTTGTTGACATCCATTGTTCATTCAAATGTTAGAAAGTCTTTTCTGAAAGCATTTGTGTAGAGTGTAGCATTGTATGGGACGATAAGGATTTCAGACAAAAAAATGATAGCTTTCGAAATGTGGTGCTACAGACGAATGATGAAAATTAGGTGGGTAGATCACGTAACTAATGAGGAGGTGCTTAATCGAATCGTGGAGAAAAGTAGTTTTTGGCCTATCCTGACTAAGAGAAGGTATAGATTGGTTGCACACATTCTGAGACGTCAAGGAATTGTCAACTTAGCATTAGAAGGAAGCGTGTGGGATAAAAATCGTAAAGGGAAACCGAGTGACGAATACAGTAAGCAGATTCAAAAGGATGTAGGTTGGCGAACGTATTCTCAGATGAAGAGACTTGCAATGGACAAAGGTAGCGTGGAGAGATGCATCAAACCAGTCTGCGGACTGAAGACCACAACAACAACATTGTTAACAGAATAAAAAAATTCTTTGGGATTACTTTTCAATATGCGCATATATATTTTCAGTACTTTGATCATCAGTAAAACTCATCCGCTATGTATTGGAATATCTACGTGGATTCACCGGTTCCGCTACTTCTCAACGCAGCCAACACCAATGTTAGGGGGTGTACAGTAAAGGTGCACCATCTCATTCCATGCCACAAGAATCTGCCGCCAACGTCTGGAGGTACAAAGCCACTCAATCTGCAAGTCAGCATCGTTAGGGATACGTTCTCCTGCCAGAAAACGATTTGCGAGACGGAATAGATGCATCGCACTGCTGGCTAGGGGCGGTGGGGGAGGTGGCAGGTGAGGTCGGAGATCTGTGGTGGATCGTCGAAGGTCTCCTATTCAAGCTGATCAACACATGGTGAGGGTTTTACGCCGTATGCAAGGCACCTGATTTTTAATTTTTCCCAAACATGTTGCAGCACATTTTGTGCTCTCATCAGTGCCGTGGATTATTTTTGTTCTGAAAAGTTATAGTTACTGTACAATAGTCTTTTCAGGTACTTCTAAAATGTTTTTGTATGTTTAAAATAAACACTGAACTAATGCAAAATTGTATAATTTAAAAACTACTAGCTGGGTAAAGCCAGCTGCACTCATGTATCACTTAAATGTTGTTGTTTCAAATGTTTGTATAGCTTATGGACTTAACTACGGGGTCATCAGTCCCTAAACTTACAAACTACTTACGAACTAGCTAACACTAAGGACGGCACAAATATCCATGCCCGAGGGGGATTCGAACCCCCGACCGTAGTGGCCACGCAGAGCGTGACTGGAGCGCCTCAGTCTCCTAGGCCACCGCGGCCGGCATGTATCACTTAAAATACAATTAATGGCCCGTAGCATAGTTCCTTAGTGGGTCTATATAAAATCAAGAAAAGTAGCTTACTTTAAACGGAGTGTATGTCGTGTTATGGTAACAATCCGTAGCAATATTAAACTATTGATTGCATTTATAGGCCTATATTTTCATTATTACCTCTCTGCGAACATAACTAGAAATTTTAAAAAAGTTTTCCTATTAATAGGTGCTCAATTTGGCGACCAAGCTTAGCATCTGGTAATTACAAGGCACATTTTACGTCAGTCTATGTTTGAAGGAAATCGATAAAACTTATAGTGACGGTGTCTATTATTATTTGAGTAGTTCGGAGCAGCACAATCAACCATTACGCACTATGAAACAATAAAATCACGAAATATTCACTGATTCACTTCGCTACACCACACAAAGCATACGACACTGTCCAAGGATTGGGATTCAAATTGGCGGACTGTTCAGCTCGGTATATCTGTCTTCCTTACCTTCTTTATCTGTAGCCGTTTCCCCATACATTACATTTGGTATGATAGTAATTATGGTGTGGCCGGATTCCCTTCCTGCCATCACCCCATGCCCCCCAGGAGGAAATGTGTATCCCCAAATGTCTGCGTCTACGTATGAAAGCGTAGTGTTACGAAATAGACTTGCGCATAATAGTTCGCGATCGGGAGCGCTGACATTAGTTCGCGGCTCTGACGCTACCTAGTTCGTTCCTTTAGTTCGTCCGCTCCCAGTGACGGCTGAGCGGCGTGGTCTGCGCATGCAGGTGGAGGTGGAAGTTTCCCCACCTAGCTGCTTCATGCGCTTGCTGCTTGAGTCGCTAACGATATCACGCAAACCAAAAGAAACAATTTGTGGATAATTTCTCGCGTTTAAATTTAAAGTCATCTCTATATCTTGGCATTATGGAATTTATTAGTCAGATATTGCAGAGTGCAGAACACATCAAAACAGAAATTTTGTAGCACTGAACTATGTAATCTAGCAGGCAGGCGCTCACCTCGAAGTGGCTGTCATCAGCAGAAGGCAAACACGTGATTTTTAATTCTGCTGCGCGCCCTCTCGCTATTGCCCCTCGGTGTTCGGAAAAGAATCCAACGAACTAGGAAGCGAGAAATGTTTGGCATAATATTTCGCAACCGGTAACGCATATTTTAGTTCACGACCGATTGCACATATTTTAGTTCGCGATCGCATATTTTAGTTCGCGACCGATGACGGATATTTTAGTTCGCGGCCTATCATGCAATATTTTAGTTCGCGACCGGTAGCTCTCCTTTTAGTTCGTAGCTCGGCCGCGAAGTAAGTCGCTCTTTTTAGTCCGTCCGCTCGTTTTGGCTTTTGCTACCGTTACTAAAACTACAGCTGAGCTGCATCTCAGCTCGAAATGACGGCAACTGGTTGAAGGGAATCACGCGATTCTGCGCGCTCTCGAGTCCTCTCCATGTTACCCGTCAGTCTTCGGAAAAGGAGCGGACGAACTAAAAGTTGAGGGATCTGCCAAATAGTTCGCGAAGTTCGCCTGTGGGAGCGCTGTTCCGAACTAGTTCGTTCGCGGACTAAACAAGACTATTATCCGTCAGTCTTCGGAAAAGGAGCGGACGAACTAAGAGGCAAGGGATCTGCGAACTAGTTCGCGTTTACAAATGATTGTTAAAAGAAGGGAAGGAAGAAGGATAGGAAAGAAAGGATTGACAGTGGCCGCATTTGGGCATTGATATTAAGCAATGGCGACCAGTGAAAATGTGAGCCGGACCGGGAATCGAACCCGGGTCGCCTTAACTACTTGGCCACCCGTGCTCGCCTCCCGTCCACGTCAAATTCTCACAAATCGCATGCTATGTTTGTAACGCCCCTATTGTTCATGCCCTCTTACACTCGCCATTACGGATTCCCGTGGGAGGTCGGACGTATGACCGCATTTGCGGTGATAACTAAACTGGTCTCCATTGCTTAATATCAATGCCTAAATGCGGCCACTGTCAGTCCTTTCTTTCCTATCCTTCTTCCTTCCCTTCCTTTAACAATCATTTGCAAAAGCTATTTGGCTGCGAAACAAAAAGTTCGCGTTTAGTTCGCGTAGTTCGCCTGTGGGAGGGCTCTTCCGAACTAGTTCGTTCGCGAACTACATAAGACTATTACCGAAACGTTTGCGAATCGTGTAACTCTGAGATATGGTATCATTTTCTGGGTAAGTGCTCACCAGACCATAACCGTTTTCAGGAGGCAAAAAGCAATCGTAAGATTAATGAAACAAGCTAGCAGCAGAAAATCCTGCAAACCTTTCTTTAAGGACCCGAAAATCCTACCTCTTCCCTGTGTATACATTATGGAAGTAGTCATGTTTGTAAAAAAAAGTCTACTGAGGAGGAAAAATCAATTTTATTAAAATAATATTCTCCATGATTACAGTACAAGGTCAACAATGACATACACATTAACCACTGCAACACCACATTGTGCCAGAAAGGTGTATAGCATGCAGGCACAAAATTGTACAACAGATTGCCCAGACACGTGAAATCTTCTCCTGACCTACTAAACTTCAAAAAGTCTGTGACAACATACCTACTAGACAACTGCTTTTACTCTGTCTCAGAGTATCTTACACATGAGGATATGTAATTTTGTAACTGTTGTAATAAGTTTGTAAGATTCATTGTGTACCAATCTCATTATTAATTATGTAAATCTAGTTATATTGAAATTTAAGTAATATGTGTATCTTCTACAAATTGTAAAGCCAAAAGATAAAATTTTATGTCCAATATCTTGTGTACAACATATGTACTGAAATAGATTAAAAGGACAAATAAATAAATAACTCAGGCGGGACTTGAGTACCAGCCCGGTATTCACCTAGGGGGATGTGGAAAACCGCCTAAAAACCGCATACAGACTGTCCGGCACTCCGACCCCCTTCGTTAATCCGCCGGGCAGATTCGAACCGCCGGCCGCGGTGGCCGAGGGGACTGAGGCGCTCCAGTCACGGTCTGCACGACCACTACGGTCGGGGGTACGAATCCCCCCTCGGGCATGGATATTTGTGCCGTCCTAGTTCGTAAGTAGTTCATAAGTAGTTTGTAAGTTTAGGGACTGAAGACCCCGTAGTTAAGTCCCATAAAAATTAAAAAAAAAAAAAATTAAAAAAAAAGAAAGGAAAAAAAGTTTCGAACCGGGGCCGGTACGCCTCCCCGCCTCGGAAAGCGGTGCGTTAGACCACACGACTAACAGCTCGGTGTATCTGGTGCTTTAATTGACAGCGTCGCGCCACCACGGAGCTTCAGAGCGGAGTGTGGCGCTCTGGTTGCAGCGTGAGGCGCACGCGCCGCCGGCCGCCTGGAACCAACCGCTGTCGGCCCACGCGCCGCACGGCGGAAGCGGCCGCGGCCAACGCGCTCTTTTCCGGGCAGCTGTCGCAACTGTAGCGCCAGTGCCAGAGCCAGCGGCAGCGGCAAGCACCGTCGCGCTCCGTTTACTGCGCGCGCTACCAGCGCCACCTAGATACTAGGCCTGTGCACTGCCTGCCAAGAGTAGTCAAATGTTCAAATGACTGTTAAGCTTAGGGGGAATAGTCTAGGGACTTCACTACGGGGTCATCAGTCCCTGAACCTACAAACTACTTATGAACTACTTACGAACTAGGACGGCACAAATATCCATGCCCAAGGGGGGATTCGAACCCCCGACCGTAGTGGCCGTGCTGACCGTGACTGGAGCACCTCAGTCACCTCAGTCACCTCGGCCACCGCGGCCGGCCCAAGAGTAGTCATAACAAAAGCAAACTTTTTGTCTTATGTAGCGTTGTGACGAGTTTGGGAATACGTACACGTTGCACGCCGAGTTTCACAATGTTATAAATGTTATTTATGTGATTCAGAGACAAATTTGTTTTGCTATAAGATTATTTATGAACTTTTAGTAAGGTATCTTACTATAATGGACGATTCATATTAGGCGTTTTGCCTCATACCAGCAAAAATCTGCACGGAGAATCGCATAGATAACACGAAAAACATTCTTAAACACAGTGTGCAACATGTATGTATTCCCAAACTCGTCACAACGTTACATAAGATTACTTGTGTTATGACCACTCTTGGTAGGCAGCGCACAGGCATTGTGTCTAGGTGGCGTTGGCGCTACGCGCTTATCTCTGTTGTGGCTGCTGTGGGCAGGCGTCGCTAGCCGTAACTGCCAGCCGGCCGCGGTGGCCGAGGGGGCTGCGGCGCGTCAGTCACGGTCTGCATGGCCACTACGGTCGGGGGTTCGAATCCCCCCTCGGGCATGGATATTTGTGCCCTCCTTAGTGTTACCTAGTTCATAAGTAGTTTGTAAAGGCTATTCTACACGACGACACTCGTTGCATGAAATGAATTGCGCGCAACTAGTTTCGTGTATGTCTGTAGACACGGCGCCAATACCATACACTTCAGTCTCGTTGTTTTGTGAGTGCCGTTGTCGCCGTAAAATGAAAGTTTTGGTTGCCGTAAGAGTTGTGGCGAATCTATTGCTTGTCTGTATGCAGTCGCTGCATAAGACTAAACATAAAAAGAATAAGAAACGTGTTTGGCTTCGTGACTGGATTACAAAAAGACGTCAGCTCTGTTGCTCAACGACCTTGCTGAAAGTAATTGTGATTGAAGACCCTAGAAGCTATATCAATCTACTTAGAATGTCACCAGAGCAGTTAACGTTCCTTTTAAACACAGTTAGTAATGCAATAAAGAAACAAGATACTGCTATGCGTGAAGCATTGTTACCACATCTGAAATTACAAATTGCATTACGTTTCTTGTCAAGTAGATATTCGTCTTGCAGTACTTGTACCGTGTTCAGAAATCCACAATTGCCATACTTCGTTTGTACAGGTATTACGAATTGGATGTTTAGTCTGCAATTCACTAATCGTCAACCCATCAATATTTAATTTCACAAATAATTGCCAGAAGAGCACTAACACGCCGTTAAAATCGCACAAACACCTACACAACGCATATATGTTCAAAAACCGAATTATTTTCCCGTTCCCCCCTTTATGTTGTATTTTATTCTGTATTGATCATAACCTAACCTCAAAACACGCGCAATCAGTTTCGCCAAACTTGGAACGTGCCGAAACTATTTAGTTTCGTCAACGAGTTGACCAGTAGCGCAGTTTCATGAAACGTAGTGTCGTCGTGTAAACTAGCCTTAAGCCCTTACTCTTACGGGAATTAGCTTCATAACTACGAGTTTGAGTACTGTGGGCAGGGCGAAGCTGGGAATTTGTATCTGACGGGAGGCGTGCTTAGGTAGTCCTTGCAGGTGCGGTGATCACTGTGTCCCCAGTGGTGTAGGGGTCAGCGCAACTGCCTAGAAAGCAGGAGACCCGGGTTCGAATGCCGGCTGGGTACACATTTTCAGCTTTGCCCAATCGCAGTTGATGTCACATATTCTGTGAATGTTAAGTTTAGGGACTGATGATCCCGTAGTTAAGCCCCATAAGCTCTACAAACATTCGAACATAACTGCCAACAGCAGCAAACTACCACCACAGATCCCTCATTGCAGATGCACACGACGCTCCTACTCTTCCAGGAATCGTCGAAATGCTTTGAGTTAAGGCGGCCACACACGTAGCAGCATGCTTGACAAGCATGGTAGCGCTTGCGTGCTTGCGCAAGCATTGCTCACACAACTACAGGGCTCAAGCATGCTTGTACAAGCAACGGTTTATTCACATCTAAAAATTTCGAGCTCAAACGACGATGTGCTGGTTGTGGCTTTTATGCTCGTGTTGAAAAAAAGAAAAGAAATAAAAACGTAAAACTGGGTGTAAAAAGTGGTTAAGAAAACGAAAATCGTGTTCACATACAAATTTACTCACAGAACTGAAGATATATCCTCATGATTGGCATAACTATCTCAGGATGAATGAAGATATGTATTTGTGTCTCTCATTATGCCTTTGATCAAGAAGCAGGATACAATAATGAGGGAGGCTACAACACCACATGAAAGACTAACAGCAGCATTGCGACTTCTCGCAACAGGAAGAAGTTATGAAGACCTCAAATATACAACTTTTATTTCGCAAAGGCAGTTGGTGAGATATTTCGCGAGTAGTATGTCACATGCAGCGTCTCTCTTATTTTTATCATGATAGTCCTTACATTTATTATTCCACAAGCAGGGATGCGTTTCACACAGTCTAATAAATTCCTCTATGAGGTCGTAGTTTGTTTCTTAATTCGGACATTGCTATTACAGCACTAATTGATACTTATCGAAAGAAAAGGATGCAGCCTCACTCACACTGCCAAATGATTGCACAAGCATCTTTATTCTCCACACAAGCTCAAGCACGCATGCGTTTGAACGCTTCCACAAACATGCATTATCGATATTCGATTCAGCAACAAGCTGCTTGTACAAGCCCGATGATTGATGAAATTTATCCTACACACGCTCAAGCATGCTTGTGCAAGCACGCTAGCACAAGTGTGCTTGTCAAGCACGCTATTACGTGTGTATGTGTATGTGTATGTGAACACGATTTTCGTTTTCTTAACCACTTTTTACATCCAGTTTTACGTTTTTATTTCTTTTCTTTTTTTCAACACGAGCATAAAAGCCACAACCAGCACATCGTCGTTTGAGCTCGAAATTTTTAGATGTGAATAAACCGTTGCTTGTACAAGCATGCTTGAGCCCTGTAGTTGTGTGAGCAATGCTTGCGCAAGCACGCAAGCGCTACCATGCTTGCCTTTATGGGCACTGTTGACTGTAGTGTGTGTGTGTGTGTGTGTGTGTGTGTGTGTGTGTGTGTGGATAAGTTGAACATAAGGGCTGAAGGGACGCATTGTACAGTAGTCCATGCGGTTTGATACCTACCACTAGTCACGCAAATTGACACTTGTTGCGGTGGCTTATGGGAGGGACCGTAAGTGGGAAAACCCATTAGGGTCGCTCCCAGCACCCACTTTGTCGATTGTCATTCAGCGTGACTCATATATTCAAATTTTTGTAAAGCTATGGGACCAACCTGCATTGGCCATCAGTCCCTAAACTACTGAAACTAATGATTTTAAACATGGCCAGTCTGCAACAGCAAATGTTTCAATATAATTTACTGTGTGAGAATTCAACCCCTCTAGTTACTTTAAAATAATTGATTTAGTTTCCCAATACTACAAAAGGTGTCTTCATCAAAAATAAAATTAAAACGCACATAAGTCTACACAAAGATAGAAATGCATTCTTCTTTATATATAAAGCACACTGTCCGTATGTTTGTGTCTACGTGTTGCATACAAATCTACAGTTTTGATCCAATCTTTATGAAATTTTGTACACGTGAGCTTCAATACATGAGGACGGTCGCCGTAAGTTTTAGAATCACGTACAACATATTGTTCACGAGATATGGCGTCATAAATAATGAGATGCGCGAAAAACTGCTCGATTAAACGACAAAGATGCTCATTTTCTCCTAAGCCACAGGAACGATTCCAATCAAATTTGCTATACATATTCCTTACCGTGACATAACAATTTCTGTATGAATAAGAACCACATACCAACATACGGTTCAGGAAATATAGAGTCATACACAATAGAAATTGCAAAAAGTCCTACATAATGTGACGATACTTTATAAATGCACTGTATGAGAATTGCAGTACTTATCGACTTGCAACAAACTTTAAGACGTTGCCTGCCGCGATGACGTCAAAGGTGTGCCTAGCCACCACCAACTATAGAGAAGGCCGTGGCGCTCTCGTGTGACGTCAGACAGAGTAGGTTGCACGCGCATAGCTGATTTGGTAGCCGCTGGGGCACGGCCCACTATGCCGAAGCAGCGAGCCAGTCAGCTATGCGCCCGCAACCTACTCTGTCTGACGTCACACGAGAGGGCCACAGCCTTCTCTCTAGGTGGTGCTGGCCAGAGCAACAACACTTAGAAAAAAAGCCCTCATAACTGGTCCGTGGCCGGCGAGAAAGACAGGCCTCAGCGCACACATCATGCCACGTAAACAAAGTAGTTCCCAGCCGGCGCGATCGCTATCCGATTGGCCGGCCGCTGGGGCACAACGCAATGCCTCATAGCGGACAGCCACTGAGCTAGCGGTCACTCGGGCTCGTGACTACCTTGCTTACGTGGCATGACGTCAGCGCTGGGGGCTTCATTTCCCGTTGGTCGCGAACTGGCCCTGCGTACGTCACACTGAAAGCCGTGAACGCAATCTGCTGGGCGGCCGCTACGCGGCGGTGGGCGTGCCCCAGCGTCCAGCCAGTCAGCTGGAAGCCGCCTCTTCTTGGTGTGACGTGTCACGGCCAGTTGTGAGGCCTTGTCTCTAGGTAGTGTTGGCCAGAGCCGCCTGCCATAGCCGCCGGCGGCCACACGACAGCCAACGTCTTAAACATAATTTCAAACCTTTATTAAACTTTTTCATCTCAAAATAATGAAAGAAAAAGTGTTTCTCGCTAACTACTTTTCCGCTGTTTATTGACTAAAATACGGCATTCGTTATGACGTTACAATTTATAATTTCTACACTACAAATTGCAGCCGTAGGAAATTTTACAGGCAGTATACGCACATATAGTTCAATTTACCTTCTAAATTGCATGACAGTACGACACGTAGTTCATGGAAAACCGCCTCATCACGCACCGAGTTTTAATCTATTACCTCTTTACTAATAATTGTATTCTCTAGATTTTTACGACATACAGCTCTAATACAAATGAATATACACCTGAAAAATTATACAATTTTACAACATATAATTCAATAAATATGAGATCGTACGAAATTAATCTTATTTGTATTTTGACCACTATCTTTCAAATGTTCAAATGTTTGTAAATCTATCGGACCAAACTGCGTGTTCATCAGTCCGTACCTTACAAACTACTCCGACCAGAAGCAGACGTGCACTCCGCAGCAAGGCGCCTTAGAGCGTTCGTCCACTCCTTCTCGGCCAACTGATATTTCTACGTGGCGTAGTCCATAGCAAAAATTTCCTAGTAATCAGCCTTCGAATCCCAGTCTCGCACAAATCTGCAATCACCCCCCCCCCCCCTGCCCCGCCCTCACTGATGTGCTTCAATGCCAACTGGCATCTAATGTCTTGTAAAACGTAAACTTTCACGGCCGGAATGGTCAAAATTACTAAAAATATCCGGGCTATTATACCGTGGTCTAGTGGGTTTATATATATCTTCTCAGGGAGTTCTTCCGATGAAATAACAGAAACAAATCTTCATAATGATGTGTTTCAAATATAACAACTACCATCTACTACTAGTTATCGTTACTTACAGTTCCTCTCATATCTTGTCTTGCAAAAAATGCTACCTGATCTCTAAACGTTCTTCGTAATAACGGCGAAAAAAGGTGGTGTTCTACAATCTCATTGCTTGAACGATATCAATAACCATTGGCCCCGCGGTAATGGCCACGCGATCTGAGGCGCCATGTCACTGTTCGCCCGGCTCATCGCCATCCCTTGTGCACACAGTCTGTGTTGCCTTTAAGTGCACAGGGACCGATGAACTCAATAGTTTGATTCCTTAGGTCTTACAGCAATTAAAAAAATGCATTCGTGTTCTACGTTTAAATATTTGTACAATTTATGGGGCGAAACATCGGTCCGTATACTTACAAATTACTTACACTAAATTCAACTAACTTACAATTCACATACGCATCTCCGAAGCAGACTTTAGCTTCCCACGAAAGAGACCGTTCATCCAGTATTGTCTAACTGATTAGCGAAACGTCACGTTTGAACCTCAAGTTCCCCTATTAATTATTTTACGTCGTTCAAGGTAGGTACAAGATCACAATTAAAGGAACCTCAAATACACATCAGTTGTAATACATGCTTGTATACGCAAGTGATTGAAACCTCTGCGCTCTAAACTAGTCGAATCAAAATTGGGAAAAAAAAGCTCCTGCCAGCACCTTTAAATTACAGTTATACTAAATAATCCATTACGGATATATCTACAGAAAATATGTCTACAAGCCTGACTTTTGTCGCCAGAAGCAAGAAAAGAACTGATGTTCCATTATCTATTGTGGCAAATATGGCGATTAAGGCGAAATGCTACAAGCAGATGAAGGTGGAGTGATTCAAGAAATAAAATCAACAAAAGAGGTGCAATATGTGTGATTGATTTTTTTAAATTTTATTATTATTATTATTATTTTGAAACGGGTTTGTTGGACAAAACGTCGTTCAAGAAAAAATTTTATGTAAGCACCTGTTTCCTCGATAAAGACCCTTGGACTAGGTAGATGTTCCTAGCTAAAATAAAATAAGAAAAAACCACGCCAACGGAACATTTATGTGCAGAAAGAAGTAACACATTCCTTCAAGACTACAGTAACATTTCATAAAAGATGACGTGCGAAATGAACGCCAGATCACAAGAGACACTCAACCGCTCGGGCCCACAGCTTCGTGACAGGCGGCACCCATCGCTTCATCTGCTCTGCGACACACGCGGGTCTCCCATCGCCTTCGAAATCCTCATCACGTAGCGCCATTGTTCCAGTGTCTATATCTGGTAGCTGGCGACAAATGGAAGCCGTTGCGCGCCATGATGTTCTGTTAAATAGTGGAATAGGTGTGCGGTGCCGGTTCCCATAACCCACGAGAACCCCGTTCCTGAGGATTGTCAATTCCTAAACACTACTTAAACTAACTTCTTCTAGGGCCAACACACACACACACACACTCACACACACACTCACACATGCACACATATGCCTGAGGGAGGTCTCGAACCTCCGGCGGGAGGGGCCGCTTAATCAATGACAGGACACCACAGTCATCCCCAAACAGTAGCAGTGATTTGTTTACACTAAGAATTCCAAATACTGAAACATTTAGACCGTTTCAGGACACTTGAATTAAATTCAGCGGGGAAGTTGATAATTTGTGCTGGGCCGGGGTTCGAGCCCGGATTTCCCGATACGAGCCAGAGGTCGCCTTTTTACGAATCAGGCTAGCCATGCACGCCCATTAGTTCCTCGTGCTAGCAGGATTCCCGCAAAAGATCGCTCGTATGAATGCATCCGCATTGAAATTTTCGATTGCCTGTTGGGGAATAGTTACAATTATTGATATGGTGCATGTTCTTTTACGATACGTACAGACACGCTATCAATAGCTTTTTACTTTGTTGCTGTTCTATCACCATTGACCATCCGTCTCAATTACCACCGCTTACGGTCCATAATTTGCTTATTGTGGACTGTGTCACCCTCATTGAGCCATTCACGATACAAATTGGTCGTTCCTGAACGTGTGAAGGCGAATTTCTGTACCACTGCCGAAGTCGAAAGTCCCGTTGGACACCGTCCAACATACCACGTTCCAACTGTGTCAACTCTCGACGACGTTGTGTGTTATACAAATCGCTTGCACAAGCAAGTCTCTGAAGCTCTATTATCCAACCACATGTCTTGGCCGAGAGCTGGAGTGTCCAAGCGCTACAAGGCACCTAGCTGCGTAGCGCCGTTGCTCCCCGTCGGAGGTTCCAGTACGCCCTTGGGCATATATTGTGTGTGTGGTCCTTAGGTTAGTTTAAGTAGTTTGTAAGCCTACGGAGTGATAACCAAAGTAGTTAAATCCTATAGATTTACAAAAATTTGAACATTTTCCATCTGTTTCAGGGGGAGTGCCAAACGCAATTAACACATCTTCGCCATCTTCTTTCACTTTGTCTCAAGTAATACTGATTCCTAGGTATTTTGTAGAGTTTACGGCCTTCACTTTTGATTGACTTATCTTGTAAACAAAGTTTAACGGATTTGCATCGTTTATGTAAATAAGGAACAGCAGAGGACCAATAACGCTACTCTGTTATTGGTCCTACCACTACTACATATTTCTGAAATTTCTATTCCACTCCCAAACGCTAAATGTAAGTTGGCAGCACTAGAATCATTCTACAGTTGCTTCAGAATCTACCCCTCTAAATTTCCTCAATATTGTTTCTTGAAAAGGATCTTCCCTTCCCTCCAGCGATTCCCATTTGAGTTCCTGAAGCTCGTCGCCTCTAAATTGCTTCCATGTTTTCCTTGAAAGCGGTCTGGTGGGAGACCCAAATGAGAAAACTCAACACCAGGTCGCACAAGCATTTTGCACGCACTTTAGAGACGAACCTAATTTTCGTTAAATTTTTTCAAATAAACAAAAAGTCGACCATTCCCTTTCCCCACGGATGCCCTTAAATGCTCATTCCATTTCCCGAATTTGAAATATTGAAATATTTCGACCGTTTCAAGACATTTAAGTAAATTCAACGGCGAAGCGCAAAATTTGACCTGGACCGGGATACGGACTCAGATTGCCCGCTTTGGGCCAGTGGTTGCCGTTACCAATTGTCCAGGGACGCTTCTCTCCAACCCAAATTGCAAACTTTGCGAGGGTGAAGGTCGGGGTGAGAGTTTAAATTAGAGAAAGTTTAATTTTCAAAACTCACAACCACCAGCTGCGAACCAAATTCCTAAACATGCAAAAACACTGCAACTGCGATTGCGAATGTTTGACGCGATTTCTAGGGGATGATATCACACGTTCGCAGCTTTCCTTCCCTGCATATGATCAACAAAACAAATTCATAATAAAATCAAGTTCATGAGAGAAAAGGGTGTACTAACTACTATTTTTGAAAACACGTGAAAGTTCACTTTATGTTGTTTATATCACAATATTAGAACCCTGTGGCTGATACGTCTGTACGTCGACACATTTACCAAATAAAGTTATAGCTCGTGAGCCCCCAGACAAAATAAATATTTGTTGCGAATTGTTTTCACACCACGTGGCTGTCTCAAACACCGTTTATGATCATGCCTATGCGACGACACGTGTTACATTAACAAATCACAGTCACTTTAAGTCAATGCGATGCACACCTTGTTCCACCGGCTAAATATTCACAAACAGACAGTAGCACTCGATTTAACTTGGTACAGTCTACGACGAGCAACCACACGTGGCGATTGCCACAGACAAATCTAAAGTCACCACCTCGAGATCCACATGCCGACTGATTGCAGAGCGACGCCGCCCGGCCAGCTACCCCACGTGCTCGCGTCTCGTCACTTCCTGCCCTCGCGCGCGCGCGCGCGCCAAAACTCAACTGACGGGGTTTTTTCCCTTACGTCATCAACTTCCCCATGTGAGCTGTTGTAAACGATTTGCCACCGTACAGCGCTCAGCCAATACATTTCTAAAACTTTACTTAAAATCAAAATAATTACACTACACATTAAACAAATATTTTCTTACGTTTTTATATTAGTATAAACATCCTTTGTACTGTTTATCATAATCGTGCTATTTCTTATACCACAGATAAGTGATTTAACTGAATACTTCAAGATAAAATACAAAAGATTAATTGAAAATAAAATGAGAAATAGTTAATATATTATTTTTATAAACAAACATTACCATGCTAGTTGTGTAACTGTCTTGTCTTCGTTGGTAATTTATTACTTTTCATTGTCAATTAAACATATTACGTTAGATGTGACTATATCAGCTAATGTATTGTTTATTTATCAACAGGCTATTTTGTAATGAGGGCCTTAAAGGTTCCTAACTGCATCGTATTACTTCAAATGCCAGTAGTATTACAATATTTGTGCATTGCACTGTGCCTGGCACTCGCCATTGTCCCTCTCTCCCCTCACCGGAAACGAACTGGAAAATCCTAAGTTGGAACAAGCCACCAACGTCGGCCTGCTCGCTGGCCTCCCGTCAGCTACAAGCACACAGCAAATCTCAACGTGGAGAATTTCTACCTATGGCCTAACTATAAATGTTGTCACCCAGCTGTGTACATACATTGCTACCATAATTAATAAGATTAAAATTGTGTAACATTTAGTGCATTGGCATGGTCAATGTTTGCAGTGAACTTCATACTGTTTAATTATCAAATGCTATTGATTACCGGTATTTCTATTAGGCGGTAATCTCACAACTTACAGCACGCTATTATGGTAGCGCTCCCCGCCCATTAGTTCCTTTTCCCCGCACGGAATCGAGCGTACGGAAACATCCGCATTGAAATTGGTGAACATTTCACAATTATTGATATGGTGTCAGTTCTTTTCGGACCATATCAATAATTGCATTCCACTTGCTGTCGCCCTGAAACGTTAAGACTACATATTTAATTGAAGCCACCATGTTAAGTAGCCCAGAACTAATGTTGTATTCTAACATTGTGGAATACCTTTTCCATGAACCTATACATCACTTTACATTTTTATCCATTTAGATCTAGCTACCATTGCTCACACCAACAAGAAAATTTTTCTGAGTAATCTTGCATCCTACAACAGTCATTCAATGAAGACACTTTTCGTACACCACAGGGTCATCAGCAAAGAGCCGCAGATAGCGATCTTTTCGTCAGATCATTTATATAGATCTTCATATAGAAAGCAGAGTGTCGATGTGTTTGTGTGTTTGTTTTCAAACAAATCTATAGTTTTGTTCCAATCTTCATGAAATTTTGTACACGTAAGCTTGAATCAACGAGCACGGTTGCCATAAATGTAAGAATCACGAACAACACAAATCCACGAGATGTGACTTCATAAACAAGGAGATGTGCGAAAAACTGCTGCATTAAGCGACAATGCTGTTCATTTTCTCGTAAGCCAATGGACCGATTTCAACGATATTTGGTTCACATATTTCTTACCGTGAGGTAACAATTGCTGTAGGGTAAGAACCACATAAGCACATGGTTCAGGAGATATGACGTCATATTAAGTATAATTTCAAACCTTTATTATATTCTTTTTCGCTGCCATCACAGTAAAATAATGAAAGGAAAAAGTTATTTTCCGCTGTTCATGAACTAAAACTATGGCATTCGATATGACTTTACAATGTATAATTTGTACACTACAAATTATAGCGCCAGGAAATTTTACAGACAGTATACACACATATATTTCAATGCGGCTTCGAAATTGTATCATAGTACGACACGTAGTTCATAAAATATGAGTACATAAACAGTAATGTTCATGGAAAACTACCCCATCACATACCAAGTTTTAATCTATTACTTCTTTACTATTAATTGTATTCCCTACAGATTTTACAGACATACAACACTTACACAAATGAATATATACCTGAACAATTATACAATTGTACAACATATAACTCAGTAAGTATGACATCGTGCGAATTTAATATGCCATTTGTTTTTTGGTTGCAATCTTTCTTTGTTTGGATACTACACTTATAATTTTGTGTATTATGCAAGACAGCCTTATTTCTTATATATTCTCAGATAAATGTGTTTTTAGAAAAGAAGAGATGAACAGAGAAGGGATAGGAGAAGTACTAACTCAACGCAGGAATAAATAATTAAATACCCGGGCAACGACAGGGTTTTAGCTAGTAGACAATAATAGCGGCCCTATCTCAAGGGCATTCCAGACGATACTCTTCTCTCCAATGAATATTCGCCGTCGATTAAAACTTACTGTGTTCTGTAGGGAAGAAAAAAATCGCAATAGTGGTTCTTTATTCGTGGTTAACGTTTAGGTAAGCAATGTTGCCTTCATCTGATCTCTCTTTTACATTCTCTAAAAGTAGGCTAGCGCCTGTATAAGAGGTAAAAATGGTAATATTACTTACCGAAATCGGTGATCTAGAATAAACGACTAGTACAGCGATCTGCTTTTGTTCTACTGAATTTAAGATCGCCCGTTGCCCCAATATGTGGATATTGTACTGGATTCTATTAGTGAAGACGCCTTACAATGAAAGTACTTGGGCTCGAACAAACACATATACACCAAAATCGTATGAGAATGTAAAGATCCCTTATTGCACTAGTAATACTCCCGCATCTGCAAAACTCTGCAGTCGTCTGTTAGAGGCCTCTGCGTGTGCCATGCCGCATTGCACTTTGACCTGTCGGTGCGCCAGTAGGGACGGTGCAGTATGCCTCCGAAGTTACGTTTCGTGACGTTATTTGTGTGGCGAAGCGTCAGATGGAGCGGCGATTGCTAATCAATCCTGCTAATGTATTGCGATTAGTTGAGAAGAAGTTACGAAGAACCCTTCTTCGTGAAGATGGTATTAGTGTAGAAGATTCGCATGCTTTCTCGTATCTGTTATGGTACGGAAATATGAGCATAAGTTAGATACTGTTGTTGCAAACTCATAATAATGTTAATAGGGATGATAATGACGAAGAACTCATTGCAAGCGGTAGTGCTACGGTAAGTGCGGGAAGAGGCGAACAGTCTTTCGGGAAGAAGGTTAAAGTTGCAAGTATCATCACGGCTTTTGATGACAATTCGCTAGATAACATGTACGATGATTATTACATAAGTTATAGTTAATATATCTGCATTACGTGTGGCGTCTACAATTATATCTACAGTGCTATCTAGAGCATGGTTGCAGAGCTTTGCAGATAAACGACACGCACCAGCACATTGAGGTGTACTTCGAGATCTTGCAACCAAACGTTCATACAGATATGTTTGTTCGAGCCCATTTACTTTTCTTGTTAGACCCACTCAAGTACCTGCGGGCCTCGCTTTAGTGTTGCACGTGATCGCCGTCTGAATGGGCCGCTGACTCGCTGTCTTCGTCTCTGGCCTGTCAGTCCGTACAGAACTGAGGGCCAGCCCTGAACGTCAATGAGCGAGCGACCTGCATTTCACGCCAGCCACCACCGTAAACTGCTGGTTGACGTGACGCGGACTCAACAGGCTGTTGACCTCGGCCCACACAAAGGGCAGTAACGGTGTTCCACGCGTGTAATAGCCGGGCCCATACCGTTTCTCAGACTTCACTGCCAACCCTCTGTTGCGACATCTTCCGCAAATGAGCTCTTCCGCCTTCTACAACATTGTTATTGTCGGAGAAAGTCTACGAGGTGTGTGATTGGACAGCTATGTTCGTCAGGAATTTGTTTCGCAACCGCGTGCGGTGCCAGGTATTTCTTAGAATCATCTGCCCTTCTTTCATTATCTCATCCTCACAGTATTTCTCATCAATTAGAAACCAGCAAAGTAATTTCCTGGTCTTTCGGGAAACTTACTAGCGCTTCGTCAGTAACTCAAACTAGATAAGTTCGCATTCACAGATTTGCTCCTAAACAAAGGCTACTAATAAGCAAGAGATCTCAGATAACCATTCATCGGTAACAAGTTTCAGCTTTATTACAAAACTAGTTCGTTACACTTGTTGCCCGAGAAACTATTTATTCCATTTTTATCAAAAATTCAAATGTTCAAATGTTTGTAGAGCGTATGGTCCTTAACTACAGGCTCATCAATCCCTAAAGTTACAAACTACTTATGAACAAGCTTATACTAAAGACGGCACAAACATCCATGCTCGAGGGGGGATTCGAACCCCGTAGCGTAGTGGCCGTGCAGACCGTGACTGGCGCGCCGCACACCACTCGGCCACCGCGACCGGCGTTACAAGTATCTAAATGCACGCACATGCAGATAGCCTGAAAAACTGCCGCTATTTCGAATACAAAGGAAACCCAGCACAGAGCCTCTCGCCTTGAGGTTGGCCCTCAGTTCGATGCTAGAGGGAATCCGCAGTTTTTTTCAGCCACCCCAAATTCAGGTGAAGACATTCTAACATGATGAAGACACTCTAACATGTTCTGTAGAGATACCAAAGGTTGTTTCCTTTGTATCACCCGCGGTACTAAGTTGCTGAAGACCATATCTGATTGGGTTAGCGTGCTAGTCGAAGTGGGGAAGGGCGTCCCAATGTTCTGCAAATCAGAGAGGTATGTTGGAAATTTTTGACAGGGAGAGTCAGTGACCTTTTTAACGTATTAATTAATAAATCGGTGAATGGTCGCGTTTAAGCGTCCAAAGCATACACACCATAAAGATATGTAATGAAGAGTTACCCTTCATAGCAGAGAAAAATGAAAAGAAAAAAAAAGCGGCCTCCTTCATTTAAGTTTGAATCCGTTTCGGTTCTAACATAACTACACTTGCTGCAGTACGGAATGTTATCTGGTGTTATACAACTTTACTGTATCATAAGTAATTCCATTATTTTTGAACTATGTCCTTTTACTTTAGCTCTAACACTCATGCTATTATGTAATGCAAATCGATCTCTCACAAATCAGTTTATTTCGCAACTTCCAAAAGCCGAGTCATGGAGCAAAAATAACTCCAATAATACCATAGAATCTCGACAGAAAGTTTCTTTGCACGCAAAATTCCAATTGAATCCGTACGATGAACATGAAAATGGTGACTCCAGCTGGCCGTTAATTTCAACCCAATTGACACCTTTTGTAGAAGGAACTGGTCTGTTGATTTGATCTACCTGGGCTACAGCTCCGGTTCCTTGTCCAAAATGTACTTCCGTACTGTAACATAGCTACACCTACATATTTACTCACAAATCACATAAAGAACCTAGCAAAGGGTTCATCGAACCACTGTCATAATATTTCTCTACCATCCCATTGTCTAGTAGCGCGCGGGGGACAGGAACACCTCTTTCCGTTTTCGTTCCGATTTCTCTTACATTATTGGAGGTGGGTGCAAAGAAAGTTTGTGAAATGAATTTCACAAGCAGGTCTCACCGCAATGAATAACGCATTTCTTTTAATGATTTCCACTCCAACTCCTGCATTACTTCCAAGATACTCTCCCCTGCATCGCGATAACACAAAACGAGCTGATCTTCTCTGAACATCCACCATATCCTTCGTGAGTCTCATTAAGTAAAAATCTCACAATGCGCAAGAATGCTCCAGAATAGGACGAACGTCATGCCAGTGAAACACAGCATTTGGTTCGCCTTTCGCAAGACTTTTTCTGTGTGTTCTTCAAATTAAGTTGTTCCTAATTGTAATTTCTAGGTATTTATTTGAATTTACTGCATTTACATTTGACTGATTTATCGTGTAAGTGAAGTTTAACGGATTTGTTTTAGTGGCCGTATGGATGAGCTGACACTTTTCATTATTTTGGATCAATTGACTATTTAAAAAAAAAAAATGTTCAAATGTTTGTAATCCTATGAGACCAAACTACGTTGGTCATCATTCCCTAGTCTTACAAATTATTTGAAACTAACCTAAGGATAACACACACATCCATGCCCGAGGGAGGATTCGAACCCCCGACGCGGAAGGCCGCGTGATCTGCCTATTTTCACTCCAGCAGTTATATTCAATCTATACAATAACCACACAGCGGTTATGAGAGTCGAAGGGCAAGAAAGGGATGCAGAGGTTGGGAAGGGAGTAAGACAGGGTTGTAGCCTTTCCCCAACATTGTTCAATCTGTACTTTGAGCAGGCAGTGAAGGAATGGAAGGAGAAATTTTGAGAGGGCATTAAAGTGCAGGCAGAAGAAATAAAAACATTGCGGTTTGCCGATTACATAGTTAGTCTGCCAGAGACCGCAAAAGATCTGGAAGAGCAGTTGAATGGAATGGACGGTTTCTTGAAAGGAAGATATAAGATAAACATTAACAAGAGCAAAACGAAGGTAATAGAATGTAGTGTCAGAAAATCAGCCGATGCTGAAGGAATTAGATTAGGTAACGAGACAATAAAATTAGTAGATGAATTTTGTTATTCGGGTAGCAAGACAAATTCTGATGGCCGGAAGTAAAGAAGAGATAAAATTCTGAATGGCTATGGGAAGAAAAGCGTTTCTAAAGAAGCGAAACTTGTTAACATCCAATATTAATTTGAATGTTAGGAAGTCCTTTCTAAAAGCATTTGTCTGGAGTGTAATATTGTATGGAAGTGAAACGTGGACGATAAGGAGTTCAGATAAAAAGATGATAGAAACTTTTGAAATGTGGTGCTACAGATGAATGATGAAAATTAGGTTGGTAGATCACGTAACTAATGAGAGGGAGCTTAACTGAATCGGGGAGAAAAGGAGTTTCTGGCCTATCCTAAGAGAAGGGATAGATTGGTTGGACACATTCTGAGACATCAAGGACTTGTCAACTTAGCATTAGAAGGAAATTCGTGGGGTAAAAATCGTAGACGAAGTTCGAGGAAGGAATACAGTAAGCAGATTCAAAAGGATGTAGGTTGCCGAACGTATTCTCAGATCGAGAGACTTGCACAGGACAGGGTAGCGTGGAGAGCTGCATCAAACCAATCTTCTGACAGAAGACCACAACAACAACAACGGATATCTTTAACTAAGTCGTTTCTTGGCTGGTTTTGATCTTAGAGTGACTTAATTGACCGACAAACAACGGCTTCATCACTTAGCACGGTAGGTTCAAATGTTTGTAAAGCTTATGGGACTTAACTACGGGGTCATCAGTCCCTAAACTTACAAACTACTTATGAACTAACTAATACTAAGGACGGCACAAATATCCATGCCCGAGGGGGGATTAGAACCCCCGACCGTAGTGGCCGTGCTGACCGTGACTGGAGCGCCTCAGTCACCTCGGCCACCGCGGCCGGCAGCACGGTAGGGGCCGTATTACACTCTCCTTGGGAACGCCAGACATCACGTATGGTTTACTTTACGCCAGTTACTACAATCTGTGTCCTTCCAGAGAGAAATCACGAATTCAATCGCACAACTGTGCCGATGTTCCATTTCTGTCGTTCGGCGAGGAATCTGGGTAAAACCCTAAACCATCACTTGGACTGGACTGAACACACGACCACAGTCTGTAAGAAGGTCGCTTTATTCACAGCGGAGTTATAAGTAATTATTTCCTATGCAGCTGAAAAAGAAACTCTTTGACACTGTAATAGTCCCCATCACTGACTATGGTAATGCCACTCTCCAAGGACTTTCATACAAAAACGAATGCAGGCTGGAACTGGCCAAAAGTTCTTGCGTACGATACATCTGTGACATAGACTTTTCCGACCATCCATACAAACAATTGTCTTGGCTACGTGCAGATAGGCATCGAAATATCGTACCCATGGGCGCGATTAAGGATTAGAACATTCCACGCTCTGATCCGTAGAATGCTTGTATTGTTTTTCTCGATGACGATATCCTCCTGAGTAGTCCCCGCCCGTAGATCCGAATGGGGGACTATTTTACCCGAAAAGACGCCATTTTCATATATTCGTACAGTAGAGCTGCATGTCCTCGCGAAAAGTACAAAAATTGAAATGTTTGTAGAGCTTATGGGACTTAACTACGACTGCTGGAATATCGTATTTTCAGTTAGTATTTCTATGTTTTCGTTTCTAACATTTCGTGTACTCGTCTTTTGTACTTGCCACATTTCTGCATACAATAGTCCTATGGGTTGTGTATGTGTTGTAACTAAAGTAAGCTGTAATTATATTTTTCAGTTTTCCTTTGAAAAATGAAGAACTTGCAAAACGATGGTTAGCCAATATGGGGCGAGATAAGTGGAAACCTACTGCTTACAGTTACATTTGTTCATAGCATTTTGAAGAGAAATCATGTAAGTAACAAATGATACTGAATAGCTGAATCGGCTTCATTAGAAGATATGTCATGTGGCCAAACAGGAGACATGGAACCTCTTTTATTACCTATTGCAAATCATGATTTAAGTCATTCAGTGAGCAGTAGGCCTATTCAGTTTGACCATGACTATGTGCCACAATACGAAATGCTGGCATTATCTTCCGAAAAAGTAGTTGAATATATTTCTGGAATCATCATTAGGCAAGTAAAAAACTGAAGTGTTTATATTGCTTGGAAGTTCTCCTTGCTCCTAAAAATGAGAGTAAAGCAGGATTAATCGTATTAAAACGTATAAAAGACAGTCTGTTCAATCCCTATAAAGATTTGGTAAAACGTTTCGAAGCGGCAGAAACGGTTCCGAGGAATCATGAAACGTCATTAGGGAAGAATAATTTTCTTTTGCGAATGTATGTAGATGTATTTAAAATGTTGGGAAACAGACCTACTTTCTTTACCAACTACGAGCACTTAATGGTATCATCGGAATTTTGGGAGGAATCTCATTACTCCAGCCTAATAAATCTGTTCTTTAAAACATTACTTCAGTTGTAGAATACATCATTTATATAAAGCCAAATCTGCGGTGGAAAGAGGTAAGCAGATTAGGCAAATGTACGCGACAATAATATTGTTTAAAGGACAGTGAAAAGGCATGGTTTTTGTATGAATGAGACGATTTTTAGCCGATCCAGTGTATATGACATTTGTAATTAAACTTTCCGATTTGTCTACCACACACTTGTTGTCTATCATTTATCCTTTATCCATATTAGCTTGGGTATAAAAGTAACAATAAGCAGGTAGAGAATGGTTTGTTAAGTCACTGCACAAAGTGAAAGTGATATGATTTAGTGCTATAGCAGACGACTGTTTACGCCTACGTGACGTTGTAAAACATGGCGGCCGAGCTTTCAATTGGCTTCTAGTATGGCAGCACCCATAGACCAAAGATAACATAGACTGCTCACGTCCCTATCTCTGCTGTGTTGTGGTTTGAAACCAACATCTAACATTGACCCGAGTCACGTGACTGAGGCTTCGTCATTACGAAAAACAGCGTTTCAATTTTACAGGTGAAGTCAAGCGTTGATTTTAACAATAAAACGACTCCTCGTATTCCTATGACACATTTAATATATAAAAGTATCGTGATTTCTCCGCATTACTGACATTAATGCGATGAGTATCGTTTTTACATGTGACCAGGGGAAAATTATTTCCAGTTGCTTTTACAAGCAAAAGAATTACAGATCCTCAATGTTTGTGTTGCACTATGAATTCTGACTTTTTCCCCCAACTGACCTAGGTGATTTTTTAATGGAAGATTATTTCAACGTGTCTTGACTGAGTGTACATGTCAGCAAGTAAGTAATTTCTGGTGCAGTTCTGCCATTAATAGTGTTTCACAACGATGAAGGTGAACACAGACTTTTTATTATCACTACGAAACCAGTTCTTGTGACGAACATCAATAATTGTTTGATTTCATTGTTATTTAATGTAAATAGCCAATATTTTTCTTCTTTTACTTTTTGGCTTCACTGTATGTGGAAAAAGTCATAAAATATAAACGCTTGTATTATATTAAAATAGGACATTATGGATGCAAACCGATTTCAGATATATATGTAACTGCAACGGTAAACATAAAGTTGCAGTGTCAAAGTTTGAAATAAGCGCGCTGCTTACAAACGACATGCAGCGGCGCTGTATGGATGGGTGTTACTAACGCCCTCTATTACTTAGATCTTCCACAAATTTTTTATGCAACCAACATAAAAACTAAAATGCAGTTTTACACATAAGGTATGTAAGCTGAATAACCAATAAAAATGAAAACACGAGAAACAGCATACAGAAATATATCAGGTAACTGACAAGAGTATGATGTTAAGCGTCTTATGCCAATTATAGATACTACTAGCGTAGTAATTTATTTCAACAGGAAAATTTAAAAAACATTTTAAAATTTAAATGAGCAGTACCATGAAGGATAGTACCCTTTATACATTGATTATAGCTACGCTGCAAAATCTTGAAAAGGACGAAGAAGAACAAGGGGATATAATTTTAATGTTTTATGACAAAGTAACACACGATTGTTTATTTTATAGTTTTAACATTAAATGATACTACTCTGTACAACTTAAGCCTTTTACATTATGTTTTATGTATACTTTGCTTCTGACTGATGTATTGTTTATACTGTACTGTAACTTTCTCAACGCTACGTAACGTGCTTCAAGCACGGAAAACGAGATGGCGCAGCAATTAACCTTCGTTACTTTGTCATAAAACATTAAAATTATATCCCCTTGTTCTTCTTCGTCCTTTTCAAGATTTTGCAGCGTAGCTATAATCAATGTATAAAGGGTACTATCCTTCATGGTAATGCTCATTTAAATTTTAAAATGTTTTGAAATTTTCCTGTTGAAATAAATTACTACGCTAGTAGTATCTATAATCGGCATAAGATGCTTAACATCATACTCTTGTCAGTTACCTGATATTGTATATATTTCTGTATGTTGTTTTTCATTTTTTCGTTTTTTCATTTTTATTGGTTATTCAGCTTACATACCTTATGTGTAAAAATACATTTTAATTTTTATGTTGTTTGCATAAAAAATTAGTGGAAGATCTAAGTAATAGAGGGCGTTAGTAACACCCATCCCTACAGCGCCGCTGCATGTCGTTTGTAAGCTGCGCGCTTATTTCAAACTTTGACACTGCAACTTTATGTTTACCATTGCAGTTACATTCAGGGCATTCATATGCTCGGTATGTATGTTGTCTGTATATTATATTTAATATTTTTGTGTCCCAGCCTCGTCGCCGCTTCTGTGTCTCGTTTCCGTCGTAGGTGTCGGTGGCCGAGTGGAATGAGACCGGCACAGGAATAAAGATAGCACGCTGGTGCAGGTACGGAGGGGAGCAGCCAGAAACTAAAAACACTAGAGTAAATTAGAACGAGATATATATTGCACAGAATTTATACAATACTTAACTTTTACATAGATCAGTACTGCAGATACAGAGTTGAGCTAGAGGCCTGCCTAGTGCCTAACTGACAGCCAAGTCTTCACTGGTGCCTATCTGATTCCTAAGTCTTTACTGGTTCCTATCTCAGTCCCAAGTGAACGACGTCGTTCAGTGGTGGCCACGAGCGGAGTTTTCGCAGAGGGCGCTCGTGGCCGACGTCGTAAGAACGCCGCGCCGTGCGTGCATGGCGGCGCGCGGCGAAAGTAGGTGGCGCGCACTTTGTACTTGTGCGACACCACAAATATTGTATTCCAGTTCAATTTGTATTTGTTTGTAATTCCATACTGATCTTTGATCTTGTTCTATAGTTTGAAGGACAATGAAGATGATCACTATGTGATTGAAATCGATCTGTGGTTTTAAATAAAACATTAACGGCCAATGCTGCGAAATACATCTGGTGTGTTCAGTCTATGTTGTTTATATAGGTCGTTGATATCTATCAAAGTTGTAGGCATCCGCCATTTCGAAGCGATCGGGATGCTTGTATGGTGGGTGAAAGCAGCTTGGTGCAGCGGTTGGCGCCTGCGCTTAACGGCCAGTCATGGATGGCGACATTCCCGCAGTTAACGGCCGGTGCCGCATTCCCGTGTTATCTGCCGCACTTACCGCGGGAAACTGCGCGGCATCCCACAGCGCTAGCCTCGCTCAAACTGCGCCGCCGTCTTGCGGATAACGCGCAAATTCTTTGCCGACAGTATCTGACCAATTTCTGATTCACGAGGCCTCCAGTTGAGAGTAATCTTTCCGAACACCTGCACTTAATGCTACTAGTACTGTTTCATTTGAAGGGATGCGTTGTTCTACCGCAGATTGTACCACCCCCCGGTTCCCAAATCAGGTACCGTGTGTGGAGTAGCAGCAGTTGTTGTGGGACAAGACAGTCGTACTACATTTTCCTATATCAGCCCTGTTTTGAAGTTATAAATAAAAAATGGTAGAAAACGAACCTTTTATTTAAAATGCATACATATTTAATGCAAATAAACAATCCCAAGGACGGATTTACGTCTCAAATATGTCATAGACATTAGTGATAAATCTGAAGCATTGAATTAAAATTTGTGGTGCGGCCGGGAATCGAACCCGGCTCTCCATGATTACTATGCAAACGTCTTAACCGGTTTTTTTTTTTTTTTTTTTTTTTTTTTTTTCCCTCTCCTACGGGTAGTTCTGGTCCTTGCGGTCGCTGATCTTGTTCTTTCATGGTTGTTCGTTGAATATTTGGCTCAGCTTTTTTATTACAGAGGGCGTCCAGCCCTCTGACCGGACGCGCTGAGCCACGGCGCCCGGCAACCGTTAGACTACCACACCACTAACGATCAAGGCGCCTTGGAATAGTCTATGTACGATTTCCCTCCACATCACAAACTTTAATTCAGCTTCTGTGTTCCAAAGATAATTGCCGCTACTGCCAAGGCTGTCCATCCAGCGGAAATTAATTCAATGCTTCAGATTTATCAATTATGCATACATATTTGATAATTATGTAAGTATTGTTACTTTTTATAATATAACTCTTGAAATGTTTGTTTTCTGTATGTTTCATGTACGATCGAGGCGCCGCAATCAACAAGAGCAGCGTCATCGCCGCCGCAGCCAACATTACAGCAGACGGCCACTATTAAAATTTTACCGACAGCTACGGGACTACGAATGTTGCTGCGCCTTCTTTATTGCCACGCTTCAATCATTTCAAGGAAGAAAAGAAAAGAATATTAAATTATAGTTAGTCTTGTTTCAGATTCAGTCCCAGCTAGTTGTCCATGTTCACGTTTCTTGCTAAACTGTATTAACATGAAGAAGAATAAATATTTGTTAATGTTGAAAGATATCTTGCATTTATGAAGATTTATTTATGATCTGAATATTTTATAGCAAGAAAAATTTGATTCTTGTGAAGAATCTCGACTTATTTCAGAAAACATTTTAATTCTGATTGAATCACTACTGATTAGCTTAGAATGTGACATTATATTTGTATTTGGTGTGAATGTGGAAAACCAGTCTTTAGAAGGCAGTGGAATATTAATATTTTTTTCAGTACGAGTTAAAAACAGTAAATAGAGGTGCCTGTGTTTAACTTTGATGAAATTTTAGTAACGGCTACAGACTATTTTGCATATTCCGCCCGTACAAGAACCTTATATATTTTTGATGAACTATCTAAAGGAATTATTCCTACAAATTTTAATTTATGTTGTGGTGCGGGACACTTCGGACGAAGTCTAGAGAATTTACACGGTAGGCTTATGACGGTGTTACTAGGGAACTGTAAATAAGTAATCAACAACGTCCTATCAACTGATAAAACTTTTCTAGTGTCAGAATAATTTCATGATTAAAGACTAAAGAAGAACATGAATAACAACATTAAACATCGCAGTTATCCGGTCGCCGTTCCACTACACAGTGTTCCACGCAGCATACACCCCTGTGCGCTCTACAAGACTGAGTTAGCCAATGCGATGACTACATTTAGGTCTAGTAAATTTCTGTTACAGTGGGTACACATTACCTGACATCGCGGTATGGAGGAGATCTGCACAGATAATTATCTGCAAAAGTAAAACCCCAAGATCGCTACATGATTATTTCATTTAC
Organism: Locusta migratoria; assembly: GCA_026315105.1. Lineage (NCBI taxonomy): Eukaryota > Metazoa > Arthropoda > Insecta > Orthoptera > Acrididae > Locusta > Locusta migratoria. The sequence goes on along the minus strand of CM048745.1, from coordinate 695,808,674 downwards.
TGATGACCGTATAAAATTTTACAAAGCGGTCATCTGACGTTACGTAAATAAAAATAAATAAATAAATAAAACGGAGAATAAACAGAACGTGCAACATAGCACTTACCAGGAGACCACATGGGAATCAGATTTTAGAATGTTTTGAGATATAAGGTACGCGAAGTTCAGAACTCGAATAACAACCATCCAAAGCCATTCGACGAAACTCTCGAAAATTATCGAGTAAATCGACTTTGAAGTCGATAAGCAAGTAAGCATAAGTACCAATCATTAGATGAACTTCATCATTTGTCGCCGTAGCTTAGGTGCTAGCGTTCTGGCCTTACAACCCTAGGGTCGGTGGTTCGAAACATGTCGTGACAGTTTTTTCCTTAATGTTCAATTACTTACACAATTTTACATCTAATGGTAATTTTTACGAAAAGTGCACGTATTTTTGTTTATTCGTAATTTTCTATATTTTATAGGGATTCATAATGATGATTTCAATTAAAAAAAAATAATGTAGCCGAAAACTTCCTGGGAAGAAAAAGAGCTGACAACTATGAACACCTAGTTCAAGAAATGATAGATACATATAGGGATTTAGGATGTAACATGTCATTAAAACTGCATTTCCTAGATTCACATCTATTTTACTGAGAGCTGCAGCGATGTTTCAGAAGAACACGGTGAGAGGTTCCATCAAGACATAATGTTCTTGGAAAAGCGTTATGAAGGGAAATGGACGCCTGCAATGCTTTCCGACTACTGCTGGAACATCATTCGACAGGGTACCATTGTTCACAGGAGGAAAAAAAAAGTAATGCACCGCTTTTTATTATTCTCAGCGTAGACATATTAATAGATTCCAGAATAAAACTTTTCGCCGGCCGTGGTGGCCGAGGGGACTGAGGCGCTCCAGTCACGGCCTACACGGCCACTACGGTCGGGGGTTCGAATCCCCCCCGGGCATGGATATTTGTGCCGTCCTTAGTATTAGGTAGTTCATAAGTAGTTTGTAAGTTTAGGGACTGATGACCCCGCAGTTAAGTCCCATAAGCTATCCAAACATTTGAACATTTGAAAACAATAAAACTTTCACTCTGCAGCGGAGTGTGCTCTGATATGAAACTTCCTGACAGATTCAAATTGTGTGCCGGAACCAGGACTCGAACCTGAGACCTTTGCCTTTCGCGGGCAAGCGCTCTACCACTGAGCTTTCCCGGCACGACTCACGGTGCCGCCACACAACTACAATTCAGCCAGCACCTCGACTCATACTTTCCAAACTTCACAGAAGTTCTCCTGCGAAACTTGTAAGACTAGCATTCCTGGAAGAAAGGATATGGTGGAGACATGGCTCAGCCACAGCCTAAGTTTCATATTAGCGCACACTCCGCTGCAGAGTGAAAGTTTCATTCTGGAAACATCCCTTAGGCTGTGGCTAAGCCATGTCTCCACCATATCCTTTGTTCCAGGAGTGCTAGTCTTGCAAGGTTCGCAAAAGAACTTCTGTGACGTTTGGAAAGTAGGAGGCGAGGTACTGGCAGAACTGAAGTTGTGTGGCGGTACCGTGAGTCGTGTCGGGATAGCTCAGTGGTAGAGCACTTGTCCGCGAAAGCCAAAGGTCCCAGGTTTGAGTCCCGGTTCCGACACACAATTTTAATCTGCCAGGAAGTTTCATATAAATAGATTGGCTGTAACATTCTTTAGAACATACTTTCCGGTTTTTTTTTATTTTTATTTTTTTTTTTTTTATTTATTTATTTATTTTTTTTTTTATTGCCATCTCATAAACACAGGAGTGCTGACACTTCACTGCAGCTTCTAAACACAGAAACCAACAAGTGCATATTGCGTGTCATTTTCGCTTGGTGCGTGTTTTGAACATTACCTGACTGCCGTCCTGTCAGTTGTTACTCCACTGACGACCATGTGGCTCGCATTACGGGACAGGGCCCCACCATCTGGCAGTGAGGTGCGCCACCTGCCTGCACGACTTCCGCTCCGTCAGAATGGCGCCTCACAACCAGCACTTCTTTCGCTAACATCACGTGTCAGTACTTGCGATACAGTAGGGAGAGCTCTTGGCCAAATACGTATTTCCGGTGTAGGAAGAATTTCCATTTTGACTCGAAATGACTGGCTCAAATACGTTGCTGTATAGTCAAGCGAATGTGGGTGAAATAAAATATATTAATCTGACAGCAGCAAATGAGATTATTCTATACGCTAACCCGACGTATCCACCAGCTGAAAGTTACTTTACCTGGTTAGACAAATGTCCAAATGTTTGTAAAACTGTTGGATTAAACTGCTATGTTCATCAGTCCCTAGGACTACAAACCACTTTAACTTACATTAAGGACAACACATACAGCCATTCCCGACGGAGGACTCGAACTTCAGACGGGAGCGGCCATCCAGTCTGTAGCATGGTGCCTTGGACCACGTGGCTAATCAAACAGAACGTGTGCAATGCCAGACGAAAATGAAAAACGACACAAAGTATTTTGCTCTAGGACAGACCAGGGTAACGGTGCCACCCTGGGTAATCGCACCACCCCAGTTTCATGACGAACCGTTGGCAGTACGAGTACTCTTGCCAGTGTTCTATCTCCGTTACCTACCGCGTAACTAATTCCTGTGGTCGCCGTCTCTGATTGTTGGCAGGTATTAATCGTGTGAAAGAAATTGTTAGTTTCGACGTTTTGGTTCTAATTTTCGAGCCTGTATTTTACTGAAATAAATACCTCTACAGGCTGGCAGTGCCTTTTAATACTCGTATTAACGCAATGTGTAGGTATTTAGTTTCGATTTTGTGTCTCTAACCTAATTGTTTCGCAAAATCTTTGGCTTTAAATTGACGTTCTTAGCCATATTTTTCAACTGGGGCAATGACGCCATGGTGGAGAATTTAGGCTCAATCAATTGTAATACAGATGCATACATTTTGTGAAATTGGCACTTGCAGAATGTAGTAGGTTTGAAGTGCCAAAAACTATAGCGGTATTTCTGACTTTTGCGGTATTTTTATTAGAATTTTACATCGACAAGTACTTCAAGCCTTCTTAACGTCTAATACAGAAGAGTAATGAGTATAAATTACGACGTTTGTAACACTTACTTACTACTACTCACTCATGTAGGTTTATCCTTGATTTTCAAATGTATGGCGTCATTACCCCGGAACCCAGAGTATTGACGCCACTGCGTATACTTTCGAAATATATTTTTAAATAATAAAACTTAACAAAACACACGTCTACAACAAATTATAATAATGTAGTATTAGCTGGCGAAGCTGTAGTATTATTCTTAACGAAAAAGACACACCTTTAATAAGGTAAAACAACTGGTTTCCCTTAAGGTGGCGACATTCCCCTGGTCTCCCCGCCATTTTGCATCATAAAAACTGAAGCTGTAAAAAACGAGCGAAGCAACCTTCTGAAGAATCTATCAGAAGATTGAATATTAATATCAATTCGTTTGTCCTAGGTTTCTTCAAGACAACCTTCGAAGTTCCGTACCATACCGTTCTCCATATGTACAATTTTCCAGTCATCTCTCTGTTCCCAACCAACATCTAACAGATTGTAAACATTTTTGTTTCAATTTGTGGGATTATCAAACAGCACTCATTTAATATCAATAAAATTCTTCCGGGTATGAGACCGCGTCGTCATTATATAAACTGTACCGACGTTTCGGCCACTGTTGCAGGCATGAAGGCCGCCTGCAACAGTGGCCGAAACGTCGGTACAGTTTATATAATGACGACGCGGTCTCATACCCGGAAGAATTTTATTGATAGTGACAACAGCCGCGGAAGCCTACGTTTGCATTTAAGCACTCATTTAAATTTATACATAAAAACAGTCTACAGTGCAATGAATTATTTATTTATTTCATCTAATTTCGGTTCTTATTTTGGAACATTTTCAGGATTGTAGCTCTGTAATGTATCACAGTTACATTCACAGGAATTTCACACAATATACATCAGTGTTAATATTAACATAAAGTTAAAAGAGAAATAAAATAAAACGTTGTTACACCCATTGATGTCGTGGAGCTGGTCAGGTGCTTAGGAGTCTTCTAAAGCATCACAGCTGGCTGGAGCGAGGTTTACTGTTCTTAAATACCTAAGGCTCCGCCTCCGCCTAAATAAATAATTCATTGCACTCTACACTATTTTTATATGTAAATCTAACAATAGGGTTCGTTCGTAGAGCATTTATTGCATGGAGCGCCTTACGTAAGCTTGCTTCCTATGTAAGAGAATTGTTTCTTTCGATTAGGCACCTTTCCGATATTTAACGTTAAGAAAATCACCTCGTTGCTACATTATAATTTACGTTTCATTTTTGGTTTTATCACGAAAATACAAACCATTTTTACAATTACGATCCTTGGCTACTCTTTTTATGAGTGTAGTAATTGAGAGACTGTGATTGTAGATGTATAGTATTCTAAGTCCAATGCAATCCTCCTAATCTGGAATTTGTACGCTTCTCCCAAATTTCTTCAAGCAAATTTCGTGATAAGTGCTAATGCCATATGTTACCAATACTCAAGAATGATTTATAGTTCAGAGGATGTCATACAAGAAATGGCAAGCTACGTTTCCCCACAAACGACGTTTTTCTATATTATTGATGAATTTTTTAGGTCTTAAGTAAATTTATTGTATTGTAACTGAAAATATATTGAAGGAATTTGCAGTAAACCAGTGTCTATATTGGTGTATAATTCTTGAATCCTTCTTACATGCACATTAACCTAAGCTTTAATCCAGCCAGGAGGAGCTCTCCGCGGGTGAGACATTCGCGATATATGCAAGTTAAATAAGAAGAATATATGATAGAGCTAATCTCAGTCAGTGGCTTCACCACGCCAGGAATGACCATATAAGAATCTTTTCATTGGTCAGGCTACGGTATTTTTGTATGTATTTCCAGCACAAATGGTGCCTTAAACGCGAAATTTAAACTCTAGCTCTAATTTTGCATACTGGTCAACGAGTGGCTGGATAGAAGGCTTTGAACCGTTTAGCAGTTTTACGTCGTACTAAAATTTTATCGTCTTCTGGGGCAATATGTTTTTACTAATGTACGATGACTGCAGCCGCTGTATGCCTCTCGCATCGATCTTTTTACAGACGCTCAAATTTGTACTTAATTTTGCCTCTCGGAATTTGAGAATTTGCTTTTGAACCGATAATGCAACAGCCTTTGTTTCGTAAGTATTTTAGATTTTTTTATTGAATGACGGTGGGTCTTTTCTGTACTTGATCCTATTTTCGCAGAGCGCTATTTACAATCCGCTGATTACTTCTCCTTAATTCCTCTCATCATACTGAAACTAAATGATGCTTTTAATTACCTACGTTGGACGCTAAGACCCCTTTATCTACTCTTTGTAGCGAAAATTTATAGCCTTCTTAAACAATATGGCACCTCATTCCGCACTATGATAACGTGAGTGCATAGCAAAACAGTGGGAGTAAAAACTCTACCATGCATATGAAATGGTGAAGTTAATACTTAAGGGACTTCCTGGAAATTCAAAAGCGGCAACTAATTGCTACAGGTAAGAGAGAAACATCCAATGTATTACACATGTCCTCTTCATTTACTTGCTTGAACCACGAATAACCGATATTTCCACGCAATTCCAGTAATAAATCTCGTAATTTCCAGTTTGTTCCACATCTAAAGAAATTAGCGCCTGAAATGTTTCCGCTTCGGTAAAGATATTATGAATATTTTTCAGGTTTCCGCAGAGTAACACCATAGATGGTAACTAACATACTGGAAACGCCGCATGCAGTATATTGGCCGAAACTAGAACTGCGACAAAAGGTGCCAGCGATCAAACAAACATTTCAGGCAGTTATCGCACGCTAGCTGTTAGGTGCTGCCTTCCGGTCGTTGTGTATATTTGTAGACAAACGACCATTTCACCTAAGGCAACGGTACAGTAATGACGCAAGCCATTTGTCGCGAGTGCATTTTCTCGCTGCGTTGCATCATCAGTCTCTCGTTAGCACGCCTCTAAAAGTGTTCGGCGAATGGACTTGCTCAACATACAGCTTCTCCAACATCTCGCAGTCTGAAAGTATTGAATCACTTGGGAATTACAGAATGCTGGGACTCCATTAGTAAAACGCCACCGCTACATAAACAGCGATCGAGACACCAGTACGCTGTATTAGTGCCAGGAGGGAAAGGCGTTATTTCGTTATACATCACAAAAGTATGAAAATTTAACAGTTGCTTCATAACAAAGCTATTCTTCAAGTTTGAACCATGCAACGGACGAGATATGTACAGTAAATGAAGACATTATTTTACCTTGTCCGTTTCCTTACGTCTTTGTTGGTGTGATTGTCTTTGGATTTCGTGCTGTTATTTTGAAGGGTAGCGCATGCTCTTCCTGTCGACATCCTTTTACCCCGCAGGGAGGGAATATGTGTACGTCAGCTGTGTGAAAGTTGTAGTATATGTTTGTGGATTGTGTCACAGATGCGGGACTTGGATACCAGCCCGGTATTCAGTTGACGGTGTGTGTGAAACCGTCTAAAAACCGCATGTAGGCCGGCCTGGTCGGACACACACCCGCGTCGTTTAACCCTCCAAACTGACTTGAAACGGGCCGGATTCTCTCCCCGTCACGGAAAGAGACGCTATAAACCGCGTGCCTTGCCTTGCCAGGTAAATATTGTTCAGAGAATATTTATTTAATGCTAGTTTTGATGATACAGATGTTCAACAAATGCAAAAAGAATCAGTCCAAAATAACTGACGTGCCAATGAAATATAATTACATAAGATCGCTGGATTAACATGGTAGTGATTCGTAGTAAATTGTCTCGGAATGTATGGTTTAAATTGTGCGTATAACGTTTGCTAGAGACAACTATATGCACCATCAACGACATGACGCGTTAATGTGCTGGGACAGATGTTTATAACGCCGTTAGTGGTGCGTATATAAAGATTTCTCATTCTTAGTAATCAGGAGTGTGTTGTTTGGTTAGGGATAATACCAATCGACGTAGAGGCACCTCCCACTTGTCACTATTGCAGTATTACCCAGAAAAGCTAACGAAACTGGTATAGGCATGCATATGTAAACAGAGAAATATTTAAATACTCAAGAGGACAACGAAGCAGTCGGCAAAGCCTTTAAAAGGTAACAGGTGTCTGACGCAAGCGTCAAATCCGTTACTGCTGCTACAATGACACGTTATCACGATTTAACCCTTTAATGATGACTTTATTTGAATCTATAAAAACTACTACGATTAATGTATAGTGCATATATTATGAGAATGCCGGCCGCGGTGGCCGAGGGGACTGAGGCGCTTCAGTCACGGTCTGCACGGCCACTACGGTCGGGGGTTCGAATTCCCCCTCGGGCATGGATATTTGTGCCGTCCTTAGTTGTAGCTAGTTCATAAGTAGTTTGTAAGTTTAGGGACTGATGACCCCGTAGTTAAGTCCCATAAGCTCTACAAACATTTGAACATTTGAATATACTGAGAATGATATTGTAAAAAATAATCCTTGAAATTATTATGCACTACTAGCAGCAAAACGTTCATAGCTTGTCAGCTGTATAGTGTTTCCATATGTACCCGATGCAGTAAATGTCACTATTGTGCTTCTCATGTCAGTAGTAACTCAATGTATCTGTCGAACTGATTCAGTGGCCCTCTACGAATTATAATTTCTAGCTACTACCATATGTAACACTATTTATAGAATCAGCTACAAATGAATTTGTGGTATAAATTTTATCAGTTTGAGAGATAATGGGAAAAATAAGCTGATCAGCTACACCGTGCATTGAAGGGTTCAGTGAGTTTGTATATGGTGTTATAGTAGGCGCACAAAATACGGGACACAACATCTTCGAGGTGGCGATCAGGCGGGGGGTTTCCCCGTGCAACCATTTCACGAGTGCACCGTGAATATCGGTAATCCAGTAAAACGTCAAATCTCTGGCATTGCTGTGGTAGGAAAAGACATTGCAACAACCGCACCAACGACAACTAAAAAGTATCGTTCGTGATAGAAGTTCATCCCTTCCGCAAATTGCTACAGATTCCAGTGCTGGGCCATCAACAAGTGTCAATGTGCGAACCGTTCGACGAAACGTGATCGATATGGACTATCGGAGACGAAGGTCGACTCGTGCACCCTTGCGGCCTGTACGACGCAAAGCTTGACGCCTCCTCTGGGCCCTCAACACTGTTGATATCTGGAAACATGTCGCCTGGTCTGAAGGGTCTCGTTTCAAATTGTATCGAGTGCATGGAATTGCACGGGTTTGGAGACACTCGTGAATCCATGGACCCTGTATGTTAGCAGGGGACATCAAGGTGGCGGAAGCTTGACATTGGCGTGTGTTTTTGGAGTGACATAGGTCTTCTCATACGTGTAGATATGACTCTGACAAGTGACTCGTACGTACGCACTCTGGATGATCACTCGAATCCTTTCATGTCCATTGTGCATTCCGACGGGCAATTCCAGCAGGACAATGTGACACCATACACATCAGGCATTGCTACAGAGTGGATCCAGGAACACGTGTCTGAGTTTTAACACCTCCGCCGGCCTCAGACATGAGCACTAGCTCAAATCCCAGCGCCGCGGTGGAGTAGCCGAGCGGTGTAAGGCGCCTCGCTGCGGAGCGCTCGGTTGCTCGCCGTCGGAGGTTCGAGTCCTCCCTGGGGTATGAGTGTGTGTCTTGTCCTTAGGTTTGCCCTTAGGTTAGTTTTCGTAAGCTACGGACTAATGACCACGCAGTTTGGTCCGATAGATTTACAAACATTTGATTTTTGAACACCCAGCGTTGCTCAGGTCTTTATTTCTGTATTCCTGCCTTAATACTTCTCCTATCCCTTCTCTCTCTCTGTCCACCTTTTTTTCTAAAATCATGTTATATTTATCGGAGAATATATAAGAAATAACGCTGTCTTCCATGATGTACAAAATGCAGTATGGAAACAGAGAATCAAAATACAAATTATATATAAAATTCGTATGATCTCATATTTATTGAGTTATATCTTGTAAAACTGTATAATTTTTCCAGGTATATAATTTCTATAAGTGCTGCATGTCTGTAAAACCTGTTGCGAATACAATTAGTAATAAAGAAGCAATAGATTAAAACTTCGTGCGCGATGAGAAAATTTTCCATAAACGTTACTGTTTATGTGCTCATATCTCTTGAACTACGTGTCGTATTGTGATACAATTCCGAAGGAAAATTAAGATGTATGTGTGTATATTGTCTGTAAAATTCCCTGCGGTTGCAATTTGTAGCGTATAAATTGTAACATCATACAGAATGCCGTAGTTTTAATCCATTAACAGCGGAAAAGTAGTAAGCGAGCTTTTTTCCTTTCATATTTCACTATGGTTGTCAGCGAGAAAAAGTTCAATAAAGATTTGAAATTATGTTTAAAGTTGACATAAAAGTTTTCTGGGTGTTGTACCGTGTCATGATGTAAGAAGGCTATTACTTTAATAACCGACTTTAATAACCGACGTTTCGGCGAACGTTACGGTGGCCTTCAGTATACCCAGATGAAGGCCACTGTAACGTTGGCCGAAACGTCGGTTATTAAAGTAATAGCCTTCTTACATCATGACGCGGTACAACACCCAGAAAACTTTTATATCTGACTCTGGCCGCGGAAGTCTACGTAATTATATGCTTGCAACAAAGTACCTAAGTACTGTCATTCTCATACAGTGCGTGAATAAAATCTCGTCGCATTATGCGGCAGTTTCTTGCAACTATATTGCTTACAAGGTCGTGCCTGAAGCGACAGTTTTACGGCATCTACAGCGAAAATGTTGTGAGCGGTAGACTTCTTTTCGTTTTATCATATGGTGTGTTTGGGAAGGGGGGGGTGGTTACAAAACGCTTCATAAACGCCTGAAATTACATGCAAACTTTGTTGCAGATCCCTAAATATTCCCATTTTCCAATAATTGACGCATAAATCTGGCCATTTTCACGCGGTGGTCTAGCATTATTCGTGACGTAATATCTCCTGACCTATGTGTCGTGCTCTAATGTTTTTGAGTCAGTAACCTTTGTGAGCGTACGGTGAACAGTTCATCAAAGTTTCACTACAATCGAATGAATGGTTTATGAACACGTAGAGGACATACAGACAAACATATCTGAGATGCCTTGCAGCAAGCTGCCGCGCCAAATGGCAGCGTGGTCCGAGTTCTTTGGTGTAGGGATCTTGTTGGTTGGAGGCAGAAACAGTGGTGTAGAGAATTTTCATCAACGTCATTGTTGTAGGCTACCCGTTGTGATGTGAGGAGTTGTTATGCACTATAGCGGAACGCCTCTGCATATCTATGCGCTTTTTCTCCTTTATTGTAATTTTAAAGCCACGCCGTGGTGGCAGGCTGGCAGAACTTCATTGCTGCTCTTCAGCCGACAGAAGAAAAACAACTTTGACAGGCAGATTTCTTAGCACGAAAAGATGCTTTTTTCCAGCGTCAGTTCCATAAATATAAACCAAATTGAAGTTTTCTAATGCGAGTTTGTTATAATAAAAGCTGTGTAAACGTACAATTATTGATAAAAGTTTCTCGTTGGCCTTATAAGACTCACGAAGTAGACAAACTTAGATCGCCTCTAGTTGACTGCAGGATAGGTCCGATAGTAGCGTGTTAGTTTGCCAAGTAGAAGATCCTGTGTTCGATTCCCAACAAGAGCGAACTTTTTAACTCTCCGTAATTGTTCAAATGCCTTTTTCTTTCTTACTTATTATTATTATTATTATTATTTGAGGTCATACATTTGTACATGTCATATGTTTAACAATTGGTTTTCTCATAGCTTTTTTGTCAAAAACTCTCGAATCTGATTAGGCATACACAGTGTCCTTCCATCTTCATATAAATTTGTCTCTTGTTTTATGATATCAATTTGAAGATATCGAACACAGTGTAATGTCATGACCGCGTAACTGGAGACAAGCGTCTATACATAACAATATTAAAACTGAAAATATCACATTGCAAGCTAGTGTAGACCTCTTACGTTCTCGAGTAGTTTGTCCACAAAAATAATTGAACACCTCGGGAGAAAGTAATAATAACCCTCATAAATTGTTGAGATATGACGACTTGTATGTTTGAAAAATAGTTTCTTTTACATGTTTTAATATTTATATTTTCCATCTGTCTGCAGCTGCATATACTACTTGAAGAAAATGAAACATTATGTCGGCTACGATTGTTTGCACCAAATACATTAAAAATACAAACGTTGAGGGTTATCATTATTTACCCCCGAGGTCTTCAATTCAAAGACTGTATATAAGCGTATAAGCGGTAAAGAACGGAGTGGTGTTAGTATTGTGTTTTATCATCGTTTCTTGCCGCTTTGCTTGTGCTAGTTTTAACGGAATATTTCGAAGGAATGCTTTGCAGCTACCTTGGCATGTCTTCCAAAATAACGAATGGTTTCATTATGGAAATAATGAAATGTGACAAGGTTGAACATATATTTTTTTCTGTTTATCGACACTTTCTTTAACATTCTTAACCACTTTCATATTGTTTTGCCCTTCGTACTGTAGGAATGTTTATGAAACCTTTTGTAACAGTCTTGCAGATTGGATGTTCCTCTACCCGCGGCGTACCGTCGTCCACACAGCTTGCATGTAGCCTTTTGCCATCTCATCCGCGCTCTCAAAGAATTACCAGACATCGGAGCTACGTTTTAACATATCTAGAAACATTATTTTATGATTAAAATGAAGTTTTTACTCAGATAAAGACTTGTCACAGAATAAAATCTTTCGAACATTAATCATCTTCAAAATACCTGCTTCTATGTGTAATACAAAACTATGAAAGGACACTGTCGCGCAAGTTGAAAACAACCGCCTCCTTTGTTTTGCCTATGGGTTAGTTCCAGAAATGCCCGTGTGGAGCGCACTCGTCGGATGCGCCTTCTGGCCAGCGCTATTCCGTCGTGCCTCCGTTTCCTTCCTCCAGCCTCTGATTAGCCTTGCGCCTCCCACGGTAATACCGGAGATCACCGGATGTGACGCACTAGTCGCACCTCTGATTTAAGCGCCAGTTAACCGCATCCGCAGACCAGTACTAACCTGGTTTGCTCTTGGCAAGCGCATTTCTCAACGAACGCTATTTTTCACTTAAAATTACCGGGTTGACAGACCGTGGTCGAACAGTAAAACTTTGCCCTAACGTATAGTCTTCGGCTGCGGAAGACATCATTGGATGTAAAGCGGCGACCAGACCTGGAGAGAGTGCTGAATAAATAGGTGCTGCAGACGTCACCACAATCCATCACGACTACCTCTGGTATTGACGACATTATTGATAGAGTAATCGACTGTCAATTGCTGGTTCGCTGGTGCAACGTTGGCTTGCAATGTTGACAAACAGCTTCCTCTTTTCTATTAAAAATATTACGGTGTTTGTAAATCTCGGTAGCCTCTGTATATGTGCGCACACAATAATGTGAAATGTTCGTTATGACTCTAGCCTCGTAAAATTTTATTTCATGTCTGACATCTTGAAAAACATGTTCCGCTACGGACGATTTCTCCGTAAATTTCAGGCGGCATTATCTCTTCATCCAGACGAGCGATGATACTCCTTTTCGTAGTGCCGATATATAAGCTAAAGCACAACTTCAAGGAGTATAAATAAACCCCGTGTGTCCAGAGGGTTTCGTATATCATTTTCAGATCTCAGCTATTCTTTATATTTCATAATCGGTCTGAAAATAGTTTCCACTCTTACTTTGCTTAGCACTTTACCAGTTCTACCCATAACCTTACTGATAATCGGAAGAAAGACTTTCCCGTTGTTCCTTGTAGTTTTTCATACTCTTTAATTAAAATTAAGCTGTAGATGTTCATCCTCGTCTTTCAAAGAAGTCGGTTCACAATTTTTGTGCACCCTGTCTGAGGAAGTTTTAATCGCTCCTCTTTTACGTCTGGGGTGTTGGTTGGAATGTCTATGGAGGTATCGATCTGCATCTGTAGCTTGATAATACACATTCAGAAAATTTAGCTCTTCATCACTTTCTGTCTCCGTAGGAAATTGGATTCTGGGATTCATACTGTTGAGATTTATCAAGAAAGCATCCAATTGCTACGCGCCCTGTATCCATACTACAAAAGGGTCATCGACATAACAATTGCACCTAGCTGGAATTTTATTAGCAGTGTGCAAAGACTGTTGCTCGAAAGAGACCACAAATAAATTAGCTACCGCTGGTCTCAAATGACTGCCCTTAGGCACCCATCAATTTGTTCAGAGAATTCGCTCTTCTTCAAATGTTCAAATGTTTGTTAAGCTTATGGGACTTAACTACGGGGTCATCAGTCCCTAAACTTACAAACTACTTACGAACTACCTTATACTAAGGACGGCACAAATATCCATGCCCAAGGGGGGATTGGAACCACCGACCATAGTGGCCGTGCAGACCGTGACTGGCGCGCCTCAGTCCCCGCGGCCACCGCGGCAGGCTCGCTCTTCTTCTAAAATAGGTAGCGGCGAGACAGTCTAAACTACGTCGCTACTTCACACTACAATGAGCGCACATTTAGAGAAGCTATAGAGATTTTCAAACACCGTAATAATTTTAATAGAAAGAGTAAGATGATAAAGTGGACAAAATTTAGATATCAACGCTGGATCAGCAGTTTGGCAGTCGACTAATGTCGGCAATACCAGAGGTAGTCTCGTAGCCGAAGCCACGCGGTGGATTCTGGTGTCCTCTGCACCGACTATTTATTCAACGCTCTCTAGAGTTCTGGTTGCAGTTTGCCTTGTTGCCTCCGATTATGTATTTCGCTAAAGAAAACGAAGCGTCAGAGGAAAATTTTACTTAAAAAGTAAAAGAGTCAACAATCCGAAGATTGGTTTGAACACCACAGTGATTTACTAGGCATGGTCCTGTTTGGAGGTGGTACGCTGTTGTCTTCCTCCTACCTTCGAACTGACTTACCCAGACAGTTATAGGGGGACCTACAGTTTAACGTGGATCCGAACCTATCGACCTCGAACTGTCCGCACGAAAATTTTAAGTGAAGTTAACGGCGGCCGTGAAAGCTTACATTGCATTATGGAAAGCAAGGACTGAAAAATGCCTTTAGACTTCAGAGAGGAGCAGGACAACATCCCTCGAAACGTATCAGCATTATTGCAGTTTCTTAGTGTCTTTACAGTTTCAACGAGAATGTCATTTATTCTTATACCAATACAGCCACTAATTACTTCACTGAAGTTCTTTCAATTACGAATGATTTTCTCCACAGATTTCTGAACATTCTCCAAAAAAATAGTCCTGGACGGTTAATTGTAAATGTTCCTTGATTTAATCGTCCAGGTGTTGCATCAATTTTAATTCCTAGGGCTGGTATTGGTCATGAATGTAGAACATCTGATGCTCTAGTCTCACTTCTGTATTTATACGTAAAGTTGTTCGATTATCTACTTCTAGAAATCGAAATTCTTCCATTTTTAATTCATTTAATTCATGTTGGAGCTACAAATTTGGCTCTCTCTGGTCAAATACGTCCTACAAAGATTCAATTATGTTGAGATGTGGCGATTGTGCTGTCCAGGAGATACGTTTATTAGTTTTATGACGCTCTTCACAATAATTACTTTAATATTTTTGATAACGTATTTTGAGATAGGAGTACCCGCACCACAGTTAGATACCATTGCCGTAAATACTGTGCTGGTGACCTCACTAACCATGAAAGCAACCTAGCATAAGTTTAACGTGAGCCCCGCAGTTGGGTTTAATGTGGTGTAAGAAGCGTGTCGAAGGCCGTTTATGTTATGGGGAGCACGTTTGGCTTTTATTTTGTGACTATACAATTTTGTTTATTTGACAACCCCACAGAACGCCAGAGAGACAGAGCAACACATTTGGTATGATTAGATACACCACGGTTCCACAGGTATGAATATATCAAAAAGCTCATGGGTAGTTAGTGGCAGGTATGTTGAGTGGTCTTCTCCTTTTATAGATCTGATGATGATGGTAAGATCAGTTGAAACCGGTCATGTGGTAAATAAATAAGCAATCTTGGCACAACAGTAAAGAAGGTTCCACTTCACAATACGCCTGGGCCTTTTAGGCTCTGTGTGCGGATGCATTATCATTTTCCAATATGACAGTGTTTATTAGCAGTATGTCATAGTAAGCGGTTTGTTGTTGAGGATAGTGGGTATGCATTCAGTTATCTGACAGGGAGAGTAATCATAGAAACAGTTGAATAACACGATACAGGTGCTCTAATCAGCACTAAATCTCCCCTATACGTGGCTGAAAGTTTTTAAAGAGTTTTCGATACATGAACCCGGATGTTTCTAGGAAGTAATGTAAATGATACTGCACTGGACCGTGCCACATACGTTCGGTCATAAAGTACCCAGGTTTCCTTCGCACAAATTTCTTCATAGCTTTGTAACCCTTCCATGAATTTTAAGCTACTGCCGTACAGTTTTTATCGAAAGAGAATTACTACTCAAGAGAGAGGACTTGCCGTGGTAGTTTTATGTTGCCTGGTTACAGTAATTCTCAATGCTCCTAGGTCGTCGTCAGTTAATTTAGAGTTTCTCACACTATTCGTCTTCGCGATGTTTTATCTCGTTAACTGTACGCTGTCATTACCGATGACAATGACGCTAGTGAAACGTTGAACAGTGCAGCCGTTTCTGCCACAGATATTCCCACAAACTCGAGATGAGCTCTTTGCAAGTCAACCACTTCACCGATCATGTGCGTTTGCCGTTGCTGAAACGAAAAACTTATAATATTCACTACTGGCCATTAAAATTGCTACACCAAGAAGAAATGCATAGGATAAACTGGCATTCATTGGACAAATATATTATAGTACAACTGACACGTGATTACATTTTCGCGCAATTTGGCTGCATAGATCCTCTGACCTTAATAACGGCCTTGAAATGCCTGGGCATTGAGTCAAGCAGAGCTTGGATGGCTTGTACAGGTACAGATGCCCATGTAGCTTCAACAGCATACCACAATTCATCAAGAGTAGTTATTGGCGTATTCTGACGAGTCAGATGCTCGGCCAGCATTGACCAGACGTTTTCAGTTGGTGAGGGATCTGGAAAATGTCCTGGCCAGGTGAGCAGTCGAACATTTTCCGTATCCAGAAAGGCCCGAACAGGACCTGCAACATGCTGTCGTGCATTATCCTGCTTAAATGTAGGGTTTCGCAGGGATCGAATGAAGGGTAGAGCCACGAGTCGTAACACATCTGAAATATAACGGCCACTGTTCAAAGTGCCGTCAATGCGAACAAGAGGTGACCGGGACGTGTAACCAATGGCACCCTATACCAGCACGCCGGATAATACGCCAGTAAGGCGATGACCCACCCCCATGAACCACAGACATTGCCGAGGTGGGGTGGCTTGCGTGCCTCAACGATGCAGATAGCCGTACCGTAGGTGCAACCACAGCGGAGGGGTATCTGTGGAGAGGCCAGACAAACGTGTGGTTCCTGAAGAGGGGCAGCAGCCTTTTCAGTAGTTACAGGGGCAACAGTCTGGATGATTGACTGAGCTGGCCTTGTAACATCAGCTAATGTGGCTTTGCCACACAGCTACTGCGAACGGCTGAAAGCAAGGGGAAACTACAGCCGTTACTTTTCCCGAGGACATGCAGCTCTACTGTATGAACATATGATGATGGCATCCTCTCGGGTAAAATATTCCGGAGGTAAAATAGTCCCCCATTCGGATCTCCGGGCGGGGACTACCCAGGAGGATGTGATCATCAGGAAAGACAATACTGGCATTCTACGGGTCGGAGCGTGGAATGTTAGATCCCTTAATCGAGTAGGAAAATTAGAAAATTTAAAAAGGGAAATGGATAGGTTGAAGTTAGATATAGTGGGGATTAGTGAAGTTCGGTGGCAGGATGAACAGGATTTCTGGTCTGGTGAGTACAGGATTATAAATACAAAATCAGTTGGGGGTATCACAGGAGTAGGACTGATAATGAATAAGAAAATAGGAATGCGGGTAAACTACTATGAGCAGCACAGTGATCGCATTATCATTGTCAAGATAGATACGAAGCCAACACCGACAACAGTTGTACAGGTTTATATGCCAACTAGCTTTGCCGATGATGAGGAGATCGAAGAAATATATGAGGCGCTAAAGGAAATTATTCAGACAGTTAAGGGAGAGGAAAACTTAATTGTGATGGGAGACTGGAATTCGGTAGTAGGAAAAGGAAGAGAAGGAAAAATAGTAGGTGAATATGGACTGGGCAGGAGGAATGAAAGAGGAAGTCGCCTGGTAGAATTTTGCACGGAACATGATTTAATCGTAACAAACACGTGGTTTAAGAATCACAAAAGAAGGTTGTATACGTGGAAGAGACCAGGAGACACCGGAAGGTATCAGATAGATTTTATAATGGTACGACATAGGTACCGGAACCAGGTTATAAACTGCAGGACATACCCAGGGGCAGATATAGACTCTGACCATAACTTGTTAGTCATGAGCTGTAGGCTGAAGCTGAAAAAACTGCAGAAAGGTAGGAAAATAAGGAGATGGGACTTAGATAGATTGAAGGAAAGTGAAGTCCTGGAGAATTTCAGAGGGAGATTTAGGCAACAATTGACAGAAACAGGGGGAAATAAAACAGTAGAAGAGGAATGGGTAGCATTGAGAGATGAAATAATGAAGGCAGCGGAGGACAAAATAGGTAGAAAGGCAAGACCTACAAAAAATCCATGGATATCACAGGAAATACTACAGTTAATTGATGAAAGGAGAAAATATAAAAATGCAATAAATGAAACAGGCAAAATGGAGTACAGACGACTAAAAAATGAGATTGACAGGAAGTGCAAAACGGCTAAGCAGGAGTGGCTAGAAGCCAAATGTAAATCTGTAGAAGAATGTATAGCAAGGGGAAAAGTAGATACCGCCTACAGGAAAATAAAAGAAACATTTGGAGATAAGAAAAACAGCTCTATGAATATCAAGAACTCAGATGGGAAACCAGTTCTCAGCAAAGAAGGGAAAGCTGAAAGGTGGAAAGAGTACATAGAGCAGCTCTACAAAGGAAATGAACTTAGAGACGATGTTGTAGGAACGGAAGAGGAAGTCGATCAAGATGAAATAGGAGATACTATACTGAGAGATGAATTTGACAGAGCCTTGAAAGACCTAGGTCGGAACAAGGCCCCAGGAGTAGATGACATACCCTCAGAGCTACTAAAGTATCTGGGAGAGCCAGCCATGACAAGACTATTTGAACTGGTGTGTAGGATGTATGAGACCGGCGAAATGCCCTCAGACTTTAAGAAAAATGTAATAATCCCCATTCCAATGAAATCAGGCGCAGACAGGTGTGAAAACTACAGAACCATCAGTTTAATAAGTCATGGTTGCAAAATATTAACACGAATTATATACAGAAGGATGGAAAAACTGGTAGAAGCCGACCTCGGGGAAGATCAGTTTGGGTTCAGGAGAAATGTAGGAACTCGGGAGGCAATACTCACTTTACGTCTTATCTTAGAAGATAGATTAAGAAAAGGCAAACCTACATTTTTAGCTTTTGTAGATTTGGAGAAAGCATTTGACAATGTTGACTGGAATACACTCTTTCAAATTCTGAAGTCAGCAGGGATAAAATACAGGGAAAGGAGAGTTATTTACAACTTGTACAAAAGCCAGACCGCAGTTATTAGACTCGAAGGACATGAAAGGGAAGCATCAGTTGGGAAGGGAGTAAGACAGGGTTGTAGCCTTTCTCCAATGTTATTCAATTTGTACATCGAGCAGGCGGTGAAGGAAAGCAAGGAAAAATTTGGAATAGGGATTAAAGTTCAGGGGGAAGAAATAAAAACATTGCGTTTTGCTGATGACATTGTAATTCTGTCAGAGACAGCAAAGGACCTGGAAGAGCAGTTGAACGGAATGGACAGCGTGTTGAAGAGAGCGTATAAAATGAACATTAACAAGAGCAAAACAAAAATAATGGAATGCGGTCTTAGAAAATCAGGCGATGCTGAAGGAATTAGATTAGGTAACGAAACAATGAAGGTGGTAGATGAGTTTTGTTACTTGGGTAGTAAAATAACATGCGATGGTCGCAGTACAGAGGATATAAAATGCAGAATGGCAATGGGAAGAAAAGCATTTTTGAAAAAGAGAAATTTCCTAACATCGAATATTAATTTAAGGGTAAGGAAGTCTTTTCTGAAGGCATTTGTGTGGAGTGTTGCCTTGTACGGGAGTGAAACATGGACGATAAGCAGTGCGGACAGGAAGAGAATAGAGGCTTTTGAAATGTGGTGCTACAGAAGAATGCTGAAGATTAGGTGGGTAGATCGCATAACTAATGAAGAGGTACTGAACAGAATTGGTGAGAAAAGGAATTTTTGGCATACCCTGACTAAAAGAAGGGATCGCTTGGTAGGACACATTCTTAGACATCGGGGAATCGTAAATTTAGCATTGGAGGGAAGTGTGTGGTGTAAAAATCGCAGAGGGAGACCAAGAGACGCGTATAGTAAGCAGATTCAAGTGAATGTGGGTTGCCGTTCTTATGAGGAAATGAAAAGGCTTGCTCAGGATAGAGTAGGGTGGAGAGCTGCATCAAACCAGTCTCCGGACTGAAGACCATAACAACAACAACAAGGCGATGACGAATCCACGCTTCCAATGTGCGTACACAGCGATGTCACCAAACACGGATGCGTCCACCATGATGCTGTACAACAAACCTAGATTCATCCAAAAAAAAAAAAAAAAGTTTTGCCATTCATGAACCCAGGTTCGTCGTTGAGTACACCATTGCAGGCGCCTCTGTCTGTGATGCAGCGTCAAGGGTAACCGCAGCCATGGTCTCCGAGCTGATAGTCCATGCTGATGCAAACGTCGAACTTTACCTGCAGATGGTTGTTGTCTGTTGACTCAGGGATCGATTCGTGGCTGCACGATCCGTTACAGCCATGCGGATAAGATGCCTGTCATCCAAACAACACCATCTGTCCACAATGCGGAAAAGGTTCATTATATCGTTCGTCCTTCGCAAAGCTAAAAGTTCATTGAACTTTAATGAGGCAGAACGTCCATCTTTTCTGTCTTTCCCAGATATAAATCTCTCTCTTTCTCTCTCTCTCTCTCTCTCTCTCTCTCTCCTGTCATTCCTGTTCCTCCACGTGTTTCTGGCTTTCTTTCTCTTCATTTTTTACTCATTCCGATGGGGTACAGATGGTGTCAACATGGCACGGACAACATGTAAAACGTAAAACATATAGATGTGTTTCAATCGCTTCTGTGAAATACACATATGCACTTTTATGGCAACAAACCATTTAATAGTTCGGGAACATGACTTTACCAAGTATTTCGTATGTTAATATTCAGTTTTATGAAAATTTATAACACACTTACAATTTATACTACACTTACAAGTCTTCAGAGGCTGCCCCTATTTGAAATGATTTTTATTTGGTTTCAACCAGTCGAGCTGTGGTGCATTCCTAGTGACTACGGAAATCGTGCAGCCCCAAACATTTGCGAAAGAGGTGACCAGGTCACGGCCTACCGACTTTGAAACGTCAGCAAAAGCTATTAACATATCTAAGATTGGTA
The DNA here is from genome assembly GCA_026315105.1 of Locusta migratoria. Lineage (NCBI taxonomy): Eukaryota > Metazoa > Arthropoda > Insecta > Orthoptera > Acrididae > Locusta > Locusta migratoria. Next base: position 695,787,984 of record CM048745.1, on the reverse strand, counting down.
TCTGACATCAGTACCGTTTGAGAAATAAACGAAGCAACATAAAACTACTATGATGAAATCTGAGAAGAGACATTCCACTGACGCACTCTAGTACTGACTTCAGCGTATAGGACGATTACAAATGCAATGGTTCTCAAAAAGTGGATTGTATAAATAAATTTGTCACCGTTCTGAATGTTTTAGGACAAGGCACATACACTGTTACACATTTACCACGGGAAGAAACAAATCTTTGAATATGTTCTATGTATGGTAAGTTTCGAGATTCTCTCCACTAAATAATGGGAAATCAGCAAAAGACAGTAAGAATTTGCGAAGGGTAATGTGAACCGTTAACATCGTGGAACAACTGCGTAGAGATGTGTACAGACGGAATGACTGACGTATAATGGACAGTCTGACCTCGGAGGTACAAAGCCTTCTGGAAATCTATGCATACGAAATCGATTTGAGATCCCTTGTCGATAGCACTCATCTACATCGACATCTACATACACTCTGCTCAATCCACCCAAAGTACCATTACTAGTTACTTGCTTTCAATTGTTCAAATGTTTGTGAAGGTCATGGGACTTAACAGTGGGGTAATCAGTCTCTAAACTTACAAACTACTTATGAACTACCTTATACTAAAGACAGCACAAACATCCATGTCCGAGGGGGTATTCGATCCTCCGACGGGGAACGACCTCGCGCATCACTTGCTTTTCCTGTATGCATTTTTACGAATTCTACTCTTTCCTTCCCTTTGTGGTCTTTGCGCGAAATCTAGGTTGGCGGCAGTAGAATCTTTCTGCTGTCCTCTTCAAATTCCAGCCCTCTAAATTTCTTCGTCTCTCGGAAAGAATGTTGCCTTCCCTCCAGCGATTCCCATTGAGTTCCCGAAGCATCTCAGTATCACTCGCCCATTGATGGAACTAGCTGCCCGCCTATGAATTTCTTCTCTGTCGTTCTTTAAACCGATCTGGCTGGTATCCCAAATACTTGAGCAATATTCAAGACGGGACGAACAAGCGTTTTATATGTGGTCTCCTTTACCGACGTATCAGGTGTTCCTAGAATTCTCCCGATAAACCAAAGCCTACTGTCCGCCTTCCAAATGTTCAAGTGTTTGTTAAGCTTAAGGGACTTAACTACGGGTTCATCAGTCCCTAAACTTACAAACTACATATGAACTAGCTAAGACTAAGGACGGCACAAATATCCATGCCCGAGGGGGAATTCGAACCCCCGACCGTAGTGGCTGTGCAGACCGTGACTGGAGCGCCTCAGTCCCCTCGGCCACCGCGGCCGGCGGTCCGCCTTCCCCACGACCGTCCTTATATGCTCGTTCATATCGCTGTGTAGTGTTACTCCTAGACATTTAATTGACACGACTCTGTCAAGCAGTACACAACTAATGCTCTATTCCAACATTACTGGATTTTTCCTTCTATTCTTCTGCATCTTTCAGCATCTAGAGCTGGCTGCTATTCCTCACGCCACCCAGAAATTTGTTCAAATGTTTAAATGTTTGTATAGTTTATGGGACTTAACTACGGGGTCATCAGTCCCGAAAGTTACAAACTACTTATGATCTAGCTAATACTAAGGACAGTACAAATATCCATGCCCGAGGGGGGATTCGAACCCCCGACCGTAGTGGCCGTGCAGACCGTGACTGGAGCGCCTCAGTCCCCTCGGCCAAGGCGGCCGGCCAAAAATTTGTTCCATGTCATCCAGCATCCTACTACGATCATTCAATGACGACTGAGCGCATCAAGTGAAATCTCACAAGATAGTTTCTGAATCCGTGTCGTGCTCTTCGAGGTAGTTCATAACATTTGAGGAAAATATATGTTCTAAACTCCTGCTACAAATTGACGTCAATGATATAGGCTTGTAATTTTACGGATCACTCCTATTGCCTATTTTGAATACTGGAATGGCCTGTGCAACTTTCCAGTCTGTTTGTGCGGCTCTTTCACTGAGCGAGCGGTTGTGTATGATAACTATGTATGAGGTTATCACATCAGCATACTCTGAAAGGAACCTAATTGGTAAACGATCGGTACCGGGAGACTTCCTTTTGTTAAGTTATTTGCTTTAATAGTCCAGGGATTTCTACTCCAAATTACGCATTATCAGGCTGCTCTTTATACGAATTGAGGAGTATTTGCTTTGTCTTTCACTTATTAATATCTTTATCAGGTAATCATAAGCCGATTGGGCATCAGTAATTATTCCAAGTAAAGCACATTGTTGTTATTGTGTTGTTGGAATATTGAAGGGTACTATAGTTGGCGTCATGTAAGAAGGCGCAAAGAGGAGGAACGGTAGGGAAACTGAAGGGGAGGACCTACGGCCGTGCCCTAACAGTGCAGTCTGCGGGAAAATATTTCGTATTTCTTATTGGTTGTAAGTGCGATAATGCAGGGGGATGTGAAGAAAGGCTGAGAAATGGACCGTCTTCCTACGTGACGCGCTGTACAGACTGCTAGGTCGTCAGTCACCAGTATACCACGATAAAGTACACATTGCCTGAGTTCTGGGATCGGTAAATAGGCTAAGGATTTAGTTTATAGTAATATGTCAGATTTTGGAATGTGTCTGCTTGGTGATGGTACTAACGGTTCAGCAATGCAACACAGCAGGAGCTGCCTGCTGACCCAATAGGAAGCTAGCAGGTCCCTCACACCACGGAGAACGAGGCTCAGAGCGCAGGAGAGAGAGGCAGCAAGTGTGGCACAGTGTATGGTCGAGTATCACCCGCTGAGCAGCCGGGCGAGAGCCGTGGGCCGTTGTGCTGCACACGCCCGCGACTGAGGGTCCCTTTTCAAAGAACACTGACACGGATGTCAAAGTATCATCAAGTATGTACTTCGATGAGTGCTATCGACAAGGGATCTCAAATAGATTTCGTAATTTTATAGATTTCCAGAAGGCTTTGTATCTTGAAATGTCTGAGGTGGCGCTCTCTGGGTGTATTCCTGAAGTAAACCCACATTCGTCTCCATTTACTTTTGGGCCTGAGTTTTCTTTTCTCTTTTATCGTTTTATTTATTTTTTATTTTTTTAATTGTGTAGACAGAGAGAGTTCTCTGTAAAAAATATTGGCGAAAAGCTTGGCAATAGAAATCTGCGGAGAGAGATGTGTCGTCTAGAAATGACTTTCTATCCAATGGGCCCGCAGCACAGAATATATCTCTAATAGACATCATATAATTATACCAATATGCTGCTTCAAAGTTTTTTTCTATAATGTTTTTATGGGTCTGCTTCAGCACAATCTGCGAAATACACAAATTTTATATAATAATCATCGTTTTGTTATATATACCTTTAAGTTAGACCTGTTTTTTCGATATAAAGTTTTTTTATTCACGACCATGTGACATCCTTGGACAATGTCTTGGTGTTTATTTAACAATAACGTGATCTTTTGTGTCACACTTATGTAATACCATACAAATATCGTTAAATAAATTTTTTAATCTTGATGTCGAATTTAAAATTATGTTTAACATAGGTATCGAATAATCATAATCCACAGATCACACACATTTAAATCACATTGTAAATTAATAAATACCGTAGCAACTGCCAACTGTAAACATGTAACATCTTTGGCCAACTGTCAAACATCAAGATAAAAAATATTAAAAATTTATTTAACGATATTTGTATAATATTACATAAGTGAGACACAAAGGTTCACACGTTATATAAACAGCAAGACATTATCCAAGTATGTCACATGGTCGTGAGTAAAAAAAAAAGTCTTTATATCGAAAAAACAAGTCTAACTTAAAAGTATATATAACAAAACGATGATTATTATATAAAATTTTATGAATTTCGCACGTTGTCTGACAATGGCTGTTTGTGCCGAAATTGATCCATAAAAACATTATAGTTAAAGAACTTTAAAGCAGCATATTGGCATAATTATATGACGTCTAGAAATTTTTTTGATACTGTGGTCTCGTGACTGGTGAGTGGGAAACGAGTAGCCTGGCAGAAAGAGTCTAAATTTTCTGGAGGGAAGCTTTCTGAGTATCCAGACGAATGTCATTAGTATTCAAAAGTTCAACCATATTTGGTGTGACGTATTAGCAGTTTGCGCGTGTTCCACGTGGTGTGGTCCGAGTTGGCAGACAGTATTTTGCAGAGGACAGAGAAGGGAGGCCGTGTCTGGCCTCTGTAGGGAGAGTGGACTGGGCCCTTGGCCTCTCCGTGGGGACAGGCCGGCTCTGTGGAGGGGGGGGAGACGAAGACAGACAAGAGGCAGGCAACATGTTAGAGGCAGCTGGCCAGTCTGAGGCAAGGCGCTTGATCACTCCCGCATGTAACGTTTCTGATATGTTGCACATCCCATACATCGCGAGTTGGTTGCCGTTACCAACATCCCAAACACGAAATATTGGACACCTAAATAAAACTTCGTCACCGGATATGTAAAATATCACATTTTCGCGTTCAGTTTAAAATACTATTAACACTATTAGTAAAACACGTTTAAGAAATAGTTTGTTGATTTAAACATAACTTTGGATGTCTTTTTTAACTTTCGTAAACAATATCTACAAACACTAAAAATGCAGTACACTTAGTTACGGAATATGCTGACCCTATAAAGATACGCATTAGTATAAAAACAACAATACTATAGGTTATAACTATTGCACAACGTTATTACATATTTATCTTTTGTTTAAATAAATTAAGGCAGACCGTATTTTATATATCACTGGATCCTAAATTAAATATTATTAGTCCCACACTCATTTCAGCTAATCATTCGGTGCTACGAAACTATTATCGAAACTGGCAAAACTGCTACGAATTTACACAAATCCGTATTTATAAGAAATTAACCACAAATTGAAATACATTAAAATTACAAGTCTAAATAACAAAACACCAATACGCTAATTACAAGCTACTGACTTACCTACGTAAAAATCATACATAGAACCCATAATCTGAGTAGGACTAATATGTAAATTTATGAAGTCTTATTTATACTTGTTATTTAAATGCCTAATTTAAATAAAATTACCGTAAAGGTGTACAACCACATTACCAAAATGGATTATTTTTGTGAAGGCGAGTTTCAGACAAAATTTATAACCTATTTTTGATCTTGGTTTAACATATAAATATAATTTACAAAATACAGTTTTTTTTCATGTTTATGCAGTACTCTCTCAAATTTTTGGAGATAGGCCATATTGTGTGTTTTAGTTTCGGCTGTATTCACGACAAGGTGTGATTCTCTTGTTGTCCGTAAAAGTTATTGTGCAATATGGAAAAATAGTAACAAGCAAATAAAACATTTATTAAGAGAAGTTCAACTACGAGAGTTCGTCGTTCAACCTCGACCACATTTTCATTGTCAGTGAATGTATCTACCGATATGAATCTGGATTGACGGACTTGAACTACAACGCAGACCGCCCATCTAACACAAGAGAAGTAGTTTTTGTTTTATACCACAGAGCACCTGGCCATCTCCCTTGTCCTCTTAATAAAACTGTGGCTTGCAGTACACAGACCTATTACAGAGATCGGCAAACGAGGAACTATTTATATACACCTTGGCGTCTGCTGAAGGCCTGAACCCAGACACTCGCAGATTTAGCAGTCTTAAATTAAGAACTTGTTTCTCTAGTAAAGATAAGCTGCGACCACCACTCATAAGAGCGTAAGAAAGCTAACAAGCATTCTCAACTTCGAATTAAATTTAGTAAGACTGTGTTATCCATGAAGTTTAAGGGAAAAGTCCAGGGAGCTATAACGTATTTTCTTTGCTAATCGTAACTTTGTATTATTGTTTCATGTCAATTCAGCACCTTTATTAAATAATTCTCTTTACTAAGTGCTTAGGCTTATGCTTATTTTGTAATAAGCCTTTCGCGTTGCCCTCAATTATTCTTTGATTCGAGTAGACAGAATTTTGTCATTCTATACATATGAGTAAACACCTTGATTAACTTAATGAGTGAAGCTTTGACTTCATGAACGTGTTTAATCCGTTGTGCACTGATTGTAGGTCACTGTTTGGAGAATATTTGCCACAGAGTACTGTTAAGAATAAAAATATTAGATGATAAATATTAAGTAGAAAGGACAACAGTCTTACATTTTGCAGTCTGCAAAATCAAAAAGTTTTAACAGATTTATCTCATCTTTCTTAACACTTTCCTACCTTTTCAAATACAGTCAATTTACTTCTGCAGGTTCTCCATGTATTCAGTTTGAAATCGGCATACAGTCCTGCAAATTGAAACACACGATTACATGACGCTGAATCATTAAAATACAGTGAACAGGAAGCAAAATGTAAAGTAAATAAATTTGAAAAACCGCACACACATATACAAACACAAAAAGCAGTAAGTTTTACAGACGCCACAGTTTCTGTAGGTACAAAAGTGGTTGAGACTTGTTATGGAAGAATTAGATCGAGAACACAGTAAGCTATTCAGCCGTCCCTTGGGCAAAGAATTTAAGTGTTTTATTTATTTATTTATTAATTTTTAGTTAGTCACCCACCCGGACGGCGGAGCACGTTAAAGTGCCAGCTTTCGCCCGGTGTATTAACGGCTAGGCCATGTGTGACGATCAGCTTGGGTGTGCTTTTTAGGCGGTTTCCCACATCCCACTAGCGTATACCGCACTGGTGCCCAAGTCCCGCCTCAGGTATACGATTCACAAACATCCACACCCTTTCATACGTATAACGCTGTACACAGACAGCAGGGAATTGGCCCTTTTCTGTCCGTCGTTTCCTCCTGCACATATTACAGATGCACGTCTCATTTGATCGGTTACATCCTTCACGAACACGAGAGTTTAAATTTGATACCAATTCGGTGATTTTCGTGTCCCTCACTTACCCCCAATTATCCAAACGGGAGAAGGAGACGTACAGTTCCAACAAACGATGACTACACTACAACATAAGAACTGGTATAATCTTTAATTGCCCATAATTTTTCAATATCTGCTTTTCGGCGAGAATTTTGAGCAGACTTACGCCTGGAACTACCCAGCAGGTGCAAAAAGAGTAGGACTGAGTTTACGCAGGTAAAAGTCCTGATCAGCCTCCTGTGTCGGAGGAACATGTTGACGGCAATAGAGCAACATTCCAGCGATACACAAATGACATGCCGAGCAAGTCATGAGCTTCGGATCCCACAAACTATCGTCTCCAAAATCCAGTGTAATATCTAACACATGAAACTACACTCGTTGCAGCTGGTCAAATCATTCACTTCAGGCGATAACGCTGTACGATGTGACGAATTCAGCATCGAGTTGTTGGCAAGGATAGATAATGGCAGCGGCATGTGATAAAGCAAGTTTTGCAACTAAGTTTGACACAGTATTCGGTTTTGGGGAACAGAAAAGCCGCATTTCTCTATCGAACATGATCAAGATTCGGCGAAGGTTCTGCACAAAGTTAGAACATTTTCGGTCTCTCCTTTTACGTGGCGAGAACCGTGATGGGTATTTGCTATCATGATACGCTTTTCTTGTGCATTCTTCCTCAACTACAAGAAGACACGATCCACTCAATCTTGCAACAAGGTGCCCCAATTTCTTGTATGAAACACCTACAGAACGTGAACGACGATGTCTTGGGCGTGCAGGTGTTGTAGAGTGTGGCACTGACAGCCAGCACGATTACCATCTTCTGACTTTTTCTGGTGTTATATAAAAGTACCTGCCCCACCACTGACATAGTCCTTGACGCAACTAAAGCGTACAATTCCTACCTCGAGTCACTGTAATGTGTAAACAGCTTTTCATATACGTGTAGTTAAATCCTCCTGATGCGAGAGACCTTGTTTGAACACCCAAACATGTATCGACACTTATTGTGCCATCTTCCGCCGGTTTTAGCTTATTTTCTAGAATAACATATTAAAGATTTTGGTTATGCAATCATTTAGACGAGTTGTTTGATTTGACAATTTAGTTGGATATTTGGTCTAATGTATTTAGGATACTTACATTATGCCATTAGCAGGATTTGTATCTGCTTTGATTAAGGAATGGCAAGTTTTCAGAGCACATATACTGAATAAACACGCTAGGGATTGAAGCGAATAAGTTGTGCGAATTTTTGAACTGTAAAAATTCTTTTATATTCACCCTGGATGTTTGCTATTGACCCAAGTGCCGACAGCCATTCTCTCTCAGGACTAACAGGGCTCTTAAGCATGCATGCGGTGTTACTGTCCCGCGGAATATGCTTCTTGCAGTCCCATGAGACCCTGACAACACACATAAACACACATCACAATGCCTTGTGAACACAGTGCACTAAAAATTATAAGACGGGATTCAGTACCATTCCATTTTGAACGATAAAACTTTGGTGTAATGCGGACTTCTTGCAGTTCACTATATTTGGAACACAAATTCAGATGAATAATCAGAATGAAACTTCTGTATTACCTGGAGCCGCTGCGGAGAGGCCAAGCACATTGAGGTGCTGACCCCCATCAGGGTTTCGAATCCCCCCCCCTCGGGCATGGGTGTTTGTGTCGTCTTTAGTATAAGATTAGATACTGATGACCCCGCTGTTAAGAACCATAAGCTTTACAAACGTTTGAACATTTTGATATTGTTTTGAAACTGGTCAAAACAATTAGAGGATCAGTTAAGAAATGTTTGTATAGCTTATGGGGCTTAACTACGGGGTCTTCAGTCCCTAAACTTACAAACTACTTATGAACTAAGGACGGCACAAATATCTATGCCCGAGGGGAGATTCGAAACCCCGACCGTAGTGGCCGTGCAGACCGTGACTGGAGCGCCTCAGTCCCCTCGGCCACCGCGGCCGGTATCAGTTAAGATATCCAGGTTCTAAAGTATCGTAGTCGACAGAATTAACTAAAATGTTCGCCGCGGTGGAGTAGGCGAGTGGTATAAAGCGTCTCGCTGTGGAGCGCGCGGTTGCCCGCCGTGGAGCTTGGAGTCCTCCCTGGGTCATGGGTGCGTGTGTTTGTCCTTAGGATAGTTTACCTAGATCTAAGTAGTTTGTAAGCTACGGACTGATGACCACGCAGTTTGGTCTGATAGATCTACAAACATTTGAATTTTCTCAAATGTTCTGTTAGTTTTACCCCATGCAGAAGGGTTACTGTTTTCTTGTGTTTACTCTACCAAACCAATTACACAAGCAGTTGGGTTCAGGGAGCCGGTATTGCAATGAAATAAAAACGTGATTTAGCCGAAGATATGGCATGGAGAGTCACAGAAGGGCTGGATGCGAGTCAGACACTGAGGTGGCTGCAGCTATTGGAGTGTGCCAAAATATAACTTCCAGGACCTTGACGCGATTTCAGACAACAGAAGCCGTTAAGAGAAGGCAAGATCGACCACGGGTAACATCAGACCGTTATCTCCGGTTAACAGCCGGTCGAGATAAGAGGCTGAATGCAACTCGGCTGCAAAGCACCCTCCAGGCAGCAGCAGGACGTGCAATATCAACACAAAAAGCCCGAAATCTCCTTCAGGAATGCGGTCTCTACAGTTTGCGTCCCATTAAAGCCACGAGACCGTTTAGCCCGCAGAAACTGGGCTGACGAAGATCAGGATTGGAGTCGTAACTAATGACACCGCTCATCAGACGAGTCAAGATTTGTGTTCCCTCATTTGGAGACAACGTGGAACTCTGAGCAATCCTCCTCAAGTTCGGGAAGCATCACCATATCATGGTAGTGGACGACTGTTGTGGGCAGGAGTCAGGACCTCTACGTCGTTCATAATGACGCTTTGACTGTTCAGAGGTATAAAGACGAGATGTTTGGACTTTTTCTTGTGCTCTGTGCCGGTAACTTTTGCTGGACGATAACCCTCTTCGCCACAGAGCTGCACTGGTGGACAACATGCTTGAAGCTGAGGGAATTTACGAATGGAGTGCCGTGGCGGATTAGCCATGCAAACTGGCGCGTCGTGTTGAGCTGTGCGCGGCCGTTCGCCGTCGGAAGTTCGACTCCCCCCCCCCTTCGGGTATGTTTGTGTTGTCCTTAGTTTACCTTAGTTTAAATAGTTTCTAACCAAGCAGTCGAGTCCGATAGATTTACAAACATTTGAACATTTGAACGAATGGAGTGCCCAGCTTGTTCACCGCACTTAATCACTATTGGAGCATCAGGTTACTTTCCATAGTTTGCGCTCGACGACTGTGATATGTTTCCAATACTCTGAGATTTTCAGCTATCAGTAGATCATTTTTTAAATTCTTTATTAGCAAATCATGATTTCGGCCAGTAACTGGCCATTATCAATGCATGTGTTGCCGGCCGCGGTGGCCGAGGTGACTGCGACGCGCCAGTCACGGTCTGCACGGCCACTACGGTCGGGCGTTCGAATCCCCCCTCGGCCCTCTGTGCCGTCGTTAGTGTAAGTTAGTTCGTAAGTAGTTTGTAAGTTTAGGGACTGATGACCCCGTAGTTAAGTCCCATAAGCTATACAAACATTTGAAAAAAAATTGCATGTGTTTAACTGAAGATGTTATTAATATGGATAACTCACACCACGCGAAGTATGACAACTCATACTTGGCGTGGTGTGAGTTATCCATATTAATAACATCTTCAAACTATTGAGCATGACTGGGATGCACTTGGCAGACGCATTGCAGCCAGACCAGCACCCCCGACCCGACAACGGTTGCAAAGCTGGATGTTGCACTCATGGAAGAATGGCCAAATATCAGTAAAGAGCTGGCTGATAACTCTCCGCGCCACGCAGGTGTGATCGTACGAGGTGATCATACAGCATATTAGAGGGCTACGATAATGCCTCGAAGTAAACGCCATTTAAACCACAAGGAAAGAGTTGAGGAAGCAAAATATCTGACACTGTCACACACAAATTACATTTGTAACCAGTATCTTAATATAATATTTGTTGTTGTTGTTGTGGCTTCAGTCCGCAGACTGGTTTGATGCAGCTCCCCACGTTACCCTGTCCAGTGCAAGCCTCTTCCTCTGAGAATACGTACGGCAACCAACATCCTTTTGAATCTGCTTACTGTATTTGTCCCTCGGTCTCACTCTACGATGTTCACCCCACACACATTCTTCTAATGCTAAGTTGACGATTCCTAGATGTCTCACAATGTGTCCTACCAACCTATCCCTTCTCTTAGGATACCAAAAAAACGTTTTCTCCCCAATTCTGTCGAACATCTCCTTATTATATAATTACGTAGGCTTCCGCGGCCAGAGTCAGATGACATAAAAGTTTTCTGGGTATGGTACCGCGTCATGATGTAAGGCTATTACTTAAACAACCAACGTTTCGGCCAACGTTACAGTGGCCTTCATCTGGGTAACTGGTGTGAGCTGGTTGTTACTACACTTTATATTACTTTCATTTAGACATTACGTCATAATTTTTTTAAAATAAGCGATGTTATTGGTGAATGTATTGCGGAAGAGTGGAACTTTATTTTTGATAGGATGCTGAGGTGGAAGGGGTGGGGGTTAGCCGTTGCCTATTGCTTCTTGCATAGCGAGACATGGTTGGTGTTCATCGGCGAATGGGGTGAGGGCTTCCGTTTCTCTCCTGCTGGCCGTGGACCGCGCGGCGGCAGTAGCTTACTGGTGACGCTCGCGTGTTGTGATGTCAGTGCGGCCTATTACGCTGTGATGGCCGGTAGCCAAGAGGGGGCAAGCCTGAGTCCATCTTCTCTATTCATGTTATTGGGGTGTTTAACAATTTCGATGGCTTCCCTTATCTTACGTTTGACCATCCCTGGTTGCTTGGCGAGTATACTGGCATCGTTCCACTTGGTTCCACAAAGGACAACATAGACGCACTACATGCATCAGGAGTATACAAGGCGGAATGCGAGTGTGGGGAAGTGTACATAGGTGAGACAGGGAGGGCAGTGGAAACACGCATACGGGAACATGAACGCTACATTCGATTAGGCCAACACAATAAATCTGCAGTAGCCGAACACCAGCAAGATTGCAGCAGGAAGATAAAATTTAACGATGCCAGTATACTCGCCAAGCAACCAGGGATGGTCAAACGTAAGATAAGGGAAGCCATCGAAATTGTTAAACACCCCAATAACATGAATAGAGAAGATGGACTCAGGCTTGCCCCCTCTTGGCTACCGGCCATCACAGCGTAATAGGCCGCACTGACATCACAACACGCGAGCGTCACCAGTAAGCTACTGCCGCCGCGCGGCCCACGGCCAGCAGGAGAGAAACGGAAGCCCTCACCCCATTCGCCGATGAACACCAACCATGTCTCGCTATGCAAGAAGCAATAGGCAACGGCTAACCCCCACCCCTTCCACCTCAGCATCCTATCAAAAATAAAGTTCCACTCTTCCGCAATACATTCACCAATAACATCGCTTATTTAAAAAAAAAAATTATGACGTAATGTCTAAATGAAAGTAATATAAAGTGTAGTAACAACCAGCTCACACCAGTTACCCAGATGAAGGCCACTGTAACGTTGGCCGAAACGTTGGTTGTTTAAGTAATAGCCTTACATCATGACGCGATACCATACCCAGAAAACTTTTATGTCATCTCCTTATTAGTTACGTAATCTACCCATATAACCATCATACATCTGTAGCACATATTTCTAAACATTATATCATATTTTTGTCTAAACTCATTAAAATGCACGTTTAAATCCCATACAGTTCTAAGCTTCAGATAAATAGTTTCAGAAAGGACTTACTATCATTTAAACTAATATTACACGTCAAGAAATTTCGATTATTCGGAAACGTTTTTCTTCCCATAGCCATTCTTTATTTTGTATCTTTACTTCCGCCATCAGAAGTTATTTTTCTGCCCAAACTACTTTTATTTTCTCATAACCTAATCTGATTCCTTCAGAATTCCTGATTTTCTAATACTAAATTCCATTATCCTTGTTTTACCCTTTTTAATGTCCTGCTAATTGCGTTTAATTGCTCTACAAGTCTTTGTTGTCTCTGACGGAATTAGTATGTCATCAGCAGACCGCAAGGTTTTTATTTCTTCTCACTGAACTTTAATTCCTTACTCAAATTGCATTCCTTCATATCTTACTCAATGTAAGGATTGGAAAACATTGGGGAAAGGTTACACCCCTGTCTTAATTACTTCCAAACCACTACGACCATTTCATGCATTTCGACTCCAACTATTGCTGTCTGGTTTATTTACAAATACAACTCTTCGGTCTCTATATTTTACCCCTGATATCTTTAGAATTTGAAACAGTGTATTCCAGTCAACATTGTCAAAAGCTTTCTCCAGATCTACAAATGCAAAATACGTCTCCTTTCATAACCTATCTTCTAAGATAATTAGTAATTACCTCGCGTGTTCCTACATTTCTCGTAAATCCAAACCGATCTTCCCCAAGGTCGTACTCCGCCAGTTTTTCCATTTGTCTGCAAATAATTCTTGTTACTATTTTGCAACCATGTTCACACAGGCCTGCACTTGCTTTCTTAGGAACTGGAAATACTAGATTATTCTTCTCATTCTATGTCTCATACATATTGCATGCCAGGTGGAATAATTTCTTTATGACTGGCTCTCCTAACGATATCACCAGTTCAGACGGAATATCATCTACTCCAAGTGCCTTAATCAAATCTTCTAGTGCCCTGTCAAATCTTCTCTCAGTACAGTATCTACCATCTCATCTACTCTACTTCGTCTTCCACTTTCCTTCTTTGATTATTACCGGTTTTTCATCTGAGTTTTTCATATTTATACCACTGCGTTTCTTGTGTGCAAATGTCTCTTATTTTCCTGTAGGCTGTATCTATTTTCCCCTAGTTATACATTCTAACACGGTCTTGCATTTCTCCTCTAGCACTCTAGCTAGTCTGCACTTCTTGTCAACTTTATTTTCCAGACGTCTGTATTCCCTTTTGTCACCTCAGGGGGCTCACTGTTCTTTCGTGAGTACATGCGTCGCGAGCAGGGGCCCCGATCTAATGCAGTCTTTCTTCCTTCTTTACTTCCCGGACTGCATTTCCTTTTCCCCTCCCCTCCTTTCCCATCCTCACTCCTTCACCTCCCCACCGTGGGACTGTTAACCTCAGTAGTTTATTCTCCCTATCCCAACCAAACAACCCGACCCAACCCAACTCCCTTTTGTCAGCTTCACTTGCTGCCTTTACATATTATCTCCTTCCATCAATTAAGTTCAGTACCCTGTGTTCTACAGGGATATCCATTTGGCCGTGTCCTTCTGCCTTTATGATCCTCTGTGGCCTCCATTACTTTATCTTTCAGAGCAAACCATTCTTCTTCTACTGTATTACTTCCCCCCGCTTCAGACAATCGTTGCCTAATGCTCTCTCTGAAAATCTCAACCACCTCTGGTTTCTTCAGTTTGTCCAGATTACCTCTCCTTAATCTTCTACCTTTTCGTAGTCTATTAAGTTATCTACAGTTTATAACAAATAACTTATAATCAGAGTCTATATCTGCCCCTGCATATGTATTACAGTTCAAAACCTGGTTTCTAAATCTTTGCGTTACCATTAAAAAGCCAATTTTGTAGCTTCTAGTGTCTCCTGATCTCTTCAATGTATATAACCTTCTTGCATGATGAATAATGCAGGTGTTTGTGATTATTAAATTGTGCTCTGCACAAAATTTTACCAGGCGATCTCTTTCATTCCTTTTCCCCAGTTCATATTCAACTACTACATTCCCTTTTCTTCCATTTCCTCATACCAAGTGCTAGACCCTTATCACAATCAAGTTTTTCTCTCCGTTAATTGTCTGCAAAATTTATTTTATCTCTTCATACATTTTTCGATCTCCTCATCATCAGCAGCGCTAGTTGGCATATTTGTACTACTGTGGTTGGTTTTGGCTTCGTTTCTATCTTTGCTACTATGCTGTTATAGTAACTTACTCGCATTCCTATTTTCTTAATAATTATCATACCTACTCCTGCGTTACCACCAACTGATTTTATATTTACAACCCTGTACTCACCTGACCAGAAATCCTGTTCATTCTGCCACCGAAATTCACTACTTCGTACCATATCTAACTTTAACTTATCCATCTCTCTTTCCAAATTTTCTAAATTACCCACCCGATTGAGGGACTGAATATTCAACACCCCGATCGGTAGAAAACCTGTTTTGTTTTTATGACGACGTCCTCCTGAGTAATCCCCGCCCAGAGATCCGAATGGGGGACTATTTTACCTCCGGAATATTTTACCCAAGAAGACGCCATCATGATTTATTCATACAGTAGAGCTGCATATCCTCGGGAAAATTAACGACCGTAGTTTCCCCTTGCTTTCAACCGTTCGCAGTAACTGAACGGCTATGCAATGCTAGCTGATGTTACAAGGCTACATCAGTCAATCATCCAGACTGTTGCCCCCGTAACTTCTGAAAAGGATGTCTTTTCAGAAAGCACTTGTTGTCTGGCCTCTCCACAGATACCCCACCGCTATGGTTGCACCTACGGTACGGCTGTCTGCATCGTTTAGGCACGCAAGCCACCCCACCTCGTCAATGTCTGTTGTCCATATGTTACCGTATACATCGTGTATAACACCCGATCCCCTAATTGTTTTCAGCAGTGTTATTGACGTCTTTCAGTTCTGAATATCGACAGGCAGAACTTCGAAGGTGTTTAACTACGAATATCTTATGGCATAAAAATAGATATTTAACATAGTACTGCGCGGAAACTGAAGTCTGTAGTTTATAATGAAACTGAACATGAATTTGCGCAAGAAACATTTATGCTGTGAATGCCCATGCATTGGAAGGCCAGTAAGCAAATATAACACCAGTATCTCTGATACTGCAGAGTGTCTTCAACAACTTCTAATTATTAGAATCTAAATTCTCTGATTGCTAAAAGTGAATCACCGAGATCAGTTTCCGAAATAAGTAATGAATACGGACTAGTGGAATAGTGCAACAGATGTGGTTTGTCAGTTTTAAACAGGAAGTTATCTCAATGAATCAGATATTCTGTTCAGCAGCTGTGAAAGTCTGTAGTGATATGTGATACCGGATGCGATGAGTAAGTTCGAATATAACAGTCATCAAGTCTGACGTGGAGAAGCGTACCACAGGAATAGATCAGTTACGTAAAATGGGATCCATTATTTCTACCGAATGTAGATGTTCCCTCCAGTACGAGATTTATGTGTGGCCAATACTTCGGAATGAGAAATGTGCATAAATGCCTATAAGTAACAGTTACATCACTGTAGATTTACTCATGCTGGTCGTTTCTCAAGTACAAAACGAAAATAGAAATCAGCAATTATATAATTAGGGTAGTACATTATGATTCGTATAACATGCAGCGTAGAATTTTCGAGTGATCGAAAACTGTGAAAACTTGAGAAAAAATGCCAATGAATTTTTCTTTGCTAAGTTTTACGCCCAGGATAATATTTTTGGGTATGGATGGATGTATTATCACAGATAAAATGAACCACACTTATTGCCTTGTTTCCAAAACTTTATTTTGCACGTACTAGGTTTCGGGTTATGAGTCAATTTTATAGTAATTTACTGGTTCCAAAGTACACAAGTAAAGAGAAACGATTACATTTATTGGAATCCGTTTATAAGCATTGATGTCAGTAATTAACTTACTATAGTCTACATATTTCTTTACCGTTGATAACCTACATGATAACTTGCTGAAATTGTCTAGTGACAGGTAGAGGTTATCAAGTTACAGTAAGTTAGTTACTAACATCAATGTTTCTAAACGGATTCCAATGAATGTCAAACGCAAAGACTTCTAAATTAATTGTCACTAGACAATTTCAGCATATATATATATTTATGCTGTCTCAGAAACGGCTATACTGATTTCGATAAAAATTTGTATTTACACTGTATTTTGCTTTTGAAGTTTATCTACGTAGTTGAATTTTTTGTAAACACGCAATTTTCTAATATATATATATATATATATATATATATATATATATATATATATATATATATATATATATATATATATTAATTTCGTGTTTTTCGGAACACAGAAGATATGTTAGCCTCGAAAACGCTTTGAGTAGCACCGTCGCTACTGGACCACTACAGTAAATGTCAAATACGGTTCTTTCGGCTACACTACCGAACTGAGACAGTTTCTTCATTTGTAGCCAACCTGTGCACTTCAAAATATCTGGGAAATTTTGGAAATAACTATTTAGTGTGACACTGAACTAGGTACATTTATGGTTATATTTGTTTAACGGTTACAATTCCTGCGTAGGTAATGTTGCACAGTATTTATATAACAGTACCACTATGAAGCAGAAAAAAAAAACATCTCTAGCAACGCTGGGACACCTGATATTATGACACAAAGCGTGGTTTTACCTCTGCAAACTCTTTTAAAGAATGTAGCAAACTCAAATTTGATGCTGCACAATAAGTGTGACAAATAGTACAAAATGTACGCGTTCTTAATTGAGGATGGGTAAAGCGTGAAAAACTCATATTATTCACTGAGTAGTTTACTGAAAATCGGATGAATAAGCATCGTCTCCCAACACTACTCAAGCTTTTGGTACTCAAATATGTTATATCGGATGTATCTTAATAACGGAAAATGGCATTTCTGATAAATCTGAAGCATATCAGTTAAAATTTGAGGCCTTTGTTTGGTTATTTAGATATTTGCGGCCGATGGTACAATAGTGTGAAAAATGCTTTTTTTGTGATTTTGCGAATAAGTATGGTAACTTTGAACCTATGGATTTCAGAAACGTTTAGATAACGAAAAATTTGAAAAGTAATTCGAGAGTATCTGTTATATGAGGCAGAAATTTCTTTCGGTTTATAAGGATTTTAAAGGAAGCGACCATCCCGACAAATCGTAGTTTTGTTCTCCAAAAATAGCGATTTTTCAGTAAGTACCCATTAACAAGCGGTGCTTTTACAACTCATATAAAGCCAACCTCACACATTTCAAGTAAAAAAAGAAAAAAATATTGCTATTGCCATACGTCTCTTATTCTAATACCATGCACAACATAGCGCTCAAAACGAAAAAACTGCTTCATCTGTAGATGTTCATATGCTTGATGAATAATAAAATATCAGCGGTGGAGTAGTCGAGCGGTCTAAGGCGCCTCGCTCCGGAGTGCGCGGTTGCTCGCTGTCGGAGGTTCGAGTCCTCCCTGGGGCGTGTGTGTGTGTGTGTGTGTGTGTGTGTGTGTGTGTGTGTGTGTGTGTGTGTGTTTGTCGTTAGGTTAGTTTAACTAGTTTAAGTAGTTTGTAAGCTACGGACTGATGACCACGAAGTTTGGTCCGATAGATTTTGACTAATAAAATAACAAAAAGGAATTATTTTACATTCAATAATGGAATTATATCTCTTTTTGTTTTGCACTTTCGTTGCTCAGTTGAGAGGAAATCTGAAGGGTATGAGTAGCCGCAGCAGCAATGTTCAGTGCCGTTAGTGTTCCATCTGCCATTATGGGCGTGACTTACGACAGGGAAAATCTGCCACTATGGGCGTGGTATTCAGCAGGAAGTTGGCTGGGACTCCACGTTCCGTTTGTTTGGAGGCTTTCCCCGTTCTTGCTGCAGCCGTTGTCATGCTTGTTTAGTCGCGGCTTCGCTGAATAAACGGACGTCTCGGTTTCTCTTCCCAGCTGGCGCGTGAGTCTCGTTCAGTCAGTAGCAGGCTTACGGTGTGATCCACTGTTCTCCGTGCGTTACGTGATACCTCCCTGTTCCAGACGCCTTTTTATCGGCGATGTTGGTAGCTCTTTCTGTTTCATATATACTTTTCCATAGTTATTATGCGTGTAATACACTGTCGGAAGTGTAGTTCTGTGCTATGAAGCACCTGCCTGCATTTATCAAGTTTTTGAAGATGATCATTATTTAAGACGAGAATTCCATACACTGAAAATATCAAAATATTTATGCATTATCAAAATAGAACACATGCATCGTAAAGTGAGAAATCAATTAAAGTATGCTGTATAATAATTTTTGTTTTCAAATCAAATCAAATGTTCAAATATTTGTAAATCTATTGAACTAAAGGGCAGTGGTTGTCAGTCCCTAGACTAACGAACTAATAAAACTATTTAATGCTAACGACAACACCATAGCCATGTTCTGGGGAGGAGTCGAACCTCCGCCGAGGAGCAGGTGCGCACTCCACAGCAAGGCAACTTTTGTTTTCACTTTATTAATTCACTTCCCTTTTTACACTTTGGTGAGGATCCTATGCTTACCAATACGAATACTTTTTTATGCGCTTAGTATCCTCTTTACATTACAAGAAGTAAGGAACATAACACTCGAAAGAATCAGTTCTTCCATCTGTATATGTCCATAAGATTTTTCCCCCCAAGTTCTGGTGAATCGTATCCCGATCCTGGTTAGTGGAACAACAAGTATTTTAACTGTGCGAAAATAGCTATCATTGATTTTTACTAAAATTTCTGAGGCAAATATCCTACAAATAATTATATGATTTTAATATTTTGGAACTTAGTTGTTCCATAATTTCAATGGGTTAGCGACATTTTCATGTATGCATAAAAAAAAGCCGGACGTTTACAGTTTGAGCTTAGGGGTGAAATATTTGCATCAATCAAATCTATGTAATATTCTTTTGCGGTGCTTCAGATAAGGAAACTGTAATATAAGAACGGATTTGGTGTCTGGCATGTTCTTTTGTTTTCCTGTTATTGCAATATGTGGTGTTGGTGCGATACGCTATTTCAATCCAAATTTGTTATGCGGTAACAGATATGGATTGTCTTTGGTTGTTATGAACATACATATTCTTTTATGAGTCAGTCCTTTTTGTAGTCTAATTTCTGGAAATTCATCCTATGGTAATAAAGTTACCTCCCCCCCTCCAACCCCCGCAACCTCTCCGTATATATCTTTTTGTTGTTTTCAACCCGCCTTCCGGAAACAATTATTAGCTTCATGCCTACCCAAAACATTTAAAATATACATTTAAACTGAAAATATTTCTTATTACGTTCTTAAGTAAACTAAAAGTAATATTTATAAGCATTAGGTATGTTTTATCCCCAAAAAGGTCAAAATATAGAAATATACACGGAAAATTATAAATATTTAAAACCATAATAATAACATGGATAACTACACAGTTTGAACTCTGTCCAAATAATTCAATAAAAACATGAAATCGCATGAAGTTCGCGAAATTAATCATCAAGTAACAGGTGCAACGATTTAACTTTCATTCCATTCGTAATTGGTGCCCATCACAACACAACAAATAAAGTGAATAATAATAATAATATCCAGCAGCTGTATTTTAAGTTCCAGTGCAATCAGCTTCACGCCCGACACATAAATAGAAAACCGCAATATGCTACTACGATGTGCGAACTACAAGTTAGTCCATACACTGTTGTGTCATGTTGGTAGCAGTAGCTGTCTAAGTTGAATCACTATGTATACTTTAATGCTCTAATGAAAATATCAGAATGTTCTTGCAGAGAGAGCAGTGCCGTCATTGTAATCCAAAAGGATTTTTTCTCACTGTAACGCACAAAAACACGCACTGAAAAAGAAGACCATTTGGAGATTGAAATATAACACCAACAGTCGGCAGAACAACTGACTAGCCGCATGTTAAATATGGAAAACAATATACTGTCAAATCTACTTTGTGGATGAGAAAAAATATTCGAAATATCAATTTTTTAAAATTTTTATTTAACTTTTTATCCTGTATTGCATCTTAAACATTTATATGAATTATTAGTATTAACTGTTTTATCAAGTTTTGTTTTTGATGTTACATTCAGTGTGCACATTGTTGTGCATGTTGTTGTTTAGAGGGGACTAGACTGCTTGGTCATCACTCTTTAAAAAATGTGTTAAGTGTTTGCAAAGCTTATGGGACTTAACAGCGGGGTCATCAGTCCCTAAACTTACAAACTACTTATGAACCAGCTTATACTAAAGACGGCACAAACATCCATGCTCGAGGGAGGATGCGGACCTTCGACGGGGAACGACCTCGCGCATCATAGAATAGCGCCTCAATGCGCTCGGCCGCGCCGCCGCGGCGGTCTTCAGTCCCGTTGTGGTATGCTGAGAGTTTTCCATTCATGTAGTGGCCTGAAGATATCGCAATTGGAGAACCGAAAACGCAATAAACATTAAAATACAGCTGTTAGATGTTATTACTCACTAATCTGAACAGCTGAGTTTCCACCATTTATCTTCAACGGTGGAGTCAAAGAAACTAAAAATTATGTGAACAGCAATACGCAAGTAAACTGTAGTTTGCAAAGCACTTCATCGGCCTAGTCGAATACTACATTTATTATATTTACATCACTCACGCATGTCTCTGTTACAGTTAATAAGTTACTGCCATGAAGTTTTGATTAAACATTTCACATTTTTGCTAGCGCAGCTAACAATCAAACGAGACAATATTTCCTCTGAAGTTTCTATATTTCTGCTTCTTATACGATCCGAAATGCAATTACAGAGAATACCCAAATATAGGTAATATCGTTTGTAAAGACTGAAATTTATAAATGAACTGAAGTGGAATAGGGACTTGTATTAATTTTTTATAGGTCTAGAAAAGGCTTTTATAACTGCGCCCCTAGGAGGAAAATATTGTCGGTTTTACGAGAATATGGAACAGGAGGCAAACTTCTGCAGGCAATTAAAAGCCTTTCAGACACAGGCAACTGATAAAGTTAACGGTAGATCGAGTTCATAGTTCAGGATGGATTCTGGGGTCAGACAAGGCAGTACCCTGTTTCCACAGTTATTCATTTTATTTATGGATCATATTTTGAAAATAATATACTGGCAGGTAAAGATTAAAATTAGTTAAAATAGGCAGTCCTGCATATGTGGACAACTTAGTTGTGATGGCAGATTCGACTGAAAGTTAGAAACTACAATAAAATATGGGCAAGATCGCAAATTATTTTATTTTTATTGCATCAGGTGGCGAGATTCTACACATTGAACTGCCATTATCCGACCTGAATACTTATGTCAGTTTCATTATATCATTTTAAAATTAAAACTAATAAAACTGATATGAGTATTCAAGACTAATAATGGCAGTTAAAGCTGTTGAAACTGGTCACCTGATGCAATAAAAATAAAATTAGAGATCTTGGCTATATTTTATTATTGTAATAATCAATCCGATCGCCCCCAAGTCGCAATGATGGGTTGCAAACTAATTTTCAGAGCTAGATTAGAGACGTAACGGATGTAGTATGAAGAACAATAACTCCAAAACGAAATCACTATTTGTGGGAAGCAGAAAACACATTACTTTCTTTCATGCCGTTTTATGATGTGCATTTCGTACTACTCCTAATACTAATGCCCTTTAACGGCTGAGGAAAAAAAAAAAGAGGAACAAAATTAGATTTAAGTGGATTGTTTCAACTACTTATCATGTATTTTCTCACAGGATGACAACGTTCGATAACGTTTCGAGAATGCAGCCGCGAAACGTGGAACTCCTGGCACGATATTTCGGCTGGCAATCTTTCAGCCATCTTGAGATGAGTGTCAACCACATCAAGCTGGCAGAACGCTTGGAAGCCGAAAGATCATACCAGAGGGTCGGCGTTATCCGCCTGCATTTTCGAAACTCTATCGAATACTTATTACGCCGGGAGAACATGAAGAATCACAGGATGGTAACATATTAAAAGAACCAGAATCAGATGCAGCAAAGCTACTGCAGTGAACGCTCAGCTACGATCTATTCTCTTCCGCAAGGCCGCGGTGGAGTAGCCGAGCGGTTTAAGGCGCCTCACTGCGGAGCGCGCGATTGCTCGCCGTCGGAGGTTCGAGTGCTCCCTGGGGCATGAGTGAGTGTGCTGTCCTTAGGTTAGTTTAACTTAGTTTAAGTAGTTTTTAAGCTACGGACTGATGACCACGCAGTTCGGACCGGTAGATTTACAAACATTTGATTTTCTTCCGCAAGAAGGAAGTCGGTCAGTACTAAGTTATCAGTGCACCGTTTAATCTTTAGACCAACCTTGTTGTATGTCTGTGAAAGCTGGGAAAATACAGGTTATCTTATTAATAAGGTTGAAGTTAAAAATATGAAAGTAGCATGGTGTATACTTGTATGCAGCGGGACAACCAAGAGAAATCCGGGAATATTTTCATCGGGGAGAAATCCTGGATATACTAGATAATTTTTCACAAATCCGGAAATTTCTATTGTTTAAGTTATAAGTTAATTGGTTTTTGTAATTTTGACTGGTTGGTACTTCAATTTAGCCCGCTACTGAACAATAATTCTGCAGTAATAAAACATAAATGAGATAACAATACGAAAATAAAATTGTTGTTGAAACAAAGATGCGCGATTTCTAATAACAAAACACCATGCACCTAGCCTACAAGCGCCTTCCTATAGCATACTGTGTCAAAGTCGTTACAAGGAAGCATATGCATTACTTCAAAACAAACTTCTCCCAATTAGCGTCATGTCTCGTTTGTTAACGTTTCTAGCAAGACGAAGGTAAAAATTGCGAATAGTGATTTCAGAATCGTTACTTTCATACTAAATGGCCTCTTACGCAATATGAATTACGTCAATGATGAGAATGTGGTATGGATTTCTTAAATCACGAACTCTGACTCGGAACTTAACAATTTGGGAACCAACATTTAGAGAAATTTAAGACTCTGAAAACCAGTCAGTCACGCCATTATTAAGCCGCGCGGGACTAGCTGAGCGGTCTGGAGCGCCACGTTACGGATCGCGCGGCCTCCTGCGTTGGAGGTTCGAATCCTCCCTCGGGGCCGGCCGCGGTGGCCGAGGGGACTGAGGCGCTCCAGTCACGGTCTGCACGGCCTCTACGGTCGGGGGTTCGAATCCCCCCACGGGGATGGATATTTGTGCCGTCCTTAGTATTAACTAGTTCATAAGTAGTTTGTAAGCTTAGGTACTGATTACCCGTAGTTAAGTCCCATAAGTTCTACACACATTTGAACATTTTTGAACTTCCCTCGGGCATGGATGTGTGTTTGTGTTGTCCTTATTTTAGTTTAAGTAGACTTAATTATATACATAATGGATGTGAGGTCCCGGTTGTATACTTAATATTTTGTGAAGAAGGCTCAATCACATCGTGTATAAAACACTTTAGTGTTTTATACACGATCTATGTGGTTGAGCCTACTTCACAAAATAATTAGTTTAAGTAGTTTGTAAGACTAGGGACTGATGACCAACGTAGTTTGGTCCCATATGATTACAAACATTTGAACATTTTGAAGCCATTATTAAAAACATAAATTATGTTTGATATCTCTTAAATGTAACACACGCTATAAAAGACGAAGATTTAAGGTTAATTTATCATACTTATTTTATTTCTTTACTAAATAGATTAAAAATTATGCAGCAACGATGGAAAATATAATAATTAGTCTTAAAACCTATGGGAAGTGAAGACAGAGAATCAGGAGATTCGAAACTCTTATGCGTCTTGGTGGCACTATCGTTATTTTATTACGTTTATGCACAAAAAGATAATAGAAAATCGTGACATATTCGAAGAGCGATATATTTTTCTCAGGCTATTAATGCTGTTCCATCGGGTTGCAGCCTAACAACATACACGCAAATCGTAATACATTCTTTAAAAACCGCGAAGTATTTTTATAAAACGAAGTAAATGATAAACGACGCCCTCAAAATTTACATCGTCGTCATGAAAAAACTGAAAAAGACACTATATTTACGAAACAGAAGTAAAAAACATCATTCTCACTGGCTGTTTGTAACTAGCGCACGAATGCGTCACTCTTACCTCTTACTTCCCATCAGTTATCGCGCTGTTACCAACATCTCCAAGTCACGAAAAACACGCCAATATCTAAAGTGCATTTTAACACTGGAACGTCCTGCGCCGGTGTATAAAACATTACATTTTTAAAGAATTCATAAGTTTTTCTGTTCCAAGTCAAGTATATTGCTAATTATAACAAAAAAAATCGTGATTCACCCGGGGAAAAGTGTATTGCACTCGGAAAAGTTTTGCTTTTTAGCCGGGATATCCTGGAATCGAAGAACACACACTAGCAACAATAAGAGCAAGTAAAAATAAAAATAATGTCAGGAGGGCGTACATGGTGAAGAAATCTGAGAAAATCTGCGAATAAGCACCATCGATTGTACACAGGACAGATTTAGATGGTGGGGTAATGTTACACGCATGGGAAAACAAGGTTACCTCACAGCCTCATGAATTCGGCAACAGAGGAGTCGAAGTAGATGAAGGTTGAAGAATGATTTTGAAGTAGCAGGCTTAATATCAGACGAGGCATCAGTGTTAGCATTGAATAGAGGATCTTTTTTTTAAAAAATGAAATAAATCGCAATTTGCGATGTTATGGCTTCACTGTATTAGGTTTAGATGGAATACCAAACTGTAACGAATGAAAATTTCTGCCCGGCCGGGATTCGAACCCGGGATCTCCTGCTAACTTTTTTTTCTTATTCATATTACTATGATTTTATTTCATTATTTTTATTTAATAGATCTTGATGTTCGTTGTATAGTTCAGAAGATCTCGGTTCCCTGCGGCTAGTAAGATCAGTCACGGCTTCTCGTAGAATGTGCATTCCGTTGAACAGTTCAAGGAGGGACAGCAGTTCAAACATTTAAAATTCTTCTCTATTGACTGAACACATTCCAGCTGCGGGGAGGGTCGTTGAAGGTACTCCCAAGGAAGTTGGAAAAGTATTGTCTGTATTTAGGATGTCGTACAACTCTGTAATGGTGATCCGTGAGATAAGTCCAAAAATCAAGTTTCGATTTTGCGTTGTGTCCAAAAAGATAGTGTATGGCATGTCCGCGAATCCAATTCACCGCATTGGTCTTAGCCTTTGGAAAATACACTCCGTCCGGAAATAAGAACGAATGAGGAGTAACACTTTCTGGAATAGTTCTCGTGAGGAAAGCTATAATACGGCGAATCAGTTGCCAAACATCATCAGCAGTACCGCAAACAAAACGATGTTCGTCAGTGTCAGCCACCCCACACCTGGGACAGAGAGGTGATTCGGCGAGGTGGATGCGATGAAGGCGAAATCTGCAAACATGCTTACGATTGACAGTAAGGTACCAGACCGACTGTACATCAGAATCAAGAAAAGAAGCAGATATAGAACGCCAGATGGAGCGCCAGTCAAACTGGGGAAATTTTTGTTCAATCGGGTTTGATGGTAGACTTCTTTGTAGAACATCATAGACAGCTTTAGTTTTGCGTAAGTACGGGTTGGACAAGTTGAGGTGGAGATAGCTAAGCTCGAGAATAAAATATCTGATATAATGGAAAGGAACTGAAATAACCGACAGCATGACCGGAGCTGACAGCGAGGCCGGCGAATAAGTCGACAATAGAAGACCAGTAAGGCTCATCGGGCAGCGTGTCCATATCGTCATCTGGGAGCTAATAAAGAGGGCACGAGCTCTATTCGGTACGTGATACAGACCGAGCCCACCACGGTCGCGGGGAAGAGTGAGCGATTCATAATTAACTTTGAACAACAAGCCATTGCTGACAAATGAGGCCATCGCTGCTAACATTCGATGGGCAATGGTAAGTGGAAAGGGGAAAACCTGTGCGACATGGGGAACGCGGGATGCGATATAGACATTGACATATCGAACTCGCTGAAGAATATCCAGGGAGGGATCTTAGCCGATGATCAATAAGACCAGGAAGAAGTAGGCGTCGGCAGTTGGAAGCGGCCGAAAGCCGGAGATCAGCCGAAAAGTCAGTGCCTAAACAGCGGATGGTATCTTGGGTGAGGAGGGGTGCAGTGCACCCAGCAGCGAAACCTGTGCCGATAAACATAGCGTGCGACTTACGGACATTGAAAAAGCTACCCGAAGCTTCGCCATATGTCGCGCCCCACGTCAAGGCTGCCCGGACTTCATCAACATCACGTATATAGATGACTAAATCGTCAACATAGGCTGTACAACAGAATCGGTAGCCATCAATGGGTAACCCCATCAAACGTTGCCGAAGGCCACAGAGCAAGGGTTCCAAGGCGAAGGCATACATGAGCGCCGAAAGCGGGCAACCCTGTCGTATAGAGCGACCAATTACGATCTGTGGGGTTAGTCTGCCATTGTAAAGGACTCTGGATGAAGCACCCCTCAGTAGGCGCATCACCACCCTGTCGTATAGAGCGACCAATTACGGTCTGTGGGGTTAGTCTGCCATTGTAAAGGACTCTGGATGAAGCACCCCTCAGTAGGCGCATCACCACCGTAATTATCACGTCTGGGAATCCCATATGACGTAGGACAGTCGTAAGAAAGGAATGATCTACTCGATCAAAAGCCTGGCTGAAATCCAACGACGCAAGTGCACCGGAGAGGCGTTGTGCCCGTGCCACGGCGATCATATCCCTGTATCGACACAAAGCGGTACGGATATTATTGTCTCCTCCCAAGGATGCTTGGTCTGACGACACGACATATCGAGCAGCGTGTTTGAGGCGCGCGGCCAAAAGGCGAGTGAAGATCTTCATATCACTGTTAAGGAGTGTGATGGGGCGATAATCACTGATGCCGATACCGCCATGGGGCTTGTGCACAGGAACAATGATCCCTTCCGTAAAGGCATCTGGGATGCGCACCTCCGGAGACATCAGCTCCTGACAAATGGAAGTGAAGTTGGGTGTAAGAAGATTGCAGAACGTACGATAAAATTCAAGCGGAAGACCGTCAGGTCCTGGGGAACGATTAACGGATCCTGCCCGTATCGAATTGAGGACTGCATCAGAAGTTACGTCCGCAACCAGTTCCATTGCCTCATCTGCTGGAACAGCACCGAAGGTGAGATGTGATACTTCCTCAATCAGCTCTGGCGAATGTGGAACTTCTGCATAGAGCTGTTGGTAGTGAGTATAAA
Organism: Locusta migratoria; assembly: GCA_026315105.1. Classification (NCBI taxonomy): domain Eukaryota; kingdom Metazoa; phylum Arthropoda; class Insecta; order Orthoptera; family Acrididae; genus Locusta; species Locusta migratoria. Next base: position 695,760,044 of record CM048745.1, on the reverse strand, counting down.
GCGCATGTCCGATGGTAGACTGTGTATCGTATCGTCTCCCTTGCTCGTCCGTTAGGGCATAAATCAACTTCCTCCGTCGATATCGTCGGTCCTTGAGTATATGGTACATCGATGGGTGTTCGTGAGGCATACTATCAGTACTACGAGATCGTACTACCGCTCCGTCCAAATGCCTTCGCATGACAATAGATATCTGGGCTTTTGCACGTTTCATCATTATCTGGCGCTCTGGGGAGATAGGCATCAATGAACAGTCCCATAGGATCCTGTAGTAAAAGTCCATCGTGTTTTTCTCCAATTTGCAACATCTTTACCATATCGCATCAGAGTTTTGCGGATAGCGGGACCTGGACCCACCAGGATATGGTTGACGGATACATTTGTAGGCGACGTTGACATGTGGTCCATGTGTCTTCTATTATTCGACGACATTCTGGCGAAGCAAGAAGTGCTACATTCAATTTCCATAATCCTCTTCCGTGCCACACAGCCTGCCGACTGAGAACTACATCACAAAAATAAGCCTCATGATCGGAGAAAGCAACAGGCCATATTTCTGCCTGTCGAGTTCCCCCTATTAGGGGTCGCGAGATGTAAATGCGATCCAGTCGGCTCGAGGAATGTGCGGTGTAATAGGTAAAACCCAGACGATCACCGTGGACATGGCGCCATGTGTCGATAAGTGATAGGCGATTGAGGATAGGTTCAAGAGCCGCGCACGGTGAGTGATGTGGTAATTGGTCCTGAGGTCGCTGCGTAGAGTTGAAGTCACCACCTAGTACCATATCATCATGTGGTCCTAAAAGTAGTGGCGTAACCTCTTCTGCGAAGAAAGTATTTCGTCCCTGGCGGTAGCTGGAACCTGATGGTGCATATACATTCACAATGCGTACACCAAAGAGCGTGAGAGCCATACCTCTGGCGTTGGGGAGGTACATAACATCTTCAGCTGGGAGACCGTCTCGAAGTATGATAGCCACACCACTACCGTTGTCTGAGGCATGTGAGATATATGTCGTGAACCCATATGGTGCGGAAAAATTAGCGACGTACACTTCTTGCAGGAGTGCGATGTCAATATCTGCACCATAAATCATATCGCGGAGTAGCTCCAGTTTGTGTTGGGCACGAATGGTGGCGACGTTAATCGTGGCAATACGATAATGCTGACTAGGTGTTCTGGATGGTACAGGACGGGCTTTGCCTCCTGCAGACACACGTCGCTGAACATCTGGGATTGCTGAAGCAGTGGCCATTACAGGGAGTGTTCAGTGGCAGGCGCAGCCGACGGGGATGCTCCATCAGCAGCACCATCCACTCCCATCGTCTCTATCTCTGTATCTTCTGCCCAGGATGCAGAGGCGGTGGAAAGACAGCTGCCATATGCATCGGCCGGTTGATGACAGGACTCTCTCATCGCCTCGGCGTGATGTACGTCATCAGCCACCTGTGCTGGAGTCAGCGGCTGTACGGACGAGGGAGCGTACATGGAAGGCGCCTGGGACGCGCCATCTGCATCAGACACCTTTCCATCGGTCAGCTGCTCGATGTCTTCCTCGTCAGCATTTCTGGTATCCATTCTAAAAGGAGAATCATCAGAAGAAGTACGGATGCGTTTCTTCCTCTTCCTTGGCGATCGTTGTTTACGAACGTGTTGTTCAGAATCCGACGGTGGGCGGCTGTCATCAGTCACCGGACCAGTCTCTAGGAAGGCAGAGGTAGGCACAACTCCCGGATCAACTTGCATCGGAGCCACAGGAGCGTCCACTGTACTCGGAAGAGTCGACTGTGCAAGATCTGACATTGGCGACGTTGAGGGAGGTTGCTCTTCGGTATCTGCCGTATCCCGTGTCGATGTCGGGGACAGATCAGAAATTAGAGAAGTAGCAATCGCATCATGGACGACTTTGGCATAGGTAACAGGGAGTGGTGTGGTCACAGCTGGGGGTACTTCTCCGATCGGCGTCCGTACAATGCGCCGTTGCATGCATTCTGATCTGACGTGGCCTTCCTGGCCGCAGCCTGAACAAGTTCGGGGTTGACCATCGTACATAATTATGGCTCGCACTCCACCAATCGTCAAGTACGACGGCACGTGTTTCTTTAATTCAATTTTTACCTGTCGCACACCATTGAGAACACGGTAAGTGCTGAAGGTTTGCCATTTTTCTTCTAGGTAACCGACAACTTTACCGTATGGTTCGAAAGCAGAGACGACGACTTCCTGTGGGAGTTCAAAAGGAAGTTCAAATACTCGAATCGTACGAAGACCGTACTCTGCAAGTTCGAGTGACACCTCTCCTACGTGTCCATCAGAATATTTGAACTTAAGACCATTGGCAAGTCTGCGAATAACGTCCTGACACACCTCGGCATTCGTCATTTTAATATAAACGACACTGCTCGTGATCGAAAAGTGGATACCAACAACATCACGAGGATCTAAACGAATTTCTTCACGTATGAACCTTTCAACTTCATGAGCACGGGTCGCGCGTGATCGGAATGAAAGGAGACTTTAAGGGTCGCTCGGCGATATGTATGCGCCAGGTTGTTCGCGGAAGACGGACACAAGACTTAATACGCTACGGCGCGACGCGACGCGGAAGTAAACAAACACGCGCTAGCGGAGCAACTCGGCAAGCCGAGCCGACCCGCTCACGACCACGGCTGAATGCCGGCTGCTAGGTAAACGCGTTGACCACTCCGCCACCGAGGACACAGTGACCAGCCCCACTGCAGAGGACTCTTCCCTGCACGTCTCCCGCCACACACAAATCTCCATTCGCCACGCTGTCTCATTCCTATACCACAGCCTATTTATTCTATAATGCTCCTGGAGAAGTTTTACAAGCGTGAATGTGCTTCAGGCTGAACGCTGAAAGGCACAATCCCTGCCAAAATATTTAGTATTATGAATGACCGCCAAAACAGTCTTAAATGCATACTTTTCTTTCCTGTCTATAGTACAGTTTAGTGATAACAAACAGCAACTGGAGCCGCGGTGGAGTAGGCGAGCGTCTAAGGCGCCTCGCTGCGGAGCGCGCGGCTGCTCGCCGTCGGAGGTTCGAGTCCTTCCTGGGACTTGTGTGTGTGTGTGTGTGTGTGTGTGTGTGTGTGTTGTCTTTAGGTTAGTTTACCTTAGTTTAAGTAGTCTGTAACCTACGGACTGATGACCACGCAGTTTCGTCCGATAGATTTACAAACATTTGAAAATTTGAATTTTAGCAACTGGAAAAGTTGTCAACAGACTGTACTGATCTAAAAGAATAGTTTTCTACATCTACATTTACATACATATTCCGGAATCCACCGTAAGGTGCGTGGCGGAGGGTACACTGTACCACTACTAGGCATTTCCTTCCCTATTCCATTCCCATGTAGAACGAGGAAAAAAGGAATGCCTGTATGCCTCTATACGAGACCTAATTTCTCTTATCTTGTCATTGTGATCACTACGCGAAATGTAAGTAGGCGGCAGCAAGATCGTACTATCCTCAGCTTCAAATTACGGACCTCTGAATTTCCTCAAAAGAAATTCACAAGAAGAACGTCGTCTTTCCTCCAGCGATCCCCATTGGTCGAACCTACCAGTAACAAACTTAGTTGCTCACCTCTCAACTGCTTCTGTGTCTTCCTTTAAACTGATCTGCTGCGGATCCGAAATACTTGAGCAATACTCAAGACGAGGTCGTACAAGCATTTTATACGCGGTCTCCTTTACAGGTGAAGTACATCTTCCCAGAATTCACCCAATAAACCGAAGTCGGCTGTCCGTCTTACAACTATCCTTACATGTTCATTACATTTCATATCGCTCTGCAATGTTACACCTAGATATTTGAACTTCGCGACTGCATCAAGAAGCTCACTACTAATGATGTATTCGAATATTATGGGATTGTTTTTCCTACTCATGCGCATCACCATTTTGCTCATCACCTCACATTTTTCTACGTTGGGGGTTAACTGCCATTCTTCGCACCAACTGGAAATTTTGTCTACGTCAGCCTGTATGCTATTACAGTCAGTTAAAGACGCCGGCCGCGGTGGCCGACGGGACTGAGGCGCTCCAGTGGCAGTCTGCACGGCCACAACGGTCGGCGGTTCGAATCCCCCCTCGGGCATGGATATTTGTGCCGTCATTAGGATAAGCTAGTTGATAAGGAGTTTGTAAGTTTAGGGACTGATGACCCCCGTAGTTAAGTCCCTTTAGCTAAACAAACATTTGAACATTTTTGAGTTAAAGACGACACCCTCCCATACACCATAGCATCATCAGCAAACGGCCGCAAATTACAAGTTAGTCTGTCCATCAGGTCATTTATATAGATAGAAAATAATAGCGGTCCTATCACACTCCCATTTTTGACATGGAATGATGATCTTTCACTCCTGAATCAAGAAAAATAATCGCTCCGCGAGTGGAATTGTTGTCAAAGAAACGTTTCGCAATGAAACCGACACCTGCCTGATCATGCATGCGAATGGAGGCGTCAACATCATACAGATAGAGCTGCGTATCCCTGTTACCCGCTGTTTTTACTATTTCTATATAAAGACGCAAATAGGAAACGAAAGTGATGCTTCTGCAAACAGCGAGCAGAATGCTGTTGACACGCCCTCTCTTTGTACAGCACTCACGCATGCAAATGGCAACCTCGGGGAACACCCGTTCTGGTGTGCGAAACGGTTACGTTGACACACCCAGACTCGCGGTGACGTCAGCAGTCGCCCACGGCGGATGTTTACCCGGCAAGAGTGCCAGGCAGGTACGTGGGGTGCGCGGAGCACGGCGCCACCGAACGGCCAGTGCCATCACGTCTCTCTGTTTACCCTGTCTGCTGGCCTGCCTAGCATTCTTATTACTCTTGCTATGTAGCATTACATCCTGTTAGTTTCCTCTTTATTCCTCAGGTGAGTCGTGTGGCCCGTCTATCCAGCCCATGGTTGGTCTTCCTCTTCTTATTGTATCTTCAAACGGTCTTTGTCTCTAACCCTTTTAACGATACGGGTGTTTTCCATTTTGTCAACGTGTTCCTTCAGACATTTTCTTCTGACTTTAGTAAATTTAGTTAGCCATCAATTTGGCATTTACCTTTATTTTCATCCAGTGTATCTTACTCAATAAAGTTTTCTCTGAATTGTTCTTTATCACCTTCATTTCGTATGTGCTTAGTACCTATTTAGTTTTGTTTGTATCTGCTCTGGATCCAACTACACATGTTAAGATTGGTTTAAATATTTTCAGACTTTTCAGTCTATTGTTATTATTTCTCTCAACTATGTCTTTCATAATTCCTGATATTGTTTTATCGGCTTTTTTCTTACTGATTTCCATTTTTGGTGTTTTTTTTTATACGAAATCATAGATAATTAATCTCTGATACTTGTTCAATTATTTTTGTGTCCACAGCTAACTCGTATATTTTGTGGCTACTTCAGCTACAGTCATACATAGATTTTTTATTTTTTATTTTTTTTTGTATTTATTTCCATACTTTTTTGTTGTTCAACGAAAATGATATAATAGACTATTGTTTTTATTTGAACTTCCTCTTACATGTTCTTATTAACTGCCTCAAAAATATGGCAATTATTTGTTTTCTTATGTTCCTCGTCTGTGTTAATTAGAGCGGTGAATCGACTGATGTGTATTCTTAGCACCATGTGTATTTTATATTTACATATACTGTTTGTGGCCTTAAACGAGGAATACTTTAACGAGCCTCTTTGGCCTAGTTATTACGACGATTGTCACTCTGTTATTAAACTAGAATATTGGCCGATTAATTGGCAAGGGACCTTCCTCTATTACTTGCTTTAATAACCATGTTATTCTATTGTATTTTCTTCTGGTATGTGCAATTCCCACCTTTATTAACCACAGGCCGATTGGGGTGGCTTGCGTGCCTCAACGATGCAGATGGCCGTACCGTAGGTGCAACCACAGCGGAGGGGTATCTGTGGAGAGGCCAGACAAACTTGTGGTTCCTGAAGAGGGGCAGCAGCCTTTCCAGTATTATAAAATGCCTTTAAATAGGCTGTTGGACTGCAATAACAACGAAGATCCGGGTGATTAATCCATCACCACCTGGATATTCGTCGTTATTGCCTTTTTAAAGGCATTTTTATAATAATTTCTATAATGGCTGCTTACCTCCATCAAGACTTCAAGTCTGATTTGCCTTTTCAATAGTTACAGGGGCAACAGTCTGCATGACTGACTGAGCTGGCCTTGTAATATCAGCTAACATGGCTTTGCCATGCATTTACTGGGAACGGCTGAAAGCAAGGGGAAACTAGTCGTTAATTTTTCCGGGGACATGCAGCTCTACTGTATGAATACATGATGATGGCATCCTCTCGGACAAAATATTCCGATGGTAAAATAGACCCTCGTTCGGATCTCCTAGCAGGGACTACTCAGGAGGATGTCGTCATTAAGAAAAGCAAAACAAGTATTCTACGGATCGGAGCGTGTAGGTAAGTTAGAAAATATGAAAAGAAAAATGGATAGGTCAAAGTTAGATATGGTTGGGAATAGTGAAGTTCGGTGGCTGGATGAACAGGATTATTGCTCAGGCGAATACAGGATTATAAATACAAAATAAGTTGGTAGTAACGCAGGAGTAGGTCTGATAATGAATAAGAAAACAGGAATGCGGGTAAGTTTCTATGAACAGCATAGTGAACGCATTATCGTAGCAAAGATAGACACTAAGCCAACACCGACGATAATAGTACGAGTTTTATGCCAACTAGCTCTGCCGATGATAAGGAGATCGAAGAAATGCAAGAGAAGATAAAAGAAATTATTCAGACCGTTAAAGGAGAACTTAATTGTGATGGGGGACTGGAACTCGGTAGTAGGAAAGGGAAGAGAAGGAAATATAGTAGGTGAATATGGACTGGGGAAAAGCAATGAAAGAGGAGATCGCCTGGCAGATTTGTGTGCAGAGCACAATCATCACAGACACTTGGTTTCATCACCACAAAAGAACGTTACGTACGTGGAAGAGCAGGAGACACTGGGAAGTACCAGATTGACTGGAAAGTGTCTTGAAAGCAAGGTATAAAAGGAACACTAACAAGAGTAAGACAAGGATAATGGAATGTAGTGTCAGAAAATCAGGCGGTGCTGTAGGAATTGGATTAGGTGACAAGACAATAAAAGTAGTATGTCAGTTTTGTTATTTGGGTAAAATTATAACTTCTGATAGCCGAAGTAAAAAAGATATAAAATGTAGAATGGCTATGGGAAAAAGCGTTTCTGGAGAAGCGAAATTTGTTATACAATATTAATTTAAATGTTAGTAAGTCTTTTCTGAAAGAATTTGTCTGGAGCGTAGCATTGCATGGGAGTGAACGGATACGGGGTTCAGACAAAAGGATGATAGAAGCTTTCGAAGTATGGTGCTGCAGACGAATTATGAAGATTAGATGGGTAGATCACGATAATAATGAGAAGGTGCTCAACGGAAGTGGGAGAAAAGGAGTTTTTGGCATATCCTGACTAAGAGAAGGGATATGTTGGGGATACATTCTGAGACATCAAGGAATCGTCAGCTTAGCACTGAAACGAAGTGTGTGGGCTAAACATCGTAGTGGAAGAAGGAGGGATGAATACAGTAAGCAGATTCAAAAGTTCAATTCGTTTGTAATGTTCAATTCGTTTGTAATGTTCAATTCGTTTGTAATGTTCAATTCGTTTGTAATGTACTATTCGTTTGTAATGTACTATTCGTTTGTAATGTTGTGATTCGTTAAAATACACTGATTATGTCAATGATTAATGACAAACTTACTTCCTTCCACTTACTTTTTTTTTTTTTTCAAAAATCAAATGTTTGTTAAGCTTATGGGACTTAGCTGCGAGTTCATCAGTCCCTAAACTTGCAATCTACTTATAAACTGTCTTATACTAAACACAACACAAATATCCATGCCCGAAGGAGGATTCGAACCCCCGACGGGGAACGGCCTCGCGCAACGGAAAATAGCGCCTCAATGAGCTCGGCCTCTAGACCGCGCTACGGCTTTTCCCCAACAGGGGTATCACCTATTTCTATGTCCTCCAGTGGGGAGTCTGTACTATGTTAAAAAAAAGTCTGTATGATTAGCCTCCTGCAGGAGCGACTTCTTACTTGTGAAATATGAAACTTCAGCTCTCATTGTGCAATCTTTTCTCAGCGCCCAAAACTGATTAGCGACTGACTGACGGCTTCGAATGTTTCTATAATTTCTTCTTAGTGTTAGTTCTTTTTTTAAACATTGTATGGGCGTCAGAAGATTGCCGGTAATCCTGTAAATGGGTGCTACCTTATTCTTTTCCTTTGTCATTGACATCATTTTAAAATTATCCGAATATAAAGCTATTCATTACACCAAATGGTATGTTAAATCGTTCTGAATTTCCTAAGTTATCAACGGCTTCTCCAGTAAATAGTATGTGACATTGGCATAGACTTTATGCTAAAAGTTAAACAAATCACTCCATTTACGAGTCATTCAATGACTTATATCGTTGTTAACAGAGAATTCATTCGAAAATGTTTGACGTCAAATATGATTTAAAAGCGCATGAATTCGGAAATGAAGTGTCGGCTATAATACACTTACGTTGTGTACTGGACCTTGCTCCTAACATTCATCATCAAATGTTCAAATGTTTGTAGAGCTTATGGGACTTAACTACGGGGTCATCAGTCCCTAAACTTACAAACTACTTATGAACTAGCTAATCCTAAGGACGGCACAAATATCCATGCCCGAGGGGGGATTCGAACCCCCGACCGCAGCGGCCGTGCATACCGTGTCTGGAGCGCCGCAGACTGCTCGGCCACGCCGCAGGCAGGAAATACTCCGGCATTCTGTTAACAAGACAAAAACTGTACGACCAGGAGAGAGAGAGAGAGAGGATATATTCGTCAGTTGCCAAGTATTCTCGTTTACTCACGGCCGTAGCTAGATGATTCCCGTTAAGAGCATCCGAACTGAAATTTAAGGATACTTGTTCAGCAATTAAACACAATGTTCTTTTGAGCATGTTTAGCGCTATGGAAGAAGCCACCTGTTACGTTAGTTTTTCTTCCCCTCATGACATTAATTAATAAATATTTTACACGTGTTTACTGTCCGTGTGACCGTCACCAATGTGCGTCGATATCCATTGCATTTATTATATCATTTTTTCCTGTTTATATGTAATATAGCTCTTATACAATTTTCTGGTAGAAAATGTTTGATATAACTTGTCACCAGCCGGAAGCGGGCTACGCATCTGATTAAACTAAATTGTAGTTGTGGAAGGGACGATTTTATTTACAATCTGCTAGCTTCATGCTTCTATATTAAATACAAAATTCTTTCGCGTCTTTTATGATGTACAGTTCCATCTACTTTTAAGACTAATTGCATTTCAAGAATGAGAATGAGTAGACAACGCGCAAAGCAAAACCTTGCTCAACCTGATTGTTGGTGTATACTCCACAGTTAGCAACTTGTAACGGCGCACGTGCTCTTAATTGAGGCAGCAGAGGTTTCCTTTCTCCAGCCTCTTAACCGACTTGTCCATCAGCACGCAAGCGCTGCGTGGACGGCGGAGGTAAGACATACTGCACTCCTACAAAGAGCTCATCGGTTTTCATAAATTCGGGGGGGGGGGGGGGGGTAAGTTACACCAAGAGGGGAAAAATATTTAACGTCAGTTAGGTGTTAGTGATTTAGTCTAATAAACTCCCAACACGGGAAACAATTTCCGACATCCCTTATTACAATCTTGGTAAAAATAAGCAAATCAAGACATCTCGTCCCCGTGAGAGTTGCTTTTAGCCGGCCGCGGTGGCCGAGGTGACTAAGGCGCTCCAGTCACGGTCAGCACGGCCACTACGGTCGGGGGTTCGAATCCCCCCTCGGGCATGGATATTTGTGCCGTCCTAGTTCGTAAGTAGTTCATAAGTAGTTTGTAAGTTTAGGGACTGATGACCCCGTAGTTAAGTCCCATAAGCTTTAAAAACATTCGAACATTCGATAGTTGCTTTTATAAATCTGATACATGAATGCATGTCTGGAGGAAACGGACATTGCAGCGACTATAAATGTCAACCATGAGATAAATCTGCAGTTGCGAATATTAATTAGCACCATCTGTACAATTTGTTGGCGGGACATGAACATCTGAGCCGGACTGAGGACCGAACCTGTATTTCTCAGTTCGCGATACGCCTTAACGGGTAGGTTATCCGTTTACGCCTCCAAAAGCAACCCGAACTTCCACATGGCTGCTACGACAGTCAGGTAGCAATTTTAATGGAGAAGCACAAAAATAGTCTCATCCGTCTGGGGAATGGAAGTGATCAAGAAGAAGAATTGCGGTGATACTCCATAGCAGTGAGCGGCAGGTATGGATTTTGGGCAGGGTGGAAAGCATGAACGGATAGCTATGGTGGTTAGGGAGATCTGTGGCCCAAAGGGGGATTTCCGGGATCATTTACTGGCCCTGTACGAATTTTCCACCACAGACAAGGAAATTATTTCGACGACCAGAAACAGAGAATGGTGGGACCGAGAGGTAGGTTTCCAGCTTGGTGTCAGGATGAGGCGTGAAACGTAATGGAGCGCCAGAGGACGCTAGTAAAACAGAGAATACAAGATTCGGCCGTCTCACCGCATCTTCTATGGGCTGGCTGCTATACCGTTCAAAAGGGGTCCGGCTCCGCGACGTCTGGGGTCGAAGCCAGGTGGAGTCTTCGGCCCCTCCTCCTGTCTAGACACCTGTTTGTGGGTCCATGCTCGGAACCACGGGAGTCGGATGCCGTCGTGACATTTGATCTGTTGACACCGATGGCAGGGTTAGCACCAGAGTGATAGCGCGTCGGCAGGATCATTGGCCTTTAGGAAACCAACCAATAAAGGCAGCTGTCCTCAGGCAGAAACCATATTCAGTGTTGTGAAGACGACAGCGATTCACCATCTCCCCGGATGATGTTAAGTTCGAAGCGTAGTACTTGTCTCCGGACACCATTCTCAATGGAGAAAAACAGCGATATATTTGGCATAATTAATGTTACAAACACAGTCTTGATAGCAAAAATTTACAGTTTTTATTGACCGGTTTCAACCTTATGTAGGTCAACTCCGGAACAAAATGTAGCCCATGTGGCCAATGCTGGACTCGGCTGGGCTGGGCTCTCCTGTTCTCCTGCCAAATGTTCTCTATTGGTTTGGAGAACATGCTGTTCGTAACGAAATTGCCACCCAGATGACCCAACATGAATCCAACGCTAATTCAGGCACAAAATCCTGCACCGCCATACTTTCTCGATAATGGACGGCTACAGAGACTTCTCGGCTCAATATTCGTGCAGGGAACTTCTAGCAGCTTACAAGTTACTTTGCTGGACTTTGCCAGGCAAATGGAGGCTGACAGGATATCAGGAGTTATCCATTATCTTCACAATACACCACTGCGACTGTCAAAAATTCTGTGTATTCCGAATAACAAATTTTTAAGTAACAGCGGTGTATTGTGAAGAAAATTAATCTTTTCGACTGTTTTTGCCCGATGTATAAAGTATTGAGTTATCCATGACTTTGGTCACATCAGTGTTTATACGAGGGTAATTCAATAATTAAAGAGACAAATTAGTCTGAAGAAAAAACAGTTTTACAAAACGATACTTATTCTACTTTTCAACATAATCCTCTTTAGCATTTATGCAGTTGTTCCAGCGGGCTATAGGAATTTTTATTCCTCATGCAAAGTACACTTTATCTCGATGTTTGAACCAATTACCCACGACCTTTTTCACGTCCTCGTTGTCCTGTAACCTCTTCCCGTGTGATGCCTCCTTCAGTGCATAAACAAATACAAACCACTAGCGGCTCAATCCGGACTGTAAGGGGGATGAGGCGGTACTTCCCAGCCCATTTTGTCGATGGTCTCACAGGTTAGTTGGGCAATATGAGGACGTGCCTTGTCTTGCTGCAGAATCACAACTGTTCTCTGAGATCCACGACGATTGCTTCATAGTTGGCTTCACCTTGTTTAATTAATAGCACATCAGAGTAGTATTGGCTGTCCATTGTCCGCTGCTCGTCGAGATAATCACAAGAAAACTGGACCTTCAGCGTCCCAAAAGACCGTCAACATGACTTTTCCTGCTGATGCTAGGCTTTTGAATTTTTTCTTAATCTTACCAAATTCAACCTTATCAACTATTATTCCACAGTCACACTGCGGTCTGCACGAATAATGTCATCATTACAAGCGAGGGAGTTGAAACAGCAACTGTGTGTGTTTGGGCATGCTATCAGGGCGCACGACAGCGAGGTCTTTAGCGCCCGGAGGAAATCAATGCGACACGAAAAATTGCAACCGGTCGTCCAAAACGGTGGTAGCCAGAGTCGCGACTATTTTCTAACTGATCTACCCACTTGTAAAAATTTGCACAATTCATACAATTTTCACTATAAACTTTAGATATTATGCAGTATTTATTCTCTGATTTCTCGCCTCCAGTAAGTAAAACACGAATAATTGCAGTTGTTCCACTATAGCGGAACTCCCAATCTGACTCACAATCTTGAAATGTATTTTTGGGGTTACAAATAAAGCAACGCTGATACGTCAGCTAATCAAGGCTAATCCCAGTGATAACATACAGCCATAAAAACACTAAACTTATCCAACCAACAGTTTTTTCCCCACATCAATTTCTCTCTTTAATAATTGAATGACTCTCGTATATAAATGCCATACGAACCAGCAAGACATAACCCCGGAGGACCTCCATCAGAGGACCACAGCAGTCCATTGCTCGGTGTCTAGGCCAGCCTGCGGCAGCGTGCCACTACTAGAGGTCGCTGACCCCTTAGATGAGTTTGCTCCCGCGGGCCAATTGCTTCCCAATTGTGCCTCTGGTGTCTCTATACAGCCTGGGTGTTCAGGACGGCGCAAAGCTGCTACAAGGCAATATCCGCCACGTTGTGGCCCACACGCCATCTACGCACGCACTTCTTTACTCAGAATCTCGACAAGGAACAAGGAACGTCCGATACACACAAAGCCCTTCTGCACCAGTCACCGCCGAAAAAGGCAGTTACCAGTCTTCTTCGCCACAAGGACTTGATCTTTGCTTCAAACATCACCACGTTCTTGGTATCAGCCTTCGACCTTACCTACATTATTTTATCCTACGTATAAACGATTAACTTTGATCCTGGTGACTTTCTTGATTTATGTACCTCTAAATGAAATTGTCCTACATTGTTTCCTTGTCAAACTGTGCCTATATCTGCAGGAGACTTATTAATTTGCCTTGTCTCAGTGAACCAAAACTTTCATGCCTGTCTTACACCTCCAAGAGTACTGTAAATACGTGACTACGAAATTACGAAGTACTTGATAGTGTTTTTTGGTCTATCGTATCTTTCTTTTTAGATGTCAGTATCCATGTGATCTACAGTTACATTTACATCGCAAGCCACCTTACGGTAAGTGGCGAAAGGTTCTTTCGAGCGACTGCCTCTTTGAAGACTCGTATTTCACTAATTTTATTTTCGTGCTGTTTTCGAGAGATATACGCGGAAGTTATCAGTTATCAGTCCCTAGGCTTCCAAACTACTTAACCTAACTTATGCTAAGGACAAGAAATACATCCATGCCCGAGGGGGACTCGAACCTCCGACTGCGAGCAGAGGCGACCTCCGCCGGTAGTCATAAACAGCATAATTTAGTTTTGGATTAAGTAGTTTATAAGCCTAGGGACTGATAACCCTAGCAGTTGAGTCCCGTAGATTTATAAACATTTTATATTTCGATCTAAATTACTAAACAAAGTAATTTAAAACATGCTATTCAACGTCCTTTGGATATTCAAATGCACGTGAGACATTAATTCCATGCATAGAGGGTAGGAAAGGTCAGTATTTCATAACTTCTAATTGGAAACCACATTCGTAACGTCCTATTCCTCCGACATATCGAACAGAGGACTTCGCGACGGCCGGCCGCGGTGGCCGAGGGGACTGAGGCGCTCCAGTCACGGTCTGCACGGCCACTACGGTCGGGGGTTCGAATCCCCCCTCGGGCATGGATATTTGTGCCGTCCTTAGTCTTAGCTAGTTCATAAGTAGTTTGTAAGCTTAGGGACTGATGACCCCGTAGTTAAGTCCCATAAGTGCTACAAACATTTGAACTTCGCGACGCGGCACTGAACGTTAATCTGCTTTCCAAATAGTGTTCAAGCGTACTGATGCATTTGTCCAATAACTGCGCACAGAATAGATGATTATAGGTTTGAATGTATGCACAACATTTCTTATGCGAGACAATGCCTTCACTGTATTTTTGCACTAACTGGTAACTTTACTTTTAAAACATCTCAACAGAAAGAAACTCGGCGACGTCAAATAAGGCGACTTAGAAGGCCGATTTACAGCGTCATCTCTGCCGACTCAACGATTCATGTAGACACGCTCTAATACTTAGCGTGCTTCAATTGCATAATGCGCCGGAAAGCCGTCATGCTGAGACCACACATATTGATGCCCCCTGGGCGAAGAAATTTGCCCATTCGTTCAGTGACTATACGAATGGCAATAGGGCGATGTTTAGTTCTTCCATCCTCTCTTCCCTTTTCCTTCCTGGTGATTCTTCACCATAGTTTCATTATACTCCTCTCCCCATTAACAATATATCGAAGAGGAACTGGCGGTTTTGTTGGCAAAATTCTGCGGCGAGGGACATCAAACATGAAACTTCCTGGCAGATTACAATTGTGTGCCGGAACCGCGACTCGAACCTGGGACCTTTGCCTTTCGTGGGCAAGCGCTCTACCACGGAGCTATGCCGCCCCACAACTTCAATTCTGCGAGTACCTAGCCTCCTACTTTCGAAACTTCTCAGTAGTTCTGCGAAACTTGCAAGACTGGCAGTCCTGGAGTAAAGGATATGGTGGAGGCATGGCTTAGCCACAGCCTAAGGAATGTTTCCAGAATGAAACTTGCCCGCGAAAGGCAAAGGTCCCAGGTTCGAGTGCCGGTTTCGGCACACAATACTAATCTGCCAGGGAGTTTCATATCAGCGCACACTCCGCTGCAGAGTGAAAGTTTCATTCTGGCATCAAACATATTTCACAGCAACAAAAAATAATACGAGATGTCCTTGGTTCAGTGAAGGATCAAGTCGACAGACTGCACACAGTCGGAGTCTGTGAAATCGACTGTGAGTGTGGCCTTGTGTGCACAGGAGAAACTGGGCGGCCGATTAACACAAGCGTAGCCCAGCACGAGTGGTACATCCGTCTGGGGCAGCCAGGAAGTCAGCAGTGGCGGAACACCAGAAAGAGTGCGGCAAAAGGATCTTCGGGAAGCCCGTGTACTGGACAAACAACCCCTCACTTTGAAGAGGAAGACCACAGAGGCAAAAGAAGCAACCGAGCGGCCCGGAAATATGAACAGAGAGGACGGGCACAGCCGCGCGGGAATGGCCGTGAGCTCTAGGGCGCCTTGCTGCGGAGTGCGTCGCTGCACGCCGTCTGAGGTTCGAGCCCTCCCTTGGGCAAGGGTGGGTGTGTTGTCCTTAGCATAAGTTGGTTTAAGTAGTTTCTCACTGCAGTTTGGTCCGTCAGCTTTACAACCATTTTATTTTGATGTCGGGTGCAGGCTGTCGGCGCCTTGGTTGCCTGTCGTAGCAGCGCTGTGCGGCTGCGATGCGCGTACTGCATTCCATAGGGCCCACACATAGCACGGAGACGACAGCAAAATAATGGCACCTCTTAGCCGGCGCAAGGCGACAGCACTACGTCAAAATGACCACGCGCCTCTCGTTAGCCAGTATCGACCAATAGCAAACAGGAATACAAATACCAATAGACGATTATCATCTTGTGATAGTGCAGCTCTAGTTTCCTCCTTACTTGCAGTGACAGATTTGTGAAACATCCGCCTTATACAAGACGCCTTGTTTTATTTTATTACCCAAACGTGTTTCGGCACTTATTTGAATTCTGCTTTAATTCAGGAATGATAATTTTTCACAGCTTGTCGTTTTCGAGCTGTGCTGCTGCTGCTTCTTGTTTGTGTTGTGTGATGATGTATCATGATGTTTCTTTCTTTGTTGGGAACTGGCACTGGCACTGTTTACATGCCATTTGCTTTGGTTAATCAAATGAAACAAGGTGTCTTGCATCAGGCGGATTGTTCACAAACCAATGGTCGGCTTCCTTCTCCATCAATGATAAGAAATTAAAGACACACCAAGAAAGGAAGTCTAACTCCTTTCTCCCATGTCTCCAACATCCAATCAGATTGTGCAAAAGTTCCTATCACGAGCCTTTATGTCCCCCATTTTTCCCCTTGTTAGCAGTGAGCACGACACCCAGTAGAAGGCCGCTTGCAGCCGTGGCCGAAACTTCGGTGGACTGTAATACATTGACGTTGCGGTTCAGCGCCCTGAATAATGTTATTGACATTTTTTACAGAATTTCTTAACGTTCGACTAGTTTTTTCGTATCGAATAACAGCTACAGGATATTTACTCACTCAAAATCTAACATTACAGTTACCGGCTGTGCCAAAACGAAGTACAATCATCTGAGAAAATGAATTGTTCAGAAAGTATCTCTTCCGTTCCATAGAAATTACTAAGTTATAGGGTGGTCATTAGTTTCTGCACCGTATGATTCAGGCGGTGTTTCAGAACTCGCCAAACCACTGGTTAAGGTATTTGAAGTTCATTTGCATGGTCATGTTGTGGGTTTCTTTGGGGCTCATCTCCCAAGTTATGCGGATAGGTGGACCTCTAAGCCCTTAAGTCCTCGACAAAACTGTTTCCTACACCGAACTTCCCATGTGACTGAGTAATCCGTGTTTTTACGCTTGCAGCTGCAACAACATTCTACGAATTTTCCTTAATTGTGAAACCTGCTACTACTCTGTGATTCTCAGAGTCACACAAGATGGGGTATCGAACGAAAAAAGAAAGAAATAAAGAGTAAAGATGTCAATGGATGGCAGCAAGGCCATATCGAGTAACCACTCGAAATTGTGAGTTTAGCACAATTTTAAGTTATTTGTGAAACCAGTCTATTGTGACTGGAACATTTCCTGTTTGGCTAAACTATGCGGATATTAAACCTCTACTCAAGAACGAGCATCACGAGATACCATTAAACTACCGACAGATTTCCCTAATGCCAGAATTCTCTAAAATTCTACGAAAGGTAATGTACAAGCAGCTTTTAACAACCTGACCACAAATAACATATTGTTCATAACACTGTTTGGATTTCTGAAAGCTTCTGATATCGAGAAGACTATTTACACCAACAATGAGAATGTACTTAATTCATTAGATAATAAATTACAAGAAGCAAGTACTTTCTGTGATTTGTCTAAGGCATTTGATTGTGTTACCCACATAATCCTTTTAAGTAAATTAGAATCCTACGGTGTTACAGGCAATGCTGCAAAATGGTTCGAGTTATACCACGTTAACACGAAACAAAGGGTGTAAGTGCGAGGTACTAGCGAATTAAGCCATCAGTTATCATTAGACTGAGAAGAAATTACTTGTGGTGTCCCACAATGATCCATCTTAGGACCATATCTTGTGTTCATTAATGACCTATCATCAGTTACACTGCCAGAAGCAGAGTTCTTTTTATTTGCAGATGATATAAGTATAGCATGTCGAGAATACTTCTAGAAAGGTCAGCTAATGATATTTTCATGAACATTAATAAATGGTTTAAAGCCAACTCATTGACATTAAACTTTGAAAAAGACTGACTACATGCAGTAGAGAACATGTAAGAGGTTTACATCCAGCATATGCTTGAAGTATGAGGTAAAGCAGATAAAAGAGGTTGACAATATTAAATTCGTGAGATTAAAGCTTGATAGTAAATTCAGTTGGGAGGAGCACACCGCACAATTGCAGCAACGATTTAACAAATCTGTATTTGTAATGCGAGTGTAATGACATGAAGGAGACATAAAAATAAAAAAGCTTGCATATTTTTCTTACTTTCATTCCATTGTTGTATGGCATAGTATTTTAAGGTAGCTCTTCAAGACAAGCAAAATTTTCAGAGTCCAAAAGCGTGCAATAGGTCTTATTTTTGGAGTACATTCACGGATATTCCGTAGATATTCCGTCTTCAAAGAGCTGGGTACACTAATTACTACCTCTCAGTATATTTATTCCTTCATGAAATTTGTTATAAATATACTGATTTTTCCAAAAGACAGCTCAGTTCATACAAACAGTACTAGGACCAAAAACGATCTACACAACCAATTTTAGTTCAAAAAGCGGTCCACTACTCACGAACACACATTTTCAATAATTCACCAGAAACCATAGAAAATTTAGCTACAGAGGTCTGAGAGGAGCCTGAAAGACTTACTTAAAATATATATCCACGAGGATCTACGACTCAAACAAGCCTTGGGAGTTTTGAAACGGTGGGTACGCCCAGAACTGTACCGGGGTGGACATAGGAATTTCTCACGACAATTCCCGTCCGGACACTGCAATCTGCGTGCTCAGCTTTCCGGCTAGACGCAAGTGCACTGTGCTCCCACATCCTCCTTATTCTCCAGACTACTTTCCGTTTTCCCTCCTTAAATTAAGCCTGAAAGGCTTACGCTTCACATCGGTTGCGAAGAAAAAATGTTCAAATGTTTGTAGAGCTTAAGGGACTTAACTGCGGGGTCATCAGTCCCTAAACTTACCAACTACTGATGAGCTACCTTATACTAAAGACGACACAAATATCCATGCCCGAGGGGGGATTCGAAACCCCGACGGCGGACGGCCGCACGAACCACAACACGGCGCTCCAGTACTCCAGTAATCCGCCGCGGCGGTTGCGAAGATCCAACGCGTGACATCAGTGCTTCTAGAAATTCCACAAGAAGCGTTGGCTGGCAGTTTTCAACAGCTGTACTACCGATGTCAGAAGTGTATTGTAGCCGCCGGCCGCGGTGGCCGAGAGGACTGAGGCGCTCCAGTCACGGTCTGCACGTCCACTACGGTCGGGGGTTCGAATCGCCCCTCGGGCATGGATATTTGTGACGTCCTTAGTATATGGTAGTTATGAAGTAGTTTGTAAGTTTATGGACTGATGACCCCGTAGTTAACTCCCATAAGCTTAACAATCATTTGAACATTTTATTGTAGCCAATGGTGATTACTTTGAAGGCCATCGAAGGTATTTTGTTTGTAGCTCTTGTTTCCTGTATTTCCTGAGACCATTCACTGAACGTTTCAGACGCACCTTGTATATCGTTTGTATTCTGGCCGTAGTATTATTGTTTCGTTAACTAATCCACTTAGCATAGCCCAATTTTCTTAAGCTAAATTCCATTACTCTTCTTGTGCTGTTTGTGATATTCACCTTGAACCCTCCTTTCAAAACACTGTTCAGTCCGTTCAATTGCTCTTCTAGGTCCTTTGCTGACAGAATTACGTCATCGGCTAACCGCAAAATTTTTCTTTACCCTGAACTGTAATCCCTTCCAAAATTTTATCCTGCTTTCCTTCACAGCTTGCACGATGTACAGATTGAATAACACTGGGGGGAAGGCTAGAGCCCTGTCTCACACGCAATGCTTCCCTTTCACGCCCCTCGACTCTCATTCAGTATTCAGCGGCAATTGTATACCATATGATCAGCATTCGCAAGGGCGCCCATACCCGGCCACCTTCCCCCTCCTCCAACCCAGAGCTAGGCCCAAGGATGAATGAAGTGCAGGCAGGTGATTTTAGTTCAAGAAAATTGTCTATAAATCTGTATCTTAAACAGGATAAGAAAATGTTCAAATGTTTGTATAGCTTATGGGACTTAACTACGGGGTCATTAGTCCCTTTATTTACCATTAGTCCCTAAACTAAAAAACTACTTATGAAGTAACTAAGACTACGGACGACACAAATATCCATGCCCGTGGGGGCATTCGAACTCCCGACCGTAGCGGCCGTGCAGACCGTGACTGGAGCGCCTCAGTCCCCTCGGCCACCGCGGCCGGCCGAACAAGATCAGAACTGGAACCTTTTTATCCCTATTGAAAAGTCGCCATTGGCGTCAAAAAAGACTAAAAACACTCCATACCTTCCCCCGCCCAATAAATCGCCATATGGACGCTCTTACGCGTTTGAAGTGTGATCATTTAGTTCGAGCACTGTGGGTGTCTGATGCGTGACATTAGGTTTCCGCCTTTAACTTTCCGGAGTAGGGTCTGTCACGATTTCTTCGCCTCGTAATGTCTGTAAGCTCTCGTCGTGCGCGAAGCCTTGGCGGCGTCAGACCCCTGCTCCCAGTGGTCGGCGTGGCTCCCACGGCGCATGCGCCAAGGCCGCGCAGCCACCGACCCGCAACGCCGCCACACAGACGCTCTGTTTTCTCGCAGACCACTCGCTTTTTCCCTAAGCGCTGCACACTACTGCGCCAAACGCCAGGCTGTTCTGCAAACAACGTTTCACTCAGGGCAGTGGAGTAATTTGTTGCGGAATTCGTACTGGGAGATTGATGGTTGTTACACCCATGTCTAAGCGATTTTTATTTCAAAATCTGAAACATTGCTTAGTTAACAGCTGTATGACACCGCCTTTCTTACTTAGCTAGATTGAAATTGATATTGATTTTCCGGTGACTTATTAGACTCAAAATGGTAGCGTCATCTGCAAACAGTCAAAGACCACTGCTCAGCCTGTCCAATACCTGTTGGCTTTCCCGGCGTAATAAATCTTCGTATTTTTTTCAGGTTTCCTTCCGGATAGTAAACTGAAACTGATTCGATATTTCGGCGATCCAACTGCCCGCCGTCTTCAGGAGAACACCGCTGTTGCTGAGGCACGCGGTATTCTGCAGTTAAATTACTGTATGTTGACGAATTACAGTGATGATAATTTTATCAATATTTTGCCGCAATAGCGAATTTGTCTTAGCGCCACTGTATAAGTTATGGATGTTCTACCAAATGAAATTGATTCAGGAGATCGCTGATACTTCCGAGACCCGCTGAAAACTGCAGAACATCAATATTTTTTCGCAACAGCGAATTTCTCTTAGCGTCACTGTATAAGATATGGATGTTGTACCAAATGGTGACATATGAAAATTTGTGCCGGGACGGGACTCAAACCCGGGTTTCCCGCTTATCGCGAGCGGTCGCCTAAACCACTAGGCTACCCGAACACAACTCCAGGACCGACCCAAACTTCCATATGCACGGCCACTACGGTCGGGGCTTCGAATCCCCCCTCGGGCATGGATATTTGTGCCGTCTTTAGTCTTAGCTAGTTCATAAGTAGTTTGTAAGCTTAGGGACTGATGACCCCGTAGTTAAGTCCCATAAGTTGTACAATCATTTTTTACTATCCTACATAAACCCAAAGAGATGAGGTATTCCTAGATAATTAATACAACCTCTGACAATACCGTTCGGTCAATAGTCCTGTAACATAAAAGTAGATAAACTATGAGCTACAGTTACCTTAGTCACGTCATAACAGTCACCTCCCATAACTATGCAACGCTGAGCTCTGTGATACATGTCCTGGAAACTTTGCACGAAGTCTTCTATTGGTATGGTGTTATAAGACCCCATCACGTTTCGTTGAATGTCAGATAAATCGTCAAATTTTTTCTTTCAAAGCGAGCTCGAGTCGTGGAAATAGAAGTCTCGAGGATTGAGATCTGACGAGTGTGATGGGTGTTCAAACTGCACGCCAACGTTCGCCCACACACGGCCAATATTGTCAAACAGTTTCAACAACAAAAAAAAAAAAAAAAAAAAAAAAAAAGAGAGAGAGAGAGAGAGAGAGGGGGTGCAACTCGAACTTCCACCATACCCGCCAGATCTCAATCATCCAAACGTCTTTCTACTCCCTCGAGATTTTTTGATATTCCTGACATCCAACGAAATGTGACGAATCTTTTGAACACCATTCCAAAGGAAAATTCCTTAACAAGTTTCCAGGACTTCTATCGCGAGCTCAGCGGTGCATAATTATGGGAAGTGACTATTTGGAAGGGCAGTAAGGAAACTGTAGCGGCCGCGGCGGAGCGGCCGAGTGCATTGAGGCGCTATGCTCCGATGCGCGAGGCCGTTCCCCGTCGGGGTTCGACGGGCATGTGTGATTATGTCGTCTTTAGTATAAGGTAGTTCATAAGTAGTTTGTAAGTTTAGGGACTGATGACCCCGCAGTTAAGTCCCTTAAGCTTAACAAACATTTGAATAATATTTAACTGTAGCTCACAGTTCGTCTACGTTAATGTTACATGGCTATTCACAAACCATTATTGCGAGAGGTTATGTACCATTTTTGCCTCATTCGTTGATTTTCCATCTATTACTGTGACGTTTCTGACACGAAATAACGGACAAAGTCGTTCAACTGCGACGATACTCTATTGTCAGGCGATTTGGTTGAAAGTCACTCGTGAGGAAAGCTGTCGCGAACCTTCTCGAAATCCAGAAACGTGGAATCAATTTAACATCCCATTTCCATAACACTTATTACTTCATGATAATAAAGAGCTAAATGTGTTGCATAACAACGACATTTGCATGTGTTCATTACTTCAAGGTTTTCTTCACATTCAAATGTTCAAATGTTTGTAGAGCTTATGGGACCTAACTACGGGGTCATCAGTCCCTAAAATTACAAACTACTTACGAACTAGCTAACACTAAGGACGGCACAAATATCCATGCCCGAGGGGGGATTCGAAGCCCCGACCGTATTGGCCGTGCAGACCGTGACTGGGGCGCCTCAGTCCCCTCGGCCACCGCGGCCGGCTTTCTTCACATGTACGGTTTACGGTTGCAGTATTGGCACCAAAATGTTGTCGTTTTAAAGTGGAATACACATTGTGAAGACATGCGTAACTCCTTGAAGAGGTGCCCGATGGTAGGTTCGTATAAAATTTCGTAAAACGTCTGTCGAACTGATCATTTCACCGCTGCTTGTGTGGAATACGCCGACCAGTTTAGAGTCTGCGACGCAGTGTGTGTAATTCTGCATCGTCAGCGTCAGTTGTACCTGAGCAGCAGTCGCCTGTTAGCAGACCGGCAGCCACTACCTCGGCCCCAACCGCCCTGCCGCGTCATCGCTATTCTCGACGCCTCCCAGCACCTGGACAAACGACTACTTGCAGTTTGTTCTTTTTCTGTGAATCTCCAAACCTTGCGTCACAATTATCAAGGATGTGCCACTTTACTCGTTCTTTTTATCCAGTCTACCCGGAAACATTTTTCTTATTTTTAGCTCTCAGTTCGCCGTATTTACTTTTAATTTATCGTCGTCGTGACTAATTATTTTATTTAATGTTGGCAATTTTTGCGTAGATGTTCATTATTATATATCAGGCAGTTCCCTTTCGGATGGCGGCGCCGAAGTGTACGGTGTCCCTCACAGTGTAGGCAATCGAAAGTGCAGAACGCGTCATGGGACTGGAATGTCTGTTCAGTTTCTGCAGGCGGAACCTCGAAATAGACATTCTGTGCTAATGGCAAGCACTTAACGTGTGACTGACAAATGCACGACTTTGCCGCATACCGATGGTGTTGCTAAGTTCGAACCGCTAACTTTGACAGTGAAGAAATCCTTTGCTTATACATTGTTAAAAAGTTGTAAATATAGCATGAGTCAATCGAGTTTCGAAATAAAGACTCCATTAGGACCAGTGTGCACCACGACCATAAAATGTTAAATATCCAAAGAAAATTCAGCACTGGTCGTAAATTTGTTTATTTATTATCACAAATCGATTTTGTTTTCCATATTGTACTATTGTTTTAAAAAGATTTTAATTCACTGTATGAGACTACATTATAATAACATGACACATAACTATTTACTTTACATCTATAACAGAGCGCGCTATCTACGCAGAAGTCAGCTATATAGACTGCTACACGTCGTTTACTAGTGATTTTTACTCTGATAACATCATCTGTATTGGCTTGTAGCTATGCCTTGTGGCTGGATTAGTAAGATCAGTCGCTTAGTGTTGATTTAGACTCTGATAACATATTTTGTATTTTTCCTTGGCAGAACGGCAATCTTTTTATTTTGAAGTATTAAAATGCCAAGATCGTAAATATTGATTTACTTTTCCTGACGACCGGTTTCGATATACTTAGGGTATTATCATCTGGTCAGTTGGGTCCTATGTTTGCGTTTTGTGAAGGTGTTGACATTAAAATAGCACGTCAATCATAAAATATTTAACATTGAAAAATGGTACGTCACACATAAAACGTGACCCTAAGTGTATCGAAACCGGTCGTCAAGAAAACTAAATCAATATTTGCGATCTTGGCATTTTAATACTTCATCTTTTGTATTGGCTTGTAGCTATGCCTTGTGGCTGGATTTGTAAGATCAGTAATGTTTCTAGTCGATTGTGCAAGGTATGTAAATCAGATGCAATACATAAGTAATCAATGTTGTATTTCTGGTATTTCTATTGTGCTTTTATTTTATCAGTGCACTGTAGATGGCTGTTCAGTAACCGAAATAGATCTGTAATAATAAATAAACAAATTTACGACCAATGCTGAATTTTCTTTGGAGTCTAAAAATGTTCATCTGTTTGTAAGCCTATTGGACCAAACTGCTATGGTCATCAGTGTCTAGACTTACAAACTACTTAAACCATTTAAGGACAACACATCCATGCCAGACAGAGGACTCGAATCTCTGGCGGGAACGGCCTGTCAGTAGGTAGCACGATGCCTTGGACCAACACCGCCTAGAAGACAAGGCCTGACAACTGGCCGTGCGTACGTCACACCGAGAGTCCGCGGTCGCCAGCTGACTGGCTGGCCGCTGGGGCACGCCCACTGCCTCGTAGCGAGCCGGCCAGTCAGTTTGTGTTCGCGGCCTCTCGGTGTGACGTAAGCACAGCCAGTTGGGAGCCCTTGTCTTCTAGGTGGTGTTGCTTGGACCACGCGGCCATTCCGCACGGTAATCACGATTTTACATGCAGTGGATTAGATCCGAGGCTGGTACAGGAAAGAGTAGCGTGGAGAGCTGAATCAAACGAGTCTCCGTACTGCGGACGAAACCAACACACTCCCCAATAACCTCAACTTGTTGATGGTCTAGTAATTGGGGATGTACATTATTATTAATAGACATTTCGCCGTGGACTGTCCGTGACTGTACCGTTTAGACTATGGATATATTATAATAATAATAAGCCGTCTCCAGTCACAATAATTTTATTGTTTTTATTGTCCGACGCATTTCGGAGCTCCAACTCCGTTTTCGAGGACTTTATTACTGTATTTTTGTGTTACATCTGCTTCGGTTTTTCACCTGCATTTGTCGACATGCACTGTTGAAATAACTTCCGTATTTGCACACATTTTACAACCATTGTATGCTATCATTCAACTATCGAGGACTTTATTATCTTATTACCATTGTAAAATGTGTGCAAATGCGGAAGTTATTTCACCAATGCAGGAGATAATTTCATCTCGACAAATGCAGGTGAAAAACTGAAGCAGATGTAACACAAAAATACCGTACTAAAGTCCTCGAAATTGAGTTATAGCTCCGAAACTCGTCGGACAATAAAAACAATAAAATTATTGTGAGTGAAGACGGCTTATTATTATTATATCCCCCTATCCTAAAATAGGGGCGTAACTTCAGGTCAGAATACGCGAACATCCTGAATGTACGTAACAGTAATACTGAATTCCATTTATCCACAGACTTGTTGAAATTTGCGTCTCAATCGTCAAGTGCAGGCCTGGCATCATCCATTATTATATCCCCAGTGTCCTTTGAACAGAGACACGCAAAGAAAATCCCTGCTAGGAGATCTTCTCCAGTTTCTGAAACATGTGCATCATGGCACGAAAATAGAAATTTAACTTCAATATCTGCAATTATAATCCTTAAAAGGTTCGAAAGCTTAATTATCGAAACCAATAAACACTTCGTAAGGGACGGCCCGTGGTTTTTAATTTGACCTACATACATACTTTATTGATAATGTATCTACATCTGCAACATTATACAAAACAGTGTGGGTTGATTGGTAGAAGGTACATTGTATGAATACATTCACATTTTTCTAATTACATTCTTGTAGTAAGCGAGGGGAAAACGAAGGTCTAAATGCTTCCTAGCAGCTTAAGTTTTATTTTACTTTTGATTAGGTTACTTCAAACCATCAACAAATCAGTTTACGTAGTTTACAGGAGGAGGAATGGAACGACTGCTATATACAGACCTGGGAGAGGGGCGAATAAGTGGGGCAGTACTAAGCCTCAGCCGTATCATAGAATACAGGCAGCAAGAAGCTATAGCAATGTTATCTGGAATGTCAGTTTTATAAAATATCAGTGATAAACGTTCCTGATTCAGTAATTAAAACGGTTCAGCTACTCTGTCAGGGTTGTGAAAGCAGCGTGCAAGTAGGACATGGATGATAAAATCTACCAAAGAAGTAAGAAATAAACAATACTTTTGTTGATGACATCACTGTTTGCGGAAACACGCAATGAGACTGGATTACTGGAATAGAAAATATAAGGAATAATTGTTCTACTACTGTGGAACTGCCAAGAAATTTTGATACATAAACTGATCATGGCTCATCCCAGTGATGACAACATACATCCAGAAAAGTATTAAACTTGTGCTACCAACTGTTTTTTACCCAGGCCAATTTGTCTCTTTAACTATTGAATGAGTCTCTTTGGGCTATATGAATTCCATACGAACCAGCAAGACATAACCTCGAAGGACCTTCATCAGAGGACAACAGAAGTTCGTTTCCCGGTGACTAGGCCAGATTGCCTAGGAAAAAAATGGTAGGAGTACAGGAGAAATTCAGGTAGGACTTCGTCCTGCCCCTTGCATTATTCAGTTTGTGCATTGAGTTAGCAGTAAATGCAGACAAGGAACAATGTTAAATGAAGGTCAGGGGGAAGAAATAAAGACCTTACGATTAATCTGATATCACTGTAATAATATTTGAGATGGCAGTATATATGGACAAAGAGTTGAATGAAATTGATAGTGGACTACCTTGAAAAGAGGTTATAAAGTGAATATCAACAAAAGTAAAATAGGTATAGACGAATTACATTAGTTGGTGTCAAGGTAATAGGAAACTGATATAGTGAATAAGCTAGTGTAGAATTATAGAAATCCACGATTTTCATCTTTATAGACTTTGGAGATGGTATTCAAATTCCTCCTACGTCATCCTCTTCAGAGACGTGCAGCCAATGGACAGCGCACTTTCTGCATTGTAGCCCTTGAGGTTTCTCGCTCCGCTCTCGCTAAGTGGTCAGATGGGATGGCTGCCATACGGGGGACACTGGTTTGTACTTCCACTTCTTTCTCTTCTCCTTGTTCGGAAGACTTGAATGGAATCCAACTAGGCTGTAGGCGCCAGCCGAGGAGCTGCTCAATTGAAAAGTGGCGTCTTCAAGTTCTTCAGTGTCGACAACTGACACGACAGCGTCTCTGTACCTTTATTCTCTGCATTGTAGAATATGGAAGTGTTAACAACGACGAAAGGGAAGCCGTGCTTGTCAAGGATATGCATCTACATGGGACACTCCGGTAAACACATTCAAGTGCCTGGTAGAGGGTTCATCGAAACACCTTTATACTGTTCATCTACCATTCCACTCTCGAATAGCGCTCGGGAAAAAAGGAGGAGAATGTTGGCGATTGGAGTTTCGTAAGTAGCCCACGCCGCAGCGATAAGCCGTTGTAATGATTCCCATCGCAGGTCCTGTATCATTTCCGTGACGCTGTCTCCCCTGTATTGTGACAATGCAAACAGAGATGCCATTCTTTGGATTCTTTCGATGTCCTCCGTCAAACCAACCTGATAAGGATGCCACGTTGGGCGGCAATACTTCAAAAAAGGACGGACAAGTGTAGTGTATGCAGTTTCTTTAATAGTTCTGTTGTATCTTTTAAGGGTTCTACCAATACAACGCAGTCTCTGGTTCGCCTTTCCCACGGCATTATCTACGTGTTATTACCAGTTTACGTCTGATGTAGTAGTAATTCTTAGGTATTTGGTGGAGTTTACGGCCTTCACATTCGATTGATTTATCTTGTGAAGAAAGTTTAACGAATTTCTTTTCGAACTCATGTGGACCACCTCACACTTCTCACTATTTAGAGTCAATTGCCAATTTTTACACCATACTGGTAACTTATTTAAATCGTTCCGCAGTTGGTTTTGATCTCCAGATGACTTCACTACACGACAAATGACGGTGTCATCTGCAAACAACCTAAGAGAGCTGCTCAGATTTTCTCCTAAATCTTTTATGTAAATAAGCAACAGCAGAGGACCAATAACACTACCCTGTGGAACGCCCGATATCACCTATGTTTTTTTTTCGATGCCTTACCATCGATTACTACAAACTGTGTCCTCTATGACAGGAAATCCCCTATCCAGTTGCAAACTTGGGGCGATATACCATAACCAAGCAATTTGATTAAAAGCCGTTTGTGAGGTACTGGTAATCTAGAAATACGGAATCAATTTGAGAACTTGTCGATAGCACTCATCACTTCGTGTGAGTAAAGAGCTAGTTGAGTTGCACATGAACGGTATTTTCTAAATCCGTGCTGACCTTGGGTCATTCTGTTCCATAGAAAAAATGAAGAGAATACATACTGGGCGTGTATCAGTTTCGAACCATGATATGTAGATTTCAAATGAGAAGTTCCTAGCGAATTTACAACCGTTTGAATAACCCCAGTGTAGCACAGCCCAACGAAAGCTGCTGCAGTCACCCCCCCTCCCCCTCCGTAGGCTAGCCTTCGGACTGGAGAAATTGTTGGACGGGACCACCACGGTCGGACACCCCAATATAAGGCATTTCTTGACCTCACACCCCTGATATCGCACTCAAATTATGAGATAGTGGCTGGTCGAATCCAGTCGACAAATATGCGGCCACACCTGTTCTTCAAGTTACATTTGTTCCTCATCACGTCGCCTTAATAGCATGTGCTCATTGCTGTAATAGTGACGAAGAGCAAATGATATAAATTTCTATAATGGATGTTTCTTACAGTGAGGTAAAAACGCACTAGACACATTTCGAAGAATTATTGTTTACACTGTTTCTTCTTTAATATTGTCCTTGATTAATTTAATGTAAATTAGTGTAATCGCTGCTTATTAGCATAACGCCTTTGAAGCAACACTAAAACCACCCATGAAAACGGTGTTTGTTAGGAATATGACATGTTAACTCTCTTTAAATACTTTCTATGAAAGTTAGGGGTGTTTCAAAGGTGTGACAAATACTATTACTTTGTTGTCCAGTGCATTCCTGCACTCACAGTAAGGCGTGGATGAAACATTCGCATTGAAACACACTTGCAATTCGTTTGCCAATACAAGTCGACAAGACTGCACCTCAAACAAATTGATCGCTCAACAGAGGGAATGTTCCTGACATGTTTGCGCGATGGCGTGCCTTCTGCACATTAGCTTGAATTGACAGCGGCTCGAAAATCGAATTCTCCTTCCACAGCCAGACGACGTTGAAGTTACAGCTGTCAATATAGGATATTAATGACAAAAACATTATGCTACACGCTATGCAAGTAAAGGAAATGTGTTTGTAATGGGCTTAATGGGAAATTCTCTGACCGCATTGTGAGCGAGTAGAAACTGTTTCTTGTAAATAGTGTTATCTGACGCCAACTAAATAATAAAACATTCCATGGCCTACACAGCGTGGCCATTCCAATCAAACAAAGTAAAACAGGTATAAACCTTAGTAAAAGAATATGACTCCCCTATTTTATGCGGACTTAACGGCGTCATTTAGACGGCTCCAGTTTTTATGAGAGGTCATTTTCGTTAAGAAGGAAAGAATTACTATAACACCCACAGTCATGCGTTTCCGCAATACTGATGTCGCATTGAAGATATTTAGATAACAAACTAACGCACTCTTGATCAAATTTTAACTTTCTCCAAATATCAAGCTTTTTCCAATATTAAAGCACGTACACTTAATAGTTTTGTCCAGTAATCTACAATAATTGGCATCCATTGAGAGAGAAGTGTTATAAAATCCATTAATCCTGTTAAAAATTCACGACAGAAAAATATCTGCGCATTACGGCAGGCACTGATGTACAATGCTCATAAAGTAACGTCTGTTTTTTTGAGCACTTGTCTTCAGCATGTTTTACTGTTTGTACACAATTGACATCTACGATTTTCATGGCACACAGACTGCTACAAATTGCAGGAGGGAATCGTCATAATTGGAACCAAACTACGCGGGGAAAAATTGCGGAAATGCCGAACCAACACTAAAAACTAAACTCCGCTTTACAGGCCTCGAAAGGCCCAACAGGTACCGCCGGCTGCCGTGATATCCTCCGTTCGAAGTTGTCAAGGGGATGCAATGTGGAGTGGGACGGTCGGCGCCGTTACGTCACTTGTCTTGACCGGGACCGCTACTTCTCAATCAGGTGTTCCTCAGCTGATTGCAACCCGGTTACGAAAAGCGCTCGGAAGACCATTTTTTTTTCTGTTCCATATGTTGATCGGTTCCTTGCGAACGTTGAACTGTTGGCTCAGTTATTTTGATAGAGAGGACATCCAGCCCTCTCAACGAACGCGGTGAGGCACCGCGCACTGTGACCCATCCAAGTGTTAGCCAAGCCCGAGAGTGCCTTAGTTCGGTGATCTAGCGGGAATCCGTATATCCGCTGCTGTGCGGCCGACCTCAGGATATTATAAATGAGCTAGGAAGACGTCACGAAGAATCCAAATTTGTATATCGAAACTATTAAAGTTTTTTTTTTAAAGTAATACAAACTTTAACCTTAGACGACACTAATTCCCTTTTCTACATATTTTTTCTCACCATAGTCCTCCTGGAGTTGAAACAGACCAGTGTGTCCATACCGTCACTGTAGAAAGATTCTTGCGGAGCCCCAACTTCTGCTCTGCTTTCACGTTTCATCCCCTTTACAGTCATCGAAGGTGATCTTCAAGTTTTGAAAACAGACGCAGATCACATGAGGGCTAAGTCGCGACTGTATGGGTGGCGATGGCTAACAGAGAACCCAAGGCGTTGGAATGTTGCAATGCATTGTCCTGCTCCGTACATGTACGAACTCTTCGAATTCATTTGTCATTTTAGTTTTCCGTGGAGCTTGCAATGCGCCGACATAGTTTTACGTCACACATTTACACGTTAGACACCTGGTGGGCACGGAGTAAAGCGCTCGACTAGAAACCGAAGGGTCGCTGGTTCGAAACCCGGTCTGATCTCTGATATTTCCAGCCTGCGTTTTAACCCAGCCTTCACCTCCCAACGGCGTGAGGAGTCGCCAGAATCGACACTGAGGTGTGCATTCCCCTGTTCGATAACTGGGGTAGATTAGCGACACGCAAGTCGCCGATGTGGCGTCCAGTTGAAGATCTGCACTGAGTTACAGGATATTGCTTTACTGCAATTGGGAGTCTCCTAACGGCAGAGCGTTGTAACGTCCGTCAACGAACGGGGAAGTCGGTCGAGTAATACACATGACATTTATTGCCCCCATCGGTATTAACAAAAATGCTTTGACTTTTCTTTCAGCACGTCCTCGTATTAATGTTGGGAAATCCGGATATTTGTATCTACACAGCTGAAAAAA
This sequence comes from Locusta migratoria, assembly GCA_026315105.1. NCBI lineage: Eukaryota > Metazoa > Arthropoda > Insecta > Orthoptera > Acrididae > Locusta > Locusta migratoria. The sequence goes on along the minus strand of CM048745.1, from coordinate 695,728,351 downwards.
GGGTTTGGTCAATACCTAATGCCAACACCCACAGCTGGCATTATTTTACGTTTACCGACAGATGAGTTAGGTTCTTCGCCGTTCCCCTGAATCAGTTAAGGCATAGGATGCACGTTTGAAATGACAGTTTCCACAATCACAGTTGAGTTTCATATCTAATCGCCCAGTTGTCGACAGGATGTTAAACTGTAACCTCCCTTCCTGTAGGTGCTTTTAAGTTCTGAAACAATGAATATATGGGAGTTTTATACCTACCAAAGACTCGTACTTTACGAAAAGGAAACCCTTTGTTGGATGACAGAATTACATCCGGATACTAATTACAGAATCATTTAAGAAAGCCGAGGTCAAATTTAGCTCCAGTCTATCTTCAAACAACGGAAGATACTTGATATGCTCTGTTATGACTTATAGTAATTACAACAAATTTCGTTTATATGGAAACTGGAGAAACATACACTTTTTTGTATAGTACAGTGTTGCTTTCGATATATGTTTAGTTTGGTTACAGGCAGTAGATATTTTAGTGAAACAAATTTGGGATATTAGTTGTTCTACACTACGTCTCTACTCCGCAATGGAACTTACGGTACTTGGAGGATGGTATCTCTATCTTCTCCTGTTCCACACCCGAATGGGGCGTAGAAAGCACGACTGTCGTTAAGCTGCAGAAGAATTTCTATGAGACTTTTTCGTCATGGCCATTTCACGACGCGTATGTGGGAGTGACAAGGTTCCTCACCTCTTCTTGGAACGATGCTCTCGGAACTTCAACAGTAAACCTAGCCGACATGAAAGAGCCTCTCTCGTAGCACCTACCATTCTAATTTCTTCCCTTTACGAAAACACCATCTACGCTCTATCTCTTATTGACTCAACTTTGCAAAGGCCACGGACTGATGGAAAAAAAGAATCGGTGGTACAGGTTTCTTATAAGATACTTCTTTCGTCTCGCAATAATATTTTCATACGATTCTCCCAGTCATTCACTAACTTGAATCTTCTAGTTTCAATGAGTATCTTGTCAACGAACACTAATTGATCTCATCACTTGTATAATCAGAATATGTATATTTATGTATGTTCGGGGTCAGTATTGAAAAAGAGTTTATGGCAGACTAGTTTCAACTCATATTGCTCTAAGAGTTCAAAATTGAAACTGCACGTGGGCTTTAAACCATTAAAAAATAAATAGTAGTAACTATAGTTTCTAAATTCCTCTCAATTGATGAACATTTCATTTCAAAGTAGCTGATTTTGTAGGTGTAATAGGCAACCAGTCCATGTTAGTACATTTCTTGCACTGTTTACTGGGCTATTTTGTAAGCCTGCTAAGCCGGCCGCGGTGGCCGAGAGCACTGAGGCGCTTCAGTCACGGTCTGCACAGCCACTACAGTGGGGGGTTCGAATCCTCCCTCGGGCATGGATATTTGTGCCGTCCTAGTTCGTAAGTAGTTCATAAGTAGTTTGTATGTTAAGGGACTGATGACCCCGTAGTTAAGTCCCATAAGTTCTACAAACATTCGAACATTTAAGCCTGCTAAAATGTACAAATAATATATTATGCTCACTACTAATCACCGCAGTCACCACGTCCATATGGTTTTGCCATCGTGCAGAAAATGCTGTAACATAACCAGCTGCAGTGGCCACACTAGCTCGAAAATTGTAATGGTACAAGCAATTGTACCATTTCTAAAAAAAAAAAAATGGTTGGTTCCAAACCTACAAGAACTGCCAATTAAAATCACAGTTTCGCTTTATCATTCATAACAGAAATATCTGGCTCTATGCACTGCCTCCCGCAATGCAAAATACCATAGTCTACCGTTATAAATTTACGCACACTTTTGCACGCTAGTATAGAAACCGCAGTACCTCGAACATTTTGGCTGCTGCTTAGAATACTCTTGCCACTATAGTGAATCGCAGCTGCGACAAGCGGCGTTGCTGAGGGAGAGCTGCTTGACTTACCGGGCAGCGACTTCCACGCGTCCTCACACGGAGCCTACGGCAGTCACTCACTTCACGATGCGCACAGCACGGCGGCACGCTGCCGACTGGAGCGCCCCACGCGCGGCGCCCCCTCCACACCTCGCCGGCTGCTACCCCCACCCTACCACCGATCCCCCCCCACCCCGCACCAGTCGCAAGCAGCCGTTTCTGCTGTCCTCACCTGTTAGGGAAGGTTGGCGACACAGATCTAGTTGTTGCTAGAACTAAATTTGTTACCGTGTCAATCAGTGACGTAACTAGGACTTGGCTTTGGGGGGGGGGAGGGGGAAATAGATCTGCTTGACGAGCAAAATTTTAGTCAGTTTCCAGACAGACTACCATCTACCACTCCCGTTGAAGAAACTAATTCACTCCCATCCATTAAAAGCTTATGGTAAAACACCCCAAGTTTCCAATCTATACCTTTACCAGATTGCTGTTATACGATTTTTTTTTTTTTTTTTTTTTTTTTTTTTTTTTTTTTTTTTTTTTTTTTTGGGCGGGTGTTTCTTGGCGGAGGGGGGGGGTTCTATCCCCCTCATCCCCCCCATAGTTACGCCACTGGTGTCAATTGTCACCAACTCCGATCAATGTCATCTCCATCTACAGGGGATACTCTGCAAATCACATGTAAGTGCCTGGCAGATGGTTCATCGAACCACCATTATACTATTTCTCTCCCATTACATTCTCGAATACCGCGCGGGAAGAAAGAACACCTGAATCTCTCTATTCGAGTTCTGATTTCTCGTTTTTTATTCTGATGGTCATTTTTACCTATGTAAGTGGGAGTCAACAATACATCTTTGCATTCGGAGGAGAATGTTGGCGATCTGAGTTTCGTAAGTAGCCCACGCCGCAGCGATAAGCGCCGTTGTTGTAATGATTCCCATCCCAGATCCTGTATCATTTATCATTTCCGTAACGCTGTCTCCCCTGTATCGTGACAATACGAAACGAGCTGCCCTTCTCTGGACTCTTTCGATGTCCTCCGTCAAACCCACCTGATAAGGATCCCACACTGGGCAGCAATACTCCAAAAATGGACGGACAAGCGTGGTGTATGCAGTTTCTTTAGTAGTTCTTTTAAGGTTCTGCCAAAAAAACCGCAGTCTCTGGTTCGCCTTTCCAACGACATTATCTACGTGTTCTTTCCAGCTTACGTCTGAAGTAATAGTAATTCCTAGGTATTTTGTGGAGTTTACGGCCTTCACTTTTGATTGATTTATCTTCTAAACATACTGTAACATATTTCTTTTCGTACTCATGTGGACGACTTCACACTTCTCATTATTTAGGGTCAATTGCTCATTTTCACACCATAGTGATATATTATTCAGATCGTTCTGCAGTTGGTTTTGATCTTCATATGATTTTACTAGACGGTAAATGACGGCGTCATCTGCAAACAACTAAGAGAGCTACTTAGATTGCCCCTAAATCGTTTATGTAAATAAGGAACAGCAGAGCACCAATAATACTACCCTGAGGAACGCCCGATATCACTTCTGTTTTAGTCGATGCCTTGTCATCGATTACTACAAACTGTGTCCTCTTTGACAGGAAATCCCCTATCCGACTGCAAATTTGGGGCGATATGCCATAACCATGCAATTTCATGAAAAGCCGTTTGTGAGGTACGGTTTCAAAAGCCTTCTGGAAATCAAAAAATACGGAATCAGTTTGAGAACCCTTGTCGATAGCAGTCATCACCTCGCGTGAATAAAGAGCTAGTTGTGTTTCGAATGAACGATATTTTCTAAATTCGTGATGACCTTGGGTCAATAGATCATTCTGTTCGAGGTAATTCATAATATTGAATACAGGATATGTTCCAAAACCCTGCTGCAAATTGACGTCAATGAAATAGGCCTGTAGTTTAGTGGGTTACTCCTACCGCCTTTCTTGAATATAGGTGTGACCTGTGGAACTTTCCAATCTTTTGGTACAGATCCTTCTATGAGAGAGAGGTTGTATATGGCTGTTAATTAAGGAGCTATCGCTTCAGTATAATCAGATAGAAATCTAATGGGTATACAATCCGGACCAGAAGACTTGTTCTTGTTAAGTGATTTTAGTTGCTGCACTACTCCGATGATATATACTTCTACGTTACTCATTACGGCCTCTGTTCGTAATTCGAAATCTGGAATATTTGTTTCGTCTTCTTTGGTGAATGAGTTTCTAAAAGCTATGTTTAGTAACACTGCTTCAGTAGCGCTGTCATCGGCGGGATCGCCTTTACTATCACGCAGTGAGGGTATTGTTTGTGTTTTGCCCCTAGTATATTTAACATATGACCAAAATGTCTTTGGGTTTTCAGTCAAATTTCGAGAAAGAGTTTCGTTGTGATAAGTATTGTAAGCATCTCGCATTGAGATCCTCGCTAAATTTCGAGCTTCTGTGTAGGATAGCCAATCCTGGGGATTTTGTGTTCGTTTAAATTTAGCATGCATTTTCCTTTGCTTTTGCTTTTGCATCAACGTCCTGATCTGTTTTGTGTACCAAGGGGGATCACCTCCTAGCTCTTATTATTTTATTTGGCATAAAACTGTCAATTATATTTTGTGAAACAAGAATTGCGGAGAAAAAAAATAAAAGAAAAAAAATGATTCAGGGTCCTTGCAGGAACTAATTTTCGTCACGTCTGTCAGGTTCGGATGTAATTTAAATTTAGTTTTGCAAAGAATACTATGGAACAGTTTATTATTGGTCACTTTCGAAATTCAAGTAGCCATATTTTCTAAAATACAAACGGAAAAATGGAAACATCGGTTTTCACTGCACAATCCATGGAATGAATTTTGAGGTTTATTACTCTTTTGCTTTAATGAATAATATGTGGAACAATGACGAATCCAAAGGGGCGGCTATGGGGTTTCAGCGCCCCTTGGCCGTACAGAGCATGAGGAGAACCTCTTAATATGTCCAAATTCTATGAGCTCAGGCCCACCCCTCCACACAAAACTCCTGAATTCGCCACTGATGTAGAAGAAAAATATAAATGTGTGTGATCAGTTTTATTTGACACAAACAAGTGGGGTTAACTTGATATCTCTCACAAGGGAACCTCCCCATCGCTCCCTCCTCAGATTTAGTTATAAGTTGGCGCAGTGGATAGGCCGTGAAAAACAGGAAAAAGTTGTGTGCAACTATGAAAAAATAAGCAAAATATAAAATATGAGCAGTCCATGTGAAAGATAAGCAACGTCGTGCAGGTTGTAAGCACAGGGGTGCTGTGGCTAGCGTGAGGAGCTGCGGAACGAGAGGTACTTGGTTCGAGCCTTCCCAAAGGCGAAAATTTTCATTTTTTCATTTTAGAAAATTATTATCTGTCCGTCCGCCCGTTTGTCCGATGCGAGGTAACTGCGACATAGTATGGGGACGCTACGCCTAAACAAACATCTAAACACACGACGTTATTCCACTACAGTGCACGTCGGAGAGAGATACTATTCCTGCTGACGAGGCTCCCAAGCTGGCAGTGTACTGTTCGTTACTTTCAGAATACATCAGACGTGTTTTCCTGCAGAGGAATCGGTTGACCTATCACCTTGTGATTAAATGTTTTAGGTTCCCATTGGAGAGACACTTCCTTTCGTCTGCTAATCGCACGGTTTCGCGGTGCGGTCACAAAACACAGTAAACTCATTACAGCAAAGAGAGACGTCAGTGAATGGACGGACAGATCATAATTTTGGGAGAGTAAAAAAATTAAAATTTTCGTTCGAGGCTTGATCCAAGGACCGCTCGCTCTGCAGCTCCTCGCACTAGCCACCAGACCACAGCTCTCCTATTCTCACCATCTGCTCGACATTGCCTATCTTTCGCATGGACCGTTCAGTTTTTACATTTTGCTTATTGCTTCATAGTTGTACACAACTTCTTCCAGTTTTCTCGACTGCGCCAACTTATAACTAAAACTGATGGGGGTGCGATGGGGAAGGTCCCTTGTCAGCATCACTTTAAGCGACACTTCAAAAAAAGAAAAATCATGAAATAGTTCTGGGTACTTCCAGGGGCAATTTCGGCTCGAGATGGTTCCAAATTTGCAACCTGTGTACTCGTTCTGTGAAGCTTCAGTAGTGAGTATGTCGTCTTCTCCAAGAAGGTTGTTATTAAATTTAGGAAGGTACAAGTTGTGTCTAAACGAATTTTAGCAACAGTAAAACTGTTTTGGAGTGATCCTTGTATGATCTATCCTGTGTCGCACAACTCTCTTTCACCTGTGGTGTTTGGAGGAGGGGGGGGGGGGGGACGCTGAGCAGCGTCGGTAGGTGCAAAATATTGTAAGAGCCGTCCTTTTCGCATTCTCGTAATGGGAAGGTGATGCGTTGTTCCAACAGGATAACGCTAGCTCACGCGATACGCCTGAAACTAGACGCGCTGTTCAGCAATTTCGCTGACCGGCACTATCTCCGGATTCGCCTCCAATTGCGCACATGTGGGGTATAATAGGACCACACCTGACACTGTGACTCGTGCAGCCACGACTCTTGCAGGACTACGTTGACAAGTAGAGCAGGCGTGGAATGCCGTATCTCAAGAGAGTATTCGCCATCTGTATTGTCGAATAAATGCCAGAATCGGCACCCGTGGAGGCTGCAGCAATTACCAATATAGGTTTTAGTATATGGATCGACACCTAATACCTCAGTACTGCTTGGGCTATCTACACTACTGGCCATTAAAATTGCTACACCAAGAAGAAATGCAGATGAAAAACTGGTATTCATTGGACAAATTTATTATACTAGAACTTCAACAAATTATGTACTGTGGGCATCCGCAGCTGTAGACTTGAATCATATTGGTGGAAACCGCTTCAGTTGTATGGTGTTCTTTATTAACCAACTAGTTTCGTGGCATTAGAGCCACATCATCAGGGTTATCTGTATACAAAGAAGAGCAAATGCCACTAACAATCGCGTTATGCTATTTTACATTTGGGCTATAGATAAGAAAACTGTAGGTGACAGTACTCACAAGTTATTTCATATTTTTCTCTTGGTGATACTAGACGACCCAACTTTCTCTGGTTCTGTTCCATAAAAAGATAAATAAATTGGATTGCCCGAATTGAAACAATGTGGAAATGCTAAATCTGAGAAAATTAACCGTACATACCGGTGGCGTTGCGCTGTACCCGCCCGTCGTCAACTATGTGGTGCTCGTGACAGAGCTGGTAGGTACGTCACAAGTGCGCATGCGCGAAAATCAAATTGTGCGTGAGGCGGTTAGCGCTTTGAAACAAGTGTTGTAACAGAGAAGTTTGGGCTAAGTCTTTACAGATTACAAAAATTGTTCGTAATCACTATTTTACGTCGTTAACGAGAAGCCACCCTATACAAATTAGATTTATTGAACACAAGTTTGTTTCGCAATAAAATAATACCATATGAATTATACCTTATATTACTCTTTTAAATATTTATAATTTAAATAGTGCTTCAGTAGGTTCTATTTGGATTTTCGACATGAAGATTGCATGCCTTATGTATTATTATTCAAACAATCAAAATTTGCTAAGATGTGGCGATGTCGCAGCTGAAATTGTCCGTTGAGTGTGTAGATTGGGAGATGCGTCTTGCATCATAATATTTCGATCTCTTCCAGAATATTAAGATTTTATCCCTTTCTTTCCCTGTGTAGAATTTTAAATTATTTTGCAAATCTGTAATGGAGTGCCCCTCTTCCTGTAGATGTTTGCTTAAGGCAGACTTGGAGTTAACAAGATACGTGTGTTCTTTAAATCTTATGCAAAAACTTATGCCTGTTTGCCCAATATATCTCATGGGACAGTTATCAAGCCTCATGCAATACATCCCACCAATATTGCACTTATTATTTATAGACGTTTCTTTCTGCCTATACTTCTTTCCTGGATTATTTGGTATGAAAAAGCTGCTTGTACATTTTTATTACGTAAATTTTACCAAAATATGGAATATGGTGATACGTCGTGTGTTGTGTGAGAGAATCTGCATTAGTTAGAGTAATTAAGCAGTTGTACGTGTTTGTCTGAGATTTGTTGAATTTTCTCAGAATTCCATAGTTGATGTTGTCGACGAATTTTGCTCATACCCGTTAGAAAAGGTAATGTACTGTATTAGCTAGAACTCTGTATTTCTTGTAAAGGGGGACACTACACATTCTTTGTAGTAATGCCCTAAAGGCTGCCACTTTATATGTTAAGGGATGGTTAAACAAACTATGGATAACCATGTCTGTTGTCGGTTTCCTATAAATGCCATATTGGATGGTAGTACCTATTAGGATGATCATAAGATCGAGACAGATATTTGCCAAACAGTATGAAAGTAGTGAACCCATCTTCATGTCTGTTTTATAATATGATACCCTTGCCCAATTTCCAGCTGAGGCTAGCAAAATAATTATATGGTATAGATATATTGATGACATTTTGCTGCTCTAAAATGGCACTAAAGAAGAAAGTCTCAGCTTCGTGGAAAAAATAAATAGCTTACATAACAACATTAAATTTATAATTCAACAAAATGTGAATGGTGCTTTACCCTTCCTCGATCTCACGATCACCCTAATAGGTTCTACCGTTCAATTAAATGTTCAAATGTCTGTAAATCTATCAGACCAAACTGCGTGGTCATAAGTCCGTTGCTTACAAACTACTTAAACCTAGGTAAACTAACCTACGGACAAACACACACACCCATGCCCCAGGGAGGACTCGAACCTCCACGGCGAGCAACCGCGCGCTCCGCAGCGAGACGCTTTAGACCGCTCGGCTACTCCACGGCGGCTACCGTTCAATACCCCATACCACCACGTCTAGTGATATGCCAGTATGACGATGACGAATACACGCTTCCAATGCGAATTCACTGCGATGTCGGCAAACACGGATGCGACAATCATGATGCTGTAAACAGAACCTGGATTCATCCGAAAAAAAATGACGTTTTGTCATTCGTACACTTATCGCAGGCGCTCCAGTCTGTCATGCAGCGTCAAAGGCAACCGCAGCCATGGTCTCCGAGATGATAGTCCATGCTGTTGCAAACGTCGTCGAACTGTTCGTGCCGACCGCGGTGGCCGAGGTGACTGAGGCGCTCCAGTCAAGGTCAGCACGGCCACTACGGTCGGGGGTTCGAATCCCCCCTCGGGCATGGATATTTGTGCCGTCGTAGTTCGTAAGTAGTTCGTAAGTAGTTCATAAGTAGTTTGTAAGTTTAGGGACTGATGACCCCGTAGTTAAGTCCCATAAGCTTAACAAACATTTGAACATTTTGAACTGTTCGTGCAGATGGTTGTTATCTTGCAAATGACCCCATCTGTTGACTCAGGGATCGAGACGTGGCTACACGATTACAGCCATGCGGATAAGATGCCTGTCATCTCGACTGCTAGTGATTCGAGGCCTTTGGAGTCCAGCACGGCGTTCCGTATTGCCCTCCTGAAACCACAGATACCATATTCTTCTAACAGTCATTGGATCGCGACCAACGCGAGCAGCAATGTCGCGAAACGATAAACCGCAATCGCGAAAGGCTACAATCAGACCTTTATCAAAATCGGAAACGCACTTCTCCTCCTTACAAGAGGAATCACAACAACGTTTCACCAGGCAACACCGGTCAACTTCTGTTTATGTAAGAGAAATCGTTTGGAAACTTTCCTCATGTCAGCACGTTGTAGGTGTCGCCACCGGCACCAACCTTGTGTGAATGCTCTGAAAAGCTAAACATTTCCATATCACAGCATCTTCTTCCTGTCGGTTAAATTTCGCGTCTGTAGCACTTCATCTTCGTGGAGTAGCAATTTTTATGGCCAGGAGTGTATCTGTAAATGTATGTACTGTTTCATCGAAAATGTTCAAATGTTCGTTAAGTTATGGGAACACTCTGCAATGGCCATCCGTCTCTAAACCTACAAACTACTTCAACTAACTTATTCTAAGAATGACACACACACACACACACACACACACACACACACACACACACACACACACACACACACACATGCCCGAGGGGGGACTCAAACCTCCGACATGGAACGACCTCGCGCTCCGTAGCAAGGCGCCTTAGTGCGCACGGCTATTCCACTGAGGCACTGTTTCAACAATGAATCTTTAATGAACTGGAAAATTCTAAGAGGATGACCTAATTTTTCTTTTCAGCATTGAAAAATTAGAAAAATTAGGAGTCTTTGCGTGAAGTGAAGCCTAAATACGGTGTGCAAAGTGCACCGCAAATTACTGTGGCGATCTTCTCGCACTAAACTGAGAACTAACAACTACAAAAAGAGCAAACTTGCAGGACATTCAAAATTCACTTACCGCTAACGCGTCAACGACGTTATCTGCGTTATTATTCTTCATAGGAGTTACTGGCTTAATGCCCTAAGGAAATAATTCATATATCGTCCATGTTTATCTCAAGGCAGACTAATCATATGCTTTGCATTCTGTCTTTAGCATGAGAAGATACAACCAATGAATCGAAATATGACAATGCAGATTGGGCTAATAGCCTGTTCATTGTGATACCAGCCTACTATAGAAGAGTTCTAAAAAGGCGTTAAAAGGTGATAACCAAGACCCTAAATTCTCCGCGAAAATTTGCATTACAATTAGGTTGTTATTGAGTGAAGTGAGAATTATATACGACTAAATGTGTAATAACATAGCATGAATATAGCATTAAAACTATTCATATTCACGGAATGCATGAAATTAACTGCGAAATGGGTAAAGTTGAAAATGTGTACTCAGCCGGGATTCGAACCCGGGTCTCCTACTTTCTAGGTAGTTGCGCTAACCCCTACACCACTGGGGACACGGCGGTTATCACACCAGCACGGAATTACTCAAGGACGCCTCCCGCCATATACAAATTTGCAACTCTACCCTACCCACTAGAACTCAAACTCGTAGCAACTTAGTGCTTATTCCCGTAAGAGTAAGAGCCTAGGAGTGCCTCCGCACTGAAGGAGAAAGGATCACTGCCCGTCATCGGTAAATTTTATAACTTATATATATATATATATATATATATATATATATATATATATATATATATATATAATTAAAACTATTGTTAATGAAGACAGAAGCCTTCTATTGTGGCCATATAGGCCGAATCTGGTGCTTGCGGATCGGGTCCCCACCACTTTAGATTTTGTCCAAGTTTGAAGCTCAACTGTTCTGCTTACTGACCGACTCATGACCCGTAGAGCAGCGGTGGAATTGCCGAGCGCTCTAAGGCGCCTTGCTACAGTGCGCGCTGTTGCTCCCCGTCGAACGTTCGAATCCTCCGTCTGGCATAGGTGTCTTTGTTGTCGTGAGGTTAGTTTGTAAACCTAGGGATTGATAACCAAAAAACTTAAGTCCATTTACAAACATTTGAACATTTTCATGAGCTGTAGAATATAACAGAGATGTTTTGGAGAACATGACAAGGCTGGAGAGCTAGTAAAAGCCGCTTTTTCTCTTGAAGAAATATTTGGTCATCATTCCGTAGCTTACAAACTACTTAAACTAAGGTAAATTAACCTAAGGACAACACACACATACACACACACACACACACACACACACACGCTCGCGCGCGCGCGCACACACACACGCACACACACGCCCCAGGGAGGACTCGTACCTCCGACGACGAGCAAACGCGCGCTCGCAGCGAGACGCCTTAGACCGTTCGGCTACTCCACCGCGGTAGTACCATTTAAGTCCGTATACACCGGTTGCAGTTGACAACACCTGTGGTTTGAGATATTCACAGCTGACTATGGTAATATTTTGTGATAAATAATTTTTGTCTTACGGAAAGTCGTACCTACATCTCTCATGCAATAGACGCTCTATTGTGACGTTCAGAAGTGATAGAAGTAAACATCAGTGACCATGAATATGTGTCTGACCTGCATAATGTTGTCAATTGAACATACCACATCATAGCGCTCCAGTTTATTCTGTCCATTTTATTTGACAGAATTTTATTATTTGATATTATGTGAGGCATGATCAGTACGGACTAAATAACGGTCATTGAACTATAATGCACTATCAGTGGCATCCACATTGAAACGTATCTAAGCGGAAAAGAAGATTTGATAGCAATATAAAGGTAACTCTCTATACTGATGAGTCGCTTGAGAAAGAATCGACTTCGACGCCATAGCTAATTTCAGTTTTACTCTTTTCCCTCTAGATTCAATGCGGCACCGGCAGCGTTACAATGCGACATTACATATTCTCACTAGGAGTAGTGAATGATGCTTATGGCGACGACAGCAGGTCGATCGGTTCCCTGCGTAACCTTGTGGGCGGTCATTTACAGACGGCGGCAGCCACTTAGCGGGCTCTCGGTGATAACATCTGCTGCGGCAGGCCGCTCCAGCTTTCCTCTGGCTCACGTGTTTACGTCTTTTGTTTGCTTTGAGCTCCATAACAGGTCTACAGGAAGCTCGGAGAGCTTTCGCATCCTAAAGATTACAATCAGTAGCGTCTGCCGTCTACATCCTAGTAGAGGAAAATACCAAGTAACTTGTGAATATTCAGTACTCTGCCGCGCGGGTATAGCAGCACGCTCTAAGGCGCCTTGCTACGGAGTGCGTAGCTGTTCTCGGTCGGAGGTTACTTGTTAGTGGTCCTTAGTGTAAGTTAGTGTAAGTTAGTTTAAGTGTATCGTAAGTCAAGGGACTAATGGCCATAGCAATTTGGATCATATACATAAACAAACATTTGAATTTATAGGTTTTTCTGACAATGGAAATATTTATAAATGTAAATTACGGTCCAAGCTCCCATCGGCTTATTTGTTTACACAGCTATATTTTCACTCAAACCTACAATCTGTAATAGCTTAATAGATTGAGGCCAATAATGTCAACACTATCACAAAGGGAATTTTGATTCCCCACACAAATTGAATCATTTTTATTTGTTATAGGCACAAATAGCATTTGAAATATTACTTTCCAATGTGTATCTTATCTTTCTCGTCTCAACGACGCCTTTAAAAGTTTGTTGGGCAGCTTGTAGCTCAGCAGAGCGGGTTGGTAAAATGCGTCTGAAAACGCGCCGTTCTTACAAGGTTTTGTAACTTTGTTGCTGACATTTACATTGGTGTAGCGAATGCTTAGAACTTCTTACACTGCTGCTACTCAGAAGCAAGAACATTCTCTCTCGCAGCAGTAACAATATCAAATAGACTAGTCTCTTAAATATCTGACCCTATATACTTTATTCTGACTCCTCCAAAAGTTCAAGAAACTGTACAATTGTGGAAGATTTTCGTACAACATCAAAATTCAGTCTACAGTATGCCGATGACAAAAACCAAATAAGGATATTTCGTGACGGAGGAAGCGAATTTTCTTCATAAAATTAAAGTGATGTTAATTTTTGTACAGGGTTTTCAAATGAAAAGTACCAAACGTCTTAACAACGAAACTGGTTGAAATCTGACGCTTTGGGATAACGTAGTGTGACTTCTAGGGACGTGAAGCATGCGTCGTCACCTCCCCCTAAGAAAAAAGTCAAGGCTGTGCCTTCAGCAGACAAGGTGATGCTCTCCGTCTTTTTCGGCGTCCGAGATCCGATGCTCATCGGATTCCCCAAGCAGGAAAAAAAAAAAAAAAAAAAAAAAAAAAAAACAGTGGCACTTTCTATGAGACACTCCGTAGCCTCCACAGGTCCATCAATAACAAACGGACAGAGCTGCTGCATGACAATGCACGTCCACACGTCTCTAGGGTCACACAAAATGTACTGGCGAAGTGGGGGCAGCTTGAGTATCCGGCCTACAGCCCGGACATGTCACCCTGTTATTTCCATCTGTTTGGTCCACCATAAAGAGAAATTAAATAAATAAAGAGAAGTGCTTCAAATAGGACGGCGAAGGACACAGTATAGGACTGTTGTCACAGCCACATGAATTCTTGGAATAGTCGTTAAATAGTGGGATAATTGTGCTCAGGCTTCTGGCGATTACTTTTGAATAAAGACTTCCATTATACCCACAGTGTCGATTAGAACCTTTCATTTGAATACCCATCTTAGCACAGCTAGCTGTGACTACTCGACGGCACTCATGTGGCGGGTAAGTGGAACCATTTTTGTTGCATGTATAAATTCCACTTTATACCATTGCACGTCATTAATTTAATATGAGTACAAATCTGAAAAATATCGTCTGACCGAAAGTACCCAGTTTGTATCTACCTGAACCAGACAGTTTTTAAACTTTGTTTTAATTTTATTATTATTATTTCTTTATAGACCTCTCTTTTGTACTCCGGTTATGCATATGGAAAGGCTTCTGGCGTGCTTATGGGTGCACGTCGGAAATTAAAACTGAACTCTGGATGGGAGTTGGAACTAGGCTCACGGGACTTACATTTAACAAACCGTTAGGGAATTCAATATTCCGAGGTACCCAACGTCAAGAATGTCCCGAGGATATCAGTTTTCAGGACTTACCTCTCAGTCACTTACCAAGTAGCATAAAAAATGTGACAGTAGATGAATTTTTAGATAAAACGTAAAAAAAAATGCAAATAAAAGAATCCATAAAATACTGATTGTCATTTATAGACAACATTTACTAAACTGACACGTTCCACATCATTACGAAATGACGTATATATGACGTATGGAACAAGTATTAATCTAATCTAATTTAATCCAATACAGAGGCCGATGGATCAATTACTGACTGAGAGCAACGGCGGCTTTTTATAGTTGTCAGTGCTGACAGACTAGCAACATGGCGTGAAATATCCGCAGAAACCCATGTGGGATGCACGACGAACGGGTTCGTTGGGGTAGTGTAGAGCAATTTAACAGGCGACGATCAGCTCGAATATTTTTTCCTGACAGAATACAGTAGACGAAGATGAGATAGGATATACGATACTGAGAAAAGAATGTGACAGGGCACTGAAAGATTTTAGTCACAACAAGGTCTCAGGAGTAGATCATATTTCCTCTGTACTGCTGTCATCGTTGAGAGAGCCAGTCATGGAGAAAATGTTCCATCTTGTGTGCAAAATATATGAGACAGGAAAAATAGCCTCATACTCCATGAAGAATATAACTCAAATTCCAGAGAAAGTATGTACAGACAAGTGTGAAAATTACAGTACTATCAGTTTAATAAGTCGTAATTGCAAAATCCTAACACAAATTATTTATAGACGAATGGAAATACCGGTAGAATCCAATCTCGGGGAAGATAAGTCTACATTTAGGAGAAATGTAGGAACACGTGAGGTAATACTCACATTACGACTTATCTTAGAAGATAGGTTACGGAAAGGCAAACCGAAGTTTCTGCCTTTTGTGTACTTGGACAAACCTTTTGACAATGTTTACTAAAATACGCTCTTTCAAATTCTGAAAGTAGAAGGGGTAAAATATAGGGGACAGAAAGTTATAAGGAACTTGTACAAAAACCAGGCAACAATTATAAGATCGAAGGACATGAAAGAGACGCAATGATTGGGAAACAGAATAAAACAGAGTTATAGACTTTCCCCATTGTTATCAATCTGTTCTGTAAACAAGCTATGAAGGAAAACAAGGAGTTATTTGGAGAATGAAATAAAGTTCAGTGAGAAGTATTAAAAAATTTGCGGCTTTCCGATGACATAGTTATTCTGTCAGAGACACCAGAGGACCTAGAAGAGGAATTGGACGGAATGAACAATGTATTGGAAGGATGTCATTAAATGAACATCAAAAAGATCAAAACAAGGGTAATGGAATGTGGTGTAAGAAAACTTGGCGATGCTAGGTCAGTCAAAAGGTTTTTCTCTAATAGAGTAAAATTTTTTTCTCGCTTCTCGCCCATTGCGGTTTCAAAACAAACAGAAAACTCGTGACAGCTATACAAACTATCACGCGACTTCGATTTTCCCATAATAATCGATAAAATTCGAGAAATTGCGAGTTCCGTTAGTTGTGCTATCTGTGATCTGTTGAGACGTACTATTAGCATCAACGAAAATTCAAGCTCGTTGGTTAGCATCACAGGAGTAGTTACCTCTCAGTTAACTAACGATCGTTGAAAACAGCTACGGGAAACCCAAGGATGTTATCTGGCATGTTAATTTCAACACGACAGTAGCTAACGGGACAGTAACTGCAGCTTTCCAGAAACCGGGCATAAGAGAGCTACTCAGATTGTCCCTAAATCGTTTATGAAAATAAGTAACAGTAGGGGCCCTATAACACTTCCCCGTGCAACGACAGATATCACTTCTATTTGATGACTTACCGTAAATTACATCGCACCGTGTCCTTTCTGATAGCAAATCACGAATCTAACCGCACAACTGTGGTGATATTCCATAAAGACGCAATGTGCATGTTTTTAAATCAAGGACTGGGATGTTTGATTGGTTTAGAGCAGGAACAGCCTCAAAATCGACCCGCGGGTGTCCCGTTGGCACGCAGGCCATCCCTCTCGCCTGGCTGAAGGTGACGTTGCATCAATAAATGGCAAAGCTCGTCACTGGGATGGAAGAAACGTCGCGCAAGGAACAGAAGACAGCTTTGATGCCACTCAAATGTTCAAATGTCTGTAAATCTATCGGACCAAACTGCGTGGTCATCAGTCCGTAGCTTACAAACTACTTAAACCTAGGTAAACTAACCTACGGACGAACACATACACCTATGCCCAGGGAGGACTCGAACCTCCACGGCGAGCAACCGCACGCACCGCAGCGAGGTGCTTTAGACCGCTCGGCTACTCCACCGCGGCTTCGTGCCACTAGGCTTAATAATAGATCTTACTTGAAAGTTCTAAAATCTGAAGACGTAGATACACTCCTGGCCATTAAAATTGCTGCACCACGAAGATGACCTGCTACAGACGCCAAATTTAACCGACAGGAAGAAGATGCTGTGATATGCAAATGATTAGCTTTTCAGAGCACTACACAAGGTTGGCGCCAGTGGCGACACCTACAACGTGCTAACATGAGGAAAATTTCCAACAGATTTCTCATACACAAACAGCAGTTGACCGGCGTTGGCTGGTGAAAAGTTGTTGTGATGCCTCATGTAAGGAGGAGAACTGCCTACCATCACGTTTCCGAATTTGATAAAGGTCGGATTGTAGTCTATCGCGATTGCGGTTTATCGTATCGTGACACTGCTTCTCGCGATGGTAACGATCCAATGACTTTAGCAGAATATGGAATCGGTGGGTTCAGGAGGGCAATACGGAACGCCGTGCTGGACTCCAACGGCCTCGTATCACTAGCAGTCGAGATGACAGGCATCTCATCCGCATGGGTGTAATGGATCGTGCAGCCACGTCTCGATCCCTGGGTCAACAGAGGTGGACGTTTGTAAGACAACCACAATCTGCACGAACTGTTCGAAGACGTTTGCAGCAGCATGGACTATCAGCTTGGAGACCATGGCTGCGGTTACCCCTGACGCTGCATCACAGACAGGAGCGCCTGCGATGGTGTACGCAACGAGGAACCTGGGTACACGAATGGCAAAACGTAATTTTTTTGGATGAATTCAGGTTCTGTTTACATAATCATGATCGTCGAATCCGTATTTGGCGACATCGCGGTGAACGCACATTGGAAGCGTGTATTCGTCATCGCCATACTGGCGAATCACCTGGCGCGATGGTATGGGGTGCCATTGGTTACACGTCTCGGGCACCTCTTGTCGACGACACTTTGAACAGTGGCCGTTACATTTCAGATGTGTTACGACCCGTGGCTCTACCCGTCATGAGATCCCTGCGAAACCCTACATTTCAGCAGGATAACGCACGACCGCATGTTGCAGGTCCTGTTCGGGCCTTTCTGGATACGGAAAATGTTCGACTGCTGCCCTGGACAGCACATTCTCCAGATCTCTCACCAATTGAAAACGTTAGGTCAATTGTGACCGAGCAACTGGCTCATCACAATACGCCAGTCACTACTCTTGATGAACTGTGGTATCGTGTTGAAGCTGCATGGGCATCTGTACCCCTACACGCCATCCAAGCTCTGCTTGACTAAATGCCCAGGAGTATCAAGACTGTTATTAAGGCCAGAGGTGGTTGTTCTGGGTACTGATTTCTCAGGATCTATGTACCTAAATTTCGTGAAAATGTAATCACATGTCAGTTCTAGTATACTATATTGTATTATCTGCATTTCGTCTTGGTGTTGCAATTTTAATGGCCAGTATTATAGTAAAGAGTGGTATTATACCGTTACTGACTGTTGGTATAAAAGATATAATATAGAATGAAGATTGTTTTGTAACCGTATTAAAGAAGTAATATTGTGAGATGTACATTTTAGCAGTTGTAAAAAGAGTGGCAAATGCAAAATATCTCTATATAATGATATTAGAGATGGAATAAACTATCACATTAACATGTGATAGTTTTAAAAACATATGGCCCAGCAATTTTCTACCTGTAGTATTATCACTTCAGTTTTTAACGAAATGAATAACAAATTATTTAAACAATGGAAATCCAGGAAGGCATGAACGATATTTTTTAGAAGGATAGGATTATGCTAATGTCAAAGATGTCCTGATAAACTGCAGAAAGACTACGGCCTTTGAGGGAGCATATATTATAGGGAGAGTTTGCACCTGCGCAGTTTAGATAGACTGGTGTTAGTGGAAAGGATACATTTGGCGGAGGTGCAAGCTCTGTCCTGGCCACAGTTTGACGACGGCCATTCACGCGGAGAGACAGCTGTTTACTTGCCGTGCCTACATAGAAAACTGCATAGTGGTTGCAGCTCAATCTGGAAATCACATGACTGCTTTCACAGGATTCGCTGTCCTTTCTGGGAAAGGAAATGCATGCGGCGGGTTTGGAGTAGGTGATGGTGGGCTGCTGGATAGCTTTTGTACGTAGGTCTGTCGCAGGAATATGAGCCATGGGGCAAGGGGTTGTGATCAGGGATGGAGTACGGATGGCCAGGGATATCACGTAGGTTTGGTGGTCGGCGGAATACCACTGTAAGAGGGTTGGGGAGGATATTGTGTAGGATATTTATTTTTTCATGGCAGGATGAAATCCTGGTGGAGAATGTGCTTTAGCTGCACCAATTCTGGATGATACTTGGTTACAAGAGGAGTGCTCTTTTGTGGCTGGACGCTGGATGTGAAGGAGCTGGTGGATGAATGGACAGACACGGCCCGTGAGATCTGTTTCTGGAGAAGGTTAGGAGGGTGCTTGCCTTAACTGAAGTCGTCAGTGAGGCTGTAACGTTTCTGCTATGCGGAGTTGGTTTCTGCTATGTTGCGCGCTCCCTACAATTCCATTACCAACATTACAGACAGAAGCATGAGAAACCCTAAATAAAACTTCGCCACTCTCAGAGAAACACATTTAAGAAATGCATTACACGTAGTAATGGAATATGCTGTTCCCATAAACTTACAAAAACAATCTACATTTTAAAACTATTGCACTATGTTATTACATAATTACCTTTTGTTTAAATAAATTAGGACATACCACGTCTTATATATCAGTGGATCATAAATTAAATACTTATTATGTTTGCCACACTCATTTCATCTATCGTTTGGTACTAAGAAACTACTACGACTTTCTACAAATCCGTATTTATAAAAAATTAAAATTACAAGTCTAAATAACAAAACACCAATACGCTAATTACAAACTATTGACTTACCTATGTAAAAATCATATACAGAACCCATAATTTGAGTAGGCCTAATATGTAAATTTATGAAGTCATGTTCATACTCATTATTTATATGCGAAATTTAAATACAATTACTGTAACAGTGTACAACCACATTACATTTTTGTGAAGACCAGTTTCATACAAAATTTATAACCAATTTTAGTTCTTAGCTTAAAATATAAATATAATTTACAAAATATAGTTTTTTCATGTGTATGTAGTACCCTCTCAAATGTTTGGAGAGAGGCCATATTGTGTTAGATTATATTGCGCTGTGTTCCCGACAAGGTGTGTTTCTCTTGTTGTTCGTAAATGTTGTTATGCAATATGCAACAAAGCAATAAAATACTTATTAAGAAAAGTTAAAATAAGTTCAAAATGTCTGTAAATGTATCGGATCAAACTGCGTGGTCATCATTCCGTAGTTTACAAACTACTTAAACCTAGGTAAGCTAACCTACGGACAAACACACACACCCATGCCCCAGGGAGGACGCGAACCTCCACGGCGAGCAACCGCGCGCTCCGCAGCGAGGTGCTTTAGACCGCTCGGCTACTCCACCGCGGCTTAAAATTAGTGAGTTCATCATTCAACGTCGACCACCTTTTCATTGTCAATAGTTAATGTAGCTTCGCAGAAAACCTGGATCTCCGGGTTTCAACTATAACGCAGACCGGCCATCTGAGACAAGCATCTAATCCAAGCTAAGTAGTTTTTCTTTTACAAGACAGGGCACCTCACCATCTGCCGCGTCCTCTTAATAGAACGGTGTCTTGCAATACGGACACAGTTCGTCTGAACGATCTTGGAGAAGGCAGCGGACGCCCTGCAGCCTATCGCACGCCTCTTGGAGGGAGTAACCCGAGACACGCGCCCTCTATAAGCTCTAGGCCGACATGCGTCTGGGCGGCCCGTCTGAACTCTGAACTAGGGCAAACGAGGGACTCTTTACAAGGCATATGGCATATTTGGAGATTGGCTGCTCGTCACTATATATGCTGAGCCGTCCCAGCTCCTGTTTCTTTGATTAATTACTGGCGCAAGCACCATCGATCTCTCTGTGCTTGCACCACTCGTGGCGCTGTTTGATCTATCGCGCGTCGATTGTCTTCTGACTGGTGTTTTCCTTGCCGCATGTGGCGCTACGGTGGCGCGTCGAGGCAGCTGGAGACAGACAGTGAGTTGATACGATGCATGGCATCGCCAGGGTCGAGTGATTTTGATTAAGGGGCCGTTTGTGGCCGGGTCCGCCGTCTGCATCGAAGTTCTGGGTATCGCTCTGTCTGTGGGGAGCCATGCATGCCATGGCTGAAGCGGTCTTTCTTTCAAGATAACAGTACCTCGCCGCAGGCTGTTTACTTCGTCTCCCGGCTGTCTGGTCACGTTCCTAACGGTCGTGCGACACCGCGTCCGACCCTCGCCAATCGTCGGAGCTGTTAACATATGATACTCCGCACTCAGCCCTTGCTGCGCCTCGCGTCGTTCCAGCCGCTTTTCATCTGGGATATATGAAATGTTTCCGGCCGTTGGTTGACATCCTCCTGCACCATCGTGAGGATTCCTGCACTTGTCGTGGAGTAAGAAATAAATAAGTGAAGTTACTGATACAGTCTTGCTCCGCAAAATTCGTGTCTCTGTCAGGATCGGTGGTCGTTCCCCAGGGGCTGGCGTTGCTTGTGTCTACGTCGTTAGTTGTTTATTCATGTGTTATGTCGCACTTTTTGTTCGGTTCAATTGAATTAATCTTTTCTCTTTGCTCTGAGTACCAAGCACTCTATTTACATTAACTTGGTTAACGTAACTAGGGAATATATCTGATTTTTGCCCTTCTGCTGGCTCGCATCTGCACGGGCGGTAGTTGTATAGCTTTCTTTTTCTTTTCTTTTTTATCTCTTTGTTGCAGAAAATTTTCCTCCTCGAGGCATCGCCACCCCGCGGTTGTAATCTGGCGTTCTATCCGTTTGTGTAAGCCCCTTCGTGTCAGAGCTGTAGTTCTTGTTGACCGTTGGGCACCTTATTCCTCTCCTTCCTGTTTTGAGTCAGCTGATCTGTTTTACCTGTGTGGGTGTATTAAATTAACGAGCACCCAGATCTCCACCTCAGTGTGATTTTGATAAGTAAGCTGAGCTGTTTCGTTTAAATGGCAGGAGTAATTTGTAAATAACAGTGTATTTACAAGGCTTGCTTTTCATTTTAAATTTTCCACTTTCGCTTAAATTGCTGGGCTGATTGTGTCTTACTGTATATTTAAAGAGTTGCTTTTACTAAATTTGGAGCCTTATTATCTTATCAAACAAATACTTCTCTGAACTAGGCCTTCTGCCTTGCATCACTTATCTGATCTCGTTGAGCCTTTAACCTCTGATATATGACTTTGCTGGCTTGACTTCACCCACCAACTACCCACCGCTCCTACAACCTACCCTCTCATATGCGACGATCACTTTTGACTTGTTGGAGACGTAATAAAATTGATATTAGTACCAACTGTTGGCACACCGTCAGACTGTCATCACTCAATCATTTAATTCCTTGTGCAGTGAGTTGTAATGTCGCTCTATGTGATATTTACGGTGTCAAGAGATTAAGCGACTGTACTACGGTCCTGTGGATTTTCATCCTTCTCTTCCAAAAGGACTGTAATCCTCACATTAAATTCCCTTGACAATACGTCGCTATACTGCTCGATTTTTTAGTGTACTTGCCATTGCAACCACAAGCAAATATCGAGGAATGCATGGCGCTGGCAGCTGGAAAGATATCGCACTATCAGCCGGAGGAAACTGCAGCGTCGCCCTGTAGCAGGAAAAGTGGCGCAGTAGCGAGTGCTTCCGTGAAGTGCCCAGCAGAGCGCACACCTCCCAGAGATTAGGCCTCACAACAGACCGTGCCACGTCACACTGAGAGGCCGCGAACGGTAGCGCACTGGCTGGCCGCTGGGGCACGTAGCGGCAGAGCCCATCATCTGGCCTTCTAGCAGTCCGAGCCTCCCTTGGCCAGCTCATTAGTCCAAGCATTCTGTGACGGCATAATGTTAAATTTTCAAAAAAATGTTCAAATGTTTGTACAGCATATGGGACTTAACTACGGGGTCATCAGTCCCTGAACTTACAAACTACTTATGAACTAGCTAACACTAAGGACGGCACATATATCCATGCCCGAGGGGGGATTCAAACCCCCGACCGTAGTGGCCGTGTAGACCGTGACTGACGCGCCTCAGTCCCACCGGACCGCGGCCAGCGTTAAATTTTCAAAAATTATGAGCGTATAGGAAATTAAATTTCAAATAAAGTTTATAAGTAATGAAACTCGTGCCAAGATGGCTAAATTTGCCAAACAAATTCGTAAAGTTCCAAAAACGGTTATTCTTAAATAAATAAAAAAAAACGATATATTCGATGAGGAAATCTTAAATGAGAAAGTTATAGGCCTTACGATTATCTATCTGTTCCTTTTTTGTACGTAGCGATTGCTTTGTTAAGTTTCGATATATGTAGAAAAAAAAATCACTTAAAAACCTGTTACAACTAGATTCCGTATAATTGGTCAACATTCGCATGGCCGTATTTTTTATCTATTATTATTATTATTATTATTATTATTATTTTAGTCGTATTCTGTGAAATGAATTTTGTGGGAAGACGGCGCTCTAATGACGATAAATCTTTTCTGTGCTTATGTTTTTCTTTTCATTCACGCATATTTTTATCCATGCCTAAAATGGTAAGATTCGAGTGCTAAAACTAAAACCAAGTATGTTTAATGTATTTTAAGCTTAAGGGACTTAACTGCGGGGTCACCAGTCTCTAAACTCACAAACTACTTATGAACTAGTTAATACTAAGGGCGGCACAAATACATTCCCGAGGGGGGATTCGAACCCCCGACCACAGCGACCGTACAGACTGTGTGTGGCTGGCGCGCCGCAGACCACTCGGCCACTGCGGCCGGGTAAAACCAAGTGTATGTTATAGTGTATATGGATGGTTAGGAAAGATATAGCTTCTATAGTGGATGTATACTTTCACTGAAACAGCCAGTAAAACTGTACTATTAAATGAGAAATGCACATGTACTAGTGAAGGTGTACCATCACTGGCCCCAGTTAGTGGAGGTGCAACGTGTGGGAACAGATCGGGCGCAGCGCACAGCAGGTGAGTTTTACACGTGACTGGGGGAGGCGCCGGAGAAGTACCGAGCTGGCTTTGACCGCTGCAGCGTCCCAGCTGTGCTTTCGTCGCTACGTAGGCTTGACAACACTGCAGCAATGGTTGACTCAGTGAAGTTTGCCCAATTAAAAATTTCGAGAAAATCCATTTTACGTAAACTATAAATCATATCTCCATGAAATTTTACGTGCACCAGTTAGTCACAGTTGTGCAACATTTTGCAAAGTTCGAGTACTTCATTCAAACATACAATATGTGGCTTGTTTCATTTGGTGTATGAACAGATGTGGCTCAGCGCACTACAGGTGCGCCTTTCATGTCGCTGGGCTATGGCAGGGGGAAGTACCGAGGAGGCTGCAACTGCCGCAGTGTGCTGTTATGGCAGCGCTCGCTTTATGGCAGCCACGGTCCACATTCCCTGCTTTTTAGTAGTGAAGGTGTACCTTCACTAGCGATGGTGCACACTCCCTAGTGGATGTGTACTAAAAAAATCGAATGTTTGTATAGTCTATGCGACTTAACTACGGGGTCATCAGTCCCTAAACTTACAAACTACTTATGAACTACTTACGAACTAGGACGGCACAAATATCCATGCCCGAGGGGGGATTCGAACCCCCGACCGTAGTGGGATGTGTTCTGTTAAGGCCAAACTGGAAGCAATAAACCACCAAATTCACTAGAGTGGCCGGTGAAGGTGTACCATCACTAATGAAGGGATACCTTCAGTGGAACTTCCACATTCACTATAACTTATATATTAACGGCCAATATGTATTTACGTTTCAGTGATATGAAATTTCTTCAAATAAAAAAGGAATTACTTTGGTTTGCATGTGTATTGTAAGGTCCCTTAATTTCTAACCACCTATCATTTTTGAAAATTTTTAATACTTAAATACTGCATGGCGCGACCTGCTTGCTGTTTACTGATTCCAGTTTTGTAATAAGAAGATACGAGGTAAGTCAATTTTTATTTTTATCTGTGTCGCAGTTACCCAGTTCCATTATTCAAGTTAATCAGTATCGTTGTACCCTTTGCGAGAACTTTATACAGAGCCATAAATTCTAGTATTTGAGTTTCCCCATATCCCGGGCGTGTCCTTTGCGCATATTACTGTTTTCTAAGGCTTACCTCGCTGGTCGTAGTCACCACATTGTTCGGTTTTAAACAGTTTAATTTTTCTTTCACGTGCGTGGTACGCACTATTCATCAATTACCATTAACATTAATCTCTTCCAGATACCTTGCAAATTTCTATAAATTTTTTATTTATTTAATTCATTCGGGATACCTTGCAGTATGAACGTTTAATATTGACTAAATGTAAGAAACTTTTTAACATGAAATTTCATGTTTCACAATTTTCGTAGCATGCCATGTTTTATTTGGAGTAGCCGCTTCTGAGTTACAGACGCCGGAGCCGCCTTCTTAGCGAAGTTGATAAAAATGACTGATCTTTGAAAACTGATTGCAGTCAACTGCCTGTACGGGTTATGGCGTTTCAATAGGTCATTCCACAGAAAAATTTCATGCTCTTTTATTCTGCTTAGGATAATATTTTCAGTGTGATGCATAGTTTCCAAGTAATAGGCAAAAATCTGTAGGAAGGGCCAAAATTTTGCAGTTCTTTGGTCACAGAAAATTTTTCGGAGAATAGGAAGGTTGAAACTTTGATTCCAAATACTATGAACCATATAGATAAGATAAAAAATGAAAGATCCTACCTCATTTCTTTGCAAGCAAGAAGCCCATTTTTGTGACGCCGTTACTGCACTATGCAGTCCGCTCTAGACTATATACAGGGTGTTTCACTAAGTGTGTTTGCCTCTGTAACTTATAAAAAAATAGGCGACGGGGAATTTTAATGCGGTAGGTCAACACAATAAATGTTACACTTTCTGCGGAGCTATGAGTATAGTTTATTGTATCATTTTCCAAAGAGTTACAGCACAAAGATATAATTTTTAAATGTAAAAATAGTATTGGATTCGTTTAAACCAGCTGCGTCCAAATCAATTTAAACTACATTCCTATCACTGTTAGTTTGGGAGCTACAACCCTTCAAAGTTCCGGGGGCGGAGGCTGCGATAGCGTAGCTGATTGGCCGAGTGGCTATCCCCTGGGGCACGGCCCACTGTCTCATGACCACCAGCCAGTTAGGTACGCTGTCGTAGCCTCCGCCCCCTAAACTTTGAAGGGTTGTAGCTCCCAAACTAACAGTGATAGGAATGTAGTTTAAATTGATTTGGACGCAGCTGGTTTCAACGATTCCAATGCACGATAGAAAAAACTATTGTTCCATTTAAGAAATTATTTCTTTGTGCTGTAACTCTTTGGAAAATGATACAATAACCTATGCTCATAGCTCCCACCCTATATATATATATATATATATATATATATATATATATATATATATATATATATATATATATATATATGTGTGTGTGTGTGTGTGGCGCTGTTTTCCAAAGATTTCACAAGTACGCGCCGTTTACGGTGCTCTCAGAGAGGACACGCCAATGTCTCCCGCCCCCTACCGCTGTTCCCGTTTCGCAACGGCCGCTCACCCGCTCGCCCGATCTAGTTCCAGGCACTACGCACTTGCACGCTACTCTCTAACAGTCAGTTAGTAACTGTAGATAATAATGCAACAGCTCCAAATATTTTTTCTTCCTAGTACAATTATTCATTATTAAGCTCCATGACGCACATAACTATATAATGGTAATTACGCCCACTAGATTTTTTCTAAGAAAAAGAATAATTATTTCGGCTCCAGAAGGTCGTAGAGCAACATTATTTGTTTTAAAATCTGTAAAGGAATGTCAGCAACATATTTCTTTAACAGTTCCTTTTATAACATAAAAATAGAAATAACCTGTTTGAGAAAACAGGCCCAAATGTGCAAGTTTTTTAAGTCATTATTTGATACTTATAATTATCAAAATCCAAAAAAATTATTTAACTGTGTGATATTACAACTATTAACGAAGAAAACAGGCTTTAGGTCGATCCCCTGAGCAACTCTAGTGAATTTTCGAGGAGCCTTAAAAATCGATGTAACTCGAAAAATACTGAAAATTTTCAATTTTTGAGAACAAGATATTTTTGTCTTACCTCGTGTCATACTTAAGCCAAGTAATGAGTTTGAAAATGTTAGCTTTAGTTATAAGGTATCTAGTTTTTATAAATTTTTAAGTGTATTTTCGAAAAATCTCGAACGTAACAAAGCAATTGCTAGTCACAAAAAAGGAGTCGATAGATCATCGGAAGGCCTATAACTTTCTGATTTAACATTTTCCCATCGCATTTATCGTTTTTTGTTTATTTAAGAAAAAACATATTTGGAGCTTTGCGAGTTTGTTTGGCAAATTTATCCATCTGGGGTCGAGTTTCATTACATAGAATCGCTATTTGAAATTTAATTTCCTATACGCTGGTATGTTTTGTTTTCAGGTAATAATTTTTGCACCTAATTCTCCCTAATGCTTCGACTACATAGCCCACGTGCCACTTGGCGCTCTGTGGGCTGCCCTGCTTTAGAGTGGTAGCTTATATTGAATAATAATAATAGACGTGGCAGTGGCAATCGGCCTGATATATATGGGATGCAAACCGCTTTTGGTGTAGCACCTCACACCGTTCTTACGCTGCGGAGCCAGCGAGCTATAGGGACGCACATACGACAAATGGCGTGTGTCCGCAGCTTTAGTGCACACAATTGCTGCAGTGCCCATCAGATGGCACCAGCGTACACAGCCAAAATGCAATAAATCAAAACACAGTTTCAAGTTTAATCAGACATCATCTCTGTAAATCTATGTATATCATTATTGTTACTGATTTAATATATGTTTATTATTGGAGTGAAGAGGTGTGAATATCAAGTTAAAAATTTACAACGGAAAAGTACTGTTGAATTCATAGGTAAACTGGTCTGGAAAGATCAAGTTATTGTGATTGACTGTTGGTGAAGCGCGGGATAGCGCTGGTTTCTCTATGTAAGCGGATTGGTGACGGTTTGCTCTCAGCCATTGAGAAGTAAAACAATTCTCCGTATTTCCTAGAAGAAGATAGCTTTGTCTGTTCCAGAGGGGAGTCAGAGCTCTGCCATGAATACAGACTGACACGTGAAAATGAGCTCTGAAAACTATTTATGATTTCGCGGTAAACTAAAAGTGTGAGATCGCGGTGTATTCGAAACTATAGTATATTGTTTATGGTGTACGAAAATGCAAAAAACTCCGACTTTTTTTACGTGAACTGTGTCTATATGAATATTTCTAAGGTGGCCGAGGTGACTGAGGCGCTCCAGTCACGGTCAGCACGGCCACTACGGTCGGGGGTTCGAATCCCCCTCGGGCATGGATATTTGTGCCGTCCTTAGTTGTAAGTAGTTCATAAGTAGTTTGTAAGTTTAGGGACTGATGACCCCGTAGTTAAGTCCCATAAGCTTAACAAACATTTGAACATTTGAATATTTCTAAATACTCATGTCATACTGCGCAACTATTACAACGAACGGAATGTTTTCGAAGTAATTGTATTGCATGATGTTTGAGCGAGCAGTTTTGTAACGCAGAGAATCGGTGTATTTATTTTGTGACATTGTATTTATTATAAGAAGGCAACAGGGCTGAATGTGTCTGTTGAACAGTGTTTTAGTACGAGCTTGACAGTAGTTAATGTAATCTACCTGTTTAATAAATAATAACTGATTTGTATATGCATGGCGTTTTTAAAACTAGGTAGATATCTAAATTATTTGTTGAGAATATTTATTGCAAGATAGCTTGTTGAATATGTTATTTTATTTCCATTTATTGCAACTGTAATCCAGTCAAAATGGTGTGAGAAAAAGAGAAAACTCAAGTCCTAGAATCCATACATAAATATAATAATAATTTATGATGGTTGAGTACCATACTAGAGTCTATTACTTATACTTAGAACCATGGCACCCTAATTATGCATATATAAAAAATAAAATAAAGTTCATATATTTTTCTAAATTAAAAAATAAAAACTAAAAAAATTATATGGAAAAATTATAAGTGAAGCTTGCATGTGTTATATATTGACATTAGTAAATTTATGTACATAGCAACATCTTTGATTGTCATTATACACATGCGCATCCTCCAGACCGTTGCTTCTACAAACAGTGTGAACAAATGGGAAATAACGTGTTGTATGCTTCTTTTTAAAGTGTCAAGCTAAGGAATTTTATTTAAAAATTGACATATCTACTTAACACAGTACGTTTTAGACATCAAGCACTAGGTCATATCAGGTGTACTTTCTAACAGGGGTGCCGACTCCGTGGGTGCTCCGGTGCTGGTGCAACCCCCTCCCCCCCCTCCCACGAAATTTTTGGGGGTGCCCAGCAGCACCCACACAAAATAAGGGAGGAAAATAAAGAAGTACAAAAATGGGGAAAAGTCATAGCTGTCAATTATGCATTTTTGACATCGCAGTGTAGCAATCACGACCTGCCGCTAGGCTGTTCCAACAGTGCCCCGAGGAGCACTCACTGCAGAGGCTTGGAGCCCATTCGGAGGGAGGGATGGTGGGAGGTGGGAGGGGCGAGACCACTGACCCCTGGCCGCATGACGTCGTAACCGATGCAGCAATCAGAGTTCAGTGCCAGCCATAGTTTTTTAAGATAGACTGACATCCGGAGTGTCTTTTACGTGAAAGTATTTAATTCTGCTAAAAAGTACAGCATACTAGTACAGTGCTGTTACACACGACTTCACGTAAAACATCGCGGGCAGGTAGAGGACGAAGGACCTGCAGGGCACATATACAGAAATGAACTGAAAAGTGTATCCTGGGAAGATGTTTTGACTATTCATTGCTCCATTCACGAAGCGCCATTGTCTGCTGAAGGAGTGCAACCAGGCACCGTAATAAATGGGTCACGTGTGTGGGATCTGTGCTTTTTCACCCTATAAATAACCGCCATTTCAAAGGTTTCCTGAAACTTATACAACTGGAGCATGAGTATATGACTTAGCACAGTACAGTTCGTTGGCTTAGTTGTCTTTACTTTGTTTGCCACTCATGAGGAAAGATGTCTCTCTAAATGAGAGGGGCAAAGTTCATTGTCGAATAAACTGGATATAAATCGAACGTTCCATACTTACATAACTATGCAATTTAACAAATTAATCATTGCAGGGCAAAGAACATCTAATAATAGAGATCAAGGTCCAAATAAAAGTGTTTATGAAAGAGTTTCGTCTATCAGAGAGGCAAATGAGTAACGAAATGCTAACATCCTTCAATCGTCTGATTCGTGTTAAACTTCTTAAAATTTCCTGAACGTACCAGTGGTGCTAATTTTCAAATTAATGATTTTTGTTTTGTTTCTTATTTTGTTTCTATAATATTGAATCTAGCACAGTAGAAGTACTGTTAATAATATCAGTGCTGTTCTTTCTCGTTTTTCTCCAGATATCAAATCATGCAATGTTATTACTACTGACAGAGCGACAAATGCGACTGGTACGTTTTCTAGCTTGCAAGAAAAAGAGAAATTGACCAGTGTTTTGAACCTTGCGCCCCTGCTTTCTAAAATGTAAAGGTAAACAAGGTATATTTATATGTTCCCCTTATATATATATATATATATATATATATATATATATATATATATATATATTTGAATTGAAATGTAATGATTGCATAACAGTCGTAGTACAAGATGTTAATTAACAGTTGCAGGTCTGAAGATGACAAAATTTTGAATTTTGTCGAAAGTGGTGATCCAAAATACAATATTCAACAAGCGATCTTGGCATATATATTATAAACAACGTAAATATGTAGACACCTGTCAAAAATTGATTATCCAATGCAACCTGTGGAGGTGTACATTGATTTGACGATCATACTGAAAGGTTGTTAACAGGCCTATTTAGTACTTACCAGATTTATACTTGACATCAAAGTTGTAAGAAAACGATTCTGACAAAGTGTACGATAATCAGCTTTCATTTCATAACTGTAGTATGGGGGCTTGGGGAAGGAACAGAGTATGGCAGCGGTTGTCCGGAAGCGCTATCTGGCGAGCCTCAGAGGACTGTCGCCGGCCCTGGCCACCGCCTCTGCTCTTATAGTTGGCGTCATGCAGGAAGGCGCATCCGCGCGCAGGCGCGGAAGCGACAGGGGGAGCGTGGAGGGGAGGAGCTACGGCCGCGGGGGGAAACATAGCGTAACTCGCGGCCAGCCTCATGCCTAGAGAATATACTGGCTGCCAGTGCGGAAATGGAGGGGCATGTGTAATGTGTAGATCGGCTGAAAACTGGGCCGCCTTCCTACGTGACACAGTCTATAGTGGCCCCTGATTGTCGTTGGTGCAGACACGGGCATGTTCTGCGACACTCAGTGTCCTGAACACTGCCAGCGCCACTGTGTGAAATTCAGTTTGTGTGCTATGGAGTCCAGAAGCACAACAGCTGCTGGCAGGAACGACAGGCGCCACCTACTGGCTTCTGCCCTGTCTTTGTATGACATATGGGCTCATATCTTCAGTTTTCTCCTCCAGACCGCCATCAGAGTTTGTCAGTATCGCTCAGTTATGCACTGCTGGGCATTCACCTTTAATGAAGCATGGTGATACGTGTAAAGGAAAAGGTATAGCACGCTTTTAAGGAGACTGTAACCAGTTTCAGTAAAAAGATGTTACAATCCTGTCTTGTTATAGAATACTTTATTCAAAAATTTACTGCTTCTACAATAAAAGGTAGTTCAGGTAAGAGCATCCTTTTTTACTACATCTTATTCTACATTCAATGAGTTATTTGTTGTAACATTTGATACAATAAAAATGATTTTAGTGACATTGTTTGTCGAAATGCATGTCTTTTGAAGGATGTCTTTTATATACTCAAGGATAAAAAATCACTTAAATGGAATGACAACATATTTAACGTCACCTTGAATTATCTTATTTGCTTAAGGTAATACAGTTTTGGACATATGTCATTACATAATGTATAAATTACTACTGGTACTATTTTATGTAAGAAGGAAATGTCATTCAAACTTCACACAGTTTTGACATACAAACAATCTGTCCGAACACTAGATGCGCTTTCCGTAAAAGTTTAACACGGCTACTGTCAGTTTACTTTCCTGTAGTAGTCCAAATGGAATAAGAATTTCCGTATTTGATCACTTAGACATCGACGGTTTGCTAAACTCTTTCCATTCACATCTTCTCCTTATAAAATCCGAGCTTTACTTCGCCTGCAATTATTTCGTTCGCAATATGGCGTCAAACAATAGTCGTTCCTTCTCCCTAGCAATCTTAGTTCCTTCCCATATTTTCGGAACACAAAAGGAAAATAATTTTTCAGACAACGACACAATGATGAAAAATCACTGTAATCTGAAAATATGTTTTGATCTTTTCCATTGACTCCCTGCTTCTATAACACTTTCTTTACTGAATTACATCGTCGAAAACGTGGAATGTTACAAGAAAGAGTGTCCACAAGAAAACACTTCAACTAAAATAAGGTTGCATTAGCGATTTTGAATAGTACGTTATACAAAAATAATGTTACGAAGGGAAGAATGCTGAATAAAATTTAGACCTAAATTAGGCAAAAGAAACCTAAATGCCACAGGCAGAAATATAAGAATATAGAGCACATGATATAATAATGGTGACGATAAGAAGTAGAAGATGAATCATTACTGAGTATTCATGAGTGACAAGCGGCCATAAGAAGCATTTTAGTAACTCATTGAAACGAAAAGAACAAGTTGGCTCTGAGACGTTTAAAGTTGCCTAGAACATATAACTAACGAAAACATAACAAAAGAAATTGCTAAAACTAAAAGGCTTTCAAGGTAGATGCATTAAACGTACACAAGTGCAATTATGTGAAGCAAGAAATGAAAAATGGTGAAAAAATCGAGAGAGCAGTGAAGAGAAAGAAATAACAAATGAGAACTACTGTGCTACCCCGTCCTTTCAACGGCTGCTGTGTAAAATGGTAGCATAGTATGTTGAGCATTAATACTAACCTTTCTGTTTAAATTATATTCCAAATCATAAACAGCTGGTATATAATTCCATCATAATAGTACATTCTCGGTATACCGATTTAAATATATAAAAATCTAAGTCCTCGAAAAGCCACGTAGGCATGATAGAACTAATGTGTCTAGTGCAATTACTGATTTATGTTCCTATCCAAGCAACCGTGTAAGGAATGGTTTTGCTTCTAACGACTTGTTTCCTCAGTGAACATGAGCAATAAACTGATGCGACATATAACTGAGTAGAATCACTTACACTCCATTATACTGAATTAAACTCGCTCGATGAACACTCGCTGAGAAAAACTGAATAGGGTATGAAGATGGAGTAAAGTGAAATCATACCTGGGAAGATCCTTCACACCTGGATTACAATAACCGTCTTGTGACAACTGAAGCGAAGTTCATTAGATTTTATATACTCTGTCTGATCAAAAGTATCGGAACACCGCGTAATGCAGAACTGGCCGCTGGAGGTCACGAGGGGCGGACTCACCGGTATAAAGAGAGGGGTATTGTCAGTAGAAAAACCCTCCCGGTTAGCAGAGCGGTTTAAAGTAGGTATACCGACCCCGGTTCAAACGACGTGGATCTATTTGCCGACCTGCCTGGGTGTGGCTATTAGGCGGTTTTCTACATCCCACTAGGAGAACAGTGGACTACTACCCAAGTATAGTTATAAATTCGCGACATTTGAGAAATGTTCGCTCACTTCCATCTGTATAACAATATACATAGACAACCGGGGTGCACTCATTTCCTCCTGGCGGGTAATGGAGTGGCGATAGGATGGGCATCTGGCCACTCGTTGTCTAACATGCCACATCTGAAGTAACCATGCCGAATCTGCAACAATGATGTAGTGTAGGGACAGTGGAGCATTCCAGAGCGTGTTGAAAAACAGTCCCATGAAATCAGTGCAGATAATCCTTCTTGAGCTCCAAAATTGCACCAGCGGTACAATTAGCACCGTAATTGTGCGTAGGAAGTAAAAAAAAGAACGGGATACAGTGATCGAAGAGCTCCTCTTAAGCCGTACGTTCTCGTTGTCATTGGCGAACGACGCTTCGGATGGTTTGAAGAGCCACGTAACCTGGCCAGTGGATGACTGAAAACGACGGCATGGAGTTGTGAATCACACCATACCCTGTGGAAATGAGATGGGAGGGTTTGGGTTTGGCAAATGCGTGGAGAATTTTACTTGCTTCTTGTGTAGTGTGAACAGCAAAGTAGAAAGGAGTTGGTGTAATGGAATGGGACTGTTCTCAAGGTATGGTACCTTCTGTGCGTTTAACGAAGAGTACGAACACATTCCACAACACCGTGTTATGTGTACATTCAGGAACACTTTTTTTTTTTTCAGACTGACAGTGTTCCTTTCCTAAATCAGTATCTGTAAGAGAATGGTTTGTGTACAATAATATTCCCGAAATGTTCTGCTCTGTCCAGAGTCGCGACTTCAATCGTAGTAGAACACGATGCCGATTTCGCTCGAATCCTCAGCTCACGACTTAATTACCTTATCTGGTTTCGACTGTCGAGGTAAAATAAGCAGCCATTCTTGTACAGACATTCACACGCGTTATTGTAAGAGTCCCCAAAATTCATCATAAAGGGGAAGAATGAATATATCCCAGTTTAATGTCTACTCATACATGTTCAAATACTTTTGATCAAGTAGTATACGTCTCCTGCGGCATGGTAGCCAACGAAAGTCCCTCGAATACATTCCTACAGTTCACGGTATTTGCAAATAGACTAGGCTGTGGAAAAATCTTCTTTAGACGTCATGATAGGAACCATATGTAATATACATCAGTGACAACTGAAGTCAGAACTAGAAATACACATGTTGTGTAAGGTGATTTCTCGCTAAACGCTGATAACCGGGTTCTCTTGAAAGTGTGTAATGATTGTTCAACTCTCACAACATAAGAAATACTCACTATTTCGCAACTGAAGACATTTTATGCAGGTTAAAGCGACTGTTAAAGCCTTTGGAACGTGTGACTAGTCTC
This sequence comes from Locusta migratoria, assembly GCA_026315105.1. Lineage (NCBI taxonomy): Eukaryota > Metazoa > Arthropoda > Insecta > Orthoptera > Acrididae > Locusta > Locusta migratoria. The sequence goes on along the minus strand of CM048745.1, from coordinate 695,693,410 downwards.
AACCTTTTGTACTAACCGGTTTCGCTCTTTAAAATAACAAGAGTATCGTAAGAATTTACACTGTAAGAATAGAAATTGAAGTAATATGTTGATTTTTTGGCTGTCAGTTGTACAAAAGTATTTCTAACTTAGTACCAAGTATGTTTAAATTACAGTGGATACAGTATGGTATTGACAGCTCCAAACATTATATTCTAAATCGTTTATTATGTCAAAAAAAAAGTATATCTATAGGACTCAACTCCACGGTTATTAGTCCGTAGGTTACAAACAACTAAAACTAAGATCAACTAACCAATGGACAACTCAAACAGCCATGTCCGAGGAGGGGGGGGGGGGGGGGGGACCCGAACCTCCGAATCCCCGACGGCGGGCGGCTATAATGCCAAAAAAAAAAAAGTAATTCATAGCTGTAGGCATATGTACATTTTAATGTCGGTTTAAAACAAGTATCTTTTAAAATATATTTTGATAAATATTATCTAGCGCAGAAATGAAATTTGTATATAGACGCGCATAAAAGCGGTATTAAAATGTAAATTTCTATGTCTAACTATATTTTTCGGTACCCAGTACTATGAGCCATTGATCTCTATGCTACCAGAATACTGAACTTCAGTCAACTGAGAGTGCAAGCCTTAGATGTTAATTTTTTGTTTCCTGCCAAATTTGAAAACGGCTGATTCAAATTGTTTGCCCAATTAAAAAAAAAATAAATAAATAAAAAAATAAAAAAAAAAAAAATAAATAAATAAATAAATAAATAAATTGGATATCCAAAATCATGTGCAAACGATATGAATGTGAAAGCACGCTACAGATCTGTGGTCAGAGGCAAGAGTCATTCCTCCAATTTGTGTAGAAAACACTAGAATGACCATACTATTTAATCTATGTCGCTATCTATACCATCCATTTACCAGTCTACTTTAATAGTTTTGATATTATGACACTTACCGGAGTTGTACAGTTGACAGCCAAGTATTCTGCTTAAACATACGTACACTCCTGGCCATTAAAACTGCTAGACCACGACGATGACGTGCTATAGACGCGAAATTTAGCCGACAGGAAGAAGATGCTGTGATTAGCTTTTCAGAGCATTCACACAAGGTTGGCGCCGGTGGCGACACCTACAATGTGCTGACATGAGGAAAGTTTCTAACCGATTTCTCATACACAAACAGCAGTTGGCCGGCGTTGCCTGATGAAACGTTGTTGTGATGTCTCGTGTAAGGAGAAGAAATGCGTACCATCACGTTTCCGACTTTGATAAAGGTTGGATTGTAGCCTACCGCGATTGCATTGTTGCTCGCCTTGGTTGCGATCCAATGGAATCGGTGAGTTCAGAAGGACTATATGGAAAGCCGTGCTGAATCCCACGGCCTCGTAGTACTAGCAGTCGAAAAGAAGGCATCTTAACCACACGGCGGTAACGGTTCGTGCAGCCACGTCTCGATTCTGAGTCAAGAGATGGGGACGTTTGCAAGACAACAACCATCTGCACGAACAATTCGACGACGTTTGCAGGAGCATGGACTATCAGCTCAGAGATCATAGCTGCGATTACCATTGACGCTGTGTTACAGACAGGAGCGCCCGCGATGGTGTACGCAACGATGAACCTGGGTGAACGAATGGCAAAACGTCGTTTTTTCGGATGAATCCATGTTCTGTTTGCAGCATCATAATGGTCGCATCTGTGTTTGGCGACATCGCGGTGAACGCACATTGGAAGCGTGTATTCGTCATCGCCTTACTGGCGTATCACCCGGCGTGATAGTGTGACGTGTTATTGGTTACACGTCTCGGTTACCTCTTGTTCACATCGACGGCACTTTGAACAATGGCCGTTACGTTTCAGACGTGTTAACCTCCATTCGATCCCTGCGAAACCCTACATCCAGATCTCTCACCAATTGAAAACGTCTGGTCAATGGTGGCTGAGCAACTGGCTCGTCACAATACGCCAGTCACTACTCTTGATGAACTATGGTATCGTGTTGAAGCTGCATTGACATCTGTATCCGTACACGCCGTCCAAGCTCTGTTTGACTCAATGCCCAGGAGTATCAAGGCCGTTATTACGGCCAGAGTTGGTTGTTCTGGGTACTGTCTTCTCAGGATCTATGCACCTAAACTGCGTGAAAATGTAATCACTTGTCAGTTTTAGTATAATATATTTGTCTAATGAACACCCGTTTATCATATGCATTTAATCTTGGTGTAGCAATTTTAATGGCCAGTAGTGTTCTCCTGTGCTAGTAAGGGTATACGTAATTTACGTAATACGAGTGTTAAGTCATTATATTACAGAGTTAGCACTTTTTATGAGTGTGAATTCTGTCAATGATCTAGTTATTTTAAAGTGCGAAATCGGTTAATAAAAAATACTAGTGACACCTCTACAGTCCTAATTTTTATCATTCCAGCAGTATAGAGCAGCATGTGAAGCCTGCAACTGCACGTGACTCAATAACGCCCGCATAAAGCTGTGCAACTGCATTCCAGTCGATTACATCCAACTTCCTAATGGCAGGTGAAGTGTAATACCAAGGCTCTGACGAAAGATTACCGATTGCTGTACGTACGAACTGGGATTGTACCAGACACACACACACACTCACACAGGCAGCACACGGCGATCCACGCCCGCCTTGACCCAGGACGGTGTTGAGTGCGACAGGCCGTGTGTGAGACGGCAGGCGGCAGTTGCCGGCCGCGGTCAGAGCAGAGCGCTGGGCAGCGCGGTGTGCAGCCGCTGCATGGCCACGTCCACGTCGCGCAGCGCCTCCCTGGCGTGCTCGGCGATCTTGCCCTCGGGCAGCACCTCCGGCTCGTAGCGCAGCAGGTCCACCGCCTCCACCAGCAGCTCGCGAGACTCCTGAAACACGCACGACGCTTCTGAAACGTCAGCACACCTCCACGTCTGCACTGTCCAAAAATTATTTCTTTATACGGCGATGAGTCAGTAAATAATCGCAAACTTCCCAACACTACCCAGAGACAAGGCCTGACAACAGTCCGTGCCTCGTTACATCGACCAGGCCGCTGCTTCGTTGCAGTGTGCTGTGCCCCAGCGGCTAGCCATTCAGCTGGCGGCCGCGGCCTGGCCCGCGGCCAACGAGAAAGACAGGCCGCAGCGCGCACGTCACGTCACGTGATCACCAGGAGCCTGCGTAAACGCGATCGCTAACTCATTGGCTGGCTGCTGAGGCAGAGTCCCTCTGTGTCATAGCGGACAGTCAGCTAGCGATCGCGTTGACGCAGGCCCTTCTTGATCACGTGACGTGACGTGCGCACTGCGGCCTGTCTTTCTTGTTGGCCGCGGCCTGGTCGGTGTGACGTGGACGTGGCACGCCAGTACTATGGGCTGTGTAGGGCTATTTCTCTACCACTACGACACATCCGTCGTGTGGGTTGCAGCAGTTTAAGGAACCAAGTAAAGTTACAGCTCAAGAGCGTCACTTATAGGATGCAAACGCTGTCACAAAAATTCCGAGCTCCAGGCTTTTAAAGCCTTCTCAAACGATGGGACGAGTGTTCTACCTCAGTTTGAGACTTATTTACTAACTCACCCTCGTATATAAAGCAGAGAGTCCGTGTGTTTGCTTGTGTCTACATAATGCATAAAAAATCTACACTTTTGTTCAAATCTAAATGACATTTCGCACACCTCACATCTAATCCTAGAGGACGGCCGCTGTAAATGTAAGAATCACGTACAAAACATATTTCGCGAGGTATGATGTCATAAACAATGAGACGCGCGAGAAACTTCTGCATCACGCGACGTTGTTGTACATTTCCTTCTAAACCACTTCACCGATTTCAACCAAATTTGGTACAGGTAGTCCTTACCGTAAGGTAATATTTGTTGCTGGAGTAAGGACCACATACGGCACATACTACCACAAAAGCCGACTTTACAAATACGGTATATGAGAATGAGAATACTTACAGACTTAGAAAATATTTTACGTAATTTCAAACCTTTATTACACTTTTTCTAGCTGACAACCATACCAAAATGATGCAAGGAAAAAAGTTTCTCTGTTACTACTTTCCCGCTGTTCATGGAGTAAACCTGCAGAATTCCGCATGACGTTCAAATTTGTAATTTCTGAACTACATGTTGTACGCGCAGAGAAATTTACAGACAGTATACACACATACAGATGAGTGTACCATCGAAATTGTATCACAGTACGATACTTAGTTCATGAGATATGACGACATAATCATTAACGTTCATGTAAAACAACGTCATCTCTCATCAGGTTTCAATCTATTAATTATGGACATCTAACTGTATTCCCAACAGATTTTACCGACATACATTACTAGCTGTACAACATATCTACACCTATAAACGTGAAAGTCTGTTCGGTGTACGTTTATCACGTCTGAACCACAAGACTCCCTTCCCACCTAATGCTTCCCTTTCATGCCCTTCGAGTCTATAACTGTTGGTCTGGATTTTGTACAAGTTGTAAATAACTCTCCTTTCCGTGTATTTTACCCCTGCTGACTTCAGAATTTGGATATATACTTCGCATAATATTTCTCAGGATGGCAGGTGGTTGGTTTGCGTTGCTGAGAGAATTAACGAGATCGGAGCAAGAGGGCCCCACAGTTGGAGCTGGTCGGCGTGGTGCGAGCAGCGGGTGTCTGCCTCGTCACGGGGAAACACCGGCCGCCAGACACGCCCTGCCGCCCTGCCGGCGCCCTCGCCACGCGCGCTGCGCCTCCACAATCGATAATCGACCCCACCGCCCCACACCTCGCCCGCCAGTCTGCCATGTTTCTGTATTAAGGGTGCGCTGCCAGCCACAGGTGGCGAGACGTACACTTTACTGCAGTACTGTGCATGGCAGTGCTTTCCTCATTTGACTGCCTTACGTTCCTCTCAATAATCAACTGCAGTTTCACATTTGACAATGATTACCAAGTAGAAACTGCAGTGTGTATTCGTAGGAAAAAAAAAAAGAAAACTCGCACTGACGCGTTTTACGATCCACTTTAGATTTATAGTTTTATAAGTTTTGCAAACGTTTTCGACCAAAATAGTAATCTAAATAATAAAAAGTCAATTAATAAGAGTGTCTGAAACCTTTTTAGGAAAAAAAAAGGTAGTGGCGAGTTCCGAACGACTGACCGTCAGCGTTGCAGTCTAACACATTACCCATTACGCTATAGCTAACAACTAGAAGTTGCATTCCTTAATCTCATACTATTGATGCCAGTTGTTAACTGTTGCTAATGTGGCATTTGTAGACACTAGATTATCATTTCTCGTACGAAGAACGACGTGTTTTTGTCAATTCTTCAGTGCGCCGTTGCTTCGAAATAACAACGTGTAAGTTATAATAAGAAAATCATCAAATACGCAACGCAAGATGGCGTATTCCAGAGAGAGTTCTGGGCGAGGAATGTCACGTGACATTTGCGAACGGCTGGTTTTCGTAAAATCAATGGAGGGTGTCAAATCTCCGTTATTTTTGCAAATATCTCTGCAACGATGCAAGATATGAAATAGCAGTTGTACAGAATTTTCACATGTACCAATTACATTATTCGATTTTCGCGTCAGATGAACGGTTGATTTGCAATTACAATTATATTACAACGGCTGTTTTCGGCATTACTACCGTATTTTTGTCCGAAAATTTGAAAAAGGGAGGTTCTGGTCTCTACTGGCCTACAATTATGTCTGTAAAATTTGGTGCTGAACGGTTGAAAGATTCGTCCTAAAAATAGGGAACACGTTACGGACGGACAAACAGACAGACATCCCAAAATCACCGTTATTTTTGAAAATATCTCTGAAACGATACGAGATATGAAAAAAAAGAAAGCAAAATTGTAGAGAATGTTCTCCTCTACAAATTCGGTTATTCAATTTTCGTGTCAGATGAATGATTAAGCCGTTATTTTCATTTAAATTTCGAGCTGTCAAAAGACGATCGCAAAGGCCCACTTTTAGTGTTACTACCGTAACCTAAAGAGGGCCAACAATGTAGTCAAATAGCGAAACAATTGCAAGTAGACAAGCTTAATGACAGTGACTCGTAATACACCCTAAGGGTAAATGCGACGCATCACAAAGGAATTTTCTGAATGGGACGTAAATCATAAGATGTACAGTATATCATGATTACAGTTTGAGAACAACTGAATGACATACGAGGCGCATTTTTGAAAGTAAGATAACCTATTTTTTCATACACAAGTATTTGTTTTACATCTGTCAAGTAATTGTAAGACTTCATGGAGTTTGACCATCAGCTGTTTGTTTTATTCTCAGATCTACCGGCGTCGATCTCAGAACATTATCAAGGCAAAGCAAATCGTAACCAGCCCGTTACAATGATGTTTGAAGCGTACAAGTTATAACAAAATGAAAAGACGTAGCTTGCATTTTTATTTTGTTACAACTTGTATGTTTCAAATCTCATTGTAACGGGCTGGTTACGATATGCTTTGCTCTGATAATGATCTGAGATCGTAATCGGTAGAAATGAGGATAAAACAATCGTCTGACGGTCAATCACAATGAAGTGTTACAAAATACAACATAGTTACACGAAAAACATAATCGGCAATAGCTCTGGTCTTTTATCGGAAACGGTTAACACATTTGCTGTCTGAAGCATCGCCGAGGGCGAGCACTACCGAAGGGCGCCATGCTTTGACGTCTTTAAATCAAATCTCCAACTTCGGCGTCACAGTGGGGAATAATTACGAAGTTTTGAAAATGTAACCAAATATGCGGTACAGTTACTTTCTGGATATTTTATATTCTGGGGTTAGTATTCATTTTGTCCATAAACCCAACAATGTCTACATTCGGGTTTAAATTCTCTTGGTCGCTACAATTCCTTAATTTTATTTATTTATTTATTTTTCCAGCTGTCATGTTTGTTGTGACTTCAGCCCACCGAGTGTCTCGAGTTGCGCCAGTTCGGTTTCGTGAGCTCAGTCAAGTTAAATGAACGCGTAAATCTGACCAGAATGGTAACCTATATCGTTAGCAAAATTTTCAGTTACAGACATTGGTATTTTAACCCATTTTCTGTCTGTTTGTTGGGACACCTCCATTGGCTCGATGGATTTCCTTGATACTCTCGATTGTGCTCTGATCATTCCAAATTGCGTAGGTAGATATGATTCAGCGTCTGCCTCTGCCCATATCTGTCTTCTAAATGTTCAAATGTTTCTTAAGCTTAAGGGACTTAACTGCTGGGTCATCAGTCCCTAAACTTACAAACTACTTATGAACTACCTTACACTAAAGACGACACAAATATCCATGCCCGAGGGGGGATTCGAACCCCCGACCGTAGTGGCCGTGCAGAACGTGACTGGTGTGCCGCAGTCCCCTCGGCCACCGCGGCCGGCATCTGTCTTCTACTCTGTTCATAATTAATTACGAATTTGGATACTCCACAACAACCAGTCGACCTTGAGGTCGACTGATTGCTACCGACTACTCCATTTTGAAACCCAAAAGTTAACTTACGATTGTCTACAGATGGTCTGTGATGGTCGTATGCTCTCAATTCATTTAATGTTTACCTTACCAATTGTTAAAGGTACGTATATTGAACAATGAACATAAACTCCAGATATCTGTTAAATAATTCACCTACCTTTCATCCTGTAAGCGTATGCTTCTGATACGTAGAGTGCGCATTTGATATTAGCAATTATAATAATATCGATATTATTTAATCTCCCTTTATTTAAAATGTACTGTCCGCTGCAACACTTCTTTAGTTAAAATAGTCTCTTCTGACAATTAAGTAAGAATCTAACAATAAGAAAGAGCCAGTGATTAAGAAGAATCGCAGTAAGTCTGAAAGTCACATAACCTTCAAAACACCTCCAGATGATAATTACACAATAAGCCGTTCAATTAAAGGTATGCATTGCGTATGATAATATAACTACTCATCTGGGTTCCAGATTGAACCAATATAATTTCTGAGGGCATGCAGGGCTATCAGAGTTGCGTAGACGAGAGAAAATCTAATATTCCAGATGACCACAAAGATCCGTGTAGAATCCCGAAAAATGTTCAATTGTTTGTTAAGCTCAAGGGACTTAACTGCGGGGCCATCAGTCCCTAAACTTACCAACTACAAACTCAACAAATAGCGTATAAACAAATTTTTGTCTATATTAGGACAGCACATCTTTGACATAAAAACGAGGGCACAGCTTGTAAGCAGTACAACATTTGATGATGTATTTGTGAAAAAATCCGAAACCGGTCATGGTTAACATAAATTAATATTTTACAACCATACTTGTGGTTGGTAGCTGTTTTTTTTTTTATTATTATGAACATTACTTTAAATTTACAACGATGTTAAATAAATGGAATATTTGCATAAAAAGGGGGGAGCGAGGGTTGAGGGAAACTAATATTACATTGGTCAATTGTAAAAATATGGGAACTAACAGATACTCTTCAAATACAAATGCGTAAACGCACAATAATAAGAGTGCGTCTCTGAGATGTACACAAGTAAACTGCATTAGTACATCACTCGTAGTATGGTGACATAAATGAGACAAAATCAATAGATAAAACGGCATGTCAATTATAATGGAGAACTACAAAGCAAAGTAGAATTATAGTTTTTGAGGAAATGAACAAATCTCAAATGCTACCAGCAGCTGTAAGGAGATTTTGTGAGCAGTATGGGTTTGAAGCCTTCTAAGTATTCTCTGCAGGTGAGATTTAACTGGTAATTCAGTAAATTGCTATCCTTGACTTCTACGAGTTTGAAATGTTTAAAATATTCTAGAACAAATAAATAATTTTATAAAAAATAATTCTAAACAGAATTTTTTGATCTCTCTTGGTGTACACACGTTACATAGTAATGGTGTTAATTTTGCTGTAGCTGCAGATAAAAAGTGATACATTGTGGAGACAGGCAGGTAGTTCAGTGGTCAGTGTTGGAGAGGGTGTTGGCAGTCACCTTGAGGCTGGCGCGGAAGCCGGCGGCGTCGAGCGTGCCCGCGGCCGCGCTGCGCCTCGCCGCCTCCGCCACCGCCGCCTGCAGCTCACACAGCAGCACGCCGCGCACCCGGTTCTCCGCTGACAACACACAACATACTCACTGACTGAGTGGCACTCCTCACTGCGATACCTACTACAAGCACACACACCATCAATACAGCTGTGGTCATAGCGCAAGGGAATCAACTCACAACAACAAACTACAGGCAAAAATAAACTTTTCGCTCGGTAATTAATTGCAGCTATACGTTTGCACCAACTCACAATATTTATTAATTGTGAATTAGTTCAATGCTCGCGTTACTATTAATATTGTCGCGTTGAAATGGCAGCAGGCTTCACTTCAAAGGCAACTGAACACAGCACTTATAATTAAAGCACGTTTATTACGAATATACACGCCGCACTAACTGCATTTCGGGCAGAGTGTTCTGCTATTTACACACAGACAGGATGTACCAGAAATTACAATAGTTAACATAAGAAACAAGTAGAATTTACAAGTGACCCTAAGAATGAAGTAGAACATTCTGGAATTGTTAATTACAAAGAAATTAATTTTTGACGGTGGGTGGGATTTAACCGGCGACCTTCAGCACCCCAGTCGGTGACGCTATCCCCTGCGCCACGCAGGTAGTCGGTTTACATGGTATCTCGTGGCATTGCTCCCTCTCCTGGAAAAACAGCGACCCGCTGTTATGTTCACTGTGGAGCCAGCTGCAATGTGCTGGATCTTGACCTTGTCATAGATCCTCTGTATGGCAGTTCAAGAGAATCCTCCCCTTCTCCACGATTATCGACGACAGACGTTCCTGTCGTGGCTTCACCCGTCCTTAGAGTCCTTGAACAAGAAGCCATTGTCGCATACCTGCTCTTCAGGATCGTAGTAAGCACGTGAACAATGTATCTTCGTTTTTGTCGTTTCGACGACGGCTCATAATCCTCAACTTCGTATGTGACGCCTGACAGGCGGCGTATGACACGATATGGACCAAAGTATCGCTTCAATAACTTTTCTAGCAGTCTAACCATCCGTAAAGAGGTAAAAATCCATACCAGATCTCCTGGGCTGTACACAACAGGTCCATGCTTGTCGTTATATCGCTGAAGGTCCTTCTCCTGGGCGTCCAGTGTCGGTATGCGAGCCAGCTGTCTTGCTTCTTCGACCCTGGTGATGAGCTGTTTAACATAGTCATCCAGAGTGTCGACCGGCTGTAACGGGAAAAGCGTATCCATTTTTCGTCTCAGCTTCACGGCCATGGAGCAGGAAAAACGGCGTAAAGCCTGTGGTGTCTTGTCTTGCGCTATTGTAAGCAAATGTCACGACTGGCAGAAATGTATACCAATCCTTCTGCTCAACATCGACGTACATCGACAGCATATCGGCCAACGTCTTGTTAAAACGTTGAATAAGACCATTTGTCTGAGGATGGTATGCAGTTGTCATTCTGTGGACAATGTCGCACCGTGACATTACCTCTGATACTAGTTTTGACTGGAAGACTTTTCCATGATGAGATATCATGACACATGGTACCCCATGCTTCAAAATAATGTCTTCTACAAGGAATTTTGCGATCTCTGAAGCTTCTGCATTCGGCACAGGTTTGGTGACAGCGTAACGTGTGAGGTAGTCAGTGCAAATTATTATCCATCTGTTATCTGTTGTCGACTTCGGGAACATCCCAAAACATCGACCCCAACTCGGTGGAAAGGAGCTGCTGCCAGCGAAATAGGCACGAGATGCCCTGGAGGTAATTGCGGCACATGCTTCCGTCTCTGTCACTCTTTACAGTGACTCACACAGTGCTTAACAGATCGGTAGAGACCTTTCCAGTAATACCTGCGTCTGATTCTGTCTAGGGTCTTCACGAATCCCAGATGACCGTATATTGGATCATCGTGGAAATATTTGAGAATAGCTGGTTAAGCTGCAACGACCAGTAGCCATTTGGAGCCTAGTGGATCGTAGTTGGTCTTATACAATGTAACTGGGAACTCTCCATTGGTCGGTTCTCCTTTCTCCAAGGCCTCTATGGTTTTTAATAGTGTTGGAACACAGTTGACAGGCGGCACAGTAGTTCTTCAAATGTTTTCGAGAAAACGAATATGTCATCTTAATAGCAAAGACACGTCTTCCACTTAAGGTGTCGAAGCAAGTTTACCATCAAGCGTTCGAATGTGGCAGGAGCATTACAAAATCCAAATGGCAACGTCGATTTGCCAGTAACCTGTCTGCATGTCCATAGTTGTCAAGTATGTAGCTCGTTTCAAGCTGTCTAAGGTGTCGCCAATGCGCGGCAGTGGGTAGACATCTTTCTTTGTGATTTTGTTCAGCCGCCGATAGTAGACACAGAATCGTCACGTGTCATCCTTCTTCTTTACAAGGATCACTGGAGACGACTAAGGAATTTGAATAATGTCAACGTGCAACATCTTCACCAATTCCTCCCGAATTATCCGTCTTTCAGCTGGCGACACTCTATACCAGGGCCGCACAAACACGGAAAACCGCACGCGTGCAAAGCGAGGTGCAGAGAGTGTTTGCACAGTGCATCGGTTCAACTCGGCATACTTCGCCTCAACTCGGCTTACTGGATGAGGCCGTCGCTGTACGCTGCCGAATGCACTGCCAGACGGCTTAGTCAAGATTGGATTAAGTAAGCGCAAGACAATTACTACAATAATAGAACCAACTGCTAAAAAAAAAAGAAAAAAATTCTCGAAAGTAAATTTAAACCGGAATGGGAAGTTGTTCGTTATGACGATAAAGCCAAATGTCTAATCTGCGGTACACTAATTACGTGTGTCAGAAAATCGTCTATTGAAAGACACTACAGCAAATTGCATTCAGAAAAGTATAGTGATATCCACAGGTATTGCCAGAGAGGAAGAATTACGGAGGTTAAAAACTCTTGCAGAAGAGAATTTTGTATCTACAAACGAGGTTGGTACGAGTACTTTAGCATGTATATTTTGGTTAAAGGTCATGCGAAACGAAATAAAATTTGTTTACATTCCTCTCAAACGTGTATTAGTTTTCGTTTTCGCTTAAATTATTTCTAACACATCTTTTTTTCTCTAATTTAGTGTGAAGAAGATGAGGGTTGCTGTGAAAGGACTCTCATAGCTAGTTACAAAGTTGCTCTACTTTTAGCAAGAGCTGGGAGGCCATTTATGGGCGGGACATTAATAAAAAAACATCATGTTGGACGTAGTAGAGACATTAATTCCCGCTTGAACAATTGGCAGCCAAAATTGAAAACTTCCTAGCGTAGTCCATCGCACTTGATGAGTCCACGAATATTCATGACACGGCTCAGTTAACTTTTTTTTTTTTTTTTTTTTTTTTTTTTTTTTTTTTTTTTTTTTTTTTTTTTTTTGCGTGGCGTGGACGACGACCTACATGTAACGGAAGAGCTCCTGGATATGATTTCTATGAAGGACACTGTTACAGGGGCGGATATCTTAGCAGCTGTTGAAATGACAGCTGAAGGAATAGGACTCCGTTGGGAAAAGCTGTTTTTCGTAACCACGGACGGGGCACCAGCAATGTGCGGTAAAGTAAACGGATTTATTGGCCTACTGCGGAAAAAGCTCAACATGCCAAATTTACCTTTCGCTCATTGTTTTGCACACCAGGATTCTCTTTGTGCAAAAGTTATCGGTCTTCAAGAAGTGATGAATGTAGTGGTGCGTATTGTGAACTACATTCGTTCTCATGCACTCACTCATAGTCAATTCTAAGAATTTTTTATTTGCTTGAATGAGGAGTATCCAGATATTCTCTACCACGTGAGGTGCGCTGGTGGAGCAAAGGAAAAGTGATTTCCCGAATTTTTCGTCTACGCCGCACCGTGGCTCAGTTTTTGGAGAGCAAAGGACGTCCGGGGCCACTTTTTCATGACCCTGAATGGGTAGATGATTTGTAATTTTTGGCAGATATTATGGCTCTCCTAAATGATTTAAGTTTGAAACTCCAAAAAGAAAATAATCTCATTAACGATATGATCAGCAAAATAAACGCTTTCCAATATAAACTGAAGCTCCTCAAAAAAACCTCTCAGAGAAAAATACGCAACACTTTCCTCAATTAGGTAAGCGAAATATAAATTGTACTTTTAATAAGACAGCCTGAATTTTTATAACCGCTCTAATCAAAATGGTACTATGTTTTTTTACAGCATCTGTGCAGGAAGGAGCGCGCTTTGAAAAATACGTCGAGGTGCTACAATCCCTTGAAAATACTTTTAACGACCGATTCCAGGTAATAACTAACAGCTAAATAAAGGATACTGCGTTACACATACGAGTGTAAAATTACATTAAAAGCAGTAGTGCACAGTACATGTTTATTAAAACCTATCGTTTTTTAGTGCTTCGAAACAACTACTCACTTTACTTTCATTCATTAATATTGGTTTTGTTATTGTTTCAGGAAATTATCAACCTGCAGCCAATTCTCGATGTTTTTGTGAAATCCTTTTCGATGGATATTGATCGAAATTACATTTCGAACTGATTGATTTGCAAACCGATGTTCACCGAAAGGATTTGTTTTACAACACAATAGGTTTGCTCCAGTTCTACCAGAATTTGTCGAAGGAAGAATTTCCCAAGTTACACAGAGAAGCAGCGAAGATTATTTCTATGTTTGGCTCCACATGTGTATGTGAAAGGTTTTTTTCTGTTTTGTCCTGTACGAAAACTAGATTGCGTGCATGTATTTCCAATAGTAATTTCAAAAATACTCTCAGAGTTGCTGTCAGCCAATCTCTTGTTCCAGATCTTAGTAGCATAATTGCAAATAAAAAAAGAGAACATAGAAGAGATAAATTTGTGTTGGAACCAAATTTAAAATTTTTATCATTACAGTTATTACTATTATTTAATCGCTTTTATACCGGTAATCGTGTTCCACCAAACTAAGCTCTCCGCCTAGTGTACATTAGTATTTGGCAATGAAGAAGAAAACAGGGTAAAAGTTTTAAATAGGTAGAGACAGGCGACGCAAGCGTAAGAAAAGAGAGAGACAGCGCTATTGCGCAAAGCCGACGAGTGGGGGGTTTGCATCGTCGTCAACACAGCGCAGCCGTCTTCTGCACTCTGCACCGTGCGATGCGCCGGTGCGTGCACCTCGAGCGGCCCTGCTCTATTCGAACGCTGGCTAATTGGTGGATGATCCCCAGTATTGATATGATTGCTTATCGTGGGCTGTTTCGTCTGACTTTTCCCCTGCTGAGGTGTGAATGCACCCGAAAATTGGCGTAGTATACCCAACACCCGCTGGCGTTGTTCCTTGGTCTCCGGGCCCTTTTGGCAATTCCACGTTTGTTTCCTCCAGCGTCTAACAGCAGAGCATGGGTCTTCGTTGATGACGTTAATCGCACAGTCCTGTATTGGTTCAGCTGTCCCGATACACATTCCTTCGGGGATAAGTTGTGACTGCTCGTGACAATTTGTGATCCAAATCTCTCCTCGACCTCCGGTAATGCTTATGATAGCCGCTGGTATGTAAATTTCTTTGGTGAGCCTGATTAACTTTTTGCTATCAACAAATACTACACAGTTTAATAGGTCATCTGTGTTTGTGACTGCAGTTCTTCTCATCGTCAACGGCGGGATCGTCACATTGTCAACGGCTAATAACATCCCAGAAAATTCTGTATTACGTGTACTCGTCGGAACAACTTCTTCAATTTGCAGCTCAGATCTTCCGCAGTCAATGATAGCTTGGGATGCCTGAAGAAAGTCCCATCCGAGGATGACATTGTAACTACATTCTGTTAACACGACAAATTCAAACGGATGGGTCCTGTTGTTGATGGTTATTCTTGCAACACATGTTCCTGGTGGCTGGACGTACTTTCCATTCGCGTCCTTCAGCACAGTTGCCCCCGTATCAGAGAACATTGTCTTCTGTAGTGTGCGGCGGTAATTATCCGACAATACAGAAAAAGAGGCTCCTGAATCAACAAGTGCCCGGACAGGTTGGCCATTGATTATGACGTCGATGAGATTTCCCGACATCTTAGCGACTGTCGTCCATGGAGGATTTTCATCTGCGGCGGCCTCACCTCCGTAGATGGTCGCCTCGCTTAGTTTTCCTGGGCGCGGCGGCTAGGGGAGCGGCTGGTACCTCTGTACGGCGACGGTGAACGGCTGCGGCGCGTCGGGGAGCGACCTCGTCTTGGGAACGGCGATGGGCTTCTTCCCATAGGTCGACTGAACTCATTAGCAGGTGATTGCCTGGGATAGAACTGCTCTGATATCTGACGTCTTGCGGCAAAATAAACGTCGAATACTCGCCTTCTCTTTTTGCAGTAGCATACGACATGTCTAGTGCGCCCAAAGTGGAAACACAGTGATGTGTTGTCTTCGTCCTCCAGACGTCTGTTCTTCTGCGAGGTGTCATAGTTGACGGTGAAGTTGGTTGTGGCCGCGTCGGCCGGTTCATGGGCTGCCGTTTGGCGGCTGCAGCGTAAGTCATAGCAGGGCGACGCCATTCTTCACGTCGGGTGCGATTGACGGGGCAGACCGGAGCTATTGCCTGAAATACCTCATAGTCAGTGGCATCAGCTCCCTCGTCACTTACAGGGCTCACATCCATGGCCATAATCTGATGCTCGCTCGGTCTAATAGTCCCGGCTACCATAAATTGTTGTAATTCTTCTCTCACAATTTGTCGTATGAGAGAAGCGACGTCATGCTGATCTTCCACAACGGCCATAGGGACTACATTGGGCAGTCTGTCATACTTCTTTCGTCCAACCCTCCTTTGTTGCATCTCTTCAATACGCTGACACCACTTAATGAGCTCTTCCGTCGTAGCGACGTCTTTTATCAGAAGAGCTTGGCACATGTCTTCGGCAATACCCTTTGTCAGGTGCTTGATTTTGTCGGCCTCAGTCAAATTCGGATTCACTATGTTACACAGGGCCAGAACATTCTGTATGTACGACTGTGTCGGCTCACCATGTCGTTGGGCCCGGTTCTTCAGTTGTTCTTCCGCCGAGCGGATTTGTCGCTGGCGGTCTCCAAACGTCTTCTTAAGTTCCTCCTGGAACGTCTCCGAGTCATTCAACTTGTCTTCGTTGTTTTCTAACAATTGCTGGGCTGTTCCGGCCAGGTAGAAGTAAACGTTGGCCATGCACATCGTATAATCTCACCTGTTGAACTTGGCGACTCGGTCAAACACTTTTAGCCATTTGTTGGGGGTCCTGTCCAGCGTCTCCAGAAAACACCGACGGGTGTCTGATGTGCAGCTGCCTTACCACTGGTTTCGTGTCCATGGTTCTTCTGATGATACGGACTTTTGGAAGGATGTAGTCGGTGTATCCCTTGTATTCTGGTTCCAGTCCGTGTAAGCGACGGCTCTTACGTTGCCTAATCGGAGCCACGGTGATGCAGCTGTTGCATAGGATACCCGGCGCCTCCACCAACAATGTCGCGTTGAAATGGAAGCAGGCTTGACTTCGAAGGCAACTAAACACAGCACTTATACTCAAAGCAGGTTTATTACGAACTCAACGTACACGCAGCACTGACTGCCTCTCGGGGAGAGTGCTCTGCTATTTATACACACACAGGATGTACCAGAAATTACAACAATAGTTAACATAAGTAAAAAGTATAATTTACTAGTGAACATAAGAAAGATGTATAACATTCTGGAATTGTTAATTACAAAGAAATTAATTTTTGCCGTTGGGTGGGATTGAAGCAGCGACTTTCAGCATCCCCTGCGCCACGCCGACAATCGGTTTACATGGTATCTCGCGACAATATATACCAGAACGGTTTTCGCCTATTAATCTTTCCAGTCCAAATAAAACGTATACTTTCCTTTCACTTGCTCATTCAAAATGTTGTCTGGTTCTTTTTTATAATTACTGTAAATATCAATTATCTCCAATAATTCTAATTTCCTTCCTTTATTAATAGTGTGTATTATGTCCATATTTTGACTGATGTTTTCTATTTTATGTCTTCATTCTTTCAAGTGTACCCTAAAGGCAGTTTTATTCTGTGAATATGTATGTTCTACCAGTTTGTCCTATGTAGTAACAATTGCAATCTGTACATTTTTTAATTATACACCCCAGATTTTGAAAAAATATCTGTTTTAGTATTAATATTATGTCTCTATTTAAACCTTAAGGTATTGTCTGTAGTGAATGCCAAATTTTATATTATTGTTCCTAAATTGCTTATTAATTCTATTTGATATTCTCCCTCTGCATACTATAGACACACATTTACTCTATATTCCTTTCTTATTTTTCGTTCTGTCTGACTGTTTATCTCTAGCCTTTTCTTTTTTACTTAATACCTTTTTATATATTTTATCTACCATTTTATTTTGAAAGCCATTAGCTACTACTATTTGTTTAAATGTTGGTAATTCTTTCTTAATCTCTATTTCTGCAAGGGGTGTTCTGAGTAACGTGTGTATCATTGAATTGAAGAAACTTCTTTTATAACTGTCAGGCTGGCAAGAATCTTTATTAATAATTATATCTGTACTTGTAGGTTTCCCGTAAATATCAAATACATGCTTCCCTGCTAATTTAACTATTTTTAAATCTAAAAAACTGCTGTATCTTTTTCTATTTCAAGTGTGAATTGTATCTCCTTGTACATTTTATTCATGCTATCTTTAAGAGTTATCATATCATGATCAGAACCTCTAAGCATTATAATAGTATCATCAACATATCTTTTATAGTAAACAACTTTCTCAGCCATTTCTTTATTCTCATTGAAGAATTTATTCTCAACATGATTCACAAAAATATCTGCTATTGTGCCAGCTAGACAATTGCCCAGAGTCAAACCTTCGGATTGATAATAAACTTTACCATTAAACTCAAATAAAACGATTGAAGTAATGTATATTTGTTGGAATATTTTATCCTTATTTTTATTTTTTTGGAGAGAAAGTTGGGATGACTCCATATGGCATAATTAGGCAGGCTCTGTATCCTGTACCGTATTTATAAATTTAGAACTGTTTACTACTAATGTACACTTGATAATAACTTAATAGTAAAAATTTTTAATGACTTTCTTTCCTTTACTATGATATAATGTTTTGAAAGTTTTGCTGTGTGTACTCTAACTTAAGACGTAAAGCAACAATGCATATTTTGTCAATGATTTGTAGCCTAATGCTCTCCTATTCCTCGAAGTAATGGTGGCCAATTTAAAGTTAATGAGTTTCGGAAAGTCGTTCAGTGTTATAACCTTTGGATAAATGGTTGGGCCTAGAGGAACACATAAGGGCATCACTGGGCTGGAATCGATTAATGAGGCATCTCCAAATCGAGTGTGGCTTCGACTTGAACCCCCGCAGCTGATGGGCAGGTCGTCCTGTGCGGTAACTGTTTACTAACTGTCCATCGACTGCATGAGGTTCAAGCCGGAGCCACACTTGATTTGGATATGTCGCAATTATAGACCGGTCCCGTTGACTCTACTGCAGTGGGGACACAGTGACTATGACAACTGCGCGTGGCACGCTAATGCTTGATTTACCGACACAGTGCTGACGTAGTGCTCCTGCCCACCGTCACTGGTTAGTCGTGACATGTCGACAGAAGCCATAGCAATTAAACTGTTTCTAATGTACGACTGCATGGTCTCGCAGCGATATGAAAGAATAAAATCTTCTCGGACCTCCAGCTGCATCAGGTTCCCAGCCCACTAAATAAAGTAAGACAGCTCATGAGACCTGTAAAAGACGTCCTTAGGTCTGAAAACACCAACTGTTTACAGGATATCTTGTGGGTGTGGCTGCTATTACATTGGTGAAACCGTCTGCATGGTGGAACAATGTCAGACAGAACACGAGGTGTGCCTACCTCTTCGCTACCCGAAAAATCTGCTGTGGCGGAATATTTATTAGAAAATCTACACCGAATTCGTTTCAACGAAACATCTATCATTGTCAAAACGAAAGTATATTGAAACAGTGTTATAAGGGAAACCATTGAAATTAAAATATCGCAGAACACTATTAATAAGGACGTCGGCTTGCTGCTGAGCACAGCTTGGGACTCGGCCATAGTGAGGTTAAAGCAGACGCGGCGTACACGGGATGAAGAAGCGTGCCCGATGCCAACGAGGAAGACAGGCCCTGGCGCGCACGTCATGTCACGTAAGCAAGGTAGTCCTGAGCTGGCAGGAACGCTAGCTGAGTGTCCGGCCGCTGGGACACAGCCCACTGCCTCATAGCGGCCAGTCATTCAGCTAGCGATCGCGTCAGCTCAGGGCTACCTTGCTGACGTGACATGACGTGCGCGCCAGGGCCTGTCTTCCTCGTTGGTCTCGAAGTGAGCCCCATTGACGTCACAGCCAGCAGCCAAAAGGAAACTCAACCGACTCAGAGCGTAAATTCTATCATATATGGCGAGACAGCCAGCTCGTGTGACGTCATAGCTGGCAGTGGACAAGGGAAACTTAGGCCAAAACTCGTGGGACTTTTAACCACCTGGAGGCGTGAGAAGATCTTATTATTTTCTAAGTCGCTCAAAATGCGACCTATGTTTCATTTCAAACACATTGTTGATACAGCTTGACAGTTCAGATCCATATATTTTGAAGACTGTCCAGAATAATAAATTATCTACGCCAATGTGAACCTACAATGCTCCACTTTGCTGGGCACAGAGAGGTGGGACACGATATTAGGAGCTGTCCTATTCCTCCCGTTACCTCATTGTGACTGGTAAGTGAACATTTTCTACTAGAGACAAGCAAATTCGTTCATTTTTGGTACTAATTCACTGAAGTCGTACTTTTTTGGAAACCGTTCATTCTACTACTTCACATTCCTTTTTATTCAATTACCATCAAATTACTAATAATGTATTTAGAAAGTCAGTAGAGATTTAATAACTATTTCTGATCAATAGTTTTAACATTGAAAGTAAATATGATTTTATTGCATATTTCTAAATTGAAATATGTTTTCCTACTAAGTCAAAATTACGGGCAACTGTTCTTTTAATACTTTTTAACGCAAATCAACCTAACACTAGGAACCGAAATGAAACAACACAACTTGAAAAATTGCAGCCACCTATCACTTTTCGCCCAGGAAGGAACGAAAAAACACTAGACTTTGATACGAACTACTCTACTTCATTTTACCGAAATAATTAAAAGTTGCCTTAAACACTAGACATTAAATGAAGCAGACAAAATCTAAAAGTTTACCAATAATAATGAAAATCTATAGAGAATAATGTCTTCTGTCATTGATAAAAGTTATGTAGAAATAACCAGATTTGTCTCTATGTCGCCTATAAAAGTAACGTATCACATACGAAGTAATAAAGTTTTTTTTTAAAGTAATTTAAAGTGCAGCAGTCACTTCTTACCAATATTTTAATTGCAAGACACGTATCGGAAGCAAACTGCCATTATCGGTTGTATTTCACACATCACAAGAACACGTGTGTCAGACAAAAAAGATTATCAACAAAACTGCAACAAAATACAACAATATAATAATCCAGAAACTCTAATCACGAAACATGCATACTAAAATAGCTTTATCTTCCGGAACAGGTTAAAATACCCAACCATAACCTCACTGGCACCCACAACACAAAACATAACCAAACAATAATGAACTTGTAACTGTAAAATGCTGATGGGAGCTGTAGCCGTACAGAATGTTTTTAGTGTATGTTAGCAACTCTGTTAGAGATAGTGAGAATTATCGCAGTCAACTGAGGTTGAATGGGATGTTGCATGATTTTGTAAACTTATCTTTAAAAAAAATTGTTTTTTTTTTTTACTGTTGCATGTTTCGCGTGATTGTACGAGAATGTTAGCGGTGAACCAAGTGAAATGGCGTAGACTGCTCTGGTCGGACCTACTGAGCCGCCGCAAAGAACAAATGAATCTCCCGCGGAACGCAGAAGCATATTCCAAGAAATTAAATAAATCTCTGTGAAGGGAAGTGAGAAAGTATATTGTCATGAAGGATACGTTTCACACATATGAAGTGCATTTTTTATTTGTTTGAACGCCTAATGCGTAACTAATAACTTCTCGTAGCCGAGAAATTACTTACGAATCAGTGGAAAGGTTTTCAACAGTTAAATTAGAGCATACAGCGGTATTAAGAATTTGGACATAGCAGACGGCCCGAATTAATTTTATTGTAGTTGTGAGTGGTTGGTGTTTGCAGATACTGTCGGAGGCTGCGGGTTGTCTGAAGTATCATGGGGTGGACTGAGATCCACTCATATTTATTATTGATGATTCGGGCTTGTACTGCTGGTATTCAATATATAGAAGAAATGTGAGATTTGTTAATACTCACCGGCTAAGAGTAGTAAGGTAGTAAATGGTAATAGTCACCTTCATGACAATAAAGAGGGTTTTATTTATTTATTTATTTATTTACTTTTTTTTAAGGATAAGTATTTGTTTTCAGATACCACATAAGACCTACCGGAGAAACTTCATAATTTAATAGCCATTCTTAAGAGAGGTTGTTGCAGTAAATTTCTTTAACAAGAGGCAAGAAAAAAAATAGGAAAAACCAAACCCATAGTCGACTACATTCATTTTATTCCCTGAACTGTCTTGAGATTAATAGCCAGACATTTGTGAGATGTGGGGAAACAGTTTTTATTGAATAATTTAGTTCGCCCGCACCTAAAGAACGGCCCTCGCCTTTATTTTTTTAATAATAATCATGAGAGGTGTCCGGTAAGTGGTGGTGGCAATTTAGGTTATTTTCTGTTTTTGTTTTAAAGAGGGATAGATTAATTAGTTAGGAAAATTAGTTTCAAATTAAGAGTCTGGCCAAGTTTGTAATGAGAACAAAGATAACTGTTACTGTCTTTTTTTCAATAAACCGATCCTTGTGATCGACTTTAAATTAAAAAATTAAAGTGGCTGTTTATTGTAGTATTTGACTGGAGTGAATCTACGACCGCTAATGTTATCAAGGGGTAACTTTAGCGAACGTAACTATGGTAGAAATAATTTCTAGATTAATATCTTAAGATTAGTTGTTGTGACCGAGCAGTGTTACTGGTCGACCGCAACAACAATTAAAGTTGTTGTTATTGATGAAGATAGTAAAAGCTCTATTCCATCTTGAAGATAACTGTTAAATAACTTGTGTTTGATCGACCCCTCACAATTTTTCTGGATACACGCTGCGACCAAAAAGGCCCACTGAACTGAGTTCTTCTGATTATTAGATTTTGTTTATCAGATGCGTTGACTTTTGTTTGGGTGTCGCAGCGATTTATATCTATGTGTTTGCTGAAACGAAAGACTATCGGGATGGCGACACAGGGCTGGAAACTTTACCACCTAAGTCGAGCAACACCTTAAGTAAATATTACTCCACTCAGCAAGGGTAACGGTGTATTCGGCCTTGGGAATAAAAAAGAAAATATTTTCTCCCGATTGTTACAGCGGAACAGAGATTGTAGGAGTTCAGAGATTTGTACCACTGAACACTATGGACAATACAAATATATATATATATATATATATATATATATATATATATATATATATATATATATATTAACGTGAACTGAGAGTCTATGGTAATGAACTTTATCCTATGATTTCTAGTACAGGTCGCGACGAACTGCTACATATTTGGCGACCCTGTGTGTCCAGGATTGTGAGAATCGAACGAACATAAGAGATATTTTTTATTTTAATTTTTGGTGATTTAGGCAAGTATAGTATAACTACACGTCCAGTTCTAATAAATGTTGTTTAAGGGGATGTGTGTTTCAAGGGGGAATTGAGACTATTAACGGCTAGTGAACCATCCTGAGTGCGTGTGAGCTGACAATTATTACGACTGTGAGCGCAGTGAGCAACAGAGAGAGAAAAAGTGGGGTAGAGTGCTGCTAAACTAATCCACGGGCAACACTTTATCTTTCAAGACTACGAGAACTCATGTGCTGTTTATCGATTTTGTGAGCAGACTGAGGTAAAAGCAAGATACGAGGTTTAGTGATAAGATTTTTTTCTGTGTAATTGTTTTTATAAATTATTGAGAAGGTAACATGCAATAGTGAATGTTATATGTTTAGGGTTTATGGTGTATTAGTGTATCTAGTTTTGTATTACCAAGGAAGGTACTGACTACAAAAGTGTAATTTTTTTGTATAGATTGAGGTAGAGTGTAATAAGATTATTTTGTTATTGTATTGGGGTGTATATTAATTACTATAACCATGAATGAGGAAAGTTTAAGAGTGTTATTGGAGAAGCTTGATAGTTTAAAGGATGATATTTTGAAACAGAAGGGTGATCTTTCGAAGCAGATTCAAGAATCTAAGGATGAATGTAAAGCGGGTTACGAAAGATTAGATAAACGTTTAGCAGAGAGTGAGTCTAGGCATGATGAAGCTTTGGAGAAGGTAACGGAGGAGTTAAGGATGAGTCGAAATGAAATGAGGACTAGGCTTGGAGTAATTGACAGAGATATAGAAGCTATCAAGAAGGTACAAGAAGATGTTGCTGAGAGTTATGTTAAACTAGATTCAAGATTGGGACATGTAGAATATACATTGAATGATTTGGGAGTGTTGTCTGACGTTGGAGAAAGGTTTAAAGAAATGAAACAAGCGGAGTATGATGGGTTATTAAAATATATAAACAGAAAAATACATGAGAAGACCGAAGTAGTCTATGAAACAGTTGTTAAAGAGGTGAAGGAAGAAATGAGTGAATGTAATTCGAAGTTGAAATCGCAGGTTCAGGCGTTAAGTAAGGAAGTAAAGGAAAATGTTTTTCCAGTGCAGAGGTGGTTAGCGGAACGGTTAAGAGATGTTGAATTGAAAGATGGTAAAGAGGTGACAGATTCTTCTGTGAACACTGATCAAGAGGAGGTAAATTGGTTGGGGGCTCAGGTTAGTTCTGATCAAATAACCCCAGTTAAAACTAAGAGAGATATGGGAGTTCAAGGAGATATACATGGTCAGAAGGTATGTTATATGGTAACACCAGATAAGAGTAAAGATGTTAGATATTGTGGGGAGATAAACAAGTATGACTTAGCAGAGGAAATAAAAATTGGAATGAAAACAGGTGGTCAGCAGTTCCCGAAGTTTAAACCAAGGGGGGAAGTACATCCTGTAATTTTTCTTAAGGCTTTTGAGGATTCACTTCCAAGTAGTTGGGATGAAGAAAGAAAAGTAAGATTCATAATAGGACAACTTGAAGGAGATGCTAGTCAGTGGGCTATACTGAATCGTCATAGGTTTAAAACAGTGGAGGCATTTTCTACAGCTTTTAAAGCAAAGTTTTGGTCAGAGGAAGAACAGAGAAAGTTAAGAATTGATTTGTTTAGTCCAGTAGCTTATAGTGAAAAGTGGGGAGGTTGTAGGAATTTTATGGAGTATCATTTAAATGAAGCTTTATTTTTAGATAAGTCTGTTGGGGAAGAACATTTAATGGAAGTTCTAATTTCTAAATTTACCTAATAGAATGAAGGAGTTGTTAGCAGGGAGAGACTGGTCGAAGGTGCAGGATACTTTGGAATATATAGGGCAACTTGACCATGTGAATAAGGGAGAAAACACAGAAGCGAAGACTGCATATTGTGTAAAAATAAATGATAATGTTGACGGTGATAAATGTCTCAATAATGGCAATTTTAGACATCAGAATGGGAGACAAGAGAAATGGAATAATCATAGAGGTGGTTACAGAGGATGTTGCAATAGTAATGGTAGAGGATATTATGAAAACAGTAGAAGAGTCAAAGGAAATGGAAATGGACAGGTTAAAATGGGTAGAGTTCATGAGGGGTCTACAGGAGATTCTGGCAACAATAGTAATAAGGGTAGTACTTCAGAAGTGAAATCAGAGGTACTGGAAGAAAAGGTAGGATCAAAGGAAATGGATCCAAAGAATTATAATCCGTTGACTAGTAACTCAAATAATGAACAAAGATTTAAGACGGCATTTCTTAGATACCAAGGAGAATTACCATTGGAGGAGGAATTACTTTTGGAAAAGGAGGAAAAGGAAAGTAACATATCAACTTTAGTAGTTAAGGGAGATGTATGTGGTCGAACAATGGAATTTTTATTAGATACAGGTAGTCAAGTGAGCTTATTGGCAAAGGAAGTGTGGGAGAAAAGCAAACATGTGTGGCAATGTCCCACATTCCCGGTTACCAATGTACAAGTAATTGGTTTGACAGGTTCAAAAGGGAGAAAGGTAGAAGAAGAGGTACTGTTAACATTTAGATTAGGAGGAATTACGATACAGCACTCAATGCTAGTTGTATCCAATATCAATTCACCCATATTGTTAGGTTTGGATTGGTTTGTGAGCAAGAAGGTTATGCTTGATTTTCTAGATAATAAAATGAGGTTATTAGTAGATGATAGATTGGTGTGGATTAACATCAATCAAAGTGATAGTTGTGAAGGTATGAAGGATAAGATAGATTCAAAGCGAGTACAATTAGATACACGTAATTTGTCTGTATGTTATTCTGAGAATTTACAAGAGGTTAGTTGTGAGGAACGGTCGGACTGGTCAGAACAAGTAAGGAATAGGTGTCAGGAATCCAGTAGTTTGACTGATATTGAGAAGGAGGATTTAGAGAAGGTTTTATTAAAATATGAACAGCTCTTTGATAATAAACCTGGTACCATTAAGGATTATGATTGTAGGTTAAAGATTAAAGAACATGTGCCATTTTTCAGACCACCCTATCCTATAGCACTTAGTATGAGAGAAGCCGTACGTAAAGAAATAAATCGTATGGTGGAATGGGGAATAATTGAGCGTTCAACTAGTGCTTATGGAAACCCCATCGTGGCGGTGAAGAAACCCAATGGGGATATCAGGTTGGTGTTGGATGCTAGAACTGTAAATAAAATTATTGAAATTGAGAGAGATAGGCCATTACCAATGGAGGAGATCTTAGCAAGGTTTGAAAATGTGAAATACATGAGTTCTGTCGATCTTACTTCGGGGTACCGGCAAATAAAGCTTGCAGAAGAGTCAAGACCATATACAGCTTTCTTGATCAAAATATCCACGCGTGTACTGCCGGTCTATAGTGTCCAACTGGCACAATATTTCGGCGATCATACATGTCGCCATCATCAGGTGAACTGACGGTCTGAGCTCCTGGAAACGCGCCGGCACGGAGATCCGCACGCTACGGTCGCTCGAAGGGAACTGGGTTCTAGCGCGGTAGCGGTCCATTTAAATACCCTCGGCCCGCGGAGCGACCCCTCCGCGGTCCGCGCCCCGCGTACTCAGAGTGGCAGATTCAGCGGGCTCTCCGCCCAACCACTACAACACAACCTGTGGAAACGGATGAAAACGCAAGGGAGGATGTAGGCACTGCGTTCGTTCCATATACCGGCGCACTCTCAGGGAAGATCGCCCGCATTTTGAGAAAACACCAGGTTGGAACTGTTTTTTGTCCGACGAATAAAATTCGTGCACTGGTGGGGAGCGCTAAAGATGATCTCGGTTTGAGGAAGGCGGGCGTGTACCAGATTCCGTGTCAGTGTGGAAAGTCATATATTGGACAGACGATGCGTACCGTCGAGGATCGATGCGTTGAACACCAAAGGCACACACGATTGATGTATCCGAGCAAGTCGGTGGTCGCTGAACATTGTTTGTCGGAGAATCACACCATGGAGTATGAACACACTAGGATTCTGGTACAGACGTCGAGATACTGGGACTGCGTCGTTAGAGAGGCCATTGAAATTCGCACAAGTGACGACCTCATAAACCGTGACTCTGGCTATAATCTTAGCAAAGCTTGGGAACCAGGGATTGGGTTAATTAAGAGTAAATCTAGCAAACGTAACGAAGTGACGACCACGGCGGACAGAGCCCTCACATCGACGTCATCTCAGACGCCGGCGCAATCGGTTCCACTGCGCGGCCGCGGCGCGGGGCGCGGACCGCGGAGGGGTCGCTCCGCGGGCCGAGGATATTTAAATGGCCCGCTACCGGGCTAGAACCCAGTTCCCTTCGAGCAGCCGTAGCGTGCGGATCTCCGTGCCGGCGCGTTTCCAGGAGCTCAGTCCGTCAGTTCACCTGATGATGGCGACATGTATGATCGCCGAAATATTGTGCCCGTTGGACACTATAGACCGGCAGTACACCCGTGGATATTTTGATCATCAAATACGCCGGGAGAAACTGAAGAATTACAGCTTTCTTATTTGAGGGAAAATGTTATCAATTTAAGGTTCTGCCTTTTGGGCTTAATATATCTGTATCAGAATTTATACGGGCATTAGATTCAGCAATAGGACCCGGATTATTAGAAAAGGTTTTTATATATGTTGATGATATCATGGTGGAGACAAAGTCATGGTCAAAGCATTTATCGTTGTTGGAAGATCTGTTTGAACGGTTGTTAGAGAAAGGAATAACTGTAAAATTTGGGAAGGCTCAATTGGGATGTAGCGAAATGAAGTTTCTTGAACATGTAATAAATCAAGAGGGAATCAAACCCACTGAGAATAAGTTAAAGGCAATTAGGGATTGTCCCACTCCAAGGAACAATAAACAATTGAAATCAGCTATAGGGTTGATTAATTTCTGTCGACAGTTTATTCCGCCTGAGAGTATGAATTGCATTCATTTGAATAATTTATTAAAAGCAAGAACTGTATGGGCATGGACAGATGACTGTCAGAAGGAATGGGAATCTTTGAAGCAGGCAATGGATAATCCTAGAATTTTAGGTCATCCAAACTTAGACAGGGAATTTTGTATAGCAGTTGATGCATCAGGATATGGAATTTGGTGTCATCTGTTTCAGGAATATAGGAAAGGAAATGGTATAGAAGTAGTTACCCTCGGATTTGCAAGTAGAATGTTAAACCCATGTCAACGAAATTATTCAACTACGGAGAAAGAGACATTAGCAGTTGTGTGGTCTGTGAAGAAAATTAGGTATTTGATTTATGGTAGGAAAGTGATTGTATACACGGATCATAGAGCTTTATCATTCCTTGTGACAAGTAAATTGCTTCATAAACGGCTGATTCGGTGGGCGTTAGCCTTACAGGAACATGATATTGAGATTAAATATATTAAGGGATCTGAGAGTACGATACCTGACGCTGTGTCTAGATTACCAGTAGGTTTTGAAGAAGAAGGATTGAGTATTGATTTAGATCAGAATTTTAAGGTTTATCCAGTAATGGCAAAGTCAGCGAATAAAGAGCTAAGGAAAGTGTTTACAAACATTGATGTGGAACAGAGAGAAGATCCATGGATAAGGAAAGTCTTAGATAGATTGGAGAATCCTAATCTTGTGAGGAATGGTTGGAGAAGACAGTAGGTATTGTATAATAATGTGCTTTACCATAAATCAATGAAAGATGTGGTTAGATGGCGAGTGTGTGTGCCCAGCAAGTATTTGAGAGAACTAACTTGGTACATACATAAATTATTTGGACATTATGGAGCAGAAAAATGTTTAATGCATATGACAAAATTTTATTACTGTAAGGGTATGTCCCCGGTGGTAAAACAAGAGTTACGAGGTTGCTTGGTGTGTCAGCAAACCAAACCTGTTAACTATGGAATAAAAACCCCGTTGTATCCTATAGTACCAAAGAGTATGTGGGATATCTGTGCTATGGATATAATGGGACCTCTTCCGAAGGGTGCTGGAGGAGTGAGGTTTATATTTGTTATATTGGAGTTATGGTCGAAGTTTGTCAAATTTTATTCCATTCGTGTGGCCAATAGTAAAACAATTATCAAAATTTTAAGAAAAGATTATTTCCCGCTGGTTGGAAAACCTCGGAGGATAATATCCGATAATGGAAACCTTTTTACATCACAGGTATTTAAGAATTTTTTGGCTGAGAATAACATACAACATCTTCTAATCGCCTATTACCACCCTCAGGCAAATCCTGAGGAAAGGGTAATGAGAGAAATAGGTAGATTAGCCAGAACTTATTGTTACAGGAGACATACATCCTGGCCCCAGTATGTTAGTTATTTTGAAAATATTATGAATGAGATACCACATGGTAGCACCGGATTTTCTCCAAAGGAATTGATTAAACAACAACTAAGGTGTGATAAGTTGGTGGAATATGTTAATTTTCCTCCAAAGGGAATAGATTTTGAAAATAATCTGTTTAAGTTTACTGATGTAAATTTACATAAAAAGGCTCAAGCGAGAATTAGAAAATGTTCAATAGAAGGAAAGCAAGATCAATTAAGAGAAGGTGATTATGTCCTAATAAGAACTCATTATAAGAGTAGCAAATTAAATGAAAGGATGAAAAAATTTGAACATTTGTATGAAGGACCTTACGTAGTTAAAGAGGTAATACATCCCACAACGGTGATTGTGAAGAGACCGAATTCTGACCAAATATTAGGAAAATATAATATTAAGGATGTGAAAATATATTATCCAGTGAATAGTAGTTTTTGTAAGTTAGATTCTGATAGCATGTTAAAGAATATGAAGATATTATTTACTGATATGGGTGAAACACAAATTCAAGATAGACAGAATACAACAATGAAAAAGGAAGATAATTTACAACGTACATTTAATATAATTAATAACAATATGATCAGGAGATGTATTACTATTGGAAGGCTAGTAAAAATTTGGTAGATTGTGCCGCATGCTGTAATATTAAAGACAAGTATGGCATTGTGAAAAAGAAAGAATAAAGATATCATAGGCAAAATGGGCATGAGATCACACATTATATGTATATATGTATAGTTTAAATACCACAGTAATTTTTTGATAGTGTCAGACTGTTAGAAACTCAAGAGTTCATTTCTTTGTACTTAAGTGTAAGATTTTTTATGGAATTGACATGCAATGAGGTTTGTAATTTAGAGTAAATCATTTCATGCATAGGATATACTGATTACTTTTAGCCAACTTGGTCAAGAATTAAGTAAAGAATTTCTTTATATCATAGAAACACAGGGTTTCCTTTCAACCTAAGTTGATGCTAAGGGGAGGGCACTGTAGCCGTACAGAATGTTTTTAGTGTATGTTAGCAACACTGTTAGAGATAGTGAGAATTATCGCAGTCAACTGAGGTTGAATGGGATGTTGCATGATTTTGTAAACTTATCTTTAAAAAAAAATTGTGTTTTTGCTGTTGCATGTTTCGCGTGATTTTACGAGAATGTTAGCGGTGAACCAAGTGAAATGGCGTAGACTGCTCTGGTCGGACCTACTGAGCCGCCGCAAAGAACAAATGAATCTCCCGCGGAACGCAGAAGCATATTCCAAGAAATTAAATAAATCTCTGTGAGGAAAAAAAAAATGAATGTGTCGCTGGGTTATAAGGTTTTTTTTTTATTTATTTATTTATTTTTTTTTTTTTTAATATTCGCTATGTACGGTCCAGGGATAATCCATTCAATCAATTAGTTATTATACCTAAAGAAATTTGAACGGATGTGTGTTTGAGAATGGAAAGAAAAGATTACACATGACGCAACCATTGTACGATGAAGCTTTAAGGGTATGTTTGTCAAATTTCTTGCTGCATACTAGGAAGCGATCATTAGTCATTTGTAGAGTCTTTTTGGTATCTGAAGTAGTTTCATACCATGAATAATTAATTACGAGATAAGCATTCTTGGCCTTATATTTACGAGAATTTGCTCGTAAAGTGTGAAAGTATATTGTCATGAAGGATACGTTTCACACATATGAAGTGCATTTTTTATTTGTTTCAACAGTTAAATTAGAGCATACAGCGGTATTAAGAATTTGGACATAGCAGACGGCCCGAATTAATTTTATTGTAGTTGTGAGTGGTTGGTGTTTGCAGATACTGTCGGAGGCTGCGGGTTGTCTGAAGTATCATGGGGTGGACTGAGATCCACTCATATTTATTATTGATGATTCGGGCTTGTACTGCTGGTATTCAATATATAGAAGAAATGTGAGATTTGTTAATACTCACCGGCTAAGAGTAGTAAGGTAGTAAATGGTAATAGTCACCTTCATGACAATAAAGAGGGTTTTATTTATTTATTTATTTATTTACTTTTTTTTTAAGGATAAGTATTTGTTTTCAGATACCACATAAGACCTACCGGAGAAACTTCATAATTTAATAGCCATTCATAAGAGAGGTTGTTGCAGTAAATTTCTTTAACAAGAGGCAAGAAAAAAAATAGGAAAAACCAAACCCATAGTCGACTACATTCATTTTATTCCCTGAACTGTCTTGAGATTAATAGCCAGACATTTGTGACATGTGGGGAAACAGTTTTTATTGAATAATTTAGTTCGCCCGCACCTAAAGAACGGCCCTCGCCTTTATTTTTTTAATAATAATCATGAGAGGTGTCCGGTAAGTGGTGGTGGCAATTTAGGTTATTTTCTGTTTTTGTTTTAAAGAGAGATAGATTAATTAGTTAGGAAAATTAGTTTCAAATTAAGAGTCTGGCCAAGTTTGTAATGAGAACAAAGATAACTGTTACTGTCTTTTTTTCAATAAACCGATCCTTGTGATCGACTTTAAATTAAAAAATTAAAGTAGCTGTTTATTGTAGTATTTGACTGGAGTGAATCTACGACCGCTAATGTTATCAAGGGGTAACTTTAGCGAACGTAACTATGGTAGAAATAATTTCTAGATTAATATCTTAAGATTAGTTGTTGTGACCGAGCAGTGTTACTGGTCGACCGCAACAACAATTAAAGTTGTTGTTATTGATGAAGATAGTAAAAGCTCTATTCCATCTTGAAGATAACTGTTAAATAACTTGTGTTTGATCGACCCCTCACAATTTTTCTGGATACACGCTGCGACCAAAAAGGCCCACTGAACTGAGTTCTTCTGATTATTAGATTTTGTTTATCAGATGCGTTGACTTTTGTTTGGGTGTCGCAGCGATTTATATCTATGTGTTTGCTGAAACGAAAGACTATCGGGATGGCGACACAGGGCTGGAAACTTTACCACCTAAGTCGAGCAACACCTTAAGTAAATATTACTCCACTCAGCAAGGGTAACGGTGTATTCGGCATTGGGAATAAAAAAGAAAATATTTTCTCCCGATTGTTACAGCGGAACAGAGATTGTAGGAGTTCAGAGATTTGTACCACTGAACACTATGGACAATACAAATATATATATATATATATAACGTGAACTGATAGTCTATGGTAATGAACTTTATCCTATGATTTCTAGTACAGGTCGCGACGAACTTCTACAGAGCTTGCACCGAAACGCGTCTTGCAATTAAAGTATTGGTAAAAAAAGTTTATAATACAGTCTCATACCTCATATCAATCCACATAACATGTATAAATTTATTTTTCAAGTAATATTTATGTGTGGTAAGTTACATAATTATAAAATACTTGTCAAATATATGTTATCGGTGATGGAAGCTAAACGAAATCTGTAAAGAACGTACAGTCCAAAGGTGAAACACGGCGTGAATGGTCGAGCACGGTGAACGAAAAGGACTACAGCCCGATACTGTGAGCGAGCTGTAACTAAAATGTAGTGACCGGAATTAGACCGGCCGCGTGGTCATCCTGGAACTGGAACGAGAACGACCACGCGGCAGTTCCTGGAACCGGAAGTCGCTGCAAACGTTCCGGAACGGGACCGGCGAGTAAAATTTGTTACTTGTTGACAGTTGCACATTGGAGCCAGTAACCTCGAATCAGAACGTTCAACGTCCCGTCCGGTCTGACTCCTGGCCACACCGTTCGCCCACCACCATGATGTGGTGATGTTTCCTGCATATAACCATAGTTGTACCGAGTTCAACGTTCTATCCAGATGAGGGAACAACGTTTGCCCGGATGCACAGAAAATATTGACTGATCTGTAAACGCCGGCCGTGGTGGCCGAGGGGACTGAGGCGCTCCAGTCACGGTCTGCACGGCCACTACGGTCGGGGGTTCGAATCCCCACTCGGACATGGATATTTGTGCCGTCATTAGTATAAGGTAGTTGATAAGTAGTTTGTAAGTTTAGGGACTGATGACCCCTTAGTTAAGTCCCATAAGCTTAACAAACATTTGAACATTTTTGATCTGTAACAGAACCCGACAGCATTCGTTACGACTCTAAACCTCCCGTTCATCCACCCAGTTCATGCGGACTAAACGGTGCCGTGGTTTTGGTGGCCCACACCATAGACCTCCATGCGTGGACGCCACATTCGCGATTGTGCATTGGGACTGTTAATGTTGACATTGCGCGTCCTGTTGCTGCCTGGAGGGTGCGTTGCAGCAGATGTGCTTTCAGGTCCTCTCTCGTCGGGATTAACCGGATATAACGGTCATCTCTGCTGATGTTACCCTAAAAATGATCTTGGTCTTGCCTTCTTCCAACGGTTACTACTGCTTGAAAACGCGCCCAGCTCGTGGAAATTACAATTTCAACCGCTAGATCCGTACCCAAGGACTGGAAAGTTGCCCAAGTTACTCCAATATTCAAGAAAGGTAATAGGAGTGATCACCAAAATTACAGGCATATCTCATTGACGTTGATTTGCAGTAGGATTTTGGAACATATACTTTGTTCGAACATTATGAACTACCTCGAAGAGAACGACCTATTAACCAATAGTTTACACGGATTCAGAAAGTATCGCTCTTGCGAAACACAGCTTGTCCTTTATTCACATGAAGTGATAAGTGCCATCGATAAGGGATCTCAAATCGATTCCATATTTCTAGATTTCCGGAAAGCTTTTGACACTATACCCCACAAGCGGCTTCTAATGAAATTGCGTGCCTATAGAACATCTCCCCAATT
Source organism: Locusta migratoria (assembly GCA_026315105.1). Lineage (NCBI taxonomy): Eukaryota > Metazoa > Arthropoda > Insecta > Orthoptera > Acrididae > Locusta > Locusta migratoria. Next base: position 695,659,585 of record CM048745.1, on the reverse strand, counting down.
GTGCGATTGGATTTACGATTTCCTATAAGAAAGGACACAGTTCGTTGTAATTGACGGTAAGTTATTGAGTAAAAGAGAAGTGATATATGGTGTTCCCAGGGAAGCGTTATAGGTCCATTTATCTTCCTCGTGATTTAGGAGACAATGTGAATAGCTCCCTTAGACTGTTCGCGGATGATGCTGTCGTTTATCGGTTAGTGAAGTCAACAGAGGATCAAAAGCAACTGCAAAACGATTTAGACAAAATTTCTACATGGTGCGAAAATTGGTAATTGACACTAAATAACGAAAAGTGTGAAGTAATACACATGAGCACTAAAAGAAATCCGCTGAATTTCAATTACGCGATAAATCAGTCAAACCTTAAGGTCGTAAATTCTACCAAATACCTAGGAGTTACAATTACGAACAACTGGAAAGAACACACAGAAAATATTGTGGGGAACGCGAACCAAAGATTATGTTTCACTGGCAGAACGCTTCGAAGATGCACCAGCTCCACCAAACGGACTGCCTACATCACACTTGTGCGTGCTCTCCTGGAGTACTGTTGCCCCTTGTGGGACCCTCACCAGGTGGGACTGACGGAAGATATTGAGAACGGCAGGTCGGTTTGTTTTATCACGTTACGGGGGGGGGGGTGAAGGTCACGGAAATGTTGCACGAATTGGGGTGGAAATCATTAAAAGAAAGACGTTATTCATTGCGAAGTTTCAATCACCAACTTTTACCTCTGAATGTGAAAATGCTAGCACCCACCTACTTATGGAGACATGACTATCCCAATAAAATAAGAGAAATCAGATAGAAAACGGAACTATTTAGGTGCTCTTTGTTCCCGCGCACTATTAGAGAATGGAACAATAGAGAAAATTTATGAAAGTGGTTAATGAACCAGGCATTTAAATGTGATTTGCAGAGTATCTATGTAGAAGTAGATGTACAAAAGCTGTAACCACTTTCCACTGTGTCTGTTCCGCTGCCCATGCTGTAGCTTCGGGTAAGTCACGTTCTAGTTGCATTGCACTACCTGCTCAGTATATTATCTTCAAAAATGTTCAAATGTTCAAATGTTCAAATGTGTGGTCATCAGTCCGTAGCTTACAAACTACTTAAACCTAGGTAAACTAACGTAAGGACAACACACACACCCGTGCCCCAGGGAGGAATCGAACTCCCACAGCGAGCAACCGCGCGCTCCACAGCGAGACGCTTTAGACCGCTCGGCTACTCCACCGCGGCAAATTATCTTCCCCCAACTGCTAGTGTAACTCATTTCGTAAACACAAGACAACAGCAACCCTTCTGCAGCTGTATCTCGGTTGCCGAAATGTTGTTCACTCCGTAGAACCGACAGAAAGAGCTCGAACCATTTTGCTTCATTCTGCTAATGACAATACTTAACAACCTGGATATGTCAACGGATACCCTAATTGACTAGTAGTTACTCGGTCCTTCCATTTTGTGAACCGTTCCTTTGGAGCCGTTTGTTCGCGAGTAGAGCTACAGCAGAGTAGCGGCTGCTTACCCGGGCAGAGCTGCGCGACGAGCCGCAGGAGCCTCCTGCAGAGCGCCTGCTTGTGGCGCAGGTGTTCCTCGGAGAGCGCGGCGACGCCGGCCGCCTGGCCCAGCAGCTGCGCCAGCGCCAGCCGCGCCTCGGTCAGGTAGTAGTGGTCCGGGGACAGCCGCCTGAGGGCCTCCTGCCGCCGCACGAACTGCCAGCAGCGCTCCGCGTCGCCCCGCGGCAGACCCGACAGCTCGCTGCCCGCCGCCTCCAGCAGCTGCAGCACCTGACACAACACACAACAATATCAGAAACACCTCACCACATGTGCCACACGTGGCAGTTGGTTTAGTCTGGCCAGTATCTTACAAGTCTGATGCCTTAACTTAACTTACGTATTTTCATATTTACACTAAGTATTATTTAATCTCCAATTTTTAAATTAGTATTAGCCCACTGAAACCGCCCGTCATTAAATAAATAAGTATTTTTTGATGTTGGCGTATTAATTTTGAAGATTATTAAAATCGACTTTATCTCTACGAACAAGAGCTCTCTTACTACTTGTTGATTACATCTGTAATATTGCAGGTCAGATTTGAAGTCTTGATGGAGGTGTGCAGCCACAATCTATATCTATAAACGTGAATGTCTGTTCGGTGTACGTTTATCACGTGTGAACCACAAGACATAAACAGCTAAAAATTTGTACAGTTACTAATGTCTACCCGGGGAAGGCTATAGGCAAGGTTTTATGGTGATCGGATAGCTATTTATCTATATATATTAATGTGAATAACTGCTCGGTGTAAGCTTATCACGTCCGAACGACAAGACGCAGAGACTTAAATATTTGTACAGTTACTAACTTATATCTGAGGAAAGTTTAAGGCTCGGTTTTATAGCGATATGATGAATATTTAGTAATTTGAAGAATATAAGGCGAAATGCGGAACAATAATTACTCTTTGAAAATTATATTTACTCTTTGACAATGGTTTTATTGGTTGCATTGTTGCTTGAGGGCTGATAATGATAAAAGGGTGGAGTATATTGGGTTGGAAAGTTATCGGTGTAAATAAAATTCTTCGTGTGTGTGTGTTAATATTTCGTTCTGCAGCGAAAACTACAGAACGCAAACGAATGGTCTGACTGTAATTGTTGTCCGAAATCTCCCGTTGTACACCATAGCAGATTTATGCCGATATCTATAAGGAGGTGAAAGTCGTCAAACTATAAAAAAAAAAAAAAAAAATAGGACTGAAGGCCAGCGATGACGTTTGCGACTCAAAAGCAAGGAGGTTACATACAGCGAATCGTGATGCCACAGACCATATCTTTGGTCTATGCGTGCTACAATGTCTTCAGCTCTTTCTCTGTAAGAATAAGCACACGAATAAGGGAATATAAGAATAAATAAATAAAGCAGTAAAAAAGAAATTTCTTTTAATATATCTCTTTAAAATCAATCGATTTGACGTTTCGCGCATTACATCAAGTGATCGATCGCTGATATTATTACAATCATTATCGTTGAATTTCGTGATTGATTTCTTCGAAACGAGTGCATTTATATGTGTGATTTGAGCTACCAATGCGAGAGCGTAGCCGCGGGTTTAAGCTAGCTATCAATATAATAAGAAAGAAGTTAAAAAAGCTGATTGGCTGCAGAGAGTAAAACCTTTTTATACTGACTTTTTATACATCTTCAGAGTACGTGGTAAGCGATAAACTTAGTAGTGCTGGGGTGTATAAAATCCTATGCGGATCGTGTAGTATATTTTATGTAGGACAAACCGGACATGACTTCAAAATTAGGTACCTAGAGCATTGGTATGCGACTAATGTAAGTGCATTGGGTGATCATTTACGTGAATGTCAGCACCATTTGCGGAACATTAACCAATGGTTTGACAATTCTGCACGTTATTAATAAGGGTATTTCATTGGATATCGTGGAAGTGTTTGCGATTTATATTAGACACCTGAGTTGCCCGGAGCTACTAATTAATGATCAGTTGGTGGGGTCTCGCAATTGGTTCTTTGATTTTTTTTCCTTTTTTTGATAACTATTTGATGAATGGCAATGTATAAAGTTGTTGGACATGTGGATGGACTGGCGCCCCGTTATTGTGTTTTCGAGTATCAATACCATGTTTATAAACTTCTTTCCGCCACTCAGCAGCAGCTGACGGCCGGCCGCGGTGGCCGAGGGGACTGAGGCGCTCCAGTCACGGTCTGCACGGCCACTACCGTCGGGGGTTCGAATCCCCCCTCGAGCATGGATATTTGTGCCGTCCTTAGGATTAACTAGTTCATAAGTAGTTTGTAAGTTTAGGGACTGATGGCCCTGTAGTTAAGCCCCATAAGCTATACAAACATTTGAACATTTGATTAGCAGCTGACGCTGCGTCTGTCACATTTTTGTCAAGACCTGGTTAGATGAAATTCTTAATTTTGTCCATGTTGATATTATGCAATTGTCTGTACAAGACTAAATATTTTATTTTGTTTGTATATATGGACTGTTATATTTCTGTATCTTTCTGACGTCTTAGGTGAGGTGCTGCCCTCACGTGGTGTGTTTTCACCTTAACGGCAGTGAAAAATAAATTGATTTCACTTTACCTTTCGACGAAAGTACAAAATTCTGTACTCACATATTAATCTTACCAGTATTTGATGAGTGGCCAGCCTCTACTGGCCATTGCGTTTTGTCTTTACTTAAATGGGTAGTGTTATGGTACGTATAAATTCTATTTTGTGTCATTTCTATTTTTGTATCACGTTTACTTTTGTTTGACTGTACATGTATTACCTTAGTTTTTATGCTTACCAGGTACTCTGAAGATAAGCTACGCCCGTAACGCGTAAGTACAAAAGGAATAAAGATTTCATCGTCACCTGCCAATCAGCTTTTTTAACTTCTTTCTTATTACATCTGTAATAGATAAAATGACTTCGCAACTGCCTTGCAATATAATCTTCTGCTAAAAATAGGCTATTTCATGCTTATATCCTTATGTGATCATGTTTAGTTGAATAATCTAAAGTCGATTATCTTTCTCTCATTCTGTTGCAGTGAGTCATTGTTGTATTTATTGTTAAGACATGTGGCTACAATGTGTTTGCCTAGTAGTAATTGTCTAGCGGCACGGCAGTAGCCCTGCCAAGTCTTCCGCACAGCAGCACCGCCATTTTCTCGAAGCCATTCACGGTGCTCTCGACCCCCTGCAATTAGTTGTGGATAAACCTACAGCCCGAAGATTTCAGTGATCAAAAAGACCTACTGTAACTAGCTACATTTCCAAATTATACTATTTATCTCTTTTAGTTTACGAAATATTTGCAATCGAAAATCTTTTAATTTTGTGACTTACCGATCTTTAAAATTCTATAGTAATTCCCCAAGTTATGGGGAATGAAGTACTTGAAAAATGTATTATTCATTATACTGCAGGAACAACACTTAATAATGCCAAAAGGAGACAGTTGTCTAAAGCACCTCCATCAGCAGCCCACAATGACGAAGCTTACAGATATTCCTGTTGTATTTAAACAGTTTTTATCAATTCATAATTGTTTTACACAAATTAATTTACTTATTTACTTAAGCGTTTGTCAGTGGCTTTTGCATAATTATACGTAACACTCTACTGCTTAATTTTTGTTTCCATAATTAATTTATCGTTTTCGCCTGTCTTGGGTACATAATCATTCACTAACTACCAGCTGGAGTTTATTATCCAAATTAATGTTCAATTAAATCGATATCAATTTTTTTATGACGGTGACGTGCAACGTTCCTTTTGATGGAGATCGGTTCTTCAGTGTTCACAAGCGGTCATCTCTACACGGCATTTACGAGAGTGGTAAATCTGAATGGATTACATCTAATTAATATGCACTTCAATTGCTGAATGTAATCCACTTGGAAGCGCTTACCGTTCAAATTTGCCCCCTCCCACCTCACCATAAAAAAAGTCTCCGGCAAAAACCAAAAGATACAGGGAAAGGGATTTAAGAAAATTCGTAGAGACATGCAAGAAATGTTACATAAAATTTGCAAAACCGCACACCTCGCGTCGCTTTCTTTCCACCGCAAAATCTTATAAGATATCTCGTAAAACTAAGTCGGCTGTTTAAATTAACATCTATGAAGCACCTATTCAACGTCTTTATCATAAATCGTTATCTAATACATTACCTACCAACATTTATAGTGCCTATATCAATATTAGTCATGATTATTTCAGTAATAAAAATATTGGCTTGACACATTGCAACGTAATAAGAATAATGAACTATGTATTTCGTTTGGTAAGTGCTTCTAAGCAGTGCCCTAATGGACAGTGATTCTTTAGTGTTCACTTGTGGACAATCGTATGTCGCACTTTCTACAACGCCAAGTCTTGGTGGATTGCTTTTAATTAATGTCGATTTTGGTAGTATAACAGTTCAAAAGTGCGATTGTCAAGTAATTATATTTATTATAAACATAAAGAAGTCTGATTTGGTACGGTCACTATAAATGTTAGTACGTAACTAATTAGATAAGGAGAAGTTGTTGAGTAGCTGCTTCCATAGATGTTCATTCATATAACCTACTTGGTTTTACATGAGATCTGACAACTTTTAGCGAACGAATGCGTAGCGATATTTTCAAATAAAATGTTCAAATGTTTGTAGAGCTTATGAGACTTCACTACGGGGCCATCAGTCCCTAATCTTACAAACTACTTATGAACGAACTAATACTGAGGATGACACAAATATCCATGCCCGAGGGGGGATTCGAACCCCCGACCGCAATGCCGTGCAGACCGTGACTGGCGCGCCGCAGTACGCGATATTTTCATTTTTGTACATTCTATATACGTTTTTGATTGCATATATCTTCCTCTTACATGCTTGCTAATGGAATTTCTATTAAAACGTCCATGACAATACGTCAACCAGAAAATAATCTCAGGAATTCGGGTTTTGGTAACAAAGGTGGCGTGAAACTGTGTTTTTAGTGACATGGCTGACAGTTCACAACCCACAGTGATTGAACCTGCTGTATCCACTGAGCAGGCAGGCTCCACGCGGTACAGACCAGTCAGAGGGGTTGCCTGCACAGCAGGCGCCAGTAGCGATCACCACATTTTCAGCGGCGCCGCCTCTACAGGATAGGATTCGTCGTAACTCAGCAGGCAGCACTACAACCAAGACTACGACCCAGACCATACGACCGCTCACCAGTATCAACACGCGAACAAGCGGCCACCAACACACAGGCCAACACAACTAACGCCGAAACAGCACCACAAACAACGCTGCACGCGCTACTCCCCCAGCTCTCGAGTCAACAGATGTTTATGAGCATCCTGGGAGCCGTTGCACTAATACCACAGCTCGCGAAAGTTCATTCAATAGAACGGTTCCAAACTGATACTATGTAATTGTATCGATATAACAAGAACATTAAAGCACGAAGAGTGACTAGTACTGTCGGACTAACGAAGTGGTGGGTATGCCCCTGCTGGAGTGATTATCATTTTCGTGTTTTGAGCTGTCTTTTAATGCACATCGATATAACGAACATCAAACTAATTTGAAGAATGTGAAGGAAAATATCTTTTTTAATAATTCTGTTTGTAGCAGGAAACAAACCATTGCTTTCTGTTGACTCTTGACATTGCAAGAAAGTCGTGTAGAGCTTTATTTCTTTGGGATGATTCCAGCTATACATTGCGAGAAAATTATAAACATTTATTGAAACACAAGAGAAAATGCGCCTCACAAGTCATAGAAGAGACACGCAATATCTCATACCAGTTTAACAAGCAATAAGTGCAACATTATACACAACGTATATATGGTGTTGAACGGTAAGTACGCCATCTGCTAAGAATTAAAGAACTAGAGCATGTTTATAAGCTTTGGCAAAACGAACAAAATACACGTGCTGAATCACCGTTTTATTTTGAAATTATACAAGTTGTTTATATTAAATCAACTTTCATTGCTCGATTTAATTTCTCTATGTTACTGATGTATTTTTGTCTTGTGCTTTTACATATGATTGTACTACAATGGAAGCAGTATTAGTAGTAGTAGGAAAGTGTTGTACCTGGAAGTTGCTGTGTCCAGGTACACATGTTCTTCGGTCGATCAGACAGATCTTAGAATCACATTACGGACTGCATTTTCTCCTAATTTTATTATTGTGGAATATTTGTAAATATAGCAAGTTCTGCGAGTGACATCTGTTTTGAGAATGTGGTTAAATATTCAGTTACAGTTATATTGTTAATTATTGCATTTTTTCGTCTATTGCAACTTAATAAAACCATTAATTTTGTTTGCCAAAAGTATTTCGCATTTATTGTATACAAGCAAGTGGCCATAAATATAAATTAATTTTATTATAATAGATTTACTGTACTTTTTTTTGCGTGTAGGCTCGTCAGAAATACGAGGCGGAGTTGTAAAATAAGTTTCCCCTGTCGACTGTGGTCTGAGTTGAGTATGAAATGAAAAAAAGATAAAAATAAGGCTTTAAAGGTAAGACATATCTTTATTTTTCTACATAGTTTCCAAGTACATTGAAATATTTGTCATACAGCTTTATAAACTTCAAAAAGCCTTCCAGAAAAGGCTCAGGGTATTGAATACGGAAGAAGCAAATACGTCTCAGAAAACGGTGAGTAGCGTTTTACCTGCAGACGGAGTGCTTTTGAATTTCATTCGGACAGGTGATGACGGATGCAGCCTTCGATTCGGGCGTATAATTATGGACCTACGTTTCAGACCCCGTCACAATCCGAAACAGAAAGCCATTGTCATATTCATGGTCGATCTGTACCCATTGGTGTACCGGTGTCTTGCACATGAGCGTTCACCTATTGTGTCGTCTTTCACCCATAGCAGTTCAACGCTTCTTCGTATACAACTGATTTTTCAAGCTTATAAAGCCGTTTGACAAATGCCTCAATGTACTTGGAAATTATATACAAAAATGAAAACAGGTATTATCTTTAACAAAAGAAGAGAGAGGGATGAGGAGGTGTGAATGGACGGCGGAAGTGCCGATGGTGAAAAACAGGAAAACACTGGGTTATAAGTAAGGTGATGTGTGATGAATACGAATAAGAGATTAGTCATTGGAAACTTAATATGAAGTTGAAAACAAGAATAGTGGTGCCTCGATGATCTTGTCTAGTTACCCAAGAACTAGACAAATATTACTGAAGGCTGGAGTTCACGCAGAGAAAACTCTAAGACAGGCACCCGAAAACCGAAATTAATCACAGAATGTTTCCATAAGAAGTAGCACAAAAAATTTTCTCTTTTATACACTATTGACGTGTTATGTGTTTCTTCATGTTGTGACTTCTTTGAAATGTACACTTACACGGACGGAAATCTCAAAATTATTAAAATATTCTGCGCTACTTTGACATAGTCGGATATATTTAATACTGAAACCCAAACTGTCGCCCCCATCTGCGGAGGACATTTCAAGGTGGATCGTTGCTTCTTTTGATGTCCGAATCACATCCTGGCTCGCCACTGACTGCAACCATATTTTGTGAAACTGAACGACATTTGGAATCCGGTGCAAAAGAAGAGATGTACCATTCTTCCAACCGAAAACGACGAACGGTACTCCAAACAATGTCACATCTCTGAGCGGGAGCACGCAAAAACAGAATTTGTCTGCGGTCAGTAGCCTCCAGGATGTGATTCGGACATTAAAGGTATGATTCTCCTTGAAAATGCCCTCCACAGATGGAGACGAAACGTTGGCTTTTAATGATAACTCCATCCTACCTTGGCAAATTAGCCCGGAATATTTTTGTTTTTAATTTTTGTCACCAGTTTTGTCGATACGTCCTTATTAGTAAGGTTTCATTGCACATTTATCTTTAACACTTGGTAAAAATTAATAAAAACAGATAATCGTATGTACAGCATTTTCGCTATACTGGTGTATTGTACGGTCTGCTTTAGATACAAAGAAGGCAGATTTTATGACGTCAATAAATAAATAAGTAAAATGAATCTATCTATCAATACTACCTTATATGGATCCGACAGTGTTTAGTAATATTCAAGTTTGTTTTCTCGTAAGATTGTTCCTTTGCTGATTAATTATATTTTCTGAGGCGTTTTCCAATTATTTTTTTATGTTGAGGTTGAATTGCCACTTTTTGGACCGAGTATCGATATGCTGCATATCTTCTTCATTTTTGTTAAAATTTTCCTTCTTTGCGACTTCTTTGTACACTACAACACCATTCGAGAAAAGCCGCATTGAATTTCCGGTCTACATCTACATCAATATATACTGCGAAAAGTGAAGAGCTTCAACACTCTCTTTGAGCAAGCCAGAAAGTAGTTTCATGTCGAAAGACTTCTCTCCACTGAGCGTGACTTCAATCTGTGTTCTGTCAACTAGAAACTCTTTAATACAATCACACATTAATTCTTACCTCAGTGAAGGAAAACAGATTTTTTTTCTCCTGCAGTGAAGCTGAGCTAAGGAAGTAGGTATTAATTTATTTCTGCGTAATCCAAATAATTCTTGTGTCTAATAAATACCACGTGGGCTAACGCTCAAATTATGACCTTTTGAAATTATCGCAAAAGAAATAATAAGCAGCTTACTTTTTTTTTCTTTTTTTCATTCGTCTTTTTCCATTTGCCTCTATTTGTCAAGTAACACTATCCAAGATTTTTCACTGATTCCGATGCATTTCGAATGTGGAGTAGTCCAGATCAAAATATGAGACAGGTATTTTTTATACGTGACCATACAGCCCCTGAAGTAGTAGAAACCCTCCGGAAGAAAAGCCGTTGTTATTTTTGAAATTTTGTAGTAACAAAATTTCCATGCTGTTTACGATTTTAACTGAAACAATAGTCCCTCAAAAAAATAACGTGGGGGTGGCAAGAGGATATTCCCGTTTTGTGTTTTCAAGGTCTTTGTTTCATTTCTTTTCCTGCTTGTTTCTTTTCGTTTCAGCGATCATGTTTTGGATATCACGTTAGACACGTGCTTTGTTATTTTATAGTAATTATGTTATTTTGATTTATCTTTGCTAGTCAGTACAATAATGAGGGAACGATGTATAATGCACTGCAAAGAAGTGCTGCTTAGAGACATAAATTGTTCAAAGTTTTGTTAAGCTTAAGGGACTTAACTGCGGGGTCATCAGTCCATAAACTTACAAACTAATTATTAACGACCTTATACTAATGACGAGGGGGCATTCGAACTCCCTACCGTAGCGGCCGTGCAGGCTGTGACTGGCGCGCAGCAGACCGCTCAGCCACTGCGGCCGGCGCTTAGAGCACCACGCACATCTCATTATATCAAAATATTTAAAGCAATAATTAACAGGAGTTACACATTTATTAGATTTTTCTGTGATGTATACGTCTCTGTACCACTCATATCCAAAGATGTTCAGAAATCGAGGGGATGAAAAGTGATTATGAATCAAATATTGAATTTTGAGGATATTGTTTCTCAGTTGGAGATAGTAGAATCACGTAAATGGTATAGAACTTTCGGGGTCTGGATGTGTAAACTTCAAGTTTTTTTCTGCTAGGTTTCGACCACATCAGCGGCCTTATGGACACGTCTTAAAAAGTCGCACTGGCATATTTTACGGCCTACTTTACGTTTCGTTTAGTTTTATGATTTTGAAATTATTTCGGGAAAAAATAAGAAAACTATAAATAATCCATGATATTAATTATATAAAATATTAAACTCTGCATTATTATTGTTGTATGTCTCATTTTGTATTATTTGATTCTATCTTACATATTACTACTATTTTATATTTTGTATTTTATTTATACTTTTATAACGTTTTTGTCAGCAATGTTTGCAAAGATCCCAGAACTACAGGAAAACCTAAAGTGAGCCTAAAACAGGCCAGTACGATTTTTAATAAGCTTTTATTTCTATGTATAATGGTATTTTCTCACGATGCATGGATTACTAGAAGAAAAATCAACTTCTATTCTTTGAACCGCCGTTAAATGACTTACAGGAAAATAATATAGAGTAATATGAAAAATTTTATTTCTATACGTATGTACGAATTTTCAAAATATTGGAAAAAGTTTCAATCCATAGTTACCGTATATTAAATACTGAACAACTTGATAACTTTGTTTTGTATCCGATGCATAACAAGCCGAGACAGGGAATAGTACAGCCCCTAGCGGCGTTCGGCTCTCACGCCACTGGGAGGTACTGTTCGCTAACGGCCATCAAATACATCTGAAAAATTTGGTGCCGATCGGTTGAAACGGCGCGAATTAAAAAGCGGAAACACGTTACAGACAGTGCAGTAGAACAGCATATTGTCTCCGCTACTGCTCTAGGTCAGCAGAGTTTTGCAGGTTATTATACATATGTTTATATCAATTATTAATCATTAAATGTTAATACGTCATTTTCTATAACTCTCAAAGGGGTTTTCTGTATTTCTTATGTTTCAAGTGGTATCACGGTGACTCAAGCTACGAGGACACACCGCCGAGCTCAAAGAATATACAGGGTGTCCCACTCAACTGTTTCACCCCAGACATCTCTGTAACTACAAGAGATATTGAAAAACCACTTTCACGGAAATGTACCTGCGGCAGGGGCTTATGAAACTAGGTGCTGTGAGCCACTCTAAAACGCGAAGAAATATTATTTTCAACTCAAAGTTATGTTTTGTTTTAGTGGATACACCATATTATTTCTTAAGCAATCGATAGGATGAAGAATCACAAAAAGAATGCCGTCAGTTGCATCGCTATGTGTCAATTACATCCAGAGAAACAGCCAAGCGAAGTTGACATTTGAAACACATGAGGCGCGCTGCTAGCGCGTGTCCGAGACTCAAGCAAGACTCACGCTTGAGTCTCGGACACGCGCTAGCAGCGCGCCTCATGTGTTTCAAATGTCAACTTCGCTTCGCAGTTAATCCGAATGTAATTGACTGCATCGCGATGCAACTGACGGCATTCTTTTTGTGATTCTTCATCCTATCGATTGCTTAAGAAATAATATGGTGTATCCACTAAAAAAACATAACTTTGAGTTGAAAATAATATTTCTTCGCGTTTTAGAGTGGCTCACAGCACCTAGTTTCATAAGCCCCTGCCGCAGGTACATGACCGTGAAAGTCGTTTTTCAATATCTCTTGTAGTTTTAGAGTTATCTGGGGTGAAACAGTTGAGTGGGACACCCTGTATATCAGGTCGCTTCAAATCGCATGCCGACGGCCACTAGGCGCAAGAAGATGCTGTTCTCCGCAGCTGACGGCTAATATTTGTTCTTATTGATATTGTTAACAGAACTGATGTAGTAAATGATATACCATAAAATTTAGTTCTTGTAAAGTGATCTTAGGCCACCAACTTGTATATCTTGTAATCACTACATAATGTTATGAGAGTTATTCGTGTGCTGAAGATAATTATTTCATCATACAAGATATTTACTTCGAGTGAAGGTATGTATTAAATTCATCGATGGGATATTAATTTTTTTTTTATTGTTTATGTATATTTTTTATTTTTTTATTTTAGAAGATTTATGATTGAAAGTTACTTATAATTCATGAGAAAAGCCGGTGTTCTATATGAATCGATATTCAGGAAGATCAATGAATAATATCTTTGAAAACAACCAGCTTGACTACGGAAGTTTTGACAGGTTTTGTACATGAGAACTTTAAGTGTTAATTATTTAAAGTGATAATTTTCATGGAAAGATAGTATAGTCAAAAGTTAATTCCTCTTTTCCGTGTAAGAACCAACCATTGTGTTTTGACAGTGTATTCATGAAAAGTTAAATCAGGTTTTTTATTTCGTTGGTGCTCGGATAACGGTCGGATACAGGAGTCCGACAGGGTGTAATCGTAACTGACATTTCCTCATATAGTCACAAAAATCGTTGTCCTAGCGCATCGGACGCACAATTCCTTATTATTTTTCGTAATGTTTCTGAAACTGTATCAAATATTGAGATAATATAAAAGTTGAAAATTGTAGAGAAATTTCTCTTCTACAAATCCGTTTATTCAATTTTCGTCTGAGGCGGTAAAGGCGTTATTTTCAACTAAATTTCGAGCTGTCAAAAGACCATAGCAAACGACCCACTTGTAGAGTTGAGTACCCAAAGTGGGCAAACATTTTCCTACACAGGGTGGTCCATAGATACTGACCGCGCCAAATATCTTGCGAAATAAGCATCACGCGAAAAAACTACAAAGAACAAAGCTTTTCTAGATTGAAGGGGGAAAACATGACGCTATGGTTAGCCCGCTAGATGGCGCTGGCATTGGTCAAACGGACATCAACTGTTTTTTTAAATAGGTTTACCAATTTTTATTACATATTCGTCTAGTACGTAATAAGAATGTTTTATTTGGAACACTTTTTCACTTTGTGATAGATGGCGCTGTAATAGTGACAAACGTATAAGTACTTGGTATCGCGTAACATTTCTCCAGTGCGGACAGTATTTGCTTCGTGGTACATTTCTCGTGTTAAAATGGACCGTTTACCAATTGCAGAAAAGGTCGATATGGTATTTATGTATAGCTATTGTGATCAAAATGACCAATGGAATATTTAATGACAAACGGATTGGTCGTAGAAGCACTATACCATGTTCCGCACGTTCACCGGATCTTACATCCCCAGATTTCTTTCTGTGGGGAAAATTGAAGGATATTTGCTATCGTGATTCACCGACAACGCCTGAAAACATGCGTCAGTGCATTGTCAGTGCATGTGAGAACATTACTGAAGGCGAACTACTCGCTGTTGAGAGGAATTTCGTCACGCGTATTGCCAAAAGCATTGAAGTTGAGCATTTGAGCATTTATTGAAGTCATGAGGTAAGTACAGGTAATCACGCTGTAACAGCATGCGTTCTCATAATGTATGATAATTTCACAAAAGTACATGTATTATATTGGAACAACCGAAATAAAATTCAAACCCACCTACGTTCTGTATTTTAATTTAAAAAACCTTCCTGTTACCCACTGTTCGTCTAAAATTGTGAGGAATCTGTGAAACCTTAACTTTTCCCGGCGTAATGAACGTTGAAACAACTTACAGGTATGTTGCCGGGTCAAGGGGACTGCAGCGCGCCAGTCACGATCTGCACGGCCACTACGGTCGGGGATTCGAATCCCCCCTCGGGCATGGATATTTGTGCCGTCCTTAGTGTTAGCTAGTTCATAAGTAGTTTGTAAGTTTAGGGATTGATGACCCCGTAGTTAAGTCCCATAAGCTATACAAACATTTGAACATTTGTTGCCGGGTGACGTCGTCGACAACCGCCGATATTTCGACAGGAGGACACACTGTCATACTCAAGGCACAACTGCACTCAAGGAAGCAATATGCAAGCGTATTTAAAATACCTCGGTTTGCAAAGGGTGATCAAGGAAGATAACACACACAGTATAAGTCACTGCAGAGTAAACACAACCGCCGGCCGCGGTGGCCGAGGTGACTGAGGCGCTCCAGTCACGGTCAGCACGGCCACTACGGTCGGGGGTTCGAATCCCCCCTCGGGCATGGATATTTGTGCCGTCCTAGTTTGTAAGTAGTTCATAAGTAGTTTGTAAGTTTAGGGACTGATGACCCCGTAGTTAAGTCCCATAAGCTTAACAACATTTGAACATTTGAAACACAACCAAAGATGACCAAACATCAGAAGGAAGGTTGATGGTACATTGGGACATTCTGTTTATAGGAAGCCTACTCACACTGATTTGTATCTGCGAGCTGACAGTTGTCACCATCCAGCTCAGCGTGAAGGAGTACTCTGTACCTTTGTTCCAGGGCCCATGTGATTTCAGACCATGAACGTTTGTCAGCTGAGTTGTCCCGAGATCACCTTTCATCAAAATGGTTATAGTGAGAGACAGATAAAACGTGCGTTGCGATTTCAGCCTACTGTGCAACGGGTGAGTGGCGACAGTAATGAAGTGGCACATAAATCTATGGCCCTTTTGCCTTACGCAGAAAGAATTTCCAACAAGATTGGTCGTATTTTGCGGAAATATGATGTGAAATGTGTTTTTCGACCACCTTCTAAGATAAGGGCCCTGTTGGGGTCCGTAAAGGATGATATTGGTTTGCGCAAGGCAGGGGTATATCGTATTCCTTGCAGTTGTGTCATGTCATATATTGGTCAGACAATCAGGACTGTGGAAGACCAGTGAGTTGAACGTTATATGCGCTTACAACAGGCAAACAAATCCGCTGTTGCAGGTCTTGACACCAGTGATCCTATGGAGATTCTGACATGCACTTCCGCCTATTGGGATAGTGATATTAAGGAAGCTGTTGAAATTAAACTAGCAAGCGACCTTATAAACAGAGATGGTGATTTTTAAATTCTGCTTGGAATCCGGCACTGTCTCTCGTCAAGAAACAGAGGTATAAAATTAATGCTGCCTCACCTGTAGATTAACAGTCACTATCGACATTTTTGATGTTTGGTCATCTTTGGTTCTGTTGAGTCTGCAGTGACTTGTACTGCCTGTGTTATCTTCCTTGTTTACCCCTTGCAAACCGAGGTATTAAATACGCTTGCACATTGCTTCCTTGAGTACAGTTGTGCCTTGAGAATGGCAGGGTGTCCTCCTGTTGAAATATCGGCGGTTGTCGACGACGTCACCCGGCAGCATACCCGTAAGTTAATCAAAATATCCACGGGTGTACTGCCGGTCTATAGTGTCCAACGGGCACTATATTTCGGCGATCATACATGTCGCTATCATCTGGTGAACTGACGGACTGAGCTCCTGAAAACGCACCGGCAAGGAGATCCGCACGCTACGGCGGCTCGGAGGGAACTGGGTTCTAGCTCGGAGGCGGGCGATTTAAATACCCTCGGCCCGCGGAGCGACCCCTCCGCGGTCCGCGCCCCGCACCGCGGTCGCGCAGTGGATCCGATTGCGACGGCGTCTGATGTGAGGGCTCTGTCCTCCGTGGTCGTCACTTCGTTACGTTTGCTAGATTTATTCTTAATTAACCCAATAGCTGGTTCCCAAGCTTTCCTAAGATTAAAGCCACAGTCACGGTTTATGAGGTCGTCACTAGTGCGAATTTCAATTGCCTCTCTAACGACGCAGTCCCAGTATCTCGACGTCTGTACTAGAATCCTAGTGCGTTCATACTCCATAGCGTGATTCTCGGACAAACAATGCAATGTTCAGCGACCGTCGATTTGCTCGGATACATCAATCGTGTGTGCCTTTGGTGTTCAAGGCATCGATCCTCGACGGTACGCATTGTCTGTCCATTCTATGACTTGCCACACTGATACGGAATATGGTACACGCCGACCTTCCTCAAACTGAGATGATCTTTGGCGCTCCCCACAAGTGCACGAATTTTATTCGGTGGACAAAAGACAGTTCCAACCTGCTGTTTCTTCAAAATGCGGTTGACCTTCCCCGAGAGTGCGCCTGTATATGGAATAAACGCAGTGCCTACCTCCTATCTTGTGTTTCCATCCGTTTCCACAGGTTGTGCTGTAGTGGTTGGGCGGAGAGCCCACTGAATCTGCCACTCTGGGTACCCATTTTTTTCGGAATACAGTTCTCAGATGTTCCAATTCCTGGGGTAGGCTTTATGCATCGGAGATAGTGCGCGCCCTGTGTACTAGAGTTTTAAGAACTCCATTCCTCTGTGAAGGGTGGTGACAGCTGTCTGGGTGTAAATACAGATAAGTGTGCGTTGTCTTCCGATAGACACCATGACCCACGAAGCCATCAGCTCTTCTCTTGACCAAGACGTCAAGGAATGGCAATTTACCCTCCGTTTCAGTCTCCATAGTGAATTTCATGTTGGGATGTATGGAGTTCAGATGTGTAAGGATGTCAAGGAGTTTATCCATAGCATGTGACCAGATGATGAAAGCGTCTCCACGTAACGGAAAAAGCAAGTAGGTTTCCATTCAGATGATGCCAGGGCTTCCTCCTCGAAATTCTCCATGTACAGATTTGCGACCACAGGGGAGATTAGGCTATCCATGGCGACTCCCTCCGTTTGTTCGTAGTATTCGGCATCGAAAAGAAAATACGTGGAGGTCAAGACATGCCAAAACGTTCGGTGGTATTTTCGTCAAACTTCTGACCAATCAAATGTAGTGACTCTGGAAGGGGTACCCTCGTAAATAACGAAACGACGTCAAAACACACCATGATACTGACTCATCCAGCCTGAAGCTGTAAAGGCGTTTAACAAAATCCACATAATTACGAATGTGATGAGGACTTAATATTCCCGTCAAGTATTTGGCCAAGAAATATGTTGTAGGAGCTCTGATGTTACTGACAATGGGGCGTAACGGCACCCCATCATTGTGAACCTTAGGGAGTCCATAAAGTCTTGGCGGTACCGGACTTTGAGGTACCAGTTTCTTGGCGACACCCTCCGGTAAATCCGCGTCCTTGTTGTTGTGAGCAATATGTTTGTGAATATTACAGCGCCATCTATCACAAATAAAACAATCATATTTATTTACGTACTAGACGAATATGTAATAAAAGTAGAGACACATATTTAAAAAAAAATACAGTTGATGTCTGTTTGGCCTATGGCAGCGCCATCTAGCGGGCCAACCATAGCGCCATCTGTTTTCCCCTTTCAAGCTGGAAAACTTTAGTTCTTAGTAGGTTTTTTTATTGTTATTATTTTTTTAATTTGCTGCTTATTTCGTGAGATATTTGGCCCGGTCACTGTCAGTGGAGCACCCTGTATATTGAGCTAGACTTCTAGACATTTGAGGTGTATGGGAGTGGGCTAGTGTTGCTGGGGCAGTGTTCGTTGTGGAGTACGCACCTCCGCGGCGGGCATGGGCTGGCGGCAGTCGCGGCACCACCAGGGCGGCTCCTCCTGGTCGTCGTCCGGCTCCTGCTGCAGGCTCTGCTCGTCCGGCACGCACACGCCCTCGCAGCCCCTGAACAACCGACGACAAACAAAACACGCTATATATACCTTCACTGATGAAATATTAAAGGCTTTAAGTAACCGGACACCACCAGTTGAAATTTTTTGTCATCTCTGAAAGGCTTTTGATTGTGTAAATCATGGGATTCTTTTAGATAAGCTTGAGTATTGTGGTCTGAGTGGGACAGTGCACAAATGGTTTACATCATACTTAACTAGAAGAGTGCAGAAAGTTGAAATAAGCAGTTCACATGATATAGATGAAACAATTAATTCTTCTAACTGGGAAGTTATCAAAAATGGAGTCCCACAAGGTTCGGTCTTGCGTCCTTTGCTATTCTTAATATATATTAATGACTTGCCATTGTACATTCACGAAGATGCTAAGGTAGTACTTTTTGCTGATGATACAAGTATAGCTATCACACCTGACAAACAGGAATTAACTGATGAAATTATAAATGATATCTTCCAGAAAGTTATTAAGTGTTTCTGTACAAATGGACTCTCATTAAACTTTGATAAAACCTAGTATATACAGTTTCATACAGTAAATGGCATGACACCATTAATAAATTTAGACCTTGAACATAAATCTGTACTTAAGGTAGAATATTCAAAAATTTTAGGTGTTTGCATTGACGAGGGACTGAATTGGAAGAAACATATTGAAGATCTCCTGAAACATTTGAGTTCAGCTACTTATGCTATCAGCTACTTTTTAAAGAATTAATAATACCATTGCAAAAGATACAAACAGTGGAAATAATCAAGTATAATTGAAGAAACCACACAAAGATACAAGGGCTAGCTCAAAAATATATCTTTAACATTTTGTCTAGTATTAGCAAAATAAAAAATCCGAGTGCCTGTATCGGCTTATGTGTCTATGGTTAGTATAATAAAATATTGCAAAATTTGGTGATATGCATGTCAGTAAATTAGCTTACTACGCCTATTTTCATTCACTGCTTTCATATGGGATCATATTCTGGGGCAATTCAACATTGAATAAAAAAGTATTTATTGCACAAAAGCGTGTAATCGGAATAATTGCTGGAGCCCACCCAAGAGCATCCTGTATACATTTATTTAGGGATCTAGGGATCTTCACTGTAGCTTCACAATATATATATTCACTCACGAAATTTGTTATTAACAATCCGACCCAATTCAAAAGTAATAGCAGTGTGCACAGCTACAACACTAGTAGAAAGGATAATATTCACTATTCAAGGTTAAACCTAACTTTGGCTCAGAAAGGGGTGAATTATGCTGCCACAAAAGTCTTTGGGCAATTACCAAGTAGCATTAAAAGTTTGACAGATAGCCAACTGGTATTTAAAAAGAAATTAAAGGAATTTCTGAATGGCAACTCCTTCTACAATGTACATGAATTTTTAGATAAAACTTAAAGAAATAAAAAAAAAATAATAAAATTAAAAACAACAAAAATGTAACAAAAATCCTTAAAATATTGATCATCAAGTGTAGACAACATTTACTAAACTGACACGTTCCACATCATTCCGAAATGTCGTGTATATGATCTAAGGATCAAGTATTAGTCTAATCTAATTTCTAATCACATCACTCACCACACACTGCGGCAGCGCGCGCTAAACGCGACGAGGAGGCTACCATTTCTCAAAACCCGTGACAGAGAGGCAAGACGTAAATAAACTGCACCATGTGTACGCACCAGAGCTGGGCACAATTCCGTTAATCGTCATTTAACGAAGTTAACTTCTTGAGTAACTGATTAACTTTTAAGTTGATTTTAAAAAACTTTAACGGACTCTTTAACTTCCTTTAATTTGCTCTAAGTCCATTAATCCGTTACGACTGTACCCACTTCTTATGAAAAAAGTCCTGCCGCGTAAATTGTGGAGGTCCTTTCTGTAAGCGGCTAAGCCCAGGCTATGACGAAAGACAAAGTCCCGTGTGAGTGGTCTGTACCCGCTGGCAGTAGGTTGTTGATTGCTAAGTTCGCGTTAAGTGCACCCTTCTAAAGAGAAAGTGGTCTGAGTGTAGAACAAGATCTCTGAGTGAAAACGCTGTCATGGGCGCAACAGTTGATGAAAATCCGTGGCGACAGCTAAGTGATTTGTTGATTTTATATCTAGATCGGGAGAGCTAATATTTTTAACTGTCAATTGTGCCTTCCGAAAAAGGCCAACAATTGAGACTCACATCTCGAGCTTTAATAGAGTTAAACAGCACGTGAGGAGATGCTATAAATCACAGTCCCCACAGTTTGAAGAAATACTCGGGGCAGGTTCCGGTCGAAGAAAATCCAAAAGCAATATTACTATTTTGCATTTCGATATCGACAATTTCACCAGTGGCAGTACTCCCGCTAAAAAAAAAAAAAAAAAAAAAAAAAAAAAAAAAAAAAAAAAAAAAAAAAAAAAAAAAAAAAAACTACAGATAAGCATTTGGCAGACTTTTGACACTGCACCAACTTGCAGCGTTGTATCCCAATTTTATTCCCATGAACCACAGACACTGCCGAGGTGGGGTGGCTTGCGTGCCTCAGCGATACAGATAGCCGTACCGTAGGTGCAACCACATCGGAGGGGTATCTGTAGAGAGGCCAGACAAACGTGTGGTTCCTGAAGAGGGGCAGCAGCCTTTTCAGTAGTTACAGGGGCAACAGTCTGGATGATTGACTGAGCTGGCCTTGTAACATCAGCTAATGTGGCTTTGCCACACAGCTACTGCGAACGGCTGAAAACAAGGGGAAACTACAGCCGTTACCTTTCCCGAGGACATGCAGCTCTACTGTATGAACATATGATGATGGCATCCTCTCGGGTAAAATATTCCGGAGGTAAAATAGTCCCCCATTCGGATCTCCGGGCGGGGACTACTCAGGAGGATGTGATCATCAGGAAAGACAATACTGGCATTCTACGGGTCGGAGAGTGGAATGTTAGATCCCTTATTCGGGTAGGAAAATTAGAAAATTTAAAAAGGGAAATGGATAGGTTGAAGTTAGATATAGTGGGGATTAGTGAAGTTCGGTGGCAGGATGAACAGGATTTCTGGTCAGGTGAGTACAGGATTATAAATACAAAATCAGTTGGGGGTATCACAGGAGTAGGATTGATAATGAATAAGAAAATAGGAATGCGGGTAAACTACTATGACCAGCACAGTGATCGAATTATCATTGTCAAGATAGATACGAAGCCAACACCGACAACAACTAGCTCTGCCGATGATGAGGAAATCGAAGAAATATATGAGGAGCTAAAGGAAACTATTCAGACAATTAAGGGAGAGGAAAACTTAATTGTTATGGGAGACTGGAATTCGGTAGTAGGACAAGGAAGGGAAGGGAAGATAGTAGGTGAATATGGTCTGGGCAAAAGGAATGAAAGAGGAAGCCGCCTGGTAGAATGTTGGACGGAACATATTTTAGTTATAACAAACACCTGGTTTAAGAATCACAAAAGAAGGTTGTATATGTGGAAGAGACCAGGAGACACCGGGAGATACCAGATAGATTTTAATATGGTAAGACATAGATTTCGGAACCAGGTTTTAAACTTTAAGACTTACCCAGGGGCAGATATAAACTCTGACCATAACTTGTTGGTTATGAACTGTAGGCTGAAACTGAAGAAACTACAAAAAGGTAGGAAAATAAGGAGATGGGACCTGGATAAATTGAAGGAACCTGAAGTTCTTAAAAATTTCAGAGGGAGCTTTAGGCAACAATTGACAGCAACGGGGGAAAATAAAACAGTAGAGGAGGAATGGGTAGCACTGAGAGATGAAATAGTGAAGGCAGCAGAGGACAAAATAGATAGGAAGGCAAGACCTACAAAAAATCCTTGGATATCACAGGAGATACTACATTTAATCGATGAAAGGAGAAAATATAAAAATGCAATAAATGAACAGGTACAGACGACTAAGAAATGAGATTGACAGAAAGTGCAAAATGGCTAAGCAGGAGTGGCTAGAAGCCAAATGCAAGGATGTAGAAGAATGTATAAACAGGGGAAAAATAGATACAGCCTACAGGAAAATAAAAGAAACATTTGGAGATAAGAAAAACAGCTCTCTGAATATCAAGGACACTGATGGAAATCCAGTTCTCAGCAAAGAAGGGAAAGCTGAAAGGTGGAAAGAGTATATAGAGGGGCTCTACAAAGGAAATGAACTTCGAGACAATATTGTAGGAAGGGTAGAGGATGTAGATGAAGATGAAATAGGAGATACTGTACTGAGAGAAGAATTTGACAGATTCCTGAAAGACCTAAGACGAAACAAAGTCCCTGGAGTAGATGATATTCCCTCAGAGCTACTGAAGTCTCTGAGAGAACCAGCCATGACAAAATTGTTTCACCTGGTGTGGAAGATGTATGAGACAGGTGAAACACCCTCAGACTTTAAGAAAAATGTTATAATCCCCATCCCTAAGAAAGCAGGTGCAGACAGGTGTGAAAATTACAGAACCATCAGTTTAATAAGTCATAGTTGCAAAATATTAACGCGAATTATATACAGAAGGATGGAGAAGCAGGTAGAAGCCGACCTCGGGGAAATCGGTTTGGGTTCAGGAGAAATGTAGGAACACGGGAGGCAATACTCACTTTACGGCTTATCCTAGAAGATAGATTAAGAAAAGGCAAACCTACATTTCTAGCTTTTGTAGATTTGGAGAAGGCTTTTGACAATGTTGATTGGAATAAACTCTTTCAAGTTCTGAAGCAAGCAGGAGTAAAATATAGGGAGCGTAAGGTTATTTACAACTTGTACAAAAACCAGACAGCGGTTGTCAGAGTTGAAGGGCATGAAAGGGATGCAGTGGTTGGAAAGGGAGTAAGACAGGGTTGTAGTCTTTCTCCATTGTTGTTCAATTTGTACATTGAGCAAGCTATAAAGGAAAGCAAGGAGAAATTTGGTGAATGAATTAAAGTTCAGGGGGAAGAATTAAAAACATTGCGTTTTGCCGACGACATAATTCTGTCAGATACACCAAAGGACCTGGAAGAGCAATTTAACGGAATGGACAGTGTGCTGAAAGGTGCTTATAAGATGAACATTAACAAGAGCAAAACTAGGGTAATGGAATGCAGTGTAAGAAAATCAGGTGATTCTGAAGGAATTAGATTGGGAAACGAAGCAATAACGGAGGTAGATGAGTTTTGTTACTTGGGCAGTAAAATAACAAATGATGGTCGCAGTACAGAGGATATAAAATGCAGAATGGCAATGGGTAGAAAAGTGTTCTTGAAAAAGAGAAATTTGTTAACATCGAATATTGATTTAAGCCTAAGGAAGTCCTTTCTGAAGGCATTTGTATGGAGTGTTGCCTTGTATGGGATTGAGACATGGACGATAAACAGTGCGGACAGGAAGAGGATTGAGGCTTTTGAAATATGGTGCTACAGAAGAATGCTGAAGATTAGGTGGGTGGATCGCGTGACTAATGAGGAGGTACTGAACAGAATTGGGGAGAAAAGAAATTTATGGCATACCTTGACTAAAAGAAGGGATAGATTGGTGGGACACATTCTTAGACATCAGGGAATTGTGAATTTAGCGTTGGAGGGAAGTGTTTGGGATAAAAATCGCAGGGGAAGACCAAGAGATGGATACAGTAAACAGATTCAGACAGATGTGGGTTGTCGCTCTTATGTGGAGATGAAGAGGCTTGCTCGGGATAGGGTATTGTGGAGAGCTGCATCAAACCAGTCTCCGGACTGAAGACCACAACAACAACAAAAAATAATTTTTACTAAAAATGAAGATTTCTATGTCACTGGGACACTATATCGTGGCAGCCGGCCGCGAGGGTAAACAAACGAAAAACAAACTAATTCTTTTTATACAAGGAGAAAAATCTTTTCAAAGAACAAAAGACTTTTCCCCCAAGGCAAATGACTACTGCGGAGGTTATTTTACACTATAGTATGTCAATTAGACATTTGTTTACGCTGACGGCCGACTGCCACGCTAGAGAGGCCGAGTAGTACTAGTTTTTATTTTTACTCCAAGCCCTATTAAAACTTGCGTATCCAAACCTTTTTCTTAAATATCACGTTGGGTTATACGTTTTTTTTTAATTGCTGATTTCAGTAATGTAACAACATATATATGTACATTCGGAGACTGATGGTGATTTTTCGTGGATGCACAATACTGTTAAGAGTTAACAACGTTAACTTCCGTTAAATTATCTGCAGAGTAACGTTTTAACATATAACGAAGTTAACTTTTTTATTGACGGATTAATGATTAACGAAGTTAATTTCCTGATTATCGGTGCCCAGCTCTGGTACGCAGCCGGCCGCGGTGGCCGAGGTGACTAAGGCGCTCCAGTCACGGTCAGCACGGCCACTACGGTCGGGGGTTCGAATCCCCCCTCGGGCATGGATATTTGTGCCGTCCTAGTTCGTAAGTAGTTCATAAGTAGTTTGTAAGTTTAGGGACTGATGACCCCGTAGTTAAGTCCCATAAGCTTAACAAACATTTGAACATTCTGGTACGCAATACTGCAGAATAACGGTAAAATCTGTAAGAGTCAAAAAAACAAGGTTAGCAGTACTGGCATTGAGGCGTCGCTCGGCATTGGTGGTTGGAGTCCACCCTCGTGCATGGGGTTTTGTGTTGTCCTTAGTTTAGTTTCCTTAGTTCAACTAGTTTGTAAGCTACGGACTAATAAAGCAGCAGTTAAGTCCCATAGATTTAAAAAAAAACTTTGGAACATTTTGACACTATTGTACAACAAGGGATACAAACACGGCAATAAGTGAAGCAGCCCACACACAAGACTCTAACAGCGTATCTGACCGCTGACTACATAACGGTAGGTGGAGTACTGTAAGACAGCGTAATACACTGCAGACACTTTTGAACCAGACCCAAAGCCAGACCTTCCTATGTGACACCCATTGTCATTTGAAACACTTCCGTTGGTCCGTGTTTGCGTGACAAATGTGGGTTTGTGGATCCACCTTAATGCAAAACACTTGTTACATTTATTTTTATACCCAAACTAGTTTTGGCGGAGAGCCCGCCATTTTCAGTGGTTTTTTGTATTTAATCTAAAAGACTCTGTCTCTATCCCTATCCCACTACACGAAGTATCAAAACTCGCGCCACAGATACAGAAACAATCTCGCGAGTCGCGATGCCGGCCGCGGTGGCCGAGAGGACTGCGGCGCGCCAGTCACGGTCCGCACGGCCACTAGGGTCGGGGCTTCGAATTCCCCCTCAGGCATAGATATTTTTCCTGTCCTTAGTCTTAGTTAGCTCATAAGTAGTTAGTAAGTTTAGGGACTGATGACCCCGTAGTTAAGTCCCATAAGCTCTACAAACATTTGAACATTTTAGAGTGGCGACACACGCAAAAATACCGTAAATTTAAAATAAAACTGCCAGAGGCAGAATATTTTTCCTTGAGACGTGAGTACGTTCTATCAAGCCCATTTAGAGGACTGAACAACAAACGTGAGTACGACTTCATATTGACAGCCTAATATCGATACCCTCACGAACCGAAATAACAGCTAAAAATAAAACCGAGACGTAAACACGCTAAAATAAAGTTTTTCATAATAGTATCTCTTAAAAATAACTGTCGCTCATACTGTTGCAGATGACATGCTATAGGCCTACACCGTATAAAAGGTGAAAAGCAGTGTGGAGGTGCAAAACAGCCTAATGATGAAAGGTACCGTACGGAAATGAATGTTTATATAGTGATACAACGAAAAGAAGTGTATACCTTATATTACAATATGCTTCACAATTTTGTAAATATGTCCTTTTGCATTCTTTTAAATTAAACAGAATATCCCACTGAGGATGGCGGATTCTCCGCCGAAACTAGTTTCGGTATAAAAACAAAAATAACAATTTTTTTGCATTAAGGCGGATCCACAAACCTACCTTCCTACGTGTTTAAATTACATTGAAATACCTAAGAGAACAAACTCCACACGTCATCGACCTCTCAACTTCTTAAGCTAACTTACGCTAAGGACAACATACACACCCAGGCTTAAGGGAGGAATCGTAACTCCGACGGGAGCGGCCACACAATCCGTGAAAGGCACCATAGTCGGCCGTCCCAGCGCGACAAACACGTGTTCATCTCAGAATGATTGCGTTTCCGAATTCACGTTTACCGGACTAATTTTTCTTGTTTCGATGAGTACTACCACCTCTTTAGGTAATCCACTCCTTTTATGAATGCTATGTTATTGTCGGTCTTCAGTCCGGAGACTGGTTTGATACAATTAATTTAATATGTAGTTCTAGAAGTAAAACTAAAGAAATAAGTTCATATAAACGTAGGTCCGAAAATGTTTAGTTACGGAGCTACGGATAATAAAAGATTTTTTCCTAGAATTAAGGAACCTCGCTTATATGAACCCGCCGCAAAATGTTCGAAGTTAAAGCAAAGACCGATTTCCACTTATATTATTGTTGTTGATCGGTGAACCTAATATTACACGTCCTAAACCTGCCTGTAGTACTGTTACAGAAATTCCAGAGAAGGAAATAAATAATTTGGTAAAATTTATTAACTCTTTGGCCCATTCGTTTAAAAGTTCCAGACAGTTACACAAAGTTTCCAACAGAAGTTGTAGAGTAATTAATTTTGGATACTACACTACTTCCTCAACACTGAGCTTTGTTTTTTCCGGTTTAACATGAATTCACATGTGGTATGGTACTAATAAAAGCAGATTATTTGACGCATTCATACAATTTTAGTGAACAGTATTACCGTTAGTTTCCAAAAATTAAATTCTCCACAACTTGAAAACTTGGTGCAATTGTCAGGAATAAAAAAAATGTTCCATGTACTTAATACATTGTAAATTTTTCCGACTTATTTCTTTGCTTCTCTGGAATTTCTGCAAAACTACTGCAGATATACGTCTGGGATATGTTTTATTATGTTCACCGTTCAATAACAGCAAAATAAATGAATATTGTGTTTTACTATAACCTCGTACAATTTTGCGATGTCTTCATATTAGCGTGGTTGTTAAATTTCATATAAATTCTATTATTAACCGTAACTCCTTAACTAAACATTTGCCGACCTATGTTTATATGAACTATTTTATTTTACTTGTAGAATAACATATTAAACTGATCAAAATATGTTGTGATTCTTCAGTTTCTCCCGGCGTATTTGATGATCAAAATATCCACGGGTGTACTGCCGGTCTATAGTGTCCAACGGGCACTATGGACACTATAGACCGGCAGTACACCCGTGGATATTTTGATCATCAAATACGCCGGGAGAAACTGAAGAATCACAACATATTAAACTACTTGTATATTTTCGTCAGTCATCCTGCATATATCAGGCGGAGAGGGCCAGTGGGTGATCATGCCTTCAGTAAATCTACATCCACACCCCGCAAGCCACCCGACAATGTGTGGTGGAGGGTACCTTGAGTACCACTATCGGTTCTCCCTCCTATTCCAGTCACGTACTATTCGCGGAAAGAAAGATTGTTGGTATGCCTCTGTATGCGCTCTAATCTCTCTGATTTTATCTTCATGATCTCTTTGCGAGATATACTTATGATGGAGCAATATACTGCTAGACTCGTCGCTAAAGGCATGTACTCGAGAATTCGACAAAAGCCCGTATCGAGCGACAGTGCGTCTCTCCTGCAGAGTCTTCCACTGAAGTTTATCGATCATCTCCGTAACGCTTTCACGATTACTAAACGATCCTGTAACGAAGCGTGCTGCTCTCCGTTGGATCTTCTGTACTTCTTCTATCAAGCCCACCTAGTTCGGTTCCCACACTGGTGAGCAGTATTCAAGCAGTGGGCGAACAAGTGTTCTGTAACCTACTTCCTGCATTTCCTTAGAATTCTTCCAATGAATCTAAGTCTGGCATCTGCTTTACCAACGTTTGATTTTATATGGTCGTTCCATTTTAAATCA
The DNA here is from genome assembly GCA_026315105.1 of Locusta migratoria. Lineage (NCBI taxonomy): Eukaryota > Metazoa > Arthropoda > Insecta > Orthoptera > Acrididae > Locusta > Locusta migratoria. The sequence goes on along the minus strand of CM048745.1, from coordinate 695,631,159 downwards.
CTCCTAATGCCTACTCCCAGATAATTTATGGAATTGACTGCTTCCAGTTGGTGACCTTCTATGGTGTAGCTAAATGATAAAAGATCTTTCTTCCTATGTAATCGCAGCACATTACACTTGTCTACATCGCGATTCAATTGCCACTTCCTGCCACTTCCATGCGTCAGTTCGATGCAGGTTATCCTGAATTTCAATACAATTTTTCATTGTTACAACCTCCACAATCCAATCACACAATTGGTCTGATGGACCATATGCTCTTACTTTGGTCATTAAACAACTGTGGGGAACTGTATCAAACGCACTGCGGAAGCCGAGAAACGCGGCATTTACCTGAGAACCCATGTTTATGTCCTCTGAGTCTCGTGGACCAGTAGCGCGAGCTGGCTTTCACCTTTTGCCTTTTTTTAAACCCATGCTGATTCCTACAGAGTAGATTTCTAGTCTTCAGAAATGTCATTATAGTCGACCATAATACATGTTCCAAAATTCTATAACTGACCGACGTTAAAGATATAGGCCGTTAGTTTTGCACATCTGTTCGACGTCCCTTCTTGAAAACGTGGATGACCTGCGCCATTTTCCAATCTTGCGGAACGCTACGCTCTTCTAGAGACCTGCGGTACATCTTTGCAAGAAGGGGGGCAAGTTCCTTCGCGTACTCTGTGTAAAAACGAACTGGTGTCCCATCAGGTCCTGCGGCCTTTCGTCTTTTGAGCGATTTTAATTGTTTTACTTTCCCTCTGTCAGTTATTTAGATATCTTCCGTTCTGTAATCTTTGCGGCAATCTGGAGAAGGAACTTCATTGCAATGTTCCTCTATGAAACAGCTTTGGAAAAAGTCATTTAGTGAGTAAGCATTTAGAGTGTCATCCTCTGTTTCAATGCAATTTTCGTCACAGTTACTGGAAATTTTGTTTTGATGCATCTACCGCTTTGACATAAGACCAAAATTTCTTAGAATTTTCAGCCAAGTCGGTACATAGAACTTTACTTTCGAATTCGTTGAAAGCGTCTCGCATAGCCCTTCTCACGCTACATTTCGCTTCGTTTAATTTTTGTTAGCCTACAAGGGTTTGGCTAAGTTTGTGTTTGCAGTGAAGCTTTCCTTTGCTTCTGTAGCAGTTTTCTAATTGGGTTGTTGTACCACGGTGGCTCATTTCCATCTCTTACGATCTTGCTTGGTACATACTCATCTAATGCATATTGTACAATGGCTTTGAACTTTGACCACTGTTCCTCAACACTATCTGTACTTGTGATGAAACTTCTGTAAGGATGCACACTACGGTCGAACTGTAAATGCCACGAGCAAAGGTGGTAATGGCCAGGGACCCCATGTCAGTAATATATATATATATATATATATATATATATATATATATATATATATATATATATATATATGTGTGTGTGTGTGTGTGTGTGTGTGTGTGTGTGTGTGTCTGTGGCGTCTGTTCCGAAAGAACAGACGTCACTTGTGATCCTGTAGTTGTTATTCTTTCATATTCACAGAATATATGACATGAACTGCGAATTGGCGAAGCTGAAAACTTGTACCTAGCCGGGATATGAAAGAATAACTGCAGGATCAGAAGTGGCGTCTGTTCTTTCGGAACAGACGCCACACGTATATAATATGCAGGTGACAAGCAATGATCCTTTCATTAGCGCGGAGGGATGTGCAAGTTTCAGGCCCTTAATGCACGGCCGCATGTTGCAGGTCATGTACGGGCGTTTCTGGATACGGAAAATGTTCGACTGCTGCCCTGGCGAGCACAATCTCAAGATCTCTCACCAAATGAAAACTTCTGGTCAATGGTGACCGAGCAACTTCCTAATCAGAATACGCCAGTCACTACTCTTGATGGACTGTGGTATCGTGTTGAAGCTGCATTGGCATCTGTAGCTGTACACGCCATCCAAGCTCTGTTTGACTCAATGGCCAGGCGTATCAAGGCCGTTACGGGAATCAGGTTCAAAAACTACGAGTTTGATTACTGTGAGCAGGGTGAAGTTGGAGATTTGTATCTAGCGGGTGGCGTGCTTAGGTAGACCTTGCAGGTGCGGTGATCACTGTGTCCCCAGTTGGTACAGTTGTCAGCGCAACTCCCTAGAAAGCAGGAGACCTGGGTTCGAGTCCCGGCTGGGTACACATTTTCAGCTTCATCCATTCGCAGTTGATGTCAAATATTCTGTGAATATGAGAGATAAGTTATTGACTTTGACCAGTGACTTAATTCAATACCCAGTGTCTGTTGAGGTCAAGACCTGTTCTGTAACTTTTTAAATAGGCTACATTTACGCACCGAGGCAGTAGCGGAGACAGGGCTTGGAGTACTCACGGCTGGGGGCAGCGCAGCGCACTGAAGAAGGTGCCCATCTCGGAGGGGTCTGTGCAGCGCGGGCAGCGGCACCAGAAGAACTTGGTCTCGCGCAGGTGCTGGCGGCGGCTGGCGGTGCCCCACAGCGAGTCGGAGTAGCAGATGGTGAGGTGGGCGCCGCGCGGGACGGCCACGGCGGCGCGCACCAGCAGCTCGCCCGCCTCGCTGAAGCTCTTGGAGCAGTTGGCGCGGCAGCTGTGCTCCAGCAGCGACGCCCACTCGTACACCGACACGTAGCTGGGCTCCGTCAGCGGCACCTCGTGACCGTTCACCTGCGCACCGCCCACCGCCGGAATCACGAACACCACATCTTAAATACACTACTGCCCATTAAAACTGCTACACCAAGAAGAAATCCAGATGATAAATGTGTAGTCATTGGACAAATATATTATACTAGAACTGACATGTCATTACATTTTCACGCAATTTGGGTGCATAGATCTTGAAAAATCACTATCCAGAACAACCACCTCTGGCCGTAATAACGGCCTTGATATGCCTGGGAATTGAGTCAAAAAGAGCTTGTGGGCGTGTACAGGTGCAGATGCCCATGCAGCTTCGACACGATACCACAGTTCATCAAGAGTAGTGACTGGCGTATTGTAACGAGCCAGTTGCTCGGCCACCATCGACCAGTCGTTTTCAAGGCAGCAGTAGAACATTTTCCGTATCCAGAAAGACCCATACAGGACCTGCAACATTCGGTCGTGCATTATCCTGCTGAAATGTAAGGTTCCACAGAGATCGGATGAAGGGTAGAGCCACGGGTCGTAACACATCTGAAATGTAACGGCCACTGTTCAAAGTACTGTCGATGCGAACAAGAGGTGACCGAGGCGTGTAACCAATGGAACCCCATACTATCACGCCGGGTGATACGCCAGAATCGCGATGACGAATACACGCTTCCAATGTGAGTTCACCGCGATGTCGCCAAACGCGGATGCGACCATCATGATGCTGTAAACAAAACCTGGATTCATCCGAAAAAATGACGTTTTGCCATTCGTGCACCCAGGTTCGTCATTGTGTATACCATTGCAGGCGCTTCTGTCTGAGATGCAGCGTCAAAGGTAACCGCAGCCATGGTCTCCAACTGATACTCCATTCAGCTGCAAACGTCGTCGAACTGTTTGTGCAGATGGTTGTTGTCTTGCAAACGTCCTCATCTGTCGACTAAGGGATCAAGACGTGGCTGTACGATCCGTTACTGGCATGCCGATAAGATGCCTGTCATCTTCACTGCTAGTGATACGAGGCCGTTAGGATCCAGTCACTTTCACTAAAATTACAAACGTCATACTAGATTATCCTAGCAGTCAAACTAACATAAAATACGAGAATGGACTGTGAATACTGAGTGCACTCCTGCTGTTTTCAGCCAGATCTATTTTATTTAATGCTGTTGAATAACCTGTTTTAATAACTATTTATCTGTAATGATGGTCCTGAATCGAAACTTGTCGATTATAAGAATCTAATAAAACAGCTGATGATTAAAGACGCATTTTATTGAACATAATTATCTCTTTTTGTAAAACTTTAATATTAGTTCCTCTTTCTCTTTGTTGCTGGAACATTTACAGTACCTACAGTTTTTTTGCTCTGAAGTTTCTGAAGAAACAATGACTGATAAGAACTCAATTTCTGTAAAGTCCACTCATTCCAAAAAGAAAATGAAAAAAATGTTTGATATTTAATTCTCGTAATGTCTTCTGTTTATGTCCTCCGTTAATCGATGTATATTAACTTGTTCTCCGCTATAAACATAAATAAAAAATTCATCTCGAAAGTCATGACACCATTTTTTTCTTTATTGTTATTTCACACCTATGAATAATACACACATAGGCTCACAGCAGCCTCCTACCCTGCTCTTCAGCCATGTGGTTGTACATAATCGGCATGAAGACACTGATGTGGTCTTCAGTCCGGAGACTGGTTTGATGCAGCTCTCCACCCTACTCTATCCTGAGCAAGCCTCTTCATATCCTCATAAGACCTGCAACCTACATCCATTTGAATCTGTTTACTGTATTCATCTCTTGTCTCCCTCTGCGATTTTTACCCAACACACTTCCCTCCAACGCTAAATTCACGATTCCTTGATGTATAATAAAGCCTTCTTTTAGTCAATGTATGCAAGAAATTCCTTTTCTTCTCAATTCTGTTCAGTACCTCTTCATTAGTTACGCGATTCACCCTCCCAACCTTCAGCATTCTTCTGTAGCACCACATTTGAAAAGTCTCTATCCTCTTCCTAACCGGACTATTTATGTTAAAAAGCTCTGTCCTCTGTAGTAGTATGTAAGTTTTGTTCTAGTTTTTGAAAATGTTTCGTTTTCTTTTACTGTGTTTGTAATCTGTTCGAAATCTATTAGGTGGACCGGACTTTAGCTCTTAAATACTATTTATCTGTAATACTTCCTTGATATTGTTCATATATTCATTACTACTGCACTGTTATTTTTGTCTGCACTTTTAGCTATTGCCTCCATTCTCGAAGTTCTTCTTTATTGATTCACACTATATATAGCGCTTCTTTGTTTTCAGTCTGGTACATACAATGTGTGTATCCGAAAATCTGGCTGAAAATGACTTATTTATATGGTGCCTATTCCTTCCGGACATGTCAGAAAGAACATACAACATTTGTTGGCATTAACAGTCTAGTGTTTGTTCTTTTTGGAAATGTCCGAAAAGAACAAACACCGTAGAAATAATTGTGTATCTGCCCCAACAGGCAATTGACATTTTCAAAGCGGACACATTAATACACTCGATCCTTTGTGGGAATCCACTATAGGCTGCGAGCAAGTGGAATCGAATGGGCAGGGGGCACTACAATTGTAGTGTGCTAAAAGATGAGAATTTGGGTTGGAAGGGAAGTATGCCTTAGATAGCGTAACTGGTTCGAATACCGGTCCAGCACAAATTTACATCTTTGCCATTGGATTTATTTCATTGCCCTGAAACGGCTGAAGGGTTTAAATATTTCGAATTCGTAAATGTTTTAGGCTAATTCTACTATTTTTTTTCATGTAAATTTCCCTTGACATCTTGATAATTAAGTATATCCCTCAAACACATGTCATACTAGTATAGAATGTACGAAGAAAAAGCGGTTTTTATGTTAAAGAAGGAAAATTGAACTTAGCTGAATATAAGGATAAAATACATTAATTCTGCTGTTTGTTTGTAGAAATATTGCTTAACATCCATAAAGGAAACTGTCTCCAGCGCTTTACATTTATTAGAAACCCAACAATAGTTTAAATTATAAAAAACAGCCATGATACAAATAATATTCAGCAGCAAATACCCTAATTTCCCAAATATAGGTGTATGTATATATATATATCACTTGAAACAGTAAGATTCTTCCAAGCCGAGAAAGCCTGATAATAGTTGTATTTATCGTAAAAAAGATTTTTTTACATGTCTATTAATATTTGAAGTTGTGTTAATAAATATGTTTTAAATGCTATCCAGACGATGTATTAATTATGTCACACGTGAAAGAAATACTCACTGTGCAATAGCTGATGCATATTGCTAGATACTTCCACGTTTAATAGCATGATTGTATCATATAACGAAATGTTTTCGCAAAAAAAATAACGTGATGTTTTTCCTTGAAATATCACAATGTTATTGTAAAATCAGAGCCCATTGCCTCTAATCTCAGTATCTCATAGCCTAACAGACCTAATAAACACTGAAATTATTGTAAATCGTAGTATATAAACAAAATATCACACGACTGCGAAACTAACCTTTCGGTTCTATAAGTGCAGCTAATGAAGGATGATAAAACTAAAATAAGTATATATCTTACTTTAGGATGTCAAAAGTAGGCACCCATTGCTAGGAAGGGTGTCATTTATTTATTAAGGACATGTACATAATGTTTTGACATTGAACACCTGCTGATTGCAAAGAAACTAACCTACCTGTCACTTTACGATTTGTCTGAAATCTGGATATGTTATAATACATGAAAAATTTAAAAGGAAAAAATGTGGCAACTTAGATATTAGTGAAGGGAATTTGAAGATTTTTGGTGTTGTAGTATCTTTTCATAAAATAGGAAAATCGGCCTAGGTATATTGGAGGAGTGAAAAGTAGGCACTCATTGGAACTCAAATCTACATCTAGATCTACATCTACATCTACATAGATACTCTGCAAATCACATTTAAGTGCCTGGCAGAGGGTTCATTAACCACTTTCATAACTTTTCTCTACCGTTCCATTCTCCAATAGCGCGCGGGAAGAAAGAACACCTAAATCGTTCCGTTTTCGATCTGATTTCTCTTATTTTATTGGGATGGCCTACTAGCAACTATTTATTTACAACCGATGCAAAAGCATTACACAATTGCACTTGTTACTGTCCTTCGAAGTAGTCACCAGCGTCGCGTAGAACCCGTTGCCAGCGATGTGGAAGGCGTAGTATACCGTTATCAGAGTCTGTTCGGTTAAGGTGCGAATGGAACGGTCTACTGCCTGACGAATCTCTGGAACAGTTTTAAATCGAATGTGACGAAGTGGTTCCTTCATCTTCGGAATCACATAAAAGTCACAAGAATTCAAGTCCTGTGAGTATGGTGGACAGTACGGTACTTCCCAGTCCCACTGATCGAACAGAGCAGCCACAGCTTGCGCTGCATGCGGCCGCTTTTGTCGTGAAAAACGATGGGTGGGTTGCGCAGTGTTGCCGTTTCTTTCGTAAAGCTTTTCGCAGGTGATGCTCCAAACACAGTGTTACTGCGCATTGACTGCCTGCTGTGGAGGAACGTAAGGTGTTAAGTTAGACCCCTCGCTCACAAGTGACTGTGTTTCCTACAATTGTACGCACACTGATGACTTGGTACGGAAGAGAGTACTAGCTCAGGGGTAAGGTAGGTGTATGTCAACAACGTGTGCTGTCAGTCACAATAGTAGATTCCACTGCATAATGTCTGCACAGCAATGTTGCCACTGTTTACGTTCCAACCCTCGTATCACGGAATAATGAGGAAACTCTCACCATCTCTGGAGCAACATATCCTGAAAATGCTTCGAAACTAGTGAAGAATAAATAACAAGTTTGCAATCTAGACTCATCCATGTAAATAAAAATGAATAGCCGCATGTATGAAAGCTCATCACTTGAGAATGGCTTCACTGATTTGGCTGATCTTTTCTTTTTTCTGTTCATAATTCTCAGGACAAGGTTTGTGTGAAAGAAAATTTTTGGAAAATCTACCTGAAAATATCAGAATTTGAGGAGAACTGAAAGTAGGTTTCTAATCGGGTGGAATCGCGTCGTAAAAATGACCCTTCACCATTGTAGTGGAGAATCCTTCCTAAAACTAGCGACAATCCTATGCAAATAAGGTTAAAGAAGCCAGACAGATTTGACATGAGACGTCGTTCCTTTAGAAGTCCCTCCGTATTATTCTTACATCCATGCAGTTATCGGTAGTGATAATATCTTTGGAGCGTAGCAAGGATAGAATTGATGCTGTGGCGTCATAATATCGGTCGGCGAACGCGCAATGCAATCCTAGTACATGATCGTAGACTCAATGACGAGGATCGTATACAGAGTTTATTGGTAAAACGAGAAAGAGATTCTCAAGCGCGGTCATAACTCTCGCATCAGTTGGATTTGGAACAATTCATTTGTAAGCACTGTGGATACGTAACAGCTCTGTTTATGTTTGCTCTCAGCGCTCACATGTTTATCTTTGAAGTACATATTCATCTATGACCAGCGCAGCAGTTACGAATGTGATATATTTGAGCATGCGCAGTCTAATCATCAGTAGCTTTGCATCACGTGATTTACCGTATAAATAGGCACGCGCAGACGCTGAGAACTAAGTCTTGAACTCGCCTTGAAGATGGCTGTAAGGTTTGCAGCCGAAATATCGGACGAAGAATTGTTACTGTCCCGGGTGCACTCCCGAAAGATGATGGAATGTACATATTATTAAAAACATTTCTATTATCCTCGTTGCGAGAAAAATATTCTAAGCTGTGGTGTATAAAATGTGCGGTTTTGTTTCCCTTTTCCTAGTCATTTTGAAAATAAGACAGGAAAGTTGTTTTTAGGCATATTACAATCATACCTGTTCGTACAATAAAACCGTTGAAAGTACCGCCATTGAAGCTAGTAATTTCACAGACAGATCAGCTCGAAGGTCTCTCTAATAAACCGTTTCCAATCGATTTACCCACCATTTTGACTTCTTTTCCCAATCAGGGTCCCAATTTCAACAACAATAAAAACGATCAGAGAGATGAGTATATAGAGAATGGCGGAATGTTATGGATGGAAAAGGGCGGGGGGGGGTCATATAGACGCAGAGAGAAGGGGAGAGGACATGGATACGGTGTGGGATAAGAGGGAGTCGTGTGAAGGTGATGGAAAAAGATAGGGGGAGAACATAGGCAAAGGAAAGGGGGAGGAAAGGATGACATAGGGAGAAGAAGAGAGGAGATTACGGTATATATCCCATACACTTTAGCTACTGCGAAGCTTTGCCGGGTTTGCTAGCTTTATATTTTAAAAAGGTTAAAGCAGTTACTTAATTTTGTAAACAGGGAAAGTTTCACAACAGATGTCTCCCTAGTTGAATAAAACGTTCGCCACATATTGAAGGTGTGGATCGTTGAAGTGATTACTGGAGGGTGTGCCTACCTGCAGGATGCCGCAGACGCGCAGGATGTCGTCCTCGGAGCAGTCGGTGAGCTTGAAGAAGCGGCGCGCGAACTGCGCGACGGCGACGCGGTCGGCCTGGTACTTGGGGGTGCCGCGGCGCTGGTCGCAGTGCGACTCGAGCGCCCACAGCTTCTGCCAGCGCGCGGGGTCCGAGCTGCGCAGGCGCAGCGCGCGCAGCGCCGTCACGCACTGGTACGTGGGGTGCTCGCGCCCGAAGCTGCTGATGCTCACCTGCCAGCCACACACAAGGCAGGTCACGTTCACAAAATGTTCAAACGTTTCTAAATCTGTGGGACTGTAGGCTTACAAACTACTGACACTAATTTATGATAAGGACGCCCGATGGAGGACGGCGAGCAGCGGCACATTCTGCAGCAAGGCGCTTTGGAACGCTCGGCCAATCCACCGCTGCTCACATTTGCAGCATGCATTTCAGGTGTCAACACATGGACATGATTATCATTTCAGCCCCGGCTCCCCTAAGTTAGCATCACTTGTTCGACATCTACATCTCCATCTACATGGGATACTTTGCAAATCACATTTAAGTGCCTGGCAGAGGGTTCATCAAACCACCGTTATACTATTTATCTCCCATTCCATTCTCGACTAGCGCGCGGGAAGAAAGAACATCTGCATCTCTCCGTTCGAGCTCTCATTTCTCGTATTTTATTCTGATGATCATTTCTACCTATGTAAGTGGGAGTCAACAATATATTTTCGCATTCGGAGGAGAATGTTGGCAATTGGAGTTTCGTAGCCCACGCCACAGCGATAAGCGCCGTTGTTGTAATGATTCCCATCCCAGATCCTGTATCATTTCCGGAACGCTGTCTCCTCTTTATCGTGACAGTAAGAAACGAGCTGCTCTTCTTTGTACTCTTCCCATGTCCTCCGTCGAACCCACCTGATAAGGATCCCACACTCGGCAGCAATACTCAAAAAATGGACGGACAAGCGTAGTGTATGCAGTTTCTTTTGTAGTTCTGTTGCATGTTTTAAGGGTTCTGCCAATAAAACGCAGTCTATGGTTCGCCTTTCCCACTACATTATCTACGTGTTGTTTCCAATTTAAGTCTGAAGTAATAGTAATTCCTACGTATTTTGTCGACTTTACGGCCTTCACTTTTGATTGATTTATCTTGTAATCAAAGTTTAACGGATTTCTTTTCGTACTCAGGTGGACGACTTCATACTTCTCATTATTTACAGTCAATTACCAATATTTACACCATAGTGTTATCTTATTTAGATCTTTCTACAGTTGGTTTTGATTTTCAGATGATTTTACTAGACGGTAAATGGCGGCATCATCTACAAAAAATCTAAGAGAGCTACTTAGATTTTCTCCCAAATCGTTTATTTAAATAAGGAACAGCAGAAGACCAATGACACTACCCCGAGGAACATTCTACATCCACGATTTTGGGGTGCTCGGTGATTCGATGAGTAAAAGGCGAGGCTGTAAGACACGAAGCTGTGGTGATTTCATCTGTCTTGTGGATGGCAATGGAGTGCCCACGACGAAACAGTACGTTGTCTACTGACAAATTATTGCCAATGAGTGCACGACGTACAGACAGTTCAAAACTCCATACAATATTTTCTCAACACAATGCATCGTGTAAGTTCACCGCGAGCAGGGCCGGTTCCAGAACATTTTACAACCCAAGTGACTTTTCATCTTGCGCCCCTTTCGTCACCCGGCTCCTCTTTCCACTCGCGCACTTTTCACGGTCAGTTTTTATACGCCATGTATATAAATTTCACTCATGTGCTACACGGCCCCTCTGTTCTGTAGGAGTACCAAGCGGCCGCTATTGGCTGTGATATGTCCTGTATGGACACCTTATAATATGTCCTGTGTAAAGCTGTGATAGTTATATAATTTTGTTAGTATACCATATAGTGTCACAGCTGTGCTGTGTCCTCTGTATGGATACCTTACAGCTGGGGTAGTTGTGCTGCGTCCAGTCTGGAACAGATGGCCTAAGGTGATTCTCTTCATGGTTGTGAATGGCTGCGATATACACTCACAACAGGGCACCGTTAAGAGGCGGTGCCGCAGGGTTCTGTTCTGGGTTCACTTTTTTGTATATATACGATATGCCTTCGAGTGTAACAGGTTATTCTAAGATATTTGTGTCTGCTGATGATACGAGCTTGATAGTGAAGGATGTTGCTGACAGTATTGATGCAGTATCGAATAATGCATTAAAAACGCTTATGGCTTGTATAAAATACATTGATGCTAAATCACACTAAGATTCATTTTTTATAGTTTCTAACACATAATTCAACAAAAACTGACGTTTATATCACAGAGAATACACACATGTTAAGTGAGGCTGAAAAAATTTCTTTTTGTTTAGATAGATAGTACACCCAGGATCATACATACCGTTCGAATAGTACCCCTGAAATAAGTAATGGTTTAACAGGAAAAGTAGTTACTTTTATTATTTTCATTCGCTTGTGACATGTGGTGTTATTTTTTCGGATAACTTCTCCGGTTAAAAACGGGTACTTTTGTGCAGAAACGGAAGGTTCGAGAAAAATATGGGGTAATCTCGCATACCTCTTCTCGATTCCTGTTTTGTAGTCTGGGAATTCTCAGACTGGCCTCTCAATAAATATTGTCTTGAATGTCGTTTGCTGTTAGTAATCTTTGGCTATTCTCAAGAGTTAGCAGCTTTTACTCAGTTAATACTACAGAGAAATCGAATCTGCATTTGAATCACACCACCTTTACCCTTCTGCAGAAAGGTGTGCGATGTTCTGCCGCATCCATTTTAATAAGCTGGTACGAGAATAAGGAAAGCACTTTCAAGATTAAACTAAAAAGTTTCCTCGTGGTTCACTCTTTCTATTCTGTCCAGGAATTCCAGAAAAAAATTAAAAATTTAAGCTTTTTCTGTATTATATCGCTGGTTCTTTCTACATATGCTTAGGATTGCTATACGTTTCACTTCATCAATTACTACTGTTTGCTATAAACTGGTGTATGGAGTCGGTATATGACCACGGAGGCTTGCTAATCATATCGATGCGTTCACACTGCGCGCAGGGCCGAGCCGAGACGAAAAAGAGGGGGAAAATCAACATTTCCGATTTTCTCGTTCTAAAAATTTTTAACGGTATATAAGATCACGCCACATCGATTTATCAATTTATTTTTTTCCTTAAAAGGTTAGCCTTGCCTGTGAAAAAATAAAAAGTCTACTTTTCATTCCACGTGGGTTTTTAGTTTCGTAACACTACTCACTCGATTTTGATGAAAGTATGCGGTTAAAAAATCTGATTTTTGGACGCATGGTAGTACAACATCTTAGCTTTCGAATAAAACATTCACCTATTTGAAATTCGTAACAGTCGTTTTCAAATGATGCTTTTTGTCAAGTATGTGCACTTGATTTACAAATCGTGTATTGAAAAAGTTCGATAGCGGGCAGCTTACTGTTTTATTCATTTTAGACCATACATTACAGCGAGCGAAATTGAGCTAAAAGTACAGAAAAGTTTTTGAAATGGTAGCCGCACCGATATCTACCACCTATCACAAGTAATTGCGAGTTATCTGAGCGGCGTTATTCCGCGGTCGCAAGCCTTCGATCTCGGCGAGTGTTGGACGTAGCGCGAAGCAATGCAGTGCCGAAAAAAAAGAATTGCCGGTCACGTTTGTCGCTTCCTCGCAGGGCCGGCACAAGGCACGTGCGAAACGTGCGGCCGCACGGGGCGGCACTTTCCGAGGGGCGGCAAATCTGCCGCCCGCTTTTTTTCCCCTTTAGGACAAACATTCATCTCCAAGAGGGGATTCGAAACCAAACCTCAGAAACTGGCATAGCGCCTCGACTACCTGCCGGCCGCCCCTGTTGAACAAGGGGAGGGAGGAGGACTAATTTCTTGCTTGCCACTGTGGCAGCACCGTCGTGTTTATGCCGGTTGAACAGTGAATGGTAGGAGGGGGGGAGCAGTCTGGCGTACACGCCGACGCCAGTGTTCTTATGAGTGGAGCGCTGCCAGCCTGTTTATTCATTACTAATTTTGCAGGACACGAAATCTAATCAGGAAATTCGATTGCAATGTTCGATACTGCGGTTACATATTAAGCCTGAAGCAATTTTGCTAAACCCTTCAGTGGCAGTTTTCGAGTGTTTTACAGCATTATGGAAGAAAATGGTTGAACATTACTACAGTCAAACATGTCCAACACCTACAATGGCTAGAATTATTCCGAATGGGTAAATACGCTGCGAGTAATTTCAAGGGATAAAGACATTGGTAATAAGCTTGGCATAAGTTTGGTTTCGACGTATTTTTGAAAATTTTTGCTATCTGTTTGTGAGTGATAGTGGGACGTTTTGGATTTTGAGCCATGGAACACCTGTCTCTGCCTGTATGAACAACAAGTAAACTCTGGCCGGCACTTTTGTTTGACAATACTACTCGCACACTATCACTTTGCCAACATTTATTTACTGTATACTGCGTGTGAATCCATGTTTCATCTAAGTACACTACTGATCGCTTTGATTCTGCTGAAAACCTGAGAAAGTATGGTCTTTTAGCAACAATGCCCTCTCGTCCGCACAAAACAAAACGTTATTTTTGACATCTTCTAAAACGAAAACCCATAGAAACAACATTGCTTCTAAGGGTTTCCTTTCTAGCTTTTTAGCTGATTTCTGTTTGACAAACTGGCGAAGATGAACTCGCTGTTGAGCGCCCTAATCGCCAATCATCATCATCATCTGTTTGACAAAAGTTATGCAGTTTTCGCAGTTCGTATTTCTATTGTTCGTAATGCCATATCAGTTGCTGCCTGATAATACCTTTATCCACATCATCGGTCACATACTTATTGTGACCTTCTTGCTTCTTCCTCTTGGGCGTTAGTTTAACCGCAGTCTCGCTGTACCTCGTCACGTGACCTAGAACCTGGCACTAGCGCGTCACCACTTCGCCTTTCCAGGCAATAGGTATTGTTGCGTTCTCTACAACTAAAACTACAAAATTAGTTTCGATAGTTGGCCGAGGGAGTCAAGATTGGTCAGAAGCACTTTCATTGGGTTTCGTAAGAACAGAAGAATTGGTGCGTCCGAATTTCTTGCAAGGTAAGCGCTTTTCATATAACGTACAATCAGTATTGCGCATGCACGTTACTCATAAGTTACAATTTTTCTCCTTAAAGATATCAGAATAGGAAAATTTATTTTTCTTATGATCTGTTACTTAAAAAATTGGCAAGTCGGCAAATAAGCACGCGTCATCCTATTAGCTAGAATGAAAATAAAAGGCAGAAAAGTGAAGTGATACGATAATGACTAATTTGTTACACCGTATTTCATAATCAGACACGAAAGAACTGACACATGGAATTTACGACAGATGTCGAGTGTCACTTCTTTGAAATTAACAACCGCAGTGCAGTGAGTTAATATATTTCTACTAACATTAGTACCCGTCGATGTCCGCGTGTGCATTTATTGCATTATTATGTTACTCCATCTCCTTATTCTTCCTCGCTCCATTGTCTTCCGCCCCACTCTTTGAACATTTCACTTGCGTCGGTAGTGAAATTCAGCCTGAAATTTAATTTCACGCGGCTCAATTCTTATGACTTCATCTCCTTAACAGAGTATCCTTCAGGAATATAAGATTTCACACACATTTAAACATTTTTATAAATTCACAAGGCTTATTAAAATTAGCTAGATATTTTTCAATCAGGTTTGACTCCATTTTTGAGCTGATGCCAAGCGACTGTTTTACTGTTTTCAAATGTTTGTTAAGCTTAAGGGACTTAACTGCGGGGTCATCAGGCTCTAAACTTACAAACTATCAACTACCTTATACTGAAGACGACACAAACATCCATGCTGAGGAGGGATTCGAACCCCCGACCGTAGCGGCCGTGCCGAATGTGACTGGCGCACCGAAGACCGCTCGGCCACCGCGGCCGGCTTTACTGCCACCAATCAGTCGCAATGTTTTTATTTTTTTTCCACGATCTACATAGATTTTAGGCACAGTGTGGCTATTCTCAATGCTTTGAGTTACGTTTACATCTGTACCGTCAAGCTGAACGTAACTGTCAACATGACGGTTTAGATGTAAGCACATATTAAAAGCTACGAGACTGGCCACTCAGTGGCCGAAACATAGATATCTTTGAGAACTATAAACAAAAATTGCGATTGATTGCTGACATTTCCTAAAAAATCCATAAGTGTTTTGTAAAAAAAAAAAGAAAAGAAACATAAGAAACAAAAAACTAAACGGCGGGGAGAGGGCGGCAATTTAGCAGCTCGCACGGGGCGGCACTTGGACTTGCGCCGGCCCTGCTTCCTCGTGATGTGTTAATGATCCTTAACCAGAAAACAAGTATAAATTATTTTTTCTTGGGTGGCAACCGATTATAATTGACAACGTCCTGCTACGATTTTACATGAGGCCATACTTTATGAAAGAACCGTTAATTTAATATTTAATAGATGGACTGAAGTTTTTCTTTTTCTTTTCTTTATATATATATATATATTATTTTCGCCTTTGTAGCTCTCAGAAAAATTACCACAAGGTAAAAATAATTCTATACAGCTTGTCCCACATAAAAGCAATATCACTCACTCCCGAGATTAAATGAAACACGAACTAAGTAAAAAATAATAGATAATATTAACATTAAAAATATGCAGTTACTTCCTCATAAGGGATGTTGCAAGTGGTGGCATACGTGAGGTTTGTCTGTTTTATGTGGTATACGCTGTACTGTATTTAAACCCATCTCCACTTTCGAAGAACTCAACACATGTCTCAGAATTTTATTATATATTTATTTTGTTAAGAAGGTGTCTGAGGGAAACTGCGTTTCTACGAACATTTTGCTGAATCATCTGCTGACAATATTCTTTATCTCAATGGTACTTCGAATTTTTTTAAATGTTAACTGAAAGAAAAATGCACTGACATAGTTTAGACTCAGAAACTACAAGTCATTTCAGTAAAGGATGAGCAGCGTTATGACATGACAGTGCCCCCCAGGCTGATGCCGCACACTTGTATTTTATAGAGCCACACACATCGGCACATTTAAATCGCGCGCGCGCGAATGCGCGCGGGGAAATACAAGCTTCGGGAAGTTTGTGACGTAGGGGTTTTTCCGCGGGGCTGGAAAAACGGAAGCCGAGTCGCGTGGGGGAGGGCAGAGTCGCGTGGACTGCCGAGGACGGCGGAGCGTGGTTGCTCGTCGCGGCATTTTTCTGTAAAAACGTGGGATAGCTTTTCGCGGCTGAAGTACCGTTTTTTCGTATGCCTTTTGAGTTAAATGATTCCGGTGTGTGGGCCAAAGTGCGAAGTTGCGTGGGGGCTCGAGTCACAAAAAACATCTTTATAAATTTAAACACGTGCATAGAAAAATTAAACGTATTTAAAACAACATCTGTGTGATGAACATTATTTTTTTCGCAACTCGCCCTGTACGCCCATAAGTCTGTATAATTGGTATGTACTTTTGTTTATCAATTGAAAAATGTATTAAGGTGCACGTGGACGGAACAGCACCAAAGCGGGAATCATTTCGTATCATCCCCTAAACGATCCACAAAACATTTTTCCACCTGAAAGAGGGAAAAGCATGTTCCGCCCCGTCGCATATGGGGGCTCGTCCATTTCGCGAAACAGTGTGTAGTGTGTACTGAGACACGTTCCGACTCGTCCATTTCGTGAAATAGTGTGTTCCGGTTTCGCCCATTTGAAGCGTGAAGTACGTCGCGGCTCGTTCATTTCGAGTGCGAAGTACATTCCGACTCGCGTGTTGAAGAAAATTTTAGCGGCCCACGGCAGCGAGTGTGCGGCAGGCAGCAACAGCGTAACCGGGAGACGCGGCGCCAACAGCCGGTATATTCCAGACCATCACCGTGCGGCGGCAGGACGCGGCAGATACGGCGCACAACAGCGGCGATTTCGGCATCGGCAGCTCAGCACGGAAACACGACGCAGTTACGCAGTGGACTTGCAGCACAGACAAAGAGATAAGTGTCGCAGCAGGCTTTTATTTTGTTGATTTCAGTTCTCTTGTCCCCAGCCATGAGTACCGAAACTGATAGGGTTTTAAGTGATAGTGAATCCTTAGAGAGTGGTAGTGGGTTTGAGGCCCCAACACAATCTAAGGCAGATGAAATGAAAGCAATGATGGGTTGGATGATAACTGAATTTAAAAATACTGTAGGGGGCCTGGAAACAAAAATGGGAAATTCAATTATATGTATAAAATCTGAAATGGGGAATTCAATTGCTGAAATGGGAAACTCAATAAAAAATTTAATGGGTGTTTAAAAAAATGAAATAATCTCGGACTTTGACAAAAGATTAGAAGATCTGACTGAAAAATTTGAAGTTAGAGAAAAGGATCTGAATGCCAGAATTGGTGCTGTTGAGACTAAGTTGAATGACAGGATAGAATCAGGAAAACAGATTTGTGAAATCAGGAATGAGGACACTAGGCAGGCTTTAATTGACATTAACAAAAGGATTGTGGCTGGTGTGGATGAAACTAAGACAAGTTTGGAAAATACAAAAAGTGTTTTAAGAAAGGAAATAGAACAGGTAGTAGCTGTAAATAAATGTAGTATAGAAAAGGTGAATAGTAGGATGGCTGATTTAGAATTGTGCTCTGCATCTGCAAATACTGGTTGGTTTGGGATGCAGATACCAAGTTGTAAAACTTTTTCAGGGGAAAATAACTACCATGTAGTAGATTTTATTGCAGCATGCAAAGATCAATTCCTGCCTGGAATGACTGATAATTGCAAAATAAAATACATCAAAAGAATGTTAGAAGGTCCTGCACAGACGTGGGCTAACCAATGTGCTGAGAAATTCATTTCCTTTGAAGTTTTCGAAAAGCTAATTTTAGATAAGTACTGGAGCCAGGCTAAACAAGTCAGGTTACAAAATGAATTCTTAAATGGAGTTGCTTACAAGGGGGATAAACAGACTATGAAAGAATTCTGTCAGGAAGAGTTAAGGAAATTGGTGCACTTAGATAGACCATTAGGAGCTCTTACTGAAATATACACTCTTTGCCGGAGGTTGCCACAGAATTTAAATTTGCAACTTATACACTGCCCTACTGACTCTACTGAAAAATTTCTAGATTTTATAGAAAAACTAGATCATGCAATGGCATTGAACCTAGACATGGGGAGCCTCAACATATAGCTAACCAAAGGGAACATAATAGGAATACCAGAAATTGGGGAAATAAGCAGCATAACCACCACCAAGAAAGGAACGTGAATGAAAATTGGAGAAATAATGGGGGTAGATGGAATGGTGATGATAGGAATCTGAGAGATTCATGGGGAAGAACTAACAGGGATGATCGAAGGTTAACACAGGAAAATGGAGAAAGAAGAAGGGAACAAAATAGAAACGAACAACACAGACAACGTTCGGAAAACTAGAATTTGTTCCAAATGGGGTCCGATTTGGGACGGGATACAAGGTACGAAATAGGACCGAGAGAAGGATAAATAATTACAAGCCAGATAGCAGGGGATCAGATAGGAATAACTATGACCAGAATAGAGAGAAAAGGGAAGAAAGAATATGTAATATGGATGCAATATTGGGCAATGAAGAAATGGTTGGGGGATGGTTTACACAGCATGATAAAAGAAATGCAAATAAGAGAAGAAATCATAAAAATCCAAGTGAAGATTGTAATGTGGGAGATTTGTTTAGTGAAAGAGTAAGTAGTGGGAGAGATGCTGAAGAAAACAGCATTGGTTTGGCTTCTGTATTAGGTGAATCAGGTTTGCATGCGGAGCATAAGTGTGTGATTGAATGTAAGAGTATGCCAAGGGGATGTGTGAATGGTAGCAAAATTGTCATTGAACTAGATGAGACAAAATCAAATATTAATATGTGTGAAAAAAATGTGGGTATTCCAAAGTTTAAAGCAATCACTAATGACAGTGTAATAAGAGCTGTATCTGGTTTGGTGCAAGTTGATGATGTGTGGTTTGATGATGTAAATGTAAATAAGAATGTACAAGCACCTATAATTAATGAAGACTGGGAACAGGGTGAGAAGAGTAAATTTAAAGGCTGGGTGAAGAAGGTCAATTGGATTAGGAAATGGGCACCAGATGATTGGGCAATTCATAAATATGACTATATAAAAAGATTAGGAAAGCAATGTGGGAAAAATGAGACATATTACAATGTTCTTAAAGAAATATTTGGAGGGGATCCAGAATTTGATGAATTGAGGGGACAAAGCATATTCTCATTGGGAAATAGTAAAATGACTGGTGAACATGACTTTGTAAATGAGGGATCTAGTGATGAACAAGAAATAGGGGATGACATACAAACTTTTGTCATCTATAATAGGGAACAGTATGAGGGTATGAAAGAGGGTGGAATGAATGCAAGGTGGATGGAGAAAGAGGAGCGTGAATATACAGCTAGTGATTGGATCCAATTTTTAACTTATAGAAAGAATGTAGAACCAAAGGAATGGGAAAAGGACAAGTTTGGTTTTGCAAGAAAGATAGCAATGCTAAATGCTAGGAACCCAGAATTCAAAGAGGTGTTTGAAAAAGTATTTGCAGGTGATGATAACATAGAACCATATAGCCCTAGTAGTGAGAGTCAGGTATGCAACATGGTAAAGTACTGCATACACGATATAGAAGACGACCTGTTAGCAGAGACTGAATTAGAGAAAAATGTGATTGAATATGTGCAGCCAATCATAAATGTCACTGTTGGAGGGGTATGTGAAAATGCACTGATTGATACTGGGAGCTCTATTAGTGGCATTGCAGAAGACTTTTACAATCAGATTAGGACCACAGGAACAGTTGAATTTCCAGTCACAGGGGTAAGAATAAAAAATGCAACTGGAACTTACAGCAAGCCAGTGAGTAAGGAGGTTGTATTACATGTAAATATAGAAGGGAAAACGTTTAGTCACGTTTTTCTGGTAATAAGAAATCTCTGTCTAAATCTTGTGCTAGGCAATTATTTTTTATGTAAAAATGGGGCTTGCATTGATTGTATGGATCAGGTGCTGGAACTACATTCTGGAGGATGCATGAAAAGGGTTAAATTTAGAAGTGTAAGTAATGATAAGGATTTAGTGGCATGTCTGCACATAGCCAAATGTACAATGGATGAGGCAGAGGTCGAGGAAGTGATACGAAGGAAGGTAAACAATACTAAGGGAATTTATGATCATGCAAAGGGGGAGCCGTATTATTTACTGACAGACAATAAGTATGTATTTTCCGAAAAGCCAGGTAAAGTACCAAAATTTAAATATTCAGTAAGGGTAAAACCACATGAGCCTAGTATTGTGAGGAAAGGTATGGGGTAAAGCAGTCTCAGAGAATGATCAGTGTATATAGTAGGGTAAGAATTTGTGTAAATTTTATTATTGTAACTTTATTATATATCTGTGATTAATTTATGTGAAGCAGTAAGGACAGGGTTTAAAATTCAGATGCGGTGAAAATATGTACATAAAGGAGTAGATTATGTTATAAAGTACACATGTGAACTGAAGATTTTGAGTTTTACATGTTGACACTAGACCTGTGGATGTCGTTTTTCTAATTAGTCCCAGATTAGGATTAGGCAGTGCAATTAGTTTTAAATATGGTAGTTTGGAATAGGTGAGAATAATGTGGAAATGTACAAAGTTAAAAATATATATACATGTATATATATTTTTCTTTTGGTGCATTGGGGGTAGAGAAATGTTTGTATAGGGATATTGTGTATCCAAAAGATCATGTTGTGTGTAAGTACGAAATTCTGTGTGTATCATGTCAAAGTCTCAAAATTAGCAGAAGGGATGTAATATTATAAAAACAAAATAAAATCTATATTTCCTGATAGGAAAGATAATTAAATGAATTGAATAGTTTGTCATAAGTACAAAAAAAAAAAAAAAAGAAAAAAGAAAAAAAAAGAAAAAAAAAGTTTTCTTAAGAGTTGATTTTGTGAGATGGGAATTTGGCTACAGTATTAGATTACAATCTCTAAATCCACATACAAATGACAATAACCATGCCACATCTTGAGTTTATTTTCATTGGAGCGGCCTGAGGGATATAAAATAAAAGAACAATGACTTCGACTTTTCTGTTTAACTGTATGAAGTTCTGTTTTGATTGTGCTAAATCTGGATAGCAGAGGGGTGGGGTGTGAATCTGATGGATCCCTGGTATAATATATATATTTGCCAAAAGAAAAATCATTTGTATTCCTTTTTGTTTTCTCTCTCTCTCCCTTTCATTGCTTCCATGCCAGCTGAGAGGACAAGAGAGCTAAAATCATTGCCAGTAGCCTGAACTGCACCGGCTTACAAACTGAAAAAAAAAAAGAAGTGTAAGGACCAGTGCCCATATACTGAAGTGCAACACAAGGGATGTTGAAAGTGAAACAGTGCAACGGGAAGTTTATATTAAAAACGATGGTATTCATTCCATAATGAGACAATGACATGGGGCATACCCATGAATATTAGTGATTTTTTTTATTGTATGTTCTTGTTGATGTGTGTCACATATACAAACTTTAAATATGTACAATTTCACAAAATTTAATTTTTGTCTCTAGTTGTAAGATTTTTTTGGTATTGTATTTTCTTATTTTTGTTTAAGGGGTATGTGTGTTATATTTTGGTGCTACTTGCGACATCCTACACTATGTTTGGAAGTCGCAAGTGGGGGTATTATGACATGACAGTGCCCCCAGGCTGATGCCGCACACTTGTATTTTATAGAGCCACACACATTGGCACATTTAAATCGTGCGCGCGCGAATGCGCGCGGGGAAATACAAGCTTCGGGAAGTTTGTGACGTAGGGGTTTTTCCGCGGGGCTGGAAAAACGGAAGCCGAGTCGCGTGGGGGAGGGCAGAGTCGCGTGGACTGCCGAGGACGGCGGAGCGTGGTTGCTCGTCGCGGCATTTTTCTGTAAAAACGTGGGATAGCTTTTCGCGGCTGAAGTACCGTTTTTTCGTATGCCTTTTGAGTTAAATGATTCCGGTGTGTGGGCCAAAGTGCGAAGTTGCGTGGGGGCTCGAGTCACAAAAAACATCTTTATAAATTTAAACACGTGCATAGAAAAATTAAACGTATTTAAAACAACATCTGTGTGATGAACATTATTTTTTTCGCAACTCGCCCTGTACGCCCATAAGTCTGTATAATTGGTATGTACTTTTGTTTATCAATTGAAAAATGTATTAAGGCGCACGTGGACGGAACAGCACCAAAGCGGGAATCATTTCGTATCATCCCCTAAACGATCCACAAAACATTTTTCCACCTGAAAGAGGGAAAAGCATGTTCCGCCCCGTCGCAGCGTGTGCCACTTTATATCTTGCTGTGTTTTGTTTTTTTGCTTCCTGGTGGGCTTGTCCCCAGCAACAAAGTATCCGCACCCAAAGTCAGCTGAAGATCGAAGGAAACACGGTGGTGACCAAAACTCCTTCACTGCCTACTGAGACAGCTAACAGTTCACTGATTTTGTTATTATATTTCTTTTCTTGTCACACTGTAGTGACCTATCGGATTTTAGGCACATAAGAAACAGGTGGTAATGGATTCATCCCATGAATTTCGACTCACATTTAGAAAAGATTTTCCTTATAATAACAGCTAAATAAATTCTGAATTTTGTATTCGTTTTACAGAATTAATAGTAATATAAGAAAAAATAAACATTTTCACGAATGCTTTTAAATAAAAAAAAAAAGCTAACATGCAAAGAGACTTCAAAACACGCTGGAGACGTGAGATACTTGTGCTGCAGAAGCAACACTGTAGCCCAGTCGGCTCGCCGGCCGCGGTGGCCGAGGAGACTGAGGCGCTTCAGTCACGGTCTGCACGGCCACTACGGTCTGGGGTTCGAATCCCCCTCGGGCATGGATATTTGTGCCGTCTTTAGTATAAGGTAGTTCATAAGTAGTTTGTAAGTTTAGGGACTGATGACCCCGTAGTTAAATCCCATAAGCTTAACAAACATTTCAACATTTCATTTCCAGTCGGCTCGCGCCGGCGCCAGCTCGCGCCGGAAATGTTAAACATTTCGAATGTCGCCGGCTCGGCGTGAGCCGGCTGAAGCGGAGTCGTCTCGGCCCGGCCGGCAGTGTGAACACGGCCCAATGCTGCTGCCAGACGGGTAGTCATTCGCAGCGTATCGTTCACATGTAACTGTATTTACCTGGTATAACTTTATCTTTGCAATAAGAAATAAGGAATTTATGAATATAATTATACACAGTCAATCGGCAGAGAAGTGTAAAAAAAAAAAAAAAATAAATACCAGCAGGATTTGAACTTGGGTCGTACACATAACACCCGAACACCTTGCTAATTACCACGCTGGCTCACAGGTTCCTGATGACTCAGTACAAGTATAGATGTTACGCGCTGGACTTTGATAGCGATAAACGTGGAAACCAAGGCGCATTGGAACAAATCCTTCTAGCTTGGTGGTCTGGAGGAGTTACCGCACAACATACCTGCGACTCATCAAAATTCGTTGGTACCATACTTGGTTTTCCCCTAGTCAGTGTGACAAATTGTGGCACGAGCAGCACACAACTGCCTGAGGATTAGGTGCTCTCATATGGTTCATTTACATGGAAGCAGCATCCTTCAGTGATTTAACAGTGTAAACAACGCTAATTATTTCCTTTTCGCTTTACCTTCTCTGACACATACATGTTTACATCAAAATGTAGATGGTAATGTAACGGAATATGTATCTAGAGAGACAAATTTAATGCTGGGTACTGTATAAACTCAAAGCTCAAAAACTGATGCAGGAGTGGAAAGTACTTGGCCAAGTTTGTTGGCCAAAGATCCGCGGAGCCACAGGAGGAATTCAGGTGACTGACTGCTGGCTGGCTCTATTGTTGGCATGGCAGTAGGAAAGAAACGGTGCGGGTGTAACGCCAAAGAAATACCAGCGCTCGTCGAAAACGCAGCCAGCAAATAACAGCCTAACATTCATGTACGTCCTACTTAATATACACTGCCCAAAAGATTTAGGGGATCATGTTAGATATCATACACGATATACATATGGTAACGCTCTTTATTCAGATATTGGTTAGAATTATAATTTGTGCTTGATACAGAACGATATTTTACACTCTCATCTATTTACTTGGGATTTACATGGCGTTTACTTAGAGCGAGGCAACGAGTACTAACAAACAGACCACATGCGTATCGGATTTTAGAATGTATTTCTATTTATGACACGTAAAGTTCGACGCAACTCTCAATAATTAACCAGAAAATCGGATCTGAAGTGTTGCAAAAGGTAAGTACTAGTAAACAGAAGGGCTGCATGATCTGTCGCTGTAGCTCAGATGGCAGCGTTCTGCCCTTAAAACTGTAGGGTTAGTGTGTAACGAATCAAGTTGCGTTTTATTCCCGCCTGGTAGCCTTACTGAGTCTCCCGATACCAGTGTTGCATAATAATAGGTACGAATGTACACTCCTGGCCATTAAAATTCCTACCCTACGAAGATGACGTGCTACAGACGCGAAATTTAACCGACAGGAAGAAGAAGCTGCGATATTGAAATGATTTGCTTTTCAGAGCATTCACACAAGTGCCATCACGTTTCCGACTTTGATAAAGGTCGGATTGTAGCCTATCGCGATTGCGGTTTATCGTATCTCGCCATTGCTGCTCACGTTGGTCACGATCCAATGACTGTTAGTAGAATATAGAATCAGTAGGTTCAGGAGGGCAATACGGAAAGCCGTGCTTGATACCAACGGCCTCGTACACTAGCAGTCGAGATGACAGGCATCTTATCAGTATAGCTATAACCGATCGTGTAGCCACGTCTCGACCCCTGAGTCAACATTTGGGGACGTTTGCAAGACAACGACCATCTGCACGAACAGTTTCGCGACGTTTGCAGCAGCATGGACTATCAGCTTGGAGACCATAGCTGCGGTTACCCGTGACGCTGCATCACAGGTAGGAGCGCCTGCGATGGTGTACGCAATGACGAACCTGGGAGCACGAATGGCAAAACGTCATTTCTTCGGATGAATTCAGGTTCTATTTACAGCATCATGATGGATCTGTACACGCCATCCAAGCTCTGTTTGACTGAATGCCCAGCGTATCAAAAAAATGTTCAAATGTTTGTTAAGCTTATGGGACTTAACTACGGGGTCATCAGTCCCTAAACTTACAAACTACTTATGAAATACTTACGAACTAGGACGGCACAAATATCCATGCCCGAGGGGGGATTCGAACCCCCGACCGTAGTGGCCGTGCTGATCGTGACTGGAGCGCCTCATTCACCTCGGCCACCGCGGCCGGCCAGCGTATCAAGGCCTTTATTACGGCCAGAGGTGGTTGTTGTGGGTACAGATGTCTCAAGATCTATGAACCCAAATTGCGTGAAAATGTAATCACATGTCAGTTTAGGTATATTTGTCCAATGAATACCCGTATATCATCTCCATTTTTTCTTGGTGTCGCTATTTTAATGGACAGTAGTGTAGTTAGTCTATCATCATTTTCTTTTCCAAAACTTTTCCTAACATGACTAGCTGAAGCTATTTTTCTATTATATGACGCCGCAGAAGTTTGTTTAAATAGCAAATATTAATTAGTTCATGCAAGAGGCGTAATGTTGTGTCATACATTAGGCTAATTAGAATCTCTGATAAAACTAAGTAATGGCTAGAAGCCAAATGCAAATCTGCAGAAGAATGTATAAGAATGGGAAAAGTAGATACCGCCTACAGGAAAATCAAAGAGACATTTGGGAACAAGAAAAGCAATTCTACGAATATCAAGAACTCAGATGGGAAACAAGTTCTCAGCAAAGAAGGGAAAGCTGAAAGGTGGAAAGAGTACATAGAGCAGCTCTACAAACGAAATTAACTTGGAGACGATGTTGTAGGAAGGGAAGAGGAAGCAGATCAAGATGAAATAGGAGATACTATACTGAGAGATGAATTTGACAGAGCTCTGCAAGACCTAGGTCGGAACAAGGCCCCAGGAGTAGATGACATACCTTCAGAGATACTAAAGTCTCTAGGAGAGCCAGCCATGACAAAACTATTTGAACTGGTGTGTAGGATGTATAAGACAGGCGAAATACCCTCAGACTTTAAGAAAAATGTAATAATCCCCATTCCAAAGAAATCGGGCGCAGACAGGTGTGAAAATTATAGAACCATCAGTTTGATATGTCATGGTTGCAAAATTTTAACACGAATTATCTACAGGAGAATGGAAAAGCTGGTGGAAGCTGACATCGGGGAAGATCAGTTTGGATTCAGAAGGAACATAGGAACCCGGGAGGCAATACTCACTTTACGTCTTATCTTAGAAGATAGTTTAAGGAAAGGCGAACCTACACCTCTAGCTTTTGTAGATTTGGAGAAAGCTTTTGACAATGTTGACTGGAATACACTCTTTCAAATTCTGAAGTCAGCAGGGGTAAAATACAGGGAAAGGAGAGTTATTTACAACTTTTACAATAACCAGACCGCAGTTATTAGACTCGAAGGGCATGAAAGGAAAGCATCAGTTGGGAAGGGTTGTAGCATTTCTCCGATGTTATTAAATTTGTACATTGAGCAGGCGGTGAAGGAAAGCAAGGACAATTTTGGAATAGGAATTAAAGTTCAGGGGGAAGAAATAAAAACATTGCGTTTTGCTGATGACATTGTAATTCTGTCAGAGACAGCGAACGACCTGGAAGAGTAGTTGAATGGAATGGACAGTATGTTGAAGAGAGCGTATAAAATGAACATTAACAAGAGGGAAACAAAAATAATGTAATGCGGTCTTAGAAAATCAGGCGATGCTGAAGGAATTAGATTAGGTATCGAAACAATGAAGGTGGTAGATGAGTTTTGTTACTTGGATAGTAAAATAACATGCGATGGTCGCAGTACAGAGGATATAAAATTCAGAATGGCAATGAGAAGAAAAGCATTTTTGAAAAAAGAGAAATTTGCTGACATCGAATATTAATTTAAGTGTAAGGAAGTCTTTTCTGAAGGCATTTGTGTGGAGTGTTGCCTTGTACGGGAGTGAAACATGGACGATAAACAGTGCGTACAGGAAGAGGATAGAGGCTTTTGAAATGTGGTGCTATAAAAGAATGCTGAAGATTAGGTGGGTAGATCATATAACTAATGAAGAGGTACTGAACAGAATTGGCGAGAAAAAGGAATTCTTGGCATACCCCGACTAAAAGAAGGGATCGCTTGGTAGGACACATTCTTAGACGTCGAGGAATCATAAATTTAGCATTGGAGGGAAGTGTGTGGGGTAAAAATCGCAGAGGGAGACCAAGAGACGCGTATAGTAAGCAGATTCAAGTGGATGTGGGTTGCCGTTCTTGTGAGGAGATGAAAAGGCTTGCTGAGGATAGAGTAGGATGGAGAGCTGCATCAAACCAGTCTCCGTACTGAAGACCATAACAACAACAACATTAAAGTAGGTGTTATTATGTTTCATAAGGAATTTTAGGGAAGTTCTCCGCTCCTTAGTTTCTGTATAATTACGAAAGTATTGTTGACAATGCTATTAAATTTTATTTAGATCTGAAATACTATTAATATAACAAAGGTATATCAATTTGCTCAAAATTATTTACTATACCTTTTACTATAGCTAGTTGTATGTAATTGTAATTTTTCCATTATAACTAACTTATGGAGTCATATTGACAATTCTCAATTTCCAGGGACATTGTTTGGATGATATACTGAGTGTATCACGAAAAGCGTCCGCGGATCGCGCGGTACGGCTCCCGACCGCCGCCACCGCATCCGCCGGCCACGGCAGCGCCCGATTCTCGGACTCTGTTGTGCCGCGGGCGCATACACTGAGTTAAAGTTTAAAAAGCAATGCCATCTGAGTAATCTAAGCTTACCTTATTTACAGTAAATGTTCAAAGTGATATCCCTCTGTGGAAAGAACGGCCTAACATCTCGAACACATTTGCGAACACTCGACGAATTTCGGCTTCCGAAATCTGGGAAATGACTAGTCGAATCCTGTCTTCCAACTCATCGAGTGTACGGGGATTGCTTGCATACACCTTGTCTTTTAACATTCCACAAAGATAAAAGTCACAGGGATTTAGATTTGGATAAGGAGAAGGCCAGTAAACTATCCTATCATCAAAAACACTACGTATTGCTGCCATAGAAGCATTGGAAATATATGGTCTTGCTTTGTCCTGCATGAAATAACCGTACAGCTTTTCGTTGGGTGAATGTTCTTGAAAAAAATGGATGCAGGATATTGTTCACATACCCGTCAGAATTTATTGTTTCGTGAAAAAAGATTGGCCCAATTATTCGCCTCGCACTAATTGCACACCACACTCCAGTTTTCACGTCATGTAGAGGTTTTTGATGTAATTCATGTGGATTTTCTGAGCTCCAACGTCGATTGTCCTGCGAATTTACGTATCCTGGCAAATGCAGCCATGCTTCATCAGAAAAATAAAGCATCTCATGATCAACTTCCCCGTCGTGCACAGGGCCGGACTCGGCGCTGTTGCCAAGTGTCCCAGAACACGCATAGCGGCGACCGGCCGGCGGAGCGGCAGCAGCCGGCAAACACGCCGCGCAACTCGCGGACCTCTCGCAGGCGTCTTTCGTGAGACACCCTGTGTATAGGATGCGTTTGCGCCATGTAATTGAGTATTGTAACGAGTCTGACCTGAGGCATAATCCACGTCATTCTGAACTCCGATTATGAACAATTATGGATCCTTCATATTCGTGCTACACTAAAATGAATACCTCGAACTTTTGTATTGCACATACAAACTGTGTAAATTTGTATTATTGACATGTGGAATTCGCGTACTGGGTTGTAGTAATTGTTGTTAATGAGACTTGTACACTGGCTATAAATGGGGACAACCGTGTACTAGTAATTCATTATGTGTCAATAAACTGCAATTCTACGTGTCTCCTACATTATTTTTTATTGAACATTCTTAATGGTGATGGTTTTAATAAAAAAATATAAGTTACATTTTTTACACTATTGGCTTCACTATTAGTTGACGACGGTAGTCTTTGATTGTTCACTATTTGAAGAGCTACGACCCTCTTTTTGTAAAGTCATCTCCATAGCTACCAACTGCTTTCCAAGCAGCTACCCTACTCAACCATCGTTTTAGGCGTCGAAAAGGTTTACGGCTCGACTACATACACATAAATGACAACTGACACAACACGTGGAATTAGAGATCCCAAAATATTTTATATACCTGAATTAGAAGACGAAATAAAAAAATGTCACTTTGAGATTCCTACCACGACTATATGGTTGTGAGACCAGAACAGTACCATCTGAGCACCGACAGATGCTGCAACTGTTTTAATTACGGGTACTTACGTGTACTTTGCAAAAGTTCAAAGTCGATTTTCAAAATGTTCAAATGTTTGTATAGCTTATGGGAATTAACTACGAGGTCATCAGTACCCAAAACTTACAAACTACGTACGAACTAGCTAACACTAAGGACGGCACAAATATACATGCCCGAGGGGGGATTCGAACCCCCGACCGCAGTGGCCGTGCAGACCGTGACTGGAGCGCCTCAGTCCCCTCGGCCACCGCTGCCGGCATTTAGGGACTGATGACCCCGTAGTTAAGTCCCGTAAGCTATATAAACATTTGAACATTTTGAACTGGCGACATTGTTGACAGGCCGTGTGAAGCCAAAGGGACGCACCCCATGCTGAGAAATAGAGACCATCACATATAAGAGGCTAAAATCGACCCACATAGCTTACGGGATGTAGGCTGTAAAGAAATCTCCTTGTGAACTGCAGATATCCTCAGTCAACGTACCAGGGCGGAGAATTTCCTTTCGGAGAATAGCAAGGTAACTTCTTACAGCGTCTAGACGCTGTTGTAAGATGTTACACTAGCACTCGGTTGCCAACGGGCATGTCTTAATACCCGTCCCTGTCGATTTTCTCGAGAATTTTTGAGAGTTGCGTCGAACGGCTTTGGCTGATTGTCATCTACGTTCTGAACTTCACGTACCATAAACATAAAGAAATTCTAAAATCCGATACTCATGTGGTCTCCTTGTAAGATTATTGACGCTGATTGGCTGTAATGAACAGCGACGAACTGAAATCTTGTATCAACTTACATCGTAGACGTGGAGTTCTACTGCTTTAATACTGATGAACAACCATTCAAATCTCCTCAGAAAAATACGGCAATCCGTAAATGCATATTTATATAAGCGGCTCGTGAGAACTTGCCTAATGAGATGTAAATTGTCTCTCAAATTGCCTTTGTCCGACACTCTTCGCGTCTAGTTGCCTCTCTCTCTCTCTCTCTCTTTTTTTTTTTTTTTTTTTTTTTTTTTTTTTTTTTTTTTCTGCATTGCCGCAATTGCTGGCGGACCACCCTGTGGCACAGCATGCGGCTGAAGAGAACTTTTTAGCCAACTGGATCCTCCCCTCCACCGTTAGCTCTTCTGAACTGCGCAGATGGCAGTTGTACGGTCCCGCAATCATCTTGGCGCCAATCTAAGATAACTTGCCACTCCAACAAAATATACCTAACATTCTCCCCCAATTCCTCACTCATTATCCTGTATTTTTCCAATTCATGTCCTTCTTCCAACTGTGTGTCGCCTCTTAAAACATCCCTTTAATTACACATTTTATTTACTTTTATTATATTTCATCTACTTTTTCCCTCCCCATACACCTTCCTTTTATCCCCTCCAGTTCCTTCACTTCATTGCATTCAATGCTGCCGCCTCTCAGAGCCTTTACAATCCCTCATGCATCGCGGAACTTTACATCTCCACCCTTACCCGGCATCCTCAGCCCCCCTCCGCTCCTCATCCAATTCAGTTTCAAGATACTTGTAGCGCTGGAGTGGTCAGAGAAGGTGATTGTGTGTGCATAGTTGCCTGAGTGATTGTGTGAATTTCATGGCCCAAATTTTGTGTGAATGTCACCATCATCATCACAACATCATCAGCATCATCATTATAGAATGAATATGCCTTTCAGCATTTAGTCTGCAGCATAGTCAACCTAATAAAATTCCGCCATGACCCCCTATTCAATGCTAACATTGATGCCTCTTCTGATGTTAAGCCTTTTACTTCAATATCATTCTTCACCGAGTCTAAGTACTTTCTCCCTGACTACCTCGACACCTCTTACCCTCTACTGCCGAGCCCATGAGTCTCTTAGGTAACCTTGCTTCTCCAACGCGTGTAACATGATCCCACCATCTCTACCTGTTCGCTCTATTTCATCTATGCTGTCCATTCCCAGTTTATCTTTGATTTCCTCATTATGGACACCCTCCTGCCATTGTTCTCATGTATTAGTATCTGAAATAATTCCAGCTACTTTCATGTATGTGACCTCAACCTTATTAATAAGGTAAACTGTATCCACACAGCTTTCAGTCCCAAAAAAACAAAGTTGGTCAAAAGACAGAGCTGTGCACTGGTAACTTAGTCTTGGTACTCACATTGTTCTTGCAGAAGAGAGTAGATCTTAGCTAAGCACTCACTGCATTAGCTTTGCTACACCTTGATTGAAATTCTTTCACTATGTTGCCATTTTGTGATAAAATACATCCTAGGTACTTGAAACTGTTCACTTGTTCTAACTTTGTTCCTGCTATTTGGCACTCAGTCTACATAAATCTGTTTCCCACAGACATCACTTTCGTTCTGGAGATGCTGATCTTCATATCATAACCTTTACACCTCTGATCGAGCTCTGAAGTACTAGACTGCAGCCTTCAGTCGAATCTGCTAACACAACTAAGTCGTCTGCAACGAGATTGTCTACTTTTCGTGCCTGTCAGTGGCTAACGATCCTCTTTATGGTGAGTTATTATCTATCCTTCATTATTGACGTTCCAATCGGATTTTCCATTGTTATATTTGCATTTGTAATATTTATAATGCAAGGAATGCCACAAATTAATTTTGGTTACATAAATCAAAGTTTGGTTACATAAAACAAACATGTCCAGCTGCAGAAAAAAATATTTATTGTTAACCTACGTTTCTACATAGCTTCCGAAATTTTGTACGCATTTGTCATAGTGTGGCGTAATTTTTTGTACGCCTTCTTCACAGAAGGTTGCCGCCTGTGTATTCAACCATGTGGTAACATGTTATTTCAGCTTGTTATCATCATTGAAGTGTTGACCATCGAGGACAGAAGAGATGAAAATCGCTAGGAGTGAGGCCTGGGCTGTACAGAGGATGATCAGACACGTCCCAGTTTGGTCACATCGCCGTGTGAGGTCGGGCATTATCGTGGAAGAAAAAAACATCACCTTTTGACAGTAATTACTTATGGCATTTTGTCCGTAAACCTCGTAGATTTGCGGATGAATTTCCTTTGGATTAACTTTCTTTGCTTTTAGAAAACGAATGAAAGATCTAATTTCAAACACGGCGGCATTTTCAATTACGGCTGACATTATAAAAAAAGCACTACAAAGCACATGGCGGCAGCAGCGATTTGAAAGTGGCGTACTTGTCATCTCCTCGAGTCAGAGTAACTGCTGCCCATGCTCGGAACTGCGATCGTAGCGTTGCTGTAGCTAGAAATGGGAACGGAACTTTGTGGACGACCCTCGCATTAGTGCCGATAATATCAGAAAAGAAATACAAATTTGAAACATGTTCATTGATGGCCTGAAACAAAATTGAATAAAATGGGTGAGTACGTGCAGAAATAATTTAATGTTGACAACGCCACAGCTGCTGCTATAATTGGTTCAAAGTTGACCGCCAAATCTTATCTAATTTCAAACCTTCTTCTTTCCTGTTAAAATTATTGTGGTGTTTTTGTATTTCTATGGCTTCTCTGTACATCCGTGTGTAATAATGCGACGTCCTGGCTAGCACGCTCTTTTCACTAAATTTGATTTCATGGTCACCACGTGTAAAAACATGCTCTGCCACAGCTGACTTATCTGTGTGACCCAGACGACAATTCCTTTTGTGTTCCAATATGCGAGTGTTAACACTCCTTTTTGTTGCTCCTATATACACCATGCCACAGCTACAGGGAATTTTACACACCCCAGGCGTTGCTAGAGGATGTCGTGCGTCTTTCACCGATCGTAAGCATTCTTCCTTTCATCCACAAAATTACGGACCGTATTGGGAAAGTTTTGGCCGAGTTTCAAGTTCAGACCGTCTTTAACCCTACAAAGAAAATTAACGAATGCTTACGATCAGTGAAAGACGCACGACATCCCCTAGCAACGTCTGGGATGTATAAAATTCCCTGCAGCTGTGGCATGGTGTATATAGGAGCAACAAAAAGGAGTGTTAACACTCGCATATTGGAACACAAAAGGAATTGTCGTCTGGGTCACACAGATAAGTCAGCTGTGGCAGAGCATATTTTTACACGTGGTGACCATGAAATCAAATTTAGTGAAAAGAGCGTGCTAGCCAGGACGTCGCATTATTACACACGGATGTACAGAGAAGCCATAGAAATACAAAAACACCACAATAATTTTAACAGGAAAGAAGAAGGTTTGAAATTAGATAAGATTTGGCGGTCAACTTTGAACCAAAGATATGACATTCGATTACCTATAATCGAGAGACATGACATCGGCAGCACGTGACAAGTGGTGGCGCCATCTATGCCCTCTATATAAGCATGACCTCCAGCGCCTAGTAGGCAGTCGTCGACTCACCCTTGAAGATGTTGCCCGCAGTAGGCAACGAAACGTCGGGAGTTAGAAGTTTTATGGATGGACCATGGCAACTTAGCCCGGAAGTTTTAATTAATGAAGACGCCGGTCGTGAAGGCCTACATTCAATAATCAATCGTTCATAACTTATTTTCAGAAGACACAAGGTTCAAAACAACAACACGACCTATATGTACGGTGTTGCCAACTTAACCATAACAGAGCGTCACGATTTTCACAGATACAAACCACTACAGTTGTGTATCCAGTGTTAATAATTGAGATCACTGCGCAAGCTCAACTGTTGGCGCTCGGCCGCAGCTGCTCCCCTCCACGCTTCCCCCACCGCTCCGCCTCTATGCGCGGAACGCCTTCTTACGTGAGGCCAGCTATAGTCGCGTGGTGCAGCAGGTGAGTGCCCCGGCAGGCAGACGGTACCTTGTCGCCGCGCACCTCGGCGGTGATGTCGCACTCTGGGCGGTGGTCGGGCGAGTCTGCGCAGTGCTGGGAGCAGACGGGCCAGCCGCAGCGCGCGCAGCGCACGCAGGAGCCCGCCTCGAGCTGCGCGTAGCAGCCCAGGCAGACGGGCGGCGTCGCCTGCGCCGGGCCCCACACCAGCGGCCGCTCGCGCAGCACCAGCTCCCCGGCCGAGATGTCGCGCGACGCGCACAGGTACCGGCCCACCACCGCGTCTCGCTCCACCTGCGACAGGTGCGTACATCTGCACTGCTGCTCATCCGAGCCAAGTTTACACTACAGGGAAAGGTTTATCACACATGCAAGAACGACTTCCACTTTGATCTCATGACAACAGAGGCCACATGGGGGACAGGAGATAATAGTTTCAAGGTCGTCCGCCAACAGATAGCGTGGCGACACAGCTGCCAGAGCGACATCTGTGTGCACCATTTGGCAACGAATTTTTAGTCATAAGGCTCGGTGTTACATCTGCATGTGACGGAAACAGACACTTTCAGTCAATCCTGACAAGTCCCAGGCAGTCCTTACAGGTCGTACCACCACCTGCTTTTGCCTCCTCACTCTCTATAATCGTCGCATCCGCCACATCCCCACCCTCCAATACCCTGGCCTAATCCTTGATCGCTCCCTCTCCTGGACCCCACACCTCCACACCGTACACAAGGAAGCCCTCTTCCGGCTCAAACTCCTTACCGGCCAGATGTGGGGCCTGAACCCCTCCATCATTCCACACACCTACTGCTCCTTCAAGCATCCCGTCATCTGCAGTTTCCATCCCGCCTAGATCTACACCCCCTTCCTATTACAAAACTCTCCAAATCCTAGAACGTCACACCCTCCACCTCCCCACAAGGATCCTATATGACCTCATCTAGTATCCCCATCTCCTGAAATACCCTGATCACATCTGGATCCTATACATCGATCGCAAAATAGACTGCCACAACCTCCCAGTACACCCCTTCGCCGGCCGCGGTGGCCGAGAGGACTGAGGCGCACGGCCACTACGGTCGGAGGTTCGAATCCCCCCTCGTGCATGGATATTTCTGGCGTCCTTAGTATAAGTTAGTTCATAAGTAGTTTGTAAGTTTAGGGACTCATGACCCTGTAGTCAAGTCCAAAAAGCTATACAAACATTTGAACACCCCTTCCTCACCAACCTCGGGCCTCTGCCACGCCTTTTCCCGCTGCATCTCTCCCTCGCTTCACCTCCACACTCTCCATATCCCTTCCCAGGGTAACTTCCGCCACCTCCCCCTCCCAGATGACGCCTTCCATCCTGACATATACTTGTCCTACCAACCCTGATCCCCTCCCGTGTATGTGCCCCCTCTCCCTCCTCCTTCCACCGAGTGAGGTGGCGCAGTGGTAACACACTGGACTTGCGTTCAGAAGGACGGTGGTTCAAATCCACCTCTGGCCACCCAGATTTAGGTTTTCTGCGATATCCCTAAATCACTCCGGGAAAATGCTGGGATGGTTCTTTTCAAAGGGCACACCTGATTTCCTTCCACATCCTAACCCAAACACTCCGAGCGTGACCTCCGTTTCTAATGACCACACTGGCGTTGCGACGTTGAACTCCAAACTTCCTTCCTCCTTCTCCCCCTGCTCTTCATTCCCCTCACCCCCCCTACCCTGGACTCCCTACGCTTCCTCTCCGCCCTCTCTCCTCTCCGTCCTTCGCGCTTCCCACCCTCCCCCTCTCTACCCTGTGGTGTTGCTGCGCCATCAGTTTTAGAAGTGCTTCCTCCAGGGTTGTGCCATTGTAGCAAGTGCGTCAGTATGTGCTTTTAATCTGCTTCCGCCGCCTCCAGACAAGTGTCGCACACGTAACGTTTTAAACAGTGTATTCAGTGTTCTTAGTCTCCTCAGTGTTTTGGTGTCTTAATGTATCTTTTTAACACCATCGTGGCTCATTTGTTTTTATTGACTATGTGTACTTAATCATCTGTCAGCTCTGTAATGTCGTCATAATTACCGCCTTGTCCATGTTAACATCTCCATTGTTTTAAACTCCATGCATACATTTTTCATTCTTTATGTTCATTTGTGTATTATCTCACGGCTAAACAGCAGCACTTAATGCTGCTGCCAGCCTACTGGTGTGAAGTTACAATAAAACAAAGGGGAAAAAAGCAGACAGACGCCATTCCAACAACAAACTGAGGTTCCTTCACTACGTGATAGCAATGCTGATGCCACGGATGACGGCTCTGCGAAAGCAGAATTTCTAAACACAGCTTTCCGAAATTCCTTCAGAAAAAAAGAGGAAGAAAATACTCTAGAATTTTAATGTAGAACAACCGCCATCATGCGTAATGTGGAAATAGAGTATTAAAGCAACCTAAATTACTTAACAGAACCAAGTTTCCCGGTCCAGATTCTGTACCAATGAATTTAATTCCAGAGTGTGCTGATGCAATAACACCATTCCTAGCTATCATATACAACCGGACGCTCAGCAAACGTTCCGTGCCCAAAGACTGAAAAGTTGCACAGATCACTCCAGTATTCAAGATAGGCCATTGGAGGTCTGTTGGCGGATGAATTTTAGAACATATATTTTCCTCAAATATTAAGAACTACATCGAAGCAAATGACTTATTGACCCATAGTCAACACGTATACGCAAAGCGTCGTTGTGTGAAACACAGCTAGTTCTTTGCTCACATGATATGATGACTACTATCTACAAGGAATGTCAAATAGATTCGGTATTTCTAGATTTGCGGAAGACTTTCGACACTGTGCCTCACGTTCGTCTGCTAATCAAATTGCGTACTTACGGAATATCGGCACTGTTGGATTCGTGATTTCCTGTCAGAAAGGAATTGACGGTAAGTCGTCGAGTAGAACAGAAGTGATATCTGACATTCCCCAAGAAAGTGTTATACGGCCCCTACTGTCCCTTATATTTATAAACTACTAGCTGAAAACCCGGCGTTGCCCGGGTATTTATTCGAACCTTGAGTTAGTACTTTTCCTATCCACTCTCTCTCTCTCTCTGCCCATCTACTTTTTTTTCTAAAAACATGTTACATTTATCAGAGAATATATAAGAAATCACAGGTAAAAATGCACTCGTTTCGAAGAATCCAATCACGAAATTCAACAATAACGATTGTAATAATATCACAGATGGATCACTTGATGTAATGCGTGAAAAGTCTAATCGATTTTTTGAAGAGATGTATAAAAGGAAATTTCTTTTTTACTGCTTAATTTATTTATTCTTATATTTCCTTACAGAGAAAGAGCTGAAGACATTATAGCACGCATAGACTAAAGATATGGTCTGTGGCATCACGTTTCGCTGTACATAACCTCCTTGGTAAAGAGTCGCAAACGTCATCGCTGCCCTTCAGTCCGAATATTTTTATAATTTGACAACTTTCAACCACCATATCTTACACCCCACTTATAGCTGTCGGCATGGAACTGCTATGGTGTACAACGGGAGACTTCGGACAACAATTACACATACACCATTCGTTTGCAGCGAAATATTAACACACACACGTAGAATTTCATATACACCGATAACTTTCCATCCCAATATAGTCCACCCTTTTATCATTATCAACCCTCAAGCAAGAATGGACGTGATAAGCGTTTGGACGTGATAAGCGTACACCGAACAGGCATTCACATTAATATATATATATATAGGTAAATAGCTATCCGATCGCCATAAAACCGTGCCTAAAGCCTTCCCCGGGTAGACATTAGTAACTGTACAAATTTATAGCTCTTTATGTCTACATCTACATACATACTCCGCAATTCACCGTAAGGTGCGTGGCGGAGGGTACACTGTACCACTACTAGGCATTTCCTTTCCTATTCCACTCCCAAACTGAACGAGGAAAAAAAGAATGCCTATATGCCTCCGTACGAGCCCTAATTTCTCTTATCTTGTCTTTGTGATCTTTACGCGAAATGTAAGTAGGCGGCAGCAAGATCGTACTACACTCAGCTTCAAATTCCGGCCCTCTAGAAATTCACGAAAAGAACGTCGTCTTTCTTCCAGCGATCCCCAATTGAGTTGCCGGAGCATTTCCGTGACACTCGCACATTGGTCGAACCTACCGGTAACAAATCTAGCTGCTCGCCTCTGAACCGCCTCTATGTCTTCTTTCAAACCGATCTGCTGCGGGTCCCAAATACTTGAGCAATACTCAAGACGTGGTCGTACAAGCGTTTTATACGCGGTCTCTTTTGTCTTGTGGTTCAGACGTGATAAACTTACACCGAACAGAGATTCACATTTATAGATATAGATTTAGAGCACAATCTGGTTAGCTCTCTCAGAGTTTTCGCGGATGATGCTGTCAGTTATCGGTTAGTAAAGTCACCAGAAGATCAAAAGCAACTGATAAAACATCAGCATGACGCAAAAGTTGGCAATTGACCTTAAATAGTGAAAACTGAGAAGTCATCCATATGACCACTAAAAGAAATCCGTTAAACTTTATTTAGACGATAAATCAGTCAAATCTACAGACTGTAAATTCAACTAGATTGCTAGAAGTAACAATTACGAACAACTTCAATTGGAAAGAACACATACAAAATATTGTAGCGATGGTGAACCAAAAGCTACGTTGCACTGGCGGAACACTTAGAAGATGCAACAGTTCTACTAAAGAAACTGCCTACACTGCACTTGGGTGAACTATTTTGGAGTATTGCTGCGAATTGTGGGATCCATACCAGGTGGGACTGACAGACGTTTTAGAGAAATTTCAGAGAAGGGCCATTCGTTTTGTATTATCGCGATATAGGGGGGAGAGAGTGTCACGGGATTTCATGCAAGATTTCGGGTGGAAATCGTTAAAAGAAAAGCGCTATTCGTTGCGGCAAGATTTATTTTCGAAATTGCTTTCACCAACTTTCTCTTTGGAATGTGTTGACACGACGTTATCTTTGGTCCGCTTTCCTTGCAATATTTTCTATGTGTTCTTTCCAATTTAAGTTGTTTGTAATTGTTACTGCTAGGTATTTAGTTGAATTTACATCCTGTAGATTTGACTGGTTTATAGTGTAAATGAAGTTTAACTGGTTTCTTTTAGCGGTAATATGAATGACCTCACTTCTAATTGTTAAGGGTTAATTGCCATTTTTTGCACCATGCAGATGTCTTATCTAAATCATTTTGCAGATGATTTACATCTTACGGTAACTTTACTAACCGGCAAGTGACAACATCATTCGCGAACAGTCTAAGAGAGCTTCTCATATTATCTCCTAAACGTAATATATAAAAATAAATGTTTGTGTGTTCGTGTTTTATGCGCGGCCGTAACGTTCAACCGATTGTGATGAAACTTTGTCAACATATTGCTTGCACTTTCGCGGTGGTCATAGCCATAATTAAATGACTGTACAACAAATCGTTTAGGAGATATGACGTAATAAACAATGAAACGCGCGGAAAATTGCTGCATCATGCGACGTCTGCTTCTAAACCACTGTACCGATTTCAACGAAATTTGGTACACATATTCCTTCTATGGGGTAACAATTGACGTAGAGGTAAGAACTGCTTACGACATACAGTTCAGGAGATATGACGTCCTAAACAATTATATGGTTGAAAACCTGTGGCATCATTCGACATGCGAATAAGGACACTTTATTCATTCTAAAATCTTCATGTCATTTTGGACATTTGACCTTCAAAACAAGAGGAAGGTCACCGTCAGATAAAATTTTGGATGGTGCATGACGGAGGATACTTTACATATGGACTTCGTCAGATTCTACAGTTGTATTGCAATTCTTATGAAATTTTTAAATATGATTGAATAAATCACTTTATCAGTGCAGTGTTAATATATTCAGATTACTAATTTCAATTAATTAACGCGACTAAATAGTTAATTTTCAGATTTCGATGAAGTTTCGAATGAAATAAAATTTCTGAAACTTCTAGCAGCCCTCTCTGGAAGTTACGTTACACTCTCAGGGTGATAGGCATAAAAAATAATTTAAAACATAAATATTGTTCACACTATGTGAATTTTATGTAAGCAATTTAAAGTAAGAAATTTTTTAATAGTATGCTTCAGTGGAAAGCATACTTC
This sequence comes from Locusta migratoria, assembly GCA_026315105.1. Lineage (NCBI taxonomy): Eukaryota > Metazoa > Arthropoda > Insecta > Orthoptera > Acrididae > Locusta > Locusta migratoria. The sequence continues at coordinate 695,590,721 of CM048745.1, read as the reverse complement.
ATACAGATTTTTAAATACCGGTTTTTTGGCTGTCAGCTTTGATGCATACTAAGCATACAGAATCATTGGGTTGAAAACAACCAGCAGAAGAAATTTGTTGTTACCGACGTACGGTTTTAATGCGAATTTGAAAATAAATACATAAATCTAATATATAAAAATTAATGTTTTTTGTTCGTATTTTATGCACGGCCATACCGTACAGCCAATTGCGATAAAACTTTGTCAACTCATTCCTTACTAACATTAACTTCGTATGTTGCATGGCGGAAGGTGCTTCACAATTAGTAAAATAGTTTATTATGCCTTCAGGCTGAAATGGCTGGACGGATATGAGTGAAATTTGGAACAGAGGTAGCTTATACACTGATTAATGCATGGGCTACGTTTCGTAAGTCACCGTATGGTGCTTGGCGGAGGACACCTTACAATTTGTTAATATGTTTGCTGCTCATTCATGCTGAAACGAATAAACAGATTTGAATGAAATTTGGAATGCAGATAGCTTATACTCTGAATTAACGCATGAGATACCTTAGCGGTGGGTACCTTACAGTGGATTAACACGTTTGTTACTGTTCACGCTGAAACGGCTGGACGGAATTGGATGAAATGTGGAACGGGGATAGGTTATACCCTGCATTAAGGGGAGATGTAAGCAAAAAGTTAGTGAAAATCGCAAAAAACTTTTATTGGATCAATAAATAGTATACAGTATCAAGATTATTACAGAAAAAATATTAAAACCTAATTCAGACGCTAAATATATAAAACAAAAATTTCGTAAGATTGATTCATACCATGCCCTCTTTTTTTCAGTGAATATAATGCATTTCTTGTCTCCAATTGTAAATATTTCAGCTTATTATGGACCTGATTGTAAGATTGAGAAACTAGAATGTATTGGACATATTCAAAGAGAATGGGTGGCAGGCGTTTGAAATTAAAAATAGAACTCAAGGCAGAAACCAGAATATGGTAAGTACCTAGGGGGTCCTAAGAGGCTTACTGACAAAGAGAGACATACTTTACAAGTGTATTATGGTAAAGCTATTAGAGAAAACTGTCAAAGTGTGGAAGCTATGCAAAGATCAGTTTGGGCAGTTTACTTCCACAAACTCTCAGCAGATGAAAATCCTATTCACAACTTGTGTGATATTTCATGGTGCAAATTCCTGCAAGCTGAAGAGGTTGCCGGCCGCGGTGGCCGAGGGGACTGAGGCGCTCCAGTCACGGTCTGCACGGTCACTACGGTCAAGGGTTCGAATCCCCCCTCGGGCATGGATATTTGTGCCGTCCTTAGGATTAGCTAGTTCATAAGTAGTTTGTCCACTCCCATGAACCACAGACATTGCCGAGGTGGGGTGGCTTGCATGCCTCAACGATACAGATAGCCGTACCGTAGGTGCAACCACAGCGGAGGGGTATCTGTGGAGAGGCCAGACGAACGTGTGGTTCCTGAAGAGGGGCAGCAGCCTTTTCAGTAGTTACAGGGGCAACAGTCTGGGTGATTGACTGAGCTGGCCTTGTAACATCAGCTAATGTGGCTTTGCCACACAGCTACTGCGAACGGCTGAAAGCAAGGGGAAATTACAGCCGTTACCTTTCCCGAGGACATGCAGCTCTACTGTATGATCATATGATGATGGCATCCTCTCGGGTAAAATATTCCGGAGGTAAAATAGTCCCCCATTCGGATCTCCGGGCGGGGACTACCCAGGAGGATGTCATCAGCAGGAAAGACAATACTGGCATTCTACGGGTCGGAGCGTGGAATGTTAGATCCCTTAATAGAGTAGGAAAATTAGAAAATTTAAAAAGGGAAATGGATAGGTTGAAGTTAGATATAGTGGGGATTAGTGAAGTTCGGTGGCAGGATGAACAGGATTTCTGGTCAGGTGAGTACAGGATTATAAATACAAAATCAATTGGAGGTATCACAGGAGTAGGATTGATAATGAATAAGAATATAGGAATGCGGGTAAACTACTATGACCAGCACAGTGATCGCATTATCATTGTCAAGATAGATACGAAGCCAACACCGACAACAGTAGTACAGGTTTATATGCCAACTAGCTCTGCCGATGATGAGGAAATCGAAGAAATATATGAGGAGCTAAAGGAAATTATTCAGACAATTAAGGGAGAGGAAAACTTAATTGTTATGGGAGACTGGAATTCGGTAGTAGGACAAGGAAGGGGAGGATATTAGGTGAATATGGTCTGGGCAAAAGGAATGAAAGAGGAAATCGCCTGGTAGAATGTTGCACGGAACATAATTTAGTTATAACAAACACCTGGTTTAAGAATCACAAAAGAAGGTTGTATACGTGGAAGAGACCAGGAGACACCGGGAGATACCAGATAGATTTTATAATGGTAAGACATAGATTTCGGAACCAGGTTTTACAGAGTAAGACATACCCAGGGGCAGATATAGACTCCGACCATAACTTGTTGGTTATGAACTGTAGGCTGAAACTGAAGAAACTACAAAAAGGTAGGAAAATAAGGAGATGGGACCTGGATAAATTGAAGGAACCTGAAGTTCTTAAGAATTTCAGTGGGAGCTTTAGGCAACAATTGACAGTAACAAGGGAAAATAAAACAGTAGAGGAGGAATGGGTAAAATTGAGAGATAAAATAGTGAAAGTAGCAGGGGACAAAATAGGTAGGAAGTCAAGACCTACAAAAAATCCTTGGATATCACAAGAGATACTAAATTTAATCGATGAAAGGAGAAAATATAAAAATGCAGTAAATGAAACAGGCAAAATGGAGTACAGACGACTAAGAAATGAGATTGACAGGAAGTGCAAAATGGCTAAGCAGGAGTGGCTAGAAGGCAAATGCAAGGATGTAGAAGAATGTATAAATAGGGGAAAAATAGATGCAGCCTACAGGAAAATAAAAGAAACATCTGGAGATAAGACAAACAGCTCTATGAATATCAAGGACACGGATGGAAAACCAGTTCTCAGCAAAGAAGGGAAAGCTGAAAGGTGGAAAGAGTATATAGAGGGGCTCTACAAAGGAAATGAACTTCGAGACAATATTGTAGGAAGGGAAGAGAATGTAGATGAAGATGAAATAGGAGATACTGTACTGAGAGAAGAATTTGACAGAGCCCTGAAAGACCTAAGTCGAAACAAGGCCCCTGGAGTAGATGATATTCCCTCAGAGCTACTGAAGTCTCTGGGAGAACCAGCCATGACAAACCTGTTTCACCTGGTGTGTAAGATGTATGAGACAGGCGAAGTACCCTTAGACTTTAAGAAAAATGTTATAATCCCAATTCCAAAGAAAGCAGGGGCAGACAGGTGTGAAAACTATAGAACCATCAGTTTAATAAGTCATGGTTGCAAAATATTAACACGAATTATATACAGAAGGATGGAAAAACTGGTAGAAGCAGACCTCAGGGAAGATCAGTTTGGGTTCAGGAGAAATGTAGGGGCTCGGGAGGCAATACTCACTTTACGGCTTATCCTAGAAGATAGATTAAGAAAAGGCAAACCTACATTTCTAGCTTTTGTAGATTTGGAGAAGGCTTTTGACAATGTTGATTGGAATAAACTCTTTCAAGTTCTGAAGCAAGCAGGAGTAAAATATAGGGAGCGTAAGGTTATTTACAACTTGTACAAAAACCAGACAGTGTTGAAGGGCATGAAAGGGATGCAGTGGTTGGGAAGGGAGTCAGACAGGATTGTAGCCTTTCTCCAATGTTATTCAGTTTGTACATTGAATAAGCTATAAAGGAAAGCAAGGAGAAATTTGGTGAAGGAATAAAAGTTCAGGGGGAACAATTAAAAACATTGCGTTTTGCCGACGACATAGTAGTTCTGTCAGATACAGCAAAGGACCTGGAAGAGCAATTGAACGGAATGGACAGTGTGCTGAAAGGTGCATATAAGATGACCATTAACAAGAGCAAAACTAGGGTAATGGAGTGCAGTTTAAGAAAATCAGGTGATTCTGAAGGAATTAGATTGGGAAACGAAGCAATAAAGGAGGTAGATGAGTTTTTTACTTGGGCAGTAAAATAACAAATGATGGTCGCAGTACAGAGGATATAAAATGCAGAATGGCAATGGGTAGAAAAGCGTTTTTGAAAAAGAGAAATTTGTTAACATCGAATATTGATTTAAGCCTAAGGAAGTCCTTTCTGAGGGCATTTGTATGGAGTGTTGCCTTGTATGGGAGTGAGACATGGACGATAAACAGTGCGGACAGGAAGAGGATTGAGGCTTTTGAAATATGGTGCTACAGAAGAATGCTGAAGATTAGGTGGGCGGATCGCGTAACTAATGAGGAGGTACTGAACAGAATTGGGGAGAAAAGAAATTTCTGGCATACCTTGACTAAAAGAAGGGATAGATTGGTGGGATACATTCTTAGACATCAAGGAATTGTGAATTTAGCGTTGGAGGGAAGTGTGTGGGGTAAAAATCGCAGAGGAAGACCAAGAGATGGATACAGTAAGCAGATTCAGACAGATGTAGGTTGCCGTTCTTATGTGGAGATGAAGAGGCTTGCTCAGGATAGGGTATTGTGGAGAGCTGCATCAAACCAGTCTCCGGACTGAAGACCACAACAACAACAAAGTAGTTTGTAAGTTTAGGAACTGATGACCCCGTAGTTAAGTCTCATAAGCTATACAAACATTTGAACATTTTTGAAGAGGTTTGGCACTACTTACACCTATAAGCACAATCTTCCTGAAGCAGTTATGAATGCTGTGAATCCAACTTTTAGGTATCTGGCTAACACAGACCTGTTGAAAACATGTGTATATGGCGGAACTCAAAATCCCAACGGTCGTGCAAATAGCTGCTATATGATGTTCAAAATTCAAATGTTTGTATAGCTTATGGGACTTAACTACGGGGTCATCAGTCCCTAAACTTACAAATTACTTATACTAAGGACGGTGTGATATTCCTGGCCTGTGGCCACTTCATATTTCTGGCCGCTGGCCGTTTCTTTGCTAACATCGTACGTGTCTTAAACGCGGAAGAAAGACAGCAGTGCAGCATATGTTGAAATGTGGGGTGGGGAGCAGTAGCATATGGCACAGTAGGTGCTGGTTCCCGTGGGAAAGCCCGCCTATGATAGTGGTACTCTCCTCGCATTGGCTGCTGCGTATCACGTCACGTGATTTCTTTTGAAATTAGTTTTGTTTATAATATACTAAATATTAATTATTCAGAGCTGAGAATTTGTAATAAATATCTCTCAACGACAGGCTAGATTTGGACAGTTTAAAAAGTTTAAGGTGCCATCTCTTGTTGTAACAAGAGAAGAGCGATTTTGCAGAAGGCGCGCGACGGCCCTGTTTTGTCGCGAAATAGAGCGTCAGGTGCCCTCTCGCAACGCGTCGTAGTTTGTCTCGAGCTGACCACTATATGCGCCGGACCGCACCGGTCATGAGTAAATATTTTTGTAATAGTGATAACAGTCAAGGTCTCAACATGAGCTATGGACAGCATAGGCCGTATCATATTAACGATAGTTGCTCATTTTTTAAATTATTTATTTAATAAATGGCATCCCTGACAATTAAAAATCTCGCGAGTCGCTTCTTATGCTTCCATTCTACAGAACTTATTTTAGCCTCACTTTTATGCTGTACAAGAACCAACGACCTGTGTGTTGTCTTCTGCGCTGGGGACACAACTAAAGACGACAACAGGTTAGTCAGAACTCTATGCTTTCCATACAGTCTTGGACAGCAACTACGGCAGCTCGTGCGTACTGTAGAGCGGTACAAACGCACACTGCTACGCAACAGCATCCGCAAGGATGTGGGGGTTTTAGGGGACTTATGGGAGGAAGTAGTACTAACTTCTCCGTCCGCAAATAAAACCTTAGGAAGCTTGTAACGGCACAAATATGCATTCCAGAGGGGGGATTCGAACCCCCGACCGTAGTGGCCGTGCAGACCGTGACTGGAGCGTCTCAGTCCCCTCGGCCACCGTGGCCGGCTGCATATGATGAATGCTTAGTATTTAACAGTAGAAATATAGGCAGAATAAAGGCTTTGCAAAGTCTAGTTTGAAACCAGGAGCCTTTACACTGTCGATATTGAAGCGCATTGACGATCGAGGAATTGCAGCAGCTGAGTACGCAACTGAAAAAATTGAAAAAAAGTTTATCAAAGAAGACAGTCTAGAAGAAAACAACTTGAAGAGGAAGACGAAACTTTTGAATATGGATATGGTCAGCACTGAACCAAAGAACATGCATATATCACAGTAAAAACTGCCTTTAAGTTAAATTAAGTTTTCTGTAAGTTTACATTTTACATATGTTATGTACCATTGCTCTATAACTATTAATGATACAAAGATAAAATTTGGCATGTTGCTGAAAACCCTTATTCTAAAAAACTTTGTGGAGCCATTTTTGACAAATGTTTGTGATACGACATTTGTAACAAAAAACGTTGAAACAAAATAGATAAAATTTTGTGTATCAAATTTGAATTGCTAATAATCCCAAATAAATAAACATATCCAAAATCTGTTCCACAGATAATTTCAGACCATTATGTTCAGTATGTGTGCAGAATTTGGTATCTTAGAGTGTTATGGTTTTCTAGAAACGGTACATTTAATAGGTATATATTATGGGAAAATGTAAATTCTAAAATGTAAGAACTATAAGTCGTAAAAATTTGAAAATTGTTTTATGCATTAAGAATACACTGGTAAGTAAGTGTACCAAAGTTCATTGATTGATCTCCAAAGTGGCTAGTGCTATAAAATTTTTTCTCCAGTACGGTAATTTTGCATACGTCTCCCCTTAATGCTTGGGCTACCTTCCGTAAGCCTCCGTAGGTGCATGGCGTAGGGTACGTTATAACGAATATCCAAACTGTTTTTTGTCCCCCTAAAACATCCAAACAACAACAACAACAACAATCCAAATTGTTTGACAGGTCACCGTGAAATTCAGCACATAAATGTATGTTTTCATGAAGGAGATTTTTATAATATACAAGCCAGTGAATGTAGCATGGCGGAGGGTACCTTGCGAGTTTGTTACCGTTTGACCAGTCACCATGAAACTTGTCGGTAGGGAGAGGAGTAGGTGGAGGAGGAGACGGACAGAAAGGGTGGGAGGAGAGGAACAGAGAGAGGGAGAGGCGGAGAGTGAGAGCAAGTTGATATGATAACTGAAAGGAGATGAACAAAGGGAGCAGGAGGAGGAAATGGCCAGGAGGAGACGGGGAGGAGCAGATGAAGAGAAAGAAGGGAAAGGAGGAGATGGACTAATGGAAGATTGGGAAAATCTTATATATTTTGATCTTCTGCGGCAGCAATGCACCGGGTACCAGCTAGTTGTTTATAAAAAATAAGAAACAGAAGTGGTCCTGTAACACTTCCCTGGGGAACATGCACGCCTACTTTTATTTTATGGGGTTATCTTCGATCTTTGCAGTGTCACCCTCTCCCTACCAGTGATGTACAAAACAGTGCACTTTTTTGGCATTCATTGTGGCTGAGGAACAACCGGGCGAGCCCTTACAGTTTGTTCGTTGCCACCATGACAGCGAGTCACTTGGTAGCAACTTAACTGCCATTTAGCCTTCCGGCAAGTAGCGCGTGATGCCCGGAATAGCACAGGCGGAGCGAGTACTGTAGTATTTCGGCGGTCTTTTAGTCATAGGTCAGAGGAAGGCAATGGCATAGGAGCTCGCTGATCGAGTCACGTGCTCAACCGTCCTCCTACCGTCTGTACGTGAGCGTGAAGCAGTAGCGACCAGTGAGACCTGAATTTTCGGGTTGAAAACAAATTAACTGTTTTTGTTCTACAAACTATACATTGGCAAACATGAGCGTAGCTGGAGATAACTCACACCCTACAATTGCAACACATATACTTGACGAAGAACACAGGCCGCGGCGGGATAGCCGTGCGCACTAAGGAGACGTGCTGCGGTGCGCGCGGCTTTTCGCCGTCGGAAGTTTGACTCCTCCCTCAGGCATGGCGGTATGTGTTGTCCTTAGGTTAGTTTAGCTTAGTTTAAGTAGTTTGTAAGCTACGGACTAATAACCAATCACTTACGTCCCACAGATTTACAAAATGTTCAAATGTTTGTTCAGCTTATGGGACTCAACTGCGCGGTCATCAGTCCCTAAACTTACAAACTACTTATGAACTACCTTATACTAAAGACGGCACAAACATCCATGCCCGAGGGGGATTCGAATCCCCGACCGCAGCGGCCGTGCAGATCGTGAATGGCACGCCGCAGACCGCTCGGCCACTGCGGTTCCTTCATCGGAATCAAATAAAAATCACAAGAACTTACGTTGGGGGAGTATGGTGGATGGTGCAGAACTTCCCGCTCCCAACGACCGAACAGAGCAGCCACAGTTTGTGCTGTATGCGACCGTCCGAAATGATGGGTGGGTTGCGGAGAAAGTGTTACCACTTCTTCCGCAAAGCTTAAGTCCTCGTGACTTTTGATTTGATTCTGAAGATAAAGGAACCACTTCGTGGTATTCGCTTCAAATGTGTTCCAATGATCTGACAGGCAGCACACCGCTCCATTCGCACCATCAACAGAACAGGCACTGCTAATGCTATACTATGCTTTCCACATAACTGTAAACGGGTTCTACACAACGATGGTTATAACTTTAAAGGACAGTAACAGGTGCAAACTTGTAAAGCTTTTGTATCGGTTATGAATAAATAATTGCCACTATTTAAGTTTCAACCCTCGTATAACTATGCCAGGAAACTGAAAATCAAGATGGGACTGATTAGAATTTATTATTAAGCTTTCAATTGGAAAACCAATGTGTGAATCGTCCATTTGGAATCGTAGCTATAATGAGTTGCGGTTCTATAGAGCCAGTCACCAGACAAGGTCTGCCCCGTCTGCCTGCGTGAGGCAGACGGGGATCCCAACCGGGAATAAATGAGAAGGGTTTAGCAATTCCGGTATATGCCTTACACACAATGGAAACCTCCCCAAAACCTTGGTCGGAACCGGGAGGATTGGAGTTTCACTGTTTCTGCATCATTGTCCTCCGTTGATATCGTTGTCCCAGCCAAACATTAAAGAACTCAGTCCCGACTGCCAGAAACTGTGCGCCCGAGTAACTGGCGTTATGAGTACCCACAGAGGACAGCTCGACCCAACTGCGGCGGACGAGCTTGACACTGAAGGGGTGGCATGCAGGATGGCGGTGACCTCTGCACCTACGGCACTGGTGATTAACTCGTAAGAGAATGTAGGTATTGAAGCAGTAATTCTTCATACTCCACGCAAGTGAATGGATACAGGAGGACCAAAAGGTGCGGTTGTAAGGGGTGTGAGCAGCACTGCAACGTGCCTTTGCCTCGTGAGCCTGCAGGTTCGCACCTAGAGTCGCATGTTGCCCGGCATCAGGTAACGACTCGCGGGGCTTGGTGTACACGGCATAGGTGGCGTTCCCGCGAGAGGCGGCGGTGATGCACGGTGTCTGGTGCCTGGCGGTCGGCCAGACGGCGCTCAGTCAGTGGCGTCCGTCTGCAGACATTTGGCAGCCCCTGCGGAAACCAGTTAACGACTGAGGGCCGCCGCTGCCGCGAGAGTGCGGTTAAATAAAGACCGGCTGACGCACAACACCGGACACTGCGCTGCGTGCAGGGGCGCCAACGCCCGGGACACCCACTGTGGCCCACTCGCGGCTGCCACAGTCTACGCCAGGCGCCACTGAGGGACGCGACGAGCGTCGCAGGACCGCGTTACTTGATAACCTTAACATGAGCAGGGAGCTTCTCGGACCGCTGCTACTGCAGCCTGCGTGAGCACGGCAACAGGTACTTCACCTGTAAAGGAGACCGCGTATAAAACGCTTGTACGACCACGTCTTGAGTATTGCTCAAGTGTTTGGGACCCGCAGCAGATCAGTTTTAAGGAAGACATAGAGGCGAGCAGCTAGGTTTGTTACTGGTAGGTTCGACCAATGCGCGAGTGTCACGGAAATGCTCCGGCAACTCAATTGGGGATCGCTGGAAGAAAGACGACGTTCTTTTCGTGAATTTCTGTTAAGTAAATTTGGAGGGCCGGAATTTGAAGCCGAGTGTAGTACGATCTAGCTGCCGCCTACTTACATTTCGCGTAAAGATCACAAAGACAAGGTAGGAGAAATTAGGGCTCGTACGGAGGCATATAGGCATTCTTTTCTTCCTCGTTCAATTTGGGAGTGGAATAGGAAAGGAAATGCCTAGTAGTGTTACAGTGTACCCTCCGCCACGCACCTTACGGTGAATTGCGGAGTATGTATGTAGATGTAGATGTAGTTGAACGCGGCCGGCCTCCTATTATTATGCCAACCAGGTGCCCACAACCAGGGCCCGCAGTGGTCACCAACTACATTTGTCTCAGTCTGAACACCCACCGATCACACCATCTACATCTACAAACATACTCCGCAATCCACCCAAATGTGCGTGGCGGAGGGTACTCACAAGGAAACCTCCCCATCTCACCCTCCTCAGATTTAGTTATAAGTTGGCTCAGTGAATAGGCCGTCAAACCTGATCACAGATCAATCGAGAAAACTGGAAGAAGTTGTGTGGAACAATGAAATAATGAACAAAATATAAAAACCGAACGGTCCGTGCCAAAGGTAGGTAACGTCAAGCAATTTCTGATCATAGGAGTGCTCTCGTCCTGTGGGTAGAATGAGGAGCTGTAGAGCGAAAGGTCCTTGGTTCAATCCTTTTTCAAAATTATGATCTGTCCGTTCATTGACATCTCTATTCCCAGCTATCACTTTAGTGTACGTGTTTTGCGGCTGCGCCACAAATCCGTGTGATTAGCAGACGAAAGGAAGTTCCTCTCCAATGGGAACTTGGAACATTTCATCGCAAGGTGATAGGTCATCCGATTCTTCCACAGAAAAACACGTCTGATGTATTCTATACGACACTGATGACGGTATGTGCCTCATATGGCAGGAATCTCTTGTCGACCCATCGACCCACCTAACTTGTACACTTGGTGAATGGGTAAAGAGATTCTACCTTGCCTCATTTAAGTTTTCTTATGGATGTAATAATCACTCCCAAAAAGTAATGCAAACATAAGAGTTTGTCACATAAACTGCAAAAAATGAATGCAACAGTATCACAGTCTGAAAATGAAAAATTAAATTTTCGCCTGTGGGAAGGCTCGAACCAATGACCCGTCGCCCTGCAGTCCCTCACGCTAGCCACACGACCATGCCGCGGTGACGCTCACGTCGTGCTTGACATTGCTTACCTTCGCATGGACTGCTCAGTTTTTACATTTAGCTTATTTTTTAATAGTTCCACACAACTTCTTCCAGTTTTCTCGATTGATCTGTGTTCAATTTTAAAGGCCTATCCACTGCGCCAACGTATAACTAAATCTGAGGGGGGTGCGATGGGGAGATTCCCTTGTCAGTACCACTACTAGTTACGTTTTCCTGTTCCTCTCCCGTACAGAACGAGGGAAAAACGAATGCTTGTATGCATCTGTACGAGCCCTAATCTCTCTAATCTTATCTTTGTGGTCTTTACGCGAAATGTAGGTTGGCAGTAGTAGAGTTATTCTGCACTCCGCCTCAAATTCCGGCCCTCAAATTTCTTTACCAGTGCTTCTCGAAAAGAACGTCGCCTTTACGCCAGCTACTTCCATTTGAGTTCCCAAAGCATTTCAGTAACACTCGCGTATTGATCGAATCCACCAGCTACAAATCTCGCCACTTGCCGTTGAACTGCCTCTATGTCCTCCGTTAAACCTATCTGGTGGGAATCCCAAACACGGGACCATCACTCAATACGACGTCGTACAACCTTTCAATTGCGGTCTCCTTTACAGACGAATCACACCTTCCCAATAAACCGAAGTCGACCATTCGCTTTCTCCACGGCTGTTCTTATATCCTCGTTTTTTTCATATCGCTGTGCAGCGTTACGCATAGATATTTGTTTGGCGCGACTATCAGGCATCACGTACTAATGCTGTATTCGAACATAAGGGGATTGTTGTTCCTACTCGTCTGCATAACCTTACATTTTTCTGCACTTAGCGATAGTTACCGTTCCTCACATCACCAAGAAATTTGGTCCGCGTCATCATGGATCCTATTATAAAAAAATTTTTTCTATGTCTTGTCTGATAATAGGCTGCAACACAAAAATCACTTCTTTATACAGTGCAGTATCACTACTGTACAGGCGTCTTTATCACCTCTCCACAAAAGAAATCACTGTGAGTGCGTCACACCGCTAGCTTGCATGCACAGTGACACACACAGCCAGCACGGGCGAGAGAGCGAGTCTGTCTTAATTTCGCTCGGTCTCCTTGTGTATATGCTCCAGTGGCTTGCCTACCAATTAGATGGTGATTTAAAACGCCTTATGGCTCGCCGGCCAATAGTGAGTCAGCTAATGTCTCGTTTAGGTATTTCCTCTCCAACTTGACGGTACCAGTTTGGTAAGCTGCAAGTAAACATCTTTTTTTGCAGGTGGTGTTGCGTTGCTTTTAAAAGGGTTTAAAGCGTCCGTATTTCCCCAAGAAGAAGAGAGGATTTTTAACTGGCTTTCGTCCCGCAGACCACCCGTGTGCAGTGGAGTGGGCACCCTTTCGCCCACCTGCCTAGTTTTACCAGCCACCGCCGCACGGGTGTGTGGTGAATGGGTAAGCTCCAGCCCCGATTATCTTATCGCACTTGTGACATCTCGTAATTTGCTTATCAAACTGTAATTACTATCATTAAAATACCTGTACCCCATCGAGTTTATATTCAAATGATTTATCTTGATGAGTGGAATATTATTCTAAGGTCGGAAAATACAGGAAATGACAATGAGGAAAACTGGACTCCTTACAACATATATAAAAATTTGAAACAACAGAATAAATCCATTCTGAACAACCAATCACAATATGGAGATTGCAACTTTTTCAATAATTTTGCAGATCTATTATGGGAGGAAATCCTTAAATTCCTGTAAATAATATAACCGTACCAAAATTGTTATAGTAATATCGTGTTTTTCCTAATGTAATCATATTGGCCCCCTAGTACCTATTTGAGCATGACAAATTATCAAATTAGTCTACTTTATGTGAACGATATATATGAAAATTAGTCAAATAATGTTTTGTAAAATAAAAAAAAAATAAAAAAAAGGAAAATAAAATAAAATAAAAATTGCAGATGTTACATTATTCTTTGTATTTTTATAGAGGCATCTGAAGATAGCAGCTAAATTGCTGAAACTAGATGTTGTTGTTGTTGTTGTTGTTGTGGTCTTCAGCCCGCAGACTGGTTTGATGGAGCTCTCCAAGCTGCCCTGTCCTGTGCAAGTCTCTTCATCTGAGAATGAGAACGGCAACCTACATCCTTTTGAATCTGCTTTACTGTATTCGTCCCTCTGTCTCCCACTACGATTTTTACCCCACACACTTCCTTTTAATACAAAGTTGACAATTCCTTGAAGTCTCAGAATGTGTCTCACCAATCTTAGTCAGGATATGTCATAAATTTCTTTCTCCCCAATTTGGTTAAGCACCTCTGGATTAGATACGTGATCTACACATCAAATTTTCATCAATCATCTGTAGCACCACATTTCAAAGGCTTCTATCATCTTTTTGTCTGAACTGCTTATCGTCACTCCCATACAATGCTATACTCCAGACAAATGCTTTCAGAAAGGACTTCCTAACATTTCAATTAATATTGGATATCAACAAGTTTCGCTTCTTTAGAAATACTTTTTCCCCATAGTCATTATTCATTTTATATCTTCTCTGTCAGGCATCAGAAGTTTTTTGTTACCCAAATATCAAAACTCATCTACTACTTTTATTGTCTCATTACCTAATGTAATTCCTTCAGCATCGCCTGATTTTATGACATTATATTCCATTACCTTCGTTTTACTTTTGTTAATGTTCATCTTACATCTTCTTTTCAAGACACTGTCCAATCCATTCAATTGCTCTTCGAAATCCTTTGCAGTCTCTGACAAAATTACTACGCCACTGGCAAACCGCAAAGTTTTTATTTCTTCTCCCTAAACTTCAATTCCCTCTCGAAATTTCACCTTGCATTCCTTCACTGCTTGCTCAATGTTCAGATTGAACAACATTGGGAAAAGGGTACAGCACTGTCTTACTCCCTTCCCAACCTCAGCGTCCCTTTCTTGCCCTTTGACACTAATACCTGTTGTCTGGTTTTCGTGCAATTGAATATAACTCTTCGCTCCCTATATTTTACTCCTGCTGCGTTCAGAATTTCAAAGAGTGTATTCCAGTCGACATTGTCGAAAGCTTTCTCCAAATCTACAAACGCTAAAAACGTGCGTTTGCCCTTCCTTAGCCTATCTCTTAAGATAATTCGTGAGGTATTTCCATGCTTGTTCTACATTTCTCCTAAATCGAAACTGATCTTCCCCGAGGTCGGATTCCACGTTTTTCCATTCGTTTGTAAATAATTCGTGTTAGTATTTTGCAACCATGACTTCTTAAAGTGATAGTTCTATAATTTTCACATTTGTCTGGGCATCATTTTCACTATCACTAAAATGTTGTACGAAAGACATTTTTATATTGCACCAAAGCTGTTTCTATTTTAAATGCTGACTAGTTTCAAACTTCGCCAGTTTTCTTAAGCAACATTCATATGTATTTATTTCGATACTGCGTAGGTCACACTTTTTGTTTCAATTAAGACAAACAGCGTGATCTACACAGTATCCAAATAAATACATATGAATGTTGCTTAAGAAAATAGGCAAAGCCCGAAACTAGTCAGCATATAAAATAAAAGCAGCTTTGGTACAATAAAAAAGTGTCTTTCCTACAACATTTTAGAGCTTCAAAACGCGACATATCAAATACTTTTGACTAAAATGCTAGTAGTTGTGAAATGAGGGTAACAACAGCGTGTGAGGCTGACCTTGAAGGGCCTGCAGAGCGGCCGGTGCGCGGCCCAGTGGGCGCGCTGGTGCTCCCGTCCGCAGTAGAACACCTGCTGGCAGCCGCCGCACCGCTGGCTCGCCTCGCCGCCGCACTGCGCACACCGCTCCGGCGCCATCTGACGCCACGTCTGCCGTCTGTCAACACAAGTGTTACCATGTTTATAAGACTGCTGCAACTCTAGACCTACAAACTACTTCAACTAACTTACGCTAACGACAACACACACTAGTGCTGGGCACGGAGCGGTTGTTCTGGAAGCGGAGATTTCGCGCCATTTCACTTGGAGCCTCCGGTTGGATATGTCGTGTTGAGCAGACGCTATTTTAGAGACGAATCTTGCCGTATTTGTTTGATTTTGCAGTGTATTTTGTGTAGCACGAAAAGATACTGTTTCCCAGAATCAGTTACATAAATATAAACGAAAATCGAATTTTTCTAATGCGAGTTTGTTAGAATAAAAGTTGTGTAAACGTAATATTATTGGTATAAATTCCACCATGGTTTTATAAGATTCACGAAGTATAAAAACTTAGAATGTCTCTTGTTGAGTGCAGCATAAGTCAGGTAGTAGCATGTTAATTTGTTGAGCAGAAGGTCCTGTGTTCGATTCCCAACAAGTGGGAAAATTTTAATTCTCCGTAGTGGTTCAAAATTCCTTTTTCTTTCTTATTTCTACTACAAAAGTTTATTATTATTATTATTATTTACATAATAATAATTTACATCTCTGGGCAGGGACTACTCAGGAGGATGTGATCATCAGAAAAGACAATTCTACGGGTCGGAGCGTGGAATGTTAGATCCCTTAATAGAGTAGGAAAATTAGAAAATTTAAAAAGAGGAATGGATAGGTTGAAGTTAGATATAGTGGGGATTAGTGAAGTTCGGTGGCACGATGAACTGGATTTCTGGTCAGGTGAGTACAGGATTATAAGTACAAAATCAGTTGGGGGTATCACAGGAGTAGGAGTGATAATGAATAAGAAAATAGGAATGCGGGTAAACTACTATGACCAGCACAGTGATCGCATTATCATTGTCAAGATAGATACGAAGCCAACACCAACAACAGTAGTACAGGTTTATATGCCAACTAGCTCTGCCGATGATGAGAAAATCGAAGAAATATATGAGGAGCTAAAGGAAATTATTCAGACAATTAAGGGAGAGAAAAACTTAATTGTTATGGGAGACTGAAATTTGGTAGTAGGACAAGGAAAGGAAGGGAAGATAGTAGGTGAATATGGTCTTGGTAAAAGGAATGAAAGAGGAAGCCGACCGATAGAATTTTGAACGGAACATAATTTAGTTATAACAAACACCTGGTTTAAGAATCACAAAAGAAGGTTGTATACGTGGAAGAGACCAGGAGACACCGGGAGATAGATTTTATAATGGTAAGACATAGATTTCGGAACCAGGTTTCACAGTGTAAGACATACCCAGGGGCAGATATAGACTCTGACCATAACTTGTTGGTTACGAACTGTAGGCTGAAACTGAAGAAACTACAAAAAGGTAGGAAAATAAGGAGATGGGACTTGGATAAATTGAAGGAACCTGAGGTTCTTAAGAATTTCAGAGGGAGCTTTAGGCAACAATTGACAGAAACAGGGGAAAATAAAACAGTAGAGGGGGAATGGGTAAAATTGAGAGATGAAATAGTTAAGGTAGCAGAGGACAAAATAGGTAGGAAGGCAAGACCTACAAAAAATCCTTCGATATCACAGGAGATAGAAAATTTAATCGATGAAAGGAGAAAATATAAAAATGCAGTAAATGAAACGGGCAAAATGGAGTACAGACGATTAAGAAATGAGAGTGACAAGAAGTGCAAAATGGCTAAGCAGGAGTGGCTAGAAGGCAAATGCAAGGATGTAAAAGAATGTATAAATAGGGGAAAAATATATTCAGCCTACAGGAAAATAAAAGAAACATTTGGTGATAAGAAAAACAGCTCTATGAATATCAAGGACACTGATGGAAAACCAATTCTCAGCAAAGAAGGGAAAGCTGAAAGATGGAAAGAGTATATAGAGGGGCTCTACAAAGGCAATGAACTTCGAGACAATATTTTAGGAAGGGAAGAGGATGTAGATGAAGATGAAATAGGAGATACTGTACTGAGAGAAGAATTTGACAGAGCCCTGAAAGACCTAAGTCGAAACAAGGCCCCTGGAGTAGATGATATTCCCTCAGAGCTACTGAAGTCTCTGGGAGAACCAGCTATGACGAACCTGTTTCACCTGGTGTGTAAGATGTATGAGACAGGCGAAGTACCCTCAGACTTTAAGAAAAATGTTATAATCCCCATTCCAAAGAAAGCAGGTGCAGACAGGTGTGAAAACTAGAGAACCATCAGTTTAATAAGTCATGGTTGCAAAATATTAACACGAATTATATTCAGAAGGATGGAAAAGCTGGTAGAAGCCGACCTCGGTGAAGATCAGTTTGGGTTCAGAAGATAGATTAAGAAAAGGCAAACCTACATTTCTAGCTTTTGTAGATTTGGAGAAGGCTTTTGACAATGTTGATTGGAATAAACTCTTTCAAGTTCTGAAGCAAACAGGAGTAAAATATAGGGAGCGTAAGGTTATTTACAACTTGTACAAAAACCAGACAGCGGTTGTCAGAGTTGAAGGGCATGAAAGGGATGCAGTGGTTGGAAAGGGAGTAAGGCAGGGTTGTAGCCTTTCTCCATTGTTATTCAATTTGTACATTGAATAAGCTATAAAGGAAGGCAAGGAGAAATTTGGAGAAGGGATTAAAGTTCAGGGTGAAGAATTAAAAAAATTGCGTTTTGACGTCGACATAGTAATTCTGTCAGATACAGCAAAGGACCTGGAAGAGCAATTGAACGGAATGGACAGGGTGCTGAAAGGTGCATATAAGATGAACATTAACAAGAGTAAAACTAGGGTAATGGAGTGCAGTTTAAGAAAATCAGGTGATGCTGAAGGAATTAGATTGGGAAACGAAACAATAAAGGAGGTAGATGAGTTTTGTTACTTGGGCAGTAAAATAACAAATAATGGTCGCAGTACAGAGGATATAAAATGCAAAATTGGCAATGGGTAGAAAAGCGTTCTTGAAAAAGAGAAATTTGTTAACATCGAATATTGATTTAAACCTAAGGAAGTCCTTTCTGAAGGCATTTGTATGGAGTGTTGCATTGTATGGGAGTGATACATGGACGATAAACAGTGCGGACAGGAAGAGGATTGAGGCTTTTGAAATATGGTGCTACAGAAGAATGCTGAAGATTAGGTGGGCGGATCGCGTAACTAATGAGGAGGTACTGAACAGAATTGGGGAGAAAAGAAATTTCTGGCATACCTTGACTAAAAGAAGGGGTAGATTGGTAGGACACATTCTTAGACAACAAGGAATTGTGAATTTAGCGTTGGAGGGAAGTGTGTGGGGTAAAAATCGCAGAGTAAGACCAAGAGATGGATACAGTAAGCAGATTCAGACAGATGTAGGTTGCCGTTCTTATGTAGAGATGAAGAGGCTTGCTCAGGATAGGGTATTGTGGAGAGCTGCATCAAACCAGTCTCCGGACTGAAGACCACAACAACAACACACATTATATATATTTGTACATGTCATATATTTAACAAGTGGAGTTCCTATAACTTTATTGTCAAAAACTCTCGAAACTGTTAATGTATACACAATGTCCTTCCTTCTTCATATAAATTTGTCTCTTGTTTTATGATATCAATTTCAAGATAGTTAACACATGTAATGTCACGACCGCGTAACTGGTTCAAATGTTTGTAAATCTATCGGACCAAACAGCGTGGTCATCAGTCCATAGCTTACACACTACATAAACTAAGGTAAACTAACTTAAGGGCAACACACACACACACACACACATGCCCCAGGGAGGACTCGAAACTCTGACAGCGAGCACCTACGCGCTCCGCCACGAGGCGGCTTAGACCGCTCGGCTACTCCACCGCGGTGCGTAATTGGAGACAAACGTCTATACATAACAATATTAAAACCGATAGTATCAAATTGCAAGCTAGTGTAGTCCTCTTACGTTGCCGAATAGTCTATCCACAAAAATAATTGAAAAAACTGTACATAAGCGGCAAAAAACGGAGTGGCATTTGTGATCTATTTTATCGTCGTTTTTTGTCGCTTTGCTTGTGCTAGTTTTAACGTGAAGTTTTGAAGAAAAGCTTTGCAGCTACCTCGGCATGTCTTCCACAGTTACGAATGGTTTCGTTTTGCAAATAATGATCTGTGTTAAGGTTGAAGGTATCGTGTTATTTTTTTTTTATCTTTTTATCGACACTTTCTTTACCATTCCTTTTTTTTATGTTTGTACAGGGTCATCAGTCTCTAAACTTACAAACTACTTATCAACTAGCTTATCCTAAGGACGGCACAAATATCCATACCCGAGGGGGGATTTGAACCCTCGACTGTAGTGGCCGTGCAGACCGTGACTGTGGCGCGTCAGTCCCCTCGGTCACCGCGGCCGGCTTACCATTCTTAACCACTTTTACATTTTTTTTGCCCTTTGTACTGTAAGAATGATTATGACATCTTTTTTAAATTTCTCTCTTTCATTCTCTCTTTCGCCATTCTCCCGCACACACAGGGTCAGCGGTGTTATTCGGAATTGGCGTGTTAATATTTTCGTGGTGGCCGGATGTCCTTCCTGCTGCCACCCCATGCCCCCGGGCTTTTATGATTAAAAATGAAATTTTTACCCATAAAGGCTTGTCACACAATAAAATTTTCCGAACATTAATTATCTTCAAAATACCTGCTTCTATGTGTAATACAAAAATGTGAAAGGACATGTCCGCGCAAGTTGAAAACAACCGCCTCATTTGTTTTGACTATGGGTTACTACCAAAAATGCCCGTGTGGAGCGCACTCGTCGAATGAGCCTTCTAGCCAGCGATATTCAAATGTTTGTAGAGCTTATGGGACTTAACTACGGGGTCATCAGTCCCTAAACTTACAAACTACTTATGAACAAGCTAGTACTAAGGACGGCACAAATATCCATGCCCGAGGGGGGATTCGAACCCCCGACTGTAGTGGCCGTGCAGAAAGTGACTGGCGCGCCGCAGATCATTCGGCCACTGCGGCCGGCCGAGCGATATTCCTTCTCGCCTCCGTTTCCTCCGGCCAGCCTGCAGTTAGCCTGGCACCTCCTACGGTAATACCGGAGATCACCGGATGTGGCGCACTAGTCGCACCTTTGATTTAAGCGCCAGTTAACCGCATCCGCAGACTAGCACTAACACACACCCATGCCCAAGGAAAACTCCAACGTCCGGCGGAAACGGCCACCCTGTCCGTAGCATGATGCTTTAGACCACGCGGCTATTCCTCGCGGCCTTGTCAGCACAACACTACAGTTACGTACAGCAACACCTAAAACATTACTTCTACAGTATCTGCTAAGCAATACACTGTACACCTGGAGTGCGCCAATGTCTATACCACATATACTACTCACGGCAAAATTCTGGATAAAACTGTTTAAGCAGACTGAAAACAACGGAAAAACCCAGGACTAGGTGCTGGAGAGCTGCGTGGAGCCGCCTTGTCAACGGTTAGAGCGCGAAGCGACTCCCGTGAACACCCGAGACAGGATGATGCCGCAACCCACTCTCCCGCACCTCGCATTATCGGACGTCAGCATTTAAGTGGACATGTTCGTTAGTTCGCTCCACTTCTTCCGCCGATATTTCGGCCGCGTACCATTCGGCCACTTTCAGAGTGACCTTATAAGCATGCTTGCGGCGGCAATGCGCTTGCGCGTCACAGGTGCTGGTTTACTGCACATGGAAATACTCACACGCGTGCTCCCCCCGCGGCGGTGCACTCCGGTGTTCACTCATCGATATATCGCCTTTGAACCGCTTCTCAACCTCCTGGGGCAACAGGAGGCGATCAAAGGTACCGTAGCGTACGCAGATGACCTGCTTGTCTTGGTCACTGCTGACCCAAGGACACAAATTGAAAACAAGGCTACATACGTTCTGACAACGATAGACCGTTGGTGCCAACAGAATAAACTGCAAATGGCAACACACAAATAGTGTATATACTACTGAAAGGAACTCTCATTAGGAACCCCATAATTAAACACAATAACATCAACATCCGAAGAGAACACACAACACGTTATCTTGGTGTCCAACTTGACGAAAGACTGACCTTTAACGAGCACATAAAACTGACGACTGACAGGGCTACCAAGATAACGCAGGCACTAGCCAGGCTAAACACAACAAAATACAGACTACCAACACAAAACACTTAGAGCATACCATATAGCACTTTTTGAGTGAGTGATCTGCTTCAGTTCATGGGCCCAACGATTGGTATTACAAACACATATCAATACAGACAGGAGAGGACAAAGGAGTGCCTTACTCAGGCTATCCGGAGTCTTTAACACAACATCGGGTGAAGCACTGTGCGTGGTACTTGGGATACCACCTGTAGATCTCACCATAAGACAAAGGGCTGTCATGTACTGGCTAAAGGCCGGGAAACTTGACAAAGTCGAAGCAATAGTGGGCAAAGCAATAACCGAGCGACGCCATCTACTCAAATGGCGTATGGACACCTGGCAAATGGAATGGGACAATAGTGAAAAACGACGTCGATTATAAGATTCTTTCCGGACATAAGGGAACGTCTGAAGATGGGTCATATTAATCCCAGCCGGGGTATGATCCATTTTCTGACAGGACGTGGCCCGTACCCAACACACCTAACACGAATGGGACTCAGCAACAATCCAAACTGTACTGTACATGTGGAGAGACTGGGTCCCCAGAACACACGGTATTACATTGTCAGTTATACAGAACACACACACACACACACACACACACACACACACACACACTGTATGTTAAACAACACACAAGACTTAAACGTACTGATAAGAGATAAGGATGGCTGGGACACACTAAATAGACTGACGGAAGAGGTTTCATCACTAAAGCGGGAAGAATACGCAAAATTGGTCAGGCATAACATCGTACATAACACCAACAGCATAACACAGGACACATGGAACGAGACAAGCAGTGTAAAGTACAAGTGACGTTGATAACGAAACAGATGACAATCCCAGCACAGAAGATGACTTATTCCTCAACAATTGAGCACTATGAACATTATATTCAAAAACCCCTTTAGCTCTTAATGTACATGAAATGAAAGACTACCAACTATGGAGGGAATTCCATGATGGCAGGGCTCGATGTTCATTCCGAGGACTTTTACTTTGGTAGACTCT
Source organism: Locusta migratoria (assembly GCA_026315105.1). NCBI lineage: Eukaryota > Metazoa > Arthropoda > Insecta > Orthoptera > Acrididae > Locusta > Locusta migratoria. The sequence goes on along the minus strand of CM048745.1, from coordinate 695,568,465 downwards.
CCCCAACAACTTTTACTTACCTATCTTTTTCTATCTTCTTATATTTATCCTTCTTAATAATAATGTTTTTTTGAGTTGCCCTTCCTTTTCCTTATAATTTGTTATATCCATTGCTACCGAGCGAGGTGGCGCAGTGGTAACACACTGGACTCGCATTCGGAAGGATGATGGTTCAAATCCACCTCCGGCCATCCAGATTTAGGTTTTCTGTGATTTCCCTAAATCACTCCAGGCAAATGCCGGGATGGTTCCTTTCTAAGGGCACGACCGATTTCCTTCCCCATCCTTCCCCAAAAATCCCAGCATAAGCTCCGTCTCTAATGACCACGCTGTCGACGGGAGGTAAAACCCTAAGCTTCCTTCCTTCCTATACCCATTAATCATAGATAGTAATCGAATTAAATTTAAAATTGTATAAATAACTAAATATGTAACACCATGAATTTCACCATTAACTTATCTAATTGTTGCTATCATTATTTATTTAAACTTAACGCCATTAAAATGTAAAAGACAACACAAACCATACTTTGTCTAATTACGACCAGCTGGTCTGTATCAAGGACATTCATGGACAATAAGTGTTTTGGCCAATCTAAACTTTAAATGTGTATGATAAATGTATTCAGAAAAACGTACCAATAAATGTATATTCGGCGGCGGCAACACTTTGACTTATTTTCTGCAATTTCAGTACTCCAAGTGCAGAAATACAACCTTTGTCTAAATTAAAACCTTTTTCTCTGTTTATTAAGTTGTCGGCCAGTCTAATTTCAACAGCTCTCTTAAATATAGCATCCGAAAACGAAGATATAGGTGCCAAAATCTTCATATCATGGAATGGAATGACCAGTTTCTCTGGCTGTAATAGGCGAGTATATAGTCTGTGTTCAACGTATCTCTCGTGGACAGTGTCTGGCCTATATATGAATTATCACAATTTCCGCATGGGATCTGGTACACATCTGACTTGCGAAGCAACAAATCATCCTTTACTGGACCGATTAAGGCTGCAATCTTTTTAGGTGACCGGAAGATAACTTTAACACGAAGTTTGTTGAGAATGCGGCTTATCTTTGACGAAAGAGCGCGCAGGTGAGGTAAGAAGGCTCTTGATATGTAAGATTTTTTTTTTCTCTTCCATGTCACGTGCTTGCATTCTCGAATTCACATCGAATGTTCTGCGAATCTGTTGCTGTGAATATCCATTCGCTTTGAAAATGTTCTTCAGGTGTGTGAGCTCATCCTGCAAGTTCTCATCGTCAGATATACAATGTTCAAATGTTTGTATAGTCTATGGGACTTAACTACGGGGTCATCAGTCCCTAAACTTACAAACTACTTATGAACTACTTACGAACTAGGACGGCACAAATATCCATGCCCGAGCGGGGATTCGAACCCCCGACCGTAGTGGCCGTGAAGACCGTGACTGGAGCGCCTTAGTCCCCTCGGCCACCGCGGCCGGCTCAGATATACAATGTGCTCTGTGCACCAATGTCATAAGGATCCCTACGGTTTGTGAAGGGTGATGGCACTACTGACATGTAAATACAGATTCGTATGGATTGGTTTTCGATATACTGCATGTCCTAATGTGCCATCAGCTTTTCGACGAACAATCCCACTTTTGTTGAAACACACGTCTAAATGTCATTTCGCAATGGCGTAGCCTATCTCGAGCATAGTCTTCAGAAAACGTCGAACACATACATTGCAATGTAATCAAATTGGGCTGTGACGTTACAGTAGGGGGAGAACAACAATAATTAGTGGAGGGGCAGACAAGATTTATGCGAAGCAATTACTATTTAGTAAAACACTTATACAGGGCGATGCGCTGTTAGACTGCCGACTGTCACCGCACACGGTCGTATACGTAAGCGTATACCCGACAGTTGGAGCCACACAAACAACCGGTGCTCAATGTACCACAGTTACTGACATCGAGTGACGACGGCATACACGAACAACGAGTACGTTGACGTGTTGCTGATGCTCGGCGAGTGCCGACACGATGCCACTGAAGCTTCTCGCTCCGTGACACCGACGACGTAACAACTCGGCCGCACCACATTTAAAAGGCGCATTGCATTATGCGCAGCGCTTGTGGCATCTGCCACTGAAACTTTGAAGGGTTGTAGCTCTCAAACTAACAGTGATAGGAATGTAGTTTAAATTGATTTGGAGGCAGCTGGTTTCAACAAATCCAATGCACGATAGAAAAAAACTATTGTTCCATTTAAAAATATATATCTTTGTGCTGTAACTCTTCGGAAAATGATACAATAAACTATGTTCATAGCTCCACAGAAAGTTTAACACTTCTTGTGTTGACATACCGCATTAAAATTTCCCGTCACCTATTATTTTATAAGTTACAGAGGCAAAGACACTTAGTGAAACACCCTGTATATTACACCTCGGTGAAATCTGAATAATTTACATATCTTCTTAATAATGTTCATAAAGAGTATCAACAATAATTCTTGTAACTTGATTCAATAACGGAAATTGTGTCAGCCCATCACAATATTGCAATAAAATAAGAAGTTTCCGCTTGGTGGGCGATATGAAATATTTATTTTACAAAATTCACTCATCGATTTCATTCTCATAATAGAACATCATCAGTACCGTAGATTCAAGTTTGTCAGACATTGAAAAAACATAAAAATATACTCGCCAAGAATGTTGGAGTTTTATAACAAATTGTCTCGGTTGGACAGTGGCAGAGTGCCAGGCTACAAATCCAAAGGTCGCGGGTTCGATCCCCGCCAGGTCTCAGGATTTTTATCTGTCACTTTCCACTTCTTTCACCTCTGGCAGTGTTGCTCATGTGAAAAATACGGAGTAGCACCGTGGTTCGGGACCCACGTTAAACTGTAGGTCCCCCTATGACTGGCTGGGTAAGTCAGTTCGAAGGTCGGAGGAAGGCAACGGCATACCACCTCCAAACAGGACCATGCCTAGTAAAGCACTGTGGTGTTCAAACCAATCTTCGGATTGTTGACTGTTTTACCTTTAATGGTCATGATGACTCATGTATTATAAAAACAATTCTATTGTTTGAGGCAGACATTTTATCACAACACAAAAGGTACTGAATATGAGGAGAGACGTTGAATTAAACTTTGTGCTGTGGTGGGGATTCGAACCTGGAAGCTCGTGCTTACTATACAGACGCTTTAAACCGCACAGCCAACACAGCATTACGGGTCATCTCTCTACACGAAATATCTTCAAGCACGTCTTCCTCCACACCACATACTTTAATAATGCATGAATGATCCTTGTGAAATACATATGAAATTGCATGAATCCATAGTTTCGAGCCGAGTTATGCTGATAAAGTTCTCTCGGGCTTCCAGCCGCGTCAAGTGGTTCGATATCCACGAGCTTTAGGCTAAAATCTCCTCGGCCATTGTCAAGTGGTGACTGTCTTACCATTACTGCCGCCGTCCTTATATACCTGCGCGGCCTCCTGTGACGTCACTGGTGCTCAGCCGCATCGCCATATATGACAATGTGTTGGCCGCGTGCCTGCCGCACCCGCTTCAACCGTCCGATGGCCGGGTCCCAAGCTGTGCTCAGCTGCAAGACACCGTCTTTATTAAGAGATTTTTCAGATGTTTTGATTTCGATAGCCTCTTTTATTACGCTATCCCAGAAAGTATTTGTTCTGGTAATGACTGATGTCTGTCTACATCGGACAAACAGTGCGCAATATTGAACAGCGCTGTGTTGAACATAAAGATGTTTCCGCCTACGTTATCCCAAGAAGTCAGCAATTGCAGAGCGCGCCCTAGAAAACAAACATCGCATTGCGTTCGAGGAAACATCAGTCATTACCAGAACAAATACTTTCTGGGATAGCGCATTAAAGAGGCTATCGAAATAAAAATATCTGAAAAATCTCCTAATAAAGCCGGCGGCTTGCAGCTGAGCACAGCTTGGGACCCGGCCATCGGACGGTTGAAGCGGGTGCGGCAGGCATGCGGCCAAAACATTGCCATATATGGCGATGCGGCTAAGCACCAGTGACGTCACAGGAGGCCGCGCAGCTATATAAGGATGGCGCCAATGGCCGAGGAGATTTCGGCCGAAAGCTCGTGGATATCAAACCACTTGACGCGGCTGAAGCCCGAGTGAACTTTATCAACGTATGAATTTTCCAAGGCTCTCCTATCACCCCAGTAAAGAACGAGAATGGGAACAATCCCGCCTTGTTCCTCAGGCAGAGGTGATATAAATATCAACAATAATTCTTTTCCTTGAGACAAACATTGTCTCATTTGGAACAATTATGGGATCAGTTGATATATCTAAATTCTGAACTATTGTCATTTTTTTTTTTTTATGTGTCTGTCGTGGCTCGACGTACGTCTTTGTGGTGAGGTGCAAACTATCCTCATTACGGTATGGTATGAAGGTAAAAAAATGATAATAATAAATATCACGAAAAAAATCAAATAATGATTCTAGTTCAGTAAGCAAACAATGCATCCTGAAAAAAAAATTCAAATCTTTGTAAATCTAACGGACCAAACTGCGTGGTCATCAGCCCGTCGCTTACAAAATATTTAAACCTAGGTAAACTAACCTAAGGACAAACACACACACACACACACACACACACACACATACACACACACATGCCCCAGGGAGGACTCGAACCTCCACGGCGAGCAACCGCGCGAGACACATTAGACCGCTCGGCTACTCCACCGCCGCAATGCATCCTCAAAACGGCTGTCGAAATTTCAAAGTTACGTAGATAAATGTACATAAATTTATCATATTTTGACGTTGGAAAAATAGGGTGTGCTGACTCCCTGTTCAGTTTACACGTAAATCCGGTCCGCGCAACGCGAAACGTTGTACAGGCCTGCGCTAAATCCAAGGAGGTTAGAATAAAGGGAGGTGGTATTATCTATGCCGAGCGCATACGTCAGTTGAATCCTGTCCGCCATATTGGTCAGTTTTGAAAAGTTATTTTTCCGTATAAACTATGCATTAAGTCGACCCTCTTACTGTTATTGCTTTGAACTGACAGTCATTGCAAAGTATGGACTTTCAAACAATATACTTTGTTGAATAAATAGTAATAAATATTCATCATAATATATTTGAAGACGTAATTTTTAACGGCGAATTTGCACTCTTTTAACACGTTCTCGGACGTTTTATACCAGTTTTAAGTGACATAAAACATCAGTATGAAGGAAGTGAGATATCAACAGCCGTATGATAATAAAAATATTTATTTTTTCACTACCAGTTTTGGCATACAAACGTGGTTTCGTGGAATTCTGTCTCTCAGTGGGAACCAATATGTAGGAACCTGAAGATGGCATGTTGGAATGCCGAAACTGGTTGTGAAACAATAAATATTTTTATTATACATATAGCTGTTGGTATCTCACATCCTTCATACTCTTGACCAGCCGCTGTCCCGTTTCCACCAGTAATGATGGATTCAATAATAAAACATTAGCTCTACAATACGAACACTTCTCTAAAACTTATCAATATGACGGAGGCAGGCTTCACTTTATCAGCGTAAGGGCTTCTCCGTGTATTCTAACCTTCTTGGCTAAGCCTAGGCCTAGCCTGGCGAAACAGAAGCAGCGACGGCCGACGGCTGTCGTTAGCAGTCTATTTCCTCCCCTGTGAGCGAGCAGCCCTGTTTTAGAGCGCACGCCCCTGTTTGCCGCAGGTGTTCGCACGCGATAAACCGGAACCGTGTGTTTACGGCAGTAAATTTCCGGACGCCTATGCTGTCTACACGTTCTTCTGAGGTCGAGCACAAAGAGGCTGCTTGTGACCATTCTGCCGCGTTCTGACTGTAAATATCCCAAATGACCACTGCTAATGCAGTCATCCTCCCCGCTGCGGTTCAAAATTCAATCGGCCGATCACCGGCTACATCCTCTGGCTCAACAATTCATTAGGCGATTGTTTATTTGATGTGGGGGCACGGGAAATACATCAATACTCGGAAAAGCCAGTTAAAAAGCACCACATACGTTGGTTTGCGTGACTTTCTTTTCACCAACGGAAGATTATTGTTTCAAATTAGATTTACGGTCTATTTGTTGGAGTTAAAAATTCCTTTGAACAATGCAGCAATGCACTCGTTCAAAAATACAGCGTATGTGCGTTTTGCGTCGATCGTGGTTAAGGTTGCCACATATCCAAATTATGAATCTGTGAAAGTCACAAACAGGATAGCTTACCCTTGTTTTAAACAAAATAACAAAATTGCATTTTTGGTTCAAATGTTCCAATGTTCAAATGTTTGTTACGCTTAAGGAACTTAATTGCGGGGTCATCAGTCCCTAAACTTACAAACTACTTATGAACTACCATATACTAAAGACGACACACACAACCATGCACGAGGGGGATTCGAACCCCGACCGTAGCGGCCATGCAGACTGTGACTGGCGCGCCGCAGATCACTCGGCCACTGCGGCCGGCTGCATTTCTGGCTTGAATTGAATTGATAAGAAGTCAGATTTCATATCTGACGGTCAATAAATTCTGTACAATTGTACAGGAGGTCCATTTATTTCATCAATCCAATGCATATTTAGTAAGAAAAATACCCTTACCACAGCTGCGTATTGAGCAGGGATTGAAAAAACGTATTGCACAATTTACAAAATTCAGAATTTTCGTCTCCGCAATTGCTGTTCAAGAAATCATACAACCTATCAGATACAGTTATCTCGAAAAATGTTGATCTTTTTTATATTTCTTAGTTTGTAGTATCCACCACACATATTATAAATCAAATTATTTATTAAGAGTCAGCCAACCGAACCCAGAAAATCAAACACATTGCCTCACTCATTTGCTGTTCAAAATGTTCAAATGTTTGTATAGCTTATAGGACTTAACTACGGGGTCATCAGTCCCTAAACTTACAAACTACTTGTGAACTAGCTAATCCTAAGGACGGCACAAATATCCATGCCAGAGGGGGGATTCGAACCCCCGACCGTAGTGGCCGTGCAGACCGTGACTGGAGCGCCTCAGTCCCCTCGGCCACCGCGGCCGGCACTCATTTGCTGACGGTATCGCTACAAAAAAACGAAAAACAGCACTGTCGACGATCGCCTCAAGCGTTTCCAACTTGATTTTTAGGTCTCCAAATTTCTGCCTACTTTCCATTTCATTCCGTTAGATGACACTTGATGACACATAATAACGACATGTAAATTCATAATTATGATTTTCTTCTGTCTTACTAATCTACATCCGGAGATTTAAACAAAACATCAAAAACCAGTTGGCACTCGAATAAATCAGATGATTTGGTTACTCAATGCGTGACGATTCTGACTGACCTATCAGCGATTGCTGTAAAGGATTTTTTAATTATTATACTTCCTTCATGAACTACAGACATTGTCGAGGTGAGGTGGCTTACGTGTCTCAACAATACACATAGCCATAACGTACGTCCAACCACAGCGAGGGAGTATCTGTAGAAAGGGGAAGAGAGACAGCAGTCTTTTCAGTAGTTACAGGGGCAACAGTCTGGATCATTGCCTGAGCTGGCCTTGTAACATCAGCTAAAATGGCTTTGCCATGCAGTTACTGCGAATGACTGAAAGCAAGGGGGAACTAAGTCGTTAATTCTCCCGAGGATGATGGTATCCTCCTGGGTGAAATATTCTGGAAGTAAAAATTCCTCCATTCGGATCTCCGGGCAGGGACTACTCAGGAGGATGTGATCATCAGGAAAGACAATACTGGCATTCTACGGATCGGAGCGTGGAATGTTAGATGCATTAATCGAGTAGGAAGTTGGATGAAGATCGGTGGCAGAATGAACAGGATTTCTGGTCAGGTGAATATAGGGTTATAAATACAATATCATTTGATGGTAACGCAGGAGTATGTCTAATAATGAATAATAGGAATGCTGGTAAGTTACTATGAACAGCATAGTGAACGAATTATCGCAGCAAAGACAGACACGATTCCAACACCGAGCACAGTAGTTCAATTTTCTGTGTCAATTAGCTTTGCCAATGATGAGGAGATCGAAGAAATGTATGAAGAGATAGAAGAAATTATTCAGACCGTTAAAGGAGAAGAAAACTTTTTTGTGATGGGGGTCTTGAACTCGGTAGTAGGAAAGGGAAGAGAAGGAACTGTAGTAGGTGAATATGGACTGGAGAAAAGGAGTAAAAGAGGAGATCGTGTGGCAGAATTTTGTGCATAACACGATTTAATAATCACAAACACTTGTTTTAATCATCATAAAATAAGGTTATATACGTGGAAGAGACCAGTAGACACTGGGAGGTACCAGTATCTTGGATAACACAGGAGATACTGAACTTAATTGATGATAGGAGAAAGTATACAAATGCATCAAGTGAAGCAGGCAAAAGGGAGTACAGATATCTGAAAAATGCTGTTGAGAGGAAGTGCAGACTGGCTAAGCAAGAGTGGTTTGAGGAGAAATGCAAGAACATAGAAAATTTTATAACTAAGGACAGATAGATACCGCCTACAGGAAAATAAAAGAGACATTTGGAGACAATAAAAGCAGCGGTATGGGTATGAAGAACTCAGATGTAAAACCAGTACTAAGCAAAGAAAGGAAAGCTGAAAGATGGAAGGAATATATAGAAGGCCTGTAAAAAGGAAATAAACTTGAAGGCAGTATTCTAAAAGTGGAAAACGAAGTAGAGGTAGATGAGATGGGATATACTATACTGCGAGAAGAATTTGACAGAGCACTAAACGATTTCATGAACAAATTGTTCTACTTTGTATACAAGATGTATGCGACAAGGGAAATACCTTTAAACTTCAAGAATAATATAGTGATTCCACTTCCTAAGAAAGCAAGTGCAAACATATTATGTGAAAATTACAGAACAATCAGTTTAATAGTTCTTGGTTGTAAAATACGAACACGAATTATTTGCAGACAAATGGAAAAACTGGTGGAATCCGACCTTGGGGAAGACCAATTTGGATTTAGGAGAAATGTAGGAGTACCCGAGGCAATTTTTACATTAATAATATCTTAGATCAAGGAAAGGGAAACCTACGTTTTTAGCATTTGTAGATCTGGAGAAAGCTTTTGACAATACTGATTGGAATACACTTTGAAGGTAGCGGAGATAAAATATAGGGAGCGAAGAGTTATATTCAACTTGTATAAAAACCAGACAACAATTATTAGAATCGATGGGCAGGAAAGCGGCCGGCCGCGGTGGCCGAGGGGACTGAAGCGCTCCAGTCACGGTCTGTACGGTCTGTACGCCCCCCTCGGGCATGGATATTTGTGCCGTCCTTTTTTTTTTTTTTTTTTTTTTTTTTTTTTTTTTTTTTTTTTTTGCAGGGGCGCAGCAGTTGAGAAGTGAGTAAGATAGGGTTGTAGACTTTCCCCAATGTTACACTGGGCAATCTGTGAAGGAATGCAAGGAGAAATTTGGAGAGGGAATTAAAGTCCATGGAGAGGGAATATACATCTTGTGGTTTGCTGACGACATAGTAATTCTTTAAAACTATGTAGAAATTCAAACGGACAGACCAGTGAAAGGAAAACAATGTAAGATCGTACAGCATGTAACACCAAAGAGTAACTAAAGTGCCGCCGCGGCGGAGAGGCTGAGCGCATTGAGGCACTATGCTGCGATGTGCGAGGCCGTTCCCCGTCGGGGGTTCCAATCCCCCTTTGGGCATGTATGTTTGTGCTGTCTTTAGTATAAGATTATTCGTAAGTAGTTTGTGGGTTTAGGTACTGATGACCCCGCAATTAAGTCCCTTAAGCTTAACAAACATTTTTCGTAGCGTGCCATCTTGCGTGCCAAGAACCGTCGTTAGGTGGGATTAGATAGGCCGTTACCACGAGGCAGCCTCGCCAAGCGCCCCTCCCACAACAGAGAAAACAATAAATAAGCAGGTAAATTAGCATTCGTGACACCACCACATTTTGTGCCTCTCCCCAAATTACGTGACCTGCTGTGACTAACCCAGCGGCATACGTGTGCTCAACGGTACACCCAGTTCTGAATCCCAGAAGGCCACAATCCAGACAGGTACACGTCTCCACTGTAACAAGAAGCGATGTACGTTAGATACTCGCAGTCTAACAAGTCGGCAAATACAGGAAACACTCAAACAGCAAACAGGCGATTTCAGAAACCTTCCCCAACACCGAGGTACACACAACATGGTTTTAAATAAGTAACTCATAAGAAAGACACCACATACATGCCCACTAACTATGCACATTAAGCATTCGCCAAAACGATCAGTTCTTATGCAACAACGGGGCCCCAGACTATTGCATAACATTTAGAACACAAAAAATTAGCCGCGGTGGAGTAGCCGAGCGGTCTAAAGCGTCTCGCTGCGGAGCGCGCGGTTGCTCGCCGTGGAGGTTCGAGTCCTCCCTGGGGCATGAGTGTGTGTGTTGTCCTTAGGTTAGTTTACCTAGATTTAAGTAGTTTGTAAGCTACGGACTGATGACCACGCAGTTTGGTCCGATAAATTTACAAACATTTGAACATTTGAACTAAAAATTAGAAGTAACCAAGAAAAATGCGAATATTTAAAGTTCATAAAACTCAAATAGTTATATATATGATAACAGCTTCAAGAACATCCTGTTAATGATGTCCCTGCATCAAGGCCACCCACCATTCGACTGCTTTCAACACTTGCCCCAAACACGCAACGGTGCGCTATAGCAGTACACACAAGGGGACCACATGAGTTTCGATTTTTTTTTTTTTTCATATTTACGGTACGTGAAGTATAGAACTTAAATAACAATCAATCAAAGCCATTTGACGCAAGTCGCAAAAATTCTCGAGAAAATCGACTTTGTAGTTTTGAAGGTACACGTGAGTAACAATAACTAATATAATTGCATTATCTGTTGGTGTAGCTCAGGTGGTAGCGTTCTGGGCTCTCAACCCTAGACTAGGTGGTTCGATTCCCGACGACGGTACTCTTTGATAAGTTTGTGAAAAGCTACGACAGTTTTTTAAAAGTCATCTCCATAGTTACTAATGGCTTTCGAAGCAGCTAGCCTACACAAACATTGTTTTAGGCGAAGACAGGGAGTTCAGCTCGTCTACACACACATAAAAACTGACACAACACAATGAGATTAGAGATCCCTAAATGTTTTAGGTAATTCAATTCGAAAACGACGAAAAAATAGCTCTCAAGACTACCATCGTCAACTAATGGTGAAGCCGATACTGTAAAAAATGTAACGTAATTTTTTGATTGAAATCATTATATATATATATATATATATATATATATATATATATATATATATATATATATATGTTTCTGTAGGACTCGAACCACCTACTCAATGGGGTTGCGAGGCCAGGACGATACCACCTGAACTACACCAACAGGTGGTGCAACTGTTTCAGTTATTGGTACTTACGTGTACCTTCAAAGTCGATTTTGTCGAGAATTTTTTAGAGTTGCGCCGAATGGTTTTGACTGATTGTTATTTAAGTTCTATACTTCACGTACCATAAATAAGAAAAATGTCTAAAATCCGACACCCATGTGGTCCCCTTTTCAGATTACTGCATAAATTCAATTCACAAAGGTTATGGCCATTTGGATATTGACAAGAAAAAACGATCAATGATTGCGCTCTATAGCCACCCGAGTTGTGGTTTAGTGCTCAGCCGACGTAAGCGGTAAATGGACGAGGATAACATAAGTTCAATCGCCTCTAAATACCACTAACATTGCGCCATGGTGGTGCCATAGCAAAATATCAGAACACCCAAATACACTGCTCAAAACAATTAGATCAGATGAGATATGGCACATAAAGGGGAAGGTTGCCGATGTTGGACAACTTTTTTTTTTTTTTTTTTTTTTTTTTTTTTTTTTTTTTTTTTTTTTGGGATCCAAAGTCGACATTATCTATCTAATCGAAACAAAATATACTTTAAAAGAGGCTATATGTTGTACACTTTCATCTGCTAGTTTTATACTTTGAATAAAAACAAAGCATAAATGGATATTACTTAAAATTTAAAAATGTATAAACTGTCCAAGTTAAGAAACCGGTTGCCTAATTTGGACCTTCAGTTGCTTAAATTGGACCGCATGGTAAAACAATGACTAAAAAGGAAATAAGATCAGTAATATTAAGAAAATCTTCATTTCAACATCTCCCCATTGACATTCCTTCTAGCTGACGGAGGGAAAGCTGTGTATTTCGTCTCATAAATGAAGAAAACCACGTTTTACCAGCCATTTTCTTTCCTATGTTGAAAGAATAACGTAGTTCATATTTCTGTGCTATGACGAATGCAAGTTTAGGAACTTCTTTGATTGTGAGTACAAAAAAAACCTCTCTTCAAATAGAAGATCTGCGACAATTTATTCCATCTCAGTTGTAAAGGTTTATTGTCTTCCGATTAACTGAACTTCATTTCAGAACATGCTTTTACCATCAGCATATCTCTTTAATTATAGCTTTTGGTACTCGGTATACCGAGCACACTCGTTAAGTTCATGGTTACCGTTTCTGTATGCTTCCACAGCTACCTTCAGTTCATCTTCTGTCCATTTCCCTAACATTCCCCTTATTGCAGCTTCCAAATCTAAAAAGGTTACCATACTTACTCCTTATTTTTTAAATTGTTTTGCAGCCTAGAAAAATAAACCTAAAATCGTAACATCTACCTATTACCTATTGTTAAATTACATTAAGTTATTTGTTACGATTGATCCCTAAATTGGACCGGTCCAAATTAGGAAACAGCCTTTGATCCAACTTCGGCAACTCGACGCCATATAAGTAAAGATAACTTTGAAGGAACAAAAAACGCTAAACTCTAGTTTTACGATATTGAATTATTAGCTTATGAATGGCACTTTGAACTATAGTGCTGATGATATTTTTACTTGCTTTTAGAGCAGAGGATATCTTATGATATGTAGCAGAAAACATACAGCGACATCCAAGAAAACGTAATAATGGAAACTGTTCTCACTCCAATGACTATCGTCGACTGGCGACTGAGCCACGTGACTTCGACAATGTTTCTCACCAGTTGAGCGAACTTAGAACTTTAAGTTACCAACACAGAGTGAAATACGTAGGTGGTCCAACTTAGGCAACGGTCCATCTTCGGCAACTCTCCCCTATACTCCATTCGTTCAGTTCCCTCAGCTTCACGCATGTTGTCCACGAGTGCAGCTCGGGACGAGTGGTATTAACCACCAGAAGGAACGCATCTGCCATGGCAGCAGCGTAGGGCACAGCAAAATGTCGAAGGATTCGCCTCTGCACCAGTCAAAGTGCCATTGTGAACGATATAGAGCTCCGCACTCCGCCTGCCCACACCATTGATCCACCACCGTGATATGGTGATATTTCCTGCACATACGAATGACTTCCACGTTCTCTCCAGATGAGAAAACGACGACTATCCCTCTGAATACAAAATCTTGACTCAACTGTGAACAGAACCCGGCGCCAATCGTTACGACTCCAATTCTGATGTTTTTCCGCCCATTTTCTGCGGGATAAACGGTGCTGTGGTTTTATTGGGAAACACAGTATAGCTCTCCGTGCGTAGAGACCACATACTCGAAAGCGATTTAGGACTATTTGTATTGATGTTGCTGCCTGGATGGTGCATTGCAGCTGAGTTGCATCCAGCCTCCTGTCTCAACGGGCTGTTCAACAGGAGATAACGGTCACCTCTTGCTGATGTTACCAGTGCACGATCTTGGCTTTGTCTTCTTTTAAAATATATTGTTGTCTGAAATCGCTTGCAGGTCCTGTAAATTACACTTTGGGACACTTCAATACCTGCAGCCACCTCCCTCTATGACCATACCACTTTCGACCTTCCTAGTGCTCACCATGCCATTTTTATTACATGGCACTATCTGCTCACTATATTATCTGAACCCAACTGCTCGTGTAATTCGTTTGGTAGAGGAAACACCAACCCCCTCTGCAGCCACTTTCTATTATTACCACTAACTCGATTGTCGTAATATTGTTGTCTCCAGTTTGTATAGAACCGATAGAAATACGTCGAACCATTTTACTTCATTCTGCCATTCTCAACCTAGATATCTCGTAACTGCTTTAACCGGTGTGTAATTGCGTATGGGGCGTTGACAACAAGGGGAGGAGATGGACTGGTTGCTACGCTACACCAGACCAGGCTAGGCCCGGCTTTGTCGTCGGCTTGGACAACCTGTCGCGCCGCTCGGGCCGGATTCGCGTACATCATTAACGAGGATTCAGCACACCCTATCTCGCCAATGTTAACATCTAACAACTTCACCTTTCTGTATCTCTGCAATTTTGTAATTTTGATAGCCGTTTTCAGCACGCATTGTTCGTTGACTGAACTAGAATCAATATTTCTTTTTCGTTGGTAATATTTGTGAACATTTTACACACAGAACCTAAATATCGGTCATTAGTCTTCGTCAGAAAAAAAGACATAAAATTATTTATACAATCACACGGCCACACTTCGGTGACACGCAACTGAGTGTGCCTTTGTTATTGAATGATAGTGTAATGGTCGAAAGCTAAGCTCTGTTTGTATGTGTCCAATTCTGTGCCTGTCGCGGCTAGACCTACATCTTTACAGTGAGCTCCAAACGATGTTCATTATATCGTTCCCTTAAAATATAACATTGGATGGGTCGAATTAAAACAATTGCTAGCCACAATCTGGCAGCGTCAAGTCATTAAAACTAGGATATGGTTGACAAAACCCTTCAGAATCCTAAAACAGAGCAGCAGCCGCGGCCACGATTGTGCAATGATAGGGGCACATCCACACTCCTCGCCAACATGCCGATGTTTAGTTGAGTGTTGACGTAGTGTTCTAAACATCTACGTTAGTCTATGTCTTCATTGGTTGTCGCCCGTCTCCTCCTGGTCCAGGACGGCAAGCTGACGGCCAGTCCAGCCCCCCCTCCCCTCCCCCTGGGGCCGGACGTGATGTCAGTCCGGGTTCTGGGTTGGTTGTACCTTCCCTCTGCTCCCTCACAAAGTCTTATCGAATCTTGTTGGAGATTGCCTCTAGAATGTTGAAGGTGTCAGCTTGTTGAAACAGAGTGTGTTATGATGGGTAGCTGTCTTCTCAAATTAGTTGCTATATCGTCGTACGTACGTCGTACGTACACGACATGTTCAGGTGTTCCCACTTCAGCTCCACAGTCACATACAGGTGTCGCCCTTCTCGTAAACCGACATACGCAAGTACGCCGGAAAGGGGCCATGGCCTGTGAGGAAGGGTATCAACGCATGGCTAGGCTGAAAGTGCTGCATTGTTAATCTCCACTTCTCATTGCCGGTAATGGCGAAGATGGCTGCCTGCCCCTAGTCACATGACTTGGATGTTGATTTCGGTCGAGGCCAACGAGAAAGGCCGCAACGCGCACGTCACGTGATCAAGAGACAACTCAGCCATCGCGACCGCTCGCTAACTGGCTGGCCGCTATGACAAAGATGTTCAAATCTTTGTAAATCTAAGGGACGTAAATATGTTGTTCTTCAGTCCCTAGGCTTACAAACTACTTACACTAACTTCAAGTAACTTATGCCAAGGACAACACAAACACCCATGTTGGAAGAAGGACTCGAACCCCCGACGGCGAGCAACCGCGCGCTCCGCAGCAAGGCGCCTTAGAACGCTCTGCTGTTCCACCGCGGCGGCCGCTACGAGACAGTGGGTTGTGTCCCAGCCGCTAGCCAGTCAGCTAGCGGTCGCACTGTCTCAGGCCTTTCTTGATCACGTGACGTGACTTGCGCGTTGCTGCCTGCCTCGTTGGCCGCGGTTTAAATATACAAGGGGCGTTTGAAAAGACCTTGCAAAAATAAAAAACTACTAACGTTTTTGAAGAAAACCATTTTTATTTTTCGACATAGTACGTTTTAGACTTATACACTTCGTCCAACGCTATTGTAATTGTGATTCCTTAATTTCTCCTGGCGAATAACAACTTCGAAAAACTTATTGGCCTTGAAAATGGCAGGGTGGTCTCCTGCAGAAATATCGACCGTCGTCGATTTTGGTACTTGGCAGCATACCCGTAAGTTTTTCGAAGCCATTCTAATTTGTTGATTCCTTTCCGAGTAATAGGAATTGTCCAAGCCTGCAAAATAGCAATTAGTTTCTGCAATAACCTCCTTGTTTGAATGAAACCTTCATCCCGCCAGCCATTTCTTCAAATTGCGGAACAAATAGTAGTCCGTAGGAGTCTACAGAATAAAGGGGATGTGAAACGAGTTGGATCCTATTTCCAATAATTTTGCGACTACAACTGTCGAGGTGTGTGCTGGTGCATTGTCGTGATGGAAAGAACTTTTTTGTGGGCCAATCGCTGGTCATGCAGTGAAGGCTTTCACGACCGGCTGAAGTAATAGTTGTTGTATCTTTCGGGTTATGTGGTCGTGGTCCACGAAACATATCCGTTCCTGACGTTTCGTCCAGAGCTGCGCCGGACATCTTCAGAGGTACTGGTAGCGGTGAGTCTTGCCGACTGACGAGTCGGGCGTCGGAGAGCGGTATAAATACTGTCCAAAAGGGGGCGTGGTCAAGTGTTCACGTGCGCAGCAGAGATAAGCCTTGTCAAAGATAAAAACATAACTTTCGATAGTCGATGGTCAAAGATAAAAGCGTAACTACCTACTCTGAAGAGCCACAGTCCATATGTCATTAAGTTTCATTGTTTCTTCCTTTCTATTAAAATTATCCCTATGTTTGTATATTTCTATTGCTTCTCTGTGCAGTCGTGGATAATAGTTCGTCGCTGTAGATAAAATTTCTGTTTCGGAAAACTTTACTTCATGATTTCCTGATTGGAAAACATGTTCCGCTACAGCTGATTTCTCAATTCTACCTAGTCGGCAAAGACTTTTGTGTTCTTTCAGTCTTGTATTCACACTCCTTTTTGTAGTACCAATATACACTTTTCCGCAAGAACACGGAATTTTGTACACTCCACTAGATGATAGAGGAGGGCGTTTGTCCTTAACAGATCGGAGTGCCTGACTTATCTTTTTTGTTGGTTTAAAAACCGGTCTGATATCGTGTTTACGTAAAATCTTTCCTATCCGATCCGTAACTGTTTTAATGAAGGGGAGAGAAACGGTGTTCTTCCATCGTTGTGTTTTATTGCTGTCCTTTTGTTTACCTCTCCTTGGTCGCAGAACCCTATTTACTTCTTTCCGTGTATATCCATTTTTCTCAAAAGCCTGCATCAGATGATGTAACTCGGCATCTAGGTGTTCTGGCGTACAAATTCGTTTAGCTCTGTCAATAAGACTTTTAATGACCCCTCTTTTTTGCTGAGGATGATGGTTGGAATCTTTGTGCAAGTATCTGTCCGTATGCGTGACTTTTCGGAAAACCTTATGCTTCAAACTTCCATCTGTCTGTCGCATAACTGAAACATCCAAGAAAGATATTTCATTGTCATTTTCCATCTCCATAGTGAATTGGATCTTTGGATTTACACTATTCAGATAATTAAAGAAGTCTTCCAATGCTTTTTTACCGTGTGACCAAACAACAAATGTGTCATCCACATATCGAAACCAACGATTCGGTTTCTTATTTGCTTTTTCCAGAGCTGACTCTTCGAATTTTTCCATGTAAAAATTAGCGATTGCTGGACCTAACGGGTTACCCATTGCAACACCGTCA
Organism: Locusta migratoria; assembly: GCA_026315105.1. NCBI lineage: Eukaryota > Metazoa > Arthropoda > Insecta > Orthoptera > Acrididae > Locusta > Locusta migratoria. The sequence goes on along the minus strand of CM048745.1, from coordinate 695,550,751 downwards.
ATTTGCTCATAAAACTCATCATTCCATTGAAACTGACTCGAAGTAAGGCAGTGTCGAAAGAGAGCGGTCAAATCTCCTGGGAAAAGATCCGTTATATAAACCATAACTTCGTTGATAGGAATCATAGTGAACAACGACACTATATCAAAACTTACAAGAATGTCTCCAGGAGCCAGGATTAGTCCTTCAATTTTCTCAATAAAATGACGTGAGTCTCTTATATAAGAGTCAGTCTTACCAATGTATGGTTGTAGACGAGTTGCCAGATATCTTGCTACTTCGTATGTTGGTGAATTGATAGCACTGACGATCGGTCTCAGAGGAAAATCAGTTTTATGTATCTTGGGTAGCCCATAAAGTCTTGGACACATTGCTTCAGATTTCAATAGGGCTTTCTTATCCTCTTTCTGAATCGAAGTGGATGACTTTATCAGTGCGTTTGTTTTCTTTTTGGTCTTCCGAAAAGTCACGCATACGGACAGATACTTGCACAAAGATTCCAACCATCATCCTCAGCAAAAAAGAGGGGTCATTAAAAGTCTTATTGACAGAGCTAAACGAATTTGTACGCCAGAACACCTAGATGCCGAGTTACATCATCTGATGCAGGCTTTTGAGAAAAATGGATATACACGGAAAGAAGTAAATAGGGTTCTGCGACCAAGGAGAGGTAAACAAAAGGACAGCAACAAAACACAACGATGGAAGAACACCGTTTCTCTCCCCTTCATTAAAACAGTTACGGATCGGATAGGAAAGATTTTACGTAAACACGATATCAGACCGGTTTTTAAACCAACAAAAAAGATAAGTCAGGCACTCCGATCTGTTAAGGACAAACGCCCTCCTCTATCATCTAGTGGAGTGTACAAAATTCCGTGTTCTTGCGGAAAAGTGTATATTGGTACTACAAAAAGGAGTGTGAATACAAGACTGAAAGAACACAAAAGTCTTTGCCGACTAGGTAGAATTGAGAAATCAGCTGTAGCGGAACATGTTTTCCAATCAGGAAATCATGAAGTAAAGTTTTCCGAAACAGAAATTTTATCTACAGCGACGAACTATTATCCACGACTGCACAGAGAAGCAATAGAAATATACAAACATAGGGATAATTTTAATAGAAAGGAAGAAACAATGAAACTTAATGACATATGGACTGTGGCTCTTCAGAGTAGGTAGTTACGCTTTTATCTTTGACCATCGACTATCGAAAGTTATGTTTTTATCTTTGACAAGGCTTATCTCTGCTGCGCACGTGAACACTTGACCACGCCCCCTTTTGGACAGTATTTATACCGCTCTCCGACGCCCGACTCGTCAGTCGGCAAGACTCACCGCTACCAGTACCTCTGAAGATGTCTGGCGCAGCTCTGGACGAAACGTCAGGAACGGATATGTTTCGTGGACCACGACCACATAACCCGAAAGATACAACAACTATTACCAATCGCTGGTGTTTTTCTTGCAGCTCAGTTTTCCAACGGTCCAATAACGATGAATAATATGTAATTGTCATAGTTTTACCTTGTTTCAGATAGTTGATGAGAATTATTCCTTGTGAATCAAAAAGACCATCGCCATAACCGTTCCGTCCGAAGGACTGGTCTTCTTCTTTTTGGTGCATATTCTCCCTTGCTAATCCATTGTTTACATTGCTCTTTGGTCTCAGAAGTATAGTAATGTATCCATGTTTCATCCACAAATGACGAAACGACGCTAGTAGTGCTGCGGATTTTTCCTGAACAGCTGCAAACCATCGTTGTAACACTTCACATGATTCCTTTTTTGGTAAAGTGGGAGCAATCACAACACCCATCTTGCTTTCTCATGTCCAAACGTTTTTGCAAAATATTATGTACCCATTCATTCGAAAGGCCCACAGCACTAGTAATCTGACGCACCTTAACTCTACTGTCATCCATCACCATAACATGGATATTATCAATGATTTCTGGAGTCGTAACCTCCACAGGGCGTCCAGAACGTTCAGCGTCAATTGTGCTTCTCTTTAGTCTCCTGAGGCGATTTGCCATTCATAAAGAAATATTTAATCACGCCACGAAAATCTTTTTCGTTCATTCTTTGACAATCACTCGACTTCCTTGATTCACACGATTGCAAACACAAAGAAATAGCCCAATATGGCTGAAACTTGGTGTGCGTTTTTCCAAAGATGCCACTAACTAAACATGACCTCGATCATTACCACCTAGAAAACAAGGCCAACTGACCATACGTACGTCACACTAGGAGGCCGCGGCCGCCACCTCACTGGTTGGGCGCTGCGGGCACGCCCACCGCGTCGTAGCGGCCGGCCAGTCAGCTTGCGTTCGCGGTCCAGGGCCCCTGACGCCCACATAGCCTGTCCCTTCTACGTTAAAATTGTTGTTAAATAAACAATAAAGATAAAATCCAAACCTTGCACCAAAGCAAGGAAATTCACATGGGCGATGGGCCTGCTTCCACCTGCTACATACGCACGCGCACACACACACACACACACACACACACACACACAAATGAAGAAGAAGGATAAGGAAAGAAAGGAATGACTTTAGCGGTATTAGAGTACGGAAATTATACAACGGCGACAAATGGAAATGTGAGAGATTGGCAGAGATTCGAAGCCAGGACCGAAAGACCAGACACGATACGCGCACGTCATGTCACGTTAGCAAGGCAGTCCTGCGCTGGCGCGATCGCTAACCGAGTGGCTGTCCGCTATGAGGCAGTGGACTGTGCCCCCGCAACCAGCCAATCAGCTAGCGATCGCGCCGGCGCAGGACTACCTTGCTAACGTGACACGACGTGCGCGCCAAGGCCTGTCTTTTTTTTTTTTTTTGGGCCTCGGGCCTCTCGGTGTGACGTAGGCAGCGCTAGTTGTGAGGCCTCGATACCCGCCGGTGGTGCCATCTCCTGGACTTTCACGTACTTTTCAAACTCCTCGTACTGACGTAATGTTCAGTGTATATTTGGTCGATGTCTGCGGTGCGTTGTCGTCGCGTTGTAGCGACGCGACGTAACGCTGACGAGCCTGTCGCCTGTGCCGGGTGTGGCGGCACGGTGGCTGTGGCAGCGGCACATTTTGAGCCACGCTCGCGCTGCAGACTGGTCACGGGGTGGTTGCGGAGCGCGCCGCCGTGCCGTGCCGTGATGGACGGCGTTTCTGCTGCTGCCAGCAGTGTTGGCGAAGCGAGGCGAGGCTGCGGCGGCGCGGACACAAAGGCGGATAAACAAAGCGGCGCTGGCAGGTGCCGCCGCTATATATACACCGCGCCACACCGCCTCACGTGAAACACGCTCACGCGACACGCCTGCCGCGACCAGTCCGCTGTAATTGGCCGACACCTCTGCAGCGCACCACACAGGCGCTCACCGGCCAGCGGAGATGTGCTAATGTGCTGCAGCATGCAGCGAAGTGTACATTTCTCTCCAAATGCGAACCGAAAGTCGCATTAAATTTTGTGACACGTCAGGCCTTATTTGGATGTCTGCAACTGTTTCTTTTTGTAGTTCTTATGTTAGTAACGACAGCGCACCCTTATCTTTGCAAAAAAAAAAAAAAAAAAAAAAAAAAAAAAAAAAAGAAAGCTTAGGGTTTTACGTCCCATCGGCCTTATCTTTGGAGAATATTCTCAAATATCGCTTGTGACGCTAATATTTGAGAACAAAATGTTCAAATGTTTCTAAATCTATTGGACCAAACTGCGTGGTCATCGGTCCGCAGCTTACAAACTACTTAAACCTAGGTAAACTAAACTAAGGACAAACACACTCACCCATGCCCCAGGGAGGACTCGAACCTCCATGGCCGGCCGCGGTGGCCGAGGTGACTGAGGCGCTTCAGTCACGGTCAGCACGGCCACTACGGTCGGGGGTTCGAATCCCCCCTCGGGCATGGATATTTGTGCCGTCCTAGTTTGTAAGTAGTTCATAAGTAGTTTGTAAGTTTAGGGACTGATGACCCCGTAGTTAAGTCTCATAAGCTTGACAAACATTTGAACATTTGAACCTCCATGGCGAACAACCGCGCGCTCCACAGGGAGACGCTTTAGACCGCTCGGCTACTCCACCGCAGCTATTTGAGAACACACACACACATGGTCCATTGATAGTGACCGGGCCCAATATCTCACGAAATAAGTATCAAACGAAGAAAACTACAAAGAACAAAACTTTTCTAGCTTAAAGGAGAAAACCAGATGGCGCTATGGTCGGCCCGCTAGATGGCGCTCCCATAGGTCAAACGGATATCACTGGATTTTTTGAAATAGGTACCCCCATTTTTATTACATATTCGTCTAGCACGTAAACGAATATGAATGTTTTACTTGGAACCCTTTTGTTACTTTGTGATAGATGGCGCTGTAATATTCACAAACATATTGCTCACAATTTTAGACGAACAGAGGGTAACAGGTAAGTTTTTTAGATTAAACACGGAACTTAGATACGTTTGAACTTGATTACGGTTGTTCCAACTGGATACATGTAATTCTGTAATATTATCATACATTATGAGACCCATGCTGTTGCTGCATGATTACCAGTAATTACCACATAACTTCAATGAATGTTCAAAATGATGTCATTCAATTTCAATGCTTTTAGCAATACGCGTAACGAAATTTTTCTCAACAGCGAGTAGTTCGCCTTCATTTATATTCTCACATGCAATGACAATGCGCTGACGCATGTTTTCAGACATTGTCTGTGAATCACGATAACAAATATCCTTCAGTTTTCCCCACAGAAAGAAATCCGGGGATGTAAGATCCGGTGAATGTGAGGACCATGGTATCGTGCTTTTACGACCAATCCACCTGTCATTAAATATTCCATTTAAGACCGCTTCAACTGCATGCGAGCCATGTGACTGACATCCATCTTGTTGAAAGTACATCGCCATTCTGTCATGCAGTGAAACATCTTGTAGTTGTAAAATCGGTAGAGCATTACATACGAAATCAGCACACATTGCACCATTTAGATTGCCATCGATAAAATAGGGGCCAATTATTCTTCCTCCCGTAATGCCGCACCATACATTAATCCGCCAAGGTCGCTGATGTTCCACTTGTCGCAGCCACCGTGGATTTTCCGTTGCCCAATAGTGGATATTATGCCGATTTACGTTACCTCTGTTTGTGAAAGACACTTCGTTGCTCAGTTGCTCAGTGACCGGCGGCCAGTGCACACGTGACCAGCAGCAGCTGTACATTGTACGGTAACCGGCTTCTTAATAGAAGCGACTTATTTTCATTTCGTGTGTGCTTTCTTTTGCAGCTCTTTATACTTTAGTGTGCTCGAGTGTTTATTTATTAAGAATCGCGTTTAGTTGTCAGTTCAGTTGTTGATTTTTTGATTTATCAGCTCACGTATACATTTTTCAGATTCGCCGTAAACAAACAGTTCAGCGTTAGGTTTATATTTTTCAAAGCTCACTGTTTATCAAACTTCTGTGTCCTCAGACGTACGTACCTGATAGAAACATAGGTTTTTAGAATGGCTAGGAACTGTGACTGCTGCGAACGGATGGAGGCAGAGTTGGTGACTCTTCGCTCGCAGCTTCAGGCGGCGTTGGCTTCGCTGGCCACGCTTGAGACTGCGGTGGGTGGGCGCCGCTGTTGTGGGCCGCTCGCGGGGGTACAGCAGACGCCCTGTGCGTCTGTTGTGCCCTCCGATCGGCCTGCGGCTGTGGCCAGCCCGCTCACGTCCCGCGAGGAGGTCGCCCCCCAATCCGTGGTGGATTGGGAGGTCTCCTCAGCGCGTGTCAGGCGGCTTAAGACTTCCTAGAGGACCGAAGTGGAGTCCTCCCCGGTTAGTCTTGCCAACAGATTCGAGGCACTGTCTGTGGAAGGGGATGTTCCTGACGCAGATGGTGTCGCTTGTCCTGTACTCGCCCCTTTGCCTTCAAGATCCGGGCACTCACAGAGGGTGGGTTTGTTGGTAGTTGGGAGCTCCAACGTTAGGCGGGTAATGGAGCCCCTTAGGAAAATGGCTACAAGGGAGGGGAAGAATTCCAATGTGCACTCCGTGTGCATACCGGGGGGAGTCATTCCAGATGTGGAACGGGTCCTTCCGGATGCCATGAACAGCACAGGGTGCAGCCAGCTGCAGGTGGTGGCTCATGTCGGGACCAATGATGAGTGTCGCTTTGGATCGGAAGAGATCCTCTCTGGTTTTCAGCGGCTATCAGAACTGCTAAAGACTGCCAGTCTTGCTTGCAAGATGAAAGCGGAGCTCACCATCTGCAGCATTGTCGGCAGGACTGACTGCGGACCTTTGGTTCAGAGCCGAGTGGAGGGTCTGAATCAGAGGCTCAGACGGTTCTGCGACCGGGTGGGCTGCAGATTCCTCGACTTGCGCCAAAGGGTGGTGGGTTTTCGGGTTCCGCTAAATAGGTCAGGAGTCCACTATACTCAGGAAGCTGCTACACGGGTAGCGGGGGCTGTGTGGCGTGGACTGGGCGGTTTTTTAGGTTAGAGGGCTTCGGGAATACACAAAATGGGTTTCAGTCTCAAAGGGGGCAGGTCAGACACAGGAAGAAAGCAGATCTAGAAACCATTGGTATAACAATTGTAAATTGTCGTAGCTGTATTGGGAAAGTTCCAGAGCTCCAAGCGCTGATAGAAAGTACTGAGGCACATATCGTTATAGGTTCTGAAAGCTGGCTGACGCCTGAGATAAGTTCGGCCGAAATTTTTTCAAAGGGCCAAATGGTCTTCAGAAAGGATAGAATAAATAAAAAAGGGGGTGGTGTGTTTATTGCTGTTACAAATGGTTTATACTGCAGCGAAATTGCGACAGATACTTCCTGTGACTTGGTCTGTGTAGAGGTTATACCTGACAACCGGAATAAATTAGTAATTGGATCTTTTTATCGGCCCCCTGACTCAGACGATGCGGTTGCCGAAATGTTCAAAGAAAGCTTGAATCACATTTCAAATAGGTATCCGAAGCATACTGCTATAATCGGTTGCGACTTTAATTTACCCTCGATATGTTGGCATAATTACGTATTCAAAACCGGCGGCAAATATAAAACATCGTCCGAACTAGTTCTGAATGCTTTTTCTGAAAACGACTTCGAACAATTAGTTCATGAACCCACTAGAATAGTAAGTTGTTGCGAAAATACCCTTGATCTCCTAGCAACAAATAATCCGGAGGTAGTAAAGAGCATCAAAACAAATACAGGGACTAGCGAACATCGAGTTGTAGTAGCGAGACTAAATGTCGAAATTCCCAAATGCACAAAAAATAAACGAAAAATATATCTATTCAATAAAGCAGATAAAAATTCGCTTCACGCTTTCCTGAGTGATAATCTCCAGTCTTTCAAAACTAAAAATGCGAGTGTAGATCAGTTGTGGCTTACTTTCAAAGACATATTATCAGTAGCAATCGAGAGATTTATACCAAATAAATTAATAAAAGAGGGGGCCGACCCCCCGTGGTACACAATACAGGTCAGATCACTGTTGCAGAAACAAAGAAAAACGCATGCAAAATTAAAAAAGACACAGAATCCACAAGACTGGCAATCTTTTACTGAAACACGCAACCTAGCGCGGACATCAATGCGAGAAGCCTATAGTAGTTACCACAACGAAATCCTGTCTCGTAATTTTGCAGAAAATCCAAAGAAATTCTGGTCATATGTGAAGTACACTAGCGGCAAAGCACAAACAATACCTTCACTACGCGATAGCAATGGTAATGGTACCGACGACAGTACTGCTAAGGCAGAATTACTAAACACAGCTTTCCGAAATTCGTTCACCAAAGAAGACGCAGTGAACACTCCAGTATTCAATCCAAGAACAGATGCCAGCATGCGAAACTTAGAAGTAGATGTTCTTGGAGTAGTAAAACAACTTAAGTCACTACACAAAAATAAATCTTCCGGGACAGATTGTATACCAACTAGATTCCTCTCAGAGTATGTTGATGCAATTGCTCCGTACTTAGCTATAATTTACAACCGATCACTCAACGAAAGATCCGTACCCAAAGACTGGAAAGTTGCCCAAGTTACTCCAATATTCAAGAAAGGCAATAGAAGTCATCCCCAAAATTACAGGCCTATCTCATTGACGTCGATTTGCAGTAGAATTTTGGAACATATACTTTGTTCGAATATTATGAACTACCTCGAAGAGAACGACTTATTAACCAATAGTCAACACGGATTCAGAAAGTATCGCTCTTGCGAAACACAGCTAGCCCTTTATTCACATGAAGTGTTACGTGCCATCGACAAGGGTTCTCAAATCGATTCCATATTTCTGGATTTCCGGAAGGCTTTTGATACTGAACCCGACAAGCGGCTTCTAATGAAATTGCGTGCTTATGGAACATCTTCCCAATTGTGCGATTGGATTCACGATTTCCTATCAGAAAGGACACAGTTCGTTGTAATTGACGGTAAGTCATCGAGTAAAACAGAAGTGATATCTTGCGTTCCACAGGGAAGCGTTATAGGTCCCCTACTCTTCCTCGTGTTTATAAACGATTTAGGAGACAATCTGATTAGCTCCCTTAGACTGTTCGTGGATGATCCTGTCGTTTATCGGTTAGTGAAGTCAACAGAGGATCAAAAGCAACTGCAAAGCGATTTAGACCAAATTTCTTCTTGGTGCGAAAATTGGCAATTGACACTAAATAAAGAAAAGTGTGAAGTAATACACATGACCACTAAAAGAAATCCACCGAACTTCAATTACGCGATAAATCAGTCAAACTTTAAGGTCGTAAATTCTATCAAATACCTAGGAGTTACAATTACGAACAACTGTGACTGGAGAGAACACATAGAAAATATTGTGGGGAAGGCGAATAAAAGGTTACGTTTCATTGGCAGAACGCTTAGACGATGCACCAGCTCCACCAAAGAGACTGCCTACATCACACTTGTGCGTCCTCTCCTGGTGTACTGTTGCCCCTTCTGGGACCCTCACCAGGTGGGACAGACGGAAGATATTGAGAAGGTTCAGAGAAGGGCAGCTCGTTTTGTTTTATCACGTTACGGGGGAGGGAAAGCGTCACGGAAATGTTGTACGAATTGGGGTGGAAATCATTAAAAGAAAGGCGTTATTCATTGCGGCGTGAACTTTTTGCGAAGTTTCAATCACCGACTTTTACTTATGAATGTGAAAATATTTTGCTAGCACCCACCTACTTAGGGAGACATGACCATCCCAATAAAATAAGAGAAATCAGATCGAAAACGGGACGATTTAGGTGTTCTTTCTTCCCGCGCGCTATTAGAGAATGGAACGGTAGAGAAAAGTTATGAAAGTGGTTAATGAACCCTCTGCCAGACACTTAAATGTGATTTGCAGAGTATCTATGTAGATGTAGATGTAGATACTAAACAAAACGCATAAAAAGAAACTGTTATCGTCCCGTAATTTTTTTTGTGCCCAGTGGCAAAACTGTACACGACGTTCAAAGTCTTCGCCATGCAAATCCAGGTGCATAGAAATGAGGTAAGGGTGAAATTTATGTCGATGTAGAATTCTCAACACCGACGTTTTTGAGATTCCCGATTCTCGCTCAATTTGTCTGCTACTGATGTGCGGATTAGCCGCAACTGCAGCTAAAACACTTACTTGGGCATCATCATTTGTTGCAGGTCGTGGTTGACGTTTCACTTGTGGCTGAACACTTCCTGTTTCTTTAAATAACGTAACTATCCAACGAAATATCCGCACATTTGTATGATGTCTTCCAGGGTAACGATCAACATACATAGCACAGGCCCGTTGGGCATTTTGATCGTAATAGCCATACATAAATACCATATCTACCTTTTCTGCAAATTGGTAAACGGTCCATTTTAACACGTAGAAAATGTCGTGGGAAAGGCGAACCAGAGACTGCGTTTTATTGGTAGAACCCTTAAAATATGCAACAGAACTACTAAAGAGACTGCATGCACCACGCTTGTCCGTCCTTTTTTGCAGTATTGCTGTCCATTGTGGGATCCTTATCAGGTAGGTATGACGGAGGACATCGAAAGAGTCCAAAGAAGGGCAGCTCGATTTGTATTGTCAGGATACAGGGGAGACAGAGTTACGAAAATGATACAGGCTTTGGGATGGGAATCATTACAACAACGCCGCTTATCGCTGCGGCGTGGGCTACTTACGAAACTCCCACCGCGAACGTTCTCCTCCGAATGCGAAAATATATTGTTGACTCCCACTTACATCAGTAGAAAAGATCATTAGAATGAAATACGAGAAATCAGAGCTCGAACGGAGAGATTCAGGTGTTCTTTCTTCTCGCGCGCTGTTCGAGAATGGAATGGGAGGTAAATACGTAGTATAAAGTTGTTTCTATGGACCCTCTGCCAGGTACTTAAATGTTATTTGCAGAGTATCCCATGTAGATGTAGATGACGATCGTGTGGCATTTATGGCCGTTACACCTCAACTGTGTTCATGATGAGGACAATACCCAATCCTGACGTGCTACAGACGCGAAATTTAATTGACAGGAAGAAGATGCTGTGATATGCAAATGATTAGCTTTACAGATCATTCACACAAGGTTGGCGCCGGTACGACACCCACAACGTGCTGACATGGGGAAAGTTTCCAGTATGGAATCAGTGGGTTCAGGAGGGCAATATGGAACGCCTTGCTGGATCTCAACGGCCTCGTATCACAAGCAGTCGAGTTGACAGGCATCTTATCCGCATGACTATAACGTCTCGTGCAGCCACGTCTCGATCCCTGAGTCAACAGATGGGGACGTTTGGAAGACGACAACCATCTGCACGAACAGTTCGACGACGTTTGTAGCAGCATGAACTATCAGCTCGGATACCATAGCTGCGGTTACTCTTGACGCTGCATCACAGACAGGAGCGCCTGCAATGGTGTGCGCAATGACGAACCTGGTTGCACGAAAGGCAAAACGTCATTTTTTCGTATGAATCCAGGTTCTGTTTACAACATCATGATGGTCACATCCGTGTTTGGCGACATCGCGGTGAACACACATTGGAAGCGTATTCGTCATCGCCTCACTAGCGTATCTCCCGGCGTGATGGTATGGGGTGCCATTGGTTATACGTCTCGGTCACCTCCTGTTCGCAATGACGGCACTTTGAACAGTGGCTGTAGCGTTTCAGATGTGTTACGACCCGGGCTCTAACGTTCATTCGATCCCTGCGAAGCTGCATGGGCACCTGTACCTGTAAACGCCATACAAACTCTGTTTGACTGAATGCCCAAGTGTATCAAGGCAGTTATTACGGCCACAGGTGGTTGTTCTGGGTACTAATTCCTCAGGATCTATGCACCCAAATTGCGTGAAAATGTTATCAAATGTCAGTTTTAGTATAATATATTTGTGCAATAAATACCCGTTAATCATCTGCATTTCTTCTTGGTGTTGCAATTTTAATGGCCAGTAGTGTATATTTGAACACCACAGTGCTTTACTAGGCATGGTCCTATTTGGAGGTGGTATGCCGTTGCCTTCCTTCGACCTGACTTACCCAGCCAGTTATAGGGGGACCTACAGTTTAACGTGGGTTTTGAACCACGGTGCTCCTCGGTATTTTTCACATGAGCAATACTACCAGAGGTGAAAGAAGTGGAAAGTGACAGACAAAAATCCTAGGACCTGGCGGGGATCGAACCCGCGACCTTTTGATTTGTAGTCTGGCACTCTACCACTGCGCAACCGATCACATACCACTGAATGTTCCTTCGATATTGTTTCAAAATTAGACATATAGTTCATGAGATATGAGGTCATAAACAATTTGGTTCATGAAAAACTGCATTATGATGCATGAGGTTTTGATTTGTTATGTCTTTACTGATAACACCATTCACGATACGTGGACAAAATTCCCGACGGGACCGGCAATCGCACCAGGGCTCCCTGCTTGCCAACCCACCACGCTGTCCTCTAGACTATGGGGGCAATGAATTGTACAGCTGATACTGTTTAACAATATAGTTTTTTTTTTTTTTTTTTTTTTTTTTTTTTTTTTTTTTTTTTTTTTAATATTAGTTGACGCTGTGGTGGCGGGTGGCGTGCTGGACGCGATACGGGCGTGCGAAACGCAAGCAGTAGTGTCGCGCAGGCAGGCGGTGAGTCAGCGGTGTGTGCGCCTGCAGGTGGAGACAATGGCGGCGCTGCGTGGCTGGCGACCTTCTGCCGGTCGGGAATAGCCCGCGACACGCACCGCCCGCTTCCCGGTTGGCAGCTCACTCCGACCGACACCATCCACTGAATCACCCGGTCACCGGTCTCTTCTTTTCCACGCGTGCTCATGGCTCAGTCTAGGCTCGACGGAGGAAGGAAGGAAGCGTCGGGTTTAACGTCCCGTCGACAGCTTGGTCATTAGAGACGGAGCTAACGCTCTGAATTTTGGGTAAGGAAATCGGTTGTGCCCTTTTGAAAGAAACCATCCCGGCATTTGCCTGGAGTGATTTAGGGAAATCACGGATGGCCGGGAGTGGATTTGAACCACTGCCCTCCCGAATACGAGTCCAGTGCGTTACCACTGCGCCATCTCGCTCGGTAGGCTATAGGAGTAGCGGCTTTAGCCGTAACTACTGGTAACCAGCTATAAACGCCATTCCACACAAGCCTTCACGACACTGCCTGGTCAGGGCACCGTTACTCCACAACGTATCCACAAGGTCGGTCCCGTTAATTCGCTTCGCAAAATTTATATTAAAAGTTAGCATCTACAACGTAAAAAGTCATAGTATAGTATTGGAATTCAGAAATTAACTTTATAAACCGTCAAAGCACATTCATAATGTACGGTTTTTTATCAACTCAGTGCTGATAAGAGAAACAAAATTTCAAAACATTGATATTTACTTGCAAGCTTGAAAATATACATTCAAACACATCTAAGAGTGTTCTTTAGCAATAAATATAGCCGTTTTATCCATTATAACTTTTCGCCTTACGTAACAAATAACGTATAAAAACAACTATATTTTTCTTTTTCATTAGAGCTGACTTTTTCACTTAACATGTAAATTGATTCATCCACTTGTGTTCCTATTTAGCGCAGAGGTCAGCCATTTCCTGTTATTACACTATAAAACCTATATCAATTTTCGATTTTACATACCTGACATTTCGTTTGTAAGAACACTCACTGCATAAAAAATAGTAAAAATAAATATAAAGTCAAAATTGTGGCACTATTCATGGTAATCATGTAGCTATTAGGGGATCAGGTGACATATACACATTTGGTAAGGTATTTTATTCAGATATTGGTTACAACAGTAATTTATGTGTGATTCATTACGATATTTAGCTGTCTCAACTCTTTACTTGAGGTTTACATGGTGTGTACTTAGAGCGAAGCACCATGGGACTGTCGTAATAGTGAAAACAATCTCGTTGTCCTCTAATACGTCTGTGATCACCTCGGACGGCCACCTGCGTGGAGGGATATTTGGCGTCGCGCGGGAGTACCCGAGCGGTCTGGAGCGCCTCTTTACGGATCGCGCGACCTCCTGCGTCGAGGGTTCGAATCCTCCCTCGGGCATGAATGTGTGTGTTGTCCTTACGTTAGTTTAACTTAGTTTAAGTAGTTTGTAAGACTAGGGACTGATGACCAACGTAGTTTGATCCCATAGGATATTTAGCCATTCTTCCATAAGTGCAATATCCGGCTCTGAAATCGTTGTGGGAGGTGCTGCTCTGGTCACCACGCAACCCAGACATGCTCAATCAGGTTCAAACGCAAACAAGCTTGCCATCCCATTCGTTCAATTCACTCAGCTTCAAGCATCTTGTCCACATGTGCACCACTTTGGCAACGTGTGTTATCGTCCATGAGCAGGAACCCATCTCCTTTGGCACCATCCGGCCGCGGTCGAGGCATGGATGTTTGTGCCGTCTGTAGTGTAAGCTAGTTCATAAGTAGTTTGTAAACTTAAGTCCCATAAATTCTACAAACATTTTTTTTCTTTTTGGCACCAAAGTAGGGCACAACAAAAGGTCCAAGGATCTCGTCCGTATACCTCTGAGCAGTGAAAGCGCCATCCCTAACGACACAGAGGTCCGCACGTTCGCCAATACTTACTCCTGTGCACACCATTCCTCCACCACCATGAGAAGGGAATGACAATTGTCCGTATGAACACAAAATCGTGACTTATCTGTAAACATAGCCCGGCATTAGTCGTTACGACCTCAATCCTGATGTTTCTCCGCCCAGTTCCTGTGGCCTACACGGCGTCATAGCTTTAATGGGACACATATCATAGTCCTCCGTGCGTAGAAGCCACTTCCCGAAGGCGATTTCAGACTATTTGAGTTGATATTGCGCGTCCTGTTTCTACCTGGAAGCTGAGTTGCAGCTGAGTTGCATTCAGCCTCCTGTTTCGACGGGCTGTTAATCGGAGATAACGGTCATCTCTTGCTAATTTTACCCGTGGACGATTTTGGCCCTGCCTTCGTTTAATGGTTCATGGTCCTGGAAATTACACTTTCGGACACTCTAATAGCTGCAGCCACCTTTCTCTGCTTCTGTACCGCTTCCAACCGTACTATGGCTTTTCACGCTTAGGGTAAGTCACATTGCCGTTGCACTGCGGTACCTGCTCGCAGCACTATCTGAACCCCACTGCTTGTGTAATTCGTTGGACAAAGTAAACTCAAGGCAACACGAACCCCCTCTGCAGCAACTATCTGTTATTGCCACTATCTCGGTTGCCGTAATGTTGTTGTCGCCGCTCCGTAAAACCGACAGAAAGACGTCGAACCATTTTACTTCATTCTGTCGATGACAATACTTCACATGTGGGGGAGATATTAAAATAATAGTTTAAAGAGGTAAAATTAAAAAAAAAACGTTAGGTTTGCCAAACCTAAACTCAAATATAAAATAATTTTGGCTGTTATCTGAGATACGTTAATTATTACGTGTTGGGTTCATGGATATTATCGCAATAGTAGAGTCGTAATCGTATCGCCCATATTTTTTATTATTTACATTTTTATTACTTTTGTCCGAAATTTAGGAAAAATATAAAACCACAAGAAAATCTAAAGTGGGCTGTAAACACGTCAGTGCGATTTCTTTCACTATCTACATCTACATCGATACTCTGCAAATCACATTTAAGTGCCTGGCAGAGGGTTCATTAACCACTTTCATAACTTTTCTCTACCGCTCCATTCTCTAATAGCGCATGGGAAGAAAGAACACCTAAATCGTTCCATTTTAGGTCTGATTTCTCTTACTTTATTGGGTTGGTCATGTCTCCCTAAGTAGGTGGGTGCTAGCAAAATATTTTCACATTCAGAAGTAAAAGTCGGTGATTGAAACTTCACAAACAGATCATGCTGCAATGAATAATGTTTTTCTTTTAATGATTTCCACCCCAATTCATGCAACATTTCCGTGATGCTTTCCCCCCCGTTAACGTGATAAAACAAAACGAGCTGCCCTTCTCTGAACCTTCTCAGTATCTTCTGTCAGTCCCAACTGGTGAGGGTCCCACAATAGGCAACAGAACTCTAGGAGAGGACGCACAAGTGTGATGTAGGCAGTCTCTTTGGTGGAGCTGGTGCATCTTCGAATCATTCTGCCAATGAAACGTAATCTTTGGTTTGCCTTCCCCACAATATTTTCTGTGTGTTGATGACTTGGTGGGGAAAAAATGAAAAAATCTGTGAGAACAGCCAATGATAACGTTTTCAGGTGAATTCCTACAAATTTCCAAAATCGTTTTTAACAAAATTGTTTCAGTCCACTTAGATTACAAGTTGTGCTCATTTTGTGAACCCAAAATGCTCAGTGATGTTCACAAAACCATGTGATTTGGAACTGCGTTGACATTCATTACATGATACGGTGAAGAAGGAGATGACATCATATTGCAACAGCTGATGAGACTTGGGTATGTCACGTCACCTGGAGTCAAAACAACAGTCAATGGAATGCAGACACACTTTATCTCCCACAAAACAGAAATTCAAGACAACGATGTCTGCACAGAAAATCATGTGCATGGTGTTTTGAGACTGAAAAGGTGTACTGCTTGTTGAATTTCTTCCAAAAAGAGGAACTATCAACGCAGCCAGATACTATCAGGCTTCGAAGTGGAATACGGAATGTAAGGAGAGGGAAGCTCAGCAGAGGAATTGTTCTGCTTCATAATACTGCTCGGCCACCTGGTGCACGTGACAGACAAACTCTTATTCAGCAGTTTGGATGGAAGCAGATCGACCACCCGCCATATAGCCCTGACCTGGCGCCATCAGACTACCACTTGGTTTTACACCTAAAGCAAGAACTTGGTGGGAAACATTTCCTAAGTGATGATGAAGTGAAACTCGGTGTGCAGAAATAGTTTCATCACTGGTGACATTGTTCTATGAGGTAGAACTATGTAAGTAAATGGAATGCTATGACAGATGCTATGACAGGTGTCTCAACAATGGTGGAAAATATGTGGGATAGTAGTTTAAAATATACTCTTTCTTGTGACAATAATTAAAAAAAATTACAATATTTTATGTCAAAATGGTATTTACTTTCCAGGTATGCCTCATATACAATATTATGTAGAAGTTTATCATTTACTCCACTTCATCTACTGTCATTAAAACACAGTAAAAAGAACAGTAGATGAAGTGGAGTAAATGATAAGCCTCTATGACATAATGTTTGGTTTTAAAAATACACACAGTCTTTCTGCTGTGTGTTTTTAATTCCTGAAAACGCCTACAACAGTGAAACTGGATGAATAATAAAGAGGCACAACACACAGCTTAAGGATTAAAATGACTTATTAAAAAAATGTTGTGAGAGTGTATTTAAGTGTTGCCTTATGTACATTCCATGATGTTCCTACACCCAGTTGGATTCCACCACCACCTCCCACTCCACCCCACCCCCCTCTGTCCCAACCAGCACTCATTGTCAGTACACAAACCAACCAGCATTACATTTCTGAAGTGTTGGAAGCTGTTGTCTTCTCTTACATTTAGAGCCTGCCAAAGACCACACTGAACAGGATGATGAGTAACCGTATATAGCATGCAACATTCAAGATTTCTTCATTGCTCCTCCGATCACATTGAGCCTTGGTTCCCTGTTCTCCCAATCTCTCACATACCAAAAATGTCTAGTCAATGATTGCAGAATGACTGGTCAGGGATACGCCACTCACTGGTACACCAGATCACATTTGGCAATAATGTACATAGAAGGAACATTGCTGCACCCCAAAAACACCAAGAGCCCCTTTGATCCAATACAAAGTGTGTAGTAGTGATTAAAGCCAGCAATGGTAGCAACACTCATATCTTCCTCAATTTAAATGAGCCTGTCTTTTCAAATCATGTTTGCTTTATAGAACACATCTTATCCCAAATAAATATAGCTGTGATATCTTCGGTTCTTCTTGGTGTTTCAGTTCCGATTGCAGGCAGTGTATTTATTTATTTATTACATAGTCCACCCTTTCATGCTCTTTATGAATATACTAGCATATTTTACTATGTCTCTACTATCTTCATCACTTCAGTGCTGGAGACGAAACTTGTGAGCTGAGTACTCAAGTACTATGAAATACAATCCTTTTCACTTTTGCTAAACAGAAAGATCTTCCCTAATTCTCTTACTGTTTCTATTTGTAACTTTATTCATTCATGGTGTAACACGATTAGGCTTGCTGAATCTTTATTGTACTATAATTGTGTCGAAAAGTTCGGATCTGTTTGTCAGCAGCAGGTCTAAAACATCTCCATCTCTGAAATAAATCGCAATTTGCGTTCAGTTATGGCTTCACTCTACTACGTTTGTATGGAATACCACAGTAACGCTGTAATGTCGTCAAAAATATACAATTGTATACAAGCCGAGGCTGGGCTCCTAACGAAAATTAATTGTGTCTCGATACCCCATGGTCTGATCTCCCTGATGCGGGAATACAGTATTGTGGCATCGAGCGTTACAGAACAAATGGGCTGTGGTAATAGGAAAGAGACAGCGTGGCGAATGGAGATTTGGATGTGGCGGGAGACGTGCGGGGAGAGTCCTCTGCAGTCGAGTTGGTCACTGTGTTCTAGGTGGCGGAGTGGCAGTGTGGCTCGGGCAGCCGTGAGGCGAGGACGTCAGCTAGCGTCCCGCCTGGCGAGGTACGCGTTCGCGTTTTCCTTGTTTACTTCTCGTCGCGTTATTGTGTATTGAGTTTCCTGTAATAGCGAGACATGGCGCACTCATACCGCCGAACGACTATCAAGATCTCTTTCCAAGCAGAATACGCACGACCACGACCTTTTGAAATTGAGAACTTTATAAGAGACGATCTGCACCTCGATCCACGAGATGTAATAGGCATACACTTTTACATTACCGGGAACGTTGTCTATGTGAAGATGCGCACCGAAGAACTGTGTACCGACATTGTGAACCGCCACGCGGAACGACACAAGTTCAAACACCCTGACGGCCACATCGGTGCCGTCGTGATGGAGCATGTGGGTTACGGCCTGCGTACAATCAGGGTCTTCGAACTCCCGTTCGAGGTCCCAGAAGATATCGTTAAGACAGCCTTCAGCCCGTACGGAAACGTCATCGGTCACGCGGCCGAAAAATGGAAAACGTTTGAGACTTACCCGGTCCTCAACGGTGTACGGCAAATACAAATAGAACTGAAGAAGCACGTACCGACATACCTGAATATAGGAGGATGCAGAGCCATCATCATGTACGACGGTCAGCCCCGTACCTGTGCTGGTTGCGGCCAGGAAGGACACGTCCGCCAACAATGTCCCCTACGTCGACCTGTACAAACGCCTGTCAACGAAACGCCCCCTCCGCGCCGTCCACAGTTCTCCCTGTTACTTACGCTGCAGCCGCCGCACCACCGGCCGATCATCTACAAGGTCAATCTAACCAACCCCCGACAACGACCGCAAACATAGACATGAATTTCACACCTTCGACGCCATGCCAACCAGACGCAGTGCAAGAAGAAATGCAGCAACCCCTTTCCGCTGAGCAAGAAGACGCAAAGGAACCGACACTTGACGTCGTGCCATCTTCTGCCTTCATTCCAACAACCAAGAACGAGGCAGACACCCACGCTCTTTCCGACTCTGAACAACATAACCGCAAACAAAAGAACCCTCGGAAGCGCCGGAAGAAGCATCGTCTGCCCTCTGATGATTGCTTACAACGAATGGGGCCACAAGAAGACGATTCCCTGTCCGATGACGGCAGGTCTTCTGAAACGCAGATGTCAGACGTCACTGCACCGACATCTCACCCCCCGACCGCTTCCAACAATCCTGATGCGACGACGTCGCGCACTCCCAGGAGCGTCCCAGAAGGCGTCCCGACGACGTCGCGCACTCCCAGGAGCGTCCCAGAAGGCGTCCCACCTGCCGTGCCACCTCCGTCTGCGGACACAGCAGACGATACTTTGATGGACACTACATCTGAATTGCCGCGATCGTGGGCGGACGAAACGTTGGACGCAGGTGAAAATGAAGGGGATGTCCCCGTGGTATTGTCGGACATAGTTCCGACACAGTAACTGACAAATTGATGGCTGCTGTGTCTGTTCCATCCCGAACTGACACCGCTAGAGCAGCAGACTTCTTCCAGGAGACCCAACAATACAGACTGGCCACTATCAATATCAATACTATTCGTGCGCACCATAAACTAAGGATGTTACAAGAGATGCTGAATGCGGTGGATATAGATATTGCCCTTCTTCAGCAGGTCTATGTTGCTGAGTTCGTCGGCCCTTATGGATATACCACTCACGTCTCTCACGCGTCTGACACAGGCAGCGGCGTGGCAATCCTTCTCCGTGACGGCTTAATTGCAGAAGATATCACTTTCACACCTGATGCAAGAGGCATGGCACTCACCCTACATGACGTCAGAATAATTAACATCTACGCACCATCTGGATCTGGTCGTCGCCGTGAACGGACTGCTTTCTTCGCTGAAGCCGTCAT
This sequence comes from Locusta migratoria, assembly GCA_026315105.1. Taxonomy (NCBI): domain Eukaryota; kingdom Metazoa; phylum Arthropoda; class Insecta; order Orthoptera; family Acrididae; genus Locusta; species Locusta migratoria. The sequence continues at coordinate 695,530,759 of CM048745.1, read as the reverse complement.
GCCCCTATTTATGGGTCGTCAGGATGCCTTAATCATCGGTGGAGACTTCAATTCCACCCAGGCGCCCAAGGACCAACTACCACGCCATGACGGCCCTCTTTGTAAGCACGCGTATCAAGATGTTTATGCTTGAAGGGCTCCTTCGTTTTCATTATATTGTGTCTTCTTTCTCCTTTTTCTTTTCACCTAATTTGTTTCAATAAAGATAAATTTGAAAAAGGGTCGAGGCGACCAGTGAAGACAACCATCTATATATAAATAACTAAAAAAAAAAAAAAGAAAAAAAAAGATAAAAGGGGTATGGTAAAAAAAAGTAAGACAAAAAAAAGTGGTCAACGCGTCTGCCCAGTAAGTAGGAGCTCCCGGGTTCGAATCCCGTCCGGGCACTAAATTTTCATTCGCCGCACTTTGGTATTGCACCCAAACCTAGTACAGTGAATCCATAACTGAACGCAAATTCCGATTTATTTCATTCATTGAACGCTTTAACGTCGTCAGAAATATACATTTCTGTTTAATTTGTTAAGGAATCTTCGCATAAAGCACTTAGAACATTACCGCTCAATCTTCCGGCCCTGCCACTCGCCTAAGCACTTGGGTCTCCCAGTCTATCTCCAGTAAGTTACATATTCCACCCAGTAAATGTACGGGAAATATTTTCCAAGTTTTCCCTTAGATGTTTCGTCACAACTGCTGCTGAGCCACGGGGCCTGGGAAAACACCCACTGACTATGTTGAAGCTTATGTTAACCTTGACCTTCGCCCAAATTATTTCCCAAGCTGCAACTGTAATAATTTCACTTGATATTATCGCATGGTTATTGATTTAACACCTCTCCCCCTCCAGGGCTCAACCTATATCTGCGGTATATGGTCCAGTCTGAGTTTAGGATTTCATTACTATTGGCACCCGGGTTCAGTCAGCTTTCCGTCCCTAGTACTGTGCGAGCATTGTGACAATTTAAAAGTGAGAGCGTTCTGGGATCTTTCATAAGTTCAGATATTTGTAATTCTACGGTTCCAAACTACGTTGGTCAGCAGTCCCAAGACTTACAAACTACTTAAACTGAGGACAACACACATCCATACCGCGCGATCCGTAACGTGGCGCTTCAGACCGCTCGGCTACTCCCGCGTGGCTGGGATCTTTCCATAGACTCTTCGGCACATGAGAGCCTATTCACATTTTCTTTCTTCGTTCTTTCGTGTCTCCTGCTGCCCTGCCCGGAATCAGAGGGCGTGTTATCGGGCCTTTGGAGGGAAATCTCTATCCTAAAAACCTTAACGTGCGCTCCACATGAACTCGCCTACACTAGCAGCCCATTTCTCCATGTGGTGCACACCTGACCTATTCAGGATGGGACCTACATATCTCCACCCGATAGCGAAGGACGAGAAACGTGCACCAAAGATCATCACAAAACCGTCTGAGCCGGCCGCGGTGGCCGAGGGGACTGAGGCGCTTCAGTCACGGTCTGCACGGCCACTACGGTCGGGGATTCGAATCCCCCCTCGGGCATGGATATTTGTGCCGTCCTAGTTCGTAGTTAGTTCATAAGTAGTCTGTAAGTTTAGGGACTGATGACCCCGTAGTCACGGTCAAATGCAGGGAACTCTATCGCTTAACTGATCCAGATCCATCACTTGACGGTGATTTACTTGCGCAAATATTTTTATTTCAACACATTCATCCGAATGAGTTGCTAGGAATGACTAAACGTTGCGCGGTAAACTCCGTCACTTCTTATGGTGCTAACTGCCGCCAACACCTACTAAATAATTTGCAAATTCTGTGAAATATAAAAATTTATTCCTCCATTCCGTTCAGTGGAAATATTTTTACTAGATTTTGACTAATTTGATCACAAACTGAAATCGGAAAGTTTTCAAGTATTCAGATCAGAATAAAATAATGAAAGCTTTATTAAACTGAATCCATATGGCAGTAGCATTATAAAAAGTTAGTGACCGTGACAGGATTCGAAACTGCAATGTCAATTTTTATAATATACTGAAATAAAAATATTTCTGCAGGTAAATCACCGTCAAGTGATGGATATGGACCAGTTACGCGATTGTGTTCTCTGCTGTTGACCCTGAGCTAAATTTTGGCATAGTGCACAGCAATAAATTCAGCTGATATTCATGAAACTGTTAAGTGTAGGACTTTGATTTTAAAACATTACAGAAAGGAAACGCGATTGAAGGTTCTAAACATTTTTGCAAAATCAACAGGGTAGATTTTAATGAAATTTAGCGAATTCAGAACAATGACTTTCCGAATTAAAAGTTAACCGTAATGGCGCCCAAACTCATTGCATGATTTGCGCTGTGGGAATTACTACGCCAGCCAGGAATTTACAGAACTGAGAAATAAATGCCGGCCGCGGTGGCCGGACGTTCTGCGTCCCCCCTCGGGATGGATATTTGTGACGTCGTTAGTATTAGCTAGTTCATAAGTAGTTTGTAAGTTTAGGGACAGACGACCCCATAGTTAAGTCCCTTAAGCTTTACAAACATTTGAACATTTGAGAAATATATAAATACATTTATTCAGTTATACTCACATGAATATTGTGTAGAAAAACGGAGTGGACACAGATACGTCAGTATCGGAAGGAAGATAGAATCAGACAGAAAAGTAGAACGCCGTTGTCTCTAAATGATTAAATGTTTATAAAGCTTAAGGGACTTAACTGCGGGATCATCAGTCCGTAAAATTACAAACTACGAATGAACTAGCTTATACTAAAGGTAGCACAAACATCCATGCCCGAGGGGAGATTCGAACCCCAGACAGGGAATGGCCTCGCGCATCATAGCATAGCGCATCAATGTGTTCGGCCGCTCCGCCGCGGCTGTAGTCTCTCTTGTCCGGAAAAATATAAAGGAAAGTTGATAATGGATCAGAGATGAATATGGCAGAGAAAACTGCTCCGTGGTATATATATATATATATATATATATATATATATATATATATATATATATACCACGGAGCAGTTTTCTCTGCCATATTCATCTATATATATATATATATATATATATATATATATATATATATATATATATATATATATATATATATATATATTCGATTCGCCGCAGAGCCTCCTCCAAATCTCAGATGAGGTCCCCCGGCAAGCAAATAATGTGCACACTTTATTGAAATGTTTTGGTCGCAATATACTTTCTTTTACCATTACGCGTTTCGACATCATAATCATCATCAGATGTGTGGCAAAAATAATAGAAGTATATTACATTTTGGATGTTTAAGGTTCATAGTCACAATATTTACAAGGAGAACAAATACCTTATCTGCACACATACTAGCAAACTTCAAAAAAACGAAAAAAAAAACGAAAAAAAAAACAACGATGGGAATTAAATTTCATCTTAGTGGAGATGCATAACTAAAACATAAGCCACCATCGTGGATGTCTAGTAAAGGTGTTCCATTAGATTCACATGCCAAACGGTGGTGAGCGGAGGGCAACACCGTAACAGGTAAAGTAGGCCCAATAGCCGCCAGATGACGCAGGGTTAAAATTAAATGTAATTTGAAGAAATGCAAATTAATGGTACAGTATTGTGGGTGTTATCATTTTGTTTCTTATAAGGTAGGGATTGAGAAAAGTGATGGTGGCCATCTCAGGCACGCGACTGGAAGAGGGAGGGGGTGGGGAAAGATGGGGAGTCATCGCGCGCTTAAACCCTTTAACTTCGCTCCTAACCATTCGATTTATTTTTTTATTTTTTATTTATTATTATTTTTATTTTTTTTTATTTTTACGTAAATGGAGCTGTTTTGGTTAAAATTTCCAAACAAGGATTCCACCAGAGAAATAAGTAATACATTTGACAAGATAATCAATTTATGTTAATTGTTTATACCAGATTAGTAAATTAAAACATAAAAGGAGCATGAAATAAGAAAACATTTTTATTTTAAGAACAGTTTTTGTATAACACTTAAGAAAAGAAACAGTATACAAAATATAAAACTGCATTCAAGAGAAAAAAAAAAACAGTATTATTATTTCTGTAGATGTTCCTTTTAATTTTACGAATATATTTTAACTGTCAAGGAATAATTAAACCAGTCTTGTGTTTTATTATTACATTCATTTGCTGAAAAATAAAGGATAGTCTTCTGGAGTGAATCCACAAGTTAGAATCCTTCTTATTTCATTCTTCGTATTTCTTAACCATAACTGAAGTTCATCGCAATCACCATTAATATCAGAATCATCACAGAAGTCCGTTCCCTTTGACAGTTCATAATAATCTTTTTCTTAGCTCAAATTACAGCATTTTTGTGGATCTGCAGAACATGAACAAATGTCTGTGCAAGGAAGTGCGGAACTTTAGGCGATCTGGAGGAGGATTGTTTAAGATCTTGTTGGCAGATGGGGCGGTGAAGTTTCCTCCATTGTCTATTCGTTGCTTCCTGCCGTCGCAGCTCAGGCGGTGGGATGTTGCTCATGGTGTGCAGCCAGGGTATCGGTGTGGATTTTAGTGTATCTGTAATGACTCTCATTGAATCGTTCAGCTGTACGTCTAACTTCCTGGTATGGGTGCTATGTTGCCACACTGGAGCACAATATTCAGCTACAGGGTACACTAGTTTTCTAATGATGTTATTTCGGGTCTTTACCTTTTGGCTTGTGTTTCCAAGTAACGTTTATACTTTTAAGACCGGTCCAGTGTGATAACCAGGTATTTAGGCTGTAAATTGTGTCTAAACCTTTATTGGCAGAAGTTAAGTTGTTGTTTTGCTTGTTCAGAGGGAATGCACGTACTTCTGTCTTTGCTGCATTTGGCTGGAGTCTCCATGCTTCATAATATTTGTTAAGAGTTTCTAAGTCACTGGATAATATAGTTTCTCCTTCCTCCGGTGTACTGGTCTGTATGGCTATGGCAAGGTCATCGGCATAGCAAAACTTTTCACTGGCAGTGTTTGTGTACAGATTGAAGACCAAGGGTGCTAGGACTGATCCTTGGGGGAGTCCATTTTTTACTTTAAATGACTTCATTTGTTTTTGTCCAACACTAACCTTGAAGTGACGGTTGGTTAACATGTTCTCCAGAATCGTCGTCAATTTTTTACTTGGGATATGCTTTTTTAACTTTAGCCGGAGTCCATCTAGCCACAACGTACCATATGCTGCTGATATCGTGCCGCACGGCACGAAGGCCACAGACGTCTTTACTTTCCTTTGGAATCCAGCCTCAAGACCCAGAATTCCCACATATATTAAAGTAGTGTATTTATCAAATTAGTAACTTTTAGTATCTGAACATATATATTAAACTTGTATCTAATGTAAAACTAAATAACTATCTCATATGTAATGCTAAATACTGCTGTTGTAGCCTAAGACAAATAAAAATAAAACAGAATTTCCCTCGCCTCGTGCGCCGGGCCTGCCGCTGCCTCTGCCTGTTGGCGCCGCCCAGAACGGCCGCACGTTTCTCGCCTGCCTAGGACGTAACAGCGAGAGTGGAAACGAGAGGAGACCGAGACATTGAAAAAGAGACAATAATGTCGGCTATACATAAGCTTTGGGATCTGGATCGTCCAGACCGGCGAATTGCAATAACAAAAATTTTGTTCGTTTTACTCTATGTCCCATACTTACGTGTCAGTTTTCGGTCAAATTTTCTATCTACATAAATATTCTGACGGACAGAGTGAGTACAAGTTGCGGCTCTTTGCTGATGATTTGGTGTACGGGAAGCTACTGTCATTGAGTGGCTGCGGTAGGATACAAGGTTATTCAGACAAAATTTCTAGTTGGTGCGAGTTGTGGCATATACGTCTAAAAGTACAAAAATATAATTTGATACACATGAGTAATGTGGTACATTTGCGAAGGAGACAGCGTGTAGATCACTTACGTAACCCCTTCTTGAGTGTTGCTCAAGTGTTTGCAAGACTCGCCAGATTGGTTTACAGGAAGACATAGAAGCAGTTCAGAGGCGGGCTGCCAGGTTTATTACTGCGAGGTTCGATCAATATGCGCGTCTTACAGATGCTTCAGGAACTCACGTCAGTATTAGCACGTAAGAATTGTATTTACGAAGAATTGCACAACGATGCATATTATTCAGTCCCCCAATGTTAATGCTAAAATTATAAACTTTTGATTTATGTCCAGATTAATGTAAAATGCTTGGAGAAGTGTTTTTATGATTGTATTTTATTCAATTCACAAATTATCAACTCGAAACGAAATTTGTTCTGTGAGAGTATAAAATCATTGTACATGAAGTTGCCCTTAGAATGAACGTATAAGGTTTGTACCACAGTTCTTTAGTTATTAAGCGATAAGATGAAACTGTGTCAAATTTCAGGAAGATTTTCTACATTGGAAAAGCACAGGAATTTGGAATACGAACTTCAGCACTCCTACTCCACTCGTGGTTGCCGTTTAAAAAATTCTACAAGTCAAAGCTGCCAAAGCATTTATTCCAAAATTTTATTTAATACTAGCTTAAATGCCCGTGCTTTGCAACGGTTGTTATACAGGGACTTGTGTATATCACGGTGTTTTAGGATTCCCGACATAGGTCAGAAAATAAAGAATCCTTGTTGGATCGCTCTGTCAATAAACTCAGTTTTCCTAGCAAAGATGTCAAATTTAAGTAGAAGTCATTGTCGAAAACGATGAATGTTCATAAAGTTTCTCATACACAAGTGAAATTAATTTAAGTCCATACTCTGGAACGATGTGAAATGAATGTTAGGTTGTGTTTGTAAAGTTAAGACTGCAGTGTGTAATTGTCTGTTTGACGTAAACTTCTGAAAACACTTCTATCATTGAGATAAAAAATAACAATTATAATAACAGCGCCATGTATTGGTTCTATGGTGTAGTACTAAATTGTTTATCTCTCACAGTAAGTGTATACTGAAGTATTAGTACGTTACAGTGTTGCACTCAAGGAGGTTAGAATGAAGGGAGGTGGCGTTATCTATGCTGAGAGCACTCAATGGTTGAAGCCAGGGTTCCATGCTTTTATCCCCAAAGCAAGGATTTCTCGCTTATAACCCTATGTAAATATTGCTCTCTTTACGTAAAACCACTAAATTGATAGTCATATCGGAGTATTTACTTACATATGAAATACATTTCAACGACTAGAACTACTTTACGACACAGTACGACCAATGTTTTGGGCACAAACAAATGCCGGAATGCGCATTTTGCTGGTTTCACTTTTCCAGTGTTAGGGCAACTCCAGAGATTCTAACCTCCTTGGTTGCACTGGGACAGTGTAGTTATTCTGTATGCAGTGCTCTCTATAATCGAAAACTCTACGAATACCGAAAGTCTGGTAATTCAAGCAACAGAGCAGTTCATCTCAGCTTAAATAAGACGTCATGGTGGTGCTAATGTGCGATAAAGTAAATCTGGCTAATCGTTGAAGGAATGGCGTCAGCTGATCGTCTGTATAGAACTTTCCATTAAATATAGTAGTATTTCCAGTGAATTGTCTTGACTGTGTTAGTGGTATCGGCCACTCTTTCAGCTAATACATGTACTTACGTCCTGCAGTGATTACTTCGTAAAGCACGTAGTTGAAATCGATCTTGTGTAATAGAACTATATATTCAAAAATCAGATTATAACTCTAAGTACAATTGTTTCTGAAAAAGAAGACGTCTTTCTCGATCTTAATATAGTCCGCACCAAAACTAAGTAATTACGAATTTTGCCGGCCGCGGTGGCCGAGGGGACTGAGGCGCTTCAGTCACGGTCTGCACGTCCACTACGGTCGGGGGTTCGAATCCCCCCTCGGGCATGGGTATTTGTGCCGTCCTTAGTCTTAGCTAGTTCATAAGTAGTTTGTAAGCTTAGGGACTGATGACCCCGTAGTTAAGTCCCATAAGTTCTACAAACATTTGAACATTTTTTAATTACGAATTTTAATCACAATATTGTACCGAACAATTATGAAAGCAGGGAGGTCTCTGATAAGTTTGTCGCACGTGTGTATATATTATCTCTAATGGCAGGCAGAGAGCAGAAATATCTCTGGAGTGAGCATTCGCATGCGCAGAACAGATTTTCTGTCCTCAACATCAAGATGGAAATATCACCTGGTAATGGGAAAAATCTACTAATCGATGACTTCATCTTGGTCCTTTTTTGTTCGGTTAAGATGAATGACTATGTGTAAATGGCTCTTAATAGCGACGCTTCCACAACTGTCTTGTTACTTCTGTGACACATTTAGATTATATTTCATGTTATTTGGTTGCTCTGTGAAAAGGAGGTGGGGCATCTTTGCAGCAAATGAGGTACAAACCAATCGTAAGAGCAAATAAATGTGTGAAAAGAGTGCATTTGTCTCAATATCACGTGGTAATTCCAACTTAATGTTGAGAACATGCATCCAGAACGCAATGGTCACTCCATAGATATTTATACTCTATGTACAATTTGGTGGTTATACCCGTCCAAAGATACACACCTTTTCTTTCCATGACATTGCAAAGCACATGGGATACAGCTAGGAAGAAAACATTTTGTTGTGTCCTCTACCTGGTTTAATTTTACTTGCAGTGACAGCGGTTTAGTTTACTATCGTTGGCAACGAACTATTTGCTTTAGGAAGAGGATTAATTTACTGAATAGAACAGCATAAATTATTTATTTAATCTTGAACATAAATAATTATTCATCTCATTCTACATGACTGATTTTTGAAAGAGCATTTAACGGCCGTTGTCCACATCAGCACACTGCGCCAATGCCGTAAGTAAAATTGTACCCCTCTTGTAGTGTATTACAGCACAGTTATGAGAATGAAAAAAAACGAAGCATTGGCATCTATTAGTTATTTGGTGTGGTATGTAACTAACTTCTCAATTTGTCCTTTTCTGTACTATGGCGACAAACAAGGATGTTACTCAACTAATAGAATGGCATTAATCTGTTAGTAATGCGATACTGTCCGCTAAACCAAAGTAACCTATGACTTACGAACTTTCCGTCACAGACAAACATTAACGTATGTCTACAGTCTGTGTATTGCAGTGATCTCAAAGATAATATGGAGATGGTACTGTGTATTATGAAACCGTGACGCTCAACGTACCTCTCTCTCTCTAATCCAGTTGTCAGTATTTTGATCCTAAGCACTACAGTTGTCTTTCCAGTGTTTATATTGAGATCATTGGTGTATTTCCAGTGTAGTTAATTCTCAGTTAATGCATGTCTGTGTTTCCCAGTGTTTTATCTTTGAGTGTTTTTATCTTTGAGCATCTGTTGATCGTCGTACTGCTCCAAATTTTTCGGATTTTTGTTTGCTACACACACCCACCGCCACACACCGCGACCAAAACATCATAGTGCACACCGCGAAGCTAAGGGCTACTCTCATGCATAACCGCCATCGGTCTGCAGTGAATAATTTTGGCTACCAAGTGAAATATACGGACACACCTCCCACACGTTCCATTTTTATAAATGTATATTGATTCATTCCAAAGCGTGTTATAAGGAGAAAAATCAGCGACTCAGTAAGTTTAGAACGTACAGAGATTTCAGTAATTTTTAATAATAAGTGAGAGCTGTCGCAGCGCCACTAGGTGTCAGTAGGCGTTTCGTCGTTTGCCGGCCACGCCGCGCGTATATAAGAGAGCTCTGCAAGCAGGCAGGGGCACTTCATGACAGGCCGACATTGCGGACGCTCTGTGTCAGTGCAGAGAAGCACAGCCTACGTTTCGTTGTTTGATTTCGCTTTGCCGCCCGGACATTTGAAAATCCGCTTGGCAAGTGTTGAGAATCTTCTCCACTTTTGAGGCGAGCATAATTGACTGTAAGTAAAAAAATGTTCAAATGTTTGTAGACTACGGGGTCATTAGTCCCTAAACCTACAAACTACTTATGAACTAGCTAATCCTAAGGGCGGCACAAATATCCATGCCCGAGGGGGAATTCGAACCCCCGACCGTAGTGGCCGTGCAGACCGTGACTGGCGCGTGACTGTAACTGTTTGATAACTGGAGTAGTTACGCTAATTATTTGGTAGTTCGCGTGGAAGACGTACCTCAACTGTTTCGATTGCTGTTTTGATTGCGACAATAAGTTACTTGAAGATTCAATATCTGACGGGCGTGTAATGTTTTTAAAGAATATGCCAATTTACTGAGAATTGTGTAAATTCATTTTCGTCGTTGTTCCCGAGTCATCTGAGTTTCATAGAGATCAGGGACATTGTCACAGTTTCAATTATGTAAAGCTTAGACTAGCTAACTGAGGATTAAGAGCAGTATATTCTCCATTGCTCTCTGGCTGCTCATAACATTAACATTCAGGCTCTAGAAAAAGCAGCGGTGTGTATCATCACGCACAATAACAAACCACTAATTACGCAGTCCAACGACAGGCCGAACCTAAGAAAAACTTAAATAATTTAAAAAATAAAAACCATGCCGCTGCCCCACAAGGTGACATTATTTCCCGAGAAGTGCTACTGATAAAATTTACAGGGCCGGAATCTGAATCTGAATGCAGCATGATTGTTGTGCCAGCAACTTACATTTCGCGTATAGATCACTAAGGTAAGATAAGAGAAATTAATGCTGGTACATGCAAGTATTCGTTTTAGCCTCGTTTTCTTTGGGAGTGGAAGAGGAAAGGAAAAGGCCGGTAGTGCTACGAGTACCCTCCGCCAAGCACCATCTGGAGTACCGTGTAGATGCAGATGAAAGCAATAAAACAAATAGTAGGAAAAGTATATGCCAGACTGACAGTCATAGGAAGAATTGTAATGAAATGTAATGCGTGAAAGATCTCTTCTTGTGGATTGCTCTTCTCTCTGGGACTCTTGAGGCCCACACACACGAGCGACGGATCGCTGCAACACGTCGCATGCGATATCGCTGCAATCCGTCGCTCGCCTCCACCTCGCCACACGCGAGCGATTTGTCAAGCAATTTCTACGAGAATTACGAACGCCTATGTGTAGGTAGATTCTTGAATGGAAATGGCTCTTTTAATTTTAACAGCAGTCACAGATGATTTGTGCATCCTTACGAGGAAAACTTTTAAATAAAAAAATTTAGAAATAGGAATTGTAATTTATTAAATTTGTTTTTTCTTACGTTACACTTTTAGAACCGTCACGTGGGTTGTTTACATCTTTTAATTGTAATAATACACTTTGTTTTTTTGTTGATTAGTCCTCGATACCTTTTCATTGGTTCGTCTTACAGTTCAAGTAACTACAGTACACAATTCGTTTTTCAGTCTCGATGTGCCTTCAGGAATATTATAAATAGCCGCACTGCTGACTACCATGACTATAAATTGTGAAAAAGAGAGCTAGTTCGTACAGAACGATTAGTGTCTTACCTTCAGCTTTGTTCATTTCTCCAGAACAATTAAACACCCTTGTACTATTATGATACATATTAATGATTCTGTTTCGAACTTAACAATTTTAATAAAACCTGCAATTTTTTAATAAATAAATCAAAATCATTAGGTGGAACTCAAGTGTTTCTTGGCTATTACTATGGACGTCCTACCAATTCCAATGCTATGAGCACAAGCTTCGAAACGAGACCACTACAGAAATTCTAGGGTGCACTTTGTATTACTTCTTACAAGGAAAGTACTTGGGCTCGAACAAATACGTATACACCAAAATCGTATGAGAGATAATGTAAAGATCCCTTATTGCACTAGTGATACTCCCGCATCTGCAAAACTCTGCAGTCGTCCGTTAGAGACCTCTGCGTGTGCCATGCCGCATTGCACTTTGACCTGTCGGTTCGCCAGTAGGGACGGTGCAGTGTGCCTCCGTAGTTTCGTTTTGTGATGTTATTTGTGTGGTGAAGCGTCAGATGTGGCGGCGATTGCTAATCAATCCTGCTAATGTATTGCGATTAATTTAAGAACCCTTCTTCGTGAAGATGGTATTATTGTAGAATATGAATCATTTGCATGCTTTCTCGTATCTGTTATGGTACAGAAATATGAACATAAGTTAGATGCTGTTGTTACAAACTCACAATAATGAAAATAGGGATGATAATGACGAACAACTCATTGCAAGCGGTAGTGCTACGGTAAGTGCGGGAAGAGGCGATGGAAGCAGTGGCAGTGAATACCAACAGTCTTTCGGGAAGAAGATAAAAATTGCAACTATCATCATGGCTTTTGATGACAATTCGCTAGAGAACATGTACGCTGATTATTACATAAGTTATAGTTAAGATATCTGCATTACGTATGGCGTCTACAATTACATCTACAGTACTATCTAGAGCATGGTTGCAGAGCTTTGCAGAAAAACGACACTCACCAGCACATTGAAGTGTACGTAGAGATCCTGTAACCAAACGTTCATACAGATATGTTTGTTCTATCCCATGTTCTTTCCTTGTTAGTATAAGAGAAAACGCTGGCCTCCATTGTAGACTTGCGCATAATAGTTCGCGACCGGTAGCTCTCCTTTTAGTTCGCAGCTCGGCCGCGAAGTAGGTCGCTCTTTTTAGTTCGTCCGCTCGTTTTGGCTCTTGCTACCGCTACTAAAACTACAGCTGAGCTGCATCTCAGCTCGAAATGACGGGAACTGGCAGAAGGAAATCACGCGATTCTGCGCGCTCTCGCGTCGTCTCGCTGTTACCTGTCAGTCTTCGGAAAAGGAGCGGACGAACTAATAGGCGAGAGATCTGCGAACTAGTTCGCCTGTGGGAGCGCACTTCCGAACTAGTTCGTTCGCGAACTACACAAGACTACTCCATTGCTTCAAATAGTTCGTAATCCCCGAATAATGATTCATTGTAACATAAAGTTATTACTGAACGTGGAAAAGAGAAACTAATCACAAACACCATTGATAACTAAAGAAACGAGTGTCAGGCATATTTGCACACATCGCTGCTAAGCATCCAGGCAGCCATATTGCAACCACAAATCTCATGCGATCTACCAGTTTGCCTGGGATCGGCGACCGATCGCTGCGATTAGTCCACACAGGTGCGATCTGCGAAGCGACCGGTCGCCCATAGGACGGATGGCTGCGATCCGTCGCTCGTCTGTGGGGCCCTTTATCAGGATAGGGCCAATCGATCAGAAGAGAAGCCGCAACAAAGAGCGGCGAAACTCGTTACAGACGAAAGAGCTTCATAGGCTGAACAGACTGCAGAGACAGACACTACGAGACAAACGTCGAGAGAGGGTTACTATTAAAATTCCGAAATTACGTGACGGGAAGAATCGACAAGCATATTACATCTCGAGAGGAGTTAAATCAATTGCAGAGACATTCCGGCAAACATCTTTCCACGGGGAATTCGCGAAAGGAACAGGTAAGGAGACATGCCGTTCGGGACAGCCGGCTGCGGAACTGTCTTCCACGATTTCTTTGACCTGGGTGTCTTTCAGTGTATATTTGATGATCTTTGACGATGATGTGGGCGTGGGCGACGTTTAATTTTAATGGTAGTAGATCAATTAACAAGGTGCTGTGTTCGTTGTCTTCAGCATAATACGTACAATCCAAGAAAGAGTTGCGTTTGTGGTCAGCAGCAAATTAAAGATCCATACAAAATATCTCGTTCATACCATGTTTTGTAAAAACGAATTACTAAGAAAATAGCTGTTGGAGAAAAACCGTCGTTCATACAATTTCTGTAAAAACAAATTATCGAGGAAAAAACCTGTTAGATGACGATAATTCACCGACCCTTCTTTTTCTTGAAAATTTGTTTATGTTATTGTTGCCGGCCGCGGTGGCCGAGGGGACTGAGGCGCTCCAGTCACGGTCTGCACGGCCACTACGGTCGGGGGTTCGAATCCCCCCTCGGGCATGGATATTTGTGCCGTCCTTAGTATAAGGTAGTAGATAAGTAGTTTGTAAGTTTAGGGACTGATGACCCCTTAGTTAAGTCCCATAAGCATAACAAACATTTGTATTGTATTATGTTACTGTTAAAAAAGATACTAAGAAAGACTGCTTTTATCAGCAGTGGATGGTTAATTGTGAGCCTCTTTCGAAGTGGATCGTGGACGAAATTCCTACATCTCGCCTCAGTTTTGCTATTTAAAACTGTCAATGTTCATAATCATTTTTCTTCCTACAATTTATTACATTGCATTTCCGACAGGAAATCGTAATTGCCAGTCTTCTAACCAAATGTAGGAGTACTTGCGATGGAGTAGATTTTCCACGCATCACTGAAACTTTGATGATGTAGTAGAAACATTTAAAGACAAGAAACCAAGTATCTTTAATGTACATGTTACGTTCATTTATAACACTGGAGGCCAACATTTAAATTGATAAAGGAGTAGGCTACAGAAAGTAAAGCATTTGGAGTAATTTTCAAATATTTACCTAGTGTTGGTCTAATGCCGTGCCAGGGTTAAATTGTACGACGCTTCTCTCCGGGCTGCAGTGGTTATGTTGGCACCAATGGTAATGACGGCAACTGAGATGACGAATAGATGTTTTTTCGTGACAATTGTAATTAAAACGAATTTTTTTCTGGACGGACAAGGGTACCTACAAGAACCTGTCAACCATAGAGCAGGTACAGTATTAATTTTGGAGCGAGTGAAACGAGCAGCAATAACATTTACTCTGTAGTTCGTGAAAAATATTATCGCAGTTCTATACTTCATTGTTCATCTGTTGCCAACATAAGCACTGGGGCCCGACGAGAAGCGTCGTAAAATTTTACCCCGTGCTAGTAATAAAGTTTCAATAAAATAAAAAATTTCTTTCTGTTTGCATTGCAGTGTAATCATTCTTTTATTGTAAATGATGACTTTAAAAAATGTTCAGATGTTTGTAAATCTATCGGACCAAACTGCGTGGTCATCAGTCTGTAGCTTACAAACTACTTAAACCTACGTAAACTAACCTAAGGACAAACACACACACACACACCTCCACAGCGAGCAACCGCGCGCTCCGCAGCGAGACGCTTTAGACCGCTCGGCTACTCCACCGCGGCGATGACTTTAAAAATGATTTCTCACTCAAAATACAAAAAGGGACACATTTACCAATTTGGTAAAATCATATAACCTGCAGGATCTTGTAAATGAATCCACATGAGTAACATCCATATAAAAGACTACCTCAGACCAAATACTCGTTTACAGAAATAAATATAGATCAACAGTTCAAGTATATAATGCAGGATTTAGCGATCACAACAATGTTATACTAAATGTCAGTCTTAACGAAGATATTTCAATCCCAGTCCCACCCCTAAACCATTCAAAGGTAGGCCTATAACTTCAACAAACTTAATGTTCTCCTAAGTAATGAAAAATGCGCAGAATTGTAAGCTGCAGACGATGTCAATACAAATATTGTTAGCTTCTTTTTTGTCCTTTCGTCCCACAGTTAGATCTTTATTGGCGCACCTGAATAATACAAGTTTGTTTTCCCATATGCATTTCGTCTTTATTTCACAGGCATCTTCAGTGTAAATATTTGGCCAATGGAAAAAAGACGGAAATAAAACAACCTAAAGGCATAAAAACAGCACCATATGTAGAGCAGCATCCACCAGAAATTGCCACTAAAATGCTTTTCAAATATAGGCGAATGCATATGTCAAAATAAACTTGTATTATTCAGTTACAGAGACGGCTTACATCAATAAATATCTACACTATAATATAGATGTCAATGTCAAATTTAAAATATTTCTATAAGCTGCCAAACACAACTGAACCAAGCTTCGCAAAAAACTTCAAAACAAACGACGCTAGGGCGCTGGTGAAAGACATATCTACTCAGCGTGCCCCAGGGGAGTGTGATAGGACCGCTATTATTTTCTATCTATATAAATGATCTGATGGACAGAGTAAGTTGTAATTTGCGGCTGTTTGCTGATGATGCTGTGGTGTATGGGAGGGTGTCGTCTGTAACTGACTGTAATAGCATACAGGTTGACTTAGACAAAATTTCTAGTTGGTGGGAAGAATGGCAGCTAGCTCTCAATGTAGAAAAATGTAAGGTGATGCGAATGAGTAGAAAAAACAATCCCATAATGTTCGAATACAGCATTAGTAGTGAGCTTCTTGATGTTGTCGCGTCGTTCAAATACCTAGGCGTAACATTGCAGAGCGATATGAAATGGAACGAGCATATAAGGACAGTTGTGAGTAAGGCAGACAGCCGACTTCGGTTTATTGGGAGAATTTTGGGAAGATGTACTACACCTGTAAAGGAGACCGCGTCTAAAACGCTTGTACGACAACGTCTTGAGTATTGCTCAGTTATTTGGGACCCGCAGCAGATCGGTTTGAAGGAAGATATAGAGGCGGTTCAGAGGCGAGCAGCTAGATTTGTTACCGGTAGGTTCGACCAATGCGCGAGTGTCACGGAAATGCTCCGGCAACTCAATTGGGGATCGCTGGAAGAAAGACGACGTTCTTTTCGTGAATTTCTGTTAAGTAAATTTAGGGGGCAGGAATTTGAAGCTGAGTGTAGTACGATCTTGCTGCCACCTACTTACATTTCGCGTAAAGATCACAAAGATAAGATGAGAGAAATTAGGGGTCGTACGGAGGCATATAGGCATTATTTTTTTCCTCGTTCAATTTGGGAGTGGAATAGGAAAGGAAATGCCTAGTAGTGGTACAGTGTACCCTCCGCCACGCACCTTACGGTGAATTGCGGAGTATGTATGTAGATGTAGTAGAAATTGCGGCTGTCCCGAACGTCATGTGGTAAGGAGAGCCAGGCGGAAGTAGGGGAAGCGCCCTCCGCCACTCAGCGTCACGTGTTTACTGGGTCCTGACCATGTTTCGTGTACCGCCAGGCCGCCTGCTGTCTGCTACCGTTGCTGGTGAACCGGTTCTTTCACGTGTTTTGATGGCCCTGGTAATTCATGTCGATAGCCAGAACTTCAGACTAGAGCAATTCGCAAAACTCTTCCGAATGTGTTCGTTAAATTCCACTTTTGAAAAAATCAAACTGCTTGTATCAGAAAACCAATGTTACGCATTAACACTAACGCTGCAGGATAGTAGTGATGCACAGGTATTCATTGTAAAAACTGAAGTGCAAATATCAACTGGTACACCAGATAAACTGTACGTGTTAGCCCATAGGAGAGAGGCTCAGTGCTTTTAATTAGATTTCCTTCTGATGATCACTGTAGATTCGTCCCATTGCTTTACAAATATTTGATTTGAACTGAAATGTTAACAACAACAAAATAACATAACTACTGAAATCCTTCCAACAATTCAAATTCTAAAAAGGTTCACAGGTGATGTTCAGCACATACACTTACATGTTTTCAGCACTTGATTTGATCTGTATTCATAAGAATCAAATTAATTGTAGGTTATAAACACTAACTTCTTCTGCTTCAACATACTTGACATAAAACATATTTTTCTAGATTTGGACGAGCAAATTCATTAATAATATCTTCAAAACTCAATTTTGAAAACTCATCGTCTTCTATTGAAACCATGGTTAGAGAAAACTGGTGACCTGGGGTGCTGGTTCCGTAATAATTTTTGATAAGCTTTAAACGTGAAAAGCTCCTTTTACCGGAGGCGACAGTTGGCAACAATGGCACAGTTAGCAAAGTTCTTTATGGAATATAAAAGTTGGGAAATTAATTTCCCAATTTCTGAGCGAGGTGCCGCCCCCCCCCCCCTTCCCCCTTTTCCCCCTTGGCCAACAATGACCAACCGCCCACATCCAAGATATTAGGTCCTAGATTCCTAGGATATATATATATATATATATATATATATATATATATATATATATATATATATATGTCTGTACGTCGTCTACATGTTCATAAGCCATACATTCGATTGAAATGAAACTTTGGTGAACTGTTCACCGTATGCCGACGAAAATTCCTCACCCAAAAACAAAAGAGAACGACATATATCTCAGGAGATATAACGTCATAAATTATGAGAGGGCACCGCTTGAGAATACCCAGATTTATGCCTCATTTATTGGAAAATGGGAGTAGTGAGGGACCTGCATCAAAGTTGGCATGTAATTTCGGACGTTTATGAAGCGTTTTGTTACTTATCCTCCGCCTTAGCCCCCCCTCCCCCCTTCACACACATACACACAAAATGATGAAAAGAAGTCTACCGCTCACAACAGTTTCGCTGTAGACGGCGTAAAACTGTCACATGAGGCATGACCTTGTATCAAAGTTAGCATTATAGATTTGGATGTTACTATTTATTTTTGTCTGCAAGTCTCCCTTAATTCTCTTGCATCCAAAATTAAGCAGTCTGATTTCTTAATCTCTATCTACATAAAAGCGAAATGACACTAACTCACTGACTGACTAAACACAAAATCTCGAAAACTACTTCACTTATTAAGCTGAAATATGGCAGCAATGTAGTTTATAGGTAGAAAACGTCATCTAAGAAAGAATTTTGTGATAGGTCATGGCGGAGCATACTTCACATACAAACTCACGAGATCTACAATTTCATTGCTATCTTATTGTAAATTCGCACGCTTGACGTTCAAAACAAGAGGAATGTCACCGTCTACCTTAAGTTTCATATGAAGCATGGGGGAGGGTACTTTGCAACATAAAAATGGATCCCTATATACCTTGGTCGCGCCATAAATTCAGAATGGCTCTCGACCGATTTCACAATCTCTTCTTCTTTTCTTTTTTTTTTCATCATAACAGGGGTTGTATGAAATAAAACTGGAATATTTGAGAACAACAAAGTGCGTATTTCAATGAAAACCTGCGTTTTATTGCATATAAATCTATAGACTTGTCCCGATATTGATGAAATTTTGCTCGCTCTACCTTAAAAACAAGAGGAATATCACTCGCTGCATGGTGGAGGGTACGTAGCTTACGGAATGTTACAAAAGGCATAGTTATGCTCCAATCTTTATATATTTTTGCACAGATGTCCTTTAAACCAAAAGGAATATCACTGGGAATATAAATGTTTGCGTGGTACATGACAGAGGGTACTTTGCAAAAAAGTTGGCCAAGAGACGGAAAGGTAGAAACGAACAAGAAGATAGGAGAGAAATTTTATAGAAGCCAAATAGTTGGCTGGCAGTGGGCAAGGTAGCACGATGTTATCAAATGTTCAAATGTCTGTAAATATATCGGATCAAACTCCGTCGTCATCAGTCCGTAGCTTACAAACTACTTAAACATAGGTAAACTAACCTACGGACAAACACACACACCCATGCCGCAGGGAGGACTCGAACCTCCACGGCGAGCAACCGCGCGCTCCGCAGCGAAGTGCTTTAGACCGACGATGTAATCGATGGAAGGGATGGGAAAAGGATAACAGATGACACAGATCATGTATGAACAGTGAGAAAGCTCGGCAGTGTAGCACAGACGTGATCTGATTGGCTGCCGCCTCCCCTCCCGGTCCTACCATTACGACATTTCATGTATTAATATTTAAGAAAGTAAATATTAAATAATAACGTAATTTCAATGTAACACTTTTCTCTTAATAAGCTTTCATTTGAACCCATTTGGCACTTTTGGTACTTTCATTTGACCCATTTGGTACTTTGTTCTTTTTCCTCAGACTCCACTCCCCGCGGCAGCCATAACATGCGTGTAAGACACGCCTCATGGAGCTCCCAGAAGCCACCGCGCAAATCGTCAAGTTATCGTGGCCAAACAGTAAGAAAGGCCCTCAAGAGCTCAAAAATGTTCAAATGTTTGTGTAGCTTATGGGACTTAACTACGGGGTCATCAGTCCCTAAACTTACAAACTACTTATGAACTAGCTAACACTAAGGACGGCACAAATATCCATGGCCGAGGGGGGATTTGAACCCCCGACCGTAGTGGCCGTGCAGACCGTGACTGGCACGCCGCAGACCGCTCGGCCACCGCGGCCGGCCCCTCGAGAGCCTTAATACCCATGTATGACTACAAATCAAAATACATATATAAAAATGGAACGTGGGACGTGTGTCCGTATATTTCACTTGGTAGCCAAAATTATTCACTGCAGACCGATGGCGGTTATGCAGGAGAGTAGCCCTTAGGTTCGCGGTGTGCACTATGGTGTTTAGGTCGCGGTGTGTGGCGGTGGGTGACTGTGTCGAACAAAAATCCGTAAAATGTGGAGCAATACCACGATCGACAGATGATCATAGGTAAAACACTGGGAAAAACAGACATACATTATCTGAGCATTAACTACACTGGCAAGACACCAATGATCTCGATATAAAAATCTGCGGTGGAGTAGCCGAGCGGTCTAAAGCACCTCGCTGCGGAGCGCGCGGCTGCTCGCCGTGGAGGTTCGAGTCGTCCCTGGGGCATGGGTGTGTGTGTGTGTGTTGTCCTTAGGTTAGTTTACTAGGTTTAAGTAGTTTGTAAGCTACGGACTGATGACCACGCAGTTTGGTCCGATAGATTTACAAACATATTCGATATAAACACTGGAAAGGCAACTGTAGTCATTAAGATCCAAATACCGACAACTGGATTAGCAGTTCGGTGTCAATAGCTTTAAGAGGGTGGATGATATAGTAGGTGAAAGTCGTCGACTTATATAAAATCGTACTGAAGGCCAGCGATGATTTTTGACACTATAATAGCAAAGAGGCTATATACAGCGAAACGTGATGCACATTCATCAGTTTTTTTCTGTAGCAAGCGTACGAATAAAGAAAAATAAGTGAATATTGCAGTTTGAAAAGTAAAACTACCAAGAAATATCCCAAAGCGCAAAAAATGAATTTTACGTTCTCGATCTGTTTCTAAAAGACAAAAAACGGTGCTGAAAAGTGAATCTACAGACGATAGAAACTTGAAATTTGTGAATGTTGTTTATCTTACACTGTAGGCATCAGCGATTTATCCATATTCCCATCCCTAAGGGGGTGAAATAGGCGATAAACGTCTGTTTGAAAATACGTTGCTATTAAGGCAATTTTGAATGATGAAATACAAAACTTCGGATTTATATTTTTGATTGAAATTTTAAAAACACGTGTTTCGATACCTTTGGAAATTCAACCATTAAGCGGATATTATAAGGGAACACCTTTTAGGGGTGCTACCAAGACTATTTGGATACTAGAAATGTGAAAATTTGGGTTTGGAACCATGGTTATAATTTTTAAAAAAATTACGTTTCAGGATGTTTTGAATTCTGCCAACAATGTTGCAATAGGGAGTGGAGAGTTGTATCAAAATACTTGATTAGGAAAGTATTTTTAAAGCTAAATCTATGAAAATTTATATTTAGAAGTAGAAACAGCCAATGCAGACCATCCAGTCGACGCGTGCGAAGCAGCGGGAATTTAGCTAGTAACGATTCAAAATGTTTCAAATGTTTGTGTAGTCTATGGGACTTAACTACGGGGTCATCAGTCCCTAAACTTACAAACTACTTATGAACTACTTACGAACTAGGACGGCACAAATATCCATGCCCGAGGGGGGATTCGATCCCCCCAGCGTAGTGGCCGTGCAGACCGTGACTGGAGCGCCTCAGTCCCCTCGGGCACAGCGGTCGGCTAGTAAAGATTAAAGAGTAACAAGGTACAGAACATTTGGGACAACCAGATCCGAAGAAACTGTGTCTAATAAAGAACTGGTAAAGGGACTCCTTGCACTGTTCAAGGGCATTGGTTGGCTTTACTAGATATACAGGGAGCGATACCGCACAATAAACTTAGTTTCGGTGCGGGCAGTGGCGGGTTGGACCAAGACTGATTTGGCTTCCCTGAGAAAATCAAATCAAATGTTCAAATGTTTGTAGAGCTTATGGGACTTAACTACGGGGTCATTAGTCCGTAAACTTAGAAAATACTTATTAACTAGCTAAACTACAGACGGCACAAATATCCATGCCCGAGGGGGGATTCGAACCCCCGACCGTAGTGGCCGTGCAGACCGTGACTGAAGCGCCTCAGTCCCCTCGGGCACCGCGGCCGGCCTTAGAAAATCAATCAATGAATCAATCAAATATTAAAGATATACTATTCACCCCGGAACTCCAGCTGACAGAGGCAGTAGTAGTCCTGCATTCCACTACCCATTAAAAGAAAAAGAAAAGAAAAGAAGCAGATGATAGGCAGGGCAGAGGTGTGCGCCGACTCACCTGTTGCTCGCCGGCTGGCGGTCGCGCGTCGACTGCGGTCCGCGGCTGCTCGCCGTCTATTTATACGGCCGGGGTGCTCGCGAGGGACGCAGAAATAGACGACACTCCGACAGCCCGACAACAATCGGCCGCACCCCCCGCAGTGGCGGACGTACGGCAGTAGCGCACTAGCGCCGCCACGGACACGGCACCGGCCACACTTGCGGCTGGTCGGATGCGCCCACATAACCCTCCGAGTGCCAATCACGTCAATTGACGCGATACGGAAATTTCTGTAGAATGCCAATCACGCCGGCCGCGGTGGCCGAGGTGACTGAGGCGCTCCAGTCACGGTCTGCACGGTCACTACGGTCGGGGGTTCGAATCCACCCTCGGGCATAGATATTTGTGTCGTCCTAGTTCGTAAGTAGTTCATAAGTAGTTTGTAAGTTTAGGGACTGATGACCTCGTAGTTAAGTCCCATAAGCTGTACAAACATTTGATTTTTGAATACCAATTACGTCATTTGCCGTGATCTTTGTTTTCGTGCTTTTAAAAAACAGAATCAAGAAGATCTACCTTAAATACCTTACTTGGTAAACCTAGTGTCTAAACCAGCCTGTTGTTGTAGTGGTCTTCAGTCCGGAGACTGGTTTGATGCAGCTCTCCACAATACCCTATCCTGAGCAAGCCAATTCAGCTACACATAAGAACGGCAACCTACATCTGTCTGAATCTGCTTACTGTATCCATCTCTTGATCTTCCTCTGCGGTTTTTACCCCACACACTTCCCTCCAACGCTAAATTCAGAATTCCTTGATGTGTAAGAATGTGTCCTACCAATCTATTCCTTCTTTTAGTCAAGATATGCCAGAAATTTTTTTTCTCCCAATTCTGTTCAGCACCTCCTCATTAGTTACGCGATCCAACCACCTAATCTTCAGCATTCTTCTGTAGCACCATATTTCATAAGCCTCAATCCTCTTCCTGTCCGCACTGTTTATCGTCCATGTCTCACTCCCATACAAAGCAACACTCCATACAAATGCCTTCAGAAAGAACTTCCTTAGGCTTAAATCAATATTCGATGTTAACAAATTTCTCTTTTTCAAGAACGCTTTTGTACCCATTGCCATTCTGCATTTTATATCCTCTGTACTGCGACCATCGTTTGTTACTTTAATGCCCAAGTAACAAAACTCATCTACCTCCTTTATTGCTTCGTTTCCCAATCTAATTCCTTCAGCATCACCTGATTTTCTTACACTGCACTCCATTACCCTAGTTTTGCTCTTATTAATGTTCATCTTATATGCACCTTTCAGCACACTGTCCATTCCGTTCAATTGCTCTTCCAGGTCCTTTGCTGTATCAGACAGAATTACTATGTCATCGGCAAAACGTAATGTTTTTAATTCTTCATCCTGAACTTTAATTCCTTCTCCAAATTTATCCTTGCTTTCCTTTACAGCTTGCTCAATGTACAAATCGAATAACAACGAGAAAGACTACAACCCTGTCTTACTCCCTTTCCAACCACTGCATCCCTTTCATGCCCTTCAACTCTGACAACCGCTGTCTGGTTTCTGTACAAGTTGTAAATAACCTTACGCTCCCTATATTTTACTCCTGCTTGCTTCAGAACTTGAAAGATCTTTTATTTAGTTTCTAAATCGTCCCACTGGTCGTATTCATTGTATGAATCGGGGCAGGTAGAAAGTGGTGTCCGCTCACTCAGTAGGTAGATCAACGGACATCGCTTCACGGAAATTATTCTCCCCGAAAGTACTGAGAGGTGACTATGACAGATGGGTGACACAGCAACATATCGTAGTGATTCTACAGACTGTTTGCGAAGTAGAGAATTTTTTAGTGGGGCCCTTGGCGTCGGAGTTGTATGTGATTTAGATGCTCTGTGTTCAGTTCTGATTTTATTTCAAACATCAGAAAATTCTTTACGCCAGACTGAAGATAAAGAAACTAAGTGCAGCTGGGGTTACTTCTGCAAGCAGAATGTCTGGCACTCTAAGGGATGGAATGGCTTACATGGGCCGGCAGTCAAAGAACTAAAGGTGCGGACACACATATCCGGGCCGTGTCCGGGCCGGGACACGTCCGAGTATCGGCCGTCACCCGGAGAACGAAATATACCACTGAAATAAATGCAGGTGGCCACACGTAACCGGGCCGGGCACGGAACGTCAACGGACCGGGAGCGGGCCGGGCAGAATTGGCAGAGTTTAATTTTTCACGTGACGGGCACGGACGCGGGACGACGCGACGGTATTATTTCTCAACAGTGGAAGACTGTTTGTTGTAAGAAATGGACGCGGAACGATTAATAGAAGAAGTTCGTAAGTTTCCGGTACTTTACGACCAGACAGAAGTGAACTTCCGGAATATCGATTACAAGGACAAACTATGGAAGACAATTGCAGCAGATTTGTAAGCCAAAGGTAAGATTAAAATTATTCAAGTTTCAATATCAGCAAAATATATATTTAGTAATATAAAAAATATACAAGTTTGAATATAAGAAAAATATTTATATAGTAATGTAAAAATTCTACAAGTTTTAATACCAGACAAATATTAATGTACTTTTTATTTCGAAAAACAAATATGTTTTTGCTTTATGTCACTGGTATATCGTCTAGGCGACATGTTCTATCCATTCCATTCCAAACTTGCTTGTGGAGAATTGAAGATTTTTTTTTAGTTGGTCTCGTACATAAAATGCCGCATCTGATGATCTCCCACGAACTCGTGGTAGCTTTCGAAGATTTGATGCTGTTTCTGACCCTCCAAAAGTTTCCTTTTGATCCATTCTGTTCGGGCACTGTGTAACCTTCCACTTTTCGAATAAAGTTGTACAGTACACACGCTGCTGTTACAATGATTGTAAGGTTTTTAGTATCTCCCTGAAGTATTCTTCTAAACATTTGAAATTTCTGTTGCAAAATACCGAATGCGTTCTCGGCTGTCCTTCTTGACCGACTCAAATGAAAATTCTAATTCACTATTACTGAAATTAGCGAACATATTTACAACTTTCACAAACAGGAACACAGATCAGCACGTCCGAGTCACTACAATGAACTGAGACACGGACGAGGAACGGGCGGGAGCACGGAGTTTGTGACACTTGCGGGGAGTGACACTTGCGCGGAAAGGGAATTTGTAGACACTTGCGCGGAGACCCGGACGCTGCAGGTAGTGAACGGGGTGTTCCAGAAGTAGGGATACACCACCCCTACTCCACGCCCTCCAGCCGCTAACTGTGCCGTATTCAGGGAAAGGTCCACCGAGCGAGGTGGAGCTGTAGTAACGGCCCGGAGATATCACAGCCTCATTCAACAGGGAGATAACACGTCATACAAATATCACTCGATTTACAATACAGCACCTTGTGAAGAGGAATGTGATGAAATCGGAATTGAGCGCAACCGTTGCTAACTACAATTTCGGATTTACTGCATTTTGAGTCAGAATTCGCATCTATATTCGCATTTATCGCAAATGCGAATTTTTCCTGTCCCTAGTAATACCTCTAAAAATAAACAGCTGATCAAGGCACTAAAAGCAAGGGGAGATCTTTGGGTGTATTACTACAAATAACTAAAACACAATTTGATCGTGGAATTATATACAATGTCATTATAAAGGTTTTTCGTAGGTGGTTTTGAGCAGCTTTTAAATATGTTAGGAATAGCATTATGAAATATAGACAGCTACACCTTATGTTTATTATGAGATATCGATTTCGGCTAATTTCAGGTCATCTTCAAGTCTCAAACAACAGGTGTTACTTATGCATTTTTCCAGTGGCACTCATAACCTTTAACTGTTTACACACGAGGTCTAACATTGTTAGTCGCGTTAGCGATGAAAATAGAACGCACAATCCTTGCGTCTAAATGATACATATATTGGTGTGATGTCTTATTTCGAAAGAACAAACATCACACCAATACATATATAGCTCTCGGTAAAGTGGAACGGTACGATGTCGTTACGTAGCACAGCACGGCGACTGGAAACGCAGGAAAAGTGCAAACAACATAATAATTCTAATTAGGTTTGACGTAGACTTCTACAACATACAGTCTACACGGCGAAGATTACACCAAAAAATTTAATGTTTCGTCTATTTTGGCGATAGCAACAAAATTTTAAAATCGTGTCTACTATGTAAAGATTTAGCAACACAAAACGCTTCAAGTCCATAACTTCACTGGTTTTCGAGTTCTCAATTTTTAATATGTTTTTAATGTTATTACATAAAAAACAAATTTGGGACTCACACTACAATTTTCATATGGTAGATTTTGTAGGTACATTCACAAGACATAATTCAACTGTTCTGTGCATTCATTTTATGAGAAATACCAATCATTTGTTTTCAGTGTTTATTTCAAATTTCTGCATTTAAGTTTCTTTAATTATTAGTACTTAAATGTGGTAATGAAATAAAAATTACGTGTATATTTGTAGTCTTATGCGGCCAAACTACTTAGGTCATCGGTCGCTAGACTTATACTACTTAATCTTACATAAAATAACGTAGGCAAAGTACAAAGGAACATACCCATGTCCGAGGAAGGATTCGAACATCCGACCGGACCGGCCGCGCAATTTGTGACACAAATTACATGTTTGATAATATTAATGCATAGAAGTATGAAATCACGTCAAGACTACTTCCTGCAAAAATTTCGACAAAAAAAGTTGGCACTGAGTTTAGAAAAACAAAATTCTGTTATATTGGATTTTAACATTTTATCAAAAAATGAATTTTACTACAAGAGATACAGCCATTCAAATTTACGGGCACCATAACGTATTCCCTTCCTGAGTAAATGAGCTGCTTCTTGTAGTTTTAACCCCTTTTTCTTGAATGTTCTGAATATAAATCTTCACACAGACTTCTTGAGGAGGAGAGTGATACGGATATCTGATTGTAAACCACTGCCTATTACCTTAGACCTTTTTGACTGTACTGAACAGGAAAAATGTTCAAATGTTTGTTAAGCTTAAGGGACTTAACTGGGGGATCATCAGTCCCTAAACTTACAAACTACTTATCAACTAGCTTATCCTAAGGACGGCACAAATATCCATGCCCGAGGGGGGATTCGAACCCCCGACCGTAGAGGCCGTGCAGACCGTGACTGAAGCGCCTCAGTCTCCTCGGCCACCGCGGCCGGCTACTGAACAGGAGTTCCGCGTATTCCGTAATTTATATTTATACAGTTAACAGGCAATGTAATTTATAACCAACTATTGGCTATCAATTTCGCTTCATTTTTCCTGGAAGTCTTGCAACTTGTTTCTCCCTGTTGGTTTATGCCAAGTTCGGAGTAAAAATTGTTCTGTATAACGGTGATGGAAAATAGAATTTATCTTTAGCATTTTACACATTCCGTATTTCATACATTTCTTAGATGTATTTCTAATTCGAATACAGCCAAATCGTTTTGGGGTCTACGAATAAACGCTTCAAGTATGTAAAATACTCATTGACTTATTATTAACGTTTTTTAATTGAAGGTTTAAGGTTGCGTCTCCTATTAAAAAGCATAATAGCTATTTTTAAAGAGATGGAAGTTGCGTGATAGTGGGGTTAACTACATAGCGGTCAATTACATCAACGTATCTCTGCAGGATGCCTAATATATTTATTGCTTGCGCAGGTGTCTTGATATGCTTAGTGTTCTGAATAATATGCTTTTAGGAGGTATGACTGTGGAAAGTCATCGTCTTGTAGTAGCAAAGAATGTCTTAATAACTCTCCAAACATTATCACTATTAAAATACCTTTTTGTTTTCAGGAGGAACACTCAACGAATTCATATGTAGTTAGAACAAGTTACTATATTGCTCTTCAGCTTTGAAAGGGTTGTGCTATTTCACTGAGTTTCGTGTTATGTTGACAGTGTGGAAACTTGACAACAGCAGTGCTAGACTTCTTGGTGTGCCTGTACCCAGGAAAAGCCATTAGCCGCCCCAAGGGTCCCGGGTTCCGCGCAAGTGTCACTCCGCGCAAGTGTTCCAACCCCGGAGCACGGGCGTGGCCCGGTTATGTGTGGCCGCTACAGTAACGGGCCGGAGCACGCACGTCACCCGTCCAACACTCCGTTCGGACACGACGCGGACTTTTTTTTTCCTCTTTATTGTAATTTCAATTCCCCTAAAAAAGGGGCGGGCCGGCAGCGCTCACTGGCGCTCTTCAGCCTACACAAATAAAATTTGACAGAGGAGAAACATAAAAAAAACGAAAGAGATAAAATTTTGAAGATAACACATACATAAAACGGAGATTGAAAATGGAGATAAAACAACGTACATAAAATGGAGGAAAACGATGGTGACATAAAACATTTGGAACGTCTAAAGTGGTGAAAAAACAGTTGCTCGAAGTCAGTGGCACACACACAATTAAAATGAGCATAGGGTGGCGGCTATGGTGAGACCGTCTGCTATTGTGGAGTTAAAACAAAAAACACAACACACACTCGGAGAAATACACAAGTTAAACCTGACGGTGTCGGCTGCGGGTTGGCCGTCTACTGTTGTAAAATAAAACAATGTAGCTATAGCACACCACAGTTGTCGAAGCACAAAGGAGGTTCCATAGATGGTGGGGCACTGACAGCATTGAAGATGTGGAGTAGGGGGAAAGGGGATGGAAGGAGAGGGAGAGGGTGGGGAGGAGCCACAGAGCCGGTCGGGAAGGGACGGGGGAGGGATGATGACCCAGGAAGCCAGGGAAGAAGGATAAGGGAGGGCGGTGAGGATCCGGAGGGACGGGGGACGGAGGAGGGAAGAAGGAACGGGAAGGGAGGAATAGTCGGGATGGCCCGGATGTGTGCGTCCCGACCTTTTACACGCAGCGCTGTGAGCACGGTAGCCGACTGCGGACAGCGGGCTGCTGGGCTGTAGCGAGGTTCACACGCGGCTGAATGGGGAAGAGCGCACGGCAGATGCGGTTCCAGCTGTGCCCGTGTATCGTTCGCCTTTCATTATTCCCGGATCGACGAGGTCAAGGAAAAGGATCATTCAGTGATATGGATTTCGATACGGAGAAATCTCGCCTTTCATTATTCCCGGATCGACGAGGTCAAGGAAAAGGATCATTCAGTGATATGGATTTCGATACGGAGAAATCTCTGTTGTCGTTGTTGTTGTTGTTGTTGTTGTTGTTGTGGTCTTCAGTCCGCAGACTGGTTTGATGCAGCTCTCCACGCTACCCTGTCCTGTGCAAGTCTCTTCATCTGAGAATACGTTCGGCAACCTACATCCTTTTGAATCTGCTTACTATATTCGTCCTTCGGTCTCCTTCTACGATATTTACCCCACACAATTACTTGATGTCTCAGAATGTGTCCAACCAATCTATCACTTCTCTTACTCAGGATATGCCACAAACTCTTCCCCGATTCGGTTAAGCACCCCTCAATAGTTACTTGATATACCCATCTAATTTTCATCATTCGTTTGTAGCACCACATTTCAAAAGCTTCGATCATCTTTTTATCTGAACTCCTCATCGTCGCCGGCCGCGGTGGTCGAGGGGACTGAGACGCTCCAGTCACGGTCTGCACGGCCACTACGGTCGGGAGTTCGAATCCGCCCTCGGGCATGGATATTTGTGCCGTCCTTAGGACTAGCTAGTTCATAAGTAGTTTGTAAGTTTCGGGACTGATGACCCCGTAGTTAAGTCCCATAAGTTATACAAACATGTCAACATTTCCTCATCGTCTACTTTTCACTCCCATACAATGCTACACTCCAGACAAATGCTTTCAGAAAGGACTTCCTAACATTTAAATTAATATTGGATGTACACAAGTTTCGCTTCGTTAGAAACGCTTTTCTTTCCATAGCCATTCTGCATTTTATATCTTCTTTACTTCGCCCATCAGAAGTTATCTTGCTACCCAAATAACAAAACTCATCTACTCCTTTTACTGTCCCATTACCTAATCTAATTCCTTCAGCGTCGCCTGATTTTCTGACATTGCATTCCATTACTTCGTTTTACTATTGTAAATGTTCATCTTATATATTCCTTTCAGGATACTGTCCATCACATTCAACTGCTCTTCGAAATCTTTTGCCGTCTCTGACAGAATTACTTTGTCATCGGCAAACTGCAACGTTTCTATTTCTTCTCCCTGCACTTTAATGCCCTCTCCAAATTTCTCCTTCCATTCCTTCACTGCCTGCTCAATGTACAGATTGAACAACATTGGGGAAAGGCTACAATCCTGTCTTACTCCCTTCCCAACCTTTGCGTCCCTTTCTTGCCCTTCGACTCTAATAACCGCTTTCTGGTTTTTGTATAGATTAAATATAACTCTTCGCTCCCTATATTTTACCCCTGATACCTTTAGGATTTGGAATAGTGTATTCCAGTCGACATTGTCAAAAGCTTTCTCCAAATCGACAAACGCTAAAAACGTAGGTTTGCCTTTCCTTAGCCTATCTTCTAAGATAAATCGTAATGTGAAAATTGCCTCCCGTGTTCCCAAACTGATCTTCCTCGAGGTCGGATTCCACAAGTTTTTCCATTCGCCTGTAAATAATTCGTGTTAGTATTTTGCACCCATGACTTATTAAACTGATAGTTGAGAAAACTCTATCTATTTAAAAGTGAAAGGACACTCATTCACTCACTCACTCATTGACTAAATACGAAATCTCGAAACCTACTTCACCTATTAAGCTCAAATTTCCCAGGAATGTAGTTTATAGGTAGAAGAAGTCAGATAGGTCTGATAGTTCAGGAGAAATGACGCCATAAACAATGTAATCTTTCCCGTCTAGCGGCACGTGATGGTGTGACTTTATCAGTCCACTATTTGAGAAGCAGAGCACGTAGCCACTTGCAACAAACTTTAAACATAATTTCATACCTTTAGGAAATTTTTCTTGCTGACTACTCCGGCAAAATGATGAAAGGAAATAATAGTTTGTCGCTTACTACTTTTTCGGCGTTCATGCAGTAAAATTACGGCATGTGGCATGACGTTACAATTATTAATCGTGCATTGTATTCGCGACAAATATTACAGACAATATATACACATACCACTGAACGTAAGTTCGAAATTTTATCAGAGTACGACATACAGTTTGAGATATGGAGTCATAAACAATTAGTTTCATGGTAAAACGTCTCGTTCGCATGACGTTTTTATTTGTTACGTCTTTCCTACTAACTTTATTCGCGACGCATTTTGCAGACATTTTACACCACTGGATGTACCTTCGCAATAACATCGTATTACGACATATATTTCAGGTGCTATGACATCAAGATAATGAAATGCGTGAAAAGTCGCCCTAATAAGCACGAGGTTCAAATTTACTACTTCTTTACTACCAATACCATTTACACCACATTTCGCAGGGCAGTTTCCTAATATTCGACTCTACGAACCTGGTAAATAATGTGTTTGTAGCACACATAATTCACGAGATATTACGTCATAAACGTGACATCCGTAAATACGTATTCCATTACGTTTGACATTTTGTTCAGTCTTTACTCAAAAATGTTCAAATGTTTGTAGAGCTTATGGTACTCAACTACGGGCTCATCAGTCCATAAACTTACAAACTATTTATAAACTAGTTATACTAAAGGCTAAACAAACATCCATGCCCGACGGGGGACTCGAACCTCCGACGGGGAACGGCCTCGCGCATCGCAGCACAGCGCCTCAATGCGCTCGACCGCTCCGCCGCGGCTAAGTCTTTATTACTCTACTCGCAACACATTCCGCAAACAATCTATAGGCCAACTAATACTAAAACTGTAAATGTAGGCCTGTCGCTGTTCACTTCAATCTTCAAAACTACTGGTCGAATCTTCATGCGGTTTTCACAGGAAACATGAGAAAAGTTTGGAACAACATATTGTCTGTTTGTTCAACTATTAAATACCGCTTATCTCCAGCACTTGACTTGATCAGTATTCATAAGAATTAAATTAATTGCAGGTTATAAACACTAAGTTCTTCTCCTTTAACATACCTGACACAAAACATATTGTCCTTGATTTGGACAAGCAAATTCATCAATAATATTGTGCCGTTACCAGGAATGGAGTGTTGGGGTATCAGAACAGTAAGAATCGAATTTCTATTTTAATTTCATTTAATTTCATTTTCTATTATTATTAGAAAAAGACAGAGAAAATTAATAATAATAATAATAATATACAATTATTAATTAATGTTGTGAAGAAAAAAATCATCTGTGGAACTAAAAGATATCAGAGCAATTGTGTGGGGCTGATGATGAAGCTTCACAAAACGCCCACACAATTGAATTTAATAACTGGCAGACCCCAACTTCTTCAAACGCACAAACCGTGCACCAAGCGGAAATAAAAATTTCAGATAACACCCGAGGAGAGACGAAAAATAAATCTTTGTCAGAAATGTACACTCTTTTTAACCGAATAATGAAACTAATAGACAAACAATCACAAAGTTTGCAAATGAAAATGGACAAACAATCGGAGCAAATAAACAAACAAATGAACAAACAATTAGAACAAATGCAACATTTGCGAATTGAAGTACAGGCTACCAAGGAGTCTGTTAAAAATTTACAAACACACGTCACGCAAATGCGAGCTGACATACAAAAGGAAGTAAATTCAATCAATGTTAAATTTGAGGCTTTAAATGTTAGGCAAACCCGTTTGAGCACTCAAGTAGATCGTATTGCCAAGGATTGTGAAAGTTTAAAATCAGCAAAACAAATGGTCGAAGGATGCATAAGCTCAATTGAGCAAAGAGTAGACGAGCTGAGCGAGGGGTACAATCCGTTAGCCGATAAAATGGAATAGCTAACACGTGAAGTAGGATCTTTAAAGGTAGAACAAAAGATTCCAACATAGAATTACGAGAGATAAAAAAATCAAATGCAAGACGATGAATACGACAGTAGCGCTTCAGGGCATCGGAATTGTAGAGAGGAAGTGGAAAAATGGGTAAGTGAAAAAGGGGAACAAATACTGCGGGAAATAAAACGGGATGTTGGCAGTATGACCCGTCAGATTTACGGAGAAAACACACCGGCTCAATCATCCACATTAACAAGTAATACCGTGCCACCGGGACATAATTTAGTAAATGAGCATAGGGAGTCTGTATCGTTTACAAGGTCGCAAACGACGCCGCCAATTTTCCAACACATTAATATGCAGCAAAGTCATGGATCACCTCTGGAACATTTAACTATGTCAACACAAACAAATGGGTCGCGTACAAATACGGTACCAGGTTTGTCCACAGTTGTAATCCACACCCAATCAGCAAAAAACGGAGAGCAGGTTATCAATATAGTTATCGAAGACGGTTTAGGTGGATCGAGAAAATTTCCCACATTTAGGAAGAAAACAAAAAGAGTCATCCAATCATATTTTTGCAAACATTTCAGAATGTATTGCCACATTCTTGGTCGGATGCTCGGAAATTCAGGAAA
This sequence comes from Locusta migratoria, assembly GCA_026315105.1. NCBI lineage: Eukaryota > Metazoa > Arthropoda > Insecta > Orthoptera > Acrididae > Locusta > Locusta migratoria. The sequence goes on along the minus strand of CM048745.1, from coordinate 695,497,171 downwards.
TAGTTAGTCACATCGAAGGCAATGCTTCTGCTTGGGCTGCAAGCGCCATAAATAGGTGCCAAACCTATGCTCAATTTGAGCAGGAGTTCATTGCAAGATTTTGGCCACAGTCTGTACAAGAACGTCTACGACGGCAAGTTTTCAGTCCGGAGCCGTATAACCGACGCTCGGGCAGACTACGTAAATATTTCGAAAAATATCTGAATAAAATCTTGTATTGGACGACACCAATGTCACACGTGGGCGCAATTAGGATACTCAAATCAAAATTACCCCCTGATATTGCTGAAAAAATTATGTTGGTGCCTGAGTATAATTTGCCAAATTTTCTGGATGCTTTAGACGATTAAGACCTGATCAATGATTGAGAGAGAAGTTTTGTTCGCAATTCTAACAGGGATAATTTTGGTGACAATGTGAACAATGGGAATTCTGGTCAGAACTCACCGCCTAGGCAAAATGGAACGAGCTCTAGCCGAAACGGTAATTACAACGGTGGTAGTAACAATAATAATAACAGTTACTGAATGCGGAACGACAATAGGAGGAGGAATGACAATAGGTATAACCCGGTCTGCCAGAATGGGCAACAGCGTAATACTTTTCTCAATGGACAAAACCAGAATGTATTGAATGAGGAGGCACAGAGAAGAAAGCGTACGTATGGCAACAAGCTAGGTCGTATTCACAAATTTGAAAAGTGAAATCTGGTAGCTATCTGTTAGCATATCCCGGATCGGGAAAAATAAAAGAACTGCATCCGCATAAGGATCTAAAACCATATATCCAATAACACTCGGACAAGATACATTCACCTAATTTGATAAAGATGTTTATATGACGGTGTAAGTATGCATACGCTCACCGCTATGCACGTGAAAAACTCGTGCCACTAAGTTGAATTCTACTTTACGTGGCTATCATAAACACTGGCGGATAGCGCTGAGACAGCTGATGATCAACGCCCACTAGTTGTCAAAGTTGATTTATAGTGGAGTGTCAAACAGATGTGGGGGCGTGCTCAGTTTGAACCGGTTCATATAAACAGGATAAACACCGAGATAGATATAAAGATATATATACACGGAAATAAAATATGCTATGTACACGAGGGAAAACGAACTATGTACACGCGAAATTAAATACAAAAATTATATATATATATATATATATATATATATATATATATATATATATATATATATATATATATATATATATATATACAAACAAAATTTAAAACTGTTTAAAAACAACGATACCTTACAGCTAGCTGGATATATACAAATCTAAACTACACTACTAACTAACTACTGTTTAAATACTCTAACTACACTAATTACAGCCTAATTCCTCTAACTACAGTTTAACTAAATCAGGTAAAAAAATAAACTATACTGCTCACTAATAATAAAAACCTCTGCAGAAATTTGCTAAAGATAATAAGGAAAGCTGCAATAAGTATTAAAGTATATGTAAATGAGAAATTCAATAGGCATAGGAGTAGGATATAAAAGCCGTTTCTGGGGCCAAAACAATCAAATTGATATCAAATTAATTAGAGTAATTGTGTAATTAGAGTCATTGCAATTGTGTGTACTTAGAGTAATTGCATAATTGTGAATTACGTGTACCTAGAGTAATTACATGTACCGAGAGTACTTGCAATTACATGCACTTAGGGTAATTGTTTATTTATTTATTGTAATTGTTTATTGTTACTGCAATTGCACGTGTTCACTCTTCCACGTCTGGCGTGGAACTGAGCTCTCCCCAACGCATCACGTGACTATCTACGCCACCCCCACCCTACCACATGACCACCTCTGACCAACGAGAGCACAGCATGTGACCACCCCTCCCGCAACCTACCACGGACCATCCCCAACCGATATTCTGCTTTCGCTCCTCTGATCCAGTGGAGCACCCTCAGACTTTTTTTTTTCTTTATTGAATTTTTAATGCCCTAAGGCAGGCGGCAGCAGCCAATGATGCTGCTCTACAGCCGAGCGAACGGTAAACAATGGACAAAACAGAATATAAAATTAAAGGTGATAAAATGGCGCTTTTACAATTTCAAGATGAAAATTTCGGAGAAAGTTGAAAGACTATATGACAGCGGACAGTACATACATGGTTGTTAAAACAAGACATTGCCACGGTGGCTAAAAAACACTCACTGCAGACGACGAGACATAACAAGACGGCGACATTGAGGAAAAAACACTGAACACTGGTGTACACAATGTTAAAAAAACACTGGGCGACGAAACACTATACACACAAAGCACTGAACACTTAAAACACAGCACTGTACTGGCCCTGCAGGGGAAGGGGGGAGGATGGAGAAGGCGCGGGGGAAGGGGAAGGAGGTGGAGGAAGGGAGAGTGGGAGAAACTGGAAGGAGCTCCCGGGGAGGTGCAGAAAGGAGGGGGTGAGCCAAGCGGGGGACGGGAGTTGGAGGGGACGGGGAGGGAGGAGGCGGCGGCAATCCACAGAGAGGGGTCAAAGTTGGAAGGAGGGATAGATGTCGGGACGGTTTTGGAGAACGTCATCAGGGAGAGGTAGGTGGCCACCCTTGGAGAGGACATAGAGGGTGTGGAGGTGAAGGGAGGGATGTGGCGGTAAAGGCGAGGCAGGGGCCCGGGATCCAGGAGGAGAGTAGATACCAGTGGGTTATGGGACTCTATCTGTCGGTGGATGTACTTGAGGCAGATGTGTTGAAGGAATTTGACCAGGTGTGGGAATGGGATGAGGTCGTAGAAGATCCGCATGGGGGAGGACCCTCAGACTGCACCTGTTTCTATATATAAAAGCAAATCAGAGCATTCTGTTCGGTAACATGAAAAAAGAGCCTTAATTAGAGCTCATATCGAATCAAAAATTAGATGTGCATATAGATGAATCATATATATGATCATCTGTAATGCCATATGTATGTACTCCCATTACTCTAGTAATTATATCGAATTTTCAATCCATAGCCATTGAAATCGACTGAAAGCAACAGTTCCAACCGCTGACAACAGATGGCTCTGATCTCACCTCTCCCCTCACACAGTGCCTACACAATGAAGCCATGTATGCAGACGCTGGCCACTTGCATCCTCCTCTGGAGCTGACCAGTCTCTATTGTGTACCTCAGTCCGCCGGCCGTAGCCGCTGTGACCGAGGAGACGCGGCACACAGGCCGACTGCCCACTCACCCAGCTTCAGTCCCCTGACGATCATGTACTTGCGTACATACGCGAAAATACTACCATAGTGTATTTACGGAGCCCCGCTGCGGCATGCCCGCTATTTTTCCAGTCGACCCCAGCGCGCTGACCTGATGGCGCCCCACAACTTGCGAAAGAATTGCCCTGGAGACCACGCCTAAAATTATTATTTAACAGCACCACCGCCCGTCCCCGGCCGCCAGCTGTAGAACGTGGAAGAGCGAGCTCCCACGACCTGCATATGAAGTCTGCAATGAAAAAATTATTATTATTTAACCGCGCCACCACCCAGCAACGCGGACACAGCGATCCGACCGCCCCGATCATTAAGTTTTTTTTCCTACAAACGTTATAGCTCCTTGTACTGCCTCTACACCAACGTCCGCGAATTTCTAATTTGCAGTGGAATAGTCCGCCCGCAAGAAAACAATTTGCTGTGTCTCTCCTGGCGAGAAAAGCAGAACTCAGACGGATAATAGCGGCCGTCTGCTCCATTCAACCCCATCCCGATACCTGCTCCGCCTCAGACTTTCAAAACAGCGCGCGCAGCTGACAGGCGGCAGTGAATCACACACGTGCTCTGGCCGAGCGTTACCTGTAAAGGCTAAGCAAATAGTTCCACTCCACACGCGTGAGGATGAAGCGCTCGTCACTGCACTCTGCGGACAAACCTTACAAATTATCAAACGTATATCACTTCTCAAAAACAGCGACAGCAATGACCGAATCAAGCAGATTTTTTTTTTTTTTTTTTTTTTTTTTTTTTTTTACGGACCTCCCACTCTCTTTCCTATTCCCCACAAGTAAAAACTATCAAGCAGAGAATGCGAGAAATATGTTTTTAATGTAACTTATATTGCCCTTTCTCGAACCAGTATTAATAGGGAAAAAACGTGTCAGGCTTATTGCATACGTCATATTCCAATACACACACGCGACCACATTTATTTATTATTAATATTATTACGCACTGCATCCAGGTTGCATGTGTATCCATAGCAGAAACATTAATTGAAAAAAAAAAGGCTCGCTTTTACCGTGAAAGTCACAGATCTTTTCGTGAAACTAAAAACGAATCCCTATTGCGCTACTTCGCCTCGGCTGTTAACACTTTGCAGCGAAATTCATCTGGAAATACAGCATTTTTAACTGATATAGTCGGATGCGCGTGTTTTCTTTTCTTTTTCTTTTTTTTTTCAGCGTCTGACTGAAAACTATAGTGCACTGTAACCATTCTTGAGAATACAACGCGCTAATTTCAATTTCCCTAGATGTTTGTAGTTTTTTTTTTTTTTTTTTTTTTTTTCTCGATATCACCATCAACGACGAGTATGCCAACTACAGTTGTAAGCAGATTTAGCCATACTCTGCGTGAATCGTGCCTACAGATAAGACGCTTTAATTTCAAAATAACACTCACACATCCTTTTAAGCCATGTCGATAACAATTCCAGGCACCAGTTTCAACTTTTAGCATTACGATAAAACAAATATTAGCCACACTTTGCATCCGCTCTCCAGCGACCATTCCCAATTACAATATTAGAACGTCTTCAGAAACACATCGCTAGTGCACTTTACAAATGGAATACAGCTCTGTGAAGGGGCTAAGACTTCTTTTTTTGCTCGTCTACTTGTTCTAAACCTTCCACGCTCTCTGTCACCATATGATATAGTTTTCGATACTCGACAAAATAAAGTCGATTACATATAGACTCCCCACGTAAAAATTATATGTATAAGCTTTTCTCAACAGATTTTTCGAACCCTCTCTATCAATTTTCACGCATGTTAACCAGTACGGTGTAAAAATACCAATCGTTTTAGTACCCTTCGAATTCTAATATGACGGTCAACCCACGTCATCTTTCGTGAACACTATCTGCTCTTCCCACTCTTGTGGAATTTCTGTAATTATTCCAGCATTCCTAAACTCTGAAAAACGGTTTCTCCGATGCTAAAAATGTACATCATCCATCCCGCCATTTTTAAACTGTATGCCAAACGATTTCATCGAGATGTTCTCCAGAGTCTCCTTGCCGACTTTCGATTCAGTATGCCACCATGTAACATCGCATTGTCTCCATGACGAACTACTCGAATTTACTACGTATGTATAAGTTAAAAGATCGGAAATAATTTACCATCGCATACCACTCGTTAAATTAAACACCACTAACACGCGATCAAACAGGGAATACCTCATCTAGCATACGGCACAACAACCATATCCAACCCAGCTCTTTTCTACTAAAGTTCTAAACTAACTAGCAAACGATAACTCGGTAACTCTACGTCGTTGGTAGATCCTTTCCGAACATCTAACCGATTGATCATGCACCTCTTTTGTTTTGCATACTCCACCAGACAGTATTTCTGGAACGCTTTCTGTCAGTCAATATACTACATACCTCGAGCATTCGAGCACAAACAGTCGCCGTATTCCACCTTATAACAAATCTATACTCTCGATAAACATCTGTAACACACCCAATACATCGTAAAAATGATTGACACACATAGAACAGCTAACAAGGAACAATTCAGATCAACAACAAACTCTTTTCTTATATTTATATATCTACTAATACAACACCCGAATTATTTTATCGAGAGACTAAACAAACGATTAAACACGCCTCCAAAAGAAGGTAACTACCTAGGTTTAAATCACCTAACCATAGGGGGTTTATTGAATTCGATGCTTCTCGACCGTAGGACAATAATTTACCACCGCAAACATCGCCACAACGCTAGCAAGATGCATTCGAGACACCAAACTATCTGAGTTATGTCGAACCCTATGCTTCTCGACCGAAGAACAATAATTTTCCACCACCAACATCGCCACAACGTTAGCAGGAGGCATCCATTCACATCGTAAGCAACTCTAAGAGATGAGATGAATACACCACAACCATTACACTTTGTTTCTATGTACTCATCTACAACTCAGCTCCCTGTAAAAAAAAAAAATAAAAAAAAATAAGAAAAAAGAGAGAGAGAGAGGAAACCATCCAGTTGTTAGGCTTGAGCTATCTCATGCACAACCGTCAACTACCAGCGTTCAGGATTTTAACTATGCATCCTATCTCTCTTTTTAGGGTAAATCAGGTCACGGATCACAAAATTCACACCACAACCAGCGGATTATCCCCTAACAAGACTCCAGGACGTTCTCCAAATGATAGTTTTGCCTGATATTTCCAGGCGAAGTACTAAATAACCTCCATATAGGCGAGATTCTAGATGCGTTCTTCGGGACTTGTTGTATAGAGTCAGGAGCTTGGATTCGAATCCTGCTTATGACAAAACATTCGGCTTAAACGCGACGGTGACGAGTCCCAAAGCGCAACAGCTGGGAGGACCTCCCGGCTATAGCGAAGTCACACATCCGCCGCAACTCCCACCTGGTGTTGTATCGGAAAATATATGTAAGGGATGGTCGGAGGAGCCTCCAGGTCACATCCTCGAAACGCAAAGCATGCTCCTGGACAGTTAAAATGCCTTCTGATGCACGAATCCCTATCCTCTAAGCAACCGCATTCGATTAACACTGACACAAATATTACGATGTACTTATAGAGTATATGAGAATAATGACTTTACAACTAAGACGAAGTGTTTCTTACACAATCCCCCCCAATTCGATTCTTCGAACTACCAATGCTGTGCTATCAATCGTCCAGCTACCTCTCCGCTACCTTTCCGCTACCTTCCCACTACCTTTCTGATACCCTTCCCACTACCCATTACCTTTCTGAAACCTTTCTGCTACCATTCCTTTACCTTTCCGCTACCTTCCCGCTACCTTTCCGCTACCTTCCCGCTACCTTACGCTACCATTCCTTTACCTTTCTGCTACCTTCCCACTACTCATTACCTCTCCTTTACCTCTCCTTTACCTTTCCGCTACCTTGCAGCTACCTTCCCGCTACCTTTCCGCTACCTTCCCGCTACCTTTCCGCTACCTTTTTGCTACCTTCCCGCTACCTCTTTGCTACCTTCCCGCTACCTTTCCGCTACCTTTCCGCTACCTTCCCGCTACCTTTCCGCTACCTTCCCGCTACCTTTCCGCTACCTTTTTGCTACCTTCCCGCTACCTTTCCGCTACCATTTTGCTACCTTCCCGCTACCTCTTTGCTACCTTCCCGCTACCTTTCCGCTACCTTTAGCGCATCAGAAGGCATTTAGCTGTCTGGGAGTATGCTTTGCGTTTAGTACTGGAAATATCAGGCAAAACTATCATTTGGAGAACGTCCTGGAGTCTTGTTAGGGGATAATCCGCTGGTTTTGGTGTGAATTTTGTGATCCGTGACTTGATTTACCCTAAAAAGAAAGATAGAGGTCTATTTGCTGCATTTGAACACTTACTTCGTCGTTGGGTCGACAACAGGGGTATTACAATATACGATTACCGGATGGATAGTGTTTTTGATCTTGTGCAAGACTGTTTAAGCCATCTCCATTAAAGAAATTACATCGCTACGTGCAGTTAATGTCTTATGTGCGCGAAAAGAAAACTGGAAATAGCGGATATCGAGACCAAGAGAAGGAAGCTAGAATATATGGCTAAATCAACTGCCATAAAGGACGAGTACAAAATAAAGCTGGAGAAAAAAAAAAGTTCAAATGTTTGTTAAGCTTATGGGACTTAACTACGGGGTCATCAGTCCCTAAACTTACAAACTACTTATGAACTACTTACGAACTAGGACAGCACAAATATCCATGCCCGAGGGGGGATTCGAACCCCCGACCGTAGTGGCCGTGCAGACCGTAACTGGAGCGCCTCAGTCCCCTCGGCCACCGCGGCCGGCAACGCTGGAGAAAGACGAAGCTATGGCATATGTGTAAGCCATGCTTAAACAGAGAGTGTGCAGAAATCTGGCTACGACTGGGACTTATAAAATATTTGCTTTTTACAGTAAACAGTCAGGGAGAATGGTCACGCGTCGGTGTACTGACCGAAAGTAGCGGAACACATGAAAAATGTGTAGCATTCTCGTTTGGGGAAGGGACTACATTGTATCCAAATGTGGAGGACTGGGGGCAGTCATTTGCAGAGTTAAAATCGGATGGAATAACAAGAAATCGTAAAACCTAGTGTTCCATACGGAAATTACCACAGGAGTTGGTGACGTACACACATAGCGACGCATAGTGCTATAACCAGGAAATGACGGGAAAAGTTAAAATTCCCGATTGTTCTCGTCTAGAAGCATTGTCAGAAGGTGCTGAACTATAAAGGACTTGGAATGCAGGAGGAAACGAAGATACGTAATGGAGTTCGAGAACATACTTCCCTGTACCTTTCGAACTTCTGGCTGGAGCGGAAATAGGAGACGCCGATATGGATATAAAACTACGAGTTACAGCGGAGAAAATTAAAGTTACACATAACAAGAATAATAAAGAACGAGTTGTATTCTGTGTCTAGATGTAAATAACCTTATTTCCTGTATGTAGACATATGTACTAAATGTAGTAAATGTATTGTGCTGTACAATTTATGTTCTTATTTACTATCTACGGAAGCATGAGATTAAAGGTACTAGTCTGTTGTGCGAGAGGATTAGTGTAGGATGTACGAATCTCCTAGTTTTTGCTTAGTATGACCGCTCCAAACCGGAGTCTACGATGAGTCAACAGGTCCGCACTCGCTGCAGTCAGAAATAACATGGAATGTGAGTAAGCATGCATGTATTTCGATAGTTCAGACCCAACAGCTGGATTGGTTCCTTTGCTCTAAAAAGGGCTAGATACTTGCCCGCTGTGCTGTAAACGGGGAAAAAAAACTGTAACAGCTATTTCTTGTAGAGACTTACAGGGATTGGGAGAAAAAAATATCAGAAGACAGGTTGTCATATAGCGGTGATTCCGTGTTGTTGTATTCTACAGCTAAGCAAAACGTTCGAATGTTTGCTGTGGTTTGAGTTATTCTTATAGATTTTCTAAAACACTATAGGTTTCGTTTCTGTAATATATATATCGAAAAATTAGCGCACATCCTACTGTTTATGTATAACGACCGCTGTACTCGTCTTGTATGGTAAAAACAAAACGTGTTTGTGCCAGCTGCGAGGGTATAATACATGGAAATGTTGCAATATTTGTCGGTAATACGCTAGTGTGTGTGTGTGTGTTTGTGGTTGTAAATTCCGGAAAATTGTCTTGAATGTGCTAAAAATACCGATTTTTTCGAATGCATTTATATAAATTTCAAGCTCTTCTACAGAAAAAAATAGTGTGAAATACCTATTTCGGATGCAATTTCTTTAAAAATTAAGTCATTTTCAATCTCTTCTACAGAAAAAAATATCGATTCGTTACAATACCGAGGTGATTCGTCTGGGAAAATAGCATTGAATGCTGTTGGAGTAGTTGTATTATTATTTAGGATGCATAGTTAAAATCCTGAACGCTGCTTGTTGATGGTTGTGCATGCTACAGCTCAAACCTAAAGCGTAGGATGGTTTCCATTAAAAAAAAAAAAAAAAAAAAAAAAAAAAAAAAAAAAAAAAAAAAAAAAAAAAAAAGGGAGCCGGTTAGTCGTACGATTCATTGCAAAACAGGGGTGATTCTTCTTTCCCAGAATAAAAAGAAATAGTATCTCAGCCTTTTACAGGGAGCTGAGTTGTAGATGTGTACATAGAAACAAAGTGTAATGGCTGTGGTGTATTCATCTCATCTCTTAGCGTTGCTTACGATGTGAATGGATGCCTCCTGCTAACGTTGTGGCGATGTTGGTGGTGGAAAATTATTGTTCTTCGGTCGAGAAGCATAGGGTTCGACATAACTCAGATAGTTTGGTGTCTCGAATGCATCTTGCTAGCGTTGTGGCGATGTTTGCGGTGGTAAATTATTGTCCTTCGGTCGAGAAGCATCGAATTCAATAAACCCCCTATGGTTAGGTGATTTAAACCTAGGTAGTTACCTTCTTTTGGAGGCGTGTTTAATCGTTTGTTTAGTCTCTCGATAAAATAATTCGGGTGTTGTATTAGTAGATATATAAATATAAGAAAAGAGTTTGTTGTTGATCTGAATTGTTCCTTGTTAGCTGTTCTATGTGTGTCAATCATTTTTACGATGTAATTGGGTGTGTTACAGATGTTTATCGAGAGTATATATTTGTTAGAAGGTGGAATACGGCGACTGTTTGTGCTCGAATGCTCGAGGTATGTAGTATATTGACTGACAGAAAGCGTTCCAGAAATACTGTCTGGTGGAGTATGCAAAACAAAAGAGGTGCATGATCAATCGGTTAGATGTTCGGAAAGGATCTACCAACGACGTAGAGTTACCGAGTTATCGTTTGCTAGTTAGTTTAGAACTTTAGTAGAAAAGAGCTGGGTTGGAGATGGTTGTTGTGCCGTATGCTAGATGAGGTATTGCCTGTTTGATCGCGTGTTAGTGGTGTTTAATTTAACGAGTGGTATGGGATGGTAAATTATTTCCGATCTTTTAACTTATACATACATAGTAAATTCGAGTAGTTCGTCATGGAGACAATGCGATGTTACATGGTGGCATACTGGATCGAAAGTCGGCAAGGAGACTCTGGAGAACATCTCGATGAAATCGTTTGGCTGAAGATCCTTTACCACATCATACTGTTTAATAATGGCGGGATGGATGTTGTACATTTTTAGCATCGGAGAAACCGTTTTTCAGAGTTTAGGAATGCTTGAATAATTACAGAAATTCCACAAGAGTGGGAAGAACAGATAGTGTTCACGAAAGATGACGTGGGTTGAGCGTCATATTAGATTTCGAAGGGTACTAAAACGATTGGTATTTTTACACCGTACTGGTTTACATGCGTGAAAATTGATAGAGAGGGTTCGAAAAATCTGTTGAGAAAAGCTTATACATGTAATTTTTACGTGGGGAGTCTATATGTCATCGACTTTATTTTTCTCGACAAGCGGAAACTGTATCATATGGCGATAGAGAGCGTGAAAGGGTTGTAACGAATGTGTGATTGCATGCGATTAACATTTTTTCCGAATAATTACTTTCGAAGAGGAGGACAACACTTTTTGTATATGGGTGAGAATATCATGGAATTCGGTTGGGTTATAGCAGATGGCTTGGAGAAAAATATTTGTTTTTACGGTAAATACCCAGGGAGAATGGCCACTAACGGAAAACATGTCGCGATGTACCCAGATGAGGGTTATACGGAATAAGTCGAAAACTTATATCTCTCGCGAAAAATAGTGTTAATATTAGATCGTGTAGTTACTTTGGGGAAAAATGTGCATTGTCAGGTGGTGTGTGGAAAGAATTATAAAGATTAATGTCAGGACGGTGCGCTGATATCATTGTGGAATCGTCGAAAACGAGTGGATCCGAGCATGATTACCACATCGTACAGATTAAGAATTGCGGACTGGATGTTGACATTTTTATCACCGGAGAAGCTGTTTGCAGAGAAAATAACTACAGAAATTCCACAAGAGTGGGATGAGTAGATAGTGTTCTCGCAAGATGAAGTGGGTTGTATATCGTATTAGATTTCGAAGAGTATTAAAAAACCCGATTGGTATTTTTACACTGTACTGGTTAACATTGATTGAGAGGGTTCTCAAAATCCGTTGAGAAAAGCTTATACTTACATTCCGTGTTGGCAGCAAGACCGCTGGGAAGTCGAAGTAATACACAAACAAATGAAATTAGCGCGTTGTATTCTGAAGAATGGTTGCAGTGCACTAAAGTTTACAAGCAGACGCTGAAAAAAAAAAAAAAAAAAAAAAAAAAAAAAAAAAAAAAAAAAAAAACCACCCGCATCCAACTATTTTAGTTAAAAATGCTGTATTTGGAGATGAATTTCGCTGCAAAGTGTTAACAGCCGAGGCGAAGTAGCGCAATAGGGATTCGTTTTTAGTTTCACGAAAAGATCTGTGACTTTCACGGTAAAAGCGAGCCTTTTTTTTTTTCAATTAATGTTTCTGCTATGGATACACATGCAACCTGGATGCAGTGCGTAATAATATTAATAATAAATAAATGTGGTCGCGTGTGTGTATTGGAATATGACGTATGCAATAAGCCTGACACGTTTTTTCCCTATTAATACTGGTTCGAGAAAGGGCGATATAAGTTACATTAAAAACATATTTCTCGCATTCTCTGCTTGATAGTTTTTACTTGTGGGGAATAGGAAAGAGAGAGACAGGTTAGTAAAAAAAAAAAAAAAAAAAAAAAAAAAAAAAAAAAAAAAAAAAAAAAAAAAAAAACACAGCAACATTCGTTCGTTGCTGTCGCTGATTTGAGAAGTGATATATGTTTGATAATTTGTAAGGTTTGTCCGCAGAGCGCAGTGACGAGCGCTTCTTCCTCGCGCGTGTGGAGTGGAACTATTTGCTTAGCCTTTACAGGTAACGCTCGGCCAGAGCACGTGTGTGATTCACTGCCGCCTGTCAGCTGCGCGCGCTGTTTTGAAAGGCTGAGGCGCAGCAGGTATCGGGATGGGGTTGAATGGAGCAGACGGCCGCTATTGTCCGTCTGAGTTCTGCTTTTCTCGCCAGGAGAGACACAGCAAATTGTTTTATTGCGGGCGGACTATTCCACTGTAAATTAGAAATTCACGGACGTTGGTGTAGTGGCAGTACAAGGAGCTATAACGTTCGTAGGAAAAAAATAATTATCGGAGCGGTCGGATCGCTGTGTCCGCATCACGGAGGACGGGCGGTGGCGCGGTTAAATAATAATAATTTTTTCAGTGCAGACTTCATATGCAGGTCGCGGCAGCTCGCTCTTCTGCATTCTATGGCTGGCGGCTGGGGATGGGCGGTGGTACTGATAAATAATTATTTTAGGCGCAGGCTCCGCAGCAGTTCTTTCGCGAGGTGCGGGGCGCGGTCTGGTTGGCAGGCTGGGGTCGACCGGAAAAATTGAGCGCACGCCGCAGCGGGGCTCCGTAAATGCACTATGCTAGTATTTTCGCGTATGTACGCAACTACATGATCATCAGGGGGCTGAAGCTGGGTGAGTGGGCAGTCAGCCTGTGTGCCGCCTCTCCTCGGTCTCAGCAGCTACGGCCGGCGGACTGAGGCACACAATTGAGACTGGTCATCTCCAGAGGAGGATGCAGGTGGCCAGCGTCTGCACACATGGCTTCATTGTATAGGCGCTGGGTGGGGGGAGATGTGGGATCAGAGCCATCTGTTGTCAGTGGTTGGAACTGTTGCTTTCAGTCGATTTCAATGGCTATGGATTGAAAATTCTATATAATTACTAGAGTAATGGGAGTACATGCATATGGCATTACAGATGATCATATATATGATTCATCTATATGCACATCTAATTTTGGTTGCGATATGAGCTCTAATGAAGGCTCTTTTTATCATTTTACCGAACAGAATGCTCTGATTTGATTTTATATATAGAAACAGGTGCAGTCTGGGGGTGCTCCACCAGATCGGAGGGGTGAAAGCCTTCCAGGACAACCAGAAATTGGTCTTCCTGCCAATTTGTGGTTGCACCAGGAACCTCCCAACTATGGGAGTCAAATGTAATTACCGTAATTACATCCTAGCCATGCTGCTGCTGCTGCTGCTGCTGCTGCTGCTGCTGTTGCTGTTCTACCGACACTCTGCGTCTGAATGACTGCAGAATATCGGTTGGGGATGGTCATGTGGTAGGGTGGTGGAGGAGGTGGTCACGTGCTGTGCTCTCATTGGTTGGTGGTGGTCACGTGGTAGGGTGGGGGGTGACGTAGATAGTCACGTGATGCCTTGGGGTGAGCTCAGTTCCACACCAGATGTGGAGGAGTGCAATTGCAATAAAAATAAACAATTACCCTAAGTACACATAATTGCAAGTACTCTCAGTACATGTAATTACTCTAAGTACACGCAATTTCATTATACAATTACTCTAAGTTCATTTAATTGCAATTATGCAATTACTCTAATTAATTTGATATCAATTTGTGACCCAGTATGCCCATTTGTATCCTACATACGTATAAAATAATACTGTTTAAACACATTTTCATTCCCATCGACTAAACGCTGCTTCATTCCTCTCCAGACCGTACCCCTGTCTTGCTCCCGATCGATGTTATCTAGAGCGGCAGTGACGAAATTTTCAAAGGCAACATTCCGCATAAACATAGCGTCCAACCTCCATTCTGTTAGTTCGACTACCTCTTCGTCACCCAAATCAATTGGTCCGCGTGATAGGGCATCGGCGACTACAGTCTGCGGTCTGGGTACGTATACAATTTCAAATTGGAACTCCTGCAAATACAGTGTCCACCTTGTCAGACGACTGTGGGTGAGTTTTGCCGTCAACAGAAACTGCAGGGCCCGATGGTCAGTGTACACACATGTACACCTCCCATACAGGTAATATCGAAATTTCGTAAAGCCCCAGACAATCGCAAGAGCCTCGATCTCAGTAACAGTATAATTATGCTTGGCTTTATTTAGTACACGACTCGCGAGCGCCACAGGTTACGCTACTGTTTGCTCATTCCTGGAAAATGACACACCCTACTCCATAGCGCGGCGCGAGCTGTCCGTGGACATGCAGTACGGCTTCTGTAAATCCGGATGTATGAGTAAGGCAGCCGACAGCAGGGAGCGTTTCAATGCCAAGAACTCCTCCTGTGCAGCGTCGTCCCATATCCATATCGCATTCTTTCCAGTCAGCTGGCACAGTCGAGGTGTCGTTATCTTTTCCAGTCTGATATATCGTTTAAAGAAATTTACCAGACAGAGATAGGCTCTCAATCTGCGCTTTGTAGTTGGTACCGGGTACTCACGGATAGCTTGTAGTTTTTCCGGGTCCGGTCGAATTCCCTGCGCCGAGATAATGTGACCGAGGAAAAGAATCTCTTTCTTTCCGAACTCAGATTTCTTTAAATTCACGCTCACATTACCCTTCTGCATGGCGTACAGCAACTCGTCTATCAAGGCCACATGGTAGTCCCAAGATCTTTCTATTATCAGGACATCGTCCACATAACAAGTTATTTTTGCTTGCAACCGCGCTGGCAAAATCGAATCAACGGCGCGGATAAAGGCAGCAGATGATACGTTTAGACCGAATGTCAACCTGCGGAACTGGAAGCACCGTCCGATACACAGGAAAGCTGTGTATTTGTGACAGGAAGGTTCGAGTTCTACCTGCCAGTAACTAGAGCGAAGGTCAATCGAACTCAGAAACTTTACTCCATGAAACTTCTGTAGCAGTGTATCCAGCGTTTCCGGACGGTCTGTTTCAGGCTCGATAACCTCATTGATCCATCTGGAGTCCAGGACCAGTTGGATAGAACTTCCCTTCTTCTTAACAACTTGTAAGGGGGAATTGTGCAGACTAGCTGCGTGTTCGATCACCCCGAGGTCCAACATATGAATTTGTTCCTCCAACTCACGCCGATACGCAAGCGGAATCGGGTAAGATGGAGCAGAAAACGGCTTGTGGGGTTTAACCCTGAATCTATACTGAAAGTTCTGTATGGGTCCTTGTACCTCACCAAATACCCTCCTGTACTTGCGCAACGTGTGACTCAAGGCTCTCTGGTCCTCGGCATCGTGGATGTGACTCACCTTTCTCTTAATAATATCATCCACGTGTACCATCTGTTCCTCATCGAGAACGAGTAGCCCCGTCAAGCAAATCCAGTCCGGAGACCACTCGTCTCCTACTTCCAATACCATGCTCAATGGTTCCCTTGGATCCTAATCTCTCTCACTTTCGAAATCAAGGTTAATTCTTTCGCCACTACAGGTGACCGTCATTCGTGCATTCTCAAAGTCAAGTACCGCCTTATGTTCACGCAGAAAGTCCTGACCCAACACCACGCTCACTGTGAGCCCAGGCATCACCACAAAATTCTCCGTAAACAATTACGCCTGACATTTGAACTGCACCAAGGTTTGCTGGGTGACCGCCACGCTTTTACCGCTAACGGCACCTCGTACTTTCGTCTTTTGCAACGGTAGAACTGGCCACTCGTTCTTGCCGTTGCACTCCAAGAAAATCTCTTCACTACCCGAGTCTAGCAGGCACTTAAAACCTATTACAATCAATATCTATGTACACATAAGGGCATCTGATAGAGTTAACAACATCTTCCTGAAGCAACCTGCCTCGAATATCTTCTAACGGTACAAAACGCGTGTGCATGGCCTCTACATCCACACAACGTTCGGGTGATAAACCCGGAATCACTCGATCCTGTCATAACGAACGTTGCCTGCTCCTGGCACGCCGTCCGTCATCCCTAGTACTTCTCCGCTCGGTTGAACGACCTCTACTTCTGTCATGCCTCTCGCGGTCATGATCGGATCGACATTCGTCCCTTCGTCCACGGTATGACTCGTTCTCAAAGTCATTCTGCCTCCTCTTACTTCTTAGATTTACTGCGCCATTTCTTATTAGTCCAATTGCCATTATTATTCGAATTCTGATTACTGTTCCAGTTACCATTATTGTTAGCATTCTGATTACTGTTCCAGTTACCATTATTATTAGAATTCCGGTACGCGTTCCATGACTATGGCGTGAACCGAACCACATCATTCAGTGTGTTAACACCCTTATCTGCCCGCAAGTCCTGCCTGCTGGATCAGTTTTACGTCATGCATGTTTCGTCCCGCAATTGAAATTTCATGCTAGAGTTGGTCCGGCAACTTAGACACACAAATTCTGATAAGTTCCGGTGCCGTGTATGACTCATCGAGATACTGATTTGCGCTCACCAACTCACGGAAGAAGTCCAGTGGATTAATGTGTGACTGGTTATTATACCTTTCTTTTAACAATATCCCGGTTTTTACATTTTCTTGAGTACTTTTCGACCAAGGCTCGTCGAGGAAAGCGCGCTTAAAATCATCGTACGTAACGCAGTCTTTCATTCGGCAGTGCATAATCGCGGCCGTTTCGCCACGCAAATGACTCATTGCGATCTTCATCTTGAGAACATGTCCCCAAGACTCCGGCAATGAACGCTCAAATTGATTCAGCCACACCTTTGGGTGAATGTCATTACTCTCTCCAGGGAAAGCAGCATAGGACTGAACTGACACGAAGTGTTTACGACACCACTCCTCCATGTTCACAGCCGGCATCGACCCAGTACTGCAAGCACTGTGGCCGCAGTGGCGTAGCTATCATAGGGCTAGCCGGGGCAGTGCCCCGGGGCCCCCGAGCTCAAGGGGCCCCTCGGCGTCCGTGACGTTCGGAAAAAGTTACTGTAGAGCGTAGATTTTTTTTAAGTCTACCATCCTACCGTTCATCATCTCCCCAGAACTTGAATAAAGGTTTCCCACGGGTGGTGGGACATTGCTTCTAATGGGGCCTACACACGACGCCACTCGGTGGCGCTGCTGACCGGCCAAGCCGCCAGTCGCCGTGTAAGACAATCGGCACAATTCAGTTGACAGAAGTAGCGGCAGCATTAAAGCTGCTCACAGCAACAGCTGCGCCTTCCAAATGTTGCGGCGTGTGAAGGATAGCGTGCTTGCCAATACTGTTATTGTAAGTACTTCTTATTGGCAAATACAAGTGTACAATTCGATTATCCAAATAAACCGGTTTTCCGAATATCCATGTCCCCCAATTACTTCGGATAATCGACGTTCTAATGTATATAATATTTCAGTTGAATGAAGGATTTTCAACTTTTAACTTTTTGAATCCTGATCAACAAACCTCAAACGCACGAATTGAAATCCAAAAATTATTCTCACTTCAGAATACAAACATAACAAGATCTATTGCTTGTCTACTAAGACGTGGACCCTGCCATCGTTAGTGTGTTGTCGGACGAAGTCGGAGTTGCCGTGGTTGTCAAACTTTGCGAAATAACAGTGAATGGCGCTGAATTGCAGCAGTGTGTTTGACGATACACGGTGTGACCACATTTGAATATGATGTCTCTACAATGTCTTATTACAGAACGTTATTATTACGGCAACTCTTTTGTTTATGCAGTGAATTCCCTCAATGGAGTGCTCCTTGATCATAATAGAACCTTTTGTGGCGATTATTTCCGATTTGTCTAATTTTTAGGCTTGACGATACTGGACTATTTACACAATACGTTGCAATGGTAGGCGGGAAATGGATTCGGCATTCTGTGCATACCATAAGAACTATTCGTTCTTCAATTTACGTACATTATTAATTGACTATACCCTCCGTCGCATTCTGGTCAGTTGTTCTAAATGAGAAAATAAAAAGAACTTCAATGTGGTTTCAAATAATGATGAGAATTCAGCGCTTCACGCAACTTTTTAAGGTACTTTTCTACCCGTGCACTTTGTTTATTCTAGTATTTAACTATTGAGACACATTCACGGATCAGACGTTTAATGTAATAATTAATTTGTCACAATAGTGAATTGTGCATTGAAGACTGTGCCCTCTACCCACTGTCACGATAATAAACAAAGTTGCCGACTTGGTTATTTTCCTTTTTACTGGCCAGACAATAACATAATATACTTCATAAAGCCTGGTAGTACGGTCGGGGGTTCGAATCCCCCCTCTGGCATGGATATTTGTGCCGTCCTTAGTATAAGGTAGTTCATAAGTAGTTTGTAAGCTTAGGGACTGATGACCCCGTAGTTAAGTCCCATAAGTTCTACAAACATTTCAACATTTGAAAGCCTGGTAGGGGCACCGCTCAGTCAAAAGTGTTTCAACAAACAAAATCCGAGAAGTTAATTTTGCCGAATCTATCCTACACGAATACTTCCTATATTTTTCTTCTTTGACTGGGATTTGAACGAAATTAGGCTGATCGGTACGGACCAATGATGAAACACCAATCATCATCATCATCAACGGACCAATGAGGCAACAGCGCAGTAGTTTAGCGAGACAGTGAGTTGTCGGCACTGACCACAGTCCGCCTGCTGTCACAGCGGACGCGCGAGTCCTGACTTGGCAGTTCCCGGTTTGCTTTGCGGCAGGGGTCATGTTTTCGTGGTGGAGTAATACTCCATCATTGTTTATTTTTACTAGATTCAGCCCGCGACTTCATTCGCCTAGTATGGAACAACTTCGAAAACTATCCAATGGGTTTGTTTTATCTGTTTGTTCTACCCAGGTCCAGCTCTATCCCTATGCAAAATTTCATCCATATCCACCCAGTAATTTTTGCGTGAAAGCATAATAAACTAATTTTCATAATTATAATTATATTAGAGAGTATGATTAAATATTATCTGCTGCCTGGCACATAATAATTTACTTAGTAGTCGTTAGGTTTGCCTTATTGTGTCTTCCAGTGGATGGTAAGGAGCCGATGATGAAGTAGTTTTGCATCTGTATATTTCTAGTTTAAAGAGGGCCCCAATGTCAATTTTGCCCCGGGGCCCTTGGGGACGTAGCTACGCCACTGTGTGGCCGTCGCCACTTCGTAAACCGGTGAGTCGTGCCTGAAGTTCGTCCAACTCAGCGTCCTCTGTTCTTTTTGCTTGCTTCAACTTTCCACCTGACTATCCACAGAAGCCTGTTCACGACACTTGTTCCCAATTACCTGAGTAACAGGCCCTGTTCTGTTTGAACTGGCTCTTGTTTGTAAAGGCAATAATTGTCCAACTGTAGACGCCAGTTCAGCTACTTTCTGCGAAACCTTACCGATTGAGTCATTCTGCTGACTGTGTAGTTCACCTAAGGTCGCTACCTGTTCGCAGACTCTTTCCAACAGTTTGAATTGCGGCTCTTGTGATATTCCTGGCCTGTGGCCACTTCATATTTCTGGCCGCTGGCCGTTTCTTTGCTAACATTGTACGTGTCTTAAACGCGGAAGAAAGACAGAAGTGCAGCATATGTTGAAATGTGGGGTGGGGAGCAGTAGCATATGGCACAGTAGGTGCTGGTTCCCGTGGGAAAGCCCGCCTATGTTACTGGTACTCTACTCGCATTGGCTGCTGCATTTCACGTCACGTGATTTCTTTCGAAATTAGTTTTGTTTATTACATACTAAATATTAATTATTCAGAGCTGAGAATTTGTAATAAATATCTCTCAAGGACAGGCTAGATTTTGACAGTTTTAAAAGTTTAAGGTGCCTTCTCTTATTGTAACAAGAGAAGAGCGATTTTGCAGAAGGCGCGCGACGGCCCTGTTTTGGCGCGTCAGGTGCCCTCCCGCAACGCGCCGCAGTTTCAGTTTCGAGCTGACCGCTATATACGCCGAACCGCGCCGGTCATGAGTAAAGATTTGTGTAAATGTGTTAACAGTCGATGTCTCAACATGAACTATGGGCAGCATAGGCCGTATCATATTAACAATAGTTGTTCATCATATTTTATTATTTATTTAATAAATGGCATCCCTGACAATTAAAAATCTCGTGAGTCGCTTCTTATGCTTCCATCATACAGAACTTATTTTAGCCTCACTTGTATGCTGTAGGAGAACCAACGACCTGTGTGCTGTCTTCTGCGCTGGGGACACAACTATAGAAGACAACAGGTTAGTCAGAACTCTATGCTTTCTATAAAGTATTGGACAGCAACTACGGCACCTCGTGCGTATTGTAGGGCGGTGCAAACGCACCCTGCTACGCAACAGCATCCGCAAGAACGTGGAGGTTTTAGGGGATTTGTGGGAGGAAGCAGTACTAACTTCTCCGTCTGCAAATAGAACCCTAGGAAGCTTGTACTCTGCGATCTTAGTAACTGCACCCTGCAAACGCTCTTTTGATATTTCGTTAACTGCTCGTTGCGACGCCTCATCCATAACCGATTTTAGTCTCTCCTGTAACTCATCAACTCGTTTGCTAGTCTCACAATCAGCTGTTTCTAACTTCTGCTCTAAGTCTGTGATACGTTCACTATGCTCCTCAAAACGGACATTAAATGTAGCGCTTGCTCATCAAACCGTAAGTTCATCTGTTCTAGTTTCCCATCTAGGTTCGTTTGCCCCTGCTCTAAGTTTGTGAGCTTCTCGGTTAGTGATTTAACCCCCCCATTTACTGTTGCGAACTGTGCCATAATCATTTGTATGAGTGTAGCCGTATCAACCGCATTATGCTAAGCTGTATTACTGACCACCGCATTGCTATCTGTTCTCTGATATTCGTCCCTCTTTTCTTGTGGAGAGCAGGGATCGTTGTTCGCCCCACCTCGCCTGTGGCTGCCGACACGTGCCTTACGGCGGAGTCCCTTATTGTCTATGGACAGGAACGCCGCGGCGCCCTTCAAACCGGCTTCTAACGGAATCGCTTTCCCGGTGGGCGGCTGTTGACCTCCGTGCTCTGACATCTCGCTAGCGGCGTGTTTGCCCAGAGAACCATCTTCCCTACTGCAACGGGACATTGACCGTGTGATTATCTGCCTCATGCCCCCATACCACAGAGTAACATATACAGAGGAGCAGCCCCCTCTAAACCACTGTCCTACGCTCCCCTCGTAGTTCTCTAAGATGCCAGCAGGTGTCAGGCGTATCGCTGGCTTAGGGTGCCTCTCGCACGTCAGAGGGTAGCGTGGAGGGGAGGGTGAGGGGAGAGCTCGTGCCGCCTGCCACGAGGCCACGGCTGTGTCCGGCTTGCTGGCGTTTGAGGGGAGGAGGTGGTGGGGAGAGCTGCTACCAGCCGCCTACTCTGGCCAGTTTAAAGAGCTGCTTCTGACCGCAGCGACATCATGGGACATCTTACGGAACTGCTGGTAACCCTCCCTCCCTGCACCCCTGAGCGTAGGACCGGGCCCTTACGGAGGTTCCGCGTCTGTATATATTTGTCTGTGCCCGTACACAAACACTGTAACTACCTCATCACAACTAACAACCTGACCTATTCTCACAAAACAAAACACTACTACACATACAAACACAATGAAACAAACAAATGCTGAAAGAAAATTACACAAATGATTATTTAACCATCAAAAATTTAATACAACAACACGTGGCAAGTGGGTATCCAAACAACTCGAACTTGGCAAGAGTCGCCATGTGTAACGTACCCATCGCCGTTTTAAATTTTATTTTATATATCCTCGTGTCTGTACTGTGAATTTCACCATTCTGTCTGACACTGTGCCCGATAATTTGTACACTGAAGGTTGAAACTCAACCGCTGTTCTTTTGTCTGTTAACTAGCCGTGTTTGTGAAATTAACAATTGACTGCTTGCTCACAAAATCTAATTACGACGATATTCACACAGCGGCGGAGGTATACAGTTCCCTTAAGCAAAACTCTGATTCTATAAGTTAAGCAAACAGTTCTACCTTTACTGCAGTCTTTAGAGGAGACTGCACACAATTAAACAATGATCCCCAAAAAAAAAATGTTCAAATGTTTGTTAAGCTTATGGGGTCATCAGTCCCTAAACTTACAAACTACTTATGAACTACCTTATACTAAAGACGGCACAAATATTCATGCCCGAGGGGGGATTCGAACCCCCGACCGTAGTGGCCGTGCAGACCGTGACTGAAGCGCCTCAGTCTCCCAGGCCACCGCGGCCGGCTAATGATCCCCAGCCATGGACCTAAATCAAAAATAAATGTTGGCAACGGAAACCCAAATATAGACACGAGATACATGAACAAATAACCCCACATTAATCCAAAATAAATGATGAGGGGAGAATTTAAATTAGCACAAAAAGATTATAGTTTAACAAATTAATTTATTGTTCAAAACAAGAACAACAAGGAGGAAGACCACTTTTTTTTTAATTACAATAAAAACACACCTTAGAAAATATTCAAAATATTCTCAATTACATGGTCCTAAAATTGCCCACCTGCAAAGTTGAGTACAGGTTAATTACGATCACGTTTCATAGGGGGAACGGAGGAATTGCAGCATTTTCACACACAGATTCATACGCCAAGCCATGCAGGTACTTACCAAGCACCTGACACCAATACACCAAGACGACAGCCAAGCAATGTGGAGACTGCAGGTCGAAGGTTCACTCACATACAATGAAATAGTAATTCGCTTCCATAATGTGTCAAGCTAGTGGCTTAGGCTCATGATAAACTATCAGAAACAAACGCACTTGGTTTAAGACCACAAAGTGCGGTGTACAGACGGAAGTTAAAGTGTCCCTAGAACTTCTAACTATACATTAAATCAAAATTTCATTAAATAATATCTAAAAATGGTCGCTCTGGCATTCGTTTAGCACAGGGAGATGATAACTACAGAAGGTTAAAGTTGCTAGATCAGCACTGTACAAAATCGGAACACAAAATATGCAAAAAGTTAACAATATCAATATGGAAGAGAATAAGATCGCGAAATATATCGTGTAACCATTCTTTCTGATCAGAGGAATGATATCTATTAGATAAGCAAGGTTACAGATTGCTATAGCACAATACAGAGTTCGGTCACAAAAATTCAGAGAAATGAAATAATTCTATTTCATGAAAATTAAAAACACGATAGACGTTGTGCAACAGTTCTTTCTACACAGAGGAAAAAGATCTATTTAATGGTAATAACCACGGCGCACACGTGGGCCACCAAGTACACAGATTACAAGTTCGAATGGACAATTTTCAGGGAAAATTATCACGCTACACGCACTAGTAACACATTAGCAAATTAGCTATACAATTATTAACTCCTCATGTGCACTGAATGATGGAGAAGCTGAAGGCTTAGTCTGATATCGTCCATGTGTTCTGTCGACAAAGTACGAACAGTATAGGCACCACGAGTCCCCGAAAATATTACAATTCAACTACGATAAGAATGCAAAAGACACTGAACATTTTTAAACAGGTGAAGAAATAATTTAAAAGTTATGAAGTGAAAGAACTGTGCTAACGAAACACCATCAGAGCATCGGAATCAGATTCCAGTAAAAATCGACATAAAATTAGCAATCCTGTAGGAAATTAAGCAAAATCTTAATTAAACTAGTGAAAAGGCAAAAGTACGACTATGGAGCCTGAACCAAGTCGAGCCACGAGGCCACAGCAGAACCAAACCCAGAGGTACTTACCCTACCAGGAACCAAGAGGCGAATGAATAGCTCTCCTCACCACTGCCTAGCTGTTACCGAGAGAGGGATAGTGGAGGGGAGCCCAGAGAGCGTCACCGTTCGTCAGACAGGTAACCTGACCAACCCCCAGCCAAGGAGGTTAAGAGCAAGCTACATTAGGAATTTTTGCTAAGTCTGGGTTCTGCTCAGCAGTTGGCAAACCTACTTCTCGCCCAGAGACATTCAACGCCCATAGTTTGAAAGAAATGACGACACAAAACAGACGAGGCGCACATAGCACTTCCTAAACTCTCTTACATACAAAGTTTCATTCATTCTGTGGAAGCCAGGGCCAGAGGGAGCACATCACAGTACACACTAATATACGTTTGGGGCCTCATGTACAACAGACACTTTGCCTGCCGCAGTGGCCGAGTGGACTGAGGCGCGTCAGTCACGGTCTGCACGGCTACTACGGTCAGGGGTTCGAATGCCCCCTCGGGCGTGGATATTTGTGCCGTCCTTAGTGTTAGCTAGTTCATAAGTATTTCGTAAGTTTAGGGACTGATGACCCTGTAGTTAAGTCCCATAAGCTTAACAAATGTTTGACAACAGACACTTAGAATTTTACATACAGATAAAACTAAATCAATATATCATGCCTGGTAACTCGCATATTGCGAGTGGAGTGTCTTGCTCCACTCAAAAAAAATGATTGAAACTCGTCAACATTTGTTCATGGGCAGCCAATTAAATGGAACACATCATGTGGAAGTGTTCCAAGGTGCCTCCTGCAAGCTATTGCGATGCAATATGGCTTCCACAGGTTTGTATGTGGAATGACTTCCCTACACAGGCTTTATCCAGTTTGAGTACATATATGGGTTCCCGCCATGTGCGAAATAAGCACGCCCGACAACTTTCATGAAATTGAAGAGTCATAAGATTGACCCGCGCAACGGATACGTTACTTTGTTATTTATGCTTTAGTGCTTTAGTGCACCATTGCAGGCCACAGGAAAGACGTAAAGAATGGAATTATTAGTGCTGAATAGGGTCATATGAACATTTAGAAATTGCTTCGACACGCATATGGGATAAAATCGTTATTTATTTAACCACTAATTCTTTAAGACAAACACTAGGTGATGTTAATTTAAATGCTAATTTTTTAGTATGAACGAGAATTTAAGTGCAACCTTTTGTTGTTATTACCTGAATGGGCCTCCTAGCAAGTTTTCAAAAAAGACAGGTTAATTTCGTCACTCGCAGGGATATGGAAGCAATGGGGTTTCGTCTGATTCGCCGCTATGATTTACCACATTCACACAAGGCATGCAAAGAAGAATTACTGCGTAAGCCATCAAATTTGAATCCGCCTGGCCGTTGCGCGCCAGGGGCAGCAAAGTGGTGTGAACGGGCACAAAATATTGCCCCTGAATGGGATTTGCATTACCGACCTTCTTATCATTGCTAGAACATGACAGGGAATCACAAAACATTACAATGCCCGTCTAAGTGGTGAACATACGTGATCAGTGTGGCCCCCACACAAAAACCAAGTTACTGAAATTTAATTTAAAATAATTTCCACCACGCTGACTAATTAGTATAACACTATTGCATGAGCAGGGTAAGCAATTGAAACACACCCTCTATTACCAGACTTACTATGTACTGACCACCACGTGACACAATGTACACCCTGATCACATTGCACAAAGGAAACCGTCATTATTCAGAGAGTAATCCTACACATTTATGCATTAAACAAATCTGAAACACACGAGAAACAAATTATAACTAATAAAAAACTATCATTGCACCAACTGGACTCACAAACTACAATTTAACCATTTCGCGCGCAAAGTCCTAGTTAGAAGGAAAATCACTGTAAATTTGAATATTGACAAATACAAAAACACATTCAACGAACTGATACTCCCCATGATAATGTAACCAATAACCGACTTAGCAGCAACTTTAACCCACGACAAAGAACACACTCTCGGTCTGAATCTATCACTTGAAGTCACCAAGCCACGGTGGAGTAGCCGAGCGGTCTAAAGCAGCTCGCTGCGGAGCGCGCGGTTGCTCGCCGTGGAGGTTCGAGTCCTCCCTGGGACATGGGTGTGTGTCTTTGTCCGTAGGTTAGTTTACCTAGATTTAAGTAGTTTGTAAGCTATGGACTGATGGACCACGCAGTTTGGTCCAATAGATTTACAGACATTTGAATTTTTGAATTTGAAGTCATCAAAAAATGTTAAAATTCACACTTATTGATTACGTCCCCTAACAACCGGCGGTGAAAGCGTCACCATGAGCAACATTGCTGAATATTCTCACCAAATCGTTACCAAAGCCTCCGTGACAGCAGCGAGCAGCTCTCCTCACGTCCGCACTCACCCAGGCCAGGAACCGATCACTTACTCTCCCTACGCGCCACCCGGGCAAACCGTCCCCTCTTCAAATTCGCGAGGGTGGAGCACCCCGATTGGCTGGACACCGAGGGTCCGTTACTCCACCACCTTCGCAACCCCTGGTTTGACCAGATCGACCCTCTACTTCAACCCTCAAACAAAACCTTTGCTGCAAGGCAGTCCTTGCCAAACTACATAGCCACAACCAAAGATTACAATATTGCACATGTTACCAACACTGAAAGTAATATTATTACATTCCACTCGCCACCATAGTACGCAAGGATGGGGAAAATAGGAGAGTGACTTATAACAGGAAAGATATAAAATAAAATGTACACCTTCACCATCTCTGTTTCTACAATTGCTCTTTCAGTTTTCAACACCTGCCACAAAGTGTTGCAAGCCATTCCCAAGTGAATCAATTCAAATTTCATTCATTAGGTTGACATAATGAGACATCAGAGCAATGAAACGAAATGAAAGTCTCGTTCACATCTTAATATTTATCTTTCTTTACCATTCACTAAAAGAGGAAAAAGAAAAACAATTTCCTTTTTTCGATTTCTTTATAAACTTCAACATCATGACATCATCTGATCTTAACTCAATGATAAATTGAGTATGAACCACAGTTCCTATAAATAGGCCATCATAAAGCAGTTGCAGAAAAAAGTTACTGGTCTGATGTCAACAACTACTGCCCAATCTCACTTCTAACTATTCTATCCAAAATGCTTGAAAAAATAATGGATTCAAGAATTGTTTTATTTTTAAAAATGAAATACTAAGTGAATGTCAGTTTGTTATACAGAAAGGCTTTTCAATCGAACTTGCTACACATGCTTTTACTGAAAAAATAATACATTATCTAAGCCAAAGCACATCAGCCATTTGGATTCTTTTGATCTGTCAATAGCTTTTGATTTTTTAAATCACTGAAGTTTTCTAGGTAAGCTTAATTATTGTGTTATGAGTGGAACAGTGCACTAATGGATTAATTCTTTACTCAACTGGAAAAGTGTAGAAATTCAAAGAACGCAGTTCACACAATGCACAAAAATAAACTGTTTCCTTAAACTGGTGAGCTATCAAGATGAGGGTTCCATAGGGCTCAGTCTCAGGTCCTTTGCTGTACCTAAAATATACTGACAACTTGCTATTCTATATGCAAGAAGATTCATAGTATTGTAATCACACTTAACATACAGGAATTAACTGAAGAAATTACAAATAATGTCTTTCATAAAATCATTAGGTTCTTATCTACAAATGTATTCTCATTAAAGGTTGATAAAACACAGTGTATACAGTTCAACACAGTAAAGAGAATGACACCATCAATAAAGTAGAATATCGAAAATTTTAGGTGTATGCATCTATGAACGATTGAACTGGACAAAATACATTGATCAACAGCTGAAATGTTTGATTTCATGTACTCATACAATTACGGTTATTTCTAATTTTTGTGACAGAAATGTAAGAACATTAACTTCTTAAGCCTATTTTTATTCACTTCTTTCATATGACATCATATTTTGGACAAATGACAAACACATTTAATCAGATAAGTACTGGAGCCCACCAATGCTCATCCTGTAGGTATTTATGTAAGGAATTATGGATCTTCATGGTAGACTCACAATATGTTCACTGTTATAGTTACAAGTCAACCAGTAATTCCCTTTTTTCCATGAGTGACTCTGTGAGTGTCAAAATACTTTATAAGCATGACTGTATCTTTTGATATCACTGACATGGAATATTAATTCTTTTTACACTTACAAGCAGTTACAGACCTTAGTGTGATAAATTTTCAATTTGATATGTCAATGCCGTTCTGAGAAGAAGCTGCCATAAGAATTTGACAGACATTATGTAAGGGTTCTGTTACTAATGTAAATGCTGTGAAACCCTTAAATCACAGTAAATAGAACAATAGCAGGTGCTGTCTACAAAAGCCTTGTTTACCTCAGGTATTGTAGCTTTTGATAAGAATTAATAAGAATCATAATGACAATATTGACTATTGTTTAATAATTGTAAAAGAGGAAAGCAGGAAACAAATTACTAAATCAATTTCAGTCAGTTTTTCTATGGGTATTTGAATTAAAAACAGTCATCATTTCACAGTTAACCATTGTTAATTTATAATTATATGGGGATATGTATCTAATTTTTGTCAGTTACATAATTAATTAAATTACAAGAATTCGAGAAGAATTTTGAAACTTTTTGACATCAGTCTGAATTTAGAGAATCTTTTATGCACAAGATCTAGCAATAGAGAAACATTGCTCAGAGAAATGTCAGCTGATCTTCCACAACAGTCATCAGTAGAGCGAATGCACTATTCATGCAGCCCCCCTCCCCCCGTGCAAGATGATCGCCATTAATGCTACCAATGGGGCCATGACACGTCACAGTAGACATAATGTTGAAAATTCCTTGACACCTATGCCACAACAAGAATTATAGCGTCATCTGCAAAATCTGTTACCCAAGAGAAAAACAACTTACACAACTCCAACTGTTCAGATCTTTGTAAACACAACGGTGCAAATTCCTGAGGTTATCAGTCCCTAGACTTAAAAACTACTTAAACGAACTTGTACATAGGACAATGCAAACACCTTCGCATGAGGAAGGACTGAAACCATCGTTGTTATTGGCCACACAATCTGTAACGTGGTGCTCCATACTGTATGGCCTTTCCCGTGTAGCTACACAGCTCCCTGTTTCGCCATCAAGATAGGCAATATGTTTGTGATATGATCTGTGTTTTCATCATCTAATTCTGAAATGAATTACAACCTTTTCTTGAATAAATGAATTTAAGGTTTTTTTTTTTTTTTTTTTTTTTTTTTTTTTTTTTTTTTTTTTTTTTTTTTTTTTTTTTTTTACTTTCTTGAATGTGTGTGTGTTGTAACATCCCAAAAGACCAAACATAAGTACTAAAGTACTCCATACCCGATATCAGATGTATATGCATTTTGTTTTTAGAAATGTCAACACCAATAGTGAAAACTTTACACAGTATCCTTATAGTTACATCATACATCACGTAATTTAAGAGAAGGTACAAAACTGGTATTAAATGTGAATTGCATGTCTGATATGTTGCTGTTGTTGTTATTGTAGTCTTCACTCCGCAGACTGGTTTGATGCAGCTCTCCACGCTACCTCGTCCTGTGCAAGTTTCTTCATTTGAGAATACGTTTGGCAATCTACATCCTTTTGAATCTGTTTACTGTATTCGTCCCTCGGTCTTCCTCTACGATTTTTACCCCACACACTTCCTTCTAATGCCATTTTGTGATGTCTCTGAATGTGTCCCACCAACCTATCCCTTCTCTTAGTCTGGATATGCCAGACTCCTTTTCTCCCCAGTTTTAATTACCTCTTCGTTAGTTATAATATCTACCCATCTAATTTTCATCATTTGTCTGAAGCTCCACATTTCAAAAGCTTCTATCATCTTTTTGTCTGAACTCCTTATCGTCCATGTCTCACTTCCATACAATGCTACACTCCAGACAAATGCTTTCAGAAAGTACATCCTAACATTTATATTAATATTGGATGCTAACAAGTTTCGCTTCTTCAGAAACGCTTTTCTTTCCATAGCCATTCTTCATTTTATATCTCGTTTACTTCAGCCACCAGAAGTTATCTTGCTACCCAAATAACAAAACTCATCTACTATTTGTATTGTCTCATTGCCTAATCTAATTCGTTCAGCATCGCCTGATTTTCTGACATTACATTCCATTACCCTCGTTTTATTCTTGTTAATGTTCAACTTATATCTTCCTTTCAAGACATTGTTGGTTCCATTCAGTTGCTCTTCCGGTTCTTTTGCTGTCTCTGATATAATTACTATGTCATCAGCAAACCGCAAGCATTTTATTCCCTTTCCCTGAACTTTAATTCCCTCTCCAAATTTCTCATTGCATTGCTCAATGTACAGATTGAATAACATTGGGGAAAGGCTACAACCCTGTCTTACTTCCTTCCTAACCTCCGTGTCCCTTTCTTGCCCTTCAACTCTAATAACTGCAGTATGTTTTTTGTATACGTTGCATATACGTCTTTGCTCCCTATATTTTACCCATCTAGCTTTAAATGTAATGAAAGAGATAATACACACCATTTCAGATATCCAATGTTAATAATAGAAAAAATAAGCCTATTATTTTAATACCTTTAAAATACTACATATACACATATTTGTTGATTTACACTCTTTGCTGAATGTAAACAATCACCACAGTACTCAGTGCAAATACTTTTCTGTAGTTTGATTTAAGGCACTTCATTTAAATATGAATGCAGACCCATTCAAAGTTATGGAGGTTCCTCAAGTTATGTATGTAGTAATCCAGTATTAAGGTAAACTATGTTTCTTGTTAGGAATGTAATTGTAAAACGTTTTCTTAAAGCTACTGTCATGCCATTACAATCACCAAATTTCAGTTATTTCGAAATACCACTCTCCTGATAGTGATGCAGAACAGTCTGCAGAGTGCTTAGTAAACTTATTATGCTCACAGAAAAGTACGCTCAACAAAATACATTAATTTTTGGAAATTTAAGTACCTTTTTTATGACAGTCTCAAATTTCAAAGATTTTGTCCCTTATTTTAGGTCTTCTGTAAACCTATGTAGGAATGAAGTCGAAGGGTCATTCCAGGTTTGAGTAAGCAATGTGACATATCGGTTGCTGTGTTCAGTAAACCAACAGTTGTAGGCTATGTTTTGTTTTTTAGGTCATATGACCACCAGTTAATATTTTGTATAAGATGTTGACCAAAGTGTTTTAAATTAAATGAATAAATGACAGTTATTAACAACATTTTGAAGAAAACCATTAATAACAGACAGGTGGAAGTTTGGGACCTTGGATAATTAAAATCATATTCCTTATAGACAATGAGACCATCAAACTGAGACTTCAAGATCTAAGATAAGCGACAAACTTTAATGTTTCAATTACTTCTTATTTTATGTGTAACCTGTGCAGCTCACTAACCTTAAACACTACGTTCTTATTTCTGAAAAACAAGGAAACATTGAAACATTGACTTTTAAAAATATTATTATAGCAGACAGGAGGTGGCATTACAGAAAGTACTTCACACTGATCATCAAATACTCCATGGACTCAGTTAAGCTGATGAAGTCTTTAACATTTAATGAGAAATTGTTCTAATATGAGATGTGTTTTTTAGTTTCCATGTATATGGTATACAATGATGAAAGCTAATTCAGTTTCATATTGGATTCTACTATTACTTAAGACAATATTGTAGACTGTATACCAGAGAAAAACCCTTTGCATTTTGAATGATTAGCAATGCACACATAATTACAGTTACTTACCAGCCACTTCCTCATAAATCTGTAAAAATGAAATATCACATGAAATTGAAGTTATTGGTTGTATTGAAAGAATAATATCAGTACAAACTTTTAAAATAAGTCACTAAATTTTGCATCTACATTCAGTCAATGAATACAGTGGAATCTCTACACTTTATAGGCCACCTATGGCAAAATCGTTAGATGTAAAGGATCCTCCTAGCAGTATGAAGGACAAGTATCAGTTCACCAGTGTCAAGTACACTTCTGTTAATCAGTCCAACTGTTGTCAGTGGGAGTTTCACTCTCTGACTCAGAATCTGAACTTCGCATTGCAATTCGCCGGGAAAGGATTGATTGAAACAAGTGTGTAGCACCAGACTTCCTTTTCTCCTGTTCGGTCCCACTTACTTTACGCAGTGCTGGAAAATAATTAACATTATCTCAGGATAGTTTCAAGGTAGTTCATCATATATAAGGTCTTATCTTAAACAGAATGTAATACTAATTACGGCAGTAGGTAACTAATATGCACATGGCAACAGACATTTGTAAATAATATGAAGTATGACATGTTAAGAAGATCAGGAATAGGTCAGCTGGAAAAAGCTCACCTAGGAATGGAAAAATGACAATGATGTTACTGTTTAAAAGATTCTGAAATAAAATTGTCAAACCAACTACTGCAGTCCTTGTACTACATTCCTAAATAAATAAATAAGAAATCAAATACTGAAAAGAAAAACACTAGAATATTTTCAAGTTCATTTAATGAAAAACATTCTAAATAATTTTCTGCAGTCTCCATAGTGAAGCCGCACACTCAAAATCTGGTCCTCTCTGCCACAATCTCCCTCCCACATTCTCCTGTCTGTCCATTTCTCTTGCTTTTTCTTACCAATGTCCCCTTTGCTGCCACATTGCCTGACTTTAAGCCCCTCTCTCACTGAGATCACTTCTTTTCAATGACCTCCATCTTTTTCTATTTCACATAGTCTGCTTTCTTTCTCTTGAACCAACATTGTCTCTTAAATACCCACATACTGAGGACTGGTTTGCTCAGGTGTTTGAGCCACATACTGCTAAAATTTAACAAGTTTGTATAGGTCATGGATGAAAGTACGAGGGTAAGTGAATTATTATCTGCAATTTACTTATATTTTGTTTATGTTGGTAGTACTGTCTTTTTACGTTTGTGACGCATGCTTTGTTTATTTATTGTTATATCTTTGCAATTTTCAAGCTGCTACGTTAGTTTCGTTGTCGCTGCCATGCTGTTAATCATGGCTGCTCCGCTGTCTATTTGCATCAAAGAAGAGCAACGTTCAGTGACACGTTTTTTGTGGGCGAATGGTTATCACAGGCCGAGATTCATAGGAGACTTTCAGTTCAGTATGGGAGCAGTGTTTTGCCACAACGAAGTGTGTAGGACTGGATTCAAACATTCCGAAATGGTCGCACGATTGTTAAGCACGATGAAGGAGCTGGACGACCGTTTACCACCACAAATGAAGAAACCATTGAGCGATCACGTGAAATGATTCTCTTAGACAGACGATTAACTATTGATGAAGTGGCTCATCCTCTTCAAATTAGTCATGGTTCTGCCTACGAAATTATTCACAACAGACTTGGGTTTCGTAAAGTTTGTGTAATATGGGTCCCAAAACAACTCACACAGTTGCATAAGCAAACGCGCCTCAATATCTGCAAAAAACATTTGCATCGCTATGGAAACTAAGGGGAAAACTTCTTACACAGAATCATTACTGGTGACGAAACATGGATCCATCATTACAAGCCGAAGAGTAAACGACAGAGTATGGAGTGGAAACATCCAAATTCGCTGTACAAGAAAAAGTTCAGAACCCAACCGTCAGCAGGAAAACTGATGCTTACAGTTATTTGGGATGCACGAGGTCCTGTACTGGAACTTTGTGGTGAAATGAGCACAACAATAACCAGTGTACGTTACAGTGAGATGTTTACTGACAGGCTAAAGCCTGCAATTCGAACCAAACGCCGACGATTGCTGTCAGAAGGTGTTGTGTTGTTGCACGACAGTGCCCGTCCGCATACTACTGTCCACACTGTTCAAACGCTCCAGAAACTTAAAAATTCGTAGTACTGGATCATCCTCCATATAGTCCCGATCTTGCCCCTTCTGTCTATCACTTGTTTGGTCCACTCAAACAGTCATTATGGGGCCGTCTATTTGAATCGGACGAAGCAGTGAAGGAAACGGTGCATTCCTGGCTCACAGCTCAACCGAATACCTTCTTTTATGAGGGCATAAGGAAGCTTGTAGAGCGATGGACGAAGTGCATTGAAAAGCAAGGAGACTATGTCGAAAAATTATGTTCTTGTAACTTTAGTATTTTATTACAATAAATTTTTATAACTACTTTGCGGATAATAATTGACTTATCCTCGTAGCATTTTTTCATGTTGAAATGTGTGGTCTGGTGAATCGAAACCCCTCAAGCTTATTTATTGCATCCAGTCATCTCCATTTTCTTCATTTATACTGTCTCCTCTTTCTAGTGTTTCATCTGTTCGTCTTTTATTGACACTGTCGTTCTTCCACCACCACAGTCTGCTCTCTTTTTCTCTCCCATTAGTACTGTCTCCTCTCTTCTATCTTCACTGTTTTTATATTACTCTCTTTCAGCACAAAAAGTGTTAACATGTTTCCCAGCCTAATATCTTGTAATAGAGGAGAATCAGTATTGATGTAGCTGGTCAACACTTTTTTGACATAGTGTATTAAACACTTAATATTTACCATTCTTGTGTTCCAATAGGAGAAATTTTGTTGGTATTTTTATTTCTTGATACAGCAGTTGTACTAATTATGTAAAAAAAAATTCTGTACATCAGCAAAATTTTGACAGTTTATCTCCTTCAACAAATTTACATTCTTCAACGTATATGCAGTATATGAGGTTAAGATGCAATCATCTCCATACACCATCAGTTCAATTCACTATATATAACACAAAAATGTTCCATATTTTCAATCCACAACCACCAATGCTAAAATGTGATATTGAATATTAGAGGGGAAAGAATATCACATGACAAAATAATATATTATATATTATATAATATATAATATATTCTTTATGCTGGAAATGTGGCATCATCTAATCATTTTTAGGTCTAGAGGAGCAATGCACTTGTTAAAATACCCATTATACAAAGACATCATTTCAAAAAATTCTATTGGTAAAAATGGCAGCTAAGATACACTGCTTTCAAAAACTTTCAAATGACTTAAGAACATTTGTTATGTGCTCAATACACCAGTTGAAAGTAATATAACGTAATGGCCAGAGCGATTGTCTGCTATTCTACCCAATACCATAGTTTGCTGTAATATCTTATACTTTCTTTTATTAACGTACAGTCCATAACACATATAGTTTTTGTGGACTGGCCGAAAACACAATATCTATTTCACAACTAGGTCTACATATTTTCATTTACCCCAATATTGAGTTTTCGTAATTACAGTGTGAGAACAGTTTAAATGCTTTAGTTCGGAAATTTTAAACTAAAATTGAATACTTTATTTCAAGAATCTTCTTTAATGGCATTAAGCTAACTACTTTTCTCTTGAATTTTTTATCTGTACAAGTCTTGTGCATGATAGGAAAACTGTTCAGAGAAAATGTTCTGTATGTATCTCTTTTGTTTTTTAATGCAAGTGCTGAGGTACAGTACTGCAAAATTAAAAAAAAAGTTCAAATCAGAAGAAAAATCATGAATTCGTACAATAAAAGTTACAAAATTGTTGACATTGAGGGTAATTATCTCAGTGACAAGGTAGTGATAGAATCTAAACTGTGCTACAACAAGTCGCTGAAATAAACAAACAACCAAGCAAGAAATAACCAATTAGAAAAGAATCTCTCTGAAAACTTTATGATCAGTTTGCTAAAAATATCAAACAGATCAAGGTAGTAAATGATCAATATAAAGACCAAACTACTGTAATAAATCTCAAAATTGACGAAACATTCATTCAATTAGCAAATAATCTGACTAAAATAAAAAATACAGTAGAAACAGGACAGATTCAGGTCTATGCTCGTGCAGATAATTCAGAAGATTGAAGATAAGTTGTCAAAGAAATTACTAAAATTTAGAAACATATGGTATTAAAACAAAATCTCAATCAGGAAGAATGTAAAGTGATTAGGGAGACAATATCAGAAACTGTACACTTGAGTCACACGAGTAGGAGGCACAATGTAAAGTTCAAAAATTACTTATAAAATAGATCATATAGATAAAACATTTAATGAGAATGTAGAAAGTTTATTATAACTAAATAGGAAATTTGCTCATTTTCAGTAGCTGTGGCTACTGAATTTTGTTAACCCTTTCACGGCTAAAGGGACAAGCGCCCTGGCTGCCTGCCCGGCAAAGGCGCGAAGCCAGCTGAGGGCCTGAGCGGCGGCGGCTGACTCGTCCCAACGGCCGCTGTGGGCTACGGCTGCTGCAGCTGCACGCTAATTGCGTGCTGCGGTGACCACACAGCTGCCCCAGTAACACTGTCTACAAAATCAGTGTATCACTGCTCTGCCAAAGCAGTTGCAGTTTGTGATACGAAACGGCCTTTCAAATCTAAACGACATTGTTATAAGATTATCCTCGGCTGAGAACGAAAAGATTTAAGTAAATTCAAATACCTTTTTGATTTGTTATTGAAAAAAACTATAACTTGAGGTGTACGTTACCAAAATATATTACTACAACGTATTAAAGTTTCATTAACATCGGTCAAGTATGTTTCGCAACATTTAGTTTTAGTCAGTTGTTCGTAGGGAAAACCTGCAAAACTCTGACAGTTCTAGCTATAATCGTAAATAAAAATCAGTTATTGAAATTTATGTTGTGCCATGTAGCACAGTGAAGAATTAAACAAGAAAAATAATGTAATAATGAAATGGAAACAATAAAATAAAAATATTGATAGGTAGTTTGCATCGTTTGAAATTAAAGCGTAATTTCGATTCACTATGCTAAATAATCCGATAATAAGCATCTGCATGCTTTATGCTAGCGGATTTATTTTTCAGATATTCATGGAGTGGTAGAGTTTGACTTAGTGGTTTCCCATCCTCATTTCTAACGCAGGCATTCGACTGCCGCTGGCTGAGTTAAAACTTTTTTTATTATTTCTATTGCTTTCACTGTTTTCTTATTTTTTCATTTTCTTTTCTTTCAACATTCAAGGTACCTGAAGAAACTAATACTTCCTTAGTTTGTGGTACGTCTCAAATCATGGCATCATACAGAGAGCAACATTATATTTTTTTGCACCAGATTCGTGTCATTTTTCGTTTTGTATGGGCAGTACACACTGCACAATGTCTTTGCGGTATCTCCTTTCTCGCCGTTGCTCCGAAAAACCCGGGATAATGTTATTTTTTATTCCAGTCGAAAAGGGCTGTCCTCTTGGTGTCAGTGGCATCTAGCTTTTAGATGTTTATGAATGAAACTTCTCCAGTAACTGACGGGATTAGTTCTAAGTAATTTCGCTAGTGGCTTCTTCTATTTATTCTGTATTTCAAAAATAGTTTTTGCATTGAGCATACGCAAGTCACTTAAATGAAAGAATACTTTCTTGTACCATTTTTTTTCGTATGCACTGTAGGGACTTAATATCATGTTAGTCCTATCAATCGCACTCACTGACTAATTGTAACTAAGTAAGTGTGTTTCACTTTATTTCCTCCCATTTTATGATTCTTTTTTTTCTGTCTGAGTAAACTCTGGTCCATTTACAGTTGATAGCATCCAGGACTTATTTATTGTCCACCCCAGATTTCAGTTGTGTTTATCTTTCTTGAGTTTATCAGGTAAAGGTAGTAAATGTTTCCTGTTTTTACGCACTGTGCCAATGTTATTAGTGCACTTCGCATGGAGGCATAAGAACAATTCAGGACTCGAATACCAACTGTCTAAATAAATGCCATGACTTTTGTTGAGGTATGGTAACAATAAACTGACAACGAGATCACCTGATTTGCCCCAGTCAGCATTTCCGGGTTCTAATTCAGTTGCGGCACCAGTGTAGACAATATAATCCAGAATGTAACTGGTCTGTACGATACAAAGCACGGAAATTTTAATCCCACGGCTACGTTTGTTTGGAACATACGGTTTGAACCGTAGCCTTCCTCTGAAAAGAAGCAACTTTCATCAGTTACTAAGTTCTCAAATAGGACTGCAGCCTGTCGGAATCTCTTTTTGGCATGTTCCACAATCATGCATATTTTCACAAGAATATTTTGCAATGCGAACAAATTGTCACTGAAGTGTAATAAAGGCAGTATCGAGTGGCCGATCGCGTTGAGGTGCTGTGCTTAGTTGCGCGAGGCCGTTCCCTGTCGGGGGTTCGAATCCTTTCTCGGGCATGAATGTTTGTGCTGTCTTTAGTCTTTAGTATAAAATAGTTTATAAGTATTTTGTAAGTTTAGGGGATGATTACCCTGCAGTTAAGTCGCATAAGCTTAACAAACATTGTAACAAATGCAGAATCACCTTGTACCTGTCTCTGGCCATTATGTCAGAAAATACTGGTGTTTGCAGCAAGGAATCTTTTGACCAATATTCATTCACTGCTAATGTTTGTACCTTGACATAAGGAGGGAACAAGCCAAAAAAAAATAATAAAGTTCTGGAGGGCTATAGGTTTCCATCTTGTTATCTGCTGGGCACTGTCGTCATTTTCTCGGTGAAAAATGTATAATACTTGTTCATATCTATAAATAACTGAGACACATTCAAATGAGATAAAGTACAATAAATAAATAAATAATCTAAATGAGTTGCTTATTCATCGAAATCTACCTTTAAACCACTAAAAGTGTTCGCGAAATTGTGGCGATTCGCCGCAGGACGATTATTTGACCAGTCATAAAATCTTTTTCGTGTCGAAATTTCACTTAACACATCTTCGTAGGAAGAGGAATCTTCTGCAGAAGTTCTTCGTTGTGTTGAATAAATACCGTTAGTCCCATACACATCCAGCTCTTCATATAAAGAAAGGATTGTAACGACAGTACATTGAAAAACTGTTCTCTCGCCAAACAGAAAATACAGGACGGGCCCGATGGAGAGCTCGTGAGCAGGAAGGCCCGGAAGTGAAAACTGGAGTGCTTACCGACGTAACAAAGAAGACCTGTTAATGGCCGTGCCACCAAGAATGTTGAGCCGTGGGTAAAACCGATTCGCCGTCGCTCCATTGTGCGTGCGGACCCCGGGCGTACATGAGTGCCCTTAGCCTTCAGGCCGCTCTACCTGCTGGACGTATATGTACGCCCATAGCCATCTGGGCCTCCTGCCTGTCGGGCGTACATATATGCCCTTAGCCGTCTGGGTCTTCTAACTGCCGGGCATACATGTATGCCCGTAGCCGCGAAAGGGTTAAGCTCCTGTGTGATAAATTGGAGTGGTGTTCATGTTAAATGTTATCCTGGTGATAGTAAATTTCATCCCAAGGTAATTATTAGGTCTTTTACTGACAGCTTTACATTTGACATCAATGATAATGTTAAGATAAAATTTGTTAAAAATTTCTTAGATAGGGAAGCTTTGTCCTGGGCTAAAAAAACACTAAACCTGAAATGACATAATCTCAGTTCGAGAGTAAATTTTTGGATAAATCAACAAGAACTGAGAGTCAATATTTAATTGTCATATGTATGGAGAAAGTAATGGAACAATGAAGGAATTTCTTGAAATACAATTGAAATAGTAAATATATTTATATAAGCCATTAGAAGTGTAACTCAAATTTATGTCTCACAAAGAAAACTCAAAAGGATTTAATTTATGATTCAGATGAATGCTTGACCAATTTTTGAAATTAATTGAGAAACTTGATTGTAAATTAAAAAGAGAGAGGGCACATATCCCAAATAACTTTGAGGGATCACCAAATAAGGGGTGTCATTATCAGATTAATAGGAATAACTTAGTTGGGAGAGATGGAAGGACCCCAAGTTTGAATCTAACTAATATAATAGGAACCAGTACTGGAGTGAAAATAAAAGAGGGAAACTAGATATTTTAGGAACAGTACAGTAAATTTACAGTGGGAAGCTAATAATAGACCACAGGAATACAGAGGAAAGGACAATAGGCAATCAAGACAGGAAAACTCTGGGCCATCCCATTAGGAACCTATAAATTCGGAGCGAGGAAATGGAACAGAAATCAGGCTAATACATGCTGAGGAAGAGGTAGACTAGGACATTCAGGTAGATTTTATAGTAAAAGAACCTTCCATTCAGTGAATAAAATCAATTATGATGAAGTTTTCTGGAAAGCTATGAATCAATGTATTGTTGACGAAATAAATGTGTACAGGCAGGTAAAAAAGAAAATGTAGAATGTGATAAAGAGGTAGTAACAGAAGTGATGAAAAAACAAAATGAACAACATTGAAGAGAAAGCGACTGTCTTTAGAGCAGGTGACTTCATCTTAGTAGAAGTTAATGAGAAGTCAAAAGCGTTACATGGATATATATATATAGACTTGTGTACCCCAAATCTTGCAAACTGTTTGGTCTGACGAGTGTGATTCCATTAAGATAGTACAAACCAATTTATGCATACAAATGTTCTCTTTAAAATCACTGTTGTGTACATATTCTAGTCATATAATATTTCTGTAATTTGTCGGTAAACTACTGACATTGTTATATTGCGCATTATTCTTTATGTCTCTAATATGTGATCTATCATATAATCTGCTATAAAATTATATAACTTTAGAAAGTCTATGTGAAGAGAATAGGTCAGGGTGAAAAAATATTGTGACATCTGGGTGATAAGATTATGTCTGATCTTATCATGAAATAGGAAAAATAAATAATAGTTGTATTTCGACATATCAATTTGCAGATTTAAATTTTATGTCAGCTGTACATATTACTTTCATTAACTTTCATATGTTTATTAGATCAATTGAACTGAACTCCTCTGCTGATATTTCATATCCATATTTTGCTTAACATATCTAAAGGAAAATCTACAAATACTTGGTGTTATTCAATTCTCTTGCTTTCTTTTCGAAATTCGGCATGATTTGTCCAATTTTGTATTTTTTTTTATTTCTTATGTATTTGTACATGATCTGTGGTTGGGATTGTAGATGCTGACAGATCCTTTATGTGGATCTCGCGACACACGAAAGTTCTGTGGGTGTGTGTAATGTTAATGAACAGAGTAAATGTCTTCTAAACTACCTGATACCATTATTTGCTGTCATAATGGTACTTTCTTTAGTTAATAACTAATATGAAACACATAATCTTTTTCGCAGTATCATGTTGCTCTCTCAATATATTCGTCTATTTAATTATTGACTTTTTGTAATTATGGTTTCAAAACAGTTTAAGTGGTTTATTTCAGAAATGTCAAACCACAGTTGAATACTGTATTGATTTCAACATTTGAGAATTTCCCGGGATGGCGATAATAGAAACATTGTTAATAATTAGCTTATGATAATGAATTTGTTTCAGGTTGCTAAATTAAATACCTGAACCACATTATGTCAACTCTATATGCAGGAATAATATTTAGATAATGTATTTTCCTATTAAAGATGATGCAGATAGTCTCACTGGATAAATTAATATTTGTAATAGTCTAAGTCCCTACATTCATATTTAAAAACCAATATAAAATAATTGTGTTGTATCAAGTGAATGTTCAAAGTAACTTTCTAGCATTCAGCGTAATTTGTTATAATATAAAAGATTAAATTATGTAATTAATATTGGAATTTTTATCATAACATGTGATTGTTTTGAATAATTAAATAGTGGCAAAGATATACCAACAGAGTAGTTAGTCCATTATTGTTTGAGGATGAGTAAGTAAGTAATGTCTGTGTGTGTGATTATAAATAAAAGGGTGAAATATTAATTAACTTGTTAAATTATCTGAATTAACTGTGCTGCAAAGAGCTGCTGGTGTTAAAAGTACTGTAATTTTAACATCAAAATATTAGTAACGAATAATAATATTCAAAGAACCTTCAAAGATATCTGAGAACACCAACATGCTATGATCATGTAAACATTTTGATGACTTGCAATGAATAGAAATAATATTGAAAAATGTGCTCTAAAATTCTAATCATTTTTAATGGTTAGTTATTTAGATTACTGTGGCTCAGAGTACTACAAATTGGCTAAATACTGCTTTTACATTTTTGTGTTTAATTATCGTAATTATTGTAATGTGACACAGCAGGCTGGGAGTGTAGAACCATACAATGCCATTCCTATAATGTAGTATCTGACACCAATTGTCACTACTGCAATACATAAGTCATAATTTCTGTTCATACTTAAATAAATAGCTGTGAGGCAGCATTTCCTACATGGTATATTTCTGCTTCTGTTTCTAAAATAATGACTACTTCCAATATTTAAAAACAAAGTTCAATTTCTGTAAGCTGCTACAGTAGGACAGGTAAAATTGTCAATTTTAAATACTCAGGAGTTTCTTATTAAAAACTGGCATTCTAATTTAATTGTACTTTAAATTATGTCTAAATGTCAATAATGAAAAGCTTCAGTTAATTTCTGTGTAAATCCAAATAATTAGAATTATATTGTTAAAATAAATAAGTTATTAATTTCTCTAAGTTACCAGCATGTTAACATATTGTAAACTGGCTAATTTTGATCACTTTTTAAGATGACGTATAAATTTTAATGTGAGAATGAAAACTAAACATTTTGATCAAATTAAAACTATTCTTTGTTTTATGCTGCAAGATAATTTTTTCAACTTGTTCTGACCCTGAAGCATGTCCTACCTTTCTGTAGCCTTTCTTATTAGCTAGATATCATTCCCCTGGGTAGAACAAATGGTTGCACGACCTATCTCGCGGTTTTACTTGTACTGAAAGTATTTTTTTTTATTTTAATTTTTAGGATTATACGATACAACCCTGTAGGTGCTGGTTTGACCTTAAAACTTTACCATTCACTAGTACTCTTCCCCCTGTGCAAAACGAACACCAGAACGCCCGTTTTTGAGTATTATTTAACGAATTTTTCTGTTTAATCCATATTTTGAATTTCTATGGAAACTTATACTTCACGACTATGTTGCACGCCACATGATTTACTATCCAATGTGTTCTTCCTGCTGATAGCTACACTGAGCCTAAGCCACAAGACCATACATAACGGAACGACGTTTTCTTTTATTGGCGCACTAGTGAACCTGCTGTTCCATACCACGGCCTGCTACTGACCTTTTTTTTTTTTTGTGTGCTGGTGAGTACCTTCATGACTTGGCGAATGTATCCATGTGAGAATGTGTATCAATTCCTCCCTTCTCCCCAATGCTAGTTCTAATTTTCCATCTGGGCTGTATTAGGGCCATATAATCTTTGTAAGTGTGGATTCTTTTGTAAGGTGTGTGTTTATTATATGTAAATTGGTGTCTCCTCCTTTCTTGTTTATGTCTTGGACAATAAATCATTTTGTTAAACGTTAAACCTTTGTCCTAATTTAAATTTGCCACACTATATATTTTATAAATTTTATGTAGTCTGATGAAATATCTTGTCTCTTGCTCCCATCTGGAGGAGAGAAAACTAACCCACCTTTCCGTTGCCACCATTTAATATGTTATTCAAGATCCATAGATGGGGATCATTAATTAATTTAGTGATGTTCCATTAAGAAATAGTAAAGATACGCTTCTTTCACTTGGCTATTTGAGCCAGAATTTTGCTTAGAGAACTTCTCGCTTCTTTTAAACTGCAACTGTAAATGAAATTGTTTTGAGAAAGTGAGAACTGAAGAAAGATCAAATATAATAAGAACAATCAAAATATCCACAGGTGTACTGCCGGTCTATAGTGTCCAACGGGAACAATATTTCGTTGAGCATACATATCGCCATCATCAGGTGAAGTGACGGACTGAGCTCCTGGAAACGCGCCGGCACGGAGATCCGCACGCTACGGCTGTTCGAAGGGAACTGGGTTCTAGCCCGGTAGCTTGCGATTTAAATACCCTCGGAGCGACCCCTCCGCGGTCCGCGCCCTGCGCCGCGGCCGCGCAGTAGAGCCGATTGCGACGGCGTCTGAGATGACGTCGGTGTGAGGGCTCTGTCCGCCGTGTTCGTCACTACATTACGTTTGCTAGATTTACTCTTAATTAACCCAATCGCTGCTTCCCAAGCTTTGCTAAGATTATAGCCACAGTCACGGTTTATGAGGTCGTTACTTGTGTGAATTTCAATGGCCTCTCTAACGACGCAGTACCAGTATCTCGACGTCTGTACCAGAATCCTAGTGCGTCCATACTCCATTGCATGATTTTGCGACAAACAATGTTCAGCGACCGCCGACTTGCTCGGATACATCAATCGACTGTGCCTCTGGTGTTCAACGCATCGATCCTCGACGGTACGCATCGTCTGTCCAATATATGACTTTCCACACTGACACGGAATCTGGTACACGCCGGCCTTCCTCAAACTGAGATCATCTTTAGCGCACCCCACAAGTGCACGAATTTTATTCGGCGGACAAAAAACAGTTCCAACCTGCCGTTTTTCAAAATGCGGGCGATCTTCCCTGAGAATGCGCCGGTATACGCAGTGCCTACATCCTCCCTCGTGTTTTCATCTGTTTCCACAGGTTGTGTTGTAGTGGTTGGGCGGAGAGCCCGCTGAATCTGCCACTCTGAGTACCCATTTTTTTGAAATACAGTTCTAGGTGTTCCAATTCCTGGGGTAGACTCTCTGTGTCAGAGATAGTGCGCGCCCTATGTAA
The DNA here is from genome assembly GCA_026315105.1 of Locusta migratoria. Lineage (NCBI taxonomy): Eukaryota > Metazoa > Arthropoda > Insecta > Orthoptera > Acrididae > Locusta > Locusta migratoria. Next base: position 695,452,421 of record CM048745.1, on the reverse strand, counting down.
TAGAGTTTTAAGTACCCCATTCCTCTGTGAAGGGTTGTTACAGCTGTCTGCGTGTAAATACAGATCAGTGTGAGTTGTCTTCCGATATACACTATGACCCAGGGTGCCATGAGCTCTTCTCTTGAGCAAGACGTCAAGGAAGGGCAATTTACCCTCCATTTCAGTCTCCGCTACCGGGCTAGTACCCAGTTCCCTTCGAGCAGCCATAGCGTGCGGATCTCCGTGCCGGCGCGTTTCCAGGAGCTCAGTCCGTCAGTTCACCTGATGATGGCGACATGTATGATCGCAGAAATATTGTGCCTGTTGGACACTATAGAATGGCAGCACACCCGTGGATATTTTGATTATCAAATACGCCGGGAGAAACTGAAGAATCACATTATAAGAACAGTTAATTATATAGGTGTAAAGTGGTCTCGGTTACTTCTGATGTACTGGTTACTAAATGTTGGTTATCTGTATGATTAATGGTTCACTTTACAGCTCTTACTCTTTTCCTATAAGCATCAACGCCTTGTATCAGTGATATTTGTCAGGATAGGCAGTTACTCTTAGTTTAACACAAGGAATATTCCTATCATTTATTTGTTACTAATCACATTTGTGGGTCGTGAATTCTCTTGGCTCAGAGGTGCAAGGATGTTGAAATGTGACAGCATTGAAGCAGATAGCTTTTTATTTACAAATAGACATAATACTTCTGGTGTTTTCCTTACAATTCGTTATTCCCTTATTCGAAGGCAGCAGGCGGCAGGCCGGCGCGCTGATAGCGGAGGCGGCGGTCCGGTTACGCGTAGGCAGCAGCGGCGGCAAGGCCGGGCGCGGAGTCTGCTCTACAGTCTGTAGCTGCGACGCGACGCGGCGCGTGGCTTTATTCAACTGTTCGCGTTCCCCGTTGTGATTACTGCCAGTACCTCATGTAGGCGTCCGTAACTCTTCAGGCTTCGTGGCCCGTGTGGGTGAGTGCGTCGTCCATCGAAGGGGCAGTGTTGGGCGCTGGCGGCGTCGAACCGACGACCACTGGGCTCCTCTCCTGCAGCTGTCGATTATTGACTAAATCTCACAGGTCAGCTATCGAGAGGCCGCAGTCCCATCGTCCTCTCAGCCGCCTGAGTACCCGGTAAGTCTTCTGTAATTCTTCTTCCGTTCTCGCGAGTTCTCGCCTAGACCATTCTTCCGATGTCGCTTGCGTGATCGGCCGGAATGGTGCCAAACTTCAGGCGTGCTCACGACAACCTCACACTCATCTGCAACTTACAAGTCCAGCTACGAATGAATGAATCCATGAAGCAACGACTGAATACAGGAAGCAACGAATGAATGACTCCCCTCTGCTCGAATTGTCCAGGTATTTATTTGTTCAAGTAGGTCTCTGTCACGTGGAGAAATTTCCAGAATGTTCGGTCACGCGGAGAGTCACTAGCCGGTCACTGGCTTCTAGTCACGTTCTTCCAAAACTGCAAAAACGTGTAACCTTGTCATGTGTGGGAGCCTTAAACTCGTGTGGCGATAGATTGCTGACATGTTAGTCACGTTTCCCTGGAGAGGTAACTGTATTGGCCTTGTGACATTTTCAAACTGTTGACGTTATGCATTCTTCTTTGCCACGATTCGCTATTCTTACTGCTCGTGAGATGGCTGGCCGATGACCGCTTGAGCTGATTCGTCAACCTCGCGATTTCTCGAACACGTGAGCCGTTGCCGCGCGACGCCGTCGGAATGTGCTGCGTGGTGATCTGCTGTTCCAGCGATTCGAGACTCCACGTGCCTGCTGCTGACGGCTTCCATGCTTTACACTTTGCTTTAGACTTTACATTTCCACTTTAATACGTTATTCCGTGTTCATTACGAGACTGGAATGAACAATGTTTGAATTTCACAGGACACATTACAGTACCTCCAGTTATCAAAAGGCGATCAAGGAAAAGTGATAATGAAGCACAGCTTTGAATGTATATTTTCAACTACTGACTGAGAATGAAGCGTGACGACATTGTACATGAAATTTCTATATTCATAACAGCATTCATAGAATAACAAGCCAGCAGTTAATAATAATTAAGAAATTTATTAATTTGGGAGACTCTCCTCGTCATGGAAGGGGTAAGTATTGAAGTAGACTGTGGAAAATTAATCAAGAAGTAGAAAAGGCTGTTTATGATCACACTGATTGATTTAAAGATAGATCCAGTCTTTTAGGAAATTATAAGTCTATTAAGATGCATGTCCCAGAGTTACTTCCTGAGAAGACAATGCATAAAATGTTCTAGGGTATATAGCCGAAGTTTGGCATTTCATATGAGATGTATGGAACAATATTCAACATCAAATCCAATATAACTGTTGGATATCGAAGTAGTGATATATGCTCAACCTACGATATGGATACAGCTGCGATGAAAGAGCTGAAGATAGATTATCTGAAATTTAGTTGACGAAATGACGAAACGAGTTCTGAAAGAAAGTAATAAGATCACAATTGAAACTAAGGTACGGAAAGTTAAAGCTGAAACTTTTTCTCCAGATATAGAAATACATGTTTAAGAAGCCAAATATGTAATGGAACAAAAGAAATCTTCATTAAGTTCCAAAAACGTTATGATTGCCAAACATACGTACTAATGACGACTGTTACAAAATGCAGCTCTCTGTTTATTCTTTCAATGTTCATCAGCTTTCCAGTAAAAATTTATTGTTCTACATGTACACTGAAGAAACTGGAAGAAAATGGGCCAATGAAGATATTTCCTTTTTGAATCACTTTGTGGCAGACATATTGAATAAGAAATTCAAACATCTACAACTTTCTTGTAATTTGTGTTCAGTCCAGAACAACAATTACACTGTTGTAAGGTACGTCAATTACCTTGTGAGTTAAATGAAACTTTTGGAGTCATGTAAAGTAACTTTCTATCAGAGGACACTCTTTTATGGAGTGTGATAGAATTATGGATCTGATTAGTAGGTATGTAGGGCGGGTACTAGGAAAACTAGGTCCGCTACTGGGACAATAGGGAAGTGCAAACGGCGTGACACCCTCCTTCATTCCCCCTCCCCCTCCTCCCCAGAGGTCACAGTAAAGGTCATTGACAGGTATGGGAGATAACTGGGGCAAACCCCTTATGAGAGATCTGGGACAACCCCCCTTATGAGGACGGTTTCTGGGACAACCGTGACTAATTCATGATTTGTGACCCTAATTACAAAAAATTGACCTGATTTATGACACTAATTAAAAAATTGAAATGATTAATGACTTCTACGGTATCCCCTGCTTGTCCCACCACTCGCTGACTAGGAGACCCTCCCCCTCCTACCACCGAGCCCAAGTTCACATTCCGGGAATCGAACCCATGACCTCCCACCTCGAAATCTCCCCACAACAAGCGTGTTTCGATTTTTATATTATGTAGAGCCATCACTGTTTATTTAAATAATTCAATCCTCCTTCCATACAGAACCATAAATCTAATTAAAAAATCTGATTTCTGTCACGCGACGGACCCGCGCTAACCCCGTGGCTAACAAAAAATGGCACTGCTGGGCAGATAGGCAGGACCCCATGTGCCATGGGCCAGGCGAGGGGGCGGCTGCGCTCCTTCTCCAAAACTTTTGACTTCCTCCCCTTACAAGGACGGTTTATGGCGCAACCTAGACTAAGTCATGATTTATGCGCAGGCAGCCACAAGCATTTAATCAAACAGATGGTCGGTATGTCGCAGAGGGGCGTGCTGTTCCAGAGACATGCACTCCTTTCCGAGCGGCCGCAAAAATTAGTCGGCATTTTCTGGGGTGTGGCAGTTCCCAGTTCTTCATGCTGCTTGTCAGGTGAAAATCCTCAAAGTTAAGTCAGGAGCATGGGGCTGGATGTGGCAGGCTGGGACACTGATATACGTAGCAGCTGGGACAGAGGCACATGCAACAGCGGTTGCGATGGTGCATGCTTCAAAGAGACCGCTCGCAGCTGTAAGTGATTAATCAAACAGATGGTCGATATGTCGTGGAGGGTTGCTCTGGATGCCATCCCTCACACTCACAGCGACTTACTGCCACAAGCCGCCCTTCTGACGACCGCAGTGCGAGTGTACCGTCTACCGGCCGCAGCATCCAATTTAATTTTTAAGTTTCAGTTGCAAATGGCAGCATCGCTCTTCCCTCCTGTGCAAATCCCCCATCAACAGCATTCGGGATTTTAAATTTTATTTCCTAAATAATGCTACTATTAAGGTAATTCTACTCCACACAAATGTGGAACCTAATTCTGCAATAACTGCTTCTGAGGGCATTATGAGGAAAATATTCTTGACTGAGAGAAATGTGATTCTCATGCTTTAATACAGCTCTTCTGTGTTATACCTATATCGTCCTTGCTGGCGTCAATATTAAGAATCTCCCCCCTACAGGTAGGTAGTTGCAACTAAGAGCTGATAGAACATAATCTCTACAGATTTACCTGTATACCTGTCAATTTTCAGGTATTCTTATCACTGTGTAAAGAACACCAATGCAAAAAATATCCATATAGAGAGTTAATTTTTGCAAGAAACAAATGACCACTCCATCTAAATATGTGTAATGCCAGCGGTATGTTCTCATCGTAAAACAGATCCAATGCTGGAATAATAGGACCAAGTTTCCGATATTAAAATATTTGTATGGAGATAGTTATAAATAGCAATGTAGTGGTAAATATCTCTATTCCTTCCTGATACATGTTCACATACAGAAAACATCTGCAGTCCATCTAGATTCTTTAATGGAGGAAGGGTTTAGTCTGTTCAATGGATTTAATCTCTTATTACGATTTGTGGAAAAACGTTGCTTGTAGGTACTAGACCTAATTCGAGATGTCCACATCTGACCTATTGTGGAGAATAACGTCCTGGGTGGGAGAAATATGGTTCTCCTGCTTTAAAGTGGCTCTTCTGTGTGGTACTTATATTTTCCTTGCTGGAGTCAGTATTACGAATATCCACGTAATTTACAGGTAGACAATTGAAAGTAAAAGCTGACAGAGCATAATTTACAAGCTTTTCTAGGTCTTTTATGTCTGGAAGATACCTGTACCCCAGTCATACCATTTTATTATTTTAAGCAATCCCACAACATCCTCTTCGTTTTAGACTACATATGTAACAGTCTGCAGATGTGTTAAAAATAGTGCGTTTTAGATAATAAACGGGAAGTAGTTTAAACTTTTTTGGAGTGCTAGTTTAAACTATTTCTATCTTTTACATCATCCAGTATAGTTTTTAACTTTTAGCTAAAATATACATCTATGTCTTGCATTTACGCCTCCAGCTATTAAAACGATAAGTACAGGAGAGGTAACTTTTTGAAATGTGATACCTTTGGATTTGCCTACATTTTTACCACTTTAATAGAAACTGCTTGTATTTTTTCCAATGGACAGGATACATTTACACACACAAAACAATTATTTGTTTGTTTGTTGGGTGTGATTTTAATATCATCCACCTTAATTTTTTAACTTATTGTTTAAATCCACATTGGTATCTTCCATTTCCTTCTCCAACCAGTAATTCGATAAGTACAAAGAAGGTACGTTCTCAAACTCCATAACATATCTCTGCTTCATCCGGTAAACTACCTCTTTTAAGGTCTTAACAACTAGTTCTGATCCTTGTGGCAGCTCTTAGAGATGAGAACATAAAGGTTGTTTAATTTCACCTCTCACATTGTATCGAAATGCAGTGAATTGGATGTTGTACATTTAGCAATGGAGAAGCCATTTGCAGAGATTAAGACTGATGGAGTAACTACATAAATGACCACCCATTTGCAAAAAATTGTAAATTTTAAATTCCACACAGAAATTCCACAGGAGTGTGGTCTAGAACAGATAGTGTACACACAAGAAGATCTGGAATGTTTTAACAGCTGTGTTATGCAGGAACTAAAAGGTAAAATTAAGCTACCCCAATGCTATTGGTTGGAAGAATTGCCGGAAGGTGTAGAACTGGTAATTACAGCCGTAGAAGAGATGGAATGCAGGAAGAGACGAACTACATACTGAAGTTTAAAAACTTATCTTACCTGTACCTGTCGAATTACTGGTTGGAGCAGGAGATTGAAGATTCTGATGTTGATGTAAGCTACAAGTTGAAACTCGCCCGCTGTTCTTTTGTCTGCTAACTAGCCGTGTTTGTGAAGTTAACAATTGACTGCTTGCTCACAAAATCTAATTACGGCGATATTCACACAGCGGCGGAAGTACACAGTTCCCTTAAGCAAAACTCTGATTCTATAAGTTAAGCAAACAGTTCTACCTTTACTGTAATCTTTAGAGGGAACTGCACACAATTAAATACTGATCCGGAGTCATGGATCAAGATCAAAAATTATGAATGTTGGCAACGGAAACGCAAATATTCTCTCCTCCAGAAGGTAGCAGAGACACAAGATACATGAACAAATTACCCCACATTAATACAAAATAAATGATGAGGGCAGAATTTAAATTAGAACAAAAGGATTATATTTTAACAAATTAATTTATTGTTCAAAACAAGAACAACAAGGGGGGAAGACCACTTCTTTTAATTACAATAAAAAAACACACCTTGTTTCATAGGGGGGAACGGAGGAATTGCAGCACATTCACACACAGATTCATACGCCAAGCCATGCATGTACTTACCAAGCACCTGACACCAACACACCAAGACGACAGCCAAGCAATGTGGAGAATGCAGGTCGAAGGTTCACTCGCGTACAATGAAATAGTACTTCGCGTCCATAATGTGTCAAGCTAGTGGCTTAGGCTCATGATAAACTATCAGAAACAAACGCACTTGGTTTAAGACCACAAAGTGCGGTGTACAGACGGAAGTTAAACTTTCCCTAGAACTAACTATACATTAAATCAAAATTACTTCAAATAATATCTATAAACGGTCGCTCTGGGGTTCGCTTAGCACAGGGAGAAGATAACTACAGAAGGTTAATTTATAAAATTTCGAAAAGAATAAGATCTCGAAATATATCGTGTAACCATTCTTTCTGGTCAGAGGAATGACATCTATTAGATAAGCAAGGTTACAGATTGCTACAGCACAATACAGAGTTCGGTCACAAAAATTCAGAGAAGTGAAATAATTCTATTTCATGAAAATTAAAAACACGATATACGTCGTGCAACGATTCTTTCTGCACAGAGGAAAAATATCTATTTAATGGTAATAAACACGACAGGGAACACGCTAATCGGCACACACATGGGCCACCAAGTACACAGATTACAAGTTAGAATGGACAATTTTCAGGGAAAATTATCACGCTACACTCACTAGAAAACACATTAGCAAATTAGCTATACAATTATTAACCACTCATGTGCACTGAATGATGGAAAAGCTGAAGGCTTAGTCTGATATCGTCATGTGTTCTGTCGACAAAGTACGAACAGCATAGGCACCGCGAGTCCTTGAAAATATTTGAATTCAACTACGATAAGAAAGCGAAAGACACTGAACATATTTAAACAGGCAAAGATATGATTTAAAAGTTATAAAATGCAAGAACTATGCTAACGAAACACCATCAGAGCATCGTAATCAGATTCCAGCAAAATTGACATAAAATTAGCAGTCCTGTACGAAATTAAGCAAAATCTCACTGCTACACATAGTGTAGCTGCTACTCCCAGAATTAAACTTGTGAGAAGGCATAAGTACGACTATGGAGCTTGAACTAAGTCGAGCCACGAGGCCACAGAAGAACCAAACCCATAGATACTTACCCTACCAGGAACCAAGAAGAGAATTAATAGCTCTCTTGACCACCGCCTAACCGTTTATCAGAGGAGGGGTAGTGGAGGGGAGCCCAAAGAGCGTCACCGTTCGTTAGGCAGGTAACCTGACCAACTCCCAGCCAAGGAGGTTAAGAGCAAGCTACATTAGGAAACTTTGTTAAGACTAGGTTCTCCTACTACTCGCCCAGAGACATTCAATGCCCAGCGTTTGAAAGAAACAACGACACGAAACAGATGAGGTGCGCCTAGCACTTGCTAAACTTTCTTACATACAAAGTTTCTTTCATTCTGTGGCAGCCAGGGCCAGTGGAAGCACATCACAGTACACACTAAAACATATTTGGGGCCTCATGAACAACACAGACGCTTAGAATTTTACATACAGATAAAACTAAATATATAAGGAGAGTGGAGTGTCTTGGTACACTCAACAACAAAAGAATGTCTGAAGCTCGTCAACATTTGTTCATGGGGGTCAATTAAATGGAACACGTTGTGTGGATGTATTTTGAAGTTAAAAATTAAACTAGACATTATTAAAGTTACACCAACCAAAAATAAAGAACGACCTGTTTTCTGTGTCTAAATGTATATACAAAACTCTGATTTCTGTATGCAAACAGGCATACAAAATGTAGTGAAAGTTTTGTACACTAATATTTGCGTGTCTATTTACTAACCTACAAAAAATCCTAAGAAATACCACATTACATTGATCTGTGTGTATATATCTGGAGTGGAATAATAACTCGTTTGTGGAACTTCTAAACTTAATCTCTACAGAACTACCACACTGGTAGTGTGTAAAATAATTTTAAAAGTTGTAATATGCATGTAATAAACGGTAAAATTAAAATCCACGAACGCTCTCGACGACAGGTCCCGTATTTTTAGATTTCCGGAAGGCCTTTGAGACTGTGACTCACAAGCGTGTTCTAATCACATAGATAACAGTACATGTGGTGTTCTTAGTATATTTAGCAAGGGCTAGACATGTGGAACGACGATGTTTTTGAGGTGCCAGACCTAATTCTGCGATAACTCTTTCCGAGGGAACTGTGACGAAAATGTTCTGGACTGGGAGAAATATGATTCTCCTCCTCTAATATAGCACTCTGTGTAATACTTATATCGTCCTTGATGATGTCAGTATTAAGAATCTCCGCGTAATTCACAGATAGGTAAGAAAAGTGGTTACAGTACATTGTGGCTACCGACTGGAGGCTACTTTACTGCAGCTATTAATTCGAAAAGTACATGGAAGGTAAGTTTTCTAAATCGAATACATATCTGTTGCCTACATCTTTTACTGCTTTAATAGAAACTACTTCCATAATCTTTGACGAGCTATCCAGCGTATGACCACTTTGCACAGTCCTCTGTTTTAAGTAACATAATACATTGATTACAACTAGTATGGAACGCAATTTTGCAGCTTAATAGAGACACGGTATAAAGAAATTCGGTTTAATGGTACGAGTGTGTACTCTAAGTGTCGTATAACCTACATACATTTATCGGGAATTATTTAAAAACAATTCTAACCAATATCAAACATTTTGAACTATCCAAAAAAAGTTCCGTCTTTCGGAAATCGTTCGTCACCTAAGCTGTCTGAGCAAAATAAATGTATCTCTTCATACAGATGATGTTTGCAACAGCTCACGAACATGTTTTAAAAAAACATAGCGTGCGTTGGATAATAAATGGAAAGTAGTTGAAACGTCTTGAGTACTACAGGAACAAAATTAGATTAACTACTGCTGTTCCATGGGTTTTAACTCCGCGAATGACTTCCCTGTTGGTAGATGGACAACACATTTGGATACAAATGTGTCTGTTCTTTTTTAGCAAATCCAAACGAGAGTGTATCTTCACAAACACGTTTTTCGCGCGTCCTTTAATGTAAAATACATCCTGCGTTACGCTGATTTCGGCCAGCACACTGGTACGTGACCATTCTCCCTGCCTGTTTACTGTAAATGCAAATATTTTTACAGTAAGAAGATTGTCAACTTTCCCCGACATGCCTACCAATCAGCAAGGAAAAATAGTCTACACCACATGGAGTACTAGTTTAAACTTTTTGGGTACTAGTTGAAACTTTTTGGATGGTATTTGAAACAGAGGTACTTGTTTAGACTACATACAAAGCAGCCAACATATGTGTTACAAAAATACTGCGAGCTAGATAATAAACGGGAAAGAACACTAGGTTTGGCTGCTTAAATATTGTTCTTGCATAGGGTTTTAACTCCGCAAATGACTTCTACAAGTCCCAGTCGTAGCTAGAGTTCTCAGCATCCTCTGTTTAAAAACCATATGTCATGACTTTGACAGTTCCTCTCGATATGTGTGATAAACTCTACGTAAACGGTAATCACAAGCAACGAACGATCTTTAGAATACATATGCAACAGTCGACAGACGAGTTAAAAAAAAGCGTGTGTTAGATAGTAAACGGGAAGTAGTTGAAACGTTTTGAGTAGTACACGGACAAAATTACATATGTCCTGAAACTCGAGAGTTTATCACCTCTGTATTTGTCAAATTATTGGTTGGAAAAATAAATTTAAGTCTCAACGTGGATTTGAAATATAAGTTTAAAATCGGGTGTGTGCTAGTAAAACCGTTTCTATCCTCCTGTGCGTATGATATCATCTCCTCATATACACAATCATACGGTAATTCTGAATGGACTCTAAGTTTACGACTTTTGGAAACGAATGCTGTTGTTCCATAGGTTTTTAACTCTGTAAATGACTTCTCTGTAGGTAGATGGACGACACATTTGGGTACAAAGTATCCATTCTTTTTTAGCAAATCCAAACGAGAATGCATCTTCACAAACACGTTTTCTTGCGTCCTTTAATGTAGAATACATCCTGCGTTCCGCTCATTTCAGCCAGCATACCGACGCATGACCAATCTCCCCGGCTGTTTATTGTAAATGCAAATATTTTATAAGTCCCAGACATAGCTAGATTCCTCACTAAACTTCGAGGATTTTCACCTGACAGGCAGCATGAAGAACTGGGGCCTGCCACGCCCCAGAAACTGCCAACTATTTTGCGGCCGCTCGGTAAGGGGCGCGTGTCTCTGGAGCTGCAATGTGACGGCACACCCCTCTGCGACATATAAATTGAGCAAATCCAAACGAGAGTGTATCTTCACAAACACGTTTTTCGTGCGTCCTTTAATGTAAAATACATCCTGTGTTACGCTGATTTCGGCCAGCACACCGGTACGTGTCCTGGTACCCACCCTACATACCTACTCTGATTAACATAAATGTAATAGCTGAAGCTTCAGTGGATTTGGTGTGATCATGGTTGAAGCTTGATACAAACCTAAAACTTTTGTTGTTGTGGTGGTCAGTCAAGAAATGACACAAAATAGGGATTCATATAAATAAATTAAATGCTTGCAGCTGCATGCGCATAAATCATGTATAAGTCTCGGCTGCGTCAGAAACCGTCATTGTAAGGGAGGAAGTCGAGATTTTTGGAGAAGGAGTGCAGCCACCCTGTCGCCCTGCCGCATTCGGCCACGCCGCACCGTTTTTTGCGATGCCGCGGGGTTGGCAAATGTCCCTGGCGTGATAGAAATCAGATTTTTTAAATACATTTATGGTTCTGTATGGAAGGGGGAGTCAATTATTTACATAAACAGCGATGGCTCTATGTAATATAAAAAACTCGGAACACGCACGCTGTGGGGGTATTCCGAGGTGGGAGGTCTTGGGTTCGTTTCCTGGAATGTGAACTTGGTTTCGGTGGTGGGAGGGGAAGGGGTCTCCTAGTCATCGAGTGGTGGGATAGGAAGGAGGTATTGTATAAGTCATTAATCATTTCAATTTTTAATTAGGGTCATAAATCAGGTATATTTTTTATAATTACGGTCATAAATCATGAATTAGTCACTCTCGTCACAGAAATCGTACTCATAAGGGAGTTGTCACAAATCTCTCATAAGGGGGTGTGTCCCACTTCTCTTCCATGCCTGTTGATGACCTTGACCTTCACCTCTAAGGTGGAGGGGGAGGGAGTGGAGGGGAGTGCCATCCTATTATTCATGACCTATTGTCCCAGTTTCGGACCTAGTTGTCCTGCTACCCACCCTACATACCTACTCTGATTAACAAAAATGTAATAGCTGAAGCTTCAGTGGATTTGGTGTGATCATGGTTGAAGCTTGATACAAACCTAAAACTTTTGTTGTTGTGGTGGTCAGTCAAGAAATGACACAAAATAGGGATTCATTTCTGGAGAAGAAATATTTGAGGTAATGTCCATTTCTAAGAAGGCAGATCAGAGTAGTAGTTATTACAAGAACATATCCCTGTCTTATTCAAGACCAATAAAATAAATCTGGGGCTTGTATTTCATTGGTGGTGAAAGCTTCACAGTGATGTCAAGAGCAGCAAACTAAACAATACCCATCTCCTGCTTACAAAGGTAAAATATAAAAATATAATTATATAATTTTTTAGAATTATTTGATAACACATGAGTACTAATAATAAATTATCCCTACAGATTCTCTGGAAATGTCAAAAGGAGAGTATCAGGGCTTTCAGGTGTTGGAGGGGTATTGTGGACAAGAAGCTGAAAACCATCCACAATAGATTGTGAAGTGCATGTTGGGACAACATTACTACAACTTTTGGACGATAAATTTAAGTTGAAAAGAGAATTAGTTTAACAAGTATCTTCGTTGTATCAAATATTGTTTTTCATTACAAAATATTCTGACTCACAATGTTTAACAAACATTACATTTTGCCTACAATACATTCTACTTACTTATATTGAAGTAGCAGTTTTTTTTCCTGTAACTCATTATATTATGGTAAATGGTATGTCAATAAAATAAGTTAGGAATTAATTTTTATTTAATATAATGTTTGCAACATGTCCTTCCGCGTGATATCAGTATTCAAAAGTGCATGTTGTGTGAGCACGGGGCCGGTTATATATTTCTTTATTTTTTCTGTTTTATTTTATCTATTTATTTAGTTTTTTGCTGTCATTTACAATGAACTGTCATCTAGATGCTAAAACGAGGTCGTTTTTTGCACTGTTATTATTATTATTTTTTTACACTGAATAATTTCTTCTTATATTTACTTTAGTTTAACAATATTCAAATGTTTGTTATGTTTATGGGACTTATCTGCTGGGTCATGGGTCCCTAAAATTGCAAAATACTTTCAAACTAACTTATACTAAAGAGAGCACAAACATTCCTGCCTGAGGAAGGATTCGAACCTCTGCACAGAGCGGCCTCGCCCATGACAGTATGGTGCCTCAATGCGCTCAGACACTCTGCCACGGCTTTTAACAATATACAGGTTAATCAACTTAGAAAAATTTAATAAATAATTTATACCTAAGAAGAAGAAGTAAAGATAAAGAGCAAGTATAGAGATTTATGTTGAAAAAGATAGTGAGAGAATAATATGAATTTATATTTAATGGAAGATGATAGGAGAGGGAAATTATTAGAACATGGAGCCTGACACCTTGTGATGCATGAGGATCGAGGACTAGGCATTCTCATCAAGTCGTCAACCCTCAACCACTGTTAGTATTATCTGTATGTTACACTAACTACTAACACCTGTTACTGTCCTTCAAAGTTAACACCAGCATTGTGTAGAACCCATTGCCAGCAACGTGGAAGGTGTAGTATACAGTTATCAGAGGCTGTTCTGTTGATGGTGTGAATGAAGTGGTCTACTCCCTGTCGAATCTCTGGAACAGTTCTGAAGTAAACTGAACTAACTAACTAACTGAAACAACAATGGAAATCTGTAGTCGCCAAGCAATGGCTAGAGCAGGGGCGGCTATGAAATTGGCCCCATCTGACTGCACACTTACACCACACTGACACTAAGACGGCAGCACCATCATGTACGAACAAGAGACTGGGTTGAATGTGTCTAGGTTTCATTATACATGTCTTATTAGGGAATCCGAAAATTGAACCTATAGATCAGAAGGAGCAAAATAATATGGTTACTGACTGTCAAGGAGAATAAAAATATAGTCCTCTTTCTTTGCAACTGCATTACACTGGTAATACTGTGTGAGACACGTTATTCTAATTACAATTCTTACATTTTAAGTCAGATATAGGAAAAGAGGCAAGTAGAAAATGTACTCTATAGAATGACGTTAGGGTTGTAACAAATTATCAATTTAGTACATGTGGCAGATAAAATATATTGCCTAGCACATCTCTAATGCCAATAGCATGACCACAGTCCTGAACAAGATCCACCAGAAAAAAACCTAACAAATTAATTAATTATTAATTGACTTCTTTAATTTCATACTTGAACAAACTTTTACACGTATAAGATGAGCCAAACATGGATAAAAGATTTGGAGCCTCAGTACGATCACACAGAAACTGCTCTCAAAGTAATCATCAAACCCCTGAACAGTCTTAATATAGTAGAATTTGTCTTGAAATCGCTAATTACACTCCAACATGTTAGTTCCAGTTGCAAATCGAGAGTCTCACTTACTACTGATACGCCAAAAGGTGTTGAAAACGTGTAAAAAAAAAACGAGTATCCTGAAACCGATTTGAAAATTATTCGTGAGTTTGTTCCAAAACTGAAAGGAAATTTACAAAATTTGCATTTTCTTTAACACCAGAAAGCTCAGTGCAATGGGAACCGGCAGTTAGAAAAATATCACTCCATAAGATGCAAGAAACAGAGCTTCATGACACACCAACATAAAATGTCACACCATAGCGAATACTTACAAGAAGTGCCGAACAAAGCCAAAATAGTCTGTGAGTCACTTGGCCCACCAGTGATCCGCCCACTGCCATTTGGCACTGTGTGGTCGGCCCTCATCATACTAATATTGTGATGTATATGCCAAGTTTCCCGGACAGCGTCATTACGCAGCATATCAAAATAAAAATTCAGAAAACCTGACAAACAATGAACACTACTTATTAGTGTCCCTGCCCATTTTGCACATTATTCATGGAGTTAGGTCAATTCCCATAAGAGCTGAATTCTATGGTGTATCTGCACCATAGACAGGATCACTAGCTGTCTGTGCCTTAATTGAATACATATATCGTGTCTGACACATAGTATGTAAATATTTGATTTAACCATTGGCATATAGATAAAACCACAGTGGATTCAACCCCATGTTACCCACAAAATTGTATTTATCATATGGATTTTCTCTTTTGTTACAGAAAAGGCAACTAGTGGTTTTAAGGCACAGTAGAAAACCCTATATACATGTTAGCCACAATTTCTTTGTGAAATGATTACACAATTGTCTTGTGTCCTTTGACAGAAGTAAAGAAGATATAAAATGCAGAATGGGTACAGGAATAAAAGAGTTTCTTTAGAACAACCGCCGGCCCCAAGTAGCCGAGAGGACTGCAGCGCGCCAGTCACGGTCTGCACGGCCACTACAGTCGGGACTTTGAATCCCCCCCCCTCGGGCATGGATATTTGTGCCGTCCTAGTTCGTAAGTAGTTCATAAGTAGTCTGCAGTTGAGGGACTGATGACCTCATAGTTAAGTCCCGTAAGCTCTACAAACATTTGAACATTTTGAAGAACAACCAATAATAGTGTAAACGTTAGGAAGTCCTTTCTGAAAGCTTTTGTCTGGAGTATAGCATTGTAAAGGAGTGAAATGTGGACAATAAGGAGTTGAAACAAAAAGATGATAGAAGCTTTCGAAATGTGGTGCTACAGACGAATGATGAAGAAAAGATGGGTAGATCACGTAATTAATGATGTCCTCAACAGAATTTAGGAGAACATGAATTTCTGACATACCCTGAATAAGAGAAGAGATAGTTTGATGAAACACATTCTGAGACATCAAGGTATCGTCAACTTAGCATTACAAGGAAGTGTGTGGGGTAAAAATTGTAGATGGAGACGAAGGAACGAATATAACAGATTCAAAGGGATGTAGATTGCCGTTCATATTCTCAGAAGAATAGGCTTGTACAGCACAGGGTAGCGTTTAGAGTTGCTTCAAACCAGTCTGCAGACTGAAGACCACAACAACAACTTTTGGCTCCCAGGACTTTAAGTGGAAGAGATTAAATGTGGTACTGTTTCACACATTGTATTATATAGTCTCTACCAATGGACATCTTTCGGCCGGCCGCGGTGGCCAAGGGGACTGAAGCGCTACAGTCACGGTCTGCACGGCCACTACAGTTGGTGGTTCGAATCCCCCCTCGGGCATGGATATTTGTGCCGTCTTTAGTATAAGGTAGTTTATAAGTAGTTTGTAAGTTTAGGGACTGATGACCCTGTAGTTAAGTCCCATAAGCTTAACAAACATTTGAACATTTTAATGGACATCTTTCCCTAATACAGTGATGTGCAGGGACCGTCTAAACTTCCAGCGCCAAATCACTAAAAATATCACGAGCTTATTCTGTCTGCATTTCTAGGTCAGAATTATTTAACTTCACTGAAATAGTGTTTTCTGCATCATTAATTTGTCATCATTTTGTACATGTGTTTAATTCCATTTTCTATAAGTTGCTTCTTAACCCAGATATGGAGATTAGAGTTTAACATTACCTTAGTAACGTTTAAGACAGGTGTCAGTACCACAAATGGAGAATCACCTCTTTTCTGAGTAGTCTAGCAAATTGTATCTTATGCCAAAAGACAGTTGTGGATCAAATTTTGTAGTCTTTCCTTTACAAGTAAACTACTAAAATTACATTTATGTTCTTTTATGGGATGTACCAAATTAATAAAAGAACAGGGTGATTGAATGGGATGATTCTATGTGAGCAGTAGCAGAAACATATTTGAGTCTCATTAATGAAGATATGAAATTTTAAAATAAAGAAACATTAATATATGTCAGCAAGTATACTTACCAGCGATACGTGATAGGAACTGAGATTTTAATGGTTCTGTCTTCGGTGGTGAAGTGGAATCACTCTAGAAGATTAGAGAAAAACCAATATATCTTCAATGAAGTAACAAATTATCTTAATTACAAACTACAAAGTTTGTGTACCATTGGTGGAGTGTGTGTACTGAGGAATATAAGTTGAGAAAAATTTGTTTAAAAAGTACATTTCATAATTTAATAATACCATAAATAAGTCATTAATAACTTAATATTTCCAAATATATCTGTTAGTAAAAATTATGAAAATTCATTAAGTTTTTAATTGGATTGGTGGTGTTTCATATTTCTATTGTATTTCAGTTTACAAAGGAATTTTTTTCCACACTATTTTCTGAATTTCAGCTCTAGCACTGGTGAATTAAAATAAATGTGATTTGCAATATTTACTTTCATTATAAAAACTTCTGAGATAGAATGGGAAATAAAACACATAAATGAAGTTTAGTATCCTTGTGAAATGGGAAGTTGTGAAATGTTCACCAATCATACATGCACACCCACACACACAGAGAGAGAAAGAGGGATAGAGAGGTGTGGGAGAGAGAAAGAAAGGAGTAAAGCATGGGAAACAATTATTCACAATTAAAACATGTTTATAAGAAAATTGCAATATTCCTCAGACAACTTGAACTGCAGCCACATGCGCCATTGCAAAACGTGTGTGCACATGCAGACTTCTAATAGTCCAATGTCTGTTACATGTTGTATCAGGGGACCACCAGGTCTCACCCCAACTGTGGATCTGTGTCACAACCAACCTGGTGTGCACACAGTTGCAAACCCCATGACTCGTTGTTGGAAAATTATTATTAAATATTCATGTACTAGTCTTGGACCATCAGTTAATTTATTGTACTAGTCAAGTTTTCTATCTCTTGTGCCTACCTTGTGCTGTATGTTACGGTCAGTTACCACAATAAAACTTTGTTATTAGAATTTTTGTGCACATTTCTGTGACTGTTCCTCTTTTTAACTTTGGCAGTGACTATATCTTAAAGTTAATTTAGAACAGCATGAAAAAATTCATAAACAACTGCAGGAAGAAACAAATTATTTAGAAAATTTATTGGAAAAATCGATGGCTCAGGTGGAGGCATTAACCCAAGCATATCTGCCACCATTATCATTGCATGATGCCTCTTCTGTAAATTCGGTAGCTAAAAATAACTCAATCAACACTTTGTTTAATTCAGAGTGTTTGACAGAGATACATGTGAGATCTTGGATTCCTCATTGTAAGTACCACATGTTATTTCAATTAGCTTCTCTATGAGAACCAGTGTCCTTTCCTTTGGTGAAATGTGGAGACTGCTGGCATCTTATTATTATACAAATACACATGACATTGCTAATTGTGCTGGGTACTGTCAATGTTGAAAAAAAAAAACTAGTAGTCTTATCATGCTGCATTATGTCAACTACAAATGTTGATTCAATATGAGCACACATCAGGAATTTGACATGGATGGTATGATAATAAGTTTCATAATACACATTCCAAATAACTTTAAAACCTTTTTCTCGCAATTTCTTTCTTTTCTAACAGGAATATCATATTCCCAATTTATACTAGCCACCATGTCTGATTGATTCCACATGACAATGACTTTCAAGAAAGGCAATAGTAATAATCCACCGAATTACATTACTATATTGTTAACATTAATTTGTAGGGGGTTAAGCAACATATCTAGAATTCAAATATTTTGAATTACCTAGTAAAACGGTCTATTGGCCCATGGTGGATACAGATTTAGAAAATATCATTATTTTGACAAGTTATCTCAAATTGATTCCGTATTTATAGATTTACAGGGATTTTGAAATGGTTTCTCACAAACATCTTTTTATCAAATTGTGTGCTTATGGAATATCATGTCAGATTTTCTGCCACATAGGACACAGTTTATAGTAAGTAAAACACCGGCGATATCTGTCATTTCCCCTGTGTTATAGAGTCTCCACTGTTCCTTATCTACATAAATGAATTGGAAGAAAATCTAAGCAGTCATCTTAGGTTTTTCTCTAAGGATACAGTCATTTATCATCAAATAAAGTCACCAGTAAATCAAAACTAACTGTAGAAAGATTTAGATAAGACATCTTTATGGTGCATAAACTGTCAATTGACCATAACTAATGAAAATTGTGAACTTGTACACATTATTACTTCATTTATAAGATACATTACTCAAATCTGAAGACTATAAATTTGGGTAAAACCCTTAAAATTACCATTAGAAGAGAGTTAAATCGGAAAGAACATATAAAAAATGCATTTTATTGGCAGAACTTTTACAAGAAGTAACAGTTTACTAAAGAAACTGACCACACTCAAATTGTCAGTCTTCATTTGGAATTTTGCTCGATGGTGTGATAACCACATGAGGTAGGATTGATGAAGGAAATTGAAAGAGTACAAAGAACGGCAGCTCTTTCATTTTCTTAGATACAGGGGAAATGATTCTGAAGGTGGAGTGGAATCCTAACAATAATGGTATTTTTCGTTGCGGAGAGATATCTGTATGAAATTTCTGTCACCGACTTTCTCCTCTGAATGTGAAAATATATTGTTGACCCCGAACTACATACGGAGAAACAGTTTCAATGGAGAGTTTCAAGATTGAAATGGTATCACATAAAACGTAAATCTACTAACAAATCACTTGAGAATGGTTGAACTGATTTGGCTGTTATTTTTCTATCTGTTATTGACAATGTTAATGATAATCTAAATAATCTTTGTAGAGGGGATGAGAAAGGAGAGATTGTAGAAGCTGTCTGGTAAACTCAAAAATTTGCAAAATCAGAATATGATTTCATGTTCTTTTTTTAAACTCAAAAAAACATAAATTATAATTTAAAAGTCTAAAGTTGTTTCGTATTGATTGTTGTGGCCCTTTACAAGATATAAGGGAAAAGAATTACACAAGAAAGAAGGAAAATTTGAACAAACTGTACAAAATCATGATTATTATTTTCAGTATCAATCATAACTGACAATAGAAACAACAAATTTCTCTTGAAGAAGCAAAAAAAAAAAAAAAAAATTTCACATACATGTTCTTAAAGGTGCATGGCAATGGGTACCATGCAAGAAACTTCAACACCATTTGAAATCTATGAGAAATGCTAGATACATACAGGGTGTTACAAAAAGGTACGGCCAAACTTTCAGGAAACATTCCTCACACACAAAGAAAGAAAATATGTTATGTGGACACAGTTCATTGAGAAGGAGTTAATGCTTCGAGACATGACAGAATTGTTTGTTCTGTTGGAGATTTCTCAGTGAACGGAAGTGGTGTTGGCAAATATGAACCTGTAATCATTCATTTCCTAAGATGGCATCTAATTTGGTGAAATTGGATTAATGACTCTAAATATCCATCATAGAATTGTGGACAGAGATTATATAGCAATTACATCTGAAGAGACCCTGGACAGTTCAGTGTTCTTAGGTTCTACAGTTATTTTGCACATATTCCTCACTTGGATACTTTTTTCTACTATGTCTTTGTGAGATTAAGCTTCTAATGATTGGATTCCATACTTCTGAGGAATAAAAACAACTGCTTTATTATGGCAACAAAAATCTGCAACTTGACATTATCATTAGGAAAGGAAAAGAAAGAATGCTAGTAGGAATGCTAAGGAGCTTTTGCGCCCAACTGGGGGGTTCAGAAGAGAAAGTGAACCTTTGACCGTCTGGTTGCCTATCTCGCAGGGGCCATACAACAAGTTGGCGGACATAAACAACAAGATGGCGGACATGAACAATATGGAGGGCATAAACAAGATGGTGGGCATAAACAACAAGATTGTGGACATAAACAACAAGATGGCGGCGATGGCACCAGACAAGGCAATTATTTCATTATCGTGAGCTGTATTCCCATCTCCCTTGGACGCTAGTAACAGAAGCAATCGTTCCACCAACTCACATGCTCAATATTATTTTTCCAGTCTTTAACTTTGATATCATTTCCATTCTCACCATATCCTTCCAGTACCATTCGTTCTTGAGCCAACACTTCTTTTTCTAACAAGGGGAGAATTATGTTAGTATACTTGTAACTTTCGTTGACATTTATTGGTCTGTGGTAAATATAACTTTGTCTATAATCATTGGTTGCAAATTGTACTTTAGCATAATTGCGAAGATCCATAGCTGTAAAACTGTTTTTTTTTCTTCTGGGTTTGTTTTTAAACAAGAGATTACACAAACCTTTCATTACAGAATATTTTACCTTATGAATTAATATATTATTTCATCAACTCGTACTTGGGAATTTCCAATCGCCCACGTCTTCAATTCATCATCAAACCTAATGCTATAAATAGGATCTGCTGCATTTCTGTCTTAAGATTTATGAACAAATAAACTCGCCAGTCTTCCTTCATTCTCGTCAGCACTATCATCGTCATTATCATCATTATCCCCTCCTTCTTCCTCTAAATATTCTTCTTGTTTTGCAACTAGAAGTGTGTCATCTTGTTTTATGAATGCATGTTTCTCATCAATGTCTTAAAGTTCATTCTTTTTATCCACGATTATAAGCTTGAGCTGGTGGGTCTCTTGAATCAATCTCTTTAGTGATTGAGTTACTGGCTTCATTACTTGGTTAAGTACAGTCTCAGTTTCTGCCCCACGTCTTTGTAGTAAAGCAAATTTCTTGCGTATAGCGTGTCGAGCTTCCAGTACTCGCTTGTTAAGTTTCGTTAAATCGAAAGTGCATTGGCGTGGTCTCACGTCTTTTTTCTGTATCATGTCTTTGTAGTATATCCAATTTCTTGAGTTTAGCACGTCGAGCTTTCAGTGCTCGATTTTTTATAACTGCTATTTTCATCAGTGCAATTGTCCTGCAACATAATGCAGATGGATTATAAACGCATATTTGTACATACATA
Organism: Locusta migratoria; assembly: GCA_026315105.1. Lineage (NCBI taxonomy): Eukaryota > Metazoa > Arthropoda > Insecta > Orthoptera > Acrididae > Locusta > Locusta migratoria. Next base: position 695,430,795 of record CM048745.1, on the reverse strand, counting down.
CGTCACTATCATCTATGCTGGAGGACCATCCGCTAAGGGGTTACCCAAGCTTTCTGTATCACGTCCACTACAACGCGCTTGGCTAGTAGCGCCTACGCACACACACATGACACAACGCAACACCAATACATTAATTCAAATATACTTACCAAAATGACAGCGATAACTTCAATTATATAAATCACCATGTTTACTTATAACTAGGAAATTATGCGCATTTGCACTCCATATCTTTCTGCACAAATCATTGAATACAATGAGCTTTATCTGGCGGTATTACTTCATCATTACTCGTGAATGGGAAATATCCAATATTTGCAATGCCGTCAATTACGTGAGCTAGAAATTCGGATTATATTGCTGCAAAGATTTGGATAATACATAAACGTACTTAAATGACAACCATTCTCCTTCACAAGATGATTAATTATCACATTCGTTTTTTCATAGTCTAACAACTAATTGTATCTGGAAATAGATCTCCATGTTTGCGACTCCATGCAGCTGATGTCCCATTATTCTTTTCGTTCATAGGAGCAATGGGAAGTTGCCGTGCGTGCTTCTTGAAGCGCACCTTGAAGTTAACTAGTGAGTCCTATATAGGAAGCGTAACGGTATTCATATATTCGACGTCGCAAGAAGATAGCATGGCATATCACTTCTTAGTAGACTTGCGCGTAATAATTCGCGATCGGGAGGGCTCACTTTAGTTCGCGGGTCTGCCGCCTACTAGTTCGTTCATTTAGTTCGTCCACTCCCAGTGACGGCTGAGCGGCGTGGTCTGCGCATGCACCTAGCTCCTTCATGCGCTTGCTGCTTGAGCCCCTAACGATATCACGCAAACTATAGAAAACAGTTTCTGGATAATTTCTCGTGTTTAAGTTTAGAGTTATCTCTATATCTTGGCATTATGGAATTTATTAGTCAGATATTGCAGGGTGCAGAATACTTCAAAACAGAAATGTTGCAGCACTGAACTATGTAATCTAGCAGGCAGACGCTCACTTCGAAAATGGCTCTCATCAGCAGAAGGCAAACAAGTGTTTTTTAATTCTGCTGCGCGCCCTCTCGCTATTGCCCATCGGTCTTCGGAAAACAATCCAACGAACTAAGAAGCGAGATACGTTTGGCATAATAGTTCGCGACCGATTGCGCAGTAAACTACTGTTTTGTAGCTTAATTCTATACAGGTTCGTTACTTTAAAGTGTTAGTGTCACTTATACCACGATATCCACAACAACCTACCCCGTCAACAGTATCACGCAGACGAGAGAAAATGGCTGATACATAATTTCTCGCATATAAATGCAAACAATGTTAAGTTTCGAGTTCTCTTTACGTCCCTACACTATGGAATGAGGGTTATATTTAGACACTGCTGAATACCTTAGAAAAGAAATTTTGTGGCAGTGAACTATGAAACTACAGATGAGCTGCATATCAGCTCTAAATGGCGGTAACTGGCAGAAGGGAATCTCGCGATTCTGCGCGCTCTCGCGTCCTCTCGCTGTTACCCGTCAGTCTTCGCAAAAGGAGCGGACGAACTAAAGGGCGAGGGATGTGCAAACTAGTTCGCGTAGTTCGCCTGTGGGAGCGCTCTTCCGAACTAGTTCGTTCGCGAACTACACAAGACAACTTCTTAATAGCGCAATCAATCGTCTATCTGTCGAACTTCATATACCTGGTTACCATTGCAGATAACAGGCTAAAACAGACACGTATATCTTACGAGATGTAGGCACTAAAGAAATCTCCTAGCGAACTGCTGATGCTCTCGGCCACCGTCCCAGGGTGGAGGTTACCTTTCGGAGAAGATGGGCGTAACTTCATATAGTGTCTAGACGCTGTTGTAAGACGTTACGTTAGTACTTGGTGGCCAACCGGCACGTTTTAATGTACGTAGCAAAGTTGATACCAGTCACTTGGGAACAGCAACGTCAGTGGTTCCACGAGGCTAGAGTGAGAGGGTAAAGAAGAAAAACTGCAAGTTAGCAGCTCCCCTGAGGCGTGGCCTAAGGTGTGGCCAACTGACGTAAAACATTGTTGTTGTTGCCCATATTGGGTAGCGTCGTGACGTTTTACTTTCAGGTGAACAATGTTGCTACCAAATATGGATTTTGTTAGTGCACAAACAAGCCACCTCCCCACCCGGGGAATGACAGAAAGGAGAGGGCTGAAACGTGGTTCGCTAGAGGACTCAGAGAGAGGGCAAGCCACAATTTAGACTGGTTGAACCAAGCAGCGGCCAAAAGGGAAATGTTAACTGTCGGAATGTGGGGAGAAGAGTGGCGCCCACACCGGCCGTTAAAACCCCTGGTTTTTGGATCAAGAGGGGAGTTCTCAGTCAAACGAGTTGGGCGCCATATCGCGTGACTATCGCCGTCGGCCTCGGGGGGCTCCATGACAGTCTGTTTCTCGCGGGGAGTGCGTCTGTCTAGGGGATGCTGCTACGGAACGTAATTACTGGCTTCTGTTGTGGCAAACAATTTATACTTCTTATTTTTTTTATTTTTTTTAATAACTTAATAACTAACCCCAGCGTAGTAGACTTAGAATGGGATGCAATAAATTCAATGCAAGGTACCTAGGAGTTCCATAAAGTTTCCTAAACAAGTATCCTCTCGAGTCCCGAAATCCGCATCTCTAGTAGATGCCTGTACTGTCTCTCTGCAATCACTCCTTTCCGCTCGGGATGTGCAGACTGACCTTGCTACCTCTTCCCTCTTTCCTATGTAGGACACGACAACGGTGTTTGGTACAATGAAGGCCAAAGTCAAACTTAGTATGGGTATTAATAAAAAGAATAATAATAATAAGAAGAAGAATATTATGAGAAATAAAAAGATTGGACGTGATGAGATGAAAGGATTAATTAAAAAAATTATCTCTGGTCTTAAGTCAATGAAACCTGGCCCTAATTTCTGGGGAGCAGTGAAAGTGGCTCATAAAATTGCTTCGGATGCAGCTACAAAAGCAAAAAAATAAATAAATAAATGAATAAATAAATAAATAAATAAAATAAGAAAATAAAAAATAAAAGAAAATACTGTTAAAGACCGCATATTGTTACTTCCCAAGAGCGGTGGCTTTTTGCCCCTCATTCGAATTTTCGCAGCTCTATCACTTGGTGGACTGGCAGGAGGTGCAGCAAGCATTGCCAAGACAGTTGTAGATGCAGAATATGCTCGCAAAGAGCTGTCGGAATTGCAACTACATAACCAAACTATGGAGGCTAGAGCGCTTCGCAAAGGCAAGGGGCTGTGTTTAGAGCCTTATAGGAAGAATGGTATCGGGGTATATGTGGGGGGAAAAATTCTCAATAAGCAGGCTTCCGAAAAGAGCGCTTACAAACATCGACTTAGAATGCTATGCTAGGAAACTTGAAATACCCCACTTTAGAGGTGTGTTCATGAGAGACACTTTACCAAATAAATCTAAAAGATATGAGAGTGCAATTGTCAATCTCCAGACAGATAGTTAGCCTGGCTCCCAAGGTGTTTCTTTTAAGAAGAGGGGAAATGATGTCTTCTATTTTGATAGTTTCGGCAATTTACCTCTCCTCTAGAAATAGTCAGGTATTTCAAAAATTGCACTATTAAGTATAACTACAGTACGTATCAGTCGCCTAAGAGGCATAGGTGTGGTCAGCTTTCTTTAAAGTTTATAAATTCTAGGTAAATTACTGCGAATTTCAATACACCATGGATGTTGGTGAGGACGGCATGTCGTTTTGCCTATTGGCTCCATGTCTCGATTATAACCTCCACATTTAATTCCACAATTAATTTATCTCATCATCATTCCTACGAAATTGCGTTACTCAACCTATTTTCATACTATTCTATACAGATCATACATCTAAAAACTATAATTTTTACTTGTTGAACTACATTTGTAATAATGAAATTCTAGACAAACTTACTATAAAACCTGGAATGTAAGAACTCAAAGATATAATTTCATCTTTACTAATGGAAATTGAGTTATACAATGTGTTGTCTGTCTCTTCCCTAGGTTTTTAACTTAGTAAATTATCTAAGTTCACTAGACGGCCTTTTTTGGTAAACGAGAACCCCTCTCCTCGGAGCCATGAGGAATAGCATTTCATTTCATCTTTTTAAATGTTAGTTTCTGTAATACTGTGTTAATTGTTGGGATTTTATTATGCTAATAATTTATCATTGTATCTATGAATGTGGCAAGATGAACGGTTTCTGCGTGACGTCACTGTCCCTGTGAGAATGTGTTCTTGCTTTATTCTGTATGTGCATGTGTGAGAATCTTCTAGCATGGAAGTCTGAGTGTATGTATGAGAATTTTCGTCGTCGGCTGCTCGGTACTAGTGTTTCTCTGCCTCTGTATCGATAGGTAGTCGTTACCAACCTCTGCTTTTGATGCTACCAAAGAGGTTCCTTCACTATTTGGTTACAAGTTGAGTTGGAAATGCCCAGTTAGCGAGCCTCAGCAAGATGCGCAAATTTAAGTTCTTCCCCACCACCTCGCTTTTCCTGGGTTTTGCCGATTTCCGGTGGGTTTCCGGCCTGATGACGGGGGTCTCAGGGGCCGATAGGACATTTGGTGGCTGCACTTTGACCAGGTAAGACATTGTGATTTTCTTTTCCTCCCTTGAGATGGTAGCGATTCGTTGTCTGGTTTGTTAGACTTCAGATCTTAGGTTCAATTTTCGGGATAAGTTTCTCCAATCATGTACAGAAATGTATTCCATTTCATTTCGGTGATTTTGCATAGGTAAACGCGGTGAATATGCAACTAATTCGGTTTGATAACGGCTGGGAATCGGTAACCTGTGTGAGACTAGCTGGCAGTGTGTGAACTCTGTTTAACCTCTTTCTAGCTTTGTGGAAAGCGACTAAAATGCGGAAATATTTTTATTCTGTGTGGTGCATGTGAAATATTCTTTTCTGTTTTCTCCTTCCGCGAGTGATATGTACTCCACATGGTGTGTTCTTAGAACAAAGCCTTCAGCTACCCATGTGTCATTTTCTATGCCCTTTAGGCAAGAAATTCTGCATGTATCCTTCTGATTTCCTTTAGTACATCACGATCTCCTCTTCGCCTATTTTAAATTATTGTTTCGTTTCCAAACTTGTACTTTGCATTCAGACTCCCGCAGTAAATTCTCTTCTAGCCTGGTACAAACCCCTTTATTTGCTTGCTTATGAAATACTACGTATTTCTTGGGGCTGCATGCTGTATTTCTTAAGTTTATTTACCCCGACTTTGAATTTATTCCACTTTTCTGATTTTTGGAAACTGGACTTCGTCAATTCGCGTAAAACCTTCCCAATCGGGTCTAACTGTATTTCTTTAGCTTCCTTATGATATCCTACGAATTTCTAAGGGTTGCATGCTGCAGCTATTTTTATTTTATTTTTCGGAAATTGAATATTTGTATTTTTACAGGTTTTCTAACTCTGACTTCAAGGGTTTGCAGATAGTCACTTGAGTGCTCGCCACTGCTCGCACACCAGTGCCTTCCTATTGTGTATTCCTCCTTCGTAATCTGTTATTCCGCTGGTTTTTGTTGAAATGAATGCGATCTTCAAGCACTTCGCCTTCAGTGAGGTGCAAATATGTAATCTAGCAGATACGTGCTGTGTGTCTCAATAATTCTGCATGCTCACGGTTTGATTGAATGAAATTTAATCTCGCTGCTATCGCGTACCATCTCAAGTAAAGAAAGACAGACCAGAGCGACCTACGAAGTTTATTTTTTCTGTTGTTGTGTGGTACATCCTGGTTCGCTGAATATCGCCTATGATAGCGGCGCCTCTTTCTGCTTCGTATCAGCACGCTGAGTTGGGTGAGTTTCGGTTTGCTTTGTGCGTGTGAGTGGCTGATTGCTTGTTGATTGTAAATCCCTCTCCCGATGGTGTTCGGTTCAGATTACTTTAAGTTAGTTGTCAATGGGATGCATTTTTATTGTTTAACAAGATTGGTTCTCCCATTTGCTTATGTTTCAACTGAATAAATAGGTTATTATTAGTGAAATATTGTTCTACTTATGTATCTCAGTTAATGAATACCCTCCCTCTTTATTTAATGTTGTTTTTCATAGTGCTGAGAACAAATTCAGATGCATATTATCATATTTGTAATTCCGTTGTGCCATAAATGTTCTCTCAGCCACCTCCATTAAATTGTTTAGTTCGCGGTAGCTTGTATATTAATCATTGTGTGTAATTCTCGTGATCCACGACGTTTGGTGGCCACCGTCTCTTTGTCTTCCTATTGCTAAAGTAAATTTTGAGTCAGTTCTAAATTCTGCACCAGAGAGCAAGATTCTGTTGTATGATGTAGTCAGTAGTTCACGGGAATCCTTTATCTGGTTTTACGGCCAGAGTTATATGTTTAAAGTAAGCTTTTAACTGGCTCCCTTCAGCTAGAGTTAATTTTAAAATTAACCGTGGTCTTTCAAACGCCAAGTTTGTAAATGATGATGTGCCCAAGGATGATAAACGGAAATTCAAAGTAGAACTGAGAATCTCTTATGATACACCTTACAAACGATGTAAAATCCGGTGTAATGTAACTGTTGATTTTATGCTGGATAATAATATTGGCTCAGTCCTAGGATTTGAGAATATGTAAATTGACAAGGAAACATCAATGCTAGCTGTGCACAGTGTAAATATTCAGAACATTAATGTGCTATGCATAGATTGCAACATTCTGGCTGGATCCTTCCACAATGGCGCTCCTACGTACACATTACAATTAGTCTGGCCCACAGTTACACCTTGATATAAGATTGTGGAATCACCAAATTCACCCTTTTACATGCCAGTCGTTGTACAACACATTAAATAGTTAAGTAAATCTATTAGAGATCAGTACAGGAATCTATTTGATTTTGATTGGATGAAATAACTGTGAGATTGCATTTATGAAAAAAGCGAGATGGTAAACCTCCACAGTCAACAACTTACACGTGGTGAGATGAATGTGTCTACAAATAAAAAAAAAAAAAGAAAAAGAGTCAAATGAAGAAGAAAGAGGCTATATATAAAAAGGAACAAGTGAAGCAGATTAAAAAGAAGAAGAAGATTGACGTAAAAAAAGTGTTGAGTCCATACAATCGAGAACTACTGTCGAGAGTGGGCTATAGTGTGCTATAAATACCATTGTCACTCTCCGTGAACTCTATTTAAAAATTGCTACTAGATATAAGGAAGACAGTGTCTTATTTACTGAGGGTGAGAGAGAAGATTCACGCCGATAACTCCATTACCTGGTTTCACTATCATAGATACCAACTGTACAGTCGTCCAAATTTCGATTATAATGATAAAATATCAATAGCGATAAACGATAAAGACTTGTACCTGTTGCCTTCTGAGAGTCGTTTCTATATTTGTGGTCGTCTATTAAATGCGGATGGATCAGGAGTAGCTACTGATATTCATTTAAACAAAAATGGTATGCTTCACTTCTTTTATGAAATTCAATATCATTTGAATAACAAGCAAATAGATATGCACAATCCTGGAATTGTAACACTGATGAAGGGGTATGTCTCATTCACACCGAGCGAAGCTAAAGTATTGCAAAATGCAGGATGGGGGGAGAAAGAGGAACTAAAAAAATTTGTTGACTCCGATGGGAGTTTCAGCTTCTGCATTCCACTGAGCGTGGCGCTCGGCTTCGCTGAGGATTACAGGAAGATTATTTTAAACGCTATACATGAACTTATATTAGTTCGTAAGGCATATGATGCAAATAGCATTATGCTGTAGACACTAAGTCGAAAATTGTGCTCTATAATATTTACTGTGATATATCTGAAATTCAGGTTTATGAAAAGGAGAAAATATCAGTAATAAAACTCATAAATAATGTTCCGAGGCTGAATTAGACATTCCGCGCCCATATGCCGCCTTCATGGAGGATGCAGAAGATATACGAACGCTGCGAGCATGTCGCGAGACATTCAATTTGCTGGAGGACCATCCTGCATCTTATGACCGTCGTCATGAAGTAGCAATCAACGAATTGTGAGTGCTGTCAAATCCAAGCCATTTCACTAATGCTCTATTTCTGTTTTTTCTAATGATTTTTTCTACTAAATATGACGTAGGATATTTCGTCTTTTGTAATTCTTAGCAGTAGCAACCTCCCGCAACGGGTCGAGACAGGTAATCCTCTCTGCAGGGCCACTACTGTCGGGGGTTCGAATCTCCCCTCGGACATGGATATTTGTGCCGTCATTAGTATTAGTTAGCTCATAAGTAGTTTGTAAGTTTAGGGACTGATGACCCCGTAGTTAAGTCCCATAAGCTATACAAACATTTGAAACAGGTAATCCTCGAGAATGTATGTTTGTGGATTAGTCTCCCGCACATCTATAATTTTAAATATTTCCGTAGACCAATTTGGTATAAATCCTTTTTCCAAAACAGACTTTTGTTTGCTAATTCTAACAAAATCATCGACTATCAGCTTGGGTTTTCGCGGATCCATCATCTTGATTTTGCTGTACACTTTAGATAAAGACTACTGTCCTTTATATCAATCGGTTTCATTTTTACGGTCATACGTTTCGCAATGTTGTATTGACTTACGAGATCTTGCACGCCATCAATCCATTTGTAGGCAGCCTATCTCAGGAAAAGTTTAAACAACATGTCTTTAAGAGTTCTATCGAATCATTCGACCACGCAAACTCTCATTACAGAATACGTTAAGTAATGGTTAATCTTGTATTTTGCATCAACTTCGTGAAATAACTATCGTAAAACTCTTTATCAAAGTCAGTTTGCAAATTTTTTTTGTATCCTACGACTTCTCATGTATATTTTTCTCAGTTGATTAGTGACCTCATCAGATGATTTGATCTCCAGAGGAGCAACCCAAACGTTCTTAGAATAGACATCAATCACTGCTAGTAAATATTTATACCATATATATATATATATATATATATGAAAATTATGTACAAGAATAGTATGAACAATTTAATATTTTTACAATAACATATAATACATGAAAATTATGTACAAGAATAGTATGAACAATTTCATATCTCGTTCTTCCATAAGTCTATATATGCCATTGCTGTACTGCTGCAGGTCATCAGGTCTTGGGCTGTGCACGCTCTTGGGTGATTTATTTCCGGACATCCCAGCAGGTTGTCCATGGTCTGTATGTTTCCGCACGAACACAAAATACTTTCACCGATTCCCCACTTGTGTAAATTCTTGTTGCATCTACCCATTCCAGACCGCAGTCTGTTCAGAGTCTTCCATCTCTGCCAGTCAAGTTCTGCGCCTGGTGGCAGCGCCTCCTCAGCATAGTTGGCATGTCCTTGTTGCTCCCGCCACAGTTTTATTCTGGTAGTTCTTTGTGGGTCTGCGAGTGGTTCCGTTGAATGTAGAAAACTGCTTCTTGATTTAAGGCGTTTTGGTATAGTTTGGTACCCATATAATGGGTGACGTTGGTCTTTAAGCTGTTTTGATCGTTCGATGTTGCTCTGTACCGATCATCGAACCTTTGGTGGAGCGTTTCCTGATAATGAGTATAGGTGTTCAACTCTTGTAGGTTTGAGACAGCCAGTGAAGTAATTTGTGATATGCAATGAGATCAATTAAATCAGCTTGATGTAACTCATAGATTCCTTTCACCATGATGCCTCTGCTAGGACAAATTTTGTGCTGGACGGTGTGCCCACATCAAAATGACACAATTACTTATATATATATAAGGAAGGTGGTGAGCCGTGGTTTCTTTCGACCTTCGAGGTTGGCACGCCAGGGTAGCCTGATCCGGTTTAATAACCTCTTTGCCTCTTAGCATTTGGTAGAGACGCGATGCCACGGGAAGGTGGAGCGAGGTCCGGCCGAGCTGCGCACGACCGCTGACGTCGTCCACGTCTGGCGGAGTATCGTGGTGTCGGCGTTGCTGCAAGCCTGCACTCATGACTTGGAGTAGAGCGAGAAATCCCTGGCTGACGTCTCCTGGTGTGGGACAACATGCTTTTCTCCGGAGGCGTACACTTTTGGTGTGGTAAATCCGTTTAACGGAAAACGTTAGTGTTGTGACCGTGACTTGAAGCTGTTTACCTTTCGTTTGCATGGCAAATGAACTCGCTAGTTCCTCTTTTGTATGTTTCTTTCTTGTTGCCTACATCGCCACGCGTGTACGTATGTTTTAGGCTAGCTGCTCCTTGTTGCTCGCAAATACTTGTTCTAGCTTCCGTGTTTTTAATGCTTTTTTGGTTCAGCAAATAGTTTTTTTTTAAATATTAGTATTTTACTCGGTACTAGCAAAGTTATCTGGCTCTCTAAAGTTGTATTATCAGAACTGCTTTACTATTGCTCCACTACTTAAAGTGCATACTCACGTGCAATCAATGTTGTGTTTACGATTATGCAGTAGACTTCTTGGCCCCCTGGGTCTCTGCCTTGGGCTAAAGTCAAGAGTTCGACAAAACGTGTTTGGTATTTCAATGTGTTAAAATTTACCGGCTGAGAGAAAGTGAACTATATCTTTTAATTTTTTCAAGCGTGATTTACTAGCCGGCCGCGGTGGCCGAGGAGACTAAGGCGCTCCAGTCACGGTCTTCACGACCACTACGGTCGGGGGTTCGAATCCCCCCTCGGGCATGGATATTTGTGCCGTCCTAGTTTGTAAGTAGTTCATAAGTAGTTTGTAAGTTTAGGGACTGATGACCCCGTAGTTAAGTCCCATAGACTTTACAAACATTTGAACATTTTTTTTTTTTTTTTTTTTGATTTACTAGCTTGCAATTTCATGTTTGTTGATTGTATCTGCCTGATGTTAAAATATTAGATTTTCAACTTATTATTGGTAGTTCTTCATTAGAGACGATTTCTTAAGGGATATAGTATTGGTACTTGTACTGCAGTACCTATTTGCATAAAGTGAAAAGACTGCCATCTGAGAGACTGGTTGAAATTAATGTAAGTTCGCTCAGATGTTATTTTATGTTTCACTTCTTGCATCAGTTTTATGTTAAAGATTAGATTTTATATTTATTAAGAACTTTTCTTTCTAGAGATTATTTCTTATAGCATTGTTGTTTGTACTAGTACTGCAGTTGCTTGTGCCAGTGTTGTTTTATGTTGCAGTGCTGTCATGCCTGTGGCGAGCACGGGTGGGGACCGGCAGTGATACACAGTAGGCCTCCAGCGTATTCAGTCCAGCAGCAGGCGTTTCGGGGTGTGTGCGAGCGCGCGTGGGTTTGGCCTAAGTGAAGTAATTGCTTTCTACCGGCACTGGGTTCTCGTCTCCTGTCGTCTTGAACTTTCGGGGTTTACTCTCTTGATCATAATTTTAAAAAAGGTAAATTCAAAAATTATAAATAAAACAGTTTTTTATCTGTCATTGTTCTTTTAAAAATGGGTTGACCTATGCTTGTTGTTAAAAATTAGTAGTTTGTGTATTTTCTGTTCATTTCTAAATTTATTTAGAGTTCAGTGATCTTGCTTGTGCCTTTGTTAATAACTTTGGTATTGTTAAATTCACTTGGGCCGGGCAGTGCTCTGTTTCTCCACGTCCTGTTTGATCCTCAGCTACCTGGGGTACTCAACCTATCATTGGTAGCAGAGCATTTTCCTTCCGCTGGGCCCCTGAATTCGTTCTTTATCTACCTTGTATATTTGAAAACTTTTTGTTATTCAGTATTTTAACTTTGTTCCTGTCTTTCAGATTTTCGTCAGCTCCATGGCAGGCCGTTCCTGTCCCGGTATACCTGCGTCGGGAACATCTACTTGATGAATTGCGTATTTGTAACTTGGCGTTGGACGGCAGCGTTGCGGATTTGGCAGCACGGCTGCGAGCGGCAGCCTGCACACCTTTGTCTCTGTCTTCAACCACCTTCTCTCCTGATGGTGAGTTTCTTCCACACATTGCTTCTTCGTTGGGGGAATTAAGTTTTGCCCTCACGTTTTACGAGTCTGATCGTCCTACCTCTAGACAATTGTGTCGTGTTCAACCTCACCTTACTCATTACAATCATTGCTTAATTGATTTTGCCGCGATTTCCCTGACCAAGGGTAATAGCGAGCTGCATAGTCAGTTGGTTACCAAGGTGGTTGTGCTACAGTCTCGTCTCCTTTCGTTAAGTTTAGAGGGGGAGGTTTAGCTCCCGAATCTGATAATCAAGACCTGGCTATAGAACATTCGTCCCCTACGGCAAATGCTATGAGCAATTCGGCCCCATTATTGTCAGACCAATTTGTTAAGTTGGCAAACCCCCTTTTAGGTCTGTTGAAGGACGTGAGAGAATTATCTATTGACAATTTCGAAGAAATTAGGATGTTATTTTGGTTGCTTGTGGAGTTTCGTGTTCATCCAGATGCCTTGCAGTTATCACATTCAGTTTTGTTGGCTATTCTATATACTTTGGCAAAGGGAACATTGGGTTTAATTATTGCTGACATCTTACAGTCCCGGGGATCCTTAGAGCAGCTGCGAGGTAATATAGTTAAGCAAAGGTTGTCCTGGCACATGCGCCGTAGTTTAGAACAGATGTTTTGCTGGCGCATGCAAGGGCACGACAAACCAGTAGCTGGTTATTTGAGCGGGTTCGGACTACAGTGGAAGCTATCGGAACGTAGGTATCTGAACACGAGTGCGTCGCACATTTAATTCAGGGATCGTGTTGTTTTTTTTTTTTTTTTTTTTTTTTTTTGTACGCTGGCTACCTTTGATCAATTTCTGGACCTTATCAATGCCTCGGATGCGTTAGCATTCGCTGATGAGAAGCGAGGGGAAACTTTCTAGATTTTGGAATCAGGAAGATTGTGAGGGGGTCGTTCGGCGCCAAAACAATAATACCATATCATTTAATTGTTGTTACCGATGGGGCGCCCGCGATCATTTAGTTCGTGAATGTCCTGTACAGGGTAAATTACGGCCGAATAAATGATATCAAGCAAAGGAAAGGCAGGCTTACCATCTTACCAAGGAGGACGCTTATGATTCTTTGACTGTCTCTCGTCCTCATCCTCCCCTGAGGGTACAGGTGCCCAAGTTTAAGCCCTAAAGGATTCCCTCGCCGTTACAGGAAGTGGATGCGGAGTGGTAAGGCCATAATGGTTCCTAAGTTTTTTCATTACCTTATATGTGTGCCCGGTTAGGGGAGGAGCCTGTGTGTGCCTTACTAGATTCTGGAAGCTGTATTTCTTTGATTGATAGGCACTGGTACTTTGAATTCCGTCATTTATGTGGGTTTTCCTCTCCCCGTGCTTCCAGGTATAGATGTCGGCTCGCTAACGGGCAAATGTTGCCTAACCTGGGAGAGGTGAGAGGGAAGCTATCCATACAAGGATTTTCTTGACCAGTCACTCTTCTCATTGTCGAAAAATTGAGCACACCGTTAATATTGTGTAAGAGTAATTAGTGATTATAAGTGTTTTCGTAATGAAAACGGAATAACCTATTAAGTGGAAATATAAAGTCTAACGCAAAGTGTAAAGCAGGGAAGCGGCCAGCAGCAGGCACGTGGAGTCTCGAATCGCTGGAACAGCAGATCACCACGCAGCACATTCCGACAGCGTCGCGCGGCCACGGCTCACGTGTTCGAGAAATCGCGAGGTTGACGAATCAGCTCAAGCGGTCATCGGCCAGCCATCTCACGAGCAGTAAGAATAGCGAATCGTGGCAAAGAAAAATGCATAACGTCAACAGCTTGAAACCGTCACAAGGCCAGTACAGTTACCTCTCCAGGGAAACGTGACTAACATGTCAGCAATCCATCGCCACACGAGTTTAAGGCTCCCACACGTGACAAGGTTACACGTTTTGGCAGTTTTGGAAGAACGTGACAAGAAGCCAGTGACCGACTAGCGACTCTCCACGTGACGGAACAATCTGGAAATTTCTGTACGTGATATAGACCTACTTGAACGAATAAAAAACTGGACAATTTGAGATTCTTTCGTTGCTTCAGCACGAGTGAAGTTCGGCACCATTCCGGCCGATCACGCAACCGACATCGGAGAAGAATGGACTAGGCGAGCAGTCGTGAGAACGGAAGAAGAATTAAAGAAGACTTACCGGGCACCCAGACAGCTGAGAGGACGATGGGACTGCGGCCTCTCGATAGCTGACCTGTGAGATTTAGTCAATAATCGACAGCTGCGGGAGAGGAACCCAGGGGTCGTCGGTTCGACGCCGCCAGCGCCCAACACTGCCCCTTCGATGGACGACGCACTCACCCACACGGGCCACGAAGCCTGAAGAGTTACGGACGCCTACATGAGGTACTGGCAGTAATCACAACGGGGAACGCGAACAGTTGAATAAAGCCACGCGCCGCGTCGCGTCGCAGCTACAGACTGTAGAGCAGACTCCGCGCCCGGCCTTGCCGCCGCTGCTGCCTACGCGTAACCGGACCGCCGCCTCCGCTATCAGCGCGCCGGCCTGCCGCCTGCTGCCTTCGAATAAGGGAATAACGAAATGTAAGGAAAACACCAGAAGTATTATGTCTATTTGTAAATAAAAAGCTATCTGCTTCAATGCTGTCACATTTCAACATCCTTGCACCTCTGAGCCAAGAGAATTCACGTCCCACAAATGTGATTAGTAACAAATAAATAATAATATGAATATTTCTTGTGTTAAACTAAGAGTAACTGCCCATCCTGACAAATATCACTGATACAAGGTCGTTGATGCTTTAGGAAAAGAGTAAGAACTGTTAAGTGAATCATTAATCATACAGGTAGCCACATTTAGTAACCAGTATGAACAGAAATAACCGAGATCACGTTACAATTGGGAAGCAGCAGACTGGTCATGGTTTTTGATCATGGGAGTCGGTCGCTCGATTTTAAATTTTGTCCAACTGAAAGCATTGCCTTTTGCTCCTGTAATTGTTCTTTGGCTCTTAATAGTGTGTCAACTGAAGTCGAGTCAATTGAACTATTGCAACTGGAACTTGAACGAGCCGATCAAGTTCGCTGTGTACTCGCCCGGTACCCTGTTGTTTCTGATGTGATCGAGTATCACATCCATCACACTAATAACATACCGGTGTGTCAGGCCCCTTACAGATTATCTCCCCCTAAGATGGAAATTCTCCGCAATAAAATTGATCAAATGCTGCTGGATGGTGTTATTAGGCAGTCTACCTCGCCCTATGCTTCTCTTGTGTTTTTCGTACCTAAACCACAATTGGGGGGGGGGGGGGATTATCGTGGGGTTGTTGCTTATCGTCAACTTAATAAGAAGGTTATTCTGGAGTCGGTCCCCTTGCTGGACTTACATAACTATTTTACTTGCTTTCAAGGTGCTCTGTGTTTTCGGTCTTGGTCTTGAATCAAGCTTATTTCAGGTATCTCTTACCGAGGCCTCTAAGGCCGTTACTGCCTTCATAACTGACTGGAACTTATTTGAATTCAATCGTGTTCTCTTTGACCTTGCCTCTGGTGCCGCTGTTCTTTCACGGCTGTTGGATAATGTGATAGCTGATCTTAAGTTTAAGAGTGTATACAATTATTTGGACGACCTTGTGGTATTTAGTGAATCCGTCGATCGACATCTCGAACACCTAGATCAAGTTTTCGCACGTTTACGTGCAGCCGGACTAACAGTAAAACCATCCAAGATTACCTTGTGTAAGCCAGGCATCTCCTTTCTGGGACATTCAGTATCCGATGAGGGAATCAGCATTGACCAGGAGAGGACCAGGGCTATTAGAGACTTTCCCCCTCCTGCTGATAAGCAGGATATGGCCCGTTTTGTTGGAATGATCAATTTTTTTCGTAAGTTCATTCCCAATTTTGCTAAGCTCTCCGCCCCCTTGAACGAATTGCGTAAGAAAGATTGCACCTTTGAATGGGGTCCGCGTCAGGAACAATCCTTTGAAGATCTTAAGACTGGTATTTCCAACCCTCCAGTTTTGGCTGTTCCTGATTTTAATCAGACTTTCATCGTGCAAACCCATGCGTTTCATGGGGGAGTCGCGGTCTTCTTGTTACAGGAAAAGGAGATGAGAGGCGACCTCTAGCTCATGCCTGTCGGCGTCTCAATGAAGCTGAGAGCAGAAGTATTCTTTTTATGAATTGGAAGCCCTTGCGGTCCTTTTTGCTCTCGAGAAGTTCAGTTTCTACCTTGAAATTCGGGAGTTTGTGTTCGAGACAGACAATCAGGCTCTGAGCTGGGTTCTTGCTCGTCCGCGGAAAAGGAGGCGCAGCGCCCGTTGGGCTGTGTGTATTTCCGTCTTTCATTTTCAAGCACGACATATTGGGGGGGGGGGGCTATAACTAGGTGGCTGACGCCCTTAGTCGCATGTTTGCCGAATCTTTGGAGGTAGAGTTTGAGGATGAGGAAGATATGAGCCCGATTAATTTTTTGCTCTCAGAGACGCCTGGACTCTTTCGCAAATCTTGGGGTTAAGCAGGCACAGGATACCAGGTGGGGCCCTATGCGCAGAGTCCTTGAGAGAGGAGAGGAGGTACCTCGTTATTATCTCCGCAAGGGGATTTTATGTAAACAAGGTAGGGGTGAAGATTTGAAGATCTGTGTCCCCCAAGAATTGATTTCTGTGATCTTGAGCTATTTTCACGACTCGGTTGTTGGAGGCCATCTGGGCCTTTACAAGACTAAATCGAGTCCGGGAGAAGTCATTTTGGCCCACCCTTAACCGGGACGTTAGGCAGTTTGTAGGTAGCTGTGAGCAATGTAAGCGGGCCAAACCTGACGTTTGCCCACGCAAAGGTTTCCTACACTCTGTACGTGAGCAAAAATCCTTTCTATCGCCTGTTTATCGTCTACATTGGTCCTTTTCCACGCACTGAGAGGGGAAATCGCTACATATTTGTCGCTGTTGATGCCTTTTCACGTTTCGTGTGGCTTTTGCCTATGCGGGGCGTTACCACTGAGATTACCTTACAACAGTTAGCTCGCATAACATCACGGTTTGGTCAGCCCAGAAGCTTGGTGAGCGATAACGCTCCTGCATTCATTTCCAAGAATTTCCAGGCCTTTTGCTTCAACAACAGGATTCAACGTATCCGGCCCATCCCTTATTATCCCAAGGCTTCATTTACTGAGCGAGTTAATAGGAATCTTAAGAGTGCTTTGAGCATTTATCATGCTCATTCTCCTAACCGCTGGGACTCGACTTTGCCTTGGCTAACTCAGGCCTTTAACTCTGCTAGGCACGAGTTCACTGGTGAAGTTTCGAACTCCCTCATGTTTGCTTATTCTGTAAATTCGCCCCTGTCCAATTTGTGGAGTGTTAATGACCTTCTTCCGATGGATATTTCTCATTCAAGCTTGCGTGAGAACTGGAAATGAGCCAGACGTAATATCCAGTTGTCTCATCAGCATCAAATGGCTAAGTATGAGTCTGGTAGAGTGGCCTTCCGGGGAAAGTTAGGAGATTTGGTTTTCATGAAGAATGTTGTTAGTCCTGGGTCTGGGAAAGCTTCAGTTACGTTTTCGTGGTCATTGTCGGATTCTGAAGGTTTACAGACCGGTTAACTTGTAGGTCAAGGATCTCACCTCTGGTAAGAGGTTGAAGGTGCATGTTAAACAGGTTAAGCTTTGGGGGTGAGGTGGATACCTGTCAATCAGGCAAACCTCATCCCGTGGGTTTAGGTTTGGGAGGTGGAGGTTGAGTCGTGATGTCGGGGCTTCCTTCGACCATCGAGGTTGGCACGACTGGGTATCCTGAGCCGGTTTAATAACCTCTTTGCCTCTTGGCAATGGGTGAAGATGCGGCGCCATGGGAAGGTGGGGCGAGGTCCGGCCGAACTGCGCACGAGGTTTTTCGTCGTCCATGTCTGGCGGAGTATCGTGGTGTCGGCGTTACTGCGAGCCTGCGCTTATGACTTGGAGTAGACCGAGAAATCCCTGGCTGCCGTCTCCTGGTGTGGGACTATATGCTTTTCTCCAGCGGCGTACACTATTGGTGTGGTAAATCCGCTTAACGGAAAACGTTAGTGTTGTGACCGTGACTTGAAGCTGTTTACCTTTGGTTTGCATGACAAGTGAACTCGCTAGTTCCTCTTCTGCATGTGTCTTTCTTGTTGCCTACATCACCATGAGTGCATGTATGTTTCAAGCTAGCTGCTCCTTGTTGCACGCAAATACTTGTTCTAGCTTCCAGTAATCTCTCTCCTGTTAAGTAATATCATGCTATTAACTTGTGAGACCCTTCTCATTTTACTAACCTGTCTGTGGGCGCGTTTTTAATACTTGCTTGGTTCAGCAAATAGTTTTTTTATTTTTTTTATTTTTTTGTTTTTTTTATTTTTTATTATTATTTTTTTTAATATTAGTATTTTACTCGGTACTAACAAGGTTATCTGGCACTCTAAACTTGTATTTATCAGAAATGCATTACTATTGCTCCACTACTTAAAAGTGCATACTCACGTACAATCAATTTCTGTGTTTACGATTATGCAGTAGACTTCGTGGCCCCCTGGGTCTCTGCCTCGGGCTTTAGTGAAGAGTTTAAAAAAACTTGTTTGGTATTTCAATGTGTTAAAATTTACCAGCTGAGAGAAAGTGAACTATATCTTTAAATTTTCTCAAGCGTGATTTACTAGCTGGCAATTTCATGTTTGTTGATTGTATCTTATTATTGGTAGTTCTTCATTAGAGATGATTTCTTAAGGGATATAGTATTGGTACTTGTATTGCAGTACCTATTTGCTATAAAGTGTATTGACTGCCATCTGAGAGACTGGTTGAAATTAATGTAAATTCGCTCAGATGTTATTTTATGTTTCACTTGTTGCATCTCTTTTATGTTAAAGATTAGAACTTTTTTTTTCTAGAGATTATTTCTTATAGCATTGTTGTTTGTACTAGTACTGCAGTAGCTTGTGCCAGTGTTGTTTTATGTTGCAGTGCTGTCATGCCTGTTGGTTCAGATCGACCGGTGGTGAGCACAGAAGGTGACCGTCAGTGATATAGGCCGTCAGTGGTAATATGCGTACTATAATAGTAAATTGTTTTTGCTTTTGGAGCTGCATCCGAAGCAATTTTATGAGCCACATTCAAAGCTCCCCAGAAATTAGTACCAGGTCTCATTGGCCTAAGACCAGAGGGAATTTTTTTAATTAATCCTTTCATCTCATCACATCCAATCTTTTTATTTCTCATAATATTCTTCTTCTTATTATTATTATTATTCCTTTTATTAATACCCATACCAAGTTTGACTTTGGCCGTCATTGTACCAAACACCGTAAGGGCGGCTATTTTTTCACTGAGCTAAGCGTCTGAGGCCTTTATTCTTTGGACTGCTTTATCTGCTAGAATCAAGTCTGCTCTATGCATGTCAGACAAAATGTTTGGATATGCAATATCGTGCCCTTTGCATGCTAAGTTTAGTTTATTGATTCCAATGTCACCTCTTTGCAGTCATTTTGCTAACTTTGTGCCTGTTCCACAATAAGAGTAACCAGGTATATGAAGTTCGATGGGTAGACGATTGATGTTGCTATTAACAAGTGATCCACCATGCTTTCTTCGTGCGACTTCAAACATATGAATACCGTTACGCTTCCTATATAGGACTCACTACTTCAAGATGCGCTCCAAGAAGCATTGCACGCCAACTTCCCATTGGTCCTATGAACGAAAATATTGATGGGACATCAGCTGCATGGAGTCGCAAACATGGAGATCTATTTCCAGATACAATTAGATGTATTACATCCAGCCCTTCAGACTGTGGATAAACGAATGTGATAATTAATCTTCTTGTGCAGGAGAATGATCTGTCATTTAAGAACGTTTATATATTTTCCAAATCTTTGCAGCAATATAAATACAAATTTCTGCATCAAGTGATTGCTTGCATTGGAGATATTGGATATTTCCCATTCACGAGTAATGATGAAGTAATACCGGCAGATAAAGCACTTCTCACTCGATTTTCATATTTGATTACATTGTTTGCAATAAACAGGGTAATACGAGAGCATGTTTTTCAATGGGACACCATTATGGCGTAGACTGTTTTTACTTATGTCAGACTTACAGCAGAATTCTGAAACAGTTAATTAGAGATAATGCTAATATTATTGTTCTTATCAAACAAGATGAACATAATATTCAACACGTTTTCAGGGATCATGTTAATCGTTATCTGACATCTGATGCATTCATTGATTTCTGTAAAGAGATTTGGAGTGCTAACATGCATACTTTCCGAGTTATAAGTAAAGATGATGACTTATATAATGGAAGTTATCGCTGGATTTTAATAAGTATATTTGTATTTAAGGTATACTAGTTGCATTGTGTGATGTCTGCATGTCTACGCGCACTACTAGCCAAGCACGATGTATAGGACCGTGCTACAGACAGCTATGGTCCTACGGCATAGATGATAGTGATATATATATATATATATATATATATATATATATATATATATATATATATATATATATGTGTGTGTGTGTGTGTGTGTGTGTGTGTGTGTGTGTGTGTGTGTATACAGGGTGTTTCACTAAGTGTGTTTGCCTCTGTAACTTATAAAATAATTGGTGATGGGAAATTTTAATGCGGTAGGTCAACAGAACAAAAATGTTACACTTGCTGCTGAGCTATGAACGTAGTTTATTGTATCATTTTCCAAATAGTTACACCACAAAGATATAATTTTTTAAATGGAACAATAGTTTTTTTCTATCGTGTATTGAATTCGTTTAAACCAGCTGCGCCCAAGTCAATTTAAACTACATTCCTATCACAACCCTTAAAAGTTCCGGGGGCAGAGGCTGCGATAGCGTAGCTGACTGGCCGAGTGGCTATCCCCTGGGGCAAGGCCTACTGTCTCATGACCACCAGCCAGTCAGCTATGCTGTCGTAGCCTCTGCCCCCGGAACTTTTGTAGATCCCAAACTAACAATGATAGGAATGTAGTTTAAATTGACTTGGACACAGCTGGTTTCAACGAATCCAATGCACAATAGAAAAAAATATTGTTCCATTTAAAAAATTGTATCTTTATGGTGTAACTCTTTGGAAAATGATGCAATAAACTACGTTCATAGCTCAGCAGAAAGTGTAACATTTCTTGTGTTGACCTACCGCATTAAAATTTCCTGTCACCTTTATTTTATAAGTTACAGAGGCAAACACACTTAGTGAAACACCCTGTATATATAAGTACAAATATGCATTTATATTCCAGCTGCATCATGTTGCAGGATAAGTGCATTGACGAAAAGAGAAATCATTAAAAAAATCGAGTACCGAAAGATCGATGTGCTAAACGCAAGAAATTGGATGTACTACAAAGACACCACACCAATGCACACTTTAATGAGAAGATGAAGCTTAACATGTGAGTACTGGAAGCTCGACTTGCTATGTACAAGAAATTTCCTTTAGTACAAAGACATGAGGCAGAAGCTGAGAGTGTACTGAACAATGTAATGAAACCAGTAACTCAACCGCTAAAGAGATTGATTCAAGAAGAGGAAGAAGAAGATTTGGGGAAAGGAGGAGGGGATAATGATAATAATGACGATGACAGTGCTGCCGAGAATGAAGGAAGACTGGCGAAATTATTTTTTCATAAAACCCAAGAGGGAAAAAAAGTGGATCCTATTTATGGCATTAGTTTTGATGAGGAATTAAAGATGTGGCCGATTGGAAATTCCCCAGTACGATTTGATGGAGATGATTTAATAATTTATAAAGTAAAATATTCTGGAACGAAAGGAGTGTATAACCTCTTGTCTTCACAATTATCCAAAAATAGAATTTGCCATCAATGCATAATTCCTACAGAACAATAAATTTCAACAAGGGTTATAAGTATTCTAACATAATTCTCCTCTTGTTCAAAAAAAAAAAAAAAAAAAGGATGGGGCTGGATGGATATAGTCAGAACGAAAATGATCTCAAAGTAAAATAATGGAAAACGAATACTGAGCATATGACTAATGTTCATTGGAATGATCCGAATGTACTGATGGAAAGATTGCCTCTGTTACTAGCGATGCAAAAGAAAAAAAAGGCACTTAAACACTGATATAAACATTATGTGAGGTGGAGAGTATTTTTATATCATAAATCACTTCCTGTCCAAGGAGCGCTGAGAATACACCTCACAATAATGAAATAATTCCTATGTCCACTGCCATCTTGTTGCTTATATCCGCCATAATGTTGTTTGTGTCCGCCATATTGTGTAACGGGAAATTTTAATTTTTTTTACAATTCACTACATGATATCCCAAGGTCACTAAAAGTTATTGCGACAGATAAATACTTTATTCTTCATTGCTTATTAGGAAAAGGTGATTTATTTGTCATTTGTATTATTATAAATTAATATTGTTTTTTGTGTAAAATGTTGTAGAACTGAGTTGTAAATGCCGTTCAGCTGATCGACCTTTGCATTCTAAGACGGACTCGCGACTATGCTGCCGTCGGCGCCCATTATCCTGCGCTATTGCATCAAGAGCTGGCCACTAAAAACTCGCAGGCTGCAAGCAAAGAATAATGTTAGGGGGAGAAAGATGTTACTCCTTGCTCACAATTACGTTTCATTACTGTCGATTTTCATTCCGTCTGATGGAAGCCTCATTCAGTGTAAATGAAATATTAACTTACCGGTCAAAAGAAAACAAATTGCTGCCGTAAGGGAATGATTACCGGTACAATCATAAAGATCGGCGCATGAAATATAGGAAGTCGATCTAACTAAAGGTAATTCCTGAATGTTTAAGATAAAATGTTGCTCATGGGTTCATTAACTTCTGTTAGAAGTGATTAGAAGTTGCAATCAGTGTGATTGAATATTCCCAGGGATTCATTTAAGACAGCAAAAGGCCTCCATAACGGTGGTGCAATGAAGCGATATAATTTTTTCCCTTATTATTAAAAAAAGATATAGATTTGGTATAAGCCGCTCATTTTGTTTAAATGATAGTAAATTTTATCAAGTAACTGCTGAGATAGCAAATTAGTTATGACCAGTGGGAAAAGGAAATGTAATTATGAGCAGTCCTGATGAGAGCTGTTTTATTTATGATAATTTAGTGGGCCGAATCGTTTAATGATCCTGAGGGTGTCATATAAACAGCAACGAAATGTTCGTGTGATAAAAGTTAGGATCGGTAACTATTTATCACAACTATTTTACTTTCCTACGGCAGAACGTAATTGTAAAAAAAGCAGTTATTGATACAAAGATTGGTAGGTCATTAAAAACTGATTGCGCCATTGAATACTTACTGGAGTGTGACTATACAGTAATTAAAGTCAATTTGATGTACGTGATGTTAGCAAGGAATACATCGACTATCCGACGTCTTAGTTTTCGAGTGACAAAAGGGGGAATACTATTTGTAGACAATTAGTTTTGATAAGTCACCCACGCCTGAAGAGGCAGAGCGTTGAATCAGTTATCACAATTTATGGTTAAGAATCAAAGTGGCGGTGGTGCTGTAGGGTTTATTTTACTTTATTTTGAATAATAATTCAAAAGATAGCTAGTGGGTGTTATGACTAGGTCCATAAGTCACTCGAAAACTTTAATGCACCAATATCCAAGAAGAGAATATTTTACTACAGTGTAATCTTATGGAAATAATTTTCTTTATTTTTTTTCAATAAATGGTCAACCAATACTTGATGAAAGAAATATTCACCACTGTACTTAATTCAGTTTTTTTTTAATAATAAATATTTTTCATTGTGTGACGAAATCGATAGATTGCCAGTACAAGAACGGGTGAAACAATATTATTTATTATTTTCAAAAGTTGGTATCAGGACAAAGGTGATACACGAAAAATCTCAACACCATCTCAGCGTAGTTTACAAACATTATTTTTGTTTGTGTGTACAAAAATAACAGCTGGAACTGGAGAAACTGCGTAGAAGAACATACGATTGGAAACACGAAACACAGTAAATATATCAACAAATAATACTTAAATATTAGCCATTTTAGTTATTTTAAAAGTATAAACGTGAAACTATTATGAACTCATTTAATATTGTGAACCATTCTTTGCCTTAACTGTGTACTGATCCTTACCTAATGACTGCAAACGATAAAAGGTGAACCTAGAGAAATCTTCTGTGATATATATTAGTTGAGATGCAACATTTTCTGTAGAGGTCATTAGGAAAAATTTTCTTGTTAACATCTTGTTGCTATGTATATGCGACCAGGGCCCAAATTATTTATTAATACAACATTGTGATCTGTGATCAGAATTATTTTATTTAGATCTTTCACATATTAAGACATATGTGGAGGAAAATAGAATCACGTTGACAAGCGAGATTCTGACATTATATATATATTACATGGCAACAGGAGGTGCACAACAATTGTTGATTTTGTCATCATCTCACTGTTTATAACCGCCATCTAGATTACGCCTGCCAAATTGTTTATGCCCATTACCTTGTTTATATCAGGCATATTGATGTTTATGTCTGCTCTGTTGCTTGTATCCACCATCCTGTTTATGTATGATAACTTCTTGTGTCCCCCATATTGCTTATGTCTGCCATACTGTTGTTTATGTCCGCCATCTTGTTGCATGACCACTGTGAGGTAGGTAACCAGACACTCTAAGGAGCACATTCTCTTCTGACCCCCTAGTCTGGGCAAAAAGCCCGACAGCGTGCATACTAATGCTCTTGTAGATGGAATATTACAAAGTCTTATATCCTTAGAATTATCATGATATGACTAACCATTACAACAATGAATTAAAATACAGTAATTGATTTTCCATTTGCAACATCTGCAAGGAATATGGGAAGATGTTCTACTTTAACATTAACGATTGCAAATGTCACACAATCAATCAACATATTACTCCTGGAAGGCAAATATTGTGAAATGTCAGCAACATATAATAGAAGTGAGAGTAATGGTGTAATATAGGATGGTGACCTTTCGCTTCTTAATCCATAATTTTTTTTCATGAATTTACTGTAGATAAGCATAAAACAAACGAAATATCCCAAAAATATCTCATTAATAAAATAAACATAGTCACACTTTCGTTAATACTTACCATCTAAACCTGTAGTGGAGGTGGTGGAGGAGGTGGACCAACAGAGAGTCAATGGGATTGTTGTGGAGTATATAGAATACTTTAATTTACACAGATACTAAGCTCTGCAACTACACCAATTAATTACTATACCAACATCATGAATAAAGGATACACTAAACACTGTTCACAAATATCTTTGTATTGTTGGTGATTTCTCAATAAAATGAAGTGGGGTTGGCAAATATGAAACCTGTACTCATTCATTTCCTTAGAAGACTTCTGATGTGGAAAAATTGGTTTCATAATTCTAAATAACCATCATAAAATTGTGGACAAGAATTATGTAGCCATTAAATCTGAAGAGACCCTGGACAATTCAGTGTTCCTCACTTCTACAATTATTTTCCACACATTCCTCACTTGGATTCTTATCTTTACTGTGTCTTTGTGAGATTAAGGTTCTAATGATTGGATTCCATATTTCTGAGGAAGATAAACAACTGCTTAACTTTGGCAACAAAATTCTATAAATTGATATTACCATTAAGCATGGAACGAGAAGGAAACCCTTGTTGATGGAATATTACAAAGTCTAATTTTCTTAGTATTATCATGATATGACTAACCATTCAAATAATGAACTAAAATACAGTAGGTTGTATTCCATTTTAAGCATCTGCAAGGACTATGTAAAGTTTGTTTTACCAAACACTATCACTTGAAAATGTCAGATAATCATTCAACATATTGATACTGGAAATCAAGAATTGTGAAAAGTCACCAAGATATGAGAGTTATGATGGCGACCTTTCGCTTCTACATCTATAAAACCATTATTTCGTGAATTTACAATTAAAAAGCGTTAAACAAACAAAATATCCCAAAAATTCCTCATTAATCCAATAAACATAGTCACACTTTTGTAATACTTACCTTCTCACCACTAGGTGGAGGTGGGGCAGGAGGCGGCCAAACAGAGAGTGGACGGGGTAGCTGTGGGAGTACATAGAATACTTTAATTAGAATTACACAGGATCTAAGTTGCACAACTACCACATGTTTATTGAGATGGAGATAATGTCTCTGACAAAATTGTGACTTCTGTTGGTGATTTCTCAATGAAATGAACTGCGATTGGCAAATATGGAACCTGTAATCATTCACTTCCTAAGAGGGCATCTGATTTGCTGAAATTGATTTAATGACTCTAAAAACACATCGTAAAATTGTGGACAGAAGTTATGTAGCCATTACATCTGAAGAGACACTGGAGAACTCAGTGTTCTCTGTATCTACAATTATTTTCCACAAATTCATCACTTGAATACTTTTCGCTGCTGTTTCTTTTTGAGACTAAGTATCTAATGATTGCTTTCCATACTTCTAAGGAATAAAAACAGCTGCTGGACTACGACAACAAAAATCTGTAACTTGACATAATCATCAAACAAGAAAGTATCGTCTTGTTGATGGAATATTACAGAGTCTTAATTGCTTAGTATTAACATGATATGGCTAAGCATTACACTAATGAACTAAAATACAGTAGTTGCTTTTCAATTGGAGACATCTGCTAGGACTATGTAAAGATGTTATACAGACATATTATCGCTTCAAAATGGCACACCATCAGTCAACATATTGATCCTGGAAGGCAAAAATTGTGAAATGTCAGCTATTTGTGTTAGAAATAAGAGTAATAGTGTTACTTATGATGGTGACCTTACGATACATAAACCATAAAATCGTGATTTCATGAATTACCATTAGTAAGCATTAAACAAAGAAATATCCCAAACATTGTTCATTAATCCAATAAACACAGTTTTACTTTTGTTACCTTCTTGAAGCCAGGTGAATGTGATGGAGGTGGTGGTGGTGGAGGAGGCCGCCCACCAGAGAGTGAAGACGATTGCTGTGGAAGTACATAGAATACTTTAATATAAAGTACACACATTCTGTGTAAATCATCATACTGAATCAAGGATGCACTAAACCCTGTTCATTGAGATGTAGTTAATGTTTCTAGACATGACAAAATTGTGTGTGTTTTTGGTGATTTCTCAATGAAATGAAGTGGAGTAGGAAAATATGAAACCTGTAAGCATTCATTTCATGAGATGGCGTATGATTGGCTGCAATTGATTTAGTGGCTCTAAAATGCCATCATAAATTGTGGATAGAAATGATGAAGCTATTATATCTGAAGAGAGCCTGGTCTGTTTAGTGTTCTTGGTTTCTGCAATTATTTTCAACACATTCCAAATTTGCATGCTTTTCTCTACTCTATCTTTGAGCGATTAAGCTTCTAATGATTGGATTCCATATTTCTAAGGAATAAACACAACTGCTTCACTATGGCAAGAAAAATCTGTAACGTGACATTATTATTCAGCAAGGAAGGAGAAAGAATTCTCTTGTTAATGGAATATTACAAAGTCTTATTTCCTTTGTATTACCATGATTTGACTAATCATTCAAATAATGAAATCAAATACAGTAGATGGTATTCTATTTGAAACATCTGCAAGGACTATGTAAGTTTATTTTACCGAACATAATTGGTTGAAAATGTCACACCACCATATAAAAAATTGATCCTGGAAGGTAAAAATTGTGAAACGTCACTGAGATATAGTAAAACTGAGAGTAATGGTGTAATATATGATGGCGTCCTTTCACTTCTTCATCAATAAAATCTTTATTTTGTGAATTTACTGTAGATAAGCATAAAACAGAAATATACCAAAGATTTGTCATTAATTCAATAATACAGTTACACTTCAGTGAATACTTATGTTTTTAATGCCAGGTGGAGGTGGTGAAGGAGTGCCCCCCCCCTGAGAGTGAAGGGCATTGTAGTGGGTCTATATGGGACACTTTAATTTACACAGATACGATGTTCCACAACTACTCCTATTAATTACTATATCAACATAACGAATATCAGATACTCTAGACACTGTTCATTGAGAAGGAGTTAATGCTTCTAGACATAACAAAAATGATTGTATTGTTGGTATGAATAATAACAATATATATATATATATATATATATATATATATATATATATATATATATATATATATATATATATATATATGAAGTGCAGTTAGCAAATATGAAACCTGTACTCATTCATTTCCTTAGAAGGCATCTGATGTGGGGAAATTGTCTTAAAGATTCTAGATAATAATCATAAATTTATGGACAGGAATTATGTAGTCATTACATCTGAAGAGACCCTGAACAATACAATGATCTTGGCTTCTACAATTATATTCCACAATTTCCTCACTTGGATACTTATCATTACTGTGTGTTTGTGAGATTAAGCTTCTAATCATTGGATTCCACTGTTAGGTAACAAAAATCTGTAACTTGGTATTATCATTAAGCAAGGAATAAGTAAGAATAACCTTGTTGATGGAATATTAAAAAGTCTTATTTCCTTAGTATTATAATGATGATATGACTAACCATTCGAATAATGAACTAAAATATAGTAGGTGGTATTCCATTTGAGGTATCCGCAAGGACTATGTAAAGTTTGTTTTACCAAATATTACCAGTTGATAATGTCACACCATCATTCAACATATTGATTCTGGACGCCAAGAATTGTGAAATGTCACCTATGTATATTAGACATGAGAGTTATGGTTTAATATATGATGGCGACCTTTCGCCTCTCCATCAATAAAATCTTTATTTCATGAATTTCCAATTAATAAGCATTAAACAAAAGAAATATCCCAAAAACCTCTTATTATTCCAATAAACACAGACACTCTTTTGTGACACTTACCTTCTCAACACTAGGTGGAGGTGGTGGAGGAGGCGGCGAAGCAGAGAGTGGACGGGGTATCTGTGGGCGTACATATAATACTTTAATCAGAATTACACAGGATCTATGTGGCACAACTACCACAATTAGTATATCATCATTCTGAATAAACGACACACTAAACCCTGTTCATTGAGTTGGAGTTAATGTTTCTAGACGTGTGATCAGTTGGTGATTTCTCAATTAAATGAATTGGGGTTGGCAAATATGAGACATCTACTCATTCACTTTCTATATGGGCATCTGATTTCCTAAAAATTGATTTAATGACTCGAGAAACCCATCGTAAAAATTGTAGACAGAAGTTATGTAGCCATTACATCTGAAGAGACCCTGGAGAAGTCAGCGATCTCAGCATCTACAATTATCTTCCACCACACATTCCTCACTTGAATAATTTTCACTACTATTTATTTGTGAGAATAAGAATCTAATGATTGTTTTCCATACTTATAAGAAATTAAAGCAACTGCTGGATTACGGAAACCAAAATCTGTAAGTTGACATTGTCATTAAACAAGAAACAAGAAAGAATAGTCTTGTTGATGGAATATCACAAAGTGTTAATTGCTTAGTATTAACATGATATGACTAAGCATTTCACTAATGAACTAAAATACAGTAGTTGCTTTTCAATTGGAGACATCTGCTAGGACTATGTAAAGATGTTTTACAGACATATTATCGCTTCAAAATGGCACACCATCAGTCAACATATTGATCCTGGAAGGCAAAAATTGTGAAATATCAGTGATATACGTTAGAAATAAGACTAAGAGTGTAATAAGTGGTGGCGACCTTTCGATTCTTAAAATATAAAATCTTGATTTCATGAATTACGATTTATAAGCATTAAACAAAAGAAATATCCCAAACATTGTTCATTAATCCAATAAACACAGTCTTACTTTTGTTTCCTTCTTGATGCCAGGTGAATGTGATGGAGGTGGCGGTGGTGGAGGAGCCAGCCCACCAGAGAGTGAAGACGATTGCTGTGGAAGTACATAGAATACTTTAACATAAAGTACACATGTTCTGTGTTCTATAACTACCCCTATTAGTAAGTAAATCAACATACTGAACCAAGGATACACTAAACCCTGTTCATTGAGATATAGTTAATGTTTCTAGACATGACAAAATTGTGTGTGTTCTTGGTGATTTCTCAATAAAATGAAGTGATGTAGGAAAATATGAAACCTGTAAGCATTCACTTTTTGGGATGGCATATGATTTGCTGTAATTGATTTAACCCATTCGAGTTCGGTGGTGCGTTTGTGCACCATGTTGCGCTCTATAACTTTTGCACCTTGGAAATAAAGTAACGTAGATATATCTTCCTTCTCTTGTCTCAGTACAGCAAAGATATGGCACTATATTTACAGCATTGTTCACACATCTTTTATCTTATTGATCCTATCCTAACAAAATGAAACATTTTTCTCACAAATCAAGTTATGGGCAGTAATAGGTTAATGGCTCTAAAAAGCCATCGTAAAATTGTGGATAGAAATGATGTAGCTGTTACATCTGAAGTGTGGCTGGTCTGTTTAGTGTTCTTGGTTTCTACAATTATTTTCAACACAT
Source organism: Locusta migratoria (assembly GCA_026315105.1). Taxonomy (NCBI): domain Eukaryota; kingdom Metazoa; phylum Arthropoda; class Insecta; order Orthoptera; family Acrididae; genus Locusta; species Locusta migratoria. Next base: position 695,400,370 of record CM048745.1, on the reverse strand, counting down.
TCCAAATTTGCATGCCTTTCTCTACTCTATCTTTGAGAGATTAAGCATCTAATAATTGGATTCCATATTTCTAAGGAATAAACACAACTGCTTCACTATGACAAAAAAAATCTTTAACGTGACATTATTATTCAGCAAGGAAAGAGAAAGGATTCTCTTGTTAATGGAATATTACAAAGTCTTATTTCCTTTGTATTACCATGATATGACTAACCATTCAAATAATGAAATAAAATACAGTAGTTGGTATTCTATTTGAAACATCTGCAAGGACTATGTAAGTTTATTTTACCGAACATTATTGGTTGAAAATGCCACACCATCATATTAAATATTGATCCTGGAAGGCAAAAATTGTGAAATGTCACCGAGACATAGTAAAAATGAGAGTAATGGTGTAATATATGATGGTGACCTTTCGCATTTTCATTCATAAAATCTCTATTTTATATACCTACAATTAATAAGCATGAATTGGACGAAATATCCCATTGGTTTGACATTAATCCAATAAACACAGAAACACTTTGTTATTACTTACCCTCTCAACGCCAAGTGGTGGTGGTGGAGGAGATGGCCCACCAGAGAGTGGGGGGTATTGCTGTGGAAGAACATAGAATACTTCAATTTAAAGTACACTGGTCCTATTTCCACAACTACCACAATTAGTTAGTAAAACAACATACTAAATAACGGATACAGTAAACACTGTTCACTTAGTTGGAGTTAATGTTTCTATACATGATAAAATTGTTTGTTGTGTTGGTTATTTCTCAAAAGAAATGAATAGGTGTTGGCAAATATGATACCTGCATTCATTCATCTCCTAAGGGGGAATCTGGTTTGCTGCAATTGATTTAATTACTCTAAAAAGCCATAAAGAAATTGTTGGCTGAACGTATGTAGCCATTACATCTGAAATTATTCTGTAGAATACACTGTTCTTAGGTTCTACAATTATTTTCCATACAATCCACATTTGGATACATTTCTTTACTGTGTCTGTGTGAGAGTAAGCTTGTAATGATTGTATGCCATATTCCTGAGGCTAAAAAACGACTGCTTGACCATGGCAACAAAATTCTGTAACTTGAGATTATCATTAAGCAATGAATAAGAAAGAATACTCTCATTGATGGAAAATTACAAAGTTTTGTTTCCTTAGTATTATCATGATATAATCAACCATTAAAATAATAAACAAAAATAAAGTAGTTGAAAGTCAATTTGATGCATCTGCAAGGACTATGCAAGGTTTACCTTACCGAACATTATTGTTGAAAATGTCACACCATTATTCAACATATTGATACAGAGAGACTAAATTTGTAAAATGTTGGTAATATATATTAGAAATGAGAGTAATGTTGTGATATATGATGGCAAACTTTCACTTCTTCACCAATATAATCTATAAAATCATTATTTCATGAATTTACAATGAATAAGCATTAAACAAAAGAAATAACCCAAAAACCTCTTATTATTCGAATAAACACATGAACACTTTTGTAATACTTACCTTCTCACCACTAGGTGGAGGCGGTGTAGGAGGCGGCCAAGCAGAGAGTGGACGGGGTAGCTGCGGGTGTACATATAATACTTTAATTAGTATTACACAGGATCTATGTTGCACAAGTACCACAATTAGTATATCAACATTCTGAATAAACGACAAACTAAACCCTGTTCTTTGAGATGGAGTTAGTCTCTCTAGACATGACAAAATTGTGTCTTCTGTTGGTGATTTCTCAATCAAATGAATTGAGGTTGGTAAATATGAAACCTGTAATCATTCACTTCCTAAAAGGGCATTGTTTTGCTTTAATTGATTTAATGACTCTAAAACACATCGTAAAATTGTAGACAGACGTTATGTAGCCATTACATCTGAAGATACCCTGGGGAACTCAACATCCTTGGCACCTACAATTATTTTCCACACATTCCTTACTTGAATAATTTTCATTACTGTTTCTTGTGAGATTAAGGATCTAATGATTGTTTTCCATACTTCTAAGGAATAAAAACAACTGCTGGACTACGGCAAAAAAAAAGCTGTAAGTTGACATTATCACTAAACAAGAAACAAGAAAGTATAGTCTTGTTGATGAAATATTACAAAGTCTTAATTGCTCAGTATTAACACGATATAACTAAGCATTACACTAATGAACTAAAATACAGTAGTTGATTTTCAGTTTGAGACATCTGAAAAGACTATGTAAAGATATTTTACGGACAAATTATCGGTTGAAAATGGCACACCATCAGTCAACATATTGATCCTGGAAGGCAAAAATTGTGAAATGTCAGCGATATATGTTAGAAATAAGAGTACGAGTGTAATATATGATGGCAACCTTTCTATTCTTAATCTATAAAATCTTGATTTCATGAATTTACAATTAATAAGCATTTAACAAAAGAAATATCCCAAACGTTGTTCATTAATCCAATAAACACAGTTTTACTTTTGTTACCTTCTTGAAGCCAGGTGAATGTGATGGAGGTGGCGGTGGTGGAGGAGGCAGCCCACCAGAGAGTGAAGACGATTGCTGTGGAAGTACATAGAATACTTTAATATAAAGTACACATATTCTGTGTTCTATAACTACCCCTATTAGTAAGTAAATCATCATACTGAATCAAGGATGCACTAAACCCTGTTCATTGATATGTAGTTAATGTTTCTAGACATGACAAACTTGTGTGTGTTTTTGGTGATTTCTCAATGAAATGAATTGGTGTAGGAAAATATGAAACCTGTAAGCATTCATTTCATGAGATGGCATATGATTGGCTGCAATTGATTTAGTGGCTCTAAAATGCCATCATAAATTGTGGATAGAAATGATGAAGCTATTATATCTGAAGAGAGCCTGGTCTGTTTAGTGTTCTTGGTTTCTGCAATTATTTTCAACACATTCCAAATTTGCATGCTTTTCTCTACTCTATCTTTGAGAGATTAAGCTTCTAATGATTGGATTCCATATTTCTAAGGAATAAACACAACTGCTTCAATATGGCAAGAAAAATCTGTAACGTGACATTATTATTCAGCAAGGAAGGAGAAAGAATTCTCTTGTTAATGGAATATTACAAAGTCTTATTTCCTTTGTATTACCATGATTTGACTAATCATTCAAATAATGAAATCAAATACAGTAGATGGTATTCTATTTGAAACATCTGCAAGGACTATGTAAGTTTATTTTACCGAACATAATTGGTTGAAAATGTCACACTACCATATAAAAAATTGATCCTGGAAGGTAAAAATTGTGAAACGTCACTGAGATATAGTAAAAATGAGAGGAATGGTGTAATATATGATGGCGACCTTTCGTATTTTCATCCATAAAATCTTTATTTTACGTATTCACAATTAATAAATATGAATTGGAAGACATATCCCATAGGTTTTACATTAATCCAATAAACACAGACACACTTCGTTATTACTTAGCCTCTCAACGCCACGTGGTGATGGTGGAGGAGGTGGCCCACCAGAGAGTGAAGGGTATTGCTGTGGAAGAACATAGAATACTTCAATTTAAAGTACACTGGTCCTATGTTCCACAGCTACCACAATTAGTTAGTAAAACAACATACTGAATAACGGATACAGTAAACGCTGTTCACTTAGCTGAAGTTAATGTTTCTAGACATGAAAAAATAGTTTGTTGTGTTGGTTATTTCTTCAAGGAAATGAAGTGGTGTTGGCAAATATGATACCTGAAATCATTCATCCCGTAAGAGGGCATCTGGTTTGCTGTAATTGACTCTAAAAAGCCATCAAAAGTGGTTGTTTGAAAGTATGTAGCCATTACGTCTGAAATTATTCTGAAGAACTCACTTTTCTTCGGTTCTACTATTATTTCCACACATTCCGCACTTTGATATATTTCTGTACTGTGTGTGTTTGTGAGATTAAGCTTCTAATGATTGTATTCCATACTCCTGAGGCATAAAAACAACTGCTTGACCATGGCAATAAAATTCTGTAACTTGAGATTATCATTAAGCAATGAAAAAGAAAGAATACTCTTATTGATGGAATATTACAAAGTCTTCTTTCCTTACTATCATCATGATATGATCAATTATTACAATAATAAACAAAAATTCAAAAATTCACTATGCAAGGTTTGCTTTACCGAACATTATTGTTGAAAATGTCACACCATTATTCAACATATTGATCCTGGAAGGCCAAGTTTGTATAATGTTGTTAAAATATAATAGAAGTGAGAGTAATGTTGTGATATATGATGGCAAACTTTCGCTTCTTCATCGATAACATCTTTATTTCGTGAATTTACAATTAATAAGCACAACAGAAATATCCCAAAGATTTGTCATTAATCCAATAAATACAGTTACATTTTCGTGTATATTTGCCTTTTTAATGCCAGGTGGAAGTGGTGAAGGAGTCCCCTTCTCCCTGAGAGTGAAGGGAATTATTGTGGGTTTATATAGAACACTTTAATTTACACAGATGCCATGTTCCACAACTATCCCAATTAATTACTGTATCAACATAATGAATGAAGGATACACTAAACACTGTTCATTGAGAAGGAGTTGATGCTTCCAGACATGGCAGAATTGTTTGCATTGAGGTGATTTCTCAATGAAATGAAATGGTGTTGGCAAATATGAAACCTATACTAAATCATTTCCTTATAAGACATCTGATGTGGTGAAATTGATTTCAAGATTCTAAATAACCATCATGGATGGGAATTATGTAGCCATTACATCTGAAGAGACCCTGGACAATTCAGTGTTCTTCGCTTCTACATTTATTTTCCACACATTCCTCACTTGCATACTTATCTTTACTGTGTTTTTGTGAGATTATGTTCCTAATGATTCGATTCCAATTTCTGAGGAAAAAAAAGCAACTGCTTAACTTTCGTAATAAAAATCTGTAACTTGATATTATCATTAAGCAAGGGAGAAGAAGGAATACCCTTGTTGATGGAATTTCCTTAGTATTATCATGATACGACTAACCATTTGAATAATAACCTAAAATACAGTAGGTGGTATTCCATTTGAGGCATCCGCAAGTACTATGTAAAGTTAGTTTCACCAAACATTATCAGTTGATAATGTCACACCATTATTCAACATATTGATCCTGGAAAATTAAGAATTGGGAAATGTCACTGGTATATATTAACCAAAAACCTCTTACCTTCACAACGCCAAGAACATAAAATACTTCAATTTAAAGTACAATGATCCTATGTTCCACAACTACCACAATTAGTTAGTGAAACAACATACTAAATAATGGATACAGTAAACGCTGTTCACTTAGGTGGAGTTAATGTTTCTATACATGAAAAAATTGTTTGTTGTGTTGGTTATTTCTTCAAAGAAATGGTGTTGGCAGATATGAAACCTGCAATAATTCATCCCCTAAGAGGGCATCTGGTTTGCTGTAATTGACTCTAAAAAGCCATCAAGAAATTGTTGGCTGAAAGTATGTAGCCATTACATCTGAAATTATTCTGAAGAACTCACTGTTCTTTGCTTCTACAATTATTTTCCACACATTCTGCACTTTGATACATTTCTGTACTATGTCTGTGTGAGAGTAAGCTTCTAATGATTGTATTCCATATTCCTGAGGCATAAAAACAACTGCTTGACCATGGCAACAAAATTCTGTAACTTGAGATTATCATTAAGCAATGAAAAAGAAAGAATACTCTCATCGATGGAATATCACAAAGTCATCTTTCCTTAGTATTATCATGATATGATCAACTATTACAATACTAAACAAAAATTCAGTAGTTGAAATTCAATTTGATGCATCTGCAAGGACTATGCAACGTTTGCTTTACCGAACATTATTGTTGGAAATGTCACACTATCATTCAACATATTGATCCAGAGGGACCAAATTTGTAAAATGTTGGTAATATATATTAGAAATGAGAGTAATGTTGTGATATATGATGGCAAACTTTCGCTTCTTCATCGATAAAATCTTTATTTCGTGAATTTACAATTAATAAGCATTAAACAACAGAACTATCCCAAAGATTTGTCATTAATCCAATAAATACAATGACACTTTCGTTAATACTCACCATTTTAATGCCAAGTGGAGATGGTGGAGGAGTTGTCCCCCAGCTGAGAGTGAAGAGAATTGTTGTGGGTGTATATAGGACAATTTAATGTACACAGATGGTATATTTTACAACTACCCCAATTAATTACTGTAACAACATAATGAATAAAGGATACACTAAACACTGTTCATTGAGAAGGAGTTAATGCTTCCAGACATGACAGAATTGTTTGCATTGAGGTGATTTCTCAATGAAATGAAATGGTGTTGGCAAATATGAAACTTGTACTCAATCATTTCCTTAGAAGACATCTGATGTGGTGAAATTGATTTCAAGGTTCTAAATAACCATCATGTAAAGTTCATTTGAACGAATATTATTTGTTGCGAGTGGCACACCATCATTCAAAAAATTGATCCTGGAAGGCAAAAATTGTGAAAAGGCATGGCGCGGAAAGGCTGCATTTTGCTACTCATCCAGGGTCGTGGTGTGGACGAAAGGACGTGGGGCCACATCTGAAGCGCACCTGTGACCGTCTGGAGGGTGAAGCAGCATTAGTGGGCGAAGGAGGAACTGTGTTCAACTCCCGGGCCGCATCCAGTGCTGTACGACCATCGCGGCTGCGGCGCGGGGAAGCAAGAGGACGGCGGCGGGCACGGGCGCAGCACCTCGCCTGACTCAACACTGAGGCGCCAAAGGCCACCCCAGCCAGAGAGCAGCGACAGCTGGATGCCTACTCAGTCCGATACATTACGCACGCAGACTGCACTCGCCTCCGGCTGAATTGCAAAATGTTTTGTTATACTGGCCAGTTTCATTCCCTCTCCATCTCCCGAGTTGAGTACTTAGCTCACAGCGCTGATGGAAGCTATCCTGTTAAATTGGGTGTCAATAAGTACTCAATTCCGTGAGAAGGTGGGAATGGAGTAGTTGGTTAAAATAATTGAAAGAGTAAGCTTTAGTAATTTACTTGTTTTTGGTCAGTTGTATAGCCATTTCAGTAAGTTTATTATAGTAATACGCCTTCATTTTTGTTGGCCTTCATCTGTAATTTTGGAAATTAACTTTTGTTTTCCTCTCTTGGCTTCCCTGAGAAGATGATACATCGATGTATGTTCTTGCGTGAGGTCGTGCGGTGAGCGCGCTCGAACTTTTTTGTCCTTCCAGAGATTGTCGCACGAGAGCCGTGATTTTGCCTTAAGTGCGTTTTATTCGGGAACTGTTATTGATTAGACTGCTGGATTCGCTGTAGAGTTCACGGAGGCATAAAAAGTAGTGCTCTATGGTACGTTTTCTCCAATATTCCTTCATACGGGCATACTGCACAATACATTTTTTTATTTGCGGTTTTGGATCCACCACATTATACGAGTTGGATTTTTGCCTAGTGATCGGAGGCATCTCGTCCAAGTTGTGCTGACCTGCTGCCGAAGTTCTTCGTCCTGCAAAAGCGAGACGTTAAGTTGCCACACGCCCCTTCCCATGTATGTTGGTTGTTTCCTGTACTGAACGTTTATATGAAAGGCGTCATGATCTGAGAAATTGATGGGCCATATTTCACAATCCATGACATTCTGTAGAAAGCCGTTCGTCACATACATCCTGTCTAGTCGGCTGGCTGTGCTACTGGTAACATACGTGTACCCTCGGGCGTGCGGACGAAGATGACACCAAGTATCGACGAACCCAAGTCCATTAGTTAACGATAAGAGCTCCTCGCAAAAGTTGAAGTTCGGATGCTGATCTTCGGGACGGAGAACACAATTAAAATCGCCTCCGAAAATTATGGGCAGTCGGGCATCTGGTATTAACGTGACGATTTCATCACGGAACATGGAGCTCCTCGCGTGTTTGCCGCTGGACCCAGTAGGGGCGTATATATTTACAATCAGTAAATCCCATACTTTTACAGTCATTCCCCTTCCGGACTCAAGTATCGCTTGCGTCATACACGGTATACCGTGTTTGAATAAAACTGCCGTTCCGCCCTCACTACCAATGTTCAAAATTGCGTCATATCCGAATACACCCGAAATTTTCGTCGTGACTACCTCTTGTATTAACGCTATGTCAATGTCTGCGGCATATAAGTAGTCTCTTAAACACTGGAACTTCACATCGGAAATAATCCTATTGATGTTTAGGGTTGCAATTTTATACGTCTGCGTCATTTGTTGGTGTAGTATTCAAGTGTAGCAGACCGCAGACCCCGCGCAATAATAAATTTAGGCACTCTCCTCGTCGTCGCCCCACGGGACCCCAGAGCCTCCAGGAGGCAAGTCTTCCGCCTCCATCCGGTCTTCGGCCAACGAGGTTGGTGGCTTATCAATATCCATCGGAGCTGCATCTTTCGGTCGGAAATGGTCTCTGCTTCCAACCCCAGAGGTACCAGGTATGTCACTGGGCGTTTTCCGTAGAATTTTCTTTGTGCGTAAGAGTTTCCTCTCCAGTTCTTGTATTTCTTCGGCACTCTGTTTACGGGTATTACGTTTGAGTTTTCCCGTCTGCTGCTTTGAACTGTCGTTATCGGTACTTAGTAGCTGCCCTGACAGAGTGGCGCTAGTAGAAGAACCATGGCTCTTACCCTGACTGGAGGACGTCACAGACGGGGGGGTCTGGTCACTATTCGTGGGAGCCGTCACAGACGGTCCTGGCGTTGGAAAGGACTCTGCTTCAGAAGTTCTGACAGGGTTCACAACCTTTGTGTGCGCCTGTTGTGTGGGAGGCAAGGCGGAGTTCACCACGACAGTGGGTTGCGGGGACAGTTATTCCGGTTCGTCTGTGACGAATATCTCAGCTGTGTCGCGCTTTCCTCGGTCGTCCGTATTCGCTCCCGCGGCAGCCGGCAGGGCTTGCTCGCCGCGCGCGGCCGCAGCGTAGCTGGCAGTCAACACGGTTGACACCGCGGGTCGAGGCGCCTCGCCGGCCGGTAGCTGCGTCACCCGCCGCTGTAAACACTCGGCGCGGACGTGGCCGGCAGAGTTGCACGCCGCGCAAGTCCGTGGCTGTCCGTCATACATCACAATTCCGCGATAGCCGCAGACACTTATATACGACGGGACGTGCTTGGTCAAGTCGACCTTTAATTGTCTCACGCCGTTCAACACCTTAAACTTTCTAGCGTTCGACCACCGTTCAGCAACGTTACTAAAAACCGTCCCGTACTGCGATATCACGGTGTTAATTTCGTCGGCTGGCACTTCAAAAGGCAATTCGAAAATCCTAATGGTCCGTATACCAAAGCCAGCATGAGCAATGGTAACGTCTCGTATATTGCCGTCACTGTATTTGAATTTTCAGCTTCCACCGCAAGATTCCACAATTTTGTCACATAATTCTGCATTTATCATTTTAACATAAGCAACACTGTTTACTATTGAAATGTGTATGCCCACAACGTCGTCAAAATCAAGTTGAAGTTCCTGCTCTAACCAATCTTCTACTTCAAATAACTTGGGTCTTGTGCAATTTCGGTTAAAAGTGATCTTCAAGGTGTCTTGTCTGTTTAAATGTGTCATCATCGTATCATATTGTGATAACGCAAATAGCAACTGCCGCAAATAGCTCCGCGACTTACCACGCTGAGGCACAGCCGACCGCAGCGCACAAACATCGCCACGCGTCCGCTCGGCACCGCTGGCGCGGACGAACTGTCGGCCACTGCGGCTGGCGCGTGCAGACGTGAGTCGCCAGAAGGCACCTTTACAACGATTACCGGAAGTCTCAGCCCCATGTTTCCTAATTGGAATCGACATCCACGGGATATTTCACAAAACGCCTGGTGGTAACAAGTATGTGCTGACGATTATAGATCATTTTTCTCGTTACCTAGCAATCCTGCTTCTTCCAGACCAGCAAGCCAGTAGTATTGCACAAGCACTCGTAAATAACTGGATACTTACATTTGCAGTACCAGAGGCTATTATTTCGAACCAAGGCTCAAATTTTATAGTCGACGTGTTCAGGCAGCTCTGTCAACTATTGAAGATATAAAAGCTGCGCACAATACCTCTGCATCCACAGGCAAACGGGCGGACAGAAAGGTTACACCGAACAATCGGAAAAATGCTCAGCTATTTCTTCAATGAGCAGAATAATAACTGGGAAATGTACTTGCCAATGGTTGTGTCCTGCACAATGCAAAGATGCACGAGGCAATGGGTTTGTCGCCCTATGAGGTGGTGTACGGAAGGAAGATGCCATCACCTGTCGTAGTATTACAGCAAAAAGGAGGAAAAGTCGGGGGAAGATTTCTCGAAGCTAATGAAAAAGGTATGGTCCAGAGTACAGAAATTAAACACTAAGGCACTGGAGCGACCAGAAACGCTGGGTAACACAGGAGCGAGACATCCGGACTATAAAGTCGGGTAATGGGTCATGCTATCCACACCTTACGTGCCGATGGGAAAGACAAAACGTTAATCTGTAATTATCGAGGGTCTTATTAGATTGTGGGAGTGAAGTCACCAGTAAATGTAAGATTGCAATCGGCAACATGAACCTTAGTTGTGCACGTTCTTCCACCAGTTGTACCTACTGATAAAGGAAATGCAAGGCGTCGCAAACAGTATCGGTTATCCTGCATATAACGTAACATATCCTTCAATTGCCGGTACGAATACTGTAGTGTATTAAATTCACCCGCTACTTCCTGAAACATAGGTTCGAAGGAGGAGGCATGGGCGTCCATACAAGTTACGATGGATTAGTTAAATTATGTAAGATAAATTAATACGGTATTTCTTCTTCCTTTCCTCTTTTTTCTTTTGTTTTCTTTTAGCTTAGTTCTTTTGCAGAGAGCACCGTATAGCGTGATGTAGCTTCACAGGATATCAGTAGCAGTAGTATTAGTGTACTGTTTAGTTGGGGTTAGCAGTATTTTTAAATTACTAGAATTAAAAAGTGGAGTTATGTTCTCGAGACAAGGACCATTGTTGATATCGAGTGGACTATTGCTATGTACTAAAGCTTATGGGCATTGAGAAATGAGGTTCGAAGATTAGAAGCAGAATTTGGCACTTAACAAGAAAGAATGGGAAATTCAACTATGTTTCAGGAAGTAGCGGGTGAATTTAATACGCTACTGTATTCGTACTGGCAGTAGAATTAAAGGTTACGTTATATGCAGGATATGGTGCCACAAACCCTAAAGAGATTCAAAAGAGGATGGTTAGATGCTGGGGGTAAACTTTTAAAAGCAGTTTTTGGTACAGTTGACAATGAGGACTTTACGCTGGTCAATACCACTATACAGGACATGGGAAATATAACTGACATAATAAAAACAACGGTAGCATAGCATACGACACAAAAACGAGGGTTGAAGCAAAACTTTTTAAACAATTTACAGCTATTAGGAAAATTAACGCAGGAATTAAGTAAATATCTTCTCTCGACTACCAGTATACTGAACGCAGATCTCCGAATGGTGCAGACCCATTTGAATACGTTAGCTTCCGAGTTAACGTTAGGAAGGGAGCTACGATTACTGACAGAAAAAAATGATTGATGCGAGACTAGTCACAGAAGAATTACAGGAGGCGGTACATCGTGTGATGCAGGGCCATCTGTCGACAACCCTAGTACCACCAGATACCTTCAGGTTAATATTGGATAAGGTACAGAAACAATTGCCACAAACTTGACAGTTGATATCCGCCCCCCTTCCAATAAATTGCATGTATAACACTACTATTATTTAGCCACAGTGAACGTGAGTGCTAATAACGCGATACTATGATTGCAAATTTCCTTTCCTGTACCTGACAAGGCCAGTATTTTTGATGGTTACTCAATACATCCTTTTCCGACACACCAGACGTAAATAATCTCCCAAACAACCGATGCTAGTGCCGTTGTGACAACTGCCGAATTACGAGACTGTATATTTGAAGGTGTGGTCATCTGTCCTTCCAGAATAATCAACTTGAGCCCAAATCAATGCGAGGAGCAGCTGTTCTTTGGAAACTTGGATACAGTGGCATGTAAAAAAGAAATTTCACCCTCAACACAGTATTTTTTCGAACGGCTGGGAAATAATTGGTTCTTTTTTCTTTTATATGCAGTACAAGAGCCAACGAATATTTTTGAACATGTTTCAAGGATGGAATAGTATCCTCTGTACGCATTTAGAGTTTCAAAATAGTAGGCTGATTCTTAATAGCACTTCAAGTGCAATCACGGGAAATAATTTTCATTTACCTGCATCCATGGCATTGAATATATTATACCCTCTTGTTTACTGGCCTGACACGACCCTTAAGATATTAGCACAACAAAACCTAACCATCCTTAATGATTCACTCGATCCGGAAATCCTCAAATTTTTAGATCACTTCATCAGCGCCCAGAAGAGCAGAATTGATGGCACTGCCATTATCCAACAAGTATTCAGCTTAAACAAGAAAGAAAGACGGTAATTATAATGTTGAGCAGTAGTATTTCTGGTTCCTTTTTTCTTTTCCTGTGGGTAGGTTTTCTTTCCAGTAATCGTATGAAGAATGACAGTAACAAGGAGCCTGTCCATCAGATCGCAGTAGACTGGTTACGAATGTCGACAAAATACGTAGACATGTGAAATAAATCAGTTATAGTCGAAAAATGTATTTAATGATTTTGTTATATTTTTCCTTCGATAATAATATCTGTGTAGTGCTTACGAGGCAAGTGGTGTCTGTTTAAAATTCGGTAAGAATTTTCCCCGGGGGTGAAGGAATGTAGGAGGTGAGAAGAATATAGACATTTAATATGAAAAAAATTGCGGTGCTGTGTTCAAAGCAGGTCTGTGACTTGAAGTAGTGCAGGACAAGCACGTTTATGATCAGCAATTAAAGTGGAGCGGCTCGGCGAAGTTTCGGGTGTCGCAAGTGGGTCGGCGATGGCGCCGTACTGCGTAACAGCCAGACAGCTGTATCGCTTAAAGGAACAAGTGGCTGGGGCGTACACTATCGGAAGTAAGAAACCGGTCAGGTGTAGCAACTATGAGGTACGCCACACTTGTGAAACTGCAGCCGGGATCAACCTCGTCGTATGAATACAGGCGTAAAGACAGGTTCGGCAGAGAGAGATAGTGAGTCAGCCACGGCTAGGCAGTCACCTGCTTCCCGGACTGTGCTACTCTCGTTATCGCAAAAACTGAGTCAGTCGCAGGCTGAAAGAACTTGGACGCGGCGCGGCCAGCAGCCAATCCTTATGGTCAACACGGCACCCCCAACGTGAGATGCATCCTGTATAACAACGGCGGCACAGCCTGACGCAACGGGCAGTGGGCTCCCGGGCTCGACAACAGCGAACGGGACGGCGAACCAACGCAGAAGAGAGGTGTTATTAAAACATTAGTGGACAGGGCTAATAAAATCTGTGAGCCAGCTTATTTGCAAGAGGAACTCGATCATTTACGAACCGCATTTCAAAAAAACGGATACAGTGATAAGGAGATAGATCGAGCACTCCAGCCCAGAAGACAAATCTCTGCTAACGTCCAACAACAAACTTTGGCGGGGAAAGTGTTTCTCCCATTCGTCCACAATATCACGGACCGCATTGGGAAAGTACTGGCCAAGTTTAGAGTGGAAACAATATTCAAACCCACCAAAAAGATCAGTGAATGCTTACGATCAACGAAAGATGCGCGACACCCTTTGGCTACTTCAGGTGTGTATAAGATCCCATGTAGTTGTGGGAAGGTTTATATTGGCACAACAAAAAGAAGTATCAATACTCGCCTAACTGAACACAAAAGGAACTGTCGACTGGGACACACGGACAAATCGGCCGTAGCGGAACATGTTTTTGAAAACGGTGACCACCAAATAAAATTTAGTGAGACAAGCGTACTAGCTAAGACATCACATTATTATGCACGTATGAATAGAGAGGCTATAGAGATTTTAAAAACACCACAATAATTTTAACAGAAAGGAAGAAGGCTTGAAGTTAGACAAGATATGGCGGTCCGCTTTGTACCAAAGACGTGACAATCGATTACCTTCGATCCAGAGTAATGACGCCAGCCAGAGATAGTTTTACTGTTGACATCACGTGACGAGTGGTGGCGCCCTCTATGCCCTCTATATATGCAGGATCTCCACGGCCCAGCAGCCAGTCGTCGACTCACCTCAGAAGATGTCGTCCGCAGCCGGCGACGAAACGTTAGGGGAAGAAATTTCTACTGTTCGACCAAGGCCTCTCAGCCCGGAAGTTTTAACTACTGAAGACGACGGCCGTGAAAGCGTGCACGTTATGAAAAATACAGTAGTTGAAATTAAATCTGATGCATCTGCAAGGACTTTGCAAGGTTTGCTTTACCGAACATTATTGTTGAAAATGTCACACCATTATTCAACATATTGATCCTGGAAGGCCAAATTTGTATAATGTTGTTAAAATATATTAGAAGTGAGAGTAATGTTGTGATATATGATGGCAAACTTTCACTTCTTCATCGTTAACATCTTTATTTCGTGAATTTACAATTAATAACCATCAAACAACAGAAATATCCCAAAGATTTGTCATTAATCCAAAAAATACAGTTACACTTTCGTTAATACTTACCTTTTTAATGCTAGGTGGAGGTGGTGGAGGAGTTGCCCCTCAGCTGAGAGTGAAGGGAATTGTTGTGGGTGTATATAGGACAATTTAATGTACACAGATGGTATATTTTACAACTACCCCAATTAATTACTGTAACAACATAATGAATAAAGGATACACTAAACACTGTTCATTGAGAAGGAGTTAATGCTTCCTGACATGACAGAATTGTTTGCATTGAGGTGATTTCTCAATGAAATGAAATGGTGTTGGCAAATATGAAACTTGTACTCAATCATTTCCTTAGAAGACATCTGATGTGGTGAAATTGATTTCAAGGTTCTAAATAACCATCATGTAAAGTTTATTTGAACGAATATTATTTGTTGCGAGTGGCACACCATCATTCAAAAAATTGATCCTGGAAGGCAAAAATTGTGAAAAGGCATGGCGCGGAAAGGCTGCATTTTGCTACTCATCCATGGTCGTGGTGTGGACGAAAGGACGCGGGGCCACATCTGAAGCGCACCTGTGACCGTCTGGAGGGTGAAGCAGCATTAGTGGGCGAAGGAGGAAGGAGGAACTCCCGGGCCGCATCCAGTGCTGTACGACCATCGCGGCTGCGGCGCGGGGAAGCAAGAGGACGGCGGCGGGCGCGGGCGCAGCACCTCGCCTGACTCAACACTGAGGCGCCAAAGGCCACCCCAGCCAGACAGCAGCGACAGCTGGATGCCTACTCAGTCCGATACAGTACGCATGCAGACTGCACTCGCCTCCGGCTGAATTGTAATGACGAGTGTCAATAAAATGTTTTGTTATACTGGCCAGATTCAGTCCCTCCCCATCTCCCGAGTTTAGTACTGAGCTCACAGCACACATGGAAGCTATCCTGTTAAATTGGGTGTCAATAAGTACTTAATTCCGTGAGAAGGTGGGAATGGAGTAGTTGGTTAAAATAATTGAAAGAGTAAGCTGTAGTAATTTACTTGGATTTGGTCAGTTGTATAGCCATTTCAGAAAGTTTATTATAGTAATACGCCTTCATTTTTGTTGGCCCACTTTAGGTTACAGTAGTAACACTAAAAGTGGGTCTGTGCGATCGTTTTTTGACAGCTCGATATTTAAATAAAAATTACGGCTTAACCATTCACCTGAAACGAAAACTGAATAACCGAATTTGTATAGGAGAAAAACCTCTATCAACTTTGCTCTTTTATGTTTTTGCACATCTCGTATCGTTTGAGAGATATTTGCAAAAATATCAGAGTTTTGACACCCTCCACTGAATTAACGAAAACCAGCCGTTCGCAGATGTCACGTGACATTCATCGCCCAGAACTTTCTCTGGCATAACCCATCCTGCGTTGCGTATTTGATAATTTTCTTATTTTAACTTACACGTTTTCATTTCAAAGCAATGGCGCAATGACGAATTAAGAAAAACACGTCGTTATTCGTACGATACATGATAATATAGTGTCTACAACTGCCAGATTAGCATCAGTTAACAACGGCGATGAATAGTATGAAATTTAAGAACGCAACTTATAAGTGTTGGCTGTAGCATAATGTGCAATGTGTTGGACTGCAATGCTGAAGGTCGGTGGCTTAAAACCTATTACTACCTACATTTTTTTTTTTTCCTAAAAGGGTTTCAGACACTCTTATTAAATAATTTTTTATGGTTTACATTATTATTTTTGTCCAAAATGTTTGCAAAAACTTATAAAACTACAAATCTAAATTGGACCTTAAAACACTTATTCTCATAAGTATGAGTATGGATAAGCAATCTTTTGCAAAGGAGGGTCCAACAGTACAGGACGCTACAACGTTAGAGGCAATTCAAAGTTTAGATCACTATGTGCCACAGTTGAAAAATGATAATAATAGACTAATGCAACAGATAGGTTATGCTCGGCAAGATGGAGAAATTCTGCTCTCCCTCTGCCAAACCAGAGAAAGATATCACGGCCTTTTTCGACGATTTATTGGCAGCAGCTAAATAAGAATTGTGATCTAACAAGTAGCTTATGCAGATGACGAAATTGCGTCTGGTAGGGGAGACTGAGGCGCATTTCTGTACAATGAGGAATTAAGGAATTCATTAACTTTTGAAGAGTTGAGAAAGGGATTGTTAAAGACGTTTCAAAAAAAATAAATTTTATAGGGAGAAATTGAACGCTATTACTCAGCGTCAGAATGAGTCGCTGGAAAGTTATGTAGAAATGATTAGGAGGATTAATGTGAATACATACCAGTTAACTGATAATGACGTTGTAAATAAGGTCATTTTACAGGAGGCAGAAAGTAGGGCGCTCGATACTCTTTTTGCGGGAGCTGCCGGCTGAAATGTCTCACCGGGTGAGAGTAGAATTCCCTAAACCCTTGAATGAAGCCGTCTCTGCAGCAAAAGCTTTCGAGGAAACTGATGTTGCAACACGAGTGAAGGAACGACGTAATGTTTTCTTAGCGGGGGTTCGATGTTTTAGGTGTGACCGGCAGGGTCACATTGCAAAAAATTGCTGATTACCGCAGTGTCACAGAGTGGAATTGTAGGGCAGGGCGGAACAATAATAGGTCGCCGTTAAACGGCAATCGGAGTTCAAGAGCCGCCGTCTTGGGCTCTCGTTAAACCTCCGTGCAGTAAAAACGCACGCAAAAGCGGATTGTTAGATTCTGGGGACGATGGGGGATTGTACGGTTAAATCTCTATATATACAAGGAAGTGTCCCGATTGACTGACTGATTGACTGAGTCATCATCGTCCAGCCCAAACCACTGAAGATAGAAACATGAAATTTATAGAAATCTTGATCTTACTCTGTAGGCGTTATTTAAGGAGCGATTTTTAGATATTCCGTCCGTAAGGGAGTGAAATATGGGATGAATTTTTTTTAAATTACCTGGCTATTTAGGCAATTTTGAAGGTAGAACTACAAATTTTCGGATTTGGATTCCGAGTTCGAATTTAAAAGACACGTGTTTCGGCAGTTTCTGAAATTCAACCAATAAGGGGGTAAAGTAGAGGACGCAAAAAATTGATTTTCAAAAATATGTTGCTGTTAACTCAAATTTCAAGCTGTAACTATGAAACTTAGGATATGGACTCTTGATCAGGATTAAAAACACCACGTTTTACGGTATTTTTGGTAATCAAAAACTAAGGGGATAAAAGAGGGGATCAAAAATTCTTTTCGAAAAGAGTTTGTTGTCAAGACAATTTTGAAGCTATAGCTGCCAAAATTTGTATTTGTATATGTTTGTTATGATTTAAAAATTCGTGTTTCGGTATTTTTGGAAATTCAACCATCAAAGGGGTTAAATTGGAGAGGGGATGTTTTTCGAAAATCTGTTGCTATTTAGGCAGTTTCGAAGTTAGAACTACAAATTTTCGGATTTCGAATTTAAAATACACGTGTTTCGGTATGTTTGGTAATTAAACTAATAAGGGGGTCGAAGACTTCTACTTATATTTGACGTGTTGGCTAGGAGAACTGAGTTTATTGACAGAGCGATCCAACAAGGATTCTGTTTTTGCTGCCCAAGGTCCGGAACCCTAAAAAAGCATGATGTCCACATCTCCCTCTTTAACATCCGTTGCGAAGCACGAGAATATAAGCTAGTTTTCAATAAACACCACGCTATAATCGATCTCGGTCAGCAAACGGTGCAACTTGATGGAGTATTATTTCCATTAGGTGGCACAGTTGAAATGAACTTGCCGCTGCAAGATTCTCCGAAGCGCAAGGAAGAGTCGCCTAAACTGCTACCGATGCCCTTGACAATAGGTTCGCGAGATAAAGTACATATGGGTACAGGGAAGCTGTACTGGGTAGATGTGCATACCGTCTTACCTGCTGACACGTTGTGTTTAATAGAGCCTCTAGCGGTGAACGAGGAATTAGATACGGCACACTGTTTTGTGCGGAGAAGCATAGTTAAGATTGAGGAGGTAAATGAGTTCAAAAAGAACGGTACTTGTATCGTCCCGGGCACGACGTTACACTGCCTCCCAACCCAAGGTGTGGTGCGACCCGTGGTTAGGGGTGCGTGGCACATGGGTGGATGTGTCTCGAACGGAGCCTCTGGGATACCGGGCGACCTCCCTGAGTAAGTTACCTTGCACCGCGCGGGTTAACGTGGTGTGGACCATATAAATCCCCAAATCCCGAGGGACTAAGATGAACACGGAGAAAAAAATTATTTTAAAAGAATCCGAGGGGCAATCTGAGACCTCAGATACTCAGACATCGGGATCAGGACCGATGGAGTGCACTCGTACTTCTCAGTCATGGTCTAGATGTGAGCAAGAAGTGGAAGCTGTAACAGAGAAGTTGGACCAGATTGTCCTTGTCTGGGGCTCAGAGGAGGAAACTTCTCAAGGAACAGAAGCCAAAGGAAGGAAAAGAATGGCTTCCTAAACATAAGTGGAGGGAATCAACAAGGCTTGAGCCCAAGACCCCCAAAAGGGTCCAGAACCCAAAAGTCCCGACAGAGGATTGGAGGGTAATTAACCAAAAGGTCGTTCCGGAAGGACGAACCCTAGTGGTGGAGGTCGGAGATAAGTCCCTGAAGGCAATGCGAGAGCAAGGCCTAAAACTGTTTTTAGGGTTCTCACAGGTCGCCGTCAGGTTAATCAGAGACCTTACAGGCAATAACGGCAGCAAGATGGGGACTGGAAGTGCTGTAGATAAAATTGCAGCACAGTAAAGGGGCCACTGCTGCCCTGAGCCATCGCCTGAGGAGACAGGAGGTGGACGTGGCCCTGATGCAAGAACCCTATTTATACAAAGGGGTGTATCGGGCCTCGGTGGTACTGTAGGTAAGCTGATTTATGCCAGAAATCTAAAAAAAATGCATTTATGTTAGAAATGGAATACCTTTCTTACCAATGATGGATTTTTGTTCCAGGGACCTAGTGACCATCGGGATGCAGCAATGTGAGGAAGGTATCAAGTGGGAAATTGTTTTGGCCTTCCTTACGAAATCAGCTCTCCTCCTCCTTTGGAAGTGAGGAGACTGACGGAAGCCTGCCATCGGCAAGGTGACGAACTGTTGGTGGGATGTGATGCCAATGCCCACAATCTATCGTGGGGCAGCAAGGACACCAACAGTAGAGGTGAGCACCTTCTTGAATTTCTCTTGACTTCACCTATCTGAAATTAAAACTTCGATAAGGAATCCAGCAGAGTATGAGGAAGTAGCAGAGGCCGTAACCTCTGCTGTAGTGACCTCATACCAGGACAACTGCTCAATCACCAAGAAGTGCACAAATAGGAGTGTGCCTTGGTGGAATAATAACCTGGAAATGCAAAGGAAACAGATACGAAGACTGTTTAACCTTGCGAGGCGCAAAGGACAATGGGCAAAATATCGTGAGGCCCTTGTCAATTACAACCTTGCCATCAGACGGGCAAAGGAGGCATCCTGGAAGGTATTCTGTGAGGAAGTGGAGGGCACGGCTGCTCAAGCGAGACTTCATAAAATCCTCACTAGGGTACCAACTAATCCAGGAGGAACATTGAGGAAGGAGGATGGGGAGTATACAAAGACAGCACATGAAACGCTGGAACTGCTCCTCAAAACTCACTTTCCTCAATATACTCTGGGGGATAACTCAAACCAGAATGTGATTACTGAGAGACAACGGTTCTCAGGTATTCGCAAAGAGGACTGGGATCTGGCCAAGGAGTGTGTCGATTTCAATAAGGTCCGATGGGCAGTGGGAACATTTCAACCGTTCAAGTCACCTGGCCCCGATGGAATCTATCCAGCTCTCCTGCAACAAGCGGGAGAAAATCTTATTAGATTCCTATTCAGGTTATTCAGGGTTAGCCTAGCAGCAGGAATCATTCCCAATGCCTGGAGGGCAGTGAAGGTTGTCTTCATTCCATAGCCAGGGAGAATTGATCATACCAAGGCCAAGGATATGAGACCAATCAGCCTGTCCTCCTTCATTCTTAAGACATTGGAAAAGATGGTTACTGTGGTGTGGGAGAAAGGAGGTTAAGTAGGGCTCCTCTACATTCAAACCAACATGCATATCAATCAGGTAAATCATGTGAGACAGCTCTCCAGCAACTTGTTGGGAAGGTGGAGAAAGCACTACACTTTCAGGAGATAGCCCTCTGTATCTTCCTGGACATTGAGGGGGCTTTTAGCATCACGACCTTCGATTCCATGGTTAGGGCAGCAGAGGTGCATGACCTAAGGACCACTATATGTAGGTGGACTAGGACCATGCTCAGTGGAAGAAAGGTAGAGGCTACCATGATGAATGAAAAAATGGTAATCAACACCACTAGGGGTTGCCCGCAAGGAGGAGTTCTTTCCCCTTCATTGTGTAATCTAGTGGTGAATGATCTCATTGGAGAATTAAACTCTAGGCAGTACTTTTGTCAAGGATACGCAGACGATCTTGTCATAGTAATACTTGGCAAATTTGCTGACACAGTAAAGAATATGGCCCAAGGTGCCTTGGACATTGTGCAAGACTGGTGCAGAAAACAGGATCTGGGGGTTAGTTCTAAGAAGACTGTTGTTGTACCATTCACAAGGAAACATATTCAACACTCAAGCTGGAATCTAAAGCTTTTCAATGAAGCACTACCTGTGAAGGGGACAGTGAAATATCTAGGGGTTACCCTAGATGAGAAACTGACATGGACCCCTCACATTAGGAATATTTGCTCCAAGGCAAAAGGTACTTTAGTAAGTACCAGGAGAGCTTGTGGCAAAAATTGGGGCCTGAGCCCCAAGGGTATGCACTGGATATACACCACAGTGATTAGACCCAGTATCACCTATGGAGCGGTCGTGTGGAGAAGGAAGGTAGAACAGCAGGTTGCTGCTAAGGAGCTTGGTAAGGTGTAGAGACTAGCCTGCTTAGCCATAACAAGCGGAATTAGCAGCACACCAACTGATGGGATGGAAACCATGCTGGATAAGCCCCCATTACACCTTTGGGTCAAGATGGAAGCGGTAGCTGGTGCCCACAGACTCAAATCTGGCAACAACTAGAACTCTTTGGGATATCCAGAATCACACACGAAAATAGTGAGTGAGGTAAATATAGGAAAGGTTGGGGAAATGCCAACCGACTATATTATAACTCCATACTGCTTCAACAAGCCTTTCAGTATAACAATTGGAAGTAGGGAGCAGTGGGAGAAAATAGTTCGACACCGTACAGGGGATATTGTCTGGTTCACTGACAGGTCGAAATTAGTCCAAGGTGTTGGGGCCGTGGTATGCGGGGTGCAACCAAGACTGGAGGGAGTCATCTCTCTAGGGAAACTGGCCTCAGTATTCCAGGCCGAAATCACTGCCATCAGGGCATGTGTGAAGGAGAATTTGCGTAGGTGCTACAAAGATCGTAGCATCTATATCTATTCAGACAGCCAGGTAGCCCTGAGATCACTGGCAGCTCCTACAACAAGGTCTAAAATTGTTGCAGAATGTCACAGGGTTCTGGTGGAGCTAGGGGAAAGCAATAGAGTAAACCTATTGTGGGTCCTTGGCCACTCGGGGATCAGTGGCAACGAACATGCCGACAGATTAGCCAGGATGGGGGCAGAGGCTCCATTTATTGGACCGGAAACTGTCCTGACAATCACCAAGGCAATGATTAAATTGGAGCTACGTAACTGTCTCAGAAGACAGCACGTAGAATATTGGACCGAAGTCCATCAACAAAAACATGGCAAGATAAAGATGTCAAAGCCTTGTTTTAAAAGAAGTCTCCAATCCTGGGTCTGAACAGGACAGAGATTAGACTCACGGTTGGATTGCTGACAGGCCATGGGAATTTCAAAAAAACACCTACATACAATGGGAATAACAGAAGAGGACCCTATATGTAGGATCTGTGTTGACGGTGATGAAACTGCATCACATCTGATCTTCGAATGCATTGCATTTGAGAGTAAAAGGCACAGAACATTTGGGACAAACAGACCCGTAGAAATTGTGTCTAATAAAGAACTGGTAATGGGACTCCTTGCACTGTTCAAGGGCATTGGTTGGCTTTACTAGACATACAGGGAGCGATACCGCACAATAAGACTGTTTTGACTTCCCTGAAAGAATCAAATCAAATCAAATCAGCGGTACTTGTAGATAATTTTGCAAAGAAAGACAGAAAGATGAAGAAAAGAATATTGTTGGCGACAATTAGTACGTTTGAGGAGGAAGATTTTGACTGGTCCGAGAGGGAAACCATGGGAAATCCAACAGCCTATAAACCTGAGATGCGCCAGAAAACTACACATGTAAAAGGAAGTGTTGGGATAAAATTGAAGTCGTGTTAAATTAATACCAGGAACTGTTCAATACACAGGGGCCGTTGCCAGCAGTGACCATTGTGCATCACATAATTTCGACGGTAACAGCGCACCGATTTGTAAGAAACGTTATACGGTGGCGCTACACTTACACCGTAGCTGGACGAAATTATTGAGCAGCAATTACGGGATGGGATTATAGAGCATTCTGATTACCCATACAGTGCGAATATAGTATAACTGCGTAAGAAGTCAACTGATGGGACAAAACGGTATAGGTTTTGCTTCAACTATATACACCTGAATAGTCAGACGGGGTCAGATGTTTATCCACTGCCGAATATTACAGATATTATCGAGATAGCGCAGTGACTACCATAAGTTGCTGCTGGCAGACGAAGACAGGCACAAAACAGTATTTTCCCCGCCTGGTGGGCACTATCAATACACGATAATGCCGCCTGGGTTAAAAAATGCTCCCGCTACGTTTCAGAGATTGCTGGATGGGGTGTTGCCTGGAGTGAAGACCCGGGAATGCTGTGTCTATTTAGACGATATAATTGAGAATATTGAAGCACATGCAACTCGGTTGCGTAGAACGTTTCATAGGTTTAGGGAGGCCAGTTTAACGTCAAATTTGGAGAAATGCAATTTCGCTTTGAAGGAGGTTACTTATTTAGGGCGCGTGATCAGTGAACATGGGGTTAAGACAGATCCACGTCTGATAACAGCAGTTAAAGATTTTCCAGTACCACAACGCATTAAGGAGGTGCGCCGCGGTGGAGTAGCCTCCCTGGGGCATGGGTGTGTGTGTTTTTTCGTAGGTTATTTTACCTAGGTTTGAGTAGTTTGTAAGCTACGGACAGATGACCACGCAGTTTTGGTCCGATAGATTTACAGACATTTGAACATTTTGAGGTACAATCTTTCGTCGGGCTTAGAAGCTAATATTGACGATGTCTAAAGAATTTTGGGGAGACAGCACGACCCCTAACACAGTTGCTAAACCAAGGGTCCAAGTTTCAATGGACGGCAGAATGTGATGCAGCTTTCCAAACACTGAAAAAAAAAACTCGTAACGAGCCCAGTCTTAGCGTATCCGGACTATAGCAAAGAATTCATTTTATCGTGTGATCCGAGTCGACATTCGGTGGGCGTGGTGTTATCACAAAATGTGGATGGGGCGGAACATCCGATAGCTTACGCCTCCCTGCAGTTGACGACGGCGGGCGGAATTACTCAACAAGTGATAAAGAGTTGCTTAGCATTATGTATGAAATTAAGTGTTTTCGATGCTACTTATACGGAAGAAAATTTAAGAAGGTGTCACATAACGTTGCACTAAAATGGCCCCTTGGCTTACGGGATACGACTAGCCGGTTAATACACTTGTCGTTGTATTTGTAAGAGATGGATTTTGAAGTGACCCAAAGATAGAAACATACGAATGCGGATGGCCTAAGCAGGAAAGTGGCATTCGTAGAGCCAATGGGAAGGAGTGGGAAGAGTGGTACAGAGCTCAGGCAAGAGATCCTTAGTGTCAGAAGTATGCCTCTCAGAAGCGTTTTGCAAAGAAGACGAATTTTTACGTCCTAAGACCAGACTTGGACGCAGAATAGTGGTACCTGCAAACCTTAGGCAAGAGGTAATGAGAGGAGCACATCATCATGTCCTGTCCGGACACGGTGGACCGAGTATCACGGAGAGACGAGTGGCACAAAGGTTTTGTAGGCACCAGGAAGTGCGCGCGGCGTGCAGACCTGAGGAGCCAGAAGGCACCTTTACAACGATTACCGGAAGCCTCAGCCCCATGTTTCCTAATTGGAGTCGACATCCACGGGATATTTCACAAACCGCCTGGTGGTAACAAGTATGTGCTAACGATTATAGATCATTTTTCTCGTTACCTAGCAATCCTGCTTCTTCCAGACCAGCAAGCCAGTAGTATTGCACAAGCACTCGTAAATAACTGGATACTTACATTTGCAGTACCAGAGGCTATTATTTCGAACCAAGGCTCAAATTTTAAAGTCGACGTGTTCAGGCAGCTCTGTCAACTATTGAAAATATAAAAGCTGCGCACAATACCTCTGCATCCACAGGCAAACGGGCGGACAGAAAGGTTACACCGAACAATCGGAAAAATGCTCAGCTATTTCTTCAATGAGCAGAATAATAACTGGGAAATATACTTACCAATGGTTGTGTCCTGCACAATGCAAAGATGCACGAGGCAATGGGTTTGTCGCCCTATGAGGTGGTGTACGGAAGGAAGATGCCATAACCTGTCGTAGTATTACGGTAAAAAGGAGGAAAAGTCGGGGGAAGATTTCTCGAAGCTAATGAAAGAGGTATAGTCCAGAGTACAGAAATTAAACACTAAGGCACTGGAGCGACCAGAAACGCTGGGTAACACAGGAGCGAGACATCCGGACTATAAAGTCGGGTAATGGGTCATGCTATCCACACCTTACGTGCCGAAGGGAAAGACAAAACGTTAATCTCTAATTATCGAGGGCCTTATCAGATTGTGGGTGTGACGTCACCAGTAAATGTAAGATTGCAATCGGCAACATGAACCTTAGTTGTGCACGTACTTCCACCAGTTGTACCTACTGATAAAGGAAATGCAAGGCGTCGGAAACAGTATCGGTTATCCTGCATATAACGTAACCTATCCTTCAATTGCCGGTATGAATACTGTAGCGTATTAAATTCACCCGCTACTTCCTGAAACATAGGTTCGAAGGAGGAGGCATGGGCGTCCATACAAGTTACGATGGATTAGTTAAATTATGTAAGATAAATTAATACGGTATTTCTTCTTCCTTTCCTCTTTTTTCTTTTGTTTATTTTAGCTTAGTACGTAGTAGAATAAGAAAATAGGAATGCGGGTAAACTGCTATGAGCTGCACAGTGATCGCATTATCATTGTCAAGATAGATACGAAGCCAACACCGACAACAGTAGTACAGGTTTATATGCCAACTAGCTCTGCCGATGATGAGGAAATCGAAGAAATATATGAGGAGCTAAAGGAAATTATTCAGACAATTAAGGGAGAGGAAAACTTAATTGTTATGGGAGACTGGAATTCGGTAGTAGGACAAGGAAGTGAAGGGAAGATAGTAGGTGAATATGGTCTGGGCAAAAGGAATGAAAGAGGAAGCCGCCTGGTAGAATTTTGCACAGAACATAATTTAGTTATAACTAACACCTGGTTCAAGAATCACAAAAGAAGGTTGTATACATGGAAGAGACCAGGAGACAACGGAAGATATCAGATAGGTTTTATAATGGTAAGACATAGATTTCGGAATCAGGTACTACAGTGTAAGACATACCCAGGGGAAGATATAGACTCTGACCATAACTTGTTGGTTATGAACTGTAGGCTGAAACTAAAGAAACTACAAAAAGGTAGGAAAATAAGGAGATGGGACCTGGATAAATTGAAGGAACCTGAGGTTCTCAAAAATTTCAGAGGGAGCTTTAGGCAACAATTGACAGAAACGGGGGGATATAAAACAGTAGAGGAGGAATGGGTAAAATTGAGAGATGAAATAGTGAAGGTAGCACAGGACAAAATAGGTAGGAAGGAAAGACCTACAAAAAATCCTTGGATATCACAGGAGATACTGAGTTTAATTGATGAAAGGAGAAAATATAAAAATGCAGTAAATGAAACAGGCAAAATGGAGTACAGACGACTAAGAAATGAGATTGTCAGGAAGTGCAAAATGGCTAAGCAGGAGTGGCTAGAAGGCAAATGCAAGGATGTAGAAGAATGTATAAATAGGGGAAAAAAACAGCCTACAGGAAAATAAAAGTAACATTTGGAGATAAGAAAAACAGCTCTATGAATATCAAGGACACTGATGGAAAACCAGTTCTCAGCAAAGAAGGGAAAGCTGAAAGGTGGAAAAATATATAGAGGGGCTCTACAAAGGAAATGAACTTCGAGACAATATTGTAGGAAGGGAAGAGGATGTAGATGAAGATGAAATAGGAGATACTGTACTGAGAGAAGAATTTGACAGAGCCCTGAAAGACCTAAGTCGAAACAAAGCCCCTGGAATAGATGATATTCCCTCAGAGCTACTGAAGTCTCTGGGAGAACCAGCCATGACAAAATTGTTTCACCTGGTGTGTAAGATGTATGAGACAGGTGAAGTACCCTCAGACTTTAAGAAAAATGTAATAATCCCCATCCCTAAGAAAGCAGGTGCAGACAGGTGTGAAAACTACAGAACCATCAGTTTAATAAGTCATGGCTGCAAAATATTAACGCGAATTATATACAGAAGGATGGAAAAGCTGGTAGAAGCCGACCTCGGGGAAGATCAGTTTGGGTTCAGGAGAAATGTAGGAACACGGGAGGCAATACTCACTTTACGGCTTATCCTAGAAGATAGATTAAGAAAAGGCAAATCTACATTTCTAGCTTTTGTAGATTTGGAGAAGGCTTTTGACAGTGTTAATTGGAATAAACTCTTTAAAGTTCTGAAAAAGGCAGGAGTAAATTATAGGGAGCGTACAAAAACCAGACAGCGGTTGTCAGAGTTGAAGGGTATGAAAGGGATGCAGTGGTTGGGAAGGGAGTGAGACAGGGTTGTAGCCTTTCTCCAATGTTATTCAATTTGTACATTGAACAAGCTATAAAGGAAAGCAAGGAGAAATTTGGTGAAGGAATAAAAGTTCAGGGGGAAGAATTAAAAACATTGCGTTTTGCCGATGACATAGTAATTCTGTCAGATACAGCAAAGGACCTGGAAGAGCAATTGAATGGAATGGACAGTGTGCTGAAAGGTGCATATAAGATGAACATTAACAAGAACAAAACTAGGGTAATTGAGTGCAGTGTAAGAAAATCAGATGATGCTGAAGGAATTAGATTGGGAAACGAAGCAATAAAGGAGGTAGATGAGTTTTGTTACTTGGGCAGTAAAATAACAAATGATGGGCGCAGTACAGAGGATATAAAATGCAGAATGGCAATGGGTAGAAAAGCGTTTTTGAAGAAGAGAAATTTGTTAACATCGAATATTGATTTAGGCCTAAGGAAGTCCTTTCTGAGGGCATTTGTATGGAGTGTTGCCTTGTATGGGAGTGAGACATGGCCGATAAACAGTGCGGACAGGAAGAGGATTGAGGCTTTTGAAATATGGTGCTACAGAAGAATGCTGAAGATTAGGTGGGTAGATCGCGTAACTAATGAGGAGGTACTGAACAGAATTGGGGAGAAAAGGAATTTCTGGCATACCTTGACTAAAAGAAGGGATAGATTGGTAGGACACATTCTTAGACATCAAGGAATTGTTAATTTACCATTGGAGGGAAGTGTGTGGGGAAAAAATCACAGGGGAAGACCAAGAGATGGATACAGTAAGCAGATTCAGACAGATGTAGGTTGTCGTTCTTATGTGGAGATGAAGAGGCTTGCTCAGGATAGGGTATTGTGGAGAGCTGCATCAAACCAGTCTCCGGACTGAAGACCACAACAACAACGTAGTATTATTGTTCTTTTGCAGGGAGCACCGTATAGCGTGATGTAGCTTCACAGGATATCAGTAGCAGTAGTATTAGTGTTCTGTTTAGTTGGGGTTAGCAGTAGTTTTAAATTAGTAGAATTAAAAAGTGGAGTTATGTCCTCGAAACAAGGACCAGTGTTGATATCGAGTGGACTATGGCTATGTACTAAAGCTTATGGGCATTGAGAAATGAAGTTAGAAGATTAGAAGCAGAATTTGGCACTTAACAAGAAAGAATGGGAAATTCAACTATGTTTCAGGAAGTGGCGGGTGAAATTAATACGCTACTGTATTCGTACTGGCAATTGAAGGACAGGTTACGTTATATGCAGGATATGGTGCCACAAACCCTAAAGAGATTCAAAAGAGAGTGGTTAGATGCTGGGGGTAAACGTGTAAAAGCAGTTTTTGGTACAGTCGACAATGAGGACTTTTCGCTAGTCAATACCACTATACAGGGCATGGGAAATATAACTGACATAAGAAAAACAACAGTAGCATGGGATACGACACAAATACGAGGATTGGAGCAAGCCTTTTTAAATAATATTAAAGCTATTAGGAACGTAATGCAGGAATTAAGTAAACATCTTCTCTCTCCTACCAGTATACTGAACGCAGATCTCCGAATGGTACAGACCCATTTGAATACGTTAGCTTCCGAGTTAACGTTAGGAAGGGAACTACGATTACTGACAGAAAAAATGATTGATGCGAGACTAGTCACAGAAGAATTACAAGAGGCGGTACATCAGGCGATGCAGGGCCATCTGTCGACAAGCCTAGTACCACCAGATACCTTCAGGTTAATATTGGATAAGGTACAGAAACAATTGTCACAAACTTGACAGTGCATATCTACTATTATTTAGCGACAGTGAACGTGAGTGCTAATAATGCGATACTATGATTTCAAATTTCCTTTCCTGTAGCTGCCAAGGCTAGTATTTTTGACGGTTATTCAATATATCTATTTCCGACATACCAGACGTTAATAATCTCCCATACAACCAATGCTAGTGCCGTTATGACAACTGCCGAATTACGAGACTGTATATTTGAAGGTGTGGTCATCTGTCCTTCCACAATAATCAACTTGAGCCCAAAACAATGCGAGGAGCAGCTGTTCTTTGGAAACTTGGATACATCGGCTTGTAAAAAAGAAATTTCACCGTCAACGTAGCATTTTTTCGAACGGGTGGGAAACAACAGGTTTATTTTTTTTTTTTAATTTTATATGCAGTACAAGAACCAACGAATATTTTTGAATATGTTTCAAGGTTGGAGTAGTATCCTCTGTACGCATTTAGAGTTTCAAAATAGTAGGCTGATTATTAATAGCACTTCATTTGCAATCACGGGAAATAATTTTCATTTACCTGCATCCATGACATTGAATATATCACACCCTGTTATTTACTTACCTGACACAACCCTACAGATATCAGCACAAGAAAACCTAACCATCCTTAATGATTCACTCGATTCGGAAATCCTCAAATTTTTAGATCACTTCATCAGCGCCCAGAAGAGCAGAATTGATGCCAGTGCCATTATCCAACAAGTATTCAGCTTAAACAAGAAAGAAAGACGGTAATTATAATGTTGAGCAGTAGTATTTCTGATTACTTTTTTCTTTTCCTTTGCGTAGGTTTCTTTTCTGTAAGCGTATGAAGAATGAGAGTAACATGGAGCCTGTCCATCAGATCGTAGTAGACTGGTTACGAATGTCGACAAAATACGTAGACATGTGAAATAAATCAGTTATTGTCGCAAAATGTATTTAATGATTTTGTTATATTTTTTCTTCGATAATAATATCTGTGTAGTGCTTACGAGGCAAGCTGTGTCTGTTTAAAATTCGGTAAGAATTTTCCCCGGGGAGAATGAATGTAGGATGTGAGGAGAATATAGATATATAATATGAAAAAATTGGCAAGTGGAGAGTGAACTTTGACGCAGAAGTTGAACATGGAAGCGGTGCTGTGTTCAAAGCAGGTGTGTGACTTGAAGTAGAGCGGGACAAGCACGTTTATGATTTCAGCAAATAAAGTGGAGCGGCTCGGCGAAGCTTCGGGTGTCGCAAGTGGGTCGGCGAGGGCGCCGTACTGCGTAACAGCCAGGCAGCTGTATCGCTTAAAGGAACAAGTGGCTGGGGTGTACACTATCCTAAGTAAGAAACCGGTCAGGTGTAGCAACTATGAGGTATGCCACACTTGTCAAACGGAAGCCGGGATCAACCTCGTCGTATGAATACAGGCGTGAAAGACAGGTTCGGCAGAGGGAGATAGTGAGTCAGCCACTGCTAGGCAGTCACCTGCTTCCCGGACTGTGCTACTCTCGTTATCGCAAAAACTGAGTCAGTCGCAGCTGAAAGAACTTCGACGCAGCGCGGCCAGCAGCCAATCATTACAGTCAACACGGCAGCCCCAACAGGAGATGCATCCTGTACAACAACAGCGGCACAGCCAGACGCAACGGGCAGTGGGGTCCCGGCCTCGACAACGGCGGAACGTGGCGGCGAACCAACGCATCGTGCGGAAAGGCTGCAGCTAGCTACTCACTCATGGGCGTGGTGTGGACACTCTACGCGCCTTCAGCTGAATCGTAAACAGGAGTGTCAATAAATGTTTTATTATGCTGTACCACTGTTTCAGTGCCACCCCATCTCTCGAGTTGAGTACTGAGCTCACAGGCCACATGGAGGGAAACTAAATGTTGCTATCCTGACAAAAACGAAATCTATTCATCATTTGGTGTCAAAACCACCAATACATTATCCCAACCCCATTACAAAGCATTAAACAAATGAAATATCCCAAAAATTGTCATTAATCCAATAAACACATTTTTTTCTTTCGTTAATACATACCTTCTCAATGCCTGGTGCAGGTAGTTCAGAAGGCGGTCCACCAGAGAGTGTAGGGGATTCCTGTGGGAGTACAAACAATACTTTAATTTAAATTACACAGTTTTTTTGTAACCAAAACTGCCCCAAGTAGTTAGTGAATCAACATACTGAGTAAAGGATACACTAAACACTGTTTCTTGAGAAGGAATTAATGCTTCCACACATGCCAGAATTGTTTGTACTGTTGGTGATTTCTCAAAGAAATGAAGGTGTGTTGGCAAATATGAAACCTGTAATTAATCATTTCCTAAGATGGCATCTGATATGGTGAGATAGGTTTAATGACTCTAAATAGCCATCATAAAATTGTGGACAGAAATTATGTAGCCAATACATTTGAAGAGACCCTGGCAAGGAAAGAGAAGTGTGCTCTTGTTGATGGATTATAACAAAGTCTTACTTCCTTAGTATTACCATGATATGACTAAACATTACAATAATGAACTAAAATACACTAGTTGCTTTTCAATTTGAAACATCTGCAAGGAATATGGAAAGTTTGTTTTACTGAAACATTATCGGTTGAAGATGTCACACCATCATTCAAAAATTTGATCCTGGAAGGCAAAAATTGTGAAACGTCACCGAGATATAGTAAAAATGAGAGGAATGGTGTAATATATGATGGTGAACTTTCGCATTTTCATCCATAAAATCTTTAGTTTATGTATTCACAAATTAATAAGCATGAATTGGAAGAAATATCCCATAGGTTTTACATTAATCCAATAAACACAGACACACTTTGTTATTACTTACCTTCGCAACGCCAAGTGGTAGTGGTGGAGGAGGTGGCCCACCAGAGAGTGAAGGGTATTGCTGTGGAAGAACATAGAATACTTCAATTTAAAGTACACTCGTCCTATGTTCCACAACTACCACAATTAGTTAGTAAAACAACATACTAAATAACGGTTACAGTAAACTCTGTTCACTTAGGTGGAGTTAATGTTCCTAGAAATGAAAAGATAGCTTATTGTGTTGGTTATTTCATCAAAGAAATGAAGTGGCGTTGGCAAATATGAAACCTGCAACCTTTCATCCCGTAACAGGGCATCCCCGAGGGGAGATTCGAACCCCCGAACGTAGTAGCCGTGCAGACCGTGACTGGAGCGCCGTAGTCCCCTCGGCCACTGCGGCCGGAGCGTGCAGACGTGAGTCGCCAGAAGGCACCTTTACAACGATTACCGGAAGCCTCAGCCCCATTTTTCCTAATTCGAGTCGACATCCACGGGACATTTCACAAAACGCCTGGTGGTAACAAGTATGTCCTGACGATTATAGATCACTTTTCTCGTTACCTAGCAATGGTGCTTCTTCCAGACCAGCAAGCCGATTGCACAAGCACTCGTAAATAAGTGGATACTTACATTTGCAGTACCAGAGGCTATTATTTCGAACCAAGGCTCAAATTTTATGGTCGACGTGTTCAGGCAGCTCTGTCAACTATTGAAGATATAAAAGCTGCGCACAATACCTCTGCATCCCCAGGCAAACGGGCGGGCAGAGAGGTTACGCCGAACAATCTGAAAAATGCTCAGATATTTCTTCACTGAGCAACATAATAACAGGTAAATGTACTTGCCAATGGATGTGTCCTGCCACAATGCACGAGGCAATGGGTTTGTCCCCCTATGAGATGGTGTACGGAAGGAAGATGCCATCACCTGTCGTAGTTTTACGGCAAAAAGGAGGAAAAGTCGGGGGAAGATTTCTCGAAGATAATGAAAAAGGTATGGTCCAGAGTACAGAAACTAAACACTAAGGCACTGCAAGAACAAGAAACGCTGGGTAACACAGGAGCACGACATCCGGACAATAAAGTCGGATAATGGGTCATGATATCCACACCTTACGTGCCGAAGGGAAAGACAAAACGTCAATCTCTAATTATCGAGGGTCTTATCAGATTGTGGGAGTGAAGTCACCAGTAAATGTAAAATTGCAATCGGCAACATGAACCTTAGTTGTGCACGTTCTTCCACCAGTTGTACCTCCTGATAAAGGAAATGCAAGGCGTTGGAAACAGGACCAGTTATCCTGGATATAACGTAACCTATCCTTCAATTGCCGGTACGTATACTGTAACCCTAAAGAGATTCAAAAGAGGGTGGTTAGATGCTGGGGGTAAACTTTTAAAAGCAGTTTTTGGTACAGTCGACAATGAGGACTTTACGCTGGTCAATACCACTATACAGGCCATGAGAATTAAAGCTGACATAATAAAAACAACGGTAGCATAGCATACGACACAAAAACGAGGGTTGGAGCAAAACTTTTTAAACAATATTACAGCTATTAGGAACGTAACGCAGGAATTAAGTAAATATCTTCTCTCGACTACCAGTATTTTGAACACAGATCTCCGAATGGTACAGACCCATTTGAATATGTTAGCTTCCGAGTTAACGTTAGGAAGGGAGCTACGATTACTGACAGAAAAAATGATTGATGCGACACTGGTCACAGAAGAATTACAGGAGGCGGTACATCATGCGATGCAGGACCATCAGTCGACAACCCTAGTACCACCAGATACCTTCAGGTTAATATTGGATAAAGTACAGAAACAACTGCCACAAACTTCACAGTTGATATCCCCCCCTCCGATAAATTGCATGTATAACACTACTATTATTTAGCTACACTGAGCGTGAGTGCTAATAACGCGATACTATGATTTCAAATTTCCTTTCCTGTAGCTGACAAGGCTAGTATCTTTAATGGTTATTCAATACATCCATTTCCGACACACCAGACGTTAATAATCTCCCATACAACCAATGCTAGTGCCGTTATGACAACTGTCTAATTACGTGACTGTATATTTGAAGGTGTGGTCATCTGTCCTTCCAGAATAAGCAACTTGAGCCCAAAAAAAAATGCAAGGAGATGCTGTTCTTTGGAAACTTGGATACACCGGCTTGTAAAAAAGAAATTTCACCCTCAACATAGAATTTTTTCGAACGGGTGGGAAACAATTGGTTCTTTTTTCTTTTATATGCAGAACAAGAACCAACGAATATTTTTGAACATGTTTCAAGGATGGAGTAGTATCCTCTGTACGCATTTAGAGTTTCAAAATAGTAGGCTGATTCTTAATAGCACTTCATTTGCAATCACGGGAAATAATTTTCATTTACCTGCATCCATGACATTGAATATATCACACCCTGTTATTTACTTACCTGACACAACCCTACAGATATCAGCACAAGAAAACCTAACCATCCTTAATGATTCACTCGATTCGGAAATCCTCAAATTTTTAGATCACTTCATCAGCGCCCAGAAGAGCAGAATTGATGCCAGTGCCATTATCCAACAAGTATTCAGCTTAAACAAGAAAGAAAGACGGTAATTATAATGTTGAGCAGTAGTATTTCTGATTACTTTTTTCTTTTCCTTTGCGTAGGTTTCTTTTCTGTAAGCGTATGAAGAATGAGAGTAACATGGAGCCTGTCCATCAGATCACAGTAGACTGGTTACGAATGTCGACAAAATACGTAGAAATATGAAATAAATCAGTTATAGTCGCAAAATGTATTTAATGATTTTGTTATATTTTTCCTTCGATAATAATATCTGTGTAGTGCCATGAGGCAAGTGGTGTCTGTTTAAAATTCGGTAAGAAGTTTCCCCGGGGGTGAAGGAATGTAGGAGGTGAGAAGAATATAGACATTTAATATGAAAAAAATTGCGGTGCTGTGTTCAAAGCAGGTGTGTGACTTGAAGTAGAGCGGGACAAGCACGTTTATGATTTCAGCAAATAAAGTGGAGCGGCTCGGCGAAGCTTCGGGTGTCGCAAGTGGGTCGGCGAAGGAGCCGTACTGTGTAACAGCCAGACAGCTGTATCGCTTAAAGGAACAAGTGGCTGGGGTGTACACTATCGGAAGTAAGAAACCGGTCAGGTGTAGCAACTATGAGGTATGCCACACTTGTGAAACGGAAGCCGGGATCAACCTCGTCGTATGAATACAGGCGTGAAAGACAGGTTCGGCAGAGAGAGATAGTGAGTCAGCCACGGCTAGGCAGTCACCTGCTTCCCGGACTGTGCTACTCTCGTTATCGCAAAAACTGAGTCAGTCGCAGGCTGAAAGAACTTCGACGCAGCGCGGCCAGCAGCCAATCATTACAGTCAACACGGCACCCCCAACGGGAGATGCATCCTGTACAACAACGGCTGCACAGCCTGACGCAACGGGCAGTGGGGTCCCGGCCTCGACAACGGCGGAACGTGGCGGCGAACCAACGCATCGTGCGGAAAGGCTGCAGCTAGCTACTCACTCATGGGCGTGGTGTGGACACTCTACGCGCCTTCAGCTGAATCGTAAACAGGAGTGTCAATAAATGTTTTATTATGCTGTACCACTGTTTCAGTGCCACCCCATCTCTCGAGTTGAGTACTGAGCTCACAGGCCACATGGAGGGAAACTAAATGTTGCTATCCTGACAAAAACGAAATCTATTCATCATTTGGTGTCAAAACCACCAATACATTATCCCAACCCCATTACAAAGCATTAAACAAATGAAATATCCCAAAAATTGTCATTAATCCAATAAACACATTTTTTTCTTTCGTTAATACATACCTTCTCAATGCCTGGTGCAGGTAGTTCAGAAGGCGGTCCACCAGAGAGTGAAGGGGATTCCTGTGGGAGTACAAACAATACTTTAATTTATATTACTCAGATTTTTTGTTCCAAAACTGCCCCAAGTAGTTAGTGAATCAACATACTGAATAAAGGATACACTAAACACTGTTTGTTGAGAAGGAGTTAATGCTTCCACACATGACAGAATTGTTTGTACTGTGGGTGATTTCTCAAAGAAATGAAGTTGTGTTAGAAAATATGAAACCTGTAATTAATCATTTCCTAAGGTGGCATCTGACATGGTGAGATACGTTTAATGACTCTAAATAGCCATCATAAAATTGTGGATAGAAATTATGTAGCCATTACATCTGAAGAGATACTGGCAGTCTTATTTCCTTTGTATTACAACGATATGACTAACCATGAAATGAAATAATATACAGTAGTTGGTATTATATTTGAAAAATCTGCAAGTACAATGTAAGTTTATTTTACCGAACATTATTGGTTGAAAATGTCACACCATTATTCAAGAAATTGATCTTGGAATCCAAAAATTGTGAAACATCACCGAGATATAGTAAAAATGGGAGTAATGGTGTAATATATGATGATGACCTTTCGCATTTTCATTCATATAAACTTTATTTTATGTATTCACAATTAATAAGATGAATTGGAAGAAATATCAAATACGTTTTACATTAATCCAATAAACACAGACACACTTTCTTATTACTTACCCTTACAACGCCAAGTGCTGGTGCTGGAGGAGGTGGCCCACCAGAGAGTGAAGGGTATTGCTGTGGAAGAACATAGATTACTTCAATTTAAAGCACACTGTTCCTATGTTCCACAAGTACCACAATTAGTTAGTAAAACAACATACTAAATAACGAATACAGTAAATGCTGTGCACTTAGGTGGAGTTAATGTTTGTAGACATGAAAAAATATTTTGTTGTGTTGGTTATTTCTTCAAATAAATGAAGTGGTGTTGGCAAATATGAAACCTGCAATCATTCATTCCCTAAGAGGGCATCTGGTTTGCTGTTATTGACTCTAAAAAGTCATCAAGAAATTGTTGGCTGAAAGTATGTAGCCATTACATCTGAAATTATTCTGAAGAACTCACTGTTCTTTGCTTCTACAATTATTTTCCACACATTCCACACTTTGATACATTTCTGTACTGTTTGTTTGTGAGAATGAGCTTCTAATGATTGTATTCCATACTCCTGAGGCATAAAAACAACTGCTAGACCATGGCAACAAAATTCTGTAACTTGAGATTATCATTAAGCAATGAAAAAGAAAGAATACTGTCATTGATGGAATATTACAAAGTCTTCTTTCCTTACTATCATCATGATATGATCAACCATTACCATAATAAACAAAAATACAGTAGTTGAAATTCAATTTGATGCATCTGCAAGGACTATGCAAGGTTTGCTTTACCGAACAGTATTATTGAAAATGTCAAACCATTATTCAACATATTGATCCTGGAAGGGCAAATTTCCATAATGTTGTTAAAATATATTAGAAGTGAGAGTAATGTTGTGATATATGATGGCAAACTTTCACTTCTTCATCGATAACATCTTTATTTAGTGAATTTACAATTAATAAGCATTATAAAATAGAAATATCCCAAAGATTTGTCATTAATCCAATAAATACAATTACACTTTCGTGAAAACTTACCATTTTAATGCCAATTTAATTTAACCAGATGCTGTATTTCACAACTACAGCTCGAAATTTAAAAAAAAATTATGGCTTAACCATTCACCTGACACGAAAATTGAAAAACCGAATTTTATAGGAGAAAATTCTCTACAACTTTGCTCTTTTATGTTTTTGCACATCTCGTATCGTTTGAGAGATATTTGTAAAAATAACAGAGTTTTGACACCCTCCACTGAATTAACGAAAACCAGCCGTTCGCAGATGTCACGTGACATTCATCGCCCAGAACTTTCTCTGGCATAAGCCATCTTGCGTTGCATTTTGATAATTTTCTTATTTTAACTTACACGTTTTCATTTCAAAGCAATGGCGCAATGACGAATTAACAAAAAGACGTCGTTATTCGTACGATACATGATAATATAGTGTGTACAACTGCCATATTAGCATCAGTTAACAACGGCGATGAATAGTATGAAATTGAAGAACGCTACTTCTAAGTGTTGGCTGTAGCATAATGTGCAATGTGTTGGACTGCGATGCTGAAGGTCGGTGGTTCAAAACACGCTACTACCTACAATTTTTTTCCTAAAAGGGTTTCAGACACTCTTATTAAATAATTTTTTATTGTTTACATTATTATTTTCGTCCAAAATGTTTGCAAAAACTTATAAAACTACAAATCTAAAGTGGACCTTAAAACACGTTAGTGCGATTTTTTGTTGTTGTTATTCTCATACGTATGAGTATGGATAAGCAATCCGTTGCAAAGGAGGGTCCAACAGTACAGGACGCTACAACGTTAGAGGCAATTGAAAGTTTAGTTCACTATGTGGCACAGTTGAGAAATGATAATAATAGACTAATGCAACAGATACATTATGCTCGGCAAGATGGAGAAATTCTGCTCTCCCTAGTAACACCTTTCTCTGCCAAACCAGAGAAAGATGTCACGGCCTTTTTCGACGATTTATTGGCAGCAGTTAAATAACAATTATGATCTAACAAGTAGCTTATGCAGATGACGAAATTGCGTCTGGTAGGGGAGACTGAGGCGCATTTCTGTACAATGAGGAATTAAGGAATTCATTAACTTTTGAAGAGTTAAGAAAGGGATTGTTAAAGACATTTCAAAAAAATAATTTTTATAGGGAGAAATTGAACGCTATTACTCAGCGTCAGAATGAGTCGCTGGAAAGTTATGTAAAAATGATTAGGAGGATTAATGTGAATACAAACCAGTTAACTGATAATGACGTTGTAAATAAGGTCATTTTACAGGAGGCTGAAAGTAGGGCGCTCGATACTCTTTTGCGGGAGCTGCCGGCTGAAATGTCGCACCGGGTGAGAGTAGAATTCCCTAAACCCTTGGATGAAGCCGTCTCTGTAGCAACAGCTTTCGAGGAAACTGATGTTGCAACACGAGTGAAGGAACGACGTAATGTTTTCTTAGCGGGGGTACGATGTTTTAGGTGTGACCGGCAGGGTCACATTGAAAAAAATTGCTGATTACCGCAGTGTAGACTGTGTCACAGAGTGGAATTGTAGGGCAGGGCGGAACAATAATAGGTCGCCGTTATACGGCAATCGGAGTTCAAATTTCGAATTTAAAATACACGTGTTTCGGTATGTTTGGTAATTAAACTAATAAGGGGGTCGAATGACTTCTACTTATATTTGACGTCTTGGCTAGGAGAACTGAGTTTATTGACAGAGCGATCCAACAAGGATTCTGTTTTTGCTGACCTAGGTCCGGAACCCTAAAAAAGCATGATGTCCACAGCTCCCTCTTTAACAACTGTTGCGAAGCATGGGAATATAAGCTAGTTTGTAACAGATACGGGTGCCGATGTCTCAGTTATCAGTGACAAGTATGTGGAAAGTAGGGAATGCCTCCCTTCCAGATTTACGTTAAGTGGAGTTGGAATTATTGGGGTATGATCACTAGGGTGTGCCACATTGGTGTTTTCAGTTAATGGTACGCAATTTCAAGAAACGGTAGAAGAGGTGTCAAGAATAAATTACGGGTATGACGCGATTCTGGGACTTGACTTTTTCAATAAACATCACGCTATAATCGATCTCGGTCAGCAAACGGCGTAACTTGATGGAGTATTGTTTCCATTAGGTGGCACAGTTGCAATGAACTTGCCGCTGCAAGATTCTCCGAAGCGCAAGGAAGAGTCGCCTAAACTGCTACCGATGCCCTTGACAATAGGTTCGCGAGATAAAGTACATATGGGTACAGGGAAGCTGTACTGGGTAGATGTGCATACCGTCTTACCTGCTGACACGTTGTGTTTAATAGAGCCTCTAGCGGTGAACGAGGAATTAGATACGGCACACTGTTTTGTGCGGAGAAGCATAGTTAAGATTGAGGAGGTAAATGAGTTCAAAAAGAACGGTACTTGTATCGTCCCGGGCACGACGTTACACTGCCTCCCAACCCAAGGTGTGGTGCGACCCGTGGTTAGGGGTGCGTGGCACATGGGTGGATGTGTCTCGAACGGAGCCTCTGGGATACCGGGCGACCTCCCTGAGTAAGTTACCTTGCACCGCGCGGGTTAACGTGGTGTGGACCATATAAATCCCCAAATCCCGAGGGACTAAGATGAACACGGAGAAAAAAATTATTTTAAAAGAATCCGAGGGGCAATCTGAGACCTCAGATACTCAGACATCGGGATCAGGACCGATGGAATGCACTCGTACTTCTCAGTCAGGGTCTAGATGTGAGCAAGAAGTGGAAGCTGTAACAGAGAAGTTGGACCAGATTGTCCTTGTCTGGGGCTCAGAGGAGGAAACTTTTCAAGGAACAGAAGCCAAAGGAAGTAAAAGAATGGCTTCCTAAACATAAGTGGAGGGAATCAACAAGGCTTGAGCCCAAGACCCCCAAAAGGGTCCAGAACCCAAAAGTCCCGACAGAGGATTGGAGGGTAATTAACCAAAAGGTCGTTCCGGAAGGACGAACCCTAGTGGTGGAGGTCGGAGATAAGTCCCTGAAGGCAATGCGAGAGCAAGGCCTAAAACTGTTTTTAGGGTTCTCACAGGTCGCCGTCAGGTTAATCAAAGACCTTACAGGCAATAATGGCAGCAAGATGGGGACTGGAAGTGCTGCAGATAAACCTGCAGCACAGTAAAGGGGCCACTGCTGCCCTGAGCCATCGCCTGAGGAGACAGGAGGTGGACGTGGCCCTGATGCAAGAACCCTATTTATACAAAGGGGGTGTATCGGGCCTCGGTGGTACTGTAGGTAAGCTGATTTATGCCAGAAATCTAAAAAACATGCATTTATGTTAGAAATGGAATACCTTTCTTACCAATGATGGATTTTTGTTCCAGGGACCTAGTGACCATCGGGATGCAGCAATGTGAGGAAGGTATCAAGAGGGAAATTGTTTTGGCCTTCCTCACGAAATCAGCTCTCCTCCTCCTTTGGAAGTGAGGAGACTGACGGAAGCCTGCCATCGGCAAGGTGACGAACTGTTGGTGGGATGTGATGACAATGCCCACAATCTATCGTGGGGCAGCAAGGACACCAACAGTAGAGGTGAGCACCTTCTTGAATTTCTCCTATCTAACAACTTGGAGATCCTGAATAGGGGTGATGAACCTACATTCAGGAATAGTAGAAGGGAAGAAGTAATTGACATAACTTTTGGTTCCATGATGATGGGAAGTTATGTCAAACAGTGGCATGTGGTCCTGGAGCCATCCTCGTCAGATCACATGTATATTAAATTCAAGGTTGAAATGGGAACCAGACAGACCATGACCTATAGGAATCCCAGGAAAACGGAGTGGGAGACATATAGGAGAGATCTTGACTTCACCTATCTGAAATTAAAACTTCGATAAGGAATCCAGCAGAGTATGAGGAAGTAGCAGAGGCCGTAACCTCTGCTGTAGTGACCTCATACCAGGACAACTGCTCAATCACCAAGAAGTGCACAAATAGGAGTGTGCCTTGGTGGAATAATAACCTGGAAATGCAAAGGAAACAGGTACGAAGACTGTTTAACCTTGCGAGGCGCAAAGGACAATGGGCAAAATATCGTGAGGCCCTTGTCAATTACAACCTTGCCATCAGGCGGGCAAAGGAGGCATCCTGGAAGGTATTCTGTGAGGAAGTGGAGGGCACGGCTGCTCAAGCGAGACTTCATAAAATCCTCACTAGGGTACCAACTAATCCAGGAGGAACATTGAGGAAGGAGGATGGGGAGTATACAAAGACAGCACATGAAACGCTGGAACTGCTCCTCAAAACTCACTTTCCTCAATATACTCTGGGGGATAACTCAAACCAGAATGTGATTACTGAGAGACAACGGTTCTCAGGTATTCGCAAAGAGGACTGGGATCTGGCCAAGGAGTGTGTCGATTTCAATAAGGTCCGATGGGCAGTGGGAACATTTCAACCGTTCAAGTCACCTGGCCCCGATGGAATCTATCCAGCTCTCCTGCAACAAGTGGGAGAAAATCTTATTAGATTCCTATGCAGGTTATTCAGGGTTAGCCTAGCAGCAGGAATCATTCCCAATGCCTGGAGGGCAGTGAAGGTTGTCTTCATTCCATAGCCAGGGAGAATTGATCATACCAAGGCCAAGGATATGAGACCAATCAGCCTGTCCTCCTTCATTCTTAAGACATTGGAAAAGATGGTTACTGTGGTGTGGGAGAAAGGAGGTTAAGTAGGG
Organism: Locusta migratoria; assembly: GCA_026315105.1. Lineage (NCBI taxonomy): Eukaryota > Metazoa > Arthropoda > Insecta > Orthoptera > Acrididae > Locusta > Locusta migratoria. The sequence continues at coordinate 695,358,021 of CM048745.1, read as the reverse complement.
CTCCTCTACATTCAAACCAACATGCATATCAACCAGGTAAATCATGTGAGACAGCTCTCCACCAACTTGTTGGGAAGGTGGAGAAAGCACTACACTTTCAGGAGATAGCCCTCTGTATCTTCCTGGACATTGAGGGGGCTTTTAGCATCGCGACCTTCGATTCCATGGTTAGGGCAGCAGAGGTGCATGACCTAGGGACCACTATATGTAGGTGGACTAGGACCATGCTCAGTGGAAGAAAGGTAGAGGCTACCATGATGAATGAAAAAATGGTAATCAACACCACTAGGGGTTGCCCGCAAGGAGGAGTTCTTTCCCCTTCATTGTGTAATCTAGTGGTGAATGATCTCATTGGAGAATTAAACTCTAGGCAGTACTTTTGTCAAGGATACGCAGACGATCTTGTCATAGTAATACTTGGCAAATTTGCTGACACAGTAAAGAATATGGCACAAGGTGCCTTGGACATTGTGCAAGACTGGTGCAGAAAACAGGATCTGGGGGTTAGTTCTAAGAAGACTGTTGTTGTACCATTCACAAGGAAACATATTCAACACTCAAGCTGGAATCTAAAGCTTTTCAATGAAACACTACCTGTGAAGGGGACAGTGAAATATCTAGGGGTTACCCTAGATGAGAAACTGACATGGACCCCTCACATTAGGATAATTTGCTCCAAGGCAAAAGGTACTTTAGTAAGTACCAGGAGAGCTTGTGGCAAAAATTGGGGCCTGAGCCCCAAGGGAATGCACTGGCTATACACCACAGTGATTAGATCCAGTATCACCTATGGGGCGGTCGTGTGGAGAAGGAAGGTAGAACAGCAGGTTGCTGCTAAGGAGCTTGGTAAGGTGTAGAGACTAGCCTGCTTAGCCATAACAAGCGGAATTAGCAGCACACCAACTGCTGGGATGGAAACCATGCTGGATAAGCCCCCATTACACTTTTGGGTCAAGATGGAAGCGGCAACTGGTGCCTACAGACTCAAATCTGGCAACAACTGGAACTCTTTGGGATATCCAGAATCACATACTAAAATAGTGAGTGAGGTAAATATAGGAAAGGTTGGGGAAATGCCAACCGACTATATTATAACTCCATACTGCTTCAACAAGCCTTTCAGTATAACAATTGGAAGTAGGGAGCAGTGGGAGAAAATAGTTCGACACCGTACAGGAGATATTGTCTGGTTCACTGACAGGTAGAAATCAGACCAAGGTGTTGGGGCCGTGGTATGCGGGGTGCAGCCAAGACTGGAGGGAGTCATCTCTCTAGGGAAACTGGCCTCAGTATTCCAGGCCGAAATCACTGCCATCAGGGCATGTGTGGAGGAGAATTTGCGTAGGTGCTACAAAGATCGTAGCATCTATATCTATTCAGACAGCCAGGTAGCCCTGAGATCACTGGCAGCTCCTACAACAAGGTCTAACATTGTTGCAGAATGTCACAGGGTTCTGGTGGAGCTAGGGGAAAGCAATAGAGTAAACCTATTGTGGGTCCCTGGCCACTCGGGGATCAGTGGCAACGAACATGCCGACAGATTAGCCAGGATGGGGGCAGAGGCTCCATTTATTGGACCGGAAACTGTCCTGACAATCACCAAGGCAATGATTAAATTGGAGCTACGTAATTGGCTCAGAAGACAGCACGTAGAATATTGGACCGAAGTCCATCAACAAAAACATAGCAAGATAATGATGTCAAAGCCTTGTTTTAAAAGAAGTCTCCAATCCTGGGTCTGAACAGGACAGAGATTAGACTCATGGTTGGATTGCTGACAGGCCATGGGAATTTCAAAAAAACACCTACATACAATGGGAATAACAGAAGGGACCCTAAATGTAGGATCTGTGATGACGGTGATGAAACTGCATCACATCAGATCTTCGAATGCATTGCATTTGAGAGTAAAAGGCACAGAACATTTGGGACAAACAGACCCGTAGAAATTGTGTCTGATAAAGAACTGGTAATGGGACTCCTTGCACTGTTCAAGGGCATTGGTTGGCTTTACTAGACATACAGGGAGCGATACCGCACAATAAACTTAGTTTCGGTGCGGGCAGTGGCGGGTTAGACCAAGACTGTTTTGGCTTCCCTGAAAGAATCAAATCAAATCAACGGTACTTGTAGATAATTTTGCAAAGAAAGGCAGAAAGATGAAGAAAGGAATATTGTTGGCGAGAATTAGTACGTTTGAGGAGGAAGATTTTGACTGGTCCGAGAGGGAAACCATGGGAAATCCAACAGCCTACAAACCTGAGATGCGCCAGAAAACTACACATGTAAAAGGAAGTGTTGGGATAAAATTGAAGTCGTGTTAAACTAATACCAGGAAATGTTCAATACACAGGGGCCGTTGCCAGCAGTGACCATTGTGCATCACATAATTTCGACGGTAACAGCGCACCGATTTGTAAGAAACGTTATACGGTGGCGCGACACTTACACCGTAGCTGGACGAAATTATTGAGCAGCAATTACGGGATGGGATTATAGAGCATTCTGATTCCCCATACAGTGCGAATATAGTATAACTGCGTAAGAAGTCAACTGATGAGACAAAATGGTATAGGTTTTGCTGCAACTATAGACACCTGAATAGTCAGACGGGGTCAGATGTTTATCCACTGCCGAATATTACAGATATTATCGAGATAGCGCAGTGACTACCATCAGTTGCTGGTGGCAGACGAAGACAGGCACAAAACAGTATTTTCCCCGCCTGGTGGGCACTATCAATACAGGATAATGCCGCCTGGGTTAAAAAATACTCCCGCTACGTTTCAGAGATTGCTGGATGGGGTGTTGCGAGGAGTGAAGACCCGGGAATGCTGTGTCTATTTAGACGATATAATTGAGAATATTGAAGCACATGCAACTCGGTTGCGTAGAATGTTTCATAGGTTTAGGGAGGCCAGTTTAACGTCAAATTTGGAGAAATGCAATTTCGCTTTGAAGGAGGTTACTTATTTAGGGCGCGTGATCAGTGAACATGGGATTAAGACATATCCACGTCTGATAACAGCAGTTAAAGATTTTCCAGTACCACAACGCAATAAGGAGGTGCGCCGCGGTGGAGTAGCCGAGCGGTCTAAGGCGCCTCGCTGTGGAGCGCGCGGTTGCTCGCCGTGGAGGTTCGGGTCCTCCCTGGGGCATGGGTGTGTGTGTTTTTTCGTAGGTTATTTTACCTAGGTTTCAGTAGTTTGTAAGCTACGGACTGATGACCACGCAGTTTGGTCCGATAGATTTACAGACATTTGAACATTTTGAGGTGCAATCTTTCTTCGGGCTTAGAAGCTAATATCGACGATATCTAAAGAATTTTGGGGAGACAACACGACCCCTACCACAGTTGCTAAACAAAGGGTCCAAGTTTCAATGGACGGCAGAATGTGATGCAGCTTTCCAAACACTGAAAAAAAAACTCCTAACGAGCCCAGTCTTAGCGTATCCGGACTACAGCAAAGAATTCATTTTATCGTGTGATCCGAGTCGACATTCGGTGGGCGTGGTGTTATCACAAAATGTGGATGGGGCGGAACATCCGATAGCTTACGCCTCCCTGCAGTTGACGACGGCGGGCGGAATTACTCAACAAGTGATAAAGAGTTGCTTAGCATTATGTATGAAATTAAGTGTTTTCGATGCTACTTATACGGAAGAAAATTTAAGGAGGTGTCGCATAACGTTGCACTAAAATGGCCCCTTGGCTTACGGGATACGACTAGCCGGTTAATACACTTGTCGTTGTATTTGTCAGAGATGGATTTTGAAGTGACCCAAAGATAGAAACATACGAATGCGGATGGCGTAAGCAGGAAAGTGGCATTCGTAGAGCCAATGGAGAGGAGTGGGAAGAGTGGTACAGAGCTCAGGCAAGAGATCCTTAGTGTCAGAAGTATGCCTCTCAGAAGCGGTTTTGCAAAGAAGACGAATTTTTACGTCCTAAGACCAGACTTGGACGCAGAATAGTGGTACCTGCAAACCTTAGGCAAGAGGTAATGAGAGGAGCACATCATCATGTCCTGTCCGGACACGGTGGACCGAGTATCACGGAGAGACGAGTGGCACAAAGGTTTTGTGGGCACCAGGAAGTGCGCGCGGCGTGCAGACCTGAGGAGCCAGAAGGCACCTTTACAACGATTACCGGAAGCCTCAGCCCCATGTTTCCTAATTGGAGTCGACATCCACGGGATATTTCACAAAACGCCTGGTGGTAACAAGTATGTGCTGACGATTACAGATTATTATTCTCGTTACCTAGCAATCCTGCTTCTTCCAGACCAGCAAGCCAGTAGTATTGCACAAGCACTCGTAAATAACTGGATACTTACATTTGCAGTACCAGAACTATTATTTCGAACCAAGGCTCAAATTTTATAGTCGACGTGTTGAGGCAGCTCTGTCAACTATTGAAAATATAAAAGCTGCGCACAATACCTCTGCATCCACAGGCAAACGGGCGGACAGAAAGGTTACACCGAACAATCGGAAAAATGCTCAGCTATTTCTTCAATGAGCAGAATAATAACTGGGAAATATACTTGCCAATGGTTGTGTCCTGCACAATGCAAAGATGCACGAGGCAATGGGTTTGTCGCCCTATGAGGTGGTGTACGGAAGGAAGATGCCATCACCTGTCGTAGTATTACGGCAAAAAGGAGGAAAAATCGGGGGAAGATTTCTCGAAGCTAATGAAAAAGGTATAGTCCAGAGTACAGAAATTAAACACTAAGGCACTGGAGCGACCAGAAACGCTGGGTAACACAGGAGCGAGACATCCGGACTATAAAGTCGGGTAATGGGTCATGCTATCCACACTTTACGTGCCGAAGGGAAAGTGTTCTGTTTAGTTGGGGTTAGCAGTAGTTTTAAATTAGTAGAATTAAAAAGTGGAGTTATGTCCTCGAAACAAGGACCAGTGTTGATATCGAGTGGACTATGGCTATGTACTAAAGCTTATGGGCATTGAGAAATGAAGTTAGAAGATTAGAAGCAGAATTTGGCACTTAACAAGAAAGAATGGGAAATTCAACTATGTTTCAGGAAGTGGCGGGTGAAATTAATACGCTACTGTATTCGTACTGGCAATTGAAGGACAGGTTACGTTATATGCAGGATATGGTGCCACAAACCATAAAGAGATTCAAAAGAGAGTGGTTAGATGCTGGGGGTAAACGTTTAAAAGCAGCTTTTGGTACAGTCGACAATGAGGACTTTTCGCTGGTCAATACCACTATACAGGGCATGGGAAATATAACTGACATAAGAAAAACAACAGTAGCATGGGATACGACACAAATACGAGGATTGGAGCAAGCCTTTTTAAATAATATTAAAGCTATTAGGAACGTAATGCAGGAATTAAGTAAATATCTTCTCTCTCCTACCAGTATACTGAACGCAGATCTCCGAATGGTACTGACCCATTTGAATACGTTAGCTTCCGAGTTAACGTTAGGAAGGGAGCTACGATTACTGACAGAAAAAATGATTGATGCGAGACTAGTCACAGAAGAATTACAAGAGGCGGTACACCAGGCGATGCAGGGCCATCTGTCGACAAGCCTAGTACCACCAGATACCTTCAGGTTAATATTGGATAAGGTACAGAAACAATTGTCACAAACTTGACAGTTCATATCTACTATTATTTAGCGACAGTGAACGTGAGTGCTAATAATGCGATACTATGATTTCAAATTTCCTTTCCTGTAGCTGCCAAGGCTAGTATTTTTGACGGTTATTCAATATATCTATTTCCGACATACCAGACGTTAATAATCTCCCATACAACCAATGCTAGTGCCGTTATGACAACTGTCTAATTACGAGACTGTATATTTGAAGGTGTGGTCATCTGTCCTTCCAGAATAAGCAACTTGAGCCCAAAACAATGCAAGGAGATGCTGTTCTTTGGAAACTTGGATACATCGGCTTGTAAAAAAGAAATTTCACCGTCAACATAGAATTTTTTCGAACGGGTGGGAAACAATTGGTTCTTTTTTCTTTTATATGCAGAACAAGAACCAACGAATACTTTTGAACATGTTTCAAGGATGGAGTAGTATCCTCTGTACGAATTTAGAGCTTCAAAATAGTAGGCTGATTCTTAATAGCACTTCATTTGCAATCACGGGAAATAATTTTCATTTACCTGCATCCATGACATTGAATATATCACACCCTCTTGTTTACTGGCCTGACACGACCCTACAGATATTAGCACAACAAAACCTAACCATCCTTAACGATTCACTCGATCCGGAAATCCTCAAATTTTTAGATCACTTCATCAGCGCCCAGAAGAGCAGAATTGATGCCAGTGCCATTATCCAACAAGTATTCAGCTTAAACAAGAAAGAAAGACGGTAATTATAATGTTGAGCAGTAGTATTTCTGATTACTTTTTTCTTTTCCTTTGCGTAGGTTTCTTTTCTGTAAGCGTATGAAGAATGAGAGTAACATGGAGCCTGTCCATCAGATCGTAGTAGACTGGTTACGAATGTCGACAAAATACGTAGACATGTGAAATAAATCAGTTATTGTCGCAAAATGTATTTAATGATTTTGTTATATTTTTTCTTCGATAATAATATCTGTGTAGTGCTTACGAGGCAAGCGGTGTCTGTTTAAAATTCGGTAAGAATTTTCCCCTGGGAGAATGAATGTAGGATGTGAGGAGAATATAGATACATAATATGAAAAAATTGGCAAGTGGAGAGTGAACTTTGACGCAGAAGTTGAACATGGAAGCGGTGCTGTGTTCAAAGCAGGTGTGTGACTTGAAGTAGAGCGGGACAAGCACGTTTATGATTTCAGCAAATAAAGTTGAGCGGCTCTGTGAAGCTTCGGGTGTCGCAAGTGGGTCGGCGAGGGCGCCGTACTGCGTAACAGCCAGGCAGCTGTATCGCTTAACACTAGAAGGACCGAGAGGCCAAATTGGCCCCTGTAACGATTTTTCCCTTGTGTCCTGAGCAAACCGTTAACTGATTTGAGTTGACATTTTGTGACTTTTCATCATTCATATAAACAATTGTGTACCCTCTTTTAGAGTGTTCTACTTTTATTAGATTCCGAAATGTTAAGATTACTGCCTAGAAGGACCGCAGGGCCAATTTGGCCCCTCTTAGCGTTTCTCTGTATTTTCAGCATTTTGCCTTGTAATAATGTGTAGCAAATAAAACCATCTGTTTTAGCTTTGTTGTTTCAATAAGCGACAATAATGCAATACATTCCAGCACTGAATGTTGGACTGTTGAAGCAATACTCTCGATTATTGTCTGTCACAGTATCTGATAGTCGTCCCTGCAAACATGACCTATAAATTCAAGAAAGGTCTAACGGACGCAGAAATACTAGAAGAACTAAGAAAAATAGAAGATGAAAGCTCAGGTGAAGAATTTGAGGTTTCTGATAGCGATAGCGATCAGGACAGTGAAGAACGTATGGTAGTTTCAGTGTCTGCAGATGAAGGAAGTGATTCTTCTAACGAAAGTGTTAGTTTTCTAACCAGTTTGGAACAAAATGAAGCTTCTACAGGTAGTCTCCCTACTAGTGTCCGAAATCCTAACTCTGTAAGATCAACAACCCAGAAAAAGGCTTCTTCTTCTGGAAGTGAGGAGAAGAAAGAAACAGCAAAAGATGGAACTGTCTGGAAAGTTGTACCAGTGGGCTCTAACCCAGGTCAGTAATATGTCTGGTCTTTAGATAGAGTTATACATGGTAAAATTGAAATAAACACTAGTTAAATACAAAATATGTAAGATAAATAACAGTAACAACAAGTTGATATAGCTTTGCATAATATAACTAGATTTGATAGCATATAAGAACAAATATATATGTATAATACTATTACAATACACATTACAAAAATATAATTCTTCTGTACATTTTCAGGTCGTCTGCAAAATTGTAACATTCTGCGAGAGAGTCCAGGACCAACATCATATGCTAAAAGGTACATTCAAAATGGGAAACTCCTTAGTGCTTGGCGGCTTATTTTCAGTGCCTCCATGATGCGCCACATCAAGCTTTGCACTGAAACTGAGGCTCGTCGTCGAACACAAGACGATTCCTGGACAGTAGACATTGAAGAATTGGATGCCTTTGTCGCCATAATGTATGCAAGAGGGGTGTATGGGGCAAAGAATTTTCCTCTGAAAGGTCTTTGGTCAAGTGTATGGGGTCCTCCGTTTTTCAGACAAACTATGGGGCGCAATAGATTTGTTGAAATACTGACGTATGTTAGGTTTGACATAAAGTCCACTAGATCTGAACGTCTCAAGACTGACAAATTTGCTCTTGCCTCAGCTATTTGGAATTCTTTCATTGAAAACAGTAGGTCATGCTATAAAGCAGAACCTTACGTTACAATTGATGAACAACTTTTGCCCTCGAAAACAAGATGCCCTTTCACACAATACATTGCTAGCAAGCCAGACAAGTTTGGTATAAAATTGTGGTTACTTGTATGTGTTTCTAGTAAATACATACTGAATGGATTCCTGTACACTGGTGCCGATCCCCTTCGACCAGCTGACCAAAGCATAGGTGAAAACGTCGTTCTTAGGCTTATGGAACCATACCTAGGCAAAGGTGTGAATATTACTACTGATAGCTACTTTACTTCGCTAAAACTTGCAAAACGTTTGAGGGCAGCATCCACAACTTTAGTAGGTACACTGAACCGTAATCGAAGGGAGGTGCCTCCTACAGCAAAGACACGAAAACAACCACTCCACTCGACTGTTGTGTATAAAAATGATGATGGTACAACCCTAACAGTTTATCAAGGGAAAACAAATAAAAATGTCTTATTATTGAGTTCACTTCACTCTCATGTATCTGTGTCTGAAAGTCAGAGGAGGACTCCTGAAACAGTGCAATTTTATAATGAAACAAAATTTGGGGTCGACGTTGTGGATCAAATGGCAAGAATGTACTCGACAAAAGCTGGGTCAAGACGTTGGCCAATGCATATATTATACAATATTCTTGATTTGGCTGCCATAAATTCATGGGTATTGTATAAGGAAGTGACTGGTGAGCGAATTAGTAGACGGGAGTATATTCTGGATTTGTGTGAGGAGCTTCGAGCGCCATATACGGAAGCAAGAAATAAAACGTCAGATCGAGATGATGCAGACAATAAAGGTGGACCACAGAAGGCAACAAAGAGAGAGAAGTGTAAAATTCGTACCTCATGCAAAGGAAATCACACAGCTACTGTTTGTTCAGGTTGTGAGAAAGCAGTGTGTGGGAAATGTGAGAAGAAAAGACGAGTGTGGTGTGACAAGTGCAGCAACGAACAGCAGTGAGTTCTTGTGGAGAGTGTTTGTGTAAAATCAATTGTTGTGAAATATATATTTAAAGCATTTATTCTATTAATACTGAACGTATGTGAAATCTTCTTCACTATTTAGACATTCATGCAGAAAACAATTCTAAAATTTGTAAGTTGGAGTAGATACATTTTTTCTAGATTTTGGTTACAAGACAGTAAGTGTCGTCCATATATTGCACAAATTCATGTAAATTACACTCAATAAAAGTGTATATGAAGATTACATTGCATTATTTTTCACAATCTGGCCATATAAGAAATAAAACTGCATGGGGCCAATTTGGCCCCAGCGGTCCTTGTAGGTAGTAGCCTGCATGCGGTCCTTCTAGTGTTAAAGGAACAAGTGGCTGGGGCGTACACGATCGGAAGTAAGAAACCGGTCACGTGTAGCAACTATGAGGTATGCCACACTTGTGAAACGGAAGCCGGGATCAACCTCGTCGTATGAATACAGGCGTAAAGACAGGTTCGGCAGAGAGAGATAGTGAGTCAGCCACGGCTATGCAGTCACCTGCTTCCCGGATTGTGCTACTCTCGTTATCGCAAAAACTGAGTCAGTCGCAGGCTGAAAGAACTTCGACGCAGCGCGGCCAGCAGCCAATCATTATGGTCAACACGGCACCCCCAACGGGAGATGCATCCTGTACAACAACAGCGGCACATCCTAATGCTACGAGCAGTGGGATCCCGGGCTCGACAACAGTGAACGGGACGGCGAACCAACGCATGGTGCGAAAAGCTGCAGCTAGCTACTCACCCATGGGCGTGGTGTGGACACTCTACGCGCCTTCGGCTGAATCGTAAACAGGAGTGTCAATAAATGTTTTATTATGCTGTACCACTGTTTCAGTGCCACCCCATCTCTCGAGTTGAGTACTGAGCTCACAGACCACATGGAAGGAAACTAAATGTCGCTATCCTGACAAAAACGAAATATATTCATCATTTGGTGTCAAAACCACCAATACATTATCCCAACCCCGTTACAAAGCATTAAACAAATGAAATATCCCAAAAAATATTGTCATTAATCCATTAAACACATTATTTTCTTTTGTTAATACATACCTCCTCAATGCCAGGTTCAGGTGGTTGAGAAGGCGGTCCACCAGAGAGTGAAGGGGATTCCTGTGGGAGTACAAACAATACTTTAATTTATATTACTCAGATTTTTTGTTCCAAATCCGCTCCAAGTAGTTAGTGAATCAACATACTGAATAAAGGATACACTAAACACTGTTTGTTGAGAAGGACTTACTGCTTCCACACATGACAGAATTGTTTGTACTGTTGGTGATTTCTCAAAGAAATGAAGTTGTGTTGGCAAATATGAAACCTGTAATTAATCATTTCCTAAGATGGCATCTGATATGGTGAGATAGGTTTAATGACTCTAAATATCCATCATAAAATTGTGGACAGAAATTATGTAGCCATTACGTTTGAAGAGACCCTGGCAGCTTAACTATGGCAACAAAAATCTGTAACTTGACGTAATCATTAAGCAAGGAAAAAGAAGTGTGCTCTTGTTGATGGATTATAACAAAGTCTTACTTCCTTAGTATTACCATGATATGACTAAACATTACAATAATGAACTAAAATACACTAGTTGCTTTTCAATTTGAAACATCTGCAAGGAATATGGAAAGTTTGTTTTACTGAATCATTATCGGTTGAAGATGTCACACCATCATTCAAAAATTTGATCCTGGAAGGCAAAAATTGTGAAACGTCACCGAGATATAGTAAAAATGAGAGGAATGGTGTAATATATGATGGTGAACTTTCGCATTTTCATCCATAAAATCTTTAGTTTATGTATTCACAAATTAATAAGCATGAATTGGAAGAAATATCCCATAGGTTTTACATTAATCCAATAAACACAGACACACTTTGTTATTACTTACCTTCGCAACGCCAAGTGGTAGTGGTGGAGGAGGTGGCCCACCAGAGAGTGAAGGGTATTGCTGTGGAAGAACATAGAATACTTCAATTTAAAGTACACTCGTCCTATGTTCCACAACTACCACAATTAGTTAGTAAAACAACATACTAAATAACGGTTACAGTAAACTCTGTTCACTTAGGTGGAGTTAATGTTCCTAGACATGAAAAGATAGCTTATTGTGTTGGTTATTTCATCAAAGAAATGAAGTGGCGTTGGCAAATATGAAACCTGCAACCTTTCATCCCGTAAGAGGGCATCCCCGAGGGGAGATTCGAACCCCCGACCGTAGTAGCCGTGCAGACCGTGACTGGAGCGCCTTAGCCCCTCGGCCACTGCGGCCGGAACGTGCAGACGTGAGTCGCCAGAAGGCACCTTTACAACGATTACCGGAAGCCTCAGCCCCATTTTTCCTAATTCGAATCGACATCCACGGAACATTTCACAAAACGCCTGGTGGTAACAAGTATGTCCTGACGATTATAGATCACTTTTCTCGTTACCTAGCAATGGTGCTTCTTCCAGACCAGCAAGCCGATTGCACAAGCACTCGTAAATAACTGGATACTTACATTTGCAGTACCAGAGGCTATTATTTCGAACCAAGGCTCAAATTTTATGGTCGACGTGTTCAGGCAGCTCTGTCAACTATTGAAGATATAAAAGCTGCGCACAATACCTCTGCATCCCCAGGCAAACGGGCGGGCAGAGAGGTTACGCCGAACAATCGGAAAAATGCTCAGATATTTCTTCACTGAGCAACATAATAACAGGTAAATGTACTTGCCAATGGATGTGTCCTGCCACAATGCACGAGGCAATGGGTTTGTCCCCCTATGAGATGGTGTACGGAAGGAAGATGCCATCACCTGTCGTAGTATTACGGCAAAAAGGAGGAAAAGTCGGGGGAAGATTACTCGAAGATAATGAAAAAGGTATGGTCCAGAGTACAGAAATTAAACACTAAGGCACTGCAAGAACAAGAAACGCTGGGTAACACAGGAGCACGACATCCGGACAATAAAGTCGGATAATGGGTCATGATATCCACACCTTACGTGCCGAAGGGAAAGACAAAACGTCAATCTCTAATTATCGAGGGTCTTATCAGATTGTGGGAGTGAAGTCACCAGTAAATGTAAGATTGCAATCGGCAACATGAACCTTAGTTGTGCACGTTCTTCCACCAGTTGTACCTCCTGATAAGGGAAATGCAAGGCGTCGGAAACAGGACCAGTTATCCTGCATATAACGTAACCTACCCTTCAATTGCCGGTACGTATACTGGACCCTAAAGAGATTCAAAAGAGGGTGGTTAGATGCTGGGGGTAAACTTTTAAAAGCAGTTTTTGGTACAGTCGACAATGAGGACTTTACGCTGGTCAATACCACTATACAGGCCATGGGAATTATAACTGACATAATAAAAATAACGGTAGCATAGCATACGACACAAAAACGAGGGTTGGAGCAAAACTTTTTAAACAATATTACAGCTATTAGGAACGTAACGCAAGAATTAAGTAAATATCTTCTCTCGACTACCAGTATTTTGAACACAGATCTCCGAATGGTACAGACCCATTTGAATATGTTAGCTTCCGAGTTAACGTTAGGAAGGGAGCTACGATTACTGACAGAAAAAATGATTGATGCGACACTGGTCACAGAAGAATTACAGGAGGCGGTACATCATGCGATGCAGGACCATCGGTCGACAACCCTAGTACCACCAGATACCTTCAGGTTAATATTGGATAAAGTACAGAAACAACTGCCACAAACTTCACAGTTGATATCCCCCCCTCCGATAAATTGCATGTATAGCACTACTATTATTTAGCTACAGTGAGCATGAGTGCTAATAACGCGATACTATGATTTCAAATTTCCTTTCCTGTAGCTGACAAGGCTAGTATTTCTAATGGTTATTCAATACATCCATTTCCGACACACCAGACATTAATAATCTCCCATACAACCAATGCTAGTGCCGTTATGACAACTGTCTAATTACGAGACTGTATATTTGAAGGTGTGGTCATCTGTCCTTCCAGAATAAGCAACTTGAGCCCAAAAAAATGCAAGGAGATGCTGTTCTTTGGAAACTTGGATACACCGGCTTGTAAAAAAGAAATTTCACCCTCAACATAGAATTTTTTCGAACGGGTGGGAAACAATTGGTTCTTTTTTCTTTTATATGCAGAACAAGAACCAACGAATATTTTTGAACATGTTTCAAGGATGGAGTAGTATCCTCTGTACGCATTTAGAGTTTCAAAATAGTAGGCTGATTCTTAATAGCACTTCATTTGCAATCACGGGAAATAATTTTCATTTACCTGCATCCATGACATTGAATATATCACACCCTGTTATTTACTTACCTGACACAACCCTACAGATATCAGCACAAGAAAACCTAACCATCCTTAATGATTCACTCGATTCGGAAATCCTCAAATTTTTAGATCACTTCATCAGCGCCCAGAAGAGCAGAATTGATGCCAGTGCCATTATCCAACAAGTATTCAGCTTAAACAAGAAAGAAAGACGGTAATTATAATGTTGAGCAGTAGTATTTCTGGTTCCTTTTTTCTTTTCCTGTGTGTAGGTTTTCTTTCCAGTAAGCGTATGAAGAATGACAGTAACAAGGAGCCTGTCCATCAGATCGCAGTAGACTGGTTACGAATGTCGACAAAATACGTAGACATATGAAATAAATCAGTTATAGTCGAAAAATGTATTTAATGATTTTGTTATATTTTTCCTTCGATAATAATATCTGTGTAGTGCTTACGAGGCAAGTGGTGTCTGTTTAAAATTCGGTAAGAAGTTTCCCTGGGGGTGAAGGAATGTAGGAGGTGAGAAGAATATAGACATTTAATATGAAAATAATTGCCGTGCTGTGTTCAAAGCAGGTGTGTGACTTGAAGTAGAGCGGGACAAGCACGTTTATGATTTCAGCAAATAAAGTGGAGCGGCTCGGCGAAGCTTCGGGTGTCGCAAGTGGGTCGGCGAAGGAGCCGTACTGCGTAACAGCCAGACAGCTGTATCGCTTAAAGGAACAAGTGGCTGGGGCGTACACTATCGGAAGTAAGAAACCGGTCAGGTGTAGCAACTATGAGGTATGCCACACTTGTGAAACGGAAGCCGGGATCAACCTCGTCGTATGAATACAGGCGTGAAAGACAGGTTCGGCAGAGAGAGATAGTGAGTCAGCCACGGCTAGGCAGTCACCTGCTTCCCGGACTGTGCTACTCTCGTTATCGCAAAAACTGAGTCAGTCGCAGGCTGAAAGAACTTCGACGCAGCGCGGCCAGCAGCCAATCATTACAGTCAACACGGAACCCCCAACGGGAGATGCATCCTGTACAACAATGGCGGCACAGCCTGATGCAACGGGCAGTGGGGTCCCGGCCTCGACCACGGCGGAACGTGGCGGCGAACCAACGCATCGTGCAGAAAGGCTGCAGCTAGCTACTCACCCATGGGCATGATGTGGACACTCTATGCGCCTTCGGCTGAAACGTAATCAGGAGTGTCAATAAAATGTTTTATTATGCTGTACCACTCTTTCAGTGCCTCCCCATCGCTCGAGTTGAGTAATGAGCTCACAGACCACATGGAAGGAAACTAAATGTCGCTATCCTGACAAAGACGAAATCTATTCGTCATTTGGTGTCAAAACCACCAATACATAGCCCAACCCCGTTACAAAGAATTAAACAAAAGAAATATCCCAAAAATTAGTTATAAATCCAATAAAAACATATTTTTCCTTTTGTTAATACATACCTTCTCAATGCCAGGTTCAGGTGGTTGCGAAGGCGGTCCACCAGAGAGTGAAGGGAATTCCTGTGGAAGGACAAACAATACTTTAATTTAAATTACACAGATTTTTTGTTTCAAAACTGCCCCAAGTAGTTTGTGAATCAACATTCTGAATAAAGGATACACTAAACACTGTTTGTTGAGAAGGAGTTAATGCTTCCACAATGACAGAATTGTTTGAAACGTTGGTGATTTCTCAAAGAAATGAAGTTGTGTTGGCAAATATGAAACCTGTAATTATTCATTTCCTAAGATGGCATCTGATATGGTAAAATAGGTTTAACGACTCTAAATAGCCATCATAAAATTGTGGACAGAAATTATGTAGCCATTATATCTGAAGAGACTCTGGGTGCTTAACCATGGCAACATAAATCAGTAACTTGACATAATCATTAAGCAAGGAAAAAGAAAGAATGCTCTTGTTGATGGATTATTACAAAGTCTTATTTCCTTAGTATTACCATGATATGACTAAACATTACAATAATGAACTAAAATACACTAGTTGCTTTTCAATTTGAAACATCTGCAAGGACTATGGAAAGTTCGTTTTACTGAAACATCATCGGTTGAAAAGGTCACAATATCATTCGACATATTGATCCTGGAAGTCAACAATTGTTAAATGTCAGCGAAAAATATTACAACTGAGAGTAATGGTGTGATATATGATGGCGACCTATTGCTTCTTAAACGATATAAACTTTATTTTAGAAATTTAAAATTAATAAGCAATAAACAACACAAATATCTCGAAAATTTGTCATTAATCCAATAAACACATTTCCACTTTTGGCAATACATACCTTCTCAATCCCAAGTGCAGGTATTGGAGTAGGCGGCCGACCAGAGAGTGAAGGTGATTGCAGTGAGATTCCTTGTGCTTTCAATTCTGGCACAAGAGCAGCTGGTTCAGAAGGTTGTGTAGTTGATGGACGTGAAACACATAGTTGTTGAGTGGATGTGGTTGGTGAAGATAGTCCAGTTTCAGGGTGTGATGCTGGCAATTCTGATAAAGGTGACAATGGGAGAGAAGGTCGTGGGAATGTGAAAAGTGATCTAGTCGGCGTATCTAGTGCATCGGCGAGGGCGCCGTACTGCGTAACAGCCAGACAGCTGCATTGCTTAAAGGAACAAGTGGCTGGGGCGTACACGATCGGAAATAAGAAACCGGTCACGTATAGCAACTATGAGTTATGCCACACCTGTGAAACGGAAGCCGGGATCAACCTCGTCGTCTGAATACAGGCGTGAAAGACAGGTTCGGCACAGAGAGATAGTGAGTCAGCCATGGCTAGACAGTCACCTGCTTCGCTATCCTGACAAAGACGAAATCTATTCGTCATTTGGTGTCAAAACCATCAATACATACACCAACCCCGTTACAAAGCATTAAACAAAAGAAATATCCCAAAAATTTGTCATTAATCCATTAAACACATTATTTTCTTTTGTTAATACATACCTCCTCAATGCCAGGTTCAGGTGGTTGAGAAGGCGGTCCACCAGAGAGTGAAGGGGATTCCTGTGGGAGTACAAACAATACTTTAATTTAAATTACACAGTTTTTTTGTAACCAAAACTGCCCCAAGTAGTTAGTGAATCAACATACTGAATAAAGGATACACTAAACACTGTTTGTTGAGAAGGAGTTAATGCTTCCACACATGACAGAATTGTTTGTACTGTGGGTGATTTCTCAAAGAAATGAAGTTGTGTTAGAAAATATGAAACCTGTAATTAATCATTTCCTAAGGTGGCATCTGACATGGTGAGATAGGTTTAATGACTCTAAATAGCCATCATAAAATTGTGGACAAAAATTATGTAGCCATTACATCTGAAGAGACCCGGGCAGCTTAACTATGGCAACAAAAATCTCTACTTGACATAATCATTAAGCAAGGAAAAAGAAAGAATGCTCTTGTTGATGGATTATTACAAAGTCTTATTTACTTTGTATTACAGTGATATGACTAACCATTGAAATAATGAAATAATATACAGTAGTTGGTATTATACTTGAAAAATCTGCAAGGACTATGTAAGTTTATTTTACCGAACATTAATGGTTGAAAAAGTCACACCATTATTCAAAAAATTGATCCTGGAAGGCAAAAATTGTGAAACGTCACCGAGATACAGTAAAAATGAGAGGAATGGTGCAATATATGATGGTGACCTTTTGCATTTTCATCCATATAAACTTTATTTTATGTATTCACAATTAATAAGATGGATTGGAAGAAATATCCCATAGGTTTTACATTAATCCAATAAACACAGACACACTTTGTTATTACTTACCTTCGCAACGCCAAGTGGTAGTGGTGGAGGAGGTGGCCCACCAGAGAGTGAAGGGTATTGCTGTGGAAGAACATAGAATACTTCAATTTAAAGTACACTCGTCCTATGTTCCACAACTACCACAATTAGTTAGTAAAACAACATACTAAATAACGGATACAGTAAATGCTGTGCACTTAGGTGGAGTTAATGTTTCTAGACATGAAAAAATATTTTGTTGTGTTGGTTATTTCTTCAAAGAAATGAAGTGGTGGTGGCAAATATGAAACCTGCAATCATTCATTCCCTAAGAGGGCATCTGGTTTGCTGTTATTGACTCTAAAAAGTCATCAAGAAATTGTTGGCTGAAAGTATGTAGCCATTACATCTAAAATTATTCTGAAGAACTCACTGTTCTTTGCTTCTACAATTATTTTCCACACATTCCACACTTTGATACATTTCTGTACAGTTTGTTTGTGAGATTCAGCTTCTAATGATTGTATTCCATACTCCTGAGGCATAAAAACAACTGCTAGACCATGGCAACAAAATTCTGTAACTTGAGATTATCATTAAGCAATGAAAAAGAAAGAATACTGTCATTGATGGAATATTACAAAGTCTTCTTTCCTTACTATCATCATGATATGATCAACCATTACCATAATAAAAAAATTACAGTAGTTGAAATTCAATTTGATGCATCTGCAAGGACTATGCAAGGTTTCCTTTACCGAACAGTATTGTTGAAAATGTCAAACCATTATTCAACATATTGATCCTGGAAGGGCAAATTTCTATAATGTTGTTAAAATATATTAGAAGTGAGAGTAATGTTGTGATATATGATGGAAAACTTTCACTTCTTCATCGATAACATCTTTATTTAGTGAATTTACAATTAATAAGCATTAAGTAACAGAAATATCCCAAAGATTTGTCATTAATCCAATAAATACAATTACACTTTCGTGAATACTTACCATTTTAATGCCAATTGGAGGTGGTGGAGGAGTTGCCCCCCAGCTGAGAGTGAAGGGAATTGTTGTGGGTGAATAGGACACTTTAATTTACCCAGATGCTGTATTTCACAACTACCCCAATTAATTACTATATCAACATAATGAATAAAGGATACACTAAACACAGTTCATTGAGAAGGAATTAATGCTTCCAGGCTTGACAGAATTGTTTGCATTGATGTGATTTCTCAGTGAAATGAAATGGTGTTGGCAAATATGAAACTTGTACTCAATCATTTCCTTAGAAGACATCTGATGTGGTGAAATTGATTTCAAGGTTCTAAATAACCATCATGTAAAGTTCATTTGAACGAATATTATTTGTTGCGAGTGGCACACCATCATTCAAAAAATTGATCCTGGAAGGCAAAAATTGTGAAAAGGCATGGCGCGGAAAGGCTGCATTTTGCTACTCATCCATGGTCGTGGTGTGGACGAAAGGACGCGGGGCCACATCTGAAGCGCACCTGTGACCGTCTGGAGGGTGAAGCAGCATTAGTGGGCGAAGGAGGAAGGAGGAACTCCCGGGCCGCATCCAGTGCTGTACGACCATCGCGGCTGCGGCGCGGGGAAGCAAGAGGACGGCGGCGGGCGCGGGCGCAGCACCTCGCCTGACTCAACACTGAGGCGCCAAAGGCCACCCCAGCCAGACAGCAGCGACAGCTGGATGCCTACTCAGTCCGATACAGTATGCATGCAGACTGCACTCGCCTCCGGCTGAATTGTAATGACGAGTGTCAATAAAATGTTTTGTTATACTGGCCAGATTCAGTCCCTCCCCATCTCCCGAGTTTAGTACTGAGCTCACAGCACACATGGAAGCTATCCTGTTAAATTGGGTGTCAATAAGTGCTCAACTCCGTGAGGTGGGAATGAAGTAGTTGCTTAAAATAATTGAAAGAGGAAGCTTTAGTAATTTGCTTGGGTTTGATCACTTGTATAGCCATTTCAGTAAGTTTCTTATTGTAATACGCCTTTATTTTTGTTGGCCCACTTTAGGTTATGGTAGTAACACTAAAAGTGGAACTTTGCGATCGTTTTATGACAGCTCGAAATTTAAAAAAAAAAAAAAATTACGGCTTAACCATTCACCTGACAGGAAAATAGAAAAACCGAATCTTTTGAGGAGAAAATTCTCTACAACTTTGCTCTTTTATGTTTTTGCACATCTCGTATCGTTTGAAAGATATTTGTAAAAATAACAGAGTTTTGACACCCTCCACTGAATTAACGAAAACCAGCCGTTCGCAGATGTCACGTGACATTCATCGCCCAGAACTTTCTCTGGCATAAGCCATCTTGCGTTGCATTTTGATAATTTTCTTATTTTAACTTACACGTTTTCATTTCAAAGCAATGGCGCAATGACGAATTAACAAAAAGACGTCGTTATTCGTACGATACATGATACTATAGTGTGTACAACTGCCATATTAGCATCAGTTAACAATGGCGATGAATAGTATGAAATTGAAGAACGCTACTTCTAAGTGTTGGCTGTAGCATAATGTGCAATGTGTTGGACTGCGATGCTGAAGGTCGGTGGTTCAAAACACGCTACTACCTACAATTTTTTTCCTAAAAGGGTTTCAGACACTCTTATTAAATAATTTTTTATTGTTTACATTATTATTTTCGTCCAAAATGTTTGCAAAAACTTATAAAACTACAAATCTAAAGTGGACCTTAAAACACGTTAGTGCGATTTTTTGTTGTTGTTATTCTCATACGTATGAGTATGGATAAGCAATCCGTTGCAAAGGAGGGTCCAACAGTACAGGACGCTACAACGTTAGAGGCAATTGAAAGTTTAGTTCACTATGTGGCACAGTTGAAAAATGATAATAATAGACTAATGCAACAGATACATTATGCTCGGCAAGATGGAGAAATTCTGCTCTCCCTGGTAACACCTTTCACTGCCAAACCAGAGAAAGATGTCACGGCCTTTTTCGACGATTTATTGGCAGCAGTTAAATAACAATTATGATCTAACAAGTAGCTTATGCAGATGACGAAATTGCGTCTGGTAGGGGAGACTGAGGCGCATTTCTGTACAATGAGGAATTAAGGAATTCATTAACTTTTGAAGAGTTAAGAAAGGGATTGTTAAAGACGTTTCAAAGGCAGAATAGTGGTAAATTTTGTAGCGAGAAATTGAACGCTATTACTCAGCGTCAGAATGAGTCGCTGGAAAGTTATGTAGAAATGATTAGGAGGATTAATGTGAATACATACCAGTTAACTGATAATGACGTTGTAAATAAGGTCATTTTACAGGAGGCTGAAAGTAGGGCGCTCGATACTCTTTTTGCGGGAGCTGCCGGCTGAAATGTCGCACCGGGTGAGAGTAGAATTCCCTAAACCCTTGGATGAAGCCGTCTCTGTAGCAACAGCTTTCGAGGAAACTGATGTTGCAACACGAGTGAAGGAACGACGTAATGTTTTCTTAGCGGGGGTACGATGTTTTAGGTGTGACCGGCAGGGTCACATTGAAAAAAATTGCTGATTACCGCAGTGTAGACTGTGTCACAGAGTGGAATTGTAGGGCAGGGCGGAACAATAATAGGTCGCCGTTATACGGCAATCGGAGTTCAAATTTCGAATTTAAAATACACGTGTTTCGGTATGTTTGGTAATTAAACTAATAAGGGGGTCGAATGACTTCTACTTATATTTGACGTCTTGGCTAGGAGAACTGAGTTTATTGACAGAGCGATCCAACAAGGATTCTGTTTTTGCTGACCTAGGTCCGGAACCCTAAAAAAGCATGATGTCCACAGCTCCCTCTTTAACAACCCTTGCAAAGCACGGGAATATAAGCTAGTTTGTAACAGATACGGGTGCCGATGTCTCAGTTATCAATGACAAGTATGTGGAAAGTAGGGAATGCCTCCCTTCCAGGTTTAAGTTAAGTGGGGTTATAGTTATTGGGGTATGATCACTAGGGTGTACCACATTGGTGTTTTCAGTTAATGGTACGCAATTTCAGGAAACGGTAAAAGAGGTGTCAAGAATAAATGACGGGTATGACGCGATTCTGGCACTTGACTTTTTCAATAAACATCACGCTATAATCGATCTCGGTCAGCAAACGGTGTAACTTGATGGAGTATTGTTTCCATTAGGTGGCACAGTTGCAATGAACTTGCCGCTGCAAGATTCTCCGAAGCGCAAGGAAGAGTCGCCTAAAGTGCTACCGATGCCCTTGACAATAGGTTCGCGAGATAAAGTACATATGGGTACAGGGAAGCTGTACTGGGTAGATGTGCATACCGTCTTACCTGCTGATACGTTGTGTTTAATAGAGCCTCTAGCGGTGAACGAGGAATTAGATACGGCACACTGTTTTGTGCGGAGAAGCATAGTTAAGATTGAGGAGGTAAATGAGGTCAGAAAGTAACGGTACTTGTATCGTCCCGGGCTCGACGTTACACTGCCTCCCAACCCAAGGTGTGGTGCGACCCGTGGTTAGGGGTGCGTGGCACATGGGTGGATGTGTCTCGAACGGAGCCTCTGGGATACCGGGCGACCTCCCTGAGTAAGTTACCTTGCACCGCGCGGGTTAACGTGGTGTGGACCATATAAATCCCCAAATCCCGAGGGACTAAGATGAACACGGAGAAAAAAAATTATTTTAAAAGAATCCGAGGGGCAATCTGAGACCTCAGATACTCAGACATCGGGATCAGGACTGATGGAGTACACTCGTACTTCTCAGTCAGGGTCTAGATGTGAGCAAGAAGTGGAAGCTGTAACAGAGAAGTTGGACCAGATTGTCCTTGTCTGGGGCTCAGAGGAGGAAACTTCTCAAGGAACAGAAGCCAAAGGAAGTAAAAGAATGGCTTCCTAAACATAAGTGGAGGGAATCAACAAGGCTTGAGCCCAAGACCCCCAAAAGGGTCCAGAACCCAAAAGTCCCGACAGAGGATTGGAGGGTAATTAACCAAAAGGTCGTTCCGGAAGGACGAACCCTAGTGGTGGAGGTCGGAGATAAGTCCCTGAAGGCAATGCGAGAGCAAGGCCTAAAACTGTTTATAGGGTTCTCACAGGTCGCCGTCAGGTTAATCAAAGACCTTACAGGCAATAATGGCAGCAAGATGGGGACTGGAAGTGCTGCAGATAAACCTGCAGCACAGTAAAGGGGCCACTGCTGCCCTGAGCCATCGCCTGAGGAGACAGGAGGTGGACGTGGCCCTGATGCAAGAACCCTATTTATACAAAGGGGGTGTATCGGGCCTCGGTGGTACTGTAGGTAAGCTGATTTATGCCAGAAATCTAAAAAACATGCATTTATGTTAGAAATGGAATACCTTTCTTACCAATGATGGATTTTTGTTCCAGAGACCTAGTGACCATCGGGATGCAGCAATGTGAGGAAGGTATCAAGAGGGAAATTGTTTTGGCCTTCCTCACGAAATCAGCTCTCCTCCTCCTTTGGAAGTGAGGAGACTGACGGAAGCCTGCCATCGGCAAGGTGACGAACTGTTGGTGGGATGTGATGACAATGCCCACAATCTAACGTGGGGCAGCAAGGACACCAACAGTAGAGGTGAGCACCTTCTTGAATTTCTCCTATCTAACAACTTGGAGATCCTGAATAGGGGTGATGAACCTACATTCAGGAATAGTAGAAGGGAAGAAGTAACTGACATAACTTTTGGTTCCATGATGATGGGAAGTTATGTCAAACAGTGGCATGTGGTCCTGGAGCCATCCTCGTCAGATCACATGTATATTAAATTCAAGGTTGAAATGGGAACCAGACAGACCATGACCTATAGGAATCCCAGGAAAACGGAGTGGGAGACATATAGGAGAGATCTTGACTTCAGCCTATCTGAAATTAAAACTTCGATAAGGAATCCAGCAGAGTATGAGGAAGTAGCAGAGGCCGTAACCTCTGCTGTAGTGACCTCATACCAGGACAACTGCTCAATCACCAAGAAGTGCACAAATAGGAGTGTGCCTTGGTGGAATAATAACCTGGAAATGCAAAGGAAACAGGTACGAAGACTGTTTAACCTTGCGAGGCGCAAAGGACAATGGGCAAAATATCGTGAGGCCCTTGTCAATTACAACCTTGCCATCAGGCGGGCAAAGGAGGCATCCTGGAAGGTATTCTGTGAGGAAGTGGAGGGCACGGCTGCTCAAGCGAGACTTCATAAAATCCTCACTAGGGTACCAACTAATCCAGGAGGAACATTGAGGAAGGAGGATGGGGAGTATACAAAGACAGCACATGAAACGCTGGAACTGCTCCTCAAAACTCACTTTCCTCAATATACTCTGGGGGATAACTCAAACCAGAATGTGATTACTGAGAGACAACGGTTCTCAGGTATTCGCAAAGAGGACTGGGATCTGGCCAAGGAGTGTGTCGATTTCAATAAGGTCCGATGGGCAGTGGGAACATTTCAACCGTTCAAGTCACCTGGCCCCGATGGAATCTATCCAGCTCTCCTGCAACAAGTGGGAGAAAATCTTATTAGATTCCTATGCAGGTTATTCAGGGTTAGCCTAGCAGCAGGAATCATTCCCAATGCCTGGAGGGCAGTGAAGGTTGTCTTCATTCCATAGCCAGGGAGAATTGATCATACCAAGGCCAAGGATATGAGACCAATCAGCCTGTCCTCCTTCATTCTTAAGACATTGGAAAAGATGGTTACTGTGGTGTGGGAGAAAGGAGGTTAAGTAGGGCTCCTCTACATTCAAACCAACATGCATATCAACCAGGTAAATCATGTGAGACAGCTCTCCACCAACTTGTTGGGAAGGTGGAGAAAGCACTACACTTTCAGGAGATAGCCCTCTGTATCTTCCTGGACATTGAGGGGGCTTTTAGCATCGCGACCTTCGATTCCATGGTTAGGGCAGCAGAGGTGCATGACCTAGGGACCACTATATGTAGGTGGACTAGGACCATGCTCAGTGGAAGAAAGGTAGAGGCTACCATGATGAATGAAAAAATGGTAATCAACACCACTAGGGGTTGCCCGCAAGGAGGAGTTCTTTCCCCTTCATTGTGTAATCTAGTGGTGAATGATCTCATTGGAGAATTAAACTCTAGGCAGTACTTTTGTCAAGGATACGCAGACGATCTTGTCATAGTAATACTTGGCAAATTTGCTGACACAGTAAAGAATATGGCACAAGGTGCCTTGGACATTGTGGAAGACTGGTGCAGAAAACAGGATCTGGGGGTTAGTTCTAAGAAGACTGTTGTTGTACCATTCACAAGGAAACATATCCAACATTCAAGCTGAAATCTAAAGCTTTTCAAGGAAGCACTACCTGTGAAGGGGACAGTGAAATATCTAGGGGTTACCCTAGATGAGAAACTGACATGGACCCCTCACATTAGGAATATTTGCTCCAAGGCAAAAGGTACTTTAGTAAGTACCAGGAGAGCTTGTGGCAAAAATTGGGGCCTGAGCCCCAAGGGTATGCACTGGATATACACCACAGTGATTAGACCCAGGATCACCTGTGGGGCGGTCGTGTGGAGAAGGAAGGTAGAACAGCAGGTTGCTGCTAAGGAGCTTGGTAAGGTGTAGAGACTAGCCTGCTTAGCCATAACAAGCAGAATTAGCAGCACACCAACTGCTGGGATGGAAACCATGCTGGATAAGCCCCCATTACACCTTTGGGTCAAGATGGAAGCGGCAGCTGGTGCCTACAGACTCAAATCTGGCAACAACTGGAACTCTTTGGGATATCCAGAATCACATACTAAATTAGTGAGTGAGGTAAATATAGGAAAGGTTGGGGAAATGCCAACCGACTATATTATAACTCCATACTGCTTCAACAAGCCTTTCAGTATAACAATTGGAAGTAGGGAGCAGTGGGAGAAAATAGTTCGACACCGTACAGGAGATATTGTCTGGTTCACTGACAGGTCGAAATCAGACCAAGGTGTTGGGGCCGTGGTATGCGGGGTGCAGCCAAGACTGGAGGGAGTCATCTCTCTAGGGAAACTGGCCTCAGTATTCCAGGCCGAAATCACTGCCATCAGGGCATGTGTGGAGGAGAATTTGCGTAGGTGCTACAAAGATCGTAGCATCTATATCTATTCAGACAGCCAGGTAGCCCTGAGATCACTGGCAGCTCCTACAACAAGGTCTAACATTGTTGCAGAATGTCACAGGGTTCTGGTGGAGCTAGGGGAAAGCAATAGAGTAAACCTATTGTGGGTCCCTGGCCACTCGGGGATCAGTGGCAACGAACATGCCGACAGATTAGCCAGGATGGGGGCAGAGGCTCCATTTATTGGACCGGAAACTGTCCTGACAATCACCAAGGCAATGATTAAATTGGAGCTACGTAACTGGCTCAGAAGACAGCATATAGAATATTGGACCGAAGTCCATCAACAAAAACATAGCAAGATAATGATGTCAAAGCCTTGTTTTAAAAGAAGTCTCCAATCCTGGGTCTGAACAGGACAGAGATTAGACTCATGGTTGGATTGCTGACAGGCCATGGGAATTTCAAAAAAAAACACCTACATACAATGGGAATAACAGAAGGGACCCTAAATGTAGGATCTGTGATGACGGTGATGAAACTGCATCACATCAGATCTTCGAATGCATTGCATTTGAGAGTAAAAGGCACAGAACATTTGGGACAAACAGACCCGTAGAAATTGTGTCTGATAAAGAACTGGTAATGGGACTCCTTGCACTGTTCAAGGGCATTGGTTGGCTTTACTAGACATACAGTGAGCGATATCGCACAATAAACGTAGTTTCGGTGCGGGCAGTGGCGGGTTAGACCAAGACTGTTTTGGCTTCCCTGAAAGAATCAAATCAAATCAACGGTACTTGTAGATAATTTTGCAAAGAAAGGCAGAAAGATGAAGAAAGGAATATTGTTGGCGAGAATTAGTACGTTTGAGGAGGAAGATTTTGACTGGTCCGAGAGGGAAACCATGGGAAATCCAACAGCCTATAAACCTGAGATGCGCCAGAAAACTACACATGTAAAAGGAAGTGTTGGGATAAAATTGAAGTCGTGTTAAATTAATACCAGGAACTGTTCAATACACAGGGGCCGTTGCCAGCAGTGACCATTGTGCATCACATAATTTCGACGGTAACAGCGCACCGATTTGTAAGAAACGTTATACAGTGGCGCGACACTTACACCGTAGCTGGATGAAATTATTGAGCAGCAATTACGGGATGGGATTATAGAGCATTCTGATTCCCCATACAGTGCGAATATAGTATAACTGCGTAAGAAGTCAACTGATGGGACAAAACGGTATAGGTTTTGCTGCAACTATAGACACCTGAATAGTCAGACGGGGTCAGATGTTTATCCACTGCCGAATATTACAGATATTATCGAGATAGCGCAGTGACTACCATCAGTTGCTGGTGGCAGACGAAGACAGGCACAAAACAGTATTTTCCCCGCCTGGTGGGCACTAGCAATACACTATAATGCCGCCTGGGTTAAAAAATACTCCCGCTACGTTTCAGAGATTGCTGGATGGGATGTTGCCAGGAGTGAAGACCCGGGAATGCTGTGTCTATTTAGACGATATAATTGAGAATATTGAAGCACATGCAACTCGGTTGCGTAGAATGTTTCATAGGTTTAGGGAGGCCAGTTTAACGTCAAATTTGGAGAAATGCAATTTCGCTTTGAAGGAGGTTACTTATTTAGGGCGCGTGATCAGTGAACATGGGATTAAGACATATCCACGTCTGATAACAGCAGTTAAAGATTTTCCAGTACCACAACGCAATAAGGAGGTGCGCCGCGGTGGAGTAGCCGAGCGGTCTAAGGCGCCTCGCTGTGGAGCGCGCGGTTGCTCGCCGTGGAGGTTCGGGTCCTCCCTGGGGCATGGGTGTGTGTGTTTTTTCGTAGGTTATTTTACCTAGGTTTCAGTAGTTTGTAAGCTACGGACTGATGACCACGCAGTTTGGTCCGATAGATTTACAGACATTTGAACATTTTGAGGTGCAATCTTTCTTCGGGCTTAGAAGCTAATATCGACGATATCTAAAGAATTTTGGGGAGACAACACGACCCCTACCACAGTTGCTAAACAAAGGGTCCAAGTTTCAATGGACGGCAGAATGTGATGCAGCTTTCCAAACACTGAAAAAAAAACTCCTAACGAGCCCAGTCTTAGCGTATCCGGACTACAGCAAAGAATTCATTTTATCGTGTGATCCGAGTCGACATTCGGTGGGCGTGGTGTTATCACAAAATGTGGATGGGGCGGAACATCCGATAGCTTACGCCTCCCTGCAGTTGACGACGGCGGGCGGAATTACTCAACAAGTGATAAAGAGTTGCTTAGCATTATGTATGAAATTAAGTGTTTTCGATGCTACTTATACGGAAGAAAATTTAAGGAGGTGTCGCATAACGTTGCACTAAAATGGCCCCTTGGCTTACGGGATACGACTAGCCGGTTAATACACTTGTCGTTGTATTTGTCAGAGATGGATTTTGAAGTGACCCAAAGATAGAAACATACGAATGCGGATGGCCTAAGCAGGAAAGTGGCATTCGTAGAGCCAATGGGAAGGAGTGGGAAGAGTGGTACAGAGCTCAGGCAAGAGATCCTTAGTGTCAGAAGTATGCCTCTCAGAAGCGGTTTTGCAAAGAAGACGAATTTTTACGTCCTAAGACCAGACTTGGACGCAGAATAGTGGTACCTGCAAACCTTAGGCAAGAGGTAATGAGAGGAGCACATCATCATGTCCTGTCCGGACACGGTGGACCGAGTATCACGGAGAGACGAGTGGCACAAAGGTTTTGTGGGCACCAGGAAGTGCGCGCGGCGTGCAGACCTGAGGAGCCAGAAGGCACCTTTACAACGATTACCGGAAGCCTCAGCCCCATGTTTCCTAATTGGAGTCGACATCCACGGGATATTTCACAAAACGCCTGGTGGTAACAAGTATGTGCTGACGATTATAGATCATTTTTCTCGTTACCTAGCAATCATGCTTCTTCCAGACCAGCAAGCCAGTAGTATTGCACAAGCACTCGTAAATAACTGGATACTTACATTTGCAGTACCAGAGGCTATTATTTCGAACCAAGGCTCAAATTTTAAAGTCGACGTGTTCAGGCAGCTCTGTCAACTATTGAAAATATAAAAGCTGCGCACAATACCTCTGCATCCCCAGGCAAACGGGCGGACAGAGAGGTTACACCGAACAATCGGAAAATATGCTCAGCTATTTCTTCAATTAGCAGCACAATAACTGGGAAATGTACTTGCCAATGGTTGTGTCCTGCCACAATGCACGAGGCAATGGGTTTGTCGCCCTATGAGGTGGTGTACGGAAGGAAGATGCCATAACCTGTCGTAGTATTACGGCAAAAAGGAGGAAAAGTCGGGGAAAGATTTCTCGAAGATAATGAAAAAGGTATGGTCCAGAGTACAGAAATTAAACACTAAGGCACTGCAAGAACAAGAAACGCTGGGTAACACAGGAGCACGACATCCGGACAATAAAGTCGGATAATGGGTCATGATATCCACATCTTACGTGCCGAAGGGAAAGACAAAACATCAATCTCTAATTATCGAGGGTCTTATCAGATTGTGGGAGCGAAGTCACCAGTAAATGTAAGATTGCAATCGGCAACATGAACCTTAGTTGTGCACGTTCTTCCACCAGTTGTACCTCCTGATAAAGGAAAAGCAAGGCGTCGGAAACAGGACCAGTTATCCTGCATATAACGTAACTTATCCTTCAATTGCCGGTATGAATACTGTAGCGTATTAAATTCACCCGCTACTTCCTGAAACATAGGTTCGAAGGAGGAGGCATGGGCGTCCATACAATTTACGATGGATTAGTTAAATTATGTAAGATAAATTAATACGGTATTTCTTCTTCATTTCCTCTTCTTTCTTTTGTTTATTTTAGCTTAGTACGTAGTATTATTGTTCTTTTGCAGGGAGCACCGTATAGCGTGATGTAGCTTCACAGGATATCAGTAGCAGTAGTATTAGTGTTCTGTTTAGTTGGGGTTAGCAGTAGTTTTAAATTAGTAGAATTAAAAAGTGGAGTTATGTCCTCGAAACAAGGACCAGTGTTGATATCGAGTGGACTATGGCTATGTACTAAAGCTTATGGGCATTGAGAAATGACGTTAGAAGATTAGAAGCAGAATTTGGCACTTAATAAGAAAGAATGGGAAATTCAACTATGTTTCAGGAAGTGGCGGGTGAAATTAATACGCTACTGTATTCGTACTGGCAATTGAAGGACAGATTACGTTATATGCAGGATATGGTGCCACAAACCCTAAAGAGATTCAAAAGAAGTGGTTATATGCTGGGGGTAAACGTTTAAAAGCAGTTTTTGATACAGTCGACAATGAGGACTTTTCGCTGGTCAATACCACTATACAGGGCATGGGAAATATAACTGACATAAGAAAAACAACAGTAGCATGGGATACGACACAAATACGAGGATTGGAGCAAGCCTATTTAAATAATATTAAAGCTATTAGGAACGTAACGCAGGAATTAAGTAAATATCTTCTCTCTCCTACCAGTATACTGAACGCAGATCTCCGAATGGTACTGACCCATTTGAATACGTTAGCTTCCGAGTTAACGTTAGGAAGGGAGCTACGATTACTGACAGAAAAAATGATTGATGCGAGACTAGTCACAGAAGAATTACAAGAGGCGGTACATCAGGCGATGCAGGGCCATCTGTCGACAAGCCTAGTACCACCAGATACCTTCAGGTTAATATTGGTTAAGGTACAGAAACAATTGTCACAAACTTGACAGTTCATATCTACTATCATTTAGCGACAGTGAACGTGAGTGCTAATAATGCGATACTATGATTTCAAATTTCCTTTCCTGTAGCTGCCAAGGCTAGTATTTTTGACGGTTATTCAATATATCTATTTCCGACATACCAGATGTTAATAATCTCCCATACAACCAATGCTAGTGCCGTTATGACAACTGCCGAATTACGAGACTGTATATTTGAAGGTGTGGTCATCTGTCCTTCCAGAATAATCAACTTGAGCCCAAAACAATGCGAGGAGCAGCTGTTCTTTGGAAACTTGGATACATCGGCTTGTAAAAAACAAATTTCACCGTCAACGTAGTATTTTTTCGAACGGGTGGGAAACAATGTTTTTTTTTTAAATTTTATATGCAGTACAAGAACCAACGAATATTTTTGAACATGTTTCAAGGATGGAGTAGTATCCTCCGTACGAATTTAGAGCTTCAAAATAGTAGGCTGATTCTTAATAGCACTTCATTTGCAATCAAGGGAAATAATTTTCATTTACCTGCATCCATGACATTGAATATATCACACCCTCTTGTTTACTGGCCTGACATGACCCTACAGATATTAGCACAATAAAACCTAACCATCCTTAACGATTCACTCGATCCGGAAATCCTCAAATTTTTAGATCACTTCATCAGCGCCCAGAAGAGCAGAATTGATGCCAGTGCCATTATCCAACAAGTATTCAGCTTCAACTAGAAAGAAAGACGGTAATTATAATGTTGAGCAGTAGTATTTCTGATTACTTTTTTCTTTTTCTTTGCGTAGGTTTCTTTTCTGTAAGCGTATGAAGAATGAGAGTAACATGGAGCCTGTCCATCAGATCGTAGTAGACTGGTTACGAATGTCGACAAAATACGTACACATGTGAAATAAATCAGTTATTGTTGCAAAATGTATTTAATGATTTTGTTGTATTTTTTCTTCGATAGTAACATCTGTGTAGTGCTTACGAGGCAAGCGGAGTCAATTTAAAATTCGGTAAGAATTTTCCCCGGGGAGAATGAATGTAGGATGTGAGGAGAATATAGATATATAATATGAAAAAATTGGCAAGTGGAGAGTGAACTTTGACGCAGAAGTTGAACATGGAAGCGGTGCTGTGTTCAATTTGGCGTGTGACTTGAAGTAGAGCGGGACAAGCACGTTTATGATTTCAGCAAATAAAGTGGAGCGGCTCGGCGAAGCTTCGGGTGTCGCAAGTGGGTAGGCGAGGGCGCCGTACTGCTTAACAGCCAGGCAGCTGTATCGCTTAAAGGAACAAGTGGCTGGGGCGTACACGATCGGAAGTAAGAAACCGGTCACGTGTAGCAACTATGAGGTATGCCACACTTGTGAAACGGAAGCCGGGATCAACCTCGCCGTATGAATACAGGCGTGAAAGACAGGTTCGGCAGAGAGAGATAGTGAGTCAGCCACGGCTATGCAGTCACCTACTTCCCGGACTGTGCTACTCTCGTTATCGCAAAAACTGAGTCAGTCGCAGGCTGAAAGAACTTCGACGCAGCGCGGCCAGCAGCCAATCATTATGGTCAACACGGCACCCCCACCGGGAGATGCATCCTGTACAACAACAGCGGCACATCCTGATGCTACGAGCAGTGAGATCCCGGGCTCGACAACAGTGAACGGGGCGGCGAACCAACGCATGGTGCGAAAAGCTGCAGCTAGCTACTCACCCATGGGCGTGGTGTGGACACTCTACGCGCCTTCGGCTGAATCGTAAACAGGAGTGTCAATAAATGTTTTATTATGCTGTACCAATGTTTCAGTGCCACCCCATCTCTCGAGTTGAGTACTGAGCTCACAGACCACATGGAAGGAAACGAAATGTCGCTATCCTGACAAAGACGAGATCTATTCGTCATTTGGTGTCAAATCATCAATACATACCCCAACCCCGTTACAAAGCATTAAACAAAAGTAATATCTCAAAAATTTGTCATTAATCCAATAAAAACATTTATTTTTCTTTTGTTAATACATACCTCCTCAATGCCAGGTTCAGGTGGTTGAGAAGGCGGTCCACCAGAGAGTGAAGGGGATTCCTGTGGGAGTACAAACAATACTTTAATTTATATTACTCAGATTTTTTGTTCCAAATCTGCCCCAAGTAGTTAGTGAATCAACATACTGAATAAAGGATACACTAAACACTGTTTGTTGAGAAGGACTTACTGCTTCCACACATGACAGAATTGTTTGTACTGTTGGTGATTTCTCAAAGAAATGAAGTTGTGTTGGCAAATATGAAACCTGTAATTAATCATTTCCTAAGATGGCATCTGATATGGTGAGATAGGTTTAATGACTCTAAATATCCATCATAAAATTGTGGACAGAAATTATGTAGCCATTACGTTTGAAGAGACCCTGGCAGCTTAACTATGGCAACAAAAATCTGTAACTTGACGTAATCATTAAGCAAGGAAAAAGAAGTGTGCTCTTGTTGATGGATTATAACAAAGTCTTACTTCCTTAGTATTACCATGATATGACTAAACATTACAATAATGAACTAAAATACACTAGTTGCTTTTCAATTGGAAACATCTGCAAGGAATATGGAAAGTTTGTTTTACTGAAACATTATCGGTTGAAGATGTCACACCATCATTCAAAAATTTGATCCTGGAAGGCAAAAATTGTGAAACGTCACCGAGATATAGTAAAAATGAGAGGAATGGTGTAATATATGATGGTGAACTTTCGCATTTTCATCCATAAAATCTTTAGTTTATGTATTCACAAATTAATAAGCATGAATTGGAAGAAATATCCCATAGGTTTTACATTAATCCAATAAACACAGACACACTTTGTTATTACTTACCTTCGCAACGCCAAGTGGTAGTGGTGGAGGAGGTGGCCCACCAGAGAGTGAAGGGTATTGCTGTGGAAGAACATAGAATACTTCAATTTAAAGTACACTCGTCCTATGTTCCACAACTACCACAATTAGTTAGTAAAACAACATACTAAATAACGGTTACAGTAAACTCTGTTCACTTAGGTGGAGTTAATGTTCCTAGACATGAAAAGATAGCTTATTGTGTTGGTTATTTCATCAAAGAAATGAAGTGGCGTTGGCAAATATGAAACCTGCAACCTTTCATCCCGTAAGAGGGCATCCCCGAGGGGAGATTCGAACCCCCGACCGTAGTAGCCGTGCAGACCGTGACTGGAGCTCCTTAGTCCCCTCGGCCACTGCGGCCGGAGCGTGCAGACGTGAGTCGCCAGAAGGCACCTTTACAACGATTACCGGAAGCCTCAGCCCCATTTTTCCTAATTCGAGTCGACATCCACGGGACATTTCACAAAACGCCTGGTGGTAACAAGTATGTCCTGACGATTATAGATCACTTTTCTCGTTACCTAGCAATGATGCTTCTTCCAGACCAGCAAGCCGATTGCACAAGCACTCGTAAATAAGTGGATACTTACATTTGCAGTACCAGAGGCTATTATTTCGAACCAAGGCTCAAATTTTAAAGTCGACGTGTTCAGGCAGCTCTGTCAACTATTGAAGATATAAAAGCTGCGCACAATACCTCTGCATCCCCAAGCAAACGGGCGGGCAGAGAGGTTACGCCGAACAATCGGAAAAATGCTCAGATATTTCTTCACTGAGCAACATAATAACAGGTAAATGTACTTGCCAATGGATGTGACCTGCCACATTGCACGAGGCAATGGGTTTGTCCCCCTATGAGATGGTGTACGGAAGGAAGATGCCATCACCTGTCGTAGTATTACGGCAAAAAGGAGGAAAAGTCGGGGGAAGATTTCTCGAAGATAATGAAAAAGGTATGGTCCAGAGTACAGAAATTAAACACTAAGGCACTGCAAGAACAAGAAACGCTGGGTAACACAGGAGCACGACATCCGGACAATAAAGTCGGATAATGGATCATGATATCCACATCTTACGTGCCGAAGGGAAAGAAAAACATCAATCTCTAATTATCGAGGGTCTTATCAGATTGTGGGAGTGAAGTCACCAGTAAATGTAAGATTGCAATCGGCAACATGAACCTTAGTTGTGCACGTTCTTCCACCAGTTGTACCTCCTGATAAAGGAAATGCAAGGCGTCGGAAACAGGACCAGTTATCCTGCATATAACATAACCTACCCTTCAATTGCCGGTACATATACTGTAACCCTAAAGAGATTCAAAAGAGGGTGGTTAGATGCTGGGGGTAAACTTTTAAAAGCAGTTTTTGGTACAGTCGACAATGAGGACTTTACGCTGGTCAATACCACTATACAGGCCATGGGAATTATAACTGACATAATAAAAACAACGGTAGCATAGCATACGACACAAAAACGAGGGTTGGAGCAAAACTTTTTAAACAATATTACAGCTATTAGGAACGTAACGCAGGAATTAAGTAAATATCTTCTCTCGACTACCAGTATTTTGAACACAGGACTCCGAATGGTACAGACCCATTTGAATATGTTAGCTTCCGAGTTAACGTTAGGAAGGGAGCTACGATTACTGACAGAAAAAATGATTGATGCGACACTGGTCACAGAAGAATTACAGGAGGCGGTACATCATGTGATGCAGGACCATCGGTCGACAACCCTAGTACCACCAGATACCTTCAGGTTAATATTGGATAAAGTACAGAAACAACTGCTACAAACTTCACAGTTGATATCCCCCCCTCCGATAAATTGCATGTATAGCACTACTATTATTTAGCTACAGTGAGCGTGACTGCTAATAACGCGATACTATGATTTCAAATTTCCTTTCCTGTAGCTGACAAGGCTAGTATCTTTAATGGTTATTCAATACATCCATTTCCGACACACCAGACGTTAATAATCTCCCATACAACAAATGCTAGTGCCGTTATGACAACTGTCTAATTACGAGACTGTATATTTGAAGGTGTGGTCATCTGTCCTTCCAGAATAAGCAACTTGAGACCAAAACAATGCAAGGAGATGCTGTTCTTTGGAAACTTGGATACATCGGCTTGTAAAAAAGAAATTTCACCCTCAACATAGAATTTTTTCGAACGGGTGGGAAACAATTGGTTATTATTCTTTTATATGCAGAACAAGAACCAACGAATATTTTTGAACATGTTTCAAGGATGGAGTAGTATCCTCTGTACGCATTTAGAGTTTCAAAATAGTAGGCTGATTCTTAATAGCACTTCATTTGCAATCACGGGAAATAATTTTCATTTACCTGCATCCATGACATTGAATATATCACACCCTGTTATTTACTTGCCTGACACAACCCTACAGATATCAGCACAAGAAAACCTAACCATCCTTAACGATTCACTCGATCGGGAAATCCTCAAATTTTTAGATCACTTCATCAGCGCCCAGAAGAGCAGAATTGATGCCAGTGCCATTATCCAACAAGTATTCAGCTTAAACAAGAAAGAAAGACGGTAATTATAATGTTGAGCAGTAGTATTTCTGATTACTTTTTTCTTTTCCTTTGCGTAGGTTTCTTTTCTGTAAGCGTATGAAGAATGAGAGTAACATGGAGCCTGTCCATCAGATCGTAGTAGACTGGTTACGAATGTCGACAAAATACGTAGACATGTGAAATAAATCAGTTATTGTCGCAAAATGTATTTAATGATTTTGTTATATTTTATTATACAATTCGGTAAGAATTTTCCCTGGGGAGAATGAATGTAGGATGTGAGGAGAATATAGATATATAATATGAAAAAATTGGCAAGTGGAGAGTGAACTTTGACGCAGAAGTTGAACATGGAAGCGGTGCTGTGTTCAAAGCAGGTGTGTGACTTGAAATAGAGCGCGACAAGCACGTTTATGATTTCAGCAAATAAAGTGGAGCGGCTCGGCGAAGCTTCGGGTGTCGCAAGTGGGTCGGCGAGGGCGCCGTACTGCGTAACAGCCAGACAGCTGTATGGCTTAAAGGAACAAGTGGCTGGGGCGTACACGATCGGAAGTAAGAAACCGGTCACGTGTAGCAACTATGAGGTATGCCACACTTGTGAAACGGAAGCCGGGATCAACCTCGTCGTATGAATACAGGCGTAAAGACAGGTTCGGCAGAGAGAGATAGTGAGTCAGCCACGGCTATGCAGTCACCTGCTTCCCGGATTGTGCTACTCTCGTTCGAGGCAATTCAACGTGGCACAGTTGAAAAATGATAATAATAGACTAATGCAACAGATACGTTATGCTCGGCAAAATGTAGCATTTCTGCCCTCCCTGGTAACACCTTTCTCTGCCAAACCAGAGAAAGATGTCACGGCCTTTTTCGACGATTTATTGGCAGCAGCTAAATAATAATTGTGATCTAACAAGTAGCTTATGCAGATGACGAAATTGCGTCTGGTAGGGGAGACTGAGGCGCATTTCTGTACAATGAGGAATTAAGGACTTTATTAACTTTTGAAGAGTTAAGAAAGAGATTGTTAAAGACGTTTCAAAGGCAGAATAGTGGTAAATTTTGTAGCGAGAAATTGAACGCTATTACTCAGCGTCAGAATGAGTCGCTGGAAAGTTTTGTAGAAATGATTAGGAGGATTAATGTGAATACATACCAGTTAACTGATAATGACGTTGTAAATAAGGTCATTTTACAGGAGGCAGAAAGTAGGGCGCTCGATACTCTTTTTGCGGGAGCTGCCGGCTGAAATGTCGCACCGGGTGAGAGTAGAATTCCCTAAACCCTTGGACGAAGCCGTCTCTGTAGCAACAGCTTTCGAGGAAACTGATGTTGCAACACGAGTGAAGGAACGACGTAATGTTTTCTTAGCGGGGGTTCGATGTTTTATGTCTGACCGCCAGGGTCACATTGAAAAAAATTGCAGGTTACCGCAGTGTAGACTGTGACACAAGGTGGAATTGTAGGGCAGGGCGGAACAATAACAGGTCGCTGTTAAACGGCAATCGGAGTTCAGGAGCCGCCATCTTGGGCTCCCGTTAAACTTCCGTGCAGTAAAAACGCACGCAAAGGCGGATTGTTAGATTCTGGGGACGATGGGGGATCGTATGGTTAAATCTCTACATATACAAGGAAGTGTCCCGATTGACTGACTGAATGATTGACTGACTGACTCAGCATCGCCCTGCACAAACCACTGAAGATAGACACTTGAAATTTGTAGAAGGTGTTGATCTTACTCTGTAGGCGTTATTTAAGAAGCGATTTTTCGATATTCCGGTCGTAAGGGGGTGACATAAGGAATGAAATTTTTTTAATACCTAGTTATTTAGGCAATTTTGAAGATAGAACTACAAATTTTCGGATTTGGATTCGGAGTTCGAATTTAAAAGAGACGTGTTTCGGCAATTTTTGAAATGCAACCAATAAGGAGGTTACGTAGAGGACGAAAAAATTGATTTTCAAAAATATGTTGCTGTTAACTCAAATTTCAAGCTATAACTATGAAACTTAGGATATGGACTCTTGATCAGGATTAAAAACAACACGTGTTACGGTATTTTTGGAAATTCAAAAACTAAGGGGGTAAAAGAGGGGATAAAAGTTCTTTTCGAAAAGAGTTTGTTGTCAAGACAATTTTGAAGTTACAGCTGCCAAAATTTGAATTTGTATTGTTTGTAATGATTTAAAAAATACGTGTTTCGGTATTTTTGGAAATTCAACCATCAAGGGGGTTAAATTGGAGAGGGGATGTTTTTCGAAAATCTGTTGCTATTTAGGCAATTTCGAAGTTAGAAATACAAATTTTCGGATTTCGAATTTAAAATACACGTGTTTCGGTATTTTTGGAAATTAGACTAATAAGGGGGTCGAATGACTTCTACTTATATTTGACGTCTTGGCTAGGAGAACTGAGTTTATTGACAGAGCGATCCAACAAGGATTCTGTTTTTGCTGACCTAGGTCCGGAACCCTAAAAAAGCATGATGTCCACAGCTCCCTCTTTAACAACCCTTGCAAAGCACGGGAATATAAGCTAGTTTGTAACAGATACGGGTGCCGATGTCTCAGTTATCAATGACAAGTATGTGGAAAGTAGGGAATGCCTCCCTTCCAGGTTTAAGTTAAGTGGGGTTATAGTTATTGGGGTATGATCACTAGGGTGTACCACATTGGTGTTTTCAGTTAATGGTACGCAATTTCAGGAAACGGTAGAAGTGGTGTCAAGAATAAATGACGGGTATGACGCCATTCTGGGACTTGACTTTTTCAATAAACATCACGCTGAAATCGATCTCGGACAGCAAACGGTGCAACTTGATGGAATATTGTGTCCATTAGGTGGCACAGTTGCAAAGAACTTGCCGCTGCAAGATTCTTCGAAGCGCAAGGAAGAGTCGCCTAAACTGCAACCGATGCCCTTGAGAATAGGTTCGCGAGATAAAGTACATATGGGTACAGGGAAGCTGTACTGGGTAGATGTGCATATCGTCTTACCTGCTGTACGTTGTGTTTAATAGAGCCTCTAGCGGTGAACGAGGAATTAGATACGGCACACTGTTTTGTGCGGAGAAGCATAGTTAAGATTGTATGTTGTTTTGTTTGTTAAGCTTATGGGACTTAACTACGGGGTTATCAGTCCCTAAACTTACAAACTACTTATGAACTACTTACGAACTAGGACGGCACAAATATCCATGCCCGAGGGGGGATTCGAACCCCCGACCGTAGTGGCCGTGCTGACCGTGACTGGAGCGCCTCAGTCACCTCGGCCACCGCGGCCGGCATAGTTAAGATTGAGGAGGTAAATGAGGTCAAAAATTACCGGTACTTGTAGATAATTTTGGAAAGAAAGACAGAAAGATGAAGAAAGGAATATTGTTGGCGACAATTAGTTCGTTTGAGGAGGAAGAGTTTGACTGGTCGGAGAGGAAACCATGGGAAATCCAACAGCCTATAAACCTGAGATGCGCCAGAAACAGCTCATGTAAAAGGAAGTGTTGGGATAAAATTGAAGTCGTTTTAAATTAATATGAGGAAGTGTTTAATACACAGGGGCCGTTTCGACGGTAAGAGCGTAACGATTTGTAAGAATCGTTATAGGGTAGCGCGACACACCGTTGCAGGACGAAATTATTGAGCAGCAATTACGGGATGGGATTATAGAGCATTCTGATTCCCCATACAGTGCGAATATAGTAATACTACGTAAGAAGCCAACTGATGGGACAAAACGGTATAGGTTTTGCTGCAACTATAGACACCTGAATAGTCAGGCGGTGTCAGATGTTTATCCACTGCCGAGTATTACAGATATTATCGAGATAGCTCAGTGACTACCATCAGTTGTTGGTGGCAGACGAAGACAGGCACAAAACAGTTTTTTCCCCGACTGGTGGGAACTATCAATACAGGAGAATGCCGCCTTGGTTAAAAAATGCTCCCGATACGTTTCAGAGATTGCTGGATAGGGTGTTGCGAGGTGTGAAGACGCGGGAATGCTGTGTCTATTTAGACGATATAATTGAGAATATTGAAGCACATGGAACACGGTTGCCTAGAATGTTTCATAGGCTTAGGGAGGCCAGTTTAACGTCAAATTTGGAGAGATGCATTTTCGCTTTGAAGGAGGTTACTTATTTAGGGCGCGTGATCAGTGAACATGGGGTTAAGACAGATCCACGTCTGATAACAGCAGTTAAAGATTTTCCAGTACCACAACGCATTAAGGAGGTGCGCCGCGGTGGAGTAGCCGAGCGGTCTAAGGCGCCTCGCTGCGGAGCGCGCGGTTGCTCGTCGTGGAGGTTCGAGTCCTCCCTGGGGCATGGGTGTCTGTGTTTGTTCGTAGGTTAGTTTACCTAGGTTTAAGTAGTTTGTAAGCTACGGACTGATGACCACGCAGTTTGGTCCGATAGATTTACAGACATTTGAACATTTTGAGGTGCAATCTTTCTTCGGGCTTAGAAGCTAATATCGACGATATCTAAAGAATTTTGTTGACACAGCACGACCCCTAACACAGTTGCTAAACAAAGGGTCCAAGTTTCAATGGACGGCAGAATGTGATGCAGCTTTCCAAACACTGAAAAAAAACTCCTAACGAGCCCAGTCTTAGCGTATCCGGACTATAGCAAAGAATTCATTTTATCGTGTGATCCGAGTCGACATTCGGTGGGCGTGGTGTTATCACAAAATGTGGATGGGGCGGAACATCCGATAGCTTACGCCTCCCTGCAGTTGACGACGGCGGGCGGAATTACTCAACAAGTGATAAAGAGTTGCTTAGCATTATGTATGAAATTAAGTGTTTTCGATGCTACTTATACGGAAGAAAATTTAAGGAGGTGTCGCATAACGTTGCACTAAAATGGCCCCTTGGCTTACGGGATACGACTAGCCGGTTAATACACTTGTCGTTGTATTTGTCAGAGATGGATTTTGAAGTGACCCAAAGATAGAAACATACGAATGCGGATGGCGTAAGCAGGAAAGTGGCATTCGTAGAGCCAATGGAGAGGAGTGGGAAGAGTGGTACAGAGCTCAGGCAAGAGATCCTTAGTGTCAGAAGTATGCCTCTCAGAAGCGGTTTTGCAAAGAAGACGAATTTTTACGTCCTAAGACCAGACTTGGACGCAGAATAGTGGTACCTGCAAACCTTAGGCAAGAGGTAATGAGAGGAGCACATCATCATGTCCTGTCCGGACACGGTGGACCGAGTATCACGGAGAGACGAGTGGCACAAAGGTTTTGTGGGCACCAGGAAGTGCGCGCGGCGTGCAGACCTGAGGAGCCAGAAGGCACCTTTACAACGATTACCGGAAGCCTCAGCCCCATGTTTCCTAATTGGAGTCGACATCCACGGGATATTTCACAAAACGCCTGGTGGTAACAAGTATGTGCTGACGATTATAGATCATTTTTCTCGTTACCTAGCAATCATGCTTCTTCCAGACCAGCAAGCCAGTAGTATTGCACAAGCACTCGTAAATAACTGGATACTTACATTTGCAGTACCAGAGGCTATTATTTCGAACCAAGGCTCAAATTTTATAGTCGACGTGTTGAGGCAGCTCTGTCAACTATTGAAAATATAAAAGCTGCGCACAATACCTCTGCATCCCCAGGCAAACGGGCGGACAGAAAGGTTACACCGAACAATCGGAAAAATGCTCAGCTATTTCTTCAATGAGCAGAATAATAACTGGGAAATATACTTGCCAATGGTTGTGACCTGCACAATGCAAAGATGCACGAGGCAATGGGTTTGTCGCCCTATGAGGTGGTGTACGGAAGGAAGATGCCATCACCTGTCGTAGTATTACGGCAAAAAGGAGGAAAAGTCGGGGGAAGATTTCTCGAAGATAATGAAAAAGGTATGGTCCAGAGTACAGAAATTAAACACTAAGGCACTGGAGCGACCAGAAACGCTGGGTAACACAGGAGCGAGACATCCGGACTATAAAGTCGGGTAATGGGTCATGCTATCCACACCTTACGTGCCGAAGGGAAAGACAAAACGTTAATCTCTAATTATCGAGGGCCTTATCAGATTGTGGGAGTGACGTCACCAGTAAATGTAAGATTGCAATCGGCAACATGAACCTTAGTTGTGCACGTACTTCCACCAGTTGTACCTACTGATAAAGGAAATGCAAGGCGTCGCAAACAGTATCGGTTATCCTGCATATAACGTAACCTATCCTTCAATTGCCGGTATGAATACTGTAGCGTATTAAATTCACCCGCTACTTCCTTAAACATAGGTTCGAAGGAGGAGGCATGGGCGTCCATACAATTTACGATGGATTAGTTAAACTATCTAAGATAAATTAATACGGTATTTCTTCTTCATTTCCTCTTCTTTCTTTCGTTTATTTTAGCTTAGTACGTAGTATTATTGTTCTTTTGCAGGGAGCACCGTATAGCGTGATGTAGCTTCACAGGATATCAGTAGCAGTAGTATTAGTGTTCTGTTTAGTTGGGGTTAGCAGTAGTTTTAAATTAGTAGAATTAAAAAGTGGAGTTATGTCCTCGAAACAAGGACCAGTGTTGATATCGAGTGGACTATGGCTATGTACTAAAGCTTATGGGCATTGAGAAATGACGTTAGAAGATTAGAAGCAGAATTTGGCACTTAACAAGAAAGAATGGGAAATTCAACTATGTTTCAGGAAGTGGCGGGTGAAATTAATACGCTACTGTATTCGTACTGGCAATTGAAGGACAGGTTACGTTATATGTAGGATATGGTGCCACAAACCCTAAAGAGATTCAAAAGAGAGTGGTTATATGCTGGGGGTAAACGTTTAAAAGCAGTTTTTGATACAGTCGACAATGAGGACTTTTCGCTGGTCAATACCACTATACAGGGCATGGGAAATATAACTGACATAAGAAAAACAACAGTAGCATGGGATACGACACAAATACGAGGATTGGAGCAAGCCTATTTAAATAATATTAAAGCTATTAGGAACGTAACGCAGGAATTAAGTAAATATCTTCTCTCTCCTACCAGTATACTGAACGCAGATCTCCGAATGGTACTGACCCATTTGAATACGTTAGCTTCCGAGTTAACGTTAGGAAGGGAGCTACGATTACTGACAGAAAAAATGATTGATGCGAGACTAGTCACAGAAGAATTACAAGAGGCGGTACATCAGGCGATGCAGGGCCATCTGTCGACAAGCCTAGTACCACCAGATACCTTCAGGTTAATATTGGATAAGGTACAGAAACAATTGTCACAAACTTGACAGTTCATATCTACTATTATTTAGCGACAGTGAACGTGAGTGCTAATAATGCGATACTATGATTTCAAATTTCCTTTCCTGTAGCTGCCAAGGCTAGTATTTTTGACGGTTATTCAATATATCTATTTCCGACATACCAGACGTTAATAATCTCCCATACAACAAATGCTAGTGCCGTTATGACAACTGTCTAATTACGAGACTGTATATTTGAAGGTGTGGTCATCTGTCCTTCCAGAATAAGCAACTTGAGACCAAAACAATGCAAGGAGCAGCTGTTCTTTGGAAACTTGGATACATCGGCTTGTAAAAAAGAAATTTCACCATCAACATAGAATTTCTTCGAACGGGTGGGAAACAATTGGTTATTTTTCTTTTATATGCAGAACAAGAACCAACGAATATTTTTGAACATGTTTCAAGGATGGAGTAGTATCCTCTGTACGCATTTAGAGTTTCAAAATAGTAGGCTGATTCTTAATAGCACTTCATTTGCAATCACGGGAAATAATTTTCATTTACCTGCATCCATGACATTGAATATATCACGCCCTGTTATTTACTTGCCTGACACAACCCTACAGATATCAGCACAAGAAAACCTAACGATCCTTAACGATTCACTCGATCGGGAAATCCTCAAATTTTTAGATCACTCCATCAGCGCCCAGAAGAGCAGAATTGATGCCAGTGCCATTATCCAACAAGTATTCAGCTTAAACAAGAAAGAAAGACGGTAATTATAATGTTGAGCAGTAGTATTTCTGATTACTTTTTTCTTTTCCTTTGCGTAGGTTTCTTTTCTGTAAGCGTATGAAGAATGAGAGTAACATGGAGCCTGTCCATCAGATCGTAGTAGACTGGTTACGAATGTCGACAAAATACGTAGACATGTGAAATAAATCAGTTATTGTCGCAAAATGTATTTAATGATTTTGTTATATTTTATTATACAATTCGGTAAGAATTTTCCCTGGGGAGAATGAATGTAGGATGTGAGGAGAATATAGATATATAATATGAAAAAATTGGCAAGTGGAGAGTGAACTTTGACGCAGAAGTTGAACATGGAAGCGGTGCTGTGTTCAAAGCAGGTGTGTGACTTGAAATAGAGCGCGACAAGCACGTTTATGATTTCAGCAAATAAAGTGGAGCG
The DNA here is from genome assembly GCA_026315105.1 of Locusta migratoria. Taxonomy (NCBI): domain Eukaryota; kingdom Metazoa; phylum Arthropoda; class Insecta; order Orthoptera; family Acrididae; genus Locusta; species Locusta migratoria. The sequence goes on along the minus strand of CM048745.1, from coordinate 695,313,934 downwards.
GCTCGGCGAAGCTTCGGGTGTCGCAAGTGGGTCGGCGAGGGCGCCGTACTGCGTAACAGCCAGACAGCTGTATGGCTTAAAGGAACAAGTGGCTGGGGCGTACACGATCGGAAGTAAGAAACCGGTCACGTGTAGCAACTATGAGGTATGCCACACTTGTGAAACGGAAGCCGGGATCAACCTCGTCGTATGAATACAGGCGTAAAGACAGGTTCGGCAGAGAGAGATAGTGAGTCAGCCACGGCTATGCAGTCACCTGCTTCCCGGATTGTGCTACTCTCGTTATCGCAAAAACTGAGTCAGTCGCAGGCTGAAAGAACTTCGACGCAGCGCGGCCAGCAGCCAATCATTATGGTCAACACGGCACCCCCAACCGGAGATGCATCCTGTACATCAACAGCGGCACATCCTGATGCTACGAGCAGTGGGATCCCGGGCTCGACAACAGTGAACGGGACGGCGAACCAACGCATGGTGCGAAAAGCTGCAGCTAGCTACTCACCCATGGGCGTGGTGTGGACACTCTACGCGCCTTCGGCTGAATCGTAAACAGGAGTGTCAATAAATGTTTTATTATGCTGTACCACTGTTTCAGTGCCACCCCATCTCTCGAGTTGAGTACTGAGCTCACAGACCACATGGAAGGAAACGAAATGTCGCTATCCTGACAAAGACGAGATCTATTCGTCATTTGGTGTCAAATCATCAATACATACCCCAACCCCGTTACAAAGCATTAAACAAAAGTAATATCTCAAAAATTTGTCATTAGTCCAATAAAAACATTTATTTTTCTTTTGTTAATACATACCTCCTCAATGCCAGGTTCAGGTGGTTGAGAAGGCGGTCCACCAGAGAGTGAAGGGGATTCCTGTGGGAGTACAAACAATACTTTAATTTATATTACTCAGATTTTTTGTTCCAAATCTGCCCCAAGTAGTTAGTGAATCAACATACTGAATAAAGGATACACTAAACACTGTTTGTTGAGAAGGACTTACTGCTTCCACACATGACAGAATTGTTTGTACTGTTGGTGATTTCTCAAAGAAATGAAGTTGTGTTGGCAAATATGAAACCTGTAATTAATCATTTCCTAAGATGGCATCTGATATGGTGAGATAGGTTTAATGACTCTAAATATCCATCATAAAATTGTGGACAGAAATTATGTAGCCATTACGTTTGAAGAGACCCTGGCAGCTTAACTATGGCAACAAAAATCTGTAACTTGACGTAATCATTAAGTAAGGAAAAAGAAGTGTGCTCTTGTTGATGGATTATAACAAAGTCTTACTTCCTTAGTATTACCATGATATGACTAAACATTACAATAATGAACTAAAATACACTAGTTGCTTTTCAATTTGAAACATCTGCAAGGAATATGGAAAGTTTGTTTTACTGAAACATTATCGGTTGAAGATGTCACACCATCATTCAAAAATTTGATCCTGGAAGGCAAAAATTGTGAAACGTCACCGAGATATAGTAAAAATGAGAGGAATGGTGTAATATATGATGGTGAACTTTCGCATTTTCATCCATAAAATCTTTAGTTTATGTATTCACAAATTAATAAGCATGAATTGGAAGAAATATCCCATAGGTTTTACATTAATCCAATAAGCACAGACACACTTTGTTATTACTTACCTTCGCAACGCCAAGTGGTAGTGGTGGAGGAGGTGGCCCACCAGAGAGTGAAGGGTATTGCTGTGGAAGAACATAGAATACTTCAATTTAAAGTACACTCGTCCTATGTTCCACAACTACCACAATTAGTTAGTAAAACAACATACTAAATAACGGTTACAGTAAACTCTGTTCACTTAGGTGGAGTTAATGTTCCTAGACATGAAAAGATAGCTTATTGTGTTGGTTATTTCATCAAAGAAACGAAGTGGCGTTGGCAAATATGAAACCTGCAACCTTTCATCCCGTAAGAGGGCATCCCCGAGGGGAGATTCGAACCCCCGACCGTAGTAGCCGTGCAGACCGTGACTGGAGCGCCTTAGCCCGTCGGCCACTGCGGCCGGAGCGTGCAGACGTGAGTCGCCAGAAGGCACCTTTACAACGATTACCGGAAGCCTCAGCCCCATTTTTCCTAATTCGAGTCGACATCCACGGGACATTTCACAAAACGCCTGGTGGTAACAAGTATGTCCTGACGATTATAGATCACTTTTCTCGTTACCTAGCAATGGTGCTTCTTCCAGACCAGCAAGCCGATTGCACAAGCACTCGTAAATAAGTGGATACTTACATTTGCAGTACCAGAGGCTATTATTTCGAACCAAGGCTCAAATTTTATGGTCGACGTGTTCAGGCAGCTCTGTCAACTATTGAAGATATAAAAGCTGCGCACAATACCTCTGCATCCCCAGGCAAACGGGCGGGCAGAGAGGTTACGCCGAACAATCGGAAAAATGCTCAGATATTTCTTCACTGAGCAACATAATAACAGGTAAATGTACTTGCCAATGGATGTGTCCTGCCACAATGCACGAGGCAATGGGTTTGTCCCCCTATGAGATGGTGTACGGAAGGAAGATGCCATCACCTGTCGTAGTATTACGGCAAAAAGGAGGAAAAGTCGGGGGAAGATTTCTCGAAGATAATGAAAAAGGTATGGTCCAGAGTACAGAAATTAAACACTAAGGCACTGCAAGAACAAGAAACGCTGGGTAACACAGGAGCACGACATCCGGACAATAAAGTCGGATAATGGGTCATGATATCCACACCTTACGTGCCGAAGGGAAAGACAAAACATCAATCTCTAATTATCGAGGGTCTTATCAGATTATGGGAGTGAAGTCAACAGTAAATGTAAGATTGCAATCGGCAACATGAACCTTAGTTGTGCACGTTCTTCCACCAGTTGTACCTCCTGATAAAGGAAATGCAAGGCGTTGGAAACAGGACCAGTTATCCTGCATATAACGTAACCTACCCTTCAATTGCCGGTACGTATACTGTAACCTTAAAGAGATTCAAAAGAGGGTGGTTAGATGCTGGGGGTAAACTTTTAAAAGCAGTTTTTGGTACAGTCGACAATGAGGACTTTACGCTGGTCAATACCACTATACAGGCCATGGGAATTATAACTGACATAATAAAAACAACGGTAGCATAGCATACGACACAAAAACGAGGGTTGGAGCAAAACTTTTTAAACAATATTACAGCTATTAGGACCGTAACGCAGGAATTGAGTAAATATCTTCTCTCGACTACCAGTATTTTGAACACAGATCTCCGAATGGTACAGACCCATTTGAATATGTTAGCTTCCGAGTTAACGTTAGGAAGGGAGCTACGATTACTGACAGAAAAAATGATTGATGCGACACTGGTCACAGAAGAATTACAGGAGGCGGTACATCATGCGATGCAGGACCATCGGTCGACAACCCTAGTACCACCAGATACCTTCAGGTTAATATTGGATAAAGTACAGAAACAACTGCCACAAACTTCACAGTTGATATCCCCCCTCCGATAAATTGCATGTATAGCACTACTATTATTTAGCTACAGTGAGCATGAGTGCTAATAACGCGATACTATGATTTCAAATTTCCTTTCCTGTAGCTGACAAGGCTAGTATTTCTAATGGTTATTCAATACATCCATTTCCGACACACCAGACGTTAATAATCTCCCATACAACCAATGCTAGTGCCGTTATGACAACTGTCTAATTACGAGACTGTATATTTGAAGGTGTGGTCATCTGTCCTTCCAGAATAAGCAAATTGAGCCCAAAAAAAAATTCAAGGAGATGCTGTTCTTTGGAAACTTAGATACACCGGCTTGTAAAAAAGAAATTTCACCCTCAACATAGAATTTTTTCGAACGGGTGGGAAACAATTGGTTCTTTTTTCTTTTATATGCAGAACAAGAACCAACGAATATTTTTGAACATGTTTCAAGGATGGAGTAGTATCCTCTGTACGCATTTAGAGTTTCAAAATAGTAGGCTGATTCTTAATAGCACTTCATTTGCAATCACGGGAAATAATTTTCATTTACCTGCATCCATGACATTGAATATATCACACCCTGTTATTTACTTGCCTGACACAACCCTACAGATATCAGCACAAGAAAACCTAACCATCCTTAATGATTCACTCGATTCGGAAATCCTCAAATTTTTAGATCACTTCATCAGCGCCCAGAAGAGCAGAATTGATGCCAGTGCCATTAACCAACAAGTATTCAGCTTAAACAAGAAAGAAAGACGGTAATTATAATGTTGAGCAGTAGTATTTCTGGTTCCTTTTTTCTTTTCCTGTGTGTAGGTTTTCTTTCCAGTAAGCGTATGAGGAATGACAGTAACAAGGAGCCTGTCCATCAGATCGCAGTAGACTGGTTACGAATGTCGACAAAATACGTAGACATATGAAATAAATCAGTTATAGTCGCAAAATGCATTTAATGATTTTGTTATATTTTTCCTTCGATAATAATATCTGTGTAGTGCTTACGAGGCAAGTGGTGTCTGTTTAAAATTCGGTAAGAAGTTTCCCCGGGGGTGAAGGAATGTAGGAGGTGAGAAGAATATAGACATTTAATATTAAAAAAATTGCGGTGCTGTGTTCAAAGCAGGTGTGTGACTTGAAGTAGAGTGGGACAAGCACGTTTATGATTTCAACAAATAAAGTGGAGCGGCTCGGCGAAGCTTCGGGTGTCGCAAGTGGGTCGGCGAGGGCGCCGCACTGCGTAACAGCCAGACAGCTGTATCGCTTAAAGGAACAAGTGGCTGGGGCGTACACTATCGGAAGTAAGAAACCGGTCAGGTGTAGGAACTATGAGGTACGCCACACTTCTGAAACGGAAGCCGGGATCAACCTCGTCGTATGAATACAGGCGTGAAAGACAGGTTCGGCAGAGAGAGATAGTGAGTCAGCCACGGCTAGGCAGTCACCTGCTTCCCGGACTGTGCTACTATCGTTATCACAAAAACTGAGTCAGTCGCATGCTGAAAGAACTTCGACGCAGCGCGGCCAGCAGCCAATCATTACAGTCAACACGGAACCCCCAACGGGAGATGCATCCTGTACAACAATGGCGGCACAGCCTGATGCAACGGGCAGTGGGGTCCCGGCCTCGACAACGGCGGAAGGTGGCGGCGAACCAACGCATCGTGCGGAAAGGCTGCAGCTAGCTACTCACCCATGGGCATGATGTGGACACTCTATGCGCCTTCGGCTGAAACGTAATCAGGAGTGTCAAAAATGTTTTATTATGCTGTACCACTGTTTCAGTGCCTCCCCATCGCTCGAGTTGAGTACTGAGCTCACAGACCACATGGAAGGAAACTAAATGTCGCTATCCTGACAAAGACGAAATCTAACCCCGTTACAAAGCATTAAACAAAAGAAATATCCCAAAAATTAGTTATTAATCCAATAAAAACATATTTTACCTTTTGTTAATACATACCTTCTCAATGCCAGGTTCAGGTGGTTGCGAAGGCGGTCCACCAGAGAGTGAAGGGGATTCCTGTGGGAGTACAAACAATACTTTAATTTATATTACTCAGATTTTTTGTTCCAAAACTGCCCCAAGTAGTTAGTGAATCAACATACTGAATAAAGGATACACTAAACACTGTTTGTTGAGAAGGAGTTAATGCTTCCACACATGACAGAATTGTTTGTACTGTGGGTGATTTCTCAAAGAAATGAAGTTGTGTTAGAAAATATGAAACCTGTAATTAATCATTTCCTAAGGTGGCATCTGACATGGTGAGATAGGTTTAATGACTCTAAATAGCCATCATAAAATTGTGGATAGAAATTATGTAGCCATTACATCTGAAGAGACCCTGGTTGCTTAACTATGGCAACAAAAATCTCTACTTGACATAATCATTAAGCAAGGAAAAAGAAAGAATGCTCTTGTTGATGGATTATTACAAAGTCTTATTTACTTTGTATTACAGTGATATGACTAACCATTGAAATAATGAAATAATATACAGTAGTTGGTATTATACTTGAAAAATCTGCAAGGACTATGTAAATTTATTTTACCGAACATTATTGGTTGAAAAAGTCACACCATTATTCAAAAAATTGATCCTGGAAGGCAAAAATTGTGAAACGTCACCGAGATACAGTAAAAATGAGAGGAATGGTGCAATATATGATGGTGACCTTTTGCATTTTCATCCATATAAACTTTATTTTATGTATTCACAATTAATAAGATGGATTGGAAGAAATATCCCATAGGTTTTACATTAATCCAATAAACACAGACACACTTTCTTATTACTTACCCTTACAACGCCAAGTGGTGGTGCTGGAGGAGGTGGCCCACCAGAGAGTGAAGGGTATTGCTGTGGAAGAACATAGAATACTTCAATTTAAAGCACACTGTTCCTATGTTCCAAAAGTACCACAATTAGTTAGTAAAACAACATACTAAATAACGAATACAGTAAATGCTGTGCACTTAGGTGGAGTTAATGTTTCTAGACATGAAAAAATATTTTGTTGTGTTGGTAATTTCTTCAAAGAAATGAAGTGGTGTTGGTAAATATGAAACCTGCAATCATTCATTCCCTAAGAGGGCATCTGGTTTGCTGTTATTGACTCTAAAAAGTCATCAAGAAATTGTTGGCTGAAAGTATGTAGCCATTACATCTAAAATTATTCTGAAGAACTCACTGTTCTTTGCTTCTACAATTATTTTCCACACATTCCACACTTTGATACATTTCTGTACAGTTTGTTTGTGAGATTCAGCTTCTAATGATTGTATTCCATACTCCTGAGGCATAAAAACAACTGCTAGACCATGGCAACAAAATTCTGTAACTTGAGATTATCATTAAGCAATGAAAAAGAAAGAATACTGTCATTGATGGAATATTACAAATTCTTCTTTCCTTACTATCATCATGATATGATCAACCATTACCATAATAAAAAAATTACAGTAGTTGAAATTCAATTTGATGCATCTGCAAGGACTATGCAAGGTTTCCTTTACCGAACAGTATTGTTGAAAATGTCAAACCATTATTCAACATATTGATCCTGGAAGGGCAAATTTCTATAATGTTGTTAAAATATATTAGAAGTGAGAGTAATGTTGTGATATATGATGGAAAACTTTCACTTCTTCATCGATAACATCTTTATTTAGTGAATTTACAATTAATAAGCATTAAGTAACAGAAATTTCCCAAAGATTTGTCATTAATCCAATAAATACAATTACACTTTCGTGAATACTTACCATTTTAATGCCAATTGGAGGTGGTGGAGGAGTTGCCCCCCAGCTGAGAGTGAAGGGAATTGTTGTGGGTGAATAGGACACTTTAATTTACCCAGATGCTGTATTTCACAACTACCCCAATTAATTACTATATCAACATAATGAATAAAGGATACACTAAACACAGTTCATTGAGAAGGAATTAATGCTTCCAGGCTTGACAGAATTGTTTGCATTGATGTGATTTCTCAGTGAAATGAAATGGTGTTGGCAAATATGAAACTTGTACTCAATCATTTCCTTAGAAGACATCTGATGTGGTGAAATTGATTTCAAGGTTCTAAATAACCATCATGTAAAGTTCATTTGAACGAATATTATTTGTTGCGAGTGGCACACCATCATTCAAAAAATTGATCCTGGAAGGCAAAAATTGTGAAAAGGCATGGCGCGGAAAGGCTGCATTTTGCTACTCATCCATGGTCGTGGTGTGGACGAAAGGACGCGGGGCCACATCTGAAGCGCACCTGTGACCGTCTGGAGGGTGAAGCAGCATTAGTGGGCGAAGGAGGAAGGAGGAACTCCCGGGCCGCATCCAGTGCTGTACGACCATCGCGGCTGCGGCGCGGGGAAGCAAGAGGACGGCGGCGGGCGCGGGCGCAGCACCTCGCCTGACTCAACACTGAGGCGCCAAAGGCCACCCCAGCCAGACAGCAGCGACAGCTGGATGCCTACTCAGTCCGATACAGTACGCATGCAGACTGCACTCGCCTCCGGCTGAATTGTAATGACGAGTGTCAATAAAATGTTTTGTTATACTGGCCAGATTCAGTCCCTCCCCATCTCCCGAGTTTAGTACTGAGCTCACAGCACACATGGAAGCTATCCTGTTAAATTGGGTGTCAATAAGTGCTCAACTCCGTGAGGTGGGAATGAAGTAGTTGCTTAAATTAATTGAAAGAGGAAGCTTTAGTAATTTGCTTGGGTTTGATCACTTGTATAGCCATTTCAGTAAGTTTCTTATTGTAATACGCCTTTATTTTTGTTGGCCCACTTTAGGTTATGGTAGTAACAGTAAAAGTGGAACTTTGCGATCGTTTTATGACAGCTCGAAATTTAAAAAAAAAAAATTACGGCTTAACCATTCACCTGACAGGAAAATAGAAAAACCGAATCTTTTGAGGAGAAAATTCTCTACAACTTTGCTCTTTTATGTTTTTGCACATCTCGTATCGTTTGAGAGATATTTGTAAAAATAACAGAGTTTTGACACCCTCCACTGAATTAACGAAAACCAGCCGTTCGCAGATGTCACGTGACATTCATCGCCCAGAACTTTCTCTGGCATAAGCCATCTTGCGTTGCATTTTGATAATTTTCTTATTTTAACTTACACGTTTTCATTTCAAAGCAATGGCGCAATGACGAATTAACAAAAAGACGTCGTTATTCGTACGATACATGATACTATAGTGTGTACAACTGCCATATTAGCATCAGTTAACAACGGCGATGAATAGTATGAAATTGAAGAACGCTACTTCTAAGTGTTGGCTGTAGCATAATGTGCAATGTGTTGGACTGCGATGCTGAAGGTCGGTGGTTCAAAACACGCTACTACCTACAATTTTTTTCCTAAAAGGGTTTCAGACACTCTTATTAAATAATTTTTTATTGTTTACATTATTATTTTCGTCCAAAATGTTTGCAAAAACTTATAAAACTACAAATCTAAAGTGGACCTTAAAACACGTTAGTGCGATTTTTTGTTGTTGTTATTCTCATACGTATGAGTATGGATAAGCAATCCGTTGCAAAGGAGGGTCCAACAGTACAGGACGCTACAACGTTAGAGGCAATTCAAAGTTTAGTTCACTATGTGGCACAGTTGAAAAATGATAATAATAGACTAATGCAACAGATACGTTATGCTCGGCAAGATGGAGAAATTCTGCTCTCCTTGGTAACACCTTTCTCTGCCAAACCAGAGAAAGATGTCACGGCCTTTTTCGACGATTTGTTGGCAGCAGCTAAATAAGAATTATGATCTAACAAGTAGCTTATGCAGATGACGAAATTGCGTCTGGTAGGGGAGACTGAGGCGCATTTCTGTACAATGAGGAATTAAGGACTTTATTAACTTTTGAAGAGTTAAGAAAGGGATTGTTAAAGACGTTTCAAAGGCAGAATAGTGGTAAATTTTGTAGCGAGAAATTGAACGCTATTACTCAGCGTCAGAATGAGTCGCTGGAAAGTTATGTAGAAATGATTAGGAGGATTAATGTGAATACATACCAGTTAACTGATAATGACGTTGTAAATAAGGTCATTTTACAGGAGGCTGAAAGTAGGGCGCTCGATACTCTTTTTGCGGGAGCTGCCGGCTGAAATGTCGCACCGGGTGAGAGTAGAATTCCCTAAACCCTTGGATGAAGCCGTCTCTGTAGCAACAGCTTTCGAGGAAACTGATGTTGCAACACGAGTGAAGGAACGACGTAATGTTTTCTTAGCGGGGGTACGATGTTTTAGGTGTGACCGGCAGGGTCACATTGAAAAAAATTGCTGATTACCGCAGTGTAGACTGTGTCACAGAGTGGAATTGTAGGGCAGGGCGGAACAATAATAGGTCGCCGTTATACGGCAATCGGAGTTCAAATTTCGAATTTAAAATACACGTGTTTCGGTATGTTTGGTAATTAAACTAATAAGGGGGTCGAATGACTTCTACTTATATTTGACGTCTTGGCTAGGAGAACTGAGTTTATTGACAGAGCGATCCAACAAGGATTCTGTTTTTGCTGACCTAGGTCCGGAACCCTAAAAAAGCATGATGTCCACAGCTCCCTCTTTAACAACTGTTGCGAAGCATGGGAATATAAGCTAGTTTGTAACAGATACGGGTGCCGATGTCTCAGTTATCAGTGACAAGTATGTGGAAAGTAGGCAATGCCTCCCTTCCAGATTTACGTTAAGTGGAGTTGGAATTATTGGGGTATGATCACTAGGGTGTGCCACATTGGTGTTTTCAGTTAATGGTACGCAATTTCAGGAAACGGTAAAAGAGGTGTCAAGAATAAATGACGGGTATGACGCGATTCTGGCACTTGACTTTTTCAATAAACATCACGCTATAATCGATCTCGGTCAGCAAACGGTGTAACTTGATGGAGTATTGTTTCCATTAGGTGGCACAGTTGCAATGAACTTGCCGCTGCAAGATTCTCCGAAGCGCAAGGAAGAGTCGCCTAAACTGCTACCGATGCCCTTGACAATAGGTTCGCGAGATAAAGTACATATGGGTACAGGGAAGCTGTACTGGGTAGATGTGCATACCGTCTTACCTGCTGATACGTTGTGTTTAATAGAGCCTCTAGCGGTGAACGAGGAATTAGATACGGCTCACTGTTTTGTGCGGAGAAGCATAGTTAAGATTGAGGAGGTAAATGAGGTCAAAAAGTAACGGTACTTGTATCGTCCCGGGCACGACGTTACACTGCCTCCCAACCCAAGGTGTGGTGCGACCCATGGTTAGGGGTGCGTGGCACATGGGTGGATGTGTCTCGAACGGAGCCTCTGGGATACCGGGCGACCTCCCTGAGTAAGTTACCTTGCACCGCGCGGGTTAACGTGGTGTGGACCATATAAATCCCCAAATCCCGAGGGACTAAGATGAACACGGAGAAAAAAATTATTTTAAAAGAATCCGAGGGGCAATCTGAGACCTCAGATACTCAGACATCGGGATCAGGACCGATGGAGTGCACTCGTACTTCTCAGTCAGGGTCTAGATGTGAGCAAGAAGTGGAAGCTGTAACAGAGAAGTTGGACCAGATTGTCCTTGTCTGGGGCTCAGAGGAGGAAACTTCTCAAGGAACAGAAGCCAAAGGAAGGAAAAGAATGGCTTCCTAAACATAAGTGGAGGGAATCAACAAGGCTTGAGCCCAAGACCCCCAAAAGGGTCCAGAACCCAAAAGTCCCGACAGAGGATTGGAGGGTAATTAACCAAAAGGTCGTTCCGGAAGGACGAACCCTAGTGGTGGAGGTCGGAGATAAGTCCCTGAAGGCAATGCGAGAGCAAGGCCTAAAACTGTTTTTAGGGTTCTCACAGGTCGCCGTCAGGTTAATCAAAGACCTTACAGGCAATAATGGCAGCAAGATGGGGACTGGAAGTGCTGCAGATAAACCTGCAGCACAGTAAAGGGGCCACTGCTGCCCTGAGCCATCGCCTGAGGAGACAGGAGGTGGACGTGGCCCTGATGCAAGAACCCTATTTATACAAAGGGGGTGTATCGGGCCTCGGTGGTACTGTAGGTAAGCTGATTTATGCCAGAAATCTAAAAAACATGCATTTATGTTAGAAATGGAATACCTTTCTTACCAATGATGGATTTTTGTTCCAGGGACCTAGTGACCATCGGGATGCAGCAATGTGAGGAAGGTATCAAGAGGGAAATTGTTTTGGCCTTCCTCACGAAATCAGCTCTCCTCCTCCTTTGGAAGTGAGGAGACTGACGGAAGCCTGCCATCGGCAAGGTGACGAACTGTTGGTGGGATGTGATGACAATGCCCACAATCTATCGTGGGGCAGCAAGGACACCAACAGTAGAGGTGAGCACCTTCTTGAATTTCTCCTATCTAACAACTTGGAGATCCTGAATAGGGGTGATGAACCTACATTCAGGAATAGTAGAAGGGAAGAAGTAATTGACATAACTTTTGGTTCCATGATGATGGGAAGTTATGTCAAACAGTGGCATGTGGTCCTGGAGCCATCCTCGTCAGATCACATGTATATTAAATTCAAGGTTGAAATGGGAACCAGACAGACCATGACCTATAGGAATCCCAGGAAAACGGAGTGGGAGACATATAGGAGAGATCTTGACTTCAGCCTATCTGAAATTAAAACTTCGATAAGGAATCCAGCAGAGTATGAGGAAGTAGCAGAGGCCGTAACCTCTGCTGTAGTGACCTCATACCAGGACAACTGCTCAATCACCAAGAAGTGCACAAATAGGAGTGTGCCTTGGTGGAATAATAACCTGGAAATGCAAAGGAAACAGGTACGAAGACTGTTTAACCTTGCGAGGCGCAAAGGACAATGGGCAAAATATCGTGAGGCCCTTGTCAATTACAACCTTGCCATCAGACGGGCAAAGGAGGCATCCTGGAAGGTATTCTGTGAGGAAGTGGAGGGCACGGCTGCTCAAGCGAGACTTCATAAAATCCTCACTAGGGTACCAACTAATCCAGGAGGAACATTGAGGAAGGAGGATGGGGAGTATACAAAGACAGCACATGAAACGCTGGAACTGCTCCTCAAAACTCACTTTCCTCAATATACTCTGGGGGATAACTCAAACCAGAATGTGATTACTGAGAGACAACGGTTCTCAGGTATTCGCAAAGAGGACTGGGATCTGGCCAAGGAGTGTGTCGATTTCAATAAGGTCCGATGGGCAGTGGGAACATTTCAACCGTTCAAGTCACCTGGCCCCAATGGAATCTATCCAGCTCTCCTGCAACAAGCGGGAGAAAATCTTATTAGATTCCTATGCAGGTTATTCAGGGTTAGCCTAGCAGCAGGAATCATTCCCAATGCCTGGAGGGCAGTGAAGGTTGTCTTCATTCCATAGCCAGGGAGAATTGATCATACCAAGGCCAAGGATATGAGACCAATCAGCCTGTCCTCCTTCATTCTTAAGACATTGGAAAAGATGGTTACTGTGGTGTGGGAGAAAGGAGGTTAAGTAGGGCTCCTCTACATTCAAACCAACATGCATATCAACCAGGTAAATCATGTGAGACAGCTCTCCACCAACTTGTTGGGAAGGTGGAGAAAGCACTACACTTTCAGGAGATAGCCCTCTGTATCTTCCTGGACATTGAGGGGGCTTTTAGCATCACGACCTTCGATTCCATGGTTAGGGCAGCAGAGGTGCATGACCTAAGGACCACTATATGTAGGTGGACTAGGACCATGCTCAGTGGAAGAAAGGTAGAGGCTACCATGATGAATGAAAAAATGGTAATCAACACCACTAGGGGTTGCCCGCAAGGAGGAGTTCTTTCCCCTTCATTGTGTAATCTAGTGGTGAATGATCTCATTGGAGAATTAAACTCTAGGCAGTACTTTTGTCAAGGATACGCAGACGATCTTGTCATAGTAATACTTGGCAAATTTGCTGACACAGTAAAGAATATGGCACAAGGTGCCTTGGACATTGTGCAAGACTGGTGCAGAAAACAGGATCTGGGGGTTAGTTCTAAGAAGACTGTTGTTGTACCATTCACAAGGAAACATATTCAACACTCAAGGTGGAATCTAAAGCTTTTCAATGAAGCACTACCTGTGAAGGGGACAGTGAAATATCTAGGGGTTACCCTAGATGAGAAACTGACATGGACCCCTCACATTAGGAATATTTGCTCCAAGGCAAAAGGTACTTTAGTAAGTACCAGGAGAGCTTGTGGCAAAAATTGGGGCCTGAGCCCCAAGGGTATGCACTGGATATACACCACAGTGATTAGACCCAGTATCACCTATGGAGCGGTCGTGTGGAGAATGAAGGTAGAACAGCAGGTTGCTGCTAAGGAGCTTGGTAAGGTGTAGAGACTAGCCTGCTTAGCCATAACAAGCAGAATTAGCAGCACACCAACTGCTGGGATGGAAACCATGCTGGATAAGCCCCCATTACACCTTTGGGTCAAGATGGAAGCGGCAGCTGGTGCCTACAGACTCAAATCTGGCAACAACTGGAACTCTTTGGGATATCCAGAATCACACACTAAAATAGTGAGTGAGGTAAATATAGGAAAGGTTGGGGAAATGCCAACCGACTATATTATAACTCCATACTGCTTCAACAAGCCTTTCAGTATAACAATTGGAAGTAGGGAGCAGTGGGAGAAAATAGTTCGACACCGTACAGGGGATATTGTCTGGTTCACTGACAGGTCGAAATCAGACCAAGGTGTTGGGGCCGTGGTATGCGGGGTGCAGCCAAGACTGGAGGGAGTCATCTCTCTAGGGAAACTGGCCTCAGTATTCCAGGCCGAAATCACTGCCATCAGGGCATGTGTGGAGGAGAATTTGCGTAGGTGCTACAAAGATCGTAGCATCTATATCTATTCAGACAGCCAGGTAGCCCTGAGATCACTGGCAGCTCCTACAACAAGGTCTAACATTGTTGCAGAATGTCACAGGGTTCTGGTGGAGCTAGGGGAAAGCAATAGAGTAAACCTATTGTGGGTCCCTGGCCACTCGGGGATCAGTGGCAACGAACATGCCGACAGATTAGCCAGGATGGGGGCAGAGGCTCCATTTATTGGACCGGAAACTGTCCTGACAATCACCAAGGCAATGATTAAATTGGAGCTACGTAACTGGCTCAGAAGACAGCATATAGAATATTGGACCGAAGTCCATCAACAAAAACATAGCAAGATAATGATGTCAAAGCCTTGTTTTAAAAGAAGTCTCCAATCCTGGGTCTGAACAGGACAGAGATTAGACTCATGGTTGGATTGCTGACAGGCCATGGGAATTTCAAAAAAAAACACCTACATACAATGGGAATAACAGAAGGGACCCTAAATGTAGGATCTGTGATGACGGTGATGAAACTGCATCACATCAGATCTTCGAATGCATTGCATTTGAGAGTAAAAGGCACAGAACATTTGGGACAAACAGACCCGTAGAAATTGTGTCTGATAAAGAACTGGTAATGGGACTCCTTGCACTGTTCAAGGGCATTGGTTGGCTTTACTAGACATACAGTGAGCGATATCGCACAATAAACGTAGTTTCGGTGCGGGCAGTGGCGGGTTAGACCAAGACTGTTTTGGCTTCCCTGAAAGAATCAAATCAAATCAACGGTACTTGTAGATAATTTTGCAAAGAAAGGCAGAAAGATGAAGAAAGGAATATTGTTGGCGAGAATTAGTACGTTTGAGGAGGAAGATTTTGACTGGTCCGAGAGGGAAACCATGGGAAATCCAACAGCCTATAAACCTGAGATGCGCCAGAAAACTACACATGTAAAAGGAAGTGTTGGGATAAAATTGAAGTCGTGTTAAATTAATACCAGGAACTGTTCAATACACAGGGGCCGTTGCCAGCAGTGACCATTGTGCATCACATAATTTCGACGGTAACAGCGCACCGATTTGTAAGAAACGTTATACAGTGGCGCGACACTTACACCGTAGCTGGATGAAATTATTGAGCAGCAATTACGGGATGGGATTATAGAGCATTCTGATTCCCCATACAGTGCGAATATAGTATAACTGCGTAAGAAGTCAACTGATGGGACAAAACGGTATAGGTTTTGCTGCAACTATAGACACCTGAATAGTCAGACGGGGTCAGATGTTTATCCACTGCCGAATATTACAGATATTATCGAGATAGCGCAGTGACTACCATCAGTTGCTGGTGGCAGACGAAGACAGGCACAAAACAGTATTTTCCCCGCCTGGTGGGCACTAGCAATACAGGATAATGCCGCCTGGGTTAAAAAATACTCCCGCTACGTTTCAGAGATTGCTGGATGGGGTGTTGCCAGGAGTGAAGACCCGGGAATGCTGTGTCTATTTAGACGATATAATTGAGAATATTGAAGCACATGCAACTCGGTTGCGTAGAATGTTTCATAGGCTTAGGGAGGCCAGTTTAACGTCAAATTTGGAGAAATGCAATTTCGCTTTGAAGGAGGTTACTTATTTAGGGCGCGTGATCTGTGAACATGGGGTTAAGACAGATCCACGTCTGATAACAGCAGTTAAAGATTTTCCAGTACCACAACGCATTAAGGAGGTGCGCCGCGGTGGAGTAGCCGAGCGGTCTAAGGCGCCTCGCTGTGGAGCGCGCGGTTGCTCGCCGTGGAGGTTCGGGTCCTCCCTGGGGCATGGGTGTGTGTGTGTTTTTTCGTAGGTTATTTTACCTAGGTTTGAGTAGTTTGTAAGCTACGGACAGATGACCACGCAGTTTGGTCCGATAGATTTACAGACATTTGAACATTTTGAGGTGCAATCTTTCTTCGGGCTTAGAAGCTAATATCGACGATATCTAAAGAATTTTGGGAGACAGCACGACCCCTAACACAGTTGCTAAACAAAGAGTCCAAGTTTCAATGGACGGCAGAATGTGATGCAGCTTTCCAAACACTGAAAAAAAAAACTCCTAACGAGCCCAGTCTTAGCGTATCCGGACTATAGCAAAGAATTCATTTTATCGTGTGATCCGAGTCGACATTCGGTGGGCGTGGTGTTATCACAAAATGTGGATGGGGCGGAACATCCGATAGCTTACGCCTCCCTGCAGTTGACGATGGCGGGCGGAATTACTCAACAAGTGATAAAGAGTTGCTTAGCATTATGTATGAAATTAAGTGTTTTCGATGCTACTTATACGGAAGAAAATTTAAGGAGGTGTCGCATAACGTTGCACTAAAATGGCCCCTTGGCTTACGGGATACGACTAGCCGGTTAATACACTTGTCGTTGTATTTGTCAGAGATGGATTTTGAAGTGACCCAAAGATAGAAACATACGAATGCGGATGGCCTAAGCAGGAAAGTGGCATTCGTAGAGCCAATGGGAAGGAGTGGGAAGAGTGGTACAGAGCTCAGGCAAGAGATCCTTAGTGTCAGAAGTATGCCTCTCAGAAGCGGTTTTGCAAAGAAGACGAATTTTTACGTCCTAAGACCAGACTTGGACGCAGAATAGTGGTACCTGCAAACCTTAGGCAAGAGGTAATGAGAGGAGCACATCATCATGTCCTGTCCTGACACGGTGGACCGAGTATCACGGAGAGACGAGTGGCACAAAGGTTTTGTGGGCACCAGGAAGTGCGCGCGGCGTGCAGACCTGAGGAGCCAGAAGGCACCTTTACAACGATTACCGGAAGCCTCAGCCCCATGTTTCCTAATTGGAGTCGACATCCACGGGATATTTCACAAAACGCCTGGTGGTAACAAGTATGTGCTGACGATTATAGATCATTTTTCTCGTTACCTAGCAATCATGCTTCTTCCAGACCAGCAAGCCAGTAGTATTGCACAAGCACTCGTAAATAACTGGATACTTACATTTGCAGTACCAGAGGCTATTATTTCGAACCAAGGCTCAAATTTTAAAGTCGACGTGTTCAGGCAGCTCTGTCAACTATTGAAAATATAAAAGCTGCGCACAATACCTCTGCATCCCCAGGCAAACGGGCGGACAGAGAGGTTACACCGAACAATCGGAAAATATGCTCAGCTATTTCTTCAATGAGCAGCACAATAACTGGGAAATGTACTTGCCAATGGTTGTGTCCTGCCACAATGCACGAGGCAATGGGTTTGTCCCCCTATGAGATGGTGTACGGAAGTAAGATGCCATCACCTGTCGTAGTTTTAGGGCAAAAAGGAGGAAAAGTCGGGGGAAGATTTCTCGAAGATAATGAAAAAGGTATGGTCCAGAGTACAGAAATTAAACACTAAGGCACTGGAGCGACCAGAAACGCTGGGTAACACAGGAGCGAGACATCCGGACTATAAAGTCGGGTAATGGGTCATGCTATCCACACCTTACGTGCCGAAGGGAAAGACAAAACGTTAATCTCTAATTATCGAGGGCCTTATCAGATTGTGGGAGTGACGTCACCAGTAAATGTAAGATTGCAATCGGCAACATGAACCTTAGTTGTGCACGTACTTCCACCAGTTGTACCTACTGATAAAGGAAATGCAAGGCGTCGCAAACAGTATCGGTTATCCTGCATATAACGTAACCTATCCTTCAATTGCCGGTATGAATACTGTAGCGTATTAAATTCACCCGCTACTTCCTTAAACATAGGTTCGAAGGAGGAGGCATGGGCGTCCATACAATTTACGATGGATTAGTTAAACTATCTAAGATAAATTAATACGGTATTTCTTCTTCATTTCCTCTTCTTTCTTTTGTTTATTTTAGCTTAGTACGTAGTATTATTGTTCTTTTGCAGGGAGCACCGTATAGCGTGATGTAGCTTCACAGGATATCAGTAGCAGTAGTATTAGTGTTCTGTTTAGTTAGGGTTAGCAGTAGTTTTAAATTAGTAGAATTAAAAAGTGGAGTTATGTCCTCGAAACAAGGACCAGTGTTGATATCGAGTGGACTATGGCTATGTACTAAAGCTTATGGGCATTGAGAAATGACGTTAGAAGATTAGAAGCAGAATTTGGCACTTAACAAGAAAGAATGGGAAATTCAACTATGTTTCAGGAAGTGGCGGGTGAAATTAATACGCTACTGTATTCGTACTGGCAATTGAAGGACAGGTTACGTTATATGTAGGATATGGTGCCACAAACCCTAAAGAGATTCAAAAGAGAGTGGTTATATGCTGGGGGTAAACGTTTAAAAGCAGTTTTTGATACAGTCGACAATGAGGACTTTTCGCTGGTCAATACCACTATACAGGGGATGGGAAATATAACTGACATAAGAAAAACAACAGTAGCATGGGATACGACACAAATACGAGGATTGGAGCAAGCCTTTTTAAATAATATTAAAGCTATTAGGAACGTAACGCAGGAATTAAGTAAATATCTTCTCTCTCCTACCAGTATACTGAACGCAGATCTCCGAATGGTACTGACCCATTTGAATACGTTAGCTTCCGAGTTAACGTTAGGAAGGGAGCTACGATTACTGACAGAAAAAATGATTGATGCGAGACTAGTCACAGAAGAATTACAAGAGGCGGTACATCAGGCGATGCAGGGCCATCTGTCGACAAGCCTAGTACCACCAGATACCTTCAGGTTAATATTGGTTAAGGTACAGAAACAATTGTCACAAACTTGACAGTTCATATCTACTATCATTTAGCGACAGTGAACGTGAGTGCTAATAATGCGATACTATGATTTCAAATTTCCTTTCCTGTAGCTGCCAAGGCTAGTATTTTTGACGGTTATTCAATATATCTATTTCCGACATACCAGACGTTAATAATCTCCCATACAACAAATGCTAGTGCCGTTATGACAACTGTCTAATTACGAGACTGTATATTTGAAGGTGTGGTCATCTGTCCTTCCAGAATAAGCAACTTGAGACCAAAACAATGCAAGGAGATGCTGTTCTTTGGAAACTTGGATACATCGGCTTGTAAAAAAGAAATTTCACCCTCAACATAGAATTTCTTCGAACGGGTGGGAAACAATTGGTTATTTTTCTTTTATATGCAGAACAAGAACCAACGAATATTTTTGAACACGTTTCAAGGATGGAGTAGTATCCTCTGTACGAATTTAGAGCTTCAAAATAATAGGCTGATTCTTAATAGCACTTCATTTGTAATCAATTGCCGGTACATATACTGTAACCCTAAAGAGATTCAAAAGAGGGTGGTTAGATGCTGGGGGTAAACTTTTAAAAGCAGTTTTTGGTACAGTCGACAATGAGGACTTTACGCTGGTCAGTACCACTATACAGGCCATGGGAATTATAACTGACATAATAAAAACAACGGTAGCATAGCATACGACACAAAAACGAGGGTTGGAGCAAAACTTTTTACACAATATTACAGCTATTAGGAACGTAACGCAGGAATTAAGTAAATATCTTCTCTCGACTACCAGTATTTTGAACACAGGACTCCGAATGGTACAGACCCATTTGAATATGTTAGCTTCCGAGTTAACGTTAGGAAGGGAGCTACGATTACTGACAGAAAAAATGATTGATGCGACACTGGTCACAGAAGAATTACAGGAGGCGGTACATCATGTGATGCAGGACCATCGGTCGACAACCCTAGTACCACCAGATACCTTCAGGTTAATATTGGATAAAGTACAGAAACAACTGCCACAAACTTCACAGTTGATATCCCCCCCTCCGATAAATTGCATGTATAGCACTACTATTATTTAGCTACAGTGAGCGTGAGTGCTAATAACGCGATACTATGATTTCAAATTTCCTTTCCTGTAGCTGACAAGGCTAGTATCTTTAATGGTTATTCAATACATCCATTTCCGACACACCAGACGTTAATAATCTCCCATACAACCAATGCTAGTGCAGTTATGACAACTGTCTAATTACGAGACTGTATATTTGAAGGTGTGGTCATCTGTCCTTCCAGAATAAGCAACTTGAGCCCAAAAAAATGCAAGGAGATGCTGTTCTTTGGAAACTTGGATACATCGGCTTGTAAAAAAGAAATTTCACCGTCAACATAGAATTTTTTCGAACGGGTGGGAAACAATTGGTTCTTTTTTCTTTTATATGCAGAACAAGAACCAACGAATATTTTTGAACATGTTTCAAGGATGGAGTAGTATCCTCTGTACGCATTTAGAGTTTCAAAATAGTAGGCTGATTCTTAATAGCACTTCATTTGCAATCACGGGAAATAATTTTCATTTACCTGCATCCATGACATTGAATATATCACACCCTGTTATTTACTTACCTGACACAACCCTACAGATATCAGCACAAGAAAACCTAACCATCCTTAATGATTCACTCGATTCGGAAATCCTCAAATTTTTAGATCACTTCATCAGCGCCCAGAAGAGCAGAATTGATGCCAGTGCCATTATCCAACAAGTATTCAGCTTAAACAAGAAAGAAAGACGGTAATTATAATGTTGAGCAGTAGTATTTCTGGTTCCTTTTTTCTTTTCCTGTGTGTAGGTTTTCTTTCCAGTAAGCGTATGAAGAATGACAGTAACAAGGAGACTGTCCATCAGATCGCAGTAGACTGGTTACGAATGTCGACAAAATACGTAGACATATGAAATAAATCAGTTATAGTCGCAAAATGTATTTAATGATTTTGTTATATTTTTCCTTCGATAATAATATCTGTGTAGTGCTTACGAGGCAAGTGGTGTCTGTTTAAAATTCGGTAAGAAGTTTCCCCGGGGGTGAAGGAATGTAGGAGGTGAGAAGAATATAGACATTTAATATGAAAAAAATTGCGGTGCTGTGTTCAAAGCAGGTGTGTGACTTGAAGTAGAGTGGGACAAGCACGTTTATGATTTCAGCAAATAAAGTGGAGCGGCTCGGCGAAGCTTCGGGTGTCGCAAGTGGGTCGGCGAAGGAGCCGTACTGCGTAACAGCCAGACAGCTGTATCGCTTAAAGGAACAAGTGGCTGGGGCGTACACTATCGGAAGTAAGAAACCGGTCAGGTGTAGCAACTATGAGGTACGCCACACTTGTGAAACTGCAGCCGGGATCAACCTCGTCGTATGAATACAGGCGTGAAAGACAGGTTCGGCAGAGAGAGATAGTGAGTCAGCCACGGCTAGGCAGTCACCTGCTTCCCGGACTGTGCCACTCTCGTTATCACAAAAACTGAGTCAGTCGCAGGCTGAAAGAACTTCAACGCAGCGCGGCCAGCAGCCAATCATTACAGTCAACACGGCACCCCCAACGGTAGATGCATCCTGTACAACAACAGCGGCACATCCTGATGCTACGAGCAGTGGGATCCCGGGCTCGACAACAGTGAACGGGGCGGCGAACCAACGCATGGTGCGAAAAGCTGCAGCTAGCTACTCACCCATGGGCGTGGTGTGGACACTCTATGCGCCTTCGGCTGAATCGTAAACAGGAGTTTCAATAAATGTTTTATTATGCTGTACCACTGTTTCAGTGCCACCCCATCTCTCGAGTTGAGTACTGAGCTCACAGACCACATGGAAGGAAACGAAATGTCGCTATCCTGACAAAGACGAGATCTATTCGTCATTTGGTGTCAAATCATCAATACATACCCCAACCCCGTTACAAAGCATTAAACAAAAGTAATATCTCAAAAATTTGTCATTAGTCCAATAAAAACATTTATTTTTCTTTTGTTAATACATACCTCCTCAATGCCAGGTTCAGGTGGTTGAGAAGGCGGTCCACCAGAGAGTGAAGGGGATTCCTGTGGGAGTACAAACAATACTTTAATTTATATTACTCAGATTTTTTGTTCCAAATCTGCCCCAAGTAGTTAGTGAATCAACATACTGAATAAAGGATACACTAAACACTGTTTGTTGAGAAGGACTTACTGCTTCCACACATGACAGAATTGTTTGTACTGTTGGTGATTTCTCAAAGAAATGAAGTTGTGTTGGCAAATATGAAACCTGTAATTAATCATTTCCTAAGATGGCATCTGATATGGTGAGATAGGTTTAATGACTCTAAATATCCATCATAAAATTGTGGACAGAAATTATGTAGCCATTACGTTTGAAGAGACCCTGGCAGCTTAACTATGGCAACAAAAATCTGTAACTTGACGTAATCATTAAGCAAGGAAAAAGAAGTGTGCTCTTGTTGATGGATTATAACAAAGTCTTACTTCCTTAGTATTACCATGATATGACTAAACATTACAATAATGAACTAAAATACACTAGTTGCTTTTCAATTTGAAACATCTGCAAGGAATATGGAAAGTTTGTTTTACTGAAACATTATCGGTTGAAGATGTCACACCATCATTCAAAAATTTGATCCTGGAAGGCAAAAATTGTGAAACGTCACCGAGATATAGTAAAAATGAGAGGAATGGTGTAATATATGATGGTGAACTTTCGCATTTTCATCCATAAAATCTTTAGTTTATGTATTCACAAATTAATAAGCATGAATTGGAAGAAATATCCCATAGGTTTTACATTAATCCAATAAACACAGACACACTTTGTTATTACTTACCTTTGCAACGCCAAGTGGTAGTGGTGGAGGAGGTGGCCCACCAGAGAGTGAAGGGTATTGCTGTGGAAGAACATAGAATACTTCAATTTAAAGTACACTCGTCCTATGTTCCACAACTACCACAATTAGTTAGTAAAACAACATACTAAATAACGGTTACAGTAAACTCTGTTCACTTAGGTGGAGTTAATGTTCCTAGACATGAAAAGATAGCTTATTGTGTTGGTTATTTCATCAAAGAAATGAAGTGGCGTTGGCAAATATGGAACCTGCAACCTTTCATCCCGTAAGAGGGCATCCCCGAGGGGAGATTCGAACCCCCGACCGTAGTAGCCGTGCAGACCGTGACTGGAGCTCCTTAGTCCCCTCGGCCACTGCGGCCGGAGCGTGCAGACGTGAGTCGCCAGAAGGCACCTTTACAACGATTACCGGAAGCCTCAGCCCCATTTTTCCTAATTCGACTCGACATCCACGGGACATTTCACAAAACGCCTGGTGGTAACAAGTATGTCCTGACGATTATAGATCACTTTTCTCGTTACCTAGCAATGATGCTTCTTCCAGACCAGCAAGCCGATTGCACAAGCACTCGTAAATAAGTGGATACTTACATTTGCAGTACCAGAGGCTATTATTTCGAACCAAGGCTCAAATTTTATGGTCGACGTGTTCAGGCAGCTCTGTCAACTACTGAAGATATAAAAGCTGCGCACAATACCTCTGCATCCCCAGACAAACGGGCGGGCAGAGAGGTTACGCCGAACAATCGGAAAAATGCTCAGATATTTCTTCACTGAGCAACATAATAACAGGTAAATGTACTTGCCAATGGATGTGTCCTGCCACAATTCACGAGGCAATGGGTTTGTCCCCCTATGAGATGGTGTACGGAAGTAAGATGCCATCACCTGTCGTAGTTTTAGGGCAAAAAGGAGGAAAAGTCGGGGAAAGATTTCTCGAAGATAATGAAAAAGGTATGGTCCAGAGTACAGAAATTAAACACTAAGGCACTGCAAGAACAAGAAACGCTGGGTAACACAGGAGCACGACATCCGGACAATAAAGTCGGATAATGGGTCATGATATCCACATCTTACGTGCCGAAGGGAAAGACAAAACATCAATCTCTAATTATCGAGGGTCTTATCAGATTGTGGGAGCGAAGTCACCAGTAAATGTAAGATTGCAATCGGCAACATGAACCTTAGTTGTGCACGTTCTTCCACCAGTTGTACCTTCTGATAAAGGAAAAGCAAGGCGTCGGAAACAGGACCAGTTATCCTGCATATAACGTAACCTACCCTTCAATTGCCGGTACATATACTGTAACCCTAAAGAGATTCAAAAGAGGGTGGTTAGATGCTGGGGGTAAACTTTTAAAAGCAGTTTTTGGTACAGTCGACAATGAGGACTTTACGCTGGTCAGTACCACTATACAGGCCATGGGAATTATAACTGACATAATAAAAACAGCGGTAGCATAGCATACGACACAAAAACGAGGGTTGGAGCAAAACTTTTTACACAATATTACAGCTATTAGGAACGTAACGCAGGAATTAAGTAAATATCTTCTCTCGACTACCAGTATTTTGAACACAGGACTCCGAATGGTACAGACCCATTTGAATATGTTAGCTTCCGAGTTAACGTTAGGAAGGGAGCTACGATTACTGACAGAAAAAATGATTGATGCGACACTGGTCACAGAAGAATTACAGGAGGCGGTACATCATGTGATGCAGGACCATCGGTCGACAACCCTAGTACCACCAGATACCTTCAGGTTAATATTGGATAAAGTACAGAAACAACTGCCACAAACTTCACAGTTGATATCCCCCCCTCCGATAAATTGCATGTATAGCACTACTATTATTTAGCTACAGTGAGCGTGAGTGCTAATAACGCGATACTATGATTTCAAATTTCCTTTCCTGTAGCTGACAAGGCTAGTATCTTTAATGGTTATTCAATACATCCATTTCCGACACACCAGACGTTAATAATCTCCCATACAACCAATGCTAGTGCAGTTATGACAACTGTCTAATTACGAGACTGTATATTTGAAGGTGTGGTCATCTGTCCTTCCAGAATAAGCAACTTGAGCCCAAAAAAATGCAAGGAGATGCTGTTCTTTGGAAACTTGGATACATCGGCTTGTAAAAAAGAAATTTCACCGTCAACATAGAATTTTTTCGAACGGGTGGGAAACAATTGGTTCTTTTTTCTTTTATATGCAGAACAAGAACCAACGAATATTTTTGAACATGTTTCAAGGATGGAGTAGTATCCTCTGTACGCATTTAGAGTTTCAAAATAGTAGGCTGATTCTTAATAGCACTTCATTTGCAATCACGGGAAATAATTTTCATTTACCTGCATCCATGACATTGAATATATCACACCCTGTTATTTACTTACCTGACACAACCCTACAGATATCAGCACAAGAAAACCTAACCATCCTTAATGATTCACTCGATTCGGAAATCCTCAAATTTTTAGATCACTTCATCAGCGCCCAGAAGAGCAGAATTGATGCCAGTGCCATTATCCAACAAGTATTCAGCTTAAACAAGAAAGAAAGACGGTAATTATAATGTTGAGCAGTAGTATTTCTGGTTCCTTTTTTCTTTTCCTGTGTGTAGGTTTTCTTTCCAGTAAGCGTATGAAGAATGACAGTAACAAGGAGACTGTCCATCAGATCGCAGTAGACTGGTTACGAATGTCGACAAAATACGTAGACATATGAAATAAATCAGTTATAGTCGCAAAATGTATTTAATGATTTTGTTATATTTTTCCTTCGATAATAATATCTGTGTAGTGCTTACGAGGCAAGTGGTGTCTGTTTAAAATTCGGTAAGAAGTTTCCCCGGGGGTGAAGGAATGTAGGAGGTGAGAAGAATATAGACATTTAATATGAAAAAAATTGCGGTGCTGTGTTCAAAGCAGGTGTGTGACTTGAAGTAGAGTGGGACAAGCACGTTTATGATTTCAGCAAATAAAGTGGAGCGGCTCGGCGAAGCTTCGGGTGTCGCAAGTGGGTCGGCGAAGGAGCCGTACTGCGTAACAGCCAGACAGCTGTATCGCTTAAAGGAACAAGTGGCTGGGGCGTACACTATCGGAAGTAAGAAACCGGTCAGGTGTAGCAACTATGAGGTACGCCACACTTGTGAAACTGCAGCCGGGATCAACCTCGTCGTATGAATACAGGCGTGAAAGACAGGTTCGGCAGAGAGAGATAGTGAGTCAGCCACGGCTAGGCAGTCACCTGCTTCCCGGACTGTGCCACTCTCGTTATCACAAAAACTGAGTCAGTCGCAGGCTGAAAGAACTTCGACGCAGCGCGGCCAGCAGCCAATCATTACAGTCAACACGGCACCCCCAACGGTAGATGCATCCTGTACAACAACAGCGGCACATCCTGATGCTACGAGCAGTGGGATCCCGGGCTCGACAACAGTGAACGGGGCGGCGAACCAACGCATGGTGCGAAAAGCTGCAGCTAGCTACTCACCCATGGGCGTGGTGTGGACACTCTATGCGCCTTCGGCTGAATCGTAAACAGGAGTTTCAATAAATGTTTTATTATGCTGTACCACTGTTTCAGTGCCACCCCATCTCTCGAGTTGAGTACTGAGCTCACAGACCACATGGAAGGAAACGAAATGTCGCTATCCTGACAAAGACGAGATCTATTCGTCATTTGGTGTCAAATCATCAATACATACCCCAACCCCGTTACAAAGCATTAAACAAAAGTAATATCTCAAAAATTTGTCATTAATCCAATAAAAACATTTATTTTTCTTTTGTTAATACATACCTCCTCAATGCCAGGTTCAGGTGGTTGAGAAGGCGGTCCACCAGAGAGTGAAGGGGATTCCTGTGGGAGTACAAACAATACTTTAATTTATATTACTCAGATTTTTTGTTCCAAATCTGCCCCAAGTAGTTAGTGAATCAACATACTGAATAAAGGATACACTAAACACTGTTTGTTGAGAAGGACTTACTGCTTCCACACATGACAGAATTGTTTGTACTGTTGGTGATTTCTCAAAGAAATGAAGTTGTGTTGGCAAATATGAAACCTGTAATTAATCATTTCCTAAGATGGCATCTGATATGGTGAGATAGGTTTAATGACTCTAAATATCCATCATAAAATTGTGGACAGAAATTATGTAGCCATTACGTTTGAAGAGACCCTGGCAGCTTAACTATGGCAACAAAAATCTGTAACTTGACGTAATCATTAAGCAAGGAAAAAGAAGTGTGCTCTTGTTGATGGATTATAACAAAGTCTTACTTCCTTAGTATTACCATGATATGACTAAACATTACAATAATGAACTAAAATACACTAGTTGCTTTTCAATTGGAAACATCTGCAAGGAATATGGAAAGTTTGTTTTACTGAAACATTATCGGTTGAAGATGTCACACCATCATTCAAAAATTTGATCCTGGAAGGCAAAAATTGTGAAACGTCACCGAGATATAGTAAAAATGAGAGGAATGGTGTAATATATGATGGTGAACTTTCGCATTTTCATCCATAAAATCTTTAGTTTATGTATTCACAAATTAATAAGCATGAATTGGAAGAAATATCCCATAGGTTTTACATTAATCCAATAAACACAGACACACTTTGTTATTACTTACCTTCGCAACGCCAAGTGGTAGTGGTGGAGGAGGTGGCCCACCAGAGAGTGAAGGGTATTGCTGTGGAAGAACATAGAATACTTCAATTTAAAGTACACTCGTCCTATGTTCCACAACTACCACAATTAGTTAGTAAAACAACATACTAAATAACGGTTACAGTAAACTCTGTTCACTTAGGTGGAGTTAATGTTCCTAGACATGAAAAGATAGCTTATTGTGTTGGTTATTTCATCAAAGAAATGAAGTGGCGTTGGCAAATATGAAACCTGCAACCTTTCATCCCGTAAGAGGGCATCCCCGAGGGGAGATTCGAACCCCCGACCGTAGTAGCCGTGCAGACCGTGACTGGAGCTCCTTAGTCCCCTCGGCCACTGCGGCCGGAGCGTGCAGACGTGAGTCGCCAGAAGGCACCTTTACAACGATTACCGGAAGCCTCAGCCCCATTTTTCCTAATTCGAGTCGACATCCACGGGACATTTCACAAAACGCCTGGTGGTAACAAGTATGTCCTGACGATTATAGATCACTTTTCTCGTTACCTAGCAATGATGCTTCTTCCAGACCAGCAAGCCGATTGCACAAGCACTCGTAAATAAGTGGATACTTACATTTGCAGTACCAGAGGCTATTATTTCGAACCAAGGCTCAAATTTTATGGTCGACGTGTTCAGGCAGCTCTGTCAACTATTGAAGATATAAAAGCTGCGCACAATACCTCTGCATCCCCAGGCAAACGGGCGGGCAGAGAGGTTACGCCGAACAATCGGAAAAATGCTCAGATATTTCTTCACTGAGCAACATAATAACAGGTAAATGTACTTGCCAATGGATGTGTCCTGCCACAATGCACGAGGCAATGGGTTTGTCCCCCTATGAGATGGTGTACGGAAGTAAGATGCCATCACCTGTCGTAGTTTTAGGGCAAAAAGGAGGAAAAGTCGGGGAAAGATTTCTCGAAGATAATGAAAAAGGTATGGTCCAGAGTACAGAAATTAAACACTAAGGCACTGCAAGAACAAGAAACGCTGGGTAACACAGGAGCACGACATCCGGACAATAAAGTCGGATAATGGGTCATGATATCCACATCTTATGTGCCGAAGGGAAAGACAAAACATCAATCTCTAATTATCGAGGGTCTTATCAGATTGTGGGAGCGAAGTCACCAGTAAATGTAAGATTGCAATCGGCAACATGAACCTTAGTTGTGCACGTTCTTCCACCAGTTGTACCTCCTGATAAAGGAAAAGCAAGGCGTCGGAAACAGGACCAGTTATCCTGCATATAACGTAACCTACCCTTCAATTGCCGGTACATATACTGTAACCCTAAAGAGATTCAAAAGAGGGTGGTTAGATGCTGGGGGTAAACTTTTAAAAGCAGTTTTTGGTACAGTCGACAATGAGGACTTTACGCTGGTCAATACCACTATACAGGCCATGGGAATTATAACTGACATAATAAAAACAACGGTAGCATAGCATACGACACAAAAACGAGGGTTGGAGCAAAACTTTTTAAACAATATTACAGCTATTAGGAACGTAACGCAGGAATTAAGTAAATATCTTCTCTCGACTACCAGTATTTTGAACACAGGACTCCGAATGGTACAGACCCATTTGAATATGTTAGCTTCCGAGTTAACGTTAGGAAGGGAGCTACGATTACTGACAGAAAAAATGATTGATGCGACACTGGTCACAGAAGAATTACAGGAGGCGGTACATCATGTGATGCAGGACCATCGGTCGACAACCCTAGTACCACCAGATACCTTCAGGTTAATATTGGATAAAGTACAGAAACAACTGCCACAAACTTCACAGTTGATATCCCCCCCTCCGATAAATTGCATGTATAGCACTACTATTATTTAGCTACAGTGAGCGTGAGTGCTAATAACGCGATACTATGATTTCAAATTTCCTTTCCTGTAGCTGACAAGGCTAGTATCTTTAATGGTTATTCAATACATCCATTTCCGACACACCAGACGTTAATAATCTCCCATACAACCAATGCTAGTGCAGTTATGACAACTGTCTAATTACGAGACTGTATATTTGAAGGTGTGGTCATCTGTCCTTCCAGAATAAGCAACTTGAGCCCAAAAAAATGCAAGGAGATGCTGTTCTTTGGAAACTTGGATACATCGGCTTGTAAAAAAGAAATTTCACCGTCAACATAGAATTTTTTCGAACGGGTGGGAAACAATTGGTTCTTTTTTCTTTTATATGCAGAACAAGAACCAACGAATATTTTTGAACATGTTTCAAGGATGGAGTAGTATCCTCTGTACGCATTTAGAGTTTCAAAATAGTAGGCTGATTCTTAATAGCACTTCATTTGCAATCACGGGAAATAATTTTCATTTACCTGCATCCATGACATTGAATATATCACACCCTGTTATTTACTTACCTGACACAACCCTACAGATATCAGCACAAGAAAACCTAACCATCCTTAATGATTCACTCGATTCGGAAATCCTCAAATTTTTAGATCACTTCATCAGCGCCCAGAAGAGCAGAATTGATGCCAGTGCCATTATCCAACAAGTATTCAGCTTAAACAAGAAAGAAAGACGGTAATTATAATGTTGAGCAGTAGTATTTCTGGTTCCTTTTTTCTTTTCCTGTGTGTAGGTTTTCTTTCCAGTAAGCGTATGAAGAATGACAGTAACAAGGAGACTGTCCATCAGATCGCAGTAGACTGGTTACGAATGTCGACAAAATACGTAGACATATGAAATAAATCAGTTATAGTCGCAAAATGTATTTAATGATTTTGTTATATTTTTCCTTCGATAATAATATCTGTGTAGTGCTTACGAGGCAAGTGGTGTCTGTTTAAAATTCGGTAAGAAGTTTCCCCGGGGGTGAAGGAATGTAGGAGGTGAGAAGAATATAGACATTTAATATGAAAAAAATTGCGGTGCTGTGTTCAAAGCAGGTGTGTGACTTGAAGTAGAGTGGGACAAGCACGTTTATGATTTCAGCAAATAAAGTGGAGCGGCTCGGCGAAGCTTCGGGTGTCGCAAGTGGGTCGGCGAAGGAGCCGTACTGCGTAACAGCCAGACAGCTGTATCGCTTAAAGGAACAAGTGGCTGGGGCGTACACTATCGGAAGTAAGAAACCGGTCAGGTGTAGCAACTATGAGGTACGCCACACTTGTGAAACTGCAGCCGGGATCAACCTCGTCGTATGAATACAGGCGTGAAAGACAGGTTCGGCAGAGAGAGATAGTGAGTCAGCCACGGCTAGGCAGTCACCTGCTTCCCGGACTGTGCCACTCTCGTTATCACAAAAACTGAGTCAGTCGCAGGCTGAAAGAACTTCGACGCAGCGCGGCCAGCAGCCAATCATTACAGTCAACACGGCACCCCCAACGGTAGATGCATCCTGTACAACAACAGCGGCACATCCTGATGCTACGAGCAGTGGGATCCCGGGCTCGACAACAGTGAACGGGGCGGCGAACCAACGCATGGTGCGAAAAGCTGCAGCTAGCTACTCACCCATGGGCGTGGTGTGGACACTCTATGCGCCTTCGGCTGAATCGTAAACAGGAGTTTCAATAAATGTTTTATTATGCTGTACCACTGTTTCAGTGCCACCCCATCTCTCGAGTTGAGTACTGAGCTCACAGACCACATGGAAGGAAACGAAATGTCGCTATCCTGACAAAGACGAGATCTATTCGTCATTTGGTGTCAAATCATCAATACATACCCCAACCCCGTTACAAAGCATTAAACAAAAGTAATATCTCAAAAATTTGTCATTAATCCAATAAAAACATTTATTTTTCTTTTGTTAATACATACCTCCTCAATGCCAGGTTCAGGTGGTTGAGAAGGCGGTCCACCAGAGAGTGAAGGGGATTCCTGTGGGAGTACAAACAATACTTTAATTTATATTACTCAGATTTTTTGTTCCAAATCTGCCCCAAGTAGTTAGTGAATCAACATACTGAATAAAGGATACACTAAACACTGTTTGTTGAGAAGGACTTACTGCTTCCACACATGACAGAATTGTTTGTACTGTTGGTGATTTCTCAAAGAAATGAAGTTGTGTTGGCAAATATGAAACCTGTAATTAATCATTTCCTAAGATGGCATCTGATATGGTGAGATAGGTTTAATGACTCTAAATATCCATCATAAAATTGTGGACAGAAATTATGTAGCCATTACGTTTGAAGAGACCCTGGCAGCTTAACTATGGCAACAAAAATCTGTAACTTGACGTAATCATTAAGCAAGGAAAAAGAAGTGTGCTCTTGTTGATGGATTATAACAAAGTCTTACTTCCTTAGTATTACCATGATATGACTAAACATTACAATAATGAACTAAAATACACTAGTTGCTTTTCAATTTGAAACATCTGCAAGGAATATGGAAAGTTTGTTTTACTGAAACATTATCGGTTGAAGATGTCACACCATCATTCAAAAATTTGATCCTGGAAGGCAAAAATTGTGAAACGTCACCGAGATATAGTAAAAATGAGAGGAATGGTGTAATATATGATGGTGAACTTTCGCATTTTCATCCATAAAATCTTTAGTTTATGTATTCACAAATTAATAAGCATGAATTGGAAGAAATATCCCATAGGTTTTACATTAATCCAATAAACACAGACACACTTTGTTATTACTTACCTTCGCAACGCCAAGTGGTAGTGGTGGAGGAGGTGGCCCACCAGAGAGTGAAGGGTATTGCTGTGGAAGAACATAGAATACTTCAATTTAAAGTACACTCGTCCTATGTTCCACAACTACCACAATTAGTTAGTAAAACAACATACTAAATAACGGTTACAGTAAACTCTGTTCACTTAGGTGGAGTTAATGTTCCTAGACATGAAAAGATAGCTTATTGTGTTGGTTATTTCATCAAAGAAATGAAGTGGCGTTGGCAAATATGAAACCTGCAACCTTTCATCCCGTAAGAGGGCATCCCCGAGGGGAGATTCGAACCCCCGACCGTAGTAGCCGTGCAGACCGTGACTGGAGCTCCTTAGTCCCCTCGGCCACTGCGGCCGGAGCGTGCAGACGTGAGTCGCCAGAAGGCACCTTTACAACGATTACCGGAAGCCTCAGCCCCATTTTTCCTAATTCGAGTCGACATCCACGGGACATTTCACAAAACGCCTGGTGGTAACAAGTATGTCCTGACGATTATAGATCACTTTTCTCGTTACCTAGCAATGATGCTTCTTCCAGACCAGCAAGCCGATTGCACAAGCACTCGTAAATAAGTGGATACTTACATTTGCAGTACCAGAGGCTATTATTTCGAACCAAGGCTCAAATTTTATGGTCGACGTGTTCAGGCAGCTCTGTCAACTATTGAAGATATAAAAGCTGCGCACAATACCTCTGCATCCCCAGGCAAACGGGCGGGCAGAGAGGTTACGCCGAACAATCGGAAAAATGCTCAGATATTTCTTCACTGAGCAACATAATAACAGGTAAATGTACTTGCCAATGGATGTGCCTGCCACAATTCACGAGGCAATGGGTTTGTCCCCCTATGAGATGGTGTACGGAAGTAAGATGCCATCACCTGTCGTAGTTTTAGGGCAAAAAGGAGGAAAAGTCGGGGAAAGATTTCTCGAAGATAATGAAAAAGGTATGGTCCAGAGTACAGAAATTAAACACTAAGGCACTGCAAGAACAAGAAACGCTGGGTAACGCAGGAGCACGACATCCGGACAATAAAGTCGGATAATGGGTCATGATATCCACATCTTACGTGCCGAAGGGAAAGACAAAACATCAATCTCTAATTATCGAGGGTCTTATCAGATTGTGGGAGCGAAGTCACCAGTAAATGTAAGATTGCAATCGGCAACATGAACCTTAGTTGTGCACGTTCTTCCACTAGTTGTACCTCCTGATAAAGGAAAAGCAAGGCGTCGGAAACAGGACCAGTTATCCTGCATATAACGTAACCTACCCTTCAATTGCCGGTACATATACTGTAACCCTAAAGAGATTCAAAAGAGGGTGGTTAGATGCTGGGGGTAAACTTTTAAAAGCAGTTTTTGGTACAGTCGACAATGAGGACTTTACGCTGGTCAGTACCACTATACAGGCCATGGGAATTATAACTGACATAATAAAAACAACGGTAGCATAGCATACGACACAAAAACGAGGGTTGGAGCAAAACTTTTTAAACAATATTACAGCTATTAGGAACGTAACGCAGGAATTAAGTAAATATCTTCTCTCGACTACCAGTATTTTGAACACAGGACTCCGAATGGTACAGACCCATTTGAATATGTTAGCTTCCGAGTTAACGTTAGGAAGGGAGCTACGATTACTGACAGAAAAAATGATTGATGCGACACTGGTCACAGAAGAATTACAGGAGGCGGTACATCATGTGATGCAGGACCATCGGTCGACAACCCTAGTACCACCAGATACCTTCAGGTTAATATTGGATAAAGTACAGAAACAACTGCCACAAACTTCACAGTTGATATCCCCCCCTCCGATAAATTGCATGTATAGCACTACTATTATTTAGCTACAGTGAGCGTGAGTGCTAATAACGCGATACTATGATTTCAAATTTCCTTTCCTGTAGCTGACAAGGCTAGTATCTTTAATGGTTATTCAATACATCCATTTCCGACACACCAGACGTTAATAATCTCCCATACAACCAATGCTAGTGCAGTTATGACAACTGTCTAATTACGAGACTGTATATTTGAAGGTGTGGTCATCTGTCCTTCCAGAATAAGCAACTTGAGCCCAAAAAAATGCAAGGAGATGCTGTTCTTTGGATACTTGGATACATCGGTTTGTAAAAAAGAAATTTCACCGTCAACATAGAATTTTTTCGAACGGGTGGGAAACAATTGGTTCTTTTTTCTTTTATATGCAGAACAAGAACCAACGAATATATTTGAACATGTTTCAAGGATGGAGTAGTATCCTCTGTACGCATTTAGAGTTTCAAAATAGTAGGCTGATTCTTAATAGCACTTCATTTGCAATCACGGGAAATAATTTTCATTTACCTGCATCCATGACATTGAATATATCACACCCTGTTATTTACTTACCTGACACAACCCTACAGATATCAGCACAAGAAAACCTAACCATCCTTAATGATTCACTCGATTCGGAAATCCTCAAATTTTTAGATCACTTCATCAGCGCCCAGAAGAGCAGAATTGATGCCAGTGCCATTATCCAACAAGTATTCAGCTTAAACAAGAAAGAAAGACGGTAATTATAATGTTGAGCAGTAGTATTTCTGGTTCCTTTTTTCTTTTCCTGTGTGTAGGTTTTCTTTCCAGTAAGCGTATGAAGAATGACAGTAACAAGGAGACTGTCCATCAGATCGCAGTAGACTGGTTACGAATGTCGACAAAATACGTAGACATATGAAATAAATCAGTTATAGTCGCAAAATGTATTTAATGATTTTGTTATATTTTTCCTTCGATAATAATATCTGTGTAGTGCTTACGAGGCAAGTGGTGTCTGTTTAAAATTCGGTAAGAAGTTTCCCCGGGGGTGAAGGAATGTAGGAGGTGAGAAGAATATAGACATTTAATATGAAAAAAATTGCGGTGCTGTGTTCAAAGCAGGTGTGTGACTTGAAGTAGAGTGGGACAAGCACGTTTATGATTTCAGCAAATAAAGTGGAGCGGCTCGGCGAAGCTTCGGGTGTCGCAAGTGGGTCGGCGAAGGAGCCGTACTGCGTAACAGCCAGACAGCTGTATCGCTTAAAGGAACAAGTGGCTGGGGCGTACACTATCGGAAGTAAGAAACCGGTCAGGTGTAGCAACTATGAGGTACGCCACACTTGTGAAACTGCAGCCGGGATCAACCTCGTCGTATGAATACAGGCGTGAAAGACAGGTTCGGCAGAGAGAGATAGTGAGTCAGCCACGGCTAGGCAGTCACCTGCTTCCCGGACTGTGCCACTCTCGTTATCACAAAAACTGAGTCAGTCGCAGGCTGAAAGAACTTCGACGCAGCGCGGCCAGCAGCCAATCATTACAGTCAACACGGCACCCCCAACGGTAGATGCATCCTGTACAACAACAGCGGCACATCCTGATGCTACGAGCAGTGGGATCCCGGGCTCGACAACAGTGAACGGGGCGGCGAACCAACGCATGGTGCGAAAAGCTGCAGCTAGCTACTCACCCATGGGCGTGCTGTGGACACTCTATGCGCCTTCGGCTGAATCGTAAACAGGAGTTTCAATAAATGTTTTATTATGCTGTACCACTGTTTCAGTGCCACCCCATCTCTCGAGTTGAGTACTGAGCTCACAGACCACATGGAAGGAAACGAAATGTCGCTATCCTGACAAAGACGAGATCTATTCGTCATTTGGTGTCAAATCATCAATACATACCCCAACCCCGTTACAAAGCATTAAACAAAAGTAATATCTCAAAAATTTGTCATTAATCCAATAAAAACATTTATTTTTCTTTTGTTAATACATACCTCCTCAATGCCAGGTTCAGGTGGTTGAGAAGGCGGTCCACCAGAGAGTGAAGGGGATTCCTGTGGGAGTACAAACAATACTTTAATTTATATTACTCAGATTTTTTGTTCCAAATCTGCCCCAAGTAGTTAGTGAATCAACATACTGAATAAAGGATACACTAAACACTGTTTGTTGAGAAGGACTTACTGCTTCCACACATGACAGAATTGTTTGTACTGTTGGTGATTTCTCAAAGAAATGAAGTTGTGTTGGCAAATATGAAACCTGTAATTAATCATTTCCTAAGATGGCATCTGATATGGTGAGATAGGTTTAATGACTCTAAATATCCATCATAAAATTGTGGACAGAAATTATGTAGCCATTACGTTTGAAGAGACCCTGGCAGCTTAACTATGGCAACAAAAATCTGTAACTTGACGTAATCATTAAGCAAGGAAAAAGAAGTGTGCTCTTGTTGATGGATTATAACAAAGTCTTACTTCCTTAGTATTACCATGATATGACTAAACATTACAATAATGAACTAAAATACACTAGTTGCTTTTCAATTGGAAACATCTGCAAGGAATATGGAAAGTTTGTTTTACTGAAACATTATCGGTTGAAGATGTCACACCATCATTCAAAAATTTGATCCTGGAAGGCAAAAATTGTGAAACGTCACCGAGATATAGTAAAAATGAGAGGAATGGTGTAATATATGATGGTGAACTTTCGCATTTTCATCCATAAAATCTTTAGTTTATGTATTCACAAATTAATAAGCATGAATTGGAAGAAATATCCCATAGGTTTTACATTAATCCAATAAACACAGACACACTTTGTTATTACTTACCTTCGCAACGCCAAGTGGTAGTGGTGGAGGAGGTGGCCCACCAGAGAGTGAAGGGTATTGCTGTGGAAGAACATAGAATACTTCAATTTAAAGTACACTCGTCCTATGTTCCACAACTACCACAATTAGTTAGTAAAACAACATACTAAATAACGGTTACAGTAAACTCTGTTCACTTAGGTGGAGTTAATGTTCCTAGACATGAAAAGATAGCTTATTGTGTTGGTTATTTCATCAAAGAAATGAAGTGGCGTTGGCAAATATGAAACCTGCAACCTTTCATCCCGTAAGAGGGCATCCCCGAGGGGAGATTCGAACCCCCGACCGTAGTAGCCGTGCAGACCGTGACTGGAGCTCCTTAGTCCCCTCGGCCACTGCGGCCGGAGCGTGCAGACGTGAGTCGCCAGAAGGCACCTTTACAACGATTACCGGAAGCCTCAGCCCCATTTTTCCTAATTCGAGTCGACATCCACGGGACATTTCACAAAACGCCTGGTGGTAACAAGTATGTCCTGACGATTATAGATCACTTTTCTCGTTACCTAGCAATGATGCTTCTTCCAGACCAGCAAGCCGATTGCACAAGCACTCGTAAATAAGTGGATACTTACATTTGCAGTACCAGAGGCTATTATTTCGAACCAAGGCTCAAATTTTATGGTCGACGTGTTCAGGCAGCTCTGTCAACTATTGAAGATATAAAAGCTGCGCACAATACCTCTGCATCCCCAGGCAAACGGGCGGGCAGAGAGGTTACGCCGAACAATCGGAAAAATGCTCAGATATTTCTTCACTGAGCAACATAACAGGTAAATGTACTTGCCAATGGATGTGTCCTGCCACAATTCACGAGGCAATGGGTTTGTCCCCCTATGAGATGGTGTACGGAAGTAAGATGCCATCACCTGTCGTAGTTTTAGGGCAAAAAGGAGGAAAAGTCGGGGAAAGATTTCTCGAAGATAATGAAAAAGGTATGGTCCAGAGTACAGAAATTAAACACTAAGGCACTGCAAGAACAAGAAACGCTGGGTAACACAGGAGCACGACATCCGGACAATAAAGTCGGATAATGGGTCATGATATCCACATCTTACGTGCCGAAGGGAAAGACAAAACATCAATCTCTAATTATCGAGGGTCTTATCAGATTGTGGGAGCGAAGTCACCAGTAAATGTAAGATTGCAATCGGCAACATGAACCTTAGTTGTGCACGTTCTTCCACCAGTTGTACCTCCTGATAAAGGAAAAGCAAGGCGTCGGAAACAGGACCAGTTATCCTGCATATAACGTAACCTACCCTTCAATTGCCGGTACATATACTGTAACCCTAAAGAGATTCAAAAGAGGGTGGTTAGATGCTGGGGGTAAACTTTTAAAAGCAGTTTTTGGTACAATCGACAATGAGGACTTTACGCTGGTCAGTACCACTATACAGGCCATGGGAATTATAACTGACATAATAAAAACAACGGTAGCATAGCATACGACACAAAAACGAGGGTTGGAGCAAAACTTTTTACACAATATTACAGCTATTAGGAACGTAACGCAGGAATTAAGTAAATATCTTCTCTCGACTACCAGTATTTTGAACACAGGACTCCGAATGGTACAGACCTATTTGAATATGTTAGCTTCCGAGTTAACGTTAGGAAGGGAGCTACGATTACTGACAGAAAAAATGATTGATGCGACACTGGTCACAGAAGAATTACAGGAGGCGGTACATCATGTGATGCAGGACCATCGGTCGACAACCCTAGTACCACCAGATACCTTCAGGTTAATATTGGATAAAGTACAGAAACAACTGCCACAAACTTCACAGTTGATATCCCCCCCTCCGATAAATTGCATGTATAGCACTACTATTATTTAGCTACAGTGAGCGTGAGTGCTAATAACGCGATACTATGATTTCAAATTTCCTTTCCTGTAGCTGACAAGGCTAGTATCTTTAATGGTTATTCAATACATCCATTTCCGACACACCAGACGTTAATAATCTCCCATACAACCAATGCTAGTGCAGTTATGACAACTGTCTAATTACGAGACTGTATATTTGAAGGTGTGGTCATCTGTCCTTCCAGAATAAGCAACTTGAGCCCAAAAAAATGCAAGGAGATGCTGTTCTTTGGAAACTTGGATACATCGGCTTGTAAAAAAGAAATTTCACCGTCAACATAGAATTTTTTCGAACGGGTGGGAAACAATTGGTTCTTTTTTCTTTTATATGCAGAACAAGAACCAACGAATATTTTTGAACATGTTTCAAGGATGGAGTAGTATCCTCTGTACGCATTTAGAGTTTCAAAATAGTAGGCTGATTCTTAATAGCACTTCATTTGCAATCACGGGAAATAATTTTCATTTACCTGCATCCATGACATTGAATATATCACACCCTGTTATTTACTTACCTGACACAACCCTACAGATATCAGCACAAGAAAACCTAACCATCCTTAATGATTCACTCGATTCGGAAATCCTCAAATTTTTAGATCACTTCATCAGCGCCCAGAAGAGCAGAATTGATGCCAGTGCCATTATCCAACAAGTATTCAGCTTAAACAAGAAAGAAAGACGGTAATTATAATGTTGAGCAGTAGTATTTCTGGTTCCTTTTTTCTTTTCCTGTGTGTAGGTTTTCTTTCCAGTAAGCGTATGAAGAATGACAGTAACAAGGAGACTGTCCATCAGATCGCAGTAGACTGGTTACGAATGTCGACAAAATACGTAGACATATGAAATAAATCAGTTATAGTCGCAAAATGTATTTAATGATTTTGTTATATTTTTCCTTCGATAATAATATCTGTGTAGTGCTTACGAGGCAAGTGGTGTCTGTTTAAAATTCGGTAAGAAGTTTCCCCGGGGGTGAAGGAATGTAGGAGGTGAGAAGAATATAGACATTTAATATGAAAAAAATTGCGGTGCTGTGTTCAAAGCAGGTGTGTGACTTGAAGTAGAGTGGGACAAGCACGTTTATGATTTCAGCAAATAAAGTGGAGCGGCTCGGCGAAGCTTCGGGTGTCGCAAGTGGGTCGGCGAAGGAGCCGTACTGCGTAACAGCCAGACAGCTGTATCGCTTAAAGGAACAAGTGGCTGGGGCGTACACTATCGGAAGTAAGAAACCGGTCAGGTGTAGCAACTATGAGGTACGCCACACTTGTGAAACTGCAGCCGGGATCAACCTCGTCGTATGAATACAGGCGTGAAAGACAGGTTCGGCAGAGAGAGATAGTGAGTCAGCCACGGCTAGGCAGTCACCTGCTTCCCGGACTGTGCCACTCTCGTTATCACAAAAACTGAGTCAGTCGCAGGCTGAAAGAACTTCGACGCAGCGCGGCCAGCAGCCAATCATTACAGTCAACACGGCACCCCCAACGGGAGATGCATCCTGTACAACAACGGCGGCACAGCCTGACGCAACGGGCAGTGGGGTCCCGGCCTCGACAACGGCGGAACGTGGCGGCGAACCAACGCATCGTGCGGAAAGGCTGCAGCTAGCTACTCACCCATGGGCATGATGTGGACACTCTATGCGCCTTCGGCTGAAACGTA
Organism: Locusta migratoria; assembly: GCA_026315105.1. NCBI lineage: Eukaryota > Metazoa > Arthropoda > Insecta > Orthoptera > Acrididae > Locusta > Locusta migratoria. The sequence continues at coordinate 695,273,364 of CM048745.1, read as the reverse complement.
ATCAGGAGTGTCAATAAAATGTTTTATTATGCTGTACCACTGTTTCAGTGCCTCCCCATCGCTCGAGTTGAGTACTGAGCTCACAGACCAGATGGAAGGAAACTAAATGTCGCAATCCTGACAAAGACGAAATCTATTCGTCATTTGGTGTTAAAACCATCAATACATACCCCAACCCCGTTACAAAGCATTAAACAAAAGAAATATCCCAAAAATTTGTCATTAATCCATTAAACACATTATTTTCTTTTGTTAATACATACCTCCTCAATGCCAGGTTCAGGTGGTTGAGAAGGCGGTCCACCAGAGAGTGAAGGGGATTCCTGTGGGAGTACAAACAATACTTTAATTTATATTACTCAGATTTTTTGTTCCAAATCTGCCCCAAGTAGTTAGTGAATCAACATACTGAATAAAGGATACACTAAACACTGTTTGTTGAGAAGGAGTTAATGCTTCCACACATGACAGAATTGTTTGTACTGTGGGTGATTTCTCAAAGAAATGAAGTTGTGTTAGAAAATATGAAACCTGTAATTAATCATTTCCTAAGGTGGCATCTGACATGGTGAGATAGGTTTAATGACTCTAAATAGCCATCATAAAATTGTGGACAGAAATTATGTAGCCATTACATCTTAAGAGACCCTGGCAGCTTAACTATGGCAACAAAAATCTCTACTTGACATAATCATTAAGCAAGGGAAAAGAAAGAATGCTCTTGTTGATGGATTATTACAAAGTCTTATTTCCTTTGTATTACAATGATATGACTAACCATTCAAATAATGAAATAATATACAGTAGTTGATATTATATTTGAAAAATCTGCAAGGACTATGTAAGTTTATTTTACCGAACATTATTGGTTGAAAATGTCACACCATTATTCAAGAAATTGATCCTGGAAGGCAAAAATTGTGAAACGTCACCGAGATATAGTAAAAATGAGAGGAATGGTGTAATATATGATGGTGACCTTTCGCATTTTCATCCATATAAACTTTATTTTATGTATTCACAATTAATAAGATGGATTGGAAGAAATATCCCATAGGTTTTACATTAATCCAATAAACACAGACACACTTTGTTATTACTTACCTTCGCAACGCCAAGTGGTAGTGGTGGAGGAGGTGGCCCACCAGAGAGTGAAGGGTATTGCTGTGGAAGAACATAGATTACTTCAATTTAAAGCACACTGTTCCTATGTTCCAAAAGTACCACAATTAGTTAGTAAAACAACATACTAAATAACGGATACAGTAAATGCTGTGCACTTAGGTGGAGTTAATGTTTCTAGACATGAAAAAATATTTTGTTGTGTTGGTTATTTCTTCAAAGAAATGAAGTGGTGTTGGCAAATATGAAACCTGCAATCATTCATTCCCTAAGAGGGCATCTGGTTTGCTGTTATTGACTCTAAAAAGCCATCAAGAAATTGTTGGCTGAAAGTATGTATCCATTACATCTGAAATTATTCTGAAGAACTCACTGTTCTTTGCTTCTACAATTATTTTCCACACATTCCACACTTTGATACATTTCTGTACAGTTTGTTTGTGAGATTGAGCTTCTAATGATTGTATTCCATACTCCTGAGGCATAAAAACAACTGCTAGACCATGGCAACAAAATTCTGTAAATTGAGATTATCATTAAGCAATGAAAAAGAAAGAATACTGTCATTGATGGAATATTACAAAGTCTTCTTTCCTTACTATCATCATGATATGATCAACCATTACCATAATAAACAAAAATACACTAGCTGAAATTCAATTTGATGCATCTGCAAGGACTATGCAAGGTTTGCTTTACCGAACATTATTGTTGAAAATTTCAAACCATTATTCATCATATTGATCGTGGAAGGCAAAATTTGTATAATGTTGTTAAAATATATTAGAAGTGAGAGTAATTTTGTGATATATGATGGCAAACTTTCACTTCTTCATCGATAACATCTTTATTTAGAGAATTTTCAATTAATAAGCATTAAACAAGAGAAATATCCCAAAGATTTGTCATTAATCCAATAAATACAATTACACTTTAGTGAATACTTACCATTTAAATGCCAATTGGAGGTGGTGGAGGAGTTGTCCCCCAGCTGAGAGTGAAGGGAATTGTTGTGGGTGAATAGGACACTTTAATTTACACAGATGCTGTATTTCACAACTACCCCAATTAATTACTATATCAACATAATGAATAAAGGATACACTAAACACTGTTCATTGAGTAGGAGTTAATGTTCCAGGCACGACAGAATTGTTTGCATTGAGGTGATATCTCACTGAAATGAAATGGTGTTTGCAAATATGAAACTTGTACTCAATCATTTCCTTAGAAGACATCTCATGTGATGAAATTGATTTCAAGATTCTAAATAACCATCATGTAAAGTTTATTTGAACGAATATAATTGGTTGCGAATTGCACACCATCATTCAAAAAATTGATCCTGGAAGGCAAAAATTGTGAAAAGGCATGGCGCGGAAAGGCTGCATTTTGCTACTCATCCAGGGTCGTGGTGTGGACGAAAGGACGCGGGGCCACATCTGAAGCACACCTGTGACCGTCTGGAGGGAGAAGCAGCATTAGTGGACGAAGGAGGAACTGTGTTCAACTCCCGGGCGCAAGCGCAGCACCTCGCCTGACTCAACACTTTGGCGCCAGACAGCCACCGCAGCCAGAGAGCAGCGACAGCTGGATGCCTACTCAGTCAGATACAGTAAGCACGCAGACTGCACTCGCCTCCGGCTGAATTGTAAGCACGAGTGTCAAGAAAATGTTTTGTTATACTGGCCAGTTTTATTCCCCCCCCCCCCCCCCCCTAGAGTACTTAGCTCACAGCGCTGATGGAAGCTATCCTGTTAAATTTGGTGTCAATAAGTGCTCAACACCCTGAGAAGGTGGGAATGGAGTAGTTGGTTAAATAATTGAAAGAGGAAGCTTTAGTAATTTACTTGGGTTTGGTCAGTTGTATAGCCATTTCAGTAAGTTTCTTATAGTAATTCGCCTTCATTTTTGTTGGCCCACTTTAGGTTATGGTAGTAACACTAAAAGTGGGCCTTTGCGATCTTTTTTTTGACAGCTCGAAGTTTAAATAAAAATTACGGCTTAACCATTCACCTGACACGAAGATTGAATAACCGAATTTTTAGAGGAGAAAATTCTCTACAACTTTGCTCTGTTATGTTTTTTCACATCACGTATCGTTTAAGAGATATTTGCAAAAATAACAGTTTTAACACCCTCCACTGAATTAACGAAAACCAGCCGTTCGCAGATGTCACGTGACATTTATCGCCGAGAACTTTCTCTGGCATAAGCCATCTTGCGTTGAGTTTTTGATAATTTTCTTATTTTAACTTACACATTTTCATTTCAATGCAATTGCGCAATGAAGAATTAACAAAAACACGTCGTTATTCGTACGATACATGATAATCCAGTGTCTACAAATGCCATATTAGCATCAGTTAACAACGGCGATGAATAGTATTAAATTGAAGAAAGCAACTTATAAGTGTTGGCTGTGGCATAATGTGCAATGTGTTGGACTGCGATGGTGAATGTCGGTGGTTCAAAACCCGCTACTACCTATAATTTTTTTCCTAAAAGGGTTTCAGACACTCTTATTAAATAATTTTTTATGGTTTACATTATTATTTTTGTCCAAAATGTTTGCAAAAACTTATAAAACTACAAATCTAAAGTGAACCGTTAAACAAGTCAGTGCGATTTTTTGTTGTTGTTATTCTCATATGTATGAGTATGGATAAGCAATCCGTTGCAAAGGAGGGTCCAACATTACAGGACGCTACAACGTTCGAGACAATTCAACGTGGCACAGTTGAAAAATGATAATAATAGACTAATGCAACAGATACGTTATGCTCGGCAAAATGTAGCATTTCTGCCCTCCCTGGTAACACCTTTCTCTGCCAAACCAGAGAAAGATGTCACGGCCTTTTTCGACGATTTATTGGCAGCAGCTAAATAATAATTGTGATCTAACAAGTAACTTATGCAGATGACGAAATTGCGTCTGGTAGGGGAGACTGAGGCGCATTTCTGTACAATGAGGAATTAAGGACTTTATTAACTTTTGAAGAGTTAAGAAAGAGATTGTTAAAGACGTTTCAAAGGCAGAATAGTGGTAAATTTTGTAGCGAGAAATTGAACGCTATTACTCAGCGTCAGAATGAGTCGCTGGAAAGTTATGTAGAAATGATTAGGAGGATTAATGTGAATACATACCAGTTAACTGATAATGACGTTGTAAATAAGGTCATTTTACAGGAGGCAGAAAGTAGGGCTCTCGATACTCTTTTTGCGGGAGCTGCCGGCTGAAATGTCGCACCGGGTGAGAGTAGAATTCCCTAAACCCTTGGACGAAGCCGTCTCTGTAGCAACAGCTTTCGAGGAAACTGATGTTGCAACACGAGTGAAGGAACGACGTAATGTTTTCTTAGCGGGGGTTCGATGTTTTATGTCTGACCGCCAGGGTCACATTGAAAAAAATTGCAGGTTACCGCAGTGTAGACTGTGACACAAGGTGGAATTGTAGGGCAGGGCGGAACAATAACAGGTCGCTGTTAAACGGCAATCGGAGTTCAGGAGCCGCCATCTTGGGCTCCCGTTAAACTTCCGTGCAGTAAAAACGCACGCAAAGGTGGATTGTTAGATTCTGGGGACGATGGGGGATCGTATGGTTAAATCTCTACATATACAAGGAAGTGTCCCGATTGACTGACTGAATGATTGACTGACTGACTCATCATCGCCCAGCACAAACCACTGAAGATAGACACTTGAAATTTGTAGAAGGTGTTGATCTTACTCTGTAGGCGTTATTTAAGAAGCGATTTTTCGATATTCCGGTCGTAAGGGGGTGACATAAGGAATGAAATTTTTTTAATACCTAGTTATTTAGGCAATTTTGAAGATAGAACTACAAATTTTCGGATTTGGATTCGGAGTTCGAATTTAAAAGAGACGTGTTTCGGCAATTTTTGAAATTCAACCAATAAGGAGGTTACGTAGAGGACGCAAAAAATTGATTTTCAAAAATATGTTGCTGTTAACTCAAATTTCAAGCTATAACTATGAAACTTAGGATATGGACTCTTGATCAGGATTAAAAACAACACGTGTTACGGTATTGTTGGAAATTCAAAAACTAAGGGGGTAAAAGAGGGGATAAAAGTTCTTTTCGAAAAGAGTTTGTTGTCAAGACAATTTTGAAGTTACAGCTGCCAAAATTTGAATTTGTATTGTTTGTAACGATTTAAAAAATACGTGTTTCGGTATTTTTGGAAATTCAACCATCAAGGGGGTTAAATTGGAGAGGGGATGTTTTTCGAAAATCTGTTGCTATTTAGGCAATTTCGAAGTTAGAAATACAAATTTTCGGATTTCGAATTTAAAATACACGTGTTTCGGTATTTTTGGAAATTAGACTAATAAGGGGGTCGAATGACTTCTACTTATATTTGATGTCTTGGCTAGGAGAACTGAGTTTATTGACAGAGCGATCCAACAAGGATTCTGTTTTTGCTGCCCTAGGTCGGGAACCCTAAAAAAGCATGATGTCCACATCTCCCTCTTTAACAACACTTGCAAAGCACGAGAATATAAGCTAGTTTTTAATAGATACGGGTGCCGATGTCTCAGTTATCAATGACAAGTATGTGGAAAGTAGGGAATGCCTCCCTTCCAGGTTTAAGTTAAGTGGGGTTATAGTTAGTGGGGTATGATCACTAGGGTGTACCACATTGGTGTTTTCAGTTAATGGTACGCAATTTCAGGAAACGGTAGAAGTGGTGTCAAGAATAAATGACGGGTATGACGCGATTCTGGGACTTGACTTTTTCAATAAACATCACGCTATAATCGATCTCGGACAGCAAACGGTGCAACTTGATGGAGTATTGTGTCCATTAGGTGGCACAGTTGCAAAGAACTTGCCGCTGCACGATTCTTCGAAGCGCAAGGACGAGGCGCCTAAACTGCAACCGATGCCCTTGAGAATAGGTTCGCGAGATAAAGTACCTTTGGGTACAGGGAAGCTGTACTGGGTAGATGTGCATATCGTCTTACCTGCTGTACGTTGTGTTTAATAGAGCCTCTAGCGGTGAACGAGGAATTAGATACGACACACTGTTTTGTGCGGAGAAGCATAGTTAAGATTGAGGAGGTAAATGAGGTCAAAAAGTACCGATACTTGTAGATAATTTTGGAAAGAAAGACAGAAAGATGAAGAAAGGAATATTGTTGGCCACAATTAGTTCGTTTGAGGAGGAAGATTTTGACTGGTCCGAGAGGAAACCATGGGAAATCCAACAGCCTATAAACCTGAGATGCGCCAGAAACTGCTCATGTAAAAGGAAGTGTTGGGATAAAATTGAAGTCGTTTTAAATTAATATGAGGAACTGTTTAATACACAGGGGCCGTTCCGACGGTAAGAGCGTAACGATTTGTAAGAATCGTTATAGGGTAGAGCGACACTTACACCGTTGCAGGACGAAATTATTGAGCAGCAATTACGGGATGGGATTATAGAGCATTCTGATTCCCCATACAGTGCGAATATAGTAATACTACGTAAGAAGTCAACTGATGGGACAAAACGGTATAGGTTTTGCTGCAACTATAGACACCTGAATAGTCAGACAGGGTCAGATGTTTATCCACTGCCGAGTATTACAGATATTATCGATATAGCTCAGTGACTACCATCAGTTGTTGGTGGCAGACGAAGACAGGCACAAAACAGTATTTTTCCCGACTGGTGGGCACTATCAATACAGGAGAATGCCGCCTTGGTTAAAAAATGCTCCCGCTACGTTTCAGAGATTGCCGGATAGGGTGTTGCGAGGAGTGAAGACGCGGGAATGCTGTGTCAATTTAGACGATATAATTGAGAATATTGAAGCACATGCAACACGGTTGCCTAGAATGTTTCATAGGCTTAGGGAGGCCAGTTTAACGTGAAATTTGGAGAAATGCAATTTCGCTTTGAAGGAGGTTACTTATTTAGGGCGCGTGATCAGTGAACATGGGGTTAAGACAGATCCACGTCTGATAACAGCAGTTAAAGATTTTCCAGTACCACAACGCATTAAGGAGGTGCGCCGCGGTGGAGTAGCCGAGCGGTCTAAGGCGCCTCGCTGCGGAGCGCGCGGTTGCTCGTCGTGGAGGTTCGAGTCCTCCCTGGGGCATGGGTGTCTGTGTTTGTTCGTAGGTTAGTTTACCTAGGTTTAAGTAGTTTGTAAGCTACGGACTGATGACCAAGCAGTTTGGTCCGATAGATTTACAGACATTTGAACATTTTGAGGTGCAATCTTTCTTCGGGCTTAGAAGCTAATATCGACGATATCTAAAGAATTTTGGGAGACAGCACGACCCCTAACACAGTTGCTAAACAAAGAGTCCAAGTTTCAGTGGACGGCAGAATGTGATGCAGCTTTCCAAACACTGAAAAAAAAAACTCCTAACGAGCCCAGTCTTAGCGTATCCGGACTATAGCAAAGAATTCATTTTATCGTGTGATCCGAGTCGACATTCGGTGGGCGTGGTGTTATCACAAAATGTGGATGGGGCGGAACATCCGATAGCTTACGCCTCCCTGCAGTTGACGACGGCGGGCGGAATTACTCAACAAGTGATAAAGAGTTGCTTAGCATTATGTATGAAATTAAGTGTTTTCGATGCTACTTATACGGAAGAAAATTTAAGGAGGTGTCGCATTACGTTGCACTAAAATGGCCCCTTGGCTTACGGGATACGACTAGCCGGTTAATACACTTGTCGTTGTATTTGTCAGAGATGGATTTTGAAGTGACCCAAAGATAGAAACATACGAATGCGGATGGCCTAAGCAGGAAAGTGGCATTCGTAGAGCCAATGGGAAGGAGTGGGAAGAGTGGTACAGAGCTCAGGCAAGAGATCCCTAGTGTCAGAAGTATGCCTCTCAGAAGCGGTTTTGCAAAGAAGACGAATTTTTACGTCCTAAGACCAGACTTGGACGCAGAATAGTGGTACCTGCAAACCTTAGGCAAGAGGTAATGAGAGGAGCACATCATCATGTCCTGTCCGGACACGGTGGACCGAGTATCACGGAGAGACGAGTGGCACAAAGGTTTTGTGGGCACCAGGAAGTGCGCGCAGCGTGCAGACCTGAGGAGCCAGAAGGCACCTTTACAACGATTACCGGAAGCCTCAGCCCCATGTTTCGTAATTGGAGTCGACATCCACGGGATATTTCACAAAACGCCTGGTGGTAACAAGTATGTGCTGACGATTATAGATCATTTTTCTCGTTACCTAGCAATCCTGCTTCTTCCAGACCAGCAAGCCAGTAGTATTGCACAAGCACTCGTAAATAACTGGATACTTACATTTGCAGTACCAGAGGCTATTATTTCGAACCAAGGCTCAAATTTTATAGTCGACGTGTTCAGGCAGCTCTGTCAACTATTGAAAATATAAAAGCTGCGCACAATACCTCTGCATCCCCAGGCAAACGGGCGGACAGAGAGGTTACACCGAACAATCGGAAAATATGCTCAGCTATTTCTTCAATGAGCAGCACAATAACTGGGAAATGTACTTGCCAATGGTTGTGTCCTGCCACAATGCACGAGGCAATGGGTTTGTCGCCCTATGAGGTGGTGTACGGAAGGAAGATGCCATAACCTGTCGTAGTATTACGGCAAAAAGGAGGAAAAGTCGGGGGAAGATTTCTCGAAGCCAATGAAAGAGGTATAGTCCAGAGTACAGAAATTAAACACTAAGGCACTGGAGCGACCAGAAACGCTGGGTAACACAGGAGCGAGACATCCGGACTATAAAGTCGGGTAATGGGTCATGCTATCCACACCTTACGTGCCGAAGGGAAAGACAAAACGTTAATCTCTAATTATCGAGGGCCTTATCAGATTGTGGGAGTGACGTCACCAGTAAATGTAAGATTGCAATCGGCAACATGAACCTTAGTTGTGCACGTACTTCCACCAGTTGTACCTACTGATAAAGGAAATGCAAGGCGTCGGAAACAGTATCGGTTATCCTGCATATAACGTAACCTATCCTTCAATTGCCGGTATGAATACTGTAGCGTATTAAATTCACCCGCTACTTCCTGAAACATAGGTTCGAAGGAGGAGGCATGGGCGTCCATACAAGTTACGATGGATTAGTTAAATTATCTAAGGTAAATTAATACGGTATTTTTTCTTCCTTTCCTCTTCTTTCTTTTGTTTTCTTTTAGCTTAGTACGTAACATTATTGTTCTTTTGCAGAGGGCACCGTATAGTGTGATTTAGCTTCACAGGATATCAGTAGCAGTAGTATTAGTGTTCTGTTTAGTTGGGGTTAGCAGTAGTTTTAAATTAGTAGAATTAAAAAGTGGAGTTATGTCCTCGAAACCAGGACCAGTGTTGATATCGAGTGGACTATCGCTATGTACTAAAGCTTATGGGCATTGAGAAATGAGGTTCGAAGATTAGAAGCAGAATTTGGCACTTAATAAGAAAGAATGGGAAATTCAACTATGTTTCAGGAAGTAGAGGGTGAATTTAATACGCTACAGTATTCGTACTGGCAATAGAAGTAAAGGTTACGTTATATGCAGGGTATGGTGCCACAAACCCTAAAGAGATTCAAAAGAGGGTGGTTAGATGCTGGGGGTAAACTTTTAAAAGCAGTTTTTGGTACAGTCGACAATAAGGACTTTACGCTGGTCAATACCACTATACAGGGCATGGGAAATATAACTGACATAAGAAAAAAACGGTAGTATGGCATACGACACAAAACGAGGGTTGGAGCAAGACGTTTTTAAATAATATTAAAGCTATTAGGAACGTAACGCATGAATTAAGTAAATATCTTCTCTCGACTACCAGTATACTGAACGCAGATCTCCGAATGGTACAGACCCATTTGAATACGTTAGCTTCCGAGTTAACGTTAGGAAGGGAGCTACGATTACTGACAGAAAAAATGATTGATGCGAGACTAGTCACAGAAGAATTACAAGAGGCGGTACATCAGGCGATGCAGGGCCATCTGTCGGCAACCCTAGTACCACCTGATACCTTCAGGTTAATCCTATACATATTATAAATGCGAAAGTCTCTATGTTTGTTACCGCATCACGCTAAAACTACAGCACAGATTTAGATGAAATTTCATACAGAGATTTCTTATGTCTTGGATTAGGACATAGGCTACTTTTCAAAATGTCTATTACAAGTTATTTATTTGAAATATATCCATAGAAATACGTAACGGTTGTAAGAAGCTTCTAATACAAGATCAGATTATTATTGTAGGCTATGTCATGTTTAGCCGCGGGGGTTAACGCGTAATGTAATAGATTTCCGTTATTCTGGGCACTGGTTCAGGTACTGCTATAGTGAAATTTTTTTTCTTTGTTATTGTCATCTTTTTTACTTTAGAATATACAAAGAGATTCTTGGATACTGCCAAAACGGCTTAACTGATATATAATTACATACACAAGAAATCTGAATGTTGGCGTTTATGTCGCATTCTTTTTCATTTGTTGTAACAAATGAAGGAAGTATGTATATAAATTGAAGACTTTAAATAAAATATGCTCTAAGTACCACGGCAAGAAAAAACATTGACGTTTTGTGTAGAATGGGATCTAGATACCAAGCTCTATTTTGTGTACAAAGCGCGAACTGCCACGTATAAATAGCGTACGTGAAGTGCAACGAAAGTAGTAGCAAATGCACTCAACAGATGGCAGGCGGTACGCTGCAGTTAAAATATGAAACGTTATAGATGTTCGAACATTGTGATGTTATAGTAATTCTTTAAAATTGTATTCTCTTTGGATTTCAGTGAATAATACTTTCTTTGGTGATTTCGATTATTTATAGCATTCGAACGTTTGCATTTAGTTCTTTTGTTGGTTCGCTTTGCATTTGTAGGATCTCAACAGTTCGCTTCTCCGTTAGATGTCTTTTTATCTCTTTACTTTTCTCCGTTAGGTTTGTTTATTTCGTTACATTTCTCCGTTAGGTTTGCTGTTTATTTTGTTCCTTTACTTGGCATTTGTTTTCGATTACTGCATTGTTGTTACTGTAGTTACTTACTGTCAGGGGTGCCATCCCACAAGTTGGAGCTGAAGGTGGGTGTGCCTGTTTTATTGATGCGTAACTTGGATGCACCAGGATTATGCAATGGCACCAGGTTACGCATCACGGACCTGAGAAGGCATATCGTGCAGGCCAAAATCATCACCGGTGGAGCCAAGAGAGAGACTGTATTAATACCACGAATTCCCATCTTCGCAACAAACTTGCCATTCCACGTTAACCGGTTACAGTTTCCATTGAAAGTGGCTTTCTTGATTACTATAAACAAGAGTCAAGGACAAATATTAAAAGTGGCAGGTATTCATCTGGCCACCCCATGTTTCTCGCACGGACAGCTCTACGTAGGCTGCTCCCGTGAGCTAGAAATCTCTACGTATACTCTGAGAACAAGAAGTCTCGAAAAGTCTTTTACAGGGACGTATTGCAATAGATTTTTGGCTCTCCGTCCGTTCCAAGACAATTATATATTCCGTGCTAACAATGTCGCAAACAGTCATATAGTTATTTATGCCCTTTCTTGGCACTTTAATGTCTGACTATTGAACCGCGGGTAACACCGCGGGGAGCAGCTAGTATTGGATAAAGTACAGAAACAATTGCCACAAACTTGACAGTTGATATCCCCAGATAGCTGACAAGGCTAGTATTTTTGATGGTTACTCAATACATCCTTTTCCGACACACCAGACGTAAAAAATCTCCCATACAACCGATGCTAGTGCCGTTATGATAACTGCCGAATTACGAGACTGTATATTTGAAGGTGTGGTCATCTGTCCTTCCAGAATAATAAACTTGAGCCCAAATGAATGCGAGGAGCAGCTGTTCTTTGGAAACTTGGATACATCGGCATGTAAAAAAGAAATTTCACACTCAACATAGTATTTTTTCGAACGGGTGGGAAACAATTGGTTCCTTTTTCTTTTATATGCAGTACAAGAACCAACGAATATTTTTGAACATGTTTCAAGGATGGAGTAGTATCCTCTGTACGCATTTAGAGTTTCAAAATAGTAGGCTGATTCTTAATAGCACTTCATTTGCAATCACAGGAAATAATTTTCATTTATCTGCATCCATGACATTGAATATATCATACCCTCTTGTTTACTGGCCTGACACGACCCTACAGATATTAGCACAACAAAACCTAACCATCCTTAACGATTCACTCGATCCGGAAATCCTCAAAGTTTTAGGTCACTTCATCAGCGCCCAGAAGAGCAGAATTGATGCCAGTGCCATTATCCAACAAGTATTCAGCTTAAACAAGAAAGAAAGACGGTAATTATAATGTTGATCAGTAGTATTTCTGATTCTTTTTTTTTTTTCTTTTCCTTTGCATAGGTTTTCTTTTCTGTAAGCGTATGAAGAATGACAGTAACAAGGAGCCTGTCCATCAGATCGCAGTCGACTGGTTACGAATGTCGACAAAATACGCAGACATATGAAATAAATCAGCTATCGTTGGAAAATGTATTTAATGATTTTGATATATTTTTCCTTCAATAATAACATCTGTGTAGTGCTTACGAGGCAAGTGATGTCTATTTAAAATTCGGTAAGAATTTTCCTCGGGGGTGAAGGAATGTAGGAGGTGAGAAGAATATAGACATTTAATATGAAAAAAATTGCGGTGCTGTGTTCAAGGCAGGTGTGTGACTTGAAGTAGAGCGGGACAAGCACGTTTATGATCAGCAAATAAAATGGAGCGGCTCGGCGAAGCTTCGGGTGTCGCAAGTGGGTCGGCGAGGGTGCCGTACTGCGTAACAGCCAGACAGCTGATTTGCTTAAAGGAACAAGTGGCTGGGGCGTACACGATCGGAAGTAAGAAACCGGTCACGTGTAGCAACTATGAGGTATGCCACACTTGTGAAACGGAAGCCGGGATCAACCTCGTCGTATGAATACAGGTGTGAAAGACAGGTTCGGCAGAGAGAGATAGTGAGTCAGCCACGGCTAGGCAGTCACCTGCTTCCCGGACTGTGCTACTCTCGTTATCGCAAAAACTGAGTCAGTCGCAGGCTGAAAGAACTTGGACGCAGCGCGGCCAGCAGCCGATCATTACGATCAACACGGCACCCCCAACGGAAGATGCATCCTGTACAACAACGGCGGGAATCCTGACGCAACGGGCAGTGAGGTCCAGGCCTCGACAACAGCGAACCGGGGCGGCGAACCAACGCATGGTGTGGAAGGGCTGCTGCTAGCTACTCACCCATGGGCGTGGTGTGGACACTCTACGCGCCTTCGGCTGAATCGTAAACAGGAGTGTCAATAAAATGCTTTATTATGCTGTACCACTGTTGCTATGCCACCCCATCTCTCGAGTTGAGTTCTGAGCTCACAGACCACATGGAAGGAAACTAAATGTCGCTATCCTGACAAAGACGAAATCTATTCGTCATTTGGTGTGCAATCATCAATACATACCCCAACCCCGTTACAAAGCATTAAACAAAAGTAATATCTCAAAAATTTGTCATTAATCCAATAAAAACATTTATTTTTCTTTTGTTAATACATACCTTCCCAGTGCCAGGTTCAGGTGGTTGAGGAGGCGGTCCACCAGAGAGTGAAGGGGATTCCTGTGGGAGTACAAACAATACTTTAATTTAAATTACACAGATTTTTTTGTTCCAAAACTGCCCCAAGTAGTTAGTGAATCAACATTCTGAATAAAGGATACTCTAAACACTGTTTGTTAGAAGGAGTTAATGCTTCCACACATGACAGAATTGTTTGTAAAGTTGGTGATTTCTCAAAGAAATGAAGTTGTGTTGGAAAATATGAAACATGTAATTAATCATTTCCTAAGATGGCATCTGATATGGTGAAATAGTTTTAATGACTCTAAATAGCCATCATAAAATTGTGGACAGAAATTATGTACCCATTACATCTGAAGAGACCCTGGCAGCTTAACTATGGCAACAAAAATCTGTAACTTGACGTAATCATTAAGCAAGGAAAAAGAAGTGTGCTCTTGTTGATGGATTATAACAAAGTCTTACTTCCTTAGTATTACCATGATATGACTAAACATTACAATAATGAACTAAAATACACTAGTTGCTTTTCAATTTGAAACATCTGCAAGGACTATGGAAAGTTCGTTTTACTGAAACATCATCGGTTGGAAAGGTCACAATATCATTCGACATATTGATCCTGGAAGTCAACAATTGTTAAATGTCAGCGAAAAATATTACAACTGAGAGTAATGGTGTGATATATGATGGCGACCTATTGCTTCTTAAACAATATAGACTTTATTTCATAAATTTAAAATTAATAAGCAATAAACAACACAAATATCTCAAAAATTGTCATTAATCCAATAAACACATTTTTACTTTTGGCTACATACCTTCTCAATCCCAAGTGCAGGTGGTGGAGGAGGCGGCCGACCAGAGAGTGAAGGTGATTGCAGTGAGATTCCTTGTGCTTTCAATTCTGGCAAAAGAGCAGCTGGTTGTGAAGGTTGCGTAGTTGATGGACGTGAAACACGTAGTTGTTCAGTTGATGTGATTGGTGAAGATAGTTCAGTTTCAGGGTGTGATGCTGGCAATTGTGATAAAGGTGTCAATGGAATTTCCTGTGGGCGTACTTGCGATAAAATTTCTGGTACAGATGTTGGTGGAGTTGCTGGAGCTGAAGGACTTGGCTCTGTAGGCGAGAGGGTGGAAAATGTTGTTGATGTTGGAGGAGTTGTTATACCAGGTGCAAAAGGACGTTCCTGCAGAATTACATGTGATGTCGATTCTAGCACAGGAGTACCTGGTTGTAAAGTGTATACAGTTGATGGAGATGATGAACCTTCTTGTGGTAGTGGAGGAGAACGTGATGATATTGGAGAAGGTGGTGTACCAGATGGTGAAGCAGGTTGCAGAGGGACAACTCTTGATGCCAATTTTGATGGTTCCACTGTTGATGGAGTTGAAGGACTTTTTTGTTCATTTGATAGAAGGGGAAAAGTTGGAGGTGCAGGAGAAGGTGGTCTATCAGATGGTAAAGGAAGTTGCTGTGGATGCACTTGTGATGGCAATTCTGGTACAGCAGCTGTTGATTCTGATGGGTGCACAGTTGTTGGAGCTGAAGGATCTGGTTGTGTAGGTGGTAGGGTGGAAAGGGTTGGTGAGGTTGGGGGAGTTGATGTACCATGGGTGAAAGGAAGTTGCTGTGGAGGTAAATGTGATGGTAATTTTAGCACAGGAGTAGCTGGTTGTGAAGACTGCACATTTGGCAGAGATGAGAAGTGTACTTTTAAGGGTGATATTGGAGGTTCAGATGGGAAGATTGGAAGAGATGGTCTACCAGACGAAGGAGAAGGTTTCTGAGAGACTACTTGTGTTGCCAATTCTGGAACAGGAGCTGTCTGTTCTGAAGGTGGCACCATTGGTGGGGTTGGAGGACTTGATTGTTCAGTTAATAGTGGGAGAGAAGATGGTAGGGTAGGAGAAGATGGTAGGGTAGGAGAAGATGGTCTACCAGATGGTGAAGGAAATTGCTGTGGATGCACTTGTGATGGCAATTCTGGTACAGGAGTTGTTGGTTCTGAAGGGTGCACAGTTGTTGGAACTGAAGGATGTGGTTGTGTAGGTGATAGGGTGGAAAACGTTGGTGATGCTGGAGGTGTGGGTGTATCATATGCAGAAGGAAGTTCTTGCTGTAGTATATGTGGTGGCAATTCTAGCACACGAGTATCTGGTTGTGTAGCTTGCTCATTTGATGGAAATGAAGAGCCTAGTTGTGCTAGTGGAAGAGGATGAGAAGATGGTGGGGTTGAAGGAAGTATTCCATCAGATGGCGAAGGAGGTTGTTGTTGAAATACTTGTGGAGGAATGTCTGGAAAAGGAGCTTCTGGTTCAGAAGATGTCACAACTGATAGAGAGGTAGGACTTAGTCGTTCAGGGGAAAGAGTGGGAGGAGATGGTTTACCAGATGAAGTAGGGGTTTGCACCTGTTGTAGTGGTACTGGTTGTTCCTTCTGTTCTGTCATTCCTTCTGTATCCATTTCTAAATCTGGAAACAATCATTATAACTTTAGATAATTTTGTAGGTTAAATCGTACTTTCTAAGACATACACAGAATGTTATAATTACTTACAGCAATATTCAACAAAAATACTAAATAAAATTACTTCTTCCTATTATCTTACTCCAACATTCGTATACTGCATGGGAAAGTGTATTAGAATAAAAAGGACAAAATTTAATTGAGTAACTTATTGTCATGCAATAGGAAAAGACTAATGTGAGAAAATATAATTTAATATAATAATGTAATTTATAACTATGAAACTAACTTAACCAAAACCTGCATAACAGTCCACTAATATAAAATACATAAGTTGTTCCTTAAAGTCTTTGTTTGGCATATATTACTCAAATATGATTGTGGTACACAAATAACCTTCTGTCACATACTGTGACCTATCTTGCAGGTGCCTAAATAATTTGGCACCTGGTAACGGGTTTTATTACCCTCATTCCTTCTCCCAGTACTATTATCATGGCACCATAAAAACACCATGTACTGTATTGCTTATTTGCAGAAGTATTGTTTATATGTAATTTATTCAACACATTAAACTATTTTCAAAATAACATTTATAAATTGAAATAAAAAAACATTTATTGAATAATAAGTTTGGTTTGTATGTAGTACCAAAAATGTTTTTCCATAAGTAATAGTGATGTTCGTTATTACATGTAAGTGGATGACTCAGGTGAATTTTACTTGTCAGGTAAGATATGTATTCACAACAAACAGTGAGTTTTGTTGTTGTGCACTGAGGTTGTCATATAATAAAAGCAAATAACTATGACCAATGCTGATTCTCCCTTGAGTGTAACAATTAGTTGATAGTCATAATGCACAGCCTTCCAGAAGATAGACTCCAGTCTGAAATAACAATCTACAACATGTTCCAAGGTTTTGCCGCAAGTATAAGTTTCTTGTTGAATCTCATTGATGTACAATGACCTTAACAGTTCCTGCTGCCTTGTTAGTATCTCACCTGTAAACTTCTCACCATGCATCACTCTCTTCTTACATAATTTCTACTTTTTTCAAGAAAAATCAGCTTATGACTTCTGTCCTTTGCAATTCAAAGTGTGTTGTTAACAAGATTATTTGTGTTACCTTTCAAAAAGATATTTAGACTTCTGATCTTAGAAATAACAGTTATGTGGCTGAATCCAAGAGTCTGTAAATATTTTTGATCCTGGTGGGAAACAGTAACACAAGAAAAACCAAAATGACAAGTGACATAATGCAGGCAATAAGATTTGAGCAGTTCTTCTGTTGTTTGTAGATTTCAAAGAACTAGGCAGTTTTCCAGAGGCATCAATAATTAAGTTTTTAACCCTCTAGGGAATGGGCAGAAGGAATGTACAACATTATCACCTGTTGTAAGTATTGAAACCAGTTAGGTAACAAACATTTTAAAAAAATTGATTTCTTCCTTTTGGTAATATGCAGTACCGAAAATATATTGGTATTGCAAGACTTAATGCCTTCATAGAGAGCAGTCCATCAAGTACCTGGAAGTCTCATAACTATAATAGCTTTGCTGATGATGAGGAATCATGAAAGACAGTTGTATATGTGTAAGAGACCAGGAGGCAGGAAAGGTACCTAGTAGAACTTATAATGGAAAGCCATAGATTTCGGAACCAGGTTTTAAACTATGAGACATTTCCAGGAAAGTTCGTCTTGGATTTAGAAGAAATCTAGGAACACATGAGCCAATACTAAGCTACGACTTATCTTAGAAGGTAGATTAAGGATAAGCAAACCTACTATTCTAACTTCTGTGGGTTTAGAGAACGCTTTTGATAGTGCTGATTGCAATAAACTTTTTCAAATTCCGAAGTAATCAGGGATATAATAGAGGGAATGGAAGCTTATTTACAGCTTCTACAGAAACTAGGCAGCATTTATAAGGGTCGAAGAGCATGTAAAGCAAGCATTGGTTGAGAAGGCAGTAAAACAGGATTTTAGCCTTTCCCCAATGTTATTCAATCTGTATATTGAGCAAGGTGTGAAGGAAAGCAAGAAGACGTTTTGAGAAGGAATTAAAGTACAGGAAGAAAATAGAAACTTTGCAATTCGCTTATGACATTGTCATTCTGCCAGAGACAATAAAGGACTTGGAAGAGCAACTGAACGGAATGGACACTGTCCTAAACGACCGTAAAAAAATTTACATAAACAAGAGAAAAACAAGGATAATGCTAAAAGAATTAGATCAGGTGAAAAAAACGTTTTGTATGTGAGTTTTGCTGTTTGGGCAGTAAAACAAAGTATGATTATCGCAGCACAGATAATATAAATTGCAGAATGGCAATGGGAAGGAAAGAGTTTCTGAAAAAGAGAATTTTCTTAACATCGAATATTAACTGAAGGAAGTCTTTTCTGAAGGCATTTGTGTAGACTGTTGCTTTCCACTACAGTGAAATGTGGATGATAAGTAGTTCAGACAGGAAGACGATAGAAGAGTTTGAAAGGCGATGCTACAGACGAATGCTGAAGATTGGGTGGGCAGATTTCATAGGCCTAATTAATCAGGAAGTACTGAACAGAATTAGTGAGAAAAGAAGTTTATGGCATACCTTGACGAAAAGAAAGGATCGATTGTTAATACACGTTCTTAGACATAATAGAATCAAGAATCAGATATATGTAATTTTCCAAATTATTAGGAGGAGATGAAGAGGCTTGCTTAGGACAGAGTAGGGTGAAGAGCTACATCAAATTAGTCTCCAGGCTGAAGACCCAAAAATTTATAACATTATGACCATAAAGACGGCACACTTGCCTGTAGACAGGTAAGAAGGAAAGAAAACGGCACTCAGGTATCAGATCTTTCAGTATGCCTTTATCAGCAAACGAACACACACACATTACTGCAATTATACAAGAACAACTCTGGCACACATGACTGTTGTCTCATGTTACTGTATCCCAAGTTGGAGATTTTGGTCATGTGTGTGTGTGATTCGCACCTCTATAGTTGTATGAATTTGTGTGTGTTCCTTTTCTGAAGAAGACTTTGGGTGAAAGTTAAGTTGTGTGATTGTGATTGTATTTCCTTCATGCTTGTCTTGGGTCAGTGTATCAAATTTCCGTTGTGTACCAATCTATCATTTCATAATAGTATTCATGTTCATATGTTAGTGTTCTCTCTGAAATGAATAAAGAGCACCAAGAAGAATAAATTGTGACATTTTAATATGTGTGCTCCCATCTCAAAATTGTAGACATTTTTAAGCAAGAAAATTAGTATAAGATTTTGCCAATGTTTAAATTATGTGGCATCTGCATTGCTTGCCATCCAAAATGCAACACCGAAAAAGAGAAGAGAGATCAAAGTCAAATTTATTTAGAAGATAAAACATTATCCCTGTGATGCATGAATTACCATCAAACGAGGAGAAAAATTTGAAATGGTGTTTATATAGTAAAGAACAATGTCTGTTATCATAAAATATAAAAATTTGTAGCAATTTACTAACTACATGGAAAAATTCAGTCATGTCATCGGAAGTGGACACTCGCACTTGAAACCTTAAGAGTTCTTTCTGTAATTTTTTTTCCTTTTCCTACAGAAACTTTCGAAGAAATTTACACGAAGAGAATTCTTGCATTTATAGAAAATTTCCTTTCTCTCTTCTTTGTGCAATTGGTGAAATGCATTTCGAAACCACTCGCTGCCACTTCACGCTCTCAATCTTCACACGTGCTGCCTTCGGGGGAAAAACTGGCGCTTGCCAGTTTATCTCGCGACAGCTACAATGCAGTACCGAGCCTAAGGGTTCCCTGGAATGGACTCCATGCATTATGAGTTCTAAAAGGATCGCAGATGCAATGAAACACGTCCACTACAGTGGAAGCTCTGTGCCACAGTGTTATACAAAGATCACATGTTTGAAAATACAGCTACATGTGATGCAAGGAAGATGATGAACAGAGTATTGAATGTTGTCACCATTGTTGGCTTTAACTGCTGCTACACACTGCAATACTGAATCACAGAGGTCCTGCATGTTTTGTTGGGGTATAGCAGTCCACACGTCTTCTAAATATTGCCAAAGTTATATGGAGTAGCAGCAGATGGTATATTCTGGACCAGTTGGTCCACAGTCAATGACAAGATTGGGAAGATATAAAGGCCAGAAACACACTGCATTGCACACACAGTTTATTGTCGATGCAAAAAGCAAAGTTTCAACAGTGTATCCACACGCTCATCCGTCACTTTGGTGGTGCTGGTAGAATCAGTATTGATTTATTGAATTGTTGCTTTATGCGGCAATATACTAGTCCTGCACCTGCTATTATGATTTGGCGTGATGTTGGATTCCATCCCCCTCAAAACCCCAGTCTGCATTCCAAGTGCACCAACCAGCCAGCATCATATTTTTGAAGGATTGGTTCATGTTAGTCTGCAACAACTTCGAAGCTTGTCAATAGTCTCATTGCAACAGGATAATGTATCACCACATGTGGCACACAGTGGTGAATACTTTTTCATTGCCCATGAATTATATTTCTGCCTTGGACTCCCTGTTTTCCCATCCTCTCATCTATCGAAAATTCTTGTCTATGATTATTCCAGGATACACCACCTGCTGATACACCAGATCAGCTGTGTCCATTTGAAGAAGAAAGGTGGATTGCCATACCACATCAATATGTCCATAGTCTGTTTGATTGAAGGCTGAGTTGTATCGTAGTGGTTATGAAAAGAAATGGCAGCAACACTTAGTATTGATTTTATCTTCTTACTCACTTCACATAGGTCTGTATTTTCAATTTTTGTACAATGTGTTATCTCTCAAATAAATTTAGTTGTGATACTCCAGTCCTTCTTGATGATTCATTTTGGATGACCAGCAGTGTGTTATACACGAAAAGATAACTTTATTAAATAAAATGTTTTGAGAATACTCATAACAATACTATCAACAAAATGCCATACATATTTAAGGATAAGCTTTGAAGTTAGTCTGATAGACGTAATATATATTTGCAGTTATTATACAAGATCATAAGTGCTTTGCAACTTCTTCCAGGCAAACAGCATAGCCCCTGCTTACCGCCAAGTGCAGAAATTCCATTGCTGTCACTGTCTTGTGGAGTAGTACCATTTTGATTCTCTTTTTTAGTTACTTCTGCTGTCGTATTCATTTGATCTGTGGAAATAATCTACAAAATTAGAAATTAGAAGTTTTTTAAAATAATAAAAAAGTAATTAAACGACAAACTGCAAATCTGGAATGCCAACAAATAACATACTAAAAACTGCTATGCAGGGATAAAGATCCACATTGGACAAAGATCGTGTTTCATTTAAAAATCATGATATATGCTATTGTTTAACACAGTGGCAGAACCACATGACCAGAACATGAGTATCCCTATTCTTTAAATCAGAAAAGTCTTTGTGTTGAATATCATCTGTCTTGGAACCATTGGTAAAGTGCATTTTCATATACTTTGTTGCAATATTCATCAGTATTCACTAACTTATGTGTTGGAGATGTCATATAAATCGCTTCACATGTAATAGTTTCAGTAAACATATAGGACTACATAGTAAAGATGCAGCATGTCACAAGATCAGTTTCTGTTTGAGTTTGGTGGGAATGTGTATTGAAAATTAACTGCTCTGCACTAATAAAATCTAATCAATCCTGCATTATGTGATTTTACAGTAGAAAATCACACCTGACATGAATCTATATACATTTTGCTCGTCTATTTTAGAATCTACAAATGAAATAAAATTCGCCTGAAGCCATTCACAGAAGCGTTTATAAATTACCGGTAAGCACAAGCAATGAAGGAAAATACATATTAAGTTCTTGGGAGAACAACATACATCGTTATGACCAATCCACAGTTTGGAAGAAGATGAAAGGTGGTAGCAGGGTGGACTCTCTGGGTCATTTAAAACATGTATTCATACCAGAGGACGAATGGACATAGTTGCTCAATGAAGATACATAGATTTAGTTTCGTAGCTCTATCGTGCAGAAAAGAATGGAAACCCTTATCCATTCACAAATGAAATAAATTGGTGGAAGAAACAGGGAAAGATAATTTATGAAAATAAATCATCTGTAACAGCCAGCCCCAAGGAAAATCATTGTTGCTAGGTCAATGAGTTTCAGAAGACAGCAAGTAGATCCGTATTTTCAAAGTTAAACAGAAATCATTTGAAAGTATATTTTCCCAGTAAAATGAATGTATAGTATGAATGAAACTGGGGTTCAGACAGTCCAAAAGATGACCCATAAACATGATGCTCCTTCAGGCAAGAGACAAT
Source organism: Locusta migratoria (assembly GCA_026315105.1). Classification (NCBI taxonomy): domain Eukaryota; kingdom Metazoa; phylum Arthropoda; class Insecta; order Orthoptera; family Acrididae; genus Locusta; species Locusta migratoria. The sequence goes on along the minus strand of CM048745.1, from coordinate 695,250,880 downwards.
TGTCAAAAATGTTTCAGATGAACGAGCTGTATGACTGCCACAGGAAATCATCTTCCATCATTTTTCATATTTTCATATAACTGGCAGAATCCAGTCTTGATTCAAGATGTTACAGCTGTAACTGGGATGTCTGTCATTGATTCATATTGCATTTTGCGTACCTGGAGTACATCTGGGAACACGCCATTCAAAACAAGACAACCGGATCTTACACAATTCCCTACAAGCAATCACCACAAAAAAGAAAGAAATATAAAAAATAAAATATAAAAATACAATTAAATTAAAATGCTCAGTCTGCTACCTCATAAATGGGTAGAGTCACATTATATCCAGGCACTATCATGCTGATGGCTTGGTAAAACAAGCATTTCAGAAGTTTGCAGTTCTAGAACTATTTACTGATGAGTTCAGAGTGACAAGATTTTTTTCCATCTGATGGCAATATCTTGACTCACAAAGATTTCTTGTAAGCCGAAGCGACAAAGCAAATGACAGAATCAGACGGTTCTGCGACGTGTAGGCTGCAGATTCCTTGACTTGCGCCATTGGGTCGTGGGTTTCCGGATTCCGCTGAATAGATCAGGAGTCCACTATACGCAGGAAGCGGCTACACAAGTAGCCGGGGCTGTGTGGCGTGGACTGAGCTTTAAGGATAAAGGGCTTCTGGGAAAAACAAAATGGGCAATCTCAAAGGATGCAGGTGGATCACAGGAGAAATGTAGATCTGGGAACTATCGGTATAACAGTTGTAAATTGTCGTAGCTGTGTCGGTAAAGTACCAGGACTCCAAGCGTTAATAGAAAACACCGACACATCATTATAGGCAGTGACAGTTGGCTCAAGCCGAAAATAAGTGCTGAAGAAGTATTTTCAAAAGATCTAACGGTGTTCAGAAAGGATAGATTAAACAAAATAGGTGGAGGCGTGTCTGTCGCCGTCAAAAGTAGTATTTCGTGTAGCAAAGTTGAAGTTGATAGTTCCTGCGAGCTATTATGGGTAGAGGTTGTACCCGAAAATCGTAAGAAGTTAATAATTGGTACCTTTTACCGGCCTCCCGACTCTGACGATACAATAGCAGAAAGATTCAAAGAAAACCTGTGTCTAATTACAAAAACGTACCCGACTCACACGATAATAGTAGGCGGAGATTTTAATTTACCCTCGATCTGTTGGCGAAATTATATTTTCAAATCAGGAGGTAGGCATAAAACATCGTGCGAAATTGTACTCAACGCATTCTCTGAGAATTACTTCGAACAATTAGTTCATGAGCCAACTAGACTTGTAAATGGATGTGAAAACACGCTTGATCTCTTAGCAACAAATAATCCTGAGCTCATAACGAGCATCAAAACGGATACAGTTATTAGTGAACATAGAGCTATCGTAGCGAAATTGAATATCAAAAGTCCCAAAGTTACCAATAATAAACGAAAAGTATATTTGTTCAGGAAAGCAGATAGAAACAAAATACATTGCTTCTTGAAAGACAGCTTCCACTCGTTTCTAACACTAAGCGTAGGTGTAGACCAGATGTGGCTCAAATTCAGAGAAGTCGTATCGACAGCAATTGATAGTTTTATAACAAATAAATTAATAAAAGATGGAGGCGATCCCCCTTGGTGTACAATACAGTTCAGGTCACTGTTGCAAAAGCAAAGGAAAAGGCATACTAAATTTAAACGAACACAAAATCCCCAGGATTGGCGATCGTACTCAGAATCTCGAAATTTAGCGAGGATTTCAATGCGAGATGCCTACAATACTTATCACAACGAAATTCTTTCTCGAAATATGACTGAAAACCCAAAGAGATTTTGGTCATATGTTAAATATACTAGGGGAAAAACACAAACACTACTCTCACTACGAGATAGTAATGGCGATCCTGCCGATGACAGCGCTACTAAAGCAGAGTTACTAAACATAGCTTTTAGAAACTCATTCACCAAAGAAGAAGAAACCAATATTCCAGATTTCGAATTACGAACAGATGCCGTAATGAGTAACGTAAAAGTAGATAGATATCATCAGAGTAGTGCAGCAACTAAAATCACTTAACAAGAACAAGTTTTCTGGTCCGGATTGTATACCCATTAGATTTCTATCTGATTATGCTGAAGCGATAGCCCCTTACTTAACAGCCATATACAACCGCTCTCTCAATGAAGGATCTGTACCAAAAGATTGGAAAGTTGCACAGGTCACACCTATATTCAAGAGGCAGTACGAGTAACCCACTAAACTACAGGCCTATTTCATTGACGTCAATTTGCAGCAGGGTTTTGGAACATATCCTGTATTCAAATATTATGGATTATCTCGAACGGAACGATCTATTGACCCAAGGTCAACACGGATTTAGAAGATATCTTTCATGCGAAACACAACTAGCTCTTTATTCACACGAAGTGATGGGTGCTATCGACAAGGGTTCGCAAATTGATTCCGTATTTCTTGATTTCCAGAAAGCTTTTGACACTGTACCTCACAAACGGCTTTTAATCAAATTGCGTGGTTATTGTATATCGCCCCAAATTTGCGATTGGATAGGGGATTTCTTGTCAGAGAGGACACAGTTCGTAGTAATCGATGGTAAGGCATCGACTAAAACAGAGGTGATATCGGACGTTCCGCAGGGTACTGTTATTGGTCCTCTGCTGTTCCTTATTTACATAAACGATTTATGGGAAAATCTAAGTAGCTCTCTTAGGTTGTTTGCAGATGGCGCCGTCATTTAACGTCTAGTAAAATCATCATAAGATCAAAACCAACTGCAGAACGATCTGAATAAGATATCAGTATGGTGTAAAAATTGGCAATTGAATCTAAACAATGAGAATTGTGAAGTCGTCCACATGAGTACGAAAAGAAATCCGTTAAACTTTGTTTACAAGATAAATCAATCAAAAGTGAAGGCCGTAAACTCCACAAAATACCTAGGAATTACTATTACTTCAGACTTAAATTGGAAAGAACACGTAGATAATATCGTGCGAAAGGCGAACCAGAGACTGCGTTTTATTGGCAGAACCCTTAAAACATGCAACAGAACTACAAAAGAAACTGCATACACTACGCTTGTCCGTCCATTTTAGGAGTATTGCAGCCCAGTGTGCGATCGTTATCAGGTGGGTTTGAAGGAAGACATCGACAGTGTCCAAAGAAGGGCAACTCGTTTCGTATTGTCACGATACAGGGAAGACAGCGTTACGGAAATGATACAGGGTCTGGGATGGGAATCATTACAACAACGGCGCTTATCGCTGCGGCGTGGGCTACTTGCGAAACTCCAATCGCCAACATTCTCCTCCGAATGCGAAAAGATATTGACTCCCACTTACATAGGTATAAATGATCATCAGAATAAAATACGAGAAATAAGAGCTCTCGCCGGCCGCGGTGGCCGAGGGGACTGAGGCGCTTCAGTCACGGTCTGCACGGCCACTACGGTCGGGGGTTCGAATCCCCCCTCGGGCATGGATATTTGTGCTGTCCTAGTTCGTAAGTAGTTCATAAGTAGTTTGTAAGTTTAGGGACTGATGACCCCGTAGTTAAGTCCCATAAGCTGTACAAACATTTGAACATTTTGAATAAGAGCTCGAACAGAGAGATTCAGGTGCTCTTTTTCCCGCGCACTATTCGAGAATGGAATGGGAGATAAAAATAGTATAATGGTGGTTCGATGAACCCTCTGCCAGGCCCTTAAATGTGATTTGCAGAGTATCCCATGTAGATATAGATGTAGAACTCCATAACTTTCAACTGAAAAGAATCTTACCGGCAGGAGTCTCATGTATACTCCTGACACTCAACATCAAATGATGATAGACTCGATGAGGAGTCAAAGGGAAAGAGCAATTGAGAAATGGGGGTATATAGGAAGAAAACTCAGAGATGCATTTTTCAACTAAGTGTACCACAGCGTAGTGGGCGCACACATAGAGGTGCTATGCTCCGAAGCGCGACTCCGTTTCCAGTTGGGGGTTCGAATCCGCCCTCGGGCATGGATGTTTCTGTTGTCTTTAGTATAAGGTAGTTTATAAGTAGTTTGTAAGTGTAGGGACTGATGAGCCGCAGTTCTGTCCCATTAGCTTAACCCTGCGGCGGGCGCGTGGCGGCATACAGTGCCGCCAATTCTGTTTTCTTTCAATAATTACGTCAGCGTGCCGAGCACGCAACAGTGGTGCTAGATATGCTTCGATTGTTTAGTCACGCGCCAAACTACATTTCTGCGCCACCAATATACTCACCATAACAGCTGTGACTGACCTGTGGAGTGGACGACTGCACCGAGACGGCACTGCGTACCGCACGCGCCCGGTAATGTAAGTACATGTAGCCGTACCACTGTCGGATGTTTTGATGTTAGAAGCTTTGTTTTACAACTCTGTGGGTGTATGATGGTTTAGTACTTAATATTGCTTTGGTATTAGAATTATTTTATTGTCTCCCAAGTGCGCACAAAGGAAAGTATTAACACCAGAAGAAATTGAGCGTCTTTTTCTGCAATCATCTGACGAAGAAGATTACGCTGATTTCTCTGACAGCGATGAGGAAGCAGAAATAGTTGAAACTGCAGATCATTCTAGCGAATCTGAGCAGTAAAGCGTTGACGAGAATGAAGTGATAGGAATGCCACATGACGACTGCCATTTTTATATTGTAAGGACCAAGAAACTTTGTGGATAAATAATCCGTTAGCACTACCAGGGAAAACAAAACGTAAGAATATAATCAAAGTCGTACCTGGCCCAAAACTGAATGATAGAGAACCTAAAACTGAAATTGAAACTTTTTTTTTCAAATTTTTTGATCCTAAGATAATGTTTGTATAGTCTATGGGACTTAACTACGGGGTCATCAGTCCCTAATCTTACAAACTACTTATGAACTACTTACGAACTAGGACGGCACAAATATCCATGCCCGAGGGGGGATTCGTATTCCTGACCGTAGTGGCCGTGCAGAACGTGACTGGAGCACCTTAGTCCCCTCGGCCACCGCGGCCGGTGACCCTAAGATAATTGATTATGTTATTGAAAACACAAACAAGTACATAAATAACAAGAGATCATTTGTGAATTACTCAAGGGCTAGAGATTGCAAAACTACTTCTGCTTCTGAAATAACGGCTCTTTTAGGAGCATTGCTGTAAAAAAAGGAGGACGCACTAATGTATTAGAATTGTGTGCATCAAACGGAACAGGAATGATTATTCTAAGGGCAACATTTAGCTACAAGCGCTTTCTGTTCTTGCTCCGGTCACTCAGGTTTGATGATACTTCTACAAGAAAAGAACGACTAGCAACTGATAAACTTGCTGCCATCCGCAATCTCCACTCAGCATTTCTGAACAACTGCAGAAATAACTACAGTCCAGGGGAGTTCACAACCATAGACGAAATGCTTTTCCCATTTCGCGGAAGTTGTGGTTTTGTTCAGTACATGCCCAATAAGCCCGCTAAGTATGGATTGAAGTTGTATGCATTGTGCGATAGCAAGACGTTTTATACTTTTAATTTTGAAGTATACTGTGGCAGACAGAATCCGGGACCATATGTTGCATCTAACCAGCCAATGGATATTGTGAAGAGCCAATCAAGGGAACTCACAGGAATGTAACTGCGGACAACTACTACAGTAGTTACCCTGTAGCCCAGCATCTTTTATAAAATGGGCTAACGTACATTGGAACATTAAAAAAGAACAAGAAGGAAATTCCTCCGGATTTTTTGCTGAACAGATCGCGAGAAGTTGGAAGTTTTCGAATTTCAAGATGACTTCTGTCATGTTTCGTGCCAAACAAAAAGGAACAAGGCTGTGCTTTTCCTGTCATCAATGCATCAAACTGCTGAAATAGACACCACTACAGGCAAGTCTGTTGTAAATTTAGACTACAATGCAACAAAATGTGGAGTTGATACTGTGAATTATCTGTGTACACCCTATTCTACACAAAGGACCACAAGAAGATGGCCCTTAGCGTTGTTCGTTCGTTATGTGGATATTGCTAGGATCACTTGCCAGGTCTTGTTCTTTGCAAACAATCCAGAGAAAAGATTCAGAAGAAGAACCTATCTAACAAATCTGACCTTGGCTCTGATGGACTGCCATTTGAAAGAAAGGGCTCAGCTCTATACTCTACCAAGAGACATTCAAGAATTTCCGTCACCTCATCGATCACTTTCCGCCAATCACGATGAGACTGTAAGAAGGTGTGGGAGGTGCCAGCTTTGTGGTGGTAAAAAAATAAAACTACTGTCACTTGCAATAGCTGCAAAAGACTCGTTTGCAAGCAACATTGCCACAATGTTGTCACATGTAATGATCGCAGAGCTTCTCCGGAGGTAGAAAGTGTGTGATTCTTGATATGTATTTACTGACTGCCTTATTCTTTATTATTACTACAAAGATTATATACATATTACACTTTTTGTAAAACTTGCTTTACCAAAGGTAAACAATCGAATTATATATGTGGTTATAATTTATTTAGAATTTGTTATTAAAGTAGCGCTTACGAAATATCCTGGAAACTTATGTCAAATGTAGTGTAACACTTTTAATTTTCCCATGCATCCTCTATATATGTGAACAGATCATATTAAACGTTGCTGTAAAGAATGATGTTATACACAATAAATAATTAATTCCACCCAAAAATTTGAAAAAAACTAGCTTTTCTATGTATTTGAATGTAGGCGGCACTGAGTGCCGCACGCGGCTGACGTAACAATCTTAAGCGCTCCTGCCGCAGGGTTAACAAAATTTTTCAACTAAGTGTGCATCCATCAGACTTGGAACTCGACTTCCAGAATGTCAACTGACGAAATTACTGACAATAAATAATATCTGTTTGAAGATGAAACAGGCACTACAGCATACACACAGTTCTACTGGCTGGTTACTTTGCCGTGGGGATCCTTCTTTGATAAAAACGTATTGTGCAGAAAATATCAAAACTACACCCCGGGAATAAGAAAAACGACACCACGAGTTCGTCGACCCAGCAAAGGGAAATTTTGTTGACATATTCTTGAGGATGCATACAATACACGATCACTCAGATGGAGTTATATGCACGTGAGTACAGCCACCAGAGCGTGAGAAATGTCGACGCTAATACCGTATATATAATAAAAGCTGTAAGTCTCCTATGGAAACTATCATAGAGGTGTCGAATATAATCTTGCGAAATGGTTGCCATGCAGTTTGCACCTAGTGCCTCAGTTATGCCAGATTTCGTGCCCCTTATGCAACCAACAATATGTCTCATCCGGTTCCAAACATGATCAGTGTCGGACAGATCTGGGGATAAGAATGGGTAGCGTAGTTGACGTACACCTAGAAACCCATGGGTTGTATGGGATACGTTTGGACATACATTGTCCTGTTGGAAAAGCATATCACTTTGTTTTAATTTCAAATAATTAATGTATTCACTAACAGCCGTAAAGTTTATGTTGTTTTATTTTATTTTATTTTATTTTAGTCCAATAAAATAAAACAACATAAACTTTATGGCTGTGGGTGAATACATTAATTATTTGGAATTAAAACTAGACCAGCCGCAGTCCCAATTCCAGTATAACATGGAACTACATCGATATCGCCCTGTTGGTGGATGAATGGTGGCAGGACAGGTTGAATGACACTTTCAATGTGCCGTACTCTGTTCAGGTTTCTCTCGACGATCACCAGAGGAGAACGACTAGTCAAGGATATGGCTGACACACCATGATGTTTAGTGTCCACCCCGTTTGCCTCTGTCACGTACACTCCAGATTTTCGCGCTCCCCTGCACGACATCACACAAGCGTACGACCGTAATCAGCACCGAGGCAGCAGCGAATTTCATCACTGAAGACGACACATGTCCATTCGCCCCTTCATAAACGCCTACCGTGACAACACTGGATGCGGGCTGAACGATGTTGGGGCGTGACCGGAGAACACTTTCCTAAAAACATGCATGATCGTTCATCATTGTATGGGGAGCCATATCCTACACTGGCCACTCTCCTCTAGTGATCGTGTAGAGAACATTGAACAGCGCACAGTACATTGAAACCCTCATCCAACTTATCTTGCTACCACTTATGCAACAATAAGGCGATATGTTTTTTCAAGAGGACAATGCACATCCACGTGTATCTCATACTTCCCAAAGCGCTCTTCAATGTGTTTGTTCACTGCCCTGGCCAGCATGATCCCCAGATCTGTCCCCCATTGAGCCTGTTTCGGACCACATGAAACATCTGTTGTACGGTCTGCAAGAGTGGCACAAAATGTGGCCTGATCGCTACGATCGTTTCCATGGAAGAATTACCAGCCTGCATTGCTGCAAAAGGACAGTATACAAAATACTAAAGCCGACATTGTGCACGCTGTGGTGACTATACTCACATCCGTATGGCTCTGCCTGTTTGATCCTGTGTTGTTTACATCCTCAAGAACGTGTCAATAAAATTTCCTTCTGCTGATTCGACGAATTCATGGTGTTCTTTTTACATTCTCCAGGAGTGTAATACAAAGCAGCCTGAATGTTTTCAACATAAGATTACTTTTCCTAAAATGTGAGTGACCTTGGCCAATCCTTATAGTTATATCAAATATTATTTGTTTAAATACAACATCCTCCAGATGAATTTGTTTTTAATCAATTTCTATAATGTGGGGCAAATATCCGTACTGCAGTTCTTTGCTCAATTAGGTAGGGCATCTATCTTCAGTGACAGTTGCTAAGGAAAAGTTGTCTTATCCTTCACTCCTCAGTGTCTTACTTCTGCCAACATTCTTAATAAACTGTAGATTTAATGACTTTATCTTAATGTCTTTTTATATAAAAACCTAGTATCTTCTTCTAAGAAAAAATTCATGTGTAAAATGTGTATCTTTGTCCCTGCATACCACTTAGTAAACAAACACAAATGAGACATACTTATATTATAAGAGATATAATACTTGAGGATTTCAGTACTATTTATACTATACAATAATCCTTATGTAAGTATATACGAATTAATGAAAAATCCTCTAATGATGTAGAAGCCATCTCTTTATCACGTTTAATTTCATAAGGGAAATAATTTTCATGTATTTTCTTACCACACAATGTGCTAATGAGTTCTCAGAGCAACATCTTCATGAAATAAAATGGGAAATAACATGTCACAGGAATTGAACTAAATACACATATTAAATATATAGCAGTGAAACAGTTTCACTTAATTTTCCGTCACTTCATACGAACACACACACACACACACACACACACACACACACACACATACAACTAACACATACAGTTGTTGAAAATGTTCAAATGTTTGTTAAGCTTATGGGACTTAACTACGGGGTCATCAGTCCCTAAACTTACAAACTACCTATGAACTACTTACGAACTAGGACGGCACAAATATCCATGCCCCAGGGGGGATTCGAACCCCCGACCGTAGTGACCGTGCAGACCGTGACTGGAGCGCCTCAGTCTCCTCGGCCACCGCGGCCGGCGCAGTTGTTGAGATTCTGTTTCAATGTGTTTGGAACCTACCATCATTAAGTAGTATTGTTAAGCACATACTTGTATGCGGTGGATGCAAAAAGTAAGTTTCCATTTTTTTTTCTTTAAGAAAAAACTTAATTATGTGAAGAACTATATTGGCAACAGGTGCAATACTGTTTGAGCTATTTTTAGAATTGATCACAAAACGAAGTGAGTCACTTGTCTTACATCGGTCTCAACTTTTATATTCCTGTGAAGTGGAAGTCTGCTAACTGTAAATGTAACCAACATGTGACAGACGACTTCAGCTCTAGTTGTGAAACAATGTGGAAACTACAACATGCCACTCATAACAGGAGGTGGAATGCTTAATGCAGGTGTTGTGCTGCTCCATGAAATTCGTCCACACGTGGTTCAGTGAGTAGCAACAGTTTTGGGGATGTTTGGCTGGGAGCTGCCTGATCATCCATCATAAAGTGCTGATCTTGCTCATGGCAATTTCCATCCTTTCTTGAACCTAGAGAATTTTCTGACCTCTGGCCATAATGATGAAGAACAGAAGCTGACTGTCACATGTAGATTTCATGCACAGGTGGCAAACTTCTACAACTGAGGAATACGAAAGTTGATCCCACAATGACACAAAGGTGTATAAAACACTTTAATGTCTAATTAGCAAAGTAATGATCATTTTTCTTTTCTCCTACTTAGAAAAATGTTGCTTTAGTTCTTTTATTTCAGTATGAAAGTATCGTAATATGATTTAGTGATTAGGTATTTCTATCAACACAATGAAGTTTTTTTAGGTAATATGTACATCTTTCCTGACAAATGTTGCTTATTTGTCAAAAGTCACTTTTTTTAAACGCATTATATTTTAACAGTGAAAAATAACGTGACAGATTGAGTATTAAAGTGATGTATAATTCTGAAAACATTCTCAGTTACTTGTTACCGTATATCTCAATTTGAAAATATTAAAGATATGTTTCTGATTGTTTATATTAACAATATGAGTACAGGTAGCTGCTCACCATAAAGACAACTACTGAGACATAAAAAGGTACATAGAAGAGACGATCACAATCACAAACTGTAAATTTTCGCTCACATGCACACATCACACATGAGCATCATCTCTGAGTGTCCCAGCACAAGAGGTATCTTGACAGTGATTGCAGGGGGGGATGGTAGTTGAGGAGGAACGATGCAGGACATGGTTGGAGATAGACACTCCACACTAGAGTGTGAAGGCTGTGATACGCATAATGTGAGATGTAGCTTGGAAGGGAGTAAAGAGAGGATCAGAGGGATGAAAAAAGGTGTGGAGGTATGTGAGTGAAAATGTAAAAAATGAATAAACATTTAAATATTAAAAATTAATAAAATAGCTGTCACACTGTTGTGAGAAAGACATAAATTCGAAGAAGATAAGGATAATGAGTGGAGTATGGGGGGGGGGGGCGGTTCACATGAGGTGTAGGGATGATAATGTATCTTAGGTTGAGGCCAGAATGGTTGTGGGGCTATAGAAAGTGTTTTTGACCTTTCAAATCATGCTGCACCTTTGAAATCATCAGGGTTATATGGCAGAGAGAGATCCACCTTGCTTTTGGCCACAATTCGATGGTGGCTAGCATTTTCATTGTAAATTACAGATAGTTGGTAGTCAATCTAATGACTGCAGCAGAGTTGGTTAATTACTGTGATGCTTCCACAGCAGGCCGCCGTGGCCGAGGGGACTGAGGCGCTTCAGTCACGGTCTGCACGGCCACAACGGTCGGGGGTTCGAATCCCCCCTCTGGCATGGATATTTGTGCCATCCTAAGTATAAGGTAGTAGGTAAGTAGTTTGTAAGTTTAGGAAATGATGACCCCGTAGTTAAGTCCCATAGGCTTAAAAAAAATTGAACATTTGAATGCTTCCACAAGTGGCTCAGCCTCCAACAGGGCAGGATAAGCCTGTGACACAACTGGAACAGGAAGTGTTGGGAGTACTGGGCAGGTCTTGCATCTAACGCTTCCAAAGGAATATGTTCCTGTGGTAAGAGTTTGTGATTTTAACTATGGACTAGGGTGTTGTGGAGGTTGAGTGGGTTTAGAACACGACTTTAGAAGGGGTTGGAAGGATTTTGGGATGTCTCTCATGTCAGGGCATGATTTCAGGTAAAGCCTGGTTGTGGTTCAGTTACTGCAGCATGGGGTGCACTGGATGAGAAGGGGAACACTCCATTGTGGTTAGTTAATGGGGTTGGAGGGAGTACTGGTCACGTGTGGGGATATGGCTAGGGAACTCTGTTTTGTGGACTACATCTGGGGACAATGTCTGTTCATGACAGCCTTTGTGAGGCCTTAATAACATGAAGAAGGAAGATCTCATCAATTCAAGTATGTCGTCCATGGGTGGGAAGCCTGATGAGATTTTTTGTTGTGGAATGAATGGTACCTAACAAAGTGTAGGTACTGGAAGTTCTCCTAGCCATTTAACTTAGTGCTCCTCAACCTAACATGACATCATCCTGGATGTTAATTTCCACCTTGCTGATAGCACCATCGATACCTCTGTGTACATAGCCCACCAACACCTCCCATCAGTTGATGTCATATATTCTATTAACATGAAAGAATAACAACTGCAGGATCAGAAGTAACGTCTGTTCTTCCGGAACAGACGCCACATGTACATACATAATATGGCAGTGACGGGCAATGATACTTTGGTTAATGGGGAAGGGTGGCCAAGTTTGTGGCCCTTACTCTTACGGGAATTAGTTTCAAAACTATGAGTTTGAGTACTGATGGCAGGGTAAAGCTGGAAATCTGTATCTGACAGGAGGGGTGCTTAGGTAGTCCATGTAGGTGCGGGGATCACTGTGTCCCCAGTGGTGTAGTGGTCAGCGCAACTGCCAAGAAAGCGGTAGACCCGTGTTCGAATCCCGGCTGGGTACACATTTTCAGCCTTGCCCATTCGCAATTGATGTCATATGTTCTATGAATATGAGAAAATTTATTGTTATTTAACTGTGATTCTCCCTTCTACTTATCTGAACGCAGCTCAGTGGTCAACATTATAGTGAGTTCCCACTGGTATGTTCGATCAATGCATGAGTGTTAGAGACCCACTCTAGGAGATCAAATGGGAATAGCTGGATGGAGGAGGATGTTCTTTTTGAGAAATGTTGTTGACGAAATTTGAATCTGACTGGAGAATGATTCTACTGTCGGCAAATTACATTTTTCCCAGGAGCCATTAGGATAAGAGTAATTAGGGCTCATACAAGAAATCTGATTATTTTTATTTTATCTGGGAGTTGAACGTGGTTCACGGTGCTGTGACGAACAAGTGGTGGCTGGAGGTCAATGGCAGGTGAGGTGACAGCTGGTGACGTGGACTGCCAGAGACGGGCACAATCTCAGTATTACGTGACAGGTGGTGCGTATACAGCGTGGCAGACGTTTGAACTTGATGTAGTGGCAGGCGCACAAGACACAGACGGGCTGCAGCTGTAGTAGCGGGGGTCTCTGCACCTTAGGTAGGTGTGGTGCAGGCAGCTGAGCTGTCGAATTGAGGGCATGCGGTGGTGCAATAAAAGGTCGTGGCTCCGAGGCGAGGCATGCCGCGGCGCACGTGGCGATGTGATGGCAGCTGGTGGAGGCCGTGCATCATTGGCATCTACAGGTGTGGACTCTGTCTGACTGGTGGTGGAAGGTGTCTCGTACCTTGACAAGTCGTCTGCCAAGTTGAAAAGGTGAATGGCGGCTGGGACAGTCAAGATATACGCCGAAATCAGTCCGTCTGTGGAAAATGTTGATGACTTGCCATTATATTCTACTAGCTGAAAACCATGCGTTGCCCGGTTATTTATTTATTTATTTATTCCAGCCTCTGTTAATACTTCTCCTATCCCTCCAGTCTCTCTCTGAAAATCTTTTTTTTTTCCCCTTCTAAAAGCATGTTATACTTATGAGAGAATATTTTAAGAAATAAGGCTGTCTTGCCAAATGTACAAAATTAGAAGTGCAGTATCTAAACAAAGAAAGATAGCAATCAAAATACAAATGAGATATAAATCTCGTACTATCTCATATTTATTGAGTTATATTTTGTACAATTGTATAATTTTTCACGTATATACTGATTTGTACAATTGCTGTGTGTCTGTAAAATCTATTGCAAATACAGTTAGCAATAAAAAAATAGATTAAAACTTGGTGCGTGATTTGGGGGGGGGGGGGAGGGGGGGGGGGTTCTCATGAACGTTACTGTTTACGTGCTTCTAGCTCATAAACTACGTGGCATACTGTGATATAATTTCGGAGGTACACTCAGCTATATGTATGTATACTATCTGTAAAATTTTCTGTGGCTACAATTTTTAGTGTAGAAATTATAAATTCTAACGTCATACCGAATGCTGTAGTTTGATTATATGAACAGCAGAAAAGTAGAAAGCGAGAAACTCTTTTCCTTTCTTCATTTTGGTGGGGTTGTCAGCTAGAAAAGTTTTCCTAAAGGTTTGAAGTTATGTTTAAATTTGTTGCAAGTCGCTAAGTGCTCTCCTTCTCAAATAGAGGATTGATAAATTCACACTGTCACGTGCCGGAAGACGGAGAAGTTTTCATTGTCTATGACGTCATATCTCCTGAACTATCGGCCCCATCGCAAAATCATTTCTTAGCTGACGTCTTCTACCTATAAACTACATTCCTGCCAAATGTCAGCTTCATAGGTGAAATAGGTTTCAATATTTCGTGGTTAGTCAGTGAGTGAGTGAGTGAATGAGTGTCCATTCGCTTTTATACAGACAGAGATTGTGAACATCTTGTCGTGACGGGTGAGCATGCAGTGTGGAGGCTGCAATGTGACGTATCTACAGTGCTGCACATTAGCATGCATGAATGCCTTCCAGTGCCGTGTTGTATGGGGGCAGAGTTCTGTCAGCTGTGAGCGCTGACGTTTGGTGAATGATGGGGCTGAGGCACCTTGTGGCGGTGGTACTTCCTCCATGAAATGCCCTATAATGGCAAGCTGGCATTGTGAACCGATCTCCTCCATGGTTGTGAGTCACAGACCCAGTAGAACTAGCGGAAGTGCTTCCATCCAGGCGGTGTAGTGGCACGTTAAGGCAGTTTTCAGCATCCTATGGAACCGCTCCACCGTGCCATAAGATACTCATCGTCCTGTGCAGCCGGTACAAAGTCTGGTAACGTGTGTAAATAGTGCACAGATAAATTTGATGACTTCAGTCCGTATTAACGAGACTGAGGCACCAAATGTGTGCTACTCAGGTGTCTATGAACACAGTAGCGACAGTTTCAGCGGTGATGTTTGCAATGGTGGCACTTCTGACCGATCAGCAAAAGGTGTACCGCTTGTCTTGGGACAAAGGCAAGGGATCTACAATATCCTTGTGGATATGGGAACATAAGAGCAAAGGCGTGTCATGTTGGGAAAGGCTCTGGCAGGTGAATAGCTGTGGCTGGCCGCCTTTTGCAGGCTGATAAGCAGTTTAGGCGCGAGTCCTCTGATGGCAGTCTTTCAGTGGTACTGGCCAGATGAAGCGCACAACCACGAGTGACACGCTGCTGTTAATGCTGGCTTGTGACAGCTCATGGATGTAATCTAATCTGCTGCAGAAGAATTTCTCTGGTAGAAACGGATGGCGTGTGTCCTTGAAGACTTCACACCAAATTTTACAGTTGAACCTGAGAACGGACACAAGCACCGTTTGAAGGCCTTTGGAAGCATTTTCTACATCTACGTCCAAAGTCCGCAATCCACCGTAAGGACCGTGGCGGAGGGTACGCTATACCACTACTAGACATTTCCTTTCCTATTTCACTCCAAAATAGAACGAGGAAAAATAGAATGCCTATATGCCTCCGTACGAGCCTTAATTTATCTTATCTTGTCCTTATGATCATTACGCGAAATGTAAGTAGGCGGCAGAAAGATCGTACTACACTCAGCTTCAAATTCCGGCCCCCTAAATTTCCTCGACAGAAATTCATGCGAAGGACTCCTCTTTCCTCCAGTGATCACCAATTTATATCCCGGAGCATTTCCGTGGCACTCGTGCATAGGTCGAAACTACCAGTAACAAACCTAGGTGCTCACCTTTGAACTTCTTCTATTTCATCCTTTATACTGATCTAAATGTTCAAATGTGCGGGGTCATCAGTCGCTAAACTTACAAATTACTTATAAACTACCTTATACTAAAGACGACACAAATATCCTTGCCCGAGGGGGGATTCGAATCCCCGAACGTACCAGCCGTGCAGACTGTGACTGGCACGCCGCAGACCGCTCGGCCACTGCGGCCGGGCTAAACTGATCTGCTGCATTTCCCAAACACTTGAGCAATACTCAAGACTTGTTCGTACAAGCTTTTTACACGCGGTCTCCTTAAGTACATCTTTCCAAAATGTTCCATATAAATCGAAGTCGGCTGTCCGCCTTATTCACAATTGTCCTTACATGTTCGTTCCATTTCATATCGCTCTGCAGTTTTAACGCTTAGATATTTGAACGACGCGACAGCATCAAGAAGCTCACTACTAATGCTGTAGTCGAACATTATGGGATTGTTTTTCCTACCCATGCGTATCACCTTACATTTTTTTACATTGAGAGCTAGCTGCCATTCTTCGCACCAACTAGAAATTTTGTCTAAGTCATCCTGTATGCTATTACAGTCAATTAAAAACGACATCGTCCGATACACCACAGCATCATCAGCAAACAGCCGAAAATTACAAATTACTCTGTCCATCAGATCATTTATATAGATAGAAAATAATAGCGGTCCTATCACACTCCCCTAGGGCATGCCTGACGACACTAATATACAATCGCCGTCGAGAACAACGTACTGCGTTCTATTACTTAGGAAGTTTTCCAGCCAGTCAAAAATCTGTGAACCTATTCCATATGCTCGTATCTGTATTTGCAGTGTGCAGTGCGGCACCACGTCAAATGCCTTTTTGAAATCGTGGAAAACAGAATATGCCTCTTGCCCTTCATCCATGGCTTGCAAGATGTCTTGTGAGAAAAGGGCAAGCTGAGTTTCACAGGAACGATGTTTCATAAACATGTGCTGATTCATAGAAAGAAGCTTATCCGTCTCAAAGAGATTTACTACATTAGAGCTGAGAATATGCACCAAAATTCTTCAGAACACTGATTTCAACGATATTGGCATGTAATTTTATGGGACCTTTCTTCTAAACGGGAGTGACTTGCGCTTTTATCCATTTACTTGCAGCTTAGGTTTCAATTAAAGATTCGCGATAAATGCAAGCTAAGTAGGGGGCCAATGCCACAGAATACTCTTTGTAGAACCGAACTGGTATTCCAACCGGACCAGGAGACTTTTTTGTATTCAGCTCTCTCAGTTGCTTCTCTACACCCGAAATACCTATTACTATGTCCTCTATTTCGGAGTTAGTACGTTGATAAAATGGAGGTACATTTGTGTGCTCCCCCTGCGTGAAAGATTTCTTGAAGGTTAAATTTAGAACTTCAGCTTTCCGTTTGCTTTCTTCTATTACTGGCCCGGTATGATCAACGAGTGATTGGATAATGGGGTTTGACCCGCTTATAGATTTTACGTAGGACCAGAGGTTCTAAAGCTTTTCGTCACTCACCCGTTCCTAAGCAATGTCCCCAAAGTCCAAAAGAGCAGACATATCGACACACGTGGAACAAGCAGTTGGCGACAATGTTGTCTAATCCAGATATGTGTAGAGCGCCCGTTGAAAACTGGGCCAAGTAGCCCAACTGCAGGGATTGGTGTGGCGAGCTCTTTGTGTTGTTGATACGAAATGTGTGAGTGATAGGCGTCTGGTCAGTGTAAATAACCAAGGGGTGGGCTTCTATAAATGGGCAGAAATACTTCACCGCCTGCACACCACAAGCACCTCACGGTCGTCAGGCACTCCTAGCGTACTGTAACGTCCATAGTTCCGCGAGAAGAAAGCCAGTGGCTGCCAGATACCACCTACGGTGGACTGACTGGCGTCCTTAACAAAAGCCAGTTGCATGAACAGCGTACGTTCTGCAAGACATCGTTTGATCTCTGTGAAACTGTCCTCCATTGCATTCGTCCACTTCACCAGAGTCCGTCCTTTTCATTTGAGGCCATGTAGTGCTGCAGTGAGTGGTTCTAACGCTCCGGCATCCTGTGGGAGACGGCGTCGATAAAAACTCGGCATGCCGAGATAGTGGCGTAAATCTTTGTTTATCTGTAGGCGTGGCATGTTAAGGATCGTCTGTAACTTTTCAGGTTGTGGTATGTATCCGCCATCGCGATTAAATGCCTCAGACATTCTATTTCCGTGATCCCAAACTCACGTCAGTGGACAAAATACTCTCCACTCCATTAGGGCCGGCTGGTACAGCGACCAATTACATTGTTTAGTAATTAAAGACAGTCGTGGTTGCAACTTTTTTATTGATCTTTAACGCGTTTCACCCTTTTGGGGCATCCTCAGAAAGACTGGAAAATAAATGAACTGGGGGGCATAAAACTTAAAATGCCTATCTTAGCGTTCATAATCCCACTAAAAAAATAATAGAATATTAACTGATCCTAAAATATCTCATCGATGGATTGAACTGAAAACCTTGCTAGCCACAATCTGGCAGCGTCAAATTAGGATACGGTCGACAAAACCCACCAGAATCCTATAACTAAGATAGGAAATGGAGAAGACGTTAAGATGCAGTTCTATCCTGCACGATCGTTATAAAGATACGTTAAAAATCTTAAATAGAATTATTGATTTTAGGCATCGAAACCAAAGGAAAAGAAGTTGAGCATGAAGCAGTGAAAACAGATAAAAGTGCAGAAAAAAATGAATTTACCTAAAACAGAGCTGCAGCGGCGGCCACTATTGTGCAATGGCAGGAGCACATCCACACACCTGTTCAACATGCCGATGTTTGCAATATTACGTTATAACACTGCCTTCAGGCCGGCTTGCTGTTGAATCATACAGTGGACAAATTATGAAGTTAATACGGCGAAGGTATTACAGCTTAATTTGAAAATAGTAGGAAAACTGCTAAAAGCATACGACAACAGAAGCTGATACAGACCATTGTTGCTGTATTTTCATCAGGATAAATTAACAGTGCTTCTAACCAGCTAATTAAAAAAATTAATATAAGCTCTATACATGGTCACGCAGCGCTTTCTTCCTGTTCAGTTCAATAAAAATTCTCAAAAAATTAAAAAATCTTCTCTCTCATACGCCATGGAATTAAAATAGATCGACTACTAAGCCTTCTTTGGCCCTGTGATGTCCAGCTCAACAGATAGATCAAGAGCAATAATACCCAGGCTAAAAACGACAACCACACAGATAGAAATAAGTTACGTTCTACGCAATGGAATTCAAAATATAAGCAGTCATTTGGAAGCATCAGAATTAAGTGAACATTTTTAGAACTGACATCGTAGGGTCAAAATACCACTGGTTACAACTAATCAGCTGATAAATAAAAAAGTTGCAACGACGACTGTCTTTTATTATTACACATCAATGGTTTTATGACAATATCGCCCTTGGATTTGCGATTTCCTATCAGAAAGGACACATTTCTTAGCAATTGACTGTAAAGTCATCGAGTCAAACAGAAATAACATCTGGCGTTCTCCAGGGAAGCGTTATAGGTCCCCTACTCTTCCTTGTGTTTAGAAACGATTTAGGAGACAATCTGAATAGTTTCCTGCGGCTGTTCGCGGATGATGCTGTCGTTTATCGGTTAGTGAAGTCAACAGAGGATCGAATGCAACTGCAAAGTGATTTAGACACAATTTCTACATGGTGCGAAAATTGGCAATTGGCACTAAATAAAGAAAAGCATGAAGTAATTCACATGACCACTAAAAGTAATCCGCTGAACTTCAATTACGTATTAAATCAGACAAACCTTACGGTCGTAAATTCTACTAAATACCTAGGAGTTACAATTACGAACAACTTTGACTGGAGAGAACACATATAAAATATTGTGGGGAAGGCGAACCAAAGGTTAGTTTCATTGGCAGAACGCTTCGAAGATGCACCAGCTCCACCAAAGAGACTGCCAACATCACACTTGTGCGTCCTCTCCTGGAGTACTGTTGCCCATTGTGGGACCCTCACCAGGTGGGACTGACAGAAGACATTGAGAAGGTCCAGAGAAGGGCAGCTCGTTTTGTTTTATCACGTTACATGGGGTAAAGCATCACGGAAATGTTGCACGATTTGAGATGGAAATCAGTAAAAGAAAGACGTTATTCGTTGCGACCAGATCTATTTGCGAAATTTCAATCACAATTTCACTTCTGAATGTGAAAATATTTTGCTAGCACCTATCTACATAGGAAAACATGACCATCCCAATAAAATAAGAGAAATCAGATCGCAAACGGAACGATTTGCGTGCCCCTGGAACGGTAGAGAAAGATTATGAAAGTGGTTAATGAACCCTCTGCCAGGCACTTAAATGTGATTTGCAGAGTATCTATGTATATGTAGATGTCATTTCTAGCCCTGTAAAAGATTATACGATGTGTGAATGCGGTCATGTTATGTATTAGTTGTCTGCAGTTACTGTACAGAATTTTAGCTATCCGTGACAACTAATCAATTGTATACTCACATGAATTGTCACTCAAACTATACCAAACGACAAAATTGATCACCCACTTGCTGAACATGCTGCACACTAGACACAAACAAGTTTAACGCTCCTTCACCAAATGGGTCATTTTTGGCACTCCCTTTGAGCATACACTTCTCTGAAGTATGCAGATGGCAATTGTTTCTCAAGCATATATGCACACCCACAGTCTACCTGGCTTGCACCACTGCTTCACCTTACCTTTTACTTTCTCTCATATGATCACATCACTCCTCACTTGTGCAGCTTGTGCATTCCTCCCTCCTCTCTCTCTCTCTCTCTCTCTCTCTCTCTCTCTCTCCCAGTTTTTCACGCATCTCCATTCTCTCCTTCTTCCCTTACTCACTCCTCGTCTTCACGTTTCTTTCTTTTCACATCCCACCTACTTTCTTTCCCTCCACCCAATCCTATTCCTATTTTGTGTCTGCGTGGTTGTGTGTGAATGTGTGTGCCTCAGACAGAAATGGGCCAATACTTGAAATCTAGTTTGATTCACTAGGGGTGAGTGGCTGCCTTTCCATTATTTGAAAGCATCTAGGAATGCAAGTTATTTCCACAAAAAAATTACGTCTGGACTCTATTGAGCACTTTCAATATAACAAGTTAGGAAATAAGTCTCACCAATATTGTATGTTGTGTTGTTTGAGTGTCTGTGTGGTAGTGTGACTGTGTGTGTGTACTTGTATAAATGAAAGATCAAGAACTCAAGAAGTAGTAAACACTATTTTGTTTTGTGTGTTTCTTGTGCTACATATCAGTCAGTGATAAATAAGTGCTTGCCATTGTTTTATATTACATATAGGCTTTCCCCAGCAACTAATAGAAAGGAACCAAAATGGAACTTTGTATTGTAATAATGAAGAAATTTCGTTTCCATGTATTTATGAGAAGAGGGTAGGAATCATGAAACATTCAACCAAAGAAATGTTAATATTGCCCATTTGCCTTCTGGACATCCTAAACAGCCGCGGATGGGTGCACCACGCATTTATCCATAACACTCTACAATGCAGAAAGTAAGATGGGAGAGAGCAGTTGATAGAGAGGGTAAGTGTGGGGATCAAGAGAGGGGGGTGTCAACTTTGCTGGCAGGTATGTTCAACATATATATTACATAAATATCGTCCTCTCTCTCTCTCCCTGTACAACTGTCTCTCCCCCTCATCCGGTCTCTTTTTGTTTCTTTTTCTTCCTCATTTTCCCTTCACCCTATGTAACTCCTCATCCTCTCCACATGCCTTTCCCATTTCCACATTTTCTCTTTGTCCAGCTCCCCTTTGTTGCCCATCACCCCTCAACCTTTCACTGACAATTTCATCTTTCTCTTCTCCTCCTCTGCCCCTTCTATCTGGGCATCTCCTTCTCCTTTCACGTCTCTCTCTCCATACGTTTTCCTTCTTCCACGGGTTCTCTTTGTCTGTCTCCTCCTCCGTACTCTCGCATTCTCCTTCCTTCTCCCCAGTGACAATCCCTGCTGCCACCTCTCTCTGTGCCTATCTTCTCCCACACTCTCCTATCAGTCCATCGCCTCCTCCCCACTCTCAGAAATCTCCTCTCCCTCTCCATATACTCTTCCCTTTCTCCACATTTTCTGTTCCTCCACTTCTTTCACCCCCTTTATTAGTCCATCACCTCCTATGCCTCCCAAAGATCATATCCAGCTCCTTCTTTTCCTCTATAATGCATTTAAAATTACCTGCAACTTTTAACAGTTTTGTACAAAGTGGATGAAAAGAAACTTAGTTGTCAGTGTATGCTGAGAGCAGCAGCAGTAATACCACGTCAACCCCCAGACAAACATTCTTTTGTGACAAAGAGACGAAAATAATATTCCTCGTCGGGTAGAAAGTTAAAATACTGAAGAGTTGTACTTTCGGTTATGTAATCTCTGTCCAGTATGTTATCTCGCAAATAAATTTGGCTGTGACTGTGATAAATATATCTGGTCCTTCTTGGTGTTGCATTTTCGATGGCCAGCAGTTTACTACCACAGAACCTACTTGTGTGCAGGACAGCCACTCCTTAGGGGTGGCAGAAAACATTTTTATACTCATACATCTCCTCCTGTAAGGTTATAAACCCCACAGTGCTGATACTTGAAATACCCGCTGTTTTTGTGCCAAAGTTCGTTGACATTGATGCAAGTGTATGGAAGGAAATGCTGAATATATGTACATACACACATACCTTCGAATGTTAATTGTGGTTGAGTATTAATAGTGCTCCAAATCATTTCCTGTTAGAAATCAACACAATGTTTATGAATTTAAATTTCCAATCAGTTTACATCTTTTTTCTGAGCTGGAATATTTCATTATCCACCACAAAAATGCAGTTGGTCACTAACTAGACCACCCAATTGTAGAAAATACAACATATTTCATTTATTCATTCATTCACACATCGCATCATCAGCGGGCCTCCTAATTTGTACTGCCTTCGTTACATCAGTTAATTTTTGTGTCCTCGTTTAATTATATGGAACTATGACAAGATGTCTGCAACTTTTATAATTGTCATTAAACATGCATATGAATGCAGTGCTTTTGTCAGTGTGTTATTACACTACAATATCTAACCAATGTCTCTTCCATGGTCTTGACAAATCTAAACTCTCAAGCAGAAATTCAAACCGTTACGAAAATACAAAATATGAGGTGCAACCAAAAGACTCGAACAAGGGCCGGAACTTTATTTACAACTAAACATATTCATTACTTCGCTCTTTTGGACCATTCTTTCACTCTAAGGGTCCTATAATTACAAGCTGGTGCATCCGCCATAGTTCTTAAGTGGAAACATGCTGCGGTGCTACAGCGGTTGTCCTGCCATAAAATGTTGTATCGTTCTAGAAGTGGATTTAGACCAGTTAGTTCCCCAAATATTCGTAAAGAAGAAATTTATGGACTGTTAAATGCCATCGCAAAATCTGGGAACTAGGATGGAGCGCACCAGAGGCGCCGTCTTAGGGGCGGGGGGGGGGGGGAGTACTTCGTCCCCCCCCCCACTGCAATATTTAGAAGTAGGGGCCTGGCCCCCCACCTCCCCAATAGTTAGAAGTAGCGACCTCACTGCCCCCTCTCCCCCCCCCCCCCATTTTCAAACATGAATTTCTCAACAGGTAACGGTAAAGCGTTTTCTTTCTTGAAAATAATATTACTAACAACTAGGCACAACACACAATGCCTACTTATTACTGCAGCGAACCGGCGAAGGATTCTGTGACGTGACTGTGGCAGCCGCGCCAACGGCAGCGCCACGCCGCCAGATGTTGGCATCCTCCGTTGTGCGATTCGCCGCGGTGCTAAACGGCAGTGCCACCTGTGGAGCTAAAACGTAATTGGAGCACATTCGTTCTTCCGCGGACCGCGTGGGCTGACCTGAAACGTGAGTCTCGTTTCCTACGCTCACACGACGTGCTCGATCACTGTGGAGTGTGTACCCTCCGGGAGCAGTAGTCCTATCGTAAACGTCCCGGAGCTGGACAGTGGCTGTCACCTGTTTGTCTTACAGTGAATCGGTCGCATCGTTCATCAAAGTTGCGTATTTTACAATGGACAAGTTTGTAATTAGGGAGAAATCGACCAAGGCGCCAAGTGTTTGTGACGATTAATCTATACCCATTGTTAGTGCTACCGCGTCTGAGAACAGAATGACAGGTGTTAATGAAAGTGAGGAGGTGACAAAAGCTGTTCCTGAAAAAAAAAGACAAAAAAAAAAAAAAAAAACGTCGCAGTTATCAGCCCTCTTGGAGCCAAAAATTTCCATGGATAGATCACAATAAGGTAAGAGGTTTGCAAAATTTGCGAACAAATATTTGAAGGAAATCGTTTTCAGTTTTCTCACAAAATGGAAAAAGCTTTCATAGAAACTGGCTTTTCGAACTAGAAGAAAGGGGTACAAAAGTTGAAAGCACATGAATCATCTGGTTGCCACAGGGAAGCTGTGCTGAAATTCAGGTCCTTAAAATCGAATGTCAGTGTATTCAGCCAGATTTCCAGAGAAAAACTGACACAAATGAAAGAAAACCGAGCTTGTTTACTAAAAATCATATCTTCACTCCGTTACCTAGCAGTGCAGGGGCTAGCAGTACGAGGGCACACTGATGAAACAAGTAACTTTGTCAGTTTAATGCGTCTTCGATGTGAAGATGACCAGCAACTTTTAATGTGGCTACAGCGTGAAACTTATAAATGGACATCTAATGATGTACAAAATGAAATTATGGCTATTCTAAATCATACACGTCTTACCAAATTATTGGCTGACATCAAGAGTGCAGATTATTTTGCAATAATAGCAGATGAAACGACGGACATAGCGACCAAAGAGTAATTTAGTGTTTGTATAAGATTTGTTCATGCTTCGTTAGAAATAGAAGAATATTATTCTACAGACAGTACCACAGCTAAGGTTCTGTTTGATATTATTATCGCTAATTAAGACGATTTGATTTGCCTGTATCTAATTTTATTAAGATTGGAATAAAAGTGTAGATTTTGTCGACGTCCGTAAGTAAAGTGCCCTTTGCCATAAACCATACAAAATATTATGCACGCAGTGACCTTCCTCATAGTTTGAAACTCAAATGTGCAAAATGTCATCAAGAACAAATGAAGATTTTACCGAAATCCATTGGTTAAGTATGCTCTGAGAAGTACCATACAAAATTTTATATAGACTGTTACCTTACTCTTGTTTTCAGTCAAGCCTGTAAACATTCTTGAGGATTGGTGGATGAATTAAACCTAGTTATTCAAATTTCCCATTAGACAGCTTCAATATCACTTCAATATTATGCAAACTAATCTTTCATGAATCTCCAAACAATATGTTAACAAAGATTCATCACAACAGAAATAACGGTACGGACTTACATTTGGGAGGATGGCGGTTCAAATCCACCACCGGCCATCCTGATTTAGGTTTTCCGTGATTTTCCGAAATCACTCCAGGACATTGCTGTGATGTTTCCTTTGAAAGGGCACGGCCGATTTTCTTCCCTCTCCTTACCCAAATGGGACTGATTACCGTTGTAATTTAGTTCCTTAAAATCTTATCCCAACCCAACCACCCCCTCCCCCCAAACCAACCAATCAACCTTATACAGTATATACAACTGTAGAATCTAGGATGAATAAAGTGTTCTTATTTGCATGTCGCATGATGCCAAAGGTTTTCGATCGTATAATTGTTTATGACATCATGTCTACTGAACTATATGTCGTAATCACTCTTTACCCTTACGTCAATTGTTACCTCGTGGAAGGAATATGTGTACCAAAATTGGTTGAAATCGGTACAGTGGCTTAGAAGCAGACGTCGCATGATGCAGCACTTTTCCGCGCATTTCATTGTTTATTACAACATATTTCCTGAACTATTTGTCGTACAATCATTTAATGGTGCCTATGACCATCGCGAAAGTGCAAGCAATATGTGGACAAATTTTCATCATAATCGATTGAACTCTAAGGCCGCGCATAAAATACAAACACACAAATATTAATTTTTGTATATTAGATGACATAATTATGTAATTCCGTCGATACACGCCATAAGTGTTGGATTAATAACTTTGAAGAGAACCCCCATCCCAGGCCTCATCCTATCATCCCATCAGTCACCCCTTCGTGTTCAGCAAGGTCCTGGAAACCTTCCTCTCCCGCCGTATTCACTCCTATCTCTGCCATCACCAATTACTTCCCAACTCCCAGTGTGGCTTCTGATCTTCTTTCTATGCCAATGACCAGCTCCTTCACCTTACTCACCTCCTCTCCAGCCTCTTAAGCTACCGTTGCTCCACTATCTTTGTCTCCCTCGATATCGAGAAAGCCTACGATAGTGTATGGCATTCCGGTCTCCTTTCCAAGCTCCAGGTCAACGCCCTTCTTCCCATCTGCAGGGGTGCCTCAAGGCTCCGTCCCCTCTGCCCTCTTTTACCTCATCTACTCCGCTGATATGTCCCAACCTCAACCTCTCGTCCATCTCCTACAATTTGCTGATGACACCGCCTTCCTGGCCCTCGCCCCCTCCCTTGCCCGCTTCAATATTTGCTCCAGTCTCACTTCATCGAGTTTTCTGCATGGTGTAACCAGTGGCTCCTTTCCGTTAATCCTGATAAATCACAACCAGTCCTTATAGGTCGTGCCAGTCCTTCCTTCCACCTCCATGACATCTACCTTACCCTTCACGGTCGTCCTATCCGACACACTCCTACCCTCAAGTACCTTGGCCTCAGCCTTGACAGATCCCTCTCTTCGACCTCTCACCTCCGCACAATTCGCCAGCAGGCCATGTCCCGTCTCAACCTCCTTGAACTCCTCACTAACTGGAAGTGGGGCCTCAACCCATCCACTCTTATATATACCTATAAATCCATCATGTGCACTGTCCTATGCAGCTTCCATCCCATCTGGATATCAGCTCCCCTTACCAACTATAGAACCCTTCAAATCCTCGAACGCCACACCCTCCACCTCGCCTACCGCATCTGCCTCCGCTCCCCCACACGGATCCTATACGACCTCATCCTGGTCCCGTACCTCCTCCAGTTTCTCGAACATATCCGACGCCTGTAAACCCAAACCCTTCGCCAAAGCATCCTTACCTGTCCCAGGCCCCTGCCAGGCTTTCACCATTGTATCCCTCCCTCCCTTCATCTCCAAACACTCCGCATCCTCTCCCAGGGTAACTTCCAATACCGCCCTTT
This sequence comes from Locusta migratoria, assembly GCA_026315105.1. Classification (NCBI taxonomy): domain Eukaryota; kingdom Metazoa; phylum Arthropoda; class Insecta; order Orthoptera; family Acrididae; genus Locusta; species Locusta migratoria. The sequence goes on along the minus strand of CM048745.1, from coordinate 695,223,983 downwards.
CCCAGATGACGCCCTCTGTCCCGAAATCCAGCCCTGCTCTTCTCCCCATGGATTCAGCGCCCCCTCACCCCCTACTCTTCCGGTCACTCCCATCACTTGGCTATTGTTCTCCCTCCCCTCTCCCTTGGAGTGCCTACATTCTCTTCCCAGTCCTACCCTTCCTCCTCTCCCTCCTCCCTTGCTTTCCCTGCGGAATCCTCTCATCAGGCAGTGTTTTTAACTCAGTGCTCCATCCAGTGTTGTGCATGTCATCGTCGTCAGTGTGTGTGTGTTTTAAGAGTGAAACCTCTGCAGTTCCAGACAAGCGTTGCAATCGCCAGTTTTAAGTGTTTTGTCGTGTTTAGTTCTCCCTTCTCAATGTGTGTTTTCAGCGTCACAGTGGCACAGGCTTTTATTTTACGAACTGCATTTGTTTTGACTGCTTTTCAATGTGCATTTACTTCTACATTGCTCCTTGTATAATTCTAATGCTTTTCGATTGTAATTTCTTTTCTACTATTGTTTATAACTTCATGCTCATTTTCTGTAAAATCACTTGACTGAAGAGCAGCGCAGAAGTGTGCTGCCAGCATACCTGTATGTATAGTTGTTAAAATAACAGTAAATTAAAAAAAGACTTTGAAGATACTGGATCTCAAGAAAAAAACCAAAAGGACGAAAAAGAAGTGTGCGTTCTCCAGCAAACATTGATGTTGTCTTTCGGAACCCAAGGTATTCAATTAGTAAGAAGCAGCAGTGGTTGGAATATCCTAGGAGAGTCTTCGTAAATTTTTTCATCTTGATCTAAAATTTCATCCATACAAACTACAGATGGTGCAACAACTGAAGAACAGCGATTACTGGTTACCATAGGAATTCTGTCACCAAATGATAATAAAATAATCAGTGACAATGAATTTTTAAAAAAGTTGTAAATGTCTGATGATGCACATTTTCATCTCACAGGTTATGTGAATAAAAAGAACTGCCGTTACTGGTTATTTTATCATTTGGGCATCCAGAACTGACATACACTATTGTTAAGAAATTCCAAGTCCCAATTCTCAATTGATTACCAGGTAGTCAGCATTGGCCCTTCATGTCGTGACAACGTAATGCGCTTGCCCACATAGTCTTCATTCGCTCCACTCTGGATCAGCCAACTTCAGAACACAACAACATATCCAACCGACCTTAGTTACCGCCCAGCGAGGCAGAATGTGAGAACTCCTTAAACAGTATAACTACTTTCATCTCTACTGGGCCAGCAGCATATACAAGGTCAAAATATGACATTATCGTAATATAGACGTCCAAGTTTGCTGCTAACAATATTTATTCAGCTTGTGCAAATTGATTCCACTACAAGCTTGTTTCGGCTTTTGCCATTTTCAAGTGCACGTTTAAGTTGGACTGACGTCCATAAAGCATATTACAGATAGTGTCTATTTGTGATAAGATGGTAAGGTCACGTTTTATCTCGTTACTTTTTATATCTATCACAAATAGCCACTAATTCTAATATACTTTATGGACGTCAGTCCAACTTAAACGTCCACTTGAAAATGGCAAAAGCCGAAACAAGCTTGCAGTGGAATCAATTTGCACAAGCTGAATAAATATTGTTAGCAGCAAACTTGGATATCTATATTACGATAATGTCAGTATAACTACAATCAGCGAAACCATGATGCAGGATTATGAGTGTGACATGAGCGCATACTTGAAGTCCATCGGATTCCTCCGTTGCCGCAGCACAGTGACATGGTAAGTTTTCCATAAAGGCTTGCCACATTTCCATCACTGTATCATCAGATCATATTGGTTAGCTAGTGTTCCTGCGCCCTTTTCTTTAGCGATTTTCGTCCATAACGTCCAGTCCGTGTTTACCCATAGGTGACCAGTATGGGAAATTTTCCATGGTGAGACGATCTTTAAAGGCGGCAAAACGTATTCAGGACTATTGCACTTACGAATTTATTGAATGACATTAAATGTTCGCTAGAACACCTTTTGTGGCAAGTAATGTAGCCACGCACCTTACTTATTGCTATTCTTAGCTCCTCCCTTAAAAACCTCATTCTTTCCTTTTCCCCTTCTTCTCTGCTCTTCCTGATGAAGCATGTGCATGTTTTTATTTTTATTTGTATATCAACGAACCGGTACCTTCTCGCCTGGGAAGTCCAACTTTCTTTACGTTATATATATATATATATATATATATATATTGAAATACACTCTTTGAAATTCTGAAGGTAGCAGGGGTAAAATGTAGGGAGCGAAGAGTTATATTCAACCTATACAATAACCAGACTGCGGTTATTAGGGTCAAAAGGGCATGAAAGGGACGCTGATGTTGGGAAGGGAGTAAAACAGGGTTGTAGTCTTTCCCCAATATTGTTCAATCTGTACATTGAGCAGGCAGTGAAGGGAAGGAAGGAGAAATTTGGAGAGGCATTTAAGTGCAGGGAGAAGAAATAAAAACATTGCGTTTTGCCGTTGATATAGTAATTCTGTCAGAGACCGCAAAAGATCTGGAAGAGCAATTGAATGGAATGGACTGTGTCTCGAAAGGAAGATATAAGATGAACATTAACAAGAGTAAAACGAAGGTAATGGAATGCAATGTCAGAAAATCAAGCGATGCTGTAGGAATTAGATTAGGTAATGAGACAATAAAAGTAGTAGATGAGTTTCGTTATTTGGGTAGCAAGATAACTTCTGATGGCCGAAGTAAAGAAGATATAAAATGCAGAATGGCTATGGGAAGAAAAGTGATTCTAAAGAAACGAAACTTGTTAACATCCAGTATTAATTTAAATGTTAGGAAGTCCTTTCTGAAAGTATTTGTATGGAATGTAGCAGTATGTGGGAGTGAAACATGGGCGATAAGGAGTTCAGATAAAAAGATGTTAGAACCTTTTGAAATGTGGTGCTACAGACAAATGATGAAAATTAGATGGGTAGATCACGTAACTAATAAGGAGGTGCTTAACCGATTCGGGGGGGTGGGGGGGGGAGATTCTGGCATATCGTAACTAAGAGAAGGGCTTGATTGGTCGGACACATTCTGAGACATCAAGGAATTGTTAACTTAGCATTAGAAGGAAGCGTGTGGGGTAAAAATTGTAGAGGAAGACCGAGGGACGAATACAGTAAGCAGATTCAAAAGGATATAGGTTGTCGAACGTATTCTCAGATGAGGAGACTGCAGAGGACAGGGTAGCGTGGAGAACTGCATCAAACCAGTCTGCGGACTGAAGACCACAACAACACAACATAGATATATTATTAGTTTCTATGTAAAAATTCATCTACTGAGTAGAAGGAGTTGTCATTCAGAAGTTCTTTCAGATTGTTTCTAAATACTGATTGGCTAACTGCCAGATATTTGATGTTATTTGGTAACTGACAAAAGATTTTTGTCACAGCATAATTCTCCCCCTTCTGTACCGAAGTTAGATTTAATCTTGAACAGTGTACATCATTCTTTCTCCTAGTGTTGTTGTTAAGCACATTGCTTTTACTTTTGAATTGGTTTCGGTTCTTAATAACAAATTTCATATTGTGGCAATTTCATATTGTGGAGCTACTGCTGAAGTTCCCTAGATCCTTAAATAAGTGTCTCAAAGCTAATCTTGGATGGTCTCTAGAAATTATTCTTATTACATGCTTTTGTGTAATAAATAATTTTCTGCTCATGAAAGCAGTAAATGAAAATAAGCATAATAAACTAATTTACTGAAACATTGATCACAAAAATGTCCAATAACCTTTATTGCATAAGTTTCTAAACTCAAATGTTTCAGTAGATCGCCAATGTGTGTCTTCAAATTCCATTTGTCATCAATGCACACACCTAAAAACTTTTAATAGTATACCTTAGCTAGACACTTATGTTCACAGACTACATATTTATTAATAGTGTCCTGCCGTTTACCGTATGGAACTGTGTATACAGTGCTTTATCAGAATTTAACAATAGTCCATTGCAGAGGAGCACTTAATAATTTTCTGAGAGACTGTTAGTTAAGGAATATATGTTTCTGTTAAACATATGGCTGTTGGTATCCGACTACCTGTGTAATCTTGACCACAGACTCGGTTACACAGTAATGATGGATTCGATAAGGCATAATGTGCCATATTAGTGGTGGTCGACGACATAAGCCAGCAGCATACCCAAAAGTAGTTTGAAGAAAAGTTTTATATGTTGACCACTTTCTCTCCTTATTACTAGTATAAAAGTCAATTTCATTATTAGTATAATTACTAGTATTAGAATAAGATCTTGCAGTAAATGCATCAAAGGAAAGAATGGCTGAAGTTGTCAGTGTAGGAATTGAATTGACCCTGTGGCGGAGCAGATATGTTCGCTGGACAGTGAAGAAGTGTTATTGTGAAACCGATTGCCGCTTCTTTTTGTTAGTGTTGACTTTGATATGTGAGTATTAGTGACGAGCAAGTTAACCTCAGTGCACGTTCTTTGAGTCTTTGCCCATTTGTGTTGAGGAAATCAGTTCTGATTTTGCTGAAAGAAATGGAATTATTTTTTTCATAATTCCAGACCACAGAAACATTAACATCAAATTTACACTGACGCAATGATTCCAGATACAGAACCTTGAATAAAGCCTTATCTGTCTGGTCTATAACAAGATAGCACAGCATAGGGCCATCCTAATTTCAGAAAGAATTTGTTGGCCTAATTCTAAATAAGTATTTATGGAGAGATTTAATTACATTATCTCCTGACTAGAGCTGGTACAGAATTTGTTAGTGTATCATCTCTGACTAGTTCTTTGAAACTCCTTCCAGTACATATTTCTTCTCTTCTATCCTCTCTACTGGTGGATCTCTCTCATCCTAGCTAGTGTATTCGACTGAAATTCAAATGTGCATGTTGGCACTACTATACTGGTTTTTCTAGTTGGAAATTTCTTAACTAACAGACAGCAGCTAATTTTATACATGCTTCATCAAAAATTCAGCAATAACAATTGTTTTAGTGAAAATTTCCTGTTGAAATTTCACATCAGATTTCATATATTAGTTATGAAGCTCAAAAATTAAAATATCAACAATTAGAATATTTCTTAAATTTTTCAAGGTGCTAATATGTACCAAAAATATCCAAAATTGAAACACTCTACATGCTTTCAAATTAGTTATCACATACCTTTTTAATCTCAGTAGGAGTCGGATCAAGGAGTCCAGGAGGAGGAGGAGGAGGAGGAGGTGGTGGGGGTGGACCACTTTGACCAGGACCAGCTGGTAAAGAAGGAGGTGGAGGTGGACCAGATCCAACCTTTGGTGATGGAGCCGACACAGGAAGTGATGGCACTGGAGGAGGTGCAGCAGATGCTGACTGACCTCTCTGCCTGGATATGCTACTTCTGCGAACTGATGTTCCTGGAAACATTAATATAACCTGAAATTTTTTAAGGTATGCAAGACAAAAAATTTCACATGCTACATAAAAACAAATTTACAGCAGCAGGTAACACCTGCCTAACAGTGTTCTAATGTTAAATGAAACAGATTCTACCTAATTTTTTATATACATGTATGTAGTACACTTTTCACCAACAATTTTACCCTAAGTGAGAAAATTTCTGGGTCTTGAAGAAGTACAACGTAGTTGTTAAGAAGTTGCATCAGGCAATATATTGACATGTGATAAAGTGAAAGATCGGTGATCTGCTTTTGCAACTCCTCAGTACAGCTACAGTTTTCATGGATTTATTAATAAGACATATGAGACAGATACAACATTGCTCAATCAAGTCAGTATTTGAAGTTCTTCGAGATGAACTAAATAGGATACAAGATTCCTAAGCTCTGCATATTGCCACCTTTAACAAATTTGCCATCATGAGCAATAAATATGAAGCTAATCAATTATTTTGCGTCAGGCACTTTGTGATTGAAGATACTTACAAACAATGAGAATTATTTGAAGAAGATCAAACCAGCTTCTAGTAGAAGTTAAAATGATGCATTATTTCTAGGAAAAAAGCTATTTTGAACAATATTGATAACTGTAACCACAGAAACAATAAATTAAGTATATGATGTTACTATTTTAACTAATTGGTTCTCACACAGATACTGGAGTCAGGCGGATTTTCAGTACTATTGATAGTATCCAGATCTCATAAATTTTACTCAGGAAGATATTAGGATTGGTAATCAGTTATATGATAAAGCATATAACAGATAGTAAATATAGCTGGTTTAAATATACCTTTTACTCTAAATACTACTCAGAAACATTCATAAAAGGTACAATTATAGAAAACATGTACAAAAAATTGAACAATAAGTATCTATATAAATTAGATATTCATTTGGACTCTCTATAGGCATGGTTTACTATACATAGGGCACAAAACCTTTTGATTCCCTCTCCGTCCCAAAGAAAAGTCCTATTCTTCTATTTTTGCTAATATCAGAATTTTTCTAAGCTATCATATGCTCAATAACAGACATAATAACTGAATTTTTAGAGGGATCCTCTTACAAGCCGATTATTAACACGAATTACTGCTCTTTTATGAGCCCCTTCTTAATAACAAATTAAAAAACACAGAGAATGAATTAGATGATTTGGTTCATGCAGTAGGGAAAATATTGGATTTGTATTTTTAGATCTGCAGCTATTAAAGAAACTAAATAATTGATATTCTGCTTATGAAATATACCAGTAAATGTACTCACTGTTTATAAGTTCTTCTTTTCTTACACTTTGCGTTGATGTTGTCGATGGTGATGCACGAGTACTCTACAAAATTTGAAAAATATGTATTTCTTTAAAGAATTAAGAAGAACAATACTAAATAACAAGTTTGGGTTCAAATGTAGATGTATACTTGATGTGATGTAATTTCTTTCAAATAGAAATAATAATTAATGATAATAACAATAGGTTGAAATAATATTCTTATGTAAATAAGTACAAATTAATAAAAACAAAAAGGAAACAGCTCACCTATAGTTAACAGATATGTACTCCCCAACAGAAAACAGTACATCCGTTAGCTTTCAAACTCTTCTTTTCTATTTGGCAAAAGTGTGAGGTTATGCACACAGCAATTGGAGGAAGAGAAAGAACACGATTGCTAGTGGAAATACTGTTTTCTATTTCATGTCTCTATGCCCATCCATCAGCTGAATATAGATGATTGATTTTCTTTATTTTATATATTATCCCATCCAGGAATTTAAACTTTTGTGGTACAAATTAATAAAAGTTATTGAAATTTATTTGGTTTACCAGGTTTAATAGATAATACATACTGTCACAAATAAAACACTGTAAGAGAATTTTGAATTTAAGACAAAAAAATTTAATTTCAAAGAAGAATCAATAAATGAAAATTGAGAAGTTCGCACCTGTTGTTCTGTCTGACCTTCCTCGCTTGGTTTAATAGTTTTCAAACGTTTAAATCCTGTAACACATAATGCATGTAAATTTATAATAATCCAAGATGAAAACGTCATTTTCTACACATAAATTATAGTGTAAATTAATTGCAACAGTAGTCAGTAGTAATAGCTAGCAATATCTACATACCAGCTTACTAATACAAATTAGTTATTCATTAATGTCTATGAAAATTTGGCAAACGTTTCACTTGCATACTTATGAACAAGTCTATGAGCAATCAAGAGACATGCAAAAGTTTAATCAATCAATGAAAATTCCAGTATGGAATCAACAATATTTTTGAGAAGCAAAGGTTGCTTACTCACCACAGAGTCGTCCAATGAGCCGCAGAAAGGCACAAATAATACAATAAAACATTGGAGCTTTCGGCCATTAAAGAGAAATATACACTCACACAGACACTAGCGCCATCTCCAGCCCAGCCGCTATGGCCAGTCAACGATACCCAGCACAGTCAAGGCGAGATCAACCAGTGATGGAGGTAAGGAAATGTCAAGAAGGGGAAAGCAGGAGGGGGAATGCACATGGGAGGGGAAATACGCCAGTGCTGTCTGACGGAAAGTGCGGAAGGCAGGAAAGGGACTAAAATATGTGGCAAGATAGAAGACAAATGTAAGGATATAGTGTAGACAGGGAAAGAGAAGGAAGGGTGGTAGAGGCAGGAACTAGCGAAGGTTTAGTCCTGTGGGAACATAGGATACTTTGTAGGGAGAGTCCCCACTTGCACAATTCAGAAAAGCTGGTGTTTGTGGGGAGGATCCATATGGTGCAGGCTGTGTAGTGGTCATTGAAGTGAGCCACATTATGCAGCGCTACATACTCTGCAACATGATGGTCTAGCTGTGTCCTGGCCACGGTTTGATGATGGCCATTCATTTGGATAGACAGCTTGGTGCTGATCATGCCCATGTATAAAACTGGACTATGGTTGCAGATCAGTTTGTAGATAACATGACTGCTTTCACAGGTTGCCCTGCCTTTTATGGATTAGGAAATGTCTGTGATAGGACTGGAGTAGGTGGTGGTGGGATGGTGAATAGGACAGGTTTTGCATCTAGGTCTACTGCAGGGATATGAGCCATGGTGTAGGTGTTTGGAAGCATGGATGGAGTAAGGAAGGTACAAGGACATCACGTAGGTTTGGTGGGCAGTGGAATACCACTGTAGCAGGTGTGGGGAGGATATAGATTAGGGTATTTCTCATTGCAGGGCAGTATGAAAGGTAGAAGAAATAATGCCAGAGAACGTGGTTTAACTGTTCCAGTCCTGGGTGATACTGGGTCACAAGACGGTTGCTCCTTTGTGGCCAGACGGTGGTTATGAGGGAGTTGGAGGGTGACTGGACAGACAGGGCTGATCGTCAGATCTGATTCTGGACAATATTTGGAGGGTAGTTACAATCAGTAAAGGCCTCAGGGAGGCATCTGGCATATATGGAGAGGGACTGCTTGTCACTGCAGATGAGACAACAACGGATGGCTAGGCGGTATGGAAGGGACTTCTTGGTTGGGATGGGTGGCAGCTGTCAAAATAGAGATACTGTTCATATTTGGTAGGTTTGATGTGGACGAAGGTACTGTTAAGACAATCTTTGAGGAATAGAACAACATCGAGCAAGGTGGCACGATTGGTTAAGTAGGAACAGGTGAAGTGAATGGAGGACAAGGTCAATTATCAATGAATCTGAAACAGGTGAGGGGTTTGGGATTCTGGGTAGTCAGGAAGGATTCCTCTGGATCACTGTTTTTCAACCTGTGTGTCGCGACTCCCAGGGGGATCACTAAGTCTTACTCAGCGGGTCTCAGCGGGTACTTGCCCATAAAATTAACGAGCGGTTCAGCAATATAAAAGTATTAAAGTAAGTTAAATGTTTTAATGTTAAAATTACGGAATTCCTCGTATAACAATCATTATGAATTGAATAGACTGTCGATTGTTTTATAATACAGTGTGTTAAAGATCAATAAGCGCAAAGTCTGAAAACTGTTTTGAGAAACGCATCGATAGGTAAAAGAACTTAATAAAATAAGAAATTCTCAAAATTTTTTAAAAAAACGATCTACTTCTTATCCAATTATCTGTAAATTGGGACCTTTCTTAAGGAACATAATTCGCTCTGAGTCCTGCCTAAAATGAGAAACATTCATTAAGCAAAATATATTTTTCTGTCCGAAATAGTGGAAAATAGGATAATGTATTCAATTCCAACAATTTAAACGAAAGCTGAACCAAAATAAAGAAGATTAAATTTGTTTCCCTTGTTACTGTTTGCGTGAAAGGGGGGCGGTCCCCAGAAAATATTTCCTTCGAAAGGTGTCGCATATTCGAGAAGGTGGAAAAAACACTGCTCTAGATGGACCATGAACAGGTCATAGGAACATGCCTTATGGGTGTCCGTGGTTGTGCTGTGAATTTGTTTGTAGGTGATGCCTTCAAAGGAGAACTAATTGTGGGTGAAGATGTAGTAGCTCAAAGTAACTAAAAAGATGGTTGCAGGCTTGGTGTTAGTTGGGCGTTGCGAATTGTAGTGTTCAACAGTAGCAAGGATCGGAAAAAGGAAAGAAGATCATTAACAAGTGCAGCATAGTAGAATTTGGTAGTGGGGCAAAGGTAAGGCTTTTGGAAAGGACTGAAACTTATATGGGACCATTATGGACCGTCACCTTCAGCCTTTTAGCCACAACCTATCCTCTATAAACGATACCAACCATTTCCTCCACTGACTCTCCACAGTTCCAGTTCCTTTACCACCTAGTACCATGATTGTCACAGTTAATGTCATCTCCCTTCTATACCAGCATCGCCAATACTCATGGCCTTGTTGCTGTTGAAAACTACCAGACACAACATCCAACTGAACGCAAGCCCACAACCTCATTCTTTGTTACTTTGATCAACTTTGTCCTCACTTGTAATTACTTTTCCTTTGATGGAATCATGCCAAACGCCTCACCAGGGCCTTCCCTGACCGCATTTGCCCTCTAAACCTTGTCCAGAAACAGTTCTCAAGAGCCGTGTCTGTCCAGTCACCCACCAGAACCCCAATACCCACCGGCTGGCCACAAAGAAGCAACCCTCTTATGAAACATTATCGCCCTGGACTGGAACAATTAAACTACATTCTCAACCTGGGGTTTGACTGCTTTTCATCCTGCTCTAAAATGAGAAATTCCCTACCCAATATCCTCCCCACCCCCTGACAGTGGTATTCTGACGCCTGTCAAACCTACATAATACCCTTGTCCATCCATACCCCTTTCCTGTTCCTAACCCTTTACTCCATGGTTCATATCCCTACAATAGACCTAGAAGCAAAACCTGTCCTATCCACCATCCCACCGCTGCATACTCCAGTCCTGTTACAGCCACTTCCTACTCCATAAAAGCAAGGACAACCTGTGAAAGCAGCCATGTTGCATACAAACTATGCTGCAACCACTGTGCAGCTTTCTACTTGGGCGTAACCAGCACCAAGCTAAGCTGTCTATCCAAATGAATGGCCATGGTCAAACTGTGGCCAGGAGACAGATAGACCATCAGCGCTACATGGTGTGGCTCACTACAATAACTGCTACACAGCCTGAGTCATATGGATCCACCCCACAGACACCAGCTTTTCTGAATTGCACAGGTGGGAACAATCCCTATAATATATCCTACACTCCCACAATCCCCCAGGACTAAACTTTCGCTAGTTCCTGCCTCTACCACCCTTCCCTCTCTTTCACTGCCCACACGATATCCTTACATTTGTCTCCTATCCCGCCACATATATCAGTCCCTTCCCTTCCTTCCACACTGTCCGTCTGACAGCACTGACGTATTTCCCCACCCATGTTGCGCATCCCACCCTCCCCTCCTGCTTCCCTCTCCTTGACACTTACTTACCCCACCACCTCTCGCCCCTGCCATCCTGGGTACTGGAGACTAGGCATAGCGGCCAGAGACGGCGGTTGTGTCTGTCTTTGTGAATGTTTGTGTCTCTCTAACCAACGAAGGCCTAAGCGTCCGACAGTTCTAATGTTGTATTCTATTATTGGTGCCTTTTTGCGGCTAATCGGACGTCTCTGTGGTGAGTAAGCAACCTATGCTTCTCAAAAATATTGTTGAATCCTTCCTGGTATTTCCGTTGTCTGATTTTGGTTAAAGTTATTCTAGTATCGCACAATTCTGTGCTGTTTTAATTCGTTACGATTCTCTAACGCATTTCTTTACTTAATGTCCTTTCTTTTTCTTCTTTCCTTGTTTTAAGACCCTTTTAAACGCATACACTCTGACATCCGAGAGTTTACCGACAATCCCGTTCACTCATAAATCACGTTAATATTACCTTTACCAGTCCCACTTCCTAGATTCCATCCGGTTCATCCTGATTGTTATTTTCCCTGTATTAAGGTTTTCGCAAATTTTCAGAATTTTTGTATGTGGTTCACGAATTCTTGACCATTTTTACACCTTTTTACTAGTTTTCGATACATTCCTGCTGTTTTCCAGATTCCCACGAGTTGTTCACACATTGCAACGAGTTTTCCAAGAACTCTCACCAGTTTTTCACGCTTTTCCAGGTGATTTTCACGCTTTTCTACGTGTTGTTACGCATTTCTCGCGCGATTTTCGCAGTCTTTTCGTTTCATTTGCGTGCCTTAACACTCACATATAGCCTTATTAGTGATTTGCGTTTCTGACAGTTATTTCGCGTGAATATTATCGGTTCTAATACCCCACCATGTATCCTTGCCTCTTCTATCTGCTCCAATACCGAAAATTTCCGTACCCTTAGCCAGAACTCAGTCCCACAACCTACTCCTACCTTATGGTATAGCACATGGTATCCCCCCTCCCCCCAAATGGCTTGTTGTTGTTGTTGTGGTCTTCAGTCCAGAGACTGGTTTGATGCAGCTCTCCACCCTACTCTATCCTGAGCAAGCCTTTTCATCTCCTCATAAGAACGACAACCCACATCCACTTGAATCTGCTTACTATACGCGTCTCTTGGTCTCCCTCTGCGATTTTTACCCCACACACTTCCCTCCAACGCTAAATTCACAATTCCTTGATGTCTAAGAATGTGTCCTACCAATCTATCCCTTCTTTTAGTCAAGGTATGCCAGAAATTTCTTTTCTCCCCAATTCGGTTCAGTACCTCCTCATTAGTTACGCGATCCACCCACCTAATCTTCAGCATTCTTCTGTAGCACCACATTTCAAAAGCCTCTATCCTCTTTCTGTCCACACTGCTTATCGTCCATGTTTCACTCCCATACAAGGCAACACTCCATACAAATGCCTTCAGAAAGGACTTCCTTAGGCTTAAACCATCAAATTACCCATTTGTGGATGTAACCTCTCTGTCCACAATGACCTCCACCTGTTCAGATACCGTCAATCCATAGCACTCACCAACCTAATCCTACAAAACCATGAATACCAGGCGCAAACAGCCTTGCAACACCTCACCTCCCGATGAAAAAATCTGTTTCTCTCCAACCCCAAATACTTGAATCCTATTTCCCAGACTAATGCTCTTGTCCTCCAAGTATTAAAGCAGCATTCACAATGCCACCCCCAAAAACTCTCTTACCGTTTCAACTCCTACTCCTGCCTTGTGTTACCAATATCCAACCCCTGAACAAAATGCTGCAAACATACCCCACAGCCTGTCATAGCCGACAGACGTTGGCTAGCAGACCTTTTACACTTACCACACCCTCCCAAACTCCCCCACAAAACCACACAAAATCCACAATCTAAGCAGACCAGACACACATTCATGAACCTCTTCTCCAAAAGCATCAATCCCATAGAAGTGTCAGTCCTTTCCCCAGGCCTTTTGCCCCATTACCAAATTCAACAATGCTGCACTTGTTAAGGATCTTCTCTCCTTTTCCCAATCCTTACAATGGAAAAACTATTTTGCAACCGGGCTCACCGTTCAGACACATGCCAACACCAATATTGAAACTTGCCTGACCCAGTTCACTCCTCCGTCTAGATCCACTTTTCAGAATTTCCTAACCTCTAACCTGGTCTTGCCATCTTTCCCCAAATCCCTCAAAATGGGTACCAACCTCATACCCTCAGAACGAAAACCTATTCGACACGTAAAAACTGATCCTGACTTTGTGATCACACCTGTTGACATACGCTCCACCAGTGTGGGTTTAGTCTGTGAGGACTATGTCACATAGGGTCTCCGCCAACTGTCTCATTCTTCCACTCACTCACTCTGCCACAATGATCCCATCCAAAAACAGCAACAGGATCTCCAGTCCCCTTCAAATCCTTAGGGCCATTACGAGACTTCTCCCAGAAGTTGATATCTCTCCTCACCTCACCTGCGCTGAGCACCACCAACTTCTACATACTCCTGAAGTTCACAATCCCAACCACCCTGGACGTCCCATTGTGTTTCGTTATGTTTTTTCCCCCTCTGACCGAATCCCTGGTCTTGTGGACCAACACCTTCAGTCTATTACCCACAACCTACCCTCCTATATAAAAGATAACAGCCATTTCCTCCACCGTCTCTCCACAGTTCCTGCTCCTTTCCCACATCTTGCAGTGCTTGTCATATGTGATGCCACCTCCCTCTACACCAACATCGTCAATGCTCATAGCCTTACGGTTTTGAACACTAGCTTTCACAACGCCCAACTGACTGCAAGCCCTGAAACTCCTTCTTAGTTACCTTCACCATCTACATCCTCACCCACAATTACTTCTCCTTGAAGGCATCACCTACAAACAAATTCGCGGTACAGCTATGGGCACCCATCTGGCACCCTCCTATGCATAACCTGTTCATGGGCCATCTAGAGGAATCTGAAACATCTTTGTATTGTGGATATATATATATATATATATATATATATATATATATATATATATATATATGTTTGTGTGTGTGTGTGTGTGTGTGTGTGTGTGTGTGTGTGTGTGTATTTCAAAAAATTGGTAATGAAAATTAGCAAAGAAGAACTGCAGTCAATATTAATAAATTTCAGAGAATCTTTAAAATAAACTCATGTAAAACAAAATACCGACAGTTTTCTGAATGTCTTCCCATTTTTGATTGCTTCATCACATCTCAGGGTCATTACGTGGTTCACTTTAAGGCCTAAGTAATGAACGAAGACGAAACTTTTCACTCTTGAGAAAGATTTGTATTTTTCTAAAAAACATTTGCATCACAACTGAAAGTTTACACAAAAAAAAAAAAAAAAAAAAAAAAAAAAAAAAAAAAACACACAAAAAAACGAAGCAGCTCATCACTTCTAACTGCTCGAGAAGACAAGACTGACTGCTAATTAACAAGCAAAGATACTGCTCTTCCACTTTCTTTCTTTTAGTTCCACAGATGAATTTTTTTCTTCACAACATTAATTAATAATTGTCTATTATTATTATTAATTTTTCCCTCTTCTTTTTTCTAATAATAGAAAATGAAATTAAATGAAATTAAAATAGTAATTAGCTTCTTACTGTTCTGATACCTCAACACTGCATTCCTGGTAACAGCACAAATCCTTCCTGACTACCCTGAAACCCAACCCCCCCTCCCCATATCCGGTTCATATTCACTGATGATATCTTCATAGTCTGGAATGACGGCGAGGACACACTATCCGCATTCCTTCAGAAATTCAAGGCCTTCTGTTTAATTCACATGTTCCTACTCAAGTTAACGAGCCACCTTCCTCGACGTTGACCTATTCCTCAGAGATGGCCTTTGTAACGAGACATTTAATTTAATTCGTGACCTGTTGCAGAAAAACTTGTTATTTTGCTCCAACTTATTGCGAAGGTAAGTGTCAGTGTAAAGTATTTTGTGTTAAAAAGAAATATACATGAATTAATGTTGTATATGTATTAATGTCTGATGTGATGAAATATGTTTTAAAACAACTGGGAGCAAAGTAAACATTGATTCGGCTGTTTGACGGCAGACGGACAGACATCGCATGAATGCCATTGACATTGCACAAGATATTATGTGTAACTCTGGAACTGGCCAAAAGCAATGGTTAGATAATGGTTGGCAGTACCGTCATTTAGACCACCCTGATCGTAAGTCTGGAAGAGAGAAAATTACGATCTTGAAAGGATATCAATTTGTTTAATATGCATGAAATGCATGACGTCGACTGCTGGTAAAGGTAAAATACGTAAATTATCTGGCCTGTATTTGTACTAATAAAAAGTACCAATAACTTCTATCAGGCATGAGTAGAAGTTCTATGTGACGAGTAGGCAACTAAACAAATTAATTCCGAATACTCGACGGTGAAGAACTAGTGACTGTTGTGTGGTAGGTTTACTGCGTTTAACAAAGGGCTCTAGTGACTGCTTAAATGAAGTTTTACTCGTTATGAGGGATGAAAGTCAGTCTTGAAGGTAACTGTTTCACGGTGTTTTAGATCGTTATCTATACTAATAATAAATCTGTAAATGTAGGCCTATCGCTGTTCACTTAAATCTTCAAAACTAATAGATGAATCTTCATGCGGTTTTCACAGGAAACATGAGAAATGGTTGGGTCAACATATAGGCATAATTTTATCAAAATCGGATCACGAGAAAAAAAAAGATATCGTAATTTTAAGTGTTTTCAGTAACCGGCGTGTCTGTTTGTTCAAGTATTAAAAACCTTTTATCTCCAAAACTACCTCATGGATTTGCGTGGGGGTGTCACAGGTAACCTTAGCGTAACGCTGGGCATCATACAGACTTCGTTTCATAAAAATTGGATCGCGGAAAAGAAGAATATCGCGAACTGCAATTTTTTATCTACGGCCGTCATGTCTGTCTGTCTCTTCGAACACGTTTATCTCCAAAACTACTTGATCAATTTTCATGGGGTTTTCACACCTAACTTGCGCATATCGTACGGTTACATAAAGGCTTCAATAATTAAAATTGGATCGGACAAAATAAAGATATCATAATTTAATAATTTGTTTAAAAGCCATCCTGTATGTCTATTTGTTGAAGGTAATCTCCAAAAATACTACACGAACTTTCATGGATTTCCATAGGAAAATTGAGAATAATTTGGAGAGTAACATAGGCTTCATTTCATCAAAATCGGATCAGAGGATGGAAATATACCATAACTTGAAGTTTTATGTGTATACTATGCTTATAAGTATGGTGTAGTACAGAAAATCTCCAAGGGTACTATACGAACTTTCATGGGGTTTCATAGGTCAACTGATAGTACCTTGGGGCAACATACAAGCTTCTTTTAATCAAAATCGGATCAGGGGAAGAAAAGATATCGTAATTTGTAGTTTCTGGTGTGTGCTATGCTTGAATTGCAGCGTAGTATAGCAAAGATCCGCTAGACGCGCTGTTACTTACATAGACCAAAGATCTTTGTCGATGCTGCGTTTTTCATTCACATAACTAAAGTGTAATACACTGAAGCAAGGGCTACGACTTTTCTTACTGCAGCGGTGTAGTGTATTGATGTTGGCAACGGCCGTTGAATCCTTTTTGAGAAATCAGCCATGTACAATGGGGGGAGTTGTTGATTACACTTAGTATATTCAAAGCTTAACGCCATATGTTTGCTTCGTTTGACAGGGAACATTTGAATTTACAATATAAGGACATTCCTTCGCGTCTATCGATGCTTTAATTTACACACGAATTCCTTGCAAGCAAAATCGAATTCATGTACTTCCCTTTTTGATTTCGGTATATCCTCATTACATTTTGAGAGCGTTATGTTTAGGAATGCATCGAAAACGCCATAGTTCAAGAAACGACAAAGTGAGGCGACGTTAGTTACTTAGTACACCAAATAACTAATTATGGTGTTGCTGTGTATTTTTCAGTCTCATAAATATGGTGTAATACACTACAAGAAGGGGTACAATTTTACTTACGGTCGCGTCGTTGTGTACTAATGTTGGCAACGCCAACTTAATGCTTTTTCAAAATCAGTCACGTAGAATGAAAGAAATATTTCCTTATTTTCACGATGAAATAAATAATTTATGCTGGTCTGCTCAGTAAATAAATCATCCTCCTAAAGCGAACAGTTCCTTGCTAACGATAGCAAACTAGACCGCTGCCACTGCAAGTAAAATTTAACCCAGGTAGGATACAATTTTTTTTTATGCCTAGCTGTCTCTCGCATGCTTTGCAATGTCATCGAAAGAAAAGAAGTTCATCTTTCGACGGGTATAGCCACTAAATTGTACATAAGTAGAAATATCTATGGAGTGAGCATTGCGTTCTGTGCATCTTCTCAACATTAAGCTGGAATTACCACGTGATATTGAGACAAATCCACTCTTTCCACACATTTATATTTGCTCTTACGATTGTTTTGTACCGCATTGGCTGTAAGGAAGCCCCAACTCCTTTTCGCAGGGCAACCACATAACATGAAATAATATCTAAATAAATCTGTCACAGAAACAACAAGAAAGTTGAGGAAGAGTCGCTAAATGGGCCAGTTACACATAGTCACCCGTCATAACCGAACAAAAAAGGACCAAGATAAAGTCAGCGATTAGTATATTTTTCCAATATCACGTGCCATTTCCTCCTTAATGTTGAGAACACAAAATCTGTTCTGCGCGTCTGAATGCTCACTCCAGAGATATTTCTGCTCTGTGTCTGCCACTAGAGATAATAAACAAACACGAGCGACAAACTCATCAGAAACCTCTCTGCTTTCATAATTGTTCGGTACACTATTGTGATTTAAATTTGTAATTACTTACTTTTGGTGCGGACTACACTAAGATAGAGAAAGACGTTTTCGTTTTCAGAGACAGTCGTACGTATAGTTATAATCCGACTTCTGAATAGATCTATTACACAAGATCGATTTCAACTTCGTGCTTAACGAATTAATCACTAAAGGACGTGGGGGCATGTATTAGCTGAAAGAGTTGTGGATGCTGCTAACACAGTCAAGACAATTCACTGGAAATACTATATTTAATGGAAAGTTCTATACAGACGATCAGCTGACGCCATTCCTTCTACTATTACCCAGACTTACTTTACGCATATTGACGTCTTATTTAAACTGCTTATTTGAACTGCTCTAATTGATTGAATAACCAGACTTTCAGCATTCGTCGAGTTTTCGATAATAGGGAGCACTGCATACAGAATAACTAGATAAAAAGATTTCCAATTCGTGGTGTACAGCAGCAATCAGTTAGAATAAATATTCCTTCAAACTGTCTTGATTGCAATCAAGACGGTTTGAAGGAATAGAATTACTACATTGTCCCGAGTGCAACACTAACATACTAATACTTCAGCGTTCACTTTCTATGAGAGATAAACAGTTTAGTACTACACCATAGAACCAACACATGGCGCTGTTATTAGTATTCGTATTTTTCATCTCAACGATAGAAGTGTTTTCGGACGTTTACGCCAAACAGACATTCTTAACTTTATGAACACAACTTGACATTGAATTTACATTATTCCGCAGTACGGACTTAATTTAATTTCACTCTTAGTATGAAAAACTGAATGAACATTCATCGTTTTCGACAATGCCTTCTACTTCAATTTGACATTTTGGCTAGGAGAACTGAGTTTGTTGACAAAGCGATCCAACAAGGATTGTATTTTTGCTGACCTACGTCCGAAACCCAGAGAACCATGATATACACAGGTCTCTAACAACCGTTGCGCAAGTACGGGCATATAAGCCAGTTTGATCATATAAATGATCCTGCAGGAAACTCTGCTATAAATTAATTGACCGATATCGATTCAGCACCGAAAAAATTTCACCCTTTTATGACGAGTGACTTAAATAAGCTTTAATTCACTAGAGCAGTAAAATCATAAGTAAACCATTATTAGGATCAACGATCAAGATAAGTACTAGAACAGCCAATTTTATGCGAAAATGGACCTTATAGGTTAACAAGAGAATTAGGTCTGGCACCTACAAACAATGTCATTCCACAGGTCTAGCGAAAAAGAGGAAATGTACCGCACAGACTTACGCTATTCCCCATTAGAGAAATTACACCGCTACGTGCAGTTAATGTCTTATGTGTGCGAAAAAGAAAACTGGGGATGGCGGATATCGACGCCAAGAGAAGGAGCTAGAATATATGGCTAAAGCAACTGCCATAAAGGACGAGTACAAACTAATGCTGGAGAAAGACGAAGCTATAGCAGATGTGCAAACCAGGTTTACATATGGTTTTAAACAGAGGGAGTGGAGAAATCTGGCTACGACTGTGACTTATAAAATATTTGTTTTTACAGTAAACAGTCAGGTGTACTGGCCGAAAATAGCGAAACACAGAACGTCTTCTACACGAAAAACGTATTGCATTCTCGTTTGGAGAAGGGCTACTTTGTATCCAAATGTGGAGGACTGGGTGTTGAAGCAGCCATTTGCAGAGTTGAAAACGGATGGGATAACAATATCTAACAAGCAATCGTTTGCAATAGTCATAAACTTAGTGTTCCATATTGAAATTACCACAGGATTGTGTATCAGAGGAGTTGGTAACGTACACACATAGGAATGCATGGAGCTATAACCAGTATGCCATACAGGAAATAATTGGAAAAGTTAAAATACACGATTGTTCTCGTCTAGAAGCATTCTCAGAAGGTGCAGAGCTGGTTATAAAAGCTATAAAGGAGGTGAAATGCAGGAGGAAACGAAGATACGTAATGGAGTTCGAAAACATGCCTTCCCTGTACCTTTCGAACTTCTGGCTGGAAGGGAAATAGGAGAAGCCGATGTGGATCTAAACTACAAGTTATAAATTAAATTGGACAAAATTAAAGTTAGACCTAACAAGAATAAAGAACGAGTTGTATTCTGTGTGTAAATGTATATACATATAACCTTGTTTCCTGTATGTAAACATGTATGCTAAATGAAATACGTTTTGTGATGCACAACTTGTGTTCTTATTTACTATGTTAATAAAAATTCTATGAAAGCATAAGATTAAAGATAATGGCTCTGTTGTGCGGGAGGATTAGTATAGGATGTACGCTTATCCCAATTTTTGCTTAGTATGAGCCACATTTGGACATCCACCGAGTACAAGAAGAAATGGTTAATGTTAAGGAGTTGTACAATAACTTACTGTTTTTTATTTTAAATGATTCTTTGTATAGAATGATCACGCAAAAAGCATTTTTCGAATAACATCTAGGTGTCTTACTAGGTAAGGAGCCAGTGGTTTTGATTTGAATTTCTCCGATCTGTGGCTACTTTTGACCTAAAAAAAAGGGTTGTAATCCCGTGCTTTGTCGATGTGATTACCTAAAATCTGTAATGGTTTGCATCTGCATCAGTTAATTGTTGTAAAGACTTATAGTTTTCGAGTAGAACGTTTAGGTCTTACAGGGTTTAGGAGAAGATATCAGAAGACAGGTTGCTTGTTGTCAGAGGGCGGTAACTCGCTCGGTAAAGTATCTGTCAGGGAGATGTAATTCTGTGTTGTTCTATTCTACAGCTAAGCAAAGCGTTCGTTTAAATCGATGTTGCTCGGTACATTGCTGTATGGAGTGGGCTTTGACTTATTGTACAATGGTTCATCTTGTATAAATTTCGTTCTTATTCTCATCGATTTTCTAGAAAAAATATGTTTCGTTTCTGTAGTAGCTACATCGCAAATTAGCGCTCATCCTACTGTCTGTGTATATATCTGCGTATAAAAGTTATAACGACTGCTCGTACGGTAAAAACATCGTTTGTGTCAGTTGCAAGGAAATGTTGCAGTATTTGTCGGTAATACGCTTGTGTGCGGTTGTCTCTTTATGGGCTGTGAATGCTGTCTTTATTGGGCTGGCCGCGAAACGCAAAGGTCCCAGGTTCGAGTCCCGGTTCCGGCTCACAAATTCAATCTGCCAGAAAGTTTCATATCAGCGCACACTCCGCTGCAGAGTGAAAGTTTCATTCTAGTTCATAAGTAGTTTGTAAGTTTAGAGACTGATGACTGCATAGTTTTTCTGTTTTTATTTTTTTTTTTTTTTTTTTTTTTTTTTTTTTTTTTTTTTTTTTTTTTTTTTTTTTTTAGTCTATGGGACTTAACTACGGGGTCATCAGTCCCTAAACTTACAAACTACTTATGAACTAGGACGGCACAAATATCCATGCCCGAGGGGGGATTCGAACCCCCGACCGTAGTGGCCGTGGAGACCGTGACTGGAGCGCCTGAGTCCCCTCGGCCACCGAGGCCGGCATAGTTAAGTCCCATGAGCTATGCAAACATTTGAACATTGACTGTAAGGATAGCCCTGCTTGGGATGCGTTTGGAGGTTGTTACAGACGTATACAGAGCTTGCAGTATGGTAGTTAGGTCAAAAATTTTGTAAAAAAAAAGTTGGAATGGCTAGATCCGTTTGTTGTAGGATTAGTGTTGACTGCAGGTGTTGTTCTGTTACTGTGTTGGAACTGTTTGGCGCTTAAAGAGCGCTTACAGAGAGTGCTGTTGGCTAAATGGGATGGAATTTAAGTAAAAAGTGTTGATATACTCTAAATACACGTCTCGGTAGAGCTCTAAAGAAGCCGACTTTGGTGGTTGTAAAAGAACTTTGCAGTGTGTACGTTATCTGATCTTGCGCCGAAGTATCGCCTGTTTAATCGTATGCTAGTGTTGTCCACTTTACGGCTGGTGTCCATTATGCTATGTAGCGGAGATGCCTGCTGTGGTAAATCACAATACTTTCGTCAAAAATCAACGTGTTTTATAAAACTCCTATAGTTTGGTAAGTTAAAGTGTGCTAGTTGTACCCAATGGAGTGCGTGTGTGGTGAGGTATTGTTATAAATGTGCGGATCTACCTGCGTAGTAATTTCAGCAAGTTCGATACCGCAAACGCTGGAGATAAGACGAAGTTACTATTTGTGGCTACTCTGTGGAATACAGGGGGAGATATGTACGTCCTGTGGGTATGTATCTTATAAAGTGCAACTAATGGATGTTTTAATGGTGGAGCTCCCATATATTACTGCAGCAGCTTCGTGTAGATGGCTTCTATCTCTTGGATTTGGACAACACACAAGATTTCGAAGGGATTTTTTTAAACCAAAAGCATGACTTTCGGTTGGAAGGAGCGACAGCAACGTTGTTGCGGGCGACGACAAGACAAATGGAAAGGATTGCTTAACGTGGTTGGCGTCGAATTGTAGAATCAAAATAAATAAAAATTTGTCAAATCATGATCCCTGATGTAGGCAAAGTTATTGGTAGCTACAATATCGATTTTATAAAGCATCCAGACAGGCGATTGTGAGGACTTTTATTTTTTCACTGGGTCGAGAAGATGGCGTTACCAGGATGGAAGATTGTGGTTATGGATCTGTGTAAGAAGACTGTTTAAGTGTTCTAGTAGAGAAGATACGGTATTTACAAAGAGCGTCGTTATACTGTGCGTCGCTCCCATCCATATGGTTCCGGCTAACATACGTTTTTAGAGTTGTTATTCTGCAGTTTGATTACTTGGGTATTAAGAGTACCCGAAAGTTGACTGTTCTCTCAGACGAGAAAAGCTTATACAATATGTTTTAGTTTCAACTGTCTACCTGTAAATTACTTGGAGCTATATTGAGGCATATTTTAGCATTCCAGTACTTTATTCTCCACAGAAGTAGATATCGCCTACATTATTCGACAAGGTAAACGAAGACTGGCGAAGACAAAGGCTTTAAAGGGAGGCTATTGCAAATGTGCATGCCCAGTCAAAGTGTGGATAAATCTAGCTGCGATTAAGTCTTAAAAATATTTGCTTTTACACTAAACAGCCCGGGGGATTGGTCTCGCTTCGTTGTATTGACCGAAATTAGCGCAACACACGACAAACGTGTTGCATTCTCCTTTGGAGAAGGCCTACATTTTATCCAAATGTTGGAGCAACCATTTGCAGAAAAACCGATGGAATAACCACAGTTAACAAGCGGTCGTTTTATGCATAACCTAGTGTTTCATACGGAATTGTGGGTATCATAGGAGTCGGGAAAAGTGTTTGAAATATGCGATGCAGTGTGTTTCCATTTGTGGACGTTGTTGTGTTGCGATAGACCTCTAAAGAAGTCGATTTAGCATTATTGCTGATCTTTTAACTGATACATGCATAGTCAATTCGACAAGTTCGTCATGGAGACAATGCGAAGGGCTGTATAGGGCAATTGGAATCGATAGCCGACGAATACATTTATTTGTCGAATCACCTTATATATTTAATAACAGGCGTTTGCGGGAAACTTTTATATCTTCATTTGGCATTACCAGACTGGAGGTTGCAATATACACTTACGGCCTAGATCGGAAACGGGGATAGCCAATATTTACAAAGTGCAGCCCTGTACTGTATCTCACTCACATCCATTCCTTAGAGAGCAGGTTTTGGTCTATGTATGCGGGCGTTGGGTGCGATATAAGTGTTTGCGAACTTTACGTTGCATGTACTCAGTTGTACTGTAACAAAAAAGTGTTCTATATAGGATCAGATGTTGCGGTGTGTAGGTTAGCGTTCTAGACATCTTCGTTTGTGGCAAACAGCTATTTGTAATTTAAAAAAAGTAAATCCGAGTTCGGTTTAGAGGAATGATACGAGATCACAAGAAAGGAACTTGGAGTAGGAATTTTGTGGGTAAAGGGCGAGTCGAACTTGTTTGTATAGAACTGAAAATCAGTGTTGCATTGCGCAGGTAAACTACTACCTCGGTTCTGTGGTTGCTGTATTGTCCGGTCTCTTTTCGAAGAAGGGTCTTGTTAGGTCACTGCTTCCGAGAAAAAAAGAAAAATTTTAGTGTAGACGGTCGGAAATCGGTAAATTGTTTCAAGTATTTTTTTTATTTCGGCTCTCCGTTGCACAACAGGGTTTAAATCTCATCTGGGGCGCTGGAATATCGGTGTTTGACCTGCGTCAGATAAATGTAGTTTGCATCGTAACAGGACGTAGAGATTCCTTAGATGGCATGTGTACTGCTGTAGCAAGGAATTCTCGGAAGGTGCATCTATAACTCGATGTAAGAAGGAAACATAACTGGGCAAGATCGATAGAGAGACAGAGAGAGAGAGAGAGAGAGAGAGAGAGAGAGAGAGAGAGAGAGAGAGAGAGAGAGAGAGAGTGTGTTAAATTTCGGAACTTTCGGCCTGGCTCAACTCCATTAAATAAATGCAATGCGTGCTGTCCTTGTCAGAGTGGTGCGTCTGCAGAGGTCTTGCGTAGAAGATTTTGATCATCTGGAGATGTAACTTGGGTGTTTTTGAGAGATTTTGTTTAAACATTTAGCATATGTTTCTTTTATGTAGCCTGCCGAGAGAACGCTCTGCGTTCTGGACGATTGTTAACGGTGTTTGCAGATGTATATTTAGACACATTCTTAACAGTCTGGTGCTGACTGACAGAGCGGCTTTCCTATGTTCGGTAAAATGCCTTGTGTGTTGGAAATCATTAGTTCCTATGTAGACGTTGTGCTAGATGGCTTTGCCAATTTTCTTTATTTCCACCAGTAAATTGGAATTTTTGTATAAACAATATGTCGTCTTCTGCTGCTGATGTTGTTGTTGTTGTTTTATCGAAAGAGTGGTTGACATACAAGTTTGTAGCGTTTGTTACCGTTACATTTCGTTCGATGGCTGTTACTTGCATTGTCTAAACGAAGAGATACATTAATTTTGCTTATAGATCTCAGGTTGCGGTCGAGTTCCGAAACGGACCATTTATTTTCTTTTGGGTAGTTCCAAATGTTTGGCTCTGGTTAGAATTGTTTTAAAATAATCTGGACATCGAACGAGTATTTGTTAAGATGGATACATAAGTTAGTGGCGTTCGTTACCGTAACAACCCGTTTATTATCCAATGTGCGCTATTATTAAACATGTCTGTCGGCTTTTGTATATGTAGTCTATGCGAAGAACTTGGAGAGGAGAATGCTTAAAATAATAAAACGTTATGATATTTCTGTTTAAACATTTAGCATATGTTTATAGAAATGTTTTATGTAGTTTGCCAAGAGAACACTATGTGTTTTGGTCCCAATGGGGGTTGAGCTGTACTCAAATTACTCTTAACACGACTAGACGTCTAAAAACAATAATTGGGAGCTGTGGTGGATGGCCTGGCTGCTGGCAGGGTCAATTTTTTTTACGAAATTCTCGTGTCATTCCAGGTAATTGTACTGTCCGAAGTACGCAATAATAATTGACTCCTATTTTTCTTCCAATGTTGGTGTACGTCTCTAAGTAATAACTTTCGGAAAAAAAAGTTTCTAGGGGCGCGGGTTCGAGTCCCGGACTGGGTCGGTAATCTTTAATGCTGTTGGTGGGGTGGAGGTGGGATCGGTAGCGGGGGCGGGGGCGGGGGCGGCGTCTGTGCTCACGCAAGTGCTTACCTGTGGGCCCTTGTTACTGATAAAAAAAAATTTAAAAAAAGGTTGTTACAAATAAATTGACGTGCGATGTGCGGTATATGTGGCATTTTTCCCCCTTAGGCATAACTCCAAACTTATATCGCATAATTAGACTGTAAGGCGTAACTCTAAACATTTACGAAACATAAATAGACCGTGTAAGTGCGGATTGCAAGCTGCACATAATAACGTTCGTAAGTACGGAACTCGTGACGGCAGCGGCGGCGGCGGTTAATTTGATATGCAAATTAATATTAGATCGCAACCTTCGGAGTTGGGGCATGTTCCCAAGCGTCTTGGGGGCGGCGTGTCGGCCAGGTGCGTGGTTGGGGATGGGGGGATGTGGCTTCAGTCTGGCGGGGGTGGATAGGTCTGGACCTGTTGGAGGTGCCGCCTGTATGGCGACGACGCCGGAGGGTGGAAGGGGGTGTTGTTTACTTGCAAGTGTTAAGTGCAAATACGTGTAACCTGTCACTCATCCTTAACTGCGATATTGTTCAAGTGTGGCGGCATCCTTTGATCTGCGTTCCGGCAATTGGCCGAGCGTCTTGTGTCGATGACTCTATCGTCGACGGGCGAATCTCACTGTTCCAGTACCGGCACTGTTGTACTACTTATGTAAATTTCTTTTGTGAGCCTAATAAACTTTTTACACACTGCGGCATTACGCTATATCTGGCGCTCATAAGACCAGTGCTGGAGTATGCAGCGGTTGTTTGGAAAAACGCGGCTAAGACGCATATCAAAAGGCTGCAAGGCCTACAGGGTAGAGTACTGAGATTAGCCACGCACCTTCCGAGGGATTTCCCCACCAAAGAGCTCCATGAAATAACGGGAGTGCCGCTAATCAAAAACAGGTTTAGAACGACTGTACGGAAATTTTACGTAAAACTCCAACAGTCGCAAAACAGACTTGTCTTGAAAGTAGGAAATAAGATACACAGAAGAGAGACTACCAGAGAGACTGCTCAGAGAGTGAATCACTGAGCTTAAGGAACAACAATTGTTGTTGTTATGGTCTTCAGTCCGGAGACTGGTTTGATGCAGCTCTCCACCCTACTCTATCCTGAGCAAGCTTTTTCATCTCCGCATAAGAACGACAACCCACATCCACTTGGAGACTGGTTTGATGCAGCTCTCCACAATACCCTATGCTGAGCAAGCCTTTTCATCTCCTCATAAGAACGACCACCCACATCCACTTGAATCTGTTTACTATACGCGTCTCTCGGTCTCCCTCTGCGATTTTTACCCCACACACTTCCCTCCAATGCTAAATTTACGATTCCTCGATGTCTAAGAATGTGTCCTACCAAGCGATCCCTTCTTTTAGTCAGGGTATGCCAAAAATTCCTTTTCTCACCAATTCTATTCAGTACCTCTTCATTAGTTATGCGATCTACCCACCTAATCTTCAGCATTCTTCTGTAGCACCACATTTCAAAAGCCTCATTCTCTTCCTGTCCGCACTGCTTATCGTCCATGTTTCACTCCCGTACAAGGCAACACTCCACACAAATGCCTTCAGAAAAGACTTCCTTACCCTTAAATTAATATTCGAAGTTAGCAAATTTCTCTTTTTCAAAAATGCTTTTCTTCCCATTGCCATTCTGCATTTTATATCCTCTGTACTGCGACCATCGCATGTTATTTTACTACCCAAGTAACAAAACTCATCTACCACCTTCATTGTTTCGTTACCTAATCTAATTCCTCCAGCATCGCCCGACTTTCTAAGACCGCATTCCATTATTTTTGTTTTCCTCTTGTTAATGTTCATTTTATACGCTCTCTTCAACACCCTGTCCATTCCATTCAACTGCTCTTCCAGGTCCTTCGCTGTCTCTGACAGAATTACAATGTCATCAGCAAAACGCAATGTTTTTATTTCTTCCCCCTGAACTTTAATCCCTATTCCAAATTTTTCCTTACTTTCCTTCACCGATGTACAAATTGAATAACATTGGAGAAAGGCTACAACCCTGTCTTACTCCCTTCCCAACTGATGCTTCCCTTACATGCCCTTCGAGTCTAATAACTGCGGTCTGGCTTTTGTGCAAGTTGTAAATAACTCTCCTTTCCTTGTATTTTACCCCTGCTGACTTCAGAATTTGAAAGAGTGTATTCCAGCCAACATTGTCAAATGCTTTCTCCAAATCTACAAAAGCTAAAAATGTAGGTTTGCCTTTTCTTAATCTATCTTCTAAGATAAGACGTAAAGTGAGTATTGCCTCCCGAGTTCCTATGTTCCTCCTGAATCCAAACTGATCTTCCCCGAGGTCAGCCTCTACCAGCTTTTCCATTCTCCTGTAGATAATTCGTGTTAAAATTTTGCAACCATGACTTATCAAACTGATGGTTCTGTAATTTTCACACCTGTCTGCGCCTGATTTCTTTGGAATGGGGATTATGACATTTTTCTTAAAGTCTGAGGGCATTTCGCCTGTCTCGAACATCCTACACACCAGTTCAAATAGTCTTGTCATGGCTGGCTCTCCCAGAGACTTTAGTAGCTCTGAGGGTATGTCATCTACTCCTGGGGCCTTGTTCCGACCTTGGTCTTTCAAGGCTCTGTCAAATTCATCTCTCAATATAGTACCTCCTATTTCATCTTGATCGACTTCCTCTTCCCTTCCTACAACATCGTCTCGAAGTTCATTTCCTTTGTAGAGCTGCTCTATGTACTCCTTCCACCTTTCAGCTTTCCCTTCTTTGCTGAGAACTGGTTTCCCATCTGAGTTCTTGATATTCGTAGAGGTGCCTTTCTTGTCCCCAAATGTCTCTTTTATTTTCCTGTAGGCAGTATCTACTTTTCCCCTTCTTATGCATTCTTCTACAGATTTACATTTGGCTTCTAGCCACTCCTGCTTAGCCATTTTGCACTTCCTGTCAATCTCATTTTTTAGTCGTCTGTACTCCATTTTGCCTGTTTCATTTACTGTATTTTTATATTTTCTCCTTTCATCAATTAACTGTAGTATTTCCTGTGATATCCATGGATTTTTTGTAGGTCTTGCCTTTCTACCTATTTTGTCCTCCGCTGCCTTCACAATTTCGTCTCTCAATGCTACCCATTCCTCTTCTACTGTTTTATTTCCCCCTGTTTCTGTCAATTGTTGCCTAAATCTCCCTCTGAAATTCTCCAGAACTTCGCTTTCCTTCAATCTATCTAAGTCCCATCTCCTTATTTTCCTACCTTTCTGCAGTTTTTTCAGCTTCAGCCTACAGTTCATGACTAACAAGTTATGGTCAGAGTCTATATCTGCCCTTGGGTATGTCCTGCAGTTTATAACCTGGTTCCGGTACCTATGTCTTACCATTATAAAATCTATCTGATACCTTCCGGTGTCTCCTGGTCTCTTCCACGTATACAACCTTCTTTTGTGATTCTTAAACCACGTGTTAGTTACGATTAAATCATGTTCCGTGCAAAATTCTACCAGGCGATTTCCTCTTTCATTCCTTCTTCCCAATCCATATTCACCTACTATTTTTCCTTCTCTTCCTTTTCCTACTACCGAATTCCAGTCTCCCATGACAATTAAGTTTTCCTCTCCCTTAAGTGTCTGAATAATTTCCTTTAGCTCCTCATATATTTCTTCGATTTCCTCATCATCGGCAGAGCTAGTTGGCATATAAACCTGTACTACTGTTGTCGGTGTTGGCTTCGTATCTATCTTGACAACAATAACGCGATCACTGTGCTGCTCATAGTAGTTTACCCGGATTCCTATTTTCTTATTCATTATCAGTCCTACTCCTGTGATACCCCCAACTGATTTTGTACTTATAATCCTGTACTCACCTGACCAGAAATCCTGTTCATCCTGCCACCGAACTTCACTAATCCTCACTATATCTAACTTCAACCTATCCATTTCCCTTTTTAAATTTTCTAATTTTCCTACTCGATTAAGGGATCTAACATTCCACGCTCCGACCCGTAGAATGCCACTATTGTCTTTCCTGATGATCACATCCTCCTGAGTAGTCCCCGCCCGGAGATCCGAATGGGGGACTATTTTACCTCCGGAATATTTTACCCGAGAGGATGCCATCATCATATGTTCATACAGTAGAGCTGCATGTCCTCGGGAAAAGTAACGGCTGTAGTTTCCCCTTGCTTTCAGCCGTCCGCAGTAGCTGTGTGGCAAAGCCACACTAGCTGATATTACAAGGCCAGCTCAGTCAATCATCCACACTGTTGCCCCTGTAACTACTGAAAAGGCTGCTGCCCCTCTTCAGGAACCACACGTTTGTCTGGCCTCTCCACAGATACCCCTCCGCTGTGGTTGCACCTACGGTACGGCTATCTGCATCGTTGAGGCACGCAAGCCACCCCACCTCGGCAATGTCTGTGGTTCATGGGGGAACAACAAAACAATGTAAAAATACCGAATACATACAGATGACACACAGAAAGGCTTAGGAAACAAGATTAAAACAGGTATTAGGAAAAGCAGGAACAGTAGGTTTACTTAATTTGCGAAACCAAGCGGTAGCAAGTTGCTGGTTCCTGGTCGGTCATTCTCAAAACTAAAACACCAGGAGGCAACGACATCATTGACTACAGCCTCCTGAAAATACTCCCAACAGCAGCACCGACCCCTTACTAATATCTTCAACTCAATCCTTAAATCCGGCACCGAATGAGGTGGCGCAGTGGTAACGCACTGGACTCGTATTCTGTAGGGCGGTGGTTGAAATCCACCCCCGGCCATCCAGATTTAGGTTTTCCCTTATTTCGGTAAACCACTCCAGGCAAATGCCGGGATGGTTCCTTTCAAAGGGAATGGCCGATTTCTTTCCCCATTCCAACCCAAAAATCCTAGGGTTACCTCCATCTCTAATGACCAAGCTGTCGATGGGACGTTAAACCCTAAGCATCCTTCTTCCTTACTTCCTTAAATCCGGAACCCACCCTTCTTCAGGGACACACGAAGAAGTAGTGACAATTACAAAGTCCAATAAAGATCCTCGTGAACCCACTACCTATAGACCCATTTGCCTTCTTCCCTCCCTCTCCAAAGTGTTTGAGAGATTGTACGCAAAGCGCCTACTGCAACACATTAGTGTCGAGGGCATCATCCCTTACGAACAATTCGGGTTCCGCAATGGCCACACTCCACCACTCACCAGTTACTCAGGCTGGTCGAGGAGGCAATGAGGGCTTTGGTGACTCGCGAGAACCTAGGTGCAGTGCTGCGTGACGTCTCCAAGGCCTTCGACTCCGTCTGGCACGATGGGCTTATATATATATATAAGCTATTCACACACGATATCCTGACGTTACACGGAGTACTCCTGAAGTCCTACCTGGAGGGAAAGACTTATCACGTCAGAGCAGGGGATGGCCTGTCCACTGACCAACCAATTCGTGCGGGAGTGCCCCAGGGATCAGTTCTGGGACCCCTAGTGTATTCCCTGTACACCACAGACATGCCTAAAGTAGCGCAGGTGCAGTTAGCACTTTACGCAGATGACACTGCACTATATACTCGCAATATGAATACGGAGATGATGCACCATCGTCTTCAAGTAGGATGTGTTGCGCTCGGATACTTGTCAATCAAATGGCGACTAAATGCTGTCAAAAGTCAGGCAGTAATCTTCACTAGGAAGCATATACCCTACCTACCTTCCATCACCATAATGAATAGACCAATACCATGGAGCAGGACAGGAAGGTACCTCGGGGTTACGCTACACCAGAGGCTAACATGGAAACCTCACATCCAGGAAGTTAGGGCCAAGGCAACGGGTACATTATTAAACCTATATCAGATATTAAATTATCAGTCGAAGTTACCTCCTCACCAAGGCGTTAAAATGTGTATTTCATTGGTAAGACCAGATTTGGAGTATGCGGTCCCTGTGTTTGGTAACGCAGCCCCAAAACTCATAAACTCACTGCAACGAATACAAAACTGGGCACTAAAAACAGCCCTACAACTCCCACAGGAATACTCCACTACACACCTTCATGAGGATACAGGGATACAAACCCTACAGAAAAGATACAAGCTATGGCTTACCAACTAGCACTCGGCTGATCTGGACAGAAACTCACCCAAGTGCTAGCCAAGTCCGACAGTGCCTTACTTGCGTGATCTAACGAGAACCGGTGTATCCACTGTTGCACGGCCGTTGGCATACTCTACATACGGCAGAAGTATTCTTCAACTTCTTTCTCATGAATAATTTTGTACAATTACTCTATGTTGACTCATTATTTTGGGAGGATGAGAATATATATATATATATATATATATATATATATATATATATATATATATGTGTGTGTGTGTGTGTGTGTGTGTGGGTGTGTAACTTACATAGTAACACACATATATCAGAAATTAAATGGATATATTACAAATTAGGTTTCTGACAGATTTTACAAATTCATATCCCACGCCATATCTCAAGCCCTTGTCAGTAACGCTCCTGCATCACGTAATACCCATTATTGCCACCCTCGCTCGAAGGTTCAAATGTTCAAATGTCTGTAGAGCTTATGGGACTTAACTACGGAGTCATCAGACCCTATCGCTCGAAGGTGCTCAGAATATAGTCTTCACCAAATATATCAGTGGGCAAAGGTTTGTAGTCCGATTTAAACCACGTGACGTGTTGAGTCCGATGCTTGGGTGTAACACGTTATGTGCGCCGTGGTGTTCCTGAGTCTGGCCATGGACTCGCCTCACCTACGGTTCATCGCTTTTGTGACGGCCGAGGGGAACAAGCCAGACACCCACGTATGATTTGATGAAGCACAGAACAATTAAGCGGTTTTAAAACTCCGTTAGCCAACTACACATTCTGGCACTACATCGTAGAAACACATCATACCACATACTGCTGTGAAACATCATTATATTGTGAAACATCATTTTTTTAAATTGTTAATGAAAACTAGCAATGAAGAACTGCAGTCAATATTAATAAACTTCAGAGAAACTTTAGAATTATTTCATGTAAAATAAAATACCAACAGTTTTCTGAATGTCTTCTTGTTGTTGATTGCTTCATCACATCTCAGGGTCATTATGTGGTTCACTTTAAGGCCTAAGTAATAAACTAATACGAAACTTTTCACTCTTGAGAAAGATCTGTATTTTTCTGAAAACGTTTACATCATAGCTGAAAGTTTACAAAAAAAAGGAAAAGAAACCGAGACAGCTCATCACTTCTAACTGCTCAAGAAGACAAGACAAGACTGACTGCTAATTAACAAGCAAAGATACTGCTCTTCCACTTTTTTCTTTTAGTTGCACAGATGAATTTTTTTTCTTCACAACATTAATTAATAATTGTCTATTATTATTATTAATTTTTTTCTCTTTTTTTAATAATAAAAAATGAAATTAAATGAAATTAAAATAGAAATTCGCTTCTTACTGTTCTGATACCCCAACACTCCATCCCTGGTAACATCACATCCGCCCCCAAACTTTTGGCGAATGTACTCCGTTACATGAGGCAGAAGAATGTTATATATCAGAACAGTAAGATAGCTTTCCTTGTTGGCAAAAGATTAACCTTGAATAAGAAATATTTGTCCATGGATTGGCTCACTAGCTGCTAATCTAATTGAGAGGCCGTTTATCTACCTTTTCATTGACATAATTTAGAATCTGGTAAGAAAAAAATCATCAAAGCACACATATAAGAAATTTACACAGAAATATACATCTACACATAAATTACATAGATCAATACATATACAAAGAAATGTTTACAAGCAAAAAAATTTACAAAATTTCCACGCCACGGGGCGTAATAACCTTTTAGTCCCTTTCTTTTTCCTTTTCAGTTCCATTGTATGTTTAAATTATTTATTGTCACTTGTGATCGTTCCTTTTTTTCATTTAAATGTCCCGCTACGTACAACAAGTGTCAGCGATATTGCATATTGCTTGGCGCTCAGTTCAGTAGCTTGCACTGTTGAGAGCATCTTGTAGTTTGTGCTATTGTATGAGGGAGAATCCAGATGTTGCTGGCACCGTTGTTACATCCCGCTCTCGCCGTTTATGCTAAATCGTCTATTGGGATATCATTACGACCACGCCCGTGTACACCGTGCTGCTGATTTGAGGGAAGTACTTCATATGGAATCACTTCACCTCTACGACTGCACACGCGGCACAACACTGATCTACTACCCCCTCACAGTTTCACACGTATCACCCTTTTTTCACTAATGAATTTACGTCCTCGTCTGCTCGTTTTGTCATCATGGCACTATAGTTTTCGTTATAATTAGTATTTTACCAAGACATTTGTTCAACAATACATATCGTCCTGTCGACCTTGCTTTATACTTCCTACATTTAATAGTCTTCATGTTGTTTTTTATGTTCACAACCGTTAAATTATGAATTTTACATATATTTCATCATTGAAACAACATTTTTATGATTATTACTTCAGTTACATATGACAATAATATTACTCCCTTTTTACATCAGAAATTATACATAACCATAAGAAAACATACACTCCATTCTTTTATTACCTATAGTATTCTAACTCGTTTTTTTTTTTTTTTTTTTTTTTTTTTTTACCTCTCGTATACGCCAACCATGGATTTACTTAATCTATTAATCTATTTATGTTCAGACCTATTTATTCGGTTACAAATATGAGATCAGGCCAGGTTTCTGGTCTTTCTTTTATTGAAATTTTTTTTTTCTTTTTATCAGAATCGTAAACGTCTCATGAAGGTATCCAAGGAAACAAGAAATCGGTCCACACTATCCTCCAACCACGATAGAAGGAAAGAATCCTACATCATTTATCGTGTGTAATGTGGTTAGTTGTGTAGTAGAGAATAACTGTGAGAACTTTGTCTACTCGTGTTTCAATGGATAAGCAATTACTATATATATAAATCATAACTGGAAAGAACTCTCTGTTTATATATATATATATATATGGACTTACTAGACTTCAATTGACGGAACTGTCATAAAATATTCATTCAACTTTATAGCAATATTAATCTCAATTTTCTTGTATAAAAGGAATATAATTCCGAACCCAAAATTCATTTACCTACTGACTTATATACGGATGGTTTGACCTGTTAACCATTAGGTTTGACGAACCAGAATTGCAAGTGTGTTTTCTGCCTTCTGTATCTGTATCATTGTAACCCCTGCTTCAATATGTTACTCAGTTATTTCTTGTTTTTCTCAATCAATATTTAATCATTCAGCGTAATGTAAATTAATAGGCATGAAGTTCGTTTTAAGACACTTCGCATTCATTCATCATCACATTCGTCTTCGTAGAATAGGGTTAACAGAAAAGAAAAATCGGAGTTGCGGAGGCCACAATTATTCATTTTAGATACCTTCGCGCAAATATCCGACCGAAAACGCAATAAGCGCCACGTGCAGTAGCACAAAACAAATCAGTAATCCCTAACTGAAAGTACAATGTAGCCACAACTTTTTGTCAGGCAATAAGCCTTCCACAAATACATTCTCATTATTATTATTGACATGAAGCTCGTAAAATGTAACCTATGCCTATTGCAATTCTCACTTACATATACTTTAATACTTATCGCAGCTTTCTTTATTATTGTTGTTGTTATGGTCTTCAGTCTGGAGACTGGTTTGATGCAGCTCTCCACAATACCCTATGCTGAGCAAGCCTTTTCATCTCCTCATAAGAACGACCACCCACATCCACATGAATCTGTTTACTATACGCGTCTCTTGGTCTCCCTCTGCGATTTTTACCCCACACACTTCCCTCCAATGCTAAATTTACGATTCCTCGATGTCTAAGAATGTGTCTTACCAAGCGATCCCTTCTTTTAGTCAGGGTATGCCAAAAATTCCTTTTCTCACCAATTCTGTTCAGTACCTCTTCATTAGTTATGCGATCTACCCACCTAATCTTCAGCATTCTTCTGTAGCAGCACATTTCAAAAGCCTCTATCCTCTTCCTGTCCGCACAGCTTATTGTCCATGTTTCACTCTCATACAAGACATCACTCCACACAAATGCCTTCAGAAAAGACTTCCTTACACTTAAATTAATATTCGATGTTAGCAAATTTCTCTTTTTCAAAAATTCTTTTCTTCCAATTGCCATTCTGCATTTTATATCCTCTGTACTGCGACCATCATTTGTTATTACTGCCCAAGTAACAAAACTCATCTACCTCCTTTATTGCTTCGTTACCTAATCTAATTCCTTCAGCATCACCCGATTTTATTAGACTGCACTCCATTACCCTTGTTTTGCTCTTGTTAATGTACATCTTATAAGCACCTTTCAGCACACTGTCCATTCCGTTCAATTGCTCTTCCAGGTCCTTTGCTGTATCTGACAGAATTACTATGACGTCGGCAAAACGCAATGTTTTTAAATCTGCCCCCTGAACTTTAATTCCTTTAACAAATTTCTCCTTGCTTTGCTTTATATCTTGATCAATGTACAAATTGAACAACATTGGAGAAAGGCTACAACCCTGCCTTACTCCCTTCCCAACTGATACTTCCCTTTCATGCCCTTCGAGTCTAATAGCTGCGGTCTGGCTTTTGTACAAGTTGTAAATAACTCTCTTTTCTCTGTATTTTACCCCTGCTGACTTCAGAATTTGAAAGAGTGTATTCCAGTTAACATTTTCAAAAGCTTTCTCCAAATCTACAAAAGCTAGAAATGTAGGTTTGCCTTTCCTTAATGTATCTTCTAAGATAAGACGTAAAGTTAGTAATGCCTCCCGGATTCCTACGTTCCTCCTGAATCCAAACTGATCTTCCCCGATGTCAGCTTCTACCAGCTTTTCCATTCTCCTGTAGATAATTCGTGTTAAAATTTTGCAACCATGACTTATCAAACTGATGGTTCTGTAATTTTCACTGCCCGTCTGCGCCTGCTTTCTTTGGAATGGGGATTATTACATTTTTCTTAAAGTCCGAGGGTATTTCGCCTGTCTCATACATCCCACACACCAGTTCAAATAGTCTTGTCATGGCTGGCTCTCCCAAAGACATTAGTAGCTCTGAGGGTATGTCATCTACTCCTTGTTCCTACCTAGGTCTTTCAGGGCTCTGTCAAATTCATCTCTCAGTACAGTATCTCCTATTTCATCTTGATCTACTTCCTCTTCCCTTCCTACAACTTCGTCTCTAAGTTAATTTCCTTTGTAGAGCTGCTCTATGTACTCTTTCCACCTTTCAGCTTTCCCTTCTTTGCTGAGAACTGGTTTCACATCAGAGTTCTTGATATTCGTAGAGTTGCTTTTCTTGTCCCCAAATGTCTCTTTTATTTTCCTGTAGGCGGTATCTACTTTTCCCCTTCTTCTACAGATGTGCATTTGGCTTCTAGCCACTCCTGCTTAGTCATTTTGCACTTCCTGTCAATCTCATTTCTTAGTCGTCTGTACTCCATTTTGCCTGT
The DNA here is from genome assembly GCA_026315105.1 of Locusta migratoria. Taxonomy (NCBI): domain Eukaryota; kingdom Metazoa; phylum Arthropoda; class Insecta; order Orthoptera; family Acrididae; genus Locusta; species Locusta migratoria. The sequence continues at coordinate 695,186,755 of CM048745.1, read as the reverse complement.
TTCATTTACGGCATTTTTATATTTTCTCCTTTCATCAATTAAATTTAGTATTTCCTGTGATATCCAAGGATTTTTTGTAAGTCTTGCCTTTCTACATATTTTGTCCTCTACTGCCTTCACTATTTCATCTCTCAGTGCTACCCATTCCTCTTCTACTGTTTTATTTCCCCCTGTTTCTGTCAATTGATGCCTAAATCTCCCTCTAAATTTCTCCAGAACTTCAGGTTCCTTCAATTTATCCAAGTCCCATCTCCTTATTTTCCTACCTTTCTGCAGTTTTTTTCAGTTTCAGCCTACAGTTCATGACTAACAAGTTATGGTCAGAGTCTATATCTGCCCTTGGGTATGTCTTACAGTTTATCACCTGGTTTTGGAATCTATGTTTTCCACTATAAAATCTATCTGATACCTTCCGGTATCTCCTGGTCTCTTCCACGTATACAACCTTCTTTTGTGATTCTTAAACCACGATTAAATCATGTTCCGTGTAAAATTCTACCAGGCGACTTCTTCTTTCATTCCTTCTGCCCAGTCCATATTCACCTACTATTTTTCCTTCTCTTCCTTTTCCTACTACCGAATTCCAGTCTCCCATCACAATTAAGTTTTCCTCTCCCTTAAGTGTCTGAATAATTTCCTTTAGCTCCTCATATATTTCTTCGATTTCCTCAACATCGGCAGAGCTAGTTGGCATATAAAACTGTACTACTGTTGTCGATGTTGGCTTCTTAACTATCTTGACAATGATAATGCGATCACTGTGCTGCTTATAGTAGTTTACCCGCATTTCTATCTTCTTATTCATTTTCAGTCCTACTCCTGTGATACCCCCAACTGATTTTGTATTTATAATCCTTACTCACGTGACGAGAAATCCTGTTCATCCTGCCACCGAACTTCACTAATCCCCACTATATCTAACCTCAACCTATCCATCTCCCTTTTTAAATTTTCTAATTTTCCTACCCGATTAAGGGATCTAACATTCCACGCTCCGATCCGTAGAATGCCAGTATTGTCTTTCCTGATGACAACATCCCTCTGAGTAGTCCTCGCCCGGAGATCCGAATGGGGGACTATTTTACCTGCGGAATATTTTACCCAAGAGGATGCCATCATCATATTTTCATACAGTAGAGCTGCATGTCCTCGGGAAAAGTAGCGGCTGTAGTTTCTCCTTGCTTTCAGCCGTTCGCAGTAACTGCATGGCAAAGCCACATTAGCTGATGTTACAATGCCAGTTCAGTCAATCATCCAGACTGTTGCCCCTGTATCTACTGAAAAGGCTGCTGCCCCTCTCTAGGAACCACACGTTTGTCTGGCCTCTCCACAGATACCCCTCCGCTGTGGTTGCACCTACGGTACGGCTATCTGCATCGTTGAGGCACACAAGCCACCCCACCTCAGCAATGTCTGTGGTTCATGGGGGTGGCTTTCTTTATTATCTTTAGAAAATTTCCGCAGAGGTTTTAATTATTACTTTATTATTTACAGTAGATATTTTAGTGTGCAGTGTAGTTAATGTTTTTTTAAATCTGATTTAGTTAAATTGTAGTTAGAGGAATTAGGCTGTCGTTAGTGTAGTTAGAGTATTTAAACAGTACTTAGTGTAGTTTAGATTTGCATATATCCGGCTAACTTCAAGGTATCATTGTTTTTAAACAGTTTTAAATTATCGTATTTAATTTCGCGTGTGCATAGTTCGTTTTCTCTCGTGTACATAGCATGTTTTACTTCCATATATATATATGTGTGTGTTTATCCTGTTTATATGAACCGGTTCAAACTGAGCACGCCCCCACATTTGTTTGACACTCCCCCGTATAAATCAACTTTGGCAGCTGGCGGGCGTTCATCATCAGCTGTCTCAGCGCTATCCGCCAGTGTTTATGATAGCCACGTAAAGTAGAATTCAACTTAGTGGCACGAATCTCTCGCGTGCATAGCGGTGGGCGTACGCATACTTAACACCGTCATATAAACATCTTTATCAAATTAGGTGCGAATGTGTCTTGTCCGAGTGTTATTGGATATATGGTTTTAGCTCCTTATGCGGATGCAGGCCTTTTATTTTTCCCGATCCGGGATATGCTAACAGATAGCTACCAGGGTGTGCTATCTTCACAATAACAAATGGTTCTCTGTATACCACTTGCCACTTTGCATTCAATTTCTTTAATTTCTCGGCCCTTGGATGGCTTTTCAGAAGTACCAGATTTCCCTCTTCAAATTTGTGAATACGACCTAGCTTGTTGTCATACCTACGCTTTCTTATCTGTGCCTCCTTATTCAATACATTAAGAGCTTGTCTTATTAGGTCTTCCATAGGTACAATTGGTGTAGGTATCTTTGGTAAGGGCTTCACCCATTCTTCTACCTTTCCTTCAGTATAAATTAGTTCAGATTGCAGTAGTCCGGTCGACGGATGGGGAAGGTTGTTAATGATCTGTAAGAATGGTGTTATCAACTCTACCTATTTTGTCTGTTTATTGGGCGCGTATGTTCGCATGAACCGATTAAATTCCTTGAATATTTTTTTTCTACCGGGCTAGCTTCTAGGTGATATAGTGAGACTAAAATGTGTTTAATCCCCTGTTTCTTTAGAAAATCTTTCCACTTGCCACTGGTGAAATTAGTTACATTGTGAGTGATTATAACTTGCGGCTTGCCCACATTGACAAAATAGTCATCTATTAACCTTTTTATAATGGGACCTGATGTAATTGTTTTCGTGCCGTACATGCATACGTATTTACTAAATACGTCATACACTGCCACTACATATTTTGCACCACCTCTTGCTCTTGGCATTGGTCCTACTGTATCCATGGAAACTAACGCGATACGGCCTTTTGGAACAATTGGGTGCAAAATAGTTAATTTAGAGATGTTTGAGTATTTTACCTTTTGACAAACCGGACAGGCTCGTATTATTTTATATGCTTGTCGGAAAAGATTGGGTACGTAACAATAAGAACTGATTTTTCCCACACATTTTGTTACTCTGTAGTGCCCCCAAGCGTTGTGCGTGTACCTAATTAGGTTTTCCACATAAGTGCTAGGTATACACACCTTCCATAAATTTAAATTAGGTTTGCTTCTACAGAACAAAACACCTTCGTGTATCTTGTAATGTTCCCTTAACAGTGAAGTATTGTCTTCCTTAAGTTTTAGTCTAACCCCTTTCCATTTCTCATCTGCTTCTTGCAAAGCATCCATTTCTCTGCACATTTTCAAATAATATTGGCGGAAAGTGCCGTCATGCATTAAGAGAATGCGGTAGTCGGCAAATTGGTCCGAAATTTCTTGTAATTCTTGTATTCCTACTGGCAAACGTGAAAGACAATCCGCGATTACATTATGTTCCCCTTTTATGTAAATCGCTTCATAGCTAAATTCTTGCAAAAAAAAGTATCCACCTGGCTAGTCTTCTATGCAAGAGTTTGCAAGAAAGTGTGGGCTTGATGATCACAATATACACGAGTGTGTTTTCCCCAAAGATAAAATTGAAACTTCCGGAAAGCCCACACTACTGCCAAGGATTCCAACTCTGTTACCGAATAAGCTCTCTCACATTCTGTCAATGTCCTACTTGCAAAACTGATTATACAGGGTCTTGTTTCACCGTCTACTTCTCTCCATTGGAAGAGACACGAACCAAGGCCCTGGAGGGACGAATCTGTCGTCAGACAAAAGTCCTTCGACAGATCTGGATGGTATAGTATGTTAGCATTGACAAGAGCACGTTTTATTTCCTTAAAATCCCGTTCACATTCTGGTGACAATCTCCATATCTGCTCCTTTCTCAATAAATTTAACAAATTGTCACTATTTAATAATTGATCTGGTAGAAATTTGCGGAAAAAATTGTGTCAACCCCAGAAAAGCTTTCAATTGTCTCTTATTCTGTGGTAAAGGAGCATGATTAATAGCCCTAAGTTTCTCAGAGTCCGGAACAATACCATCCTGCGACATCACGTGACCAAGAAACTTGATCTTTTCTTGTGCTAACAGGGATTTGGTCAAATTTACAGTTACTACGGATTGTTTAAATCGCTCAAGCGCCTGTGTAATTAGCTTCATGTGTTCTGCCCACGTAGCTGTTACAATTAATAGGTCGTCAACATATAATGTCATTTTGCTACACAGCTCGGGTCCAAAAACTTTATCCAGAGCTGCTATAAAAATTCCCGCAGAAACATTTAGTCCAACGGGTAGTACACAAAACTGATAACTACGTCCCAAACAAACAAAAGGTGTAAATTTTCGTCTTTCTTCGTGTAGCTTTATCTGCCAATAGAAGATCTCAAATCGAGGGCAGTAAAATACTTGACACCGTAAAATTTTCACAATTGTTCTTCTAAATTTTCTGGTCTTGTCCGGACAGGAACTATGACTTGATTTATTTTCTTAGCATCCAAGACGAGTCTAACACTACTATCCACTTTATTCACTGCCAAGATGGGGCTGCAATAGGGGGAATTTGAGGGTTCTATAATATCCCATTTTAGCATTCTATTAATTTCTGTATTTACTGCCTCCCGTTTGGCCCATGGTAATTTCTGTATTTACTGCTTCCCGTTTGGCCCATGGTATCGGATAGGAGTAGTTACAGTAGGTCTCATGAGGTATTGTTTCCATTTTGTATTCATACCCTTTTATTATTCCGGGTTTCTTGTCGAAAACTTCCGGAAATTGCTCTAACAATGCCTGCAATTCCTGTTGTTGAACTTCCGTGAGACGCGGTGCACCTTTATTTGTGTCATAACGCACAAACCCTTCGCTTTCGGTAACGATGTTTATTTGTTCTTTTATAAACAAAACTTCAGGACAAATTATTTGCAAGTTAACAGAATTCGACATTTGTCTCATACTTTCTCTCGTCCTAACGAGATCCACAACAATTTTTCCTTCTTCAAATTCAAAATAACAATCTCCCTTTTCGATATCTATTTTTGCCTTCGCCTGGTGAAAGTAATCCATACCAAGAATACAATCAACAATTAACCCTTGTAAGACCAAAAAATTACACATAGTTGTGTTCTCTCCGAATTTTAACGGAAGACGTACTTGTCTTTTCACAGGTTGTGCTCTCCGACCTACTGCCATAAGTATTTTGCAATTTTGGACTGGAAGAGAAGGAACTTGCATAAATTTTGATACTTCTTTGAGAAGATTGTTAGAAATTACGCTAACTGTCGCTCCTGTATACAATACCACATATACTGTTATTTTTCCTACATGTCCCTTTACCATAGCCTGAACAACATCACCGGTTTTTGTTGTCCCCTCAGATTCGTCATTTATTAATTCATCTTGTAAAGCTTGCCCACCTACATAGGGATACCTTATAAAATTGATTTGTGAATAATTTTCCCCCTCACTAGCAGGCATTGTCGGGGTACGGGTGTTTAACCCGACTGGTTCAAGTTTTCCTGAGTCTGTGTGCTAGCCTTAGTATCCGGTTCTATTTCTATAATCTGAATCTGATTTCCTTCCGGGGACCAGTCATTGTTTGATCTCGAATGGTTGTTTTCTTCCCTTTGCCTATTCGCATTACCCCACGATCTACCACCTGGCCACAGAATAAGGAGTATACAGAAAGGAAACTCCCGCTGCAGTCTGTCGTCCAAAATTTAGTGCGCATGCGCGGAATCGGCCATCTTGAAAAGCAGTAAACGCGTGGTCACTCCCTACTCTGTCGCGTGGTAATGCGCCGTCTTTGTTTGTTAATTGGGTATTTTAGCTGCCTGAATCGCATAAAAGTAAACAAGTATTTGGTGCAATGAAAAGAAAGAACAGTGCGTCAGTAGGTGTACCTGTTCCGTTTTTATTACGAGCAGGAATAAAAGAAAAGGCGGCCGATGGTGTTCAGCACCTAATTGCCGCAATAATTCTCATACAAATAAGGATATAAGCTTCTTCACCTTCCCAAAAGATGTTGAACGGTTAGTGAACGTCGCTATATATGTGGTAAAAGTTAAATGTTATCAGTTTCCAATGAGAGCAATGTGTGCATAATTATTAAAAGTGCGTGTGTAGAAGGAGATTGGTCTCCCTATAACGTGCCTGAAATATTTCGCCTGAGTGGGCCTTAGGAAAGGAGAAAATGCTCTCGAAAGTTTTTCCAATAATACTGTACATATTATTTAGCTATCTGTTCGTGGCTAACGGCGTAGTGTAATGGTCAAGCGCATTACTTGCGCAACAGGCGCCATGGAATCAATCCCAGGAGCTTCCTATTTTTTTTTTTTTTTTTTTTTTTTTTTTTTTTTTCATTACGCTACACCGTTTATTCACGAACAGAGCGCTGAATAACATGTACAGTGCTATTGGATAAAAAACTTTCGAGAGCATTTCCTCCTTTCCTAAGGCCCACTCAGACGAAGTATGTCAGACACGTTATGTGTAGACCCACCTCCTACACAAGTAACTAGGACGAAATCGGCGGGTCCCGATTGCCGACCTCCCCTTGTTACGATATTCAAACAAATGGAATAAGGGGAATGATCTTGCTGTTCTTGCTCTATGGTTGGCAGTTGCTTGTATCTACCTTTCTCTGGTCGGTAAAGTAATTATCCTCGTAAAAAGAACATTATATTGCCAACATTGAAACATTACTCCTGTACTGCCGTAAGTAAAACTGAACCAGTCAAATCGATGCCACTCATCCTGCTTCCTCCCCTTGTTCTACGCTGCTTAGGCAGGTAAAATTTTACTAACGGCAATGGAGGCGTAGTGTGCTAATGTTGCCAACGAATGCTCTTCGGATACTGGAACAAATAGATTAAGGGGAATAATTATTTTATGCTGTTCCTGCTCTATGGTTAACCGATTTTTCTATATGCCATTCTCCGATCAGTAAATTCATTATCCTCTTAAATCAAATACAACTTTTCCAACATTGAAACATAACTACATTACTGCCGTAAGTAAAATATAACATATAGGTATGTTTTAAAGGCAATATTTATTTCCAGTGCTAAGAAACGGACTGTGAATTCAAGGAGAGCTGATTTACTTAAAAATATATTATCCAATATTTAGTAAAACTTTTTGTCAGAGTTATAATTTTCTATTTCTTGAGGTTCACAAACAGAGACTTGAAATATAAAACCAAAATGGAAAAAAAAAAAAAAATTCAAGGAGATAAAAGTGACACAGCGGTGAGGTACAAATGGTGTGTAATGTTCTAGTGAATGCATATTGACAAGAAAGACTAAGAGGAAAATGATGAACACTTTTTCCTTTGCTATAACTGAAACAATGTGTGCCACAATACGACAAGTACAGATTAAGTTTGTTATGTAGTTTTATGTTTCGGCTACCTGTCCTTCATTTGTGTGTAATTTAACAGTCTTATATATGCCCAGACATCATTACTTCTGTGTAATCGCGCTGTACTGCTAAGTCTGACTTGTGCAAATTTATTCGTGTCAAATAAAACCTGGCAGTTGTAAAGTCACTTTCTTGTTTATAACTAATTTCCCAAACGTAACTTCGCGTTACTCGGGATTTTTCTGGAAACAAGCACCAAATAAAACTATCATTGATTCCATCGTACATTTTCGCAGTTGTATTAAAATTTAGGCCTACTTTTTTTTCTTTGGGTTACAATTAGGTGCAAGAACAGGGCGCAAAATAGAGGAGAGCATAATGAAAAGCCGTTTCCTTTCGTAAAAGTGGGTGAGGTTAGCTGCAGTTCGAAAAAAGTCCATTTCCAGTCAAAGTACTAAGTGGCTATAGTTCCGAGTTTACTGCTTTTCAATATGGCGTCGAGCGTAACGCTTGGTAACATACAGATCAAAGGCGCCGCCTCCAGCTTTCCCTTCTGTATACTCCCTATTCTGTGACCTGGCTGTGCCTGGGATCTTTGTTGTTGGTGTGGCTGCCTTTCGTAATTATCGCGTGACTGATTCGAATTATTCTGGTTTTGTCCATTGCGAAAATGATTACGCTGTTGCGCATTCTGGTAGACCGTGTTATACCTATTATCATTCCTCCTCCAATTGTCGTTCGGCATTCGGTAACTGTTATTATTACTATTACTACCACCGTTTTAATTACCGTTTCGACTAGAACTCGTTCCATTTTGCCTAGGCGGTGAGTTCCGTCCAGAATTCCCATTGTTCACATTGTCACCAAAATTATCGCTGTTAGAATTGCGAACAAAACTTCTCTCCCCTTCATGGATCAGGTCGTAATCGTCTAAAGCATCCAGAAAATTTGGCAAATTATACTCAGGCACCCACATAATTTTTTCAGCAATATCAGCGGGTAATTTTGATTTGAGTATCCTAATTACGTCCAATACAAGGTTTTATTCAGATATTTTTCGAAATATTTACGTAGGCTGCTCGAGCGTCTGTTATACGCCTCCGGACTGAAAACTTGCCGTCGTAGACGTTCTTGTGCAGACTGTGACCAAAATCTTGCAATGAACTCCTGCTCAAATTGAGCATAGTTTTGGCACCCATTTATGGCGCTAGCAGCCCAAGCAGAAGCATTGCCTTCGATGTGACTATTTCCTGAATTTTCCGAGCATCTGACCAAGAATGTGGCAATACATTCCGAAATATTTGCAAAACATTCCGAAATGTTTGCAAAAATATGATTGGATGACTCTTTTTGTTTTCTTCCGAAAACGTGGGAAATTTTCTCGGTCCACATAAAGCGTCTTCGATAACAATATTGATAACCTGCTCTCCGTTTTTTGCTGATTGGGTGTGGGTTACAACTGTGGACAAACCTAGTACCGTATTTGTACGCGGCCCATTTGTTTGTGTTGGCATAGTTAAATGTTCCAGAGGTGATCCATGACTTTGCTGCAGATTAATGTGTAGGAAAATTGGCGGTGTCGTTTGCGACCTTGTAAACGATACAGATGCCCTATGCTCATTTACTAAATTATGTCCCGGTGGCTCGATATTACTTGTTAATGTGGATGATTGAGCCAGTGTGTTTTCTCCGTAAATCTGACGGGTCATATTGCCAACTTCCCTTTTTATTTCCCGCAGTATTTGTTCCCCTTTTTCACTTACCCATTTTTCCACTTTCTGTCTACAATTCCGATGCGCTGAAGTACTACGGTCGCATTCATCGTCTTGCATTTGCTTTTTTATCTCTTGTAATTCTATGTTGGAATTGTTTTGTTCTGCCATTAAAGATCCTACTTCACGTGTTAGCTGTTCCATTTTACCGGCTAACGGATTGTACCCCTCGCTCAGCTCGTCTATTCTTTGTTCAATTGAGCTTATGGATCCTTCGATCATCTGTTTTGCTGCTTTTAAACTTTCATAATCCTTGGCAATACCATCTACTTGAGTGCTCAAACGGGTTTGCCTAACATTTAAAGCCTCAAATATAACATTGATTTTCAGGCGGTTGGTAGCCCTGCAACAGGCCATACGTGTGGTGTCAGTGCGATCGGAAAAGATAAGTAATTTAAGTAGAAATAAAACGTAGTTTAACACTATAAGTAGCTAAAAACATTTATTAGTGTGCTCTCAAAGCTTACCACTAAAGGTTTTTCTTTTATTCACGTATTGATCCAGTAATCACTAAAAGTTCGGTTTGTTTACATACGTCCTTGTTTAGGCCGAAATTCCGAGTGTGCATATTTAGCGTTTCTCTGTAATTTTAAGTGCATTTAACACAGTTAACTAACTAAATACGTTTATTAGTGTCGTCTTCAAGCTCACAATTATAGGTTCTTTTCTTTTTCCGCGCATTGTCTCAGTAATCGCGAAAAGTTGTTTTGTGTACATTCATAGGCCAAATTCGCGAGTGTGCAAATTTAGTGTTATACCGCAATTTTAAGACAATTTACTAACAGCTTACACGTATTTTAGTGTCCTAAGCAAATCTAGTAACCCTTTGTATCTGTAGTTAATATATATTGTCGATATGACGTAAGTAACAATCATGAATGCGTTCGAGCTGCAGTAGGTTTGTTCGTTTTGGGTTTCAATGCAGCTGTTGTGACAAGTGGTTTCATTGGGGGGATGTCGCGGCGTGGGAAAGAGGGAAGCAAACGAGTCTCTTCCTTTGTTTTGCAAAGAGTGTTCAAGGGACAGAAAAATAGCTGAACAAGAAGGGGAGATTAAAGCCCTTCAGGCTGTACTGGATAGTGCTAGGGAGGAACAGAGGGCACAGAGAGAGTATAGTTTCTGACAGCTTCACAATTGGCACAACCAACAGCTTTGCCTTGCTACCACAGTCAAGTGAGGAAGAGCCTCCTAAAGAAGTAGGTGCAATTAGGAAACAACTGACTTTCACAAGGAAACCAACGGTTTCAAAAAAAGTAGATAGTAGGAGGAAGTAGACATGGAAGAGGTGTGGGTCAGATTTTGCAGGAAAAACTAGGTGACAGGTACCAGGTCACAAACTTTTTCAAGCCCAGTGCAGGTCTTAGCCAGGTGGTAGAGGATATAGGTTCCTTGTGTAAGGGTTTCACAAAATAGGATCATGTTGTTATAGTGGGTGGGGTGGGAAGCAGAATTGATAGGGATCAGGGCTACAATATTGAGTGTGACGTGGTTAAAATAGCTTCTGCAACGACCCAGATAAATGTTGGACTGTTGCCTGCTTTCATGTGGTATGATCGACCCCAATTGAACCGCTCCATCAGGAGAGTCAATATGGAGATTGATCAACTGCTTAGGGCGGCTACTCTCTTGGACATTGGTTTGGTTCCTGTTGATGCTATTGATAGGTGGGATTTCACTAGGCATGGCCTGCATCTCAATAGGAACGGGGAGGGGAAACTAGCTGGGTTTATAGCAAAATCCTTAAGGGGGGAAACTGCAATTCATGGAAGTACTTCTTTTTTAGGCTAATATCAGTGTCCAGTGAGAAGCTCAGGCAGGCAGGTGCTTAAAATGTTGAAAAATCACATGTTTCTCAGAAAAGTAAAGTAAAAAATAATGTTAGCATTTTTCACCGGAATATTGGGGGACTAAAGAATAAAATAGATGAGGTTCTAGTTTGTTTAGATGATACAGAAACTGATAATGTAATAGATATACTATGCCTGTCTGAGCATCACATTTTACTGGTATGGAAAATGTGAATGTCTGTGGATATAAATTAGTCTCAAATGTAAGTAGAGATAATAAGATAAGATGAGGAGTTGCCATATATGCCAAAAGCTATCACAGTGTAAAAAATTTAGAAACAAAAAAGATTTGTGTAGAGCAGCATATTGAAGCATGTGCCTGCCAGCTTTAACTCAATGATGATTACCTTATAATTGTAACAGTATATAGGTCCCCTTCAGGGAACTTTAAGTTATTTCTGGAAAACTTGGATGCCTTGTTGTGCTATCTGTCAGATAGGGGGAAGCAAATTATTATTTGTGGTGATTTCAGCATAGATTCACTGAAAGAGTGTAATAGGAAGAAAGACCTGGAAGACTTACTTGGCTCATTCAATCTGACATCCGTTATTGATTTTCCTACTTGGGTAGTAAAGGACAGCAGCACATTGATAGATACCTGTTTTATAGACCAAGAAAGTTTAACAACATAAATGCTTGTCCCATTGAGAATGGTCTTTTGGATCATGGTGCACAGCTAGTAACAGTATATGACATAGCTCCATTCAGTAATTCGAAACAGTCCACCAGAATTGTGCACTCGATTAATGCCTTAACAACTAGAAATTTCAAAGAAAGTCTACAGCAGTTAGACTTGAATGAGGTTTACAAGGAACATGATGTTAATTTAAAATATAATTTATTTCACGATACATTTGTAAGGGTATTTGATAACTGTTTCCCCAAGAAATTAGTAAAATTTAATTCTAAGAAACCATGAAAAATAACCTTGGCTTACTAAAGGAATAAAAATATTGTGTAATCGAAAAAGGAACCTATATCTGTCTGCAAGAAAGAGTAATATCCCAGAAACAATAAAATATTATAAAAGTTACTGTGCTACATGAAGAAAAGTTATTAATAAATCAAGAAGCTCCTCTGATAATAAAATTAAAACAATTTAGAATATTATTAAAAGGGAGACAGGGCAACCAAGAGCAGAGGAAGAGGGTATTACCATCAAAACAAATGAAAACTTTATTAACAAATAGTCAGAAATTGAAAACATTTTTAATGATTACTTTTTAAACGTTGTAGAGAAAATACGGTCTAAATGTTCATTAGAAGGAGCAAGGCAATTAATGGAAGAGGCCATACCCACACAATTTGATACAATTGAAATTCCACCCACCTCACCTTCAGAAATTAGGAAAATAATAAACTCTCTCAAGAGTAAACGGTCATATGGAATTCATGGCATTTCCAGTAGGGTATTAAAAACTTGTTCCCAGGAGATAAGTAGGATTCTCAGTCATATTTGTAATAGCTCATTAAAGCAGGGCATTTTCCCAGATTGATTGAAATATGCTATCGTTAAACCTTTGCATAAAAAGGGGGATACATACGATGTCAACAACTACCGGCCCATCTCACTTCTGACAGCTTTATCAAAAATTTTTGAAAAAGTTATGTATTCTCGAGTTGCTTCACATATTAGTAAAAATAAAGTTCTAACAAAATGTCAGTTTGGCTTTCAAAAAAGCTTTTCAACTGGAAATGCTATATATACCTTCACTGATGAAATATTAAATGCTTTGAATAACCGGATATCACCAGTTGGGATTTTTTGTGATCTCTCAAAGGCTTTTGATTGTGTAAATCATGAGATTCTTCTAGATAAGCTTAAGTCTTGTGGTATGGTTGGGACAGTGCACAAATGGTTTAAATCATACTTAACTAGAAGAGTGCAGAAAGTTGAAATAAGCAGTTCACATGATATAGATGAAACAATTAATCCTTCTAACTGGGGAGTTATCAAAAATGGGGTCACACAAGGTTCGGTCTTGGGTCCTTTGCTGTTCTTAATATATATTAATGACTTGCCATTCTATGTTCACGAAGATGCTAAGCTAGTTCTTTTTGCTGATGGTACAAGTATAGCTATCACACCTGACAAACATGAATTAACTGATGAAATTGTAAATGATATCTTCCAGAAAGTTATTAAGTGGTTCTCTACAAATGGACTCTCAATAAACTTTGATAAAACCCAGTATATACAATTTCATACAGTAAATGGCATGACACCATTAATAAATTTAGACTTTGAACATAAATCTGTAGCTAAGGTAGAATATTCAAAAATTCTAGGTGTTTGCATTGACGAGGGACTGAATTGGAAGAAACATATTGAAGATCTCCTGAAACGTCTGAGTTCAGCAACTTATGCTATCAGAGTCATTGCAAAATTTGGTGATATACATCTCAGTAAATTAGCTTACTACGCCTATTTTCATTCACTGCTTTCATATGGGATCATATTCTGGAGCAATTCAACATTGAGTAAAGAAGTACATCTACATCTACATCTACATACATACTCCGCAATTCACCGTAAGGTGCGTGGCGGAGGGTACACTGTACCTCTACTAGGCATTTCCTTTCCTATTCCACTCCCAAATTGAACGAGGAAAAAAAGAATGCCTATATGCCTCCGTACGAGCCCTAATTTCTCGTATCTTGTCTTTGTGATCTTTACGCGAAATGTAAGTAGGCGGCAGCAAGATCGTACTACACTCAGCTTCAAATTCCTGCCCTCTAAATTTACTTAACAGAAATTCACGAAAAGAACGTCGTCTTTCCTCCAGCGATCCCCAATTGAGTTGCCGGAGCATTTCCGTGACACTCGCGCATTGGTCGAACCTACCGGTAACAAATCTAGCTGCTCGCCTCTGAACCGCCTCTATGTCTTCCTTCAAACCGATCTGCTGCGGGTCCCAAATACTTGAGCAATACTCAAGACGTGGTCGTACAAGCGTTTTATACGCGGTCTCCTTTACAGTTGAAGTACATCTTCCCAAAATTCTCCCAATAAACCGAAGTCGGCTGTCTGCCTTACTCACAACTGTCCTTACATGCTCGTTCCATTTCATATCGCTCTGCAATGTTACGCCTAGATATTTGAACGACGCGACCGCATCAAGAAGCTCACTACTGATGCTGTATTCGAACATTATGGGATTGTTTTTCCTACTCATGCGCATCACCTTACATTTTTCTACATTGAGAGCTAGCTGCCATTCTTCGCACCAACTAGAAATTTTGTCTAAGTCAAACTGTATGCTATTACAGTCAGTTACAGACGACACCCTCCCATACACCACAGCATCATCAGCAAACAGCCGCAAATTACAACTTACTCTGTCCATCAGATCATTTATATAGATAGAAAATTTGCACAAAAGCGTGTAATCAGAATAATTGCTGGAGCCCACCCAAGAGCATCCTACAGACATTTATTTAGGGATCTAGGGATACTCACTGTAGCTTCACAATATATTCACTCATGAAATTTGTTATTAACAATCTGACCCAATTCAAAAGTAATAGCAGTGTGCATAGCTACAACACAAGGAGAAAGGATTATATTCACTATTCAAGGTTAAATCTAACTTTCGCTCAGAAAGGGGTGAATTATGCTGCCACAAAAGTCTTTGGTCACTTGCCAAGTAGCATCAAAAGTCTGACAGATAGCCACCTAGTATTTAAAAAGAAATTAAAGGAATTTCTGAATGGCAACTCCTTCTACAGTGTAGATGAATTTTTAGATAAAACTTAAAAATACTCTAATATTATAATTGTAGTAAAGATATCCTCTATTTGTAAAGTATTTTGTTGACTCAGCTAACTTACTAATATATGTACTAGACTGGACATTAAGCAAAAAATTTAATACTTGCATGGGTATTTTGAGTGGGACTGTACGTGGTCTTTAAGTTTCCTTCCTGAGCAAAAGGTCCTATATTTTGTTATGTTGCTCCTTGTTGCTGTAGGCCTCAGACAAACTTAGGAACTTTGTGTGGTACTGATTGTCCTGATAAAATGTGTTAATCATCTTTCAATAGCTCATTCAGTTTAACTATGATCCTTCCTGTGCACTATTTGAGAATGGAATTGTAGAAGAATAGTATTAAAGGTGGTTCGATGAACCCTCTACCAGGCACTTAAATGTGATTTACGGAGTATCCCATGTAGATGTATATGTAGATTATAGTACAACATTGCCAGGCATATATTTTTCTTTGTTAACACACCAATGCATTCGTCAAGGTTTTCACACATACTCACACACACCAACTAAAATTAAAGAAAAGAACGGTCAGAGTTGCGGAGGCCATAATAATTTTTCTATACCATACAGCTGTTCCCAGACAAAGACGCATATTGGCGCCACGTTCCATAACACAAATAAATTTCATAATTCCAGTATGATATGGCCCTCTTCACTGCCAGGCAGCGCATCATACACACATCATCATTATGTTTCACACTCACACACAAAGTCGTCAGTATGCTTTGAGTCTTGAGTATTAGTTTGGTTTTTACTGAGCTGGTATTTCCTTTGAGTACCTAAAGTTCTTCATTCCTCATCTTCTTTTCTCCTTACACACACACACACATATATATATATATATATATATATATATATATATATATATATATATAATATATATATATATATATATATATCCCCGCATTCTATAATGCTCATGAGGTTCGTAATCGTTTATTGTTTATTTATCTAGGTTTAGTTTACTTAGCTGTAAGTCGTTCATTACATTAATTTATCTCAGAGTAGTTGTTTGCTCGGATTAGGATATTACTATTATGTAAGTTGTAGTGTAACGAGTTGCACTACACCCCAATGAACCGACATAAGATCGCCAAATATGTTTATTAGGGACTTCTGGTAGGAAGACATTTCTTTTTTCTATTTTTCTTTACCCTAAAGGTTATCTGTCGAGAAATCCACTTGCTGATACCGCCAATGAAGGGTCACAGTCTCTAAGAACAATTATGATTTAGAGAGACTATGCTGTTTTGTTTCAGTGGACATTGTTGTTGTAATAAGAAAGAAGGTTTGGTCTTAAGTATGCTCTTGTAAAGGAAAGAACTATAAACAGCTAATGTCTTTTTAAAGTCTTCGTCTATTAAATTTCATTTAGCAGTAAATGCTCGATTTTTTTCTCTTTCCTTCTCACGCTGAAAACAGTCTTCAGACACAATAATTCCGAAATATTACTTGAGAAGTTGTCTGACTGCAAGAGGTACAGATTATCTGGACCTCATGGAGCAGTAAAATATTTAATAGGGAAGAATTACTACGATATAAATGGAAATTACAACTACAGACAACATTAAATAAAGAGCCCCATGTAGTGATTGGCAAATAAGACATATAGTAAGCACGGTCATGCACACATAGACCTTTCTTGTGTATGAGTTACACAACAAAGTGTATATGCTAGTATAGTTTAGCTACAGATTTAGTACAGTTACACTCTTCTAGTCATTGGTAATCGTTCAATAAACATACATATAACCAATTATATAATGTCGGTTTTTGTTTTAGTTTGTGATAAATTGCATAACTGGTTAAGTCTCGTATTTGTACAATCGTGTAAATAATCTATTTTGTCTTGTAATTTTCGTGTAAATATGTTCTGCTTTGTTTGTTATTATTTAAGTTTTCGTAAAGTTTATTGTATCAGTTTTCTGTTTATTTCATGTGTAATGTATGGTATGTGAATTCCGGTGACAAGTTGGAATTTCAGTTGGTTTTCTTTAGATGCACTGTGGCAAGACAGCCACGTCCTCACATTTAAATAAGTTCTTTGGCATGTGCTGCAGCCCTTAATTGTATGTTGCTAGCGAGACTCAGTCAGCTGTTCGCTCACATGACCTGGGTGACGCGAATCTGAGTATTCTTTAAAATCGCTAACGAATAATCTTGGTTGTTTACGTTGCGGTCTTTGCTCTCCCCCCACAAGTTACAAAATTGCAACAAGGCTTTGTGTCTAGCCTCATTTACACAACTGCAAAGTGAATTGTTTGCTTTAGATCTCTATGTAAAGTGTTAAGCGAAATGTCAATAACAAAAGTGATCCTCTGCTGTGTCCTGCTCGTTTGGTCGAATCATCTTTCAATTTGGAAATGCTTTTGTGCAGTTTTTGCATGTAGGTTTTGGAAAGTCATTGTGGGTAACGTCACAAAAAATGAATTATACGCCTCCACAATATAAAGGTATGTGCTTACACTTATTACTGGGTGAAATTATCTTACTTTAGTTTCTTGCAAGGGCGGATTGTCATCTAAAGATATGTTTTTGCACATGTCTGGATGCATTTTTCTCAATTTCTCCTTTTTGATTTGATATTGCTTGTGCATTTGGGAGAATGTGTTATTTGTGGTAAGCGAAAATGAGACCACAATATCAGAAGTGTTTGTTTACAATTTTGCTGTTGTGTTTCCATTTATAGAGCATACTGCTGGCACAGGTACTCGGGTGTCTAAGTCTGCTTGTTCAGAATTATGTTCGTTACAATATAATATCTGCAAAATAGCACTATCTGTTGCATTGTGAACCATTTGTTCGTCATCTTTCGCCATATTTGGAGTACTCATGTGTACCTTATTATTTCTCCGTCCAACTAGCCTCGAAAGGCCTACTGGGTACTGACCTGCTGTCGTGTCATCCTTCACATGAGGGCATCAACGGATGCAGTATGGAGGATTACGGTTCAGCACCCCACACTCCCAGCTGTTAAGTCAGTTTTAGTGACCGGAGTCACAACCTATGAATCAAGTAGTTCCTCAGTTGGCCTCACAAGGGCTGTGTGCACCCCGCTTGCCAACAGCGCTCGGCACACCCAGATGGTTACACATCCAAGTGCTAGCCAACAGTGGTTAACTTCGGTGGTATAAAGGGAACCGGTGTATCCTCTGCAGGACGGCTGTTGGCCCCTTGTTATTAAAATTCGATAATTGCTCAACCTGATTGGTTAGCGGTCCATATATTTCTTTTAGTTCACACACTGGATGTTCGATTGCCCCCAAAGTTCATTCTACAGACTGCTTTGCTGTCTTTAGATTTATACAATTGTTTTCTATTCTCTTAACAGTTCGACCTAGGTGATCCTAGCGCAAATTTAGTATCTCGAACTTATTTCGAGAAAATTTCGTTTGAGGTCGCCTTTTATGTCCATTTGCACGTTAGTCATTTGTGTTTGCATGTTAGACAATCTGTCAAATAATTGTGATCCATTTGGGCATATTGTAATGGTAGCTTAATGCCCTACTTCGGTATTTACTCCGTTAGTAGTATTATTTGAAGTGATGTGTGAAAACTGCATGTCCAGAAATGAGGACGACTGGAAACATTTATTCCCACATTACAATCCTGCGAACTTTCGTTGTCAGCTTCGCAAAGATTTTCAGACATGCGAGGACTCAAAGGGCAATGGATTCGATAATGGGACATTGTTTCCTGTAGCGGTAAGTTATTTTCAATGCTACTGTAATAGTATAAGAGGCGATTTTCGTCCTAACTTCTCTTAGCCGATAATTGTTCATAAAACTGACCTCATTATTTGATGTGGAAGACTGATCTGAATGCATTTCTTTATCCCGGAGCCGTGGACTCGTTCTGTACGAAATCCGAGCCCCGATTTGTGTTTGTTTCTACTCCTAACCGTGGTGGTGCTACCTCCGTTGGTGTTTCCGTCGTCCACCGGGACGCAACGGCCAGGCGAGTGCGTCTGTGACAGCTAGGACCGGGTCCGTGAACGTTCTCCCCTCGGGCGTGAACGCCGAGATGTTTTTGTGTCTGGCGTCGCCGGCTGTTTTCTGCTTTGAAGTTAAGTTTGACTTCGTTGTTGCGTTAGTTACGTGTTTTGAAATGTCTCGCCTCCAATGCCAGGATGTTCTTGAAATGGTATATTGAGGGTAACGAGCGGAATTTATTTGGCGTTTTCCCCTTCTGCGGCTTGGTTGCTACTCCCAGGCGTAGTCGGAACTTAGGGTGCGTTCACACTGCCGGCCGGGCGGAGACGAGCCGGGATGTGCCGAGCCGACTGCCGCCTAGCCGGTGCACGCCGACAGCATGGGTGTTCACAATGCGCGCCGGGCCGGGCCGAGCCGAGCAGGAAAAGAGGGGGAAAGTAAACTTTTCCGATTTTCAAGTTGTAAAAAATTTTGACGGTATATAAGACACGCCACATCGTTTTATGAAGTTATTTTTTCCTTAAAAATTTTACCTTGCCTGAGAAACAATAAATAGTCTACTTTTCATTCTGCGTGTGTTTTTAGTTTTGTAACGCTCCTCACTCGATTTTGATGAAACTATCCGGTTAAAAAATCAGATTTTTGATATATGGTAGCACAACATCTTAGCTTTCGAATAAAACATTCACCTTTTCGAAATTCATAACAGTCGTTTTCCAATGATGCTTTTTGTGAAGTATGCGCACTCGATTTACAAGTCGTGTATTGAAAAAGTTCCGATAGCGGGCAGGTTACTGTTCTATGCATTTTAGATCATACATTACAGCGAGCTAAAAGTACAGAAAAGTTTTTGAAATGGTAGCCGCACTGATATCTACCACCTATCACAAGTAATTGCGAGTTATCTGAGCGTTATCTGAGCACTATCACTCAAGCCCATGCTTAAATTAAGAACGAAATAAGTAAAAAATAATAGATAATATTAACATAAAAATATGTAGTTATATCCTCATAAGGGATGTTGCAAGTGGTGGCATACGTGAGGTTTACCTGTTTTATGTGGGACACGCAGTACTGTATTTCAACCCATCTCCACTTTCAAAGAACTCAACACATGTCTCAGATTTTTATTATTTATTTATTTTGTTAAGAAGGTGTCTTAGGGAAAATGCGTTTCTACGAACATTTTGCTGAATCATCTGCTGACAATATTCTTTGTCTCAATGGTACTACGATTTTAAAAAAAATGTTAACTGAAAGAGAAATGCGCTGATATAGTTTAGACTCAGAAACTAGAAGTCACGTCAGTAAAGGTTGAGAAGCGTGTGCCACTTTATATCTTGCAGTGTGTTATTTTTTTGCTTCCTGCTGGGCTTGTCCCCAGCAACAAGCTATCCTCACCCACAGTCAACTGAAGATCGAAAGAAAAACGGTAGTGACCAAAACTTCTTTACTGCTGACGGAGCCAGCTAACAGTTCACTGATTTTTTTATTGTATTTCTTTTGTTGTCACACTGTAGTGACCTATCGGACTGATAAGAAACAGGTAGTAATGGATTCATCCCGTGAATTTCTACTGACATTTTTCCTTATGAGAACAGCTAAAAAAATTCTGAATTTTGTATTCATATTACAGATTAATAGTAATAAAAGAAAAAAATTAACATTTTCACGAGTGTTATTTAAATGAAAAAAAAAAGGTATCATGCAAAGAGACTTGAAAACACACTGGAGACGCGAGATACTTGTGCTGCGAAAGCAATACCATAGCCCAATCGGCTCGCACCGGCGCCGACTCGCGCCGGAAATATCAAACATTCCAAATGTCATCGGCTGGGCGTGAGCCGGCTGAAGCGGAGTCCTCTCGGCCCGGCCGGCAGTGTGAACAGTGCGATTAAAAACAATGTGTTTAATCTCCCGGCTCGGCTCGGCTCAGCCCGGCTGGCAGTGTGAACACTGCCAATTTCACTCGCTATAATGTATGGTCTAAAATGCATAGAACAGTAAGCTGCCCGCTATCGAACTTTTCCAATACACGATTTGTAAATCGTATTATCTGTACTCATAAAGAAAAACCCTCCTAAATGTCAGTCGAAATTTATGGGATGAGTCCATTACCACCTGTTTTATGTGTGATTAAAATCCGATTAGTCACTACAGTGGGATAACAATGGAGATAAAATAACAAAACCAATGAACTTTAGCTGGCTGTAAGTAGACGGCAATGCACGTGGTTTGGTCCCCACCGTGTTACCATCATCTTCAGCTGACAGTGTGTGACGATACCTTGTTGCTGGGAACAAGCCCACAAAGAATCAAAAAACATAACACAACAAGAAACAAAGTGGCACACGCTGTCCATCCTTTACTGACCTGACCTGTAGTGTCTGAGACAAAACTAAGTACTATTGAGACACAGAAAATTGTCAACAGATGATACAGTAAAATGTTCGTAGAAATGCAGTGCCCCACAGACAGCTTCTTAACAAAATATATAATTAAGGTCTGAGACCAGTGTAGAGTTATTTGAAAGTGGAGATGCGTTGAAATACAGTACAACGTGTCCCACATAAGACTGATAATTCTCACCTATGCCAACACCCCTTAAAGGAGGTAACTACATGATTTTAATGATACTTTTATCAATTCTATTTTACTTAGTTCATTCTTACTTTAATCTCGGGCGTGAATATATTACTTTTACGTCGGACAAGCTGTATAAAAATATTTTTACCTTGTGGTACGACATTTTTCGAGAGTTACAAACGAGAAAAAATGACTAAATATGGCTCAGGCATATACTAAAACTTCAGTATAATTTTCTGATTCTTCCTTTTATCATTTCCAACTAGAAAGGCAGTAAGTATAATGTCAGAATTTTTTGAGTCTATCAAAATGAAAGGCGCAGTTAACACTAATTTATTCTTTTCCTGTCATTCCAAACACGAAGTATTTATTCCATTAATTGCATAACATGGAGAAAAAATCAGTTGTTATGTCTCTTATAAAGTATGACTTCATCTAAAATCATAGCAGATCATTGTCAATTGTAATCGGTCGACACCCAATAAAAATAGTTGATACTTGTTTTCTGGTTATGGATCATTATCACATCACGAGGAAGTGACACACCATTAACACATCATGAGCAATCGACACACGTGGCCAGTAATTCATTTTTTTTCCGTGTTGCAGATCTTCAAGTTCCGCCCAACACCCGCCGAGATCGAAGGCTTGCGGTCGCAGCATAAAGCCTCTCGGATAAATCGTAATTACTTGAGAAAGGTGGTAGATATCAGTGTGAAGACCATTTCAAAAACTTGTCTGTACTTTTAGCTCCATTTCACTCGCCGTAATATATGGTCTAAAATGCATAGAACAGTAAGCTGTCCGCTATCCAACTTTTTCAATACAAAATTTGTAAATCAAGCGCACACACTTGACAAATAGCGTCATTTGAAAACGACTTTCACGAATTATGGAAAGGCGGATACTTTATTAGAAAGCTGAGATATTTTACTACCACGTGTCCAAAAATCAGTTTTTTTCACTGCATACTTTCATCAGAATTGAGTGAGAAGCGCAACGAAACTAAAAACTCTCACGGAATGAAAAGTAGACATTTTATTTTTTCACAGGCAAACCAAAGCTTGTAACGAAAAAATAAGTTCATAAAACGATGTGGGGTGGTCTTATATACCGTCAATTTTTTTACAGCGTGAAAATAGGAGAAGTTGATTTCCCCCTCTTTTTCGGCTCGGGTCGGCCCGGCGTGCAGTGTGAACACCCAGGCCGGCAGCGCGCGCCGACTCAGCGCCACCCGGCTCGGCACATCCCGGCTCGGCTCGGCCCTGCAAGCCTGTGGTCGCAAGCCTTCGCTCTCGGCGGGTGTTGGACACAGCGGGAAGCACTGCAGCGCCGAAAAAATTAATTGTTGGCCACGTTTGTAGCTTCCTCGGGATGTGTTAATGATCCATAACCAGAAAGCAAGTATAAATTATTTTTTCTTGCGTGGCAACCGATTATAATTGACAATGTCCTGCTGTGGTTTTACATGAGGTCATACTTTATGGAAGGCTTACGACTGATTTCTTGTCTACAATACACAATAAATGGAATATACATTTCGTGAATGGAATTAGAAGTGAAGAATAAATTACTGTTAATCGTTACTTTGGTAGATGGACTGAAATAATTTTTTTGGACTTTGTACTTATTGGGTTTCTATTTGGAAATGATAATAGGTAGAAGCCAAAAAGTATACTGAAAGTTATAGGTATTTCCACACCTAAGTCATGTATAATCGTTTTATTTATTTTCGCCTTTGTAGCTCTCAGAAAAATTATCACAAGGTAAAAATAATTCTCTACAGCTTGTCCCACATAAAAGCACTATCACTCAAGCCCATGCTTAAATTAAGAACGAAATAAGTAAAAAATAATAGATAATATTAACATTAAAATATGTAGTTACCTCCTCATAAGGGATGTTACAAGTGGTGGCATACGTGAGGTTTACCTGTTTTATGTGGGACACGCAGTACTGTATTTCAACCCATCTCCACAATAAGTCATTTATATATTTTTTTTCGCTTTTGTAGTTCTCATAAAATTTATCACAAGGTAAAAATAATTCTATATGGCTTATCCCACATAAAAGCAATATCACTCATGCCTAATATTAAATTAAGAAAAAAAAGCTATCATGCAAAGACACTTGAAAACACGCTGGAGACGTGAGATACTTGTGCTGCGGAAGCAATACCATAGACCAATTGGCTCGTGCCGGCGCCGGATCGCACCGGAAATGTTAAACATTACGAATGTCGTCGGCCTGGCGTGAGCCGGCTGAAGCGGAGTCCTCTCGGCCCGGCCAGCAGTGTGAACAGCGCAATTTAAAACAATGTGTTTAATCTTCCGGCTCGTCTGGCTCGGCTCGGCTCGTCCCGGCCGGCAGTGTGAACACGGGCTTACGGTTTGGCCCTTTTCCCGCTCATCGTCGTTGCTGCCATCGTCGAGTTGTAGTTTGCAGCCTTCTGTTCGTGTCTTTTCTGAGTGGTCTGTTGACGATCAATACATGTGGCAGTGACGCTAGCCCGTGGTATTTGAGAGAGTTTGGTTTTAACTGTTTTTCGTCTCCTCCCTGATGTCAGCTGTGGCAGCCCTCTCGCTATAAAGAGAGCTATTTAGAGATTGTTGTTGTATCATTGTTTAGCAAACTCGTAGCAGAAGCTTTACCTGATGTGTGCAATTTGCTCTGGCCAGTATATAAAGGGCACTGTTCAATTACAGTGTTGACGTTGGTGCTTGTATTTTGTCTATTGTTTTTGTCATCTCGTTTGGACAATGTATTGTGTAAAATGGTATCTTTACTGTGAAGTTCCAAACTTGATTTGAGCCATATGTCTATGAAAGGAAAGTGCCTAAACAGCATCCAAAAGAGCATTGCTAATTATGTGCTAGAGTTATTGCCTTTCCTTCTTTTGAGCGCCAGCTGATGTTTAGTGTAACTCGTCGAGTTGAAACGGCCATTTAGATGAAGGTCTAAGCCTTCTCTTTGTTACACAATGTGTTCTGGCCATTATTTAAAGGGTGCTGTTCAATTACTCTGTTGATGGCTTTGGGATAACTATATACTAACCCAAATGGGCAACTTAATATATCTAGTGTTACTGCCTTTTTATTATCTAGTTTTGGCCAAGTTTTTTTTTAAGTATTTTTATTGTGAAAATTTCCCACTTTAAGCTGTGCCAATTAAAAAATAGGGGCCCATTTTCTAAATCTATCTAGGGTTACTGTGTGCATCTTTTGGGCCAGTACATTGTAATAGGAGTCTTGTTTATTGGAAATGGTAATTTATGTTATGTGGTGAGGTTTCATTCTAAATTGCAGTGTGCTGTGGCCAAATTGTAACTGTAGTCTTAATAATTGCAAGTGGTCATTTATGTTACGTGGTGAGGTTTCATTCTACATTGCACAGTGTGCTCCAGTCAGTGTGCTCACTGCTGCATGGTGCAGTTACACTGTTGGTGTTTGTGTACTTGCCTATGCAAAGCCTGTAGTGCCCATTGTTAATTCTGTCTATTGTTACTGCCTTTGCTATTCCTTGCTCAATCTTTATTTTAAAAATGATATCCTTGTTGCAATATTGTTTTTCTTAAATCTCACCTGTTATTTTTGTAAAGGCAAATGATTCTTCTCTTATTTCTTTAAATTTATAGGATCTCCTTATTTTAATGTGCTGAGCATTTGTATGTTTACCTATTCATGCCAGCTGTTATCTGATGTTAAGCGTGATGTTAAATTTTGCCCTTACTAATAAATTACATTCTCTTGGTATTTTGATGAAATTGTCCATCAGTGATATCCTCCTGTGCCTGCTATCCATGTGCTTTTATTAATGTGATTAAAATCCTGGTTTTCAATCCCTATTGTATGACACTTTGCATAAACATTTTTTTGGCGTGAACAATAATGGCCGAATTTACACACGCAGATTTACAGGTTACAATTGCACATGTGATCAGCAATATTATGTCAGAAAAGAAAAATTTGTGCCAAGAAGTATTAAATTTTGTCATAAATTGAATAATTTTGACACATTCGAGAAAATTTTTCTAACCTTTCCATCGTAATTTGTTCATATCACAGTACATAATTAATTCTCAACAATAGGTCCTGTAATCTCTCTACTTGAGCTATTGGAAAATAAAGTCTTGAAAATTGTGTCTAATTCTACAGAGAATGGATTTTCTACTAAGGAAGAATATGCAGAACCCTGTCTCGTCTGAAAGCAATAATTTCTCTACTCTCCTTCCCGTTCCTTACCTCCTACCATATGTATTGTCACAGCCAGAAGTACCTTATTATTTTGTTGATCGATGAATGAGTTACAGAATGAACGATTTTCGACTGTCAGTATCTCATAAACTGCAATATATAGCATACTATAATTTGGTAATGTAGGTAGTTGTAGTAGATCAACTTGGGCACTAAAAATCTGGGTTCTTAGCTGTAGCCTAATGTAGATAGAGAGGGGAGACAATGCCATGAAGGACTTCGAGAAAAGTATGCTATATCTGTGTGCTTGATTTGGCTGTCCCCTCAGATAAAAAAGTACGAATTACACACTTATTTTTCAACAGTACTTTAAATTATTAAGCTAAGTTTGTTATTGTACTTAGCTGGTGTGTAAAATTATTATTGTTGATGTTTTCGTCAAAAGTCTTGTTTGCACGTAATCTATTAAGTTGGTATAATCTGTCATCTGGTTTCCATCAGTTTTGGCATTGTCATTACACACAAAACAAAAATGTTGCTGACTGCAATGCAAATCATATAAACAGCTGTTCCCATAGATCCCGGATTTATGCCCTCACATTTATGTTCCTTCTGATGTGCACTAATAAAAATATTAAGAGTTAATGGGTCAATGTCTTTTTCTTGTCTGCCAGTAAGAATGTAGCAATTGAGTTTAGCGAGCAAAAAAATGTTCAAATGTTTGTATAGTTTATGGGACTTAACTATGGGGTCATCAGTCCCTAAACTTACAAACTACTTACGAACTAGGACGTCACAAATATCCATGCCCGAGGGGGGATTCTAACCCCCGACCGTATTGGCCGTGCAGACCATGACTGGAGCGCCTCAGTCCCCTCGGCCACTGCGGCCGGCTTTAGCGAGCAGCAGAGGGTATATTATAGATCTTGAAGTTCGTTGCTCTCATTGTCTGTAAGGATGATTTTAAATAATTTATTAAGTCCTTGGCTCTCATTGGTCTGTTAACAATGATTTTACTTCATATTTAACCTCTTCCCTTAAACACTTTGACATATATTACTCTTTAACATGGTGGATCAATTACATTGAAAACAAAACACAGGCTACATCAGCTGTTACTCTAAACAAAACTGGCTTGCCTTACAGCATATAACGCCAGAGCCCAATTTTTAACATTTTTTGGTAATAATATTTCATTTTCATGCTACATAAGATACTAAATTTCATTCATGTTACAATCGATTCCATTATTGTATGGTACGTGGTGTCTGTACTTCATGTGCTTTGTATGTTTTATGGATATCTACATCATATTTGTTTTTGCATATTATTTTTGTAATTTTAATTGGATTCGGCAATCTCAATTTTATTTTAGAATCGTTTTATGTATGTGAATATAATGAAATTTGTAATATCTCACGACCAGCATGATATGTAAAAGATGTAGTGATTCCAATGTGAACGGAATTCCGTTGTAAATGAAAATGTGGTGTTGGCATGCAGCTAATGCAGAGAGAGAAGTCAGTATGAGTTGGGAGTTGAGAGCAGAAGTTAGTTGAAGGTTCGCATTCATAGCAGTCAGTCTGTAGTGGGAGCTCACAGCAGTAGTGAGCCTGAGTTTGAAGTGCACAGCATCAACACGTAGCGGCAGACTTGTGCTACTGTATTCTGGGCCAAATATTTGTTTCACTTGAGGCAGAAGACCAATCTACCTACTATGGCCTCAGTGAACATTCAGATGCAATGGAAACACTTATACTGTCTGCATATGGAGCTAAATGGAAGCTACTGGAAACCGCTGTTATAATGTTGGCCCACAAACTGCTTAAAGATGAAATCTGAGCTGTATTCACTGCGCCGCCACCTCACCACCTTGGCACTACTCCGCATTAATAACAGGTCATAATATTTATTGTCACTATTTATAAACTGGTTGTTGAAAGATTTTACTTGTGTTTTGAATGTTTTTCAATAGAGGTTACATTTCTGTTAAAAGTAGTGTGTACATAACCGTAATTTATCCCAAGTCACATAACCTAATAGGCATCCTCTCCTGTAAAGAATTATTAACCGAGTAATCCTTTTTTTTTTTTAAAGCAGCAATCAATTTTAATAATGTAAATCTTTTGGAGAATCTTCTTAGTACAATATACAGTGCTGCAATTATAAATTTCATTGCTCTTGCACAATAGTATTGGTAGGAATAAGTTACTGTTTTGCCACATAACTAATTTTAATCAGTTCATATAATTGAAGTAGTTCAGACATGAACTTCTATGTGTGGTATTAGTTAAAATTTATTACACTGTTCGTATAAATTGTCAGTAAAATTTGAGTGACCTCATTCTCGATTCCAGGCAAGCAGATTTAATTGATGAATCTATTCAGCAAAGTGTTACTTTAAAAATAGTTAACTGTAACAGGATCATTGGTTTCATAGTAGGGAGAAAGATTTCATTATTTTCAACAAAGTGATACATACTAGTCAGTGTTCTTTAAGTTGATTTTTGAATAGAGGTCATAATCATAACCAATTTTTTACGTATTTACAAAGAACATTAGGAATAGAACTGGCCACAACATCAGCAGATATTTATTTTTTTACACTAATTATAAGCCTTTCAGTAGCTTTGTTTTTGAGTGCCACTTGCACTGCAATACTACATTCCACACTATACTCTATAGTAACAGAGAGTAAATGATGAGGTGAGTCTTACCTTTACAATAATTTAAATAATTACTGCTTTCATTTAAATCTTTATTATTTTTGAGATTGGTATTTTAGTAATCTCTTATGAAACTGGTGACAAAGTTATAATTATTCTGCACGAAGCTTCTAAAATTAACTGTATTTTTAATTTATCACTCCTTGGTATTCTTATGCCTCAATAGGCTGGTGACCATGTATAAATTTTTATTAATGAAACGTTTTGTTAGTAATTTTAATGAGCACAACAATAGTATTGCAAGATTACCTAAGTTAATTTTTTTGTTTCATAGTAATCAGATTTCTTTTACTGCTATAGGCGACACCTATTTCAAACATAGTTATCGCCTTCCACACAATTTATTTCGTCTTTGGATAAATCTTTGGGAGTTTCGGTCCAAGTCTTGTCCTTAGGCTAGCATGGGTGCCACACTTAGTGGCCCATGACTGTTCGATTAGTCGCTGTTGTGTCACAAGCACTATGCTCAAACAAGGACTGACCCTCAGTCTCCAAAATGAGGAGTAAAATCTTTGAAATTATAGACTTTATATTATCAACAATTGCTTAATTAACATGTTAAATACTAAGATTTGCGTTTATGCTTTAAACAAAGTAGTTCATATATTTGCCTATGATTTAATATTGATGTTGAAAATGCCATGGCAGAGAGGCCGAGTGCACTGAGGCAATCGGTTATGATGCGCAAGGCCATTCCCTGCCAGAGGTTTGAATCCCCCCGTCGGGCATGGATGTTTGTGCCGTCTTTAGTATAAGCTAGTTCATAACTAGTTTGTAAGTTCAGGAACTGATAACCCTGTAGTTAAGTCCCATAAGCTTTACAAACACTTGAACATTTTTGATGTTACAAATGACATGTTTAAATAAGGTGTCATAAAATATGTAAAAATGTTTGAACTGAGTCCTGTGTTGTTGGTTTATATTTAGAAAAAAGTGTGAACTACCACGTATACACGTGAGTACGGTACATGTTGAGTGACTTAGGGAAAAAAATGTATGTTAAAGTTTATGAAATAATAAGTTTCGTTTTTCTGTTTGTATATCCACAAAGGTGAGTATTTTTTTTATTTTAGTAAATTTAAAGCTAGATGCGGTATAGTAGTCATTTAATATCTGTTTCCTTTGTTCAGTTACAGCTTTAAATCAAACAAATGGCTGTATCATTACCTGAGATATCATAGAACTATAAGGTTAATGTGTGATATTTACGTTACCAGAGTCTACACTCTGAAAGAAAGAAAGAAAGAAAGAAAAAATGAAACTATGGTAAACTAACCTAAGGACTACAAACACACCCTGCCCAAGGGAGGACTCGAAGCCCCGACGGCGAACGGCCGTATGCACGGCAGCACGGTGCCACAGTGCGCACGGCTAATCCGCCGCGACATTGTTCTTAATGTGGAGAGAGTCAGATTTGTGATGAACTCGAGTGATGTCGGTAATCGTCGTATTTCGGCTTGGGGTTAGTCGTTTACTCTTAGTGGAGACAGAAAGTGCTGGTGGTGCGTAGGTCCCAGTGATTTGCGCACCAAAACGGTGATGAAACAGAAGGCGAACAGGATGTCTAGTGACAAACCGTAGTACTTGAGCAAATCGTTGTACAGGAGAGGTTACTTGACATCCACCGTGTGAAAAGTCCATGGGGAAATGCGATCCTTTTAAAGATTGAGGCGAATGTTAGACAGAGGTATCCGAGTAGTTTGCAGCTTGGAGGGTGCCTAGACTCGATAATATGCTCAATAGAGCGAGGTGGCTTCTTGGACTTTCGTTAACAAGGATGCAGGCGTCGATAGTTTCATCAAGCAAATGGAATCTGGCGGAAAAGGTCTGTAGTGCTGATAATGACTGGTTGATTTGGTAGCGCCTGTGAGATGTCACACAGGTAGCTGTACCTAATGAGCCCCATGCATAAAGTTTGACACAACACATGATGGGCGACAGTTTAGAGCAGAGTCACCCTGCATGATGCCAACAGCGCATATACACGGAGGGGCGTATGTTCCATTGTACTGGTGTTTCATGCTGCGCCACTGTGAGAGTTGTTGGCGAGCGAATGTGAGAAAACAGCAGTTGTAACTGGTAGTAGAGGCGGTCCTCTGACAGGTGGTAGCTCCATCGTATAAATCACGGTCAGTCGAGCATGGCTAACACTCAGTGTCCAAGATCAAGGAAAGTGGTAAGCTATCTTTATACAACAATTTCTGTCAGTCATTAAAAATGACTGTTTAAATATACATAACAATTTCACATAGTAATTTGGGACTTATAAATATCAAAATATAATAAGCTCAACAAATAATATATTTCCCATCAACATAATTTCACTTTACATTACTTTGAAAAAAATAAAACAGCCCAAATAATCGGTATTGGAATTGTGAGTACAAATACTTTTAAAAAATATATTTTTGCTTACCCTGTCAGATGCCACTGCTAATTATCTTCAGGTCATGCAGCCTGTATGTGTGTGATACTTCCATTAAACAAAGACAGCACATCCAAATTTCTATTGAGCAAAGAAATGGTGGCTGGAAACAATGTTTTGTGACTTATCCTTTTAATGAGCTCAGAAAGCGTACCATGTGTTCACTTTGCCAGTTAACCCTCCGGCGGCAGCGCCAATTATTATAACTTCAGCAGCAGCGTGGTGCATATTTGCTACCACTGTGTATTCCGTGTTACAAACCTAGTATATAGTTACTAAGTGATCGTACTGATAAAAATAGTATAATGTACAGGTAGGAATATCACATTTGTTAATATCTGAATTAGTTCATCAATTGCCTTCGGTGTATAACTATAACAAATGTAACATTATTCCAAAAGTGGACAAGAACCACGTGTAATAGACCTATCTGTACTATCATTTCGTCTTTCGTTACTTCCCTGTAGTTCATGTCTCTTGAGCAATTAGTGTCAGCTTTTTTCTATGTTATGTGGAACTTAGTACACATAATTACCTCATCAATCATTATCACCTATCATGAATGAGAGAGCTTGTGTCTCTGATCTCATGCCCCTTGCGTTCCTTTTGGAAGCAGGGAAGATTTTTATGATATCCTTTTTCAGTGTTTTGGGTGCTGCTTATATGGCGTTTTACTCGACAGAGTGGTACCGTCTTCAGTATCAGATTCATTTCGTGTGACTTTTTCTTCGGGATCCTGTTCATGATCTGATAAGAAATCGAGACAAAAATCACTAAGATCTTCATTACCTGTTGAAAGAAGTCTATTTCATCATTTTTAGATTCACATCACGCCTACGAGAACTGAAGATTAAATTATGTAGTAGAATAACAGTCATTTTCGCATTGTGTGACACTAAAAGGGTTGACGGAAACTGCAGTATGGCTAATCAGGAGAAACAAGAGGACAATTTATCGAGAGTTAAACTTCTATTTACGAAACAAATATAAATTTTTGATCATTCTAATATGTAGGGCAAAATTTATACAGTAAATATTTACCAGAAACTCTCACAAATCCATCTGCAAGGAAAACTAGACGTAACACAAATCAATTCAAATCTACTCACAGGACAGGCAGCAAGGTGCAAATCTGCTACCAGTGATTCACTCCCTAACAAAACTTTTGTAGGTGGACACAGCCGTGCACTACAAACTCAGAACCTTCACTAACATCATTGGTAAGGCTTAAATGAGGAATAGCTAATACGGAATCTCCATTATTGCGACAACAGTAAGCATTTAAAGAAAAGTGGTAGCACATCTGCACCAGCGCTGCCGCTCAAGGGTTAAAACTATATTTATACAACAGAGAATGGATTATATACATATTGTATATTCCAATGTGCAGTAAATTGATAGTGGTACAACTCTAAAGCGTTTCGGGTTTTCCAAAGAAAATTATTTTAAGAATTCATGATAACCGTTAGCCATGTATATAAATTATATAAGGGAAGATCCAACAAATATTACTTTTCGTACTCAAAAACCAAATATTTTGGCTGCATCATGAAAAACATAAGGATTTATGAAAATAGAAGAACTGTGCTTCTAGATATGTGTCTAAGGAATATATAGTTAAAATTTGAACCAGTTTCTGTGGTTATTTATTTACATCATTCAAACCAATTGTAAAAAAAATGAAGGAAATTGTGTTTTTAGTGGTTTCTGTAAAAGTATGGTAAATTTTAACCTCAAGATCCTGGTAATGGATAATGATACCAAAAAGCTTCTAGGTTTCCAGGACAGAACACTTTATAACACATAATAGACATTTTGAACATTTACCATTAGTAGTGGTGATTCCCACAATTGATACTTTATGTACACAAAAATCATGTCTTTCATGATTATTTTAGTAACTGCTGATGCAAACATGGTGCTACCTAAGTGCCATGCCAAGCCAATCCTAATATAAAAGAACCAACTTTCTTTTTGGGTTTCTTGGGCTAAATTTAGTTCCTGTTCTGAAGGATAATTACAGTACCCAGTCTTCTGATAGCTATACAACTAGTTGCCAGTCCAACACCTATCCAAAACACCCTTTCCGTTATTTCTGTGATGAATATGATCCCCTGAAGCATGGCATTTTTGCATGCTTTCTTTTGGTACGTATGGGTACTGCGAAAATCATTTTAAGAACATGAGGACAACGTTCAACATAAGCTAAAGGTACAAGTCATATATCATGTATGATAAGCTACATACACTTGAGACATCATTTTGACTAACATTACTAATAAAAAGTAGGAAACATCACATCATGAATATTTAAAATGACACTTTTACTTCATTCCACACAAAAGAGCATATTTTCAGATATTGTATAAAATACTAAGTGCTATAAAATTACAAGGAAGAGGATCTTCATTACTGCTGCTAGGTGCACTTACAAGGAAACTTACCCAAGTGTCACTCTCCGATTTATATGAAATTTGGATATGTTATAATACATGAAAAACTATGGGACACGTTTTTCTTTTAGCGGCGGAAAAACATATTCAAGGGGTGAAACAGTCCCTCCAAAATTGGCAATAAAATGGAAAATCTATGAAAACTTAAAAAGGAAGGCGAATTAAAGAATAAGTGTTTTTGTTTTATATCAATATTGGTACATCACTGGCAATGCTAATGCCGGCAGTTAAAACTAATACACATTTTTAACATGTTTTATTCACTTGTAGTCACCATCATTTCAAACGTTGATTGTACAGCATTTTGAAACATGCATGTCGAGTTACTGTCTATTCAAGCATTTTTTCGAGTTTTCGTCCGCTATGCTGGATCAACCCGATTGAATTTTGAGAATCTGATTTCAGATTAGGATTTAGCGACTTTAAATACCGGTATATTGAAAAGATGAAAGAGTTCAAAAATGTAGATTTACAAGGTATTTCATGAGCAGTATCAAACGAGTGCAGCAATATAAGGGTTGTTTACCCCCCAATATTGAGATACATATACTTATTTCTTAATTCGTGTTCCTTTTGAAATTTTCGTAGTTTCTACTTCGATTAAAACAAGACAATTTCTATTTCTTTAATACAAAAAAATTGGTCACTTTAGGGGTATTTGCCCCTCCTAATTGTCACCCCCCCCCCCTGCAATATACCTACGCTGATGTTCGTCTCTTATCAAAAGTTACTTTCATACCAAAAATCATTACAATCGCTTCACTAATCTCTATGTTATAGCTATTTTTCCATTTTGTCCCGAGTTTTTGTGGGACTGTTTCACCTCTTAAATATGTTTCTCCGCCGCTAAAAGAAATACGTGTCCCATAGTTTTTCATGTATTATAACATATCCAATTTTCATAAAAATCCGAGTGTGACACTTAGTAGGTTTCCATGTTAGAAGTATTAAAGACTGTGCTAGGTTTCAGAATTGTTGTATCTTCCTGTATGGGAACGTCAAGAGTTACCTCAGTTAAGATGACAGTCAGAACAAAAAATTAAATCAAAGCTAGTAAACAGCATAAAATGTTGTAGAATAATGTAATTTAGTTGTTATAAGCCCACACATATACAGAGTGAGTCACCTAACATTACCGCTGGATATAATTTGTAAACCACATCAAATACTGACGAACCGATTCCACAGACCCAACGTGAGGAGAGGGGCTAGTGTAATTGGTTATTAAAAACCATATAAAATTCATGGAAGTATGTTTTTTAACACAAACCTACGTTTTTTTGTTTTTTTTGTTTTTTTTTTTTTTTAATGGAACCCCGTTAGTTTTGTTAGCACATCTGA
Source organism: Locusta migratoria (assembly GCA_026315105.1). Classification (NCBI taxonomy): domain Eukaryota; kingdom Metazoa; phylum Arthropoda; class Insecta; order Orthoptera; family Acrididae; genus Locusta; species Locusta migratoria. The sequence goes on along the minus strand of CM048745.1, from coordinate 695,152,433 downwards.
ACATATAAACAAATACGTAATCAGTGCCGTTTGTTGCATTGGAAAATGTTAATTACATCCGAAGATATTGTAACCTAAAGTTGACGCTTGAAACCTTTGACGTTCTATTGCGTGTTGTAACAAACATGGGCCACGGTCGGCGAGCAGCATCTGCAGGGACATGTTTACGATGACGACCGTTTTTACCAGTGTGGCTGTAGTGCACTGTTGTGGTTTGGTCTAGCTGTCACGGTATCCGAATGTAGCGCTTGCTGCTATTGTTATTCTGCATTGGTCTTTGCACGCAGACTAACTGTAGTACACTGTGTTACCAGACGTCGGTGACAGTGTAGTGTTGTAGGAACTGTGACCATGGTGTATTCGAACTCTGAAAAGGCGGAGATGTTACTCATCTGTGGCGAGTGTCGACAAAATGCAGCTGAAGCCTGCAGGGTGTATGCAGAACAGTACCCAGACAGAGATCATCCAACGTGCCGTACATTTCAAAACATCTACCGGCAACTGTATGTAACACGTATGGTCATAGCACGTAAACGGATCCGTAACATGCCCATCACAGGAGAAGCGGGTGCAGTTGGTGTGTCAGCTGCTGTTGCGATGAACCCACACAGGAGTACACGGGACATTGCGAGAGCCGGTGGACTGAGTCAAGGTAGTGTCATGCGCATACTGCATCGTCACCGCTTTCACCCATTTCATGTTTCACTACATCAACAATTACATGGTGATGACGTTAATCATCGAGTGCAATTCTGTCAATGGGCATTAACAGAGAGTGCGTTGCAGTTCTACCTGTGTACAGATGAAGCGGGTTTCACAAACCATGGGGCAGTGAATCTACGGAACATGCATTACAGGTCCGTGGATAATCCTCGCTGGCTCCGACAGGTAGAGCAACAGCGACCGTGGACTGTAAATGTATGGTGCGGAATCATTGGCGACCACCTCATTGGTCCTCACTTCATTGCAGGGGACCAAACAGCTGCAACATACATCGCGTTTCTACAGAATGATCTGCCAACGTTGCTCGAAAATGTCCCACTGGAAACCCGTCGACGTATGTGGTAACAGCATGATGGTGCACCTGCACATTCCGCAATTAACACTAGTCTGATCCTTGACAGGATGTTCGACGGGCGTTTCATAGGACGTGAGGGACGCATAAATTGGCCAGCCTGTTCTCGTGATCTTACACCTATGTACTTCTTTCTGTGGGGTACGTTAAAGACGATTGTGTGCCGTAATGTGCCTACAACCCCAGAGGATACGAAACAACGTATTGTGGCAGCCTGCGGCGACATTACACAAGGTGTACTACGGCTTGTACGACATTTATTACGCCATAGATTGCAATTGTGTGCAGCAAATGATGGCCACCACTTTGAACATCTATTGGCCTGACATGTCGGGACACGCTCTATTCCACTCTGTAATTGAAAACGGAAACCACATGTGTATGTGTACCTCACCCCTCATGGTAATGCACATGTGTGTCAGTGAAAAATACAAATAAAGATGTTAGCATGTGGACGTAATGTGCTGTTCTAGTCTCTTCTGTAACTAAGGTACATCACCGTTCCCTTTGGATCCCTACTTAATTCGGTGTTCTCCGATACACACGATCGAACAGTCGAGGAGTAGTTCTCAAGTGTCAACTTTAGGTTACAATGTCTCCGGATGTAATTAACATTTTCCAATGCAACAAACGGCACTGATTACGTATTTGTTTATATGTTCAGATGTGCTAACAAAACTAAGAGGATTCCATGTAAAAAACGTAGGTCTGTGTTAAAAGCATACTTCCGTGTATTTTTAATGGTTTATATTAACCAATTACACTAGCCCCTCTCCTCATGTTCGGTCTATGGAATCGGTTCGTCAGTATTTGATGTGGTTTACGAAATATATCGGACAGTAATGTTAGGTGCCTCACCCTGTATATTCAAAAGGACGGGAAGTATACAGCATTAAAGCCATAAATGGAACAGAAAATAACGTTGGAAATCACCTCCACATTTGGACATGTTGTTGGAGTGTCTTAACATTAGTAGAACAGAATACTTTCTAATCAAAAAACTGACAAATAAATTCCCATTTAAAGTAAATCAACACTCTTCTACAACTCCCATGACTCTGCTAACACACTCACACACACACACGCGCGCGCGCACACACACACACACACAACACACACACACACACACACACACACACACACACACACACACACACATATGAATAAAAGAAAATACTTCCTATCAATTTCCACAAGATACAAAACTTGTATGAAAGAAACAATGTCATGTTAAGGATAGTTTTCTACTCATCATAGATATGAGAGTTTGAAGTGCAAATAGGCACAATGAGAAGGTTGAAGCATAACGCAGACACAGATTCAATACTGCTTAGCAATGTGGGCCATCTTGATCCTTCCTACAACATCAGCGTTTCAGAACTCTGCAGATTGAAGTTACTGATACACCACATTCCTGACTCCTGAAATCATGCTATAATCTCCACTGAACACTATCCATCCCATTTTGCCTGTGTTTCCTTACCACTGTATGTCATGTGTTCCTCATTGTGAGCTGCTCTGTACCAATGCACCACATTTTGCTTTTTCGCTCCTCTACTTCTCCTTTACCATACCTTCTCCATTCTCTTCAGCCCCTCCCCACCTGCCTGCCCCTTCACAGTCACAGCCTCATGATCATGTAGCCAACAAGATTGTCTTGGTAACATAGATATCCTAATTGCTTCACTTGCCTGTGTTGATTCTTCTCCAACACTCTTACCTTGCTAATCATTCTGCCCAGCCCAACTTCTGATTGTACTTCCATTAAATGCAGTGCACTTTCATTCTGGGCACAGAAGTTAGAGAAAGTAGTCATGTGTGCACGTGTGTGTGAATTGTACTTGTGTGTGTGTGTGTGTGTGTGTGTGTGTGTGTGTGTGTGTGTGTGTGTTTGTGTGTGTGTGTTTTCTGTTCTGAAGTAGGCTTTAGGACATAAACCCCAACTATCTATCACTAAATCTGTCATGCCCATTTGCAACTCAACTTGTTATCGTTACAATGAGTAGCAACCACACTTTTCATAGTTTTGTTGATATTGCCATCTGGACTTTCAATTGTTTGATTCTGCAAATGCAAAAAAAAATTTTTTTGAATGTTTTAAGCAAAACTAAGTCCAGTGTTTATTGTTCGGCACTTATCAGGAGAATACTCACTTTCGCCAAATTCTTCCTCTACAGTGTCTTTGTTTTCTTGTGGAGTAGATTTTTCTTCTGACGACGTAGATGGGCCCTGTTGAAACAAATGATAAAGTTGTGGAACATTACATTTTTGAAGTATACACAGTCATCTGAATGACATACATCTACATCTACATCTACATACATACTCCGCAATTCACCGTAAGGTGCGTGGCGGAGGGTACACTGTACCACTACTAGGCATTTCCTTTCCTATTCCACTCCCAAATTGAACGAGGAAAAAAAGAATGCCTATATGCCTCCGTACGAGCCCTAATTTCTCTTATCTTGTCTTTGTGATCTTTACGCGAAATGTAAGTAGGCGGCAGCAAGATCGTACTACACTCAGCTTCAAATTCCGGCCCTCTAAATTTACTTAACAGAAATTCACGAAAAGAGCGTCGTCTTTCTTCCAGCGATCCCCAATTGAGTTGCCGGAGCATTTCCGTGACACTCGCGCATTGGTCGAACCTACCGGTAATAAATCTAGCTGCTCGCCTCTGAACCGCCTCTATGTCTTCTTTCAAACCGATCTGCTGCGGGTCCCAAATACTTGAGCAATACTCAAGACGTGGTCGTACAAGCGTTTTATACGCGGTCTCCTTTACAGGTGAAGTACATCTTCCCAAAATTCTCCCAATAAACCGAAGTCGGCTGTCTGCCTTACTCACAACTGTCCTTACATGCTCGTTCCATTTCATATCGCTCTGCAATGTTACGCCCAGATATTTGAACGACGCGACCGCATCAAGAAGCTCACTACTGATGCTGTATTCGAAAATTATAGGATTGTTTTTTCTACTCATGCGCATCACCTTACATTTTTCTACATTGAGAGCTAGCTGCCATTCTTCGCACCAACTAGAGATTTTGTCTAAGTCAACCTGTATGCTATTACAGTCAGTTACAGACGACACCCTCCCATACACCACAGCATCATCAGCAAACAGCCGCAAATTACAACTTACTCTGTCCATCAGATCATTTATATAGATAGAAAATAATAGCGGTCCTATCACACTCCCCTGGGGCACGCCTGACGATACACTCGTCTCTGATGAACACTCGCCGTCGAGAACAACGTACTGCGTTCTATTACTTAGGAAGTCTTCCAGCCAGTCACAAATCTGAGAACCTATTCCATAAGCTCGCATTTTCGTTAGGAGTCTGCAGTGTGGCACCGTGTCGAACGCCTTTTTGAAGTCGAGAAAAACACAATCCGCCTGTTGCCCTTCGTCCATGGCTCGCAAGATGTCATGTGAGAAAAGGGCAAGCTGAGTTTCACATGAACGATGTTTCCTAAACCCGTGCTGATTCATGGAAAGAAGCTTTTCCGTTTCAAGGAAATTTACTATATTCGAACTGAGAATATGCTCCAAAATTCTACATGAAACCGATGTCAACGATATTGGCCTGTAATTGTATGGGTCAGTTCTCTTTCCTTTCTTATACACGGGAGTCACCTGCGCTTTTTTCCAATCACTAGGAACTTTGCGCTGAGTTAAAGATTCGCTGTAAATGCAAGCTAAGTAGGGGGCCAATGTCGCAGAATAGTCTTTGTAAAACCGAACTGGTATTCCATCCGGAGAATTCAAATACTAATATTTGAAAATGATTGTTAAAGGAAGAGAAGGAAGAAGGATAGGAAAGAAAGGATTGACAGTGGCTGCATTTGGGCGTTGATATTAAGCAATGGCGACAAGTGAAAATGTGAGCTGGACCGGGAATCGAACCCAGGTCTCCCGCTTCGGGCCAGCGGTCACCTTAACCACTTGGCCACCCGTGCTCGTCTCCCATCTGTCTCAAATTCTCACAAGTCGCACGCTATGTTTGTAGCGCCCCTATCGTCCATGCCCTCTTACACTCGCCATTACTCGCCGTACGAGGTCGGACGTATGATCGCATCTGTGGTGAAATAACTGAAGCTGACGCCGTCTTCGCGTTTAATAGTTATTGTATTGGTGTGGTGTCTGTTCTTTCGGACGTCCCATAAGCTCTACAAACATTTAAACATTTGAAATTGAACACACAACGGTTAGCAACTAACATATATTTGGCAACAAAACAAATGAAACACGAAAAAACAGAAAGTAAATCATGGCTGCTAAACACCTCCAAAATGAGTACAACTGTTCGAAAAAGTGTGTTGTTATTCAAGGTGCAACATGTGTCCTTGACCAGATGGAGGAAACAGCAGAAGATAGTTGAAAAGACAACGAAAATGTAAGTAAAAACTTCTTCCATTATGTAAAAAAATTACGTGAACTGTTTATAATCTCGAAAAATACGTCTCACACAAAAAATTGTACTTGTAGGTCCCACTGAAGATTCCTTTAAATTAAAAGGTGAAACGCATCTGGGAGAAAGAAAATCAACTGCAGCAATCAGAAGGCGTTTTTTGATCTTCAAAAACGAAGAATTCTGGCGCTTGCTATGGAAGATGGCAACTGAAAAAAATTGACAATGTGACATTAATGATCGTTATTAAGTTGTCGTAGTTTATTAGGACCAACTATCATCATTTTTGGAGAATATTAAATTTAGTGCATGAGAAAAATTCCAGTTTCATTCTGTTAACCATCACTCTCTTTTTGTTGTAGGTTATCTTTCCAAACCAAGATGCAAGAAAGTCTATATCTCACAGTGGCAATAGAATCATTTCAGTGGGAGAATGGAAGCCTTTCGTTGGATTTAAGAGCTTCCTGTAACTATTCTTCAATTTTTATTTTTAGCTTGTTGCATTGAAATTGTACTGTTTTGAGTGACTTGATGTGGATGGGAAGATTTACAGTCTGAACAAATAACATTGTATTAAGTAGAAGAAATTGTAAATCGATTATATGAATAGTTTTAAGTTCCACCTTTTCTTTCCCCTCCACCCTCCCCATACATAAATTTATAACACATTTAAAACTAGTTGCAACTTATGACGTTTGACTAGCTGTGGGTGACATGTCAAAATTGCTCAAGTAACACCAACGAAGTGGGTTTACCTGCCACACCTCCATCGGTTCAGTTGGTAAGGTGTCCCTGTTACCACTTTGTGGGTAAACAGAGCCATGAAGTGTTGGGATTTAACTGTTGTTGTTTCTTTATTGCCAGATACCTTTCTCTATTCAGTATTGTTGTGTCTTTCCCGCCAAGGAATGTTTCTGGGCGGCTGTTTATGAAGGTAGGCACTGTGTTACTGCCTGCTATAGCGTACAGCACACAATTGCAACTATGAGCCACTCCACTCCATTCATAATCATCTGCCGAAAGTCGACATTAATTTAAATGCACTATAGATTGCCCATGTATTGGCCTAATATTCCTTCCCTTTATTGCATTCCAAGTTGCATCGCCCGTTCCCACGTATCAGAGCCTTTACAGTCCATCAAACTATGCGGAAAGTTTCATCTCTACATTTTCCAGGTGTTCTTCTCCTTCTGCTCCCCTCCTCAAATGCTGTCAAGATGCTTGTTGCACTGCAACTGTCAGAGATGTTGGTCATGTGTGCTTGAGGTATGTCTGAGTGACTTTGTGCCTGTATGAGTTTCTTCTTTGGGTGAAGGCCAAGGAATAAAATTTAGTTGTGTGAATATGATTGTCTATATCATGTGCCTGCCTTGGCTCAGTGATCAACCTTATGGTGAGCTGTTGTCACTCCACTGTTATTGACAAATATTAATAAAAGATGTAGTATACAATGGTCAGTAAATGCTTGCAGCGCTGTTCAATAGAGCTGCTGTACATTCACTAATTTTGTACTTCTGATTTTGTTCATTGAGTTTATTATGTTGAACTATTAACTTTCCTATATTCTTAATTTACCCATTGTTTTCTTCATTGGAAGTGAGTCTTATTCATCTCCTTATTTCAGCAGTTTAGTATGATGACTAATACTATAACTAAGAAAAATTATGATAACTTTCATAGTAATTAAATGTACTTTGGTTAAATAATTCCCCAGCATTATTTAGGAACTTTTAATGATTCTGTACGTATATTCTAAGATACATGGGAATTAACAATACAAAACCGGTGGCTTGACAAAATATTAGAAATCACTATAAAGATACAAGAAAATTAGAAATAGTAATTTCAGTCCTGAGAAAGACAAGATAGTATTATAATTTCAATTTAAAAAAATTCTAACTACAGAATACTATTACTTGCTGTTACATAATCCATGTTTTGCAGACTTTGCAAACAAAAAGACATATTAGGTTAGTTCCCCTTTCTCTTGGTGTCTTTGGTATATAATCCTTTATTGGTGGACCTTATTATTGTATTTGTCTGTTTATTGGTTACATCTTGGATATTCACTATAAAATAAAAGTTCTAAATCAATACAGAGAAGACTCCACGCACATAATTATATACAATAATCAGAAATTTACAAGAAACTATACAGAAATTCGGTTTGTGGTTTGTTTTCATGGCTTGGTGGTTGTCAGACTATTCACTGATTCACCAATAGAAAGTACAATTGATGTAGTTCCATTTTATTCTGGAATTGGGACTGCGGCTGGTCTATTTAATGACCCTGAGGTACTCCATCTTTGCCCATTTCATAGAGTGTTGATCTTGACTGACACTTTATCCTATGTTACCTGATTTTTGGACTTTGTCCACACATACTTTATATGATGAAGGCATCCTGCCAAGATATGGCTTTCTATATTATATGATGAAGAGTACTTAGGGCCAATATTCTAGACTTCACTATATGGAAAAAATGATTACATACAATAAACACCACTGCTTTCAGAAGTAATATACTTTGATTCTTATATTTTTATAAAGGTCATTTTATTTTAATAAGTCTTTTATTATACCAACCATTATAGCTTATTATACTGCTTCAGTGCTGATCGTTGAGTTATTGTATTTGTTATTCTTCATATATGTTATATGACATATGTAGAGTGTGATGTTATATATACAACACTGATTTGTAACTTTATTTGTATAGAACCTGAAGATGGTATGATTATAATATCAAAACTGGTAGTTCAATAAAACAACAAACTTTATGGCTGTTGGTAAATACATTTATTATTTGGTTTTAAAAGCCAGCCGTGGTGGCCGAGGGGAGTGAGGCGCTTCAGTCACGGTCTGCACGGCCACTACGGTCGGCGGTTCGAATCCCCCGTTGGGCATGGATATTTGTGCTGTCCTAGTTCGTAAGTAGTTCATAAGTAGTTTGTAAGTTTAGGGACTGATGACTCCGTAGTTAAGTCCCATAAACTATGCAAACATTTGAAAATATTTTTTGCTTTAAAATCGGAAGTATTAAGTTGGAACTAAACATTATGAAGAGCATAGCTCGCAACCTGTTGCCACAAGCCACGGTGGAGTAGCCGACCGGTGTAAGGCGCCTTGCTGTAGAGAGCATAGTTGCTCGCCATTAGAGGTTCGAATCCTCCCTGGGGTATGGGTGTGTGTACGTTGTCCTTAGGTTAGTTTACCTTAGTTTTAGTAGTTTGTAAGCTATGGGCCGATGACAATGCCATTTGTTCTGATAGATTTACAAACATTTGAACATTTTTGTTGCAACAATTGTCGATTTATTGACAAGCATATAAAAAAGACACTCCCTTCCACACAACTTATTTTTCAGCAACAATCTTCATCATTACACTACATATATTCTAATTCATACAATAATACAGACACGCTCACAAAAAAACATAACTATGATCTATAGATACGGCTTACTGAATAATGCCCTGCAGTGAATGAAACATGAAGTGTGGATTGTAGGAGTTGGGGAATGAAATAATGGAAGACGAAAGTGATCACAGTGGATAGAGGACAGCTTTGCCACAATGACCTAGATGGGTGGAAAGAGAAGATACAGCTTACGAATGCAAGGGGTCGGGTTAGGAAAAGGGAGGTGGAAGAAGCAAAGAAAAACAATGATGAGCAGAGAAACAGGGGCAGCGCAGACAATGATTATCTAGGCAACAATTGGGATATGTGTAAGATATAAGGGGTGGGAACCGTTGGGTGTGAGATATATGGGACAACATTAGGTAACTATAGGCCTAGTTATGATCCTGAGTAATTTTGGAAGTGGATTTCAGGTAAACAGATACGAAAAGGAGGAGGACGGGTTGCCAGGGTTATGAAGCAGCAATTGAAACCAGGTGTCTTATGCTCAGCTGAATTTTGTCTCACAGGTTGGTCTACCTTACTTTTGTCCAATGAACTGGCAGTTAGTGGTTAAATATTCCCCTTATGCTGTTGAATCCCAATTTGGGCTTTAAATTAGTTAGATATTGCCTAACAGCCTCTCTTCCATCCCACGTCCCAGTGATTTTCCTTTGTGATTCATCTGTAAGACATCTTGTTACAAGTCCATTCCTTCTCTTCTCTCCTTTTTTTCTTTAACTGATTTTGGTATGGCATCTAAACCACAATATGTCAACAGTCCAACATTTATACAACATACACCTATCGCCATAGATTGTTAATACAACATCTGTTGTCCCTATATACACATTTCTCCCATATTTTATGTGTCGTTCCGATTTTTTCCTATTTATCTGTATCAGACAGACCCTTCTGTCTTTCGCCCCTGGTTAAAACGTCTTTTTTCTGTAAATCCTTTTCACTTCCACACAATTTGTAATGTGTTTTACGTATTTTGACACGATATTACCTATTCATACCTGTCCTTCACGTGCTTGTATGTGGGCTTACGTAGTTTTGCGTATCTGTATATGATTATGTGTTTCTATTCATGATTTTGGACAGTTGTGCCTACATTTGCAAATCCGTGCACATTTTTGTGTATCCCTGTGAAATTTTGCATAGTTGTGTGTGATTTTGTGTGATTCTGCATAATTTTGTATATTTGAGCACATGCATACACACAGCATTATTTTTCAGAAAGGTCCCAATTCTAAATTTTACCTAATGTGGCTACACATACAGGGCGAACATTAATAAAACCGTCAAACAGCAGGGCAGATTATTGATTGGGAATTGGTAAAAAAAGATTCTATGATTGTGTATCCAGAAGTGCAGCACTGCCACAGTAAATGGCGCCGATGAATGAAAGAACCATTGACCAAATGCTGTATTTTCCTTGTATGTTGCAAGCTGTGTGATTGATGTAGCATATTGTAAGCAGCAGAATGGTCCACTAACCATTTGGGAACAACCTGAGATTGTGTTTGTGTACTACCAAGCAGATGGAAACGGATGAGAGGCAGCATAGTTACACCAAAACAAATTCCTTCACAGACACCAACCACATTTCACAAAATTTCAAGCCCTGTTTTGGAATTTTTGTGATTATGGATCCCTTCATATAGACTAGGATGCAAGAAGGTATTGGACACTGCATAGACCGGATTTAGATGACAGGCTTGTACAGGACATTGAGACAAACCCTAGTACAAGCGCCAGGCATGTGGCCCACTGACACAGTGTAACTCAATGCATAATTATGTATATCCTACAAAACATCCCCTACATTACATATGACCTTCAAGAGGTGCAAGGATTATCAGCAGCAGATTTTCCCATTTAGGAAGTATTTTGTGGAATGTTTCACACCAGACCATTAAAATTATGGGATTTCACTCATCAGTCTTCTTTAGTGATGAAGCAGCCCGTACCGAAATTAGCAGAATCAATCAGCAGAATAATTATCTGTGGGGTACTGACATATTCAGGGAATGGATAAGGAGTCTCATTACCATCAGTTCAGTATCAAAGTGTGAGCAATTCTTCATGGTAAGGTAACCACATACATGGATCGGTTATAATTCCATTACCATGACAGAGAAACTTATATGCTACATACTACTGAGTACATAGCGTAAGGTTTCAAGAAAATTTTCATGAGGAGTTCTTTTAAACAATATTATAAATATTCACATATTTCTATTAACAATAAAAGTGGTACAAATCAGTAGAAATTCGATAAGATACATAAGCTCTCTTACATAGTTTTTTTCTAGTTTGGTAAAATAAACAAACACAATAGGTAAGAAAATAATTTCATAAAATGCATTTTTATAAAAACCATCAGCTGTTTATTAAAAACCTTATTCATCTACTAGTTTCGGTCATGGACCATCTTCAAGGATAAAAAGGTGTTAACAGAGAATGGTAAAATATATCAAATAAAATAATACAACTGAGATAAACAGGAGTCAGTACAACTAAAAATGTAAAAAATTACTATGGTCATATTAGATAAAATCTATCAGTCAAACATGACATAAAAGGTGAGAACGGTCTTCATAGACCGTTCTCACCTTTTATGTCATGTTTGACTGATAGATTTTATCTAATATGACCATAGTAATTTTTTACATTTTTAGTTGTACTGACTCCTGTTTATCTCAGTTGTATTATTTTATTTGATATATTTTACCATTCTCTGTTAACACCTTTTTATCCTTGAAGATGGTCCATGACCGAAACTAGTAGATGAATAAGGTTTTTAATAAACAGCTGATGGTTTTTATAAAAATGCATTTTATGAAATATATTTCGGTTGTTGACTCTCGCCTCACCAAAGCATTCAAGAAAATAATTGTCTCATTCGAAATACCTCTATGATTCATAACAGATCTACTCAAATATAATATAAATCACGACAGAAGATATCATAAAATAATAATGATTAAGTCTCTGTCTTAATCTTATAATTGAGTACAGTATTTTTTTCATAATCACTATTCTAAGAAGAATGCAGATTCTGATGGTAAGTGATAATTTTATTTGCAGTGGCAAGTTTCGAAAAGATGCGGTATTCGAAAATGAAAATGGAGTAAAAATGCTACATAGTTTGGGGTACCTAGTGTTCGCCATGCATGTGACATACAAAAAGTGTGTGTTTCTCTGAGGATATAATAATTATCGTAACTTCTCTGACAACTACAAAAGCGGACTATTGTATCAATCAGACACTTACCTTCCCGTTTCTCAGTCTTTGTGTGACTATATGGGCTCCCTTTTGTTTCACATTCTACACTTCCATCCTCTTCATACAATAAATCATCTCATGAAAACCCATAACGTTTTCTTCCTATTTTATTGTTAAGTCAATATAAATCTTGTCATCAATCTCCTCATCATAATTAATCTCATCACTATAGTCATCATCAGTCATATGTACCGTAACAATTACAACTCTGGTATTCACGATATTTTCTTTGGCTTTGCCAGTAATAAAATGAGAACTACCAACACTGTTCTCTTTAATTATATCATTACTCTTTACATGCCTACTTGTCACCAACTCATCTCTATTGTAATTTGATATTACAGACAAAGAAACTATAATAAACACACATCTCCAACACAGAGATATGTAATCACTCAGAGGACAGTGGTGTGATTTGTAACGCCTGTATAAGATAACGAGGTGTCTGGCGCAGATGTCACATCAGTCACTGTTGCTACAATGGCAGATACTCATGATTTGAGTGAGTATGAACATGGTGTTATAGTCGGCACATGAGAGATAAGACAAAGCAACTCCAAGGTGGCGGTGAGGTGGGGATTTTCCAATATGACCATTTCATCAGTGCATGAATGAATATGGAGAATTCAATAAGACATCAAATCTCCAACATTCTGAAGAGAATCAATAATCATGACAGACATGCAAGCCTGCAGCTAATTGCTGCAGATTTCAATGCTGGGCCATCAACAAGTGTCAGCATGTGAAACATTCAACGAAACATCATCAATATGGGCTTATGGAGGCGAAGGCCCTCTCATGTACCCTTGATGACTACACGACACAAAGCTTTATGCCTACCTAGCTCTACCAACACCGAAATTCGACTGTTGTTGATTGGAAACATCTTGGATGGTTTGACAAGTTTCTTTTTCATTTGTAGCTAATGAATGAACATGTACGAGTAGAGAAATATCCTAATAAAACCATGGACCCTGCAAGTCAGCAGGGGAGTGTTCAAGTTGGTCTAGATGCTGTAATGGGGGTTGCGTGTACAGTTAAAGTGATGCGGGAATGTCAAATGTTTAAATTCAACTCTGACAGGTGACACGTACGTACACAACCAGGCTGATCACCTGCTCCATTCATGTCCATTTGCATTCCAGCTGAGTTGGTTAATTCCAGCAGGAAATGATGGACTCCACAGACATCAAGAATTTCTGAAAAGGAGCTACTGGAACGCACTTCGTAGTTCAAATAGCTCCAATGACGACAAGGCTTCCCATAGACGAACATAACTGTGCATATCTGTCATGCCTTGCAATGTGCTATTTAGAAATCTCCCTCCAGTAGTAATTCAGACATTACAGTCGAGCCGAAATATGATCATCTGTGGCTCTGCCTACTGGGCTGGGAGACCACCCCACTCGGAGAAACGGAATGCAACCATGTTGCCAAATAGTTGAGATTGCTGTCAGGCACTATAACTAACGGTCGTTGTTGTGTTACATAACTGGCAAATGTTCACAGCGCAGACGGACGCACTCATGTGCAGAGCAAAGTTCGTATTTGACTTACTCCAATGGTCTGTTACTGCAGCCGGTGCTCAAAGCCGATTGGCATAAGCAGCAGGGATCATGATATTTCGGCTCAACTTTTGTTGAATACATGCCACATTGTGTACTGACACTTCTTCATGCTTTTGGGGGGGGGGGGGTGCGACCATAAGACGATATTAGGTAGGTGTACCACTTTCTTTGGTTTTTTAGTGTATAAATGTTACCAAGTTTAACAAAAGTTTTTGTAAGCATTTTATGAATATAAAGCTGTTGAGAAAGTAATAATTTAAAAATGCAATAAAACACCTGATACATACACTATCCATATTTTTAAATAATATCTATAAAGCCTTATATATTAATGGAATGTGCAATGAGACACATTTTGAAAGAAATAAAATTGCAGTATCCAAATAATTTATAAGAGCAATGTATTCCAAACAACTACCATAGTGGAAGTAAAGTGACCGTATGGTATTTTGGCCAGCAGATCCTGTGTGGAACAGTGGGGGTTAAACACCATTACAATAACTTCAAAAGCTTATTAATGTACATAAAATTTAACTTTGAATGTAATATTGCACATTTTTATGAAGAGTGAGGTTAAAGTCTGATGTAGAAAACCCTATTCACAAAAAATTTGTAGTGTTTTTTTTCCACATTTTTAGCGGTACAGTATACTTCTGGCATATTTCATGAAGTTGATTTTCAATTTTTATTAATTATTATAAACAATTGTAATCTAAATGCATGAATTCTAATGTTAATGGTTAATATTAAGAAGTACTGTTTGACTGAGCAGATCAGCAAGGCACAGCGATAGAGGTGCGTTGAATTCTCCATTAGCGATTGCATTCAGAAGTGTTCCAGCTGTAAAACTAGAAGTATCAGATGAAAAATGCAAACGTTGAGCAATTTCTTCGAAGCATGACACGAGTGTTTCAACGCTATTTAGAAAAGATATTACAGAGATATGCCTTTCTACTTACCATATTACACACAGTGACTAGATGCTTTTTGAGTACAGCATTTCTTTTTTGATGTAGCTATAAAAAGGACGCAACTTTTTTCATGATTCCAAGTGTGTTTCTCACCACCTTCAATCAGAGCATTTAGAAACAGACATGTTTAAAGAATGATTAAAACAAAGGGCTCACTCATCATTGTTGCATTCTTTCTTTATTGTAGTGGCTGTCCCCACAACTTCGAAACTCAGTACATTTATCAGTCACAATTCAAGTGCATTCACTAAGGTTGCAATTAAATTAAAACTAATTTTATTCCCATCACTCAGGAATCTCTGTTTCCTTCATCTGCTTTGCGACAAATATTGTCATCTTCACAAGACTCCTACTGATCACTGTCACTTTCAGATGTTTTTATTAGGGTTATGTGTTAAGCATCATTACTCCAAGATGACTGAAGTACTGCTGCATAGGTGTATCGTGTAACAAGGGCGTTTACAACAGCTAGAAGGCGCAACGTAGCTATAAAGAGAGGCTACAGGTTCTCACGCTAGAGTGGAAGCAGGAAGGACCCTATGGTGTCAGTTGGTTAAGTAGTGGTGGAGGCAGGTGCCAAGACTTGAGAACACCATTGCTTTTTCCAGAAATTCGGATGGGAAATGAGGCCACACACTCCACTGTCAAACACAGTGCTAGAAATTCAGCAGCACTCACTGTTAATTCGCAAGATTGGAAGCCATGGCAACTTCAACTTAAATTGATAACACCCAAAAGGTGGCATAGAAAAACCACATCTTTAATGGACAATCAATGCATTCTATAACGTTTATGTTCTGAAAGTGGGAGAAATTTTGTGTTATTAGTTAGTGCAATTTGAAGTTTGATTATCGCCAGCCGCGGTGGCCGAGGGGATTGAGGCGCTACAGTCATTGTCTGCACGGCTACTGCAGTCGGGGTTTGAATCCCTCCTTGGGCTTGGATATTTGCGACGTCCTTAGTCTTATCTAGTTCATAAGTAGTTTGTATGCTTAGGGATTGATGACGCTGTAGTTAAGTCCCATAAGTTCTACAAACATTTGAACATTTTTTGATGATCATGGTCCAGAAAGTTAAATGTGTAAAATTATTGATTCAGGGAAAGCTTGCAGCCAGCCATTTGCAGCTGTGCAGTCCTAGACTCCATGCCACAATTCATAAAACCAAAGTCTGTGGTTCTAGTCCTCTCAAATGCATTAATGTTGTATTTGTTCATGGGTTCAGTTAGTTTAACTTAGATGTAGAACATTGCTACATTCCCTTGGCAGTTACACAGCGATGTTAGACATATAGAATCAAAATAAGAATAAAAATGAAACATATAAATCAAAAACTTTTTCTAAAATCTTTCATGAAATGACAGCTACGCCACAGAATGTACATGATGCCTGTAAAAAAAATAAGCACCTGATTTTCGATGACGAAATTCCTAGGTGAAAACTGCCTGCAATTTTGGTTACGTGTGGATTTTGTATTTTCTAAAGACACAGACACAGACACTGTAGTGTAACCAGTCATACTACAGCCCAATAAACCGACATAAGAATGTCAAATAGTTTATTTAAAACCATTTATGGAGAAATATTTTCTTCAGATTTTTTTCCGTCTCTATTTTTCAGATTAGTTATCCATTATTTTTAATGAAAAGTGAATTTGAATATAAATGAACTTAAAAGTCAAAGAATAAGTATCTAATTTGAATGCTCCATGAACCTTGTTTCTTTTGTTTGATGAGTTGATGAGATTTTATTAGATTATTGTTGGAGACTGATGTGAGATGAGAGTTTTGGTCTCAAGTTGGACACAATAATGTATTCTTTAGAAGAATAAATGAATATACTCTACCATAAACTTCTATAAAGTTACTGGCAGTAAATGCTCGTTTTAATTATTCTCTCTGATCTGTCCAAAAAGTAATCTCCAGAATTATTACGAGTCTCAGGATATTTATACAAAGAAGAAAACGCTAGGTTATAAGCAACATAAATAATGGGGAAAGCAAACGAGCTAGACTAGAAAGAATAGAAAAAAATGGAAAGGAAAAGTGAGAAAAGGGC
Source organism: Locusta migratoria (assembly GCA_026315105.1). Taxonomy (NCBI): domain Eukaryota; kingdom Metazoa; phylum Arthropoda; class Insecta; order Orthoptera; family Acrididae; genus Locusta; species Locusta migratoria. The sequence goes on along the minus strand of CM048745.1, from coordinate 695,135,653 downwards.
AATGAATACAGATAAAGAATTAAAATTTTTGTCTGACAAAATTGATAAGAGGTTAGCACTTTTTTTTTAAAATCAATTGAAAACTCATGTGAGAGAGTGTAAGGAGAGGTTTCCTTTAACTGATGACAAGATTAGTAACTGGGCACAGAACTTTGCAAGTAAAGAGCACGTGAAAGAGATTGCAGTACAGGTTTTTGAACGAAATTATACAGTCAATAAACAAACAATATTATAGGCAATTCCAAATACGATACAAGAGACGGAAAAAACTATTTTAAGTCAAGTAAAATCTGTTAGTGAGGGATTTGCCAGAACTAACTCGAAATTAGAAACTTTAGGTGTCAACCCTTAAAGTCAACTAAAAGCAGTAAAGACTCTAACTGAACCTTTAGGTAGAGTTGATAAACTTCAATAGGGTCAAAATTTAACTCTGCTTACTGATGAATCATGTAACTGGGAACACAAAATAGAGGAATTTAGATATGAGGCTCAGGGATAAGACAGAGAATTCCATGTACAATTATGACCGAAATTCCGAAAGAGAAGTTACAGATAGTCATTTCGATCGATTGGGGCAAGAAATAGAAAAGACTAAATCTGAAATGAGATGTAAACTGTAACACCAAGTAAATAACGTCCGAATAGTAACTAGTGGGGATGATATAACAATGGTTTCAGGAATAAATATTACCAAACAATTTTCTAAATTTAAGCCTGATGGAGATGTACATCCTAATCACTTTCTAAGGGTATTCTCAAGAACGTTGCCTAGTAAGTGGTGCCATCAACGAAAAATAGACTTTACACTAGACTATTTATTAGCTGAAGCGTCACAAAGGGGTAGTGGTTATGCAGATGAGTTCACTTCATGGGAAGATTTTAAAGTTAAGTTTAAGGAGCAGTTTTGGTCTATTGATAGATGAGAAAAGTTGAGGGTAGAATTGTCAGATCCTCCATATTATACGAAACAAACATGTGGTAGTATTAAAAAATATTTAGTGTGCGTTTTACTAGATATAAAACCATACATACGACTCCAGGGGAAGTGATGTGATATATTTCTTCATTCTTTCACTGTTCTGTGATCTTTATCTTATTTCTATCCACTATCATTTTATTATTTTTATTAATTTATGGACTACCAATCGTGTGAATTATGAGATCATAACCAGCCACAACACTTCGTTTGTGTTTGACAAAGATGTAATTTCTGTCTGAATTACAACCACAGATGTAACACTTGGCAGATAGATCACTACAGCAGATAAACAAACTAGGTAGGTCAACACAAGAAATGTTACACTTTCTGCGGAGCTATGAATATAGTTTATTGTATCATTTTCCAAAGAATTACAGCACAAAGATGTAATTTTTAAATATAACAATAGTTTTTTCTATCGTGAATTGGATTCGTTGAAACCAGCTGCGTCCAAATCAATTTAAACTACATTCCTATCACTGTTAGTTTGGGAGCTGCAACCCTTCTAAGTTTCAGGGGCAGATACCAAAACTCCTGCGCATAGTGCAATGTGCCTTCTAAATGTGGTGCGGCCGAGTTGTAAAATCGCCGGTGTCACGGAGCGAGAAGCTTCAGTGGCATCGTGTCGGCACTCGCCGAGCGTCAGCAACATGTCAACTTACCCGTTGTTCGTGTTTGCCATCGTCATTCGATGTCAGTAACTGTAATATATTAAGCGCCGGTTGTTTGTGTGGCTCCAACTGTCGGGTATACGTCTGTGTGCGGCGACGGTCGGCAGTCTAACAGCGCATCGAGAAGCTTCTCGCTCCGTGACACCGGCGACGTTACAACTCGGCCGCACCACATTTAGAAGGCGCATTGCATTATGCGCAGCACTTGTGGTATCTGCCCCTGAAACTTTGAAAGGTTGTAGCTCCCAAACTAACAGTGATAGGAATGTAGTTTAAATTGATTTGGACGCAGCTATTGGATGCACAATAGAAAAAAGGGTTGTTCCATTTAAAAAATTATATCTTTGTTCTGTAACTCTTTGGAAAAAGATACAATAAACAATGTTCATAGCTCCGCAGAAAGTGATACATTTCTTGTGTTGACCTACCGCATTAAAATTTCCTGTCACCTATTATTTTATGAGTAACAGAGGCAAACACACTTAGTGAAACACTGTGTATATTATTCTCCCCAACTAGTGCCCAAAATACACTTGTAATTAGTTAACTAGTGAATGTTGTAATATAGTTTAATAAACAGAATTTACTATTAACAGTTGATGATAACTGACATGCACTAAGCAACAAAAGAAAGACTATATCATGCTACCAACTGTTGTATAAGTACCGCAAGTAAAATTTGGCACTTTTTAATAAAAGAAACAGACAAGCAAATTTTTTTGTAAATGGTGTAGTCCGTTTAAAATTAGCAGGATTGCACATCCAAAAGCTGTGTATTTGCAGGATCCAGACACAGGAGCAGAAACAGGATTGTACAACTTGAACCCAAATAAGCTCTATTGTGCTCCTCAGGCTGATTAACACTCTATGTTAATCAAGAGATTGACAACCTCTTGGTATGCCCATCATCTGTTCTTTACTTCCTGTTTAGTTTTCTGAAGTACAGATATATTTTCTTATACTATCCTGTTTATCTGTTTAATACTTCTTTGACTATATCTTCGTTATTCTTATATACCTATTGAGATAAAATAATTATAAGGAATAACTGTAAAGTCTATGGAAGTAAAGATGACCAGCTTTGCGAAAATACAATGTTGCCAACTGAGTAAAAGGCTTCTCACAAACCTTGCATTTGTGCAGTTTTGACTAGGGAAATTATAATGCAACAAATGATAATATATCCATTGTGTGACTAAACTTAGACTAAAGTCAATAGATATTTCCCAATATTGACTTATAATGAAGTGAATAGGAGATTTTAAACATAGAAATGTCGAACTAAATGGTAGGCTAAGACTTACCTTCACTGCAGACTATGAGTGGAAATAATGTTTATTATGCCATTGAGTTTTAGTATAAAAAAGTGGTAGCCTATAGTATTTTGTACAATTTATAATAAGGTTTTGTACACTTTATGAAAGAATTTAAACTAAAAGGGGTGGGTTTGTATTTCAATATGGGGAGGTAGTTAGGTACACTTTTACACGCACACAGTTACACCTACACATTTTACGCATATGCACACTGCACAAACAAGCGCTGTTAATTGCTCATAACAGGCATAGGGGGAATTGAAGTTTTTCTGTGGGGGTGGGGGGTCCAGTAAGTGAAGCTATGGCTTCTGTTCTGCAGTGGGGTGGCTCACACCTAGCCTGCCATCTTTTGCACTCTGGTGCCATAGTGATGAACTGAAGGGACCATAGGTTTCCTGGGGTGGGGCGTAGGGAGTGTTTTCGGCCTTTCTGGGCTATCTTCTATCCTTCTTCGGCTCCAATCTCCAATTCTTCTTTTTCCTTTCTTATTACTTTGTGAGCACCAGTCTCTAGTCTCCTTTCCATTTTACATATATCTTTATTGCAATGACCCTTCTTTTCTGTGATTTTTTTACTGACTTTTGCCCCCAGTGTTGGCCCTGTGAGGGATCACCAGAGAATTAACATGCTCACACGTACACATACACAAATATATATCTATATTTTACACTATACATTATTCAGACTTTTATATACAAAAGTTCATTCAAGAACACACACACATATAGATAGGCATTAGAGATAGTAGGGAATTAGGAATGTGATAGAATTTTTATACTTAGTTGATTTAATTAACAGTGTCTCAGGCTAGGATAGCACACTTGCCTAGTAATAAATGAAGAGTACATGAGCCTGTAAATAAGGTACAAATATACCGATTGGAAAGATTAACGAGAGAAAAGAGGTGTTATGGGACTGAATTGACACATATTAAAATTACTATATAGATGGTGAAAAGAAGTTAAAGACCGTTATAGCTAAGAATTTGCATTATTGCATTTGATAACCCACATCAGATTCAAATTCATTAATATAATGAAATGTAAATAAAATCAAGTAACATGAAAAAGGATAATTATGCCTTAATAAGAAAAATATTTACCTGTATCAAAATGAATTTTATAGATCCAAAAACAAGAAGTAAATAATTTTTACTTTTTTTTAAACATGACCGGTTTTGTAAAAAGAAATGTTACTTAGAAAAGAAAAAAGGTTTAGTTGTACCTTCACTTAATGAGGAGTCAATTGTAATAAGTAATACTAAAGAGTATGGTAAAAGAAAATGTGATACAAACATTATACATTATTTATGTGGAAGTATTACATATGCAGCAATGTGATACTATTTAATGAAGAGACATTTGTGTCATAAAGAATGAACTTTTAGGATTCAACATTTTATGATTCTGTTAACTTAATAATTGTACATGTAATATTTTTGTGTATGTAATTAAATTCTAGTTAGGTTTTATTTGCCATCTTATGTCCAAGGGGAGGGGTATGTAGTGTAACAAGTGACACTACAACCAAATGAGCTGACATAACAATGTCAAATAGTTTATTTAAAAACCATTTATGGAGAAATATTTTCTTCTGATTTCTTTCTGTATCTAATTTTAATATTAGTTATCAATTATTTTTTAATGAAAAGTATTATATAAAGTGAATTTGAATGTAAATTAACTTAAAGGTCAAGGAATAAATATGTAATTTGCATGCTCAATGAACATTGTCTCTTTTGATTGATGAGTTGAAAGGATTTTTTCAGATTATTGTTGGAGACTGGCGTGAGATGAGAGGGGTGGTCTCAAGTTCGAGAAAATAATGTACTCTCTAGAAGAATAAATGAGTGTATTCTACCATAAATCCCTATAATGTTGCTGGGGAGTAAATGCTCATTATAATTATTCCAAAATGTAATCTCCGGAATTATTACGAGTCATAGTATACTTGTACAAAGAAGAAAACGCACAAGGAACAGAATAGATGGGTCTTAGATTGTGTAATCTTAATTGTAGGGAAGATTCAAGCCACAAGACTAAATTTTACTTAAATTGTAACAAAATATAGAGTTCTAGTAGTGATGGTGCTGTACCAATTTACCATAAACAGTCCTGTGAAATTTTAAGTTTTACACAGGTAACACTACAATACCACATGTCACTCTGGGCAACGAAAGCAGCCATAGTGTCGTACATCAGCAAGCACAGTAATATTACGTTTTTGAAACTGTTACATAATCAAGTTACAATTACAATTACAGTTTCGAAAAATCAAAGAGATAGTCAGTTATTGGTACCACAAAATGAGGTGATAATTCTAAAATAATAATTATTCTTGTTCAAGTATATCAACATACTAGTATAGGAATTAATAACTTATTTCTTTAAATTATATAATTGTAACAATTTTGATTTACACAGGAATTAAATGACTCTTTTCATTACTAACATTTATACAGTATTTACACTTGAAGTAGAATTAAATTACAAAGTTGCGCCTCGTTTGCACAGTGGTAGAGTGCCAGACTATGAATCCGAAAGTCGCAGGTTCAATCCCCTCCAGGTCCTAGGACTTTTATTTGTCACTTTCCACTTCCACGTTTGGCAGTATTACTCTTGTCAACAATACCAATTAGCAGCATGGTTCAGAACCCACATTAAACTGTAGGCCCCCTATAACTGGTTGGGTAAGTCAGTTCGAAGTTCAGAGGAAGGCAACGGCATACCACCTCCAAACAGGACCATGCCTACTAAAGCACTGTGGTGTTCAAACCAATCTTCGGATTGTTGACTGCTTTACCTTTAATTAGCAGTGTCTAGAAACTGAACTTCTGTATTTAAATATTATATTATTTTATAATTATTCACTATTTAGCATTACAAGGAAAATATAATGGTCTAGGAAACGTCTACTGTCTTACAGCTGTTGCTTTAATTATGAACAAATTTTGTCATATTATACATTTTACAGTGTAGACAGTTTGTATCAGATATTAAAATAAAGGAATTATATAATTAAATACTCCCATCCTATCTCGTCATGTTACAATACCCAAGAAAGAGGTAATACAATATATCCTCGTCTGTATACCTTGATGATTATTTTTTGATAATTTAATTTAAATATGTATTTTGGAAGACATTTTCTGACAAAACGTAAACAAACATATATGTTCTTTCATTCATTACAAGAGCATGTCTTCTGTGAATTGTAGTGTATCAGCACACATAGGATACCACTGTCTAATATTTTCATTTGGAACACAATGATGTATTAAGAATACATATTTAGCCAGTGTGCTTGACATTGCTATAATCTGACAATTTCTTTTTACTTATTATCTTTATGACTTTTCCTAGTTACCAAGAAATATTTTCTATTAATTATCATTCTATTACACTATTCCTAGGAGAATTCATCAATTACCTATGGAGGGTTGTATATTTATGATACTTTATTTGCAATTGCCTCATTTTGATTAACACAGTTACATATATAAATGGAAAGGAAAGGAGAGCAGAAATAGGACATGATTCACCATTGTTTGTATACCAGATTTCAGATGTACTGTATAACATCTCAAAACGGGATGAAAATCAGTGTTTAATGTGTCAGGAAAATGTAAACAAGAGTATTGACACGATTGGAAAAGTGGAAAGGTATGTGTCTGAAAATTACGCTATCTCAACTGTAGATGAAAAACGTAACACACTATGCAGTAGGTACAAAAGCAATCTTAATATAGCATGTGAAAATGTAGTGAAAGGCTTTGCAGAATTGAAAATAACGTGTAAAAGTGCACTTCCAAGTGATGTCACCTATACAGCAAAATATAGTCCTGCAGGTAAACAAACACACTGTAATCGTAAAATGAATGTTAAACTATTTGGAGATAGTAATATTTGCAACATTTAAGAATAGTAAACATCCATATTTCATCTGTTATTAAACCTGGGGAGAAGTTTGTTAATACCATGAACACTGATTCGCTGATTCTACAAAGTGTGATGTCGTCGTTATTATAGCAGGATCAAACGACGTTTACTGGGACGACACCAGCTCCTTTATTACAAAACTGATTGTTATTTTAATGATGCTATCCAATACAAATGTGATCCTCAGAAATCTTCCGAAAAGATTTGATCTGTCTCACTGGGCTTGTGTTAATTGCGAAACCCAGTCCACAAATAAAAAATTAAAAGATTTATGCTCTTAGTTTAAAAATATGAGACTTCTTTACCTAAATACTTGTGAAAGAAGTAGTTTCACCACTTACTATCTACATGGTAAGAATAATCGAGCAACAGGCATAATCGCATAATCAGAGCTGTTGACAAAAATAGACAAGAAATCAATTCTGCAACCCTGTATGCCAGACGTCATACATGTTAAAGATGGAAGTGAAGTGGTAAATTATACCAGTATGTGTTTGCAGAGCAAATAAACGGAAGTAATTCTTTCTTGTGAAGATAATATTGACGATTTTTCAGAGCAAAGAAACCCAGTAATCATAATTTGGACACACTTAATCTTTGTGATTATTATAGCCATCATGAGAAGATAGCCGCTCATGGTTTTTTTTAAGTTACAATTGTATACAGTACTGTGGAGGACTTAGGTAACAAAATCGATGTATCTGAGATCTTATTTAAGATCTAGCTCCACATGTAGTCGTGGTTACAGAGCACCAGAAAACAAATGATAATATTCAATATTATTAGTTACAGGACTATAATCTTACATCATGTTACTGTATCCCTATGTATCTTATGGAATTGTATTGTGGAGTGGGAGCAGGCAAAGTACGATATTTGTGTTGCAGAAGAGAACCCTAAGAATGTTGGTAAATGTAAGTCCCATAACTTCTTGAACGTAAAAATCTGACTTTCACATGGTAAGCATAAGACTGAAGCTTACAAGAAATACCCCATATATTAAGGACCCAATATTTTATAATTCATTATCTAGTGAATTAAAACTGCTCTCTGGGAAGAATTTTAAAAACTAGTTAAAATGGATTTATTGAACTGCCCATATAGAATGGAGTTATGATTCGACTCTGGAATACAATATTAATTATCATGAAATGCATTTCTAAATTGTATTTAACCTTTATTTCTATCATTGTTAATTTTATTAAAAGAAATTCTGTATAAATGATATTAAATGTAGCCTAAATACTATTATAATACCCATGCATGTTTCAAGCTAAATAAATATACTGTATTATTTTCAGGTTTTAAAAACCATTATTTTTATCACAGAACAAATGATGAATTTACACAAGGATGTACTGTGGTGTTATAATAAGTACTGACAACATGTGTGTGTGTGTGTGTGTGTGTGTGTGTGTGTGTGTGTGTGTGTGTGTGTGTGTTTGTGTGTGTGTGTTTTAGCTTTTCCCATGCACAGAGAAAAATTATGCAACTATGTTTCATTATAATTTTGTGTGTTGGTATTTCAAAAATACACATTAGAATAGCATTTTGATCTTAAGTTATTACATGATCCTTCACCAGTAGCCAGAATGGTACAAAACATATTTAAAGACTATGGCAAAAATTTAATTAGTTGTTACATACAGCTTGTGAGCAAAGACAACTTAATAAAAATTATACAGTGTAATGTACACATGGAGACTGTATTTTCAACTTTTTGGTCTTCCTCACTAGTGGTCTCATACGAGCATGATTAAACTGAAATCTATACATATGTATGTAACATCTAATTAAATTTTTTCATTAGTCTTTCAATATGATTTGTACCATTCTGGCTATTGGGTAAGAGTTCTGTAACTTAAGATAAAAATGATATACTAATGTATTCGATGTCTGAGTTAGTAAACATTTATATGTCTTAATTTTTGAAATACCAACACACACAATGATAGTGACACATATCTTCAGTAAACACTTCCGGGCTGAGTTGCCGTGGTCGATCTATAAAACTTCCTCTCCCTGACGTTTTGTTCTCGACTACGGAGAACATCTTCCGAGGTTGAGTCGACGACTGGCTGCTGGGGGCTGAGGCCGCTCCTTATATCAGATCGTAGAGGGCGCCACCTCACGTCACGTGGCGTCGAAGTGTGGCTATCTTTGGCTATCGCCTGTTCTCTCGATTGCGAGCAATCGATTGTCACGTGATTTATGCAACGTCGATCGCCATATCTTGTCTAATTTTAATCCTTCTTCTTTATGATTAAAATTGTCTTGATGTTTGTGGATTTCAATTGCCTCCCTATACATTCGTGTATAATAGTGTGACGTCCTCGCCAGCACACTTGTCTCACCAAATTTTATTTCGTGATCTCCTTCCGTGAAAACATGATCCGCCACTGCCGATTTGTCGATCTGTCCCAAGCGACAATTTCTTTTATGCTCCGTCAAACGTGTATTAATGCTTCTTTTTGTGGTTCCTATGTAAACTTTGCCACAACTACACGGAATTTTATATACCCCTGGTGTGGCCAGGGGATGACGAGCATCTTTTGTTGACCTAAGGCATTCACTAATTTTCTTAGTAGGCCTAAAAATAGTCTCCACCCGAAACTTGGCCAGTACTTTTTCAATGCGTTCCGTGATTTTATGAATGAACGGAAGAAATACTTTTCCAGCTGATGGTTGTTGCTGTCTCCTGATTTTGTGCATTTTACTACTTGGGTGAAGTACTCGGTTAATCTCGCTATTTGTATAACCATTTTTCGTAAAGGCCTGTCGCAAGTGGTTTAGTTCTTCCTGTAAGTAGCCTGGTTCACAAATGTTATTGGCCCTATCCACTAGTGTTTTTATGACCCCTCTCTTTTGCCTAGGGTGGTGGTTTGAGTTCTTATGGAGGTAGCGATCAGTATGTGTGGCTTTCCTATAGACCTTATGGCCTAAAGTACCATCCACCCGTTTGATAACTGAAACATCCAGAAAGTTGAGTTGTCCATTATTCTCTTTCTCCATGGTGAATTTGATCTTTGGGTTGATGCCATTTAGATGCACCTGGAAATCATTCAGATCCTCTTCCTCGTGATTCCATATTACGAAGGTATCATCGACATATCGATACCACTTCGAGGGTCTTTTTTTTGGCCGACTGCAGTGCTTGATGTTCAAAATATTCCATGAAAAAATTCGCAATTACGGGGCTTAGGGGGCTTCCCATGGCTACCCCATCGGTCTGTGCATAAAATTCACCGTTATACTGAAAATATGTCGGGGATAGACAATGCTTGAACAAAGTCACTATATCAGAGGGGAACATATCGACTATATGTGAGAGAGCTTCATCAACTGGAACCATAGTGAACAATGACACGATATCAAAACTGACAAGAATGTCGTTAGGGCCGACAGTAATTTCCTTCAATTTCTCAATGAAATGTAGAGAGTTTTTAATATGACTCTCAGTTTTGCCTATGTAAGGTTGTAACAAAGAGGCAAGGTGTCTGGCCAGTTCTTGAGTAGGAGCTCCAATTGCGCTGACTATTGGTCTCAAAGGAACATCTACCTTATGTATCTTTGGTAAACCATAAAAGCCTTCATGGGATGAATAGTGACACATAGTTACATAATTTTACGATCTGCGTGTTAACAGCTAAAAAAAACACCAAATCACTTTAAAAATTTTTGTTTATTATGAATTTTGTTGTTTCTTTTTTATCATATGACTGTGTTAAAGCATAAAAGTAATAACAAAATAAATCAATATACACCAAAAAAATAAACCAAAATTAAATCCCCAAAAATGATATCTATTTATATACAGTATAGTTTCATGATCCCTATATACGAAATTACTTCAAAATTTCTCTAAATCTCTCTGTAACTCTGTAAATTATACTTAATTCATGATGTAAACAGACTTAACAGTCTTCAAAAAAAAACACTTTTACAAATTTCTATTTTAGCACCTCAGCGAATACTTTCATTGGCAATATTGATGTGTTGATTATATATTTATTTATAAGGTATAGTACAGAAGTCAAACATTGCATAATCTATATTGGTAATCTTGTAACTTCTTAAAGAGCTCAAGCCTGTATCTTAAGGATGTCACCATTTAATTTTTGTGAATGAGATGTACAGATGATGTTATTTAAGAAAATAAATACCAACTTATCGATTGTAGTGTTACATTGAACACTACTATCTCTTTTACATCGACTTAAGGTGTATAAATATCAATCGAGTTGATATTAGGCTTGCACAGAACAGAAGCTGCCGCCAAAATCAATGTCTCTTACAAATTCTGGGGGCAAAGACGTCACAAAGTAGTCTCAGATCACATACCAAGTAATTGAAGAAAATTCTCTATGATCTAAGAGTAACTTAGAAGAACAGAAAAGATAAATGAAGCGCTAATTATTGTTGATTTTATATGTATGTTCATGATAATTTGCATTATTCAATCATGACTTAGTTGACGTTGAACCCATTGTTCCAATATTCGTCTAGAAATGTAACAAGGCGAATAAATTGAGTTGACAAGTTTCGTAGTAAACTTCAGTTCTTATTTATATTTATGAAGAGCATCTTAGGTGACCAATTAACATCAAGGAACTTATAAATTATAACAACACGTTTTGGAAACTACAGTGGCACAGCTGAGACTGGATCTCTTAAATGAAATGTAATACAACTACATTAAATCACATGCTTAACCTGGCTGGAAGTTAACTTAAATATGGAAGTGTTGATTCGCGGTTGTTTCATGTTTCAACTGTGAGACAGGAAGAATACTTCATGTGGCGACCGATTTAGTGGACCAAATCTGCAACTACACACATCACAAATAGTGGTTTTTGGTGACGTTTAACGAAGGGTCAAACTTAAATCCTTCAAGCAGATACTGGATGAATGCACATCAGGAGTGACATATTCTATTTCCTTGACGAGAAAAAATATTAGTGTGCAAAGCTAACACTAGAAGAGAAGAAGATTTAGTTCGGAGATCAGAGAGGTGCCGACAGATGCCGAACAATTTCTGATCACACTGTAGTACTGCCGGGCCTCGACATTATTTGTCTACACTGTGGTGAGCGAACCGTTTATGGTCCTTTAATTTGTTTCAAGTTATTGTGAAACTGAAATGCCATTGTAAATTAGTGTAATAGTTCATGTATTGAACAAGACTTCAGTCTGAAAAGATGACAGATTTAATTTTTTTCCTCCATTGTTATAACTTCTTATTTGAGAAATGAAAACTGATCTCATTAGTAGGTCATATCAAAACTCAAACTGGGATGATAGAGGAACTGTAAGTTTCTGTAGTTAATCAAAGAATTGATTTTCAAGTTAATTTAAGGAAACTAAAGTCAGATATTCAGAATGAAATATCTTCTTCAAAATCTGAAATGTATCTTAAGTTACAGAAACAAGATGTAAAACTTGGCTCCTTTTAAGATGATTTAAAGGTGTACATAGAAATATATCAAGGTACCTACGATATTTTCAAGTCAGAAAAGGATTTAATAAGACAAAATGTTTATGTAGATAATATAACAGCTGTTGTAAATGAATCTGTAGAAGCTAAGTTTGCTTCAAGTAAAAAAGAGATCGTAAGAAATATTTTACAAAACGTCAAAGAGAATGGTCTAGAAGTGCAGGTTATTAACCAAGTGTTTGATTAAAAGTTAGGCTCTATTCATGACAATTCATTTATTTATGATTTAACTCACATTAAGGAAAGAGTACTTAGTACAGAAAGCCAGTTAGAAATATTAAAGAATGATCATTATGAAGATAGTGAAAATGAATCTATGGGCTGGATAAGATTTGTGAGCAAAAGATAGAGGACTTACTAGATAGGAAGATAAAAGAAAATTGTTCCCACCTAGGGGAATTGACATCTGTGTCAATTTGATAGAGTAACGACCGTCAGACTTTAGTCTTATGTTTGAATATTTCCTTTTCTTAGTTTTCTTCCAAGCATAACTATCAGTTTTTCACTATTTTTACTCTATAATGGCACTTCTTCTACTAACTTCTATACTCACTGAACGAGACTAATACGTTACATAGCTGTGTAAGAACGATATACGCCATACAAAAGTCATATCAGTGCAGCTGCATTGAAATGTTAAATTTTAGTTAGCGGTCTTGATGAGAAACAATTGTTACATGTGAGTAAATAATTGCAGTGACTCACTGACTGCTGACGTCTAAAATGGTTCGCTAGCAAAGAGCTTATTTAGATGAGAGTGTGGCTGATTCAGCACAGCACATGTCAACAAACCAAACTACGATAAGTATAGTTATAAAAATCATACATTAATATTATTGAACATATATAATTAATGTGTTTATGTACTGAATTTCTACATATGTTATCTGTTTACACCCTGAGTTCTGTTCATGATACAGAATATCGTTACTATCTCAACAAGGAACAGATTACTTAACATTAAGTCATCCATGTAGATATTAAGATTTTGTACCAAGGTTTTATACCTTTTATAATATGATAATGGGGATATTTAAGTTTAGATAATAGTCATGGAAATATAGTGTACAGGAAATATATAGAAGATCAGAAAGCAACAGTTGATGACTGGTAGGATACTTGAGGTGTATGTACTGCTTCTTATTCGGTGTTTTTGAAATACATACCTATTGTCTTCAACACATTGTGTGCTACACACATTTGAATATCTGGTATTGCCAGTGTACAATTTGATGACTTTCTGGCATTGACTCTCAATATGATCATATTGACATAAAGTAATCATAGGTTGTTACTATGATTGGAACTATAAAGTGGCAAGTGAAGCATAATAAACATCTTACTAACTTAGATTTAAGTTTTGTACTGAAGTGTGTTGATTTATCGAATTGCGATTACTCTGTTCATACATATCTCTGACTTGTGTCTGTTCCTTCATATGTGTAATTAGCCCTCATGGTCGATGTGTCTGCAAACGCAGTCGGTGCAGCACTCCAACAGCAAGTAGGGGATCACTGGCAGCCCCTAGATTTCTTCAGCAAGACGTTATCACCAACGCAGAGAAACTGGTCCACCTATGATCGAGAGTTGTACGCAGCATATGCCGCTATCAGGAAGTTTCGTCACATGCTGGAAGGACAACACTTCACACTAGTGACTGACCATAAACCGCTGACTTATGCTTTTCAACAACGCCCAGATAAAGCCACACCACATCAGCTACGCCACCTTGACTATATTGGGCAATTTACCACCACCATTGTGCACGTTGAAGGAGACTTAAATGTGCCAACAGATGCCCTCACCAGGATTGAAGTGATCACTGATGCACTTGACTTTGTGGCCCTAGCTAAGGCACAAAAAGTTGACGACGAACTGCAGGACTTGTTAACACGACCATCAGGTTTGCAGCTCCGCCAGGTGCGAATGCCGCCATCCATGTCATGTTGTACTGTGCTGTCTCTACTTCAAAACCAAGACCGTTTGTCACAGTAGATTTCCGGCAGCAGACGATCGCCTCCCTCCACAATCATTCACATCCTGGAGTGCGTGGTACAATAAGAATTGTCAAACGAGCTTTCTTGTGGCCTAACATAGACAAAACATGCAAGGAGTTTGTGCGTCAGTGCTTGTCATGTCAACGCAACAAAGTCAGTCGGCATGTGCGATCACCTCTTGGCACATTCCCTCTCCCCAATCAAAGGTTTGAACATGTGCATCTAGACATTGTAGGGCCACTTCCACCATCAGAAGATTACACCTATTGTCTCACTGTCATTGACCGTCATACACGTTGGCCGGAAGTGTTCCCTATCACCGAAATTATCGCTGAAGCTGTTGCGACCACATTCTTCAGAGGATGGATTGCACGTTTTGGTGTACCGCTGCGAGTTACTACAGATCAAGGGAGACAATTTGAGTCTTATCTGTTCAAGGCACTCACCTGTCTGTTAGGTATAAAACGCATAAGGGCTACAGCTTACCACCCAGCATCAAATGGCCCAATTGAAACAAGGCACAGACAGATAAAGGCATCCCTGCGATCTCACGACACACAAAGATGGACTGAAACGCTGCCTATCGTCCTGCTTGGCCTCCGCACAGCTATTAGAGAAGACGTAGGCGCCTCATCTGCAGAACTTCTGTATGGCCAATCGGTTCGTCTACCTGTGAGTTCTTTGGCAACATGCCAGGTGACCACATTGAACCATCAGATTTTGTGTCCAAACTGCGCACTCATATCTGGCAATTACGACCTGTGACCCCAAGGCAACAAGTAAGTCACCGTTCATTTGTATTCAACGAACTAAGAACAGGTGATTTTGTTTTTGTGCGACACGATGCAGGGCACAAACCACTTCAACCACCATATGATAGACCCTATCGTGTACTCAGTAGAGAAGAAAAGACATTTACAGTTCAAGACCTGTTGTGACCTGTTCGGACGACATGTGATGAATTGTGTTGATTTATCGAATTGTGATTACTCTGTTCATATATATCTCTGACTTGTGTCGGTTCCTTGATATGTGTAATTAGTCTTTGGTTGTTAATGAGTGTGCATATGTTACAGTTGAATGTATCATGTCGTTAATAGATTGTGTTTAATTATGTGATTGTACTTTTATATCCATGTTTATTTATATTGTGTTAAATATGTAATTATTCTTAGATGAAGATACTTGATGATTTATCTTCATGAAATGAGAACAGGCAATGAGTTTTTGCTATTCTAATCCATTTCTATTTTTGTTAGTACGTTGTATACGGTTGGTTGCTACAGATAAAGACATTTTATTATATTTAGGTCTTATGTTATTACAGTATAAATGTGTCACTGAGATGGGAATAGGCAAGAGCAATTTCAAAGGACTATGTTTCTAATGGATTGTTTATCAGCCTTAGGTGGGATTTTACTCTCATTTACTCGCTTCAGGTAGTGGGTAAAGGAGGAGCATGATGAATATGAGTGCACAATATTGTAATAACTTGCTAGGTCCGAGTACACAGCAATAGAGAAGGAGATGTGAAGTGCAAATCACAAACAGGAATTATAATTTACAGGTGTTGAAGAATACTAAGGGGACAGGTCAAAAATAGTTGTACTTGGTGGACCAGGTAAATGGTGTTTCTGGGTGTGACAGACCCAAAACGTGAGGTTGTTTCTCCTCTTAGGCACCCACAGTGTGGTCCTTACTTATGTAGGTGGGTGTGCAGTCCAATGGAAGTGGCTGGCACCTTGGTTATACAAGCATTGAACTTAATACTGTAATTTTGTTGCTGTTTCTTTGGTGTGTCAAGAGGTAATAGAAATTTGATTATTCTGTACTCCAGTTAAAAACTCAGTTCACAAATGTTGAAGAGCCCAGAGGTGATTTCATTATCCTCCGATACGTGTGCTATTTTTGGGAGTAATGTTTTTATTTTTGGACTTTTCCAAATGGAGTTCAAAGTAATCTTTTATGCTTAATTTGGGAATCTTTCAAAGTACTTGAATTTACAGAGGGTCATTAAGTTTAGATAGTTACCATCCATTAAAGACTTTAATTATCATAGTTCCTTGGAGCTGCAAGAATTTTTAAATAATGATGCTGCTGAAGACTGTCCATGATTAATACTTTTGCTTCGTGTATATCCATTATTTTTGGAAGCAGAAAAAATATGATAATAAAATATTTGATATCACTAGTATGAGGGAAGTATTACGCAGTGTTACATTGAACACTGCTACTTCTTTTACATCGACTTGAGGTACCTAAATATTATTTTAGGTGACATCAGGCTTGTGCATAATAGAAGCTGCCAGCAGAATCAATGTCTGTTAAAGGTTCTGGGGGCGAAAGACGGTGCAAAGTAGTCTCACAAAGAACATACTTGGGCTCGAACAAACACATATATACCAAAATCGTATGAGAGATAGTGTAAAGATCCCTTACTGCACTAGTGATACTCCTACATCTGCAAAACTCTGCAGTCGTCCGTTAGAGGCCTCTGCGTGTGCCTTGTCACATTGCACTTTGACCTGTCAGCTCGCCAGTAGGGACGGTGCAGTGTGCCTCTGAAGTTGCGTTTTGTGACGTTATTTGTGTGGTAAAGCGTCAGATGGGCCGGCGATTGGTAATCAATCCTGCTAATGTATTGCGATTGATTGAGATGAAGTTACGAAGAACCCTTCTTCCTGAAGATGGTATTAGTGTAGAAGATGAATCATTCGCATGCTTTCTCGTATCTGTTATGGTACAGAAATATGAGCATAAGTTAGATACTGTTGTAACACTAACACATAATGATGATGATAGGGTGATAATGACGAACAACTCATTGGAAGAGGTAGTACTACGGTCAGTGCGGGAAGAGGCGAAGGAAGCAGTGGCAGAGAATACCAACAAAAGAAGGTTAAAGTTGCAACTATCATCACGGTTTTTGATGATAAACACTAGAGAACATGTACGATGATTATTACATAAGTTATATTTAAGATATCTGCATTGCGTATGGTGTCTACAATTATATCTACAGTGCTATCTAGAGCATCATTGCAGAGTTTTGCATAAAAACGACACCCACCGGCACATTGAGGTGTACGTAGAGGTCCTGTAACCAAATGTTCATACAGATATCTTTGTTTGAGCCCATGTACTTTCCTTGTCAGATGAATTACAAAGTAAATGAAGAAGTTTCTCCATAATCTAAGAAGGGCAGAAAAGATAAAGGGAGCGTTAATTCTTGTTGATTTTATATGTATGTTCATAGTAATTTATGTTATTCATTCATGACTTGGTTGATGTTGAAGACATTGTTCCAACATTCGTCTGGAAATGTAATAAGGAGAATAAATTGAGTTGAGAAGTTTTACAGTAAACTTGACTTCTTATTTATGTTATGAAGAACATCTCAGTTGAACAATTAATATGAACAAACTTATAAATTATAACAGCACGTTTTGGAAACTACAGAGGCACAGCTGAGGCTGGATCGCTTAAATAAAATGTAATACACCTACATTAAATCATGTGCTTAACCTGGCTGGTAGGTAACTTAAATATAGAAGTGTTGGTTCACGGTTGGAAGAAAATATTTTAATCAGCGTCCAGAATACTTCATGTTTCAACCATGAGATAGGAAGAACACGTCACAGTTACAGCTGATTCATAACAAAGTTATTACTAATTTGGAGAAAACGAAACCTCCTTCAGCAGTATCATAATAAGTCATAGATTTTTATCCATTATTAATCTTCATTTGTACATTACCATGGCTATTGATGTAAAGAGCTAAGATCAAAATATTCTTTTTAAGAAAGCATGTTAGTGCTCACAAGTCAGCATTAGAAGTGAAAGCAGTAGGACTCTTCTCGAATACTCTGTATGGGCAAATTCAGAATATATTTTTAACAGTATGGCAAGTTATTTACTTTCTACATGCCAGAGCATCACCCCACTTTCGCATTACAGCTTGCAAACACCTCAGCATGGTCTTCCCCAGATGTTGAATAGGATTTGGACGGCAAGTAGAACAGGTTCTACTTCTGGGGGTATCTCCAAAAGCCTTGTGTATGCTGGACTAGTTCCTCGTGTCCAGGCCTTCAACAGTGTGTTCCTGACGCCTGAAATATATTAGGAGAGATGATGGAACATGCAGAAGCGTATATGAAATGTGTGAATATGAGCACTGCATCACTTGGAAGCCAATTTGAACATTTTTTTTGGGTGTGTATGTGATGCAGCTCTGTACTGCATTCTGGAACAATGTGTTGTCTATTTCTGGACAGTTGTTCGTAGAACCTTTTTTCTCCATTTCCAGTCAGTCATCCATAACCTCACTTTGTTCGTTTCACATAAAAGTTATTTGCTGTATTAATTCATGTTCTATGAACATATAAATGTTTTAAAAAGTTTAACATTTCCTCAGAACTACAAGATAAATATTTAATTTACAGCAGTGTTACTGAAGTAGCATTCTCACATAGTATATAGTAACAAAAGAAACCTCTGAAAAAATCCAAAGAAACCAACAGATATTATCGCCAATAATTATCAAAACTGTTGCAAAATTACCATTTAATAATGTAGTGTAACCTACCTGGACAACAAAAACACAGCTCTGAAATGAGAACATTACAATCTTGTTTTGATTGCTATACTAAATGGTTGGATATAAATTCTGTCTGCTATTGTGATTATGTATAATTTATAATTTCCGACTAACTCTATTTATCAACACTATGTTCCATGTCAGAATTCGATCTGTGTTAGTGGTATGCATTTTATTCTCAAAATCAACTGTTTCTTTTCAATGACTTAAATAAAGAATTAAATGATTTATATTATTCACTATAATTCCTGTAATTGGAGAAGATATGAATATGAGGTTTCTATCTGAAGTATAGTTGTTGATTGATCAGTGTTGTGACTGGATTTTCATTGGCACCACCATGAATTCCACCCCATACCAGCCTCTTGATTTCTGAATAACCTTGTACACTACAGTCTCAATTATTTACTGAATGTAGTTCAGTCCGTCTTCCCCTTAATTTTTTGTCATCTATAGTTCCCTTTAGTATCAATGAAATCATTCAATCATTCCTTCACAGTTCCTGTCATCCTGTCATTTCTTCTTATCAATGTCTTCCCTATATTTCTGTTTTCAACAACTATAAACATATTCATTTGCTATCACACCTCCACCTAATTCCCAACATAATTCTATAGGACCCCACCCAAAATCCTGTTTTCCCACTGTCCAGTTTCACTTTCTGATGTAATGGCAAGACTAAACCTTTATGTTCAAAAAATGTTCAAATGTTTGTTAAGCTTATGGGACTTAACTACGGGGTCATCAGTCCCTAAACTTACAAAATACCTATCAACTACCTTATACTAAAGACAGCACAAATATCCATTCCCGAGGGGGGATTCGAACCTCCGACCGTAGTGGACGTGCAGACCATGACTGGAGCGCCTCAGTCTCCTCGGCTACCACGGCCGGCGAAACCTTTATACTACTAGTCGATACCAATCTCCATTCCATCACCCATTACCTAGTTTCTTTTGGCCTGTGTCTTTCTTTCAACATAGTACATATTGTGTGACCTGCAATAGTTCATATAATTTTCCATCCATAATTTTCCATTTGTAATTTTGGATGTTTCTGGCAAGTATGTGTCATAAGTTGAAAAAGGAATATAATTAATGAACCTGTTCAAGAAATCTGTACAGCTATTGTTTTTAACAATAGAATATTCCAGGATCCATTATAGTAAAACATTGTTATTCCAATTTAATGAGTAAATAGAAAATAATTAAAGTTCATTCAACATCATGATTAACTAAATCAGGACAAATATACAATGCTATGGAAACCTAACTATATCATAATAATTTTCACAACTCAAAGAATTATTTAAATAAATAACTAATAAAAATGATTTATGAAGCCTGTATATTGTAATTTTGGATGTATTCAGCCAATTTAACCCCAGATAATCACTTTGAGATATGTATCTACGGTTTCCGTAATGATTTATGTACCACATAATTCCCATCTCTGTTAACCCATTAAGGATGAAGCATTAAAATAATAATAAAAATTTAAAATTAAGTTTATTTCATCTAATTGTACACTACTATAGACATAAATATATATAAAAAACAAATACAGAAGTCGTAATTAAAGTACAGCAAAATGTTGCGTTTATGCAACTTTGAGACAATAAGGATTCTTATTTTGCACTCTTATGAAATGTATGAAAACAGTTTGAATGGAGATGCATATTGCACATTATGAATTTGTAAATTGTTGTACTTTTACATAACCTACATCTTCTTCTCGCTTTGTTTGCCACCTGTATTATTATGTGATCTACATCATCATGGTCTGTTCCTTTCGGAAGGGTACATTTAGAGAGTTATCTGTAAGTGCATTTTCCCATGTCCTGAAGGGTTGCACATTTTCTGTTTTCTTTATTCTCAGCTGCAGTATCTTCTCATTTCATTAGGGTGATGCATAAGTATGATCGAAATTCAAGCACTGGCCGCGGTGGCTGAGGGAACTGAGGTGCTCCAGAGGTGGCCGAGGGTTCGAATCCCCCCTCAGGCATAGATATTTGTGCCGTCGTTACGATTAGCTAGTTCATAAGTAGTTTGTAAGTTTAGGGACTGATGACCCCATAGTTAAGTCCCATAAGCTGTACAAACATTTGAACATTTTTTAAATTCAAGCTGTGACATATTTTTTTCATTTGCAAGATAGTAAATTTTCCATAAATTAACAATTACACTATCAAGTTGGTAAAGAGAGGCCACCACTATTTCTTCCCTCGTATTCAAAATCTGTAGTTAGCAATAGCATTATCACTTAAATCAGCACCACCCATACGTTGATTGTACTGAGCTATTACCCTGGGTTGAGGCAGTGAAATGCTTTTCTTTTCTTTCCATCTGTATCTTTTTACATTTGCTGATGGTTGGATGGTGCCACTGTTGGTAATTACTCTCACAGTGGAATTGTCATTCCACTTTACCATCAGGACTTCAGCTTTATCGTCAAAGAGAATGTCGAGAACACACTTGCCTTTTTTCTTCATGCTTGATGTGGATTCCAAAGCGGACTTTGCATTGTGGTTATTCCCAAAAGTGACAGTAGCAAAAAATCCCTTTGTTTTAAAATAGAAAATAACGAATAAAAGGAAAAGAAATTATCAAAATATATATAAAGACGAGATGGATCCTCAATAACAGAAAGCAAATTCATAACTACTTGTTCACCCAAAGAAAATTCATATTTTTCACAGCCTGCCATCTTCCCACCATGAGGAATGAAAAAGTAGTCATTTGAACTGCATGAACACCACAATATGAAGCCAAATCTAACAGGTTTTCCTTTGATGACCATCTTGCAGGAATGTCTGCCAAAATAAGGGACCATTTTCTCATCAGTAGAGAAATTATATGAAAATACTCCAAACAGAAGATATTTATCATTGATTATATCACAGATAGGTCTCACATTAGAAAACTTGTCATTTTTATTCAGTTGCTCATTATCAGACAAAATTATGTTTCGTTTGATTGACAAGAATTTATTACGACTCATACACTTCTCTTACAGTTGGTAATTCTTTGTCTTCATCTTTCAAGAAGTACAGTTTCGTTGCAGGTAATGTATGATATCCTGAAAGGATCTTTACTCCTATAAATTTCTTCAGCAATGGAACAGTTATTTCAAATGAACGGCGATTATTTTCTTGTGCATATTTTTTGTGTGTTTGTGTATTTAGTAATTTTTGAAAATACTTCTGAGTCAAAGTAAAGTGAAAAAATTCGTTGGCGATAGACCATCTACTCTACTCTTTATGATCTCTATCTTAGTTAGCTCCTCTGTTATTGCTGAAGAAGTATAAGTTGGTTGGACTTTCTTCCACTTCACACTATGTTCATTTGTTTTGTTACAGCCACACCAATTCGTTTCCTTTTCTCAGCAAGTGCACTGGGTTTTGTCCCTACAGTTGAATTCACTTAGTCTTGCTCACAATGTCCATGTATTTCAAATGTCCCAGCAATATCACTTGTTTCCTCTTCTTCAAAAGTAGATCTTCATCAATGTCTTCTTCATGTGTGATCTCATCAACATGTGGTGGAATATACATGTAATCGATGCTGCCTGCAACCTCCTGTTCTTCATCTTCATTCAATATGGCAATAAGAACCGAAGTAGATAGGGGTTTTGTATAATAATTAGACATTCTTAATAAAGCAGAAATCCTTGTATGTCCTATCTACATTCATTTACAGTTCAGCTGTGATAAATTATGATTCAATTCTTTAATACGCAAAAGTAAGTAAAATGCAAAACTTGAACAAAACTGACTTACCAGTAGCGAATATATGACCAGAGGTATTGTTCCATCTGTAAACACACTGAAACTGCAACCAAACTGAATGAATATCTTCCAAACAAAGGCTAACAGTCAAACTGTTCGGTCAACAATGAAATATCGATATATAATTGTGGTAGAATGAAGCAGTTATGTCTCACAAAATATATACTCAGCAGTCTCAAAGTTGCATAATCGCAGCATTATTGTAGACAGCAAAAATAGTTCGAATTCAATCTGAGGACTCTAAATAGTAATGTATTATGATAACAGAAGTTTGAAAGAATTTCACTGCATAACATTTGTTTAAATTTCATCACATGTTAATTAGGAAGGAAAATGAAAACTTTCACAATGAAACATTACATTTTTATCTGGAAGTTTGAAAATTCAAGGTGGATGAAATTATCGTCAGTAGTGTAATTAAAATGCCTGAACTAGTTTTTTCAATTGTTGTGACAAAGAAATTTTAAACTTGTGCAGCTTATTTTATATAAAAACAATGACATGTTGCATTAGCGTCAATTCGGTCCTTAATGGATTAATTATTTGAGTGCAACCAACAGTGAGTAATTAAAGGAAAATTGTTAATAATTTTGTTTATATTATGCACTGCACTCAGTCAGTTGTTAAGTGTGTCTGAAGTTAGAAATCAGTCTAGTCTGGAATCTCCAGTCTACAATTGTCAGTTGTACATTTGTTATTAACAAATTTCATAATGATGAAATTAGTCTGTATAGCATTTCTACTATTACATCACACAGTATTATAAAAATCTGAGTAATATAATTGATGATGATCCCACAGTAACACAGGGATCATTAAAACTTCCATATTCAGCTGTGCTGAAAATGTATGTCCGCAGAAATTTATTTCTCAAACTAGGTCTAATGTAATAGCAGTACACTCATCTTGACCACGAATGCGCACTTTGCTTATGCCTGCCTACTTTATGCTATTCTTGGTTTGTCATTGTGATAATTAATATTGTTTTTACGTTTATCGCTTCTTTCGTTTCTTGTGCTTCCCACTGCATTTTCTTTCTGTAGTTTTCTCACAGTCTTCACACTCTGTACACATTACACTGTACTCTATAGACGTACAGCAGATTCTGTAGTTATTCACTCTCACTAAGGACAGCAATGCCACCGCTGAATCACATCATTCATCTTCTTTCACCATGAATTTTTATATCACTCTAGAACCTTTCTTTTATTTCTGTCATTATTTCTACGATGTAGGCTACATATTGAACAGAAGTGGCAAAAGACAACATTCATATCTTCCATTCTTTTAAATTCTAGCGCTTTGTTCGTGTTGTTGCCTTCTTATTAGTCGCTCTTGGTCTTGTACACATTGTATATTATCAATTTTTCTTTATAGCTTAGTTCAATTTCGCTCAGATTTTCGAACACCTTGCATTATTTCACATCTTGAAATGCTTCTTATAAGTCAACAAATCCTATGAATGTGTCTTGATTCTTCTTCACTCATCGGTACCTTTATCATTCATTAAGCCAAGCTGACCAACACCAACAGATAAGCAATTTTCTCTTTCATTCTTCTTTATACTCCTATAATCAATAGCTTGGATGAAGAAGCTGTTAACCTGACTGAGAGGTAGTTCTCATACTTTTTTGTACTTGCTGTATTTGGTATTTTATGTATGTTTCTCAAGAATTCTATGATAAATCACCACTCTCACAGATTCTACTCATCGACTACAGAAATTGTTTGGTTGCCACTTCCCCCAATGATTTTTGAAATATTGAAACCTTCTGGCCAGTTTAATTTCAAGTCTCCTAGAGCTCTTTTAAATTAAGACTTTTAATATTGCATCTGTTATGTTTGCATTATCAACCCAAATTTCTTCTCCTAGCATATTATGAGAAAAAGTCTTCTCCCTCAGAGGCAATTTCAGTGTAACCGTGTTCTGTTTTCATTTATTCACCCTTCTTCTGTATTAATCTTAATTATCTTAAATTCCCATTCCATTCTTGACATAATTTCCTTGCTATTAATTTTAAGCAAGTTTTTTCTGACTTCTCGGTATGCTGAATCAGTCTGCACAATTACTTCCTTTTCTGGGCATTTTCCTTGTACAGAGCAGGATCTGCAAGTCTATTTAAATTGTTGCTTATCCATCGCAGTTGCACAGTGGCAATTAGAATTAATATTCAACTGCTATGGTATTCCCTCTACATTTATTCTTACTGCCACTTCGCCGTAACTTCCCTGCACTTCCTCTTTAGATTTTTGTGAGTTGTATTTTTAGACGGTTTTATTCATACTTACATCTATCTAGACAGGTTTATTTATTGACAAGAAAACAATTTGGCCTACCAAAAATTCTCCCAATAAACTGATGTCTACCATCTATGGTTCCCAAAAACTGTTTTCACCTGCTCATTCCACTCTAAATCACTTTGCAACATGATGTGTAGATATTTAAGAAACACCAGCTGTGACAAGCAGATCACCGTTAATATCGTATTTGGACATTGCGGAATTGTTCTTCCTACTTATATGCATAAATTTACATTTGAGCTAGTGGCCATTGATCGTGCTGTATTGTTTATGACTCTCAAGTGTGCGTTATTTATACACCTCCATACATTAACAAGGAACAATGGCATTGCTTTTTGCAAGTGAGCATGTGACACATATTTCAATACTGCCGTTTTTTCTCAAAATGTAGAAACTTGTCAATTATAGATTTTTTCTATAAATATATTAATGTTTGGTAAGTAATGTGCTATGCTGTACTATCGTTTCAACTCGTTCTCTTGATTAATGTAGCCCATGAACGAAAATAAAGGGCGCCTTAAAGACTTTGATGACTTCACTTTGCAATTTAGAACGTAATGTAGCTATAATATTTCGTGAAGATTGCTTTGGATGTGCTGCTGAGATACACGGAAAGATGTATTTGTTTTGTGCATCGAAATTCGTAAGTCACAGAAGTCATGGAATATTGTGGAAGCTCCTTCCCCTATCTTCTTCATGCATTGCCAATGACAAGTACATACATGGTTGTTCTATTTCTCTGGCAGCTACTTTCCTTTTGGTATTATCACTGGTCTCCTATTGACACTTAAAAATATAAATGATGTTCTTGTGTAACCGCCAAGGTTTTCCCGCCGTAAAAAGTGATTATAATCTTCTCGGGTTTGCAGCCGGGTGCTAGACACGATATTTCAGGGGCGCAACTGGCCGCCATCCTAAGCTGAATGTGCTGGTACACAATCTCGCCGGAACTGAATTCCCAGTGCGATAGACGGCTCCTTTATACATCGCGAAAGCTCCATAGCGCGTGCACAAAAGGCAACTGTGACTGCCCTGTGGCGCACAAGACATCAGCGCTCAGATGCTAGAAACCGGCGAAATCGATTATCGATTACGAGAAAGTATTATTCAAATGACAGAGACACAAACCGTTGGTTTTTAACATCTAATAACACAGGGTTCCATGGTTTACTTTGACGATAGCCCTTGCCTCTGTTAATAAGATTATAAGATAATTGGGTCTCTATGGATTCTTTCAAGACACAGTTCCAGTAGCAAGATGCCGAATTAGCCATGAGACTTTCGTTATACAACATTATATGTCCCACAGTGAGACAGTGTTCAGCAATTGCCGACTTCTTCGACTGGAGCAAAAGGGTGTGGCGTTGATATTCAACACATCTGCGGTCAATAGTATGGATAGTCTGACCAATATACATTTCTCCACATTGACAAGGAATCTTGTATACCCTAGGCTTCCTCAGACCCTAATCATCCTTAACAGATCCAAGAAATGTTCTCGTCTTCGCTGGGGAACGGAAGACGCTCTTGATGTCATACTTCTTCAAAATTATTACAATCTTGGATGAAATACTCCTGGCAAATATAGGGAAGCGACCGATTTGTGGGTCTCTTGTGATGGTTTAGGTGAAGAACCAAACTAAAAAGCACAACGGATCTGTTTGTCTCTGCAGCCAATCTGTTTAAACACAACCTTGAGATGATCCAGTTCTTGCGTCAAACTTTCTGCAACAGCTCTTCTAGTAATCTCTTCTAGGTAATGTTCGAAGATCGCTAGTGCCTTCGAGCGGAGGATAACAACTCGAGGCATGCAGGTAACGGTCCGTCTGCATTCGTTTTCTATAAACATATCCCAGTTTCCAGTCAACTCTCCTGTAAACTAAAACATCAATAAAAGGAAACTTCCCTGCCTCCCCCCCCCCCCCCCCCCCATTGTGAACTTGATGTTAGGATGCATACAGTTAAAATGGACAAAAATACGGTTAAATGCTTGTTTCCCATATGGCCATGCCATAAATGTATCATGGACATACTTCCTAAACGAAGTTGGCTTTAGAGCTGCTTTTTTTAATGTCATCACCATAAAGTATTTTATTCACACTATCTGTAACAACAAAAGAGTTTAGGTCTTCCAACATATTAACAGCAGAAGTAGGACGCATTCTAATACCTGGGAGAAGTCTGAATTCTAGAAGGTCTTCTAATGCTCACGGTGCTTTTTGTGCAACACTGTATAGATTTTCATTAAATCGTATAACAACATCTTCACACCAGTTAAGTATAGCAAGAAATTCCTTGGTAATTTAAAGAACAATACCATGAACTATACCATATGACAGTTTCGCTCTTTCAAACTACATTTTTATGCTCTTTTTGAATCACAAGACATCAGAGGAAATATAAATGAACGTTCTGAAGTACTATGAAATGAGCTGTGATTCACCACAGTTCAAAGATACCAAAGTATTTCTGATTAGATTAGATTTCCAGAATGAAACTTTCACTCTGCAGCGGAGTGTGCGCTGATATGAAACTTCCTGGCAGATTAAAATTGTGTGCTGGAACCGGGACACGAACCTGGGACCTTTGCCTTTCGCGGGCAAGCGCTCTACCACTGAGCTACCACGACACGACTCACGATGCCGCCTCACAACTTTACTTCCGCCAGTACCTCGCCTCCTACTTTCCAAACTTCACAGAAGCTCTCTTGCAAACACGCAAGACTAGCACTCCTTTCTCCCAGATGTGAGGCGGCATCGTGAGTCGTGTTGGGGTATCTCAGTGGTAGAGCGCTTGCCTGCGAAAGGCAAAGGTCCCAGGTTCGTGTCCCGGTTCCGGCACACAATTTTAATCTGCCAGGAAGTTTCATATCAGCACACACTCCGCTGCAGAGTGAAAGTTTCATTCTGGAAACATCCCTTAGGCTGTGGCTAAGCCATGTCTCCACCATATCCTTTCTTCCAGGAGTGCTAGTCTTGCGTGTTTGCAAGAGAGCTTCTGTGAAGTTTGGAAAGTAGGAGGCGAGGTACTGGCGGAAGTAAAGTTGTGAGGCGGCATCGTGAGTCGTGTCGGGGTAGCTCAGTGGTAGAGCTCTTGCCCGCGAAAGGCAAAGATCCCAGGTTCGTGTCCCGGTTCCGGCACACAATTTTAATCTGCCAGGAAGTTTCTTAGATTAGATTTGATTGGAGCTGATACAGTAATAGTTAAACTAATAGCATGAGTACAAATTGATACATCACTTGATTCTATTCACAAATTCGTCAGTGTACTAGGAGGAGTTGGCCACAGTAAGTGTTTCAGACTCCTGTTAAACTGATATTTATTTTTAGCTAAAATTTTTATTACTGCTGCAGAAGTATTAAAAATGATTGTTCTGGAGTAGTGGACCCATTTTTGAAGTAAAGTAAAAGCTTTTTAAGTTCCTGTGTAAATATGTTTGTTCCTAGTATTGTATCTATAAACTGACTATTTGGTTGTAAGAGGGATATATTATTTATGACACAATTATTTAAAGAATAAACATATGATATGCAATAGTATACCAAGACACTTGAAGAGTCTTTTACAGGATGTCTCTGAATTTACCCCACGAATAACATGTATTACATGCTTTTGGGCTCTAGAAACGTTTGCTTCACTTTAAGAGTTACTCCAAAATATTACACCATATGATATTATGGAATGAAAGTACGCCATTTTTCATTTTTGTGTCTCCTATATCTGCTAACACTTGAATTACAAACACAGATTTTTGCAGCTCTGCAGTGTGCTCCTCTTAAATGAATTTATTATCAAGGTGTAATGCTTTAATACAATCTACCTCTTCTATCTGCTCTTCTTCATACTTGGTGGATGGAAACCTTTCACATGTTCTGAACTGCATGGAGTTAGTTTTTTCAAAATTAATTTCAATGAATTGGCTTTAAACAATTTATTCATGTTCGTGAAAATGTTATTAGTAGACCATTCCAAAACTACGCTCAATGTGCTATTTATTGCAATACTTGTATCTTCTGCAAAAACACTAAATCTGATTTTGGCATTGTAACTGATGAGAGGTCATTGGTAACTGATTTGGTAACATCCTCTGATACATGAATGACTTCAATGATGATGATTCAGCTTTCATTTACTTTATGTATGTTAAGGAACTTGCAGAAGATGCAGTATTTTCTGGATCACATGCTATTGTAGTGTTCCCTGAAAAGAAACAGACTTCATCAAGCTTATCAGACATACCTACTGCAAGAAGTTTTGCATTTTACCATTCATGAAAACAATAGCAGTTAGTGTTTAAAAAGGGGGGAGATTTAAGCCATTTTTGAAATATAAATTGTTTTCACTTTCTTAAACAGTCTTCATTCTTTAAAAGCTTTGCTTTTCGCACCACACTCATAATACATCATGTTTTTTTCTATTATGTATGTTGGTAACATTGAATTTGCTTGTTCAGTTGTTACTGTTCACTATGTATTGTTACATATGTTTGCTGTAAATTTTCGTAATAAAAGCTGAACGAAACGTGATTGGTTGTCAAGGAGGAATGTGTGCAGATTTGACTGACTACTATAGCAGTCGATTATCAAATGATATTTGGAGCCACAATAATATTCTTGTGCTATGTAACGTCTGTTAGTAGCATCAAAGTTAGTGTCTAGTCACTTGCAAGTGAAACAGTGGGTGAAATTGAAGATGGTGAAGTAATATCTTTTATGTTTAACTGTGTTATCCAATGATCTCTTCTTACAACGAAATTCTTCTGTTTTATTCCTCATACCACAGTAACGATTAATGAAATGAGCTTTATATGACTGGTGTAGAAAAACATATGAAATGGTTAAAAACTGAACCCATTTAAATGACCTTGTGGAATCCTTATCAGATACTGAATCAGCCCCTCTTGCAATTTTAAATGTAATGCAGATACTTCAAACAAAATCGTCTTCACAAATTGGAAGAAAGCACAGGTCACACCTGTTTAAAAGGAGGGTAGTAGTAGTGATCCACAAAAATACCATCCGATTTGTTGTAGAATCTCAAAACATATTCTGAGCTGAAACGTCATAATATAAATATCTGTAAATCTATCGGACCAAACTGCGTGGTCATCAGTCCGTAGCTTACAAACTACTTAAAACTAGGTAAACTAACCTACGGACAAACACACACATCCATGTCCCAGGGAGGACTCGAACCTCCATGGCGAGCAACCGCGCACTCCACAGAGAGGTGCTTTAGACCGCTTGGCTACTCCACCGTGGCGTCATGATATATCTTGTACATAATTACCCATCCATGCCAACTAGCTTGGACTCTAAAAACATCGATCATGGAAAACCTCTCACCCTTCTCACATAACACAGTAAAATCATGAATCGAGGCATTCATCTATATATATATATATATATATATATATATATATATATATATATATATGTGTGTGTGTGTGTGTGTGTGTGTGTGTGTGTGTGTGTGTGTGTGTGTTTCTTGACTTCCAAAAAGCATTGACTCATACCACATCTACACTTACTTTTGAAAGACGGTCATATGAGGTAAAGTTACTGACTGGAATAACATTTTTTTTTTTTTTTTTTTTTGTGGAATAGACAAAGCTTGTTGCCATTGATGGACATCATCATTATACATAGAAGTAGCTTCAGTTGTTTTCAAAGGAGGTGTGGTGTTGGAACCGTTGTTGTTTATGTTATATATTAAGGACCTTGCAGAAAATTTTAATAGCAAGATGCACATCAGACTTTTTGCACGAGGCATACAGCTTATAGTGAAGTATTGTTATAAATAAGGTGCATAAATATTCAGTCAGGTCCTAATAATGTTTTAAAGTGATGCTACGATTGGAAAATTGTATTAAATATTCAAAAATGCAAAATTCTGCACTTCACAAAATGAAAAAAGTATCCTATGACTGTAATATCAGTAACATCAATGTGTTACAGTTAGAATAGCCCAATTCATATAAATACCATGTGCAACACTTTTTACGAATATTAAAATGAATAATCATATGGACTTAGTGGAGATTAAATAATGTGTAGACTTGGTTTATCAGTAGAATACTGATAAACAATGATGATTATTACAGCTTTTGCTACTTCACATCTGTTTTTGTAGTGAAGTTTCATGGCATAAATATATTATTAACTCACCAGCTTTTATGAACATTCCTTCATGGGCAATCCATTCCCGTGTCAATATTACTATGGCAGTTTTTTTCCCCAAGATTAAATTGTAGTTCATATGTAAAGGTAAAGAAAAGTTCGAATGAACTTTATGAATATGGAAAAGTTCCATATTGTAAATGACAGGAAAATGTTAATTCATGAAATTTAAAAGGACTGTTATCTTCACTAGTCTAGAATTTTATTTACACAGCAGTAGCGTAGTATGCAGACGCTGGCAACACATGTTGAATGCTCTTTGAAAGCTAAATCACAGAGAGTGGTGGAATAATCTTTATCAAATAAGTAATTAATGTTGTTCCTGCTGTATGATTGACAGATTCTTATATGTATCCTTGTCTGGATAGTGAATTAATTATCCTCATGAAGTGAAAATTTTGTTGCCAATATTAGCATACTAAGCTGACATGAGCACTAGCTGGTTCTATCACACATGTCTGTGTTTGCCATAAAAAGAGCGGTGTATAATGCAATTTACCTTATCATTATTAAATATTCTTAACATGATAGCAGGTCAAGGTTCTTAACTTGAACTGGAGGTTATAATTCAGTAAAATGAGTGATCTGATATAAACTAAAAAGGAAGATTATTATTCAAAACAGTGTGCATTGTGAAAGTGCATGTTACTGACTTTAAGATACCAGTGTTCAAGGAACAAAACTATGGGAAATGGAAACAGAAAATCGAAGTGTATCTAAAAGTGAAGAAATGGTATACAGTGGCTCCAAGAGTAAAACCCAGCACAGATAAGGCAGACACTTGAGATGAATTGCATTTGACCACAATGAACTACATATATGGAGTGATTTCCAACAAGCAACTGGATGTTGTATGTGATAAGGAACCTGCATGTGAGATAAAATAAGGTTCAATTAATTATATTCCAAGGACTCAACAGTACTGGAAAATGTTTGCAGAAACAAGTTGAACAAAGTAAGATTGAAAGACTATAGTGACATAGAAAAATTCTTCAATATTTTTGAAAAAAGTGAAGAAACTAAAATTAGTCGATACAAAAGTGCAAGAAATGAGAACCCTGCTAGAATCTTCGTACTCTATCAGAGATTTTATGATACTTTTGAAAGATCAGACAACTGACTACTTTAACAGTAACATTCAGATGATGAATTTGGACACCAAGAATACAAATGAAAAAATGAAAGGCTTTTCATAATTACAAGGAAACCAGTAAGAGTACCCAGGAATAGCTGTGTTATGGACATGGAAAACCAGGGCACTTCAGGAGAGACTGGTAGTCCTGCCCAGAAGATGAGATCTTCGTTTTCTCTGAAGCGTTAATAATTTACACTGTCATAGGACTTAATTTAACTCGAATAACTAATCAGCTACGTTTCACAGTTCCTTGCATATTTCTTGATAAAACGCGAAAAGATATCATAGCAGTGCTAGAGTTGTAGTTATGTTGTTGTCTGGGAGCAGTGAATAATCTGGCTTATTCGTTCTTTTTCCTTTTAACAAGTTGGTGACAGGATAGCTCTTCATTCTTTCACTTCTCATTTGTGTAAAACAGCGTAAACTTTAATTTCTTTCTCCAAAAATTTGCAAGTCCATGTTTACATACAGCGATTTAAGGCCTAATTGTTGGGTGTACAGGTTTAGCAGTATTATGTAATTTTTACTGCATTTATGTCACTCTGCTGATAGTATATATGATTATTTTGTCCTAATCAACTTTAGTGTTCCATTATATCTGTAAGTAACTGAATTTTATCTTTATCATCTTACCAAATACTGTAATCCACTGTGAATGAAAACTGTTTGAACTGCCGTAAGAAAGTTGGTTGTTGGGTTCTGTGTCGCTGTTGTGAGAATTGGTTTCATTGGAGAGTATGTAGCAGTGAATAATCTGGCTTATTCGTTCTTTTTCCTTTTAACAAGTTGGTGACAGGATAGCTCTTCATTCTTTCACTTCTCATTTGTGTAAAACAGCGTAAACTTTAATTTCTTTCTCCAAAAATTTGCAAGTCCATGTTTACATACAGCGATTTAAGGCCTAATTGTTGGGTGTACAGGTTTAGCAGTATTATGTAATTTTTACTGCATTTATGTCACTCTGCTGATAGTATATATGATTATTTTGTCCTAATCAACTTTAGTGTTCCATTATATCTGTAAGTAACTGAATTTTATCTTTATCATCTTACCAAATACTGTAATCCACTGTGAATGAAAACTGTTTGAACTGCCGTAAGAAAGTTGGTTGTTGGGTTCTGTGTCGCTGTTGTGAGAATTGGTTTCATTGGAGAGTATGTAGCAGGGTGTGAATTGGGGAAGCAAAGGAGTTTCTTTCATTATTTTTGTAGGGGCTACAATATTGCGAGTGGTCTGGTTACAACAGCATTTGCAACAAGCAATACAAATGTTAGGCTCGTGCCTGCTTTCATGTGGTATGATTAGTCCTAGTTGAACAGTTCTACAAGGAGGCTGAACATGGAGTTATATCAGGTGGATATCTGCTCAGGCTAAGTTTTGTTTCTGTAGATGCTACTGGAAGGTAAGATTTTATTAAACATGGCCTGCATCTCAGTACGAACGGTTGGGGTAAACTGCCTCTGATCATAACTAATTCCTTAAGGGGGCCACTGCAACGCATGGGAGTACATCGGTTTTGTTTTTAGAATAAGATCAGTGTTTAGTGAGAAGCTCAGGCAGGCAAGTACTAAATCTATTTAAATATTCCAAGATTATCACAAACGTATAGTGAAATATAATGTTAGTTTATTTCCTCAAAGTATTGTGGGATTAAAGTATAAAATCGATGAGTTTCTCGTATCTAGATGATATAGAAACTGAGTGTGTACAGTGCCTATCTAAGATTTACATTGTTATTGATATAGAAAAGGTTAATTGCAATGACCACAAACTCTCGTCACCCATAAGTAGAGATTGTAAGCTGAGAGGAGGAGTTGCCATTTATGACAAAGTTATTACCATATAAGAAATTTAGAAACAAAAGAGTATTGTGCAGAGTGACGAAGCATGTGACGATGAACCTAAACTGAATGATGGCACTTTTGTAACTTTAACAGTGTATATATCCCCATCAGGTAATTTTCAACAATTCCTTATAAAAAGTGGATGCCTTGTTGTGCTATCTGTCTGCTAGAGAAAGTAACTTATTATTTGTGGGGACTTAAATGTTGAAATTTCTGAAAGAGTGTAATAGGAAGAATGACCTTGAAGTATTACTTGTTTCTTTTAATTTGACGTGCATTATTGTTGTTTCCTACTTGGGCAGTAAAGGACAGCAACACACTGAGGTAGACAACGGTAAGTTTAGAAACATTTATGGTTATCATGTTGTGAATTCTTTCTTATACTAGTTCGCTGCTGTTTACAGTACATGATGTAGCCCCATGCAGCAAGTTAAAACTGTGTTCAATTAATATTTAGGGAAAAAATAACTTAATTCATGATACATTTGTAACTGTATTTGAGAACTGTTTCCCAAGAACATAGTTACATATAATTGTAAGAAACCACATAAAACCATGGTTATCTGAAGTAATAAAAATATCTTGTAACTAGAAAAAGACACTATCTAACAGCAAGAAAGAGTAATGACTCAGAAATAGTCAAATATTATAAAAACTACTGTTCTGAATTAAGAAAAGTTATTAAATGTACAGAAGTATGAACATTATGTCTGAGATTAGTTCTTCTGACAATAAAATTAAAACAATTTGGAATCTAACTGAAAGGGAACAAGGAAACAAAGAGCACAGGGAGACTGTATTACCATTAACATGAATGAAAAGTTTACTATCGAAGACTCAGATATTGAAAATATTTTTAATAATCATTTTCAAATAGGACGTAAGTGTTCAGTAAAAGAGAAAAAGCTACTAATGGAAGACACAATACCATAGTAATTTGATACACTATAAATTACATCCACCTATCCCTTTGAAATTACGAAAATAATAAACTTACTCAAAAGTAAAAGCTTGTACATAACTGTTGGCATTTCCAGCAAATATGATATTGTTAAACCATTCTATAAAATAGACTGGTATGATGTCAACAACTACCACCAAATCTCACTACTGACAGCTTTATCCTAAGTTTTTGACATTGTAATGTATTATAGAGTACCTTCCCATATTTGTAATAAAATTAGGTACCAACAAAATATGGCTGGTTTTAAGCGTGGCTTTTCGATAGAAAAAGCAATCTACGCTTTCGTTTATCAAATATTAAATGCTCTGATTAACCGGACATCATGCAATTCTTCTAGATAAGCTTACGTTTTTGTGGTATTAGTGGGTCAGTGAACAAATGGTTTTATTCATACTTAACTGAAAGAGTGCAGAAATTTGAAATACGTGGTATAATGAATGGTGTGTCAGAGGGCTTGGTCTTGGATCCTTTTCTGTTCGTGATAAACGTTAATGATTTATCATTCTTCATTCATGATTATGTGAAACCTGTTCGTTTTCCTGATGATACAGTTATAGTAATTACACCCAACAGCAAGAATTAACTCTGTGTTGTTTTGAGTTGTGGTCTTCTGTCCACAGACTGGTTTGATGCAGCTCTCCATGCTACCCTGTCCACTGACACACTTTCTTCTAATGGTAAGTTGACGATTCCTTGATGTTTCACAATATGTCCTACCAACTCTTAGTCATGATATGCCAGAAACTCATATGATAAATGGCATGACATATCATATAATACATATCATAGTCTGTGAACAGAAGTATACAGCCAAGGTACAATATGCAAAAGTTTTAGGTGTGTGTATTGCTAAGAAATTGAATTGGAAGCAACCCATTGATGCTCCATGGAAACGTTGAGTTCGGGAACTTATCCTATTACCGTTTTTGAAACTTTTGGTTGACGAACATCTTTGTAAATTACCTTACTATCCTATCTTCATTCACTGCTTTCTAATGGCATCATGTTTTAGAGTAATTCATCACTGAGCAAAATAGTACTCATTT
Organism: Locusta migratoria; assembly: GCA_026315105.1. Lineage (NCBI taxonomy): Eukaryota > Metazoa > Arthropoda > Insecta > Orthoptera > Acrididae > Locusta > Locusta migratoria. The sequence continues at coordinate 695,099,405 of CM048745.1, read as the reverse complement.
CTCAAAAGCGTTGTTATTAAAATAATTTCTGGAGCCCTCCCAAGATCATCCTGCAGACACTTGTTTAAGCGTCTAGGGATCTTCACAGTAGCTTTGCAAGGTATATGACATGATTCTGATTGAAATAAAAGATGTATTTTAAATCAAAGGCATGAACAAAAGTTAGATTAGCTACAATAAATTAACAGATAACATTCTATCTGTAGATAGAAAAAAAGGTTTTGATGAGGACAATAACTAACTTGCAATTAATTTGTTTGGAGATATGCTGTATATTTTCGCACTTTCTAATACTCTGCCTGTAAAAACCATGTGTTTGGCAGTGATGTTGCAGCATGGAATGTGTGCAACGGATTATATTTTCACAATCTGAATACTACCTTGTTAAAATTAATCACCTTGGTGGAACCTCTTAGAGCACTAAAACAAACCTTCCTCTCAATAACCCTATGAATGGCAACTGTCACTTATATATTCAGTAATTTAATTTTGATTCGGTTTAAATGCTACTGATTGAAAATGCATTGAAAATTAACTGAATTTATTTCGAATAATTACAAGTTTTCTACTCAGTAGTCATTAGGAATACATAAATTAAATTAAACTACGTATGACGCATGCAATCCTTGCCTAACTGACAACTTTACTGAAATGCCACAATCTTCATAACCAACAAGATTGACTGACTTAGTCAGACTGCAATTACAAAAACCAAGAACAAGCAAGAATCAACTGGCAGGATTCTTTGAAATGTAATAGAAATGTCTCCCAGAATTTACTGTCACTTGAGAGAATGTTGGGGCAGGCACATATCACCATAATCAAAATGTAGTGCAAGACACTTTGGATTTCCATCCACTGTTACGTCAGGGTGGCCGTTAATTCTCGAAGTCTCTATAATTATCTTGGACATTACACAACTGGCCATAAACCTGAACTCATATCAAGACCTCTCACAAGTTTGAGTTCAACCCTCTCCCACATTAGAAGAACAAATCAAACACAAGTGGCTCAAACACAGACAATCGCCACTGTTGCCTCTTTCCTACTTTTTCCCATATCGGGAACGCCATGGACTGACTTTTGTTCCAATATGTACATGTCTGGGACAATATTCCCTACAATAACAACGTGAAATTGCACACGGCTTGTGGGTAAGCGAACTCCATCTACCGAGGACGAAGTATTCTGCTGAGACTTCAAACTCGGTGGTACAACTTAACCACCTGTAAACTAACAGGCCATCAATTTCTGGCATTGCTACCTACTGAAAGCTGCTTATCCATCAGTTAGTGTCGAAAGACACACTGTACACCGCCGGCCAATGTTTCACATGCAGTAAATCCACTAAATCAACTAAACAGTGGCTCCCAGCCATAGCTTTTGTGACCACTTTCCAGGAATTTTCCTCTAAAAACTGCTTTCATTGAGTTCCAAAATTCTATAATTTTGACTCATTAACCCTTACATTAGGAGCAAAAATACGATTTTTCACTAGATAGTAAAGATAGGCTTACACACATCACTCACCACTAAGACATATTTCATGAATATAATTCTGCTTGTTATAGAACTTTCATTTATTCATTTATTTTTTGCATACACTCCACGTCCTGGTCATTCTAGAGACAAGTATTGGAAGGTGGAAAATAATGCTACCTTTCAATTATTATTGATGATCATAATCAAGCAGGTAGATTCTACACCACAAAGTCGATACTCAAGTTTATGATTGCTTTGAGGTGCCATAAATAATAATTCATAAATGGGTTCATTCTGAATATCATGGTGTGTTTTGCACTAAGTAAAATTTTCCTCTATTATGAAATGAATTATATATACTTGGAAATCTTTGTATTATATAGCTTATCAAAGTAACTATAGGATAAATATCATGTTATGGAAACTAATTTAAGATTTTCATGCTGATGAGCATCAGTTTACGGTATTGTTCATTCTATACCTTAAAATAGATTTACAATAACAAACAAACAACATAAATCATGAAAATATTTTTTAACCTAGTGGTAGTTATTTTTAACTCTTAATAAGAAAAAAGATACATCAAGCAATTATGTACCAGAATCGTTATGTGTATAGAAAATCGAGACATACAAATGTTTAAAGTCAGGTATTCAGGAATTGAAAACTTTAGAATAACATTCCCATTTTATAAGGTCCTAGTATTCTTTATCAAATACTATAGTCTTCATGTTTGCTACGTCCAATTTCATAAGCAAACATTTTCGAATAGTCTTCTTTCTCACTTCACAACTGATCACTACTTTTTCGAAATAATAACTGCAAAAGTTACCATGCTAAGGATATTTATTAGTGATCAGGTGAAATACACTATGCATCGGTCCTTACACATCAAACACTGCCATGGCGCAGAACAGACTAACTGTTTCTTTAGCCATACAGGCATATACTCATTGTTGATGACTCTTCGACACTATCATTACATGCAATATAAATGTATCATATTTCAACACAAAGAATGTAATTATTCTTATTCAAAAAACTATATTGAATCTCTATCTAAGAAATATCATATTGAACATTTAAAGGAAGTTAATTTGAAATTGGAACCATCACAAGATGCAAGTCATGAACTATGTACAGGAACTTGATTAGTGTGCGGTCGCTGATGTACTTCTATCAGGCTCCATGACTCTGTACACCCTGCAGTTGTAAACGAACGTACACTCAACCCTTGTTGTAATGATAAGTAATTTATTTTGCAGTGTAGATTACGTTATGAAGTGACACAACCCTATACACGCAGTAGAAAAGAAAGCCAATAGTTGCTACAGCATGATGACATTTAACTCAGCAAAGAAAAATCTATAAAAACAGCTATAAGAAACATATGAAAACGTAGAATAACTAATATACAAAAACAAGGAATTAATGCACTATGTGACATATGAAACACAGTGCCATTGTTGGAACACTAGGTACTACAAAGGTGCACATCAATTTATCACTCGTGTTCACTGAAGCACTTGCACACAGCATGCACAAACACACGGTAGCTGGCTGCAGTTGCTACATCAGCCACCAACCAGAAAGTACCCCAGTAGGTGCATGAGTCTACCAGATCGTGTAGTGCACTGGATTGCACGAGGTGATGATATGGTCAGTGGAAAAATTAGTCATCTCTAGGGCTCAAGATAGTGCTGGGCCAAGCGATGGTTTGAGTGATGCTTGTCTGGTTGTTGATGGCGGCTGTTGGAAAACGTAGTTTGGTTTTATTCGGTAGATTTTGAAAGTGGAACGTTTTCCATGCAGGAGGATGTCCAGTGTACGGTCTCCTCTACTGACCACCTTATTTGGTCCAGTGTAGGGTGGCTGGAGAGTCCATCACTACGTAGCATTGTGGGCGAGCACGAGCTGAGGTCTTTGTGCATATAAAGTGATCCAGTACCATGTCAGAATGGTTGTGGAGGCCTTATCTTCTGTATGTGGTCCCTGAGGCGCCCAATGAACGTAGAACGGTCTATGTCTTCTCAAGCAGCAGTTTCTACGAAGCCACCCGGTAGCCTTAGAGCATGACGTCACAGTGTACAGTTTGTGCGGAGCATCAGGCGGCTCCTCCGCAACGTTTATCAGACTGGCCACGCCCCAAGGGACCATGGCAACGTTTACACATTGCCTTTGCCAGACCTTTCTGGAATACACGCTGGTTAATTATTGTAGATGCTTTCAGCAAGTTTCCTTTTGTGATTGCCATGAACTCAACGACGGCGTCTAGTACAATCAGTGCCTTAACATCAGTGTTTTACATCGAAGGTTTGCCTGAAACTATCGTCAGTGACAATGGACCTCAGTGTGTTAGTGCGGAATTTCAACAGTTTTGTCGTGTGAATGGCATTCAGCATATCACCACCACACCTTTTCACCCTCAGTCCAATGGTGAAGCAGAACGTTTCGTTCGAACATTCAAGTCTCACATGGAAAAGATGAAAGGTCAGAACTCCAGGCAGCAAGCTCTTCAAATTTTCCTGTCTACGTATCGGTGCATGCCACGTGACGGCCCGTCTCCTGCCGAGCTGCTACACGGACGCCGTCACCGCACTCTCCTTCACCTGCTGCATCCTCCCACGCACCAAGTCGGTTTGTATGGCGCTACGCGTTTTCAGGTTTCCACGCCAGTGCTGTACAGAGTGTTTGCTGGCAACAAGAAGACATGGTTGCCAGGCATCATTCAGCATGTGATCGGTCGCAATATGTATGTTGTACGTTCTTCCACAGGGTCGGAGCTGCGGCGCCACGCAAACCAACTGCGCCTGCACAGGCCGCGCTATCCTGTCTCGGGTTTCTTGATTCCAGACCCAGTTCACCGCCAGGGAACACAGCCACATCGCTCGCCACCGGGTACAGCTTCCCCGGGCTACGAGATCCCGATGGATGTCGACGCGCCTCCTACGCAGTCGGCCCCTCCGCCTCCGTCGCCGCCTCAGCTAACAGCGTCACCGAAAGGGACTCCGGGACAGTGCGGGCCCCCCAGCTTGGGCCACGCACCTCAGAAGAAGATGACCTGCTCAATCTGTGGGGAAGCGTGCACCCTTCCCCTCGTTTTGGCGGGTTTTCCGGGGGATCGCAAGGTGGATACTGGGCGCGGACGGCGTCTCGATCCCAGCCTCTGCTACGACGCCCGTCCCACCAGTAACGCCCCCGCCCAGGCCCTCCTCCCAGTGCCGTCGCCGTGGCCCTCAGCTCTACGCCACGGCGCGGCGGTTTGGGGGGGAGGGATGTGGTGTCGCACAAGTACAAAGTGCGCGCCACCTACTTTCGCCGCGTGCCGCCATGCACGCACGGCTCGGCGTTCTTACGACGTCAGCCACGAGCCCTCTGCTACAACTCCGCTCGTGGCCACCACTGGATGACATCGTTGACTTGGGACTGAGATAGGAACCAGTTAAGACCTTCGGAATCAGATAGGCACCAGTGAAGACTTGGCTATCGAATAGGCACTAGGCAGGCCTCTAGCTCAACTATGTATCAGCACTCTGCAGTACCGAAATATGTAAAAGTTAAGTATTGTATAAATTCTGTGCAATAAATATCTCGTTCTAATTTACTCTAGTGTTTCTAGTTTCTGCTGTCCCACTGGCTGCTCACCTCCGTACCTGCACAAGCGTGCTACCTTTATTCCTGTGTCGGTCATCCTACTTGGCCACCGACACCTACGACGGAAACGAGACACAAAAGCGGCGACGAGGCTGGGACACAAAACGAGGAATGTCATTCCATAATGTCTCAATGATGACTTGCCCCCTTGTAACAGCTCTTTCAGTTCTGAGTCTGAACTCTGCACCTCTGCAAGTGCCGCATAGTCTATGGTGGGAAGATGTTGACGATGAAGATGTTGATGGCCTGAGAGAGACAGTCTGCTGCCATATTCTCGATCATGAAGGTGTGCTGGATACAGTGTCACAGCCATGGGGGGGGGGGGGGGGGGGGTGGAGGGGGACTAATTGTGACACCATAAATTACAATATCTTAATATTGATATATTTCATCAAGATGTATATATTTGTCGCATATTGATTTCTTGTCCATAATTGTATTGATGTATGTTTACTAATGTTCTATGACGAACGCTGAAAACTGTGGGCAATGTCGCAAATATTGGTGGCTTAATTGTTTTACATTTTCGACGCCAAGAAGATTGCAAAAGCCACGGCACTGTATGACTCCATACTTGTACAATTGTGCAACGGTAAACCACGCACCTGCTCTTTTCTGCAAACACAGGCAATGCAATCTTTATTACTTTTCTATGCCAGAGACTCACCTTTGTACGTATTATTAATAACAATCAAATTTCGTTTAAAACAGTGTTCCACCCATCATTTTCCAAAGTCATTGACCTATGTAGGTTCCTAACCTAATAAGTGCAAAAGATTACCCGAGTATCCTAAATATTTATTAATGCAGTGAAGAAACTGATTTTATTCCTGATAACTGCATTCTCAACAAAATTACATGTGAATTTTCTCAGACAGTTTATACACAAGTTTATGTTAAAAGATTTAGGCAAAGAATAATTATTTAAAACAGAAATCAGATGATAGTTAGAATTTTTCATAATAATATTGACATATAAGATATTGAAAGACAGTGATTCAGAAAGTAGCTTACTCTGTTCAGACTTGGTATATAAGTGTAGACTTTTCTGCTTCACAAATTAATTATCCTGAAGTCATTTGATCTTACTGAAAGATAACAATAAAATTAGTTCAGGTTTTACACATAGAGTCTCATGTTAATTAAACTGTAAAGACCTCTCTTTGCCTAGTAACATAGAAGGTGCTTAATTATTTTCCGAGCTCATTATATACACTCCATTTCTACCATGTTGCTCCTCTTCAACTTTCAAATCAATGCAAGCTTACTCATTTTATTTTTGTACAATTTTTTCGTAGCATAATTAAATTATAAAATGTGTAAAATTAAGTCATAGATTAATAAATTTAGTAGGCTTTATTTTTAAAAAATTAGCCTCACCCCCAGCAAACCCTGGCTGCACCACTGGCTAGATATCATTGGTGGGTTGTTTTGGTCTGCAGTTCAGGTTGTTTTGTCGAAAGGCGAACATCAGTGGTTTGTGGTCTGTAAATATGGCAAAGGTGTGGGCTTCTATTTGGGGCTGAAAATATTTGATATCGTCATACATCTCTCATAGATCATTATCATATGCACTCCATTTCCTCGGTGATACAGTCATCTTTTGAGTAAAGAAAGCTACAGACTTCCAGATCTCATCAACACATTGTAGAACCATGCCACCCGTATCCGTCTGGCTAATGTCCACAACTACAACCAACACTGCACTAGGTTCGGGATGCACCAACAATGCATCATGTGCTGATGCTTGTTTTAATTTATCGAACACTGCTATCATGTCATACGTCCAGACAATTAGTTTGTTGCCTCTTGCTTTTGGGCTTGCTAGCACTGTTGTCAGTGACTCCTGAATCTCAGCTGCGTGCGGCATGTGACAGCGGTAAAAGTTCAACAGGCCCAAACAGCGTTTTAATTCATTAAATGTGGCTGAACTGGAAGCTAGAGAATCGCTTTAACTATGTCAATGGTAGAGAGTCAGTCGGTGGAATACGGTTGTCCGAAAATGTACTTGGCCACGGTTAGTAAAACTACATACTCTTCCAGCTGTTTGAATACTTCGACAAGGTGCTGGTGTGTTCTTGTGGCGATGCTAACAACACCAAGATACCATTTACATAGGCGAAGCAAAACTGTAGGACTTGCAGCACCATATCAATAAATCTCTGCGGCGTTTGCGGCGCATTTCAGAGGCCGAAAGTCATACGCCGTATGGCCTTATGATGACCGTCTTCGGAATTTCTTCGTCGGCCACTGAAATTTGCGAGTAGGCCTTTGCACAGTCCAGTACCACTGTACACACAGGCACCACTCAGAGCATAATCTAAATCACGAGGTAATGGTACTGGGTACCGATCAGGTATTGTTCGGCTGTTTGGCGTTCTATAATTCCAAAATGTCGACACCCACAACTCTTCTTTAGGAATGCGATCGAAAGGCGAGCACCAGAGGCTACAAGACGGACGCATGATGTCCTCCATGATCATGTTGTCGAATTCGGCCTTGGCGATCTTCAAATGGTCTGGTGGACTGCAGAATATTGGCGACCCTTTGCAGTCTTCATATTATGCACAGAGTTGTGCTTGTCGGCCTTTAGAAAACCAGGTTTTTTTCTCAGCGCCGTAAAGTCTCTCAGTAGATCGGAGTACTCGCTGTCTGTAACACCAATGAGCCGGGCAGAATAGTTTGACTTAGAAATCCTGAGATCGTCAGTCCGGTAATTTTGTGTACTAGACGGGCGTTGGACATAATCTGGCAGGAGATTGAAGTGTGCTAAGACATCTGCACCTATAATCGTCTCAGCCACGTCTGACACAGTGAAATTCCATGGAAACGCATGTTGGAGTGCCAAGTCTAATTGTACCCTATGCGTTCCATATGTTGCAATGGAAGAGTTATTTGCAGCTGCAAGGTAGAACAACGTACATGGTCGACACTGATGTATTAACATAGGTGGGAAAATTGCACAATTCAGAGACGGTGTCAGTTAGGTACTTACGGGTGGTACGTCTATCACTTATAAATAGGCACTGTGATGCTGGCCGACAACCAGAAGAAGCGCCTAAGTTCGATCGCCGCTGGCGTTTGGAAACGCGCAAGGTTTGGTGCAGCGTTGCGCCCGTTCCCCAAAACGCCGGTGGTACCAGCACACGTTCTTCTGTGTTCCATGCGACGATACAAGCTAGTTGGACGCAGCTATAATGCGAGAGCGTCTTCTCTACTTCTGCCGGTCGCGATCTCCGGTGACGCTGCTGCATGCTACTGGCTAATCTGCCGCTAACCCTTCGTAATCGGCGCACGTCACTGCACTTAACGAAATCGCTTAATGAGCAGACGATACTGTGAGAGGTGCAGGGGAAATGGTGCCCAGTACCTTATCAGCTAATTCCGCCACGGCGTCCAATGACATCTCAGGGCCGGCCGCGGTGGCCAAGCGGTCTGCGGTGCGCCAGTCACGATCTGCACGGCCACTACGGTCGGAGGTTCGAATCCCCCGCCGTCGGGCTTGAATATTTGTGCCGTCCTTCGTATTAGATAGTTCATAAGTAGTTTGTAAGTTTAGAGACTGATGTCCCCGAAGTTAAGTCCCATAAGCTCAACAACATTTTTTTTTTTTTTTTTTTTTTTTTTTTTTTTTGACGTCTCAGACTGGGAACCAATAATTGCCTTGACAAACGGCGGCAAGCGGCTGCTCCAAATTGCCTTCAGTAAGTTATTCGGTACGGTGCCAGAGTCTATCTTGTTCCTTCAGTGCCGCAAGTACTGTGAGGGTCGTCGGTCTCTGATGTTCTCTCGAATAAGTACCTGGCGGATACGCTCTTCCGTGAATGCGGGTACACGGCGTATCAACTCCGTTTTTAACCGGATGTTGGCATTCATTTACGGCGGCGTGATGACGATTTCTTGTACTTCAGCCGCGTATTGCTCTAACTGGCTTACGAACAGTGCTACTTTGGTCACGTCAGCGGTTACACCAGACTGAAAAAAAATTGCTTCTAACTGGGAGAACCAGAGAGCCGGGTTGTTCGGCCAGCAAGGCGACAACCAAACCGCTAGTCTGGATACGGCATGGTTGATGGCCGCTTAATTCTCGTTCATTGCGTCGGCGTCACCATTGTGGTCGCTGAGGTACTCATGACTCTGCACAGCCTGCAGTCGCAAAGAGTCGTACGTCCAATCCTTGGTGTAACGATTATTTCGCCGTGTAGATGACATTATAATGCAGCACAACTGTAGACACGCAGTAAAAGCCAGTCGTTGCTACAGTTTGTTGACATGTAACTCATGTGACGATACATATGGTAGGAGAGAAGGAATGGGAAGGAGAATAGGAAGATTGTTTCCTCTCAATTTAAGACGAAATATTTCTTTATTCTATTCAGAAATGCAATATATTTTTATTTGATCCAGCATATGCTAAAGAAGATATCGATTGTGGATTAATTACATAGCTAACATTAAATAACTCTGAATGAACAAGTGGAAGAGTAATGGACTATCAAATGTTTTAAGATAGATGAATAAAGTCAGTCTGTTACTATTTGTTAAGAGAAATCAGACGTGATGTATAAGTTATCTGGACTTTGTGAAATACAATAATATAAAAAACTTTAACTAGTGTTTGAAGTTTATGAACATTCATTTACAATGATTGGCTGTTAAACATCCATAAAATTTAACACTCGCTTTCAATGAAGCATTCTCACACTACATGCACAAACAGATGGTAGCCAGGTGCTGTCGCTAGAGATGCTCTCTCATGTATTTGGTCAGGAGCACAGATTAGATTTGAAACTTCTTAAAATGATGCTCACTTTAAGTATGCCATGACTCTAGTGATATTTGTATCAAACAAATGATTTGAAGTTAACATATGGTATGAATGAAAATATTGAGTTTTTAGATTGTTTTGTAGATGCTGGTTGAGCTGGTGATACAGTAGATCGTAAGTATATGTACTTAGATTGTTTGTAAATGTAATATTTTGAAGATCTAAAAAACAAGAAAGTGTAACAAAATTTTCTGTTTTTGCTGAGTGTACAGCATTATCAGAAGCTGTCACGAAATTAAGTTACTTCTGAATATTTTGACTACTTTTATGCAAAATCTGTTGTGCTTGTTAAAACACAATGGTAGTCAATATTATTAGATACGTTATCTTAAAAAAAATAAAAAATAAGAAAAGAACTCAAAGTACCTTGAAGTACACAACAATTTCATGAATGTGTTTATGTGAATCGAATTATAGACATTTGTGACTCAAATTATAGACATTTATAAAGAAGACTTAAAAAACAATGTTCCAGATATCTTTACTTAATCTTTGAGCAAGGACAAATTTGATTGTGAAATAAATGTAAGGAGGGATGTTGGAAAGTTGTACATTTATATCATTGGTATTGATAATGTCAAAGAGTAGTCACAATGAGTGTATGTCTATCCGGCTTAATAAGCAGTCTGTACTGTGCCTTGTCTGTGTTCACTATGTCAAGACAGGTGTGCAGGGCATTTTAACTTATCATTAATAAATATTTCTAACACCACTATAATACTGAAATGCGGAAGTTAAATTAGCAGTGCGGCTCAGTAGCACAGTGGCAGAATGCCACACTACAAATCCAAAAGTCGCAGGTTCGATCCATGCGAGGTCTTAGGATTTTTATCTCTCACTTTACACTTCTTCTGGCAGTGTTTCTGATGTGAAAAATATCGATTAACACCGTGGTTCGGAACCCAAGTTAAACTGTAGGTCCCCCTAGAACTGGCTGGGTAAGTCAGTTCGAAGATCGGAGGAAGACAACAGCATACCACCTCCAAACAAGACCATGCCTAGTAAAGCACTGTGGTGTTCAAAGAGAAGGATATTTTCAATTACTGTGACTCGTGGATTTCTGTTGTAAAACTGCCTTTGTAATTCAATTGTACATGGTAATTCAATTGTACGTGAAGTCTTAATTCTGTGTAAATGTTAGTAACGATAAACATCAGTTAGTCACAGTGTTGCAGGATATAATTTATTAATTTCTATTTGTGAATGTGTTTGTGAGATTGTATTTATTATTTAAGAATAGTCATTACACTATACTGTGTCCAAATATTATAAATTGTAACTGTTAGTTTAATTTGTAAGAACTTTAAACAGTGTAATATAATATAGACGATGAGAATTTAACATAAATTGACCACAACTGTGCCTGTCAGCATTTCAAGTTTTCATATGTGATCTGAGCTGCTTTACACATTTAAACAAGCATTCTGGTGTTTATCTACATCAGTTAACAAATGCAGAATCACTCGAGCCAATTATTCTACACAGCTAGCAGTTTTCCAGTAGGAGTTGTTGAATTTCATCAACAAAAACCTGATGTGTATCACTGATCACAATTATTATATGTGTTCCACTGTACTAATTTAACTCTGTGTGAGAGTTAGGTTTTGTCACTTGATTTTTTTGTTTGTATTTTGAATTTGGCATTACTTATTTGTTTTTATAAGGAAGGGTGTTGCAATTACAAGAATGTGGGTAATTACAGGTAGGCTGAATTATGCAGTTTGAATGATGTAGGCTTTGTTCAGTTAGTTTTACACCCTGCTGTCAGGAGTAACCACTACAGTGGCACATACGCCACCCATTTCTTAGCGTCATTATAATAGTAGTCAAGTGTTGTGGTTTTTCAGTGTGTTCGATGTAATTTTGGTCAGCTTTACTTTGAAAGGTAACTGTTATTATTATAAGTTACTTTTATGTATCGTTTAGCATTCAACTAGTAGCCCTAGATGGAACCTTTCATGTAAATGTAGATTTGTCTAAATATTTGAAATGTGAACCAATTTATGCTGTGGTTCGTCCCAAAACTCACATTGTGTAATGCTATGTGGCTATTCAAGAATAAGATATTCATCCTTGACAGTAAAAGTAGTACTTTATGTTTTAAATTCTAACAAGTACTTTCTGTCCATTCTTATCAAGCCATTTAAATTCAACTGTCAAGGTAACCATGCCTCCACATATTTATGATAAACTTCACCTACCCACCGGATTTTATATTCTTGATGACATGCATAAAAAGTTATTCAGGAGCAGCAACATCAGATTAATAGCAACTTAGCAAGTGTTCCAGAAGAATGGAAAACTTGGCTCTATGAAAATTTAGCTCGCAATGTGAAACTCAAAGAAGTCAACGAACAGTGCAGGCCATGGAAATAAAACAAAGAACTGGTGTGTTAAAAGCTAGTGTAGAGTCAAGCCAGAAACAAAACAAGGCTCACGCAGACCTTCTGTAATTCAGGGTCGAAACAAGAAAATCAAATTTATGACAAGAAATTTCAGTGTTTTAAAATAATGTATATATATGCAGGAGAAAAGCATTGATATTACAAATATGACACTGACATGCAGATTTCTGGTGTTAATAGTAACGTTGTTGATGTAGTTAAGTTATTAATTCTTATATAGAAGCATGCAAAAAAATTAGTAGAGAAGGAGTGGCTACAAAAACTGTAATGTGTAGCTGTAATAGAATGTGAGGTAATATATACTGGTCAAAACAATTACAGGATCAGTTTTGGTATCTAGATTTCGAAATACTGTCATCAGCAGAATGCTCTAAAATGATTTGCACCTTCCAGGATGCTAAACACTAACTCAAAGAGTCCGAAATCGCTTTCATGAATATAGCCTCTATACATGGGGGCCTATGCTGTGTGTCCCATTAAAACCACAACACCCTTTAGCTTGTAGAAACTAACGGAGGAACATCAGGATTGGAATCTTAAGTAATGGCGCCAGGTTTTGTTCACAGATGAGCCAAGATTTTGTATTCAGCAGGACAATCCTCGGAACAGCCCTGCTGATGTGCAGGAAACATCACCATATCATGAACGACTGGTGCAGGAAGAAGTCGTTCAGGATGGCACTTTGACTGCTCAGAGGTATAGAGATGTGATCCTACGACATTTTGTTATGCCCTACGCTGATGCCACATGAGATGGGTTCCTTCTGGTAGACGATAACGCTCGTCCCCACATAGCTGCAGACTTGGACAATGTGCTTGAAGCTGAGGGAATTGAAGGAATGGAGTGGCCATCTTGTTAACCGGACTTAAAACTTATTCATCATGTCTTGGTTGCACTTGGCAGATGCACTACAGCCATATCAGCACCTTCTGCAACAATTAAAGACCTGGATATAGCACTAATAAGAAGAATGGCTAAATATCCATCAAGAGCTGATTGATAACCTCATACTGTCCATGCCATGCAGCTGTGCAACTATACTGGTCATTTGAGGTGATCATACACCATATTAGAGGGCAACAAGAACGACTTTTTCACTAATATGGTAGCCCCAAGGTACCTCACTTTAAATAAACGCCATGTAAACCTCAATTAAACAGAAAAATTAGAATTGTAACTAATATCTGAATAAAATACGTTTTCACGTGTATATTGTGTAATATATCTCATCTTCTTCCATAATAGTTATGAGCAGTGTAATTGTTTCCCTGTTGTGTATTTGTGGTCTTCAGTCTGCAGACTGATTTGATGCAGCTCTCCACGCTACACTGTCCTGTACAAGTCTCTTCATCTGAGAATATATTCGGCAACCTACATCTTTTTGAATCTGCTTATTGTATTCGTCACTTGGTCTCCCTCTACGATTTTTACCCCACACACTTCCTTCTAACGCTAAGTTGACAATTCCTTGATGTCTCAGAATGTGTCCAAACAATCTATCCTTTCTCTTAGTCAGGATATGCCAGAAACTCCTTTTCTCCCCAATTTGGTTAAGCACCTCCTCATTTGTTATGTGATCTACCCATCTAAGCACTGCATTTCAAAAGCTTCTATCATCTTTTTGTCTGAACTCAATATCGTCCACGTTTCAAAAGCATACAATGCTACACTCCAGACAAATGCTTTCAGAAAGGACTTCCTGACATTTAAATTAATATTGAGTGTCAACAAGTTTCGCTTCTTTAGAAACGCTTTTCTTCCTATAGCCATTCTGCATTTTATATCTTCTTTACTATGGCCATCAGAAATTATCTTGTTACCGAAATATCAAAACTCATCTACTAGTTTCATTGTCTCATTAGCTAATTTAATTCCCTCAGCATACCTTGATTTTCTGACATTCCATTCTATTACCCTCGTTTTACTCTTGTTAGTGTTGCATTCTTCCACTGCTTGCTCAATGTACAGATTGAACAATATTGATGAAAGGCTACAACCCTGTCTTACTCCCTTCCCAACCTCTGCGTCCCTTTCTTGACTTTCGACTCTAATAATTGCTGTCTGGTTTTTGTATAGGTTAAATATAACTCTTCCCTCCCTATATTTTACCTCTGCTACCTTCAGAATTTGAAAGAATGTCTTCCAGTCGATATTGTTAAAAGCTTTCTCCAAATCTACAAATGCTAAAAACGTAGGTTTGCCATTCCATAGCCTATCTTCGAAGATAAGTCATAGTGTGAGTATTGCCTTCCGTGTTCCACCATTTCTCCTAAATCCAAACTGATCTTCCCTGAGGTTGGATTCCTCAAGTTTTTTCATTCGTCTGTAAATAATTCTTGTTAGTATTTTGCAACCTTGACTTATCAAACTGTTGATGCTGTAATATTCATATTTATCTGCACTTGCTTTATTTGGAATTGGAATTACGATATTCTTCTTGACGTCTGAGGGTATTTCCCCTGCCTCATAAGTCTTGCATATCAGGTGGAACAATTTATCATGACTGGCTCTCCTAACGATGTCAGCAGTTCAGACGGAATATCATCTAATGCAGGGGCCTTGTTTCGACTCAAGTCCTTCAGCGCTCTGTCAAAGTCTTCTCGCAGTATCATATCTCCTATCTCATCTTCCTCCACTTCGTCTTCCATTTCTAGAATACTGCTTTCAAGTTTATTTCCCTTGTTTAGGCCCTCTATATATTCCTGCCACAGTTCAGCTTTTGCCTCTTTGCTTAGTACTGGTTTTACGTCTGAATTCTTGATATCCATACAGCTGCTTTTCTTGTCTCCAAATATCTCTTTTATTTTCCTGTAGGCGGTATCTATCTTTCCCCTAGTTATGCATTCTTCTACGGTTCTGCATGTCCTCTAGCCACTCCTACTTAGCCAGTCTGCACTTCCTGTCAATTTCAAATGCTGTTGTTGTCAATTTCATTTTTCAGACATTTGTACTCCCTTTTGCCTGCTTCAGTTGCTCAATTTTTATATTTTCTCCGCTCATCAGTTAAGTTCAGTATACCCTGTGTTATCTAGGGATTTCTATTAGGTCTTGTCCTTCTGCCTATATAATCCTCTGTGGGCTTCACTACTCTATCTCTCAGAGCTATCCATTCCTCTTCTACTGTATTACTTTCCCCCGTTTCAGCCAATCCTTGCCTAATGCTCCCTCTGAAACTCTCAACGTCCTCTGGTTCCTTCAATTTGTCCAGGTCCCATCTCCGAACTTTTCTATCTTTCTGCAGTCTCTTAAGCCTTAATCTGCAGTTCATAACCAATAGTTTATGGTCAGAGTACATATCTGGCCCTGGATATGTTTTACAGTTTAAAACTTGGTTTCTAAATCTATTTCTTGCCATTATAAAGTCAATCTAGTACCCTCCAGTGTCTCCTGGTCTCTTCCACATACACAACCTTCTTTCATGATGATGAAACCAAGTGTTGGTGCTCATTAAATCGTGCTCTGCTCAAAATTCTACTAAGTGATTTCCTCGTTCATTCTTTTTTTCCAGTCCATATTCACCTATTACATTTCTTTCTCTTCCCTTTCCTACTACCGAGATCCAGTCCTCCATCACAATAAAGTATTCGTCTCCCTTAACTTTCTGAATGATTTCTTTTATCTCCTCATACATTTCTTCGATATCCTCGTCGTCGGCCGTGCTAGTTGGCATATAAACGTGCACTACTATGGTCGAGGTTGGTTTTGTGTCTGTCCTTGCTACGATCCTGTTCATAGTAATTTACCCGCATTCCTATTTTCTTATTCACTATCATTCGTACTCCTGCATTACCACCAACTAATTTTGTATTTATAACCATGTACTCACCTGTTCATCCTGCCACCGAACTTCACTAATCCCTACCATATCTAACTTTAACCTATCCGTTTTCCTTTTCAAACTTTCTAGCTTACCTACACGATTAAGGGTTAGAACATTGCACGCTCTGACCCGTAGAATGCCTGTTTTGTTTTTCTTGATAGTGACATCCTCCTGAGTAGTTCCTGCCCGGAGATCCGAATGGGGGACTACTTTACCTCCAGAATATTTTATCCAATAAGATGCCATCATTATATAGTCATACAGTAGAGTTGCATGTCCTCAGGAGAAGTGTAACGACTGCAGTTTCCCCTTGCTTTCAGGCATTCGCACTAACTGCATGGCAAAGTCATGTTACCTAATTTTACAATGCCAGATCAGTCACTCATCCAGACTGCTGTCCCTGTATCTACTGAAAAGGCTGCTGCCCCTCTTCAGGAACCAAACGTTTGTCTGGCTTCTCCACAGATACTGCTCCGTTGTTGTCGTTGCACCTATGATATGGCTATCTGCATTCTTGATGCACGCAAGCCACCCCACCTCGGTTTCGTCTGTGGTTCATGGGAGTATACTATTAAGAAAATCAATACATATAGACAAACATTTTGTAAATTTAACTTAAATAGATTCATTAAAGTGTGTGCTACCTAAAAAGTACTTTGAGGGTTAATATATAGTACTGATGAATCAATGATCTATTTTGGAAGTATATTGATAATTACGATAAAGCATTTGATAAGGAAGAAAAACAGAATCTTAATAAAACCACTGTTGGACCCAATCCATGCTGAATGAAATTGGAATTATAGTGGTAGAAATCCTCGGAGAACGGTTAGTGGAAATAATAGGAATGAACACAAAAGAGATAGAAAAATAAGAAATTTAAACCGTGATGATACATATAGAAATTGAAAATCTGAAGAGGGGGTTGTTGTTGTTGTGGTCTTCAGTCTGCATGCTGGTTTTATGCAGCCCTCCATACTATCCTGTCCTGTGCAAGCCTCTTCATCTGAGAATACGAACGGCAATCTACATCCTTTTGAATCAGCTTACTAGGCGCTGGAAATGGAATAGCAGGTCACAGGGTAATCGAAAATCAAGCAGAAGGGAAATGGGAACAGGGATACAGATAATGGATATTCTCGATTTTATGTGTAGTACAACAGGAGAACAATTAGTTCGTGGTTTAATAGGCTTATGGACCATGAAGACAATAGGGAAGAGATCGGTGTTGGTAATTCTTGTTTTGTCTTATTAAAATTTAATGAAGATGTAGTGAGTGACAAATAGTTGCTGTCATTAAATGTTAGAGTTGTGGTAGATGTAGAGATAATATGAGTGTTGATGATTGCAGGGAAGAGATTAATTGTGATAAGGATGTTGATAGCATGATTTATGTTGAATTAAAAATGAGGCAAACGATTTATTAGTGATGATGAAACAAAAGGTAGGAAAGGGGGCAATTATAGTATAGGCCATTAGAGTTAGATTTTGCCTGTTAAAGTTGAAAATACATAAAGTAAAAAAAGAATAAGAGTGAAAATGATAAGTTCGGTGATTTATTGAAGATAGTGTGGGATAATTATAAAGAGAGCAGTAGGTATAAGAGAACGAAAAGAAAATATAAGGCTCTTGTGAGAAGCTTTATTCTGAATGAAATTGTCACTCTACAGCGGAGTATGCACTGATATGAATCTTCTTGGCAAATGAAAACCGTGTGTCACAACTGGGATTCGAACCTTGGACTTCTGCCTTTTCTTGGTAAGCACTGTACAGACTGAGCTATTCCAGCACTCAAGGCAATCCTCAAAGCCTTACATCCACTAGTATCTTGCCTCCTACTTTCACAGACGTTTCCCTGCAAACTTTACACAGTAGCATCATAGTGTAGACACGGCTTAATCACGGCGAACAATACAAAGTATGACTTGGGCATTAACCATAAGTATTTACATATGTATAATACAATAGGTAAGGAGTACAACATAAGTTTATAATTAACTTGTAAATAATGTATTACTTTTCGGTGAGCTCATTATTTCGTGAATAAGCCTCTAACATTTGACCTTTCTCAGTACTTGCAAAATAATCATTAGTAAAGTGTATATGATCAACATAGCTTACTACCTATAGTAACATCCAAGCCATTTGCACAGTTCTGAAATTGAATTATCCACCCAGCCTAATGTAACATTACATGAACAGTGATCCACTTGGAGGTGTCTCACTTATCAATAACTACAATAATGTGGTTACCTAGCAAAATCCTAATTTAATTGCACATGTAATAACATATGTGAGTTTCCATTAACACTGGGTGATTTCTTGTACCTTTGTCTACTGTTTTGCATCATTGTAATTTACAGTATCATGTGTTCAATTGTTCTTACAGTGACTGAAAGTGATTTACAACATAAAGAATATATGACAGGAAGATTTTCAATTGCAACATAATCAAGATTTAAAAAAAGTAAAGTACATTTATATTTTTTCAGCTCATATTAACAGATTAGCTAGTAACATTTTCAAATTGTTGAGGTTACCTTGAAAATTTTTAGAATTGTGGTTAAGAATAGAGTAACATCTCATATATTAAGATAATGTACAATGTGTAACCTGACATTTTATAAGTGATATGAACCATAAGTAACATTAAATTATTGGGATAACTTAAAATATGAAAACTGGCATTTGTCAGGAAAACAGAGTAAACATTTTATCAGCACATTGAGAAGTAAGTTTTTCTTACAGCCTGATAGAAAATAATATTTCACACTTAGTCATCTTAATTGGAAAGTAATTCATTGCAAAATCATTCATTATTAAATATGATACATAGGTGCATATGTCAGCACAGGAAATTCTGTATATTGAGTACAAATCACAATGTAAATGTGGTAAAATGACAATTATTCAAATTAAAACGATCCTACCTGTAAATGTAACCTTTTCTTATCAAACTGCATATACTTATCCAAAAATTCTGAAAGACTATAAATGTAACATTTCCACTATGTTAGGGAATGTTGGAGAAAGGATGTGACACTGGAAACTAAAAATGTAACTAAGCATTACTTGGCTACAAACCTAGTGCTTGCCTCACACTAACACACTAAAGATGCATGTGTTGCCCTCATGGAAACTTCCTACTTTGCTTCTTGTCTGTATTGTTACAGTTGCAGTTTCAAAATGGTCAAATTCAAACATTAAAAAAATTCTTATTTCATTACTTATTATTTTAGATTCTAAGCCAGAACTACGTCTTCAATAACAAACTGTGTTAGCTTTCCTGTCATAGTTTTCCTTGCTAATGTTACACTGCTTTTCCAAGTTTCTTTTACAAGTTAAAAATTCGATTGATTACTGAATGATACTAACTTATATCTTGTTATCTAGTACTTCATGTAGTGAAATACTGTTGTAGTATGTTGCACACTGTTTAGTTTATACTCAAAAGTCACAGAAGTCACTGATGTACCAAGTCAAATTTTTTGTGATCCTTGCTGGAATTACTGGAATATGTCGTATTTCTCTGCCTATTTCTCTGCTATATCATCCTGTGTGGTATCTGATAGGATGTATGTTGAAATCTTTAAGTTTGTAATGTGTTGAAAACGCCAAATAAGTTTTACAAAACTTGCAAGTGCATTTTCGTCCAGTCTGATAGAATAGATTTATGTTTTAGAACAATGCAAAAATAATCTTTTCTGAATTACACCACCATATTCTTAACAGTTGCTTTCTTCAAAGAATAGAGCTTAATTTTTCTGTAAATACGTCTGTAACAATGAATATATAATTGTATCCTGATGTTTTAGCAATTGCCCAAATAGTTAATCCCCACAATGGACTAGATTTGCTGGTATACAATGCATGGCTCCTTTGTCTGATTACTAACCGTCATCTGCTGCCACTTAACACAAGTGCTAAGATTCTTCCTTACTCCTCTGGTTATAATGTAAAATTATAGATCCCTTGAATTTTGATAATACATTTTTATGTGCCACAATGACCACAGCTTCAATGAAAAAAAAAGTTATAAGTATGTCTACATATTCTACTGGCCATCAAAGTTTTCAGTTGTCATCGACTGTCCTCCTTTATCTTCTAAATAATATGTCTTTCACATATTAAATATTGTTCTACTGTTTTTTTCTCCTTTTCCCATAAGAAACTCTTTACCAATCTCCAATCCTTAGCAAGACTTTAACAAGGCCCCATACCATTCCAAATGTTTCTAATTTTATGGACATTAATTTGAATTCCCTTTCATCCTGTCATATTTGTCTATCAGATTTGCACCCATCTGGTAGTCTTTGCTTTTACGTTCATATTCCCTTTTATGTATTTACCATAATACTCCATTTGCTGCCTTATTTGTCTTTTAGTTTTTCCCCCATCTGGAGTGTTGATAAGACATTTGCTTTCACTTCATTTTTCCTTTTATATATTTAACATATTAGTCAAATTGCTGCAGAAAAGGAACCCACATGGTGATACTTATATCTAGTTTATATTCTTGTATGTAGCTAACCACTCTGTGATTTGAATAAATCATAACTTTTATCCTAGTAGGAAAATCTGAAATTTTAATATTTCCAATGAGTTGCCAGTAATTCTTTTTCAGTAATTGTGTAGTTTCTTTTGTGTTTTTGGAGTTTACAACTTATAATGCAATTGAGTCATGTTCAACCCATCCCTTATGAACCTTTTCCTGAAATAAACAGGCTTCCAATCCTGCTCCATTGATATACATCATAATACAGTATTGTATGCTCAAATCTGGCTGTTCAAGGTCTCACTATTGCAAAAGTTCAAAGTCCCTCCTTATTTTCATCAAAGGCTAACTGGTTGTCATTATTCTAAATTCACATCATATTTTTTTCTTTAAAAGTCTATTCAGACTGTGTAATGTAACAAGTGACACTACATTCCTGCTTACCGACTCAATGCAAACATATTTATTAATTTAAGAGATTTAGAATAGCAGGGGACAAAATTTTGCATAGGGTTTTCTGTCTTCCTAGGTGGGAGTACCTGGTGACACCTACTATGGTCAGAGGAGTAATTACGCAGGTTTAACAACCTGTGATGAATAAGTGGCACAGAGATGAGAACATGGATTCCTCGGCTTCATAAATGTTCTGTGCTAAAAAGTCAAAGAGGGACAGAAGAATGTGCTACTTCTGCTATTGACATTATTGTAATGTGAGAGAGAGACACTAATAGAGACTGGGACTGAACATATTTTGTAATATAAGTCTCTGTATAATCATAAGTCATTGATTAAGTGATTGTATTTTGCAGTACAATAAATTAGTACTGTCATTTGTTAATGATTCACGACTTTAATTCGTTAGAAGAAGATTAGTATAATATTGAAAAAGCATTTTGTGCTACTCTCTCGTCCTGAAAACTTTTGATATGAGTGTCTGATGCCTGTAAAATCAAGAAAAAGCTTCTAGGTTGAGGAACAGACTAGCTGGGCCTCATTCTCCTAGGAGCAAACCCAATAACAGTCATATACCAAGCAAGATATAAGGACCTAATATAAGTGATATACATTTTGTAGTGTCCTCAGAAGAAGAGATGCATGGTCATAACACTACAAAATTTGATGACGCATGTGCAGGACATGAAAAGAGCGAATGCATGAGAATATTATTTTATGCCAAAGTGATGGACTTGGACAACTAATAACAACAAATGATTACAATGACTTGCATGGATGGAAAAATTGGTATCCTCGATACATTATAAAAAAGAAGAAGCAACTACATACAAAAAAAGCTATCCAACAAGAGGTGATTAAGAAGACAGTGTGATTGGCGACAGCGAGATTCACACGGTGTTGCTGAGGGTAAAATTTTACTTATGGTGCTATGCGGGCTGCATGGGTGTTCCGGTCTGCACATTGCAGAAACCTTGGGTGAGAGTGTCTAATAACAGTCATTTTGGTGTATACTAGATATTGAGGGAGATACCAGTGGTTGTGATTAGTGTGTTTAGTTAACTGTGTAAATTTATAGTACTGACACGAAACATGATGGAGTCTGTGAATCAAGAGGTGTTCGCACAATTATTGAGGGAATTTAAAATCCTTTCAGATAAGATTGATAGTAAAACTCAGAAGTTCGAAAATCAAAACAAATCCATTTCTGAGAAGTTCGAAAATCAAAGCAAAGCATTAGACTCACAAAAAGGATCTGTTGAAATGATCAAGAAAGACGTAAAAGATTCTTATGCTCATTTCGAGTTTAATTTATTAAATTCAAATAGGGAATTAAAATCGGAGCTTGAAGATAGATTGAAGACTTTATCTTCACAGTCTCAAAAGAATTTACAAAAATTGGAGAATAATATAGAATCAAGTATAGAAATAAAGTTATCAGAATTATCTAAAGAGGCCAATGAAAAAATAGATCATTTCAATTAACCGTTTGGAAGCTCATGTTAAAGAATGTAAGGAGAAATATAATTGGTATGAGGAAAAAGTAAGGGGACTAAGTCAAGGTTTTTTGTACCATGATCAATCTGAAAATTTAGCAAAAAATGTGATGGTAGAAAACTTTGGCTTAGAGAAGACACAAATAGTAGAAGAATTAGCATCTAGATTTGCAGATAACGATAAAACCATGTTATCTAAAATACAAGAGATAGACAGTGAGCTAGCTAAAACTAATTTGAGACTTGACGTTCTTGCAGTTGGTTCTAAATCTGAAATAGAAAATGTTACCAAAACTTTAAATGAAACTATTAGTAAAGTGAACAGATTAGAAAAGTGTAATAGTTGTGAGAATTTTACCTTGCTGGTGAGTGAGGCTAATAAGTTGGAAATGAAATTAGAGGAAGTGGTAGATAAATAGTTTAAGGAAAAAAGCTTTTATGGATAGGAGAAGAAAGATCTGAGATAACATCTCAGCCACTTGATAAAATGTGGCCAAATACAGAAAATTCAGTTAAAGAAGTAGTGTCGAAAGTACAAGGCAACAATAGTAACATTCATATAGTAGCAAATAGAGAAGATGTATTTATTTCTTCGGGAGTTAATATTTCAAAGCATTTCCCAAAATTCAAACCTGACGGTGTAGTTCACCGAAACTATTTTCTGAGAGTGTTCTCTAGATATTTGCCAATAAGTGGGATGATTCAAGAAAGATTGATTTTACTTTAGATTACTTGGAAGATGAGGCAATATCCTGGGGTAACGCGCATTCTAATGAATTTAGTTCTTGGGAAGATTTCCGAATAAAAGTTAAAGATAGTTTCTGGTCTGAAAATACTCAAGAAAAATTAAAACTAGAGTTGTCAGATCCACCTTTGTATTCTAAGCAATGTGGAAGAATTAAATGTATTTACAGTCTCATTTAATAAAGGCAAAATTCTTAGACGACCCAATTGATGAAAAATACTTAGCTAACGTTCTAGTTAGACGTCTTCCATTTTACACCCAAAGGGAAATATGGTGCAAAGGTTGGAAAACAATTCCAGAATTATTAATAGCTGCTGAGGGAGTAGATGTCTTGAACAAGGCAAGGAATGAAGATAATAAAGGTTCTACACCTTTAAATAAAGAAACACCTAAGGGTGTGTATGTATGTCAAGTACATAAGCAGAACGTCCAAAAGAATAATAAGAATCATTATCAGAAGAATAAGCAGTTCTTCAATAACCAACATCATAGGAATAGTATGCGAAACTCTAGTGGGTTAGTACAAATGTCCACTCAGGCAGATGCATATAATGTGCGTCAATCTGTGGTTAATATGGATGAGTTGGTGGGAAACTAAGAACATCTTGGAATTAAGATCCATTTCCAGGATGTATCAACCGTATTAACTATCATATTCAGAAATAAATTTTGTGCATACTATACCTAAGAAAGATTGGTTATTGGAAGAATCAGTTCAAAAAGAATGTCAACATCTGAAACCTCTAATACATGGCTATATTTACGAAGCACCTGTTTGTGTTCTTGTAGATAGTGGGAGTGATGTATCTATAATCTCTCAAGATTTGTTTGATAAAATATACAAAAAACACTTAATACCTGTTCTGCCAGTTTCTGGAGCGAATGTTTTCGGTATCTCGGGAACAAAAATCCAGCCGATTAAGAAAGAAACGAGATTACCTATTAAGTTAAATAATATACTATTTATGCAAGTATTATTATTTGTGCGTAAGACTACGACTGATCTTCTCTTAGGTATAGACTGGTTAAATGTTTATGAATTTAATATAAGCTTTAGACTTCATAATATTATTGGTAAACACAAAGATACTATGTTTTCTATACCTTTGGACATAAACAACAAAGATAATATGGCTATAAGTTCGGCGCGTCTTTTAACTACTGCACACTCTGTAATGCTGAGTGAAGAAATAGGTGAAAGTTCTGACGAAAAGATAAAACGCAAGGCTTTTGAGTCAAATTTAATAAGGGAAAATCAGAAAGGTTAATTAAACAATATCCTTATGACGTATAAGCAAGTTTTGTCTTGTAAACCTGGCACATTTGGTGGATATGTGTGTTCATTTAAAGTGAAGGACGATCGACGGTTTTTTTTTTTTTTTTTTTGTAAGCCGTATCTGATTCCCTTGACTTGAATATAAGGAAGGAGGTACAGGAGGAAATATATAAAATTTTAGATAACGACATCATTGAAAGAAGCGATAGTGTTTATAACAATCCATTAGTTCTTATTGGAAAATCTATGGGAGCATTAAGGTTAGTGCTAGATTCTCGCACACTGAACAAGCACATTGAGATGGAAAGAAATAGACTTGTAATCATTGATGATCTTTCGACTAAGTTTGAAAATGCTCAATATCTCAGCTCTATGGATTTGACTTCAGGTTATAACCAGGTAAAGATTCATCCTGACTCACGAAAATGTACAGCATTTTTGTTTGATGGAAAGGCATATCAACATTTCTGTTTCAGTGATTATTAGAGCTCTTGATCAAGCCCTTGGTAGAGAATTATTAAATCAGCTAATTATATATGTCGATGATATTTTAGTCATCTCTAATTCTTGGAAAGAACATTGTATTATTTTGGAAAGAACATTAGCTAAATTTGTAGAGAAAGGTATAACAGAAAAGCTAGACAAGTCACATTTTGGCCAGAGAGAGGTAAAATTTTTAGGACATTATGTGGATATTGAAGGAATAAGACTAGATCCTGAAAGAATTTCAGCTATTGAAAATTGCCCTGAATCAAAGAATGTGAAACAACTAAAATCTTCTCTCAGTTTAGTGGGATTCTATTGGCATTATGTCAATGGTCAGGTATTAAATAATCCTCATTTACTTGGGTTATTAAGAAAGAATGTCACTTCGAAATGGACGGAAGATGAAGCAAAGGCTTTTCAGGTTATTAAGACCGCATTAGTAAATTCGTCCATACTGCAACATCCTAAGTTTGATCTACCCTTTAAATTAGTTACTGATGCATCAGCGTACAGGATTGCTGCTGAACTCTTCCAGGGATCATGGGATCCTGAGGAGGGGGATCGATGGACAATTGCTTTTGCAACTAGGTGTCTGAATCAGCATGAGATGAATTATACGACCACAGAAAAGGAATTATTGGCAATAGTATGGAGCTGTGAAAAATTGCAGAACTTAATTTGGAATTCTAAGGTTTTGCTGTATACCGACCATCAAGCTTAATTTTTTTGATGGAAAGTCGTTTGCTGCACAGTCGTCTAATGAGATGGATGTTGTACTTGCAAAATTTCGATCTTGAAATAGAATATATAAAAGGATCGAAAAATATTGTATCGGAAACTTTGTCGCATCTTCCGGCAGCTTTAAACAACTTACCTACAAGGGAAGGAAAAGGTATTCTTTTTGGAATAAATGTTTTCAAGGTTAGCTATCAGGATAATAGAGTCCAAAAGTTGGCTAGAGACATAAGGGTTACAGTTAAGGATGACAAATTTATGGAGTCCGCCAGAGGTAATGAAATGGCTTTAAAGTTATAGATGGGGCATTGTTCTGGCGTAAAGATCCTAACAAAAATAATTGGAAGTTATGTATACCTGAAAATATACAGGAAGATTTGATATTATACATACATGAAGGGTATGGCCACTTCGGAATTCGCAAAAGCATTAAGCATGTCAACAGGTTCTATTACATTAAGAAATTAAGTAGAAAAGTTGTGAAAATTTTACATTTATGTCAATTACATCAAAGAGTAAAACACAAATCCCAGCATTCTAAATTTACCCTATACCCTAATATTCCAAAACATTTGCATGACATTACAGCATGCGATTTGTATGGTCGATTACCGACCAGTAGGGGAGGGGTTGATTTCATATTTGTGTCAATAGAATGTTGGTCAAAATACGTAAAATTGTATCCAGTGAGAAAACCGTCCTCAGATACAATTATTCATTGTTTGGAGGAATATTTTGAGGACATAGGGAGACCCAAAAGAATTTTGACGGACAATGGTTCACAATTTGTTAGTGCTAAATTCACTGAATTTCTAGATTGGAATAATATTAAACATGTAACAATTCCCAAGTATCATCCTCAATCCAATCCATCAGAGAGGGTCATGCAAGAACTGTCTAGATTGTGTCAAACATATTGTTCACGAAAACATTCGGCTTGGGTTACTTTAATCTCGGAATTTTAAACGATTCTGAATGAACTTCCACATATACATATGGGTTTGACACCCATGGAAGTTTTAAATACGAAATTTATAGGAGAACCATTATTATACTACTTCGCATGGCCTCCTATAGATAAATAAGATCCAATTCGAATTCAAGAAGAAGTAGAAAAAGCTTTACATACAGTAGGCCAAAGTAGACTAAATGTGCTAAAAAAAATACTGTAGTATCAACATATGGAATTGGTGACTTAGTTTGGGTTAGAAATTTCCAACTAAGTTTGGGGGTAAAGAAGCAAATTTGTAAATTCTTTCATAGATGGTGTGGTCCATATATTATTTCTGGAATACCTCATACAAAAGTGGCGTACTTAGAAGATCCTAATACAAATGTAAGTATTGGTTTATATAATGTGGACACATTAAAACTATACAAAAAGCATTTTGTGCTACTCTCTCGTCCTGAACAACTTTTGATATGAGTGTCTGATGCCTGTAAAATCAAGAAAAAGTTTCTAGGTTGAGGAACAGACTAGCTGGGCTTCATTCTTCTAGGAGCAAACCCAATAACAGACATATATCAAGCAAGATATAAGGACCTAATATAAGTAAAATATATTTTGTAGTGTCCTCAGAAGAAGAGATACACAGTCGTAACCATACAACTGGTTCATCAAGTGTTGGTATCTTTATACTTTTTCTCTAAAAATTTACCACCTAAAAATGTTTAAGTTGTTTGTTTGTTTTAGTTGCAGGGATTATTGAGATTGCTAAGACTTTTTGTCATTCATCTAAATTCCCTCCTCATTGATTCTGTGACCATGAAAATTTACCACTTTCATGTTCAAATGTTTGTATAGCTTATGGGACTTAACTACGGGGTCATCAATCCCTAAACTTACAAACTATTTATGAACTAGCTAATACTAAGGATGGTACAAATACCCATGCCCGAGGGGGGATTCGAGCCCCCAACCCTTGTGGCCATGCACACCATGACTGGTACATCGCAGTCCCCTCGGCCACCATGGCCAGCCCTCTTTCATGGCAAATTTCCACTTCTCAAGTACCGATTACATCCCCCTTCCATTAATTTTTCCTACTTCTATTGCGCTTTCTTAATATTAGTCCCAAGCACTAATAGTTGCTAGAATATTACCCACATTTACGGTTAATTTCTCCAGTAATTCCCTCTCTCCCAAACTAAAGCTAACCCTCTTATGAACTCCAAGATACATTTAGCCAAAATGGAGCTACACAGTATTGGTAAGACCACCCACATATAACATGCAGTGTATTTCCTATACGCAAGATTTAGTACTACTTGATGAAAGCCACCGTCACGTCAAGATTAGTCATGAATGTAGTGTTTTTAAAATTTATGACGCATCCATCTATATTCTCTGGGTGGGCAGTATTTCTTTCAAATATTTCTTTACGTATCTATAGACTAGTACTAATGTAATACCACTGTTCCATCTTTGCATTGGAATCAGTGGGCTGTTATATTAACTAATGGTACTGTCTATGATTTTGAATTTTCTGTTACTCCTTCTCAACAGCTTCTGGTTTGAAAAATGGAATACTGTATGATTTTATAAAAAGAAAACAGAAAAAATGGTTAAGACCAGAAATGTATGTAGTGTCTTTGAAATTGTGCTAAAAGTTATTATGTTTTCCAGGTGATCATTCTCTCTTTCCCTCTCTTCAGTATTTTATTTAAGTGTCTTGAGTCTAGTACTAATTTAATTCCACCATTATGAATTTGTATTGCAATCAACAAGCTTTTATATTGACTGATATACTGACATTTGCATTTTCTGTAACTCATTCACAGCTTCCCAATTGTTAACTGGAGTACTGGATAGTGCAAGCGTGAAGGTCGGGGTGAGAGTTTAAAATAGAGAAAGTTTAATTTTTTAAACTCATAACCACCAGCTGTGAACCAATTTCCTAAACATGCAAAAACACTGGAACTGTGATTGCGACTGACTCGTTTTCTAGGGGATGATATCACACGTTCACAGCTTTCCTTCCCTGCATATGATTAACAAAACAAATTCATAATAAAATCAAGTTCATGAGAGAAAAGGGTGTACTAACTACTATTTTTAAAAACACGTGAAAGTTCACTTTATGTTGTTTATTTCACAATATTTGAACCCTGTGGCAGTCGCGCCTGTACGTCGGTAAATTTACCAAATGAAGTTATAGCTCGTGAGCCCCCAGACAAAATGAATATTTGTCGCGAATTGTTTTCACACCATGTGGCTGTCTCAAACACCGTTTATTTTCGTGCCTATGCGACGACACGTGTTACATTAACAAATCACAGTCACTTTAATTCAATGCGATGCACACCTTGTTCCACCAGCTAAATATTCACAAACACACAGTAGCACACGATTTAACTTAGTACAATCTACGACGAGCAACCACACGTGGCGATTGCCACAGACAAATCTCAAGTCACCACCTCGAGATCTACATGCCGACTGCATGCAGAGCGACGCCGCCCGGCCAGCTCACCACGTGCTCCGGATTCCTCACTTCCTGCCCTCGTGCGTGCACGCGCGCCCCAAAAGCTCAACTGCCGGGGTTTTTTCCCCTACGTCATCAACTTCCGCATGTGAGCTGTTCTAACCGATTTGCCAACGTACAGCGCTCAGCCAATACATTTCTAAAACTTTACTTAAAATCAAAATAATTACACTACACATTAAATAAATAGCCTTCTTAGGTTTTTATATTGGTATAAACATACTTTGTACTATTTATCATAATCGTGCAATTTCTTATGTCACAGATAAGTGATTTAACTGAATACTTTAAGATAAAATACACAAGATTAATTGAAAATAAAATGAGAAATAGTTAATATATTTATTTTTATAAACAAACATTGCTATGCTAGTTGTGTAACTGTCTTGTATTCATTGGTAATTTATTACTTTCCATTGTCAATTAAACATATTACGTCAGATGTGACTATATCAGCTAATGTATTGTTTATTTATCAACAGGCTATTTTGTAATGAGGGCCTTAAAGGTTCCTAACTATATCGTATTACTTCAAATGCCAGTAGTATTACAATATTTGTGCATTGCACTGTGCCTGGCACTCGCCATTGTCCCTCTCTCCCCTAACCGGAAACGAACTGGAAATCCTAAGCTGGAACAAGCCACCAACGTCGGCCTGCCCGCTGGCCTCCCGTCAGCTACAAGCACACAGCAAATCTCAACATGGAGAATTTCTACCTTTGACCTAACTATAAATGTTGTCACCCAATTGCGTACATACATTGCTACTATAATTAATAAGATTAAAATTGTGTAACATTTAGTGCATTGGCTTGGTCAATGTTTGCAGTGAACTTCATACTGTTTAATTATCAAATGCTATTAATTACCAGTATTTCTATTCGGCGGTAATATCACAATACCCCCACTTGCGGCATCCAAACCATGTGCAGAATGGCGCAAGTAGCACCAAAATTAATACATTCAAATGAGCAAAATTTTAAATTACAAAATTATTGTATCGGATTGGCTTAGACAGTATGCCAATTATGACCTCAGCTAATGCAAAAAATAAATAAATAGATAAATAAAAAATAAACAGGGCAGTGAGAAAATTTCCCAATATTTGTACCATTAAGACCACTTATAGTGTGTGCATATTTTTAAGAAAAGAATCCTTATAACTAATTACATCCATGAAATTTAAGTGTGCCTGTTGTTTATATACAGAATTGGCACCAAATTTATACTATTATTAAACTTTAGTCTTTAGAGAACCTTGTCCTACATGGAAAAACTAGAATTATCACTATAAAACCTATTGACGGTGTACACTCCACTTGTTTAAAGGAAATCTCTCACCACTTTAACACTGACAACCCCAGAGTCATCATTGCAGCAACTCTGGTCCATGGTGTACGGTCCTATGTCTCCGTCATTTCAACCAACATACTGTTGCAGCTTAGATTCATGGCACTGGATCAAGCGTTCTTGTTCACACACGTCATATACACCCTACATGGAACAGTAAAAGCAGAAGGCACTCATGAGTCAACATAGAGAAAAGGTCGTCTGGACACCAGGATTCGGTTCGATTTGTATCCCACCCCCCTACCATCCAGACTTGATGCAATTGAAACTAAGCATTGAGACATGTACAGTAACATGTAAATCAACAGAATTAAGAACTTAAAGTGGTTTGTGTTAGTCATTATCAGATCAACCCAAACCACCATGTCTGCACTCTCATCAGCCATAGCTTCAGATGAAACAGACAAGAGAATATGTGGCCTACTTGGAGTATTACTCCATCAAATAAAGAAAACAACCTGCCTGTGTTGAAATATATCTTAAAGTTCAAATAATGCTACCAAAAGAATGTTATCATAGAGAATTTTTTCTTCTATCAAAATGACACCTACAAGCATAAATACATATCCTACCCCCTCGCACCAAAAAAAAATTTATTTTTGCTGGTGTGAGATTAAATTTGGATCCCTGTCATCAGTCTCATGTGCTCTCCACAAGTACTCCCCACAATAAAATATCTAAGTTTAAAGTCTAATTTCAAAATTAGTTTCTCACAAAACCTACATTTTTTAAATAAAATATCACCAAACCCTATTGATACTCAGGCTAGACAGAAAAATAGTTCTCGTCAACTGTTGTTGCAGAAATTGTTCAGACAACAGTTGAGCACCATTAAAGAAACCAAAATCTGTTATCAGAATCAGTTTAATATAACAATACTGAGCATTCTCTATTAGACATGTTACCTACCAAACACCCAAAAGAGACAGACATTAAAGAGCAAACACTTTATCGCATTGAAACGTTTCTCAATCCAACCCACCTTTAGCCAAAACAGCCACAACAAACATACATTCCTCACTTCTGACCCATATGGTCAGTCACACCCACATATGCAACACTGTCAGCTGACATTTTCATCACAATTTATCTAAGCCACAGACCCCACTGCCTGCATCAATGTCCACCATTTTCTCATTCTCCGAGTCACCCCACAACTCACACCACGTATCCAGCCCTGCTCACATATACACACACATAAACAGTACACTCCCACTTCCTTTATCCTTTAGTGTTGGCATACATACATACATATTTACCTCATGTACCACGGTTGAACTGCAAATCTGGAACAAGCACATGTTTTAACACAAACAACAAAAGAAAAACATTTACAAATAAAACTTGTAAACTTGACCCCAATGCTTAAATCTAAACACACAAGTAGATACTAACACAGACCACAGAATAAATAAGCACAAATTCTTAACCTACTATCTACAATGCATTGAATCTCATACTTCATGACAGTTACTTGAGTAAACATGCCATTAAATCTTTATCATTTACAAAATTTTTGAATTTCACCCTCTTCATGCATCCCTCAGACTTAATTCTAGCACTTTATCCTTATAGTCTAGTTGTGTCCCATATTTGCACAAAAATCATTTCCCAACACTAAATTTATGCAAAGTCCCTTTATGACAAGTAAACCTTGTCTAAACAATTCATCCTCAATCATCAAGTCTAACACTACTTCCTTATTCACTGGTTTGCTATAACTGCCAGTAGCATTCTTTATCCGTACCCCAGTAACTGGAAACTCTACTGTCCCTGTACTCTTGATTTGATTGTAGAAATCCTCTGAGATACCACTAATTGTACTTCCAGTATCAATCAATGCAGTTTCACAGACCCCTTCTACCTTAACATTTATAATGGGCTGTACATTTTCAATGACATCTTCCTTAAGTTCATTTTCTGCAAACAAATCCTCCTCAATTTCTTGCATACAGTTCCTAACCATAGTATTTACTTCCCCTACATAACAATATGGTTGTATGTCCTCATCATTTCCAAATATTTCACTGAATGCTTTCCCAAATTCTGAGTTTATTGCACTCAACTCCCCAAGTTTCCTTGCATACCCATATTTCTCTTCTACCCATGTCACTGGCTCCACTGATTTTAAATGTCTAAGGAGTTGGACCCAATCATCTGGACCATATTCACTTACTTCTTTATCAATCCACCCTGCTCCTATACCATCACAATCAATTTCTTTACAATTTTCATTGTTGTATACTACAAAAGTTTGTACACTCTCCTTATCATTATCTATTCCCTCCTGTAATACACAAAATCCCGCATCTACTTCATTTTGGTCTACAGCACACATGCCTAATCCCCTTAATTCATTGTATTCATTGTCCCCACTCACTAAGTCTTTTACCAGGCTATAGTAAGTTTGATCCCTATTACATTGCTTCCCAAGTTGGTCCAAATACTCATATTTGTGTAATAGCCAATCATCTGGTGCCCACTTCCTAATTAACTTTATCTTCTCAATAATACCTCTGTCCTGTCCCAACACATCATCAGTTACGGGTGGGTGTACATCAGTAATGACAATTTCGCCTACTTCAGAAACATTCACATTTCTCTCATTATTCATACTAGACCCAGTGCCATTTAATGTTTTTACTGGATCACATTTAATTTTTTGAAATTCAGAACTCCATTCATTCTCATTCACACACTCAACACCATCTATGCTGGCTCCAGTACCATCAATATTTACATTCATACTTTCACATTCAGTCAACACTTGTGCCTCTGACCTATCCAAAACTAAGGCTAACCCAACACTGTTTTTATCTTCTTTAATGTTATTATCAAATAAATTTTGTACATCATATTCCCCTTTACTGTCCTCATTCCTATCCATTCTCCTCCTGTTTGCCTCTCTTTTGTCATGTTGCATAAACCAATCCCCAAAAATTTCCTCACTACCTATAACAGCATCCATCTGACACATACTTTCCTCTCTTTTCTCCCTTTCCTTGTTTACTCTATTTATGTTTTCTTCCCTATTTTCTTTATCATTGCCCTTGTGAACTCCTACTTCCTATCATCATCTCTGTCCATGTCACATAGTTTTTCCTCCCTTCTCTCCCCATCTCTATTCCTACTGTAATTATGGTCATTAGATCCCCTGTTATCCCAATTCCTATTTCCATCTTCCTGCCTTTGATTTCTCCTATCATTTTCTCATGTTTCCCTCTGGCTTCTATTCTCCCAGTTGTCTCCTCTGTTAT
This sequence comes from Locusta migratoria, assembly GCA_026315105.1. Classification (NCBI taxonomy): domain Eukaryota; kingdom Metazoa; phylum Arthropoda; class Insecta; order Orthoptera; family Acrididae; genus Locusta; species Locusta migratoria. Next base: position 695,065,438 of record CM048745.1, on the reverse strand, counting down.
TGTTACCTCTCCAATTTTCATTTAAATTCCTCTCTTTATTGTGGTTTCCCTGGTTATGACCCACATTTCTACTGCCTCTGTTTTCATTGTGGTTCACATGCTGTGTTCCCTTGAGCTGTCGTTCCATAACTAAACCCTGGTCTATCTTTTCTAAAAATTCAATGAAATTCTCAGCTGAATCTGTGGGATGGTGAATTAACTACCAATGCAAATCTGCAGGTAACCTCCTACACAAAGTGGAAATTACTGCTAAAAGACTCAAAGGTGTATCTAAATGCACTAGTTTCTCAAGTTCCTCCTGACAAAATTCCTTCATGCTCTGTTTCCCTTTCACATAGTTTGGCCAATTCAAGAAATCATTTTGTATCTTAGCTTGCTTGGCCTCCCCCAATACTTATTTAAAAACAATTTTTCAAACGCCTCAAAAGTAACAAATTTATCAGCACACTGATTTGCCCAAGTTTGAGCAGAACAGTCAAGCATTCTCTTTGCTAACTTCACTTTACACTGGTCTGACATACCAGGCACAAATTGGTCCTTGCATGCAGCCAAAAAATCTACTGGATGATAATTACCCACTCCTGAAAACTTTTTGCCATTAGGTGTCTGCACCATGGACCAATTAGTGTTTCCTGATGCAGTACACAATTCTAGATTATTTATTCTAGTGTTCACCTTCTCAATCTCAGTATTGTTTACTGTCACTACTTGTTCTATCTTTTTCCTAAAGTTACATTCTGTATTCTCTAATTTTCCTGACAACAAAGTTTTTGTTTCCTCAATACCTGCCACCATCCTCTTGTCAACCTCAGCCAACGCTTGTATAGTGCCCTCATTTCTGTGATCACACATTTTTTTCACAGCATCTAACTTGCCTCCTACCCAGTCTCAATAGCACCAATTCTGGCATGTATCTCCTTTTCCCTATTATCAAACCGTTCTGTTAGACTTCCTATATTTTTGTCAATGTCTGTGATTATTTCTGCCTTTAATGCAAATATTGAATTTTGTAGTGCCCCAATGTCTGCCTTAAAGTCTGCTTTCAATTCTGATTTTACAGTTCCTATTTCTGATTTTACAGTTCCTATTTCTGATTTTACAGTTCCTATTTCTGATTTTAAATTTGAGTTTGAATTTTCTATTTTTGATTCTAAATTTGAGTTTGAATTTTCTATTTTTGATTCTAAATTTGAGCTAAAACTCGCTAACATGGCTGCGAACATCTCCGGTGTCAACAGCATTCCCCCAGTATTTACCTTCTCTGGACTTTCTGATATGGTACGCTCTGAATCTACGTCGCTTGGCGATTTTTTAAAAATCTGCTCCATTTTGTGTGCCACAAGAAATCTTGATTAACACACAAGAATTTATAGCGCCAGCTGTTTTACTTATCTTTTAATCCAGACGTTGCTGCAACGAGCTGCGACGTCCCCAACGCTGCCGTCTGTTGTAACAGCTGTGGCTGGAATATGTCCTCACTGCACCCCTTATCCTTTGTAGAATCGAAGCTGCTGGGAACCGACGCTCCGTTGGCGACTTGCGAAGTCCCCACTATCACTGCCGTCCGTTGCAGAAGATGAAATTTGAGTGCGTTGAACCCGCGCGCCGCCGCTCACTGCTGCCGGTCCGATGCGCCGTCAATCGCCGGGTTACGGATGCCCGCGCCCGAACTCTGCGTCACCAACCGTCTTTAACCGCGCGACGCGATTGAGTATCTTCCGATTATGCTGTTTTGTCCACTATCACTGTCCTAATCACATCCTTCCTCTCTGTCCGAGCACGACCAGTGTGAATTTATCCCGCTCTCTGCTGCCAGCCGCCACACACACTTGAAATTGTCCGTCGCGTCCGCGAACTTGTTTGCAACTGTTCGTAACTGTTCACTGTCCTATACACACCCTAATCTCTCCGTCCGAGCAAGTCCAACGTGAACTTATCCCGGACGAGCCACCAAATGCGAGCGTGAAGGTCGGGGTGAGAGTTTAAAATAGAGAAAGTTTAATTTTTTAAACTCATAACCACCAGCTGTGAACCAATTTCCTAAACATGCAAAAACACTGGAACTGTGATTGCGACTGACTCGTTTTCTAGGGGATGATATCACACGTTCGCAGCTTTCCTTCCCTGCATATGATTAACAAAACAAATTCATAATAAAATCAAGTTCATTTTTGAAAACACGTGAAAGTTCACTTTATGTTGTTTATTTCACAATATTTGTACCCTGTGGCTGTCGCGTCTGTACGTCGGTAAATTTACCAAATGAAGTTATAGCTCGTGAGCCCCCAGACAAAATGAATATTTGTCGCGAATTTTTTTCACACCACGTGGCTGTCTCAAACACCGTTTATGTTCATGCCTATGCGACGACACGTGTTACATTAACAAATCACAGTCACTTTAATTCAATGCGATGCACACCTTGTTCCACCGGCTAAATATTCACAAGCACACAGTAGCACTCGATTTAACTTGGTACAGTCTACGACGAGCAACCACACGTGGCGATTGCCACAGACAAATCTCAAGTCACCACCTCTAGATCCACATGCCGACTGCATGCAGAGCGACGCCGCCCGGCCAGCTCCGGAGTCCTCACTTCCTGCACTCGTGCGCGCGCGCGCCAAAAGCTCAACTGCCGGGGTTTGTTCCCCTACGTCATCAACTTCCGCATGTGAGCTGTTCTAACCGATTTGCCAACGTACAGCGCTCAGCCAATACATTTCTAAAACTTTACTTAAAATAATTACACTACACATTAAATAAATAGCCTTCTTAGGTTTTTACAAGTGATTTAACTGAATACTTTAAGATAAAATACACAAGATTAATTGAAAATAAAATGAGAAATAGTTAATATATTTATTTTTATAAACAAACATTGCTATGCTAGTTGTGTAACTGTCTTGTATTCATCGGTAATTTATTACTTTTCATTGTCAATTAAACATATTACGTCAGATGTGACTATATCAGCTAATGTATTGTTTATTTATCAACAGGCTATTTTGTAATGAGGGCCTTAAAGGTTCCTAACTGCATCGTATTACTTCAAATGCCAGTAGTATTACAATATTTGTGCATTGCACTGTGCCTGGCACTCGCCATTGTCCCTCTCTCCCCTAACCGGAAACGAACTGGAAATCCTAAGCTGGAACAAGCCACCAACGTCGGCCTGCCCGCTGGCCTCCCGTCAGCTACAAGCACACAGCAAATCTCAACATGGAGAATTTCTACCTTTGACCTAACTATAAATGTTGTCACCCAATTGCGTACATACATTGCTACTATAATTAATAAGATTAAAATTGTGTAACATTTAGTGCATTGGCTTGGTCAATGTTTGCAGTGAACTTCATACTGTTTAATTATCAAATGCTATTAATTACCAGTATTTCTATTGGGCGGTAATCTCACAATAGTTTTATAAAAATCATTCATGTGGTTTTAACTCCAGCCTACATTTGTAATTCTGTATTCTCCTAAATTTATCATACTGAACGGATCACAAAATTTTCATAAAAAAATACCTCAAATCTTCTTGCTGTTTTATTACCAAATAATTTGCAATTTCTACTTTACTTTTTAGTAAGCAACGGTAGTGGTTCTGATCCATTTACTCTATATCAAAACAGTTTCCTGCTTCTTAACTAAATGATCTATCATCAGTTCATCTATTTGTTTTACCCCCTAATATGATAAGCTTTGCTATTATTGCAGACCATCATCAGATCCGTGGTGGACGTGATCCCATTCTTTGCTTCTGTACAGCTTATTTTTCTACATTCTCAAGAAAGTACTTCTTTTGGCATTTTCATTAAACCTAAGAAACATGAGGTAAGCCTGTTAAAATTTAATATTGTTAATTTTGAAAGTAAATAACTTTTGTAAGTTCACTCATTTACTGTATATCACAGTTGCGCCTATTCTTTTGATCCCAATAACGATTAGTTAACAAAAACTGTAATCTGCTTGATTATATCCCTTATTTTCTCTGACATCCTATATATTGGACTATCAATGTCCAGTAAACACTTCACTTTAAACTTGGCTGTTTATTTTAAAGTATGTATTTCCCTGTCTCTCACTTTCCTGTTTAATTTTATTTTCATGAAAAAGATCATCAATTTCAGGGAATCCTTGTTATTTGTGGTTCACCTTCTGTTCAAATATTACTCACAGTTTCTTTGAGTTTGCTACTCAACTAATTGTTCCCTGTTGTCCATTCTGGACATAAGCTAGCATGTGCTCCTCTAATGTTTCTTCATTTTTAAAATTGCAATAACCATAAATTACTCTCAAAATCTATCTACTTACATTCTTATTCATTGTCACCAATCTAAGTATCCTGACCATGCATACTGGTAACACTTAACTTACATGTACCTCCCTTGCAGTGTCACATACATTAACTGCAGTATCAACACCATTTGCATTAGTCTTTACTTCAACATAAACCACACCATCAAATTCTCCACAAAACTCATAATCACCATAATATCATTCGTACCTGCAGTTTGCATGATCCTCTATTTTCATATTCCTCACTAAGAACATCATAAACTCACTTTCTAATATGTCCTACTGTTCCTGTTTCAGATTCATTGTTGCCTTCAAAGTGCCTAACATCTTGTTATAAATTTTTCCCCTGTGGCACATGGATGCTAGTCTCACCAGAAATACTGACAATATAATCCATATGAATGGAACTACGACTACCTTTTGCAACACTATATATATATATATATATATATATTACTCATACTATTTACTTTATCAGTATCTGTAACAATTAGCTTGTTGTTGTTGTGGTCTTCAGTACACAGGCTGGTTTGATGTAACTCCCCATGATATTCTACCCTGTCCAAGCTTCATCATCTATGAATAAGAGTGGCAATTGAAATACATTGGAACCTGTTTACCGTACTCTCCTAATATTACCTTTCCACTCTTCCCTCTAATATTAAACTGACTTTCCCTTGATTTTCCTACTAATCACTCTCTCATTTTCTCCTCAATTCTGTTGAATGTCTCCGCATTATCTATGCCATCTACCTATCTAATCTTCAGCACACATATGTAGCGACATATTTCAAAAGTTTTACTCCCCTTGACCTCTGAACTATTTAGCATCCTCATTTCATCTGTATAGACAAATGTGTCCAGAAAATACTCTAAACACCATAAATTATTTTACTGTTCACATAACAAACCTCATCTTCCACCGGTATTGTCTCATTTCCTAATAAATGCCCTCAGCATTAACATATTTAAATTCAACTGCATTCAATGATCTTTGTTTTTCTCTGGTTAATGTTTATCTTACACTCTCCTTTCAGATCACTGTTCACTAGTTTATCTATAAATACACATAAAATTATTTATCCTAAGCTTCACACGTAATTACTATATGATACTACTATAAATCTTAATGACAACATTTCAATTAATTACTTGTCGAGTGGCATCTTGTTTAATATAAAATCACGTAGGCTCCCAGTATTACTAATCACATTTATAATTATACCACATTGTATTTTGTAGGATTCACTTTTATCATTAATGTGAAACCGACTTTAATAGCAATAAGTTATTATTAACTGACTCTGCAACTATATCAGTGGATTGATTAATAAGAACTGTGCAAACTAAGTAGTATCATGGATCATGCAAAAGAATTGTCTTCAGAACGAAAGTTAAGTAATTGATTGTTATCCATACAACAAAGAATTTGTTATTAATCTATCAGAATTTATGTTCATAGATTAAAAATCAGTCTTCTCCTCCACCATGATGTAAGAATGCAAGCATGTAATACATCACTGCCTAGATAGTGACTAAGAATAGTAATAATAAAAATTAACCAAAACGCAGCTATATACTAATATTTATTTCATCATGAGTATCCCATTTTGGCTTACAATGCCATTTTCAAGTGACCTGCGGTATAAATTGGTTGTCATTTTGGTGGAATAAGTTATTATGCTATAGTCTAGAATAACAATATAGAGCATTTACGTTCACTTACTAGATGGCCTGACATAGGTATGACATGTAGCCATCTGTATATAGACTGTCAAATTCAATGTTGATTTCGTAGTTTGACAGTTAACAGTCATGATGTCATCTGTTTATGAAGTATGTAAACATCATAATTGTGGAATTACAATTTGTGCAATCTTTGGAAGTATTATGCATGCTAAGAATTTATAGGTGTTAAGAACATGGACTCGTTTTTCGTGCTTTATTATAAATATATTAATTTTGTATTTTTTCATAATTTTTATATATATGTATATATTTTTAATAATTTTATTGAGTATCTGAAGTGCGTGTTCATTGCCGACGTTCTTTTAGGTGAAAAAAAATTGAATGGTTCTTTTCTACTTTCCTAATGTGTTCTTTATATCTTGTGTGGAAATTTCGCAGTCTGGCGACTGTAAAAATTGACTCAATTGGCACATATACACCTAGGTAGCACAGATGGAATTTTGGTGTTACCTGATTGTAATTTCAGTTCGAGAGTGTACATGGTCTGGAAAGCAAAACGTATATTTGTGATTCTGAATAAAGAGTTGTTTTTGTCAGATATTGGACCTATATTAAGTATCTGGTACGTATTTTGTTTTCTTTCTAGTTGCTATTTCTTTGCTTAGTCGTATTTCATTGTCTACAGGGTCACTTTTAGGTGCCATGTATTTGTTGTATACTTTAGTGACAATGTCAGGCTGAAAATCGTTTTTGTGTGCGATGTATTTCTTTATTTTATGGCTTTTATTGGACCACTTTAGTCAATATTACAAAAGATATTACAATTTGTTGTTATGCATTAACACAATTTAGTTCAAAAATAAACATGACAAATTAATAATACAGTGGTTACTTATTTATTACTTTTTTTATTTATTACTTTCATGGCAAACATAAATATTATGAATTAGGTTCTTCTGTTCTTTTTTATTTATTTTTTGGCCCAATACTTTTTCATTCTTTCAGATCGTGCCCTTCTCTCCTCATCCGAAATCACCCTTCCCAGTCTTTGTTTGTTAATTTTTATTGGTAGTGTGACGTGTTTGTCCTGAAGTATCTTGAGTGTGTCTGTCTTGTTTTTCAAATCTTCCATCGTTATCTGTAGTTTCATCATGTCTACCTTGATTTCTGTGATCCATCTTACGTTGTCTTGCTGTTACATAATTTTTCAATTATCTTCCTGTTGATTTTATTTCCTGGTGTTCTCATCAAATGTCCTAGGAAACAGATCCGTTTCTTTTTCATTGTACTTGTCACTGGTTCTACTTCTTTATAAACAGTTTCATTTGAAGCTATTCTCCAAATCCCTTCTTTTTGGTATTTCTTATTTATGCAAGTTCTGACTATCCTCCTTTCTATTTTGAGTAATCTGTCTATTGCTACAGTGTTGGTTGTTTTAAATAGAGTTTCGCTAGCATATGTTATTTGTGGCTGTGAGACTGTTTTGTAGTGTTTCAGTTTTGTGGCTATTGAGAGGCATTTTGTATTATATGTGTTCTTGGTAACATGATGCATTTTAATAAGTTTATTTATCCTACTCTGGCATGATGGTTTCTCTTTCAAGTTATGGGTTATTATTTCTCCCAAGTACTTAAACTTTTCAACAATTTTTATGTTATCTACTCCAATTCTAATTTTGTTTGCCAGTGGCGGTTCTGTTACCATTATATCAGTTATCTCAAAGGATATTTTAAGGGCAATACACTGGGCTATTTCCTGTAATGATCGCATTTGTTGTTTGGTTTCTTGAATGTAGTTTGCAAGAAGGGCGAGGTCGTCAGCAAATCCTAAACAGTTCAACTTGATGTTATCTTTTTGTGTTCCAACTTTAATATTCTTTGGATTGGCCTTATACCATTCCCACACTATGTATTCAAGGGCACAATTAAAAAGAAGGGGTGACAGACCGTCTTCCTGCCATAGACCAGTTTTTATCATGAATGATCCTGAAAGTTCCCATCTGAAATTAATTTTTGAATTTGTGTTTGTCAAGGTAAGTTCTATCAGTCTGATTAATTTTTGGTGGAGTCCGAAACGTCTCAAAATTTTTAACAATGAGGGTCTATGGATAGAATCATAGGCTTTCTTAAAATCTATAAATGTAATTGAGAGAGGCTTGTTTCTTTTGTGGTAATAAGCCACGATTAATTTTAGAGTAATTATTTGCTTAGCACAGCTCCTCCAAGGTCTGAAGCCTCCTTGGTATTCCCCCAGTTCCTTATCCAGTTGCTCTCTGATCCTGTTGTGCAAAATCTTGGAAAAATCTTGTAGGTGCAATCCAAGAGCGAGATCCCTCTATAGTTATCTGGATCACTTTTGTCTCCTTTCTTATGAAGTGGGGTACTTACAGCTGTGGTCCATTCTTCTTGGAATTTTCTGTTGTCCAAATTTTTGTAAAATAGTATGTAGAGACATCCGAGTTGTGCCAGTCTACTTCCACATTTCAGCAAACACTTGATTTTCACCACATGTTTTGTAGTTTCTCATTTCTTCAAGTGCAGTTTCTAGTTCTTGTACTGTACGTGGGCTTATATTTTCTGGTTTGGTTGTTACAGGGGTGCTTGTGTCTGTTGTTAAAAGCTTTTCAGGTTTGTCACAGTTCAAAAGCTTGCTGAATGCTTCTGCCATGATTTCTGCATTTTCCTTGTTAGTATGAGCTATTCTTCCATCTTTATTTCTTGGCAGTAAAGTGGGAGGGTTGAATTTATGCAATTGTTTATCAAAGGCTTTGAAATAATCCCTGGAATTGGTTTTGTGGTAGTTTTCTTTAATGGAACTCAGTACATCCTTTTGATATAGCCGCTTTGTTTTTCTGATAATTTGAGAGAATTTTTTCCTGATGTTCTTGAGGTTATATGCAGTTTCCTCTGTTCTGTGAGTCTGAAATTTTCTCCAAGCTTGATGCCTTTCGTCGTGAATTTCATCACACTCTGTAGTCCTCCATGCATGTTTTCTACATTGGTTTACTGGGGCCAATTCTTCGGCATGTTGCTTTAATATTGGTATTAGTTCCTGAAGATTATTTGTTATTACTGTATTCTATGTGTTTTTCAGATACTCGTCATTTTTATTAATTTATGTGGATCATACTTTCTTTTATCTCCGATTGCTCTCTGTCTTCTCTTTCTTAATGGGGTGAATTTGATTTAAATGTTGGTCATATAATGATCTGAACCTGTGTCTGTTCCTCTCAGTACCTTAACATTTTGGATTTCTTTATGAAATAATTTGTCCATGCAGACATGGTCCAGCTGCCACTCTCGTTTTGTCCAGTCAGAATGTTTCCATGTCATAAGCTTGCTTGGTTTTCTTTTAAAATATGTAGATTTAGAGATGAGTCCATATGTTCTGCAGATTTCAACAAGCCTTTGTCCGTTTCTATTGGTGTGTTTATGTGGAGCCCATTTTCCAATTATATTTCTGTATTTCCTTTCCCAGTTGGGCCCCTATTAAAATCTTTATGTGCTTTAATTGACTTGATTTATGGTCTGATCCTAAAGGTCCCAGAATTTTTCTATTTCTATCATAGTTCTGGTTACAAAAATTTTCTGATTTGTAGGAGCATGGGCGTTTATGATAGTATAGATCTTGTTTGTGGCTTTCAGAGTTAAGGTCACGATTCGTGGAGAAATAGCTTTAAAATTAGTTATTGAGTCTATTGCTTTCAAACTTACTACAAACCCTGTTCCAATTGCGGGCACTGTTTCATAACTCTTTGTCCTGGTTTTCCATGGTAAATTCTATAACCTTGAAATGCAAATTGATCTTTTATTGTATTTCTCATTTCTTTGAGCCCAGCTATTATGATGTTCTGTCTGTTCAATTCATCTGTGAAGTTCTTGAGCTTTCCAGTTTGCAGTAAAGAGTTTATGTTACGTGTTGCAATGTAGTTGATGTGTTTGTGTTTTATTTTTGCATTACGTGCTTGATGATAGTTGGGTGATTTCAAATGCTCCAATTCATTTGAGTCTTCTAGTTGTCTACCCACCGAATCTGACGTAGCGTTCTCCTTGCCTATTGGGATGGACAGTGGAAATTTTTCTGTGTTATGTATTGGAGTGTATTTAGTTCTTTTTGGATTATGTGTGCTTCCAGTGGCAGATTTTGTAATCTGTTGATCGTGGTGCGGAAAAAAGCAAGTTTTTGTGAAAGAGAATGACATGAATATGCATTTATAATATTATCTGTTGAGTTGGGTTTTTATAAATCTCAAATATGTGGTGTCCATCTTTTTTACTAATTGTAAGGTTTAAATAATTTATAGCATTATCTGTTTCTGTTTCCATCATGAATTTAAGATTTGGGTGGAGGCTGTTTAAGGCCTGGTGGATTTCAAATATATCTCCGTCTGTTCCTAAAATCAGCGTAATTGTATCGTCCACATAACGATAATAATATAAAATATTTTTTAGCTTAGTCCAAATAAAGCTGAAAAATTTTTCTTCAAGGTTATTGAGGAAAATATCCTCGATCGTTCCAGCTATGCTATTACCCATTGCCACTCCATCTGATTGGGTGTAGATTCCATCATTAAATCCAAAGTAATTTTGAGACTATGCGACTTCTAATTGGTAACTCATAGTAGGGCGACGCCATTCTTCACGTCGGGTGCGATTGGCGGGGCAGACAGGAGCTATTGCCTGAAATACCTCATCCTCAGCGGCGTCGGCTCCCTCGTCACTCATATGAGAGAAGCATTGTCATGCTGATCTTCCGCAACGGCCATAGGCACTACATTGGGGAGTCTGTCATACTTCTTTCGTCCAACCCTCCTTTGTTGCATCTCTTCAATACGCTGGCACTACTTGATGAACTCTTCTGTCATAGCGAAGTCTTTTATCATAAGGGCTTGGTTCATGTCTTCTGCTATAACCTTCATCAGGTGCGTGATTTTGTCGGCCTCAGTCATGTTTGGGTTGACAGTGTACCACAGGGCCAAAACATTCTGTATGTAAGACTGTGTCGGCTCAACATGTCGTTGGGCCCGGTTCTTCAGTTGTTCTTCCGCCGAGCGGATTTGTCGCTTGCGGTCACTAACCATTTTCTTGAGTTCCCTCTGGAACGTTTCCCAGTCATTCAGCTTCTCTTCGTTGTTTTCGAACCATTGCTGGGCTGTTCCGTCCAGGTAGAAAAAAAAGTTGCCACCTGTTGTACTTGGCGACTCGGTCGAACCCTTTTAGCCATTTGTTGGGGTCCTGTCCAGCGTCTCCAGAGAACACCGACAGGTGTCTAATGTGCAGCTGGCATACCACTGGTTTCGTGTCCATGGTTCTTCTGATGATACGGACTTTTGGAAGGATGTACTCGGTATATCCCTTGTATTCCGGTTCTAGTCCGTGTAAGCGACGACTTCTTTGTTGCCTAATCGGAGCCACAGTGATGCAGCTGTTGCACAGAATACCCGGCGTCTCCACCGAACAATGTTGCTTTGGAATGGAAGCAGGCTTGACTTTGAAGGCAACTAAACACAGCAATTATACTGAAAGCGCGTTTATTATGAACTTAACATACACGCAGCACTGACTGCCTCTTGGGCAGAGTGCTCTGCTACTTATACACAGAAAGAGTGTACCAGAAATTAGAGGAACAGTTAAAATAAGAAACAAGTAGAATTTACAAGTGAACATAAGATAGATGTAGAATATTCTGGAATTGTTAATTACAAAGAAACAAATTTTTGCCGGTGGGCTGGATTGAACCGGCGACCTTCAGCACCGCAGTCGGTTACGCTATCCCCTGCACCACACCAGCAGTCGGTGTTCGTGGTCTCATGGAGAAACAGCGACCCGCTGTTATGATCCCTGTGGAGCCAGCTGCAATGTCCTGTATCTTGACCGTGTCATGGGTCCTCTATATGACAGTTCAAGAGAATCCTTCCCTTCTCCACGATTATCGACGACAGACGTTCCTGTCGTGGTTTCATCAGGAACATTACCGTCCTTAGAGTCCTTGAACAAGAAGCCATTGTCGTCTACCTGCTCTTCAGGATCGTAGTAAGGCTTCATGCAGAGGACGTGAACAATGTCTCTTCGTTTTTGACGTTTCGACGACGGTTGATAATCCTCAACTTTGTATGTGACGTCTGACAAGCGGCGTATGAGACGATACGGAACAAAGTATCGCTTCAATAACTTTTCTGACAGTCCAACCTTCCATACAAGATCTCTTGTGGTGTAACGACGGTGCTTGTCGTTATACCGCTGACGGTCCTTCTCCTGGGCGTCCAGTGTCCGTATGCGAGCCAGATGTCTTGCTTCTTCGACCCTGGTGATGAGCTGATTAACATAGTCATCCTGAATGTCGTCCGGTTGGAACGGGAACAGCGTATCCATTGTCGTCTCAGCTTCACGGCCATGGAGCAGGAGTGAAGCCTGTGGTGTCTTGTCTTGCGGTATTGTTAGCAAATGTCACGACTGGCAGAAATGTATCCCAATCCTTCTGCTCAGCATCGACGTACATCGACAGCATGTCGGCTAAAGTTTTGTTAAAACGTTCCGTAAGACCATTTGTCTGAGGATGGTATGCAGTTGTCATTCTGTGGACAATGTTGCACCGTGACATTACCTCTGATACTAGTTTTGACTGGAATACTTTTCCACGATCAGATATCATGACACGTGGTGCTCCATGCTTCAAAATAATGTCTTCTACAAGGAATTTTGCGATCTCTGGAGCTTCTGCAGTCGGCACAGGTTTGGTGACAGCGTAGCGTGTGAGTTAGTCAGTGCAGACTATTATCCAACGGTTACCGGTTGTCGACTTCGGGAACCTCCCTAAAAGATCGATCCCAACTCGGTGGAATGGAGCTGCTGCTGGCGGAATAGGTACGAGATGCCCTGGAGGTAACTGCGGCACATGCTTCCGTCACTGGCACTCTTTACAGTGACTCACATAGTGCTTGACAGATCGGTAGAGACCTTTCCAGTAATACCTGCGTCTGATTCTGTCTAGGATCTTCACGAATCCCAGATGACCGGATATTGGAGCATTGTGGAAATATTTGAGAATAGCTGGCCGGGGAGAAGCTGGAACAACCAGTAGCCATTTGGGGCCCAGTGGATCGTAGCTGCTCTTATACAATGTTCCGTTTATAAGTTGGAACTCCCCATTGGTCGATTCTCCTTTCTCCAAGGCCTCTATCGTTTTTAATAGTGCTGGATCTTCCCTCTGTTCAGCTGTAACGTCATCTAATTAAGTGAGGGCTGAAATTTCATTAATGCTGTTGTGTTCCACTAATGGATTCCTCGAAAGGCAGTCGGCATCCTTGTGTTTGCGCCCGTTCTTGAATACCACTGTGACATCGTACTCTTGGAGTCTTAGTGCCCATCTTGCTAGTCAACCTGATGGATCCTTCAAACTAGTCAGCCAACACAAAGAATAGTGGTCTGTCACGACGGTGAATGGTTTGCCGAATAAATACGGCCGGAACTTGTTGATAGCCCAGATAACTGCGAGACATTCTATTTCAGTTGTAGAGTAGTTTATCTCTTTGAGAGTACTCTTGACGCATAGGCTATCACTTTTTCAGGACCTTCCTGAACTTGTACAAGCACTGCACCAATCCCATAACCACTGGCGTCTGTGTGAAGTTCCGTTACTGCATTCTCGTCGTACAAGGCTAGCACTGGTGCGGAATTTAGAGCCTCCTTAAGGGCCCGGAAAGCTCTTTCTTTTGTCTCATCCCAGTAAAACCTGGCGTCTCCCTGCAGAAGTTCTTCTAATGGACGTGCCTTGTTACAAAATCCTTTTATGAAACGTCGGTAGTATTAGCACAGCCCGAGAAAACTTCTCACATCACGAATGTGCTGAGGAGTTGTAAATTCTGTGACTGCCCTTACTTTATCTGGATCAGGACGGACACCATCTCCGTTGACTAGGTGCCCCAGGATTTTTATCTCTTTAGCGACGAAGTGGCTCTTCTTTGGATTGAAGTGGAGACCTGCAGTCTGAACACACTTCAACACAGTTGACAGGCGACTCAGATGTTCTTCAAATGTTTTCGAGAAAACGACAATGTCATCTAAATAGCAAAGGTATGTCGTCCACTTAAGATGTTGAAGCAAGTTGTCCATCATGCGTTCGAATGTGGCTGGAGCATTACATAATCCAAATGGCATTACTTTAAATTTATAGAGGCCGTCAAGTGTAATAAAAACCGTCTTCTCCCTGTCAGCTTCATCAACCTCGATTTGCCAGTAACCTGTCTGCATGTTCATAGTTGAGAAGTATGTAGCTCCTTTCAAGCAGTCTAAGGTGTCGTCAATGCGCGGCAATTGGTAGACATCTTTCTTTGTGATTATGTTCAGCCACCGACAGTCGACACAAAATCGCCACGTGCCATCCTTCTTCTTTACGGGGACTACCGGAGACGACCAAGGACTCTCCGAAGGTTGGATAATGTCATCTCGCAACATCTTCTCCACTTCCTCCCGAATTATCCGTGTTTCAGCTGACGACACTCTATACGAACGCTGGCTAATTGGCGGATGATCCCCAGTATTGATACGGTGCTTTTTCGTGGGCCGTTTCGTCTAACTTTTCCCCTGCTGTGGTGTGAATGCACCAGAAAATTGGAGTAGTATACCTAACACCCGCTGGCGTTGTTCCTTGGTCAGTCCAGGCACTATTGGCAGTTCCACGTTTGTTTCCTCCAGCGTGTTGTCATTACTAATAGCAGGGCATGGGTCTTCATTGATGACGTTGAGCTCACGGTCCTGGATTGGTTCAGCTGTCCCGATACACATTCCCTTGGGGATAAGTTGTGACTGATCGTGACAATTTGTTATCCAAATCTCTCCTTGACCACCAGTAATGCTTATGATAGCCGCTGGTATATAAATTTCTTTTGTGAGCCTGATAAACCTTTTACTATCAACAAGAACTTCAGAGTTTAACCGGTCATCTGTGTTTGTGACTGCAACTGTTCTCATTGTCAACGGCGGTATCGTCACATTGTAACGACGAATAACTTCCCAGAAAATTCTGTATTACGTGTATCTGGCGGAACAACTTCTTCAATTCTTCTCAGATCTTCCACAGTCAATGATAGCTTTGGAAGCCAGAAGGAAGTTCCATCCGAATATGACATTGTGACTACATTCTGTTAACACGACAAATTCAAACGGCTGGGTCCTGTTGTCGATGGTTATTCTTGCGACACAAGTTCCTGCTGGATGGACACACTTTCCATTTGCGACCTTCAGCACAGTTTCCCCCGTATTACAGAACATTGTCTTATTTAGTGTGCGGCGGTAATTATCTGACAATACAGAAAAAGACACTCCTGGATTAACAAGTGCCGGGACAGGTTGGCCGTCGATTATGACGTCGATGAGGTTTCCCGACATCTTAACGACTGTCGTCCATGGAGGATTTTCATCTGCGGCGGCCTCACCTCCGTAGATGGTCGCCTTGCTTAGTTTTCCTGGGCGCGGCAGCTAGGGGAGCGCCTGGTACCTCTGTACGGCGACGGTGAACGGCTGCGGCGCGTCGGGGAGCGACCTCGTCTTGGGAACGGCGATGGGCTTCTTCCCATAGGTCGACTGAACTCATCGACAGGTGACTGCCTTGGATAGAACTGCTCCGACGGCTGACGTCTTGCGGCAAAATAATCGTCAAATACTCGCCTTCTCTCTCTGCAGTAGCGTACGACATGTCCAGGGTGCCCACAGTGGAAACACAGTGGTGTGTTGTCTTCTGTCCTCCAGACGTCTGTTGTTCTGCGGGCGTGATTTTTGCTGGGGGAGTTGGTTGTGGCCGCGTCGGCCGGTTCATAGGCCGCCGTTTGGCGGCTGCAGCGTATGTCATAGCAGGGCGACCCTATTCTTCACGTCGGTTGCGATTGGCGGAGCAGACAGGAGCTTATGTCTGAAATACCTCTTTCTCAGCGGCGTCGGCTCCCTCGTGACTTACATGTCTTACATCCATGGCCATAATCAGATGCTCGCTCGGTTTAATAGTCCCGGCTGCCATGCACTGTTGTATTCCTTCTCTCACAATTTGTCGTATGAGAGAAGCGATGTCATGCTGATCTTCCACAATGGCCATAGGGACTACATTGGGGAGTCTGTCATACTTCTTTCGTTCAACCCTCCTTTGTTGCATCTCTTCAATACGCTAGCACCACCTGATGAACTGTTCTGTCGTATTGAAGTCTTTTATCAGAAGGGCTTGGTACATGTCTTCTGCTATACCCTTCATCAGGTGTGTGATTTTGTCGGCCCCAGTCATGTTCGGATTTAGTGTTACACAGGGCCAAAACATTCTGTATGTAAGACTATGTCGGCTCACCATGTCGTTGGGCCCGGTTCTTCAGTTGTTCTTCCGCCTAGCGGATTTGTCGCTGTCGGTCTCCAAACGTCTTTTCAAGTTCCGCCTGTAACGTTTCCCAGTCATTCAGTTTGTCTTCGTTGTTCTCGAACAATTGCTGGGCTGTTCCGTCCAGGTAGAAATAAACGTTGGCCAAGCACATTGTATGATCTCACCTGTTGTACTTGGCGACTCGGTCGAAACCTTTTAGCCATTTATTGGGATCTTGTCCAGCGTCTCCAGAGAACACTGACGGGTGTTTGATGTGCAGCTGGCCTACCACTGATTTCGAGACCATGGTTCTTCTGATGATACGGACATTCGGAAGGATGTACTCGGTATTTCCCTTGTATTCCGGTTCTAGTCCGTGTAAGCGACGGCTTCTATGTTGCCTAATCGGAGCCATGGTGGTGTAGCTGTTGCACAGAGTACCCGGCGCCTCCACCAAACAATGTCACGTTGAAATGGGGGCAGGCTTGACTTTGAAGGCAACTAAACACAGCAATTATACTGAAAGCGCGTTTATTATGAACTTAACATACACGCAGCACTGACTGCCTCTTGGGCAGAGTGCTCTGCTACTTATACACAGAAAGAGTGTACCAGAAATTAGAGGAACAGTTAAAATAAGAAACAAGTAGAATTTACAAGTGAACATAAGATAGATGTAGAATATTCTGGAATTGTTAATTACAAAGAAACAAATTTTTGCCGGTGGGCTGGATTGAACCGGCGACCTTCAGCACCGCAGTCGGTTACGCTATCCCCTGCACCACACCAGCAGTCGGTGTTCGTGGTCTCATGGAGAAACAGCGACCCGCTGTTATGATCCCTGTGGAGCCAGCTGCAATGTCCTGTATCTTGACCGTGTCATGGGTCCTCTATATGACAGTTCAAGAGAATCCTTCCCTTCTCCACGATTATCGACGACAGACGTTCCTGTCGTGGTTTCATCAGGAACATTACCGTCCTTAGAGTCCTTGAACAAGAAGCCATTGTCGTCTACCTGCTCTTCAGGATCGTAGTAAGGCTTCATGCAGAGGACGTGAACAATGTCTCTTCGTTTTTGACGTTTCGACGACGGTTGATAATCCTCAACTTTGTATGTGACGTCTGACAAGCGGCGTATGAGACGATACGGAACAAAGTATCGCTTCAATAACTTTTCTGACAGTCCAACCTTCCATACAAGATCTCTTGTGGTGTAACGACGGTGCTTGTCGTTATACCGCTGACGGTCCTTCTCCTGGGCGTCCAGTGTCCGTATGCGAGCCAGATGTCTTGCTTCTTCGACCCTGGTGATGAGCTGATTAACATAGTCATCCTGAATGTCGTCCGGTTGGAACGGGAACAGCGTATCCATTGTCGTCTCAGCTTCACGGCCATGGAGCAGGAGTGAAGCCTGTGGTGTCTTGTCTTGCGGTATTGTTAGCAAATGTCACGACTGGCAGAAATGTATCCCAATCCTTCTGCTCAGCATCGACGTACATCGACAGCATGTCGGCTAAAGTTTTGTTAAAACGTTCCGTAAGACCATTTGTCTGAGGATGGTATGCAGTTGTCATTCTGTGGACAATATTGCACCGTGACATTACCTCTGATACTAGTTTTGACTGGAATACTTTTCCACGATCAGATATCATGACACGTGGTGCTCCATGCTTCAAAATAATGTCTTCTACGAGGAATTTTGCGATCTCTGGAGCTTCTGCAGTCGGCACAGGTTTGGTGACAGCGTAGCGTGTGAGTTAGTCAGTGCAGACTATTATCCAACGGTTACCGGTTGTCGACTTCGGGAACCTCCCTAAAAGATCGATCCCAACTCGGTGGAATGGAGCTGCTGCTGGCGGAATAGGTACGAGATGCCCTGGAGGTAACTGCGGCACATGCTTCCGTCACTGGCACTCTTTACAGTGACTCACATAGTGCTTGACAGATCGGTAGAGACCTTTCCAGTAATACCTGCGTCTGATTCTGTCTAGGATCTTCACGAATCCCAGATGACCGGATATTGGAGCATTGTGGAAATATTTGAGAATAGCTGGCCGGGGAGAAGCTGGAACAACCAGTAGCCATTTGGGGCCCAGTGGATCGTAGCTGCTCTTATACAATGTTCCGTTTATAAGTTGGAACTCCCCATTGGTCGATTCTCCTTTCTCCAAGGCCTCTATCGTTTTTAATAGTGCTGGATCTTCCCTCTGTTCAGCTGTAACGTCATCTAATTAAGTGAGGGCTGAAATTTCATTAATGCTGTTGTGTTCCACTAATGGATTCCTCGAAAGGCAGTCGGCATCCTTGTGTTTGCGCCCGTTCTTGAATACCACTGTGACATCGTACTCTTGGAGTCTTAGTGCCCATCTTGCTAGTCAACCTGATGGATCCTTCAAACTAGTCAGCCAACACAAAGAATAGTGGTCTGTCACGACGGTGAATGGTTTGCCGAATAAATACGGCCGGAACTTGTTGATAGCCCAGATAACTGCGAGACATTCTATTTCAGTTGTAGAGTAGTTTATCTCTTTGAGAGTACTCTTGACGCATAGGCTATCACTTTTTCAGGACCTTCCTGAACTTGTACAAGCACTGCACCAATCCCATAACCACTGGCGTCTGTGTGAAGTTCCGTTACTGCATTCTCGTCGTACAAGGCTAGCACTGGTGCGGAATTTAGAGCCTCCTTAAGGGCCCGGAAAGCTCTTTCTTTTGTCTCATCCCAGTAAAACCTGGCGTCTCCCTGCAGAAGTTCTTCTAATGGACGTGCCTTGTTACAAAATCCTTTTATGAAACGTCGGTAGTATTAGCACAGCCCGAGAAAACTTCTCACATCACGAATGTGCTGAGGAGTTGTAAATTCTGTGACTGCCCTTACTTTATCTGGATCAGGACGGACACCATCTCCGTTGACTAGGTGCCCCAGGATTTTTATCTCTTTAGCGACGAAGTGGCTCTTCTTTGGATTGAAGTGGAGACCTGCAGTCTGAACACACTTCAACACAGTTGACAGGCGACTCAGATGTTCTTCAAATGTTTTCGAGAAAACGACAATGTCATCTAAATAGCAAAGATATGTCGTCCACTTAAGATGTTGAAGCAAGTTGTCCATCATGCGTTCGAATGTGGCTGGAGCATTACATAATCCAAATGGCATTACTTTAAATTTATAGAGGCCGTCAAGTGTAATAAAAACCGTCTTCTCCCTGTCAGCTTCATCAACCTCGATTTGCCAGTAACCTGTCTGCATGTTCATAGTTGAGAAGTATGTAGCTCCTTTCAAGCAGTCTAAGGTGTCGTCAATGCGCGGCAATTGGTAGACATCTTTCTTTGTGATTATGTTCAGCCACCGACAGTCGACACAAAATCGCCACGTGCCATCCTTCTTCTTTACGGGGACTACCGGAGACGACCAAGGACTCTCCGAAGGTTGGATAATGTCATCTCGCAACATCTTCTCCACTTCCTCCCGAATTATCCGTGTTTCAGCTGACGACACTCTATACGAACGCTGGCTAATTGGCGGATGATCCCCAGTATTGATACGGTGCTTTTTCGTGGGCCGTTTCGTCTAACTTTTCCCCTGCTGTGGTGTGAATGCACCAGAAAATTGGAGTAGTATACCTAACACCCGCTGGCGTTGTTCCTTGGTCAGTCCAGGCACTATTGGCAGTTCCACGTTTGTTTCCTCCAGCGTGTTGTCATTACTAATAGCAGGGCATGGGTCTTCATTGATGACGTTGAGCTCACGGTCCTGGATTGGTTCAGCTGTCCCGATACACATTCCCTTGGGGATAAGTTGTGACTGATCGTGACAATTTGTTATCCAAATCTCTCCTTGACCACCAGTAATGCTTATGATAGCCGCTGGTATATAAATTTCTTTTGTGAGCCTGATAAACCTTTTACTATCAACAAGAACTTCAGAGTTTAACCGGTCATCTGTGTTTGTGACTGCAACTGTTCTCATTGTCAACGGCGGTATCGTCACATTGTAACGACGAATAACTTCCCAGAAAATTCTGTATTACGTGTATCTGGCGGAACAACTTCTTCAATTCTTCTCAGATCTTCCACAGTCAATGATAGCTTTGGAAGCCAGAAGGAAGTTCCATCCGAATATGACATTGTGACTACATTCTGTTAACACGACAAATTCAAACGGCTGGGTCCTGTTGTCGATGGTTATTCTTGCGACACAAGTTCCTGCTGGATGGACACACTTTCCATTTGCGACCTTCAGCACAGTTTCCCCCGTATTACAGAACATTGTCTTATTTAGTGTGCGGCGGTAATTATCTGACAATACAGAAAAAGACACTCCTGGATTAACAAGTGCCGGGACAGGTTGGCCGTCGATTATGACGTCGATGAGGTTTCCCGACATCTTAACGACTGTCGTCCATGGAGGATTTTCATCTGCGGCGGCCTCACCTCCGTAGATGGTCGCCTTGCTTAGTTTTCCTGGGCGCGGCAGCTAGGGGAGCGCCTGGTACCTCTGTACGGCGACGGTGAACGGCTGCGGCGCGTCGGGGAGCGACCTCGTCTTGGGAACGGCGATGGGCTTCTTCCCATAGGTCGACTGAACTCATCGACAGGTGACTGCCTTGGATAGAACTGCTCCGACGGCTGACGTCTTGCGGCAAAATAATCGTCAAATACTCGCCTTCTCTCTCTGCAGTAGCGTACGACATGTCCAGGGTGCCCACAGTGGAAACACAGTGGTGTGTTGTCTTCTGTCCTCCAGACGTCTGTTGTTCTGCGGGCGTGATTTTTGCTGGGGGAGTTGGTTGTGGCCGCGTCGGCCGGTTCATAGGCCGCCGTTTGGCGGCTGCAGCGTATGTCATAGCAGGGCGACCCTATTCTTCACGTCGGTTGCGATTGGCGGAGCAGACAGGAGCTTATGTCTGAAATACCTCTTTCTCAGCGGCGTCGGCTCCCTCGTGACTTACATGTCTTACATCCATGGCCATAATCAGATGCTCGCTCGGTTTAATAGTCCCGGCTGCCATGCACTGTTGTATTCCTTCTCTCACAATTTGTCGTATGAGAGAAGCGATGTCATGCTGATCTTCCACAATGGCCATAGGGACTACATTGGGGAGTCTGTCATACTTCTTTCGTTCAACCCTCCTTTGTTGCATCTCTTCAATACGCTAGCACCACCTGATGAACTGTTCTGTCGTATTGAAGTCTTTTATCAGAAGGGCTTGGTACATGTCTTCTGCTATACCCTTCATCAGGTGTGTGATTTTGTCGGCCCCAGTCATGTTCGGATTTAGTGTTACACAGGGCCAAAACATTCTGTATGTAAGACTATGTCGGCTCACCATGTCGTTGGGCCCGGTTCTTCAGTTGTTCTTCCGCCTAGCGGATTTGTCGCTGTCGGTCTCCAAACGTCTTTTCAAGTTCCGCCTGTAACGTTTCCCAGTCATTCAGTTTGTCTTCGTTGTTCTCGAACAATTGCTGGGCTGTTCCGTCCAGGTAGAAATAAACGTTGGCCAAGCACATTGTATGATCTCACCTGTTGTACTTGGCGACTCGGTCGAAACCTTTTAGCCATTTATTGGGATCTTGTCCAGCGTCTCCAGAGAACACTGACGGGTGTTTGATGTGCAGCTGGCCTACCACTGATTTCGAGACCATGGTTCTTCTGATGATACGGACATTCGGAAGGATGTACTCGGTATTTCCCTTGTATTCCGGTTCTAGTCCGTGTAAGCGACGGCTTCTATGTTGCCTAATCGGAGCCATGGTGGTGTAGCTGTTGCACAGAGTACCCGGCGCCTCCACCAAACAATGTCACGTTGAAATGGGGGCAGGCTTGACTTCGAAGGCAACTGAACACAGCACTTATACTCAAAGCATACTCAACATACACGCAGCGCTGACTGCCTCTCAGGCAGAGTGCTCTGCTATTTATACACAGACAGAATTTACCAGAAAGTAGAAGAACAATTAACATAAGAAACAAGTAGAATTTAAAAATGAACATAAGAAAGATATATAACATTCTGGAATTGTTAATTACAAAGAAATAAATTTTTGTCAGTGGACGGGATTGAACCGACGACCTTCAGTACCGAAATCCATGACGCTATCCCCTCCGCCACGCCAGCTGTTGGTGTTAGTGGTCTCTCGCGGCAATAATACGAATATTATTAAGTATTGTAGTAATAATAACTTCAACAAACAGTTGTTTCAAATAGTAAACCTGATTTATGTGATCTGTGACATGACCTAATTCTCAGTCTCATTTTTAATATTACACTGCAGTTCTGATATTCAGAAGTGAACAACATGACAAAGACCTTACTTGAAAATACTTAATCAAATGTTGAAATGTTTGTAGAGCTTATGGGACTTAAGTACGGGTCATTAGTCCCTAAACTTACAAACTACTTATGAACTAGCTACTACTAAGGACGGCACAAATATCGATGCCCGAGGGGGGATTCGAACCCCAACTGTACTGGCCGTGTAGACCATGACTGGCGCGCCTCAGTCCCCTCAGCCACCACAGCCGGCAAAATACTTAAAATGGATTCTTTTAAATTCCATATTTTCAATGGTATGCTAGATAAATTACAGTTTCTAATTCTTTGTCTGCTATATTTTTCATAGTTTTTTTTTTTTTTAATCTTTAAACATTATTACTAATATCTGAAACACTGTGGTAGTTCACACCAATGTCTTTTCTAATTAAAACTGTTTACAATTTATAACTTATTATTCAAAAGAGACCGACTGGCTGGCCAGTACTTACCTTTTTGCTGTACCGCTGATAGTTACACACAGAAAAAAGGAGTAAAATAGCATGCTTTTCGAACTGTGTTCCTTCTTCAGGTGGAGATAGCTTGTTATTTTCGTCCTTTTTTCTGTGTGTAACTATCGGCAATACAGCAAAAAGGTAAGTACTGGCCAGCCAATCTATCTCTTTTGAACAATAATTTGTCATCTCTGTGGAGAATTTTCATATTATTCGAATAAAATTTATAACTGTCTGTAGAATCATGCATGAACACACTATACTGTTGTGTAAACATATCATGATGATTTTTGGCTTTCCAGTCGAGTCATGGCACAGCATTAGTAATATGTCATTCTAAGAAAGTATAGTGTCACTTGTATTGCTTTATAAATTAATCACATTTTTGCTGATTTGTCAAAAGCAATTAATTACATACTTTTATAATATATATCGTTCCATTTTACTACATTTCATTAAGACAGATGTAGCAACAGCCAACCAATAATTCAAATGACTGATCTGCCATAATTATGTAATTGTTGTTAACTTCAATTATGCATTTCACAGATTGGTTTACCAACAGATTGGAAATATAAGGACAATGTTATACTATGCATATTTGAAGCTGTCAAGCATATACATATATTAAGCTGTCAAGCAACAAATCTAGAATCACTAAACATAAAGAAATTTGAAAAGTTGCTATTTAAATACGTAGTCTCTTATCCAAGTGAAAATTCAGTTTCCAATCAAACAAAGGCACTGCAGAGACAACAGTATATCTCACAATACATGTCCCAGAAAAATATTGAATAAATTCAACTACATAATAGCTATATTTCTGGATCTAACTAAAGCTTTTAATATAGTTTGTAGTGTTACAAGATACACTAAATTTTCGTTCTGGATCAACTTAAGTTTATCAAGGCATTAATTTACATACAGGTAGTGTCGCAATGCAGTAGCTACGCTGAGGATCTGTCTTTGTTGCATATATGACAAGCAGTCGGTCACTGCACAGTGGATGCTAGGAGAAAGTGGAGAGTGTTCACAGAATAGACGATATATAAACTCTGATTTGTGTATAAACTCCATGTGTATTACCTTTTGTTTCAATTACTAATAGTGTTCTATTAATGTTGAAAGTTTTGTAGAAGCAGATACATGTATTCAAATTGGCTTTGTGATAACAGCCAATAAAAAGCAAAGTGAAGAATTTACAAAACTTACGTTTTGCGAGAAGTTATTTATTTACTGATTTCACTCTCATGTTTAATATATAATTTGAGAAGACGTCTGATTGACTTGGTGACATAAGAGTTCGAAAACGTTTGGAGGCACATCATAGCTGGACCTCATTTTATTATTAATTTTCACTCAAGAAATAAATGAGCAGGTACAACAAGATTTTACTAGCTGTGCACATAGACCTTAGGTGCATTTTCCCTGCATAATACTGAGCAAATCGGTATCCAAGGGAAATGAGGTGTAGTTGCAGACACCAATAAGGCTCTTTACACCTGGGTCATCGTGTAACAACACAACATGGTGAAGGATGTACTACACAAACCTTAAAATTAGAGACTGAAAAAAAATAGAAGAGGCTTAACAGAAATCAAAATCTGTGAACCATTATTTCCTTACAACCAAAGAGAGTCATTTGTGCAAATCTTGCACTAGAAGAACAGTAGAAAAAAGTGTGAGCAGTTGTTTTTTGGGTTCGACATCATGTCTACATATCGCGACGTAGTTTTGCAGAGTTGCAGTAGCAGCCAACTGTCACTACTGTCTGATCAGTACTGCCGCTGTGGTTCCTGACGAATTCCGTGGTGAGCGTATACATTTCTTTCATAGTAACTGAGTGGTTTAGTGTGTGATTACAAGATCACAGTTCAGAAAAATGTCTGAAGAAATTAATGTTCCTGCAGATTCGCAACTAATTGTAATGTTAAAGGAGCTAAGTGATCTAATTAGCAGTCAGTCTAAAGAGATAAATGATCGAATAAGTAATCAATCTAATGAGTTATGTGTTTAGATTAAGAATCAATTTAGTATCATTAATAATCAATCTAAGGAACTAAGTGATGGAATTGGCAACCAATCTAAAGAGCTCAGTGATCAAATTAGTGAACTTACTGTAAAACTAGACACACAAAATTTACAGTTTAAGAAGGTCCTTAATGAAATTACATCAGATATGGATTTGAGATTAGAAACTATAATTTATGACGTTTATTCTAGATTGGACAAACAGGAGGTTAGACTCACAGATATTCAAGTTATTATGGAATCTTATGTAGACAAATGTCAGCAAAATTGCAACTAAAGTATCCAGAATGAAACTTCACTCTGTAGCGGAGTGTGCGCTGATATGAAACTTCCTGGCAGATTAAAATTGTGTGCCGGAACCAGGACTCGAACCTGGGACCTTTGTTTTAGAACAAAGTACTTTGAAATAAAAAATGGAATCAACCGATAATGTAGTCGATTTAACATCACAAGTAATAGGAGCTCACATAGATAAGGGAACGCAATGGCTAAAGGAAGAGGGTTTTAGGGAGTCTTAAGGTAGGAGGTCATTGTGTAGCTAAGGAACGGGAAGAACTTACACAAAATTTGTCTGTAATAAATAGTAATGTATATGATTGTGCCTTAAGAGTAAAAGCTGTAGAGGATACTTCCAGTATGGATTTTTTAAAATTGAATGAAAGTGTAGGAAAGGCAGAGAATAAGCTTGATAACATTCTGAACCTACACGGGGACGTTTATTAAATGAAAATAACTTTAATAAGTGTTTGAAAGAAAAAACCTATATTAGTTGGATATATATTTGACTTACCTGTCCATATTTTAGTGGATATCGAAGTGAAATTTCCATTGCTTTACAAGAATGACAAACTGTCATTAATGTCCAACATTACCTATCAGTGTAGTAAACATATTAGTTACTAAGGGATATAAAAGTCAGTCAATACAAACTGAGACGCGAACACCTGTCCAACAGGGTATTTTAGTTTGTATGATAACCTTGTTAGTTGTACCAAAGTTAAATATTGATTTATTATTTGGTATAGATCGGCGTTATCGTTAAGAAGTAACTTTAGAGTTTAAAAACAATAGAGTTACAGGAGATATCAAAAGTGATGTTTTCTGTTTACCTTTTGTCACAGATAATAACAACTCAACAGAACTGATTTGCTACATTTACTGTCGACCTCTCATGTAATAAGAAAAAGGAATAAGTAATCCTTTAAGTGAAAATCATTTGAAGTCTAAAGCATACGAATCTGACTTATTACCTAAGGAGAAAATCCATGAATTATTTACATTGCTTGTAAAGTATCAAGAGGGTTTTTTCTTTTTTTTTCTTGAGACAAACCCAGTACTCTGGGTGGGTATATGTGTTCTTCTAGGTCGTCCTCATCCATTTACTTTAAGTGTGTGACAACACATACAAGAAGAAATATACAAGATGTTAGATAATGGAATTATAGCAAGAAGCAAAAGTGCGTTTAATAATTCTTTAGTATGTGTGAGAAAGGTATGTTGGGAAGTCTGCATTGTACTTGATGCACATACTTGAAATAAACATATTGATACAGAGTGTGATAGGCCAATATTTATTGACGATATTTTGCCTATACTTGAGAAGGCAAAGTACTTTAGTTACATAGATTTGTCATTGAGATATCATCAAGTGGGTATTCATGAGAATTCGTGGAAATATACAGCTTTCTTGTTCGATCGTAAAGCCTACCAGTATAAGGTATTACTATTTGGATTGAATATTTCTGTATCAGTATTTATTAGAGCATTGGATGAAGCATTGGGGAGAGATTTACTACAGCAACTGGTAATTTATGTTGATGAAATTCTAATAATTTCTGAAAAATGGAAGGATCAGTATTTATTGCTGAAAAATTGTTATGTAGATGCCTCAAAAAAGGGATTACCTTAACATTTTATAAGTCCTTTTTTGGTATAGATGTAGTTAAATTTTTAGGACAAGATGTAGGCATAAATGGAATAAGACCTGATCCTGAGAGAATTGAAGCTATAAAACTGTTAAGCAGTTAAACGCTTCTATAGGGCTAATTAATTTCTATAGGAGATATGCGAAAAGTCATGTGTTAAGTAATCCTGTTATAGTAGATTTATTAAAGAAAAACAACCCATGGAAAGGGAATGACAAAGGTTCAGCAGCTTTTCAATGAATGAAGCAGGCTGTCATAGAATCTGATGTTTTAAAGCATCCAGTGCTATGACAGCCATATAAACTAGCAACAAGAAAGAGACCATAAAACAATAGCTTTTGCAAGTAGATATCTAACATCTCATGAGATAAATTATTCGACAACGAAAAAAGAGTTACTTGCAGAAGTGTGCGCTGTAACTAAATTTCAAAATCTTATATAGAAATCTAAAATAATAGTATATACTGATTATCAAGCATTATCCTTTTTGTTTGAAAGTAAATTGTTACATAGTCAGTTGAAGAGATAGACTTTGTTTTTACAAAACTTTGATGCAGATATAGAATATATTCAGGAATCTACTAACATTGTACCAGATTCACTTTCTCCATTGCCCGTAGGGATGGAAAATGTCACAGTAAGTGACGGGAAAGATATAATTTTTACTAAAAATTTCTTGCAGGTTGGATATCGTAATAATACAGTATGTATGTTAGCAAATAAAATTAGATTATGATGAGAACTGATGTATCATTTAAATCTAAGTTTCATAGATGTGCGAAAGAGTTAAATGACCATTTTAAAACTAATGATGGTGCCCTATTTTGGTGTAGATATGTTAAAAATAATGAGTGGAAACTCTGTATACCTGAACAAGTACAAGTAGATTTATTATGGTTTATCGACAAAGCTTATGGGCGCTTTGGGATAACTAAATGCATCAAGCATATGTCTAAATTCTACTATTTTAACAATCTGAGTAGTAAAATTATAAGAAGTTTAAGAACCTGTCAAATTCGTCAACAAGTTAAAGATCACAACAAGCCTAATCGTTTTGTTCTGTACCCTATAATATCAATGGGCGTATATGATTTAAATGCTTGTGACATCTATGGTTCTCTTCCTGTAAGTAAAGGGGGAGTGCAATATATTATTGTTATTATAGAATGTTGGTCAAAATATGTGAATCTGTACCCCATAAGGAAAGCGAACACAGAAACTGTAATAGGGTTTCTCAAAGATTATTTTATGGGCGTAGGTTAGCCTAACGGGGTTCTTTCAGATAATGGTGAACAATTCACCAGTAAGGAATTAATGAGTTCTTGGCAAGGCAAAAGATCAAACACATTGCTATTTGAAAATACAATCCACAGTCAAACCCTGCAGAAAGAGTGATGCAAGAGTTAGGGAGACTGTGCAGACCTTTTTGCTTAGAAAAAAATTCTTCATGGTGTACTCTAATTAATGAGTTTTCGTTAATATTAAACGAATTACCACATTTATCTACTGGGCTATCACCCATACAAATTATTAACAAAAAAATATTAGGAGAGCCACTGTTGAAAAATTTTGCTTAGTCACCTCATCCTAAAAGAAACGACATTACTATACAGAATCAAGGAGAGACCAACCTGAATAATGCAGTTACCCATAGGTTGAAAAAATTAGATGAAGAAGCTATAATACCTAAGTACAGTGTGGGAAACTTAATTTGGGTTATGAATTTTTAACCAAGTTCTAACATAAGAAACAAATTAGTAATTTTTTTAAATGGTATGGTCCTTACAATATCGTAAAAGTACCGCATGAGAAAGCATTATATCTCTAAGGTCCAGTTACTGGTATGGTTAAAGGATTGTACAATGTCAATATAATTAAACCATATGTAAAACCCTCAGAGGAATTTGTACTCTTTGCTGATTTGGCGGTGTGACGTCCTCCAGGTCTCGAGTCATCTGTTCCGATTGTTCCTTCTCATTTTCTTAAGAACAGATTCTTCATTTTTTTTCTATCCATTAATCATATACCTTTAACAATACATTCTTAGTGTCGACTATCGAAATTCTTTACCTGTTATTGACAAATTTATATATGAGCAATGTCTCTATCTAAAAGCTAAAGAAGACATATTTAAAAAGGATACCGATATCATAAATCCGCATATAGAGGAATAAGTGACTGTTCATAAAGGGAGAATTTAAAATCTATATATTTTTGAAACTATGTAGTTCCATATTTAGCAGTGTTTCCCATGTGGGGGAATAAAGGGAGACACATGTTACGGATCAGTACACATTCAAACACATATTAGAGGTGACTGCATATTCCAGGAAGTAACTAGTAGGAATTGAATATCCTGTGTGGCTAAGGAACAAGGAAGTATGAATGGAGGAGAGAGAGAGAGGTTCATAGAATGAAGTTGTCCTCAGAAGATAAGAATGCGGAGACTTAGGGATTTTCATTGGGACTAGTAGGCTTAATAGAATAGCTGCTATCTCATGTTGGGAACCTATAGTGAGGACCTAACTACTGCTGGTTCCTGTTAAGTGGGTGTGCAGCACCATAAGAGAGTTGCTGACATCTATGAGTATGCAGGTAAATGGATCGTTTGATACCCACTATTAAAAAGAAAATGTCATTTTTTGTATTATTTAACATCAAGAAGACTGATCTAAAAGGGAAATATTTTAAAACAACATGATGCATGTTAGTATAAAATAATGACTGTGTTATTTAGCCATGATAACTGAACCGTGAATGGGGGAATATCTTGTGTTGCAAAATAAACTCCATCTTCCTTCCGGATCGACTTCTGTTTATCAAGGCATTAATTTGAATATGGGCAGCCTAGTAATGCAGTAGCTACTGTGATGATCTGTCATTGTTGCAGATATTACAAGCAGTCGGTCACTGCACAGTGGATGCTAGGAGAAAGTGGAGAGAGTTCACAGAATAGACGATATATAAACTCCGTATATATTACTTGTTGTGGCTGATGTTCTGTTAATGTTGAAAGTTATGTAGAAGGAGATACATGTATTCAACTTGGCCTTGTAATAACGGCCAATAAAAAGCAAAGTGAAGAATTTAAAAACTTATGTTTTCTGAGAAATTATTTACTTACTGTTTTCACACTCATATTTAATTTATAGTTGTAGAACTCATTTGATTGCCTTGGAGGCATAAGATTTCAAAAACGTTAAGAGGCATAGCATTTCTGGACCTCATTTTACTATTAATTTTTTCTCAAGAGCTAAAAGAGCAGCTACAAAAAGATTTTACTAGCTGTGTACATAGATGTTAGGGGCGTTTTCGCTCTTTAATACTGAGCAAGTTGGTATCCAAGGGAAATAAGGTGTAGTTGCAGACACCAATAGGGCTCTTTAGAGCCAAGGCGTGCAACAACACAAATTGGTCACTAAATACTGTGGAGAAACGTACGATGTACTCACAATTGAGGTTGGGGGAGTGGGCAGGGGATTGTGATAAAGTAATTGCACTAGTCCTATAGATATTATTTTTGAAAGCCAAAGAGTATAAAGCATAAGGTAATTATGAACAATGATGGCATTACATTCTTCAAACACCAGGCAAATATTAATTTTACTGCTTACATAATGAATTTATGATACAGATAAAAAAATTATTCGAGAGAGTGAATTAATAAACAAATTAAAGGAGGATGCACCTGTTGTTCTTCTGTTGATTCGTCCTTTTCTATCTTACGCCGTCTTGCGCGAATCCTCGCCGCTGCAGAACATTCAGATAATTTCAGATCAGTTTCAGGAAGTGCTAGAAGGTGCATTTAATTTAAAAAGTAGTTATAGCAATAGGCTACTTATATTTGCTTGCCATTCTGCTAACATAAAATAAAATGTATGTGAATCTGACAAATAGCTTTCACTAATATGTGTATACATAGAAATTCACCAAAAGCATCATTCCTGACCCACAGACATACACAAAACATAAATTTTTGGCCACAACCTCGATGAGAAAGCAGGATACATGCATTCACACAATCATTCCTGAATAACAGATGCATGCATGAACACTTAGGGCTACTCAATATACAGTAGTTATGCCTTACATACTTATGTGTAATGGACAGCTCTGAGAATATAAAGGAAGTAAAATACGGACGTAAAAATTTATATAATGCAAGATTTGTTCAGATAACTGTGACAAAAGCTGTTCACTCCTGCTGCTGGTTTCTAAAACACATTACCAAGGTATGTGGAAGTGCTTTATGTACCATCTGTTTGAAGTTAGAATTTACTGTAATATGATGAAAGTGCTCCTTTGTTTGACTAATCTGATAGTTTTTTTAATGTTTCTCTTTCGAGCTAATATATGACAGATTACCGTCACTCACAGTATCACTACATGTTATTTAACAATTATGTATTTTATGATGATAGGAGCAAGGTGGCATGAGATGAAATTACGTAGTGTTCAATTTTCCTCCAAAGCTAAATTCACTAGTGTAAATATTTTGATCAGTATTGTGGACAATAGACAGGGAACAATATAAAAGTTCAAATATAATTAGGCTTTTTATTCATCTCAATATAAATAGTACATACTCTCATGTATTTCTTAAATTAATAGGTGGTATAAAATTACGAGCTGGAAATCTCATTACTGCTAATAGGCCTTAAAAGTCTGAAACACTGTCCCAGCATTCAGAATTACAGTATCTTCCTCAGGTATGTGGGAATGGTTTACAGTCTCACATGACACAGTCAATGACAATACTCAACCCAAACTACAAACAACCTACAGTATTATGTTTATTAAGGTTCTGTTCGTTTGAATACCTATACCTTGCCTTCTAAATCCTAACCAAAACTATTCTGATTTATGAAATCACAGAAAACATTTGACATGATAAATTTACGTTGAACGGGATGACATATTTAAAAAAAAAAAAAAAAAAAAAAAAAAAAAAAAAAAAAAGCTGTACATTTGTACATATTATAACTGTGTTTGCCTGTTTTTTATCCATGAATAGAACAAGTATATTCTTACTCAAGGAATCCATCAGCCAAAATACTTACCAAGTTGATCTCTAAGAGTAATCGGTTGTTCTTCCGTTTTTTCTTCCGTTTTTCCTGACGCCTGGGATGATAATTTAGAGATGAGTGTCAAAATGAAAAGAAAAGTACATGTAAATTGAAATCAATCATACACATGATTAAGATAATTGTCTTCTGTGTGTGTGTGTGTGTGTGAGAGAGAGAGAGAGAGAGAGAGAGATGGAGATAGACACACACACACACACACACACACACACACACACAGAGAGAGAGAGAGAGAGAGAGAGAGAGAGAGAGAGAGAGGTCAGTGAGTGCGACAGTAATTAATCCCAACTATTTCCAAACAGACATAATATTTAATGGTACCAGCAACAATTCATTTGGCTAAAAGTGCTATTACCATAGCATAAAAATACTTCTAAAAACATTCACACCTTTATGCGAGTTAACAAATATTTCTCAGTCCAGTATATTCTTAATGGAATCGTATCTGTAACAGCAAGTGTCGCTCAGTGATGCTGCATGAATCCAAACCTTCAATGAATTGTGTTGTCCTGTTACGTCATTAAACATTATGTGCTACTTTGTGTTCCATTATATCATGGAACACAATGTTACATTATATCATTTGTCACATCACAACAACATGTCATGGCACGTGTCATAAAAGACATGTCACATGCAAGAAATGTTACAGAGCAAAAAATATTTCCCATACAACAACAAGGTGTGTCATGCTTCCAATAAACAAGCAACTTATCACATGTCATCATCTGACATGCAATTATATGTGTGTCTGATGTGATGTGTTATTACTTCATGAATGTAGGAGATAACATGGAATATGATACAAGGAACTATTTAACATGCAACAAGGGCAGTAACACCAGCAAGTAAAAATTGTTTAACATGACAAGATTCTTATGTTTTAAAAGTTTCAGAAGCAGCCAGATACATTGTGAAGCTAGTTTGCTCTTTTACGTATTTCATTCTGTCCATAATATATTTTCCGTTTGTTGTGCTCTGATAGGAGCATTTTTAATCTAGTTCACAACTTTTATTCTACTATAGTTGAAAAGCTGTTTTTGTCAACAAAAAAACTTTAAAACTTTCTGCAATTAATGTATAAACAGCAAAACAATAATCAACTGACGAAATAGTATTTCCCTTTAGGTCTAGCTATTTTTATATTTTCAAAGTCTCAAATTATGCCACAGGGTGATAAAAATGTTTACGAAATGACTTGACACATCGGGTATTGGAATGAAGCATTTTGTTGTACATCAGTGATATGTGCCTTTGCGATTGTTTGAATGAGTGTGTGTCCACTTCCTTTTGCAAACATCTTTGTGGGAAGTTGCAAAATCTGCTCTGCTATAAAGTGAAATATCAAGAATACAACACAATACTGACTGCAGTTTTAAGAGTTATCAAATAAATTAGTGAAATCGAGCTAATACTATAGTAATCATTGTTGGACATTGTTTGTAATAGAAATGGACATTTTATGAATACTAGCCTTTTCAGATTTTTATTTTATAGTTATTTAGCATGTTAACAGTTTTGTACGTAGGTAAACATTGGAAATGGAATGCATAGAGGACAACGTATTATTTACATACCTTTTAGCACTGTTTTTGCTTGTCTATGATTTGTTATGGAATTTTTATAAACATAATAAACGCTGTCAATACATATAAATCGACAGTTTAATATGATATCACATATTACATAAATGTGTATTACTATTATGAAATGTTATAATAACTGTTCAATGACATTAATCGTAATATGAGTGATGTTGAATTATAGTGTGGTATACGAACTATAATAGTTATAAACATTTGTAGTGTGAAACGTTTAAGAAAATAAATTTTGTTTTGTTTTTATTATGTTTCGTCAAGTCAGTTCTATCCATTACTAATTGTCTGTAGGAAGATACTAACAGTTATTATTTCAATTTACTTAGACATTTGAAATAGATAACATATTGTTAGAGATATTGTTACCTACTTTGCGACACATCTGTGTGTACACATACAGTTGTATGAATGTGGGTTTCTTTGTTCTGGCTAAATTGGACAACTTTCCCCTTTTGTAATGGGAATGAAAATTTCACTACTGATGTATTTACAAAACATTTTACACGATAGGTTCCATTTGATGGTTGCTTCAAAGCATTTGTTTCAAAATATCAGAATTAATAATAAAAACTTCTTTTGCCAATACTCGAGCAATCCTGCTGCACACAAAGACAGTTACTGTACCTCTTTCTTATTCAGTGCAATAATATCCACAAATATTGTGAATTATTTTGAATTATGCATTAGTATAATAATGTTGAATGTGTTTTCTCCTGAAGAATACATATCCCATCAGCCACATTTCCCATAGTATATAGTTTATATATAAACAATAATTATATTCATCTAAACTTTTTAATTAACATATTGTTCATTATTTTGCAATTTAATGGTTATTTTAATACCTTCTTACCGTAAGATATAATACATCACACCAGTAGCCCATTTTCATTTCAACATATGTTTTAAACTATTGCTAAAATTTAATTTACATTTTCTTTTCACTGGTAGATTTATCTCAGAATAACAAACAGTAATAAAATTCTTAAGAATTCTTTCATGTCTTGACTTTTCAGTACTAAAGTACATTCTTCAGCATCGATATTTTGTAAATGCTAAAACTTTTCCAGTTTTCAATCTTTGAACATGGATATTAAAGGTCATTGCACATTAATCTCTTAAAATACACTGACTGAAATGCATGAGGTTAGTCTGGTCTAGAAAGTAAATGACAGCTCCAGACAGCAGTTCTGCTTGCTAACCAGTGTACGTATTGAGTGATAAACCTCTTATTGTCTTATATTGGGTTAAGAAAAGTACATAGAAATATAATAAAATTTCTGAAAAATTATTAGTATACCATGATACATATTCTACAGCTTGTTTAGGTCCCCAAATAGTCTATTTGTGCCAGAACCCTTCTATTCCCTTTCTTGTCATCCTTCCTTGGGTAAATCTTGTTTTTTATCTGATGCTGTTAGGTTTCAAGGCCTGAGGGTGTCTTTCAATTCTTTCACTGCAAGAAATGTGGTGGGAGAATTTGGAGAGCATCAATGTTCAGAACTCTACAATTTAATATCGAGTCTGTGTATGAGGCCATTTGATTGGCATTAGTTTTTGTGTGACAGTGGATGCAAAGTACTACAGGAGGTGATGCAAACTATACCAAATGGACATCTGAGTATTCTCCTTGCTGATATGTACGTTCAAGTTAGGAGAGAAAAGAAGTATTTCTAACTACAGAAGGCAGATATTGTCTCAATTACTTAAAC
Organism: Locusta migratoria; assembly: GCA_026315105.1. Lineage (NCBI taxonomy): Eukaryota > Metazoa > Arthropoda > Insecta > Orthoptera > Acrididae > Locusta > Locusta migratoria. The sequence goes on along the minus strand of CM048745.1, from coordinate 695,029,990 downwards.
AACAGTAAATGAATGAGCTTCATCATCTTCACTGCAGCTTTGTTTACCATTAGCACACACTTCTAGCGAAAAAACATATATGTCATAACCTGGGTGTCACCAACATGGGGGGGAACTACAAATCAGATAGACCACAATGCCACAGATTTAAGAACCAAAATATAGGTGTGCAGTGCCATGTGTGGAAGTGCTCGTTTCATGGCCAGAGTCATTTTACATGAGCAGTATAAAGGAAGGGCAAGGTGAAGTTAAAAATAAGTTGGAAAGTGGAAAAAACTAAAGGACGAGGCAACGAAGACCAGGTGCAATTTAACAAACGCTTTTAAGCTTTCAGTGGAATGGATACAGATGAAGACTTTGGAGAAATATGGCGAAACATGCAGAGATCAGTGAATAACAAGGCGAAGGAAACAACTAGGGGAAACACAGTGGCAAGAAGATCTTGTTTTCAAAACACTGTGCAGATTCCCTAAAATGGAGAAAGGAAGCCAGGAGAAAGTGACTGAAAGAGAAAAATCAAGCATATGGTAAACCACAGTTTGAGGATTTCGAAAAACTAATCAAACAACCATTAGAAGACCAGTGAGGAAATGGGTTAAGGATCTCATCGTTAAAGTGATAACAGACTCCAGAGGAAATAATACCAGGGAATTATTTCAGAAGGTGAACTACCTTATGAAAGAACACTACATCAGGCACATATTTAAAAAGAATACCGATATCATAAATCCGCATATAGAGGAATAAGTGACTGTTCATAAAGGGAGAATTTAAAATCTATATATTTTTGAAACTATGTAGTTCCATATTTAGCAGTGTTTCCCATGTGGGGGAATAAAGGGAGACACATGTTACGGATCAGTACACATTCAAACACATATTAGAGGTGACTGCATATTCCAGGAAGTAACTAGTAGGAATTGAATATCCTGTGTGGCTAAGGAACAAGGAAGTATGAATGGAGGAGAGAGAGAGAGGTTCATAGAATGAAGTTGTCCTCAGAAGATAAGAATGCGGAGACTTAGGGATTTTCATTGGGACTAGTAGGCTTAATAGAATAGCTGCTATCTCATGTTGGGAACCTATAGTGAGGACCTAACTACTGCTGGTTCCTGTTAAGTGGGTGTGCAGCACCATAAGAGAGTTGCTGACATCTATAAGTATGCAGGTAAATGGATCGTTTGATACTCACTATTAAAAAGAAAATGTCATTTTTTGTATTATTTAACATCAAGAAGACTGATCTAAAAGGGAAATATTTTAAAACAACATGATGCATGTTAGTATAAAATAATGACTGTGTTATTTAGCCATGATAACTGAACCGTGAATGGGGGAATATCTTGTGCTGCAAAATAAACTCCATCTTCCTTCCGGATCGACTTCTGTTTATCAAGGCATTAATTTGAATATGGGCAGCCTAGTAATGCAGTAGCTACTGTGATGATCTGTCATTGTTGCAGATATTACAAGCAGTCGGTCACTGCACAGTGGATGCTAGGAGAAAGTGGAGAGAGTTCACAGAATAGATGACATATAAACTCCGTATATATTACTTGTTGTGCTGATGTTCTGTTAATGTTGAAAGTTATGTAGAAGGAGATACATGTATTCAACTTGGCCTTGTAATAACGGCCAATAAAAAGCAAAGTGAAGAATTTAAAAACTTATGTTTTCTGAGAAATTATTTACTTACTGTTTTCACACTCATATTTAATTTATAGTTGTAGAACTCATTTGATTGCCTTGGAGGCCTAAGATTTCAAAACCGTTAAGAGGCATAGCATATCTGGACCTCATTTTACTATTAATTTTTTCTCAAGAGCTAAAAGAGCGGCTACAAAAAGATTTTACTAGCTGTGTACAAAGATGTTAGGGGCGTTTTCGCTCTTTAATACTGAGCTAGTTGGTATCCAAGGGAAATGAGGTGTAGTTGCAGACACCAATAGGGCTCTTCAGAGCCAAGGCGTGCAACAACACAAGTTGATCACTAAATACTGTGGAGAAACGTACGATGTACTCACAATTGAGGTTGGGAGAGTGGGCAGGGGATTGTGATAAAGTAATTGCACTAGTGCTATAGATATTATTTTTGAAAGCCAAAGATTATAAAGCATAAGGTAATTATGAACAATGATGGCATTACATTCTTCAAACACCAGGCAAATATTAATTTTACTGCTTACATAATGAATTTATGATACAGATAAAAAAATTATTCGAGAGAGTGAATTAATAAACAAATTAAAGGAGGATGCACCTGTTGTTTTTCTGTTGATTCGTCCTTGTCTTCCCTAGGCCCTGTTGTGTGAATCTTCTCCGCTGCAGAACATTCAGATAATTTCAGATCAGTTTCAGGAAGTGCTAGAAGGAGCATTTAATTTAAAAAGTAGTTATAGCAATAGGCTACTAATATTTGCTTGCCAGTCCGCTAACATAAAATAAAATGTATGTGAATCTGAGAAATAGCTTTCACTAATATGTGAATACATAGAAATTCAACAAAAGCATCATTCCTGACCCACAGACATACACAAAACATAAATTTTTGGCCACAACCTCGATGAGAAAGCAGGATACATGCATTCACACAATCATTCCTGAATAACAGATGCATGCATGAACACTTAGGGCTACTCAATATACAGTAGTTATGCCTTACATACTTATGTGTAATGGACAGCTCTGAGAATATAAAGGAAGTAAAATACGGACGTAAAAATTTATATAATGCAAGATTTGTTCAGATAACTGTGACAAAAGCTGTTCACTCCTGCTGCTGGCTTCTAAAACACATTACCAAGGTATGTGGAAGTGCTTTATGTACCATCTGTTTGAAGTTAGAATTTACTGTAATATGATGAAAGTGCTCCTTTGTTTGACTAATCTGATAGTTTTTTTAATGTTTCTTTTTCGAGTTAAATTATGACAGATTACCGTCACTCTCAGTATCACTACATTTTATTTAACAATTATGTATTTTATGATGATAGGAGCAAGGTGGCATGAGATGAAATTACGTAGTGTTTAATTTTCCTCCAAAGCTAAATTCACTAGTGTAAATATTTTGATCAGTATTGTGGACAATAGACAGGGAACAATATAAAAGTTCAAATATAATTAGGCTTTTTATTCATCTCAATATAAATAGTACATACTCTCATGTATTTCTTAAATTAATAGGTGGTATAAAATTACGAGCTGGAAATCTCATTACTGCTAATAGGCCTTAAAAGTCTGAAACACTGTCCCAGCATTCAGAATTACAGTATCTTGCTCAGGTATGTGGGAATGGTTTACAGTCTCACATGACACAGTCAATGACAATACTCAACCCAAACTACAAACAACCTACAGTATTATGTTTATTAAGGTTCTGTTCGTTTGAATACCTATACCTTGCCTTCTAAATCCTAACCAAAACTATTCTGATTTATAAAATCACAGAAAACATTTGACATGATAAATTTACGTTGAACGGGATGACATATCTAAAAAAAAAAAGCTGTACATTTGTACATATTATAACTGTGTTTGCCTGTTTTTTATCCAGGAATAGAACAAGTATATTCTTACTCAAGGAATTTTTTTCATCAGCCAAAATACTCACCAAGTTGATCTCTAAGAGTAGTCGGTTTTTCTGCCGTTTTTTCTTCCGTTTTTTCTTCCGTTTTTCCTGACGCCTGGGATGATAATTTAGAGATGAGTGTCAAAATGAAAAGAAAAGTACATGTAAATTGAAATCAGTCATACACATGATTAAGATAATTGTCTTCTGTGTGTGTGTGTGTGTGAGAGAGAGAGAGAGAGAGAGAGAGAGATGGAGATAGACACACACACACACACACAGAGAGAGAGAGAGAGAGAGAGAGAGAGAGAGAGAGGGTCAGTGAGTGCGACAGTAATTAATCCCAACTATTTCCAAACAGACATAATATTTAATGGTACCAGCAACAATTCATTTGGCTAAAAATGCTATTATCATAGCATAAAAATACTTCTAAAAACATTCACACCTTTATGCGAGTTAACAAATATTTCTCAGTCCAGTGAATTCTTAATGGAATCGTATCTGTAACAGCAAGTGTCGCTCAGTGATGCTGCATGAATCCAAACCTTCAATGAATTGTGTTGTCCTGTTACGTTATTAAACATTATGTGCTACTTTGTGTTCCATTATATCATGGAACACAATGTTACATTATATCATTTGTCACATCACAACAACATGTCATGGCACGTGTCATAAAAGACATGTCACATGCAAGAAATGTTACAGAGCAAAAAATATTTCCCATACAACAACAAGGTGTGTCATGCTTCCAATAAACAAGCAACTTATCACATGTCATCATCTGACATGCAATTATATGTGTGTCTGATGTGATGTGTTATTACTTCATGAATGTAGGAGATAACATGGAATATGATACAAGGAACTATTTAACATGCAACAAGGGCAGTAACACCAGCAAGTAAAAATTGTTTAACATGACAAGATTCTTATGTTTTAAAAGTTTCAGAAGCAGCCAGATACATTGTGAAGCTAGTTTGCTCTTTTACGTATTTCATTCTGTCCATAATATATTTTCCGTTTGTTGTGCTCTGATAGGAGCATTTTTAATCTAGTTCACAACTTTTATTCTACTATAGTTGAAAAGCTGTTTTTGTCAACAAAAAAACTTTAAAACTTTCTGCAATTAATGTATAAACAGCAAAACAATAATCAACTGACGAAATAGTATTTCCCTTTAGGTCTAGCTATTTTTATATTTTCAAAGTCTCAAATTATGCCACAGGGTGATAAAAATGTTTACGAAATGACTTGACACATCGGGTATTGGAATGAAGCATTTTGTTGTACATCAGTGATATGTGCCTTTGCGATTGTTTGAATGAGTGTGTGTCCACTTCCTTTTGCAAACATCTTTGTGGGAAGTTGCAAAATCTGCTCTGCTATAAAGTGAAATATCAAGAATACAACACAATACTGACTGCAGTTTTAAGAGTTATCAAATAAATTAGTGAAATCGAGCTAATACTATAGTAATCATTGTTGGACATTGTTTGTAATAGAAATGGACATTTTATGAATACTAGCCTTTTCAGATTTTTATTTTATAGTTATTTAGCATGTTAACAGTTTTGTACGTAGGTAAACATTGGAAATGGAATGCATAGAGGACAACGTATTATTTACATACCTTTTAGCACTGTTTTTGCTTGTCTATGATTTGTTATGGAATTTTTATAAACATAATAAACGCTGTCAATACATATAAATCGACAGTTTAATATGATATCACATATTACATAAATGTGTACTACTATTATGAAATGTTATAATAACTGTTCAATGACATTAATCGTAATATGAGTGATGTTGAACTATAGTGTGGTATACTAACTATAATAGTTATAAACATTTGTAGTGTGAAACGTTTAAGAAAATAAATTTTGTTTTGTTTTTATTATGTGTCAAGTCAGTTCTATCCATTACTAATTGTCTGTAGGAAGATACTAACAGTTATTATTTCAATTTACTTAGACATTTGAAATAGATAACATATTGTTAGAGATATTGTTACCTACTTTGCGACACATCTGTGTGTACACATACAGTTGTATGAATGTGGGTTTCTTTGTTCTGGCTAAATTGGACAACTTTCCCCTTTTGTAATGGGAATGAAAATTTCACTACTGATGTATTTACAAAACATTTTACACGATAGGTTCCATTTGATGGTTGCTTCAAAGCATTTGTTTCAAAACATCAGAATTAATAATAAAAACTTCTTTTGCCAATACTCGAGCAATCCTGCTGCACACAAAGACAGTCACTGTACCTCTTTCTTATTCAGTGCAATAATATCCACAAATATTGTGAATTATTTTGAATTATGCATTAGTATAATAATGTTGAATGTGTTTTCTCCTGAAGAATACATATCCCATCAGCCACATTTCCCATAGTATATAGTTTATATATAAACAATAATTATATTCATCTAAACTTTTTAATTAACATATTGTTCATTATTATGCAATTTAATGGTTATTTTAATACCTTCTTACCGTAAGATATAATACATCACACCAGTAGCCCATTTTCATTTCAACATATGTTTTAAACTATTGCTAAAATTTAATTTACATTTTCTTTTCACTGGTAGATTTATCTCAGAATAACAAACAGTAATAAAATTCTTAAGAATTCTTTCATGTCTTGACTTTTCAGTACTAAAGTACATTCTTCAGCATCGATATTTTGTAAATGCTAAAACTTTTCCAGTTTTCAATCTTTGAACATGGATATTAAAGGTCATTGCACATTAATCTCTTAAAATACACTGACTGAAATGCATGAGGTTAGTCTGGTCTAGAAAGTAAATGACAGCTCCAGACAGCAGTTCTGCTTGCTAACCAGTGTACGTATTGAGTGATAAACCTCTTATTGTCTTATATTGGGTTAAGAAAAGTACATAGAAATATAATAAAATTTCTGAAAAATTATTAGTATACCATGATACATATTCTACAGCTTGTTTAGGTCCCCAAATAGTCTATTTGTGCCAGAACCCTTCTATTCCCTTTCTTGTCATCCTTCCTTGGGTAAATCTTGTTTTTTATCTGATGCTGTTAGGTTTCAAGGCCTGAGGGTGTCTTTCAATTCTTTCACTGCAAGAAATGTGGTGGGAGAATTTGGAGAGCATCAATGTTCAGAACTCTACAATTTAATATCGAGTCTGTGTATGAGGCCATTTGATTGGCATTAGTTTCTGTGTGACAGTGGATGCAAAGTACTACAGGAGGTGATGCAAACTATACCAAATGGACATCTGAGTATTCTCCTTGCTGATATGTACGTTCAAGTTAGGAAAGAAAAGAAGTATTTCTAACTACAGAAGGCAGATATTGTCTCAATTACTTAAACAACAGTAAATGAATGAGCTTCATCATCTTCACTGCAGCTTTGTTTACCATTAGCACACACTTCTAGTGAAAAAACATATATGTCATAACCTGGGTGTCACCAACATGGGGGGAACTACAAATCAGATAGACCACAATGCCACAGATTTAAGAACCAAAATATAGGTGTGCAGTGACATGTGTGGAAGTGCTCGTTTCATGGCCAGAGTCATTTTACATGAGCAGTATAAAGGAAGGGCAAGGTGAAGTTAAAAAGAAGTTGGAAAGTGGAAAAAACTAAAGGACGAGGCAACGAAGACCAGGTGCAATTTAACAAACGCTTTTAAGCTTTCAGTGGAATGGATACAGATGAAGACTTTGGAGAAATATGGCGAAACATGCAGAGATCAGTAAATAACAAGGCGAAGGAAACAACTAGGGGAAACACAGTGGCAAGAAGATCTTGTTTTCAAAACACTGTGCAGATTCCCTAAAATGGAGAAAGGAAGCCAGGAGAAAGTGACTGAAAGAGAAAAATCAAGCATATGGTAAACCACAGTTTGAGGATTTCGAAAAACTAATCAAACAACCATTAGAAGACCAGTGAGGAAATGGGTTAATGATCTCATCGTTGAAGTGATAACAGACTCCAGAGGAAATAATACCAGGGAATTAGTTCAGAAGGTGAACTACCTTATGAAAGAACACTACATCAGGCACATATTACTCAAAGGTTCCAATGACAAAATCCTGTTGATACATACTGCCATAGCCGAGAGATGGAAAAAGTACTTTTGACACATGCTAAATTGAGGTGAAGCAAAATTGCAGTTTGATTTCCTGTTCCCAATTACAACCAATAATTATCCCCACCTACCCTGGATGACATCAAACCACATGTCATATAGCATACAAGGAATAAGTGCCCATTTGAAAATAGGGTACAGGCTGTAATGATCGTGACAGATGAAACGATAGTTGCAGAAAGAATAGACCAATTGATATAATCAATATGGACCTAGGAAGAGATACCAGCAGAATGGAAAACAACTCTGATCTACCGAATCCTTAAAAAGAGCAACAAACTGAAATGTGATAAAAATTGTGGACTCACCCCTTTTTTGTAAGAAATGTCTAGAAACTTGGTATTACTGAACGAAAAACTTTGTAGGAGTATCTTTTGAATTTGCAACGTTTTAATAATTTTCGAGATTGTGTCAATCGTTTTACAAGGCTTTAATGTAGTTATGTTTTGTAGGTCAAACAATTTTCTGGATCTGGGATTGATAACCCTGGAGGCAATTGGGTAGGAATGTTGCTTTACTTAAAATGAGAGTATTTTAAATGTCAAATTATTTTTCGAATTCTGGTTTCAACAATTTAGACTTCACTTGCATTTTTGCAAGAACCAGATCACCTATTTGAATTTCCAATTGTCCCTTGTATCCTCATGGTTTCCCTAACAAATTATTCTCTTTGCTGACGTGTCATGACATTACAAACTGGTTACTCTATATATTCAGAGAAGAAATTAGCTGAAGGTCCAGTGGATGTAGTTTCAAATGGTGAAAAGGCAGTAGATGAATTTTGTAGATTGTTCATTGTGCCTCCAAAGCTGTTAAGCTACTCGACCCATTTCCATTTGGCACAGTGTTAGCTGCAACAGGTCGCACACAGTCTCCCTGTTCCCCCCAAACAAGGTTACTTGCAATGCGATAGACTGAAATTCAAATAAAATGTTCAACTATTTGTAAATCTGAGGGACTTAACTATGTTGGTCATTAGTCCCTAAGCTAACACACTAATTAAACTAACTTAAAGTAACTTATGCTAAGGAAAAAACAAACACCCATGCCCGAGGGAGGACTGAAACCCACAATGCTGAAAGACCGCAAGCATCACTACTGGGCGACTTAGTGTGCACAGCTATTCTGCCATGGCAGACTGAAATTAAAATGTGTATGATTTGTTTGTTTCTAAAAAGGATTTCCAAGATTTAGGTGTAACCTGATAACCATTATCCAATATAATATCTGTTGGTTTACCAACCATCTTGAGATAATCCTGCATAATTTTATAGTGTGTTTGCTTGTTTCTTTATAAAGTACTACATTTTTAGACTTTGTCCACAATAACATAAAAGTATGCATAACATCATCGTGTTTTTGGTGTAGAGCTCAATATGTCAGTTGTTACAAAGGTCGATTTGTTTATTTTGTTGGAAAACTGTCCAAACGCCTATGGATGTTTGGCTGTTTACCTTGATGTGCACTGTCTGGACACACTGGGCCCACAATGAGCAAAACTTTCATCCACATATTCACTTACCTATTTGTAAATCAGGCCATCATAGATTCCAGTAATGTAAGTCACTTATTTGTCTTCGAAGCAGTACTCATTATGTGCTTTATAGTAAGCAATTAACTGCCACACCTCGCTTTTCTGCTAAAAGTATTCACTAATCTCTTGTGTTAATCACGATTCTCGGAACCTTCTAACATCGTTAAACATAGTATTATTTCCTTTTTTTCTTTCATGTCCTTTAAATACATAGCTTTGATTTCTCTTTCTTCTTCCCCATCATTGATCTCTGAACAATATTGTAGCCTAGACATGTCAATAGACTATCTATATTTAGGTACCTATAGTGAGGACCTAACTACTGCTGGTTCCTGTTAAGTGGGTGTGCAGCAGCATAAGAGAGTTGCTGAAATCTATGAGTATGCAGGTAAATGGATTGCTTGATACTCACTATTATAAATAAAATGTCACTTTTATATTATGTAACATCTAGAAGACTGATCTAAGAGGGAAATAGTTTAAAACAAAAGATGCATGTTATTATTAACTAATGACTGTGTTATTTAGCCTTAATAACTGAACTGTGAATGGGGGACTATCTAATGTTACAAAATAAACTACATCTTCCTTCCGGATCGACTTGAGTTTATCAAGGCATTAATTTGGATATGGGCAGCCTAGTAATGCAGTAGCTACTGTGAGGATCTGCCTTTGTAGCATATATGACAAGCAGTCGGTCACTGCACAGTGGATGCTAGGAGAAAGTGGAGAGAGTTCACAGAATAGACGATATATAAACTCCGTATATATTACTTGTTGTGCTGATGTTCTGTTAATGTTGAAAGTTATGTAGAATGAGATACATGTATTCAACTTGGCTTTGTAATAATGGCCAATAAAAAGCAAAGTGAAGAATTTAAAAACTTATGTTTTCTGAGAAATTATTTACTTACTGTTTTCACACTCATATTTAATTTATAGTTGTAGAACTCATTTGATTGCCTTGGAGGCATAAGATTTCAGAAACGTTAAGAGGCATAGCATATCTGGACCTCATTTTACTATTAATTTTTTCTCAAGAGCTAAAAGAGCGGCTACAAAAAGATTTTACTAGCTGTGTACAAAGATGTTAGGGGCGTTTTCGCTCTTTAATACTGAGCAAGTTGGTATCCAAGGGAAATGAGGTGTAGTTGCAGACACCAATAGGGATCTTTAGAGCCAAGGCGTGCAACAACACAAGTTGATCACTAAATACTGTGGAGAAACGTACTATGTACTCACAATTGAGGTGGGGGGAGTAGGCAGGGGATTGTGATAAAGTAATTGCACTAGTCCTATAGATATTATTTTTGAAAGCCAAAGATTATAAAGCATACGGTAATTATGAACAATGATGGCATTACATTCTTCAAACACCAGGCAAATATTAATTTTACTGCTTACATAATGAATTTATGATACAGATAATAAAATTATTCGAGAGAGTGAATTAATAAACAAATTAAAGGAGGATGCACCTGTTGTTTCTTTTTTGCTTCGTCCTTGTCTTCCCTACGCCCTATTGGGCGAAGCTTCACCCCTGCAGAACATTCAGATAATTTCAGATCAGTTTCAGGAAGTGCCAGAAGGAGCATTTAACTTAAAAAGTAGTTATAGCAATAGGCTACTAATATTTGCTTGCCAGTCTGCTAACATAAAATAAAATGTATGTGAATCTGAGAAATAGCTTTCACTAATATGTGAATACATAGAAATTCACCAAAAGCATCATTCCTGAACCACAGACATACACAAAACATAAATTTTTGGCCACAACCTCGATGAGAAAGGAGGATACATGCATTCACACAATCATTCCTGAATAACAGATGCATGCATGACCACTTATGGCCACTCAATATACAGTAGTTATGCCTTACATACTTATGTGTAATGGACAGCTCTGAGAATATAAAGGAAGTAAAATACAGACGTAAAAAGTTATATAATGCAAGATTTGTTCAGATAACTGTGACAAAAGCTGTTCACTCCTGCTGCTGGCTTCTAAAAAACATTAACAAGGTATGTGGATGTGCTTTATGTACCATCTGTTTGAAGTTAGAATTTACTTTAATACGATCAAAGTGCTCCTTTGTTTGACTAGTCTGATAGTTTTTTTAATGTTTCTCTTTCGAGCTGAAATATGACAGATTACCGTCAGTCACAGTATGACTACATGTTATTTAACAATTATGTATTTTATGATGATAGGAGCAAGGTGGCATGAGATGAAATTACGTAGTGTTTAATTTTCCTCCAAAGCTAAATTCACTAGTGTAAATATTTTGACCAGTATTGTGGACAATAGACAGGGAACAATATAAAAGTTCAAATATATGAAGAGTGGAAATGCTAAAGGATGTAAGTGCATCTTTTTTTTTTTTTTTTTTTTTTACTTTCAGGGTTTTTCACTGCTAACCGATCTATGTTTTCGCGCCAATACTCTGCTAAGAGATTTATGTGCTCCAGTCATTCCCTGTAGTTGCTACTGACCCCAAGAGATTGCACTAGTCCTATGTCTAGATGGGCCTGTGCTGCTAATGGATCTATGTGCCACAAGCATCTGGCGCTAGCCGAACAGCAGTCTGTATTCAATGTTATGCCACAACGCTATTGTTTCGCTTACTGAATCTGTCGCTTGCTATCTAAAATGATGTACCTGTTAATATTGATAACATGAACGCCAGTGATTTTAGTGGTGATGGAAGTGTTGAGAACGTTACGTTCAGGAAGAAACAGGATAAGGCAAGATTAAGCGGGATATCGTATCTCACGCAGAAGAAGCAGAACAGGGAGGGAAATTGCTGAAAACCAACAGTCATCTTTACAACAAACTTATAATATGAAACAAGCCTACATTATACAGTTTAGCAGGTTGATGTACATATCTTTCGATTATTTTGTGTTTAGGTGTTCAGCAAGTTGATATGAAAACTCAGCGCTCAGCTCTTTGAAGAATACCATCAACTTCACCTGAACCAACAAGGCAATTACCTGATGAGGTTTATAGAGATTTTTCTTGTTCAAATACGACACCATGGGACGTATAATGAAGACGCAGAGAGGTAAAAGACAGTCAGCTCTCTGCTACACACTTCCTGATGGGACAGGAGACCTCAAAAGAGTATGCAAAGCTACATTTTTAAGTACGATTAATATTCCTGCTAAAAAAAATCAAACAATTGTTACAAAGAAAAATCAGGTTCTGAAATTTTCAAAATAATAAAAAAACCACAGCTTTCTTTGATCAAAATAAGCAAACAACAGCCTGGTATTGTGTCCTGCAAAAGAAGCTTTCCCAATCAGTGTGATTGGGAGAATTTTCATGTCCTGGAGAAACGCAAGACAATGAAGGCATCTGCATCCGTGGAATTGATAAAACATCCAACTACTGTTCCACTGGCACCAAATAAGAAAACGATTTTCCACTATTATTGATTAGATGGACGAAAACAACAACGACTTTTTCCGACAGCTGTTACCTCCATAAAATCAATGTTCTCTCATGGCACTTAGATCTATTACCTATGACAAAACCTATTGCACATACACCTTTCTACATAAAACGCTACGTACCTTTTTGATATTTCAACTTAAGTAAAAAATCCTTTGTCAACATTTGTATAACCATGTAAAGAGTTAATATGTGTTTTGTTAGAAATAAATATCGATTTCTCACAGAGATGTGCAGTTTTTTTTCTTCGTTTCCTCAACAATTTCATTTTCGGCACTTAGCACCTTTAGCATTTCCGACTCTTCATATAGGCTTCTTATTCATGTCAATATAAATAGTACATACTCTCATGTACTGCTTAAATTAATAGGTGGTATAAAATTACGAGGTGGAAATCTCCATTACTGTTAATAGAACTTAAAATTCTGAAACACTGTCCTGGCATTCAGAATTACAGTATCTTTCTCAGGTATGTGGGAATGGTTAACATTATCACATAACACAGTCGATGACAATACTCAGACCAAACTATTGAACTACAAACAACTTACAGTATTATGCTTATTAAGGTTCTGTTCGTTTGAATACCTATACCTTGCCTCTAAATCCTATCCAAAACTATTCTGATTTATAAAATCACAGAAAACATATGACATGATAAATTTACGTTGAACAGTATGACATATTAGAAAATAGCTGTACATTTGTACATATTATAACTGTGTTTGCCTCTTTTTATCAGGAATAGAACAAGTATATTCTTACTCAAGGAATCCATCAGCCAAAATACTCACCAAGTAAAGCCTCTTTAGTAACCTCTGGCATTCCCGATTTTTCTTCCGTTTTTCCTGACGCCTGGGATGATAATTTAGAGATGAGTGTCAAAATGAAAAGTACATATGTAAATTGAAATCAATAATACAAATAATTAAGCTTAATTGTCTTCAGTGTGTGTGTGTGTGTGTGCGAGAGAGAGAGAGAGAGAGAGAGAGAGAGAGAGAGAGAGAGAGAGAGAGGGAGAGAGGGAGGGAGGGAGAGAGAGAGAGAGAGAGAGTCAGTGAGTGGGAGAGTAATTATGCCTAACTGATTCCAAACAGACACAAAATTTAATGCTACCAGCAACAATTCGTTTGGCTAAAAATGATACTATCACAGCACAAAAATACTTAACATATTCACACCTTTTTGCGAGTTAACAAATATTTCTCAGTACAGTAAATTCTTTATGGAGTAGCATCTATAACAGCAAGTATCGCTCAGTGATGCTGAATGAATCCAAAACCTCAGTGAACTGTTGTGTCCTGTTAAGTCATTAAACATGATGTGCTACTTTGTGTTCCATTATATCATGGGATACAATGTTACATTATATCATATGTCACATCACAACAACATGTCATAGCATATGTCATAATAGACATGTCACATGCAAGAAATGTTACAGATCAAAAACTATTTCCCATACGACTACAAGGTGTGTCAGGCTTCAAATAAACAAGCAGCTTATCACATTTCATCATCGGACATCCAATTATACCTGTGTCTGACATGATGTGAGCTTCATATGTGGCAACATGTAAATTATTATGCACTTATCACTTTCTGAATGTGGAACACAATGTGAAATATAATACAAGGAACTATTTAACAGCAACATTGGCAGTAAGACCATCAAGTTAAAAATGTTTAACGTGACAAGATTCTTATGTTTTAAAAGTTTCAGAAGCAGCCAGATACATTGTGAACCTAGTTTGCTCTTTTACGTCTTTCACATTGTCCACAATATATTTTCCGTTTGTTGTGCTCTGATAGGTGCATTTTTAGTATAGTTAACAATTTTTATTCTGCCATAGTTGAATAGCTGTTATTATCAACAAAATAACATTAAAACATTCTGCAATTAATGTATAATCAGCAAAACAATAATCATCTGACGAAATAGTATTTCCCTTTTAGTCTGGCAATTTTTGGATTTTCTATGTCTCAAGTTATGCCACAGGGTGATTAAAATGTTTACAAAATGACATGACACATCAGGCATTTGGAATGAAGCATGTGGTTGGGCATCAGTGAGATGTGCCTTTGTGATTGTTTGAATGAGTGTGTGTTATTTTCCTGTTGAAGGCAGTATCTGGAGGCTGACTACATGGCTTGACAAACATCTTTCCAATTGTTGATTCCTTCAATGCATTTGTTTCAAACCCTTCTTTTGCCAGTACTCAAGCAATCCTGCTGCACACCAAGACAGTCGCTGTACCTCTCTCTTATTCAGTGCAATAATATCTAGAGATTTTCTGAAATATTTTGAATTATGCATTAGTATTATCATTTTGAATGTGTTTTCCTGAGGAATATATATTCCATCAGCTACATTTCATTGAGTATATACATTATATATAAACAATAATTATATTCATCTAAACCTAAGAATTCTTTTATGTCTTGTCTTTTCAGTACTTCAGTACATTCATCAGCAACAGTATTTTGTAAATTCCAAAACTTTTCCAGTTTTCATTCTTTGAACTTGAATAATAAAGGTAATTGCACATTAATCTCTTATAATCCACTGACTGAAAAGTATAAAGTTAGTCTCGTCCAGAAAGTAAATGACAGCTCCAGACAGCAGTTATGCTTGCTAACCAGTAGACGTATTAAGTCATAAACCTCTTATTGTCGTATATTGGGTTAAGACAAGTAGATAGAAATATAACAAATTTTGGGAAAAAGTATTAGTATGCCAGGATAGATATTCTACAGCTTGTTTAGCTCCCCAAATGGTTTATTTGTGCCAGAACCCTTCTATTCCCTTTCTTGTCATCCTTTCTTTGGGTAAATCTTGTTATTTATATAATGTTGTTAGGTTTCAAGGCCTGGGGGTGTCTTTCAATTCTTAAACTGCAAGAAATCTGATGAGGGAATTTGGAGAGCATCAATGTTGAGAACTCTACAGTGTAATATCGAGTCTGTGTATGAGGCCATTTCCTGGTATTAGTTTTTATGTAACAGTGGATGTAATGTACTACAGGAAATGATGGAAGCCATACTAAACCGACACTTGATTTATGAATGTTCAGTTAGGAAAGAAAAGAAGTATTTCTAAATACAGAAGGCATATATTGTCTAAATTACCTATACAACGGTAAAGTAATGACTTTCATCAGCTTCACTGCAGCTTTGTTAACCGTTAGTACATATGTCGAGCGAAAAAACTTATATATCATAACCTGGGTGTCACCAGATGGGAGGAACTATATATCAGATAGACCACAATGCCACAGATTTAAGAACCAAAATATAGGTGTGCAGTGCCATGTGTGGAAGTGCTCGTTTCATGGCCAGAGTCCTTTTACATGCACAGTATAAAGAAAGGGCAAGGTGAAGTTAAAAAGAAGTTGGAAAGTGGAAAAAACTAAAGGACAAGGCAACGAAGACCAGGTGCAATTTAACAAACGCTTTTAAGCTTTCAGTGGAATGGATACATATGAAGACTTTGGAGAAATATGGCGAAACATGCAGAGATCAGTGAATAACAAGGCGAAGGAAACAACTAGGGGAAACACAGTGGCAAGAAAATCTTGTTTTCAAAACACTGTGCAGATTCCCTAAAATTTAGAAAGGAAGCCAGGAGAAAGTGACTGAAATAGACAAATCAAGCATATGGTAAACCACAGTTTGAGGAAGTTCGAAAAACTAATCAAACAACTGTCAGAAGACCAGTGAGGAAATAGGTTAAGGATCACATCGTTGAAGTGATAACAGACTCCAGAGGAAATAATACCAGGGAATTGTTTCAGAAGAAAGATCACTACATCAGGCCATATTTCTCAGTGATTCCAATGACAAAATCCTGATGATACATACTGCCATAGCTGAGAGATGGAAAGAGTACTTTTGACACATGATAAATTGAGGTGAACCAAAATTGCAGTTTGATTTCCTGTTCCCAATTACAACCAATAATGATCCCCACCTACCCTGGATGACATCAAAACTCAAGTCAAATAGCATACAAGGAATAAGTGCCCATTTGAAAATGGGATACACGCTGTAATGATCGTGGCAGATGAAACGATAGTTGCAGAAAGAATAGACCAATTGATACAATCAATATGGACCAAAGAAGAGATACCAGCAGAATGGAAAACAACTCTGATCTGCCGAATCCTTAAAAAGAGCACCAAACTGAAATGTGATAAAAATTGTGGAATCACCCCTTAAAATCAGGTATCAGATGTTAAAGACACAATGAGTATATGTGTGTATGGCTCAACAAACAGGTAGTCTCTTCCATACCTTGTCTGTGTTAGCTATATGAAGACCACAATAGAGTATAATTTACTATATTATTAATACATATTCTTACAATAATAATATTATACAAATACATTCCAGGTATTACAAAAATTTTAATATTTTTGATTATTTTTGGAAAATAAGGATGAGCCTATATACTGATTATTTTATATTTAAAATATATTCTGGTGTAGTGATCTTTTTTAATAAATAATTGTCTTGAACTTTGTTTTACCGAACGAAAAACTTTGTAGGAGTATCTTTTGAATTTGCAAGGTTTTAATAATTTTCAAGATTGTGTCAATCATTTTTACAAGACTTTAATGTAGTTATGTGTTGTAGGTCAAACAATTTTCTGGATCTGGGATTGATAACCTTGGAGGCAATTGGGTAGGAATGTTGCTTTACTTAAAATGAGAGTATTTTAAATGTCAAATAATTTTTTGAGTTCTGGTTTCAACAAACTAGACTTCACTTTCATTTCTGCAAGAACCAGATCACCTATTTGAATTTCCAATTGTCCCTTGTGTCCTCATGGTTTCCCTAACAAATTATTCTCTTTGCTGAAGTTTCATGACATTACAAACTGGTTACTCTATATAATCAGAGAAGAAATTAGCTGAAGGTCCAGTGGATGTAGTTTCAAATGGTGAAAAGGCAGTAGATGAATTTTGTAGGTTGTTCATTGTGCCTTCAAAGCTGTTAAGCTACTCGACCCATTTGGCACAGTGTTAGCTGCAACAGGTCGCACACAGTCTCCCTGTTTCCCCCAAACAAGGTTACTTGCAATGGGATAGACTGAAATTCAAATAAAATGTTCAACTATTTGTAAATCTAAGGGACTTAACTATGTTGGTCATTAGTCCCTAAGCTAACACACTAATTAAACTAACTTAAAGTAACTTATGCTAAGGAAAAAACAAACACCCATGCCCGAGGGAGGACTGAAACCCACAATGCTGAAAGACCGCAAGCATCACTACTGGGCGACTTAGTGTGCACAGCTATTCTGCCATGGCAGACTGAAATTAAAATGTGTATGATTTGTTTGTTTCTAAAAAGGATTTCCAAGATTTAGGTGTAACCTGATAACCATTATCCAATATAATATCTGTTGGTTTACCAACCATCTTGAGATAATCCTGCATAATTTTATAATGTGTTTGCTTGTTTCTTTATAAAGTACTACATTTTTAGACTTTGTCCACAATAACATAAAAGTATGCATAACATCATCGTGTTTTTGGTGTAGAGCTCAATATGTCAGTTGTTACAAAGGTCGATTTGTTTATTTTGTTGGAAAACTGTCCAAACGCCTATGGATGTTTGGCTGTTTACCTTGATGTGCACTGTCTGGACACACTGGGCCCACAATGAGCAAAACTTTCATCCACATATTCACTTACCTATTTGTAAATCAGGCCATCATAGATTCCAGTAATGTAAGTCACTTATTTGTCTTCGAAGCAGTACTCATTATGTGCTTTATAGTAAGCAATTAACTGCCACACCTCGCTTTTCTGCTAAAAGTATTCACTAATCTCTTGTGTTAATCACGATTCTCGGAACCTTCTAACATCGTTAAACATAGTATTATTTCCTTTTTTTCTTTCATGTCCTTTAAATACATAGCTTTGATTTCTCTTTCTTCTTCCCCATCATTGATCTCTGAACAATATTGTAGCCTAGACATGTCAATAGACTATCTATATTTAGGTACCTATAGTGAGGACCTAACTACTGCTGGTTCCTGTTAAGTGGGTGTGCAGCAGCATAAGAGAGTTGCTGAAATCTATGAGTATGCAGGTAAATGGATTGCTTGATACTCACTATTATAAATAAAATGTCACTTTTATATTATGTAACATCTAGAAGACTGATCTAAGAGGGAAATAGTTTAAAACAAAAGATGCATGTTATTATTAACTAATGACTGTGTTATTTAGCCTTAATAACTGAACTGTGAATGGGGGACTATCTAATGTTACAAAATAAACTACATCTTCCTTCCGGATCGACTTGAGTTTATCAAGGCATTAATTTGGATATGGGCAGCCTAGTAATGCAGTAGCTACTGTGAGGATCTGCCTTTGTAGCATATATGACAAGCAGTCGGTCACTGCACAGTGGATGCTAGGAGAAAGTGGAGAGAGTTCACAGAATAGACGATATATAAACTCCGTATATATTACTTGTTGTGCTGATGTTCTGTTAATGTTGAAAGTTATGTAGAATGAGATACATGTATTCGACTTGGCTTTGTAATAATGGCCAATAAAAAGCAAAGTGAAGAATTTAAAAACTTATGTTTTCTGAGAAATTATTTACTTACTGTTTTCACACTCATATTTAATTTATAGTTGTAGAACTCATTTGATTGCCTTGGAGGCATAAGATTTCAGAAACGTTAAGAGGCATAGCATATCTGGACCTCATTTTACTATTAATTTTTTCTCAAGAGCTAAAAGAGCGGCTACAAAAAGATTTTACTAGCTGTGTACAAAGATGTTAGGGGCGTTTTCGCTCTTTAATACTGAGCAAGTTGGTATCCAAGGGAAATGAGGTGTAGTTGCAGACACCAATAGGGATCTTTAGAGCCAAGGCGTGCAACAACACAAGTTGATCACTAAATACTGTGGAGAAACGTACTATGTACTCACAATTGAGGTGGGGGGAGTAGGCAGGGGATTGTGATAAAGTAATTGCACTAGTCCTATAGATATTATTTTTGAAAGCCAAAGATTATAAAGCATACGGTAATTATGAACAATGATGGCATTACATTCTTCAAACACCAGGCAAATATTAATTTTACTGCTTACATAATGAATTTATGATACAGATAATAAAATTATTCGAGAGAGTGAATTAATAAACAAATTAAAAGAGGATGCACCTGTTGTTTCTTTTTTGCTTCGTCCTTGTCTTCCCTACGCCCTATTGGGCGAAGCTTCACCCCTGCAGAACATTCAGATAATTTCAGATCAGTTTCAGGAAGTGCCAGAAGGAGCATTTAACTTAAAAAGTAGTTATAGCAATAGGCTACTAATATTTGCTTGCCAGTCTGCTAACATAAAATAAAATGTATGTGAATCTGAGAAATAGCTTTCACTAATATGTGAATACATAGAAATTCACCAAAAGCATCATTCCTGAACCACAGACATACACAAAACATAAATTTTTGGCCACAACCTCGATGAGAAAGGAGGATACATGCATTCACACAATCATTCCTGAATAACAGATGCATGCATGACCACTTATGGCCACTCAATATACAGTAGTTATGCCTTACATACTTATGTGTAATGGACAGCTCTGAGAATATAAAGGAAGTAAAATACAGACGTAAAAAGTTATATAATGCAAGATTTGTTCAGATAACTGTGACAAAAGCTGTTCACTCCTGCTGCTGGCTTCTAAAAAACATTAACAAGGTATGTGGATGTGCTTTATGTACCATCTGTTTGAAGTTAGAATTTACTTTAATACGATCAAAGTGCTCCTTTGTTTGACTAGTCTGATAGTTTTTTTAATGTTTCTCTTTCGAGCTGAAATATGACAGATTACCGTCAGTCACAGTATGACTACATGTTATTTAACAATTATGTATTTTATGATGATAGGAGCAAGGTGGCATGAGATGAAATTACGTAGTGTTTAATTTTCCTCCAAAGCTAAATTCACTAGTGTAAATATTTTGACCAGTATTGTGGACAATAGACAGGGAACAATATAAAAGTTCAAATATATGAAGAGTGGAAATGCTAAAGGATGTAAGTGCATCTTTTTTTTTTTTTTTTTTTTTTACTTTCAGGGTTTTTCACTGCTAACCGATCTATGTTTTCGCGCCAATACTCTGCTAAGAGATTTATGTGCTCCAGTCATTCCCTGTAGTTGCTACTGACCCCAAGAGATTGCACTAGTCCTATGTCTAGATGGGCCTGTGCTGCTAATGGATCTATGTGCCACAAGCATCTGGCGCTAGCCGAACAGCAGTCTGTATTCAATGTTATGCCACAACGCTATTGTTTCGCTTACTGAATCTGTCGCTTGCTATCTAAAATGATGTACCTGTTAATATTGATAACATGAACGCCAGTGATTTTAGTGGTGATGGAAGTGTTGAGAACGTTACGTTCAGGAAGAAACAGGATAAGGCAAGATTAAGCGGGATATCGTATCTCACGCAGAAGAAGCAGAACAGGGAGGGAAATTGCTGAAAACCAACAGTCATCTTTACAACAAACTTATAATATGAAACAAGCCTACATTATACAGTTTAGCAGGTTGATGTACATATCTTTCGATTATTTTGTGTTTAGGTGTTCAGCAAGTTGATATGAAAACTCAGCGCTCAGCTCTTTGAAGAATACCATCAACTTCACCTGAACCAACAAGGCAATTACCTGATGAGG
This sequence comes from Locusta migratoria, assembly GCA_026315105.1. Taxonomy (NCBI): domain Eukaryota; kingdom Metazoa; phylum Arthropoda; class Insecta; order Orthoptera; family Acrididae; genus Locusta; species Locusta migratoria. Next base: position 695,008,570 of record CM048745.1, on the reverse strand, counting down.
TTTATAGAGATTTTTCTTGTTCAAATACGACACCATGGGACGTATAATGAAGACGCAGAGAGGTAAAAGACAGTCAGCTCTCTGCTACACACTTCCTGATGGGACAGGAGACCTCAAAAGAGTATGCAAAGCTACATTTTTAAGTACGATTAATATTCCTGCTAAAAAAAATCAAACAATTGTTACAAAGAAAAATCAGGTTCTGAAATTTTCAAAATAATAAAAAAACCACAGCTTTCTTTGATCAAAATAAGCAAACAACAGCCTGGTATTGTGTCCTGCAAAAGAAGCTTTCCCAATCAGTGTGATTGGGAGAATTTTCATGTCCTGGAGAAACGCAAGACAATGAAGGCATCTGCATCCGTGGAATTGATAAAACATCCAACTACTGTTCCACTGGCACCAAATAAGAAAACGATTTTCCACTATTATTGATTAGATGGACGAAAACAACAACGACTTTTTCCGACAGCTGTTACCTCCATAAAATCAATGTTCTCTCATGGCACTTAGATCTATTACCTATGACAAAACCTATTGCACATACACCTTTCTACATAAAACGCTACGTACCTTTTTGATATTTCAACTTAAGTAAAAAATCCTTTGTCAACATTTGTATAACCATGTAAAGAGTTAATATGTGTTTTGTTAGAAATAAATATCGATTTCTCACAGAGATGTGCAGTTTTTTTTCTTCGTTTCCTCAACAATTTCATTTTCGGCACTTAGCACCTTTAGCATTTCCGACTCTTCATATAGGCTTCTTATTCATGTCAATATAAATAGTACATACTCTCATGTACTGCTTAAATTAATAGGTGGTATAAAATTACGAGGTGGAAATCTCCATTACTGTTAATAGAACTTAAAATTCTGAAACACTGTCCTGGCATTCAGAATTACAGTATCTTTCTCAGGTATGTGGGAATGGTTAACATTATCACATAACACAGTCGATGACAATACTCAGACCAAACTATTGAACTACAAACAACTTACAGTATTATGCTTATTAAGGTTCTGTTCGTTTGAATACCTATACCTTGCCTCTAAATCCTATCCAAAACTATTCTGATTTATAAAATCACAGAAAACATATGACATGATAAATTTACGTTGAACAGTATGACATATTAGAAAATAGCTGTACATTTGTACATATTATAACTGTGTTTGCCTCTTTTTATCAGGAATAGAACAAGTATATTCTTACTCAAGGAATCCATCAGCCAAAATACTCACCAAGTAAAGCGTCTTTAGTAACCTCTGGCATTCCCGATTTTTCTTCCGTTTTTCCTGACGCCTGGGATGATAATTTAGAGATGAGTGTCAAAATGAAAAGTACATATGTAAATTGAAATCAATAATACAAATAATTAAGCTTAATTGTCTTCAGTGTGTGTGTGTGTGCGAGAGAGAGAGAGAGAGAGAGAGAGAGAGAGAGAGAGAGAGAGGGAGAGAGGGAGAGAGGGAGAGAGAGAGAGAGAGAGAGAGTCAGTGAGTGGGAGAGTAATTATGCCTAACTGATTCCAAACAGACACAAAATTTAATGCTACCAGCAACAATTCGTTTGGCTAAAAATGATACTATCACAGCACAAAAATACTTAACATATTCACACCTTTTTGCGAGTTAACAAATATTTCTCAGTACAGTAAATTCTTTATGGAGTAGCATCTATAACAGCAAGTATCGCTCAGTGATGCTGAATGAATCCAAAACCTCAGTGAACTGTTGTGTCCTGTTAAGTCATTAAACATGATGTGCTACTTTGTGTTCCATTATATCATGGGATACAATGTTACATTATATCATATGTCACATCACAACAACATGTCATAGCATATGTCATAACAGACATGTCACATGCAAGAAATGTTACAGATCAAAAACTATTTCCCATACGACTACACGGTGTGTCAGGCTTCAAATAAACAAGCAGCTTATCACATTTCATCATTGGACATCCAATTATACCTGTGTCTGGCATGATGTGAGCTTCATATGTGGCAACATGTAAATTATTATGCACTTATCACTTTCTGAATGTGGAACACAATGTGAAATATAATACAAGGAACTATTTAACAGCAACATTGGCAGTAAGACCATCAAGTTAAAAATGTTTAACGTGACAAGATTCTTATGTTTTAAAAGTTTCAGAAGCAGCCAGATACATTGTGAACCTAGTTTGCTCTTTTACGTCTTTCACATTGTCCACAATATATTTTCCGTTTGTTGTGCTCTGATAGGTGCATTTTTAGTATAGTTAACAATTTTTATTCTGCCATAGTTGAATAGCTGTTATTATCAACAAAATAACATTAAAACATTCTGCAATTAATGTATAATCAGCAAAACAATAATCATCTGACGAAATAGTATTTCCCTTTTAGTCTGGCAATTTTTGGATTTTCTATGTCTCAAGTTATGCCACAGGGTGATTAAAATGTTTACAAAATGACATGACACATCAGGCATTTGGAATGAAGCATGTGGTTGGGCATCAGTGAGATGTGCCTTTGTGATTGTTTGAATGAGTGTGTGTTATTTTCCTGTTGAAGGCAGTATCTGGAGGCTGACTACATGGCTTGACAAACATCTTTCCAATTGTTGATTCCTTCAATGCATTTGTTTCAAACCCTTCTTTTGCCAGTACTCAAGCAATCCTGCTGCACACCAAGACAGTCGCTGTACCTCTCTCTTATTCAGTGCAATAATATCTAGAGATTTTCTGAAATATTTTGAATTATGCATTAGTATTATCATTTTGAATGTGTTTTCCTGAGGAATATATATTCCATCAGCTACATTTCATTGAGTATATACATTATATATAAACAATAATTATATTCATCTAAACCTAAGAATTCTTTTATGTCTTGTCTTTTCAGTACTTCAGTACATTCATCAGCAACAGTATTTTGTAAATTCCAAAACTTTTCCAGTTTTCATTCTTTGAACTTGAATAATAAAGGTAATTGCACATTAATCTCTTATAATCCACTGACTGAAAAGTATAAAGTTAGTCTCGTCCAGAAAGTAAATGACAGCTCCAGACAGCAGTTATGCTTGCTAACCAGTAGACGTATTAAGTCATAAACCTCTTATTGTCGTATATTGGGTTAAGACAAGTAGATAGAAATATAACAAATTTTGGGAAAAAGTATTAGTATGCCAGGATAGATATTCTACAGCTTGTTTAGCTCCCCAAATGGTTTATTTGTGCCAGAACCCTTCTATTCCCTTTCTTGTCATCCTTTCTTTGGGTAAATCTTGTTACTTATATAATGTTGTTAGGTTTCAAGGCCTGGGGGTGTCTTTCAATTCTTAAACTGCAAGAAATCTGATGAGGGAATTTGGAGAGCATCAATGTTGAGAACTCTACAGTGTAATATCGAGTCTGTGTATGAGGCCATTTCCTGGTATTAGTTTTTATGTAACAGTGGATGTAATGTACTACAGGAAATGATGGAAGCCATACTAAACCGACACTTGATTTATGAATGTTCAGTTAGGAAAGAAAAGAAGTATTTCTAAATACAGAAGGCATATATTGTCTAAATTACCTATACAACGGTAAAGTAATGACTTTCATCAGCTTCACTGCAGCTTTGTTAACCGTTAGTACATATGTCGAGCGAAAAAACTTATATGTCATAACCTGGGTGTCACCAGATGGGAGGAACTATATATCAGATAGACCACAATGCCACAGATTTAAGAACCAAAATATAGGTGTGCAGTGCCATGTGTGGAAGTGCTCGTTTCATGGCCAGAGTCCTTTTACATGCACAGTATAAAGAAAGGGCAAGGTGAAGTTAAAAAGAAGTTGGAAAGTGGAAAAAACTAAAGGACAAGGCAACGAAGACCAGGTGCAATTTAACAAACGCTTTTAAGCTTTCAGTGGAATGGATACATATGAAGACTTTGGAGAAATATGGCGAAACATGCAGAGATCAGTGAATAACAAGGCGAAGGAAACAACTAGGGGAAACACAGTGGCAAGAAAATCTTGTTTTCAAAACACTGTGCAGATTCCCTAAAATTTAGAAAGGAAGCCAGGAGAAAGTGACTGAAATAGACAAATCAAGCATATGGTAAACCACAGTTTGAGGAAGTTCGAAAAACTAATCAAACAACTGTCAGAAGACCAGTGAGGAAATAGGTTAAGGATCACATCGTTGAAGTGATAACAGACTCCAGAGGAAATAATACCAGGGAATTGTTTCAGAAGAAAGATCACTACATCAGGCACATATTTCTCAGTGATTCCAATGACAAAATCCTGATGATACATACTGCCATAGCTGAGAGATGGAAAGAGTACTTTTGACACATGCTAAATTGAGGTGAACCAAAATTGCAGTTTGATTTCCTGTTCCCAATTACAACCAATAATGATCCCCACCTACCCTGGATGACATCAAAACTCAAGTCAAATAGCATACAAGGAATAAGTGCCCATTTGAAAATGGGATACACGCTGTAATGATCGTGGCAGATGAAACGATAGTTGCAGAAAGAACAGACCAATTGATACAATCAATATGGACCAAAGACGAGATACCAACAGAATGGAAAACAACTCTGATCGGCCAAATCCTTAAAAAGAGCAACAAACTGAAATGTGATAAAAATTGTGGAATCACCCCTTAAAATCAGGTATCAGATGTTAAAGACACAATGAGTATATGTGTGTATGGCTCAACAAACAGGTAGTCTCTTCCATACCTTGTCTGTGTTAGCTATATGAAGACCACAATAGAGTATAATTTACTATATTATTAATACATATTCCTTCAATAATAATATTATACAAATACATTCCAGGTATTACAAAAATTTTAATATTTTTGATTATTTTTGGAAAATAAGGATGAGCCTATATACTGATTATTTTATATGTAAAATATATTCTGGTGTAGTGATCTTTTTTTAATAAATAATTGTCTTGAACTTTGTTTTACTGAACGAAAAACTTTGTAGGAGTATCTTTTGAATTTGCAAGGTTTTAATAATTTTCAAGATTGTGTCAATCATTTTTACAAGGCTTTAATGTAGTTATGTTTTGTAGGTCAAACAATTTTCTGGGTCTGGGATTGATAACCCTGGAGGCAATTGGGTAGGAATGTTGCTTTACTTAAAATGAGAGTATTTTAAATGTCAAATAATTTTTTGAGTTCTGGTTTCAACAAACTAGACTTCACTTTCATTTCTGCAAGAACCAGATCACCTATTTGAATTTCCAATTGTCCCTTGTGTCCTCATGGTTTCCCTAACAAATTATTCTCTTTGCTGAAGTTTCATGACATTACAAACTGGTTACTCTATATATTCAGAGAAGAAATTAGCTGAAGGTCCAGTGGATGTAGTTTCAAATGGTGAAAAGGCAGTAGATGAATTTTGTAGGTTGTTCATTGTGCCTTCAAAGCTGTTAAGCTACTCAACCCATTTGGCACAGTGTTAGCTGCAACAGGTCACACACAGTCTCCCTGTTTCCCCCAAACAAGGTTACTTGCAATGCGATAGACTGAAATTCAAATCAAATGTTCAACTATTTGTAAATCTGAGGGACTTAACTATGTTGGTCATTAGTCCCTAAGCTTACAAACTAATTAAACTACCTAAAAGTAACTTACGCTAAGGAAAAAGCAAATACCCATGCCCGAGAGAGGACTGAAACCCACAACGGTGAAAGGCCGCAAGCATTACAACTGGGCGACTTAGTGCACACAACTATTCTGCCATGGCAGACTGAAATTAAAATGTGTATCATTTGTTTGTTTCTAAAAAGGATTTCTAATATAATATCTGTTTACCAACCATCTTGAGATAGTCCTGCATACTTTAATAATTTGTTTGCTTGTTTCTTTATAAAGTACTATATTTTGAGACTTTGTCCACAATAACATAAAAGTATGCATAACATCATCGTGTTTTTGGTGTAGAGCTCAATATGTCAGTTGTTGCAAAGGTCGATTTGTTTATTTGGTTGGAAAACTGTACAAAACGCCTTTGGAAGTTAGGTTGTTTACCTTGATGTGCACTGTTTGGACACACTGGGGACACAATGAGCAAAACTTTCATCCACATATTCATTTACCTATTTGTAAACCAGGGCAGCATAGATTCCAGTAATGTAATTCACTTATTGGTCTTCTGAGCAGTACTTCTGTATGTGCTTTGTAGTAAGCAATTAATTGCCACCTCCTTGCAAATGTTTTGATTATCTCTAGTTTTAATCGTGTTTCTTGGAACCTTCTAACGTCTTTAAAAATTGCATTATTTCCTTTTCTCCTTTCATGCCCTTCAAGTACATAACTTTGAATTCTCTTTATTCTTCCCCATCATTGACCTCTGAACAATATTGTAAACTAGACGATTCAATAGGCACTACACCTTCTTGCCACTGAATGTACTTTATTACAGAATTAAAGTGTTGTAAAAATAAAGCCCATCTTATGATTCTGTCATGAAATAGTTAAAAATTTATCAGAAACGTAATGCCTTATGATTGCAATATGAACAATTATTTTATGCCCTAAAAGATATCACTGAAATGTAATCAATGTCGATTGTACAGACAAAGTTCTTTGTCTAATTCAATTATAGGCCTTTGTCTGAGTGAAGTACATTGACTTTTTTCTATATACCACATACTTCTTGTACTTTGTGCAGGTGTACCCCTAACACAGAATTGTAATACTTCTACTCCGGAACAGCACTTCTCTATCCTTAGATTCATCCAACCTTTTCTTAACTTCTAGCACACTTCTTAATATATCTATGTGCTCTTCCCAAGTCCTTCCAGAAATTGAAATACCATGAACAGAATCAAAATCCAAGGCTCTAATGCTTCTATTTAATCCAAATGAAAAAACACAATATTTATAGCATTTAGCACTGTATAAGAAGGCAATATACTTTCTGCAATGTGTAAACAATACCACTTAAGATATGCAGCTGATAAATCTAGGATAGTCATATATTTAACAAATTAAAAGTTTACTGAATATATCACCTATACTCTCAACATAGTCATCACTCTTTAAGGTTTTTATTTTAATGTCTTGAGTCCAACACAAGACTAACGTAATCACCTCTGTTACACAAAATAACGATCAGATTATTGTAATAACTGTGGTTATGTTTTACCATCATGGTCACACTTAAATGATTTGATATGATTAAAAATGGTTTCACAATTTAAAATTGAATTTCTGATGTTAGACTTCATACATTTTTTGTTCTGTTATAAGTACTTTCATCTGCCTTCAACTCCGTCCCTCCACCCCCCCCTCACACACACACACACACACACACACACACACACACACACACACACACACAATTTTATGCAGCATTTACTTTCAATGTGAAGTCATGTCGACAGTTAAATTTTTACTGAGATGATCATCAAAACACCCACGTTCAATAGACACATTTCAGTAGTAAATGTTAATAAAACTTTGTTCCTTCCTATTTTACTGTTTCTTCCAGCAAGACACTACCCATAGACCCAGTGCACAATTGTATTTTCTGTTCCATTCCCATCCATACCCCAAATCCTCCCAACCCAGTTCCAATAACCAGCTACAAAAGACACCGCCCATCAGCATCTAACACCACCCTGCACTGGAAAGACTAAATCTCATTCCCCTTGAAGACTTTGATTTTCTATAACCATGTTTGGAATTTTCCTGCCCAAGATGCACCCAACCCCTCCTGAAATTGTGCTCCATCACCATCCAATATCAACATCATCCTATAGCTAGAACGACAAACGATGGCAGTCAAGTTTAGGCTTGGTCTGTACATGTACATTGTGATGTTTCTTGGTTTTTTGGGGGGGTTATTGTATGATTCGCAACACCAAATATATATACAGGGTGTCCCAGCTGTCTTTTCCACCCAAAATATCTCTGGAACAATAACAGCTATTGGAAAACGACTTTCACCGGTATCAATGTACGGCTGGGGCCCATGAATGTGCACATTTGGAAACATTCTAAAACGAAATCAAATGTGTTTTTTAACACAAATTTATGTTTTTTAAATGGACACCCTATATTTTTTTCTTCAGCAATCCATAGCATGACAAATCACATAAACAATGGCGTTGATTGCATCGCAATATTCCAATTACATCCCGAGATATTGCGACGCGAAGTTGACGCTTGAAAAACCCGAAATGCATTGTTAGCGCACGTCCTGAGGTTCAGGCGTGAATCCCATGCTGCCCGTAATCGCGATGTGATTGACATGCGTAATCGCACTTCCATACTTATCAAGAGGTCCGAAACGAATAATACGGTCTGCTGCCATCAACTCTCATAAGCACATAATGGTTTCCCTCTTGCATGTGTTATGTGTCTACGTACACAGTATGAACCAGTACCGATCGGTATACACCAGTCAGGTGTATCCTGCACACCAAAAATAAGGTTTATCGAATGCATTAAATGACCCATTGTGCCTTTCGCGCACTCGTTCATCCAGAGCCTAGCTCAGCCTAGACACGTGTCCAACGTAGTTCCCCAGCCACAATAACCACTTCGCCTTGTTTTGATTTGCGACCCATGTAAACTCCTGTACTCCTCCACGCTCCGAGCATCCCATTTGTTGTTGCTTTGGCGAGCAATACACCGCTTGCCAGTGTAGTCGTGCATCAGAGTAATCTAGTGACGGCACGGAGGTAGTACACATTGTGAATAAAAGTTGTGTTGTGGAACTTATACTGTATTATGTACACACATGAAGATATGGTAGCAATGCTGCTGATGTATGGAGAATGTACGTTGACGGGAAATACGTTATTAGTTTGCTTGTTTGTTTATAGTACTGTTAGAGAACATTTACGTTAACATTTATGTTTTCTACCCTACTCTACATACCTGTACTGTACCCTGTTGTAGGCAGGCGAAATTCTGTTCAGGCAGACGATTCCCTAACAAGCCATCGCCTTCGCGCCGGATGTTTGGTCGTCTCACATCTCGTCTACGTGAAACGGGAAGCTTAAATCCAAGACGTAGACATCGTCCTAGAACACGCACAGATGAACGTGCTGAAGTTGCTGTGCTCGCTACCGTAGCTGTGAATCCTCACATCAGCACACGTCAAACTGAACGTGAAATTTCGTGTGGCGAAATGAAGTGCACAGCGTATTCTTCAACGTCATAAATTTCATCCTTACCATGTTCATTTACAACAGGATCTTCATGTAAATTACTTCAGCAACAGGGTAACATTTTGTCGGTGGACTCAGCAAAAACGTCTGAGCAATCCAAAGTTTTTCACAGATGTTCTCTTTCCGACGAAGCATCATTCTCCGCCGCGGTGGAGTAGCCGAGCGGTCTAAAGCGTCTCGCTGCGAAGCGCACGGTTGCTCGCCGTGGAGGTACGAGTCCTTCCTGGGGACATGGGTGTGTGTGTTTGTCCTTAGGTTACTTTACCTAGGTTTAAGTAGTTTGTAAGCTACAGACTGATGACCACGCAAGTTTGGTCCGATAGATTTACAAACATTTGAACATTTGAATTTGCATCATTCTCCAACAAAGGAATTGTCAATATGAGTAATATGCATTATTGGTCCGCAGACAATCCAAAATGGCTCCGTCAGGTAGAGCATCAACGTCCATGGAAAGTGAATGTTTGGTGTGGGATTATTGGAGATACCATTATTGGAACTTTCTTTGCAAATGGCGTCCAAAATGGCAGACAGTACTCCAGATTTATACGACACAATCTTCCTGTTCTCTTGGACACCGTACCTCTGAACAGGAGAATGGTCATTTGGTATCAGCATGACGGATGCCCTGCACATAACGACTTAAGAGCACGACGACTTCTGAACCGTAAGTTCCCTGGTAGGTGGATTGGACGTGGTGGCCCCAGTTAGATGGCCAGCCCGAACTTCGGACCTTACACCGCTGGATTTTTTGCTTTGGGGAGCAGTGAAGGATGCTGTTTTACCAACATGCACCAACAACACCAGAGGACATGAAGCAACGCATTATTGATGCTTGTACAGCCATCAAAGAGGAAACAGTAGCACAAAGTAGGGCATCCTTCATCCGCAGAGTGACCCTATGTATGCAAGCCAATGGTTATCACTTTCAGCATGATAAGTGAACGCTATCTTTAGTATGTAGTGCTGGTGTCACAGTGCACGTTTCTACAAAGGGCCATTTTACCCAGTGATGTTCAGAAACATTTGTTTGAAACAATTTGTCATGTAACGCATTAGATAAACATAACATTGATAATTATGTGATAATAAAACTAATTGGTTAAACATGTTTACATTCATCTTCTATGTCTTACCTGAACTTCCCAAATCAAAACATTTTTACCTACACAACGGTAAAACCTTTAGTCCACTTGCTCATTTCACTAAAACCATCAACATGAATTTTACTATTATGAGTGAATGATTCACTGTCACTTGCGCTAGATCTACAGTAAAGTTAAGTTTTAACGTAGAATGGAATTACCTTTTTAGTAACGAATTAAGGATAAGCGAAGTGAACTTTGTGACTAACGTTGCGGTACGCAGATATGTTACAGAACCGCATCACCCCTCGCCTATGGTATAAATACCTGCTGTAGCAGCAGACCGTAATATTAGTCTCGGACCTCTTGGTAAGTATGGAAGTGCGTTTACGCATGTCAATCACATCACGATTACGGGCAGCATGGGGTTCACGCCTGAGCCTCAGGACGTGCGCTAACAATGCATTTCGGGTTTTTCAAGTGTCAACTTCGCGTCGCAATATCTCGGGATGTAATTGGAATATTGCGATGTAATCAACGCTATTGTTTATGTGATTTGTCATGCTATGGATTGCTGAAGAAAAAATATAGGGTGTCCATTTAAAAAACATAAGTTTGTGTTAAAAACACATTTGCTTTCGTTTTAGAATGTTTCCAAATGTGTACATTCATGGGCCCCAGTCGTACATTGATACCGGTAAAAGTCGTTTTCCAATAGCTGTTATTGTTCCAGAGATATTTTTGGTGGACAAGATATCTGGGACAATTTCTTGTCTAGTCCGGTTAAATTTTTAGTTGAGGTCCTCTATTTTTCACTCTTCCAATAGTAGTCAAGGCCATTACACTTCGTCACAAGTAATGAAGTTATGTTGAGTAGTAGTTACACCAGAAGATAAATTGCCACTACTGAAATGAGAACTCTTCACAGTACGTTTCTCATAAACACATCAGGGATTTATTCGACCCATAACTACAGAATATTTGAGTCCAGCATCTGGTTTACACCACGGTACATCCAGATGTCTTACAACTTTTTAACGTGTTAGCTCAGTCAGAACTGATCAATAGCTATAACAACTGAACGCTTCAATTCAATTCATCTGATGCTTCAATTATTCTGAGGTTCATTAAAGAAATAAAATGTGTCTTTGGAATCTCGTATGACAAAGGGGAGGTTTATTTTCAACAATTATCCTGTAAATGTGGACATCTTCTCCATCCAAGGTGAGCATGTAGTGTTTCAGACACAACATCACGCATTCTCCGACAGCCATTGAGCGTTCAGTATTGTTCTGTACGCTCTGCTGCGACCGTCGGAGGCATTGCCAAAATTAAAATTATTTTAGCGAGTTATTTCCTTCATTTAATTGTGTTTGTTGCAAGTTGTCATTGCCCATGGTGCTGACATGCAACAAATGCTACCTAAGCAAGCGAGATACATTATTTGCGAGCTATAAAGTTTCTTTAAGCGCAAAGCACGTATGTACACGTACTTCAACTCTCTTGAAACCGTCAAGAGTCTTTGTTTAGACATGCGCGACCCGCCATTGGTCGTGGGTTGAACTATATTCTATCTATATGCCAACCACAATATCCTACCACAGGAATCATATCCCAAGGGAAGACGCCATTGCAAGACCTGTCCAACCTGCTGCAAGACCTATCCAATCCATTCACCCAGTAGTTCTTATTCCAGTCTCGTCAGAGGCGTATGCTACCCATTCAAAAGGTGTACCACATGTGAAAGTAGCCATGTAATTTACCAACTGTGCTGCAAACACTGCACAGCATTTTATATTGCATGACCACTAACCAGGGATCCATTAGGACGCCAAACTGTGATCAAAAAACAAGGTAGGCCACCCTGTGGTAGAACATGAAGATAGGGACTGATGACCCCGTAGTTAAGTCCCATAAGCTTAACAAACATTTGAACATTTTTTTTAGAACATGAAGATAAATATATGCTTCATACCGAGGGTTGATTCACAACATATACATTCCGGACCCTCTCCCCACTTCCAACATTTCTAAACTACAAAGATAGGTGTTATCCTTATCCTCTGATCACGAAGTTATGTAGATCTCTATTTATAATAACGCTTTTTCCCCCACACAACTGTTCCTTTCCTACTCTTACGCCCCTCCCTGTCCATATGAGTGTGTGTTTTGCTTCCCTCATTCCCCTCACCTCCCCACTCCATTCCTACTCGGCATCTCTTTCCTCCCATTTAATATATAAAGGCCTTGTAACATTCCTGTCCCCCCTCTCCTCTTTCCTATCCACCTTTCCCCTATTATGCAGCAACCCTTTTCCCAGCCCATTGCCAGAGGGATCATTATCACTGTGAAAGACCCAGATGCAACACCTGCTCAATCCACTCAGCCAGCACTTGCTCTTCCAGTCCCATCAAGGCTTACCCTACCCCTTCGAAGGCTGGGCCACCTGCAAAAGTAGCCATTTGATTTACCAAATGTGCTGCAATGCTACAAACGTTTTTATATTGGTATGGCTACCAACTATCTGTTTATCATAATGAGTGGCCACTCTCGAAATGTAGCCATAAACAATGTACGCCACCATGTACCTCAACATGCAGCTGGACATGCATGATTTCCAGGACTGCTTGACAATCCTAGCCATCTGGATCCCCCACCCATTACCAGCTTTTCTGAACTGTGCTGATGGATGTTATCCTTACAGTACATTCTCCAGTCTCGAAATTATCCAGGCCTCAACCTCAACTTGTGTCTTTCTGTGTATTGGATCGACCCCCTCCTCCCCCCGCCCACTGCAATCCTGTGGTGCATTTCTTTCCTCATTTCTAGTATAACTACATAGTTTATAAGGCCACAATGTATTCATACCCACCACAACCTTCTGTCTTTCACCTTCCTGCTTCTCTCAAATCCCAGCGACACACAGTGTTCCTTGAAAATAGCAGCATGAAATGACGATTGTGTATCTGTGAGGTGTGCATGTGTGATTGTATGAGTGGTAGTATGTGTCTCTTTCTGATAAAGGCTAGTGGTTTAAATCAAAGATGGTTGTGTATGAGTGTCATTTTTACGTGCCTGTCATATTCGATGAATGTCTTTGTGGTGAGTTGCAAGCTATTCTCGTTATATTTTGTATATATGTAGTAAATACTGGCATACAATGGAGACATGCTCGAACCCTTTATTGAACCCCAAGGGAATTTACAGTCTTAAAAGGTCAGTCAGGTTAAATGTAATTTATTTGTTTATTCCAATTTTTTTCATATATCAGCGTCTCACAAGCTAGTCTCACCACAAATGGGTGGGGAGGGGGGGATTGAAGTAATAACAGAAATACTGCCTAGTACATTTATATAACTGAGTCACATTTTTGAGTAGCACGTTAATTATTAAGTATGCTTATTAATGGGTTGGCATTTGATGGAACTTCTGAGTCTCTATGACAGAGTAAAAAATTGAGAGATTCATTATTGAGCTAAGTTGTAGATTGAAGGTGTAAAATAAGGCAGTTGCTACTACATTGCTTATTGAGATGAGACCCTTTTTTTTTTTTTTTTTTTTTTTTTTCTTGGGTGGGTGGACAAATGTGGCATCTTGAACTGTGTACGCTGCACCAGAGGAAGTGTTAACCTACCTGTTATTATGTGCTAGTTGTTGCATGTGTAATCCTAGTTCATGCATATGTGAGATTTGGGAAGCTTTTAATCTACACATAGTAGCTCGTGACTCATAAATGTGATAATTCTGTATTTGTAACTACCTCGAGGCAAGGCATTAAGTTTTACTGCAATAAAAGTAGTGGTGATTGGTGTTCAGAGCTCTATCAGACTAAAAGAAGGGGTGGATAGATGTTGGCCCCGGAGATGAGCAGCATGTAGATGTAGCATGGTGAGCTGTAGTTGTGATTTTAAGATTTTCATATGCTGTTAGCTCTTGATGTATTGTGTAAAGTTGTACATGTGAATAAGTGATGTTGACCTCAGTAATGAAACATGAAGTTGATAGTTAATAGAGCAACAGCTGTTATAGTAAGTGTATCGATGAGAGAGAGAGAGAGAGAGAGAGAGAGAGAGAGAGAGATATTCAGAGTTCTTAATGCCCTGGCAACAAAGGACTAAACTAATGTGTTTTGATTGTTACACTGAATGTTGTAATTTCATGATGAAATTGCAGGGTGATCAGTAACAGTCTCCAAAATATGTATCTATCAAGGAACTGTCATAGTTATGATGACATGACATAAATAAACTTGTTTAAAGTGATGGATGTCATGACTGAAGGTATTATGTGCTTAATTACTGATATGCACATGTCTTAGACAATATAATTCTTTGCAGAAAAAGGATATTACGTCCAGATATAAACAGAACTTTGTGTTATTGTAATATTTAATGTCAATAATTGTGTTTCATGTAATAGTTAATAATATTTTATATGTTTTCTATTGTGCATGAAATAGATATAATATGTACTGAAGTGTTACTAGATAGTGCAGATCACAATGATAAGTGCCGTAAGGCCCATAGGGCAGTTAAGTTACATTTTGTGTTCTATAATTATTAATATGTTAGATTTGTTTGTATTTAGTATGTAAGAAGGATAAGAGTGCCTGTGATACCTCTCGTCTGAGGTGAAGGATGTGTGATTAATGCGATATACAGGAACAGGCTTCTTTGAATTGTTTGTTAACCGCCCAAATCTGTCGTAAATACACAAAATAATTGTCAATTAGTGCCCGGATAGGTTGGCCGTCGATGATGACGTCAATGAGATTTCCCGACATCTTAGCGACTGTCGTCCATGGAGGATTTTCATCTACGGCGGCCTCACCTCCCTAGATGGTCGCCTCGCCTGGTTTTCCTGAATATCGCGCCTAGGTGAGCGGTTGGTATCTCCATAAGGCGACCGCGAACGGCTGCAGCGTGTTGGAGAGCGACCACATCCGGAATATGGCGACGGACTTCGCCCCATAGGTCGATAGTAATCGCCTGCAGTTGACTGCCGTTGAAAGGACTGCCCCGATGATTGGCATCTTGCGGCATAACAATTGTCAAATACTAGTCTTCTCTCCCTGCAGTATAATACGACATGTCCAGGAAGCTCACAGTGAAAACACAATGGTGTGTTGTTTTCTGTGCTCCAGATATCTGTCCTGTGAGGCGTCATAGTTGCCAGAGGATTTGGTTGTGGCTGTGTCATTTCCTAGGCTGCCGTTTGACTGCTGTGGCATAAGACATAGTAATGTGAAGCCATTCTTCACGTTAGGTACGATTGGAGGGGCTGACAGGCGCTAATGTTTGAAATACCTCTTCCTCAGCAGCCTCAACGCCTTCATGACGTACAGCACTGTCATAAACTGGTGCTCGCTTGGTCAAACAGTCCCAGCTGCAATAAACTGCTGTAATTCTTCTCTCACGATTTGTCATATGAGAGAAGTAGAATCATGCTCGTCTTCCACAACGGCCATAGGGACTACATTTGGGAGTCCGTCATACTTCTTTCGTCCAACCCTCCTCTGTTGCATCTCTTCAATTTTTTGACACCACTGTATAAACTATTGTGTCGCTTAAACTCATTATGTCGTTGGGCTCTGTTCTTCAATTGCTCTACCGATAAATGGACTTGTTGATAATGGTCTCCAAATGTCTTCTTAAGTTCTGTCTGGAATATTTCCCAGCTATGCTTGTGCTCGTTATTTTCAAACCACTGTGGGCTGTCCCATCCAAGTAGAAATATATGTTTACCAAGCACGTAATGTGGTCCAACCTATTATACTTGGCTACTCCGGCGACTCGGTCGAAACCTTTGAGCCATTTGTTTAGGTCATGTCCAGTGTCTCTAGAGAAACCGATGGGTGGCTGATGTGCAGCTAGCTAGCCGCTGTTTACTTATCCATGGGTCTTCTGATGACACGGACCTTTGGACAGAGGTAGTCAGTATACCCCTTGTATTCTGGTTCTTGTCTGTGTGGGTGACGGCTCTTACTCTGTCTAATCGGAGCCAAGATGATGCAGATGTATTGCAGGATATCTGGCGCCTCCACTAGAAAGTGTCACGATGAAAACTGCAGGTGATCCGGAATTCGAAGACTTGTCGTTAATAGAGCACAACACTTTACACTTAGAACACGTTTATTGCTAACACAAGTGTACACTCAGTACAGGCTGCCTCCTGCTTGGAGTTCTCCACTATTTATATATAGAAAGAATTTTCTGGAACTTGCAAAGTACATCAAACATAAGAAACATGTAGAACATTGTAGAAATAGTAAATACAAAGAAATAAATTTTTTCTGTTTGTGGCAGGTTTTGAACTGGGGACCGCAAACACAGCGACCTGTGATGCTAAGCACTACACCATGCGTTCTGCCGGAAGACTCGCTGCAATATAAAAAATATATTGAGAAAAAATTAAATAACTGCGTAGAAATTAAAGAAACACCGCAAACACGGCGACCTGTGATGCTAAGCACTACACCATGCGTTCCGCCGGAAGACTCGCCGCAATATAAAAAAAATATATTGAGAAAAAAATTAAATAACTACGTAGAAATTAAAGAAAGGAGACAACAATGGACACGTGATTTTATGAGGACTGTATTACAACAAAGAATCTCCAATTATGACCAAATTGATTTATTAATTTTACAGAAACCAGTTTTAAATTTTACAACCAATACCTTCATGATAAAAAGCATTAAACTAAAATAATTTCCTGCTACAGTGCTAACAGATAGAAGAGAAAAATTATAGTAAGCATGCCAATAACAATAGAATAAAGGCCAATTCACACTGTCCGTCACGTCAACGTCACGTCACGGAACCGTCACGTCAAGTTGTATTCATACTGTCCGTCGTGTCCGTCACGTCAATTCGTCCATCTCAATATGCGATGTTGAAAGTGAGGTTATGAGTGGCGATCTGTTATGTAGAAAGTCATAGTTTAGTACTAGAAAGGGGGAACAACAACGCTAAATGTTACTAACGGCCAAAGAAAACTTTACAGTGTATGTTTTTGGCCAACTTACTGGGAACTGAAACAACATTTCAAAACATCGACATCTATTTTCAAGCGAAAAAATAAACATATGAATACATTAAACAACAGTTATAAAAACATAAATAGCGCCTGTTTACGTTATCCATTACAATTTGCCCGTTGACATTGTTAATACTGTCATAAACAATTGAATTTTTGTCTTTTGTTAGAACTGACTTTTTCATTTAAAATGTTATTTAATGAGAAATGCGTAATCAAATTACAATCTTATTCTAATAAACAGTTTGCTTCAGTCTTTTTTGTTACAGTGTTAAGTAACATTAACTATTTTTTGGTTTCAGATATCCGACCTCGATTTTAGGGGGACACTCAATTGACAAAAACATTTAAGTTGTCATGAAACATTTGAGATTCAGCCCTAAAACGAAGTATAACAACAAAATAAAGGCGAATAAGACTTGCATATAAACAGTGCAATCGTCGACTGCAACATTTAATTCGCGTGTCGAAAATAGGTTAACTTCCGATGTTAGCAGACGGCCGTTCGGTCAAAACATTCTTCTCGAGAAAGCTTGACGGACGTTGACGTGACGTGACGGTCCGGTGACGGACAGTGTGAACGCCGCCATTAGAAATACATTGCGGAATGTTCTGACGGACGGTGACGTGACGTGGCGTGACGGACAGTGTGAATTGGCCTTAAATTATACCTTCATATGCCAGAGACACAAAGCACACAGCTGAGGTGCCCAAAGATGTTACACTTCACTTACTACAAAGATCATCTGTTACAGTGACATATCGAAGAAATGATACCTTTCAGTGGCATATGCCCAACAAAGATGTTCTTACTTTACATAGTGACATTACAGTATTTGAGATAGGATCACAGTATAAAAATTGAAATCACCCGCAGTATTTTTTGACTGTTAACTAGCCGTGTTGGTGAAGTTAACAATTGACTGCTTGCTCACAAAATCTTATTATGGCGATATTCACACAGTGGCGGAAGTATACAGTTCCCTTAAGACAAAACTCTGATTCTATAAGTTAAGCAAACAGTTATATCTTTACTGCAATCTTTAGAGGAAATTGCACACAATTAAATAATGATCCGCAGTAATGGATCTAAATCAAAAATAAATGTTGGCAATGGAAACGCAAATATAGACGCAAGAGACATGAACAAATTACCCCACATTAATCCAAAATAAATGATGAGGGGAGAATTTAAATTAGCACAAAAGGATTATAGTTTAACAAATTAATTTATTGTTCAAAACAAGAACAACAAGGGGGAAGACCATTTTTCTTTTAAATTACAATAAAAAACACACCTTACAAAATATTCAAAATATCCACAATTACATGGCCCTAAAATTGCCCACCTGAATGTTGAGTACAGGTTAATTACGATCACGTTTCATAGGGAGGAATGGAGGAATTGCAGCTAATTCACACACGGATTCATACACCAAGCCATGCAGGTACTTACCAAGCACCCAAACCAATACACCAAGACGACAGCCAAAAAATGCGGAGAATGCAGATCGAAGGTTCCCTCACGCACAATGAAATAGTACTCTACTTCCATAACATGCCAAGCTAGTGGCTTAGGCGCATGATCAACTATCAGAAACAAACACACTTGGTTTAAGACCACAAAGTTCGGTGTACAGATGGAAGTTAAAGTTTCCCTAGAACTTCTAACTATACATTAAATCAAGATTTCATTAAATAATATCTAAAACCGGTCGCTCTAGCGTTCATTAACCACAGGGAGAAGATAACTACAGAAGGTTAAAGTTGTTAGATCAATACAGCACTCTACTAAGTCGGAGCACAAAATATGCAAAAAGTTAACAAAATCAATACCAAAGATAATAAAATCGCGAAATATCTCATGCAACCATTCTTTCTGGTCAGAGGAATGATATCTATTAGATAAGCAAGGTAACAGATTGCTACAGCACAATACAGAGTTTGGTCACAAAAATTTAGATAAGTGAAATAATTCTATTTCCTGAAAATTATAAACACGGTATACATCATGCAACGGTTCTTTCTACACAGAGGAAAAAGATCTGTTTAATGGTCATAACCACGACAGGGAACACGCTAATCGGCGCACACGTGGGCTGACAAGTACACAGATTATAAGTTAGAATGGACAATTTTTGGGGAAAATTATCACGCTACACTCACTAGGAAACACCTTAGCAAATTAGCTATACAATTATTAACCACTCATGTGCGCTGAATGATAAAAGCTGAAGGCTTAGTCTGATATCGCCCACGTGTTCTGTCGACAAAGTACGAACAGTATAGGCACCGCAAATCCCCGAAAATACATAAAATTCAACTACAAAAAGAACGCAAAAGACATTGAACATATTTGAACAGGCGAAGAAGTGATTTAAAAGTTATAAAGTGCAAGAACTATGCTAACAAAACACCATCAGAGCCTCGGAATCAGATTCCAGCAAAAATCGACATAAAATTAGCAATCCTGTAGGAAATGAAGCAAAATCTCACTACTACACGTAGTGTAGCTGCTACTCCCGGAATTAAACTCACGAAAAGCCATAAGTATGATTAGGCAGCCTGAACTAAGTCGAGCCAGTAGGCCACAGAGAACCAAACCCAGAGGTACTTACCCTACCAGGAACCAAGAAGTGAATGAATAGCTCTCTTCACCACTGGTTAACCGTTACCAGAGAGAGGTAGTGGAGGGGAGCCCAGAGAGCATCACCGTTCGTCAGGCAGGTAACCTGACCAACCCCCAGCCAAGGAGGTTAAGAGCAAGCTACATTAGGAAACTTTTCTAACACTGGGTTCTGCTCATTAGTTGGCAAAGCTACTTCTCGCCCAGGGACATTCAACACCCAGCGTTTGAAAGAAACGATGACACAAAACAGACGAAAAAGCCTAGCACTTGCTAAACTTTCTTACATACAAAGTTTCATTCATTCTGTGGAAGTCAGGGCCAGTGGGAGCACATCACAGTACACACTAATAGATATAATAAATGTACAACATAGACACTTAGAATTTTACATACAGATAGAACTAAGTCAATATATAATGCCTGGTATCTCGCATATTGCGAGTGGTGTGTCTTGCTACATTAAAAAAATGTCTGAAGCTCGTCAATATTTGTTCATGGGGAGTCAATTAAATGGAACATGTTATGCGGATGTGTTTCAAAATGTCTTCTTTATCCCTGACCAGTAACCACTTATATGCCAATTAGCACATCTGTTTTAGTGTTGCTGTCTTACAGCACTTGCACTTACGATGTGCTATGATAGAAGCATTCTTCAGTCCACTTTAAAATTATATCTAAGATAGGAGGGGAAATAATAAGTCACAGAATAGTACTAAACATGCTTATTAAGAAACTTCCAGTGTAAAGTAAAAGTAGATTGCACATTTTCTTTATACATCTCTCACTTTTCATTAGGATGTGAAAATTATTGTGTGATAGATGATTCAGTCAGCAAAAATGCTTGTAAAATAGAAACTGCTAGGTTTATAGTTATGCTGTTGTCTAAATACAACATAAAGTCTTTTTGTCCAGAAAGAATTACAGATTACATCACAATTTTGATTTCTTTGAGTTCACTAACATAACATCCACTTCTTAGTACATTTATTCCTTAATGAAATGTCTCAGAAATGATATTTCCCTTCATCAACAAACAGCTCAGTTAATGCATACAATACCACGAACAGAAACGTTTTACATAAAGACTTAAGAGCACTTGCTTTGGTTAAGAGAGGAGCCCAGTACTCAGGAACACGTACTTCAGATAATTTGCCAACAACCACAAAAAGAATTAACTACAAATAAAGATCAGTTTCAGACGAGCCTCAAAGACTTACTAGTAGCAAACTGCTTCTTCCCTCTAAGTTTTAAACATATCCAAATCATGTATTGCATGTATTCATACTACTAGTTTCATTATTTCTGCCTAAAAAAAATAAAGTAATTTTTTTTATTTATTTATTCATTTTTTTTACAAGCTGAAATAATAATACTAACAGTATAAATACATACAATACATCATTTGGTTCTATTCAAAAAACACATCTTTTTGTTTGTTGCGCCCCAACAGACCTCGAGTACCAATTGGGTAGAGACCAGCCACCGGCCATGTTTATATGTATATACTGAGATGTTTCACTAATCTAATTTGGATGTTTTTTGAGGTATAGCTGCCCATGTTGCTTCCACATATATCCAAAGTTGTTCTGGTGTAACAAAAGTTGGTGTATTCCATGCTAATTACTCCATATTCATCATCAAGAGATTTTTGATTGGCAAGAGATCAGAGAAAAGGGAGTTCAAATATGGTAATACTTCACATCGTTTCAATATGCTATCAGCAAGCACAAATGTATGGGTGGAAAATAGACTCCAACACTTCAGGAATGTACTGTTGGCTGGTTAGTGTACCAGAAGTGCTTTTTAACTGCAAACTTACCAGCCAGGGTTACATCTCTAAAGTGATTTAGCCCTTTGTCCTCCCATATTTTCAGTGCTTGTCGATGGCCACACTGCAACTGAATATACAGAAACACGCATCTTTAGACATAAATCTGAAACCCTATTTCTCTTGGTCACACCATAACTTGAGAATAGCTCCTTCGATATGACAGATTATTATTATTATTATTATTATTATTTTAGCTCTGTCCCAGTATTGGTGAAATTTTGCATTCTTTACATTCAAGCCGCGGTGGAATGACCGAGAATTCTAAGGCGTCGTAAGCCGTGTTCACACAAACAGCGAAATTAAGACCACAACACGTGTCTTTCTGCAGTTGCATATGAATTATCGTTCACACAGAAATTCACAAATACTGCTCAGTTGCACAGTTTTCAACATGGCGTCCGTAGTCTCAGCTGATCGCTATTTGCACGGTTCATTTCATTCGCGGACAAAGGACACTTGGTTTCACAAGCACACGAAGTGTTTTCTTAATTGATTCGACATTTTAGCCGCAAACAAAGACGCCAAAACATAAACCTCGAACGCAAACACAGTGATACGAAGTAAAATGGTTCGAAATACCCCACGAGGAGACAGTCTAATGTCGATATTTGGTGGAGAGGGAAGAAAGTTGCGCTTCTTAAGTGGTGCTACTAAAAGCAGGAAATTCACACTTGCTACGGAACTACAACTTCACTATGCAACTAGCTGTTGCACGCCATTAGTTGCTTGTTTGAACCCAGCTTTACTGCGAAGCGCGCAGTTGTTCACTGTCGGAGGTTCGATCCTCTCTTAGGCATAGGTGTGTGTGTGTGTGTGTGTGTGTGTGTGTGTGTCCTTAGGTATGATCAACTGTCTATATAAAATTTCGATCGTTGTATGTCAGAGCGTACTTTACTTATATATTTCGAAAAAAAAAATTGACAGTTTTACTCTCATCTTGATGAATTTTTATACATTTGATTTCTAAACCAAGGAATATATGTATTTTACGTTGATTATTAGTTCCTCTGTGTTTTTCATTGTTCTATCATTTTGTGCTTTATATTGTTGTGTGAGTACATTTAGCATATGTATGGAAAGGGTGTATGTAGGTGATATTCTTTAATTTACAATTGCTCTCATCAGGTTATTTATTTTGTGAAACTTTGATTGGCTCCCAAGTTATGATGCATTAGGTTTCATACGTGTTATACGAGCGTTTTGTTTGTCATCCAGTGTGTATTCTAAAGTCTTTAGAATGTTTTTTATTTCTGTATGGGATCTGCATGATGGGTCTCACTTTAGTTTTGTTAATTTATTTTTTGAAATGGATTCTTCTGTCTTGTTATTGTATTCTTCCTTCTACATAAGGACCATTGAGCTTCCCTCGTCTGATTTAGTTATGATTAGGTTTTCTCTGTGTAGGGATTTAGTTACTGTGGTTAATTGACTTGTTTCATTGTGTTGGTGTCTTGTATGAATGATGTTTTTATTTTCTTTAGCTATTAATTCTCTTGTTAGGCCTATGTTCATGGTGCTTGTTCCCTTTTTTCTGTTCTTGAGAAAGTATATTTTCAGTTTCTGTTATCAAATTTTCTACATAATATTCGTTTACTTTTGTGTATACATTGTGTATTAGACCTTGTTTGTATACGTTGTGTTCCTTCATCAGTAAGCTTTAAAATAAAACAAAATGCATCTGGTCTCAAGTAGACTATTTTGCAGTTACATTAGATGGTCACATAACCTATACAATTTATATTTTTCCTTACTTTATGTATTATACAATGTAATGTGTTAAAAGCTTCTCAAAACTCATACTATTAAGAATGTTTCAGACATGACTCTCTAGTTTGCAATATTGTCAGTCGAAAATAAGGTATTTAATAATAGCCCTATCTATCTTGCTGGCACAGTTTCCAACGTTTCTGCAAAAGATGTTAACTATAAGACATATGTTAAGGTTACCTGTCACTAGAATTATTTTTGTTTCGTTATACTACTTCATTCATAATTAATTATACTATGTTGTTGATAAAAATGATTTTTGTTATTTGTTTCTATTTATCAAATGTGTTTATAAAATAGCAAAAATATATCTTTCTTATTTAAACATTCAGTCAAAAAATTCCTTCTGCAGCCCACTCATCCAAAAAGATAATTTATTTTCAAGGAGAAGTAGGGGAGGGGGGCAGGGGGATAATGTGTGGACACATTGGAATGCTGCAATTAGTGCTAAATCACATAGCTATGTCACTTGACTGCATCCCATTAAATGTGACTGCATCCTTTTGGAATGTACCAGAACCACAGTTTCTGTTCAGAAGTACAGGATGGAACCACTACCACCTTTCAAAACCATTCAATACAATTCAAATGTGGCCAAAAGTGTCCTGTTTCATTCTTAGCTAATTACTAACGATGAGACGAATATCCTCATATATAATGAAACTACACTCTTTACAGAAGCACCAGGAAAACATTCATAAGTTTTACAACATATATCATGCTTTTTATACAGTGTAATTTAGTTTCAAAGGTGAGTCATGAAGTTACATGTCATATTTTATTTTACTTTAGAGACTGAACCATTAAAAATACTTATTGTCTTACACACTTTGAGATTAATGCAATTTACAAAGTTCCACATTTGTTTATACAAACCTGTTTTGTAGCTGGAGGCGGTGGAGGAGGCAGACCAGCTGCAGGAGATGATGTGGGCGGTGGAGATGGTGCAGGTGGAGAAGGTGGCACGCCAGGTGTAGGAGATGATGTGGGCGGTGGGGTTGGTGTGGGTGGAGGAGGTGGCACGCCAGGTGTAGGAGATGATGTGGGCAGTGGGGTTGGTGTGGGCGGAGGAGGTGGCACGCCAGGTGTAGGAGATGATGTGGGCAGTGGGGTTGATGTGGGCGGAGGAGGTGGCACGCCAGGTGTAGGAGATGATGTGGGCAGTGGGGTTGGTGCGGGCAGAGGAGGTGTCACGCCAGGTGTAGGAGATGATGTGGGCAGTGGGGTTGGT
Organism: Locusta migratoria; assembly: GCA_026315105.1. Lineage (NCBI taxonomy): Eukaryota > Metazoa > Arthropoda > Insecta > Orthoptera > Acrididae > Locusta > Locusta migratoria. Next base: position 694,983,796 of record CM048745.1, on the reverse strand, counting down.
GTGGGCAGAGGAGGTGTCACGCCAGGTGTAGGAGATGATGTGGGCAGTGGGGTTGGTGCGGGCAGAGGAGGTGTCACGCCAGGTGTAGGAGATGATGTGGGCAGTGGGGTTGGTGTGGGCAGAGGAGGTGTCACGCCAGGTGTAGGAGATGATGTGGGCAGTGGGGTTGGTGTGGGCAGAGGAGGTGGCACGCCAGGTGTAGGAGATGATGTGGGCAGTGGGGTTTGTGTTGGCGGAGGAGGTGGCACGCCAGGTGTAGGAGATGATGTGGGCAGTGGGGTTGGTGTGGGTGGAGGAGGTGGCACACCAGGTATAGGAGATGATGTGGGCAGTGGGGTTGGTGCAGGTGGAGGAGGTGGCACGCCAGGTGTAGGAGATGATGTGGGCAGTGGGGTTGGTGCAGGTGGAGCAGGTGGCACACCAGCTGTAGGAAATGATGTGGGCGTTGGAGGTGGTGGGGCTTGACGCTGTACCTCACCATATGCAAGGGGTTGAGTGTCTGTAACAGGTGAAGGTGGAATTTGTGGTGCAGGTTGTGTGGGTGATGGCAAAGGAGTTGGCTGTGCAGGTGGCTGTGATGGAAGAGTGGTCACATCAGCTCGTGAAGGAGGTTTCTGGGTGGATATTGACTGTGTCGATGCCAATGCAGGATGGGCTGATTGTAATTGAGTATCCGGTGGAAGTTGTGTGCATGGTGGAAAAGAAGGGACTGGACGTGTAGGTGGTTGGGATGGAGCAGCACCATCAGGAGGAGCTTGTAAAAGGATATACTGTACTGCTGGACTTTCTGGAATACTATTGCCTCCAGACCATGCAACTGGGACATACAGTGTAGCTGGTAGAGATTCTGTTGGTGATGACACTGGTGTATACACTAGAATTGGTTGAGGATTAGGTGGGGTGTCCGGTGCTGTGCTTCTGCTGCTTCCAGATGGTGGCATACTTGTTTTGCTGTGAACAAAAAATATTTAAAAAAATTCTTAGAAAATGTAACACATTTTTCGCTTCTGAAAAGAGGTCTGAAACCTTTCAGGTCAAATTGAAACAGGCTATAGTGGGTCCACAACTAATTCCAATGCTTGGAAATGCATTTTTATTGTTATGCAAAGACACAGTGTACTCTGCAAATCAACAAGTCTCATAGTAATTTTTCGAATTAATTACCATTAATCTCATAGCATGTGTGGCAAGAATGAATAATGTTCTACCCCACTCACTCAAAGATTCTGGTGTCTGTTTGTGAGAGTGTGGTCACTTTCTTCTCACATTCTATGATGAAAGAAGCTCACTGCTGTGCTGGGAGATGAAATGTTAATGTTGATTCTGCTGTGGTGCAGGATACATTGACATCAACAATGTGTCCGCCTGCTGCTGGATGTAAAGCCCTCGCCATAGAGCACTGCACAGTAACCGGAACATAACCAGGTGTGCACCAAGAGAGGTCGCCATCAGTGAGCCGCCATGGCCATGATGGCAGCAATCTATCTACAAGCTGTGTGCACTTACACAAAGTAGTACGCAAAGCCGCCTACAACTCTCAATATTGTAGCATTGATCAGCAAATAGTATTCCTCTGTGGTGCTATATTGGGGATCTCCAGCATCGACGTCAACCATGCCTTCACTGAAGGCATAACAGCTATCTTCAAGAAGCCAGTGCCGTTCTCACTGGATACCACTCTACTCCACAGCAACGCCATGCTGGACCGACTGAGGCACTAATCAAAATGGTCTATGCATCAAGACATTATCGCAGGGAACTAAAACTACTTTTCATCTAGTTGCTCTCTTCTGATCTTTCAATTACTGTATGAAAGAACACTTTTAAAAGTACTCTCCAGCAGTTTTTTTTTCTAAAAATTTAATATCGCAAGAGGATTAATTTATTTTTGATCTACAAGATTTTAGTTCTCAAATGATTTTTTTTTCTTTTTATCTGCCCAGTTCTACCATCAAGAACAGTTTTGTTCATAAAATTAAAAAAAGTTCAAATGTTTGTAAAGCTTATGCGACTTAACTGTGAGGTCATCAGTCCCTAAACTTACAAACTACTTATAAACTAGCTCATACTAAATACGACACAAAAGTCCATGAGCGAGGGGGGATTCAAACCCCCGATGGGGAACGGCCTCGCATATCGTAGCATAGCGCCTCAATGCATTCGGCTGCTCCGCCGTGGCTAAAATTCAGTGAACTGAATTTTAAAGCCTTACAGCCAATTTGTTAAGCACATCATGTTTCACATAATGTTAACTTCTGCACGTACACTAAACAGATCGTTGGCTCAGAGCCCTCAAAGTGCTACTGCATGAATATGTTACCCATATAACTTGTCAACCAAATAAATAAAATGGGACCCACAGAATGTGGTTGGGCTCTAAAAAGCTTGGTATGTTTATGTCTATGGAAGCCGAAATAATCCATTCATAATGTTTCACAATAAAATAAAAAGTTTAAACCAAATTTAAACATCAAAGTTTTAAGTAAGTGTTAGAGTTTATTACTGTTAGCTGGTTTCTGAGACATTTTTGTCCATTGTCAACTGCTGTGGTGTGATTGTGTAGAATTTTAGTAATGACTACCACATAATTGTTTTGTAGGTTGGTTCAAACTTTCGGAATATAACTTTTTTTTCTTTTGTAGAGGCTCAGTAACATTGAACCTCTAAAACAGTTTTTTCTTGTATTTGCTCAGGCAGTCTTCACAGAAGGTATCCAATGAATAATAATGGAGACTTTTCACCATTAAATCAAAACTCTTCAAGAACTTTACACTGAACAAAACATAAGGGTTTATTTGTACCCAACTCATACATTTAATCAATATTACACAGTCTTAACAGTTCTCATTCAAGGTCTATACATTACATAAGTTCCGAGTCCATAGCTTATAGCAGTCCAATAACAATAACAAATGTAATCCCTGTCTTAAGTCCATGGATCACACATAACACGACCATATTTCTTCTTAGGCTTCACAATTATTCTGGATCCTGACAGTTTTTACAATATCACTGGGACTTGTGGTTTATTGGCCGGACGTCCACCTGAACAAACAAATTATCCGGGACAGTACACATTCTTACAATTATTAAATTATCCCCCAAAATAAATTATTTAGTCATCTTGCACTGTTCATTAGGAATGTAGTGTAATTTGTTACACTACACTGCTGATCACAAGGCAATTGTGTGTAGCTTGACAGGCATATACACTGTACTGGATGCAGTACATTCGAGACACGTGTCCAGCCATATATGATGTCCTGATAAACATCTCAACTTTGTCTGTGACTCTGTATCTATCGTCATCACTTTTCCTGCATACCGATGTCACTACACTATGTTGGTTGCTCCCACCTGCCTAGTCATATCTCAGGTGGACTCGGCATTAGTTTGTCATGATGTCTTGTGATGCTGGTGTGGTAGTCGCAATACCTGCTGATTCCTAAGAAGGCAGACGACACCACACTTGCAATCGGCGACCCATCAGTTTCAAGATAACGCAGGCTCAAACCAGATCCATCCAGATGAGTCCAAAATCGATCATATGGTACGTTCCGTTTCACCTTTTATGGTGAATGAAGCTCGCTACTGTGATGGGTGACGAAATGTTAATATTGTCACGTTGCAATGGAAGTAGGCTTGACTTCGAAGGCAACTAAACACAGCACTTATACTGAAAGCACGTTTATTACGAACTCAACATACACGCAGCACTGACTGCCTCTCAGGCAGAGTGCTCTGCTGTTTATACACAGACAGAATTTACCAGAAATTAGAAGAACAGTTAACATAAGAAACAAGTAGAATTTACAAGTGAACATAAGAAAGATGTAGAACCTTCTGGAATTATAAATTACAAAAAAATAAATTTTCGCCACTGGGCGGGATTGAACCGGGGACCTTCTGCTCCGCAGCCCACGACGCTATCCCCTTTGCCACGCCTGCAGTTGGTGTTCGTGGTCTCTCGCGGCATTGCTCCCTCTCCTGGAGAAACAGCGACCTGCTGTTATGATCCCTGTGGAGCCAGCTGCAATGTGCTGGATCTTGACCGTGTCATGGATCCTCTGTAGGAGAGTTCAAGAGAATCCTTCCCTTCTCCACGATTATGGACGACAGACGTTCCTGTCGTGGCTTCATCAGGAACATTACCGTCCTTTAAGTCCTTGAACAAGAAGCCATTGTCGTCTACCTGCTCTTCAGGATCGTAGTAAGGCTTCATGCGCAGGACGTGGACAATGTCTCTTCGTTTTTGACTTTTCGACTACGGCTCATAATCCTCAACTTCGTATGTGACGACTGACAGGCGGCGTATGACACGATACGGACCAAAGTATCGCTCCAACAACTTTTCTGACAGTCCAACCTTCCGTACAGGGGTAAAAATCCATACCAGATCACCTGGGCTGTACACAACAGGTCGGTGCTTGTCGTTATACCGCTGACGGTCCTTCTCCTGGGCGTCCAGTGTCCGTATGCGAGCCAGCTGTCTTGCTTCTTCGACCCTAGTGATGAGCTGTTTAACATAGTTATCCTGAGTGTCGTCCGGTTGGAACGGGAACAGTGTATCCATTGTCGTCTCATCTTCATGGCCATGGAGCAGGAAAAACGGAGTGAAGCCTGTGGTGTCTTGTCTAGCGGTATTGTAAGCAAATGTCACGACTGGCAGAATTGTATCCCAATCCTTCTGCTCAACATCGACGAACATCGACAGCATGTCGGCTAACGTTTTGTTAAAACGTTCCGTAAGACCATTTGTCTGAGGATGGTATGCAGTTGTCATTCTGTGGACAATGTTGCACCGTGACAATACCTCTGATACTAGTTTTGACTGGAATACTTTTCCACGATCAGATATCATGACACGTGGTGCTCCATGCTTCAAAATAATGTCTTCTACAAGGAATTTTGCGATCTCTGGAGCTTCTGCAGTCGGCACAGGTTTGGTGACAGCGTAGCGTGTGAGGTAGTCAGTGCAGACTATTATCCAACGGTTACCGGTTGTCGACTTCGGGAAACTCCCTAAAAGATCGATCCCAACTCGGTGGAATGGAGCTGCTGCCGGCGGAATCGGTACGAGATGTCCTGGAGGTAATTGTGGCACATGCTTCCGTCACTGGCACTCTTTACAGTGACTCACATAGTGCTTGACAGATCGGTAGAGACCTTTCCAGTAATACCTGCGTCTGATTCTGTCTAGGGTCTTCACGAATCCCAGATGACCGGATATTGGAGCATCATGGAAATATTTGAGAATAGCTGGCTGTAGATGAGCTGGAACAACAAGTAGCCATTTGGGGCCCAGTGGATCGTAGTTGTTCTTGTACAATGTTCCGTTTATAAGTTGGAACTCTCCATTGGTCGGTTCTCCTTTCTCCAAGGCCTCTATCATTTTAATAGTGTTGGATCTTCCCTCTGTTCAGCTGTAACGTCATCTAATTCAGTGAGAGCTGAAATTTCATTAATGCTGTTGTGTTCCACTAATGGATTCCTCGAAAGGCAGCCGGCATCCTTGTGTTTGCGCCCGTTCTTGAATACCACTGTGACATCGTACTCTTGGAGTCTTTGTGCCTATATTGCTAGTCGACCTGATGGATTCTTCAAGATAGTCAGCCAACACAAAGAATGGTGGTCTGTCACGACGGTGAATGGTTTGCCGAATAAATACGGCCGGAACTTGATGATAGCCCAGATAACCGCGAGACATTCTTTTTCAGTTGTAGAGTTTATCTCGGACTTTGAGAGTACTCTTGACGCATAGGCTATCACTTTTTCGGCACCTTCCTGAACTTGTACAAGCACTGCACCAATCCCATAGCTACTGGAGTCTGTGTGAAGTTCCGTTTCTGCATTCTCGTCGTACAAGGCTAGCACTGGTGCGGAAGTTAGAGCCTCCTTAAGTGCTCGGAAAGCTCTTTCTTTTGTCTCATCCCAGTAAAATTTGACGTCTCCCTGCAGAAGTTCTTGTAATGGACGTGCCTCGTTACAAAATCCTTTTATGAAACGTCGGTAGTTTGAGCACAGCCCGAGAAAACTTCTCACATAACGAATGATCTGAGGGGTTGGAAATTCTGTTACTGCCCTTACTTTATCTGGATCAGGACGGACACCATCTCCGTTGACTAGGTGCCCCAGGATTTTTATCTCTTTGGCGACGAAGAGGCACTTCTTTGGATTGAGGCGGAGACCTGCAGCCTGAACATACTTCAACACAGTTGACAGGCGACTCAGATGTTCGTCAAATGTTTTCGAGAAAACGACAATGTCATCTAAATAGCAGAGACACGTCGTCCACTTAAGGTGTCGAAGCAAGTTGTCCATCATGCGTTCGAATGTGGCCGGAGCATTACATAATCCAAATAGCATTACTTTAAATTCATAGAGACCGTCAGGTGTAATAAAAGCCGTCTTCTCCCTGTCAGCTTTGTCAACCTCGATTTGCCAGTAACCTGTCTGCATGTCCATAGTTGAGAAGTATGTAGCTCCTTTCAAGCAGTCTAAGGTGTCATCAATATGCGGCAAGGGGTAGACATCTTTCTTTGTGATACTGTTCAGCCGCCGATAGTCGACACAGAATCGCCACGTGCCATCCTTCTTCTTGACGAGGACCACCGGAGACGACCAAGGACTCTCCGAAGGTTGAATAATGTCGTCTCGCAACATCTTCTCCACTTCCTCCCGAATTATCCGTCTTTCAGCTGGCGACACTCTACACGAACGCTGGCTAATTGGCGGATGGTCCCCAGTATTGATACGGTGCTTGATCGTGGACCGTTTCGTCTGACTTTTCCCCTGCTGAGGTGTGAATGCACCCGAAAATTGGTGTAGTATACCTAACAACCCGCTGGCGTTGTTCCTTGGTCAGTCCAGGCCCTATTGGCAGTTCCACGTTTGTTTCCTCCAGCGTGTTGTCTGTACTAATAGCAGGGCTTGGTTCTTCCTTGACGACGTTGAGCTCACCGTCCTGGATTGGTTCAGCTGTCCCGATACACATTCCCTTGGGGATAAGTTGTGACTGCTCGTGACAATTTGTGATCCAAATCTCTCCTTGACCACCGGTAATGCTTATGATAGCCGCTGGTATGTAAATTTCTTTTGTGAGCCTCATAAACTTTTTACTATCAACAAGAACTTCATAGTTTAACCAGTCATCTGTGTTTTGGACTGCAACTCTTCTCATTGTCAACGGCGGTATCGGCACATTGTCAACGACGAATAACTTCCCAGAAAATTCTGTATTACGTGTATCTGGCGGAACAACTTCTTCAATTTGCTGCTCAGATCTTCCACAGTCAATGATAGCTTCGGATGCCTGAAGGAAGTCCCATCCGAGGATGACATTGTGACTACATTCTGTTAACACGACAAATTCAAACGGCTGCGTCCTGTTGTTGATTGTTACTCTTGCGACACAAGTTCCTGCTGGATGGACGTACTTTCCATTCGAGACCTTCAGCACAGTTGCTCCCGTATCACAGAACATTGTCTTCTTTAGTGTGCGGCGGTAATTTTCCGATAATACAGAAAAAAGAGGCACCTGAATCAACAAGTGCCCGGACAGGTTGGCCGTCGATTATGATGTCGATGAGATTTCCTGACATCTTGGCGACTGTCGTCCATGGAGGATTTTCATCTGCGGCGGCCTCACCTCCGTAGATGGTCGCCTCGCTTAGTTTTCCTGGGCGCGGCGGCTAGGGGAGCGGCTGGTGCCTCTGTACGGCGACGGTGAACGGCTGCGGGTCGTCATAGTTACCGGAGGAGTTGGCTGTGGTTGTGTCGGTCGGTGCATGGGCTGCCGTTTCGCGGCTGCAGCGTAAGTCATTGCAGGGCGACGCCATTCTTCACGTCGAGTGCGATTGACGGGGCAGACAGGAGCTAATGTTTGAAATACCTCGTCCTCAGCGGCGTCGGCTACCTCGTGACTTACAGGGATCACATCCATGGCCATAAGCTGATGCTCGCTCGGTCTAATAGTCCCGGCTGCCATGCATTGTTGTAATTCTTCTCTCACGATTTGTCATATGAGAGAAGCCAAGTCCTGCTGGTGTTCCACAACGGCCATAGGGACTACATTTGGGAGTTTGTCATACTTCTTGCGTCCAACCCTCCTTTGTTGCATCTCTTCAATACGCTGGCACGGCTTAATGAACTCTTCTGTCGTAGCGACGTCTTTTATCAGAAGAGCTTGGTACATATCTTCTGCAATTCCCTTCATCAGGTGCGTGATTTTGTCCGCTTCAGTCATGTTCGGATTAACTACATTACACAAGGCCAAATCACTCTGTATATACGACTGTGTCGGCTCACCATGTCGTTGGGCCCGGTTCTTCAGTTGTTCTTCCGCCGAGCGGATTTGTCGCTGGCGGTCTCCAAACGTCTTCTTAAGTTCCTCCTGGAACGTCTCCCAGTGATTCAACTTGTCTTCGCTGTTTTCGAAACATTGCTGGGCTGATCCATCCAGGTAGAAATAAACGTTGGCCAAGCACATCGTATGATGCCACCTGTTGTACTTGGCGACTCGGTCGAACCCTTTTAGCCATTTGTTGGGGTCCTGTCCAGCATCTCCAGAGAACACCGACGAGTGTCTGATGTGCAGCTGGCTTATTGCTGGTTTCGTCTCCATCGTTCTTCTTTTAATACGGACTTTTCAAAGGATGTACTCGGTGTATCCCTTGTATTCCGGTTCCAGTCCGTGTAAGCGACGGCTTTTACGTTGCCTAATCGGTGCCACGGTGATATAGCTGTTGAACAGTGTACCCGGCGCCTCCACCAAACAATGTCACGTTGCAATGGAAGTAGGCTTGACTTCGAAGGCAACTAAACACAGCACTTATACTGAAAGCACGTATATTACGAACTCAACATACACGCAGCACTGACTGCCTCTCAGGCAGAGTGCTCTGCTATTTATACACAGACAGAATTTACCAGAAATTAGAAGAACAGTTAACATAAGAAACAAGTAGAATTTACAAGTGAACATAAGAAAGATTTACAACCTTCTGGAATTGTAAATTACAAGGAAATAAATTTTTGCCGGAGGGCGGGATTGAACCGGCGACCTTCTGCTCCGCAGTCCGTGACGCTATCCCCTGCGCCACGCCTGCAGTTGGTTTTCGTGGTCTCTCGCGGCAATATTTATTCATCATTATCATTATTAGAGACTGATTATGCCTTTCAGCGTTCAATCTGGAGCGTAGTACCTCTAATAAAATTCCTCCATGATCCCCTATTCAGTGCTAACATTGATGCCTCGGCTGATGTTATGCCTTTTACTGCAAAATCATTCTGCACCGAATCTAAGTACTTTCTTCTTGGTCTACCTCGACTCCTCTTACCATCTGCTGCCAAGCTCATGAGTCTGTTAGGTAACCTTGCTTCTCCCATGCGTATAACATGACCCCACCACCTCTGTTTGCTCTAACTGCTTCATCTATGGTGTTCATTCCCAGTTTTTCTTTGATTTCCTCATTATGGACACCGTCCTGCCATTGCTCCCATCTACTAGTACCTGCAATCATTCTTGCTACTTTCATATCTGTAACCTCTACCTTGTGAATAAGGTAACCTATATCCACCCAACTTTCACTCCCATACAACAAAGTTGGTCGAAAGATAGAGCGGTGCACTGCTAACTTAGTCTTGATACTTACTTACTTCTTGATGAAGAGAGTAGATCTTAGCTGAGCACTCACTGCATTAGCTTTGCTGCACCTCGATTCCAGTTCTTTCACTATGTTGCCATCCTGTGAGAAAATACATCCCAGGTAGTTGAAACTGTCTACCTGTTCTAACTTTGTTCCTCCTATTTGGCACTCAATCTGTCTGAATCTCTTTCCCACAGACGTTACTTTCGTTTTGGAGATGCTGATCTTCATATCGTAATCCTTGCACCTCTGATCGAGTTCTAAAATATTAGTTTGCAACCTTTCAATCAAATCGGCCATTACAACTAAGTCATCCGCATATGTGAGACTGCTTATTTTGTTTTAACCTATTTTAATCCCACCCTGCCAGTCTACTGTTTTCAACATATGATCCATGAATCGTATGAACAATAGTGGTGACAGGTTACATCCTTGCCTTACCCCTGAAACTACCTTGAACCATGAGCTTAATTTGTCATCTACTCTAACTGCTGCCTGACAGTCTATGTAAAGACCTTTAATTGCCTGCAGAAGTTTGCCTCCTATACCATAATCTTGTAGAACTGACAGTAGCTTCCTCCTAGGAACACGGTCATAAGCCTTTTCCAGATCTATGAAACATAGATACAATTCCCTGTTCCACTCATAGCACTTTTCCATTACCTGCCATAAGCTAAAGATCTGGTCCTTACAGCCTCTAAGAGGCCTAAACCCACACTGATTTTCATCTAATTTGTCCTCAATTAATACTCGGATTCTCCTTTCAACAATACCTGAGAATATTTTGCCTACAACGCTAATTAAAGAGATACCTCGATAGTTGTTGCAATCTTTTCTGTTTCCATGTTTGAAAATTGGCATGATTACCGCTTTCGTCCAGTCAGACGGAACCTGTCCCGATTCCCACGCCTTTTCAATTATCCTGTGTAACCATTTGAGACCTGATATTCCACTGTGTTTGACGATTTCCGGCTTAATTTCATCCACCCCAGCCGCTTTATTGCACTGTAATCTACTGACCATTTTCTCCACTTCCTCAAATGAGAGCCTGTTTCCATCGTCGTTCCTATCCCATTCTACCTGAAAATCTGACACATCATTGAACGTTTCACCTACATCTAGCAAGTCTTCAAAATATTCCCTCCATCTGCTCAAGGCATCCACAGGATTGCCTAGCAGCTTTCCTGACCTGTCTAAAACACTTGTTAATTCCTTCATCCCTCCCTTTCGAAGATTGCTAATTACGCTCCAAAATGGTTTTCCCGCGGCTTGACCCAGTATTTCTAGCTTGTTTCCAAAGTCTTCCCATGATTTCTGCTTGGAGTCTGTAATTATCCATTTGGCTTTGTTTCTTTCTTCAACACAACTTTCTCTGTCTGCCTGACTTCTAGTATGGAGCCATTTTTGAAATGCCTTCTTTTTCTTTTTACAGGCTGCCTTGACTGTTCATTCCACCAAGCTGTCTGCTTCTTCCTGCCTTTACACACTACTGCTCCAAGACATTCTCTAGCTGCTTCCAGTAGTGTGTCCCTGTACCTTGACCATTCCTCTTCCAGTGCCTGTAATGACCACGATGTCGATGGGATGTTAAACCTGAATCTTTCTTCCTTAATCAGTTTGTTGCTTTGGGCACCCACATCCTACTGCAAGAATATGCCACACAGCCAAGGAAAACAGACTGCAAAACATCAAACTATGTCCGCATGGGATATGTTTGTGCTACATTCAGAGCAAAGGGGCCTCAACATACAACTGTCCCAAAATCCCACAAAAATGTAATGTTCAAGCCGAAATTCAATAAATGAATGTAGACCGGAATTGTTTAATAAAAATTTGTAGACACCCACTTTCATTTTAATCTTTCACAAGAAGAAGTATATTTCACTCTCTGAAAACGATGCAGAAGTTTTAATTTGAAGTCGTGATTACACTTGACTTCGATCTCAGTTCCTGTACCCAGTGCAATGATTTGCCACACAAAAGATGAACAGCAGTTCAGCATCTACCTACAAAATCTCTAGGGATGTCTGTAGCTCCAAGTATATTCAGTTCCCTCTAGTCATATCATATAAATGTTTTTCAAAGTTTTGTAGTGACAAAAAAGAAGTTAGCTAAGCGTTAAGTGGTGGCTGTTCAAATTCAGTCTCAATTGACTTCCCAATGCAAAATATTACAAATTCCCACATGTTCCTGAGAACCACAAGAGCTTTGAAACTGCTACTCCCAAAATTTCCTAAGCGCAACATATCAACCTCGACATGAAATCACACTAAACATATGACATGTTTCCTCAATCAAGTGCAAAACACTACTGCCCACAAAGCCATGTGGCTGATTCTATTTAAGCACTTGGTATAAGTATTGTAAGGTCAAATACAGTAATTCCTTACTAAGAATAAAACAATGCTTAATTTTAACAGTGCCAGTTACATTTCTAACCAAATTTAAATTTTCCACTGAGTCGAATTTTGCTTTTTCATCTGCTTACGTTTCATAGTTTTACAGTTACCCTGCTGTTCAACACAATCTTACGTTATTTTAAGCACATTTTATGAACAATTTATTTGATCATTCTATAACCTTCTTCCTTACTCCTGTAATATCACACTGCCGATTCTTTTAACGTTACTATTTTATTTATTAAAAAAATCTTTTCCGGGATCAAATGCTTATTTTGGATGCTCATACTAAAGAACGCAACAGTTGAATCAATTTACATAATCTGATAAATAAAGCTAATTGAAAATATCTTTGTTGGGACTTCATTTGTAGCAATATAACGAGTTCAGTTAATTTTCATGGTATTATAATGGCCTATGATCTATTAACTCAATTGGAGGTATTTCTTCATAAATACAATCGTCTATTTTTAGGCTTTGCTACGAGCCTAAAATCTCCTCTGTAACTTTTTTTTAGCAACAGGCATTCTCCTACACACCGACATCCCTGATGCCAGTCGTCTAACATTTGCACTCAACTATTAAAATTTGTTTTTTGTTGTTGTGGCCTTCAGTCTGGAGACTGGTATGACGCGGCTCTCCACCCTACTCTATCCTCAGCGAGCTTCTTATGTCAGCAACCCTCATCCATCTGAATATGCTTTCTATATTCGTCTCTTCGTCTTCCTCTGCGATTTTTCCCCCACACACTTCTCTCCAACGCTAAATTTATAATTCTTTGATGTCTAAGAACGTGTTCTACCAGTCTTTTAGTCAAGGTATGGCAGAAACTCATTTTCTTCCCAATCCTGTTCAGTGCCTCTTCATCAGTTACGCGATCTACCCACCTAATCTTCAGCCTTCTTCTGTAGCATCACATTTTAAAAGCCTCTATCCTCTTCCTGTCTCAACTATTTAGCGTTCAAGTTTCACTCATGTATAAGGCAACACTCTAGACAAAAGCCTTCAGAAAAGAATTCCTTACACTTCAATTAATATTAGATTTTTAGAAAATTTCTCTTTTTCAAAAACGCTTTTGTTCCCATTGCAATTCTGTATTTTATATCCACTGTACTGTGACCATCATATGTGATTTTACTGCTTAAGTAACAAAACTCATCTACCGCCTTAATTGTTTCGTTTCCTAATCTAATTCCTGCAGCTTCACCTGATTTTCTAAGACTGCATTCCATTACACTTGTTTTGCTCTTGTTAATGTACTTCTTATACGCTCCTTTCAATGCGCAGTCCAATCCGTTGAATTGCTCTTCGAGGTCCCTTGTTGTCTCGGCAGAATTACAATATCATCAACAAAACACAGTGTTTTTATTTCTTCTGCTTGAGCTTGAATCCCTTCTGCAAATTTCTCCATGCTTTCCTTCACAGTTTCCTCAATGTCCAAATTGAATTACATTGAGAAAGGCTGCAATCCTCTCTTGCTCCCTTCCCAACCACTGCCTCCCTTTCATATTCTTCGATTCTAATAACAGCTATTTGGGTAATGTACAAGTTGTAAATAACTTCCATTCCGTATGTTTTGTCCCTGCTGACTTCAGAATTTGAAAGACTGTATTTCAGTCAACACTGTCAAAAGCTTTCTTCATATTTACACAAGCTAGTTGGGTAGGTTTGCCATTCCTTAATCTATCTTTTAAGATAAGCCGTAAAGTGAGTATGCCTTCCGTGTTCCTACATTTCTCCTAAATCCAAACTGATCTACCCTGAGGTCGGCTTCTACCAGCTTTTCCATCCTTTTGTAAATAATTCGTGTTAAACATTTGCAACCATGGCTTATTAAACTGTTGTTTCTGTAATTTTCACACCTGTCCGCGCCTGCTTTATTTGGAATAGGGATTGTTACATTTTTCTTCAAGTCTGAGGATATTTCACCCGTCCCATACATCTTGCTCACCATGTGAAATTGTTTTGTCATGGCTGGTTCTCCCGGAGACTTCAGTAACTCTGAGGGAATGCCATCTACTCCAGGGGCCTTGTATTAACTTAGGTACTTCAGTGCTCTGTCAAATTCATCTCTCAGTATAGTATCTCCTAATTCATCTTCATCTACTTCCTCTCCCCTTCTTACAATATTGCCTCGAAGTTTATTTCCTTTTTAGCGCCCCTCTATTTATTCTTTCCAAATTTCAGGACTAGGTTTCCATTTGAGTTCGTAATATTCATACAGATAATTTTCTTGTCTCCAATTGTCTCTTTATTTTCCTGTAGGCGGTATCTATTATTCCCCGAGGTATACAAGCTTCTAAAGATTTGCATTTGGCTTTTAGCCACTCATGATTACCTATTTTGTACTTCCTGTCAATCTCATTTCTTAGTCGTCTATACTCCATTTGATTCATTTAGTGCATTTTGTATCTTCACCTTTCATCAATTAAGTTTAGTATTACCTGTTATATCCAAGGATATTTTGTAGGTCTTGCCTTTCTACCTATTTGGTCCTTTATGGTTTGACTATTTCATCTCTTGAAGCTACCCATACCTCTTCTACTGTTTTATTTTCCCCTGTTTCAGTCAATTGTTGCTTAAGTCTCCCTATAAAATTCTCAAGAACTTTGGGTTCCTTCAATTAATCCAGGTCCCATCTCCTTGTATTCCTACCTTTCCGCACATTCTTCAGTTTCAGTCTACAGTTCATAACCAACAAGATAGGTCATAATTTATATCTGCCACTGGATATGTCTTTCAATGTAAAACCTTTCATGATTCTTGAACCAAGTGTTTGTTATGATTAAATTATGTTCCGCACAGAATTCCACCAGGCGGCTTCCTCTTTCATTCATTTTCCCCAGTTCAGATTTGACTACTATTTTCCTTCCCTTCCTTTTCCTGCAACCGAATTCCAGACCCCCATCAACAAAAGTTTTCTTCTCCCTTAACTGTCTGAATAATTTATTTTATTAACTCATACATTTCTTCGATCTCGTCATCAAAAATGTTCAAATGTTTGTAAATCTATCGGACCAAACTGCGCGGTCACCAGCCCGTAGCTTACAAACTACCTAAACTAAGGTAAACTAACCTAACGCCAAACACACACACACACACACACACACACCCATGCCTTAGGGAGGACTCGAACCTCCGACGGCGAGCAACCGCGCGCTCCGATGCGAGGCGCCTTAGAATGCTCGGCTACTCCACCGCGGCAAGTGATCTCCTCATCGGCAAAGCTAGTAGGCAAATAAACTTGTTCTACAGTTGTGGCGTTGGCTTCGTATATATCTTGATTACGATAATACGATCACTGCGCTGCTGCTAGTAGTTTACCTGCATTACTGTTTTCTTATTCATTATTAGACCTACTCCTGTAATACACCTAACCTATTTTCTATTTATAATCCTGTGCTCGCCTGACCAGAAATCCTGTTCCTCTTTCCACCGAACGTACTAATCCCTACTACATCTAACTTCAAATTATCCATTTCCCTTTCTAATTTTTCTAACCTCCCTACCAGATTAAGGGATCTAACATTCCACGCTCCGCTCTGTACATTGCGATGACGACATCCTCCTGAGTAGTCCCAAGTGAAGATCCGAATGGAGAACCATTTTACCTCTAGAATATTTTACACGATAGAATGCCATCATCATATATTCATACAGTAGAGCTGCATGTTCAGAGGAAAAGTAACGCCTGTAGTTCCCCCTTGCTTTCATCCGTTTACAGTAACTGTATGGCAAAGCCACATTTCCGCGGTGGAGTAGCCGAGCGGTCTAAAGCGTCTCGCTGCGGAGCGCACGGTTGCTCGCCGTGGAGGTTCGAGTCCTCCCTGGGGCATGTGTGTGTGTGTGTTGTCCTTAGGTTAGTTTACCTCGGCTTAAGTAGTTTGTAAGCTACGGACTGATGACCACGCAGTTTGGTCCGATAGATTTACAAACATTTGAACATTTGAGCAAAGCCACATTAGCTGATGTTACAAGACCAGATCAGCCAATCATCCAGACTGTTGCCCCTACAACTACTGAAAAGGCTGCAGTCCCTCTTTAATTTTTTTATGGGACATTGGTGTACGTTAATACCCCTAGACTTAAATGTAGCCCAACCACATCAAATGAGCACCTAGTTTATTTATGGTCCGCTGTAAATAATTCAAGTGTTTTTGTGTATGTGTTTGTGTGTGTGTGTGTGTGTGTGTGTGTGTGTGTGTGTGTGTTTGTGTGCGTGCGTGCGTGCGTGCGTGCGTGTGTGTGTGTGTGTGTGTGTGTGTGTGTGTGTGTGTGTGTGTGTGTAAGTGGCAGATTCGTGCAGTAGCATGTGGGTGGGAGTGATGGCGAAATAAAGGAAGTGTTGGTGGTTGATGGTTTCAATGTCGATAGAAGTATGGATAAAGCCATCAGTGATGTGTAGGTTAACTTCCAGGAATGAGGCATGCTAGGTTGAAACAGATGGGATAGAAGTTGAAGTTATGGAGGAAAGAGGATATGGTGTCCTAGTCCAAAGTCAAAATCATGAAAGTATCATCAATGAACTTAAACTAGTCGTCCAGAGCAGAGTTTGGAGTTCTGTGAGGCTAGGAAGTGGCGTGAACTCTGACACGTAAGAATTCTGGAAGTAAATGTGTGTGGATGGTGGAGAGTCAGTGAAGAAAGTAGATGGTATCCCTGATGTGGGATAAGGGATTCTGAGTAATTTTTTGGCGGTTCTCAATGAGGGCTAAAATTCTTTCAATAGGGGCACAGTATCTAGCCACAATTCGGCATCCATTTTCATTTACAATGTCAATTTGGGGATACATATACTGTAGAAGGTGGGTGTCCAGGGTGTTTTTTCGATGTGGAAGGAGATGGTTCTGGGAAGGGACATTGGATTTCAACAGGGATCGTAGACCTTGTTAACTTTTATGACAGATACATTTTGACACAGCTTCCGTCCACATCACTAACAGTACTTACATTTTGACAGTTATCACCCGTTCCACATCAAAAAATCCCTGCCACCCAGCATGGTTATTTACGTTAACAAGAAATCACTTGTTCAATGTACGTTATTGAAGGTGTCACAAAAGCCTTCAGAGACAGACACTATACCCCAAATTGAGTCCACAAACAGATTTCCTATGCTGTATCCCTACACACACCCAGTCGTCCTACAACCCCCCCCCCCCCACCCAACAACCAGCTCTAAAACAGAGTCCCTCCCACCTGTCAACTAATATGCCCCTGGACTGAAACAACACCCTTCCTCCAGGCTTTGAATTTCTTTCATTGTCCCTAAAAACGATAGACATTCTGCTCAAGATCCTTCCATCTCTCCAAAATTGGTGTTCTGTTGCTCACCCAACTGTATTCCCAAGCCCAGACCTCTGGCACAGGGATCATATACCCATTGCAAGACCTGCTCTGCATAATCACCCACCCAGCACTTCCAATTCCAGTCCCATCACAGACTTATCCAAACCATCCAAGGCCAGATCACGTTTTAAAGCAGCCATGCAATTTAAAATGGATATTTCAATTACTGCATAGCTTTTTATATTATTATTATTAACAAATGGCTATCCATCAGGATGAATGGCCAACAGCTAACTATGGCCAAAACGAAATTAACACTACATGTAGCTAAAACAGGCCATCGTGATCCTTGCCAACACTACCACATAGTCTAATTGAACAGAAGGGAGTTATCCTTAAAAACATTCTCTGCTCCCGAAATTATCCAGGGCTCAAACTATGGTGAGCTATTGTCCCAACATACCCCCATGTCGTGAAATGTAGGGCAAAGGTGGATGTCTTGTACACAACAACAAACTTTATTTATCTCACAGAACTACATACAAACAAGTCAAAGATATTCACATTAAAAAAGGATTATACACATAGCTTTTTTCAAAGAACATCAGTGCAAAGTCTTTTCATTCAGCGACATCCTCCCCACCCTGGGCCACCTCTAGAGATACGACCAGCTGCACAGGACGACTGATGGCGTGACCTTCTGGGGTGTGGAGAATTATTGTCCTTATCTTCTCGTCTCTCCCTGGCTGTCGTCTCTATTCTGGCTTTCCTCCACATGTGTCGGGGGCGTATGTCCTCTTGTATCAGCACGATGTCCCCAGGGCGTAATTTTGTGAACTGTATTGGTGAGCATTTAACTTCATGGAAGTTCCTCAACTCCAGCAAGTATCCTTTTCTCCAACGCTTCTAAAAGTTGTAGGAGAGTTGTTGTCTCAGGCGAAATTCTTTCGTTAGGTTCATGTATGATGTAGGCTCTGGTCCTGATGGAATTGTTATGAGCTTCTCGCCAATCAGAAAATGGGAAGTGGTCAGTGCCTCTGAATCGTCTCCTTGTGTGATAGCCCTCAAGTTCACAGCGGCTTCAATACTGATCAAGGTGGTGTTCAGTTGTTCCTCAGTGAGCCTAGCGAGTCCCAGTACCTTCCAGAGGCAACGCTTTATAGTTCCTACCATTCTTTCCCACCATCCTCCTCACCAAGCCGCTCATGGGATAATGAATTTCCAGGTGGGTGAGGAACTCGTGAGTCCTTCTGCTGGTTAACGCCTTAAAATATTCAAATGTTTGTACAACTTATGGGACTTAACTATTGGGTCAGTCCCTAAGCTTACAAACTACTTATGAACTAGCTAAGCCTAAAGACGGCACAAATATCCATGCCCGAGGGGGGATTCGAACCCCCGACCGTAGTGGCCGTGCTGACAGTGACTGGAGCGCCTCAGTCACCTCGGCCACCGTGGCCGACGTTAACGCCTTCCAAAGTTGCGCTAATGCGATGTTTGCGGAGTGAAATGTTTTCGCGTTGTCTGTATAAATTGTGCAGGGTAGTCCACGTCTGCTGGCGAATCGCTGAAGTGCCATGAGAAACTTGTCTGTTGACAAGTCTGTACAAAGTTCGAGGTGCACTGTTCGTGTGGTAGCACATCTGAAAAGCGCAATAAGTGCATTTTGATTTCTCTTCCCACCATGATGAACAGCGGTCCGGTAAAGTCTATCCCTTTTACAGCAAATGGTTTAGCAGGCATAACTCGTTCAGATGGTAGTGGTGCTTCAATTCGTCGACCTTGTGGATTCTTCAGTATCTTACACGTGAAACATGAATGCAGGACTCTTTTGATTGCCTGATGAGCTCTGAGGATCCAGAATTCGGTTCGGAGTTCGGACAGAACTGAACGAACGCCAAAGTGATGAAGGCGAATATGTGTCTCACAGATGACCAATTGTGTGAAATGGTAAGAACCATCGAGGAGCACAAGATGTTTCTGCCCCCTGTCGAGGCTAGAGTGCTGCAGTGGGCCTCCTAGACGTATCGTCCATCTTCCAAAAAAGGTGCGCTCATGCGAGGGCGTGGGCCTTGATTCAAATGAACAAACAGTTAATACTCTTCGATCTACAGTCGGCAGTTTCAGATCGTCAATCAGCGATTTTGCTATGAAGCTGGAGTGACTTCCTGCGTCCAGCACACATAGTGTTGTCCTATTCAGCCCTGTGGGTCCTGAACACACACACACTTGCACCGTTTGGAGATAAGTGAATCCGTTGGGAACAACAGCTATTTTTCCCACGGAAGTAGTGTTTGCCTGAGCGGTAGGAGCGCCAGAGTCCTTTCCTTCATCACAAATGGACTTGTGATGCAGCTTCCAACACTTACAACACCGAGTCTTTTCCTTCTTCCTGCACTATGACGCTACATGCCCACGCTGAAGACAAAGAAAACATCTGTTTGTTCGTTTCAGTTTATCTATACGGTCACTGACACATACGATCTTCTTGCAGTTCTGTGCCCAATGGTCACGAGATTCACAGAAAATGCAGAATGGTTCTTCAACTCTGGTAACCTTGTATGTTGGTCCTTTAGATTTCGTGTGGACGTGAAGGCCGGCTGCTGTGGAAGTTATACTACGAGCGGCGGGAAGATTGCTGCGTATCTTCTGTGTGGTAAATGCCACATCTACTTCCTCACTCAGAAACTCCATCAACTTCAAGATGTCCCCTTCAGATAGTCCTATACGTTTGGTGTGGATTACCCAGCGGCGGCATGTCATCCGGGACGGCGCAGAGAAATTTCGGCGCAAGGACTCGGTCATAACCGTTCACATTTTCCCCAAGAACTTTAAGAGCTTCTATACGCCGTTGGCATCCTATGAATGTCGTATTGAGTTCCTCTGGGGAGGACAACTGAATGGGTTTTTTGGCTTCTATTTAATCCAGGTGGGCCTGAATTATCCGATCTTTGTTGCCATAACGAGATTGTAGAATCCTCTTCGTTTCTTTGTATGTCGCAGCTTTCACTGCAATACCGTCTACTAAATGTTTCGTTTCTCCCTCCAAGTAGCCACGAAGAAATATATGTTTATTCACGGTAGTTATCGACGGGTCCTTGTCGACTGACTGATCAAACTGCTCCCAGAACCGTGCCCATGACTCCAAATCACATGAAAATGGCTCAAGCTTGATCGGCGGAAGTTTTACTGAGGTTGAAGGAGCTGTCAGAGTTACAGATTGCAACGGAGGGCAGCGGCAGTTTTCAGGTTTGTTACAGATCTTGCGAGCTGTTTCTCTATTTCGTGTGACAGTTGAGCAATGGAGCGTTCAGCGGCGTCTAAATAATCTTCGCATTTACGAACACCTGTCTCGTATTTGTCGTCGTCTAAGAAGTCGTGAATCTCGTCATATAAACTCATGAGTCGCTGCACACCTTCTTGCAGTCTTTCCCTATAGTATTTGTAATCCACGATCCCTGCAGTGTCTGACAACCTTTCAACTTCTGCGACAAAGCGCTTAATGTTCGTTCTTTCTCCCGTGCGTCTTTTCTTTATGCTGTGTAGTTGTGCTTCCGAGTTGTTATCTGCCATTTTCGAATCGGTTTAAGGTGTTACGTCCGTATCAGCTGTTCCTCAATTAGCGTGGTCGGAAGTTCATTAGTTTCTAGTACAATGAACAACCGTTCGATAGCGGCCAGCCAACAGGGACAGCCTAGTGGCTGTAGTACAGCGGGCGGCCGACGGGGGTAGCTCAAGTAAGTGCAGTATGATAATCGGCTGACAGATGGCAGCACTAGTCACAAATAACGTCGTAGTAACGTTCCTCAATAACATACATCGTTACTATGAGCGAAAGAGTTAGAATTAAACAGCAACGAAGGCACACCAAATCATGCAGTATCTACCCTTGCCAACAACTACTTAATAATTGCTGTAAAGCTCTCATAGTACTCTGAAATAGTTACAGCCTTGCAGTTGCACTTATCTGCGTTGTAGAGGAGATGCGTGTAGTTTCATGTCTTCCACACGTTTGTAGTTCTGTTCCTTTCGTCTCGGCTTGTCCGCACTTCTTTCTTTCTGTACTGTGTGGTAGCAAGTAGCAGTAGAGCCATCTAGTGGCTGGCCGCGTCTTAACTGGGACCGAGTCTGGGATTTCTAGCAGTTTAGAGCCATCTGTTGGCCAAAGTTTGCACTTCTTTCTTCCTGTAAAGGAACTTTAATGAGGACGAGGAGAGATCCATTTCGCTTCTGGTCCTGTAAGGGTGTATATCTTGTTTCTGCCGAGATGAAGCGATCGCGGACGAGCGAGATATGGATTCATTTCACCGCTCTTGATGACGTCTATGCGAAATGTAAATTTTGCGCCAAGAAGTTGGCGTATAAAAGTAGTATAACGAACTTGAAAAAGGACATTGAGAGGTCGCATATAGGTGTGAGCATTGCGACTACTTCTTCGACTTCGAGATTTGTTGAACTTGAACATGTGCCTGTGGTGCCAGAGCAAGGTATGTTGCAGTGACATTGTATTGTGAAAAAAAAGAGCTATAGTAATACCAAGAAGTTATGTGGTACTAAATTCTAACCCTCCGTTGGTGTGTCAATGCCTTACTGTAAGATCCTTCAACATCACTGAGTATAAAAGAGCGCACTGAAGTAAATTGTAGCATGTAGAGCAATAAGCAAGGTGCAATACAGTTCGTATATTCCATTGTTAGAAAAAGTTATTTATAGTATTGAAGGACTCTGTGAGAACGGTTCACACTAGCGAAAGATTAAGTAGTTGATGTGGAAGTGCTGTACTCCCTACCGGTATTAATGGAAATTTGAATGAGATACTCGCCATGATTCGCGACTGGAAACTGTGACAAATCCCAACTAAGGATAGCAGTTATTGAAAAGTACAGAAATCTGTGTTATTGGAAAATCACAGTTTTGCCCATCCCTATTGAAATACATACAAACAAGTCAAATATATTTACATTACAAAAAGGATTAAACACATAGCTTTCTTCAAAGAACATCAGTGCAAAGACTTCTCATTCCGTGACACCCCATATCCAACATTTCCCCCATGACCTCTATCTGGTTTTGGTAGCCACCGCCTACACTATATATTTTTTCCTTCTATATTACCCTCCATTTTCTTCCCTCCCCTTCCCCTTCCCTTTCCCCCAACCGTCCCTCACACAGCACTAAGCTGCATCACTTTCCACCCATCTAGCACCTACGCCTCGCATCCTTCCCGTACCTCCTCCCCTCCCTTCTAAGTGCTCTCACGAGAGGAGGTCACTTATAATGCAACAGTCAGAGATGGCATTTGTGTGTGAGCTGTATCTGTGTGATTGTATGAATGAGAAGATGTGTCCATTTTCTAATAAAGGCTGTGGCCGAGAGGTAAGTTGTATATTTGTGTGCCTTTTTTACATGCCTTATATGCAGCTCGACAAACATCGTTGTGGAGAGGTTGTCAGGGTACAAATTAATCTGTTTGAATTTTTAGTGATTTTTCTTTAAAAGGTTGGTCAGATTGCTCTACGTTCTATATATACAATTAAAATTGAACAGGCAAAACTAATGTAAAAGCCAGTGTAATGCAAATTAAATTGAGGTCTTCTTAACTAAAGCTGTTGTTGTTGTGGTCTTCAGTCCGCAGACTGGTTTGATGCAGCTCTCCACCCTTCTCTATCCTGAGCAAGCCTTTTCATCTCCTCATAAGAACGGCACCCTGCATCCATTTGAATCTTTTGGTCTCCCTCTGCGATTTTTACCCCACACACTTCCCTCCAATTCTAAATTTACGATTCCTCGATGTCTAAGAATGGGTCCTACCAAGCGATCCCTTCTTTTAGTCAAGGTATAAAAGAAATTCCTTTTCTCACCAATTCCATTCAGTACCTTCTCATACGATACGCGATCCACCCACCTAATCTTCAGCATTCTTCTGTAGCACCACATTTCAAAAGCCTCTATTTTCTTCCTGTCCGCACTGTTTATCGTCCATGTTTCACTCCCATACAGGGCAACACTCCATGAAAATGCACAAGAAAAAGTATTATTACATCACAAACATGAATCGACAAGTAAAAAAATTAATGAGTAGACTCTTGTTCTAAGTTAGATGCTCCTCCCACTACCCAGCATGTAATGCCAAAACTAACTAATCAAACATACAATATTTATAATGTATTAATTTAAAAAATCACTCGTATTGTTCAATAATAGCACTATGGGCACATTCTTCAAGAATTGTGGCAGCATGTCTTACAAGAACATATATGTGGAAAGAGTCTTGTAGCTTGTAGTCACCGAGGTCAGGGGTGTGGGAATTGTTCTCACTTTAGACATTCAATGCCTACATTGAAACTAGCAGTCATCCTTCTGACAATTACTACGAGCTGCGCTGTTGTCATTCAGTGTACACCGTTACGTCCATAACACAATAAATTTGCTTGAATATAATCAGTTGTAGAACCACTCTTTCTTTCTCTCTCTCTTCGGTCAGGTTCCCGCACATGCAGGGTCGGGCTTGTTAATCGGATTTGGCGTGTGTTAATATTTACGGGGTGGCCGGAAGCCCTTGCTGTCCTGTCGCCCCATACCCCCCGGAAGGAAATGTGCATCCTAAATGTCTGCGTATACTGTTATTGGTGTGAAAGTGTAAAGTGTTACGAAAATGTTTGCGAATCGAGTAAATGAGGCGGGATTTGGGGACCAGCCCTGTATGTGCCGGTATTCACCTAGGGGGATGTGGAAAACCGCCTAAAAACCCCTTCCAGGCCTGTCGGCACTACGACCTCTTTCGTTAATCCGCCGGGCGGATTCAAACCGGGACTGGTACGCCTTCCTGTCTTGGAAAGCGCTGCGTTAGACCAAACGGCTAACTGAGCGGGTAATTGTGGAACCACTATCACCTGCTTAAATTTGCCCCAAAAGGTCTGAGACATCCTGTTGTACACTGTAAAATTAATAAATTTAGTGAAGTCAGTGAACTTTGATATTCTTGTACCAATAATAAATAATGAATGTAAGACAAATTTTGATGAGCTAGGCAAATAAGTTCGAATTAAAAATACCTTTACATAACACCGTGTAAGAAATTTCAGAAACTATTTCAACTTCCCTGAAGTTATAAATATATACTGTTTAGTATATAGACAAAATCTATGTTTTATTTTGCCTACTGGCTACCAGGTTTGGTGCAAAGTACATATCAAGGCCATCCTATGACAAAAAATTCCAGTGCGCAATTAAAATGATGCAAGATATAATCACACAATATTATTTCCCTCTCTGATATTAAACGCATGGTAATATACTTATGTAGCCTCCTACCCATAGTTCACAGGCATAATATTAAATAGGTGGTTCAAATGCTAAAAGTAAAACACAATATTCATGTTGTGCCCTACAGCCAAGTGTAAAAGTGTGTGTGTGTGTGTGTGTGTGTGTGTGTGTGTGTGTGTGTGTTTGTGTTTGTGTGTGCGTGTGCGTGTGTGTTTGGCCTATTGCCACATGTGCAGTGATTAAGACATGAGTAACACACACAGTTCAAATACATATCTGTCCCTTAGGTTGTTTGCAGATGACGCCGTCATTTACCGTCTAGTGAAATCATCTGAAGATCAAACCCAACTACAGAACGATCTGAATAAGATATCATTATGGTGTAGAAATTGGCAATTGACTCTAAATATTGTGATGTGTGAAGTCGTCTATATGAGTACGAAAAGAAAACCGTTAAACTTTGTTTACAAGACAAATCAATCAAAAGTGAAGGCTGTAAACTCCACAAATTATTATTACTTTTACTATTACTTCAGACTATTACTATTACTATTACTTCAGACTTTAACTGGAAAGAACACGTAGATAATGTCGTGGGAAAGTCGAATCAGAGACTGCGTTTTATTGGCAGAACCCTTAAAAGATGCGACATAACTACAAAAGAAACTGCATACACTACGCTTGTCCGACCATTTTTGGAGTATTGCTGCCCAGTGTGGGATTCTTATCAGGTGGGTTTGGCGGAGGACATCGAAAGAGTCCAGAGAAGGGCAGCTCGTTTCGTATTGGCACGATACAAGGGAGACAGCGATACGGAAATGATACAGGATCTGGGATGGGAATCATTACAACAACGGCGCTTATCGCTGCGGCGGGGGCTACTTACGAAACTCCAATCGCCAACATTCTCCTCCGAATGCGAAAATATATTGACTCCCACTTACATATATAGAAATGACCATCAGAACGAATTGGGTTCAGGCGATAAATGTTAGAAGAACACCGTATGACGAATACCACCACCTAATGCAAGATTTACAGCTTGACGATGAAAAGTTTAAAACTTATTTCAGCCTTACTGAAGAACAGTTCAGTGAAGTTTTATCCTCATCACAGTGATATTAAAAAACAGAATACAAATTGTAGAAAAACAATACCTTTTGAAGAACGGTTAGCTGTTTGTTTCAGGTAACAATTCCTTTCCCGTAATTTCAAATAGAAACGTATTCCATTTATGTGGTCGCCGCCAGGGGCTTTGTAAGTGCATGCAGCCAGGACAGACAAAACTCCCTTTGCTGTGTATATGTCGGTCACGCTTGGCGTTTGGCCTCTGTGTGTATTGTTTTCTCATTGTATGTTGTGTATGTTCTCTCTTGTCGTGCTGAGCTATTATTGTACATTATCGTGCGACTCTAACTTTTTCTAGTTCAAAAATGTGTGTGAGATCTTATGCGACCAAACTTCGTGGTTATCTGTCGCTAGACTTACACACTAATTACTTAACTAACTTTAACTAACTTACTCTAAGGGCAACACAAACACCCATGCCCGAGGCAGGATTCAAACCCCCGACCGTATCGGCCGTGCAGACTGTGAGTGGTGCGCCGCAGACCGCTCGGCGTTTTCTAGATAAAGCCCTTGTGAATGTGATAGGCTGACGGAACTTGAATTGTTAGTTACAACAGTTGAGCTTTAAACAGATGTAATTGCGGCCAGCAGTAATGAATAGTGCTCCCTATTGTACAGTGTTTCTTATTTTTACTTCTTAAAAACTTCGTTGTTCAGCGTGGAAGAGTATGGTGTATATTATGTATGCACGTATTCCATCCATACAATAGCTTATTCAGTACTTTCAAGCAGGAGATGAAGATAGACGATTGGAATTTTGTCACTGGATACTTTAAAATCGCCATGTAATACCATTTTCATTCATGAAGCCACTTTAAGACAAACGAGAAAGATATTAAACATAAGGAGAGGCATTGAATTAAAATTTGTGCGGTGGCTGGGATTCGAACCTGGGACCTCCTACATCCTAGGTAGGTGCTTTAGACCACTTTTTTCTATGGGAAGTTCTTGTCCTTGCGGACGCTGATCGTGTTTGTTAGGTTTGGTTCTACGTGTTCTTTGGCTCAGATTTTTTTACTGCAGAGAGCGTTGAGCCATCTGGCCGGGCGCGCTGAGCCATGGCACCCGGTCAGCTAACACTGCGTTGTAGCCAAAGCAACTACACGGACTGTCTTAAAGTACGTCTCCCTCCGCACCATATACTTCAATTCTGCCTCATGTTACCTGTGAAATGCGTATCAAATTGCCAGGGCTCTCCTTGGAATAGCACCCCAGCAAAGAACGCGAATAGGAACTACCCCTCCTTGTTCCTCAGGCCGAGGTGATATAAATATCAACAAATAATACAATCCCTTGAGACAACATTGTCTCATTATACCAAAAGTATGAAAAATAAGGATAGGCATTGAATGAAAAATTTATGCGGTGGCCGGGATTCGAACCCGGGACCTCCTACTTACTAGGTAGGTGCTCGATACGCATTTCACAGGGAACATGAGGCAGAATTAAAGTATATGGTGTGGAGGGAGATGTGTTTAAGACGGTACTTGTAGTTGCTTTGGATAGAATGTGGTGTGAGCTGAATGGTCTAAAGCACCTACCTCATAAGTAGGAGGTCCTAGGTTCGAATCCTGGCCACTGCATAAATTTTAATTCAATGCCTCTCCTTATGTTTAATACCTTTGGTATAATGTCACAATGTTGTCTCAAGGGATTGTATTATTTGTTGTTATTTACAAACAAGAAAACCCATATGTCATTGCAGAGGCATGTAATGCAACAGTTTAAATTTCAACTTCAAAATTTCACTTAAATTTTTTGCATCTGATATTGCAATTTATGTAACCCTGTGTAGCGACTATGGAGAGAAGTAAGGTTGGGTTGGAGATTATGGGAATACTTAATTAAGATGAATGTTGTTAATGTTTTTGTAACATTATCGATGTAAATAAGAATTACTGCAATTCCTACGTCTAACAACAAGCAATGAGCTGAAAGGAGAACTATTAAATAGCTATGAACACAAAATGTGATAACCTAAACGTGCGCAGGCCCTTTGCTGGCACGCAATGGCGAAAGCCAAAAATTATTTGCTTCGCGTTTGACTGTGCTAACGACAGGACCTGTGTTAGGCGCCTGCTCGACTAGTAGTTGTGCAATAGTTATGGTGAGGAACGAAAGTGTCAAGTTATGTTGCGTGTAGTGCGACAACACGGAGGATCTTAAGTTACCTCGATTTGGAAATTAGCAAAGGGCACAGGATTTCCCATGCTAAAAAGCTGGTGTGGAAATTGGTTTATGCACAAGGCGCGCAATGGCGTAATCGGGTATCTGCTCGTTGCAAATAATTCCTTTGGCTTTGAGACGCGAAACAGTTCTCAACGCCTACAGCAAAGCATCACCATCGACTTCACGCACACGTTACTCAAGGCAAGAAACATTTTAACTCAAATATATACAGGGACCTGAACTCATGTTTAATGTACTTCAAGAACCAGTAAAATAATATTAATGCAGTTTTAAGTATCGTTAACCCAAGATATTAACCACATCCGCCGCGGCGGTGTGGCCAAGCGCATTGAGACGTTATACACCGATGCGCGAGGCCGTTCCCCGTGGGGGTTCGAATCCGCCCTCGGGCATGGATGTTTGTGTCGTCTTTAGTATAAGGTACTTCATAGGTAGTGTGTAAGTTTAGGCACTGATGACACCGCAGTTAAGTCCCTTAAGCTTAACAAACATTTCAACATTTTAACCACATCCACTTACCTTGTCATTGGTTGTTATAATTCAAGTGTTTAAATGTGTTCTAAAGCTTAAAGATTGCATACTTTCAAAAGTTTCTTACGTTTACACAAACCTAATAACTACCATTATTTTATTACACAGTGAAAAAATAACTAAATAAAAACTGGTCACGTTAACTAATGTCTTTTAAAGTAAAGCTAAAATCTTATGTATTTTAAAGAATCAAACACAATTTGCTTTCAGTATAATTCAAAATTATTTGCGGAGCGAAGCTACAATAATTAAATTCTCTGAGCTGTGTTGCTGCTATGAACCCGATCGGGAACCAGTGAGACAAGGTAGGCAGTGAAGTGTTTTGAATAGGAATCAAATCCTTCAGTTGTGTTCATTGTGGTTGTAAGAAGTTCCGACATCTTCTAAAAGACTGCCTTATTAAATTCCGTAGGATACACGGCTTAAAATTAATAACTATAGGGAGAAAGGTAAAAGTAATTATAGTGAAGCATTTGTTGCATTTATTCAATGTTACAACTGCATATTTTTCGGTGTGAAACTATGTCAGTATTACGGGCAGGATGCCGAAGGCTAGGCTGCAAACGCCTTGGGTGCAGCGAAAGTGAAAGAAGCGAACTGCAGGGGTCCACGTGCCCGATTCCGCTGCATGGCTCAAGCTCCGCTGTCGCCGTCAAAGGCGTTATCAACATAATTGCCGAGTATTATTGTTGTGTGAAAGTTCGTGTTACACACCGTCAGGTACTAGGAGTAGACTGACTGACATATATATGATAATTCAGGAGACGAATTTGTCTTCATTAAATCTGTTAGTTCGTGGAAAAACACCGTGAAAAGAACAAGCCACTGCATCTCGCATTTATAGGTCTCGGAAAAGCTTATGATCGGGTACCGCATGACCTAATCTGATTAGCGCTTCGAGAACACGGCGTCCCAGAGTATCTTGTAAATTGGGTACAGCTGCTGTAAGTCGAAAGTTCAAGTGTTTGTTAAGCTTAAGGGACTTAACTACGGGGTCATCAGTCCCTAAAATTACAAACCACTTATGAACTACCTACAACTAAGGACGGCACAAATATCCATGCCCGAGGGGGATTCCGAACCCCCGACCGTAGTGGCCGTGCAGACCGTGACTGGAGCGCCTCAGTCCCCTCGGCCACCGCGGCCGGCTGTAAGTCGAAACAAAAAGCTATGTTCAACAGCTGCATGAGCATCCGACGACTTCCACATAACGGTAAGCGTCCACCAAGGCTCGGCTTTATCACCACTGCTGTTCATGCTTGTGATGGGCACTGTCATAACAGACCTGCACATGCCACTGTCATGGACACTTTTCTATGCTGATGATGTCATAGTGTCTGCAGAGAACAAGTCTGATCTCCAGCGCCAAACACAAGAGTGGAACGACCGACTTGCGTAATATGGCCTGAGGCTCAACCAGAAGAAAACTGAGTACATGACATTAGTCCCAAGAGAAGCTGGGACCATTAACGTTGGAGAAGATCTACCGCGAGTATCCAAATTTAAGTATCTCGGTTCTACAATCAGTAGCGATGGTCAACTCACAGACGAGGTCAATGCAATGACACAGGCAGCGTGGATGAAGTGGCGAATGACAACCAGTGCGCTGCGGCGGAATAGCCGTGCGCACTGAGGCGCCATGCTGCAGCGCGCGCGGCCGTTCGCCGTCGGAAATTCGAGTCCTCCTTCGGGCATGCTTGTATGTGTTGTCCTTAGTTTTACTTAGTTTAAGTAGTTTGTAAGCTAGGGACTAATAACCAAGCAGTTAAGTCTCATAGGTTACATACATGTGAACATTGTAACAACAGAAGTGACCTGCGATCATCGGATTAAGGACCACCTGTTATCCTCTCTGTTGCTCTCTATGGCACCGAGTGCTGGCCAGCTACGATGTTCAAATGTTTGTTAAGCTTTAGGGACTTAACTGCAGGATCATCAGTTCCTAAACCTACAAACTACTTATTAACTATTTTATACTAAAGACAGCATAAACATCCATGCCCGAGGGGGGATTCGAACCCCCAACCGTATCGGCCGTGCAGACTGTGACTGGCTCGCCGCAGACCGCTCGGCCACTGCGGCCGGCTCCCAGCTACGAAAGAGGCAAACCGACAACTGGGGGTCATGCAGACGAAGATGCTTAGATGCACAGGTGAGGTCACTGAACTGGAGCACGTTTCAAATGATACCATCAGAAACGTTTTGGAATTGTACCCATCCAAGAGAAAATGTAGAAAGTCGTCTGCGATGGTTTGGACTTGTACTGCGTGCAGATGACAAATCAATAGCAAAGGCAGCAATATAATAATTTCGTGTGGCTCATTGGCCTGGTGCAAGTCTTTCAAATGAACGCCACTTCGGCGACTTGAGTGTCCCTAGCCTACCCCATTTACCCAACCGGGGAAAGGGGACCTACAGCTTAACGTGGAATCCGAACGACGTGTCGTTTCTGGCGACTCCTCACATGGTTGAGAGGTGAAGGATGGGTCAAAGTGCAGACTGAAAAAACCCGAGTTCCGACCGGGTTTCGAACCGGCGACTATTTGGTTTCCAGTCGAGCGCTTTACCCCAAGACCACAGGGCCCGATGCAAAGAATAGGAGTCTTTGGAAAGAGACCCAAGGGACGACCAAGACAGCAATGGGCTGATAGCCTCTACAATGACCCGAAAGTTGTAAACCAACACCCAGAGAGGGCCCATGATCGAACAAAGTAGACACAGCGAATCCACTCAGCAGACCCTGACACAGGCGCGACAAACGCTAAAGAAAATGAAGAAGAAAATCTATTGGTTGGTTCACAGACCCGAATTAACTTTATATCCTTATACAAATCACGAATAATATTTTTTGCTATGTGGTCGACGGGTTCGGTTACAGACACATTTTCAAGAATGCTTCTCTGTAATGTGTAGTGCGGTTTCACATACGAGGCATATTCCAAAAGTAAGTTGCATTTGGTGATAATAAAAACATCGCTCATGAGACAAGGTTTTTATAGACATTAATGTGTCAATATTCTCATTGATTTTTCCACATAATTGCCATTTACATCTAAACACATTCTGTAATGGTGCACAAGCTTCTTTAGCCCCTCCGAATGGCACTTAAGTATGCTTCCTGGGACCTGAACCAATTGGTAACGCTCGTCTTGAGCTCATCGTCGGTTTAAAATTGTTGTCCACTACGCAACCGTTTCAAATGCAGAAAGAGGAAATAGTCGGTTGGTGCATGATTGGGGCTGTACAGATGGTGTTCAAAGAGTTCCCAACGACACTCTTGAATCTTCTCTTTGGTTTTGGGAGCGGCATGTGAGCGTGCATTGTCATGCAGGAGGGTCTTGCTAGATGACAGTTTCCCATGGCGTCGATTTCGAATATCATGCCCCAGTTTGGTGATCATATCGTAGTATACGTCCACTGTAATGGTTGTCCCACGATCCATAAATTCCATCGATAGGACGCCCTTTTCATCCCAAAATATGGTCAATATCATTTTACGATTTATCTATGGCGATTACGTACACTTTTTTGGCTTGTGTGAACTGATATGATGCCACTGAATTGACTATTGTGTGAACTGATATGATGCCACTGAATTGACTATTGTTGTGGTTCTTCGTTGGTGTACGCTATTAACATCTCGCCTCCCGGAACAATATGGGAAAACAAACTGTCTCCTACTTGTTTATAGCACTCCAAAAACTGTCATGCACGAAGCATTCGTTGCTTTTTCTGCTGACAGGTAAGCAAATTTGGCACCCACCTCGAACAAAATTTCTGGCACCTAATCTCTTCCGTGACAGTTGTAGCCGCGGTGGAGTGGCCGAGCGTTCCAAGGCGCCTAGCTGAGGAGCGCGCCGCTGCTTACTGTCGGGGGTTCGAATTCTCCCTCGGGCATGGGTGTATTTGTTGTCCTTAGCATAAAATAGTTTAAGTAGTTTGTAAGCCTATGGACTGATGCCCAGCGTAGTTAAGCCCCATAGATTTATAAACACTTGAATATTTCACAAATTGAGGTTCGAGCAACATTTGGGAAGTCAATAGCCAGACCACTAATCGTCAAACGCAGATCATTTCAACGTATATGGTTAACTTGATCGTCGAAATCGTCGGTCTGAATACTGGACCGGCCTTTCTGCTGTTCATCGTGCACATTTCTATGGACAAAATTGTCAACACCAGTGTCGAACTTGTTTGACATTCATGATGTCCGGCCCCTACGCGAGTCGCAACTTACGATACAGTTTGTATGTGTTAGGTTACCATCTTTTGCAACTGTCAAAATTAGTCTAATTCAGACCAGACGCGTGTCGCTTCATTCCAAATCATCTTCAGTGGTCTACTGTACAGGAAATATTTTGTTTTACATGTTTGTGTGGTTTTTACTCAATTCCATCATGAATAGTTCTCATGCTATTCATTTATTTTATTCTTATGATGGATGGAGGAGAACGCTTGGTAGAATTTTCCGCAGAGCACAATTTAATTATCACCAACACTTCGTTTAATCATCATGAAAGGAGGCTGTATACGTGGAAGAGATCAGGAGACACTGGAAGGTACCAGATCGACTTTATAATGGTAAGGAATAGATTTAGAAACCAGGTTTTAAACTGTAAGACACATTCAGGGGCAGGTATAGACTCTGCCCATAACTTATTAGTTATGAACTGTATATTAAAACTTAAGAGACTCCAGAAAGGTAGAAAAGTTAGGAGATCGAACCTGGGCAAATTGAAGGAACAAGAGGTGATTGAGAGTTTCAGAGGGAGCATTAGACAAGGATTGGCTGAAACGGGGGAAAGTAGTACAGTAGAAGAAGAATGAGTAGCTCTGAGAGATAGGGTAGTGAATGCCGCAGTGGATCATATAGGCAGAAGGACAAGGCCTAATAGAAATCCCTGGATAACACAGGAGATACTGGACTTAATTGATGAAAGGAGAAAATATCAAAATTCAGCAAGGAAGCAGACAAAATGGAGTACAAACGTCTGAAAAATGAACCTGACAGGAAGTGCAGACTGGCTAAGCAGGACAAATTCAGAACCGTAGAAGAATTCATAACTAGGGGAACGATAGATACCGCCTACAGGGGAAAAAAGAGATATTTGGAGACAAGAGAACAAGCTGTATGACTATTAAGAACTCAGACGGAACACCAGTACAATTGAAAAAAACTTGAAGGTAGTATTATAGAAATGGAAGACGAAGTGGAGGAAGAGGAGATAGATACAGTACTGCGAGAAGAATTTGAGATAGCGCTGAAGAATTTGAGTCGAAACAAGGCCCCTGGAGTAGGTGATATTCCGTCTGAACAGCTGATATCGTTAGGAGAGCGAGAAATTAAAAAATTGTTCCGCCTGGTATGCAAGATGTATGAGACACGGGAAATACTCCTCCGACTTAAGAAGAATATTGTAATTACAATTCTAAAGAAAGCAAGTGCAGACAAATGTGAAAATTAAAGAACTATCAGTTTAATAAGTAATGGTTGCAAAATTCTAACACGAATTATTTACAGACGAATGGAAAAACTTGTGGAATCCGACCTATGGGAAGATCTGTTTGGATTTAGAAGAAATGTAGGAACACGGTAGGCAATACTTACATTACGACTTATCTTAGAAGATATTTTGGGGTAGCTCTTCAAGTCAGTCAAAAGTCTTCAGAGTCCAAAAGCGTGTAATACGTATTATTTGTGGAGTAAATTGACGGACGTTCTGTAGAAGCCTCTTCAAAAAACTAGGTAATATTGACTACTGCCTCTCAGTATATATATTCCTTAATGCATTTTGTCATAAATAATATATCCCTTTTCCCAGCAAACAGCTCAGTTCATACATACAATACTAGGAATAAAAAGGATCTACACAAGGACTTCAAAGCATTTACTTTAGCTCAAAAAGGGGTCCATTACTCAGGAACACACATTTTCAATAATTTACCATTAAGTATAAAAAATTTAGCTACAAATAAATATCAGTTTAAGAGGAACCTAAAAGACTTTCTAGTGGCCAACTCCTTCTACTCCATTAGTGAATTTCTAAATTGTACCAAATGATGCATGTATCAGTACTCATACTATATTAGTATTAATAAATAATCGCTAAAAAATAAAAAAAGAACTTAAAAATGTATGTATCTTCTATTATTCATCTATTATTCAGCTTGTAAATTTTGTTTCTTGTCATGTTCCACATACACGGGGATTTCCTCAACATGGATCTACGGATCGAAAACTAATCTAATTTAATCTAAAGGCTAATGAAAGGCAAACCTACGTTTTCAGCATTTGTAGATTTGGAGAAAGCTCTTAACAGTCTCGACTGGAATACACTCTTCCAAATTCTGAAGGTTACAGGGGTAAAATATAGGGAGCGAAGAGTTATATTCAACCTATACAAAAACCAGACAGCAGTTATTAGAATCGATGGTCAAGAAAGGGACGCAGAGGTTGGGAAGGGAGTAAGACAGGGTTGTAGCTTTTCCCCAATGTTGTTCAATCTGTACATTAAACAAGCAGTGAAGGAATGCAAGGAGAAATTTTGAGAGGTAATTAAAGTTCAGTGAGAAGAAATAAACACTTAGCGGTGTACCGATGACACAGTAATTTTGTCAGAGGATGCAAAGAATCTGGAAGAGGAATTGAATGGAATGGACAGTGTTTGAAAGGAAGATATGATCATTAACAAGAGTAAAACGAGGGTAATGGAATGGAATGTCAGAAAATCAGGCGATGCCGATGGAATTAGTCTAGGTAACGAGACAATAAAAGTAGTAGATGAGTTTTGTTATTTGGGTAGCAAAATAACTTCTGATGGACCAAGTAGATAAGATATAAAATGCAGAATAGCTGCGGGAAAAAAGCGTTTCTAAATAAGCGAAACTTGTTAAGAGCCAATATTAATTTAAATGTTAGGAAGTCCGTTCTGAAACCATTTGTCTGGAGTGTAGCATTGTATGGGAGTGAAACGTGGACGATAAGGAGTTCAGATAAAAAGAAGCTTTTGAAATGTGGTACTACAGACGAATGGTGAAGATTAGATGGGTAGATCACTTAATTAATGAGGATGTGCTTAACCGAATTGGGAAGAAAAGCAGTTTATGGTATATCCCGACTAAGAGAAGGGCGATAGGTTGGTGGGACACGTTCTGAGACATCAAGGAATCATCAACTTAGCATTAGAAGGAAGTGTGTGGGGTAAAAATCGTAGAGGAAGACCGAGGGACGAATGCAGTAAGCAGATTCAAAAGGATGTAGATTTCCGAACGTATTCTCATATGAAGAGGCTTCCACAGGACAGGGTAGCGCGGAGAGCTGCATCAAACCAGTCTGCGGACTGAAAACCACAACAACATGATGGATGTCCACAGCTGATGATCCTTTTGCCAACAAAAATCTAGTCACACCGCGCATTCCAAAACTAGCGGTATCTTCGATTTTCACGACCATTTTGATCTGCTCTCATCGACTGGCAAGTGGCTACTGCTGCACACCAACACTGCAGTGCGTACCCCAGGCGTTTGTAGACAGCGCTGCAGGCGTGAAATATCATTCGAGGCTATCATCTGTGACATAGTGTTCACTGGACCTTACTTTTTGAATGCTACTCATACTATCTGTTGATTGGGCCTGTTGTGTTACCAAATCGTCTTACAGGACTCCCACACTTTCTTGATATTGAGTTTCCAGTATTACTGGAAGATATTACTTTCACTACAAGAAAGCATATCTCCATATCTTCTTCCAGCATGTCGGAACTCCTGCACATTCTAATCATGAGGTGACACATCTAAGCCTAACATTCCCCAAAATATGGCTTGGTAGATAGGGTACGTACATATTATGTGACACATTTTATTTTATTTATTTATGTTTTTGTTTTATCTGGCAAGATTAGGGCCTACAGGCTCTCTGTTACACCTAACCAGGCTCACTCAAAGTGAACAATTTGTTTAGTACATTACATACAGACAATATGTAATACAAGTATTAAAGTAAAAAAAAGTACAGATTGTTACTGGAATATAATTGTAATAATCATACATAGATAATTTATAAGAATCAAAATTATAATAATACCAGTAATAAGGGCAATAATAATAATGACTTTGCAAATGCCAGTGAGCATGTTTCATATTGTGAACATCAGCCCTATTACCATTTAGGAATTGCCTCGTTAGTTCTTACAAATTGTGAGTTATTCTCATCAAGCAGAGACATAAGACGATAGAATGTGATGCGAGAGATATAGAAGAGGTAGATTGGTTAGAGGAAGAGAAATAGAATGGTAAGATTTAAAGCTATGATGGAGAGACGAGGAGGGTAACAATGGGGGCTATGCCCACGTTAATATGTAAATTTTTGGTTTCCTCCTGAATATCGAGTGTTTTAGGGTAAGACGTGGATCACATGGCAGTGTGTTTGGCTGAGATGGAGAACGACTTGGAGAGAGATTTAGTGTTGTATGAAGGTACAGCCAAGATAGGTATCCGATCTGTTATTGCGGTTGTGGAATGATGATAGCTGTTTAGTGTGAGAAGGTAAGTATTGGGGCACTGGTGGCTGAGAAAACGATGAAGTAAGCACAGCGTTTGAAAATCGCGCCACGTATGTGGCCGCATCCATCCTAGCTGGGTATATGATGAATTATATAATCGTACAACCTATATTGCACACGTACTTAATACAAGCATTCGTCACTAGCTCGAGGCGTCTCAAATTGTCACTATTTGTGCCATGTTGAACTACATCACAGTAGTAAAGATTTGGAAAGACAAGCGTTTGGACTAATTTTTGTTTAACTTGGGTTGGAAATATTTTTCTAAATTTTTGGATTGAATATAGGGATGAGAGCGATTTCCTGCAAGCTACAACTGTTAGTTCTTCCCAGTTTAGGTGTTCATCTAAGTTTATCCCAAGGTATTTTCGCTGTTTATTTGATGTGGTAATTGGGTACCATTGAGGCGTGTTCTTGATTCGCAATAAAACTTCGTCATTATCATACACTGAGAATCAGTGTTGTTTTACTCAGACGATCTCAACAGGTTAATCATTGAATAATAGGTGTTATGTGACATATAAATAAAATGTAATGTCAGATGTGGTGTCTAAATAAATGTGTGCGAAAATTTTGAGGTTGTTTCCACCATATGCAAGTGAAAAGGTAATCTTATATTATGGAAAGTGACATTACGAGGAATTACAAAGCTTAAAAGCATAAGAACTGGTCAGCAGAGAAATTTAATATATTTACATAATTTTATGTGGCCTTGAGAGTTTCATATTCAGACTGCAATGTTGTCACAGGCCAAGCAATTTAACCAATGCCTACCGACAATATGAACGGTGCACTAATGCACGCGAAGAGGATATCACAGTGTGGAAAATGCTAGACAACAGAGTTAAGAAAATCATAGAAATGTCAATTGAGGAGAAGACAGTGCTGCACATCATAAACTGTGACTATTCAGTGGCCCAAACTTTCAAATCAAATGTTTGTATAGCTTAAGGGTCTTAACTACGGGGTCATCAGTCCCTACACTTACAAACTACTTATGAACTAACTAACACGAAGGACGGCACAAATATCCATGCCCGAGGGGGGATTCGAACCCCCGACCGTAACGGCCGTGCAGACCGTGACTGGAGCGCCTCAGTCCCCTCGGCCACCGTGGCTGGCCCCAAACTTTCAGTTTATGAAAAGAAAATTTATGTTACATAGATCTACTCCACAAAGAATGGTACAACTTAAAAAAATGTTTCAAGTGAAATAGCTAGACATACAATTTTGAAATATTCAAACATCCCAGTTATTACAGGACATTGAAATAAATCAGGGGCTAACTTGAAAATTGATGCTGGACCGAGATCGAGCACGGATTTCCCACTTCAGGCCAGCGGTGGGCTTGAACAATTTCACTATCCAGACACGCTATGCTGAGGCCAAACAGATCTTTAAAGCATTTAACATCCTACATTTGCCACCTCTTTCGATGCTGTTATTCAGAGACCAGTTCGCAAAGTTGATGCTTCAACACAAACAGAGGTAGCTAGTGTCAGCGTAAACACCTTAATTTTTCAGCAATAATGAACCACAGACATTGCCGAGGTGGGGTGGCTTGCGTGCCTCAACGATGCAGATAGCCGTACCGTAGGTGCAACCACAGCGGAGGGGTATCTGCGGAGAGGCCAGACAAACGTGTGGTTTCTGAAGAGGGGCAGCAGCCTTTTCAGTAGTTACAGGGGCAACAGTCTGGATGATTGACTGAGCTGGCCTTGTAACATCAGCTAATATGGCTTTGCCACACAGTTACTGCGAACGGCTGAAAGCAAGGGGAAACTACAGCTTTTCCCGAGGACATGCAGCTCTACTGCATGGAAATATGATGGTGGCATCCTCTCGGGTAAAATATTCCGGAGGTAAAATAATCCCCCATTCGGATCTCCGGGCGGGGACTACTCAGGAGGATGTGATCATCAGGAAAGACAATACTGGCATTCTACGGGTCGGAGCGTGGAATGTTAGATCCCTTAATAGAGTAGGAAAATTAGAAAATTTAAAAAGGGAAATGGATAGGTTGAAGTTATATATAGTTGGGATTAGTGAAGTTCGGTGGAAAGAGGAACAGGATTTCTGGTCAGATGAGTACAGGATTATAAATACAAAATCAGTTGGGGGTATCATAGGTGCAGGACTGATAATGAATAAGAAAATAGGAATGCGGGTAAACTACTATGAGCAGCACAGCGATCGCATTATCATTGTCAAGATAGATACGATGCCCACACCGACAACAGTAATACAGGTTTATATGCCAACTAGCTCTGCCGATGATGAGGAGATCGAAGAAATGTATGAGGAGCTAAACGAAATTATTCACACAGTTAAGGGAGAGGAAAACTTAATTGTGATGGGAGACTGGAATTCGGTAGTAGAAGAGAAGGAAAAATAGTAGGTGAATATGGACTCGGCAGGAGGAATGAAAGAGGGAAGTCGACTGGTAGAAGTTTGCACGGAACATGATTTAATCGTAACAAACACGTGGTTTGAGAATCATAAAAGAAAGCTGTATACGTGGAAGAGACCAGAAGATACCGGAAGGTATCAGATTGATTTTATAATGGTAAAACATAGATTCCGGAACGAGGTTATAAACTGTAAGACATGCCCAGGGGCAGATATAGACTCTGACCATAACTTGTTAGTCATGAACTGCAGGCTGAAACTGAAAAACTGCAGAAAGGTAGGAAAATAAGGAGATGGGATTTAGATAAATTGAAGGAATGTGAAGTTCTGGAGAATTTCAGAGGGAGACTTAGGGAACAATTGACAGAAACAGGGGGAAATAAAACAATAGAAGAGGAATGGGTAGCATTTAGAGATGAAATAGTTAAGGCAGCAGAGGACAAAATAGATAGGAAGGCAAGACCTACAAAAAATCCTTGGGTATCACAGGAAAAACTAAATTTAATGGATGAAAGGAGAAAATATAAAAATGCAGTAAATGAAACAGGCAAAGTGGAGTACATACGACTAAAAAGAGAGATTGGCAGGAAGTGCAAAATGGCTAAGCAGGAGTGGCTAGAAGCCAAATGCAAATCTGCAGAAGAATGTTTAGCAAGGGGAAAAGTAGATACCGCCTACAGGAAAATAAAAGAGACATTTGGGGACAAGAAAATCATCTCTACGAATATCAAGAACTCAGATGGGAAACCAGTTCTCAGCAAAGAAGGGAAAGCTGAAAGGTGGAAAGAGTACACAGAGCAGCTCTACAAAGGAAATGAACTTAGAGACGATGTTGTAGGAAGGGAAGAGGAAGTAGATCAAGATGAAATAGGAGATACTATACTGAGAGATGAATTTGACAGAGCCCTGAAAGACCTAGGTCGGAGCAAGGCCCCAGGAGTAGATGACATACCCTCAGAGCTACTAAAGTCTCTGGGAGAGCCAGCCATGACAAAACTGTTTAAACTGGTGTGTAGGATGTATGAGACAGGCGAAATAGCCTCAGACTTTAAGAAAAATGTAATAATCCCCATTCCAAAGAAATCAGGCGCAGACAGGTGTGAAAATTCCAGAACCATCAGTTTGATGAGTCATGGTTGCAAAATTTTAACACGAATTATCTACAGGAGAATGGAAAAGCTTGTAGAAGCTGACCTCGGGGAAGATCAGTTTGGATTCAGGAGAAACGTAGGAACCCGGGAGGCAATACTCACTTTACGTCTTATCTTAGAAGATAGATTAAGGAAAGGCAAGCCTACATTTTCAGCTTTTGTAGATTTGGAGAAAGCGTTTGACAATGTTGACTGGAATACAATCTTTCAAATTCTGGAGTCAGCAGGGAAAAAATACAGGGAAAGGAGAGTCATTTAAAACTTGTACAAAAGCCAGACCGCAGTTATTAGACTCGAAGGGCATGAAAGGGAAGCAACAATTGGGAAGGGAGTAAGACAGAGTTGTAGCCTTTCTCCGATGTTATTCGATTTGTATATCGATCAGGCGGTGAAGGAAAGCAAGGAAAAATTTGGAATAGGGATTAAAGTTCAAGGGGAGGAAATAAAAACATGGCGTTTTGCTGATGACATTGTAATTCTGTCAGAGACAGCAAAGGACCTGGAAGAGCAGATGAAAGGAGTGGACAGTGTGTTGAAGAGAGCGTATAAAATGAACATTAACAAGAGCAAAACAAAAATAATGGAATGCGGTCTTAGAAAATCAGGCGATGCTGAAGAAATTAGGTTATGTAACAAAACAATGAATGTGGTAGACGAGTTTTGTTACTTGGGTAGTAAAATAACATGCGATGTCGCAGTACATATGATATAAAATGCAGAATGGCAAAGGGGGAAAAGCATTTTTGAAAAAGAGAAATTTGCTAACATCGAATATTAATTTAAGAGTAAGGAAGTCTTTTCTGAAGGCATTTGTGTGGAGTTTTGCCTTGTACGGGAGTGAAACATGGACGACAAGCAGTGCGGAAAGGAAGAGAATAGAGGCTTTTGAAATGTGGTGCTACAATAGAATGCTGAAGAGTAGGTGGGTAGATCGCATAACTAATGAAGAGGTACTGAACAGAATAGGTGAGAAAAGGAATTTTTGGCATACCCTGACTAAAAGAAGGGATTGCTTGGTAGGGCACATTCTTAGACATCGAGGAATCGTAAATTTAGCATTGGAGGGAAGAACATATGACTAAAAAAAGAGATTGACAGGAAGTGAAAAATGGCTAAGCAGGAGTGGCTAGAAGGCAAATGCAAGGACGTAGAAGAATATAAAAATAGGGGGAAAATAGATACAGCCTACAGGAAAATAAAAGAAACATTTGGAGATAAGAAAAACAGCTCTATGATTATCAAGGTCACTGATGGAAAACTAGTTCTCAGTAAAGAAGGGAAAGCTGAAAGGTGGAAAGAGTATATAGAGAGGCTCTATGAAGGAAATGAACTTAGAGGCAATATTGTAGGAAGGGGAGAAAAAGTAGATGAGGATGAAATAGGAGATACTATACTGAGAGATGAATTTGACAGAGGACAAGGCCCCTGGAGTAGATGATATTCCCTCAGAGTTACCGAAGTCCCTGGGAGAATCAACCATGACAAAATTGTTTCACCTGGTGTGTAAGATGTATGAGACAGGTGAAGTACCCTCAGACTTTAAGAAAAATGTTATAATCCCCATTCCAAAGAAAGCAGGTGCAGTCAGATGTGAAAACTACAGAACCATCAGTTTAGTAAGTCATGCTTGCAAAATATTAACACAAATTATTTACAGAAGGATGGAAAAGCTTGTAGAAGCCGACCTCGGGGAAGATCAGTTTGGGTTCAGGAGAAATGTAGGAACTCGGGAGGCAATAATCACTTTACGGCTTATCCTAGAAGATATATTAAGAAAAGGCAAACATACATTTCTAGCTTTTGTAGATTTGGAGAAGGCTTTTGACAATGTCGATTGGAATAAACTCTTTCAAGTTCTGAAGCACACAGGAGTAAAATATAGGGAGCGTAAGGTTATTTACAACTTGTACAAAAACCAAACAGCGGTTGTCAGAGTTGAAGGGCATGAAAGGGATGCAGTGGTTGGAAAAGGAGTAAGACAGGGTTGTAGCCTTTATCCAATGTTATTCAATTTGTACATTTAGCAAGCTATAAAGGAAAGCAAGGAGAAATTTGGAGAAGGAATTAAATTTCAGGGGTAAGAATTAAAAACATTGCGTTTTGCCGACGACATAGTAATTCCGTCAGAGACAGCAAAGGACCTGGAAGAGCAATTGAACGGAATGGACAGTGTGCTGAAAGGTGCATATAAGACGACGATTAACAGGAGCAAAACTAGGGTAATGGAGTGCAGTGTAAGAAAATCAGGTGATGCTGAAGGAATTAGATTGGGAAACGAAGCAATAAAGGAGGTAGATGAGTTTTGTTACTTGGGCAGTAAAATAACAAATGATAGTCGCAGCACAGAGGATATAAAATGCAGAATGGCGATGGGTAGAAAAGCGTTCTTGAAAAAGAGAAATTTGTTAACATCGAATATTGATTTAAATTAAGGAAGTCTTCTCTGAAGGCATTTGTGTGGAGTGTTGCCTTGTATAGGAGTGAGACATGGACGACAAACAGTGCGGACAGGAAGAGGATTGAGGCTTTTGAAATGTGGTGCTACAGAAGAATGCTGAAGATTAGGTGGGTGGATCGCTTAACTAATGAGGAGGTACTGAACAGAATTGGGGAGAAAAGGAATTTCTGGCGTACCTTGACTCAAAGAAGGGATAGATTTGTAGGACACATTCTTAGACATCAAGGAATTGTGAATTTATCGTTGGAGGGAAGTGTGTGGGGTAAAAACAGCAGAGGAAGACCAAGAGATGGATACAGTAAGCAGATTCAGACAGATGTAGGTTGTCGTTCTTATGTGGAGTTGAAGAGGCTTGCTCAGGATAGGGTATTATGGAGAGCGGCATCAAACCAGTCTCCGGACTGAAGACCGCAACAATGTTCATCTTATATCTTCCTTTCAAGACACTGTCTATTCCATTCAATTGCTCTACCAGATCCTTTGCAGTCTTTGACAAAATTACTATGTAATCGGCAAACTGCAAACTTCAGGGAGAAGAAATAAACATCAGTACTGTGAATTATATGAAAATTATGCACAGTTAATTACTTTTTAAATTCTATTTGTAACGCTATTTGTACATTTAAACATTAACTGTAACCTATACTATGCAGTTCTATTTGAATTATTTCTAGGATATAGATTGTATGAACCCAGGCAGCGAGGCTGTTAGGCCGCTCGAGGGTAGCCGAGCGGTCTGGAACGCCACGTTAAGGATCGCGCGGCAGCCCGTGTCGGAGGTTCGAATCCTTCCTCGGGCATGGATTGAATGTTGACCTTAGGTTAGTTTAACTTAGTGTAAGTAGTTTGTAAGTCTAGGGACTGATGACTAACTATGGCCCCATAGAATTACAAACATATGAACATTTTTTTAATGATCTCTAGTTCCGATACTCTGACGGCAATATTGGATCCGTCGAGATTGATCATGCAGGTTTTGGCCTTAGTACGTTTCGAGTTTTCGAACTTACGTTTGAGGTGTCGTCGGATGAAGTGGTGGCCGCCTTTGAACCCTACGGCCACGTACTTAGTCAGAAACATGGGAGGCTTTTGAAACCTACCGCGTCCTCAACGGCGTCCGCCAGATAAAATTTGAACTCGGAAAGGACGTGCCTTCGTACCCCGTTATAGCTGGCTGTAGGGCTGTCATAATGTACGATGGCCAGCCGCGCACTTGCTC
This sequence comes from Locusta migratoria, assembly GCA_026315105.1. Classification (NCBI taxonomy): domain Eukaryota; kingdom Metazoa; phylum Arthropoda; class Insecta; order Orthoptera; family Acrididae; genus Locusta; species Locusta migratoria. The sequence continues at coordinate 694,939,548 of CM048745.1, read as the reverse complement.
CTGTTGTGGACGAGAAGGCCATATCCGTTCGGTACGCCTCCAACGCCGACTGACACAGATGCCGATCGGAGACGACGCTCGCCCAGCGGCGTCCACTGGGCCGCCTGTAACTTGAGGGCACGCGGCTAGGCGGCCCGTTACGTCCACGCTGAACCAGTCCGCACCGGCGTCGACTAACTCGAAGACGAGATGTAAGTTGCATCTGTCTCCCACACACCAGCACTGGACACAATATTAACAAATGATGGCCAAGCAGCCCCACAATACGTTTGTCCCGACCCCATGGAAGTTGAGCCTGGAACTGAACCGCCATCTGATATTATGCAATTCAGCCAGATGTCAGACGATAGTCGTACAACATCCGACACGGAGTTGTTCTTAAAACCAATGGTGGGGCAACTAATAAGAAAATGTTATATTTATGTTAGGTGTTCATATTACTTGTCTGGCCCCTGTAATTGGACTTCATTTTACGTCATATCGAAAAAAAGTCTCAAAGGCGAAATTCATTATCACTCTTTAGCAATATTTTTTGATGACATACAATAAGTCAACATATTCTTAATTTATTGCTAATTAATAGTAGAGAATCATTTTTGTGTTGCAATAAGCGTTCGGAATGTAGAATATCATTCTGTATGATATGTGAGGAACCTTCGAGAAACTTTCAATAGCTTAACTTTCAACTACGAAAGAAAATCAATCCACTTGGGCGTATTGTAACGGTGGATATATTAGTGGATGGGGAAAAGAGAAGAGATAGATTGCTCTAATGTCTTGTTTGTTGATGACTTCTCTGACTTTCACTCTTCTTCAAGTCTTGCGACATCAGGTCAGCTGCAACTAACTCGTTCATGTTTAGATGAATGGGCATTGAAGAGTGATTTTTAATTTTCAATTGAGGATTTTATTTGCATTCTCTTTAACAGTTACCATGTTGTTATCAGCTTACCTGAACAAGGTAAGAGGAACAATGCACAGACTTTTAACGACACAGTTAGGTTTTTGGGCTTCACATTTCGCTCCAGACTCTCATATTTGCTACATCACAAGGACTTGAAACATGTGGTGTAACCGTGCAGACTTCGTAACCACCATAAATTCTGAATCAGTGAAGTTCATTTTTTAGGTTTGGTGATATATTAGTCTGATGCCCCCCTCTACTCAGAGTCTGTCTAGTCGGTATCATTAGGAGATGAAAGTCTTCATGTAAATCGAAATCGGATCTCTTCTGAATTTCTTAGATAGCTTGTTTGCAGAGAATAATGTTGTGAGTACTTCTTCCAAATAAGTAAATGAAGGTTCAAAACGTTCAATTGTTTGTAGAGCTTATGGGACTTAACTATGGGGTCATCAGTGTCTAAACTTACAGACTACTTATGAACTAGCATATACTAAAGACGGCACAAACATCCATGCCCAAGGGGGGGGGGGGGGGGATTAGAACCCCCAACCGCAGCGGTCGTGCAGACCGTGACTGACACGCCGCAGACTGCTCGGCCACTTCGGCCGGTTAAATGAAGATCAATTGCAATTTCATTGCCGACATCAACAAGAGTTTATTGATTCCTATTATAACTACCACAGACATCTCCATATATAAAAGGCAATGTCCCGACTGACTGACTGACTGATTGACTGACTGACTCATCATCGCCCAGCCCAAACCACTGGCGACAGAAACTTCAAACTTTTTGAAATTCAACCAATAAGGGGGTAAAATAGGAGACGCAAAAAATTGATTTTCAAAAATATGTTGCTGTTATCTCAAACTTTAAGCTACAATTACGAAACTTCGAATATGGAATCTTGGTCAGGATGACAACAACACGAGTTCAGTACTTTTGGAAATTCAACAAGTAAGAGGGTAAAATAGGGAATGAAAAATTATTTTTGAAAACACGTTGCTACTCATACAATTTTGAAGCTAGAGCTGCAAAAATTGATATTTGTATTGTTCATTAGAATTTAAAAAACACGTGTTTCGATATTTTTGGAAATTCAACCATAAAGGGGGTTAAAAGGTAGAGGGGATGTTTTTCAAAAATATGTTGCTGTTTAGGCACTTTTGAAGTTAGAACTACAAATTTTCGGATTTGGATTCGGGGTTCGAATTAAAAAGAGACGTGTTTCGGTATTTTTGGAAATTCGACCAGTAAGGTGTGAAATACGGGATGCAAAAGTTGATTTTCAAAAATAAGTTGCTGTTAACCCAAATTTCAAGCTATAACTACGAAACTTAGGATATAGACTCTTGATTAGGATTAGAAAGTCAAGAGTTTAGGTATTTTTGGAGATTCAATAGCTAAGATAGTAAAATAGTGGATCAAAACTTCTTTTCGAAAACATATTGTTGTCAAGACAATTTTGAAGATCTAAAAAAATTGGTATTTGTATTGCTCGTTAGAATTCAAAAAATACGTGTTTCGGCAATTTTTTGAAATTGAACCATCAAGGGGTTAAATAGGAGAGGGGATGTTTCTCGAATATCTTTTGCTATTAAGCCAATTTTGAAGCTACACACACATAAATTGGTATATGTTTTCTTGGGCAGAATTAAAAAGGTACGTGTTTCGGTATTTTCAGAAAATTAATCATTTTGGGGGTTAAAAAAGGGATGAAACATTTTTTTGAAAATACGTTGCTACTAAGCCAATTTTGAACCCAGAATTACAAAAAATTATATCTGCATACTTGCAATTTAAAAGACACATGTTGGAGTATTTTTCGAAATTTAACTATTAAGGGGTGCGATAGGGATTTACAAGTAGTAAAATCGATGTTCAAATATTTGTAAATCTTAAGAGACTTAACTACAGAGTCATCAGTCCCTAAGGCTTACAAACAAATTAAATTAACTGTAACTTAGATTAACTTATGCTAAGGACAACACGAACACCCATGCCCGAGTGGCGAATCGAACCCCCGACGCCCAACAGCAGCGCGCATCGCAACATAGCGCCTCAATACGCACGGCCATTCTGCCGCGGCTACAAGTAGTATCACAACATTTCATTATGATAGTACTTAAGCTAAATCTATGAACATGCATATTAAGAGGGAGAAACAACTGGTGCAGACCAACGAGCCTACGCATGCGAAGCAGCGGTCGTTAGGCTAGTTAAATATAAGGAGAGGCATTGAGTTCAAATTTGTGCTGTGGCTTGGATTCGAACCCAGGACCTCCTGCTTACAAGGCAGGCGCTTTAGAGCGCTCAGCTAACACAGCATTGTAGATAATGTGACTACACGGACAGTCTTAAAGCATGTCTCCCTCCACACCACATACTTTAATTCTACCTCATTGTTTCCCTGTGGAGGGAGACGTACTTGATGACAGCCACATTATCTGTAATGCTGTGTTAGCTGAGCGGTCTAAAGCGCCTGCCTAGTAAGCAGGAGGTCCTGGGTTCGAAACCTGGCCGCAACACAAATTTTAATTCAATGCCTCTCCTTATATTTAATACCTTTGGTATGATAAGACAATGTTGTCTCAAGGAACTGTATTATTTCTTGATACTACAGATATGTTGTCACATTTGTGGTTGAAAGACAAATGCAACATTTTCATGTTGAAACAAGAGACAATGAACTCTAATAATATAATACATGTATATTACATATCACTGTTGTCTATTCCATGGGCCCCATTTAAACGAATTGATCAAAAAACTTTTAGGGGAGGATAATTTATTTGTGATCTTTACACACACATGAAAGTTGAGGATAATATTATTTGTGATCTTTACATGCACATCAAAGTTTTCCGATAGAAGCTAAGACTTTTTAAAAGTAATATCAAATAGAAAATTGTTTTGCATTTCACCAATTGCCAATTAGTGAACGAGTCCAAGTTTTCCGCGCTCTTTTTCCTGGAGATTTCTTGGTCGTCTGAAGAAAGAGATGTCTTCCAGGTTTTCCGATTTAGATGCACACTCGAAGTAAATACGAATTTTACACAACCCCTTCTCTTGTGAAGTGGAAGATGTTCCTGCTGTGTTGCAAATGGAAATAAGTGATCTACAAGCAGGAGAAATGTAAGAAAAGCAGTATTGTAAAGTTTTATAATTTTCTTCCCAAAGTAATCTACCCCTTCATCAAAGACTTTTCATTAAGTTGGTTATCTGTATTTGGCATTACACGCAGATGTGAACAAACATTTTCGTTGCTCAAATTTTCAAAATCTAAATACAGAAGTATCATCAGTGGCGAACATTTAAAGAGACATTTTGTTGATACAACAAAGTTGGATTTTTGGTTCAGAAACTTAATTTCGCACTTCACACTAAGTGTTCTGAAAAGTAAAAATGTGTACCTGATATATACACTGAATTTCGTGTTGGTTAAATTTTACTTGCGGAAGCAGTTGATGCGTATGTTAAAAGTTGGTAACGAATGATAATTAATTTACTGACCGGAACAGGGTACATAAACGAACCTGTCAACCGTACAGCTCAATGAACATTAGTTATTTATTTTAACGCAAAGACCATTCTCCTCATTCTGTGTGATTGAGTTTTCAACGCATATTCAGTTGTCGTCAGCATCAGCATACTACGCCATCGCAGCAGGAGATAAAATTGTAGCCCTGTGTTTTTGTAAAAACAAAAAATTTCACTATTTTCTTCTTTTGAGAAATGTGGTATCAATAAAGAGCTATTCTGTTGGTCGCTTTTGTAGCTAGTGTGCTCAGTTAAATAACTCGCAGTTAATAATTTTGTAGGTTTGGTGACATCCAATTCTAGTTGATGAAATGTTGGTATAGACGTGATTAATTATGGGAAGGCAGCCAATCAGGAGTGGCGTTGAGTGTTTTAAGGATGTCCTTACACTTTGAGAACAATTCGGGGTCGTGGACGGACATACTTTTCGAGTAACATAGCAAAATCGTACCAAACGCGTTGAAAATACATGGTTTTTGAAGATATTCTTGTAAATGGATTGCTGCTTGTTCCACAGGTAGAAATTAAGTTTTGCTATTAGGCACCTGCCGAACAACACACCCAAAAGTCATCACGTTCGTTGAAATACTTTTAAAAAACATGAGTAAAGAAACAGTCACTACGCGGGCGTGACTAATTTTACAGCTTTGAGTTGAAATTTTTTTTAATTACCAGTAAAGGTAAATGTGCTCAATTTCCATTAATTAGAAAATCTGTTACATCCATGAAATGGCTGGTCATTTGTGTAATATTTTCATTACTATCTCCATTCCCAACAGAGTTCTACACACTTTGCCACAGCAGAAAATTTCGTGATTAATTCATGCGATGGGAGAGAAAGGCATTTTTACTGTCTGACTGAACGCCACTCCTGACTGGCTGCCTTCACTCTCCATCTTTCATCGGGCCAGTGCCAACATGTCGACACTGGCGTGTCACTTCGAAGTAACCAATGACAGGCGTGAAACGACTAAACGTGTTTACAGCGCGGGAGGTGAAGCGACTGTCTAATTTATTCTGTGAGAGTCTGTTACACTTTCGCAGCGTTATAACAGACCATTCGATTCAATTAATAGAATTGAATGAAGGGACGAATGATTATATTTTTTTTTTTTTTTTTTTTTTTTTTACAAACTGATCCATTTACGTTCATGCATACATATACCGAGCACACATGTTTTATAACTTGTTATATCTCGGGCCCACAGTGTTAGAAATGTCGTATATTGACATATAATGTGAAACGATTATCCAAACACTGTAATTAATTATTTATTTATTTCTTACACAAGATATCTTTCGGCATTTAATGCCATCGTCTGGTGTTTCTGCAAAAACATTTGCTTATAGGGAGAGCGAGAAAAACCCATCTACTTTTTACCAGCACTTGCAATCCGAAAATCACACAGTGGGCACTATAGAAAACGCACTCAAAATTTTACATGTAGCACAAAAGGGATATGAAATGAACATTCTAGAAGAAATTGAAGTATGTATCCACGCAACTAGCGACCCAAGCAATTTATTAAATGATCAAACCGATTTTAAACATAAAAATTACATCGATAATTTTATTGATCAATTTATGATAGATAAAGGGTAACGGAGCTTACATAAATCAGAGATCGTAATATAATGTTAAAATCAACCAAAGACGAAATAAAGATAACCATGTCAAATATAAATGAATAATGTCTAATATACTCCAAAATTTCTAATAAAATTTTTAAACCATAATTGCTAATAACAACATAGACGGCAGAAATAATAAAGAAAATAATGCCTTATCTATTAACTTATAAGTTTCTCTCTGAAAGAAAAAATTGTATATATTTGTAAACGTATAGTATTCTGAGGTATTGACAGATGATGTAACTGGCTACAATTCAGAAATCAGATATAAGTCATCACCTAATAAATAGTCAGTTGAAGCATTTACTACCTCTAAATACGGTACATACTGCACACTTTCTAAGTGAAATTTGTAAAACGTTACTTACGAAAATTTATTGATGTTGCATTTGGATACATACTCATATAAGCAAATGTTTTTGCAGAAACACCTGACGAAGGCATTAAATGCCGAAAGATATCTTGTGTAAGAAATAAATAAATAATTAATTACAGTGTTTGGATAAATTGGTTTGGATTTTCCGCCGTATGCAAGACACCTGATTTTTTAATTGTTCCCAAACATGTTTCAGCACATTTTGTGCTATCATCAGTGGGATGATTTATTTTGCCTGAAATTATGTGTACTGTACAATAGTCTTTACAGTTACTTCTAGGTTCATTCGTTATTAAATTTTTACTTAGGTTATCTGACTATATAAACTATTTCAGTTTAGTTAATATTAGGCCTAGATATATGTTTCTTACATACCTTTTTTTACATTAGGCTACATGAAACTCCTTAAGAAGGCTACTTATTCATTGTTTTTTGGTACAAACTTGTCATCTGCAAACATGACAAACAGTTAACGATTTCTTGCTTTCTATTTTTCGGTCCGAGAAAAACGCGTTATTTCTGTATATTACTTACGATTCTTTTCCTTTTCTGTTGTAATTTGCTTGTTGCTGTTGGTTTGAATGTGTATGTCCCTCGTTTTCCACGTTTTTCGTGCTATGCATTACGCCAGTGGCAATGTTTGGCGTATGAATACAGCTGGAAGCTGTTCATTTGTTCTTTTGGTGTTTTGTTTTTGAAGAAGTTGCGCGCGAAATACGAGTGTTTACTGTTTGTGTCGTGTTATATTCGTCTGTTGATGGAGAATGTTGGAGTGAAAACAGTATTGTGGATGTGTATACTTCTTGTTTGCATTTCGTATGTGCATATACACCTGGCTGTGTGTGTGTGTGTGTGTGTGTTTGTTGATATTTTCGTTTTAATTTTTGTTTCTGAGGCGGATGTGATGTGTGTTAGTGGAGTGTTTTTGTGGGTTTTTGTGTGTGTCTGACAGGATAATCCTTTCACATTATGTCAATATACACAAGTTTTAATTCCAAAGTACTAAGAATTTTAAATATCGATCTTTTGCAATGATCGTTACAGTGAGATGACAGTTTAATATGTCGTCAAACATTTCGCCGGAAAACAACTGTTCCTCTTGACGCAAGTAAACAAACAACTGACCAGCACAACTGTCCTTGTGTGCTGCTCAGCTGAACTTTTACCACCAACAATATATTCATGTTCAGCTGTAGCAGGCCCCACCTACACTGCATTTTAACCTAATTCACATGTTGATGATCTTTGTTTGCGGGTGTAATAAGTGATATGATGGTGATACACTGTGTACAGGTTAAATTCGGCTTTCCGCCTTCCCAGTGACGTCACAGGTCAAAGTAGAGCTCTTAAATACCCAGGCTGGATCGTCCGCCATGTTCTCCCCAACATGGTTGGAATCGCGCTGCACTAACAGCGTAGAGGCGCATGCCCTGCCATCTTTCACAAACGATTTCAGAAAACTGATTGGTAGAAATATTTAACTTTACCGCTACTTTAATCTTTATATGCTGAGGCGCTCCAGTCACGGTCTGCACGGCCACTACGGTCGGGGGTTCGAATCCCCCCTCGGGCATGGATATTTGTGCCGTCCTAGTTCGTAAGTAGTTCATAAGTAGTTTGTAAGTTTAGGGACTGATGACCCCGTAGTTAAGTCCAAAAAAAAAAAAAAAAAAAAAAAAAAAATCTTAATATGTCAGCATTGTGAGGAAATGCTCGTCATTTCGTTAATAGTCATAGTTAATAAGCTATTGGGTTCGAAATAAGAGGCTGCGCTACAATAGGAAAAGTTTGCAGTAAAAAATAGAGGCTGCTATGATATACCGTTTGGTGCTTGTTGCACCATATGTTGCTGCGGATGAAACTTTCCTAATGGATTGAATTTTATTTTCGACTTAAGAGGAGATCTTTACCTTTCACTCATACCGCTAAACTTTATTTTATTTAGCGCACTCATTTCCGATGGTAATAAGGTCAGAATGAATCATTGCGTATCTCATAAACGGTTAGAGGTATCAAAATGATATTTTGACAAATGATAACATGCAAAGAAGGGTGTAGTTTGCCACATGGTTACTACGCAAAACTTCATTAACTGTCGCGTTATTCAAGGAAATTTATAGTTCTAGAATGAAAAAGAGTAAAGTTAGTGATTTATTATTCGATTTGCAGATATTCTTTTGCCATTCACAAATGTTTATTTCTTTGCTTCTTGTCCATTGTGTTTCAGAGCTACTATTCAGTTTCCAAAACCTAATATGAGTTACATTTCCTTCAGTTTAAAACCTAGCAGTAACAGAACGGAAGTTACTAGATCTAATGAGGATTCTATGTGAGAATACTTGAAAATAACAGCTAGCAAGGATCTCTTCACTAGCTAACGAACTGACTTGTTCTCATTTCCTCACATAATAAAGCACTCTTTATTGAAATATTTAGAATATCCTTTCCATATAACTTAAAAACTGTAATTGCATATTACATAGAGACACAGCACTTTTGTAGTGTGCAGCTATTAAATTTCATGGGTTAAAAGAAGTCAACACCAGTATCTTCAAGTATGGATGTTATGCAGTAACAACATGTGCCTACTTATTAGGAATTCTAATACGAAGACGTGTTACTGCTACACGGGCGGGCGGATCCCAGTGCGTTACATTTAACTGACGTTATATCACGTTATACATTTCTCACAGAGTTGCTGTTTGGAGAGGATGAAAATTTGATGTATTTTGAACATTTCATTCGCTTAATGTTTTCACCTAACTTCAACAGATAAAAAGTACCTCACATGTCGAAAATTCCGTAACGTCGTCAGAAAGGGCGCGGTAGTAAACTATCAGTATATGCTGTTTATAAATAATTGCCATAAATAAAACTAAAAAGAAAATGTAGTATAGATCTTAACGAAGACATTGATGGAAATTCCACGTTCATACAGTGAGTAGTTTGTGAGTGTGAGCGAGTTGAATGAAACGCTAGGTAACGCGTGAGCTCGTCCGGAACGTGGCAACTCCTACAGCTTGGGGAAAAAATGGCGGATAGTTCAGCTCGGGTTTATAGGAGCCTTAGGTCAAAGTAGACTTTAGTACCGCTTTCTTCAGTAATCGCCAAATATGGTATCCGGGCCGCACTACGATTCGGAATTTGAAATGTGGCCCTCGTGGCCTAGTACATTGGAGACCCGTGTTCTACACCATTAAGAAAAAAAAAGTTTGTAAATCTATCGGACCAAACTGCATGGGCATCAGTCTGTAGCTTACAAACTACTTAATGTAAGGAAAACTAACCTAAGGACAACACACACAGACACACACACATATGCCCAGGGAGGACTCGAACCTCTGACGGCGAGCAACTGTGCGCTCCGCAGCGAGGCCCCTACACCGCTCGGCTACTCCACCGCGGCTATACCATTAAACAAAATTTGTCTAGATAGGTGCTCATAGTCCTTACGGTATGCATTTGACAGACCATGTTTGCGGGGCTTTTTTTTCCTTATTTTGCCCATAGTATCTCCTTCAAAACTATGTAAATCAAAGAGCTTGCAGTAAAAGAGATTTGGTTCGCACAATCGAACTTGAATAAGTGCCAGAGCATTATTGGATGATTTTTCCAGACATGGCTTCCTATGTAAGACTTGATGATCCAAGTCCTGTCTACAACTCGTAGAATTTTGTTAGTGTATCTTAGAAACATCGTCGCGGTGGAGTAGCCGAGCGGTCTAAAGCGTCTCGCTGCGTAGCACGCGGTTGCTCGCCGTGGAGGTTGAGTCCTCCCTGGGGCATGGGTGTGTGTGTTGTCCTTAGGTTAGTTTACCTAGGCTTAAGTAGTTTATAAGCTACGGACTGATGACCACGAAGTTTGGTCCGATAGATTTACAAACATTTGAACATTTCTTTAGAAACATCCTATATACTGTGAGGCTCCAGTGAAGATCCCTAGATCCGTAAATAAATGTCTGCAAGATGCTCTTAGGTAGGTCCAGTTATTATTCTAATTACACGCTATTTAGAAAAGAATAATTTTTCCCTCAATGATGAATGACCTCGAAATATGACGACTTACGATAACAGAGAATGATTTTGATTATGGTAAAGCTAATGTACTGAGACTTTTGTCGCTAAAATTTTCAGTAAAACTACTGGCATATTGGAAACAAATTATTACATGGGCTTGTTATTTTTGTATATCTGGTTTAGTAGACTCACGCTAAACATACGATGCCACATATACAAAGTGGTCCATTGACAGTGACCGCGCCACATATATCACGAAATAAGCATCAAACGAAACAACTAGAAAGAACAAAACTTTTCTAGTTTGAAGGGGGAAAACAATGGCGCTAAGGTTGGCCCGCTACATGGCGCTGCCATAGGTCAAACGGATATCAAATGCATTTTTTAAAATAGGTACCCCCATTTTTATCACATATTCGTCTAGTACGTAAATAAATATGAATGTTTTATTTGTAACACTTTTGTCGCTTTGTGATAGATGGCACTGTAATAGTCAGAAACGTATAAGTACGTGGTATCGCGTAACATTTCACCATAACGGACGGTATTTGCTTCGTGATACATTACTCATGTTAAAATGGACCGTTTAGCAATTGCAGAAAAGTCGATATGGTATTTGTGTATGGCTATTGTGATCAAAATACCCAACGGGCCTGCGCTATGTATGTTGATCTTTATCTTGCAAGACATTATCCAAGTGTCCTGACCTTTCGTCGGATAGTTACGTTATTTAAAGAAACAGGAAGTGTTCAGCTACAAGTGAATTGTCAACCACGACCTGCAACAAATTATGAAGCCCAAGTAAGTGTTTTAGCTGTAGTTGCGGCTAATCCGCACATCAGTAGCAGACAAGTTGAGCGAGAATCGGGAATCTCAAACACGTCGTTGTTGAGAATTCTACATCAACATTAATTTCAGCCGTACCATATGTCTATGTCCCAGGACTTTGAACGTCGTGTACAGTTTTGCCAATTGGCACAAAATAAATTACGAGGCGATAAGAGATTTGTTTTTTCTCGCGTCCTGTTTAGTGACGAAGAGACATCCACAAACAGAGTTAACGTAAACCGGCATAATCAACGATGGCTGCGTCAAGTTGAACATCAGAGACCTTGGCGGTTTAATGTATGGTGATGGCAATATAAATGGTGCAATGTATGCTGATTTCTTACGTAATGTTCTACCGATTTTACTACAAGATGTTTCACTGCATGATAGAATGGGGATGTACTTTCAACATGACGGATGTCAGGCACATGGCTCGCGTGCGGTTGAAGCGGTCTTAAATGTAATATTTAATGACAGGTGTATTGGTCGTAGAAGCACTATAGCATGACTCGAACGTTCACCGGATCTTACATCCCCGGATTTCTTTCTGTGGGGAAAATTGAAGGATATTTGTTATCTTGATTCACCGACAACGCCTGAAAACGTGCGTTAGCAATATCTTTGTGAATGTTACAGAGTCCATCTATCACAAATAAAACATTCATATTTATTTACTGTATTGCCGACCGCGGTGGCCGAGTGGTCTGCGGCGTGCCAGTCACGGTCTTCACGGACGCTGCGGTCGGGGGTTCGAATCCCCCCTCGGGCATTGATGTTTGTGCCGTCTTTAGTATACGCTAGTTCATAAGTAGTTTGTCAGTTTAGGGACGGATGACGCCGTAGTTAAGTCCCATAAGCTCTACAAACATTTGAACATTTTCGAATATGTATTAAAAATGGTGGTACCTATTTTAAAAACGCAGTTAATGTCCGTTTGACCTATGGCAGCGCCATCTATTGGGCCAACCATAGCGCCATCTTTTTACCCCCTTCAAACTAGAAAAGATTTGTTCTTTCTAGTTTTTTTGTGAGATATTTGGCCTGGTCACTATCATATGTGCTCAATGCCAATTCTTAATTTCTGTAAGTTGCGATGTATGCACAAATAGCTCATATTTTCTCACTTCTTGTTTGTGGAGAGCTAAGTTTCAACCATTTTAATTTTTTATTGTGCAACTTTGTAATTTATGAATATAATTTATGAATATAAAGATATATTTGATATACCAGATCAACATTAATATAAAAGTTATGTATACAAAGTTATATAATAAAAATCAATGCAAATTTTTATTTCAGTGTAATCGTTAAAAACTTCAAATGATAGTGTGGACTTAATGTTCTTTTGAGTAGTGGTTTGTCAGAAACAGTTCGAGTTGTAGTGGCAATCTAACATATGTGATGTTAGTCATGTGTCCTTGTTGCTGTAAGCCTGGTGATGGATTTGAATTTGTGAATTTGACTTTTAAGTTGTAGAAGATGGCCAATAAATGTTTATCTATGAAACAGAAGTGATGTCTACATTTTATTTCTACTGCGGACCTCAGTTTATTTTGTGAGAATCAACCCTGGAGTCAATTAACTGAAGTTTAGTAAAATTAGTGTTAGGTATAACATGCCTCCAGCAGCAACATTTAGTTGGACAAATTATTTTTTTCTTCTCTGCATCAGACACTGAATCAACGAACATTTTTAATAGCTAATATATGAAGAGATTTCGTCGTACAATAACAAGATCATCTATGTGTTTGTTCCATTTTCTTTGTCATCAATATCTAAAAATTTTAAACATCCTGTCTTAGCTATCAACTTCAGTTCAAAGTCTGTATTTATTAATGCTGTCACGCCACTTGTAACGATACACTGGATTTTTTTTATCAGCGATGTTTATCGCATCCGGTTTCCTCTGGCTCACAATATAACTAACTTAATTTCGTTCGTCATTTTCTACTTCCGGACAAGCGAGAAGACGGAACCGCGATCGTAGTTTTGTATCACTCTCTTGTCTGAGTTCGTTATGTTCAGACGTCTTCCATTCATGTTTCCATTCAATGTAAGTAATTGTGATGCAAGTTGTTGTTAAAATTTGTTCCTTAAAATTAAAACCATCCCATCTCTTTGACCTTTATTTAAATTGATCCCTCCACGTCAAATATTTATTTTCTAATGTTTTCAGCTCCTCGACGTCCGTAATAGTTTAATGTTCAGACGCCATTAGATCGCTTCGCATGTCTTTAAAATTTCACTCACTATTAGTCATTTTTACACAATACCTTGCTTGATTTCAGAAACTGCAATCATTTCTTTTGTAATTTTACGAAGCCCGATAATTTTTTAAAAAAAATCTTTCTATCATTACCATTATATTCATGTTTCATCCACGGTCATACAAAAATGAAAAGCGAAGTGAATTGTCTGAGCATTAGTCTAGTACGGAAAGTATCTCGAACATTCTCATATTAAATAAGAGAAGATTCACATTTTCAGCTTCTGCTGTACGAAGCATAGGATCCAACTAGATGTTTTCCGTAAGTCTTAAAACGTGCCGTTGCTTTGTGTGGTGCCCGACTTTAACATTCAACCCGCGGTGTATTTGGCTTAATGTTTATAAATGTTAAATTGTGCTATGTTTTAACTAAATTATTCCAAATTCAATATTTCGATACAACAAATCCTTTGTCCAAATTACAATCGCGGAATCAATTTAACAACTTACGGCATCATACGAAAGCAAGGCGAACGTTATAAACTATCACAGACATTTATACACTGTGTTTTATCAACATTTAGTGAGAGTTCATTTGCAGAGAACTACTTCATAATTTTCTATAGAGATTATTTACAATTCCTTCAGTTAATTGTTGTGCATTGGGTGTGGTGACTATACTTGTGTAATGAGCAAAAATGACTAGCTTTGCATCTTCGTGAATATAGAATAGCAAGTCATTAATATGTGAGGGGTGTTCAAATACAAAGGTATGAAACGACACAGCTCTTGATGGACTTGCGTAGGCTACAGAGTGTCTTATAGTAGACATCACTATTAATGGTTTTTCCTTGCTTGAGGAATACGATATCAGACATCGGACGGTGAGCATCACCTTTCCTGCTGAGGTCACAGGGGGAGCTGACGACACATGCTTTGTGGACCTAGATGTCGCACTACATTATACCAAAGCGGCATATTCAAATACAACCGGTTTGATTGTTAAGACGTTTCATACCATTTCATTTGAACACCGTTCGTGTATTAAAAACAGCGAACTACCGAATAGTGATCCCTGTGGGACCCCATTTTTGATAATTCTCCAGTTGAGGAATTCAATGGTTTTGTACATTATATGAACCGCTCAGTTCAAGTGTTTGCACTCTTCCAGTTAAGTCTGAATTGAACCATTTGTGCAATGTCCCTCTCATACCACAATACTTAAGCTTATCTGCAAGAATTCCATGACATATGCAATCAATAATCGTACAGAGATTACGTTAAAGCACTATGAGTGATGCCCAGTTACACAGAGCTTTTAATGTTTGATCATTGAAAGCATGTATAACATTTTCTATTGAAAAGCCTTTCTGAATACCTAACTAACATTCTTAGTACTTTATTTTTAAAAATATATGAAGCTACTCTTGAATACATTACTTTTTCAAGAATTTTGGGTAAAGCTGCCAGAAGTGAGATTGGTCAATAGTTGTTGACATCAGACCTATTACCCTTTTCATGTACTGATTTAAATAATATCATAGTTGAGTTTCAAGGGAAATGCTCCGTTTCAGATAGCTATTACATATATGGCTGAGAATTATAAAGATCTGTTGGGTACTAGCTTTTAGTACTCTGCTAGAAATGCCATCAATTCCATGCGAGCTATCACTTTTTAGTGAGTTTATTATTTTTCTAATTTACAAGGAGAGATTGGTAGAATTTCAGTGCAATCAGTATCCATAGGCAAGTCCTATTCCATTAATAGCCTTGGCTCTTTTAATGAACATCTTGATCCTATTTTCTCCAGAACCTTTAAAAATGATTATTAAAAATATTTTCAAATTCTGACTTTTCGTTAGTAGACTTTTCGTTCAATTTGATGTAATGTTGCCTTCCTGTGGTCCTGGTGAATGAGTAATATGTTTTAGGGAACATCTGTAGAAGACATGCTGCAAGCTAATAATGCAGGCAAAACTGGAAACATGGTTGAGTAATTCAATTATTTAACGTAGGAACTATTTGATTACTAATAGCTTTTCTAAATTTGTTCACTGAATAATTCCTATGTGAACGATGGTAAATTGTGATAGGTCTGTCTTGTCAATTTGTGGGCTAGCACAGTTTAGTAATGCAACGTTGTTGGCTATGATATGTTTCAGCCAAGGTTTTGGGATAGAGAAGTATCTTATGAAGTCTAGAGAGTAATTGCATTTCAGCCACCACAGAGACAGAACGCGAGTACTAGAAGCTTTTAATAGCTGCAATAAATTCGTGGAAATGTGATATAACGATCGGAGAATGATAGAAAATGTTTATTAAATGAGCGAGAAAGATTGAAGTGTGAAATCCTGGATTTTCGTGCAAACAGTTACTTTTTAATAATTTAAAATTGCATAGCGTATTGTGCAAGAAGCTACCGAAAAATTAACATTCAAATTCAATGATCTGTGTATTATTTGAACGAGTATTCCGTTTGTAACAGTTTCGGGAGCAGGCTCATTTTAATATCCTAATCGGAGTGACTGAGTGGGGACTTAGCGGTCATTTGGAACCATGAAGTGAAGATAACAGTATTTAGGGCAAAGTCTAACTATGCCAGACCATCGTATTCCCAAGTGAAGGTAGTCGGCATCATGGAAGTCAGAGAAAAAGATATAAAGATTGCATTAAAGACACCTTGAAGAAATGTAGTATCAATGCAATAAACTGGGAAACACACACCTTGGACCATCCAACCTGGAGAAACACCTTTCATAATGGTGCAGCACACTTCAGAGACGTCGTAGTGCTGAGGAAAGGCGCACGAGGTTCTGAGAATACCAGCCTCAATGTACCTCTGTCATCTCGCGGAGTAGACTGATCAGCCATCTGAAGACCCACCAGTAAGACAAGGAAGACTATCATGCTCGCCCGCGAGTGCTTGCCAATGAATTAATGACAGCTGTGGATGGCCGAAACACAAAAGTTTTTGTTACGAATAGACTACTCGTGGACAAGACTAAAGAAGACGGTCATCGCAAAGTGAGTGAACATTTTCTATAGGTCCGATAATACGTACATCATTCCATCCCCTCCAGGTCGCCACATCCTTCCTTGTTCAGATTATAGGCATGTACTGTGGCATACAGTGAGCTGACAGGTCATGGGATAACCACATACACAGATACAGATAGCAGTAGTACAATGCAAAGAGGCAGTATGGTTTTTAGCAATTCTATAGTGTGTTGGCAGAGCTGTCATTTGTTCTCCGACCTGATTAGGGCCGCACGACGGGAATTAAACGAGTTTGAACGCGGAACAGGAGTGAGCTAGACGCAAGGCTCATTCCATTTAGGAAATCGTTAAGGAAATCAGTCTTAACGAAATCGACTGTGCCGTGTATCGATGATACTAAATTTCGGGCAAAACGTCTTCTCGGGAAATGCACTGCCTAAAGTCCTTCACTTGATGACCACGATCAGCGGTGTTTGCGTATAATAAATAATCAAAACTGCATGTAATAAGGCAGAAATTAATGTGGTATGTGCTATTAACGTATTCATTAGGTCAGTACGGCGCAATATGGCGTTAATGACCGACTATAGTATCTTGCTAACAACACAACATCGCCTTCACCGGTTCTCCTGGGTGTGTGACCACATCGGTTGGACCCCAGAAGACTGAAAAACTGTGTTTAAAGTTACATGAATCACGATTTAAGTTGGTAACAGTTGATGGAAGGGTTCGAGTGCGTCGTAGACCTCATGAAGCAATGGACCCAAGTAGGCAACAAGGCACCTAGCTGGGGGCTGTATAATGGCGAAGCAGCGTGAGTAGAAATCTGCTGTTGTTTACTGATGATGCTGTGGTGTTGTCGTCATTGAGTTAAGTAAAATTTTTTGTTGGTGTGATGAATGGCAGCTAGCTCTAAATGTAGTAAAATGTCATGTGATGGCAATGAGGGGAGGAAAGCAGTACCATAACGTGACAATTCAGTATTAGTGATGATCAATCACAGTCGTGTCGATTAAATATCTAGGCGTTACGCTGCAGAGCAATATAAAATGAATAAGCATGTAAGGACGGCTGAGGGGATGGAGGAATTTGGTATTTTGGAAGAGTTTTGGGAGGCCACTAACAGAACACGTGAGTATCACACTCTTCAGTTCAGCTCAAGTGTTAGAGATCGCCACCAGAGTAGTTTAAATGAACAAACGGAAGTGATTCAGAGGCTCGCTACGAAATTTACTACTCGTAGTTTCAATCAGCATGAGAGTATTTCGGAGATGTTTCAGAAACTCCTTAGAGGAAAGACGACGATCTTTCCGAGGAAAACTACTGATTAAATTTGTATGGTCACAATTTGAAGCTGACTGCAGAACGAATCTGCTGTCGCCAACTTACATTTCTCGTAATGACTCCAGAGATAACAGAAACTAAAGCTCCTACGGAGGCATATAAACAGCATTTTTCACCCTTTATTTGGAGAGCAACAGAAAAAGGTTGTAAGATTTCCCCTCCACCACGCACCTTATGGTAATTTGCGGAACATGTATGAAGGTGCAGAACTTTGCCTAACACAGTTATGAAAAGCGAACTGTGGCTGCTAGCTATACAGAGATGTGAGAAATGACTTCAAACTAACATACACACAGTAAACCAAAATAGGTTACCTCTATTTTGAAGATCCTCACGATTCGCATTGTGTTTCGGCTCAGACGGAAGTTTATGCCAAACTGATAGGACCTTCTAATCTCCTATGGCGTTTAAGGTAGGTTATTGTTCATCATCCGCAACTACAACTATATTGAATATGTAGTATAACACAAGCATGGATCAGTGAGGAATGCATTAAGAAGAAGACAAACTATGTAACAACGCCATCGTTATTTATTTTTACTTCAGTGACTGTACATGAGTTGGAGAACAGAGTCACAGAGCATCATTACGTTCTGAATGTGTACGAATCCAGCTACACCATAACAATAAATAAGTAATACTTTTTTTCTCTTTTGCAATGAGTGTTGTGGTCAACTCGTACAAGGACATCTCTAGCGCAGTAGAGTGTAGGTTAGCCGTAAAGTCTGTGTCCTAGCAGTCTGACCATATGGAACAAATTTATAATGTTCTATCAAATGATGGAGTAATTAGAAACTTCGCCAAAAGTTAAAATCTTCTTATGCAGCGTCTCCTTTCAATTATTTTTAATTCATTTTGGCCTTAGTTTCTTGAAGTGATCCTCCAGAATGATGTCTCGATCTGTTTCTCCTCTGTGGCACCTGCCCCTTCTTTTCATTCAGAGCCCTGATTTTTCGATGATGGCTTGCCTAAATCAGTCGTTGCTTAGTTTGAAGAGATCTAGAACAGATTTAGGTTATTTTCTTCTGTCGTAAGTCTTATTTATCTAAGGGCCTACCATTATGATCTGTTTCTTCTGCTACATTATTTCTGTTTTTCCCAAGTAAGTTTAGTTTTTCTGTCATCTGATCCTGCTCATGATGGAGTCTTTCCCCTCTAGCTGCAGGCACCACCTTCTCTGAAGGGAAGATGCGTTTTTCAACTGATTTTTGATCTTTTGATACTCTCTCGTGTAAGGAACGGAATGCTGCTAGATGTGGACTTTTCAATTTTTTAGGACGAGCGTCGATAACAGATCTTACTAGTCTTGCTGCAGTACGTTTCTGCCTAACACTAGCACTATTGTCTGCGTCCGAAGCTTCTGTTATAAAAGGTATCTCTTGCTCGGACGTAGTTGCCACTGTTGACGCCTGTACTTTTTGACTAACAGGAGTCTCATTAAGACCCTCCTCATAGCGTGCTTCTAGCATAATAGGCTGCAAGACTTGTTTGAATGCTTGTAATGTAGCTGACAGTTGCACCTCTTCAAGTTCCTCCCTATGGGGTGCATATTCTCTTGTAGTTTGCATGCTTTGCATGGATGTTTCTGGGCTAACTGACAACTGCTCCTGTTCGGGTGGTTTCTCCTCATAGGGCGCTTCTTCCGTTACAGATTGAAGACTTTGGATGGATGTTTGTAATGTAACTGACAACTGCTCCTGTTCGAGTCGTTCCTCCTCATAGGATTCGTCTTCTGTTGTAGGTTGTACGTCTTGCATGGATGTTTGTGGCCAAGCTAACAGCTGCTTCTCTTCTAATTGTTTCTCATCAAGGGTTGCACCTTCTATAACACGTTCCATGCCTTCCATAGATGTTTGTGATGCAACTGACAACTGATCCTGTTCCTGTGGTTCCTCCTCATGGGGCACTTCTTCCGTTGTACGTTGCATACTTTGCATGTATGTTTGCGATCTAGGTGACAACTGCTCCTGTTCGAGTTGTTTCTTTTCGTGGGGTGCCTCTTCAAATATATGTTGTATGTCTTGCATGGATGTTTGTAGACTTGTTGGTAACTGCTTCTGTTCGAGTTGTTCCTCCTCACTGAGTACCTCTTCCATTCTTGCTGGCATCTCTTGTATAGATGTTTGTGGGGTAGCTGAAAACTCCTCAAGTTCGAATTGTTCCTCTTGATAAGATGCCTTTTTCCCTGTAGGTTGAATGTCTTGCACGGATGTTTGTAGACTTGCTGGTAGTTGCTTCTGTTCTAGTAGTTCCTCCTTACTGAATACATCTTCCTTTGTTGGTTTCATGCTTTGTATTGGTGGTTGTGGACTTTCCGACAGCTGCTCCTCCTCACATGCTGCGTCTTCTGATTTGGGCTGCAAACTTTGTATGGGTGTTTCAGATACTTTTGACAACTGCTCATGTTCGAGTGGTTCCTCCACTTGGAGTGTGTGTTCCATTATAGATTGTATGTCTTGCATAGACGTGTGTGCTCTTTCTGACAGCTGTTTCTGCTGGAATTTGAGATCCTCAGACGAACGATTCTTATGCAGCACTATTTCCACACCTGTGTGAAGATGCTGAATAGGATTTTTAATTTTTTCTGAGATCTGCTCCTGCTGGGCGTTGAATTTCTCTTCCAGTGTATTGGAAATATGTTCTGTGGTAGTTTCTGGTATAGTGGGTACTTGCTCCTGCAGACCTTTGTCACATTCATGGTGGTGGTCAATATGTAGTTCCCCAGAGTGGATGTTTTCTTTAGATTCGTTTCGTGTTGTTGACACTTGAAGCTGATGACCACTCCTACATTCCTCCGAGTGATGTTCCTCTTGAAGACCATCTCTTCTTTTGGGTTGGGTTCTTTTTATTGATTCCTTTAGTCTAGCGATCAACTGGTCTTGCAAGAAGCTAAATATCGCTGAATGACGATACTCCAGTGGTGCTTCTTCTATTGCGGAAGGGATAACCTGTACATTTGCCTCTGATCTTGCTGGCTCTCGCATGTGATCTTCGCTAATGTGATTAGGGCCACCATCTGGAAGCGATTCTTTCTGAATTTCATAGTGGTTTGGATTTCTGGATCCTTCTACCTTTTCTGCCATCTGCTCTAATTGTACACTGTGTGCCATAAGAGCTGACGTTACAAGCATCTCCCACAGCTGGACATATTGTCCTTCTGAAAGACTGCCATCATGCATTGTTGTAGGTCTGATACCTTGTGTGGATGGTTTTCGTGTACCAAAGAGCCGGTCTAACAAGAAGCCAAGTATCCAAGAACGATGATTCTGCGGTGGTTCTTCCTCTGTTACATGGGGTGTTCCCTGTGCATGTTTCTCTGGTTCCTCTGGCATCTGAGTTTGCTTATCAGTGGTATGAACTGGCTCTTTATCTTGACATGGTTCTTGTGTGGTCACTTCTGAACTCATTGTCATATTCTGTCCAGTGAATTTTCCAAGGTGATGGCCACTGTTTGGAACAACTATACCATGTCGAGATGTTGCTGATCTTGAAGACATCACCTTCTCCTGGTTGCTGAGTCTCTCAGGACTGCAATAACTGTAAGATGTCACTTGAAATGGAATACGTGGACCATAGTTTGATGTTCCTAGTCTTGATAACAGTGACTCTGGCTGACTTCTGAGTCTCTCAGGATTGTGAGCAATATGATTTGCTACTTGAACTGGAATACGTATACCATACTTTGGTGTTCCTAGTCTTGATGACAGTGGCTCTGGCTGACTACTGAGTCGCTCAGGACTGTGAGCAATATGGTGTGCTACTTGAACTGGAATGCGTATACCATGTTGGGATGTTCCTGATCTTGAAGACAGAGGTTTCTGTTGACTGCTAAGTTTCTCATAATTGAAGCCACTGTGATGTGCTTCTTGAATTGGAATGTATATACCATGTTTAGATGTTCCTGGCCTTGAAATCACCAACTTCTGATGAGCTCTGACTCTCTCAGGACTGTGACAAACACGAGGTGCTCCTTGAAGTGGAATGTGTATACCATATTTCGATGTTCCTTGTCTTGAAAACAGCAGCCCCTGCCTACCACTGAGTCTCTCAGTGCTGCAGTCACTACAAGGTGCTTCATGATTTGGAATGTGTATGCCATATTTGAATGTTCCCAATGTTGATGACAGTGGTATATGCTGACTACTGAGTCTTTTAGGAATTTTTTCACTATGAAGTGGCTTTTTAATTGGAATGTGTATACCGTATTTCGGTGTTCCTGGTATTGAAGACAGCAGCTCCTGGTGACTGCTGAGTGTCTGAGGTTTGCGGCCACTGTGAAGTGATTCTTGAACTGGGATATGTATATTGTACTTTGATGTACCTAGTTTTGAAGGCAGTAGCTCCCACTGACTCTTGAGTCTCTCAAGACTGTCGTCACTGTGAGGTGCTACGTGCATTCCACGTCTGAGTGTCCCTGGCACTGATGAGAGTGATTCCTGCTGACCGTTGAGTGTCTCAAGGCTACAATCACTACGAGGTACTTCTACAATTGCAATGCTTATATTTTGTTTGGATGTTTCTGGTTGTGACGGTAGTGGCCCATGCTGACAACTGAATGTCGCAGGATTGCAGTTACCACAAGGTTGTTGTTGCATTTTTGCTTGTAGGTCTCTGCTGAATGTTGCCAGTCTTGATAATG
This sequence comes from Locusta migratoria, assembly GCA_026315105.1. NCBI lineage: Eukaryota > Metazoa > Arthropoda > Insecta > Orthoptera > Acrididae > Locusta > Locusta migratoria. The sequence goes on along the minus strand of CM048745.1, from coordinate 694,917,068 downwards.
ATGGTTCTTTCTGACTGTCAAGTGTGTCAGCTCGGTAGTTACCGTGTTGCGCTTCTTGTGTTGAAGAATTGGTGCCTCTTATTTGTGTTTCTGGTCTTTCTGACATATGTGCTTTATGTTTATTAAATGGCCCACGATAGGGATAGTCACTACATACATCCTTCGTTGTAGGGTATGTGGATTGTTGTTGCATTTCTGCCTGTAGGACTCTATTGAATGTTGCCAGTCTTGCTAATGATGGTTCTTTCTGACTCTCAAGTGTGTCAGCTCGGTAATCACCGTGTTGCGCTTCTTGTGTTGAAGCATTGGTCCTTCTTATTTGTGTTTCTAGTCTTTCTGACATATGTTCTTTCTGTCCTTTAAATGGTCCACGATAAGGATCCTCACGCGATACTTCCTTCGTTGTAGGTTTTGTGGTCTGTAAAAGCGGTTTTGTATTTGCTGCCAGTTCAGAAAGTGAAGCCTGTTGTAACGGGAAGGTGTTAGGAAGTAGAAGGAAGAGAAGGAGCTGTTGGCCACCGAGCCTTTCCCGCTGGCGGTCTCCTTGCACTGCTTCCTCCACTGCAGTGTGAGTGCCTGCTCGAGATGTTTCTCCTGTAGCTGGCGCCTGGTGCTGAGTGCATGCAACTTGCTGAGCAGGGTTTTGAACCTGTTGCTTCGCCGGTTTTGTCGAAGTAGTGCCTGCGGCTGTCTTGCCTTGCCCTCCTGCTGCTGTATCGGCGAGAATGAGACGCCTGTGTTGAGAGCGCGGTAGCAAGCGTGTCTGCTCGAAGAGTCCCTCGGGCTCGCCCTTGGTCCCGCTGGCTGAGACGGGAGTCAGACGCACCTTGCGCCCTCCACGCATCCTGAATAAAGCAACGAGCAACTTCTGTTAGTCACGTGCTCTTTACCAGTCTAAAGCGTCACTAAATAAGAGCCCTAAATTATTGAACTCAATCTAATACATATCTCTGGGAAACGTTTATCCAAAATGCATCTTTTTCTATAATACTGAAAGTGGTTAGGTGTTTCGTTGCACCAACACTACTCGTGTGATTATCGATTTTCCACCTTATCACATAATGACAGAAGTTGAGAAATTCGATATTGTTAATTTATAAGAGATTGTATGGTTTTTATACCGGTTTAAATGATCTATGCTTGATTTAATTCTACATGTCTGTTCCTCTTTCTTAGCTTCTGTTGGTCTTGAGACAAACGTGAGATGTTTTACTTCGCGTGTTTCTTTTATTTCTTAGGAAAATTTTCTTCTTTCTTTCCTTTGATTCTTAGACAGCACAGGTTCATTTTCGTTTTTTTTTTTCTGTGTATGTATTATATAGATTGTCTTTATACAACAATGCTAGATGTACCAGTTATACTTACTGTTTTCAAACTTGTTTTTCTCTAAATAATAAAGCTAAGAGTACAACACACTGTTCATATACCCATCACAGCCAGCTACAGTAGACGTATACAGCACACTTTCGATACAACACTATCAGACTACGAAGGAAGGCACTACTGTACATGGTAGAAGAAAATGTCAATAATGTGATTACGTGGCCTGCTGAACAGAATCCAAAACGCGGCTTTGCCCGAGTGTTTTTCCCAGTCGCCTGTTCGCGCCATCTCCTATTCCGTCATCTCTCTGTCATCGACCTACTCTCCATCTCCCCTCTCTCAAGACGTTTCAGCCTACCCTTCTATCAAAATGTTGAAATGTTTGTTAAGCTTGTGGGACTTAATTGCGGGGTAATCAGTTTCTAAACTTATAAACTAAGTTATACTAAAGACAACCCCCTCCTCGCCATAGCATACCTCTGTCTCTCCATATCGTCTTCCCTCCTTTCTATCATAATATATAGGCTCACAATCTTCCAGTAGACAATCTTCTCCTACCCCTTTTCTCTTGTAATCTCCTCGCACTTGTCTACATCTACATCTACATGGGATACTCTGCAAATCACATTTAAGTGTCTGGCAGAGGGTTCATCGAACCACCGTTATACTATTTATCTCCCATTCCATTTTCGAATAGCGCGGGGGAAGAAAGAACTTGAATCTCTCCGTTCGAGCTCACATTTCTTGAATTTTATTCTGACGATCATTTCTACCTATGTAAGTGGGAGTCAACAATATATTTTCGCAATCGGAGGAGAATGTTGGCGATTGGAGTTTCGTTAGTAACCCACGCCGCAGCGATAAGCGTCGTTGTTGTAATGATTCCCATCCCAGATTCTGTATAATTTCCGTAGCGCTGTCTCTCCTGTATCGTGACAATACGAAACGAGCTGCCCTTCTTTGTACTCTTTCGATGTCCTCCGTCAAACCTACCTGATAAGGATCCCACACTGGGCAGCAATACTCCAAAAATGGACGGACAATCGTAGTGTATGCAGTTTCTTTTGTAGTTCAGTTGCATCTTTTAAGGGTTCTGCCAATAAAACGCAGTCTCTGGTTCGCCTTTCCCACGACATTATCTACTTGTTCTTTCCCATTTAAGTCTTAAGTAACATTAATTCTTCGGTATTTAGTGGAGTTTCACTTTTGATTGATTTATCTTGTAAACAAAGTTTAACGGATTTCTTTTCGTACTCATCTGGACGACTTCACACTTCTCATTATTTAGTCAATTGACAATTTTTACACCATAGTGATACCTTATTCAGATCGTTCTGCAGTTGGTTTTGATCTTAAGATAATTTTACTAGACGGTAAATGACGGCGTCATCTGCAAACAACCTAAGAGAGCTACTTAGATTTTCCCCTAAATCGTTTATGTAAATAAGGAGCAGCAGAGGATTAATCACACTACCCTGTGGAACGCCCGATATCACCACTGTTTTAATCGATTCCTTACCATCGATTACTTCGAACTGTGTCCTCTCTGACAGGAAATTCCCTATCCAATTGCAAATTTGCCCTCTCGCTCACAAGTGCCCGTGTTTCCCTTCACTATGCATGCCGATGACGTGGGACGGGCTCAGTGGTAAGGTAAGTATGTGAACAACGTGGGCTATCAGTGACAATAGTAGATTCCATTGCACAGTGTCTCCACAGCAGTGTTGCCACTATTTAAGTTCCAACTCTCGTACACGCGCTCACTCACAAGTGACTGTGTTTTATTCATTGTGCGCATGCCGATGACTTGGGATGGGCTCAGTAGTAAGGTAGGTATGTCAACAACGTGGACTATCAGTGTCAACAGTAGATTCCAATGCACAGTGTCTCCACAGCAGTGTTGCCACTATTTAAGTTCCAACTCTCGTACACGCGCTCACTCACAAGTGACTGTGTTTTCTTTATTGTGCGCAGGCCGATGACTTGGGACGGGCTCGGATGTAAGGATGGTATCTCAACAACGTGTGCTATCAATGACAATAGAAGATTCAAAATGTTCAAATGTTTGTATAGTCTATGGGACTTAACTACGGGGTCATCAGTCCCTAAACTTACAAACTACTTATGAACTAGTTACGAACTAGGACGGCACGAATATCCATGCCCGAGGGGGGGATTCGAACCCCCGACCGTAGTGGCCGTGCAGACCGTGACTGGAGGGCCTTAGTCCCCTCGGCCACCGCGGCCGGCTATAGAAGATTCCACTCTATAGTGTCTCCATAGCAGTGTTGCCACTATTTAAGCTCCAACCCTCTACATGAGCCAATTTTCATAGTGATCAATCGAACTTTGTCGAATGCTGTTGTAATATACCCTCTGCCACGCATCCTACGTAATAATGATGACAGGGACCTTTCTCTTGTTTTGAAGGTCAATTGATCAAAATTCCGTTACGATATGAGTAAAACTCGAGACATGTGACACCATGCAGCGTACGCAGTTTTATGTTTATAGTGCCCTCCTACCGGTCTGAAGGATGATTGTGCAAACTTTTATAAAGAGCGGAATAAAGCTGTGGATTTGTATGCAATACAAACACACTGACGATCTACTATTTACATAAAGTAGCTGTATCTTCTTTCTTCTAATAACATATTTCATTTTTGGAAACATAAGTAAGAAATAAAATTGTCTTGCACAATGTACAAAATAATAACTGCAATATCCAAACCAGTGGCATAACTAGGACTTGGCTTTGGGAGGGGGAGGGGAGGATAGATCTGCTTGACGAGCAAAATTTTAGTCAGTTTCCAGACAAACTACCATCTACCACTCCCGTTGAAGAAACTAATTCGCTCCCATCCAATGAAAGCTTATGGTAAAATACCCCAAGTTTCCAATCTTTACCTTAACCAGATTACTGTTATACGATTGTTTTTCTTCGGGGTCTGGGGGGAGGTTCTATCCCCCCTCATCCCCCCCCCCCCCACAGTTACGCCACTGATCCAAACAAAGAAGGTAGTAGTCGAAATACAAGTGATATGTAACATTCACTTAATCAGCGACCAATCCTCCATCTTCGGCACGCGCTTGCTGACAGTGTCAACGTCAGCGAGAATCCCGAACGTGCGATACTGATGGCTAGCGTGTATCCAGCTGAGAACCGTATTTTCGATTATAAACAGAATTTTGGCTTTCACCATTGTTTTCTTAGCGTCAAAGGCACTCACGGGTGAGTGACAATCAGAGTGGATGTCTTCAAGCTCGGCGTATCAAACAGTATACGACAAAATTAGAATAATCGAACACATTTGCAAATACTGTGCAATATGACATAAATTGTAGCATCAAGGAAACGTCCTAAATCGAATATAATAATGATAATTTTGTCCTGTTCAGTAACCTGGTGGAAGTCATTCGATTAGACGACTCTAGGGCGCCTAAAATCTCTCAGTTATCCAACCAGGAAAAGGGGGCTTACAGGTTAGCGGATAATCCGAACCAGGTGCCGTTACTGGCGGCTCCTCAACATCTTGGAGACGTGAAACCTAAGTTAAGGCTCAGTGTGAAACATCCTAGATTCCAGTGACTTTGAAAACCGTGACCTTTCGATCTCAAACCAAGCTCTCTTTATTAATTAATTTTTTTAGGTTTTGTTCTTCGGGTTGGTCGGTTCTTTGAGGTCATTCATTCTTGTTTTTACTAGGTTGTTCGTTGAGTTTGGCTCAGTTTATTACAGAGGGGGTCGCACCCTATGACCCAGCGCGCTGAGCTACTACGCCGGACGTATTGCATACAAATTTACAATTTTTTCCATTTTTTATGAAATTTTGCACACATAAGCTTCAGTCCATGAGGACGGTCGCCGTAAGTGTTAAGGATAACTTACAACACATTGTTCACGAGATATAATGCCATAAACGATGAGATGAGCGAAAAACTGCTGCAACGAAAGTGTTGCACATTTCCTCCTAAACCACAAGAGCGATTTCAACCAAATTTGGTGCACATATTCCTTACCGTGAGGTAGCAATGCTGTCGGGGTAAGAACTACATACGACGCATAGTTCAGGAGATACGTCATAAAGAGTATGAGTCGTAAAAACTACCACATCATGCGACGAGACTTTATTCATACAATAGATGACTCGGTGATCTTCGTATCACTTACCTCTTAATATAAACCATATTAATTTAAATCATATTTATTTTAAACCTATTAGCTTTATAGAGGCATCATCATATAGTCTAAGCATCGGCTCGATAGTGGGCGGAAAGAGTGGGCAAATCACGCAAACATGTCCAGGATAATGTTCACGTCACATTCGTGAAGATTTAAACGGTGATAAAATATGGAAAAATCGCGAGGAAAATTTAGATGTAAATTAATATGGTTTATATTAAGTGGTACGAAGTTCACCGGGACATCTAGTCATCTAGTCGACTCTACAATGCTTCGCAATTGCTAATATTTTATTTATTATTATTAGTTTTTTCTGTTCCATAGGACCCAATTGAGGAGTGAGACTCCATGGTCATGGAACAAGTCAATACATTAATTGTTACACAAGAATGGTAATAGAAAAATTTTAAGTAGTCCTTTACACACGAAAATCTTAAGACAAAGTGAGAAGAATCAATAAAGAAAAAAATGAATTAGCTTAATTGTTTAACTTTTCTAGGAGTTCCTCGACAGAATAAAAGGAATGACCCATGAGGTAACTCTTCAGTTTAGATTTGAAAGCGCGTGGATTAGTGCTAAGATTCTTTAGTTCTTGTGGCAGCTTATTGAAAATGGATGCTGCAGAATATTGTACCCCATTCTGCACAAGTGTTACGGTGGTGTGATGCAAATGTAGGTTCGACTTCTGTCTTTCACCGAGTGAAAACTACTAACTCGTGGGAATAAGCTTATATTATTAACAACAAACGACATTAAAGAAAAAACGTATTGTGACGCCAGAGTCAAAATTCCCAGACTACTGAAAAGGGGTCGCCAGGACGTTCGCGAATTTACACCAGATATTGCTCGAACCGCCCGTTTTTGAGCCAGAAATATCCTTTTTGCATCAGGGGAGTTACCCCAAAAAAACAATGCCGTACGTCATAAGTGAGTGAAAGTAAGCGTAATAGACTACTTTTCGTGTTGAAAAATCACTTATCTCAGATATTGTTCTAATGGTAAATATAGCAGAATTTAGTTTTGGAACAAGATTCTGAACATGGGCTTTCCATGACAGCTTACTGTCTATATGAACACCTAGAAATTTGAACTATTCAGTCTCAGTTATCACATGCCCATTATGTGCAATCAGAATGTCAGCTTTCGTCAAATTATGTGTTAGAAATTGTAAAAACTGAGTGTTACTGTGATTTAACATCAACTTGTTTTCTACAAGCCATGAACTTATCTCTTGAACTGCATTATTTGATACTGTGTCAATATTACGAGCAACATCCTTCATTACCAAGCTGGTATCATCAGCAAACAAAAATATTTTACAGTCACCTGTTATACTCGAAGGCATATCATTTATATAAATAAGGAACAGCAATGGTCCCAAAACAGACCCCTGGGGCACCCCATACTTAATTATGCCCCATTGGGATTGCACGTCATAGCCATTTTCTACACTGCGGAGAATTACCTTCCGTTGTCTATTATTAAAGTAAGAGGTGAACCAGTTGTGGGCTACTCCCCGTATTCCATAATGTTCCAACTTCTGCAACAATATTTTGTGATCAACACAATCAAACGCTTTTGTTAAATCAAAGAAGACGCCTAATGTCCGTAGCCTCTTATTTAACCCATCAAGTGCCTCACGGGGAAACGAAAATATAGCATTTTCAGTCGTTAAACCACTTCTAAAGCCAAACTGCACGTTTGACAATAAATTATGTGGACTGAAATGATCAATTAATCTTGAATATACGGCCTTTTCAATAACTTTAGAAAAAACCGATGGCATAGAAATAGGTCTATAGTTGTCTACATCCTTTCTCCTTTTTTATAAAGTGGTTTCACTACTGAGTACTTTAATCTTTTAGGAAACTGATCATTCTGAAAGGAAAAATTACAAATATGACTTAGTACTGGGCTAACATATGGAGAACAGTACTTTAGAATTCTGCTAGATACCCTATCATATCCACAAGAGTCCTTAGTCTTTAGTGATTTAATTATTGACTCAATCTCACGTATGGAAGTATGATGAAGGTCCATTTCAGGTAACAGCCTCAGAAAGGCATTTTCTAAAAACGTTATATGATTACCTGTAGAAACTAGAGTTTTGTTTAGTTCCCCTACTATATTCAGAAAGTGATTATTGAATATGCACGTATATCTAACTTATCAGTAACAGAAACATTCCTACTACGCACTGACGTTATATCTTCTACCTGCTGCTGCTGACCAGACACTTCCTTCACGACTGACCAGATAGTTTTAATTTTATCCCGAGAGTTTGCTATTCTTTTTGCATACCACATACTTTTTGCATTCTTAATGACTTTTTCAGAACCTTTCAGTACTGTTTGTAATGAGCTACTGCATCTTCATTCTGACTGCTTCTAACATTTTGATACAATTCCCGCTTAGTTCTGCATGATACTCTTATCCCCTTTGTCAGCCACCCTGGCTGTCTGTTACTGGAAGTACCCATTTTGAGCGTTGTAGCGGAAAGCAACTTTCAAACAGCATAAGAAATGTGTTCAGAAAAGCATTATATTTATTATCTGCATTATCAGCACTATAAACATGCTGCCATTCTTGTTCCTTAATTAAGCATAAAAAGGTCTCAATTGCAACTGGATTAACTTTTCTGAGTAGTTGATATTTATGTTTAACATTTGTTTGTGAACAAATACTTTTTGGAATTAAAAGTTGGGCATCGTGGTCTGATAGGACATTTACTATTCTGCTGACAGAGTGCCCCTCTAATAATGAAGGATGAACAAAAATATTGTCAATGGTAGAACTGCTATTTCCTTGCACTCTCGTTGGAAAAAATACTGTTTGCATCATGTTATAGGAATTAAATAGATCTTACAGCTGACTTTTTCTTGAGCTATCACCTACACAATAATGTTGCAATCTCCACACACAATTAAATTTTTATACTTCCTATACAGTGAACCCAGAACCATGTACTCCTGCTTTGAATTTCAGATGTGCAAAATTTTATCGCAATCGTAGGAATGATATTGATATCCCAAAGAAAAGAGCTCTTCCAGTCTTCCACAAATTTTCCTATTATCTGGCCAACTATTCCAAACTTTTACTACACTCAAACCTTCCACTCGCTTTGAACGTCGAAAGTGCAAAATTTTGTCGCAATCAGATGAACGGTATTGATATTTCATAGAGCAATCTATTTCTATTTTTTCTGAATTTACCAATTTTCCGGCCTATCACACATCAGGTTTTTTCCAAATTTTTATTTCATAAGAACGTTACTCTTTCTTTGAAGTCAAATATGGAAAACTTTATCGCAATCAGACGAATGATAACGATATCCCATTGAAAAAAGCTCTTTCAGTTTCTCGCGAATTTTCAAATTTTCCGGGAAACTTTCCCAATTTTTAGTTCATAAGAACGTTCATCTTTCGTTGAACGTCAAATGATCAAAATTTAATCGCAATCGGATGAACTGTTCTCAACTTATAGTGTTGAGTAGTATTAGAAACACATTGAAAAAGAAACTTGGTTCGAATTTTGCTACTTTCGTTTTAACTGTCAGTATTTTTTTTTTCAAGACCATAATGAACAAAACAAAAAAAGAATTACCTCTCTATGTCGTGCGAATAGTCAGTTATAGTGCTGAATTCAATCAAAAACACATTCAAAAACGCACTCTCTCTTTTTCTCAAATTTTCCAATTTTCCGGCCTATCACAATCAGGTTTTAATCTATTTTTTCTTTATTACTAACTGTAATCGCAACAGATTTACAAATATACAACACTTATACAAATGAGTATATACCTTCAAAATTATACAACAGAACAACATTTACTTCAATAAATATGAGATCACATATATTACGAAGGGGGAAAAACCTGTCACATCATCCATCTTTTTTATTACGAGACCAGTATTTCAGTAACAGGATATTCCTGGAAAACTGACACTACTGTTGACAAATTTGAGCTGTGAAGCGCACACGGCTGCAGGTGAAAGCAATGGACTTCTATAGAGCTACAGGAAAGGGAAGAGAATGAAACAGTTTACATCCAAAGAACACCCATTACTTCCGACAGATCTAAATTTTCCAGTGAGACTTGCATTTTATATTATGATTAATAAATCATAGGGCAATCCATTAAACACTGCGGAGTGGATTTCACATCTCCATATTTCTCATATGGACAACTTTATGTCTCTTGCTGACGGGTGGTCAAACCAAAGAATTTACTTATACTAGCTTAAATTAATGTTACATATCATTTGTATCTTGATGAGTACCTTTCTTTGTTTGGTTTCTGCACTTATTATTTTGTACATTATGCAAGACAGCCTTATTTCTTAAATATTCTTTCATAAATATGATTTAGAAAAAAAAAGGAGATGTACAGAGATAAAGAGAAAGGAGGAATAGGAGAACTACTAACTGAAGGCTTGAATAAATAAATAAATAATAACTACTCGAGCAACGTCGTTTTTTCAGCTAGTGTAATGATATGACGCAGGCAGACAGGAATTATTTTGCTGTTTCCATTCGCCTAAATTGTTTTCATTGGCCTTAATAGCTCGAATTTCCCCAAAACAGCTGGATGATATTTCTTTAGTTTACAGTAGTGTTACTGAAGAATCAATAAAATACCTCGAAAACTTTAAAGAAATTAGAAAGAAGTTCATACCCAATTAATTATCCAGGGCCTGTAAGATTATTATTAAATGTACAGTACCTAGATAGCTGAAGCAAGACTGATATTAACGTCATGGGCTCTAATTTTGTTAGTTCGAGTGTTATTTTGAATGGGTGGATACAAATCCTGTACGATGTAATGATAATAAATAACCAGTGATCAAATAGCGCTAGCTAAGATTTAGAATTACCGACTTGCTCCATAGTAAGGGGTAATTTTTGTTCCAGCAATTTCTGTCATAGTATGGAAGCAATTCTGTTCCAGTATGTGGCAAACGTTGTGGTATGGGGAGGTTTTTGTTACAGGATGGGGCAATTTTTGTTACAATATTGGGCGATTTATGTTACAGTATGGGGTAATTTTTGGTACAGTATAGAGTAATTCTGCTAAAGTATAAGGCACTATTGTTACACTGTTTCTGGGGGGGGGGGGGATGCGGGATCCATTATGGAAGCAATTAAGTTACATTATTGGAGCAACTTAGTTACAGTATAACAGCTAGTCACTGGCACATATAATTAGGGTAGGTATGAGGTGATTTGTTCAGTGTGTTACAAGATGTTACAGGGTCTAACAGCTAGTCAATAGCGCATACAGTTTCTTCCTCATTGTGAATGCTACATGATAAATTACAAAAAGGGTTGTCCCGCCTGGAATATCTGCAATTATGCCAACTACAGCGTTTGCCATAGACCTTTAACCCCACGTATCTTTTACCTTGGTGTCACAAATATTAAAAAAGAAGCGATCCGCCAGACCACTGCGGCGAGACTTTTGACAGAATAAGTCACGATTATCTGTAGAGCGTTGGTTTTGGAGGGACATTTATCCAGACTAGTATTGCCTGTGGTCGAAAATCGACGAATTGTGTTAGCAGTGGTCACTGGGGGTAAAATTGTACGTATCATGTCGGCGGCCTCCCGTGATTTTGTTGGCAACAGCAACAGCAACAACACGATAGAAAATCTTTGCCCATTTGTTCGAACCACATAGGATGACTCGATTAGTGTATCGTACAGACCATGAAGTAAATAAATAATGCTGTTCCTGCTTTATGGTTGACAGGTTATTATACGTACCCTCGTCCGCTCAGTAAAAATAATTGTCCTCGTGAAGCGAAGATTCCATGAGAAAACATCAGCGTTTTACGTGTTGAGGAAAATGCCTGACACAATAACAACAAATAAAAACGGAAGTATATACTTCTCATGCCATTTTCGAATTATATAGCTTTCATTGGCCTAATATTTGAAATGGAACTACAATTTCGGTGTTCGTATGTTTATACAACGCCAAGAAATAATGTTATTTCGATACTGCGATACAGGTCTTCAGTGCGGAGACTGGTTTGATGCAGCTCTCCACCCTACTCTATCCTGAGCAAGCCTTTTCATCTCCTCATAAGAACGGCAACCCACGTCTACTTGAATCTGCTTATTATACGTGTCTCTTGGTCTCCCTCTGCGATTTTTACCCCACACACTTCCCTCCAATGCTAAATTTACGATTCCTCTATGTCTAAGAATGTGTCCTACCAACCGATCCCTTCTTTTAGTCAGGGTATGACAAAAATTCCTTTTCTCACCAATTCTGTTCAGTACTTCTTCATTGGTTATGCGATCTACCCACCTAATCGTTAGCATTCTTCTGTAACACCACATTTCAAAAGCCTCTATCCTATTCCTGTCCGCACCGCTTATCGTCCATGTTTCACTCCTGTACAAGGCAACACTCCACATAAATGCCTCCAGAAAAGACTTCCTCACACTTAAATTAATATTCGATGTTAGCAAATTTCTCTTTTTCAAGAACGTTTTTCTTCCCATTGCCATTCTGCATTTTATATTCTCTGTACTGCGACAATCACATGTTATTTTACTGCCCAAGTAACAAAACTCATCTACCACCTTCATTGTTTCGTTACCTAATCTAATTCCTTCAGCGTCGCCTGATTTTCTAAGACCGCATTCCATTATTTTTGTTTTGCTCTTGTCAATGTTCATTTTATACGCTTTCTTCAACACACTGTCCATTCCATTGAACTGCTCTTCCAGGTCCTTTGCTGTCTCTAACAGAATTACAATGTCATCAGCAAAACGCAATGTTTTTATTTCTTCCCCCTGTACTTTAATCCCTATTCCATATTTTTCCTTGCTTTCCTTCACCGCCTGCTTGATGTACAAATTGAATAACATCGGAGAAAGGCTACAACCCTGTCTTACTCCCTTCCCAACTGATGCTTCCCTTTCATGCCAAAAATAAATGTTCAAATGTTTGTAAAGTCTATGGGACTTAACTACGGGGTCATCAGTCCCTAAACTTACAAACTACTTATGAACTAACTAAGACTAAGGACGGCACAAATATCCATGCCCGGGGGGGATTCGAACCCCCGACCGAAGTGGCCGTGCAGACCGTGACTGGAGCGCCTCAGTCTCCTCGGCCACCGCGGCCGGCTCTTTCATGCCCTTCGAGTCTAATAACTGCGGTCTGGCTTTTGTACAAATTATAAATAACTCTTCTTTCCCTATATTTTACCCCTGCTGACTTCAGAATTTGAAAGAGTGTATTCCAGTCAACATTGTTAAATGCTTTCTCCAAATCTACAAAAGCTAAAAATGTAGGTTTGCCTTTCCTTAATCTATCTTCTAAGATAAGAAGTAAAGTGAGTATTACCTCCCGGGTTCCTAAGTTCCCCGAGGTCAGCTTCTACCAGCTTTTTCATTCCCCTTAGATAATTCGTGTTAAAATTTTGCAACCATGACTTATCAAACTGATGGTTCTGTAATTTTCACACCTGTCTCCGCCTGATTTCTTTGGAATGGGGATAATTACATTTTTCTTAAAGTCTGAGGGTATTTCGCCTGTATATAATGATGATGATGAAGAATCTCCTCACTGGCGCCTCCTCTGTGGTCACGATCAACGGATGTTTGTTCAAACAAATGTTTGTAATTCTTATGGGACCAAACTACGTTGGTCATCAGTCCCTAGACTTACAAACTACTTAAACTAAATTAAACTAAACTAAGGACAACACACACAACCATGCCCTAGCGGGAATTGGAACCCCCGACGCGGGAGGCCGCACGATCCGAAACGTGGCGCTCCAGACCGCTCGGCTACTACCGCGCGGCGATCAACGGATGGCCGCAACCACCCACAGTGATACGACGATCGGTACGGCAGGTTGCAAATGTCCATGTTTTTGTTTCTCATTGCGGTGGACTCTTTGCTAAGGGCTCTAGAGCTGGAAAACGGTGGCATGAATACCTACACAACATGACTGCCATGTGTCGCTGACACAGAATAGGGAGTACTCCTTATTCTGTGTCGCTGATGCGGACGACGTTGGCGTGTTTCTGAGCAATCCTACTTAAAGCTCTGCATAGGGAAAGTATGGCCATCCTTTTCCGCGCCGCGTGCCGCCGTCTGCAGCTCGCCATTGGCTGAATCGAGTCACATGGTTCTTTCCGCCATCTTGGTCCTATACGTTGCTTGGCTCCAATGAGTAACCTTGTGAATATTCGTATGTTTCGGTTTTATAATGCCACAGTGTTGTACTTTTGGGTGTTTTTAAGAAGCGTAGAGGGGAGGTAAATATTATAGTATTTTCATTAGGTATCAGAAATACAGGAAGATGAAGTCTGGCTGATCGTCAGAGTCAGTCAGAGAAAACTGGAAGTCCAGAAGCGAACTTCGGTTCTTGTGCTGTGATGATTGTAATTCATAATGTAAATTAATAGATTAAAGATTCGCTGACGAATAGATGAAGCAGCAGATACCTATATATTTTTAACTTTAATAAATTTGTGAAGAAAATTCCTGCACAATGTCGTGAGGTTCAATTATTCATACGTTGTTGATTTTATCTGCAGGTAGTTGTCTAAAATACACCTTTTACATATTAGTGAGTGAACTAGATTCTCGTTTAGATATGAAATTAAAATACAGTTCCAGAAACAAGCTTTTCTCATTCGTTTTCATGTGTATCATTACAGAAAACAGAGAATTGAAACAAGACAAATATTAGACATTCAAATGTAATTGGCGTTGTAAAGACACTTTTAATTTCTGTTTCTGGTAAAAGACATGTAGTGGGTATCTCCTTGCATTTTTCGTAGTTCATGTAAGATATAAGTACATAATACGCAAGAAAATACTCAAAGACTTTTCCATGATCTCAATTGTTTTCTTAATGTACACTATGCTCCGATGACGACATGTTCGCGGTCTATTGAAATATTTGGCTACGGTACAGGTCAGTCTGAATTTATAGGTGAACTCTTTAGATCTAGAGCCACAAACCAGTTTTCTTAAAATCGGACGATAAGTATTCCGTAGAGCAGCCAGGTCCGCATGGACGAAACTACGCAAGTTCCCGCATCTGTCCGTCGGATATAACACCCTGTATCTCGAGAATGAAAAGAGTTATCGTTCTGCTCTGAACCTTAAATAAAATTTCGAAATCTTACCTACATTTCGTCCGCAGCATTGTATGAGCTACAATCAACTATACGAAAAGTCTACGCAATGCGATTTTTCCTCTGCGAACTCTTCAAAATTTTGCGCAGTAGTAGCGTGGAAACTATAAGTAATAATGAATAGAAATTGAGATCATTATCGAGCGTATATATCACACTATAAGAAGTGAAAAAATTAATTTTTTTCATTGAATAGTTTTCTCAAAATCGTTTGATAAGTATTGTTAAGCTCTGGGAACGTGGTAGCGGTTGGTGTGTAAGCAGCAGCGGAATAGGCGCAGTATGGCCGACGCTGGCAGGCTGGCCATACTTTCCCTATACAGAGCTTTAATCCTCCTGACATGGACGCTCCTCTGACGTCATGAACGCGCCAGTGGTGCGGTAATCAACGAAAGGAAGACGGTCTTACTTCCGGTCCGTCCTGAGGGCCTTAACATCGATCGACCTTGGTACCGGGTAATCGAAAACACGTCATCCTCGGAATGGACGTCACTGCGTGCCCTCAACGGATGCAAGTGTTGACGAAGTTTGGATGCTATCTGGGGTCTCTGTAAACGTACCTTCACACTGAAAGCCAACTCCAACAACCAAAAACTTGTAACAGTTGCCAGTCTAGCAAACTTAAAACATTGTGAGTTTGGCAACTCTTGCAATATGTTGAAAATAGTTTCCATCTCTAGTAAAAACGCATTACGCGTTTTTCTTTTAATAATCGTCTGTACAATAGCATTTCATTTAATGTTTCTGGCGAGTGCATTCCTTGAAAAGTTGGAAAAATTAAAACATCTGTAGGTGGAAACATGGACAGAGGAAGAGAGAAAAAGTGCTCGCACAAATACACTATAGGACCTACACTGCGAGGACATAATCACGAAAACTGTTTGAGACTGGGCGACCAAAATTTTCACTCCACCCATATATTTACAAATACTTAAATTCGTCATAATCGATGTTTCAGGGAGCTCTATATCTGTGTCAGTGAATACATAATGAAACACGGTCATAGATATTTTTTTTAATTAAATAAACCCACATCGTATGTGGTTTATGTAGCTTATGGGACTTAACTACGGGGTCATCAGTCCCTAAACTTACAAACTACTTATGAACTAACTAAGGACGGCACAAATATCCATGCCCGAGGGGGGATTCGAACCCCCGACCGTAGTGGCCGTGCAGACCGTGACTGGAGCGCCTCAGTCCCCTCGGCCACCGCGGCCGGCTAAATGTTTTTTTCATGCTTAACGTAACCTCTTCAGAGAATTTATTTTAATTAAGAAGAGAAAATATTTTCGTACTTCTTTCATGTTACGTTTGCATGTGCATCATTCTGCCTCGTGTATTGCAAAAGTCTTTATAGTTTACTACAGCCTGACATTTCTCTGATTTTTCGAAGCATCTCATCAAATATATCTGTATAACTACCTGTTCTAGTGGTTAACTCTGTAAATGCATCCTGCAAAGCACAAAATGGTACGGAGCTAACTAGTGCTGGTTTCATTATGCAAATCACGAATGCCATTTCTACCGATACTTGAGTCATAAAGTGTGCCATTTCACGTTTCATTCCAGACAAAAGTGAATCAGAATATAAATCACTCCATGAATTAGTTTAGAGTACAAATAATAACATTTATTTCACATGTGCATCTCCATAAATCTTTTAGTCCATTTAATTTCTTCCTTATCATCCACAGTGAGCAACTTGGAATACCACTGATTGTGATAACTTTTCCTTTATACGATTTAACAGCTTATTTTAGCCACTGTGCTTTGTATTAACAAATATTTCGTATTCTTCATCCTTGCAGTGAAATATCGCCATAAACGACACAGCACACTGACCATAAACTACAAACCTAGACAAAACTTCCCGCAACCAGTTTTTCAAACTTGCGAATTCACACAGTTGTTGACAACAGTTGGAAACAATGAAGGATGTGATCAAGTGCACGATGAAGAACAAAGTGGACGCCCGTCTGTGGTTACTGATGATCTGGTTCACACGGTTGAAGAGAAATTAAGCACAACCGTAAGTTTACACTTAGTAACCTTGCCGTGGAAGTTCTGCAAATCTCACGATCACTATTCATGAAATTGTTAGTGGAAAACTGAAATTTCGCAAACTTTGCTCACATTGAGTACCCAAAATTCTTACTGAACAACACAAAAAACAGCGGAAGGGCAGTGCACTTCAGATTTGGCGCGCTACAATGAAGAAGACGGTGGTTTTCTTTCTCCGATAATCTCGGGAGATGAAACTGGGTATCGTACGACACCCCGGAAACAAAACGGCAATCAATGGAATATAGGCACGCTTCATTTCTAACGAAGGTTATGCCTAAGCAAATCTTGACACCTCGAAAAGTCACGTGTACCGTTTTTTAGAATTGCCGCGCAATATAGAACAAGAGCCGAGGACTACTGTAAAAAGGTGTTTGTTTCCACGATAATGCCAGACCTCACACGGCGAATGTGACCAAACAACTCTTACGGGAATTTCACTGTGACATATTTGATCATCCTCCGTACAGCCCAGATCTCGCTCCTAGCGACTTTCATCTCTTCTTACACCTAAATTCTGTCCTTGGATGTCAACACTTCAACGATAATGACCAGCTGAAAGAACATGTTACCACATGGTTGAATACACAGGCGGCAACCTACTATGAAGAAGGGATACAAAAATTTGTGCCACGCTATGACAAGTGCCTACAAAATTTCGGAAGCTATAAAGAAAAGTAGTGTAACATTTATAGATTTTTGTACAACAGATATTTTTTCTGTATATGTACACGTTTGTTTTATATAAGCAAACGAAACTTACTTTGTGAACATGCCTCGTAAATACTTCAAAACGAAAAGTGAAGCACCAAATTTTAATACCAATTATACATCGACTCCAAAGATACTTAATTCGAAATTTAAAAAAAAAATGAAGTGTATATGCGTAGCAGCTAAGAGTAGTGAAAGGAAATAGAGGCTTTCATATATGTAATGCTGATGAATAAGAATAAGTGAATGTCGAAAATTTAAAATAATACCAACTTCAGACCTGTGTACCGATCCGGTGTTACGGTAGAAACGACACATAAAAGTAGTAACGACTCTCGAAATTGTTCATTTGCAGTGACACAAGCACGACGTTAAACTACAGTGCCACGATATTTCTGTATGAATAGCTCTTTTGTCACTTATCACAAAATCCTATATAAGTTCTTCAGTTTTAATTTCTTAATTCTCAGAAAATGTTGTTGTTGTTTTATTCAGTCCGGAGACTGGTTTGATGCAGCTCTCCACCCTACTCTATCCTGAGCAAGCCTCTTCATCTGCTCATAAGAACGGCAACCTACATCCATTTGAATTTGCTTGCTAAATTCATCTCTTGATATTCCTCTGCGATTTTTACCCCACTCACTTCCCTCCAACGCTAAATTCACAATTCATTGATGTCTAAGAATGTGTCCTACCAATCGATCCCTTCTTTTAGTCAAGGTATGCAGGAAATTCCTTTTTCCCCTCAATTCTGTTCAGTACCTCCTCATTAATTCAAATGTTTGTAAAGCTTATGGGACTTAACTACGGGGTCATCAGTCCCTACCTCCTCATTAGCTACGCGATCCACCCACCTAATCTTCAGCATGTTTCTGTTACACCACATTTCAAAAGCCTCTATCCTCTTCCTGTCCGCACTGTTTATCATCCATGTTTCACTCCCATACAAGGCAACACTCTACACAAATGCTTTCAGAAAGGCCTTCCTTATGCTTACATTAATATTCTATGTTACAATTTTTTTCTTTTTCATAAACGCTTTTCTTCCCATTGCCATTCTGCATTTTATATCGCCTGTACTGCGACCATCATATGTTATTTTATTGCCCAAGAAACAAAACTCATTTACCACCTTTATTGATTCGTTACGTAATTTAATTCCTTCAGCATCGCCTGATTTTCTAAGACTGCATCCAATTACCCTTGTTTTGCTCTTGTTAATGATCATCTTATATGCTCCTTTCAACTTACTGTCCATTCCGTTCAATTGCTCCTCCAGATCCTTTGCAGTATCGGACAGAATAAAATTATCAATTCTTGAAAAAATGGATGCAGGATATTGTTCACATTCCTGTCAAAATTTATTGTTTCGTGAAAAATGATTGTCCCAATTATTCGCCTCGCACTAATTGCACATCGCACTCCATTTTCACCTCCTGAAGAGGTTGTCGATGTAACTTATGTGGATTTTCTGAGCTCCAACGTCGATTGTTCTGCGAATTTACGTAGCCTGACAAATGCTGCCATGCTTCATCAGAAAAATAAAGTAATCCCCATACACTCCAAATTTACTCTTACGGGAATTTCACTGCCATGCTTCATCAGAAAAGTAAAGCAATCCCCATACACTCCAAATTTACTCTTACGGGAATTTCACTGTGACGTGTTTGATCATCCTCCGTACAGCCCAGATAAATTATAAAATCAATAATAAAAATGTCATCAGCAAAACGCAATGTTTTCATTTCTTCACCCTGAACTTTAATTCCTTCTCAAAATTTCTCTTTGCTTTCCTTTATAGCTTGCTCAATGTTCAAATTGAATAACATTGTGGAAAATACGACGAGGAAAAGGGAGTCTGAAGGAGATTAGAGACGAAGATGATCAGATAAAGGAGATGGAGGAGTCGCAAGACAGAAAAAAAGAAGTAGAGGTTGGATAGTGATGCAGGACTGATAGAGGGAGGAGGAGGGGGCAGGAGCCAGAGTGAGAGGAAGCGACAGAGAGAGAGAGAGAATGGGGAGCGGATGGACAGTGTGTTATAAAATGACTAGTTTTCTCAGGGGCAATACGGTATTTGACTGTTATATGGAAATGGACTTAAACGACAAAATCATGTCATCTTATGCTCATAACATGCTTTTTTCCAAACATATTGCGGTATTCTAATAAAAAGAGGATAAATACGGAAATTAAAAGCAAGTAATTAGAAATGCCACTAAAACGTGATGATCGTGACGTCAAACCACATCATGCTGCTCCTGCTATTGTAACATTCACTAACTGTCATGCATTGTTTGGGATTTCGCGTTTCAGAAAGTGGTCTACAAATATTGCGTAGCGCCGCACTGAACAAATACATCTATGAAAACACCAGAACATTTGATTTTGCCGGCCGCGGTGGCCGAGGGACTGAGGCGCTTCAGTCACGGTCTGCACGGCCACTACGGTCGGAGGTTCGAATCCCCCCTCGGGCATGGATATTTGTGCCGTCCTAGTTCGTACGTAGTTCATAAGTAGTTTGTAAGTTTAGGGACTGATGACCCCGTAGTTAAGACCCATAAGCTCTACAAACATTTGAACATTTAATTTGATTTTGCAGTTTCTAAACAACGAGAAATGCGTAAAACGCGGTTGAAACTCGCTCGTGCAGATTCAAATGAGATTGCGGTGTATTTGTGTGTTTATTTTTGAGAGGATGACTTAAATGTAAGTTAACGCTCCATGCAATAATTATTATTCTATTAGTTCACTACTGGTATCTAATGTTTGTTAAGCTTAAGGAACTTAAATGCGGGGTCATCAGTCCCTAAACTTACAAACTACTTATGAACTACCTTATACTAAAGACGACACAAACATCCATGCCCGAGAGGGGAGATAAACCCCTGACCGTAGCGACCGTGTAAACTGTGACTGGCGCGCTGCAGACCGCTCGGTCACTGCAGCCGGCTCTACCAATATCAAGCATCATAATCTGTAACTGCAAAGGTGTAAGGTACAGGGTGCCTCATGAAAGACACGCGGTACGGCTCCCGGCCGCCGCCACTGCATCCGCCGGCCTTGGCAGCGCCCGATTCTCGGACATATTGCGCCGAATCTTGTCTTGTAACTCTTGGAGTGTATGGGGATTGCTTTATTTTTCTGATGAAGCATGGCTGCATTTGTCAGGCTACGTAAATTCGCAGAACAATCGACGTTGGAGCTCAGAAAATCCACATGAGTATAGACAACCTCTTCATGTACAGTTATTTCATATATTTCATGCAGGACAATGTAAGACTACGCATTGCCAATGGTTCTAAGGCAGCAATACAAAGTGTTTTTGGTGATTAAGATAGTTGACTGGCCTCCTCGTTCTCGAAATCTAAATCCCTGGGACTTTTAGCTTTGGGTAATGTTAAAAGACGAGGTGTATGCAAGCAATCCCCATACACTCGAAGAGTTGGAAGACAGGATTCGACTAGTCATTTCCCAGATTTCGGCAGCCGAAATTCGTCGAGTGCTTGCATGTGTTCAAGAGATGTCAGGCCACTCTTTCCATAGAGTGACATCATTTTGAACATCTACTGTAAATAAAGGTAAGTTTAGGTTACTCAGATGGCGATGTTTCTTAGACTTTAACTCGGTGTATGCAACCGCGGCACAATAGAGTCCGAGAATCGGTCGCTGCCATGGGCGGCGAGTGCGGTGGCGGCGGCCGGGAGCTGTACCGTGCGATCCGCGGACGCCTGGCAGGCGTCTTTCGTGAGACAGCCTGCTTTATTAAGTACAGATCAATGAACTGAAGTTTACATTTATGAAAAAGGCGTTAATGATATAACAAGCCAAATATTATTTATTTAAAGTTGTTTTCATATATAGTTGGTTAAAGTACAAAATGCATCTTGTTTGTCTTTTTAATATTTACATAAAAGATGCAATATTTCAATATTATGACAGATACACCAACGATTGTCTCAAAAAAGACTTATGTGCGCATCAGGTGAATGCAACTATTTTTGGTAAAATTTGATACTTATTAATAGTGGCGGAAAGGTGTTTGTTGGGTTCCTAGTGCACCAAATAAATAAATAAAATATTTTTTTATTACTTCACGTTCATTTTTGCGAACTGAGACTTGTGGTGAAAACTCCAATAATCACAAAGATTTATGCCTAGTCAGGTATCACGATCTTTTCCATGGTATTGGTAGATATTAATGATTTGCTTGGTTAGCAATTGCTGCAGATGTTGAGTTCGATCCAGAACTAGACAAGACAGTTAATTATTATTATGTCAAGTTAAAACATGTGTTCAAACATTCGTCGTGGGTAAAGAGAAATTGTTGATATATGCTGTTAATATTCAAGCTGGCATCATAGAGCGTTCGCCACTGTTAATCGCTGGTTTGTTTAACAATCGGTAATACAAAACCGCTCGCCAAAGGAACGACGTTTCGCAGTTCTGAGAAAACTATTCACGAAACAAAAGTTCTTCGATTTGTTATAAAACTTTAGGAATTCCGATACTGTCTTAAAATTTTACGTGTTGTCTAAAAATTACTCAATGTTTTACATGAAAATTTTACTATATCAGACCACAATGAGTGTGGTAATACCTTTGATATGTTAGTAATTGTAATGAAGGTGAGTTATCAAGCGTTAAGTTCTTAATTACGTGTTTCCTTTTATTTGAAATATTGTGGAGTTAATGTACACATGGAATAATTAGAGCAGTTTTCTCTAGTGATATGTAGTGGAACTATTATGAACAGTCGAATGACTTTACCGTGTAGCGATTATATGACCTAAAAGACACATGCGTTCGTTATTTGCATATGAAGAGGGATGCAGTTCAGGTCGTTCGGATTTTTTTTTTTCATCCTAGTACATTTTAAACTACAAGACTGTTTTGATTTGACATGGTATTGATCCATCTTTGTTGAAATATATTTCATAGTTTTCGCTACTATTGTACTGATTTCTAAAACATCTGCTTCTGTCAAGTTGAAGATGATTCCTAATAGTTACATCTCACTCCTAACATTACAGGACCAGCATCTATATTTTTTGCATCGAGTATAGATAAGTAATTTTGAGAACAAACTCTTCATAAAATACTATGCAATACACATCAAGTCATCACAACAATTTCAATTGTTTTTACATAAAAACTGGCGCCTGTTAGCAAAAATTCGAAAATAAAATAGTCCAAATGTTATTTAAACGGTATATCAAGCTCTTAACCAATGATAGTAAAAAATTAGGGTGTCTGAGGTTAATCTGCTTCTGGGATGTGGCATCAAACATCAGATCGCAGTCTTCATCAACAAGAAACACATATGCTAGTACGTGGCTGGTGTCTGAAACTAGTGACTAGGCGAGTCGTTCCATAGATCCATGCTGAGGAGATCGTCATGAATGTGCAACATGTCAAAATATAATGGTTGTGTAAATTATTAAAAACACGTGTTCCTGAGTAGTGGACTCCTGTTGAACTAAAGTAAGCGCTTCGAAGTCCTTGTGTAGATTGTTGCTGTTCCTAGTATTGTATGTATGAACTGAACTATCGGAAAAATGGATGTATTATTTATGAAAAATTTCATTAAGGACTAAATATGCTTAGAGGCAGTAGTTAGTATTGTTGTTGTTGTGGTTTTCAGTGCGCAGACAGGTTTGATACAGCTCTCTACGCTACCTTGTCCTGTGCGAGTCTCTTCATCTGACGATACGAACAGCAACATCCATCCTTTTGAATCTGCTTACTGTATTCGTCCCTCGGTCTCCCTGTAAGATTTTTACCCTACACACTTCCTTCTAATGCTAAATTAACGATTCCTTGATGCCTCAGATGCGTCCCACCAACCTATCCCATCTCTTAGGATATGCCAGAAACTTCTTTTATCCCCAAGCTGTGAAGCACCTCGTCATTAGTTACGTGATCTACCCATCATTCGTTTGTAGCACCACATTTCGAAAGCTTCTATCACCTTTTTGTATGAGCTCCTTATCGTCCACGTTTCACTCCCATTCAATGCTACAATCTAGACAAATGCTTTCAGAAAGGACTTCGTAGCATTTAACTAATACACTGCTGGCCATTAAAATTGCTACACCAAGAAGAAATGCAGTTAATAAACGGGTATTCATTGGACAAACATACTAGCACTGACATGTGATTACATTTTCACGCAATTTGGGTGCATAGATTCTGAGGAGTGCGCCTCGGTTGCACAGTGGTAGAGTGCCAGACTACAAATCCGAAGGTCGCGGGTTCGATCCCCACCAGGAACCCACTTTAAACTGTAGGTCCCCCTCTAACTGGCTGGGTAAGTCAGTTCAAGGTCGGAGAAAGGCAACGGCATACCACCTCCAAACAGGACCATGCCTAGTAAAGCACTGTGGTGTTCAAACCAATCTTCGGATTGTTGACTGCTTTACCTTTTTTTACCTTAGATTCTGAGGAATCAGCACCCAGAACAACTACCTCTAGCCGTAATAACGACCTTGATACGGCTCTGCATTGAGTCAAGCAGAGCTTGGATGGCGTGTTCAGGTACAGATGCCCATGCAGATTCAACATGATACCACAGTTCATCAAGAGTAGCGACTGGCATATTGCTCGGCCACCACTGACCAGACGTTTTCAGTAGGTGAGGGATCTGGAGAATGTGGTGGCCAGGGCAGCAGTCGAATATTTTCCGTACAGGACCTGTAACATGGGGTCGTGTGTTACTCTGCTGAAATGTAGGGTTTCACAGGGATCGAATGAAGGGTAGAGCCACGGGTCGTAACACATCTGAAATGTAAAGGAAACTGTTCAAAGTGCCGTCGATGCCAACAAGAGGTGACTGAGACGTGTAACCAATAGCACCTCATACCATCACGCTAGGTGATACGCCAGTATGGCGACGACGAATACACGCTTCCATTGAGCGTTCTCCACGATGTCGCCAAACACGGATGCGACCATCATGATGTTGTAAACAGAACCTGGATTCATCCGAAAAATGGCGTTTTACCATTCGTGCACCCAGGTTCGTAGTTGCGTACACCATCGCAGGCGCTCCAGTCTGTGATGCAGTGTCAAGAGTAACCGCAGCCATGGTCTCCGAACTGATGATAGTCCATGCTGCTGCAAACGTCGTCGAACTGTTCGTGCAGTGTTGTCTTGCAAACGTCGCCATCTGTTGACTCAGGGATCGAGACGTGGAGGATAAGATGCCTGTCATCACGACTGCTAGTGATACGAGGCCGTTGGAATCCAGCACGGCGTTCCGATTTGCCCTCCTGAACCCACCGACTCCATATTCTGCCTAACAGTCATCGGATCGCGACCAACACGAGCAGGAATGTTGTGATACGATAAACCGCAATCGCGATATGCTACAATCCGACCTTTATCAAAGTCCGAAACGTGATGCTACACATTTCTTCTCCTTACTTGAGGCGTCACAACAACGTTTCACCAGGCAACCCATGTCAACTGCTGTATCTGTATGAGAAATCGGTTGGAAACTTTGCTCGAGTCAGCACGTTGTAGGTGTCGCCATTGGCGCCAACCTTGTGTGAATGCTCTGAAAAGCTAATCATTTGCATAACACAGCATCTTCTTCCTGTCGGTTAAATTTCGCATATGTAGCACGTCATCTTCGTGATGTAGCAATTTTAATGGCCAGGAGTGTATTTGATGTCAACAAATTTCGCTTCTTCAGAAACGCTTGCCTTCCCTTAGCCATTCTCCATTTTATATCTTCTTTACTTCGGCCATCAGAAGTTAAATTGCAACCCAAAAAACAAAACTCATCTACTACTTTTATTGTCTCATTACCTAATGTAATTCCTTCAGCATCGCCTGATTTTCTGACACAACATTCCATTACCCTCGTTTTACTCTTGTTAATGTTCATCTTCTATAGTATATGTACATGATTCACTGCACAAATAATACGTGTTACACGCTTTTTGACCCAGAAACTTTCGCTTGACTTGAAGAGTTACCCCAATATATTATACTATGTGACATTATGGAATGAAAGTGACCAAAGTATGCAAGCTTTTTTTATTTTTATGTTTCCTACGAGTGATAACACTCGAATTGCAAATACATATTTGTTAAGTCGTTTCTGCAGTGTGCTCCTCCCAACTAAATTTATTATCAAATCTTAATCCGAGGAATTTAATACTGTGAACCTCTTCTATCTGCTCTTCTTCATACTTTATGCATATGCTGGATGAAAACCTCTTTCATGTTCTGAACTTCATGTAGTGCCTCCTCAGAGGGTTGGCTTTAAACCATTTATTTATGATCATGAAAATATCATTTGCACACCTTCCTAGAATTGTACTCGACATGCTATATATATTGCATATCATCTAAAACGAAACGAACTCTGCTTCTGGCAGTGTAACTAATGAGAGGTCCCTAAGATGGATCCTTGTGGGACACCCCCATGTAATTTCTTCCCAATCCTATGATGCCTGATGGTTTAATTCACTAGCCCCTTGCACTGACCCTTTGTTTACTGTTAGCAAGGTATAACGTGAACCATTTTGCAGGATTGACCATGACACCATAGAATCCTAATTTACTTAAAAGGATGTTGTGGTTCACACAATCAAATGCCTTTGAGAAATCATAGTAAACACCTGCTGCTTGTATTTTATTATCTAATGAATTATGTACATTTTCACTGTAGGTGTAAATAGCCTTCTTGATATTGGAACCTTTCAATAATCCATACTGTGTTCTGGACAATATTTTATTTGTGACAGTTAGTTGAGAAGTTGCTTGTACATTACCTTTTCTATAATTTTCGTGAATGCTGATAAAAGTGAAATCGGTCTGTAGTTGGACGGTATATCTTTATTTCCTTTCTTGAATAGAGGTTTCATATCCACATATTTTAGCCAATTAGGAAAAGTTCCAGTTATAATAGTCTGGTTTCACAAATAACTTTAAATGGTGCTAAACTCACAAAAACTACTTAACATATTCATGAACCTGAAGTTATATGTTAATACTAGTTTTAGATATTAAGGGCATTATTTACTGACTCTGAAATCCCACACTATCAGTAACAGATGTAAAGTACCTGTTAAATATATTTGCCACACTATGCCCCTCAGTAACTAATGCATCATCTTTCACTGTATACCATAATGTTTTCATTTTGTTGCCTGACGTTGCTACTTTCTTCTCATAGTGCATTTGTTTAGATGCCTGAACTACTTTTCTTAATATTTTACGGCATTCCTTATATTTAGCTAAATCGTCAGCATTGTAGTTATTCTTGGCTGATAGCTACATTTTCCTTTTTGTCTTACAAGACATCTTTATTCCTTGTGTAATCCATGGGTTTATCATAGACTTATGTTTAATTTGAGCTACTTTTAGAGAAAAACAGGTTTCAAACATGATACTGACATTATTAATGAATATATTATATTTTCCATTCATATCATGAGCACTATAAACATCTGATAGGCCATTGATTAATGGGTTTATGATATTTTGTTCCTTTGATTTGTCTACAATTTTTTTATTGGCTATCCTAGAGAATTTTGTTATCCTAGTTGGAAAGTGTACAGTATGAGTTAGATTGAAAGACAATGTTACTGACTGCAGTAAATGTTTACTGGAAGGCTGCATAAGAAAATCTATATTAAGATCACCAGCAACCAAGATTCCTTTGTTTCTTCCTGGTAAGTAAACCAACAGAGCTTCTAGATGATTTAGGAATCGATTATAATTTCCTGCAGGTGCTCGGTAAATAGTTACTATTATACAGCATCTCTTATGAAACTCTATTTTTTGTTGCACACTTTACTAAGTGCTGCTCTAGGCAGAATTTATTTATATCAATATTCTTGAATTTACAACAATTTTTAATAAATGTGGCAACTCCTCCTCCCCGCTATATCTACTCAAAAGAAGTAGGAAGCTAATTTAAATCCTGAAAAATTTAACTTGGACTGTAGAGATGTAATAAAGATAACTGATATTTCGTTCTAATGGTTGGACACAGACATACTGATAGTTCCGAAGAACTTCCTGATAAATATTGTTTGTTAAAATCTATCTCCTATTTTATCTGGTGTCTCAAACTGAGGGTGTCTTCCAAGTTCTCTTAAAACTGGTTTTCTTCTCTCACCCATCCCTCCTTTCCTATCCTGAAAAAGGCATGAGAGAACGCTCCTTTCTTCAGTAACCAATCTCGGGACCATCGTGAACTGCTTGTAGACATGCATTCTTCTTAAGACCACACAGTACAAGCGACGTTCTGTCAAACCATATGCTTTTAACTTTTCCACATTACCCTATCAGATTCTGTATATGACCAAGCAAGTATGAACGTGTCCTGATTTTGGACAGCGAAGTTGTTTATGTGTGACAGCTTGGACAGCCTAGTTCATATCCGTTTATTTGCTCTTTTCAGTTCTGTGAAAGGTTCGAGGCATCGCGATTGCACTCACTCTTCATCACACTTACAAAATATTTGTAAGTCTATTGGACCACACTGCTATGGTCAACAGTCAAACTGAAATGTTCAAATGTTTGTCAATCTACGCAACTTAACTATTCTGATAATCAGCCCGTAGGTTTACAAACTACTTTAACTTTCGCGAAGGACAACAAATACACCCATGCCCTATGGAGTAATCGAACCTCCGACGGGGAGCAACGGCGCGCTCCGCAGTTAGGCGCCTTAGAACGCTCGGTCACTCCACCGCGGCGGCCATCAGTGCCTAGACTTACAAACAACATAAACTGACTTACACTAAGTACAAACCACACACAGAACAAGGACTTGAACTTACGGCAGGAGCGGCAGACCACTCTTTAACATGACGCTTTAGACCAAAGGGCCATTCCGTGCGGCCATCACACATATATCATATTCCGGGCTACAAAATGGGATTACAGATGTTACTAACTGGACAGATAGTCCACAATTTTGTAGAAAACAAAAAATTAAAAATATTAGACTTGAGAGAGATCTGATCATCTCGATTTTCCGCATCGTAGTCAACACCATGACCACATAACGAAGGTAGCATGCCCATGGCTGTCTCATCTTTGCTGCAAATCTTGCGCTTGGAACGTTAACTGTTTGTATTTTGTTTCATTTTTTATAATGGCGCACACGTTCTTCGTCTTATGTGGTTGATCCATGTTCAGTTTTTGATGGTCTATCCACAGTATCGTCTTACCACTAAATCTGACACGGGTGTCATAGAGAGTTTCCGTTGTGAGATTCCATATTCGGTTCATTTTTGGATTGCTTTCTTGCGTTTATGATAGTGTGCCGTTTTAAAGTAACAGCACAATAAAGATTTATGACAAACCTAAAGTTGATATTGCTGCGAAAGAAACGACCAGCAACAACATTAATTATCTGATGGGTATAGTACTGATTCTTTCGAACTTTCTGAAAGTGTATTAACTCCTGATTAGAAACAACATATTTTGATTTTCTTGTGTTACTTTTCCTTCAAACTCTTAAATGTATTGTGTGTTTACGAGATTATTAGGCGGAGATTCTTGTTTAAGTATCCAATTTGTCTATTGTTCCTCCGTGTGATCGTGGCTGTTGTTTGTTTGTGTTTCGAAGAGAGCTACAGTTGGTAAACGCGCATGATTGTCGCTAGGAGACCGCCATCTCGAACAGACATAGGTGAGCATTTGTAAGTCTACCGGCTTCTCAACAGAAGTGACATATTCTGATTTTCTTTCGTTTTTTTACCTTCGAATTCTTAAATCGATTGTAGTGGTGTGCAAGGTCCATGCAGCAGAGCCCAGACAAAGCGAAGTATGGTTATTTTTTTGTAAATGGTACCAAGTTTTGACGTCAATGACAAGATCTTTGCACGTAGTAGTGCACAGAGCACGATTCATTTCCATTTTGTTTAAATTTCAGTAATTTTCCTGTGTGATGTGCTCTGAAATAGCAGGATAGCAAGTGCGAGATGTCGGAGTAGTAAGTCATTTGCTGTTCTTAAATGTTAATTTAATAGTCAGTACGTTTTACCCCCCCCCCCCAGCCCTCCTTCTGTAATTCGGTCTAATATTTGTAAGAGTGTTTTGCAAACTTCATTGTTTTACATTCATATTTTTTATCTTATTTAATAGTAAGGGAGTGCACTGGAACATGAGATTTAAACATTAGATTGTGCAGTTATCATGTTTTCCAGCTTAACTTCCCGACACATTGAAACATGACTGATATTACGAGAGCTCAGTTAACAGTTACCTCCTCAATGCTTCAGTTTGTTCCGTAGTTTCAATGTCTCGATGCCTTTTGCTGTCTCCCACGTTAGGTTCATATTACTGGTTGCATGCAGTGCATTGGAGGGGATTGCAGGATGATGCTGATGGTCGTGTGGCTTCTGTAGCCATTAAACTCCAACTGAGGGCGTGTCGCTACTTCGACATCAGGGAAGATGAATCGAAGAAAATTCCCGACCGGACCGGGATTCGAACCCAGATCCCTGCGTGGTAACACACCACACTCTCCACCGACTATGGAGGCTGACAGGGACCTTGGATGAATGCAAAATTATTAAGTATAAAGGTCATGCACTCATGGGCTATAAACAAAATCTTTAAAACTACTTCACCTATGTAGCTGACATTTGACAGGTATGTAGTTTATAGGAAGAACACGTCAGCTAAGAAACGTTTTTGTAATAGGACCGAATTACGGGGAATAAATGCTTTCTTAATTTTTATGTAAGTCCTGTATCTTTATTAATTAGAGACATTAATATGGTTTTGTGTAGTTTGCAACGTAGAATGAACTAATGAGCTAACCACATTTTCCCACAGGAGGGATGATGGTGATCAAAAGAAGATTACTGTTTCATTACGGAATCCTTTTGCATTTCATTTTCAGCAGCTTTGCGTAGCTTTTGTTTCAGTCGCAGCGCATCTCGAAAATGAGCAAAAATTATCTGTCACTGAAAACATAAATATTACGCGAAATTTTATTTCTTGTAGTTGATAGCCTAATATTGTCTGTATAAGCGATACATTGTTGCGACATTTTTTAATGATAAACTGGTTGACTACAATTAATTTTATCTTAATTCTGCGAGGCGTGTTTTTTTTACATTATTTTTGAGAAAACGGGCAAAGAAACAATGTTACTGATAAAATCGACAGTCCTCCTGAAACCGCACTGTTAGATGTTTAAGTGCTGTGCCACTCGGCATTGTGCAGAGACACTCATATCACGAGGTACCAGTTTATAATACTTTGTAAAATTATACATTTGTTTTGCTTTCTTAACCAATTTCACCACTCCCTTGAACCACAGACATTGCCGAGGTGGGGTGGCTTGCGTGCCTCAACGATACAGATAGCCGTACCGTAGGTGCAACCACAGCGGAGGGGTATCTGTGGAGAGGCCAGACAAACGTGTGGTTCCTGAAGAGGGGCAGCAGCCTTTTCAGTAGTTACAGGGGCAACAGTCTGGATGATTGACTGGGCTAATATGGCTTTGCCCCACACCTACTGCGAACGGCTGAAAGCAAGGGGAAACTACTGCCGTTACCTTTCCCGAGGACATGCAGCTCTACTGTATGAACATATGATGATGGCATCCTCTCGGGTAAAATATTCCGGAGGTAAAATAGTCCCCCATTCGGATCTCCAGGCGGGGACTACTCAGGAGGATGTGATCATCAGGAAAGACAATACTGGCATTCTACGGGTCGGAGCGTGGTATGTTAGATCCCTTAATAGAGTAGGAAAATTAGAAAATTTAAAAAGGGAAATGGATAGGTTGAAGTTAGATATAGTTGGGATTAGTGAAGTTCGGTGGCAGGATGAACAGGATTTCTGGTCAGGTGAGTACAGGATTATAAATACAAAATCAATTGCGGGTATCACAGGAGTAGGATTGATAATGAATAAGAAAATAGGAATGCGTGTAAACTACTATGACCAGCACAGTGATCGCATTATCATTGTCAAGATAGATACGAAGCCAACACCGACAACAGTAGTACAGGTTTATATGCCAACTAGCTCTGCCGATGATGATGAAATCGAAGAAATATATGAGGAGCTAAAGGAAATTATTCAGACAATTAAGGGAGAGGAAAACTTAATTTTTTATGGGAGACTGGAATTCGGTAGTAGGACAAGGAATGGAAGGGAAGATAGTAGGTGAATTTGGTCTGGGCAAAAGGAATGAAAGAGGAAGCCGCCTGGTAGAATTTTGCACGGGACATAATTTAGTTATAACAAACACCTGGTTCAAGAATCACAAAAGAAGGTTGTATACGTGGAAGAGACCAGGAGACACCGGGAGATACCAGATAGATTTTATAATGGTAAGACATAGATTTCGGAACCAGGTTTTACAGTGTAAGACATACCCAGGGGCAGATATAGACTCTGACCATAACTTGTTGGTTATGAACTGTAGGCTGAAACTGAAGTAACTATAGAAAGGTAGGAAAATAAGGAGATGGGACCTGGATAAATTGAAGGAACCTGAGGTTCTTAAGAATTTCAGAGGGAGCTTTAGGCAACAATTGACAGAAACAAGGGAAAATAAAACAGTAGAGGAGGAATGGGTAAAATTGAGAGATGAAATAGTGAAAGTAGCAGAGGACAAAACAGGTAGGAAGGCAATACCTACAAAAAATCCTTGGATATCACAGGAGATATAAATTTAATCGATGATAGGAGAAAATATAAAAATGCAGGAAATGAAACAGGCAAAATGGAGTGCAGACGACTAAGAAATGCGATTGACAGGAAGTGCAAAATGGCTAAGCAGGAGTGGCTAGAAGGCAAATGCAAGGATGTAGAAGAATGTATAAATAGGGGAAAAATAGATACAGCCTACAGGAAAATAAAAGAAACATTTGGAGATAAGAAAAACAGCTCTATGAATATCAAGGACACGGATGGAAAACCAGTTCTCAGCAAAGAAGGGAAAGCTGAAAGGTGGAAAGAGTATATAGAGGGGCTCTACAAAGGAAATGAACTTCGAGACAATATTGTAAGAAGGGAAGAGGATGAAGATGAAATAGGAGATACTGTACTGAGAGAAGAATTTGACAGAACCCTGAAAGACCTAAGTCGAAACAAGGCCCCTGGAGTAGATGATATTCCCTCAGAGCTACTGAAGTCTCTGGGAGAACCAGCCATGACAAACCTGTTTCACCTGGTGTGTAAGATGTATGAGACAGGCGAAGTACCCTCAGACTTTAAGAAAAATGTAATAATCCCCATTCCAAAGAAAGCAGGTACAGACAGGTGTGAAAACTACAGAACCATCAGTTTAATAAGTCATGGTTGCAAAATATTAACACGAATTATATACAGAAGGATGGAAAAACTGGTAGAAGCCGACCTCGGGGAAGGAAGGCAATACTCACTTTACGGCTTATCCTAGAAGATAGATTAAGAAAAGGGAAACCTACATTTCTAGCTTTCGTAGATTGGGAGAAGGCTTTTGACAATGTTGATTGGAATAAACTCTTTGAAGTTCTGAAGCAAGCAGGAGTAAAATATAGGGAGCGTAAGGTTATTTAAAACTTATACAAAAACCAGACAGCGGTTGTCAGAGTTGAAGGGCATGAAAGGGATGCAGTGGTTAGGAAGGGAGTAAGACAGGGTTGTAGCCTTTCTCCAATGTTATTCAATTTGTACATTGAGCAAGCTATAAAGGAAAGCAAGGAGAAATTTGGAGAAGGAATTAAAGTTCAGGGTGAAGAATCAAAAACATTGCGTTTTGCCGATGACGTAGTAATTCTGTCAGATACAGCAAAGGACCTGGAAGAGCAATTGAACGGAATGGACAGTGTGCTGAAAGGTGCATATAAGATGAACATTAACAAGAGCAAGACTAGGGTAATGGAATGCGGTCTTGGAAAATCATGTGATGCTGAAGGAATTAGATTGGGAAACGAAGCAATAAAGGAGGTAGATGAGTTTTGTTACTTGGGCAGCAAAATAACAAATGACGGTCGCAGTACAGAGGATATAAAATGCAGAATGGCAATGGGTAGAAAAGCGTTTTTGAAAAAGAGAAATTTGTTACATCTAATATTGATTTAAGCCTAAGGAAGTCCTTTCTGAAGGCATTTGTATGGAGTGTTGCCTTGTATGGGAGTGAAACATGGACGATAAACAGTGCGGACAGGAAGAGGAGTGAGGGTTTTAGAAATATGGTGCTACAGAAGAATGTTGAAGATTAGGTGGGTGGATCGCGTAACTAATGAGGAGGTACTGAACAGAATTGGGGAGAAAAGGAATTTCTGGCATACCTTGACTAAAAGAAGGGATAGATTGGTGGGACACATTCTTAGACACCAAGGAATTGTGAATTTAGCATTAGAGGGAAGTGTGTGGGGTAAAAATCGTAGAGGAAGACCAAGATATGGATACAGTAAGCAGATTCAGACAGATGTAGGTTGCCGTTCTTATGAGGAGATGAAGAGGCTTGCTCAGGATAGGGTATTGTGGAGAGCTGCATCAAACCAGTCTCCGGACTGAAGACCACAACAACAACAACAACCAATTTCAAGAAGTTCCCTTCTGATTGTCAGGGTTAGAAAAGTATATAATGATGATAGAAGGTCAATACTGTTTATCCTATTCGCAACGGCGAGTGCTATCACTTGCGTCTCGTTTTGTATGTGATTCGCGCCTCAACATTAATTACTGCTTTAAAATTGTGCCTGCATCAGTTTTGTTACTTACCTTTAGTTTTATTACTTTTGTTTGAAGATTTATTAAACTGTTATTGGTTGGTTGGTTGGTATGGGGGGTTTTAGGGGGACTAGACTACTATGGCCATCAGTCCCCCGCTTCATAGCTAGGCGACACACAGAAAATCATAATCGTCTATAAATGCGCCTGAGCTATAGTTAAAGTAGGGCAAGAGAAAAGAACATACTGTCAATGAAATATTGACGGACTCAACAAGGGACGATACAAAAGACGCCAGACACACAGTAACAAATACAAGATAAAATTATGATAAAACCGATGAATGTGGTTGGCCGACCGTGGGTATAAAATGGGAAAAGCCAGCCACATAGCGTACACGTGAAAAGCTGCAGTCTAAAGACCCGTCAAGGAGAACAGAGATAATAATCTAAAAGACCTCCCAGAGGAGTTATAGCAACTGGTAAATCCCCCCAGCACGAAGAAATCGTAAAACCAAATAAGCCACAGAGGCATCGTCGCCGAGCACCAAAGAGAGAGTGTTCGGGAGGTTAAAAGAACTCCGCAGTGGGGCTAAAACGGGACAGTGGAGTAGGAGATGGACCACAGTCAATGGAGCACCACATTGGCACACGGGCGGGTCCTCTCGACGGAAGAGGTGACCATGTGTCAGATGGGTGTGACCAATGCGGAGACGGCAGAGAACCACGGAGTCTCTACGGGACACCAGCTGCGAGGACTTCCAGATAAATGTTGTGTCCTTTATCGTCCGCAGCTTATTGGGCACGTCCAGAGCGGACCATTCGACGTTCCACAGTTCGCGTACTTTATTGCGAAGCAACGGGCGGAAGTCTGCTTCTGGGAGGCCAATCGCCAGAGGGCGGCAAGTGGTAGCCTGTTTGGCTAGCTGGTCGACGCTCTCGTTGCCCGGAATGCCTACATGGCCCGGGGTCCAAATGAATGGAACAGAGCGACCAGTGTCACCAAGAACCAGTATCGACTCCTGAATGGCCCTGACCAATGTATGACGACGGTAACACTGATCAAGGGCTTGTAAACTACTCAGCGAGGCGCTGCAGATCAAAAAGGAGGTCCCGGGGCACGTGCGGATGTGTTTAAGGGCGCGGTATATAGCCACCAGTTCTGCAGTGAAGATGCTGCTGCTAGGTGGCAAAGAGCGTTGCTCAACATAAGCGCCATGTATGTAGGCATATCCGGTGTGGTCGCCATCCGAAGAACCGTCTGTATAAATGACCTCCGAGTTACAATTTATCCGTAGTTAAAAATGAAGGTTAGTACTAGTATTTTTTTCTGAATGAAATGGGCGAAGAA
This sequence comes from Locusta migratoria, assembly GCA_026315105.1. Classification (NCBI taxonomy): domain Eukaryota; kingdom Metazoa; phylum Arthropoda; class Insecta; order Orthoptera; family Acrididae; genus Locusta; species Locusta migratoria. The sequence continues at coordinate 694,881,616 of CM048745.1, read as the reverse complement.
ATTATAAGCGTCATCCTAGATACATGACAGCAGACATGCCTCGTGACGGTGCATGTTGATTTTCGTCTCTGTCATACTTACTTCATGACAATATTTCAATTGGAGCCGATATTATAATACATCATGTGGCTAATGAGTGGCAAAGATTTAAGTGTTTCACGAGGAAAAATGTGGGATCTTTTATGATACGAAATACCTCTGTCACACAGATATGACTAGGCCGCATACTTATGGGACAACCTGTAAACTCATGGCAGCTGGGGAAATACCTCCGTTCCAGTTTCAACTGCGTCAAGATAGCAATGCCGACTCGTGAGATTTGAAAATACTGAAGTCAACATTAGTTAGATGAAATCCACTCTTAAGTGCCGTCTATACCTGACCGCTAGTGAACACGAATTCAGTGCGCACCAATGCACTGTTTACACCAACATTTTAACGTGTTGTTCGAACCACGCATCGTTTTTGGCGACTCGTCACAGCAAGAGAGGTGTAAGGTAAACTAAGACTGAGAAAATGTGGTTATTCCACAAGAAACGTTCAAATGTTCAAACTGCTATGGTCATCAGTCCCTATACTTACAAACTACTTAACCCATTACAGGCCAATGTCCCTTTTCTGCGACGCAAATAATTTATTTTATACTACATGAGGAATGTAACTTTTAGCTTTTATTGTGGTACCTGAAGGATGAAGTGACTTCTATAATACCTGGAAATGCCAAAAAAATAATTTTCCTTTAATTAGTCAGGTTTGGTAGAGCACTTAATTTGCCTGTTTTCTGTACTTTCTCTTAGCTGCACTGTTCGTCTGCTAGTGGCTGCTTTTTCAGCAATGAATTATTATTTAGGCGTTTGGATGTGTTTATTAGTATATGAACATCTATGTAAAATTCAATATTTCTCAGATATCCTGAAGTAAATGTAATATCAATTTATTTTGTTCGTCCCAATAATGAGACCACAGCATGTTATATTATCAAAATATTTAGTTGAAGAGCCTTATTAGGGTATAAAGGTTTCATAAACAAAAATTACTGTACGCATTCTTGAGATCTGATTCCAAGAGCATCAAAACACACCGCATAGAATACATTTGAAAAATTTCTAGCGGAACCGAATAAGGTGGTAGTGAGTGCATGTCAAATTGATGACATAAAATTAGTGATTATTCCCTTCAACGCAGATAAAATATCAGATGAAGGAGATATTGACGAAAATGTCTGACAAATTTGACGGTCTGTAATTTTTGTTCTAGTATACTGACATTAATTCAAACAACATTTCCTTTCGTCACCCGAAGTATAATATTCATGTAAAAGAAGTCTACAAAAATAACTAAAAACGTTTTGGCAGGTAATGGGTTAAATTAAATACACTACGGACAACACACACACACACACACACACACACACACACACACACACACACACTCATGCCCGAGGGAGGACACGAACCTCCGGCGGGAACGGCGACCAGTCCTCATCACGACCCCTTAGACCACGCAGCCATACCGCACTCTGTACCTGTAGCGCATCACTATTGCACTGATATCAATATTTATTTACGAGATGTCATCTTCTGATCGTTCGAGAATAGGAATGAAATTTAAGGCATTTTTCATTTTTTTCCTTTCTTTGTAGGATCAGCACTGTGTAACGTGGCATTAATTTGAGACTCCTCACATCTAGGTATTTAAGAAAATTTAATCATTTAATAAGACATTGTGTAAGCGTATTGATGTGGAAGGGATGATGAAAGCAAGTCATAAGTTACATTTCATATGGGCCTGCAGCATTGTGTATGTCTTAAGGTCATATTGTTAATACAAATAATACCAAAAAGGTGCTTTACTTTGTAGATGTTATATACTGTTTATTAATACAGCAATAGGCCTATTTCGGCACTGTGGCCATCATCAGGCTATCTGCGGATAAATATTTAAGGTTAAAAGGTAAAGCAGTCAACAATCCGAAGATTGGTTTGAACACCACAGTGCTTTACTAGGCATGGTCCTGTATGGAGGTGGTATGCCGTTGCCTTCCTCCGACCTTCGAACTGACTTACCCAGCCAGTTATAGGGGGACCTACAGTTTAACGTGGGTTCCGAATCACGGTGCTACTCGGTATTTTTCACATGAGCAATAGTGCCAGAGGTGAAAGAAGTGGAAAGTGACAGATAAAAATCCTAGGACCTGGCGGGGATCGAACCCGCAACCTTTGTATTTGTAGTCTGGCACTCTACCACTGTGCAACCGAGGCGCGTAATATATAAATACTTACAATTTTGATACATTTTTCGTGACATATTATTACACACGTCCATATTGCATCCTGTAGGTATAATTTATTACATTTACTGCATATAATTGCATTCTAAATGTTCTTAAGGATATATATATATATATATATATATATATATATATATATATATATATATATATATTATGCTTGTCAGGTTATTAATTTATTACTGCTGTTCTGACAGTTATGTCTGACATATCCCCCAGCGACACTCTATAGTTACAGTTTGTTTATTACCAAGGTGGTTAGAATACAGGGAGACGCCCTTACGCTGAAAAAGTGAAGTCTGCCTCCGCCACATTGCTAAGTATTACAGAAGTATTCGTATTGTAGAGCTAATGTTTTATGTCACTTAAAACAGTAATAAAACGTCCGACTGTTTTGCGTGATGTACAACGTCTTACAGAAGTGCAAATTATCCGTTAAAAATTAAGTTTGCATATATATTATGAGTATTTGTTGCTATTTATTCAAGAAAGTATATTGAAACTTCCTGGCAGATTAAAATTGTGTGCCGGAACCGGGACTCGAACCTGGGACCTTTGCCTTTCGCGCGCAAGCGCACTACCGACTGTGCTATCCCGACACGACTCACGATGCCGCCTCACAACTTTACTTCCGCCAGTACCTCGCCTCCAATTTGGAAAGTAGGAGGCGAGGTAATGACGGAAGTAAAGTTGTGAGGCGGCATCGTGAGTCGTGTCGGGATAGCACAGTCGCTAGTGCGATTGCCCGCGAAAGGCAAAGGTCCCAGGTTCGAGTCTCGGTTCCGGCACACAATTTTAATCTGCCAGGAAGTTTCATATCAGCGCACACTCCGCTGCAGAGTGAAAGTTTCATTCAAGAAAGTATATTGTTTGAAAGTACATAATTTGTAGGGACTGTCAGTTCAATGCATTAACAGTAGGAGGGTCGACTTAACTCATGGTTTTAACGGAGAAGTAGCGTTCCAAAACTGACGAAGATGGCGGACAGGCTTCAACTCACATATGTGCTCAGCATAGATATTGCCATCTCCCTTTATTCTAACCTCCTTGTTTATTACTGTGTATCGTGGGATCTTTGGTATGGTTGTGTTACCTTTGTTATGTTAGGGTACTGCGACTTATATCTCTGTTTTAACTCGAAACTAAAATTTCAATAATGTTGTCTCGATAATGTTTGTGTTTTAGTTCTGTTTGTTCATTTAAAATTTCGTCAGAGTTTTCCTTCCAATGTGTATAAATTTCGATCTCTTCCAGAATGTTCATATGATAACCTTTTGGTGTTACGTGTAATATTTTCATTGCGTTTGTGATACGATCGGTTTCGTGATTTTCCGTTTTCAAGTGGTTAAAGAATGCTGAAAGATTTGTGTCGGAATTTCTCGTAGGTTCTCTGTATCGATTTATGAAATTCCTGCCATTTGTCCTATATAAAATTTCTGACAATATTTACAATTAATTTAGTATACGCCTGGTAATTTGTATATTGGTATTTTTGTCTTAGTGAAATTGATTAACGTTTTTATGTTGTGTGTAGTTTTGTAGGCAAATCTGACTGTAGTCTATTTTAGTAATGCGTTCAGATCTTCAGACGTTCGTCCTATATAATTTTGTGGTATGTATTTAAGATTTTTGTTTTAAGGACGTATCTTTCGATAGTTTAATGCAATTTAGAATTTTTTTGGGACAACCAAAAGTACATAAAATGCTTGAAATTCCCATATGACCTGTAGTTAAGTCAATAGATAGTCCAACAGATTTAATCAGTAAAATATTGGACAAATTGATCGAAACGTATTTCACATATAACAAACAATACACAATAAAAAAATTCAAGAGCACTAGCCAATGAAATAAAATAAATAAAAATCCTACAAAATGCTAAATTTGTGTCATTTGATATTACCAATCTCTATACCAACATAACAATCCAAGAAACAATAACTATCATTGAAAAAATCACAGGAATTTTTGATATTATCGATCTTGTGAAATTAGTATTAAAACAAAATTACTTTGAATTCAACAATGAAATACATACCCAAAGAGAAGGAGTTGCAATGGGATGTAGGATTGCAGCAACCATAGCTGGTATATTTTTAAATACATTAGAGGAAAAATTCTTCAACTCTAATCACGCAGTAATAAATAAAATAATATACTATCACCGATATGTAGACGACACCCTCCTACTAATAGACGGATCCTAAACTCACATACAACAACTGTATACCATAATGAACAACCTATATACTAAAATCAAATTTACCATGGAGCCAGGAACCGATAAAACCACAAATTTCTTGGACCTAACAATTAGGAATAAAAACAATTAACATAAATTTGACATATATAGAAAACCCACAACTTCAGATAGTATTATTAACTCAAATTCTTGACACCCCAAAGCACAAAAATATGTATATTTTAAAACACTGGTAAACCTAATAAACCTACCATTAGAAGAAACAGTTATAAAAAATAGGGCTTTCAATACTAACCTATATAGCCGACAAAAATGATTTTAATCCAAGTATAGTAAAGAAACTATACGACAAAAACACGAAACACAAACCCAATAAAATTATGAATGACATTAAACTATCGAATGATACGTCCTTAAACAAATTAAATACATACCACAAACTTATACAGGATGAACGTCTGATGAGCTGAACGCATTATTAAAAAAGACTTCAGTCAGATTAGCCTACAGAACTGCACACAACATAAAAACCTTAATCCATTCCACTAAGACAAAAATACCAATATACCAATTACCAGGCGTATATAAAATTAAGTAAAGATTTTCAGAAATTTTATATAGGACAAACTAGCAAAAATTTCAAAATTCGATACAGAGAACATACCACAAATTCCGACACAAATCTTTCAGCATTCTTTAACCACTTAAAAACGGAAATCACGAAACCGATCGTATCACAAACGCAATGAAAATATTACACATAACACCAAAAGGTTATCATATGAATATTCTGGAAGTGATCGAAATTTATACACATTGATAGGAAAGCCCTGTTGAAATTTTATATGAACAAACAGAACTAAAACACAAACATTATCTAGACCACTTTATTGAAATTTTAGTTTCTAGTTAAAATAGAAATATAAGTCACAGTACCATAACATAACAAAGATCAAACTGCCATATCAAAGATCTCATGATACACAGTAATAAACAAACTAACTATAGAGCATCGCTGGAGGATATATTAGACGTAAGTGTCAGAATAGCAGTAATAAATTAATAACCTGACAAGCATAAAATAATATATATACCATCTAAAGAACATTTAGACAGCAATTATATGCAGTAATTGTAATAAATTACACCTACAGGATGCAATATGGAATAATATGACACGAAAAATGTACCAAAATTGTAAGTATCTGTATTTTACTCATTTTAACCTTAAAATTTATCCGCATATCCTGATGAGGGCCTCAGTGCTGAAATAGATCTATTGCTGTATTAATAAACATTATATAACATCTACGAAGTAAACCAGCATTTTGGTATTATTTGTATTAACAAGTCATAAGTGTCCTTTTTTTAAAATATTTTATTCGGATATTTGGTACAGGGAAGGCACTGTTTAAATCGTTATTTTAGTTTTTCATGATCTGTGTAGGATCTAAAGTGAGCAGGCAAGGGAAGCAGACGATAAAGTATTGTGGTATTAATGGGACAGTGTACCACAAGGTTCGGTCTTGGGCCCTTTGCTGTTCTTAATATATATTAATGACTTGCCATTCTACATTCATGAAGATGCAGAGCTGGTTCTTTCTGCTGATGATACAAGTATAGTTATCACACCTGACAGACAAGAACTAATTGAAGAAATTGTAAACGTCGTCTTTCAGAAAATTATTAAGTGGTTCTCAGCAAATGGACTCTCATTAAATTTTGATAAAACACAGCACATACAGTTCCATACAGTAAATGGAATGTCACCATTAATAAATATAGACTTTGATCAGAAATCTGTAGCAAAGGTAGAATAATAAAAAAAATTTGGTGTACGCATTGATAAGGGGTTTAACTGAAGAAAAAAAGAAAAAAAAAAACACAGTGAAGTTCTGCTGAAACGTTTGAGTTCAGCTACTTATGGTATTAGGGTAATTGCAAATTTTTGTGATTTAAAATCTCAGTAAATTAGCTTACTATGCCTATTTTCATTCTCTGCTTTCGTATGGCATCATTTTTTAGAGTAATTCATCATTGAGTACCAAAGTATTCATTGCACAAAAGCGTGTAATCAGATAAATGCTGGAGCCCATCCAAGATCATCCTGCAGACACTTATTTGAAGAGCTAGGGATCTTGACAGTAGCTTCACAGTATATATATTCACTTATGAAATTCGTTATTACCAGTCCCACCGAATACAAAAGCAATAACAGTGTACATAACTGCAACACTAGGAGAAAGAATTATATTCACTATTCAAGGTTAAAACTAGCTTTGGCACGGAAAGGGGTGAAATATGCTGCCACAAAAGTCTTTGGTCACCTACCAAACAGCGTCAAAAGCCTGACAGTTAGCCAACTAGCATTTAAAAATAAAGTACAAGAATTTCTGAATGACAACTCCTTCTACACTATAGATGAATTTTTAGACAGAATTTAGTTAATCTGAAAAAAAAAATTACAAAATAAATTGTGTCATGTATTTATTACAAAGTAATAATTTGTAAAGACACCTATCATTAACCTGACACGTTATACATCAGTACGAAGTGTCGTATTCATGATCTATGGAACAAGTACTAATCTAATCTAATCTCTGATTAACGATTCTCTGCGAGTATGACGGGACAGGTGCCTCGGGCTGACAATAATCAGAGGGGAGCAGCGATTTCTGCTCTGGAAGAGGTGACCACGTACAGGATGACCAGCCAGTCTAAAACAGGTTAGGGAAATAATTCAAAAAAATTATTTCAAAACTTCGCCTAACTTTTACAAGTTTTGATTCTTCAGTTTCTCCCGCCGTATTTGATAATCAAAATATCCACGGGTGTACTGCCGGTCTATAGTGTCCAACGGGCACAATATTTCGGCGATCATACATGTCGCCATCATCAGGTGAACTGATGGACTAAGCTCCTGGAAACGCGCCGGCACGGAGATCCGCACGCTACGGCTGCTCGAAGGGAACTGGGTTCTAGCCCGGTAGCGGGCCATTTAAATACCCTCGGCCCGCGGAGCGACCCCTCCGCGATCCGAGCCCCGCGCCGCGGCCGCGCATCGGAACCGATTGCGACGGCGTCTGAGATGACGTCGGTGTGAGGGCTCTGTCCGCCGTGGTCGTCACTTCGTTACGTTTGTCCGCCGAATAAAATTCGTGCACTCGTGGGGAGCGCTAAAGATGATCTCGGTTTGAGGAAGGCCGGCGTGTACCAGATTCCGCGTCAGTGTGGAAAGTCATATATTGGACAGACGATGCGTACCGTCGAGGATCGTTAAGTTGAACACCAGAGGCACACACGATTGATGTATCCGAGCAAGTCGGCGGTCGCTGAACATTGTCTGTCGGAGAATCATGCGATGGACTATGAAGGCACTAGGATTCTGGTACAGACGTCGAGATACTGGGACTGTGTCGTTAGAGAGGCCATTGAAATTCGCACAATTGACGACCTCATAAACCGTGACTGTGGCTATAATCTTAGCAAAGCTTGGGAACCAGCGATTGGGTTAATTAAGAGTAAATCTAGCAAACGTAACGAAGTGACGACCACGGCGGACAGAGCCCTCACACCGACGTCATCTCAGACGCCGGCGCAATCGGTTCCGCTGCGCGGCCGCGGCGCGGGGCGCGGATCGCGGTGGGGTCGCTCCGCGGGCCGAGGGTATTTAAATCGCCCGCTACCGGGCTAGAACCCAGTTCCCTTCGAGCAGCCGTAGCGTGCGGATCTCCGTGCCGGCGCGTTTCCAGGAGGTCAGTCCGTCAGTTCACCTGATGATGGCGACATGTTTGATCGCCGAAATATTGTGCCCGTTGGACACTATAGACCGGCAGTACACCCGTGGATATTTTGATTTTACAAGTGTTCGTCCACAGCGACATACGCCTTGACAACGTGACCAAACCTGTCCACCTTGCAGGACAGAGCCGGCTAGAACCAGAATTGAATGCTGATTCTAAAATCACGCCACCCTTCTGGCGTCCGTGCTGAAACTACTGACGTTTCCATGCTACCGTGGAGCCGATAGCTGACACCCACGTTTGAGGTGCGAGAATCACTTCCTTCGCTCTCTTCAGTTTGATTTCTCGTGCAGAACGGACGCACCCCGGAGGCCTGGCCTCGGTGCGGGGCGAACGGCCGCATGTTCAAAAAAATGTTCAAAAGTCTATGGGACTTAACTACGGGGTCATCAGTCCCTAAACTTACAGACTACTTACGAACTAGCTAATACTAAGGACGGCACAAATATCCATGCCCGAGGGGGGATTCGAACCCCCGACCGCAGTGGCCGTGCAGACCTTGACTGGAGCGCCTCAATCCCCTCGGCCACCGTGGTCGGCACGGCCGCATGCCGTCCGCTCCCGCCTAGCGGCTGTTCGGCATCAGCCACCAACTGTGTGAACCGTAACCATTACCGTAACCTTTCCAGTTTTCTAATCCTCTAACTTAGACTGGCACTCATTCATTACATCTATATCCAGGGCGAGCTCCGATATGTATCCCGTATTTCAGAATATACCAAATATTAACTTGTATCCTGTCTTTTATTTGCCAATCAGCCATCCTTTCCTAGGGCGCCCACAAGCCTTCACCGCTCCGCCTTCCATCCTGACAACGCCTCCAACTCATCTTATTTATGCAGCACTGGGATGGATTGTACAATTTTAGTATCATCCGTGGGATAAAGATTAAGTGCTGTACAACCAAGATCACGGGTAATTGACCAGAGTGCGGAGTAACGTCAGAAGTAAGCAGACGTGTCTTGATCGTCGAGCACAGAGTAACATAGAGAGGCCTTACAATGACAGTGAAATGAAGCCGACTGAGAGCCGACACATAACCAACATGGCGGCCGAGCACCAGCCGGCCACAGCTGCGAGCACAGGGTGGTTCAAAAAATGTTCAAATGTTTGTAGAGTCTATGGGACTTAACTACGGGGTTATCAGTCCCTAAACTTAGAAACTACTTATGAACTAGCTACAAATAAGGACGGCACAAATATCCATGCCCGAGGGGGGATTCGAACCCCCGACCGTAGTGGCCGTGCAGACCGTGACTGAAGCGCCTCAGTCCCCTCGGCCACCGCGGCCGGCCAGGGTGGTTCATTGAGTTCGCTGTCTGTTAATTCCTTTTTCATATATTTTAAGAAGTTCCTTTTTGACAATCTATTTTTGCCGTGAATAATTACAAATTTCAGCTACGGACAGAAAATCATACTATTATATAAAATAGAAGCACATTTTTCCTCTGTGTGTCCCTTTAACCTTCTATAACTCGAGAAGTACCGAACGTATCGCCATGCGGTTTCTTTTAATTTCTTCTTTAGAATCCTGGGATAATCTTAGACCATATTTAATATCAATACGAATACACGAAAAAAAATAAGAATCATAACGTAAAATCGTTTACCGCTTCTGCACTTTAGTCAGCTCTGTAGCCTAAACTATAAGAGCTAGGCCAGTGTACATAGTATAAACTTGCAGAAGTCACCAACATCTACAAAAAAGAAAAGAAAAAACAAACACATTTATCATTTTTCTTTTCTAAGCGCTGGCGCCAGATGGCTTCAGACTACAGATATAGTGATTGTGGAAGATTTGTAAAATTTAGACAAATGATTTCGCGGCCTTTTTTTTAATTCGTCGTGAGTTCTATAATTCTATACTATGTACTTTGGCGCAGGTCTCATAGTATACGGTACAAAAGTCACGGAAGTGCAGAAGTGGTAAACCATTCTATGTTATTATTCTTATTTCAATTATTTCTTATATTCGTATTGGCATTTCATATAGCCTAAGTTGAACACAGGATTATACCGAAGAAACTGAAAGAAACCACATCACGATATGTTCTGCAGTTCTCGAGTTAAAGTAGTGTAAATATTAACCGCGAAAAGCCGGAGCGGCTCAGCTAGATAGTAATAAAATAAATAAAAAGTGTTAAGTCATAATTATTGGATACAGAAAATTTTACTCCAAATTACAAATGTTGATAAGCAAGGGCAACAGAATCTGTGCTCGCTGGTGGGTAAACTCGCTGAATTTAACGAGTAGAATTTGAAAAGTTCCACCGCTCTGTTGAATCCAAATTTGTGAGAAAACCAAGGGAATTATAAAAAAGTTGTTTAAATAAAAATAAAAGTTCATTTCATCATCTACAACTTTCTCGGTGACGTAAATTTCCTGACCACAAAACGAAAAATGGGGCAGGCGACTAACTTTTTCATGTCACAATTTTTATCTCTATTTATAAAAGGAAGTGTCCCGATTGACTGACTGATTGACTGACTGACTCATCATCGCACAGCCCAAACCACTGAAGATAGAAACTACAAAATTTAGGATTTTAATTCAGGGTTCAAATTTAAAAGACACGTGTTTCGGCATTTTTTGAAATTCGACAAATAATGGGGTAAAATAGGTGAGGCAAAAAATTGATTTTCAAAAATATGTTGCTGTTAACTCAAATTTCAAGCTATAACTACGAAACTTAGGATATGGACTCTTGATCAGGATTAAAAAGACAAGAGTTTTGGTATTTTTGGAAATTCAAAAACTAAGGGGGTAAAGGAGGGGATCAAAAATTATTTTCGAAAACACATTGTTGTTAAGACAATTTTGAAGCTATAGGTGCAAAAATTGGTATTTGTATTATTCGTTATGATTTAAAAAATACGTGTTTCGGTATTTTTGGAAATTCAACCATCAAGGGGGTTAAATTGGAGAGGGGATGTTTTTCGAAAATCTGTTGCTATTTAGGCAATTTTGAAGTTATAACTACAAATTTTCGGATTTGGATTCGGGGTTCAAATTTAAAAGACAAGTGTTTCGGTATTTTTGGAAATTCGACAAATAAGGGGTGAAATACGAGATGCAAAAATTGATTTTCAAAAATACGGTACTGTTAGCTCAAATTTCAAGCTATAACTACGTAACTTAAGATATGGATTCTTCATCAGGATTAAAAAGAAACAACTGGTGCAGACCAACCAGCCTACGCATGCGAAGCAGCGGGGGTTCAGCTAGTTTCATATAAAAGTAATAGTTTCAATCATTATTTTTATACAAACACGATACATATTCACCTGTCTACGTGAAAAATTTGGTAATTTTTTGCCTATTCTTAGGGGTTCAAATGGCACTGTAATTGAAGGTAGAGCCACTTGAAGAAGTACGCATTTATCGGACCAACTCCGTTTCTGCACCCAACCAAGATGGCTGCCAGGCTTCACTGCCTGTACGCTGATGTAGTTTCATGCAAGTAATACATGTGTATTAATGAATATAAGTTGATTCATCTTAAACCTTGTGGATTTTCTGATGTCTTAATAACGGTTTAATTAATTTATTGTGTAAGTCTGTGTACATGTATAAGTCTGAATCCACAATGTCGACTGCGGTGAAAATGATGAATTATGCAGTTCATAAGAAAGACAGGGTGACAGAAATGGAGCAAGGAATCATTGAAAGACGCAATGCAGCGTGTATGGAATGGTAAGCTTGTTAAAGGCGCCGTTAAGAAGTTCAACTTCCCTGAAGCTACTTTAGGACACTATATAAAGAAACATGTTGATGAGGTAGGCACTGCTCAGTATACGGGCTTAAATTACAGGGCAAGTCAACAAATGGTACTGTCATTAATAGAAACAGATCGAGCTAAAAAATCTTCAGTGTTCGGAAACGTTTAAGAGCTTTATTACAAAGGAGACACTTTAAGCAATCGTTTTTCCATAAATAAAATATCTGACTTCAACGTAAATTCAAATGTTTGTATAGTCTATGGGACTTAACTACGGGGTCATCAGTCCCTAAACTTACAAACTATTTATGAACTACTTTACGAACTAGGACGGCACAAATATCCATACCCGAGGTGGGATTCGAACCCCCGACCGAAGTGGCCGTGCAGACCGTGACTGGAGCGCCTTAGTCCCCTCGGCCACCGCGGCCGGCGACTTCAACGTAAGAGCCAGAAAAATATATAATAAACGTTAATGTCGTCATCTTACCCTACTGACTGTTATATTGACTGTCATGGCTGCGGTGCATCGGTATATCTTCCCATTTTGGACGGAGTGCGAAGCAGGCAGAGCGGTAACGAGAATGGAAGCGCCCCTGCGGGCAAAGTACCGTAGAGCGACTTATCGCTCGCCTTCTGCTTGCGCGGACCGCCGGCGTAGTGGCGAACAGCGACGGCACAGAAGATTCCAGGGAGGAACCACGCGGCTTCACGAACATCGAGAGTTTTGCAGAGAGCATTGGCAGACTTCGTTTGGTGCGGTCCTAGTGAGAAGACGTTCAATTCACTGCATCGCGTCAAGTGATTGTTTGTGAAAGGTTGAATCACGGTGTGAAGCATTGTGAATCTCTCATATTCACAGAATATATGACATCAATTGCGGATGGGCAAAACTGAAAATGTTTACCCAGCCGGGACTCGAACCCGGTTCTCCAGCTTTCTAGGCAGTTGCCGTGATCACTACACCACTTTTTTTTTTTTTTTTTTTTTTTTTTTTTTTTTTTTTTTTTTTTTTTTCAGGTATATCTATGCTTTGCGGTCGTTTTCATTGTTCGTTCTTTGTCGTTCGTTGATCATTTGGGGACACAGCGAGCCGGCCGCGGTGGCCGAGGGGACTAAGGCGCTCTAGTCACGGTCTGCACGGCCACTACAGTCGGGGGTTCGAATCCCCCCTCGGGCATGGATATTTGTGCCGTCCTAGTTCGTAAGGAGTTCATAAGTAGTTTGTATGTTTAGGGACTGATGACCCCGTAGTTTAGTCCCATAGACTATACAAACATTTGAACATTTTTTGACACAGCGATCACCGCACCTGCAAGGACTACCTAAGCACGCCTCCCGTCAGATACGAGGCGCGTCCAGAAAGTAAGTTCCGTTTCAATTTATCTCCGCTGCAGCGCTGCGATTGCAGTTCCGCACATGCGCTGTAGACGATGTTTATCAAGGAGAAGAACGTGCGCCATTTGGATATCGCTGTCAGTTATGTACGCTTTGTTCTGCTTGTTGAAATTTCGGCGTTGATTGAAAATCCCGCCGGCTGTGAAATCAGGTCGGTGATTCAGTTTACGGACCAAATGAGTGATTCGATGATGAGAAGATGGGTCCGACAGTTCAATGGCGGGCGTAGTGATGTGCACGATGAAGAACGAAGTGGGCGTCCATCTTTCGTTACAGAAGAACTTTCATCTGTTCTTACATCTTAAGTCTTTCCTTGGCCGTCATCACTTCACAAATGACGACGAGCTGATAGAAACTGTTTCTAACTGGTTGAAGAGACAGGCGGCAGATTTCTACGAAGATGGTATACTAAACCTGGTGCCACGCTATGACAAATGCCTGCAAAATTTCGGCAGTTATGTGGAAATGTAGTTTAAGAGTTGTAGAATTTTGCGCGATAAAAATTTATTCTGTATCTGTGTACAATTTCATTTTATTACCAAACGGAACTTACTTTCTGAACGCGCCTCGTACAAATTCCCAGCCTTACCCTGCGCACAGTACTCAAACTCGTAGTTTTGAAGCTAAAGGGTGTCCAGAAAAGGGCTCCCTGATTTCAAAATTAAGTATCTCGAAAACAAAGATCGATAGAGGAATGCACTAAACGGTATGTTTATTGTGAATGCTGTAAGAAGTTTATACAGCAGTTTGAAATATTAGTTACAAAAACTGCTAACAGATGGCGCTGTACGCTGTACAGCTCTTATAAGCATACATAAGTGAAATAATCGTATGAAAACACTCTTTGCAAACAATCACATCACAATGTTTTCAAAATGTTCACCATTGGCACTACAGAGGTGGCGCAAACGAAGAATTAAATACGCCATCACATTTCGTAGTGTCTCAACCGAAATGGATTCACATGCCACAGAGATCGCCGATTCAAGCTCGTCCAGCGTGGCGGGATGCTTTGGGTAGACCATGTCTTTCACTGTGCCCCCCCCCCCAAAAAAAAAAAAAAAATCACAGGGAGTCAAATCCGGCGAATATGGAGACCAATCCATGCCTGCACCAGTAAATTTGGGATATCCCAAAGCAATGACTCGATTCCCGAAGTATTCCTCAAGAAAGCGAAACACTTGTTCGGTCCGATGTGGTCGTGCTCTATCTTGTATAAACCATACAGTACCTGGCCGATCCTCTAACGCTTGCTGTGTGGCGACAAATTGTTCCAACGTAACGAGCACCAGTGACCGTTTCTCGAATGAAAAAAGGGTCAATAATGCCTCTGCTGCATACTGCAGCCCACACAGTAACTTTAGGAGAATACAGGGGTTCTGTAAACCAGATGCAACCAACATCAAATTCTTCACTATCAATCATTGTGAGCATCTGATTAGCAAAGGCAACCCTTTGTTGCACAGCTCGTACGGGTATGGCCTGGTGCGTTTGAATTTTGAATGGAAACGTGTGTAGGCTCTTTCTCAGTATTTTCTGCGTGCTGGAACGCTTCAAACCAGTCTCAGATGTAATTCTACGGAGGGATGCCATTGGATTTCGTTGAATAATTCCAGAAACTGTGGCGATATTTTCAGGCGTAACTGCGCTTTGCTTGCAGCCAACATGCCCCACTAGATCATCAGTTACGCTGCCTGTTCGTTGAAATTTTGCGAAGAACGTACGAATGGTTTGCGCATCGGGTCCTCTTGGAACATTAAATCGTGCTTGAAAACTTCGCCTTGTTGCCGTAGGACTCTCTTCTAACCTGTGGTACTCTACCACCAGAAAAACGCGTTGTTCAATGGAGTACATGGTTTTAATCTCTTCCTTCGGTACGCTAACCTCCTTTCACGTTTCAGTAGTGGAACTGATCACTCTGGGCTTCGGATCGCTATTTATTCTAGGCATTACGTTTGGCGATTACAGTGTCATCTATTATTTAAAGCTGCTGTATAAACTTCTTACAGCTTTCACAATAAACATACCGTTTACTGCTTTTCTCTATCGATCTTTGTTTTCGAGATATTTAATTTTGAAATTAGGGAGTCCTTTTCTGGACACCTGTATATTTTAATTATTCATATCTTAAATTCTGATTCCTTATTTCTGAAAACAGCTTAAATCTACTATGGCTGCTACTTCACCTATTTAGGTGGGTGCTAACAAAATATGTTCGCATTCGGAAGAGAAAGCTGGTGAAAGGTATTATGTAAAGATTTCGCCGCAACAAATAACGCCTTTCTTTTAATGATTTCCACCCCAACTCGTGCCTCATTTCCGTGACACTCTCTCCCTTATATCACGATAATACAAAACGAGATGCACTTCTCCGATTTTTCTCTAAATCGCCCGTCAGTCCCACCTGGTGTGGATCTCACAATGCGCAGCAATACTCCAAAATAGGACGCACAAGGCAGTTTCTTTAATAGAATCGTATCTTATACGTGTTCTGCCAATGAAACGTAGTTTTTGGTTCGCCATAGCTATAATATTTTCTGTGAGTTCTTTTCAATTTAATTTTTTCGTAGTTGTTACTCCTAGGTATTTAGTAGAATTGACAGCCTGTTTGACTGATTAATCGCGCAACTGAAGTTTAACGAACTTATTTTAGTGTTCATAAGGATAACCTCACTTTTATCATTATTAACGGTTAATTACCAATTTTTGCACCATGCAGATAAGGTAAAGCAGTCAACAATCCGAAGATTGGTTTGAACACCACAGTGCTTTACTAGGCATGGTCCTGTTTGGAGGGGGTATGCCGTTGCCTTCCTCCGACCTTCGAACTGACTTACCCAGCCAGTTATTGGGGGACCTACAGTTTAACGTGGGTTCCGAACCACGGTGCTACTCGGTATTTTTCACATGAGCAATACCAGAGTTGAAAGAAGTGGAAAGTGAGAGATAAAAATCCTAGGACCTGGTGGGGATCGAGCCCGCGTCCTTTGGATTTGTAGTCTGGCAGTCTACCACTGTGCAACCGAGGCGCACACCAGGCAGCTCTCTTATGTAAATCACTTTGTAGTTGTTTTTGTTCTTCTGGAGACTTTACTAACCAAAAAAGACAGCATCATCCGCGAACAGTCTAAGATAGCTACTCATATTGTCTCCTAAATCGTTTATAAAAGTAAGGAACTGTAGGGGCCCTATTACACTTCCCTTTGTAACGCCAGATACCACTTCTGTTCAAATCGATTACTTACCGACAATTACAACTTTCTATGTCCTTTCTGACAAGAAATCACGAATCAAGTCGCACAACTATGGCGATATTGCATAAGCATGCAAATTTATTTCTGTTACCTTTAGGTGGAAAGCACAATAATATTGGATATTTACGTTATCAAATGTTATGAACTGTTTTACTTCCACTTGGGAATTCATTTAATATAAAAGTGATCGTAAGAAATCCAAAAGAGAACAACTCGTTAAAAAAATAGTATCGCATTATTTTGAATATTGGTAATTAACTTTGTTAACTGATGTATATTTTAGCAAGATATAGGGATTAAAACAGAGCCCTTCCAAACAACATAATGCTGTGTTCCTCTGGCCGTCATCCCCTTGTATCAATATGCTATAAAGTGTAAAAAAAAATTAAAAAAAAAAAAAAAAAAAAAAAAACAAGCAGGAAATTCTTCGCAGTGTTTCATAAATGTGTAAAAGTTATGCAGCAGAACATAAAATCATTAATTGTAATTATTTCTGTACAATGAGTGCATAGTACCTTACAGACAAACAGAAACATAATTCCTCAGGCACTTCATTAATATAAAACGATTTTTTCGAGTATACTTTCAGCATATGTGCTTCAGTTATATACTCCAGTCGTCTCTATTCTTCATATACAGGTTCGTCCATCTGAAATTTCGAATGAGATTGTCTCGAAAACTGTACATCTGGTAAAAATAGTGGGTAAGAAAAATTTCGTAAGCTCATCAAATGATACTACACGTGACTCCCAGCCCCCACCCCCTTGGACAGCTTCTAAATCTTAAATGGAAACCCTCACTTTTTATTACAGATTCTGATAGTTCATACAAAAAAAACAGTAATCAAGTTTCGTCTGATACGTTTTTTAAACCATCGACAGATGGCGCTGAAATTGAGAAAAAAGTAAAATCGCAGAAGAACTCCGATTTATTTAGAATGATCCGAGAATGATGCATTAAATTGATACAAAATGTGCACCAATTCTTTCATTATGCCAAATTAAGCTTTTTCTAAATTTTATTTACTTATTTATTTTATTTATTTATTTATTTACAAAATTTTTCTACCGGCCACAGTTTTTGATGGAGGGCAGCGGAATGGTATTAAAATCTCTTATCTCGTTACAATTGTATTGCTCTCCCGACTGTGGCGCTACCGAGGCAAAACTGCGAATTATGGCACAGTAATTGTTATGGCAATCACCTAAAATAAACATCATATCAACAATCTCTGTAGGAGGATAGTTAGCCATGTTTCGTCAAAGAATTATTTACTTTCGTTAGTTGATGTTTACGGTTCACAGTCTGAAAGTGAAGTGACGCATTGCACCAACATAGAGCTCCTAAATACCCACGCTGAATCGTCCGCCATGTTTTCCCCAACTTGGTTGGAATCGTGCTGCACTGACAGCGTAGAGGCGCATGCCCTGCCATTTTTCACAAACGACTTCGTAAAAAATAACCGGTAGAAATATTTAATTTTTCCACTTAATATGTCAGCATTGGGACTAAATGCTCGTCATTTCGTCAATAGTCGTAGTTAATAAGCTATTGGCTTCGAAATAAGAGACTGCGCTACATTAAGAAAAGTTTGCAGTAAAAAATAGAGGCTGCTATGATATACCGTTTGGTGCTTGTTGCACCATATGTTGCTGCGGATGAAACTTTCCTAATGGATTGAATTTTATTTTCGACTTAGGAGGTGATCTTTACCTTTCACTCATAACGCTAAATTTTATTTTATTTAGCGCACTCATTTCCGATGGCGATAAGGCCAGAATGAATCATTGCGTATCTCATACACAGTTTTGAGGTATCAAAATGATATTTTGACAAATGATAACATGCAAAGAGGGGAGTATTTTGCCACATGGTTACTACGAAAAACTTCATTAACTGTCGCGTTCAAAATGTTCAAATGTTTGTATAGCTTATGGGACTTAACTACGGGGTCATCAGTCCCTAACTGTCGCGTTATTCAAGGAAATACATAGTTGTAGAGTGAAAAAGAGTAAAGTCAGTTATTTATTATTCGATTTGCAGATATACCTTCGTCACTCACAAATGTTTATTTCTTTGCTTCTTGTCCATTGTGCTTCAGAGCTACTACTCAGTTTCCAAAACTTAATAGGGCTTACATTTCCTTCAGTTTCAAGCAGATAGCAGTAACAGAACGGAAGTTACTAGATCTAATGAGGATTTTATGTGAGAATACTTGAAAATGACAGATAGCAAGGATCTCTTCACTAGCTAACGAACTGATTTGTTCTCATTTCCTCACATAATAAAGCACTCTTTATTGAGATATTTAGAATATCCTTTTCATATAACTTAAAAACTGTAATTGCATATTACATAGAGACACAGCACTTTTGTAGTGCGCAACTATTAAATTTCATGGGTAAAAGAAGTCAATACCAGTATCTTCAAGTATGGATGTTATGCAGGGAACAACATATGCCTAATTATTAGGAGCTCTAATACGGAAGACGTGTTCTTCTAGACGGGCGGGCGGATCCCAGTGCGCTACATTTAACTGACGTTATCTCACGTTATACATTTCTCACAGAGTTGCTGTTTGGAGAGGATGAAAATTTGATGTATTTTGAACATTTCATTCGCTTAATGTGTTCACCTAACTTCAACAGATAAAAAGTACCTCACATGTCGAAAATTCCGTAACGTCGTCAGAAAGGGCATGGTAGTAAACTATCAGTATATGCTGTTTATCAATTATTGCCATAAATAAAACTAAAAAGAAAATGTAGTGTAGTTCTTAACGAAGACACTGATTAAAATTCCACGGTCATACAGTGAGTAGTTTGCGAGTGTGAGCTCGTCCGGAACGTGGCAACTCCTTCAGTTCGGGGGAAAAATTGCGATAGTTCAGCTCGGGTTTATTTGAGCCTTACACTGACATTTATACTGAGCTAAGTTCGCAGTTTGGCCACGGAAGCGCCAGAGTCGGGTGGTAATGCAGTTGTGAAGAGTTTCCTTACGAGATATTAATACCATTCTGCCTCCCTTCGTCAAAAATTGTGGCGGGTAGGATACATTTTGTTTTAAAAAATTGCTTAATTTGATGTAATGAAAGAATTCGTGCACATTTTGTATCGATTCCATGCGTCCTCCTCGGATCATATATACTAATAATAAATATGTAAATGTAGGCCTGTCGCTGTTCACTTTAATCTTCAAAAACCACTAGACGAATCTTCATGCGGTTTTTACAGGAAACATGAGAAAAGGTTGGGTCAACATATAGGCATAATTTTATCAAAATCGGATCACGGAAAAGAAAGATATCGTAATTTTAAGTGTTTTCAGTAACCGCCGTGACTGCTTGTTCAAGGATTAAAAACCTCTTATCTCCAAAACTACTTCATGAATTTGCATTAGGGTTTCACAGGCAACTTGAGCATAACGCTGGACATTATATAGATTTCTTTTCATAAAAATCGGATCACAGACAAGAGAATATCGTGAATTGAAATATTTTATCTACGACTGTCATGTCTGTCTGTCTCTTCGAACACGTTTATCTACAAAACTACTGGACGAATTTTCATGGGTTTTTCACACCTAACTTGCGCATATCGTACGGTTTCATAAAGGCTTCGGTGATTAAAATGTGATCGGACAAAATAAAGAAATCATAATTTAATCATTTGTTTAAAAGCCATCCTGTATGTCTATTTGTTGAAGGTAATCTCCAAAAGTACTGCACGAACTTTCACGGATTTCCACAGGTAAATTGAGAATAGTTTGGAGAGCAACA
Organism: Locusta migratoria; assembly: GCA_026315105.1. Lineage (NCBI taxonomy): Eukaryota > Metazoa > Arthropoda > Insecta > Orthoptera > Acrididae > Locusta > Locusta migratoria. The sequence goes on along the minus strand of CM048745.1, from coordinate 694,861,171 downwards.
TAGGCTTCATTTCATCAATATCGGATCAGAGCAATGAAAAATATAGTAATTTGTAGTTTCTGGTGTGTGCTATGCTTGAATTGCAGCGTAGTAAAGGAAAGATCCGCTAGAGGCGCTGTTACATAGTATACATAGACCAAGATCTTCGTCGATGCTGCGTTTTTTATTAACGTAACTAAGGTGTAATACACTGAAACGAGGGCTACGACTTTCCTTACGGCAGCGGTGTAGTGTATTGATGTTCGCAACGGCCGTTGAATCCTTTTTGAAAAATCAGTCATGTACAATGGGGGGAATAATTCGTTGTATTGATAATGAAATAAATAATTAATGTTGTTCCGATCAGTAAAGTAATGATCTCCCTAAAGCGAATACTTCGTTTCCAACGTTAAAATAGTAAACCGCTGCCACTCCAAGTAAAATTTAACCCAGGTACGACACACAAAAAATTCATTTATTAAGATTTTTTCGTTTTGTAGTGCTGCAAAGAAACAACAGATGATAGTGTGTGCGTATTCCTTCAGTAACAGAAGTATTTTGAATTAAGAGCCACAATTTTCTCTGCAAATTGAGACAAATCCACTCTTTCACACATTGATTTGCTATTACGACTGGTTTCTACCGCATTGGCTGTAAGGAAACCCCACCTCCTTTTCGCAGAGCAACCACATAAGATAAAATAATATCTAAACAAATGTGTCACAGAAGCTGATTACACTTTGTATAATCACAGTTTAACGACATATGTTTGCTTCTTTTGACAGGGAACATTTGAATTTGAATTTAAAATATAACGACAATCCTTCGCGTCTATCGATGCTCTAATTTACACAAGAATTCTTTGGAAGGAAAATCGAATTTATGTACTTCCCTTTTTGATTTCGGTGTATCCTCATTACATTTTGAGAGCGTTATGTTTACGAATGCATCGAAAACGCCATAGAACAAGAAACGACAACGTGAGGCGATGTTAGTTACTTAGTACACCAAATAACTAATTATGGCGTTACTACGTATTTTTCATTCTCATATGTAATACACTCTCAAAAAGGGGTACAATTTACTTACGGTGGTGGCGTTGTGTACTAATGTTGGCAACGGCCACTGAATGCTTTTTCAAAAATCAGTCCCGTAGAATTAGGGAAATATTTCTTTATGTTCACGATGAAATAAATAATTTATGCTGTTCTGGTCCGTAAATTAATCCTCCTCCTAAAGCGAATAGTTCGTTGGTAACGATAGGAAACTAAACCGCTGCCACTGAAAGTAAAATTTAACCCAGGTAGGACACATTTCTTTTTTTTTTTTTTTTTTTTTTCTGCCTACCTGTCTCCCATATGCTTTTAAATGTCATGGAAAGAAAAGAAGTGCATCTTTCGACGGGTATAGCCACTAAATTGCACATAGAGTAGAAATATCTGTGGAGTGATCATTGCGTTCTGTGCATCTTCTCAACATTAAGCTGGAATTACCACGTGATATTGAGACAAATCCACTCTTTCCACACATTGATTTGCTATTACGATTGGTTTCTACCGCATTGGCTGTAAGGAAGCCCCAACTCCTTTTCGCAGGGCAACCACATAACATGAAATAATATCTAAACAAATGTGTCACAGAAGCAACAAGAAAGTTGAGGAAGCGTCGCTAAATGGGCCAGTTACACATAGTCACCCATCTTAACTGAACAAAGAAGGACCAAGATAAAGTCAGCGATTAGTATATTTTTTCCAATATCACGTGCCATTTCCACCTTAATATTGAGAACACAAAATCTGTTTTGCGCGTCTGAATGCTCACTCCAGAGATATTTCTGCTCTGTACCTGCCACTGGAGGTAACATACACGCGAGCGACAAACTCAGCAGAAACCTTTCTGTTTTCATAATTGTCCTGTACACTATTGTGACTCAAATTTGCAATTACTTACTTTTGGTGCGGACTAGATTAAGACAGAGAAAGGCTTCTTCATTTGCAGAGACAATTATAGTTATAGTCAGACTTATGAATACATAGTTCTATTACACAAGGTCGATTTCAACTTCGTGCTTAACGAAATAATCACTGAAGGACGTGGGGACATGTATTAGCTGAAAGAGTGGCCGATGCTGCTAACACAGTCAAGACAATTCACTGGAAATACTATATTTAATGGAAAGGTCTATACAGACGATCAGCTGACGCCATTTCTTCTACTATTACCCACCAGGGCCGGCGCAAGGCACGTGCGAAACGTGCGGCCGCATGGGGCGGCACTTTCCAGGTGGCGGCAAATCTACCGCCCCCACTTTTTTTCTTTAGGACAAACTCAAAATTCATTCCCAAGAGGGGATTCGAAACCAAACCTCGGAGGGAGCGGCTTCCGGAACTATGGCATGGCGTCTCGACTACCTGCCGGCCGCTCCTGTTGAACAGGGGGAGGGAGGAGAACTAAGGGCTATTCTATACGAGAGCTGGAATCGCGGCGGTGTTAACGCTGAAAACTAGGCGTAAAAATTTGCATACTATACAAGGTGCTAGAAACGTTTAACGCGACGTTAGCGTTGGGCATATACTGTGTTGTTGTTGTGGTCTTCAGTCCGGAGACTGGTTTGATGCAGCTCTCCACAATACCCTATCCTGAGCAAGCCTCTTCATCTCCACATAAGAACGGCAACCTACATCTGTCTGAATCTGCTTACTGTATCCATCTCTTGGTCTTCCTCTGCGGTTTTTACCCCACACACTTCCCTCCAATGCTAAATTCACAATCCCTTGATGTCTAAGAATGTGTCCTACCAATCTATCCCTTCTTTTAGTCCAGGTATGCAAGAAACTTCTTTTCTCTCCAATTCTGTTCAATACCTCCTCATTAGTTACGCGATCCACCCACCTAATCTTCAGCATTCTTCTGTAGCACCATATTTCAAAAGCCTCAATCCTCTTCCTGTCCGCACTGTTTATCGTCCATGTCTCACTGTCTCACTCCCATACAAGGCAACACTCCATACAAATGCCTTCAGAAAAGACTTCCTTACGCTTAAATCAATATCGATGTTAACAAATTTCTCTTTTTCAAGAACGCTTTTCTACCCATTGCCATTCTGCATTTTATATCCTCTGTACTATACACTGCGTATTTGGGGCGTTGGCGTTGGTTTTACGATATCAAAATTTCAGAATGGACACTATCCAATTGGGCTGTGCCAGTCTATATATATTACAAATGTATGAAAAGTGTAATAAAAAAAATTAAAAAAATAGAAAAACGTGACGTTGGGGTACACACCCGGTGCTTGCAAGTAGACTATCGACAGGACAGTTTCATTTAATGTTTCAGCAACACCGAATGTACGAAGATAAATCCTTTCATTATTATAGAATTTCGGTTGCTTAGTGCCTTATGTGAGCATATAAGGAAGAATGACACAGTGATGAAAAAATGGATGCCGAGGCCAGCGCCCTGCCTACACCTGGACGTTTTGTTTCCTGTCCTGCTGCAGTTATCGCTTTTCGGTGGGTGACAATGTTTGAGGTGTATCATATTTTGAAGGTGCTGTAACACAGGCCTCTGGGAGTTCTCCTATTTCATTTCCTAAAACAGTTTCGTTCTCCAGTGGCGGAATATTGGTATTTCCACAACACTTCGCCTTGTATGATTAGTTTTTATGTTAAATGCACTGTTTACTTTCCGAACATATATTTCGTAAGGTAAGTATTGTGATCTTCAGTCACGGTCTGCACGGCCACTACGGTCGGGAGTTCGAATCCCCCCCCCTCGGGCCATGGATATTTGTGCCGTCTTTAGTATAAGGTAGTTCATAAGTAGTTTGTAAGTTTAGAGACTGATGACCCCGTAGTTAAGTCCCATAAGCTTAACAAACATTTGAACATTTTACTACAGTCAAACATGTTCAACACCCACAATGGCTAGAAGTATTCCGAATGTAAATACGCTGTGAGTAATTACAAGCAATAAAGACATTGATAGTAAGCCTGGCATATGTTGGTTTTCGACGTATTTTTGAAAATGTTTGCTATCCGCTTCCGCCTGCATGGACACAATGAAACTCTGACTGGCACTTTTGAGTGACAATACTACTCGCACACTATCGCTTTGCCAACATTTATTTGCTGCATAATGTCTGTGCGAATCCACGTTTCGTCTAAGTAAACTACTGGTCGCTTTGATTCTAATGAAAACCTGAGAAAGTATGGTTTTTAGCAACAATGCCTTCTTGTCCGCGCGAAACAAAACGTTAATTTTGACACCTTGTAAAACGAAAATCCACAGACAGAACATTACTTCTAAGGGTTTCCTTGCTAGCTTTGAAGCTCATTTCTGTTTGACAAAAGTTGTGCAGTTTTCGCAAAGTTCGCATTTCTTTCTATTGTTCGTAATGCTATACAAATTACTGCCTTATAATACATTTATCCATATCATCGGTCACATACTTATTGTAAGCTTGTTGCTTCTCCTTCTTGGGCGCTAGTTTAACCGTAGCCTCGCTGTACCGCATCACGTGACCTAGTTCCTGGTGGCATTGCCGCGTCACCGCTTCGCCTTTCCAAACAATAGGTATTGTTGCGTTCTCTACAACAAAAACTACAGAAATCGTTTCGATAGTTGGTCGAGAGAGTCAAGATTGGTCAGAATCACTTTCGTTGCGTTTCGTAAGAACAGAAGAATTGGTGCGTCCAAATTTCTTGCAACTTGGGATGTAATAGGTAAGTGCTTTTCATATAACGTACAATTAGTATTACGCATGCACGTTACTCGTAAGTTAGAATTTTTCCTCCTTCAAGAATGCAGAATAGGAAAATTTGTTTTTCTTAGGATCTGTTACTTAAAAAATTGGCAACTCGGCAAATAAGCAGTATGAAAGCTAGTATGAAAATAAAGCTCAGATAAGTGACATTATATGGCGATGACTAATTTGTTACCCCTTATTCCATAATCAGACACGACACAATAGGGTATTTGACTGTTTTCTGGAAATCGTTTTAAATTGTTAATTATGTCATATTATGGTCCGAACATGCTTTTTTACCTAGTGGATTTCAGTACTTTAAAAAAAAAAAAAAAAAAAAAAAAAAAAATGAAATTCAAATAATTTGAAAGCCCGCTAAAACGCTACATTTGAGTCACGTGATGCCTGTGACGTCATACAACACGCTGCTGCTGCTCTCGTAAGATAAACGAATACCTGTATATTGTTTGGACCGAGGCCTCGTGTTTTGGCATTAACGTTTGCATAATGACCTACAAATATTGCTTAGTTCCGCACTGTACCAATACATCTGTCAAGACTCCAGAAAAATTGTTTTTGCAAGTACCAAAAAATGAGAAGATTCGCAAAAAGTGGTTGACACTGGCGCGAAGAGATCCAAATGAAATAGCGGCTACTTCATGTGTGTATTTCTGTGAGGATCATTTTTATCTAAGTAAACAATGTTATTCCATTGGTAAACTAAACTGTTTAGTATCATTCTCTTTTTCTGCAAAGGTGTAAAGTAGTATTATGTGTAGGTTAATTACCTGATGTTTACATTTGCGAAGTAAAACTTCATAATGTTACACGCCTACGATTTATGTGTAGTTAAAGCCGTTTTCTAATATATTTGATGAAAGAACAACATGAATATTTTTGCAGCCCACTATAAAAGTATAGCATTGATTATTTATCTCCAGTAAGTGCAATTTTATCACCAATAGATCTTACATAAAATAACGTAAGACTTTTCTTCTGCACAGGGCTCTACCAAGCAATTTTCATTGCAAGTAAATAACGTTTCAACTGATTAGCGTTTTTTTATTATTATTAAATCATGGAGCTTCTTATGTGGACGAGTAAACGTAAATGGATTAGTTTGTAGTGTCAAAAGGAGTGACACATTCATATCAAACCAAATCTTGAATATGTAATGAAAATACTGATTTGCATGGCAGAAAGTTTACACAAAATCGCATTCAGTCACAAAAACAACAAACCAGAAAAGCGCTGTAATTTCGGCGCTATAAATTTATTCTATCGTGTCTCGCTCGCAATGTTTACGTGAAAGTGACATGCCTTTGGCTACGCGAAATGTGCGTCGCCAACCTACGAGCGATATGAAAACACCGCCGACGCAACCCGCTGTCCCTGGCCTAGAATATAGATATATTGTATAACTATACACAAGGCATTTTTGCTGTATTTTACAGGTTTTGATGTTTCACTTTGCACCAGTATTGAAGTAGTTAAATAAAATTACTCTCTTAACTGCGTGCTTTACTGGGTTAAATTTTACTAACTATCCCGGCGGCTTCCTGTGACTATGTCGGCAACAGATGCTGAATAGCGAGAATCATGAGACGTCGCCATTAGCCAATCGCGTGACAGCGCAAATATTTTGTCGTGTAACCTTTGATTTAAGAGGGCAGTTACTTTTACTGACCGGACAAGGGTACTGTACATGCAAGAATCATAGAGCAGGAACAGCATTATTTATTTTCTTCATGGTCTGTACGATACACTAATCTAGTCATTCTATGTGGTCTGAACATCTGGACAAAGATTTTCTATCTTGTTGTTGATGTTGCCGACATAATCACCCAAGGCCGCTTGGATAGAAGATAAAATTTCACCCTTTATTGCATAATATGGTGACTTCAGATTAAGTCTGCTGGCATCAACAAATAGGGTACTTTTTTCCAATGGCATAAAATATCTCTCGAAATAATTAGCTTTAAAATGTAGGTATACGTTACTTACAATGCAGTTTTCACGTTTCTTATTTCTGGCACGTAAAAATCTGGATTGTTTTTAAAGAATGAAGACACCATAATTGTATCAACTTTAGGGAGTTTTCCACTGTCAGCCTTCACATAACCATCTTCCATTGTGGCATAAAAACTGTAAACGCGTTTAGATCACAAAAAAACTGAACTTAAAGCTGCGAAATGGAGGAAACGCGTACAATAATGCATCTCCGACTTCTAGTTGCGCTGTAGGTGTTCTATGACGTCATCAGTACTTCAACCAATAACGGAGCGTTTTCGATCACGTGATCTGATCGTGAAATTTGATGATTTTTCAGCTTTAATTACGTAAAAATAACAGATGTTTTGTAAGAATTATGAGCGAAAATGCTGTCTGAATGTTATAATCATTCAGAATAACAACAATTCGAACCATATTTTTAACACAGGAAAATACCCTATTGACATATGCAAATTACGACAGATGGCGAGTGTCAGTTCTTTGGAATGAATAACCGCAGTGCAGTGCGTTAATATTTCAGTACCCGTCGATTCCCGAGTGTGTATTTATTGCATTATTATGTTACTCCATCTCCTTATTCTTCCTCTATCCATTGTCTTCCGCCCCACTCTTTGGCTGTTTCAACTGTATTTATTTTCCAGATCTTCATAGATTTCTGGCACAGAGTGGCTATTGTCAATGATTTGAGTTATGTTTACATCTATACCGTCGTGCTGAACGTAGCTGGCAACAAGACGGTTTAGATGTAAGCACATATTAAAAGCTTTGAAACTGGCCACTCAGTGGCCGAAACCTAGGTAGATCTGAAAAGTAAAAATAAAAATTGCGATTGATTGCTGACTTTTCCTACAGATTTGTTTAAATAAAATTTCACAAAAGGTTTTGTAACATGGAAAAAAAACGAACGGCCGGGGGGGGGGGGGGCGGCAATTTAGCAGCTCGCACGGGGCGGCACTTGGGCTTGCGCCGACCCTGTTACCCACACTTACTTTATCGCACATTGACACCACCACGACGTCGTATTTAAACAGACATGAACTGCTCTGTTGATTGAATTACCAGACTTTCAGCATTCGTCGAGTTTTCGATAATAGGGAGCACTGCATACAGAGTATCTACATTGTCCCGAGTGCAACACTGCAACACAGTAATAATTCAGCATTCAATTACTATGATAGAGATACAATTTAGTACTACACCGTAGAACCAACACATGGCGCTGTTCTCAGTATTAGAATTTTCACCTCAACGATAGACATGTTTTCAGTAGTTTACGCCAAACAGACATTCTTAACGTTATGAACACAACCTAACATTGAATCTACGGACTTAAATTAATTTCACTCTTAGTATGAAAAACGTTATGAACATTCATCGTTTTCGACAATGATTCCACTTAAATTCGACATCTTGGCTAGGAGAACTGAGTTTATTGACAGAGCGATCCAACAAGGATTGTGTTTTTGCTGACCTATGTCCGGAACCCAAAGAACCATGATACACACAGGTTCCTCTTTAACATCCGTTGCGAAGCACGGCCTTATAAGCTAGTTCTAAATAAATCGGAGGTCTTCCCCATTTTTTTTCTTTTTTCTCTATTTCTGCGCCACCTGTCAATGGTTTAACTCTTTCAGTCTTGGTGGTTAGTGTTACTAACCACCTCTTTTCGATCACGGTACTTCTATTCCACGCCATCTAGCGATAAACGGTTGAATTAGTATGTCCGTTTGGACTGTGCTTCAAAACAAATGACAGATTCCGGGTACATTGCATGAATATCAGTGCATACCAGTTGCATTGAATATAGCGCTAACGTACCTTGTCTCGAGTGTCTGATAAAAACATCAATACAACAGATACAACGCAGTCCTCTTCACGCCCAGACCTCGACAAACTGATTCTGAAAGACTTCCGGAGAGAAGTATATCGGGGCCTACTGGCACCAGCACATGTCACAGACAAACAGGGGCCGGATTCAGTGAACAGCAGCCGTAATTCCGCGGCCTCATCTCCAGGACCTGCATTTATAAAACGCCACAAACCTACAGTCCCACAGGAAATTCGTCTAGAATCCAGTCAGCATCAACCTGAAAGAAGCACATCAAGAAGATGCTGCAATTGTAGCACTAAAATATCTCCCGTGCGTACTGAATGGCGGTGTAGTACATGTAAAGTGCCTCTTTGCTTACGCAAAGGTAAAACATGTTTTCATTTAAAAAAAAATGTTTTTGTTAGTTTTGCACGTTTGTAATAATGATTCGTCTAATAAATAACGTTCACAATCACTGAATACCTTATATTATGTTTCCTCTATTGCCTGTGATATTTCAGTTGTAACAGTTGCTTCAATGAACAGACATTGATAATTATGTTCCTATTGTACAAGTGTGAACAGACATTGGTAATTATGCTCCTATTGTAAAAGTGTGACTGAAAGAGTTAAAAAATGTTTCAGACACAACTTGATCACTCTTTTATGGAGAATCCGAATCTGCAACAAAATGGGGGTTTCCATTCAAGATTTAAAAGTTTCCCAAAGGGGTGGGGGCTGGGGGTCACGTGTAGTATCATTTGACGTCCCCCTTCGCACGCCCCCTCTCCCTTCCCTCTCCCGTCCTCTTCCCCCTCTCCGCCGCTTGTCTTTCCCCTCCCTCCCCTTTCCTAGAAGTCCTTGCGTCATCCCCCCTCCCCCCTTACCTCCTGCCCCTCCCCTCCCATTCTTACCCCCTGCAGGGAACGTGTGCCATCAATTTTAATTAGTGCTTCGTCAGTGTTCAAGTGTCAGTGTCAGTGCCATTGTTTGTGATCAGTGCTCCAGTTTTAAGACGTCAGCAACCGACGAACAGGCCGAATATTCGAGTTGCCATGTGCTTTTAATTGTGAGCTCTCGTCACCGTCTCCTGTCCTCCTTTGCATGTGTTTTAATCCCTGAAAGTTTTCATATGTCTGTTTTAACCATCATGGCGTGTTTAAAATTCAGAATGTGTTTTACTGTTCTATGTAATCTTGTTAGATCTCCAATTTCATCATCCTTACAATGTTTTAAATTCTGCTTTCTTTGCTCTTTTTATGTCTCAATTGTTCATGACAAATCTTTTGTACCATCGGCTTAAGAGCAGCAATGAAGCTGCTGCCAGCCTGCCACCACCCGGTGGTTTTAAAATAACAATAAAGAAAGAAAAAAAGCCTCATCGTAATACAGGGATATACCTTTCCCCAATGTTGTTCAATCTGTACATTGAGCAATCAGTGAAGAAATGGAAGGAGAAATTTGAAGAGGGAATTAAAGTTCAGGGAGAAGAAATAAAAAGTTTGCGGTTTGCCGATGACATAGTAATTTTGTCAGAGACTGCAAAGGATCTGGAAGAGCAATTGAATGGAATGGACAGTCTCTTGAAAGGAAGATATAAGATTAACATTAACACCAGTAAAACAAAGGTAATTGAATGTAATGTCAGAAAATCAGGCGATGCTGAAGGAATTAGATTAGGTTCAAATGTTCAAATGTTTGTTAAGCTTATGGGACTTAACTACGGGGTCATCAGTCCCTAAACCTACAAACTACTTATGAACTACCGTATACTAAAGACGGCACAAATATCCATGCCCGAGGGGGGATTCGAACCCCCGACCGTAGTGACCGTGCAGACCATGACTGAAGCGCCTCAGTCTCCTCGGCCACCGCGGCCGGCTTAGATTAGGTAATGAGTTAATAAAAGTAGTAGATGAATTTTGTTATTTGGGTAGCAAAAGAAATTCTGATGGCCGAAGTAAAGAAGAGATAAAATGCAGAATGGCTATGGGAAGAAAAGCGTTTCTAAAGAAGCGAAATTTGTTGACATCCAATATTAATTTAAATGTTATGAAGTCCTTTCTGAAAGCATTTGTCTGGAGTGTAGCATTGTATGGGAGTGAAACGTGGACTATAAGGAGTTCAGATAAAAAGATGAAAGGAGTATCTGGCATATCCTGATTAAGAGAAGGGATAGATTGGTGGAACACATTCTGAGACATCAAGGAATCGTCAACTTAGCATTAGAAGGAAGCGTGTTTGGTAAAAATCGTAGAGGGAGACCGAGGGACGAATGTAGTAAGCAGATTCAAAAGGATGCAGGTTGCCGAACATATTCTCCGATGAAGAAAATTGCACAGGTCAGGGTAGCGTGGAGAGCTGCATCAAACCAGTCTGCGGACTGAAGACCATAACAACAAAAACCTTAAATGACTGGGAGAATAACGATATTCAGCACTGATGACGAAATGTTAGAGTGATGGAGCAGACAGGAGAAGGACCTGCCAAGCTGGTTGAAGTTACAGAAAACACTTTATGTATCTCAATAAGGACGTTTAAATAAGGTGCTTGACTAATACAAACATTGTATTAAGTAATCGCTGCAAGAAAGTCTATAGAGAACGCGTCAGTGACCCACTACTAATTAACAGTATCTAGAAAACAGCTTCTATTTTAATAAATGAAAAGTGTCAAAAGTTACAGCTGTAAAAATCCAATTAATGATAAAGAGAATAAATTTGTTTTGAAAATCGTTTGTTTTTCTGTAGTAATACTCAAATATATTACATTTTGTATACGAGCCGTGTAAAGTCATTCTTGGAAACGTTACATTTGCGTCAGAGAGAGAGAGAGAGAGGGAAAAGAGGGGGGTGGAGGGAGGGAGACATGTTGTAGTTGTTCCATGTACTGAGGAAACCGACCTGACCCGCATTATCGTGCGAGTTTGGTTTTAATAATGCTGCTGCTCAATAATGAAACTTCTGATTTAACTCTGGGCGGCGACAATGGCGGAGCTTCCAAAAATGTTTGTTAAGCTTATGGGACTTAACTACGGGGCTATCAGTCCCTAAACTTACAAACTACTTATGAAATACTTACGAACTATGACGGCACAAATATCCATGCCCGGGAGAGAATTCGAACCCCCGACCGTAGTGGCCGTGCTGACCGTGACTGGAGCGCCTCAGTCACCTCGGCCACCGCGGCCGGCGGCAGGTTCCCAGCTTGTTATTGTCAGCTATTGCATTCGGTAGCGTTCACATCGAAGAGAATCATATCATTATAAACTTGCACATGAAGACAGAACCATGCAGTCACGTTGTAAATGCGATGTAATTTCTTATACTTAATTATTTTACGACACTGCTGCAGTATTTTAGACAGAGAATGTTTCATTTTACATATTTAGAGTGCCTAAGCAAATTTACGGAGCATCAGTTGTATTTTGGACATGTTTTTATTTTGAGTAGCATGATCACATGTGTCACTTTTTGAAAAAAAAAGTATGATCTTGAAATTTTTTTAAATATTTTTACCTGAATCTAGAGTCAAAATGCATGGAAACTGCTACATTTTGGGTAGAGTTTGAATTTTTTTTCTCAGATCGGAAAGGATTATGCTTGGTTATTCGCATGTGCCATGTCAAGGCAACCATGGAGTGAGAACGTAACCGAGTGGAGTCATGAGGGACCAGACACGAGAGTCAAACACAACATGCAGCAGCCCCTGTTCCAAAGCCTCAGTGCCCGCTGTAATTAATCTAATCTCATCATCAGTATCCCTACGGGAGTGATTCAAAGGGGGTTTATTAGTTGGGAGCCAGACAAGCTGCTGCCAGTCTTCCCGTACTGACTTTAAAAAATGCAATAAAGATAAAAACTTGGATCCGTGAGTAACGGTGGTCGTGTTCATGCTTGTTGTGCTCATATATGTTGTAGTGTAACATTCTTTCTGAACGACCCAGAGTAACCAAATAATTTATTTTTGGGGTAATGTAGAAATTATAATTTCAAGTTCTGCCCCGCATATTCTGTTAGTCCAGGGGGACGTCTGGGCAGTTACATGACAGTGCCAGAGAAAATGAGCAATTGGATCTGCACCACAAGCAATCTCTGTTACTAAGAAGAAATGTATAATCGAGTTCTGTGTGAGATCCATGGACATGAGATATACATGGTGAAGCACCTAACACTTTGCATCGCGCCGGCCGCAGTGGCTGAGCGGTCTGCGGCGTGCCAGTCACGGTCTGCACGGCCGCTGCGGTCGGGGGTTTGAATCCCCACTCGGGCATGAATGTTTGTGTCGTCTTTAGTGTAAGGTAGTTCATAAGTAGTTTGTAAGTTTAGGGACTGATGACCTCGTAGTTAAGTCCCATAAGTTCCACAAACATTTGAACATTTTGTTAAGAACATGTAAAATGCAATTCGTAAAAAAATAAAGTGTGTATTTTACTCTAAGTAAGGTGGAAACTGTCCTGTTCATAAAACGAATCCAACAAACTCACACCTCAGAGAATGAGCACTTATGTTTTCATAACAAACATCTATGAAATTTATAGGAACGCCCTTGAGTCTATCAGAAAACACGAATAAAAGAAGAAGAAATTTATGCTTCCGAGGAGCGTTGAACCGGCACCGACAAACATTTTCCATTTCACAGTACATGACTTTGCTGCCTACTCTACGGCCACTAACACATCTGGGTACCACAACGAAGATAGACGTGTTGTATACACTACTGGTAGATATGTCGGTTACTGAGATGTAGTGTTGATAGATCTTTAGTTCGCCTTTCCTTGAAACGGCAGATTATTGTAACACGGAAATTTTTTAATCACATATAAAACGTTTTCAGTCATGTCTTGAGCAGTTAAACCGGCAACCCACGCGCAATGGAAATATTTCAGATATGTCTGTGTAGAGACAGGAATTAGTTATCATGGTATCGTCATAGCGTTGATGGTGACCAAAGTTCATAAACCAAACAACAAGGCTAGGAGCGTGTTTATGTTGGGAAGAGCCGATAAACAAATGTTAGGCTCTAGAAAATGAATGGGCATCGTTTAATTCCGGGACTATGGATGTAAGAGGAATTGTGGACTAAATTTAAGTGCATCGTAAATAAAGTGTTAGAGAAATATGTGCTATTAAAGACGATTAAGGATGATAAAAATCCACCGTGGTATAATAATAATGTTAGAAAGTTGCTGAGAAAGCAAAGACTGTTGTACTCTCGATTAAAAAAAGAACACGCAAATGATGACAGGCAAAAGTTAGTAGAGATTCGTGCGTCTATAAAAAGATCGATGCGCGAAACATACAATAATTACCACAGCCATACCTTACCGAAATATCTTTCCGAGAACGCGAAAAAATTCTGGTCCTATGTTAAAGCGATAAGCGGGACAAAGCACACTGTCCAGTCACTCGTTGATCATTCCGGGGCGGTAAGAGAAGAAAGCAAACGGAAAGCTGACGTTCTAAATTTAACCTTTAAGAAATCATTCACGCAGGAGGACCGCACAAATGTACCATCATTTGATCAACGTACTAATTCCGAAATGGACGACATAGTAATAGGTATTTCTGGTGTAGAGAAGCAGCTGAGAGAGCTAAATACGAAAAAGTCTACTGGTCCGGATGGAATACCAGTTCGGTTTTACAAAGACTATTCTGCGGCATTGGCCCCCTATTTAGCTTGCATTTATCGCGAATCTTTAATTCAGCGCAAAGTTCCTAGTGACTGGAAGAAAGTGCAGGTGACTCCCGGTTATAAGAAAGGATAGAGAACTGACCCGTACAATTACAGGCCAATATCGTTGACATCAGTTTCATGTCGAATTTTGGAGCATATTCTCAGTTCGAATATAGTAAATTTCCTTGAAACGGAAAGGCTTCCTTTTGTGAATCAGCACGGGTTTAGGAAACATCGTTCATGTGAAACTCAGCTCGCCCTTTCCGCACATGACATCTTGCGATCCATGGATGAAGGGCAACAGGCGTTCGACGTGGTGCCACACTGCAGACTGCTAACGAAGATACGTGCTTATGGAAGAGGTTCACAGATTTGTGACTGGCTGGAAGACTTCCTAAGTAATAGAACGCAGTACGTTGTTCTCGATGGCGAGTGTTCATCAGAGACGAGTGTATCGTCAGGCGTGCCCTAGTGGAGTGTGATAGGACCGCTTTTATTTTCTATCTCTATAAATGATCTGAAGGACAGAGTAACTTGTAATTTGCGACTGTTTGCTGATGATGCTGTGGTGTATGGGAAGGTATCGTCTTTCAATGACTGTAATAGCATACAAGATGACAGACAAAATTGCTAGTTGGTGCGAAGAATAGCAGCTAGCTCTCAATGAAGAAAAATGTAAGGTGATACGCATAATGTTCGAATACAGCATTAGTTGTGAGCTTCTTGATGTTGTCGCGTCGTTGATATATCTAGGCGTAACATTGCAGAGAGATATGAAATGGAAAGAACATGTAAGGACAGTTGTTAGTAAGACGGACAGCCGCCTTCGGTTTATTGGCAGAATTTTGGAAAGATGTACTTCATCTGTAAAGGAGACCGCGTATAAAACGCTTGTACGACCACGTCTTGAGTTTTGCTCAAGTGTTTGGGACCCGCAGCAGATCAGTTTAACGGAAGACATAGAAGCAGTTCAGAGGCGAGCAGCTAGGTTTGTTACTGGTAGGTTCCACCAATGCGTGAGTGTCACGGAAATGCTCCTGCAGCTCAATTGGGGATCATTGGAAGATAGACGACGTTCATTTCGTGAAATTCTGTTGAGGAAATTTAGATGGCCGGAATTTGAAGCTGAGTGTAGTACGATCTTCCTGCCGCCTACTTACATTTCGCGTAGTATCACAAAGAGAAATTAGGGCTCCTACGGAGGCACATAGGATTTTCTTTTTCTTTTTTTTCCCTCGTTCTATTTTGAAGTGGAATAGGAAAGGAAATGCCAAGTAGTGGTACAGTGTACCCTCTACCACGCACCTTACAGTGGATTGCGGAGTATTTATTTATATGTAGATGTAGATTTATTCCAATAAATAGTACCTCTACTGACCGGTTTTCGAGAGGTTTTGAGATTACTCATTTACTTGCTTTGAAATGTCATACACTCATAAAATCTAAGTTATATACATAAAACCCATGGCGTCTTCATCTCTCTACCGAAAACAGCCGCTACCCTCTCCCAGATATCCACGTGATGTGACGTCGGTGGCGTTTTCCCACTTAATTGGTGATCTTTCAGACGCACGTTGAGAAAATATGTGGCATGATTGATAATGCCCGACACGTTGGGAAAGCCTAGCGAAGGTGCGGTTCACACCGAGGCCTACGAGAAAGACAGGCTTCGGCGCGCACGTCGTATCACGTGATCAAGTGAGACCTGTGTCGGCGCGATCGCTAGCTGAGTGGCTGGCCGCTATGAGGCAGTGGGCTGTGCCCCAGCGGCCGGCCAATCCGCCAGCGATCGCGTCGGCACAGGCCTCACTTGATCACGTGATGTGACGTGCACGCCGCGGCCTGTCTTCCTCGTAGGCCTCGGTTCGCACGTTGTGACGTCAGAAATTCGGCACCTTGGCGACACCTGTTCAGATACACGTTCCGTGTGCCGACGGCTTTGAAGCGCAGAGGAAGGCCATACACTAGGTGAAAAGATGACACCGGCATAAATGCGATGACAGTGTGTCTGAGAAAAGGAGAATGGACTAAAAAACCTAGGAACAGAGGGCTGGAAGAAGAATTTCGAGACCTCGTATGACCTCCAAGGTCCAAGTGAATGAGAGACTAATGAGAAGAAGACTCCCTCGTTGTTGTCGTCGTCTTCGCTCACAATGTGTCCCACCACTCCATCCATTCTCCTGGTCAAGATTTGGGAAAAATTTCCTTTCTCCTCAATTCTGTTCAGTACCTCCTCATTTGTTATGCGATCTACCAACCTAATCTTCAGCATTCGTCTGTAGCACCACATTTCAATTGCTTCTATCATTTTTCTGTTTGAACTCCTTATCGCCCACGCTTCACTACCGCACAATGCGCACATATGGTTTTGAACAGCAACCTCATATGTCAAAAAAGTGAAGTAAGCATTATTATTTTGCAGTTATCTCAATAGCAAATAAATAAAAAACAACTATTATCACTATAAATTATTTCATTAATAAAATATTCCATGAAAACAAGATGAAAAATAATTTTCAAGCCATAAATTAAAAAAAAATTGTCAACGTAGTCTAACACTACATCGCGGTCATAGCATTAGGATCCTCATTTTCCGTCACTTGTAAATATTTCATTATTTTTACGAGGAAGAAATTATGTATTTTTCTAACATGTAAGCAAATCAGTTACCATCTTTGTAAATTACAATAATAAGACCATAGAATAAGATAGTCAAAACACCTTAAATTACGGTAATTTTTTTCTTCAAAATATTAGTATAAATAATACCCGCAGTTGGGTACTCTCTCCCTGTAAGTTTAGCTTTCTATGAGGTTAGCTCTCTGTAACTTTAGCTTTCTATGAGTTCAGTTCTCTCTGTAAGTTCAGCTCTGAGTGCATTTATTGTATCTGTGCTATTTTGAAGAATATATAGAAACGAGTGAGATTCTAAGATGTTTTAAAATCATTCAGTAATTAGAACCCTTTATCGCATTGATAATATCTTTGATTTTCAGTAGATCGCTAAATGTATGTGGAAGAATAATTCATCAGCTACGTAGTTAAAGGAAATTTACCTAAAATCTAATCTGTAAGGTCAATCTCAAGATAAAATCAGGCATAAACTATTTCTTTTGTAACTGGCTTCGACATAAATGAAACGCCGGGACTTTAAAAAATATATATTTCAAATATTATCTTATCGAATTAGAAGTCCCAGAGAAAAGATCAATCATTACAAAAGTCTTAAATTAAAAAATAGACTCAGAAAAAGGATAAATACGACATAGTGCATCAAGTTAAATAAAAGACTGTGTTTTATTACGAAAGATTATCAGGCCTAGCAACCTACATTTCATACAGGCATGTCAAATAAAATTTAGAGCCATTTCATCCACGACGAATTACCATCAAACCAAAATCAATATAAAGAAGCCGAGTTGTTCTAACATGAACAAACTGACATACGAGAGATTGCAGTTCACCACCATCGATATGCTTTCATAAAATACTTTTAGTATTTAAATTAATGTTGGATATCAACAAATTTCGCTTCTTTAGAAATGTTTATCTTCCCATAGCCATTTTGTATTGGATATCTTCTTTATTTCGGCCATCATAAGTTATTTTGCTACCCTAATAACAAAACTTATCTACTACTTCCACTGTCTCGTTACAAAATCTAATTCCTTCAGCATCGCTTAATTTTCTTAAGACGACATTCCATTACCCTTGTTATACACTTTTTAATGTTCATCTTATAACCTCCTTTAAAGACACTTTCCATTCCTCTCAATTGCTCTTCCAGGTCCTCTGCTGTTCCTGACATAGTTACAATGTGATTGGTATGGAAGAATCCCTTTCTTCTCCTATTTCGTGCAGGTCGTACATACTTCAGAAATATTCTCAGATGTGTCACACTGGTGCATTGTAAGCAATCTCTTTTGTAGACTGACAGAGTTTTCCTAGTATTCCACCAACAAGCCGAAATTTTCTCTCACTATTACTGAGTCAAGGTGATCGTTCCATTTCATACCCCTACGTAGTGTTACATCGGGGTATTCCAAGAACGAAAGAACGAAGATAGAGTTTAACGTCCCGTTGACAGCAATGTCATTAGAGACGGAGTACAAGTTCGTATTGACGACGTTTGTATGAGTTGACTAATTTTAACTGCGACACGTGTTTATTACTCTAGTTCAGTTATGCAGGTAATGGATAAACGCAGAACTGGAAATAACAGGTGTCATTTGACTGCCAAAATTTGATAGCACAAAATACGTATGAACGAATGTTTAGATGAGAGTGCAACATGAGTGCCAGGTTGCCATGCCACATTACAAACAAAGACGTCACAGATCTGTATGTTCGATATTACATTCAATTAGTCGTTTTTCTACAAAGCCTTAAAGGGGATTACTAAACGCTCTCCGGATATAAGAAACTAAAGACCTAGAAGTAACCTCTTCCCAGTTCTGTTGAGCCCATCTGGAATGCTACTGAGTGTTCTTCAAATGTTCAAATGTTTGTATAGTCTATGGAACTTAACTACGGGGCCATCAGTCCCTAAACTTACAAACTACTTATGAACTACTTACGAACGAGGACGGCACAAATATCCATGCGCGAGGGGGGATTCGAACCCCCGACCGTAGTGGCCGTGCAGACCGTGACTGGAGCGCCTCAGTCCCCACGGCCATCGCGACCGGCGAGTGTTCTTCGTTTTCTTTATACCTTATAATACGTCTTTTTCCGATGGAGCTTATTAAGCACGGGCCATACAGTGGTATTGCTCTAGTATTTCAGTTATCAGGTCTCATGATACATGAAAATAATGTATATTACGTATGGGTATATGTAAGTTGTTCGTAAGTCCTTTTAGTTGCCTGGAGAGGCGAGGTGTACATTGTTTACTGAAATGAATTAGGAACATTACTGAATATCAGGAATAATATTTCCGAATTACTGCGAAACGTACTGTATGCCATGCCATACACTAAATACATCACTACGTACTATAAATTCATTAATAAAGGCACGAATTATGCAGCAGTATTCTAATCATTTATTGTCATTCGAGGCGTAGTTGATGTCATAAGTTACATAATTTCACTTTGTATGGAGTGTGTATGTCTACAACGAGATCTTAACCAGTACATACTACAGCTCACTCTCTAAATCGATAGTTCTGATTAATTTTCCACCTAGCGGATAAACTTTATATCGTTATTGAAGTAACTGGAATGTTCAGCCCACATCTAAATCGTCTTATGAAAATTTTTCTTCGAGTGTTCTCGGTTTATCTGATCTCTGCCCCTTCTCAGTACTGATTTTCTTAAGATATCGTCTCTGTCTAGATTCTGTTTTGATCTGTGTATTTATTTCGTGGGTGGTTTAGGCTTTGGCTTTGGCTTTGGTGGTACCTTCTCCTGCGTTGTATTTGGTGATGTCAACTGCTCCCAAAATTTGAGTTTACTAGGAGCACGTCCACTGCGCGTAACACTTTCAGGTGTTTCTTGTTTAGTCTTGTCCGTTTTGAGTTGGAGTCGCCCAGGTGCGAGGCCAGCTCGAATAGTGGGTTGTCCGACTGGCTTCGGTGATGCTGATTCCTGCCGGAAAGGGAACGTACCGGGAGAAGTGCGATCTTGTGACGTAGAAGGGTGACCTTGTGACGTTTCCTCTTTTGTAGGTTGAGTTTTAATTGCGGGTATTTCTATTTTCGCAGTATACCTCTCTTGTTGACCAGCAGGCATTTTACTATACAGGCCCCCAGGTAGTGTTTCCTCTGTAACAGGTTTGGCGCCTTCTATGTTGGTTGATGTCCCTGGTGAAATCGGTTCTTTACTGATGATTTTCGCAGGCATGGTTATTTGGAGTGTTTCTTTTGTTGCAGGTTCGACGTCTTGTTGCCATCTGGTTAGTTTCATTGATAACTTCTTTGGTATGCTACTAGGTTTTACAGGATGTTGGTCGTCACGCAGTCTTTCCACTGAAACAGGAGGGACGCGTTGTTCATTGGTTGTTGTTTCTGGTGAATCCGATTTTTGTTTGGTGGATATCTCGGTTACCCTGTCCGCTGGGAGTTCTTGGTCTGTTGCATGGTGGACGCCTTGTTTCGGTTCGCTTGATGTTGCTGACACCTGCTGTACTTGACTACTGCGTTTATCAGGAGGTGTGGCTTTTTGCAGGCTATCCCTTGCTGATTTGAGGACTTGTATAGTTTCTTCTGGCGTTGCTGACGTCTGTTGGCGTTCTCCTTCTGTCGTCGCTTCCTTCATAAAACGTATGCCACGCACAGGTTTTTTCTTTGGTGGTGACACTTGTCCAACAATTAATTTTGCAGTATAACTCTTATCAAGTTGTGCTTCTTCTGTTGCCTTCTGGATGCCTTGGATAGGTGTCTCTGCTCTAGCTGACACCAGCTCTTTCTGGCTCTTGGCTTCCTCTATATGACCGACCTCAGGCGGTTCTTTCATCATTTCAAGGGGGCTCTCTCGTATCGATGCGAGAGATGCATCTATTGTCGTCGCAATGAGTTCTTCACCACTAGGAAGCCTTGCTTTCGAAATTTTTGCTGACGCTTCCAGTTCTTTCACGTCAGATCCCTGCTCATCTGCATCCTCTGTATGGTCAGTAGTTGGTGGTGCTTCTTGGTCTGTTGCAGGGTGGACGCCTTGTTTCGATTCGCTTGATGTTGCTGACACCTGCTGTACATGACTACTGCGTTTATCAGGAGGTGTGGCTTTTTGCAGGCTATCCCTTGCTGATTTGAGGACTTGTATAGTTTCTTCTGGCGTTGCTGACATCTGTTGGCGTTCTCCTTGTGTCGTCACTTCCTTCACAAAATCTATGCCACGCACAGGTTTTTTCTTTGGTGGTGACACTTGTCCAATACTTAATTTTGCAGTATAACTCTTATCAAGTTGTGCTTCTTCTGTTGCCTTCTGGATGCCTTGGATAGGTGTCTCTGCTCTAGCTGACACCAGCTCTTTCTGGCTCTTGGCTTCCTCTATATGACCGACCTCAGGCGGTTCTTTCATCATTTCAAGGGGGCTCTCTCGTATCGATGCGACAGATGCATCTATTGTCGTCGCAATGAGTTCTTCACCACTAGGAAGCCTTGCTTTCGAAATTTTTGCTGACGCTTCCAGTTCTTTCACTTCAGATCCCTGCTCATCTGCATCCTCTGTATGGTCAGTAGTTGGTGGTGCTTCTTGGTCTGTTGCAGGGTGGACGCCTTGTTTCGATTCGCTTGATGTTGCTGACACCTGCTGTACATGACTACTGCGTTTATCAGGAGGTGTGGCTTTTTGCAGGCTATCCCTTGCTGATTTGAGGACTTGTATAGTTTCTTCTGGCGTTGCTGACATCTGCTGGCGTTCTCCTTGTGTCGTCACTTCCTTCACAAAATCTATGCCACGCACAGGATTTTTCTTTGGTGGTGACACTTGTCCAACAATTAATTTTGCAGTATAACTCTTATCATGTTGTGTTTCTTCTGTTGCCTTCTGGATGCCTTGGATAGGTGTCTCTGCTCTAGCTGACACCACCTCTTTCTGGCTCTTGGCTTCCTCTGTATGACCGACCACAGGCGGTTCTTTCATCATTTCAAGGGGGCTCTCTCGTATCGATGCGAGAGATGCATCTATTGTCGTCGCAATGAGTTCTTCAGCACTAGAAAGCCTTGATTTCGAAATTTTTGCTGACACTTCCAGTTCTTTCACGTCAGATCCCCGCTCATCTGCATCCTCTGTATAGTCAGTAGGTGGTGGTGCTTCTGTTACTTGCTGGGAACTTTGCACGGCTGCTACTGTCTCCTCATCTTCATCAGAGGCACTGACCTCTGAAGCTCGTAGAGGCCGTCCTGTGGTGGAGGCAAACCGCTCAAGATTAGTAAAGAGACGGCTCGGTTTTATTTCTTCTGTTTTGTATGACTCTCTGTTAGGTGTGACCAGTGATGGTACCGCCTCGATTGTTTCTTGCTGTACCCCCATCCGCTCGATAAGTTTCCCATCACTTGCTGTATCATCTATCGCATGTTTGGAGTCTTGTATAGATGTTATTAGTGTTGAAGAGTCTTGGTCCTTACGGGTCTTTAGGCTTTC
Source organism: Locusta migratoria (assembly GCA_026315105.1). NCBI lineage: Eukaryota > Metazoa > Arthropoda > Insecta > Orthoptera > Acrididae > Locusta > Locusta migratoria. Next base: position 694,838,859 of record CM048745.1, on the reverse strand, counting down.
ATGAGGGTCAGCTGTGTCATCCATGATATCGTCTGAGGGACGAAGCTCAGTAGTCTCTAGAACATCGGGAAGCAATCGTCTGAGTTGGCTGTCCTCTTGTGGTGGTTTCTCCACCGCAAGAGAGCTCTTTCGTACAGGTGCAAGGGATGCACTGAGTTCTTCAGGTTTAAGCAATCTTTCTTGCGAAGTCTGTCTTGCCGCTTCTGGCTCTACCAGCACTGATTTCCTCTCGTCTGCGTCCTGAGCATGGATGCTAACGATTTCATGCTGGTCAGAAGTATGAGGTTCTGTTGTTATTCGACGGGAATCTTGCGCGAGTGATTTGCGTCCCGTTGGAGTGTGCTCGTGACTGCCGCTTAGCAACTGGGAACTGGGTTCCTTTGGTGGTTCTTTATGTACGGTACGACGAGAGCCTTGTATTTGCATATCTACTGTCACTGGCATCTGCTGCAATTGGTGACTGTCGGTGACCTCTTGTATTTCTTCCTCCGCTGCAGCGGGGCTCTCCTGAATGTCTGTAAGAGATGACTCTTTTATCACTGGACTGAGTTCATCAGGAATAGGGAACCCTTCTTGCGAAGTCTGTGTCGCCACGTCCACCTCTTCCACCATCACAGTTCCCCACTCATCAACATTATCTACTCCGCGCAGTTCTCCATCCAATGGAAGGGGGCTGTCTCGCATGTGTTCAAGGGATGTATTATTTGTCTCTACATTGAGTTCTTCAGGAATAGGGAGCCCTGCTGGCGAAGTCTGTGTCGTCACGTCCACCTCTTCTACCATCACAGTTTCCCACTCATCATCGTTATCTACTCCGCGCACTTCTCCATCCAATGGAAGGGGGCTGTCTCGCATGTGTTCAAGGGATGTATTTTTTATCTCTACATTGAGTTCTTCAGGAACAGGAAACCCTGCTTGCGAAGTCTGTGTCGCCACGTCCACCTCTTCCACCATCACAGTTTCCACCTCATCAACGTTATCTACTCCGCGCACTTCTCCGTCCAATGGAAGGGGGCTGTCTCGCATGTGTTCAAGGGATGTATTATTTGTCTCTACATTGAGTTCTTCAGGAATAGGGAACCCTGCTTGCGAAGTCTGTGTCGACACGTCCACCTCTTCCACCATCACAGTTTCCGCCTCATCAACATTATCTGCTCCGCGCAGTTCTCCCTCCAATGGAAGGGGAGTGTCTGGTATGTGTTCAAGGGATTTATTATTTGTCTCTACATTGAGTTCTTCAGGAATAGGGATCCCTGCTTGCGAAGTCTGTGTCGCCACGTCCACCTCTTCCACCATCACAGTTTCCCACTCATCATCGTTATCTACTCCGCGCTGTTCTCCCTCCAATGGAAGGGGACTGTCTGGTATGTGTTCAAGGGATGTATTATTCGTCACTACATTGAGTTCTTCAGGAATAGGGAGCCCTGCTTGCGAAGTCTGTGTTGCCACGTCCACCTCTTCCACCACCACATTTGTCCCCTCATCAGCATTATCTACACTGCGCAGTTCTCCATCCAATGGAAGGGGGCTGTCTCGCATGTGTTCAAGGGATGTATTATTTGTCACTGCATTGAGTTCTTCAGGAATAGGGAACTCTTCTTGCAAAGTTTGTGTCGCTACATCCACCCCTTCCACCACCCTCTCATCAACTTCTGGATGGACGATACGGTTTTCATGACTGCCAGTAGTTGGTGCTTCTTCTGGTACATGATCGGAACCTTGTGGGAGTGAATCAGTATCTCTTTGTTTCGCTATCACATCCTGAGAGCTCTCGAAGGGTGTCCTCAGGTATATAGGATCATCCAGCAGCAAGATTCTCAGTCGCGTACCACACATTTCTCTATATGCTCCGTCATCAATCTTGGGGGAAGGGCGATTCCCATTTGGCTGCTGATCGCGGTGTGATGTTTCCTGTCCTCGTGCAGGCCGTTCTCGTTCTTGTGCGGCCTGTGGGGACGTTACTGATGCGGATGAGATACGTTGATGTGGGTCACTTATGTGGCCAGTCTCTTCCGCAATGTTGTTCTGCGCTGTGGGACCTTCAGACATTTCTGTCGGTGCTCTCTTCTGCACTGGCTGGAGCAGATACACAAGTCGATTCCCATCTTGTCCCACATTGTCTGTAACTAGCTTGAGGAGCAAATTGCGGGGTCGGTCTTCTTTTTTTGAACCCTCGGTGTCTGGGAAAGGCACCAGGTGATACCAGCGACGTCCAAGTGTCCTAAAGCAAGGGGTAGGTTCTGTTAGCTATATAGTCTTTACCACAACAAAGCACAGCTGTTGCAAAATAGAATACCTATGCAGTGGAATCAGTCTGTAGTTTTGTAGGGACCTTCTTCTCACTGAATTTCATAAAATTACCTTCCAAAACCGCACGCTCCCTTAATAAAATGCCCATTAGTGATCGTTAACAGTGGCCACGTTGTTACTGGTAACTCTGAAGATTTTCACATTTTCTATTTGTAAAACAAACATACAATTAGTTATCAAAAAGAAATACAGGCTTGAGCATGCTTAAAGAGACGCAGAGATGATATTCCCCATCAAGAATTTATGGACATATCTCCAACTCACAGTGAAGATTCTAATTAACGCGATTTACACAGGCAGTCAATTTGTGGACTTGATCTGGCTCTGTAGTCAAATACAAATTTACTTGTATCTATAAGTAATGAACAAGTATCAAATTCTTCGAGTTGATCACACGCTTAATGGTTACCATTCTGTGATTTGGCCCATATCCAAGCTATTACGTTCTATGAAGCCCTACATGACAAATTTTTCACTAAAGTATGGATTTCGATGTTAAATCAGCTTTACCTAAAGGCAGCGCGTCAGATGTCGGTAGCTTTGAGCTACACGACATGGTAATCGAGCTTCAGTTTCGCATGAAAAATTTGTTACGAAAGCCACCGACCAGTTAAGGACGGGCTGCGGCATCAAATATCGACTTCATTATTACGACTAGTTGTGCCTCAAGATCTGTACAAAATAGGCGAGGTCTAAACTAAAATAATAACAACTTGACTTCAATCTAAATCAGGAGACAGCCGCTGAAATGCAGTTGCAAAATAGCTATCAGAAAAAATTCCCTTCACGTTGCACTGGCTACTGGTTCTTCCAATTAGTTCTTCTTGATCCTCGTCTACTCCAGCAGAGTCTGTAACGAGCTCGAAACATCTACATCTACAAGGGATACTCTGCAAATCACATTTAAGTGCCTGGCAGAGATCGGGTCGAACGGAACAAGGGAGAGAAAGGCAACCCTTGAGTGTCAATGGAGGTCGCAACAATTGTTTGCTTTTCCTCCCAGAGCAGGGGGTGAGGTGATTGGGCTTCACATTTGATTGGCTTCACGGTGTTCAACGGGTGGGATGAAGAAGGATCGTCCTACCATAGTAGGAGGTGCAGCCAACATGTGGTGGCCTTGCGCTGGATTTTATGCCCCAGCGCTCGGATGAGGCGGTTCTGTGAGCGACCTGCCTTATCGTACAAGGAGTGGGTGGTGCATGTAATGTAGTCCTGAAGTCGTGGGACTCCTGCAAGTTCATGGAGCGGTGCTGAAGGAAAATCTCTTGGGAAATGGAGGGCAGACCGGAGGGCAGGGTTCTGTACAGTTTGTAGTGACTTCAGGTGCATTTCTGCAGCATAACACCAGACCACGGCGGCGTACACTAGGATGGGGCCATGCCGGATTTGTAGAGTGTGAAACCGACATGGGGAGGGATGCGGGAAGAGGGATTGAGGAGAGGATAGAGTTTGAGGCGGCGGGAGAGAGCCTAAGGTGCATGGAAAGGATGTGGTGTCTCCATGTCAGTCGACGATCAAGGGTTACGCCGAGGTATTGAGCAGTGGGGCGCCAGGGAACCGGACTTCCACTGACGCGCAGAAGCGGTAGGGCAGCTGGAACGACGTGACGAGTGACTATGAGAGACTGTGTCTTCGCGCCATTGAACTTAAGGCGCCATCGGACAGCCCATGTACCGAGGTCTCCACAGCACGTTGAAGGCGATCCCGGAGGGTGGCTGTGTTCATGCTCCGGCCATAGAGCGCCGTATCATCAGCGTACAGCGCCAGCTTGACACTGTCGGTCGAGGGGACGTCAGCGGTGTACAGCGAGTACAGAATGGGCCCCAGGACAGAGCCCTGGGGTACCTCTGCACGGATGCGACGCACAGACGAAGTCCCGGTAGCCGCACGCACATGGAATGTCAGGCCCTCCAAGTGTGAGGCGACGAACTCGACGTGGGCCGCAGGAATACCAAGCTCTAAGAGCTTAAAGAGCAGACCGCAGTGCCAGACACTGTCGAAGGCCCACGAGCCATCCAAGAAGACGGTGCCGAAGAATTCCCTCCGCTCCAGAGCATCGAAGACGTCTTCAACCAGTCGCAGGAGCTGGTGGAGGTGGAGTGCCCCCTTGCAAAAATCGTGTTGTTCGTCGGGAAGGACGTTCCCTTCCTCAACGTGTGGAGCAGCCGGCGAAGATAGATCCGTTCGAAGTCTTTGGAGACGGCCGGCAGCAGGCTCATCGGTCGATAGTTGGTCTTTGCCCATCTGCGGGACCGGCACAATATCCGCGTGCTTCCACTCGGTGGGGAAACGTCGAGTACGGAAGATATTGTTGAACATGTCGGAGGGATGGGCAGCAGCCAGTGGCGGCATCTTCTGAAGTCTTCTGAAGGAGGGCGCTAGGCAGAACGTCTGGCCCCGCCACTTTCTTGGGGTTGAGGTCCCGGAGTGCAGTGGCGTCTTCCTGTTGCGCCAGGTAGCGCAGAAGCCTTTCATCAATGTGGGCGTCGTGTTCAGGATCCACAGCATCTTCAACCGGCTGAAAGGTAGCTTCGAAGGCGTCAGCTAGGGCATTTGCTTTGGCTGATGGTCCACAGACGGACTGGCCGTTGACCAGAAGAGGCGGCGTACGTTGTGCACGGCAGAGGAAGGACTTCATTTGGTGCCAGGCGGTGACATCATCAAGGCGGAGAGTGGCGACCCTGTGACTCCAGAGGCAGAGGGTTCATCGAATCACCTTTATACTATTTATCTCCCATTCCATTCTCGAATAGCGTGCGGGAAGAAAGAACACTTGAATCTCTTCGTTCGAGCTCTGATTTTTCGTATTTTATTCTGATGATAATTTCTACCTGTTGTTGTTGTGGTCTTCAGTGCGGAGACTGGTTTGATGCAGCTCTCCACAATAACCTATCCTGAGCAAGCCTCTTCATCTCCACATAACCTACATCTGTCTGAATCTGTTTACTGTATCCATCTCTTGGTCTTCATCTGCGGTTTTTACCCCACACACTTCCCTCCAACGCTAAATTCACAATTCCTTGATGTCTAAGAACGTGCCCTACTAATCTATCCCTTCTTTTCGTTAAGGTATGCCAGAAATTTCTTTTCTCCCCAATTCTGTTCAGTACCTCCTCATTAGTTACGCGATCCACCCACCTAATCTTCAGCATTCTTCTGTAGCACTACATTTCAAAAGCCTCGATCCTCTTCCTGTCCGCACTGTTCATCGTCCATCTTTCACTCCCATACAAGGCAACACTCCATACAAATGCCTTCAGAAAGGACTTTGTTAGGCTTAAATCAATATTCGATGTTAACAAATTTCTCTTTTTCAAGAACGCTTTTCTACCCATTGTCATTCTGCATTTTATATCCAACTGCGACTAAGTAACGAAACTCATCTACCTCCTTTATTGCTTCGTTACCTAATCTAATTCCTTCAGCATCACCTGATTTTCTTAGACTGCACTCCATTACCCTAGTTTTGCTCTTGTTAATGTTCATCTTATATACACCTTTCAGCACACTGTCCATTCCGTTCAACTGATCTTCCAGGTCCTTTGCTGTATCTGACAGAATTACTATGTCGTCGGCAAAACGCAATGTTTTCAATTCTTCCCCCTGAACTTCAATTCCTTCACCAAATTTCTCCTTGCTTTCCTTTATAGCTTGAATAACATTGGAGAAAGGCTACAACCCTGTCTTACTCCCTTTCCAACCACTGCATCCCTTTCTTGCCCTTCAACTCTGTTAACCGCTGTCTGATTTTTGTACAAGTTGTAAATAACCTTACGCTCGCTATATTTTACTCCTGCTTGCTTCAGAACTTGAAAGAGTTTATTCCAATCAACATTGTCAAAAGCCTTCTCCAAATATACAAAAGCTAGAAATGTAGGTTTGCCTTTTCTTAATCTATCTTCTAGGATAAGCCGTAAAGTGATTATTGCCTCCGGAGTTCCTACATTTCTCCTGAATCCAAACTGATCTTCCCCGAGGTCGGCTTCTACCAGCTTTTCCATCCTTTTGTAAATAATTTGTGTTAATATTTTGCAAGCATGACTTACTAAACTGATGGTTCTGTAGTTTTCACATCTGACTGCACCTGCTTTCTTTGGAATGGGGATTATAACATTTTTCTTAAAGTCTGAGGGTACTTCACCTGTCTCATACATCTTACACACCAGGTGAAACAATTTTGTCATGGCTGGTTCTCCCAGAGACTTCAGTAGCTCTGAGGGAATATCACTACTCCAGGGGCCTTGTTTCGACGTAGGTCTTTCAGTGGTCTGTTAATTCATCTCTCAGTATAGTACCTTCTATTTCATCCTCATCTACTTCTTCTCCCCTTCCTACAATATTGCCGCTAAGTTCATTTCCTTCATAGACCCTCTCTATATATTCTTTCCACCTTTCAGCTTTCCCTTCTTTGCTGAGAACTAGTTTTCCATCTGTGTTCTTGATATTCATAGAGCTGTTTGCCTTATCTCCAAATGTTTCTTTTATTTTCCTGTAGGCTGTATCTATTTTTCCCCTATTTATACATTCTTCTACATCCTTGTATTTGCCTTCTAGCCACTCCTGCTTAGCCATTTTGCATTTCCTGTCAATCTCATTTCTTAGTCGTCTATACTCCACCTGCCTGTTTCATTTACTGCATTTTTATATTTTCTCCTTTCATCCATTAAATTTAGTATCTCCTGTGATATCCAAGGATTTTTTTTGTAGGTCTTGCCTTCCTACCTATTTTGTCATCTGCTGCATTACATATTTCATCTCTCAATGCTACCTATTCCGCCTCTACTGTTTTATTTCCCCCCGTTTCTGTTAATTGTTGCCTAAAGCTCCCTCTAAAATTCTTAAGCACTTCAGGTTCATTCAATTTATCCAGGTTCCATCTCCTTATTTTCCTACCTTTTTGTAGTTTCTTCAGTTTCAGCCTACAGTTTATAACCAACAAGTTATGGTCAGAGTCTATGTCTGCCCCTGGATATGTCCTACACTTCAAAACCTGGTTCCGAAATCTATGTCTTACCATTATAAAATCTATCTGGTATCTCCCGGTGTCTCCTGGTCTCTTCCACGTATACAACCTTCTTTTGTTATTCTTGAACCAGGTGTTTGTTATAACTAAATTATGTTCTGTACAAAATTCTACCAGGTGGCTTCCTCTTTCATTCCCTTTGACCAGACCATATTCACCTACTATCTTCCATTCCCTTCCTTGTCCTACTACCGAATTCCAGTCTCCCATAACAATTAAGTTTTCCTCTCCCTTAATTGTCTGAATAATTTCCTTTAGCTCCTCATATATTTCTTCGATCTCCTCATCATCGGCAGAGCTAGTTGGCATATAAACCTGTACTACTGTTGTCGGTGTTGGCTTCGTATCTATCTTGACTACGATAATGCGATCACTATGTTGCTCATAATAGTTTACCCGCATTCCTATTTTCTTATTCATTATCAGACCTAGTCCTGTAATACCCCCCAACTGATTTTGTATTTATAATCCTGTACTCGCCTGACCAGAAATCCTGTTCCTCTTTCCACCGAACTTCGCTAATCCCCACTATATCTAACTTCAACCTATCCACATCCCGTTTTAAATTTTCTAACTTCCCTACCCTATTAAGGGATCTAACATTCCACGCTCCGATCCGTAGAATGCCAGTGTTGTCTTTCCTGATGATCACATCCTCCTGAGTAGTCCCCACCCGGAGATCCGAATGGGGGACTATTTTACATCCGGAATGTCATCATCATATGTTCATACAGTAGAGCTGCATGTTCTCGGGAATAGTAACGGTTGTAGTTTCCCCTTGCTTTCAACCGTTCGCAGTAACTGTGTGGCATAGCCACATTAGCTGATGTTACAAGGCCAGCTCAGTCAATCATCCAGATTGTTGCCCCTGTAACTACTGAAAAGGCTGCTGCCCCTCTTCAGGAACCACACGTTTGTCTGGCCTCTCCACAGATACCCCTCCGCTGTGGTTGCACCTACGGTACGGCTATCTGTATCGTTGAGGCACGCAAGCCACCCCACCTCGGCAATCTCTGTGGTACATGGGAGTGGCTCTCTTAACAGTAAATGGTAAAGCAGTCGACAATCCGAAGATTGGTTTGAACACCACAGTGCTTTACTAGGCATACGAAAATCATGTGCTAGCGCAAAATCGGCAGATTCGGTACCTTGTTTTGTAGTTTCGTCAGGAGACGCAGAATTAAGGGACACACCATTTGTGTAATAAAGTAATATATAGTGTTATTCTAGTGTGCTATATCAGGAAACTTACCCTGAGTCTGCTTGGGGACATAGGGTGGCAGCAGTCGCGTCCGCTTCTTTTCATCGCCCTTCTGAGTGATGTCATGTTTCGAACACGCCACGTTAATTTAAATTTAACGGATTTCTACCTATGTAGATGGAATTCAGCAATATATTCTCGCCTTCGGAAGAGAATGTTGGCGACTGGAGTTTCGTAAATAGACCATGCCACAGCGATAAACGCTGTTGTTGTAATGATTCTCATCCCAGGTCCTGTATCATTTCCGTAACGCTGTCTCCCATTATCAAACAATACAAAACGGGCTTCCCTTCTTTGGATTCTTTTGATGGCTCCCGTCAAACCCACCTGATAAGGATCCCATACTGGGCAGCAATACTACAAAAAAGGATGGACAAGCGCAGTATATGCAGTTTCTTTAGTAGTTCTGCCAATAAAACGCAGTCTCCGATTCACCTTTCCCAAGACATTATCTACGTGTTCTTTCCAGTTTAAGACTGAAGTAATAGTAATTCCTAGGAAATTGTGTAGTTTACGGCCTTCACGTTTGATTTATTTATTTTGTAGTCAAAATTTAACGGATTTCTTTTCGTACTCATGTGGACGACTTCACACTTCTCATTATTTAGAGTCAACTGCCAATTTTTACAACATAGTGATATTTGATTTAGATCGTTCTGCAGTTGATTTTGATCTTCGTATGGTTTCACTAGACGATAAATGACGGCGTCATCTGCAAACAACCTAAGAGAGCTGCTCAGATTTTCTCACAAATCGTTTATGTAGATAAGGAACTGCAGAGGACCAATAACACTATCGCTGCTTTAGTCGATGCCTTACCACCGATTACTACAAACTGTGTCCTCTCTGAGAGGAAATCCCCTATCCAGTCGCAAATTTGTGATTAAATTCCGTTTGTGAGGTACGGTGTCAAAAGCCTTCTGGAAATCAAGAAATGCAAAATCAATTTGAGAACTATTGTCGATAGCATTCATCACTTCGTGTGAGTAAAGAGCTAGTTGTGTTTCGCATGAAACACCATGCGGGGGGCGTTCTTCCTCAGCTGCCTTCCCGCTGTCTGGGAAAGCTACCAAGGGAACCCGCGGACTGCGTATTCTAAACAAAGCAGTATGTCCTCTCAGTTATACCATCTTTACCATAATACAGCTCTTGTTCGAAATGTGTTAGAAAATAATGCGTGTTGTAAAATCAGTCATGTAACTTTTAACTGTTTAAACAGTAGTAAATTCAGTGAATTAGAAACGTCTTGTGGTGATTCTAACATTTGATGGGGCTCAAAATATGAACCAAAATCGCAGTTTGTACCGCTGTTTCCAATTCAAATGTTTGTATAGCTTATGGGACTTAACTACGGGGTCATCAGTCCATAAACTTACAAACTACTTATAAACAACCTTATACTAAAGACGGCACAAATATCCATGCCCGATCGGGGATTCGAACCCCCGACCTTAGTGGCCGTGTGACTGGAGCGCCTCAGTCCCCTCGGCCACCGCGGCCGGCGTACCGCTGTTTCAATAAGCTTATGTGTACAATAACGTATTAGGAACCCACATAGCGAGTAATACCAGTATGTCCTCCTAGCTGCCAAATCACCCGAACAGTTCGGCAATGTTTGTTGGTGAGACCTCGTAGCTCAATATTACTGTCGTACTAAGCGCATGCACGTCGAGCACACTGTGAACCCTTGCAGACGACGAAACAAGATACAAAGGTCCTATAACAGATGGTATTATCAGATTTTTCCAAAACAAAGATTAAGTTGTATATCGAACTAACTAAACGCTTGGACATGCGCTTAAACAAACAGAAAATGTGTATACAATAAGTCTGAAGTATCTAAAATGAAGAGACAAAGTGTCAGAACATGTACTTCCGCCAAACCGAAGGAGCGTTGAAAAACTTTTAACAGATATTGCAATCAAAATTCGAACCACACAGCACTTAGTGAACGTTTGTGAACAGCTAAAAATACTTTCGGTGAGAATGGAAAAACATGAAAATCGTTCACGCAGCAAATAAAGGCCTTTGGTAGATTTTGAGGAAGAATAGGAAATTTTCGAGGAAGAAAATAAAAACCTGCAGAATTTATTAAACGAATTAGGCGAATTTAATTTCAACGGTTATTTGATGAAATCCTGTAGATAAGCAACGGAAAGATACTAGCTGTCTTAATATCATAACACAAAGATCGATATTTGCAAAGACATTTTAGAAACATGTATTTTTTGTAATGTTTCTGGCAGATATTCGATTTTTAAATATGTGAATGGTCTCAGAAAATATAGGAAACAAGAGTTACAAACAAAACACCTTACTGGCTTTCAATGTAATCGCCATTGGCTGCAATACACTTTTGACATCGGTTTTAAATCTGTTGGAAACTTCTTGTGGAATCGCTCGAAGAACTGTGGTCACGCGTTGTTGGATCTCAAATATTCAAATGTTTGTAAATCTATCGGACCAAACTGCGTGGTCATCAGTCCGTAGCTTACAAACTACTTAAACCTACGTCAACTAACCAAAGGACAAACACATACACCCATGCCCCAGGAACTGGAACCTCCACGGCGAGCAACCGCGCGCTCCGCAGCGAGACGCTTTCTTTAGACCGCTCGGCTACTCCACCGCGGCTGTTGGATCTCCTCAACCGTTGTGAATCGTAAGCCTTTCTGGGCTAATTTAAGGCGGGGAAACAGAAAGAATTCTGCCGGCGTCAAATCTGGACAATAAGGATGGTTGTGGAAGCACACTGATCTTGCGGCTAGCGAGAAAGTTGAGCATGCGGTTCGCAGTGTGCGGACGGGCATTGTAGTGCAGGAAATTGTACTGTCCACTCCGGTTCAGTTCTGGCCCAACCCGCCGTATGCAACGGTTTCAAAACTCCCTCGTAAACTTCCGCTTTGACAGTATAACCCTAGGGTACAAATTCGTAATGGGTCAAGCGCTCGCTATCGAGAAAGACAATCGATGTCGTCTTTATCAAGTCAGCCGACTTTTTTGGGGGAGCGGGGAAGACGATGAACACCATGCCATTGACTGTCGCTTGGCCTCCGGATCGTATTGGCAGCACCAGCTCTCATCTCCTGTCATACTAGTTTCCAAGAATTGCGGATTTCGGTCAGACATGTCGATGAAATCTCCAGGTGCTTCAATCCGAGTTTGCTTCTGCTCGACTGTTAGCATGTGCGGTACAAACCGGCTACAAATTTTCCGCTTTCCCAGATGTGCGTTAACAATAGTGCTTACACTGTCTGTGCTGATATTCAATTAATTCTCGTTCTCAAAGACAGCCGCGGATCATCCGCAAGCATCCGTCGCACTCATTCGATGTTTACTGGGACTGGGACTGTAGATGGTCGAATCGAAATTGGCTCATCCTTCCGTCTCTGAAGCGTTTAACCCACTCTAACGTTTTATTCATTGCTGAAACACCATACACTTGCACTAACATCCCATGGTTGTCCATCACCGTTTTGCCTAATTTGAAACAAAACTTTATGTTAACGCGTTGCTCTGTTTTGCACTTCACGTTGCAATGACACGAGTTCTCTACTTACCCAGTTATCTGGGTCGCAGCTTGTACCACCGCTTCACTGCAGTACTTTGCACGATAGAGGTTGCTTGTTGCCTGTCTCTCAAGGTGTATGCGCGGGCAGCTCATCCACGCCAGCGCGCTTTGTGAACTACGGTGTGAAGTGACATCTTTATTCACAATTCCGCTTATTTAATAAATACTCACGATGAAACCACCTAGATTTTGTCACTAGAGCTAAAGACGAAAACAGCATTGTTAAACTTTATCATGAAGCAAATCAGTCTTCCTATGGTGAAGTAGGGCAACGAACTCTAAGGATTTGACACAAATTTGGCGCGCAGACAATTTTATTGTTGGACAACCAGACGTTAACGACTAATTGAAACGAGTCGCCACAACAAAGCGACAACTCCTCAACGCAACTTCACGCTTCTACAAACCTTCAGGATTAGTAACATCAATACCCTCGTTGCCAAAATATTATTTCAAGAAACATGGAGTCGTGGGCTTCTTTGAAGCGAACTACTTCCCTCAGATCTCGCCAGTGACTGGAGAAGCTGGACTTGAACCCTTACCGAACTAATTAACATAGGTATACATCGATTTATAGGAGGATCTGGTAATTATGCATCACATATAAACGCGACGCCTTGGAAAAGGCTTATGACGCTGCATTGTTCATTACTATCATTGAAGAAAACAGCAGGCGTGCCAACTTAATGTGCAACAAATTCACCAGAAAAAGAGTTTCGCTTCCACGGCTCGAACTTCTAGAGCACTAATAGGAACCAAACTTCTGTATATTTTTGCAAATCAACAAATTTTATTACAATATAGGCGACACTGTGAACGGGTTCGACTGTAGCAATGGGTTGGATAAAGAAAAATCCCAATTACTGGAAAACTTTTGTTCGCAACAGGGTCACCAAAATTCACGCAATCACCTCACCATCAAAATGGAGACGCAACTCTATCAAACACAATCCGGCAGATATACTGATAAGAGGTTCCATGTCTGGAAACCTGAAAACTTCCAAACTTTGGTGGCATGGGCCACCTTGCGTTTCTGAACAGCCAGTTCACAGGCCTTGTTCTGACAATACCTTCACTGGACCTCAGCTCCTACATGATTCACGAACATCTGACACACAAATCTTCGTTGTTGAGTCCCCGAAACCTTTACTTGACGTCACAAAGTTTTATTGTTATTGGATACTACTATATGTACTCCATGTCAGAGACATATTGCACCAGAAATAGAACACAAGCGGTGAACTTAAGGCAGAACAATACACAGCCACAACAAACTATTTGACAAAAGCTAGTCAAGCACAGTGTTTTCCAGCTGAACGTAATGCCCTGCAAAACACCACACCGCTACCAGATGCCTCCGAAATAAAAAGTTTGATCCATTTTTGGACGAAGGATTTATACCTGTTGGCAGTTGGCTACATTTCTCTGGACTCACAATGGAAAAGCGATATCCATTTTCCTAGACGGTGACTGCAGCGTCCTGGAATCGGCAGGAAAGAAACAAATGATAAAGTGAAATATAATATGTTTAAAACAAACGAAATGTCTTCTTGGCGTACAGTGAAAACTAGCCAGTAATTACAGAAAAAAAACGAACTACCTGATGACATAAACGAACTAATACAGAGGGCATAAAGCGTCAAACTGACACAAAACGACAATTTTATAGTCACGACGACTACAAGATGGTTAAACTACAAGGTGAATGCCGTTGGAGCTAGACCCGGCCTCACTTGTCCTAGCTCGGGTTGCACTGTATTCCACACTCCGTTGGTGAAATTATAAAGCCGTCACCGGCGGAGGGCTACACTTGGTCACACAGTTCGGAATGGCTGAACACGAAGTAGTGCTGTACTGCAGCGCCGTAGCAGGAAGTTGTCGTCGTCGTTGTTGTTTTTATTGATGTTGTGTTGCTTCTCTTTGTGAGTGTCTTAGGAGGAAGCTAAGCAGCCCACCTTGGCCGGCTGTTGTGCGAGCACTCTACACAGTAAGGGACCGCCACAGTATTCCTCCCCCCTCCCCTACAAAAGTGTGCACAACACCACAAACGTCCATGGAGAAGGGAGTGTCCTGGTCGATATCCTTGGGTTCGTGGTCTTCATGAGGTGGGCGGCAGCAGAAGTTCTGCCACAGGGTGGCCAGTGGGTAGCACTGCTGGCTCTTCCGAGGCAACTTCGTCCAGAGCTGGCGAGCGGTGGACCCATCTTCCCACAGCAGTGATGCAATTACCTGACTGAAGAGTTTGGTGATAACCGCCGGTATCCAGCGAGCACACTGATGAGAGAACACGTGCACCATACCACCGGGCCGATGCGGAAAGAGTGCTTCAAAGTGCGGGCGGAAGACCGAGAAGTCTCGGGAACACCGACAAGCAAGAGGCAGTGGAATGGTCGACCGTGAAGTATTTCCGGTGGACTTTTGACGGCATGTGGGGCGGTGTAGTACGACGCCAGAAAAGTACCATAGCGTCTTCCAGTATGTGATGGCACAGCAACTTATAAGAGTTGATCCTTCGCACGAAACGGCGGATGACGGAAATACCATTAGTAGCACAAATTGTCTTGAACTTGGCTGAAGTAAACTGGGGGCCGTTATCTGAAACTAACGTTTTTGGGAGTTCTTCAATGGCAAAGAAGCGGTGAACACTTTTTAAATGTCTTGGCCGATTAGGTGGCCGCCATGCGTGATACATATGGCTACCCTGACCCAGAGTCTATCAGGAAGGGCCACTGGGATCTGTGAAAAGGCCTTGTGAAGTCACGTGAAGACGTTCCCAGGGAGTAGTTGTGTCTGGAAAAAAATAATACTGGCGTGGGGATGCAGGCAGATACGTAGTGGGCAATGTCTTTAACTAACCCATGCCAAAAAAGGTGTCGGCACATTGGCTGTTTGGTGATGACGATTACGCAATTGCTAGCATCGAGGAGGTCAAGGACAAGGCGTTGCAACTCCTGTGGTATGACCACCCAGGGATTGTTCAAGTCACTATGCATGAGTATGATGCCATTTTGAATGAAGAGACTGTTCGTGAGATCCCAAAAGTGTTGGACTGCCAGATCACGGATGTTTCGACGACTGTCCAACCAACTAGCACTGATTTGGCGGCTGAGAGCTTGCAGTGTTGGACCCTTTGTGGTGGCCTGCCGAACTGTGTCAACAACCAACGGAAAGGCGGCATCCATGTCCGGTTCCACATGGAAGCAAAACAAAGGCGATGTATCAAACTCATGTTCTGTTCCAAATGGAAGCCTGAAAAATAAATCGGCGTTCACATGCCTGTCAGAGGTGCGATAGACAACATCGAAGTTGAACGTTGCCAGGAAGAGAGCCCAACCTTGGAGGCGACATGCCGTCTGGATGGGCACAGGAGCTCCTGGGTGAAATAAAGAAACCAAGGGCTTGTGGTTGGTCTGCAGAGTGAAGTGACCACCATAAATATATTTGTAAAATTCAGTTACAGCTACCTTTTCAATTTGAGCGTCTGTCATGTTTTTGGAGGCGAAGACACCAGTCTCTCGACACCATCCACGAATTGTGAAAGGACTGCACCCAACCCTTAGTCCGAGGGGTCGGCAGCGACAATGAAGGGAAGATAAGGGTCGTAAGAAGGCAGACATGGAGATCGAAGGAGAGCTGACTTGAGCTTTGCGAATGTCTGGTCCATGTTGTGTCCCAGGTCCAAAGCGTAACTGTTCGCAATAACCTGGTAAGAGGTGTCAATAGTTTGGCAGCTTGTGGTATAAAACGCCGATAATAATTTATGAACCGAAGAACAGATTGCAACTGATGCACGTTAATGTGGGGAAGCAAGTTCTAGATCACAGTACAAAATAAATCTTATTGTAAGACGACAGTAAATCATTTAATAATGACTCCTTCCGGATGCCATGAAGGGTACGGGGTGCAGCCAACTGCAGGTGGTGGCTCACGTCGGTACCAATGATGTGTGTCGCTTCGTATCTGAAGAGATTCTCTCAGTTTTTGAGTGGCTATCTGAAGTGGTAAAGACTGCCAGTTTTGCTTGCAAGACGAAAGCCGAGCTCAACATCTGCAGCATAGTTGGCAGGACCGACTGTGGTACAGAGCCGAGTGGAGGGTCTGAATCAGGCTCAGACGGTTCTGCGACCGTGTAGACTGCAGATTCCTTGACTTGCGCCATCGGGTAGCGGGTTTCCGGGTTCCGCTGAATAGGTCAGGAGTCCACTATACGCAGGAAGCGGCTACACGGGTAGCGGGGGCTGTGTGGCGTGGACTGGGCGGTTTTTTAGGATAGAGGGCCTCGGGGGGCTGTCTCAAAGGATGCAGCTGGATCACAGGAGAAATGTAAATCTAGGAACTCTCGGTATAACAGTTGTAAATTGTCGTAGCTGTGTCGGGAAAGTACCAGAACTCCAAACGTTAATAGAAAGCATCGAAGCACACTTTATTATAGTCAGTGAAGTTGGCTCAAGCCGCAAATAAGCTCAGCAGAAGTTTGTACAAAAGATCTGTGTTCACTAAGGATAGGCGTGGAGGCGTGTTTGTCGCCGTCAAAAGTAGTCTTTCGTGTAGCGAAGTTGAAATTGATAGTTCCTGTGGGCTGTTACGGGTAGAGGTTGTACCTGAAAATCGTAAAAAAGTTAATAATTGGTTCCTTTTACCGGCCTCCCGACTCTGACGATACAATAGCAGAAAGGTTCAAAGAAAACCTGAGTCTAATTACAAAAACGTACCCGACTCACACGATAATAATAGGCGGTGATCTCAATTTACCCTCAATCTGTTGGCAAAATTATATTTTAAAATCAGGAGGTACGCATAAAACATCGTGTGAAATTGTACTCAACGCATTCTCTGAGAATTACTTACAAAACTCCAATCGCCAACATTCTCCTCCGAATGAGAAAATATATTGTTGACTCCCACTTACATAGGTAGAAATGATCATCAGAATAAAATACGAGAAATCAGAGCTCTAACGGAGAGATTCAGGTGTTCTTTCTTCTCGCGCGCTATTCGAGAATGGAATGGGAGGTAAATAGTATAAAGGTGGTTCGATGAACCCTCTGCCAGGCACTTACATGTGATTTGCAGAGTATCCCATGTAGAAGTAGATGTGTAGGGGTAGTGATGTGGGCTACCAATCTGTAATTTTTTTTTCAAGTTAATACCAATATAGTTATCTTTATTGCAAATACACGTATCCCACTGAAAGCATACCAGACACAATAATTCCTACTGAAACATTATATCAATATATTTTATTCAGAAACGTAATTTTATACACATCTTAATTATATCCATTTTAATATTGACGAAGCTCAGTATGCTGAGCTTTCTACGGAGACACGGTTATAAGGGAAGTAACCACGTTTTCTTTTATTACGTTTTAGATTTTATTTTTTTTCGGGTTTTAAAGATTCTTGTATATTTTATCTGATGATGAGGGCTTGACCCTTGAAACGCGTCATATTAGTGTTTTATACACGATCTATGTGGTTGAGCCTACTTGACAAAATAATTATACACATCTCGTGTGACATCCTAGTGTTATCTCTCTCTCTCTCTCTCTTTCTCTCTCTCTCTCTCTCTCTCTCTCTGAAGTAAGTTTGTTTTTACTGCAAATGCTTAAAAAGCACACAAATGTAATTGTTCAAAACACGTTCGTCTTTGTGTAAATCAAACTACCACTCAGAGTAGAAACAAAATACTTTCATATTAGAAACAATTTAAAAATTTATCTTCAGTCGTCTTTAAAGTCCAAAAGAAAATTTACGAGATAGTTATTTTTGGACACTTCTTAGCCCAATCAAACTTCTTAATAATATGTACAACTGCAATTTTATGTTCTGTTATTTCAGAAACAGTTGCAGTTTCATGGATTATTAGCTTGCAGAATTCTTTCGACATCCTTTATAACTTCGACAAGCAGACGATTCTCAACGAACTCGACAATTTGTCGCGCGTGCGACAGCGACAAGATTCAAGCAGGTTTGAGATTCAAACGTCGCTCGTTGACGTGTGGCGCTGCAGATATCGCTCACGGAGGACAGATCCGTAAACATACAACTGGTTGAGATTTGTCGCTTGAAGCTGTCGCGCGCTGTCGCTCGCTTTTGTCGCCCACGTAGGACACGGCCTTACGGAGGTTTTTCCGTCTGTACACTTTTGTTTGTAACCGGAGATAGCTGACCTCATGCGCAAAACATTCACACTTTTCCTTCCGGCAGCGCATATTCCGGATCAGATTTTCGTTATTGAAATCTTACCGACAGATGCGAGTAACTAAATATAATTAGGAGAAATCCCCATCCCTAAGAAAGCAGGTGCAGACAGGTGTGAAAACTACAGAACCATCAGTTTAATAAGTTATGGCTGCAAAATATTAACGCGAATTATATACAGAAGGATGGAAAAGCTGGTAGAAGCCAACCTCGGGGAAGATCAGTTTGGGTTCAGGAGAAATGCAGGAACACGGGAGGCAATACTCACTTTACGGCTTATCCTAGAAGATAGATTAAGAAAAGGCAAACCTACATTTCTAGCTTTTGTAGATTTGGAGAAGGCTTTTGACAATGTTGATTGGAATAAACTCTTTCAAGTTCTGAAGCAAGCAGGAGTAAAATATCGGGAACGTAAGGTTATTTACAACTTGTAGAAAAACCAGACAGCGGTTGTCAGAGTTGAAGGGCATGAAAGGGATGCAGTGGCTGGAAAGGGAGTAAGACAGGATTGTAGCCTTTCCCCAATGTTGTTCAATTTGTACATTGAGCAAGCTATAAAGGAAAGCAAGGAGAAATTTTGTGAAGGAATTGAAGTTCAGGGGGAAAAATTAAAAACATTGCGTTTTGCCGACGACATAGTAATTCTGTCAG
Source organism: Locusta migratoria (assembly GCA_026315105.1). Classification (NCBI taxonomy): domain Eukaryota; kingdom Metazoa; phylum Arthropoda; class Insecta; order Orthoptera; family Acrididae; genus Locusta; species Locusta migratoria. The sequence continues at coordinate 694,819,840 of CM048745.1, read as the reverse complement.
ATACAGCAAAGGACCTGGAAGAGCAATTGAACGAAATGGACAGTGTGCTGAAAGGTGCATATAAGACGACGATTAACAGGAGCAAAACTAGGGTAATGGAGTGCAGTCTAAGAAAATCAGGTGATGCTGAAGGAATTAGATTGGGAAACGAAGCAATAAAGGAGGTAGATGAGTTTTGTTACTTGGGCAGTAAAATAACAAATAATGGTCGCAGTACAGAGGATATAAAATGCAGAATGGCAATGGGTAGAAAGGCGTCCTTGAAAAAGAGAAATTTGTTAACATCGAATATTGATTTAAACCTAAGTAAGTCCTTTCTGAAGGCATTTGTATGGAGTGTTGCCTTGTATGGGAGTGAGACATGGACGATAAACAGTGCGGACAGGAAGAGGATAGAGGCTTTTGAAATGTGGTGCTACAGAAGAATGCTGAAGATTAGGTGGGTGGATCGCGTAACTAATGATGTACTGAATAGAATTGGGGAGAAAAGGAATTTCTGGAATACCTTGACTAAAAGAAGGGATAGATTGGTGGGACACATTCTTAGACATCAAGGAATTGTGAATTTAGCGTTGGAGGGAAGTGTATGGGGAAATAATCGCAGGGGAAGACCAAGAGATGGATACAGTAAGCAGATTCAGACAGATGTATGTTGCCGTTCTTATGTGGAGATGAAGAGGCTTGCTCAGGATAGGGTATTGTGGAGAGCTGCATCAAACCAGTCTCCGGACTGAAGACCACAACAACAACGATTCGATACTTGGAGTCAGCCAATGTATTCGTTACTCAGTGCCGCTTTACTAGCATGTTTACACCATTTATAAATGACGTGATTTTTAACGAAAGATTATAGGTTTAACTCCTACCGACGACGGGTGCGATGGAGTGTAAGCTGGTACTGGGGAAGGATGAGACCAAAAAATTACGGAAACCTTTATAAGTAATCAATCTGGTACTTGCTTTACTGTTTACAGAATGCACAGAAAATCTTAAATTATACGAACGGGCGGGAAATTCATTTGGCATCATCCCAAACACATCGCGGCCGGATACTGGTGCGTGTTGGGACGCCGTTTCTAGGATTCGTGTAACCGCACCGGACCCAAATCAAAGGCATTGATAATAATGACCGGCCTAGCTGGTTCTGTTTTTTAATTCGCGGTTTTCCACGTCCGATGAGTTTATGCATGCCTTATATTCACATCCCAACTCAGTTCTACGTACTTCATCCTCAAGCTACCGTATGAGGCGTGCCTGAGGATACCTGGTGCCAGAACAAGTCATATCCTTTTGTGTTCCATTTCCAAACAGATCGATGGAGAAACCACTATCTACGAGGCGCGTCCAGAAAGTAAGTTGCGTTTGGTAATAAAATGAAATTGTACACAGATACAGAAGAAACGTTTATTGCCCAACATTCTACAACTCTTAAACTACTTTTCCACATAACTGCCGAAATTTTGCAGGCATTTGTCATAGCGTGGCACCAGGTTTTGTATACCTTCTTCATAGAAATCTGCCGCCTGTGTCTTCAACCAGTTGGAAACAGTTTCTTTCATGAAATTTGGGGGAAGTCCATAGCGAGAGAACTAATTGTAAACCTACGGTTTTCCTGGATCTTGTCCTCAATCGTGTGAATCAGTTCTTCTGTAACCAAAGGTGGACGCCCACTTCGTTCTTTATCGTGCACATCACTCCGCCCGCCATTGAACTGTTGGACCCATCTTCTCACCATCAAATTACTCATCGCATTTGGTCCGTAAACATCGCAAAATTGTCGATAAATTTCACTTGGTTTCACTTTCCTCGCATTGAGAAACCGAATCACCGATCTGATTTTCAATCAACGCCGACATTTCAACAAGCACAAAAAAGCGTACGTAACTGACAGCGATATCCAAATGGCGCACGTTCTTCTCCTTGATACACATCGTCTACAGCGCATGTGCTGAACTGCAATCGCAGCTCTGCAGCGGAGAGAAATTGAAACGGAACTTACTTTCTGGACGCGCCTCGTATAAGTCGCTGTACGAGTCTTATGTCTCTTATGTTATCTTTGCGAAAAGTAATCTGGCGGAAGTAGAATCGTTCTTCAGTGTGCTTCAGATTCCGACCCTCTAAATTTCCTCAACAGTGTTTCTCGAAAAGAAAGTCGCCTTCCCTCCAGCGATTCCCACTTGAGCCCCCGAAGCATCTCTGTAACACACTCCTATTCGTCGTACCTACCAGTAACAAACCTAGCAGCCCACCTATGAATTGCTGCCATGCCTTCCTTTAAACCAATCTCGTGGGGATCGGTAAAACTAGAGTAGTATTCAAGAATAGTTTGCATTGATGTTCTACATGCGTTCTCCTTTACATAAGATCCTCTTATTCGCAAAATTCACCCAATAAACCGACGTCGACCATCCGCCTTTCCCACAATCGCCCTTACACGGTCATTCTATTTCTTATCGCTCTACAACGTTACGCCTATATATGTAATAAACACGGCGGTGTCAAGCAGTTCACGACTATCACACTATTCCAAGATTATGCAATTGTTTCTCCTACTCATCTGCATTACTTCATATTTTTCTACATTTAGAATGTGATTCATCACACAACTAGAAATTTTGTCAAAGTTATGGTGTATCCTACAACAGCCACTCAAACACGACACCGTTTCGTACGCCACAGCGGCAGATTTGACAATTCAGAAATATTTTGAAAAATTAATGCTGTCTTTGACAAGGCAAACACAATACGGAGACAACATTAGTACAGAAACATTTTCCAATTTGGGGGATGGGGCGGGAAGGTAGTGGAGATAGGAATGACATCCGGTTCACCTGAAACATTAAAAATGCCAAATGAGATTTAATCATGACGAACGCCATTTCAGTTCGAGAAAATGAAAGAACCGGAAATAACGTTAATCCCAAGCACAAGTATAGTACGAGGACTTTTGAAAAGTCTGTGCAAAGTCCAAGAGATGGCACCACTGGCGCGTTTCGAGGTCATGTTTAGTTATTAGCGTGTTTGGAAAGAGCGCACACCAAGTTTTAGCCATATTGCTCTATTTCTTTGTATTTGGCATTCGTATGAATCAAGGAAGTCGAGTGATTGTCAAAGAATGGACGAAAAAGAATTATGTGTGGTGATTAAACATTACTTTATGAAAGGCAAAACGCCTCAGGAGACTAAATAGAAGCTTGATAAACAGGATGGTGAATCTGCACCTTCGATTAGAATAGTTTATAAGTGGTTTCAAAATTTTCGCAGTGGCCATATGAGCATAAGTGATGTTGAACGTTCTGGACGCCCTGTGGAGTTTACGACTCCAGAAAACATTGATAATATCCACGATATGGTGACGGATGACAGAAAGGTTAAGGTGCGTGAGATTGCTAGTGCTGTGGGAAACTCGAATGAACGGGTGCATAATATTTTGCACCAACATTTGGACATTTGCAGCTGTTCAGGAAGAGTCCGCAGGACTTTAAGCGTCGTTTCATCACTGTGGATGAAACATGGATATATTATTATACTCCTGAGATCAAAGAACAATCTAAACAATGGATTACCTAGGGAGAATCTGCACTAAAAAAGGCGAAGACTGTCCTTCGACCGGAAAGGTTATGGCGACGGTCTTTTGGAATTCGCAAGGAATAATCCTCATCGACTATCTGGAATAGGGTAAAACTATTACAGGTGCATATCATTCATCGTTATTGGACCGTTTGAAAACCGAGATGCAAGAAAAACGCCGACGATTGAACCACAGAAAAGTCGTTTTCCATCACAGCAAAGCATCAGCACACACTTCAGCATTTGTGGTCGCAAAATTATTGGAAATACGATTCCAACTCGTTTCACATCTCCCTATTCTCCAGACATGGCTCCCTCTTACTACTATTTGTTCCCTAATTTGAAGAAATGTCTAGCAGGACGAAGATTTCATGCAAAGAGGAAGTGATTGCAGAAACTAATAGCTATTTTACAAGCTTCGATAATTCCTATTATTCGGAAGGCATCAACAAATTAGAACAGCGTTGGATGAAGTGTATACGTCTAAAAGGAGACTATGTCGAAAATTAAAAATGGTTATCCCGAAACACCCCTTGTTGTCACTAAGCCACTTCGTTCAGTTCCGTGTCTCATGACCACAATGTCGACGGACGTTAAGCCCTACTCTTCGTTCCATCATTTTCACCTTGTTCAGCGCGTGTTTGACACATTTTTCTTCACTAAAACAGCTTTACAAAGTGGCAACATGCTGTGATAGTGAGCGGAGCAAGAAAGAGTATTGATAGGAATCATGGGTACAATATTAAGAACGACCTGCTAGAGACAGTTTCTGCAACGAACCAGATACATGTTGGGTTGGTGCTTGTTTCCATGTGTTGTGGTCGGCCCCACTTGAACAGCCTTGTAAGGAGGGTCAACGTGGAATTCGTTCAGCTGCTCAGGATGGCTACTAGACATGGGTTTGGTTCCTATTGACGCTATTAGTAGGTGGGATTTCACTGGGTATGACCGCATCTCAACAGGAAAAGGCTAAACTGTCTAGTTTGAAATCAGAACCCTTACGGAGGAGCTGCATCTAATGTGAGTACCAATTTTTTTTAGGATATGTTTGAAAACCGAGCTGCAAGAAAAACGCCGACGAGTGAGAAGCTTAGACATAACTAAAAATGTTAATATATCACAAGATTCTCATGAATGCAAAGTGAAAGAGTAATGTTATTGTATTGCATTAAAATATTGGTGAATTAAAGAATTGTCACTAATATGGAAAGGTAAATGTTAGTGGATATAAGCACAGTACATAACCAGCACCATCAACAGAACAGGCTCTGCTAACGGTGTACTACGCCTTCCACGTCGCTGGCAACGGGATCTACACAACGCTGAACGCTGGTGACTACTTTGAAGGACAGTAACAGGTGCAAACACGTAACACTTTTGTATCTGTTGTGAATAAATAGTTACCACTGTTCAAGTTGCAACCCTCTTATTCAAGAGCAGCTTCACATATTTGTAAAAATAAATTACTAACAAAATGTCAATTTGGTTTTCAGCAAAATTTTTCAACAGAAAATGCTATGTCTGTTGTCACTGATCAAATATTAAATGCTCTGAATAACCGTACATAGTGATCCTTCACAGGCTTTTGATAGTGTACATCATGAATTTCTAGATAAACTCGTATTGTCGTATGAGTGGAACAATGCACAAATGGTTTAATTCATACTTAATCAGAATAGTGCAGAAAGTTGAAATAAGCGAGTCACATAATGAGAGAAACTCAACAGATTCCTCAAATGGAAATACATCGCACAGACCTCAGTCTTGGGTCCTTTGGTGTTCATAATATATATTAGGGTCATTCCATGCCAAGTGGTCTAGAGGCTCCCACATGACCCTCATGGATTTTGATGAAATTTTGTATGAACATTCACACATGATCTCAATGAACACTGGTAGAGTTTCAGTTCAAAAAAATCAATACTTCCAGAGATACAGTCACTTGTTTAAGACCATAGCACAGCTTCCAACAGTGCGTCCTTGAAGTTTCAGCAACTTTGAGATGATATATCTCTGGGAGTATTTGCATGAAAGAAACAAAACTTGGTCATCTTATACAACTTTTAGAGCTCTTTAAAGTAAAATATCAAGAACAGGATTTCTGAGCAATTTTCATATAGAAAAATTGGGGCAAAGTTGGGCAAAAAAATTGCTGGTTAAAAAAAGTGCGAACTTTAGTTTTTTATATCTCCAGAAGTAATTGTGGGATGTACATGAAACTTTGCACACCATAACTCACCAACACAAGGTCTTAGAATATAAAGTTTCATTCTCCTATTGCTTCCCATTATTTCACAAATCTAGGGTAAAGTTGACGATTTTTCAAAAAGTGCTAAAAATGGGTATTTTCAGTCGAATTTTTCAAAAAAGTGATTTCTCCAAATTTCTTTAAACTATGCTCATTAGAAAGAGTATATTCTAAACTATCTAGAAAAGTGGATTTGGTTTTGCAATGCAAGCATATAAGGCCCTAAAAAGTAGCATAATCCTAGAGGCGCACTGGAAGTTTGAACCCATTTTTCTGGCACTCAAATTATACCTAAAATCTTTTATTATGTCTAATAAATATTTGTTAATGCCTGGGATAAGTGAAATAAGAAGTGCTGATGGATAGGACGTAGCTCAAGTCCGAATAGAAAGAGAATAAAAATAGAAACAATGTTATTTCTTAACTGTCCCCCCCATCCCACAACTCTCTCTCTCTCTCTCTCTCTCTCTCTCTCTCTCTCTCTCTCTCTCTCTCTCTCTCTCTCTCTCTCACACACACACACACACACACACACACACACAATTATAATTTAGAATGAATGTAAATTGTAAAATTTATTTGCACAATCATTATCTAATTATTAGTAGCATTTTTAATTAACACCACTAGCTTACGGAAGGAAAATAAGTATATAAGTGAGTTGTTGTGGTTTAACCACTGCTAGGTTCATTTCACCTGAGAAAACCAGTATCTCCATCACCGTAGGGGCTACGCTCGAGCATCAACAGCTATGGGTGAGTTTCTTTACACAGGTTTCCAAGCCTGATGAATGTAAACAGGAATGGTGTATTGCCGGCCAGACGAATTTACTGACGGAGCTGGAATAAGTGCAATAATGTGGTGTAATTGAACCCAGCACTTGTCACTTATTGGTGGTCAATAAAATGAATCTGCTGGACCATGAGGGTGCATAAAGTTTATTAATCCACCCCTTTGCTCAGTGGAAGTCTCACAGATATTCTCAATCCACCAAAAATTTTCTTAGATGCATGCAACATATTGTCCAGCTTGGAGAGCAGACATTAATGTGCCTTCTTTAGTTCTCTGACCCATTGTAGCTAGAAAAGATGATCACTCATTTGAAACTCTACTGACCTGAATTATTGTTTCATCAATAGGTAAAAAGTGACAATTTTCTCTAGTGCCTGCTACAGTTTGTCCATGTTTAAACCTCACTTCTTGTGACAATTTTTTTTTCTTTTTTCCTTTTTTTCCCAATTTCATCTTTACTGATGAAAAGAAATTTGATTCCATTAATGTTTTCAGAGAAGAAGTGAAACAGGTGTAGGTAAGTAAGATTGAGCACTGGAGCCATTACTGAAATTATGAATGTGAGATATCTGTTCAAACTGTGCTTTTATGTATTTGATGAGCTCCTTGATAAAAACGTTAACTGTACCAGTGACATGCCACAAACAAGAACTGATAATGCAGAAACTTAAAGAGTCCACTTTCTCATTTTGATGAAAGTCGATAACAAATGGATGAATTGTTGCTTTCCAGTGGAAGCCTTCCACAGCATCCTGAATAATAAAAGAATAATTTTCCAAAAAATCCATTAGGACAACAAGCTATTTGTTTTTCAGATAACATTTAAGGCCTTTAAGGTGCAGTTATTCCAGCTCCATCAGTAATTTGACTGTCTGACAATACACCATTCCTCTTGATATTCATCAGAAAATTAATGTAGCATAGGGTAAGGTGGTACAAATTCGATATAGGTACAATTCGCATCAACATAAGTTTTCAGTCTCGTATTGTTGCTAGCACTTGCCTTTGTGTGGCGTTGCAGTGTAGCAGGTTTCTACAGCTCCTCCTGTCTTTTCCAAGAATACAACACTCTGTGTTAAGGAGACATAAATTTTTTCCCGTGAAGATGTACTTGGAGCTACTTCATCGAACGTGCTCTTATAAATGTTCTAGTTTCCACGTGCTTGTAAACTCGTTATTGTACAACGTTTGGTACAGCGAAGTATGCACTGGTGCCCGAAGGAAAAATTGCTTTTTATGTGGGCAAAGTCAGCGATCAAAATTGTACGAGGAAGTGATCATAATTGTACCTAGTGTGGTACATTTTATATCGATTTTTCTCATTCCGTAACCTTTTTTTTGTGTTCATACCAACATATGTAATTGTCTAATATTTGTGATACATATTCATTAAACATTCAAGAACAAGTACCATAGTTAAAATTATTTCTTTTCTCAATATGTTTGCAGTTACAATTACATTTGTCCGAATTGATTGAAATTGTACCACCATACCCTCTAAAAAATTGAAATAGGTTAGAGGAAACTAAGCAACCTATGAGTGGCTTCTAATTTTATCCAGGACACTTCAATAATTTTATTATCAGGCTTGGGAACCTGTGTAAAGAAATGCTTATCACGCTTGGGATATCCTGTGGTAAAGGAACCCACCCGTGGCTGTTGTTGCCCCTGTGGCGATGGGGATGATGGTTTTCTCAGGTGAAATGAAACTAGCAGTGGTTAAACCATAGCAACTCATTTATACACTTCTTTTCCATCAGTAAGCTAGTGTTTGTTTATTAAACAGGCTACTAATAATTAAATAAAGATTATGGAAATAAATTTTATGAATTAAATTCAGTTTTTGTGTGTGTGTGTGTGTGTGTGTGAGAGAGAGAGAGAGAGAGAGAGAGAGAGAGAGAGAGAGAGAGAGTTGTGGGATGGGGGGGACAGTTAAGAAATAACATTGTTTCTATTTTTATTCTCTTTCTATTCGGACTTGAGCTACGTCCTATTCATCTGGACGTCTTATTTCACTTATGCCAGGCATTAACAAATATTTATTAGACATAATAAAAGATTTTAGGTATAATTTGAGTGCCAGAAAAATGGGTTCAAACTTCCAGTGCGCCTCTAGGATTATGCTACTTTTTAGGGCCTTATATGCTTGCATTGCAAAACCAAATCCACTTTTCTAGATAATTTAGAATATGCTCTTTCTAATGTGCATAGTTTAAAGGAATTTGGAGAAAACACTTTTTTGAAAAATTTGACTGAAAATACCCATTTTTAGTACTTTTTGAAAAATCGTCAACTTTACCCTAGATTTGTGAAATAATGGGAAGCAATAGGAGAATGAAACTTTATATTCTAAGACCTTGTGTTGGTGAGTTATGGTGTGCAAAGTTTCATGTACATCCCACAATTACTTCTGGAGATATAAAAAACTATAGTTCGCACTTTTTTTAACCAGCAATTTTTTCGCCCAACTTTGCCCCAAATTTTCTATATGAAAATTGCTCAAAAATCCTGTTCTTAATATTTTACTTTAAAGAGCTCTAAAAGTTGTATAAGATGGCCAAGTTTTGTTTCTTTCATGCAAATACTCCCAGAGATATATCATCTCAAAGTTGCTGAAAATTCAAGGACGCACTATTGGAAGCTGTGCTATGGTCTTAAACAAGTGACTGTATCTCCAGAAGTATTGAATTTTTGAAACTGAAACTTTACCAGTGTTCATTGAGAACATGTGTGATTGTTCATACCAAATTTCATCAAAATCCATGAGGGTCATGTGGGAATTTTTCTCGATATTAGACCACTTGGCATGGAATGGCCCATTAATGATTTGCCATTCTATATATATGAAGATACAAAGCTAGTGCATTTTGCCCTAACCAACAGGAATTAACTGATGAAATTGTAAGCAATGTCTCTCAGAAAATTATTAAGAGGTATTTTAATAATTTACTCTCATTTAATTTTGATAAAACTCAGTATATTCAGTTCTGTACAGTGCATGGCTTGACACCAATAATAAATATATATTCTGAACAAAAGTTTGCACCTAAGGTAGAATATTCAAAAATTGTTGGTATGTGCAATGATGAGAAATTGACTTCGAAGAAACACATTAATGATCTGCTGAGACGTCTGAGTTCAGCTACATGCGCTATTACGGTTATTGCAAAATTTTGGTGACAAACAATTCATCAAATTAGCTTACTATGGTTATTTTCTTTCACTTCTTTCATATGGCATCATACTTTGGGGTAATTCATGACTGAGTAAAACCGTATTCACTGAACAAGTTCAAAATCAGAATAATTTATTAAGCCCTCCCAAGACCATCCTGCAGTCATCAAGGATCTAGGGATATTCACAGCAGCTGCAAAATATTGGAGTGTATGTAATCAGAAGTAATAGCAGTGTGCATAGCTACAACACTAGAAGATTTCCTTCACTATTCAAGGTTAAAAAAATACTCCCTTTCGAGTTTAAAAAGAAACTCGTGGAGCCACTAATATTCTTAATACGTGATTATGGTGACGATATTCATCAATAACGTTCGTACGAGAGCTCTTGCCGCCTGGAACTGGTGATGAATGCTTGTATGTGATACATTTGTAACGTACGCTATTTCGACAATATCAGTCCTGCAAACAAGCAAAAATCATGGATACCGTACGTGCCAATAGGTGGAGAAGATAATCATACTCTGTGTTTGGGCTATCGACTTCTAAATTACTGCACTCTGTTTTATTTATCTTTAACTCTACCACTCAACAGCGCAATAGAAATATTCGTTCGCAACAAGTAAGTTAAATCAAATGTTCAAATGTTTGTAAATCTATCGGACCAAACTGCGTGATCATCAGTCCGTAGCTTACAAAGTACTTAAACCTTGGTAAACTAACCTAAGGACAACACACACACCCATGCCCCAGGAAGGACTCGACCCTCCACGGCGAGCAACCGCGCGCTCCGCAGCGAGGCGCTTTAGACCACTCGGCTACTTGACCGCGGCAACAAAAAAGTTAAATCCTCTCCGTTAAATAACACTGTCATATTCTATAAGTCATTTTCTGTATCACGAATAAGACTTTGAAATGGTCTACCTCAAAATATCGTAGAAATTAAACTGATTTCAAAAGACAGTATATTTCCACAATCTATCAAAATATCTATATTTTCCATGTAGTTGTTTGGGTCTTACTCTCGTAAATATCCGCTGACGATCGATTTTTCCTCTTCCACACCTACAGAATTCTCTGTTTGAGCTCCGTTCTTTCCGAAGAGCCACTTTCATTTTCGTCTTCTCCTTTTCTTTATCGATTGTACTTTTCTTAACAGCAAACATTGTTAAGTGCTAAACTAAACCGTCATTCTGAATAGCCTTATTGTTACAATTTTTTCCGCGCGGAAATGGCCGTGCGGTACTAGGCGCCAAGCCAGAGTCTGCTCGGTCGCTCAGGTCGGAGGTTCGAGTCGTCCCTCAGACATGGGTGCGTGTTATCCCTAGCGTAAGTTTAATTGGTTTGTAACCACAGCAGTTCGGTCCTTTACGATTACAAACATTTGAACTATTATTGTTATTGCGAATCTTTTGTAGTATAGTTGTATATGTGTGTTCCTGGTCAAATCTAAGAGCGGGCCTTCAGCCCAGTTCTGGTCAGGCTTAATTAGCACCTGATGACCTTTTAATTAGAACTTCAACAAACTACATCCATCAGATCGATCGGTCATAATGTATTTTCTTCTTAAAATGTTCCGCAAAGATAATGTTTGCACTCATGCATCCGCAATAGCATTAACGTGGTAAGGCGCATTATCATAAGCATCAAGAAGATGACACCAGACCTCCCAGAGAATAAAGCCCTTTCGACACGTACAAGAAAGTCGTTGTCAGATGTAGCGCTGCTTGCGATAGACCACCGAACTACAAAGAAGCGTTTACACGATACGCGTTTTTCGAGTCGTCTACTTCACGTGTCTACTTCGTTTGTTGTCAACTTAAGAGCAAATGAATCGTTAAGATCACTTTTCGGGGCTGTCAGATATATCGTGATTATTGTAATGATTAAAATATTTATTTCTGGTTTAGACTGTCTCTGTGAACGGTATTTAATTGTTTCCATGCAGTGCATGTGACATTACGTCGTTCACCTGTGTAAATGTCCGCATTATAAAAGGCGATTAAATACTTCCAGGCCGCGTGGTTTGAGGCGCTTATGTATATCATGGTCAAGCTCAGGTTTCTATGAAAGTCTATCTATACATAGACCTTTCACTGGGGTAAAGCTTCAAATAATGCTCACTGAAAACAAATATTTCACCTGTTAACTACGACATTTTTCAGGAGAAATAGCAAATATTTTAGGACATAGTAATAAAGACAACGTGAAATATAAATGCTATATATTGTGTGCTAAATTTTTAGTAGGTATAGCTCTTAGTATGTAATCCAAGCAAACTTAAAGCATTTTAACTTCCGGATTGTCGGGCCTGCAATGTGGTAAATGTCGCTGAAGGAATTGTAATAAAACATCCGAATCGCTGCTTACAGTTTATTATTTATCGCTACAGCTGTTACAGCATTTTGCCATTATCATGACCCTGCGAGTAATGGAAATGCTAATTTCAATATTTTTACTGATACTTACGTCGGCTCTTGGTAAATCTTCATATTTACTTTTATTTAAATAACCGGTTTTCTACTTATTTTAAAGTCTGAAGATGACCTTGTAAGCCGAAAACCGGTTAACTAAGTGGAAATGAACTTGTAGAACATATACAAGATTGTACTTTGAAGTCAGTATGGTGTTTTTCTACCAATAACCGACTTAAAAATTCATATACAATGTGCTCTAAGTTTGTTTGGATTTCATGTTAACAGCTATGTCTCTGTTCTCAATAAAATTGTACACATGTTATACGATTTTTAAAGCAATTCGTCTATAGTACCACCTCCTAAAATATTTGCGACTGCTCTTGAGAAGCATGTATATATATGAGTCGGACAACAACATTGCCCTGAGCAGAAAACAAGTACACATTTCTCAAGAAAATTCGCGACTTGGCTCCGTTCGTCAACTTGATTCCCCACTCGGTCGTCTGCGCATGCGCGAAGCACTTCCACGCGTGTGAGAAAAGCATCCATCTTATTCCATCTACTAGCGATCGTACGAGTGAATCTTGTGCAAGTGGGCGCGTCTACACAGTACGAAGCAGGCATAAGCAATGCATCATGTGTAATCTTGTAAGCTTTCACTTCCCGGACTGACATAAAACGACCGTATACGTGACTGTCGTATCATATGTGTAAGCTTAAGTTTAACCACATTTCCCTGTTACGGCCAGTGAAACAAATGGCTGCGAAGTGTAAAAACCTTTACTAACGGAATGGGAAATCGGTTACTGCAGCTTTACTATCCTACCCGCCATAAGAAGAGTATTCAAATCGGTAAATATACTGTGACAAGTAACACTCTGAAGAAAATTACTACAAGGCTCGAGTACATGGGTTGTTTAGATGATCAACCCATACACCATCGTCTACAGAGAAGTCGTGAGCGCTGCCTGGTCACGTATCACACAGTAGGTTGCGATCGTGTAGCTCACTAGCGGGTCGGTATGAGGCAGTGGGCTGTGCCTCAGCGGACAGTCAGCTAGCTACGTCACATCACAGCGATCAGAACTCCAGTGTTGCCCCATAATGGATGACCAAACAAGGTACTACTACTGCTCGGACAGCTCAGAACGTAGCGGGAGTAGCCGAGCGGTCTGGAGCGCCTCGTTACGGATCGCGCAGTCTCCCGCGACGGAGGTTCGAATCCTCCATCGGGCATGGGTGTGTGTGTTGTCCTTAGGTTAGTTTAACTTAGTTTAAGTAGTTTGTACGACTAGGGGCTGATGACCAACGTAGTTTGGTCCCATAGGATTACAAAAAGTCAGTCAGTCAGAACGAGATGCAGAGTCTAGCTGCCTCATCTCCGCATGGTGAAGTCACCCCTCATGAATTCGTGGCACCAGCATTCCAAGCACTACTCTTTTGAGAGCACCAAGGCGTATCCGCCAGGGTTATCCGTACAAATTCCAGCATAACCACTAACTGCTAGCCACCGATATTTTGATATTGTTACACCAATTGTTCTTTTGTATAATATGAAGCACCATAAACTGGTCTATTCCTTTTTAATTTTGATTCAGACATTTCAGTGTTCACCTCTTTACCTTCAATATTATGTTGAAGCATAGACAATTGAAATATTAAAGAACTAGATCTACTGGGTGTTCAGAAAGTAACTATGCAGTGTCACGTTGCAGTGTGCTAAGTAATGATTGTCAATTATTAATGCAATATGTTCCATTGTTAAACATATTTGACCACACTACAAACGTCTGTTAGTTACTCTCAAATGACTGTTCAAATGACTGTAAATCTATCGTACCAATCTGCGTGGTCATCAGTCCGTAGCTTACAAACTACTTAAGCCTAGGTAAACTAACCTACGGACAAACACACACGCCCATGCTCCAGGGAGGACTCGAACCTCCACGGCGAGCAACCGCGCGCTCCGCAGCGAGTCGCTTTAGACCGCTCGGCTACTCCACCGCGGCACTCTCACTAGATTCTATCCGAAAGTACACTCCTTCTCATGAATTTCAATACACCCTGATATTTCAGATTTACAGAACAATTCAAACGTTATTTCTCATAAAATATAATTATATGAACTTACAGATATATAATACAATCACAATCATTATATTTTACTTTCATCAAAGTATCCTCCTTTGGATTTAATGACCGCCTGATAAACTCGAGGCATGTGGTCAATCAGGCCGACCGTGGGGGCCAAGTGGTCTGCGGCGCGCCAGTCACGGTCTGCATGGCCACTACGGTCGGGGGTTCGAATCCCCCCTCGGGCATGGATATTTGTGCCGTCCTTAGTAATAGCTAGTTCACAAGTAGTTTGTAAGTTTAGGGACTGATGACCCCGTAGCCCATAAGCTCTACAAATATTTGAACATTTGGTCAATCAGTTTTTGTAGGTATCGTGAATCTATATGATTCCACACATTATTAACAATATTCCAGAGATGTTCCTTGCTGGATATATTAACTTCCCCCTGATACGTCTGTTCACTTCATTCCACACCATTTCAGTAGGATTATAGTCGGAACTTAGGGACAGCCATACCTTATCTTTCAATACTTTCTGTTTTTCCTTTGACGCTATGTAGTTCCTACCGTATGCCGACCAATGTTTTGGGTCATTATCCTGTTGTAAAGTGAACCCTTTCCCTATTAAGTGCAATCCACTTGGTATTGCATGATTTTGAAGTATAGGTTGGTACTGCTTCTGATCCATACATCCTTCTACTTTCACAATGTCGCCAACTCTATCTCCGGCAAAACATCCCCAAACCATAACAGAACCGCCACCGTTTTCACTGTAGGTAGAACAAACTGCTGGGCTACCCTTTCCTGTACAGATCAGTGATCAAATATTCTCCTTCTGCTTCTAAACAGTCTCGAACTTCGATTCATCGTTGAATAACACCTTCATCCACTCTTCTGATGTCCAATTACGATGTTTTATAGCCCATTCAAGTCTCTTCTCTTTATTTATGGGCCTTAGAAGGGGTTTTCTTGCTGTGACTCAACCTTTCAAGCCGTCTTCAATCAGTCTCCTTTTTACTGTTGCAACAGATATTGTTGTCTTGTTTATTTCTACAAATTCTACACGAATTTGGGGCGCTATTTTGAACCTATTTTTCTTACTGGTAATTCTGATAATTTATCGCCACCCTTAGTTGTTTTACGAGGTAGTTTCTGTCGTGGTATGTCCTCATTTCTACCTGTTGTCTTCCAGCGGTGAAGGGTGTATTCCACTCCCCCTATACACAACACACTACACTGTTTCTCAATTTGGAGAATAGATAAACCTCCTTGGATAAGTGCTACAGTTGCAGCACGTTTTTCTATGGATAACTCCACTCATGGAGCCATACTAGCGATGTCTACACTTCAAATTGTCACGAAGGAACTTACATACAAGAACCATATGTTATGTATCGTAGCAGTGCTTGACGTTCGCTTCGGGCACCAAATCACTACAAGGAACAACACAGGTGCAGCAAATGCGGAATCCCACGCAAATAGGTAAACAACTGTATCAGATAGCTACATAAAGTTTATGTACACATCATTGTTTGTTGGATACTACTGTATCTCGATGACCACAAACAAAAAAATGACATGTGGATAACTTTTGTACTATTCTTTTGCTTCCTCAACGGTACCCACGGTATTAGATCTTAGCCGGCCGCGGTGGCCGAGGGGACTGAGGCGCTCCAGTCACGGTCTGCACGACCACTACGGTCGGGGGTTCGAATCCCCCCTCGGGCATGGATATTTGTGCCGTCCTTAGGATTAGCTAGTTCATAAGTAGTTTGTAAGTTTAGGGACTGATGGCCCCGTAGTTAAGTCCCATAAGCTATACAAACATTTGAACATTTGATTAGATCTTATCTACGGTGAACTACATGCCAATTATTGGGTGTATTGAAATTCATGAGCGGTAGTGTAACTGTCCATGTATCCCTACGAAATGTCTTTCGTGCATGAACATGGAGATATCGATCGCCGAGTGCGTGTGATCTTTTGCAACTGGTTTCTGTTCTTCCTGCAGGACAATGGTGAGGAGATTGTGAACACAATGTTTTCACGGATGAGGCATGGTTTCACCGGTACGGCTACGTGAACCGCCAGAATAGTTGTGTGTGGCCCTACGGAGAATCCGCATGAAGTTGTCTTCCATGCATGATGGAAAGGTAGGTGCTTGGTGCGCATCATTGGGCCGATCTTCTATCAGTACACCATAAATCTAGAGCAGTACTGCACCTGCATTCTGCAGACCTTCCTAGGTGAACCGAATGAGGACGAAATTGAGAATGTCTGGTCCCAACAGGATGAGCGACTGCATATACTGCCCACAAGGCGATTAATTTTTTGAAGTACATCTCTCGAAAACTCTGGCCTCCGCGTTCATTCGATTACTTTCTATGGGGTATGTTGAAGAGGAAAGCCTATGAAGGAAATCCGCACTGCACTGACAAGTCACATCACTCCCGATGTTCCGCACAACGTCTTAAAGAACATGCAGAAACGTGTGCAAATGTGTCTTCAAGTCCAAGGGAATCACGGCCAGAATCTATAAGAGATTCCATAACTTTTAATATTGCAAGTTATGACATGTATAGTTACTTATTGAAACTAAAAAAGATGTATTGTCCAGAATGGTATGAATCATCATGAGCATTGTGATAGCACCACAACAACGAAATATGCTGAAGATACCGTTTTGTGATCACCGTGTCGTGCTGCTTGAAGAAATCCGTAATTGCCTGCTACACCCCGTCGTTTACAGGATTTGTCAACCCTTCAATGCCTTTTTAAGCGTCCGAAGGTGTGATACTCAAACGGGAACAGATCAGTTCTACAGGTCTCGAGTGCCTGTCATTTAACTTCATGCGTAACGACATTTTCGATATGAAGAAGTGACTTATCGTGAGGCAGCAGCACCATTGTCGCAGTTTTCCCGGTGGTTTCCGATATAACCGAGCGAGGTGGCGCAGTGGTAACACACTTTGAAACGTGTCCATAGAAAATTATTTTGTTGAATTTGTAAGAAAATGTCTAATATTGTGCCTCCTGTTTTGTGTCGAGTAACTTGCTTGCAAGAAAATAATTCAATCCCACCCACCAGCATAAATTTTTCTTTGTAATTAAAAATTCCAGAATGTTCAACATCTTTCTTATGTTCACTTGTAAATTTTACTTGTTTCCTATGTTAACTGTTCTTCTAATTTCTGGTAAATTCTGTCTGTGTATAAATAGCAGAGCACTCTGCCTGAGAGGCAGTCAGTGCTGCGTGTATGTTGAGTTCGTAATAAACGTGCTTTGAGTATAAGTGCTGTGCTTAGTTGCCTTCGAATTCAAGCCTGCTTCCATTTCAACGCGACAATATTGCTTCTACTGTGTGTATCGATGTGTGTACATAACTATGTGAAGTTTCATATTTGGCAAAGATTATGTATCGCATAGCATTATAGCTCGTGCAGAGAGACAGAGAGTCAGACTTCTGTTTCATTTACGTAGTTAGAAGATTAACCTACCTCCTTTACTTGTTATTTAGTTACTTGTGGATTTAAAGTGCATTATTGATTTTGGTAATCTTGTTGAGCAGATTTCTTTATTGGTCCCGTAGTAAATGATTGTTATGCGACACTGCTGTTAATTGAGTATGATACTAAGTTTTGATAATCAGGTACTGACCTGCATAAAATTCTCGTAGTCGAACATTAAGAAAGTGGTTTGTGTTTTTAATATCTTTCTCGCAGTCAAATTTTTTGAGTATAGTCAGTGTGTGTTTCATGTAGGTTATATATCACAGTTGTTTTGTTAAAAGATCCGTTGCGCACATAATCAGTTTTTATGCGCTGTTTCTCATTTAACTCATTTAACAGTATATACATCAATATCAGGGCCATAATTAAACCAAATTACTGTGTTAATGAACGATGTACGTCTTCACTTAAATTTTGATGAAGTTACCTGATGACTTAGTGATCTTGACTCTTAAACATCAATATATGACAAATATTTGGAATGCAACTAATACCAGATGAGGTTTTGAATGAGTAACTTTAAAATAAACTACTTTTGTTGTCTGATTAAGCGGTAGATTCAACATTAAACATAACGTACAACTTTCAACTGGACTATCAGTTTGTCACTTCTTTTTGCGGGAGGGGGGGGGGGTTGCTCCCTTCTCCCCTACATCCCGTCCTGCCTCACACCAATGAAACTTACATCGGCGAATAAAAAATACAAAAAAAATAATCGTCTTCCGAACAGATGAAAACATATTGGGCCTTCTTCTTGAGCATAATGATCCTGTAGCAGCTTGAAGTCACATGATAAGCGTGCCTTCTGTGCTCGTATGGGATCCAAAACTACATGGAGTGGACTCTGAGACGTCTTCTCAGGCGAACTCTTGTCTACCCGTTGCCGGAGAAAGGAATCCAGCAGGCGAAAGTGACGTGCGGAGAACACATGAAAGGAATGGGGGCCGACAGCTACGGCAAACAAAGGACAGCCTCCTAGGCATGTGAACAAAAATTGTTTCTCGCAATGGCAGAACAACTAAAGGATGTACGCTACCGAAAAGTTCGTTAAGAGTAAGTCCAATACAGGGTCAAACTCACCCATGATTCGCGCAATGATTGGCCACACAAAGGAATAAGGATAACCATAAAAAAGCAATAAAAACAAAAGCATTTCCTCCAGGGCCAATCGCGGACAGTGTTCCAGCATTGACGAACAGTCAAAGGAATTAAAACAACCTAAAAAAAGAGATAAAGGAGCTCTCCTTTAGGGACAACCTCGTCCGTTGTTCATACAAGAATAGAGTATTGGTCTAGGATAAGTCACAGTCTAGACATCAAGTGTCTGTCGATAACAGTATATGAGAGTCACAGTTAGGAAATTTTCAAAGAGTTCCTCAAATTTATGACGTTGTTGGAGAGTCAAGTGGTTCTGCCGCAGGTGTCCTAAGTAGGTGATGGCGTCCTTATGCTCTAGGTGGATAATGGCATGCACCGTGTCGCCAACGATCCACACCGTTGCATACAGTTTGATTTTGGGGGACGGCTTCGTATCTGATGTCCTGGACAGCCACCGGCGTTGTTTCATTGTCAGAGCGACCATGCCACGGCAGAGGTCTCACACTGGGATGGAACCTGTGTTCTCTGGTAGCGGGGGCGTTGCAGTTCGTGCAGGTGTGTCGTTACTTCACATTTCGCGCCTTTCATTTTATTACTTAGATTTATTTTCCAAATTTCTTCCGTACGGCCAGCCGTGGCAAGCCATAGCAGATACGGTACACTTAGCGCGGGCAGGTCCGGGCTAGCAAGCGACAGATGGTCGCTCGCACCGTGGGAGCGCTCAGCTTCCGGGTACGGCGTATAGCGCGGGGCTCCACCGTCATTGCCAATGGCGGGAATCGGCTTCGTGAAATACATTTTATTTACTTTGTACGAGTCTTGTTTTGAGCTCCAACATTTCTCAAGGATACAGCTATGGCTGATTAGTATTTTGTTTATTTAATAGTGTCTTAAAGTTTAGCATTATTAAGAGTAAGTTGAATGTAGAACGGGTGATGTTATTGGACAGATAGTTCTGCCAAAGGCGTGTTAGTATGATGGATTCTCGCGCCAAGACTTTGGGGTGGACACTAGGCATTCGGCGGGTGGTGTCCGGTGTGGAACCACGTATTGTGTGTGCGCCGACAGTGCGCTCGGGTAGCTAAGTGTGTAGACAGTCGGTGGATATGAGTGTTTGTAGTTGGTGTGTGACGTTCCCGTGTGGAGTCACTTATTGTTTCGATCGCGCTACGGGCGTGCAGATAGTAAAGTTTGGTGTGTGTCCGGTACGGATCCAAGTATTTACTGAGTTGTTTGGCAGCATATGTTAATTCGCACAGTAGTTGCATTTGGCTGCATTAATTACTATTAGTGCTGAAGGTAGAAGTTAGTGGAGAGTTTATCTTTTTTTTTTTTTTTTTTTTTTTTTTTTTTTTTTTTTTTTTGTTATGTGCTCAGTTCACAGAATTTCTTTGCCGCGATTTAAGACAATTTATTTTGCATCTGGCTTCATACTTGACTGCCACACTGATAGAAATAAAAATCAGTTCATGAACATTTTCAACGTATGTCAAGTAGTTAGAGCAACTTCCTATATGCTCATTATTCTTGACAGACACACTGCAATTTGGGAAGCGTTAAAATCTGCGACCTGAAGAGAAGAACTTCCAACGGGATATTACAGTTGTACTACACGTAAAAAATCCTGTTAGTCTTTATTTTGGAAAGAGTGTGTGGGAGAGGGCACACGCCTGGTTAATCTGAACACTGATAGGAACATTGAATATTGTGAGGTGCATGTCGGCGTGTAACGGAACGAGTTCTACGTCTCTTATTTCACGTAGATGGCATCCCTTAACTGACATTATTTTGTACGTATAGCAGCACGGAAAACAGCCGCGTCTCGTCAGGACCCGTTATACAGGCAGCAATGCCTCGGAGACGGATGTCCGCCCGACGCTGGTTTGTGGCCAGCGTGCGATTAACCACGCAACTCCACGTCGCCGACGCGTCTGTTTGCAACAGCAGCTTATGTATGTTGGCCCACACGTGGTTCCAATTTACAGTCGGCTGCCAGATTTCTAATTTATGAGCTGGTGGATGCCTTCCCAGGGCTGCGCATGGCCGACAGACCGTACTCAGCAGATCAGTGGCCACCTGCAGGATGTAACTTCTATCGAAGTAAAATTCTCTGGCATAAGCGAGTTTGAAGGGGATGGCCTTCACTGTTATCGGCGCACGCTCTGACTGTGGCCTGTGTTTTGCCATGATGGCTGCTGCTGTGCAGTCGAGGTTACTAGCAGCGTGGCTGTGCGCTGGATGAGAAGAACGCTGCATTTACTCGAGAAACCCACCAGACCCAATCCCCCTACCGATTTATCCAGTACGCTTGTTGCTGCCCGAAACTTGAAAAGCGACTGGCGTCACAAGATCCAAAATACGGCCTACGAGACGGCCTTTGCCAAAAGCTTGGGCACGATCAGCAGTTGGGCGACATACCATGCTTTTGCCAGGATAGCTGTATTTATCAGGTCGTCCCTCTGATGCAAACTGAGGCGCGGGTGGCGAGTATCTTGCAGAGGCCTCTGGTACTTCCGAGTAACCGCTTCTAAGTTTTTGCCTGCATCCTATGCGGGCAAGCAGTAACGCCCAATCGCAGGGTGACCTGTTCCTCCATAACGTGGTACCATGGTCGTTCACGGCGGAGTCCTTCAGGCCCTATCGGAACGAGGACTGTCTTCCGGCTATTCATTTCCGCTCCATAGGCCCGTTCGTATGTTTGGAGGAAATATCGTATCAAGTAGACATCGTATCAGAAATACGCCCACATCAAATGAATAAGTTGTGTAGTGTGACTGCTCATGCCATTGATCGCTGCCCTAACTCCCGCAGGACGGGGTCCACTACGGGGACCACTGCATTAATGGTAACCACCTGTGAGTGATGAATTTCTGTCCAAAGCCAAGCCTTCGGAAGGACTGTGGTCCAAATCCACTTCCGGCCATCCAAATTTAGGTTATTCTGTGATTTTCCTAAATCATTCCCAGCAAATGCCAGGATGGTTCCTTTGAAAGAGCACGGCCATTTTGTTCCCCCATTGTTACCCAAAAATCCGAGGGTGAGCTCCGTCTATAATGACCACGCTGTCAACAGGTCGCTAAGCCCTAAGCTTCCTTCTTTTCAGACAGACATGTTGCCCAATGCCCATACACATTCTTCATTCTCTTACAGATATTTACCCGTGTTTGTCCTTCGGCAGTCAACAAAAAAGTAGCCACGTGTATCACGTTTCCTCGAATTTGGTGAAACGTCGCCATAGTTCATGTTTTAGTATTTACCGCTTACACGTCGTAAAGACATGAATGCCGCACAAACCGATGCTTATTTACCAGCTTCAGAACCGCGCTACATTGTTTATACGCAGTGATAATTTAATGTAACAATTAAAAAATTAATAATTAGAAAAGAAACGATAATTTGTGGAAAAGAGAGTCTATATTTGTTGTCATATTTTTAGGGAAAGTTTTTAAATGAATGAAAATTCATTTGTGAAAAAGTAAATGATATTTGTCCTTTTCAAAAAAAAAAATTCTCGAACATATTATTAATCACTCCAGTTAGACTCGCCATTACCAGTACCTTTTCTCAAGGTCAAGGCCACTTATTACTTTAAGGCCTTGATATTTTTAAAAAAATAACACTAAAATATACTACTTTACAAATAAAAAGACGAGACTTCCACTTTAAAATTTAATTAAACATCAGCTACTCTGTCACATCTTTGTTACCGAACAGCATCAGATCTACTTAACCACTAGCTAACTTGAAGAAAAACAAGTGAGCAGCCACAGACGTTCATTTTTTAATCAGAGACTTTCCTCAATGACAATGAGCTGCTTAATTAATTAAATTTATAATCTATGGCAACGAATCTAAAAATGTTTGCCAGTGAAATTATTTGGGTTAAATTTTTATGAAATAGAAAATAAGAAAAATATCTCACCACGAGAAAAGAAATAAAAAATATAAAATAGCGAAAAAATTTCGTCTCATTATATATATTGTTTATCATTTTGTATTATCCTGCTATATGTATCGTTGCAATAACACTCAAAAATTGTGACACTTTCCTCTTCCGTTACAGTAAAAGACGTCGGTAGCATCATAAAGCAATGTCGAACTTTTTTATGATGCATTTTCCATCTTTATTTTATGGTTTTGTCACATGGCGTAGAAGCTTTCGGTCACTTCATAATATAGCACAGATCGAATGGGCGTATCGGCCACTCTGTGTACGCAAATCAGCACACAGTCATTTGTATCTCAGCGCACAGAGTTTCCATCACGCAGTTCAGAATAGAGCCGTTCTCTACATATTGACATACAGGACAAAAACTGTTTCTAACGAAGACCACTTCATCCGAAGTATGTGTTCCGGAAGTACTGCTCTTCACACAGAGATAAAGAAAATTATGGGACTATTGCTGAGTTCAGTGAAGCACCAACAATTTAAGGCAATTATCTGCTTATTTTTTATTCTTTCTTTATATTTTTAGCAATTATTCTTGTAACAAAAATCTTTTTCATTACCATGATCGTCACAGCAACTGAGTGGCAGTGGACGGCACTCTTCCGATGTGAGAGATGCGGACGTCACTGGACGCTAACGCAGACGTGCTCAAAGCCTTGTGTCCAGGAGCAGATGCGCGAATCCCCCCTCAGGTGCTGTGTGTCATTATTGTGATAATTAAAATTAAATGTCTCTAATATTAAATACAGTGATGTAATTCTGTTTTGTTCTGACTGCCTTTGAGAAAACAAGTTCTGTCTTGACTATGTTTTGTGAATTATATTTCAGTAGTGGAAATAAGTTTGCTTCGCGTTGAAAAGAAATGTGAAGCATACGTTTTAGCATTTAATTATGATTAGTTATTATTGATTTTCCTTTGAATGGTGTTCAACTAATTCTGGCACGAAGTTATAGAGCTTCAAGAATTTGTGAGTTCTGACACGAAGTTAATAATGACATGTAAGATTACGAACAACATAAATTGGAAAGAACACATAGAAAATATGGTAATATTGTAGGGAAACCGAACCAAAGACTAGGTGTCATTGGTAGAACGCGTAGAAGATGCAACAGCTCTACTAAAGAAACTGCGTACGCTACACTTGTGCGTGCTATTTTGAAGTATTGCTGCGCATTGTGGGATCGACACTAGGTGGGACTGACGGACGATTTAGAGAAAATTCAGAGAAAGGCAGCTCGTTTTGTACTATCGCGAAATAGGGAAGAGAGTGTCACGGAAATGGTGCACGAGTTTGGGTGGAAATCATTATTTGTCGCGGAGAGGTCTATTTGCGAAATTTCTTTCACCAACTTTCTCTTCAGAATGCCAACATATACTATTAGGGAGATATGATCATCATAATACAATAAGAGAAATCATATCGAAAACAGAAAGATATAGGTGTTCATTTTTTTCCCGCGTTCTATTAGATAATGGAACTATAGAGAAATATCATAAAAGTAGTTCGATGAGCCCTCTGCCATGCACTTCAATGTGACTTGCAGAGTATCGATGTAGATGTTAGATAATCTCCGACTTCGTGACAAGCGAAAATGCATTAAGATGATTGCTTATTAAAATGGTGAAAAATCAGCATGTGATAGACTGTCGTTGATGCCATGCTACTAGATCGAAGAGGTTGCTGGCAGTCGGAAACAAAAGGCGATATGTACGCTATCATAGTTTCAAACTCAATTTACATTGATTATACAGTGGATTTATTAATTTATTTTTATTGGTTTTTTCTGTTTCATAGGAACCAATTCAGGAGTGAGACTCCATGGTCATGGAACAAGTCAATACATTAATTGTTACACAAGAATGGTAATAGAAAATATTTAAGTAGTCCTTTGCACACGACAATCTTAAGACAAAGTGAAAAGAATCATTAAAGAAAAATGAATTGGCTTAATTGTTTAACTTTTCTAGGAGTTCCTCTACAGAATAAAAGGAGTGAGCCATGAGGTAACTCTTCAATTTAGATTTGAAAGCGTGTGGATTAGTGCTAAGATTCATTAGTTCTTGTGGCAGTTTATTGAAAATGGATGCCGCAGAATACTGTACACCTTTCTGCACAAGTGTCAAATTGGTGGGATGCAAATGTAGATTCGACTTCTGGCTAGTATACACCGAGTGAAAGCTACTAACTCGTGGGAATAAGCTGATAGTATTAACAACAAACGACATTAAAGAAAAACCATATTGTGACGCCAGTCAAAGTTCCCAGACTACAGAAAAGGGGTCGACATGACGTTCCTGAACTTACACCACATATTGCTCGAACCGCCCGCTTTTGAGCCAGAAATATCCTTTTTGCATCAGGTGAGTTATCCCAAAAAACAATGCCGAAAGTCATAAGTGAGTGAACATAGGCGTAATAGACTACTTTTCGTGTTGAAAAATCACTTACTTCAGATATTGTTCTAATGGTAAATATGCAGAATTTAGTTTTGGAACAAGATCCTGAACATGGGCTTTCCACGACAGCTTACTGTATATATGAACACCTAGAAATTTGAACTGTTCAGTCTCACTTATCACATGCCCATTATGTGTAATCATAATGTCAGCTTTCGTCAAATTATGTGTTAGAAATTGTAAAAACTGAGTTTTACTGTGATTTAACATCAACTAGTTTTCTACAAGCCATGAACTTATCTCTTGAACTGCATTATTTGATACTGTGTCAATATTACGAGCAACATCTTTCACTACCATGCTGGTATCACCAGCAAACAAAAATATTTTACAGTCACCTGTTATAGTCGATGGCATATCATTTATATAAATAAGAAACAGCAATGGTCCCAAAACAGACCCCTGGGGCACCCCATACTTAATTATGCCCCATTGGGATTGCACGTCATAGCCATTTTCTACACTGCGGAGAATTACCTTCTGTTGCCTATTATTAAAGTAAGATGTGAACCAGTTGTGAGCTACTCCCCGCATTCCATAATGTTCCAACTTCTGCAACAATGTTTTGTGATCAACACAATCAAACGCTTTTGTCAAATCAAAGAAGACGGCTAATGTTCGTAGCCTCTTAGTTAACCCATCAAGTTCCTCAAAGAGAAACGAAAATATAGCATTTTCAGTCGTTAAAGTACTTCTAATACCAAATTGTACATTTGACAACAAATTATGTGAACTGAACAATTAATCTTGAATATACAGCCTTTTCAATAACCTCAGAAAAAACCGATGGCATAGAAATAGGTCTATATTTGTCTACATGATCCCTTTCTCCTTTTTTATAAAGTGGTTTCACTACTGAGTACTTTAATCTATCAGAAAACTGACCATTCTGAAAGGAAAAATTACAAATATGGCTTAGTACTGGGCTAACATATGGAGAACAGTACTTTAGAATTCCCATCATATCCATAAGAGTCCTTAGTCTTTAGTGATTTAATTATTGACTCAATCTCCCCTATGGAAGTATGATGAAGGACCATTTCAGATAACAGCCTCGGAAAGGCATTTTCTAAAAATGTTATATGATTACCTGTAGAAACTAGGCTTTTGTTTAGTTCCCCTACTATAGTCAGAAAGTGATTATTGAATATTGCACATATATCTAACTTGTCAGTAAGAGAAACATTTCTACTAGCACTGACGTTATATCTTCTACCTGCTGCTGCTGACCAGACACTTCCTTCATGACTGACCAGATATTTTTAATTTTCTCCCGAGAGTTTGCTATTCTTTTTGCATACCACAAACTTTTTGCATTCTTAATGACATTTTTCAGAACCATACAGTACGTTTGTAATGAGCTACTGCATCTTCATTCTGACTGCATCTAACATTTTGATACAATTCCCGCTTTGTTCTACATGATACTCTTATCCCCTTTGTCAACCACCCTGGCTGTCTGTTACTGGAAGTACCCTGTTTTGAGCGTTCTAGCGGAAAGCAACTTTCAAACAGCATAAGAAATGTGTTAAGAAAAGCATTGTATTTATCATCTGCATTATCAGCACTATAAACATCCTGCCATTCTTGTTCATTAATTAAGCTTAAAAAGGTCTCAATTGCAACTGAATTAACTTTTCTGAGTAGTTGATATTTATGTTTAACATTTGTTTGAGAACAAGTACTTTTAGAATTAAAATTTGGGCATCGTGGTCTGATAGGTCATTTACCATTCTGCTGACAGAGTGCCCCTCTAATAATGAAGAATGAACAAAAATATTGTCAATGGTAGAACTGCTATTTCCTTGCACTCTCGTTGGAAAAAATACTGTTTGCATCATGTTATAGGAATTAAATAGATCTTACAGCTGACTTTTTCTTGAGTTATAACCTACACAATAATGTTGCAATCTCCACACACAATTAAATTCTTATACTTCCTATTCAGTGAACCCAGAACCAATTCCAGCTTGGGCAGAAACATCTTAAAATCTGAGTCAGGGGACCTATAAATAACAACTATTACTAGTTTAGTTCCATTAACATTTCCGCAGTTGCTTGCAGTCGACACGAAGGCTACCAATATTTACCTATAACAACTTCGGAACGAAGCTCAACTTGCCTTGAGAACATTGCACACGCACACACATACACATTCAGCACGTCGGCTCCTGCTCATGGCATCACGTTGGTCGCCCACTGTCACGTTTAGTGGTACCAGGGCAGCGGCAAATTACACTCATATTGTTTCTAAATCAAGTGCTCTACTTCTTTAAATCTCAAATTCCGACATTTTGCAGTGAGTTAAAAAAATATTTCCTGTGAGGTGTTTCGTCGGACATCATGTCCTGTTTCCTGTTATCGTTTTCTCTAACGAAACCTTGACAGAAAATTGCACATGTAAATCGGCTGGGATCACTAGAAATACTCCAGCTGCCGAATCTTGAGAGCTTCGACAATAGTATTTAGTATAATTTTAATCTGTGAGTGGGTTGGATTACATTACTTCGGAGGATTCATACTCCGTATTCTCATCATAAGCTGATATGCACAACTGTCTGTTTTTCTGTGTCGCGGCGGATTAGTCATGCGTACTGGGGCGCCGGGCTGCGATGCGCGCGGCCGGTCGCTGTCGGGGGTTCGAGTCCCCACTCTGGAATGGGCGTTTCTGTGGGCCTTAGGTTAGTTTAACCTAGTTTAAGTAGTTTGTAAGCTCCGGACTAATAACTCAGCTGTTGAGTCCACTAGATTTACGAACATTTGACATCATCTGTTTTCTGTAATACAGGCAGAGAGAAAGAAAAATAAAAGGCTCTTATTTGTGTATGCACTTTTTCTTTGAAATTCTCTGTAACGATGTAGAATAGGAAAAATAATTTGTCCAGTGGTTTACATATATTGTTTTTAGAACTGAAACTAACTTCGAGAGAAAAAAACCTATCACAGCAGAGAATTATCTTTTTCGAAGTCATTTTAACTTAAAATCTGTAAGTTGTTATTTCAAAAAGAATGTTGCTGTTGTTGTCGTTGTGGTCTTCAGTCCGGAGACTGGTTTGATGCAGCTCTTCACCCTACTCTATCCTGAGCAAGCCTCTTCATCTCCTCATAAGAACGGCAACCTACATCCATTTGAATTTGCTTAATATATTCATCTCTTGGTCTCCCTCTGAGATTTTTACCCCACACACTTCCCTCCAACGCTTAATTCACGATTCCCGTATGTCTAAGAATGTGACCTATCAATCGCTCCCTTCTTTTAATCAAGGTATGCCAGAAATTCCTTTTCTCCCCAATTCTGTTCAGTACCTCCTCATTAGTTACACGATCCACCCACCTAATCTTCAGCATTCTTCTGTAACACCACATTTCAAAAGCCTCTATCCTCTTGCTGTCCGCACTGTTTATCGTCCAAATTTCATTCCCGTACAAGGCAACACTCCACACAAATGCCTTCAGAAAGAACTTCCTTATGCTTAAATTAATATTCGATGTTAAAAAATTTCTGTTTTTCAAAAACGATTTTCTTCCCATTGCCATTCTGCATTTTATATCCTCTGTACTGCGACCATCATATGTTATTTTACTGTCCAAATAACAAAACTCATTTACCATCTTTACTGACTCGTTGCCTAATTTAATTCCTTTCGCATCGTCTGATTTGTCTGAGACTGTATTCCATTACCCTTGTTTAGCTCTTGTTAATGTTCATCTTATAAGCACCTTTCAACACTTTGTCCATTCCTTTCAATTGCACTTGCAGGTCCTTTGCTGTCTCTGAGAGAATTACAATGTCATCTCCAAAACGCAAGGTTTTTATTTCTTCGCACTGAACTTTAATTCCTTCTCCAAATTTATCCTTGCTTTCCTTTATAGCTTGCTCAATGTACAAATTGAATAACATTGGAGAAAGGCTACAATAAAAGGCTACAACAAGAAGAATATGTAGTCTATTTCCGACCGAAAGTACATCTACATGCATACTCTGCAATTCACACTGAAGTGCGTGGCAGAGAGCTCATCGAACCACTTTCTGGTTATTTCTCTACTATTCCATTCGAACAGTGCGCGGGAAAAGGAACGCCTCAATGATTCCACTTTAAATTTGATTTCTCTTATTTTTTTACGTAATGTCTGCCTACATAGATTGGTTCCACAAAATATATTCGTTGTCGGAGGAGAAGCTGGTGAAATAAATTTCGTAACTAGATCTCGTCGCAAAGAATAACTCCTTTTAATGATTCCACCCCAAGTAATTAATCATTCACATGTTACTCTCTCATCTGTTTAACAATAATACAAAACGAGTTTCCCTTCTCTGCACTTGATGGGCATCTCACAATGAACAGCAATACTCCAAAATAGGACGCACAACTGCAGTGTAGGCAGTTTCTTCAGTAGAACTGTTAGATCTGTTTCATTCGATGCCTTTTCGACAGTTAATGTGAAATGTGTTCTTTCCGATAGAAAATCATGAGTCAAATCGCACTTTTCTAGAATCAGATCCCTTCTCGATAGCACTCATCACTTCGTGTGAATAAAAAGCAAGCTGTCTTTCACAAAAACTATATTCTGAATCCGTGTAGAGTATGAGTGAATACATAATTCTCGTCGAGATAGCTCATAATATTCAAAAAAAGCACATGTTCTAAAATCCTGCTGCAAATCGACGTCAATCGTATAGACCTATAATTTTGCGCATTACTCATACTGACTTTCTTGAATATTTCAATGACATTTGCAAGCTTTCCATTCTTTGGGTTCAGATCTTTCACTGTGATACGTATGAAACTAATTTGCTATGCAATCTGGACCAGAAGACTTGCGTTTGTTAAGTAATTTAAGTTGCTTTATCACTCGGAGGAAAACTGCTTCTAAGGTGTATTTACTTCTTCAACTTCAAAAATGTTCAAATGTTCATAAATATATCGGACCAAACTGCGTGGTCATTAGTTCCTAGTTTAAAAACTACCTAAACTAAGGTAAACTAACCTAAGGACAACACACACCCATGCCCCAGGGAGGACTCGAACCTCCGACGGCGAGCAACCGTGCGCTCCGTAGCGAGAAGCCTTAGACCGGTCGGCTACTCCACCCCAGCGTCAACTTCAGTTAAAGAAAACTATATTTAGCAATTGTGCTTCAGCAGCACTGTCATCGGAAGCTTCATCATTGCCACCGTGCAGTGAAGATACGGATTGTGTTTCCACTATTGTTCAGAATTTATGTGGATTTTTTTACTAAATTACGATCAAAAGTTTGTTGTTGTAACTAGTATAAGCTTCTCATATGGACGTCCACATTAAGATTCCAATTATTGTAAAAGGTCGCTAATCTTGAGGATTTTGTGTCCGCTTAAATATGGTCTGGTTTTTCTTTGTTTCTAAAAACAGTGATATAATCCGTTTGGCGTACCACAGGGGAGGGAGAGGGTGTCAGCTATGTGATTTTGTAAATTTAATTGGTATTCTTTGAATACCACATCTCATCTACACCCACAATGTCAATTTCGAAAGAATGGAGACTCTCACTCAGCGTGAAGCGAATTGTTATTTTCTTTCTGATTAGAATTTTTTATTTTCTTTTTTCTTTTTTTTCTGGTGAATTTGGGAATTTCGATATTCAGTTTCGCCACAACTCTGTGTTCACGAAGCCATGTATCTGTTTTGATGCTGGTTATTAGGACTAATTGTTGCTAGGATATCAAGGTAAAAATTTAAAAAATTTAAATGGACTTTTGCCAACACATCGAGAGTAAATTATAGACCCGACCAATGATAATTGTATGCTTCAGGTGCGCGTTTTAAATTTGAAGTTATCTTTGGACATGTGAGCATTTGTATCGTGTGAGTCAGGAAGTCAGTGGAAGAAGATTTATTAATTTATTCCGGTTGTCATGTATGACTTCTACCCATAGCAACTCAAAGGACCGAGCGAGGTGGTGCAGTGGTAACACACTGGACACGCATTCGGAAGGATGGTGGTTCAAATCCACCTCCGGCCTTTTATAGCCTGTATTCCGTGATTTCCCTAAATCATTCCAGGCAAATGTCGGGATGGTTCCTTTCAAAGGGCACGCCCGATTTACTTCTCCATCCTTACTCAAACAACCCGAGCGTTAGCTCCGCCTGTAATGACCACGCTGTCGACGGGGCGTTAAACACTAATCTTCCTGTTTTCTTCAACTCAAAGGAAATATGTACGCGTACATTAATTTTACTGCTGTAACAACTACTTGTAACAGCAATGTAAAACTTTGGCCCTTTTTGGTCACCTTATATATATAACAGCCCCCGCTAACCGTGTGGTCGCTTCTGCGTGTAGTGGGCGCCTGGCCTATTTAACTGATTCTACTACACACTATGTCGGAAGCCGTCGAATCTGCAGTCTATGTTGTTGTGATCTTCATTCCGCAGACTGGTTTGATGCAGCTCTCCACGCTACCCTGTGCTGTGTAAGTCAGAAACTCCTTTTCTCCCCAATTCGTTTAAGCACCTCCTCATTAGTTACGTGATCTACCCATCATAATTTATATCATTCGTCTGTAGCACCACATTTCAAAAGCTTCTATCATCTTTTTGTCTGAATCTCTTATCGTCGACGTTTCTCTCCCATACAATGCTACACTCCTAACTTCCTAACATGTAAATTAATATTGGATGTCAACAAATTTCGCTTCTTCAGAAACGCTTTTCTTCCCATAGCCATTCTGCATTTTATATCTTCTCTACTTCGGCCACTAGAAGTTATTTTGCTACCCAAATAACAAAACTATTCTTCTGCTTCTATTGTCTCCTTACCTAATCTAATTCCATTAGCATCGCCTGATTTTCTGACACTAGATACCATTACCCACGTTTTACTCTTGTTAATGTTCATCTTATACCCTCCTTTCAAAACTATACAGTCACAGAAACTCCTGAATCTTTAATTCAAACCTTTCACTCATTTCTATACCAAAAGTACACAATCAGTCCTGTGCGACTATGCTGCAGATGGTGAGTTCCTCATTTTCCAAGCAAGAGTCGGGAGCGTTTACAACTTCAAATAGCCACCAGAAACCGGAGACAATCTCTTCTGATCAAAAGGTACACACATCGTTGGTAGCAACGTGACTCACTACCCACTACTGCCTGCACCTTGTGCATCCGGAAGGACCTGTTCAACATCTGAAATGACTCCCTGTGGTATGCATAAGGGGTGCACATCGGATTTCTTCCCCTCCTTAGCAGACATATCCGTAAGAGACCCATCGTTGGAGGTAACAACTACAAGTAATTCCATCCGCTGTGATTTCAATGTTTACACCGTCGACGCTCTGGTCTATCATGACGTCACATCAGCGCCGGCGCCTGCGCCGTTGTAAGAAGCCATCGTTTATATTCGCGAGCAGAGAAGCAACAGCGGCAGTACACCTGAAGATGTGTCGCTGAAATATTGTGGGATTATTACAATACTATACGACGGTACTCCCGTGAACCATTCAATAATATGTTACGTCGGGAAAGCCTGAAACAGCACAAACGCTTATACAGGGTGTTACAAAAAGGTACGGCCAAACTTTCAGGAAACATTCCTCACACACAAAGAAAGAAAATATGTTATGTTGACATGTGTCCGGAAACACTCAGTTTCCATGTTAAAACTCATTTTAGTATTTCTCTTTAAATGTAAATTGAAATAATTCGTGGAGACAATTGTAAAAATACCCAATTGTTTCGTTAATATGTACTGTACTTCCTCGATTCACCGCCAGTTGGCCCAATTGAAGGAAGGAAATGTTGACTTCAGTGCTTGTGTTGACATGCGACTAATTGCACTACAGTACTAGCATCATGCACATCAGTACGTAGCATCAACTGGTTAGTGTTCATCACGAATGTGGTTTTGCAGTCAGTGCAATGTTTACAAATGCGGAGTTGGTAGATGCCCATTTGATGTAGGGATTAGCACGGGGCAATAGCCGTGGCGTGGTACGTTTGTATTAAGACAGATTTACAGAACGAATGTGTCCCGACAGGAAGACGTTCGAAGCAATTGATCGGCGTCTTAGGAGCACGGAACATGCCAGCCTATGACTCGCGACTGGAGAAGACCTAGAACGACGAGGACACCTGCAATGGACGAGGCAATTTTTCGTGCAGTTGACGATAACCCTAATGTCAGCGTCAGAGAAGTTGCTGCTGAACAAGGTCACGTTGACCACGTCACTGTATGGAGAGTGCTACGGGAAAACCAGTTGTTCCCGTACCATGTACAGCATTGTGCAGGCACTATCAGCAGCTGATTGGCCTCCACGGGTACACTTCTGCGAATGGTTCATCTAACAATCCAAATACTAAAATGAAATTAAGCGTTTCCGGACACATGTCCACATAACATATTTTCTTTCTTTGTGTGTGAGGAATGTTCAAATCAAATGTTTGTTAAGCTTATGGGACTTAACAACGGGGTCATCAGTCCCTAAACTTACAAACTACTTACGAACTACCTTACACTAGCGACGGCACAAATATCCATGCCCGAGGGGGGATTCGAACCCCCGACCGTAGTGGCCGTGCAGACCGTGACTGGAGCGCCTCAGTCCCCGCGGCCACCGCGGCCGGCATGAGGAATGTTTCCTGACAGTTTGGCCGTACCTTCTTGTATCACCCTGTATAAAAAGATTTTTTTTTCCTATAAATGTTTCTAAATCTGGCGGATCAGTCGATAAGCTAGTTCTGTTTTTTTACATCTTTGTCTCTGGTCTGGACATAATTTGCATTTTGTTGTGTTTCGAGCATTTGTTTTTCTTCCGCGGTGGAATAGCCGTGCGCGATAAGGCGCCTTGCTACAGTGCGCACGGCCGTTCGCCGTAGGAGGTTCGAGTCCTCCCTCGGGCATGGGTTTTAGTGTTGTCCTTAGGATAAATTAGTTTAAGTACACTCCTGGCCATTAAAATTGCTACACCACGAAGATGACGAGCTACAGACGCGAAATTTAACCGACAGGAAGAAGATACTGTGATATGCAAATTATTAGGTTTTCAGAGCATTCACACAAGGTCGGCGCCGATGGCGACACCTACAACGTGAGGACATGAGGAAAGTTTCCAACTGATTTCTCATACACAAACAGCAGTTGACAGGCGTTGCCTGGTGAAACGTTGTGATGCTGGCTCACGTGTAGACGGCGATACAACCCGTCGGCTTTGACCCATGACGTCGGCGTGTTGTCGTGTGTGACGTCATCGCTGCGCGGTAGTTTTTTGACGCTTGCGTTCTTGTAGGTGGCGTGAGTAATTACGTTGTCGCGCCCTCTTATGGTGGAATTTGAATGTGTTTGTATGCGGTTGTACTGGTTTCTTGTACTTATCGAATTGTACAGTGTTTGTGTTCTTGGAGCTTGGAAGTGAGTATGGTAAGAACTGTTAGTTTTGGTATTTTTTTAGTTTCTAATTGTTGTGCATTTTATTGGTTTATTTTTGATAGAATGGATTTATCGAAGAAATTTACTATACTTTCGTTGAATGCGGCAATGGGTGATGACGTGATGAGTACCATAAAATTTTTACAGTTGTTTGGGCTGATTGCCGAAGTGGTCAAGTGTTCAGGTTGCAGAGAGAACATGAAACTGACGAATCGGTTGGAACACTTGCGCGGAGTGACACTTGCGGGGAGTCCGGGGCCCTTGGGCCAGCTATTGGCTTTTCCTGGGCACAGGCATACCAAGAAGTCTAGCACTGCTGTTGTCAAGTTTCCACACTGTCAACATAACACGAAACTCAGTGAAATTGCACAACCCTTTGCAAGCTGAAGGGCAATATAGTAACTTGTTCTAACTACATATTAATTCGTTGAGTGTTCCTCCTGAAAACAAAAAGGTATTTTAATAGTTATAATGTTTGGAGAGTTTTTAAGACATTCTCTGCTACTACAAGACGATGACTTTCCACAGTCATACCTCCTAAAAGCATATTATTCAGAACTGTTGTGCCGCACAAGTTTGAAGTGTGCGCCACGTACTTTCGCCGCGCGCCGCCATGCACGCACGGCGCGGCGTTCTTGCGACGTCAGCCACGAGCGCCCTCTGCTGCAACTCCGCTCGTGGCCACGACTGTTGCATCGTTCACTTGGGACTGAGATAGGAACCAGTTAACACTTGGGAATCAGATAGGCACCAGTTAAGACTTGGCTGTCGGATAGGCACTAGAAATCATCAGTAGGCAGGCCTCTCTATCTAATCTATGTATCAGCATTCTGCAGTCAAGAACTATGTAAAAGTTAAGTATTACTAAGTCTGTATGAAATATATATCTCGTTCTAATTTACTTTAGTGTTACTAGTTTCTGCTATCCCACTGGCTGGTCACCTCCTAACTGCACAAGCGTGCATCCTTTATTCCTGTGTCGGTCTCTTTCTACTCGGCCACCGACACCAGGACCACCAGCGGAAACGAGACACAAAAGTGGCGACGAGGCTGGGATATAAAAAGAACACAAAACATATCAAGACACCTGCGCAAGCAATAAATATATTAGGCACCCTGCACAGATACGTTGATGTAATTGACCGCTATGTAGTAAACCCCACTACCACGCAACTTCCATCTCTTTAAAAATAGCTGCTATGTTTTTTAATAGGAGACGCAACCTTAAACCTTCAATTAAAAAACGTTAATAATAAGTCAATGAGTATTCTACATACTTGAAGCGTTTATTCGTAGACCCCAAAACGATTTGGCTGTATTCGAATTACAAATACATCTAAGAAATGTATGAAATACGGAATGTGTAAGGGAATGTCACACACCGAAAAATGCTAAAGATAAATTCTATTTTCTATAACCGTCATATAGAACCATTTTTACTCCGAACTTGGCATAAACCAACAGGGAGAAACAAGTTGCAAGACTTCCAGGAAAAATGAAGCGAAATTGGCAGCCAATAGTTGGCTATAAATTACATTGCCTGTTAAATGTATAAATATAAATTACGGAATACGCGGAACTCCTGTTCAGTACAGTCAAAAAGGTGTAGGGTAATAGGCAGTGGTTTACAATCAGATATCCGTATCACTCTCCTCCTCAAGAAGTCTGTGTGAAGATTTATATTCAGAACATTCAAAAAAAAGGCTACTGTGGTGTTGAAACTAAAAGAAGCAGCTCATTTACTCCGGAAGGGAAGACGTTATGGTGCCTGTAAATTTTAATGGCTGTATCTCTTGTAGTAACATTCATTTTTTGATAAAATGTTAAAATCCAATATACCATAATTTTGTTTTTCTGGACTCAGTGCCAACTTTTCTGTCGAAATTTTTGCAGGAAGTAGTCTTGACGTGATTTCATACTTCTAGGCATTAATATTATCAAACATGTAATTTGTGTCACAAATTGCGTGGCCCGTCCGGTGGGCCTTTCCCTGGATACGGCACAGGTAGCGGCTGGAGGGCGTGGAGTAGGGGTGGTGTATCCCTGCTTCTGGAACACCCTGTTCACTACCTGCAGCGTCCGGGTCTCCCCGCAAGTGTCTA
This sequence comes from Locusta migratoria, assembly GCA_026315105.1. Taxonomy (NCBI): domain Eukaryota; kingdom Metazoa; phylum Arthropoda; class Insecta; order Orthoptera; family Acrididae; genus Locusta; species Locusta migratoria. The sequence goes on along the minus strand of CM048745.1, from coordinate 694,783,043 downwards.
CACATTTCCTTTCCCCGCAAGTGTCACTCCCCGAAAGTGTCACAAACTCCTGACGAAATATCGGCGACACACACAAGAGACTGTTTCATGTGGAGGTGTGCGAGAGATAATGTGTGGCGATCCATAAAAAAGGGCACGTGGTTCGAAAAGTCGAGGTTGGCCCTGCGAGAGATTGTTTTTATAACTTTTTTCTTTTTTTTCTTTTATTTAATTATTTATTTATTTTATTTTATTGTGCGCATGAGACTGGTGTAACTGCGAAAACGATTATTGATTGGTTTGCGTTTTGTCGCGAAGTATGTTGTTCTGAGTTTATTTTATATAGGGGTAGTTTGGGGGACCAGAGGTGGTTGTAGAGTGTCGTGTTTTGGGAAGAAGTAGTATGGGAGAGGTGCGTCACGTGTTGGGTTGTGGGTTTGTGGGGGGGGGGGGGGGGGGGCAGTTGTATCGGTGAGTGGGGGCTCTGAGGTGGTATTGCGGGTGGTGGAAAATAGGACAAAAAGGGTTTTGGTGGGGTTAATTGAGGAGTTTATTGTGTTGGGGTCAACTATGTCAGATTGTTTTTCGTCTTATAAGGGGTTGGGAAAGAAGAGTTATGGTTATTTGACAGTTAATCATAGTATATAATTCAAAAACTATTCCACTGGGGCTTGCACAAATACTAGAAAGGGGGTTTGTGGGGCTGTTAACTCTGTTGTGGGGAGGGGGAAGAGGCGCTCTTCTACCCTGTAGGCTCATCTTGATGAGTGCTGTTGGCGGAAGAGCGTCCCTGCGGGTTCTTGTGTGATTCAGTATTATTAAGGGCTGTAGGAAAGATGTATCGTCCGAAGGAATGGAGTTAAGATTGTTTTTGGATGGAGGGGTGGGTGTTGGCTGTTTGGTTGTGTGTGTGGGGGGGGGGGCGGTTGATGGTTGGAAAGTGTGTGGTGGGTTTTGAGTGGGGTCTTGGGGTAGGGGAGTAGGATTGGGGCGGATGGTGGTGGTGTGGGTAGGGGGAGATTATGGGTTGCGGTTTGGGGGTGACTGGGTGGGAGATTGGGTTGAGGGTTTCTTTTTTTATGTTAAGTTAGTGTGGTGTTTAATTTTTTGTTTTATTATTTGTGTGTGTGTGTGTGTGTGTGTTTGGGTGGCAACTTCGGTGGGAGGAGATATGGAATTTAGTTTTGGTGAGTAATTTTTAAATTTTGTTATTGTTTGTGGTATTGTTATTGTGGAGAGAAGCATTTTATGCTTTTTTGGCTTTCGTTTTGTTGTTGATATGTGAGGGGGTGAACTGAAGGATGGGCCGTGTTAGCTTCGACGAATGACGGGACGTGTTAGCTTTGACTAAAGACTTCACATCTGAGTTAAATACGATATTTCGTTTACAATCAGGACATAGATTAAGACTGTGTTTAAAAAGTGATCTCTAACTTCGCCTGAAACGTGTGATCGATGGTATACTCTGTTGTTGTGATCTGTAATTTACTATGATAATCATATAATACTTGGCTAAAACTTGTCTGTTGCCCATGCTCTTTTGTAGTTCTTGGTGGAATGCTAGTACTGTGAATACCACATGTTTTGTAATGAATTGTTAAAAATACGATTTCTTTTACTGGGCGGACAAGGGGCCAATTTTGATGTTTAGGAGGTATGGAAATTAGAATATTGATCTAGATAACGGATTGATCTGTAGCCATGCCCGAGGTAGTGGTTAGGTTGCGAGTTTTCTTTTTTTTTTTGGGGGGGGGGGGGGGGCGAGGAGCGAAGCGACGAGCCCTGAGAGCGGCGAAGCCGCGATTGTTTGGGCTTGAGAACTTTTGTTATGTCGAGAAATTGTCTACCATGGAGCAGGAACAGCACTAATTGTTTAATTCATGGTTGGCAGGAGAAAGTAATTTCATCATTCTATGCTGTTGTTTCCCATGGTCGCTCGCGGCAATGTTGCCACATGAACCTGTCATCTATAGAGTAGGTACAGTATCAATTAATTTTTGCAAATATGCCGCGAATTCAGAGTGCTATGTTCAAACTGATCCATTTAGATTTCAAATTTTCCGGGTACCTTCCCCAATATTTTAGTTCATAAGAACCTTCATCTTTCGTTGAACATCAAATGATCAAAAGTTTTATCACAATCGGATGAACGGTTCTCAACTTATAGCATTGAGTACATTTAGAAACACAATGAAATAGGAACTTGTTCGAATTTTGCGACTTCCCTTTTTAACTGTCGCTATTTTTTTACTGAAAACTTTTCCAAGACCACAATGAAGAAGACAAAAAAAGAATTACCCCTCTCCGTCGTGCGAATAGCCAGTTATAGTGCTGAATTCAATCAAAAACACATTGAAAATCGCAGTTTTATTTTTTCTCAAATTTTCCAAAAAAAGTATTTCATACAAACCTTGTCCTGTCAAGCCGTACTCAAGTGACGCTCTTACAACTTGATTTTTATTCATAGAAAAAAAAACGCTTTCGGTTTTTCCTAAATTTTCCTACTATCCGGGCGACTTTTTTAAAAATTTGATACTAACCTTTCTATTGCCTTCAACATGAAATGTACAAAAGTTTATCGCAATTGGACGAACGGTATTGATAGCTCACTGGAAAAAGCTGTTTCAGTTTCTCTCTCATATATATATATATGAGAGAGAGATTTGTATTTGTCTTAACAGTATGGTAACATTGGAGAAGTATGGTGGAAAAGACCGAGTGCAGAATTTGGAGGTCAGTTCTGTTTTGGTTAGGATCCAGGGATAATACGTTTTTCAATTGACTCAGACCAGCGCCCATTTGTATGGCTATAAGAACATCTGTCTTACTGTAGCTAAGGTGCAGTATATAAGCAAAGTTTGAACGACGAAATGTAGCTGCCGTCCAGCCATATCAAGCGAAACGATAAATTCCTTTTGCAAATAAGGTCAGTTTGTAAGAAGTCAACCTCAGCAAATTTTTACGTGGACCGTTCGGATTTTTCATGCAAAAATATTATTTTTCTGGTAGGTTTCTGAAGTGGGTCACTTCTTCACTTTAATCTGGTACGAATCGTTTCAAACATTACATGAAGATAAATAGATAAATTCAATGGGAAATTTTTGTGTAACAATAAGTAATATTAATATTTGTTGTCGACGGACAATGTGTCTAAATTCTAATTGACATAGAATATGGATTCGATTCATGAGGAATCAACGTGGCGTCGGTTTCCCAATGAGTTTTCGTCTTCTCTAACTCCGGGGGCGACAATTTGCCGAAGTTCTCCACACTGCCATCCGTTATCGGGATACCATGATTCTAAGCCCGGTTATTTTTAGCACGTTCTGCGACTCGATGGAATGCCAGACAATTGGTGCATTTAAAATTCGGTAGTATTTTGTCAGTTAATTATTCATTTTTATAGGTTATACTCTGTTGTTGTGATCTGTAATTTACGATGATAATCACATAATACTTGGCTAAAACTTGTCTGTTGCCCATGCTCCTTTGTAGTTCTTGGTGGAATGCTAGTACTGTGAATACCACATGTTTTGTTATGAATTGTTAAAATTACGATTTCTTTTACTGGGCGGACAAGGGGCCAATTTTGATGTTTAGGAGGTATGGAAATTAGAATATTGATCTAGATAACGGATTGATCTGTAGCCATGCCCGAGGTAGTGGTTAGGTTGCGAGTTTTCTTTTTTTTGGGGGGGGGGGGGGGCGAGGAGCGAAGCGACGAGCCCTGAGAGCGGCGAAGCCGCGATTGTTTGGGCTTGAGAACTTTTGTTATGTCGAGAAATTGTCTACCATGGAGCAGGAACAGCACTAATTGTTTAATTCATGGTTGGCAGGAGAAAGTAATTTCATCATTCTATGCTGTTGTTTCCCATGGTCGCTCGCGGCAATGTTGCCACATGAACCTGTCATCTATAGAGTAGGTACAGTATCAATTAATTTTTGCAAATATGCCGCGAATTCAGAGTGCTATGTTCAAACTGATCCATTTAGATTTCAAATTTTCCGGGTAACTTCCCCAATATTTTAGTTCATAAGAACCTTCATCTTTCGTTGAACATCAAATGATCAAAAGTTTTATCACAATCGGATGAACGGTTCTCAACTTATAGCATTGAGTACATTTAGAAACACAATGAAATAGGAACTTGTTCGAATTTTGCGACTTCCCTTTTTAACTGTCGCTATTTTTTTACTGAAAACTTTTCCAAGACCATAATGAAGAAAACAAAAAAAGAATTACCCCTCTCCGTCGTGCGAATAGCCAGTTATAGTGCTGAATTCAATCAAAAACACATTGAAAAGCGCAGTTTCATTATTTCTCAAATTTTCCAAAAAATTTATTTCATCCAAACCTTGTCCTGTCAAGCCGTACTCAAGTGATGCTCTTACAACTACATGGCTATTGCTTTTTATTCATAGAAAAAAACGCTTTTGGTTTTTCCTAAATTTTCCTACTTTCCGGGCGACTTTTTCAAATTTTTGATACTAACCTTCCTATTGCTTTCAACATGAATGTACAAAAGTTTATCGCAATTGGACGAACGGTATTGATAGCTCACTGAAAAAAGCTGCTTCAGTTTCTCTCTCTCTCTGAAAGAAACTGAAGCAGCTTTTTTCAGTGAGCTATCAATACCGTTCGTCCAATATATATATATATATATATATATATATGAGAGAGAGAGAGAGAGATTTGTATTTGTCTTAACAGTATGGTATCATTGGAAAAGTATGGTGGAAAAGACCGAGTGCAGAATTTGGAGGTCAGTTCTGTTTTGGTTAGGATCCAGGGATAATACGTTTTTCAATTGACTCAGACCAGCGCCCATTTGTATGGCTATAAGAACATCTGTCTTACTGTAGCTAAGGTGTAGTATATAAGCAAAGTTTGAACGACGAAATGTAGCTGCCGTCCAGCCATATCAAGCGAAACGATAAATTCCTTTTGCGAATAAGGTCAGTTTGTAAGAAGTCAACCTCAGCTAATTTTTACGTGGACCGTTCGGATTTTTCATGCAAAAATATTATTTTTCTGGGAGGTTTCTGAAGTGGGTCACTTCTTCACTTTAATCTGGTACGAATCGTTTCAAACATTACATGAAGATAAATAGATAAATTCAATGGGAAATTTTTGTGTAACAATAATTATGCGTTAATATTTGTTGTCGACGAACAATGTGTCTAAATTCTAATTGACATATAATATGGATTCGATTCATGAGGAATCAACTTGGCGTCGGTTTCCCAATGAGTTTTCGTCTTCGTCCGGGGGCGACAACTCGCCGAAGTTCTCCACACTGCCATCCGTTATCGGGATATCATGATTCTAAGCCCGGTTATTTTCAGCACGTTCTGCGACTCGATGGAATACCAGACAATTGGTGCATTTAAAAGTCGGTAGTATTTTGTCAGTTAATTATTCATTTTTATAGGTTAACTGCAGCAAGGTTTTAAGTAAAGATAAAGGTAAAGCAGTCAACAATCCGAAGAGCGCTTTGAATACCATAGCATAGCATAGTCCGATTTAGAGGTTGTACGTCGTTGCCTTTCCTTCGACCTTTAAACTCACCCAGCCAGTTGCAAGCAAACCTAAAGTTTAACGTGGATTGCCTACCACGGTGTTACTCGGCACTTTTCTTGTCAGCAACACTGTCGAGGGTGAAAGGAGTAAAAAGTAACACAAAAATCCAAGCCCAGATTTTAAGTTTAAGCAAATACGGTAAAATAACCGCAAAGACAGCGTTTCTTCAAATTCCCATGAAGAAATTTTCAAGTTCTAAATCACAATCCCTTTGCAGTACAACAGACAATCAATTATGGTCAAGTTCCGAAAAAGAATAATAAAACAAATGTTTTTGATATGTCGCGTGTTGCAGCTCTTAAATGTTGTAGAAAAGACATTTTTATATATTGCAACAAAGCTGCTTTTATTTGAAACGCTGACTAGTTTAGGGCTTCGCCCATTACACCAAAGTAATTACAACAAACAGCGTGACCTAAGCAGTAACCAAATAAAAATATATATGAATGTGGCTAAAGAAAATGGACAAAGCCCGAAACTAGTCAGCAATTCAAATAAAAGCAGGTTTGGTGCAATATATAAAAATGTCTTTTCTACAATAATAAAAGCCGCGGTGGAGTGGCCCAGCGCATTGAGGCGCTATGCTCCGATGCGCGAGGCCGTTCCCCGTCGAGGATTCGAATCCCCCCTCGGGCATGAATGTTTGTGTTGTCCTTAGTATTAGGTAGTTTATAAGTGATTTGTAAATTTAGGGACTGATGACCCAGGAGTTAAGTCCCATAAGCTTAACAAACATTTGATTGAATAACAAAAACATTTTTAAATGGTTGTAAAGTTACAGGACCTAACTGCACTGGCGGCAGTGGTCGAGCCGTCTGCGGCGCGCTAGTCACGGTCTGCACGGCCGCTGCAGTCGGGGGTTCGAATCCCCCCTCGGGCATGGATAAGTATAAGCTATTTCATAAGTAGTTTGTAAGTTTAGGGACTGATGACCCCGTATTTAAGTCCCATAAGCTCTACAAACATTTTTGATTTGGACCTAACTGCATTGGTAATCGGTCCCTAAACTTACAAACTACTTTAACTTAGCCTAAGGACAACACAAACACACCTATGACCGAGGTAGAAGAGCCTCCGACGGCCAATGGCCGTGCACACGACAGCAAGGCGCCTTAGCACGCAAGACTACTCCACCGCGACAAGAAAAACAAATCATCTTGTCGTAGCACAACAAAAGGCAAAGTATGTCCAGACCAGAGACAAAAATGTGAAAGAAGAGAACTAGCTTATCAACTAATCTGCTAGCTTTAGAAACATTTTAGTAATAATAAAATATTGATACATTATCGCTTTCTTACAAATCAGCCCTTCTCCAGAGCATTCAATAGGGGAGCATCTGTAATAGCAGTATCCCTGAGTGATAATGTGACATGTAGTGTCATTAGCATAATATAAGAAATGCCATGTTGAATGAATTATGCCATGTGCCATGTTACACGATATGATGTAATTAATTGTGTTACTTTAGATTATAATTTACGTTATACTTAAACTTTCCTTATTTAATGCGTTAGAACACGGAAATTAATTACCGTACGAGTACGAAACTTGAGAGTATGGGGTGCATGATTTCCATGCCTTACAGCGTCACCATCGTGTTCCAATTGTGACCACCAGGTGCAGTGATCAGTCATCATAAATCATAGTCCCACACACGGGACCAGTCACAGTCAATATCTGACATGTCAACACAAGCTTGGACAAAAGGAGCAGGACATTATTGGTGAAGGTCTATTATCAAAACAATAGTAATGCTGCAGCTGCACTTAAAGAATATGGCCGGCTGAAAGGATTACGTAAGGGTCCTTTCTCTCCACCTGCTGTGCAGAGTGTAATGAAGAAGTTGGAATCAGTTGAAGAACTGGGCGTCGCTCTGCGAAGAGGCAGACGACCTGTTGCACCGCAGGCGGTTGGTGAAATCGCGACTCCTGTGGCGGACAACGCTGCGCGCAAGCAGTGTGCGTGCTGTATCACGACAGTTGAACATCTCGTGGTCCTCTGTACAGAAGGTGCTCCGAACCCTTCTCAAATGGGAACCGTACAAGATCTATAACGTACACCAACTTGCACCTCAGGCGCACAACGACGTCAACTTCGCTCTCCACTTTCTCGCAAGGATTGAAGTTGACTAGGGCTGGCCCTGCACCTTCCTACGGACAGACGAAGCTCATTTTCCTCTGACAGGTGAACACACAGAATTGCTGAGACTGCAATTCACCTCCAGTCATTGTGCATGAAGTTCCTCTGTATGGGAAACGTAATTACCATACGGTGTGGCTTCACGGCTACGTTTATCATTGGCCCATTCGATTTTGAACAGGTTGGCGCTCAAAGATCAACGATGTACAGTGTGTCTGCCCAGCATTACTGTGATATGCTTCGCCAGCATGTCAACTCAACACCACCTAGAGACAAGGCCTCACTACCATCAAACTACAGACCGATTTCACTTTTGCCAGCATTCTCAAAAATTCTAGCAAAGTAAATGTACAAGCAACTTCTCAACCACCTGACCACGAATGACATATTGTCAATTAAGCCAACAGTCATCATCGGATTGGGAAGAAATTACATGTGGTGATCCACAAGGATCCAGCTTAGGGCCATTGCTTTTTCTTGTGTACATTAATGACCTCGCAATCAGTTACACTACCAGAAGCACAGTTCGTTTTGTTTGCAGATCATACAAGTATTGCAATAAAAAGTACGCCAAGCATAGTTATATAAAGGACTGCTAATGATATCTTCATATACATTAATAAATGGTTTAAAGTCAACTCATTGTCATTAAACTTTGAAAAGACTCACTACAGTTCAGAACATGTAAGAGATTTCCCGCCAGCATATGCATTAAGTATGAAGAAGAGCAGATGGAAGGGGTTGACAGTATTAAATTCCTGGGATTACTGCTTGATAATAAATTTAGGTGGGAGGAGCACAGCACAAAACTGCAGAAACGACTCAACAAATCTGTATTTTCAATACGAGTGTTATCAGACATAGGAGACATAAAAATAACAAAGCTTGCATACTTTGCTTACTATCATTCCATAATGTCCTATGGTATAATATTTTGGGGTAACTCTTCAAGTCAGTCGAACATCTTCAGAGTCCAAAAGCGTGTAATACGTATTATTTGTGGAGTAAATTCACGGAGGTCCTGTAGAAGCCTCTTCAAAGAACTGGGTATATTAACTACTGCCTCTCAGTATATTTATTTCTTAATGGAATTTTTCATAAGTAATATATCCCTTTTCCCAACAAACAGCTCATTTCATACATACAATACTAGGAATAAAAATGATTTACACAAGGAATTAAAAGCGCTCACTTTAGTTCAAAAAGGAGTCACTATTCAGCAACACACATTTTCAATAATTTACCATCAAATTTAGCTACAAATAAAGATCAGTTTAATAGGAGCCTAAAAGACTTTCTAGTGGCCAACTCATTCTACTCCATTAGTGAATTTCTAAATTGTACCAAATGATGCATTTATCGGTACTCATACTATGTTAGTATTATAACATTATCTGATTTAAAAAAAATTAAAAATAAAATAAAAAATTAAAAATGTATGTATCTTTGTTTATATTATTAGTATTATCTATTATTCAGCTTGTAAATTATGTTTTTTGACATGTTCCACATCCACGATGATCACCTCAAGATGGATCTACGGAATGAAAAACTAATTTAATCTACGACCAGGACGCGGCCGCCATCTGAGTGGCTGTCCACTGGGGCACAACCCACTGCCTAGTAACTTGGTCGCAACGTGGTCGATACGATGTGGCTCGGGCTGTTGTGGAAGCCTTGTCTCTAGGTGGTGTTGGTCATACCCGCTTTGCAGGAGAGACGCATTAAATTCAACAGTTTTCCTGCAGGATGGAGCCCCACTGGACATTGCCCGTGAAGTTCAACTGCTTCTCCGAAACACACATGGAAACGATCGAATTATTGGACGAACGTTTCCAAATGCTCGGTCAGCACGATCTCCTGATCTCACTTCCTGTGATTTCTGGTTGTGGAGATAACTATGGACAAGGTTAGTTTACCTTAGTTTAAGTAGTTTGTAAGCTACGGACTGATCACCAAGCAGTTTGGTCCGATAGACTTACAAACATTTGTAGTTATTCATTTTTAAAGCATAGAGGCTATGTCTCCACAAATTCAAATAAATTCAGCAAAAATGTAATATTGCTTGTCAATGACACCACGAAATATCATACGTATGCAATATAAATTTCTCCTTTTACCGGTACCTCACATCTGCGTAAGGATTATCTGGGAGTAGCAGTAACTGAGTACACTACACAAACCTCGCCACTTTCGTCTTTCCAGACAGGTGCAGCTCATTCATATACCTTCGAAGTCTTTATTAATAACAAAAGCCGCATTGTAGCACTAATTTCGAAGCATAAAAATGTCGGTGGAATCTATTGCACCACAGGGAGTTGAAATCTATACTAATAATAAATTTGTAAATGTAGGCCTGTAGCTGTTCCCTTCAGTCTTCAAAAGCTCCTGGACGAATCTTCATGCGGTTTTCATAGGAAACTCGAGAAAAGTTTGGGTAAATATATAAGCACAATTTTATCAAAATTGGATAGCGAAAAAAAAAGATATAGTAATTTTAATTGTTTTCAGTGACCGTTGTGTCTGTTTTCCAACTATTAAAAACATCTTATCTGCAAAACTACGTCAATAATTTGCATGGGGTTTTCACAGGTAACTTGAGCGGAACTCTGGACAACATACAGACTTTGTTTTTAAAAAAATCGGATCACGGAAAAAAATAATATCGTAATTTGAAATATTTTATCAACTACCGCCATGTCTGTCTATCTGAACACGTCTATCTCCTCAACTAATTGACGAATTTTCATGGGGTTTCCACACGTAACTTGAGTATATCGCGCGGTTACATAAAGGCTTCAATAATTAAAATCGGATCGAAGAAAATAAAGATATCATAATTTAATCATTTGCTTAAAATCCTTCGTGTGTGTCTATTTGTTTAAGGTAATCTCCAAAAATACTGCACGTACTTTCGTGGGTTTCCACAGGTAAATTGAAAATAGTTTGGAAAGCAACATTGGCTTAGTTTCATCAAAACCTGATCAAAGGAAGGAAAGATACCGTAATTTGAAATGTTATGTGTATGCTATGCTTATAAGTGTGGTGTGAAACAGCAAATCGCCAAGAATACTACACGAACATTCATGGGGTTTCATAGGTCAACTGAGAGTACCTTGGGGCGACATATAAGTTTCATTTCATCAAAATCGGATCAGGGGAAGAAAAGATATTGTAATTTGTAGTTTCTGGTGTATGCAATGCATGAAATGCAGCGTAGTATAGGAAAGATCCTATAGAGGCGCTGTTACTTACATAGTATACCAAATAACTAATAGATGGCGATGCTGAGTTGTTTATTCTCATAACTAAGGTGTAATTCCTTGTGGCAGCGGTGTAGTGTATTGATGTTGGTAACGGCCGTTGAATCCTTTTTGAAAAATCAGTCACGTACAATGAGGAGAATAATTCTTAGTCTTGATAATGAAATAAATAATTAATGTTGTTCCGATCAGTAAATTAATGAGCCCCCTAATGCCCATGTTAACATACCAAACCGCTGACTCTGCTAGTAAAATTTAACCCAGGTACAGCACCAAAGAAATAAAGGCGCTGCTGCATTTTTTTTTTTCAATTTTTTTATTTCTTTTCGATGGTTGTGCCATAGAACAGCAACGAACCACTAAAGGTGCTGTTAGTTTTGTAGTGCTGCAAAGAAACAATACATGATCGTGTTGTGCTTATTCCCTCAGTAACAGAAGTATTTTGAATTAAGAGCCGCAATCTTATATTTGCAAATACAAACATTGAACGGCGAGTTGCTTATTACACTTTGTATATTCACAGCTTAACGTCATCTTTGATTCTTTCGACAGGGGACATTTGAATTTAAAACATAACGAACATTCCTTCATGTCTATAGAAGCTCTAATTTACATACGAATTCTTTGCAAGGAAAATGGAATTTCTGTAGTTCCCTTTCTGATTTAGGTGTATCCTCATTACATTTTGAGTGCGTTCTGTTTAGGAATGCCTCGGAAACTCCATAGTACAAGAAAGGACAAAGGCACCAAATAACTAACTATGGCGTTGCTGCTTTTTTTTCATTGCCATAACTATGGTGTAATACACTACAAGACGGGGTACAATTTTACTTACGGCGGCGGCGTTGGATGCTGATGTTGGCAACGTCCGTTGAATGCTGTTTCAAAAATCAGTCACGTAGGCTAAGGTGAATAATTCTTTATGTTCAAGATTAAATAAATAATTTATTCTATTCTGGTCAGTAAATTAATTGTCCTCCTAAAGCGAATAGTTTGTTTCCAACGATAGCAAACTAAACCGCAGCCACTGCAAGTAAAGTTTAGCCCAGGTAGGACACAACAAAAACATTTTCTTCCTAGCTGTATCCCATATGCTTTGCAATGTAATGGAAACAAAACAAATGCATCTTTCGACGGGTATAACCACTAAATTATACATAGAGTAGAAATATCTATGGAGTGGGTATTGGATTCTGTGCATCTTCTCAACATTAAGCTGAAATTACCAAGTGATATTGCAACAAATGCACTCTTTCAACACATTTATTTGTTCAGTCCCACCTACTTTTAGCAGAGTAACCACGTAACATGAAATCTGAGTAAATATATCACAGAAGCGACAAGAAAGTTGAGGAAGCGTCGCTAAAAGTGCCAATTTCACGTAGTCATCCGTCTTAACCGAACAAAAAAGGTCCAAGATGAAGTCATCGATTAGTAGATTTTTCCCAAAATCAGGTGATATTTCCACCTTAATGTTGAGGACAGAAAGTCTGTTCTGCGCATCTGAATGCTTACTCCAGAGATATTTCTGCTCTGTGCCTGCCACTAGAGACAATATACACACTCGAGCGACAAACTCTCTGCTTTCATAATTGTTCGGTACAATATTGTGATTAAAATTTGTAAGAAGTACTTACTTCTGTTGCGGCTACATTAAGATAGAGACGTCTTCTTTTGCAGAGACAATTGTACTTTGAGTTATAATCCGGCTTCTGAATATATAGTTCTATTATACAAGATCGATTTCAACTTCGAGCTTTACGAAATAATCACTGCAGAACGTAGGGACATATATTCGCTGAAAGAGTGGTCGATTCTGCTAACACAGTCAAGACAATTCACTGGAAAAACCATATTTAATGGAAAGTTCTATACAGACGATCATCCGACGCCTTTCCTTATGCGATTAGCCACACCACATCGCACATTGACACCACCATGACGTCTTATTTAAACAGACGTGAACTCTTTCAGGACTCGTCGACTTTTCGATAATATGGAGCATTGCTTACAGAATAACTACATTGTCGCCAGTGCAACACTGCAACATTCTAATACTTCAGCATACACTTACTGTGAGAGATAAAGAGTTTACTACGACACCATAGAAACAATACATGGCGCTGATATTATTATTATTATTATTATTATTATTATTATTATTATTATTACTATTATTTCTCATCTCAACGATGGAAGTGTTTTTAGAAGTTTACGCCAAACAGACAATTACACACCACAGTCTTAACTTTATGAACACAACCTAACATTGATTTACATCGTTCCGGAGTACGGACTTAAATTAATTTCATTTTTTGTACGAAAACCTTTATGAACATTCATTGTTTTCGACAATGACTTCCACTTGAATTTGACATCTTGGCTAAAAGAACTGAGTTTATTGACAGAGAAATCCAACAAGGATTAGGTTTTTGCTGACCTGGGTCCAGAACCCTAAAAAACTATGATATACACAGGACCCTTGTTTAACAACCTTTGCGAAGCAAGGGCATATAAGCTAGTCTAATATAATTCGTACACAGAATAGATTCTAACCTAACCTAACTTTCACCTTTAACCCGACCAACTATATCGGATGCAATGTGACTACGCCGTCGGTCTATGTTTTCTGTCCAACTCGGTCGACGGCGTCTGACGACGGACTGTCGGTGTCACTATGAACACAGACTAAATGGGAGGAGGCGCTGCTAAAACTTAATTTCAGCTCTGAGCATGCGCGAATGTCCTTCTGGCAGCTGCTTAAACGAAACTACTTGTCACAGCGCAGAACAATATCCTAAATCGGTGTTACGACAGACACGTTCGATACATATCGTTCGAAGTAAGATCGATATATATCGTCCTGCTTCGATTCTCGAGGGTTCTTGAAGTTATCGAAAACGAATAGAATATCGTATCAAGACCTAACCACACAATCTAACATATACAGTCACGACACCCCCACTGATTTTTGTTATACGCCACGACAGCAGCGCTCCAAGAGGCTGCTTAGGTACATTTCTGAATACGATATCGAATGAGTGTGAATAACGTCATTTAAAATAATTTAACATACTTTTTACGAAGGGAAGGTACCTAGAGCTATAAAAATTGGTAATAACCAGAAAACAACTCCACATTTGTCTCTATTAGGTTTCAAAATGTTCAAATGTTTGATAAGCTTAAGGGTCTTAAATGAGGGGTCATCAGTCTCTAAACTTACAAACTACTTATGAACTACCTTATACTAAAGACGGAACAAACATCCATGCCCGAGGGGGGATTCGAACCCCCGACGGGGAGCGGCCTCGCGCATCGTAGCATAGCGCCTCAATGCCTATTAGGTTTCCTAAGAACCAATGGAAGGTATGAAATGGTACTTTGCAAGACAGTTTATCTAAGATTATCTTGAAATATACAACTTTTTAATCAAAAATTGCTTTTTCCATTAAGAACAAAAATTGCTACTGAACAAAAATAAAAATAAAATAAAATAAAATAAAAACACCTGCCGCAGAAAGACGTCGATTTTCTACGCAGAAACATCAAGGTTTGGGTTCTTCACTACAATTTCAGTGAAATTAGTAAGTGTTAAATGTAACAAACCTTATGGAATGCAATTGTTGTTACATCTGAAGCACAAACGGCAAGAATCTTCAATACGTTCGTTTTATAACTAAAGCAATGACACTCAAAAGTATATACGTGTTTAAGAAACACGAGTGAAGTGGTAAAATGTTGAATCATTAGATTCCACGTCAATTTTTTTACAAATGAAAAAAGTGTCTGCCATATAAGAACGGACCACAACAGGAATTAATGTTTATATTCTCTTACTTTCAGCGGAGTAGGCTGCAAAATATACATGTATTCGTACTTAGTTCCGCATGAATAAGTTGTTTATATCTGAATCGAGGAAATTCGACTGTTTTTAGAGTTATTTCACGATTATTTGTATCTTTCTATATTTTACTAATTCTTCGAACGCTAAAATTACAGAAACTATTTGGTTAATCACGTCAGGGTAATGTAGGACACAAAATCGCCCTGAAAACCGCTCGTTTATTGAAGTTCTTTAATTCGATGTAGCATCAGGAGTGGTATTTTTCGTAATAGTGAAGTATAATTACGAAACTGGTGAAGTACAGTGCGCGAGCCTAGCGAAGTGTGAAAGGCACGCTTTGCGATGTTCTTTAGGTAACCAATGAAGCCGGGAAAACAGTTAGTCAAGAGTCTGTTTAGCCAATCGGAAACTAGAGTTCGAGTGCAGCATATGAGCTTCCAAAAATGTTACGCGCTTTCACGCGTGCGTTTAAGTGCGACATAAATCTTTGTTTCATTTTATTACAAAAAAAATAAATAAATAAAAATAAAAAAATTTAAAAAATCCCTCATATGAATTCTCAGATTTATGTGCTGTGTAAAATAAAAATAAAAAACTCACGTGATGCGGACACATCAAGCCTTGAACGATAACCATTCCTATTTGCATGTTGCCGCGGCGAGGAAGTGTTCTATTGGATAACTACTATTGGCTGACTAATGCTATTACAGTGTGCTGTGATTGGCTGACTACATCACGTATTTGACAGATTTTGTATATAATCTTCCCTAAGAATGTCGGAGGGAAAATGAAACACCGCATTAAAGATATTTCCAATACAAGTATTTTAAGACGGTATGTTGAGGTAAAGTACCTAGAAGTGAAATTTACATGCAGTACCATTTAACCATTCTTGCGGCGCCTTGCCCACCATTAGAAGCGCTAGTGTCGCTGTAGATGTCAGTTGGGTAATTTCCAAGAATGCTTGCCTGAAATGATATGTATCGAATGATCAACTCCAAATCGATTACGCGGCTATTCACCCGCGAGTCTTCGACTTATGAAGTACGTTTTTTAAGTAACGGGAAAGTATTTTATTGTTTTCTAAAAATATGTTCAAATGTTTGTGAAGCTTAAGGGACTTAACTGCGGAGTCATCAGTCCCTAAACTTACAAACTACTTATGAACTATCTTATACTAAAGATGACGAAAACATCCATGCCCATGGGGGATTCGAACCCCCGACGGGGAACGGCCTCGCGCATCGTAGCATAGCGCCTCAATGAGCTCGGCCGCTCCGCCGCGTCATTGGTTTATATGGTCGTGAATGACGGTGAAGTTATTCTCATTTCTTGTGATTTAAAACACTTCAAAGCTATGCAAAGGACAAGGAAAATTATCACAGCTATGTAGTGACTAGTTCTCAATGTACTTCTCTAAAATCGCTATAAAAGAGCTTCACAAAAGTACATCGAGAAGCAGTCACTACATGGATGTGACAGTTTTTCTCCTTTACGTTGGTTTGACAGCAAAGTATTTCATTTGTTAAGAAGTCAGAATTATTAACGAATGAAATACGCTCAATTTCACGCACAGTTAGTGACTGGTTCTCTATGTACTTTTCTGAAGAAATTCTGCAGTAATTTATTATGCGACGAAAATCGTATCTATAATTTTTATCTATTACTACGTATATCAATAAATTTCTACGAAAGTGTCACGATTTCCGAATATGTTGTTGCGTAGATATGTACTACCACACTTTCAAATCAGTGACAGCTGGAGCAATCTCATTTAGACCAAATTTCGTCAAAATATTGAGCTATTCTACTGTAAAAATATTCACGTCAGCGCAGCTTTACTACCACTCGTCAAAATTATTACTAGCCTATGTAATTATACGCTCGTAAACATTAAAATTTTGTCATCTCGCGCATCAGTATCCACATAATCGATCTGGTAATTTGGCAGAACGCTTGCAAACGATGTATACAGATGGTGCGACTGTGACGGATCGATATATCAAGCAATGTAGCATTGAAGGCAAATATACGAGTAAGATATACGACGTTCAGAAGAGCGGTTCCCGATATACGAAAGGTTCACTTTACGAGGATAATTCATTTACTGACCGGACAGAGATACATCGACGAATGTAATAATTTCTACAAATATGGTTTTAAAGATTATGGTTAGGCAGGAACTGATGAGTACAGATTTCGTTGGGAATGAAGAAGTCACTCTGTCGATAATTATGTTCACTCACAACAATGTAAGATGTACTCTTAGGTTCCCACTTAACCATCTATACATATATAAATGAATGTTTGTCTGTATGTCCTCTATGTGTTCATAAACCATTCATTCGATTGCAATGAAACTTTGGTGAACTGTTCAGCGTACGCCCACGAAGGTTCCTGGCCCCAAAACAAAAGAGAATGACACAGCTCAAGAGATATGACGTCATAAAGGTAAAACCAGAGTCTAACATGTTTTAAACTGTGGTAAAACTCCAGAGTCCGTGTCACGGCATAGTGTGAAGTATTCAGAGGTTGGCAGCGGCCGTAGCCGACCAATCGTAGCACAGACGGTGACAGCTAATGAGATATTAGCGCGTAAAAGCTATTTAGCTAGGCCTTCACAATAGATAATATTGATTGTAGAAGGAATATTTAATATTTTCGTATGAAACGCGTTAAATTTCCTGCGAAATGTGATGTTTTTATTGTAGTCTGAAACACGCACAGACTCGAAAATAATTGTTGTCTTCTTTTACCAACGAAAGACGTAGTAATATCGTCGTTATTTACTAATGTCACACCGCTGAAGCAATAATTTTGGCGGAAGTAGAAAAATATTGAGAAGGAAGCACAGAAAGATTTGCAAGAGACAACGTTAAAATCAACACTATTATTGTATTTCATTGGTAAATGCAAATTATAGACTACATCTGAAACACTGTTACTATTACGAAATAAGAATCGGCGTAATGTATGTTAGCATATTGATGAAGTAAATAATTAATGCTGCTTCTGCTCTATGGTTGACAGGTTCTTGTATGTACTCTTGTCCGGTCAGTAAAAGTAATTGTCCTCGTAAAATGAAGATTTAGAATTTCTTGATCACTGTTTCGTACACATCATAAAATAAATAAAACATGCTATACCTGCTCTATGGTTGGCAGGTTCTTGTATGAACCCTTGTCCGGTCAATGAAAGTAATTGCCCTCGTAAAATGAAGATTTAGAATCACTTGATACTGTTTCGTACAGATCATAAAATAAATCAAACATACCATTACCTGCTCTATGGTTGACAGGTTCTTGTATGTATCCTTGTCCGCTCAGAAAATTTACTGTTATCGTCACCCGAACAATTCATAACAAAACATTGGCGTTAATGTGAAAACATTGACACGACAAGATGCAAATTGGACTCAATAACTTTCGAATATTGCGCGACTATAAATCAGCGAATTTCATTGGCTCCCGTGTACTATCACCTGATTGGCTGCCATATGCAGTGGCCGTAGCCAACATCTGAACACACACTACGCCGCGACACGGATTCTGAAGTTAAGCCCGTCATAAGTAATGAGCGGCCACCGTGTGAGAATACCCAGATTTATACGTCAATTATTGGGAAATGGGAGTAGTTAGGGACTTGCAACAAAGTTTGCATTTAATTTCGGACGTTTATGAAGCTTTTCGTAACTGATCTCTCCTCCCACCACCACAAAATGACACGAAATCTACCGCTCACAACCGTTGTCGTAGATGCCGCAAAACTGTCGCATCAGGCATGACCTTGTAAACAATATAGTTGCAAGAAACTGCCACATAATGCGACGAAACTTCATTCACACACTGTATGGGAAAGACAGTACTAAGCGACTTGCAACCAACTATGAACATAATTTCAAGCCTTTATTGAACATTTTTCGCTGACAACCACAGCAAAATTATGAAAGGAAAAAATTTTCTCGCTTACTACATTTCCGCTGTTCATGGACTAAAACTACGGCATTCAGTATGACGTTACAATTTGTAATTTGCACACTACAAATTGTAGCTGCAGGAAATTTTACAAACAGTATACACAAATAAAGCTGAATATGCCTTCGAAATTGTATCACAGTACGACTCGTAGTTCATGAGATATGAGTACATAAACAGTAACGTTCATAGAAAACCACCCTATCACACACCAAGTTTTAATCTATTACTTTTTTTACTACTATTTGTATTCGCAACAGATGTTACAGACATACAGCACGAGCCGGCTGCGGTGGCCAAGGGAACTGAGGCGCTCCAGTCACGGTCTGCACGTCCACTACGGTCGGGGGTTCGAATCTCCCTCGGGCATGGATATTTGTGCCGTCCTTAGTATTAGCTAGTTCATGAGTAGTTTGTAAGTTTAGGAACTGATGACCCCGTAGTTAAGTCCCATAAGCTATACAAACATTTGAACATACAGCACGTATACAAATATATATCTGAAAAATTATTCAATTTTACAAAGTATAACTCAATAAATATGAGATCGTGCGAATTTTATATGCCCTTTGTATTTTGATTGCTATCTTTCTTTGTTTGGGTACTGCACGTGTAATTTTGTACATTATGCAAGACAGCGTTATTTCTTATATATTCTCCGATAAATATGACATGTTTTTAGAAAAAAAGGAGATGGACAGAGAGAAGGGGTAGGAGAAGTAGTAACTGAAGGCAGGTATAAATAAATAAATACCCGGGCAACGCCGGGCTTTTAGCTAGTATCAAATGTTCAAATGTTTGTAGAGCTTATGGGACTTAACTACGGGGTCATCAATCCCTAAACTTACAAACTACTTATGAACTAGCTAAGACTAAAGAAGGCATAATTATCCATACCCGAGGGGGGATTCGACCCCCCGACCGTAGCGGCCGTGTTGACTGACTGATGCGCCGAAGACCGCTTTTTTCTACCTCTGACCGGGCGCGCTGAGCCACGGCGCCCGGCAAGTATACCGCTTGGCCACTGCGCCCGTTTTAGCTAGTATCCTCTGAAATCATGTCATATTATATGTATCTCTTCGCTACGGCATTAGCTTAATCGATATCTATCGTTTCGACCTGTCACAGTCACACCTTCGATATATATCGTTTGCAAGCGTTCTACCAAAGGTTCGTTTGAAGAGCCCTTTTATGCTACACAGAACAAATTACCATCGAATTAGAGTTGCACGTTCGATATGAATAATTTCAGAGCGAGATACTTCGATTGCAAGCATTCTTGGAAATCACCGTCAGTTTGTAACAACTTTTACAGCAGTGAGTGTCACGGTTGTGTATGTTAGACTGTGCTAGCCACTAATAGCCTTAGGCACTAACAAGATGTCGAGCCGAGCACTAGTATCGCAAAGTACTGTGGACGCTTTTGCTGTACTTGAATATTAGAGAGGGTTTAAAGTGTACGACGCTTTCGCCGGGCTGCAGTGGTTATGTTGGCACCGATGGTAATGACGTCTACTCAGATGACCAATAAATGTTTTTCCGTGACAACTTCAATTAAAACGGAAATTATCTTTTTTCTGAACGGAGAAGGGTACATACAAGAACCTGTCAAGCATATAGCAGGTACAGTATTAATTTTGCTGCGAATGAAACGAGCAGCAATAACATTTTCTCTGTAGCTCCTGAAAAATATTAACGCAATTCTACACGAGAAGCGTCGTAAAATTTTACCTTCAAATGTTCAAATGTTTGTATAGCTTATGGGACTTAACTACGGGGTCATCAGTCCCTAAACTTACAAACTACTTACGAACTAACTAATACTAAGGACGGCACAAATTCCATGCTCGAGGGGGGGGGGGGGTAATTGTGAAAGATGCTTGCACGGGCGGCAGTTTCGATAAATCGCGAACGCGCGATCACACTTCGATATATGTAACATGCACTAGTGACGAAAAATGTAAGTATACTGCCGTTTCACATGTTCGTATGTTGCTGCCCACAAAGTCAATAATTAATTGATTATAGAGGTAATCTGTCTTATGCTGACTGCAATTAAGAGGTTTATTTTTACACCAGACGCGTTTCGCTTTTTTATTTTAAAAGCATCTTCAGTGGTCTGTAAATGATACAAAGGTTTGTACAATTTGTTTTTGATAAATAGGTTAAAAACAGTTTTTAAAAAGCATTTTTCACGTTAGGCTTAAGTGTTTTTAATTTAATATTCGTTCTACTCACGGTGTTGATGTCTCTTCTCTACATGTAACTACTGCTTCTCCGTCTTGTTGGCTGGAGTTCGTTTTTTTCCTGGCGAGTGTTTCAGGGCTGTGTACAGCACTTTTCGTGTGTTTTTGTATCGTTTTTTCCTTTTCATCTCCGCACATCACAGCACTTCACTTTTAAATGTATACTGATTACATATCGCCTGTTATATGTGGAATGCCTGTCTGTTCATTTGTCATTTCACTACAGTATGGCTATGTTTCCGTGTGTTCATTTGTTTTTCGTTTGGTCCGTGAGTGTTGCCAACGTTACATATTTATAATATAAATACGACCTCATTCTACATGAGTGTATGTGTGTGTGAGGAAGAGAAAGAGAGAGAGAGAGAGAGATAGAGAGAAAGAGAATATATATATATTCCTTCGTGAACAGGGTGTTAAGATGTTTTTTTCTGACTAGTAAATGCAGGATTTTAATGGCAACATGAGTGAGTGTGTGTGCGTGAGAGAGAGAGAGAGATAGAAATATTTGATTCAATGAACAGAGTGTTAAGATGTTTTTTCAGATGAGTAACTACAGGTTTAATTGGGTTGTAATGGCGGGGGGGGGGGAGGAGGTGAGGGTATCGTGATTTGTGTTTTTATGAAAGGGGGTTGACTCTCATAATGTTTATATTTATGTTAAGTGCCCACTTAACATAAATATAAACATTATGAGAGTCAACCCCCTTTCATAAAAACACAAATCACGATACCCTCACCTCCTCCCCCTCCCCCCCCCCGCCATTACAACCCAATTAAACCTGTAGTTACTCATATGAAAAAGCATCTTAACACTCTGTTCATTGAATCAAATATTTCTATCTCTCTCTCTCTCTCTCTCTCTCTCTCTCTCTCACGCACACACACTCACTCATGTTGCCATTAAAACCTGCATTTACTCGTCTGAAAAAAAAATCTTAACACCCTGTTCACGAAGGAATATATATATATATATATATTCTCTCTATCTCTCTCTCTCTCCCTCTCTCTTTCTCTTCCTCACACACACATACACATACACTCATGTAGAATGTGGTCGTATTTATATTATAAATATGTAACGTTGGCAACACTCACAGACCAAACGAAAAACAAATGAACACACGGAAACACAGCCACACTGTAGTGAAGTGACAAATGAACAGACAGGCATTCCACATATAACAGGCGATATGTAATCAGTATACATTTAAAAGTGAAGTGCTGTGATGTGCGGAGATGAAAAGGAAAAAGCGATACAAAAACACACGAAAAGTGCTGTACACAGCCCTGAAACACTCGCCAGGTAAAAACGAACTCCAGCCAACAAGACGGAGAAGCAGTAGTTACATGTAGAGAAGAGACATCAACACCGTGAGTAGAACGAATATTAAATTAAAAACACTTAAGCCTCACGTGAAAAATGCTTTTTAAAAACTGTTTTTAATCTATTTATCCAAAACAAATTGTACAAACCTTTGTATCATTTACAGACCACAGACAATGCTTTTAAAATAAAAAAGCGAAACGCGTCTGATGTAAAAATAAACCTCTTAATTGCAGTCAGCATAAGACAGATTACCTCTATAATCAATTTTAACAGCTGCTGCGGAATATGGCCACACAACCAAACATTGCCAATAATTAATGCTATTCCTTTTCTTCGGTGCGCAGGTTCTGTATGTACCCTTGTCCGATGAGTAACTTAATTATCCTCGTAATATAAGGACGGTAAAACAGCAGAGTCTGTTGCCCATGTTATTAACATGGCGCGTATGTTGGCAACTTTGAGTGTTTCTAAACCGGAGAATCGGGCGCTACGCGTCCACACACACTTAAGAAAAAGCTTCTGGTAATTTGGTAGAATCCGTGTCCATCGAAGGAAACGGCATTGCCATCCATATATATCGAATGTTCGATATAGGTTTTCCGAACCGGAAATTCTGGCGCTACGCGACCTCACGTACTAAAAAAACTCCTTGTTTAGCCTATACCTAACCTAACTTTCATTTTTTTTAAAGTTATCTGTAGCGTAGCCTTAAGAAGCTTAGGTATAGGTGAAACTTTTTTTCCCCCTTCTTTTAGTGTGTGAATGCGCGTAGCACCCGAATCTCTGGTTCAGAAACACTATATCGAACATTCGATATATATCGATGGCAATGCCGTTTCTTCGATGTACACGGATTCTACCAAATTACCAAGCTTCTTGTTTAACCTACACTTAAACTACCTTTCACTTAAAATGATCACCGTTTCGTGCATCAATAGATCACTTTCTCCCGCCATTTTGGAACATATCGAAATGTACCATATATCGAAGTGTGGTCGCGCGGTCGCGATTTGTCGAAACGGGCGCCTGTGCAAGCGTTCTTCACGGTAATTTCCAAGAATGCTTGCAATCGAAGTATGTCGGTCTGAAACGATTTATATCGAAAGTGCAAATCTAAATCGATTACGCGAGCATTTATGTGCGGATGATAAAACACGAGTGTTTACTTTCTAATTATTTTGACGAGTACTAAAGTAAAGCAGCGTTGATATGAATTTTTTTTACAGCAGAATCGTGACAAATTATAGCAATTTTCGTAGAAATTTGTTGAATGTTTCTGGTGATATACGTTGTAATGTAATGTGAGATACTCGTTAGGTATCCATACAGTATATATTTGTGAGATGAGCGAGGAAAACAGATCGACAATTTTATTTGCATAAATAAAAGGCAATTATAGATACGACTTTCATAGGGCAATAAATAGCTGCATAACATCTTCAGAAAAGTACTTCGATAACTAGTCTGAATGGTGTGACAGTTTTCCTTTGCGTAACTTTGACTATGAAGTTTTTTAAATCATAATAAATAAATAACTAAAAACTTCACCTTCACTCAAGACTATAGGAATCAATAAAATATGTTCCCTTGACTACGAACAAAACTAACTGGTAAAAGTGCAGTTTATGCGGCAGCGGCTAGCCGTCGCGCTCGCTAGGTTGGGAACGGCAGAGCAGCCAATCAGAAGTCGCGATGCCGCGGCCAATAAGAAAGAGCGTTACAATTGTACTATCTAAACAAATCAAAGCGGTGTATGCAGAAGTTTTTGACGATATACAAGTTACATCCATACATCAGTATGGATGTCACTTGATCACTGTTTCGAATGTATCATAAAATAAATAAAACATGCTATACCTGCTCTATGGTTGACAGGTTCTTGTATGTACCCTTGTCCGGTCAGTAATAGTAATTGCGATAATTTCCAAGAATGCTTACAATCGAGGTAGCTGAGATTGAAATGATATATATATATCGAGCGTACAACTGCAAATTGAGTGTTTTTGAACCGGAGATTAGGGCGCTACGCGCCCTCACATACTAAAAAAAAAAAAACAAAAAAAAAAAAAAAAAAAAAAAAAAAAAAAACTTCTCGTTTAACCTATACCCAACTTAATTTGCACATAAAATGATCAATGTTTCGTACTGGTCATAAAACCTGTTTGACTGCTGTGGTGTATTAATAATAGGTCACTTATGTCCGTAATACGACAATTATCTAAAAATCTCAATGACCCAAACGCCACACCGATATCCTCGAATAAACTTCGAAATTGACGCCAAATTTACTCGTCATGAAACACGCAATCTCATTGGCCGCGGCATCGCGACTTCTGATTGACTGCTCTGCCGTTGCCAGCCTAGCGAGCGCGACGGCTAGCCGCTGCCGCATTAACTGCACTTTAACCAAACTAATTTGATAAGTCGCATGTAAATAGCCGCGTAATCGATTTAGAGTTGCACGTTCGATATATATCATTTGAGGCGAGCTACTTCGATTGCAAGCATTCTTGGAAATTACCCCAGCAGCTGCCAGACGGCTACTTTCAAGCGCTAAGAAACAGGTGTTACTGCGCATGCTCAGCTACTATTACGTAAAAACCCTTGTTTGATACTTGCACTGCTGGAACGCTTTTTGCACTGTTTCTGGTTGCAGGCGAAGGTGAGTTTAAAGGAATAATTAAAATACATTCCTTCCTAATAACGAAGCAGTGTAAATGAGAATTATCTGATCTCAAGTGGGATTGCAGTGACTTCGAAATAATCGAAAAACACGCTACAAACACACACGTATCACGTGATGGCTACCCCCACTCTAACTCAGACCTTGCAGCGCATGCGCAAATTGGCAGCTTGACCGCGCCAGAAATATTTTTTTCGGGTAGCGTCTGGCTGCTTGCGGCAACTGCTGGAACACCAAACAGCCACACTCCAAGTAGCCAGAAGCGGGAGAAGGCACTGCTGGAACAAAATTTCAGCGTTGCGCATGCGCGTCAAGCAATCTGGCAGCTGCTGAAACGAACCTTAGAGGCCTCAGTCCCCTCGGCCACCGCGGCCGGCAAAATGTTACCTCTGAGAGGCAATAAGTGGAGGCGTATGTACCTGAAGAGTGCTTCCCTGGGCTGGTAGGTGGCCGGGCGCACCTCGTCCTGCTTCTTCTGCGTGGTGGGTGCGCAGCAGCAGGGCTTGCGGGGGCAGCCGCAGGAGTCGTCGGCGGTGTCTGGCAGCGAGGCGACGGCCTTGACGCGGGTCTCGGTGCCGTCGGGCGCGGCCTGCAGGGAGCAGTCCAGCACCAGGGAGAGCGGGGGGCCGTCGCTGCTGGAGTCCGTCCCGCTGGCCGCGGCGGCGGGGGCGGCGGGCGCGCCCGTCAGCTTCACGGGCAGCCGCCTACCCCTGCATCTCGGCCACATCCCGCTCTCCGCTGCGTTGCTCGGGCAACTGCTCACAACACCTGCCGTCAACTGTTCCCCCACAGATTCTTTTTCTTTCAGTCGCCAAGTTTCCCAACTGACTTACAAAACTTGGGCAGGCAGCAGAAACGTATAAAGGGCGTAGTCTATATCGCGAACATATGTACGACATGGAAACGCTCAAAAGAACTGTATCGTCCGCTACATATTTGCTGTATTTTCCGCTGAAGGTGGCAAATTGAGAAAACTAATGAGCAATGCGACACAGCAGTTGGCAACGTGGGATGCTCAATGATTATAATCTCTGGAGTGAGCCATAGAGTCGAAGTATGGGCATTGAGTTGGTCAGAACAGTTTTGTGTTGTCAACTTCGACCATAGATATTGGTGACTGTGCATGGCATTGCTATCATGGCACCAACATCTCTACAGCTAAACCACTGCTTTGCCAACAGTCACGTAATTGTTTCCAGCTTTGCTGGGAATAGTCAAGAATACTATACAACACATAGACCAAAGATAACATAGACTGCGCACGTCCCTATGCTGTGTTGTGGTTTGTAAACAACATCTGAATTTGCCCCGAGTCACGTGACTGAGTTTTCGTCATTATGAGCAACAGTTATTCTCATTTACAGGTGACATAATGCGTTCATTTTAACAATAAAACGACTTCTCGTATTTCTATTACATATCTAGTAGTAAAGTCAATGTAATTTAATCGTATTATTAATATTAATGCCATGATCGTAGTGTTTAATGTGCCCAGGTGAAGTGCCGTATTGTCTGTTATTTTTAGAAGCAACAGAATTACATATCCTCGGTGTTCGTGTTGCGCTAAGAATCTTTTACTTTTTGCACCTTATTAATGTGATTATCGATGCGATGTTTATTCAAACTGCGCTTGAGTGAGTTTATATGTCAGCAAGTAAGTCATTTCTGGTGAAAGTCGGCTTTAAGTTGCGTTATAAAAGCTAAAAATTCATTCAGACTATTCATTATACCTATAAAAATCACTTCTTACCGAGTTCATAGATGATGTTTCCTCACTACCCTATTATTTAATGTTCAAATGTTTGTTAAGCTTATGGGACTTAACTACGGGGTCATCAGTCCCTAAACTTACAAACTACTTACGAACTAACTAAGACTAAGGACGGCACAAATATCCATGCCCGAGGGGGGATTCGAACCCCCGACCGTAGTGGCCGTGCAGACCGTGACTGGAGCGCCTCAGTCCCCTCGGCCACCGGCAGCATCGCGGTCTGTGGTAAAAGTCTTAAATATTAACGGCTGTACTTTGTTAAGATCGGACTTTATGGATGCAAACACATTTCATTTTTTATAAAAGCATTTCACATGTATTGTTGAGGAAGCTCTTGCTCCTATCAAACTGATATTTGATCTTCTACTCTTATGTAAACTACAAACTAACAGACTCATAGTACGACGACAATAATATTTCGCTTAAAATCTATAGTTTTGTTGCTTGTAAAAACTGTCAATACATTTCATCTAGGCACATGAAAAAAAACTGTACATATCGCATTAATTCTTGCAATTGCGGAGAAATAACTCCAACTATACTACTAAGGATTTAATAAGAGTACGCTAAGACCATTTATTGTTCAATTCTACGCTTAATTTCCACTACAAATCATAAGAACTGCAAGTCTCAGTTACATTTCGCATTAGTCGTAATGATGAAAACGGTTTCTTGCCCCGAGTCACGTGACTTAGATGTTGGTTTCAGTGTAATGACGTCACGCGCAGTCTATATTATATGATAACATAGACTGTGTATGACGTTATTAGAAGGTTCGTTCAAAGAGCTGCATATTTAGAAGTAGAGATGGGAAAACTGAAACATCTGACGGTTTTGAAACGAATGAAACCGTACCATCTGTGGTTTCGAAACACTGTTTGGAAAACCATGAAACCGTGTAGCAATGTACGTTTTGTCATGAAATCTTCGTTCTAGGAGGGCAATATTTTTCACTATGTGGACAAGTGTACTACATACAAGAACCTGTCAACCATAGGATATATATTTACTTCTTGGTCTGTACGGAACATGTTGATAAAGATTTTCTCCCGTGTTGTTGATGTTGCCAACATAGTCACACAAGGCCGCCGGTATGGCAGGTAAAAGTTTACCCCGTTGGAAACTGCAATACGGTACGCATATTACAGTGACGGATCATAAATGCTACTTTCTATACATACTAAATAAATTATAGGGAATAAAGGGTACACTAAATAATCACAAGTAATGCTATGGAATTATAAAAATAATAAAGTAAGGGGCAAGTTCACCACTTGTACGTCTTGACCGTTACACCACTGCCGCAATTCTTTTAACATGAGTGTCGAAAAATTATAACGACAGTAGGTAACTTCGTTTTCGCTCATAAGAAACCAACTCTTTAACACGAGATTAAATATGCGATCTACCCTTGTTAGTATAAAAAATGTCATTTCAGGCTTCATGTTGTATCTTATTTTAAAGAATGTAGTTTCACTCGTGTGCTTTTAATATGGTAGATAAACCTAGAATTTAACTGGTTATTTCAATGCAAATAGCGAACGTTGTTCTATTGTTCTTTTACATTTATAAAGCAGACATTATGTCATTTCGGAATACAGCAGTCTCTTGCAAACGAATCTTGATATCAGTAATCATAAGCTGCAGACTCAAGAGTGTCAACAACTATTTGACACTCTCTAAATGGTTTATGTACTAGTACCGTAAGTTATATGTGTATCTGTGTGGAGCTTCAGTAAAATGAAACACCACATTTCGATATCATTAGTCTGTTCCGCCTTTCTGCATTAGTGGTTTGAAACACCGGTGTTGTGAAACCGAAATGAAATGGTGAGACCGACACGAAACCGTGAAACCGACACGAAACCGTGAAACCGACCACGAAACCGTGAAACCGACAGGAAGAAACGGTTTCAGTGTATCGACAATCGACCCCGAATGTGATCTGAAACAGAACGGAATGAAATCGCATGGTTTCGAAAACGTGAAAGATGCCGGTTTTGAAACACTGAAACTGTTGTGTGTATCGAAACCTGGTTTCGAAAGCATGAAACCGTAGCCAACTCTAGACATTATTATACTGAAACCAACCGAGTCACGTGGCTCGGAGCAGGAACAGCTTTCCTCATTACAAGTAATGCGAAATGTAGCTGAGACTTGCAGTTCTTATCATTTGTAGTGGAAATTAAGCGTAGATTTGAACAAAAAAAATAGTCTTAGCGTATTTTTATTACATCTTTAGTAGTAAAGTTGGCGTTATTTTGTCCACAATTGCAAGAATTAATGCGATAGCTACAGTTTTTACATGTATCTAGCTGGAACGTAATGACAGTTCTTTTTATAAGCAACAGAACTACAGATTTTATGCGAACGATTGTTGTCTTTCTACTGTGAGTCTTTTAGTTTACACAGAAGTAGAAGATAAAATATCAGTTTGCGAGGAGTATCAGCTTCATTTCTATTCCTTAACAATACCTGCGAAATTTTTCGTTGTGCTTTTATAAGAAATGAAATATGTTTGCATCCATAATGTCCGATTTTAACAAAATATAACTGTTTATATTGTAAAACATTTGCCACAGACCCTGGTGCAAAACGTAAAACAACGCAAGTATTGGTTGTTTACATAAAATAATAAGGTAGTGGGGAAAAATCACTGATACACTCGGCAAGAAATGATTTTATAGTATAATGAATAGTCAGTTGTGTTGTTGTGGTCTTCAGTCCGGAGACTGGTTTGATGCAGCTCTCCACAATACCCTATCCTGAGCAAGCCTCTTCATCTCCACATAAGAACGACAACCTACATCTGTCTGAATCTGTTTACTGTATCCATCTCTTGGTCTTCCCCTGCGATTATTTCCCCACACACTTCCCTCCAACGCTAAATTCACAATTCCTTGATGTCTAAGAATGTGTCCTACCAATCTATCCCTTCTTTTAGTCAAGGTATGCCAGAAATTTCTTTTCTCCCCAATTCTGTTTAGTACTTCCTCATTAGTTACGCGATCCACCCACCTAATCTTCAACATTCTTCTGTAGCACCATATTTCAAAAGCCTCAATCGTCTTCCTGTCCGCACTGTTTATCGTCCATGTCTCACTCCCGTATAAGGCAACACTCCACACAAATGCCTTCAGAAAGGACTTCCTATGCTTAAATCAATACTCCAGGTTAACAAATTTCTCTTTTTCAAGAACGCTTTTCTACCCATTGCCATTCTGCATTTTATATCCTCCGTACTGCGCCAATCATTTGTTATTTTACTGCCCAAGTAACAAAACTCATCTACCTCCTTTATTGCTTCGTTTCCCAATCTAATTCCTTCAGCATCACCTGATTTTCTTAGACTGCACTCCATTACCCTAGTTTTGCTGTCGTTAATGTTCATCTTATAGGCACCTTTCAGCACACTGTCCATTCCGTTCAATTGCTCTACCAGGTCCTTTGCTGTATCTGACAGAATTAGTATGTCGTCGGCAAAACGCAATGTTTTCAATTCTTCACCCTGAACTTTAATTCCTTCTCCAAATTTCTCCTTGCTTTCCTTTATAGCTTGCTCAATGTACAAATTGAATAACAATGTAGAAAGACTTCAACCCTGTCTTACTCCTTTTCCAACTACTGCATCCCTTTCATGCCCTTCAACTCTGACAACCGCTGTCTGGTTTTTGTACAAGTTGTAAATAACCTTACGCTCCCTATATTTTACTCCTGCTTGCTTCAGAACTTGAAAGAGTTTATTCCAATCAACATTGTCAAAAGCCTTCTCCAAATCTACAAAAGCTAGAAATGTAGGTTTGCCTTTTCTTAATCTATCTTCTAGGATAAGCCGTAAAGTGAGTATTGCCTCCCATGTTCCCACATTTCTCCTGAACCCAAACTGATCTTCCCCGAGGTCGGCTTCTACCAGCTTTTCCATCCTTCTGTATATAATTCGTGTTAATATTTTGCAGCCATAACTTATTAAACTGAAGGTTCTGTAGTTTTCACACTTGTCCGCACCTGCTTTCTTTGGAATGGGGATTATAACATTTTTCTTAAAGTCTTCTTAGGTGAATATGGTCTGGTCAAAGGGAATGAAAGAGGAAGCCGCCTGGTAGAATTTTGTACAGAACATAATTTAGTTATAACAAACACCTGGTTCAAGAATAACAAAAGAAGGTTGTATACGTGGAAGAGACCAGGAGACACCGGGAGATACCAGATAGATTTTATAATGGTAAGACATAGATTTCGGAACCAGGTTTTACAGTGTAAGACATACCCAGGGGCAGATATAGACTCTGACCATAACTTGTTGGTTATGAACTGTAGGCTGAAACTGAATAAACTACAAAAGGGTAGGAAAATAAGGAGATGGGACCTGGATAAATTAACGGAACCTGAGGTTCTTAAGAATTTCAGGGGGAGCTTTAGGCAACAATTGACAGAAACGGGGGAAAATAAAACAGTAGAGGAGGAATGGGTAGGATTGAGAGATGAAATAGTGAAGGTAGCAGAGGACAAAATAGGTAGGAAGGCAAGACCTACAAAAAATCCTTGGATATCACAGAAGATACTAAATTTAATCGATGAAAGGAGAAAATATAAAAATGCAGTAAATGAAACAGGCAAAATGGAGTACAGACGACTAAGGAATGAGATTGACAGGAAGGGCAAAATGGCTAAGAAGGAGTGGCTAGAAGGCAAATTCAAGGATGTAGAAGAATGTATAAATAGCGGGAAAATAGATACAGCCTGCAGGAAAGTTAAAGAAACATTTGGAGATAAGAAAGCAGCTCTATGAATATCAAGGACACTGATGGAAAACCAGTTCTCAGCAAAGAAGGGAAAGCTGAAAGATGGAAAGAGTATATAGAGGGGCTCTACAAAGGAAATGAACTTCGAGACAATATTGTAGGAAGGGAAGAGGATGTAGATGAAGATGAAATAGGAGATACTGTACTGAGAAAAGAATTTGACAGAGCCCTGAAAGACCTAAGTCGAAACAAGGCCCCAGGAGTAGATGATATTCCCTCAGAGCTACTGAAGTCTCTCGGAGAACCAGCCATGACAAACCTGTTTCACCTGGTGTGTAAGATGTATGAGACAGGCGAAGTACCCTCAGACTTTAAGAAAAATGTTATAATCCCCATTGTAAAGAAAGCAGGTGCAGACAGGTGTGAAAACTACAGAACCATCAGTTTAATAATTCATTGTTGCAAAATATTAACACGAATTATATACAGAAGGATGGAAAAGCTGGTAGAAGCCGACCTCGGGGAAGATCAGTTTGGGTTCAGGAGTAATGTAGGAACTCGGGAGGCAATACTCACTTTACGGCTTATCCTAGAAGATAGATTAAGAAAAGGGAAACCTACATTTCTAGCTTTTGTAGATTGGGAGGAGGCTTTTGACAATGTTGATTGGAATAAACTCTTTCAAGTTCTGAAGCAAGCAGGAGTAAAATATAGGGAGCGTAAGGTTATTTACAACTTGTACAAAAACCAGACAGCGGTTGTCAGAGTTGAAGGGCATGAAAGAGATGCAGTAGTTGGGAAGGGAGTAAGACATGGTTGTAGCCTTTCTCCAATGTTATTCAATTTGTACATTGAGCAAGCTATAAAGGAAAGCAAAGAGAAATTTGGAGAAGGAATTAAAGTTCAGGGTGAAGAATTAAAAACATTGCGTTTTGCCGACGACATAGTAATTCTGTCAGAGACAGCAAAGGACATGGAAGAGCAGTTGAACGGAATGGACAGTGTGCTGAAAGGTGCATATAAGATGAACATTAACAAGAGCAAAACTAGGGTAATGGAGTGCAGTCTAAGAAAATCAGGTGATGCTGAAGGAATTAGATCGGGAAACGAAGCAATAAAGGTGGTAGATGAGTTTTGTTACTTGGCCAGTAAAATAACAAATGATGGTCGCAGTTCAGAGGCTATAAAATGCAGAATGGCAATGGGTAGAAAAGCATTCTTGAAAATGAGAAATTTGTTAACATCGAATATTGATTTCAGCCTAAGGAAGTCCTTTCTGAAGGCATTTTATGGAGTGTTGCTTTGTATGGGAGTGAGACATGGACGATAAACAGTGTGGACAGGAAGAGGATTGAGGCTTTTGAAATGTGGTGCTACAGAAGAATATTGAAGATTAGGTGGGTGGATCGCGTAACTAATGGGGAAGTACTAAACAGAATTGGGGAGAAAAGAAATTTCTGGCATATCTTGACTAAAAGAAGGGATAGATTGGTAGGACACATTCTTAGACATCAAGGAATTGTGAATTTAGCGTTGGAGGGA
Organism: Locusta migratoria; assembly: GCA_026315105.1. Classification (NCBI taxonomy): domain Eukaryota; kingdom Metazoa; phylum Arthropoda; class Insecta; order Orthoptera; family Acrididae; genus Locusta; species Locusta migratoria. The sequence continues at coordinate 694,749,952 of CM048745.1, read as the reverse complement.
AGTGTGTGGGGTAAAAATCGCAGAGGAAGACCAAGAGATGGATATAGTAAGCAGATTCAGACAGATGTGGGTTGCCGTTCTTATGTGGAGATGAAGAGGCTTGCTCAGGATAGGGTATTGTGGAGATCTGCATCAAACCAGTCTCCGGACTGAAGACCACAAAAAAAAAGAAAAAAAGAAAAAAAACTTTAGTGAAAGCAGATTTACGCCAGAAATAACTTATGTGCTGACAAACTCGTTCTAGAGCAGCTTGAAGTACCTTCCCATTGACAATCACATTCATGAGTTGCAAAAAGTAAAAGATTCATAGCTGAACACGAACAACGAGGATATGTAATTCGGATACTTCTAAAAATAGCTGACTATACGGTACGTTTTACCTGGGCACATGTAAGCACTACAGTCACTGCATTAATATTACTAATAACATGAAATTATGTTACCCTTACTACTATATGTATAATAGGAATAGGAGAAGCCTTTTTATTGTTTAAATCAATGCTTGGTTTCACCTTTAATGAGAAAAAACGGTTGCTCATACTGACGAAGCCTCAGTCACGTGACTGTTAGATGTTGGTTTCAAACCATTACACAGCAGAGATAGGGACACGCGCAGTCTATGTAATCTTTGTCTATGATGTTATCTATAGTCTATGACTAGATCTGTGGTCGAAAGTTGTCAACATCGCCCATAGACATTAGTAGACTAGGCATAACCTCCTTGCGCGAAAACTCTGTCACCCCGTTTACGTGGGCTCCCAAAACAGGATGTCGTAAACCGATTTCCCAATTTCGCTTTTGGTTGGTCATGTAAACTCCCCAAAATCGATTCTGGAAATTCACTACTCTAAAGCGGTTTTCCAGTTCCACAATCGATTTTCGTGTCCATGTAAACGCAACTGTTTTTGCAGCGTTCTTGGCTTGTCAGATTGTGTTTTCTTGTTATGAATTTTCGGAACATATGGAAAGAGTGATAATTTCTAATGTAAAATAAAAGTATACATTTTAGAGTGAGCATGAACCTGTGTATTTAAGTAAAAAAAATAAATAAATAAATAAATAAATAAAAAGGAGAGAAAGAAAGAAACAGCGATTGTGCTCACTAAATAAGGAACTGAGTCACCTGTTTTTCAGTCGCCATATTAAATGGGCTACGAAATCCGATTCAGGCTATACCATGTAAACACGACAGCGAAAAACGGTTTATGAAATTCGGTTTTCGTCTTCCGGAAGATGTGTTGCATGAATAGGGGGAAATGCAGCTGAAGTGATGCTAGCGCTCCAAGCAGCCACTAGATAGTAACAGAAGAATGGCATGAAACCAACTGAGGTGTTTCTATTTTTAATGCTATTACTTTCATATTTCCAAGTCACCAAACGTGGCAGTGTGTTTTATAATACCATATGGAAACATCGTTAAAGCAATATCACTACTTCTGTCTGCATTGTGCACTATAATACAAACGGCTCGCCGTATCAGAGACGTAATCATAATATCCATAAGCGTTCTAAAACCAGAAATTAATTGCAGCACGATGTACTAAATTTGAAATGTATTTGATAATTATTATATTTGCGTGCTCGAAGTCTTTTTAGCGGATTTCGAACATTTCAATGAATTCAAAACTAGACACGAATTTTACATTCTTGGAGACTAGAGGCTATAAACGGACTTTTCGTCTTATTCTTGCTTCTATGCTTTGCATGTTCCTATCATGATTTTAAAACTTATTTCGAACTGAAAGTCTTGGTAGAGGTGTGAAACCGTCATGATCCAACGCATCAAAATAATTCTAAATACGCTTTCAGTTTGTTCTAATAATCTCTTACTTGTTGAAAGTAGATTAGAGCTATTTATTTTAGCTACTTGTCAGGTATCAAACTTTAATAATCCGAAAGAACAGACCCCACATCAATACAATAAGTATTTAAACGCAACGACGGCGTTAGCTTCAGTTATTTCACCGCAGATGCGGTCATACGTCCGACCTCGCACGGGAATCCGTAATGACGAGTGTAAGAGGACATGCACGATAGGGGCGCTACAAACATAGCGTGCGACATGTGGGAATTTGAGACGGACGGGAAGCGAGCACAGGTAGCCAAGTGGTTGCCGGGCGCCGTGGCTCAGCTCGCCCGGTCAGGGGGCTGAACGCCCTCTGTAAGACAAAAGCTGAGCCAACCATTCAACTAACAACCACGAACGAACGCGAACCATAGAGCTACCAAAAAAAAAAAAAAAAAAAAAAAAAAATGTCGTTAAGGCGACCGCTGGCCCGAAGCGGGAGACCCGGGTTCGATTCCCGATCCGGCTCACATTCTCAATTGTTGCCATTGCTTACTATCAATGCCCAAATGCGGCCACTGTCAATTCTTTCTTTCCTATCCTTCTTCCTTTATCATTTGCAAATATTATTATTTTGTGAAACTTGAATACGAAACTACGCAAGATCTACTGACATAATTTATTAACTGCAATCGGAACATTGAGACATTGCTTTTATACATCAGCAGTATTATGAAGTAGTGGTTAAGCTTTTGAGACTGAGGGTAGTTCCGCTTGAGACGCGGTGCGGTAACGACCTGTTTACTGTTTGTGAGCGTTCGTGTGCGAGCTAATATTCCTTGTGTGTCCGTGCTTAGTGTAATTTATTTGCGGTTAGCCTCTCCGGGTTAATTGCAATATGTCACGTCCCGTACCCAGGAAGAATAATGTAAATTTACAGTTCGCAAAGTCAACACGAGCGGTACAACCGACGTCCTTTGAAATTCATGACTGGCTCACTGATGTTCTCGGCATAATTTTCGAACAGTGTCACACTGCGTATTACGATTTGGAGGATTACTGCTTCTACTTAAAACTACTGAATCCAGTCGTCATGGAGCGCCTGCTGCTGAAGTTTGGATGTGAGATACGATTCCTGCACCGTGATGGACGAGTAAGTACCGCACTTATGTCTAACGTTGACGTTCAGTTCACAAATGTACGAGTATTCATTCTTCCACCTGAGGTTGACAATTGTTTTCTCAGTGATGTTTTATCAAAATATGGGGAGGTGCGGAGTATTCGTAATGAAATGTGGACCCGGCAACAAAGGCTCCAATGTTATAGCGGGATTCGATCTGTGGAGATGCACATGAAGGCCAACATAACATCTCACATAATGATTTGTGGCTACAGGGCCCGGGTTTCGTATTCTGGACAGGAATTAACATGTGACATCTGCAATCAAAGTGGTCATTTCCGACAGGACTGCCCACGTAAAGTGGTTATTTTGAAAAATAATTTGCAGCAACGACACAGGCTGACATTCAGTGATGTCGTTGTGGCGGACCCGGACGTTGCCATAATACCTGATCCTGCCTCCGTAATGGAATGGTTGTGGAATGTATATCGGAAAGATAGATCGGATACAACTGGAGGAGGAGTGTTCATCGCTGTGGATAAAGATATTGTTTCTACTGAGATCGAAGTTGAAAGTAACTGTGAAGTTATCTGGGCACGTATAACAGGTCTAAAAGAAGTAAAGTTAATAGTTGGGTGTTTTTACCCCCCCCCCCCCCCTCCCCCCAGTGCTGCTGTAGCAGCAGTGCTGCTGTAGAATCATTCAAAGAAAGTCTAGAGCAGGTAGTGCATAGGTATCCGGGCCATGTAATATTAGTCGGAGGAGACTTCAACCTTAAGAGTATTGATTTGGACCTCGCTAGTTACATTTCAGGTGGTACAGACAAGCAGTCTTGCGAGCTACTTTTGGACACATTCTCCGAAAACTGTCTTGAGCAGTTAAACCGGCAACCCACGCGCAATGGAAATATTCTAGACCTTATAGCCACAAACAGGCCTGACCTTATTAAAGATGTCTGTGTAGAGACAGGAATTAGTGATCATGATATCGTCATAGCGTCGATGGTGACCAAATTTTATAAACCAATCAAGAAGGCTAGGAGCGTATTTTTCTTGGGAAGAGTCGATAAGCAAATGTTACAATCGCACTTAGACAATGAATGGGCATCGTTTAATTCCGGGACTATGGATGTAGAGGAATTGTGGACTAAATTTAAGTGCATTGTTAATAAAGGGTTAGAGAAACATGTGCCAGTAAAGACGATTAAGGATGGAAAAGATCCACCGCGGTATAATAATAATGTTATAAAGCTGCTGAGAAAGCAAAGACTGTTGCACTCTCGATTCAAAAAAGAACACGCAAATGATGGCAGGCAAAAGTTAGTAGAGATTCGTGCGTCTATAAAAAGATCGATGCGCGAAGCATACAATAATTATCACAGCCATATCTTAGCAAAAGATCTTTCCGAGAACCCGAAAAAATTCTGGTCCTATGTAAAATCGATAAGCGGGTCAAAGCCCACTGTCCAGTCACTCGTTGATCATTCCGGGGCAGTAATTGAAGAAAGCTTCTTTCCATGAATCAGCACGGGTTTAGGAAACATCGTTCATGTGAAACTCAGCTTGCCCTTTTCTCACATGACATCTTGCGAGCCATGGATGAAGGGCAACAGGCGGATTGTGTTTTCCTCGACTTCAAAAAGGCATTCGACACGGTGCCACACTGCAGACTGCTAACGAAGATACGAGCTTATGGAATAGGTTCACAGATTTGTGACTGGCTGGAAGACTTCCTAAGTAATAGAACGCAGAATGTTGTTCTCGACGGCGAGTGTCCATCAGAGACTACGGTATCGTCAGGCGTGCCCCAGGGGAGTGTGATAGGACCGCTATTATTTTCTATCTATATAAATGATCTGATGGACAGAGTAACTTGTAATTTGCGACTGTTTGCTGGTGATGTTGTGATGTAACTGACTGTAATAGCATACAGGATGACTTAGACAAAATTTCTAGTTGGTGCGAAGAATGGCAGCTAGCTCTCAATGTAGAAAAATGTAAGGTGATGCGCATGAGTAGTAAAAGCAATCCCATAATGTTCGAATACAGCATTAGTAGTGAGTTTCTTGATGCTGCTGCGTCGTACAAATATCTAGGCGATATGAAATGGAACGAGCATGTAAGGACAGTTGTGAGTAAGGCGGACAGCCGACTTCGGTTAATTGAGAGAATTTTGGGAAGATGTACTTCACCTATAAAGGAGACCGCGTATAAAACGCTTGTACGACCACGTCTTGAGTATTGCTCAAGTGTTTGGGACCCGCAGCAGATCAGTTTAAAAGAAGACATAGAGGCGGTTCAGAGGCGAACAGCTAGATTTGTTACCGGTAGGTTCGACCAATGCGCGAGTGTCACGGAAATGCTCCGGCAACTCAATTGGGGATCGCTGGAAGAATGACGACGTTCTTTTCGTGAATTTCTGTTAAGTAAATTTAGAGGGCCGGAATTTGAAGCTGAGTGTAGTACGATCTTGCTGCCGCTTACTTACATTTCGCGTAAAGATCACAAAGACAAGATCAGAGAAATTAGGGCTCGTACGGAGGCATATAGGCATTCTTTTTTTCCTCGTTCAATTTGGGAGTGGAATAGGAAAGAAAATACCTAGTAGTGGTACAGTGTACCCTCCGCCACGCACCTTACGGTGAATTGCTGAGTATGTATGTAGATGTAGATGTAATCACCTCCGAATCGGCTGAGCGCGAGGAGTTTCCTGTACTGCCTTCTGCAATACAGTGAAATGTTCAAATATTTGTATAGTCTATGGGACTACGGGGTCATCAGTCCCTAAACTTACAAAGTACTTATGAACTACTTACGAACTAGGACGGCACAAATATCCATGCCCGAGGGGGATTCGAACCCCCGACCGTAGTGGCCGTGCAGACCGTGACTGGAGCGGCCACCGCGGCCGGCGTAATACAGTCTGTGCCAATTAACACTGATCGTCATACTCAAAGTAATAAACGACAACTTGATGAAGTAGATAAGTCATCTGATAACGAAATCGAATATCCAGCTTCTAAACAGAAACTGCAAGCAAATGAGGTTCCTCAGCAGACAGAAAACATGGACGCTGAGCCACTTCAGCAAAATGAGACTCCGCAATCGGAAGAAAATGTAGTGTCATCGGCCTTACAATCTGTCGAAACCATGTCTGTTATAGACTCAGTAGCTTTTACAGAAACCCGAAGCGATGCGGATGTTGCCGAACATCCACGGCTTGACGAACGTCCAGCCACTGCTTCGGAACAAATGAAAGAGGTTGTTGAACAAAGTGAATTTCCGAAGGACATATCTGGTGACTCAGGTTCCCCGCCATCTACCGAAAGTGCGAAAGGCTTAGCGACGCCAGGCTATGCGCTACGCCACAAGACTACACCGCAACCGAATCCTAACCCCACTACGAATCATGAGAAGGCAAAGCCTTGCAAACAAGAGACTCCCGGAGGGCACTTCAGCTAGCACTTCTTCATGTCAGGCCACCAACCCATGCCACCCGAAAGACAATGCCGAGGGGACGACAGATATGACACTTGGGACGGATAAAGGAGAAGATACTATTGACATTAAATGATTTGTGTGTTAAATTATAGTAACTGAGCTGATATTTATGTCACAGGAATGTCTGTGACCGATACCGTTCTTGTCCGATTCTGACATTAACTAGTCCATCCACATGTTGCCGGCATGTACTGTCACTGCGGTAAACATACACACTATAAGGCCTGATATGACAATTTGCAGTCTTGACACAATTCGTACTGTTGGATGAAGTGTTCTGTTGACAAATCTCAATTTCGCCTACTCCCTCACAAACATGACGCAGGCGTATAAAATTTTGCCTCTGAGCATTAACGAAATACAGACTGACTTAAAAGCAGCACTACTCAAACAGTTTATCTACGATTCTGAAGCCGATATAGTCTGTTTACAAGAAGTTTATATTTTAGATCTGCACATCACTGGGTTTCAATTGATAGTCAATACTGCGAACAATGGGAGTACAGGCACCGCAATTCTGGCAAGAGAGGGCATCACTGTTAGCGCTATGGAAACCTTGCCGTCCGGTAGGGGCATTGGCGCCAAATTTATGACGTCACTCTAGTCAATATCTATGCCCCGTCTGGAACGTCAAACAAAGCTGAACGCGGCAATTTCTTCAAAGAAGAGATAATTTAACTGTTACGGCGAAACCCCTCCCACCTAATAATTTGCGGTGATTTCAACTGCGTGCTCCACAGGAAAGATCAGTCCCCGAACTTCTGTAAAGAATTATATGATCTTGTTAAAAATGTACGGATGAAAGACACGTGGGAATTAAAACAACCCGCCACTGTAAAATTCACATACTTCACGTCGACGTCATGCAGCCGCCTTGATCGAATGTACTTACGTCGCGGAAAATATTAGTCAACAAATTCTGAACGGCGATGTAATTCCTGCAATTTTTTCGGACCATTGTGCCCTCTCCGTAACTATGAACTTAGACAAACAGCCGTTAAACGTTTGAGGTCTCAGTGGAACCTTAATATTTCACTTCTCTCTGATAGTGACTTGGACGATTTGTTTGCTGCGACGTGGACGGATTGTCTTAAACAATGTCGACGGTACACGACTAAGATAGCCTGGTGGAACGCGGTAGCAAAGCGGAAGATGCGGCAAACTTTAAAAAGCTATGTGTGGCAAAAGGCACAAGACGTCAAACGAACCATTGACTTCTATGAGACGGTCCTGTGGGAACTGTATGCGCAGGCAACTCCAACTAACATACAACTAACAGAGATAAAAAAGATCAAAGCGAAGCTCATCAGTATCAAACGCCAACAACTCGAAGGTCTGAAGATAAAAGCGAAAACCAATTCTCTCGGGGCGGACGAAGTTACGTCACTGTACCACCTCTTAAAACACCGCTCCCATTGCAAGCGAGCCTTTGTTACAGAACTTGTAACGGAGGCGGGGGGCCACCTAACTAATCAGAGAGCTATTCTCCAGGCTACTCATCAATATTTCTGTCATCTGTATTCGCACGTAGTCTCCAATAGCGATGCTGCCGACGAGATCGTTCAAATGCTTCCTTCTGCTATTATTACATACGAAGAAAACCAAGCGATTGTAGAAGAATTTACCATGGATGAAGTGTTAGACTTGATAACTCGCTCGCCGTCAAAAAAATCACCTGGGCCCGACGGACTGCCTAAAGAATTTTAGGTACGATTCTGGCCTGTGATTGGGCAAGCTTTTACAGATGTACTCAAGGAAGTCATGAGCGGGTGTGAAATGTTCAAATGTTTGTTAAGCTTAAGGGACTTAACTACGGGGTCATCAGTCCTAAACTTGCAAACTACTTATGAACTACCTACAACTAAGGACGGCAGAAATATCCATGCCCGAGGGGGGATTCGAACCCCCGACCGTAGTGGTCGTGGAGACCGTGACTGAAGCGCCTCAGTCCGCTCGGCCACCGCGGCCGGCGGGTGTGAAATCCCAAGAGAAATGAAAGAAGGGAGGATCGTGTTAATTTCTAAAAGTAAGACTGTGAAAAACCTCGACAACTACCGCCTAATCACTCTATTAAATTTTGATTATAAAACATTTGCCCGGGCATTAAACAACAGATTGACACCAGTGCTCAAAAAGGTTATAAAACCCCATCAAAATTGTCTTCCTGGTCGGACCATCATGACCCCCATCTCGGAATACAGAGACATCATAGCCATCGCGTCAGTCACCAACTTAAAGTTTGCTCTAGTTTTCTTGGATTTTAGTAAAGCGTTCGACCGTGTCCGTCATGATTACCTCGCAAGGATACTCAAACGTTGTGGACTTGGAAAAAGAGCCACTGACGTCGTACAAAATTTAATTTCTGGAATTACAACACAAGTTAGCGTCAATGGACAGCTGACACAGCCCATTGCCATCGATAGAGGGGTTCCACAAGGAAGTCTTCTTGCGATGCTATTATACGTCCTGTCCTTAGAGCCTTTGCTGAACTCCATTGAAGAACACCTGACTGGATTGACCGTAGCAGGATCATCCTTCGCCGTTAATATCGTACGCTGACGACGTCGGAGTATTAGTACCAAGTCAAGACGAGATGTTGACACTGAAGACCACAATTGATGACTACTGCAGGGCTTCGGGGGCCAAAATTAACGAACGCAAATGAAAAATGATAAGTATCCGGGGAATAGAACCACCGAATGTTTCTTGGGAAACACTCGCTGACAGTCACAAGACTCTAATGCCCGGTTTCTGGAAAGCTACAGTTATCGTACCGTTAGCTACCGCCGCGTTAAAATTTAACATGCCAGATAACTTCCTTGGGTTTCCCGTAGCTGTTTTCAACGATCGTTAGTTAACGGCGCGGTAACTACGCCTCCTGTCGATGCTAATAGTACGTCTCAACAGCTCACAGATGCCACTACCAACGAAACTCGCAATTACTCGAGTTTTATCGATTATTAAGGGCAAATCGAAGACGCGCCAATAGTTTGTGTAGGTGTCACGAGTTTTGTTTGTTTTGAAACGCAATGGGCGACAAGCGAGGAAAAAGTTTTACTCTGTTTGAGAAAAACCTTTTGACTGACCTTGTCTTAGAAAGGAAATCAATTATTGAAAAATAAAAGGACAGATGGCTCGACTATTTTAGAAAAGCAACAGGCTTGGGAAGATGTCACAAAGCTGTATAATTCATCAAGTCAGACAGGAGAGAGAACGGTACGGCACCTCAAAGAGCTGTATTCTGTTTTAAAAAGAAAAGCTAGGACAAACAACAACGAAGACAGGGTTGGTATTAAAAATCATATGTATTATTTCTATTTTCATAAATTAAAGTTTTCCTCTTCCCATTGTTCTGTGAATGTAACATTACTTTTTACAATTTAAACTAATCAATTTATGTCCACCCATCCACCTACCCAAGCAAGCCCCATGATTTAATATAAAACACTAATCACTTGAAACACTGATCGATCGTAATGGTAATTGCATGGCAGAACACTATTTCAAAGGAAAGCATTTTTGTGCGTAATTGAAAGTTTTATTATGAGAGCATTGTTTTATGATTCGGAATGTGGTAAAAATTTTACACCGAGGTCGGCGATCGCTTGATATGATGTTCACAATTATTTCTCAGTCACTTGACCAATTGCGAGCGAGATGCAGCTAATGCATACGTCACCCGCTGCCAACATTATGTCTCACGACCGCCGACCGCGATGTAAAATTTAACCCAGATTGTTGTTTTCCGCGTTTTTTCCCGTTTGGTATGTCCCATTCAATGACGTCATTGGTTAAAGCAGACAGGTGGTATCAGGTCTTTTAATACTGCCCTTAATAGTAATAATTTACTAACAATAAACAATAATTTTGCTTAGTACATTATCCATAGGTCCATTTCAGTAGGTTATAACAGTTGCATTACGGAACAATAAAGGTTCTGTCGTTTTGTATACATTTCAGATTGGATATGCAAAAACAGGAGGTGGTACTCACACTCCTAAATCTGATGACATTGATATCAAGATAATATCAAGTTTGAGATGCCAGTTTGAACCAGATAAAAATCCGTATGACTCAAGTGCTACACTATATGAATGTGAAGAACCAGAAGACCCATCTACAACAAGCATGCATTTCAACACAGCAGATATAGAGAAGGACACAATTTGTTCAGCGACAGGTTCAACTGCTGCTCTTGGTATTGGTGGTGGTGGTGGTAGTGGTAGTCCTTTCACTACAGTACCAGGGGATGTAATTATCTTGGATTTGAACAATGAGATTTCTGCAGGTGCCACTCACAAAGACAAATCCACGAAATCGAAACAAGGGGATAAAAGAAAAAAAGACGATGCTTTAGAAGAGTTAAGTGAAACCATTATCAGCCGAAAAAATCAAAAACAGTTACAGAGGGAATGTTGGCAGAAAAGAAAATGACCATCCTGGAAGAAGAATTATTAATGAAACGAGAAGAAAGATTAATGAGGGCGAAACAAAATGAAAAAAAAAAAAAAAATCGAACTTTTAGAACTAGAGAAAAAGATAAAAGAATATGATTTAAAAATAAAAGAGCTGGAATATAAAAATAAATTGAAACAACTCCAATCATAATTATTTAGATGTTATATATTTCAGTACTGTACATGTCTAGCAATTATTGAATAAAATTATTTTCTTCTCTGAAAACTGTTTTTAGATATTATTAAGTTCATTCTTTACCATTACGTTACATAAATGCAGTTCGCACCAAAGCAGCTCGGATGGCATTGCCCTGATTGTCGGGCAAATTTTCTGTGGGTACCGGGTCGTCATAATCTGCTTCAATATCTATATTAGGTAAAGCTTCATTTTCCTGTATAGCCATGTTGTGTAGGACTGCGCATGCCACTATTGCCGCCAAAGTTGTCTCTTTTTTAGTACGAAACCCCAAATACAATACAGGAAATCTTCTTTTTAAAACACCGTAGCATCTCTCTATGCAATTTCGTGTTCTTATATGTGCACTATTATAGCGTTCTTCTTCAACGTTTTGAGGATGTAGAAAGGGCGTTAAAATGAACTTCTTTTGTTGATATGCACTATCAGCATGCAAGAAACAGTTCGTAAATTCTCCTTCTGTGAATCTGAGATATAATGAAGATGCCCTAAAAATGCTGCTGTCGTGTGTTGATCCTGGCCAGCGTGCACCTATGTTCATTATGCGTAAGTTCGCATCACAAACTGCCTGGACATTGTATGAAAAATACCCTTTCCTGTTTCTATATTGTTCAGCGTTTTCACCACCTGCGGACATGATTCTGACATGGGTACAATCTATGCAGCCTATCACTGATGGGAATCTGGCTATGGCGTGAAAATAATTTTTTAGTTCAGCAATTTCTGTTGTATTCTGTGGCATCAATATGTATGCATTGTGCAAAGCTGCAATTTTCGGTATCACTTTACTTATAATACGACAAGTAGTCGATTTATGAATATGCATGTCGTCACCTAATAAAATTTGAAATGCACCAGTTGCCAGAACTCTCAGAGTCACTAAAAGTTGATTCATGGAACTTATTGAATGATTTCTGTTAGTAATCGGTTCGAAATTATGTCCAATTCGTTGCAATAACCTCAGGACAGTTAGTTTTTTCAGTCTGAAACGCATATGAAACTCGCTCTCATTATATAGATCAAATGGTTGAGTTCTAACGCGAAAAACGCGTCGTGGTCTTGCGACAGCGCCGAGTACAGCTAAGTTTTCCTCTTCTGAAGAACTGTTCGTAGCATCAGAAGAAGAAGAAGACGACGACGACGAGGAGGAGGAGGAAAGAACTTCCATTCTTCATCTTCAACAGTTGTAAAATTGTACGAGAATTACACGGAAGCTAGCCATAAAAACAAAAACAATAATAACTGTTGAATAACTTGAGTTTTTGGAAGACCACTAGCGCTACGTAGCGGATATAGTTAAAACTAAAGTTAACGCGTAGGTAACCCCAGGGGAACGCGCATTTACCTTTAACGGACCGGTAACTACGGCTGTGACGGTTACTGTTGTTTCGGAAATCCATTTTGTACTTAACGGTCAGGTAACCAACAGATAACTATAACGGGAAAGGTAACTACTGTTTCGGAAACCGGCCATAAGAATCGTAATTGATAAATGCCCACTGGCTATGTGCGCCAATAACTGGAAGAAGGTCGCAGAAAACATGCAAGGCGCTGTGTATGAGAATAACTGGCGGTCCTTAGATCACCTCCAACGCATTAGATTTCTGGATTCATACATCTTCAGCAAAGCCTATTACATGGCGCAAATTTTTCCTGTTCCCAAACTGCAGGGAAAGAAGATCATGAGAGTGGCAAATGGTTTCATTTGGAAAGGGTGCATGTTTCGAGTGAAACACAGTACGATGTGCTTGCCACGACAGGCTGGAGGTCTTAATCTACCTGACATGGATAGTCGATGCACAGCCCTGTACATCAAAAGAACCGCTCCACTACTCAAAAAGGAGCCTCGTAGTATAACTAGTTGGCTTTTCCAAGCAGTACGAACCGATGACCTTCGCCCGCCCACCGATGTCCGGAAAATTAATTTTAAGCTAAAACATGTCAGACACTTTTATCTAGAACTCAGTTACATCGGGGACGCCTTACTGAACCCGACAGTGATATCGACCAAGAGGATCTTAGAAACATGGAATCAAACCGCGACTCGAAACCCTGTTGAACTCAAACATCCCAGTGTCCAGTGGAAAAGAGTTTGGGATAACCTCAGCTTACCGATCTATAAGTTACAGCAGCATGGTAAAAAGTGGTTAACAATGTTATAGCCACCAACGAACGATTACACAGAATCGGGGTAAATAATTGCGATAAATGTATCCGATGTGGCCTGGTGGACACTTTACGCCACAGATTCACCTGTGGCGGCACCTCAACAACTGGAAGTGGGTTCAACAACGGTTAGCTCTGCCAACTAGAAGCACACCTGGTAACTTCACCACAGAAATACTACTGTGAAGTTCTACCCAGCGTCCAAAAACAACACAATAATGTGGGTGTTAGGCCACTATGTGGCATACAACGTAAACCGATACAATGAAGACGATCTATTCAGCTTTGAGTCGTATATGAAAATTGCGCGGTGGAAAATGAAACAATTCCCCGACGTGAAGAAGACTTTCGGAAATATGCTTGACATTATTTTCGAAAAAGAAGGAGTAGGTTAAATAGATACACGGGTACTGTGCTGTACAAAGAAAACAGTAGGAAATCCCCATTTCATTTCAACGACAGAACTAACAGATAAAATGAGGGGAAGACTGACGAGTTCTCTGGTGAAAGAGGTCACCGCTTTGTTTCACCTTTTTATTTTGTTTTCCAAGTATTTTCCTAACGTAGAAGCTTATATTCAGTTTCCCTAGTGCTCATCCACAAGGAGGTCGAAAACTTAACAAAGGAATGAATGTAACACCATTAAGATTTTTAAAAGGAGAACTTATATAGGATTTACAGTACTGCAGCAACTGAAGATGCTTCAAGAAAAAGGCAAAATACCAATTAGTGTAGAAGATTGTATATAAGCGTTATTTTCAACATTTGATTGCAAAATATAAAATTCAGTATCGCAGAGAGACTATTTGTTTTCGTTTTTGGAAGAGAAGCCATAATTACATTTTACACTTTTCCTCCACATTATTACCTCTGTGGATCAACTGATTAAAGCAACAGAAACTCGCCGATGAAGGCGTCAAATGACGAGAGTAAGGCTAGAAGTTTGGATTTTTTTTTGTTCGGTTATAGCACTGTTGTGTGCACTGATTTAAACGCTGTCAGGCTTTAGTTTCATTGTAAATAAGAAGTGTTTTGTTTCTGCTTTGTTGCTGCTTATTCCAAATTAATTTCGAAAACAGTAGTTTTTAATTAAAAAAAGACAGTCTACTGTATATAGTAACGGAAAAAAATGAAAAAAAGTGTTTAAGGCGACCGCTGGCCCGAAGCGGGAGACCCGGGTTCGATTCTCGATCCGGCTCACATTTTCACTCGTCGCCGTTGCTTAATATCAATGCCCAAATGCGGCCACTGTCAATCCTTTCTTTCCTATCCTTCTTCCTTCCCTTCCTTTATCATTTGCAAATATTATTATTTTGTGAAACTTGAATACGAAACTACGCAAGATCTACTGACATAATTTATTAACTGCAATCGGAACATTGAGACATTGCTTTTATACATCAGCAGTATTATGAAGTAGTGGTTAAGATTTTGAGACTTTCATTAAGAGCTGACGTTTCGAAATGAATAGATTGCTAAATAGTTTCTTCCGTGCCTAAAAGTACAATTAACCACCGTAAATGAATACTTGTTAATCGTAAAATTATTCTCTTGCTTCTCAGCATCCTTTGCAAATCGATATTAGCCTTTTACATCAACAACAATTTATAACTCCAAGAAAGCTTCTAAAAAGATAATGTTGTTTTGAATGTGCTGCTCTAGAATGTTAGAATTCTAACCTCCTTGGTACTGCTTCAATTCAAATAAACTTTCATTGCACTATCGTTTCGGTGTGTGTTTACACGACATAGCCGCTAGGCAGCGCTGCAATTGGGAAGTTGCAGAAATTCCTGAGGTGTTGGACGTGCCTCTTGTGTTAGGCTCTGTCTGCACAACAAAACCATGCGATTGTTGGCAAAACAGTGATTGTTTACAGATGTGATTATGATTATAAATAGCTTTTTGGGTAGGGGAGGAACATTCAGTTTCACTTGTTAGTCGACTAGTTTTAAATACTGGCATTTCTAGAAAACTGCTAAGCTGTTGTCTATATCCGTCTAATGTTTGCCAACAGTCACTTTGTCTGAAGCTGAGAATATTCGAAATGCAACGGATCTTCCTGTTTGTATTTTTAGTTTGAAAAGCTAATGGAAGGGTAGTGCTAGAAACCCAGTGATAAGCACTTTGAAACAGGTATAGTGACTGATATGCTCGGCAATATTTCGTGCCGTCCGAGTCTACACTAGTATAGAGATCACTAAATGTGCGTCATTTCGACTCTTCGGAGTCATTGTGCGCGGCAATAAAAAATAAGCTTAATTTTTGCACGTGCATTTACGTTCAGGATTTCGTTTCCTTAAGAAAGTAAATCCACCTATCTTGGAGGGAGTCTTTAAACTTAAGCCCTTTCTATACGAGACGTACAACACACACAAGGAAGTCGTTGTCAGTTGCAACGACCCTTGCGATAGACCGTAGAACTACAAAGAAGCGTTCAAACGGCACGCATTTGTTGAGTCGTCTGCCTCACGCGTCTACTTTGTCAAATTACAGCAAATGAATCGCAGCGTTAACATCACTTTTCGAAACTGTATGATATATTGTTATGATTAAAACATTTATTTGTGTGTTATACTGACACTGTGAAACGGTATTTAATTGTTTTCGTGCGGTTCATGCGTAACTGCGTCGCTTACATGTGTTAACGTCCTCATTATAAAAGGCGATTACATACTTCCAGTCCCTGCGGTTTCAGGCACCTATGTATATGATGAACAAGCTCAGATGTCTATACATAAACCTTTCACTTTGATAAAGCTTCAAGTAATGCTCACCAAAAACAAATATTTCATATGTTAACTACAGCATGTTTCAGGAAAAATAGCAAGTATTTTAGAAGATGGTAATAAAGGCGATTAGCAATTAAAATTTCATATAACGTGTGTCCAATTTTTATTGAGTACAGAGATACAGCTCTTGGTATGTACAACAGACTGATTGGGATATTTTGACTGATTCTTTCGTCGGTTCTTGGTAGATCACCATATTGACTTTTATTTAAATAACCAGTTTTAGACGTAGTTTAAAGTCTGAATATGTCCTAGTAAGCCGAAAAACGGGTAACTAAGTGGAAATTAACGTTTAGAACACATACAAAAGTCTAATTTAAGTGTGATGTTGTACTACCAAAAACCAACGGATAAATCAGTGAAAATTTCTTGATTTACATTTGCTACACGTTTGTTTGGATTTCATATCAACGGCTGTATCTCTGTATTCAATAAAAATTGTACACAGGTTATATTAAATTTTTAATGCAATTTCTCTATAGTACACCTCCTAAAATACTTACGACTGAGTCGAAAACTACGTTCCTCTGAGCAGGAGACAAGTACACATTCTCAAACCAATTCCCGACATGACTTCGTATGTCAGCTGGGTTCCCGAATCGGTCGTCTGCACATGCTCGAAGCACTTCCATACGCGTGAGAATAGGATAGGATAGGATGTTTTGGGTGCACAACGTGAGAATAGGATCCATCCTATTCCGTCTACTAGCGATCGTATGCACATCTTGTGCAAGTCGACGCGTCTACACTGTACGCGGCCGGCGCGCCGCGGCGTGATCGGTGCATCATGGGTAATCTCGTAAGCTCTCACTTCCCGTGTAGAAAGAGCTTTACAGTCCTCCGAGTCACTCTTACTTTCTGAAGCGCTCTTGAGATATACTCTGCTCAAAACAATTAGGGCATCAGGTGAGATATCATACTCAATAAATATATATGGCAGGCCTAAAGTATTTTATTCAGATATTGATTAGAATTGTAAGGTTTTTGTGATACAGTACGATATTTTGCTGTCTCAAATCTTTACTTGAGGTTTACATGGTGTTTACTTAGTGCGAGGCACCACATGGATACCATAATAGTGAAAAAGTCATTTCGGTTGCTCTCTAATATGATGTGTGATCATCTCGAATGGTCAGTACATTTGCATACGTGCTTGGTATGGACAATTCGAGGTTATCAATCAGCTCTTGAGGGATAATTGATCATTCTTCCAAGAGTGCAATATCCAGCACTGCAACCGTTGTGGGAGGTGCTGCTCTGGCTGCAGTGCCTTCGCTAAATGCATCCTGGACATGCTCAATTGGGTTTAAGTCCGATGAACCAGCTGGCCAATCCATTCGTTCAGTTCCCTCAGCTTCAAGCATGTTGTCCACCAGTGGAACTCTCTGGGGACGAGCGTTATCGTCCACCAGAAGGAACCCATCTCCTAATGCACCAAGCGCAGGGCACAACAAAAGTCGAAGGGTCTGGTCTCTATATCTCTGAGCAGTCAAAGCACCATTCTGAACGACTTAGAGGTTCATACGTTCGCCAATACTGACTGACTCCTGCCCATACCATTCGTCCACCACCATGATATGGTGATGTTTCCTGCAAATAATTAGGATTATTCCGAGTTCCACATTCTCTCGATATGAGAAAAACGACACGGTCTGCACGGCCATTTCGGTCGGGGGTTCGAATCCCCCTCGAGTAAGGATATTTGTGCCGTCCTTAGAATTAGCTAGTTCATAAGTAGTTTGTAAGTTTAGGAACTGCTGACCCCGTAGTTAAGTCCCATAAGCTCTAAGCTCTACAAACATTTGAACATTTTTTTTTTTTTTTTTTTTTTTTTTTTTTTTTTTTTTTTTTTTTTTGGGAAAACGATGATTGTCCGGCTTAATAAAAACAGAACCAGACGCCATTCGTTACGATGTCCTGATGTCCCTCCGTCCAGTTTCTGCAAGCTAAACGGTGTCATGGGACACACACCATAGGCCTACGTGCGTAGAGACCACGTTCCCGAAGGCGATTTCGGACTGTGCGTGTTGATATTGCGAGTCCTGTTGCTGCTTGGAGAGTGCAATGCAGCTAAGTAGAATTCATGGCCGAGTGCACCAACCTCGGTCAAAAAGCACGATAATCAAGGGTTCCGAGAACACGGTCAGAAGTTGACCGCGGTTAAAACGTCTTTGCGGTGCACCAACGTTAATCACCGGTCAGCAAACCGTCGTCAGCCAATCGTACATTTGATCGTGATCAAGTCCGTGTAGCGCAATGGAAGGCACCCAAGTGATGCAAAGGTGTTAGTTGAGCTTACCTACATGTGTATTCTCGACTATCTTTGGTGAATGACGACAGTACCGCGTGATTTGTATGTACAAGATTGTAAATACGGTAAAATTGTACGACGCTTCTCGCCGGGCTGCAGTGGTTATGTTGGCATCAATGGTAATGACGGCAACTAAGATGACCAATAAATATTTTTTCGTGACTATTTCAATTAAAACGAAAATTATTTTCTTCTGAACGGAGAAGGGTATATACAAGAAACTTTCAACCATAGAGCAGGTACAGTATTAATTTTGCTGCGAGTGAAACGAGCAGCAATAACATTTACTCTGTAGCTTGTGAAAAATATTAACGCCATTCTACAATTCATTGTTCATCTGTTGCCAACATAAGCACTGGAGCCCAGCGAGAAGCGTCGTAAAATTTTACCGAATCCAGTCATATTGCAAAGAGAAATGATTATTAAAAAACACCCTAAGACAGTTTTATATAATTACTTAAATTATGATTTATTGTTTCGAACAAATCAACTCAAATGTCATTGTTGTTCACAGCGTACTTTCCCATGCACCGCATGTTCACCTGGTAACAGAAATATACATATAACATGTTTTAATAACACGAAAGCTTTACGATTATAGTTACGGAACATATCGTAATTTTTTTATTCAAAACTTTTTTGAATTTGATAGTTACCTTACTGGAAATATTCATTAATTATGGCGCGGCGAACTGCTCTTCCTGGCAATGTGTCGTCGCGATATATGTTACTGTTGCCACCAATAAGTATGTTAAATGCACCAGTTGCATATGTTCTTAAAGTAATCAATAGTCTGTTCATAGGCGAAATAAGGTTATTTCTATCGGTAGGAAATTCTAACCTGTCACTGATTTGGTTTAACAACCACCACACTTTCTTTGGACAAACAAAATCTTTCTTCGAACTTTTTGTCACTGTAATCTTCACAAGAGTCCCCCTTTCCACTATCACGACGTTCCGCTTTTGATCCTGATTTAAATGATTGAGGTAAAATAAATCTTTGTCAATTCCGTCTAAAACAGCAAAACGCGCCGCCATCTTGATACTGCACACTCCTATAACACTGATCATCTCGACAAAACCGGGAGTCAGCCGCGATCAAATTTAACCGCGATCAACTCCCTCGTTTAACTTTGATCGGTGTCGGTGCACCAGAAACTTGAGTTGACCACGGTTAAATGCCGACTTGACCGCGATTAACTTTTGACCGAGGTTGATGCACTCGGCCGTCAGCCTCCTGCCTCGACGGTCTGTTAACCGGAGATAACGGGCATCTCTCACTGACGTTACTCGTGGACGGTTTCTGTTGTCTGAAATCGCGTGCAGGTCCTGGAAATTACACTTTGGGCCACTCCAATAGGTGCAGCCACCTCCCTCTGTGTCTGTCCGCTTTCAACCTTCTTATGGTTGTCCATGTCATAGCTTCGGGTAAGTCACGTTGTTGTTGCGTTGTACTTCCTGCTCAGTACACTCTCTCAACACAACTGCTTGTGTCATTCTTTTGGTAGAGTAAGTACAAGTCAATACCAACCACCCCTGCAGCAACTCTCTATTATTACCACTATCTCGGTTGCCGTAATATTGTTGTCTCCACTCCATAGAACCGACAGAAAAACGTCGAACCATTTTAGTTCATTCTGCCCATGACAATACTTGAGAACCTAGATATCTCAACTGATCCCCTAACTATTTTGAGCAGTGTGTATACCCGCGCGGAATGGCCGTGTGGCCGGCAGCAGTGGCCGAGGGGACTGAGGCGCGTCAGTCACGGTCTGCACGGCCACTACGGCGGGGGTTTGAATCCCCCCTCGGGCATGGATATTTGTGTCGTCCTTAGGATCAGCTAGTTCATAAGTAGTTTGTAAGTTTAGGGACTGATGACCCCGTAGTTAAGTCCCATAAGCTATACAAACATTTGAACAATTTTTTGATGGCCGTGTGGTCTGAGGTTCCCTGCTCCGGGATGGCGCCCGTTGCCGCCGGAGCATGGAGTCCTCCCTCGGGCATGGCTGTGTGATGTCCTTAATGTAAGTCAGTGTAATTAGTTCATAAGTCTAGGGCCCAGTAGCTTTAGAAACATTTGAACATGTTGAATTACATAAATGAATTGCAATAAGCAGGATTAATATTTTTATGTGTGCATTTATTTTATTTATATATATATTTATTTTTATTTTCTATTTATTTATTTATTTGCGAGCCTTAATCCCTTTCCCCGCCAACGATGTCTATAATCCCTTTCCTCCTGCTTTCTTTCAAGCCGCGGTGGAGTAGCAGAGCGGTCCAAAGCGTCTCGCTGCGGAGCGCACGGTTGTTCGTCGTGGAGGTTTGAGTCCTCCCTGGGGTATGTGTGTGTTGTCAAAAATGTTCAAATGTTTGTATAGTCTATGGGACTTAACTACGGGGTCATCAGTCCCTAAACTTACAAACTACTTATGAACTGCTTACGAACTAGGACGGCACAAATATCCATGCCCGAGGGGGGATTCGAACCCCCGACCGTAGTCGCCGTGCAGACCGTGACTGAAGCGCCTTAGTCCCCTCGGCCACCGCGGCCGGCTGTGTGTTGTCATTAGGTTAGTTTACCTAGGTTTAAGTAGTTTGTAAGCTACAGACTGATGACCACGCAGTTTGGTCCGATAGATTTACAAACATTTCTTTCAAGTTTTTATATAACATTTATAATCAATGTCGAATATTTAATGAGCCGTCTGGTTACTATTTTTGCCTTCCTCATGTTGGCTGCTCCTCCGCTACAGGGCGTGCGCAACCATGCTTTTATTATGAGTTTATGATTTAATGTGTTTCCTATGAAGCAAGTTTATGCCTGCTCATCTATTTTCTTGGCAGAGTGAAAGATAATTAAAAATGTTTTTGTCATTAGCAAACATTATAGTTCCTAAGCATTACTTCAATCTGCCCGGAAGTGAAAACTGTGGACAAATAATGGAAATTGTAGGACTGAGCTGGGCGTAACTTATATGATACACTTTGTCGATGTAACCATCTGTCTACTGTGATCGTCAGGACTTAATTCGTAATAGGAATAAAACCGTAAATCCGAAAGATTTAATTTTATGCAGTTGATTGAACATCTTTTGATGGCAACTTAAACTGTAATTAAAATCAGAAAAATAGTCAATCTTGATCGAACAAGTTAACATTTCTCGTTATAACCATAGTACTGATCATGTTTACTCCATGTTTCCGAAATGTAAAGAACAATTACCTTACAGAGACAGCGTGGTTTTGGGGCAGAACGAGTCTGCCTGGCGGCAGGAGCCAAGCAGGAAGTCGGTGCTCGCGACTGAATGTTCAAATGTTCAAATGTTTGTAGAACGTAAGGGACTTAACTACGGGATCATCAGTCGCTAAGCTTACAAACTACTTATGAACTAGCTAACACTAAGAACGGCACAAATACCCATGCCCGAGGGGGGATTCGAACCCCCGATCGTAGTGGCCGTGCAGACCGTGACTGAAGCGCCTCAGTCTCCTCGGCCACCGAGGCCGGATAACCTGTCGGATCCTGATGCGAGTAGTCCATGTGTTGAGCATGTGATTCCGTGTCGAGTGAACAGTAAGCTCTGTCGCTGGCTGTGTTTCTCCTGCTAACCCATTCTCGCCACCCACATGTTGCCGCATGGTGTTTGCTTCGTTCTCTCCAACTGGAACATGTTGTACTGAGTGATTCTCGCCGCATAAGTAATCGAAACATTATTGTGTCTCATTGGTGTTACCCCTGCTGTTATCTTGTTGCTTAGCGGCTGTATGTGCTTCGTTTGTGGAAGTGCACGAGCTATTTTAAGGAATAAGCAATTTAGTGTTTGTTGCCCCTTCTCTACGTTCCCCCTATTCCCTGTTTGGTGATTCCAGTGTTGCTACCTTGTGTACACCTGTCGCGTGTTATGTTAACCACTTGGCCGTTGCACAACGTATTAGCGGGAATTGGGTTAAAATGATTATTACTGAGCCTGTATAAGTTGAAATTTTGGTCTAGTTCTAACAGCGCCTTTTTGTTGCACCTGGGATTTATGTACCTTTCTGACCATGGGCTTTCTTATTTTTTTCTGGACTTTGTATAAATTGATAAGACATCGTGTGTCCTCGCCCTAGGTTTAGGTTACCGTGCCCTGCGCTAAATTCTGTTTCTTGTCACCTTTGGTCTATAGTTCTAGTACCTTCTTCCGTATGTCAGTTGGTGGGGGACTTAGATAGGCAATCACATTGTCTAAAAAGTCGCACTCAATTGGGGACCTGTTTATTCTATAACGGCGCCGCCTCCTCCGTTATTTGGTGTACCGGATGTTAGTTCAAATGTTCAAATGTTTGTTAAGCTTATGGGACTTAACTACGGGGTCATCAGTCCCTAAGCTTACAAACTACTTATGAACTAGCTTATACAAAGTACGGTACAAATATCCATGCCCGAGGGGGATTCGAACCCCCGACCGTAGTGGCCGTGCGGACCGAGACTGGCGCGCCTCAGTCACCTCGGCCACCGCGGCCGGCGGATGTTAGTTAACGGGGTATATGATTGTATTTACCATGTGGTAATTGTAACATTACTGTCAAGGGCCATTCGGCCACGTTCTGGAATTTAGCCATGGTCTTCTGTGAAATTTTGTATTAAAATTTATTTTTTATTCTGGCACAGTTCAGATGCCTTCCTCATTACTTGATGTTGGATCGCGTGGGAGCTTCCGGTAAGTACCTTCGCCCACTTACAAAAAGCTCCCACGCAATCCATCATCTGACCTTCTTGAGCACTCTTCGGTGGAAGACAATGTAATTTAAGATTCTTCTCCCACAAGCACCTAGGCTACCTACAGCATATGCTTTAAAATCCACAAAGATGGAACACCCTTTCGCCTCATTGTGTCCTCCATTGGTCCCCCAACGTACAAGTCTGCGAAATATCTGGCCAATATCCTCGCCCCAAATGTGGGACGCTGTGAACATCATATCAAGAACTCAGTCGATTTCATCAACCGAATTAACCACCTTCGACTTGGTAAGGGTGAAATTATGCTCACTTTCGATGTGGTGGCACTGTCTACAGATGTGCCTTGGACTTAGTGCCCCAGTTCTTTGCAGGTGAAGTGGTCGAGCTATGAGGCACACTATTACGTACACCTATTTTCTATACAACGGTCAGTATTACGATCAGACGGACGGCGTTGCAATGGGAAGCCCGTTAGCTCCAGCTGTTGCGAACTTTTTCATGGGGAAATTTGAAAATATTGTCTTAGATATAGCTACATTAAAAGTCTAAATGCTTGTTCCGATACGTTCGTTATTTGGCCACACGAACGTGAGAAACGTGACGAGTTCTTAGAACATCTGAACAGCTCCAGTAATAACATCCATTTAACCATGGAGGTAGAAAAACAGAGTCCATTGTCCTTCCTTGACGTCCTTATTCGTCGCAAACGGAATGGATTCCTTGGCCACAGCGTCTATACAGAAACCTTCCCAAACCAAACAGTAGTTGCACGCCACTAGCCATCACCCGACACAGAAGTGCACTATATTGCAGATATTGGCACATCGTGCAAGAACAGTATCAGAAGCCGATAACCTGTCCCATGAGTTGAACCACCAACGCAAGATCTTCAGGAATAATGGCTCCAATGGTCATGAAATAAATGTTGCGATCTCAGGAAAAAAGCACAATAAGACCACTGACGAGGAAGAAGACAAGAAATTTGCTTTTTGTCGTTCTGTGGTTCTGTCTCGGGCAAAATAAGCCGCCTGCTAAAGAGGCACAATATCAAATCAGTCTTCAGGCCTCCGACGAAAATCCGGCAATCATTGAGACCAGTTAAAGACGCAGTAGGTCTCATAACACCCTTGGTCTACAAGATACCTTGCGAGTGTGGCCAGTCTTATGCCGGACAAACAGCACGAACTGTTAAACAACGCAGGAAGGAACATAAAAGGTTTTATCGTTTACGGTACCCAGACAAATCTGCTTTAGCTGAGCATGCTTCAGTAAACGGTCATGGCATCAAATTTGATGAAACGACCGTCGTGGCTCGCACTGACGGCTTTTGGGACTGTATTATTAAAGAAGCCATAGCAATTAAAACTGATGACATCCTTAACAGAGACGGTGGCCTGCAGCTCAATGCGGCGTGGGATCCAGCTGTCGCAGAGTTAGGCCCTATTACGGGGTTACTCTAGTCGCCAAGTAACTAAGATACTGGGCAACAAAGAGACGCAGCAAATGTAGTTAAATGGGTTCAAAATGTTCAAATGTTTGTATAGCCTGTGGGACCTAACTAAGGGGTCATCAGTCCCTAAACTTACAAACTACTTATGAACTACTTACGAACTTTTTTTTTCTCCCTTCTCCCCTACACCCCGCCCTTGCGCTCTCTATTTTTCGCCTTCGTCGGCGAGCTTCCAAGCTATAATAATAGCAGGTGAACGTAAAACACTCCGTTGTAAGAAGCAAATTAAACAGTTCCGCTGTACAGTGCTTTGTATTCTTCAGTGATGCACTTCAAGTTCGATGGTAAAAAGTCTCAACTCAAAGTCCAAATGGTAAAGGAGAATTAAATCATAGACATGAAGAAGAGATAATTCTCTTCTTGGAAATAAAAAAAAAAACCATCCTCAACACTGAAGGTCGGTGGGCAGACCTGCGAAGCACTATACACTCTTAAAACGTGTCAACAAAACCGAAAGGTAAGGATAAAACAAAGTTGAGTTCTGCATAGACGCACACGCACATAAAGTGTGACATGCCACAAACATATAATTTTACTAGATCATGTTTCTTTCCGTTTAATAGTCACACGATAGTGTTCCGTCGAATTACATCATATCCAGAGACCATGTCCATAGCCAAAGTCGTAGTCCGATGAGGGTTTGGGCTGTCATTGAATTCCCCTCACAAAAGATTATGGTATGCATGTTCAATTGCCACGATCAAAAACCGAGCAAAAAGAGTAGAATAGTCCTTTGTACGGCGTAGGTTGTTATGTTCCTCCTCAAGGTAGACCATAAACTGATAGACCTGTGTCAACTGTAATTGTAGAACGGCGTAGATAGTATGCGCGACGATCCAGGTTGTTGCGGCACACTTGGTGGCAGGGTATGGCTTGAAGTCAGGGATGAGGGCTACGTCCACCGAGAAGGTGTCCACGGCGGTGCGATTTATAAACGCCAGCATCCCGGTTGCAACGTTCCAGATGGGCGAACGCGTGGAGCACAGGAAAAGGTGTTCCAACGTGTCCTCCTGTGAGCAGTCTACGCAAAGGCTGGAAGCGCGCAGGCAAATCCGGTGCAGTGTTTCTTTGGTGGGTACGGCTCGATTCACGACTTTATACCAGCAACTAACCACGTCCGCTGCAAGGAAGGGGGCGTGGACATTCGCCCACACATTCTTCCACCTAGACCCTGGGAAGCGCAGCTCCATTTTATTGGCAGCTGGCTGTCCTCGCAGTCCGTGGTAGACGATTTTTACAGTCCGCGTCCTCGGGTGGAGGTCTTCGTCGTCCAGGTAACTTTTCTGAACAAAGTACTCTCTCACATGTCGCAGCCGGTAAGGAATGGCAGTGCGATTGAGCGGCGCTATTTCAGACGCGGGCCGGAGAGCATCGAACAGAACAGCCGTGGGGCCGAGCGGGTCCTTTTCTATAACGGCGCACGTGCGGTGGATCAGTAGCGCCGCCGCTTTGACAGCGAAGTGCGTCAGGCCGAGGCCTCCTTCCTCTCGGGGCAATGTGCAGGTAGCATGGCTTACTTTGAAAATTTCACCCCTCCGCAGAAACCAATAGGCTGCTTGTGTGATGGCTCGTCCTAGCTCTTTGGGCACGTGGAAGACCTGTGCGAGGAACCAGGCTTTGCTGAGCAGACATACGTTGACGATCGAAACCCGCTGCGTCAGTGCCAGGCTGCGGGTGGCAGAGGTGCGCCATAGCGCGTATTATATGCTGTGTCAGGCGCCAGTTGAGTGCCGCTGTCTTCAAAAGATTTGCCGAGAAACGAACACCTAGGATCTTATGCACTTGTTTCACGGTAAACCAGGGACGTCGGAATCTGTTCGCTGCGCCATAAATAGGAAGAAACAGAGTTTTACGATTGTTGATACATGCACCCGATGCATTTTCATATAATGTCAGGACCTTGCGTATGGTGTCCAAGTCAGCTTCCGTAGACACAAGAAGGCCGACGTCATCCGCATACGCGCGGCAAACCTGTTTCTTCCATCCTACACAGTTTTCTTAGGTAATGGTGACTAACGCGATCAAACGCCGTGACATAGTTGACGGAAAGTATTCCAAAGGGAATTTTCTGCATCGTGGTGTATGCGATGACGTCACGGTATGTAGTGACCGCGTCGTAGATATTCCTTTGCGGCACTGCACAAAACTGACAGTCACTGAGGATCTTAGACATAACAGGCTTTAAACGGGACGCAACACATTTTGTAAAAAGTTTATAATCACCGTTTAAAAGCGTGATCGGGCGGAGACTCTCAATTCTATTGTTCACTCGGGTTTTCGGAGCCAAGGTGATTATTCCTTCCGGAAAACTCGCCGGTATTGCCACTCCATTTAAAAGTTCGTTAAAATATTCAACTAAAACTGAACCGAACAAGTGCCAAAAGTGGAGATAAAATTCTGGCGGGAGGCCGTCAGCACCGGGCGATTTGTTTTTTTGCACATAGTTGTAAGACCTGTTTTACTTCCTCTACGGTGAACGGTTCCATGAGGTGACGGCGGTCCGTTAAAACGTGCGGGACACCTCGCAACAGATCTGTAATGGTGGCGTTGTCCGTCGCTTTTGCGCTTAACAAGTCCGCAAAGTGCCTGCGCGCCTCTGCCAGAATGCCCGCCCTGTCCCTCAGCCACGCACCGCCTGCCGCCTGCAGCTCTGTGACGTCACGCCTGGCCGCGCGGCGGCGCTCGCGCAGCAGGTGGAACAGCGAGGCCTGCTCGTCTGCCAGCTGACCGGCCGCCTGGCTGCGCACCACGCTACCACGCAACGACGCCTTCTTCAAGGCCAAGATTCTGGTTTTAATTTGTCTGATGTTCGCCATCCGGAAAGACGGATTGTCTGCATATTGATTGCGTCGTTGAGACACGTCTCGTAAAATTGCAAGGTGGTACGTTCCCAGTGGCAAACAGATTGACTAAATTCAATAACACTTTTTCGTAGCGCTGGCTTTGCATATTCTGTCCACCACGATTACGCAGAAGAGTAGAAATGGCGATATGTTAAAATACTACTCCATGCCCTATTAATCACAACGTCGAAACCAGTGTTCGTAAGGTGACGTACATTGAACTTCCACCTACATTTCGTACGTGGCTTCTGAGCCATCAGTGAATGAAAACGGCAGACATATGCGGCATGGTCAGAAAACACCACTGGGTGTACCGCAGATTCTAGTACACAGTCTTTCTTTTCTCCAGAAATGTAAATCCTATCGAGGCGACTCCTACCTGTCGGGTAGTAAAAAGTAAACCCAGGATCGTGGGGGTGTAAGTGGCGCCACGTGTCTATTAGATTCATTTCAGTCACGTGCGTTGCTAACTCTATGCACTTGTATGGGTTCGGTTCCTGGTCGCGGTCGTCGAGTACACAATTAAAATCACCGCCCATTATGACAGGCAAATATGGGCCTCTAAAAAGGAGACAAATGTCCGAACTGTAAAAGACTCGACGCTGCGGTTTGCAGTCAGATCCCGAGGGAGCATAAACATTTACAAAACGAATGTTATTTATGGTACACGCTACTCCGTGTCCATTTGGGATAGTGGCAACATCACTGAATTCGTGACCATCACGTATCAAAATAGCAGTTCCACTGTGACTCTCCGGATCGAAATTTAAAACCACCTGGTAACCGGGTATATTGCGAACAAGTTCAGTCACCACTTCCTGAAGAAAAACAACGTCTGCCTTCAAAAAATTCAAAAATTGTAATAAACATTCAAGCTTTACAATCTATTGATGTTGATAGTGGCAACAAGTGATGGTGGGTGTGCCACCATTTAGTCAGGGAATTCAACGACGGCGCGAGACTAGGTCTCGCCCTCTTCCATCTCCTCCGCCCACGACTTCGACACTTGCTGTCCAGTGTCGTGGCCTGCCGCGGCCCCCTGCAGAGAAACGCGCGTGCGCGGCTGCGGGTCGTCTTCGGCCTTTCTTTTGACCGCGGCTTGCGCCGGGTTCGAGTCCCGTGACAAGTCCATTGCCATATGATAGTCGGTGTCGGGTACACTGAGCTTTTTCTTTATCTGCCGGACCACCTCCTCCATCCTGTATTCCTGACCACTCGTCATGGGCTGCTGATAACCACGGCCCGCTTGTGCTTCCTGCCGAGAATCCAGATCCGACCGTGACGAAGCCAGTGACGCAGATTTCTGCAGCGACTTCGACGCCGAGCGCTGATACTGACGAGATTCGGGGGACCGACTCCAACCCTCTGGTAGGAGTCCCGCCGCTCCGGGTATCCCGAGGAGCTGGTGCTGCGGCCCTTCTCTCTGCGCGCGCGCCTTTCTGCTGCCCTGTCGCGACATGACTTGCGGCCACCCGCACTGTTTGCCCGTTCGCGTGGACGATCTGCAGCGGCGGTGGTAGAAACTCCAACTGCTGACACTTCAGGGGGGACGCTATCTTGCACGGCTTCTGATCTTGTCAACGTGGACAACGTCACATCTACCGGAGTCGACACGGCAGGCTTAACATATTGCGCTGGTTCGGGTCCCGTCGTCTGACTCTCCGGGACTACATTTGAGGAGACGTCGGTAAGACGCACATCTTCAACGGTTGCGGAACCTGTCACAGTAGTCGCCGACTCGTCAGGATGGACCTCGAGATGGGCGTCTGTCACCTGGGATGACCACATAGTCGCCGCACCTGCCGCCAGTGGAACTTCAACTGGGGTGGGTTCTGATTCCGTCGCGTCTTCAGGTGGTATCTGATTAGCTACCTTTTCCGCAACTACCACGGAACCGTCGGCTACATTCTGAGCGTCGGCTGTGACGTCACTGACCGTTTCATTTTGAGGGGCTGCGAGCGCGGCGTCTACATGCATGACAGTTTCATCCGCGGCAGCGCGACGCGTCGCTGAGGTGGGCCCTCCTAACGCGACCGAGGCGTACGTCACGGCGTCTGCCGCCTCCCCCGCCGGTAGCTGCGCGGGGCGCCTGCGGCGTGGGCAGTTCTGTCTGTAGTGTCCCGTGGCATTACAGTGCGAACACGTCGACGGTTGTCCGTTATATGTAATAAAAGCCCTGTGGCCTTTCACTACAAGGAAGGACGGAATGTGCTTTCGTACTATCATACGGACACTACGAATTCCGTTTTCCACTTGATAGATATACGCAGATGACCATTTTTCCCTAGTAACAGACAACACAGTTCCATAAGGTGACAAACAGTGTTCAATTGTTTTATCTTTCATTTCGAACGGTAAATTAAACACTCTAACTGTCCTAAGTCAGTAACCGGCGTTAGACACTGCCACATTACTCACTGTTCCATCAAAGTGCTTAAATTTCCGGACACCACCTTCTACATTTACAATTGTGTCACACAGTTCTGGAGTACTAAGTTTGACAAAGAGAGAGTTCAGAAAAGCGTCCAGTTGTAAACCGAGAACGTCACTTTCATTAATTTTCAGATCGTTTTTCAACCAACCATGGATTTCGAAACCTGACGGCCGCGGAACCGACTTGTCAAATTCAAATTGCACATTATTTTCGCGATCTTCACAATCAGCCATTACTTACAAGTACGTAGATACAACAATTAGAAGAACAGCGGACGCGAAGAAACGCCGCCGGCCGCAGCGAGGAAGCACTTGTAAACACTGTCCGGAGCCGATGTGGCAGACGGACCGTCGTGGCGTGCAGACCGTGACTGTAGCGCCTTAGTCCCCTCGGCCACCGCGGCCGGCTAAATGGGGTCATCCACACGGGTATACTTGAGTAGCGGCGTCGCAGTCGCCGGGACTCGGACACTACGAGACTTGACATGTTGGTCGCGGAGTCTCCCAGTCTCTTGGTTACGTTCGTACTATGTCGTTGCGCAAAGTACGAAAAAGTGTTTAATTTGAAATTCGAGGTAGAAAATGTTTGCTAGCTTCCCGATGAGTTGTTGTGGTCTTCAGTCCGCAGACTGTTTTGATGCAGCTCTCCACGATACTCTATCCTGTGCAAGCCGCTTCATCTGAGAATAAGTTCGGCAACCTACGTGCTTATGAATCTGCTTACTATACTCGTCCCTCGGTTTCCCTCTACGATTTTTACCCCACACACTTCCTTCTAATACTAAGTTGACGATTCCTTGATGTCTCAGAATGTGTTCCACCAATCTATACCTTCTCTTAGGTTACGCCAGAAACTCCTTTTCTCCCCAATTCGGTTAAGCGCCGACTCATTAGTTACGTGATCTACCCATCTAATTTTCATCATTCGTCTGTAACTCCAAATTTCAAAAGCTTCCATCATCTTTTTGTCTCAACTCCTGATCGTCCACGTTTCACTCCCATACAATGCTACAGTCCAGACAAATGCTTTCATAAAGGAATTCCTAACATTTATATTAATATTGGATTTCAACAAATTCGAATCTTCAGAAACTCTTTTCTCCCATAGCCATTCTGCATTTTATACCTTCTTCAGTTCGGCCATCAGCAGTTATCTGGCTACCCAAATAACAAACCTCATCTACTACTTTTATTGTCTCATTACCTAATCTAATTCCTTCAGCATCGCCTGATTTTCTGACATTGCATTCCATTACCTTCGTTTTACTCTTGTTAATGTTCATCTTATATCTTCCTTTCAAGACACTGTCCATTCCATTCAATTGCTCTTCCAGATCTTTTGCGGTCTCTGACAGAATTACTATGTCATCGGCAAACCGCAATGTTTTTATTTCTTTTCCCTGCACTTTAATACCCTCTCCAAATTTCTCCTTCCATTTCTTCACTGCCTGCTCAATTAACAGATTGAACAACATTGGGGAAAGGCTACAACCCTGTCTTACTTCCTTCCCAACCTCTGCGTCCCTTTCTTGCCCTTCGACTCTAATAACCGCTGTCTGGTTTTTGTATAAGTTGAATATAACTCTTCGCTCCCTATATTTTACCCCTGCTACCTTCAGAATTTGGGAAAGTGTATTCCAGTCTACATTGTCAAAAGCTTGCTCCAAATCGACAAACGCTAAAAATATAGGTTTCCCTTTCCTTAGCCTATCTTCTAAGATAAGTCGTAATGTGGGTATTGCCTCCCGTGTTCCTACATTTCTCCTAAATCTAAACTGATCTTCCCCAAGGTTGGATTGCACAATATTTTCCATTCGTCTGTATATAATTCGTGTTAGTATTTTGCAACTATGACTTATTAAACTGATAGTTCTGTAATTTTCACATTTGTCTGCACTTACTTTCTTTGGAATTGGAAATACTATATACTTGTTGAAGTCGGAGGGTATTCCCCCTGTCACATACGTCTTGCATTCCAAGTAGAACAATTTTTTGATGACTGGCTCTCCTAACATATCAGCAATTCAGACGGAATATAATCTACTCCAGGGACCTTGTTTCGACTCAAATCTTTCAGCCCTCTGTCAAATTCTTCTCGCAGTATCCTATATCTCCTATTCTCTCTTCCTCCACTTCGTCTTCCATTGCTAGAATACTACCTTTAAGTTTATTTCATTTGCACAGTCCCTCTATATATTCCTTCCACTTTCAGTTTTCCCCTCTTTGCTCAGTGCTGATTTTCCATCTGTGTTCTTGATATTCATACAGCTGCTTTTCTTGTCTCCAAATATCTCTTTTTATTTTCCGCAGGCGGTATCTATCTTTCCCTTGGTTATGCATTCTTCTATGGTTCTGCATTTGTCCTCTAGCCACTCCTGCTTGGCCAGTCTGCTCTTCCAGTCAATCTCATTTTTCAGACGTTTGTAGTCCCTTTTGCCTGCTTCACTTGATGCATTTTTATATTTCCTCCTCTCATCAATTAAGTCCAGTATATCCTGTGTTATTCAAGGATTTCTGTTAGGCCCGATGAGTTATAGACGTGAAACATTCAACAGCTCAGAACATGCTGAAACTGTCTGTTATCTGGTGCTTGGCCGAGGGCACTTTTTGTACCTCTGTTATTCCTCTGTTTCCTTGTCCCTGTCACGAATGTTTCGCAATAAAAATGTTTAATGGTAAATTCCATGTGAGCTCGAATCTGTTTAGTTTTTACCTTCGCGATGTTTCAAGAGATAAACGTAGACAGGAGAAGGTAATAAGTTGATTGACTCGCAGAAGAAAACTGAAATTAACCCGGAAGTTATCAAATGTCTGCTGCAACGCAGCTTAATGTTTGAAAGCTATTAAAAAATTTCACATACAGTAGACCAAAAACTAGAACGTAGTTTTTTTTTTTTTTTTTTTTTTTTTTTAAATCTTTAAATGTGCTTTTAAAATCGTCTACGAAGTATAATTTCTCTTATAACAAATTTCTAACCCCATACTGATAGACCTGCTTGTGGATTTTAAAAAGCTATGATAATATGTGTACAATTTAAAACGAAAAACGTGGGGTGCGTAGAATAGATAACAGTAGGAGGAATGTTGATCAGAATAATCACACAGTTCATATCGTTTTTAGTGCAACAAAATCGCAAGTGACTTGGTGAAGTATTTGTATCTCAAGTATCTAATGCATGTGCTTCACTTTTTTGTTTTAATATTATGCATATTGAGCTAGATATTAAAAATTCACAAGCGCAAATTTTTGGGCCCATCTGCAAGTATTGGCGGTAATAATAAAACTATTATAATACCATCGTCACTGCTAGAGTAAAAAATCAAATGTTTGTAAATTTATCGGACTCAATTGCTGGGTTATTAGTCCGTAGCTTACAAAGTACTTAAATTAAGTTAAACTAACCTAAGGACAACACAGACACCCATACCCGAGGGGGCACTCGAACCCCCGATGGCGAACGGCCGCGCGCACCCAACACCGTCTGAAGAGAAGGCCTGCGCGCTGCCGGGCCACGTCATGCAGAGTACAAATCGCGTAGCTCACTGGCTGTCTGCTGCGAGGCGGTGGGCTGTGCCCCATCGATCAGCCAGTGAGCTACGCGCTCGCGACCTACTGTGCGTGACGTGGTACGGCAGCGTGCACGCCTTCTCTTCAGACGGTGTTGGCGCACCGCAGAATGGCATTTCAGTGCTCATGGCTAATCCACCGCGGCTGCTTGAGACAGTAGATATTGTACTAATGGCAGCAGGGTACACAAAAAAGGTCGCTTCTGTCACCCTCAACCAATGGAACTGATTTTAATTGCATTTCACATCGTAAGTGACCGGCAGTATGGGAGACCAGAGTCGTACCTATGTGAATGTGATTGGTGTCTCGAGTAGTATTGTCTCCCAGTCTCCTGGTTGTCATGTAATTGGAGACGCGATTTGCATACCACCGTGTGAATAACGCCAAACACCACTCAACGCATGCCCATATATGGTGATGCCGCAGGGCCCTTAGCACAGAGTAACATATATACAGAGGAGAAGCCCCCCCCCCAAACCACTGTCCTACTCTCACCTCGTAGTTCCGTAAGATGCTAGCAGGTGTCAGGCGGTTCCCTGGCTTAGGGTGCCTCTCGCACGTCAGAGCGTAGCGTGGAGGGGAGGCTGAGGGGAGAGCTCGTGCCGCCTGCCACGAGGCCACGGCTGTGTCCGGCTTGCTGGCGTTTGAGTGGAGGTGGTGGTGGGGACAGCCGCTACATGCCGCCTGCTCTGGCCAGTTTAAAGAGCTGCTTCTGACCGCAGCGCCATCATGGGACATCTTACGGAACTGCTGGAAACCCTCCCTCCCCGCACCCCTGAGCGTAGGACCGGGCCCTTACGGATGTTTCCCGTCTGTATATATTTGTCTGTGATCTAACGCTCCTATAAACCCGAGCTGAACTATCCGCCATTTTTCCCCAAGTTGTAGGAGTTACCACGTTCCAGACGAAGCTCACGGGTTACCTCGCGTTTCATTCAACGCGCTCACACTCGCAAACTACTCACTATACAGTGAGTGGAATTTTCATCAATGTCTTCCTTAAGAAGTACACTACATTTTAATTTTAGTCTTATTTATGGCAATAATTTATAAACAGCATACACTGATAGTTTACGAACATGCACTTTCTGGCGACTTACGGAATTTTCGAGCCGTGGCGGAGTAGTCGAGCGGTCTAAAGCGCCTCGCTGCGGAGCGCGCAGTTGCTCGCCGTGGAGGTTCGAGTCCTCCCTGGGACATGGGTGTGTGTGTTATCCTTAGGTTAGTTTACCTAGGTTTAAGTAGTTTGTAAGCTACGGACTGATGACCACGCAGTTTGGTCCGATAGATTTACAGACATTTGAACATTTGAGTATCCGAGCGGTCTAAAGCGTCTCGCTGCGGAGTGCGCAGTTGCTCGCCGTGGAGGTTCGAGTTCTCCCTGGGGCATGGGTGTGTGTGTTTGTCCGTAGGTTAGTTTACCTAGGTTTAAGTAGTTTGTAAGCCATGGACTGATGACCATGCAGTTTGGTCCGATAAATTTACAAACATTTGAATATTTGGAATTTTCGACATGCGAGGAACTTTCTGTTGAAGTTAGGTGAACACATTAGTCGAATGAAATGATCAAAATACCTCAAATATTCATCCTCTCCAAACAGCAAGTCTGTGAGAAATGTATAACTTGAGATAATGTCAGTTAAATATGACGCACTGGGATCCGCCCACCCGTCTAGTAGTAACACGTCTTCCATATTAGTGCTCCTAATAATTAGGCACATGTTACTGCATAACATCCGTAGTTGAAGATACTGGTACTATTTCTTTTAACCAATTAAATTTAATAATTGCAAACTACAAAAGTGCTGTGCCTCTATGTAATATTGAATTTCAATTTTTCAGTTATATGAAAAGGATATTCTAAATATCTCAATACAGAGTGCTTTATTATGAGAGGAAATGAGAACAAGTCAGTTCGTTAGCTAGTGAACAGATCTTGCTAGCTGTCATTCAAGTATTCTCACATAAAAATCCCCATTAGATCTAATACGTCCGTTCTGTTACTGCCGGACTTTAAACTGAAGGAAATGCAACTCCTATTACGGTTTGGAAACATAATGGATAAGAAGTAGAGAAATAAACATTTGTGATTGACGAAGGAATATCTGCAAATCGAATAATAAATCACTAACTTGACTGTTTTCCATTCTACAACTATATATTTCCTTGAATAACGCGACAATTTATGAAGTTTTGCGTAGTAACCATGTGGCAAAAAACTCCCCTCTTTGCATGTTATCATTTGTCAAAATATCATTTTGATACCTCTAGCTGTGTATGAGGTACGCAATGATTCATTCTGGCCTTATCGCCATCGGAAATGAGTGCGCTAAATAAAATAAAGTTTAGCAGTATAAGTGAAAGATAAAGATCTCCTCCTATGTCGAAAATAAAATTCAATCCATTAGGAAAGTTTCATCCGCAGCAACATATGGTGCAACAAGCACCAAACGGAATATCATAGCAGCCTCTATTTTTTACTGCAAACTTTTCCTAATGTAGCGCAGTCTCTTATTTCGAAGCCAATATCTCATTAACTATGACTATTAACGAAATGACAAGCATTTCGTCACAATGCTAACATATAAAGACTTAAGTAGCGGAAAAATTAAATATTTCTACCAATTAGTTATTGCGAAATCGTTTGTAGAAGATAGTAGGGCTTGTGCCTCTACGCTGTTAGCGCAGCGCGATTCCAACCATGTTGGGGAAAACATGGCGGACGATTCAGCCTGGGTATTTAGGAGCTCTAGGGGCACCAGTGACGTCACAGCCGGCAGCTAGTGTATATAAGCCCGTACTTGCAGCTCCTAGGCAGTCATACCACTGGACAATGGCCAAGGAGTGCTTGGACGAAAGCTCGTGGAGTTTTATCCACTTGACGCGGAAGGAAACCCGAGAACTTTTTATTTAATCTAGAGTTGCTTTCTGTTCCACGTTTGCTAGTAATAATAATAATATGAATTTTATTGTCATTGAACTTCTACAAGCAATAGACAAAGTTAATATTAATAATAATACATAAGTAAAATATTGTGTAGGTAACTTTATACAGTGAGTAGTATGTTAAAATATTGAATGGTATCTCCCCATTCATGTTCTCATACTGAAATTTCAAATAGAGTCTCATTCAAAAAATTCATTAACAGAATAAAAGGGATTGGCCACTAGTCTGTTATACAACCTGCCTTTAAATAAATTTAAGGGTAATTACATATTTCTGCAGGTAACTTATTAAACATTTTCAGGCCTAGCACATTATAACTATCTAATGATTTAGACAATCTACAGAACGGGACGTTTATTTTCTTGCAGTATCTTGTATTATAAAACTGAATGTCTTCTTTTAAGAGCTGGCTAGATAAATTATTTTTTATGTAAATTAAAACATGATATTTATATGTAAATTAACAACTGTAAGACAACCTAATTTTATGAATAACGGCTTTGCATGTTCCCATGTGCCTGAGCTTGTGATGACCATGACCACTCGTTTTTGAAGCATAAGAATATCATGGGCATGACTGCTATTCCCCCAAAAAGGAATTCCATAAGAGATGATGGTCTGAAAAAAAAAAAAAAATCGCACTGACGTGTTTTACGGCCCACTTTAGATTTGTAGTTTTATAAGGTTTTGCAAACATTTTGGACCAAATAATAATATAAATAATAATTAATTAATTAATAAGAGTGTCTGAAACCCTTTTAGGGAAAAAAAATTAGCTAGTGGCGGGTTTCGCGCCACAGTCCAGTACCTTGCCCACTACGCTACAGCTATAAATCAAAACAGGAGTTCTTTCATCTCATACTATTGATGGGAATTGTTAACTGATGTTAATATGGCATTTGTAGACATTAGATTATCATTTATCATTCGAAGATCGATGTCTGTGTTAATTCCTCAGTGTGCCGTTGCTTTGAAATGACAACGTGTAAGTTGTAAGAAAATCATCAAATACGCGAGGAATGTCACGTGACATCTCCGAACGGATGGTTTTCGTTAATTCAATGGAGGGTGTCAAATCTCCGTAATTTTTGCAAATATGTCTCAAACGACACGGGATATGAAAGAAAAATAAGGGAGCTAAGTTGTAGAGAATTTTCTCCTCTAACAATTAGGTTATTCAATTTTCGTGTCAGATGAACAATTCGTTTGCAATTACAATTATATTACAAACGGCGTTTTTTGGTTTTACTGCCGTATTTTTTGTCCGAAAAATTTGAAAAGGGGACGTTCTGGTCTCTGGTGGCCTACAAGTCTGTAAAATTTGGGGCTGATCGGTTGAACGGTTCGTCTTAAAAACAGGTAACACGTTACGGACAGACAGACAGACATACATACATCTCAAAATCGCCGTTATTTTTGCAAATATCTTTGAAACGCTACGAGATATGAAAAAAAAAAAGGATCCATAAGAGAGCAAAGTTGTAGAGAATTTTCTCCTCTACAAATTCGGTTATTCAATTTCCGTGTCAGATGAATAGTTAAGCCGTTATTTTCATTTAAATTTCGAGCTGTCAAAAGACGATCGCAAAGGCCCACTTTCAGTGTTACTACCGTAACCTAAAGTAGGCCAAAATGCAAGGTATGTAGATACATGAGCTCCGGTCACAGTGCACTGTGTGTTATGATAGTAGTAGTTCACTACACAGGCACAGTGGCACATCGAATACCCCCTAGTTCGATATGTCAGAGGGATACCACGTTGCCGGGGGAGAGTAGCCGGCCGCGGTGGAGTAGCCGAGCGGTCTAAAGCTTCTCGCTGCGGAGCGCGCGGTTGCTCGCCGTGGAGGTTCGAGTCCTCCCTGGGGCATGGGTGTGTGTGTTTTGTCCGTAGTTTAGTTTACATAGGTTTAAGTAGTTTGTAAGCTACGGACTGATGACCACGCAGTTTGGTCCGATAGAATTACAGACATTTGAACATTTTTGAGAGTAGCCGTACGCTCTAAGGCACCATGCTGCGGAGTGCGCGACTGCTCCCCGTCGGTGGTTCGTGTCCTCCCTCGGACATGGGTATGTGTGAGTTGTCCTTAGGATAAGTTACTTTAAATAGTTTGTAAGCCTAAGAGATGCAGACCAATGCAGTTTGGTTCCACAACTTTACAAACATCTCATCTGATACAACGTTGCGGATGGGGTTTCTAAGTAAACGTTACGAATTACTGACGTGTCCAACTCTCGTAGTATGAATGTGGGTTAACCTTGCCATTGGGCTGCATGTTGTAAATTACAGTTATGGACTCATTTCGATTCCACTGATTACAGCGCCATCTGTGGCGATTTTTAAGACGACACATATGCAGTTTTTGCCTTACAATCGTAAGTTGTCCCCGCCACCCACGCACGGAGTTGGCTTTGGGGAACGGCGTGTGTAGAATCATTGGACGTCCCTCTCGGACTGAAAGTAAATTAATATGGTACCTTTTTCCGATCCGACGTGTATTTACAGTAAAATAAACACAGTGTATATACGGGGTGAAGAAATTTAGCGCACTGGGGCTTCGCAATGGGATTCCTCAAATGCCAGCAATAAAAAATGAAAAATTGTATCTTAGAAAATTTCTTCCTTCGCATATTTCCGGCAGTAAATGGACGTCGAAGACTTTGATGGTGTGTGTTCCATACGTCAGTGTGTTTCAGAATTACAAAAACAAACTTCTAGGAGATGTAGAAGTCGTTCAGATGTTTGTAAATCTATCGGACCAAACTACGTGGTCATCAGTCCGTAGCTTACAAACTACTTTAACTAAGGTAAACTAACCTAAGGGCAAACACACACACACACACACACACACACACACACATGCCCAGTGGCGGCTGGTGATAATGTGCTGCAGCAAACTCTAAATATATTACTATAATTATGCCATTTCTCTTCGAATGCAAGCAAGAAATCGTTATAAAATTACAACCAAAATGTTCAAATGTTTGTAAAGTCTATGGGACTTAACTACGGGGTCATCAGTCCCTAAGCTTACAAACTACTTATGAACTACCTAAGACTAAGGACGGCACAAATATCCATGCCCGAGGGGGGATTCGAACCCCCGACCGTAGTGGCCGTGCTGACCGTGACTGGAGCGCCTCAGATAAAATTACATCCTTTCTCTTAAAATACGAGCCTGATATCACAATAAAATTATGCTAATTCCTTTCCAATGAGTATTAGAATGCTAGGCGTATTGCTGGAAACGTATTTTGGAGCGCTCTCGCCGCAATAGCTGAAAGCCAGCTCCGTGTGCTGAAGTTGGATTCAGCCGCGGTGGTGCGTGTGCAGAGAGGCGGCGCAGTCGTCTGTTCGCTAGTGCGCATGCGCAGACGTGACTTCAGGCCTGGCGACTCGTGTGCTGAGACCGACCGCAGCACCACATCAATATTTCTCAATTTCTCTTCGCGCTGCGTGAAACGGCTGCGGAAGAATAGTATATGACGAATATTGCGGCATACAGAGTCAAATAGCGCGCTGTCTCAGGCGTCTTGTTTCTTGCACGTTGTCTCTCAAACCTACCTGTGTGAGGCTCGTATGCAAATACCTCTGAGTCTAATTTTTTAATTTCTGTAAATAAAATTAATATTTTTTAAACGTTCCATTTACTACCTGCAGTGAATACATGCAGTTGGCAGCGCTGTTATAGATTCCCCTGAAGGTCGTACTGTCAATACAGTAGTAATTGATTTTTAATTAAAGGCAATCATACAAAGGTTGACTTTTTATTTTAGTATATTTTGTTTCCTGTTTATTTTTGTAATATTGTAGCACACTGGTCAAATTTTGTACGAGCCGCCACTGCACATGCCCCAGGGAGGACTCGAACCTCCGACGGCGAGCAACCGCGCGCTCCGCAGCGAGGTGCTTTAGATCGCTCAGCTACTCCACCGCGGCGTAGAAGCCGTCTTGAGGAACAAAATGAGCATAGAAACTCATGCCCGGAAACGTCACTGAACAACGCTACAAAGCGTCGAAGTTGCTGGAGGAAAAGTCTAGCGGCAGGCGCCGGAACCTGTTAAGTTGGACTTC
This sequence comes from Locusta migratoria, assembly GCA_026315105.1. NCBI lineage: Eukaryota > Metazoa > Arthropoda > Insecta > Orthoptera > Acrididae > Locusta > Locusta migratoria. The sequence continues at coordinate 694,709,528 of CM048745.1, read as the reverse complement.
CTGTAGCCAGTGGCGTATCCAATGGGAGGATCATGGGGGTCCGGAACCCCCCCCCCTCCCACACAAAAAAAAATGTTGGTTGAAACATTATTATTTTTAGATACGAATTGTGAGAAAAAATTTACGGGAGTATTTATTTTTTAATTAATTTTGTTTATTCTTCTACATTAAATTATCCAATTAAAACATCCTAATACCTTATTATTCACTTATTCCAACGACTCTTTGAACGCCCCCCACAGGGAACTGAAATAATCATCATTCCTCTGCTTAACACACCTGTATAGCCACAGTTTACATACCAAATTACAGTCCTAGTGCCTCGTGTAACACGAGTGTACACATCGCATTCCCACTTGCTAATTATGAGGTTATCGAAGATCCTATTATAGTTCTTAAATTAAATGTGTGACCGATGTAGCGCGCAAATTTTTGAACGTATGTTTTCAAACACTGCATTTTACGGAATTTCAGTTTACTGATTAGTCTACTATGCTGAAGAATTGTGCTATGTGCTATTTACTGATATGAGGAAACGAATGGTACATTAAAAGTCATATATTATGGGGAAATCATCTTATATTAAAAATTTAACATTTTACAGTATTAAAATCGTACACATCTAATACATTGAAAGTGAATGTGACGGCATGGTGTTCAAATGTTTGTAGAGCTTATGGGACTTATCCAGGACTTATCTACGGGCCGCGGTGGAGTAGCCGAGTGGTCGCCGGGCACCGTGGCTCAGCGCGCCCGACCTCATCGAACGAGAACGAACAAACCCGATCAGCGTCCGCAACGAACAGAACTAAAGCGCCTCGCTGCGGAGCGCGCGGTTGTTCGCCGTGGAGGTTCGAGTCCTCCCTAGGGCATGGGTGTGTGTGTGTCATCCTTAGGTTAGTTTACCTTATTTTAAGTAGTTTGTAAGCTACTGACTAATGATCACGCAGTTTGGTCCGATAGATTAAAAAAATAATAATAAAAAAAATTTAAAAAAAGCTATTCACACATAAGGGGTGATCCCGTGTCCCCATTTCGGTACATGTATAATATTTGATTAGATTTAAACTCTGTGACGGGTCGGACTATCACATTCGTAATGTCACTGCTCTAGAGAGCCTTTATATGCGCCCAAACTACCGTATTGTTGCGTAGTTGATATCAGCTAACTGCCGTGGAAAACTCGCCCAATCCACTGGCCTAGAACTTCCTACTCACCAAGGGCTGTACATGCGAGAGAGAAAAAGTCGTCTTAATTTACTGTCAATACGAGACAATAACAATAAAGGAACGCTAACACCACTTATGTTAGTGCCGTCTTTTGTTTTTAAATCCATTTTTGTTCATTTATTAACTCACTTGTGTTTAGACAGGGATGTACTGGAGCATCCCTTTTCACGACGCTTCCTGGCCAAGCAAACGAATGTAGCTTGTCCATAAAAGTGACACGAAAAACGCGTGTCCTAAGTATTAACAGTTTTAACAGGCAGGACTAGTGAAATAAGGCAGTAGAAAATTTGATTCCGTAAGATTGGCGCCAATAGGCCCACTTCCTATAGGCCTACTTCGGCGCCACTGTTAGTTCGGTATTATACCCGCTAACATACAGCGCAACAATGTACTTTGCTCACAGGCGCCTAACAGTTGATTGTTCGATTTAGTAGCTTGGAAAATTGCTGTTAGTGTCGAGCCCGCTTTGGATTTCGTCGCTATGATAGACTTAGTCCGTAATCTGTCGGCTTTCTTGAAGCTCGAAAATGCATGCACAGATAATAATGTCTTTCGCTTGCATTACAAATTAACATCATTAATGTTAATAGCATTTTCACTGCTTGTAACGTCGAAACAGTATTTCGGCGAACCAGTTGACTGTATACCCGGTGTTCCTGATATCAATCGAGAGACGTTGAACACGTTTTGCTGGATCCATGCAACTTTCACTGTGGAGCGTCATTACAAAGGTGCGTATTTCGGATGGGAAGAAATAGTTTATGGCTTTTGAATATTAAGGGCTACGGTACATATCTGCACATTATTGTTTTATTAGCATCACCACCTTGCAAGATGTCAAATTCTTATTTTTATTATTGGGTGATATACTTTTTTCCGACGTTATTCGCCAAGATCCTTTCTTCGTTTAACATTTTTCTACTAGTTGCAGTAACTAGGTTTATTGTCCGATGTTACTAGTTTTAAATGTTACTGTTTATTATGGTCATTTTGGTGTGCAATCACTCCTCTATCCATTCAGTTTTGTGTTTCTGAATTCGAGCCAAAATAAGTTGAAATATTTTACTTCACTATTCACGACGTGGTATGGCGCTGCCAACTACGCATACTTTGTCACTTACTAATCATTTGCATGGACGCTTCAAATCGAGTCATCGTAGTTTCATGGATTTGCAACGTCTGTACTTTTAGGCCTCCACCTCAACGAACTTAGCACTTTGATAACTTCTGTACCGATATTATGTAAAGTACGCTTGAATAAGCCATATTTCAAGATGGTGTGATGTGGAACTAAATTCAAGTATTTTTCTCATAAGTTCATATGTTTACTGTCAGTAGCTTATCAGCCTGTACCGACAGTGACAGATTGCAACTGAACTCAGTTCTTACGTACAGTACCAGTGTACATATCACAACAATGTCGATGCGCTGTAATAATTTTTATAACTAAGCTCCTACGGTACCAACTGTCTGTGAACTAGACAATTTCATAGGTGCTTCCAGATGGACTTCAAAATTTTAGTGTCACATCCTGTAAGAACTGTTGTATGATATTTTTCAATAAGTGAGACCAAGAGATATAACACATTTGTGACATGGAAGCTTAATTAGACTGAACTGAAAAACTGTCATACTGGTATGCCATGTATATCTTATAAAATATAGTACAATTACAAATGTTGGTGGGTGGACCTATAAACAAGAGTCAATATGTTTCTCCACAAACAAATACTTGACACAGAGCAATAAAGAAACAAAAAAGGGGTAAGCCTTGGCTCATGGTTTTTTTAAATATGTACAGTAGGCCTACTTCTCTCACATATATGACAATAGTATAGGACCCCCTACATAATCCAAAAATTAGATAGGTAGCCTAATCATTCTTGTACCATAGAACACTAAGACATTTCACAATGATGTGGAATGTGTCAGTTTAAAAAATGTGTTTCTTTACATGACATGATTCAGTTCTTTAATTCATATATTTTTTTTAAATCATAAAATGAATCTATTGAGCAGAAGAAGTTGTCGATCTTTTAATGTATTTGTGAATGCTGGTTGGTTATCTGTCAGCTTTTTAATGCAATGTGGTAAGACTTTAGTGGCACTATAATGCATTCCATTCTGTGCTACTGAAATCAAGATTTCAACAGGTGATCAGTGTGTTTCTCCCTATTCAATATCTCATCAATTCACTGCACACACCAAATAATTCTGAATAATGTCTTAGCTACAGACTTCATTCAAAGTCAATGTTTATTAATGCTGCCATGTGAGTTACTGTAGAGAACTGCATAAATCCAATTTTAACTTAGGTCATTAGATTGCTTGAATAAAGGGAAAACATAAAGTTTAATGTCTAGTTTTGGAAGATATGTTACCTACAATATTTATTACAGAAACAAAATCACTAAAAAGTGTGCACTTTCAAAATTTTAGGATCTACTGGAGTAGATGTTGTGAAGCCAGGTGTTGCAACACAGCAGGAGGGTAAAGACAAGCTGACTTCTCAGCATTATTACCAGTGGGTCTGCTTTGTTCTGTTTCTGGAAGCTCTATTCTTTGCCACACCCGGCTACCTCTGGAAAGCATGGGAAGGTGGTTGTATTCAAATGCTTGCTGTTGATTTAGGTATGTAAATAATTTTATACTGCATTTTGTTTTTGAAAGGTGACTTAAAATTCTGCACATCTTGTTCCTTTTTATACTATAAATTATATCCAAAAAGAAATATGGTACTTAGTAACAGAGCTACCATAGTCAATTACGAGCAGTAGTCAAAGCCTTATAGAGGACATTCTATAGGTACTTTCCACATTTTATCCTCACCTATTTTCATAGTTTCACTGTGGGCCTACTAATTACTATATGTGATCTGTTTGTAAGTCGACATTATGTGACAATCAGATATGACTATACAAGCTGTGACTTCATGCTGCTGTTACAGGAAAATAAATTTAACAATTTAAAGGCCTGCAAATGTTGGCAAAACTTTACAAAGGATTGTCCACACTCTTCCCTTTAAGTGTATGTTGGTAACACCTGTCATGTACAAAGATGGTGGAACAGCTGATTTGTGTGGCCAATAGTGAAGTTAAAGAACTTGCATCACCACAACCAGTTTTTCTGTTTTCACATTCTCTGGCTTTGCCAACTCACAACCAAATTGTTGCCACACAACCAAACCTCCAGCTTGGGCTACACTATAGTTCAGACTATTTCCACAACCAGATTTTCAAATTTCATACATTCTGGAAGCAAATTGACTACCACACTACCAGAGGTGCTGCCGATATTTGCACATTGGGGAAGAGCAGTGCTGTTGACACCCATAATAAAGTTTAGCCAAAATGTTGCGTAGTTCTTGTGAGTTGCTTAAGTAGGCATTAAATAGCTTCCCCTTAGTGGAAACTTTATCCACCAATTTTCCCCAAAAAGAAAACCATAAATTTGTAAGAAGGCTAAAGTAACAAGAAATTTGAATGGAAATACTGAACCAGTAGTAGTGATGGATGTTAGATACATATTGGTACCGTAATTTTTTCAAGAAGCTATCTTACTTCTATAAACATAACTTACTGCTCAGAATTTTCAGCAAGATTTGTCTGACTATGAAATTCTGCGCCTTGTATGTGAAAACACTATCTATTAGTGCTAACCAGAAGTACACTAATATGGCAAAGGAATGTGGAGAGAATTTTTATCAGTTGGTTTAGTAGAACAATTTAGTTACTTAGCCTACAACTACATGGCATGTGATGTAATTGTTACCCTTTCAATTCATGTTGGGGGGGGGGGGGGGTTACGAACATGTAAATGTTATTGAATATTTAACAAGTCGTGTGTTAAAATTTAGGAACAAAAGAATTTATAAACTGAAATACAAAGGTCTCCAAACATAATGCCTTGAATACAATTTTATGCATTTCATTTTAGGAGGTTTTTGTTTTTATTTCTCCTACTTGTTTTATAAATAACTTAATGATTATAGTAACATACTCAATTCAGAAATGAACAAATTCTCTTGCAGTAACCTTCTGATGTTGAATTGCCCCCTCCCTACTCCCTCCGGCTTGCAGCTGGTCATTGATGTATACACAGCATGATATTTCAACTGGGCACCTGCAAATCATTCTCAGGTGAGCCATCACAGACTGACGAGGGTGTCAATAGTTCCACACTATACTTGGTGAGACCATCAAAGGCGGCCCCATTTTCAGCCGTTCTGTGCATCCCCCTCCATTACAGCAATGACAGCCAATATTATTCATTCAGTAGGAGCATGGCTGGCTGCAAGTTATACAATGTTTCTCCCACAGGCACAACTGTTAGTGCTCGGCTGTAGCTTCTCCCCTCCACACTTTCCTTATCGCTCCATCTCTATGCACGGAAGCACCTTCTTATATGACACCAGCTATAAGAGTGTTCCGCGCATGCGAAAAATTCAGATAGTCCACAGTGCCCAGCGAACAGTGCCCTCGATAGTAGAACAGTGGAACTCAGTTGTCCTGTGCATTGCCACTCACTGCGAACGCCATCACTCTCTGTCATCCCCGATTTGAGCAAATTTTAGAGATGACAGGCTTCCATGCATAGCTGCTGTCACAGTTGATCAGATTCTCCACCATATGAATTTTTCACCAATTCCTTAACAATGGAGTCCCAAAAAGTCATTGCTGAGGGCAAAATAATTATTTTATCATACTCCACTGGGTGACCAGTGGATATACAATTTTCAGCTATAGCACATTTGCTTGGTTGCAAAAGTCGGGTGCAACATTTGTATTCCGTGAAGTGTTCTTCCATTGTGTGTGTGGCCTATATAAACCATACCACACTGACAGGATATAATATCTATACCACTTCTGTAAAAATAAATTGTCTTTTACTGAACCAAGCAAATCAGAAATCTTCTAGGTGGCTGAAAAACCACTTTCACTTGAAAACTCCGTAGGATTCTTGCTATTTTGAATGACAGGTTCCCAATAAATGGAAGAAAAGCAACAGATTTTGCCAGCATGCTCTCCTCTATCACTATTTCTAGGTTCTTGTTTTTAATTGTAAGTGCTTTAATCCGCCAGGTCAGATAGGATATATGTTGTCCCTAAACACTTGCTAGGTGGGTGAGCTCTTCAGGCAGGTTTCCTTCATATGATACCGTGTTTGTTCTACGTACAAGCGCTTTAAGGACATCCATAGTTTGCGATAGGTGGTGGCAACTCGAAACTTGTAAATAGAAATTGGTATGAGTGGGCTTATGATAGACAGAATGCCCTAAAGAGCCATCATTCTTTCATCTAACCAAAACATCCAGAAAAGGCAGACAACCGTCTTTCTCTACTTCCATGGTGAACTGGATATTCTTGTGAATGGAGTTAGGTATGGTGACACCATCAGTCTGCTCAAAATATTCATAAAATAGGCCAAAGAAAGAGCATGCTGCAACAGTGCAGTATATCAGCTTGAAAGTTGTTACTAATTAGCTTCAAAGAATCTGTGAGAGTAACATTTGTAAAAAGAGATACAACATCAAAGCTGTCTAAAAGATCCAAATTACTCAAACTTGGGGCCCTCAATCTGCTGATAAAATTGGTAGAATTTTTTATGTGATGTGAACATTTACCACCAATGGTCTCAACAAGGAAACTGTCATAAAGGCAAATTTTCCCTGGGAATTTTAGGAATGCCATACACTCTTGGTAGTACACAAACATGTGGTCTTAATCTGTCAATGCTTTCTGAATATAATGAGGAAGAATTAAGGAGTGAGGAAGTCATACGTTGCACATGTCCTGTAGGATTGTAACATTCTTCCTTTATGGGTCAATCCAAATGAAGTGGTACAATAAAAATTAAGTTGGTTGCTTGACCATTTTGAAATATTTTAATTTTTTATATGTGATTGCCCTATATTTGAGAAGTTCAAAACAGTTTTTTAAAGTAATTTATCTTGCACCTTTACTGAATGGTGGCCATTTTTATTTGTCAGCGCATGCCGATTTTTCAGTCTGGAGACATTAGCGAAAATTTGAATATCTCTGCACTGGGTTAAGGTAAAACATTGCAATTGACATGATTGTTTTTAGAAAAGTGCCCTCTACAACATTGTCTATTACACAAAATACCCTAAATTCAAAAATAACCGTCAAAATGACCTCCAAAACTTGGTATCCAAATTTTCAAAAATCCACTTTTTAGGACCAATAATAACATATAAGGAGTGACTTATGAGAGACTATTTTTTTCCTGTAGTTAGATATCATACACTACTAGCCTCATATATAGCAAGAACACTTACAAATGTTTCCTTATTTTTTTATGAATTTTTGAAATTTGAACATTTTCATTTTTTGTAAAATTTGAGGCTACTGATCTCAGATGGGACTGAATATAAGCCACTACGGTCAGGGGTTCGAATCCCCCCTTGGGCATGGATATTTGTGCCGTCTTTAGTATAAGGTAGTTGATAAGTAGTTTGTAAGTTTAGGGACTGATAACCCCATAGTTAAGTCCCATAAGCTTAACAAACATTTGAACTGAATATAAAAATATGATTTTTGCACAGTTTGTACACCTATATGATAGCAACATGCTGTAAAAATTTCAACATTGATATCTGAGTGTGAACAAAGATTTGAATTTTTGAAAATGAGGAAATAATTCACATTACTATACAACTGATCTTATGGCTGTTATCTACTCATGTGTGATATTGGTGGAATATAATCAATTATTATTGAAGCAAGGTACAGAATTATATACAAAAAGTGGAAACATCACTGATATTAACGTTGTTATTTTGACATAAGGTATTTAAAATAAATTAATTGAGAAATTAACATCCTTCGAGATGCGACTATTCCTGAACCTGGTGGTGAATGTTAAGAACACTTATTTCTTCTGACAGCTGCTGTGATGTAGAATAAGACCTCGCAGTTGCTGTGGTAAGTTCAAGCACTAAAAGTTTCCTTAAAACATTTTTCATTGGTATCCAAACTTTGTCAAAGTTTTTTGTAACTGAACCATAAACTGTTTTGTGACACACTTCACTTTTTATCTGTCCAACAGAGCACTGTTTATCCATGTTATTGCATTCCAGTTAATCTCTCAAAATTAATTACAAATTACACACAAAACGAAGCACATAACACATTCTACACTTTCGATGAAGTATGTACATCCACTCTAACAGTGGTTTCAGAACAGACTGACTACAACAATGCCACACCTAGCAATAATGTAGTTCTACAATGCCACATCCAGCAATAATGTAATCCTTTATTGTCAATATACCGAAACATAAATGGGCATTTTTACTACAATAGAACACAACCGATAGCTCCTGTTGTTTAATATTGTATTATTAAAAATAAATAAACTAAATGAATATTGTGTGATATATTTAGTTAACACTATGTCACAATTAAATTTTATTACAATGAAACAATAAACCATTTAAATAGGCAACAGTCATAATAACTGTTGTAGCATTGTATGAATTATTTCCTCATTTTCAAAAATTCATATCTTTGTTCACACTCAGATATCAATGTTGAAATTTTTACAGTGCATTGCTATCATATAGGTGTACAAACTGTGCAAAAATCATATTTTTATATTCAGTACCCATCTGAGATAACTAGCCTCAAACTATACAAAAAATGAAAATTTTCAAATTAAAAAAATTAAGTAAATATTTGTAAGTGTTCTTGCTATATATGAGGCTAGTAGTGTATGATATCCAACTAAAGGAAAAAATACACTCTCATAAGTCACTCCTTGTATGTTGTTATTGGGCCTAAAAAGTGGATTTTTAAAAATTTGGATACCAAACTTTGGAGGTCATTTTGACTGGTTATTTTTGGATTTAGGGTATTTTGTGTAATAGACAATGTTGTAGAGGACACTTTTCTAAAAACAATCATGTCAATTGCAATGTTGTAACTTAACCCAGTGCCGCGATATTAAAATTTAAAAAAAATATTTAAAAGACTGAAAAATCGGCGCGTGGCGACAAATAAAAATGGCCGCCATTCAGTAAATGTGCAAGATAAATTACCTTAAAAAACTGTTTTGAACTTCTCAAATGTAGGGCAATCACATATAAAAAAATTAAAATATTTAAAAATGGTCAAGCAACCATCCCTGTACCACTTCATATGGATTGACCCATATGTAGAGTCACTTAGTAGACCAAAAATCTTTTCAACATACATGCTACAAGTTTGTAAGACTGTTTCCTTTGTCAGCCTTCAGTACCACTAAATCAGGATCCTCTCATAGATTTTGTAATGCAGCCCTTTCTGCAAAAGTTATGTCGCTGCACTGAGGAGCAGCTTTCAGGAGAGCATAAGTTTCTCTTCTAATTTCTTCTGCAGCATCTGAAGGAAGGCTTCTTACAGCTTCTTCAACACCACTCACAATATGTATTAAGTGTGGTGTTCTAGGTGTAGGTTTAAAACTGAGTCCTTTTCCTAATACAGACAATGTCGCATCATCCAAGATTTTCTCTGTGAAGTTGCTGACGGAATGTCGAATAGTTATCTTCTTCAGCAATGACTGTTGTGGTGAAAGGCTATCAAATTTTGATATTTGTTGAGAACTAGCATCCTTATAGATCCAATCAATCTTCGCTGAAGTCACTCCATCACCCCAGTCCCAAGATACAGGTGAGAGAGATACTGAAATCTTCATATGCAATTGGAACAGTTCTTCCGCAGTGACATCCAACCTTCATCTCGTATAACAAATCCTTTCTTTGACAATAGTATGATGAGCTTTCTCCCTAATCTTCCGTGCAGTGGCAATCTTAATAAAGTATGTCACTCTAGCAAAATGTAGTATTATGCCATGGTCCTGACATCTCAATAAAAAACCTAGAAGTAAAGAGCTTAAAAGTTTTGCTCTCTTCCCACATAACTTGCCAAAACTTCATACATATGAAGCCATCTCCTCCCTGTAAAGGCGTCTGATTTGAATTTTAAAATTTTTCCAGCAATTGGAATATTCTAGGATATTTCGGACTTGCAGCCAGTCATCAATGTATACACAGCACGATATTTCAACTGGACACCTGCCAGTCATCCTCGGGTGCGTCATCGCAGACTGACAAGGATGTTAATGGATCCACAATATATAGCACACTAAGAGTGTTCCGCACATGTGTTAAATTCAGATGGTCCACACTGTCTGTCAAACAGCACCTTCAATGGTAGAACAGCGGAACTCAGTTGTCCTGTGCATTGTCACTCGCTGTGGACACCAGCACATCCCCGATTTGAGCAAATTTTAGAGATGGCACATTTCCATGCATTGTCCAGCTGGTAGCTGCTGCCATTGTGAATAAGATACCTTGCCATATGAATTTCCACCGATTCCTTAATAATAGGGTCCTAAAAAGTCATTGCTGAGGCCAGAATAATTGTTTTATCATACTTCATTGAGTGAATAGTGGATATACAATGTTCAGCTATAGCAGATTTGCTTGGTTGCAAAAGTTGAGTGCACTATTGGTCACTATTCATAAAGGTTAAAATATTAGCAGTAGGGTCATTCCATGTCAAATCAATCCAAAAAAGTAAGATTTGTCACCCATGGTCTTAGATTTTTATATAAATTGGAATATTTATTCCTTTTATGATTGTAAGTAGGGAATAAAAATATTTCTGCTGTGTCTCAAACCATTTAGATATGACAGCCTATGAAAGTTTTTTTAATTTAATAATTTTTGATTGTCGGGCAGAGGAAATGCAGTGTGTTCAAAAATAGATAATAATTTATGTCTCTCACATTTACCAACAAATATTGATAAAACTAATTTAGTGTGTTCATCAATATATAAAGAGCTCAGAGCAATGTAAATTAAAACCTTCTGACACATGTGGCCAGCAAAAATTATTAAATTGTAGTTTTCAATTTTTTTTAAACCAATCACGGAGATCCACATTAAGTGAAATGTCAAGGATATTCAGTTAAACTTTTTTAAATCTTGATCTACAGGATGTATTCTACATAATGGCAAAATAAAATTAATGGGTTTTCCATTCCTACAAGAATTATTATTTCATAGAAAACAGTAAATGTAAAATTTCACGCACCTAATACAGTGTGTTGAACTCACATTTTATTTTTTTAATTACATCCAATTTGCTTGGAAAGTAAAAGTGATGTGTATTAAAAACAAGATTAAATAATTTGCTTAATATGTAGGAGTATCTATTTGTGTATAGCTTTGAACTGTTGGTGTACTCTTTCTTTCTGAAACTAACATTGTAGCTTTGTAGAAATACACAGCATTATAAATTGATGTCTTATTCTTGCACTCTGCTGTTTACTGGAAACTTTCCTTCATACTCTACAAAGGTATTTATAAAAGTGAGTAATTCTTCAATTTCAGATAATTTGTAAAAGATATCACATGCGAATTTTTATTTATTTATTTATTTATTTTCCTCTCTTTCTCTCTCTCTCTCTCTAGATGCTAAGAGTGTGGAAGTAGGTCTGACAATTGAATCGGTCGGTGGAGAAAGGAACTAAGTCACTTTTTGTTGATTTTCACTTTTTTACATAAATGCAGTAAACAGACCAAGATACACCTTACTGTGATGAAAGGAACTACGTTTGGCTTCTTCCTGTGGGAATAACATGAGGTTGATTTTATACATGCTGAGGAGAAAGGAATCAAGTCAGTGACTTAGTTCCTTTCTCCGCCGCATGTAGCATCTGATGAAATTGTAAATGATATCTTCCAGAAAGTCATTAAGTGGTTCTCTACAAATGGACTCTCATTAAACTTTGATAAAACCCAGTATATACAGTTTCATACAGTAAATGGCATGACACCATTAATAAATTTAGACTTTGAACATAAATCTGTAGCTAAGGTAGAATATTCAAAATTTTTAGGTGTTTGCATTGACGAGGGACTGAATTGGAAGAAACATATTGAAGATCTCCTGAAACGTCTGAGCTCAGCTACTTATGCTATCAGAGTCATTGCAAAATTTGGTGATATAAATCTCAGTAAATTAGCTTACTACGCCTATTTTCATTCACTGCTTTCATATGGGATCATATTCTGGGGCAATTCAACATTGAGTAAAAAAGTATTCATTGCACAAAAGCGTGTAATCAGAATAATTGCTGGAGCCCACCCAAGAGCATCCTGCAGACATTTATTTAGGGATCTAGGGATACTCACTGTAGCTTCACAATATATATATTCACTCATGAAATTTGTTATTAACAATCCGACTCAATTCAAAAGTAATAGCAGTGTGCATAGCTACGACACTAGGAGAAAGGATGATATTCACTATTCAAGGTTAAATCTAACTTTGGCTCAAAAAGGGGTGAATTATGCTGCCACAAAAGTCTTTGGTCACTTACCAAGTAGCATCAAAAGTCTGACAGATAGCCAACTAGTATTTAAAAAGAAATTAAAGGAATTTCTGAATGGCAACTCCTTCTACAATGTAGATGAATTTTTAGATAAAACATAAAAAAATATATTAAAAAAAAAAAAAAAAAAAAAAAAAAAAAAAAAAAAAAAAAATTACAAAAAAATTCTTAAAATATAGATTGTCAAGTATAGACATAATTTACTAAACTGACACGTTCCACATCATTACGAAATGTCGTATACATGATCTAAGGAACAAGTATTAATCTAATCTAATCTAATCTAATCATCCCATCAGTAGATTTTATTGTCAGCGAGCTTGTACTACACCAGCTACATGCTAGATGGTGTTGGTCTGCGGCATGCAGGTGTAGAAAGTGCAACAAAACAGTAATTTGGCACCAACTTCGTCAGGTGTCACGATTATTGTTGAGTGTTGTAAGTGATTGAATACCGTCTTTCTAAATGTCAAAAGGACGTGTGGAAGAAATCCATACATAACAAAAATTCCGGAAAATGTAATAAATTTGATAGTACCCAGTATCACATCTTTCCCAAAGAAACTCACTATGCTGCGAAGGAAATGAGATACCTAGATGCAAGCTTGGATCTGAAAACTTTGCACGAAATGTTCCTTAAGAAATATCCAGACATAAATGTGAAATACGAGTTCTATAGGAAATATTTTCATGAAAATTACAAAGTGTGAATCACTATAAAAAATTGAAGATATTTTCGGAAACTGATGAAACACATTAGTGGAGAAGACATAGAACTTTCCACAACTTCCAACCAGTGTATGATTCTGGAGTTATAGAAGCTAGAAGAATCAGCAGTGATTCAAGACCAGCTCTCACATTCAATTTGTGTGACAAAATGCAAAATATATTTGTCAAACTAGAGGATTTACCTTCTAGGTGTTTTATTGCTTGTGTTTATGATAAACTATGGGATTTTGGCATGGTTAGTGAGGTAAATATTGAAGAAAAAGATGTGCTTGTAAGATTTTTACATTCTCATGGACCATCGGGATCATTTTCCTAGCCCAAGAGAGAAGATTCTTGTTTTATTCCCATCTTTCAAATAATCGCCATTGTGGACCATCCAAAGACAATGACTGGGAAAGCGTACATTGTTACTCCAGAATGCATGGCCTATGTGAACAACAAAGTTTTGAAAATTCTAGAGGACTTAAAAAAATTGACATAGAATTTAGAGTTGTCATACAACTGTTGTAATGAAATTTAAAACTTATATATCTACTTCTTTACCAAGTTATTATTTATGTTTAAAACCAAGAAACATAATTAATCTTGTGATTCTTGAGTTTCTTCCACCGTATTTGATAATCAAAATATCCATGGGTGTATTGCCGGTCTATAGTGTCCAACAGGCACCATATTTCGGCGATCATACATGTCGGCATCATCAGGTGAACTGACAGACTGAGCTCCTGGAAACGCGCCGGCACGGAGATCCGCACGCTACAATGGCTCGAAAGGAACTGGTTTCTAGCAAGGTAGCGGGTGATTTAAATACCCTCGGCCCATGGAGCGACCCCTCCGTGGTCTGCGCCCCGCGCCGCGGTTGCACATTGGAACCAATTGCGACAGCGTCTGAGATGAAGTCGATGTGAGGGCTCTGTTCACCATGGTTGGCACTTCTTTACGTTTGCTAGATTTACTCTTAATGAATCCAAGCAATGTATCCAAGCAAGTCAGCGGTCGCTGAACGTTGTTTGTCGGAGAATCACGCATTGGAGTATGAACGAACTAGGATTCTGGTACAGACGTCAAGATTCTGGGACTGCATCGTTAAAGAGGCCATTGACGACCTCATAAACCGTGACTTTGGCTATAATCTTAGCAAAGCTTGGGAACCAGCGATTGAATTAATTAAGAGTAAATCTAGCAAACATAGCAGAGTGACGACCACGGTGGACAGAGCCCTCACATCAACGTCATCTCAGACGCCGCAATTGGTTCCACTGCGCGACTGTGGCGCCGTGCGTGGACCACGGAGGGGTCGCTTCATGGACCAAGGGTATTTAAATTGCCTGCTACTGGGCTAGAACCCAGTTTCCTTCCAGCCGTCGTAGCGTGCGAATCTGTGCCGGCATGTTTCCAGGAGCTCAGACCGTCAGTTCACCTGATGATGGTGACGTGTATGATCGCCGAATATTGCACCCGTTGGACACTATAGACCAGCAGTACACCTGTGGATATTTTGATTATAATTAATCTTGTTTCTATTTTTCAGTGCTCTCCACTTTTCAAGAATATAATTAAAATTGATTTAATTAAATATGAGAAATTGTACATTTAGCAAAATCTAAGGACGGAAGTTTACTCAACAGTTCTGCGAATCTCTGGATATGTTAGAACATTAGATTGTTATGCAATCTATCTCTACAAATGAATTCTCATTAAACTTTGATAAAACCCAGTATATACAGTTTCATACAGTAAATGGCATGACACTATTAATAAATTTGATAAAACCCAGTATATACAGTTTCATACAGTAAATGGCATGACACCATTAATAAATTTAGACTTTGAACATAAATCTGTAGCTAAGGTAGAATATTCAGAATTTTTAGGAGTGAATGATTGCAAGCAATACAGTCATTAATATCAATAATAGTTACATTCTTAAACTGCCTGCAAACTGTTTCAAAAGACTTATTAGCTCTACTTATTTCGGTATTTACACATGATAGTTCCATTAGATCATATCGTTGTGGTATTTTTAGTACTATAACATTAGTGTTTGTCAACTTGCCCAGTGTTGTCTTCAACTCTCTGCTGTTTTTATTTGCAGAAACTTTAAGCTGCTTGTTTTTCTCTGATGGCTTCTTTGATTTCTGTGTTCCATATTCTGAGGTGTATTTTGCCAAGTGCTTCTGTGGCTGCTTCAGTGATGCAGGTCTTAATATTATTCCATTCTTTATGAATGTCTTTATTCAATAGTAATGAGGCAAGCTTTTCTTGCAGTCTGTGCTGATAAAGTCTACTGATGCTGTATTCTGACAAGATGTACTTTGAATACCTCATGTTGTGGCTTATTTTGCAGTTTCTTTGTTCTTTTCCATTTTGATAGTATCCTTATATTACTGCCTAAAAGGAAATGGTCGCTGCCTATATCTCTTCCTCTGTAAACACATATATCCTGCATAAATTTTTCATTTGATCATTAACAATCATATAATCAATCACAGATCTGAATCCTCATGCACTCCATGTAAACTAGTGAATTTCTTTCTTTCTATAAAATTTGTTAGTAATTTTAAAGTTGTTAAAGGAGGCAAATTGGTGTAATTTCTGTCCATTATTACTAAAAGTTCTTTCTCCAAATAATCCTACTAAGCCTGGTATAATTAGATTTCCAGCTCTTGCATTAAAATTGCCTGCAATTAAAACATGGTCTCTTTTGTTGACTTTGTTAACTTCTTTCTGGAGGTTATCATAAAAAGTATCAGTATCTTCCTTCCTTCCCTCCTCTGGGCCATATGCAACTATAACCATTAGATGGCCTCTTGGAATCTGAAATCTGGCTGTTATTATTCTTTCATTTATGTAGCTGTATTCATAAATGTTGTCTCTCCATTTATCATTGACTAAAATTGCTACTACAGCACTAGCTTGTTTTCTTTGTGCGATGCTGCTGTAAGCCATCCAATAATCTGCCAAGTCCTACCTTCATTTAAGTATTTTCTTGGTCTGTTTTTACTGCAATGTCTACGTTCTTTTGTTTGAGAACTACATTTAACTCATCCTCTTTATTAGTCAACCCTATAACATTCCACAGTGCCAAAAACATATAAACTGTAATGCCAAACTGTTTGTCCTTTCAGGTTTTCTGGTTGTCACCAGTTGATCCTGTCCTGCATCCAAGGCTGTGAGTTTGCCAGTAATTTTACAATCCCTGGCTGCGATATGAGCGCTGTGCAGGTTAAGTCGCATAGTGATATTGCAACCACCTGATTTTCTGTCAGGGTTGTCTTCCTTAGGAAAGCCGGCTTTGCCGCATCACTAGAGCATATCACTGTACAATGATCTATGATGAATAAAATTATTGATTAAGGTCCATGTCATTCACACGCAGGTGTTTCTGAAAGCTTCCAAGTTTGCTGTACGTTTTTTATTATAGACTACTCAGCACATTTGCTTCTTTTGAGTGTTCCTCTACTCACCAGTACATTAATAATTATTCTTTTTCTATTTCAGGATCTCCTGTACTGGGTAATGAATGGAATCCAGAACGAAAGAACACTATTGTGGAGTACCTTGCTGACACAAAATTGCGCCCTTTTACAGTCTATGTCTTAAGATTTACATTTTGTGAGATTTTAAACTTCATTAATGTGGTGAGTTCTCTATTTATAACTGTGCAATAAATAATGGTTCATATATCACCCCTAACCAGCTATAGGAAGAAAAGTCAGGTTGTCAGAAACAGTTTCATTTTCATTTACATGTGCTTTTAATTTTTGGTTCAAATTGTGAATTTACATAGAATAAGTGTAAGAAATTTAGGGGGTGTTGATTCATTTTTGAATTTGAAGAATAAAACTGTAGTGATTTCCAAGTCATTAACCCCCTTTTTATTTTAAACAACAGCA
Source organism: Locusta migratoria (assembly GCA_026315105.1). Lineage (NCBI taxonomy): Eukaryota > Metazoa > Arthropoda > Insecta > Orthoptera > Acrididae > Locusta > Locusta migratoria. Next base: position 694,692,273 of record CM048745.1, on the reverse strand, counting down.
GAAAGTTATATTTAAACATGCAATAGTTGCACATTTAGTTTCTGTTGACCTAGGAATTACATGAACTGAGTACCTCACTAAAGTCAAAAGCACTTTGATAGTCCTTCCTTTTATTTCGCTAGACACGTCCTGTTCAATATACTTAAATAACAGTGGTATATTCTCAAGGCGTTTCTTATTATTGTAATGGTACTTTCTGCTATTATTTTGTTAGGTTCAGGTTTGCTATTATCCGTATGAAAAACAGTATAGTTTAAAAGTATCGAAAAGTTGGTGCTGGGGCTTTGGTTGGGAGAATCCTGGAAACAGAGAGAATATGGTTCATATTGTGATAGCAGAAAGAACAGGCATACAAAGTATATCTGCTGTAAATGAAGCATATACCTTTGTTTCGAGCATAAAATTGTTGATGCATTTAGAATATTCAAAAATAGAAAACTGTTACAGAATTATATAAAGTACTTTAGTAATCAATGTGTGCATATAAACCAGTAAAAAATAAAATTACAAAATATTTGTTCAGGGATACAAAGCACATACCCCGTAAAACATAGACATTGCTTAGGTGAGGTGGCTTGCACTTAACGACACAGATAGCCAGATCATAGATGGAACCACAGAGAATTGGTATCTATGGAGAGACGAGACAAACACATGGTTCTTGAAGAGGGACAGTTATAGGGGCAACTGTGGATGATTGACTTATCTTATATAAAGGAAGTGAACTTCAAAACACTATTGTAGAAAGAAAAGAGGAAGTAGATAAACACGAGATATGAGATACTATACTGAGAGAAGAAGTTCGCAGAACGTTGAAAGATGTAAGTCGAAGCAACACTTCTGGAATAGATGACATTACGTCAGAGCTACTGAAGTCTGTGGGAGAGCCAGTAATGATAAAACTAGTCCATCTGGTGTGCAAGATGTATGAGATAGACAAAATACCTCCAGACTTTCAAGTATAATGTATTAATCCCAATTCCAAAGAAAGGAGGTGCAAACAGGTGCAGAAATTACAGAACCATCAGTTTAATAAATCATGTTGCAATCATCTCATTGCACCACTATATGTGATGGTGGGCATCAGTGGTGGCTGAAGCTTCAGATGACTGGGGGTTCACTTCTTTCTGTTGGATCTTGATAAGGGCACTGCCCCCCGCTTGGTGCGTCGATGATGTTTCGGCACATCACCCTAGGACTTGGTATAAAGGCTGGCTCACGCCTTTGTTGTAGCGCGCTGCTGTGGCCCTGCTTCCTCACTACTTCCCCCTATCATGACGCCACCGCGGTACAGTAGCAGGTGGACAGTGGCTGAGCATTGCTTTGTTTTGTGTTTAATGATATTTTTTGTAAACATGTTTCGTAAGTGTTCTATGTAGTGTGGTGTCATTGAGTTACAGTATTTACAATGGTTAATTGGTGTATTGGGACATGTAAAAATGATTCACGAAAAATGAATGGGGTTATTTAGCACACATTCCCTAGTAATCGTTCCATGATTTCCATATGGCAAGTTAAAAGTAAATGAGCGTATCAAATAAATATTTAAAAATTGCTAGAATTTGGAGTGGTCACTTTATTGCCAGTGATTATGAAGATGGCATGAAAAACAGAATTCTTGGTTTACCTCAGAAGAAAATTATCAAAAATCTTGCAGTTCCATCTGTTAACCCTTGGGCGGCAGTGCCAATTGTGATAACTTCAGAAGCGTCACGGTGCAGATTTGCTACCACTGTGTATTCTGTGTTACAAACCTAGTATAGAAGGACTATGTGATTGTAATCACAAAATAGTGTAATGTAAAGGTAGAAATATCATATTTGTTAATATCTGAATTAGTTATCAATTACCTTCAGTTTAAAAGTTAACAAACGTAACACTATTCCGAAAGTGTACAATAATAATGTATAATAGACACAGAAGTACCATCAGTTACTCTTTCATTAATTCCCTGTAATTCCTGTCTCTTGAGTAATTAGTATCAGCTTTCTTCTGTGTTATGTGGAACTTAGTACACATAATTACCTCATCAGTCACATTATCGTCTACCATGAATGAGATAGCTTGTGTCTCTGACCTCAAGTCCCTTGTGTTCCCTTTTGAACCAGAGATTTTCATGGTATTCTTTTTCAGTGATATGGAGTGCTGCTTGTACGTCGTTTTAGTCCACAGAGTGGTTCCGTCTTCGGTATCAGATTCATTGCATCTGAAATCTTGTTTGGGATCAGAACTAGGATTTACATTTGAATAATAGCGTCCTGTTCATAATTTAATGAGGAATCTAGACAAAAGTCACTAAGATCTTCATCACTTGATGAAAAAGTCTATTTCCTCATCCGTTAGACTATAGCACGTCTAAGAGACCTGATGATTAAATTATGTAGTAGAATCACTTATTTTTGCATTGTGTAAGGCTTAAAAAGGGTTAAAAATGTGTGACGGGAACTGCAGAATGTCTAAAACAGGAGAAACTAGAGGACAATGTATTGAGAGTTAAAATTCTATTTACGAGTTAAATTTAAATTTTTGAGTATTCTAAGATGTAGGGTAAAATTTACACACAAAATATTTACTAGAAACTGCCACAAATATATTCACAAGGAAAACTATATGTAACACAAAACAATTCAAATTTACTTACGTGACAGGCAGGGTGGTGCAAATCTGCTACCAGTGATGCACTCCCTAATAAAACTTTTTTTGGGTGTACACAGCTGTGCCCTAGAAACTCAGAACCATCACTGACATAATTGTTAAGTCTTACTTGAGGAATAGCTGCAGCGGAAATATAGCATCTCCATTACTGCGACAACAGTGAGTTTTTAAAGATAAGTAGCATATTTGCACCAGCGCTGCCGCTCGAGGGTTAACATTGTTAATGTGAGTATTGATAATTGAAACATACACCTAAGAAATGAAAGGCACAACAGAAGAATTTTTAGAAAGAGAGCGGTGGAACATCTTAAAACGATAAGTACTAAAAATTAAGATTTTTCGAAAGTATTATACAAAACACCGAGGAAAATATAAGTGATGCAAATATGGCAAACAACGAACATTGTAATGCAGCTACAGGCTGTGGCGAAGAAGACACGCCTAATTATTTTAGTTGCTTTGAATAGCAAAAGAAAAAGGATCATTTGAAATGTCAATGCAAGCTATCATATGTGAACTACAAATAGCTAAAATGAAATTTAAAGCAAACACTAAAAAGCTTAAGCGGAATTTAAGAAGTAAGACCAATTTAAAAATGGTCTTGAGTAAACAGAAAACAGTAACAAATACAAAATTATGTAAAAAATGTCACATATTCGCAACAATGTCAAAAAGTTGTTAACGGAGAACCAGATTAAAGCTATTATGAATGGAAAAAGGTAATGAAATGGAATTCTGACGACATTCAGATAATGAGAGTTTTAAATGAAAAAAACATGAATTTTTGTGGCAAAAATGTGTTTTCTGCTTCCTTCTCCATCAGCTCTAAAAAGGTGGTGCATGAAGTTCCAATGTAACCCTGGCATTTTAACAAATGTTTTAATGTTAATATCTGAAACATGTGTTCTTAGCTTTGGTGAGATGCATATTAATTCTAAAATAAGCTATCACACTGGTCTAGATCAAGCATTGGGCCCAGTTTCGAAAGTCCAGATACTTTTGGCTAGAGGATTAGTCTCGCCATGGAAGCAGCATGTGTATTAGTCCTTTGATAGAACATTGATCAAAGCTGTATTGTTTCATACCATTTAAGAGTTGGACAAATGGAATTTAGTAGTAGCGGCAGTCATGTCTGATTTAGCAGGCTCTAAAACAGTGTACATATTTGGAGAGAGATGTTTCCAAGTGTATGCCTGGAAGCAATAAAGATTTTCACAAAACTAAGAACAATTACTAGAATTAGAATTCTTAGTAGTAAAAATAAGATGACAGACAATCAAAAAATGAGCAAATGGTTGAAATCAGGGAATAAGTAGCATTACGATTATTGTGCAATATATGTACCGCATATATAATAATAAGTTTATTTTCACCATAACTGTTGATATTTCATTTTACTTGCCTTCAACTAAAGGTCACGTGTAATACATACTGAAAACAATCACTGTTAAAACAATAGTTATAGCTTAGCGCTACCGCCCGACACGGTGCATGTACCCACATGACATCACAGCAGCAGTGGGCCGGGGCCACTTCCAGCAGCTTCGTGAGACAGCCCTAGTACCTAGCCCTGGTTTCACCCTCCCCTCCTGCCAGCACTCAGCAACCAAAGAGAGACCATTTGGCACTCTGCTGCAAGTTGTGCTGAGGGAAGTGCACTGGTTTGCCCCCCACCCCTCCCCTTCAGATATATTTTCATCAAATTTTTCTTCTGAATGTGAACATGTTTTGTTAGTACCCACCTACATAGTAGGAAGACATGATCACGAAAATAAAATAAGAGAAATAGACTTAGTTGTTCTTTTTTCTCGCTAGCTATTAGAGAATGGAACTGTAGAGAAACATCATGAAAGTGGTTCAATGAACCCTTTGCCATGCACTTCAATGTGACTTGCAGAGTATTTATGTAGATTTTAAAAGATCTACAAAATGTCATTATTCTTTGATAATAAACACCATGAGCACTAAAACACAGTAAGTAATTGATTACACAAGTCACTGTAACAAAATCGGTCTGTTATAATGAAGAGACAGGCTACCTTCAGGTCACGAGACACGATAAGCAGCACCCCTCCTAACCTTAACATGCACAAAAACTGCTCTCCCCCACCTCTTATCAAACAGTTAAATATTTGTTACAACAAAGAGTGTAAATGTCATTTACCCTTAAAATCTTGACACGTTCACAAAAATTCCCAAAAATGTGGCAAGTAACAATTCAAAAGTTGTTGTTCCTGTACCTGTTGAATAGAAGATTAGGTTAAAAAAATTCTTGCAGTCGGTCTCAAACCCACTACCTTTGACACCACAGTACAATGCTGCTAACTACAACACTATTCTTGCTAAGTGGAGAGTAGTGACTTCAGTATTATTCATGATCGGATCTTCTGATGGCTTTTACAGTTGATGCCTCATTAATTTACAGTTACAAGATATTTTACCAAATATGACGTGTTTTGATAAATCTTGAGTGCACCAAAAACATGGAGGGTTTGCTCATGTGCAACCCGAGGTGCGCAGTGGCTCCATTGTCTTGTTTTGGGACCATTCATACGTAACCGCCAGAGCTCAAGTAGCCATGAGCTGGTGTTTCTACCAGCTCCAACGCCGATGTTAAAAGTGGTGTTTACCCTCACTCCTCCCTGCCACGGGAGTGCCCATATGCTGTCTCCCGGGGGTTCAGAAGAGAATTTGAACCTCAGCTACACACGTGCACTGCAACCATTGCCGCCTATATGAGGCAGCCACACTATGGCTCGTATACATCCTGTCTCTGCGATGTAAAGTGTTTCTCAAGCGATAAAAATACTTTGAATGTGCATATAAAATGATCTGATAGGAGAAAGAAATGAAGAATGAATCCCAAATCTGCCTGCACGACCATGATGATCACATGAGAGTTTGGAGACACCATGGTGGGTCTCTGTTGAACTGTGACCTTGTGCATACCCACACTGATCCTACACCAGTATTATCATTTGGGTGTAACTAGATTTCTCTATTGCACCCCTTTAATAACCATTGCCAGTACACTAACCAGGTGGTATTGGAGCCTATTGCCCTCCCTTAGCTTCAGAGGTTGATAATGTGTGTTCACTTGTGGTAAGCAGTGTTCAGCACTACTTTGAGGCCCATTGGATTGCACTACTGCCTTGTTTTCCCAATCTCTTACCTATCAAAAACATATGGTTGTTTATTGTGGAAAGACTACCCCGGGAGACACCACCTCCTGGTACACCAGATTAAATTATTAATATGTAGAAGCAGCATGGACTGCTCTTATCACAACACAATCAGTGCCGAGGTATGTAACAGCAGTTATCGTCAACAATGGTGGCGACACTCAGTTCTGGTTTCATCATCTTCTTCACTTCACATGGGGCTATATTTTCATTCATGTAATCTTTGTTCATTGTGTTACCCCTCAGATAAATTTGGCAGTGATGACTGTATTGATTTTTGTTGTTGCATTTTCGATTCAAGTATATAGCTTTATCAATAAAATTCTTCTGGATATGAGACTGCGTCATCATTTTATAAACTCTACCAATGTTTCTGCCACTGTTACAGGCGGCCTTCATCATGGTCTGTGTCTGACTGCTGAATGTATGATCGTGGGGTTTATATATCAGCGGATGAGGGAGAGAAAGGGGGACGTTGGTTTTCCAATATTGGTGGTTAGATTATTGAACGCCATTGGTGGAAATGGGCGTTGATGATTGGTGTTTCAATGGCTTGTTTTTCATATGATTGGAGGTTGCAGTCTTCCCCCTTATTGGTCAAAATGGACGTTTCTAATTGGCTTTTGCATTAGTAGTTGCTATTCATGGAATAGACCTGAGAGTACGGACAGCAGTTGTGGCGTGCCACTGTTGACTTGTCGCCTGGCGCAGACTCAGACCCTGATGAAGGCCACCTGCAACAGTGGCCAAAATGTCGGTAGAGTTTATAAAATGACAAGGTGGTCTCATACCCGGAAGAATTTTATTGATAATGACAAGAGCTGCATAAGCCTACGTTTACATATATATAGCTTTATGCTTGGCAGATTAAAGGTTAAGCACATTAAATTATATATTCTCTAATACTTGGTTTTATTAATAAATTTATATTTATGCCCAGTAACCCATTGATTATGAAAAACTGCACAAACTGCTGCAAGGTTAAGCAGATTTATAATGCACAAGATCTCTGGGTAGGATTCAAGTTTACATCTACATCTACTTATATACATTGCACACAACTTCAAGGCATGTAGCAAGAGGATACTTTGCATACTACTTGTTTTCTTGTACCATTTGCACATGATTCAAGTGATAAGTAGCAGTCAGCAAGCCTCCATGTGTGCTGTTATCTCTATAATTATGACCTCGCAGTCTTTTTTCAGAACATGTAGGGAGAAGCAATATGTTAGTTGACTCTTCAAGAAATGTGCACTCAGGGATTTTGACAAAACTAGACCCTAATAAAGAATGCCTTTCTTGCAGCATCTGCCAACAGAGTTGTTCATTTCCATGATGCTAACATGTTTTCAAAATGAATGTGCAACAAAGCATTTGCTCTTCTTTGGATGTTTTTTATCTTCTCTTTCACTCTTAACTGATGTGGATCCCACACTTAGAAGCAGTATTAAAGTATTGGTTGAATGAGTGTTTTGTAAGCCACTTCCTTTGTGGATGAAGTATATTTCCCTAGGATTCTTCCAATGAAACTCAGTTTGGCATATCCCTTACAGATGATTAATTTTATGTGGTCATTCCACTTCACATCACTCCCTATGCTTACACCCAGCTATTTTATGAAAGTAGCCGCTTCCAATGATTTTCCTGCAATCATACAATGAAAGATCTTTCTTTCTGTGTATTCTTAATAAATTAAATTTGTTTATGTTGAGGTTCAGCTGCCACTCCGTAAACAAAGTGTTGATACACTGTAGGACTTCCTGCATTCATAAGACTCCCCTCTGTTGAAAGGGGAAAAAATGCTGCTGTATTCTGTTTTCTAGAACTCTTTAATTCAAAAATGCAACTGTCTGATATTTCAGATGCCCATAATTTTTTCATTAGATGACAGTGCAAAGCTGTATGCAACACCTTCTGGAAATATGGGAAGATGGACTTTACCTCTTTCTCATGGATGAACAGAGATAGCTGGGTTTCTTTGCAAGCACATGTTTATTACTAAAGAGGAGATTTTTGGTCTCCACAAATGTCATAATTCATGAGCATGAAACATGTTCTAAAATTCTACAACAGATCAACATGGTATAAATAAGCCCAAATTTTTGTGGATGTATTTGGTGACCCTTCTTGCAAACTTGCAGTTTTCCTAATCATTAGGAACACACCAGTCCTCTGAAGACTTATGGTATATTGGTGCTAAAAGGGGAGAGGGGCAGTTCCTTCACATACTCTGCACAAAACTGAAGTAGCCCCAGTCGCCTTTCCTCTGTTTAGTGATTTCAGTTGTTTTTCTACCCCTGCATTATTTCTTTTGATATCTGCAACTTTTTCATTTATGTGACAATTTAGAAGTGCAACTACAGTGATATCATCCTCTGTGAAACAGTTTTGGGAAAAGACATTTAGGATTTTCTGTTAATTTGGTACATAGAACTTTACCTTCAAATTTGTTGCAGACATCGTTTGAAACTCTCTTCACACAAATTTTGGTGTTGTTTAGATAGTGCTTGTCTGTGAGGCATTGCCTATGTTTAAATGTGCTCTGAAGCTCTCTTTGCTTTATAGCAGTTCTCAGACTTGGTGTCCAAATCATAGAGGATCTTTCCCATCTTTCACAATTTTACTCTGCAGATGCCAGCAGCAAGCAGATAGAATGTCTGATACTCATCTGCATTTCTATGCATGGTCCACAAGACTCCACATATTTCACGGAAGAGGAGTGTATGTCTACAGAACCCCATATATCTGCTTACATTTCTTCAACTTCAATATCATCAATGACGTTAACACTTTCCAGTACTTCATCTGGTTGCCCCCTTGTATCTGACTTCCAGCACATGGCCATTGGTTCCTCTTATTAGATCTTCTGCAGTCCCAGTTCCTATAAATTCTATGAAATTTCCATCTGCCTCCACCACTGGGAGCATTTATTCCTAAACATGTTATCATAAATTATTACTCCAAAATTCTGATGATTTCCATCTTCTCTTCCAACTGCAATAGCCATTGATTGTGGTTGGCACTTCTGTTTGTAACCTCTGTAAACTCTGATAACAGAGTAAACTTAATTGCTTACATAACAATTCTGGTAATTAACAGTTACATTATCAATTAAACAACACATGTGGTTGACATTTTAAATTAATATTGATTACACCAAAAGCGAAGACAGCTTTATGTATTGAGTAAATTGTGTTTAACAGGGATAGCTCAGTTGACTTCAGATAACAGAAAGTCCAGGTTGGAATTGACAATATACTAATAAGGACAGTTTACAACTCACTGAAAAGAAGTTGCGACAAGCTGCTACAGACACATAAAAAAGGCACACACTTACAACATTTTCAGCTATCATCCTTGGCTTTCTTTAGAAAATAGAACATATACACAGTCACACAACTGTCATCTCCGGCTGCTGCTCTTTGAATCGGATTCAAAGTGCGGCAGCTGGAGATGACAGTTGTGTGCCTTTGTGATTGTGTGAATATACTATTGTCTGAAGAAGGCCATGGCCAATTGCTGAAAGTGTTGCATGTGTGTGTCTTTTTTATGTGCCTGCCACAGCTCGGCACCATGTTTTTGCGGTGAGTTGTAAACTGTCCTTATTACTATATTGTCAGTTTACTTCTGCTTTCATAGATAATATCTCTCTCTTTTGAGTGCATTTCAAAGTGTTTTATCAGGTCAGTCAGTTAAGTTGACCTTATGAAAAATTAATCATTGCTGTCTGCTTTTTAAAATAGAATTGGATATTTAGTAAATACTGTTACTTTTCAGATTTCTTATTTTACTGTTAATAACAAGTTACAGGTTTGGAATGCCAGATAAACATAGACACACCATGCATAACGGTTTACTTATCACCAACATGCTTTTTAATCCTATTCTGTCTTACTTTGTAAGTTTGTTCATCATTACTACATGTTGTGCAATTTGAGTAAACATAACAAATACATTCATACTGTCAGTTACATACATGAACCGATGATTTAAACATAATAACATTATTGTGTTTCTAAGTCGACCCATATTATGAAATGTTATACAGGTCAGTGAATCCATAGTATTGTATTAGTTATGCCTTGCTCATATCACTAAAAACAATTTGATATTGTTTCATTAATTTCAGGTATTACAGATCATCTTGCTGGATAAGTTTCTTGGAGGAGAATTTGCATTTCTTGGACCAAATTTCATAAAATATGCATCAACGTCAGATTTCAATATAAAAAATCAAACAATGGCCTCTCCTCTTGACCACATGTTTCCCAAAGTAGCAAAATGCAGAATGAACTACTTTGGCACATCTGGGGGATTGTCAAAGATGGATTCCTTGTGTATTCTTCCACTGAACAATATCAATGATAAGGTACTTTAACAATTAAAGCCAGTAGACAGCGATAACTAATACACCTGCTTGTTTGATGCTATATGGAGGTGATCACTTTATCAATAAGAAGAATTATTTGTATTTAAATTTATGTTTACTGTAAATGAATGCACCATGACCAAAAAATAAGTACAGCTGTACATGATATACTCTGAACCTTCGGCTTTTAGTTGGAGCAAGATGATGCAAACATTAAAATATTAGAGCTTTGTTCAGAATGATCCTGATGCAAGGATGTTTTGATTCTTCTGAATAATTAAAGGTAAAAACAAGTGAGATTACTTAAATGAGACCATGTTCATTATTCCAGCCCAGACCTATGTCCAGACCTACCCTGTGATCCTCCTAATCACATAGATGTTAAAGCCTTATTCTTCCTTCCTTTTCTTTCAGATTTTGGGATTCCACCATTCCTTAATCATACTACCATTATTGTGATATGGCTGTGAAAAGGTGACTGGTTCAGAATCCATTGTAGTTTCAATAATGAATTTTCCAAATGGTGGTCATTTTTGAAGTGCTAAATCACAGTATTAAAAAGAAAGGCAATTAAAGAATTGAAAGGTAAAGTGCAATTAAGTAGTGAATTATGGTATCAGCAAGTAATGTAAATGGTAAAAGGAATGAAAGAAAGTGACTCATTAATTTTTGACAAATTCATTATTTAGACATCCAGACCATTAAACATATGGGTTGTATGTTTGTCTTGTGGTAATTAAAAATTTCAATATCAGGCAAGTAGTTGTGGTAAAGCTCTTTATACAGCAACAGAAGAAAAGGATTGATCAATGTACTTATTATTATTGTAGTCATTTTACTTAGAGTTAACACCTGAGTCTTACTTTGGGCAAAAGCTCGGCTGCTCCAAGACATGTTGTTGAGCATTTGGGAGAGTCTCTACCTGTTGGAAATTGGTTTTTGCTCACTCAGCTTGCAACAAGAATTTCAATCCTTTAATAATGCAATTGTTTTCACCTTTAATCATTCATCAGAACCACAAAATTCCTATATCAGGATCATTCTGAACAAAGCTCTAATCATTCCATGCACAACAGTGAGCGGTATTAATATGTTCATAAATGTCACGTGCAAATTTGTGATTCTTACGGAGCCTTTACTCGGGTTCTATTGATCAGAGTTAAGGGATGAAGTGTTCTAGATAGTCCTTGTCCTAGTGATCATTTGTGCATATATTAGAAGAATGGGAATACCATAGTTATCACATAGTACAGTGTCAAAATTTTCAACATTACATACTTCCTGTAGCCCATCCAAATTGAAGAAATCGGTTGGTTTGTGTACATTACTTGTGATCTATGGCGGGCTTTAAACAGCTTACAAAAGTACCATTCATTCTTGGTCGGTTCCTGAGAAACTGTGATCTATGGGTACCAAAAACACAAATGGTGGAGATTGTCACTTTGATACTTTCAATTCCTTGCAAATCTATATGCTATATGCTCTTATGATGATATTCTCAATTTTTTGGATACCTTTATCCATTACTGAGATCCAAAGGTAGAAATCTATCATAGTGTTGCACAAAACCCAAGTTTTAGCTGTTTTTGTACTGTGAGTCGCAAATTTATAAATAATTAACCATACCAAATTTTCAAATATCTTACAACACATACTGGAGACATTTATTTAGAAACGGCATTTTTCCGTTTTCAAAAATCTTGGTCCATTATCAAGAGGCAATCAAAAACTGATATTTTGCTAGAAAAAGTATGTTTTGTGTTGAAAGACAGGCATCAGGTCACTCTGACACCATGCAATTTGAAAAAATGCACTCAGTGAAAAAATTGAAATCTGTACTCGATGAAGGGTAATTTTTATGATTGTTGTTCACCGTAGTTAATATGCAGCATCCAGTTTAGTGAAGTATTGCAACATATTTTGAAGAGTTTACAGGGGTAAAACACATTGTGTAGACTTATTGTATGATTGATTTTGGGTTATACATTGCTGTGTATGAAATGTAGGTGTATATCAAAATTGTATTTAAAGTTGACAGCAGAATGATACTTTATGTGGTTCTTGAGATTTCAGTCCACATGCTATAGCGTGCAGATGTGAAAATGTAATTTCTGAGTTATCGTATCTTCGTGAATAACAAATGACTCAAATATTATGTGTAAGTTGTTTAGATGTTTTTCTAGAAAATTTGTTTCCCATTTCCAAAAATCTGTATTCGTTATCATGATATTCTAGAAAATCATATTTTTTGGTATCAAAAGAACCATCTGCGTGGATTGGCAAATCTACATTCTATTCACGGCAGATCAATGAAATTTTCATGATATATTCTAAGATGATGATTCTGGTAAAAATTGAAAGTTTTTTTCATAATTCTCTCTGTTTCCGAGATCTGTAGATAGTTACCATACATATGAACGTAATATCAGATCTGACGTGTAATTATGGTTTTAACTAATGTAGCAAACTTACTGCAAGTGTCCTGGTTTGGAGGTTACGAACCTCTGTTTGTGGTAGCCATTTATGTACTGATAACATTTATAAAAGTCACAACTCATCATAAATTTTTGTCTGTGATGGAAGTTTTTAAAATTTAGTTGTGTTAGACACAGATTGCCGTACAGTGTGTTTGTGAGAAAGGTTTTACACTACTCAGGTATATCTGTCACGTGTTGCCATAAGTCGTGTCTGTGACAAAACATTCTGCAGTTAATATGTTGAAACCATTACAAATTGACATTAATTGAGGATACATTGAAAAGGTTTGTAATTTTGATGACAGAAATATCCATCACTTATCACCAACAGAACACAATCCTCATGTACAAAGGCTGCAGAAGATCAATATCACCATTGATGGTGTAAGAAGTCAGTGCAGTGGAAAAAAAAAAAAAAAAAAAAAAAAAAAAAAAAAAAAAAAAAAAAAAAGAGAGAGAGAGAGAGAGAGAAGAAGAAGAAGAAGAAGATAATAATAATAATACCAAACAGAATGCGTACCTCAGTAACACCAGTGTATTGTGTTATGCAACTACAGTGATCCAGTGTATGCTTCAGTTGTCGCAGTTTGTCAATTACATCTGAAACTTCATGACTGAGAGCAACAATAAAAAAACTGACACCTACAAAATATGCCAAGAGCTCATGCAATTTCACAGTTTGCTTGGGCATGTTAGAAAATGGAGCTATGTGGACAGTGTCCGAAAATATGTCAGCAACCATACTGTGTCCAAGTATGATGAACAAGTGCAGCAAGGGGCACCAGAATCTTCCATGTGCCCACTGAATAAGATAGACGAATCCATATCAATAAAATCTTTGTTCTTCTGCACCAAACAATACACAGCCAATGTACAGCTTGCAGATACCCATCTACAAATGAGATCCAAGATCAGATACTAATTACATTACACAACATTAGTGGAAAAAAAGAATTAAAACATTTGCTGAAGACGAAGCAACAGTGCTTAGAATGTGTAAGCTGCATAGAGAACAAATGCATGCTCAAATAAACTTACAAATTTGTATGTCAACAAAGATATTTGCTGATAACACTTAACATTTTCAAATGGAATTCCATTACAATTGAGCAAACTAGAACGGAACAGTGAAAAATTTTGGGTTTCAAGTTCACTTCAACCAAGAACCACAGAAAACACTTCAAACCAGCTGAATCTGATAATTCCATAAATCTACCAGACGACACCTGAGGCCTCCACATATTTTGTGGTTATTATAAATTGCTACTTACCAGTAATATGTCTGTATGATGCACTGTTAACAATACCTTTATGTTATATCAACATTCACATGTTTCAGGCCAGTGGACATGCAAAATTCACCATGATAACAGTTGAACAGTCTTGAATTATCATGAAATACCATCATCGTATAAAACGAAATTCTCAGCAGGACTCAAAAAACTTCACATGCTTTTTACAGAACAATTTTGATAATGATAGACTAAGTAGTAGCTTACTTTCTAAAAACAGCTTCACATTCACACCAATGCTAAGCCTCCTTAACTATTTTAAAGCCGGTGACGGCAGTCATGTCTGTGTCAGAGTATGTGGTCTGTTTATGACTCTAACCGATGAAGGCCCATACGGCCAAAAGCTATAATGTTGTCAGTTATTTCTGCCTTCCTGTGGCTCATTGGATGTCTCTGTGGTGAGTAAGCAACCCATCCACCTCAAAAACATTGTTGAATCCTTCCTGGAATTTACTTTATTATATTTGACATTTGAAAAAGTGTATTGACGTATATAAAGGCTGAAGGTGAGTAGGAGGGAGAAAATGCAAGAGGGGGAGAAGTTGGAGCCAGATATGATGGAATAGAGGAAGTGTTGGTTTGGGAGAAAGAAATATGCATGAAGACAGTAGCATTGGGAGGAAAATGAGATGTTGGAAGTCAGAAACAGTGGCAGTAAAACACCAAGATAGATACTGATAGTAGCAATTTGAGAAAAAGAGAACGAAAAAACAGGGGAAATGAGACGAATGGAGACTATACATAAATAATGAGGGTGTGGCTCTCCAATACAGCGAATTTTGAAATGAAAGAATTCGTCCAGTTTTTCCCGTCTCCAATGCACATGTGTTAAAGTTTCCCTTTCTACGAGTCATGACACAGACAGGAAGTGGAAATGGAAGAGACAAAGAAAGAAAGAAAGGCATTGGTGAATATGAAGGCTTAGCTGGGCGAAAGTATTTACAATGTTCTGCACTAAAAGAACAAAAATTTGTTGCTAGGAACTCAGACTTGGGATTGAGGCAGCTGGTTCTACACTTTAATGTCAGAGAATGTATTTGCCTCTTTTGTGCTCTGACAGTAGCATTTTTCACCTGGTATTATAATAATTCTTATGTTTTTAAACAAAATATAATTTTGATTAAACCATATATAGTTTCAATGCTTTTTAAAGTAGCTTCTTAAAAGTAGAGGGCCATCGAGTGAGGTGGCGCAGTGATAAGACACTGGACTCAAATTCGGAAGGACGGTGGTTCAAATCCGCTTCCATCCATCCTGATTTAGGTTTTTCGTGATTTCCCTAAATCACCCCAGGCAAATGTCAGGATGGCTCGTTTCAAAAGGGCACGGCCAATTTCCTTCCACATCCTTACCCAAAACTCCGAGCTTTAGCTCCGTCTCTAATGACCGAGCTGTCAATGGGACGTTAAACCCTAAGCTTCCATCAAGTAGAGGGCCAATAAAATTTTGTACCAGGTAGGATAAACAAAGGAACAAAAAATGTTATTGTATTTCATTCCATAATGGTAGGTCCAGCAACAGGGATAAATAATTCAAATGGTGAGCAGTCTCTGATGCAATTTATAAGTGATTTATTATGTGCAATTCCATCAGACAGATGATGTGGTAACTGCAGAAAAGGTTAATTGGACATAATAAATCTATTGCAGATTAAAACAGAATCTGTTCACTATCTGAACAATAAAAAATGTGAATTCTGATGTCTTTCATGATGTTGTTTCTCGCACCAACCTCTTCATATTGGAGTAACACACTCAGTGACACCATTATTTGTTATATGTACCCCAATTTCTGTCTTTGTCTATAGTTTCTGCCCAGGGTTCCTCTAATGCCACTGAAATTATTCCCTTATGTCTCAACATATCTTGTTGTATTATCCTGTCTCTTTTCTCTGACTTCATGTTTTCTTTCCTTTCTAATTCTGTTTTTACATTGAGTTGTTATCTAAACTTTACTATTAGTGACATTCCAATTCATATTTTCCATTGTTTAGATCAGTGTAATTTACAATTTCAGTCTGTAAAATTATTTTTTTAATCCTTAATACTTTCATTATTAATATTTTTAAATTGCAATATTTTCTTTAATTCACTGTTTCAGGTATTCCTGTTCTTATGGTTCTGGTTTGTGGCATTGGCTGTGGTGTCAGCAATAGCACTAGTTTACCGCGCAGTCATTTTACTTAGTGTTAACACCCGAGTTTACTTACTGTGGGCAAAAGCTCGGCTGCTTCCAAGACATGTTGCTGAACATTTGGGACAGTCTCTACCTGTTGGAAATTGGTTTTTGCTCACTCAGCTCAGCAAGAATGTCAATCCTTTTGTTTTTGTAGAACTGCTTATAGAACTTGATAGATATTTGAGTAAGAAAACATCTATCTCAGTGTAATTCACACACACATTTATTTTTTGTGAAAGGATCATTTGGTTTTTATGCTGTAGTTCAATGTTCATAAGAGTAGCACTATCTTGTATGTAATGAATATGTTCTAAATGTAAGTTTAGTTGCTATAGTCAGTAGAATTGTTTGCATTTCAGTAGCATAAATATCACAATTACACATATGAAATAGTTGAATTTTGAAAGATAGTTGCAGAAGATCTATTCATTATAAGTATTAGAAGAAATTGTATGGTTGTCTCTGAGACAGCATTAATTACAAGTTTCATTCCTTTAGTTATGACACCAAATAATGGCATCATGTAGAAATAGTTTTTTTATGCTTAAGTATTGGTATATGCATGTTAATCTTATTCCAATGCTGCATTAGAATTATAAATATGGTTAAGGCCACAATTTTGAAAATAAACTACTGTTTTATGTTTTGTCTTTTTTGCTGTTTTTATATACTTCATAAAATAAGAAAAGACATTTTCTCATTAGCAGTTTTTAACTGTTCTTCACTCCATAATACCTTAGCAGGTGTATGAGTCTTTTGTAATTTATGCTACCCTATGAAGCTTCTTGGTTTCCAGAGTAATCACATTGGTGACATAGCATCTAAATGTCTTTAAGGATTTATTTCAGGTAAATATTGTTATTTCATTCTCTCAGTTCTTTCACAGATTTATTTTTTATCATAAAAATTGTCTTGGATTAGTCAATGTTATCTTCATATAATTATAACAATACTGTCTTTTAAGTTCTGTTGTCACTATCAGCTTCCTTTCCAAATGAATTACCTGTCATTATTATTATTGTTATTTCTACATTTAACCTTTCCTTGTGCTTAACTATTCCATTTGCCTGAAATAAACTGCTTGTTCAATTGATCCTGTTTCTAATTGATATTTCAGTTTGTAAAATATGATATGTAAAAGTTCTAACCACAATATATATGAAAATATATATGAAATATAAATATATGAATATATATGAAATATATGAATATATGAAAATATATATGAAAATATGAAAGTATGTTATTCAGTTACTTATGTTACTCTATGAGGAAATAAAGCTGGCTGAAATTGAAAACAATTCATAATATGTATTAATTAATTTGTAACCTTCTTGGTAACTTCAGGCTTTCTTCTCACTACAGTGCTAGCCGAATTTTTGTCACTAACAATTTCGTATTTTCAATGTGTTTGCCAAAGTCCTAGTTTATTTGAGGCTTACACTTCACCCCATACGCCACATTTCCACCTGTCAAACCTCAAAAAGGCCCATCTTACTGGTTACTTGAGATGTCATGAGTGATGACTAACTGAAAACGAATGGATTTTATAAATGTATTTTGTTCATTGTTTCTGGTTTCCCACATCAGATGAGTTAAACGTTTCCTTTCATTACAGCTCTGCAAAATAAACGATTTGACTAAGGTTTAGTATGAGATCTATGCCAAGTATTTTATTAATGTGTTTGTATTAATTATTTGCTGATAAAATGTTATGTTCCTATATCATTAATATAAAAAATTCTGTATTGTCTTTAATAACATATATTTCATATGCAACAAATCAGGAAGTAACAATTTTTTTCTCTCTTCAAAAGAGATAGATTGGCTGGCCAGTACTTACTTTTTTGCTGTACTGACGATAATCTCTCACAGAAAGAAAAAAAGGACAAAAATAAAACAAGCTTTTGGAACTGGGTTCCTTCTTCAGGTAAGAGAGAAAGGAAGAAAAAAGGAAGGGGAAGGTAATTCATGACACCATTCTCATGACTTAGGTCGTGAATTACCTTCCCCTTCCTTTCCCATTCCTTTTTTCTTCCCTTCTCTTTTACCTGAAGAAGGAACCCAGTTCCAAAAGCTTATTTCATTTTTGACCTTTTTTCTATCTGTACGTGACTATTGGAAGTACAGAAAAAAGGTAAGTACTGGCCTGCCAATTTATCTCTTTTGAAACATAATTTATCATCTCTGTGGAGAATTTCCATAATTAATCGAAGTAACAATTTTGCTCTTCAGTTCACCACTTGTTTGGTGATACTATTATTTTTCCATAACAGCTCATGGTGTGGGGTCCTATAGAAATAAACCACAGGAAGGTGCGAATGGCCAAGTAAATGGTCCTAACAGTTGGGAAAACAGGTACTTTGGACATATTCCGAGTCATCACATTTGTGCTCAGATGGCAAAGACTACCAGATCCACCGCTTAGTTTCTCAACCATTTGGGGTAAAGCCCAATGGGATCCTGCACAAGTAAGGCTAGCAACCTGCTTTCCAGGTACTTCAATATGATTCTAGCAACAATCAGCAATCTAATTGACAGGCCAGGGACTCCTCAGATACAACTTGGAAAGCGATCTGGAATAAAATGGAGAGCTATTAATATCAATGGGGACTGCACTAGAAAGAAGCTAGAGCTTGCAAAGGCTGCAATGAAGATGGGGTTAGATATATTAGCTGTTAGTGACATTAGGGTAAGGGGAGAGAAAAAGAACGAAGTGGAAGAATACGAGGTCTACCTAACAGGAGTCAAAGCAGGAAGAGCACACTAGTGTGTAGGGCTTCTCTTCAGAAAAGCTATTAAAACCAGCATAATTGCAATAAGGTATGAAAATTAACAGCTGATGTGAATAGATGGGCAGATCTCCAGTAAGAAAATTAGGATTGTGTCTATATTCGCCCTGTGAAGTTACAGATCAAGATGAGATGGACAGATTTTACAATGCACTCAGTAATGTAGTTGTTAAAGAAGGAGGACGGTGTTTTGCTCATGGGTGACTTCAATGCTAGGATAGAAAGTTGAACAGGAGGGTATGAAAAGGTTATGGGTAAGTTGGGAGAGGATATGGAGGCCAACTGGAATGGGAAACTCTTCTTGGAATTTTGTACCAGTATGGGCTTAGTTATCACAAACTCCTCTTTTTTTAAGTATAAAAACATTCACTGGTATACTTGGGAAGGCAGGGGAACCAGATCTGTCATTGACTATATAATAACAGATCAGGAAGGCAGTCAAGAGCCACATGTGTTTTCAGAAGGTTCTTTGATAATGCTGATCATTATTTAATCTGCAGTAAAATTGATTTTTTTTGGCCAAAAGTGCAGAAAGATGGGTTCATATGTAGAAGGATAAGAGTGGAGAAGCTTCAGGACAAGAAAATGGGGCACAAATACATAACAGTCATCTCGAAAAAAATACCAGTTTGTTGAATGTAGTCATTTACAGTCACTGGAAGAGGAATGTACAAGGTACTGGAAGTGGCTAGAGAATGTATTGGAACAGTAGTGTGTAAAGGAAGGAAGAAGCAGACATCTTGGTGGAATGACACTGTCAAGGCAGCCTTTGAAAAGATAAAGAAGGCGTTCCAAAAATTGCTCCATACTAGAAGTCAGGCAGA
This sequence comes from Locusta migratoria, assembly GCA_026315105.1. Taxonomy (NCBI): domain Eukaryota; kingdom Metazoa; phylum Arthropoda; class Insecta; order Orthoptera; family Acrididae; genus Locusta; species Locusta migratoria. Next base: position 694,672,504 of record CM048745.1, on the reverse strand, counting down.
TGGAGAAAGTTATATTGAAGAAAGAAACAAATCCAAACGAATAATTTCAGGATCCAAGCAGAAATCATGGGAAGGCTTTGGAAATAAGTTAGAAACTATGGGTCAAGCTGCAGGAAAACCATTCTGGAGCATAATTAGCAATCTTCGAACAGAAGGGAAGAAAGAATCAACTAGTGTTCCGAACAGGTCAGGAAAGCTGCTAGTGAATCTTGTGGATACCTTGCACAGATGGAGGGAATATTTTCAAGAGTTGCTCAATGTAGGTGAAATGTTCAGTGATGAGTCAGATTTTGAAATACAATGGGATAGGGATAATGATGGAAACAGGGTCACGTTTGAGGAACTAGAGACAATGGTCAACAGATTGCAGTGCAATAAATTGGCTGGGGTAGATTAAATTAAATTGAAATTCATCAAATACAGTGGAATTTCAGGTCTCAAATGGTTACACAGGATAAAGAAAATGGCATGGGAGTCAGGACAGGTTCCTTCTCACTGGATGAAAGTCACATCTATTTTCAAACATGGAAACAGAAAAGACTGAAAAAAACTACAGAGGTTTCTCTGTAATTAGTGTTGTGGGAAAAATACTCTGGTGTTATTGAAAAGAGAGTGCTAGTATTAGTTGGATGAAAATCATTGTGGGTTTACACCTCTTACAGGCTGACAGGACCTGATTTTTAGGTCGCAATAGATAATGGAGAAGTGCTAAGAGTGGAACAGTGAACTATATCTGTTTTTATAGATCTAGAAAAGGCTTATGGCCATGTTCCTAGGAGGAAGCTATTGTGAGTTGTACATGTTTATGTAACAGGAAGCAAACTTATGCAGGCAATTATATGTATGTACATGGATTGTCTGTCATCTGTTAAGAGTTGATGGTAAGTTGAGTTCATGGTTTACGATAGTTTCAGGGGCAAGACAAGGTTGTAACCTGTCACCACTGTTGTTCATACTATTTATAAATCATACATTGGAAACAATAGACTGGCAGGTTGTCATTAAATAGGTGAAAACAAAATAAGCAGTCTCCCATATGCAGATGTCTTAGCTGTGATGTTAGATTTGATTAAAAAGTTGCAATCTTAAGATTAGAGGTGTAAGGCTTATGGTATGAAGATCAGCATCTCCAAAATGAAAGTAATATCTATGGAAAATAGATTTAAACAGATTGAGTGCCAAATAGGAGGAACAAAGTTAGATCAGCTGGACAATTTCAAGTACTTAAGATGTATTTTCTAACAGATGGCAACATAGTGAAAGAACTTGAATCAAGGTGTAGAAAAGCTAATGCAATGAGTGAACATAGTGAAAGAACTTGAATTAAGGTGTAGAAAAACTAATGCAGTGAGTGCACAGCTAAGATCTAGTCTCTTCTGCAAGAAGGAAGTTAGTACCAAGCAGTAACAGATCTAGAACACTATTAAGGGCAGAGAGTGGGGGCAAGGGAACACTAATGTAATATTGTGCTAAACAGATTGCATCTCATGAATAACTTATTTAACCTACAAAAACAACAGCAATAATGGTGGTAATAATTAATGTATTTTTGTTAAGTATTATTAGTAAATTGGCTAGCGGCCATTCCCCACTGGATACACCAGTTCCCATTAGATCACTGAAGTTAAGCACTGTCAGGCTTCGGTAGCACTTGGATGGGTAACTGACCAGCTCTGCCGTGTGCTGTTGGCAAGCAGGAAACACTCATCCCTTGTGAGGCCACTTGAGGAGCTATTTGATTGAAAAGTAGCAGCTCCGTTCACGAAAACTGACTTAACAGCTGGGAGTGCGGGCCGCTGACCCCATCCCTTTCCATACCACATCCATTGATGTCGTCGGGCTGAGGATGACACGGCAGTCCATTAGTACCCAGTGGGCCTCTGGAGGCTTGTCAGATGGAGTTTAGTTTTAGTTTTATTATTAGTAATTTATTAACAATAGTCTCGTGAAGTTTAACCCTCCAGCTGGTGCGTCAACTTTCATGATGCCACTAGTCACGATGTATCTCCTGGATACATGAGATGGTTTTTGTGGTTGTGCCTTTGTTTACAGCTACTTTTTGTTTTGCTTCTGTTTTAAATTGCAGTTACTTTATTGTTGCAGATTTGGCAAATACATAAGTGAACATTAGGCTCATTACACTTTCAAATTAACAGAAATATTTAACATATTGTAATGGAGAAGTACATGAAATTCGTTTACAAAGTGACTTTATTATAGACACAAATAAGTTATTGAACTAATTAGAGCATGTTTCTTTGTATGGATTGCTCTCTACAGAAAGACATTGTTCACAAATTATTTTTGCGTGCTTTCGCAAACAAAGATGTGTACCGCATTTTTCATATGCATAGGCTACTTGTTGGGACAAGTCTTGTTTGTCTCCCTGTAACATTACTAGCATTTCATTTCCTGAGTGCAAAGATAGTTCAGTGTTTTCTTGCTCTTTTCCTTGAGGTTTGTACTTTACCAGCATCATCTTTTAGTCATAATAAGAGCTCTTCTTTTGAGATGATCTTTCAGTAAAGTCAGAGCCAAAGTTTTGAGGTAGTCGCACCTATTTGAGTATTTATTCTTGTTGCCCAAGAAAGTTACTCTCGAGTTGATGCCTGCAATATTTATTATTATTACAACTGAAAGCATTTTTAGTTGTCATTTTTACTCACAAAAATAGTAATGTTGATCACTTTGTTGCACTTCATTATTTTCCTCTTCATCAAATTCGTGATCTGTGTCTGAGTCTACAGATCTTGTTTTGAGTATATCTTCGGTTTCCGAATCAGTTTCTACAAGATCATTTTAAATTGATACCACATTGATGAAAAGAAGGGGATGTACTTCTACCAAATCCTTAGGATTTGCTAAATCATATAGTTTACTCATTTTGAAAGAGAGTACATGTAGCTACAACGAAACGTATCTTCATCTAGAAAACAACAACGCATTTTCCAACTTGAGTACGCTCCAAACAATTCCACAGCTGCTGTTATTAGCAGTGACAATGTGTTACGCGAGTAGGTGTGCTGTATCTGACAGATAACAGAAAATACACATGCTCCTGTCTGAGTCATTTATGATCTTGTCAGTATTGGGATAAGGCTGCAATTCCTGTGAAGCAATTACAAAGGTATGACACAAGATTTCGTGGGCCAGCAAGCCTTTATCACTGTTCATTGCGGTACTATTAGAGAAAAAGTAGGTCATGTATCTCACAGATACATACATGACTGTTGAAGGGTTAAAGAGTGAGACATTATAAAGCTTACATTAAATGTACATCAACTGCAAGCATTGTTGATGTTTGTGAGCAAACTTTTTTATTACTTCTTAAGGCTCCACGTCAATGTTATGATGGATGTGGAGTAACACCAATCCATTGAGCTGATCTTCACCCATGGTTGATCGCAGATATGTCTTCACTCTCCTCCAAGTAGAAAATGATCTTCCTGATGTATGTGTTGTCACTGATAGCATAGCAAAAAGATGAAGCAGGCACTGGATGTTCGAATATTTGCAGCAGCTGCAATATTTTATGCAAATGTTGTTCATCTGTCTGTGAGGGTTTTTTTTTTTTTTTTTTCCCAATAAGAATCCCAAAGTAGCAGTTCTCCTTTAAGTTCACAGATAGAATCGGGCAAATAACTTTCATACATAGTTGCAGCTTCTAGAATATGCTCTGTTTCACTATTCAGTCTAAAGAGAAATTCTGGTAAAAGTCCTTACAAGTTCAACACAGTCTCCTGTTTTTCATTGCAGAAAAATTCACTAAGCTCAGACATGAGGAAATCTAACAATGGTATGTTCACTGTTGTGCGATAAAACATGTAAGGATCTCCAGTTAGAATGTTAGCTCTCTGTGTTTAATGATGATTTATTTCTGGAATAGAAGCATCGACATTTATATCCTTAGCCAATGATAGTGCATGCTTTAAAATGTTCATAAAACACACATCAGAAGCTTTCCTTTGACAATGAAATATGTCAATTGCATTAACTTTCATCCTGTACACTTGTGACAAGTCAAGGCTAGGGTCTTGAAGTTGGCAGGAAAGTGGTAAAGTAACTGACAATAGTTCTACAACTACTTCTAAAGTTACAAGTATGGTATATTTCTAGAAGTCACCACCTTCCCTTCTGCATTAGAGGTGACATCTTCAAGAAAATGTATTCCAGCTGTGCTTCATTAATGAACAAAACACAATCATGTCATTCTGTCCTGTGTGTCTCGCAAAGGGATGACCACAGAGTAAGATAGTTTTCACAATAGGCACAAGGCACTCTCGACTTTTGTCTACTTGTTGTTTGAGTATGAAGTCAATCATAACGAAAACATTCATCCATATCTACCATTGTGCTTCTGAAGTCCTGTACCTTGGTAACTGACATTTTATTATACGTTTGGCATGATCCTCAAAATTCCGCAACAGCATTCTTATAACATTTGAAAGCCTTTGCACCGAATGCACCAAGCATTTGGTTTCCTTTACCCGTTTTTCAGCCAGGGAAAGTCGCTTTCCATATCATGTGAAATGTCGCTTATGATTAACACACTGTGGAACCACAGAAAAATTGTACTAGTTGGAAAAAGTGCATGGGTTACTCAATACACTATATTTTTCTTCATTGGAAAGTAATAAATTTGTTTACACTTCAGCCCAATATAATTTTTATAATAATTCAGTTTACCAATTGATGTTATCTCCATTAACAGTCTGCTCTGTGATCTGCTGTGAATGTGGTGGCGAAAACATTTGAACTACTGTCTTCGAAAGCTTCACTAGCTCCACTTCTAGAAGTTTTAGTACTAAAAATGAAGAAATGTTTGTCTGATTTTCTGTCTTTATCTTTTTACAGTTCATTTTATGCCACACACTCGAACATGTCTACTGAAAGGAAAAATATACGCACTTTGTAACTTAGCATCTACCAAGTGTGGAGTGGGGTGGGGCTCACATTGTGTACTGCCCAGAGCAGAGAGGTGTGGTGCAAGGGGGGGGGGGGGGGGGGGGAAGATATGCATCTGTGTTTTGGAATCATGCTATGGTGCAGGTAGGGTTGCCATCTGGCTGGGTTTTCTCAGATTAATCCCAGTTTAGAGTGTGTCTGGGCTGGGTTTTGCATCCTGTTCAGGTTTCAAATTTTTGCGCGATATATACAAACAGCTTCTCTATCATTTGAAGACAGCTAATTCTATTGAGTGACTTCTGAAGCTCTACGAGGCAATAAAAAATTACTTTAAAAGCTAAGAAAGGCCACCTATTTTGATAAAACATTTATTTTGAAGACCAAGCATAAACACTAATACAGAGTTTAAAAACTTACATTGAAGGCTGCTTAAAAGCTTTGAGACAATTTGATATATTTGTCTGGATGGAACGGAATTGAAAGCAGTGCTTCATATTTAAATGGCAGCAATATTATTATTGAAGACTCAAAACTGTTAGATAAGTGGGTGAATTTGAAATGTTATATTGACAATCTAATCCAGAAATGTCGCCAAATGAACTCTGGATTTCTTTAAAACAGTAAACGCACATTTGTACATTGAGCTACTGAAAACCACACAGTCTCTTTTTCCATTTATATCTATTTAATTTGCATATGTTGAAAGACAAATTTATATAGCACAGAAACGATTTTATCACTCATAAAACTAAATATCTTAACTATTTTAATTATGTTGATGTTTATAAATTTATTTTCAGCAAGGAAGCAGAGAAAAAGACATTTGTGATTTGCTTAGTTTATAAATAAATAATTAAGATTTGTGATTATTTTATTTGTGAAGTAAAGAGAAATAGACATATCCGGTGTTTTCGAGCGCCTTGTCCTGGTTTATAAATTTTTCAGATATCAATGCTACATGCAGGCAACACGAAACTGTATTTTAAGTTTCCATAAAAGTATCTCTTTGGGTTCCTCATTGATCAAACTTGAACAAATGCAAATCTTTTACCCCATATGCAAACTTTCTTGTATAAAGCCCTGGCCTTCCACCGTGCCGTGAACTGCATATGCAGGGCGCGTTCTGTCTGGCTATGCCTTCAAGACGCTGGTAATCAGTTTGTATCTTTTGTGTCCTACATTTGGAAACCAGCGCATTCAGGATCTATTGCAGGAAATAAGTCTAGAAATACAGGTGGCCCTTGCGGATTCTCACAAGGGGCCATTCCCCCCCCCCCTGCCCCTACAGGCACCCCTGAACATAAGAATACCTTCCTTATCTGCAGATGTCTGACATGTACCCATGCCTGGTTTAAGACTAAGTTAGCAGTACATCGCTGTGTCTTCGACCAACTTTATTGTATGGCAGTGAAAGCTGAGTGGGCACAGGTTATTTTATTAATAATGCTTAGGTTACATCTATCCAAGTAGAAATGATGATAGTAGGTACTAATAGAGGGGGAAAATGACAGGAAGGTGTCTATAATGAGGGAATCTAGGAAAAACTGGGAATGAACTCCAAAGCAATTAGGTGAACAGACTGAGATGCTGCAGGCTCATGTTAAATGCATGGGGGAAGCTAAGTTACCTTAAAGACTTATGGGTTCGGCAGGAGTAGAGGAAGAAAAAGGAGAAATTATTTTGTTTTAGTCAAGAATGATTTTTAAGTAACAGACTTAACATCAGACTAGGTGGGGTGACTTGCATGCCTCATCGATACAGATAGGTACAACCACAATGGAGGGGTATCTGTGGAGAGGTGTGGTTCCTGGAGAGGGGCAGCAGCTGTTTCAATAGTTACTGGGGTGACAGTCTAGATGATTGACTGAGCTGGTCTTGTAACATTGGCAAAAGTGGCTTTGCCATGCAATTACTGCAAATGGTTGAATGCAAGGTAATGCTACAGTTGTTTCTTTTCCCAAGGACATGCAGCTTTACTACATGATTATATGATAATGGCATCTTCTTGCGTAAAATATACCGGAGATAAAATAGTCCCCCTTTTGGATCTCTGGGTCAGAGTGTGGAATATTCTATCCCTTAATCAGCTAAGTGGGTTAGAAAATTTAAAAAAAATATATGGCAGTGGATATGTTAGATATGATGGGGATTATTGATTGGTTTGATTTTTCCAGGGAAGCCAAAGCAGTCTTAGTCCACTGCCCGCACCGAAACTAAGTTTATTCTGCAGTATCGCTCCCTGTATATCTAGTAAAGCCAACCACTGCCCTTGAACAGTGCAAGAAGTCCCTTTACCAGTTCTTTATTAAACACAATTTCTTCGGGTCTGGTTGTCCCAAATGTTCTGTGCCTTTTACTCTCCAATGCAATGCATTTGAAGATTAGATGTGATGCAGTTTCATCACCATCATCACAGATCCTACATTTAGCATCCTCTTCTGTTATTCCCATTGTATGTAGGTGTTTTTTGAAATTCCCATGGCCTGTCAGCTATCCAACCATGAGTCTAATCTCTCTCCTGTTCAGACCCAGGATTGCAGAGCTTCTTTTAAAACATGGCTTTGGCATCATTACCTTGCCATGTTTTTGTTGATAGACTTTGGTCCAATATTCTAAGTGCTGTCTTATGAGCCAGTAACATAGCTCCAATTTGATCATTGCCTTGGTGATTGTCAGGACAGGTTCCGGTCCAATAAATGGAGTCTCTGCCCCCATCCTGGCTAATCTGTCGGCATGTTCATTGCCACTGATCCCTGAGTGGCTGGGGACCCACAATAGGTTTACTCTATTGCTTTCCCCTAGCTCCACCAGAATCCTGTGACATTCTGAAACAATTTTGGACCTTGTTGTAGGAGCTGACAGTGATCTCAGTGCTGCCTGGCTGTCTGAATAGGTATAGATGCTACGATCTTTGTAGTACCTACGCAAATTCTCCTCCACACGCACCCTGATGGCAGTGATTTTGGCCTGGAATACTGAGGCCAGTTTCCCTAGAGAGATGATGCCCTCCAGTCTTGGCTGCACCCCGTATACCCCGGCCCCAGCGCCTTGGTCTGATTTTAACCCATCAGTGAACCAGACAATATCCCCCGTACGGTGTCGAACTATTTTCTCCCACTGCTCCCTACTTCCAATTATTATATTGAAAGGCTTGTTGAAGCAGTATGGGGCTATAATATAGTCGGCTGACATTTCCCCAACCTTTCCTATATTTACCTTACTCACTATTTTAGTGTGTGATTCTGGATATCCCAAGGAGATCCAGTTGTTGCCAGTTTTGAGTCTGTATGCACCAGCCGCTGCCTCCATCTTGACCCAAAGGTGTAATGGGGGCGTATCCAGCATGGTTTCCATCCCAGCAGTTGGTGTGCTGCTAATTCCGCCCGTTATGGCTAAGCAGGCTAATCTCTGCACCTTACCAAGCTCCTTAGCAGCAACCTGCTGTTCTACCTTCTTCTACCACACGACCTGCCAATAGGTGATCCTGGGTCTAATCACCGTGGTGTATATCCAGTGCATACCCTTGGGGCTTAGGCCCCAATTTTTTCCACAAGCTCTCCTGGTACTTACAAGAGTACCTTTTGCCTTGGAGCAAATATTTCTAATGTGAGGGGGATTATTGAAGTTCGGTGGCAGGATCAACAGGATTTCTGGACAGGTGAGTAGGGTTATAAATAAAAAATCAGTTCATGGTAGGTCTGGTTATGAATAAGAAAATAGGGATGCGGGTAAATTACTATGAATATCATAGTAAATGCATTATTGTAGCAAAGACAGACAATGCCAACACCGACCCCAGTAGTGCAAGTTAATAAACCGACTAGCTTAGCTTCAGGTTCCACTACCCAGGTACCATGGCAGTTAGTAGAGAGTTGAGAAAACGTGGATTTCATGGTCGAGCAGCTGCCCATAAGCCACACTTCACTCAGGTCGCTAGGTGTTTGGAGCATGAACATTGGACAACTGAACAGTAGACAAATGTTGTGAGGAGTGACGAATCGCGGTACACAATCTGGCAGTCTGATTACGGGGTGTGGGTATGGCAATTGCCTGGTGAAAGGCATCTGCCAATGTGTGCAGTGCCAACAGTAAAATTCAGAGGCAGCGGAGTTACATCTACATAGATACTCTGCTAATCACATTAAAGTGCGTGGCAGAGGGTGCATTAACCACTTTCATAACTTTTCGCTACAGTTCCATTCTCTAATAGCGCACGGGAAGAAAGAACACCTAAATTGTTCCGTTTTCGATCTGATTTCTCTTATTTTATTGGGATGGTCATGTCTCCCTAAGTAGGTGGGTGCTAGCAAAATATTTTTACATTCACATTATGGTGTGGTCACATTTTCCATGGAGGGGACTTGCACCCCTTGTTGTTTTGCGTGGCACTATCACAGCACAGGCCTTCTCGCTTCCCACTGTTGGAGAGCATTTCGGGGATGGCAAAGAGAAGTTGAATGATTATACGTCTCAGTCACCTCTTGTTCGTTACTAAAACTTCACCATTTACAGACATGGCTATTACATTTCATAAGTGTTATGACCCGTGGCTCTATCCTTCACTCGATCCCTGCGAAACCCTATATTTCAGCAGGATAATGCACGGCCGCATGTTGCAGGTCCTGTACGGAACTTTCTGGATACAGAAAATGTTCTACTGCTGCCCTGGCCAGCACGTTCTCCAGATCTCTCACCAACTGAAAACTTCTGGTCACTGGTGGCCGAGCAACTGGCTTGTCACAATACGCCACTCACTACTCTTGATGAACTGTGGTATCGTGTTTATGTGGCATGGGCATCTGTACCTGTACATGGCATCCAAGCTGTTTGACTAAATGCCCAGGCATATCAAGGCCTTTATTACGGCTAGAGGTGGTTGTTCTGGGTACTGATTTCTCAGGATCTAGGCAGCCAAATTGTGTGAAAATGTAATCACATGTCAGTTCTAGTATAATATATGTGTCCAATGAATACCCGTATATCATCTGAATTTCTTCTTGGTGAAGCAATTTTAATAGCCAGTAGTGTAAATACACTGTTGTCTGCTAAAGAACAGTTGCTACTCACTTTTTCTTACAGCTGATCATTAACGGCACCTGTGTGCAGTCTTCTAATATTCTGTACCACAAATAAAATTCACACAATCCGACATGAATGTGTTAGTAGCTATTGAATGTGATGTAGTGTGTGTCCTGGCCCTGCCGCAGAATGAGATAGTAAATTCCAACATATAACATTATATATGCTATACTTGTATTACAGAAACTGAAATAACTGTGTTCAAAAATTAGGTTTTTCCCACCTTTCGCAAATTTTGATAAATTGACATTTTTGACGGTCTGTAGTGCCTTAGGTATTTGAAGTAGAAAAAAATGGTAAGAATCAAATTAGTAGAGAATTTTGTGCTCTTTAAAAAGAACTGAGATGTAAAAGCGCTTTTTGGCTGCAGTTTTCCCAAAAGAAATTTTGTTGGCAAAACTTGGTTTTCTAATCTTTCTAACCATATGAAGGTGTTAAAAAATGTGGAAATGTGTAGTGTGGCTAGTTTTCTATAGCTACAGCTTTCCTCTATTCGAAGAAAAATTATTCTTTTTCCGACAAGACTGGTGAGGACTTCTGACTAGAAGATATTCACCACAAAGTGACTGGACACTTGAACACTAATTTGTTGTTTTTAGGGCCTGTAGTGCATAGGGAGTGTTCAAAAAGTCTCTCCGCAGTGCTGATGATTTAGCTGCATGTGACGTATGCCGCAGTAAATGTATCGCAATGAAACTCAGTGAAATACAAGTTATTAATTTAATTAATATTCATTTTTACTTACAATTTTTTCATATTAAATGTTGAAAGTGTCCTCCCTGTTGTTGAATACATAATTCAATTCTTCTAATCATGTTTGCAAGCACAAGCTTAACATTTCTTCTGTAACAGAAGCAGTGAAAGTGGATATTGCAGGTTTCAATTTCTCAATGGATTTTGGGTGGTTTTTATAGACAGTTGCTTTTGCTACACCCCAGAAGAAAAAGTTAGTTGGTGTTAGTTCAGGAAATTGTGGAGGCCAGAGTACCTGTGAAATTATGCGATCACCAAAAACATCAGCAAACAGGACATTGAAACGTGAGCTGTATGCGCAGAAGCACAATTTTGTTGAAAATAATCATTCAGCTTTTCACTTAAGTTCCCCTGTGAATGGATGCGGAATATCACTGCAGTATCGTTTTGCATTTATTGTTTTGATGAAAAATATGGGAACCACAATCCAGCGTCTAGAAATTGCAATCCAAACTCCTATTTTCACAGACTGTAGTGGTTTCTCAAGAATACACAATGTATTTGGAGCACTCCACATACGAGAATTTTGCGAGTTCTTGTACCCGGATAAATGAAACAACGCCTCTCACCGAAAAATGTTTCATTAAGACTATCCATGCCATTTTGTTGAACGAAATTTTTGAACCATTAACAATAATGAGGTCTCTTGTCATAATTAATATTTTTCAATTCTTGCATGATGTCACTTTGTGTAAGAAAAGTTCCAATTTTTTCCTTACAGCTATGTGGGCCATTCCGACACTAACATGGATTTCCTGGGCGATTTTTCTTATTGACTTGTTTCTGACTCATGGACATTTTATCAGAAATACAGAGTAGTTTATCCTAATTCAGAACGCTAGGACCACCACTTTTCGGTGCATTTGGCATGGAACCCAAACGTCGAAATTTCGTAATCAAATCTCGCATAGCATCGCGATGTGGGATTGTTGTCTCCGGGAAAACTGAATTAAATGTTTGACAAACTGAAACTGTGTATTACCTCCAGCTTTGTACACTTGTTCGACTAAAAACACACGTTCTTCAGTGGTTAGCATTTTAACGGTGACAAAAATGAAACAAAGGAACTAAACTTAAACGTTCACGACACACTTCAACAATGCTACTGACGGTGCATGGCTCAGCATTCCAAGGCACCTAGCTGTGGAGCGCGCCGCTACTAGCCGTCGGAGGTTCGAGTCCTCCCTCGAGCATGGGTGTATTTGTTGACTTAGCATCAGAATAGAGTAGTGAAGTGCCAGAAATTTACAAACATTTGAACAAGCGTGGCTAACAATCATACGCTCTGCAGAGAGACTTTTTGAACACCCCCTAAAATACTATTTATTACTAGAGGCACCTATTTCGGCTTCATTGCCATCGCCAGGTTATGTAGATATTTTCAGTACAATAAATCAAGTTCCATAAGTAACTAATGCTTAGGTTTCACAAATTGCAATTTGGGCAGCTAATTTAGTTCGTCTTGGGAGTATGTGGGTGGTCACCACACGGGCTATTAGCTAACCCACTTACTTGTTAGGATTCTGCCTTCTATTTCCCTGATAGCCTCTCTTAGCCAACTATTGTTTCTTCGGCCCCAACTGTATTAGGTTACTAGGCCTGAGGGTGTCTTTCATTTACTTTTCTAAGATTTGATTTTCCAAATGGCTCTCAGAGGCCAACCTCACCAGATGCCACTGGTGGCGCTGAGCCACGGCACCCGGCACCACTCGGCCACCGAGGACACAATGACCAGCCCCACTGCAGAGGACTCTTCCCTGTACGTCTCCCGCCATACCCAAATATCCATTCGCCACACTGTCTGTTTCCTATACCACAGCCTATACTAATCCTATAACTTAGTGTGACCACATCACATTAAAGCGTGATGCTTTTGATATTTTATTTTTATCATGACAAGCCAACAATAATGTAAGGTTTTTAAAAGGTTTCTCTTGTGATGTGGTATGAAACATCTGATGATGGCAATTTAATCTGTCGCAACCGGTTATCTGCATAGAGATTATAAGTGATGATGGCTGTTTTCCATAATGCACTAATTGAACAGATCGCCCCCAAGTATGAAAAACTTTTATGACATTTTTATAAAATCTAAATATTAATTACTTATGAAATTCGATTGTTTGTAACGCAACAATCTTCATTTTCGCAAATAACCTGATGATAACAATTAAGGCGAAACAGACGCCTATAGTAATAAACAGAACTTGATTTATAGGACAGCATTTGGAGTTTGAATTACACTAAAATAGTGGGCTATGTCGCACTACCACTGTTATCCCATGACCTGTATAACAAAAGGACTGGTTACAGTAAAGTTTATTCTCAAAAGAAAAAGTCATGTCCCCATGTTTTGTGCTCAATACATAGTGGATGAAATGAAACGCCGCTTGGATTTGGAGATGGCGATCTGCGCTCAGATGAACTCGGGCACGCAGACGATGAGCGCGACCTGGCCGTTGGTCATCCAGCCGGGGCGCGCGGCGTCCAGCTGCTTTTCCTGGCCGGGCATCAGCCCCACCGCCGTCTCGGACTTGACGGTGCGCAGCGCCGCCATCGGGCACGGCCGGAAGCCGCGCACCGCGTGCTCCAGCCGCGTTTCTGTGGGCCAGCGAATGTCGCCCACCAGCTTCCGGAAGTTCACGTCGCCCTTGAAGATGGCCAGCGCGCTCTGCTGCAGCTCGGCGTACAGCTGCACCAAAAACAATGACAGGCATTAGGCATGTGCAAACCGTGCAGTCGCACATGGCCCCGCGCTCGTAGGGGTCCCGCGCAAAACATTAGGACATAATCTGAAAAATGTCATTCATAATTTGGTTTCTGAAACCACTTGTAATTTAATCTTAATATATACAAGACGATGGCTGAATCATTAAAAAATGCCCCAAAACCCGAGGTCGTCTTATACGAGGGTCATGTCTCGTTAATCTTCTCGTTAGTAAACGAGAAGATGCCTTTAATGTCCAGTTAAATGTGCTCGTTAAGTGCATTGCGTATGTCATTGCCGGATACACCTATCGTTTGCTAATCTGGAGAAAAGGAGTAGGTACGATATATTTCGACTAGGTTGGCAATAGAAACAAATGAAAGTGCCATCTGAATATACAGCTATTTCCCTTATTTAACTATCAGGGAAGAGGTTAGCAGATAGTTGTTAATTGGCGTTATACAAACAGACGTGAAAGAAGCTCGAATTTTATAAGAAGTTAGTGCGAGTGTGTTGTGTCCTCAATAGAGAAATATTATGGTGCATTTGAATGGAAAAAAAAAAAAAAAAAAAAAAAAAAAAAAAAAAAAAAAAAAAACGGACGCCACGACATGGAAGGAGAAGAAAAAAGCGACATGATCGCCTGTGGCAAATGAATTCAGTGCTTTCCACGGAAAATGTAGGACAGTAAAAATGCTTAGGGCTTAGTAGCCTACGATAACGTGCGAAGTGCGTAGTATCTCAGTGCAAGCTTGCACATAGGCAAAAGTTCCTGTAGATCGTAGGAAAGAATCACATTTTAGACCTCACGCTAGGCGCAACAAGCTGGGTAAAATTTTACGACGCTTCTCGCCAGGCTCCAGTGCTTATGTTGGCAACGGATAAACAATGAAATGTAGAATTGTGTTAATATTTTTCACGAGCTATAGAGTAAATGTTCTGCTCTATGGTTGACAGGTTCTTGTATGTGCCCTTGTCCATTCAGAAAAAAAAATTAGTTTTAATTGAAGTTGTCACGAAAAAAACATTTATCGGTCGTCTGAGTTGCCGTCATTACCATTGGTGACGACATAACCACTGTAGCCCGGCGAGAAGCGTGGTACAATTTAACCAAATACTGAATTAATAAGCTTGCAGGCATAAATAATGTATTCTGTTTTCTATTATGACAGATAACTTACAAAATACGTAACTATCTGTTGGACTCTTGAGATGGTCGTGGAGTTTTTCATGTAGCGTTTCCAAGACGAAATAGCGTAAGAAATTCTGCATCATCTCAGCATTCAAAATGATTTGGGCGAACATAAATACGTCTAGGTCGCATTAAAGGAGCAATGACCTCTAGATCGTCTAAAATATTGACATCGTCTTCATTGTCAACCAAATCTCTTATTCCAACCATTTTCATCATATCGATTCTCACTGAACTAGTCGGTACCCATAAGTTTGTATTATGATATCGCAAGAATAATTTTAAGGTTATGTTGTGATCTGCAATATATCAAACTCATCTACTAGCTACTGACATGGATGGAGCGTGTAGCAGTACAGAAATTTTTTGGAGTGCATCATGACTTCTGGACGATAGCAAAACGAGAGTATATTGCATACAACTTAGGTTGACGAAATTGTTTTGTTTATGTAAATGGTATATTTATACCTAGTAATTTTTATTGTTGCATGTTTTCACGTGAACGCACTGGAGCAGCGGGACTTAACCACAGTAAGATGGCGTACGCTTCCCTGGACATACTAACAGCGTGGAAGCAAAGAATAAACGGGTCGCCCGCGGAGCATAGAAGCGTGTTACAAAAAAAAAAAAAAACTCTATGTAAAGGAAAAAAAATGAAGGTGTCGGTCAGGTCATGGTTTGCTACCAAAAAAGTAATGTCGATTATTATAAAGAAAAAGTAAAACAGCCATCTAATTGTGATCTACATGATGAATTGATGCATTCTGGAGAGCCGAACGGCGAATTAACGGAAAAGGCAGCCACTTTAAGATGAGATATCAAGGGTAAAGTGCCGTAATTTAATGTTTATCGAATTCTTGTTGCATACTAGAATGCGCCAGTTAGTAATTTATGCGGTATCTTATGTGGTTTTATTCCACGAGTAATTAATTAATCAGTAATAGAACATAATCCTTCGTCTTATTTTTACGAGAATTTACTCGTAAATCAAGGAAGTATCTGGTCATGAAAGTTATATTTCATGCATGTGGTTGAATTTCTTTTGTTATCAGTTTGATGGTCCACAGAATAACTTCTCTTAGCCAGGTGTATAATTACGATCTATTCGTAATGGAATTTAATAGTTACCCTGTATAAAACAGTGGTAAGTTGATTTTATTAAAATTTTTGGACATAGCAGATAGTCCGATTTTTGTAGTTGGGAGTTAGTGTGGATGGTAGATACTGTCGGAGGCTGCGTGTTGTCCGAAGTATCGTGAGTGTGACGGAGTTCCACTCATATTTATTATTGATAAGTTAGATCTATACTGCTTATGGTCCATATTTGAAAAAAATAATGCGAGGAAATAGTATGATTCACCGGCTAAGAGCAAGAAGGGCAATTAAATGTAAAGCTACTTTCATGACCAATACAAAGCTTTTCTTATTAAAGTGAAAGGTTGTTTTTGTTTATTAGATGCCGCATAAGGTCTACAGAACAAAATAACAGTGATTATTCTATTCGAAGTAATTACGGTACTCCATTTGGGTAGTAACTAAAGTAAAACCTTACCTATTGACGACTACATTCATTGTTTTTCCATAGGCTGTTATTAAAGATCAACAGGCAGACTCTATGGGTTGTGGGAAACCAGACCTTTTGAATGATTAATTTCGCCCACACCTGAAAAACGGCCCTCGCCTTTATTTTGTAATTTTAATTATGAGAGGTGTCCGGAAAGTGGTGGTGGCACTGTAGGTTATTTTCTGTTTTTGTTGTAAAAAGATAGCATAACCAGTGAGGATAGGTATTTGCAAATTTAGAGTCTGGCCAGGATTTGTATTGAAAAATGTAAGACTTTTCTTTTAAATAAATCGATCCCTGTGGTCGAATTTAAAGTAAACTTGCAGTGTAACTTATTGTATTAGTTTACAAATAATTGACCTACGATCGCTAATGCTACGTGGAAGTATCATTAGCGAGCGTAATTTGTAAAAGTAATATTTCTTGTCTATATTAAAAGTTTATTATTATTTGTTACTGCGATCGAGCAGTATTACTGGTCGACCGCAGCAACAATAAAGTGTGTCGAATTTCAGAATTTTTCAACTTTATTAGTATATATTACTCTTTGAAGATAACGACTAAATGAACTATGTTCGAATGATTAGTCACAATTTTTCTGGACACACGCTGCGACCAAAAAGGCCCACTGAACTGAGTTCTTCTGATTATATATTTTGTTTATCAGATGCGTTGACTTTTAGTTGGGTGGCGCAGCGATTTATATCTATGTGTTCGCTGAAACGAAAGGCTATCGGGATGGCGACACAGGGCTGAAAACTTTACCACCTAAGTCGAGCAACACCTTAAGTAAATATTACTCCACTCAGCAAGGGTAACGGTGTATTCGACCTTGGTAATAAAAAAAATAAAAAAAAAAAATAATAAAAAAAAAATAAAAAAAAAACATTTTCTCCCGATTGTTACAGCGGAACAGAGATTGTAGGCGTTCAGAGACTTGTACCACTGAACACGGAGGACAATACAAAATATTTTTTTATTAACTTGAACTGAGAACCTATGGTAGTGAACTTTATCCTATGATTTCTAGTACAGGTCACGACGAACTGCTACAAGCGAGAAATAACACTATAAAATTTTTCAGTGAAGCTGCTTTCCGTACTAGTTTTTCATACATTTAGTGCTTCTGTTATTTTGTTCGATAAATCGGTCTTATCACGTGAATATATTGCGGTATTTTAACGCTTTGGAATCTTTCTATTTTCACACAGATTCTCACTTAACTGATGGTTAGCCGCGTAACGAGCAGAATTCTACTCGTTAACTTAACGGCCAGATTGAGGTCTTTTAACGTCTGGTTAACTCATTACGAAACATTGACAAAAGCAGTTCTCCGCTAACGACAAGTTAAAATCTTAATCGGAACTTAACGAGACATTGACAAATCGGCCCTTAGTCTGAAATTGGTAATTTCACAGATGTGCTGCATAGCGCAGTTTCGAGCTCCAAACGATACACACCGAAGCGGCTAAGTATCGAAACAATACGTATCGAATAGGCGAATGTTATGATTTTTGTGAATATGTCGTGATTTTAAAGAATGTGGTTAGGCAGGGACCTAAGAGTACAGCTTTCTGGGTAATTTACAACACTCGAAGTAGCTCGGGCTGAAATAATATATATCGAACGTAAAACTGTATATCGACTTAGTGTTTCTGAACCGCAGATTCGGACGCTACGCATCCTTAAAAAAAAAAAAAAAAAAAAAAAAAATCTTCCAGTTTAACCTATAGCTAACCTTCTTTAAAAGTGAATGTTAGCTTAGGTGTAGGACGAACAGGATTTATTTATTTATTTATTTATTTTAGTACGTTAGTGCACGTAGCGTGCGGTTCAAAAACATTCGGTTATTCCGTACAAATCGTTTCGAAACGTATCGATTCGATATATATTGTTTGGAGGTCGAAGCCTCGCTATAGCCGCGCTATGCAGCACATCTGCGATATTACTCTGATGAAATTTACGTCGTGCAGGAAAGATTTACGAAAACAAAGTTTTGCGTAATTTAAACTATATATATATATTCCCATTCCGAGCTTTATTAATTTACTGAGTGGACAAGGATACGACAACCTCCATGCCATAAAGCAGGAATAGAATTATTTACAATGCCGCCTGATTTTACAAAGTCGCTTGTCAAAAATAATTTTTCAATATATCCAGAGCCGCACTGAAACGATTAAAGTATATTTATGTTAGGATCAGTGAAAAGGTTGAAATATTTCGGAGCTATAAGCAACAATTGCGGCTTCCTTCGAAATCCTTTATCTTCTGTTCTAGGATAATTTCGTGTATTTTCACGCGCATAATATGTGCATCGGCGCGATTAAATGTCGTCTCGGTGAAAGAAATTACTTTTTCCCCCTTTTTAACTTCGCGGTGTGAAAAAAAAAAAAAAAAAAAAAAATTACATGCTGCTTCGCGATCGGATACAACATAGCACTACAATCACGAAAGTTCAAAAGCAGGCCGCAAACACTGCAACAAAAGGTGAAATCATGGTGTAGCAACCACGAAAACTACTTATGGCGGCTTCTAACGGCATTTTTTGGAACTTCCTGAAAGCTGTGCCTCCTAATTTAAGTCGCAGGCATATTTTTAGATCCCGAAAAGTGGAAAGACAGTGCGGCTTGCATTCGGGTAAATACAATAAGTTGGGGGGTCGTCTTATAGGCCAGATATATGATTAAACTATAAAATTTTGATGAAAATTTGCACCTCGTCGTGTCTGAATATCGTCTTATCGGCGGAAATATATGGTATATTTCACTCTGCAGCCAAAATTACACATCGCAAACGAATAGTGTTTGTATGTGGTAGTAGGTATCAGTCTCCCATTGTGCACTATGGTGGTAGAGGTTTGATAACGATAAGGAGGTGGAAGATATGGGAATTGAAAGTTACTGACTTTTATAAAATTCCATCAATAGTTTGCTCTTCAGCAAAAACTACACAATGGAGATGAACGATGCCTCTGTATTGTTGAAGTACGAAGTCTCCCGCTGTACACAATAGCCGCGTGTACTGGAGCCCCGTGTTGTGGTGCGCGTGGCCGTCCGTGGTCGGGTGTTCGAATCCCCCCTCGGACGTGGGTGTTTGTGCCGTCTTTAGTATAAGCTAGTCTGTAAGTTTAGGGACTGATGACTCTGCAGTTAAGTCCCTTAAGCTTTACAAACAATTGAACAAATTGAATTGTACACCATAGCAGTTCCGTGTCGATAGCTATAAGAGGGTGGAAAATATAGTGGTTGAAAGGCGGCAGCTTAAGTAAATATCGGACTGAAGACCAGCGATGACTTTTGGCACTATAATAGCAAAGAAATTATATACAGCGAAATATTATGCACATTCTTCAGTTGTTTTTCCGCAACAAGCGTACGAATAAAGAAAAATAAGTGCATATTGCAATTTGAAAAGTAAAACTACCCAGAAAATGCCAAAGTGTGCGTTCTCGATCCGTTTCCAAAAGACAGAAAACGGCGCTGAAAAGTGAAAAAAAAAAAAAAAAATGTTCAAATGTTTGTTAAGCTTATGGGACTTAACTACGGGGTCATCAGTCCCAAAACTTACAAAATACTTATGAACTACTTACGAACTGGGACGGCACAAATATCCCTGCCCGAGGGGGGATTCGAACCCCCGACCGTAGTGGCCGTGCTGACCGTGACTGGAGCGCCTCAGTCACCTCGGTCACCGCGGCCGGCTCTGAAAAGTGAAACTACAGACAACAGAAACTTGTAATTTGTAGACGTTGTTTGTCTTACGCTGTGGCATAAGCGAGTTTTCTGTATTCCCATCACTAAGAGGGTGAAATAGGAGATGAACAGTTTTTTAAAAAAAATACGTTGCTATCATAGCAATTTTGAAGCAAGAAATAAAAAATTTCGGATTTAGATTTTTGATTGGAATTTTAAATTTGGCTTAATTTCGTTCAAGTAGTTAGAATGTCTAGGGAGCGATGGCCTCAGCAGTGTGGTCCCTTAGTTTACGAACATTTGAACATTCTGACTGATTGGCAGGGGCTGCTCCCCTGTACATTACAAGAAATGTTCAAATGTTTGTAAATCTTTGGGAATTAACTTCTTTGGTCCTCAGTCCCTAGGCTTACAAACTACTTGACCTAACTTAAACTAACCTAAGGACAACTAACACACCCATGCCCGAGGGACGGGAACCTCCAACGGCGAGCAACCGCGCGCTCGGTAGCAAGGCGCTGGACCACTCCACCACGGCTGTACATTACAACTTCTATGCATTGACTACTGGAGGCTACACCCCCACGCTTTGTGATTCTGTCGATTCCATGTTTCACAATTTCCCAAAACATGATTTGGATGTGTGTTTGTGCAGGGTGTTAGGATTAAACGCTCGAGGTTTCAAATCCCCGTGAGGCTACGAAGTTATTAGCACCTGACTCGATAGCTAAAGGCAGTTTAAGTCATTCTGACTCTACACGGGATTGTGTTTTGTTGCGACAGCCAGCTGTACTCTTGGCTGCAGGCGACTAATAATAGTTAAAAAAATGTGTTTAGTGTTTGTTTTGGTCATCTCAATATTTAACGAACTAATTTGGTGGCATATTTTAGTGCAAACGAACGCACAAACTATCATACATTTCTTATGTCTGATGCAGTTAATTCGAGATTGGATCAGTTGCTAACAAATGAATATATGCAAATCATTGCGTAGAACAATTGAGGCAAGAAAAATACTTGAGAAAGGCATGAGTATTTCGATTTAAATATTATACATTAAATGGATGAACATAAAAAAATGTTCAAATGTTTGTAAATCTAAGGGACTTCACTACGTTGGTCATCACTCCCTAGGCTTACAAACTACTTACAGTAACTTAAGGTAACCTACGCTGAGAACAACACAAACACCCATGCCCGAGGAAGGGCTCGAACCCCCGACGGGGAACGACCGCGCGCACCGTAGCAGGGCGTCTCAGTGCCCATGGCTATTCTGCCGTGGCCATGAACATTCTCACGTAAGAAAGATATAATTTAAATAGCCATTACGCTCACCAGGGCGCTGAACGCGGCGAAACAGAAAGTTAAAATTTATTTGTTTAGCTAAAATAAGTATACTATTCTGAATGGTAGTACAGAAAAAATCATTTGTAGTCACTAACGTGCTGATCGTGTGACGTAGTTTTGAAAAGTGCATGGGGAGCAGAGAACGGGGTCTTTGGTTGTGAGCGCTCAGTGGATAAACATCAGTGGTTAGATATCGTTGGCGTGAATCCGTATGTGTGTTGGTCGATTTGGATTTTTCTTTAGTGAAATTATCGAGTGTACATTGTGAATGCCTCTTGTGTCTGGGAAACAGCGAGTATTCTGTGCCATAATTTGACATTACCAATTGATGTTAGATCACCAGTAAATAATTCATGTGGAAGTAAAAAAGAAACATTACAATAGAAACGTGTTTCAGCCCGTTATTATCCTAAGGGATATATATATATATATATATATATATATATATATATATATATATATAGCTACGACCCAAGTCACTACTGTTCATTGACCATTCACTTTCGTGTATTAACTACAGAAATAATATTTTGTTCCATATTGTATAAGGTTTTTAGGGAAACTGTGCATGACCAACCCCTGATGACTAGAGCGAACCATTATGGTACAGAATAATCTGTAACACTATGTAGGTACAGTTTTGCAGCAGATACTGTTCTTTCAAGCTCAGTTAATAACAAGCCGTTCGTTGTTCACACTCAGTTGGTTACTTTGTCAACATCGTCTGATTAACTTACACTGTATGGCCTAACACTGACCCGCAAATCGTATTGCGCTGACACAAAATTCAGGGGGAAGAGGGTTCCAAAATAAGAATGGGAAGAGTCCGAAATTGAGAGGCACATAGGAGATGCTGATCTATATATGGTTGAACTCGAGAAGGCACATGTCAAGTGCCAAGACAAAAGATATGGAGATGTATGAGAAGCAAACGCCTACCAGAAAAATATGTGAGGATACATAAAGACATATATGAAGATGCGATGACGCAACTCGGGAACAGTAGAGGTACAACGAAGACACTTCCATTGAGGAATGCCTGGACATGTGCCAGGAATACCAGGAATCTGCTCTCAGCTCATATCTCTTTGACCTGGTGTTGATTATCCTAATCGAAGTTTTGAAGAAGAACATATCATAAAGCAAGATGTAAACCGATAATGCTGCAATCTGTGAGCAACATCGAGGCACCTTTGAACTGGAGACAAGTAGTTTAAATATCTTAGCTCCTACATTCTAAATGATGGAGGCTGAAATGCAGCACAGGATAAACAGTGGATGGATGAACAAAAGAAAATTGAGTAGAGTACTCTGTGATAAGAAGGTTACTGCAGAATGAAAGGAAAACATTATACGTCTATGGTGAGGCCTGCGATGCTCTATAGCGCAGAAACTTGCCAATCACAAAAGCTCACGAGAGAAAGATAGAAGTGGCACAAATGAGACTGTTGAGGTGAATGAATGGAGTTACTGCAAAGGATACAATAAGGTACGAGTACAACAGGGGAACAACGAAGCTGGAGCTCATAAGAAAAAGATCCATGAAAGTAAGCTAAGATGGTAGGGACATGTGCAAACAAGGGGATACTATGTGGGAAGTAGAGTTGAAAACCTAAAAACTGAAGAATCAAGGAAAAGAGGAATAAGATAGAAAGATACAGTAGCAAGGGATTTAAGACTCAATGTTTCGGATAGTGAGCACAGAAAATGGCAGAGTCAGGATATGAATTGGGGTAGTCACTGGTCAAGGAGTAGCCATATCAATTGGCGAATTCGGAACTAATGTATGGGACCTTAATAGTCTGAAGTGTTGTAAATATTAAGCTAAGTTCCAGTAAAGGTAAATTAGTAAGATTCATCTCAAAACTTAGGTAAGATTTTATATTTATTTACTCTTGATTATAGGTTAGATTACATTATTTAATTATCGATGTGGCCACACTTTATTAACGTAAGATTAGCGTGTTTGTTGTAGATAATATGATTTGTTAGATAAGAGTAATTGATTATTTGAATATTATTTAACATTATTACTTTTATATATGAAGTAAATAGGATATAATTAGAAGGATTGAAATACATGAGTCTGGAATAAGTGTTAGGTTGCCTGTCATGTATAGCTTAGACTCCATTCCGTGTTTTCGCTGAATATGGGTTATTGCTGGTCTTCTGTGGAACTGTTGTTGCCAGGAGATTTTTGGTTACTTAATTTCGTTTGACTCGACTTCAGTTTTATCTCTACTGTGTGTGGGTGATGCTTCCTGTCGGTGTTGACTGCCGTTGAGGAAATGGTCTTCTCTGTCAACGTTTTTCGTTTCTTAGTCTCTGTACTCTGAGCTCTGATTGTTTGATCTGTGCGTCCAGATATCGCCTGTTTCTCAGGCCTCTGCGTTTGTACCTGGGAATGTTAAAAGAACCGATGGAACGGCTACCAACTTATGGTGTGCCTAGTCGTGGTTCTTCAGAGTATATTTTGGGATGGCCGTCGGGCTTTTCCAAGCGTCATTGTGTTTACATTGTACGCGCAGACTCACGTGTAGACAGCGTTCTGCTCGAGGTATCATCCTGTGCGATTCTGCTCGTATCGTTGTGATAGGATTTGTCCGTGTCTGAGGAATCTTGCTGGCAAATATGGACCATGGTATTTCATGTTAGGACAGGCTGGCTAATTATAAAAATAAAATAACTTGTATGTTACTGGTTATCTCAATTTTCAGATCCCGAATTAGGGCTATACCACGATGCAAAGGATCGACATAAGAAGATAAGGCCATGGCCAAAGGGAGTATAAAACACCTAAAGACCAATCCTAAAATTCCGTACAACTTGCATGTTATATGGCGACCTGGTAGTAATATAGAAACATTATTAGTGTTGTGCATTGTTTAGTAGGGATAGTACTTACAAGGAATGCCAGACTAAGACATGAGCGAACTAATCCTGTCTTACTCAATCCTATGAATTTTCTTAATGTTTTAAAATAAGCTAGAAATAAATGTAATAAAATTTGACCCTTACAGTCTGAATCTTCTTTGTTACAAATAAAAAAAATTAGATACCTATATATAAATTAAATGAAATTGTACCCTTATGGTCGACCCCTATAAGAAAAGGGATTATTTTAATTTTATATTAATTTTTTTAAAATATTCTTAGGTCTGAATATCCATAATGTCTCAACTTATTATGTATGATATATTTGTATGTACAGATTGTGACTGGTGAGGAAGGAGTCATATAACCTGGGTTGCAAACGGCCTATGTATATTGCCATTTGACACAATTGGTGCGTGCTGAATCCGAGAGGACGCCCGGGATGCGTCACAGTGGTTGATGACATCGTTGCAGCGTTGCAATGCGGGCGTGTAGGAAGCCTCCCATTACGCTGCTGACAACAGCGTCTGCTCTGGGACAAATGCCCGATGCATGATGCAACCTTCAACTACGACCGCCGCTACAGTCGTAGGGCTGAAGGCACAAGGCCGCACGCAGTGAGGTGGCTGTGGCGAGAAGGAGCGACCTCCTGTGTTGTATGGGTCGCCAGCCTCGCTGTTCCACTGTCACTGTCAGCCGGGGCGACTCCAGTCCATTCACCCGGTACCACAGACAAATATATACAGACTGGAAACCTTCATAAGGGCCCGGTCCTACGCTCTGGGGTGCGGGGAGGGAGGGTTTCCAGCAGTTCTGTAAGATGTCCCATGATGGCATAAAATGGCGCTGCGGTCAGAAGCAGCTCTTTAAATTGGCCAGAGCAGGCGGCAGGTAGCGGCTGTCCCCACCACCACTTCCCCTCAAACGCCGGCACGCCGGACACAGCCGTGGCCTCGTGGCAGGCGGCACGAGCTCTTCCCTCAGTCTCCCCTCCACGCTACCCTCTGATGTGCGAGAGGCACCCTAAGCCAGCGAACCGCCTGACACCTGCTGGCATCTTACGGAACTACAAGGGGAGCATAGGACAGTGGTTTAGGGGTGGCTGCTCCTCTGTGTATGTTACTCCGTGGCTGAAGGCACAAGGCCGCGTGCAGTGAGGTGGCTGTGGCGAGGAGCGACCTCCTGTGGTGTATGGGTCGCCAGCCTCGCTGTTCCACTTTCGCTGTCAGCTGGGGCGACTCCAGCCCATTCAGCCAGTACCCTCGTCAATGGGTCGTTGCCGGCCACAACTACAAGGGGCGAGTGGCACAAGGCCACGCCACAGAAGTATCCGGTCCCGTCTACCTCCCACAGTCAATGGGGCGCACTCCGCCACCTGCCAAACAGCCTGACGCTAAGAAACACTCAGCGCTCTCGTGACACCGCTCGCTGTGGAGGTCAAACCCCCTGGGGTGTTCACGCACGTGGCTCGCCGCCCCAGCCAGTTCCCTGATGGGTCACGGAACTACTTGCGTGCCGGCTGCGGTGGCCGAGGGGACTGAGGCGTTCCGGTCATGGTCTACACGGCCACTAAGGTCGGGGGTTCGAATCCCCCCTCAGGCATGGATATTTGTGCCGCCCTTAGTATTAGTTAGTTCATAAGTAGTTTGTAAGTTTAGGGAGTGATGACCCCGTAGTTAAGTCCCATAAGCTCTACAAACATTTGAAACATTTAACTACTTGCGTCTGTGGGCACCACAATTCTCTCACACGATTCAACCACCGAAAAGACACAGTTATTCTTTGCACACACCAGACAATGTTGTTCCTATTTCCATTATTCGTTCAGTGTCAACCCAGTGTTACGTATCATTCAATAGGTACTATACTCACCAGGTTGTGAAAGTGTATTTTGTTTTGTTTTGTCTTCCGAGTTTTGGACTTGGAAACATAACCCATTATGTTAGTGTAATATAGTAGTTAAAAATAATTATTAATAAATGTTACCATCAGGGTTCTGATTGTAACCATTTAGTTGTACATTAGAGAGCGCTTATAATTCTATAGCCATAATCATGGACATAAGGACCAGCTGCATCTCCAAATGCCCTGTAGTGTTTTTATCTTTAGAATCATATTACAATAATCATTGTTCAACGTATGTATGTTTAGTAGGCCCTGACGTTATAGGATTAGAAAAGTTTTTCATCTAAAATTTTAGATTATATACTTTGTTTAGGGTGGCCAATTATTTATTCATTTATTTTCTCTCTTTCTGGTGCCGTTATGTGTGCTGTGTGTACTGGGAGTAATTTGCTAGTCCTTTCTTTTAATTTATTCTTGCATGTCATATAGGTGTTCCTCAGAATGTATTGTTTGGTGAATCTTAAGTATGTGTCTTGGATGACAATTTTCTCATTGTTCTTGGGAACTGTATTCGTTAGCTGTTAGGCGGTGTCCCTGCCTGCCCAAGGCAGAGCTGGGCGGCTTGTCAAGCGAGGCTGGTCGCTGGCGATACGTTTATGGTAGCAGTTTGTGAGGCGGGACCTACCTGTTGGTAGGCTCACTACCTGAGGTGGCTCCACTCTCTCTGGAAAACAGTCGATAATGTACCGCATTCCGTGGGGTTCCTATCATCACAGAGCCTCTTAGTGTATGGCTTTGGGCAGGTTATCTTCTAAGTATCAATTAGCCTTCCCTGTCTACAGAATTACAGCCGGGGACTGACTAGGGCCACGTTTTTTCAGGGTGATATACTGCCTGGCGTCCTGTGGAATTTTGGAGCGCAATAGAGTATTCTCTTGTCTGATGTTTCGTGTCGCCTTTACACTTTGTTATTTTATCTGTGGCTATTTGGGCTACGAGCTCGCCAGATAAGACTTTAAATCCCTTTTGGGGCAAAAGGCTGGGAAATGTTGGATATGAGGAATTTTCGAAAGGACGGTTGACTCGGGTGGCGTCTTTGAAGGCGATCCGACTGACTCCGTCTTTGTAGACGACTATCTGTCATAGCTGCCTGTTCATCTCCTTGGCCGGAGGGTTAGAGCTCTCCAATGATTGGTATATCGAGTTTAGGAGGGCGGTGATGCCCAGTTTTTCACTTTGGCGGATGGAGAGTCCCGAGGGACTTCTCGTGTTGGCTCCATCTAGTTCGGACCTCTTCTTTCAGATAGGACCTGAAGAGTTTTATTCGCTCTGAGCGTTTGTTGAACTTTAATTTTCTGAGGTTTTTCGCTTGCAGCAGACTGCGACTTTAAAAATTTCACGCCTCAATCCGGACGGGAACTCAGTCGTAGTTGTTCACTCTGCGAAACAGCTGTGTTTTATATTCTTGTTCGGTCGAGACTTGAGATTAGACAGACTCCGTCGTAGTGACTATACCAATGTGCTAATGGTTTATGCAATTCCACACTTGTGCTTAATACTCGTGTTTTGCGCTTGAGTTTGTGAGTGGATGTCCTAGCCGACACTGGAAGCATTTACCTGACAACTGCTATCTGCCGCGATGTAGGGCTGTTATAATTAAATGTAGATACTGCTTCACAGTTCGTAGTGACATTCTCGAGTGGAAGAATTTATTCTCTTTTAGCTCCACTCCTTCAACATGGTCCAGTCGCCAGCGAGAACCAGCGTCGAGAGATCAAGCTGACTCAAAGTTTGAAAGACCACCGTTAACTGTGGAATTAATTCTGGCTGAAAGGAGCCAGTTAAAAGCTTATTTTAAACATATAACTCTGGCCGTAAAACCAGCTAAAGGATTCGCGTGAAATACTGACTACTTCCTGCAACAGAATCTTTATCCCTGGCCCAGAATTTAGAACTGACCCAGACTTTAGCAGCAGGAAGACAAGGAGACGATGGCCAACATACGTCGTAGAGCACGAAAATTACACACAATCATTAATATACAAGCCTCCCCGAACTAAACCATTTCATGAGGGTGGCTGTGAGAACATTTATGGCGCAACGGAATTAAAAATATGATAATTTGCATCTGAATTTGTTATCAGCACTGGTGGAAAACAACATTAAATGTTCAAATGTTTGTAAATCTATCGGACCAAACTGCGTGGTCATCAGTCCGTAGCTTACAAACTACTTAAACCTAGGTAAACTAACCTAAGGACAACACAAACACCCATGCCCCAGGGAGGACTCGAACCTCCACGGCAAGCAACCGCGCGCTCCGCAGCGAGACGCTTTAGACCACTCAGCTACTCCACCGCGGCCAACATTAAATAAAAAAGGAAAGCTTTCGTTAACTAATATTCATAATTAGGATAAAGTTTCACTGATAATAAATTATTTATTACCTTCAAACTTGAGCAAATGGGGGCACCAATTTTGTTAAACAATAAAAATGCATCCCCATTTAAAATAACCTAAAGTAATCTGAAGTGAACATCGTCGTAGGAGGGATTTACAATCAACAAGCATTCAGCCACTCATACGCGCGAAGCAAAGCGAAACTCATCCAACTCAGCGTGTTGATACGAACAAGAAGCAGGCGCCGCTATCGTAGGCGAAATAAACTTCGTAGGTCGCTCTGGTCTTTCTTTACTTTAGATGGTACGCGATAGTAGCGATATTAATTTCCATTCAAATCAAACCGTGAGCATGTGGAATTATTGAGACACACGGCACGTGCCTGGTACATTACACATTCGCACCCCACTGAGGGTGAAGTGCTTAAAGATTGTATTCATTACAACAAAAACCAACGGAATCACAGATTACGAAGCAAGAATACACAATAGGAAGGCACTGGTGTGTGAGCAGTGGCGACCACTCAAGTGACTAGCTATAAACCCTTGAAGTCGGAGTTCGGAGCCACGTGGTTCCGAGAACCAGTAAAAATACAAAAATTCAATTTCCGAAAAATAAAGAAAAATCGCTACGGCATGCAACCCTTAGAAATGCGTAGGATATCATAAGGAAGCTAAAAGACGACAGTTAGACGCGATTGGAAAGGTTTTTCACGGATGGACGAAGTCCAGTCTTCAAAAGTTAGAAAAGTGGAATAAATTCAGAGTTGGAGTAAATCAACTAAGAAATACGACATGCGGCCTCTAGAAATACGTAGCATTTCATAAGCAAGCATATAAAGGGGGTTGTACAAGGCTAGAAGAGAATTTCCTGGGGGGTTTGAATGCAAAGTACAAGTTTGGAAAACGAAACACAATTTACAATAGATGGAGAGGAGATCGTGAGGTACTAATGGAAATCAGAAACATACATACACAATTTCTTGCCTAAAGGGCATAGGAACAGACACAGGGGTAGCTGAAGGCTTTGTTCTAAGAACACATCACATGGAGTACATATCACTTGCGGAAGGAGAAAATGGAAAAGAATATTTCACATGCACTTCACAGTATCAAAATATTCCCGCATATTAGTCGCGTTCCACAAAGCTAGAAAGAAATTAAACAGAGCTCATACACCACCAGCTAGTCAGGTTACTGATTCCCAGCCGTTATCAAACCGAATTAGTTGCATACTCACCGCGTTTACCTATGCTAAATCACCGAAATGAAATAGAATACATTTCCGTGCATGATCGGAGAAACTTAGCCCGAAAAATGAACCTAAGATCTGAAGTCTAACAAACCATACAACGAATCGCTACCATCTCTAGGGAGGAAAGAAAGTCAGAACATCTTACCAGCTCGAAGCGCAGCCACCAAATGTCCAGATCGGCCACCCATTCCCCTTCACCAGCCGCCGGAAATCGCATCGGAAATCGGCAAAACCCAGAAAAACGTGGTGGTGGGGAAGAGCTGAAACTCACGCGCCCAACAAAGGCTCACTATCTGGGCATTGCCAACCCAACTTGTAACGAAAGGGTGGAGGGACGTCTTTGGCAGCATCAAAAACAGAGGTTGGTAACGACTACCTATCAATACGAAGCAAGAGAACACTAGTAGCGAGCAGCCAGCAGCCAACGACGAAAATTCTCATATGTACACTCAGAGAGCCATGTTAGAAGATTCTCATACATGCACATACAGAATAAAGCAAGTACACATTCTCACAGGGTCAGTGGCGTCACGGAGAAACCGTCATATTGACACATTCGTTGACACAATGATAAATATAATAATAAAATAATAAATAGATAATAAAATACCAGCAATATTACAGAAACTAACATTTAAAAGTATGAAATGAAATGCTATTCCTCATGCCTCCGAACGAGAGGGGTTCTCGTTTAGCTAACAGCCGTCTTTCAAGTTATGGGTAAAGCGATGCTCGCTATTTGCTAGGATTGTTACATATAGGTGCAGTAATCACCCGTCAGTGTGTATGTGTGTGCCATTGATCGATTTTTTACTTCTCTCTCGTATAACTAATTTATAGCGCCTCTTCCCATCTATCTAGTTCTTCCCGATAGGACAACGCAACATGTATAGCCAGATGTAAAAGTTACGGCTGCATTTGTTTCATTCCAATTAGAATTCGTATATTGATTTGTAAACTTATTTGTTAAAAATCAGACAATTTGGTGGTCACACATGTATTTCGCGGTGTTACCCGAATTTACTGCATTTGATGTCCTTTATAAATGTTTGTTCTCATTTGTAACCCAGTGCCTGACTACACTTTTAAATGTGATTTCATTTTATTAAATCTGTTGTATTATTTGTTAACTATCCCCCGGATTTCTGTCTCCTTTAATTAATAAACTTATTTGTTTAAGTCATAAATTTACTTTCCTTCACAAATTCCTAACTCACTATTTTGGAGGGGACTGACGACGGTTTGTTGGCGCCACTGTGAATGACTTCTGCATAGGGGTCAAGGTCATCAGGAATGCCCACTGCCCCCTACTTCATTCCAGCATGACTAGGGCACGCACCTGGGTGGAGACAGGAATGCTCATACGCCATTTTAGGTCCTTTGTCTCGTCGCAGCATTGCAGCATAGGGCATTTAGTACGATTTTAATAACATGGTGGGTCGTGCAGCTCCGAATTGCTTTCATCGTTCAGACAATGGTTTTCGTGTTTTTCTGTTTTGTGTGTATTCTGAAAGTCGTAAAATGTGAGTAATAAACTGTCGTCGTAACAAATGGGCACCAGCAAGGTTTCCAAACTGTGTGAAGAGAGTTTAATCATTCGTTATTATGCACAACTTCAACACGTTGTAAATGACAGAGATCCACATCTGTTTTTTAGTGATGGGTTCGGCGCTACGACCTTTTACTACAGCTTTTTATTTATGGATATATTGTCGATAACATACAATTTCCATATATAGGCAATAACAACACTAATTGCTTTTAAATAGTACCTAATGTTTTAGTAATTATACTGGCTCATACCGCTTATGCTTGTTAAGAGACTGCAATGTTAAAACAGCACAAATTTCTGTGAGCCTACGAAATAGCTGTCTTGTAATTTACTGGCAAAGTATCTTACCTCCCAAATAGCTAATTTTTATCGTCTACTGAAGGGAATTGGTTATTAATGACGTAATTCAATACCTTTTGTCATAGGTCATGGTTTGATTTGATTTTTTTCCAGGGAAGCCAAAACAGTGTTGGTCCAATCCGCCACTGCCCGCACCGAAACTGAGTTTATTGTGCGGTATCGCTCCCTGTATGTCTAGTAAAGCCAACCAATGCCCTTGAACAGTGCAAGGAGTCCCTTTACCGGTTATTTATTAGACACAATTTCTTCGGGTCTGGTTGTCCCAAATGTTCTGTGCCTTTTACTCTCCAATGCAATACATTCGAAGATTAGATGTGATGCAGTTTCATCACCGTCATCACAGTTCCTACATTTAGGGTCCTCTTCTGTTATTCCCATTGTATGTAGGAGTTTTTTTAAATTCCCATGGCCTGTCAGCAATCCAACCATGAGTCTAATCTCTCTCCTGTTCAGACCCAGGATTGCAGAGCTTCTTTTAAAACATGGCTTTGGCATCATTACCTTGCCATGTTTTTGTTGATGGACTTTGGTCCAATATTCTACGTGCTGTCTTCTGAGCCAGTTACGTAGCTCCAATTTGATCATTGCCTTGGTGATTATCAGGACAGGTTCCGGTCCAATAAATGGAGTCTCTGCCCCCATCCTGGCTAATCTGTCGGCATGTTCGTTGCCACTGATCCCCGAGTGGCCAGGGACCCACAATAGGTTTACTCTATTGCTTTCCTCTAGCTCCGCCAGAACTCTGTGACATTCTGCAACAATTTTAGACCTTGTTGCAGGGGTTGCCAATGATCTCAGGGCTGCCTGGCTGTCTGAATAGATACAGATGCTACGATCTTTGTAGCACCTACGCAAATTCTCCTCCACAGACGCCCTGATGGCAGTGATTTCGGCCTGGAATACTGAGGCCAGTTTTCCTAGTGAGATGACGCCCTCCAGTCTTGGCTGCACCCCATATACCCCAGCCCCAACACCTTGGTCTGATTTTGACCCGTCAGTGAAACAGACAATATCCCCCGTAAGGTGTCTAACTATTTTCTCCCACTGCTCCCTACTTACAATTGTTATATTGAAAGGCTTGTTGAAGCAGTATGGGGTTATAATATAGTCGGCTGGTATTTCCCCAACCTTTCCTATATTTACCTCAGTCACTATTTTAGTGTGTGATTCTGGATATCCCAAAGAGTTACAGTTGTTGCCAGATTTGAGTCTGTATGCACCAGCCACTGCCTCCATCTTGACCCAAAGGTATAATGGGGGCATATACAGCATGGTTTCCATCCCAGCAGTTGGTGTGTAGATCATGGTTTATATGTCGATATATAATGGAAATTTTTTTTAACATCTACGTTCTCAGAAATGACTGAGACTGTGCTATACCGTTTTCGCCAGTGTTTATGCGAATACGAGACAAAAGTTAGAGAAGTATGTGGAGTAGCATACCGTGGGGTCCTCCTTGGGCATGCGGTCGTAGGTGAGCGGCAGGGTCCAGAAGTACTCGGCGGTGGCGGTCCAGGGCCCCCCAGTGGCCAGACGGCCCGTCCAGTCCTCGGCCAGGCTGCGGGCCTCCGCAGGCGCGTCTCCAGACGTCAGCTGCTCCAGCAGGTACGTCATGTCGTCCAGCGTCGCGTCAGACACGTAGTACGGGTGCGCCTGCAACGAGATTGCAACACGCTGAGCTCCTCCGTGGTTGGCGCAAAGTACGGCTGCTGATACGAGGGATGCAACTTAAATAGTGACTGCACTGCTGTGGAGACACTGTTGTTGTTATGGTCTTCAGTCTGGAGACTGGTTTGATGCAGCTCTCCACCCTACTCTATCCTGAGCAAGCCTTTTCATCTCCTCATAAGAACGGCAACCCACATCCATTTGAATCTGCTTACTATACGCGTCTCTTGGTCTCCCTCTGCGATTTTTACCCCACACACTTCCCTCCAATGCTAAATTTACGATTCCCCGATGTCTAAGAATGTGTCCTACCAAGCGATCCCTTCTTTTAGTCAGGATATGCCAAAAATTCCTTTTCTCACCAATTCTATTCAGTACCTCTTTATTAGTTATGCGATCTACCCACCTAATTTTCAGCATTCTTCTGTAGCACCACATTTCAAAAGCCTCTATTCTCTTCCTGTCCGCACTGCTTATCCTCCATGTTTCACTCCCGTACAATGCAACATTCCACACAAATGCCTTCAGAAAAGACTTCCTTATCCTTAAATTAATATTCGATGATAGCAAATTTCTCTTTTTCAAAAATGCTTTTGTTCCCATTGCCATTCTGCATTTTATATCTTCTGTACTGCGACCATCGCATGTTATTTTACTACCCAAGTAACAAAACTCATCTACCACCTTCATTGTTTCGTTACCTAATCTAATTCCTTCAGCATCGCCTGAATTTCTAAGACCGCATTCCATTATTTTTGTTTGGCTCTTGTTAATGTTCATTTTATACGCTCTCTTCAACACACTGTCCATTCCATTCAACTGCTCTTCCAGGTCCTTTGCTGTCTCTGACAGAATTACAATGTCATCAGCAAAACGCAATGTTTTTATTTCTTCCCCCTGTACTTTAATCCCTATTCCAAATTTTCCTTGCTTTCCTTCACCGCCTGCTCGATGTACAAATTGAATAACATCGGAGAAAGGCTACAACCCTGTCTTAGTCCCTTCCCAACTGATGCTTCCCTTTCATGCCCTTCGAGTCTAATAACTGCGGTCTGGCTTTTTACAAGTTGTAAATAACTCTCCTTTCCCTGTATTTTACCCCTGCTGACTTCAGAATTTGAAAGAGTGTATTCCAGTCAACATTGTCAAATGCTTTCTCCAAATCTATAAAAGCTAAAATGTAGGTTTGCCTTCCTTAATCTATCTTCTAAGATAAGCCGTAAACTGAGTATTGCCTCCCGGGTTCCTATGTTCCTCCTGAATCCAAACTGATCTTCCCCGAGGTCAGCTTCTACCAGCTTTTCCATTCTCCTGTAGATAATTCGTGTTAAAATTTTGCAACCATGACTTATCAAACTGATGGTTCTGTAATTTTCACACCTGTCTGCGCCTGATTTCTTTGAAATGGGGATTATTACATTTTTCTTAAATTCTGAGGGCATTTCGCCTGTCTATGCAATGGAATCTACACACCTCACCATTAAAACTGCTTCTCCGTGAAGATGACGTGCTACAGACGCGAAAATTTAACCTACAGGAAGAAGATGCTGTGATATGCAAATGATTAACTTTTCAGAGCATTTACACAAGGTTGGCGCCGGTGGCGACACCTAACAACATGCTGACGTGAGGAAAGTTTCCAACCGATTTCTCATACACAAACAGCAGTTGACCGGCGTTGCCTGGTGAAACGTTGTTGTGATGCCTCGTTTAAGGAGGAGAAATGCGTACCATCACGTTTCCGACTTGCTGCTCGCGTTGGTCACGATGCAATGGCTTTTAGTAGAATATGGAATCGTTGGGTTCAGGAGGGCAATACGAAACGCCGTGCTGGATCCCAACGGTGTCCTATCACTAGAAGTCGAGATGACAGAACATCTTATCCGCGTGGCTTTAACGGATCTTGCAGACACGTCTCCATCCCTGAGTCAACAGATGGGGACGTTTGCACGACAACCATTTGCAGCAGCATGGACTATTAGTTCAGAGACCATGGCTGCAGTACCCTTGACAATGCATCACAGGCAGGAAGTGTACGCAACGACGAACCTGGGTGCACAAATGGCAAAACATTTTTTCGGATGAATCCAGGTTCTGCTTACAGCATTACGATGGTCACATCCGTGTTTGGAGGCATCGCGGTGAACGCACATTGGAAGCGTGTATTTGTCATCACCGTACTGGCATATCACCCGGCGTGATGGTATGGGGTGCCATTGGTTACATGTCTCAGTCACCTCTTATTCGCATCGACGGCACTTTGAACAGTGGACGTTACAATTCAGATGTGTTATGACCCGTGGCTCTACCCTTCATTCGATCCCTGCGAAACCCTACATTTCAGCAGGATAAAGCACTACAGCATGTTGCAGATCCCGTACAGGCCTTTCTGGACACGGAAAATGTTCGACTGCTGTCCTGGCCAGCACATTCTCCAGATCTCTCACCAATTGAAAACGTCTGGTCAATTGTGGCCGAGCAACTGGCTTGTCACAATACACCAGTCACTAATCTTGATGAACTGTGGTATCGTGTTGAAGCTGCATGGGCATCTGTACCTGTACACGCCATCCAAGCTCTGTTTGACTCAGTGCCCAGGTGAATCAAGGCCGTTATTACGGCCAGAGGTGGTTGTTCTGGGCACTGATTTATCAGTATCTATGCGCCCAAACTGCTTGAAAATGTAATTACATGTCATTTCTAGTGTAATATATTTGACCAATGAATACCCATTATCATCTGCATTTCTTCTTGGTGTATCAATTTTAATGGCCAGTAGTGTACTATTATCGCTGATAGCACACATTGTTGACGTACCTATCTCATCTCTGAGCAAACGGACTTGCCCGATTCACGTCACCGGCGTGCTCAGGGAAACACAGTCAGTTTTGAGCAAGCGGTCTAATGTAATGGTGTCACTATGTTTTCGAAACAGGAACAACGGAATGGATCAAGATTGAATGTGCCAGAGGTCGTACAGCACGACAGTGTCATCAAGATCTTCAAGAGGCGTGCGGGGAATTGGCATTGCCATTCAGAACAATGGCACATTGGGTAAAAGCCTTCAACGAAGGTTGGCAAATTGTGGCAGACATATTCCGGGTAGGTCTTCTTATCGTGTCTGAAGAAGAAGTGCATACCATTGCCGTGTTAGTGGATTGTGATGCCAGAATATTCGTCAGCTCGTCCACGTAACCAGATTAGCGGACACGTCTGTGCTTCGCGTCCTGGAGGAACGCCTGAGCATGAGAAAAATTGCATCACGATGTGTTCCGCATGAATTGACGGAAATGCAGAAATGGATGAGTTATGACGCTGCTCAGGCGCACTTGGGACGCTATGAGGGCAAAGGAGAGGCTTTCTTACGCCGTATCATAACACTAGATGAGACATGTGCCACATCATACGAGCCAAGATTGTAATGTCAAACGAATGGCGTCATCATGGGTTGCCGAGAAAGTCGAGGTGAAAGTTATGGTGATTCTAGTGTACGACTGTGTTATGCTAACGCATTCGAAAGAAGCGCCAACACTTTCTGCACAACTCAACAATCATTTTGTACGACAATGCGCGGGCGCATACAGAGCGAGCCGTGGGTGCTCTGTTCGGTCGATGGGACTGGGAAGTACTGCACCATCCACCATACTCCCCGGACTTGAGTCCTTGTAATTTTGATTTGATTCCGAAGATGAAGGAACCACTTCGTGGCATTTGCTTCAGAATTGATCTAGAAATTCGACTGGCGGTAGACCGTTCCATTCGCACCATCAACAGAACAGGCTCTGCTAACAGTATACTACGCCTTCCACGTCGCTCAACTGTTCAACCGTTTGTAAAGTCTATGGGACTTAACTACGGGGTCATCAGTCCCTAAACTTACAAACTAGCTAATACTAAGGACGGCACAAATATCCATGCCCGAGGGGGGATTCGAACCCCCGACCGTAGTGGCCGTGCAGACCATGACTGGAGTGCCTCAGTCCCCTCGGCCACCGCGGCCGGCTCCACGTCGCTGGCAACGGGTTCTACACAACGCTGGTGACTGCTTTGAAAGAAGGTAACAGGTGCAAATATGTAACGTTTTTGTATCGGCTGCGAACAAATAGATGCCACTATTTTAGTTCCAACCCTCGTACATATACAAAAAGTAACGTCTTGAAAATTATTACTCTACACATTTAGAAAGTACTAGACCACTATTTAAAAATTAAAATTTACACGCGTGTTGCGTCTCGAACCCAGGAACTTTCGCTTCAGAGACTAACATGTTCGTGATTATGTAGCCTGGGGATGTCGATGGAAGCAACTGTAGCTGCAATCTCTCGTTTTACGAGTCTCAATTAATAAAATATGGAAGTATTAACTTTGGTGAAGGACCGACTAACAATGTTCCCTAACAGATCACTCACCTGCAGATCTTCTGTCCCAGGCGATTGGACTCCGTTTCTTCAGCAGATGTTTCGTTGCCTAGTAGATGATCAATTTAAAGAAGGGGACAGGAAGGGAAGCTACAAACAATGGAAATCGGAAGAATCGGTTGGGAAATATATGAGAGGTAGCCCTGACACAAGGTTTCGTGTGAATTAACCCCTCAAGTGTGTGGGATGGCACATGACATCTACTGCCGTCCACCAGCTCAGCGTGTGAGACGTCATATGCCGTCCGCGCTTTTTTAATACATTTTTCAGTTCTGCCGATGCAGTTTGAAAGACAGCCGCGAGATGGAAATGTCTACATTTGTTAGCTTCATGTTGCCAGAGTTTACATTAAATCATGTGCATGGACTACAATTATACGAACGTTTCTGTCTTTGTATACGCGCCGATGTTCGAAAGTTGTGCGCAATAACTGGGCTGATGGAAGATGAAGTTCTGTGAATTTTGATAAATGATTGTATTATGGAAGACGAATTGTTATTGTCTTCTGATGCGCTGGGTATTCTGCCATGATTTGATCATTCTCAATCTCAAAAAAATCTTGTAAGTAATTAAACCTCTTTGTGTCTAAAATGATTTAGCCCTTTAAATCCTTATACTTTGAAGTATTAACGTTACTTATTCAGAATATTTTTGCTACCACATTGTATATAGCATTTACAGCACTGGTCACACATGCGCAATAGGTGTCACACTGCAGGTGCTGTCAGGTAGAAGGCAGCGTCACGCTTGACTGGTTAACACTCCCATGCCTGAGGGAGGACTTCAACTTCCAACGGGAGTGGTGACGAATAACACCTCAGACTGCGCGTCCGTTCCTAGCTTGATCTGTGTACTTGTCACCAATCGCGCACTTGTAGGATGTGATGGAATGACAACTAACCCGCGCGAGTCGCCAACCCACACTTCTTGCGAAACGACGTGAACATGTCGACCAGACGTGGAATAATGTAATCCAAGGCAGTATTAGCCACCTGTATGATCGAATGGATACCAGAATCAACGCCTGCATTGCCGCCTTTGGTAACTACACTATGTACGAATTACTTTCTCTACATTTGACTAAAACCCTAAGAGATTTTGGTCCTATGTTAAATATACTAGGTGCAAAACACAAACAATACCGTCACTTCATGATAGTAATGGCGATCCTGCCGATGATAGCGCTGCTAAAGCAGAGTTGCTAAACATACCATTTAGAAACTCATTCACCTAAGAAGACGAAACCAATATTCCACATTTCGAATTACAAATAGAGGCCAGTATGAGTAACGCTGAAGTAGATATCCTCAGAATAGTGAAGCAACTTAAATCACTTAACAAGAACAAGTCTTCTGGTCCGCACTTTATACCCACTAGATTTCTATCTGATTATGCTGAAACAATAGCTTCTTATTTAACAGCCATCTACAACCACTCTCTCAAAGAAGGCTCTGTACCAAAAGATTGGAAAGTTGCACAGGTCACACCTATATTCAAGAAAGGCAGCAGGAGTAACCCATTAAAATATAGGCCTATTTCATTGACGTCAATTTGCAGCAAGGTTTTGGAACATATCATGTATTCAAATATTATGAATTATCTCCAACAGAATGATCTATTGACCCAAGGTCAACACGGATTTAGAAAATATCGTTCATACGAAACACAACTAGCTCTTTACTCACACGAAGTGATGTGTGCTATCGACAAGGGCTCGCAAATTGATTCCGTATTTCTTGATTTCCAGAAGGCTTTTGACACCGTACCTCACAAACGGCTTTTAATCAAATTGCGTGGTTATAGTATATCGCCCCAAATTTGCGACTGGATAGGGGATTTCCTATCAGAGAGGACACAGTTTGTAGTAATCGATGGTAAGGCATCGACTAAAACAGGGTAGTGTTATTGGTCCTCTGCTGTTCCTTATTTACATAAACGATTTGGAAGAAAATCTAAGCAGCTCTCTTAAGTTGTTTGCAGATGATGCCATCATTTACTGTCTAGTAAACTAATGAGGCAGTTATGGGGAGGGGTGTTATAAACCGATGTTCTTGTATCATGTATTAATGGACTATTTTCCTGATAATTCTTCCACTTCAAATCCTGATCTTTACTATTCAATGAGACATAGTGCCTATATCACAATGAATGAAATCGTTTTCATTTCCAACTCATTACTATTGTGCGATTTGGCCTGTGTCTTGCATATTGTACAAACGTAATTCAAAGAATCTCTTTCAGCAGTGGCGGACTAAGGCTGTCGGAGGGCCGGGGAGTCGGGAAAACCAAATTAGGTTCCCCGTCTATTTGTAAATAGATGAATTACTATGAAAAAAGTAACTTTTGAGATTTGGAGGCCTCCCCAGGACGAGAGGCACGGGACAGTCTTTAAAAAAAACTTAGCTTTCGAGGTATTTGGAGGCCCCCCAAGACGAGAGAACCAGGGAGGTCCCCCCCCCCCCCCAACCTTAGTCCGGCACTGTGTTTAAGTCCTTCATTTATATACTACGTAACGTAGTAGTTCGTAAGCTAATGTATGATTTCAAACCAACTAATAATTTAATCGAGAAAAAATGTTACGTAACTAATTCTTGATGGTTCGATAGCTGTTAGTGTTTGTGCACGTAATGTATGTGAAAACTACAGTTAGTACTTCAAGCAAACAAGTAGCATTTGAAAGTTATTGCTATTATCATTCCCTCCATAAAATTAACTGGAGATGTATGAAGCAAATCGAGTAGACGCGTGTGTTTAGTTTCTTCTATATAACGACGAATTTTTAGGACTGCTCTCGATATAAAAAGATAAATTATTTAATCGGATTATTGTGTCAGATACCTATTAAAATGCTAGTGAATTTAGGTACTGCCAACAGAGGTCAACTGCGACGTACTTCAGTAGTGCGAACGATACAAAAAAATTAAATTTTCCCTCTTTTCTCATCTATGGAAGACACTGACTCGAGGTTACTTACACCCTGTTGAATGTTATCCACGAAACAGTTCACTACAAGTAATCAGTGCATTTCTATTTTTACGCATATAAATTTCCAGTTTTTTCTAACGTGAGAGATTAAAGTCTAGTGAAAAAGGGGACTAGAAGCTATGTTTAACACTGGCTACTTCTACGAGGGCTAGGTGACCCGGATAGGCTTCAGGCCTTGTAGGCTTCGGGAAGGCAACGCTGAAGGTCGCCGCACAGCAACTAATCCGTCACGCTTCACACCAGTCGCAGGTCTACAGGTAGAGTCCTCTGACATCCTAGAAGTAAGAACGGACGGAAAGACAAACACCCTTCGCCAAAACTGGAATCAATAAGAAAATAAAAGTTTAAATGTTTGTAAAGCTTATGGGACTTAACTGCGGAGTCATCAGTCCCTAAACTTAGAAACTACTTATGAACTACCTTATACGAAAGACAACACAAACATCCATGCCGGCGGGAGGATTCGAACCCTCGACGGGGAACGGCTTCGCGCAACGCAGCATAGCGCCTCATGCGCTCGGCCACTCCGCCGCGACTAGAACCACGTACAACTCATGGTTCAGCAGATACAACGTCATAAACAATATAGTTGCAAGTATCTGCCACACAATGCGCCGAGACTTTATGAGAACGGCAGTATTTAGCGACTTGACAAGCAACTTTAAACATAATTTCAAACCTTTATTGAACTTTTTCTCGCTCACAACCATAGCAAAATTATGAAATCAAAAGTTTCTCGCTTACCATTTTTCCGCTGTTTATGGACTAAAACTACGGCATTCGGTATACGTTACAATTTACAATTTCCACCTTACAAATTGTAGCCGCAGGAAATTTTACAGACAGTATACAAACATTTAGTTGAATGCACCTTCGAAATAGTATCACTGTACCACGCGTAGTTCATGAGATACGAGCACATAAACAGTAACGTTCATGGAAAACCGCCCTAACACGCACCAAGTTTTAATCTAATACTCCTTTACTACTAATTGTATTCTCAACAGATCTTATAGACATGCAGTACTTATACAAATGAACATATACCTGAAAAATTATACAATTGTACAATATGTAATTCAATAACTATGAGATTGCGAATTTTATATGCACGTATAATTTTGTACATTATGCAAGACAGCCTAATTTTTTATATATTATCCGATAAATATGTGATGTTTTTAGAAGAAAGAAGATGGACTGAGAGAGAAGGGATAGGAGAAGTACTAACTCAAGGCAGGAATAAATAAATAAATACCAGGTGAAAGCCGGGTTTTTAGTTAATTAATCATATAATGAGGCCAACGAACATTAAATTACTGGCCATTAAAATTGTTACAGGAAGAAGAAGTGCAGATGATGAATGGGTATTCATTTGACAAACATATTATACAAGAACTGACATGTGATTACATTTTCACGCAATTTGGGTGCATAGATCCTGAGAAATCAGTACCCAGAACAACCCATCTCCGGCCGTAATAACGGCCTTCATACGCCTGGGCATTGAGTCAAACAGAGCCTGGATGGCGTGTACAGGTACATATGCCCATGCAGCTCCAACACGATGCCAGAGTTCATCAAGAGTAGTGGCTGGCGTATTGTAAAAGCCAGTTCCTCGGCCACCATTGACCAGACGTTTTCAATTGGTGAGAGATCTGGAGAATGTGCTGGCCAGGAGAGCAGACGAACATTTTACGTATGCAGGAAGGCCCGTAAAGGACCTGCAACATGTGGTCGTGCATTATCCTGCTGAAATGTAGGGTTTAGCGGAGATCGAATGAAGGGTAGAGTCAAGGGTCGTAACACATCTGAAATGTAACAGCCACTGTTCAAAGTACCGTCGATGCGAAAAGGGGTGACCGAGACGTGTAACCAATGGCACCCCATACCATCACGCCGAATGATACGTCGCCGGTATGACAATGGCACTTCCAAGGTGCGTTTACCACGATGTCGCCAAACACGGATGCGACCATTATGATGCTATAAATAGAACCTTGATTCTTCCTAAATAGTAACGCTTTGCCATTCGTGCACCGAGGTTCGTCGTTGCATACATCATCGCAAATATTATCAATTGTCTTACCGTTGTAGTTTGTTGTCGTTTTCAAGTTTATTTTCTTTGTTTGTATCGGTTTACGTAAAATCAAGTGACAGTGTCAAATCACCGTGATTTTTGCAAATATATCTGAATCGGTGCGAGTTAGGAAACAACATAACGGAGCAAAATTTTAGATAATTTTCTCCTCTATAAATTCGTTTATGCAATTTTCGTTTGAGATGAACGCTTAAGGGGTTATTTGCGATTAAATTTCCTGCCAGGCCATCACTAACGACCTATTTTTAGTGTCACTACGTATTTTTTGTCCGAAATAGTTGAAAGAGAGAGGATCTGGTGGCTAATAATTACGCCTGTAAAATTTGTTGCCGATCGGCTGAACGGCGCGAGCTGGAAGTGGGAATACGTTACAGACAGACAGACAGACAGTGACAAGTAGCTGCTATTTTGGGAAATATCTCTGAAACGATGCGAGGTATGAAAAAAATCCAAGAGAGATAAGTTGTGGAGAATTTTCTCCTCTGCAAATTTGTTTACTCCATTTTGTGTCAGGTGTACAAGTAAGTCGTTGATTTCATTTAAATTTCAAGTTGTCAAAAGGCGATCGCAAAGGCTCACTTTTAGTGTTACTAATAATGCAAGACTTATGCTGAAATGCGTGTAAATTTTAATAAAATCAATTCATTTTTGTTCTTTTAAAAATTATTGTAACCTTACTTTACGGATTAGCCAAGTATATGGTATCAAGTGAAATATCTTGGATTGTACCCACAATATTATCCTCACAAGTATTCTCTCGTTGGTTGGAAAGCTTTTTCATTTTCATTACATGCTGCTATTGGAAGGTATCTGTTTTACGTGGGCTTAATGAAAATTGCCCCATGAAACGTATTAGTTGTAAGTAGGCTGAATGAAAATTGAATATTTACTTTGTATAAAAATTGAACTAAAATGGTCCTCTTTTACATTGTAACCTGACAACTCTTTTGAAGTGTATGACAACCTCATTTAATTAGTCAAGAATAAGGTAAGGCTTTATTGTGCATAAGTAGCAAAACGTGAAAGTGATTTCTTTGTTTTGTCGAATTTATGGACCTGTTCTTGCACTCACCTCCAAGTTGGATAATGCATTCAGTTATCTCGCAAGAATTACAGCAACACAGGAACAACAGCAGCAAGGGCAGCGGCACCAGGCAAAATCACAAATAAATAGATAATTCCTGTATGGGAAGTGCAGTGTGGACCAAAGTATGCTGACTCAAAACCTGATTTAAATAAAATAAAAAAACAAAAAATATGCAGAGGTAAGGGGAAACGACGTAAATTAAATGACGTAGACTGACACATCTTTTAGTTTTAATAAAGGATCCTATATTGACTTTTAAGCAAAATTATACACTTACGAAAGATATCAAATAATGACATTGAGAGTTCTATTCATCAATTTATAATGAACATTAACAATACAAAATTTGGGAATGACTCTACCCTAACAATGACAAAATGGGGCCAAAGCATGCTTTTATTTGATATCTAACCTGGCATTACAACATTTCTTATGCTCTCTTTCGCTGGCGCATACGTTCTTCCTTGCCCTAAAGCTTAATAACCAAGTTCGCTTCCAAAAAGCTGCTTACAGAATACCTGCCACAGACAGACTGATCGACAGCTCCAGACTCCTCATGCTACCTGCTACAGAGAAACTCTGCTACTCGCTACAATCTCTGCGCCGAGCGATAATAGTATCTCCAAAGATACAGATATAAATATATTCTGAGAAATTTAAATTGGATCAAAAATCTACATCTACATAGATATTCTGCAAATCACATTTAAGTGCCTGGCAGAGGGTTCATTAACCACTTTCATAACCTTTCTCTATCGTTACATTCTCTAATAGTACGCGGGAAGAAAGAATACCTAAATCGTTTCGTTTTCGATCTAATTTCTCTTATTTTATTGGGATGGTCATGTCTCCCTATGTAGGTGGGCTCTAGAAAAATATTTTCACATTCAGAAGTAAAAGTCGGTGATTGAAATTTCGCAAATAGATCTCGCCGCAACGAATAACGTCTTCCTTTTAATGATTTCCACCTCAAATCGTGCAACATTTCCGTGACGCTTTCCCCCCTGTAACGTGATAAAACAAAACGAGCTGCCCTTCTCTGAACCTTTTCAATGTCTTCCGTCAGTCCCACCTGGTGAGGGTCCCACACTGGGCAACAGTACTCCAGAAGAGGACGCACAAGTGGGATGTAGGCAGTCTCTTTGGTGGAGCTGGTGCATCTTCGAAGCGTTCTGCCAT
Source organism: Locusta migratoria (assembly GCA_026315105.1). Taxonomy (NCBI): domain Eukaryota; kingdom Metazoa; phylum Arthropoda; class Insecta; order Orthoptera; family Acrididae; genus Locusta; species Locusta migratoria. The sequence continues at coordinate 694,627,539 of CM048745.1, read as the reverse complement.
TCTGCCAACGAAACGTACCTTTGCTTCGCCTTCCACATGATATTTTCTATGTATTCTCTCCAGTCTAAGTTATTTCGTAATTGTAACTCGTAGGTATTTAGTAGAATTTACGATCTTAAGGCTTGACTGATTTATCGTGTAACTGAAGTTCAGCGGGTTTCTTTTAGTGGTCATGTGTATTACCACAGTCTAACATATACAGTCACGACACGCCCGCAAATTTTTGTTACACAATACGACAGCAGCGCTCCAAGCGGCCGGCAAGCTACATTTTCGAGTACGATTTTGGATGAGTAGGAATAGTACCGCTTATGTTGATTTTAACATACTTTTTACATTAGGGAATGTTTTTAGTGTCATAAAATAGGTAATAACTTAAAAATAACTCCACCTTTGTCTTTCCCGAGTTTTCTAAGATCCCTGGCAATGTACAAAACGGTACATTGCAGTACAGTTTATTTAAATTAATCTCATAACCTTAAGGCTTTTACTGAATAATTTAATTTTCCATTAAAAAATAGAAAAATGACTAGGAAACACCAGAAGACCGACCGTTTAGCGGAAAGACGTCGCTTTGCCACTCAAGAACGTTAACATTTCTTCACTACAATTCCAGTAAAATTGGTGAGGGTGGAACGTAGGAAACGAATACAGAAAGCAATAACTACACTATTTAACATACCAAATCAGCCACCACAACTGCAGCAGAAGGAAACACGTCATAGACGTGGTAACAAAACAAAAAACGCAATCAAACCGTTGTCAACAAAGAACAACTCAATTCCACAATTGTTGCTACAGCTGAAACACAGACGACAAGAATCTTCACGACATTGACTTCTTAAGCTAAAGTAATCACACTCAAAACAATACGCAAGTATAAGAGGGACGAGTGAAACCTAAAAATGTGCGAATCATTAGACTCCATATCGAATTGATATGTGGCAAAAAACTCTTTGTCATAGCAAGAACAGACCATAATAGAAATTTATGTTTCTCTTATGTTTATATACTACTTACTTTCAGCGGAATAAGCTGCAAATATACACATATTCGTTCAGTGACGAAGTTTTTCGTTAAATCAGTGAATCACTTAAGTTCGGCTGTTTTTACATTAATTTCTGTATTACGTATGTGTCTTGATATTTTGCTAATGCTTGTAACTCAAAATCTATACTAATTATTCCGTTAATAACGTACACATGTAATTATAAACAAACTTTACGCTTCTGGCGGCTTGCCCACCACTAGGAGCGCTAGTGTCGTTGCAACTTTCAGTTGGTCACATCTTTAAAAAAAAAAGTTCAAATGTTTGTAGGGCTTATGGGACTTAACTAAGGGGCTATCAGTCCCTAAACTTACAAACTACTTATGAAATAGCTAGTACTAAGGACGGCACAAATATCCATGCCCGAGGGAGGATTCGAACCCCCGACCGTAGTGGCCGTGCAGACTGTGACTGACGCGCCGCAGTACGCTCTGCCACCGCGGCCGGCACAACTTTCATAGCAGTGAGTGTTGCAACTGTATGTGTTAGACTGTGGTATTATTTCACACTTTTCATTGTTTAGTGTGAATTGCCAGTTTTCGCACCAAGTAGAAATTTTGTCTAAATCGCATTGCAGTTGCTTTTGATCGTCAATTGACTTCACTAACCGATAAATGACAGCATCATCCGCGAACAGTCCTAAGGGAGCTATTGAGATTGTCTTTTCAATCTATATCTATAAATGTGAATGTCTGTTCGGTGTACGTTTATCACCTCTGAACCACAAGACGAAAAGAGCTAAAAATTTGTACAGTTACTAATGTCTACCCGGGGAAGGCTTGAAGCACGGTTTTATGGCGATCGGATAGCTATTTATCTATATATATATTAATGTGAATGTCTGTTCGGTGTACGCTTATCACGTCCGAACGACAAGACGCAGAGACTTATATATTTGTACAGTTACTAATTTATACCTGACCAAGGTTTTAGGCACGGTTTTATAGCGATTTGATAGATATTTAGTAATTTGAAGAATATAACGCGAAATGCGGAACAATAATTACTCTTTGAAAATTATATTTACTCTTTGAAAATGGTTTTATTGGTTGAATTGTTGCTAGATGGCTGATAATGATAAAAGCGTGGAGTATATTGGGATGGAAAGTTATCGGTGTATATAAAATTCTACGAAAACTACAGAACGCAAACGAATGGTCTGTGTGTAATTGATGTCCGAAGTCTCCCGCTGTACACCATAGCAGTTCCATGCCGAAAACTATAAGGGGGTGGAGGATATGGAGGTTGAAAGTCGTCAAATTATAAAAAAAATTCGGACTGAAGGCCAGCGAGGACGTTTGCGACTCAGGCTAGGAGCGTGTTTTTTTGGGAAGAGCCGATAAGCAAAGGTTACGATCGCACTTAGAAAATGAATGGGCATCGTTTAATTCCGGGACTATGGATGTAGAGGAATAGTGGACTAAATTTAAGTGCATTGTTAATAAAGGGTTAGAGAAATATGTGCCAGTAAAGACGATTAAGGATGGAAAAGATCCACCGTGGTATAATAATAATGTCAGAAAGCTGCTGAGAAAGGAAAGGCTGTTGCACTCTCGATTCAAAAAAGAACACGCAAATGATGACAGGCAAAAGTTAGTAGATATTCGTGCGTCTATAAAAAGATCGATGCGCGAAGCATACAATAATTATCACAGCCATACCTTAGCAAAAGAGCTTTCCGAGAACCCTAAAAAATTCTGGTCCTATGTAAAATCTATAAGCGGGTCAAAGCCAACTGTCCAGTCACTCGTTGATCATTCCGGGGCAGTAATAGAAGAAAGCAAACCGAAAGCTGAAGTTCTAAATTTAACCTTTAAGAAATCTTTCACGCAGGAGGACCGCACAAATGTACCATCATTTGATCAACGTACTAATTCCGAAATGGGGGACATAGCAATAGGTATTTCCGGTGTAGAGAAGAAGCTGAGAGAGCTAGATACGAAAACGTCTGCTGGACCGGATGGAATACCAGTTTGGTTTTACAAAGACTATTCTGCGGCGTTGGCCCCCTACTTAGCTTGCATTTATCGCGAATCTTTAATTCAGCGCAAAGTTCCTAGTGATTGGAAAAAAGCGCAAGTGACTCCCGTGTATAAGAGAGGAAAGAGAACTGACCCATACAATTACAGGCCAATATCGTTGACATCAGTTTCATGTAGAATTTTGGAGCATATTCTCAGTTCGAATATAGTAAATTTCCTTGAAACGGAAAAGCTTCTTTCTGTGAATCAGCACGGGTTTAGGAAACATCGTTCATGTGAAACTCAGCTTGCCCTTTTCTCACATGACATCTTGTGAGCCATGGACGAAGGGCAACAGGCGGCTTGTGTTTTTCTCGGCTTCAAAAAGGCGTTCGACGCAGTGCCACACTGCAGACTGCTAACGAAGATACGAGCTTATGGAATAGGTTCACAGATTTGTGACTGGCTGGAAGACTTCCTAAGTAATAGAACGCAGTACGTTGTTCTCGACGGCGAGTGTTCATCAGAGACGAGCGTTTCGTCAGGCGTGCCCCAGTGGAGTGTGATACGACCGCTATTATTTTCTATCTATATAAATGATCTGATGCACAAAGTAAGTTGTAATTTGCGGGCGTTTGCTGATGATGCTGTGGTGTATAGGAGGGTGTCGTCTGTGACTGACTGTAATAGCATACAGGATGACTTAGACAAAATTTCTAGTTGGTGCGAAGATTGGCAGCTAGCTCTCAATGTAGAAAAATGTAAGGTGATGCGCATGAATAGAAAAAACAATCCTATAATGTTCGAATACAGCATTAGTAGTGAGCTTCTTGATGCTGTCGCGTCGTTCAAATATCTAGGCGTAACATTGCAGAGCGATATGAAATGGAACGAGCATGTAAGGACAGTTATGAGTATGGCGGACAGCCGACTTCGGTTAATAGGGAGAATTTCGGGAATATGTACTTCACCTGTAAAGGAGACCGCGTATAAAACGCTTGTACGACCACGTCTTGAGTATTGCTCAAGTGTTTGGGAACCGCAGCAGATCAGTTTAAAGGAAGACATAGAGGCGATTCAGAGGCGAGCAGCTAGATTTGTTACCGATAGGTTCGACCAATGCGCGAGTGTCACGGAAATGCTCCGGCAACTCAATTGGGGATCGCTGGAAGAAAGACGACGTTCTTTTCGTGAATTTCTGTTAAGTAAATTTAGAGGGCCGGAATTTGAAGCTGAGTGTAGTACGATCTTGCTGCCGCCTACTTACATTTCGCGTGGTTATCACAAAGACAAGATAAGAGAAATTAGGGCTCGTACGGAGGCATATAGGCATTCTTTTTTTCCTCGTTCAATTTGGGAGTGGAATAGGAAAGGAAATGCCTAGTAGTGGTACAGTGTACCCTCCGCCACGCACCTTACGGTGAATTGCGGAGTATGTATGTAGATGTAGATGTATACCAAGGAGATTACATACAGCGAAACGTGATGCCACAGACCATATCTTTGGTCTATGCGTGCTACAATGTCTTCAGCTCTTTCTCTGTAAGGACAAGCATACGAATAAGGAAATATAAGAATAAATAAATAAAGCAGTAAAAAAGGTATTTCTTTTAATACATCTCTTTAAAAAAATTGAATTGACGTTTTGCGTATTAAATCAAATGATCGATCTGTGATATTATTACAATCATAACTGTTGAATTTCGTGATTGGATTCTTCGACACGAGTGCATTTTTACGTTTGATTTGATCTACGCTACTTACTTTCCTGATAAACAGTAAGTGCATAGACTTCTGAAATCTGATAGGAATAGTTTTCAGCTTGTTTCTAAAGAAGGTGGTGTATTTCATTTCATCCTTCGAAACCAGTCATAGCACACTACTGAAAGATGGCTGATCTATCTTAATCAACCAACACGCGAGCGAAGCCACGGGTTTAAGTTCAAATGTTCAAATGTTTGTAGAACTTATGAAACTTAACTACGGGATCACCAGTCCCTAAGCTTACAAACTACTTACGAACTAGCTAAGACTAAGGACGGCACAAATATCCATGCCCGAGGGGGGATTCGAACCCCCGACCGTAGTGGCCGTGCAGACCGTGACTGGAGCGCCTCAGTCCCCTCCGCCACCGCGGCCGGCGCAGGTTTAAGCTAGTCGTTTATAAACACAAGGAAGAGCAGGGGACCTATAACGCTTTCCTGGGGAACGTCAGATATCACTTCTGTTTTACTCAATGACACACCGTCCATTACTATAATTAATATAAAATTAAATATACAACATTGTCAAGATACTCAAAATGTACATAGAATCGAAAATATAAAATTAAATGTAGGAACGTTACACTGTTTGAATATCTCTGACACATACTGGCCGGCCGCGGTGGCCGAGGGTACTGCGGCGCGCCAGTCACGGTCTGCACGGCCACTACGGTCGGGGAGTTCGAATCCCCCCTCGGGCATGGATATTTGTGCCGTCCTTAGTACTAGCTATTTCATAAGTAGTTTGTACGTTTAGGGACTGATGACCCCGTAGTAAAGTCCCATAAGCTCTACAAACATTTGAACATTTGGCACATACGGGGCACAGCAGTGCGGTGTGAGCTGGCATGGAACACGTACCTTGAGGTGGAAGCGCACCCGGGTGGCCCCCAGCGAGGTGAGCAGCTGCGCCAGGCAGAAGTCTGCGAACAGCTCGTATCCCGCGTTGTCGCACACGATGTCCACCGTCACGCAGCCCGCACCCGACTGCAGCACCGCCCACACCTGTGGCCATCATACTCGCCGTCAACTGCACGCTCCTCTACACATGACAACATTCTTTCCGGGACCGGGCAGGTAGGCTGGCACTGGGGGATCTGTGTACTCGCCAGCCTGGATTTGGTTTTTAGGCGGTTTTCCGTACCCCACTATGTACACTACTGGCCATTAAAATTGCTACACCAAGAAGAAATGCAGATGATAAACGGGTATTCACGGGACAAATATATTATACTAGAACTCACAGGTGATTACATTTTCACGCAATTTGGGTGCATAGATCCTGAGAAATCAGTACCCAGATCAACCACCTCTGGCCGTAATAACGGCCTTCATACGCCTGGGCATTGAGTCAAACATCTTGGATGGCGCGTACAGGTACAGATTCCCAAGTAGTTTCGACACGATACCACACTTCATGAAGAGTAGAGACTGGCCTTATTGTGACGAGCCAGTTGTTCGGCCACCATTGACCAGACGTTTTCAATTGGTGAGAGCTCTAGAGAATGTGCTGGTCAGGGCAGCAGTCGAACATTTTCCGTATCCAGAAAGGCCCTACAGGACCTGCAACATACGGTCCTCCATTATCCTCCTGAAATGTAGAGTTTCGCGGGAATCGAATGAAGGGTAGAGTCACGGGTCGTAACACACCTGAAATGTAACGCCCACTGTTCAAAGTGCTGTTGATGCGAACAAGAGGTGACCGAGACGTGTAACCAATGGCACCCAATACCATCATGGCGGGTGATATGCTAGTATGGCGCTGACGAATACACGCTTCCAACGTGCGTTCACCGCGACGTCGCCAAACACGGATGCGACCTTCATAATGCTGTAAACAGATCCTGGATTCATCTGAAAAAAAAAATGACGCTTTGTCATTCGTGCACCAAGGTTCGTCGTTGCGTACACCATCACAGGCGCTCCTGTCTCTGATGCAGCGTCAAGGGTAACCGCAGCCATGGTCTCCGAGCTGATAGTCCATGATGCTGTAAAAGTCGTCCAACTGTTCGTGCGGATGGTTGTTGTTTTGTAAACGTCCCCATCTGTTGACTCAGGGATGGAGACGTGTCTGCAAGATCCGTTAAAGCCATGCGGATAAGATGTTCTGTCATCTCGACTGCTAGTGATAAGAGGCCGTTGGGATCCAGCACGGCGTTTCGTATTGCCCTCCTGAACCCACCGATTCCATATTCTGCTAACAGTCATTGCATTGGATCGGGACCAACGCGAGCAGCAACTCGGAAACGTGATGGTACGCATTTTCCCTCCTTACACAAGGCATCACAAAGTTCCACCAGGCAACGCCGGTCAACTGCTGTTTGAGTATGAGAACTCGGTTGGAAACTTTCCTCGTGTCAGCACGTTGTAGGTGTTGCCAACGTTATGCTCTGAAAAGCTAATCATTTGCATATCACAGCATCTTCTTCCTTTCGGTTACATTTCGCGTCTGTAGCACGTCATCTTCGTGGTGTAGCAATTTTAATGGGCAGGAGTGTAAATAACTTGCTGGAACCAAGTTCCGCTTCAGTTATTAGGAGAGGCAGGAGAAAAGTTATTGCTTTGAGAAGTGATACTGCTGGTGTTTTTCAACAAAACTCTTCTAAATGTCCTTTTCTTAACAGTTTCCGGATAAACGAATGGCCGGCCGCGGTGGCCGAGGTGACTGAGGCGCTCCATTCACGGTCAGCACGGCCACTACGGTCGGGGGTTCGAATCCCCCCTCGGGCATGGATATTTGTGCCGTCCTAGTTCGTAAGTAGTTCATAAGTAGTTTGTAAGTTTAGGGACTGATGATCCCATAGTTAAGTCCCATAAGGTTAACAAACATTTGAACATTTGATAAACGAATGAAAACAACTAGGAACTTTGAAAGTGTAGCATAGTGTTTACTAAACGTGTCAGTACGCAGTTCACTTGCGCATAGTGCAGTTGTTACCTCAAGTCTCAGTCCGACAGCGCTTATCTAGTGCACGGTACGGTACTACAGTGTTGTTACGTGAAGAAAGAATACAGTTTAGTGCAGTGAAAATGTGACGAATCCCTGTTACGCCCTTCTCTACCAACTACTCTAAGCTTACTGAAAATGGATCCAGCAGAATACTGTTTGCCTTTCTGTACAAGGGTCAAGGAGGTTTGATTTATTTTTAGTATTAACCGAGTGAAAGCTGCTAACTCTTCGAAATAACGAAATATTATTACCAGCAAATGACATTAAAGAATCACTCGTTTCTGCGCAATAAATACCCTTTTTGAATCAGAGAAGGTAGCCCAAAAAATTTGACAATGTGTCACAAGCGAATGAAAAAGAAGCAAAGTAGACTACTTTGCTTGTTGAACTACCACTTATTTCAGATACTGTTCTAATGGTAAATAATGCAGCATTTAGTTTTTTAATAAGATCCTGGATACGAGCTTTTGACGACAGCTCGCTATCTGTCTACTCGAGTTCATGTCATGAGGCAAGACCTCCGCAGCGCCCCTTGCGGACGATATAGCTGGTTCAGCCGTGTAGGTAGTGTCTGGCTGCCGCCCGCAAAGGATGTTCAAAAATTTTAAATGTTTGTAAATCTATCAGACCAAACTGCGTGGTCATCAGTCCGTAGCTTACAAACTACTTAAACCTAGGTAAACTAACCTAAGAACAACACACACACCCATGCCCGAGGGAGGACTCGAACCTCCACGGCGAGCAACCGCGCGCTCCGCAGCGAGACGCTTTAAACCGCTCGGCTACTCCACCGCGACCGCAAAGGATGGAGGTATGCGAAAACGACGATATAGAGATCGATGTAGCTAGCGTGTGACGATACATAATTGATTTGAAAATTTTGACTAATCATTTGTTTTGTAGTTAAAGAACAGAATATATTCCAGCTCACCTTATTATTGCCATCGATGTATATTTCAGGTTGAATGTGTCACGAAATTTAGTATAACATTCCACTTAAGGTCGGAATCAGACCATGTTGTATTTTGTTTACTATTACAGTCGATGTGTTTCAAAGTTTCTTAAGAAGAAGTGTTTGCCGATCGTCAATTTATAATGCTATTAACAATTTTTCTTATGATGAAGACTAATTATATTCACAAAATACTTGGAATGACTTTATTTAATACAAATAATTATATATAGGTATTATATGAAGCGTAATATGCTAAAACCCAGAGATGTGTGCGTCACATGACGTGACGTAATTATGACGTAAACTGTATTATAATTATATACACTGGTACAGCGAACGCTTTCTGTCTGTGTATGTGTTATTTTGAAGTTTATATGCTGAACTGATAGAACCGGCGAATAAGCGGGAGACGTATTTCGTCAGTATACGTGAGCTAAACTAGCAAGGAATATTTTACGTTAGGTAAATGAGTGACGCGCTAATGCTGTGAGCGGTTACCTGATGCCAATAAGAAAACTATTCTGCATTTTGCATGGAGGTAATATCTGATTGAAAATAAATCAATTTAAAATCGTAATTTGGACCAAATAAATAGATAATTTTGATGTATGTACTATTGGTGTTTAAATAAAAGTTTCTTCTTCTGAAGAACATTTAAGAGCGCTGTATGGATAGAAGAACCTTGTAGTTTTATCCCGATTTATAAACACTTTTTAACAGTTGAATTTTTGTGAGTGTTTACAGTTCTATTTGCATGAAGTGTTCAGCTTACACGCTGAGACTTTTCAAGCGCGGACTACTTGTGACAGACAGGATATTCTGTACCCAGTGAGGCTGGATTCGTTAAGCCACCTGGAAAGAAGATAGCCACTTCCAGGAAACTATTGGAAAAACCGGGACTGGAGACACACGCCTTCTCTGCCATAGCAGACGAGAATGAAACAACTTAAGACATTGTTACTCCGAATCAGCCGAACACTTGGTAAACGACAGCCGCTCAGAAGCTTCGTCAATTGTTATAAAGCAGAAGAGATTTCACAACATTCTGAAATTGGGTGAAGACAAACTGCAACCCTTCCTTCAAGGCAAAACTGGTGTAGTGGATAAATTTAAACTAACTCTTACTTGCAGAGAAGAGTAAAACGACATAATGGATAGGACTTGTGTCACGCGATACCATGTTGTACGTTGGCGACTAAAAAAGGTAAAGCAGTCACTGGCACTCTACTACTGTGCAACCGAGGCGCACCGTTGGCGACTATGAGACCAAAACTACTAATAGTGGCTACCAGAGGAATACCAATTAGTATGACTACTGAAACTATCAAGCATGAACTGGAGCTTCTCGGCTTTCCAACCATAGCTGTTTCCATGATGGTGAAGCCAGGAACGAAACAGTCGATACCCCTGACGGAAGTCCTTTCAAATGATACGACAGAAAATATCGGCATATAACAAATCAACAAGCTCTAAGATCTGAAAGTATTGGTAGAAAAACTACGCCGACGCAAAGGACCTGTCCAGTGCTATTACTGCCGGGAGACTGCGCTCGTTTCGAGACACTGTGAAACCAGTGAAGTACGGTCCTTGATCAAGCCAACTACAGAGGCTGCTGCTATTTGCGCAAAGCGGCCCACAGACGCCAATGAGGACTCCCCCTCACCCCCCTCCCAGTGCCAAACTCGTCAGAGTGCGCAAGCAACGCCAACAGTTCAACAGCCTGCACAGCAACGTCTGCTCATCATTAGGGACAATGTGAGAAACACCTACTTTCTCATTGGTCGGTAGTTACCTGCAACGACTGTACCTGCTGAAGAACCACCTTCAAGCAGACCAGACCCAGGATTGGCTACTGTAAACGTTTTACAGGACATCTCACATCTTATCAAAGGAATCTTCTTGTAGTTACTACCACCTTAACACAGCTATCAGCTATAATAGTCGCTGCTGTACAAGAAGCACTGAGAAGCAGTAGGCTGATCACATAGAAGAAATCCGAGCCCACCAGTTTCATAATATTCAACTGATTGCTTGGAATGCCTGCAGTGTATTCCCATCTCTACTGGAATTTCGACAGTGCGTGCAGGGCCAATATACCTGAATACGTCTGTTACAGAGACGACCAATCGACAGCTGGTGGAGGGACGGCTGTTTATGTGGGTCGAAGTCTTTCACAGCACAGAGGCCCACTCTGCCGTAACTGGACACAGTCGGGGTGGAGACTACACGCGGCTCTGGAACTTTTATCGCTGGGTACAAGAAACCCAGATATTCTTCAGTGTCAACGATGTAAAGACGTTGCTTCGACTTAGAGGGAAAACCTTCGCAGTTGTAGATTTTAACGCAAAAAAAGTTTGGAACTCCTACATAACAAACCAGTTGACAGAGATTGTTACTTGCAGCAGAACGAGCCCGAACTACCATCTACAGACCGGGTGAACCGACGCATTATCCACGAAATGGCGGCAGACCTGACTTTCTAGAAACTGGCGTCGCCAAAGACATAGGTTGTTTTTGTGACACTAGATGTTATTCACGAACCGTCATCATCGGACAATCTGCCAGTGCTGTTCAGCCTTATGACTAAACGTCTATCAGAAAACTCATATAAAAAAGATATGCTTCAGAGGGGCGTTGAACCAGCACCGTGCGACATTTTCCATTTCACAGTACACGACTTTGTTGCCTATGCTACGACCACTAACATGGCTGTGACGTGTGGTATACACTACGTGTTGTATACACTACTGGTAGATATGTCGGTTGCTGACATATAATTGCAACAAATGATGTGAAGAGCAATTCGCGTAACACATATTAGACGTTTCCAGTCATCTATTCAAACAAATAGCACCTGTAATGACCAGTTTTCGAAAGATTCTCAATTTACTCAGTTACTTTTACTTGCTTTGTAAGGTCATACATTCACAAGACCGAAGTTATATGCATAAAACCCATAAAATACGACGGCCAATATGGCGTTTCATCTCTCTACCGAAAAGAGCCGCCCCCCTCCACAGATAGCCATGTGGTGTGACGTGGGTGGCATTCTCCCACCTTATTGGTGATCGTTCAGATGCACGTTGAGAATATCTGACTTACTTGATATCGCCCCACACATTGGGAAAGCCTCGCCAACGTGCTGCTAGCACCGAGGCCAACGAGAAAGACAGGCCCCAGCATACGTCATGTCATGTAAGCAAGGTAGTCCTGAGCCGGCGCGATCGCTAGCTGACTGGCCGGCCGCTGGGGCACAGCCCACTGCCTCATAGCGGCCAGCTACTCATCTAGCGATTGCGCCAGCTCAGAACTACCTTGAAACTTCCTGGCAGATCAAATTGTGTGCCGCAACCGGGATTCGAACCTGGGACCTTTGCCTTTCGTGGGCAAGCGCACTACCGACTGTGCTATCCCGACACGACTCACGATGCCGCCTCACAACTTTACTTTCGCCAGTACCTCGCCCACTACTTTCCAAACTTGTGAGGCGGTATCATGAGTCGTGTCGGGATAGCACAGTCTGTAGAGCGCTTGCCCGCAAAAGGCAAAGGTCCCAGGTTCGAGTCTCGGTTCCGGCACACAAGTTTAATCTGCCAGGAAGTTTCATATCAGCGCACACTCCGCTGCAGAGTGAAAGTTTCATTCCAGAACTACCTTGCTTACGTGACGTGACGTGTGCGATGGGGCAACGCAACCTACACACAAGGCCTATGCGCTGCCTACCAAGAGTAGTCAAAACACAAGCAAACTCTTTGTCTTATGTAGCTTGTGCTGAGTTTGATAATACGTACACATTGCACACTGTGTTTCAGAATGTTCTTAATGATATTTATGTGATTCACAGACAAATTTGTTTTGGTATAGAGTAGTTATGAAATATTAGTAAGATGTCTTACCGAGATTGGAATCAGAAGATTGATACTAGGCATTTTGTCTCATACCAGCAAAAGTCTGCACGGAGGGTCACACAGATAATACGAAAAACTTCTAAAATACAGTGTGCAATGTGTACGTATTCCGAAACTCAGCACAGCACTACATAAGACAAATAGTTTGCTTGTGTTATGACTACTCTTGGCAGACAGCTCACAGGCCTTGTATCTAGGTGGCGTTGGCTGGGGCCTGTCTTTCTCGTTGGTCTCGGGCTCGCACGTTGCGACGTCAAAAATCGCCAGGTTGGCCATACTCGTTCAGCAGGTTGGCCATACTCGTTTAGATACACGCCCTGTGTGCCGACAGCTTAAAGTGGGCGAATGAAGTATTGTGTATTCAGAGACTACAGAGGTGCGAAAATTATTAGACTCAAAACGAAAATATTGGTATTTCCTAGTTTCTCTCCCTCTAAAATTATTCAGTCACGTGATATTGACATTTTCACTCACTTACATCCATATGACAACATTTACCTTTGCAATTGGCAGTACTATGATTATGACATTGTTGGCAGCACTCCCAATCAGTCAATTGTTATTATTGACACAAAGATTGCATGGTTGCAACTGTTTTGGAGACAGTTTAAATCAGCTAGGACGTTCTTAAGGTTGGATTTATGTTTAATGTATCATGAAACAATAATTAATGAGTATTTCTACTTGCAATTTTAGCCATAAAATGTAAATATTTTTATTATTATGAATAATTCTTTTGTTTGTCAGATATTTCTTGATTATGGGTCGGAAAAGTGATCTTTCGCCACGAAAAGTTGCGACTTTAAAACTGTTACTCAAAGAAAAATGGTAATCACAGTGAGAAATAGCAAACAGGTTACAGATTTCACAAAAATCTGTAAGACTCATTTGCCAGGCAGAGAAAGACGGCCTTGATTTCAGACATGAACGTCGAGGAAAGTGTGGACTCAACAGCAAACGCCGGCCGCGGTGGCCGAGGGGACTAAGGCGCTCCAGTCACGGTCTGCACGGCCACTACGGTCGGGGGTTCGAATCCCCCCTCGGGCATGGATGTTTGTTCCGTCCTTAGTATAAGGTAGTAAATAGGTAGTTTGTAAGTTTAGGGACTGATGACCCCGTAGTTAAGTCCCCAGACTATATATATATATATATATATATATATATATATATATATATATATATATATATATATATATATATATAAAAACAGCAAACGTTCCCCTAGAACTGAACGGAAACTTGTCCAGATGCTGTAGAGAACAGAAGAACTTTTAGTTAAGATTTGAAGAAGGTTCTGGAGAACTATGGAGTCAATGTTTGTACTTGTACAGTCCGCAGAAAGGTTGAGAGTGCAGGGCTCGTTAAGAACAAAGGCATGCACACAAAGTACTAATGTGTTCTAACATGGCGAATAAATGCTCCTAAAATGTAAAATGTTTTTATTTTAAGAAAAAATAACCTTGAGTCCAATAATTTTCACTCTTCGGTAGTACTCCTATTAATTAGTTGTCCGAAGTCGTATAGGATATAGTGAGAGGAAATCGGTGAGGCTGACCGTCTCGGACTGGTCGGCGATGAAGGCGTCGTCGTCGGGCTGCGTGATGGCGATCAGCTCGTCGGGGTCCGGCACCTGTCCCGCCGACAGCGAGAGGTCTCCCGCGTTGGCGCGCGTCGCCGTCTTGAGCAGCCGCGACAGGTCCTCCCGCGTGGTGCCCGCGCCCGACATCCACTCCGCCAGCGCCTGCACACCACACGAGATCCACTACCTCTTTACCACTCTCCGAAGCTCATTCAAATCAAAATCAAATGTTTGTAAATCTATCAGACCAAACTGCGTGGCCATCAGTCCGTAGCTTACAAACTACTCAAACCTAGGTAAAACTAACCTACGGACAAACACACACACCCATGCCCCAGGGAGGACTCGAACCTCCACGGCGAGCAACCGCGCGCTCCGCAGCGAGACGCTTTAGACCGCTCGGCTACTCCACCGCGGCGAAGTTCATTCCTACAGACTGAAGCTGTGTGCTGGACTGACAAGCAACACTACCAAAGCGCCACTCGCTAATTCCAATACCCCTGAGAGTCGTAGTCAAGGTCAAAGTACGAGACACGTATTTTTATATGAGCCCATACAGCCGTTGAAGTAAGCCCTCCCAAAGGAATCGCGGTCGTTATCTTTTTGGCCAACAAACAAATGAATTTCTCAAAATTACTCAAATTATCATCATGTACATTTAGCTATCGCCTGGTACCTGAAAATAGTTTCCAGAAAATAGAAAAAAGTGAAAATAGAAAAGGAGGATATGCCTTATCTTTGCTCATCGTTCACACGGCATATTTATTATAAAACAATATTATTCTCTTCAACTGAGAATTGATTATCAACAAGGAATAGCGTAATTTTAATATAAAATAACATTTCAGTTTTCTCAGGCACATGTTTTTGCATTACGGAACACCCAGTATTCAGGCATGGCCCTGGCTCATTGTCTTATGGTGCAACTACTTCCTTCTTTCACTGGACCCCTTAGCAATACTTAGGACCCCCCTGGAGGTCGCGACACACGAGTTGAAAAACACTGATATAGAGAAACACCGGTTAAAAAACAGACTGTGAGGATACAGGGTTTTAGGTTAGTAACCTCTTTTGGTCGAACGATAGTTATCATTGATGTGCAGCGAGAGCTGCTGGTAACAATGCTTAGGTTGGAATGTTCTTTGTTTGTTGTCCGGTGTGCGGCAGTCTCCCGCCGACCGCAGAGCGAGGCGGTAGCATGTTGGCAGTGAGTTCGTAACCTGCGTTTAGTGGTGGCTAAAGTTTTTGCCATTCCGTCGTATCGCATACGGGTTGCAGTTGTATATTGAAATGTTTCAGTGTGGACATGTAGACATTCATCGTAGTGGCACGCAGTTATTAAATCAGTGTGTTTAAAGGGAAGAGTTTTTAACATTTGTCGTTCCACAATAAAGGAAGTTAACAAAGTTTACTGTTATGGATCAACCTAGTAATTGTCCGCATCCCATACCGTAAAATCATTGGAACAATTATTAAATGATTAAGCATAAAATAGAATGTAAAGGCAACTTCACCCATCGAGGATTAGGTGGACGCAGCGGTGACGTTACAAGACGCAGCACTTGTTCTGTCGTTGGCTGTGATTGCAGTATTAAAATAAGATGGCACAGCATAATACTAACACTGCACACGAATAAAAAGGTCGATCATTGAGAACCCGCAGAGAAAAGGGCGGAAAGGGTGGGGAAGGCGCAGAGGGGTCGGTGCAGGAGAAGAGGGGCGTAAGGACTGCAGGGGAAGGGGCTCTGGATGGGAGGACCAACATTATCAATCAGAGGAAAAATCAAGCAACGTGCAAGTTACACAGTACAATGCACTTTACAAATGTTCAAATGTTTATAAATCTATCGGACCAAACTGCGTGGTCATCACTCCGTAGCTTACAAACTACTTAAAACCAGGAAAACTAACCTAAGAACAAACACACACACCCATGCCCCAGGGAGGACTCTAACCTCCACGGCGAGCAACCGCGCGCTCCGCAGCGAGACGCTTTAGACCGCTCGGCTACTCCACCGCGGCTGCACTTTACAACACATACACAAAATTATAATCAGAAATGCGGTGTCCTGAATCCATTTTCTGTTTTGCATGAAAGCAAAACAAATATGTAAGCTGTGAAATAAAGAAATGCGCTAAAGGAGGCGCTGGCGCTCACACTGCTCGCCTATGGGCACTGCCAGCAGTGAACCCCGCTCCACCTCACTGCTGACATTGCTCGGATCTTGGCGTTTGTGGTATGTCAAGTAAGGGAACAGTGTTGAAATATTGCACAAGAACCTCCTTCCAGAAGAGTTCCCGCAGCTGTTTACACTAGCTGCTCGTGTCTGCAGTATATTCGGCATTAAATATTTGTACCAAAGTGGTGTTTTTCCAAAATGAATTTAACGAAATTTAAGGTATGAGTAATCTTACTGGCGGTCAATTAACTGCATCAGTGCGGTTGATGAGCAGTTATCCCACTCCAAACATCGAGAGGAAATAAAAATATCTAAACAGATTTACAGAGTAATGAAAACATTCGTCTCTTTCTTTTTTATAAGCACTGGGTAAGTTCTACACGTAACACTTCTCAATAATAGTATTTGTATTAAGTTAATAGATATGTAATAAAAATGATAGCATTCTTTGTTTCTTATTTCATGTCCGTGTTGCGTTTGTGACCAGAAAATTAAGTCGACGGAAATTATAGTTTATTCTCATTTATTAATTCGTATCAGTCCCCCCCCCCCTCCTCCCCCTCACCAATGACATGAACGACAGACTTTTGAACGTAACTGTTGTCAACCTATGCAACGTATTATTTTGCGACACTTCTGTACTGATTACAGTGTCACGCAATGATTTTTTTTTCCTTATTTGTTACTTTCACGTTGTGCTTTGTCTCTATCTGGTAAAACTGCTTACTCATTCATTATTAATACGCCTTTGTACACCACAATAATGGTTTTTAAGGTTATACTTTCTCAAATACGATGAAAATGTATTAAATTGCACTGTCAAACTGTAGCAATTAGGACAGTGCAGAGGATCCTTCTAACGTGACTTCAAATTCGCTCGCCAGCTGTAAGAGATGGCCAGCTGTATTAAATCATCCAATAAAAAAACGAGATGAAAGGCTGATATAAACTTGCAGCAGTCCAAGTTTTCCGAATATCTCTACAGTTGTTAGTTTCATTCCCGTGAGTATAAGGCTGAACGACCTGTTCACGTGGGGATAGTCTCGTCTCCGAGAGTCGAGACGTGACATACGTAGTTTTTTGGAGTATTTTAGTAGCGACATGTCAAGTAGCCCTGACTCTGACAGTACGCGACCCGACGTGCTGGTCGCGTCCCAGTCTGTTGGTTGCGTTCCTACCGTTTGGTTGCGCAATATACGAAAAAAGTTTCATTTTAAAATAGTGGAAGAAAACGGTTTCCTATAGTTCCGGTTCAAACATACAATATAGGTTAGGACAGGTTTTATCTAGTGTGTGAAGGAGTTCTCTTTTTGAACCACTGATATTTATTTGTTTTTTCCTGTTCCTGTTTCAAGGTAAAACTGACACGATAAACTCAGTGTTATATCGAAAACTTCACGGTTTTAAGGAGATCTCGTACCTAGGTTGAAACAATATATTGCTTGATTAAGGAAGAGAAACTAAAAATAAATGTGAAATTTACCACATATCTACTGTAATCTCATAAGTTCGTAACACCATACAGATAGCCCAACCCCTTTAATATATGCTTGTGAATGTTGAATAGCTACAATGATAGATATACAAGTAAAGACGAAAGGAGTAGAAAGAAGACGTTGCTGAGAAAAAAATACACGACAATTTATCATTTGTAGTTCAATAAAGTCGTTCGTAAATTCGGTGAACTGGTCAACCATTAGTTATCTAATTCATGCGCCCCCTAGTTTTCGTTTCAAGACATTACGAATTTGAAACAGCTTTTAAGAATTCACAGACTAAATTTTCAGCACCATCTGCATTACTGGCGGTAATAATAATACTGTATTAAATCATCGTCACTGCTAGTCACTAGATATTGTAGTACAGGTGATAGGGTACATAAACAGAGCTCGCTTCTGTCTTTCGCAGTCAATGAAAGTGATTTATTTATACTTCACACTACCAGCTGCACATATCACTTCGTTCTAAGGTCTCCTGAACACTGAATGTGTATACTGCATCAAGAACACAGCTCCTTAGATTGTGCGTAGATGTCACTCAACGTGGAGCTTATAGTTGTTTTTTTTTCATCTATATCTGAAATCAAGCTCTGATTTTAACAATAAAAGTCTTATCGTATTCTTATTACACATTTAGTAGTACATTAACATTATTTCTACAAAATTCCTAATATTTTACATTTGCCTGGGAGAAACGTTTACACAGTTCGTTTTACAAGCAACAGAATTAAATATTTGTTATGGTGCACTGCGAGTCCTTCAGTTGGTTCCTTCCACAGAAGCAGCATTACCTGGTCACATGTAAATATGGTAATCGTCTCAAAATAGTAGTAATTTTGGAGAAATTTCTTTACCTTTACTATTAAATGTGTTACAGGAATTTGAGAAGTAATTTTATTGCTGGATTCAATGCTTCTTTTCAGCTGTAAATGAGAAAAACTGTAACTCGTAATGATGAAAATTCAGTCACGTGACTCGGGGCAATTTTAGATGTCGGTTTCAAACCATAACACGGCAGAGATAGGGAAACCATGGATCTCTATTGTCCCTGGATGTTTAACTTAGCCGTTTCAGCGTGCCAGCCATAGATGTTCATATTTCGTTTCTTGCCAAATTTTATATGGCTGCTATGAAGTATTACAAGAAAAACATAGGTTTCGAATCCACTTCTATATTAGCCTATTTCATCACTTACTTATATAAATTTCAACATAAAAGGTAAGCAAGCAATTCTTAGTCACATAATAACTGATTGAAATGCGTATGCCAAATTTAAACATGGCAGACAATGAGAAAACGAGGAGAGAACATCTGAATGTGCAGGCGCTCTGTAGTTGTATGCTCAGACACCAGAGTTATACATCCAGTTTGTGAAGAGATCATTGAAGGAAACGCACAGACTATGTTATCTTTGGTCTTAGCCACGGGCTGTCTTTCCCATTGTTCATGATTTCCAGGCTGTGACGTCACCAGTTCCTCGCCAAGGCGCGTTTCCTGTGACAGGACGGCACTGGCACAAGCGTGCCTCAGCTGTGTGGCGGGCATGCCGACGGCGAGCGCCTTCTGCTTAACGGAGAGGAAGGGGTCTGGTAGCTGGACCACGAATTCGAGGCTGTGACTAACCTGTTCCTTGTCCAGGCGCGTTTCCATGTTCCGTGAGAAAATGGCACAAGCGTGACTCACCTGTATGGTGGGCCAGTGACGGACTAAGGCTGTTGGAGATCCGGGCGGCGAAACAAAATGAGCCCCCCCCCCCCCTCCCATCCACTTGGAAATACATTACTATAAAATAGTAAGTTTTGAGATTTGGAGGCCCCACAGGACGAGAGGCACAGGCCAGTCTAAAAAGAATTACTTTCGAGATTTGGAGGCCCCACCAAAAAAGATGGTAAGCGCGCTCAAAAAAACACCATTACTTTGGAGGACCTCCAAGACCGGAGTTCCGGGACGGTCCGCCTCCTCCGCCCCCCTCCCCCGCCCCCCCTCACAGAGGCGGGCATGCCAACTGCGTGCGCCTTCTGTGTGATGGAGAGGAAAGGGTCTGTCGGCTCGGTCACAGAACTCAAGGCTACGTTTCTCGTCTAGGCGCATTTGCAAGTCCTGTGAGAGGACGGCAGTAGCGAGACTGACCTGTATGGCGGGCATGCCGGCGGCGAGCGCCTTCTGCTTGTCGCCGAGGAAGGGGTCGGGCGGCTTGAAGGGGTCGGCGAGCGCGGCGGCCTCGGCGGCCTGCAGCAGGCGGCGGTACATATAGGACTCCGCGATGATCCAGGGCGCCGTCAGCCAGTGGCGCGAGCACGCGCAGCCGGCCGCGCGCAGCAGCTTGTTCCACTGCGAAGCGTCCGGCGCAGAAGACGTCAGCTGCGGCCACGCCGCGTCCGCGCGCATCTCCTCCAGCAGCTGCTCCACCTGCCGAAGCCGCAGACGCACCCAACAGCTCACTCACAGCTTTACAGCCTAACGGGGACTGTGCCCCTCCCTCCCCCACCCCCACCCCCCCCACCCCCCCACTCGGCGAGTCGATGTTTTTGCGCCCTCCACAGACATACATTAACTAGACTGGCAATGCCCTATCATTGGTGTCACTGAAGCAGTAGTCGCCATATTACTACCATAAACGGCTTGTAAACAACTACCAAGTTAAAGATAAAATAGTCTTAAGAAATACGACTAAAGTGTTAAAAGTACGCCACGTTTATAATGTTGCCATCTGCATAATTGTTATGGGAAGTGACTTCTGTTGTATTACATATTTATTAATCTATATCCAGTAACATAATACAACACATTCTTGTACTCGTACAGTAGAAATACAGAGCATGTGTAAAACATAAGAAATCGAAGTATTGTATATTTCAAAAGAGACGGTGGATGACAGCGACAGTGTGGTGTAGCTGTAACTTGGTTGAAGCGTGGAAGACACGTGGCGGGACCGCATCATCTGTCTACGTCAGAGAGAGCTATACAAATAATACATTATTTCTGATCACAGATTCCAATTCCTAGCACACCAATAACTCAGACTCATCAATTAATTAATTAGCAATCCTTCAAACTTTTGTGTCCCAACTTCGTCGCCGCTTTTGTGTCCCAGCCTCGTCGTAGGTGTCGGTGGCCGAGTGGAATGAGACCGACACGCTGGTGCAGGTACGGAGGGGAGCAGCCAGAAACTATAAACACTCGAGTAAATTAGAAAGAGATATATTGCACAGAATGTAACAATACTTAATTTTACATAGTACTGCAGAATGTTGATACATAGTTGTTAGAGGCCTGCCTAGTGCCTGTACAATAGCAAAGTCTTCACTGGTGCCTATCTGATTACGAAGGTCCTAACTCGTTGCTATCTCAGTCCGAAGTGACCGGTGTCTTTCCGTGGTGGCCACGAGCGGGGTTGCAGCAGAGGGCGCTCGTGGCTGTCGTCGTGAGAACGCAGCGCCGTGCGTGCATGGCGGCGCGCGGCGAAAGCAGGTGGCGCGCACTTTGTACTTGTGCGACACCACACAAACTTTCCTGCGTCATTAACCCTATTAATTTTCCCAGGTCCACAGAATCTACCATTATATTATCTGTTACAAAGGCAAGATAATTTTTGCAGCCCCCATTTAAATGATATAGAAAGGGTCCAACATGGCGGAATCTAGCTCGGTTTCCTGGCCGTTGTTTCAAATCGATGTTCGAAACACGTGGTGGCGGAGATAGATGATTTGCCCACAGTTTGAGAATTCGTGCCAGTTCAGGACAGCCAAACCAAAGGCCGGAACTTAGCCGCTGTCGGCGGCCAGGAGCACCTGTACCGGTTACCAGAAATGTTCAAATGTTTGTAAATCTATCAGATTCAACTGCTTGGTCATTAGTCCGTAGCTAAAAAAATACTTAAACCAACGTACACTAACCCAAGGACAACAAAAACACCCATGCCCAAGGGAGGACTCGAACACCCGTCGGCGAACGGCCACGCGCACCGCAGCACGGAGCCCCAGTGCGCACGGCTAATCTGCCGCGGCACCGGCTACCACATGTTCATATGTTTGTATACTCTATGGGACTTAACTACGGGGTCATCAGTCAGTAAACTTACAAACTACTTATGAACTACTTACGAACTAGGACGGCACAGCCGACCGCGGTGGCCGAGGGGACTGAGGCGCTCCAGTCACGGTCTGCACGGCCACTACGGTCGGGGGTTCGAATCCCCCCTCGGGCATGGATATTTGTGCCGTCCTTAGTCTTAGGTAGTTGATAAGTAGTTTGTAAGCTTAGGTACTGATGACCCGTAGTTAAGTTTTTTTTTTTAATTTTATTTATTTATTTATTTTTTTTTTTTTTTTTTAATTTTTTTAATTTTTATTTTTATTTTTTTTTTTTTTTATTTTTTTTTTTTTTTTTGTTCTATGCGTAGTTCTCTTTGTTGCGGACGCTGTTCGTTTCTGTTCGTTCTTGTGCGGTGTGTTGTTGGCTCAGTTTGCTTCGGTTTTCGACACTG
Source organism: Locusta migratoria (assembly GCA_026315105.1). NCBI lineage: Eukaryota > Metazoa > Arthropoda > Insecta > Orthoptera > Acrididae > Locusta > Locusta migratoria. Next base: position 694,605,210 of record CM048745.1, on the reverse strand, counting down.
AGTAGCACGTGCTTCCCATTACCTAGAGATCAGCCTGTCTTAGCCAGGCGCGACGAATTCGTGATGTATCTGGCTTCAATGCTCAATGTACTCCGCTATTGCGACGGTCCACTCCCATGAACCATAGACATTGCCGAGGTGGGGTGGCTTGCGTACCTCAACGATACAGATAGCCGTACCGTAGGTGCAACCACAGCGGAGGGGTATCTGTGGAGAGTTCAGACAAACCTGTGGTTCCTGAAGAGGGGCAGCAGCCTTTTCAGTAGTTACAGGGGCAACAGTCTGCATGATTGACTGAGCTGGCCGTGTAACATCAGCTAATGTGGCTTTGCCACGCAGCTACTGCGAACGGCTGAAAGCAAGGGGAAACTACAGCCGTTACATTTCCCGAGGACATTCAGCTCTACTGTGTGAACATATGATGATGGCATCCTCTCGGGTAAAATATTCCGGAGGTAAAATAGCTCCCCCATTCGGATCTCCAGGCGGGGACTACTCAGGAGGATGTGATCATCAGGAAAGACAACACTGGCATTCAACGGATCGGAGCGTGGAATGTTAGATCCCTTAATCGGGTAGGGAAGCTAGAAAATTTAAAAAGGGAGATGGATAGGTTGAAGTTAGATCTAGTGGGGATTAGTGAAGTTCGGTGGAAAGAGGAACAGGATTTCTGGTCAGGCGAGTACAGGATTATAAATACAAAATCAGTTAGGGGTATTACAGGTGTAGGTCTGATAATGAATAAGAAAATAGGAATGCGGGTAAACTATTATGAGCAACACAGTGATCGCATTATCGTGGTCAAGATACGAAGCCAACACCGACCACAGTAGTACAGGTTTATATGCCAACTAGCTCTGCCGATGATGATGAAATCGAAGAAATATATGAGGAGCTAAAGGAAATTATTCAGACAATTAAGGGAGAGGAAAACTTAATTGTTATGGGAGACTGGAATTCGGTAGTAGGGTAAAGAAGGGAAGGGAAGATGGTAGGTGAATATGGTGTGGGCAAAAGGAATGAAAGAGGAAGTCGCCTGGTAGAATTTTGCACAGAACATAATTTAGTTATAACAAACACCTGGTTTAAAAATCACAAAAGAAGGTTGTATACATGGAAGAGACCAGGAGACACCGGGAGATACCAGATAGATTTTATAATTGTAAGACAGTAAATGAAACAGGCAAAATGGAGTACAGACGACTAAGAAATGAGATTGACAGGAAGTGCAAAATGGCTAAGCAGGAGTGGCTAGAAGGCAAATGTAAGGATGTAGAAGAATGTATAAATAGGGGAAAAAAAGATACAGCCTACAGGAAAATAAAAGAAACATTTGGAGATAAGACAAACCGCTCTATGAATATCAATAACACAGATGGAAAACTAGTTCTCAGCAAAGAAGGGAAAGCTGAAAGGTGGAAAGAATATATAGAGAGGCTCTATGAAGGAAATGAACTTAGCGGCAATATTGTAGGAAGCGGAGAAGAAGTAGATAAGGATGAAATAGGAGGTACTATACTGAGAGATGAATTTGACAGAGCACTGAAAGACCTAAGTCGAAACAAGGCCCCTGGAGTAGTGATATTCCCTCATAACTACTGAAGTCTCTGGGAGAACCAGCCATGACAAAATTGTTTCACCTGGTGTGTAAGATGTTTGAGACAGGTGAAGTACCCTCAGACTTTAAGAAAAATGTTATAATCCCCATTCCAAAGAATGTAGGTGCAGTCAGGTGTGAAAACTACAGAACCATCAGTTTAATAAGTCATGGTTGCAAAATATTAAGACGAATTATTTACAGAAGGATGGAAAGGCTGGTAGAAGCCGACCTTGAGGAGGATCAGTTTGGGTTCAGAAGAAATGTAGGAACACGGGAGGCAATACTAAATTTACGGCTTATCCAAGAAGATAGATTAAGAAAACGCAAACCTACAATTCTAGCTTTTGTAGATTTGGAGAAGGCTTTTGACAATGTTGATTGGAATAAACTCTTTCACGTTCTGAAGCAAGCAGAAGTAAAATATGGGGAGCATAAGGTTATTTGCAACTTGGACAAAAACCAGACAGCGGTTATCTGAGTTGAAGGGCATGAAAGGGATGCATTGGTTGGAAAGGGAGTAAGACAGGGTTCTAGCCTTTCTCTGATGTTATTCAATTTGTACATTGAGCAAGCTATAAAGGAAAGCAAGGAGAAATTTGGTGAAGGAATTAAAGTTCAGAGGGAAGAATTAAAAACATTGCGTTTTGCCGACGACGTAGTAATTCTGTCATATACAGCAAAGGACCTGGAAGAGCAATTGAACGGAATGGACAGTGTGCTGAAAGGTGCATATAAGATGAACATTAATAAGAGAGTAACTAGGGTCATGGAGTGCAGTGTAAGAAAATCAGGTGATGCTGAAGGAATTAGATTAGGTAACGAAGCAATAAAGGAGGTAGATGAGTTTTGTTACTTGGGCAGTAAAATAACAAATGATGGTCGCAGTACAGAGGATATAATACGCAGAATTGCAATGGGTAGAAAAGCTTTCTTGAAAAAGAGAAATTTGTCAACATCGTTTATTGATTTAAGCCTAAGGAAGTCCTTTCTGAAGGCATTTGTATGGAGTGTTGCCTTGTATGGGAATGAGACATGGACGATAAACAGTGCGGACAGGAAGAGGATTGAGGCTTTTGAAATGTGGTGCTACAGAAAAATGCTGAAGATTAGGTGAGTGGATCGCGTAACTAATGAGGAGGTACTGAACAGAATTGGGGAGAAAAGAAATTTTTGGCATACCTTAACTAAAAGAAGGGATAGATTGGTAGGGCACATTCTTAGACATCAAGGAATTGTGAATTTAGCGTTGGAGGGAAGTCTGTGGGGGTAAAAACCGCAGAGGAAGGCCAAGAGATGGATACAGTAAGCAGATTCAGACAGATGTAGGTTGCCGTTCTTATGTGCAGATGAAGAGGCTTGCTCATGATAGGGTATTGTGGAGAGCTGCATCAAACCAGTGTCCGGACTGAAGACCACAACAACAACATTGCGACGGTTTTGATAGTGCTATCGCTGCATTTACGCCGTGCGATTCGGGTGCTGCAAAAAGGTATGTAACGTTTTATTACCTTGGTCCGACTCCTTTTTCCGTGATCGCTCGTGTAACCTATGGCTAGTTGTATTTCATCTATGAGCTCTCTCTCTCTCTCTAAGGACTGATATTTAATGTCTTAATGAATAAATCATTATATTGGCGACCTGTCCTACAGCAAGTCTGTTTCTCGTACAGTTGTTGTAATCAGTGAGCAGTTGTACACGAAATCTTGTGACCTCTATATATATATATATATATATATATATATATATATATATATATATATATATATATATATATCAATCATTCTGAATGTTTCCCAACCGAGTCTCCCGATTTTTATTGTTTGTAGCTTCCCTCACAGTCCCCTTCTTTAAACTAATCGTCGACTAGGCAACGAAAGGGACAGAAGATCTGCAGGTGAGTGTTCTGTTAGGGAACATTGTTAGTCGGTCCTTCACGAAAATTAATACTTCCGCATTTTATTAATTCAGACTCGTAAAACGAGAGATAGCAGTTACAGTTAGTTCCATCAACATCCCCAGGCTACATAGTCACGAACATGTTAGTCTCTGAAAGTTCCTGGGTTCGAGACACAACACGCGTGTAAATTCTAATTTGCAAATAGTGTTTTAGTACTTTTTAAATGTGCAGAGTAATACTTTTCAAGACGTTTCTTTTTGTATATATGCGAGCATTGGAACTCAAATAGTGGCAACTATTTGTTCATAACCGATACAAAAGCGATACATATTTTCACCTGTTACTGTCCTTCAAAGTAGTCACCAGCGTTGTGTAGAACCCATTTCCAATATGTGGAAGGCACAGTATACCGTTGATGTTGCGAATGGAGCAGTCTACTGCCTGTCGAATCTGTAGAACAGTTCTGAAGTGAATGCCATGAAGTGGTTCCTTTGACTTCGGAATTAAATCAAAGTCAGAAGGACCCAAGTCCGGAGAGTGTGGTGGATGGTACAGTACTTCGCAAAGCTGTGCACAGGTGATGCTCCAAAAACGAACAGTAATACTGTGCATTGACGGTCTGTCGTGGAGGAACATAATGCGTTAGGATCACATCTTCAAAATCGTACGAGAGAATGACGCATTTTCGACTTTCGCGGCGACTTATAATGACGGCATTCGTTGGATTGGCATTTTAGTTTTGGCTCGTACGATGTGGTCCATGTCTCATTCAGTGTTACGATACGGTATAAGAAAGCTTCTCCTTCAAGCTCATAACATTCCAAGTGCGTCTGAGCAGCGTCGTAACGCATCCATTTCTACATTTCCGTCAATTCGTGCGGAACCCATCGTGATGCAATTTTTCGCATGTCCAGGCGTTCATTCAATATGCGAAGCACAGTCGTATGCGCTAATCCGGTTTCGTGGACGAGCTCACGAATCGTCTGACATCGATCACTATCCAGTAACGCGGCAACAGTATGCACTTCTTCTTCAGAGAGGCTAGGACGACCGGCCGATTAATGTCTGCCACAGTTTGCCGACCTTCGTTGAAGGCTTTTACCCAACGTGCCACTGTATTGTACGGCAATGCCGATTCCTTGCACGCCTTACGACCTCTGGCACATTCAATCTTGATCCAACTTCGTCACATAGTGACACCGTTACGTTAGACCGTTCGCTCACATGATTCCATTGCATAATGTCTCCACAGCAGTGTTGCCACTATTTAAGTTCCAACCCTCGTACTTCGATATCTGTAACATTATTGAATGTTTCACCTATATTGAACAACTCTTCGAAATATTCCCTCCATCTGCCCAAGGTAGACACTGGATTCACTATTGGCTTTCCTGATCTGTCTAAAACTATTTGATACCGCCAATTACGGAACACTTGACCAGTGAGCAGTAGATTAACAAACTTCAGAGCAGGAAATGTGGAAGGGCTGTCCAAGGATTGTATCGAACATCTTTCACTGAGACCCAAAATTTATTTAAATAGATGTAACAATTTTAGAAATAAACAATTTCAAAAATTCTTAAACACAAATTAAATTTAATTCTAAAAGCATACAGTAAAAGAAAGGGTCCAAAGGTCCTTTAACCCGAAAAATAGCTTTCACAGTACAACAGACAAATGTAACCAGAAAAAAAATCCACAATATTTTACAAATAAAATATTTCCATTAACTCAGATATGCTTTTAAGAAAAACGATAAATTTGAAAAACTACGAAGTCGTATCTTAAAGGGGTACGATGAGTTGGCTTAATTACGTAATTGAATGATTTGGTTCAGTACTTTACCAAATTTTACGTGGCAAGCCACTTTAAGTCTGAAAGTGCACAGAGCCTCTGGTATCACAAAACTCGCTACAAGAACTACACTACAGGAATCACCTGACATGCTGAAGCAAGAAACAAATTGTGGCGCCCTTTTAGGACAGCCGAATTTCACAATCCGGATCCACTTTAGTAAAAGTTTTCATGATTTAAACATATATAATCACGTAACGTAAGGTGGGAGACCAGGTAGAAGTACAACTGGAGTACTTTCAGCCACAGGAGCACACGACGGCAGCCAATCCGGTAAACGGAACTGTCCCAACACACAGCGCGCCTGCTCGAACGAAACAGTCGACAGTCCCACTAAGCACGCCAGCAACGGGCCCCACCACAATAGCCACAACCAAAACAGAATCTGGCTCTACAAGACACAGAGACAACTATTACTATGGAAGGAATTGAAAATACAAACACAAAACACCTAAATTTGGACGTCATAAAGTACACGAAACTTAAGAGGCTCAAAGGCATTAGTTATAAGCGTGTGAAAACATTTCTCACAAGGGTTCTTTGAAACAAAAACCAGAACAATGACTTGTGGGGGAACAAAATTTTCACTAGTTAGGTAGCTCAGCAACACTCAACTATTAACAGAATAACACATACAGCCGGAGCACTTCCATTAGCAGTTTCCAATATAATACCAGTCATTCGTTGCCCCAGGAAACGGACCACTATGCGCACGGACAACTTCGAAATATCGTTCCAAAGTCCGGAAACCACACTTGCTGGTAAGGCAGTCCCTCCCCATCGAACTCGGCCTCCCGCTTGTAGACAAACTGGAGAAGCAGCGGTAATCTTCACCACATCAGCGATCCCCGTGCCATGCTGCCGCAGACGGACACACTGACACACATGACCGCCTCGTGTGTACCTCCTGGCGCAGTCGTCCTCGCCGTCATCGCCCTGGTCAACATACTATTACGTGGTTATTCCTCTTTCCAGGGCAGAGCCCCTGGGAACGATCTCGTGCGCCAAAGATAAACAGGCTAGCACGATCCGATAGATCGATATACAAGGGGCGATAGTGGACGCACCGGCTCACTATTGTCAACTCATTTTTTCTGCTCTTTCGAAGGATGCTAATTACTCTGCAGAGGTGTTTTCCAGCATCTTGTCTCAAAGATTTTAACATATTTCCAAAGACTTCCTATGATTTCTCCAATAAACAATGAAGCATTAAATACTTGTAACAGAACAACGATTTGGATTTCTCAACTTATAATATCTACACAATACATATATCATGCTGCGGACCCTCAAGAAGAAGAAGGAGAAAGAAGAACCCCCTCCCTCCAGTAGTACCTAGTGGTTAGTTTTTATTTTATGCAGTAAGGGAAATCAGTAAACAATCCGAAGATTGGTTTGAACACCACAGTGCTTTACTAGGTATGATCCTGTTTGGGAGGTATGCCGTTGCCTTCCTCCGACCTTCGAACTGACTTACCCAACCAGTTGTACGGGGACCAACAGTTTAACGTGGGTTCCGAACCACGATGCTACTCGGTATTTTTCACATGAGCAGTACTGCCAGAGGGGAAAGAAGTGGAAAGTGACAGATAAAAAGTCGAGGACCTGGCGGCGATCGAACCCGCGACCTTTGGATTTATAACCTGGCACTCTACCAGTGTGCCACCGAGGCGCTGTATGTTTATTATTCTTACCAGTGTCGAAGAAAGTGTTTGAAAAGTATTGTAAGTTGCTCATCACATGTACCGGACATGTGACACATGAAAAGATCAGACGAAGGAGGAAAAGAAATAATAGAGTAGGGTGATGGTGGTGAGAAGTGTGGGGCTCACCTCCCTGCAGAGCGTCTCGACATCCGCTCCGCCCGGCGGGTTCTCGCGCAGCGAGTCGATGGTGTGCTGGAGGATGTCCGGGTTGCGGCTGGTCATCGTGAAGTAGGCGAAGCTCTGCTTGAAGCGCGCCGACAGCGGCAGCCCCACCGGCGTGTCCGTGTCCACCACCGCCGGCGTCGGCATCTGACACACAACACGCCCACAAGCGATACTCAACGCCAACAACAAGACCTCCAGTTACACTAGTTACCCTTGCTCAGATAACAATGTACAAGATGCGGTTACGTTGTTGTTGTTATGGTCTTCAGTCCGGAGACTGATTTGATGCAGCTCTCCACTCTAATCCATCCTGAGCACGCCTATTCATCTCCTCATAAGAACGGCAAACCACATCCACTTGAATCTGCTTACTATATGCGTCTCTTGGTCTCCCTCTGCGGTTTTTACCCCGCACACTTCCCTCCAATGCAAAATTTACGATTCTTCGATGTCTAAGAATGTGTCCTACCAAGTGATCCTTTCTTTTAGTCAAGGTTATGCCAAAAGTTCTTTTTCTCACCAATTCTGTTCAGTACCTCTTCATTAGTTATGCGATCTATCCACCTAATCTTCAGCATTCTTCTGTAGCGCCACATTTCAAAAGCCTCCATTCTCTTCCTGTCCGCACTGTTTATCGTCCATGTTTCACTCCCGTACAAGGCAACACTCCACACAAATGCCTTCAGAAAAGGCTTCCTTACACTTGAATTAATATTCGATGTTAGCAAATTTCTCTTTTTCAAAAATGCTTTTCTTCCCATTGCCATTCTACATTTTATATCCTCTGTACAGTGAGCATCGCATGTTATTTTACTAACCAAGTAACAAGACTCATCTACTACCTTCATTGTTTCGTTACCTAATCTAATGCATTTAGCATCGCCTGATTTTCTAAGACTGCATTCGATTATCTTTGTTTTGCTCTTGTTAACCTACATTTTATACGCTCTCTCCAACACACTATCCATTTCATTCAACTGCTCTTCCAGGTCCTTTGCTGTATCATGTCATCAGCAAAACACAATGTTTTTATTTCTTGACCCTGAACGTTAATCCCTATTCCAAATTTTTCCTTGCTTTCCTTCACCGCCTGTTCGATGTACAAATTGAATAACATCGGAGAACTGATGCTTCCCTTCTAGTCTAATAAACTGCGGTCTGGCTTTTGTACAAGTTGTAGATAACTCTCCTTTCCCTGTATTTTACCCTTGCTGACTTCAGAATTTGAAAGAGTATATTCCAGTCAACATTGTCAAAAGCTTTCTCCAAATCTACAACAGCTAAAAATGTAGCATAAGGTTTTAATTATCACCTCGAGAAACTAAAACGAAGTAATCAAACTGTGGAGAGACCAGGATAAAGTAGCAACCATTTTGTTAAAAGGATAGACGACACGCCGAGTAGCATAAAAGTACGATAAAACAGTTTTCTCTCTCTGTCACCCGGCCGCGGTAGCCGAGGGGACTGAATCGCTTCAGTCACGGTCTGCACGGCCACTACGGTCGGGGGTTCGAATCCCCCCTCGGGCATGGATACTTGTGCCGTCCTTAGTTGTAAGTAGTTGATAAGTAGTTTGTAAGTTTAGGGACTGATGACCAAGGTAGTTAAGTCCCATAGACTCTACAAACAAACATAGGACACCCCTCGAGCGGCGAACGCGTCGTTCTATGCACACACAGACCGCGGGCAGGTCTGTAATATGTGGCTTTTAATATTTGGGGTTTGCGAGTGACTGCAACGATCGCTGATGGAGAAGACTGAGCTAGCTGCAGTACGGGCATGCCCTGTTTCCTATGAATGCAATGCTCTCTTGCCGCGATGGCTGATGGTGGCGTACTCGGGCTTCTCGCCATTGTTTATTGCCTCTCAAAACCTCCAACACAATCTCCGTTGTTGTCCGCTATAGCATAGTATAATGGATGTAACTGACGGCGAATGACAGCGGCAGTATGTTCTGTTTTGTAGACTAACGTCGTCTACGCTGCTGGAGTGTACAGCGATGGGCCACACGATATGAATAACGGTATATATTTCGTGATATCGACGTCTTTTTGTATTTAACGGATAGATACCATAAATGCAAGGAAATTAAGAGGGGCAATACGAGTAGATACCGACGGCCAAGGAGTGTACATTAACATTCATTCCACTGGAACAGGATACTTAAGACATTGTACATGTGCCAACCTTCACAAATTAAATGTACTTGAGCAATCGAGACTGTTTTCCTTATTTGTTTAACACAGTGAATCAAGTCGAATGTGGTCCCTAAAAGAATGTTTGCACGACCTTTGAATTACACTGTACAGTTACAGTAGGTGCTCTAAATGCCTGCCCCTGCATGCCTGACATCTGCGTCTCAAAAATACCGGGCGTAGTGCGAACAGCTTCACACGCTGCATGTAGCCTCGCCACTACGTCTTCCATTGATTCCACCGGGGTGTCGCACACAACAGTCTTCTGATGGCCCCACAAGAAGAATTCCAGCGGGTTGAGGTCAAACGAACGGCGTGGCCATATGACAGGACCACCTCGACCAATCCAGTGATTCCCAAATAACACTTCACGGGTGAAGGACGCCTCGTCTGTGAACAACACATCCGCAGCGTAATACGGATGTCTGGTGCACTGCTGCAGGAACCACTGGCAGAAATCCAAACGCGAAGCTAAATCGTCGACCAACAGCGCCTCTGTTTTTTGAAGATGGTATGGATGCCTTCCTTCTTCAAGCAGCACCCTCCACGGCACTGAATGCGAGCTCTGTATTTCGTGCGCTACGGCGCGGTTGCTTGTGCATAGGTCAGCGTCTCTGTAGTATGTCCTCCACAAAGCGTGGCGTGCGTGCAGTTCGCTTGCGACCATTATCGTGGTGACGCCCTGTGAAACGACTAGTTTCACCCAGACGCTGATGGATGGCCACAAACGTGGAGTGTTGTGGCTGACGCCTATTTGGATGTCTCTGTCCATAGATGCGTAATTCTGAGTGCCCATTGCCGCCCGCCTCACCATACGCTAAAGTGTATGTCTTGCTGCTCGGCCCAGGCGTACTTCTCCAGATGCACACACCAGCACACGTCAAACTACGACTGAACCACGTGTTTCTGCTGCATATGTTTCAAAAATGTTCAAATGTTTGATAAGCTTAAGGGATTAACTGCGGGGGCTTTACTCCCTAAACTTACAAACTACTTATGAAGTACCTTACACTAAAGACGACACAAACATCCATGCCCGAGGGAGGATTCGAATCCCCGCCGGCTCAGAACTACCCTGCTTACGTGGGATGACGTGCGCGCTGGGGCCTGTTTTTCTCGTTGGCCTTGTCCTGCCTGTGACGGCGAGCCCTCAAGTGTGTCGTGGCGACCCCCCTGGGAGTCACGATCCACAGGTTATAAAACTGCCTTAAACTAACCACGCCAAAACCGACTTAACTACATCGACTCCGCACACAGATTACAACAACAAAAATGAATGTTCAACAATAAGCTGTTCCACAGGTTGGTCCACCTTGTTCTTAACCACAGTGGCCATTCGTCCTGGTGTACAGTGAGTTGGTAGTCGTATGAACATAAAAGCTGTGCACTGGTTGCAGCACGGCTTGTACGTGACGACTGCTTTCGCTGGTTTGTAGAAGGGTCACACCCTCAATATTTTTGTAGAGATGAAGATACAGCAACAGAATGTACGCGCAATTTACGCCGAACGACCAGATCGAGCTGCAGCATGGGGGCGTTTACTCCCATTTTGACTGAATCGCGAGAGCCTAGCGTTGTCTTTAAGTTGGTTTTCGTTCTGTTTGTTCCTCACGGCACCTTCGGCTTTTCTTCCGTACGATGCCTCAATTTAAGTGTACACAGTTATGCCTTAAATGAATGTGCTCCTGCGTCAGGATGTAACCTTTATATAATGTATTCACATATGCTAACGTCGGGGTTAGTTACAATTGTTGTCAAACATGTAAAGAAGCCTCAAATTTTAAAGCGTGCGCGATTATAGTGGCTTTGGGTGCTGACACCATTCCCTTGCCGTCTCCATCTCGCAAGTGCACTGCGGCTCGTGCTTGCTGCGGCTTCGTTTGGCTCTGCGACGAATTTCTTTGCTGGTAAGTCTGCTACTTCGTGGTCTGCATGGCAATTTTGGATCTCTGGTTAGTCTTATTGTTGTTTTGCATGATGGGTGCGGCCTCACAACGGGATCTGGTAGGTTTCTGTTGCCATGATGATGATATGATGGGATAATGATGCTGTGAGAATAATTTGACGGAGCACAGAAAGATCTACACCGAAATAAAGCCCCTGGAATAGACGACGCTATCTCAGAACTGCTGATATCACGAGAACCAGCACGACCTTAACATTACATCCTACCATCTGGTGTGTAAGATATAAGAGACAGGAGCTATACCCTCAGACTTTAAGAAGAATATAGTAATTCCATTACCAAAGAAAACAAGTGCTACGCTCAAAGCTGAACTACTAGTTTATTATATTTTGGCTCAAAAATACTGACATGAATTGTTTACAGAAGAAGGGAAAAACTGGCAAAACCCAACACCAGGGAAGGTCATTTTGTGTGCGGGAGAAATGACCCAGCAACTTTTCTTAGGAAATACGTCAATGAAAAACAAAAAAAGTTTCAAATGTTTGTAAATCTACAGGACTCAACTGCTGATTTAGTCTGTTAAGCAAAATTAAAGTAACCTAAGGATAGCACAAACACCCATGCCTGAGGGGGGACTCGAACCTCCGACGGCGAACGGCCGCGCGCACCGCATCACGGCGCCTCAGTGCGCACAGCTAATCTGCCGCGGCAACGAAAGACAAATCTAAATTTAAAGAAATTGTTTCTTTTTTCTTGAAAGTTTTCGTAAATGATGACTGGTATACACTCTGGCATTCTGGGCATCATGGGTTTAAAATACAGGGAGCGTAACGTTACATATGATTTGTTCAGAAACTTGGCAGCTGAAGGGCATCAGTAGTTAAGAATTTAGTAAAAAAAGTTAGCTACCTATTCTCCATGTTACTGTATTCATATTCTGAGGTGTGAATGGAAGCAAGAAGAAATTTGGAAAGAGTATTTAAGTTCAAGGAATTCAATCAAAACTATAATTTTATCAGAGACAGCAAAGGACTTGGTACAGCAATTAAATTAAATGTTCAGTATCTTAACATACAGTCTCAAACTCATTTGGCGTAGAGCAGGCCGTATCTCGCATCGAAGTGATGAATCTCATTTACGAAGGTAAAATTTTTTTGGTCTAATCAAACATAAAGAGGGTCATATTCTAAATCTAGATTCGTACCACCCTCGTTATAATAAAGTTCTTGCACTAATCACACACGGAATAATCCCACAAAAATAAGCTCAGTTTTGCGCTGTACCCAAACAGCGATATTATTAGACAGTGTAAACAATTCTTTTTGCGACCAACACACTTTCTCACACCCTATTTTGTATCGAGTCTCTCGCTTAAGCCGTAAAATTCAAGTACACCATAGCTGAGTAACCCGAAAAATTCGTTTCGAAATGTTCCAAGTATTTATAAAACTCAACTGACTCAGGTCAAACTTGCAAATACCGATGACCGAGCACTCCACAATATGGATAACACTGTTCTGTCACTCACAGTACAAATGCGTACGTACAACGCAACGATATCAATCGATCTATCAGACGTATACGAGAATTATAGAGCTAACCAACCATTCATTTAGACTCCAAGGAATACTTGGGATACCGACGCCCTGGGGCCATTTACCTTTTTTCCATAATCTGCTTTCGTTTGTTCGAAGTTTTGCTCCTGATAATGTTCACCTTATATGCACCTTTCAGCACACTGGCCATTCCATTCAGCTGCCCTTCCAGATACTTTGCTGTCTCTGACAGAATTCCTATGTCGTCGACAAAACGTTTTTAATTCTTCACCCTGAACTTTAATTCTTTCTCCAAATTTCTCCTTGCTTTCCTTTATAGCTTGCTTAATGTACAAATTGAATAACATTGGAGAAAGGCTACAACCCTGTCTTACTCCCTTCCCAACCACTGTATCCCTTTCATGCCCTTCAACTCTCACAACCGCAGTCTGGTTTTTGTACAAGTTGTCAATAACCTTATGCTCCCTATATTTTACTCCTGCTTGCTTCAGAACTTGAAAGAGTTTATTCCAATCAACATTGTCAAAAGCTTTCTCCAAATCTACAAAAGCTAAAAAAGTAGGCTTGCCTTTTCTTAATCTATCTTCTAGGATAAGCCGTAAAGTGAGTATTGCCTCCCGTGTTCCTACATTTCTCTTGAATCCAAACTGGTCCAAGGTCGGCTTCTACCAGCTTTTCCATCCTTCTGTAAATAATTCGTGTTAATATTTTGCAACCATGACTTATTAAACTGATGGTTCTGTAGTTTTCACACCTATCTGCGCCTGCTTTCTTTGAAATGGGGATTATAACATTTTTCTTAAAAGTCTGAGGGTACCTCGCCTGTTTCATACATCTTACACACCAGGTGAAAGTTTTGTCATGGCTGGCTCTCCCAGAGACTTCAGTAGTTATGAGGGAATGTCGTCCACTCCAGGGGCCTTGTTTCGACCTAGGTCTTTCAGGGCTCTGTCAAATTCATCTCTCAGTATAGTATCTCCTGTTTCATCCTCATCTACTTCTTCTCCCCTTCCTACAATATTGCCTCCTTCGTAGAGCCTCTCTATATACTCTTTCCACCTTTCAGCTTTCCCTTCTTTGCTTAGAACGGTTTTCCATCTGTGTTCTTGATATTCATAGAGCTGTTTTTCTTATCTCCAAATACCTCTTTTATTTTCCTGTAGGCTGTAACTATTTTCCCCCTATTTATACATTCTTCCACATCCCTGCATTTGCCTTCTAGCCACTCCTGATTAACCATTTTGCACTTCCTGTCAATCTCATTTCTTAGTCGTCTGTACTCCATTTTGCCTGTTTCGTTTACTGCATTTTTAAATTTTCTCCTTTCATCGATTAAATTTAGTATATCCTGTGATATCCAAGGATTTTTTTTAGGTCTTGCCTTCCTACTTATTTTGTCCTCTGCTGCCTTCACTATTTCATCTCTCAATGCTACCCATTCCTCCTCCACTGTTTTATTTTTCCCCAGTTTCCGTCAATTGTTGCCTAATGCTCCCTCTGAAATTCTCAAGAACTTCAGTTTCCTTCAGTTTATCCAGGTCACATGCTGTTATTTTCCTACCTTTCTGCAGTTTTTTCAGTTTCATCCTACAATTCAGGACCAATAAGTTATCTGCCCCTGGGTATGTCTTACAATTTAAAACCTGGTTCAGAAATCTATGTCTTACCATTATAAAATCTATTTGGTATCTCGCGGTGTCTCCTGGTCTCTTCCACATATACAGCCTTATTTCGTGATTCTTAATCCAGGTGTTTGTTATAACTAAATTATGTTCCGTGCAAAATTCTACCAGGCGGCTTCCTCTTTCATTCCTTTTGCCCAGACAGTCTACTATCTTCCCTTCCCTTCCTTGTCCTACTACCGAATTCCAGTCCCCCATAACAATTAAGTCTTCATCTCCCTTAATTGTCTGAATAATGTCCTTTAGCTCCTCATATATTTCTTCGATCTACTCATCATCGGCAGAGCTAGTTGGCTTATAAACCTGTACTACTGTGGTGGTGTTGGCATCGTATCTATCTTGACTGCGATTACGCAATCACTGTGTTGCTCATAGTGGTTTACCCGCATTCCTATTTTCTTATTCATTATCAGACCTACTCCTGTAATACCCCCAACTGATTTTGTATTTATAATCATGTATTCACCTGACCAGATATCCTGTTCCTCTTTCCACCCGCCGGCCGCGGTGGCCGAGGGGACTGAGGCGCTCCAGTCACGGTCCGCACGGCCACTACGGTCGGGGGTTCGAATCCCCCCTAGGGCATGGATATTTGTGCCGTCCTTAGTATAAGGTACTTCATAAGTAGTTTGTAAGTTTAGGGACTGATGACCCCGTAGTTAAGTCCCATAAGCTATACAAACATTTGAATTTTTCTTTCCACCGAACTTCACTAATCCCCACTACATCTAACTTCAACCTATCCATTTCAATTTTAAATTTTCTAATTTTCCTACCCGATTAAGGGATCTAACATTCCACGCTCCGATCCGTAGAATGCCAGTATTTTCTTTCCTGATGACAACGTCCTCCTGAGTAGACCCCGCACGGAGATCCGAACGGTGGACTATTTTACCTCCGGAATATTTTACCCGAGAGGATGCCATCATCATATGTTCATACAGTAGAGCTGCATGTCCTCGGGAAAAGTAACGGCTGTAGTTTCCCCTTGCTTCCAGCCGTTCGCAGTAACTGTGTGGCAAAGCCACATTAGCTGATGTTATGAGGCCAGCTCAGTCAACTGTTGCCCCTGTAACTACTGAAAAGACTGTTGCCCCTCTTCCACACGTTTGTCTGGCCTCTCCACAGATACCCTCCGCTGTGGTTGTACCTACGGTACGGCTATCTGTATCGTTGAGGCACGCAAGCCACCCCACCTCGGCAATGTCTGTGGTACATTGGAGTGGATTAGCTACATAATTTCCTCAATGTCATGCTCAATCAGTGGTGCAGCCACGTGGGTAGGGAGGGGAGGGGGGAGGAAGTGGCCGCAGCGGAGCGGCCGAGCGCATTGAGGAGCTATGCTGCGATGCACGAAGCTGCTCCCGGTCGGGGGTTCGAATCCCCCCTCGGGCATGGATGTTTGTGCCGTATGCAGTATAAGGTAGTTCATTCGTAGCATTCGTAGTTTGTAAGTTTAGAGACATGACCCCGCAGTTAAGTCCCATATGCTTTACAAACATTTGAACATTTGGGGGCTAATGCGGCTGAAGCAATACCACCTAGAGACAAGATCTCACAACACCCCGTGCTACGTCAGCCGGACGCGGTGGCCGAGGGGACTGAGACGCTCCAGTCACGGTCTGTACGGCCACTACTGTCGGGGGTTCGTATCCCCCCTCGGGTATGGCTATTTGTGGCGTCCTTAGGATTAGCTAGTTCATAAGTAGTTTGTAAGTTTAGGGACTGATGACCCTGTAGTTAAGTCCCATAGACTTTACAAACATTTGTTCATTTTTGTGCTACGTCATACTGACCAGGTCGCGGCCTCCAACTTACTGGCTGGCCGCTACAAAGCAGTGGTCGTGCCCCAGCGGCCAGCCATTCAGCTGGCGGCCGCGGCCTGGTCAATATGACGTAGCACGGGCTGTTATGAGGCCTTGCCTCTAGGTGGTGTTGGCTGAAGCCCCTCCCAGCACCTTCCAAAGATTTTTTAATTTTATTATTATTTTTTTTTTATTTTTTCAATTTTTTTAACAGGTCGGCACCTGAAATTAGTAATAGTACACATGTAACTAATCACAACGTAACTATAATTTGCCAAGCAGAAGTGAACGTGACAATGGGTCGCCAACTTGTCGCCACTGAGAACGTGTGCTGCTGTTACATGGCCGGCCGCGGTGGCCGAGGGGACTAAGGCGCTCCAGTCACGGTCTGCACGGCCACTACGGTCGGGGGTTCGAATCCCCCCTCGGGCATGGATATTTGTGCCGTCTTTAGTATAAGGTAGTTCATAAGTAGTTTGTAAGTTTAGGGACTGATGACCCCGTAGTTCAGTCCCATAAGCTTAACAAACATTTGAACATTTGAACATTTTTTTTTTTTGCTGGTACAAGCTGATTTTACAAGCCGATTGTTCATATGTGGCGTCCCGCTGCCTAGCAAGTTAGAGGCGCCACCATGTGTTATCTTACGATGAACGTTAGTGTTACTTTAGATAAATTTTTACATATTGAGTCTCATGTTAATTAAACTGTAAAGACTTTTCTCTTTGGCTAGTAACACAGAAGCCGCTTAATTATTTTACGAGCTTATTGTATACACTCCATTTCCACCACGTTGGTCATCTTCCAATTTGAAATTAATGCGAGCCTACTCATTTTATTTCTAGTGCAATTATTTTCTAGTATAAATGGTTAAATTATAAAAGTGTAAAAATAAGTCGTATATTAATAAATTCAATAGGCTTTATTTTTTAAAAAATTAGCGCCCCCCCCCCCCCCCCCCCCAGAACCAAATCCGCGCTGCGCTACTGTGTTCAATATAACGCTCAAGAGTAGTGTTCCACGTTTAAAACTGAAATCGTTCAAAATATAACTTTGCGTTCTTAGGACGTTCAGGTCCAAGCATTCCATGCAGCCAATGTTGTATTGTGAAGTCATAATATAATGTTTCTTCGTTCAAACGACGTCAATAAATTTTTAAACACGGTTACAGGTAGAAAGGGGGATGCACAAGATAGCAAAAAGTGAACTTCAGTAAATGCTCAGTGTAAACATAGATAATGGGGAGAAGAAAGACGCTTTCAACAGAAAAACGCCCTACAATTGTGTATTTTACGTTCAGCAGAGCTTACTATGCTGCAAATAGTATGTCGATAACTTATTTCCATGGGATGTGTCCACTCTACCTTGCAGAGACGTGTGGATACTGGATACTGGTCAGAATATGAACCGACCTCCAAATGGTATTCCAAAAATCACTTCAAAAAGTGATGACAATTTATGGTAGGCACAAGTGTACTCGATTGCTTCAAAATAGTGCCAGTTTTAGCAATAGAACTCAACAGGGAAAAGCTGGTGAGTGTAAGTATCGTGAGACATCTTCAAGCAGTGAACTAAACTGACGTGTAGCTGCTAAGAAACCATTACTGATAGCTATTGACAGCAAGAAGAGGCTACAATGGACAATAGAGCATAAAAGTTTGGCGGTAAAACACTGGAAAAAGGTACTTTTCATTGACCAGTCGAAATTTCGCACAAAGCGATGTAAGTTTGTTCGCTGGTGGCCATGTGAAAGAATTATACACCAATGTTTATTTCGTGCAAATAAACGTAACAGAGGAGAAATACGGTTGCCATCGCATTTTACAGTATCATGCAAAGCTATGCCATGTGTACGACGTCTGATTGGCAAGAAATTCGTTGTACAGCAAGATAACGACCCCAAACACATTTCAATACTGTATAAAGCGTATTTGGCAAATTTGAAGAAAGCCATCTGACAACACTAAGTACAATTACTATTGTGCATTTACTTTGCTCGTAAGACATACTTTTTGTTATTGAAGGTGTTCAAGAAAGGAAAATTTTTCTTCTATTATATGAAATCTGACAGGGTGGCAAATAAGGACGTGTCTTCCCAATAGCTAGAATGGAAAGTAAAGGGAAGAAAACTGAAGTCATTCGGCGATGGAGACTAGTTTATTAGCACTTACATACGAAAGAGTTAATCCATGAAAATGGTGACATTTGTGCAAGTATCTCTTCTTTATAGTGAGCGAGCGCGATGCAGCGTGTTAATAGTTTACTGATTTCTTTCCATTGCGTTCTTATTTCAGGATTATGATACAAAAAGTTATGAAAATTGAAAAGAATGTCATCCCACTTGCTCGCAGTCCTTATATCTGTAGACGCTACTAGGAAGTGCATTGTTTATCTGCGCGCTACATCTGGAACAGCGAGTTTTGAAGAAAGTGATGAAATTCACGTAGTTGAGCCTCAATGACGGATGAAGCCAGCCAGTCAGTCATCGGGATACACTTTTCTGTAATGCTTTCTTCGTCGTTGCAGGGGAAGATTAGAGAAGAATCATATGAATGCTTAAGGTCAGGGCCAGCCTTAACGATCCAGACGGCCCGGGCGAATCGCCCACGTGGCGCCCTTTAATTACATAAACAGCGAATCTGGCAGTACTTTGCAACAGGCATTTGAATGTTTTCTAGAAATCGTCTTATGCGGTTAATTACTTCATCTTATAACTTGATTTTTCATCGTGAAATTAAGGATTTTATAAAATAAAAGAAAGAAACTAAAGAACCGAAATGACCCGGGTTCGATTCCAGATCCGGTACAATTTTTCATGTGTAACAGATCGACTGTCCATCTCTGGAAGGACAACAAAAGTTGGAAAATTTAGCAATTTGCAAACGTTTGCGATCGCTTCATGCGTTTATTTCTGTGCAAGTCATTTTGATGTTGCTTTACTGTTAATAATCACGCACTGCAACTGGAAACGTTTAAAGTTTTATTATGTACAGAACAGTGAGCAGATGTTTACATCTGCAAAACAGAAGTTCACGATATGACACGCCAAAGATTTGTATCAACTCTTTTTCTCTTGTATTTGCTGAAGGTGCAAATTTCATGTTGGACTCTATTTGTAATATTTACACTAGTGATGCAGTATTTCAATATAACTCGCCGCGGTGGAGTAGCCGAGCGGTCTAAAGCGTCTTGCTGCGGAGCGCGCGGTTGCTCGCCGTGGAGGTTCGAGTCCTCCCTGGGGCATGGGTGTGTGTGTTTGTTCTTAGGTTAGTTTACCTAGGTTTAAGTAGTTTGTAAGCTACGGACTGATGACCACGCAGTTTGGTCCGATAGATTTACAAGCATTTGAAACATTTCAAAACACAGGGAGTTCCATTTATCTTGTGGCTACACGCGCAGGTTGTGTTTCTCCGTCACCGGAACCACGCAGGCTGTTCTAATGGCTGCCGCATCTCCCTGATAATAACGCACTGCGCGCCTTTTCCGTCAGTGTCGTTCAAACAGCGAAACGATGGATGTTGAAGGAGACGGATCAATATTTTAGTTTCGAAAAGTTTGTGATTGTATACGGTAATACCACAGTCACGACACTCCCACAGATTTTTGTTATACGCTGCGATAGCAGCGCTCCAAACGTCCGACAAGCTACGTTCCTGAATACGGTAGTAGGTGAGTGCGAATAGTATCGTTTAGATTAACTTCAGCATACTTTTTACATTAGGGAACGTATGTAGTACCTTATAAATATGTAATAATTAAAAATAGCTCCCCATTTGTCTTTCTTAAGTTTCATAAGATTCCTGATAAGGTACGAAACGTTACATTACAGGACAGTTAATTTACAATCATACTGTAACATACAGGCTTCAAATGAGTAATTTCATTTTCTATTAAAAATAAAAATGTCTAGGAAACACCAGGAGACATGCCGTTTGGCAGAGAGACGTTAATTTCTACGCAGGAACGTTAAGTATTCTTCATTAAAATTCCAGTAAAATCGGTGAGGACAGTGGCGTAGCTACCATAGGGCTAGGCGGGGCAGTGCCCCGGGGCCCCCGAGCTCAAGGGACCCCTTGGCCTACGTGAGCGACGTTCGAAAAAAAGTTACCGTAGATCCTTGAACACTTTCATGTCCCCCAATTACTTCGGATAATCGAAGTTCTAATGTATATAATAATTTAGTTGAACGAAGATTTTCCGACTTTGAACTTTTTGAACGCTGAACCTCAAACGCACGAAGTGAAATCCAAAAATTATTCGCACCCCAGAATATAAACATAACAAAGTCCTTTGCTTGTCCGCTAAGACGTGGACCCTGCCATCGTCAGAGTATTGTCGGTTGAAGTCGGAGATGCCGTGCCTGCCAATCTTTGCAAAATAACAATGAATGGTGCTGAATTACTAACACAGTGTTTGACAGTAGACAGTGTGACCACAATTGAATGTGAAGTCTCTACAATGAATTATTACAGAACGGTATTATTATGGTATCTCAACTGTTTGTGTAGTGAATTCCCCAAGGGTGTGCTTCATAATCATAGATCCCAATGAAGTGCTGTAACCAATTGCACTCTGAAATTCGTGCAAGAAGAAGAGAAAATATAGTTACTTTGTCACTGTCACAATAGTAAATTGTACCCCACTGTCTCTATAATAAGCGAAGATGTCAACTTAGTTACTAATTACTTTTTCCTGGCCAGACATTAATATATACTTCATGAAGCCTAGTAGGGGCACGGCTCAAACCAAAGTATTCCATCAAACAAAATCCGGCAACTTTCTTTTCTGAAACCATCCTACACTAATATTTCCCCTATTTTCCTTCTTTGATTGGGCTATCAACGAAATTAGGCAGATCGGTACGGAGCAATGACCTAACAGCGCAGTAGTTTAGCGACAGTGAGATGTCGGTAGTGACTACAGTCCGCCTTCAGTCACCGCCGACTTGAATGTTCCCGATTTGCTTCGCGGCAGGGGGGCCATGATTTCATGGTTAAGTAATACTTCTTCATTATTTTTTACTAGCTTATGCCTGCGACTTCATTCACCTAGTATGGAGCAACTTCGAAACTATCCCAAGAGATCGTTTATCTTTATGTCCTATCCAGGTCCAAATCTATCCCTCTGCAAAATTTAATTCAAATCCGCCCAGTAACTTTTGCGTGAAAACATAATAAACCAACTTTCGCAGTTATAATTATATTTAAGGGTACAATTAAATATTATCTGCTGCGTGACGCATGATAATTTACTTAATAATATTTAGGTTTGCCTTATTGTGTCTTCCAGTGGGCGATAAGGAGCTGATGATGAAGTAGTTTTGCATCTGTACAGTATTAGTGTAAAGAGGGCCCAAATGTCATTTTTGCCCCGGGGCCCTTGGTGACACAGCTACGCCACTGGGTGAGGGTGGAACATAGGAAACGTATATAGAATGCAGTAAATAGGACATTTAACATACCAAATCAACCATCGCAGATAAAACGTCACAGATAAGGCAATATAACGATAAAAGCAACCAAACTGTTTTCCAACAAAGAAGAACCCAATTCTACAATTGTTGCTACATCTGAACCATCTGAAACGGCAAGAATCATCTAAACATTGGTGTTTTAAAGCTAAAGTAATTACACTTAAAAGAATATGCACGTAGAAGAAAGACGAGTGACGTGTAAAAATGTGAGAATTTTTAGACTTCGTACCGAATTGATACACGTCAAAAACTGGCTGTCATAGTAAGAACGGACCATAATGGAAATTTATTATACCATTATGTTTATATGCAACTTACTTTCAGCGAAATAAGCAGCAAATATACACATAATCGTAAGTATTTGTTCATGAAGGTGTTGTTCTTTATACCTTTGAATCATTTAAATGAGGCTGTTTTATATTAATTTCCGTATTACGTTTGTCTCTCGATATTTTGATAATGCTTGTAACGTAAAAATTATTGTAAGTATTTCGTTAATTACGTACAAAAGCGATTATAAACAAACATCACAACTTCGGCAGCTTGCCCACCGCTAAGAGCACTAGTGTCGCAGCAGCTGTCAGTTGGTAACAACTTTTACAGCAGTGAGTGTCGTGACTGTATATGTTAGACTGTGGTTATATTGATTTTTTAGTACCGGTGTTTAATTTATTTTATTTATTTAGCCATGTGTTGGCAAACGCAGCGCCCCTGGATTTCGGCGCCCTGGGCGACCCTAGAACCGACGCTGCGTAAGGTGCAAAAAAGTAAAATTAGAAAGAGTACTGAAGCTGATTTTAACAAAGCTCTATTTGTAATGGACATTTTGGATTGCAGAAATCAAATTTTGTTTCATGAATAACAATCTATAATACGGTTTCTTGAAGTCTCAATCTGAAGCGACACCTGTGATTCAGCCCATCTTCTCAGGCCCTCTCTCTCCGTTCGATCATAAACTTTCCACATTTGTGGTAAGTATTCTTTCCTTATATACAGGGTATTCGGAAATTCCAGTTCCTACCTTCGAGCTCTTTTGCACAATAATTTGAAATGGAACTGATGTCCGGAAATGTCATCCATTCACACTATGAGCATTTCTCTATTTTATGATATTGTAAAACACATCTATACCACTGCAAGCAATTTTGCATATTTCAGGACGACGTAATATAGTTCAAAACAAGAGCAAAATTTCTAGTAAACATGGTATCTAAACTGCATGCCTTACAGCTTTTAGTACGTCTTCATATTCGGATGTATACCGTCTATACGGCTCTTCTTCTGGTCAAGTGATCATAGCTCTTAAGGGATGCTTACAGAGTCCGTGTTTAGAAGATTTTTTCTTGTTTGGTCCATGCTACCTCATCCCAAAATATGAAAAACTAAGACCTTGCAGTAGAAGAAATTTGTTTCACAGTGACAAGGATAAAGAAGTGATCATATGTCAGAGGGTGACATTTCCGGATGTGAGGTCCTTATAAAAATATGTACTCACTCTCCTATACCAGTCCTAGAAATTTATACTGGGAATTTCGGAAAAAACTTTATATTTCAAAAATTTAAAGCCCAAAACCTTCCGAAAACTCATCAGAGTGTGGTGTAAAAATGTGTAATAGTAGTTTAATAACTGTAAGAGGTTTTCGGTAAAAACGTCTCCCCTTTACAAAAATTACGCCTAGTTATTTACTTCTATGTCTTCTATAGAACTGTCAGGCGTGTTTTTTGTTATGAAAATTAAAAAATTGACTGTAACATCGCATCAGGATTTTTTTCTTCTTTCTTCTAAGCGGTGGCAATTTTGCAACTCTTACGGGGCAGCAGTTAGGCTTGCGCCGGCCCTGATTGTGTAATTTATACGCTTAAAGGGAAAGTTTAGATCAGCGTTCCATCTAGATTGTTTGTATATCACCTCTTGCATCTCAAATAATGTAGAGAGCTACGATAAATGTTCAAATGTTTGTTAAGCTTATGGGACTCGACTACGGGGCCATCAGTCCCTAAACTTACAAACTACTTATCAACTACTTACGAACTAGGACGGCACAAATATCCATGCCCGAGGGGGGATTCGAACCCCCGACCGTAGTGGCCGTGCTGACCGTGACTGAAGCGCCTCAGTCACCTCGGCCACCGCGGCCGGCAGAGCTACGATAGCTTTGAACAAGTCCCACTTTAATTCCTTCTTAAGGTAATTATAGATTCACAGATCAAAGAAATACACATCACATCCTTCGAATCTTTTTCTAGTAAGACACCAGATTGTACTTCGAATTATGATTTTGTGTAATATTTGTAGGCGAAGAACCATTTAAATCCAAGTCCATCGCGATGCTGTACGACTCTTTCAACTAGAGAAAATCACATCGATGGATCACGCAGTAAGATCCCACACAACACAAGTCAAAGATGTTGACCTGCAGGTAAGTACAATGAGCAATAGCGTCGCTGTAACTTACCCATCAATCCTCTGAAAGTTAGATCAGGGTATCGAGTAAGAAACGGAACTGATAAAAATAGAATATAAACGCCTCTAATTAGGACCAGATACTGTAGTAACCATAAAATCGAACCAATCATCGACTCTGTTTTCCAGATAGAAAGTTAACGACCACACAAAATACCTCTGAGAACCAATAAAAAAACCCAGAACGGAGAGAGAACAATGTCAACTTTATTACGTATATCGTATATACCACTCAAACCTTATAGAATTTAACAATAGGAGCAACAGTCTACAGCATTATGTCATCCAGACGAAGTTAGCTTAACATGGTAGAATAAAAACTGTTACATATTTTGATCGTTAATGTTAAATTGTTGTGAGTGAACACAATTATCGCCAGCGTTCCTTGTTCACTCGCTACACTTTAATCTGTACTGTTCGGTTCCTGCCTAATCGCATCCTTTAAAATCGTGACACGTTCGTAAAAATCAACCATTTGATCACAACAATTTAAGTTGTATTCTTAGGTTCCTGCCTAAACACAACCTTTAAAATCATGACATATTAGTAAAAATCATAACATTCGTCAATGTATCCTCGTCCGGTCAGTAAATAAATTATCCACGTAAAGCGAACGTTTCGTATATCGGGAACCGCTTTTCTGAACGTCGTAAAAAGGGATGATCGATAATAATCAATGTTCACTAAATATAATGCATAACATCGATGTTTTAACATCGATGTTACGTCCTCTAAAACGTCGAAACATCGATGGCATGGAAACAACATCGGACCATCGATACTTCCATGTTGAAGATTCAATTCGATTATCAAATAAAAATGTTGTCAGCCGTTTATAATTTTCTTATAATAATTATAAGCGATCTATTTCTTCAGTATAGGGTAAAATTTTACTCATGGCAACGCTGGTGTAGTATGCTGAAGATGGCAGCAACCGCCAAATGCTACTCTTGAAGTGAACATTTTGTGACCAA
Source organism: Locusta migratoria (assembly GCA_026315105.1). Classification (NCBI taxonomy): domain Eukaryota; kingdom Metazoa; phylum Arthropoda; class Insecta; order Orthoptera; family Acrididae; genus Locusta; species Locusta migratoria. The sequence continues at coordinate 694,579,933 of CM048745.1, read as the reverse complement.
TGTAATCACATTACGACGACGCAGTAACAGTTGAAGTTATATCAGTTTATCGCAATTTCTTACGGCTGCTTTATCCGGATACAAATAGCTGTTTATACACCCTTTAGAGTGACAGTGACACCAGTGAAACTGTATGCACTATGCAGTATTGCCAGTCTAGTAGTCTAGGCTAGTTGATCTGCAAAAGAACTACAGTAAAGTATCATCACTGGTAACTGGAGCGGCAGCGGCGCTTTCGTATCGCCAAAGGTTCGCAGCGTACCTGATTTCGCGTAGCCAATGGCGCACCTCTTTGATTCGGCGACAAAACAAAATTTGAATGAGATTATAGCGTCGGACTTAAAGCGATTGTCTTGGTGTTGTTTTTGGGAGTGTCTTTTAATGACGTGACGTCATGGCAGACCGGTCTATTAAATGGATGGAGTTAAGTGAAATAATAATTTTTTTCTTTTGTTCACGAATCCTCCTACCGAGCACTATGTTTAAATTACAGATACTGATCCTTTGAAACATTGATCATTTGCTTTAATTGTTAAGAACGCGTCATTATTTCTTACAATACAATCGGGTCCATTTACGTTCACACATCTACCTACAGAGACCTTTTTAATTAAAAAATACTAATTACTTGTAATGGATAGTATAGTAAGTTGAAAATTCAATACGTCATATTTTTCGTTGCATCAGGGCTGTCTCACCTGATGCACATAAACAAATAGACTCGCCCTGCTTCTTGCCAGAATGTCGTACAGCGACCACTTTCAACGGCGCTGAGAAAAGTTACATAAGTGTGTCGCTACCGGTGGTCTCAACTTTTATGCTGCTGAGGAATGTTCATTTTTTTTTCAAATAAAACATCGATGTTTCCTTTAGATATATGACTTATAAATTAATGAAATTCAACAACCAGTTGCTTGTGGTTATTTATTTTGAACTTTAACGACCGGTTTCGGGCGCTTGAGTGCCCTTCTTCTGGTCTCTATACAGACAAACAAGTGAATTTGTATACAATAAAGCTATAGAACGTATAAAAGTCGATTACAGAAATATGAAGCAGTTTCTAACCAAATAGTAATAAAGATAAGTTCATATAATGGGATAAATTAACACTTACATTTTTGTATTGTTGCTTAATAAATAAACATGCTACTAGTGGAATCAACGCTAAGTGCAAAGATTATGGAATGAATAACAGTCAGCTGGTAACAAAGTATCTATAGATGAGGTTCATAGTAAAGGAGTAACGATAAAAAAGGGAAGAAGGCTATGGGAAAACAGTAATACTCAAAGTAGTTGAAGAAAAACATAAAGAGAGGAGCAGGTGACTGATAAATCAGTCGCTTAGCAGATTAAAATTCAGTAGTCTAGAAGTACAATGATAAGTGGAGCCATAGGCGGAATATTTCAGAACTAACAGCTGACATAGTAGTAGGATGCTTAGAATGTCACTGTCAGGGCATCTGTCAATATAAAGAATTTGTCATTGTGTCTATGGCTTCAAAATTTAGTGGGCATAGATTGATTAAGTGATTATCATACAACAAATAAGTTAAGGATGTGGGGGTTATAAGTTTTAAGATGCGTGAACTAATGTGCAAAGAAATGTGAATGGTTACAGTTACCTAGTGTTACAATTGGTACATCTAGTCAGGCAACTGAAGAGAGTTAAACAGTCAAATTGCTAGGAATATACCAAAGAGGATAATCACGTAGAGCAGATCATGGTGCTTTAAGATACAATAAGAGTAAGTGGTGGCTGGGTTTTTAAAATAAAATGAAAAAGTCACTATCATAATGGTAGTGAGTATTGCATAGTGCAGGTGGGGGCATAAAATAACCTATCTTTAATATGAGGTGGGGGGTAGGGGGAGAGGAGGGAATAGTTACTAAAAGTTACAACTGGCATATGTATCCAAATATTTATGGGGTGGGAGGGGGTTAGAGTGGTAGAAAGTAGTTGATAACTGAGTGAAGTGGAGATGGGGAAGGAGGAGGGGGGAGGGAATTGAGGTAAGGAACTTGCACAAAGAGGAAGAGGAAGTAACCATGGACAGTTTGAGGAACCACGGATAGACATTAGTATGTAAGGCCAGGGGTGGCAGTGAGAAGTAATGGGTGGCGGGGGGGGGGGGGGGGGGGTAAGTGGTGGTATACTACATAACTGCATTGTGTAGTAAAGTAGAAGAGAGTAGGGTTACATAAAGAAATGGGATTAGGGCTGCAAAAATAAGAAACTGGGATAATTTTAATGTAGTTGTACCGCAGAGGAAGAAGGGTATTATGAGAGTTACTTAATGTAGTATGTGGGGGGAGGGGGAATATATTAGGTTTATAAGTAGGTAGCAGGTGGAGTGTTGTGTGTGTGTGTGTAATTGATGAATAGGATGGTGTGATTGTGGAGATAAGGTATGTAAGGTGTGAGTGTGGGTGTGCACAAAGTTTATGGTTATTTGTTAGGGATAGTTTTATAGAAACTATATTTGACTTACATAGATTTCTTTTATCGATGTCAGTATCGATGTCAACATCGATACTTTTATAATACTGATCATCCTTTACTGTTGACTCGTATATTTTGACTTCAAAGCTATATTGCTTGATTTATCGATCCGTCACATCGCACCTTCGATATATATATATCGTTTGCAAGCGTTCTACAAAATAACCCATTTGCATATACGTGATGATGGAAATTACCAAAATCTGCAGTGGAAAGGTACATGAAAAGGGTTGACACATCCGCTCAAAGATCTTAACCAAATAGTTCCGCTCGCCAAGTCTGGAGGAACTAGGAGGTAATTTTATGCTCACTGTATCAGTAAACTTGGGTTACACCTATTTGCTGGTTATTCCAAAGATGTTCAAGATCTGGTGAACTTTACTTAGACATTACTTAGCAATGAGTTTTACATCCATGTGCATTTCATTACTCGCCAAATAAGTCACACTATCACAATCGTTATTTGGTTCAGTTTATGATCAGTGGAAATTAATATTAAAAAAAACAAAAAAAAAAAAAAAACTGAAGTTGAGTAGAACTACTTGAAGCAAGCGCATCTTAAGACAAAGTCATCTGCATAGCGGTACCTATAGTGTTAATAATATTGTGCAATAGATAAAATTTCGTCTACCATCCTGACGGTCTCACGTGAATATGTTGGCAACACCAACAACACGGTAGAAAATGATGTTAATATTCTTAGAAATCCTCAAAGAATGACTTGATTAGTATTTCGTACTGACCATGAAATAAATATATAATGCTGTTCCTGCTCTATGATTTATAGGTTCTTGTATGTATCGATGTCCCCTTAGTAAAACTAATTGCCCTCGTAAAACGAAGATTTCATGACAAAACGTTTCCTTATCACGTGATTGGCTAATTCCAAGTCACATGACTGCCAACTTTAACACGCGAGGCCGCCAGGATGATAAGTGAAATTTAGTTGCGCAATATAATTGCTGACCAAGATTGAACATTATGGAATAAATAATTTTGAAGAACCCGTGTCATTTGTGCCGACAGAATCTCGAGAGTGAATCGTTCGATAGGTATCGACAGCAGCGGCGCAGCGACTTCCATGTACACGGATTCTTTCAAATTACCTTGGAACACAATGTACAATAAACATGTATAATATACTGAAATTAGGTTTTATTGAGCAAATTACGAGTTCTTTGTGAGTACAGTTTTATCTGATAAACTTTTAATACAATTTGTTGTGTAGTTGAAATGGAATAGAAATCAGAACTGACATTTATTTGAGAATTATTGGAAATTTTTTTTGGGATTTCCGATACAGTAATAATTAGGCTAGCTAATCTTCATCTCAATTACTAGATTTTCATTTGGCATTCATCGTCTCTTGTTATACCATTCCTTCATCCATCTACACTTTCTGATTTCTTTATGTGTGCGCAAATGGAACTTAAAGAGTCAAATAACAGCTGATATCCATCAAGTATTGAGTGTCTGAGATTTTGACACTGATACTGTGCAATACCTTCGCTATCTGGGGAACCATCAATAATATATCGTACAATATTATTGCCTCGTATCAAATTGATAGTTTAGGGCCCGCTTAACAATTATTCCACTTTTTAACACACAAACAAAATGCAGCATAGACACTATGTAGCACCTCACCTAGGTTATCACTGACTTCATCCATCACTCAAGTTTGTCTTATTGTGGGGGTGGTAAGGGCGGTTTTTAATTCATGACGCACTGTTCAGAGCTTTGTCAAATACTTAAGACACAGTATTGCAATACCCTACATTAAAAAATAAATAAATAAAATAAAATACAAATAGCAAGGCAATTTAAGAGTGGTGATATAAGTACGTAATCAATTATTTTAACTTTGCAGCCTAAAGTCCTACTTATAAGAACATCACCTAACAGATTTTTCGGTAAAATTTTAGGACGCTTTTCGCCGGGCTCCAGTAAATGGCAAAGTAAATGTTATTGCTGCCTATTTCACTCGCAGCAAAATTAATACTGTACCTGCTCTATGGTTGACAGGTTCTTGTATGTACCCTTGTCCGTTCAGAAAAAAAAATTGTTTAACTAGAGTTGTCACGAAAAAAACATTTCTTGGTGATCTGAGTTGCCGTCATTACTATTGGTGCCAACATAACCACTGCAGCCCGGAGAAAAGCGTCGTACAATTTAACCGAGTTTTCACTATAAATGTCACATGTCACTAACAAGAAAGCTATAGTTATCCCTTCGTTCAGTATGAAAATACAAACAAAAACTCGAGCGACAGCTTATTGGTCTAAAAGAGCCTGTACTCAATGATTTCTTCGCATACAATTTAACCCATAACTAGACATGTACATTTTAACGTTTAAGATCGTATTTCTACCAAATTGATTCAATATTACAAATTATTTTAGGACCCTACAATAAAGTTATTGGTTAAACATTTTCGTTACACTTACCTTGTGGAATCAGTGAAATTATTCTATTTCTTCAAAGGTCGATGCTATCTATCTTCGCCAGGATTTTGCGATGATCGAATTCAAATAAGTAATTTATACCTGCGTGAAAATGTATAAATAACAACAGTGCAGCCTGTTCACTGAAAATAAAAGCAGATCGTCTAAAAATGTTTTTCGGCTGCACGTAATTTTGACACTTGTACGTTAAGGAGTTACACCATTTTGTAATTTAGGAATTAGTTTTGTTGACCAGGAGATCAAAGACGCAAAGCAGAGATAATCATATAAGAACATAAGCTCCAATCGCAGGATACCCGTATGCGATACACTTTTACGTTTATGGCGTGCTATAGAGATCACTGGGGCGAGGATAGGTCATATTTGTCTCGAGAAGTAGGGAGTGGGGAGATAAAACAGAAAATTAGAGAAAAATGCTTTTATTAAAGCTTTTTTTATACATCTACATAATTACTCTGAATGTCACACTGAAGTACATGACACTGAAACGTTTTTATATTTCTTTAGACTTCCATTCTCTAACAGCTCGCGTGAAAAAGGAACACCTAAACCTTTCTGTGTTCGGTCTAATTTCTCTTATTTCATCATGATGATCATGTTTCCCTATGTAGATGGATGCTAACAAAATATGTTCGCATTCGGAGGAGAAGGTTGGTGAAAGAAGTTTCGTAAATAGATCTCGCCTCAACGAATAACTCCTTTCTTTCATTTCCGTGATACTCTCTTCCCTATATCTCGCTAATACAAAACGAGTTACCCTTGTCTGAACTTCCTCTAAAGATAAAACGTCCGTCAGTCCCACCCGGTGTGGATCCCACAATGCGCAGCAGTACTATTTTTATAGGACGCACTAGTGTAGTGTAGACCAGTGGCATAGCACTTGGCTTTGGGGGGGGGGGGGGGGATAGACCTGCTTGACGAGAGCAAAATTTTAGTCAGTTTCCAGACAGACTACCATCTACCACTCCCGTTGAAGAAACTAATTCACTCCGATCCAGTGAAAGCTTATGGTAAAACACCCCAAGTTTCCAATCTTTACCTTCACCAGATTGCTGTTATACGATTTCTTTCTCTCTCTCTCTCTCTCTCTCTCTCTCTCTCTTTTTTTTTTTGGGGGGGGGGGGTTCTATCCCTCTCATCCCCCCCCCCCCATAGTTACGCCACTGGTGTAGGCAGTTTCGTTAGTAGAACTGTAGCATAAAGTACAAACTTAATCGTTAAACAGGTTAGCGACGTACATATCTTTAATTTAGCTTCTTGCATATCTGTTCATAAATTGTTTCATACCTCCAATTCTCCAGCAGTTATACAAACCACATTTCTTAATGATTCTGCACTTGAATCTTCCTGTTGGAGTAAAACTGTTTGCCGAAACCGGGGTTCGAACCTTTAAGGGGAAACGCTCTACTGACTGAATTATCCCGACACGCTTCATGGTCTGTCCTCACAGTTTTACTTCCGCCAGTGCCTCGCCTCCTACTTCCCAAATTTCACAGTTCTTCTGCGAACCTTACAGGAATAGCATTCCTGGAAGAAAGCATATGGAGGAGACATGACTTGGCCACAGTCTAGGGCAGTGTTTTCAACCCATGGGTCGTGACCTCCGGGAGAGGGGGGAGGGGGGCTGAGGGCTGCAAAGTCTTACTCGAGAGGTCGCCGTTACAGGGGGAAGTACAAAAGAACTAGGAATTCGGTAATACAAAAACGTATGCCTAAGTAACGTTCAAATGTTTGTAAATCTGTCGGACTCAACGCACCACAACCGCCCAGTGCGCGCGGCATGCCTAAGTGAAATTTATTTAGAGTTAACATTACGGAGTTCATTGTGAATTGAGTAGATCATAGATTGTTTTATAATAAAGTGAGTTAATGATGAATAAGCGCAAAGTCTGAAAACTGTTTTCAAGAACTAATCGATTAGTCAAAGAACACGATACAATAAGTAATTTTGAAAAATTCGAAAAAAATACCTACTTCTTTACAAATATTTTACAGTGGAACCTTTCTCAGTGACCATGATTCGCTCCTGTGTCTTCAAATGTTTGTCAAGCTTAAGGGACTTAACTGCGGGGTCATCAGTCCGTAAACTTACAAACTACTTATAAACTACCTTATACTAAAGACGACACAAACATCCATGCCCGAGGGAGGATTGAACCCCGACGGGGAACGGCTCCGCGCATCGTACCATAGCGCCTCAATGCGCTCGGCCGCTCCACCGCGGCTTCTGTGTCTTGCCTGAAATGCGAAACACTCGTTAAGCAGAATATATTTTTCGTCGGGAATCATAAATTGGATTATGTATTCCATTCCGAAAATAGACAAAAAATCGTCCAACTATTTAAAAGAATGATAAAGCAAACGAAATGCTTTGTTACGGTTCTTGAGGAGCTGGGAACGGGAGGGAGAATATTTTTATTTGGAAGGAGGTCGCCGGCCGCGGTGGCCGAGGGGACTGAGGCGCTCCAGTCACGGTCTGCACGGCCACTACGGTCGGGGGTTCGAACCCCCCTCGGTCATGGATATTTGTTCCGTCTTTAGGATTAGCTAGTTCATAAGTAGTTTGTAAGTTTAGGGACTGATGACTCCGTAGTTAAGTCCCTTAAGCTTGACAAACATTTGAAGACTCTACAAACATTTGAACATTTTTTAAGGAGGTCGTCAGAATATTTTTACTTGAAAGGGAGTCGCATATTCGATCAGGTTGAAAAAACTTGGTCTTACAACAACCATATTTTCACTCTGCAGCGGAGTGTGCGCTAATATGAAACTTCCTGGCAGATCATAACTGTGCGTCGGAACCGAGGACCTTTGCCTTTCTTGATCAAGCACGCTACCAGCTGGAGTATAAAAATCTGTACTAAGGTTAGATCCCCGTCTAACACATTTTCGTACGACACTCACTGGCCGTCTACTCGTCAGCGTCCTCACAGCCAGTAGGTGAAACTTATCATAAAAACAACCAAAACACAAATATTTCTCACAACATGCACAATACACGAACGGCACAGGGGACGTTAATTAATTACATGAGGTTTTTAGGGGGGGAGGGGTTCGACCCAAATTTCACGTGGGGGAGAGGGGGGTCTTGGCAAATCTCACGTAATCCCCCCCCCCCCGCGAGGAACAGTTTAAAACTGCGAGATAACTGGGTTAAATTAAATAAAACATGTTTCACGTCTAAAATATGTTATAAAAAACATCAATAAATGACATGGAACAGTAACATTTATTATGAATTGATAAAGAAATATATACATATAAAAATACAAAAATATTTTAAAAATTATGAAGTTTTGAAACTGTGAGAAAACACTGTTAGGAGATGTAGAAGTAAAAATCAGAAAGGTTTCCTCCCCTACCTGGGGCGTTTCGCCCTCCCCCACCCCTTAATGTAATCTATTTTTCTTTTTTCAAACCTTCTTGAGAAATGGTTCATTTAACGAAGTTATCTACATGAAAGAAAACATTTCGGGTGAAACTCTTCTCAGAAAAGCTCAAATGCATGTTTAAGTAAGGTAATTAGTTCGTTCATATGTTCATATGTTTGTCAAGCTTCAGGGAATTAACTGCGGGGACATCAGTCCCTAAACTTACAAACTACTTATGAACTACCTTGTACTAAAGACGACACAAACATCCATGCCCGATGAGGGATTCGAACCCCCGAGGGGGAGCGGCCTCGCGCATCGTAGCATAGCGCCTCAATGCGCTTGGCCACTCCGCGGCGGAAATGTGAAGGTAAAAGTGTAATTTCTGTTAAAACAGACTTTTTTTACAGGACAATTTTTGATTTACAATCTTTTACTTTAGACTTATGCAACTTAAATTATTGGAATGAAAATCATTTCTAATGAAAATTGAAAATTAGTGTAAAACTAATCAATAATTACTTTTGTTATATTTACAATAAAAATACCACAATATTTATCAAACAAATAAATTCCTGTATATATATATATATATATATATATATATATATATATATATAAAAGCATAATCCAAATCTTCAGTCAAATCACTGCAAGGCGCATTAGTGCAGCTTTGTCCACGACAGCTTTTGCACACTGTTGTGCTATGTAGGTCAGCCTTCACACACCCGCATCTTCTTGAAAAATATTCAAATGTTTGTAAATCTATCGGACCAAACTGCGTGGTCATCAGTACATAGCTTACAAACTACTTAAACTAAGGCAAACTAACCTACGGATAACACACACACACCCATGCCCCAGACAGAGCTCGAATCTCCGACGGTGAGCAACCGCGCGCTCCGCAGCGAGGCGCCGTAGACCGCTCGGCTACTCCACCGCGGCGCGCACCTTCTTCCGCAGCCTTGAGTGCACCAGCATAAAATCAGTAGCATGTGAATCGGGGAGAGGGATGAGTTTGATTCCATCCAGCCCCAGTTTCTGGGATTCAAGTTGTTCCCTCACCCATAGCTGGACTTGTAGGTAAACTCGGTAATAGTGGGTGGCAAACGAGAGAATATAACATCATTGTTTGCCTGAGCCACAAGTACATTAAAACATTTCAATCGAATGGAATTTAAGTTGTCATCATCAGGCCTCTATAATATTTTCGTGTATAGACACAGTATAAATTTCTCTCCTGCTTTTGCAATGATATCAAGAGAGGAAGCAGGGTCATTGAATATCAGTGGAATACTATGAAGTTGGGGATACCTGTTGAATAGAGGAAAAGCTTGGAGCTTTCATTTCCCAAACATGGCTGAAGTGCTGCCGCAACTGCTTACTGCATGAAGAAACAGGATTTATTTCTTGCATTCGTGAATGAGTGAAGAATACGTACATCTTTAGAATTGCAACGCCTTGTTCGAACGCTACCTTTACTTTGCTTCATTAGCATTATGTCTGTGTCGTCTGGAGAACGAGCAATAATTAGCATAAGAAGATCTACATCTTGACCCACTATAATAAGTTGTCGGTAAAATTTTAATGCATTTATTGCTTTTGCAACAATTCCAACATTTGCATCGTCATCCGCAATCATGATTTCAGTACCAAAACTGTCTAGTTTTTGCAAAAGCTGTGTAATAAACATTTCCTTATTGCTGAGGTTACTGAGAAATGAGGACTGTGATGCAACATGTAACGTCTCGTCATTAAAGAAAATTTCTAGTAAGGTACGCTTCATCATTCGCCTGTGGCGTTCAATAGTTTATATGTTCAGAGAACTTTGTGAATATCCGTCAAAAACAACAGCAACATCATCTTTATAATGTCTCTGAATATAGGCTATTAAGGTTTCATAAATGTCACCAAAAGTTCCATTCTCGGGCCACACGACATGGTGGATAAGAAATCCTCCGTCTACAACAAAGAACTGAGATTCATCATTGTTCATATTCCTTTCAGGTACTTGACTGAAAAGACTGTACAGCGACGACATTTTTGTTTTCTTCATCAATCCACTGCTGTCAAATAGAGACACTGATACACTTGATAATTCGTACGTGAAGCAATCCTTTAAATCATCTGGTGGATGAAACGTGCACAGTATTCTCTGAAATAAATGCGTTGTATCTACTTCAAATATATATTTTTCAAACCTACCCATTAACCTAACGATGCTGGATCGCTTAAGCTTCAGAGAGTCAAATTTCGGCGAGACAGTAACAATCGCGATCACAAATGAAATATTATCAAGTAGAATATGTAGACTACGAAATATTTCCATACACTTAATTACACTATTCATTTAACTACTTTACTGCATAACAAAAACTGTAAATTATTATGTTAATAGAATTCTATTCCAATTATTTTACGTCAAATACCATTCATATAGATGAAAAAATGCACAGTATCTTCTTCGTGAACAGTTTTGCGAAGAATATATTTACTAATATGAGCTCTGTTCGAGAAACGAGCCTTTTTGCGTATAAAATTAAAATATGGTACAAATTGACTTTCGGAGGGGATTCCTTGCTTACCCGATTTGACAGGCGCGCCACGGCCTGTCTTTCTCGTTGGCCTCGGTATGTCGCGACTGCGTAGCTCACTGGCTGGCCGCTATTAGGCGGTGGGCTATGCCCCACCAGCCACCCAGTGAGCTACGCGATCGCGAACTACTCTGCGCGACGTTACATGGCATGGCAGTGCACAGGCATTCTCTTCAAATCGTGTTGGTTCAACGCCATCTGTAACAAAAAACTGAATAAAATTCTCAGCGAACAACCCATAACGAATATGAACAAACTTAATGTATGCCATAAAAGGCACCAAACGCAAACTGGCCAGCTACTACATTTTTCACCGCAAACTCTTCAAAATATGCGCGACGTTGTACTTTATTTTTTATTATAAGAATGACTATGGACAATAACGAAACTAAAATCATTCCATTATCATGCGGTGGCTTTTGGCTATAAGATACAGAAAAATAATTTTATTCTGCCGAACAGTTTCTGCAAAAACGATTGAAGAAGCTGTGTTAGCGCAGAACACGCACAAATCCGAAAATAGTGTTTTTATTTACTTTTTGTTTTTAATTATTTATTTATTTTTTTACACAGAAAGTAAAAGTGTTACAAAAAAACTAAATTCAGAGAACGATGTAGCTTATATTCGTTTACATAAAACAATTTTTTTCGAAGCCTATTGGATAACTTGAAATTTCGCTTTGCGGCAGAGGTGGAACAGAGACGAAGGAAAACAGTGCACCTCGGACAACCGGACAGCCGCGGTGGAGTAGCCGAGCGGTCTAAAGCACCTCGCTGCGGAGCGCGCGGTTGCTCGCCGTGGAGGTTCGAGTCCTCCCTGGGCATGGGTGTGTGTGTGTTTGTCCGTAGGTTAGTTTACCTAGGTTTAAGTAGTTTGTAAGCTACGGACTGATGTCCACGCAGTTTGGTCCGATAGATTTACAGAAATTTGAACATTTTTGACAACCGGACAGAGGCCTGACCGAAGAAACGCCTGCCCTCCGCCTTGGCTGCATTAAGTCTGCGCTGTCCCATTGGAAAGCATGGTTTTCCGACGGATGGCAGGGTCTAATATCTGATATTAGACCTTATTACACAACACACCTGAGGCGAGATCCACTGTGCCACTCACAAACGATTCTGCGAATAAAGGCACGTCAGCCAGACAGCTTCGTGATCGCAGCCTACACTGCGTGACGTTCAACGAGAGCGTCACAACCTTCTTTTTCGGTGTTGCTACAGCAAAGTTTGTCACGCCACGGACACCGGCTTTTTAATTCCTGCAAAAAGTGCAGAACTTCCAAACAGCCAAATTTTATGTGCTATTTTGTCGATTGCAAAGGAGTCTGCTCGTACCTTGGAAGAAGAACTTATTACACCCATAGAAAAATAAATAAATAAATAAAAATAATAAAAAATGACAAAATGCCATTATGAAAATACAACTGTGAAAAGAATTGATGAAACGTCTCATAATTTTAAAGAAGGTCTCGTTACTATTTTAAAATACTGCGAATATTTTTTGCTGCAACTTGGTGAGAGTGAAGACGTTACTAGCCACGAAATTTTGTTAAATTTTTTCAATTGAATTGATTTTCAATATTGAAGAAAACTGTTATTTTGACAGTCTTTGCCAAAAGAAGCAACTGGTGGTCAAAATTGATAGGTCTTTTTAATTTATTTGTATTTTAATTTATTTATATAAAAGTCAGTATTTAGGAGTAGTTGTAGTTAATGGTTAAAATATACAGGGTGTCTCACGAAAGACACTTGTCAGGCGTCCGCGGATCGCGCGGTATGGCTCCCAGCCGCCGCCACCGCATCCGCCGGCCACGGCAACGCCCAATTCTCGGACTTCGTTGTGCCACGGGCACATACACTGAGTTAAAGTCTAAGAAACATTGCCATCTAAGTAACCTAAGCTTGCCTTCAGGGCCGGCGCAAGGCACGTGCGAAACGTGCGGTCGCACGGGGCGGCACTTTCCCAGGGGCGGCAAATCTGCCGCCCACCCTTACTTTTATTTATTTTTTAGGACAAATTCAACATTCATGCACAAGAGCGGATTCGAAACCAAACCTCGGAGGGAGCGGCTTTGGGAACCGTGGCATGGCGCCTCGACTACCTGCCGGCCGCCCCTGGTGAACAAGGGGAGGGAGGAGGACCAATATCTTCCTCGCCACGTAGTCCCGTCAATGAGTGCTCAAAATGATGTAACTTCTGATTGGATAAAGTAATAAATACGCATATCAAATTGAAGGAAATTTAATGCTCTACAACTTTCTTTCTGACAAATTTTCTGAGAAACGATCGAGTAAGTCACTAGAAGTAAATGTTTGACAAAATTAGTGAGGTAAAAATGATTTTTTCCAAAATTGTCGATTTTCAGTAACGTATATCTCGAAAGCCGTTGGGAATTCGACTAATATGTATCGAAACAATTTTATAGCAAATTCAATTATCTTTCATTTTTATTTGGAACATTTTCTTCCTAAAGCGGACCGCTTTCGAGATATAAGCGAAAAACCAAAAAATTGTACCTTTCCACCCCCACCCCCGCTTTAGCTCACCCCCCCCCCCCCCCAGGGGCGGAGACTTTTAGTATGTTCACCTCCTAACTATCCCTAACAAAGTCCTGAAGTCAAAAATTATCGCATATTCCATTCACTCTACAATGCATTCATTGACTGGACTAACTGTGGCATTACCGTCGTGTTAACGCCGGAGAAAGAGAGGGGGAAGCAGCCTGGCGCAAACGCCAGTATTCTTTTGAATGAAGCGCTGCCAGCGTGTTACACGCCGTGCGTTTACTCATAACTAATTTTGCAGAAGACGAAATCTAATTTGGAAATTCGAATGCAATGTTTGATACTGTGGTTACATGTTAAATCTGAAGCAATGTTGCTAAGCCCTTCAATGACAGTTTCCGAGTGTTCCATTCTTCCCGCATTATGGAAAAAAAAAAAAATGGTTGAACATTACTACAGTCAAACACGTCCAACACCTACAATGGCTAGAATATTCCGAATGAGTAAATACGCTGCGGGTAATTACACGGGATAAATACATTAGTAGTAAGCCTGGCATAGGTGGGGTTTCGACGTAGTTTTGAACGTTTTTGCTATCCGTTTCTGAGCGATAGTCGGACGTTTTGGCTATTTAGCCAAGAAACACCTGTCTCCGCCTGCATGAACAACAATCTCTGACCGGCACTTTTAATTGACAATACTACTCGCACACTATCACTTTGCCAACATTTATTTACTGTATAATGCGTGTGAATCCACGTTTCATCTAAGTAAACTACTGGTCGCTTTGATTCTGATGAAAACCTGATTAAGTATGGTCTTTTAGCAATAATGCTCTCTCGTCCCCACAAAACAAAACGTTAATTTTGACACCTTGTAAAACGAAAATCCATAGACAGAACATTCTTCTAATGGTTTCCTCGCTAGCTTTGAAGGTCATTTCTGTTTTACAAAAATTTGTGTAGTTTTCACAAAGTTCGTTTTTCTTTCTATTGTTCTTAATAGCATAGAAATTGCTGCCTGAGTATACATTTATCCATGTCATCGGTCACATACTTACGTGGTTCTTCTTCTTCTTGGGCGCTAGTTTAACCGTAGCCTCGCTGTACCTCGTCACGTGACCTAGTTCCTGGTGCTGCCGCATCACCACTTCGCCTTTGCAGGCAATAGGTATTGTTCATTGTTGTGTTCTCTACGACGAAAACTACAGAAATCGTTTCGGTAGATGGCCGAGGGAGTCAATATTGGTCAGAAGCACTTTCACTGCGTTTCTTAAGAACAGAAGAATTGGTGCGTCCTAATTTCTTGCAACTTGGGATGTAATAGGTAAGTGTTTTCATATAATGTACAATTAGTATTGCACATGCATGTTACTCATAAGTTAGAAATTTTTCTCCTTCCAGATTGCAGAATATGAAAATTTATTTTTCTTATGATCTGTTACTTCAAAAATTGGCAAGTCAGCAAGTAAGCACGCGTCGGCTTAATAGCTAGATTGAAAATAAAGCGCAGGAAAATGACGTGATACGGCGATGACTAATATGTTGCCCCTTATTCCATAATCAGAAACGAAAGAACTGACACCTGGAAATTACGACAGACGTCGAGTGTCAAGTTCTTTGAAATGAACAACCGCAGTGCAGTGGGTTAATATATTTCGACTAGCATTAGTACCATTCGATGCCCGGGTGTTTATTTATTGCATTATCATGTTACTCCAACTCCTTACTCTTCCTCTCTCCATTGTCTTCCGCCCCATTCTTTGACCGTTTCACCTGCGTCTGTAGTGAAATTCGATCAGAAATGCAACTTCACGTGGCTCAATTCTCATGACTTAAACTCCAGAATAGTGTATCCTACAATAATATAAGATTTCACACACATGTGAACATTTTTGTAAATTCACAAGGCTTATTAAAATCAGCTAGATTTCTTCAACCAGGTTTGACTCCATTTTTGAGCTGGTCCCCAGCGACTGTTTTGTACGTATCTGAAGAGAATGTCACCAATCAGTCGTAATTTTTGTTTATATTTTCCAGATCTACATAGATTACGGGCACAGTGTGGCTCTTCTCAATACTTTGAGTTATGTTTACATCTATATACCGTCATGCTGAACGTAACTGTAAACATGACGGTTAGATGGAAGCACATATTAAAAACTTTGAGACTAGCCATTCATTGGCCGAAACCCAGGTAGATCGGAAAAGTAAAAAAAAATGCGACTGATTGCTGGTATTTCCTACATATTTGTTTAACTAAAATTCCACAGACGTATTATATATATAAAGTAAAAAATAAAAGAACGGGGGAGGGAGGGCGGCAATTTAGCATCTCGCACGGGGCGGCATTTGGGCTTGCGCCGGCCCTGCTTGCCTTTATTTACAGTAGATGTTCAAAATGATGTCCCTCTATGGAATAAGTGGCCTAACATCTCTTGAACACATTTCCGAACACTCACCGAAATCTGGGAAATGACTAGTCGAATCCTGTCTTCCAACTCTTCGAGTGTATGGGGATTGCTTGCATACACCTTGTCTTTTAACATTCCCCAAAGATAAAAGTCAAAGGGACTTAGTTCTGGAGAACGAGGAGGCCAGTCAACTATCCTATCATCAAAAACACTTTGTATTGCTGACATAGAAGCATTGGCATTGTATAGTCTTGCATTGTCCTGCATGAAATAACTGTGGAGCTTTTCGTTGGGTGAAAGTTCTTGAAAAAATGGATGCAGGGTGTTGTTCACACATCTGTCAGAATTTATTGTTTCGTGAAATAAGATTGGCCCAATTATTCGCCTCGCACTAATTGCACACCACACTCCAGTTTTCACGTCATGAAGAGGTTGATGATGTAATTCAAGTGGATTTTCAGAGCTCCAACGTCGATTGTTCTGCGAATTTATGTAGCCTGACAAATGCAGCCATGCATAAAGCATCTTAGGATCAACGTCCCCATCGTGCACAGACTGTAACAGCCAGTTACAGCAACAACGTCGAGCAACAGTATCTAAGTTCATGAGTTGATGCACTACCGTTATTTTGTACGGCTTCAGATTCAGTTTGTGTACTGCTCTGTGAGCAGATGCTCTTGACACACCCGTCTGAAGTGCCAAACGGCGAAGAGATTTTCTCGGGCCTTTTTCCAAGGCCTCCCCCATCTCGTCGAATTTATTTTTGGTTAGAACACCACCTCCTCTAGGCCTTCGTTCGTCTAACACAGATCCAGTCTTTTGAAATTTCTTCACTAACCTGCGTATCATGGATTCATTGGGAACATGCACACTGGAAAATTTCCGTATGAATTCTAGCCGACATTCCACATATGATTCTGTTTTTGCATCGTTCAGCACAAGAAAAACTCGTTGATCCTTCATGTATACCATACTGAAAGGAAACTCGACAGCAAACTCAAAATAAAACACCCGAACACTCTGTCATGCAGTACAGAACACAAGAGCACGGTGTTTCTACCTGAGGACAATAGGGCCAGACTCTGCACTGTTGCCAAGTGTCCCAGAATACAGACAGCCGTGACCGGCACACGGAGCGGCAGCAGCCGGCAAACGCGCTGCGCAACTCGCGGACCTCTGCCAGGCGTCTTTTGTGAGACACCCTGTATTTTAAAAAAGTGGAAAGTTTGAAGAAAGGAGCAAACAGAGGATAGAATATGGTGTAACATTTTACAAATAATTACTGTATTTCACTTGTAAATTTTAGAAAAATATCTTTCCTCAAAAATCCAATTCTGGATACGCTGGATCAGATGAAACTGAAATTTTGAAGGAAAAAAACCCTATGTTATACTTCCAGTCATTTTTCTAATTGTTTTATTCTTTACAAAGCTTTTCGTGTTGATTATAATTTAAATTGTACAAATGCAACTCATAATTAATTAATTCTATTCTCATTTTTGAAGATGTCTCAGTAATGAACATTAATTTACAAAGGTAATAATATATACTTGCAGATGCAGTGCAAAAGAAAGATAAATATGGAATTCATAACTCACCTCTATTTTTAAGTGCATTTTACAATTTTCTTGTCCATTTTATGTAGTATGTTAATTGAAAAATAAACATTTATAATTGATGATTTAATAGTGATATAAATGTTTTTTTCATTAGCACATATCTCTGGGAATATCTTCCATATTGAAAGTATTCTCTTCACATGCACAAAACACAAATAACTGTCTTCTACAACAAGACTGTTTTGTAGCCTGGGCAGCTGCACCCACAGTAACAATGAACTGACGCATTTTACCTGAGATATAACTGAACAAATGAACATCTCATTGTCTGTACAGCAATGTCTATGTCATACAGTTCTATGCCATACAGCCAGCATTCAGTGGTTTCAGCATTGCTGCTGCCAATCTGATAGTCCAAAATTCCCACTTCTGTGGGGTGGGGTGGGCTCCAAATCTCGCGATTTAAAGACCCCAGTGAACCATTTTAATTCAGACTGCTTCACTACCAACGTAGGTTCATTAAATAAGAGGCAGTCTGGAGTTAGAGGCCCCATATGTATGCAAAGTATAAACACAAGTACCTTCTTATCCGCTTATCTGTTGTCAGGCAAAGACAATGTCTCTTGGTATGTTCAGAATTTCTGTGAAATGTTGTTGTTGTTGTGGTCTTCAGTCCGACGACTGGTTTGATGCAGCTCTCCACAACACCCTATTCTGAGCAAGCCTCTTCATCTCCACATAAGAGCGACAACCTACATCCGCCTGAATCTGCTTACTGTATCCATCTCTTGGTCTTCCCCTGCGATTTTTTCCCCATACACTTCCCTCCAACGCTAAATTCACAATTCCTTGATGTCTCAGAATGTGTCCTACCAATCTATCCCTTCTTTTGGTCAAGGTATGCCAGAAATTCCTTTACTCCCCTATTCTGTTCAGTACCTCCTCATTAGTTACGCGATCCACCCACCTAATCTTCAGCATTCTTCTGTAGCACCATATTTCAAAAGCCTCAATCCTCTTCCTGTCCGCACCGTTTATCGTCCATGTCTCACTCCCATACAAGGCAACACTCCATACAAATGCCTTCAGAAAGGACTTCCTTAGGTTTAAATCAATATTCGATGTTAACAAATTTCTCTTTTTCAAGAACGCTTTTCTACCCATTGCCATTCTGCATTTTATATCCTCTGTACTTCGACCATCATTTGTTATTTTACTGCCCAAGTAACAAAACTCATCTACCTCCTTTATTGCTTCGTTTCCCAATCTATTTCCTTCAGCTTCACCTGATTTTCTTACACTGCACTCCATTACCCTAGTTTTGCTCTTGTTAATGTTCATCTTATAGGCACCTTTCAGCACACTGTCCATTCCATTCAATTGCTCTTCCAGGTCCTTTGCTGTATCTGACAGAATTACTATGTCGTCGGCAAAACGCAATGTTTTTAATTCTTCCCCCTGAACTTTAATTCCTTCGCCAAATTTCTCCTTGCTTTCCTTTATAGCTTGCTCAATGTACAAATTGAACAACAATGGAGAAAGACTACAACCCTGTCTCACTCCCTTTCCAACCACTGCATCCCTTTCATGCCCTTCAACTCTGACAACCGCTGTCTGGTTTTTGTACAAGTTGTAAATAACCTTACGCTCCCTATATTTTACTCCTGCTTGCTTCAGAACTTGAAAGAGTTTATTCCAATCAACATTGTCAAAAGCCTTCTCCAAATCTACAAAAGCTAGAAATGTAGGTTTGCCTTTTCTTAATCTATCTTCTAGAATAAGCCGTAAAGTGAGTATTGCCTCCCGTGTTCCTACATTTCTCCTGAACCCAAACTGATCTTCCCCGAGGTCGTCTTCTACCAGCTTCTCCATCCTTCTGTATATAATTCGCGTTAATATTTTGCAACCATGACGTATTAAACTGATGGTTCTGTAATTTTCACACCTGCCTGCACCTGCTTTCTTAGGGATGGGGATTATAACAGTTTTCTTAAAGTCTGAGGGTATTTCACCTGTCTCATACATCTTACACACCAGGTGAAACAATTTTGTCATGGCTGGTTCTCCCAGAGACTTCAGTAGCTCTGAGGGAATATCATCTACTCCAGGGGCCTTGTTTCGACTTTGGTCTTTCAGGGCTCTGTCAAATTCCTCCCTCAGTACAGTATCCCCCATCTCATCTTCATCTACATCCTCTTCCTTTCCTTCAATATTGTCTCGAAGTTCATTTCCTTTGTAGAGCCCCTCTATATACTCCTTCCACCTTTCAGCTTTCCCTTCTTTGCTGAGAACTGGTTTTCCATCAGTGCCCTTGATATTCATAGAGCTGTTTTTCTTATCTCCAAATGTTTCTTTTATTTTCCTGTAGGCACTATCTATTTTTCCCCTATTTATACATTCTTCTACATCCTTGCATTTGCCTTCTAGCCACTCCTGCTTAGCCATTTTGCACTTCCTGTCAATCTCATTTCTTAGTCGTCTGTACTCCATTTTACCTGTTTCATTTACTGCATTTTTATATTTTCTCCTTTCATCGATTAAATTTAGTATCTCCTGTGATATCCAAGGATTTTTTGTAGGTCTTTCCTTCCTACCTAGTTTGTCCTCTGCTACCTTCACTATTTCCTCTCTCAATTTTCCCCATTCCTCTTCTACTGTTTTATTTTCCCCTTTTTCTGTAAACTGTTGCCTAAAGCTCCCTCTGAAATTCTTAAGAACCTCAGGTTCCTTCAATTTATCCAGGTCCCATCTCCTTGTTTTCCTACCTTTTTGTAGTTTCTTTAGTTTCAGCCTACAGTTCATAACCAACAAGTTATGGTCAGAGTCTATATCTGCCCCTGGGTATGTCTTACACTGCAGAACCTGGTTCCGAAATCTATGTCTTACCATTATAAAATCTATCTGGTATCTTCCGGTGTCTCCTGGTCTCTTCCACGTATACAACCTTCTTTTGTGATTCTTGAACCAGGTGTTTGTTATAACTAAATCATGTTCTGTGCAAAATTCTACCAGGCGGCTTCCTCTTTCATTCCTTTTGCCCAGACCATATTCACCTACTATCCTCCCTTCCCTTCCTTGTCCTACTACCGAATTCCAGTCTCCCATCACAATTAAGTTTTCCTCTCCCTTAATTGTCTGAATAATTTCCTTTAGCTCCTCATATATTTCTTCGATTTCCTGATCATCGGCAGAGCTAGTTGGCATATAAACCTGTACTACTGTTGTCGGTGTTGGCTTCGTATCTATCTTGACAATGATAATTCGATCACTGTGCTGGTCATAGTAGTTTACCCGCATTCCTATTTTCTTATTCATTATCAATCCTACTCCTGTGATACCCCCAATTGATTTTGTATTTATAATCCTGTACTCACCTGACCAGAAATCCTGTTCATCCTGCCACCGAACTTCACTAATCCCCACTATATCCAACTTCAACCTATCCATTTCCCTTTTTAAATTTTCTAATTTTCCTACTCGATTAAGGGATCTAACATTCCACGCTCCGACCCGTAGAATGCCAGTATTGTCTTTCCTGATGATCACATCCTCCTGAGTAGTCCCCGCCCGGAGATCCGAATGGGGGACTATTTTACCTCCGGAATATTTTACCCGAGAGGATGCCATCATCATATGATCATACAGTAGAGCTGCATGTCCTCGGGAAAGGTAACGGCTGTAGTTTCCCCTTGCTTTCAGCCGTTCGCAGTAGCTGTGTGGCAAAGCCACATTAGCTGATGTTACAAGGCCAGCTCAGTCAATCATCCAGACTGTTGCCCCTGTAACTACTGAAAAGGCTGCTGCCCCTCTTCAGGAAGCACACGTTTGTCTGGCCTCTCCACAGATACCCCTCCGCTGTGGTTGCACCTGCGGTACGGCTATCTGTATCATTGAGGCACACAAGCCACCCCACCTCGGCAATGTCTGTGGTTCATGGGAGTGGGTGAAATGTTGTATGAAACTGAAATACCGTAGAATAATTAACCAGTTTTCTGCTATAACCAAAAGGTGTTTTGGTGCATATGCCATTCACAGATGTGTACTGTAAGTACAGTATAAAAATACCCTTGTAAGTACAATGAAGAGATTACCAATGATTTATGAATTTTTAACCATGGTTTTCCATTCTGAAAATTACTTTTCCAAAGTTATACATAATTATTATATGGTTTATTTTTAAATTATGAAACTCCAACTATGGTGTAGTTGATCTAGAATAAAGTAATATATATTTAAGCAACAATTATTACCAATTGCAGACATATAGATCAACATACGTCTCATATGTACTTCATATGCCAGAACTAATAGTTGAAAAAATTTTGTGACATTTTTTTCGCCTTTTCTGCTGAACATGTCCAATATTGCATTAATCTTTCTTTTTTGTTATAACAGCACCTTAAAGGACTGTACTTCACATAAATAACAGATCCGAACAACAGAGAAATATGCAACGATTTCTTTCATGAAACATACATAGCTATTAAGATCAGTAATCAGTTTAAGATGAGTAATCAGTTTAATCCTTGCTGTTGTAAAATTACTTTATAACTTGTAATTTTCCACGTGGTGTGGCCGAGCATTCTAAGGCAATTTGCTGTGAAGTGCTAGGTTGCTCGCCATCGGAGGATCGAGATCTCCCTCAGGCATGAGTGTTTGTTTTGCCCTTAGCATAAGTTACTTTAAATAGTTTTTAAGCCTAGGGACTGATGACCAACATAGTTAAATCTCTTAGATGCACACACATTTGAACTTTTTTTTTTTTTTTTTTTTTTTTTTTTTTCTTCTTCATAACTTGTAGAGACATCAAATGAAGACAATAGCCACTACAGGACTCCCTCCGACTTGAGTTTAAAACTCTCAGAGAATACCCATAAAAACGGAGAAAATCCAGTCTGCTCTGACATGTGTTCTAGAATACTCTGAGTTTCGTGTTATCACAATACGTGCATCATAATACTACATCATATTATATCGTCCAAAAAGTAAGTGCCCTATGGCAGAGGAATGGAAAGTAGTGAATGTGGAAGATTACAGGTGAACTGGAAAGATCGTAAGGAGAAGGGGGAGGGACAGGTTGATAATCAGACAGTTCATGTTAATGGAACAAACTTCTGAATGTTACTGTTATTGAAGTACATCACAGTTCACACTGTTCTGGTTTTGTTCCTTCTTTTTTCTCATCCTTATTACTATGAATCCCATGTAAGGGTTTCAGTTTGCTACGTAAATACACGACATGTGAGGAGAGTAGGTGTACTATACCTCTTCCAGATGGAACACTTTCACTGTTCTGAAATCATGTTCCATTATTGCCCCAGTGCAGAAGTAGCACTCATTTCACAGGCTCATTGATCTTGATGTGATGATGAAATTTAAGTGGTGGCTAAGGCTTCCATTTTCTATAAATGATTCATCACTCCAAAGTTGAAATATCAGAGGTTCTTCTGTTTATTTGATATTCATATGAATTGTTGCTGCAGTCAAAGTGTCAAACTGCCTTATACTGTTTGACTTAAAGCAAATAAACTGTTTTTGTTGTCCTGATTTTTTATTCACTTTAAACTACTTTTCAGCTTATTAGGCCATCAACAGGAGACAGTCTCAAAATCATCAAATGAATAATGGATTATACAAAGTATGTATAGTCGTCGACAGAATTTGCGAGACCTCTCACTTGTCAGCAGTTATGCTGAAGTGCAAAGCTTTACTGTCTAAGAAGCACAGGGGTACCAACATGCTGTCAGTGACATGAGTATGTAGTGAATGTATCTGAAAACAAAAGGTGAGATGCCAATTAGATTGCATTTATGAGTTAACAAACAATGAATTTTACGGGATAACAATCGTACAAAAAGGGTGAATTTTCATATGTCATAAAATGTGGAAAAAAACAGGTGTCAATGAGCACCTAGGCCAGTATCAATACGTCTCTTTGCAAAGTGCTCTTTCTTCTTAGATATTAACAGTGACTCGGAAAAGAATTTTGAAACTACAGTGTGCAATTTCAATTTTAATTTATCCATCCCTGTTATCATCATTTCAGTGAATTAATGTAGCAATAGTAAATTAGATTTTGCAGTCACACACATTATTCAGACATTTGTCACACATTTGTATGGAACAGGTAATGACATCACATAGATTTCCGTAAATTAACCAGGAGAAGCAAATTATCCACAGTACCTAAATGTTTCTGTAACCTTGATCACACCAAATCGAGGAGACAGATGTCTCATGGGCACTACATTGGCTCTTTCGTTGACGGGCTATCTACTGTTATGAATCGCTAGGGTCACAGTGCATCCGTCATGTGACTGCTTCCAACCACCAGATCTGGCAAGTGCTACAGTCCAGATGTCTTGTCAGCTGAAGGTTTTCTAGAGATTGTATATGTCATTGTAATTGTCTTCTCCAATGCAGCTGTAGCTAATTTATTCAAAGTCGGTATCTTATAAAATGTTTAATTCATATAATAGCATATTCGGATCTGATACTAACACACATGATTATTTGAAATACAAACTTGGAGTATAATGTTTTGCTGAGAGTATGGCTATTTATTATGACCAACTGACAAACCATTGGCCAATAATCACAAATGACGACAGCTTGAGTACTGCCCCTTCCTATTTATCTTGCATTTCTATTTCATCTCCTTACATTTTCTCATCACAAGGACAAAGGCAAATAACATTTTAATAATAAAGAGGCTTGCAAGATTGAAGATGAAATTGTTGTTGTCATTCAGTTCTGTTCCATAACACAGAACAAAATCTGGCAAAAACTATGTTTTGTTTGTAAATAACATTAATCATGTATTTAGTTGAATCAACAGCCTTTAAATTTGTGTCATTTATGGTGTAGCTGAAATTTAATGGTGTCCTGATGGTCAAAGTAGAGAAGATATAAAATGTAGACTAGCAATGTCAAGAAAAGCAATCCTGAAGAACAGAAATTTGTTGACAGCAAATATAAATTTAAATTTCAGGTAGTCTTTTCTGAAGGTATTGTGTGGAGTGTAGCCTTGTATGGGAGTGAGATGTGGACAATGATGATCACATGTGAGCATGTAAGATTTTAGTAATAATCAACTGTAGATTAAAATCTGACTGAATTATAAAATAAATCATCAATGACATATCCACAGCGGACACTCTGTCGGACATCGGTTTGGTTCCTGTGGATGCTATTGATAGGTGGGATTTCACTAGACATGGCCTACATCTCAATAGGAAAGGGAAGGGGAAACTAGCTGGGTTGATAGCAAAGTCCTTAAGGGGGGACACTGCAATTCATGAAGGTACTTCTTTTTTAGGCTAAGATCAGTGTCCAGTGAGAAGCTCAGGCAGGCAGGTGCTAAAAATGTTGAAAAATCAAATATTTCTCAGAGAAGTAAAGTAAAAAATAATGTTAGCATTTTTCACCAGAATATTGGGGGACTAAAGAATAAAATAGATGAGCTTTTAGTTTGTTTAGATGCTATAGAAACTGATAATGTAATAGATATACTATGCCTGTCTGAGCATCACATTGTCACCGGTATGGAAAATGTGAATGTCAGTGGATATAAATTAGTCTCAAATGTAAGTAGAGATAATAAGATAAGAGGAGGAGTTGCCATATATGCCAAAAGCTATCACAGTGTAAAAAATTTAGAAACAAAAAAGTTTTGTGTAGAGCAGCATATTGAAGCATGTGCCTGCCAGCTTAAACTTAATGATGATTATCTTTTAATTGTAACAATATATAGGTCCCCTTCAGGGAACTTTCAGTTATTTCTGGAAAACTTGGATGCCTTGTTGTGCTATCTGTCAGATAGGGGGAAGAAAATTATTATTTGTGGTGATTTCAATGTAGATTCACTGAAAGAGTGTAATAGGAAGAAAGACCTGGAAGTCTTACTTGGCTCATTCAATCTGACATCCGTTATTGATTTTCCTACTCGGGTAGTAAAGGACAGCAGTACATTGATAGATAACTTTTTTATAGACCAAGATAAGTTTAACAACATAAATGCTTGTCCCATTGAGAATGGTCTTTCGGATCATGGTGCACAGCTAGTAACAGTATATGAAATAGCTCCGTTCAGTAATTCGAAACTGTCCACCAGCATAGTGCGCTCGATTAATGACTTAACAACTAAAAATTTCAAAGAAAGTCTACAACAGTTAGACTGGGATGAGGTTTACAAGGAACCTGATGTTAATTTAAAATATAATTTATTTCATGATACATTTGTAAGGGTATTTGATAACTGTTTCCCCAGAAAACTAGTAAAATTTAATTCTAAGAAACCATGCAAAAAACCATGGCTTACTAAAGGTATAAAAATAGCGTGTAACCGAAAAAGGGAACTATATCTGTCCACAAGAAAGAGTAATAACCCAGAAACAATAAAATATTATAAAAGCTACTGTGCTACATTAAGAAAAGTTATTAAAAAATCAAGAAGCATGTGCATCATGTCTGAGATTAGCTCCTCTGATAATAAAATTAAAACAATTTGGAATATTATTAAAAGGGAGACAGGGCAACCAAGAGCAGAGGAAGAGGGTATTACCATCAAAACAAATGAAAACTTTATCAACAAAAAGTCAGAAGTTGAAAACATTTTTAATTATTACTTTTTAAATGTTGTGGAGAAAATAGGATCTAAATGTTCATTAGAAGGAGCAAGGCAATTAATGGAAGAGGCCATACCCACACAATTTGATACAATTGAAATTCCACCCACCTCACCTTCAGAAATTAGGAAAATAATAAACTCTCTCAAGAGTAAACGGTCATGTGGAATTGATGGCATTTCCAGCAGGGTATTAAAAACTTGTTCCCAGGAGATAAGTAGGATTCTCAGTCATATTTGTAATAGCTCATTAAAGCAGGGTATTTTCCCAGATAGACTGAAATATGCTATCGTTAAAACTTTGCATAAAAAAGGGGATACATACGATGTCAACAACTACCGGCCCATCTCACTTCTGACAGCTTTATCAAAGATTTTTGAAAAAGTTATGTATTCTTGAGTTGCTTCACATATTAGTATAAATAAAGTTCTAACAAAATGTCAGTTTGGTTATCAAAAAAGCTTTTCAACTGAAAATGCTATATACACCTTCACTGATGCAATATTAAATGCTTTGAATAACCGGACATCACCAGTAGGGATTTTTTGTGATCTTTCAAAGGCTTTTGATTGTGTAAATCATGGGGTTCTTCTAGATAAGCTTAAGTATTGTGGTATGAGTGGGACAGTGCACAAATGGTTTAAATCATACTTAACTGGAAGAGTGCAGAAAGTTGAAATAAGCAGTTCACATGATGTAGATGAGACAATTAATTATTCTAACTGGGGAGTTATTAAAAATGGGGTCCCACAAGGTTCGGTCTTGGGTCCTTTGCTGTTCTTAATATATATTAATGACTTGCCATTCTACATACATGAAGATGCTAAGCTAGTACTTTTTGCTGATGATACAAGTATAGCTATCACACCTGACAAACAGGAATTAACTGATGAAATTGTAAATGATATCTTCCAGAAAGTCATTAAGTGGTTCTCTACAAATAGACTCTCATTAAACTTTGATAAAACCCAGTATATACAGTTTCATACAGTAAATGGCATGACACCATTAATAAATTTAGACTTTGAACATAAATCTGTAGCTAAGGTAGAATATTCAAAATTTTTAGGTGTTTGCATTGACGAGGGACTGAATTGGAAGAAACATATTGAAGGTCTCCTGAAACGTCTGAGTTCAGCTACTTATGCTATCAGAGTCATTGCAAAATTTGGTGATATAAATCTCAGTAAATTAGCTTACTACGCCTATTTTCATTCACTGCTTTCATATGGGATCATATTCTGGGGCAATTCAACATTGAGTAAAAAAGTATTCATTGCACAAAAGCGTGTAATCAGAATAATTGCTGGAGCCCACCCAAGAGCATCCTGCAGACATTTATTTAGGGATCTAGGGGTACTCACTGTAGCTTCACAATATATATATTCACTCATGAAATTTGTTATTAACAATCCGACTCAATTCAAAAGTAATAGCAGTGTGCATAGCTGCGACACTAGGAGAAAGGATGATATTCACTATTCAAGGTTAAATCTAACTTTGGCTCAAAAAGGGGTGAATTATGCTGCCACAAAAGTCTTTGGTCACTTACCAAGTAGCATCAAAAGTCTGACAGATAGCCAACTAGTATTTAAAAAGAAATTAAAGGAATTTCTGAATGGCAACTCCTTCTACAATGTAGATGAATTTTTAGATAAAACATAAAAAAATATATTAAAAAAAATAAAATAAATAAAATAAAAAAATAAAATAAAAAAAATTTACAAAAAAATTCTTAAAATATAGATTGTCAAGTATAGACAAAATTTACTAAACTGATACGTTCCACATCATTACGAAATGTCGTATACATGATCTAAGGAACAAGTATTAATCTAATCTAATCTAATCTAATCTAATCCACAGTGTAGATAAACTAAGCATTCTTCTTTCCAATCATTCAAGTTACAGAACTGAAAAACTTGTGAATCATAGTTACATAAATTTTAGGGGTCTTTTCTATAAATATTTTTCATGTTGTTATGATAAAAGTAATATTCATTGTTCTTTCTCATATTTAAGCATATTTTCAGTACTAATTGGAAACATTTACGAAGGTTTAAATGTTATTAAAAGACGAAGTCATATTTAAGCTCATTTTATAGTATAAAAAATGTCATTACGATTGAAAAAACTGACTGTAAATTTAATAATTTCATGGTTTTAACAACTTATGTAATGTAGGGCACTGTTGAGAATCACATATAAAGGTGGTCATAGGAGTGCAGTTTTTAATCACATTTTGAGGCAGCCACTATGCTCATCAGCACATTGACTTTTTATTATTGAAAGTGATAATTGTACAAATGCTATCTTTGCACTTTATATAAAGTGTTGGAAAAAAACATTGATTCAAACTTACCTGGTTTTGCTCTGTATAATTTCAAAACAATGGGTACATATTAATTGAGTCCAGCTACTCATATTTGACATAATCCAGAAGTTGTTGCATTATTGTGATTCCAGAGGTTGAGTCCTCAGAAGTTACACCATACACTGAGATAACAAGGTAAAACTTTAAGAGCACTCAGAAAATTCTGGAAAACTAAAATGTTGTGGCCTAATCCCTGTCGAGTGGCTACACAGTTGGTGCAGGTGAAAAGAGCTTGGTAACATCACATGATGATGGTGATCTACTGGTACTGTTACAGAGTTAACATCCTCCATTCTAAAACAGCATTGAATATTTATGGCATAGCCTTGATGCAGTAAGACTGATACCTCTGCTAACCATTCTACCTGCTATAGTAGACCCCAATTTTCTGCATGTGATAACAAATTCTTTTTGTAGTGTGTTAAGCAGAGTCAATCTTAGCAGGACTTCAGCAGCTAACAAACCATCATCTACATGTTTTGTGTCGGTGGCCGAGTGGAGAGAGACCAACTCAGGGAAGTAGGATGCACGCATGTGCAGGTACGGAATCTGAGGTGACCAGCCAAGGGGACAGCAGAAACTAGAAACACTAAGCTAGATTAGTACAAGATACATATTTCATAAAAATTGTACAATACTTAACTTTTGCGGTAGACTTATGGAATGCCGATACATAGTTTATCTAGGTCTAAGCCTGCCTGTACTGATGAGTTTTATCTAGTGCCTGTCCTATTGCCAAGTGGCTGATACAGTTCATTGGTGGCCACGAGCGGGGTTGCAGCACAGGGTGCTCAGGGCTGATGTCTTAAGAATGCCGCATTGTGCTTGCATGGCAGAGCACGGAGAAAGAATGTGGCTTGCACTTCAGACTTGTGCGACACCACAACATGTATGGTCAAGATTAATTGATTGATGAACACAGATGGATCTACATTTTTGGCTCAAGTCCAAATTTGCATAGCTAATGTGTAATGCAGATTCCAGGATGCAGATGCTTCTTCAGGTTGTACAATCTAAGATTTAGTTTACACACAGTGTGGACATCAAATTGTTCAAGATACATGCTCTTTAAGGTTACAGTAGATAGCACTATACAAATACTGAAGTGTAAGTTTATAGATAACCAGCAGCTGCAACTTGCTTGAAACCTTTAGCCTTATGTATAGCTTTGAAATGTGGAGTGTCATCACTGTTAAAATATTTCCTTTTACACTAAATGATTATCAATGACATGGTAATGTTTAGGATTATCCACCAATGTCGAGGTTTGGCTGACATTCCACGAATTAACTTTGTCTATCATTGCACTTTCCACATAATATGTAATTGCTTTTTCTTATGTATCTGGTTCAATATCTAAAACAGTTAAATCATTCTCATACTTTTCTGGGAATCTTAATGAACTGTCATCTATGACATCGTTTTCCTGTAAAAGTAATATCCCTGTTAAATCATACTTGTCACTGCATTGGAAATTACATATAACCTATAATGTTATCTGCAATCAACCAAACACCACTTTTCAGCCTTTACATCACATTTTTGCCTCTTGTCTTCAGAAACATGGACATAATTTTGTTCACCAAAAGTATTGTAGATTTTTAGCTTTGTTTTTTCTCTAGCTTGCTCCTCTTTCTTTACTTAATCCAGTTGAAATAATTCTGCTCTTACCTTTTGCATTCTCATTGCACTCAGTAGAATTGTTTCAGATGACTCTGTCCTGATATTGTGGAAGTAACTATTCTCAGTTATTGAATCTGCTGACACCTTGTTTTAATTTGGAGCCACTTTCATTTCTCTCACATATATGAGCAACAAGAACATCAGTATGGAGATAAGAAAACACATAATGAAAGCTTTTATTTGATGTGTGGCTCTTTGCGTTGCAAAACTTGGACAATATTAAGAGAGGAGAGAAGACAGCTAGAGGTCCTGGAGATGTGGTGTTATAGAAGGGTAATGATCAGCTGGAAAGAGAGAGTGACAAATGAAGAGCTGCTTAGAAGAGTACAGGAAAACAGATCCCTATGGAAGCACATCAAAACAAGATGAGACAAACTTATAGGGCACATCCTAAGACACAATAACATCATTGGAACAATAGCAGACGGGGCTATTGAGGGAAAAAAAAGGACGGGGGTGACCAAGAATATCATACATTCAACAGATCATGAATGACGTTAGATGTAACATGTATGTACAAATGGAGAGGAAGGCAGACAGAAGAGAGGAATGGCACTCTGCTGTGAACCAACCTCAGGGTTCAACACTGAAGAAGAAGATACAAGCAACAAAAGTTTTTGGTCAGCTCAGATAGCACATTAACTTTTACTGAAAAGGAGAGAATAGTACAAGCTGCACTAGGTTAGGCAGTTTTATCAGTACAGAACTAGTGCAGTAATTTAACAATTCAACACAGAAGTTCACAGACAAGTGTCAATAAAACAGTCACAAAATAAAGTTTGCACAATTAACTGAAAAGTAGTGCACAGTAAATGACAATAGTATAGACAAGACGGTTTATGGATTGCAATACAGATTTGACTCTTGTGGAATTACATTTTAAATGAGTGCAAGTGGTACATCACCAGACATGAATGGCACAGGTCTAACCCATTATGTGTTTAACTGCAGACTGACTGAATTCTAGATTTTTCTGGCTATTTATAGAAAGGTGTAAGAACAATTTTGTGATATCAGAATTGGCATAATAGTTTGTAAAATGGCTAGGTTAGAATTTGACATTTGGATTAAACTATGTGTTGCTATTACATTTGAGTTTATGGAAGATGTTGTAGGGCTAGAAATTAATAAAGTATCTGGAATCAGCAGCCATATTAAATAAAATAATTAATTCTGTAAAAGAATTCAAATTTTTAATTAGTGCATAAATCAATTCATGTGGCATATCAAAAGAAAGAGGAAAACAGTGCCAAGAAAAGTTCACAGTCAAAGTCCAGACTCTAACAATAGTTTCACAGTAATTGGCCTCGAAAGTTAGCTGTGGTGAGATGATCTAATTACAATTATTATGGAAAATAACAAGTTTTGGGTAATTCCACACACTTCACTATAAAGATGAGGTGCTCAGCTTTCCAGTGGTATGGATCATAATATTGAAATACATCAATTTCCACTCAAAATATGAAAGGCAAGTTATAGATACATCTTCACTTAACAATATTGCATAATTATTACAGTTTCTGATTTTATTGATTATCATTATATGTATCTATAGTTATAAAGTATGTACCAAACAACAAAATTACATTGGGATGGGTTTATTGACATATTTGCTGTGTTTAGTGTGCCTCCTATGCATACTGTTTTTGCATATAAGTGAATATATAAGAGTTTGGAAAAAATAGTTTAAATGTAAAGAGGTAGAAATTGAAATAGATGAGGTGGGGTACTGGTCTTGCTTTGTCACACAGTCCAGTTAAGTGTGAATACTGTATGACTCATAGCTTCAGCCCACATTTCAGTTGGCACTACACTTGGACGCAGAGAAGCCCTGGCTAACTTGACAGTAGTTCTACATTAACTCTCAATGTATCAATTACGTTGTGGATTGAAGGGCACTGTTATCTGATGCAAAATCTCATACAATACTGCTTACTAAAAAGAGTTACATTCATATGTTTCTCACTTATTTTAAAGAAATTTCTCAAAAATTCAGCTGTATCTGATTCATGTTGGTGAAGTAAAACATCCTCCAGTGACCAAGTCATTTTTCAGTATCAAGAAATATTTTTCACCCCACAATGTGTCTTCTTGCATTTTACCATGCAAATCTGCGTGTACATATACACCTATTTGTTTTGATTTGGTATCACTGGATGAAAATGACAGCTTACACATTTAGCAAATAATGCAGTATTCACAATGAAACTTCTGATCTTGAGAATTTATTTTGGCATTTGACAAAACTTGTTTAATCTGTTTAACATTTTGATGTGCCATCCTTGTGTGGCGCATAAACAGAGATTTACAAGCAGCAACATTTGCACAACACTCATGATTTTACATGACTTTAAAATTCATATTCAACTGTTCTTTCTACCACTGCAACACTGGTTCATCCTTTAAAAATGTACACACTTTATTGTCAGAATGATATCTCATTTCTCTATTGAGGGCTACTCCCAAAGAGAATAGATCAAAGTTTAATTCAAGCATATACAAAACCTTGCTTATGTGTCTCCTTCCATTTCCTTCTATTGTAGGGCTGAATATTAATGTCTCCCAAAACAACAACAACAGAAATATATTTCCCATTGCCGATACAAATAGGTATGGCCTCTGGATAATCGGCATAGGTGGTGAACTAAAAACATTGACTGGAGATGTGACCTGTTGTTTCTGAATCCATATACCATGCTTTTCCATTTATATCTGAATTACTTGAACTGAACATTGCTTCTCTAATGAGAGCTTCTCTACACATACTTGAAACTTCCATGCAGTCAAATTTTGACACCTTTGAGTTTATTTATTTGGGCCATATCAAATACCATCCTGAGATTTAGTTATTTTTCTCTTCAGTCACGGTCAGAAAACTAACTTCACATGGCACAATCATAATTGAATTACCATTTCACATTTGGTACTAGATATATGAAAAAAAGTATTATTTATTCTGCGTTATTAGGCCCATTGGCTGTTGTAACTGATTATTTCAGAGTTAACAAACAATTTATCAGGTGTGATGGACTATTCTATTTCCTGTATATACATATAATTCCTAGTAAATATGAAAAATGAAATTTTATAAAAGAGAATCTGATCTTAGAAAGTGTCCTTTGTTACTAGCATTTTATTTCAGTTGCAGTGCTATTGAGTTGAAAAATAAAACTGCTATACAACAAGACATTTTGCAGAAACTTCTATTCCACACAACTAAATCTTCAAGCAGGCCTACCAAGCATGTAATGTACGAGGGCAACGCCTGCCCCTGGCATGCTTAGATAGATTTTTATTTTTATTTTTCATACTCTAACGGTGTTAATCACCATTAGAACCACATTTTACATGTGTTTCATAAATAAGTCATACATCACCTTATTGTCTTGGTTGTTCAGTGGTAGATCCAATAGTATGAACAGCTCGCCTGTCTGTTTATTATTATGAAAGCAACAAGAAACTCAAACATGACATTGCTTCATTCATTTATTTACACAAACAGAAGCTGAGATGTTTACATATAATTGACTGAAATAAGACTGAATAAAACTAAGACTTCATAACTACTGACTTCAGACTCCATAGCTACTGATTGCCTGCACTCCAATTCATGTGTATTAATACACTCTGTGAGTTCTAGAACCAGGAAGTTACTATATATTATATTAAATAGTCCCTTCATGAAATATAAATAAATCGTTCATCAAGAAAAGATAAGCAAAATTATGACAAATGTAATGATATGATTTTCGTATCCAAACAAAACTGAAATTAAGATCATAAGTAATTTACAATTAGAGCTGTAGTTGTATTTGTTGACATTATTTAAAATAATTAATTGAAAGTAATTATGCAGTTTCACAGTCAGAAAAGTATTGCAGTAAGGTCAAAATATTACGGAAGACCTCAGATAATGTTAGTTGGAAATACGATTAATGAAAATATATTATTGCACAATATTAATGTTACACTTTTCATAAACAGATGCATCTTATCTAAGTCCAGTAAAATACCTTGCCATCAATGCAATTAAACAGTCTTGTATCATATTAAATGTTTTATGATTAGATTAGTGGTTATGCATAAGAAAAGGTACATTACTGTGTGATATCGTAATTCGGATTTATCCAAACAAATGGTATATTAAAAGGTATATACATCACAATACCCCCCCCCCCTCGCTCAATGTCAAAAATCACATGTGTATGGCATTGTGTGATTACAGAATTGGTGAGTATTTACAATCAGCAAAAGTTTTGATTTTAAAACCAAGTAAGTCAAAATGATGATCAGTTATAAGAATGAAAAACAGCACAAAATTTTATGAAATCATACAAAGTTTATACTGTATGTCTAGTGAAACAAAACTCAACATAAAGTCTTCATCAGCAAAGTGATATTAGAAAAAAAATTACCAAATTATTGAGATAAACAATTTTATACATTACAATAAGAAAAATATTTAGTCCAAATATAAAGAAATGAAATGTGGGTGATTCTGCCATGTGCCCAATAAAAGTTATTTCACATGACAAGAACCAATTTATAGGGGAAATTTGTAGGGTCGTCTTCTCTGATGTCTTCTTCAGCGGTGGTCTTCTTGTTATGGTTACAAAGATTACAGATATTGTTTACATAAAATTTCAGTATTATGCCATTATAAATCATTGTTTTACAAATAATTTTAGCATTTCAAACATAAAATGACTGATTATATGGAAAACTGCTACCAAAAGAATATTTTACTACTGAAGATAAGATATAGTTTGTGAAATGCACCATTATTTAAATTAAATACAGAAGAACCATAGATTGTTTTATAGAACAAGTGTGGATAAGCATACTAAGTTTTGTTGAAACATCATTATATAGCATGGGTACAGTCTCAAGTCCTAACGGACAAAAAGAATGATCTTGCATGTTAACACTGAGTGCATATAGCATAGTTGTGTAATCAGTAGGCCCACATAAATTTAAAAAAAAAAAATCAGTACACATCAAATTTCAGAAATAAGGCATAGACATGATTACTATAAGTATTAATACAACAGTCTTTTTATTTCAAGTGTTCATTGAGTATTTATTACAAATTTTTAATACTGGAAATAACTTGACAGCACAAAATAATTACAAAGTTTCAAATTGCATACAGATATGAGAATTTTATCATGTCTTATTTAGCAAACAGTCATGAAAACATTGATCATGATAATTATGTGAGGATTATGGCAATGAGAACATTAAAAGCAAATTAATATGTTGATAATCAGTAACATGTCTTAATGGCAATATAAAAGGGTAAAGCTAGATTATGACATACACTAGCAAATGTAACTAGAAGTGTTATGAACAGAAATCGTACTAGTTCAGCACTTATGTGAACTGAACATAAGCACCTAGAAAAATTTAGAAAAATACCACAGAAATTCACTTCTAAAAATTATTAAATACATATTACTTCATGAATACAGTATTCTTTAATATTATTTCATAAATACAGTATCTAATATAAACCTCATTCCAATAACCTCCATGAATAACAATAAAAGACCCCAGCCATCAAACTCAAAAAAATTAACCACATCACAGCTTTTATATTATTAGGACACAAAATCCATAGTCAAGTTTCATACACAGAAGTCATAGTTAAGGACAATGTACAATGTGTCAGTTCAGTTAAATAATTAGAATCAAAATTTAAATGATAGGTACCCCTTCAAGTTTCTTACACAAAGATCATTTAACCCCTCACTTAATAAATAATTTTGTATAAGACTGTTAGCAAAATGAAAATTACAACCAATCATTAAAAATCAGCAATTAATTTGAAATATTACTTTAAAGCATCTAATAATGAAAATATGTACTGTTCAGTTAAGATTTTAAGGTTTAGTGAAGCTTAAAAAACATTTCATGACTATAGACTATGGTATCAATGTGTGATATGGTCTATGTAACAAATTTAGTAAAGCATGAAAATCCAGCTTGCTTACAGAAACGAATCTGAGAAATTTCATGAAATGAAAACATCTAATCATAAATATTACATATTCAAATTTTCAAGATTTAGTGGAAATCAAACATTAGTGACTGAGGCATATAACATGCAAACATTTCATATTAGTCACACATGAGACTATGTGACATGGAAGTACCATTTTACCAAAAGAATAACATCACAAACAGTTAATTGTAAATATGATGAAATATTCCCCTTTGGAAAGCAAAACCATCATTACATCAGAAACTTTATTTATCATTAAAGCATGAATAAATGAATTACTCGTACATTTGTGGTTTCACGTTTTAGTGAGGCTTAACAACATTTCAAAACTATAGCCTGTAGCATCAGAAGATTATGTGGATTATGCAACAAATTTGGTTTAGTATAAGGGATACAGTCAGCTGATAAATCAATTCAATTATTTTCTTAAAATAAAATTAAAGTATCTACTAATGACTATTACAAGATTTTTATGACAGTGGCAACTAATATAAAAAATATTCAAATTAGTTAAACAAAAGACTATCTGTAATGTGAAAAATACCATATTATCCAAAAATTTTAATTACAGACAGTTAAATTTGATTATGTCTTCAAGATTCTCAAACTGTTTTGCACAAATTATTTTAAAAATAATACTACCATCACAGAAACTTTGTTATAAGTTCAAGTAGATAATATTAGCAGGTAAGTAGAAATTGTCTTACAAAATGAAATTACATCCAATTGAATAAAAATGTATAATATTTCTTATACTAGGTAACTTTGAATATCATTTATAGCGATGACACAGAACATTGTTTTACAAAGCACATAGGCATTCTGTCAGTAAACATTTTAAACTTACATATTAACATTTACTAAAACTTCAAAAGAATCAACAGATGTGTGGTAACGTGGGGTGGGTATGTTTGAATGGCATGCCACACATTACCAGCACTGGACACTGTGCGGCACTGGCTATACTATCGCGCTGCACCTTGCCGGCGGCGTGGCAGCTTGAGAGAGTTGTAGTTGTTTTCTCACAGTGCTCGCTATCGTGGTTGTGCCTCCAGACAATACCGATAGCTGGGACAGGAGTGGTCATGTGGGCCGCAGAGCTGCACGGTTTTAGCCGTCAGTGTATGTTCAGTACTCTGACTCGCAATGAGTCATATGCGAACAATATGGTTTGGGACGCAATTCTCCAGCTTGCTCCAGATAGGGAAGTGTGCCAATGCACCCTACAGCTGGAAAATCTTACCTTGACAGATGTTTTAAATGTTTCGCAGTCTTTTGAAGTCTCACAGGCTGCAGGGGACCATATTGAGACTTGGGGTGATGTCGCTGCAGTTTCGCAGTCGAGCTCAGTTTCTTTGGATTTCGTGGATGCTGCTTCTACATCAACATCTACATACATACTCCGCAATTCACCGTAAGGTGCGTGGCGGAGGATACACTGTACCACTACTAGGCATTTCCTTTCCTATTCCACTCCAAATTGAACGAGGAAAAAAAGAATGCCTATATGCCTCCGTACAAGCCCTAATTTCTATTATCCTGTCTTTGTTATCTTTACGCGAAATGTAAGTAGGCTGCAGCAAGATCGTACTACACTCAGCTTCAAATTCCGGCCCTCTAAGTTTACTTAACAGAAATTCATGAAAAGAATGTCCTCTTTCTTCCAGCGATCCCTAATTGAGTTGCTGGAGCATTTCCGTGACACTCGCGCATTGGTCGAACCTACCGGTAACAAATCTAGCTGCTCATCTCTGAACCGCCTCTATGTCTTCCTTTAAACTGATCTGCTGCAGGTCCCAAACACTTGAGCAATACTCAAGACGTGGCCGTACAAGCGTTTTATACGCGGTCTCCTTTACAGGTGAAGTACATCTTCCCAGAATTCTCCCAATAAACCGAAGTTGCTGTCCGCCTTACTCACAACTGTCCTTACATGCTCATTCCATTTCATATCGCTCTGCAATGTTACGCCTAGATATTTGAACGACGCGACAGCATCAAGAAGCTCACTACTAATGCTGTATTCGAACATTATGGGATTGTTTTTTCTACTCATGCGCATCACCTTACATTTTTCTACATTGAGAGCTAGCTGCCAATCTTCACACCAACTAGAAATTTTATCTTAGTCATCCTGTATGCTATTACAGTCAGTTACAGACGACACAATCCCATACACCACAGCATCATCAGCAAACAGCCGCAAATTACAACTTACTCTGTCCATCAGATCATTTATATAGATAGAAAATAATAGCGGTCCTATCACACTCCCCTGGGGCGCGCCTGACGATACACTCGTCTCTGATGACACTTGCCGTCGAGAACAACGTACTGCGTTCTATTACTTAGGAAGTCTTCCAGCCAGTCACAAATCTGTGAACCTATTCCATAAGCTCGTATCTTCATTAGCAGTCTGCAGTGTGGCACCGCGTCGAACGCCTTTTTGAAGTCGAGAAAAACACAATCCGCCTGTTGCCCTTCATCCATGGCTCACAAGATGTCATGTGAGAAAAGGGCAAGCTGAGTTTCACATGAACGATGTTTCCTAAACCCGTGCTGATTCATGGAAAGAAGCTTTTCTGTTTCAAGGAAATTTACTATATTCGAACTGAGAATATGCTCCAAAATTCTACTTGAAACTGATGTCAACGATATTGGCCTGTAATTGCATGGGTCAGTTCTCTTTCCTTTCTTATACACGGGAGTCACCTGCGCTTTTTTCCAATCACTAGGAACTTTGTGCTGAATTAAAGATTTGCTATAAATGCTAGCTAAGTAGGGGGCCAACGCCGCAGAATAGTCTTTGTAAAACTGAACTGGTATTCCATCCGGACCAGCAGACTTTTTCGTATTTAGCTCTCTCAGCTGCTTCTCTACACCGGAAATACCTATTGCTATGTCCTCCATTTCGGAATTTGTACGTTGATCAAATGATGGTACATTTGTGCGGTCCTCCTGCGTGAAAGATTTCTTAAAGGTTAAATTTAGAACTTCAGCTTTCTGTTTGCTTTCTTCTATTACTGCCCCGGAATGATCAACGAGTGACTGGACAGTGGGCTTTGACCCTCTTATCGATTTTACATAGGACCAGAATTTTTTCGGGTTCTCAGAAAGATCTTTTGCTAAGGTATGGCTGTGATAATTATTGTATGCTTCGCGCATCAATCTTCTTATAGACGCACGAATCTCTGCTAACTTTTGCCTGTCATCATTTGCGTGTTCTTTTTTGAATCGAGAGTGGAACAGCCTTTGCTTTCTCAGCAGATTTCTAACTTTATTATTATACCACGGTGGATCCTTTCCATCCTTAATCGTCTTTACTTGCACATATTTCTCTAATCCTTTATTAACAATGCACTTAAATTTAGTCCACAATTCCTCTACATCCATAGTCCCAGAATTAAACGATGCCTATTCATTTTCTAAATGCAATCGTAACATTTGCTTATCGGCTCTTCCCAACGAAAACACGCTCCTAGCGTTCTTGATTGGTTTATGAACTTTGGTCACCATCGATGCTATGATGATATCATGATCACTAATTCCTGTCTCTACACAGACATCGTTAATAAGGTCAGTCCTGTTTGTGGCTATAAGGTCTAGCAGTCTGCCACACTAGCGCCACACTAGGCGCAGGAGCGGCCATACACAGGCAGCGACTTTGCAGCAGCTGTGGGCCACGTCATACACTCCCGCTCGTACGCAGAGACCTTTTCCATCTTGTCCTCTTTGTTTTGTACAGCATGACAGGGCAGATTGCCCCAAGCGTTGGGTTATATGTCACTTGTGCAAGAAAAAAGGCCACATGGATTCTGTTTGCTGTTCCTGGCTGACTGAGCAAGATGATGAGATCATTGTTAATCTTGTCCAGAATGTTCACTCTCCATCTCCCTAACTTTTTGTTGAAGTTCAGATTTTTGACAGGGCAGTCACCTTACTTGTTGATAAGGGAGCTTCCATTTCTCTTCTCAAATTATCTCACGTATGTATGGCTTGGCTCGCCTCCCCTGGCTGCTGTCAACCGTTCTTTGCGTGGCTATATCCGCCAGCGCATTCCTATGCTGGGTCAATTTATGGCTTCCACGGTGTATAAATCTGTTGTCAGGCCAGTCACTTTTCTTGTTGTTGATGACACTGCGACTGCTAACATTTTTGGCCTGGATGCTTTTAATGTTTTGGTTTTACTATCAATGATTCTGTCAATCTCCTCTCGGATTCAGTCCTTTTCCCGGAGGTGGATGCTCTTTGTTGGGAATTTTCTTCCTTGTTTTTGGGTGGACTGGGTTGTGCTGTGGGCTTTACAGCCCACATTACTATGAAGCAGAAGGCACACTCCAAGTTTTTTCGTGCACGACAGGTGCCAGTGGCCCTGCGCGACCAACTTAAGGCTGAATTGGATTGCCTACAGGACTTGCAGGACTTAACTCCTATTTCTTCCAGTGAATGGGCTATGCCACTGGTTCTTGTAAAGAAACCTGGTGGGGCTTTACGTATCTGTGAGGTTTTTATAGTTACCATCAATATGCAGTCTGTGATTGACTCGTACCCCATTCCTCGTACAGATGAACTTCTTGCTTTACTTTCTGGTTCACACTCTATTCCTCACATAGATTTAGCGGAAGCCTCTTCAGCTTCCTTTGGGCGATGACATAAAATGACTCTTGGTTGTCATCACTCCCTTTGGATTATACCAATATCAGCGACTTCCTTTCAGGGTTGCTAGTGCCCCGGCTATTTTTCAGCGCTACTTAGAGCAGCTCCTCCGCCCAGTTCCGGGCAGTGTTAACCACTTAGACAATATTGTTGTGACCATGCTTCATCCCATGAAGATATACAAAACCACTGGGCACTTTTCTCTGTCATACAAGCAGCAGGTCTCCGCTGCAACCTGGCCAAGTCTCGTTTTTTCCAACCTTCTATTCCTTATTTGGGTTTTGAAGTGTCATCAGCAGGCGTCCGCCCTTTACCGCATAACGTGGCTGCATTACAGTCCCTGTCGTGTCCCGCGTCTGTTAAAGATGTACAGATTTTCTTGGGCAAAATTCCCTATTAACACCGTTTTTACCGGGGGCTGCCTCGGTGGCATATCCCTTACATCGTCTGCTTCACAAGGGTGTTCCCTTTGCCTGGTCGTCTGAGTGTGAACAGGCGTTTTGCACATTAAAGCACTTACTGATTTCTGCCCCTTGTTTAACTGCATATGTTTCTGGGCAACATTTGGTTCTGGCCCATAAGTATCCTGATGGGTCAGAAAGTCCCATTGTATATGTATCTAAGACGTTGACGGCTACCCAGCAACGATACTCTCAAATTGAAAAAGAGGCATTAGCCATTGTGTATGCTTTGAAGAAATTTCACATTTACTTGAATGGGGGTCACATTTCATCTTATTACTGATCATAAGCCCTTGGTTTCTCTATTTCTACATCTACATCTACATACATACTCCGCAATCCACCGTAAGGTGCATGGCGCAGGGTACACTGTACCACTACTAAGCATTTCCTTTCCTATTTCATTTCCAAATAGAACGAGGAAAAAAAGAATGCCTATATGCTGCCGTATGAGCCCTAAATAGTCTTATCTTGTCTTTGTGATCACTACGCAAAATATAAGTAGGCGGCAGCAAGATCATACTACACTCAGCTTTGAATTCCGGCCCTCTAAATTTCCTCAACAGAAATTCATGAAAGGAATGTCGTCCTTCCTCCAGTGATCCCCAATTGAGTTGCTGGAGTATTTCCGCAACACTCACGCATTGGTTGAACCTACCAGTAATGAACCGAGCTGCTTGCCTCTGAACTGCTTCTATGTCTTCCTAACATTTGCTTATCGGCTCTTCCCAACAAAAACACGCTCCTAGCCTTCTTGATTGATTTATGAACTTTGGTCACCATTGACGCTATGACAATATCATGATTACTAATTCCTGTCTCTACACAGACATCGTTAATAAGGTCAGGCCTGCTCGTAGCTATAAGGTCTAATATATTTCCATTGCGCGTGGGTTGCTGGTTTACCTGCTCAAGACAGTTTTCGAAGAATATGTCCCAAAGTAGTTTGCAAGACTGCTTGTCTGTAACGCCTGAAATGTAACTGGAAAGGTCCCAATCTATACTCTTAAGGTTGAAGTCTCCCCTGACTAATATTACTTGGCCCGGATACCTACACACTTCCTGGTGTAGACTTTCTTTGAATGACTCTAAAACTGCTACAGCAGCACTGGAGGTCTGGTAAAAACACCCAACTATTAACTTTATTCTTTTAGACCTGTTATACATGCCCAGATAACTTCACAGTTACTTTCAACCTCGATCTCAGTAGAAACAATATCTTTGTCCGCAGTGATGAACACTCCTCCTCCAGTTGCATCCGATCTATCTTTCCGATACAAATTCCACGCCTTGCTAAATATTTTTGAACTTGCCACATCATGATTTAGCCAGCTTTCGGTGGCTAAAACTATCTGAGCACAATAATTTCCATGCAGTGCGACAAATTCAGGAACTTTGTTTCTAATACTTAGTAAGTTTGTAGCTTTTAGCCGTATGTGGCCTGAATTCGCTGTTTGAATGTTGACAGGTGAGTGCTCATCAGAGTTAGCACCTAGCCTAAAAAAAACCATGTGCAATCCACAAGTACTCTGCTACCAGAGTAACCGCTTCCTTAGTGCAGTGCACTCCTGATCTATCTAGGGGCACCCTACAATTCCCCACCTGATAACACAGATCCAGAAATCTGCAGCCCTGACTGTCACAGAGTCGGTGAAGCCTCTGGTTCAGACCCTCCACTTGGCTCCAAACCAAAGGACCCCGATCAACCCTGGGAACAATGCTAAAAATCGACAGCTCTTCTTGCACCCCGTGTGCAAGGGCAGCCGCCTTCACCAATTCCACCAGCCGCCCGTAGTACCTGAGGATGCCCTAAGAACCCAAGTGACAAGCGTCATCGGTGCCGACGTGAGCCACGACTTGCAGTCAACCGCATCCCGCACCCTCGATAGCCACCGGCAAGGCCGCCTCCACATCTCAGATGAGGACCCCCAGCAGGCACACCCAGTGCACAATGGACTTCTTTCCGGATCTCAACGCTATCTGCCTAAGGGGCTCCATCATGTGCCTAACATTGGAGCTCCCAATAACAAATAATCCCCTCCCCCCGTGCACCTGTTCAAACCCTGCTGAAGGAGTGGCCACACGTCCACTCACAGGATGAATGAGTGTGAACGTCCAGCCCCCACATTGGCCTTCGGCCTCAAGCGACGTGAATGCTGTTCAACCCGCCACTCACCTTGTGGAGAGGGCACCTTGTACACCTGAAGGTTCCTCGGTAGCAGGGACAGAGAGCGAAGCATGAGACAACTGAGATGTGCCACTCGTCATACCAGACTCCCCACCATCGCTGCACCCCGAGACAGCAGCCTGAGGACGGCTGACCGTAGCCAACAGCACGCTCAGCTGTTCACAAACCACGGCCAACTCCTCCTGTGTCCGCAGACAGCAGACACACATCCTATCCATCCTATCAACACAATTAACTGTAGAAAGTAGAAAACTAAATAATCAACTTTTAAGTAGCCTGAACCTTAAATATAGTCGGCTGGCAGCTGACTGAACTGTGGTCAGTGGTAAGTACACTGTCAAAACAACAAAACTGAGTCTGGCAGTTTTCAAAAGTAAACAAGAAAATATATGGAGTAGACTGTTATTAAACACGCTGGAATATAAGCTTTCTCAAAGCAGAACACAAAATAAGGAAGTGACAATACGACAAATCACGTACCTTGCAGCAAACGAAAACTATACACACGGTATTTATCAAAATATGCAGGAATAAACTCTTAAAACAATAGTAC
The DNA here is from genome assembly GCA_026315105.1 of Locusta migratoria. NCBI lineage: Eukaryota > Metazoa > Arthropoda > Insecta > Orthoptera > Acrididae > Locusta > Locusta migratoria. The sequence continues at coordinate 694,535,980 of CM048745.1, read as the reverse complement.
AAACAAAATCTGCCAAAAAGGTGAGAAGAAACCTCTTAAAAACAGAAACACAAACGAAAATTAAGAAATTAACTGGCAACGAAATTCCACTCAATTAAAGTTTGATACTTAGCGCTCTGGGCAATGAGGCAATGACTACAGCTGGCACTTTCTGACAAGGCAGCTCATAGATTGCAGTGTTGGGCTCTCTTTCTTTCCCATTATAATTATGAGATCCATTTACGTCCAACAGCACAACATGCTAATGTGGACACATTATCGCGCCTTCCGGCGGGTCCTGATCCTGACTTTGATAGAGAAGAACTTTTGTGCTTTTATTAGGATGAGGAAGCTCAGGTTACTGTTGATAGTTTTCCTATTACAGCTCCAGCATTGGCCATGGCGGTGTCGTCAGATCCCGTGCTGCGGTGCGTTATTCACTACATTTGTGTGGGCTGGCCGGACGTCCCTCAGCGTAGGGCTTCAGATGCCCTCCATAACTATTATTCCTTCTGTCTGAATGGGACAGGATTCCCTTTTTGGCTACAGATGGACAGTCTCCACGAGTACTGATTCCGGCAGATCTCCATTCAAAAGTGCTCCAGATGCTTTATGGAGGACACTGGGGAGTTTCCCACATGAAAACATTGGCTTGTTGGCATTTGTTTTCGCCCGGCATCGATGGTGACATTATGAGGCTGGTGACTAAGTGCTCGTTGTGCGCTTCACAACAGGCGGCGCCTTGGACATGTCTATCTTCTTGGCCACAACCCCGACACCTTTTGGAACGGGTGCATATCGATTACGCGGGACCCTTCCTTAACTGTTATTGGTTTTTTCTCGTAGATGCTTATTCAAACTTTCCATACATTTTTCGTTGTCGTACCATGTCCACTGCTGTAGCTATTCAATCACTGTCTAAAGCTTTAGCTTTGTAGGGTTTTCCACGCATTCTTGTTTCAGATAATGGCACTCCTTTCACTTCTTTTGTTTTTCAAAATTTTAGTGCTTGTCTGGGCATTCGCCATATTATGGCTCCTCCATTTCATCCCCAGTCTAATGACGAAGTGGAACGGTTTGTGCATACTTTTAAAGCTCAAATGCTCAAATATGTGACCTCTTGCTCTGTGGACCATGCCATTATCCTTTTCTTAATGTCGTATCGATTCACCCCGGCGGGGGGAACGCAGTCCGACAGAATTGCTCATGGCAGGCAACCTCGCACTCTCTATCAATTGTTGTTGCCTCAACCACCGAGCGATTCCACACGACCACTAGGTCGTTATGTTCTGGGGTCACTCGTGTGGGTGCATTGGTTTGGCCGGCATTCTCGTTGGCTGGCGGGTAAGTGAAGACATGTCTCGACACCGCCTCTGCACTGTGGACACTGCTGTGGGCACTCTTCGTCGTCACTGGGATCAGTTGCACCTGCGACTCCTGGCAGATCCACAGGCTCCACCTCCACCCGCACCTCCTCTGGGGCCTGTTTCAACGGCATGCTCCATGCTGACATCTTCTGAGGAGCCGCCTTCTGCAGTGCGCGCTGTGTCCACCTGAGCAACGTCGGCAGTACGGGTGCCTTCACCAGTCCCAGTGGTTTCATCCTTGGGCTCCGGGTTGCCACCATCTTCGGCTTCCTTCCTGAGCCTTCAGCACCATATGGTGGTGAGACGGCCACCACTTCCGAAGCTAAGGACATCCAGACACCGGAAATGGACGTGAATCAACATGTGAGTAATGAAACTGCTCCTTTTTTATCTCCAGTGTTGGGGTCGGATGGTGCTCCCGCATCCCTGGTAATTGCGAGCAACATACACAGAGGTACCAGCCACTCCTGACAAGGGCAATCAGGACATTATCGATCCTATGGGTTAGTACTAGCCTGACGCTGGAGCCGAAGATGGACGAGGTATCTCCCATGGACGTAGCCTGGGTGGGTTTGGCACCCCTGGACCTTACACTGTGAAGGGGGAGGAATGTGGTATGTGCAGCGCGTATGTTTGAACGGCGCGTCGCCCGTTACCAGGACTGGCCACTGCGCGGTGCTGGCTGGACTATTGCACTGCACCCTGCCGGCCGCGCAGCAGTTTGAGAGGCACTGGGCCAGCCGTAAACTTTGCCTCAGTTGTATCCTCACAGTGCTTGCTATCATGGTTGTGCCTCCAGACGATACCGAAAGCTGGGACAGGAGTGGTCGTGTCTAGCAGTGGATTTCATCAGACTCTGATCGGACGGTTCAGGATCCTGGTGAAAACTGTAACTGGCTAACTTGCATAGGTGTGTTATTAGTCATAACAGATGTCAAATAGTTTACTAAAAGTTTATGAATTAAAATCAAAACTACTGTACATTCCTGTTTAAAGCAAATAAAATTAATTACAATTCCTGAACCTGCTTGGGATTGAGTTTTAGTGGTAAGAGATCCCATACTCTTCCTACATCTTTTCACTTTACGATTTTTCCACTCTGAGTATGACTTTTCCCAGCTTAATTCTAGCCTTTTCCATACAAAATATCTGTCATTTTTACATTTCTGAGCTAATGTTTTCAAAAATCTTTCGTTTTAAAAAGTCAAATCAGGTAAGTGACAGTCAATTGTAGTTACAACAATACCATTCAAGTTTACATTTTCAGGATTATTTTTAAGACACAACAGCTTCCCTGCCTTCAACATTTTCATCACAAACATTTCTAAATCCTTCATCAATAATATTATGTACCACATTGTCAACAAAAATATTTTTAAACCCCTCATCATCAATATTAAGTATCCTATTTTCAACATTTATAGCTTCAACATACTGATCAGTGCCCAATCTATCTGTTTCATTACGATTTTCCACAAAGTCCCTACTTTCAACATTTTCATATAAAGTATCATCTTTACAAAGCATATTATTTTCATCATATCATGAACATCAACATTTTTATTGTTAATACATTGTTCTCTACACAACTCAACAGATACATCATTACTGTCAACATAATCCTCATCCTTAAAATCAACATCATCATCAGAGCCACTACTTTCAAGATCAAATGTAATGTTATTACTTTCAATAGCATGCACAAAGTCTAAGTTACAATTGTCAGATTCAGATACAAACATTTGATCACATTTAGGTACAAGTCTACAATCATTTTTCTGAAGTTCACCACAAGTATTTTCAAATGAAGAACTACAGGTGTCATCTTCTATCACATTAACAACATCTTGAAATTCACAATTAGCAGGATTATTATTTTCAGCAATACCTACAGTTTCTAAGTCATTATTGTTTTAGCTTTGTGTCTTAATGCCATGTTTCCTATCATGAAATTCTGTTAAAGGTACATTATGACATCCAAATGTTACATTACATCTTTTAAATTTCAAACTTTGTTTAGGATTACATCTATATTTACTTTTTCCATTAAAATGCTGTTTACCATAATCATTATGTCTTTGCCACCCACCACTTCATTTATTACTGTACTTAGAGCCTTGCTTTTCAACAAGTTTGTACACAAATTTTAAAAATTCTTCTGCATGCATCAGGTGCATCCATTAATTCCCATTGCAAATATTTTGGTAACCTTCATTTTAAAACAATAATTTGTGTCATTATATCGAATGGTTGTTTCAAGTGTATTAGTTTCTGTATCTCATTTTTACAAAATTGTGACATATCCCCTGGTTTTCCCTTAAAAGTTGCTCCATACAAAAATATACTTTTAACTCTGTGTTGGTCACTTTCCGACCAAAATTTATTTAAAAAAATCTTTTTAAATTCCTGAAAATTTGTCCAAAGTTTTATGTTTTGATTAGCCCAACTTAACAATTCTCCATACAAAAAGTATTTTACATATTTTACCTTATTCGCATCAGTCATAACTTCAACAAAATTGTTTTCACAGTACATAATAAAATCAACAGGATGCAAATTCTTATCTGAAAATCTTTTAACAGGTGTTTTAGACCATAAACAAAAGTGGGTATTACATTTGTTACAATATCATTATTCACAAAACCACCTGATGATAAATTTTTAACCTTTTCCCTATTAACTTCTTTAACAAACTCTACACTTCTTTCCACTGTCTACTTCATGAATAGAACTCTTTACATAGCTATCACTTATTAGACCTAACTCAGTATTCACTGCATTTTCATTATGTGTTTTGAAATCAGTAACTTCACACAAAGCTTTAAGTGTATTAATTTGATCATCTTTAATTTTCCTTATTAATTCATCTTTAATTAAATTTTCTTGATCTGTAAACTTTTTTATTAGTCTCCATTTTACCTAACATTTTCTGTAGCATATCTAACATCTGTTTTTGTTTCACAGCAAAATCCCTTTATCCATGTTGAATAAACTGCATTGACATCAGAGAAAGTTAAAATTTCGTAACACTTACAGTTTTATGTGGCCAATTCATTCCAAGTTTAAACATAATGTACCTTTGTGTCTTACTTCAGCTTCCTGTTTCTTCCAACAGAAATAACCATTTCATCTGTATTCAAATATTATGAATTACCTCGAACAGAATAATCTATTGACCCAAGGTCAACATGAATTTAGAAAATATTGTTCATGTAAACAGAACTAGCTCTTTATTCACACGAAGTGGTGGGTGCTATCGACAAGGGTTCATAAATCGATTCCGTATTTCTTGATTTCCAGAAGGCTTTTGACACTGTACCTCACAAACGGCTTTTAATCAAATTGTGTGGTTATGATATATCGCCCCAAATTTATGATTGGATAGGGGGTTTCCTGTGAGAGAGGACACAGTTCGTAGTAATCAATGGTAAGGCATCTACTAAAACAGAGGTGATATCGGCCATTCCACAGGGTAGTGTTATTGGTCCTCTGCTGTTCCTTATTTACATAAATGATTTAAGGGAAATCTAAGTAGCTCCCTGAGGTTGTTTGCAGATTGTCGTCATTTACCATCTAGTGAAATCATCTGAAGATCAAAACCAACTGCAGAACAATCTGAATAAGATATCAGTATGGTGTAGAAATCGGCAACTGTCTCTAAATAATGAGAAGTGTGAAGTCATCCACATGAATACGAAAAGAAATCCATTGAACTTTGTTTACAAGATAAATCAATCAAACGTGATGGCTGTAAATACCTAGGAATTACTATTACTTTAGACTTAAACTGGAAATAACACGTAGATAATGTTGTGGGAAAGGCGAACCAGAGACTGCAGAGACTGCAGAGACTGCGTTTTATTGGCAGAACCCTTAAAAAATGTAACAGAACTACAAAAGAAACTGCATATACTATGCTCGTCCATCCATTTTTGGAATATTACTGCCCAGTGTGGGATCCTTATCAGGTGGGTTTGACGGAGGACATCAAAAGAGTCCAGAGAAGGGCAGCTTATTTCGTATTGTCACAATGTAGGGGAGACAGCATTATGGAAATGATACAGCATCTGGGATTGGAATCATTACAACAACAGTGCTTATCGCTGCAGCGTGGGCTACTTACAAAACTCCAATTGCCAACATTCTCCTCCGAATGCGAAAATATATTGTTGACTCCCACTTACATAGGTAGAAATGATCATCAGAATAAAATACGGGAAATCAGAGCTCGAACAGAGAGATTCCCATGCGCTATTCGACAATGGAATGGGAGTTAAATAGTATAATGGTGGTTCAATGAACCCTCTGCCAGGCACTTAAATGTGATTTGCAGAGTATCCCATGTAGATGTAGATCTTGAAACCCACGCCAGTCACATTGCTTATTATTGCATTTACAAAACATATCGTCTTGAAGCAGATGCCAGTCTCATTTCTTGCGATTGCATATATAAGGTGTATATGTATAGTTTCTTTTTCCTTTTTCTCCGTCTCTGAAACATGCCACCTTTGTAGATGCCACAAATCGACAGCATTTCCCGGCACCGATGCAACATTTCTAATGGTGTTATTGTTAGAACCACATTTTACATGTGTTTCATAAATAAGTCATACATCACCTTATTGTCTCAGTTGTTCAGTGGTAGATCCAGTAGTTTGAACAGCTTGCCTGCCTGTTTATTATTATGAAAGCATCAAGACGACGGGTTCTTTAACGTCATTTGAAACTCAAACATGACATGTTTCATTCATTTATTTGCATTATTTGAGAATGACACAAACAGAAGCTGACATGATGCTTACATATAATTGACTGAAACAAGACTGACTAATAACTAACTAAGACTTCATAACTACTGACTTAAGACTCCATAGCTACTGAATGCCTGCACGCCAGTTCGTGCATATTAATAAATTCTGTGAGTTCTAGAACCAGGAAGTTACTATATATTATATTAAATAGTCTGTTCGTGAAATATAAATAAATCGTTCATCAAGAAAAGGTAAGCAAAATTATGACAAATGTAATGATATAAGTTTCGTATCAAAACAAAATGGAAATTAAGATCATAAGTAATTTACAATTAGAGCAGTAGTTGTATTTGTTGACATTATTTAAAATAGTTAATTTAAAGTAATTATGCAGTTTTACTGTCAGCAAAGTATTGCAGTAAGGTCAATACATACGGAAGACCTCAGATAATGTTAGTTGGAAATATGATTAATGAAAATATATTATTGCACAATATTAATGTTACATTTTTTATAAATAGAAGCATCTTATTAAAGTACAATAAAACACCTAGCTATCGATGCAATTTATCTGTCTTGTATCGTATTATAATGTTTTATGATTAGATGGTGGTTATGCAAAAGAATGGGTACATTACTGGGTGGTATCGTAATTTGAATTTATCCAAACAAATGGAATTTTATAGGGTATATACATTACAATATGTATTTCACTCAGCCTGCCTGGTCAGGCTAAGTCACAGGCCATGCCACATGCCTGCTGCTGGAAGTTTCCACACGCATGTTCCCAACATGTGCCTGCTGATTCAGCACTCTTTGGTGGGTTGGTTCTGCTGACAAGGGTACACCAATCTCGGAGACTCCACAGAACCCAGCTACCAACTATGAGCCGGCTTGGTGGTCAAGTGGGCAATGCTGTGTCAAGTCCTGAATGACACACCAAAGAACAGATGCTCTCTTTTGCCCTGGCCTCCGACCTGACTAGACGTGCTTCCTTGAGATCCCATCATACCATAACTTTTCCTCTAAGATGTACCTCTTGGGACAGGTATCAATCTGCCCCCCTTCCTCCCTCTGGGGCCCCTTTAGTACCACATAATAGTTTTACCAATGAAGCCCATTTTTATGTTACCATTAACTTCACACCTTTGTCATTTAACTCCATGCTCACTCCTTCACTCAAACATCTTGGCACAGTAACATTAGAAAATTTATTTGTTACCCAAAGTATAGGATATGTACAATGAATATCTGAAATACAGATGTAAATATCTTTCTAAATAAGGAATCCATTGAGTCTAATTTCAGAATAAATGTTTCTACTTATTGGGGGAAAAAAAGAAAAGAAAAGAAGAAGAAGAAGTTGCATTAATTGTTCCGACCAAATAGATAATTTCAATTACATTACACCCCAAATGTTATCCATTTGGTTTACGAAAATATGGAAAACTGATATAAAATTTCCTTATGCTCCAAATCCAGATGGCAGAGACTTAAATATTCTTGTCTGACTTACTTTATACCACTGCCATTGTGAATGCATGGCAAATGCAACACAAAATTAAGGCCAATACTGTAATAAATGTGTAAGCTAATAGATTCTGAAAACATTTGATGGTAGTGTGGCTGCATGTGAGGACACTCATAGTCAGGCTTCCTTATATCTCTTATGCACCTGCAACCTGTTTGTAACTGGTTAGGAGGAGACTGTCCAAGAAAAGTAATTATACAATGTTATCCTTAAAATATGAGAGTATATTTTACCTTTATCAGACATGACAGTTTGTCAGTGAAACACTGACCAGGAATGTAGGACCTTAAACCAACAGAATTGTTCCAAGGAGCTATGATTTTGTCTTGGTTCAAGAAATGCTGTACTTGGCAGTACAAAAGGTACCCATACTGTTAACTAGTTCATTCTTTTGGCAACCCTAAAAATTATGGTTTTAAGCTCCAGGAAGACAATGCACATAAACACACATTTCAAAAATTACTCAATACAATCTCTCCACTATTTTCATCCGTTTCACTGGTCAGCAGGATCATTGGAACTGCTCCATCTCTCAACTTATACACACCAAATCAAATGTATTTTGCCATCATGTGCATCCTGCCTAATAGCCTCCCCAGCCCTCCTGCAGTGGTGTTCTCCATCACATCTTAGTCCATCAATACGCCAACCCAAACCCCAGCTTTCTGCCATAGGGAACCCACTACAAGACCAATTCACCCATCCATCATTGCCTATCCAGTCACAAGCTTATCCTATCCAATCAAAGGCTGAGCCATATACAAAAGCAGCCATGTAATTTACTACTAATTGTTCTGTATCACAGCACAGCATTTGATATTGGCATGACCACTAACCTGCTGTCCATTAAGATGACTGGCCACTGCCAAACCGCAGTTAAAAACACAGCAGACCATCCTGTGGCTCAACATGCAGCTGAGCAAAATCTAGAATTCAATTGTTGCTTTACAACCTGGGATATCTGTCTCTACCTCCCCCCCCCCTCCCAGTTCACTACTACCTTTTCTGAACTGTTCAGGTGGAAGTTATCATTAAAAGTACATTCTCAGATCCCAAAATTATCCAGGCCAGTTTCTATCCTGCTCCTACACCTATCCCGTTACATGTTGTGTGCTATGCCATGTGTGTGTGTGTGTGTGTGTGGTTCCCCCCCCCCCCCCTTTCCCTCCTCCACCTCCCCAATCATTCCTAACCTGCATCTCTTTCCACCCATTTCGTACCATCACCTTGCAATCTTCCTGTACCACCCCTCCTGTAATTCTCTTTCCATGGAGTATTTTTCAAAAGAGGTAGATTGGCTGGCCAGTACTTATCTTTGTGTTGTACCGCTGATAGTGAAACAAATGAAGAAAAAGAAAGGGATGAAAAAGGGCAAGCTTTCGGAACACAGTTCCTTCTTCAGGTGGGGAAAAGGGAAGAAGAAAGGATGGGAATGGAAGGAAAAGGAAGGTCATGAGGGTGGTGTTTGAGGAGTGTGGAAGTCAGAGATACTGCATATTAGTACTGAGCCAAGCCAGAGTGGATATATATAACCAAAGAGGAAAGATCAAGAAGTAAGTAGAAGAGGAGTGAAGTAAATGATGCTGAGGGGTGTAGGGGGGGGGATGGGTTGTCTAAAATGTTTTTAATTAACAGGGAAAGATGGATACACACACAAACACACACACACACACACACACACACACACAGAGAGAGAGAGAGAGAGAGAGAGAGAGATGTAAGGAAGGGATAATGAATAGGTGAGCTGAGGATGGAGGAAGGGGAGGTGTTAGCATAGATTTAGGCCAAGGGGTTGGTGGGAGGAGAGGATATGTTGGAGGGCAAGTTCCCACCTCCGCTGCTCTGATGGACTTGTGTTAGTTGGTAGTATCCAAATGGCACGTGTGGTGTAACATGTGCCAAGGTCCCTGCAGTCATGCTGGAGGGCATGTTCTGCTACAGGATATTGGGTGTCCTGCAAGCGAACAGTCCGTCTGTAACCATTCATCCGCTCAGCCAATTTGTTAGTAGTCATACCAACATAAAAGGCTGCACAGTGGACACATGTCAGTTGATATATGACGTTTGTTGTCTTGCATGTGGGTAGGTTTTTCCTGTGGTGGGTCAGGAGTATGTGGTAGTGGGAGGATGCATTGCACAGTTTTTGCAGCAGGATCAGTTGCAGGGATAAGAATCATTAGGTAGGAGAGGGTGGTTTTGGGATGTTGTAAGGTTAGACAAGGATGTTTCGGAGGCTGGGAGAATGGCGGAAGGCTACTCTGGGTGGTGTGGGAAGAACAGTCACCAAGAACCATACTGGCCTGGAATGCCTCAACAAATTCCTCCGACAGGGCTATGACTTTTTCAAGTCATGCCCTGAGATGAGATCATCACTCCAAACTGTGTATCTCTGACTTACACATTCCTCAAACTCCATCCTCATGACCTAGGTCGTGAATTACCTTTCCCTTCCGTTCCCATGCTTTTTTTCTTCCCTTCTCTGCCACCTGAAGAAGGAACTGTGTTCCAAAAGCTTGTCCTTTTTCATCCCTTTTTTATTTTTCTTCAATTGTGTCACTATTGGTGGTACAGCACAAAGGTAAGTACTGGCCAGCCAATCTATTTCTTTTGAAAAATAATTTATCATCTCTGAGGAGTCTTACCATAGTGTGTTATTCAGTGTGTGGCAACTGGAGATGAGAGCTGTGTGTCTGAAGAGTGGCTATGGGATTAGGTGAATGGCCAAAAGCTTAAGTTTTATGCATTATGATTGTCATTTGTATGTGCTTCTCACAGCTTGACATGTCTTACCAGTGAGTTGTAAACTATCCTCCTTATATTGTAGAATTCTAACCTGTTCTTTTGGACATGTAATTTCAAAGTAATGATAATTTGTATGTAGACACCATTATTGCTTCACACTTAAAAATTAAAAGCTTCTGTACTGTAATTGTTACAAAGCATATTTATTGTTATTAATAAATACAAATATGACAAATGAGATGTGAAATAAATTTTCATCAAAATCTCTCTTTTTTTCCCAGAAGGTAAAATATTAAAAATTGTGTTTTTAAAAATGTTAACATTTGAAAATGATTATGTTTTCATTATACTACAGGAAACTTTCTCAAAATTATCATATCTATAAGATGCCAAGCACATCACAAACTGAACTGATGATTTCTTATCCTCTGTAATGGGTAGGAGCCACAAATTTTTCCCATTCATCTTGTGTCATGGGTCGTGAACTTGTAGTTGTTGCATGATGTCTTATCACCACATCCAAAACTCCCATATTAGGAGTTAGGAATTCCTTAAGAGTACTCACACCACTACGAGGCAGACGGTCAAATGGATATCCCATGGGCTGGCGGTCAGGATACTTTCTATCAAGTAAACCACAGTAACTGTGGCTTGCTCGACATCCCTCAGGCGGAGGTTGGTCTACCTGTCAATACCAAATATAATAATGTAAGACATTTGTCACAAATGTAGTAACATTAAACTGAAACAAATGCACTTACTGTAGAAGGTTGTTTTGATCATTAAACTTCACATTATGGCATTTTTTAAAAGTATTTACAAAAATGGTTTTATTCTTATTTTTCAGTCAACCAGCTATTCAACACACTTGGTACTCCTGACCAGAGGATTGTCACTTTGTGCAAGGATAATGAAAAGAAATTTGATTTTATAAGCACCCACAAGTCGCTATAATTATGTATTCAATTAACTGGTTTCACTCTGTAATTAATTATTTTATCTGCTCATACATATCTTCAATCTCCACATCATAGGCAGAGCAAGATGGTATATGAACTTGTACTACTATGTCGGTGTTGGTTTTGTGTCTATCTCTTCTATGATAAGGCATTCATTATGCTGTTCATTCCTGTGTTACCACCAGCTGATTTTGTATTTATAACCGTGAACTCACCTGACCAGGAATTCTGTTCATCTTGCTACTGACGTTTTCTAATTCCCACCATATCTAACTTTAATCTCTCCATTTCTCTCTTCAAATATTCTAACTTACCTAACCCATAAAAGGTTAGAACATTCCAAGCTCCGATCTGTAGAATGCCTGGTTTGTTTTTCTTGATGATAACATCCTCCTGAGTAGTCCCCTGAATGGAGGATTATTTTACCTCTGGAATATTTTACCCAAGAAGATGTCAACATCATATATTCATGTCCTCGGTAAAAGTAATGACGGTAGTTTCCCCTGCTTTCAGCTGTTCGCAGTAACTGCATGCCAAAGCCCCTCGGCCAATCATAATCATCCAGACTGTTGCTCCTGTAACTACTGAAGAAGCTGTTGCCCCTCTTCAAGTACCACACATCTGTCTGGCCTCTCCACAAATACCGCTCCAATGTCATTACACCTACAGTATGGCTACCTGTATTGTTCAGGCATGCAAGCCACTCCACTTCGGCAATGTTTGTGGTTCATGAGGGTGGGATGCTATTGTGGCATGAGGTGAAAATTTTTTTCATTGTGGATTATTTTAAATGGAATAAACCTTCCATGAACAAACAAAACCTTAAGTTGTTATAATAATGTCATACAAATTCATTCACAAAATATGTCAGCTTACATGTTGGATTCTGTTTTTCAAGAGCTCACATCTCTTTACATTCTTGTACATGACAATGGCTTAATTATAGCTAATAAAGATACAGAGGAGCAAAAGAGACACTACAAGGAAGTTTCTTTGCAGGAAACATAACCATAAAAAAATAATGTACCTGCAAAGGACACTGATTTTGATCTGATGATGGCAGATGCCATCCGGGGTCTAGTAGATGCACTGATAATGGTTTTAACATTATCAAACAGCAAATAGTGTAGTGACATAGCTGCAGAGTGCCATAAGGCTCATATAATATCAATATATGAAGCAAACAGGCATCAAGCCACAGAAATGCATTCATGCTCGCTACAGCCATCTGACCAAGTTTTAAAGCGCAGATAGGAGGGATTGCCAACACGGTTGTGAACCAGTTTCTAGTAATGGAACTATGGGCATGCATAGTTCTAATATGTTTTCCACTCGTGTCACAGCATCGACATGCAGAGCTCGATTGGTGCTGTCAGAACATCACTTGGGAGACGGAATGGTGGGCCATGGTCTTCAGCGATAACAGCTGATTCATTTGCACTTACAATATAGACATGGCAAGTGCTGTCTCATGCAGTGCATTAGTCTAAGACACACTGACCCCATCTCAGGTGTTACAGTCAGGGATGCAATAAGCTACAACTCTCATTCACTGTTGGTTATTTGTGGAGGGAATGCTAACAGGCACTCAGTATATCGACAATGTTGTAAGCCATTTCTTTAGCCATTCTTGTGACAGGAAGTTGTGTTGTTACAAGAGGATAATGCTCGACCACACACAGCTTGTGAAGCTCAATGAGTCTGCAAAACTTACACCAACTTTCCTGGTCATCACAGTCTCTAGACATGTCTCCAATTGAGCATATGATGGAATGACAACTAACATGTGTGACTCGTCAATCCACAACTCTTACTGAACTACATGCATTGGTTGGGCAGGTGTGGAATAATGTATCCACATACAGTATTCAGCATCTGTATGATCAAATGGATGCCCGAATCAGTTGAGGGGGCGTAGACCCTAACTGTCACTGACCAAAATTAGTTTACAATGATGTGATACAAAGTCATGAATATAATTTAACATTCTGTACAAAACAAAATAGTTTACATTAAAATGCAATTAATAAAAAGTACAGTGAATGTCTTGAGAGGAACTTGTGCCTTGAAATTTTCAGAAAACCCACGGTACTCTCAAATAGCTGGTCCTAGAACAACACAGGAGTCCAAATGTTGATAGGAAATTCAGACACTAAATATACTTTTGAATTACTTGGAACCCAAAATCTATCATGAATGTACCGTCTACAACATAAAATACCAATCCACATACTTGTATTATGTAGAGATGATTAGATTAGTACTTGTTCCATAGATCATGACTACAACACTTTGTAATGATATGGAATGTGTCAGGTCAATGAAACATGTCTTTACGAACTATTACTTTGTACTAAATATTATGTGACACAATTTATTTTTATTACATGTTATTTTTTTCAGATTTACTAATTTATATCTAAAAATTCATCTATAGTGTAGGAGTTGCCATTCAGAAATTCCTTTAATTTATTTTTTAAGGCTGGCTGGCTATCTGTCAGGCTTTTGATGCTGTTTGGTAGGTAACCAAAGACTTTTGTGGCAGCACAGTTCACCTCTTTCTATGCCAAAGCTAGATTTAACCTTCAATAATGATGATCATTCTTTTTTTCTAGTGTTGTAGTTATGTACACTGCTATTGCTTTTGAACACAGTGGGATTGGTAATAACAATTTTCATAAGTGAATATATATACTGTGAAGCTCCTGTGAAAATCCCTAGCTCTTCAAATAAGTGTCTGCAGGATGATCTTGGATGGGATCAAGCAATTATTCTGACTACACGCTTTTGTGCAATGAATACTGTTTTACTGAATGATGAATTACCCAGAAAATGATGCCATACGAAAGCAGAGAATGAAAATAGGCGCAGTAAACTAATTTACTGAGATGTTTATCACCAAAATTTGCAGTTACCCTAATAACATAAGTAGCTGAACTCAAACGTTTCAGCAGATCTTCAATGTGTGTGTGTGTGTGTGTGTGTGTGTGTGTGTGTGTGTGTGTGTGTGTGTGGTTTTTTTTTTTTTTTTTTTTTTTTTTTTTTTTTTTTTTTTTTTTTTTTTTTTTTTTCAGTTTACCCCTCATCAATGCATAAACCTAAAAAATTTGAATATTCTACCTTTGCTACAGATTTCTGATCAAAGTCTATTTTTATTAATTGTGTCATTCCATTTACTGTATGGAACTGTGTGTACTGTGTTTTATCAAAATTTAATGATAGTCCATTTGCTGAAGTTTCTTCAGTTAGTTCTTAGTCTGTTAGGTGTGATAACTGTACATGTATCATCATCAAAAAGAGCCAGCTCTGCATCTTCATGAATATAGTAAGACAAGTCATTAATATATATTAATAACAGCAAAGGGCCCAAGACCGGACGTTGTGGCATCCCATTTTTTATTGTTCCCCAGTTTGAGAAATCAGCTGTTTTTTTTGCATATTATGTGAACTACTTATGTCAACTTTCTGCACTCTTTCTGTTAGGTATGATTTACACCATTTGTACACTGTCCCATTCATACTATAATACTTTACCTAGAAAAATTCCATGATTTACACAATCAAAAGCCTTGGAGAGATCACAAAAAATCCCAACGGGTAATGTCCTGTTATTCAGGGCATTTAATATTTCATTAGTAAAAGTATTATAGCATTTTCTGTTGAAAAGCCTTTCTGAAATCAATCTGACATTCTGTTACAACTTTATTTTTACCTATGTGTGAAACTACTCTAGAATACATTACTTTTTCAAGAACTTTGGATGAGGCTGTCAGAAGTGAGATTGGCTGATGGGTCCATCCACACTTCCGTCCATATTAAACCTACCAACCACCAACAGTTCCTACATTTTGACAGTTGCCATCCCTTCCACGTCAAAAAATCCCTCCCTTACAGCCTGGCCACCCGTGGACGGCATATCTGCAGTGAGAAGAATTCCCTTTCTAAATATGCTGAAGGTCTCACAAAGGCCTTCACAAACAGAAACTACCCCACAGACCTAGTCCGCAAACAAATCTCCCGTGCCATATCCTCACACACCCCAAATCCTCTTCCTAACACCAGTAACCATCCACAAAAGAGCGCTCCCCTTGTCACGCAGTACTACCCTGGTCTCGAACAACTAAATTCCATCCTTCGCCAAGGTTTTGGTTTTCTATCCTCGTGCCCTGAAATGAGAGACATCCTGCCCAAGATCCTTCCCACCCCTCCTAAAGTGGTGTTCCATCGCCCTCCCAACCTTCACAACATCCTAGTTCATCCTTATGCCACCCCGAAACCCAGCTCACTGCCACAGGGATCATATCCTTGTGGAAGACTCCGCTGCAAGACCTGTCCAATCCACCCACCCAGCACTTCCTATTCCAGTCCTGTCACAGGCTTATCCTACCCTATCAGAGGCCGGGCCACTTGTGAAAGCAGCCACGTAATTTACCAACTGCGCTGCAAGCTCTGTACAGCTTTCTATATTGGCATGACCACCAACCAGCTGTCCATTAGGATGAATGGCCACCGCCAAACTGTGGCCAAAAACAAGGTGGACCACCCTGTGGCACAGCATGCAGCGGAGCACATACTTGATTTCAATGGCTGCTTCACAACACGGGCCATCTGGATCCTCCCATCCACCACCAGCTTTTCTGAACTGCACAGATGGGAGTTATCCGTACAATACATTCTCCGATCCCGAAATCAACCAGGCCTCAACCTACGATAACTTCCCTATATATATATTTTTCCATACCTTATAGTTCCTACCTCTCTATCCAAAACCTCGCCTATTTTGAGTGGTGTGTGAATGTGTGTGTGTATATATGTGTGTGTGTGTGTGTGTGTCTGTGTGTGTGTGTGTGTGCATGCGTGCATGTGTATGTGTGTGTATGCGGTCCTGTGTACTTGCAGTGTGCATGCATTTTCTATATATATATATTTATTTTAACAAAAATAAAAATAGAAAACAGATGACTTACCAAAAGGACCGGCTCGTCGATAGAAACAAATAAAATAAATAAAATCACACACAAACACACATACAAGCTTTCGCAGCCTAGCTGCTTCGTCAGGCAGAAGGGAAGGAGAGGGAAAAGGAAATGATGAGGGTTTCAAGGGAGTGGATAAGGAGTCATTCCAATCCCGGGACAGGAAAGACTTACCTTGGGGGGAAAAAAGAGGGTAAACAAAAACACATACACCCACACATTTACACAGACGCAAGTACACTTAGGCAGACACACTGTAGAACTGTAGAAAGCAAAGAAGTTAGAAGTTAGACAGAGATGCCACTTGAGGCAGAGGCTCTGTCCAGAGAACCAAGGCAAAGATGTTAAGATGGTGGGTGGGAATTCAAATTTAGCGGAGGTTGAGACCAGGTGGGTAACGGGAAGAGAGAATATGCTGAAGGGCTAGTTCCCATCTCCGGAGTTCTGAAGGATTGGTGTCGGTGGGAAGTATCCAGATAACCCGGACGGTGTAACACTGTGCCAAGATGTGCTGGCCGTGCACCAAGGCGTGTTTAGCCACAGGGTGATCCTCATTACCAACAAACACTGTCTGCCTGTGATCATTCTTGCGAATGGACAGTTTGTTGCTGGTCATTCCCACATAGAACGCTTCACAGTGCAGGCATGTCAGTTGGTAAATCACATGGCTGCTGTCACAAGTGGCTCTGCCCTTGATTGTGTACACCCTCCGGGTTACAGGACTGGAGTAAGTGGTGGTGGAAGGGTGCATAGGGCAGGTTTTACAACGGGGGCGGTTACAAGGGTAGGAGCCAGAAGGTAGGGAAGGTGGTTTGGGGATTTCATAGGGATGGACTAGGAGGTTACGGAGGTTAGGTGGGCGGCGGAAAGACACTCTCGGAGGAGTGGGGAGGATGTCGTGAAGGATGGATCTCATTTCGGGGCAGGATTTTAGGAAGTCATATCCTTGCTGGAGAGCCACATTCAGAGTCCGCTCCAGTCCCGGAAAGTATCCAGTATTTATTTTACTTTATATATTTATTTTATTTATATATTTTTATTTTATTTATATATTTATTTTACTTTATTTTATTTTCTCCCCCACCCGCCTCCCCACTCCATTCCTAAGCTGCATCTCGTTATTCCCATCTAACCCATCCCCACCACCGTGACGTAACCTTTCTATTCCCTCCCCCTCCCCTCCCGTTCCCGATTCGCTGCAGAGCGTGATTCGAAGTGCGGCAGTCGGAGGTGATGGTTGTATGACTGTGTTGTGTGCCTGTGTGATTGCGTGAGTGCTCTATTTTCTGAAGAAGGCCATGGCCGATAGCTGAATGTGTTGTATGTGTGTGTCTTTTGTATGTGCCTGTCGCAGCTTGTCGCCACATCATTGCAGTGAGTTGTAAACTGTCCTCACTATATTATTGGGTGGTAGTTGTTGACATCAGACATATTCCCTTTTTTGTGCAGTGTTTTAACAATAGCATATTTCAGTCTATCAGGAAAAACAGCCTGCTTCAGAGAACTATTACATATGTGACTAAGAATCCTACTAATTTCTTGAGAACAAGCTTTTATTACCCTGTTGGAAATATCATCAATTCCCTGTGAGTTTGAGCTCTTGAGAGAGTTTATTATTGTCTTAATTTCAGAAGGAGAGATGGGTGAAATTTCTATTGTATCAAATTGTGTGGGTATGGCCTATTCCATTAAACAGCCTATCTTCTTCTAACGAACATTTAGATCCTATTTTCCCCACAACTTTTAAAAAATAATTATTAAAAATGTGTTCAACTTCTGGCTTGTTAGTTGTAAACTTTTCATTCACTTTGGTGGTAATGCTGTCTCCCTGTGCTCTTGGTTGCCCTGTCTCCCTGGTAATAATATTCCAAATTGTTTTAATTTTGTTATCAGACATACTAATCTCAGACATGATGCACATTCTTCTGGACTTTTTAATAACTTTTCTTAATGTAGCACAGTAGTTTTTATAATATTTGACTGTTTCTGGGTCATTACTCTTTCTTGCTGTTAGAGACAGTTCCCTTTTTCAGTTACAAGATATTCTTATTCCTTTAGTAAGCCATGGTTTCTTATCATTATATTTAACTACTAGCTTATATGCCCGTGCTTCACAACGGTTGTTAAAGAGGGACCTGTGTATAGCATTGTCTTTTACGGTTCCAGACTTAGGTCAGCAAAAACAGATACCTTGTTGAATCGCTCTGTCAATAAACTCTTTTCTCTTAGCCTAGATGTCAAATTTAAGTAGAAGTCATTGTCGAAAAGAATGAATGTTCATAAAGTTTTTCATACAAAAAGTGAAATTAATTTACGTCCGTACTCTGGAATGATGTAAGATCAATGTTAGGTTGTGTTCATAAAGTTAATACTGCGGTGTCCAATTGTCTGTTTGGCATAAACTTCTGAAAACACTTCTGTCATTGAGATGAGAAATAGCAATAATAACAGCGGAGAAATAGCAATAATAACAGGGCCATGTATTGGTTCTATGGTGTAGTATTGGACTGTTTATCTCTCACAGTAAGTGTTTGCTGAATTATTAGTATGTTGCAGTGTTGCACTGAGGACAACATAGTTATTCTGTATGCAGTGCTCCCTATTATCGAAAACTCAACGAATGCTGTAAGTCTGGTAATTCAATCAACTTAGTAGTTCTGTATAGAACTTTCCATTAAACATATTATTTCCAGTGAATTGTCTTGACTGTGTTACCAGCATTGGCCACTATTTCAGCTAATTAAAGCACAAAGTTGAAATTGACCTTGTATAATAGAACTATATATTCAGAAGCCGGATTATAACTCTAACTACAGTTGTCTCTGCAAAAGAAGATGTCTTTCTCTATTTTAATGAAGTCCGCACAAAAATAAGTAATTACAAATTTTAATCACAATATTGTAGCGAACAGACAGGTAACATATAGAAAATAGACGAATTCTAAAGGACCTAAAAACTAAGTTAGCCACTGAGGATTGGGAACAAGTATATCAAACAAAAGGGTCAGAATACAAATGGACCACATTCTATAATATTATACTAAGCCATTTTGACTCTTGCTACCCTGTGAGGAAAATACAGAAAGTACTAACCAATGGCAAAGATGGAAAAAACACCAAATTTACACTACCAGCAAATATGATCAAACTTAGGCAGAGGATCCATGACCTGGATGTGTTACATAAGTCAACAAAGCTGGAGATTTTCAAAGTTAAGTACAAATAAACCAAGAAACCCTTTCAGAAAGAGCTCTCAAACCCCAGAAAACAGATGTACAGTAGTCAAATAGTGAAGTCATCCAATATAGCCAAGGTGTCATGGAAAATAATAAAAAAATTCCGGAAAGCCATCCCTGAGCCAGAAACTGGTTTATGAACATCAGACATGAAGGGAAGATAGTTAAAGATCCCAATGAGGTCTGTAATTTTTTTAATAAATATTTTATATCTGCCACTATTAAGACAGTGTATCCCACAAAAGCAAGTAATAAGAAAAATCTATGCCCCACTGACGATCCACCCTTTGAATTCAAAGAAGTGACAGAAAAAGAAATATGCATGATCATAAACAACCTAAAGAACAAATACTCATCAGGTTGGGATGGTTTGTGCAGTGTTGTAATTAAAAAATGTGGTAAAGAATTGGGTAAAGTAATAACACATCTCATTAACTGTAGTATAAGAGAACACACCTTTCCGGATGAACTGAAATGGGGCATAGTGAAACCAGTACATAAAAAAGGCTCTAAGGAAGAGGTTTCTAACTTCAGGCCTATATTGTTAATACCAGTCTTCAGCAAAGTATTTGAAGTGGTGCTGCTAATGCAACTTAGTGATCATTTCGCAAAAAATAACTTACTGACAGAGACTCAGCATTGCTTCGCAGCACTGTTACGGCAATTACGGAGTTTATACATGAAGTGTATCATGACCTTGATCAAGGAAAGCAAACAACAGGTATATTTCTAGACCTCACTAAAGCATTGGATTCTGTAAACCATGAGTTACTTTTGAGCAAACTTGAGTCATACAACCTAAATGTGACATCTATTCAATTGCTGACGACATACCTCATTAATCGTAAACAGTGTACAAAGTTGACCTACAAAATCAATGATCAGGTTGTAAATAGCAAATCCAGATATGAAACAGTCACACAAGGTGTACCCCACGGCTCTGTTCTAGGCCCTTTTCTTTTTCTAGTGTATATAAATGACATAGACCGCCTCACAAATCCCAGTTAGTGACATATGCAGACGATACCTCACTGTTATTTGTTGGCAAGCAAACCGATGAATTAACAATGGTTGTTGCAGCAGAAGGACTAGGCCAAATAACAAATTACTTTCAGGAGCAAGGTTTGAAGGTCAACATTAGCAAATCACAATTAATGTCATTTAAACTTGCACTATCAAACCAAATCACTGTTCGTGATATAGGTGGAATAGAAGCAGTAGACACAGAAGACTGTAGATTTCTAGGTATCTACCTATATACAAATCTTCACTGGGTTTACCACATAAATCATATATGTAATAAAATCAGTGCACTATATCTAATTAGCCAATTGCCAAAAATAGTCTCAAATCAGGTATTAAAAACAATTTATTATGGGACAATATTTCCTCAGATGGATTATGGAATAGAAATATGGGGCTGTGCTGCAGATATACACATGGACAGAATACTAAAACTGCAGAAAAGGGCAGTAAGAATTATCCATGGAGTTGGATATAGAGACTCATGCAGAGAAATATTTGTGCAACATAAATACCTGACTGTCTACTCATTATATCTTTATAAATTAATTACATTTTTTGTGGCACAGCAAAATAAAGCAAACAAATGCTCAGATATTCATATTCATAATACAAGAAACAAGGACTGCTATTATAGACAATGAACCAAACTAAAAACAACAGACCATAGCCCATATATGGTACAACAAACTGCCAAGCTCTATAAGGAGCCACAAAGGAAATACATTCAAAATAAAACTGAAATCATTCCTAATTGAAAAGAGCCTGTACTCCTTAAATGAATATTAATGTGAAACAAACTGATACCTGTATTTTTTTATTTATTTATTTATTTATTTATTTGTAGCGATTTTCTGTATGTAAATATATTATGACATTTGCAAAAGTCGCCGGATGGTGGCTCCATGCAAAAAAATACGATAAATAATAAAAAAATAAATAATAAAACAAAAATTTTTCAGAAAGGATTCTAATGCAGCATCGTCATCTATGAATTATTTGGTAAGCTGTCTAACAGCGCCTCTATCGGATCTCTGCTATACTACGCTCCAATTCAAGCATAGGATACACCAGAAACTACAAATTATGGTACCTTTCCTTCCACTGATCTGATTTTGATGAAATGAAGCTTATATGTTGCCCCAAGATACTCTCAGTTGATCTATGAAACCCCATGAAAGTTCGTATAGTACTCTTGGAGATTTACTGTATGACACCATACTTATAAGCACAGTATACACATAAAACTTTAAATTACGATATCTTTCCTTCCTCTGATCCAATTTTGATGAAATGAAGCCTATATTACTCTCCAAACTATTGTAAATTTAGCTGTGGAAAGCCATGAAAGTTCGTGCAGTACTTTTCGAGATTACCCTCAACAAACAGACATACAAGGTGGCTTTTAAACAAATGATATCTTTATTTTCTCTGATCTGATTTTGATTATTGAAGCCTTTATGTAACCACACTATATGCTCAAGTTACGTGTGAAAATCCCATGAAAATTCGTCAAACTGTTTAGGAGATAAACTATTCAGAGAGACAGACAGACATGACTGTCGTTGGTAAAATATTTCAAATTACGATATTCTTTTTTTCCGTAATCCGATTTTTATGAAACGAAGTCTGTATGTTGTCCAGAGTTACACTCAAGTTACCTGTGAAAACCTCAATAGTGAAGTAGTTTTGGAGATATGTGGTTTTTAATAGTTGAACAAATATACATGAAGGTTACTGAAAACGCTTAAAATTATGATATCTTTTGTTTGTGCCTATATGTTGACCCAAACTTTTCTCTTGTTTCCTGTGAAAACCGCTTGACGATTCATCCATTAGTTTTGAAGATTGAAGTGAACAGCGAGAGGCCTACATTTACGGATTTATTATTAGTATAGATTGTCTCGGGGAAACAATTTTCAAATACTCTTACAAATGTATCATGAAATAAGTTATATTTTAAATTAGCATCAGCTTCCTTATACACCTCATCCCAGTCTAACTGGTGAAGATTTTCCCTGAAATTTCTAATTGTTGAATCGTTAACTGAACACACAACTTTGGAGGGCTGTTTTGAATTATAGAGAGGAACTATGTCAATTACTGTAACTAGAATTATATTCTCAAAGACTAGAAAATAGGAGGCAAGGTACTGGTGGAAGTAAAGTTGTGAGGTTGCATCATGAGTTGTGTCAGGATAGCTCAGTCGGTAGAGCACTTGCCCACGAAAGGAAAGGTCCCAGGTTCAAGTCCTGGTTCCTGCGCACAATTTTAATCTGCCAGGATGTTACATATAAGCGCACACTCCGCTGCAGAGTGAAAGTTTCATTCTTGGGAAAACACTTTCTTATTGTAAGTACCACTTGAGCTATTGATCTGAAAATTTAATCATTTCTTGTAATCAATATGTACTGTTTCAACAATAAATCTTGAGGGAATTGGAAAACTCTAAGAAAGTATACTAATTTTTGTTCTGGCAGTGAATACTAACATAAGTTCCCTACTTTGCCTGGGTGTTTATTTATTCCTTTCTTATGTTACTCCATCTCCTTCTTCCCTCTCTGTCCATCACTTTCTATCTTACTGTCTATCTTGTTGTTTTCATTCAACTCAATCCTTTGATGTCATGTCTCCTGAACCACGTGTCCTAAAATAATATAGTAAAGTGAAATAATAAAAAAAAATATAGAAATAATAAAAAAAATATCTGCAAAATCTGTTGCAAATAGAGTTGCTGTTAAAGATATTATGAATTACAAGCTCATTCATGATGGGGTAGATTTTCATGGACTTCTTTATTTTTAACATCATACCTCTTGAACTACCTGTTATACCATGATATACCATCAACAGGAGTGGATTTGGACACTGGACAAATTTCAGATTTTTAATTTATGCACGGAACTGTACTTCCTGCATTGCACAACTTGTAATTTGGGTTGATAGTTTAGCAGCATAATAATGCAATAATCTAACAAACATTCCAGGAAGTTCATGCTGTGTTACAGAACGGAAACTTCTGATTGTTGCGACCAGTGTAAAAGTATTATAATGTCAGTTGCCAATGAGACAAGTAGGCTGTCGCACCATGAAAAGTTCAGTACAAGTTTGTAGGGACCTTTGTTTGAAGTTACAAAACAACAGAGGTTCTAACAAAATTATGTACTGTATGGGATGACTTCAGACAATACTGAGAACACATAAAAGTAAGAAAGTTTCTCAAGTTCAGTGTAATTATGACCTGAAACTTTTAAACAAAGCAGTCCATATATTCAACAGAAAAGCAAGTTATTTGTATGGTGCATGGTACCAAGGCCAACCTTATAAAAGTGGAAAAGGCACAGCCAAAAAAGTTAGGAGGACAGTCAGTGCTAAATGAGCAAGAGGAAGAAATATTCTTTGAAAGAGATTGATTGGCTGGCCAGTACTCATCTTAGTGCTGTACTACAAATAGTTACACAGACAAGAAATGCAATTGCAAATGAAAAAATAGGACACTAGCATCTTGAACTGTGTTCCTTCATCAGGTTCGAGAGGAGGGAAGGAAAAAGAATCAGGGAACAGAAGGGGAAGGTTATTCATGACCTAGGTCATGAGGAGATGCTGGGTGGTGTGGAAATTCCCAGGTGCTGAGAAGAGAAATATTTTATAGTGAGAGAGAGGAACTTTTGCAAGTGGTGGTTACAAGAAACAACATACTGTTCAAGGACAAGATAGATGAGTGCTAAAGACTGGCGAATTTGGAATTCAAGGAGATGCTGATGGAAAGAGGAATTACATCCAGAGATGGGAACTTCTAAAGTGAGTTCTTTGGGGGTAGTACCAAATGTCAAACAGGACTGGAGGAAAAGAATGTGTGAATGCTGTTTGGCTATGGTGAATGAATGTTTGTGTAAATACTATAGGTACTGTGGTGTTGTGGTCTTCAGTCTGCAGAATGGTTTGATGCAGCACTCCATTCTACCCTGTCCTGCACAAGCCTCTTCTTCTGAGAATACGTATCCACGCACTTCCTTTTAATGCTTGATGTCTCAGAATGTGTCTCACCAACCTATCCCTTCTCTTAGTCAGGATTTGCCAGAAACTCCTTTTCTCCTCCATTCTGTGGAGCACCTCCTCATTACATCCATGTTTCACTACCATACAATGCTACACTCCAGAATAATGCTTTCAGAAAGGACTTTCTAACATTTAAACTAATATTGGATGTCACAAATTTCGCTTCGTCAGAAACGCTTTTCTTCCCATAGCCATTCTACAATGTATACCTTCTTTACTTCAGCCACCAGAAATTATCTTGCTACCCATATAACAAAACTCATTTTCTACTTTTATTGTCTCATTACCTAATCTAATTCCTTCAGAATCACCCGTATTTCAGACATTACATTACATTACCCTCGTTTTACTCTTGTTAATGTTCATCTTATACATTCCTTTCAAGACAATGTCCATCCTGTTTAATTGCTCATCCAGGTCCTTTGCTGTTTCTGGCAGAATTAGTATGTCTTCAACAATCCACAAGGTATTTATACTCTCTCCCTGGACTTTTAATTCCTTCTCCAAATTTCTTCGCAACTTTCTCAATGGACAGATTGAACAGCTGTCTGGTTTTTGTACAAGTTGAATATAGCTCTTTGCTCCCAATATTTCACCCCTGCAACCTTCGGAATTTGAAAAAGTGTATTCCAGTCAACATTGTTAAAAAGCTTTCTCCAGATTCAAAAATGTAGGTATCCCTTTCCTTAATCTATCTTCTAAAATATGTCTTGATGCGAGTATTGCCTGTGTGTTCCCACATTCCTCCTACATCCAAATTGATCTTCCTCAAGGTAAGATTCTACCAGGTTTTTCCATTTGTCTGTAAATGACTTGTGTTAGAATTTTGCAACCACGACTTATTAAACTGATAGTGGAATTCAGTCTAATAGTATAGGAGGAGATGTGGAACATACACATATTTTAATAATATCTGTTAGTGTGCTCTTTATTCTGAAAGAGGTCTATGGCTGATATGTGTTGTACGTATGTCTCTCTTTTATGTGCCTGTCACAGCTGGTCTTTGTGGTGAGTTGGAAACTGTCGATGTATTGTTGAATTTCAACCTCGACTTTCTATTATTAAATATTTTAATAATATGTATGAATTGATCTTACTAACTATGGTCTTCTTACTGAGAAAGATAATTTGTTATAATTGCTAGGAATATCTGCTCTATTATTACTGGTTTCAATAGTTTAAATTGCTGAAACTGGTAATAACAGTTTAGTTTATAACTCACTGCAAAGACGTAGCAACGAGCTGTGACAGGCACATACAAAAGACAGACCCATACAACAGTTTCAGCTATCAGTCATGGCCTTCTTTAGAAAATAGGAGGCACACAGGTATACAACACAATCATACAGCCGTCACCTCCAGCTGCTGCACTTTGAATCACACCTTGTGGTGTGTAAACAGGGAAGGGGAGGGGAGAGGGGACAGGAAAGTTGTGTCACGGTAGTGGGGATGGGCACAGCACGGACCAGATGGGAGTAACAAGCTGTAGCTTAGGAATGCAGTGGGGAGGCGGGTGAAAGGACGAAAATAAAATAAAATACAAATAAAATAAATACAAATATAGAAATAAAAAGCATGCATGCCACACACAAATGTGTGCACATGCAAACACACACACACACACACACACACACACACACACACACACACTCCCACTCCCACTCCACTCAAAATAGAAGAGGTTTAGAATAGAGGTAAAAACTGTAAGGTGTGGAAAAAAGGGAAGTTATCATAGGTTGAGGCCTGGATGATTTCAGGATCGGAGAATGTACTGTACGGATAACTCCCATCTGTGCAGTGGTGGGTGGGAGGATCCAGGTGGACCAGATTGTGAAGCAGCCATTGAAATCAAGCATGTGCTTGCTGCATGCTGCGCCACAGGGTGGTCCACCCAGTTTTTTGGCACAGTTTGGTGGTGCCCATTAATCTTAATGGACAGCTGGTTAGTGGTCATGCCAATATAGAAAGCTGCACAGTGATTGCAGCACAATTGGTAAATTACATGGCTGCTTTCACAGGTGGCCCGGTCTCTGATAGGGTTGGATAAGCCTTTTATAGGACTGAAGTAGGAAGTGCTGGTGGGTGGATTGGACAGGTCTTGCACAAGGATATGATCCATGTGGCAGTGGACTGGGTTTTGTGGTGGCATAAGGTTGGGCTAGGATGTTGTGGAGGTTGACAGAATA
This sequence comes from Locusta migratoria, assembly GCA_026315105.1. Lineage (NCBI taxonomy): Eukaryota > Metazoa > Arthropoda > Insecta > Orthoptera > Acrididae > Locusta > Locusta migratoria. The sequence continues at coordinate 694,509,172 of CM048745.1, read as the reverse complement.
CCACTTTAGGAGGGGTGGGAAGGATCTTGGGCAGGATGTCTTTCATTTCTGGGCACGAGGACAGAAAATCATAACCTTGGCGAAGGATGCAATTTAGTTGTTAGAGCCCAGGGTAGCACTGGGTGACAAGGGGAGCACTATTTTGTGAATGTTTACTGGTGTTAGAGAGAGGATTTGGGATGTGTGAGGATATGGCATGAGAGATCTGTTTGCAGACTAGGTCTGTGGTGTAGTTTCTGTCAGTGGAGGCCTTTGTGAGACCCTCATCATATTCAGAAAGGAAGTTCTCATCACTGCAGATAGACCTTCCATGGATGGCCAGGCACTAAGGGAGGGATTTTTTGATGTGGAAGGGATGGCAACTGTCAAAGTGTAGGTACTGTTGGTGGTTGCTAGGTTTAATATGGATGGAATTGTGAATGAAGACATCAGTGAGGTGAAGGTTGACATCCAGGAATGTGGCATGGTAGGTTGAGGAAGACCAGGTGAAGTGGATGGGGGAGAATGAGTTGAGGTTCTGAACGAAGGTGGATAGGGTGTCTTGGCCCTGAGTCCAGATCATGAAAATATCATCAATTATTGATGGAGCATGATGTACCCATCCTCACCATCATGACGCAACCTTCCTATCCCGCATCCCCTTGTCTCCCCTATTTACAAATCGCAAAGCGTGATTCAAATTGGGCAGCCAGAGCTGACAGTTGTATGATTGTGTTATGTGTCTGTGTGATTGCGTGAATGTTCTTTTTTCTGAAGAAGGTGATAGCCAATAGTTGAAAGTGTTGTATGTGTGTGTCTTTTGTATGTGCCTGTCGCAGCTCATCGCCACGTATTTTGCAGTGAGTTGTAAACTGTCGTTATTACTACATTATTAATTACAATATGGACTTTCCATTATTAGTAGTAACAGTTTAGATACTCGTTTGTGATCACGGCAAACACAGAATTACGAGATTGCTCTCCTGCCAAACTGACAATGTAAAATGTTATTTCGGATCTGTCCAAATGTACAAACAGTGTTTTGATCTTGCATCCACTATGAATCAAGATACCAGGGAATTAAAGACATTGGTTGCCAGTGGGCATTGAATTCCATCAATGGAGAGAGCTGAAAATTTGAAACAGACTGGGATTAAAACACAGGTCTCTTGCTCACAGGGCAAGTGCTCTGTCCCATATATCATATGGACACAGAGGTCACAACTGCACACACTACCTCAGACCCGAATTCTCAACATAGCCACCGCTTATCATCCTCATTGCACATGATGATATGGGAATGTGCACACTGCCCTGGCTCTAAATGGATTCATTTACGAAAGCATTAATTTATAGATGTTAATAGTGGTGGCGTTCCATGAAGCTAATTGAATTAGTTAAAAATGTAGTAATTATCCACTTTTTTGGTGTATTTCCTCAATCAGTTGGTCTATTAAAGCTTATACATATTTCTTTGTACTTTCTCCATCAGTTGCATGACTTTCTTCATGGCAGTTTAATAAAATGCGTAATTGCTCAAGTATTTAGTGGTGTGCAGTCTAGATTTGTTCTACTAGATCATCTACATACACAGGGTAATTATAAATTAACTTTCAAAATGCTGTATAAATAACACTACTAATAATAATGTCAAATTGGAATGGAATATTAACAGAGAAGGGGGGAAATTGTGCCAAAAGAAAAATAAATAGTGTGAAAATTGATCAACAGTTCTGACCAGTGGTTTTATTTTTACAGCATTTTCAAAGTTTAACTTTAATCATAATCACCCTGTATAAACAAGTAGAAATTAATCATATTGAACATGGGATATAATAAAATTAAAAATAAATAAATAAATAATTATCACAGTTCAGAGAATACATATATCACATCAATGAATATATTCACTTGCAACCCACACATGATAACCCACAAGTAGATTAGATTTTACAAAAAAACAAACCTATAACAAAAGGTATTAGAGGTTGCCAGACACACCAGTACTGAAGCATATGATACAGAAGTGTTGTTACATTTACATGTATATTTATTTCACGGCACAATAACTACTGCTTCCAAATTCATTTATCTTCTAATAAAATTTGTCATTATATAGCTCATGGAATCAATATAGAAACAAGAATAACTTTCATAAAGATTTACAGTCATTGACTTTGGCTCAGAGAGATGCACACTATTCAGCAATACACATTTTCAATAATAAGCCTGCAGGATAAGAAATTTAACTCAGTTCAGTTTGAAAAAGAGTCTAAAAGATTTTTTTGGTGACCGACTTCTTCTATCCATTGGTGTATTTCTTAGCAAAAGTGATTGATGTATATTATTGTACATAATATTCAAAAAGTAAATACTCTTAAGATATCATTTTTTGCCCAATTCCACATCTACAAGCACAATTACATTTTGTAATTTTTGAAAGCATAATTAAAATATGACAGTCTAGATCGCAAGCTGCTGAGCTTTTTTATTGGCATGCCAGTAAAAAAGCTCAGCAGCTTGGAATCTAGACTGCCATATTTTAATTAATCACATTTGGGATCTGTGGCAGGTACATTAACACATATTATCTCATTTTGTAACTATTTATTGTGTATTTCTGTTCTTACATATTCTGTATCTAAGAGGATCTCCTCAATTTGGATCTAATGGAATGAAAAGTATATCTAGTCTAATCTTTGCTTTCAGAGGGAAAGTGGTTATTACTAAAATCTGTAGTTAGATAACTCATTATAGTGTTAGTGATGGTGAGAACATTATCTGTATTGAATTGGGGGGAGGGAGAGGAGAGGCTATAATTCACCTATGGTGAAATTCCAAAATTTCTATCAACAGAAACTCTCAAGAGTGGTAAATGCTGTTCCAAAATTTTGAAACATCTGCAAGTAACCAAACCCAAGTTAAATTTGGTCTGCTAAAGATAAGTATATTTTAACAATTTTTCCAAATCTTGATACAGCACAATATTTCTTGTAGGTCAGAAACACTGTTTGAAGCACTGATTTTTGATAATGACAGAGGCAGTGGTGGCATTTCCTGTGTTCACTGGTTCGATGAACCCCCTACCCACACACCTGTTACCCCACACAGGGGGGGGGGGGGGGGGGAAAGAAAAACACCAACTAATCTTGTAAAAATACTAATATGGTAATAAACAGGTGTGTATTTAAGCTATCATTCTTCATTTCCTTCTCATATAATGTTTTTTATCTGATTTTTAAAGTATTGTTATCATATAAGAAATTTTTAAATCCTGTAGATAGCATGCATATGTTCCATAGTGTTGCTCAGACACTACTTAAGTGCAAATTCTATACTCAAGCTCCTAAATCAACCTATGGACATTCCTTCAGCAGGGAGTGATGAGGGGAAAAACTGCTAGTAACATGAGCATTTTCACTGGTCCAGGCACCAACTCTTAAGCTACTCGGACCCTTGATGGAAGTACACAAATTGGCTCAAATTCAAGACAATGTAGCTAGTTCCTACATTAATCGTGTGTATGCACAAAGCCTTCCTGAAGGCAACATCCCTGTCCATTGAAGATTTATCAAAAAACACGTCATATCTGGTAACATTTGCTATAACTAAAAGTCAATTAATGATGCATCAGCTGTAAAAGCTGTCAGAATAACCTAACATGACTTTTTTTTCTTTCAACAATATTTTTGAAAATTGCTTACAACTTTATAGCTTTTGTCCTTCTAGGCCTTCATCAGACACACACACACACACACACACACACACACACACACACACACACACACACAGACACGACCACCGTCTGAGAGAGAGAGAGAGAATGTGTGTGTTTGTGTCTCTAACTGACGAAGGCCTAGAAAGCTACAAAGTTGTTGTCTGTTATTTGTGCCTTTATGCGGCTCATCTGACATCTCTGTGGTGAGTAAGCAACCTATCCTCCTCAAAAATATTGTTGAATCCTTCCTGGAATTCCCTTTGTTTTTTTAATTCGTCATGACTTCGAGGGTCAGTGACTTTTATGATCTTCACTGGCACTAGTATTTAGCTGTTTGAGAAGAGGTGTGAGAAAGTAGCCTTTGTGAGGTGCAAGTGGTGGCTATTTGGAAAGGTAAAGTGCATTATGTTGTAAAAGTAGAGAACACTGGGCAGAAGTCATAGATTGATATTGGCTGGTAACTGTAAATTCGGATAATAGTAGCTCTGGTGTGAAGAGTTGTTGTTTCACTACTTACATATTGCAGAAATAGTATTAATGTAACCTTGTGAGGCCACTGACTGTGACAAAATTAAGAAATGATATTTAGGTGTGCTAGAAACCGATAAAAATGTCTGAAATGTCATTCAGTAAGTTTTGTTTAATTTTCAATTTATAATTGCTCTTGCATTCTCTGTTCTTTCTATTACTTGATAACAGGTTTTGTTATAGTTAGTCATGTTCCTGGATCATCATGATAAACCAAATCTGTTCCAAAGAGAAGTATTATGTCCCATCACATTCTGCCCTTTTCCCCCTCCTTCCTTTCTCTTTTCCTGATGAAGCAACTAACAGTTGTGAAAGTTTGAATTTTTGTGTTTGTATGTGTTTTTATTTGTACATCTGTCAATGAGCCTGTGCTTTTGGTAAGTTAAACCATCTTTATTTTTTGTACATGTTAAAACAATCAGTTATTCTAAAGTCTCTACTACAGTATCATTCCAAAATTTAAAATTACATTCTAGCCACTGTTTACTAAATTGTTCATACATACCCTGTCTTTGGCATAATCTGATATCATTATAAACACCTGAGCTGGTAAGCCCTCAGATTTTCCTTTTGGGATCATCAGATACTGAGGCCATCCACAAGAACAGTAGCTACTTGCCTCTCGTGTTTCTGGATTAGACATGTTCAAATTTTTCAGTGGACTTCCAGCTGTAGCTGCTACAGAAGATTTCTTTGACTCTCTCCAGAACACATTATGTCCAGTTTTCACTGTAACAGATGGTACAGTTTTAAATAAAGTTAAATTATACTCTACAAAATAATTAGGCTAAGTTCCAACTCACTACAAAGATAACTGCTGAGCCACATGAGCCACAGATAAGCAAGTACAAAAACCAATCCCTCTCTCACACACAATATACTTATTTATCAGCAACAGGTTTTTTCAGACATCATTATCTCCAGCTGCTACATTCCAAGTTGGTAAATAGTAACTAGAATGAAATACTGTAGTTTTAAATTTTGAGTTGATGCTACAGTATGGAGCTGATGGACATGTGTTAGTGAGCTGTACCTGTATGTTTGTAAGAATGATTGTGCAATGGATTTTGATGAAGGTTGTGGCTGAATACTAAGTTCTGTGTGTGTGTGTGTGTGTGTGTGAGAGAGAGAGAGAGAGAGAGAGAGAGAGAGAGAGAGAGAGAGATTGTCTTTTGTACCTATCTGTTGCGGCTAGACGATTGTCTTCACACTATGTTGCAACCTATCCTCATTATAATGTTGAATTCAAACCTCAACTTAACATTGTTTATTAATTTTACTCCAGTAATTATTAGACACAAAATATCTCCAAACACATATGTACAAATTGGGAATACTTTTATTTACAACACATGTAATTCGATTTTCTGCCCGTACTGTTTCTACTCCTAAATTCGACACAAATTTACCATCATATTCGAGAGCATGCATTTTTTTAATGTATAGTCAACTATTGTGTATATACCTGTTTCCTTTTTTTACAGTGGACTATTATGTGAATTTGTTTGGAAACTATACTTACACTGTACAGTAAATTTGTCCATCTCAATGAACAAATTTTTTTGTTCTCGGAACAGCATTGGATGTCCTTCTTCATTTAATTTTGGAGCCATAAAAATTCTTACAGTTCCTGTACGAGGTGGGCCTGAGTTGTTAACCTAAGATAATGAAGTTTAGTTATTTATCTGCCAAACTATTTTAAAAAAAAGACATGCACATGGTGAAGCACAAAATATATCTTATGACACTGGACAAATCATGGCATCATATGATCTTTGAAAACAAAAGTGACGTGATGAGAGACTAAAAATCACAATTTTTGTAGGTATTATTTATGAAAATGATACTTCAGTTTCATCTCTGCTTACTAATGTAACATAGTACAACATTCTTACAACAAGGGTATTACAGCCGAACATTTCCATCTCTCTTTCTCAAGCTCTCTCTCTCTCCTCTTACACACAAGACACACACACACACACACACACATATATATATATATATATATATATATATATAGAGAGAGAGAGAGAGAGAGAGAGAGAGAGAGAGAGAGAGAGAGAGAGAGAGAGAAAAGAGATGACTTACCAAAAGGACCGGCTCGTCGATAGAAACAAATAAAATAAATAAAATCACAAACAAACACACATACTAGCTTTCGCAGCCTACCTGCTTCATCAGGCAGAAGGGAAGGAGAGGGAAAAGGAAATGATGAGGGTTTTAAGGAAGGGGGTAAGGAGCCATTCCAATCCCGGGACAGGAAAGACTTACCTTGGGGGAAAAAATGGAGGGTAAACAAATGCACACACACCCACACATTTACACAGACACAAGTACACTTAGGCAGACATACTCATACTTGCACACTTGAGTGCTATTTGCACTATGTTTGACTAGTTAGGATTCTTCCAGTTAAGGCGTTACTGAACAGCTGTGTCTGGACCCACATGACTCAGCACAGTTTCATACTTGCTGCGTGTCTGCAGTCCAGACTCTGGGCAGGCAAGCAGGCAAGTAACTAAGCATGCCCGGTCACTTGGAGTCTTGCTTCAGCTTGCTGCTTGGCACAAATCAGACATCTCTCTCTCTCTCTCTCTCTGGCATCTTTCCTACTCAGGGTTCTTCTAATACAAAACTAATGTTCCTGGATGCATTTATGTGACACAACTAATGTCACACAGAAAGAAAATGTGACTCATTTCCAAACCGAAGACTTATTCTGCCAAGATGTGCACATGTAATGAGTAATATTCCTGTAACCTAGAATAAGACTTATTTATAAAGAAAATATGCAAAGAATATTATATATTTTCAGGGTTAGCTCTCAACACTTTCGCACTTGTCATAATGTGAGAACATTTATAGTTATTATGAATAAGCAGAAGATCACTAATACACTCAGTACTTAATTGGCTGCAGAGATCTGTCAACAATATGACTGCTTTACTGAAATACCATTTACTAGACGCACTAATGAAAGGCGTACATGGAAGTACAGTTAGGCAAGGCAAGTAGGTCTGTAGAATGTTCTTTCTGTGTGTTACTGTTGAGAACATGAGTATTTTATACTTTGTGACATGAATAACACCAATGTGATAGTTCAGACTACTTATTACAGATACATTCTGTAGTTTCTTTCGTAGCTCAAGTGGAGCACTGTATTTTCAGATCACAGGATGTAAGTATGTGCATTGAATCATGAAAGAGATTTGCATATATATAATAAACCACCTCAGTACTGCAATCAACAATCCGAAGTTTGGTTTGAACACCATGATGCTTTACCATACATGGGCCTGTTAGAGGTGGTCTGCTATTTCCTTTTCTGATGTTTGAACTGAACACACAGTTCAATGCAGATTTCTAAACAAGCTGTAACTTGTTGTTTATCATACACAGAAGTATTGTCAACAATGAAAAACATCATAACTATAAGGTAAAATATCCTAGGAAAAAAACAGGGATTGAACCCATGATCTTTGGATTTGTAGTTCAACACTTAAACCAGTTTTTTCTTCTTCTTGGGATTATGGAGACAGGCCTGACAATCCCACCTCATGTCACGCCAGGTGTGTCGAGGCTTTCACACGCAGGTGCTTGAGCTCATGCAACTTATGTAAAATATGACATTGAATAGACCGGGGAACAAAGGGTCGGGGTTTGTCCTTTGAGTCATCGCACCACACCCAGAAAGGTGGTACGGATGGGATGTAGGGAAGAGGAAAGGTTGGAGACGAGAGCAAGGAGATCATCATCAGTGGATTTCAGAGCGGAAAAGTTAGAGACCTCGGAGACGGTAGACACAGCATCAATCCAAGAGAGGAAATCCACTACCACATTATCTGCACCCTTGATGTAACGCATGTCCATTGTGAATTGCGAGATGTAGTTGAGGTAACGGAAGCACCTAGGGGGCCGGTCAGTCGGGGGATTTTTGATGGCAGCAGCCAGCGGTTTGTGATCAGTAAGAATGTGAAAGAAGAAATCTCCGCACAGTGTTCTGTACTATCCCACAAAACAGAATGATTAAATTCAGTCACTTCTAAGTATATATGCAGAGAAACCATTATTCTGGGTAGATTCTACATTAATAATGGTGGTATCATCAGAAAGTCAAATAATTGCTTAAAATAAATGAAGAGTTTCATGTATACTCACCTTCACTGCATATATGTATGGAGCATGTTGTATATGTGTAACACGAGCATAGACAGCTCCTCTGGGGGCAAAATCAAGACCTCTGGAGAGATCAACATCACTCTTCTGCCAGAATGTTACAAATTCATTTTTTCTTGAACCTGCTGATACAACCTCTATGCCAGTGATATTAACACCAGGGAAAGTTAACTGAAAAATAATTACCTTTATTAAAGTAGGAAAGAAGGTACTTTTATTTATTTATAATATGAGGTTAAGTAGCAAATCACTGTAAAGAAAAGCCAATCAGATACTCCTTTTATTTAAAGTTGGAAGTCGATTATTATGCCGTATATCATTTCTATATAAGTGAGCTTGCAAATGTAAATGTATCATAGTATAAATATGCTAAATATCTACTTTGGGATAAACAACATGGGCAAATATCCCCAGACATTACTGTTTGTTCTAAAGATGCAAGGCATTAGCTAATAGTAAGTAGGACATACTTTTATTGTTCTTAAGAGTATTTTCTCTCCATAAAATATACAATGGAAATTACAGGAAAGATTCAACAATATTTTTGAGAAGGATAGGTTGCTATTAACTACAGAGATGTCTCGGTGAGCCACAGATAAGCACACATAACAGATTACAACTTTAAAAAGCTTTTGGTTATTATGGTCTTCATCAGACAGAAATGCACATACACTCGCACAAACATAACTGCCATCTCCAAGCACCATAGCCAGTCTGCAGGACTCAGCAAGGTCGAGGCCAAAGCAACCACTGGTAGTGATGTGGAGGCAGCATGGAAACAGAAGCAGGAAGGAAGGGGAAGGATGCACACCAGGGGTTGTGGAATACACCAGTGTTGTCTGATGGACAGGGAGAAAGGGAAAGGGAGACTTGAGTATATGGCAAAATGAAACATGTAAGTGAGGCTAGGTGAGACCAGGGAACAGGAAGAGAGGGTGGTGGGGCAGGAACTAGTGAAGCTTTCGGCCTGGGGGACTGCGGGAGCAGAGGACATATTGTATGGGGAGTTCCCATCTGTACAATTCAAACAAACTGGTGTTTGTGGGGAGAATCCATATGGCAGTGGCTGTGTAGCAGCCACTGAAGTGAACTACATCATGCAGGGTTGCATGCTTTGCAATGTATTTAACTCTGATATAACATAATTAATACAGAATTTGTCTCTGTTAATTTTAAGTGTCCTGAATTGTTGTTATTTTTATTCTTAGAGAATGGAATGGTAGAGAAAGGTTGTGAAAGTGGTTAATGAAATCTCTGGCAGACACTTGGGTGAATTCATCTAGTTCGGAACTAATATTCAAGTTCACTTCAAATATTTTCAATGTGGCTCCACTAAGGTTTTAAGCAGGACAGCCCAACACATTCATCATAATATTCCTTTCTTTGTAAGGAGGAATCTTATTTTGCTTCTGCAGAAGATTTACAGTTCCACTTAACTGACACAGAGTCCAAATTGTTGCATAAACATTTATGTTTTTATGTCATTTGTTGAATCAATTTGCCTAAGAAAAAAACAACAAGAAAAACAATTCTAGTCACACATTTACATGCTAGTAACTGCCATCACCTGCTGTAAGGCAAGTGAAGCCGAGCATATACGTTGGGCATCGGCTACGAGAATGTGCCGTGGGAAACTGTGGCAAATGCCAGAGCTCGCCATAGATGAGTGAATGACATAGACAGTGCCAAGTTGTGCTCTTGCTCAATGTGTTGTTTACCAGTATGAGCTTACCTCACAGGTGTTTGCACAGCCTGTGCATGCCCTGTGCTAAGTTGCAGTTGTTTTATGGTGTTGTATACGTCAGTGAATATAACATTTGGTGACGAGTGTGTTGTCTGCATGTGTTTTCTTCTGGAGTGGTTGTTAGTCTTCACACAATGGCTACTGGTACTTCTGATGAGAAGCTATGGTGCCTCAATGAAGAACACGAGGTTTCTGCCACAGCAATTCATGCTCAAAATTAGGTATGGCAATCTCTTACTTCAGCCTTGTTTAGCGGGTCCCACCCACTGTCCAGCCCGCAGATTGTTTCGCCACCCTGTGCCCCCTCTGACTTATCCACCCCCTTTCCTGGCGTACGACGATTCCGTAGAAGAGTAGGACGCTTATGAGAAATGGTTAAGACAACATTTTCATGCCTTTGGTTGGTCTGATGGCACCTTCTGTCGCGTGTTATTCCTGTTGTGGCTGTTGCCTCATATGTATCAGTTCCTTTGCCAACTAGACCCCTTGCAGGATCCTTTGCCACTGTCTTTTGATCAAATGTGTGATCTTTTTTCACAATATTACCATAAACAGACTCATATGATAGCTCCCCGTGTTGAGTTTCATCACTGCAGGAAGCAACCACAGCAGTCCTATTGAGCTTGGACCACAGAACTTCGTGGTTTAAGCCATCATTGTCATTTTGATACTGATTTGCATACAGAATCATATCCCAATCAAATGGTTTGTGAAACTATTATTTGTCTCACCCCAGATTGTGAGGTTCACATGTGAGCTCTCTTGTGTGAAAAGCCTTCTCTTTCCAAGGTCCTTAACACTGCTCAGTCCTTTGAGATGTCACAGGTGGCAGGCAACCAAATTGAAGCTGTGTGCGAGGTGGCAGATTTTCAACCCCCCTCTTCTTCCCCATAAGGAACTAGGGCTCAAAGTGATGACTTGGTCGTGGGAGTCAGCGCACAGCCATGGTGCCAGGTCGATCGGTTTGTTTCACGGCGGCAGAAACTTGGGCCAGGCAGCATGCAGTCACGTAACCGGACAATGCCTCCTTCTTGTCCCTAAGGTTTTGTTGACCATGATAGACCTTATTGCCCCAATCGGTGGACCACTTGTCATCAGTGCCCAAGATACGCCACATTGCTTCTGTTTGTACCTCCAAAAACCAAGATTACGACAACGACTTGGACGTCAATTGCATCTCAGCGATTTCTGTTGCACCCAATAAGCTCTTTATTGACATCACAGTTTCCCACACAAGTTTATGTACGCAAGTGGACACAGGTGCGGCCATCATCTTATTAAACTCAAAGACATATTTGGATCTGGGTTCTCTCTTACCGGTGTCATGGAAATAGGTCAGTTACAATAAACAAAATATCCTGATTCTGGGACAATTCTCTGCCCTGGTTACATACAAATCTGTAACTTGTAGGATCACTTTTCTTGCAGTAAACAATGCCCACACAGACAACTTGCTTGGTCTTGATGCTTTTCAAGTTTTTGGTTTCACTATATCTGATGAATTCAACTTTGTCTCTGACCAAGTGCCTTGTCCACAACTAGACTCTTTATGCAGCGAATTTTCTGTGCTGTTTTCAGTGCTGTTTTTGGTGGGGTCAGGCTGTGCTAATAATTTCAAGCCCACATCACCAAGAAGCCCTCCACCAGGCCCTGTTTTTTCTGCGCTTGGCTGAAGTGAATCCTAGAATGCAAGTACAAAATCTACAAGAATTAGAAAGTAATACCTTCAGATCAAGAGCATTTTTTCCTTACATGGGTACTCTTCCCTCGAAGATTAGGCACATTTTTGAAAAACAATGTGTTAACATGGTCTTCTGGCTTACTATGTAGAGTGCAGCCTTACTTGGTTCTTTGAAGGATGTTTTGTTGTAAATATCAAATAACAAATCTATTTCCAGAGATGTATTTCATCCCAATACATATCAAAATATAATAATGGAACTCCAAGTTGGAATTAACAATATACAGTAAAACCCCGTTTTTATGTTCCCGGATTTTACGTTTTCCCACCATTTACACTATTTTTTGTAAGTTCTGTCAAATTTCCTATTTTCACAATGCTAATTTGCCCCTATTTTTACATTAACATATTTGCATTTTTCCCATGTTTTACGCTTTTTGAAACCATGTTTGTGAAGAAAAAAAATGTAATTGACCTAAATTGATGCTGGAATGGCTTTTACTGTATAGTGTTTATAAACATACACACTCAACTTTCTTGATACTTTGCATTTTTTCAAACGTATATTTCGCGTGTCGTCATTTGCAGTACATGCCTAGTTGACTTACGACGTGGTGGCTGATGGGAATATAGTATTCCCCCACAACTCCATCTGACAAATTGTGCGTGTGTAGAGCCACCCGTCCAGCATCCTGCTTGCGATCATCTGCTGTCTTCATAGCAAACACACAAAAACTAAAACATTTCGACAAACGGACACTAGAGAACAGGTAGGTGCTGCAGTCGCTGTGTACAGTTGGCTGGAATGTGTATAGCATGGTGTGTACATGGCTGCTATGCATTTGGTTGGTTTGTTGGATGGACAATAAATCAGAACATGTATATGGGCCTTCAGACACTGCGCCTAATGTGAGATTTGCTTTATTTACGCAACTGGTAGTTTCTCATGCTTTGCTCTCAAGAAATTATTCTTGTTGTGAAATGTAAATATTTATCTAAGTATTTTTTTGTGATGTTTTATAAACGGTGAGACTGATGGATTGCTTATGTATGTTTTTCTGCACATCGAGAGATGATGACCCTACAAAAATACTTACGCATATATTTGCACTCAAGAACATGAATAAATTTTTGAATATTGTGGTGCAAAATATCATAAAATACAAAAAGAAAGGAACTTGTGCAGTTTTACAACATAAGTAATTAATGCTGTTTAAAGGCTTGCTGACTAATTACGATGAATGAAACTACGTCAAAAAGTTCTACTTTGCATAAAATTAACAGTTCCCTGTCACTTAAATTGGTACAAATTTGGATATCCTTTATTATATAATAAACTTCCTGGTGAGTATTTTGATGCCTATTACGTACATATATCACAAATAAACTACGAAAATGCTAGAGTGATCAAGTAAGCATATTATACCATTCCAAACATTATTTCCCGCATTTTACACTATTTCACTGAAGTCCCATAAAAGGGTAAAAATGGGGTTCTACTGTAATAATAGGACAGTTTACATTCACTGCAAAGACATGGCGATGAGCTGCAACAGGCACGGCACATAGAAGAGGCACACACATACAACACTTTCAGTTATCGGTCATGGCCTTCTTCAGAAATAGGAACATTCACGCAATCAAACAGGCACACAACACAGTCACACAACCGTCATTTCTGGCTTCCGCACTTCAAGGCCATGGCCGATAGCAGAAATTGTTGTATGTGTGTGCCTTTTTTAATGAGACTCTTGCGGCTCATCGTTATGTCCTTGTGTTGAGTCGTAAAAGAGCAAAACAAGGGTAATGGAAGGCAGCCTAATAAACCCAAATGATGTTGAAGCAATTTGATTAGATAATGAAACTATAAAGGTGCTAGATGAGTTTTGTTACTTAGGCAATAAAATAACATATAATGGTTGCAGCACAGATGATATAAAATGTAGGACATTGATGGAAAGAAAAGCATTTTTAAGAAAGAGAAATTTGTTGTTAACATTGAATATTAACTTAAATGTAAGGAAGTCCTTTCTGAAGGCATTTGTGTGGAGTGTTGGCTTTTATGAGAGTGAAACATGGACGATAAACAGTATGAACAGGAAGAGGATAGAGGCTTTTGAAATGTCGTGTTACAGAAGAATGCTGAAGATTAGGTGGGTGGATCACATAAATAATGAGAAGGTACTGAAAAGAATTGTGGAGAAAAGAAATTTCTGGCATACCTTGCCTAAAAGAAGGGATCGATTGGCAGGACACATTCTTAGACATCAAGGAATCATAACTTTAGCATAGGTAGGAAGTGTGTAGGGTAAAAATCACAGATGGAGACCAAGAGGCAAATACAGTAAGCAGAATCAAATGGATGTGGGTTGCTGTTTTTATGAGGAGATGAAGAGGCTTGCTCAGAATAGAGTAAGGTGGAGAGCTGCATCAAACCAGTCTCTGGACTGAAGACCATAACACAATACTAATAGACAGTAGCATTTAAAACCATGGTATGTACTGACATTGTTATTGTTAGGGTGTCATTTCTGCAACAACTTAACTATGTTTGACTTCTTAAATCATGGGAACTGTTCTATAGCTACTCTAAAACAGGCCATGCGCAACAGAAAAACATTGGCTTTCCAGAGGTCACACGGTAGTGGCTTGGAGTCTGTGTAGTGGGAGCTCTATCTCAAGGAACCACATATTTTGGGAGAGAAAACCAGGTATGTCTGAAATGATCAAATACAAATTGGGACAAAACATGACTTTAAATAGAAACGAATTATGCTTCATACATGACCGCAATTTTGTAATTATATGAATAAAAAGGAAAGGTTACCCAAATAATATTTCATTTCTGCTTCAAAAACATTTAGCACAGTATCATATCACACTTTGTAAAGTATTTCCAGGGAGTCATGCATAATTTGAAGCGCTAAACTCTCAAAGAATATGTGCTGTAACACACACTTCAACATACGAGGCTCACCTTGTCACGTCTGAGCCTCACTGCCGACGCAGTGGCCTATGCCTCGGCTCTGTTTGCCGCACTCCTCTAGGCCGTGGTGGTAGCTTTGTTGAGCAATGATTGAGACCTCTGGTGCACATTTGGAGTACTTGTGGCGGGATTTGAAATAGACCACGTCTTAGTCGAATGTGCTTTGTAGTATCCTTCCCCATTTGGGAAGTAGATGCTCCGCCCCTGAGGAGGCACCTTAGTTGTCAATCTCCATACCTTCCATGGAGGAAGACACAGGACAGTCCTTGCTGGGGGAAGAGAGATTCCTGGTTGGTACGGATGAGTATGGAACAAAGTGATGAGGCTTAGGGCATTTGAATGTATGTCCAAGGACTGGAGAAAGTGGCTCAGGCTGCATCTCCGCATCTAGCAGTTCAACTCGCGTTTTGTCCTGAACGAGGTTCCGTGCTAGAACATTGTGATATGGTCGGAAATGGTGAGACTTAGGGCACTGATGACCTTCAGCAACAACTGGCGAGAGCAAATGGTGGTGGTCGGTATCCTGCGGAACATCCCTGACGGGTGTCGCATTACCTGAGGACAAGGCTACAGCAGGCTCGATGCAAGGAGGTGTTCGTTCTGGCGCACAGACCCGAGGATGTGCTTCCCTTGGCACCTGGAGTGGTGGGAGTTGCATTGGAGAAGTTGCAGAGGTGACCACAGGAGGAAGTAGTGCAAAAGAAGAGGGCAGTAGCCTCTCTGCAACAGGTGTGCCACTTGGGCCAGGAAGAGGCTGTGACCCGGAGGCCCGGTAAGGTCCACCAGGTGTCACATCCACCACCCGCGAGATGCAATTGATAATGGTGGTGCATTACCACACCATCGCAGGTCCAAACCTGACAAAGGCGGCGACCTCGCAAACTGTGCACCATAGCGGGAACCCATTTAGGGTGGTGCCCAAACCCTCGGGCACAGAACTTAGCCCCTGGGCCTTACTGAGAAGATTGTCAAGCAGGAACAGGAGAAGATGGAGACAAAAGGAAAACTGAAGAAGATGAAGGAGGGTGCGAGGTTGACGCGCATGTAACAGTTCTGTGAGGCTTTTATCCCTGATGGAAGTGAAGCGATAGGAACTCAAAAAACATGTCAAGGCCTCTATAGTGAACGAACCTTCAACATGTTTCCTCATTTGAACCTTGAACGTACAAACCATCCTCTCTGCCTCACCGTTGGATTGAGGATGCAAGGGAGGATCTCGAATATGGCAAATGCCTTGCCAATCACAGAAGCCCGAAAGGATTGGGAGGCAAACTGAGGGCCATTGTTGGACACAATTGCAGAGGGAAGTCTTTTAATAGTAAATACATGGGACAGAGCCTGAATAGTGGCCGCCGAGGTTGTGGAAGCACAAGAAGTTACGTAAGGAAATTTTGAGAATGCATCAACAACAATCATTCAGTAAGAAGAGGAAAAGGGGCCCGCAAAATCAACGTGAATGTGCTCCCAGGGATACTGGGAGGGCAGCCATGGCGAGGGAGTAGAGCATTATGCTGCCTGATGTTGAGCGCACAATGAGCATGCCACAACCATGTGAACAATGTTGCTCTCAATGCCAGGCCAGAACACATGACGATGTGCCAAATTCTTTGTGCAAGGGGCACCTGAATGGCCTTGATGAAGCAACTGAAGGAATGATGGCCCTGGAAGACGAGCTGGTGGTAGCCAACAGCAAAAGACCCTAGAAGACAGTGAGGCTGTAGCGCAGCCCCATGTAATTGCGCAAGTGATCCAAAGCTTTGCCCAGAGGCTTTTCCGGCCACCCATTTTGATCTAAGGAGATCACCTTACTGGCACTGGATCCCTAGCGACAGTCACAGCAATCCTGGAAGCATTAATGGGAAACCTGTCCACAATGTTCTGAGCCTCTATATCTAAATGGTAACACAGCAACTCACTATTATCAAAGGAAGGGTCCGACCCCAGCGGAAGCTGAGAGAAAGCATCAGCATTGGCATGTTGATCGGTGAATCAAAAGTGGATCATATAGTGATACTGTGAAAGAAACAATGTCCAGCGCTGAAGCCTGTGGGCAGCTTTATCAGGCAATGAAGCTGAAAGATTGAATAAGGCAGTAATGAGGTGAAACACATGAAATTTCTGAACAGCATGGACAATGGCAAGTACCTCCTTCTCAATTTGGGAGTATCGTTGCTGAGTAGTAGTGAGCGTCTTGGAAGCAAATGCAATCGGACACTCTGAGACATCATCAAATTTGTGAGAGAGGATCGCCTAAGCCCATCTGGAAAGCATTGGTAGTCAACACCAAGTGCTGGCCCGGATGATATGTGACCAAACAAGGAGCAGTTGTGAGTTGGGTTTCCAACCTCTGAAAGACCTTTTCACAGGCTGGAGCCCACTGAAACGGGGAGTTTTTTCGAAGTAAGGCATGCAAAGGATGAGCACTGTGGCAGCATCAGGAAGAAATTTATGGTAATAGGTGATTTTTAAAAAAAGCCTGTAGCTCTTTAACGTCAGTAGGCCTAGGCATAGCCATGATTGGAGCAACATGATGTTGCAAGGGACAGATGCCATCTTTAGAAAGCTCAAAGCCAAGATAGATGATTGAAGGCTGGAAAAAGCTTGATTTAGACATGTTGAATTTGAGGCCAGCTGTCTGAAGGACTGTGAACTGTGAACGAAGATTTGACAAATGCTCTTCTCTGGTGGCAGCTTTGACGACAATGTCATCTTGATAATTAAAACACCCTGGAACAATTACTATTAATTGTACTAAAAACTGTTGGAAAATCATAGGAGCACAAGCCACTTCAAATAGAAGACACTAATATTGGTACAACCCAAAGGGTGTGTGAGTACCAAAAATTGTTTGGAGACCTCATCCAAAGGGACCTGTAAGTACGCCTCTGATAGGTAGAGTTTGGAGAAAAACTGACCTCTGGCAAGTTTTGCACAGAGCTCGTCTGCACATGGCAATGGGTATGTGTCAGTAATTCTCTGGGCGTTAACAGTGTTCTTAAAATTGCTACAAAGATGTAACTGGCTGTTACATTTTTTAACAATCACTAAGGGCAACACCCATTTGCTGGAGGGAACAGGCTTCAGAGCACCCAGAGAAGCCAACCTATCCAATTCCTGTTTAACGCGGTCACGCAAAGCAAAGGGTACTGCACGTGTGCGAGAAAATCAAGGCTGAGCCGTAGACTTGAGGCTAATGTGTGCTGTAAAATTGATGGCACAGCCCAAACCTTCCGAAAATTTGCTGGTAAGGAACATGTTCAGAAACAAGGTGGACAGAGTCCATTATACAAAATCCAAAAGCCTGAAAGGCATCCATGCCAAATAAATTTACAGTATGAGGGTCATCTACAACCAAAAAAGTCAAGGAATGAACCACATTTTTATATGTTGCCGATGCCGTGAACTTTCCAAGAACCGGAATGCTCTGCTAGTTATAATTGACCAACTGTCGATCAACTGAAGAGAGTGCAGAAGCCCCCAGGTCTAAATGGGTGCCATTGCAGCACTGGTATCCACCTGTAAGTGGAGCATTTGTCCGAATATTTTAAGTTTTAAAAACAATTTAGTCATACTGGAAGTCACAAGGAAAAAACAATTAACATCCATGGTAGAGTCTGAGTCGACAGAAAACTGAGAGCAGCATACAGTCGCAATGTGGTCTTTCTTCCTGCATTTATTGCATGTGGCACGGCATTTAGGACACACCGCATGGTCACGTTGGGCGAAACAAAAGGGCACGATGGAAGTATTGTGCACGGTCATAGTGTAGTCCGCAGCAACTGTTGTTGTGCGGCCGGTCACTGTCCTATGCGCCACTGGGAAGAAGTATTTACTGCTGCTACATCCTCCACGCTGTGTGAATCAACAAAGGAAGGACTTGGAGAAGTAGGATCAACTGCCGACACATCACACAAAACCTCAATTTGATCGCCGGCTGCTCGCAAAATCTCAAAGGACTGAGCAATGTTCAATACCTCAAGCCAGCGATGGGTTTTCACATTGAAGAGCACATTGACGAACCTCTTTGTCAGGAGCCAACCTAATGATGGCACCACGAACCATAGAATCAACATAAGAATCCTTGTGAGCATCAGTAATGGAGAAACATCTCCAACTCAAACCCTGAAGTTCTGTGATCCAAGTGTGATAAGTTTTATGGGGGTTTTCTGACATCAGTAGAATAATTCAACACGCCCTGAAACAACATGCGTGTGTTTGTGATAAGAAGTTGACAACAACTGACACGTCTCAGCAAAGAAAAGGTCCCGCAGAGGTACCAACTGGCCGAGCAATTGATAAACATGGGAAGTAAGCCAGGACAAAAACAAGGCCTTACATACATTAGCATCTGCGACTCTAAACACAAGAAAATGTTGCCGCAGCCACTTCTCATATGTGTCCCAATCTTCAGCAGAGTTGTCATACAGAGGAAACAGGGGCAGAAATGTCAGTGGCACAGATGCCCTAGCAGACAATGTGATGGAAAGCGCTGTGATTGCAGATGTAAAAGCTCTCTGCTGCTCTAGAATAGCCTGAATGACAGCCTCGGTATCCATAAGCCCATATGGAGAACACGAGTGAGCGAGGGACGCGTGGAATGTGAAACTGGCTCACCTTGTCAAGTCTGAGCCTGGACTGCCTCTGCCTTTGCTCTGCTCGCCACTCTTCACTACAGTCGAGCCGAAATCCGATGATCCCTGATGGTTGCACCAACCGGCTTAGAGTGCCGACTGCGGTAGCAGATCATTGGAGTAAGTGTAACGTGAACATTGCTCTGTGCATGCGTGTGTCCGGCTGCGCTGTGCGATTTTGCCAGTTCTGTTAGACAACAGCAACCATTAGCTATACTGCCCGGCAGTGAACTAACTATTTGGCAACATGGTTGCATTCCGTTTCTCCGAGTGGGGCGGTCTCCCAGCCCAGTAGGCAGAGCCAGGGATCATCATGTTCCAGCCTGACTATAGGTGCCATGGTGGTACCTTTGTTGAGCAATGAGGGAGACCTCTGGCGGACATTTGCAGTACTGTTGGCAGGATTTGAAATAGTCCGCATCTAAGTCAAACGTGCTTCATAGCAATATGAGTGAAGAGTATCATAGGTTTCAAAAATATGTTTAATATTCAGTCAAGAATAACTTTAGTAACTTTGTGCTTATTTTAATTCATGAATGTTCATAATAGTTTTACAGGGGAGTGATCTGTAGTAATGACAATGTTTTACAGTTGTAAATGCAATAGCCCTTCATCAGTAGTGATGTATAACTTCAAGACATACTTCATTTATAAGTCCTAAGGAAATTGTTCTTTTAAAAGATTTTGATTAAAGACTTACAATAAGTAGTGCCTACAACTTTATTCTGCATCTTAATGTGCTGTTCAATATTAGAATCTCCTTAATTTTCCATAGTTAAAACTGATGGCTATATATTAGATTCTACTTTCACAGCACTATGTTTACACTCACACAGTGCACCTCTCTATAACCCACACTTCCAAGAAAGAAATGGTTCTTCCAGAGTTATTTTACCCTTATTGCCATGAGTCTTCTGATGGAACACATAGTGCAGTGGTTAGCACTGCAGATTGCTGAGCTAGTGGTCCCCGAATCAAATCCAGCCACTGGCAAAAAACAATTTATTTCTTTGTATTTACTATTTCTAGAATGTTCTACATGTTTCTTATGACTGATATACCTACTTGTTACATGCAGAAAATTCTTTCTATGTATAAATATCAGAGTACTCCAATCTGGAGGCAGTCTGTTCTGACTTTATGCTTGTGTTAGCAATAAACCTGTTTTAGGTGTAAAAAGTTGTGCTCTATTAACAATCCAGCCTTCGAATTCTGATGCACTTGCAGATTTCAATGTGACAGAGGTTATCTGACACAAAGCAAAGCATGTCATGGCAAGTATTAACACTACTGCCTACTCCTAATGTAATTGTTAGCAAAGAAGACAATGTCCACTGCAACCCTATGCAATTTAACACTGTGTATCTAATTAAATATGTTAGGCAACGGCCACGGTCAGCCATCTCCAGGCTGCTGCCTCAGGGTGTGGTGGCAGTGGAGAGTCTGAAGTGTTGCATGGGACACTTCAGTTGTCATGTGGGTCGCCCACAGTCTCTGCTACCATGGAACCTTCACATGTACTGAATGCAGTTGATCTGCCCATGCTGCAGGGTCAGTGGTGGGTGGCGCGTTCACATCACTTGAGGCGGAGGGCCAATGTGAAAACTGGTCATCTTGCATTGCTTTTTTGAGGAAAACAATATATCTAAGATACAGGTTGATCCCATCCCAATTATACAAAAATAAATTAGATCTTCTGCCAATGATGCACGTTTCTTGTTTAAGCCACTCCATAAAAAGCAGTTAATCGACGTGGTCCCTCAGCAACAAAAAGCTTCGCTCCACAAAATAAACCACCCAATCCGTCCTATTCCAAATGGTATCAACAGTGGTTACCATGACTTAGCCGCATTCCTCCATGAGAAATTAAGTCATATGTTTTTCACAACAATTATTCAGAAGTGAATGGTCAGAGTCACTTTAAAAAAATAAGACATACATTGTGATGAAAACACTAAGATGTTTTTGTTTGATATTAAATACCTTTATACTAATGTGCCCGTGCAAACGACTTTAGAGATTGTACAATAAGCTTAGGTCTGTTCAAAAAAGAGATTTCCAATGAGCAGATCACGAACTTCATGAACCTAATTCAGACTGTAACAAAATACAATTACTTTGAATTTAACGAACAACTATACCAGCAACTTGATGGCCTTGCACTTGGTAACCTGTTAGCTGACATCCTTACAGATATCTTTATCAACTCCCTAGGAGATATCTTTTTCAAAAATTTCTCCAATGCCGCCTTAGGAATTGTTTCATATTCCAGGTATGTCAACGACATATTAATTATTTACAATGGAATGAACAATGGCACTAATACATATTCAAGATCTTCAATGAACCACATGAAAAAATTACTTCACCTGTGAACTTGAAAATGATTCATGTCAGTTAAATTATCTAGACTTAACTTTGCCAATAGTTGATGACAAAATCTCCTTCAATATTTTTCATAAAGAATCCTATTCTGATCAAACAGTTCCAGCCTCTTCTACACATCCATGATATCTCAAAAAAGCATTTTTTCACTCTGCTGTCCGTGGATCAATTTCTACCCTTTTATCCTCTGAAAACTTACAAGTTGAATTGAATCTCATTAAAACGATTGCAGTTAATAATGGCTATGAACTGAATATAGTAGATGATGTCTTCAAACAAAAAACCAATAGCAGAATTACCAACCTTACAAGTAAAGAGCACAATGATTAGAAAAAATACTTTTCTTTACCATATGTAGGACCAGTATCCTACAGATTACAATTTCTTCTTAAAAACAAATACAGCTACAATACAGTATTTTCTACTAATAACCGTCTGAAAGATAAGCTTATCCATAACTTAAAATCAAGCCATTCACCTTTGAAAAACTAAGGCGTTTATAAAATCACCTGTGATACTTGCCCAGCCTATTATATAGTACGGACTGGGTGAGCCTTTTCTGTCAGATATAAAGAACATCTTAGTGGGGAAAAAGGTACAAACATACATAATTCGTGCTTTGCCAACCACATTTTAATTACACAAACCTAAAGAAGTTCATGATGTCAGTATCCTGCACACAGAAAAGAAAGGTTTCAGACTTGATATGCTTGAATAGTTTTTCAAACATTTTTCAAATAATTACCATTTCAATCTTAATGATCAATTACAATTAAGTGATAGAAACTTTTTTGATGACGAAAAGTCCTTAGGAAGACTCACTTAATGTGAAATATTCACACACTGTTTCCTGTACTGTAGTCTCAGATATTGTTTTCTCCCCCTCTTTCTTTATAATGTATATTATCACATTGTTCAATAACAAATGTGTTTTTATCATCTTTTGACATACTGTACCAGCATACTATGTGCATTTATCTATTTAATAACAGTTGTCATTTACTTTGATTTGTACATAAATTACTATTATTTAATACCAGATGGTGCGACATACTGTACTGTGTCCACGTCATGGGACAGTGTGTTTGCCTGGCAGTCAGATGCCACCTACAGTGATGGCCACACACGTGACCCATAGCAATGCATTTAGTTCTGATTTTTAAATCTTGTCACATGTAATTTACATTTGTAACTTGAATGTAAGCTCTGTTGCTAAAACACCACTGTCTGTTCATTTCAAGTAAGTAATTTTCTTCATTCATATCTCAAGATATAGAATTTATACTGTTTTCTTTACAATAATTTTGACTTTTATTTATAAGTAACTACAAAGTTGTTACTTTTGATGAAGCCGAAACCATGGTAAAGTAATCAACTTCTAGCTTTGCAACTGATGAGCTGTATTTTTTTAGTGTTAATCTTTCACAAGTGGTTTAATAAATTCTTATTAGCATATTTTACCTTTAAGCTCTCAAGTTGGCAGATCTTTCCTGGTGCTGTCACAAACAGTGTTTCCTTAACATCCTGTACAGTTAAGTCTCCTCTTATGAGATGTTCTCAGTATCTTTTCAGCAACCCTACTCATTTTCTACCCTTTCCACACCATTACCATCAAATCCTCATCTCTTCTCTTCAACCTTTTTGCCATAAGAAGAAGCCATTTGTCCCAAAACCTTACACTTTTCATTCCTTCTATGTGTGTTATTTCCTGCTGCGGTTTGGTGAATAGACTAATTTCTTTTTATTTACTTCTTCTTCACTGGTGGCAAAGGCCTTCTTCACCGTATACTTGCTACATGGCCTTCTTCCATTTGTTTCTGTTATGTGCTTTGCTTGTTCATTCAGTACTGATGTTCATCCTCACTGCCCCCCCCCCCCCTCTCCCCCAGATGATATCTTGCCACCTAATTCCTGGTCTTCCCCTTTCCTTTGGTGCCATCTACTGTCCTTCAAAGCACTATTTTTGGAAGCCTGCTTTCTGCCATTCTTACTATGTGGCCTGCCCAGTTCAACCTTCTCTTTAGCAATTCAACAATGTAAGGATGTTTGTATAGCTGTCTTAATTCTTCATTTTTTTCTTATCCTCCATTCCATGTTATTTTTATAATAAACTGACCCAAAACTTTTTCTTAGTACTTTTGTATAGAATACCAACAGTTTTCCCTCAGATTTTTTTCTAAATGCATCACATCTGTATAATGTTGCTGGTATAATAGTCCATTTTAATGTTTGTACAAAGTGATTTTTAATTTTTTATTTATTTATTTATTTTTCATTTTTATTTTATTTATTTATTTATTTTAGATTTTGACAAAACTGAAAAACATTTTGTTGCTAGATGAGCATTTATGTTATTATCTTTTCTGTTGTTATTACTTAAAAGACGACCCATGTACAAGTGGTGAACATACTTGAAAATGAATCTGTCTACTATGGGAACATTTGAACCATCTACTATCAAAGGTGTATCACTTTGGATTACCTTACTAATGACCAGATATACTGTCTTTTCTTCATTCACTTATAATCACGCATTGCCAATTATTTTGTAATAATTTTGCATCATTTCGATTAATTCTGTTTTGGGGTTACTTATTAATGCAATGTCATCTGCAAAGGCAATTCCAGTAATTTTCACCTCCTGCATTTGGATCCATTGTAGACTAGTTTTTCTAAATTCTATATCAATCTTCTCTATGAGAAGGTTAAATAAGATGGCTGAAATGGCAACCCACCCTTGTCCCAACCCTGTAAGCACCTTAAAATTTTCAGTTTCTCTAGTGTCTTAATACAGCAAAATGTTTCATCTATACAGACAGATCTTAACTAATCAGATTATTTCTGATGGTATTTGAAAATCCTTTATTATATTTAGGAGTGTTTGCCAGTGTATGCTATCATAGGCCTTCCTGAAATCTATGAATAACATGTGTACATCTTCCTTAAATTCTCACGTTTCTCAGTTATTTGTCTTAGTGTGTGTAAGTGATCCAATGCAGATCTGATTCTGAAGAAACCACATTCATAGTCACCAATTGTTTCTTCAGTTATTGGGATCTGTTGGTTTAATAAGATCATGCACAAGATTTTGTAAGTGACATCTAATAAGGCAAATCCTCTGCAGTTATCGCACACCAGGGGGTGCAGTTTTCCAGTCTGCATGTATGATTTCTGACTTCCAAATAGTTTCAATACAAGAATGCAGTTCTAATTCAGCTTATTTCTGGGCTTCACCACAAGCCTTCTTATTCTTTAATTTCTTTACTGCCAGTTGTATTTCATTTAATGATGGTATGGTGAGTTATATATTAACAATGGAAAATCAGAGAGGAAGGTCAATAATGAAGGATAAATCAACTCACCTTAAAGACGCTCACCGAGTTGTTTACAGGTGTAAAAATACATAATCACATTCACACAACTTAAATTTTTGGCCATGGCCTTCATGAGAAAAAGAAACACATATATTCATGCAATCACTCAGACAACTTGTAACCTTTCTGCTATGTTGTGCACTCTCTACAAATACAGTAAAACCTCATTTTTACATTCTCGGTTTTTACGTTTTTCCGCCATTTACACCATTTTTTGTCAGTCCCGTCAAATTTCCTATGTTTACAATGTTAATTTGCCCTCGTTTTTGCATTAACATATTTACGCTTTTCCCACGTTTTACACTTTTTGAAAGCAAGTTTGTGAAGAAAAATGATGTAATGTACATAAATTGACACTAGCATGACTTTCCCCTTAAAGTACAGAGCTTAAAAATTATTCGCATTCGAGTTTCTTGACACTTTGCATTTATTCAAACATATATTTTGCGTTTCGTTGTTGACTTAAAGTCGCGCCAATTTGTGGCAATGTAGTTCTTCTTTTCACCAGCTTCTTTGGCAGAGCGCCTGGCATGTACTCAGACAAACAAAACGGTTTGTTAACGAGAGAATAATGCTGATTTGTGGTGGTGTAGTTCGTCTTTCCGCTAGCTTCTTTGCCAGAGCGGCTGGCGTGTACTCAATCAGAACCAGTTGCTTTGTTGAAGTGAGAATAAATAGTTGCGTTGTTTTTGTGATACATATTTCTGATTAATAAAGAACTTTATCTGTCAACGTTGGGTATCGTAATACCCACAACCTCAAAAAAGCACTAATAGTGAGAGATGCCGATCCTATGTAAACGTTACAAAAATACATATGCATATGTTTGTACTCGAGATCGCGACTAAATTCTCTAATATTATCATGTGAAACATCGAAAAATACAAAAAGAACGGAACTGTAGGAGTTTTACTATGTAAATAATTAATTCCGTTAAAAGGCAATAATTTTGAAGATGTGTGACATAGCCTGGCAGTGGAGTCCAAACGATATCTATCGAATCGGTTCAGGTAATTTTGAAGATGTGTTATAGCCCAGCAGTGGCATCCTCGATTATAATGAATGAAATTACGTCAAAACTTTCCACTTCCCATAAAATTACCAGTTCTGCCTGACGCTTAAAATAGCGCTGTCCTCGATTATAATGAATGAAATTACGTCCAAAATTTCTACTTCCCATAAAATTACCAGTTCTGCCTGGCGCTTAAAATAGTGGCTTCCTCGATTATAATGAATGAAATTACGTCAAAAATTTCTACTTCCCATAAAATTACCAATTTTGCCTGGCACTTAAAATAGTAAAAAAATTGGATAATCTTTATTGTATAATAAACTCCCTGGCGAGTATTTAGATGTCAATTATGTACATATATATCACACATAACCTACGAAAATGTAAGTCTGATCCAGTAAGCATATTTTACCATTTAAAACATTATTTTCTGCATTTTACACCATTTCACTGAAGTCCCCTGAAAAGCGTAGAAACGAGGTTCTACTGTACGTTGCCAACATCACAAACACAAAATATTGGACACCTAAATAAAAGTTTCTGTCCGGACATGTAAAAATGACATTTTCGTGTTTAGTTTGAAATATGATTAACACTATTAGTAGAACATGTTTAAGAAATAGTATGTTGATTTAAACATAACTTTGGCTGTCCTTTTGTACGTAATTTTCAGTTTTTATACTTTCATAAATAATAACTACAAACACTAAAATAGGCATTACACTTAGTTATGGAATATGCTGAGCCTATGAAGATTCTTAATTGTATAAAAACAACACTACTACATGTTAGAACTATTGCACAACGTTATTACATATATAACTTTTGTTTAAATAAATTAGGGTAGACCATGTTTTATATATCACTGGATCCCAAATTAAATACTGATCATTTTTCACACACTAAAATTAATAATCCATTTGGTACTAAGGAACTATCTTCGAAATAAACAAAACTACTATGACTTTATATAAATCTGTATTTATAAAAAAAATTAGACCGCAAATTAAAATACATTAAAATTCCATGTCTCAATAATAGTATGCCTAAACAATATTGTCAAAATAGATAGGTGTGCACTTCACAAACACAAATAACGTGTGTTTGCATGTGTATATGTGTATGTATTTGTTTACCTTCCTTTTTATCCCCCAACGTAAGTCTTCCCTCTCCCGGGATTGAAATGACTCCTTACCCACTCCCTTAAAACCCTCATCCTTTCCTTTTCCCTTTCCTTCCCTACTCTGCCTGAAGAAGCAACTAGGTTGTGAAAGCTTGAATGTTTGTTTGTGAGTGTTTTCATTTGTGTTTTCTGTGTCTAACGGCAAACCTGTGCTTTGGGTAAGTCAAACAATCTTTATTTTTATACATAAATAACGTAAATAAATTGAGTAAGTTTAAGACAAGTTAAAACACTACTTTTAATTTGTGTGTACTATTAAATACAAATTTCATAAAACACATACATACATTGAGATAAATAGTTAAAGCCTAAATGTAATATTTTAATTTATGTATTTTGGTATATTTAAAGTAAAAGAATACTGTTTAATTGTGAATATCAAAACATTGTCATTACTCTTATTACGCGGTTATGCGGAAAATGTTTGAGTGGAAGCCATGTTCTGACACTCTGTTCCTGGTTACAAACCTGTAAACATCCCTGTAATCTGTTGCTGAAGTTTTTGAACGTGATAATGTTACACAAGTAAATAAATTTGTTTCCATCACAATGGAACTATCATGAAGAATGTTTGTTATTATTTAATTAGATATCCTGAAACATATAATACTATTTAGCTGAATGCCAACCATCTCAACACAGATGGATGTCTTCAAGAACCAAGATAAGTAAAATATTTATGTTTGATCTTACCCATCTACAGTGAAGTGGATTGCTTTAAATCTGGCTGTTAAAATGAACTAATTCTTCGTAAATCATTTAAGCAGCTTAATCCACTTTGGAAAGAAATGGTGTTGTTAGAAACTGTACACTCACAACCACCATGTCCGGCCACTCCAGCACGTGTGTATATATTTGTCTGAGTGATTGTGCGAATGTATGTGTTTCTTCCTCTGATGAAGGCCATGGCCAAAAATGTGAGCAATTGTGGATAAAAAGTGTCTTTCACTTCTTTCCTTAGCTTATAAAAGTGGAATTTTTCAAAAGATAATTGCATATAAGAGATGTGTGACCTCTTACTTTGATGAAAGGAACGTCCAGTCAGTTGGGATATTCTTTTTATTTTTCTCTATGAAACCTGTCATTTTATTTGCAGTAATTTAGAAACAAAGAAGATATTTCTTCAGTATAATGTAGATAAGTAAAAAAGTTTATTTCATGCTACAGTGTGATAGCAAATTTGATGAAGTACCAGACTGATAATTCAGAGACCCAGGATATGGATGAAGATCAATCATGGAATTTTTAGGGCTTTTGACAACCTTTCTTAAATATGAAATGACAAGATTAACATAGCTCAACTTCCTTTCTGGGCAGTCTTCTCCTTTATAAATAGTTGAGAAAACTCATTCTCAGGTCAAGGTTAAATAAATGCAAGCCACTGTAATTATATTACAACAGGTAAGAGTGTAGTATTCATTCAAACCATGTATTTAAAGAGGCCTTTAATTTTAATGTGATATCACAGACTTGTGCACATTGTCCTGATAAGTGATGCAATGTGGACCATTTCAAACTCTGACCGATCACTGTTTTCCTCTTTCTCTTTAAATCTTCACAAGGACTCTCTCACTTAACATTCCTGGACTTGTACCCACAGGGAAAGACTGATGCAATAGTTAATGTTGAGGAGGAAAACTATAATTGAAGGTGTCTTTATTTATTTGTTTTTATTTTTTCTCTTCTACAGGAAGAAGCTGAAGGAAACAGGAATATGATAAACTTACACAGGTGTAATAAAATGGACTGTAGAACTGAAGTTACAATGTGAACAGGTGGTTAATATGGAAAGCTTATGGTTATCCAGATCTTAATACATAGTTGACATACATTTTCAGCGATTGCTCAATGTATTAATATATAGTAGCTAACAGTGGGTACTTTTAATTATACCTTAGATTCAGATTTCGCTGTAACCACATTTATCAACAACAGTTCATTGAAGAAGAAGAAGAAGAAGTTATTCTTACCTTTTCAGTGGTGTATCTTGGCAACATATTCTTGTGTTCTACCAAAAGTGAATTAATGAATGAATGCCACCTATAGAACACAGGGTCTCTCATAGCTGTTGCTACATCCCCCATAACGCCAAATGTTTCCTGTTGAGAAACATTCATTTACAGAATAAACTTTAAATAACTGATCATTTAACAGATAACATCAAAAGGAATAAAGAGACTTTTTTTCCTGACAATTGTGGTGACAATATATGACTATATGATACAAAATTCAGATGAAATGAAACTCACACACTACAAGGAAGGGAGTCCAAACAGGATAGTGTAGTGTGGAGCGGTGCATGAAAACCAGTCTTCAGAATGAAGACCACAATATCACTGCCCTCTCATTTGCAAGGTATTAACATTGTCAAATACTTTTAAAGGTGGCAGTACCAACTGAAACAACAAAAATAAGTTCAATAAACATGATTCTGGAACACATACTTTCTGAGATAAGGACTTGTTTATGGGAGGTGTTCTGTGTGGTATACTTTCATGGCAATGCATCCCTCTGCCCTTGGGTGTAAGGATTGATGCACACTTTGAAGTATGCCTAGTTGTTGTTGTAGTACTTGCTGGCACACATTTAAGACACGGCCCTGTAGTGTCTGCGCATCATGGAGATGTGTAGACCACTTCTTTCATGTGTCTGATATCAAAAAGTCTGTGGTATGAGCAGGCTAAGGTATGGCGTCTCCACAGCCAATCCAGGGGTACTTAAATGTTTGATTTAGATGTTTGTGCACATTGTGACCAAAGTGTGCTGGTATACCATGATACAAGAACCACATCTATAATTGTTTCTGATATGGCACATCCTCCAGAAAGTGCATCCAGTTTAATCTTTGTGGTAGTATGTACATCCATATTAATCTATCACTAGTAACACATGTCCATATACTGATTGAGAATCGGTGTTGATGCCCTCTTTCCTGAATTTCTTGGGGATTTATATCTTCTCATACATGCTGGTTATGGAAATTCACAACTCCAACTTGTAAGAACCCTGCCTCATTGGAATAAAATCATTGATGTAAACAGTGCATCTGCAGCACACTGCAACAGCCATTTCTAATGAAGCATGATGGGATTTATTCCCATCTGCTTTCATTATGGAACCTCCCGATACCACTGTTGCATAATAATAGATATGAATGTAATCAGTCTATTATCATTTTCTTTTCCAAAACTTTAGTTATTTCTTTTTATAATGTAACCATCTGAAATCATTTTCTATTATTTGGTGACAGAGAATTTGTATAATTACCAAATATTAATTAGTCAATGACAAAGATGTATTGTTACATTTCAAATAGTGTGACAATTAGTATTTCTGATAAAACTTAGTAAATTATTTTCTCATACTATTAAAGTAGGTATTACTGTGTTTCACTAGTAATGTTAGGAAAGCTTTGCCCTCATTAGTTTCTGTATAATTACCATTAATTATGAAAGTATTATTGATAAACCTATTTTGTTAAATACATAAATTAAATACTCTTAATTTAATTGAGATTTGTATATTAATTTACTCAATATTATTTACACTGTCTTTTACTGTAGCCAGTTGTATGTCATTGTTTACTTTCCATTATAATTAATGTAATGAACTCAATTAACAATATGTAATTTTCAGTGACATTGTTTGGATTATATAAATAGAATGTGTTCACACCATGTAATCGAGTATTGTTTCGTCCACAGTCTGAGGTACAATCCATGCCAGTTCAGATTCTTGTTTTAAGTCGTATAACGTGATGTATCTGAGGCACAACCCACGTAACTTTGAACTTTAATTTTGAACAGTTATGTAAAAGTTCGTCAGTGTTACTCATTTTGAAAGTGTTTCTACAGTTATGATTAAAAGCTAAATTCTTCCGTGCCACACTGTACACCTCAGACTTTAGTATTCCACATACAAGCTGTGTAAATTTGTGTTATTGATATGTGCAATGTACTTACCGGATTGTAGAGGTTGCAATTAATGAGACTTGTATGCCAGCCATAAATGGGGATAACTGGGCACTGATGAATCATTAAAAGTGTCAAAAAACTGCAATTCCATGTGTCGCCTACATTATTTGTAGCAGATTAGGTTTGCCCCATAAAATTTCAGCCAGCCACTACCGAGAACAACGATCTACAAGAACATCAAGAATCAACAATCTATGACCCCAGTAAGTTAAACATTGACAGAACTGCCTTCTGCCATGATGTAGTGGTCTTCAAGCATGAAGAAGCTGTAGATGATATGAACACATCAATTCTTCATGAAGTACCTCCCAGAACACAAAGTAAGATACCCCTTCTGTTGCTGCTAATTGTTGCACATTGGTTCCAGTTTGTTTGTTTGTTTTTTTTTATTTATTTTATTTATTTATTTACTTTATTGAACATAGCTCACACTCCTCCATGTAAAGCATGCAAATGGAGCTGAGCCCCATCATCAGTCTTCTGAGGTGTGTCCCTAGGTGCTGTAAAAGTTTTATGAACAGCTTACAGAGGGCACTGTGTGCTTTGGATATTTTTCAGTGTAGATGGCACTGGCTCACAGCCTGCATTCATTTACCAAACAATAGCAGAATACCATATCCACCATTTCACTTGTCAAATAGTAGGCTTTCCTTGCTAAAAAGTGGTGCAAGATAGAAAATGTAAATGTACTACATCATTTGTACAAACAAACAGCACAGTCACATTGAACACAGAAGTAAATCCATTTTTATGGCGCAATAAATCACTATGCTACCATGATGCATACCCAGAGTTGACAATACTGCACACTAAGGCACACAAACATGATGAAAACAAATATACCCTACAACACGACTCAAACCAAACAACTGACTGCAGATTACATAATGGTAGCTATAGTAGTGTTAATAAGGCATCATAATACCCGACTGAAACATTTGACAGAGCACCAATGCAATGACTGTGCTATCTTTGAATGTATGCATTTCTGACCCATGATTATTGGACTAATTTTTCTTGTTTCAGTGACTAATACCATCCACTCACAAAATGTGGCCTGTGCCAAGTAAAACAAACACTAACACCAAATCACAAAATAAATCTCCAATGATACTGCTGTCAAATTAAATCTCAATACTAGTATCAGACTGTGGTTAGGGAATAAACATAGGCAAACCAATGATAAACCTTCTGATATGGTATTTATCAAGGAAAGTGTACACAAGTACTGGTAATAGACCAGTGAATTTAAGTACAGATTCATACTGGTTCTACAAAACATTCTATCAACTTCTACTGGGTGTTGCTAAGTATTTAACTGGCACCTACTTGCTGTTGGTAATTATCAAATAAATCTTTCTCTACTGCAATGTCTTATTTCTTTTTACTGTCTATGTATTCAATTATCTCTGAAAGCTTAAACAAAAAATACCTTAAATGAAGTTATTGTTAACTGTCACAATATCTTAGGGTTTCAAAAAATCTATAACAAGTAATACATACCAAATTTCTCCCATCAGGATCATGGCAGTAAGCAATGGCCATATGTCCAAGGTTGTGCAAATCACCATAGAAATTCCTGTTGATTGACAATGAGGTTGCTTCTATCATGTTACCCAACATATCAATACCTTTCTCCTCTGTTAGAGGTATATGTTCCCCTTTGGCCTGTTAAGGAAAAAGTGCACTGATGACTGCAAAAAAATTAAAATTCAAATAGTATTTGAGAATGAGTGTCATTTGAAATAAAATCATTCAATAATAATTGCTTCAAAAACTTGCAATCTCCTAAGAGTAATGTATTACACAATCAACTCATCAGTATCCAAACAAAATTGCTATTTGCATTTTATCAAAAGAACAATTTTATCAAAAATCAATTTGAAATTTTTGAAAGATTATAGGCAGACATAGCGAAATGAATGTCACACTTTCCTTTATACTTGTCCATATAAAAAAGTAGAGACGAGAATTTCTGGCACTATAAAGTTTCAAAATATACATGCATTCATGCACTATCAAACTACAAAACATGCACGATCAGCAGAAATAATCATTAAAATAAGCATTATCATTTTTACTCTGAATTTTGTGACTCAGGAGCACAAAAGTCTTTCCTAGGAAATTTAGCCATATTAAAAACTTTTTAAAAATAACTTGTTACAGTCACATTTAATTCTACAGTGACTATGACATCACAGCAGAGTACTCACAACACTACTGTTTGCTCACTTCCTGTTGGAAAAAGCAAGACTTATGAAAGTACAACAAACCTATACTTGGCTGCCATCATTCCTAGCTCCAACTATAATGCAAGATTTTGAGGTGGTACCCAATAACATAATTCATGAGATTTTCTATCACTTTTATCTCTGTAGATTCTCTTATAATACTTCCCATTGATTGCTGTTTCATTTCAGGTGTGTAATAAACAATAAGTTTCATCCCCTGTGACAATCTGGGATAAATATTTCTCACCATCATCATCTTAATGTGTAAAAAAATTAAGTTTGCTGTCCATCCATTATTGTTTGTATTGTTCACTAAGACATTTAGATGCCCATTGTGTGCAAAGTTCATAAAACCTAATTTTTCAGTTATAATATCATAAATTAAACCTATGGTTTTGCTTAATCATTTATTTGACTGAACTCACCAGTTCAACAAAAACCAAAGATGGCTGTCCACTTTGTTCTTCAACAAACACATGCACATATGCAAGCCGTTCCTTAAATTGTCAGACACATTTTCTTGTCATTAAACCACTCATTGCATTTTCTCGAAAAAACTAGCATATTTGTTTATAAATTTGATTTGGTTTAACATTAAAAAAATGAATCACAGACCTCAAGTCACAGTGTGATTTTTGATCAACATTGGCAATATGAACAATCACTATGAATTACCCACAACACAGAGTAAGCTCAAAATGGCATCATTTCAATCTGCTTGAACTAGAGATAATACTGAACATAAATGGAACTGCGATTATAGATGTGTCATGGAGAAGAAACAAATTAGAAATAACTTTCTGAACCACCCTCTTTTAAACTCCTGATTTTTATACAGGAGGCAGTCTCTCACATTTTCTAATAGTTCTCTTATTTTGGTATGTGAATAGAAAACACTCTTGACGTTGCGCTTTCTAACAATGCTGCTGATTTTAGCAGAAATATTTTGTGGCTCCCGCTTGATCTTTGCCTCGATTGTTCAAGTGTGAAATATCTTTATGCCTGGCTTCTTTGGGGGCCAGCTTCCCTGACCCCACTGGCCATGTTATTCTCAGTTCTGTATGACTTGTTGCTATGTTCACAATAAAGTGTATACAGATTAAGTACATGTAGTCTTATTGGGGCTTCAACCCCATGTCAAAAGTCAAGGACACCATCAAATCATGCAAGTTGTGCAACAGCATCAGTTTTATGTGTGAATTTCGCCGCAAAATATGGGAGTCATTGTCTCACCGGTTACTACATTGACCAAGACAGTGCCACCTCTGCTTGGATTTCTCACTGCTTCAATATCATCCCCACAAATCCAGTGTATTCCCATCTCTAATGCTTTATTTTTTCGTTCTCAGAACAATTACTCACAGGACATGTTTGCTATGCTGAGTGCTTCTGGTGCTGCAAAGAACTTAATGGACTCAGGCCTAGATTGCTGTTCTTATTTTCTAGTGATTCTTCTGTGAAAAGTGTTAGTCATGTACCTCACCACACCTTGTGTGCTCCAAACACTCAGGTTTTGCAGAATATGAACCTATCAAACTTGCAAAAATTGAATTTCAGGCTAGCAACCACTCTGCCAAATGGGTTTATCTATCCTTCCACTGACCACCTGCTCCGCTAATGAGGTGTGGTTTCCTCTAATCAGTCCCTTGTTTCTGGTGCTTCTGGTGACATAAACTCAAATTTTTCTCAAGCTGCTGATTGTCCCATATGCTACCCGCATCATGTGATACACCTGCTGTGTAACAAGTTCAATTATCGCTCCTGCATTATCACACAGTTGACACACAAGAACACCCTTGGTCGCACTCGTTCGTGCATCCGCCCACTTTCATGGCACACACTGGTGCCTCTACCACACCGGGCATCTGCATCATCTTACCTCTTCCTGCCACGACACACTCGCACATCTTCAAAGCTTCACGGGCAAAACAGCTGCAATGAGCTCTCTCACGATGCCACAACATGTCTGCATCAACACCTTGGTTGAAGTTCTTGAGGCACAACCGTCGCCACCACCTGGGTGCCTTACCGCCTTGCTCCTTTGAGGCTCCCACAATGTGGTTCACCATCGCTGAGCAGATATTTGACCACTACTCGTTTGACGGTTCAGCTCGCTACCTACACCTTATCACACATCTTCATGAACATGTTGACTTGATCTGCAACCTAGTGACCTCTCCCCCAGCGGCTGATTGGTATCCCATCACCAAACGAACCATCCTCGAGAGGGTCACTCGCACCCTGGAAGATACAATAAGAACTTCACCTTGAAGAACACCTGGGGGACAAGAAGCCATCTCAGTTCTGGCGCTGCCTCCATCTTCTTGTCAATGAACACAATATGCTGGATTCTACCCTCTTGTCGGTTTGTCAAGAAAGCTTCTGCTCACACATATAACATTCACCAGCCTCCAATTGAATGCTCTGCAGCATGCCCCTGCTGCTGTGCTGGTCCACAAGTGCAACAAAGAAACCGCCGGCAGGAAACTAGGCATCAACGTTTGCCCGCACACAGCCCAGGTGACAGCTTCGCTGTCCTTGCCATGCCCACCAGCGCTCTCTACAAGCAGCTCCTCTGACAACGAGGATGGCCTGCCTCCACTTCCCACAAGAGCAAGCTCTGTATTACCCTTACTGCTCCTTGGTAATGCAGAAAGGAATTGTCATTTGTCATGTCACCACCCAAATGCCAATTGCAGGATGGTTTAGGTGCCGCCTCATGCTCTGACATGCATGGGCGCCTACATGTATTTCACTCTGTTTGTGACATTTCTCTGTCATGTGGTCATTTTTAACAAGGTGATTGTGCTTTGAATGCTCAATTCCTTGCTGACACTGCTGCTGATGTATCACTATTACCAATCTCAATGGCTACTGGCCCTCACCACACTCACAGTGCTACACTTTGTGCTATCAACGCCACTCAGCTGCTGTGTGCAGGTTCAATGACTTTTACTGCTTGTCACTGAAGTGTAAATGTTCATGGAACATTTTTGTAGCAGATGTGCCAGAACTGATTTTAGGCACGGATTTCTTAACTCATCATAAATTTTCCCCGATGTCATACAACGTTCGGTGTTGCACCAACCAACAAACACACACTGTTCTTGTCCTCCATCAAACTCTGACTCATTCTCTACTAATGCACTGACTGTCCGTGAGTGTTAGAGACAATCGAGAAGTTTTATGTTCTTTTTCTAAAGTTGTGCCATGAACATGAACAGGTGATCAAACTATACCAAGAAAGAGAGAGGCCTGGAAACCAATCTTAAGCACCATCATGGAGCAACGGTGCGCGCGGACGCGAGATCCATCCGCCACGGCCACTGGAGATGAACTGCGCCCCCCACCACCCGCCGCCGCCGCGGCTTCCCCCACTACCCGGCGCGCGGCCGGCCGCCGGCGCAGGGAAACGAGTTTGGACCCGGCAGGTATAAATACCACGGACAGAGAGCAGACAGATCATTCCATCAGCACCACCTGATGATGGCGGAGCGGTTATTCGCCGAAATATCGTGGAACTTCGACGATCGGATCCGGCTGTACACCCGAGAACCTTGGAAACAGCACATACGCCGGGAAAGCCTCAGATCACATATTACCTACCTCTACGGGGAGGATATGTACCATCTGGTGAAGAAACTGGATAAGCTTCGGAACCAGAAAGGACGTCTGCTGAGTTCTCTCGCCTTTTTACTAAGGTGCAGGGATGAAAACACCATACCTACCTTTGCAAAAATGTCACATCACATATGCACGCCAGCAGCGAATCGTATTAAGCGAGGAGCCAGCCTGGCCCTGGTCAGGGAAAGGATTCGCTACACTCGACAACAACTGGACAAGAACGCCAAAGAACTGCTGCACCTCCACCTACGATTGTCCTCCGCCCTCCAAGATCACTCCTGGGAGTGGGTGGACGGTGTCACCTGGGCACAGGCAGACTGGACCCACCTGAAATCTACGGAGAAGCAAGTCGCCAAGTTTGCTCGACTACCTGGCAAACCGCAGAACGAGTTGGAGCCCACAAAACGCACAGTGATTAATCTGACAGGGAAACCACTAGACGACACAGCTACAGCTGTACTCGAAAAAGGACTTAACTTTGCACCAACACCTGCTTCTGTTCCGTTCACTGAAATTATCTCTTCAGTAGAACAGGCAGTCCGGGGCCTACCAGAAGACAAGGCCGAAGAAATCAGGAGGGAATCATGCCGGATTCTGTCACAGGCAACACCAGCCAGAAGCAACATCTCGAGAGCAGAAAGAGCAGCACTGCGGGCCCTCAGAGAAGACACAGAGATAGTCGTTCTCCCTGCCGATAAAGGGAACGCCACTGTCATCCTTGAGAGACGTGACTACGAACAGAAGATGCTGCAGCTGCTAGACGACCCAGCATATCGGAAAATTAAAACAGATCCGACCAAGAAAATACAACAAAGCACCGCCACCTTGCTGAAAAATGGCGCGCTCGAGGAGAATGACATCAAGAGACTCCGCCAACGTTCCGTGGTAGCGCCGAGGATGTATGGCCTTCCGAAGACACACAAAGATGGTATGCGTCCCATTGTCAGCAACATTGGGGCACCAACGTATCCTCTGGCGCAGCATTTGGCGGGCCTGCTACGACCTTACGTGGGCAAATGTGCGCACCATATCCGGAATTCGACGGATTTTATTAGCCGCCTGAAGGAGCTGACCCTACAAGACTCTGACATCATGGTGAGCTTCGATGTCGTGTCACTATTCACACGTGTGCCGCTGGAAGACTCTATCAGCTTAATCAGTGAGAAATTCGCACCTGAACTGACCCAACTGTTCAGGCACGTGTTAACGTCCACCTACTTCGTCTTCAATGGTCAATACTACGAGCAGACCGATGGAGTAGCCATGGGAAGCCCACTCTCTCCAGTGGTAGCCAACCTATTCATGGAGAATTTCGAAGATATAGCACTGGAAACCGCTGAATTGAAACCTGTATGTTTCTATCGCTACGTGGACGACACGTTCCTCATCTGGCCGCACGGAAAGGATAAATTACAGGTGTTTTTAAAACATCTGAATTCACTTCATAACAATATTCGTTTCACCATGGAAATCGAGGAAGATGGGAAACTACCCTTTCTTAATGTCCTGGTGGAACGTAGATCTGATGGCTCACTGGGGCACAGTGTGTACCGCAAGCCCACACACACTGACCTGTACCTACATGCTTCCAGCTGCCACCATCCGGCACAGCTTAATGGAATGCTCAGCACATTGGTACACAGAGCACACTCGATATCGGACGAACAACACCTGAATATTGAACTAAAACACCTTGAATCTGTGTTCCGAATGAATGGGTATGGCAACCGCCAAATCCGAAGGGCCTTCCAACAACAGAAGCGCAGCAGGGACCAAGACGAAGAGGAAACTGAAGAGGAGAGGAAAGCCCTGGCAGTTCTGCCGTTCGCTGGCAACGTGTCATCCAAAATAGGAAGACTACTGAAGAAATACAATATTTCCACAGTCTTCCGACCGCCAGCTAAGACGCGCGCCCTACTGGGAACGGTAAAGGACGATTTAGGCCTAAAAAAAGCGGGCGTTTACAAGATCCCATGCAGCTGTGGCAAATCCTACATCGGCCAAACAGTTTGTACTGTCGAGGACCGATGCAAAGAACATCAACGCCACACCCGTTTATGCCAACCTAGCCAGTCGGCCTTAGCAGAACACTGCATCAACACTGGCCACAGCGCTAACTACGAGGAGACGGAAATCCTGGCCTCCACAAACACCTATTGGGACAGCGTCTTCAAGGAGGCCATAGAAATACGGGTCACGAACGACCTCATCAACAGGGACACCGGATTCCAGCTTAGCAAGGCCTGGAAACCAATCTTAAGCACCATCATGGAGCAATGGTGCACGCGGACGCGAGATCCATCCGCCACGGCCACTGGAGATGAACTGCGCCCCCCACCACCCGACGCCGCCGCGGCTTCCCCCACCACCCGGCGCGCGGCCGGCCGCCGGCGCAGGGAAACGAGTTTGGACCCGGCAGGTATAAATACCACGGACAGAGAGCAGACAGATCATTCCATCAGCACCACCTGATGATGGCGGAGCGGTTATTCGCCGAAATATCGTGGAACTTCGACGATCGGATCCGGCTGTACACCCGAGAACCTTGGAAACAGAGAGAATGTTGTTCACAAATGCTTCAATTAAACAATCAGAATCGCTCTTGTCAAAGTGGTCAAGTGAATGTGAATGTGTGCTCCGTCTGCATCGCAAAAATGAGGATATTTACCACTGCATCGCAGACATAGAATCGCACCTGACATCCACTCTCATCAACTGTCATCTCTGTGATATCTCAGCAAGTGTTCTCAGTGCTGTCGCATCCATGCGCAGTTTTAATAGTATTTGTGACAGTTCTCCCCCTCCATGCCACTCATATGCGAACATTTGCAAACAGAACTCAGTTTCCATGCCAAAGCCCTGCCACAATGGATGGCCTGCACAGAGTCCGACTCTGGTGGCCACCTCTAACATTTCCTCTTCTCTCGCGCCTCATGATCGTCACTTGTTTCTGCTCAACTAGTCGAGCAGTCTGTTACCATGATGTGTGATACTCTCCTATTCAGCAGCCCCCCGAGAAACTTTCATGTGATGCCATCTTGCTCCACAGTGCCTGTGGCTCCCCCAGTTAAACAGGTGGCCGGTATTGTAACTTCCCTGGCGCCTTGGCACACTCCATCAGCCATGAGCTGTGCCAAGCCCCCACCCCCCAACCTCGCAGACTTCATGTGACTCGTGCCGAACTGAGCCCTCTCACCCCGTCACAACAAACAGCAACCACATATTTAAACAAAATGTTCCTGTTTTCTCCCACAGTGTCTCTGCAGACACTAATGGCACAGATCATAAACTCCATCTTGTTGATGGGCCTACCATCTCTAGCAAACCATGCTGTCTTAGCCCAGAGAAATTGGCGGCCATCAAAAGAACAAACTGCAGACCTGAAACCTCCTGACAAATTAAAATTGTGTGCCGGAACCGGGACTCGAACATGGGACCTTTGTCTTTCGCAGGCAAGTGCTCTACCACTGAGCTATCCTGACACGACTCACGGTCCATCCTCACAACTTTACTTCTGTCAGTACCTCACCTCCTACTTTCCAAACTTCACAGAAGTTCTCCTGCGACCCTTGCAAGACTAGCACTCCTGGAAGAAGGATATGGTGGAGACAAGGCTTAGCCACAGCTGAAGGGATGTTTCCAGAATGAAAATGTCTGTCTAGGTGTGTTTGCGTTTCGATATGTCTGAGTGTGTGTGTATTTGTTTACCTTCCTTTTTGTCCCCTACAGTAAGTCCTTCCACTCCTGGGATTGGAATGACTCCTTTTCCACTTCCTTAAAACCCATATCCTTCCCTTTTTCCTCCCCTTTTTTCCTCTTTTTCCTGAAGAAGCTGCCAGTGGTGGCGAAAGCTTGTATGTGTGTTTGTGTGTGATTTTATTTGTTTCTATCGAGGAGCCGGTCCTTTTGGTAGGTCATCTCTTTTCTATTTTTTATTTATATATAGTGAAGCTACAGTGAAGATCCCTAGCTCCCTAAATAAATGTCTGCAGGATGATCTTGGGTGGGCTCTAGCAACAATTATTCTGATTACATGGTTTTGTGAAGTGAATACTTCTTTACTCAATGTTGAATTGCCCCAGAATATGATCCCATATGTAAGCAGTGAATGAAAATAGGCATTGTACGCTAATTTACTGAGATGTATATCACCAATTTTTGCAATGACCCTGATAGCATACGTAGCTAAACTCAAACGTTTCAGGAGATCTTCAATATGTTTCTATTAATTCAATCCATCATCAATGCAAACACCTAAGAAATTTGAATATTCTACCTTACATACAGATTTACGTTCAAAGTCTAAATTTATTAATGGTGTCATGCCAATTACTGTATGAAACTGTATATACTAGGTTTTATCAAAGTTCAATGCGAGTCCATTTGTAGAGAACCACTTAATAACTTTCTGAAAGATATCATTTACAATTTCATCAGTTAATTCCAGTTTGTCAGGTGTGATAGCTATACTTGTATCATCAGGAAAAAGAACTAGCTTAGCATCTTTGCAAGTAATAATTATATATTAAGATCAGCAAAGGGCCCAAGACAACCTTGTGGGACCCCATTTTTGATAACTCCCCAGTTAGAGGAATTAATTGTTTCATCTATATCATGTGAACTGCTTTTTTCAACTTTCTGCACTCTTCCAGTTAAGT
Source organism: Locusta migratoria (assembly GCA_026315105.1). Taxonomy (NCBI): domain Eukaryota; kingdom Metazoa; phylum Arthropoda; class Insecta; order Orthoptera; family Acrididae; genus Locusta; species Locusta migratoria. The sequence continues at coordinate 694,467,288 of CM048745.1, read as the reverse complement.
ATGATTTAAACCATTTGTGCACTGTCCCTCTCATACCACAATACTTAAGCTTATCTAGAAGAATCCCATTATTTACACAATCAAAGGCCTTTAGGAGATCACAAAAAATCCCAACTGGTGATGTCCGGTTATTCAAAGCACTTATTTCATCAGTGAAGGTATATATAGCATTTTCAGTTGAAAACCGTTTTTGAAAATCAAATTGACATTTTGTTAGAACTTTATTTTTACTAATATGTGAAGCAACTCAAGAATACCTAACTTTTTCAAAAATTTTGGGTAAAGCTGTCAGAAGTGAGATGGGGCAGTAGTTGTTGACTACAGATGTATCTCCTTTTTTATGCAAAGGTTTAAAAATAGCATATTTCAGTATATCTGGGAAAATACCCTACTTTAAAGAGCTGTTACTGATATGACTAAGAATCAAACTTATCTCTTGGGAACAAGCTTTTAATACCCTGCTGGAAATGCCGTCAATTCTCTTGAGAGAGTTCATTATTTTCCTAATTTCTGAATGAGAAGTGCGTGAAATTTCAATTGTATCAAATTGTATGGGTATGACCTATTCCATTAACTGCCTTGCTCCTTCTAATCAAAATTTAGATCCTATTTTCTCTACATTTAAAAAGTAATAATTACCGGTAATAATGTTTTCAACTTCTGACTTTTTGTTAATAAGGTTTTCATTTGTTTTGTTGGCAATACCTCTGCTCTTGGTTGCCCTGTCTCCCTTCAATAATATTCCAAATTGTTTTAATTTTATTAGCAGAGGAATTAATCTGACATGATGCACCTACTTCTTGATTTTTAGTAACTTTTCTTAATGTAGCACAGTAGTTTTTACAATATTTTATTGTTTCTGGGTTATTACTCTTTCTTGCAAATAGATATAGTTCCCTTTTTCAGTTAAAACATATTTTTATTCCTTTAGTAAGCCATGGTTTTGTGCATAGTTTCTTACATTTATACTTAAGTAATTTTTTGGGGAAACAGTTATCAAATACCCTTACAAATGTATCATGAAATAAGTAATATTTTAAATTAACATCACGTTCCTTATAAACATCATCCCATTCTAACTGCTGTAGACTTTCTTTGAAATTTATAGTTGTTAAGTCATTAATCGAGCGCACAACTCTGGAGGACTGTTTCAAATTACTGTATGGAGTTATGTCATATACTGTTACTAGCTGTGTACCATGATCAGAAAGACCATTCTCAACGGGACAAGCACTGACATTGTTAAACTTATCTTGGTCTATAGAAAAGTTATCTATCAATGTACTGCTCTCCTTTACTACCTGAGTAGGAAAATCAATAACAGATGTCAGATTGTATGAGCCAAGTAAGACTTCCAGGTCCTTCTTCCTGTTACACTCTTTCAGTCAATCTACATTGAAATCACCACAAATAATAATTATCTTCCCCATTTCTGACATATAGCACAACAAGGCATCCAATTTTTCCAGAAATAACTGGAAGTTTTCTGAAGGGGACCTATATACTATTACGATTATAAGATAATCATCATCGAGTTTAAGCTGGCAGGCACAGGCTTCATTATGTTGCTCTACACAAAACTTTTTTGTTTCTAAATTTTTTACACTGTGATAGTTTTTGACATATATGGCAACTCCTCCTATTACCTGATTATTTCTACTTACATTAGAAGCTTATTTTGTATCCACTGACATTCACATTTTCCATATCGGTGACAATGTGATGCTCAGACATGCATAGTATATCTATTACATTATCAGTTTCTATATCATCTATTTATAACTTGTACAAAAGCCAGACCACAGTTATTAGACTCGAAGGGCATGAAAGGGAAGCATCAGTTGGGAAGGGAGTAAGACAGGGTTGTAGCCTTTCTCCAATCTTGTTCAATTTGTACATTGAGGAAGCTATAAAGGAAAGCAAGGGAAATTTGGTGAAGGAATTAAAGTTCAGGGGGAAGAATCAAAAACATTGTGTTTTGCCGACGACATAGTAATTCTGTCAGATACAGAAAAGGACCTGGAAGAGCAATTGAACGGAATGGACAGTGTGCTGAAAGGTGCTTATAAGATGAACATTAACAAGAGCAAAACTAGGGTAATGGAGTGCAGTCTAAGAAAATCGTGTGATGCTGAAGGAATTAGATTAGGTAACAATGCAATAAAGGAGGTAGATGAGTTTTGTTACTTGGGCAGTAAAATAACAAATGATGGTCACAGTACAGAGGATATAAAATGCAGAATGGCAATGGGAAGAAAAGCATTTTTGAAAAAGAGAAATTTGCTAACATCGAATATTAATTTAAGTGTAAGGAAGTCTTTTCTGAAGGCATTTGTGTGGAGTGTTGCCTTGTATGGGAGTGAAACATGGACGATAAGCTGTGCGGCCAGGAAAAGGATAGAGGCTTTTGAAATGTGGTGCTACTGAAGAATGCTGAAGATTAGGTGGGTAGATCGCATAACTAATGAAGAGGTACTGAACAGAATTAGCGAGAAAAGGAATTTTTGGCATACCCTGACTAAAAGAAGGGATCACTTGGTAGGACACATTCTTAGACATCGAGGAATCGTAAATTTAGCATTGTAGGGAAGTGTGTGGGGTAAAAATTGCAGAGGGAGACCAAGAGACGCGTATAGTAAACAGATTCAAGTGGATGTGGGTTGTCGTTCTTATGAGGAGATGAAAAGGCTTGCTCAGGATAGGGTACTGTGGAGAGCTGCATCAAACCAATCTCCGGACTGAAGACCATAACAACAAATCATCTAAACAAACCAAAAGCTCATCTATTTTATTCTTTAGTCTGCCAATAATTTGGTGATAAATGTTAACACTACCTTTTCCTTTACATATGTAAGAAACATATGCTTTTTCAACATTTTTAGCATCTGACTGCCTGAGCTTCTCACTAGACACTTCTCACTTAGCCTAAAAAAGAAGTACTTCCATGAATCGCATTGCCCCCCTTAAGGATTTTGCTATCAACCCAGCCAGTTTCCCCTTCTCTTTCCTATTGAGATGCAGACCAGGCCTAGTGAAATCCCACACAGGCCATGCCTAGTGAAATCCCACCTATCAATAGCATCAACAGGAACCAAACCTATGTCTGACAGAGTAGCCACCCTAAGCAGTTGTTCAGTCTCCATATTGATCCTCCTGACAGAGCGGTTCAATTGGGTGGAAGCAGGCAACAGTCCAACATTTGTCTGGGTTGTTGCAGAAGCTATTTTAACCAGGTCACACTCAATACTGTAGCCCTGATCCCTGTCAATGCTGTTTCCCACCCCACCCACTATCACAACATGATCATGTTTTGTGATACCCTTCCACAAGGAACCTGTATCCTCTATCACCAGGCTAAAACCCGCACTAGGCTTGAAAAAGTTTGTGACCTGGTACCTGTCACCTAGTTTTTCCTGCAAAATTTGGCCCAGACCTCTTCCATGGCTACTTTCTAACAACAGAACTTTACTCCTCTGATCTACTTTCTTTAAACCGTTGGTTTCCTAGTGAAAGTCTGCTGTTTCTTAACTACAGCTACTTCTAAAGGAGCGTCTTCCTCACTTAACTGTAGTAGCAAGGCAATCTTGAAGCTGTCGGAACAATACCTCTCTGTGGCCCCTGTTCCCTGCTACCACTTCCCAACCCTGCTCACCGTTCTCCCCCCTTACCTCATAAGTTCCTCCCTAGCACTATCCAGTTCAGCCTGAAGGGCTCTAATCTTCCCTTTCTGTTCAGCTATTTTTCTGTCCCTTGAACACACTTTGCAAAACAAAGAAAGAGACTCATTTGCTTCCCTCTTTCCCACACAACTACATCCCCCCCCCCCCCCCCCCCCAATGAAACCACTTGTCACAACAGCTGCATTGAAACCCAACACAAACAAACCTACTGCAGCTCAAACACATTGCATTCATGATAGTTAAGAGGTTTACTTACGTGATATTGACAATATATGTTAACTACAGTTACAAAGAGTTACTAGATTTGTTTAGGACTGCTTGGAATATTATTGAAAGAAAAACATGGCAACCAAAAGCGCAGGAAGACTATACCACCATAAAACTGAATGACAAGGATGCTAAAAATAAGTCAGAAATGGAAAATATTTTCAATAATCATTTTCTCAATGTTGTGAGGAAAATAAGATCTAGATGTTCCTTATAAGAGGCCAGGCTGCTAATAGAAGGGGCCATACCTACATAGTTTGATATAATTGTAATTCCATCAACCTCTCCCCTTGAAATTAGTAAAATAATAAACTCACTGAAAAGTAAAAGCTCTTACAGAATTGATGACATTTCCAGCCGGGTACTTAGAGCTTGTTCCCCGCAGATAAGTAGGATTCTCAGTGACTTATGTAATAGCTCTCTGAAGCAAGGTGTTTTCCCTGATAGACTGAAATATGCCATTGTCAAACCAGTGCATAAAAAAGGGGATACATCAGATAACAACTACTGCCCAATCTCTCTTCTGACAGCTTTATCAAAAATTTTCGAGAAAGTAATGTATTCAAGAGTAGCCTCACATATTTGTAAAAACAAAGTACTAACCAAATGTCAGTTTGGTTTTCAGAAAGGCTTTTCAACAGAAAAGGCTATAAATTCCTTCACCGATCAAATATTAAATGCTCTGAATAATTGGACATCACCCATTGGTATCTTTTGTGATCTTTCAAAGGCTTTTGATTGTGAAAATTGTAGAATTCTTCTAGATAAGCTTAATCATTATGGTTTGACTGGGGCTGTGCACAAATTGTTTAATTCATACTTAACTGGAAGAATACAGAAAGTTGAAGTAAGTGATTCATGAAATGTCAAAACATCAGCCGATTCCTCAAACTGAGGGACTATCAAGGATGGGGTGCCACGGGGTTCGGTCTTAGGTTCTTTACTGTTCATGATATACATTAATGACTTGACATTCTACATTAATGAATATTCAAAGTTAGTTCTTTTTGCTGATGATACAAATATAGTAATCATCCAAAAAACAAGAACTATGTAATGTAATCATACATAATGTTTTCACAAAATCATTAAGTAGCTCTCTGCAAAAGGACTCTCATTAAATTTTGATAAAACACATTATATACAGTTCTGCACAGCAAATGGCACAACTCCAGCAATAAATATAGACTCTGAACAGAAGTCTGTAACTAATGTAGAATTTTCAAAATTTTTAGGTGTGTGCATTGATGAAAGATTAAACTGAAAGCAATGTTTGAGTTCAGCTACATATGCTGTTAGGGTTACTGCAAATTTTGCCAATAATAATCTCAATAAATTAGCTTACTATGCCTGCTTTCATTCACTGCTTTCGTATGGCAACATATTCTGAGGTATTTATTGCACAAAAGCATGTAATCAGAATAATTGCTGGAGCCCACCTGCGATCATCCTACAGACATCTATTTAAGGATTTAGGTATCCTCACAGTAACTTCACAGTATATATATTCACTTGTGAAATTTGTTGTTAATAATCCAACCCAGCTCAATACTAATAGCAGAGCTTCAACACCAGGAGAAAGGATGATCTTCATTATGTAGGGCTCAATCTGGGTTTGGCACAGAAAGGGGTAAATTATGCTGCCACAAAATTCTTTGGTCACCTACCAAGCAACATCAGAAGCCTGACATAGCCAACTAACATTTAAAAATGAATTATAATAATTTCTGAATTACAACTCCTATTCATTGGATGAGTTTTTAGGTATAAATTAGTAGACATAAAAAAAAATAATTCTGTCATGTAATATTTTGTGTCATGTAACTCCTTGTACAAACACCCTTCATTAACTTGACACATTCCACATTATTAGAAAGTGTCATATTCATGATCTATGGAACAAGTATTAATCTAATCTAATCTTCATTTGGTGCCCAAGAAAGACGGCTCTTGGGGAATGTGTGGTGATTACCACAGGTTCAATGCCCACACCCCCATGGACAATTATCCTATTCTGAACATTGCGGATTTCACACAAACTCTGGCAGGCATGGAAGTGATTTCGGTTGCATACTGTAAGCATGCTTGCCACGAGATTCCAATTATGTCTAAGGACATTGAAAAGACCGCTGTTACTACTCCCATAGGTTTATTCCACAACTTGTTCATGCTTTTAGGCTTTAAAAAGGGCACAGAGAATGTTGTGGCTGATTTTCTCTCGCCCACTAATGTCATTTCATCTCTCCTAGATCTCTCAGCCCGCAACTCTTCAGGTGGCTGATGACAACACAATTCAACTCATTCCAAACTCTTCCCCTTCTTGGCAACCTATCCACACCACCTTCCCTCATTATCGGGTGAGGTTTGGTGGGATGAATCTATGGGCAGTCTCTGCCTCTAAATTCCTTACTGCCTCAGGTGCAATATCTTGAATAACTGCATGATCTTGCTTATCCTGGCGTCAAGGCCTGCACCACGTTTGATTGATTTTTTTCCAGGGAAGCCAAAACAGTCTTGGACTAACCCGCCACTGCCCACACCGAAACTAAGTTTATTGTGCGGTATTGCTCCCTGTTTATCTAGTAAAGCCAACCAACGCCCTTGAGCAGAGCAAGGAGTCCCTTTACCAGTTCTTTATTAGACACAATTTCTTCGGGTCTAGTTGTCCCAAATGTTCTGTGCCTTTTACTCTCCAATGCAATGCATTCCAAGATTAGATGTGATGCAGTTTCATCACCGTCATCACAGATCCTACATTTAGGGTTCTCTTCTGTTATTCCCATCGTATGTAGGTGTTTTTTGAAATTCCCATGGCCTGTCAGCAATCCAACCATGAGTCTAATCTCTCTCCTGTTCAGGCCCAGGATTGCAGAGCTTCTTTTAAAACATGGATTTGGCATCATTACCTTGCCATGTTTTTGTTGATGGACTTTGGTCCAATATTCTACGTGCTGTCTTCTGAGCCAGTTACGTAGCTCCAATTTGATCATTGCCTTGGTGATTGTCAGGACAGGTTCTGGTCCAATAAATGGAGTCTCTGCCCCCATCCTCGCTAATCTGTCGGCATGTTCGTTGCCACTGATCCCCGAGTGGCCAGAGACCCACAATAGGTTTACTCTATTGCTTTCCCCTAGCTCCACCAGAACCCTATGACATTCTGCAACAATTTTAGACCTTGTTGCAGGAGCTGCCAGTGATCTCAGGGCTGCCTGGCTGTCTGAATAGATATAGATGCTACGATCTTTGTAGCACCTACGCAAATTCTCCTCCACACACGCCCTGATGGCAGTGATTTCGGCCTGGAATACTGAGGCCAGTTTTCCTAGAGAGATGATGCCCTCCAGTCTTGGCTGCACCCCATATACCCCGGCCCCAACACCTTGGTCGAATTTTGACCAGTCAGTGAACTAGACAATATACCCCGTATGGTGTCGAACTATTTTCTCCCATTGCTCCCTACTTCCAATTGTTATATTGAAAGGCTTGTTGAAGCAGTATAGAGTTATAATATAGTCGGCTGGCATTTCCTCAACTTTTCCTATATTTACCTCACTCACTATTGTAGTGTGTGATTCTGGATATCCCAAAGAGTTCCAGTTGTTGCCAGATTTGAGTCTGTATGCACCAGCTGCTGCCTCCATCTTGACCCAAAGGTGTAATGGGGGCATATTCAGCATGGTTTCCATCCCAGCAATTGGTGTGCTGCTAATTCCGCCTGTTATGGCTAAGCAGGCTAGTCTCTGCACCTTACCAAGCTCCTTAGCAGCAACCTGCTGTTCTACCTTCTTCCACCACACGACCACCCCATAGGTGATCCTGGGTCTAATCACTGTGGTGTACATCCAGTGCATACCCTTGGGGCTCAGGCCCCAGTTTTTGGTACTCAGAAGAGTACCTTTTGCCTTGGAGCAAATATTCCTGATGTGAGGGGTCCATGTCAGTTTCTCATCTAGGGTAACCCCTAGATATTTCACTGTCCCCTTCACAGGTAGCACTTCATTGAAAAGCTTTAGATTCCAACTTGAATGTTGTATATGCTTTCTTTGTGAATGGCACCACGTTAGTCATGGACTGATTTTCTGGCGAGACATGATCTGTGATTGCAAAGCCTGTTCTTGTGTCTGTGTTCCCTGCCAAAAAGCAAAATTCATAGTCGCACCTCCCCTCCACTGGGCTCTTTTCCTGTCCCTGCTAGCTGCTTCCAGCATGTCAATATTGATCTAGTTGGCCCCCTTCCCCCAGTAAATAGTTTTCGTTACCTCCTCACTTTGATTAATCTCATCACCTGTTGGGTTGAAGCAGCACCCCTTCCGAACATCACTGCAGAAACTGTCGCACATGCATTTGTGCACTCTTGGATTTCCCATTTTGGCTGTCCGACTCTCATCACAACTGACCAGAGCAGACAGTTCGAATCTGCTCTACTTCAAAACCTGTGCAACCTGTTTATAATTAAACACATCCACACCACAGACTCTCACCCTCAAGGAAATGGCTTAGTTGAATGTTGGCACTACACTCTCAAAGCAGCCCTCATGTGCCATGACACAGTGTGGCTTGAGGCTCTCCCCTTGGCCTCCTTGGTCTTCGCTACACTTACAAGCAAGACCTGAAAGGCACCATCCCAGAGTTTGTCTACGGACTAACCCTAACTTTTCCTGGTGAACTTGTCCTCCCTTCCCCCTTCCCCTCCTCCTCTACCCTCTGATCTCTCATCCTTCATCTACCGATTCCATCTTTACTGTTCAAAATTCTTTCCCCTTCCCCTCCTCCAGGCCATTGACTCCCCTCCTTCTTCTCATATTCCAAATGCACTGGCATCATGCACTCATGTCTTTCTCCTCCATGATGACACTGTCTGCCCCTCTTCAGCCCTCATATTCCGGACCTCACCAGGTCCTGAAGAGGGGTAACAATAGCTTCATTATTTCTGTGAACAATGCGTCACCATCTCAATCATTAGGGTCAAACTCACTTACATCATCACCATTTCTCCTCCGCCTCTGCTAAACTCTGCCACTCCCCTCCCTCCTACAAACAGTTTCTCACTCCACTTCTCCTCTTACAACTCCTTTCCCCCATCAGCAGTCCCCCACTCTATACTCCATCCCCCCCCCTTCCATATTTTCTCACTCTCCCCGCTTCCCCTGCCCTTGAATTCACTGTGCCTGTCCCCCCCTCCTCTTGCCACTGATATTTCTACCATTTTTTGTGATCTCTCAGTCTTCATTCTCTGCCTGACTTCTTCGGCATGTTCCCCACCTTCCAGCAACGAGTGACAGCTGCTGAAACACATCCACTTTTCTGCCACGGTCATCTCATCAGCTGTTCGCACCTTCCTCCTGCCTCCCCGAAAAATAATTGCTCCGCTCACCTGTCAACACGGCCAGTCTGAGTCATCTACCACCCTTGACATCTTGCTGACTTCGGTGTCAATGCACCGGCAACTCACTATCACACGCACGCACCGCTACCTCTACCTACCATTGAGCTCATCGTCACTCGGATGCCAACACAACCATCGCCCGACACTGGTCTCCTACCTTCCACCCTTTCCAGATATACGCCAGTCTGTGGGGAGGTGGGGGGGGGGCACCACTGCCTAGATAGTTCAAATGTGAAATATATTTATGCCCAGCTTCTTGGTGCCAGCTTTCCTGAACTCCCCAGCCATGTTATTCTCAGTTCTGTATGACTTGTTGCTGTGTTCACAATAAAGTGTATATAGATTAAGTTACATGTCTTATTGAGGCTCCAAACCCATAATTTCATATAGTTCTCTTAATTTGGTATGTGAACAGAAAACACTCTTCATGTTATGGTTTCTAACAATGCTGCTGATTTTAGCAAAAGTATTCCTGCATAGGGCGGTTATGGTTAAAGTTTTTGCTGTATCTTCCTATTCTCATGGACTGTGTAGCAGAATGGCTAGCTGAAGGCCTTCGGAATCTGTTTGGACTTCCATCTATTTTTTGCAGACCACTAATCATAGAACCTCTCAGTTGCATTCCATTCTGAGCTGCAATCCATTCAGAACTCTGTTGATCTGTGTTGGATGGCAACAGTTGCTAGCTGGCAGGTTTAAATCATGCCTACCTTAATCTATAAAAAAGAGATAGAGTGGCTAGTCATACATATGTCAGCTCAATTCCACTGATCATAACACCAAAAAGATTACGATAAACATTGAAATAAGCTTTCAGAAAACAAACTTCTCTTGGGTAGGACAGAGCAGAGAGGAGAAAGGGGATAGAAGGAAAAGTGGTTTTGGGTTACTCACAACATAGGCTGTAAGGTGAAAACCCCTCCTTATGCACTACAATTCCACCCTTTTTCCATATCTACTCCTAATTTAAGCAATACAACCACTGTGTATCTCGATCCTATATCAAAGTACTTGTGGTCTTTCCACAAACATTTGTTCACAAAAAATAAAATAACAAAATAAAATTAAATAAATTATTCCACTTCACTCCATCTTTACCTCATGAGTAACCCAAAATACTTTCCTTTCTATACCCTTTCCCTTCCCTCCTCTCTCCTATCTGATGAAGGAAATTTATTTTAGGAAAGCTTATATCAAAAACATTAAGAAGAACATTGATACAAGTACTGGACAGCCACTTGATCTCCTTTGAATAATACCTTTGATCACATCTCAGTGGAGACTTTCTGTCAGATTTATCTATAAAAAGTTTGTTTTACAATATGTCCTTGAAGTGTAAATTGTTAACTGGTCACCCTGTCATTCTCTGCCATAAGGTCTCAACAGATCTGGTACAGAGGGAGGCATGTTCAGTGCCCCACACTCCCATCTCTTGAGTCAGTTTTTGTGAGCACAGCTGCTACCTTTCAATCAATTAGTTCCTCAACTGGCCTCCCTACGTCTGAATGCATTCCACTTGTCAACAGTGCTCAGTAGACCCAGATGGTGACACATAAAAATGCTACCAAGCCCAACCATGCATAACTTTGGTGATGTAATGGGAGCTGGTGTATTAACTGTGACATGGCTTTTGGCACAACCTGCACTTTCATTTAAAATATCGTGTAGTTTAAATATTCTTCAAAAGAGATCGTACTTACCTTAACTCTGTACCTCCAACAGTTACACTATCAGTGGTACAGAACTAAGAAAAGTAAAGGCCAGTCAATCTATCTCTTTTGAAGAAACGAATATTATAGAAGGAAACTTTCCTGGTGGGAGAAATATGTATAAAAATAGAGATAGAGTAATTTACCAAAAGCACAGGCTCATTGATAGACACAAAAACACAAATAGAAACACACCAAACAAACAATCAAGCTTTCGCAACCATTGGCTGCTTCATCAAGAAAAGAGGAAGGAAGGAGGGAGGGTGAAAAGGAAGGATGTGGGTTTTAAGGGAGTGGATGAGGAGTCATTCCAATCCCAGGAGTAAAAGGACTTACCTTAGGGGAAAAAAGTAAAGGTAAGCAAGCACACTCACACCCACACATATACACAGGCAAACACACAAAGGCAGACATTTGTAGAAAGCAAAGAAGTTCGACAGAGATACCAGTTGAGGCAAAGATTTATTGAATGGTGAGCGGGAATTTGAATTTAGTGGAAGTTGAGACCATTTGGGCAACGGGAAGAGAGAATATGCTGAACGGCAAGTTACCATCTCCGGAGTTCTGAAGGATTGGTGTACGTGGTAAGTATCCAGATAACTCGGACAGTGTAGCACTCTGCCAAGAAGTGCTGGCTGTGCACCAAGGCATGTTTAGCCACAGGGTGATCATCATTACCAACAAACACTATCTGCCTGTGACCATTAATGCGAATGGACAGTTGCTGGTCATTTCCACATAGAACATTTTACAGTGCAGGCATGTTAGTTTTTAAATCACATGGGTGCTACGCAAGTAGCTCTGCCCTTGATTGTGTACACCTTCTGGGTTACGGGACTGGAGAAAGTGGTGGTGGAAGGATGCATAGGGCAGGTTTTACAATGGGAGCCGGAGGGTAGGGAAGGTGGTTTGGGGATTCCATAGGTATGGACTAGGAGGTTACTAAGGTTAGGTGGGTGGTAGAAAGACACTCTTGGTGGAGTGGGAAGGATGTCATGAAGGATGGATCTCATTTCGTGGCAGGATTTAAGGAAGTCGTATCCTTGCTGGAGAGCCACATACAGAGTCCGATCCAGTCCCGGAAAGTATTTGTTGACAAGAGGGGCACTTTTAGGGTTCTTCTTTGAAAGGTTCTGGGTTTGGGGTAATGAGGAAGTGGACCTGGCAATTTCCTTCTGTACCAGATCAGGAGGATAGCTGCGGGATGTGAAAGCTGTTATTAGGTTATTGGTGTACTGGTTCAGCTAAGCTGTAGGGAAGGGTATGCTTGATGTGGACTGGATGGCAGTTGTCATAATGGAGGTACTGTTGTTTATTTGTGGGTTTTATGTTGACGGATGTGTGAAGTTGGCCGTTGGGCAGATGGAGGTCGACATCGAGGAAAGTAGCATGGGCTTTGGAATAGGATCAGGTGAATTTGATGGGACCAAAGGAGTTGAGGTTGGAGAGGAAATTCTGGAGTTCTTCTTCACTGTGAGTCCAGATCATGAATATGTCATCAATGAATCTATACCAAACTTTGGGTTGACAGGCTTGAGTATCCAAGAAGATTTCCTCTAAGCATCCCGTACAAGGGGGCCATCCTGGTTCTCATGGCTGTTCCCTTTAGTAGTTGGTATTAGGCTTGCGCATAATAATTCGCGATCGGGAGTGCTCACTTTAGTTCACACTTCTTTAGTTTGTCCGCTCTCAGTGATGACTGAGCGTCATGGTCTGCGCATGCAGGTGGAGGGGGAAGTTCCCCCTCCTAGCTGCTTCAAGTGCTTGCTGCTTGAGCCGCTAATGATATCACGCAAACCAAAAGAAACAGTTTGTGGATAATTTCTCATGTTTAAGTTTAGAGTTATCTCTAAATCTTGGCATTACGGAATTTATTAGTCAGATGTTGCAGAGTGCAGAACAAATCAAAACAGAAATTTTGTAGCACTGAACTATGTAATCTAGCAGGCAGACGCTCACCTTGAAATGACTCATCAGCAGAAGGCAAACACGTGATTTTTAATTCTGCTACGCACCCTCTCGCTATTGCCTGTCGGTCTTCGGAAAAGAATCCAATGAACTATGAAGTAGGATATGTTTGGGATAATCATCTGCTGCTCCTAGTTCGTCCGCTGCTCCTAGTTCATCTGCTCCTTCTAGTCGTCCGCTCTTTTTGGCTTTTGCTACCACTACTAAAAGAGCTCTTTTTTTTATGGCAGCTTTTTTATATAACGAATCAGTGTTGCCAGTGTGCTATTACCCATATTTTTGGGCAATTTGACATCAAATACTTAGGCAAATAAACTAGTTATTTACACAAATGGGTGATACAATGGTATTCAACTACTTTGCATACAGAGTACTCATAGTAGTTTATTTTTAAAATAGATTTCTTGTGGCAGTGAACTATGAAACTACAGCTGAGCTGCATCTCAACTTGAAATGAAGGTAACTGGCAGAAGGGAATCACGTGATTCTGCACACTCTCATGTACTCTCGCTGTTCCCCGTCAGTCTTCCAGACAAACTGAGATGCGAGGGATCTGCAAACTAGTTCGCATAGTTTGCATGTGAGAGTGCTCTTCCGAACTAGTTCATTTGCGAACTACACAAGACTAGTTGGCATGTCTGGCCCTCAAAGGTGAAGAAGTTGTGGGTTATGATGAAACTGGCTAGGGTAATAAGGGTTTCAGATGGTCGGTATGAAAGGAAATACTCCATTGCAGCGAAGCCCTTGGGGTGTGGGATGTTCGTGTATAAGGAAGTAGCATCAATGGTTACAAGAATAGTGTCCGGAGGTAACAGGTTGGGTAAGGATTTCAGGCGGTCGGGAAAGTGGTTGGTGTCTTTGAAGAATGATGGGAGACTGCACATAATGGGTTGAAGGTGTTGGTCTTTTGAAGAATATTTTAGCATCTGAGTGGAGATTTTCCATCATTAATTGAATGTACTGTAGTTTAGAGATTCAACAAATTATGTTACATTACACCATAGGGAACAGAGGCATATAAGAAGTCAGCTCAAGTTGTGACTCACGTTTATTGCTGTTCCAGAATGAATGGCATCAAGTATTCTATTTTTCCAACGTTTCAAATCATCTAAGTCAAATGTAAGCTGCTGAGCTTCACGGTCAACATCCTGAAAATGTACCATATTGTTGCACATTACAATTTACTTATTATTATTATTATTATTATTATTATTATTATTATTATTATTATTCATATTTCAACATAAAAAGGGTTTCTCACATGTAACTGAGTAAATTTTTCCCGTGCAGGCCACACTCTGCTTGCCAAGAGATTGTCAAGCTTAGGAAAATAAGCTTCCTCTAATGGTTCATGCCAGATATCCAATTTCTTTACCCTTCCAAGACTGTTACTCAGTCGTTCAAAATCATATCTGAAGAGAAATCAGAAAAAAATCTAAAGTCCAAATTAATAACATTCATCATATCAGGGGCACTTACAGTCTTTTTGTAGTTTATTTTATTTAAATTATCAGAACAATGGAAGTTTCAGGAAATGAAAATAAACAATGACTGGCAGCCCACCTATTTGTTGTAAGGCATAACATTTCCATATGTGCACACACAACCCCTTATCTTTATTATTAAAACGTAAATAGCTCTACTGTCAGTAGAAAAGACAACATCACTTACATAATTATAGTTAAACCACATTGAAACGCTTCTGACAAGCTGTAATAGTTTAGCCAACTATACTAAAACTTTCATAAGGACGGCCCATTTCATACTTCGCTTCAACTTTAAATCAGATAACAAACAAACTCATTATACCTTTGTGCTGTACTGCAGATAGTGACACAAATGAAGAAAAAGTAAAAAAAGGGGTGAAAAAGGACAAGCTTTCGGAACCCAGTTCCTTGTTCAGGTCAGAGAGAAAGAGTATCTCTGACTTCCACACTCCTCAAACACCGCCCTCATGACCTAGGTCGTGAATTACCTTTCCCTCCCGTTCCCATGCTTTTTTCTTTCCTTCTCTCCAACCTGAAGGAGGAACTGGATTCCGAAAGCTTGTCCTTAATGGCACGTACAAACAGTTGCATTGTTGACGTAAGAATGAGTAATTTATGGTACCATCTTTCTGAGTAATAAAGTACGTTATCTACGTAAGTTAGGTATTATTCGGTTCAGTACCACCATATTACCCACATCGGTATCAGGTCGTGACAACGACTATATCTGGAGAAGACAGGGTTACAGCAATTGCTTGCTACTGTGTTTAAATGCTAATTATGGCACAGAATTGCAGTTATGTTCAAATGTATGCACACGTCGATTAGCAACAACAATGTTGGTGCTCAGACGGGATACATTTGCAGCAGACAGAAGACAAGCAACTTTTATAATCAAATATACAGTGAGGCACTACATTTGATGACATTTCTTTGATGAAAAATACATGTACGTTGAAACATATTAATATATTTTTGAGTAATTACAGTTTCATTCTACCGATACTCATCTTTTCAATATTTTGATGTATGGGGGTTCTGCTTGCTGCAACATTATTCTCCTGGGGCATCGTGGTAGAAATAAACACTCGTAGATACAATTTTTCACTTCTTCTTTAATATGAAACAAACTTCTCCTCCACAACATAACAAAGTCAACACATCCACAATAACACAGACTGACAGATTCCAAAATACTCGACAAGACACAAAACTCGAACTCCGGCAAAACTCTAACCCCCCCACGCTAGGCGGTGAGGCAAATATATAACATCGGCAATAATGCCATTATATTAAGCATTGTTTTAACAATAGAATATACTGATTTATAATTAACAAACATAACAGAAAAGCATTTCATGAACACAAAAATAATCACAATAAAAAATGAAAACTATAAACAAAATAATTTTAGATGGCACATGTATTTTTAAGACGAAATTTCCGATCTTTCTGCTGACAACAAAGTGCGATGTTAAATAACAATTAATTTGTTAATGAGTACATCATACATGTTCCTAACATATATTGAGCTATCAATTATCTTGGAAATTCTGAAACTAGGTTTAAAATGTCATGTCAGTCAATATATACAAAGAAACACAATATACAAATTTCGACTTTACAGTAATTAAAACAATTAGCTGATCTACACAACTTGTTTATGAGCCTAACATATATACAATGCTATTTAATTTCATGTCTTTATGTTTTACATAAGTTTGTCCCCTTCGTCTGTCTATTTATTGAAGTAATATACAATGGCAAAAGTATTGTTTATAGTACTGTCTGGAAAGAAACTATATGAATCTCTTAATTAATGCAAACTATCACTCGTTTTAATCACAGTATCACCCAGACACTGTCCTACACTAATTCCTAAGCTGGCTATTACATTTTTAACTTCACACGCAACATATAACACAACTGAACCACACGATTCCGGGTCCGACGCAGATGGTATCGTACGGTGACATTGAGATGAGAGGACCAGGCAGACGGTATCGTACGATAACATTGAAATGAGGGGGTCAGCAGTATCGTTACAACGTTGATGTAAATATGTGCCATATAGACTTTTACAAAGGTATATGACTGTGTAATACCAGTCTCAGTTCCATTTATTTAACGGTTCAGATTCTATAAGTGGTCATTTTATTGTGTTACTGTGAGTAGGTTTTCACAGTATACAAATGAAATATTTTTTAGTTTGTATGAGAACGTTTAGTAGGTAAAATACAAGAATTTTATGGGGTTGGTGCAAGATTCGCAATCTCTGGATATGAGAACATTGCGCGCCTCTCTCTCTCTCTCTCTCTCTCTCTCTCTCTCTCTCTCTCTCTCTCTCTCTCTCTCTTTCAATCAGTGTGGTGTCAATTGTTTTGATATTTATGTGTCGTTTTGAAATTTAATAGGCCAAATGGCTGCCCTCACATACTTGTTCAAATCCGATGGGTGGTAGCCTGATCTACACAAATCCGAATGGTCCCCCCCCTCGTCAAAATGTAAGGTGCGCGGATTACTCAAGGGTGCAGATTACTTGAGTATATATAGCATTTTATTGAAGTAACTGCTTCCAGTTTCTGTCCTGCTGTTGCATAATCATATAATAAAGGACCTTTGTTTCCATGTATTCATATCACTTTAAATTTGCTTATGTTGAGAGTCAATTGTCATCCTGTACACTATTCGTCAATACACTGCAGATTCTCCTGCAGTTCGCAACATTTTTCAGTGTTACAACTTCTCAATATACTACAGATCATCCACAGAAAACTCACTGAACTTCTGAAGCTGTCTATGAAGTCACTTATATTGATATCTAAATGCCATCAGTTCAACTAAATACCTAGGAATAACAATTACAAGCAACTTAAGTTCGAAAGAACACATAAAAAATATTGTAGCGTAGGTGAACCAAAAACTACATTTCAGACTTCATATCCACCTTCAGGACTCTAGAGGTTAAGTACCATTAATGCAATAAACTGGAAGTGGCTAAATGGTGTATTTACACCAAATGCCAAATAATGATAACAATAATAATCATCAGGTAGCATCCATTGGTCAAAGTAAAAATAAACATTGAAACTACTGCACATCTCAAAAGTCATTTACAACAGAAAACACAACACACAAAAGCTAGAATAAGAAATTGAAATATTAAATTCATACAGATAATTCTTAATATATTTATTTAATTTTTGACTGCCTGAAACTTTTTCATAATGTTAAAATTTATTTGACCTGAGAGGTTTCTTATTGTGAGCAGTGGCAGAGGCCATGCCAGTCACTTCATGATGGAAGATCGTAAAAAATAGTTGACTTCATGGTGTAACACAGCACAGATAAGTCAATGTATTTTCTGAGATCAAGATAATTTGGGAGACATGTAGAGACACAATTATTTTTAAATGACATTTCAGGAATAAACAAAATTAGAAAAAAAAATTGCATTAAAAATTTAGTTAATGAAAATAGTTTCCAGATCATCATGAATGTGCTTAAGAGAACATGGCAAAACTTTATTTTATTTCTAATTATTAATTTTGCAGCCTCTTCTGGCACAGTATTTTCCTCAAAGAACTCCATCACCAAATTGTATGTAGTGTTGTAGACCAAGGCAAAGGGTTCTGGAGGAGACAAGTCAAGAGGTGTGTTATAGCACTTATGCAAATTAACACTGCTGAAAACACATTATTTTTACAAACACTATTTTTTCTGTCACCAATTTAAGAATAAACAATCATAGACAACCAAATGCAAGTAAAACACATTGTGAGCAAAAAGCTGTGAATGGGCAAGAATGTTGAGGATAGCCACAGTTCAATTTGGGCTTTAGCAGCCAGAGATGTCAGTCATATACAGTAGAACCTCGTTTTTACACTTTTCAAGGAACTTCAGTAAAATGGTGTAAAATGCAGGAAAACATAAAATGCAGGAAGTGGTGTTTTAAATGGTAAAATATGCTTACTGGATCAGCCATGCATTTTCATAGTTTATTTGTGATATATGTACATAATAAGCATCTAAATACTCGTCAGGAAGTTTATCATACAATAAATGTTATCAAAATTTTTACTATTTTAAGCACAGGACAGAACTGGTAATTTTATGGTAAGTAGAAATTTTTGATGTAATTTCATTTATTATAATCGAGGACACCGCTGCTAGGCTATGTGACAAATCTTCAAAATTACTGCCTTTTACCGGCATTAATTATTTACATAGTAAAACTCCTAAAGTTCCGTTCTTTTCATATTTTTCTATGTTTCACATGACAATATTAGAGAATTTATTCACGTTCTCGAGTGCAAACATATGCATAAGTGTTTTTGTGACGTTTGCATTGGATCGGCTTTTTGAAGTTGTGGGTATCACGATACCCAACTTTGACAGATAACATTCTTTATGAATGAGAAATATGTATCACAAAAACAATGCAACTCTTTATTCTCACATCAACAAAGCAACTGGTTCTGATTGAGTACACGCCAGGCACTATGGCAAAGAAGCTGGTGGAAAGAGGAGCTACATCGCCACAAATCAGCGCATCTTGAGTCAACTACTTGCATACTGCCAACAATGATACACGAAGTATACGTTTGCATTTGTTCAAAGTGTCAAGAAATTGGACTGAGAATAATTTTTAAGCATTATACTTTAAGGGGAAAGCCATGCTAGCATCAATTTATGTAGATTACGTCATTTTTTCTTCGTGAACATGCTTTCGAAAAGTGTGAAATGCGGGAAAAGTGTGAATATGTTAACACAAAAACGAGGGTGAATTAACATTGTGAACATAGGAAATTTGACGGGACCGACAAAAAATGTAAATGGCGGGAAAACGTAAAAACCGGGAATGTAAAAATGAGGTTTTACTGTATGTATGAATTGTGCCCGAGTGACTGTATCTTTCTGTTAAAGGCTGTGGTTAAAAATTTAAAGTTGTTTGGATTGACTGTCTTTGAATGTTAGAAATTAAGGAAGACTGAAGGTTTCTCACACTATAGCAGTTCAATTGAAATAAAATATACTGTATATTCTGTGAATGCTGATCTATCAAATATGGATACAAAATACTTAAATAATAACTACAAAAATATAAATACACTGTATACTTTGGAAAGGTGATGTTCACTTTCTTTTTTAAAACCAATTGAAACATGATTCTGTTCCAACTTTAATCAGTATACTGAATCCATCGAAGGCAGTATCACTCAAGAGGAAAGCATTAATGATAGGGCCTGTGAATTAAGTCCAGTGCTTAATAAGGTTAAATTTGAGAAAACTTGTGAATCTAGTGCCTATCATAAAACATTTTTGAGTGAATTTGTGGGTCTGAACAAGAATCAGAACATTTTATAAATTAAAATATAATACACATTATTTTCTTCATCAAAAACATTATTTGAAAACTTGAAAATGTTAATGGAAATTCCAGCATAGATACAAATAGTGAAACTGCTGCAGTGTCCCATTACAGTTTTGTTTGTTGGAAACGAAGCTGATTTATCAGCTCACAGTCAAGCAAAGGAAATTAAAACTACTGGAAACCATGACCACTGCAAACTGTAATACCAGGCACAGGACCAGAACAGTTGCTGCACAAAGCAGCAATTCATCAGTCTCTCACCATGATATCTCCAAAATGTAATACAATAATCATGGTCAGCAGAACTGGGATTCATCAATAAAATTAATGTTTTCTCTACTCCTGATATTGTCTGTACCTCTGTGATGGTCAGATTACAGTTTGGAGACAATGTGCTTCATACATCTCCTATACTAGTCCTGCACTCATTATTACATTTTTGGGTAAGCACTGCCCACATTACATTGTTGAATGTTGGAGCCTGTTCTTCCATACCTTTAGAACTTGTCAATAACCACATTGCAACTGGCTAATCTGCAACAACATGTGCCACACAATGTTCCAGACTTCTTCATTGTCCATGGAATTGCATTGCTGCCTTGGTATCCCTGTTCTCCTGATTTATCACATATCAAATATTCTGATTGATGATTTCCAAATGACTAGCTCAGAATACATCACCCATTGCTACACAAGATCAACTTTTGGCAATATTTGGAAGCTGCACAGTCTGCTACACTTCAAGAATACATCCAGTGCCTCTATGATTGAATGTGGAGGCATGAAGCACTGGTTATAGACAGTCATTGCTCCAACACTCGATACTGATATTTTTTTCTTCACTTCACATGGGACTACATTTTCAACAATGTGATCTCTGTACAATG
Organism: Locusta migratoria; assembly: GCA_026315105.1. Classification (NCBI taxonomy): domain Eukaryota; kingdom Metazoa; phylum Arthropoda; class Insecta; order Orthoptera; family Acrididae; genus Locusta; species Locusta migratoria. The sequence continues at coordinate 694,446,530 of CM048745.1, read as the reverse complement.
TGTTATTTCCCAAATAAATTTGGCTGTGATGGTCTCCAGTCCTTCTTGATGTTGCATTTTGGAAGGTCAGGAGTGTATCTTTGTTATGAAACTGCCTATCAAATTCCAAACATTTACAGACCATTGAAATAAAACAATCACTCACAATGTAGGCCTAGGCCAGAGCCACCATCTAGACCATGTTCTAAAGTATTCAAACTATCTGAAATAAATGTTATTTTCAAAAATATTTATTAAAACTTAAAAATGGAAAATCTTATTGGAATATCAATAATGGAGGATAGATAACAACTCACTGTGAAGACAGTGAGCTGCTGATAGGCACATAAACAATTACATTCATACAACTTAAATTTACAGTAATGGCCTTCATCAGAAAAAGAAACTCAACATTCACACACTCACTCAGGCAACTATACACATATGATTTCATCTTCAGCTGTTCTAGTGCAGCAGTGACTGAGGAAGGGAGTGGAGAGGGAAGGATGCCGGGTAACGGTATGGATGGAAGTGCCATGGCTCAGATAGGTGGGAATGTGAGAGTCAGCATGGAATGCAATGAAGGAAAGGGGCAGAAGAGGATAAAAGGGAGATGTAGAGATGTGTGGGAAAGGGGAGGGGGGAGGTTGAAACACAGAAGGAATGAAAACTTGAATTGGAAGAATACATGATAAGGAGTGGGGAAGCCAATATATAAATGGTTGAACTCTCAGCATTTCTATGTTCAAAATAAACAACCAATATTGTCCAGGTTGTGCCATTTTCAAAAGATATTTCCAGTAACACAGAATTTCAAATAAAGGTAATTATAATGCAACCACTTCAACTGAATTGTAAAAAATGAAGTCAAGTAAACAATAATTCATCACACACAATACAAACATCTTTAAATAGTAAATCAAGTCTAGCCTTAGAAAGGTCAGATAATGAAATTTTCATGGACTTTAATAAATTATCCCTTGTCAATTCTCTGTCACTAAAACTTGAAAAACAAACTACACGCAGTTTAGAACTTATAAAAGTTTTAATTTGCCTCAAACATGATGACAGATAGCACATAGAAGAAGTTGTCAATGTTAAATTCTTGGGATTACAATTCATAATAAATTTCCTGGGAGGAAAATACCACAGAACTGCTGAAAATCCTAAACAAATGTTTGTGTGCTCTCCATATCTTGTCAGTCATAGGTGACACAATAATAAAAAACCTAGCATACTATGCTTGCTTTCATGGGTTATTATCTGGGGTAACTCATTAAGCCAAGGTAAAGTTTCTGGAGCCCAGAAACGTAGATACAAATTATTTGTAGAGGGCTGTGGATACTAACTACTGCTTCCCAATAAATTTATTCAATAATGACATATATAAATCTTTAAAGCCACTTATTTCAGAAAGGTTTCCACTATTCAGCAAAATAACTTTTGATTTTACCATATTGTGCACAAGAGCAAATTGTGAGTAAGTAAAGGACAGTGGCAATGGGAGAGAAAAAGAATGGGACAAAAACAAGAGCAGAGAGACCGTGAAAGTGACAGAGAAGGAGACGGTAGTAAGGAAGATTGGGAGAAAGGGTTGAAGACTGTGACAGACAGGAGAAAGTCCCAATAGGAGATAAAGAAGACAGCACGTAAAAGACATCTGGACTCTGGCAGTGATAAAGAAATTTGTGTATGAAAACTTCACTATGAAGGGAGACTGGGAAAAAGGAATTATCATGTTCTGTGTTAAAAGAGTGTATTCTCATTTTCTGATAAGTTCTACATGTAATAGCATTTTTTCATTATGGATCTATATGGACAAAAAGTATATCTAATTTAATCTAATTATAGCTTGTGACTTTAATGCTAACACAAATGCTCTTCAATACAAATGTAAGTTTAAAATAAAGGAAATCATAAGGCAAATTATTCTATTAATGATTTTTTAACCTTAGGTTGCATGCAAAAATGGAAGCCTATATTAATTTACTGCTAAATGGCATCACAGATTTTATTATAACTATTTTTTTCTGGCAAATTTTACACTTTGTATTAAAAAATTAAAATAAATAGAAGTACAAGAAGAAGCAGCAGTGAAGCCTGACCTGGCCAGAATTTGTTGATGAAAATAGTAGAATAATTCACCACGGCGATCTTTATTCACAATTTTACGCGATCCACCAAATGGATATATCAGATGCCAATACCAGTGATTTAAATTCAGGCCAATATCTTCACGGAAATATGAAAGGCGGTGTTCTGGCTCGAGGTCTGAAGCTGTGTAATCCTTTGGAATTTCTATTGGAACCTGTTTACAGAAAAAAACACACACACAACATGAAGTGCTTCAGCTAAATAATCGAAATCCTTTACCATTTAAACTGCTAGTAATTGTATAGAGTAAGAGTGCTGAAATATAATTCAGCATTAAATGCAAAGCAGAACTAACCACAGGCAGGATTAATGAAGCAAAATATTTGTTATTTGATTTTTAGAAACACATTGTTCTAAGGAATAGAGAATTTAATTTAGAACATCTTTCTGTAAGATAACTGTGTACCGGACTGGGCCTTGGATCTGTGAACTTTGTTGGACAGAGGTAATGGTTATAGGTGAGTCATGAGGTTTGCTTGCCTTCTCAATTATCAGAGAACTTGTCTGTGAAAGTGAGGGGAGGGGGAGCTTCCCAGATTTAGGAGTCAGTCCAGCAAACAATTTTAATCTGCCAGGAAGTTGCATATCAGTGTACACTACACTGTTGGGTAAAAATTCATTCTGGATCATAGCCACATTTGAAGTTGCAACATACTGACTTACAGAACTTAAATTTTCTAGCCCCGACTTATGCTACAAGTTATGTAGGTACTGTTTGTAATATTAATATTTTATGTATTGCAGTACAGATTATTGGAAATGTAAGTGACTTAGAGAGCATAAAATGTTGATAGAGCACAAATAGATTAGGTTAACTTTGTTTTCATAATTATATAATCTTATTTCTTTATTCATTATTTAATACAAAATCAAATATTGAGAAATATAGATATTGTGTGAAATTTTATGTTTACGAATAATTAAGGGAAGACAAAGTTGCACTGTTCAGCCAGAACATTATGACCACTTACCCAATACCCAGTATGTCCACTTTTGGGACATATAACAGTGACACCACGTCTCAGCATAGAAACCTTTGTAGGTTCATGGCAGAATTTGGTGCCACATCTGCAAACTTGTCACCTAATTCCCTTTAAATCTGGGGTGGAAAAGAGAGGCAAGAAGGGCAAGACAACTGATGTCCTACTGAATCACATCCCAAATGTGTTTGAATGGGATAAGATCTGATGAGATGTGATGTTGCTATCAGCTGGATGGGTTTATATCGCTAACAGGTAGTCAGTCATAATGTGTTGGCTAATCCGTATATTTATAAGAATAATTAAGCAAATAGTAATACAAACACAGCAAATCACATAAAATTTGCATTTATTTTAGAATGAACAATACTCAACAAACAACTGAACACATATTTTGTAAACTACTTCCTTTGTTGATGGCTTACACTTACTGAGGATTCTTCAAATGAATCTTAACCTGGCTCCTGTCTTGTTGTTTGTTGTTGTTGTGGTCTTCAGTCCGGAGACTAGTTTGATGCAGCTCTCCACAATACCCTATCCTGAGCAAGCCTCTCGTGTTCCTACATTTCTCCTGAACCCAAACTGATCTTCCCCGAGGTCGGCTTCTATCAGCCTTTCCATCCTTCTGTATATAATTCGTGTTAATATTTTGCAACCATGAGTTATTAAACTGATGGTTCTGTAGTATTCACACCTGTCTGCACCTGCTTTCTTTGGAATGGGGATTATAACATTTTTCTTGAAGTCTGAGGGACTTCACCTGTCTCATACATCTTACACACCAGGTGAAACAATTTTGTCATGGCTGGTTGCCCAGAGACTTCAGTAGCTCTGAGGGAATATCATCTACTCCAGGGGCCTTCTTTTGGCTTAGGTCTTTCAGTGCTCTGTCAAATTCATCTCTCAGTATAGTATCTCCTATTTCATCCTCATCTACTTCCTCTCCCCTTTCTACAATATTGCTGCTAAGTTCATTTCCTTCATAGAGCCTCTCTATATACTCTTTCCACCTTTCAGCTTTCCCTTCTTTGTCCTTGATATTCATAGAGCTGTTTTTCTTATCTCCAAATGTTTCTTTTATTTTCCTGTAGGTTGTATCTATTTTTCCCCTATTTATAATTCTTCTACGTCCTTGCATTTGCCTTCTAGCCACTCCTGCTTAGCCATTTTGCACTTCCTGTCAATCTCATTTCTTAGTTGTCTGTACTCCATTTTGCCTGTTTCATTTACTGCATTTTTATATTTTCTCCTTTCATCAATTAAATTTAGTATTTCCTGTGATATCCAAGGATTTTTTGTAGGTCTTGCCTTTCTACCTATTTTGTCCTCTGCTGCCTTCACTATTTCATCTCTCAATGCTACCCATTCCTCTTCTACTGTTTTATTTCACCCTGTTTCTGTCAATTGATGCCTAAATCTCCCTCTGAATTTTTCCAGAACTTCACGTTCCTTCAATTTATTCAGATCCCATCTCCTTATTTTCCTACCTTTTTGTAGTTTCTTCAGTTTCAGCCTACAGTTCATAACCAACAAGTTATGGTCAGAGTCTATATCTGCCCCTGGGTATGTCTTACAGTTTAAAACCTGGTTCCGGAATCTATGATTTACCATTATAAAATCTATCTCATACCTTCCAGTGTCTCCTGGTCTCTTCCACGTATATAAACTTCTTTCGTAATTCTTAAACCACGTGTTTGTTACGATTAAATCATGTTCCATGCAAAATTCTACCAGGCGACTTCCTCTTTCATTCCTTCTGCCCAGTCCATATTCCCCTACTATTTTTCCTTCTCTTCCATTTCATACTGCCGAATTCCAGTCTCCCATCACAATTAAGATTTCCTCTCCCTTAACTGTCTGAATAATTTCCTTTAGCTCCTCATATATTTCTTCGATTTCCTCATTATTGGCAGAGCTATTTGGCATATAAACCTGTACCACTGTTGTCGGTGTTGGCTTTGTATCTATCTTGACAATGATAATGCGATTAGTGTGCTGCTCATAGTAGTTTACCCGCATTCCTATTTTCTTATTCATTATCAATCCTACTCCTGTGATACCCCCAACTGATTTTGTATTTATAATCCTGTACTCACCTGACCAGAAATCCTGTTCATCCTACCACCGAACTTCACTAATTCCCACTATATCTAACTTCAACCTATCCATTTCCCTTTTTAAATTTTCTAATTTTCCTACTCAATTAAGGGATCTAACATTCCACGCTCCGACCCGTAGAATGCCAGTATTGTCTTTCCTGATGATCACATCCTCCCGAGTAGTCCCCGCTCGGAGATCCGAATGGGGGACTATTTTACCTCCGGAATATTTTACCTGAGAGGATGCCATCATCATATGTTCATACAGTAGAGCTGCATGTCCTCGGGAAAAGTAACGGCTGTAGTTTCCCCTTGCTTTCAGCCGTTCGCAGTAATTGTGTGGCAAAGCCACATTAGCTGATATTACAAGGCCAGCTCAGTCAATCATCCAGACTGTTGCCCCTGTAACTACTGAAAAGGCTGCTGCCCCTCTTCAGGAACCACATGTTTGTCTGGCCTCTCCACAGATACCCCTCCACTGTGGTTGCACCTACAGTACGGCTATCAGTATCGTTGAGGCACACAAGCCACCCCACCTCGGCAATGTCTGTGGTTCATGGGAGTGGGGCACCTGTCTTACAAATGATTAATTTTATGTAGTCACTACTTATGTCCACTACCAGATACCGTATATACTCGAGTAATCCACGCACATTTTTTCCTGAATTTATGTATGAAAAACTGGGGTGCTCGGGTAATTTGCTTCTGAACCAGATAAGGAGGTAATGAAGATCACCCTGAGGCTAAACATGCCTTGGTGCATGGCCAGCACATCTTGGCACAGTGCTACACCGCCTGGGTTATCTGGATACTTCCCACCGACACCAACCTTTCCGAACTCCAGAGCTGGGAACTTGCCCTTCAGCTTATTCTCTCCTCCCTTTGCCCACCTGTTCTCAACCTCCGCTAAATTCAAAATCCCACCCACCATCTTTAGCATCTTTGCCTCGATTCGCTGGACAGAGCCTCTGCCTCAAGTGGTATCTCTGTCCAACTGCTTTGCTTTCTACAGTATGTCCGCCTAGGTATGTTTATGTTAGTGTATATGTGTGGATGGGTGTGTATTTGTTTACACTCCTTTTTTTTCCCCCATGGTAAGTCTTTCCTCTCCCGGGATTGGAATGGCTCCTTACCCACTCCCTTAAAACCCTCACCATTTCCTTTTCCTCCTCCTTTCCTTCTGCCTGAAGAATCAACTAGGCTGTGAAAGCTAGCTAGCATTTATGTGTGTGTGTGTGTGTGTGTGTGTTTTATTTATTTGTATAATATCGCTACCTGTGCTCCTTCGCCTGGTAAGTAATCTTCATCCACCAATTATATGTATCTGTGGACAAGAATTGAATATATTTACATAAAAAGCCATGATAAATTAAATATTAATTGTGTAACTGTATTTCGATGGTGGCAGTATATTTGAACAGTGACGTTACCTGAGCAAAGAGCTTCAGTCTCAAACTGTTTTTAGTATATTTAAATATATATTTGTTTGTTAAATGTAAACAACATTTGTACGAGGTGGTCAAAGCTTTTAATTCTGTGATATTCAAATGAATAATATTTTGGAAGGGAAATTGTATTTTAAAGATGAGGCGTTAGGATGCGCAGAAGGATACAATTTTGGAGGCAGAGGGAGCATGCTTTCAAACGCTTGGGAAGGGACTCGTAAGTTGGACGTGGTGGTCAAAGATTGTGACGCTGGACAGTCTCAAGCCGCGTTACAAACTTGTGATTTGAAGAGATAGGCATGTGTGGATTTAGAAAATTTACGGGGCTGTGACTGGAGAACTTAGTCTCTGCTTGAAAAGTGATAAACTTTACATGATAGTAGGACTGTGGAACTATGATAAATCAGCAATCATGCAAATGTGTGATGACAAACTGTGTTTTATAACAAATACTGTAATTGCGGATTTATTTGGAACTTCACTAATTTACGAGTCATAATTTGGAACTTTTACTCTTGAGTGCATGTGATACTTATAGTGCCTCTCATGAACAATATTGGGGATATATTCAGTTTTTTACTGATGTATAAAGTAGGACCACCTCCATATTTTCATGGCCAGAAAGAGAAATAAACTTTATTTATAAAGAATTACTTCGTGAGCGAATTACTTCTTTATCTTAGAATCCATTTCGTTGGTTATTCAGAGGTTTAATTTATGTTTGTTTAGATATATTTTCACATCATCATATGCAGATTGATAGACTGGCAAAACTACAGATTAATTATTGATCTTGTTTAAACAGATTGGGTAGCTGACATACATAACTCACCCCGATGAACAGAGACTACGAGCCATAAACTCTTTACTACCCTGACTTATGTATTGCCCAATTCTTATTGGTGAGTACCGATAGGAAGGTTGCAAATGGGGGCTCATCCAGGATGACAAACAAAGCAACAGTTTTTATTGTCCGGTTTTAGTAAAATTCTGTTCAAATAGTTACTGTAAATTTTACATTAGACTCATTTAGAAGCCAAGTCTACTGCATATTGAGTGATGTGTGGGGGCTCAGAGCTTTATAGTACAGCAGCAGTTTTGTGCCTGTTATAATATGAAGATATGAGAGATATAGCACTTGGTATTTGGACCGGAGAAGAACATGGTGCATGAGTTACAAACCCGGTGGCGCAGAATTTCACATTGTGGACATAGGCGCAGCCAACAGCGGCTTCGAGTACTACACGGCGGCAGTTCCAGGAGGCAGTCAGCATACATCAGCAGCAGAGGCACCTTGACAGAAATGCTAAGTACCAACGTCGATGATGTAAATGTGTGTGAGTCTGGGGCTAGATCTTACGTTAACGAAATGCCAGTAATTAATCAGTCACCAAGCGTGTGGTCCAAAAATATTAGCGGATGTGCTATCCCGAGTTCTGAGGGAGAAAATGTAAATGGGAAGAGCTATAGTGGGGCTAGTAGTCCAGCTGCTACACAGAAAGATGATATGGCAGGAATTTCATTAAAAAGCAAACTTTACATGTGGATAATGGGGTTAAAAACAGATTTGGGTGGTATAAAATCAGAATTAAAATCAAATTTGTGTAATGTAAAAGCAGAAGTGGGTAATGTAAAGAAGGAATTGGGCTTGGGTTTGAACAAAGTTCAAGCAAACATGGAAAGTATGAGGACAGAACTAAGTAGTAATATTGAAAATGTAAAGTTTGAGTTGGAAAAATTTAAATCAGAAGTGGATGGAATGGTAGAGTCGAAATTAAATGATGTGAAGACAGAAGCGGTCTTAATAGGGGAGGAAGTTGATTCCGTTAATAATAAAGTCAGTGCATTAGAGATAAATTTAGGTAATAAAATGGAAAAGGTAGAGCACAAATTGAACAGCAATGTAATGAAGACTGTGCAATGACAAGATAATTTTGAAAAGGCAACTACAGCTGAAGCAAATAATTTAATGGATAGGACAGCGGGTTATGAAATGGAGATAAAAGAATGTAGTGGGAGAATTGAACAGGAAAATGTACAGCTGCAGCAAAAAATTGAGGAATTGCAAGCTGAAATAGGTAATGCAAATGTTAGTCCACTTGTAAATAATCTGTGCTTTTCAGCTGGAAATAATAAGTGTTTTTCTAATGATGGCAATTACCAACCAGTAGATTTTCTTGCAGCATGTAAGGATGGATTTGTTAAGGGATGAGTGACTGAGATAAAATTAAATTGATAAAAAGACAGCTTGAGGGTAGTGCGCAGTCTTTGGCTAATTTAAATAATCATTTGTTCAAGACCTATGACAAGTTTGAGATTCGTTTCTTGAATAAGTACTGGAGTGAAGCAAAGCAAATGCGGCTTCAAAACGAATTTCTTAATGCTCCAAATTTCAAGTATGGCAGTGGTTCAATGCGTGAATTTTGTGTGCACGAACTGAATAAGTTAATGCATTCAAATCGGCGGCTGGGAGTTCTGACAGAAATCACGACATTAAAGAGGGCAATTACCAGATTATTTTCAATGGGATTTGGTGCATAGTTCGATGCAATCAATTGATGAGTTTTTAGGTATTATTGAAAAGTTGGAACGAGCATTAAAGTTTAAAACAAATCATGGTAACAGAAGAGGAAATCATAGTCAGAATTGGCACCAAATAGTAATAATGTGAATTATGGGAATCATAGTAATAATGGTAACTTATGGAATCAATACAATAAGAATGGTAATCAGGGGAATAAATTTTATAAAGGTCAAGTCAGTGGGAAATATCAGGAGAGAAATCATGGAAGGGATCATAGTGATATGCGGTCGGGAAACTGAGAAACGCCACATCTCATGTGCGGGGATGGTAAAACAAACCGGCGATAGATAGGACACTGTACTGTGATAATTTTGTGGGAAATAGATGTGATAGGGGGCAAAGGAAGTTGTGGAAATACATGTGATAGATAAATCTGTAAAATTTGGTAATTTAAAACAGCGTGGCCATCAGAGAAATCAAAATTATTTTGGGCAATCATTTGAATCAGATGAAGATATCAGTTTACAAGAACTATTTTGTGAAGAGAGAATGAGTGATGGAGTGAATGAATGTATGCTAAATAGTTCTAAGTCTAAGAAAGGGTATGAAAAAAATTTGAATTTGGTGGAGATGAAGTGTGCAGAAAATTCCGAGAAGTTATTGACCATTATCAATAAATGCAACTATGTGTGTACTAAATTTTGTGAATTTGAGACAGCGGATGTAAGTGGTGAATTTTGTGAATGCATCGTAGCTAGCTGGTAACAATTTAAGTGGTAAATCAGCAGATATGAACCAGTTTGACAGGAAAATTGTGTAGCATTGGTCTCGTCAGCTGATGATGAATTGTATTGTGTATGTGGCATGATAGGTGATTTATTGTTGAAGGAAAATGAAATAAGTGAGACATGTGGTAAATTTGAAACTGCAGAGATAGATGCTACTGAAGAAGGAATTTGCGCCTTTATTTCTGTTGATGAGGATGATCCAATAGCTCTTGATGTGATTATAAATTGTGAATGGAAGGTGATGGATGAAAGTGTTGATGCAATGTTAAAGGAACCAATGTCTGTAGTGAAGGAAGGAAAGTTTAATATTGGTGAAACAGATAATATTTTGGGGGGAAATTTGATGTGGGTTACATATGCAGATGTGAAACTAAAATTGTCAAATAACGAGTGTACTAAAGACCTGAATGAGGAGTGATGCAGTAGCGAAGTAATACATAGTGATTGTTTGGAAACAGTTCTTAATAACTCTGTGTTCAATGATAAATCGGCGGAGGTAAATGATATATGTAATAAGGTTTTAAGTGCATCAGCTAAAGTCTATAACGTTATTTGTGATTGTGAGATATTTGGAAAGAACAATGATGTATGTGAGGAAGATATTGTATGTTCTGAAAATAATTATGTGAATGAAGCAGCTAGTATAGCAACTCTTCCTATTCATGAAAGCAAATTTGAGCTCAACAAGGGCAGAGATGCAGAGGAATTAAATGCATATAATTTGTGGGATCAATTTGCGAAGGGAAGAGAAAGTGACAGCGTTATTAATGGCAATTATGGTGAGTTAGGAGAAGGGGTAAACATTGATTGGTTTGGCAAAAGTGAACACGAATTTTCTGTTACAGACTGGTGTTGGTATGTGAAGATTTTTAAGTCAATGTTATCACGCTTATGGGTTAAAGAAAAGTTTAAAATAGAGAGAAAAAAGGGTGAAAAAGGAGCGTACAGGGTATTTAAGGAATTATTTTATGGGGACGACAAAATTGAAGGGTGGACTAAAGCTTTGTGTACTATTGATATGGAAGAAAAGGGGGGGGGGGGAGATATTGAGAATGACTTGTTACATGAAGATCTTTTAGATAGGGAAGAACAGATTGTTGTACAGGCAATAGTTGAGATAATATTGGAAAAGCAAGAATAAATGCACTTCTGGATTCAGAAAGTAACATATCAGCTGTGTCAGAACGTTTTCTGACCAGAATAAAGAACAAACATTTAGCTATATTCCCAGTAAATAGAGTAACAATTGAGACACCTACAGGAGGGGGGGGGGGCATAAACCTGTCAGGCAGTAGATAAGTTTAGAATTTAAATGTTGTGGATACGAATTTAATATCAGATGTTTTGTGATAAGTGGGTTGGTGAGAGATGTTATATTAGGTTCAGATTTTCTTTGTAAATATAAAACATCTCCTAACTGTGTAGAAAGGTATCTCGAGTTTGAAGTAGAAGAAATAAGACAAAAGGTGAAATTCAAGAACTTGTTAATGAGGGAGCAATGTGTTGCCCATATTGTAATGACTGGGACAGAGGAGGAAAGTATTCCTAAATGCGAACAGGTCAATATGTGAAATCTTTGCTATGGATGCTTATTTCAGTGTATTTATGTTTACTATATAAGAATTTTGGGGGATATTTGTGTGTTTGTTGTTTGTTGTCTGAAATAGGTCTATGCTGAGGAGAACAAAAAGGAATTGTGTGGGTGCATTTTGGTGCATGGAGATCGGCAGTTTGATGGAATAATGTTGATGAAAATTATTTGTTAAATGTTTCTATAATTTGTGGTTTAAAAAATATGAAAAAAAGATGTGATAATTTGAGAATTGCAGCGTATTGAAAATTATAAGAAGGATCTTAGTGATATGAGTGGTTTATATAAGGGTTGATATGAAAATTTAATTTGTGTTTAATATTTGGGGATTAAAATGTGTTGTAATTAGGGTATAATTTAACATGGAAAGCTATTCAAGGAAAGTAATGGTTTGTTGCTTTGAGTTTCTATTTAAATTTCATCAGTTGGCATTGGTGGAGACTGGTGTTGCAAAAACAAAAATTACTATAGTGTGGACATGTTTTCTTGTGGTAACATGGACAGACTGATGGTAAAAGCAAGAATATTTTGTAATTTGAAATTGTATTGCATTGTTGTTGAAGAGTGTGTATTGATTCCAGTGGGGGAAGGCATTCAAAGCTGGAACCTTGGGGATTCGGATGGGTTTCTATATATTGGCAACTATACCGTAGTTGAATTTTGACAGGTCTTTTCATTTCGTCCGGGGGAATCGCTCCAGAGTCATACACGTTCCAACAAGGTATGACACTGGCAAAGAATTGGTGACAGAGCTGTGGACTGTGGAACCACATGATCGGAACAATGAGGTGCAAGGGTGCATTAAAGTGATATTTGCCGAGTGACATTAGTGTGCTTCGCACCAAAGGAACATGTACTTCTCTGGGCATTAATTAATATGCCATAATATTTATTATTTATGATACCTTAGATGTAATTCTTATACATGACGTGCAAATGGTATAATCCAGTCACTGCAAGAACATGGTTCTCAAAGTGAACAGAATTGTACCCTACAATCAAGTCAGTTGCCCTCTTTATACTGTATCATATATTTAACCTGTGATTAATTGCACACCAGCAGACATGCTGAATCTAGTTTCCCATCTCGGAATTTGTTTATTTGGGTGTCAATGACAGCAAATAATTACAAGAGCAGATATTGAATGTATATGCAGAAGACCATCGTAAAAGTGAAATCAACCATCATCATCTCATGAATAGGTTTGAGTAACCTTTCCCTCTCGTTACCTTTTTTCCACCTCTCCTACCTGTTGACGGAAAATTGTTTCGAACGCTAATGTCATTATTTTTGCCTCTATTTGCATCTTTTATTGTGTAACTATCAGAGGTACAGAACTAAAGTCAGTATTGGCCAGCTCCTCCATCTCTATATGACTGGTTTGACATGTGCCTAACTAACAGAAAGCAGTATGTCATTCTCAATAGAGAAGCCTTCAATGGTTAAAGTGATCTCAGGTATGCCCCAGGGGAGTGTTATAGGAGCATTGGTAGTTACAATTTACATAAATGATCTAGAAGATAACATGACGGTTTTTGTAGATGGTGCTGTAGTTTACAGAGATGTCGCAACACTGAAAGAGGGTAGCAAAGTGCAGGAGAATCTGCAGCATATTGATGCATCGCACAGGAATTGTCAATTGAGCCTTAACATTTAAAAAATGTAAAATTCCACTTTTACACAGAAAGACCCTTTATTACATAACCACACAATAACAGGACAATCACTGGAAGCAGATACTAGCATAAAATATCTGGGAATAGATATAAGGGACAATTTAAAATGGAACAACCATATAAAATCAATCATGGGTACAGCAGATGTCAGACAGATTCATTGGAAGAATCCTCAGGAAGAATAGTCTGTAAGAAAAGGAAATAGGTGACAAAACTCTCATTTGGCCAGTACTTGAGTATTGCTCATCAAGGCGGAATCTGTACCAGGCAGGGTTAATAGAAGACATAGAGAAGATCCAGTGTAGAGAGCACACTTCATTACATGCTCATTTAGCAAGCAGAAAAAAATCACAGAGATGAGTAGGAAACTCCAGTGGCAGACACTGGAAAAGAGACATTCTGTATTGTGCTACGACCTTCTATTAAAGTCAGAGAGGGTATGATTCTTGTAGAGTCAACCAAAATATTGCTCCCTCCTACATATATATTGTGAAGCAAGCACAAGGATAAAAGCAGAGAGAATAGAGCCCCAGAGGCATATAACCAATCATTTTTCTGGCATACCATACGTCAATGTAATAAGAGGAAGTGACAACGGAACGCACAGTACTCTATGCCAAATGCAGAGTATGGATGTAGATGTAGAATAATGTATTCACATCTCAGTACAGAATTTTCATTAGATTAATCAAAAGATTAAACTAATGACAACATGCACAAAAGCATTTAAACAATCATTCTCCTTATCTTTGGTACCCAAAAGGGATTGGAAAAACCCTAAATGTAATAAAATGGTAACTACCCCCTACCATATGTTACACTGAGATTTACAGAGTACTTGTGTGAATGTAGTTAAGGGATGAGTAGAATATTGCAACCCCCTTCATATACCGTCACCATTCACCATTATAAATCTCATAGGTCCCTGTGTTAGAATTTCCACAAATGTGCCATGCAGGAAAGCAGTGGTGTAACAAAGCACTCTGTTTTGTAGTGTCCTGTGAGAATGTTCAGCTACCAAGCATGACTGGACAATGCCAAACTGTGTCCCAATAGCTCATCTTGCCCTGCCATAAACTTCCATTAGGCTCCATTTTCAACCCCTCTTGCTATTTTTTGCAATCACCCTTTCATTGTGGGTCACTTCAGAACTTATGTCACCACCGTTCTGAATTTGTATACCCATTCTTCTCACATTTCTAGCTCTCCGTCCAACCTAGTTATGTTCCTCCCCACATTCATTTCTTCTACCTCCACATACATGTGCCAGTTTACCACATCATAAACAAAGTGTTACTCCAGTTGGAGGAGTGTGTGTGTGTGTGAGAGAGAGAGAGAGACAGCTGATGTGTGTGTGTGTGTGTGTGTGTGTGTGTGTGTGTGTGTGTGTGTAAGAGAGAGAGAGAGAGAGAGAGAGAGAGAGAGAGAGAGAGAGAGAGAGAGAGAGAGTTGTGGGGAGCAGTCATGTGTCTATTCACAGTTGCTGAAATACAATGGGATGTCTAGCATTAAATGCATGTCTTCTTCTTCTTCAGTTATTATTTGAGAGCTTTCACGTTAAAGTTAATTTAAAACATATAGTGCAACAGATGAGATAGCATAAGAAAACAGTTAATAAGTACATACCCTAGAACCTTCAGGCACAGCATTTGCCTCTTGTCTTGCCCTTGGAAAAATTCCTCCAGCTAGGTACTTGTCAGGAAAAATCTCTACAACTGTTGGTAATGTGACATTTTTTGTATCCTGTCTATGTAACATTGCCACTGACAAAGCATAAATGAAAAGATATGGATTGGTTTTCTCTCTACAGAACACAGAAGCTGAAAGGAAGTCCTCAGTCCCATTCATTCCTAAAACAATAGACAGCATATAAGTTTCTTACAACATCTATATTGCTCAATGAGTGTCCCACAAGACTTCTGATTTGGAATTTGCTTCCAACATGTATAACAGCATAAGCGCACAACAATAACAAAAACACCTTCCAACCACTAATTTAAAGAATTTTTTAAGATGTCTTTTGATGCACATTTTATTATTGCAGGGCCAGTTTTGAAAGTTCTTGCTTCAAATGATGGCTGCATCACACATCTTAAAAAAAGTCTTTGAGTTAGTGGTTGGTAGCTGTTTGAAAATACATACTTCAATAAAGCCACCATATCAATTATTGACAAAATTTTGAGTACGCCATTAAAGAACTGTGAATTGCAAGCCTGTACAATGTGCTTAGAGCTGAGAGAGTTTGCAAATACTAATCTTCATTATACAAAATTATTCATGCATACCTTCACAGATTGTCGGAGGTATACGAATGACTCAATTAGTGATGCAGCTGTTATAGTTATTTCCATTGACGTGTGCAGTTTGATTGTCAATATTATGATTTACCAATCATGCGAGTAGACGGTCAATTAACTGTCAAGCCCATATAGAAAGCTGCACAATAATTGCAACATTGCTGACATATAACATGTCTGTATTCATGCATGTCACTGTCAAACAGACTGGTTTTAGCAGTAAATTCTGTGATATTTGCACCATCTGCATCATTCTTGATGTCATTTGGGACTTACAACCATGCTGACACAAGTCACATCTAACCTTGACGGCATACCAAGCATGACATCCATGCCATGTCAGCCACACCACGTATGGTTTCGTTTGAGTGAACCAACATGTGCACTTAGCCCATGTCCAACTATCACATCACAACAAGCATAGCACATGGCATTAGTTCAGTAACTTTACAGCAAGTTTCCTGTTATTTGTTATTAAGTAAACAACACACTATGACAACCATTGATGCCAAAAATGACAACACACTATGACAACCATTGATGCCAAAAATAAAACAGCCATCATTCCAGCCTGAAGCTTGTGGTTTGCAACAATAGAATGCATATTCACAACTCTTGGCTTCAAAGACAATGATTCATGTTTCATTATGCTCAACAGTCACCTCAGCGAGCACACGGTATTACTTAGTGATGTCATACTATTGCCTCCCTCGTGCAACAAATATGAATTGCCAAAATCAGCACTCCTACAGTTTGTTGCATGACTCTGGGAACAATAATATTTGTCTAAATATGCATCACAATATACATGTAACAATTGGTTTTGAAATGATAAATTGTAAAATATACCCAATAGACGAAGAAACCTATTGTTTAGTATAACCTTAGATTAAATTTATCAATCTGTATGTAACATTACAATTGACAAGTCACCTACACCACTATATTTGATTGTATGGGACATGTAATATGATAAGAAAATTTGATTTGATTGACAACATAACAAAATACCTGGGTGTCTTCATCTAAAATCCATAGTATTTCAGCAAGCAGACTTCTTGCTATCTTAAGGTGAGGTTGACATCTGAATGATCACTGCTGTGGTCAGCACCAGGCTTACACACATTTGGCCCCCCATTCTTCTCAATCGCAACATGTCTTCCTCCACAAGTGGGTGGTTGTTGGGGAAAGTGTGGTGGACAGCATCCCACTGACACGAGTGTGTGTCTGCTCTTGTGGTGCCAGGACATTTTCATCTAAATCAGGTGTCAGGAAGGCGACAAATCTGTATTTGGATTGTCGCTGTGGTTTAATCCTTTCACTGCGCATTTATTCTGAGCGGCGCCTGCCCTGTGCGTGTAATTTTCAGAGGGTTCGTATATATACGACTGTAGCAGTCTATCATTATAATTTCAATTAAATTATGATTCCAAATCCAGTTTACAGCATTAAATAGTACCTTTTTTTAATCTTTTTGGACAAATACTATTTTTAAGGTACTTTATTAGGAGAAGAATACATAACATATTACATTAGTAAAATTTCAAAGTGTGGTATCTTTCGAAACAAAAATTCAAACATAAAGGCACATTACTTGCTATACAAATATATATCGTATCACTTCGTCTGTCATGTTTTGCACATACAATACACCTTTTCTGAGATTTCTTCTTCTTTGACGATCCTGTAATTAGCGAGATAAAGTGGTGCTCAGTTAAGCTTAAGGGGTTGTCATCATCAGTCGATCTCCTTCCATGACGTCCCTGTGTTTGTGGTCGGTGGTGAATCTCTATGATCTCTGTTGAAAATCAGATATTGAAATATTTCTTCCCGTTTGAGTTTTGTATAATGCATAAGAGTTCAGCAGAGGCAGATCCACCAAATGAAAAAATACTTTTTTAATACCATTTTACAGTTTTTCGTACACATTCTACTGAACTTAGCATCATGTCACTCCTGTCGACGGCCCCCATATTTTCAGTATAGCTTATGATGCAAGCTGCTTTTCGTTTCGCTTCATTTGTGCTCCTGTCAATTTTGTCAGTTGCTACAATTTCGCTTGTATGAGGAGTAGAGAGCATCCTCACTTCCCATTTGTCCTGCCACTTGAGAGCAAGAATTTTATCTGTTGACATAAACTCAATCTCATCTTTTTAAAGTTTTATATATATAGGTGTCTAGGTGTGTTTGCGTTTCGATATGTCTGAGTGTTTGTGTATTTGTTTACCTTCCTTTTTTCCCCCTAAGGTAAGACCTTCCACTCCTGGGAGTGGAATGACTCCTTTTCCACTTCCTTAAAACCCATATCCTTCCCTTTTTCCTCCCCTTTTTTCCTCTTTTTCCTGAAGAAGCTGCCAGTGGTGGCGAAAGCTTGTATGTGTGTTTGTGTGAGATTTTATTTGTTTCTATCGACGAGCCGGTCCTTTTGGTAAGTCATCTCTTTTATAAAAATAGAAAAGAGATGACTTACCAAAAGGACCGGCTCTTCGACAGAAACAAATGAAATAAATAAAATCACACACAAACACACATACAAGCTTTCGCAGCCCAGCCACCTCGTCAGGCAGAAGGGAAGGAGAGGGAAAAGGAAATGATGAGGGTTTTAAGGGAGTGGACAAGGAGCCACTCCAATCCCGGGATTGGAGTGGCTCCTTGTCCACTCCCTTAAAACCCTCATCATTTCCTTTTCCCTCTCCTTCCCTCCTGCCTGACGAGGTGGCTGGGCTGCGAAAGCTTGTATGTGTGTTTGTGTGTGATTTTATTTATTTCATTTGTTTCTGTCGAAGAGCCGGTCCTTTTGGTAAGTCATCTCTTTTCTATTTTTATTTTTGTTTATCCCACCGGGAAAGTTTCCCTCTATAATTTTCGATATATATATATATATATATATATATATATAGAGAGAGAGAGAGAGAGAGAGAGAGAGAGAGAGAGAGAGAGAGAGAGAGAGAGAGAGAGAGAGAGAAACTTTCCCGGTGGGATAAACAAAAATAAAAAAATAGAAAAGAGATGACTTACCAAAAGGACTGGCTCGTCGATAGAAACAAATAAAATAAAATAAAATTACACACAAACACACATACAAGCTTTCGCAGCCTAGCTGCTTCGTCAGGCAGAAGGGAAGGAGAGGGAAAAGGAAATGATGAGGGTTTTAAGGGAGTGGATAAGGAGTCATTCCAATCCCGGGACAGGAAAGACTTACCTTGGGGAGAAAAAAGGAGGGTAAATAAATACACACACACCCACACATTTACACAGACGCAAGTACACTTAGGCAGACATACTGTAGAACTGTAGCCTAAGTGTACTTGCGTCTGTGTAAATGTGTGGGTGTGTGTGTATTTATTTACCCTCCTTTTTTCTCCCCAAGGTAAGTCTTTCCTGTCCCGGGATTGGAATGACTCCTTATCAACTCCCTTAAAACCCTCATCATTTCCTTTTCCCTCTCCTTCCCTTCTGCCTGACGAAGCAGCTAGGCTGCGAAAGCTTGTATGTGTGTTTGTGTGTAATTTTATTTTATTTGTTTCTATCGACGAGCCGGTCCTTTTGGTAAGTCATCTCTTTTCTATATATATATATATATATACGTAAAAAATAGATGAACACTTACCAGGCGAAGGGGCACAGGCAGTAATAGCAACAAATAAACACACAGACACACACACACTCAAAAATGCTAGCTTTCGCAGCCTAGCTGCTTCATCAGGCAGAAGGGAAGGAGAGGGAAAAGGAAATGATGAGGGATTTAAGGAAGGGGGTAAGGAGCCATTCCAATCCCGGGACAGGAAAGACTTACCTTGGGGGAAAAAATGGAAGGTAAATAAATGCACATACACCCACACATTTATACAGACACAAGTACACTTAGGCAGACATACTGTAGAACTGTAGAAAGCAAAGAAGTTAGAAGTTAGACAGAGATGCCACTTGAGGCAGAGGCTCTGTCCAGAGAACCAAGGCAAAGATGTTAACATCTTTGCCTTGGTTCTCTGGACAGAGCCTCTGCCTCAAGTGGCATCTCTGTCTAACTTCTAACTTCTTTGCTTTCTACAGTTCTACAGTATGTCTGCCTAAGTGTACTTGTGTCTGTATAAATGTGTGGGTGTATGTGCATTTATTTACCTTCCATTTTTTCCCCCAAGGTAAGTCTTTCCTGTCCCGGGATTGGAATGGCTCCTTACCCCCTTCCTTAAATCCCTCATCATTTCCTTTTCCCTCTCCTTCCCTTCTGCCTGATGAAGCAGCTAGGCTGCGAAAGCTAGCATTTTTGAGTGTGTGTGTGTCTGTGTGTTTATTTGTTGCTATTACTGCCTGTGCCCCTTCGCCTGGTAAGTGTTCATCTATTTTTTACGTATATTTTTTTCCTGTTAGGAATTTTTCCTCTATAATATATATATATATATATATATATATATATATATATATACGTAAAAATAGTGAAGTACACTTACCAGGCGAAAGGGCACAGGCAGTAATAGTAACAAATAAACACACAGACATATATATATATATATATATATATATATATATATATATATATAAAGCAGGCAGTAATATACAATAGATGAACAACATAAATTCACAATTTTGCAACTGTAACCACTGTTATTGAAATTATACACTTTAGGGTCCAAATCCGAGTCTTTCCATCTAAAATCAACTGTTTTGTTTCTCTTGGACAATTTTTCGGGCTTACTTTCAGATTCTTCTTCAGAATCTGATGACAAATCGATGGTTACATCAAAATCTGGATTTGCATATGCTGGTTCAGCGTTTGCTGGGTCAGTAATATTTTATACGTCTGTGGTGACGGATTCACCTGCAGGTTCATCACCATCATTATCTGTCCACCCATAATCGGCAAAATTTGGCATGTTGATGTCCTCGTCATCACTTTGGTTTAAAAGATTCAGCAGCTCATTGTCTGTAAATGGACGATAAGAATGTGCCATTTTATTAGATAGAACATAAAGCACCGCACCCGAACTGCGCAATGTTGTGATACAAACTTTCAGTATACCAACAATTAAACTGCATACTTGCACAACAATTACATCCAACTCGCTGGCCGCATTGTAGATGTCACACGTAAATAGACGATTGTAGCAGAGAACTGCTGGAAGTACTTTTTATAGCAAATAGTATATATATGTCTGGAGCAGTGAAACGATTAGCGTATATTTATGTCTGGAGCAGTGAAATGGTTAATAATACCCAAGGCTGGGTCGCATACCTTGCTTAATTGAAAACTGCTGTCTTTATTCATTAAGTTGCCATGTTATTTGATTCTCATACCTTCCTTGAGGACACAATAAATTACAGAAGATGTTTGACTATTGCAAGAGTTGTGTGCCATTGTAATTCATGAAATGTCCATTGGAGATGGAGTGTTCTGCAACAGTGGACTTTGTCAGCTATAACTTGTCAGTGTGGTGTTTACGCTCAGTGCATCTCTCCTGTACCATCTGGATGGTCTGGCCTATGTACATTTTCCCTCACTCAGCACCGACTCCTGAACTGCTGAATCCCACATCATCCTATACCAATACTAGTAAAGTTTCCATCTTGGCTGGAGGGAGGAATATGCAATTGACATTGTGTTATCGATGTATTCTTCCAATTCAGCTGACTTGTTTTTGATGTGCAGTAAAATGGCTGTTATAAACAGTTATAATCGCCCATATGGCCACAACACAAATGTATTGTCTACATATCAGAAAAAGCACATGGGCTTGTAGACAGCCAATTCCAGATCTGCTTCTTCAAAATCTTCCATGAACAAATTGGCTACTACAAGTGATACTGTACAGCACATTGCTACTCTGTCTGTTCAGAGTAATTCCCAACATAAAGTATGTTGACGTCAGCAAAAACTGCGAAAGTTTTGTTAGCTCTGGTCCAGACCTTTCTCCTATGAGACTAAGCGAGTTTTTCAGAGGTACTCTTGTAAAGAGAGATAAAAAATTAAAGCTCAGCTTGAGGTCTTCCAGGACAAGTTGGAAGTCATGGAGCTGCTGAATGAAATGTGCTTAATTATTTTTGGGCTACTGACATTTGCTGATTTAGGGGTTGATCATTGCAGTTGGATGATTTACTAGTTCATATGTTGGTGCAGTTATGTTGCAGACAACACGATTCATGGGCATTTTTTCTTTGTAGATCTTTGGTAGTCAGTAAAGTCTAGGCAATACCGCAGCTTGTAGAGGGAGTTTCTTCACTATCTCCTTTTCAGGGAAGATGTGTTGGAGAAGCTCAATTTATTGGATCATCCTCAGTTTTCCTGTAGTTGTCATCTTCTAATAGGTCACACAATTTTTGATTGTACATATAATGTAACAGTATGACTGTGCAGTTCCCCTTGTCGGCCGGCAGGACAATGATCTTGGTATCTTCTCAGAGGAAATTGAGAGATTTCTGTTCTTCCTTTAAGATTTAGCTTTAGTGGAGCAGCACTGGTATGTATGTGGCACGTTTCACAACGTATTTCTTCTGCAGTGTCCTTTAGAAGTATAACTGATGCCTGCTCAACAGCGCTGATAAATTGTGCACTTGGAAGAGTTGTCAGCGTTCATGCGAAGTTTAGCCCCTTTCCAAGTATAGATAAGGTAGCACAGTTCAGAGTTTTCTTCATGCAGTTTATAATGGTTTTCCTTGCTTTGGTCTGGCTGCAAGGCATTCATATTTAGCTGTTTGTCTGCAAGTGGTCGACTGCCAAGACCCTTTGGCCTGCAGCCAGATAACTACATCTATCCGTTCCCATAAGTCTGGAGAGAGCGTCACCACTAACTGCAGATGAAGTGAAAAGCGTGCTATTGAAGTTTTGGCAAGTCTGCATTGAGGTCTGATGAGATGAAGAACTTGTACAAAAGATAGTATGATTCGATCATCTCAGCATCTTCGCGGGAAGACCAAGAAACCTGTTCCAAAGCTTCTCAAGCTTTTTAATTTTGCTGTGCATCTCCTCCCCTGATGTGTGATTTTAGGTTTTCCTGGTGTATGGAAGTTTTGAATATTTCCAGGAATTCAACCAGGTAGCATCCTCTAAGATTCATGATATTTCAATGAGCAGAGTTCTTGCCATGTTCAGGTGAGGCTGACATCTAAAAGATCTCTGCTGTTATCAGCACCTGGCTTATGTGCATTTTCACCTCCCCCGTCACAACACACCTGCTGCGGGGTATCTGGAACACAGCCCTCCGCATCAGATGCCGCCCTCCTCCCATCACCACCCACCTAGTCCTGGAGGTGGATGCATTGTGATGGAGGGGCAAATGCATAAAAGCCTGGTGCCAGCAGCAGCAACATAGATCTTTCAGATGTCAACCTCACCTGAAGATGGCAACAAGTCAGCTTGCCAAAATACTGTGGATCTTCACCAATGAGATTTATTACTGTTGTTGTCAAATTTCTAACATAGCCAAGAACTAATGGTGCCTTTCAATTTAAATCCATTTTATTTTTTAATATTGTTTGACAATTTTGTCACCATGCACCATTGCATTACACAGCAACAAACCACTTGCTATCTGGACTGATAGTCTTCTTCTTGTCCTGTAGTTCTGACTTAAGCACATTATAAAGGTTATTTACATTACTGTCTTCATACCTGTTTTCCTCATGCTCAAACTTCACACTATATTGTTGTGGGTGAAAGATAAGTTTCAGTATCCTACTGATCATGACTCAAAAAGAATTTTAGGGTGACAAGCTAATGCATTTATAATCATATCAGTAACCATTTCCTTCCTAAATATGCTAATCTGGTTTTCCTTTAGTTATCCCAAAGTTACACTTACTTTCATGTATTGCCTTTTGTACATTTAGTCTCAGTTACACCACTGTTGTCCTGTCTGCAATAGATCTGAAAATGGCAATAACCAAATCTTGTAATTGTGAGATACCTAATTCAATTATGAAAGTACCAAACTACAAATACGAAGGTCACACAGTTTGGATCCCTAGTCAATCCTGGTATTTTTACCTGTAGCTTCTGCAGTTGACAATGTTTTCTTCATGTGAAAAATGCCAAACAGCTCCATGGTTTGGAATCCAAATTTAACTGTAGGTTACCCTTTAATTGGCAGGTTAAGTCAGTTCAAAGGTTAGAGGACAGTAACAGTGCACCACTTTGTACAAGACCATGCCAAATAAAGGACAGTGGTATTCAAACCAATTTTCATATTGGTGACTGCTTTACTATGTGAATGTAATGGATCTTTACAAATAAGGTGCCATAACATAGACTTTGACCATACCTTATTGGTTATGAACTGTAAACTGAAACTGAAGAAACTGCAGAAAGGTAGGAATATAAGGACAGGGGACCAGGATAAATTAAAGGAACCCGAAGTTCTTGAGAATATCAGTTGAATATTTCTTCCCTTCTCTCCCACCTGAAGAAGGTACTGTGTTCCGAAAGTTGTCCTTTTTCATCCCTTGTTTTCTTTTCTCTCTCTCTCTCTCTCTCTCTCTCTCTCTCTCTCTTGTCACTATCGGCGATACAGCACAAAGGTACGTACTGGCCAGCCAATCTATCTCTTTCGAAAAATAATTTATCATCTCTGAGGAGAATTTCCATCATTATTAGAAGAGGAATAGTAACTTTAAGAGATAAAATAGTCAAGATAGCAGAGGACCAAATAGGTAGAAAGACAAGATCCACAAAAAATCCTTGGATATCACAGAAAAGACTAAACTTAATTGATGAAAGGAGAAGATATAAAAATGCACTTAATGAAGTAGGTAAAATGGACTACAATGACTAAGATATGAGAGTGATAGGAAGTGCAAGAGGGTTAAGCAGGAGTGGCTAGCAGCCAAGAATGTATAACTAGGGGAAAAACAGATATTGCCTATAGGAAAATAAAAGACATTTGGAGACAAGAAAAATAGCTGTATGAATATCAGGAACTCAGATGGAAAACCAGTTCTGAGTAAAGAAGGGAAAGCAGAAAGGTGGAAGGAGTGTATAGAGGGGCTCTACAAAGGAAATGAAATTCGAGACAATATTGTAGGAAGGGGACAGGTAGTAGATGAAGATGAAATAGGAGATACTATACTGAGAGATGAATTTCACAGAGCACTGAAAGACCTAAGTGGAAACAAGGCCCCAGGAGTGGATGACATTCCCTCAGAGATACTGAAGTCTCTGGGAGAACCAGCCATGACAAAACTATTTCACATTGTGAGTAAGATGTATGAGACAGGCAAAATACACTCAGACTTTAAGAAAAATGTATTAATACCCACTCCAAAGAAATCAAGTGCAGACATGTGCAAAAATTACAGAACCATCAGTTTAATAACTCATGGTTGCAAAATTTTAACGTGAATTATTTATAGAAGGATGGAAAGGCTGATAGATGCTGACCTTGGGCAAGATCGGTTCAGATTCAGGAGAAATGTAGGAACCTAGGAAGCAATACTCACGATTTATCTTAGATTAAGGAAAGGAAATCCTACATTTCCAGCTTTTGGAGATTTGGAGAAAGCTTTTGAGAATGTTGATTGGAATACACGCTTTCAAACTGATGTCAGCAGGGGTAAAATATAGGGAACAAGGTTATTTACAACTTGTATATTAATCAAACAGCTGTTATTAGAGTTGAAGGGCATGAGAGGGATGCAGTGGTTGGGAAGGGAGTAAGACAAGGTTGTAGGCTTTCTCCAATGTTATTCAATTTGTACATTGTGCAAGCTGTGAAGGAAAGCAAAGATGGATTTGGAGGAGGAATTAGCATTCAGGACGAAGAAGTAAAAACATTGTGTTTAGCTGATGGCACTGTAATTCTGTCAGAGACACCAAAAGACCTGGATGAGCAATTGAATGGAATGGAACAGTGTGTTGAAAGGAGTATATAAGATGAATGTTAACAAGAGAAAAACAAGGATAATGGAATGCAGTCTTAGAAAATCAGGTGATGTTGAGTGAATTAGTTTAGGTAATGAAACAATAAAGGTGGTTAATGTGTGTGTTACTTGGGTAGTAAAACAACATATGATGATTGCAGTACAGAGGATATAAAATCCAGAATGGCAATGGGAAGAAAAGTGCTTCTGACAAAGAGAAACTGCAAAGAATTGGGGAGAGAAGGAATATTTGGCATGCCTTGACTAAATAAAGTGACTGATTGAGGACACATTCTTAGACATTAAGGAATAATAAATTTAGCACTGGAGGGAAGTGTGTGGGGGAAAATCACAACAAAGGGAAACCAAGAGATGAACACAGTTCACAGATTCAAATGGATGTGGATTGTCATCCTTTTAATGAGATGAAGAGGCTTGCTCAGGATAGAGTAGGGTGGAGAGCTGCAACAAACCAGTCTCTGGACTGAAGACCACAACAACATCTTGAATTAATTGAAAGATTTTATGTCTTGAGCCAAGATATTCAATTAATTTATGAAAAGGTGCATAATATACAATTGAAGAAGACTGCCAGTAGCAGTACTCCTGAAAAGATCTACTTGTGTGTGTGTGTTTGTGTATGTGTGTGTGTGTGTGTGTGTGTGTGTGTGTGTGTGTGTGTGACACTTTCTTATTACATTTTCAAATGTATTAAACTGCTTGTATTATTAAAATGTGTATATAATAAAACAATATAGTTACAGAAAGGTGTAACATACAGTTTCTTAAATTTCAATAGTGTCATAATGTAAAATGAATTTTGATAAACTTGTTTGTGTTAAAAAATACTGTATTTTACAGTCAAGTGATCTTACCCATCAAGACTTCAATAAGTTGAGCTGCCATTTTACGATGACTTGGTAAAAACGTAGAAAAATTTTCATCTCGACTTAACTTCAGTATATTACTGATATCAGGTGGTGCTATTGGTTTAACCTCAACTTCTTGCACATCCCCAGTCACACCACTTCTATCAACTAGCTCTACATATTGAAAACGGCTGTCCTGTAATATAAAAAGATGCAAAAATGTAAACACCCTTAAGTGTAAGAAGATTCATATTTCCAGAAACAGAAATGCGAAAATCATATTGGTCAAAAGAGAAATTTTTCGTTGCAAATTAGTTAGTGAAGCTGAACTTCTCTAAACAGAATATTACTTAAACTGTATTATTTGTGGTTATATATCTTAATTTCGACCTTCTGCCATAAAATGTAATTCAGTTGTTTAGCCTACTTATTTTCTTCTATAAATGTTGGCTCATTTATTCTAACAAAATAAGTAGTATAATTATAGTTGAGCATTGAGTGGATGATAGCGCAGTAAGAAGAATGGAAATGTTGCTGAGCTTTTGGGCAATCTCCTTCTTCAAATTAAGCTATGGAATACACATACATGTGCATGGCTACATTGTCTAAGCTGAACACACTATACCAGCACTGCATCTTGATTGGAATAATAATAATAATAATAATAATAATAATAATAATAATAATATTTATTCAACATCGAATAATACATATACATTGACATTGACATTGTACAGATTATTCTTCTGAATACGTCAGTTTCATAAATTATAAACTAATGATTACTGTTTCTTATAGACATTATTTCTTTTATACAATTAAACATATTACATGTTTTTAAGTCTTTATCTGACAATTAAACACTTAACTACAGCATTACATGTTTTAAGTCTACTTGACAACTAAACAGTTAACTACAGTACATACTTGTCTTGGTTAAGAAACATTTTTCATATAGTCATAGAATTCATCTAGAGAATAGAATGCATTTTCAATTAGGATCCTTTTTAGTTGGTCTTTTAATTTATTTTTAGGAAGGGCTGCAAGGCTTTTTGGTAGTGCATTGCTAAGCTTCAGGCCAACATGAGGTCCATTTTTTTCATATAATGCTGTTCTGTGGCTGTTTAAATGGTATCTTAGTTTTTGTCGTGTATTGTGTTGATGTAGATCACAATTTAGATCTGGATTGATTGTTTTCACATACATTATTATTTTTAATATGTATACACCAGTAATGGTAAGTATGCCCAATTTTGGAAAGAGATTCCGACATGATTCTCTTGGTTTGGCCCCACAGATAATTCTGACCGCTTTCTTCTGTAGTATCAACAAAGTGTTAATGTTAGCTTGTGATGTTCCACCCCAAATTTCTATTCCATAGTTTGTGTTGGATGCAAATAATGCATGGTATGCAGTCTTAAGGATATGCATATCTTTACAATATTTGCTGATCTGGTTTATGGCAAAGATATTTTTAGACAGCTTTTTGGCTAGGGAATCTATGTGCAAGTCCCACTTAAGGTTGTCTTGAATTGTGATACCCAAAAATTTTGTATATTTTTCCTTATTAATAGTTTGATTTGCTATTGATAATTTCATGTCAAAGTCTGTTTGCTTTCTAGGGTTAAATTCTACAATTGCAGTCTTGGAGGCACTTACATTTAGACGGTTTTCATTGAAATACTTGACTATTTCATTAGTAACAGTGTTGCACAGCACTTCCAGACTGCCGTGGTCTTTGTGTTTGCACACAATTGTTGTATCGTCTGCATACAATATTATTTTATTATCTGGGGAACAGTACTTTATATCATTCACATAAATCAGGAACAGGAGGGGTCCCAAGACGGAACCTTGGGGCACTCCGTATTTGACATCTGCTACTTTGGATTTGAAATACCCACTGTTTGTTTTAATCAAGACAAATTGTTTCCTGTTGCTCATATATGACTCTATTAGGTCAAAGCATGTTCCTCTAATACCCATGTTCCATATCTTGTCAAGTAGTATGGTGATATTAACGCAGTCAAAAGCTTTTTCGAGATCAAGGAACACTCCAGCAACTTGTTCGTTGTTCTCTATGGCAGTTATTATTTCATCTACGAGCTGTGCTGCAGCTACTGAAGTTGACTTGTTCTTCATAAAACCATTTTGATTCTCGAATATTAGGTTGTGTAGGCTCAGAAATGCCATTAGTCTATTATAAATAACTTTCTCGATTACCTTGGAAAATGCAGGTAAGATTGAGATCGGTCGGTAGTTTTCAATTTTATTTTTATCACCTTTCTTGTAAATCGGAGTTACTTGTGCTATCTTTAGTCTGTCTGGAAAAATGCCCGTTGTGATTATGTCATTTACTGCTGTCGCCAAGGCATCTGATATGTTGTCTATGCACCTTTTAAGTGTGCTGATAGACAATCCTTCATAACCTGCAGAGTTTGAGTTTTTTAGTGACATCACTATGTGTTTTATTTCCCTGCTGTTCGTAGGGGTCAAGTATATGCTATGTCTTACTGGATTGCCCTTATATGTATACTGGAGGTTGTTGAACTGGTCATTGATGGATTTTCCCATAGAAGAAAAGTACTCGTTAAAAATATTTGCTATCTGGTAGGGGCATTTGATGTTACCACCTTTGAAATTGATACTAAGGTCACTAGCTGATTTGTCCTTACAGTCCCTGAAGCTATTTATAACTTGCCAGACAGCTTTACCAGAGTTGTTGGAGCCTCTTAACATGTTAGCTACATGTTTACTTCTGGTTTCTAGGAGGAGATTTTTGTAGTGATCATGATAGTTGTTAAACTCTTCCTTCAGTCTATGATTATCACAATTCTTTGTCATTGCGCATTGGAAAAGTCTTAGTTTTTCTCTTGCTGTTTTTACTTCAGTGTTTATCCAGTTATTCTTTTTTATTTTTTTACAGTCATTTACTGGCAGGGTTGTTTCTGGGCATGAGACGTTGAAGCAATAATAGAAGTCAGATGCAAATTCATTGAAAGTGATACAGTTATTTTCATTCCATTGTAAGCGTTTGAGCATACTCTTAAGGTTTTCGATATTGTTGTCATGGGTGGCTCTTTTTGTTACATAGTGTTTCTTTTTGCTTGCAATATGAAGGTTTTCAGCTTCTATCAGTACCTGAATCGCATGGTGGTCAGAAATGTAGTGTGTAGTGGCTGGCATTGGAAGCTGGGAAGGTAGGGACTGTTTGAAGAAAAGGTTGCTGACAATTGTAAGGAAGAGATAGCAAGAGCACCTGGTAAGAATGCTGCACTAGTGTGTTCACTCTGGTAGAGGCATAGAGAGTTACATATGGCACTATCTGACATGGAAGTGATCACTAGGAGGAGAACACAGCAGGAGAGTGTAGAATGTGTGATGTGAAATCTTGAGTACTGGAGTAATGTATGGAATAAGAAGGGGGTTAGCAGAGACTGAGGCAAAGACATTTGCAAGACTCAATGATGTACTGAAAGGACAGTTTTTACCTACAGAATACAAAATGTTGGTAATGTGCAGGAGGATCCAGGTAGCACAGTTCTGAAGGTACCCTTTGAAACCAAGTATTATGTTTTACTGCTGTATGTTCAACAGTTTTGTGTGTGGGGGGGGGAGGGGGGGGGCATTAATTTTGGTGGACATAATCTTGGTGGTCATGTCCTCATCAAAAGCCATGGGAAAGTAACAGTAGAGTTGGAATATAATTGTGAGAGGATGTGTTGGCTGCATGCAAACAACAGACGTTACACTATGGGCTTCTACTAGGGAACAACCAATGTAATAAGGATTTGGAGTAAAAATGGCTCATGATATTTTGTAGAATGGTTGAGAAGTTCTAGATAAATACAGAGTGAAAGCCCTACATTTACTGTGGTTAAGCTATTCCAATCTGGAGTGAAAAGGTTATCTCTATGCAGCTGATGTTTCAAGTTATAGAAAAATAACTGCCAACCAGTTACATTAACCAGGATTTATTAAACTTTGACCACGTTTCAGCAAAATTAATTTTGACTTTTTCAGAATGTGTTAGACCTATTAAAAATAATACACAGAGCAGCATACAACAATACTGGGTAAAAAGAAATATAAACTAACATTACGGCATTGTTGTTGTTGTTGTTGTTGCTGCTGCTGCTGCTGTTGATACTGTTGTGGTCTCTTGGTCTCCCTCTGAGATTTTTACCTCACACACTTCCCTCCAATGCTAAATTCACAATTCCTTGATGTCTAAGAATGTGTCATATCAGTCGATCCCTTATTTTAGTCAAGGTATGTCAAAAATTCCTTTTCTCCCCAATTCTGTTCAGTACCTCTTCATTAGTTACGCAATCCACCCACCTACTATTCAGCATTCTTCTGTAGCACCACATTTCAAAAGCCTCTATCCTCTTCCTGTCCACACTATTTATCGTCCATGTTTCACCCCCATACAAGGCAACACTCTACACAAATGCCTTCAGAAAGGACTCTTTTTCAAAAGTGTTTTTTTTTCCCATTGCCATTCTGCAATTTATATCCTCTGTACTGCGACCATTGCATGTTATTTAACTGCCCAAGTAACAAAACTCATCTACCACCTTTTACCTAATCTAATTCCTTCAGCATCGCCCAATTTTCTTAGACTGCATTCCATTACCCTTGTTTTGCACTTGTTAATCTTCATCTTATATGCTCCTTTCAACACACTGTCCATTCCGTTCAATTGCTCCTCCAGGTCCTTTGGTGTCTCTGACAGAATTACAATGTCATCAGCAAAATGCAAGGTTTTTATTTTTTCACCCAGACCTTTAATTCCATCTCCAAATTTCTCCTTGCTTTCCTTTATAGCTTGATCAATGTACAAATTGAATAACATTGGGGAAAGGCTACAACCCTGCCTTATACCCTTCCCAACCTCTGCATCCCCTCCATGCCCGTCAATTCTGATAACTGCTGTCTGGTTTTTGTACAAGTTGTAAATAAACTTTTGTTCCCCATATTTTAATCCTGCTGATTTCAGAATTTGAAAGAGTGTATTTCAATCAACATTGTCAAAATCTTTCTCCAAATCTACAAAAGCTATAAATGTAGGTTTCCCTTTCCTTAATCTATCTTCTAAGATAAGCCGTAAAGTAAGTATTGCCTCCCTTGTTCCTAAATTTCTCCTGAATCCAAAATGATCTTCCCCAAGGTCGGCTTCTACCAACTTTTCCATCCTTCTGTAAATAATATGTGTTAAAATTTTGCAACCATGACTTATTAAACTAATGGTTCTGTAATTTTCATACCTGTCTGCACTTGCTTTCTTTGGAATGAGGATTATTACATTTTTCTTGTAATCGGAGGGTACGTCGCCTATCTTGTGCATCTTATGCACCAGGTGAAATAGTTTTGTCATGATTGGTTCTCCCAGAGACTTTAGTAGTTCTAATGGAATGTCATCTACTCCAGGGGCCTGGTTTCCACTTACGTCTTTCAGGGCTCTGTCAAATTCTTCTCTCAGTACAGTGTCTCCTATTTCATCTTCATCTATTTCCTATTCTCTTACTGCAATATTGTCTCTAAGTTCATGTCCTTTGTATAGCCCCTCTATATACTCATACTCTTTCCACCTTACAGCTTTCCCTTCTTTGCTGAGAACTGGTTTTCCATCTAACTTTTTATATTCATACAGCTGCTTTTCTTGTCTCCAAATATCTCTTTTATTTTCCTGTAGGCAGTGTCTATTTTTCCCCCATTTATACATTCTTCTACTGACTTGCATTTGGCTTCTAGCCACTCCTGCTTAGCTATTTTACGCTTCCTGTCAATTCCATTTCTTAGTTGTCCATAATCCATTTTCCCTGTTTCATTTACTGCATTTTTATATTTTCTCCTTTCATCAATTAAATTTAGTATTTCCTGTGATATCCAAGGATTTTTATAGGTCTTTCTACCTATTTTGTCCTCTGCTGCCTTCACTATTTCATCTCTCAATGCTAGCCATTCCTCTTCTACTGTTTTATTTCCCCCCATTTCTGTCAACTTTTGCCTAAAGCTCCCTCTGAAATTCTTAAGAACTTCAGGTTCCCTCAATTTATCCAAGTCCCATCTCCTTATTTACCTAACTTTCTGCAGTTTCAACCTACAATAAGTTATGGTCATAGTCTATATCTGCCCCTGGGTATGTCTTACAGTTTAAAACCTGGTTCCGGAATCTATGTCTTACCATTATAAAATCTAGCTGGTACGTTCCTGTGTCTCCTGGTCTCTTCCACATATACAACCTTCTTTCGTGATTCTTAAACCAGGTGTTTGCTATGATTAAATTATGTTCCTTGCTAAATTCTAACAGGCAGCTTCCTCTTACATTCCTTTTGCCCAGTCCATATTCACCTACTATTTTTCCTTCCCTTCCTTTTCCAACTACCGATTTCCAGTCTCCCATCACAATTAACTTTTCCTCTCCCTTAATTGTCTGAATAATTTCCTTTAACTCCTCATACATTTCTTCGATCTCCTCGTCATCGGCAGAGCTATTTTCTGAAGGAGGCCATGGCCAATAGCTGAAAGTTTTGGATGTGTGTATCTTTTGTATGTGCCTGTTGCAGCTTGTCATCACATCTAAACATTGAATACATAAATATACAATAGTACAGTATCTTAAGTATTTTGTTATATTACTTAATATTTTATTTAGGCCTGCAGAGGTAAGCAGTAAGGACATTGCTGAATGAGACATGATTTTTATATATATATAAATCATGTCTCATTCAGCAATGTGTGTGTGTGTATATATATATATATATATATAAAATATAAAAAATAGACGAAGATTACTCACCAGGCGAAGGAGCACAGGTGTGACAGCATCACAAATAAATAAATGAATACACACACACACACAATCGCAAGCTTTCGCAACCCAGTTGCGTCTTCAGGCAGTAGGGAAGGAGAGGGAAAAGGAAATGATGAGGGTTTTAAGGAAGGGGGTAAGGAGCCATTCCAATCCCGGGAGAGGAAAGACTTACCTTGGGGGAAAAAATGGAGGGATTGGAATGGCTCCTTACCCCCTTCCTTAAAACCCTCATCATTTCCTTTTCCCTCTCCTTCCCTACTGCCTGAAGACGCAACTGGGTTGCGAAAGCTTGCGATTGTGTGTGTGTGTGTATTCATTTATTTATTTGTGATGCTGTCACACCTGTGCTCCTTCGCCTGGTGAGTAATCTTCGTCTATTTTTTATATTTTATTTTTCCTGCTAGGAATTTTTCGTCTTAATAATCGTTTTATATATATATATATATATATATATATATATATATATATATATATATATTATAGAGGAAAAATTCCTAAAAGGAAAAATATACGTAAAAAATAGATGAAGTACACTTACCAGGCGAAAGGGCACAGGCAGTAATAGCAACAAATAAACACACAGACACACACACACACAAAAATGCTAGCTTTCGCAGCCTAGCTGCTTCATCAGGCAGAAGGGAAGGAGAGGGAAAAGGAAACTGCCTGTGCCCTTTCGCCTGGTAAGTGTACTTCATCTATTTTTTACGTATATATATATATATATATATATATATATATATATATATATATATATATATATATATATATATATATCATGTCTCATTCAGCAATGTCCTTACTGCTTACCTCTGCAGGCCTAAATAAAATATTAAGTAATATAACAAAATACTTAAGATACTGTACTATTGTATATTTATGTATTCAATGTGAAGTACACTTACCAGGCGAAGGGGCACAGGCAGTAATAGCAACAAATATACATATACATCACCAGTCAACAATTTTAATCCTTGTGGAAGTGCATTAAAATATTTTTCACCCTTTATATTCAGACTATTTGCAGTTTTTTTCAGTCTTCTCTCTATCATATGGAAATCTTGGGCCTGCCTAATCCGTTATGTTCATCCGTTTCTACATTTTGAATTTTATATTTCTTAGCCTTTAAAACTGGTATAATTGTTTTGTACATATACACTGGATAAACAGTCATAATTCTGAAGTCTACAAACAAACCTTTCATTGTGTTCTTGCATTAACTTTGCCCATAACTCTTGCTGCTGTGTGTGTATGTGTATGTGTGTGTGTGTGTGTGTGTGTGTGATTTATTTATTTATTTATTTTTTACTAGACCATATAATATATAAAGTTATATCAATCCCAAGTATACCATTTTCATTGTTTGCGTGTTAACATATGGAGCTAATCTCCTTAGGACATATATATCATGGTCATCACCACAATGACCAGGGGGAGGGGGGGGGGTTGATAGACAAGGGAGATGTCCCCCCCCCCTCCCCGCAACTAATATTTTTTTTAAAAGCATTTTCAATTCTTTGTCTTAGTTGACAAAAAGTGACACAAATATTGTACTAGCAAGGCTATGTGAATATTATTAAAGCACACAACTATGGAGCATTGCCACACAACAATACAACAATGCCACAGATGGTCTGATGGGTCATGCAGTCGGATGGTAGGGTCAACTGTCAAGCAATTCATTTGCAGACACAGCTGACAACAGGCTGACATTGTTCCTAACCTGGCCAAAGCTACGAACATCTCACTAAACCAGACAGTCTGGACACTGCTTAGTAATGAAGTTCTAGTCAGTTCATTGTCCACCTCCATAGTCCAGTGGACAGCATGATAGATTGCCACACAGGGGCCCTGAGTTCAATTCCCAGTCGGGTTGGAGATTTTCTCCTCTCGGGGACTGGGTGTTATGCTGTCCTCATCACCATTGACATGCAAGTTGCCCACGTGGGTCACCTAAGGACTTGTAGCAGGTAGGCCAAACACAGTCCCAACTGGAGTCTAAGAGCCAAAAAATGCCACACGAAATCATCATCATCATCATCAGTCAGTTCATTTGTCAAGAGTTGGTGTAACGTTACAGGGAGTGCACATAAGAGGAATCACTATGAAGTGAGTGAAAGGAAAAGGAATGATGACAAGTAAATATTTATTACAAAAATACCCTTATCCGGCATTGCTTGTGTATGTATTCTTTCAATTCTTTTCTTATCCATCTTCTCCTTCTCGTGCTATCCACTAACTTCTGCATCACTCTATTTCACCTATATCTGTAGCAGATATCGGTCTGTAGTTTTACCTTCACATGGCTCAATTCTCATGAAGTCACATCTCCTGAAGAACACACCCTGCAATAACAGAAATTTCCGGGTGCCTTCATTAGAATATTAGGAAACTGTCTGCTCAATTTGTTGCCAAGATGTAATAAATTAAAACCACATGTATCATGGAGTGTTATTTAATGCATCTCACTGTTTGCAACCTCATATCTCATAAACTACTCATAGTAATATGATGTAATTTGGGCAGAGTACATGGCTGCTCCCAATCAGAAGTTCGAGTACTCCCTCGGGCAAGGGTGTGTTGTCCTTAGCATAACTTAGTTCAAATAATTTGTGAGTCTAGGGATTGATGACCACTGCAGTTTGGATCCATAGCTTTACAAACATTTGAACTGTTTATAGTACACAAGTAACAAACTGTACCTTTATGCTGAATTCTGTAATTTTACTGCATCAAGAGCAGAAAATTAATGTGAGATAAACTTTTTTCCTTTCATCATTTTGCAGGCACTGTTAGTGACAAAACATTTCTCCAAGATTTTGAATCATGTGTGTAAGTGTGTATTCTGTGTGCACAGTATGACTGCATGGAATTAATGCTTTAAATCTCCTTTTGGTCTGTCCAAACAAACCTACCTGAAGAGGGGCAGTTTAAACCATCAAACAGGCAATAGAGAAAAAACCAACAGTTTCATGACATTATTCATTAATTGGAATTATGATCTGGGCCATAAAACTCTCATGACGAATGAAAAGTTCCCTACCATGTACGAAGAATGTAATGTTATGATATCAGAACAGCTGCAACTTCCAAGGAAACAAGAATTCACAAGGGCATGGACCCACATGCATTTCCATCACTTGAAGAACTTTACAGGCAGGAATATTTTGAAATCATTGATTCAACTGTCGAAGGGCTTAGATATTGAATACTTGACTAACCTGGGATGAATAAATGAGCTTCCTCCAAGAAACTATTGTTGTAGAATAAAGGAAACAATGTTGTAGTTCCATATCTGGA
Source organism: Locusta migratoria (assembly GCA_026315105.1). Classification (NCBI taxonomy): domain Eukaryota; kingdom Metazoa; phylum Arthropoda; class Insecta; order Orthoptera; family Acrididae; genus Locusta; species Locusta migratoria. The sequence goes on along the minus strand of CM048745.1, from coordinate 694,410,158 downwards.
AACTAATGTTCAGTCTCTAAAAACAGAACTTGAACTCTTTCATCTGCAATACAATGTAAAATGCCTAAAAGGGGCAAATGATGTTTTGGTTCCTATGAAAAAAGAATTTCATGAATTATTTGCTAATGTTGAAGCATTGATGAGAGTTTTGCTTCTGTGTCCAGTGTAGTGTTGCCAGGTGTCCTCACGGGACATCACGATTTTCAGAGGTCTGGTGACATGTTTCGATTTACACTCAATCACGATGCTGAATGTTGTTTAATTATTATTATTGTTTAATTGGGGAGTCAACAATAGTTGTACACAATAAAGTGGGCATCAATTCTCTCCATTAATTCTAAATTGTCGAAAATCCCATGAGGCAATATTAATACTGTGAATGTATAAAAGGAGATGTTGAGCAGCAGATTCTGTTAATTTAACTGCCAAGGCAGATAACAGTAGCAGTTTGTATATGAGAAGTTGGGGAGGGAGTGCAGGAGAGAAAAGTTGGGACTGGTGAAAAGCTCCACTTGTCAGCATCTTTAATACATGTCTGCTACTCAGCATGTTTCAAAATCTGTACTAATTACTTTCAAAATATATGCAAGTCACTTCGATTAACCACATTAGACTATAAAATACAATTACAAACTAAATACTATAGATCAATAAATGTCATAGTAAGATTTATAAGTACAGTAATTAATCTCAGGAAACATCCATTTGAACTATATAGTAATGTATTATTTTACAATATTAAGGACAGTTTACAACTCACCACAAAGGTGTGCCAACGAGCTGCGACAGGCACATAAAGAAGACACACACATACAACACTTCAAATATCGGCCATGGCCTTCTTCAGAAAGTAGAAACATTCACACAGTGACACAGGCACACAACACAGTCACACAACCGTAATCTCTGGCTGCCAATAGCTGAATTTGGAGTGTGGCAGCCAGAGATTATGGTTGTGTGACTGTCTTGTGTGCGTGTGCAATTACATGAATGTCCCTAGTTTCTGAAGAAGGCTACGGCCAATAGCTGAAGTGTTGTATGTGTGTGTGTGCTTTTATATGCCTGTCACAGCTCGCCATCACGTCTTTGTTGTGAGTTGTAAGCTGTCCTTATTACTATATTGTTAATTCTAACCTGGACTTTATTATTTTATGTACAGTTCCTATAAATAGTAAGATATTTGCACAAAATTACCATAACTCACCAAAAAATATTTAGGCACTAGAAATGCAATGTTTCTATACTTTCCTTTTAGCAAAGACACAGGCTCATTCATATGTCCCATTAGTGAGTGGATGTACTGCATTTTGTCTTTTTGTTCATGATGTCTCTCTTTAGTCCTTAAGTTTACTTTTTTTCCCTGTAATCCATTAAATGGAAACAAAACTATATTAAAATATTGTACTTTTGCCAACTAATACTATTACAAGGAAGCATTGAATAATGTATAGCCTGCATTCATCTTCATAACTAAGTTTCAAGATAAATTTAGTTTGTATCTACTGTAGCAGTTATTAGCAGTGTTCATAAAAGCTCTCATAAATTGTTGTTGGCAGTCATACATCCCTAACCCTCCAAGTTCCATGCTATTCACCCAACCACTGTCATCCAGTAAAACATAGTATACATAGTTATAGTATTATGTGATATTAAAATTGTGTTAATCACATTTGAACAAAATTATACTCATCTGGTTTTTAGTTATGAGTGTAACCTGCTTGCATGCAAGATAGACCGACAACAGGCCAACAATTTCTGAGTGATATTGAAGGAGGATGATCTTAAGGAAAAAAATGCACAATTTGAACTTAATGTTTATTTCTTCTTTGCACAGCTCCATCCACCAACTAATAACTCTAGAACATTCCAGATCAATCTGACAATTAGAAGTTGTGGAACTGATAAAAGTTACAAAAATCAAGAAATTCTTAGTTACTACATGATCATCTCCGTAAAATAAGATTGCACACGACTTCTTATTTTCTTTTTGTGAAAAACAAAAACTTGTTCACTGTAACAATTCAAATCTCATTTTGTTATTTAACTAATTACAGAAATTATGTTGCTAACATGTAATCACAAAGATCTACAAAATTGTAATAGCTGATGTTTACAATTGATTTGCATTCGTTTAATAACATAAAGTCATTACATTCAATTAATTGATTTCTCTACTAATAAAATTCCTTGGGCTACAAAATAATTTGGTAAGTCCTTAAGTAAAATGTACACAAACTGAAAAAACAAATCGTGGCATCTTGATTAGTCTGACAATTGTCTTTACCGTATGTAACATAGTTTGTTAGCCTAATTACTAATTATTCTGAACATTGACCTATATCACATAACGTAGTTCAGAACATGTCTGTGTGGACTAGATATGAACATAATCTAATCAATATTATACTGTTAAAATTAATAAAATATTAATTTTTACAATAATACACTTATAAAATGAATTGAAAAATTGTTTTTGAGTGATTATTCAACAGTTGAAAGAATAACGAAATAAATTGCCACATATGAAAATTTTTTAGAGTCTGATGTATTGGAGTCATCATTGCTTTGAATATATGCCCGACTATATAAATCTTATGTATCTGTAGTAATTTCGACGTTCATGATTCATAGATTTTTTACCGGCCAATCATTCATTGTACTCTGAATCTAAATAAACTTCAAACACTAGTTCACATTTTTAATATATTATATATTTCACAGAGTTAAAGCAAACTATACACTGCTTCTGACTAAGCTAACAAATACTAGCAGACTGACTTTGTTTGTTTATCTTAAAACATTTGAGAGTCAAAACACTTTTCACTTGTTCAATCTGAGTTACTCAATGCTACCTATGTAATTAATCTGCAATTGATATTTTATTTATCATGTGCTGGATCAAATATAATATATTGCTTTTCTGAATAAAATAAAGAAATATGTTGTCTTGAAAACTGAGAGAAAAAATTAAACTCCCTACTCTAATCACATTTAAGTGCATGGCAGAGGGTTGATTGTACCACTTTTATATTTCTCTACCATCCCATTCTCTAATAGTGCACTGGAGAAAGGAACATCCAAACCTTAACATTTTCAACCTGATTTCTCTCATTTTATTATGATGATCACACCTCCCAATGCAGGTGGATGTTAAGAAAATATGTTCGCATTTGGAAGGAAAGGTTGGCAAAAGAAATATTGAAAATAAATCTTGCCACAATGAATAGCTCTTCGCTGAACTTTCTATCATCCATCAGTCCCACCTGGTGTGGAACCCACAATGGGTAGGAATACTCCAATATAGGATGAACAAGTGTAGTGAAGACAGTTTCTTTAGTAGATCTGTTACATCTTGTAATTTTTCTGCCATTGAAATGTAGCCTTTGGTTCACCTTCCTTACAGTATTTTCTATGTGTTCTGTCCAGTTAACATTGTCTATAATTGTAATTACTAGGTATTTATTTCAATTTATGGCCTTTATATTTGACTGATTTTGCAGGTAAATTAAGTTTAATGAATTTCTTTTAGTGTTCATATGGATGACTTCACACTTTTCATTACTTTGCTCAACTGCCAATGTAGCTAATCATTTTTCAGCTGCTTTTGACCTTGTTTAGACTTTACTAACCGATAAATGACAGAAACATCTGTGAACAGTCTGAGAGAGCAGCTCAGATTGTCGCCTAAATCATTTATAAAGATAAGAAACAGCAAAGGCCTTATAACACTTCCTTGGGAAACACCAGATTTCACTTCCATTTTACTCAATGGCTTTCCATCAATTACTATCTACTGTGTCCATTCTGACAATCAATCTAGAGTCCAATCACACAACTGTGGCAATATTCCATAAGCACACAATTTGATTAGGAGATGCTTGTGAGGTACAGTGCCAAAAGCCTTCTCGAAATTATAAATATGGAATTGATTTGAGAAACCTTGTTGATAACATTCATCACTTCATGTGAGTAAAGAGGTAGTCATTTGTTTTACAAGAATGATACTTTCTGAATCTGTGTTGACAATGCGTCAATAAGTCATTTTCTTCGAGGTAGTTCATAATGTTTTCGGAAAGAACATGTTCTAAAATCCTGCCACAAACTGATGTCAATGATACAGGCCTGTAATTTTGCAGATCATTCCTATATTCTATCTTGAATATTGGAGTGACCTGTGCAGCTTTGACCTGTGCAACTTTCCAGTCTGTGGATATGGATCTTACACTGAGCAATGATAGCTATGTATGGAGCTATTGCATCAGCATACTCTGAAACACTACGTTTACAAGCAACACATCTTCCAGTAGACGAAAACCAATTTTCATAAACTGTTTTTTGCTGTCCTGAATTGGATTTCCTAGCCCATTTAATATGGCAGCTGAAAAACAGCTGATTCAGTTCCTGATTTAGTCAGCACAATCAATATTTTTCTTTACTTAAATACGCAGATTCATGCTCACTCTAATATTTATACTTTTATTTCATGGTATAAAATGTCACTCTCTCCACACAAATATCAGGCTGGTGCCTGCCTTCATGCAGTATGATCGGCCCCAATTGAACAAGGAGGCTCAACATGGAGTTAGATCAGCTGCTAAAGACAAATATTTTTTCAAGCATCACTTTGGTTCACTTTGTTGCCACTGGTAGGTGGTATTTTACTAGGAATGGCCAGCATCTCAATAGGACTGGGAAGGGTAAACTAGCTGGACTGAAGGATAAGTCCTTAACGGGGTGGGGGGTGGGCATTTCAACTCAGAGGAGTGCCTCTTCTTTAGGATAAGTGTCCAGTGAGAAATTCAAACAGGCAGGTACTAAAGTATCCCAAGATCTTAAAGTATATTTCGTCAAAATATTGGGGGAGTAAAGAATAAAACAGATGGGCTTCTGGTATGTTTACAGAGTACAGAAACTGGGAGTTTAATAGATATACTATGCCTATCTGAGCATCACATTTTCACTGATATCAAAAAGGTTAACTACAATTGGTATAAACTCTCAGTACATGTAAGTAGATATAATAAGAGGAGAGGAGGAGTTGCCATTTATGTCAAAAGTTATGACTCTATAAAAATTTAGAAAAAAAAGATTTGTGTAGAGCAACATATTGGAGCATGTGAGCTTAAACTACATGATGGCACTTTTATAATCATAACAGGTAATTTTCAGCTATTTCTGAAAAACTTGGGTGCTTTTTAATTGCAATAATTATACTAAGATCAGTATAGAGTAAAATGGTATAGCATAAGATATAGGATAATTAGAGTTGATATTCTGTTTTTGGCTAGTTGATAGACTAGTAATAGATTAGTGTATCCAGTTTATCTCATTGTTTAGCTTTAGATTAGTTTGTAAATTCAGATTAGTTTAAGCTGCTTTTGTATATATAGTTTTAGTGTCTGTCCTAGGTTAGTTTTGTGAATAATTTTGTGTACATAAGTTGGTATGGAAATATTCCTGGTTGCAAAAATATATATAAAAAATAAAGATGGTTTAATTTACCAGGCGAAAAAGCACTGGTTCGTCAATAGACACACATAAATAAACACACACACAAATGTTGAGCTTTCGCAACCCAAGGTTGCTTTTTCAGAAAAGAGGAAGAAAGGAATTTAAGCAAGTAGGTGAGGAGTCATTCCAATCCCAGGAGTGGAAGGACTTGCCTTAGGGGGAAAAGGACAGGTAAAGAACACACACACACATACACAAGTATATACATGCAGACACGCCAAGGCATACATATGTAAAATGCAAATGAATCTACTCCAGTCCTGAATCCCTGAACCAGTATACCAATAACCTGATGACAGCTTCCACATCCCACAGCTACCCTCCTGATCTGGTACAGAAGCAAATTGCCAGGGCCACTTCCTCATCCCCCCCCCAAACCAAGAACCTTCCATAGAAGAACCTTCCATAGAAGAACCCCAAAAGTGCCCTTCTTGTCACCAGATACTTTCTGGGAGTGGAGTGGACTCTGAATGTAGCTCTCCAGCAAGGATATTACTTCCTTTAATCCTGCCCCAAAATGAGATCCATCCTTCATAAAATCCTTTCCATTCCACCAAGAGTGTCTTTCCACCGCCCACCTAAACTTTGTAACCTCTTAGTTCATCCCTATGAAAACCCCAAAACCACATTCCCTACCCTCTGGCTCCTACCCATGTAACCGCCCCCAGTGTGAAACCTATCCTATGCACCCTCCCTCCACCATTTATTCCAGTCCTGTAACCCGGAAGTTGTACACAATTAAGGGCAGAGCCACTTGCGAGAGCACCCAAGTGATTTACTAACTGACATGCCTGCACTGTGAAGCCTTCTATGTGGGAATGATCAGCAACAAACTGTCCATTCGCAGAACAGACACAGGTAGACAGTGTTTGTTGGTAATAAGGATCACCCTGTGACTAAGCATGCCTTGGTGCACGGCCAGCACATCTTGGCACAGTGTTACACTGTCCAGGTTATCTGGATACTTCCCACTGACACCAACCTTTCAGAACTCTGGAGATGGAAACTTGCCCTTCAGCATATTCTCTGTTCCCATTGCCCACCAAGTCTCAACCTCTGTTAATTTCAAATTCCTGCCCACCATTCAACAACATCTTTGCCCCTGATATCTGGACAGAGCCTCTGCCTTGACTGACATCTGTCCAATTTCTTTGCACTGACTGCCTTGAGAGCTGTGTGTGTGTGTGTGTGTGTGTGTGTGTGTATTTGTTTAGCTACAGAGTGACTATCATCTTTAGACACACCCCCAGATGGTTCATTCCCACAAAAGACAAGGGTCACCTGCCATTGTGTCAGCTGTTTTTCCTCTTTTGGTCAATTTATATAAGCTCCATATAACAGTAAATCATCGGCTTAATGTTGCAAGCTTCTCTATCATGACAAATGCTGTTTATGCCACATTTGTTTGCAATGATTCTTATAAGCTAAAATTCTAGGCATATATACACAAATGTGTCTTCAAATCTACAACTTATTTGCTAAAATAATGCCTTTTTACAAGTGGCTTCCCTCGAACTAGGTTAATTATTGTGAGTAGCAGTCTCGCATTCTAACTTAATGATTACTGTTTACAACTGTGGAATGTCATGGCACAGTCACTCTCATTGGAATGCAACAGTTGTCTCTTTCGTCATTTTTCACATTTCATCTGTTGAGTCAGCTGTGGACATGTGTAGCAGTGTTTACAAATAACCTCGAGGTGATAATACTGAAAAGACCTTCAACTTCAATGCATTTATTGTCTGTTGAAGGTGAAATATTGTTTTCATCATGTTTGGTGTTAATATGTCACAATCCAGGTATGCAATGTGCTGAACACAAATGTCTATAAATACCTTGCGTCAGGGACCAAACTATTATTTCCCTCCACCATCAAATACTTGAGTCAGTTTATGTTGTGGGCTTAAATTTTGTTTCCACAATTTTGAATAATGTAGGATAGCTGTTTGTTCTTTTCCAGTTACATGTGATAGATGGGTTTATTTTGAAACGTCTCTTAATAAGCTACACAAAATCTCGACAACAGAAATGTGTGTTTGCTGTGTTGTTTTGTTCTGAAGCACATATTTCTGAGCTTGGTATGTTTGCATGAAGTTTCACTGAGTAATGTTTCTGAAAATAAATGATGTGCCCCACATGATGAAGGAATGGATTGTACATGCCCGGACACATTTTTCTGATTTGCATGTTTTCTTTCATCCAGTTTGTAATTATGTGAAATTCTACATTTTATAGCAAATGATATTGACGAGTTAACCTCAGGTGTGTGTACTGCCATTATTTGAGATGGAAAAATGTCTGTGATGTTTTCTACTGCCACTTGCAACTGACTGTGTCTATTGGCAAGTGCTACATTTTGTTCATTGCATTTCATCATTTACAGAATTCAGTTCCCTATGAGAGTGTTGTCTATTCGCCCAGTTTTGTTATTGGCATAGTGATATTTGTGTTGTTTTTTGCCAGCAGTGGTGACTGATTATGTGTGTCGGCAGGTACTATTATTGTTTCTGTTCCACTGTTTGCGGAACATAGCTGTCTGTGGCAGTGTGTGTTACTTGCTCGCTAGAATCTACCACATTGTTTATACTGAGGTGAGTACCAATGGATGACATTTCGCTTACTGCATCTTGATTTTCATTACAAGCATGTGTCAAAATGAATGTTTGATTTGTGTGAATGGCTGTAGACAACATGTGTGTCATAACTGTTAAGCAACCACTACGACTGTCAAACATATTCAACTGTCGCAGAGCCTTGGACATGCAGGCTTGATCACATGAGTATCACTTTTCCCTTCCATGCATCCACTACTCACTGTGCTTACAGACAGGGACAGTTTATTGTTTATTAGAAACAGCTGTTTTCCATTGTCAGGTTTTGCTCACTTGTTACATGTTCCCCTGTGAAAACTGTCAGTTTTGGATAGACTGCTTCACTTTTTGCTTTGTTTTTGTAAGAAGAAACAGATTTTGTTGGCTCCCAGCTGTTTATTCATAACTTGTGTGTCTGTGACATTGTTTATGTTGGAAGAGAGTACTGCCTTTCCTGAAAGTTTTTGTTAGGTCTGAGGTACCAAAATTTCAGTTTGCTCTTCAGGCACATTTTTTACTGATATGAGTTTTTGTAGATTGTGAACCAGTTTCTTTATCTAACATGTTGTTAAACCAAATTTAAATTATGTGAATGTGATTGCCTATTTTTTGTGCCTGTCAGCAGCTCAGGTAGCCTCTCTATGGTGAGTTGTTATCTATCCTCCATTATTGACATTCCAATCAATTTTCTGTTGTTAAAAATTGCCATTCATATTCCAAAACATTAAAAATAATTCTTACCCCCAGGGCTTGCCCCTCCCCTCCACCTTTCCCTAAAATGTCATATGGGGTGCCCTTGGTATTGGGAAAGCCTATGGTTTATATATTTTAACATTAATCATGTGTATTCTGGCCTGTATACAGTCTCGGTGTACACATATAGCTGTTATTATATTAATATGAATTTGGTAACATTGTATGTAATCTTTTATACTTTTGTTTAGGCTGGGAATATGCCTCCAACTGAAGGCGTGCATATATTAGAGATGAAATGGCAAGGCTATAAAAAGAAAGTACCCTGAACAAAATGCGTAAAAAAGGATATTGAAGAGGAACAGGAATGGAGATTGTTACTAGGTTAGGGGTGTTTTGAAGATGTGAAAGGAACTTAGATTCTTTGCCTGAAAATGTACCAAAAAAATAAAATGCCCAGAAGATTTTGTTTATTATTTCTATGGTATAACAGGTGCCAATTAAACAGAAAATAAATACAATGTGTGAAAGCAAGAAATTCTGGAGAGTATACACAATTGCTGATGTTGAGGTTTGTCATGATAATGTTGTGCATGTATTTTGCAATTCTCTTCAAAAAGTAAACACAGCACTGTGACAAGTTACCTCTGATAATATTTCTGACAGATAAGGATGGAATGATGATCATAATAGGATTGACTATGAGAGGTTTAAGGAGTCGTTAAACCAAATAAGTGGAATTCCTAGAAACAAATCATGTTATTGAAGAAATGTAACAGATAAAGTATGTTTTGAAAATCATGGAACATTAGGAGTTATGTATGAACAACAGAAAGTGGAAGATAATTCAGTGAGCATGTCAAAATATGAAAACAATTTCTACAAGTATTTCAACATACAAAGAAAAGCATTGAAAATGGGTAACTACAACCATTGTAACTCAATAATAAATGAAATCTGAGAATGTACCAACTCATAATGAAGTGTAGTGCTGAGAACACAGAAATCACTTAACAGTAGCAAGCAATGCTGAAAAACAGAAAACACAAGATATGCAAAAGAGCAAAGGAGGGTGATGGACATACATTGTTATTGCCAAAAATCCCAACTAATATTGCTTTCTATAAAAGACAGTTGTTGGTGTTCACACTGGCACAAATAGAAAAGGATACTGCTATGTTTGGTTTGAAGGCACCACAAGTCCAGATGCCAGAGAAGTCGGTTCATGTCTATAATGTAAAGGAAAATGTTACTGAAGTAGTTTTGAGTACTGGAACATGTGGTGGGCAAAAACAAAACATAAAAGTAACTTTGATGTTGAAGGTTATTATGGAAAATCGTCCTTGTCCTACTTTGGTTTCATAGGCATACATTTCTACCCAATGATGCCAATTCAGTGATGCTGAATGACATTTGAAAATTCAGCAACATCCATATCCAACAAGAAACTCTCTGAATATTATAAAAACTTGTAAGAAAAAAAATCTTTGTAACTTTAATGGAGACCAACCATTAAGATGGATGTTCTAAAATGGAGAAACACATTGTGCACTGTAATGTCCACATAACTACAAAGAAAATTAACTGGATGCATGTATGTATCCATATCCTCATTCCAGCTACTGCCAGATCTGGGTGCCAACGAGCCCTCTCCATCTGGCTATTTCCTCCCACTACTTTTCTACCTCCACTTATTTCCAGCTCAAAACTCTTCTATCCACACACATTTTCACTCCCATTTTCCACTGTGTCCTTGGTTGCCCTCTATGTCTTTTTTCATCCCTCTTTAGTTCCTCCATAATTTTGGATAGTCTCTGACCACACATCATCTTAACATGCCCATACATTTTGATCTCTTTATTATTATTATTATTTATTCCCTCTCTCATACTATCCTGTTTAAGGTCATTCCTTATATCTACATTCCTTACTCAATCCATTATAGTTTTTTCCTTTTCACTACTCTGAGAAATTTAATTTCCACTTCTTGCAGTCTGCTTCAGTCCCTTTATATCATTCTCCGTGTTTCTCCTCCACAGGTGACAACAGGGAGTAATAACTTTTGTACAGATTTTTAATTGTTTGATAAAAAATGTCTTCCTTCTGTAACCACCTGTTAATTTCATTTGTTACCTTTCTATCTTTGCATATTTCATTCCCTAAATAAATGAAACTGTTTACCACTTTCAAGGGTTCTCCATTAAAAGTAATATGGCCATTGATCCATTTGTCTCTTCCAAATATTGTTACTTCACCCTTGTGGTTTCCCTCGCTGTTTCTTCTTTAGACCCATGGTGACATGTATCTCATCATTATTGTTTACTACTATGAACAGCTCCAATGGATTTTCTTTCTTCAACTTTACTGGAAGTAAAGTAGTGAAATACAGTTGAAGAAAGAAAATGTCACCATGGATCTAAAGAAGAAACAGAGGGAGACCATCTAATACAAACTTTTATGAGCTCCTTCAACCATTGTGGCCTCAAGAGAAAGACATATATAGGCCTAAACGTGAAGATTTAAAATCTTTGTTGCGCCTGGTACCCATTAATATCAAGCAATTTTATAATTATTTTATTGGAAATAATCAAAGGCTTGAATGGTGCAATTGATTTTGAAGAAGATGCATAAAGATGGCAAAAATGTTGCATAATTTACAAAACACTGCATCTGTACCCAGTAATGATGAGCACTTTCATAGTTCTCTTATTGGAGATGATGAAGCCATCACTGACATCAACGTCTGTAATGATGTATTTGATTTTGAAGAATGCACAATGATGAGAAACATGTTGCATAATCTGTAAAACAGGACATTGGATTTCATGCACATTTCATGTGATGTCTGTGATTTTTGTTATACAGTACCATAAATAAATAAACCCAGCTAAAAAGTGAATTATGTTATATGTGTGCTTGTGAAAACTATATTAAAAATATCAAAATATCCACAATATAGAGAGTGATTTAATAATGCCGATCCCAAAACATTGGTTTTCCAAGCATAATGTGTATCACAATAATGCATAAACTTGCAATTTTTTCAACACTAACATCTTTACAATGTACATAATTACCTAAATTTCCACCAGATTTGGAAATGATAATTATTACACAGATTTTACAGTGAAAGGTTTACAAATGAATCAATATATCTGTTTGTGAGTTTGTTGCTTGGATCACTGTTGCTAACTGTTATACAACTGATCCACAGCAATCCAAGAAAATTGTGAAGGGTATGAGTGTTGTGTTTCTGAAGAATGAGTGCATGGGTGACATGCCAGGAAATCACCTCTAAATAATGAAGAAAACTGTATTTTGTGGCTGCACAAACATTATGTCAAATGCAGACAGCCAATGGAAGTGAGCATTGCTGGGAGTGACAGAGTTGACAGTATTCAAGACCACTTAACATCTCGGATCTTCAGTCAGTGGTTGACATAGATGAGACTGAGATGCATCCGATAGACACCAATGGCCCAGAAGGTGACCAACCAATCAGAAGTTCAGCTCATTAAACCAAAACCCAAAGAATACTTCATATGTGTCAGCTATTTTGAAAGTGATTTTTCCAATTTGTGAGAAGATCCTGTGAGAGGGTTTCCAGAAAAATGCTATTTGGAAATTTGTCAACCCACCAAAGAGTAAAGATATTGTAGCTAACACACGGGTATTTAAGTGAAAAGGAATGCAGATGATACAGCATTTGTTAAAAAGACAAAAGTGTAGTACAGATTATTGTGAAACCTTTTCAACTGTTGGGTGATATAGTATCAGAGCTCTGATTAGTTTAAATGTAAATATTGATCTTAGGATATATCATTTTAATAATTAGACTGCTTTTTTGTATGGAGACTTAGATGAAACCATCATCTTGAAGCAATGAGATGGTTTTGTATAAAGAGGGAATGAACATAAATTTTATAAACTATCTATGGCTATTTATGTTTGAAAACAGTCGTCTAGACTGTGGAATGAAAAAGCAAAAGGTGTACTTTTAAACCTTGGAAATATTGCAACTACTAATGAAGATTATTATTTATTCAAAGGTCAGATAAAAAGCTTCTGATTGTCACTGTGTATGAAAATGATTTGTGTCTTGTGTAATAACAGTGCAATGTAAGACATTGTTTTATGAAGGATTATCTGAGTATTTTGAAGTTATAAATCTAGGCGAAGCACAGTCCCATCTAAGTATGCGAAAATCTACAAACTGGGAGGAAGGTAAATTTTGTAGTGTTATCTAATAAACTACATTTTCCTTCTGGATCGACTTGAGTTTATCAAGGCATTAATTTGTATATGAGCCGCCTAACAATACAGTAGCTACTGTGAGAATCTGTCTTTGTTGCAGATATGACAAGCAGTCGGTCACTGCACAGTGGATGCTAGGAGAAAGTGGAGAGTGTTCCCAGAATAGACAATATATAAACCCTGTTTTGAGTATCAAGTCTCTGTGTATTATCTTTCATTTCAATTATTGCTGTTGTTCTGTTAATGTTGGAAATGTTGTACAAGCAGACTTGTATTCAATTTGGCTTTATAATAATGGCCAATAAAAAGCAAAGTAAAGAATTTACAAACTTATGATTTGTGATAAATTATTTATTTATTGTTTTCACTCTCATTTTGAATGTAAGAAAGGAGAAGATGTCTGATTGCCTTCGTGGCATAAGAGTTAGAAAAAGTTTCGAGGCACAGCATAGCTGGAACTCATTTTATTATTAATTTTTACTCAAGAGATAAAAGAGCAGCTACAACAAGATGTTACTAGCTGCACGTGCTAACCCTAGGTGTGTTTTCTCTGTTTGTTGTTGTTGTTGTTGTGGTCTTCAGTCCGGAGACTGGTTTGATGCAGCTCTCCACAATACCCTATCCTGAGCAAGCTTCTTCATCTCCACATAAGAACGGCAATCTACATCTGTCTCAATCTGCTTACTGTATCCATCTCTTGGTCTTCCTCTGCGATTTTTACCCAACACACTTCCCTCCAATAATAAATTCACAATTCCTTGATGTCTAAGAATGTGTCCTACCAATCTATCCCTTCTTTTAGACAAGGTATGCCAGAAATTTCTTTTCTCCCCAATTCTGTTCAGTACCTCCTCATTAGTTACGTGATCCACCCACCTAATCTTCAGCATTCTTCTGTAGCACCATATTTCAAAAGCCTCTATCCTCTTCCTGTCCGCACTGTTTATCGTCCACGTCTCACTCCCATACAAGGCAACACTCCATACAAATGCCTTCAGAAAGGACACCCTTAGGCTTAAATCAATATTCGATGTTAACAAATTTCTCTTTTTTAAGAACGCTTTCCTACCCATTGCCATTCTGCATTTTATATCCTCTGTACTGCGACCATCATTTGTTATTTTACTGCTCAAGTAACAAAACTCATCTACCTCATTTATTGCTTCGTTACCCAATCTAATTCCTTCAGCATCACCTGATTTTCTTACACTGCACTCCATTACCTTAGTTTTGCTCTTGTTAATGTTCATCTTATATGCACCTTTCAGCACACTGTCCATTCCGTTCAATTGCTCTTCCAGGTCCTTTGCCGTATCTGACAGAATTACTATGTCGTTGGCAAAACGCAATGTTTTTAATTCTTCCCCCTGAACTTTAATTCCTTCACCAAATTTCTCCTTGCTTTCCTTTACATCTTGCTCAATGTACAAATTGAATAACAATACTGAGCAAATTGGTATTCAAGGGAAATGAGGTGCTGTTAAGACACCAATAAGGCTCTTTATACCTGGATCATCATGAAACAACACAAGTTGACTATAAATGTTCTACTGCAGATGTGCTGAAACACTTTGATTGTACTCCTATTGGAATACTAATGAAGCTGGATTCAAGCTTTGGATGTACAGGATGATTCAATCCAAGTGTCATATCAAAAACTTGTGGTATGTTTGTTGTATTTCAGTACCAATACAAGACCAAGCATACCTTACATATAATATAATTGTTATATTATTGATGTGCATAGGAAGACAGCAAACAGGGTTCTTCAATATTTTGAAGATAGTATGGATTTTCATATTTTGTTTCACAAAAGAGAACAGGTAAAGTGTTGAATAGTCTTATTCCTATGTATTCATAAAAAGTCGTGTTACTGTATGTCTGTGTAGTACATTTGCCGAGTGTTCAGATGGTTTAACTACAGCGGTGGCACATTATGAAAGTGCTTATCTGCTAAAAAAACAACATAATTTTCTTGGATAGCAAGAAACTGGAGTATGTTAAAAACACAGTTTCTTAAGCTAAATATGTGGCAGGATAGTTCTGTAGGTAGAGAACGTGCCTGTGAAAAGCAAAAGTTCCAAGTTCGAATACCAGTCTGGGGGAAGGAAGGAAGCTTATAGTTTAAAATCCCGTCAACAGCTTGGTCATTAGAGTCGGAGCTTACGCTCAGATTTGAAAGGAGCCATCCCGGCATTTTCCTGGAGTGATTTAGGAAAATCACAGAAAACCTAAATCTGGATGGCCGCAGGTGGATTTGAACCACTGTCCTCCCGAATGTGAGTCCAATGTGTTACCACTACGCCACCTCGCTCGGTAATACCAGTCTGACACATAGTTTAATCTACCAGAAAGTTTCATATCAGAGTACATTCTGCAGCATAGTGAAAATATCATTATATAAACATCCCCTAGGCTGTGACTAAGCCATGTCCCTACAATATCCTTTCTTCCAGGAGTGTGAGTCTTGCAATTTTCGCAGAAGAACTTCTTTGAAGTTTGGAAGGTAGGACACAAGGTACTGAGAGATCTAAAGTCGTGAAGACAAGCCACGAATCATGCCAGAATAGCTTTGTTAGTAGAGTGCTTGCCCACGAAAGTCAAAAAGCCCAAGTTTTAATCCTGGTCCGACACACAGTTTCAATCTGCCAGGAATTTTGATGGATATTAAATTACATTCTGAAACAATGCAGTTAATTAATATTCAAACAACAAATCCATTTCTTTGTGCATAATTGAGAAGGTTTTTTCCCCTTTCGGGAAAATCAGGCAGCCTATTCATGTGTAATTTTCTTTTATGTAATGGTAAAATATTTTATGTACACTTCCTGGTTGTATTTTATCCATGACCTGCAATTTTCTCTGTCACCATTATCAGTGTAACTGAATTATATTATTCAGTCATTTCACTGATTTGAAACACCACTTAAATACATGAAATTGATCCACATACTGAGGAACTACTCATTTCATTATTCCCCATATTACAGTAAATACTAAAGAAACAAATTCAGAGTGCAGCAGCTGGAGATAATGGCTGTGTACCTGTGAAGTGTGCCTGTGATATTGCTCTATATTCAGTTGCCGACAGCTTGTGTTGTATGTGTGTATCTTTTTTATATGTATGTCACACAGCTTGTCACACAGCTTAGCAGTGAGTAGTAACTGTCATTATATTATTGAATTCCAACCTGGACTTTCCATTATTAAAACATAATTATTTTTTTATATGTTATGTGAGAACAAAATTGGTATACATGTAATTTTTTATGTTTTATTCTCATTCATGGTCAGAAAATTTGGTGACACAAAAAACTTTGCATTAAAATAGACACATTCTAGAAACCACTGTATACCCTTAAGTGTTTGAATAAACTACTAACTTATTTTAAAAGTAATCATCATAACTGTGACCCTCAAACTACAAATTTATAACCTTGTAAAGCCTTTCTGTATAGAAAGCATTAGTTATAATGCTGAAAATATTGACCTAAATGAAATGGAATGGAACAGAACCTGGTTTGTTGAAATATATATGACACCAAAACTGAAGATGTGTTACAGTGAAAATTTATGTACAAATGATCTCTCTACTGCTGTAGTTGAGAAGCTGCATTATCAGAAACAAGTGTACACTTACTGTGCCTTTTTTCTGTTATCACCTCTGCTACGGTTTCTACTTTAGGATAAATTCAAAAACTGCCTTTCAATAAAATTGCTCAATGAGAACAGAACATCCAATATTTTTATGTTATGACTGTCTCTAATTTACTCATTTGTAGCAGCACAGAATGTGTAAAAGAAAAACCCTATGAATACACTATAAGTCCAACACCATACAAAAGTAATGGGCACTTGATCAATTAAAAAAAAAAAAAAAATGGCTAGCCCTGCATTCTGTAACTTGCTCTCCAAAAGTACCTATGGTATTCGGTGTCTGTAAGTTTGAAAGCACAGTAAGAAAACTGATACAAAGTAAGGCATATTTATTGGGGTTTAATGCAAGTTTCATTTTAATTCTGGCATTTGTCTAACTATAGGCCTATAATATCATTTAAGCACCCACCTAAAGGTCATTTAATAAATGGATTTGAGTTGGATAATGAATTATTCTATCAAACAATATAATTTAGCATAAAATGACTTGGAATAATTCATTTAAATTTTTATATTAGCTTTATTTCAGCATAACAGGATTCCAAAAAGTTCTATTCTGTAGATGATTTACATATGTTTTGTGTGATGTCACAAATTATCTTTGACTTGTTAGAAGGTGAATAAATTTTATTTTCTTATTTACAACTGGTAAAATTAATTGGCTAACAACTGTATAATACTACTTACTTCAACAATTTCATTAAGAAATGGAAAAGCAAGTATCAGCAACAATAGTTTTGCCTTCATTTTTTCAAGGGACTCAAATACCTCCCGGGTAATGAACTTTTCTGTGGTCTTCTTCTAGTTCAGGCAGCCTATTCATGTGTAATAAGATATCTGGAACAATGTTGCCAAACATAAATATATATTTCAACAAAGGGTGAATGTATTCCATTCAGTAATTCTGTAAAAAAGATACTTACAAAAAACTGAGTTACTTCATTGAAACTACTGTAGATACTCTGTCTTAACCAAACAGGAGAAGTTTGCACACTACTGTGTTTTGCATTTGACAAATGCAAGCATTGCATAATTTTATCAGCCAGCTTGCTTAGTAGACATTCATTTCACTGGAGAGCAAGATAAATATTCAGCAATAGAATTTGCAGTTATCAGCATTAATAGTGTTTCAAGAGCAGCAAACTATAACTGTAGTATTACGAGTTCATTCAATATGGTTTAACTCTTTAAATACTTATGTTCCCTTTTCTTGGGAACAATGGCATAGCGAAATACACACAGTCATCTGCTTTCAACATTTACTCATAGGATGGTAATTTATTATTATTATTATTATGCTTTCAACGTTTACTCATAGGATGGTAATTTATTATTATTATTTATTTATTTATTTATTTATTTATTTATTTATTTATTTATTTATTTATTTTTTTTTTTTTTTTTTTTTTTTTTTTTTTTTTTTTTTTTTTTTTTTTTTTAGGTGTCCTCTTGTTACTTAAAAAATTCAATCTCAGTAAACAAACAATAGCAAATATTGCATGTAAGTTTCATATTCCTAGGTCAGTAGCGAAACAAACGTTCAGTTTAATAAAGCAATTAAACAGCATAATTCTGACTCATTAAATCAGCGAACACAGCTATTGGTTAAAAATTCTCACTAACTGGCAGAAATTTTATTTCTGCACTGTTCTACAGAAGTCAATGTAAAATGCCAACTATCAGTTACTCAGAATATTAGATGGCTAAGGAGTAAAATTAATGAGCTACTTATCTGCATTGATGAATTAGTTATCCAATCCAGTTGACATAATCTGCCTCTATGAACATCATGTGCCCACTGGTATAGATTTGCCAAGTAGGCCTATTATAGGATTTAGGTTAGCTTCAGACATTTGTAGAGTGGAAAAGGAGGATAGAGGAGTTTCCACATCCATTAGAAGTTGTTATAAATTTAATAACATAGAAATTAATAAATTTTGATAGAGCAGTATATGGAAGCATGTGCAATGGAATAAGAATTTCACAATAAATCATTTACAATAGTAAGTGTGTACAGAGTACCATATGGTAACTTTAATCTCTTCATATCTCTCTTTGAAGCTCTACTGGCCTATTTAATAACAAACAAAAACGATTAGGTGATATTGGCAGTTGATTTTAATGTAGATTTTCTTGAAAACTATCCCAATAAGAAATTATTGCAGTCAGTAGCATCGACATTCAATGCTGAATATGTTATTTATTTTATACTCCATTTGTTTTTAACTAATTCTTTGATTTGCACTCAGTATCAATTTTAATCGCCATTTTTTCTCACCATATTATTCATGTTTTGTCACCTTGCCACATGTACACATTCTTGGCTGCATTATGTGTTCTGGAACTGGTATGTGCTAATGTTGGCCTACGAAAAAAGTAAATATGTTTTCACTGTTTAGTGAACTATTTAATAGAGCGCTGAATTGTTACCATAGCATCATCACACATTTTCTTCAGATTCTGAAATGTTTCTACATGTGAAGTTGTGAGTTTATAGCCATTGCATACAATGTAAATTTACTGTATGAAGGTTACAACAAACAGGTTGAAAAACATATTTTCTTTTCGATGACCTGAATTTGATGTACACAGCAAGACTCAACACAAGTCTGTCAAGATGTGATGAGAAGGCGTGTGGGCATGTTTGCAGCCAGGTGTCCCACCTCTATTAACTCAATAGGAGGTCCCGGCTGCCCTGCTAACTGGGCACAGTTGACAAATTTCAGTGAGAGATTAACTGTCCCTTTTCCAGGCCCTTCTTGTGCTCATTAAAAGTTGCCGAGTTCGAGTCTACTCCAAATGTCAGTTCTCTAAATTTCTTCAACAGTGTCTCTTGGAGAAAACGTCGTCTTCCCTCCAGCGAATCCCATTTGAGTTCCTGAAGCACCTCAGTAACACTTGCGTATTGATCAAACCTACCTGTAAACAAACCTAGCCACTCACCTCTGAATTGCTTCATGTCTTCCTTTTAACTGATCTGGTCGGGATCCCAAACACTTGAACAATACTTAAGACAGGGTCATACAAGCGTTTTATATGCAGTCTTCTTTACAAACAAATCACATCTTACCAAAATTCTACCAATAAACCAAAATTGACCATCAGCCATCCCCACAGCTGTCATATGCTCGTTCCATTTGATATTACTCTGCAGAATTACGCCTAGAAATTTGATGCGACTCTACCAAGCAGCACACTACTAATTCTGTATTCGAACATTAAGGCACTGTTTCTAATACTCATCAGCATCACCTTACAGTTTTCTACATTTAGCGATAGTTATCATTCCTCACATCACCTATAAATTTTTACCAAGTCATCCTGCATCCTACTACAATCATGATGACATCTTCCTGTACACCACAGCATCATCAGCAAACAGCAGCAGATTGCAACTCACTCTACCTGTCACATCATTTATACAGATAGAAAATGATAACGGTCCTATCTTACTTTCCTGGGGCACTCCTAATGCTACCCTAGTCTCTGAGGAACACTCACCATCTAGGACAATGCACTTGGTTCTATTACTTAAGTAATCTCCAAGCCACTCACATACTTGGGTACCTATTCCATATGTTCTTACCCTCATTAGCAGTCTGCAGTGTAGCACCATGTCAAATGCCTTTCGAAAATCAAGAAATATGTAGTCTGCCTGTTCCCTTCATCCACTGCATGCAATGTGTCATGACAGAAAAGGGAAAGCTGAGTTTCTCACAATCAGTGCTTCCTAAAGCAGTGCTGAAGCATGGACAAAACCTTTTTTGTCTCAAGGAAATTCATTGTATTAGAACTGAAAATATTGTCATGTTGAAAACTGCAGGTAGTTCAGAATTCGAAGGCTGGGTCATTAATAGAGCACAACACTTTACACTTTAAACAGGTTTATTGCTAACACAAGTGTAAACGCACAACAGACTGCCTCCTGACTGAAATACTCCACTATTTACACACAGAAAGCATTTTCTGGAACTTACAAGTTCATCAATCATAAAAAACACATAGAACATTCTAGAAATAATAAAAACAAAGAAATAATTTTACTGCAAACTGGTATTACTGATATTGGTCTGTAATTACTTGTATGTGGGTTGGTACCTGCACCTTTCTCCAGTCGCTTGGAACTTTGCGCTGGATCAACAATTTCACCAAAGTGAATTTCCATCTTTGAGGTGCTGCACAATTGATAGAACAGGCCACTGCTGTCTCCAGAGACGAGGTGACTATGGTATCTTGAAAAACAGTAGATGTCATGTATTTCTATCACTTTGAAGTGTGGTGGATCATTCAATAACTACTATTTGGCATATCGTAAAACATTTAACTTACCTTTTAGTTTCCCTTGTACCAGAGGCGTAATGTAGCAATGAAACCCACAGAAATATTTGCCTCTGAGATAACTTGACAGTACATAACGATGTTAAACACTAAATAACCTACTTTGCTGCCTTTTTGACGGATAATTATTTAGTTATTTTTTATTAACTTCCCTTTCGTTGTCTGCAGTCAAGTTCAAAACTGGTGGGCAGCTCTTCCGGGCTTGCTTCAGCCTTGGCGCAATTAATTAAGTTCTGCACCAGCCACTAAGTATCGCAGCGAGGGGTGGAGAAGGGAGGGGAGGCATGGGGTGTCTTCTATCCTGCGCATTGGAACAGTACTCCATCGTGTCTCTGCCACCACTTCCACTCCCCCTCCCCCCCCCCACCCTCCCCCCCCCCCTTCTTGCTGCCAAACCTCGCCAGCGAACAGTTTCTCCCCGGTTCTTCAGCCAACATGACACACAAATAGCAGAATCTGAAACCAATTCATATTTACATCCATCGGTGGCAATGTCTCTTGTGGTCATTGATCTCTGCAAGCAGTTTCTCAAACTTCAATAATAAGTAGAATCTGGTTAGCAACAACAGACAATATAAAACAGAAGCTGTAAAGACAGGACTTTGGAGACAATTATGAACAAACCAAAAGTTCCATACAAAAAGTGATAAACATAGTAAACTGACAAGCACATATAAAACTAGAATTTACAATGACCAGGAAATTGAAATATTTAGAAATTTTAAAAAGTGAATCATGGGAGCAAATTATGATACAAGTACTGGAGACATATCAGAAATTTGATATATTTATTGACAGAGTGAAATGTCATTTTGATATAGAATTTCCAGTTAGAACTAGGAGGACATAAAGTACCCTCCCAAAAAAGTGGATCACTGTAGGTATTAGAATATTGTATGCAAACAAAAGATTCCTGTACAGAATTACCAAAATGTGTGGCACAACACCTGAATGTGATAGGTACTTTAAAAACCGTAGAACAGTACTCGAAATGATAATAGAAAGTGTCAAAGAGCTAAAAATGACAGATACATAAGAACTGCATCCAATAAAATGAGAGCTGGGTTGGATATTGTAAAGAAACAAATGGGAAACAACTAAACTAAAATTAAGAACATACAGTTGAATGAAAATATTCAAACTACCAGCAAACCAAAAGATGTAACTAATATGTTTAACAATTAGTTTATAAATGTAGCAGAAAAACTTGTTGAGAAATATGTCACCCATAATCCCCCATCACAAGTAGCTTCAAAAATTAAACAGATAGATAAATCAATATTTCTCACCCCAACTAATAAACAGGAAGTGCAGCAGGAAATCAAACTTCTAAAATCAAAAAACTCATTGGGAATCGACAACAGACCAGATTTTCTTGTAATATGTGTAGACTTACTTTCCGAACCACTGACTCATCTTGTAAACCTGTCCTTCTGAAATGGCAGCTTTCCAAAATGCTTAAAAATTGCTTAACTCAAACCACTTCACAAAAAAGGGAGCCAGGAGGAAGTGTCAAACTATAGATCAGTTTCCCTATTACCTATATTTTCAAAAATACTAGAAAAACTATTTTATAAAAGTCTGTCCAATTTCTTATGTAAGTATAATATATTAACTGAATCCCAACATGGTTTTAGAAAATAACCACTCAACTGAAACGGAGGACTTTACTTTTCTTTATGAAACACTACAGGACCTAGATAGAAGGGAACATACAACAAGCATATTCTTACACCTATCAAGAGCATTTGATACCAACAATCATGATAAATTACTTAGTAAGATCCAGAACTGGGGTATCAGAGGAACAGCACATAACTGAATTAAATCATACCTCCATAATAGAAAACAACTCATTGAGATAGCACATGAAGCAAGTGGCACAGTCAGTACCTATCATTCTGATTTATCGGAGATAAAACATGGATTTCCCCAAGCTTCAATATTAGGTCCAGATCTCTTTTTATTGTATGTAAATGATATATACATAAACAGTACAAATGGAAAAGTTTACTAATTTTCAGATGACACTAGCATTTTAATTACAGGAAGTGCAAAAGAAAGCTTTGAAAGCAACATAGCAACCACCGTTTCGCCAACAAATACAACATTTTTCTAAACCTCGACCTTGCGTAAAAAGTTTTGCACATTGGGAACTTTTCACAGTTTCATTATAATGGTATCCCAAATGATTATGAAAATTTTCAGCTTGATTTTTTTTTACTTTGAACCTCCTACAAATATATAAACGAACCGCCACTGCCACGTAGAGTACTCGTCCCAACGACAAAGCCGGATTCACATGTAGGCACACTAGGCACAGGCAAAGAGGCGGCATTTTCTGCTGTATTCGACATTTTACGTTTCAAAATAACTGTGCTTGGAAATTAAGAAAGTTATTAATATTTAGAAATAACTTATACTTCAGACAAAGCTTTCAAATATTATTTGTTTATTTACTGGCTCCCTATTCCATCTGGAATCGTATTTATGAAATTGTTCAGTGATACTATCAGGACGACATACGACAATACGTTGCTGGCTTCAAATCAAATGCTCAATTGCTTGTAAACCTATTGGACCAAACTGCTATGGTCATCAGTCACTAGACTTACAAACTACTTGCACTAACTTACAATAAGGACAGCACACACACACACACACACACACACACACACACACACACACATTTCCGAAGGAGTACACGAACCTCCAGCGGGAGCAGCCGCTCAATCCTTAACATAATGCCTTAGACCATGCGGCTACACCCGCGCCGCGCGGTCTGCTGGCTTGTAATATCTGTTCAAGAATAGAGAACAGTGGTGACAACTTGATGCAAAATATACGTTAGGAAAAGACCAACATTATGTGTGAAAAAATGCCAACACAATTATCTTAATTACCAAAAATAAATAATGTAAAAGGAATAATTATCAATTACAATCCGTCATGATCGCTACACTAAATAAATGAATGAATGAGTGGCACTAAATTTTATCACACAATGAATTTTGCTAGTGAACTCTAATTACTATACATCATCGCCAGAGCCGCGGCAGAGTGGCCAAGCGCATTGAGACGCTAAGCTCCATGCGCGAGGGCGTTCCCCGAGTGGGTTCGAATCCCCCCTAACATGGATGTTTGTGCCGTCTTTAGTATAAGCTAGTTCATAAGTAGTTTAAAGTTTAGGGACTGATGGCGCCGCAGTGAAGTCCCTTAAGCTTCACAAACATTTGACATTTGAACATCATCGCCAGCATCAATTAGTTGCCAAAGAACAAAAAAACATCGATGCCAATGTAGTCAGCAGCAGTTGGAAGACTTTGCACCGTACTGATTTGCGGTTGTTTATTACCAAGTCAACAGAGGATTTTAGTGTTATGCTGTGTTGACTGAATTGCTGTATGCTTACTGCTTAGTTGCTGGGCTATGCTGTCTCTATCCGTACTTGCATAGTGATTTATTTCGAAAATTGGCATTATACGGTTGCTGGTTCATTGAAATGGTTAGCCGCGACCGAGCGCATCTAGGCGCTATGCTAGATACGCGAGGCCGTTCCCCGTTCGAATCCCTCCTAGAGCATGGATGTTTGTGCCGTCTTTAGTATAAGCTAGTTCATACGTAGTTTGTAAGTTTAAGGACTGATGACACCGTAGTTAAGTCTCTTAAGCTCTACAAACATTTGAACATTTTGAAGGGGTTACGTTTTACTCCATGTCGGAAAATGAAGTGGGTTATCAGGAAAACGTGGAAGCTGCAAAGACAGGTTTCTGTTGTTTGCACTCCTCTCCCCACAGTGCCCACTCACCTGTTCGCGAATAATTTCAGATGTGGGTTGCGCGTTATTATTCGATGTCAAGTTTAGGCTCTATCCAACAACAACGAAAGACGTAGGATGCCCAGCTAGTATCACATTATGATACTACAACTACAGAGTGTCAACTGCCAGGCATGGATGTTTGTGTCTCTCCCTTATAGCCTACTTAATAGGTAGGCTATAAGTCGATAGACGTAGGGAGGCTTTGGCCGGAAGTCTTTGTTTTGATGCTGCTGCAAACATTGCCGACTTAAGGTACTGTGTGAGACAACAATTTTTTTCTGTTTTGTTATTATTTGCATACCAGTGTTCTGGGTATTCCGTATTATGCAATACGTAACTAAAACGATTAAATCCTGCAGTTAGGATCGTTATCAACCATGCTTATGTGTAAGCTGCTTTGTTTCTTTTACGATCAACATTTAAAACGACTTGCGCGACTTGTACCGTAGTTTTGCGGAATCATGGCGCGTAGTTTGTGGTGGCAGCACTGCGGGACGTAGTTAGAGATGGGCAAAACTGAGAACTTTCAGGAATCGAGAACTCTGTCCACGAGTACCAAAAGGAATCGAATACCAATACGAAACCGAGAACAAAAAAAGATCGGAAAGAAACTATAGATTTTGTGAAAGTCCGTTGGTAAAGTACGCTCCGCCATGCACCATTCAAAATTTTACGTAGAAGGGGCCTTCCAGTTGTTCTGATAGTCAACCATACAAAATTTTATGAAAATAAAAAAACCTGTAGATTTTGTCGATGTCTGTAACTAAAGTATCCCCCGCCATGTGCCTTAATTCGACTCTAACGTAAAATCCTTTTTCGGCTGATGTAGTCTACCTATAAACAATATACCTGCTTAATTTCAGCTTCACAGGTGAAGTAGTTTTCGTGATTCCGTGTTCAATGAGTGAGTGAGTGTGTAATCATTCGCTTTTACACATACAGAGATAAGAAACATTT
This sequence comes from Locusta migratoria, assembly GCA_026315105.1. Classification (NCBI taxonomy): domain Eukaryota; kingdom Metazoa; phylum Arthropoda; class Insecta; order Orthoptera; family Acrididae; genus Locusta; species Locusta migratoria. The sequence goes on along the minus strand of CM048745.1, from coordinate 694,384,337 downwards.
GCGTGATTTAATAGATACTCAAATTAAACCTTTAGATTTGTTCGAAAAATGAAATATTAGTGACAATGCCTGGATATAATAAAAGATAGCAGCCGCAAGACTGAGACATACAAACAAAACCGAAATGTTCGTTTTACTTTTCTCAAACAGAAACGAATACCATAACCGAGAACCCATAAACGAGAACCGTGAAGCGAGAACTCAAAAGCGAGACCCGAAAACCGAGACCTTAGAAGCGAGAACTGAGAAGCGAGAGCTGAAGCGAGACCCGAAAACCGAGACCTTAGAAGCGAGAACTAAGAAGGGAGTACTGAGAAGCGAGAGCTGAAGCGAGACCCGAAAACCGAGACCTTAGAAGCGAGAACTGAGAAGCGAGAGCTGAAGCGAGACCCGAAAACCGAGACGTTAGAAGCGAGTGAAATGAGGAATATAAATAATGATTGCAACAAACACAAATATAAAATGATAAAACGGTATAAATTATTTTGAAGTTACTGCAAACCAATAATTAAAATCTCATAGACGAATATTCCAGATAAATAAAGAACGATAAGAAGCATAAATGTAGCGAAGAATTAGAATTAAAAGTTACGTTAAACCAATCATTTCAATAAAACTAATGATTGATCACGTTTCAAAAAAGATTTTAAAGTAGTTCTGATAATAATTTAAAAATAAAAATCTTATTTGCATGGTCAGGATTCGAACCCTTACCCTACAGCATAGCATCATAATGATTTAACCCACTACACCACACGATCACAGGCACAGAGAACAACCTGTGTGGCTTATGCTACAAAACATAACTAAATGTTACATTACTTATAAATATGTCAACGGTAGGACAATCAATGTTAGTATCGACAATTTCCTAACACTAAAGAGCGAATAATGTAAACCGAGAACCGACAGGTTCTCGAGAACAACAAGAACTCTTTGGAATCGAGAACTTTGTATTCTCAGTACTCGGTTTGCCCATCACTAGGACGTAGGCTTGTCTCCCCGCTAGCCTCTCTCCTTGCTCCTTGGGACTGCCATGGTGTGAGGCGGGGTTTGAGTCCTCCGATTCCCGCTCCTCCCTCATAATTCTACCGTCCCACAGTTTACACACTGCATATAACAGGTCGTATGTCGATATAGCAAGAACCTCGATTGTTGATATCTCAGGAAAATATGCTGTATGCTAAATTTATTTTTTCATTTTAAATCGCTGGAAAATGTGCTAAATTGTCAGATCTGATAGCGAAAGACGTGAGAATGAAATGAAATTCTTCTCCATTGTTGTTCTTGTCTTCCCGATTTTATTTCATACCACGTTTCGGTCAAATAATCGAAGCTATTTAGTTGATCACTGTCGTGTTTAATGGGTGCCGTATGATACGATTTTGAACTGGATACTAATGTTGAAAATTTCGTTTATTGTGAGTAAGAGTGATAAGAAAAGTGTAAAATTAAGGGGGGGGGGGCGGCATTTCGGAAATAAGTGACGGAAAAGTGAGAGCGAGGAGCTAATGTTCTAGAAACGCTTGTTAGTGGTTGGACTTCAATCAGCAGGCCTATCCATTTGAGGATTAATAAATTAACAGTTAACATTCTCTTACACAGTGGCCTTAATAAAATGTTTATGGAATTTGTTTAAGTCAGCCAGATCTTCTTTTTTATCTTGCCTTATGGTTACTATTATTTTGGCGTGATTAGTTAACGGGGTGGCCGGATGCCCCTGCCTCATGTTAAAGTGTGCAGCGTTTTTCTAGATATTTGCGAGTCGTGTAACAGACGCGAGACTTGAGTAAGCAGCCCAGTTTCCAAGCAGATGGAATGTGGAAAACTACCTGAAAACAACATCCCGGCTGGGCGACATACCAGCACTCGTCGGTAATCCGCCGAGTGAATTCGAACCGAGGGCGCCGTGCCTTCCAATACCGGTAGAGAGCGCTCAGCGCTGTAAGACGATCGGCTAGCAGGGTGACAGAGTTTTGAACAAATATTCATTTTATCGTAAAATTTTTGATGGTAAATCAACTTTGCGTGATTACTTACTATACTCTAGCAGCGGTGCTGTTTTTTGTGCATCATGTAACTGAAAAAATGTTCGGAGGTTAGACTCTACTTATGGTGTTTCAGACTGGAGAAAGATTTACAACATTTTACCTCATCATGAAAAGTGACTTGCACAGAAAAACTGAATACCAATTTGAGTAATATATTGAAACAGAAAAAGTACTGTTCATTGTGTTGAAAAGGGAGTTTTGCAGCAGTGAAGCTGCTATTAAGTGGTTGAATTTCCCAATGCGGACTCAATTACATAACGGTCAATTTTCCTAGCCGTGATCGATCCTTTTCTCCCATAGAACACTGATAGATAGAACTCCCAGGGCAACTACATACAAGTAATGTGTCTTCAAAAATCTGTGATCAGGCAATATTGCTGCTTTCTGGACAAATAAAAAGCATTGTCTTAAGTGATGTCAATCAGCCCCAATATTTTTCTGTTTTGGCAGATTTTATTCCACACCCGTAGCTAGGATTCATTTTTGGGATGGGCTTTCCATAAATGGAATTTTTGTAATGTGAACTAGTAATAGAAAAAAATCATTCTTTAGAAATGTAGGAAATGGAATTTTTGTAATGGGAATAGTAAGGTAAAGGTACCAGTAGTTGACGCAATACCAGTAGTTGACACTTTCAAATAAAAGTTCTTAAAATAAGAAAATCGCTTTATTTAGACATAGAGTTTTGACTGTTGTTGTATGGTGGTGACAATAATAATAATATTCCCTGATAGATTCGTAGATATCTCATGGCAAGGATGAGAACAATTCTGATCAAACAATTATAACGGAAAAAGAACAAGCAAACAAAAAGAAAATAGGAATAAATTTTATATTCTTGTTTCTTTTCTTGGAAAGGAGAGATATTTCAATTGTTTGTATTGTTCAGCGGATGTCTCAGGACGTTGAAATAGAAGTTATGGCTCTAAAATCTTACATCTGTCAAAAAACGTTTTTTATGCTGATGAAAATGATGTTAGTGTTATTAGTCTATCACAGGTTATTGACAAGCTTCCTTTACCACTCTCAAATATCACTAATGAACATTTGAAATATGAATTCCAAAATTGTATTGACTGGGATGTGTAGAATAGAAGTTATTTATTTAGTGTCAACTACTGAATATTTTTCCTGTCAACTACTGAAACTTTTGTGTCTGACTAGTGTCAACTACTGATGACTGCTCTTATACTTCTGTTACAATTTTTATTTACCTTTAATGTACCTTAACATAGTGAATAATAATGAAAATCAAATCACAAAAGATCAAAGAACATGAAGATTAATTTGTGTTTGTGCCCAACATCCACCTGTATTCATAAATATGAAATTAAAGTAATTTCATTTCTTACGGTGTCAACTACTGGCGCCTTTACCTTAATTGACAAAAAGTCATTCTTCAGAACTGTAGGCTTAGAGTGGTTTATACAAAATATTGGGAAACTTTCGGAGAAGTTACAAGGCAAATCAATCCCGAAATTAGACAAATGGTAATTGAAACACGACGCCATTACCAGTTTGTGATGCGTTCATTCGTTCAGGCTGACAAAAAATATCACAGCAGCTCCCGCAATAAAATTTTTGTTCGTAATTTAAAACTGTTATCGGGAAAATATAGATGTTCAGACACTGAACTGTCGAGAAAGCGAGTACTGACGAAGGGACAATTTATGTCGAAACGTTAAAAGATAGAACGGTAATTCAGAAGCTTGCGTTTGTGTCCTGTTTTAGGTGTAGGCCTATATGTCGACGACTCTGTGCCTCCGCTTTTCGGTGAGTGGGCTTTTTATCCTCCAGTACAAGGAGAAACACTCCTAACCTAACCTGTAACAGCGTACTCCGACAAGCACGTGATACGCAGAAACCATATTTACGACGCGGAACGCGTCTGTCTCGTAAGTTGGCCACGAATCAACACAAGTTTCGCGTTCCTTCGGTAGCTCAGTTGGTGCCGGGCGCCGTGGCTCAGCGCGCCCGGTCAGAGGGCTCAACGCCCTCTGTAATAAAAAAGCTGAGCCAAGAACTCATCGAACAAAAACGAACATACACGATCAGCGTCCGCAATGAATAGAACCAACCATAGGAAAAAAAAAAAAAAAAAAAAAAAAAAAAAAAAAAAGTTGGTAGAGCGGTGGACTGTAGTGGTCTGATATAGCAGATATCCATAGGTCGCTGGTTCAAATCCGGCCCGAAGGAAAATTTTGAACTTTCTTAATCGAAGGCTTGACCTTTATAAAAATGAATGTGAAGTATATTGAATTGAAAATGTCTTCTCTAATTTCATCTTAAATGTTTACTTTTTATTATCCGCAGAGTTAAATTATTCCATCCGATAGCTGAATAAGGAACGAGATGGAACTCTCGTGACGTGGTTCAGTTACGTAACACTATTACTTACATGGCGCTTAAGATTGCCTGAAAAGAAAGATCTTTACGATGCACGTTCGACTGTTGCTAAAATGTGCCCAGGATTTCTACATATTCAAATAGTTCGTTACATGAAGAAATATTACAAACCGAAATAAATAACTACGCTTCTTTCCTTATCAGACAACATTAGGACAAGCAAGATATCGCGGCAATTTTATTTCAACAGTCAACTGTAACCCATTAAACCGGCCCAACAAAAGGGCCTACTGTACGAGTACTTGAGCAATACGTAGTATGTAAGGGAGAGAAGTCAATAAGTAACGTGTTGTGAGTCTCTATGAGTGTAGGGACCGGGCTTGTTTTGTATAGTGACTCGGACGTTTCAAAACGCGAATTTCCGTTGTTAATGGCGTAGTGTTATTCTAAACAACAAGAAGTATCACTGAAAGACCTTAGCATTTGCTAGAATTCTCATTTTGTATTCCGGGACGTAACACTGCCGCAGAGAGTATGTTCTCCCTTGTGAATGGAGTTCGGACTGAGGATTGAAACCACATGGACACTGAAACGCTGGAAGCTGTGATTACAATAAATCATCATTTCAGCGACTTCCTCTTAAAAAATCTTAAAATTTTGCTCAGATTCATGGATTTGCAAAATACAGTTCACTAAAACCATCAGAGTATCCTAGTTGTGTGGCTTCAGAAAATTCTACGATTTTACGAACTTTACTGCAAGGAAAAACCAATGCGCTAGATAAATGTCTTTTCAAACGGAAAGATTTTCTTGGCAGTGGGCAAAATTTGAAAATAATCTTCAGCAGTCTCCAGGAGCTCTCTCGAGGACTATGGTGTAAACTAAGAAATTATTCATGCTGAGAAAAAAGAGAACATCTTGAAAGACAAGAGATAGGACTTTCATATTAACAGAGCATGTACAGTGAACAGTGGTGGAATTTCACATCTGGCCCCAGCAGTCTGTTCAAATTTTTCTGTTCCTGCCGAACTATACAATTCGATACCCTATTTCACAATCATATTAATTCTACTTTTTAATCGATGAGATTGAAGCTTTATGTTTTGTGCACTGTCGTTCTAATTAGAGCACCTTCTTTCCATAATTTTTTTGATATCTTTTATCCGTTACCGAGGTCCAGAGGTTGCAGAAAATCACAAAATCCGATTTAATCGTTTTTTATCCCCTTGAGTCGCAAATATCTAAATAACTATCCATAGTAATTGTTCAAATATTTACAGTATATCATATAGACATTTATCTAGAAACTGCATTTTTCAATTATCAAAAATCTTTGCTCTTTATCAAGTACAGCCGAAAAATCGCAATATTTTGCTAGCAAAAGTGTGTATTGATTTTTGTACATCTTATAGACTGAAATTTTCGCGCGATGAAGGGATGATTTTTATTTTCGGTATTCTTTACAGTTCATATGCAGCATCCAGTTTAGTGAAGTATTGCAACTTATTTTAAAGAGTTTGCAGGGGTAAAAAGATATTGCGTAAACTACTCGTGTGGTTTATTTTACGTTATACATAGCTGCGTGTCAAATGTTGATGAGATGTAAAAAATTTTATTTAAAGTTTAGAGCAGAATGATCCCTTATGTGGTTCTTGAGGTATCGATCGGTGCATGGCAGCATGCGACAGGAATAGATCCATAAACGCCACGCCGTGTGCAAAAATGTAATTTCTGAGGTATCGTATCTTGGGGAATAATTGACTCAAATGTTGTGTGTACGTTGTTTAGATGTTTTTCTAGAAAATCCGTTTCATGTTTTCGAAACTCCGTATTCCTTTATCACGATACGCCAGAAAAATCACATTTTTGCTATGAAAAGCACCAACTGTGTGGATTGGCGAATCTACACTTATACTCGTGGCAAATTGTCGAAGCCTTGAAAGTATTTTCCGGAGTACTATCCGTAGATTCCAAGTGCAACAAGGTGCACCAGTATCTTCCATAAGTTCGCTGAACAAGATAGAAGAATCCTCAGCAATACAGTGTTTGTTCTCCTGCGTCTAAAAATGCACCGCCAGCGTACAACTTGCGGATACCCAACTACACATAAGATCCAAGATCAGATTCTTATTGCGCTACATCCCATCAATGCAAAACAACAAATCAAACATTTGCTGTAGCCGTAGCAACATTGCATCGAACATATAAGCAGCAGTGCGAACATATACATGGGCAAAGAATCAAGAAATTGGCTGTCAACCAAGATATTTGCTGATAATACTTAAAATTTTCGAAAAGCACTCGATCGCGAATGAGCAAAAAAGAATGGAACAGAGAAAAAAAATTGGGATTAAATTTCAATTCAACCAAAATCTATGGAAACCAATAGCTGCAATTATTGTTGTTGTTGTATTCAGTCCGGAGACTGGCTTGATGCAGCTCTCCGCCCTACTCTATCCTGAGCAAGCCTCTTCATCTCCTCATAAGAACGGCACCCATCCATTTGAATCTGCCCACTATATTCATCTCTTGGTCTCCCTCTGCGATTTTACCCTACACACTTTCCTCCAATGCTACATTCACGATTCCTTGATGTCTAAGAATGTGTCCAACCAATCGATCCCTTCTTTTAGTCGAGGTATGCCACAAATTCCTTTTCTCCCCAATTCTAAAATTCAGCATTCTTCTGTAACACCACATTTCAACAGCCTCTATCCTCTTCCTGTTCACACTGTTTATCTTCTATGTTTCACTACCATAAAAGCCAACACACCACACAAATGCCTTCCGAAAGGACTTCCATGTCAAATCACCAAGGGGTGGAAGCTGGACGATCTTCAATTTTTTTCAAATTTTACCAGAATGTTGTTAAAGGTCTTATAGAATATACAAAATTTTAGCTCAATATCTAAAGTGGTCGAGGCTCCAGGGCCGCTTTTGTGGAAGTGTGTCATGCGTCGCATGTGTGAATGAGGAACTTTTGGCCAAGTTTGCGCTTCCATTTCTCAACAGCTAAGGTACTTCACATTTTCAAAACTGGCTTTCTAGAGTAGTTTTGTGCAGAGAATTGAAAAATAACATTATCATGGGTAAAGATAATTCTTTTTTAAATTTTTGTTCAAAGTCAGGCGAAAATTCCGTGTACCAAAATTTAAGGCCGACTTTGGCAGTCCCTTACTAAAAGACTAATCCGTTGAACACCTTTATATTCCGTCTCTGCAGGTTCTGCCTGGTAAGCTAGTGTAACACTGGTAAAACTGTGTCTTCTATACTTTTTAAGATAATTATCCAAAAAGTTGACTCCAAAAAACCAGAACCCAAAATTTTACCAAGTTTGGCGGCAAATATCTTCAAATAGGTCACCTCTGATTCTAATTTTAAATGCATCATTAGAAAGAGCAGTTTTTTCTCTGATAGAATATTGATTGTTTATCCCAACCGCTCTTAAATGAATGGTTACAGAACTTGAAATATTATGTAACGTATCATACGCAATTTATGTATTAATACATGAAAACATGGAAGCAACATCCATAGTTAACCTCCACTATTAACTAATGTATAAGAAGCAATCTATAAAAGAAACGTAACAATTAATATATATATCACTGAGAACGTCAACGGGTGGCGCAGGGTCACCCGAGAGAACAATGAACTGTTTCGCCCAGTGTGCGGACGCAGGAAGCGGCCACGCGATAACTGCACATTCACGTTGTGCTCAATATTTTTGTCTTCTTTGAAACATTCTTCTTCTACTACTACTACTAATAATAATTCAGCTTCTTCCTTGCACGTACAGAAGACAATGATTACGACTGTTCTGTCGCAATGCTTCCTTGTAGAGTAGTTTCGCATAGAGAGCGCAGCACTGTCGGCAACTTCTCGAGAATTTCTCGAGATTTTGCCTTACCGTCGTGCTCATAGCCCATCCCTAGTTGGTACAGCCCGGCTCGGCGAAGGCCTAGGGATGGGCTATCAGCGCCAAAGACCTTGTAAAAATATCAGCGCGCTCGAAAAACTCGCGACGTTAAGACAAATCCTCAAGAAATTCTCGAGTAATCTCGAGAAGTTGTCGACAGTGCTGCGCTCTCTAGAGTGTTGAGCGAAACAAATCTACAAGGAAGCACTAAGCCAGAGTGGTCATAATCGTAGGCTTCCGTACGTGCAAGGAAGAATTTGTACTTTACACATTGTTGTCAAGTACACGGCTTTCTTTTTAATACTGAATTAATAACAGTAGTAAAAATTATATGACTATTATTAATTAAAACACGCACAAGAAAAGCATTATTCTTACAAAAGGAAGTGGCTGCAGAATGTTCCGCATAAGACGTCCAGGAGGGGGGAACTGAAATCTGTGATAGAGAAAACAGAATCTGCTTTTCTATTTTTATGTACATGCCCATCAATACTTTGTGTTAAACCCTTGGCTGAAGTGCAGACTGCACGCTGCAGCTAGCCCACCCCCAAGTTGCAGAAATTGAAAATATGAATGAAAAAAAAAAAAACACAGTCTAAAAACAGAAACCGTAAGACTGTTACTAAATAGCATGTATCTTACAGGAAACAAAACTTTATTCTTATATATAAAAAAGTAGTAGAATGATTCCCATAAGACAAAAATCTTATGACTATTATTAACACATTTTTATTGGCCTTTGAGTAGTCCCCTTATAGCCATCCCCATAAGTAATGATAAGTACATCCTCTGGTACAGTTATGTAAACAAGTTGGCAAAAGCAACCAAACAAACGTCAAAGATGTGACAGAAAACAAAGACAGAAAGATCAATTTGAAGTAACATAACAAACATTAAAGATATGACACAAAGACAAGAGCAATTTGAAATAGCATATAGTGATTAAACATGGTTTTATCTTTTACATAACAGTTCATAACTCTTTCTTCGCCACCGTTAGAAAGGAGATAAGTTCTTTGTACACTCCAAAGTCTTTGATTGCTAAGAGCCCACACCTGTTCATGCATAAAAAAAAAGAATGTGATTTGTGTCTTCAGCTTCGCCGCAGTCACAAACTGGAGATGTCACTATGCCGATGCGATGTAGGTGCTGCACAGTGGTTGAACTTCAGCCTCGCTATGGTGACTGCAAGGTTTCGAGAACACCTCAGTCCACTGTACGAAGTTCTGGTTGGTAGCACTGGTGTTATTTGTGCATAGTATTTGCCTTTAGGTGACTGGGAAGCTTGCCATTCTTTGTCCCATTCAGTCCGAATTTTCCTTCTGTAAACTGGTAAAAGATCTTCCGCTGGAACCTGAGTATATTCTTTTGCACAAGTGGTAACCGCTTCCTTGGCAAGTGTGTCAGCGATGTCGTTCCCCAGAACGTTGTTGTGTGCTTTAAACCAACACATGGAAACACTGCGTCCATGCCTTTCCAGGTAGTTTGTTGTTGTTGTTGTGGTCTTCAGTCCAGAGACTGGTTTGATGCAGCTCTCCACCCTACTCTATCCTGAGCAAGCCTTTTCATCTCCTCATAAGAACGACAACCCACATCTATTTGAATCTGCTTACTATACGCGTCTCTTGGTCTCCCTCTGCGATTTTTACCCCACACACTTCCCTCCAATGCTAATTTTACGATTCCTCGATGTCTAAGAATGTGTCCTACCAAGCGATCCCTTCTTTTAGTCAAGGTATGCCAGAAATTTCTTTTCTCCCCAATTCGGTTCAGTACCTCCTCATTAGTTACGCGATCCACCCACCTAATTTTCAGCATTCTTCTGTAGCACCACATTTCAAAAGCCTCTATCCTCTTTCTGTCCACACTGCTTATCGTCCATGTTTCACTCCCATACAAGGCAACACTCCATACAAATGCCTTCAGAAAGGACTTTCTTAGGCTTAAATCAATATTCGATGTTAAGAAATTTCTCTTTTTCAAAAACGCCTTTCTACCCATTGCCATTCTGCATTTTATATCATCTGTACTGCGACCATCATTTGTTATTTTACTGCCCAAGTAACAAAACTCATCTACCTCCTTTATTGTTTTACCTAATCTAATTCCTTCAGCATCACCTGATTTTCTTACACTGCACTCCATTACCCTTGTTTTACTCTTGTTAATGTTCATCTTATATGCACCTTTCAGCACACTGTCCATTCCGTTCAATTGCTCTTCCAGGTCCTTTGCTGTATCTGACAGAATTACTATGTCGTCGGCAAAACGCAATGTTTTTAATTCTTCACCCTGAACTTTAATTCCTTCACCAAATTTCTCCTTGCTTTCCTTTATAGCTTGCTCAATGTACAAATTGAACAACATTGGGGAAAGGCTACAACCCTGCCTTACTCCCTTTCCAACCAATGCATCCCTTTCATGCCCTTCAACTCTGACAACCGCTGTCTGGTTTTTGTACAAGTTGTAAATAACCTTACGTTCCCTATATTTTACTCCTGCTTGCTTCAGAACTTGAAAGAGTTTATTCCAATCAACATTGTCAAAAGCCTTCTCCAAATCTACAAAAGCTAGAAATGTTGGTTTGCCTTTTCTTAATCTATCTTCTAGGATAAGCCGTAAAGTGAGTATTGCCTCCCGTGTTCCTACATTTCTCCTGAACCCAAACTGATCTTCCCCGAGGTCGGCTTCTACCAGCTTTTCCATCCTTCTGTATATAATTCGTGTTAATATTTTGCAACCATGACTTATTAAACTGATGGTTCTGTAGTTTTCACACCTGTCTGCACCCGCTTTCTTTGGAATGGGGATTATAACATTTTTCTTAAAGTCTGAGGGTACTTCACCTGTCTCATACATCTTACACACAATGTGAAACAATTTTGTCATGGCTGGTTCTCCCAGAGACTTCAGTAGCTCTGACGGGATATCATCTACTCCAGGGGCCTTGTTTCGACTTAGATCATTCAGTGCTCTGTCAAATTCATCTCTCAGTATAGTATCTCCTATTTCATCATCATCTACATCCTCTTCCCTTCCTACAATAGTGTCTCGAAGTTCATTTCCTTTGTAGAGCCCCTCTATATACTCTTTCCACCTTTCAGCTTTCCCTTCTTTGCTGAGAACTGGTTTTCCATCAGTGTCCTTGATATTCATAGCGCTGTTTTTCTTATCGCCAAATGTTTCTTTTATTTTCCTGTAGGCTGTATCTATTTTTCACCTATTTATACATTCTTCTACATTCTTGCATTTGCCTTCTAGCCATTCCTGCTTAGCCATTTTGCACTTCCTGTCAATCTCATTTCTTAGTCGTCTGTACTCCATTTTGCCTGTTTCATTTACTGCATTTTTATACTTTCTCCTTTCATCGATTAAATTTAGTATCTCCTGTGATATCCAAGGATTCTTTGTAGGTCTTGCCTTCCTACCTATTTTGTCCTCTGCTGCCTTCACTATTTCATCTCTCAATTTTACCCATTCCTCCTCAACTGTTTTATTTTCCCCTGTTTCTGTCAATTGTTGCCTGAAGCTCCCTCTGAAATTCTTAAGAACTTCAGGTTCCTTCAATTTATCTAGGTCCCATCTCCTTATTTTCCTACCTTTCTGTAGTTTCTTCAGTTTCAGCCTACAGTTCATAACCAACAAGTTATGGTCAGAGTCTATGTCTGCCCCTGGGTATGTCCTACACTTCAAAACCTGGTTCCGAAATCTATGTCTTACCATTATAAAATCTATCTGGTATCTCCCGGTGTCTCCTGGTCTCTTCCACGTATACACCCTTCTTTTGTGATTCTTAAACCAGGTGTTTGTTATCACTAAATTATGTTCCGTGCAAAATTCTACCAGGCGGCTTCCTCTTTCATTCCTTTTGCCCAGACCATATTCACCCACTATCTTCCTTTCCCTTCCTTGTCCTACTACCGAATTCCAGTCTCCCATAACAATTAAGTTTTCCTCTCCCTTAATTGTCTGAATAATTTCCTTTAGCTCCTCATATATTTCTTCGATCTCCTCATCATCGGCAGAGCTAGTTGGCATATAAACCTGTACTACTGTTGTCGGTGTTGGCTTCGTATCTATCTTGACAATGATAATGCGATCGCTGTGCTGGTCATAGTAGTTTACCCGCATTCCTATTTTCTTATTCATTATCAATCCTACTCCTGTGATACCCCCAACTGATTTTGTATTTATAATCCTGTACTCACCTGACCAGAAATCCTGTTCATCCTGCCACCGAACTTCACTAATCCCCACTATATCTAACTTCAACCTATCCATTTCCCTTTTTAAATTTTCTAATTTTCCTACTCGATTAAGGGATCTAACATTCCACGCTCCGACCCGTAGAATGCCAGTATTGTCTTTCCTGACGATCACATCCTCCTGAGTAGTCCCCGCCCGGAGATCCGAATGGGGGACTATTTTACCTCCGGAATATTTTACCCGAGAGGATGCCATCATCATATGTTCATACAGTAAGCTGCATGTCCTCGGGAAAAATAACGGCTGTAGTTTCCCCTTGCTTTCAGCCGTTCGCAGTAGCTGTGTGGCAAAGCCACAGTAGCTGATGTTACAAGGCCAGCTCAGTCAATCATCCAGACTGTTGCCCCTGTAACTACTGAAAAGGCTGCTGCCCCTCTTCAGGAACCACACGTTTGTCTGGCCTCTCCACAGATACCCCTCCGCTGTGGTTGCACCTACGGTACGGCTATCTGTATCGTTGAGGCACGCAAGCCACCCCACCTCGGCAATGTCTGTGGTTCATGGGAGTGGCCAGGTAGTTTATGTATGCCATTATCTCGAAGGCTGTTGAGTGGGCCGGTCGCAGTGCCCGAGTGTGGTCTGCGGCGCGCCAGTCACAGTCTGCACGGCCGCTACGGTCGGGGATTCGAATTCCCCTTCGGGGATGGATGTTTGTGTCGTCTTTAGTATAAGATAGTTGATAAGTAGTTTGTAAGTTTAGAGAATGATGACCCCGCAGTTAAGTCCCTTAAACTTAATGAACATTTGCTATTGGGTGGTTTTTATGCCCTCGAAGAAAATATTGAAGAAGTATGAGCGCAGATTTAGAGTCCGAGAAATGACAATATGCTCCTCCGGGACCGTAAAGCAGTACTTGCGAGCTTCCAAGATGGCTGTGAGTTCAGGGGTCATCATTGTCATTTCCTTTGGCAGTTTGTATTTACAACCTGTTTGCGCATTGGTATCCCAAAAGGCGCAATCCAGTCCATCCTGCGTTTTGGAGCCGTCTGTGTAAAGAATCCTCGCCTATGAACATTTGTCTCGGAACTCTAGTAATGCGTAATTTGCCAGAGTTGAGGAAGATGGGAGATCACATGTCACATCAGGTTCAACAACAGTACCTAACTAGTTTCGTTCAAGCATGAGCACTCGCCTATTTGAGATGGCTAATCGGATGTTCTGTTCTACCTCTAGTGGAGGCAGGTTCCTACATACCCAATAATGAGCAGTGTAACATATGATGGAAAGTTCCTGTATGCGAGATAGTAAGACGTCTTCTGAAAATTGTTCCCTCTTCATTAGAAATTTTATGCTTAAATATTCGCGTCGTAAGTGTAGAGGTAGTTCATTATTTCCACAAGTAAAGCATTAGTTGGGGTTGACTTCATGGCATCAAGACACGCTCTGAGCGCTTTGCATTGTACGGTATTAAGTTTTTATAGGAGGGTGTCTGTTGCTGATCCGTAGAATATACCTCCGTAGTCCAACCGTGACCGCACTATGGCACGATACACGTTCATACATGTGTAGCAGTCCGCACCCCACGTTACGCCTGCCACAGCTAGTAAAACATTAATGTTTTTCTCACTTTTTGCTACTATTTGATTTATATGTACTGTCCATCGTAGTTTACTGTCAATGTGTAGGCCAAGATATTTCACCACTGGTTTCACCGGAAGAACGTATGCTCCTAACTTTAGGGATAGGAATTCTTGCATCCGATGTCTGTTGTAGATGCTCACCGCAGACTTGGTCTGTGAAATGGACAAACCGTTTTCCTCTAGCCAGTAGCCGAGAGCTGTCATCGCTGCATCCATTTTGCGCTGTCGTTCACCTAGACTTTCGCTTCTTGTGTATACACTCAAATCACCAGCGTATTGTAATATTGTGATGTCACTGTCGAAAATGGTGTGCATGTCTGCGGTGTAAATATTAAACAGCGTCATACAAATTTATTTGTTCTTGAGTAGAGAAATAAGGTTGCCAATGAATTTGCGAGGGATATCGTGTTTCTCCATCTTTCTGCCAAGTAACCATAATTGAACATCGTCATAAACATTTTCAATACCCATATAAACTGATATTAGGTAGTTGTTGCTAAGACAAATCTGGATATCTGTAATCAGTCGTGCTAGTGTTTCATAAGTGCCACTGCCTCTTCGAAATCCGTCTGTCCAGTCCTGAACAGGCCGTTATGCCCGTACCACCATTCTATCCTATGTTTTATTATCCTCTGTAGCACTTTCAGGGAAATACAGGAACAGTTCATCCGGAGGTTTTCCAGGCTTCAAGATAGGGACAACTCGCGCTGTCTTCATTTCAGCCGCATAGATTCTACTTGACTAAGTATTGCTTAGAATGTGGCATAGATGCGTTTTCTCTTATTCCGTCAAATTATATAGCATGGGGTAAACGATGTTGTCAGTATCAGGAGCTAGTTCGAACTGACAACGCTCGATTTAATTCGTCCAAGAAATGGTATACGTCTCCAGCAGTTAATTTATCCTCAAGGTCAACAGTGTCGGCTGTAAGTCGTTTTAGGGTCAAAACATAGTGGAGCGGCGAGTCTAGAGTCAAGCGGCGCGTTAAGCTGCGCATTTTTTTTTTTTTTTTTTTTTTTTTAGTAAAGATGGTAGCGGCGCTGCACGTGCACATAGTGTAGCGGGGAGGTTTGCTGCGTGAGTAAGGAAAACGTCGTCGGACAGCGAAGACAATAGGTTCGTTTAAGCAGCTGCCAGAAAGCTACTTTCAAGCGCAAGCAAGTAGGCCTTACTGCGCATGCGCAGCTATGATGACGTATTTGGAGCTTGCACTGCTTGAACGCTTTTCGTCCCAATTCTGGTAGGATTCTCATACGTAGCGGTGAAACAACGGAACTGCGATCTCGTTATTTTGGTATTTCTATATAATGCCGAGCATTTATGCAGAACAATGGTTGATTTTTCGGTTTTATGAGTGTAACTTAATGAAACCATGACAAGGGTATTAAAACTTTTCACGTAATACATCATATGCACAAGGTAACGAAAATGTATACAGTGATAAAACAGTGAGCGGTTTGTTACCAGTGTGTTCCAGTAATTTGCCAAGGAATGTCAGTCTATAAATTTAAAACTTAAAAAACACAACACAAATTGAAGCCTAGAGAATGTACCACAGATATGTGAAACAGGATAATGGGTGCCTAAAAGAAAGCATTTTTTCTTATTAAGCTGTCAATATAGGTATATATTTTATTCTCAGTTACTGACTAAATCACCCGTGTATTAACCTTCAAGTAAACATTTACTAATACTCGTACGTGCAACATTAAGAGATCCTACATTGTTTCATGAAACAACACATCCGAGGATAAGCCAAGAGTATCAATTTCATAACCTTACTCGGACCACTATTCGCCTGTAAGAGAATATCAACATGACCATTGACCAGACTAACGTATGTATGTCTGATATTAAGGTTTTCTTTGTGGTTTCCAAAATACCAATTTCCTTGAAGTATACCATTTTGTATAGTTCTTTACTATAGCAGAATATGAAATCTGTTCACAGTATATGCATTATAAAATAAAACGCGAGCTCTTTAAAACGCAGCGAACAGTTTAAACTAGGCAACAGTCTGGAATATTGTTTCTTTGAAATAAATTGACGTCTCTGTGACAAAGAACAGTTGACTAAAAAAAAGAGAATTTTTTTCGCAAACCGAGTTCTTCAAATCGAATAATTCTTGATCTTGTATGAACACTCGATAATGAGTCGTGTGTCCAAATAACTACAATATTACAACAATAATACACATTTCCGCTTGGTGGTTATTATATAAAATATACATTTTTGAATATAGCATATCAATTTCGTTCTCTGAACATCTTCAGTATAGATTAAGTCCAGGGAACTCCTGTACACCGCACAATTTTTTAACAGCTAAAATATATAAAATGACCCGTGGTTTGAATTACACGTTCAACTCAATGCTGGATCTCTGATAAAAATGTGGAAATAAAATCAGAAAACTGAAATATTATTTTATTAGCCTTCAGCGATTTTGTGAATAAATTCACTTAACTGTTCCCAGACACAGATCCGTTTTGTAGACGAAGACAAACAAATGAAACTATCACGAAACGTTAACACAGATCACGTGGAGCGCCCTCCCACTACAAGTCAGACAGTTCTGAGCATGCGCGAATCTGGCAGCTTGAGCGCACCAGAAAGATTTCCCCGGATAGGATCTGGTAGCTTGCGTTTACTGCTTAAACATCAAACAGCTGCGCGGCAAGTAGCCAGAAGCGGTCGAAGACGCTGCCTGAACTTAATTCGTGCTTTGCGCATGCGCAAATAACTCGCTGGCAGCTGCTTAAACGAACCTAATGTGTGTACGAGTGCAGTGCACTTCAAGTAGTATCGGCTTTAGGGATGAGGCATTATGTTTTCCACCCTGTAAATCACGGAAGTAAACAATTCGGCGAATATCACAATTTATTCCACTTGCACATTTCATTTCATCTTCATTTACACGCTAAATCAGTTAAATCTGTAAGTTCAACTAAATAGCTGGGAATTACAGTTACGAACAACTGGAAAGAACACACAGAAGATATCCACGAGTTTGGGTGAAAATCCTTGAAAGAAAATCATTATCCGTTGCAGTGAGATCTATTTGCGAAATTTAGAACTTTCTGTTCCGAATGCGGACATATTTTGTTATAACACATCTATATAGGGGGGGGGGGGGGGGCATAAAAATAAATTAAATAAAACAGACAGAAAACGGAAACATTCAGGTGTTCATTATTCTCGCGCGCTATTATAGAATGGAACTGTAGAGAAATATCATAAAAGCTGTTCGATGAACCCTCTGCCATGCACTTAATGTGATTAGCGGAGTACTGATGTCGATCCTGAAGCTTGTTCCACCACATACGCAATCGAATTGCGTAAACTTTGTAAAGCAGCCAATTAAAGCTGAAGGGAACCCAGTCTTTACCTTAAGATATGTTTTCTCCGATGTCTTATTAGAATAAGGAAAGGGCAACTAGGTAACATCATATTGATGTTCAGGCTCCTGTGGTGTACGTTTGCATTAACAGAAGTTGTTTCGTAATTGGATCGCTCTTCCTTGAGCAAAACACCGTATTTCCTCTTTTAATTACCCATACATGTTTCGTTGCAGTTGCAGCTTCTTCAGTGGGCCTTTATTTATTTATTTCTTCTTTTTACATTTTCATGAATTCCTGTTTAATTTTTCCTCGGGACCCAATAATAAATTAAAATAAATTATTACTATTAATAATAATAAGTAATTGTATTAATAGACAACAGGAATACCTGAACATGTAATAACAAGAAATAAATAAAAGCGCATAGATGCTGCAACTGCGCTGAAACATGTTTGGGTAATAAAAAAGAAGAAATTCCGTGTTTTTCTCAAGGCAGAACGCTGAATTTATAAACGAACATCTACGTAATATTAGTTTTAGGAATAAAGGTAATGAACTGATGTGGACTCAAGGTAAAATTATGAGTACAACATTATCCAATTCATTATAAATTCGTTTATTCACAATTTGCTCTACAAATATGATAAATTTCATGAAATACAGTACTTAATATTGACAAATAAGAGTGCATAATTACGCATTAACTTTTAGGTAATAATACCTTTTTTAAAATAAATGTTACGTGTGAAGTCAGGGCGCAGCAAAATACGTAGCGAGCAGCGCGTCTCGGCTGGAGCAGCTCTGCAAAGAAATCGGCGCTAAATTCCCGAGCGGCGAGTCAAGCGTCTCGCCCATTGATCTCTATACTATGGTCTCGCCGCTGCAAGCAGCGCTGCCTGCCGCTCCACTGTGTGTTGTGTCGCCCCATTCGACTGCGTGCATATTTAGAAGTAGAGATGGGAAAAGTGAAACATCTGACGGTTTCGAAACGAATGAAACCGTACCATCTGTGGTTTCGAAACCATGAAACCGTGAAGCAATGTATGTTTTGTCATGAAATCTTCGTTCTAGGAGGGCAATATTTTTCACTAAGTGGAAAAGGGTACATACAAGAACCTGGCAACCATAGAGTATATATTTACTTCTTGGTCTGTACGGAACATGTTGATAAAGATTTTCTCCCGTGTTGTTGATGTTGCCAACATAGTCACATGAGGCCGCCGGTATGATAGGTAAAAGTTTACCCCGTTAGGAACTCACAAACTGCAATACGGTACGCATATTACAGTGATGGATCATAAATGCTACTTTCTATACATACTAAATAAATTATAGAGAATAAAGGGCACACTAAATAATCACAAGTAATGCTATGGATTTACAAAAATAATAAAGTAAGAAGCAAGTTCACCACTTGTACGTCTTGACCGTTACACCACCGCCGCAATTCTTTTAACATGAGTGTCGAAAAATTATAACGACAGTAGGTAAATTCGTTTTCGCTTATAAGAAACCAACTCTTTACCACGAGATTAAATATGCGATCTACCCTTGTTAGTATAAAAAAAAAAAAAAAAAAAAAAAAAAAAAAAAAAAAAAAAAAAATGTCATTTCAGGCTTCATGATGTATCTCATTTTAAAGATTGTAGTTTCACTCGTGTGTCTTTAATATGGTAGATAAACCTAGAATTTAACTGGTTTTTCAATGCAAATAGTGAACGTTGTTTTATTGTTCTTTTACATTTATAAAGCAGACATTATGTCATTTCGGAATACAGCAGTCTCTTGCAAACGAATCTTGATTTCAGTAATCATAAGCTGCAGACTCACGAGTGTCAACTACTATCTGACACTGTCTAAATGGTTTATATACTAGCTTCAGTAAAATGAAACACCACATTTCGATACCATTAGTCTGTTCCGCGTTTCTGCATTAGTGGTTTGAAACCGACATGAAATCGTGAAACCGACACGAAACCGTGAAACCGACACGATACCGCGAAACCGACAGGAAGAAACGGTTTCAGTGTATCGACAATCGACAGCGAATGTGATCGAAACAGAATGGAATGAAACCGCATGGTTTCGAAACCGTGAAAGATGCCGGTTTTGAAACACTGAAACTGTTGTGTGTATCGAAACCTGGTTTCGAAACCATGAAACCGTAGCCAACTCTATTTAAAGCCGCTCAGCTTGTCTCACAGCTGGACTCTTGACTCGCCGCTTCACAATGTTTTCAATCTTAGAAAACCTTCTATCTGACTAATAGGAAAAGACATGGGGCTGGGCGACTGGGTGTGAACCCTTCTGATACGATTAATTTTGTTCCACACTGCCGATATGGGTGTCAGCATTTAAGCTCCCGCAAAATTCCTTTCAGTTATTTCTTTTCCTTTAGAAATCTTTTCACTTTTGCCTGCACTCTATTGAAATTAATATAATTTTCTACTGTAGCTTGACGTTTGTACTATTTCATTGCGGTCGTATGTTCTTTCACCGCGTTTCTTCATTCTTCGTCACGCCAATCTGGCAGTTTCTTTTGTCTGGAAACAAACGGTTTGTTCTGGGGAATAGACATCTTCGCTGCATCCTCAATATTTTTTCTGAAATGTATGTAATCCGACACTGGGTTTCCGAGAACTTAAAAGTTGTTCATTATGGGTGCTATTACCGTTTTATATTTACTCCAGTCTGCCTTACGTATGTTCCAAAGATAGTTGTTACATATAAGTGATCTGTCAGGACTTTGCGGGACAAATCGGAGTATGATTGGTAAATGGTTTGAGCCTAGTGAATCTTCCGCCAACTCTCATGTAAGCGTTGTAGCCAGAGATGGAGACACAAAACAAAGGTTGACTGCACCGCTTCGTTGGCCTGGACAATTGATTATTGTCGGTCTTTCGTCGTTGCGTATTATGAGGTTACTTTCGTCGATGACATCTGCAATTAATCTTCCACATCTATCTTCTCGACCTGGCTCCCAGGCAGGATGGTGTGCATTTAAGTCCCCCATAATTAACTTCAGGTTAGTACTGGAATTTACAAGACTTCACAGCTGATCTTTAGTTATAACATTCTGTGGTGCCCTCTACACAGCAATTATGTCAATACTGCCAGTGTTCAAGAGAACGGTGACACCCGCATATTGAAATTCTGCACGATTGTCCTGAATTTAATGCTTTAAATGGGAATCCATGGTTTATTAACAGTGCTGTTCCTTCATATCCATCCTCTCTATCACCTCGCACAATGTTAAAACCGGATATGTCAACTACTATTACAGAACAAATATTTACTATGACCAGTTTAATGTGACATACATTTGTTTTCTTTTTATTTATATATGCAATGTGAGAGAATACTAAAATGTCGTGATTTCAATGTTTATATATATATTACAGTTGACTAAAGTGGTCAATAACACAACTACAGCATTACAGAACAAATAATTACTATAAACAGTTTAATGTGATATAAATCTTGTTTTCCTTTTGTTTAGATATGCAATGTGAGAGAATCCTAAAGTGTCGTGATTTCAATGTTTATGTATATTTTTTAAAAGTTTACTAAAGTGGTCAATCACGTGACTACACGGAGCTGGGAGCAAGGGAGGCAAGGCGCGTGGTCTTTTGCTTGCCGGACGCAGAGTCGGTAAGGTAGCTGCTTATAGCGTCATCCGTGCAGTTCGCATTTTATACGCCACGTGTGGCGTTCCGAAATTTGTAAGTGCGCTCGTACGCAAATGTCTTCCGTTCTCGGCTCCATAGTTACGTGAGTGGCGAAGTTGTTTATTGTAAATTGTGATATATAGTGTAAATGTGACTAAAGAAAATAAACTAACGTAGAAGCACAAGTGTGGACTTATTCGTTAATGGTACTGTACCTTGTTAGTTCACAGGTTTACAGGCATAAACTTAAAAGGGTAAAAGCAACAGTGTTACAACCGCCCCTTAGTAGGCGAGTAAAGATACATTTATGTTAGGTTGTACACGAGCCTGGCCGTTAGGCATGTTGCAATGTAGATGTCATTCTGTGGAGCTAACCTCGTCTCTGTTATAGTGCAGATAGCTATGTTGTTCGTGCACAAACGAAAGTAAACTATTTTGATTGCTCCGAATGGAGCGTGCATTCCATAGCATAATACTGTAAGATGAAACAGCCATTTACTGTTTACTTGTCAGAAGCTGTTAGGACGGGAGCGAGCATGTTATGAATCAGCGCTTTCAAGTTATTACTTTGCATCCAGTCGTTTACGTGTGCTGTGCTTGACATACTTCCCAGAACAGTCATTATAATGTGCAGTATGCTATTCACCAGATACTCGTTGGTGTTGCTCGGGTGTGCTGTTTGATGATACTGTGGCGGATATGGGTTGGGGCGTATGGGCGAAATTGCAGTCGTCATTGGGAACCACTCTGTCATATAGGCAAGCTCGGCTTGTCGCCCGCTCGCTGCTGCGTGTTGTGTAGCGGCATGGGTCGCTGCCACGTGCTGCTCAACAGCTGGCCATTGGCCGGCCAGGCCGCATTTGACTCCACCTGCACGGCAGGCGGCGGCGTGATAGCTGTCTGCTTCTGTGCGCCGGCCGCGGCTCGCGGCTGGCGCGAAAACTGTTGCTTGGGGAGGCGGAGCTTCCACCTGAACGGCGAGCATAGGCTGTGGAGGAGCTTGCATAAAGGGTATATTACAAATCGCCAATAGCGTCTCGCGCAAAGTGCTTCGGGACTTTATCCTGAATCAATAACCGGATCTGACCCAATACCCGATTGAGACAGCCACATCTGCCATGCCGCCGGGAGATGGACTGGTCTCCGGCAATGGAAGAATCCGCCATCCCCTGGATTCGAATGTTAGATGTGGCAAACACCGAATTAGACCATAGACGTAAGTTAGATGTAGGTGTTTCTTAAATAGTAGAATAAGACACACAGGGGAAAAATTTTTGCGGGGGGGGGGGGGGG
Source organism: Locusta migratoria (assembly GCA_026315105.1). Classification (NCBI taxonomy): domain Eukaryota; kingdom Metazoa; phylum Arthropoda; class Insecta; order Orthoptera; family Acrididae; genus Locusta; species Locusta migratoria. The sequence continues at coordinate 694,361,876 of CM048745.1, read as the reverse complement.
GGCTGTGGTGACAAAAGAAATTGGCCGCCCAGTGCCAGGGGCATGCTCACTGGGATTCGCTCGGTGAGCTGGCCACCACAAGCAGGTTTGTAATGCTGGCACTCATGTAACACCACAGCAGTAGCATAAGACACAACATCATACACATCACCCAGTACACACATTAACAACCAGCAAGATGTCCAGTGGTTTCTGCAGAAACGTGTAATGTAATGTCACCATTTAGCCGTAAGAAATTCATGTATTATACTATTGCCCATTTTAGTCTTAGGTAATGGGTTGTATTGTTTGATATTATAATAAATTATAATTATTTAAAAAAAAGGTATATTACACGGAGCGTATTTGGTCGCTAGTCGCTGGCGTCTGTTGTCGCTCGGCGAATAGCAAATGAATACGCTGACGCAATGACACGCAGTGACTTCAGACGCTAGCGTCTTCGTAAAAACAATTGAAACGTGACGTATTATGACACATTGTTTTGTGGTTAGTTGATTCCAAACAGTTCTGTTTCCCGCCAAACAAAATATGAAGTGGAATTGTAATCAAATTTCTGGAAATTTATCGAAGTTTTCCAGTATTGTAGGACATTAAAAATAATTATTTAAATACTAAACTTAAAGACACTCAATTTAACCAACTGTTCGGCGACTGACGAATTGAACTCTGAAGGTTTCTTGGGCGATATGGACACCTGAAAACTAAAACAAAACAATAAAATATCTCATCATTATATTTCTGTAGGCAGAAGGATCTCCACACAATAATTCTCTCAAAAGATTTGCAGAAGCACTATATTTATACCTCCTCCCAATGCACCTTCTTATCCATTTTCTTTTATTTTTTCCTACTTTTCCATTTTGATTTTGGTAGATTGTGTTTCTCGCAAAAGTCTTAAAACAACAATGCCGGCATTTATCACTTCCTTCGACATTTTGACTCGACTGGTAGCTGCTTTATACGCTCCTGTATATGACACGGGGCGACCAACATTTGCGAGCGACTAAAGACGCCAGCGACCAGCGTCTAAAGTAGCCCACCCTTCAACTTCAGACGCCCGCGTTTCGGAGCAGCGACTTTGTTCGCTGTCCTTGTTTACACGGAGCGAATTTAGCAGATGCGTCCAAATTCGCCAGCGACTAGCGACCAAATTCGCTCAGTGTAATATACCCTTAAGAGACGGAAATTCCATGCAGCAACAGTAGCATAGCTTCATTTACCTTTTAACGCTGCAAATTCTTGATAGGTTACGTCCAGTTCTCCTCTTTTTCTACTGATTTCCTGTTGCCTTGTGAATTCTGGGCATACCCTGTCTGTAGCCTTGTGTTGACCCCGGCGATAAATGCATGTAGGAAGAGTGTCTTTATCACGGTCACACTCGTTGCCCTTATGAGGCCCTCCACAATGAAAACACCGAGACTTACTACGACATTGATTACTGCCATGTCGAAATCTCTTGAAATACAGATGGTATGAAGGGCTCCACCTGACGTCTTATTCCATGAATAACCACGTACTCCGGTCTTTTCTTGAGACTTAACTGTAATTGAACATACTGGGATAGGCCGTCTTGTAAGATTCCCTCCTACTGTGACAGGCTTGGTGTAGCGCTTAACTCTTATTACAGGTACAATGCACTGAATAACTTCAAAAATTTCCTCTCCAGACAAGGTAATGTCCACATCTTGGATGATACCTTGCCTTGTCATCATGAAAGACGGAATGTAAGCCTGCATGATTTGGTTCTGAAACACTGTGTTTCGAACTAAAGCATTCGCAGCTGCGGCGGAGCAATTTTCTACTTTTACACGATTTCAGCCAGATGATGAGATGTTCGTCATGTATTTATTTATGCTTTTGCACTCGCGATGCAGAAGTTTACCGTGAGGCGTTGGATGCAAAAGACCCACATTTTTATTCTTGCTTTCAATATAGACTTGAAAAGGACGGACATCCGATTCAGCGTACACATTTAGGCTGCGGTCATAGTGGCTCCGATATCGGTGGGTTTTACCGACTACAGACATCGGCGGAAAACGGCCGATCGTTTCAAATCAGTACTCCACTATGGACACGGTCACAGGGTAGCCGATCTCATCGCCCGAACGTAGAGACTTCGGACGACAGTCGGTGAAATTCAAATCAGTTTGTTTTCTTCGGTCAAATTGACCGACGTTCTCACATGCTAGATATGGACAGTGAGTAATTGTTATGCTTAGTGAAAGAGAGAGAGAGATTGTGGCGCCCAGAACATGATAATTATCACAATCGGGATATAATTCGGAATCTATGGTCTGATATTACAGTTTATTGTAAATCCCAAGATGGTTATGTTAAATCCTTTATCATAAATTTTAGGCGTGAATTATAACCTCAAAAAATGTGTTCAATCCGGGATTGTGGTGTATCTTAATGTTATTGTAGTGGCTCTCTTATGTTGTTTTGCACTGTGATAATCGGGTATCAGCTGTTCACAAATTATTCTTACTGGTTCTGGTCTTCTTTAAAATGCGATGAGTATGTTTTGTTTAGTGACCTGCAAATGTGGTGTAGGCCTATGTGTGCTTCCGCTTTTCAGTGGTTTCTGTGTTCAAAATTATTCTTAATTTCACACTTGTCTTTCACAAATACGGTATATTGAATGACAGTCACTGAAGTTGAATGTACCGTAACTTCAAAAGTTCATCATTATCGGATGTTTCTGGGTGGCCTATAACTCTGTTCTTCGTGGATTTCAATTCTGAAAACTGCATCCATTATGTATTTTTATGTTTAGCACAACGCACTTCGAGAATTCTCCTCTCTTTTAGTGCATTTGTGTACATAAATACAGCGTAACGTTTCCATGTGTGATTTTATGTAGCTTTTTCACAGATTTAGTTTTTTGAGGTTACTGTAATGAGGGAAATCGTAGCATACATAATAAAATCGTGGCAACTTTTTTACATACTAAATAGTACGTCTATCTATACTTGCAGGAGTCGCGGTCCGCACGGCCACTACGGTCGGGGGTTCGAATCCCCCCTCGGGCATGGATATTTGTGCCGTCCTAGTTCGTAAGTAGTTTGTAAGTTTAGGGACTGATGACCCCGTAGTTAAGTCTCATAGACTCTACAAACATTTGAACATTTTTATTCTTGCAGGTATTGTCTGCTCCATTAAACTGGATATCACAACACAAAAATCTTCACTTACACTGGTTTTTGTACGCAAGTAGGCCTAAGTCACGATTACTATGTTGCATATTCTGAGTAATGGAAGAGGCGCAATACCTTTAAGCAGGCAGAAAAAAGTTATGGTTTCTAACATTAGGATTAAACACACACCTCAATATTTATTCTGTCCGATTTTTCGAACTTCAGTAGATAACCTAAAGAGACAACTGCAGTACAAGTGTGTCAGCAAAGCACACATTGAAACGTCGAAAAAGTACCGTTCTTCTGTAAACAAATGCACTAGAATATGCGAATAAATCCTCGAAATTCGTTGTGGTAAGCAATTAACTTCCCTAATTGGTGTAGTTTTTCATTATTTAAAGCATGGAGGTTAACTGGTGTATGTCTGCACAACTTCAAAATAAATCTAGCAAAACTGTAATATTGCTTTTCAATTACACCACGAAATATCGTAATATGTAACAGAAATTTCTCCTTTTCCGGTACCTCCAGGGCCGGCGTAAGGCACTTGCGAAACGTGCGGCCGCACGGGGCGGCACTTTCCGAGGGGCGGCAAATCTGCCTCCCGCTTTTTCTCCCCTTTAGGACAAACTCAACATTCATCCCCCGGAGGGGTTTCGAAACCAAACCTCGGAATCTGTGGCATGGCGCCTCGACTTCCTGCCGGCCGCCCCTGTTGAACAAGGGGAGGAAGGAGGACTAATTTCTTGCTCGCCACTGTGGCAGCACCGTCGTGTGTACGCCGGAGGAACAGAGAGGGGGAAGCAGTCTGGCGTACACGCCGAAGCCAGTTTTCTTATGAGTGGAGCGCTGCCAGCCTCTTACGAGCCGTGCGTTTACTCACAACTAATCTTGCAGAACACGAAATCTAATCTGGAAATTCGAATGCAATGTTCGATACTGCGGTTACATATTAAGCCTGAAGCAATTTTGCTAAGCCCTTCAGCGGCAGTTTTCGAGTGTTTTACTCTTCCAGAATTATGGAAGAAAAATGGTTGAACATTACTACAGTCAAACATGTCCAACACCTGCAATGGTTCGAATTATTCCGAATGGGTAAATACGCAGCGAGTAATTTCAAGGGATAAAGACATTGGTAATAAGCCTGGCATATGTTTCAAATGTTTGTATAGTCTATGGGACTTAAGTACGGGGTCATCAGTCCCTAAACTTACAAACTACTTATGAACTAACTAAGACTAAGGACGGCACAAATATCTATGCGCGAGGGGGGATTCGAACCTCCGACCGTAGTGGCCGTGCAGATCGTGACTGAAGTAGAGATGGGCAATCTGCTCCTGAACTGATTCAAAGAGCCAGATCCTTCTAAGGAGTGAGTGATGGATGAATCCAAAAAAAAGAGTGGTAGTTCATCTGATCCGAAAAGTCCCTCTGGTGACAGCACTGAGCTGCATAAGCACCCCTTGCCACATTCTTTAGAAGTTTCCTAAACCCCTTGCCACATGCTTCAGAAGTTTCCTACGCTAAAAAATAAATGTGCTATAGACCATGTGCAAGTATAAAACGCAAAAAATGAGCGCCTAAACACGTGCAGCGCCTTCGCGCTGTGAGTCGAGAATCGGTGAGTCGCGCAAGCAGCATGATTCAGTGAGCGCGCGGCTCCCGAATACCGCTAACTCCCTGCTCCGCACCACTCCGGCGATCGGGGCGATCCGACCGCCAACTGAGTCGGTGAGTTAGCTGGTTCACCGGTTCACTTCTCCCCACCACTCTCCCGACTCCGCTCGCTTGCGGAGCCGCCCGTGTGGCGCGCTGCTCATTATTCCCCCCACTCCCCTGGCGAACCGCATGGTGCCGAACAAAGCGACTCCGCGCATTTCTCTATTCTCTCGACTCCTGTGTTCTGATAAAGCTTGCAGATCACTTACAGAAACGATAATCTGAAGCAACAGAAACCGTCACATGAGCTAATGTCCTATTACGAATAGTACTCGAGATGAAACGTATTTATTTAATGTTACATGTTTATTCTTAATAACAGGAAATATGCAGTCGGTAGCAAAAACCCGTTACAGTACAAAATTAAACTATATAAAATTTCTGCAAAAAAGATCCTACTCCATTTTTCTCGAACACTTGTAGTTTGCATGAAGGGAGCAAGAGTGACAAAGTCTTGTGCAATGTGCATTCTGTTGCTTAAATTTTGTAAGCCCATATCACGCAGTTTCCTGACTTGATAGACGAGTGTCCTGTAAAAAATTATGCATCTTTTATGTATCTACATTATTTTGACATGTTGAAAACAATGACTACATAATCGAATAACAAAGAAAACAACAATGTGCATTAACGTTTTCTATATCTGAAACCATTCCGTTTCGGGAATGTGTCCATTTGAAATTTTTGCTGCTGGTGTCAAATCTTTGACAGTAACAACAAACTTGTTTTCGAAGAGAGAAAGAACACTAGCATGTCAAACGCGATGTCTATAATTACGTTTCTGAGTAAAATGTCTTGCTATAATGTTTCATTACGAATTTAATGTGTTTGGTACAGTAGGATGTGTGTGTTTGCAATTAAAGATAAACTATATTGGGAAGCACTTAAAAAAATAATTCGCGTTGCTCTGTATAGAGAATATATACAACTTTGCACAAATAACAGGTGAAAGGGTTGTAGTTACAGGAACTAAAAATATAAGGTGGAACGGAAATCTTAGCAGCAAGTGCAAAACTTAGAATATAGAGGCCCAGAACGCTACCCCTGTACTACGCCACAGTTATTTACCTAATTATTTCTTTAGCTTAGACTCTCTTCGACCTTAATCAATTGTTAATGGTTTGTACTCACAAAAGAAAAACTCATTGACGACATAGTCGAAAGTATCTGTACTCGTCGTATTTTCGAAGAATTTGGCTGGAGATTTTCACAGTCTTTTTTTCGTACTTCAAGTTACGAATGAAATAGTCCAAGAACATTCCTCGCTTTGTAAATTTAATGGACATTACTCTTTTGACGCCTTATTTTCGAAATTAAATAAAACTTTATTTCTTACTCTGGAGCAATCATTATTTTACTGTTTATGGGTGCCAGACTTTAGTTTTTAGATAACAAGTGATGGGTTCTAGCGGCCATCTTGTAGCGAGAATCTGTCGCGCTCACGTAAGACACCCGGCCGTGTCGCCGAATGTTGCTGCTTGTAGCTGCCGTGTCGCGTCGCTGAATATCGCGCGCTGTCGCTCGCTTTTGTCGCTCACGTAAGACACGGCTTTATTGCGCATGGCTATTCTGCTGCGGCAGTTGCCACGTTTTGCACGGAACTCTCGCGATATACCACGTTTCATTCAACTCTCTTAAACTACTCACTGTATAAATACGGAACTAGTATTTTTATTCTGCAAAATATTGTATTTTTTAATGAAAGTTTAAAAATATAAAAATAATATTTTTTTTCTTTTTCCAATTATTTCACCTGCAAAAATATTTAAATTCTGTTATAACATGTTTAATTTTTAATGTAGGTGTAACTAACAAATTTTAATTCTCGAAACTACTGACTTACAATAAAATTATTACTCTTCTTTCACAATATGGCCAAATCAGATAAAAGTATAGTGACAAAAAAGCAATATGATATCGTTTTACGTTTTTTATCAGTTGGTGAGTCGGTGAACCATGAAAAAGAACTAGTTCATCCCAGTGAATGACTATTTCTGATCCGATCTCTGAAAAGATCGGTTTTGCCCATCTCTAGACTGAAGCGCCTCAGTCCCCTCGGCCACCGCGGCCGGCAAGCCTGGCATAAGTTGGGTTTCGACGTATTTTTGAAAATTTTTGCTAACCGTTTGTGAGTGATAGTCGGACGTTTTGGTTTTTGAGCCACGAAACACCTGTCTCCGCCTGTATGAACAACAATTAAACTCTGACCGGCACTTTTGTTTGACAATACTACTCGCACACTATCACTTTGCCAACATTTATTTACTGTATAATGCCTGTGAATCCATGTTTCATCTAAGTAAACTACTGGTCGCTTTGATTCTGATTAAAATCTGAGAAAGTATGGTCTTTTAGCAACAATGCCCTCTCGTCCGCACAAAACAAAACGTCATTTTTGACATCTTCTAAAACGAAAATTCATAGAAACAACATTGCTTCTAAGGGTTTCCTTGCTAGCTTTGTAGTTCATTTCTGTTTGACAAACGGGCAAAGATGACCTTGCTGTTGAGTGCCCTAAAACGCAAATCATCATCATCATCTATTTGACAAAAGTTGTGCTGTTTTCACAGTTCTTATTTCTATTGTTCGCAATGCTATAGAAATTACTGCCTCCCTTGTCCATATCATCGCTCACCTACTTATTGCGAGCTTCTTGCGTCTTCTTGGGCGCTAGTTTAACCGTAGCCTCGCTGTACCTCGTCACGTGACCTTGCTGCGTCACCACTTCGCTTTCCAGACAATAGGTATTGTTGTGTTCTCTACAACGAAAACTGCAGAATTCGTTCTGTAGTTGGCCGAGGGGGTCAAGATTGGTCAGAAGCACTTTCATTGCGTTTCGTAAGAACAGAAGAATTAGTGCGTCCGAATTTCTTGCAACTTTGTATGTGATAGGTAAGTGCTTTTCATATAACGTACAATTAGTATTGCGCATGCACGTTACTCATAAGTTACAATTTTTCTCCTTCAAGATATCAGAATAGGAAAATTTATTTTTCTTATGATCTGTTACTTCAAAAATTGGCAAGTCGACAAATAAGCACACGTCTTCCTATTAGCTAGAATGAAAATAAAAGGCAGAAAATTGAAGTGATACGGTGATGACTAATTTGTTGCCCCTTATTCCATAATCAGACACGAAGGAACTGACACATGGAATTTACGAGAGATGTCGAGTGTCAGTTCTTTGAAATGAACAACCGCAGTGCAGTGAGTTAATATATTTCGACTTGCATTAGCACCAGTCGATGCCCGGGTGTGTATTTATTGTATTATTATGTTACTCCATCTCCTTCTACTTCCTCGCTCCATTGTCTTCCGCCCCACTCTGTGACCGTTTCACCTGTGTCTGTAGTGAAATTCAGCCTGAAATTTAATTTCACGCGGCTCAATTCTTATGACTTCATCTCCTGAACAGAATATCCTACAGTAATATAAGATTTCACACACATTTGAACATTTTTTGTAAATTTACAAGAAGACGACTCAAACTCCCATGCCAAGGGGGGATCCGAACCCCCGACCGTAGCGGCCGTGCAGACTAACTGGCGCGCCGCAGACCGCTCGGCCACCGCGGCCGGCTTTATTGTTTTGTACAAATCTGTAGAGAATGTTACCAATCAGTCGCAATGTTTCTTTTTTATTATTCTTATTTTCCAGATCTACATAGATTTTGGGCACAGTGTGGTTATTCTCAATGCTTGGAGTTACGTTTACATCTACACCGTCATGCTGAACGTAACTGTCAACATGACGGTTTAGAAGTAAGCACATATTAAAAGCCACGAGACTCGCCACTCAGTCCTAAAAATTCTATAAACGTTTCTTAAAAAGAAAAGAAGAAGAAGAAAAAAAAGGGCATGGGGGGCAGCAATTTAGCAGCTCGCACGAGGCGGCACTTGGGCTTGCGCCGGCCCTGGGTATCTCACATATTCGTAAAGAGTGTCTGGCAGTAGCAATAACTGAGGACAGTACACAATCGTCGCCACTTTCTTCTTTCCAGACAGGTGTAGCTTGTTCGTATGCATTCGAAGTCTTTATTAATAACAAAAGACGCATTGCAGCACTAATTTCGAAGCATAAAAATGTCTGTCGAATACATTCATCCCATGGAATTGAAATCTAATATATTTCAGACAAAGAATACATTCATAGCTAACCTAACTTTCTCCTTTAACCCGACGAAGTGACAGACTATATCGGATGCAGTGTAACCATTCCATCTGTCGATATTTTCAGTCGAGATTGGTCGATGGCGTCTGACGAAGATCTGTCGGTGCCTCTGTGAACACAGCCTTAAGGGATGGGACTGTGAGGCGCGGCGACTCGAGCGCACCGAGAATTTCTCGAGCTGCCGACGCTCAAGCGATTCTCGAGAAGCTCGCAAGAGGCGGCGCTGCGGCGCGTGGTGCTGTCCGGCGGTTGACTGGGGCAGCAGCCACGCCACGCGCTGCCGTTATCTGCAATAGAGATGGGCGTACTCGGGTTCCACGTCAACCCGAGTTAACCGAGTAGAAATTTCGCCTAACCCGAGTTAACTCGAGTTGGGTAACCCGATTAAGAGCAAAAATGTACGTTACCGGCTAATTTCATTCGCCTTTCAGTTAACCAAATCGATCTGCAGAATTAATTATACAGCATTCGATAGAATTAACTAGCAATAAATAAATAACAAATAAAATAAAAACTTTCGTTTGTGTTTTGCGTCATGGTTAGCAAATCGGAATCAGTACGAAGTGGATGGATATTTGGGCTATCAATGTGTTGACTCACACTGTAGTCATTTTTTTTATTTTTTATTTTTTGCATAATGATTATTGAAACAATACTACAAGCAAGGAATTAAGTACTTTTAATTAAACTAGGCAAAATCATGGAGTTATTAGAACACGCGAAGTTTGACTTCAAGTAATTACGAATAGCATGTTATCTGGCGAATTTTTACCCTTCAAATTCATTTGTTAAAATTGCCAAGGCTAAGCGAAACACGTGTTGTTTACTTTAATAATTAAAATTTCAGGTTTTTACGAAATACTTTTACTGAATCACAAGTGTCGTTGTACCGGTAAGTCAACCACTCCACTGTGCTCGACACCGTCATAGATTTCAGTGGAAATTCAAATGAACATTAGCACCTGTCCTGATGGAGGTAGGTGAAGTTAACGTTCTTTGAAACAATAATTGTCACTTGTTTGAATCCATGCCCATACCTGCCAACTTTTACGGTTTGTCCGTAAAATTTACGGAAATTGCAGGATTTTACGGTTTTACGGATGGACAGTGCTATTTTACGATTTTGCGGTAAAACATTTGAAACATCTAAATTCGATAATCGCATCCATTTTCTTCCGTACAATCGATTGTTTGCGTTGGTCGAAGGTAGGTCTACGATACTCGATCTTCCGAACATTAGATTGTTCGCGGGGTCGAAGGCAGGTCTAAGATAGTCGATAACTTATGCATTGATATGATTGGTTCGTTTACCCGTGTGATGTTTGTGTCGTCATTGGACTCAAATTTAAAGCCGCTACCGGTAACCAGTTCTTCCGTGTGAATCTAGGTGTCGATAGGCTGTGCTTCTTAAGTTGTTTGTTCCGATCCGTTCTTTTGTTGAAGTGGAACCCGTTTACTCCTTTGTTTACAAAGTTAGCGTTCCTTGAATATATCGTCCTTTCAAAGCGTGTGACATATTTTAAAGAAGTGTTAAAGTGTTTGCACTACCAGTTCGTATTCTTGTATTATAACTTCATAGTGTTTTAAGTGACGTTCAGTGAGTGATCCAGGTTCCTTTCGCTGTTCCACTCCATAGCGAGACACGTGTTGTTGGACATTTTTATTCGCTGTTGCTATTGTTCGTCATGAATAAATCGAACAAGAAACAATACTTTCAGACATTTAAAAATTCATATTCTGTCGATTTTCCGTGCATACTAAAATCAAAGAAAGGTGAAAAATTTGCCTTTTGCACGGTATGTGGCTGCGACATTAATATTGCACATGGGGGAAGAAATGACTTGAGTAATCACGTGAAGTGCGCTAAACACTTAAGCTGCGTCAAATCCAAGGAAGACAATACCAAAATCAACGCCTTTTTTGCCAAATGTGGAAACTTCGACAATGATGTTATTAGGGTCGAGTGTCTTTTTACTTCTTTTTTGGTGGAACACAATGTGCCCTTAAGTGCCGCTGATCACGCTGGTGCATTATTTAAGAAGATGTTTCCCACATCAGAAGTGGCGAAAAAATATAGCTGTGGTCGCACGAAAACGACATCCATTGTCAAAACAATGGCAAAAAATGCATCATCTGAAATTGTTAAGTTCCTTCAGAATGGACCATTTTCATTGGCAACAGATGGAAGCAATGATACGGACACAAAGTTGTATCCTATTGTTGTGACGTTTTTTGATTTTACTCAGGAAAAAGTAGTGAGCACTGTGCTATCCGTACCAGCATTAGATGGGGACTCAACAGGGCGAAACATAGGTAACCTGATGTTGTCACAGCTGAAAACTTTTAACATTCCAATTGAAAACTGTGTCGCTTTCTGCTCCGACAATGCTCCTGTTATGGTTGGACAAAAAAATGGTGTTGCAGCAGTTCTGAAGGAAGTTCGACCAGGTATTGCCATCGTAGGTTGCATTTGCCACCTGATTAATCTAGCAGCTGAAAAAGGTGCGGGAAGATTACCTCTTAAAGTCGATGAGATCCTTGTCGATATATTTTATTTTTTAGAGAAGAGTGCCAAAAGAAAAGAACGTCTTCAGAAATTTCAGAGCTTGCACAATAAAGAGACAAAGAAAATTCTTAAGCATGTTTGTACTAGGTGGTTATCTCTAGGTAGATGTTTGGATAGACTACTGGATCAGTGGGATCCGCTTCTTTCATTTTTCAAGGAGGAAGTAATATCCTGTACCCAAGCCATTTCCACAAACTTGACATCATTTAAAATACCCAGAGTTGAACAAAGTGGATCCAAAGAGTATCAGAAGAAGAGACTTCTTGATTCTGCTACTACACATGCCCCTAAACGAATAGCATGTTCTTCCAAGTGTGACAGACCCATCCTGAAAAGCAAAACTTCTGGTACAACACGCGAGGAAAAATTGTTTATGTTCCTGTCCTCAAACTTGAATAAAGCCTTTTGTACTCTTCTGCATGTGACTATTCCTGTGTTTGACAAATTAAATGTTGCTCTTCAGTCTTCTTCCCCACAAGTTCATATTTTATTAGAACTTCTAATGGATATGCTAAAGCAGTTGTTCGCCAAGTTTGTGAAGCCCAAAATTGTCAAAACCACCTCATTACTTGAAGTTGAGTACAACTTGATTGAGAATCAAAGAAGTGATGATGAGTTGGTTATTGGTGTTCAGACTTCCAACCTAGTGAATGATCTTCAGGAAATGGATAAAATCCTTTTCTATTCATCGGTGAGAAACTACTTTTGTACTACCTGTGACTACATCATCAACAAGTTTCCTCTCAAGGATGATGTGTTAAAGCATGCTCAAGTTGCTAGATTGGACAAAATTGACGATGCACAGTTTTCTTCTGTTCGTTTTTTCTTGGAAAAGTTTCCGATTATGTTATTTAAGGAAGAACATGAAACTACAGATGAGGTGGTGAATGAGCTTCAGGCACAGTTCACAGCTCTTCAGGTGGAAGACAATTTGATTACAAATAAAGATGCTGCAAGTGATACCAGTTGGGCACAACTATCAAGAATTCGAGGAGCCGATGGTCGGCTTAAGTATAACAGAATTTCTAGAGTAATGCTCTCCATTCTCACCATACCCCATAGTAATGCAGAATGTGAACGTGTTTTTAGCCTCGTGAAGAAAAATAGAACACAGTTCAGATCGTCAATGTCTAATGAATCTCTGGAATCAATTTCTATTTTGAAGACCAGGAGTTCTGGTCCCTGTTATGAAAAAACATTTTCCCAAGACTTTTTGCAGGAAGCTAAGAAGGCCACAACTATGACATTAAAATCAAATTAACGTGTGATTTGCATAGTGCAGTGTGTATTGGACCTATATGATTTCTTGACTGTGTTACATTAACCAATTTTTATTTTGTAAAGCTTTTGTCGACTTTCATAATCAGTGTAATTTATCAAGTTAGTCTTGCTATATGGTATGCTCCAAAACAACGTTTATCACACCTGCAGCTGTTTAATATGGATTTCTTCTTGGCTGTTATGTTCAACTACAGATCATTGCCCTATTCTGTAAGTAAATGTGATTTTATTGAAGTACACTATTTCATTCATAAATTATTTTATTTTGTAGCCCAGAAGTATCGTTAAATATTTTTGTCATGCGTGAATTTTACTGATTGTCACCGTAATTTTACTGATTGTCGCCAGTGATTTTACTGAAAGCCCTTTCCAAAAGTTGGCAGCTATGCATGCCCTACTTTGCACAGAGCAAGCATGAATTTCTGCCGAATTTGAGTTGTTATAACTCGGGAAATATTAAACTAAAGACATGAAAATTGGCGGTCTTGTACAACGTTATGCATTCTCCTAAAAGTAATAGTGAAACGAATGTAAGAGCCACATCATCCTGTAAATTGTAGGCAAGCCCGAATAAATTCGCATCCAAATTTTGACTTCACAAAAAATGTTCAAATGTTTGTTAAGCTTATGGGACTTAACTACGGTGTCATCAGTCCCTAAACTTACAAACTACTTATGAACTACTTACGAACTAGGACGGCACAAATATCTATGCCCGAGGGGGGATTCGAACCCCCGACCGTAGTGGCCGTGCTGACCGTGACTGGAGCGCCTCAGTCACCTCGGCCACCGCGGCCGGCTTGACTTCACATATCGCAGGGAGACCAGTTGGAAAAGTTGTATAGAACATAGTGATGCAAAACCACGTCGATGAAAAAAAAAATAAAATAAAATAAAATAAAACAATATTCATCATTCGAATGTGGTACATTAATGAACCTTTATAATTGGATTGTGTTACTAGTTTATAACATGCCAAGTTTCCCATTCGTCCCAGGGATGTAAAATCAAGTTGCCGAACTTTGAAACTTTTCCGAGTGCAGATTTTATCGGTCTCTTTTGCCTAAAATTTACTGGCTGCATATAACTCGTAAATTGATTTTCATTATTATTGTTAAAAAAAAACATAATTTGTACAAGGTAGTCGAATATCATTTCTTTCGATTATACATCACTCCAGTTCGTCTAGTGTTTTATTGTGCAATTACGGGCAAGGCGGTACATAGGGGATGAAAGTCGTTTTGAATGTATGTATGTCGCGCGACACTGTACGCGCCTATACGGGTTACAGCCACTGCAGCGTGCGGGGCAAGTCGAGTGAGTTAGCTGTGCGTCCACTGCCGACGGATAGGGCCGCACTAACTAGAGTAAGCTGCCTGACGGGCTGAGCCAACTCGAGTAAAGAGTGCTTACTGCGTCCTTCCAGGGCCAGCTCGAGTTAGACCAACTCGAGTTAAACCGACTCGGGTTCCGCGCGCATGCGCAGTGCTGCCTGCTGCGTCGCACCTGGGCCAACTCGGGTTAGGCCAACTGGAGTAAGCAGTGGCTGCCTAGTGCCTCTGCTGCCTGCTACGTGTCGCTAGTGTCGTGGCGGCCACATTCTGACTCGGGTTCTTTCGGCGCGACAACTCGGGTAAACTCGGATTTTGGCGGCGTGACGGTGACAGTAGCACACGTACTCAACTCGAATTGGTAGTAGTCTTACTCGAGTTGACCCGAAATAGTCCTAACCCGAGTTAACTCGGTTTGGTAACTCGAGTTGACCCATCCCTAATCTGCAACACTCTCAGCTGACTTTCATTATTACTTAAATGTGGGTAATGGGTACACGAAAACCAAAGTCACGGAGCTGGCAGTACTTACGGAAGATGAAGACGTCTGTTGCAAAGCTGCGTAGTGTAGCAAAAAATACAACAGGAATAGTAAGACATTTAAATTTACACAATATATGTAACAACCAAACATTTTTTCACGGTACAAAAGTGCACTCTTATATTAATACAAGTCAGACAAATTACCTAGCTATTGTTTATGTTATCTATCCAAACACATTAAAAAGAAATTTGATAAAAAGGTTGGATAGTGTCTGAAACAGTCTGCCAGTATTGGAAAAGTGTAATTTTTAATTCGGCTTCAATAACATGCGAAATGCATCAAAATCAACGCTATCTAAATTTTTGAACAGAATGAGAACAAAACAACCAACAGTCAGAATTGAAGTTGTAAATTGTGGTGGCTGTGTTGACGAAGTACCAGAGGTTTAAGCTAAAATAAGAAGGAAAGCTTAGGTACGTAACGCTGGCTAATACTATACGTTCTGCTAAATATTTTTCTACAATTAGTAACAGTGGCGTAGCTATGTCACTATGGGCCCCGGGGCAGAAATGACACTGGAACCCTCTTTAAAACCAGACAGGTGCAAAACTACTTCATCAGCAGGTTCTTACCGCCCACTGTTCGACATAATAAGGCAGACCCAATTACTACTAAGGAAATTATTATGTGTTATGCAGAAGATAGTCTCTAATATAATTATAACTGTGAAACTTTATTATGCTTTCACGCAAAAATTACTGAGTGGATTTGGATAAAATTTTGCAGAGGGATAGATTTGGATCTGGGTAGGACATATAGATAAAACGACACCATAGTTTCCTAGGCTGCTCCATACTAGGTGAATAAAGTCCCAGGCAGAAGCTAGTAAAAATAAAGAATGAATAAATATTGCTTAACCACGGAAACATAATAATAACAATTTCGTGTGGCTCATTGGTCTGGTGCAAGTCTTTCCATTGGACGCCACTTTTGGTCCTAGCCAAGCCCAGTTTTCCGATCGGGGAAAGGGGACCTACAGCTTAACGTGAAAGTCGAACCGCGTGTCGTTTCTGGCGACTCCTCACATTGAGGTGAAGGATGAGTTAAGGCGCAGACTGAAAAAATTCAAGGTCCAACCGGGTTCGAACCCGCGACCCGTCGCTTTCCAGTCACACAGGCATTTTTATGCTTCTAAATTAGTGCTACAATGCGGCTTTTGTTATTAATAAAGACTTCGAATGCATACGAATGAGATACACCTGTCTGGAAAGAAGAAAGTGACGAGGATTGTGTACTATCCTCAGTTATTGCTACTCCCAAACAAAGGAGAAATTTCTGTTACATACTTGTGATATTTCGTGGTGTCATTGACAAGCAATATTTCAGTTCTGCTTAATTTATTTGAAGTTGTGCAGACATACACCAGTTAACCTCCATGCTTTTAATAATGAAAAACTACACCAATTAGGGAAGTTTATTGCTTATCACAACGGATTTCGAGGATTTATTCGCATTTTCTAGTGCATTTGTTTTCATAAGTGCTTTTTCGATGTTTCAATGTTCAACACTTTTAGGCTAGCTACTGAAGTTAGGGTAAAATCGGACAGAATAAATATTTAGGTGTGTGTTTTATCCTAATGTTACAAACCATAACTTTATCTGTCTGCTTAAAGATATTGTGCCTTTCCATTACTCACAAAATGCAACATAATAATCCTAACCTAGGCCTACTGTAGCCTACCTGAGTACAAAAACCAGTGTGACTATTTTTGTGTTGTGACATCCAGGTTAATGGAGCAGACATAATACTTGCAAGTATAGACAGACGTAATAGTTAGTATGTGGAAAGGTTGCCAAGATTTTATTATGTAGGCCTATGCTACGATTTCCCTCATTACAGTAATATCAAATAGATTACATCTGTGTAAGAGCTGCATAAAATCACACATGGAAACGTATCGACATATTTATGTAAATAAATGCACTAACAGCGAGAAAAATCTCGAAATGCGTTGTGCTGAGCATAAAAATACATAATAGTTGCAGTTTTTCAGTATTTAATTTCATGATGAACACAGTTATAGGCCATCCAGAAACATCCGATTATGATGAACGAAATGAACTTACGGTACATTGAACTTCAGTGACTGTCATTCAGTATATTTGTGAAAGACAAGTGTGAAATTAAGAATAATTTTGAACACAAAAACCACTGAAAAGCCGAAGCACACGTAGGCCTGCACCACATTTGTAGGTCACTTCATAGAACAGACTCATCACCTTGTTAAAGAACGCAAGAACCCGTAAGAATAATTTGTGGACAGCTAATACCCGAATATCACTGTGCAAAACAACGTAACAGAGTCACTACAAAAATATTAAGATACATCACAATCCCGGACTGTACACATTTTTTAGATTATAATTTACGCCTAAAACTTCTGATAAAGGATTTAACTAACTTGGAGTTTCCAATAAACTGTAATATCAGACCATAGTCTCCGAATTATATCCAGGTTGAGATATTTATCGTCTTCTGGGCGAGACAGTCTCTTTCTTTCTTTCACTAAGCATAACAATTACTCACTGTCCATATCTAGCATGTGAGAACGTCCGTCGATTTGACCGAAGAAAACAAACTGATTTGAATTTCACCGACTGTCGTCTTAAGTCTCTATGTTCGGGCGATGAGATCGGCTACCCTGTGACCGTGTCCATAGTGGAGTACTGATTTGAAACGATCGGCCGTTTTCCGCCGATGTCTGTAGTCGGTAAAACCCACAGATATCGGAGCCACTATGACCACAGTCTTAGCTCATTGCTCCGTATCGATCTACGTAATTTCGTTGATGGCCCAGTCAAAGAAGGAAAATAGGGGAATATTCGTTTCAGCAAAAAGTAAGTTGCCGTGCCCCAACTACGCTTCATAAAGCATACTTTAGTGTCTGGCCAGGAAAAAGTAATAAGCCTAAGTAAACTAACTAAGTCGACATGTTCGGTTATTGTCGTGACATTGGCATAGAGGGCAGCGTCTTGAACGCTCAATTCACTATTGTGAGAAAGTAACCATATTTTCTCTTCTTCTTGCACGAATTTCAGAGTGCAGTTGCTTACAGCACTTCATTGGGATCTATGATTAAGGAGCACTCCCTTGGGAAAATTCACTACAGAAACAGCTGAGTTACCATAATCACACCATTCCGTAGTAATAAATTGTAGATACTTCATATTCAAATGTGGTCACGTCGTGTAATGTCAAACACACTGCTAGTAATTCAGCGCCATTGACAGTTATTTCGCGCCGGCCGCGGTGGCCGAGGAGACTGAGGCGCTTCAGTCACAGTCTGCACGGCCACTACGGTCGGGGGTTCGAATCCCCCCTCGGGCATGGATATTTGTGCCGTCCGTAGTTGTAGCTAGTTCATAAGTAGTTTGTAAGTTTAGGGACTGATGACCACGTAGTTAAGTCCCATAAGCTTAACAAACATTTGAACATTTTTTTTTTAGTTATTTCGCAAAGATTGGCAGCCATGGCAACTCTTGACTTCAACCGACAGCACGCTAACGGTCCATGTCTTAGCGGGCAAGCAATAGACCTTGTTATGTTTATATTCTGACGTGAGAATAATTTTTTTTATTTCTCTTCGTGCGTTTGAGGTTTGTTGGTCAGGGTTCAAAAAAGTTAAAAGCGGGAAATCCTTCAATCAACTAAAATATTATATACAATAGGATGTCGATTATCCGAAGTAACTGGAGGACATAGATGTTCGGAAAACCGATTATTCGGATAATCGAACTGTACACTTCTAAGTATATTATTTATACAGTATTCGGAGGCGCGCGATCCTTCACGAGCCGGCCGCGGTGGCCGAGGTGACTGAGGCGCTCCAGTCACGGTCAGCACGGCCACTACGGTCGGGGGTTCGAATCCCCCCTCGGGCATGGATATTTGTGCCGTCCTAGTTTGTAAGTAGTTCATAAGTAGTTTGTAAGTTTAGGGACTGATGACCCCGTAGTTAAGTCCCATAAGCTTAACAAACATTTGAACATTTTTTTTGATCCTTCACGAGTGACGTCGTGTGAAGGACGCATTAGAAGCAGTGTTCCGTCACCCGGTTGCCCAGTGCGGCTTCTGTGGGAAACTTGGTTTGAGGGGAGGAGGAGGTGATGGACGGTAGGATGGGAGAGTAAAAAGTAAAATAAAAAATTCGCGCTCTACTGTAACTTTTTTCGAACGTCGTTCACGGAGGCTGAGGGGCCTCTAGAGCATGGGGGCCCCGGGGCACTGCCCCGCCTAGCCCTATGGTATTTACGCTACTGATTAGTAAATGTATGTAAGGAGTTTTTGGGTGTAATATGTTGTGGCATTTTTCCTCTCACGTAGTATCAGAAAATCAAAAATGTTCAAATACTTGTTAAGCTTATAGGACTTAACTTGCAAACTACCTTATACTAAGGACGGCACAAATATCCATGCCCGAGGGGGGGATTCGAACCCCCGACCGTAATGGCCGTGCAGACCGTGACTGGAGCGCCTCAGTCCCCTCGGCCACCGCGGTCGGCACGTAGTATCAGTACTTGCGGAATGTATATTTGTTTTTGGTAACAATTAAGTTCTTGTTTCGCACTGAGACACGTGTTTTAATAATAATCCTATGATTTTTGTCGTCTGCGAAACATTCTACTACTACTACTACTTCAGCTTCTTCCTTGCACATACGGAAGACAATGATTATCAATGCTGTGTCGCAATGCTTCCTTGTAAAGCAGTTACGAGCAGCCTCCAGAGAGCGCAGTACTGTCAAAAATTTTCTCGAGATTACTCGAGAATTTCTCGAGATTTTACCTTAGCATCACGCGTGTCTCGAGAGCGCTCATAGCCCACCCCTACTATACATTGGTCTGCTGTATATATTACGGTTTACCACTTACCGGGTCTGTATGTGGTGCTGCTGCTGTTTCCAGAGCGGTCTAAAGAGTCTTGCTGAGGAGCGCGCGGTTGCTTGCCGTGGAGGTTCGAGTCTTCCCTGGGGCATGGGTGTGTGTGTTTGTCCTTAGTTTACCTAGGTTTAAGTAGTTTGTAAGCTACGGACTGATGACCACGCAGTTTGGTCCGATAAATTTACAAACATTTGAACATTTTGTTTCCACGTGATGACTGGCAGCGTCATCAGAACGACGCCCGCTCTGTTTTACTGCATCGACGCGCTGCTCCTGTGCTGTTCGTTGTCACTGTCATTCAGTGCTCGCTTCTGAATGTTCTTCTCCGGGATTGTCATTTCAATGTCTGCATCTTGCACGGGAATGTTGTCGACTCTGTTCACAATATTTAAAGCTTCCACGATCACATCACTTAATACTGTCTTCGGTAAACAGCTATCAGCCAGTGGTGGCTCTTACAAAATTTCACCAGTGTGCTACAATATTACGAAAATAAACAGGAATCAAAATATACTAAAATAAAAAGTCAACCTTTGTATGATTCCCTTTAATTAATATTGTATTGACAGTAAGACCTTCAGGGGAATCTATAACAGCGCTGCCAACTGAATGAATTCACTGCAGGTAGTAAATATAACGTTTAAAAATATTAATTTTATTTACAGAAATTAAAAATTTAGACCCAGAGGTATTTGAATACGAGCCTCACACAGGTAGGTTTGAGAGACAACGAGCAAGACGCCTGAGCCAGTGCGCTATTTGGCTCTGTATGCCGCAATATTCGTCATATACTATTCTCCCGCAAGGCGAAGAGAAATATTGATCTGGTGCTGCAGTCGGTCTCAGCACACATGAGTCGCCAGGGCTGACGTCACGTCTGCGCATGCGCACTAGCGAACAGACGACTGCGCCGCCTCTTTGCGCACGTACCAGCGCGTCTGAATCTCACTTCAGCACACGGAGCTGGTTTCCAGCTATCGCGGCAAGAGCGCTCCAAAATGCGTTTTCATCCTTATTACTAGCATTCTAATACGCATTGGAAGGGAGCTGGAATAATTTTATTGTGATATCTGGCTCGCATTCCAGGAGAAAGGATGTAATTTTACAGCGATTTCTCGCTTGCATTCGAAGAGAAATGACATAATTTTAGTAATATATTTACAGTGTGCTGCAGCACATTAGCACATTATCACCAGCCGCCACTGCTATCAGCACTGTTCAATGCATCGTCATTCGAATTGTGAGCATCGCCACCATCCATGGTGGCGATTGGTAGTTCACTGCAGAAACAAACTTAGATTTCGCGTCTATTGAACACACGGTGTAAACAGGAAAACTGAGATGATAGTGGTAGCGGAGCGCAACTATTAAATGTTCGTACTCTGCGAATGCGCCCAGCGGAATGCTATTAACACATTTATCTTACACAAAACAAGAACTTCATTGTTACCAAAAACAAATATGTATTCTGCATGTTTTTATACTTAAATGAGAAAAAAAAAATGCTACAAGATGTTATACCCAAAACTTCTTACTAATTGTAGAAAAATTCGGCACAGTTTACAGTATTATCCAGCATTCAGTACCTAAAAAAATATCTGCTTCCGTCCTAATGATTTCTGATTAAAGTTCTGGTACATTCTGAACACAGCCACAATAATTTACAAGTACAATATTGACTGTTGGTTGTTCTATCCTCATTCTGTTCCAAAGTTTAGATGGTACTAATTTTGATGCATGCGGCATTGTTATTGCAGACAAATTAAAAAGTGATGTTTTCTGATACTGGCAGACTGTTTCCGGCACTAGCCCACATTTTAACCGAATTTCCTTTTAATGTAGTTTGAATGGATAACACTCACACATTCCTGGGTATTTTGTCTGACTTGCATTAATAGAAGAATACACTTCTGTAATCGTGAACTTATCTGATTGCTAGATATATTGTGTAATTTTAAATGTCTTTTCAAATGTTCAAATGTTTGTTAAGCTTATGGGACTTCACTACGAGGTCATCAGTCCCTAAACTTACAAACGACTTATGAACTACTTACGAACTAGGACGGCACAAATATCCAAGGGGGGATTCGAACCCCGACCGAAATGTCTTTTCACGCCTGTTGTATTTTTTCTGCACTACAGAGCTTTTTAAGACAATGTCGCAACAGACGTTATCTCCATCCTCCGCAACGTACTGCCAGCTTCGTGACTTTGGTTTTTTAGTGTCCAATGTCCACGTTTAAATGAGACGCGAAGCTAGCTGCGAGTGTTGCAAACAACCGTAGCACGTGGCGTGGTGTGCTGCCCCAGTCAACCAGCGAGCAGCGGCACGCGCCGCAGCGGCGCTACTTCGAGAAACCCTTGAGCGCTAGCAGCTCGAGAAATTTAGCATTAGAAGGAAGTGTGTGGGGTAAAAATCTTAGAGGGAGACCGAGGGATGAATATAGTAAGCAGATTCAAAAGGATGTAGGTTGCCGAACGTAATCTCAGATGAAAAGACTTGCACAGGATCGGGTAGCGTGGAGAGCTGCATCAAATCAGTCTACGGAGTGAAGACCACAACAACAACATACGTAGATGCAGAAAATAAGTTGAAAAGTTCTTGGACTGTACTGAAAAAGTTCACAGCGATAGGACATGATTGCTATGCATCGTTCACCACAAGGTTTAACGAATGAGCCCCACGAGGTACAAAGAATGCTCGAGGGTTAAGGTCTTTGATTTATTTTTGAACTCCCACATTTTTTTTTTCCTTTCATACTGTATTTGCACCATTATCGTATCCTTGTCCTCGCATATTTTTCAATGGAATGTGCCGTCTTGCCAACTCGTATAACAGAACGTCGGTGAGGCATTCGCCAGTGGTGTCCATGGCTGGAATAAAGCCGAAAAAATATTCTTTGATAATAATTTCTTTGCCAGCCTCTATGTGAACAAACCGGTCGTTTATTGACAGTTGTTCTGTGTGACTGACGTCAGAAGTACAGTCAAAAATAACCGAGTAGTATGTTGCTTTTACATTGGTTTCCTGCGAATTTACTCTTCGCAAATGTTCTTTTAATACAAATTAATACTCTATTAGTTTCAAGAAATTTCCATTATTTTCCTTAAAGAGAATATCTGTACCCAGAATAAAAGTTTCACTCTGCAGCGGAGTGAGCGTTGATATGAAACTTCCTGGCAGATTTAGAATAGTGTGCCGGAAAATTGAGGAGAGCTTCTGTAAAGGACGGACCGTGAAGCGTGTCGGGATAGTTCTATCGGTAGAGCGCTTTCCGGAGAAAGGCAAAGGTCCCAGGTTCGATTCCCCGTTCCGGCACACAACTTTAATCTGCCAGGAAGTTTCAAAATATGTGTTGTTCCTCGTAACGCCCACTCCTACGTGCCAACGAACTGTGTTACGCAAAGCAACCTTTTTAATACTTCACACCAATGTTCAGTCTCAGCCTGAACGAGTCTCTGATTTTCCTCATCGACTGTATTACCTGTACGCAAACGTTAAGTGTTATTCTCGCCATGACTGGTATGCATTTATGTGGTTTCAGGATTTTTCGTGTTTGGCTAGATATCCGAACATACTTTTCAGTCCGAAAACCCTGACGTACCTGCAAGCGAGATAATTTCACCATTGAAAAGTTTGCAACAATAAATAAATAATAATAATAATTTTTGAAACAGAATAAATTAGCCATTTTCTGCAGATCTCTGTAACGTCAGGCAATTTTCTATAATCTTCTACCTCTCATCGGCAGGTAAGTTGACATCCGTTATTTGAAAAGGGCCTCTCTACAAGAGTTTGTCGTATGTCATCTGGCCACTGACCGCAGTCAGCCGATAAGTTAACAATCGCGCAATATAAAAAGCAATTTTTAATAAGCTGGCCGCGGTGGAGTAGCCGAGTGGTCCAAGGCGCCTCGCTGCGGAGCGCGCTGTTGCTCGCCGTGGAGGTTCGAGTCCTCCCTGGGGCATGGGTGTGTGTGTTTGTCCTTAGGTTAGTTTACCTTAGTTTAAGTAGTTTGTAAGCTTCGGACTGATGACCACGAAGTTTGGTCCGATAGATCCACAAACATTTGATTTTTGAATAAGCTGATACGCAACTCATATCTCTACCTAACATGTGAAAAATTACAATTAAACACAAAACAGAGAAGTGGGCGAATAAGAAAATCAAGAAGTTAGTACTTTCTGATGTTTCTACAGATGCCCCGTGTTGTATGTAAGGGAATATAAACTATCCGAAAGAAAAAACTGAAAGAAAAAAAAAAAGTTGTCATTAATTCCAATTCTTATGAGCATGAATAAATTAAGCACATTGTAGCACTTCAATGAGTGGTGACAAATACACCATATTATCTGCACGTCTGCATGAATCAGCCTCGCAGACTCACGTTTACATGAACCCTAGTCTTGTAGACTCACCATGTCAAGTGATGTTGCTGAAATATACAGTTCTCACAAAGAAGTGAGTATGCAGCATGTCAGTCTGTGAACACAGTATACAACAATGGATAGGCATGGAAGTGCGTAGCGAAGTCAGTAACAGGGTAAACAGACAATTATCAGTGGAGGAAATCAGTTGTGGATTAATTCTTCTATAGGAGAATCATTCACAGATATATGCAGCACTTGGTTTAAGTCAAAATGCAATTAAAGTCTAAAGTTTAAAGGTACATTCACCTGTATGTGTGTATACTGTCTGCAAAATTACCTGAGGCTACCATTTTTAGTGTAGAAATTATAAATCGTATCGTCATGTCAAATGCCGTAATTTCACTGCATGAACGCCGAAAAAGTAGCAAGCGACCAACTTTTTTTCCTTTCATCATCTTGCTATGATTGTTAGCGAGAAAAAGTTTCCTAGAAATTTGAAATTATGTTTAAAGTTTGTTTCAAGTCGCTAAGTGCTCTCCTTCTCAAATAGTCACACTATCACGTGTCGCAAGACGGGAAATTTTTCATTGGTCATTCTCGTTGCCCTCTAATACGGTGTGTAATCACCTCGGACGGCATCTGCATCAACATGGGATACTCTGCAAATCACATTTAAGTGCCTTGCAGAGTGATTATATCTGGAAACGATACAATGAAAGGGCCGCGCGGGAGTAGCCGAGCGGTTTGGAGCGCCACGTTGCGGATCGCCGGCCTCCTGCGTCGGAGGTTCGAATCCTCCTTGGGCATGGATGTTTGTGTTGTCTTTAGTATAAGTTAGTTCATAAGTAGTTTGTTAGTTTAGGGACTGATGACCCCGCTGTTAAGCCCCATAAGCTTTACAAACGTTTGAACATTTTAAACTGTAAAGACCTTTCTGTCGGCGAACTCAGAAACAATTGCTATCCCTCAATCGGTGTTGTGGAGTATGAGGATACCCCTTGCAACATTCCAATGCGCATAACACCGGAATTTTGTGTACTGAGGACTTAGGCTCTTCGGTAGCTTTAGTTGAGATTGTTATGCAAGCATTTGTTGTTGTTAGCTGCTATTGTTTTGACTTTAAGCAGAATAACTTGCTTGGGGTATGATGCGACCCCAGCACACAGTTTACTTAACGAACTCAGTAGTTTAAAACGCTTTATATTTTGCATTGTTTAGAGAAATGTCACCCAGCATAGCTAACAATGAGAGAGTGAGTGTTTCTGATCCATATTTTCGGGCTCTTATCACTCAGTGATTATATGAGGTGGAAGATATTGAAGACAGTGATGCTGAAACTGCCAGTGAAAGTGATCGTGAACGCAAATGTAAACACGATACTGGATACTCAAGATTCGATTACCTAAAGGATCTTTTAAGGCAAGTGTGAGAGATGTTATTTAATTGATAGGTTAGTCAATACAAAATTAACTAGAGAACTATGTGGTTCTTCGGGACCTATTATCAGAAAGCCATTGCCTTCTTCGACGCGATATGTCGATCCATTGAAACGGAACATGTGTTTCCTGCGCCGTCGATCGTCTAATAAGAAGACTAAAATGTTCTGTATGAACTGCAAAGAATATATATTTCGATCCACCAGGCACTCAACCTCTTTCTTGAATGAATGAAATTTCTTCATGTTCATAGTTTGTAAAATTACGTTAAATTGTACCTTACGTAATTAATCTGTTTTATTTTATATTTTGGACACTAAAGCACGTAGCTGAACTGCTGTTAATTATGGAATTAAAAATTTTTTCAGTAATATACAAATACATTGGAATCTGAAATTGGTGTGCTAACGTGATATTAATATTTATACAGGCCATTCTTATGTTTAAATTTTGTAAAGGTGTTTTGATGTCAGTAAATACCAAATATAATTGGGTATAGTCTGTATTAAATTACTTTTCAGATGCCTGTCTAAAAACTGTGATAATGTTGTGGGGTATGTAAATACCCCACGACACAGATTGTTGTTTAAAACATTGACGACACCGACTGAGTGCTATTATTGATGACAACCAATAATGCCATAAAACGCACTCACGGAGAATTTTACACGTTTTATCCAAGAAACACCCCAAAATTCATATTTATCACCCTTTAGTACAGGCCAGTACTTTTTCGAACTGCTGGGCACTTATTGAAAACTATTTACAGTAACACAAATCCAACAATAATATAACATATTTCAAGATAAATGTTATAAGGTTTAACTTAGTAGCCGAAACACACATGCTACACAAGAAAATTCGCCCTATTATGCAATACATTTGCACGCAGTACTTGTGGAATCAAGGCAGATGCCCGCTTGTAGTGCATTTAAAAATTTGAATCTGCGTTTTTGTAAAGGCTGTAAGGCACGGAGGGTTGGACACTCGCAAGCTAGGTAGTCGAGGAGCTGTATTGGATTCGTTATTTTTAGTGATCATATGACGTTTACTTATTTTATTACAAAATATCTGCTGATTGTAATAATAAAGACACACACTAATAAAATTATTTTGATATAAAATTCAGGCAATATTTTAGAATTAAGAAACTGTGTTTGGCAACAAGCAAATTAGCTTCAGTAAGTTCTTACCTGCACCAGCAATGGTTCTACTCTTGAAGAGACCGCTGCAGCTGCTTTGAGGTCATCACCAGACGTCACATCAGTGACGCAGACACGGGGTGGCTAATGGGGGCTCCACAGAACCTCTCAAAGATTTTTTTAAATTTCATTATTCTTTCTGTTTTGATTTTTTTAAACAAGTAGACACCGAAAATTTGAAATAGTACACATGTAATAAAAAACAATGTAACTATAATTTGCCAAGCACAAGTGAAACGACAATGTGTCGCCAACGTGATGCTGCCACTGAGAACGTAGACTACTGTTACTGTGAGCGATTTTAATGCCGCTGCGACCAGCTTTTATGCTGCCCCTATTGTTACTGCTATGCAGAGTGACTAGGGGAAGAAAAGCGTTTCTGAGGAAGCGAAATTTGTTGACATCCAATATTAGTTTAAATGTTAGGAAGTCCGTCCTGAAAGCATTTGTCTGGAGAGTAGCATTATATGAAAGTGAAACGTGGACGAGAAGTATTTCAGACAAAAAGATTATAGAAGCTTTTGAAATGTGGTGCTACAGACGAATGATGAAAATTAGATGAGTAGATCACGTAACTAATGAGGAGGTGCTTAACCGAATTGGAAAGAAAAGGAAATTTTGGTATATTCTGACTAAGAGAAGAGATAGATTGGTGGGACATATTCTGAGACATCAAGAAATCGTCAACTTGGCATTAGAGGGAAGTGTGTGGGGTTAAAATCATAGAGGGAGACCGAGGGACGAATACAGTAAGCAGGTTTAAAAGGATGTAGGTTGCCTAACGTATTCTCAGATGAAGATACTTGCACAGGACTGAGTAGCGTGGAGAGCTGCATCAAATCAGTCTGTGGACTGAAAGACCACAACAACAACATGCTGAAGTTACGAGCCGATTGTTCATATGGGGCGACCCGCTGCTTAGCAGGTCAGCGACGCCACCGAGTGGAATCTTATGAACAACAATGGTGTTCGTTTAGTTCAATTTTTCGACATAGCATTTCGTGTTAATTAAACTGTGCCGCGCGGGAGTAGCCGAGCGCTCTGGTGCTCCATGTTGCGGATCGCGCGGCTTCCTGCGTCGCAGGTTCGAATTCTTCCCCGGATGTGGATGTTTGTGTTGTCTTTAGTATGCGTTCATTAGTAGTTTATAAGTTTAGGAGCTGATGACCCCGCAGTTAAATCCCATAAGCTTTACAGACGTTTGAACATTTTAAACTGTAAAGTTTGGCTAATGACATAGAAACTGCTTAATTGTTTTACGAGCTGATTATATACACTCCATTTCCATCACGTTGTTCCTCTTTCACTTTCAAATTAATGCAAGTCTAACTCATTTTATTTCTTCTGCAATTGTTTTCGTAGTATAATTGGTTAGCCGCGGCAGAATAGGCGTGCGCACTACGACGCGCAACTGCGGTGCGCGCGGCCGTACGCCGTTGGGGGTTCGAGTCCTCCCTCGGGCGTGGGTGTATGTGTTGTCCTTAGCATAAGTTACTTTAATTAGTGTAAGTAATTTGTAAGCTTCGGGACTAATGACTAACGTAGTTAAGTCTCTTTAAAAAGTGTAATTTGTTAAAATATAAGAAGTGTGAGAAAAAGTCATAAATTAATAAATTCAGTAGGCTTTCTTTTTGTTATCGTGTAATATGCTGCTATAAAGTTTTTTATTGTAATGCTGCTATGGATCCATTTCGGCACAATTAGCGATCATCAGACAATCTGCGAAATACACAAAATTTTTATATAATAATTATCGTTTTGGTATATATAATTTTAAGTTTCAGTCACTGGTGGTAGTACACCACTTTAAACCTACACGCTCGTCACTGAAATGGGGTCACATGAAATTTACACCAATCTGTGATCCACACAAAATTTATTCAAATGTTCAATTGTTTGTTAAGCTTAAGGGACTTAACTACCGGGTCATCAGTCCCTAAACTTACAAACTACTTATGAACTACCTACAACTAAGGACGGCACAAATATCCATGGCCGAGGGGGGATTCGAACCCCCGACCGTAGTGGCCGTGCAGACCGTGACTGAAGCGCCTCAGTCCCCTCGACCACCGCGGCCGGACAAAATTTATTAATTTATACCAAAACGATAATTATTATATAAAAATTTAGTGTATTTGGCAGATTGTTTGATGATGTCTAATTGTGCCGAAATAGATCCATAACAGCATTACAATAAAAAATTTTATAGCAGCATATTGATATAATTACATGATGTCTCTGCGAGATATATTTTTTTATTTTTTTATTAATTTTTTTTTTTAAATTTTTTTAGCCCCCCCCCCCCTCTCCTCAGTACCAAATCCTGGCTGCGGCACTGGGTCACATTATTTCTGATGGTGAAATATCGTGATTGCGAGATGTGTCACCCCCTGTAGTAGTCGAAGTAAAATATTTTTTTAGAGAATTAGCTTATTTTTCATTTTCGGCCCTTTCTTGTGCTTTCCTTTCTCGGTAAAATGTACTAGATGGTTTCGTTATTTTTTTTTTTTTTTTTTTTTTTTTTTTTTTTTTTTTTCATCGGCTGTTTCGTTATCACAAACGCAGTAAAAATAGTCACGTCACACAAACAGAACAACGTACTTGCTCGGAACGATAGCTCTATAGGAGACAACACTGCGGTCTGAAATTGAGTGTTGCTACCACCAGCTACCACATTGTGGTTTTTATTTTATTTTATTATTATTTTTTATGTTTGTTAAGCTTATGTAACTAACTTCGTGGTTATCAGTCCCTAGACTTACAAACTTCTTATAAACTAACTTATACTAAAGACAACTCAAACATCCATGCTCCAGGGGTTTCGAACCCCCGATGGCGAACTGCCTCGCGCATTGGAGCATAGCGCCTCAATGCGCTCGGTCACACCGCCACGGCCCCACATTGTTTGGCTGTCATTGTTGTCACCTACGGCAGTGGGGAAGGAAAGGAGGGGGCGCCACAGCTGCTGGCTGCGGCGCGTCATTACGTGTCCGTAACAGGGTTGCCAGGTTTGGCGATTTTTCGCATTCTTGGCTATCTTTTTCTTAAAATAGTAGCCATTCTAGCTTTCTGGCGACTGGCGATTCAATTTGGCTAGTAAAAGAATAAGTAGGCGATTTAATGGCTACTTCATTTTACTTCATACTAAAAATCGGTAGAATGCTGAGTGAACGTATCAAAGAAGTTAGATGAAATGTCTGCAGGTATGCTCTCTGTGATCTATTGGAGAGTGTAACAGAGATGTAAAGAAACTGAACTTGCAGACTCATGAAGACTACTATTGTGAGACGAACTCTTTGCTTCACACTTCACTGTGATTAGCAATGGTTTGCAGAATATAAATGCGGATGTACAACACACGATAATTTCTCTGTTGCTCTAATGGCTGATTTTTCAGTGTTATTACGAATTCAAAAAATGTTCAAATGTTTGTATAGCTTATGGGACTTAACTACGGGGTCATCAGTCCCTAAACTTACAAACTACTTATGAACTAACTAATACTAAGGACGGAACAAATATCCATGCCCGAGGGGGGGGGGGTTAGAACCCCCGACTGTAGTGGCCGTGCAGACCGTGACTGGAGCGCCTCAGTCCCCTCGGCCACCGTGGCCGGCCCCTGAATTTCAGGATTATTATTGTCGAGTCACATGACATAATAAAGTTAACTGATTAAAACTGAGATAACTGGCATTTTACTGACGAAAAAGATTGATATATTTTGCCATTTTATTGATATAAAGATGGCTATATAGTGGCATTTTATTAATAAAAAGATGGCGATATTTTGGCTATTTTTTGTTTAAAATTTGGCGACAGAGCTCTCGAAAAACTTGGCAACCGTGGTCCGTAAACAATCAGTTCCTCAATACCGAGCACTGGCGAAGAGTTCTGTATTTACCTTCCAAGCTGAATGGTAGCATTTACGCTGGTTTCAATCACTCGTGGTAGTACACCAATTTAAACCTACACGCTCGTCACTGAAATGGGTTCACATGAAATTTACACCATTCTGTGATCCACACAAAATTTATTAACTACTTATTCGTAAACATAAAGGGTTAATCACAATTAAAAGCGAAAGTTAGCGAGATAATTGCGAATATGAGCTTACGACCTGACACTGATTTTCCGTCGAGAGATGGCAGAACATAATAACACTATTTTTATAGTAAATATGAATCACTCCCAAAGTGATGTAAAATAGTATTTAACTGGTTACGAACTGGCTGTCGACTTCTTAGTTCGTCGTGAGGTACCAAATAAATGTCACAAAACAGTATTTGACGTGCTATTTACACAGTTATTACTTAAACGGAAGATACCGCCAATCATGACGTACAGAATGCTTTTTTCCCCTATCTGGTCTCCCTTGTGCCTTAAAATGACCCTGTTTGAAACGGTGAACTTACCTAAAAGAAAACGAGGAGTTCGGGATCTTCAGCATATTCCTCGACAGAAGGTTTAATAGCAGAGGCAGTTGCGGATGAAGTACATTCAGATGATTGATTTGCCGTAACAGTTCCTATCTGCTTCAGCACTTCTGGTGGCTGTTCATAATTGTGCAACATTGTTTTTTCCATCTCATTCCTGCTCGAATCAACAATACTGAATTGAACATTTAAGATTTCATCATATTCCTCGATTTTCTTCTAATAATGTTCATCTAACTGAAAAGTCTTTCCACTTCCGCATTCGACCACGGTAACACTAGTCGTGACAATGCAAACGTTGCCAATTCGTGAAATGGGTTGATATCACTTGCATGTTGCATCTGTAAATTTAACACAAAAAATTAACAGTGTCTGTGGTTTCGGACCGTTTGACAAGTGAAAAATTTTTCCACTGATAATCAATTTTTGTTATTGTACCAGTCTCAATACTACACAATTCAAGGAAAGGAATCAATGTCTCTTTAACAACCCAAAGAGCCTTAGACACAGAAAGATGCGAAATTTTGCTTAGAATTTTAATGTTATCTGGAAGTATTTCCAACAAGTGAACTATTAATTGGCAGACTAACTGGATGTATTTTTGACGAAGGACGCGTTCTTGTTGTGGGTGTAGTACTTGAAATTTTCTCAATTCAACGATCCTTTTTTCCAATTCATGTCCTAGATTTGGTTTGGGATCTAACTGTTTTTCAGAATCTAAATTTGATTTTCTTTGCACAGGATACGTGGGGACATTTTTTTTTTTTTTTTTTTTTTTTTTTTTTTTTTTTTTTTTTTTTTTTTAACAACAAGATTTTTTAACAGCTTGCAGGTATTCCCTGTGATGGATTCAAAATGTTTATTTACTACCTGCAAATCTGAAAGAATCGCCTTTAAAGATACTCAATATGCCAAATTCCATTCATCAGAAAACATTGCATTTCTACAGTCTAATACTTGTTTTCATTCGATTTATTTCAAAGTGCGTCCTAAGCTCTAACCACTGGTTTGCAATTCTTGTTACCGCAGGCTCTATGGACAACCATCGTGTATCACAAGCCCGTGAAATTTTCAGGGAGAACGCTCCTTCATTGATCGTTTGATAAATATTGCAATCAAGTGTTGGCGAGTTGAAGAATGCGAAAACCAACTGTATGTTTCCCTAAGTAAGAAGTCAAGATTCCTTGGCAGAGTTTCACTCAATCAAATGTTTGAATAGCTTACGGGACTTAATTACGGGGTCACCAGTCCCTAAACTTACAGACTACTTATGAACTAGCTAATCATAAGGACGGCACAAATATTCATGCCTTAGGTGGAATTCGAACCCCCGACCGCAGTGGCCATGCAAACCGTGACTGCAGCGTCTCAGTCCCCTCGGCCACCGCGGCCGGCAGTTTCACTCGCGGCAGAAGTAGCCAGTTGAATGGCATACACATTTTATAAGGATCATCTACATCCACATGGGATACTCTGAAAATCATATTTAAGTGCCTGGCAGAGGGTTCATCGAACTACCATTATACTATTTATCTCCCATTCCATTCTCGAATAGCGCGCGGGAAGAAAGAACACCTGAATCTCTTCGTTCGAGCTCTGATTTCTCGAATTTTATTCTGATGATCTTTTCTACCTATGTAAGTTGGAATCAACAATATATTTTCGTATTCGGAGGAGAATGTTGGCGATTGGAGTTTCGTAAGTAGCCCATGCCTCAGTGATAAGCGCCGTTGTAGTAATGATTCCCATCCCAGACCCTGAATCATTTCCGTGATGCTATCTCCCCTGTATCATGACAATACAAAACGAGCTGCCCTTCTTTGGACTCTATCGATGTTCTCCGTCAAACCCACCTGATAAGAATCCCACACTGGGCAGCAATTCTCCAAAAAAGGACGGACAAGCGTAATGTATGCAGTTTCTTTAGTAGTTCTGTCGCATCTTTTAAGGGTTCTACCAATAAAACGCAGTCTCTGGTTCGCCTTTCCCACATTATCTACGTGTTCTTTCCAGTTGAAGTCTGAAGTAATAGTAATTCCTAGGTATTTTGTGGAGTTTAAGGCCTTCACTTTTGATTGATTTATTTTGTAAACAAAGTATAACGGATTTCTTTTCATACTCATGTGGACGACTTCACACTTCTCATTATTTAGAGTCAACTGTCAATTTTTACACCATAGTGATATCTTATTCAGATCCTCCTGCAGTCGGTTTTGATCTTCTGCAGTAGGTTTTGATTTTCAGATGATTTTACTAGACGGTAAATGACGGCGTCATCTGCAAACAACCTAAGAAAGCTACTTAGATTTTCTCCCAAATCGTTTATGTAAATGAGGAACAGCAGAGGACCAATAACGCTACCTCCGTTTTAGTCGATGCCTTACCATCGATTACTGCAAACTGTGTCCTTTCTGACTGGAAATCCCCTATCCAGTCGTAAATTTGGGGCGATATACCATAACCACGCAATTTGATTAAAAGCCATTTGTGAGGTACAGTGTCAAAAGCCTTCTGGAAATCAAGAAATACGGAATCGATTTGTGAGCCATTGTCGATAGCACTCATCACTTCGTGTGAGTAAAGAGCTAGTTGTGTTTCGCATGAACAATATTTTCTAAATCCGTGTTGACCTCGGGTCAATATATCATTCTGTTCGATATACTTCATAATATATGAATACAGGATATGTTCCAAGACCCTGCTGCACATTGACGTCAATGAAATAGGCATGAAGTTTAGTGGGTTACTCCTACTGCCTTTCTTGAGTATAGGTGTGACCTGTGCTACTTTTCAATCTTTTGTTGAGAGAGCGGTTGCATATGGCTGTTAAGTAAGGAGCTATCGCTTCAGCATAATCAGATAGAAATCTAATGGGTATACAGTCCGGACCAGAATACTTGTTCTTGCTAAGTGATTTTAGTTGCCTTACTACTGCGATGATATCTACTTCTACATTCAATGGAATTAACTGCATAAGAATCATGGGTAATAACTGTTTAACAGATTATCCATCAGTTGGTGGAAGTGTGTACTACGTTCTTGTGGAAAACTTGCATCTAACTAAATAAAGTTACCATTCGGAATTCGTGATACTATGATAACCGTAGACACTGTAGGGAGTATTGAGTACTGGAAACTAGTACTAGATATATCTGTGGCAGTTATCAGGATACCAGCAGAACGATACCCGCCTTACTCTTTACTCAATACCAGGAGCGTACGGTATCCAAGACTTTGTTTGGGGGGGGGGGGGGGCTGATGTCATAAAAATATTGTATCGGAGAGTTGCATCAAAATTTTCTTGAGCGAGGAACTGTATTTCTTTTATCCTTTAGTTTGTCATTTTATTGTGGTAAATGCTAAAAAATTTTAAACTGACATGTAGCGAAAGTGTGCTATTGTTCGAGTGCGGAGGGGTGGGGGTAGTGACGGTAGACCGGCGGTCGGGCAAGTGACCGAGGGAGGAGGGGTGGGGAGAGTAAAGGTCCTCACGCTATGCATCATGGGTAGAAACTCAGTGGGGCGAAACTCTCTTTGCTATACTACTAACATTTGATGTGAAATCCTCAATGTGTGGCACAGGATAGCGGTCAGGCAGAGTCCTTGCATTGAGTCTCCTGTACCTCTACATGGATGCCAGCCATTTTTCTTCTTCGGTACAACTTGTAAGGGAGGCCCAACTGCTGCTAGATGGTCGACAGATTCCTTGTGCAGCCATAGATGAGAACTCCTGTTTCGCTACTTTCAGCTTTTCGGGTGTTAGATGGCGTGGTGGAGCATGTAGTGGTGGTGCTGGTGTAGTTGGAATGTAATGCAATGTTGAATGCTGGACTGTAGCTAATTTTGGGCGTCTGGTAAGTTATCTCTGGGAACTTCCACAAAAGTTCTATAAACGGAGAATCATTTGCAATGACTAGAAATGTTGTGTCTTCTACGCAACGTGTTTATCCGTGACTTGTTAGATTTGTAATAGTCAACAAGACGGCGGTGCCGAAAGCCCGTCAGGAGTCCGTAAAAAAAAAAAAAAAAAAAAAAAAAAAAAAAAAAAAAAAAAAAAAAAAAAAAAAAAAAAAAAACAGGAAATCTGCTCCGAGTTTTGGTTGCATTACATCTGCCACAACAAATCGCCACTCAAAGTTACGTCTCAGGCCTAGGTTCAATATTGACATGACACGTCCGTATGTTAGAAATGCAGTACCATTGGCGACTTTGTCAAGCAATATACCACTAATGCTGTAATCGAACATTACGGGATAGTTTCTCCTACTCATCGGCATCACCGTACTTTTTTCTGCATTTACAGCTATCTGCTATTTCTCACACCACCTATAAATTTAGTCCAAGTTATCCTGCATCTTACTACAGTGATCCAATGACTTCACATTCCTGTACACACAGCATCAGTAAAACAGCCGCAGATTGCAACTCACTATGTCCTAGTCTTTGATGAACACCCGCCACCGAAGACAATATACTGGGTTTATTACTTAAGTAGTCTTCGAGCCACTCGCATATATGGATACCTATTCCAAATGTTCGTACCGTCATTAGCAGTCTGCAGTGCGGTACCGCGTCAAACGCCTCTCGAAAATCGAGAAATATGCAGTTGGCTGTTGCTCGCAAGATGTAATGAGAGAAAAGTACAAGCTCAGTTTCACAAGGTCGATACTTCCTAAAGCCGTGCTGATGCATGCACAGAAGCTTTCCCGTCTGAAGAAAATTTACTCTATTACAGTGGCGTATCTAGGATCGTGGTCTAGTGGGGCTGAGGTCATTCCGAGTTGACGTGATTTCTCTCTCTCTAAGCATAGTCTTGTAGTCTGGGTGGCTTCGAGGAGGGTCTGGGGGGGGGGCTACAGCTCGACAGACCCCACCCCCCTGGATACGCTTCTGCTCTATTAGAATCGAGAACATGTTCAAGAATTCTACAGTAAACTGATGTTATTAATGTTGGTCTGTATTTATGTGGGTCCGTGCTTTTGCCTGCGGCTTTTTCTAGTCGCTTGGAACTTGGCGCTGGATCAAAGATTCGCGATAAATGGAAGTTAAATAAGGCATCAATGGCGCAGAGTACTCTTCGTAAAACAGATTTGGTTCCCCATCTAGACCTGGCGACTTATGTGTCTTCAACCCTCTCAGTTGTTTCTCTACACAAGCTAAGATTATTACTGTTTTAGTTGTGGTCTTCAGTCCGCATTTTGGTTTGATGCAGCTCTCCACACTACCCTGTCCCGTAGAAGTCTCTTCATCTGAGAATACGTTCGGCAACCTACATCCTTTTGAATCTGCTTACTGTATTCGTCCCTCGGCCTCCCTCTACGTTTTTTACCCTACACACTTCCTTCTAACGCTAACTTTACAATTCCTTAATGTCTCAGAATGTGTTCCACCAATCTATCCCTTCTGTTAGTCAGGATATGCCAGAAACTCCTTTTCTCCCTAATTCGGTTAAGCACTTCCTCATTAGTCACGTGATCTACCCATCTAATCTTCAACATTCGTCTGTAGCGCCTCATTTCAAAAGCTTCCATCATCTTTTTATCTGAACTTCTTATCGTCCACGTTTCACTCCAATACAATGCTACACTCCAGACAAATGCTTTCAGAAAGGACTCCCTAACATTTAAATTAATATTGGATGTTAACAAGTTTCGATTCTTTAGAAATGCTTTTCTTCCCATAGCCGTTCTCCATTTTATATCTTCTTTACTTCGGCCATCTGAAGTTACCTTGCTACCCAAATAACTAATCTCATATACTACTATTATTGTCTCATTACCTAATCTAATTCCATCAGCATCGCCTAATTTTCTTACAGTACATTCCATTGCCCTCGTTTTACTCTTGTTAATGTTTATCTTATATCTTCCTTTCAAAACATTGTCCATTCCATTCAATTGCTCTTCCAGATCCTTGGCAGTCTCTGACACATTTACAATGTCATCAGCAAACTGCATAGTTTTTATTTCTTCTCCCTGAACTTTAATTCCCTCTCCAAATTTCTCCTTCCATTCCTTCACTGCTTGCTCAATGTACAGATTGAAAAACACGGGTAAAGGCTACATCTGTCTTACTCCCTTCCCAACCTCTGCGACCCTTTCTTGCCCTTCGACTCTAATAACTGCTGTCTGGCTTTTGTATAGGTTCAATATAACTTTTCGCTCCCTATATTTTACCCCTGATACCTTCAGAATTTTAAAGAGTGTATTCCAGTCGACACTGTCAAAAGCTTTCTCCAAATCTAAAAACGCTGAAAACGTGGGATTGCCTTTCCTTAGCCTATCTTTTAAGATATGTGGTAATGTGAGTATTGCCTCTCGTATTCCTACATTTCTCCTAAATACAAACTGATATTCGCGGAGGTTGGATTTCACATGTTGTCCAATTCGTCTGTAAATAATTCGTGTTAGTATTTTGCAACCATGACTTATTAAACTGATAGTTCTGTAATTTTCGCATTTGTCTGCACTTGCTTTCTTTGGAATTGGAATTAATATTCTCGAAGTCGGAGTGTACTTCCTCTGTCTCATACATCTTGCATACCAGGTGAAACAATTTCTTCATGACTGGCTCTGCTAACGATATCAGCAGTTCAGACGGAATATAATCTACTCCAGGGGCTTTGTTTCGACTCAAATCTTTCAGTGCTCTGTCAAATTCTTCTCGCAGTATCATATATCCTATCTCATCTTCCCCCACTTCGTCTTCCATTTCTAGAATACTGCCTTCGAGTTTATTTCCTTTGTATAGAATCTCTATATATTCCTTCCATAGTTTACTTTTCCCCTCACTGCTTAGTACTGGTTTTCCGTCTGAGTTCTTGATATTCATACAGCTGCTTTTCTTGTCTCCAGATATCTCTTTTATTTTACTGTAGGCAGTATCTATCTTTCCCGTAGTTATACATAGCTTATTACTATGTTCTCCATTTGGGAGTTAGTGCGGCCATCAAATGAAGGTATGTTTGCATGGTACTCCTGAGTGAATAATTTCTTAAATGTTAAATTTAAAACTTGGGCCTTCATTTTGCTGTCTTCTATCACCATCCCAGAACGAGCAACGAGTGACTTTGATCCTATTACAGATTTTACGTAGGACCAGAATTTTGTCGGGTGTTCGGCAAGATCTTTTGCAAAGGTATGACGGTGGTAGTTATTGTATGCTTCGCGCATCGCTCTACTAACTTCTGACTGGTTTGATTTGCTTGACTGTTTTTGAACCGAGATGGAACTGCCTTTGCTTTCTCATCATTTTTAGAATATTATTATTAAACGACGGTGGGTCTTTCCCATCCTTAATTCACAGGGTGAAGATGTCTAGGTGTTATGCATACCATCATAAGATCTAAGTTGCTACCCGAGGCAGGCAAAAGTAAGAATATATCAAACCATAATCAAACCAATTGTGTGCTGTCCAAGCGAGAACTTGCCCTGACAAAGAAAAACGAGAAGATACAAATCACTCTCCAAAATATGAGACTGAGAAAAATACATGTCCCAGTGGAAGAAGAACAGTGAAGAACAAAGAAAAACAGAGAACTCTGACAACTATGCGCCCTACCTGACATTGTAACGAATTTGAGAAGTAGAAGATTCAGATGGTATGGACAGGTAAGGAGAAGAGGGAAGAACACGATAATAAAGGCAGTAATGGATGGAGAAGTTGAAGAAAGGAGACCGCTAGGATGTCTGAGAATGAGATGGAAGGATTCTACCATGGGAGACACGCAAAAACTGGGTCTGGGAGATGAAGATGCAGCTGATAGGAACGAGTGGAAGGCTGGACTGAGTGAGGCCAACGACTGGCTGCGGCTTGTGGCCAGTATAAATATGTTTAGTTACTGGGCTTTCTAAGCTTTCCTCTTGAAAAGAAGTTGATCGCATTCCCAAAACTTTCGGCTACACTTGTGGGTACTCTTCAAGGGTTGCAGGTGAAAATATGTATTTTTTTCGGAACAATGTTTTACCGTCTTGCTTAATTTAAAACTACTCGCAAAGCCGTCGTTTGAGAAATAACTGCAGGACATGGGCGTAGCAAAAACGTGGAGGGGGGGGGGGGGTTGCGGTTCAAACCCTTTGACAAAGCAAAAAGCTATTGCACATGCTCTATGTAATCCCGATTTCTCCCCATGTGACTCCCATATTTTTGGAGCCGTCTTGTCTCATGGTGAGTTAAATGTATTAAGGTGGGACGTTGATGAAAAACACACACTATTTCAAAAATGCTCTAAATCCACACTTTTGGAGATATGTCAATGAAATTTTGTATCTCGCTTTACATGAAAGTAACATATTTACATATAATTTTTTTTGATTATATATATTCATATTTTTAATGAAATTTGAAGTTTTATTTTAAAGAAATAATGTAAGTTCTTTTTTCTCAGAAAGTATTCAAGAGATTTCTACAAAAATTTCTCTGTTTCATCTCTTTATATTTTGTAAGCTTCACTCGTGAGGTTTTTGGAATAGGTCAAATAGGAGAATTTTCATAATTTATTAAATTATAATTCCACAAGTATAATTTTAAATTCACGCAAAATTCCAAGTACTTTGCCCAATATCTCAGCTTGCAATCAGTATTTCAAAATTTGCTCTCGAGGCAACGTTAATTAGTTTTACAGAAATATATGTACAAAATTTCATAATTCTAGCATTCATATAATCTGAGGAAAAGGTACATAAACTTTAAAAAACAAACTTTTCAGAAAAGGCAATTTAAAGTTAAACCTAATTTTTTCCTTAAATTACTTTTTCAGAAGTCACCACATTTGTACTCTGCAAGGCTTCTCTTCTGGTTTCTTGTTGTCTGACTTTTTTCCTTTACCAGTACTTCAACTGACTTTTCAGCTACAGAGATGCGATGTAAATCTATTTTTCTCGGGATGTCTTGAGTAAAATTTCCTATCTTGAAGCCCATTCTTTCTAATACCTTCATTCACCAGACTTTCCCATCTTTAAATACAATAACTGCATCATAAGTTGCAATTCTGACAACTGTAACAGATCCAAATGTGATTTTAGGGCATCGTTTCCATATGAGTGAATTTAGAGACTCATTTGGATTCTGGGTTTTGTCATGAACACACTTTTTGAGAAGTGCAGGATCAGCCAGAAATCTGTAAGTGAGCTTGACAAGATCCAGGATATAATTTGGAAGTCTCTCCTTCTTAATGTAGGGCTTGTCCTTCTGAGCTTGTAGAATAGGGTGTTCATGTGGTGACAACACGTGGAAATATGTAGCCCATACAGCACTTTTCATGTCATTTACACTGGATAGGTTCTGTCTGATGACCTGAATGACTAAAGAATGGAACACTTGTATAAATCTTCGTCAGTATCAGAAGGCAAAAAAAGAATTGCTGCGTCATAAATGATCCAGCTAGTTTATTATTGTTTATAAGATATGGAACACAGTCAAAAGTGATCTACAAAACGAAAGAGAATGTATCACGGCCTTATAGATGTATCAAATGTTCAAATGTTTGTAAAGCTTATGGGACTTAACTACGGGGTCATCAGTCCCTAAACTTACAAACTACTTATGAACTACTTACGAACTAGGACGGCACAAATATCCATGCCTGAGGGGGGATTCGAACCCCCGACCGTAGTGGCCGTGCAGACTGTGACTGAAGCGCCTCAGTCTCCTCGGCCACCGCGGCCGGCATAGATGTATCCCGCACATGTTTGGTAGAAAGTAATGCACAGAATCTTTGCTCACTGAGCTGGTATTGAAGTGCTGCTTCAAAACGTGGCCGTGTCGTGTCAGGGAGGCCATATCACACTTTTAATTAATTTTCAGGCACTTCGGATGCGATTTGAACATTGAAACTTTGGGAAGTTATTGTCAATGAGTTGTACTAAAAAATAAGAAATAAATCGAAATTATAATGCTAGCAATATTTCTTGATGTTCGTATGTAAACGAATCAAAGTTTCACTCTAATCAGAGTATCTCTTCATTTCCTTTGCGCCATTGAGGGCTTTCATGTGCCACAAATATGTGCGTTAGAGAGTGTTTCTCCTATAATGCTTTAGAAGTTATTAAGAGTTCCACACACTTTATTTTTATTGACATTTGCCTATCTTCATGATATGACTTCCCTTGTTCCTATTTTTGGATAATACGTAAAACGTTTACTGTTTTGTTTCTGTACCATAGTGATACATTGCGTTTTGCCGATGACATTGTGATTCTCTCAGAGACAGCAAAAGATCTGGAAGAGCAATTGAACGGTATGGAACAGTGTGCTGAAAGGAGTGTATAAGATGAACATTAACAAGAGAATGACAAGGGTAATGGAGTGCAGTCTAAGAAAATCAGTCGATGCTGAAGATATTAGATTAGGTTACGAAACAATAAACGTGGTAAATGAGTTTTGTTACTTGGGCAGTAAAATAACATATAATGATCGCAGTACAGAGGATGTAAAATGCAGAATGGCACTGGGAAGAAAAGCTTTTTTGAAAAAGAGAAATTTGTTAACATTGAATATTAATTTAAGTTTAGGAAAGTCATTTCTGAAGGCATTTTTAAATGTGGTCTCACAGAAGAATGCTGAAGATTAGGTGGGTGGATCACGTAACTAATGAGGAGGTACTGAACAGGATTGGGGAGAAAAGGAATTTCTAGTATACCTTTACTAAAAGAAGGGATCGATTGGTAGGACACATCCTTAGACATCAAGGATTCGTAAATTTAGCAATGGAGGGAAGTGTGTGGGGTAAAAATGCACAGGGAGACCAAGAGACGAATACAGTAAGCAGATTCAAATGGATGTGGGTTGCAGGTCTTATGAGGAGATGCAGAGGCTTGCTCAGGATAGAGTAGGTTGGAGAGCTGAATCAAACCAGTCTCCGGACTGAAGACCACAACAACAACAACCATGGTGATTCTTTAGTGTACAGTCCTTTGGAATGAAATATGATGCTATATATTCAGTATTAGTGCCGTTTGCGGTTCTATTAAGAGTACACGATATTACAGTTTCCATTCATTGAAACCCATCTCGAAATCATGTTCTGGATACGCCAATGCTGCAGAATCAAAAGTTTCTCGTTAGTTATTTGCTGCAGATTGTCTAGAGTATGTACTTAATCCGAGCACGTGTCAGTGGCGTTGCTAACGGAACAACTTACTGCGAGTGCTGCCAACTGTTTGACCTACTGACGCCACACATACACCGATAAGAAAAGGCCATCTGGATACATTGACCTCAGCTGCTACTCTTCGTTTATTGCTCTATTCATCTAAGATTATTTACCAGGCTGACTGGACTCGACACACCAGTAGAATGGGAAAGAACCTTGCTTTCGTATTGCAAAACGAATCAAGAAACATTATTCTTTCAACTTTTACCTCGTGAAGCATCGGCAAAATAGGAGAAATTTAGACGTATATGGAATAGTCTTGTGTAGTTCGCGAACGAACTAGTTCGGAAGATCGCTCCTACAGGCGAACTACGCGAATTAGTTCGCAGATCCCTCGCCTCTTAGTTCGTCCGCTCCTTTTCCGAAGACTGACAGGGAACAGCGAGAGGACGCGAGAGCGCGCAGAATCGCGTGATTCCCTTCTGCCACTTACCGTCATTTCGAGCGCAGGTGCAGCTCATCTGTAGTTTCATAGTTCACTGCCACAAATTTTATTTTCTAAGGTATTCAGCAGTGTCAAATACAACCCTCATTCCATAGTGTAAAGAAGTAAAGAGAACTCAAAACTTAACATTGTTTGCAGATATATACGAGAAATTATGCATCAACCATTTTCTCTCGCTTGCATGATACTGTTGGCGGCTCGCGGGGTAGAATGTTGTGGAAAAAGTCATTTATAAAAGTGCATTTTTATTCACGAAAATAGACGCATTTAGCATGTTTTGTGGGTAATGTTCCTTCAATGACCTGTTAAATAAATAAATAAATTCATTTTAAAAATAAAATACTACGAGTACTCTGTATGCAAAATAGTTGAATACCATCATATCACCCATTCGTGTAAATAACTGGTTTATTTGCTTAAGTATCTGATGTCTAATTGCCCAAAAATACGGGTAATAGCGCACGCTTGGGCAACACTGATCATTATATAAAAAGCAGTCATAACAAAAGAAAGAGCTCTTCTAGTAGCGGTAGCTAAAGCCAAAAAGAGCGGACGAACTACAAAGAGCGACCTACCTCGCGGCCGAGCTGCGAACTAAAAGGAGAGGTACCGGTCGCGAACTAAAATATGCGCGATCGGTCGCGAACTCAAATATACGCGATCGGTCGCGAACTCAAATATGCGCGATCGGTCGCGAACTGAAACATGCGTTACCGGTCGCGAACTATTATGCCAAACGTATCTTGCTTCTTAGTTCGTTGGATTCTCCTCCGAAGACCGTCGGACAATAGCGAGAGGGCGCGCAGCAGAATTAAAAATCACGTGTTTGCCTTCTGCTGATGAGAGCCATTACGAGGTGAGCGTCTGCCTGCTAGATTACATAGTTCAGTGCAAAAAAAAATTGTTTTGAAGTATTCTGCAGTCTGCAATATCTGACTAATAAATTCCATAATGCGAAAATATAGAGATAACTCTAAACTTAAACGCGAGAAATTATCCACAAACTCCAGAATGAAACTTTCACTCTGCAGCAGAGTGTGCGCTGATTTGAAACTTCCTGGCAGATTAAAATTGTGTGCCGGAACCGGGACTCGAACCTGGGACCTTTGCCTTTCGCGGGCAAGCGCACTACCGACTGTGCTATCCCGACACGACTCACGATGCCGAACTACAACTTTACTTCCGCCAGTACCTCGCCTCCTACTTTCCGAACTTCACAGAAGCTCTCCTACGAGCTATGCAAGGAAGTTTCATAACAGCGCACACTCCGCTGCAGAGTGAAAGTTTCATTCTGGAAACATCCCTTAGGCTGTGGCTAAGCCATGTCTCTACCATATCCTTTCTTCCAAGAGTGCTAGTCTTGCATGGTTCGCAGGAGAGCTTCTGTGAAGTTTAGAAAGTAGGAGGCGAGGTTCTGGCGGAAGTAAAGTTGTGCTGCGGCATCTGAGTCGTGTCGGGATAGCACAGTCCATAGTGCGCTTGCCGCGAAAGGCAAAGGTCCCAGGTTCGAGTTCCGGTTCCGGCACACTATTTTAATCTGACAGGAAGTATCCACAAACAGTTTCTTTTGGTTTGCGTGATATTGTTAGCGGCTCACGCAGCAAGCGCATGAAGCAGCTAGGTGGGGGAACTCCTCCCTCCACCTGCATGCGCAGACCACGCCGCTCAGCCGTCGCTGGGAGCGGACGAACTAAAAGAACTAACTAGTTCGCGGCAGAGCCGCGAACGTGATCGCTCCCGATCGCGAACTATTATGCGCAAGTCTAATATCTCTTTGAGCGTGCTATCTGCAAATTGATTACGAAACCGCGGTGAGATGGCTTGGAAGAGGAGAGGGGCCAGGGTTATTCAGGTACACCATACACCTTTCGGTGGTTTGAAAAAGTAGAGGTAAGTGGAAAGGGTGCCCGAAATGGAATGGCCCTGGAAAGCGTTTATTCAGCTGGCGCGCTCCTCACTCTTAATATTCGGTTTCGGCCAAAATGTTGGTTTCGGCCGCAGTTTCGGTTTGACCAGAAATCAGCCGAATATTCGGCTTGGCTGAAATTAGCTTTCTTGAACTTACTGATGAAATCCAGTCGCGTTCTGGATGGATTCTGTCAACTATAGCGCTTTACCTCATTGGCGGCGCGCCGTTTAACTCCTAAGGAGTCTCTCCTCCCGCGTAAAATTTGTAGGTATTTTGTTGTTAAGCACAAT
The DNA here is from genome assembly GCA_026315105.1 of Locusta migratoria. Classification (NCBI taxonomy): domain Eukaryota; kingdom Metazoa; phylum Arthropoda; class Insecta; order Orthoptera; family Acrididae; genus Locusta; species Locusta migratoria. The sequence goes on along the minus strand of CM048745.1, from coordinate 694,317,009 downwards.
ATAAAGTAATAGTATCTCATAATGATATACTATGCTAGTAACAATTTAACTTAATCAGTATTGTACGTAATGGTATGGGCTATCAGATTGTTATGTCGTAACGTTTTATTAATGAGTTTCCTTGAAAGCGAGGAGCTTTCTTTTAATAACTAATATGGGTACTGATCATGTGGTACACACCTTTTCCTGTTCAGTTTGGTGAATTTATACTGACAACATCATACTGTTAGTCGGGACTGTGACTTTATTTTTCGAAATACTTTCTGCAGACTGATTGAAGCTGCTATGTATTCACAAAAAAAGTGATATGTAAAGCAGCTTGCCCATGGAAGGAAAAAGAACCGAAGTGAAGATGGCATTTCAAAGCTAGCGCTCTCAGGAACAAAATCATAAAGGCTACATATGGAAACAAAGAAATTATAACTTTCTGCGTATTTTGTATTGTGGTAGTCATGGTGAGGCTCTGGCATTTGGTAACATTTGTTATTTTGTTGTGGTGTCTGTTCTTTCGGACATGTCGGAAAGAATAGACACCACACCTGCTTCGCAGCCATATAGCATTGGCAAAATATTGATAAAGGAAGGGAAGGAAGAAGGATTAGGAAAGAAAGGCTTGACAGTGGCTGTATTAGGGCATTGAAATGAAACAATGGCGACAACTGTAAATGTGAGCCGGGCCGGGAATCGAACCCGGGTCTCCCGCTGCGGGCCAGCGGTCGTCTTAACCGCTTGGTTGCCTGTGCTCGCCTCCCGGCCGTCTCAAATTCCCACAAGTCGCATGCCCTCTTAGACTCGCCATTACGGTTTCCCGTGCTGCAAGGTCGAACGTACGACCGCATCTGTGGTGAAGTAATTTAAGCCGTCGTCGCGTGTACATACTTATTATATTGGTGTGACATGTCCGAAAGAACAGACACCACCCCAATATAATAAGTATTTACACGCGACGACGGCATTGGCTTCAATTACTTCAGCACAGATGCGGTCGTACGTTCGACCTCGCACGGGAAACCGTAATTGTGACTGTAAGAGAGCATGGACCATAGGGGCGCTACAGCCATAGCGTGCGACTTCTGGGAATTTGAGACGGACGGGAGTCGAGCACGGATAACCAATTGGTGCCGGGCGCCGTGGCTCAGCGCGCCCGGTCAGGGTAAAAATCTGAGCCAAATATTCAACGAACAACCAAGAGCGAACTGAACTGAACTTATATATATATATATATATATATATATATATATATATGACCCGAAGCGGGAGACCATCGTTCGATTTCCGGCCGGCTCACATTTTCACTTGTCGCTATTGTTTCATTTCAATACCCTATTGCAGCCACTGTCAATCCTTTCTTTTCTAATCCTTCCCTTCCTTTATCAATAATTTGCAAATTTCGTAATATGTATTTGGCATGATCCTTGTGTACCTGAAGACTACCTTCGTACAAGAAGGTAAGCAGGACTGCGGAATTTGCGGTAGCTAACCTTAGTAGTCTTGTTACACGTGAAAAAGAAGAAAATCGATATTTAAATGAATACACGGATGGTAATTTATATGACCTTCTAAAACAAAGTTTTTCAATAGGCGTTTATATTGGCAGCCTAAGGCTTTTAAAGTCGTTTCACTATTTACTTCGTGTTATAATCGTGCAGCGCCTTCTTCTGTGAAGATACTATGTGCCCGCAGTTGCTGTTCTGTTTTATGAGGCTCGTACTGATGTGAAACTCGGAATTCCGAGACTCGAGATATCGAGACTCCACTGTAAGGTGGAGAAGAGAGCCGCGGTGGAGTAGCCGAGCGGTCTAAAGCGTCTCGCTGCGGAGCGCGGGGTTGCTCGCCCTGGAGGTTCGAGTCCTCCCTGGGGCATGGGTGTGTGTGTTCAAATGTTCAAATGTTTGCAGAACTTATGGGACTTAACTACGGGGTCATCAGTCCTTAAGCTTACAAACTACTTATGAACTAGCTAAGACTAAGGACGGCACAAATATCCATGCCCGAGGGGGGATTCGAACCCCCGACCGTAGTGGCCGTGCAGACCGTGACTGGAGCGCCTCAGTCCCCTCGGCCACCGCGGCCGGCGGTCTGTGTGTTGTCCTTAGGTTAGTTTACCTAGGTTTAAGTACTTTGTGAGCTACGGACTGATGACCACGCAGTTTGGTCCGATAGATTTACAAACATTTGAACATTTTAGAGGAGAAGAAAATCCAATTTGGAAGTACTGTAATAAAAGTACGGTCGATCTGTCTAAACCTGTTCGCCTCCCATGTCACTTCTACCATCACCATCTAGTTTTAGAAGGTGTTGCCGTAGGCCGCGGTCCGCTCTTTACCTGCCTCGTCCGCCAGCGGAAGCTTTACATTCGGCGCTTGTGTCTGTCCACCAGCTACGGGTGTGGCGCCTTTGGTTTAATGGAATGCAGCGGGCGCTGAGGCGCTGACGCCGTTTGATCTTCACGGGATCTCGGTATCTCCCGTCTGTTTACTTGGCGAAATACCTAGAATTTTGCCATTTATTATATTTCTGGGACCACCTCGCTGGGTGAGAACGGAAAGCAGAGTGCGTCTCACACAGCGGGTGGGTGCCACAGAGAGCTGTATACAGCGATGCCATGATGGCGGCAGCTGATTATTTTTGCAGATTTTCTAAGGATCTAGCTGGACTACGTGACCAAGCGTGGGTACTCCGGCAGGTTGGGGGAGGAATGTGTCTTCAGTTGGCGGGAAAGCGCGCCATTGGCTGGTAACATATTTTCTTTTTGGATGACAGTTGGTAGCTCCCAGGTCGTAGTTTTGATTGGGCAGATGTTTCGAGGACGATCCCGATTGGCCTGAGGATTCAGCGTTGGTGGCTCCTCGTGGCTACCGAGTTTTTTTTTGCGAGGAGCAGAGAGAGGGCGAGAAAAGGACACTTATGAGTAATGCCGTGGTGCTAACCCACCGTCGCGTCGCGAAATTTTCTACGTGTTCAGTTTGGACTTGTATTTTCCACCGCTTTAGTCAGTCGGGAACTTTGATTATCTTTCAGAGTGTTGGTCTGTTGGTACCATACTTTAAAATTTCGCGGTGGAGTAGCCGAGCGGTCTAAAGCGTCTCGCTGCGGAGCGCGCGGTTGCTCGCCGTGGAGGTTCGAGTCCTCCCTGGGGCATGGGTCTGTGTGTTGTCCTTAGGTTAGTTTACCTAGGTTTAAGTAGTTTGTAAGCTACGGACTGATGACCACGCAGTTTGGTCCGATAGATTTACAGACATTTTTGAACATCGACACTCCGCAGCTTTGGCGCAGTTTATAATTCACGTTCAGCGTCGCCCGCCGCTGAGCCTGGTGGCTGCCAACAACGCTGTTGTTGCTGCGAGTTTCTGCGTAACTCCTATTTGGGTATAATATATTGCTTGTGCAACCGCGACCCCTGTCAGGTCACTGACTATTCTCGTCAGTAATCGTCTTGTTTTCGAATCCGTGACTTGTTTCAGTTGCAAACTAGTTGCATTCATGATCGCTAGGGTACTGTATCTATAGATATAGCCAGTCATTTTCAGTCTTGTTTATGTCATTTTGTATTAAGTGTTCAATTAATTCATGTTTTGTGCTTTTAACGTAAATTAGTGTTCGAACATTGTATATGTTTACAGTGACAACTAGTCACAAACTTTGATTTTTCTGTTAGGTTGTATTATCTTTATGGTTAAAATGTTTAAGTGTTTGTTAAGCTTATGGGACTTAATTACGGGGTCATCAGTCCCTAAACTTACAAACTACTTATGAACTACTTACGAACTAGGACGGCACAAATATCCATGCCCGAGGGGGGATTCGAACCCCCGACCGTAGTGGCCGTGCTGACCGTGACTGGAGCGCCTCAGTCACCTCGACCACCGCGGCCGGCCTTATGGTTAAATATAATCATTTATTTTGTAATTGTTTTACCTTATTACAACAGTCTCTCTTATTTTGGCGGGTTATGTTTTCATGTGTACAAATAATGGGAAATTGTTAGCTCAGATTGACTTGAGTTTTATTTTATTAATACTAATTTACAGATCTCTCTCTCTCTCTCTCTCTCTCTCTCTCTCTCTCTCTCTCTCTCCCTCCTTAGTGCTTTTTTTATTATTATTTTTTAATAGTATATCATTTGAGATTTTAACTTGTCGCCATTCGATGGCTACGATAGGCTCAGTTAATTTTTCTGTGTTTTTATATAAAACACAGTGGCGGCCCAAGATGAAGATAAATTTGGAAATAACTGATTTGCTAAATATTAAAATCAATCTGCAGGTATTCATATTAAGGGGCAGGGTTAGGTGTTTGCTTTAATCTATCAAAGAGATGTCAGATTTAATGAGCAATAAATAGTCACACCGAAACGCCTACTACTACTACTACTACTACTACGCCGCGGCGGAGTAGCCGTGCGGTCTAAGGCGTCTCGCTTCGGAGCGCGCGGTTGCTCGCCGTCGGGGGTTCGAGTCCTCCCTTGGGCATGGATGTGTGTGTGTTGTCCTTAGGTTAGTTTACCTTAGATTAAGTAGTTTGTAAGCTACGAACTGATGACCACGCAGTTTGGTCTGATAGATTTAGAACCATTTGAACATTTTTTTTAACGCCTACACCACGGCAACACAGGCAACATACACGTTTCAAATTCTCCTACTGGCTTGTGATCATGTCTACCAACCTTGCATCGCCGGCATGCTGTGCAAGTTTCTGACCACAATCGGCCGTCCTTCTTAATACTTGGTCATACAAATCGGTAAAACTGCTGTATCTGTTTCCCGTGTTTTTAGCATGGCGCATATGTTGGCAACTGTAAATCGATTGTTTCTGAACCTGACACCCAAACCTTCAGATGCCAGACACTCAGATCGGTACCAAACGTTGTTTAATGACAATTTATCAACCGAAACTTCTATAAAATTCGTGCTATGTGCTGCCGTCCAGGAGAACGTGTGTAAGAGGGGAAATAATATGTAACACCTGTTTTACGGAGCACAGAAAAAGCGTATCTTTGAGGATATTTGGCGCTGAAATCTCGTGGGTTAGTTGGCAGAGCGAATGTTTGTCGTTACGAGGGTCCTCGGTTCGAACCCTGGTGGCGCGAAATTCTTTTTTCTCTATGACGTTGCAAATTGTTCTACGTCGACAAACGTACACCGAGTGTTACATAGGTCAACATGTCCCTGAATTATAATTTTATAGCACTGTGTTATCGGCAGTATGCTTCTTCTTCGTTTTATTTGAAAATAGCAAATCTGCAGAGTATATTCGTAGAAGAAAGAAACAATTGCACCATGCGTGCGGAAGTATTAAAGTAATAATAGTAAATAACAATAATAATAAATGACTGCTAGATACGCAGCACCGCCGTTCAGCGGATGCGCGAGTTGTGGCTAGAGCGCCGTGTGTTTGCCCACAGCACACCATCAAGTGTGGCTGACATTGCTGTCCAATCGGCAAGCTACTGCTACTGCTGCAGCTGACAGTGCTGTTTTGCGAAATGAACCCGTGGAACGTCATAGACATTCTCTTTTTAAAAATTTCAATGTACTGCGATTAAAATAAAAATAAAAAAGGCTAGGGCGGGGCTTGAACCGACGACCCTCTGTTCGATGAACTAACGCTCTAGCATCTATCCCACGGTAGAGCAACGTGAGAAACTCTCACAGTTATGCTTCTCCTCTACTCCGTAGGTTAGGTGTTACTTATTATTATAGTTTACGCACGTTCTCCTGGACGGAAGCACATAGCACGAATTATGTAGAAGTTTCGGTTGATACTCTATCGATACCGATCTGAGTGTCTGACATCTGAAGGTTTGGGTGTGAAATTCGAGCGCTACGCGCGCTCAAATACTAACTTTCACTTAAATGATCACTATTCGTAGATCACAAAATAAATAAAACAGGCTATACCTGCTCTATAGTTGACTGCTGTAGATATACAACTATACATATATTCTGTAGTGTTGCTAACATAAGCAGCGCGTGACAACAGACTCTGCAGTTTAGCCCATGAATCTTTCTGTCAATAATCTAATCTTGGTCTTAGCACTGGGATGGGCAAGTTTGTGTACACTGTCAAAAACTGCTCTTTGTTATGTCTTAGACACAAACGGTCTAGGTGAAGCTCGAGACACATCACACATAAGAGACACATAAGGCCCTCTGTGCCTAGCAACTGCACCTGTCTGAGCTGGACAGCTGTTGATGTGTCCTGCAAATATTCTTGCAGCTGCTCATCTGTGGCTTGTGCTTGATTGTAATCTATAGGAAAAGAAACTGTTCCTACTCTAGACAAGAAATCAGCCACTACGTTTTCTGCCCCTTGTATATGTCTTACGTCGGTTGTGAATTGTTCAATAAACTCTAGTTATCAGAACTGCTGACGCGAACATCTAAGTGAAAGTTATCATCTGTATACACAACATATGGCCGAAAATGTCTTACGGCTTCATAGACGACCAGCAGTTTGTCCTTCTGTCAGTCTACTTGAGAAAAAAACCCTAAGGCTGCCAACTATTCTTAACTTGCTGGTGAAGGGCTACACCTATAGCCTGTTGGCTAGATTCTACGACTACTGCTAATGGCGTATTATGTACTGGGTGGGATAACAGAAGTGCGTTTCATAAAGAAGTCCTTGCCTCTTCGAATGCATGTTGCATTGCATATGTCCATGGCAAAGGACGTTTGCATGTCGTATTGCTGCCTGCTAGTGCGTCTGTCAGTGGCGCCTGTATCTCTGCTGCTCTTGGTATATGCCATCGGTAAAAATTTACAGTCCTCAAGAATCTTCTTAACTGATGGTAGTCTGTCGGCCGAGGAATGCTTTTAATGATTTCTATATTCTCTTTAAGAGGATAGATACCTGTAGCTGTGACGGTATGGCCAAAAAATGTAACCTGTTTTTGATGTAGGATGCATTTTGCCTCATTTACCACTAGACAAAACTTGTGTATCCTGTCGAACACAGCTTTAAGGTACTTCTCGTATATATCAGCTGTCTCTGAGAATATTAAAATGTCATCAAGATAGACGCAATAGAAATCGAAGCTCCTTAGTACTTCGTCTATAAACCTCTGCCTTGGTTGACTTCCATTCCTCAAGCCAAAAGGCATGCGAAGGTATTCAAACAGACGAAAAGGTATTATCACAGCTGTCTTGGGGATATCTTCTTCTGCTACTGGAATCTGATTTTTTGATTGATTCTTCCGTCGGTTCTTGGTGGAACATTATCATACAGAATTAAAAATCACAATTTTGATTATAAGCTTTATTTTTGCAGTCCACAAGGCTGTGAATTGTAGCACTGCCTAAAAAGTTTGTGAAATCATTTAGATTAGGTATGGGATAGCGATCAGATGTAGTTCATGCATTCAGAGCACGATAATGCCCACAAGGTCTCCATGTGCCATCTTTCTTCTTAACCAGATGTAACAGTGATGCCCACACACTTTCAGACCTCCTCCATATTATATATGTTTGTAGCATTCCTTCGAATTCTACTTTCGCTTCTCCAAATCGGTCAGGTGCTAGCCTCTGAGGTCTCTGAGAAACAGGTGGACAAGGTATCGTTTTCAAAAATAATTCAAAATGTTTGTATATTGTATGGGACATAACTACGGGGTCATCAGTTCCTAAACTTACAAACTGCTTATGATCTAGCTAACACTAAGGACGGCACAAATATCCATGCCCGAGGGGGGATTGGAACCCCCGACCGTAGTGGCCGTGCAGACCGTGACTGGCGCGCCTCAGTCCCCTCGGCCACCGGCGGCCGGCAGGTATCGATTTAATGTGGTGCACTGTGGTATGTAATACTTTCCGTAATTGACTAGGATTAATTAACTTACAGGGTGAGGAGACAGCGTTATTAGTACCTCTGCTAAGAGCAACTACTATCAATTCATTATCCATATTAATTTCTGCTGCACTTAGTTTTATCTCCAGCCTGTCTTGGTGTATGAAGTTTGCATCTAATATTGGTTCACCAACGTCTGCCAGTATGAACCTCCACACGAATTTTGTTCTGAAGTCTAGGTCCACAGTTTCTTCACATTCACCCTAAGTTTTGATGGGTGAGTTTTTAGCTGCCATGAGGCGACTCATAAACTGCACTTCAGCCCTGCTGTCTTACTCTTCCTGCACGGTAGCGTCCTTTCGTCCGAACCTGAATATATGAGATAGCAACGACCTGCCTTCCTGTCTTGTACCTATGAACGTCATGAAATTGTGAGCAAACAAGCTTGTTTCGTTGGCTTTGTTGGCACAGTTGTTTTCTCGTCAAAAATCGTGCCAATCTCACGCCGTTGAAACGTGCATGGAGACGTGCATCTTGTACCCGATCGACAAAAGGTTTGTGGTACCAACACAGTGGTCGGTTGTATTCTTGTGCCCTCTGCGTGTCTACTTGGTTTTGCAGGTTGAATAGATACTTCCCTTTACTTGATTTTGTGCTGACCTGCTTGTCTGATGCCAATTCCAACAATGTCGCTGTATCGCGTCCATCTGATGCTGTAAACTACGTAGCTGTTCCCTGAGGTTCGTCTGTTGTCCATGACGTACAACCGCCGCTTCTCCGGTACTGATTATCGCTAATTACCTGCGTCACACCGGTAGCATGCATCTTGTCTGCCACTGCAAGTACTGAATTAATGTCTCTCTTATCACACGCCACCACTGCTGCTTTCAGGTAGTTGCATTAACCAAATTTGTTGTAATGTTTCATCTGACGTTGCTTTTTCTTCTACTATGCTCCTCATGTGTCGCCAGAATTCTGATGGTGTTCTATCGCCAGCTGAAGAACTCGTTGTATTCGTTGACTTAACGATTTGCACATTCTTTTAAGTGCAGTGTCTTTTAAGTGTAGGTACCGCTGCTGTGACGGGATTTCAAAGTAACTTCAGACACAATTTCAACTGCCCGTGTACCTATACTGTTAACTGCTAGGGGAGAGTGGGGCAAGACGGGGTACTTAAGCACTTAACAATTTTTTGTAGGCATACAGAATGCTCTAGTAAAATACCAGATATTCCAACTTAAACTTCAGTATTTCTGGAGTTTATGTAAAAAATAGACCAAAATTGTTGGTATTTACTATTTAAAAAAATATATTTTCCCAGCGTTTACCAAGTACCTCATCTTGCCCTACAGTGAGGGCAAGATGGGGTACGCAGGTGGGGCAAGATTAGGTTACCTCAATACTGTATAAGGCAAAGGTAATTAAATTATTCAATGAACACAGATTTACAAATTTATAAAAGAATTATTCTAATATCTAATGAAAATTCATGAAGGAAACATTGTGTGACGTTAAAGTTCAGTTTCTTGTTATTCAGTTATTATCGTCGTTTTGTACGCAAAATTCACACACATGATGTACCTCGGCATCCTCGTTCTCTTCTCCCGCACATGAACAGTGAGCCCATTTTTTGCAAGGGACGCGTGACACCCATCCTTCTGTTGACTGCGAGTAGACATAGCCGCAACCCAGACACAGTGTCACCTCTTCTAATCTGCTTTCTTCTTCAGTTTCTTTTTGTCCTCTTTGCCACGTTCGTCATTGCTTTTTTATTCTTCCCACTTTCGCCTTCACAAGCAAAGAGGGATTTTTTTAACAGTCTTCTCAGGTGAATCTTTCCTTCTTGTTCCTTCTTTTTTCCAGGCTTAACTTTACTTGCACTCCCCGGGAATTCTGTTCTGTAAGGGGAGCTAGTAACAACAACAGTTTTTCCTTTTTTGCGGCCTGTTTCTCGAATGTTTTTCATTCCGACATGAGGGATCGGGACAATCTGTCCCCAGAAGCCTGCTTGTTTGTAATGTGGTAATTGGGGTTATTATCATTCCAAAATGAGCACCCTGGGCTTAGGCCTACAGCAAGCGCATCATGCTCTTTAGTACCGGCTTGGTTGACAGTACCATCTCCTGTCTCTGACATAAACTGCTTATGTGAGCCAACTGAAGCCTCTCCTTGGTCATTATTGACAGAAACGTTAGCGGCTTCACTTGTAGTTAAAGGAGTGTCTGTAGTGACAGAAGCTTCAAACACTGAATATGTGAAGATGTTTGGTTCGAAAGGGCAAATTCCTTTTTTTTTTTTTTTTCGTTTATGGCAGTCAACATGGTTGCAGCTCATGTTATGGCGTGTGGGGTATATTATGGAGTACCCCATCTTGCCCTCCCACTAGGTACCCCGTCTTGCCCCCAGGGACCATTTTTACGTTAGATTAATATTATAGCACCAAGGTTACATTCAATTAATTATAGCATGCATTAATTTATTGCTAAACAAACTGTTTTTTGATTGATAATACTTAAGAGTATGAGACAAATTACTTCTCCTACCTTTTCACGTCTGAATATGACGAAAAATTATATCAGCATAGAGGAAAATACGTTTGGCGGTATTCCCTCCGATTAGTTTGCTCAAAACGGCTGCGAGCACTGTCAGACACTCGAGTAGCAAGTGCCTACTACTTCAACTATTCGACACTAGGCTGCGATATCTGTCGTGGTAGAAATTACAAAAACCCCGTCTTGCCCTCCACCCCGTCTTGCCCCGCTCTCCCCTACAGCGAATTTTATACAATCACTGGTAATAACGTCGTTTTGCGTAGAGGTTAACTCTAGCGTTGCAAACCACAATTCGGGATCGGGTTTGTGCGGTAGATACTTAGGTATTTGTGTTTTCATCTTCGTAGTGGAACCTGTATTAGAGTCCGCAGGAGATTGGTCCGTCGTTTTTATTGTTTCTCGTAAAAATTAACGAATAAATAAATTTCATTATCCTGGGCGGCAATTTGTTTTTGTAGATCATCGCTCTGCTGCTGCAACTCGTTTTGCAGGTGTAAAAACTCTTCCATTCCTTATTTCGCAGCGCAAAAACACTTCCTTTGCATATTGCTTATGATATCTGTTTCTCTTTGTATTTCCGGGGTCACCAATTTGTAGGAAGCTTCCTGCATTCTTTTGCTGTTAAATAAGGCAAAATACTGAAACAAAACTAAATTTTATTGGCTTTCAGCAAACCGTAAAATACTTGAAAGCATAAAGCACTGTAACAACTGAATAATAAAAATACAACGAATAAATAAAACAACACTACCCGGCCGGCCGGTCGGCCAAAGAATAATATAAATATTCAACCACTGTATAAATTATTGTTTTCCCACAGGGCAATGTTTGCAACAGCTCTCAACCAAGAGAGTAAAGCTGACCAACAGTGGCGATGTTTCAAATAGCCGACAGCTGTTTTCTGTTCATAGTAAACAATATTATTTGAAAACACGCATAATAATTCAGTTTCAAACACATTAAAATTGTGCTGAAGATGGTGGTTCCAACATAGGCCCATACGAATGAGATGGTGAGCCTATATGAAAACAGTCTTAGTAAACGTCACCATAAGACAAATCCGTATTTCTCATGAACGAAAGACATAATACTACTCCCACAATGCACTGTTATTTACTTACGCCACGACGGTGTGGTAATTACTATTCGTAAGTAAGAATACGTTGAGAAGAAAACACTAAAATATTTGCGACAGCCCACGTCGTAGTCAACAAAATGCCAGAAATTCGTTGGCAACGGAGCAGTACTCTTAGGAAATCAAATCGTGAAGTACGTTTGGTGTCAGCTGTATGGCTAACAGGTTCCCGTATAAAACCTTAATCGGAAATACAGAGATCAATGTGTTGCTTCACTAAATAATAATAACAATTAAAAATACCGCCCGTGATGCGTTCATACGTGTGTTTCATTCCAGTTACAAATATTCCAAAATCCAATGTCTTTATTTTACGATAAAAACAATTCTCGCGAGATGCAGACCGATGCTTTTTTTATTCGGATCACAAACGCGGGGAAATCCATGTGTTGTTTGTTTGTAAAATAAATAAAGGCATTTAGATATTCCGCTAAAATAAATCGGCAAATCTCAATGGATATCATATACCATCAAAATGCTCAGGAATAACCACTGTTACTAACACTGCAAGCTACGCCTATGACGTCTATTGTAAAATTAAACGCAAAAATTGGCTAAATTTACCTTGCGGCAACGGCGGTGTACTACGATATTGTTGGCAACGAAACAAGTACTTTACTAGGATACCTAGTCAATTTACTGACCGGTCAACGGTACGTCCAAGAATCCGTCATCTATAGAGCAGAAACGACATTAATTATTTATTTCATGCTTAATAAAAAAAAAAAGAAAAAGAAAAAAAATTGTGAGAGGTTCGATACCACTCGCCGGCTTTGACCAAAGACGTCATATCTCACGTCATACTATCACAGCATTTATGCTTATTACCAGTCGCTTATTTAGGGTTACCATACGTCCTCTTTTTCCCGGAGACGTCCTCTTTCTGAGGTTAGAAAATGTGTCCGACCGGAATTTATAAAATTCTACAAAAGTCCTCTTTTTTGTGTTCCGAGAAAGAAAATTTATTTTTGTGTCATTGGAAACAACGGGTTCGTTCACGTTGCAGTTCCAGACTGTTCGCAACTATCACGCGCACAAACAGAGCGAAATTGACGTTCACAATTTCGCTCTCCGCATGGGTCTGACAGTTGCAAACGATTCGGAACTTCTCTGCGAAGGAACGTGGTTGTCGATCCACAACGTTACTGTTACTGTTTTACGGTAAAACTTTACGACGCTTCTTGCCGGGCCCCAGTGCTTTTGGGAACAGATGAATAATGAAGTGTAGAATTGCGTTAATAATTTTCGCGAGCTACAGAGTAAATGTTATTGCTGCTTATTTCACTCGCAGCAAAATTAATACTGTACCTTCTCTATGGTTGACAGGTTCTAGTATGTACCCTTGTCCGTTCAGAAAAAAAAAAAAAAAAAAAAAAAAAAAAAAAAAAAAAAAAAAAAAAATCGTTATTATTGAAGTTATCATCTGAGTTGCCGTCGTTACCATTGGTGCCAACATAACCACTGGAGGCTGGCGAGAAGCGTCATACAATTTAACCCTGTTTTAGTTTGTTTTAGTTTAACGTATTTCATTAATAAACTTGTAATTTACATTATTTTAACAATAAAGTGTCCTCTTTTTATATGAACTGTCCTCTTTTTTGATGATTAAAATATGGTAACCCTACGGCTGATTATGCTGTAACTATGGCAAAGATAATATTTTTATGGATGCGTAAGTATATGTCTGCATCTCGTGATTTTTTTAATTAAAGAAAATAACTTCACATAGCAAAATTTTTCGGTATAGTTAGTCATTTTTTACGTAAAGCTATATATATCTCTATCTCTTTTACCGCCATAAAACATGTATCTGTTTGCATCCGGTGACCCTTCTTGTTTAAACAACACATCGATCTGAGCATAATTGTGAGCGGCATAAAACATGGATTTGTTTGCATCCGTTGATAAGTTATTTTATTTTATATTAAGAAAGAAAACATTGATCTGGGTATCATTGTTAGCGGCATAAAACATGGATCTGTTAGCAACCCTTGAAATTCTTTCGTTGTTAAAAAGGAACAAAACAAATACGATACCAGCTCTTTGTATCTAGTTCGTTCCTATAAAGGAAGAAATAAAGCAAATGCCAATGTAAGAGAGCTGAAACCACCAATCATAACTGCAACATTTAATATTTAAGACACCAGCTTTCCCTCATCCAGCAGTAAGCGTAACACCCAGAAGATGGTCGCTTGCAATAGTGGCCGAAACTTTGTTGAAACAATTGATATATTGTGAATGCGGTCCAATACCCAGAAGAGTTTTATCAACTATGACAACGGCCGCGGAAGCCTTCGTTCACATATATAAGTCATGTCCAGTTTGGTTTATAAATGTGAGGCGAGTACCGGTAACTAGACTTGACCTACACAGTTTAACTCTAGGGATGGGTAAAACCGACCGGTTAAAACCAATACCGGTACTTTAGTTTTGAATAACCGGTTTTTTCGGTATTTATTTGGTGTCGGTTGTTTAAAAAATGAGTTTTCTTGTCTGCTTTTACTATTGGGTATTAAAGAACAGAGTGTTGTTAGCTCCTCAACACATTGGTTAAAACTTTAAATTGCTATGCTAACAAGTTTTATTAATGTGATTGCTTGAAAGTGAGGGGCTTTTTTAATAACCAATATGGGTTTAGGTAACATTACTCATGTGGTGCCTCGCGAGGTAGCCGTGCGGTCTGAGGCTCCATGTCACTGACTGTGCGGCTGCTCCAGTCGGAGGTTCGAATCCTCCCTCCTCCCTCAGTCGTGGGTGTGTATGTTGTCCTTAGAGTAGTTTAAGTTAGATTAAGTAGTTTGTAAGTCTAGGGACCGATGACCTAAGCAGTTCTCATACGAACTCACATCCATTTGAACATTCTTTGGGCATGTCGTATACAGCTTTTCTAGTTCAATTTGCGTAAATTTACACTGACAACAATCATACTGTTAGTCTGAACTGTGACTTTATTTTTCGAACTACTTCTGCAGCACTGATTGAAGTTAATTTACTGACTGTAACTTATATAACTAGCTATTCATATGCGCTGGCTCACAAGTCCAACTTAAGGAGTGGTTGGCTCAGTATTCGCAACTGCTGGATGGAAATACTCGGCCAGTAAATCTGTTTGCTTCGTATATCATCTTCTACGGACTCCTGGATAGGCTTACACACACTCAAGATGGCGTAGTATTGGGAGGTGATCTTGCAAAATATGGAAAGACTAGTGATTTGTCGTATAACGTAAATTTACCTAAATTTTAACAAAACTTCCTAAGTTTCGTTTTCGGCCGAAACTAGAAGAACCGAAATTCGATTACGGTTTCTGTTTCGACTGCCAATTAAGTTTCGGTCGAACTTTGCTGGAAATAAAAGCAATAAAAAACCGAAAAGCGGTTATTTAAAAAACCGGTTATCTTGAGCAGTTTTTACAGTGCGGTTAAACCGGTGATGGAAAGAACCGGTATAACCGAAAACCGGTTGTTTCAGCGATAACCGCCATCCCTATTTAACTCACAATACCAGCTCCTTCACATTAATTCAGATATATTCCGATACCCAGTAACCATATGTGAAACAAAAATATGAACAGCCGTTATCGATAACTATCGACTTTACCTATAGGTCAGGTATAGATATCGACACAAAATAAATATAAGTGAAATAAAAATGCGAAGAGCTGGTACAGTATCGGCAACTTTATAGAGACCCCTGTAAAGAACACTACACGTTATCCCAACAAATAATATTATTCCCCTCATTCTATGTGATCGGGTTTTCCAACAGTATTGAACAGTCGTTGCGAACATCAGCACACTACCCTGCCGTTGCCGCAATTAAAATTTTACCGAAAACGTTAGTGCAAGCGCAAAACTGAACGGGAAAAAGGCATCGTGAGATGGACGCACCTGTCAGGTCTAGACACAGGCCGCTCACACGACGCTACAGTCGCCGTAGCAACGAGCTGACGCGTGTAAACAAGGTGCGTTTGGCTTGTCAGCCGGCCGGCGTCGCTCTCTCTGAGCTGTGTGTGTGTGTGGGAGATCTGTACCTCGCTTTCCGCCACGTTTGTCCCTGAGCCGTGCGCTAAACGAGCTGCTCTAGGATTCGTGTGTTCTCTGTGTCTAAACCGAGAGAGAGAGAGAGAGAAATGTCGTCGACCGAGCCAGCCAGAGTGGTGCGAGGCCGCTGCATCTTCGACAGTCCAATTGTACAGTACAGTAAGGAGACGGAGCAGTTGATCAGGAGTGAGTAGTCTATATATTTGTATCGCCATCACTTCTATATGATAACTGGAATTTTCATGAATGCTAGCAATCGAAATAAATCACCCTCCGAGAAGTTTATATCGGGTAATTTGGAAGAATCCTTGTAGCGATATATATCGAAGGTGTGACTGTTACAGAGCAATATATCGATTCTGAGAATTACTACGTCATTAGAATGAATCGGAAAAGTGCTTCGAGAACCAATCACTACATGGATGTAACAGTTTGTTTTGATTACATACCTTTGGCTGAAAAGTCTGCCTTCAACGACATCGGATAAAAGTTGTGGGTCATTTATGGGACGCGATTCCTAGAAACATGACTCATAATATAGATTATAGTTTCAGATTTTGTGTTTAAAAAGTGATCTGTAGCTACAACCTGATAGTGAGGCATAGGTTAACAGAGGGATTTTATTTCCGCTAGTCAGACCTGTGATCGATGGTACATTCAGTTGTGTTAATCTGTAATTTACGAGGATAATCACAGATTATTTATTATCTACAATACATAAGTGTTACAACATTATTCCATATGTTTGTATTCGTTGATAGTGTTTGTTTTGCTAGTTCTTCCGCCATATTATTTTCCCGTCACAGTCGTTATATTACTCGTAACATTCGCACCTTTGATATATATCTCTTGCAAGCATTCTTCCAAATTACCGTATATCGAACGTGCAACTCTGAATCGAATATGCGGCTATTGACGCTCGACATATGAAGTGTATTTTGTTCGTAGAGAGGGGAACATATTTTTCTGCTTTATGTTGTCGTGAGTGACGGAGAAGTTTTTTATATTATTATTTAAAAGACTTTGCAGTCAAAGCTACGTAGAAGGAAAAAAAGTGACATGCCCCTGTAGTGACTGAAGATATTCTGCAGCGATTTATTATGCAATGAAAGTCGTATCTATAATTTCTATTTCTTTATACAAATAAAATTTTTGGTGTTTCGTTTTAGATCTTGTTGGATATATGTATGCTCTATGGATATATACGCTTAGGCTACTCCCTAACTACGTTACAATATATATAATCAAATATTCAAGCGTGTTCTACGAAAATGTCACTATTTGCAAATATGTTATTACTTGCACATCTTCAATTCACGTTACTGACAGTGGGAACAGTGACATTTACACCGTAATTCGTCAGACAGCATTGAACTATTTTCTACGAATGTATGATGAGTCTGCTATAAAAAATATTCAAGCCAATGTAAATTTACAGTGCCTCTCATCAAAATTATTTGTACCTTATTATGTTCGTAAATATTCATATATTGTCGTCTCGCGCGTCAATAGATTATAGTTGCACGTTCGATTATACCGTGTCATACTGAGATACTTCGTTAATTTCATGAAACGATATATATCGAATTTACAGCTCTAAATCGATTATATGGGTATTGATGCGCGAGATGACAAAATTTGAATGTTTACATACTAATTATTTTGACGAGCGGTAATGTAAAGCTGCTCTGACATGAATGTTTTTACAGCAGAATCGTGACACATTTATAGAAATAGCTAATTGTTCTTAACGAATTTCAGTGTAAATGTCACCTACGAAATTTGAAGATGTGGTAGTATGTACGTATCTATGTGACATATTCATGGAAATTTGTTGAATGTTTCTGATGATATACGTTGTAATGTAATGTGGAATAAGTGTTACGTATGCATGCACTATATATTTCTGAGATGAGCAAGAACAAAAATAAGTGACAGTTATTGATGCGACCTTCATAGCATAATAAATTGCTGCAGAATATCTTCAGTACTTCAAGACCTGTTCTCTAAATGAGTGTGACAGTTTTATTTTCCTTTGCGTATCTCTGACTATGAAATTTTTTAAATCATAATAAATTTTAAAAATAACTTCACCGGCACTCAAGACTATAGAAACCAATAAAATACATTCCTATGACTATGAACTAAATATATGAATAGCCGCGTAATCGATTTAGAGTTGCACTTTCGATATACACTACTGGCCATTAAAATTGCTACACCAAGAAGAAATGCAGATAATAAACAGGTATTCATTGGACAAATATATTATACTAGAACTGACGTGTGATTACATTTTCACGCAATTTGGATGCATAGATCCTGAGAAATCAGTACCTCTGGCCGTAATAATGGCCTTGCTACGCCAGGGCATTGAGTCAAACACAACTTGGATGGCGTGTACAGGTACAGATGCCCATGCCGCTTCAACACGATACCACAGGTCATCAAGAGTAGTGACTGGTGTATTTTGACGAGCCAGTTGCTCGGCCACCAATGACAAGACGTTTTCAATTGGTGAGAGATCTGGACAATGTGCTGGCCAGGGCAGCAGTCGAACATTTTCCGTATCCAGAAAGGCCCTACAGGATCTGCATGCGGCCGTGCACTATCCTCCTGAAATGTAGGGTTTCGCAGGGATCGAATGAAGGGTATGGCCACAGGTCGCAACACATCTGAAATGTAACGGCCACTGTTCAAAGTGCCGTCGATCCGAACAAGAGGTGACCGAGCGTGTAACCAATGGCATCCCATACCATCACGCCGGGTGATATGCCAATGTGGCGATGACGAATACACGCTTCCAATGTACGTTCACCGCGATGTCGCCGAACACGAATGTGACCATCATGATGCTGTAAACAGAACCTGGATTCATCCGAAAAAATGACGTTTTGCCATTCGTGCACACAGGTTCGACGTTGCGTACACCATCGCAGGCGCTCCTGTCTGTGATGCAGCGTCAAGGCTAACAGCAGCCATGGTCTCCGAACTGATAGTCCATGCTGCTGCAAACGTCGTCGAACTGTTCGTGCAGATGGTTGTTGTCTTGCAAACGTCCCCATCTTCAACTCCGGGAACGAGACGTGTCTGCACGATCCGTTACAGCCATGCGGATAAGATGCCTGTCATTTCGACTGCTAGTGATACGAGGGCGTTGGGATCCAGCACGGCGTTCCGTATTGCCCTCCTGAACCCACCTACTCCATATTCTGCTAACAGTCATTGGATTGCGACCAACGCGAGCAGCAAGTCGCGATACGATAAACTGCAATCGCGATAGGCTACAATCCGACCTTTATCGAAGTCGGAAACGTGATGGTACGCATTTCTCCTCCTTACACGAGGCATCACAACAACGTTTCAACAGGCAACGCCGATCAACTGCTGTTTATGTATGAGAAATCGGTTGGAAACTTTCCTCATGTCAGCAGGTTATAGGTGTCGCCACCGGCGCCAACCTTGTGTGAATGCTCTGAAAAGCTAATAATTTGCATATCACAGCATTTTCTTCCTGACGATTAAATTTCGCGTCTGTAGCAACTTCATCTTCGTGGTGTATCAATTTTAATGGCCAGGAGTGTATATCGTTTTAGGCCGAGATACTTCGATTGCAAGCATTCTAGGAAATTACCGCTACTTCGAATACCTGATAATGATATTTCGATGCAGTCACTCTTTTGTCATTGACTGTTTCGTTTCAGCTTCCTGTTCTCTATGTCTTGCAAATAATTCGTACTAGATCGTGCCCTGCCCTTCTTGACCAGCACTTTCCTTTCAAGAATATGGTGTTCCGTCTTGTGATATGTCCTTTAATTATCTTCTCTCTTCGTTTTCTTCCCTTATGACTTCCAGGTTAGTTTGCCTTTGTAAAAATGTAAAATTGGGTCAGTTGTGTACTTATGTACTTCGTGCAACAATGTTAGTGATAGCGGTGAAGTATAATGGTACCGGAAGTGATTTTCGGCTGTTTTTATGCACCCTTAGTACAGTCAACTACTCGGACGTGCTGCATCACTCCGCTTCGTTCTTGTTAAGTACGGCAAGAAAATACAGTCACGACATCATCCCACGGAATTTTGTTATGCACAGCAATAGCAGTGCTCCAAGCGCTCAGCAAACTGTTGTTGTTGTGGTCTTCAGTCCGCAGACTGGTTTGATGCAGTTCTCCACGCTACCCTGTCCTGTGCAAGTCTCTTCATCTGAGAATACATTCGGCAACCTACATCCTTATGAATCTGGTTACTGTATTCGTCCCTCGGTCTCCCACTACGATTTTAACCCCACACACTTCCTTCTAATGCTAAGTTGACAATTCCTTGATGTCTCAGAATGTGTCCTACCAATCTATCCCTTCTCTTAGTCAGGATATGCCAGAAAGTCCTTTTCCCCCCAATTCTTTAAAGCACCTCCTCATTTGTTACGTGATCTACCCATCTAATTTTCATCATTCCTCTGTAGCACCACATTTCAAAAGCTTCTATCATCTTTTTGTATGAACTCTATATCGTCCACGTTTCACTCCCATACAATGCGACACTCCAAACAAATGCTTTCAGAAAGGTCTTCCTAACATTTATATTAATATTGGATGTTAACAAGTTTCGCTTATTCCCATTGCCGTTCTGCATTGTATATCTTCTTTACTTCGGCCGTCAGAAGTTATTTTATTGCCCAAATAAAAAAACTCATGTACTAATTTTATTGTCTCAATACCTAATCTAATTCCTTCAGCATCAAAGACGTCAATGATAAATCTGAAACATTAATTCAATGTTTAAACTTTAATTCAAAGTTTCTGGTGCGACCTGGAATCGAACCAGGACCTCCATACTTACTAGGCAGACATCTTACCGCTAGCCCACCGCATCACTAGCGATTAAGGCGCCTCGGAATAGTCTAAACACGATGTCCCTCACGTCACAAACTTTAATTCAGCTTCTGTGTTTCATAGAACATTGTCACTATTGTTAAGGCTCTCCGTGCAACGGAATAGCAGCTCGGCAATGGTATGGACATATTGGAACATTGCTGTTTAAGGTGATATAAATATCAATGTAAATACAAATATCATTAATGTCTATGACATATTCGAGACGAAAATCCGTCTTAAGGATTGTATATTTGTATTTACATTGATATTCCTTCAGCGTCGCCTGATTTTCTGACATTATTTTCCATTACCCTCGTTTTACTCTTGATAATGTTCATCTTATATCTTCCTTTAAAGACACTGTCCATACCATACAATTGCTCTTCCAGATCCTTTGCAGTCTCGGACAAAATTACTCGTCATCGGCAAAGTTTTTATTTCTTCTCCCTGAGCCGGCCGTGGTGGCCGAGGAGACTGAGGCGCTCCAGTCACGGTCTGCACGGCCACTACAGTCGGGGGTTCGAATCCCTCCTCGGGCATGGATATTTGTGCCGTCTTAGTTCGTAAGTAGTTCATAAGTAGTTTGTTAGTTTAGGGACTGATGACCCCGTAGTTAAGTCCCATAGAATATACAAACATTTGAACTTCTCCCTGAACTTTAATTCCCTCTCCGAATTTCTCCTTGCATTCCTTCACTGCTTCCTCAATGTACAGATTGAATAACATTGGGGAAAGACTACAACCCTGTCTCACTCCATTCCCAACTTCAGCGCCCCTTTCTTGCCCTTCGACTCTAATAACTGCTGTCTGGTTTTTGTATAGGATTGAATTCATTGTCAAAAGCTCTCTCCAAATCTACAAACGCTAAAAACTTAGGTTTGCCTTTCCTTAGCCTATCTTCTAAGATAAGTCGTAATGTGAGTATTGCCTCCCGTGTTCCTACATTTCTTCTAAATGCAAACTGATCTTCCCCGAGGTCGGATTCCACAAGTTTTTCTATTCGTCTATAAATAATTCGCGTTAGTATTTTGCAACCATGACTTATTAAACTGATAGTTCTGTGATTTTCACATTTGTCTGCACTTGCTATCTTTGAATACGATATTGGATGAGGCAATAGCACAGTCTAAAATATGAGGCGGTCATTTCCAGAACTCAACATATCAAAAAAAAAAAAAAAAAAAAAAAAAAAAAAAAAAAAAAAAAAAAAATCGCCGCGGTGGAGTAGCCGAGCGGTCTAAAGCACCTCGCTGCGGAGCGCGCGGTTGCTCGCCGTGGAGGTTCGAGTCCTCCCTGGGGCATGGGTGTGTGTGTGTTTGTCCGTAGGTTAGTTTACCTAGGTTGAAGTAGTTTGTAAGCTACGGACTGATGACCACGCAGTTTGGTCCGATAGATTTACAGACATTTGAACATTTTTTGTACAAAAAATCGAAAATCGAGATATCGCTTGTTCTAGAATCTCTGCAGCATTCGTTGTAATGTCGTAAAAAAGTTTCTTCCAAAACTTCTCATGTTCCATGGATATTAAGCACTGAAATATGCATATTGTTCCGAAACTTTTTATGTCCGCTGCATGCTGTATTCCGAAACTTTGCATGTCCAATGTGAATTTCAAAGTTTCTTACATAAATTTTTATCTGTTACGTCTTACAAGCTTCCTAGGGTTTTATTTGCGGACGTAGAAGTTAGTACTGCTTCCTCCCACAAGTCCCCTAAAACCTCCACATCCTTGCGGACGCTGTTGCATAGCAGTGTGCGTTTGTACCGCCCTACAGTACGCACGAGGTGCCGTAGTTGCTGTCCAAGTCTTTATGGGAAGCATAGAGTTCTGACTAACCTGTTGTCTTTTATAGTTGTGTCCCCAGCGCAGAAGACAGCACACAGGTCGTTGGTTCTTGTACAGCATAAAAGTGAGGCTAAAATAAGTTCTGTAGAATGGAAGCATAAGAAGCGACTCGCGAGATTTTTAATTGTCAGGGATGCCATTTATTAAATAAATAATAAAATATGAACAACTTTTCTTAATACAACACGGCCTATGCTGCCCATAGCTCATGTTGAGACCTTGACTGTTATCACTATTACACAAATCTTTACTCATGACCGGTGCGGTCCGGCGCATATAGTGGTCAGCTCGAGACAAACTACGACGCGTTACGAGAGGGCACCTGACGCTCTATTTCGCGACAAAACAGGGCCGTCGCGCGCCTTCTGCAAAATCGCTCTTCTCTTGTTACAATAAGAGAAGGCACCTTAAACTTTTTAAACTGTCAAAACCTAGCCTGTCCTTGAGAGATATTTATTACAAATTCTCAGCTCCGAATAATTAATATTTAGTATGTAATAAACAAAACTAATTTCAAAAGAAATCACATGACCTGAACTGCACAGCCAATGCAAGGAGAGTACCAGTAACATAGGCGGGCTTTCCCACGGGAACCAGCACCTAGTGTGCCATATGCTACTGCTCCCCACCCCACATTTCAACATATGCTGCACATCTGTCTTTCTTCCGCGTTTAAGACACATACGATGTTAGCAAAGAAACGGCCGGCGGCCAGAAATATGAAGTGGCCACAGGCCAGGGATATCACAGTCTGTGATGAATGTACTAAAGCAAAGTACGCACACGCGGTCGTATTAGAGTTTTAAACGATTCATTATATTTTTTACTCCAACAAGACTTTAAAGATACTGTGTTAATTTAATAGTATGCTTCAGGACAAAACAGAGCTGTATTGATGATGTTTATAACTACGTAACAAGCAAAGTAGGTACCTGAGAACAGTGTGTATAAAAAATTTCAAGCGCTTTAATAACAATGTAAGGCGGACAGCCAACTTTGGTTTATTGGGAGAATTCTGGGAAGATGTACTTCACCTGTAAAGGAGAACGCGTATAAAACGCTTGTACGACAACGTCTTGAGTATTGCTCAAGTGTTTGGGACCCGCAGCAGATCAGTTTAAAGGAAGACATAGAGGCAGTTCAGAGGCGAGCAGCTAGGTTTGTTACTGGTAGGTTCGACCAATGCGCGAGTGTCATGGAAATGCTCCGGCAACTCAATTGGGGATCGCTGGAAGAAAGACGACGTTTTTTCGTGAATTTCTGTTAAGTAAATTTAGAGGGCCGGAATTTGAAGCTGAGTGTAGTACGATCTTGCTGTCGCCTACTTACATTTCGCGTAAAGATCACAAAGACAAGATAAGAGAAATTAGGGCTCGTACGGAGGCATATAGGCATTCTTTTTTTCCTCGTTCAATTTGGGAGTGGAATAGGAAAGGAAATGCCTAGTAGTGGTACAGTGTACCCTCCGCCACGCACCTTACGGTGAATTGCGAAGTATGTATGTAGATGTAGAATGTACTTCTGCACTTGGTTTCGCCCAATGGACAACATGCAGTATTGTTAAGCGCAGTGCCTGTAAAGATGTTGAGGGAAATTGATAGCGAAGAGGACAGTGTCAGAGTTTGTGAACGTATTTTTACTGCCACTGAATTAGGACGCAGTAGTAAAAGGGAAGGAGATGTCGCTATATGAAAGAAAACCTAAGAGAAATTACCAAACCAGCCGAACTTAACTTTTTCAGTGGTATAACGAAGAACTTCTTCATGAACCAATGCTTACGAATATGTGAGTATCTGCAGCTTATTCCGTTGAAAGTAAGAAGAATATAAACATATGAGAAACATAAATTTCTATTATGGTCTGTTCTTACTATGACAGACAGTTTTTTGACACTTATCAATTCGGTGTAGAGTCTAATGATTAAAATTTTTTAGGATACCCTCGTCTTTCTTATACCTTAAGGCGGCCAACCGTCCCAGATTTCGCGGGACCGTCCCGGATTCTGCCGCACCGTCCCGCGTTGGGGGACTCAATAAAAAAGTCCCGCAAAATTCCTAATTTGTCCCGCATTTTGGTAGTTTTCATATTTCACCGACTGAAGATTATTCCCACGTATCTTAAGCATAAGATCGGATTTAAGATTGTGATTATATGCAGTAACTGTCGTTTTCTAGTGTACATAGAAACAGAAATAAATACACCATACAACTGAGTGAAACACCACTTTCTGTTAGACCGGGCACCACTCTTAGTTCTCAGAAGTTGGCAGATAGCTTCCAGACGAAAACTTCCGGGTGATGCAGAAGTTCAACCGGCAATTGTTAGGTTGTAAGTTAGTCCCCGCGGACACTCGACATTGTTGATTTGTGTATCCGTGCTTCACTGGTTTCGGTTCAGTGGACTAATTTACACGTAAGCTATTGACTTCTCTTCCTTCAATACCGCTCAAGTACTTGTAGTATAGTACTGTTGGACCAATTTAATGGGCTTACAGTTGACTGTTGCCAGAGTAAAATCTCCGCGATATTTTGCATGTGCTACGACTGTCTGACTGGGAAAAACATTATGGTCACGTTTTCGTCTGAAAATAAACAGGAAGATAATGGCAATTATCGCCGGCCGCGGTGGCCGAGGAGACTAATGCGCTTCAGTCACGGTCTGCAAGGCCACTACGGTCGTGGGTTCGAATCCCCCCTCGGGCATGGATATTTGTGCCGTCTTTAATATAAGGTAGTTCATAAGTAGTTTGTAAGTTTAGGGACTGATGACCCCATAGTCGAGTCCCATAAGCTTAACAAACATTTGAACATTTGAATGACAATTATCGTCGTGGTGCCTATTATTGTGTCCTACGTTTATGGTGCCCGTGTTTCAAGTCAAGGCACAAATTTCTCACTTACGCACCAGGAAACAACACTCAGCTAATGAAGGCATACAGCAAAACAAGAATTTAATAGAAAAGTAAAACATTCGAAGCGGTATAAATGTGGGTCCTACGAGACATAAAGTAGGCGGGACACGGGACATTGATTTCAAAATTGGTACTGCCATAAGGACTTGTAAAAGGAGTTCCCTTATTTACAGAAGTATACAACATCTTCAGAAGTGCGTTGCAAAACCTCCAATGGGGTTTTCTCTGTTTTTTTTTTTTTTTTTTTTTTTTTTTTTTTTTTTTTTTTTTTTTTTAAATACATCTGTTTCCAAGAGGATTGGCGGGCCTCATTTTGTTTTGCCGCCCCGGGCCTCCAACAACGTTAGTCTACTAGTAACTCTGAGTCACGCGTTCAAAGTCCTCATCCACATCCTCGAAACGTCCCGCATTGGGATACGAAGAAGTTGGCCGCCTTATACGCGCATATTCTTTTGAGTGTGATTACTTTTGCTTAAGAAGACAATTTCTTGAAGATTTTTGCCGTTTGTGGTACAGCTGTAGCAACAATTGTGGAGCCGGCCGCGGTGGCCGAGGGGACTGAGGCGCTCCAGTCACGGTCTGCACGACTGGTGGTTCGAATCCCCCCTCGGGCATGGATATTTGTGCCGTCCTTACTTGTAAGTAGTTCATAAGTAGTTTGTAAGTTTAGGGACTGATGACCCCGTAGTTAAGTCCCATAGACTCTACAAACAAACAACAATTGTGGAATTGGGTTCTTCTTTGTTGAAAACAGTTTGATTTGCTTTTTCCGTTTTCTTGTCATGTTTGTGATGTTTGTTCTTCAGCTACAGTTGTGGTGGCTGATTTGGCATGTTAAATCTTAACGTTCTTGACTAGAAAAGCGACGTCTTTCTGCCGAAGGGCATGTCTTCTGGTGTTTCCTAACCAGTTCTCTATTTTTAATAGTAAATGACATTATTCAATAAAAGCCTGAAGGTAACAAGGTAATTGTAAATAACCTGTGCTGCAATTTACCGTTTCCTATCTTGTCAGGAACCTTAGTAAACCTAAGAAAAAGAAAGGTGGTGCCATTTTTAAGTTATTACCTATTTTAAGATACTACATATGTTCCCTAATGTAGTAAAAAGCTTGTTAAAATCTAGAGGTGCCCCCCCCCCCCCTTATACCCAAGATATCATGTCCTGGTTTGCCATTTAATATTGAAATTAAATATCTTTTCTTTCACGTTTTGTAAATTGTTTTATAAACCCCCTTTCCAGGCTAGCCAAAAAAGCTAATTCCGCCCCCCCCCCTCCCAGAAATTTCAATGACATAGTTTACGGCATGACCCCTCCCCCTGTGGGCACCTCTGTTAAAATCAATGTAAACGATACCATTCGCACTCATCCGATACCGTATTCAGCAGGAGCCTGCCCCACCAGAAAGTTTGTGATATACTTTTGCAGTATTATATCAAACAGTTGGAGTGTGACATGATCCATCCTAACTCAATTTACAATGACGTGATCAAACGGTTTTGCTTGCCTTAAGCCACAGCATTGCTGAGCATGTGCCCGGAGGATGCAGCCCCCATCTCTTCGTTACGCAACCATGCCGACGGCCGAGGGCCAGCGGGAGTTGGCACTTACTCCCACTGCAGTGACGTCACAGAGCTGTTTCCGTGACCTACGCGAAAGACAGGCTCCAGCACAGTCGTCATAAATGTTCAAATGTTTGTAAATCTATCGGACCAAACTGCGTGGTCATCAGTCCGTAGCTTACAAACTACTTAAACCTAGGTAAACTAACCTAAGGACAAACACACACACCCATGCCCCAGGGAGGACTCGAACCTCCACGGCGAGCAACCGCGCGCTCCGCAGCGTGACGCTTTAGACCGCTCGGCTACTCCACCGCGGCACAGTCGTCATACCACGTAAGCAACGTAGTTCCGAGCGGGCGCGATCGCTAGCTCAGTGGCTGCCCACTATGATGCAGTGGGCTGTGGTGTTGGCTGTGCCCCAGCGGCCGGCCAATCGGCTAGTGATCGCGCCGGCTCGGAACTACCTTACTTCCGTGGCATGACGACTGCGCTGGGGCACAGACAAATATATACAGACGGGAAACCTCCGTAAGGGCCCAGTCCCACGCTCAGGGGTGCGGGGCAGGGGGTGCTGAAGCAGTTCCGTAAGATGTACCATGATGGCGCTGCGGTCAGATGCAGCCCTTTAAACTGGCTAGAGCAGGCGGCAGGCAGCGGCTGTCCCCACCACAACCTCCCATCAAACGCCAGCAAGCCAGACACAGCCGTGGCCTCGTGGCAGGCGGCACGAGCTCTCCCCTAAGCCTCCCCTCCACGCTACCCTCAGAA
This sequence comes from Locusta migratoria, assembly GCA_026315105.1. Classification (NCBI taxonomy): domain Eukaryota; kingdom Metazoa; phylum Arthropoda; class Insecta; order Orthoptera; family Acrididae; genus Locusta; species Locusta migratoria. Next base: position 694,289,532 of record CM048745.1, on the reverse strand, counting down.
GCGCCTCTAGTGTGGTCTACCGGTACTAAGCCAGGGAACCGCCTGACACCTGCTAGCATCCTACGGAACTACGAGAGGAGCGTAGGACCGTGGTTTAGGGGGGGGGGGGGGCTGCTTCTCTGTATATGTTACTCTGTGGCTGGGACCTGTCTCTCTCGTTGGCTTCGGCTTTTTCCCTTTCCCCTCCTCGCCCCTCGCTCTAGTGCTGCTTGGAGCCCGGCGTCCGCGGCCCTTGCTCTCCGGTGAAGCGGGCTGTACCTGTCGCACTCCCACTCCCCACCCCTCCACAGGTTCGCAGAGTTTGCGGCCGGCGACCCTGGGCCCTTATCACCTCCGTCAAGTGCCTTACTGATTTTACAACTTTTTAGTAGTAGCGAAGTAAATTGTTAGTCTCCAACAAGAGAATCCTTTCAGTCTCTTCAACTAGATGGAACTTCCCACCCACATTGTAAATACTGTCAAAGAAAACAAATTCTACTTATTAGAATGTTTTGAAAAGATTGAGGAAGAGGATTCCTGGGTTGATGTTACAATAAGAGAAGCAGCTGCTTTAAGAAATTTACTTAATAATTGACACTCCTAGATTTTTTCTACGATAGCATGAAACACGTTGATATTTTTTCTATATCACTGTTCTGGTGTAGAGTGCAAATTCCATTACCATAGCCAATGCCTTACATCATTTTGAGCATGCTGTATCTGAAATACGAGAGAACAGTCAACAGTTTCGCGTTTCTGATGATGAGTGTATTGCTCCTCCAAGAAAACGTTCCAAATGTAGCAGTGAAATTAATATGACATCAGATGCCAAAGAAGTGAAAATTCTCATGTATTTAGGAACTTGGAAATCATTGACCCAAAAAAGTTTGCTTCTTTTAGAAAACATTCACGAGCCACTTTGGTCAATACTTTATTAAACTACAGTCTGTTTATTTGCCACAATATACTGAAAATTGAACTGTCAGTAATTTATCGCGATGATACATTTATAGGCATCAAATCTGTTTGTTAGCTGTTTACTTTCTTTGTAGAATTCACTGGCTGTTAGTTCCATTCGCAAGGAGCAAATCAGTGATATTCCAAACTTCAACAACAGAGTAATTGACTAGTTTGCCATTCAGAAGAAAAGACATGTACATTTTCTGTATAAATAACCTGTCAGAACACAGAGCTCATTAGCTGCAGTGGAGTAGCCGAGCAGTCTAAGGCGTCTCGCTGCAGAGCGCGCGGTTGCTCGCCGTCGGAGGGTCGAGTCCTCCCTGAGCATTTGAGTGTGTGTGTTGTCCTTAGGTTAGTTTACCTAGGTTTAAGTAGTTTGTAAGCTACAGACTGATGACCATGCAGTTTGGTCCGATAGATTTACAATATTTGAACATTTTTGAACAGACATCATTAGTTAACTTGCTAGTTGGGTAAAATACCGGTACACTTGAAACTGCTCCTAGCTAAGGTTTTTCCCAGAGTTTTTACCTTGGCCTTAAGGTAAAAGCCAGGTGGGTCCCTGTTGTCTCTCTGGTGCATTCCCAATGGCAAACAAGTCACATACGTCCTCCCACAGTTCATTTTTATTTTGACATCACAATCAGTATACAGAAGCACAACTAAAATAAGTGTGAACTTCAGCATGAGAAGAGCTCGTGAACTTCGGTTCGAATCCAAACACTTCCAAGCCCCCAAGTTCTTCAGTAAATTGTGACACCACAGCATAAACTCAGACACCCACACCAGTACAATGAAAACCAGCGGAGCTGGTGGACCAACCAAGTACAATATTACACACACATAACCCCCCTCCCCCGCAAAAATAATAATAGTAATAAAATAAAAATGTTTATTGCACATTTGTATACATTTTTATTAGCTACAGTGTTTCGTGGATTATATTAATTACTGCATAATTAGCATATTTAATATCTTTCGAATGTGTTTAAATTATGTTATATAAATGGAGGTTATATAAAGAACACTTCAGACTGATTCCATTATATTGGGTACTAACTTTTTGGCTGAGCTCCACCAACGAATCTGAGTACGAGCCGCCACCACAGGCGTGCCGGCCGCGGTGGCCGAGGGGACTGCGGCGCGTCAGTCACGGTCTGCACGGCCACTACGGTCGGGGGATCGAATCCCAACTCGGGCATGGATATTTGTGCCATCCTTAGTGTTATCTATTTCTTAAGTAGTTTGTAAGTTTAGGGACTGATGACCCCGTAGTTAAGTCCCATAAGCTATACAAACAAAACAAGGCTGCACCCCGGTGAAGCGGGCAGTACCTATCGCACCCCCACTCCCCACCCCTCCACAGGTTCGCAGAGTTTGGGGCCGGCGACCCTGGGCCCTTATCACCTCCGTCAAGTGCCTTATTGGTTTTACAACGTTTTTTTCTTCATCTCCCAAGCGAAGTAATTTGTTAGTCTCTAACAAGAGGATCCCTCCAGTCTCTTCAGCTAGATGGAACTTCCAGTCCCGCATTGTAAATACTGTCAAAGGAAACATATTGTACTTATTGGAATCTTCTGAAAAGATTAAGGAAGAAGATTTCTGGGTTGATGTTACAATAAGAGAAGTATTTGCCTTAAGAAATTTAATTAACAATACACACTTTTTATTCCTGCTAATTTTTTTCTATGATATCATGAGACACATTAATATTTTCTGTAACACAGGTCACAGATGCACAGTGCAAAAGCCATTACCATAGCCAATTCAAATTCAAATGTTTGTATAAAAATGTTCAAATGTTTGTATAGCTTATGGGACTTAACTACGGGATCATCAGTCCCTAAACTTACAAACTACTTATGAACTACTTACGAACTGTTGTTGTTGTTGTGGTCTTCAGTCCGGAGACTGGTTTGATGCAGCTCTCCACAATACCCTATCCTGAGCAAGCCTCTTCATCTCCACATAAGAACGACAACCTACATCTGTCTGAATCTGCTTACTGTATCCATCTCTTGGTCTTCCCCTGCGATTTTTTCCCCACACACTTCCCTCCAACGCTAAATTAACAATTCCTTGATGTCTAAGAATGTGTCCTACCAATCTATCCCTTCTTTTAGTCAAGGTATGCCAGAAATTCCTTTTCTCCCCAATTCTGTTCAGTACCTCCTCATTAGTTACGCGATCCACCCACCTAATCTTCAGCATTCTTCTGTAGCACCATATTTCAGAAGCCTCAATCCTCTTCCTGTCCGCACTGTTTATCGTCCATGTCTCACTCCCATACAAGGCAACACTCCATACAAATGCCCTCAGAAAGGACTTCCTTAGGCCTAAATCAATATTCGATGTTAACAAATTTCTCTTTTTCAAAAACGCTTTTCTACCCATTGCCATTCTGCATTTTATATCCTCTGTACTGCGCCCATCATTTGTTATTTTACTGCCCAAGTAACAAAACTCATCTACCTCCTTTATTGCTTCGTTTCCCAATCTAATTCCTTCAGCATCACCTGATTTTCTTACACTGCACTCCATTACCCTAGTTTTGCTCTTGTTAATGTTCATCTTATATGCACCTTTCAGCACACTGTCCATTCCATTCAATTGCTCTTCCAGGTCCTTTGCTGTATCTGACAGAATTACTATGTCATCGGCAAAACGCAATGTTTTTAATTCTTCCCCCTGAACTTTTATACCTTCACCAAATTTCTCCTTGCTTTCCTTTATAGCTTGTTCAATGTACAAATTGAATAACATTGGAGAAAGGCTACAACCCTGTCTCACTCCCTTCCCAACCACTGCATCCCTTTCATGCCCTTCAACTCTGACAACCGCTGTCTGGTTTTTGTACAAGTCGTAAATAACCTTACGCTCCCTATATTTTACTCCTGCTTGCTTCAGAACTTGAAAGAGTTTATTCCAATCAACATTGTCAAAAGCCTTCTCCAAATCTACAAAAGCTAGAAATGTAGATTTGCCTTTTCTTAATCTATCTTCTAGGATAAGCCGTAAAGTGAGTATTGCCTCCCGTGTTCCTACATTTCTCCTGAACCCAAACTGATCTTCCCCGAGGTCGGCTTCTACCAGCTTTTCCATCCTTCTGTATATAATTCGCGTTAATATTTTGCAGCCATGACTTATTAAACTGATGGTTCTGTAGTTTTCACACCTGTCTGCACCTGCTTTCTTAGGGATGGGGATTATAACATTTTTCTTAAAGTCTGAGGGTACTTCACCTGTCTCATACATCTTACACACCAGGTGAAACAATTTTGTCATGGCTGGTTCTCCCAGAGACTTCAGTAGCTCTGAGGGAATATCATCTATTCCAGGGGCCTTGTTTCGACTTAGGTCTTTCAGGGCTCTGTCAAATTCTTCTCTCAGTACAGTATCTCCTATTTCATCTTCATCTACATCCTCTTCCCTTCCTACAATATTGTCTCGAAGTTCATTTCCTTTGTAGAGCCCCTCTATATATTCTTTCCACCTTTCAGCTTTCCCTTCTTTGCTGAGAACTGGTTTTCCATCAGTGTCCTTGATATTCATAGAGCTGTTTTTCTTATCTCCAAATGTTTCTTTTATTTTCCTGTAGGCTGTATCTATTTTTCCCCTATTTATACATTCTTCTACATCCTTGCATTTGCCTTCTAGCCACTCCTGCTTAGCCATTTTGCTCTTCCTGTCAATCTCATTTCTTAGTCGTCTGTACTCCATTTTGCCTGTTTCATTTACTGCATTTTTATATTTTCTCCTTTCATCGATTAAATTTAGTATCTCCTGTGATATCCAAGGATTTTTTGTAGGTCTTGCCTTCCTACCTATTTTGTCCTCTGCTACCTTCACTATTTCATCTCTCAATTTTACCCATTCCTCCTCTACTGTTTTATTTCCCCCCGTTTCTGTCAATTGTTGCCTAAAGCTCCCTCTGAAATTTTTAAGAACCTCAGGTTCCTTCAATTTATCCAGGTCCCATCTCCTTATTTTCCTACCTTTTTGTAGTTTCTTTAGTTTCAGCCTACAGTTCATAACCAACAAGTTATGGTCAGAGTCTATATCTGCCCCTGGGTATGTCTTACACTGTAGAACCTGATTCCGAAATCTATGTCTTACCATTATAAAATCTATCTGATATCTTCCGGTGTCTCCTGGTCTCTTCCACGTATACAACCTTCTTTCGTGATTCTTGAACCAGGTGTTTGTTATAACTAAATTATGTTCTGTGCAAAATTCTACCAGGCGGCTTCCTCTTTCATTCCTTTTGCCCAGACCATATTCACCTACTATCTTCCCTTCACTGCCTTGTCCTACTACCGAATTCCAGTCTCCCATAACAATTAAATTTTCCTCTCCCTTAATTGTCTGAATAATTTCCTTTAGCTCCTCGTATATTTCTTCGATTTCCTCATCATCGGCAGAGCTAGTTGGCATATAAACCTGTACTACTGTTGTCGGTGTTGGCTTCGTATCTATCTTGACAATGATAATGCGATCACTGTGCTGGTCATAGTAGTTTACCCGCATTCCTATTTTCTTATTCAATATCAATCCTACTCCTGTGATACCCCCAACTGATTTTGTATTTATAATCCTGTACTCACCTGACCAGAAATCCTGTTCATCCTGCCACCGAACTTCACTAATCCCCACTATATCTAACTTCAACCTATCCATTTCCCTTTTTAAATTTTCTAATTTTCCTACACGATTAAGGGATCTAACATTCCACGCTCCGACCCGTAGAATGCCAGTATTGTCTTTCCTGATGATCACATCCTCCTGAGTAGTCCCCACCCGGAGATCCGAATGGGGGACTATTTTACCTCCGGAATATTTTACCCGAGAGGATGCCATCATCATATGTTCATACAGTAGAGCTGCATGTCCTCGGGAAAGGTAACGGCTGTAGTTTCCCCTTGCTTTCAGCCGTTCGCAGTAGCTGTGTGGCAAAGCCACATTAGCTGATGTTACAAGGCCAGCTCAGTCAATCATCCAGACTGTTGCCCCTGTAACTACTGAAGAGGCTGCTGCCCCTCTTCAGGAACCACACGTTTGTCTGGCCTCTCCACAGATACCCCTCCGCTGTGGTTGCACCTACGGTACGGCTATCTGTATCGTTGAGGCACGCAAGCCACCTCACCTCGGCAATGTCTGTGGTTCATGGGAGTGGACTTACGAACTAGGACGGCACAAATATCCATGCCCGAGGGGGGATTCGAACCCCCGACCGTAGTGACCGTGCAGACCGTGACTGGAGCGCCTCAGTCCCCTCGGCCACCGCGGCCGGCTCCATAGCCAGTTCATTACATCATTCTGAGTATGCTGTATCTGAAATACGAGAGAACATTCAACTGTTTCGAGTTTCTGATGATGAGTGTATTGCTCCTCCAAAAAAATGTTCCAAATGTGTTTGTATTTTACTTAGGTTAGTTTACCTTAGTTTAAGTAGTTTGTAAGCTACGGACTAATAACCCAGCAGTTGAGTCTAACAGATTTACAAACATTTGAACATTTTTTTTTTTTTTATGCACCAGAGAGACAACAGGGACCTTCCTGGCTTTTGCTTACAACCATGCTTTTGCATCTGACAGCAGATGCCAAAGAAGTGCGTGAGCCGCGGTGGAGTAGCCGAGCGGTCTAAGGCGCCTCGCTGCGGAGCGCGCGGTTACTCGCCGTGGAAGTTCGAGTCGTCTCTAGGGCATGGATGTGTGTGTTTGTCTTTAGGTTGGTTTAGCTTAGTTTAAGTAGTTTGTAAGCTACGGACTGATGACCACGCAGTTTGCTCCGATAGATTTACAAACATTTGAACATTTTGAAGTGCGTGACATTATGACCAACCAACTGAAAGGAAGATTTCAAAATTCTCATGTATTTAGCAGCTTCGAAATCATATATTCAAAAATGTTTTTTCTATTAGAGAATAGAAACCTTGTTATTATACTACCGTCCGTTTATTTGCCACAATAAATTGAAAAATGAACTGTCAGTGATTTATATCAATGATACATTTGGAAGCATAAAGTCGGTTTGTGAGCTGTTTACTTTCTTTGTCGCACATTCCTTTGAAGAATCGTGCATTGAAGTGCACAAAACATTACAAATTGCGCCAGATACACTAATTTCAACAGCAGAAGCAGAGTGCAGTTTCAGCATCTTAAAAAGAATCAAAACCTTCCTCAGGAACAGTATGAGTCAGGAAACGCTAAACGCTCTTGCTGTTTGTTCCATTCACAAAGAGGAATCAGTGATAATCCAGACATCAACAACAGAGAAATTGACCAGTTTGCCAGTCACAAGAACAAACGTGCACGTTTACTGTATGAATAGTTTGTCAGAACACACACCCCATTATTTAACGTGTTGGTTAGGTAAAATACACACGAAACTGCTTCTAGCCAAGGTTTTTCCCCAGAGTTTTTGCCTTGGTTGTAAGCAAAAGCCAGGAGGGTCCCTGTTGCCTCTCTGGTGCATTCAAAAAGAAATGTTCAAATGTTTGTAAATCTGTTAGACCCAAGTGCTGGGCTATTAGTCCGTAGTTTACAAGCTACTTAAACTAAGGTAAACAAACCTAAGTACAACACAAACACCCATGCCCGAGGGGGGACTCGAATCCCCGACTGCAAACGGCCGCGCTCACCGCAGCACGACGCCCCAAATGCGCACGGCTAATCCGTCGCGGCTCTGCTGCATTCCCAATGGGGAAGAAGTCACATACGTCCTCCCACAGGTCATTTTGATTTTGACATCACAATCAGTTCACAGAAGCTCGACTACAGTAAGTACGAACTTCAGCATGAGAAGAGCTGGTGGACTTCGGTTCGAATCTAAACACCTCCAAGCATGGCCTGCCGCGGTGGCCGAGGAGACTGAGGCGCTCCAGTCACGGTCTGCACGGCCCCTACGGTCGGGGGTTCGAATCCCCCCTCGGGCATGGATATTTGTGCCGTCCTTAGTATTAGCTAGTTCATAAGTAGTTTGTAAGTTTAGGGACTGATGACCACGTAGTTAAGTCCCATAAGCTTAACAAACATTTGAACCTCCAAGCATTGACGGACTAAGGGGAAGGGGCGGGGGCCGCCAAATACGTGGAAAGCAAAGTTAAAAAAAAAAAAAAAAAAAAAAAAAAAAAAAAAAAAAAAAAATAGAAAGAAAAAGCGCGCTTGGCATCTTGTTTTGCTGGGGCCTCCAAATGTCAAAAGCTATTTTTTTAGACTCTCCCAAGTCTCTCGTCCTGGAGGAGCTTCCAGTTCTTTTTTTATAGTAATACATATATTTCCAAGTTGACGGGGGTGGGGGCTCAAATTGTTTTGTCACCGCCCCGGACCTCCAACGGCCTTAGTCGGCCACTGCCTCTAAGCTCCCCCAAGTTCTTCAATAAAGCCGGCCGCGGTGGCCGAGGGGACTGAGGCGCTCCAGTCACGGTCTGCACGGCCACTACGATCGGGGGTTTGAATCCCCCCTCGGGCATGGATATTTGTGCCGTCCTTAGTATTAGCTAGTTAATAAGTAGTTTGTAAGTTTAGGGACTTATGACCCCGTAGTTAAGTCCCATAAGCTGTACAAACATTTGAATTTTCTTCAATAAATTGTGTCACCACAGCATAAACTCAGACACCCACATAAGTACACGGAAAACCAGCGATGCTGGTGGACCAGACCAACTATAATATTACACACGCATAACCCCTCCCCCCTATTATTAATAAAATAAAAATGTTTATTGAACAAATTTTTATTAGCTACAGAGTTTCGTTGATTATATTAATTACAGCATAATTGGCATATTTAATATCTTTCGAATGTGTTTAAATTATGTTATATAAATGGAGGTTATATAATGAACACTTCAGACTAATTCGATTATACCGGGTACCTTTTGCTTCCGCCCCACCAACAAAACGGAGCACGAGCTGCCACTGTTCGTAAGCTTAGGGACTGATAACCACAGAAGTTAAGTTCCTTAGATTTACAAACATTTGGAAAAAGGTAGTTAATGTTCACAGGACATGCACGATAGTATGTCCTGCAATAGTGACTATCATTTGAACCAAGTCAGCTCGCGGGTTCAAGATCAATTAGATATCTAAGCGCTACAGCACCTACAGGTAAAATGTGTCCGACTCGTTGTCACGTTGTAAACCGAAGGTCATGGATCAGAATTACTTCAGCACGCCTGCATGATATCTCGCAGACGTATCCACGAACCGTACCAACAAATCAGGGTTTGAAAGAATGTGCGTTATTAATATGAATGATTGCCGAGCGCAACCGAGATATTGGTAATAATAGAAAGTTGCTGGATAGGGAGTTGTGTTTACCAAACAAATTACATAAACAGTTGGGTTCAGATAATGTAGTAAGCAGGTAGTTTAATGCAACAATAACGTGACTTACTTGAAGCTTTGCCATGGAGAGCCATAGGACGTTTGGAAGCGGGAAGACATAGAGGGAGGTGGCTGCACTTATTGTAGTATCCTTGGGTAGCCAGACGTCCTGTTTCTGACGGGACTGTCCTTTAAAGAAGTATTATTTTGTTCACGGAATGAGGTGATGTGTGACCAAATTTTTCATTATCGTGCTCTGTGCCAGTAAATAATGCGTGAGATAGGCGGTTCATATCGATTATTTGCTACTGTAGTAATTACAGACAGGACTGACAAGTTTTCGTTTAAGCACTTTGAAGGGCTAACAACGCTCCACTGTATTTGTACTTACGAATGACTATCCACTGTTAAATCAGATATATTTGCAGATCCAACAGACATTATGTCTTTGGACTGTTAAGGACAACAATGAGAAGTAAGCGGCTGTTTGAATATTGTTCGGCCAGTTTGCTTCATTGCGCTCCATTGTCTGTTATTGCTGTGTGTGACAATACCTAATGCCCATTAGAATGGGGAAAAGAAAGTGCAGTTTCTCGAAAACCAAGAAAGATGAGTTCTCTTTCTTGAAGGAAATCACGAGTACTGTACAAAGGTAGAATGTACATTGTGTCGTTCAGTTTTTTTTCATTGAACATGGAGGACATACCAACATAATGCAACATATATAAAAAAAGAAGCACTTGTTGTCCGTTTCTGCGAGAACATCTAGCAGCATAACTTCATTTGTAAGTAACAATAAACTACAAACAGAAGAAGATAAACGTCTCGCAGCGGAAGAAGAACTGTTTGTGTTCCATACTGCAAAACACCATCATTCACCGAGCGAGGTAGCGCAGTGGTACCTTAACACACTGGACTCGCATTCGGAAGGTTGGTGGTTCAAATCCTCCTCCGGGCATCCAGATGTAGATTTTCCGTGATTTTCTTAGATCACTCCAGGCAAATAACGGGATGGTTCCTTTCAAAGGGCACGGCCGATTTCCTTCCCATCCATAACCAAAACTCCGAGCGTTAGCTCCGTCTCTAATATCCAAGCTGTCGACGTGACGTACAACCGTAAGCTTCCTTCCCTTCCCACAATCATTCTTTCCGTTCAATGGACTGCACGTCTCTTCTCATCAGAGATCTATTTGAGAAGAAATTCACGTGTTCTAGGACAAAGTGTGAGTCGATTTTAGTGAACGTTTTATAGCCGTACGCAATGCATGAAGTTCAGTCAGAACTTAAAAGATGCTAAGTGTGTGCCTGTGATGGTGGATGCATCAAATCACAAAAGCTTAAAGCTAGTGCCAATTCTAGCTAGGTTTTACATTCCTACAAAAGGTGTTCAGTGCAAAGTAATGACTTCAGAACATTGGTGGAGAAACGGCAGGATTATGAACTAGCTATATTCTGGATATTTTAAAAAAGCAAAATATAGTTGACACGATTGTCACATTTTGTACAGATAACTGTAACACCAACTTTGGCGAGTGCAAGCGGGCAGGAACAAACAATGTTTATTCTAAACTGAACAGTGTTCTCAAGATGAACATTCAAGCCATCGGTTGTGCAGCCCATGTGGTACACAATAGAGTTCAGACAAGTGCAGACATTCTTCCCATTGACATCGAAATGATAGTGAATACATTTTTCAGTATTTTCGAATTTACACTGTGCGTGTGGAGGAACTGAAATCATTTTGTGATTTTGTTGATACTGAGTAAAAGCAAGTTCTAGGTAGTAATAAAACTAGATGGTTGTCATTGTTGCCAGGAGTTAAAAGAGTTATTGATATGTATGATCCTCTGAAATCATATTTTCTGTCTCGGGATAGGTGTCATACATTGCTGGAACAGTTTTTTTAGACCGAGCGAGGTGGCGCAGTGGTAACACACTGGACTCGCATTCGGAAGGATGGTGGTTCAAATCCACCTCCGGCCATCCATATTTACGTTTTCCATGATTTCCCTAAATCACTCCAGGAAAATGCCGGGATGGTTCCTTTCAAAGGGCACGGCCGATTTCCTCCTCCATACTTCCCCAAAAATCCGAGCGTAAGCTCCGTCTCTAATGACCACGCTGTCGACGGGACGTAAAACCCTAAGCTTCCTTCCTAAGTTTTTTGAGAATCCACACGGTAGCTTCTTTGGCTTCACTTCAATTGAAGCTGTTTTCCAATTCAATTCAAAAGTTGGAAAGAAGCAATATTTCAGCTACAGAAACAGCTAAGGAGCTTGAGCTGCTTAAAGAAAAAAATCAGTAACAGGAAATTGAGTAAATTTCAAACATCAGTTATTTCTTCAATTTTAATTAACTCGGAAAAGGAAGGTATTTTCACTCAGTCAAAATACGAGACAATTACCAATTTATTTTGTGACTTTTCTTGACTTATTTAGAAAAGTACGGACATCCGGCAGTTCGCCCGAGATTTTATGGAAATATCTGTACGCCGTGAAAGCTTTTAAACATCATGTCTGAAAATTGTTGAAACAGTAGATTCAGGTGCAACATTTCAGATGGATGAAAATGTATTGTTTGATGAGAAGGGATTCGTGAACAACATTGTATCCAAGAAACATGAGGAAAGGGAAAAGCTAATTTGGAAACAGATAAGAGATAGTGTGACGTATTCCTTACACTTAAAAGTACAGATACTTCATGCAAATATATAGAGACACTTCTGAGTTTTGCTCTTGCTGTACCAGGCACAAATGCTGTTGTGGAAAGGGTATTTTCAATTTTCACCACTGAAACTATTGAAACAATTGTAATAGTTAAACTCATTATGAAGACCTTACCTGCAAGGAGTTCCACAACTTGCTAGTACCAATTCAAAGCTTTTGAAAGATATTAGGTCTTCTGATAAGTACGGTACAAACTTAGATCTGGTAGTAGTGTTCCTGATACTAGAGCTCAACAGTCTACAGATTAGTGCTCATTTGTTAGAAATCTTTCTGTTAGTTACTCGATATTCTGAATTATAATCAGTTCTTGGAAAAACAATTATCACATGATGCAGTGCCAAATGAAGCATGTTTTGATAAAATAAATGCCTTTTTATGAGTATAAACTTTAGTTTTTATCTATTTTAGTAAAGTGATGCAGTCATAAGTGCACAATTTCTTTTTTTTTTTATTATTTAGAGTGCTATTTTGTCCCATTTTTTATACCAAATTTTCGCAAATGTCCCGTTTTTTCACGTGGAAAATCTGGTCACCCTAGAGAATCCCAAAGTGTGTTTTGCAAGACCTGGACACGATTTCAGACATCAGGAACCGTTAAAAGAAGGCAAGGCCAAGGTTGTGTACATGTAACATCAGCAAGAGATGTCCGTTATCTCCAGTTAACAGCTTGTGGAGACAGGAGGCTGAATGCAACTCAGCTGCAAAGCATCTTCCAGGCAGAAACAGGATGCGCAATATCAACACAAAAAGTCCTAAATCACCTTCGGGAATGTGGGTTCTACGCCCGGAGACATATGGCGTTTCTCTCATTAAAACTACAGTACTTCATTGTTTAGCCTGTAGAAACCGGATGGAGGAACATCAGGATTGGCGCCAGGTTCTGTTTACAGATGAGTGAAGATTTTGTGTTAAGTTGACCATCGTTCCCTCAACTGGAGAGAACGTGAAACTTGGAACAGTCCTGTTTATTTGGACGAATGGTGTGGGCAGTAGTCTATTGGCGGACCTCTACATTGTTCAGAATGGCGCGCTGACTGCTCAGAGGTAGGGAGATGAGATCCATCGACCTTTTGTTGTGCTCTACGCTGGTGCCGTAGGAGATGGGTGCCTTCTGAAGGAAGCTGCAGTGGTGGACAACATGCTTGAAGCAGAGGGAACTGAACGAATGGAGTGGCCAGCTTGTTCACCAGACTTAAACTGAGTATGTCTGGGACCACTGCAATCAGGGCGTGTTTGGAGGAGAATTTGCATAGGTGCTACAAAGATCGTAGCATCTATATTTATTCAGACAGCCAGGCAGCCCTGAGATCACTGGCAGCTCCTGCAACAAGATCTAAAATTGTTGCAGAATGTCACAGGGTTCTGGTGGAGCTAGGGGAAAGCAATAGGGTAAACCTATTGTGGGTCCCTGGCCACTCGGGGATCAGTGGCAACGAACATACCGACAGATTAGCTAGTATGGGGGCAGAGACTCCGTTTATTGGACCGGAACATGTCCTGACAATCACCAAGGCAATGATCAAATTGGAGCTACGTAACTGGCTCAGAAGACAGCATGTAGAATATTGGACCAAAGTCTATCAACAAAAACAGGGCAAGGTAATGATGCCAAAGCCAAGTTTTAGCTCTGCAATCCTGGGCCTGAACAGGAGAGAGATTAGACTCATGGTTGGATTGCTGACAGGCCATGGGAATTTCAAAAAAACACCTACATACAATGGGAATAACAGAAGAGGACCCTAAATGTAGGATCTGTGATGACGGTGATGAAACTGCATCACATCTAATCTTCAAATGCATTGCATTAGAGAGCAAAAGGCACAGAACATTTGGGACAACCAAACCCGAAGAAATTGTGTCTAATAAAGAACTGGTAAAGGGACTCCTTGCACTGTTCAAGGGCATTGGTTGGCTTTACTAGATATACAGGGAGCGATACAGCACAATAAACTTAGTTTCGGTGCGGGCAGTGGTGGATTGGACCAAGACTGTTTTGGCTTCCCTGACAAAATCAATCTATTAATGATTGGGATGGACCTGGCAGATGCATTGCAGCATATATTTTTCTGCCATGTGAAGTCTGTAACTACATGTCCTTAGCCTTAGTTTAATTTTTATAGCACCATTTGCCATATTGTACAAAGCACAAAAGTGTTTTATTCTTAGGGACTTGTCCTATATCATTGTGTGCTCTACTGTACAAATGTTTGATCTACAGGACAAATAAAACAAACTTACTTACCAGGACTTTCCACAACAGTTGCAGAGCTGGATATTGCACTCATGGAAGAACGGTCAAATATCCCTCAAAATCTGATCGATAATCTCATACTGTACATGACATGCAGGTGTGCAACTGTAATGGCTGTCCAAGTTGATCACACACCTTATTAATGGGTAACAAGAATGAATATTTCACTATTATGGTAGCCCTATTGTGCCTTGCCCTAGGTAAACACCATGTAAACTTCAAATAGAGTTGGGACAGCAAAATATCGTACTGTATCACACATAAATTACAATTGTAACCAATATCTGAATAAAAAACATTACCATATGCATATTTCGTATGATATCTCACCTGATACCCTACTTGTTTTGAGCAGTGCATATGAGATAAGGATGAAAATTAGTATTTCTGCTGCTCGTGCAGCTGCCTATTGGATACCTGCCTAAGTGCACACAGTGTAATTGCTATATATTGGGATATGAACTGCGAAATATTTGTGACAAAAGTATCATTTATTTCATCCTTCATTTTCTAATTACATGGAAATATAAATAACATTACAGCATTGCAAATCATACCTGCTTTATTTTCATAAGAAATAACTAGGAAGCATGAGGACGTGAACTCCCTTCCCTTACGTTGAAGCTGCCCATTACACCACATTCTCAACTGCAGTATTGTCACATTATTATTCCAATTGTTAAAGGCTTGATACTATTTGATGAACGACAGACAACGCCGAGGTGGAGTGGCTTGCGTGCCTCAACAATACAGATAGCTGTTCAAAAGGTGCAACCACAGCAGAGGGCTATCTGTGGTGAGGCCAGACAAACGTTTGTTTCCTGGGGCAACAGCCTTTTCAATAGTTACAGAAGCAACAGCCTGGGTGATTGAATGAGCTGGTCTTGTAACATCAGCTAAAAGCAAGGGGAACTACAGTTGTTAATCTTCCCAAGGACATGCAGCTCTACTGTATGAATATACGATGATGGCGTCTTCTTGGGTAGAATACTGTGGAGGTAAAATAGTCCCCATTTGGATCTCCAGGCGGGGACATCTTAGGAGGATGTCTTCATCAGAAAGACAAAACAGGCATTCTGTGGATCAGAGAGTGGAATATTAGATCCCTTAAATCAGGTAGGTTCAGTGTCATGATGAACAGGGTTTCAGGTTAGGTGAGTACAGCGTTATAAATACAAAATCAGTTAGTGGTAGCGCAGGAGTAGGTTGAATAAGAAAATAGGAACGTAGGTAAGTTACTATGAACAGCACAGTGAACGCATTATCATAGCAAAGGCAGCTAGCACCGACCACAGTTTATATGCCAACTAGCTTTGCCAAGAATGAGGAAATCGAAGAAATGTATGAGGAGATAAAAGATTTTATTTAGACAGTTTAAGAAGAGGAAGACTTGATTGTGTTGGGGGACTGGAACTCAGTAGTAGGAAAGAGAAGAGAAGGAAATGTAGTAGGTGGTATGGGGAAAAGGAATGAAAGAGGAGATTGTCTGGTAAAATTTTGCGCAGAACACAATTTAATCATTACACACACTTGGTATAATCGTCATGAAAGGAGGTTATATATGTGGAAAAGACCAGGAGACACTGAGAGGTATCAGATTGAGTTTATGAGGGTAAGGCAAAGGTTTAGAAAACCTGTTTTAAACTGTAAGACATATTCAGGGGCAAATATAGACTCTGACCATAACTTATTGGTTATGAACTGTCTTGAGCAGTTAAACCGGCGCAATGAAAATAATTTAGACCTTATAGCCACGAACAGGCATGACCTTATTAACAATGTCTGTGTAGAGACAGGAATTAGTGATCATTATATTGTCATAGTGTCGATGAAGACCAAATTTCATAAACCAATCAAGAAGGCAAAGATCGTGTTTTTGTTGGGAAGAGCCGATAAGCAAATGTTGGGATCCCACTTAGAAAACGAATGGGCATCATTTAATTCCAGGACTATGGATGTAAAGGAATTGTGGACTAAATTTAAGTGCATTGTAAATAAAGGGTTAGAGAAATATGTGCCAGTAAAGACGATTAAGGATGGAAAACATCCACCGTGGTATAATAATAATGTTAGAAAGCTGCTGAGAAAGCAAAGACTCTTGCACTCACGATTCAAAAAAGAACATGCAAATGATGACAGGCAAAAGTTATTAGAGATTTGTGCGTCTATAAAAAGATCGATGTGCGAAGCATACAATAATTATCACAACCATACCTTACCAAAAGATCTTTCCAAGAACCTGAAAAAATTCTGGTCCTATGTAAATGGGGGACATAGTAATAGGTATTTCCGGTGTAGAGAAGCAGCTGTGGGAGATAAATATGAAAAAGTCTGCTCGTCCGGATGGAATACCAGTTCGGTTTTACAAAGACTATTCTAAGGCATTGGCCCCCTACTTAGCTTGCATTTATCGCGAATCTTTAATTCAGCGCAAAGTTTGTAGTGATTGGAAAAAAGCGCAGGAGACTCCCGTTTATAAGAAAGGAAAGAGAACTGACCCACACAATTACAGGCCAATATCGTTGACACCAGTTTCATGTAGAATTTTAGAGCATATTCTCAGTTCGAATATTGAAACGGGAAAGCATCTTTCTATGAATCAGCACGGGTATAGGAAACATCGTTCATGTGAAACTCAGCGTGCCCTTTTCTCACATGACATCTTGTGGGCCATGGATGAAGGGCAACAGGCGGATTGTGTTTTTCTCGACTTCAAAAAGGCGTTCGACGCGGTGTCACACTGCAGACTGCTAACGAAGTTACGAGCTTATGGAATAGGTTCACAGATTTGTGACTGGCTGGAAGACTTCCTAAGTAACAGAACGCAGTATGTTGTTCTCGATGGCGAGTGTTTATCAGAGGCTAGTGTATAGTCATGCGTGCCCCAGGGGAGTATGATAGGACCGCTATTATTTACTATCTATATAAATTATCTGATGGACAGAGTAAGTTGTAATTTGCGGCTGTTTGCTGATGATTCTGTGGTGTATGGGAAGGTGTCGTCTTTAACTGAATGTATTAGCATACAGGATGAATTAGACAAATTTCTAGTTGGTTCGAAAATGGCAACTAGCTCTCAATGTAGAAAAATGTTAGGTGATGCGCATGAGTAGGAAAAACAATCCTATAATGTTCGAATACAGCATTAGTAGTGAGCTTATTGATGCTGTCGCGTCGTTCAAATATCTAGGCGTAACATTGCAGAGCGGTATGAAATGGAACAAACATGTAAGGACAGTTGTGATTAAGGCGGACAGCCAACTTTGATTTATTGGGAGAATTTTGGGAAGATGTACTTCACCTTTAAAGGAGACCGTGTATAAAACGCTTGTACGACAACGTCTTGAGTATTGCTCAAGTGTTTGGGACCCGCAGCAGATCAGTTTAAAGGAAGACATAGAGGCAGTTCAAAGGCGAGCAGCTAGATTTGTTACTGGTAGGTTCGACCAATGCGTGAGTGTCACGGAAATGCTCCGGCAACTCAATTGGGGATCGCTGGAGGAAAGACGACGTTCTTTTCATGAATTTCTGTTGAGTAAATTTAGGGGGTTAGAATTTGAAGCTGAGTGTAGTACGATCTTGCTGCCGCCTACTTACATTTCGCATAAAGATCACAAAGACAAGATAAGAAAAATGTTCAAATGTTTGTAGAACTGATGGGACTTAACTATGTGGTCATCAGTCCCTAAGCTTATAAACTACTTACGAACTAGCTAAGACTAAGGACAGCACAAATATCCATGCCCGAGGGGGGATTCGAACCCCCGACCATAGTGGCCATGCAGACCGTGACTGGAGCACCTCAGTCCCCTCGGCCACCGCAGCCGGCACAAGATAAGAGTAACTAGGGCTCGTACGGAGGCATATAGGCATTCTTTTTTTTCCTCATTCTATTTGGGAGTGGAATAGGAAAGGAAATGCCTAGTAGTGGTACAGTGTACCCTCCGGCACGCACCTTCCGGTGAATTGCGGAGTATGTATGTAGATGTAGATTAAAACTTTAGAGACTGTAAAAAGGTAGAAAATTAAGGAAATGGAATCTGGACAAATTGAAGGAACCAGAGGCAGTTGAGAGTTTCAGAGGGAGCAGTAGGCAAGGATTGTCTGAAACAGGGGAAAGTAATACAGTAGAAGAAGAATGAGTATCTGTTAGAGATAGAGTAGTGAAGGCCTCAGGTGATCATATAGGCAGAAAATCCTTGGATTACATGGAAGATACTGAACTTAATCGATGAAAGGAGAAAATATAAAAATACATCAAGTGAAGCAGGCAAAAGAGAGTTCGGTACAGACATCTGAAAAAGAAGACTAGTTAAGCAGGAGTGGCTAGAGGAGGAATGCAAGACTGTGAAGAATGTATATCTAGGGGAACGATAGATACCACCTACGGCACAAGAAAATAAAAGTGACAATTGGAGACAAGAAAAGCAGCAGTATGAAATCAAGAACTCAGATGGAAAACCAGTTCTAAACAAAGAAGGGAAAGCTGAAAGGTGGAAGGAATATATAGAGCGCGTATACAAAGGAAATAAACTTAAAGGCAGTATTCTAGAAAAGGAAGACGAAGTAGAGAAAGATGAGATACGATGCTGTGAGAAGAATTTGACAGAGCACTAAAAGATTTAAGTAGAAGCAAGGCCACTGGAGTAAATGATATTCTGTCTGAACTACTGTTATTGTTAGGAGAGCCAGTCATGAGGAATTTGTTCCACCTGGTATGGAAGATGTATGAGACAGGGAAAATACCCTGCGACTTCAAGAAGAATATAGTAATTCCAATTCCTAAGAAAACAAATGCAGACAAATGTGAAAATTACAGAATTTTCAGTTTCCTAAGTCATGGTTGCAAAATAATAACATGATTATTTACAGATGAAAGAAAAAATTCACGGAATCCGACCTTTTTCAAAGCACGTAACTTCTGCAATCCTATTAGTTCTCTTTGTTCTGAAATGTTGTTATAATTCGAACCACGAACGATGACAGTCGAGTTTAGGCTTGATCTGCACATCTTCAACATGCATTCTTCGACAGTCAATGAGCGTTCAATAATGTTTTTAATGCTCTGCTGCGACTGTCATAGACACCAAATAGCTTATAAAGATACTGCGGAAGCTACATGGCATTTACTTGCGTTTGTCAGGTGACACTGCTAGCAGTGCCATCTGTAGGTTTGAGTTGTATACTGCACTTGCCTTGAAATCTATGATTCAGTTTTTTATTTCTCTGAAAACTAATATTTCTTTGAAAGGTTTACATTTGCTACATATTTTAGCATGTACATTGGATGATAAGTTCAGGGTTGAAAAAATTAAGCATTCCTCTCTGCCATGATCTGTGCAACATGCCTGTGCTTCTTGATGTGAGGCAAAAAATCCAAGAAAAAAATTTCTGTAGGAAGTTTAAAAAAAAATCAACATTTTACAAAATCTGTAAGGAACTGTTTTCGATTTTGTAATGTAAGGTGAGCAGCTATGTGACTGTCACGTCACAATGGTCTAACATGCTTGCTCTTTGATATTTTCTTGTGGACTTTATGATGTAATTAGCCTCACCCAAACCCATCCTTCTGCCCTACCACTCCTCCCTTTCCGTACACTCAATCCTAGTAATATGTTTTAATGTACTTATAATATCGTATCTGATATTTTGATACAACTTAACACATATTGTAGCCATGTTTTTCATAGCTTCTATGTCAGCAAGCAGTAGAGAGTGCCCAAGATTGTTATTGTAATTTCATTCAAATAACTTTTAATTTTAATCCTGCACCATCTGGGGGCGATTGGGCCTATTTTACCTGTTACAGTGTTTCCCCCCTCTCACCACAGTTTGGCATGTAACTCTAGTTGCACACCTTCACTAGACATCCATGATGGTGGTTTATGTTTTAATTATGCATCTCCACCAATATGTATTTTAATTCCCATCGTTTTTAAAAAAGGTTGCATATAATATGTTGTTCTCCTTGTGAATATTGTGATTATGAACTGTAAATATGCAAAATGTAATGTTCTTCTATTATTTATGCCTCAGACATCAATGTCTGCCTAGGTGTACTTGTGTCTGTGTGAATGTGTGAGCATGTGTACATTTGTTTACCCTCCATTTTTTCCCCCAAGGTAAGTCTTTCCTCTACCGGGATTGGAATGGCTCCTTACCCCCTTCCTTAAAACCCTCATCATTTCCTTTTCCCTCTCCTTCCCTACTGCCTGAAGACGCAACTGGGTTGCGAAAGCTTGCGATTGTGTGTGTGTGTATTCATTTATTTATTTGTGATGCTGTCACACCTGTGCTCCTTCGCCTGGTGAGTAAGCTTCGTCTATTTTTTATATTTTATTTTTCCTGCTAGGAATTTTTCGTCTTAATATTCGTATCATATATATATATATATATATATATATATATATATATATATATATATACGTAAAAAATAGATGAAGTACACTTACCAGGCGAAGGGGCACAGGCAGTAACAGCAACAAATAAACACACAGACACACACACACACAAAAATGCTAGCTTTCGCAGCCTAGCTGCTTCATCAGGCAGAAGGGAAGGAGAGGGAAAAGGAAATGATGAGGGTTTTAAGGAAGGGGGTAAGGAGCCATTCCAATCCCGGGACAGGAAAGACTTACCTTGGGGGAAAAAATGGAAGGTAAATAAATGCACATACGCACACACATTTACACAGACACAAGTACACTTAGGCAGACATACTGTAGAACTGTAGAAAGCAAAGAAGTTAGATGTTAGACAGAGATGCCACATGAGGCAGAGGCTCTGTCCAGAGAACTAAGGCAAAGATGTTAAGATGGTGGGTGGGAATTCGAATTTAGCGGAGGTTGAGACCAGGTGGGCAACGGGAAGAGAGAATATGCTGAAGGGCTAGTTCCCATCTCCGGAGTTCTGAAGGGAAGTGTGGGAAGTATCCAGATAACCCGGACGGTGTAGCACTGTGCCAAGATGTGCTGGCCATGCACCAAGGCATGTTTAGCCACAGGGTGATCCTCGTTACCAACAAACACTGTCTGCCTGTGTCCATTCATGCGAATGGACAGTTTGTTGCTGGTCATTCCCACATAGAACGCTTCACAGTGCAGGCATGTCAGTTGGTAGATCACGTGGGTACTATCGCAAGTGGCTCTGCCTTTGATCGTGTACACCTTCCAGGTTACGGGACTGGAGTAAGTGGTGGTGGAAGGGTGCATAGGGCAGGTTTTACAACGGGGGCGGTTACAAGGGTAGGAGCCAGAAGGTAGGGAAGGTGGTTTGGGGATTTCATAGGGGTGGACTAGGAGGTTACGGAGGTTAGGTGGGCGGCGGAAGACACTCTCGGTGGAGTAGGAAGGATGTCATGAAGGATGGATCTCATTTCGGGGCAGGATTTTAGGAAGTCGTATCCTTGCTGGAGAGCCACATTCAGAGTCCGCTCCAGTCCCGGAAAGTATCCGGTGACAAGAGGGGCACTTCTGGGGTTTTGTGGAAGGTTCTTAAATTGGGGAGATGAGGAAGTGGCTCTGGCAATTTGCTTCTGTACCAGACCAGGGGGATAGCTGCGGGATGTGGAGGCTGTTATCAGGTTATTGGTGTATTGGTTCAGGGATTCAGGACTGGAGCAGACTCGTTTGCCACGAAGACCTAAGCTGTAGGGAAGGGAACGTTTGATGTGGAAAGGATGGCAGCTGTCATAATGCAGGTACTGTTGTTTATTGGTAGGTTTGTTGTGGACGGATGTTTGTAGTTGGCCGTTGGATAGATGGAGGTCGACATCGAGGAAAGTGGCATGGGATTTGGAATAGGACCAGGTGAATTTGATGGGACCAAAGGAGTTGAGAACAGTTCCGTCCTCCGTCACAGCGAGACCCACCTGCTCTTCCTCAAAATCACCCTCTTCAAACCTTCCAGGAATTCCTTACTTCCAACCTTGCCTCCCAGTCCTTCCTGAGAAACCTTAATCCTACTCCCAACATTACCGCAGCTGAATCCTGAGCTATCCGTGATCTGAAGGCTGACCATTCCATCGTCATTCTCCCTGCCGACAAGGGCTCCACGACAGTGGTACTTGATCGGCGGGAGTATGTGGCAGAGGGAGTGCGTCAGCTTTCAGATAATACCACATATAAAGTTTTTCAAGGCGATCCCATTCCTGATGTCCAGGCAGAGCTTCAAGGAATCCTCAAAACCTTAGGCCCCCTACAAAACCTTTCACCTGACTCCATTAACCTCATGACTCCACCGACACCCCGCACCCCCACCTTCTACCTACTTCCCAAGATTCACAAACCCAATCATCCTGGCCGCCCCATTGTGGCCGGTTACCAAGCCCCAACAGAACGAATCTCTGCCTACATAGACCAACACCTTCAACCCATCATGTGCAGTCTCCCATCCTTCATCAAAGACACCAACCATTTCCTTGATCGCCTGAAATCCTTACCCAGCCTGTTACCTCCTGAAACCATCCTTGTAACCATCGACGCCACTTCCTTATACACTAATATCCCACATGCCCAGGGCCTCGCTGCGATGGAATATTTCCTTTCACGCCGACCACCCACTTCCTTATCTAAAACATCTTTCCTTAATACCCTAGCCAGCTTCATCCTAACCCACAACTTCTTCACTTTTGAGGGCCGGACATACCAACAACTAAAGGGAACAGCCATGGGGACCAGGATGGCCCCCTCATACGCGAACTTATTTATGGGACACTTAGAGGAAGCCTTCCTGGACACCCAAGCCTGTCAACCCAAAGTTTGGTATAGATTCATTGACGACATCTTCATGATCTGGACTCACAGTGAAGAAGAACTCCAGAATTTCCTCTCCAACCTCAACTCCTTTGGTCCCATCAAATTCACCTGGTCCTATTCCAAATCCCATGCCACTTTCCTCGATGTCGACCTCCATCTATCCAACGGCCAACTACAAACATCCGTCCACATCAAACCTACCAATAAACAACAGTACCTGCATTATGACAGCTGCCATCCTTTCCACATCAAACGTTCCCTTCCCTACAGCTTAGGTCTTCGTGGCAAACGAGTCTGCTCCAGTCCTGAATCCCTGAACCAATACACCAATAACCTGATAACAGCCTTCACATCCCGCAGCTATCCCCCTGGTCTGGTACAGAAGCAAATTGCCAGAGCCACTTCCTCATCTCCCCAATTTAAGAACCTTCCACAAAACCCCAGAAGTGCCCCTCTTGTCACCGGATACTTTCCGGGACTGGAGCGGACTCTGAATGTGGCTCTCCAGCAAGGATACGACTTCCTAAAATCCTGCCCCGAAATGAGATCCATCCTTCATGACATCCTTCCTACTCCACCGAGAGTGTCTTTCCGCCGCCCACCTAACCTCTGTAACCTCCTAGTCCACCCCTATGAAATCCCCAAACCACCTTCCCTACCTTCTGGCTCCTACCCTTGTAACCGCCCCCGTTGTAAAACCTGCCCTATGCACCCTTCCACCACCACTTACTCCAGTCCCGTAACCCGGAAGGTGTACACGATCAAAGGCAGAGCCACTTGCGATAGTACCCACGTGATCTACCAACTGACATGCCTGCACTGTGAAGCGTTCTATGTGGGAATGACCAGCAACAAACTGTCCATTCGCATGAATGGACACAGGCAGACAGTGTTTGTTGGTAACGAGGATCACCCTGTGGCTAAACATGCCTTGGTGCATGGCCAGCACATCTTGGCACAGTGCTACACCGTCCGGGTTATCTGGATACTTCCCACACTTCCCTTCAGAACTCCGGAGATGGGAACTAGCCCTTCAGCATATTCTCTCTTCCCGTTGCCCACCTGGTCTCAACCTCCGCTAAATTCGAATTCCCACCCACCATCTTAACATCTTTGCCTTAGTTCTCTGGACAGAGCCTCTGCCTCATGTGGCATCTCTGTCTAACTTCTAACTTCTTTGCTTTCTACAGTTCTACAGTATGTCTGCCTAAGTGTACTTGTGTCTGTGTAAATGTGTGTGTGTATGTGCATTTATTTACCTTCCATTTTTTCCCCCAAGGTAAGTCTTTCCTGTCCCGGGATTGGAATGGCTCCTTACCCCCTTCCTTAAAACCCTCATCATTTCCTTTTCCCTCTCCTTCCCTTCTGCCTGATGAAGCAGCTAGGCTGCGAAAGCTAGCATTTTTGTGTGTGTGTGTGTCTGTGTGTTTATTTGTTGCTGTTACTGCCTGTGCCCCTTCGCCTGGTAAGTGTACTTCATCTATTTTTTACGTATATTTTTCCTGTTAGGAATTTTTCCTCTATAAAATATATATATATATATATATATATATATATATATATATATATATATATATATATATATATATATATGCCTAAGTGTGTTTGCATGTGGATATGTGTGAGTGTGTGTGTATTTGTTTACCTTCCTTCTTGTCCCCTAAGGTAAGTCCTTCCACTCCTGGAATTGGAATGACTCCTTTTCCACTTCCTTAAAACCCGTATCCTTCCCTTTCTCCTCTCCTTCCTTCCTCTTTTGCCTGAAGAAGCTTCCAGTGATGGCGAAAGCTTGCTTGAATGCTTGTGTGTTTTTATGTGTGTTTTATGTTTCTATCAACGAGCCTGTACTTCGGGTAAGTCAAAAATCTTTGTTATAGGTCATAGGTAAAAGGGAGAGGGGATATCCAAACACCCCAACCTCAGAGTCATATCCATGTAGGCCTTTTTCTTTGTTTCAAACTATGATCAAATTTTAAATATTGAAGGAGTTTTACAGTTTTAATGGCATTTTCGGGATGCCTATTCAAATGAAGTTAATGTACTAGAACAGAAGTGAATACTTTCCCCGAACCCACGCCCACTCTCCAAGGAACATAAATTATCTACAGCCCTGAATTTAACACTGTAACACCTGGACTTGTGAGCACACACTTTTTGGTACCCTAAGTTGTAAATCATTTCTTGCACTGCACTACGCCATATAGCAATTTCTGTAGCGATTTTATGCACTGTGATACTCCTGTTGTCTTCTTGCGTTCCATGGAGGCTGTGCGTGATTGACTGCAATGAAGTTTATCATGGATGCTCTTGTTTCCATCTTTGAAATTTTTCATTCATTTCCTAAAACTGCTTGCACTTACCCATGCAGGCATATCATATGCATGATGAAGTCTGAGGTAAATGTCAGCAGCAGATTGTTCCTCTTCAACAAGCAATTCAGAGACAGCATACTGTCAAAACAAAACACTGGTTCCGCCATTTTTGGAAATATTGCCTGTTGTGACATGATAGAGGTTAAAGATGTCAGAATATGACAAAATGCCATGTAAATTTTTTAATTGTGATTCAGTAGTCATTTGCATTATTACGTTGTTGGAATGTGAATTTAACAATGGGTTGCTCATAACTTTTAGAATGTCCCTTGTATGTTGTGGCATTATTAGGCCTTATTTCATAGAATTATAGATAATGACAGTCTCATCTGTTTTTATATACAGCCACGTACTATACATAAAAGAAAACTTTAATATTTGCAACCTTAGGCTGTGTATTGATAATCATAATACTCATCAAACCTGAAAGGGATAAAGTTTTTTAGTGGCCTACCTGTACAAGCACTCATTGCTCCTTTTAATATCTGTAAAAATAACACTAACAATTTCTGAAAGAAAAAGCTTTTTACATTCTTAAAGAATTTGAAAAGTGATCAGAAGATGGCCTTATCTGCTAAAAAATCATCTACTTTTTATGTGCTTATTATTATTATTATTTATTGCTTGTGTATTGAACTTTGCAAGTAATTGTTTACAATATTTACATACCTAAATCTTTATGTATTCCTTGTCTTGAATTTATTAAAATGTTATTGTAAATTAGATAATTGTTTGAATATGCTACCAAGATATAAATTTAAAGATAAATAATCTGAAGCTTAACTTGTTCACTTTATCTGATTTTCTTCTAGGATTTTCACAATGTGTGACAGAAATTCACATATGTAGAACTGTACCTTTAGGATGAAAATTCTTTGTTTCACACAGGTGAATTTAGTCTGATACCTATGTGGGTTTACCATTTGCTTAACACACATGGGGTGTATGTGCAGGCCTTATTGCTGAGAGTCGACTGACAATCTTGCAGCGCAAACGTGTGCTGGACTGTGTAGCACGTGGCACTTCGCTGCCTTCGCCATCCTCAGGTGGACGCCGCTCCCGTCCACGTGCTGCCTCAGCTCCATCAAAACCCACAGCTCCACCACAGCTGTATACACGCAGGCGCTCACTCAGGGACATTGAGCAGTCTGGAGCCTACTTGCCCCCACCGTTGCCACGGCTCTTCACAGGTGTGTCAACTCTCTGTTCACAAACACTTTGTTCACTAAACACATCAAACAATATAGCAATTTTTACATCTACATGTGTACTTGGAAATATACCACATTAGTAGAAAAGAGGGATATACAATCCCACAGACTAGCTGTCTTCCCATCCTTGCAGTGTTTCTGTCGTTACCTTTAGAAGCCTAGTATCTTTTTTAGTAGTTTTGTTCAATCTAAACTGGCTTGTAATTATAGGAGCAACTATTCTATAACATTGATGTTGGAGACACATTTTCTTTATAGTAATCAATTTTAATGCACCATATGCAGACTAAATTAATAAGTAAGGCCATTTCAAGCCTAACAATTTGTTCAAAAGCAGGAACTGTGCAGTTATTACACAATCACAACACACTAATTTACAAACATTTACTTGCAAAAACAAACTTTAGAAACATTCACAAAATACTTCTTTTCTACCAATGTTTGTGTAGAGTAATAGCATCAGAATAATTTAACTACTGCACAGAGTTTGTCATTACAATATTCATTAGGCCTACCAGTGATAATAAAGTCATTGTTCACATTGAACACATTCACCTGTAGCATTTCGTAAGTACACAGTAGTGGTGTATTAACATCTGAACTTCACAGTCTGAAAGTGGATAATGGGACTATGGTACTTTGTCAGTGTTGAGTGGCGTAACTGTTTTTCATAATTTAGCTCACTGCAGACTACTTTATTTCATGTTTTTGTGAGCTATTAAAGACTGGTGTAAGAACATTTTGTCTTTTAAGTGGAATAGTACCTTACCTCCTGTTGTAGGACAAAAAAGTGAAATATCTTCCTGTTTAAACAACACCATCTGCTTCAGTCCTCATTCCACCTACCTCACAAAAAAAAAAAAAAAAAAAAAAAAAAAAAAAAAAAAAAAAAAAAAAAAAAAAATTGGCATGCAATTACCATATATTCACACACTTTTAACACAAAAACAGGCTGCTCAACATATCCATTGCATATCCACTGTCTAGATATGTCACTCTCCCACTGTCTTGTTTTACTCCCATTAGCACTTCCTTCTGTCTGTGTGTCGCACTGCCACTGCCTTCACCCCTTTCTCTCTAGTTTGGCTGCCTCATTTTGCCATTTTCTATGTCCCATTCTTTTTTTCTGTTACATTGCTATTGTCTTTTTCTTTGCCACAATCTGCTTCTGTTTCTTCAATCATGATTACCTCCTGTATGTAGCTATTCTTGTGGATGATTTGCTCAAACTTAAAACTCCTATATCAAAAACAGTTCAGTACCCTCTCCCCACTCCTACACCATGGTATGTAAACAAAACTTGGTTGCCGTAATGGCCCCGTGTGCTGTTAACACATAGAGCATATCCTGCCTTCTCGTGCCTGCTCCGTTCATTACGAGGCCTGCTGCCAAATGGAGAATTGGAACTTCAACTTCTCCAGCCTCAAGCCAGCTTTCCTATCATGTCATCATGGTGAACTATGCCAAGAAAATTATTGCACCTCATGGTAAACGTGCTCCTGCTCAAGCTTTCAAACATTCTTCTAGTGTTTTGACCAATTCACATAGTTTCAGGTGTGCAATGCCCAGTTGTTACACCTTCTATGTGACCGCCATCTCCTGTTTGTGCAACAGTGGCTCTCCCGCTCTTGTTGGCAGCCACTTGCGAAACTACGTCCTCTCCCATCCTGTCTGCTGCTGTCCGGTCACCATCTTGCCACCACACACTTCCTACTACCCAGCCAGCCAACCTGTCAGCTGCCACAACTTGGCAGGCAATTTGTTCACGTGAACCAGTAGCTGATGGGGTCAGAGACTGCACGGTGGCTCGGCTGTCACTGCAGCATACTGTGCCTCTTGTCACAACAGTGCATGCGAACATTATTTCTGTCACACCCCCTGCAGACTTGCGTGAACCTGCTTCGGATTCTGCTGCTCTATTTTCACAGCAATGTGTTTCATTTGTTACCAATGTTACTGTACATGAACTATGACAAACAGATGACATTCCTATCACTAGCAAACCACGCCGTCTGTGCACTGAGAAGTTTGCGGCAGTAGAGGCACAGATTTCCAAGCTGCTGGATTCTGGCATTATTGAACCTTAATCGATTGGTCTTCTCCCATGCACTTAGCTAAAAAAGATTACGGTTCTTGGCATATGTGTGGGGACTGTCAGAAGCACGACGCCAGAACCAATGTGGACAGATACCCAATTTTGAATGTTGCAGACTTTACCCGTGCATTTGTGGGCATGATGGTTTCTTCTGTCATGGTCTGTAAATGAGCATACCACCAGATTCCGATGGGTCTGCAGCACGTTGAAAAACCTGTCATGACTCTGATCGATTTG
Source organism: Locusta migratoria (assembly GCA_026315105.1). NCBI lineage: Eukaryota > Metazoa > Arthropoda > Insecta > Orthoptera > Acrididae > Locusta > Locusta migratoria. The sequence continues at coordinate 694,260,618 of CM048745.1, read as the reverse complement.
TATCATTATTGCTTCATGCTCTTTGGACTTACGAATGCCACACAGACATGGCAATGCTTCATAACTGAGTTTCTCTTCCCTTACTTGGATGACATACTGATTTTTAGTGGTTCTGTCAAAAAAAAACAAACAGCATCTGCAGATCCTATGCGACGCTCTAGCTAGGGTAGGCATTGAGTTAAACCTCTACAAGGACCAACTTCACCAAACCTCTCTCCACTGTCTAGAATACACTGTCTCTGTTAAGGACCTGCCTCGCCCTTCAAACTTCAAGGAACTTAGATGTTTCTGGGCACAATAAACTATTGTCAGCATCATTTGCCGGGTGCTGCAGACATACAAGCTCCATTTATGAATGTGTTAGCAGGCAAACACACCTCTGGCACTAGCCATGTGCCCTGGACACCGGAAATGACTGATGCATTTTTCAGCACTTAAATAACTTTTGGCCTGAGCCATCTTTCCGGATGTGGACATTTTTATCACAGTTGATGCCAGTGACATTGTGATCAGCGTTCTCAGTTAGTCCCTCGCTTGTGTTACTTCACCCCTATAATTTTGTTCTAAAAAAACTTAACACTCAGAAAAAGTATTTGGCCTTTGACCATGAACGATTGGTCATTTACGAATCAATCAAACACTTTCATTCCGAAGACAAGGGCCATCCTTTTTATGTACTCACAGACCACAAGCCTCTCGCAGCAGCAATTCAGAAACCCACCAGCCAATTCCCCCACCTCACCACTTTTGCTACCTTGACTTCATCTCACAATTTGATGTTAGGTACATCAAGGGTGCGGACAACAGTGTGGTTGATGTTCTGCCTCGGGTTGATGCCGATTCCTTATTTATCGACCTTCCCGACCTCACCACCTTGCAAGCTGCCAATGATTACCTAAATGCAACTCATTTCCAATTCCAATCCCTCTCTCCACCCCATCCATCTCTTTTACGGGTGTCATGGACAAAATTTCGTGTGATTACTCAACAGGCAGACTTTGTCACCTAATACCTCAGCCACTGCAATGCGAGATCTTCAAGAAACCTCATGAACTGGCACATCCCAGCATTCACGCCTCCACCAGACTAGTGTCTGAACACTTTGTCTGGAGGGATATGAAATGTGACTGCCAAGCTTGGGCACGCACCTGCCTACCCTGTCAATGCAATAAAATCTCCAAACACATTTCCCCTCCTTTGGGTCCCTTTCCTGTTCCTGCAGGCAGATTTCAACAAGTTCACATCAATCTAGTCAGCCCACTTCCTCCTGCCGATGGGTTCCATTACATTCTCTCTGCCACTGCCCACACCAATCAATGGGTGGAGGCCCCCCCATCATCAACATCATGGTGGAAACAATCGTGAGGTCTTTCTTGCTATCATGAATACCCCCCCCCCTCCCTTTGGCTGCTCCTTGGTTTTAACCACAGACCAAGGCAGGCAGTTCAGATCGGCCCTCTTCTCAGACATCTGCCATGTCTGTGGCATAAAACACATTCATACCACCACCTACCATCCCCAAAGCAACATATTGGTAGAGTGGTGGCACAGAACTCTTAAAACCACCCTCTGATGCCATGACTCTCTCTGGACGGAGGCTCTTCCCCTGGTCCCAATTGGCCTTCAAGTTGATGGGACATTAAACCCTAAACTGTCTTTTCTTCAGCCTTCAAGCAACCTACAAGGAGGACCTATGCAGCTCAAGGCTGAGATCGTCTATGAAAAATCTCTTGCCTTACCAGGGGAGCTCATTAATCCGTCCCCACCTCCAGATCTGAGTGACCTGCCCATCCTTGTTGACAGGGTTCACCTTCATTGCACAAACATAAACCCTCCCCCCCCCCTCCCCCCACAGACAGTCACTCTCCCCCTTCCATCCAAATCCCTTGGTTTGCTGGACGATTGTGATTTCAATCATGCTACGCAATGCCACTGTGCACCCTCCTCTCAGCCCTCCATATTTGGGCCCGCATAGCATCCTCAAGAAATTGCCAAATACCTTCACCATCTTAATCAACAGTAAACTTTCCACAGTTTCAATTAATTGCATCAAACTGGCTCACGTCAAGCCTACCTCACCATCTCAGAACGAGGCCACTCCCCCCTCTACTCGCTTCGCACAAGGCCTCCTCTTCTCCTGCCACTTCCCCTGCTCGCAGCTCGAGCAATTCACTCTCTCTCTCTTCCCCTCAATTCGAGGACTCCCTCCCATCCCCATCCTCCCGCTTTCACAACTTCCAGCACCTTCCCCTCCCCTCTGTCTTGGTAGTGGAGTTCGAGTTCCACGTTTATCCTCCTCTTGCCACTGACTTACCAATTTTCTTGCTGGAAGGCTTGCTTTACATAGTTTGCATGGCCACAATCGGTTCTGTCCCCCCCCCCCCTCCTCACCAAACAAAAAGTGCGAACTACTCAAGTGCTTCGACCCCTTCCCCCTTCAGCTGATGTGGACGCTTCACGCACACTTCTCCTCCTTTGTAGTGCACATCATCCTCCTGCTCCAGTCTTCTGCACGCCCTCCCACACACCTTCTGGATCGTCAAGTCTGCCCCCTGTGACACTTGATGGACTTCTCAGTCTCCGGCCCCTCAGCTGACCACCCACAGCCTCCATTGTATCTGTCTGACAAAACTTTTGGAGCTGTGACAATACCTTTCTGTTTTGTGATTGGTAATGTCACTTTTAATCGTTACTTGAGCCACAGTAAGTTTATAAGAATGTAATTGCTGAAAGAAAAAGTGTGTGTGTGGGGGGGGGGCAGGGGGGAAGGGGGGATAGCAATTTTCAGCTGTTTTAGTGGTGTCAAATGCGATTGGCAGAGCTACTTGTGACCATTTCTTTGAATACTTGTGGAATGCAGGAGAGGTACCAAAGTTCACTTTCTTTTCTGATGAAACAAATTATTATGGACACATGCATATAACATGGAGACTTGTAGATGGGATGGGATCTACCATTGAAAAGAGTTTTGTAAAACACAATTTATGGTGATACATTATGGTCATATCCATCATCAAAATTGTAAAGTTTTTCAATACAACCTCAAATGTCAATTTGCAATGGGTTAACTAATTGAACTGAACTTAGAAGTTCTTTCGCATTGTCTGTGCAAAATCTACACCAAACAGTTGCTGCAGTGTTTGTTTTATGGAACCACAACGCACAACAAGGGTGCTCTGCACCTTTGAAAGTAGACATTTCAACTCTGTACCATGCTGGCACTCCTGTTGGCGGAATGCAGTATGAAGCACAATGTGATTCAAACTTGAAGTTGTTTGCTATAAAATTACACTTCTACAAATTCTGTAAGTTATCTCAGTAAATTTCTATGTAATTCCAAAGATGTAAAGTCCATTTTGACTCACCTCATATAATTTTACTTGTTTCTTATCCATTAAGGCTCTTACTGTTTGTAAGATTTATGGAACACAATGTGTGAATGGTAGTGAATCAATAAATTATTTACAGTGGACAGAACAAAGGAAATAGAAAAATTTCAGTCTCTCATGGCTCATGGAAAAGAATCAATTTTAACAATCAAATCAAAGGAGGAAGGAGATGAACTGCCAGTCAAGAAAACTGAAGACTCTGACAGATTCCAAGAATGTAAGTCTGTATCCATTCCTTTTTTCTAGAATAAGGGCATTAAAAAAGATAAACAAAGAGAAAAAATTTCCATTGAAGATATTTTTGCCATTACTTCATGTCATTAACTATATTTTTGACCAACAATATCTGCAAGATGTGTTTCATGTACGTAGTTTCAAGTGAAGTTGTGTATGTAGTTTTCAGTGAACTAACATTGTAAGAATAAAGTTGGCTCAGTCACAAAATTTTCCTATATTCCCTCTTATCTCCCCCTCCATACCGATACATTTGCTGGTTTTGATAACTGCCAACTAAGAAACACACACACACACACAAAAAGTTACCTATATGTTCCAGTTTTTATCTAAATTCAAAATGCTTAAAATTTACCAAGGTACTTATGCATTGATTTTTTAACATTTGTTACCTACCTTCATCTTTCAGTGAGTCAGGTTCAGTGGGTGACATGTCTAGATACTGTTCAATGACCTAGGTTTGATTCCCAGGAATGGTATTAGGTACACTCCACAAATTTACGTTAACTGCAGAGAGAATTGCCATAAGTTATTCTTAAACAAGATTGCATCATCTACTAATCACTTAATTTCTGGAGGGAAGATACTGAAAATTTTACAGCCACTGCAATGAACACCCTTCTACCTTTTCTTATATTATTATGACTATGATATGGACTATTTTATTTAAAAAAAAATGGCTTTTGTTTCCTTAGGAAACACATCAATGAGAATATACATTGTGCAGCGAATCTTAGGATTTCAGGTTCCTTAAAAAGATTCATACATATGACTTTTGAATTTGCATGTGAATTCCATTAAATATGATTCAGTATGACATAACGGCATGAAAATAACTTTAATAAGCTGAATCAATAATTTATATGTTTCTATAAGAACAAACTATGTATAAAGTATTTCATGCAGATCCAGAATGAGACTTGACCATTTTACTTATCAGTATATAAGCACAGATGTTTTGAAGTATGAACCCTAGTTATCAGTTGGTCACCTAGTTTTACTCCCATTTTTTCATCCTTTGAGGTTGTGTGAAACTGAATTTAGTTTGTTTTACAGTAATTAACAGAAAGACCAGAAACCTTATTATGTGAAACTTAAAATTTTTCTACTAAATTATCATTAATCAGTGTAGTCTCATTGGCAAAAATGATGAATCTGCAAAATTCTGTGCATAAAGATAACAAAAAGAAGAGGACCAAAAGTAAGTTCTTAGGTACTCCTCATGAGATGGTATCCCATTCTCCTGAACCATCTTCTGTCTTTTTCAGTTTAAACCATTAATGTAGTAATCTATGACTGGTTTGTTCTTTCTGCCCTATTTGATTAAAAAAAATCATTAATTTGCACCTGCCTGAAGACTTTATTTTTTGTAACTTGTTTGAAACACTTTGTTTGCCATTTGTTTGCCAATTGTTCTATTTTCATCACTGCCCCTCAAAATATTAGCAAGTATTGTATTCACAAGTCCTAACACATTTAAATTAAGTATGTGGAGCATAGGAAATCATCACTCCAAACAGTTTATATCTATGACATTGATGTTCTTTAAGCAAGTGCAAATTTTATTGATACACTTGTTTGCAATATTAATTTCATGGTTTATAAATGATGAGGATGATAAATTACAGGATGTGGGATATTCACAATGAGTACATTTGTGTGTGTAAGATTATTGGGTCATTTTTTCAATTCTATCTTTGCGTTGTACCTCTCTTTTCTGTAGACGTCATTTATCCTCCCATTTGAGAGGAAAAAAAAAAAAATACTTTTCAATCTAGCTACATTACATGATTTTGTTAAGTTTGATATTGCACATAATGGAACCCCTGGCTTCATGAAACTATTGCCTTAAAATTATATTTTATGACTAACAGATAAAGATAACTTAAAATACATGGAGAATGCAAATCCATTCTTTAAGAGACGGTGATAAATGGTGACTGAAACAAGACTTGCTCACCAGTAACATGGCATAGTATAGATCTACAATTACATCTACATCTCCATTAAAGCTACTATGAAGTGCATGCAAGTGGTTCTTTCCATAACACAGCTTATTAAAGTCATTCCCTGTTCCATTTGCATATGAAAAGCAGAAAGAATGACTGTTTAAAAGTCTCTGTGCACATTGCAACCAGTCTGAGCTTGTCCTTGGACTAAGTGCATATGATAGTCAAAAGACTATAGAATATTTCTAGTTTCCTCCTTTGCAAATACACTTCAGAGTCATAGTTGGCACTTAAATTCACATGTTTAGCAGTTCAGGTTTTCATCGTTTCTGTTCTCCTCTCCCATGGGTCAAAACCTGTCGTCATTAGATTTGCTCTTCTTTTATATTTCTAATATCCCTAGATAGTCCTGTTGGTATCAGTTTGTGCTACAGAGCAATATATTTTGTAAGCACTCCCCTGTATATACTGATAGCATTTTCCCTGTATCATAACAATGAGCTAAGGTTTACTGCCTGTTTTAATTACAACTGAATCTATATGATCATGAGCAGTATAATTCCAAATAAGACTCATAATATAGTAGGCACAAAAAACTATATTTCTGCATTTTAATCGGACAATTTTATATTTCTTATAATTTAAATAAAGATGTCAGTATTTGCATCATATGAGCTGCTTGAATATTGAAGACAGATTTTTTCCCACAAAATACTACATAAAATATTTTGAATCTAGTAATAATATTGTCTGTCAGGTTGTTAATAGATTAAATGAACAGTGAAGATCCCAACATAATCTCCTTAGACCCTCCTGATTTTACTACTAAATTACTGTTGTTTATTATTCAGGCAAGGTAACATGCAGCAGCCTCTCAGACAAAAAATCTTCAACCACTCATTAAGTTTGTTTAATACAATTTACGATCATGAGTCTATGGTATACTGTAGAACTATGGCTTTATGAGTCCATTAAATAATCAGTCATACTGTAGCACTGTGTAAATTATCCCTTTCACCTTACTATTGAATCACATTACCAGAAGGGATATGGCTGGAAGTGAGTAATAAGAAGTTGCAGTTGAAGAAACTTTGCTGGATTAGATTAGATTAATACTTGTTCCATAGATCATATATATACGACATTTCGTAATTATGTGGAACGTGTCAGTTTAGTACATGTTGTCTATACATGACAATCAATATTTTAAGGATTTTTTAATTACATTATTATATATTTATTTATTTATGTTTTATCTAAAAATTCATCTACAGTGTAGGTGGAATTTCCATTCAGAAATTTCTTTTAATTTCTTTTTAAATACTAGTTGGCTATTTTTCAGACTTTTGATGCAACTTGATAAGTGACCGAAGACTTTTTTGGCAGCACAATTCATCCCTTTCTGTGCCAAACTTAGATTTAACCTTGAATAAGTAAATATCACCCTTTAATAATAATAATAATATTTATTCAACATCGAATAATACATATACATTGACATTGACATTGTACAGATTATTCTTCTGAATACGTCAGTTTCATAAATTATAAACTAATGATTACTGTTTCATATAGACATTATTTCTTTTATACAATTAAACATATTACATGTTTTTAAGTCTTTATCTGATAATTAAACACTTAATTACAGCATTACATGTTTTAAGTCTACTTGACAACTAAACAGTTAACTACAGTACATACTTGTCTTGGTTAAGAAACATTTTTCATATAGTTATAGAATTCATCTAGAGAATAGAATGCATTTTCAATTAGGATCCTTTTTAGTTGGTCTTTTAATTTATTTTTAGGAAGGGCAGCAAGGCTTTTTGGTAGTGCATTGCTAAGCTTCAGGCCAACATGAAGTCCATTTTTTTCATATAATGCTGTTCTGTGGCTGTTTAAATGGTATCTTAGTTTTTGTCGTGTATTGTGTTGATGTAGATCACAATTTAGATCTGGATTGATTGTTTTCACATACATTATTATTTTTAATATGTATACACCAGTAATGGTAAGTATGCCCAATTTTGGAAAGAGATTCCGACATGATTCTCTTGGTTTGGCCCCACAGATAATTCTGACCGCTTTCTTCTGTAGTATCAACAAAGTGTTAATGTTAGCTTGTGATGTTCCACCCCAAATTTCTATTCCATAGTTTGTGTTGGATGCAAATAATGCATGGTATGCAGTCTTAAGGATATGCATATCTTTACAATATTTGCTGATCTGGTTTATGGCAAAGATATTTTTAGACAGCATTTTGGCTAGGGAATCTATGTGCAAGTCCCACTTAAGGTTGTCTTGAATTGTGATACCCAAAAATTTTGTATATTTTTCCTTATTAATAGTTTGATTTCCTATTGATAATTTCATGTCAAAGTCTGTTTGCTTTCTAGGGTTAAATTCTACAATTGCAGTCTTGGAGGCACTTACATTTAGATGGTTTTCATTGAAATACTTGACTATTTCATTAGTAACAGTGTTGCACAGCACTTCCAGACTGCCGTGGTCTTTGTGTTTGCACACAATTGTTTTATCGTCTGCATACAATATTATTTTATTATCTGGGGAACAGTACTTTATATCATTCACATAAATCAGGAACAGGAGGGGTCCCAAGACGGAACCTTGGGGCACTCCGTATTTGACATCTGCTACTTTGGATTTGAAATACCCACTGTTTGTTTTAATCAAGACAAATTGTTTCCTGTTGCTCATATATGACTCTATTAGGTCAAAGCATGTTCCTCTAATACCCATGTTCCATATCTTGTCAAGTAGTATGGTGATATTAACGCAGTCAAAAGCTTTTTCGAGATCAAGGAACACTCCAGCAACTTGTTCGTTGTTCTCTATGGCAGTTATTATTTCATCTACGAGCTGTGCTGCAGCTACTGAAGTTGACTTGTTCTTCATAAAACCATTTTGATTCTCGAATATTAGGTTGTGTAGGCTCAGAAATGCCATTAGTCTATTATAAATAACTTTCTCGATTACCTTGGCAAATGCAGGTAAGATTGAGATCGGTCGGTACTTTTCAATTTTATTTTTATCACCTTTCTTGTAAATCGGAGTTACTTGTGCTATCTTTAGTCTGTCTGGAAAAATGCCCGTTGTGATTATGTCATTTACTGCTGTCGCCAAGGCTTCTGATATGTTGTCTATGCACCTTTTAAGTGTGCTGATAGACAATCCTTCATAACCTGTAGAGTTTGAGTTTTTTAGTGACATCACTATGTGTTTTATTTCCCTGCTGTTCGTAGGTGTCAAGTATATGCTATGTCTTACTGGATTGCCCTTATATGTATACTGGAGGTTGTTGAACTGGTCATTGATGGATTTTCCCATAGAAGAAAAGTACTCGTTAAAAATATTTGCTATCTGGTAGGGGCATTTGATGTTGCCACCTTTGAAATTGATACTAAGGTCACTAGCTGATTTGTCCTTACAGTCCCTGAAGCTATTTATAACATGCCAGACAGCTTTGCCAGAGTTGTTGGAGCCTCTTAACATGTTAGCTACATGTTTACTTCTGGTTTCTAGGAGGAGATTTTTGTAGTGATCATGATAGTTGTTAAACTCTTCCTTCAGTCTATGATTATCACTATTCTTTGTCATTGCGCATTGGAAAAGTCTTAGTTTTTCTCTTGCTGTTTTTACTTCAGTGTTTATCCAGTTATTCTTTTTTATTTTTTTACAGTCATTTACTGGCAGGGTTGTTTCTGGGCATGAGACGTTGAAGCAATAATAAAAGTCAGATGCAAATTCATTGAAAGTGATACAGTTATTTTCATTCCATTGTAAGCGTTTGAGCATACTCTTAAGGTTTTCGATATTGTTGTCATGGGTGGCTCTTTTTATTACATAGTGTTTCTTTTTGCTTGCAATATGAAGGTTTTCAGCTTCTATCAGTACCTGAACCGCATGGTGGTCAGAAATTGCAAGCTTCAGAACTGATGCAGTGTATTTAAAGTGGGACATGTTAGTAATAATGTTGTCAATGCATGATTTGCTGCCATTGACCTCCCTGGTGGGCTCATTTATCAAGGGATTTAGTTTAAACTGATCTAGTACCAGCATCAATTTTCTTTTAATGCTGGAGTCAGGAGACAGCAAGTCAATATTTATATCTCCTACTAGAATTAAGTTAGCCCAGCCATTTTTATCACAGTGTTTGCAGTCAATGTCTACAAGCAGATCATTCAAAACTTTATCCTAGTATTGGGTCAGATGGTTAATAACAAATTTTATGAGTGAATATATACATTGTGAAGATACGGTGAAGATCCCTAAATAAATGTCTGCATGATGATATTGGGTGGGCTCCAGCAATTATTATGATTACACGCTTTTGTGCAATGAATACTTTTTTACTCAATGTTGAATTGCCCCAGTGATCCCATATGAAGCAGTGAATGAAAATGGGCATAGACCCTGATAGCATAAGTAACTGAACTCAAATGTTTCAACAGATCTTCAATGTGTTGCTTCCAATTCAATCCCTCGTCAATGCAAACACGTAAAAATTTTGAATATTCTACCTTAGCTACAGATTTCTGTTCAAAGTCTAAATTTATTAATGGTGTCATGCCATTTACTGTATGAAACTGTATATACTGTGTTTTATCGAAGTTTAATGAGAGTCCATTTATAGAGAACCACTTAATAATTTTCTGAAAGATATCATTTATAATTTCAACAGTTGATTCCTATTTGTCAGGTGTGATAGCTATACTTGTATCATAAGTAAAAAGAACAAGCGTAGCATCTTCGTGAATGTAGAATGGCAAGTTACCTTGTGGGACCCCATATTTGATAACTCCCCAGTTAGAGGAATTAATTGTTTCTTCTATATCAAGTGAACTGCTTATTTCAACTTTCTGCACACTTCCTGTTAAGTATGATTTAAACCATTTGTGCGCTGTCCCACTCATACCACAACACTTAAGATCATCTAGAAGAATCCCTAGAAGAATCTGGTTCCAGTAACTGACATAGAATAGTGGCCTGATTTGCACTGCCTTTGTATGCATTCTATCTTCCACGATACAAATGATGAGTCTGAGGTAGTCGAAATGTGAGAACTTAGTTTATCAGTGATCCATTGGAGAGCACAAGGATATACGCTATAAAATCTCTTGTGAAATGTCTGACTGACTCCGTAGTTTTGTTCTAAATGTTGTAAAATGTTTGTTAAGCTTATGGGACTTAACTACGGGGACATCAGTCCCTAAACTTACAAACTACCTTATACTAAGGACAGCACAAAATATCCATGCCCGAGGGGGGATTCGAACCCCCGACCATAGTGGCCGTGCAGACCGTGACTGAAGCACCTCAGTCCCCGTGGCCACCGCGGCCGGCTAGTTTTGTTCAAATTTGGTGTCTTTTGAAAGGCTGTACTAATCACACACTTTTACTTGATCTCTCTGTGATGTGAAAGTTGACAGACTTCTTGTTCTCCTAAAATGTTTACACCTGTTGCCAAACTTGACTACATAACAAAGCCCAAACAGTATAAGGGGAAGCAATTTACAGTTTCATAAATTTTTCTTTCTATTTTCTTCTATATATTAAGTCTTCTTAGTTTTCACACGTAATAATTATTTCTTTGCAATACGATTACACTTTGGATTACTCAAACATTCAATGATGCTTACATTCAAGTCACTCCTATGACTCCTATATGATATCTGCATGGTGCAAAAAAGGAAATTGACCCTAAATAATGAGAGGTGTGAAGTCTCTGTCTGTGCCCAGCCTGCTGATCTCATTGGGGGGGGGGGGGGAGGGGGGAGGGAGGGGGGAAATAGAAAGAGCAAAAGGAAGAACAAAATATTGCCCTACTGGCATTCATACAAGTTATCACCAAATGGGTAAGCATAATTCTTTATCAAATGGCCATCAAACTTATCTTTCATAGTAACAACAGTATAAGAGATGGTCTTGGCTAAGTGAAGGATTCCATTGACAGGCTGCACACAGTACCTATGAAATTGGGTGTGAGTGTGGCCAGGTGCTCATAAGAGAAACTGTATGGCCGGTCAGCACAAGGATAGCCGAGCATGAATGATACATCCATCTGGGGGAGTACATAAAATTGGCAGTGGCAGAAGACCAAGAACAGTGCAGAAAACAGATACTTTTTGGGAATTCCATACTTCGGTGAAACAGCCTTTCAGTTTGAAGTGGAAGAGCAGAAATATTCGGAAATATGAGCGAGAGGACAGGTACAGACTTTCAGCATCTTGGCTGCCAGCAGTAGCAGTTTTACATGACAACAACATGTGAAATGCAGTCCAAATGTACCTGCATGGAGACAGGGCCACATACAAAGGAGCAAATAGCACTAAGTAACAGTGCAATGTCACAACTACCAACTGCCCCTCATTTGCCAGTTTCATCCAATAACCAACAAGAATACAAACACTAATCCAGAATAAGGCTGTAACCAATGGGGGGATGAAAGGAATCAATACCCCTCCAAAATTATGTTGTACTGGTTTACAAGTTAGAATATACCGGTATGTCATAATTTACATTTGCTTTTATTGTCTGGTGATTACCCTACCCCCTGACTATGACCCTTTGCCCCTGATCCAGGACTTCCTTTCCCACTAGTGACACAAATTAAAGCATACACAAATAAAAAAAACCTTACTCTCTTTTCCCATATTCACAACATCCACTCAGATTGTCGCCAGCGTTTAAGTTCCCAATTTCTTCCTCATTCAGTAGCAAGCATGATACCCAGAAGGAGGCTGCTTGCAACAATAGCTAAAACATTGGTGGATTTTTTTATATAGATAATGTGGTATAATGCCCAGAATAATTCCATTACATGTTTGTTTCTTTTGTATCTGTAAGCTGGCTGTCCTTAGAGAAGGGGCAAGGACTTTTCCTGGCAGTTAGGCTCATAACAAAACTTTCTTTCTCAGCATCCTCTGCATAGGTGGCCAAGTTAAAGTGTGCAATTAATCCAGTCAGGTTCAGTGGCTGCTGGTGCTTCAGATGACTGGGGGTTCACTTCCTTCAGTGTCAGATCTTGATAGTGAAGCCCCCCCCCCTTTAGATATGTTTTCATTAAAAGATCTGCAGAATGTCTTACCTCAGCTTGTTTGCTGTTGCTTCAACTCGAGCTGAGGCATCAGCCTACCAAGCTTCTGTATTTCACACTTTTGTTCCAAGCTTAAAGCTGAGTCATTTGTTTCTAAAAGATACTGAACGCTGTTCATTTTTCTTTGATAATAAACACCAAGAACATATGAACATGCACTTGGACATTAAAACACAGAAAGTAACTGATTAACAACAATGGAAAGTCCAGTAATAATATGTAGATAGGGAACAACTCACCGTAAAGACGAATGTTGAGCTGCCAACAACACAACCTGTGTTGGGCGGCCAGAGATGGCTGATGTGTGTGAATGATTGTGCCTGTGTGATTGTGTGGATGAGTGTTCTCTTTCTGAGGAAGACCGTGGCTGAAAATTTAGAATTGTGTGTGTATTTGTTTGTCTTTTATTTGTGTCTGTCGGCGACTCAACGTTCGTCTTTACGATAAGTTGTTCCCTATCTACATATTATTATTAAGTAACTGATTACATTGTTAAGTGCCTGTAACAAAATTAAAGTGTTCCAATGAAGAGACAAGCTACCTTTGGGTCACCTGACACTGTAATCAGCACCCCCTTCTAACCTTATGCATGCGCAAAGGCTGCTCTCCCCCACATCTTTTCAAACAGTTAAATATTGGTTACAACAAAGAGTATAAATGTTATTTACCCTAAAAATCGCGACACATTTGCTAAAACATCCAAAGATATGTGGCAAGTAACGATACAAAAGTCATAGTTGTTCTGTATCTGTTAAAAGGAAGATTGGGTTTAAAAAATTGCTTGCAGTCAGTCTCGAAACCACTACCTTCAATGGCGCAATGTGATGCTGCCAACAACACGGCTATTCTTGCTAGGTGGAGAGTAGTGACTTCATTATTATTCATGATTGGATCTTCTGAAGGCTTTTACAGTTCATGTGTCTTTAATTTATAGTTATAAGGTATTTTACCAAATGTGACATGATTTTGATGAATCTTCAATGTGCCAAAAACAAATATGAAAGGCAGATGTTACTTTCATGGAGGATTTGCTCATGCACAAAGCAAGGTGCACAGTAGCTCCATTGTCTTCACTTGTCATTCATGCGTAACCTCCACAGTTTGAGTAGCCACAGCTGCCATCTCTACCAGCTCCCCAATGCCAATGTTAAAAGTGGCGTTTCCCTTTGCCCCTCTCTGCTGTGCAAGTGCCCATATGCTGCCTCCAGAGGGTTCAGAAGAGAATTTGAACCTCATCCTCGCATGTGCATTGCAACACTGCAGCCACTGTCACCTGTATTAAGTGGCTGCACTACAACTCGTATACATGCTACTCCCGCAAAGTAAAATGTTTCTTGTGTGATAAAAATTGTTTGAATGAGCATATAAAATGATCTGATAGAAGAATGAAATGAAGAATGATAGTTTAAAAACACTTATTGTTTTATGTATTTATTTACTTTTTTTTTTCATGATGAGCTTTTTTCGGGGTTCACTAAACCAGTGAACGCACAAGACATGGCACCAATGGTCAGGTTGTAGATTCCATGAACTTAACACCTGAAAATACACCATTAATCAATGTGGCTGATGAAACCTGAGAGATAAGATTTGTATTTTATATTTAATTATTTAAAAAACAGACAAAAGTTCTAAACTGAAAATTTTATTTTATTTTACATGTCCAGAACTTGGATAAACAAAATGATTACAGTGTAACTCAGTAAGTAAAAGTACATTACAGCAATACAAGTCATTAAGACATCTTTTTCCAGTGATATGCCTTCAATATTAATTGATATTATTACAAAAGCTGCCTTTGATAAAAGCCATTGTGAATTAGATTCTTGATCTTGGTCCTGGTGGTGGAAGGATCTGCCACTAGGATCCTCCTAACATTGCCCAGGGTACGCCCAATCACTTCAGATTCCATACTTCAAGCACGATCTACTGGGAGGCTCCTTCCTTGTACCCCTAAACTGAAAAGAAAATAGTATACATTATATATGATTAACACATTTCACAATATTAATTTCACTGATGCTTTTACATTTCAGTGGTTGCAGATATTGAAGACATCTTTAACTTTTTAGAAGAGATGAGAGCACTTGGTAAAGAGAAACACTATTGGCCAATTGTCCAGCAGCAGATTGCAGCAAAAATACGTGAAATGGAGAAAATAGACAAGCAAAAATGCAAGGAACTCCAGGAGTGGATCAAAAGTCATGATAAAAGTAATATTCACACACATAGTGCGAAATTAACAAAAAAATCATAATTTAGTATTTTATTGATTGGAACTTTGAGAATGAATAAAAGAAAACAGTTCCGTAGTCACAGTATACCACTTAGCGACAAATAACTTTTATCATGCCTTCATAAGCAAGTTTTATCCATTTGATTAGTCATGACTAGACACATTACAGCAGACTTATAATTCATATAATTTTGAATGTGTTCAATAAAATATTAATATATTAATAAAATATTTTAGGTTAATACATATTGCAATAACTAAACTATGTAGGCATATGTTGGATTAATTAGTACAAAAAAATATTCATTATTAAATTATGAACTGTAAAATTATTCCTTGATATAACAGCATGTTTTATTTAAGTGTATAACAAAGTGTTCCTGATGTCTACTGCACATCATCAGTAATAAAACATCCATTAATTAGTTGAAGACACAGGTCACAGTCTTTTAAATTGTTGTTTTAAACATTTCCAGTGGCCATGAAGAGGCATATTCAAACTACTACTACCACAACTACACAGTCTACTGCACTGCCTTCTGTCAGACCCAAACTTTCAACCTAGCCACACACTACTGATGTAGTACCCTGCCCATTATACTCTAGGATACTCCTTAAGACTCCGAACATAGTGTGACTCTGCACTTAAGGGATCACCAGCCATCTTCACCTGTATTACATGTATGTGGTTTCTGTTATTTCAGATGTCACTTCTGAAATGTGTTTTAGATAATGACAATTTGATGTGCGTGTTTCTATTTTTACTGTAGTTGTAACTCCATGCTACCCTGTTCTGTGCAAGTCTCTTCATTTGAGAATATGTTCAGCAACCTACGTCCTTTTGAATCTGCTTACTGTATTTATCCCTCGGTCTCCTGCTACAATTTTAACCCCACATACTTCCTTCTAATGCTAAGTTGACATTCCTTGATGTCTTAGAATGTGTTCTACCAATCTATCCCTTCTCTTAGTCAGGATATGCCAGAAACTCCTTTCCTCCCCAATTCTGTTAAGCACCTCCTCATTAGTCATGTGATCTACCCATGTAATCTTCATCATATGACTGTAGCACCACATTTCAAAAGCTTCCATAATCTTTTTGTCTGAAATACGTATCGTCCACGTTTCACTGCTCAACAATGCTACACTCCAGACAAATGCTTTCAGAAAGGACTTCCTAACATGTAAATTAATATTGAATGTTAACAAGTTTTGCTTCTTTAGAAACGCTTTTCTCCCCATAGCATTCTGCATTTTATATCTTCTCTACTTCAGCCATCAGATGTTATCTTGCTACCCAAATAACAAAACTCATCTACTAATTTTATTGTCTCATTACCTAATCTAATTCCTTCAGCATCACCTGATTTTCTGACATTACATTCCATTACTCTCATTTTACTCTTGTTAATTTTTATCTTATATCTTCCTTTCAAGACACTGTCCATCCCATTCAATTGTTCTTCCAGATCCTTTGCAGTCTCTGACAAAATGACTACAGGTATGTCATCGGCAAACCACAAACTTTATTTCTTCTCCCTGAACTTTAATTCCCTCTCCAAATTTCTCCTTCCATTCCTTCACTGCTTGCTCAATGTACAGATTGAACAACATTGGGGTATGGCTACAACCCTGTCTTACTTCCTTCCCAACCTCTGCGTCCCTTTCTTGCCCCTCGACTAATAACCGCTGTCTGGTTTTTGTATAGGTTGAATATAACTCTTCGCTCCCTATACTTTACCCCTGCTACCTTCAAAATTTGGTAGAGTGTATTCCAGTCGACATTGTCAAAAGCTTTCTCCAAATCTACAAACGCCAAAAATGTAGGTTTGCCCTTGCTTAGCCTCTCTTCTAAGATAAGTCGTAATGTGAGTATTGTCTCCCATGTTCCTACATTGCCCCTAAATCCAAACTGATCTTCTGTAAATAATTTGTGTTAGTATTTTGCAACCATGACTTATTAAACTGATAGTTCTGTAATTTTCACACTTGTCTGCACTTGCTTTCTTTGGAATTGGAATTACGATATTCTTCTTGAAGTCGGAGGGTATTTCTCCTGTCTCATACATCTTGCATACCAGGTTGAACATTTTTTTCATGACTAGTTCTCCTAATAAAATCAGCAGTTCAGACGGAATATCATCTACTCCGTGGGCCTTGTTTCAACTCCAGTCCTTCAACGCTCTGTCAAATTCTTTTCGCAGTATCATATCTCCTATCTCATCTTCCTCCACTTCGTCTTCCCTTTCTAGAATACTGCCTTCAAATTTATTTCCTTTGTATAGGCCCTCTATATATTCCTCCCACAGTTTAGCTTTCCCCTCTTTGCTTAGTACTGGTTTTCCGTCTGAGTTCTTTATATTCATACAGCTGCTTTTCTTGTCTCCAAATATCTCTTTTATTTTCCTGTAGGAGATATCTATCTTTCCCCTAGTTATGCATTTTTCTATGGTTCTGCATTTGTCCTGTAGCCACTCCTGCTTAGCCAGTCTGCACTTCCTGTCAATCTCATTTCTCAGACGCCTGTCCTCTCTTTTTCCTGCTCACTTGCTGATTTTTTATATTTTCTCCTCATCAATTAATTTCAGTATATCCTGTGTTGCCGTGGTGGAGTAGCCAAGCGGTCTAAGGTGCCTTGCTGTGGAGTGTGCGGTTGCTCGCCGTCGGAGGTTTGAATCCTCCCTAGGGCATGGGTGTTTGTGATGTCCTTAGGTTAGTTTATCTTAGTTTAAGTAGTTTGTAAGCTATGGACTGATGACCACGCAGTTTGGTCTGATAGATTTACAAACATTGGAACATATCCTGTGTTATCCAGGGATTTCTATTAGGCCTTGTCCTTCTGCCAATATGATCCTCTGCTGCCTTCACTACCCTATCTTTCAGAGCTACCCGTTCTTCTTCTACGGTATTCCTTCAGCCAATCCTTGCCTAATGCTCCCTGTGAAACTCTCAATCACCTCTGACTCCTTCAATATGTCCAGGTTCCATCTCCTAACTTTTCTACCTTTCTGCAGTCTCTTGAGTTGTAATCTACAGTTCATAAACAACAACTTATGGTCAGAGTCTATATCTGCCCCTGGGTATGTCTTATAGTTTAAAACCTGGTTTCTAAATCTGTTCCTTACCATTATAAAGTCAATCTGGTACCTTCCAGTGTCTCCTGGTCCTGCCCATTATCCTCTAGGATACTCCTTAAGAGTCCAAGAGCATAGTGTGAATCTACACTTTAGGGATCACCGGCCATCTTCACCTGTATTACATTTATGTGGTTTCTGTTATTTAAGATGTTTGAATGAACAGACCTTTTTTTCTGTACCCAATGTGAATCAAGACACTATGAAATAAAAGAAATTAGCTACTTGCCAACACTGAATTATATCAATGGGGAAAGCTGAAAATAAGAGCTGGAGAAGGATTTAAACCTTGCCTTGGTTGCACAGTGGTAGAGTGCCAGACTACAAATCCAAAGGTCACGGGTTCGATCCCCGCCAGGTCCTAGGATTTTTATCTAACACTTTCCACTTCTTTCACCTCTGGCAGTATTGCTCATGTGAAAAATACCGAGTTGCACCGTGGTTCGGAACCCACGTTAAACTGTAGGTCCCCCTATAACTGGCTGGGTAAGTCAGTTCGAAGGTTGGAGGAAGGCAACGGCATACCACCTCCAAATAGGACCATGCCTAGTAAAGCACTGTGGTGTTCAAACCAGTCTTCTGATTGTTGACTGCTTTTTTTACCTCTTGCATACTACACAGCTGCACACACTTCCCTAGCAGCCTTCCCAAATTTTCAATTTATTTACACACTAGTGCGGTAGTGCATATGCACTTCAAACTCTTTACCCATGGCATTATGCCAATTCATATTAGAGTTCAAGAATGGTGTGCATCTGCTCTGGCTGTCATTATCTAAATTGTACATGTGTGATGTCAGTTCTTTCAGACATGTCCGACAGACACCATACATTATACAGGGTGGTTTGAAAGTATGGAAACCCCTGAATAAATTATCTGGAATGGAATTTTTTTCTTTTTCTTTTTTTTTTTTTTTTTTTTTTGAAAATGTTAGATAAAAATGTTGTAGGCTCTTTCCCTGGCTATTCCATGGTGATCATGATTTGACCTTGAACATGACTTTAGAGATCATATCAAGGTCAAATTCATTTCTTAAAATGGAAATCACTATTATTTTAAGGCAGATTGGAAAAGAGGAGGACATTTTATATTCAAGTATGAACCTGACCACGTCCTTGACCATGACATTCAAGGTCATTCCAAGGTCAAACATGTTTTCTCACATGGGAACCCCCATTTATTAATTATTGTGGATTTTGAAAGAGCTGCATTTTTATCTTCATGCGTGATCTTACCTTATTCATGCCCTTGGCATTAAACCAGTCTTTGAAGACTGTTTAAAACTTCCAGCCATTGTAGGGTACCTAATCATCCCAGTCAGTTAAGGGAAGGACACGGCCCTGCCAGTTATGCCAAGACTTACAACCTGTGTTCAAAATGTTCTCCATCAACATCCTGACAAAGTTCTAGATGGACACACAATTCAGTCACACTCCTTATTGTATCAACTGTAATATCAGAGCAAACATTGACTATTTTTTTTTTTTTTTTTTTTTTTTTTTTTTTTTTTTTTTTTTTTTGTAGGTCCGCTAAATCCTATGGTTTAGTAGCATTCACTTTAATTTTTTATAGAGCACAAAAGAAAAACAGTTTAGTGTAGTCAAATCAAGGGACTTGGCTGGCCACTCAATAGTTCCTTTTTGACCTATCCAACAATTATGAAAAACAACATTTATGTAGTTTCTCACAATTGTTCAAAAATGAGCAGGTGCATCATCATGACATTAAAATCACCATCAGCTCTCTCCTGAATCCTACATACTTATGATGTAGACTGTGAAATCTTACATTCTCTAGAAGCAGAAAGACGACACTACTGGAAATCAATAACTATATGACAGAGGATGCTGGTATAGTATTAAGTGATCAAACCCAGTTTCCGTTTTCATCTTCTACTAAAATAAGTTTATTATCAGTAGATGTTTGCGCAGATGTGGATATTTGGGGAGATCCACAGTATTTCTTATTTTGCAGATAAAATTGTGAGCGATGCGAATATCCACGTGTTATATGCGGATAAAGAGTGAGGTATCTGCCCAGTACGTCTGTCGAAATGTTAGCTGGAAACTTCAAGCCTGTGGACATTCTTGGAATCCATGCAGGGCCCAGGTAGAGCAGAAGTCTGTTGTCCTTATCCCCTGACTAGCTGAAACATTTGTGTGAGACAGGATAAAGTAGCATTTATTTAAATGCCAAGACAGATGCAAAAGTTCCTGAAGCTCCGCCAAATCTGAAGACAACCACAACAAAAAATCTTATCATTGTTGTCCACAAAGACATTTTACCATTTGAAGTTATGAGTGGACCTGGGTTTCTCGAGACGGCACAGTTTCATATTGATGTGGGAGATATCTCCTGAACTATGTGTCTTACAGTCATTTAATTATGTCAGTAACCATCACGAAAGTGCAAGCAATATGTTGGCAAAGTTTCATAGCAACTGAATGAATGGTACAGCCGCACATAAAATACGAACAAACAAACAAACATACATGTTTATGTATTAGATAAATGGTGACAGAAGTAAAAAAGATTGACAATAGCATTTTATAGTGACTTTCATAATCAGATATGGTGCACAGTGAGAGTAACGTATTTAGGAAAGTACACAATGTTAGATTGTATAAGCTGGCCGTAGCTGCAACCAACATCGTCTTTTTTTCCTGAGAGTTCCAATTAGAAGTAGGCAGCACTTGTAACATTTGAAATGACTTGCTTTGCTTCATGTCACATAACCTCTTGTGCATTAATATGAGGAAAATAAAGTGTCCCTTTTGTAAAACTCTGAAAGAACCGTTTATTTTTTTGAATGTAAACGCATTAAAATCTCCTTTATGCCAGTCAATTTTAACCATTGAAATTTAAGAAGATGCCTGTATTAAACAGCTGACATAGTGCTACGACTACACAGGCTCCAAAGTGCTAATGTGTTTGTCCAGAGCGCTAATGTGTCTGTCCAGAGCGCCAATGTTTTCCTGTTTGGAATAGCCCGTTTTTCAAAAATTTAATATCTGTGTATGTGGATAAAGAACTTGTGGATGCGGATAAAGTGTCAGGGATGTGGATAAAGTGTCACGGATGCGGTTGCAGATATGGGCCTTGTGGATGTGGTGCGGATGCAGATAACAGTTTTCTTATCTGCACAGACCTCTAGTTATCATCTTGTTAAAAGTATTCAATGTTACCATTTCAGTACTATTTCACAATATAACAATCCTCACCTTCTTCTACTCTCCCCTCCACTTGCTTTTAACGATGATTTTCAAGCTTTGAACCTCTACTTATAAAATCAGCTTTTTATATATTTTAGTAAGTGTAATTCAGTGGCATGAAAATGTAATACTTTCCTGTGAATGAGTGAATTTGTATCTTCTGTAATTTAATAAGGCACACGTCTGTGAAGAAATGTTACCAACATTCAGTTGTTACCTGATGGTGGCCTAAGAAGCCGGAATCTGGTTAGTAACTCAATAAATAAATAATTTTCTAGTCCCTTTCAAAACCCAACCCAATAATTTTGCAGAACATCAGGAATTTTTCCTTTTTGATAATATTGTCATGTTCTGTCAAGCACCAGCAGAAAATTCAATTAATGTTATATTACATTCTGATAAGAGTCCAGAAATAGTTTTAAGGTTAACATAAGTGTGCTTGATTTTCTCTTTTCGCTTATCTGTGCTCATGAAGGAACAGATGTAACTGTGTGGTTGATCTTGAATCCCATACTTTTTGTTCTAAAGGTACAGAGGTTTGGAATTAATCATGTCAGAAATCAGTAGAATGGAGCCACATCAAAGCTGTTATATCTATACAACTGTAAGAAATAAGTATGCTGCAAGCAAAGATTAAGTGAAAGACATTTTAATAATCTATTTGATTTAACTCAACATGTTGCAGACAGACAACTAAAAATAGATTACATTCATACAACTTAAAATTTTAGACTTTGCCTTCATCTAAAAAAAGAAAAAAACTTACATTCACACAATCAATCAAACATAACTGAAGCAATCCAAGAGTCAACACAGTTTCAGCCGACCAGTTGCATAAAATAGTTTACATCTATAAACCTTTACCCAGGTTTCGGCAAAATTAATTTTGCCTTCTTCAGAAGGATACAATAAAGCTCACATTAAAAAAGTTGTTAAAATGTGGCTGACTCCATGTCAATAGATTAAAATTATAAATTTAAAACAAAGTCACAATATAAAATTTTGGAGCATGTCCACACACAGGTCAAGTGAGTGCTCACTTGACCTGTGTGTGGACATGCTCCAAAATTTTATATTGTGACTTTGTTTTAAATTTATAATTTTAATCTATTGACATGGAGTCAGCCACATTTTAACAACTTTTTTAATGTGAGCTTTATTGTATCCTTCTGAAGAAGGCAAAATTAATTTTGCCGAAACCTGGGAAAAGGTTTATAGATGTAAATTATTTTATGCAATTGGTCGGCTGAAACTGTGTTGACTCTTGGATTGTTGTTCCACCGTTGCTGAATTGCAGCCATGTTTAAAATTATAACTGAAGCACAAATGGCCACCATCTCTTTTTGCTCCAGTGCAATAACCACGTTGGCAATGAGTGAGGAGGGGAACAGAGTGGAGTTGAGAGGTTGGGAAAGTATGGGGATGGGACATTTCGCATTCGTGTTGGAAGAAAGACATGAATTGGAAGCAGATATAGGATAGTGAATGGGAGAGGGGGTTACTGCTAAGCATGTGGTGGATGGATGATAAATTATCTTAGATTGAGGCCATGTTGGTTGTCAGACCCTAGAATGTATTTTAGAGACAATCTCCATCTGTGCAGTTCAGAAGAGGTGGTGGTGGAGTGGAGGATCCAGTTGGCTTGAGTTGTAATCAAGTGTGTTTTGATTAGCTGCATGCTGTGCCACATGATGGTCCATCTTGCTTTTTGCCAAAATTCAATGGTAGCCATTCATCCTGATGGACAGCTGGTTTGTTGTCATGCCAATGTAAAAGGCTGTGCAATGATTGCAACACAGTTGGTAAATCACATGGCTGCTCTCACAGGTAGCGTGGCTTCTGATGGGGTAGGATAAGCCTATGACAGGACTAAAAAGGAAATGCTGGGTGGGTGGATTTGGCAGGTCTTGCGTCAGTGTCTTCCACAGGGATATGATCCATTTGGTAAGGCTTTGGGATTGGGAGTGGCGTAGGGATGGAATAGGATGTTGTGGAGGTTGGGTGGGCAATGAAATACCATTTTATAAGGGCTCAGAAGCATCATCCAGAAGCTGGAATGTGGCAGCTAGAGATGATTGTTGTGTGCCTGTGAATTGTCTGTGTGACTGTATGAATGAGAGCGTGTGGCTCTTTCTGAATAAGGCTGTGACTGAAAGCTTTTAATTTACGTTTGTATGAGTGCCTTTTTTTATGAGTCTGTCACAGCTCGACAATCATCTTTGCGATGATTTCCAAACTAACCTCATTATACTGCTAAGTGATTTTATCTTTTACTTGAACTGATTTACTCCTTTTCTCAAAATATTTAAATGTGACATGTATGCAAGTACATGAAAGTAACCATTTTAGCATCCACATTTACTATAAAACAGTGTCAATCAGGTTCCTTAATATATTTTGTGTTTGTTTCCCTTTTTCTAGTTTATTCCTTGCTACATAACAAAAATTTACATCCCTTTTCCTTTAAACTCTGTTTTATTATGGATGGAGTGGTTTGTCTCACTACTGAAATTTCCATTTTTTTCTTCATGGACAGATTAACCCTTTCCACTCCAACGTCGAGTGTCACTCGACATTGCGAAATTTGTTTTCCGCTCCATTGTCGAGTCTCATTTGACACAACTTTTCCAAGCTCTCGGACGTATTCTGAGTCTACTAGGCATTATTGCTGCATGTTGCTGCCATCTAGGAAAACTAGTATTAACTCTGTGTCAAACAGTTGCAGGAACGAGGACGCTGTTCAACTTTTGATGATGAGGAACACTTGAATGGAAAGTTGCACATTATCAACAAGCTTCCTGAGCACAAGCATAAGGATTGTGAAGTGTACTGAGACAGAAAAAGGAAAGGTGGCAGGCGGGAAACTGCGTATTACTGTGAAATGTGCTCACGAAACCCAGCTCTCCACCCTGAAGTGTTTCAAAAAATACCATACAATGAAAATTATTGTTGTTGTTGTTGTTTATAGGGGACTAAACTACATGGTCATCAGTCCCCTGTTCCAAGCAAAGATGGCACATTTCAGGAAATGAAAACAGAGAGAACACAGATGAGAGAAATCCTTGATGGGTGTAGAACGAAAGTAAACACTTCATTGAAACACAGAGAAGTACACAAAAGGGATAAAATTACTGTTGAATGAGACTAAAATATTACAACAGATTGCCATGGCTGGCTGATCACTGGGATAAAAACGGATGAGCGAGCCATGCTGTACACAATCAAAGCATCTCAACTGAAAAGGAAGAGGCTATCAACAACCTAAAAGCACAGTAAAAAAGTGGGTCTGAGAATCCATTAAATGGAATGGTAAAAACCAGATGCAAATGTAAAACAGTAGTAGCCATGGAGGCATTGTCACTTAAAACGTAAGGTAGCGCATCTGGTAGATTAAAGGACTGCTTTAAAGTGGCCAAAAGCAGACAATCCAATATGTGGACCACTGTCAGCAGGGCACCACAACAGAAGTCTGGTGGGTCCTCTCAGTGAAAGAGGTGGCTGTACATCAACCACGTATGGCCAATGAAGAGTCGGCAGAGTACAACAGAGTCCCTACGAGAGGCCCACAGGGAGGCTCTCCACATTGCCATAGAGGGCTTAACTGCACGGAGCTTATTAGGTGTGTTTGATTCAGCCCACTCAGTATCCCAAAGTCCCAGTACCTTCCGATTGAGCACCATTTGAAGATCCCTCTCCTGGAGGCTGATTTCTAGTAGGGTTGAGGTAATAGCCTCCTTTGCCAGGTGGTCGACACATTCATTCCCCATTATGCCAATGTGGCCTGGAGTCCAAATGAAGACCGCAGTGCGACCAGATTTGCCTAGTCTGTATACAGCGTTCTGAATTGACTGTACGAAAGGGTGCTTCGGAAAGTATTGGTCAAAGGTTTGCAAACTGCTCAGGGAGTCTGTACAGATAACTACAGACTCTCCGAGGCAGGCTCTGAGATGTTCAAGAGCCCACCAAATGGCGACAAGTTCCGCTGTAAACACACTATTCCTGCAAGGCAATGAATGTTGTTCAACATGCTGACCATGGGTATAGGCATATCCAGCATGGCCATCGACTAGGGAACCATATGTGTATACAAATTCAGCACCACGGAATGAATCAAGAAAGGCTTGAAACTGGTGACAGAGATTCATCGTTGCAACAGAGGCTTTGGAATCTCGAGACAAGTCCAACCGAAGCTGGAGGCGAGGAATGATCCAAGGGGAAGTATAGGAATGGTACTGAAAGGTGAGAGGGATGGGAAAGGACTCTAGGTAAGAAAACAGGGAGCAAACACGGACCTCAATTGGGAGACTCGACCTAGACCGTCGTCATGGGGAAGAGGGAGTGATGGCTGGGAAGAGGAGCCTACAATTGGGGTAGCCATCAGCTGTTGTCGCCGGAATCGCAGGGGAGGAACCCCAGCCTCAGCAAGAAGGCTTGTTACAGGACTTGTACGGAATGCCCCTGTTGCTAAACGGATGCCACTGTGATGGACCGGATCCAAGACCTGCAGTGCAGATGGAGCTGCAGAATCATACATAAGGCTGCCGTAATCCAGGCATGGCTGAATAAGTGCCTTATATGGGTGCAGTAAAGTAGGGCGAGCAGCTCCCCAACCAGTGTGGCTGAGGCAGTGAGGGATGTTTAAGTGTTGCCAGCATTTTTGTTTCAGTTGACATAGATGTGGTACCCAAGTCAGCCGGGCATCGAAGAGCATGCGTAGGAAGCAGTGTGTCTCCTGAATGAGATGGCATTCATCACTCAGGTATAACTCAGGGTCTGGATGGGCTATGCAACGGCAACAAAAGTGCATGATGTGGGTATTCTGTGCCGAAAATTGGAAACCATGCACAGAGGCCCAATACTGGGCCCTTTGGATGGCTCCCTGCAGCCGCCATTCAGTGACGCCAATGGTGCCTGATCTAAAGTACAGGCAAAAGTCATCACCAAACAAGGAGAAAGAGACAGACATTCCTACAGCCGTGGCTACTCCATTAATAACAATTAAAAATAAGGGTACACTTAGAACGGAGCCCTGTGGGACTCTATTCTCCTAAAACATGAGGGGAGTTAAGAGAGGTGCAACCTGAACCTGAAAAGAGCGGAGCGAGAGGAAGTTATGTATGAACATTGGGAAGGGACCACATAAGCCCCATTCGTAAAGTGTTGAGAGAATATGATGATGCCAGGTTGTATCATATGCCTTATGGAGATAAAGAAAAGGCTGTGACAAGATGTTCTTGGCGAGTAAAAGCTGTGTGTATAGCTGATTCTAGGGACACGAGATTGTCTATAGTAGAACGGCCCTGACGGAAGCCTCCCTGTTGCAGGGCAAGGAGACCCCCAATCCTCCAGTAGCCACATAAACCGAAGACTCACCATATGTTCAAGGATCTTGCACAGAATGTTGGTGAGGCTGATGGGGCAGTAGCTCTCAGCAGACAACAGATCTGTGCCTGGTTTTATCACGGACGATAGTCTACACTACAATTGTGACGGGAAAAGGCCTTCTGTCCAGAGTCGATTGTAAAGGTCGAGTATCTGGCATTGAAAGTCCGTTGAGAGGTGATGGACAAACTGGCTGTGAATATGGCCCGGGCCAAGAGAGGTATCAGGCGATGCAGCTAGAGAAGTCTTTAACTCCCACTCACTAAATGGGGGATTGTACCGTTCCCATCGATGTGTGTGGAAGGACAATTGCCTCTGCTCAACCAGCTCTTTGGGTGTGGAATTCTGCTCCTCAGGCTGCGGTCGCAGAGCAACATGCAAAATGCCTTGGCATGTGCTCAGCAATAAGTGTCGGGTCAGTACACAGAGCACCTTGAATTTGGAATGATGGGATTCCACTAGGTGAGCGGTACCTGAATAGGTGCCGTACCTGCAACCACTCTTGAGAAGGGGAGGCGTGGGAACCTATGGTGGCTACATATCGTTCGCAAAAGTCCTGCTTACCTGATGGATCAGTCGCCAGGCTCGGGTCCAGAGACGCTTAAAAGTAACCAGATGTTCCGTGGTGGGGTGGTGGCAGTGGCATTGGAGTGCCCGTTGACGCTCCCGGATAGCTTCAGCTATCTCCCACCGAGGCAGGCAGTCTGTGGGGTGAAAGTGACAAAAGGATAGGAAAGTGGTCGCTCCAACAAAGGTCGTCGTGGACCCTCCAAGATAAATGAGGAGGTAGACTTGGGTTGCAAATGAACGGATTGATGGCGAAGAAAGAGCCATGTGCCCCACTGTTCAGAACGCAATTGTCAAGCTGTGCTAAAGGTTCTCAATGTCTCTACCATGACCCGTGGTCTAGGATCCACCCCACAAATGGTGGTGGGCATTGACGTCACCCAAGAGGAGAAACGGTTGGGGTAATTGGGCGACCAATGCAGTGAGGTCAGCCGGAGAGCAGGAGAGACAACAACATCCGGGGGAAGGTAAAGGGAACAAATGGTAAATTTCTCTATTGCCTGGATGCAAATGGCCACTGCCTCCAGGGTCGGGTTGAAAGGCACAGCAGCAATGGGGACGGTTGCAAGAACATAGTCACAAACTCTGCCAGATACCCTGTCATAAATAGTTGTAATATCCCCGATATCCACGAAGGGCCGGGGTCCTCTGTGCAGGAAACCGTTTCCTGCAGAGCTACACAAAACGCTGGGAAGTGGCATGAAAATTGCTGCAACTCTGGCAAAAAGCGGATAAAGCCGCCACAGTTCCATTACAGGATCAGGAAAATGCTGGTCGCTGGAACATGCTGATTTCGATCTTCTACTGTTGCCGATTTTTGAGGCAGACCCTCAACATCCATGGCTTTCAAAGACTCGGCAATTGTCAAGTCTTTGGGGGACGCGAGGATCTCTACCTCGTTCTCAGAGGTTTCATCGGCTTCTCGTGCTGGGAGGGCTTTGCAGACCCATCCTCAGGGACTGATGACGCCCAAGAGGCCCTGCGACAAGCAGTTGGTGGCTCTTTCAGCTACTTACTGGTATCCACAGGAGAAGCCTTCGAAGGAAGGGTTCCGAGGGAACCATTCCTCGCGAGATGAGCCAGAGATGGCTGTTGTGTCTCTAGCTCGAGGGTGGGGACTGAGGACCCCACAGGTGAGATGGTGTTGCTCCCAAAGTAGGGACCTTGGAGGCAACGGAAGTTGAGGTACCCCCAAACACCATGGGGGCAGATGTGAGCGGTTGGGCTGAAGGGCCCACTATGGAAGATGAGGCAGTAGAATATCGTAGTAGAGATGGTGATTCAACTATGGCATATGATGGTTTTGTGTTTGCAGGATGGAGTTTAGCATAGTTTTTCTTTGCCTCTGAGTATGACAACTGGTCCAGGGTCTTATATTCCATGATTTTCCATTCCTTCTGAAGAATCGTGCAATCTAGCGAGCAAGGAGAGTGGTGATGCTTGCAGTTAACACATATTGGAGGGGGGACACAAGGGACGTCTGGGTTTGATGCATGTCTGCACTCTTGACAGTAGGGTTGGTATCACGTGAGGAGGACATGTGCCCAAACCTCCAACATTTGAAGCAGTGCATAGGGGAAGGAATGTAGGGATTTACATCACACTGGTAGATCATTACCTTGACTTTCTCCGGCAATTAATTGCCTTCGAAAGCCAAGATGAACTACCCTATTGTCCTTCGGACCCCTATAAACACGATGGATGAACTGTACTCCTCGCCTCTCTAGGTTCTTCAAAAATTCTTCATCAGACGGCAATAAAAGGTCCTTGTGAAATGTAATTCCCTGGATCACGTTCAAGCACTTATGGGGAGTGACGCTAACGGGAACGTCACCCAGCTTGTCACCGGCAAGCAGTGCCCATGACTGGGCTGAGGACGACGTAGTTATCAGTACAGCCCCAGATCTCATCTTGGACATGCCATTCACTTCCCCAAACTTATCCTTGACGTTTTCCACAAAAAACAGAGGCTTCGTGGTTGTAAGTGATTTGCCGTCTTTTCTAGTACACACCAGGTATCGGGGAGCATAAGTTTCACCTGGTTGACGGGCCCTGCATTCTGTCCATTAAGCCAAGATCTCCAGACTCTGAAATGTACAATGTTCCACCGTCGCGCCAAAAGATGATTGTTGACGCACACACAGAGCTTACGATGTGGTGGACTGTTGGCACGACACAGTCCACAGCTCAGGACCCTGGGTTCGCTAAGCCCGTACTCAGGAAATTAGGGCTGAGCCCTTGAGGGGCACAATGAAAAGTTTTGTACTGCAAAAGCTTACATAAATATACTTGAATGAAAGCACACATTTCGTTTTAATCTATACCCCAATTGTTGGCCAGCGGCCTCATTGTTTCCACAAAGAGATCTGTGCAAATGTATGTGGTGCACTACCGCCCAGGAGGCGGCGATTTAAATACGAGTCCGCGGAGCTGCCCTGTGTCTGCCTTATAGAGTGCAAAGTGTTAAAATGTATTCTCATTTATTGCATCTAAACTTTCAACAAAGTTAGTAAGTCTTTGAGTATGGAACATGTGCTGTACAGAATTTCTTTACATATGGTATGTAGTGATGCAGTCTTCTTACTAAAATTTTTGCGGGAATTTTCCTTTGTCAAGTAATCTGATTGCACTGACCAACAATGAAAATGATTTAAGCTTAAAAATATTTAATTCTCATGTAGTTCCATCTGCTGGATTTAAAAAATGATAGATAGATTATCTCCTGTTTTGGAGATAAAGTGGCATTTCGTTCTTATTGTCAACATTTTCAGTTTGGGAGAAATTTTGTTTTCGGAGATGGCACATCTGTCCAATAACAAAACACAAATGCTCTTAAGCTGTTTGTAAGTCATAAACATAGATACTATTACTGTGACAGTGAGTTTCATATATTTTCTGCTGTAAGTAAACCAGAATTTCTGGCTTGAGAGTACTTTGTATTTCAAAATTCATAAAAATGCTACAAAAAGTGTAAATAAGGCAAATAATTTTTATTACATTTGTGGTGAAATAATATTTTTCTTCACACAATCTCACTTTTCCTGTGAAGAATGCGTATCAGCATTAATTCAGATTCAAATTAGGGGACCAAATAAGTCCTAGCCTCCACATGTATGTTGCAATGCGAGGATGGCTGAAAAATAAGAAATAATCTATAACTTTTGCTGTGTCTTTGGTTTGGCAGAAGCTTACAAACCAAAGAGATGACTGCTATTTCTGCTTGACTTTGCCAATAAAAGCAGTATTGTCTATGAAGAATAGAAGATCATTTCAGAAACCGAATCTTTGATCTGCTATTTGATCCGTTCCAGATTCAGACAGTTTGCCAGTTCCTACTCCACTGAAAAATTGTGTCTCTTCAGTAGAAAGTGAGGACAATCTGGAATAAGAAGAAGAAGAACCAATCAAGCCCTCCACATCCCGTGATTCTGACTTTTAGAGAAAAGTTGAGCATAATTGAGTGATCTCGTTGGAGATCTTGACCTGTCAAAGGAGAATGCAGAAATTCTTGAATCTCAACTACAGCAATGGAATCTCCTCCAAAGTTACCTGTCACAGTACAGAAAAGTCACATGGAACAGCTTCCCTTCTATTACAGAAGAAAGACAGACATGTTGTTTGCTGCAGATTTAATGACTTGATGAAACCTTTGAATCTTAACCGTGATCCAACTGAATAGAGGCCATTCATAGACACCCCTAAGCTTAGTCTGAAAGCTGTGTTACTTCACAATAGCAACCATCTACCCTCTGTTCCTGTCAATCAGTTCAGATGAAGAAGACATATGCAAATATGACAGCCATCTTGGGCTCACTCAAATATTGTGACATTTATGGAAAATTTGTAATAATCTAAATGCTTTGCCATACTTTTAGGAATGCAACTGGGGCACTGAAATCATTGTTTGTGCATTTTTAGGCAACAAAAGAGGTGATAACTGTACTCAGTTGGTGACAGTGCTCCTGCAAAAATACCATAAGCTTGAACACAATATGTTCCTTAAAATTCATTTTCTCCACTCGCATTTATAAGGGGTAGCAACTCTCAAAAATTCTTGAGAAAATTGACTATGAAGTTTTGCAAGTACATCTAAACCAACTAAGTACCAATAATTAGCACAAACATGGTTCAATTCTTGCTGTGACAGATTTATTTTACCTTTCTTTCTCTCTCTTTTTTTCAAATTCAATTAATTATATAAAACATTTTGGTATCTCTAATTCCAGTTGTTGTTTATATGTATGCAGATGAGCTTAGCACCTTGTCGTCACCTAAAACGATGCTTGAGCAGGTTAGCTGCTTGGAAAGCCATTAGTAGCTACGGAGATGACTTTTCAAAAACAGTGTTATAGCTCTTCACAAACTGAACAATTGAAGACAACCATCATCAACTAATAGTGAATCCAATAGAGTAAAATATGTAATAGAAAAATATGAATAAACAAAAATAGAAAAAAAAAAACAGAAAAAAAGAAAGGGGAAAAAAAATAATTTTATTTATTTATCTTCGAGTTCCGTGGATCCCATATGCGAGTGAATTGCAATGATGTAGAACATGTCAGGTAAGATAATTACAAAAATAACCACATGAAACTAATCATGTGGCTTAGAATCAAAATTCCCTGATAGGTAATAATAATGTGGATAACCCATAAAAATGCAAATAATTTGCACACACACACACACACACACACACACAACTCTTGAAATTTTTGTAACAATTGTTCTGCCAACAATATCACTAGTAATTATAAAACACAATGATTGAAATTAATGAAACAAATGTTCTGTCAACAAGTGAAATACCATTGAGGCTTCCTCAGTTCTTTGGCAATGAATAAAATTATGGATATAACATGGAGTACTACACATCAAAGAATTCCTGAAGAGAAAAGGAAGAATTATCGAACAGATAAGGTTTTAGGTGTTTTTTTGAATTTGGTTATGTCCCCAATGGCTGATTTAATTTGAGAGGGAATTTTATTGAAGACTTTTATGCTTGAATAATGCACTCCTTTCTGCACAATACTGAGGTTTTTTTACATCCTTGTGAAAATCGTGGTTATTTCTTGTATCATGCTCCTTATATGCACCTTTTGTTTTATATATTGTATGATTCTTATTAACAAAGCAGATTAAATAATTCTGATGAACTTTTTCTGTAAAATAAAAACTTTATTTGCTTGTGTCTGGTTTCCCCAGAATATGATACCATAAATCATAAGTGAATGGGAGTATCCAAAGTAAGCTGCTTTGGTTTTTTCCCTGTCACAAATAGATGCAATTGAGTAAATGGCAAATGCTACTAAATTTGTTTTTGTACATAGGTCACTGATGTGGACTGACCAGTTTAGATTGTTGTTTATATGTAATGCTACTTTGTCAATCATAATAGTTGTGTCATCTGTGAATTTGATATTAAAATTGTGTAAGTAAGCCAACACAATGGAGAGAGAGAAAAAAAAAAAAAAATCTCCCTGCGGGATTTGAACCACTGACACTTTGGTGTTTTTTTTTTTTTTTTTTTTTTTTTTTTTTTTTTTTTTTTTTTTTTTTTTTTTAAATAAACCTTTATTTGCTCTATTTCTTGTACATTCTACTGTATACAGTGAACATCAATTATAACATCTTGGGATACATATGTAAAAATAAAATACTTTACACAGGTACTCATAATAATATACTCACACATACACAATCATTAAAAAAAATGTTGATTTACTCCTATTTTGCAGTCCAATTTTTAAATAATTTAACCTTAGCATTTAGGCTTTTCATAACACTTTCATTTTTTTCTTGTAAGCATCAATAAAAACTTATATTTAATTAGTCCATGTATATATATTAACCTATCCCCATTCGTTCAAATACGGTAATAAGCATGTTTCCATATTTGGATTTTTGGTCCATATACTTGCTAAGTTTTTTATATTCATCCTGCATGTATAGTTTGAAGTCAATGGTGGTGTCTGGTCCAAGATTGTTAACCACATAGCTCACGTACTTTGCCAATAACCAGTATACTGTGTTATTTTTTTGCTCTGGAAAATAGTTTGCATCTGGTCTACATAGTATGGATGGAGATACGTATTCAGGTGAAGTTCTTTTGAGGAGTGCTATTTGCGCTCTCACTCATTTTCAGTTATTTAAGTTTCCCTCACAGGTAAATTTGTGTATAACTGTATCAACAAGATTATATCGTTGGCATAGATTTGTTTGATTTATACCTATTCGACAGAGTCGTTCGTTGGTGGGAATTATATTATTGACAACTTTGTACCAAGCTATTATTAAGTCCGAAGAGTGTCCTTTTAGATTAATATTTCGCCATACAGCATCCCAGTCCACATTTCTTGACCTATCTTCTATTTTATTCCTTCTTTCATATTTCTTTCTTTCATTCATAATAGCCCTTGCTGTTAGGTGTCTTGACCACAAAAGTGTATGGTTGACATAACTCATTTCGATATAAAAGGTCCTCACATGTTGTAAGCAAACATTTATGTTTCTTACATTAATTGGAGGTTGAAGACTTGACGGTTTAAGAATGTCGAAAAGTTTCCTTGTAATGCTTCCGGGTTGCTGCTGTATAATGTTCATCGTCCGTTTAACGAAGAGTGCTGATGCTTTGGTAGTTATGTCTACAAGGCCTAATCCACTGTGACTGGGATCTAGAGTGGCTACTTTAGCAGTGACTAAATACTTCTCCTCTCCACAGAAAGTTTGTAACTTTTGACATAATTTTTTTGGCTATCATTTTCAGGAGCGGAAATACTTGTGCCGTATAATAAGCTTTTGATAGTATCCACAAATTTATATATTTTACTCTCTGAACTTGATTTATGTGACGTGATGGGTTGTCCATTATGCTGCATCCTTCCAGTTTCTAGCTGCCATTTTCATCACATTGGCCATGAGCACTATTCCTAATGTTTTTTGTTGGCTGACCGAGGTTGCCCAATCGACATTTACATGGTCGAAGCCTCTCAGTTTCAGAATTTTGTTAGCATTTATATTTGCACCCGAAGCCTGACAGTATGTTCTAGTCACGTTTTCTAATGTACTTATTTCATTGCGACTTCAGACGACAACTCCTACATCATCAGCGTAAGCTCTGATTACTGTCTTATGGCCAGCCATTTTTATACCTGTCAAATTTGCATGCTCATTGCGAAGCAAGGGATCAAGTGAAATAGCAAATAAGAGCATGGAAAGAGAACTTCCCTGTGGAACACCTCTTTTTATTTATATTTATTTAGTTGTTTGTCCATTTACCACTATTCTTGCATGTATCCTTGTTGCAATGTTTTTGATCACGCGAAGAGACAGTTTATGAAAACCCAGTTTGTGCATATTTTTAAGCAGGTATGTGTGATTGACAAGGTCAAATGCTTTATGGAAATCTGAAAAGATCAATGTAGATTTGATTCTAGTCACATCAGTTATTGAAATGATATCTCAATATTCAGCTATGTTTTGAAATATAGTCCTACCAACTACACAGTTTTGATGCACACTTACAATTTTGTTTGCAAACGAAGAAATTCTCCTATTCAGAAGTCTGGCGATTATTTTATAATCTGTACAAAGCAAAGAAATAAGTCGAAAATTATTTGACATTTTATTTTCTTTAGTTTTTGGGACAAGAACAATTTTAGCTTCTTTAAATTCTGTAGGTATTGTATGGCCCTGAAGAATCTCGTTTGCAATGGCTGTTATTTTCTCTCCTATAAGTGACCAATAATGTGCATAAAACTTGATAGGCAGCCCATCAGGTCCAGGAGATTTTCTTGGAGGTGAGGTTCTCACAACGACATGGACTTCGACTTCACTGACTTCTGAAAGAATTTCCTCATTGTCATTTTCAGTGAGCTGTGACATCATAATTCCCAAGCAGTCAACAAGAGAGTCTTCATTTACAGGGTTGTCGGCATAGAGTTCTTCATAATAGTGATGAATCTCATTAATTATGTCCTTTTGTGATCTAAGGATCATACCATTTGTAGTTCGGATTTCTTCAATAAGGGTACTCCTATTTCTGGTGTGCTTTAACAAATGATATAGAGGTCATTTCATCTTCTGAAGCGGTTTTAGCCTTAGATTTTATTTTCAGCCCTTCCATCTGTTTGCATTTTATGGTTAATAATTTAGCTTTAACTTTTTTTATATCCACCAAACGAAAGGAGGACTCTGATGCTTGATCATAAAGGTTCCTCAACAGGCTGTAGTAATATTGCTGCGAGAGAGACGACGAACACCGACTGCCGGCGTGGCGCAGGGGATAGCGTCACGGACTGTGGTGCAGAAAGTCGCCGGTTCAATCCCGCCCACCAGCAAAAAATTTATTTCTTTGTAATTAACAATTCCAGAAGGTTCTACATCTTTCTTACGTTCAGTTGTAAATTCTACTTGTTTCTTATGTTAACTGTTCTTCTAATTTCTGGTAAATTCTGTCTGTGTATAAATAGCAGAGCACTCTGCCTGAGAGGCAGTTAGTGCTGCGTGTATCCTGAGTTCGTAATAAACATGCTTTCAGTATAAGTGCTGTGTTATGTTGCCTTCGAAGTCAAGCCTGTTTTCATTTCAACGCGACATTGTTTGGTGGAGGCGCCGGGTACACTGTGCAACAGCTGCTTCACCGTGGCTCCGATTAAACAACGTAAAAGCCGTCGCTTACACAGACTGGAACCGGAATACAAGGGATACACCGAGTACATCCTTCCAAAGGTCCGTATTATCAGAAGAATGATGGAGACGAAACCAGCAATAAGCCAGCTGCACATCAGACACCCGTCGGTGTTCTCTGGAGATGCTGGACAGGACCCCAACAAATGGCTAAAAGGGTTCGACCAAGTGGCCAAGTACAACAGGTCGGATCATACGATGTGCTTGGCCAACGTTTATTTCTACCTGGACAGAACAGCCCAGCAATGGTTCGAAAATAACGAAGACAAGTTGAATGACTGGGAGACATTCCAGGAGGAACTTACGAAGACGTTTGGAGACAGCCAGCGACAAATCCGCTCGGCGGAAAAACAACTGAACCGCGCCCAATGACATGGTGAGCCAACACAATCGTACATACAGAATGTTTTGGCCCTGTGTAACATAGTCAATCCGAACATGACTGAGGCGGACAAAATCACGCACCTGATGAAGGGAATTGCAGAAGATATGTACCAAGCTCTTCTGATAAAAGACATTGCTACGACAGAAGAGTTCATCAAGTGGTGCCAGCGTATTGAAGAGATGCAACAAAGAAGGGTTGGATGCAAGAAGTATGACAGACTCCCAAATGTAGTCCCTATAGCCGTTGTGAAAGACCAGCATGACTTCACTTCTCTCATACGACAAATTGTGAGAGAAGAATTACAACAGTGCATGGCAGCCAGGACTATTAGACCGAGCGAGCATCAGATTATGGCAGTGGATGTGAGCCCCATAAGTCACGAGGAAGCTGACACCGCTGAGGATGAGGTATTTCAAACATTAGCTCCTGTCTGCCCCGTCAATCGCACCCGACCTGAAGAATAGCGTTGCCCTGCTATGACATATGCTGCAGCCACCAAACGGCAGCCCATGAACCGGCCGACGCGACCACAGCCAACTCCCCCGGTAACTATGACGCCCCGCAGAAGAACAGACGTCTGGAGGACAGAAGACAATACACCACTGTGTTTCCACTGTGGACTCCATGGACATGTCGTACGCTACTGCAGAGAGAGGAGGCGAGTATTCGATTATTATTTTGCTGCAAGACGTCAGCCGTCGGAGCAGTTCTATCCCAGGCAGTCACCTGTTGATGAGTTCAGTCGACCTATGGGAAGAAGCCCATCGCCGTACCCTAGAAGAGGTCGCTCCCCGACACACCGCAGCCATTCACTGTCGCTGTACAGAGGTACCAGCCGCTCCCCTAGCAGCCACGCCCAGGAAAACTAAGCGAGGCGACCATCTACGGAGGTGAGGCCGCTGCAGATGAAAATCCTCCATGGACGACAGTCGCTAAGATGTTGGGAAATCTCATCGACGTCATAATCGACGGTCAACCTGTCCGGGCACTTGTTGATATAGGAGGCTCTTTTTCTGTATTAATGGATAATTACCGCCGCACACTAAAGAAGACAACGTTCTGTGATACGGGAGCAACTGTGCTGAAGGTCGCGAATGGAAAGTACGTCCAGCCAGCAGGAACTTGTGTCACAAGAATAACCATCAACAACAGGACCCAGCCGTTTGAATTTGTCGTGTTAACAGAATGTAGTCACAATGTCATCCTCGGATGGGACTTCCTTCAGGCATCCCAAGCTATCATTGACTGTGGAAAATCTGAGCTGCAAATTGAAGAAGTTGTTCCGCCAGATACACGTAATACCGAATTTTCTGGGAAGTTATTCGTCGTTGACAATGTGACGATACCGCCGTTGACAATGAGAAGAGTTGCAGTCACAAAAACAGATGACTGGTTAAACTGTGAAGTTCTTGTTGATAGTAAAAAAGTTTATCAGGCTCACAAAAGAAATTTACGTACCAGCGGCTATCATAAGCATTAACAGTGGTCAAGGAGAGATTTGGATCACAAATTGTCATGAGCAGTCACAACTTATCCCCAAGGGAATGAGTATTGGGACAGCTGAACCACTCCAGGATGGTGAGCTCAATGTCATCAATGAAGACCCATGCCCTGCTGTTAGTACAGACAACACGCTGGAGGAAACAAACGTGGAACTGCCAATAGGGCCTGGACTGACCAAGGAACAACGCCAGCGGGTGTTAGGTATACTACGCCAATATTCGGGTGCATTCACACCTCAGCAGGGGAAAAGTCAGACGAAACGGCCCACGATAAAGCACCGTATCAATACTGGGGATCATCCGCCAATTAGCCAGCGTTCGTATAGAGTGTCTCCCGCTGAAAGACGGATAATTCGGGAGGATGTGGAGATGTTGCGAGATGACATTATTCAACCTTCGGAGAGTCCTTGGTCGTCTCTGGTAGTTCTCGTAAACAAGAAGGATGGCACGTGGCGATTCTGTGTTGACTATCGGCGGCTGAACAAAATCACAAAGAAAGATGTCTACCCACTGCCGCGCATTGATGATACCTTAGACTGCTTGAAAGGAGCTACATACTTCTCAACTATGAACATACAGACAGGTTACTGGCAAATCGAGGTTGGCGAAGCTGACAGGGAGAAGACGGCTTTTATTACACCTGATAGCCTCTATGAATTCAAAGTAATGCCATTTGGATTATGTAATGCTCCAGCCACATTCAAATGCATGATGGACAACTTGCTTCGACACCTTAAGTGGACGACGTGTCTCTGCTATTTAGATGACATTGTCGTTTTCTCGAAAACATTTGAAGAACATCTGAGTCGCCTGTCAACTGTGTTGAAGTGTGTTCAGGCTGCAGGACTCCGCCTCAATCCAAAGAAGTGCCTCTTCGTCGCCAAAGAGATAAAAATCCTGGGGCACCTAGTCAACGGAGATGGTGTCCATCCTGATCCAGATAAAGTAAGGGCAGTCACAGAATTTCCAACTCCTCAGCACATACGGGATGTGAGAAGTTTTCTCGGGATGTGCTCATACTACCGACGTTTCATAAAAGGATTTTGTAACAAGGCACGTCCATTACAAGAACTTCTGCAGGGAGACGCCAAATTTTACTGGTATGTGACAAAAGAAAGAGCTTTCCGGGCACTTAAGGAGGCTCTAACTTCCGCACCAGTGCTAGCCTTGTATGACGAGAATGCAGAAACGGAACTTCACACAGACACCAGTGTTTATGGGATTGGTGCAGTGCTTGTACAAGTTCAGGAAGGTGCTGAAAAAATGATAGCCTATGCGTCAAGAGTACTCTCAAAGTCCGAGATAAACTACTCTACAACCGAAAAAGAATGTCTCGCAGTTATCTGGGCTATCAACAAGTTCCGGCCGTATTTATTCGGCAAACCATTCACCGTCGTGACAGACCACCATTCTTTGTGTTGGCTGACTAGCTTGAAGGATCCATCAGGTCGACTAGCAAGATGGGCACTAAGACGCCAAGAGTACGATGTCACAGTGGTATTCAAGAACGGGCGCAAACACAAGGATGCCGACTGCCTTTCGAGGAATCCATTAGTGGAACACAATTGCATTAATGAAAATTCAGCTCTCACTGAATTAGATGACGTTACAGCTGAACAGAGGGAAGATCCAGCACTATTAAAAACAATAGAGGCCTTGGAGAAAGGAGAACCGACCAATGGAGAGTTCCAACTTATAAACAGAACATTGTATAAAAGCAACTACGATCCACTGGGCCCCAAATGGCTACTTGTTGTTCCAGCTCATCTCCAGCCAGCTATTCTCAAATATTTCCACGATGCTCCAATATCCGGTCATCTGGGATTCGTGAAGACCCTAGACAGAATCAGATGCAGGTATTACTGGAAAGTCTCTACCGATCTGTCAAACACTATGTGAGTCACTATAAAGAGTGCCAGTGACGGAAGCATGTGCCGCAATTACCTCCAGGGCATCTCGTACTGATTCCGCCAGCAGCAGCTCCATTCCACCGAGTTGGGATCGATCTTTTAGGGAAGTTCCCGAAGTCAACAACCGGTAACCGTTGGATAATAGTCTGCACTGACTACCTCACACGCTACGCTGTCACCAAACCTGTGCCGACTGCAGAAGCTCCATAGATCGCAAAATACCTTGTAGAAGACATTATTTTGAAGCATGGAGCACCACGTGTCATGATATCTGATCGTGGAACAGTATTCCAGTCAAAACTAGTATCAGAGGTAATGTCACGGTGTAACATTGTCCACAGAATGACAACTGCATACCATCCTCAGACAAATGGTCTTACGAACGTTTTAACAAGACGTTAGCCAACATGCTGTCTATGTACGTCAATGTTGAGCAGAAGGATTGGGATACAATTCTGACAGTTGTGACATTTGCTTGAAATACCGCAAGACAAGACACCACATGCTTCACTCCGTTTTTCCTGCTCCATGGCCGCGAAGCTGAGACGACAATGGATACACTGTTCCCGTTCCAACCGGACGACACTGAGGATGACTATGTTAAACAGCTCATCACCAGGGTCGAAGAAGCAAGACAGCTGGCTCGCATACGGACATTGGACGCCCTGGAGAAGGACCATCAGCGTTATAACGACAAGCACCGACCTGTTGTGTACAGCCCAGGAGATCTGGTATGGATTTTTACCCCTGTATGGAAGGTTGGACTGTCAGAAAAGTTATTGAAGTGATACTTGGGTCCGTATCGTGTCATACGCCGCCTGTCAGACGTCACATACGAAGTTGAGGATTATGAGCCATCGTCGAAACGTCAAAAATGAAGAGACATTGTTCACGTCCTGCACATGAAGCCTTACTACGATCCTAAAGAGCAGGTAGATGACAATGGTTTCTTGTTCAAGGACTTTAAGGACGGTAATGTTCCTGATGAAGCCATGACAGGAACGTCTATTGTCGATAATCATGGAGAAGGGAAGGATTCTCTTGAACTGTCATACAGAGGACCCATGACACGGTCAAGATCCAGGACATTGCAGCTGGCTCCTCAGGGATCATAACAGCAGGTCGCTGTTTCTCCAGGAGAGGGAGCAATGCTGCGAGAGAGACGACGAACACAGACTGCCGGCGTGGCGCAGGGGATAGCGTCACGGACTGCGGCGCAGAAGCTCACCGGTTCAATCCCGCCCACCGGCAAAAAATTTATTTCTTTGTAATTAACAATTCCAGAAGGTTCTACATCTTTCTTATGTTAACTTGTAAATTCTACTTGTTTCTTATGTTACCTGTTCTTCTAATTTCTGTCTGTGTATAAATAGCAGAGCACTCTGCCTGAGAGGCAGTTAGTGCTGCGTGTATGTTGAGTTCGTAATAAACGTGCTTTCAGTATAAGTGCTGTGTTAAGTTGCCTTCGAAGTCAAGCCTGTTTCCATTTCAACGCGACAATATTCTATACTTTGTTTTATATCCTTGGCCCTTTGTGCGCTGTATTGCATAAGGACTCTTCTCAACTTTGGCTTTGCCATTCTGTTGAACCACTCTAATATTGTGGAATATCTACCTATAGCACGCAGACATATCACCCATGCATGTGTTAACATTTCTTCTAATTCAGTTTCTTGTAACAATGAGACATTTAGATGCCACTGATTTCTAAAACAATGAATAGGTTGTACCATTAGATTTAAGCAGGCCGTTACACTGGAGTGATTTGAAAAATATACAGTTACAACAGTTAACAAATATGATTCAAGATTCTTCGAAATGTAAAATCTGTCAAGTCTACTGCAGGAATTATGAGCAATATATGTATACTGTACAAATGCGGGATGTTTGATCTCCCACACATCCTGTAAATTCATGTGTTTGACTAGTTGTTTTAATTCAGCAGAATAATTAAAATTTGGTTGCTGGTCCCTCTTATTAAGAACGCAATTGAAATCACCACCCATTATCAGATTCTGTGGATTTTTTCGTAACAGATATATAAGTTCCTCACTAAAAAACTGTGTTCGGCTGTTCTATGGGCACTGCCTGTAGGGGCATATGTGTTGATTAAAGTCAAATCAAATAACTGTATGCTTATTCCTCTTCCTGATTCTAAACATTCTACTGTTGTGACTGGAATACCTTCTCGTATCAAAATGGCAGTCCCAACACTCGTGTCGTGTGACACATTTATATATTCAACAAACCCTTTAATTGTCAGTTTGGAGATCACTACTTCCTTCAGAAGGGCAATATCTGTCCCTGATTCATATAAAAATTCCCTAAGTGCTGCTATTTTTAAATCTGATTGAATTCTGTTTATATTTATAGTGGTGATAGTATAGGCCTGAGGCATGATGTACTCACTTTTGTATTTGTTAGCAAATTACTAATTTTTTTTAACCTGGTCTCTTTATCAGTTATGAAATGAATAACAAAACAAAAACAGAAAAACTAACAGGTCTATGCATTGTTCGCCAAATCTGGAGATTTGTCATGTATATCAAAACAGCATGGAGTTTCGTTAGGTTCATCAGCTGTCATTTTGTGATCCACGTCTGACGATATCATGTCTCACATTCTTTGGTTTGGTTGTGTCTTTCCCAGGTTTAGATTTCACATGAGTGCATTGAACATTGAGATTAGACTGAGGCTTTATTTTATGAATATATCTGTGGCGTCTGTTCCGAAAGAATAGACGTCACTTCTGATCCTGCAGCTGTTATTATTTAATATTCATAGAATATATGACATCAACTGCGATTGGGCAAAGCTGAAAATGTGTACCCAGCCGGGATTCGAACCCGGGTTTCCTGCTTTCTAGGCAGTTGCGCTGACCCCTACACCACTGGGGACACAGTGATCACCGCACCTGCAAGGACTACCCATGCACGCCTCCCGTCAGATACAAATTCCCAGCTTCGCCCTGCCCATAGTACTCAAACTCGTAGTTTAACTAATTCCCGTAAGAGTAAGGGCTTCAAACTTGCCCACCCCTCCCCACTAACGATAGGATCATTGCCCGTCACCGGCATATTATATATATATCTGTGGCGTCTGTTCCGAAAGAATAGACGTCACTTCTGATCCTGCAGCTGTTATTATTTAATATTCATAGAATATATGACATCAACTGCGATTGGGCAAAGCTGAAAATGTGTACCCAGCCGGGATTCGAACCCGGGTTTCCTGCTTTCTAGGCAGTTGCGCTGACCCCTACACCACTGGGGACACAGTGATCACCGCACCTGCAAGGACTACCCATGCACGCCTCCCGTCAGATACAAATTCCCAGCTTCGCCCTGCCCATAGTACTCAAACTCGTAGTTTAACCAATTCCCGTAAGAGTAAGGGCTTCAAACTTGCCCACCCCTCCCCACTAACGATAGGATCATTGCCCGTCACCGGCATATTATATATATATCTGTGGCGTCTGTTCCGAAAGAATAGACGTCACTTCTGATCCTGCAGCTGTTATTATTTAATATTCATAGAATATATGACATCAACTGCGATTGGGCAAAGCTGAAAATGTGTACCCAGCCGGGATTCGAACCCGGGTTTCCTGCTTTCTAGGCAGTTGCGCTGACCCCTACACCACTGGGGACACAGTGATCACCGCACCTGCAAGGACTACCCATGCACGCCTCCCGTCAGATACAAATTCCCAGCTTCGCCCTGCCCATAGTACTCAAACTCGTAGTTTAACTAATTCCCGTAAGAGTAAGGGCTTCAAACTTGCCCACCCCTCCCCACTAACGATAGGATCATTGCCCGTCACCGGCATATTATATATATATCTGTGGCGTCTGTTCCGAAAGAATAGACGTCACTTCTGATCCTGCAGCTGTTATTATTTAATATTCATAGAATATATGACATCAACTGCGATTGGGCAAAGCTGAAAATGTGTACCCAGCCGGGATTCGAACCCGGGTTTCCTGCTTTCTAGGCAGTTGCGCTGACCCCTACACCACTGGGGACACAGTGATCACCGCACCTGCAAGGACTACCCATGCACGCCTCCCGTCAGATACAAATTCCCAGCTTCGCCCTGCCCATAGTACTCAAACTCGTAGTTTAACTAATTCCCGTAAGAGTAAGGGCTTCAAACTTGCCCACCCCTCCCCACTAACGATAGGATCATTGCCCGTCACCGGCATATTATATATATATCTGTGGCGTCTGTTCCGAAAGAATAGACATCACTTCTGATCCTGCAGCTGTTATTATTTAATATTCATAGAATATATGACATCAACTGCGAT
This sequence comes from Locusta migratoria, assembly GCA_026315105.1. Lineage (NCBI taxonomy): Eukaryota > Metazoa > Arthropoda > Insecta > Orthoptera > Acrididae > Locusta > Locusta migratoria. The sequence continues at coordinate 694,216,603 of CM048745.1, read as the reverse complement.
TGGGCAAAGCTGAAAATGTGTACCCAGCCGGGATTCGAACCCGGGTTTCCTGCTTTCTAGGCAGTTGCGCTGACCCCTACACCACTGGGGACACAGTGATCACCGCACCTGCAAGGACTACCCATGCACGCCTCCCGTCAGATACAAATTCCCAGCTTCGCCCTGCCCATAGTACTCAAACTCGTAGTTTAACTAATTCCCGTAAGAGTAAGGGCTTCAAACTTGCCCACCCCTCCCCACTAACGATAGGATCATTGCCCGTCACCGGCATATTATATATATATCTGTGGCGTCTGTTCCGAAAGAATAGACGTCACTTCTGATCCTGCAGCTGTTATTATTTAATATTCATAGAATATATGACATCAACTGCGATTGGGCAAAGCTGAAAATGTGTACCCAGCCGGGATTCGAACCCGGGTTTCCTGCTTTCTAGGCAGTTGCGCTGACCCCTACACCACTGGGGACACAGTGATCACCGCACCTGCAAGGACTACCCATGCACGCCTCCCGTCAGATACAAATTCCCAGCTTCGCCCTGCCCATAGTACTCAAACTCGTAGTTTAACTAATTCCCGTAAGAGTAAGGGCTTCAAACTTGCCCACCCCTCCCCACTAACGATAGGATCATTGCCCGTCACCGGCATATTATATATATATATCTGTGGCGTCTGTTCCGAAAGAATAGACGTCACTTCTGATCCTGCAGCTGTTATTATTTAATATTCATAGAATATATGACATCAACTGCGATTGGGCAAAGCTGAAAATGTGTACCCAGCCGGGATTCGAACCCGGGTTTCCTGCTTTCTAGGCAGTTGCGCTGACCCCTACACCACTGGGGACACAGTGATCACCGCACCTGCAAGGACTACCCATGCACGCCTCCCGTCAGATACAAATTCCCAGCTTCGCCCTGCCCATAGTACTCAAACTCGTAGTTTAACTAATTCCCGTAAGAGTAAGGGCTTCAAACTTGCCCACCCCTCCCCACTAACGATAGGATCATTGCCCGTCACCGGCATATTATATATATATCTGTGGCGTCTGTTCCGAAAGAATAGACGTCACTTCTGATCCTGCAGCTGTTATTATTTAATATTCATAGAATATATGACATCAACTGCGATTGGGCAAAGCTGAAAATGTGTACCCAGCCGGGATTCGAACCCGGGTTTCCTGCTTTCTAGGCAGTTGCGCTGACCCCTACACCACTGGGGACACAGTGATCACCGCACCTGCAAGGACTACCCATGCACGCCTCCCGTCAGATACAAATTCCCAGCTTCGCCCTGCCCATAGTACTCAAACTCGTAGTTTAACTAATTCCCGTAAGAGTAAGGGCTTCAAACTTGCCCACCCCTCCCCACTAACGATAGGATCATTGCCCGTCACCGGCATATTATATATATATCTGTGGCGTCTGTTCCGAAAGAATAGACGTCACTTCTGATCCTGCAGCTGTTATTATTTAATATTCATAGAATATATGACATCAACTGCGATTGGGCAAAGCTGAAAATGTGTACCCAGCCGGGATTCGAACCCGGGTTTCCTGCTTTCTAGGCAGTTGCGCTGACCCCTACACCACTGGGGACACAGTGATCACCGCACCTGCAAGGACTACCCATGCACGCCTCCCGTCAGATACAAATTCCCAGCTTCGCCCTGCCCATAGTACTCAAACTCGTAGTTTAACTAATTCCCGTAAGAGTAAGGGCTTCAAACTTGCCCACCCCTCCCCACTAACGATAGGATCATTGCCCGTCACCGGCATATTATATATATATCTGTGGCGTCTGTTCCGAAAGAATAGACGTCACTTCTGATCCTGCAGCTGTTATTATTTAATATTCATAGAATATATGACATCAACTGCGATTGGGCAAAGCTGAAAATGTGTACCCAGCCGGGATTCGAACCCGGGTTTCCTGCTTTCTAGGCAGTTGCGCTGACCCCTACACCACTGGGGACACAGTGATCACCGCACCTGCAAGGACTACCCATGCACGCCTCCCGTCAGATACAAATTCCCAGCTTCGCCCTGCCCATAGTACTCAAACTCGTAGTTTAACTAATTCCCGTAAGAGTAAGGGCTTCAAACTTGCCCACCCCTCCCCACTAACGATAGGATCATTGCCCGTCACCGGCATATTATATATATATATCTGTGGCGTCTGTTCCGAAAGAATAGACGTCACTTCTGATCCTGCAGCTGTTATTATTTAATATTCATAGAATATATGACATCAACTGCGATTGGGCAAAGCTGAAAATGTGTACCCAGCCGGGATTCGAACCCGGGTTTCCTGCTTTCTAGGCAGTTGCGCTGACCCCTACACCACTGGGGACACAGTGATCACCGCACCTGCAAGGACTACCCATGCACGCCTCCCGTCAGATACAAATTCCCAGCTTCGCCCTGCCCATAGTACTCAAACTCGTAGTTTAACTAATTCCCGTAAGAGTAAGGGCTTCAAACTTGCCCACCCCTCCCCACTAACGATAGGATCATTGCCCGTCACCGGCATATTATATATATATCTGTGGCGTCTGTTCCGAAAGAATAGACGTCACTTCTGATCCTGCAGCTGTTATTATTTAATATTCATAGAATATATGACATCAACTGCGATTGGGCAAAGCTGAAAATGTGTACCCAGCCGGGATTCGAACCCGGGTTTCCTGCTTTCTAGGCAGTTGCGCTGACCCCTACACCACTGGGGACACAGTGATCACCGCACCTGCAAGGACTACCCATGCACGCCTCCCGTCAGATACAAATTCCCAGCTTCGCCCTGCCCATAGTACTCAAACTCGTAGTTTAACTAATTCCCGTAAGAGAAAGGGCTTCAAACTTACCCAAGCCCTTACTCTTACGGGAATTAGTTAAACTACGAGTTTGAGTACTATGGGCAGGGCGAAGCTGGGAATTTGTATCTGACGGGAGGCGTGCATGGGTAGTCCTTGCAGGTGCGGTGATCACTGTGACCCAGTGGTGTAGGGGTCAGCGCAACTGCCTAGAAAGCAGGAAACCCGGGTTCGAATCCCGGCTGGGTACACATTTTCAGCTTTGCCCAATCGCAGTTGATGTCATATATTCTATGAATATTAAATAATAACACCTGCAGGATCAGAAGTGACGTCTATTCTTTCGGAACAGACGCCACAGATATATATATAATATGCCGGTGACGGGCAATGATCCTATCGTTAGTGGGGAGGGGTGGGCAAGTTTGAAGCCCTTACTCTTACGGGAATTAGTTAAACTACGAGTTTGAGTACTATGGGCAGGGCGAAGCTGGGAATTTGTATCTGACGGGAGGCGTGCATGGGTAGTCCTTGCAGGTGCGGTGATCACTGTGTCCCCAGTGGTGTAGGGGTCAGCGCAACTGCCTAGAAAGCAGGAAACCCGGGTTCGAATCCCGGCTGGGTACACATTTTCAGCTTTGCCCAATCGCAGTTGATGTCATATATTCTATGAATATTAAATAATAACAGCTGCAGGATCAGAAGTGACGTCTATTCTTTCGGAACAGATGCCACAGATATATATATAATATGCCGGTGACGGGCAATGATCCTATCGTTAGTGGGGAGGGGTGGGCAAGTTTGAAGCCCTTACTCTTACGGGAATTAGTTAAACTACGAGTTTGAGTACTATGGGCAGGGCGAAGCTGGGAATTTGTATCTGACGGGAGGCGTGCATGGGTAGTCCTTGCAGGTGCGGTGATCACTGTGTCCCCAGTGGTGTAGGAGTCAGCGCAACTGCCTAGAAAGCAGGAAACCCGGGTTCGAATCCCGGCTGGGTACACATTTTCAGCTTTGCCCAATCGCAGTTGATGTCATATATTCTATGAATATTAAATAATAACAGCTGCAGGATCAGAAGTGACGTCTATTCTTTCGGAACAGACGCCACAGATATATATATATAATATGCCGGTGACGGGCAATGATCCTATCGTTAGTGGGGAGGGGTGGGCAAGTTTGAAGCCCTTACTCTTACGGGAATTAGTTAAACTACGAGTTTGAGTACTATGGGCAGGGCGAAGCTGGGAATTTGTATCTGACGGGAGGCGTGCATGGGTAGTCCTTGCAGGTGCGGTGATCACTGTGTCCCCAGTGGTGTAGGGGTCAGCGCAACTGCCTAGAAAGCAGGAAACCCGGGTTCGAATCCCGGCTGGGTACACATTTTCAGCTTTGCCCAATCGCAGTTGATGTCATATATTCTATGAATATTAAATAATAACAGCTGCAGGATCAGAAATGACGTCTATTCTTTCGGAACAGACGCCACAGATATATATATATAATATGCCGGTGACGGGCAATGATCCTATCGTTAGTGGGGAGGGGTGGGCAAGTTTGAAGCCCTTACTCTTACGGGAATTAGTTAAACTACGAGTTTGAGTACTATGGGCAGGGCGAAGCTGGGAATTTGTATCTGACGGGAGGCGTGCATGGGTAGTCCTTGCAGGTGCGGTGATCACTGTGTCCCCAGTGGTGTAGGGGTCAGCGCAACTGCCTAGAAAGCAGGAAACCCGGGTTCGAATCCCGGCTGGGTACACATTTTCAGCTTTGCCCAATCGCAGTTGATGTCATATATTCTATGAATATTAAATAATAACAGCTGCAGGATCAGAAGTGACGTCTATTCTTTCGGAACAGACGCCACAGATATATATATATAATATGCCGGTGACGGGCAATGATCCTATCGTTAGTGGGGAGGGGTGGGCAAGTTTGAAGCCCTTACTCTTACGGGAATTAGTTAAACTACGAGTTTGAGTACTATGGGCAGGGCGAAGCTGGGAATTTGTATCTGACGGGAGGCGTGCATGGGTAGTCCTTGCAGGTGCGGTGATCACTGTGACCCAGTGGTGTAGGGGTCAGCGCAACTGCCTAGAAAGCAGGAAACCCGGGTTCGAATCCCGGCTGGGTACACATTTTCAGCTTTGCCCAATCGCAGTTGATGTCATATATTCTATGAATATTAAATAATAACAGCTGCAGGATCAGAAGTGACGTCTATTCTTTCGGAACAGACGCCACAGATATATATATAATATGCCGGTGACGGGCAATGATCCTATCGTTAGTGGGGAGGGGTGGGCAAGTTTGAAGCCCTTACTCTTACGGGAATTAGTTAAACTACGAGTTTGAGTACTATGGGCAGGGCGAAGCTGGGAATTTGTATCTGACGGGAGGCGTGCATGGGTAGTCCTTGCAGGTGCGGTGATCACTGTGTCCCCAGTGGTGTAGGGGTCAGCGCAACTGCCTAGAAAGCAGGAAACCCGGGTTCGAATCCCGGCTGGGTACACATTTTCAGCTTTGCCCAATCGCAGTTGATGTCATATATTCTATGAATATTAAATAATAACAGCTGCAGGATCAGAAGTGACGTCTATTCTTTCGGAACAGACGCCACAGATATATATATATAATATGCCGGTGACGGGCAATGATCCTATCGTTAGTGGGGAGGGGTGGGCAAGTTTGAAGCCCTTACTCTTACGGGAATTAGTTAAACTACGAGTTTGAGTACTATGGGCAGGGCGAAGCTGGGAATTTGTATCTGACGGGAGGCGTGCATGGGTAGTCCTTGCAGGTGCGGTGATCACTGTGTCCCCAGTGGTGTAGGGGTCAGCGCAACTGCCTAGAAAGCAGGAAACCCGGGTTCGAATCCCGGCTGGGTACACATTTTCAGCTTTGCCCAATCGCAGTTGATGTCATATATTCTATGAATATTAAATAATAACAGCTGCAGGATCAGAAGTGACGTCTATTCTTTCGGAACAGACGCCACAGATATATATATAATATGCCGGTGACGGGCAATGATCCTATCGTTAGTGGGGAGGGGTGGGCAAGTTTGAAGCCCTTACTCTTACGGGAATTAGTTAAACTACGAGTTTGAGTACTATGGGCAGGGCGAAGCTGGGAATTTGTATCTGACGGGAGGCGTGCATGGGTAGTCCTTGCAGGTGCGGTGATCACTGTGTCCCCAGTGGTGTAGGGGTCAGCGCAACTGCCTAGAAAGCAGGAAACCCGGGTTCGAATCCCGGCTGGGTACACATTTTCAGCTTTGCCCAATCGCACTTGATGTCATATATTCTATGAATATTAAATAATAACAGCTGCAGGATCAGAAGTGACGTCTATTCTTTCGGAACAGACGCCACAGATATATATATAATATGCCGGTGACGGGCAATGATCCTATCGTTAGTGGGGAGGGGTGGGCAAGTTTGAAGCCCTTACTCTTACGGGAATTAGTTAAACTACGAGTTTGAGTACTATGGGCAGGGCGAAGCTGGGAATTTGTATCTGACGGGAGGCGTGCATGGGTAGTCCTTGCAGGTGCGGTGATCACTGTGTCCCCAGTGGTGTAGGAGTCAGCGCAACTGCCTAGAAAGCAGGAAACCCGGGTTCGAATCCCGGCTGGGTACACATTTTCAGCTTTGCCCAATCGCAGTTGATGTCATATATTCTATGAATATTAAATAATAACAGCTGCAGGATCAGAAGTGACGTCTATTCTTTCGGAACAGACGCCACAGATATATATATAATATGCCGGTGACGGGCAATGATCCTATCGTTAGTGGGGAGGGGTGGGCAAGTTTGAAGCCCTTACTCTTACGGGAATTAGTTAAACTACGAGTTTGAGTACTATGGGCAGGGCGAAGCTGGGAATTTGTATCTGACGGGAGGCGTGCATGGGTAGTCCTTGCAGGTGCGGTGATCACTGTGTCCCCAGTGGTGTAGGGGTCAGCGCAACTGCCTAGAAAGCAGGAAACCCGGGTTCGAATCCCGGCTGGGTACACATTTTCAGCTTTGCCCAATCGCAGTTGATGTCATATATTCTATGAATATTAAATAATAACAGCTGCAGGATCAGAAGTGACGTCTATTCTTTCGGAACAGACGCCACAGATATATATATATAATATGCCGGTGACGGGCAATGATCCTATCGTTAGTGGGGAGGGGTGGGCAAGTTTGAAGCCCTTACTCTTACGGGAATTAGTTAAACTACGAGTTTGAGTACTATGGGCAGGGCGAAGCTGGGAATTTGTATCTGACGGGAGGCGTGCATGGGTAGTCCTTGCAGGTGCGGTGATCACTGTGTCCCCAGTAGTGTAGGGGTCAGCGCAACTGCCTAGAAAGCAGGAAACCCGGGTTCGAATCCCGGCTGGGTACACATTTTCAGCTTTGCCCAATCGCAGTTGATGTCATATATTCTATGAATATTTTATTTTATGACATGTGGCATTGTGAGGTTGCAATTCTGCTTTGAGATTATCTGTTTTGGAAATCTTCTCTTTGCCATTGTCAATTGTTATGCCCTTTTTATCAACTAATGATTCAGTACCACTGACATATACCTCCTGATGGCAAATTTCAAGAGTAGTGGGCACGTCAGGGACACTTTGCTGAACAGTTTTATAGACAATTGAATGTTATTCTGTAAGACCCACTGCTTCTGCAGTTGGTTCGGACATGTTACTTGATAAATCCCCACTTGTGGACTCGCTTTCCAACATATTTTCGAGACTTGAGTGTCGATTTCCATTGACACTACCTCTTTCTGGACCTCTTGCAGAATCACCTCATCACACTGTTTTTGCTTACATACTGAATGAGGTGTGTTGGATAATTCCACGTCTGAACAGCTGTCAGTATTTGCATGCGGTCTTTTTTACGACTGAACATCACTATCATGACCAGATTCAATTATAGGCTTCTTAACTAATGGTGGAAACTGAGACTTATCTTCGAGAGGGACATCAGAACAGCTTGCTATATTTGCTACATTTTCAGTCTCATCTGATTGTGCCTGAACAGAATGCTGCAACACATCACTAACAGTAAGCCTCTGGCGTTGTTTTAAATTACTTTTTAACACAAAAACTCACCGAGGACAGTCCTGTCTGAATTATCCAGACGCATTACATATGTGACACGTAGGTTCCTGTCCTGAGTACGCTACTTGTGCCCTGTAACCACCCACAACGATGTGTGACGGAATATTTGCTTTAACTTCCATCTCCACCAAACGAATGCCATTGAAACACAGTAATTTATAATGCCTCGACCAACGTTAATTTGTAATAGACTTGATAGTGCCATATTGACTAAGTACATCCTTGATTACTTCATTATCAAGTTCAATTGGGAGGTTCAACACTCTTACAGTTGTATAAACTATATCGGCTCTCCAAATAGATACTTTGCTTTTCCTGTTATCTCTATGAGTAAACTCGACTTCATTACCCCACTTCAATAACAGTTTATCAATATAAACAGGACTCAAAAACTTGACAAATAAGCAGTATTTATCGTTGTCTATTTGAAAAGTATGAACAGATTCATCAGTAACACCGATTACCTCAGTTATCCAATCATGAATTTCCAGTGACGTTGGCTGCACATTGCGGGTTTCCTTATCAAATGAAAAAAACAGTGTATTCTTCCGTAGATTAGTAGGCATGAAGCCAGTAACAGGAGAACTCCAGTTAAAAATAACTGAAATCCTGTTCATCACTAGCAGAATAAAAAACACCACACGTAAACACGAAACAAAACACGTGTCTAGCAGAACTAAACACTGTTTAAATACTAGTTATTCCTATACTTTTAATTATTTTTAAATCTATCCAAAATCCGTGTTGTTTATTTTGCTCACCAAAGATACTACGCGCTTGAGCTACACCGACAACCACTGCGGCTGATTTAATTATTGGTATTTACGTGTACTTGCAAAACTTCAAAGTTGATTTTCTCCAGAATTTTAGAGAGTTGCGTCAAATGGCTTTGGCTGATTGTTACTTAAATTCTGAACTTAACGTACCATAAATATAAAAAACTCTAAAATCCTATACCCGTGTGGTCTCCTTGTTAAGACTTTTTCCTTCCTAGTTGTGGAACTATAAGTGATGTACATGAAAAAGGATTCCATCAGGACATTTATGTTATGGAACAACGATATCAGGGCCATTGGAATAAAGCAGTGCTTGAGGATTACTGTGGGTCTTTGTGTAGGGATGCTCCAGTACTCTGTTACAAGAGGCAAGTTAAAAGACAACAATCTCATGAGGCCAAATACATGATTTTCTTCTGATCCAACCATCTGTGAGGTATTCTTCAAACAATTTAGAACTCTTAAAATGTAACTACCATTCAAGTATATCTACTTAAAATGTATCTTTTTCTCTTAATCCATTAATATGAAATACCTCCACCTAGTGTGTAACACACAAACTAGAGCTAAGGAAAAGTTTTCATTATAATATTCATTTTTCTTGGCCCAAAATTGAATGATCTTATATCTTGAGGTGAAGGAAACACACAAAAATGTACCATTCAATACGTGTGTGGTTTTTTTTTTTTTTTTTTTTTTTTTTTTTTTTTTTTTTTTTTTTTTTTTACCACTATGTGTTATAATATTTGGGATATAACAGATGTATAGATGTTTATTTATTAGCTGTTTACCATTCAATTGGCTTCGTCATTTACATTTTATCTTTTTACAAACATAAATTTACAATGGGTACAAAAATATACAGTTTCACTTATAATAACTCATATTTACATGTTACAAACCACTCCCATGAACCACAGATATTGCCGAGGTGGGGTGGCTTGCATGCCTCAACGATACAGATAGCCGTCCATAAGGTGCAACTACAGGGAGTGGTTGCTGTGGAAGGGCAGACAAACGTGTGGTTCCTGAAGAGGGGCAGCAGCCTTTTCAGTAGTTACAGGGGCAACAGTCTGCATGATTCACTGAGCTGGCCTTGTAACATCAGCTAATATGGCTTTGCCACACAGTTACTGAGAACGGCTGAAAGGGAAAATTACAGCTGTTACTTTTCCCAAGGACATGCAGCTCTACTGTATGAACATATGATGATGGCATCCTCTCGGGTAAAATATTCCGGAGGTAAAATAGTCCCTCATTCAGATCTCCGGGTGGGGACTTCTCAGGAGGAAGTGATCATCAGGAAAGACAACACTAACATTCTACGGATTGGAGTGTGGAATGTTAGATCCCTTAATCAGATAGGGAAATTAGAAAATTTAAAAAGACAAATGGATAGGTTGAAATTAGATATAGTGGGGATTAGTGAAGTTCGGTGGAAAGAGGAACAGGATTTCTCGGCAGGTGAGTACAGGATTATAAATACAAAATCAGTTGGGGGTATTACAGGAGTAGGTCTGATAATGAATAAGAAAATAGGAATGCGGGTAAACTACTATGAGCAGCGCAGTGATCGCATTATCATTGTCAAGATAGATATAAAGTCAACACCGACCACAGTAGTACAGGTTTATATGCCAACTAGCTCTGCCGATGATGAGGAGATCAAAGAAATATATGAGGAGCTACAGGAAATTATAAAGACAATTAAGGCAGAGCAAAACATAATTGTTACGGGAGACTGGAATTCGGTAGTAGGACAAGGAAGGGAAGGGAAGATAGTAGGTGAATTTGGTCTGGGCAAAAGGAATGAAAGAGGAAGCCGCCTGGTAGAATATTGCATGGAACATAATTTAGTTATAACAAACACCTGGTTTAAGAATCACAAAAGAAGGTTGTATACATGGAAGAGACCAGGAGACGCCGGGAGGTACCAGATAGATTTTATAATGGTAAGACATAGATTTCGGAACCAGGTTTTAAACTGTAAGACATATCCAGGGGCAGATATAAACTCTGACCATAACTTATTGGACATGAATTGTAGGCTGAAACTAAAAAAACTGCAGAAAGGTAGGAAAATAAGGAGATGGGACCTGGATAAACTGAGGAAACCTGAAGTTCTTGAGAATTTCAGAGGGAGCTTTAGGCAACAATTGACAGAAACAGGGGGAAATAAAACAGCATTGAGAGATGAAATAGCAAAGGCAGCAGAGGACAAAATAGATAGGAAGGCAAGATGTACAAAACATCCTTGGATATCACAGGACATAATAAATTTAATCGATGAAAGGAGAAAATATAAAAATGCAGTAAATGAAACAGGCAAAATGCAATACAGACGACTAAGAAATGAGATTGTCAGAAAATGTAAAAATGCTAAGCAGAAGTGGCTAGAAGGCAAATGCAAGGATGTAGAAGAATGTGTAAATAGGGCAAAAATAGAAAATAAAAGAGATATTTGGAGATAAGAAAAACAGCTCTATGAATATCAAGAACACAGATGGAAAACCAGTTCTCGGCAAAGAAGGGAAAGCTGAAAGGTGGAAAGAGTATATAGAGAGGCTCTACGAAGGAAATGAAGGGGAGAAGATGTAGATGAAATCGGAGATACTATACTGAGAGATGAATTTGACAGAGCACTGAAAGACCTAAGTCAAAACAAGGCCCCTGGAGTAGATGACATTCCCTTAGAGCTACTGAAGTCTCTGGGAGAACCAGCCATGACAAAACTGTTTCATCTGGTGTGTAAGATGTATGAGACTGGCGAAGTACCCTCAGACTTTAAGAAAAATGTAATAATCACCATACCAAAGAAAGCAGGCGCAGACAGGTATGAAAACTACAGAACCATCAGTTTAATCAGTCATGGTTGCAAAATATTAACACGAATTATTTACAAAAGGATGGAAAAGATGGTAGAAGCCAACCTCGAGGAAATGTAGGAACACGGGAGGCAATCCTCACTTTAGGGCTTATCCTAGAAGATAAATTAAGAAAAGGCAAACCTACATTTCTATTTTTTGTAGATTTGAAGAAGGCTTTTGACAATGTTGATTGGAATAAACTCTTTCAAGTTCTGAAGCAAGCAGGAGTAAAATATAGAGTGCATAAGGTTATTTACAACTTGTACAAAAACCAGACAGTGGTTGTCAGAGTAGAAGGGCATGAAAGGGATGCAGTGGTTGGGAAGGGAGTAAGACAGGGTTCTAGCCTTTCTCTGATGTTATTCGATTTGTACATTGAGCAAGCTATAAAGGAAAGCAAGGAGAAATTTGGAGAAGGAATTGAAGTTCAGGGTGAAGAATTAAAAACAATGCATTTTGCCGATGACATAGTATTTATGTCAGAGACAGCAAAGGACCTGGAAGAGCAGCTGAATGGAATGGGCAGTGTGCTGAAAGGTGCATATAAGATGAACATTAACAAGAGCAAAACAAGGGTAATGCAGTGCAATCTAAGAAAATCAGGTGATGCTGAAGGAATTAGATTAGGTAACGAAACTATAAAGGAGGTAGATGAGTTTTGTTACTTTGGCAGTGAAATAACAAATGATGGTGGCAGTACAGACGATATAAAATGGATGGCAATGGTTAGAAAAGCGTTCTTGCAAAAGAGAATCTTGTTAAAATCGAATATTGATTTAAGCCTTAGGAAGTCCTTTCTGAAGGCATTTGTGTGGAGTGTTGCCTTGTATGGGAGTGAAACATGGACGATAAACAGTGCGGACAGGAAGAGGATAGAGGCTTTTCAAATGTGGTGCTACAGAAGAATTCTGAAGATTAGGTGGGTGGATCGTGTAACTAATGAGGAGGTACTGAACAGAATTGGGGAGAAAAAGAATTTCTGGCATACCTTGACTAAAAGAAGGGATCGACACATTCTTAGACATCAAGGAATCATGAATTTAGCATTGGAGGGAAGTGTTTGGGGTAAAAACTGCAGAGGAAGACCAAGAGATGGATACAGCAAGCAGATTTAGACAGATTTAGGTAGAGTTGAAGAGGCTTGCTCAGGATAGGGTATTGTGGAGAGCTGCATCAAACTCGTCTCTGGACTGAAGACCACAACAACATGTTACAACTCCATAATAATTATTTATTTCTACATGGATTTGGATTACATAGTATTTTAATTTTTATTGAAAGGTACTTGTGAATATTTTATGCATTAAGCATGTCCTCCAAGTTACTTTTGAGATATTCTTCCACTGAGTAATAGGCAGTCTTTTTAAACCATATCTCTAATGCTGACTTAAATTTACTTAGAGGAAGTACTTTTGCATATTGTGGTAATTTATTATATAGTTTACAACCTAAGTGTTTATGTCTGTTATGTATCAGTGACAGCCTTGAGTATGGTATATCCAGCAAGCTATTGTTTTTTGTACTGTTTGTGTGTGTGTGTGTGTGTTCTCTCTCAGAGTAAATTTCTGTATATTTTCTTTTACACATATGAGGCAGTAATACACATATAGACTTGGGAGTGTCATTATATTGAGTTAAGTGAAATGATTCCTACACGATTCTCTAGGTCCCAGCCCCTGAATAATTATAATTGCTTTCTTCTGCCATGTGAATACAAGGTTTGCACCTGGTGAATTACCTCATAACAGCAACACATACTGCAGTTGTGACTGGAAGAATTCATAGTAGCAGAGAAGCAATAATTTTCTGTTGACAGATTGTCTTAGTTTATACAATAAAAATATTACACATGCAAGTTTACTAGAAAGAAAATTTATATTTGTATCCCCAGAAAGTCTTTGGTCTATTTTGAGACCGAGCAGTTTAACACTTTGATTATCATCTTTTCGTGTCTTTAGGTTAAAATAAATTTCCTCTGTTTTTGTTCGTTTATACATAATTGATTAGCTTTACACCACTGTTTTCTTTTTTCTAATAGTTCCTTATTTTTCTCTTTCACCACACATATAGCTTCAACAGAAGTAATCACTGTCATATCATCTGCATACTACATTTTTGCATGATATATAGTTTGAAAAATCATTGATATAAACTATAAAAATGAATTGCCTGAGAACAGAGCCCTGTGGGATTCCTCTCTTAATTGGCATTAGTGCTGACCTCTCCTTGTTAACAGACACTAATTGTTGCCTGTTGCTTAGGTAAGATTTAAATAGATTTAATGCATTACCCTCAATTCCATAGTATTCTAACTTTTCTGGTATGATCTTATGTGACACAGATCAAAAGCTTTACTTAAGTCTATGAGTGTAGCTCAGGTAGTCTGTTTCATTTCATAACCAACATGTATTTCAGTTATCACACTTTCAATAGCTTTTATAGTCGATAGGTTTGATCGAAATCCAAAGTGGCTTTCATTGAGTAGCTTACTATTCTCAAAATACTTGTAAATCTATGCCGTACTCTATTATTTTAGATATTATGGTGACAATTGCTATAGGTCTGTAGTTATCTGCAATGTGTTTGTCACCCTTTTTGAATATTGGAAGAGTGTGATTTTAAGGCATTCGGAGAAAATACCATCATCGAGAATTTTGTTTACAAGATAAAGCAGAGGCATTCTAATTTCCATGATTATGCATTTCAAAACATAGTTACTGAACCCATAGTAGTCCTCTGTTCTGGTGCTGTTTAGTTTGTTCACTGAATTAATAATATCTGTAGTACTAATTTTTCTCCAAGTGAATCTTTCATTTGTTTTCTTTTGTGATTGCGGCAGTGTTTTTTACTTATTCCTGGAGACCATTATTTTTGTCTCAACTTTTTCTGGAATGTGGCCCAGGGTGTAAATAACGTGGCACTACCCACCAAATAACTTAGTATAAAGTCTACTTTTTTAGAATCTTCCCTCTTCTGTGGCAATGATCTCGCGAATACTTGGCTTAAATTTAAAGTACTGCTCAGACAATTTAATGGGTTCCTATGTCAGAGTGAACCTATTACATATATTTACATTTTGAGTTTGCTATGGTTGCTTGTGCAGAAAAACATAGAGATTCATGTGTCAAATCGAACCAGGTCTCTAGTGGGACAGTGATTTTTTTCATCATGGCAGTTCTGGAGTGTCTCCGTTCTACGTTTATATTTGGTGCCAAAGTCAAGTAAGGAGATGACAGAGGAAGCACTTTATGAGTGTGAAACTGAGTCAAATGTCTATTGTAGTGCCAGCAATGAATATGTGCCATGTTCACTTCAATTATGTGGTGAAGGTACATCTTACACTTAAAACTACATGAAATAGGATAAGAATTGAGTAATTCCCTTGTTGCATGTGATTATTTAAGTCTATTGTCATACATAAATGTGAAGTAACTAGATGATGGTGTGCTGTGCTTCCATCTAGGCGGTAAACTGTGAAGTACATAGTGGAATACTCACAGCTGACAAGAGGAACATATTTTTGATTATTTATTATTATTATTATTATTGCTGTACATCGAGAATACTGTCAGTTCAGAAGTAAAGCTGGTACACTTTTTCAAAAGAAATATATGAAAAAACATAATTTTCAATGCCCATATCTTCTTTGCATGCTAAATGTTACACATGACGAAAAATTCCTAGTAGGAATATTACTCACCAGGTGAAGGAGCACAGGTATGATATGATAGTAGCACAAATAAATAAAACCCAATTGCTTCTTCAGGCAGAAGGGAAGGAGAGGGGTAAGGAGGGGGTAAGGAGCCATTCCAATCCCGGGAGAGGAAAGACTTACCTTGAGGGGAGAAAAGGAAGGTAAACAAATACACACACACACATTTTTGCATCCCTCCCTTAAAACCCTCATCATTTCCTTTTCTCTCTCCTTCCCTTCTGCCTGAAGAAGCAACTGGGTTGCGAAAGCTTGCATTTGTGTGTGTGTGGTGGAAGGGTGCATAGGGCAGGTTTATGAGATCCATCCTTAATGACATCCTTCCCATTCCACCAAGAATGTCTTTCCGCCGCCCACCTAACCTTCGTAACCTCCTAGTCCATCCCTATGAAATCCCCAAACCACCTTCCCTACCATCTGGCTCCTACCCATGCAACTGCCCCATTTTGAAACCTGCCCTATACACCCTTCCATCACCACTTACTCCAGTCCAGTAACCCGGAAGGTGTACACGATCAAGGGCAGAGCCACTTGCGATAGCACCCACGTGATTTACCAACTGACATGCCAGCACCGTGAAGCGTTCTATGTGGGAATGACCAGCAACAAACTGTCCATTCACATGGACGGTCACAGGCAGACAGTGTTTGTTGGTAATGAGGGTCACCCTGTGGCTAAACACGCCTTGGTGCACAGCCAGCACATCTTGGCGCAGTGTTACACTGTCCGGGTTATCTGGATACGTCCCACTGACACCAACCTTTCAGAACTCCGGAGATGGGAACTTGCCCTTCAGCTTATTCTCTCCTCCCATTGCCCACCTGGTCTCAACCTCCGCTAAATTCAAATTCCCGCCCACCATCTTTAGCATCTTTGCCTCGGTTCTGTGGACAGAGCCTCTGCCTCAAGTGGTATCTCTGACCAACTTCTTTGCTTTTTACAAATGTCTGTCTAGGTGTGTTTGCGTTTGGATATGTGTGAGTGTGTGCGTATTTGTTTAACTTCCTTTTTTCCCCTAAGGTAAGTCCTTCCACTCCTGGGATTTGAATGACTCCTTTTCCACTTTCTTAAAACCCATATCCTTCCCTTTCTCCTCCCCTTTTTTCCTCTTATCCTGAAGAAGCGACCAACGGTTGCAAAAGCTTGTGTGTGTGTGTGTTTGTGTGTGATTTTATTTGTTTTTATCGACGAGCCGGTCCCTTGGGTAAGTCATCCGTATGTATAATCAGGCGAAGGAACACAGGTAATGATAGTAACATAAATAAAACACACACACACACACACACACACACACACACACACACAAATGCAAGTTTTCGCAACCCAGTTACTTCTTCAGGCAGAAGGGAAGGAAAGAAAAAAGGAAATGATGAGGGTTTTAAGGGAGTGGGTAAGGAGCCATTCCAATCCCAAGAGAGGAAAGACTTATTTTGGGGGGGAAAAAGAAGGTTAAAAAAAATGGAAAAGCATTCGCATCACTGATAGGACAAACAGTAATGGGAAAAATGTTTAAGGAATACTGCTGTACATGCCGAGGCAAATGTTATGAAAAAGTCTCACTGCAGGATTAATAGTCATTTTTTGATATGTATTGCAATGATGG
The DNA here is from genome assembly GCA_026315105.1 of Locusta migratoria. Classification (NCBI taxonomy): domain Eukaryota; kingdom Metazoa; phylum Arthropoda; class Insecta; order Orthoptera; family Acrididae; genus Locusta; species Locusta migratoria. The sequence continues at coordinate 694,199,714 of CM048745.1, read as the reverse complement.
ATAATATGGAAAAAAAGCTTTAATTGGACAAGTCATTCCCTGTGAAGGACAGAAGATCAAATGATGAAGAATCAGTAAAAACATTTACTCAATATTACCTTATTCCTACCACATTAGGTGATATGAAGGTTTGCAAAAATAAATTTTTAAAAATTGATTTCAACCTCACACTTAAATTGGCACACAAACACTTATGGAAGAAATGTGATACCTTTCAAATTAAAACCAACTCTCTAAATGCACTACGGATGATTTCTGATAATGTGAAAGTTCTGACAAATGTAAAATTGTAAGGGAGCTACTTCATTGACAAACTGACCTTGCAAATTTCGAACAAACATGGAGAAGGCAATAAATGCTGAATGCACAGTCCTTGCTTTCAATCTGCGAAAGACAATTTCACTCCCAAAAGTTCACACTGGTGTTGCATATACAAGCATCAAATTATACTCAAAGCCTAGTACTTCCTTTTCCCAATGACCAACTACATGCTCACCCACAACTATTTCTCCTTTGAATGCATCACCTACAAACAAATCACCACTCCTTGCAGTTTCAACCCAGTGGGTGGATACAGTTCTCATCAGGGCCGTAGTCAGATTTTTATTTATTCTGGGGGACGGGGGCGGTATCAGACAATAAAAACTCTAAATTATGACATAAATTCTAACCAGTAATCCGTGAAAATGCCAACAGCTGTGCCACAGTTGATACACCAGTTCCTGTTAGATCACTGAAGTTAATCACTGTCGGGCTTAGCTAGCACTTGGATGGGTTACCGTCCGGGTCTGCTGAGTGCTGTTGGGGTGCACTCAGCCCTTGTGAGGCCAAATGAGGAGCTACTTGATTGAGAAGTAGTGGCTCTGGTCACAAAAACTGACATAATAGCCGGGAGTGCGGGGTGCTGACCACATCCCCCGCCATACTGCATCCGTTGACGCGTTCGGGCAGAGGATGACATGGCGGCTGGTCAGTACCCAGTGGGCCTGTCAGATGGAATTTAGTTTAGTTTAATCCGTTAAAACATAATTTTAAAGGGGAGAGGGATTAATCTCCTCCACACCCCCCACCCCCACTTGTCTACAGCCCTATCTGTCATGTATATGTGTGTGTGTATGAGAGAATGCAAGTGTTTCTATACCTGATGAAGGCTGTACAAGTCGAATGATTAAAAACTGAGCTGCCTTTCTGTGACTCTTTTTGATGTCTGTAGAGAGTAGCAAACTGTCTTTTTCAAGAAATTGTTGTTAACTCTGTATAGCATATTGTTTGTATGGTAAACTACTGTGACAGATGTGACATGCTGCTTTTAATGAATCTTATAATTTTCAAGTATGTAATTATATTATTATTAAAGTATGACCATCCTTTTTTCATTGCTATATTTGAGGAGTATTTTCTGAAGTGGGCAAAGTGCATTTTTTTCCCCTGTACATAATTTTTATTATGTTAACCTGGAATTGTGTACAAAATATTATAGTCAAAATTATTAATAGTTTTGCTGACTTATATGTTAATGATTAACCTAAAATATTGTAACAGTGTTATGAATGGCCTTATTTAAATGAAGAAAATTGTGGACAAGATCAAGTCAAAGCAGTATTGTGACTGTCTAAAATCAGAAGATATCAGAAAACTGTTTTCAGGGTCAACTTTTAAATCAATTAAATATACAAAGCCCAGCATCACTAAAGAAATAAATGAGATTATATTTATCTTAAAAACAATAGTGTGTAATCATCAATAAAGGAGAACTGGATTCTAGAGAAACACAAGGTTCTGCAGATTAGCAAAATTCACATGCTTGCTTACAGTGTGTTGAATTCACAATTTCTTTTCTCAAATACACCCAATAATGAGAAGTGTGAAGTTGTCCACAAGAGTACGAAAAGAAATCAGTTAAACTTTGTTTACAAGATAAATCAATCAAATGTGAAGGTCATAAACTCCACTAAATATGTAGGAATTACTATTACATCAGACTTAAACAGGAAGGAACATGTAGGTAATGTCGTAGGAAACACTTAGAAAGATGCAACAGAACTACTAAATTGACTGCATACACCACGCTTGTCCATCCTCATTTGGAGTATTGCTGCCCAGTGTGGGCTCCTTATCAAGTGGGTTTGATAGAAGCCATCGAAAGAGTCCAAATAAGGGCAGCCCTTTTTGTATTGCCACAATACAGGGGAGACAGCATCACGGAAATGATACAAGCTCTGGAATGGGAATCATTACAACAATGGCATTTATTGCTGTGGCGCGGTCTACTTACGAAATTCCAATTGCCAACATTCTCCTCTGAATGCAAAGATATATTATCGACTCCCATCTACATAGGTAGAAATGATCATCAGAATAAAATACAAGAAATCAGAGCTCAAACGGAGAGATTCAAATTTTTTTCTTCCCGCTTGCTATTCAAGAATGGAATGGTACATGAATAGTATAAAGGTGGTTCAATGAATCTTCTGGCAGGCACTTCAATGTGATTTGCAGAGTATCCCACATAGACGTAGATTTTGCTTAACGAACTTGAAAAGTAAAAGGTGTAAGAAAAACAAGATTAAATACTTTGCTTTATGCTTTGAACTGATTGTTTAGTTTCTTCTTACTCAAGGATTAGGAGGAACAATGTAGAAGTGTGTATGCATCCCATCATAGTTATTTCTGCAGTCTGCTGAATAACACTCCTTTATATTGTTTACAAGTATGTACAGCCTTACCATTTTTGTAAGGAAGTCTTCAGTTTCATATAGAACAAAAGATGAATTAGCCAAATTTTTGTTTCTTTTCTAAATATTAAAACAGTGTGAAAGTAGCTGTGAATCACACATCCAAATGACAATAGTGATGGTGATAATTATGACCACTCAAAGTGTTCCTGAATATTTTTATTATTTTGCTATGTAGTGGAAAAAAATAATGTTGGGGTAATTACTGACTGTGACTCTCATTTATTACATGTATGCCAAACAAAAAGCCATACAGTCTATTCAAGAACTTTCTCAATTTAAAATTGGAAATGGAAGCAGGTTTCAAATGAAAAACCATTCTTTTTCACCATAAATGTGTGTTTCTGAAAATCACTTTGAATTTAAAGTTAAAAGAAAAAAAAAGTAGAAAATGATTTCTCAGTTTCTCCTGGTGTATTTGTTGATCAGACAGCCTACAGGTATACTGGCAGTTCATAGTGTCCAATGGACACAGTATTCCAGTGATCATACATTTTGCCATAGTCAGGTGCACTGACTACGTGTTGGTCAGTAAGTGCATCTTCGACAGTGAAATGTATGCTTACTGAAGCATACCTGCCAACCTTCAAAATGTAAAAATCAGGAGATCCAGTTTAGAAAATCGGGGGATTCTTAAAAAAATCAGGAGATACATTCTATCGAAAACTGCAGCGCACTTTACTATAAACCTTAAGATAACTGATTTTAGTGTTTTCCTATAATCTCATAACGCTACATAATGGCTACAAAAAAACTTGCGTTAATCCAATTATTGATTACATCCTTATATTTTGTAGCCAGTCCAGGTAAAGTGTGTGATTATTTTGATCAAAACAAAAAAGTTCACAGCTGTATATTTATGCTATACTGCTACCTGGGAACATGTTACGGAACAAGTGACCCACATATAGTCATCGTATTTAATTGGTAAATAGTACTCTATAATAAACAATGTAAGTAAGCACTCTACATGTATGACATGATCACTTTCACTTTTTTCAGCAATTTCAGTCTTTTATTGTTACTCACACACTTTTCATTTTCTCTGCACGTATTTCGGTACATTGCTTTTTTCACCGTGTGATGTAGAAATATCACATCGAGAAAGAGTACAAAATAGAAAAAAATGTTCCGAAAACTGCTTAAAAATTGATTATATTTCTTGCCATACTGGAACACACACCACCGAATTGAAATCTCGTAATCACGTGAAATGGCTGTTTACACGAAATTTTCCTTTCTGCAATTTGCATATGAAACTGATGCCCCTAACTATCCAGTCAAAAGGTTACCAGCGATTAAAAAACCACTGAAGTGATTTCACTTACGTGCACTGACAAAACATCACATTCAAAAACAGCACAACATTGAAACACTACATGTGTATTTGCAAGTACGAGGAAAGAGCAGAAACAATCATTATATAAGTCAAGCGCAACTCCTAATTTCTATGAATTTCGATATGTATTTATTTTGAACTGACTTTTGACCATTGCCAGAAAATCGAAACTTGGGTTTCAGGACAAAAGCTAAAAATCGGGGAAATAATAGCAAAATCAGGAGGCGGGAGAAAAATGTGAAAAATCAGGAGACTCCCGCCTAAATCGGGAGAGTTGGCAGGTATGCTGAAGTGTAGTCCTTATTGGATACTATGAATTGGCAGTAGACCCATGCACTGGTCAATTACAGTACAAAAATTTATCAAAGGACAACAAAGTGAAACTAAGACAAAAACTGTACATTCTGCCTGACACAACTACTTGAAATTAAAATAACTGATGAGTGTAATGCTGAAGCCCTATCAAATGCCAAAGATGACGTAGTGGATGATTTCAGATTATCACCTGATAAAGTACTCCAATTACAGAAAATTGCTGTTGCTGATAAACTATATACTTAATTCAGTGAAATTGGATGTTGTTCTATGAAACTGCATGCCCTTGGTGAATATAGCAGGTTCTCTTACATCAAAGAGAGATTCTAAAAGAGTACATGAAAATGTAAAACGGAAAATTGAAACTGTTCTCAAAGTTGATTTACCATCTGAGGGTAAAAACCGACTTAATGAAATAAGTGAGAGGGAAAAAACTGAAGATTTGGACAAGCTTGTTAATTTAATGGAAAAGGAATTACTCACTGCATCATGAAATAAACAGAATCTGATGCTGTCAATTCTAACTGCACTACACCGATCTAGGAGAAAAATAATCAACACATTCAATATAGCTGATTATTCCATTTTCAGAAGTCAAAAATTATACAAAGACAAAGGATTTTTAGCAGAACTGGATCACAGAGGTAGCAGAAGTTTTGACTCTTGAAACTACTGAATTAGTAAAAAAATTTTTATCAGAATTATGAATATCCCAGAATTTTGCCTGGTATGAATGATGTTGAGAGTATAGGAAGCAACATACATGAGAGTAAACAGTTGATTTTATGTTATCTTTATGAACTCGTAACTCAGCTTTTTAAGTTAGAACATCCAGACTTAAAAATTGGGTTTTCAGAATTTTGCTTTCTGAGACCAAAGTGGGGTGTTTTGGCTTGTGCCAATGGTACACAGTTAGTGTGTGCAGGCACTATACATCAAAATGTTATTTCATTGATTCATGGGGGTAGTATTACAGAATATTATGAAGAACATATGTCAGATATTGTTTTTGAAAGTGCAGGTAGGAAATGTATGCTGAGACACTAAGATAATGTTATCAGCTTTTTACAATCATAGTTTGAGGATGACAATGAATAAGATTCTGTTAAGTACAGTCAGTCAGTGGTTTTCAACTGACTGAACTGATATAGTGCTCGAGCTGGGTTATACCACACCACATTCATACATAGCCAAGTCACAAGTCTTGTTCATTTTAGCACTTTAAAGGAAACAGCACCCTCAAGCACTGTAGTAATTTGTATATGTGAACACACTGTATTTTCTCTGCCTGATAAGGAAAAGCTGTTAAATTTGGAAACTTGAGTCAGCCATAGAATCCAAACCTTTCGACACAAAAATGTTTTGGATTATTACTTCAGTCCATAAATGGAACAGATATGCTAAGTTATGCCACAATGGGTGGCGATGGCTATCGTGGTTTGGTTAAATGGAATGACACAATTCCTAAGTGATGGCTGATAGTGTCAGATGTGCACAGAATTCAAGTCATACTCTTTTTCAGACTCACATTTGGGGTGACAGATAATCCATCTGCAACCTCCAGATTTAGCTTTACCACTGCCGGGATGGTTCCTTTAAAAGGGCATAATTGATCTCCTTCATCATCCTTAATCAAAACTCCGAGAGAGAGTTCCATCTCTAATGAGCACTCTGTCAACAGGACATTAAACCCTAGTCTTCCTTCCTCTTCTTTCAGATCATATGATATGTATCTTCTAGTAGCTGGAGAAAGGGCTATATGCAGTACACAAAGAGAGAGAGAGAGAGAGAGAGAGAGAGAGAGAGAGAGAGAGAGAGAGAGAGAGAGAGAGACTAATAGTACATTAAGTATACTCTTTGAATGAGTCAGATGATTTGATATTCTTGAGATTCAAAATAGTAATTACAATATTAATTCAGTACAAGTCATATCAGATATTGCATCACACAAATAGGTTGCTGTGTTTTACGAAGAGAGACATTGATCTCATGAAGTGATTTCTCCAAATAAATTTGAATTATCAATGACAATAAAGACTTGTAACATGCCAGTGGGCTCACACTATTGATATTGTAAGTTTTTTTAACAAAGAAATTTAAATCAAATTTTGTTTCTCTATTGTTTAGATAAGTATATGAACCATTTTTAAAGACACTATACTTTTACTGAAGTATATTTCTATTTAGGTCTAATAACATCACTTTCTTTTGTGTTTCCATTCTTTAATTTATTCTAAAGACTGTTTTTAAGACACTATTCTTTCACTGAAGCTAGTGTCATCTATCACAAAGATGCAGATTATAATTTTGAATGATGTGATGTCCCATTTGTTGTATCACTGGCCCATCAATGTTGTAATACTTACTGCACTTTAAAAACTTAAATTTACTAATGATCCTAAATAAACATATGCTATTTATAATTTTGTTTCGATTAAAGTTCATGTTCAAGCTACTTTAGGTTTATAAGTGCGCATACCGTAATCACAGTAGAAATACATTATGCAGTTTGCAACATATGAAGTTCAATTTTGTCCTATCTGTCAACCATTAGGCCTATTTGACTGAATTACAGATAAAAATAACAGTGAAATGCTATAATTGTCCATTACTCTTGTTAAATAAAAAAGGTTGGATTTCAGGAAGAAATGAAGGATTTTAATTAAAATTTATGGGTCAATTCGAATAATCGATATCACTTGTCGGCTTTGAAGAATGACATCATTCAGGGTGATCATTGGACAATGCATCCTCCCACTACCACATACTCCAGCCCCACCACCTACCCGATTCAAGGCAGGGCCACATGTGAGACAACACATGTCATATACCAGCTGACATGTGTCCACTGTTCAGCCTTTTATGTTGGTGTGACTACTAACAAATTGGCTGAGCGGATGAATGGGCACAGACGGACTGTTCGCCTGGGGAACACCCAATATCCTGTGGCAGAACATGCCCTCCTGCATAAATCCAGGGACCTGGGCACGTGTCACTACTAACAAATTGGCTGAGCGGATGAATGGGCACAGACGGACTGTTCGCCTGGGGGACACCCAATATCCTGTGGCAGAACATGCCTCCTGCATAAATCCAGGGACCTGGGCACGTGTCACATCACACGTGCCATTTGGATAGTACCAACAAACACCAGTCCCTCAGAGCTACGGAGATGGGAACTTGCCCTCCAACATATCCTCTCCTCCCGCTAACCCCCTGGCCTAAATCCACGCTAACCCCTCCCCTTCCTCCATACTCAGCTCACCTATTCATTATCCGTTCCTGTCCCCCCCCCCCCCTCTCTCTCTCTCCCTCCCTCCCGCCCTCTCTGTCATTCTCTCTATCTCCGTGTGTGTGTGTGTCCATCCATATTTCCCTGTTAATGAAAAACATTTTAGACACCCCCCCCCGCCCCTCCTACACCCCTCAGCAACATTCATTTCACTCATCTTCTCTTCTCTTTACTACTTGATCTTTCCTCTTTGGTTATATTTATCCTCTCTGGTTTGGCTCAGTACATACATGCAGTATCACTGACGTCCACACTCCCGAAACACCACCTTCGTGAACCACCTTTCCCTTCTGTTCCCATCCTTTCTTCTTCCCTTCTCTCCCACCTGACGAAGGAACTCTGTTCCGAAAGCTTGTACTTTTTGTCCCCTTTTTTCTGTTTCTTCATTTGTGTTACTGTCGGTGGTACAGCACAATGGTAAGTACTGGCCAGCCATTCTATCTCGTTTCAACAATATTTATCATCTCTGAGGAGAATTTTCATCATTAATCGAATAAATTATAGTTACAAGTATCAAGAATACTAAATGCCTCCAAACATTAAAATTTATTTAAAAACTTAATCATATTACATACAAAAAATATACACTTTGATCCAACTTACACAAAATTACGCCGCCAGTATAATAGTATCTGCACCTTAAGATTATAATGCTGTAATAATACTATATGCGCCTTGTAATAAATGACGTAGATACAAGGTGCTGAGGTGCTGATTCTGTGCGCACATATGAAGCATAGATGAATACTCCTTGCGGAATGGAATAATTGATTTTCACCATTTCCCTATAAACACTGTCACACAACACACAGTACTGCATCAGCTGAAAAACACATTCTACTTTCCCAAGAATGCGACACAAGGGCCCTGCAGTGAAGCGAGGGGGGGGGGCCTCCCCACCACCTCCAACTTCAGCCGTCGGCGGACTGATATGCCGGCCACCGGCTGGGCACCAGGCAGTTGCACTGAGGATTGATCACTTCGTATTTTACATCATTTATTACAAAGTGCAGATAGTATTATTACAGCATTGTAATCTACTGGTGTGGATACTATTATACTGGCAGCATAATTTTGTGTAAGTTGACAAAGTGTATATTCTTGTATGTAACATGATTATGCATTTAAATAAATTTTAATATTTGGGGGCAATTAGTATTCTTGATACTCGTAACTAAAATTTATGTATGTAGATGCATATCTTTGTACATTGTATTTGTGCACAGGAAATATGAAGTTTCATATTTCTGAGAATTGGTAGTAATTTGACCTGTTTAAAACAAAAATATTAGATAAATCATTTACAATAAATATTATCTAATGTTGAGCTAAAACAGCTGTTAACATAACACTACCTGATTGGCTGTCATTGTCTATGCTACTATTGGTTTGATGCAGCCACTGCCAACATCTCAACACCATGCCGCAGGAATTGTTAGTTTTATCCTCTTTTCACTGATTGAAAGTAATGTGAAGTACTATGGGAATTTCTGGAACAATCATTTCCGCTATCATACAATTTGCTGTTGCGAACGGTGTGTGATTGCCGGCACTGAGTACTTTTTGCCTTTAGCATGAGTAGATTATGGAATGCGAAGTAAAAAAGGTGTACTTGTGTCTGTGTGAATGTGTGGGCATGTGTGCATTTGTTTACCCTCCATTTTTTCACCCAAGGTAAGTCTTTCCTCTCCCGGGATTGGAATGACTCCTTACCCCCTTCCTTAAAACCCTCATCATTTCCTTTTCCCTCTCCTTCCCTACTGCCTGAAGACGCAACTGGGTTGCGAAAGCTTGCGATTGTGTGTGTGTGTGTGTGTTTATTCATTTATTTATTTGTGATGCTGTCACACCTGTGCTCCTTCGCCTGGTGAGTAATCTTCGTCTATTTTTTACGAAGTAAAAGTAAACATTGATGTTGGTGGTTGATTAAATTATCTTTCGGAATTATAGGTTGTTTTGCGAACTAAAATTGATCTTTCCATAGGATGCTTTGGTATCAACAACTGCAATTGATCTATATAGGTTAATGCTAATTGCCGATACCAACTAAATATGATAGTACATTACACAAAGTGGTATTGGCAACTGGAATTATAAGCGTTTCCGCGATCAACACGCCAGAGCTGCCGATGCTTATAAGTGTTTCTGCGATCAACACGCCAGAGCTGTCGACACTTATAAGCGGCACACTAGCTGAGTACTCAGTTTAGTTAGTTTGGCTGTGCAATCGTGTTAGTACAGGCTACCAAAAACATCACTTAACATTTTTCTGCCTGCAGTTGTGTGTTTTTGCCTTTAGTGGTTTGCTATAAAAACATTGCCTACTCCTTGCAAATTTGTTATGCAGGATTAGGTTTCCATAGCACCACATTACAGATGAGACGTGTTTCTTTTTCTCCATTTGATAAACCTTTTGTTGTTTTCAGTATAATTCTTCCTCAATGAAGCAGATTTATCGCTTGTTTGAATTTAATTTTGTTCCCAGTTTGCAATAAAATCAATAAATCAGAGGCTTTAGAATTGTTTGCAATAAATGCATATGACGCTTATAAGTCGGAGAGCTTGCAGCATTTATCACATAATCGGAACGCAGCTTAGCACCACCTCTTTTGCAGACATTATATTCGCATTCAATATTACAGGTTTCGCAGGGGTCTGATTTAAGCTCTCAGCGCACGCGCACTTACAGGCGGCCACCTAGAACGTTAGCGGCCCGCACTGGTGACCACAGCGAACGTTTTAAACTCATGTAAGTTAATGTAATTTTAGTTGTCGATACCAGCTAAGAACTGGTATCGTCAACTGGAATTGACCTAAATAGGTAAATTCTAGTTGTCAATACCAGTTCTTTTTGTATGTCCTTCAATTTCCTATTTTGTTTCAATTTTGTTACATTTATAATGAATTTAAATTGTTTTCCATTTCATATTCTTCATTTTAGTATGTCCCCACCCAATAACACCATTTTTCCACACCAGTCCAGTTTAATTTGAGAAATATTTTGATTTTTTCTCACACCGCGTTGTATGTGGCATATTTTTTGCATTAGCTTCTGCGCTAGTATCGCTGAATTCCATGAATACTTCCATCTTTTGTTGCGCGTTGTTAAATGCACCGTATCTTAGCATTACCTATGATGTCATTGGTCAAAGGGGTATCCATCAATACAAGAAAGGCCAAATCACAACTAGGGACGACTAAATTTACACGACTCCTGTAACAAATTTTATCTCAATTTTTAGTGCAAATTTCATCTCAGTCTAATTAACAGTAGCTCAGATCAAACAAAAATAAGGAAATACCTATACTAATGACAACATCTCAAGAATTTCCAAAATGCAAATGATTTGTTTATGTTACACTGTTTTTAGGAAAATTCATTATACATGGCACAAAATTATATACGCCTACATGAATTACAAGAGGAACTGTCAAATACAGTGAGAATCTCATGCTTTGAGATAGTAAAAATCTGTCAAGAAAGTCATTAAATAAGCTTAGTCATGCTGTCTCATTACATAAAACAATCTCAAGTTATTGGATAGTATTGGCAGTAAGAAATTTATATCTGATAATTTAAGATTTTACTATATTTTAATATAGGCCTACTTAAGTATTTAAATTTGTTGCCATATTAAATAAGAACCAATCATCTCTAAACATCATATGTCCAAGTTAGTATTACACTTTACATGAAGACAAAGACTGTACATTCTTTTAAGTTCAGTATTACTTGTTTCACAAGGAACTACCACTCATAACTATGACTCTTGGTTATAAACACGACAAACAGCCAATTGAAAAACATTTCAGATTCATCTTCACATGCATTTTTGGTTGTCATAGATGTGAATGGTGGATACTTTTTTATTTGCACATATTTATGTCATCCGGCTTTCCATATAAGTTGTAGGGATGTGTGCAAATTATATCTAACTGTCATTCATTTACTACGTCTGCAAGATCCGCTTGACGGAAATATTTGGCAACTAAACAAATTAAAAGATTTAATGGTATTACTGTGGGTTCTTCAGCATTAGAGACTTCATACGCACGAATTCTTGCACATTCCCGTGCTAATGTACGAATACTACTACAACTTTCTGGGGTGAGTGGCAACTCTAAACATGCCATTAAAGCGTATATCCACCGTCCTTGATATTGGGTCAGTTGATCTGTATTCGACAGCCACTCCGTGTTGCACTGCAGTAGCCACTCCACCAGAGGCTGCGGCATTGGCAAAACGACACTCAGTAATGGGGGTATTCTGTATTCTACACAAACAGCGTACCAAGCTTCCTCGTCGCCTATTTCTGGTACACCCACAGCATCTCCGTGAGCATTACTTGACTGTGCAGCATACCTCTTCCTGCATTTTGATATTTCCTGCCGCAAAGCTGAAAATTTTGCAACTTGTTGCTGCTGCCACTCCAAATCAGGCAAGAATGGTGGAGGGACCTTCTTACAATCGGGCAGTATGTTGACAACAGCTCTGCTCTTCAGTTTCGCTTTATCAATAACAGCAGTAACAACGTCGTCACATTTAGAAGCTTCCCAACGAACCTGTTGCAAATACTGTAGTCCATCTCTTGGCTCTGCGGAAGGATCAAAGTTATCTGGGAGATCGTCCACAACGAATGCTCTTTTAAGAAATTCAGTTTTATCGTCCATTTTAACAAAAATGTGGTGGTTCTTACGCCTAACAACACAGGTCCCAGGAAATTTATCTTCAGTGTTTCTAAAACAGAACTCACTGTAATCCTCCGGCACCACTAACGTGCGTAACAAATGTTTACAAACACAAAAGTTAAATATACTTCAAAAAGGCACATAAAACATGTACATGCCAGAACATTGACTTCACTTCTTCTCACAAGATTATTCTGATATCTGAATATTATTGCTCATGTTTTCAAATAATTCCCACATTATTTACATTGCAAACTAAAACAACACTGCTGAGTGCTGAACTAACTTTAACCACCAGCATAAGATATTTGCTTACATTTATTACAATTAGTCAAAGATTTTCTATTAACAGTACATCCACGGAGAAAATCATGGAGGTAAAATGTTTTTACCTCCATGGAGATAATGAATGAATGTACCGTTATTTTTCCCTCGCCTTCCGAAATTCGTTTGTTAATGGTTGGCAGCACTATGGTAGACGCTTATCAGTTGTTATTTGTTGTCATCGGCAGTCTGTTCTACTTCTGTCAGAAATGTTTGTATTTGTTGTGACAGTTCGCCCTCGGTGAGCTGTTCGTCCTCCTGGTTAAATGAAAAAGTTTTTAGTTTCAGTGTTGATTGTAATTTCAATTTTAATATGTCGTAGATTGTTTGCTAGTACTACATTAAGTGAATCTGTTGTACGCGAGAACAAACGATATACCTATGAAAAGTAAGACACACTCATATATTACGCAATCCTGTTGGTTTTAACTGTGCGATCTAATAAAATTTATTTTGTTAAGGGTTCATGACCCCAAAGAAGCTCAAACCCTGACGCAGGCGGATAATGACCACAAACTAGAGTTGCCCTTAAAGATAGCCGGATTGATACTTGCTCGTGGTGGAAGCAAGGGTATCCCAAAGAAGAATTTGGCAAAAGTGGGAAACCTCACGTTACTTGGAAGATCACTGAAATCGATAAACGAATTTGGGCGTAAGCATCGAAATGAAACTTTTCATTTTATCATCGTTTGTATATAATTGTCATTTACAACTACACTATTCTTTGTAGGTTTTTCTTCAGTGTGGGTTTCAACAGATGATAAAGAAATAGCAGAAGAGGCCAAGAGATGGGGAGCCGAAGTGCATTGGCGATCATTTGAAAGCGCAACAGATACAGCTCCATCAATAATTGGTGTCAAAGATTTTTTAGCTCGTCATGGAGGTATGGGTAAATAGACTTTCTAAGAATAGTGTAGTAACTATTTCAATAAACATTTAATAATAATGTTAGAGTAACTGAAGGAAACCAACTTGCAACCGTCTCCCATTTTAAATCAATCTAAATGATGTTGTGAAAAGGAATTAGCTATTCCTTTATCAAATTCACTGCCTCACTTAATTTATATGTGTTGTGCAGTGCGGTCTTGGTTTGACTGAAGCATCTGGTACAACTCGTCCACTTTGATCCGTAGTTGAAGTGGGTTTGTGTGTCACTGTGGCTGGATTGAATATTCAGTTTTAGACTTTCAAACTGTTTTCTGTTATTTTTATGACACATTAAACTGACTAGAGTGAAAACACTGATTTCCTTTTAATTTTACATTCTCAAATTGTTCTCTAACCAGTTTCTTCATGCAGTTTACAACAAATAATGATCAAACTCTTGATGAACAATTGTTCCTGTCATAATGGACACCATCTCCTTAATCTCAGGAATGTTGAATGTAGAGCAACTTAAATTCAGGTTCTCCACATTAATATTGTCCCTGTTTATACAGAAGCCTCACATATAGGATTACATGTTTTTTTCTGAACGTATGTCTGTAAATACATTTAGGCTGTTTGCTCACAGACGTTACTGTACAGTATGATAACGAGTCAGTCTTCTGTAACTAGCCTGTTATTAGGACCTGGTTGATGCTCATGTTCTATCAGATGGTCAGCTATAATTTTTCAGTATGACTAGTGAAGGGAAAGTAAAACCTAGGTCTCCCAAGGACAGTGCAAGCATTCCATTAGTGATGGATGCAAGGTTCAAAGAAAGTTAAATCAAAATTAAATGTTTGTTTTTTATTGAATTCTGTAGTTTCTCTCTGGAATCAAAATTTTTATTATTTGGTACCATACATAAGATTACTGGGCAATTTCAATAATCCCTCATTTTTGTCTGCAATGTGGAAAAATAATGGTGTGATAGATGGCGCAAAAAATGATCCTCAGTTGTTGCAGGTTGCAAAACATTGCATTATTTCTGGGATTTGTTTACATATAAAACTGTAAGTAACATATACATGAACAAACTCTAAAATTAACATGACCCACCTTAAAGTAAAGTGTTTTTATAACAGTACAGACATTAAACAACAAAAACAAAATTTGCTTTCCAAGTCTTCAAACTTGGAAACACCATGATTATTCACAACAGGAGGAGAAATAATTTTCAATACATAATCTGTGGGCTGGGACCATTTATACCATTATGCCTCTAAAGTTTTTCTTCATATGACATGGCAACCCATTTCCCAGGAGACCCCTACTTTGAATCTCAGTAAGTCATTGAGCAGAACAAAAGTGATATTTGGTATTCCACAGCAAAGTGGTATAGGGCCCCTACTGTTCATTATTTTTATAAACAATTTAGGAGGCAATCTGAGTATCTCTCTTAAACTGTTTACA